>CP136060.1:291775825-301050825 GCA_032464435.1 Aegilops umbellulata
CTTCGGGAGGCCGGGTATATGGCGAAAGAAATCGCCCACCGGCTTTCGGCCAAGGGGCAAGTTGTTCCCACCCCGAAGCCCAATGAGAGGGTGGTGTTCATCCCCCATTTCGTCCGTGGGTTAGGGTTTCCTCTCCACCCTTTCATCCGTGGACTTATGTTCTATTACGGGATATATTTCCATGATCTAGCCCCAAACTCCTTCCTCAACATCTCGGCATTTATTGTCATGTGCGAGGCCTTCCTCCGCATTCCTCCCCACTTCGGACTATGGTCAAGATATTCAACGTGAAGCCGAAGGTGGTGGATGGTCAACACGCAGAGTGCGGAGGCGGCATGGTGAGCAAGATGCCCAACGTCACATGGCCCAAAGATACCTTCGTGGGGACTGTCAAGGAGTGGCAGAAACTGTGGTTCTATATCACAGAGCCTCGCGACGCCGCTTGGGACGCGGCTCCCGAATTCAAGTCCGGTGCCCCAATGCGGTTCACCTCCTGGCTAGAGAAGGGCCTGAAATGGTGTTCGTCAGACGAGCTAATAGCACTACAAACGTGCATTCAGAGCATGGTGGACAAGAACGTCAAGCTCGTCAACGTGATCCAGGTGATGCTAGTTCACCGGATCCTTCCATGCCAAAGCCGGACTTGCCATTTATGAGAGTTCGATCCGGCCAAGCACCAGACTCTGCGGCAGTTCTTCGGAACTACGCACGAGGACATTTGGAAGGTGCTTTTCACGGGCAAGGAGACGCCACCGGTGACGACCGAGGACCGTGGGCATGCCCTAGCCCATCCCGCCAGTCCGGTAAGTTGTATTGACCGTAGGACAAGCAAGAGTCTGGAGCGGGCCGAAGAAGAGCTCGGCCTTGTAAAAATGCAGCTGGAGGACAAGCAAGGTATGTTGCGACTTGTTGTATATTCAGGGAAAATGAATGATGTGTATTGACCATAGTGCCATAATATTTGTAGGAGCGGCAACCGAGGTCGAGGTCCTTAACTGTAGGAGCGGCAACCGAGGTCGAGGTCCTTAAAAAGGCCCTGGCCGAGGCCGAGGAGAGAGCTGCCAAGGAACAAGCCGCTCGTAAGAAGCACGAGGCCAGGCTTGATGAGGTCCAGCAAGAGCTCCAGGATGCCGTGAAGAAATGTGAGACCTTGGAGCGCGATGTTTCGGCTCAAGAGACCGAACTCGCCAAGGCTCGCCAAAGCGTGGAAACAGCCCGGGTTGAAGCCCAGGGCTCCCTCCAGGAGATCCAAGAGGCCAAGAAGATCGCGGCGGGTAAGGCGTTTAGTATGCAAAGCAAGTATGTGGAGAAGAAGTATCTCTTACTAACCCGGATTTGGAGTTCTCCAGGGGCATTTACGGATCTGCCGCGCAGTGTTTCTGACGCTGCGGAATTCTTCCAAGCCGAAGAAGGGAGCTCAACGGAGAAGCTGTTCTGGTCGCAATACCTTGCGCCAGAACATCCGGTGCCCTTTAGCGACCAGCTAAAACAGCTGGTCGAGCTGCATAGGGTGGCCGAACTGGCCATGAAGGATTTAATAATCTGGCTATGGCCTGCCGAAGCTATACCCAGCAGCTACTTTGGGCTCGTGAAGCGGCTGGTGAATGCCTGCCCTCGGCTGGACATCGTCAAGCGGTCGTTCTGCATTGAGGGCGCGCGCATGGCCTTTTCCTGCGTCAAGGTATGGTGGGTGAAGATGGACGCCGTCAAGCTTGTGACCGAGGGACCACCTGAGGGCAAGGAGCACCGCACGTCCAAGCGGTATTTTGAAGACGTCCTGGAGGGGTCTTGTACTGTGGCGACACAATGTGTGCAAGACATTATTTTCGAATGAATACATTCATGTTGTCTCTGCCTTGTATGATGAAACAAAGTTGTTATGTAATATAATTTTTGTTTTCAAAAATTTCACCTCATGTGTGGCCGTGTAGTGTGAAATCTGAGAGTTGGCTAGTCGTCGGCTTCTGCCCCCTCATAGGTAGTACGGGGGTGTTCGGGATGTAATCTAAACACTCTTGATCCAATTGTTTGGTCCTTGAAGGAGGTTTTTAGCGCAACAAACCAGGTAATTGTACTATGTGGCTTTAGCACCCTCACTTAGCCATAGGAGTTTGACAAGAAAATATATGCGCAACCCCTAGTATCCAAACTAGGATGCTGTAAACACCTGATCGGGTAAGTACCGATCCCTCGCGTAATGCTGAAAAAAATCTCTTAAGATTTGAGACCTCCGAAGAGCTGACCAGCTCTCGCCGCATCATGACAGTCAGTTTTCGGCTTTCTCTACTGAGGTGCTCATCCGGGTAAACCAGGGCACAATCGCAGTAGTTCTCCCTTTACTACCCTAGCCGATATAACAGAACGTAAGGTAGCAAGCATAGGAGCCGGGCAACCCAAGTATTGACCAAAGACATGATTTGGAGCCAATGCCTATAGTGCTAAATTTGGGGTGCCAAACTATACTGTAAAAATTGTCAGACTTTGTTGCCGTATTGCGGGGCGCTATGAATCCCCAGGCAAATTGAAACGTACCAAAGTGTATAGGTGCTATTTGATAAAGTTATCAAAAAAGAAAAGAAGAAAGGGTAGTAAGCTAGAGCCGTAGAATTTGGGCTACTAACTGTTTCCATTATAATTTGGTTAATACGTCAAAGCGCATTCGTACAAGTAGTGCAACAAGCAACATGCTATTTGATATGCCACAACCAAGGGAGAGCTGCGTGTGGGTCCTGAAAATAGGTAGAGTGGTCGTTTAAAGAGACCACCTGGAAATTCCCCTATACGTCCATGCTTACTACCGTCCTGGTGTATTTATTCTTCGAAAGGACCTGTGATCAGGCCATCAAGGAAGGCCTATGGAAAAGAAACCTGAAAAGGAGGAAAAGGAAACAGTGAAAGTATGTGCGTCTGGGGGCGGTTGAGCCGTATTGTGGATCACAAGCTAGTTGTGCCTCCGTCTATGCCCATGGTATTTTGAGTGCATAGTTATGTACGCGCGGTGCAAATGCCGGCACTTGATCAGGACTGAGACGGAGGCCGAATTGCTAGTCGATCTCTTGACGAGCTGAGCTGTCATGTTGCAGAATAGTCCGGACTCTCTTGATAGGGTCCGGGAACTCGGCCGCCGAATTAAGGTTCTGCTTGAAAAGGTCGTACTATACTTCTGCTGCTAAGGCATCGGTGTGCTCCTCGGTGCGGAGGGAGCATTCCGTGTTTCCATTAACTGTTATGACGCCGCGTGGTCCGGGCATCTTGAGCTTGAGATAAGCATGGTGTGGCACCGCGTTGAATCGAGCAAATGCGGTTTGTCGAAGCAGTGCGTGATATCTGCTGCGAAAGGAGACGATATCGAAGATTAACTCTTCGCTTCGGAAGTTGTCCGGAGATCCGAAGACAACCTCTAGTGTGATTGAGCCCTTACAGCGGGCCTCTACACCTGGTATGACTCCTTTAAAGGTAGTCTTTCTGGGCTTGATCCGTGATGGATTAATGCCCATTTTCTGCATTGTATCCTGATAGAGCAGGTTGAGGCTGCGGCTGCCATCCATTAGGACTCGCGTCAGGTGGAATCCATCAATTATTGGGTCAAGGACCAGTGCGGCCGAACGCCCTAACGGATACTGGTCGGATGATCCCGATGATCGAAGGTAATCGGGCATGACGACCATGGATTAAATTTTGGGGCGACTGGCTCTATCGCATAGACGTCCCTGAGCGCGCGCTTGCGCTCCCTCTTGGGGATGTGGGTAGCGTATATCATGTTCACCATTTTGACCTGAGGGGGAAACTTCTTCTGTCCCCCTGTGTTCGGTGGCCGGGGCTCCTCGTCATCGTCCTTGCTTTGCGATCCCTTCTCCTTGATTTCGGCATTTAACTTGCCGGCCTGTTTAAAAACCCAACAATCCCTGTTGGTATGGTTGGCTGGTTTTTCTGGGGTGCCATGGATCTGGCACGGACGATCGAGTATGCGGTCCAAACAGGATGGCCCTGAGTTGTTTCTTTTATATGACTTTTTCCGCTGACCGGACATGAAGCCACTGAATCCAGCATTGACTGTAGTGTCATCGGTGTTATCACCATTGCTTCGACGTTTGTGCCTGTTGCGTCGGAGCTTGCCGTTGCTGTTATTGACCTCGGAGGTGCCCACTTTGCTTGCCATGTTTTTGCTACGGGCCAGCCAACTATCCTCACCCACACAAAAGCGGGTCATGAGTGTCGTGAGGGCTGCCATGGACTTCGGGTTTTCTTGGTCGAGGTGGAGGGCGACCCATTCGTCGCGGATGCTGTGTTTAAAGGCCGCTAGGGCTTCGGCATCCGGACAGTCGACGATCTGATTCTTTTTGGTTAGGAACCTAGTCCAGAATTTCCTAGCTGACTCTCCGGGCTGTTGAACTATGTGACTTAAGTCATCGGCATCTGGTGGCCGGACATATGTACCTTGAAAGTTGTCGTGGAAGGCGTCTTCCAAATCCTCCCAGCTGCCAATAGAGTTTTCAGGCAGACTGTTTAACCAGTGTCGAGCTGGCCCTTTGAGTTTTAACAGGAGGTATTTGATGACGTGGAGGTCATCTCCACGGGCCATATTCATATGGAGAAGAAAATCCTCGATCCACACCGCGGGATCAGTTGTTCCATCGTATGATTCAATATTCACTGGTTTAAACCCTTCTGGGAATTCATGCTCCATTACTTCGTCAGTGAAGCAAAGAGGGTGTGCGGTGCCTCTATATAGGGCCACATCTCGATGTAGCTCCGATGGAGTCCGTCTGCGGTTGTCGTCGTCACGTGTTGAGGCACGTCCTTGCGATCCGTAGATTGATCTGGTATGTCCTGCTCTATTGTCCAGTTCCTGCCGAAGGTCATATGTATAACCACGAGCTGTTTTATCTCTGCCTTTACGATGAGGCGGGGCGGGCTGGTGTCCGGCTTGAGTTGCCGCTTTATCCCGACCGCGATGATGGTACGGGCTCCGGCGCCTCATCATCAAACTGAGGTAGCAATTTGCGCTTCGGGTAACTTTTGGCTGGGCGCTTGAGGCCGTATTCTTCGGCTGCTAGGACATTAGTCCATCTATCGTTGAGCAGATCTTGGTCAGCTTGAAGCTGTTGCTCCTTCTTTTTCAGGCTCCTTGCCATGGCTATTAGCCGAGGCTCCTGCTCGAGAGGTTCCTCAGGCACGATAAAATCTTCGTAGCCGAGGCTCACCTCATCCTCGGAGAGTGGAAGATAATTACTATCCTCCGAGTTGTCGTGTATGGACTGTTCATCAGGGCTAACTTGCCCATTTTCCCGTTCCTCCTATTCGGAAGCTATCTCCACGGGGTCTTCATTATCTTCGGCATCGTCCGGAGAATTGTTTTCTCCCGTGCCAGTATTCCTGTCTTTTCGACGACGTGAATTAGCGCGCCGCCGCTGACGCCGACGTTTTGGCTGTATCACAGGAGGTTCAGCCTCAACTGGAACTTCTTTATCATCGTCGTTAGTTCTTTTAGGTGTATCCACGAGTTAGACGTCGTAAGAAGAGGTGGCCGTCTAGCGTCCGGTAAACGACGGGTTTTGGCCCTGCTCCTCATCGGCATCGTCGTCCATACCATCGACGTCTTCGGAGCCGTAATCGAGCATGTTGCTTAAATCTTCGACGGTGGCTATGAAGTGGGCGGTGGGTGGGAAGCGAAGTTCTCCGTCGTCAGCCTCCAGTTCAAACTGGATAAAATTCGGCTGCGAGCCCCCTGCTAAGGATAGTGCTTTTAACGAGCTTAACACATCGCCCAAAGGCGAGTGCCAAAAAATGTCCGCGAAGCTGAATTCGACGATCGAAGACTGATCGAGCTTGACACACGTGGACGGACATGGTTCAGAACCTGTAGCCCGAAACGAGTCCGAGGCTCCGGTGACATAGATTCCACTCGAGGATGGGTCTGTGTGCGGCTCTGACGCCGCTGAGACTGCACCATCCATGGCGGGGTTGAGCTTCCCGTCTTTGAATGGCGCGATCTGCTCTGGATCTAAGGCCAGAGCAGTCACAAGTGCTATCTCCTGGGTATGGTCCGATGACATATTTAAGTCATGTTCATCGTGGTGACGGGGAGCGGCTGGCGTGGTCTCGAATCCGTTAAAGATCAAGTCTCTGCGGATATCTGCGACGTAGTTCAAGCTCCCGAATCTGACCTGACGGTCAGGGGGGTAGCTATCGATCTTCTCCAGATGGCCAAGCGAGTTGGCCCGCAGTGCGAAGCCCTGAACACAAAGATCTGTCCGGAGAGGAAGACTTCTCGTTGGACAACATTGTTGTAGATGATTGAAGGGGCCATCAAACCTTTTGAGGATGGCATAGTGGAACTCTCAATGAAAGCACCAATGTCGGTGTCAAAACCGGCGGATCTCGGGTAGGGGTCCTGAACTGTGCGTCTAAAGTCGATGGTAACAAGAGACGGGGGACACAATGTTTACCCAGGTTCGGGCCCTCTCTATGGAGGTAATACCCTACTTCCTGCTTGATTGATCTTGATGAATATGAGTATTACAAGAGTTGATCTACCACGGGATCGTAATGGCTAAAACCCTAGAAGTCTAGCCTATATGATTGATCATTATTATTCTTTGGACTAATCCCTCCGGTTTATATAGACACGGGAGGAGACTAGGGTTGTACAAAGTCGGTTACAGAGAAAGGAATCTTCATATTTGGATGCCAAGCTTGCCTTCCACGCCAAGTCCCATCCGGACAGTGGTAGAGTCTCTGGTCTTGTATCTTCACAGCCCATTAGTCCGGCCCATGTCCAACAGGCTGGACGCCCGAGGACTGCTTAGTCCAGGACTCCCTCAACGGGGTGGCCACAAGCTTTCCAGGCACGCCCTGGGTAGGTGCTACTTCTTGAGCTAGCGTTGGTTTTTCCCTTGAAGAGGAAAGGGTGATGCAGCAAAGTAGAGATAACTATTTCCCTCAGTTAAGAAGTAAGGTATCAATCCACTAGGACATACAAGCAAGTCTCCAATCTATGCACCTATGCAAACAATCAAACACTTGCACCCAACACGATAAAGGGGTTGTCAATCCCTTCACGGTCACTTGCAAAGGTGAGATCTGATAGAGATAGATACAAAAGATTACTAAAACATAAAACAAAATTAAAGTAAATAAATTGCAGCAAGTTATCTTTGGGTTTTTTGGTTTATAGATATGAAAATATATGATGGAAAATAGACCTGGGGACCATAGGTTTCACTAGAGGCTTCTCTCTTGAAGGAAAATAATACGATGGGTGAACAAATTACTATCAAGCAATTGATAGAAAAGCACAAAGTTATGCCGATATCCAAGGCAATGATTAAGAATATAGGCATGGCGTCCATGTCAAGTAGACCGACTCCTGCCTGCATCTACTACTATTATCCACACATCGACCGCTATCCAGCATGCATCTAGAGTATTAAGTTCATAAAGAATGGAGTAACACTTTAAGCAAGATGAAGTGATGTAGAGGGATAAACTCAAGTAATATGATGAAAACCCCATATTTTTACCCTTGATGGCAACAATGCAAATACGTGCCTCCTACCCCTACTATGTCACTGGGTGAGGACACCGCAAGATTGAACCCAAAACTGAGCACCTCTCCCATTGCAAGAAAAACCAATCTAGTTGGCCAAACCAAACCAATAATTCGAAGATAAATACATAGATATCAAATCATGCATATAAGAATTCAGAAAAGGTTCAAATAATATTCATAGATAATCTGATCATAAATCTACAATTCATCGAATCTCGACAAACACACCGCAAAAGAAGATTACATTGGATAGATCTCCAAGAACATCAAGGAGAACATTGTATTGAAGATCAAAGAGAGAGAATAAGCCATCTATGGACCCATAGGTTTGTGTTAAACTACTCATGCTTCATCGAAAGGGCAATAGAGTTGAGGTAGAAGCCCTCCGTGATCGAATCCCCCTCCGCTAGGATGCCGGAATAGGCCCCTAGATGGGATCTCACGGGAACATAAGGTTACAGTGGCGGAAAAGTATTTTGGTTGACGCTTTTGGTGGTTTTGGAACATTTGAGGATTTATAGAGCTGGGAGGGAGGTCGGTGGACTCCGGGGGGGGGGGGAGGGGGCACAAGCAAGGGGGCACGCCCCCCTAGGGCGTGCCCTGCGAGCTTGTGGAGCCCTCGGGACTCTTCTGACTTAGCCTCCAAGTTCCGCGGATGTCTTCTGGTCCAAGAAAAATCATTGCAAATGTTTTATTCTGTTTGGACTCCGTTTGATATTCCTTTTCTTTAAAACTCAAAAACAAGGAAAAACAGAAACTGGCAATGTCTCTAGGTTAATAAGTTAGTCCCAAAAATAATATAAAAAGCATATTAATGCATATAAAACATCCAAAATAGATAATATAATAGCATGGAACAATAAAAAATTATAGATACGTTGGAGACGTATCAAGCATCCCCAAGCTTATTTCCTGCTTGTCCTCGAGTAGGTAAATGATAAAAACGGAATTTTTGATGTGGAATGGTACATAACATATTTATTCATGCAATTTTCTTTATTGTGGCATGAATATTCAGATCCATAAGATTCAAAACAAAAGTTTAATATTGACGCAAAAACAATAATACTTCAAGCATACCAATAAAACAACCATGTCTTCTCAAAATAACACGGCCAAATAAAGTTATCCCTACAAAATCAAATGGTTTGGCTATGCTTCATCTTCATCACACAAAGTATTAAATCATGCACAACCCCGATGACAAGCCAAGCAATTGTTTCATACTTTTGATGTTCTCAAACTTTTTCAAATTTCACGCATTACATGAGCGTGAGCCATGGATATAGCACTATAGGTGGAATAGAATATGGTGGTTGTGGAGAAGACCAAAAGAAGGAGATAGTCTCACATCAACTAGATGTATTAACGGGCTATGGGGATGCCCATCAATAGATATCAATGTGAGTGAGTAGGGAATGCCATGCAACTGATGCACTAGAGCTATAAGTTTATGAAAGCTCAAATAGAAACTAAGTGGGTGTGCATCCAACTCGCTTACTCACGAAGACCTAGGGAAATTGAGGAAGCCCATCATTGGAATATTGTCGGTGTACTAAAGTAGGGGTACCTTAGTACCCCAGACTTGTGCACGGGCAGTTGTAGCACCCTGCGGCGAGGCCCGCCCAGGAAGCGCCAAGAGAAGACCAAGCATTCAAGACAAGGCCCCCGGCAAGAGGAGCTTGCCGGGCCAGGAAGACAAGACCCCGGCAAGAGGAGCTTGCCGGGACGACTAAGCCCATGTAATACCATCCAAGAACGAAGTATCCGAGACAGAAGATCGAGACCCCGACAAGAGGAGCTTGTCGGGAAGGCCGAACCCAGGCACCACAAGAGAAGCCCGCCACGGCGCGCCATGCGCCCCAGCAAGGCCTGATAGCCGGCAAGCTATCGGGCACAGGAAGACGACCCCCGCGGCAAGCCACTTGCCGCGGCAAATCGCCACCTCAGGACTGCGCTCCAGCTCACCCGCCCACGCGTCGCTCCGGGGTTTCCCCCAAGGGCACGTGGCGGGGCACCGCGCAGCCTGGGGTATGCGGTGGCATGCAGCCACCACCGTGGCGAGCGGTGGCGCACCTAACGGTCCGCCTCGGTGCTGTCCAGGCGACCGTGACGGGCATTTAATGCCCTTGTCCCCTACCGTCAGAAGTAGGTATGATAACACTGTGCCGCACTGTAGCGCCACTGTTCCCGCATTGTTACAACTTCCACCCCTTTTACACTTTTACCCCTTTCTCTTACGTTGACACCTGTCGGTGACCCCTTTGCGCTATAAAAGGAGGCCCGTGTGCAACGTAGAGGGGGTTCGGAGATCCGGAATCCAGACAGCCATACGCTCGGTGTAGCTAGCTCTCCAAGCTCCCGAGCTCCCCAGTTCAATACAACCAAGCAGGAGTAGGGTTTTACGCGTCCATCGCGGCCCGAACCTGGGTAAACCGCCCGTGTGCTCGCCTCGATCTGCTCTCCGTGCTCCCTCTGCCCCCCTCACCGGACAACGAAAGGGGCTCTGGCCCCATAGGTGCTCGCGGGGGACGCCGTCCACCCCGACATCTTTGGCGCGCCAGGTAGGGGGACGACATGGAGCGCGTGCTGCGGAGGCATTCTTTCCCACGGGCTCGTGTGCGGCCCTCCTTGAGTATCCACTCGCGCAGAGACTGGGCAAGAAGCAGCTGCTCCTTGAGGAGGACCGCCTTCTGGCCGCTGGGCGAACGATTCGCCTCCAGCGAACTCTGCGCCGCTCCCGTAGCCGCAGAAGTTAGCGCCAGAAGTCACGAGAAAGGCGACCTCGTTCCCCGGCGCGCCTCGTCCGCCGGGGTGCCGAACGAGTTGACGCCGACCGTGGGAGGAATCTTGCCAGCGCGGTTGCCGGAACCCGTTCCGCCAACCATCCCCTCTGCCCAAGTCTTGCCGCAGTTGCATGTGATCCTTGGCGCAGAGAGGGCCGCGGATCCCCAAGCATAGCTACGCCTAGCTCCGGAGGGTCGTGAGGCCCGGCGCCTTTGCCTACCCCCAGGATGGGCTGGATGCTGCCCAAGGAGGTTTTACCCTACCGGGCGGCAAGCGATAAGAAAAGATAAGTTGCCGGAGCTCGAGCAATTGCCCCATCAATTTTTAAGAGTTATCTCCCTCGAACGACCGAGCCTTGGTTGAGAGGCCTGAGCGCGGAAGGACCGGCACGAGACTGGTTGCGCCCTCATTTCGTTTCGAGTCCGCTCAACGACTTGAGTGTGCTACACCCCGAGTAGCGTCCTCACTTTGTTTCGAGCTCGCCCGGCACCCTAAGCGTGCTGCGACCACAGTCGCACCTCTTACTTTGCCTTGAGCCTGCTCAACAATCTGAGTGAGCGGCAACCAGCCGCGGCGAGGTTTCTTGCCGGTGGTAGCCCCGCCAGCGGGTCGCTGACATCCCGCACTCGGCGCCCGTGGCAAGGCGGAGGCCTACGCCGGCAAGTCCCCGAAAACGTAGGGCGGAAACAAACAAGGCGCCGGTCAAGTAGAGGGGATAACAGTGCGATGCATTGCCTAAGATAAAAAGTTATATTACAAAATGCCTTACTGCTGCTCTAACCGGCCGTTTCCATGGCATATTTAACAGCGGCAGGGAAAGGAGATAAAAGAAAGGGGCAGGCGGCCTAGTCCACGCGGTCGCCCTCGATCCTCTTGACCCCGGCCGCCTTCTTGACAATAGGGGCGATGAGGGCCTGGATCCCCGTCAGGTCTGCGTTCTCCGGCAAGGGCCTGAGGACGTTAGTAAGCCTGATGTCGGGGTTGCGGAAAACGATCTTCACCAGCACCCTCTCGAGGGCCCCGGAGATGGCCTCCCGCGTCTCGTCGGCCAGCTCCTTCGGAAGCGACGCTCGGAGGTGCTGGAGCGCCTGCACCACCCCCTGGAAGAAGGAAGTGAGCTTGGCGCTGGACACGACGTCCTCGTCGGTGAGGGACTGGTGGCCCTCGATCCCCAGCAGCGTCAGCTCCTTGTCGATGGTGGCGGCGATGTCGACGAGGCCCTCGGTCCACCGCTCCACCGTATCCCTGAAGGTGTTCTGGGAAACGGCGGCGCGCCTCAGCAGCTCCTCGTTGCCGTCGACCTCCTTCCGTAAGGCCACCTCCCGCTCCTTAGCGCTGTCCAGCGCCTTGCCGAGCGCCTCCAATTTCAGTTCCAGAGTGGAGTTGGAGTTCTTGGCGGCGTCAAGCTCCTGGATCTTCTCGGCGAAGCGACCCTGAAGCTCACCGAGGGTGAGCGCACCCTTCTCGCGCTCCTGCCGGAGCGCGGCGAGCTCCTCGTCCTTCGCCTTGAAGTCGGAATCGAGCTGCGCCACCCTCGCCTCCAGCCCCTTCTTGGTGACCTCAGCGGCTGCAGCAGCGTCCTGCGCCTTCTTAAGGTCTCCGCTGAGCGCCCGCTCGCGCGCGGCAACCTCCTCCTCGTGGTTGGCGAGGCTGGCCGTTTTCAGCACCAGCTCGCCTTCCCGCGCGGATAACTCCGCGGCGGCAAGCCTCTGCTGCTCCTCGGCCTCCGCCTTCTCAAGGATAAAGGCCGTCCGCGCCTCGCCAAGCTGCCTCCGCTCCTCCGCCAGGGACTGGACGGCCTGCTGGTTGAGCTCCCGGAGCTCGGCGGCGCGCTTCTCCATGTCCGCACCCGCCTTCGCGACAAGGGCCTCTCGCCGCTCCACTTTGGCCTGCCGGGCCCGGTAGAGCGACACAAGCCTACGGAACAGCTGCTCCTCCTCGGGCTCATTGCCGCTGGAGTTTGGCACGTCCACCACCGTCAGCCCGACGGAGGCAAGCACCTCTCCGTCCAAGGCCTCCCCCTCAACAGGCGCCCTGGGGCTCGACTCCCAGGGGAGCCTGATGAAGACGCCGTCGCCTGCTTTCAGGTAGGCGCCCGCCGGGGGCTCCTCGGAGTCCGCCGCGGCGGCGGCAGCAGGGTCGCTGGCCGGCGGAGTGCCCGACGCCCCCGTCACCTCGGGGCCGTCAGCACGATTACCGGTCCCCTCGCCCCAGGCGGCCGCGTCGGCTTTGGTGGCCTCGGCCTCCCCGTCGCCCGCGGGGATATCAACGCCGTCCGCCTCCCGAGCGCCGGCAACGTCGTCGGCATCGCCATGCGCGCCCTCCTCGACGACGACCTCAGCCTCTATCGAATCCGAGGCGGGCGGGTCTGAGGAAAGGAGAAAGATCAATCGAACGAGTCAAAGGAAGAAAAGACCAAGGGGAGCTTTTCCACGCAAGGGAGAGTTACTGGCGACGGGGTCCGAAGCCGCGCTCGCCGCGGCTGGGGGATCGTTGGCCGCGTCCCCCGTCGGAAGGTCCTCCCTTGCCGGGGGCTCCTCCCTCGCCGGGGATCTCTCCCTTGGCAGGGTAGTAGACGCGGTCGGCACGGCGGGGGCGCCCTCTGGATGCGCCCGCCGGAGCTGCTCCGCTCCTGCCCAAAAGCAACAACTTCGCATCAACAACAAGAAGAAGGAGAGCTCGCGTACGCGCCAAGCGGCAGGAGCAAGTCATGTGCTCACGCTGGGGGCTGCGTTGCGGGCTGCCCTGAGGATCCCCTGCCGGGTCCGGTAAGGGCGCCTCCGACACGACCTCGCTTGCCGGGGGAGATTCGTCATCAAGGATAACCCACGGGATCCTCGATCTCTTCGCTCTCCTCTGAGCCAGGGTCCTGAAAAGGGGACCGGGTTAAGGGAAGGGCGAACGAGCTGTCGAACAGGACGAACCAACAGGGAAAAAGATATGAGCTCCATAGGGAACTTACTCTCCGTCCTCCTCGTCGTCGGAGCTGAGCGCAGAATAGCCGAAAACCGGCTCGGCCCTGACGCGGGGGGACAGGGGAGTGGGTTCCCGGGGCCGCTTGGCAGGGGCAGTAGATGACTCCGCCCCCGTCGACGCCGCGGCGCGGGGCGCAGCGGCAACCGAAGCCCCAGCCCGCGAAGACCCCGCTCCCGCTGCCGACCCGGCCCTGCGGAGGCGCCTCCTCGGCTGGGCCGGGGGCTCCGCCTGCGACGAGCTGCCCGGAGGCTGCAGGAAGGCAATGCCGACCTCCGGCAAGCCGCTCGCGTCTTGGGCAGGCTCGTCCTCGCCGCCTTGCCCGGCTGGTTCCCCCTGGTCGACAAGCTCCATCGGATCGGCGAGGCTCTCTGCCTCCGCCGCCTCCGCCTCGGCCTCGGTGAACCCAGCTTCGCCCGCGGCCGCGGCGGCCGCCGCCTCCTCCATCCTGGAGGCAATGTAAGCAAACTCCGCCGCGGTGGTGTCTCGGATGAGGCCATCCTTCTCGGCGGGATTGACTGGCTCCTCCTCCAGGCCGTCGAAGAAGGCCCGCACGACATCCTCCGGCGGCTCCTGCCAGGTCGCATTGATCCCATGCGAGTCGCACAATGGCATCATCGCAAGGATATGGCTGAGCGACGAGTTGTTGCACAAGGGAACGACGCCCGGCGGCAGCCAGAACCACTCCGGGTGGTCGGGGTCGTGCTTGAACAACTCCTTCAACATCGCGTCGTGCTCCAGCACGGTGAAGTTGAAATTGAGGCCCGGACGCAGCCTCATGATGTCCGCCGCATTCTGGAACTCCCAGGCCGGCTTCCCCCTCCCTTGCAAGGGGGCGATCCGGCGGCGAAGGAAATCCGCGCCGACGGCGCCGACGGTGAGACCGGTGAACCTGAGACGCAGGATCCGGGTGATGGCGATCTTCAATTTGGCATCGTCCGGGGACACCTCGCTCCAGCCATCGCCGCGCACCACCGGAGTTCGGCGCACGACGGTGAACGGCTGCGGATGGTCCTCGACAATCAAGCACCATTCCGCCCTCCACTCCTCCCACCTGCCGCGGAGGTCCCCATCTAAGTAGGCCTCCTTCTTGCCGGACCGGGAAACCCAGGCGATCCCACCGGACAGCGGCTCTCCTTTCTCCACCCGAGGGGCAAAGAAGTGCCGGAAGAGGGCCACGTTGGGACGAACTCCGACGAAGTTCTCGCAGAGGTGCGTGAAGACCGCCATTGTCAGGACGGCATTGGGGGTAAAGTCGAGGAGGTGGAGGCCATAGGTGTTCATGATATCACAGAAGAACTCCGAGTAAGGCGGGCAGAGCCCGCAGTAGAAGAAGACGACGAAGAAAGGATACCCGGTCGGGTACTGCTTCTGGGCGTCGGCGGGAAGCACCCGCGTGCGCGGATGCGCTCGCGTCTTCGTCGACCAGAAGAGGCGGTACTTGTCCCTCAGCTCAACCGCACCGAGCTGGGGGGGGGGGAACGTCGCCGTCTCCTTCCGAAGCGCTTCGAGCCGTAGGGCCTCGGCCGATTTCGCGGCCTTCCCCTTCGCCTTATCGCTCTTCGGGGCCATGGCGGGGGCGGGGGAGGGGGATCGTCGAAGTTGACGGCGCCGGGCGCTCCAAGGACAGATCGCTGCTGTCTCTGGGAGAAGGAGGTGGCAGAGGTTTTAGAGAGGTAGCAACCAAGGGAAGGGCGAACCGCCCCTACTTTCCTCCGCTTATAAGAGGAAGAGGTGGGGGGGGGGACGCTTCGCCTCTCCGAATAAAGAGATCGTGCGCGACGTGACGCGCGCCTGCGCGGTTCAGCCCCGCGCACACCACCCACGTCACGCTCACCCCGGGCGTCCCGCCCCCACGACGCCGCGATAAGCGCGCGCCGCCTGGGGAAGGTGCGACGGATGCGGAGTTAAGGAGCAGCGCGACCAAGGCCACGCGTGCCCGTGCACTGTTAGGGCCTGGCCCAACGACGCTCGGCACCGTGTGTGGCCCAGGCCCGGGGGCTCCTGTCGGTGTACTAAAGTAGGGGTACCTTAGTACCCCAGACTTGTGCACGGGCAGTTGTAGCACCCTGCGGCGAGGCCCGCCCAGGAAGCGCCAAGAGAAGACCAAGCATTCAAGACAAGGCCCCCGGCAAGAGGAGCTTGCCGGGCCAGGAAGACAAGACCCCGGCAAGAGGAGCTTGCCAGGACGACTAAGCCCATGTAATACCATCCAAGAACGAAGTATCCGAGACAGAAGATCGAGACCCCGACAAGAGGAGCTTGTCGGGAAGGCCGAACCCAGGCACCACAAGAGAAGCCCGCCACGG
The DNA here is from genome assembly GCA_032464435.1 of Aegilops umbellulata. Lineage (NCBI taxonomy): Eukaryota > Viridiplantae > Streptophyta > Magnoliopsida > Poales > Poaceae > Aegilops > Aegilops umbellulata. The sequence continues at coordinate 291,791,447 of CP136060.1, forward strand.
CGCGCCATGCGCCCCGGCAAGGCCTGATAGCCGGCAAGCTATCGGGCACAGGAAGACGACCCCCGCGGCAAGCCACTTGCCACGGCAAATCGCCACCTCAGGACTGCGCTCCAGCTCACCCGCCCACGCGTCGCTCCGGGGTTTCCCCCAAGGGCACGTGGCGGGGCACCGCGCAGCCTGGGGTATGCGGTGGCATGCAGCCACCACCGTGGCGAGCGGTGGCGCACCTAACGGTCCGCCTTGGTGCTGTCCAGGCGACCGTGACGGGCATTTAATGCCCTTGTCCCCTACCGTCAGAAGTAGGTATGATAACACTGTGCCGCACTGTAGCGCCACTGTTCCCGCACTGTTACAACTTCCACCCCTTTTACACTTTTACCCCTTTCTCTTACGTTGACACCTGTCGGTGACCCCTTTGCGCTATAAAAGGAGGCCCGTGTGCAACGTAGAGGGGGTTCGGAGATCCGGAATCCAGACAGCCATACGCTCGGTGTAGCTAGCTCTCCAAGCTCCCGAGCTCCCCAGTTCAATACAACCAAGCAGGAGTAGGGTTTTACGCGTCCATCGCGGCCCGAACCTGGGTAAACCGCCCGTGTGCTCGCCTCGATCTGCTCTCCGTGCTCCCTCCGCCCCCCTCACCGGACAACGAAAGGGGCTCCGGCCCCATAGGTGCTCGCGGGGGACGCCGTCCACCCCGACAAATATACAAGCCAAGTTCTATAATGAAAAATTCCCACTAGTATATGAAAGTGATAACATAGGAGACTCTCAATCATGAAGATCATGGTGCTACTTCGAAGCACAAGTGTGGAAAAAGGATAGTAGCAAACTCCCTTCTCTCTTTTCTCTCATTTTTTTATTTTGGGCACTTTGGCCTCTCTTTTTTCTCTTCTTGTTTTCTTTTATTTGGGCTTCTTTGGCCTCTTTTATTTTGTAAAGTCCGGAGAATCGTCCCAACTTGTGAGGGAATCATAGCTTCCATCATCCTTTCCTCACGTCGGACAATGCTCTAATAATGATGATTATCACACTTTTATTTACTTACAACTCAAGAATTACAACTCGAAACTTAGAACAAAACGGAACAGTGGAAGTTGCATGGCAATATATCTCGGAATGGCTATGGAAATGCCATAATAGGTAGGTATGGTGGCTGTTTTGAGGAAGTGTATATGGTTGGTGTAATGCACCGGCGAAAGTTGCGCGGTACTAGAGAGGCTAGCAATGGTTGAAGGGTGAGAGTGCGTATAATGCATGGACTCAACATTAGTCATAAAGAACTCACGTAATTAATGCAAGAGTCTATTAGCTATCGAAACAAAGTACTACACGCATGCTCCTAGGGGGATACATTGGTAGGAAAAGTCCATCGCTCGTCCCCGACCGCCACTCATAAGGAAGACAATCAATAAATAAATCATGCTCCGACTTCATCACACAACGGTTCACCATACATGCATGCTACAGGAATCACAAACTTTAACACAAGTATTTCTACCAGTCCACAATTACTCACTAGCATGACCCTAATATCACCATCTTTACATCTCAAAACAATCATAACTAATCAAACTTCTCATAGTATTCAATGCTCTTTATATGAAAGTTTTTATTATATCACTCTTGGATGCCCATCATATTAGGACTAAATTCACAACCTATGCAAATTACCATGATGTTTGAAGAGACTCTCAAAATAATATAAGTTAAGCATGATAGTTCAACAATTTCTATAAAATAAAGCCACCACCGTGCTGTAAAAAGATATAAGTGAAGCACTAGAGCAAAATTGCCTAGCTCAAAAGATATAAGTGAAGCACATAGAATATTCTAATAAATGAACTCATGTGTCTCCCTCTCAAAAGGTGTGTACAACAAGGATTATTGTGGCAAACTAAAAAGCAAAGACTCATATCATGCAAGACGCTCCAAGCAAAACACATATCATGTGGTGAATAAAAATATAGCCTCAAGTAAATTTGCCACTAGACGAAGACGAAAGAGGGGATGCCATCTGGGGCATCCCCAAGCTTAGATGCTTGGTTGTCCTTGAATATTACCTTGGGGTGCCTTGGGCATACCTAAGCTTAGGCTCTTGCCACTCCTTATTCCATAGTCCATCAAATCTTTACCCAAAACATGAAAACTTCACAACACAAAACTCAACAGAAAACTCATGAGATCTGTTAGTATAAGAAAATAAATCACCACTTTTTGGTACTGTTGTGAACTCTTTCTTTATTTATATTGGTGTAATATCTACTTTATTCCAACTTCACCATGTTTCATACCCCCCGATACTACCAATAGATTCATTAAAATACGCAAACAACACATGGAAAACAGAATCTGTCAAAAACAGAATAGTGTGTAGCAGTCGCGAAACTTTGAATACTTCTATAACTCCAACAATTCTGAAACCTTAGGACAACCTGGGAAATTTGTATATCAATCTTGTGTAAAAAATTCAGATCAAAGCACGCTTCTGTGATTTTTCAAAATTATTTTACTGGGCGCGAAATTTTATGTGTTTTAGCAAGATCAAATCAACTATCACCGTAAGCCATCACAAAGGTCTTACTTGGCTCAAACACTAATTAAAACACCAAACCACAATTACTACAGAGTTAATAATGTGTATTTATTGAAAAACAGAACCAAAACCGAAAACATAAAAAATAAAATTGGGTTTCCTCCCAACAAGCGCTATTGTTTAATGCCCCTAGCTAGGCATAAAACATAGATCTAGGTATTGGCATAGTAGTAAGGGAGATCATCCATGCTCATCTCATACTCCTTTATTTCAACGGCAAGCTTCCTTTCTGGTAAGCAAAAATAATCAAAAGGGCTAAATTTAATAGGATAAGGATCCCTAAGATCGAGTGCGGGAGGAATAGGTTCCCCTTCGGCCCCTTGTATTTTATAATCAACTCGTCATTATAAGCGTTCCTTTGGTGGAATGTCATAAGCCTATCTCCTAACACAAACCCTAATTCGTTGTTTTGTATAGCAAATTTATCATTGAGTTCAGAAATCTTATCAACCAAAACCTCGGCAGGGACCCTTTTTCTCAAATTTTCATTGTAGGCAACATAATTAGGAAATTGCAATCTCATTATTTCTTCTTGATTAAAAAGGATCTCCTCTATGGGGGAAAACCACCATTTATTTTTTCGTGGTAAAAAAGTTTCGCTAGCCTCTTTCATGATAAATCTAAACTCAAGAGCTAAAAATATAGTGGCGGCACGCTTAACAGAAGAATGCTAAATATTAGAGAACTCTAGGAAAATCCTTTGTATGCAAGGGTGCATATGAACAAATTGTCTTTCGAGTTCAATTATAAGCAAAGTTATTGCATCCGCAAGACTATTAGTTTTATTAAGAATAGATCCACCTAATGTAGGTAGCATACCAGCACAAGTAAAAAAATCTTGAATAACACCTTTTCCAATAATATTACCGCTACCTATGTGGAGTTTTTTTAGTATGAATTATAGTAGGCTCTTCATGAGGAACGTTATTAGCAAATTCATCAAAATTTTCCTCAAGGGTACTACTATCTTTTTCAACGAAAACCTCCTCAGATTCAGACATGGTAGCAATAAACTGATCTAGCAACCAAGCAAACGAAAAGCAATCCAAAACGCGAACGGAAGAAGAGCGAATAAAAAAGGCAGATCTTTTTGTATTTTATTGGAATCATTTTAGAAGTGGGGGAGAGGAAAACGAGAGGCAAATGGCAAATAATGTAATGCAAGAGACGAGAGTTTATGGTGGGTGCTCTGTAGGCTTGATGTATATCTCCCAGGCAATGGCGCCAGAAATTCTTCCTGCTACTTCTTGAGCTTGCGTTGGTTTTTCCCTTGAAGAGGAAAGGGTGATGCATCAAGGTAGAGATAAGTATTTCGCTCAGTTAAGAACCAAGGTATCTATCCAGTAGGAGATACAAGCAAGTCTCCAATCTATGCACCTGCACAAACAGCCAAACACTTGCACCCAACACGATAAAGGGGTTGTCAATCCCTTCACGGTCACTTGCAAAAGTGAGATCTGATAGAGATAGGTATAAAAGATTACTAAAACGTAAAACAAAATAATAGTAAATAAATTGCAGCAAGGTATTTTTGGGTTTTTTGGTTTATAGATCTGAAAAAAAGATGATGGAAAATAGACCCGGGGGGCATAGTTTCACTAGAGGCTTCTCTCTTGAAGGAAAATAATACGGTGGGTGAACAAATTACCGTTGAGCAATTGATAGAAAAGCGCAAAGATATGACGATATCCAAGGCAATGCTTATGAATATAGGCATCACGTCCGTGTCAAGTAGGCCAACTCCTGCCTGCATCTACTACTATTACTCCACACATCGACCGCTATCCAGCATGCATCTAGAGTATTAAAGTTCATAAAGAACGGAGTAACGCCTTAAGCAAGATGACATGATGTAGAGGGATAAAATCAAGCTATATGATGAAAACCCCATCTTTTTACCCTTGATGGCAACAATACAAATGTGTGCCTCGCTACCCCTACTATGTCACTGGGTGAGGACACTTCAAGATTGAACCCAAAACTAAGCACCTCTCCCATTGCAAGGAAAACAAATCTAGTTGGCCAAACCAAACCGATAATTTGAAGAGAAATACAAAGATATCAAATAATATTCATAGATAATATGATCACAAATCCACAATTCATCGCATCTCGACAAACACACCGCAAAAGAAGATTACATCAGATAGATCTCCAAAAACATCGAGGAGAACATTGTATTGAAGATTAAAGAGAGAGAAAAAAATCCATCTAGCTACTAGCTATGGCCCCGTAGGTCTGTGGTAAAACTACTCACGCTTCATCGAAAGGGTAATAGAGTTGGTGTAGTAGCCCTCCGTGATCGAATCCCCCTGCGACAGGATGCCAGAAAAGGCCCCAAGATGGGATCTCATGGGAACAGAAGGTTACAGCGGCAGAAAAGTATTTTGGTGGACGCTTCTGGTGGTTTTAAAATATTTGAGGATTTATAGAGCTGAGAGAGAGCTCGGTGGATGAGGGAGTCCCGGATTAAGGGGTCCTCGGGCGTCCGGCCTGTTATTCATTGGGTCGGACTGATGGGCTGTGAAGATACGAAGGTTGAAGACTATACCCGTGTCCGGATTGGACTTTCCTTGGCATGGAAGTCAAGCTAGGCGACCAACTATGAAGATTCCTTCTTATGTAACCGACCCCGTGTCACCCTAGATCTCTCTGGTGTCTATATAAACTAGAGAGCATAGTCCGGATAGGGGACATTCATTACCATAATCATATAGGCTAGGCCTCTAGGGTTTAGCCATTATGATCTCGTGGTAGATCAACTCTTGTAAACACTCATATTCATCAAGATCAATCAAGTAGGAAGTAGGGTATTACCTCCATAGAGAGGGCCCGAACCTGGGTAAACATCGTGTCCCCCGTCTCCTGTTACCATCGATCCGAGACGCACAATTTGGGATCCCCTACCCGAGATCCGCCGGTTTTGACACCGACATTGGTGCTTTCATTGAGAGTTCCACTGTGCCGTCGATGAAAGGCTCGATGGCTCGCCTTGTCATTAAAGAGACCGTTACTGCTGGGGTAGTTCTGGCCCCGGGCTAAACCCTCCGACTGGGCAACTTTACTATGATTGCCCGTTCGGCGTCGGAGCCGACGATGACCTCTCGGGCCATTGAAAATCCCCTTCGCATCAACTCCGAGCACTCCAAGCAGATGGATCCGGTTGAGTTCTCCTCCTTAAACGAGCTCCTAGATCGCATCGCCACTTTGGGAATCGCCACCGATTACGATCGGATCTGGCCTAAAACCGATCAGTGAGAAACTGAAACTCCACCGGTCACCGACAAAATTGCAGTAGTCGTGGAGCAGGACGGCGAGTCTTCTTCTATATCAAAGACGGACTATGTTCGGACCGCCGTTCATGAAGAGCCGGATACTCACCCGCGAAAGGATGCAACTAGTCCTCCAAACATAGCATCAGACGGTGGTCCCAAACAATCAGAAGATATCCCGGAACCCGGACTGTCCAGTCCGGAAGGTCGTCAGATTCCGGACAATCGGTTAGGTTGGGGTTCAGATTTAGTTCCACCCACCCACCCAGACATAGAGGTTCTCATCAGCATAAACACCAGTCTCAGGAAAAGGTCCACCACTTCTGGGCCAGATTCCTCCTTGTCAAGGACGCCCCGGAACAGTACCCCCAGAAGACGACGACCCAAGAGTATTGACAGTCTTTGAGACATTCTCTTCAAATAACAAGCGCAAAAGGGCACTTCGCGAGCTCGACAAAGTCTGCCAAATTGCTGTAATAAACCCATGGAACGACACTGCCATAACATTCAATGCCGGCGACAAACCAAAGTACAGAACAATACGAGCACCAGCTGCGTTAGTCCTCAGCCCCATCGTGGATGGGTTTCGACTCACCAAGGTCCTCATGGACGGCGGCAGCGGACTAAATCTCATTTATGAGGTCACACTCCATAAAATGGAAATAGACAGGAGCCGCATCAAACAAAGTAACACAACCTTCCAGGGAATTATTCCTAGTCGGGAGGCGCGGTGTGCGGGCAAGATCACACTTGACGTGGTTTTCGGCACACCAGAGAACTATCGGTCCGAAGAAATAACCTTCCAAGTGGCCCCTTTCAGCAGCGGATATCACGCCTTGTTGGGGCGGGATGCTTTTACACGCTTCCTAGCTATACCTCACTACAGATATATGAAGCTCAAAATGCCCGGACCAAACGGTATAATCACTCTCGTCAGTGATTCGGACATAGCACTCCGCGCCGAAAACAAAACCGCATCCCTGGCCCTGGAAGCGCTATCCGAAGCCCTCGTGGCCGAAGAATTAACTGCACTATGCTCCACGGTGGACAGGGACGATGTGATCCTCGACAAACGTCCCAAATCCACCTCATTCAAACCAAGAGAAGAAATAGTCAAATTCCAGGTCCACCCAACGGACCCCAACAAGACAGCATCTATCGGAGCTCAACTGACACAACAGTTGACGCCGCGCTATGAGAGTTCCTGCGCGAAAACTGGGACATATTTGCCTGGCACCCTTCAAATATGCCAGGGATCCCACGCAAGTTGACCGAACATAGCCTCCACATATTAAAGGTATTTAAGCCAGTCAAGCAAACACTGCGGTGCTTTTCCGAACCCAAGCGACAAGCCTTGGGGGAGGAGTTGGCCAAGCTCATCGAGGCCGGATTCATTAGAGAAATCAAGCATCCAGACTAGCTGGCAAACCTGGTGATGGTACCAAAGAAAGATAAATCCTGGCGCCTATGTGTCGATTTCAAGGACCACAACAAGGCTTGCCCTAAGGACCCTTTTCCCCTTCCCTATTGGGGAACGTAGCAGAAATTCAAAATTTTCCACGCAACACCAAGATCAATCTATGGAGTAATCTAGCAACGAGGGAAGGAGAGTGCATCTACATACACTTGTAGATCGCTAAGCGAAAGCGTTGCAAGAACGCAGATGAAGGAGTCGTACTCGTAGCGATTCAGATCGCGGTTGATTCCGATCTAAGTGCCGAACGGACGGCACCTCCGCGTTCAACACACGTACAGCCCGGGGACGTCTCCTCCTTCTTGATCCAGCAAGGGGAGAGGATAAGTTGAGGGAGAGCTCCGTCAGCACGACGGCGTGGTGGTGGTGGAGCTCGTGGTTCTCCGGCAGGGCTTCGCCAAGCACCATGGAGGAGGAGGAGAAGGTAGGAGGAAGGAGGGCTGCACCAGGGAAGAGGTCACGGCTGCACTCCCACCCCTCCACTATATATAGGGGCAAGGGGAGAGGGGAGGCGCCCTAGGGATTCCCCTAGGGTGCGGCGACTAGGCAGATTGGATCTCCCTAGGGAAAATCCTAGGGAGACTTGCCCCCCAAGCCAAGTAGGTGGGGGCTTGCCTCCCAAGCCAGGTGGAGGCGCCCCACCTCCCCAAGTAACGTGGGAAAGGGTGTGGGGGGCGCACCAACCCTTAGTGGGCTGGTTTGCCCCTTCCCCTTTGGCCCATGAGGCCCTCCAACACTTGCCGGGCTCCCGAAACACCTTTCGGTCATGCTGGCCATAGCCTGGTACCTCCGGAACACTTCCGGACTCCAATACCCTTCGTCCAATATATCGATCTTCACCGCCGGACCATTCCGGAACTCCTCGTGACGTCCGGGATCTCATCCGGGACTCCGAACTACCTTCGGTAACCACATACTGTTTCCCATAACAACTCTAGCGTCATCGAACCTTAAGTGTGTAGACCCTACGGGTTCGGAAACCATGCAGACATGACCGAGACACCTCTCCGGCTAATAACCAATAGCGGGATATGGATACCCATATTGGCTCCCACATATTCCACGATGATCTCATCGGATGAACCACGATGTCAAGGATTCAATCAATCCCGTATTCAATTCCCTTTGTCTACCGGTATAGTACTTGCCCGAGATTCGATAGTCAGTATCTCGATACCTTGTTCAATCTCGTTACCGGCAAGTCTCTTTACTCGTTCCGTAACACATCATCCCGTGATCAACTCCTTGATCACACTGTGCACATTATGATGATGTCCTACCGAGTGGGCCCAAAGATACATCTCCGTCACACGGAGTGAAAAATCCCAGTCTCGATTCGTGCCAACCCAACAGACACTTTCGAAGATACCCGTAGTGCACCTTTATAGCCACCCAGTTACATTGTGACGTTTGGCACACCCAAAGCACTCCTACGGTATCCGGGAGTTGCACAATCTCATGGTCTAAGGTAATGATACTTGACATTAGAAAAGCTTTAGCATACGAACTACACGATCTTGTGCTATGCTTAGGATTGGGTCTTGTCCATCACATCATTCTCCTAATGATGTGATCCCGTTATCAACGACATCCAATGTCCATGGTCAGGAAACTGTAACCATCTATTGAGCAACGAGCTAGTGAACTAGAGGCTTACTAGGGACATGGTGTTGTCTATGTATCCACACATGTATCTAAGTTTCCTATCAATACAATTCTAGCATGGATAATAAACGATTATCATGAACAAGGAAATATAATAATAACTAATTTATTATTGCCTCTAGGGCATATTTCCAACAGTCTCCCACTTGCACTAGAGTCAATAATCCAGTTCACATTGCTATGTGATTAACACTCAAGGTCACATCCCCATGTGACTAACACCCAAAGAGTTTACTAGAGTCAATAATCTAGTTCACATTACCATGTGATTAATACTCAATGAATTCTGGGTTTGATCATGTTATGCTTGTGAGAGATGTTATAGTCAATGGGTCTGAACCTTTCAGATCCGTGTGTGCTTTACAAATATCTATGTCATCTCGTAGATGCAGCTACCACGCTCTATTTGGAGCTATTTCAAATAACTGTTCTACTATACGAATCCAGTTTACTACTCAGAATAATATGGATTAGTGTCAAAGTTTGCATCGGCGTAACCCTTTACGACGAACTCTTTTACCACCTCCATAATCGAGAAAATTCCTCAGTCCACTAGTTACCAAGGATAACTTTGACCACTGTCCTGTGATCCATTCCTGGATCGCTCTTGTACCCCTTGAATGACTCATGGCAAGGCACACTTCAGGTGCGGTACACATCATAGCATACTGTAGAGCCTACGTCTAAGCATAGGGGACGACCTTCGTCCTTTCTCTCTATTCTGCCGCGGTCAGGTTTCAAGTCTTACTCAATGTTCACACCTTATAACATAGCCAAGAGCTCCTTCTTTGCCGATCTATTTTGAACTCCTTCAAAATCTTGTCACGGTATGTATTCATTTGAAAGTACTATTAAGCGTTTTGATCTATCCTTATAGATCTTAATGCTCAATACTCAAGTAGCCTAATCCAGGTTTTCCATTGAAAAACACTTTTCAAATAAATCTGCATGCTTTCGAGAAATTCTACATCATTTCCGATCAACAATATGTCAACAACATATACTCATCAGAAATTCTATAGTGCTCCCACTCACTTCTTTGGAAATACAAGTTTCTCATAAACTTTGTATAAACCTAAAACCTTTGATCATCATCAAAGCGTATATTCTAACTCCGACATGCATACTCCAGTCCTGAGCTTTGCATACTTGTTAGCATCTTTAGGATTGACAAAACTTTCTGGTTGTATCACATACAACCTTTCCTCAAGAAAAGGAAACAATGTTTTTGACACCCTATCTGCAAGATTTCATAAACAATGCAGTAACTGCTAATATAATTTCAACAGACTCTTAAGCATCACTACGAGTGAGAAAGTCTCAACGCAGTCAACTCCTTGAACTTGTCGGAAAACATCTTAACAACAAGTCGAGCTTTCTTAATGGTTACACTTACCATCATTGTCCGTCTTGCTTCTAAAATCCATCTGTACTCAACAGCCTTACGACCATCGAGTCGTTCTGCCAAAGTCTACACTTTGTTTTCATACTTGGATCCTCTCTCGGATTTTATGGCCTCGAGCCATTCATCGGAATCCGGGCCCACCATCGCTTCTCCATAGCTCGTAGGTTCATTGTTGTCTAGCAACATGACCTCCAAGACAGGATTACGTACCACTCTGAAGCAGTATGCATCTCTCGTCGACCTACGAGGTTTGGCAGTGACTTGATCCGAGGCTTCATGATCATTATCATCAGCTTCCACTTCAATTGGTGTAGGTACCACAGGAACAACTTCCTATGCCCTGCTACACACTAGTTGTAGTGACGGTTCAATAACCATATCAAGTCTCCACCATCCTCCCACTCAATTCTTTCGAGAGAAACTTTTCCTCGAGAAAGGACCCGATTCTAGAAACAATCCCTATTGCTTTCGGATCTGAGAGTGGAGGTATACCCAACTGTTTTGGGTGTCCTATGAAGATGCATTTATCCGCTTTGGGTTAGAGCTTATCAGCCTAAAACTTTTTCACATAAGCGTCGCAGCCCCAAACCTTTTAAGAAACGACAGCTTAGGTTTCTCTGAACCATAGTTCATACGGTGTCGACTCAAACGGAATTGCGTGGTGCCCTATTTAAAGTGAATGTGGTTGTCTCTAATGCCTAACCCATAAACCATCGTGGTAATTCGATAAGAGACATCATGGTATGCATCATATCCAATAGGGTGCAGTTATGATGTTCGGACACACCATCACACTATGGTGTTCCAGGCTGTATTAGTTGTGAAACAATTTCCACAATGTCTTAATTTTGTGCCAAACTCGTAATTCAGATATTCATATATATGATCATATCATAGATATTTTATCCTCTTGTCACTATGATCTTTCAACTTCACCTTGAAATTACTTGAACCTTTCAATATTTCAGACTCGTGATTCATCAAGTAAATATACTCAGCATCTACTCAAATCATCTGTGAAGTAAGAACATAACGATATCTACTACATGCCTCAGCACTCATTGGACTATACACATCAAGATGTATTACTTCCCACAAGTTGCTTTCTTGTTCCATCTTACTGAAAACGAGGCCTTTCAGTCATCTTGCCCATGTGGTATGATTTGCATGTCTCAAGTGATTCAAAATCAAGTGAGTCCAAAGATCCATCAACATGGAGCTTTTTCATGCGTTTTATACCAATATGACTCAAACTGCAATGCCACAAGTATGTGGTAATATCATTACTATCTTATATCTTTTGGCATGAACATGTGTATCACTACGATCGGGATTCAGTAAACCATTCATTTTAGGTGCAAGACCATTGAAGGTATTATTCAAATAAACAGAGTAACCATTATTCTCCTTAAATGAATAACCGTATTGCGATGAACATAATCTAATCATGTCCATGCTCAATGCAAACACCAAATAACAATTATTTAGGTTTAACACCAATCCCGATGGTAGACGGAGCGTGCGACGTTTGATCACATCAACCTTGGAAACTCTTCCAACACCTATCGTCGTCTCACCTTTGGCCAGTCTCCGTTTATTCTGTAGCCTTTTATTTCGAGTTACTAACACTTAGCAACCGAACCGGTATCTAATACCCTGGTGCTACTAGGAGTACTAGTTAAGTACACATTTAATATAATGTATGTCCAATACATACTTCTGTCAACCTTGCCAGCCTTCTCATCTACCAAGTATCTAGGGTGGTTCTGCTTCAGTGACCGTTCCCCTTATTACAGAAGCACTTAGTCTCGCGCTTGGGTTCAACTTTGGGTTTCTATACTAGAACGGCAACTGATTTGTCGTTTCATGAAGTATCCCTTTCTTGCCCTTGCCCTTCTTGAAACTTAGTGGTTGTACTAACCATCAACAATTGATGCTCCCTTTTGATTTCTACTTTCGCGGTGTCGCAAATAGCTCAAGGATCATATCTATCCCTGATATGTTATAGTTCATCACGAAGCTCTAGTAGCTTGGTGGCAATGACTTTGGAGAACCATCACTATCTCATCTGGAAGATCAACTCCCACTCGATTCAAGCGATTGTTGTACTCATACAATCTGAGCACATGCTCAACGATTGAGCTTTTCTCCTTAGTTTGCAGGCTTAGGAAACTTGTCAGAGGTCTCATACCTCTTGACGTGGGCACTAGCCTGAAATCCCAATTTCAGTCCTTGGAACATCTCATATGTTCTGGGATGTTTCAAAAACATCTTTGGTGCCTCAATTCTAAACCATTTAGCATTACGCACTGAACTATCATGTAGTCATCAAAACGTGTATGTCAGATGTTCGCAACATCCACAACTGATGCTTGAGGTTCAGCTCACTGAGCGGTGCATTAAGGACATAATCCTTCTGCGCAGCAAATGAGGACAATCCTCAGTATACGGACCCAGTCCGCATAATTTCTACTATCAACTTTCAACTAAATTTTCTCTAGGAACGCATCTAAAATAGTAGAACTAAAGCGTAAGCTATGACAGAATTTGCAAAGTCCTTTCAACTATGTTCATGATAATTGAGTTCATCTGATTATTTCATGAACTCCCACTTAGATAGACATCCCTCTAGTCATCTAAGTGATACATGATCCGAATCGACTAGGCCGTGTCCGATCATCACGTGAGACGAACTAGTCATTATCAGTGAACATCTCATGTTGATCGCATCTTCTATACGACTCATGTTCGACCTTTCGGTCCTCCGTGTTCCGGGTCCATGTCTGTACATGCTAGGCTCGTCAAGTTAACCTAAGTGTTTCGCATGTGTTTCGAGGCCATGTCTGTACATGCTAGGCTCGTCAACACCCGTTGTATTCGAACGTAAGAATCTATCACACCCGATCATCACGTGGTGCTTCGAAACGACGAACCTTCGCAATGGTGCACAGTTAGGGAGAACACTTTTCTTGAAATTTTAGTGAGGGATCATATTATTTAAGCTACCGTCGTTCCAAGCAAATAAGATGTAAAAACATGATAAACATCACATGCAATCAAATAGTGACATGATATGGCCAATATCATTTCACTCCTTTTGATCTCCATCTTCGGGGCGCCATGATCATCATCGTCACCGACATGACACCATGATCTCCATCATCATGATCTCCATCATCGTGTCTTCGTGAAGTTGTCTCGCCAACTATTACTTCTACTACTATGGCTAACGGTTAGCAATAAAGTAAAGTAATGACGTTTATGTTGACACGCAGGTCATAAATGAATTAAGACAACTCCTATGGCTCCTGACGGTTGTCATATTCAATGACATGCAAGTCGTGATTCCTATTACAAGGACATGATCATCTCATACATCACATATATCATTCATCACATCCTTTGGCCACATCACATCACAAAACACTTGCTGCAAAAACAAGTTAGACGTCCTCTAATTGTTGTTGCAAGTTTTTACGTGGTTGCTATAGGTTGCCAGCAAGAACGTTTCTTACCTACGCCAAAACCACAACGTGAATTGCCAATTTCTATTTACCCTTCATAAGGACCCTGTTCATCGAATCCGATCCGACTAAAGTGGGAGAGACAGACACCCGCCAGCCACCTTATGCAACTAGTGCATGTCAGTCGGTGGAACCGGTCTCACGTAAGCGTACGTGTAAGGTTGGTCCGGGCCGCTTCATCCCACAATGCCGCCGAATCAAGATAAGACTAGTAACGGCAAGTAAATTGACAAAATCGACGCCCACAACTACTTTGAGTTCTACTCGTGCATAGAAACTACGCATAGACCTAGCTCATGTGCCACTGTTGGGGAACGTAGCAGAAATTCAAAATTTTCTACGCAACACCAAGATCAATCTATGGAGTAATCTAGCAACGAGGGAAGGAGAGTGCATCTACATACCCTTGTAGATCGCTAAGCGGAAGCGTTGCAAGAACGCGGATGAAGGAGTCGTACTCGTAGTGATTCAGATCGCGGTTGATTCCGTTCTAAGTGCCGAACGGACGGCACCTCCGCGTTCAACACACGTACAGCCCGGGGACGTCACCTCCTTCTTGATCCAGCAAGGGGAGGAGAGAAGTTGAGGGAGAGCTCCGTCAGCACGACGGCGTGGTGGTGGTGGAGCTCGTGGTTCTCCGGCAGGGCTTCGCCAAGCACCATGGAGGAGGAGGAGAAGGTAGGAGGAGGGAGGGCTGCGCCAGGGAAGAGGTCACGGCTGCCCTCCCACCCCTCCACTATATATAGGGGCAAGGGGAGAGGGGGAGGCGCCCTAGGGATTCCCCTAGGGGGCGGCGGCTAGGCAGATTGGATCTCCCTAGGGAAAATCCTAGGGAGACTTGCCCCCCAAGCCAAGCAGGTGGAGGCTTGCCTCCCAAGCCAGGTGGAGGCGCCCCACCTCCCCAAGTAACGTGGGAAAGGGTGTGGGGGGATCACCAACCCTTAGTGGGCTGGTTTGCCCCTTCCCCTTTGGCCCATGAGGCCCTGCAACACTTGCCGGGGCTCCCGAAACACCTTTCGGTCATGCTGGCCATAGCCTGGTACCTCCGGAACACTTTCGGACTCCAATACCCTTCGTCCAATATATCGATCTTCACCGTCGGACCATTCCGGAACTCCTTGTGATGTCCGGGATCTCATCCGGGACTCCGAACTACCTTCGGTAACCACATACTATTTCCCATAACAACTCTAGCGTCACCGAACCTTAAGTGTGTAGACCCTACGGGTTCGGAAACCATGCAGACATGATCGAGACACCTCTCTGGCCAATAACCAATAGCGGGATCTGGATACCCATATTGGCTCCCACATGTTCCACGATGATCTCATCGGATGAACCACGATGTTAAGGATTCAATCAATCCCGTATTCAATTCCCTTTGTCTACCGATATAGTACTTGCCCGAGATTCGATCGTCGGTATCTCGATACCTTGTTCAATCTCGTTACCGGCAAGTCTCTTTACTCGTTCCATAACACATCATCCCGTGATCAACTCCTTGATCACATTGTGCACATTATGATGATGTCCTATCTAGTGGGCCCAGAGATACCTCTCTGTCACACGGAGTGACAAATCCCAGTCTCGATTCGTGCCAACCCAACAGACACTTTCGGAAATACCCGTAGTGCACCTTTATAGCCACCCAGTTACGTTGTGACGTTTGGCACACCCAAAGCACTCCTACGGTATCCGGGAGTTGCACAATCTCATGGTCTAAGGAAATGATACTTGACATTAGAAAAGCTTTAGCATACGAACTACATGATCTTGTGCTATGCTTAGGATTGGGTCTTGTCCATCACATCATTCTCCTAATGATGTGATCCCGTTATCAACGACATCCAATGTCCATGGTCAGGAAACCGTAACCATCTATTGATCAACGAGCTAGTCAACTAGAGGCTTACTAGGGGCATGGTGTTGTCTATGTATCCACACATGTATCTGAGTTTCCTATCAATACAATTCTAGCATGGATAATAAACGATTATCATGAACAAGGAAATATAATAATAACTAATTTATTATTGCCTCTAGGGCATATTTCCAACATTCCCCGCATTGATCAAATCATTGATGCCACCGCAGGACATGACTCACTGTGTTTCCTCGATGCATATTCCGGATACCATCAAATTAAAATGAAGGAATCCGATCAAGCTGCAACAACATTTATTACCCCATACGGGCCATTCTGCTTCAATACTTTGCCCTTCGAGCTCAAGAACGCCGGCGCGACATACCAACGCATGATCCAAACATGCCTGGAGAAATAGATTGGCAAAACGGTAGAAGCTTACGTCAATGACGTCGTCATTAAGACTAGGCATGTCGAAACACTAATAGACGAATTACGTCTTACATTTGACAACCTCCGGGCATATGACATCAAGCTCAACCCGGAGAAGTCTGTCTTTGGTTTCCCCGCTGGAAAACTGCTGGGCTTCATAGTTTCCAATAGAGGAATCGAAGAAAATCCGGCTAAAATCCGAGCTCTGTCACGGTTAGCTACACCAACAGACCTCAAACAGGTCCAGAAACTGGCAGGATGCGTGGCAGCACTAAGCCGCTTTATCTCCAGGCTAGGGGAAAAGGCACTCCCACTCTATCGCCTCTTACGGCGCACGGACAATTTCGAATGGACAGACACGGTGACCGCCGGACTGGAGGAAATAAAGACCCTCCTAGCAAGCAATCCAATCCTGGCCGTACCAAACGCAGGCTAACCCATGTTGCTATACATATCGGCAACACATCAAGTGGTGAGCGCCGTGCTCGTCGTCGAACGAGAACAGGATGGACACAAATTTCCACTTCAAAAGCCGGTATACTACGTATCCACCGTCCTCACACCATGCAAATCCCGATACCCTCACTATCAAAAGATAGCATATGCAGTCTTCATGGCATCTCGAAAATTGCGACACTACTTTCAAGAGTGCTCGATCACGATGGCTTCCGAAGTGCCCCTCAATGATATAATCAACCACCAGGATGCAACGGGCCAGATTGCCAAATGGGCCTTTGAGCTCCTGCCATTCGACATCACGTACAAACCACGTCGAGCCATCAAATCCCAGGTACTGGCCGACTTCGTCGCCGAATGGACAGAGGCCGAACTCCCTAAAGAGTACGGCGCGTATTCCAACTGGGTTATGCACTTTGACGGCTCCAAAATGTTGGCAGGGCTAGGGGCGGGCGTCGTATTAACGTCCCCCACATGAGATATCATCCAGTACGTACTCCAAATATTATACACATACTCCAACAACGTAGCCGAATACGAGGCCTTGCTACATGGCCTTCGGATGGCCGTATCAATGGGCATACAACGCCTGGAGGGGCGCGGGGATTCAAACCTCGCAATATCTCAGATTAATGGAGACTTTGACGCCAAAGATCCAAAGATGGCAGCTTATCACAATGTCGTCCTCAAGATGTCGGCTCGGTTCGAGGGGCTCGAATTTCATCACATCGCCCACGAAAGTAATCGGGCAGCGGACGTCCTGGCTCGCATCGGCGCTAAGCGCGACCCCGTCCCACCTAACATCTTCCTAGAAAGGCTCTTTAGGCTATCCGTGGTGTGGCAAGGGGGAGACAGCAAAGACAGTCCCGTTCTGAACACAAACATAGATAGCGAACACGTCGATATCATCGGAGGCTCACCCACCAAAATACCATCGGCCCACCTCATCATGGTAGTCATTGCCCCGTGGACCGAACCGTTCTTGGCCTATTTAAATAGGAAGGAGCTCCCAGAAGGTCAGAACGAGGCTCACTGCATTGTCCGGCGTTCGAAGGCCTATAAAGTTCACGAAGGAGAGCTCTACAAGAAAAGCACTACGGGAGTCCTTCAAAGTTGTATCTCCGAGGAGGAGGGGCGGCTACTCTTGGCAGAAATTCACACTGGTCTCGGTGGACACCACACCGCAGCCCGAGCACTCGTCAGCAAGGCCTTCCGGACAGGATTTTATTGGCCTACGGCTCGAGCAGACGCACAGGACCTCGTCCAGCGCTGCGTTGGATGCCAACTCTTCACCAACGAAAGCCATATGCCCCCAACCGCCCTACACACAATTACATGGCCCTTTGCGGTCTGGGGCTTGGACATGGTTGGACCCCTTAAAGGGGGAAGCCATAAGAAAAAATATCTGCTGGTCATGGTGGAGAAATTCACCAAGTGGATAGAGGCTAGACCAGTTAAAACGGTCGAGTCCGGACCAGTGATTGCATTTATATCCAATGTGGTGCACCGTTATGGTTTCCCGCACAGCATAATCACTGATAACGGTTCCAATTTCATAGCCGATGAGGTGAAATCCTGGTGTGCCAATCTAGGCATTAAGCTCGATTACGCCTCTGTCTACCACCCGCAAACAAACAGTCAAGTCGAGCGAGTCAATTGTCTTATTATGAGCGGCATCAAACCCAGGCTAGTGCGGCCTTTGAAAGAATCAGAGAAGCACTGTGTCGAGGAGCTCGGCTCCGTACTCTGGGGGCTGAGGACCATGCCCAACCGTACTACCGGATACACACCTTTCTTCATGGTGTATGGCGTAGAGGCCATATTGCACTGTGACATTATTCATGACTCACCTCGAGTGCGTATGTATGAAGAGAGAGAAGCCAAGCTCGATCGGCAGGACAACCTAGATGCCCTGGAGGAGGAACGCGATGTCGCAAAAGCCCGTTCAACATTCTATCAACAACAAGCTCGAAGATACCAAAGCAGAGAAGTACGGGCCAAGACTTACAATATTGGCAAACTCGTTCTACGCCTGCCGGAGAAGAAATTGACAAGCTCAAGCCCAAATGGGAGGGTCCCTTCATAATTGAAAAAGTTCTTACTAGCGGTGCGTACCGTCTTCATGATGCATCAGACAATCGCCTCGAGCCGAACCCCTGGAACGTGGCCAGACTCAGAAGGTTTTATGCCTAGCGCCGAATTCTTTATTCGTCCCCTCCTCCCCTGTAGTTTCCATTAATTTTTCTCTCTTTTCCACCTTTTTTCTTTCTGGCTTTAAAGCTCTCATATGGCTCGACCGAACACCGGTGACGTACACATCTTTACATATGTATGCCCACTATACCTGGGGGCTTCTTGAACAGAAGCTTGCTAACACTATTTGCCGAGTGTCAAGCTCATCATACATATGCGTTTTTTTCGTGTGTCTTTTCCTTCACCATTATATGCACCAATATGACTTAAGTTTTGGCCAAATTGGGTTGCCTGGCTCCTGTGCTCACCCCTACGTTCCCGATTGTTCGGCCAGGAGGTAAAGGGAGCACCTCTGCGATTGTTACTGCCGGGTCATCCAGATGTGTACCTCAGACTGGGTGAAGCCGAAAGCTAGCATTCTTAAGGGAATATTCGGCCGATGGATGAAAACTATTCTTTGCACTCACTCTATTGTGAACCCCCAGAAGTTATACGCACTGTGATTTTTATATCACAATTCGGGCATGTATACTCATGCATGCACACCAAGGGAAAGGAACCCTTAACGGAACTATTCTTCCTGGAAGATGTTTCTTACAATCTCAATGTAATATAACATAACTAGCCAGATACAACTTGTCTGTTGAAGCAACTATAACCCCTGCGCTTAGTTTTCCACGCATACCCCGGCCTATTCGGCCGTGACGGTATTCAGAAACACTCTGCACCTTCGGGTCCGGAGGTTGAATCGAAAAGGTCTGCCATGACAAATGATATACAATTCAGCTAGAATCCCACATGGTGAGGAAAGTACATAGTCACTTGGACTCAAACACTTCCTCCTCTATACCATCTAATAGGCAGTCTAGCTTACAATCCTGTTGGGAATATTTTGCAACCATCTCTACTTGGTCATATACTAAACTAACGGGAATTTCTTCCCCATTTGACCCTAGTGGTCCGACCCTGGCCATGTGATTCAGATCCAGCTTGGTATATCGCGTTTTCCCCATGGCCCAGGCTTACCGCGCACCCTCTCGGCAGGCCGATATCTTCCATAGTCGGATACGCCACCGTGCTCCCTTGAACATCTCTAAAAGCTCCTCCATACTCCCTGGAGGGGAGTCGGACGGCCATAAGGCCATAGCCACACTCTGCATGGCTAGTCGAGCATGCTCGTGCACTTCTGCCAGCCTCTGTAGCAGATCACTTGATGATCCGGACGCCTCCTCTTCAGGACGGCCCGTCAGTACACCTGCAAACATGACTATATCAGTCCCATTCATCTCTGAGCTAATTCACAAATAGTTCGGACACATACTGAAGATACCGCCCCGCAGTTCTTTGTTCTCCTTCACGGAAGCGGCTAGCTGGGCTCGAATATCTTTCAACTCTTCACCCAATGCAGTGTTGGAATCCTGTAGCTTGTTTTTCTCATCTCTGACGCGGGTCAGCACACGCTCGTCTATGGCGTGTTGCCTTTTCGCCTCTTTCTCTCCCTCATGGGTGACCTTCAGCTTCTCTTCAAGTTGATCAGACGACCCTATTATGCGAAATCAGCAGCAGCATTAGCGCAGTGGGTACACAATTGTTATTCCTTGGCAGGAAGGAACAATACCAGAGGACGACTTCTTCAAGTCCCCCAATTCGGCGGTAGTAGCTCTTAGCTGCACCCGACACTGCTCCAGCTCTTGGGCTAACAGATCATTCCTCTCTGCGAGGACCTGGTTGTACACCGATCCTTAAATCAGTTGTGCCAACGGCTTCCAGTCTTGGGGGCTACAATTATATGGCCATCCTTTTTTGACAAAGAAAACTTACCTGCACATCTGTCAGATATTGCCTCGTGGCTTTTCTAAGCCTTTCTCGAGCGGCTCGAATGTATGCGTCGCCCGAGCTGAAGGCATTAAATGCCTCGTTCGAGAACTTCGGGTCTCGACAAATAGCCCTGCAGCGCCGGTGATTCATGGCGCTCTCTACTTCCGAGTTGGTAACATACATATTGTCTGAACCCTCAGCCGAAGGGCTATCCGGCTTTGTTCCTACATCGGCCCCCGTCTCCCCGACTGGATCTAAATCTTGGTTGTCGGGAGCGCGGCTGGCCGGATCCCCGGACACAGTTCGGCGAACCTTTTTCCTGTAATCAAGCAGATGCATAGGTCACAGACGGATACAACCGCTGAAAAATATTTTTATCCATACCTCCTCGATGAAGTTCCGGCGGTGCCTTCACCGGCCCTCCTCTTTGAATGCATGCCTGGCACAGGAACCGATTTCCTCGGTATCATTGAACGCCTCCCCTATTGAACGCGCGACAATGCGGTGGGTGAGGCAGAGTAAGAGCACCCTTTCAGAGAAGGTGTTTCTTGATTACTTACCTGTGAAGCAGGAAGAAGACCAGGGTAGTCGACGATGATGGCTACTTCTGTGCCATCATAGCTCGTCTGGTAAAACACCCCCTCCGCGAGCACCACAAATATGTTCGGATCCTCTTCAAACCCGGGGTCAACCTCCCGGTTGTGGTCCTCCGGCTGCGGGGCGGGACTATGAAATCCATCGGTGACCTTCCGCCAGTGTTGTCATAAGCAAACAAGCTAGAAATTCATCAAAGGAAATTCGGAAATGGAAGGATTAAAAACATAGGGGTAGGCCTTACCCAATTGGGAGAGTTATACATAGAGTACCCGTCTCTGAGCTTGATGCAAAGAAATTCCTTTTCCTCCCCTTTAAATAGTCTGACTAATATCTTAGCCAAAGCGGCAGGGGTATCCGGACCTTTCCGGCCGCAGCGAGAGGCGTCATCCTCCCCATTGTAGTGCCACATTGGAAGCCCTCTGTATTGGAGCGGCTGAACCCCTCGTGCTATGGAGATCTCCATAACCTTGATTACTATAAGCCCGGACTGAGCAAGCTCTTTTACCTAGCTCATCAGCTGACGAACCTCCGCGCCGTCTTCTTCCTCAAGGCTCCGGGGACGCCAACTGTGGCGTTTCTTTAGCGGGACACCCGCAAATTCAGGAAGACCCTTTCGAACTGGGTCGGGAAGCGGGACGTCCTCAATATAGAACCATTCAGAGGGCCATTCATTAGGTGCCTTCCTTGGTGTGTCGGATGGATATCCAGTATCGGCGACACGCCATACTTCGGCCCCGCCCACTTCGAATATTGACCCTTCATGATTGCGCGGGATGAGACAGAACAACTTCCTCCACAACTCGAAATGAGCCACGACGCCCAGGAATAGTTCGCACAAAGTGACGTAACCCGCAATGTGCAGAATAGAGGCCGGAGTGAAGTTGTGCAGCTGGAGGCCGTAGTACTCCAGAAGCCCTCGGAGGAACGGATGGATTGGAAATCCAATGCCTCTTAGCAGGTAGGGGACAAAACATACTCGCTCTCCCCCGGACGGATTGGGGAAGTCCTCTGCCTGAGTCCCCTCATTGAAGGAAGCTAGCCCCGTCCGAACAGGGACTAGATCTGCGGGGGGAAGGAATTCCTGCGTTTGCAACTTCGTCAATTGGTTATGAGACACAGAACACCTCTCCCACTCGCCTTTCTCTGGGCCGGGACGAGCGGAGGAGCTGGGAACACTGGCCATGCTGAATGGTCTCTCCTAAGCAGTCTCTGGAGATTTCTTCTGCGTAGCACTGAATGGATCTAGGATCCAATCTATTTAAATAGGTTCTCTTCCTTGCGTAGATGGGGTGTTATTTGCAAAAATTCCCTGACTTTACACATTCGCTAGACACGTGGAGGATAAAGATTATTTAAGTGTGCAGAAGCCGAGGAGGCGACATTGGATCAATGGTCGAATATATTACTTGGAGATCATCGAAGGAGGAACCCGCCTTGCAATGCCGAAGACAATATGCATGCCGAACACCTCGCTATTGAAGACTGGTTCGAGGGCTACTGAGGGAGTCCCGGATTAAGGGGTCCTCGGGCGTCCGGCCTATTATTCATTGGGCTAGACTGATGGGCTGTGAAGATACGAAGGCCGAAGACTATACCCATGTCCAGATTGGACTTTCCTTGGCATGGAAGGCAAGCTAGGCGACCAACTATGAAGATTCCTTCTTATGTAACCGACCCCGTGTAACCCTAGATCTCTCTGGTGTCTATATAAACCAGAGAGCATAGTCTGGATAGGGGACATTCATTACCATAATCATATAGGCTAGCCCTCTAGGGTTTAGCCATTACGATCTCGTGGTAGATCAACTCTTGTAAACACTCATATTCATCAAGATCAATCAAACAGGAAGTAGGGTATTACCTCCATAGAGAGGTCCCGAACCTGGGTAAACATCGTGTCCCCCGTCTCCTGTTACCATCGATCCTAGACGCATAGTTCGGGACCCCCTACCCGAGAGCCGCTGGTTTTGACATCGACAGTGGACTCCTGGGGGCCCACAAGCCAGGGGCACGCCCCTAGGGCATGCCCTGAAGGCTTGTGGAGCCCTCGGGACTCTTCTGACTTGGCCTCCAGGTCTGGTGGATGTTTTCTGGTCCAAGGACAATCATCGCGAAAGTTTTATTCCGTTTGGACTCCGTTTGATATTCCCTTTCTGTAAATCTCAAAAACAAGGAAAAAACAAAAACTGGCACTCGACTCTAGGTTAATAAGTTAGTCCTAAAAATAATATAAAATAGCATATTAATGCATATAAAACATCCAAAATAGATAATATAATAGCATGGAACAATAAAAAATTATAGATACGTTGGAGACGTATCAGTAGGGGCGTGGCCCTAGTGCTTGTGGGCCCCTCGGGCATCGTCTCGCGTTGATTCTTTTTCCCGAAAATAAAAAATATTCAAGAATAAATCTCCATAATTTTTTATCACGTTTGGATATTCTGCGAAACAAAAGGCATGCAACAAACAGGAACTAGCACTGGGCACTGGGCAATTGATCAATATGTTAGTCCCAAAAATAATATATGTTGCTAAAAGTGTATGAAAGTTGTAGAATATTGGCATGAAACAATAAAAAACTATAGATACGACGGAGACGTATCAATAATACAATGAAAAAGTATGGACACCGACAACTGGAATGAAATGTGTGAACACGAATATAATGTTAGTGGAAATACGTACTCCCCCAAGCTTAGGCTTTTGGCCTAGCTTGGTAATCACCATCCGAAGTAGCCATCCGGTCCCATGTGATAGTCCTGTGGTAGCGGCACCTGAGTGTCCCACTCCTGGGGCTCCTCCTCTACCACTGCCTGGTTGTTCCGATAGGCAATAATGTCCTCTAGCATGACCCTGTATCCATGCCTGGAAAAAGAATCAAACAAAACAGGTGCAGGCAACGGGAAAACGTCACGGGTTTCCACACTGAAAACTAAATTGTAACGAATGTGACGAAAAGAATTAGCAGCATCAGTAAACTGGTGATCCAACATCGCCTGGTGATCTAGATAAACTCTAGGCAAATGATAATCATGTTGGCGTATCTGAACATTAAAATGGCTCGCTAAGCGAGTGGCATAAATACCACCATGAATTTTGCCCTTAGTTCTGTTAAGGTGCGGACGACGTGCAATAATAGCCCCTAGGCTAAAGGTGTGATCATTGTGTAGTGCACGGCGTAAAATGGCGAGGTCGGGAGCACTAAGTGCACCAGCCTTATCTCTAGCGGTCTAACACTTCGCGTTGAATAAAGCAAAGTAATGCACAAAAGGAAACTGCAAACTAGTGGCGGTGGCTTTCGACACGCCTCTTTCATCACCCACTGTCAAAGTGAGGAAAAATTCCTCAAACTTTGCCGGTCTAGGCCCTCTTAATTTAGAGGGAATCAAACAAATGTCACAAAAGTCAGTGAGTGATAAGCCACGAGTATAGGGGATCGCAATAGTTTTTTAGGGCAGAGTATTCAACCCAAATTTATTGATTCGACACAAGGGGAGGCAAAGAATATTCTCAAGTATTAGCAGCAAAATATTTAGTAGCAAAGTAGTATGGAAGTAACGGTAACGATGACAAAAGTAACAGCAGTAGTTTTGTGATGATTGTAACAGTAGCAACGGAAAAATAACTTAGCAAAGATCAATATGAGACAAACTCGTAGGCAATGGATCGGCAATGATAATTGTGTTGGATGATATTCATCATGTAGCAGTCATAACCTAGGGTGACACAGAACTAGCTCCAATTCACCAATATAATGTAGGCATGTATTCCGTATATACTCATATATGCTTATGGAAAAGAATTTGCATGACATCTTTTGTCGTACCCTCCCGTGGCAGCGGGGTCCTAATGGAAACTAAGGGATATTAAGGCCTCCTTTTAATATAGAATCGGAACAAAGCATTAGCACTTAGTGAATACATGAACTCCTCAAACTATGGCAATCTCCGGAAAGAATCCCAATTATCGTCACCTTGGGGAATGCAGATCATAGATCGTAATTAGTGTCTACAACTTGCAAGATTGGATCAAGAACACAAATACATTCATGTGAACATAAAGGGTTCATATCTGAATTCATGGCACTCGGGCCCTAGTGACAAGCATTAAGCATAGCAAAGTCATAGCAACATCAATCTCAGAACATAGTGGATACTAGGGATCAAACCCTAACAAAACTAACTCGATTACATGATAAATCTCATCCAACCCATCACCGACTAGTGAGCCTACGAAGGAATAACTCACGCACGACGGTGAGCATCATGGAATTGGTGATGGAGGAAGGTTAATGGTGATGATGGTGACGGATTCCCCTCTCTGGAGCCCAAAACAGACTCCAGATCAGCCCTCCCGAGGAAGAACGGGAGGCGGCGGTGGCTCCGTATCATAAAACACGATGAATCCTTCTCTCTGATTTTTTTCTCCACAAATAGGGTTATATGGAGTTGGAGTTGAGGTCGGAGGAGGTCCAGGGGGCCCACAAGCCACCTAGGCGCGCAATAGGGCCCCCGAGGCTTATGGCCAATGGGTGGACCCCCTCTAGTTGATTCTTGCGCCAGTATTTTTATATATTCCAAAAATACTTTCCATAAATTTTCAGGTCAAGCCGAGAACGTTTATTTCTGCACAAAAATAACACCATGGCAATTCTGCTGAAAAAAATGTTAGTCCGGGTTAGTTCCATTCAAATCATGCAAATTAGAGTGCAAAACAAGGGCGAAAGAGTTTGGAAAAGTAGATACGATGGAGACATATCAACTCCCCCAAGCTTAACCCATTGCTTGTCCTCAAGCAATTCAGTTGACAAACTGAAAGTGACAATGAAAAACTTTTACAAACTCTGTTCATCTTGTTGTTGCAAATATGTATAGCCAGCATTCTAGTTTTCAACAAAGACGATGAACTAACCATATTCACCATAACATTTAGGTCTCACATTTACTCATATCAATGGCATAATCAACTAGAAAGCAATAATAATAAATATCGGTTGACAACACTTTTTCAAAACAACCATGATATAATATGACAAAGTGGTATCTCGCTAGCCCTTTCTGAGACCGCAAAACATAAATGTAGAGCGCCCCTAAAGATTAAGGACTGACTAGACATTCTAATTCATGGCAATAGAGATCCAGTCATAGTCACACTCAATATCAATAAATAACAATGCATATGAATGACAGTGGTGCTCTCTAGCTTGTGCTTTTTATAAGAGGATGATGACTAAACAATAAAAGTAAATAGATAGGCCCTTCGTAGAGGGAAGCAGGGATTTGCAGTGGTGCCAGAGCTCGAGCTTTTAAAACAGAGATGAATATAATTTTGCGCGGTATGCTTTCATTGTCAACATAACAAGCAATAGATCTCACTATCTTCCATGCTAGATACATTATAGGCGGTTCCCAAACAGAATGATAAGGTTTTTACTCCCCCTCCACCAACAATCACACTCCACGGCTGGTCCGAAACAACGGGTACCGTCCATACCAACAACAGTCCTGGGGGAGTTTTTTTATGCTTATATTTTGATTTGATTTCGAGCATGGAACTGGGCATCCCGATTACCAGCCACTTTCTCGTGAATGACAAGTGAATGAACACTTACCGTGAGAATAATCCACCTAGCATGGAAGATACTGATAGCCCCCGATGAGGGAGTCCTGGACTAAGGGGTTCTCGGGTGTCCGGCCTGTTATCCATGGGCCGGACTGATGGGCTGTGAAGATAGGAAGGCCGAAGACTATACCCGTGTCCGGATTGGACTCTACTTGGCATGGAAGACAAGCTTGGCGACCGATTATGAAGATTCCCTCTTATGTAACCGACTCCATGTAACCCTAGATCTCTCCGATTTCTATATAAACCGGAGAGCATAGTCCGTATAGGATAGATTCATTACCATATACTCATAGGCTAGACTTCTAGGGTTTAGCCATTACGATCTCGTGGTAGATCCACTCTTGTAACACTCATATTCATCAAGATCAATCAAGCAGGAAGTAGGGTATTACCTCCATAGAGAGGGCCCGAACCTGGGTAAACATTGTGTCCCCCGTCTCCTGTTACCATCGATCCTAGACGCACAGTTCGGGACCCCCTACCCGAGATCCGCTGGTTTTGACACTAACATTGGTGCTTTCATTGAGAGTTCCACTGTGCTGTCGGCAAAGGACTCGATGGCCCCTTCGATCGTCAGTAATGACATGGTCCAGGGAGAAACCTTCCTCCCCAGACAGATCTTCGTATTCGGCGACTTCGGACTGCGGGCCAACTCGCTTGCCCATCTGGAGCAGATCGATAGTTACACCCCTGGCCACCGGGTTAGGTTCGGAAGCTTAAACTACATCGCGGATATCCATGGAGACTTGATCTTCGAGGGATTTGAAACCGCGGCGATCACTCCCCTTTCTCCGAGGAACATGACTTAAATCTGTCATCAGAGCACACCCAGGAGATGGATCCTGTTGCTGCAACGGCCTTAGTACCAAAGCAGACCGCACCCTCCGAGGCCATAAAGTCCGTGGTGTTGGAGCCACACACGGACTCGACATCCTGCAATGCTTGCGTCAACGGAACCCCGGACTTGTCTCCGGCTGCACGTTCCGGACCGGATACACTCGCGGACACCGAGCTGGATCGGTTGTCGATTTTTGAATTTAGCGCTGCAAACATATTCCAGCATTCGCCTTTGGATTACGTACTAAATTCTTTGAATAACTTGTCCTTGGAGTAAGACTCACAGCCGAACTATGTTCTGTTCGAGCTAGAGGCCGACGATGAGGAATTTTGCTTCCCACCCGCCACCCACTTCATAGCCACCGTCAACGACTTAACCGACGTGTTTGATTATGGCTCCGAAGACATCACCGGTATGGATGACGATGCCGACAATGAGCAAGGCCAAGACCCACCATTCACTGGATGTTGGACAGCCACATCTTCGTATAATGTATACATGGTTGATACACCCAAGGGATCTGGCGATGACAAAAAAGAGCCAGAAAAGAATAAAACTTCTGAGACGCAGTCCAAGTGCCTACGCCCCAAATGCCATTCTAAGCCTCGCCGCTCAAAGGATAGCAACACTGGTACCGGAGAACATAGCACTCGGGGCGACGTCGAAAACAATGAAGACCCTGTCGGTGCTGCATCCGAACAGGAGGAACATGACGACAGGCAAGACAACCCTGATGAGTAGGCCATAGAAGATGACTCGGGGGACGATAGTTACCGTCCACCCTCCATAGAGGAGACAAGCCTCGGCAATAAAGATTTCATCATGCCTGAGGACCCTCTGGAGCAGGAGCGCTTTAAGCTTCAACTCATAGCCACTGCACGGAGCCTGAAAAAGAAACAGCAGTAGCTTCAAGCTGAAGAAGATCTGCTGATCGACAGATGGACTGACGTCCTGACAATGGAAGAATACGGTCTCAAGAGCCCAGCCAAGAGCTACCCGAAACGCAGATTGCTGCCTCAATTCGATGAGGAGGCACCGGAACAGACATCTCCCTCGCGTAATGCAGAACTACCACCACGTGGTCAAGACAGGGCGGCCGACCGGCCACCACACGGTCAGGAAAAAGCGGCAACTCAGGCCGAACAGCAGCCTGCCCAACCGCCCTGCAAAAATAAAGACGAAAGAATTTGGGGTCACACGTATGACCTCTGGCAGACACTGGACAGTAGAGCAGGACATACAAGATCGATCTACAGATCGCGAGAACGTGCCTCGAGGCACGAAGATGGCTACCTATTTGAACATGACAAACCTAACCACGCCCGGTCCGAATGCTGCAGACGGACTCCATCAGAGCTATGCCACGACACGGCATGGTACAGAGGTGCCGCACACCCTCTCTGCTTCACAGACGAGGTACTGGATCATGAATTCCCCAAGGGATTCAAGCCCGTCAATATCGAATCATACGACAGCACAACCGATCCCGCAGTGTGGATCGAGGATTTCATCCTCCACATCCACATGGCTCGAGGAGATGACCTCCATGCCATTAAATA
The DNA here is from genome assembly GCA_032464435.1 of Aegilops umbellulata. Classification (NCBI taxonomy): domain Eukaryota; kingdom Viridiplantae; phylum Streptophyta; class Magnoliopsida; order Poales; family Poaceae; genus Aegilops; species Aegilops umbellulata. The sequence goes on from CP136060.1 coordinate 291,820,765, forward strand.
CCTCCCACTCAAGCTCAAAGGGCCAGCTCGGCACTGGCTTAACAGCTTGCCTGAAAATTCTATCAGCACCTGGGAGGACTTGGAAGAAGCTTTCCTAGACAACTTCCAAGGAACCTATGTCTGGCCACCAGACGCCGATGACTTAAGCCACATAGTTCAACAACCTGGAGAATCAGCCAGAAAATTCTGGACTAGGTTCCTAACCAAAAAGAACAAGATCGTTGACTGTCCAGACGCCGAGGCCTTAGCAGCCTTCAAACACAGTCTGTGACGAATGGCTAGCACACCACCTCGGCCAAGAAAAGCCGAAGTCCATGGCAGCCCTCACGGCAGTCATGACCTGCTTTTGCGCGGGAGAGGACAGTTGGCTGGCTCGTAGTACAAACACAGCCAACGAAACAAGCCCCTCCGAGGTAAAAAACAGCGCCGGCAAGTTACGGCGCAACAGAAACAAACGCCAAAGCAATGGCGATAACACCGATGACACAACAATTCAAGCCGGATCCAGTGCTTCCAAGTCCGGCCAACGAAAGAAGCCCTATAAAAGGAGCAGTGGAAAACCATCCAGCTTGGACCGCATACTCGATCGCCCTTGCCAAATACATGGCACCCCAGACAAACCGGCCAACCATACTAACAGAGATTGTTGGGTCTTTAAACAAGCCAGCAAGGTTAATAGCAGAAACAAAGAAGGGGAATCGCAGAGCGAGCACGATGACGAAGAGCCCTGGCAGCCGAAAACCGGGTGGCAAAGGAAATTCCGCCCTAAAGTCAAAACGGTGAACATGATATACGCTACACATATGCCCAAAAAGGAGCGCAAATGCGCACTCAGGGACGTCTACGCGGTAGAGCCCGTCGCCCCGAAGTCTAATCCGTGGTCATCATTCCCGATCACCTTCGACCGCCGAGACCATCCGACTAGCATCTGGCATGGCGGTTCAGCTGCACTAGTCCTTGACCCAATCATCGATGGGTTTCACCTGACTCGAGTCCTAATGGACGGTGGTAGAAGCCTCAACCTGCTCTATCAGGATATTGTACATAAAATGAGCATTGACCCCTCACGAGTCAAGCTCACGAAGACTACCTTTAAAGGAGTTATACCAGGCGTAGAGGCCCGTTGTACGGGCTCAACAACGCTGGAGGTAGTGTTCGGTTCCCCGGATAACTTCCGAAGCAAAGAACTAATCTTCGATATCGTCCCATTTCGCAGTGGCTATCACGCACTGCTCGGACGAACCGCATTCGCTAGATTCAACACAGTGCCGCATTATGCTTATCTCAAGCTCAAGATGCCCGGTCCACGTGGCGTCATTACGGTAAATGGAAATACGGAACGCTCCCTCCGTACAAAGGAGCACACCGCCGCCCTAGCAGCAGAAGTACAGAGTGGCCTTCTCAAGCAGCACTATAATCCGACTTCCGAGCCCCTAGACATCATTAAGAGGGTCCGGACTACACTGCAGCAGGACAGCTCGGCTTGTCACAAGTCAAACTAGTAATTTGGCCCCCGTCCCAGCACTGACGAGGCAATGGTGTTAGTACCACGCGCATTTAAAACTACGCACTCGAAACCCCATGGGTACGGACGGAGGCACAACTCGCTCGCGATCCACAATATGGCTTGATAGACCCTGGGATTCGCATGCTCCTGCTTTTTCTTTTTACGGGTTTTTCTTTTCTTTTTCAAGGTCTATACGGACGACCCGTTCGCAGAACACACCAAGGAGGCAACGAGCTATGGCGTACAAGGGAATCCCCAGGTGGTCTCCAATAAACTTTTAATATACTTGTTTTACATACCCGCACGCAACTCGCCCTTGGTTACGACATGTTAAATAGTCTTACTTGCTTATCGCATTACTAGTACAAAGTACGCCTCGACATACTGATTACATCACAACGGTGAATAACTGGTGGCGTCAGCTCATTACTTAATCTTTTCCATTTCCTCACCTTAGTATCTATTACTCATTGCACACGTACATCATGGTAGGTACTAGTACGCCAGCGGCTTCATTATACCCCGCATCACGACAATAAAAGTCCGAACACTTTTTTAGTATAGTTCGGCAGCCCGAACTTATAACATTATATGCATCGGCTCCGAATCATGTCTTTGGTCAATAGTTGGGTTGCCCGGCTCCTGTGCTTACTACCTGACGTTCCGCTATATCGTCTAGGGTAGTAAAGGGAGAACTACTGCGATTGTGTCCCGGTTCTTTTGGACGAGCACCTCAGTAGAGAAAGCCGAAAATTGACTGTCATGATGCGGCGAGAGCCGATCAGCTGTTCGTGAGGTTCCAAATCGTTGGAGATTTTTTCCACTTCTCGCGAAGAATCGGTTCTTCCGATTTGGCATGTATAGCGCCCCTAATTCGGCCTTCTGAACACGAGGGGCTTCGCCAACTTTATTAATTGTCAAACTCCTCTGGCTAAGTGGGGGCGGTAAAGGCCGCATAGTCTGATTGCCTTGTTTGCTCCGCTAAATACCTCCTTTAAGGACCAGAATGTGGAGTAAAGAGTGTTTAGATTTATCCCGAACACCCCCGTACTATCTACGTGGGGGCAGAAGTCGACGACTGGTCATCCCCCAGATTAATAAATGGCCGCACAGGAGGTAAAATTGAAAATCATTAACATTATACTACATAACATCTTTTTTCCATATTACAGGGCAAGATAATACACATGTTCTTATGGGAATATAATATCCTTCGAACATTGCTCCATTGCAAGGCGGGACCCCTCCAGGACACCATCAAAATAGTGCTCGGATCGACGATGCTCCTTGCCCTCCGGCGGTCCTTCGGTCATTAGCTTCTTGGCATCCAGCTTCGCCCAATGCATCTTGACGCGGGCAAAATCCATACACGCACCTTCAATGCAGACCGACCGCTTCACTGCTTCGAGCCACGGACAGGCACTCAGAAGCCGCTGCACAAGTCCGAAATAGCTGCCAGGTGTAGGATTGGTAGGCCACAGCCGGACAATCAGGTCCTTCATGGCCAGCTCTGCCAACCTGTGCAGCTCGACCAACTGCTTCAGCTGGTCGCTGAAGGGCACCGGGTGTTTGGATCCCAGATATTGGGACCAGAACAGCTTCTCCGTAGACATCCCTTCTTCGGCTCTATAATGCTCGGTCGCGTCCGACACACTGAGCGGCAGACCTGCAAATGCCCCTGGAAAACCAAAATTCAGGACAAGTACAAGGGACGTTTTCTCTACATGCTTGCTTGGCATGGTGAAAGACTCACCCGCCGCAATTTTCTGGGCCACTTGAATCTCCTGGAGAGCACTCTGGGCTTTGGCTCGTGCATCCTGTGCGCTCTGGCGAGCCTTCACCAATTCGGACTCCTGCGCCTTAAAATCGCGCTCCAAGGACTCAAATTTCTTTATCACGCCCTGGAGCTGTTGCTGCGCCTCGCCAACCTGGGCCTCGTGCTTCTCGCGCAAAGCGCGTTCCTTGGCCGCTTTGTCCTCAGCAGCGGAGCCAGACAGCTGATCTCCTCGTCCAACTTAATCCAGGCCTGAAAATAGGGGGAGGAAACTTAAATTTCCTCTCAAAATATGCTAGTAGGGGATGCTCCTTGAAAACATTAAATGAACTCACCGGGTTGGGCTGGCGCTTTAAACTAAGCCCGCGGTCTTCGATCGTAGGCGGTGGCGTCTCGCCGGCCTTGAAGAGCACCTTCCAGATTTCTTCGTGCGTCATGCCGAAGAGCTCCAGTAGCGTCTGGTGCTTGGCCGGCTGGAACTGCCACAAATTACAAGATCGGCGTTGGCACAGAAGGACCCGACGAACAAGCATGACCTGGACCACGTTGACGAGCTTGATTTTCCTTTCTATCATGTTCTGGATGCACATCTGGAGACCAGTCAGCTCCTCCGAGGGACCCTAGGTTAGGCCCCTCTCTTGCCAGGAGGTGAGCTGCATCAGGATTCCGGATCAGAATTCGGGGGGCCCCAACCAGTCAGCATCGCGCGGCTCGGTGATGTAGAACCACCCCGATTGCCACCCCTTCACCGTCTCCGCAAACGAACCTTCGTGCCAGGTGACGTTGGGAATCCTGCCCACCATAGCGCCGCTGCATTCTGCTTGCTGGCCGCGCACAACTTTTGGCCTCACATTGAAGGTGTTCAGCCACAGGCCAAAGTGAGGCGGGATGTGGAGAAAAGCCTCACAAACAACGATAAACGCCGAAATGTTGAGGATGAAGTTGGGGGCTAGGTCATGAAAATCCAGCCCATAGTAAAACATCAACCCGCGGATGAATGGGTGAAGAGGGAACCCAAGCCCGCAGACGAAATGTGTAAGGAACACAACCCTCTCGTGGGGCTCGGGAGTGGGGATGATCTGTCCCTTGGCCGGGAGTCGATGAGCGATCTCTTTGGCCAGATATCGGGCCTCCCGGAGCTCCTTGATGTCCTTCTTCTTGACGAAAGAGGCCATCCACTTACCTCCAGCTCCGGATCCGGACATCTTTGGAGTATTTTCTCGAACAAGAGAGAAGCTAAGGCTTGGGCGCTGGAGCTCAGGGACGGAAAGGCTGAGGAAGAGAAAGGGCGTGCGTGGAAGAAGGGAGTTCTTACCCCCTTATAGAGGCAACGAATGTCAAACGCATCCCTGCTCGCCTTAAACTCACCTATTCCTAAGGGCCATGTAAACGACACGGTTGGGTTACCTATGCCCACCTTGATGAGAATCCCGCAATAGGGGGACACGATCTCTGCTTCGACAAGACGTGCCAGTGCAACCGCGTTTTGAAACGTGGGATGGCAGAAGAAAAACGGTTCGAAATTGTGACCGGACGGGCGTGATATCACGTTGCAGGAAGCTGTCAGCGGATGGAACTTGTGTAAGATATATATATATTCTCTCTGCGGTTGTGCATGGTGTGTAACAGGTCCGGATACAATCATTATATCCGAAGATTATCTTGGAGTTCGGAAGGAGGGGAACCCGCCTGGCAATGCCGAAGACAATCTGTGCGCCGGACTCCTCGTCATTGAAGCCAGGTTTAGCGGCTACTGAGGGAGTCTTGGACTAAGGGGTCCTAGGGCGCCCGGCCTGTTATCCATGGGCCGGACTGATGGGCTGTGAAGATACGAAGGCCGAAGACTATACCCGTGTCTGGATTGGACTCTACTTGGCGTGGAAGACAAGCTTGGCGACCGACTATGAAGATCCCCTCTTATGTAACCGACTCCATGCAACCCTAGATCTCTCCGGTGTCTATATAAAGCGGAGAGCATAGTCCGAATAGTACAGATTCATTACCATATACTCATAGGCTAGACTTCTAGGGTTTAGCCATTACGGTCTCATGGTAGATCAACTCTTGTAACACTCATATTCATCAAGGTCAATCAAGTACGAAGTAGAGTATTACCTCCATAGAGAGGGCCCGAACCTGGGTAAACATTGTGTCCCCCGTCTCCTGTTACCATCGATCCTAGACGCACAGTTCGGGACCCCCTACCCGAGATCCGCCGGTTTTGACACCGACACCCAGTCGCTACATGAGTGATTCGGGCATACAAAATAGAATATCATTTGAAGGTTTAGAGTTTGGCACATGCAAATTTACTTGGAATGGCAGGTAAATACTGCATATAGGTGGTTATGGTGGACTCATATGGAACAACTTTGGGTTTAAGAAGTGGATGCACAAGCAGTATTCCCACTTAGTACAAGTGAAGGCTAGCAAAAGATTGAGGAGCGACCAACTAGAGAGCGACAACGGTCATAAGCATGCATTGAGATTAACCAACATGTAGTGCAAGCATGAGTAGGATATAAATCACCATGAACATAAATGTCGTGGAGGCTATGTTGATTTTGTTTCAACTACATGCGTGAACGTGTGCCAAGTCAAGCCACTTGAATCATTCAAAGGAGGATACCATCCTATCATACTATATCATAACCATTTTAAAATGCATGTTTTCACTCAAGACAAAACATTATACACTCCTAGCTAATTAAGCATGGCATGAGTAACTATAATCTCTAATTTTCATTGCAAACATGTTTCATTCATAATAAGCTGAATCGGGAACGATGAGCTAATCATATTTACAAAAAAAAATAGGTCAAATTCGTACCAGCTTTTTGCCATCTCAATCATTTCATCATATATCGTCATTATTGCCTTTCACTTGAACGACCGAACGGTGTGGATAATAATAATAGTGCACGTGCTTTCGAGTAAGCTGGAATATGCAAACATTTATTCTTTTTTTGAGACAATGCAAACATTTATTCAAAGGAGAAGACAAAGTAATATGGGCTCTTTGTTAGATCAACAATAATGCATATGAGAGCCACTCAACATTTTCATCGTGGTCTTCTCCTTACGACCCAAAGAAAAAAATAAAAGAATTTCAAAGAAACATACTGAAATATTTTTGGAGTTTTGTTTTTATGAAGAAAGCAAAAAACGAAAACGAGAAAAACCATTTACACGGGAAAGCTCCCAACAAGCAAAAGAAGATCGAGAAATCTTTTTGGGTTTTCTTTTAATACTACTACTAAATTAAAGTAGAAAGGAAAACTAGAACTAGTTTTTTGATTTTCTCAAAGTTTTTCAAACACACAAGAAGAAAACAAGAAAATAAACTAACATGGATAATATAATGAAAACGTATGAATACCGCAAATTGAAATGAGTGTGTGAACACGAATGTAATGTCGGTGAGAAATACGTACTCCCCCAAGCTTAGGCTTTTGGCCTAAGCTGGTCTAGGGCCACAGTTGGCCTGGCGGGTATCCAAAATGGTAGTCGGGGTTGTACTGTGATGCGGCAGTTATCGCCTGAAGGGCTGCCTCGTGAAGGCGAGCAGTCTCCCTCTCTCTCTCGTACTCAGCCACCTTCTCCCTGGTTATAAAGTGTCTTTGTTTTACCTGAGAGACAAAGAAAGCAGGAGCAGGAAGAGTAATATGTACATCTAGCTGCGTGTCAAAGATTAGTCGGTATAGGAGGGACTGTTCGTTTCTCTCAAGAAACTGGTAGCGTACCATCTTATATTTACTAATTGGAAGCACCATACGAGCCTCGACGTTAATCCTCAAAAACTACTTTAAAATAACCATTAGATCATAATTATGCGTCTAGGATTAAACCAGGTAGAAAATACTACCACCTCACGTAAAAACCCCAAGAGTACATACATGTTATGACGTCTATGATTTTTTTTTCTTTTGAGAAGTACAACGTCCAGGATTAAGGAGCCACCTCACGCTACAAGGGCAAAGAGTCCTAATATATTACAACGTCCAGGATTGAGGAAAACAACACCCAAGTGTCCAGACATGTTACAATAGAAGAAACGCCTCGAAACAAACTAATTACTATTTGGAAGCACCATAAGAGCCTCGACGTTAATCCTCAAAAACTACTTAAAAAAACCATTAGATCGTAATTATGCGTCTAGGATTAAACCAGGTAGAAAATACTACCACCTCACGTAAAAGCCCCAAGAGTACATACATGTTATGACGTCTATGAGTTTTTTTCTTTTGAGAAGTACAACGTCCAGGATTAAGGAGCCACCTCACGCTACAAGGGCAAAGAGTCCTAATATATTACAACGTCCGGGATCGAGGAAAACAACACCCAAGTGTCCATACATGTTACAATAGAAGAAACGCCTCGAAACAAACTAATTTTTTTATTTCCAGAAACGTGCTAGGTGCATGCATGGAGCCGATAGAAAAATAAATATCATGGCTCAGTGTCACAGACGCACGCATGTAGTCCTCTTCGCTAAAAATATGCTTACACTATTTCAATGTGTGGTGCATATATCCTGGTACGTGAATAATTTTTTTTCTCACACAAAAATCGCCATGCACATAACCACAAGATAAAAAGCAAACCCCGCTGATAAATCACCCACACAAATATACTTCCGAATTTGCTTGGACAGCACATAGATCACTGAAAATGGAACAGGAACAGCGTCAATGTTTTTCCAAAATCTATGTCATGAATATCATAATAAACAAATCCTAGATTATATTTAACAAAAATGAAATTTGCTAAACTGTGCAAGAGCATAAGAATTAGTTTATGCAACCGACTAAATTTGCTAAAATGGTATATGTTAACCACACGTATGCATGTCAAACCATGGAGTAAATATGCAAATATTAACCGGTACAAGAAGAATCATACATCATATATGTACAATAATTTTAACAAGAAAACACATCCTCATATGTATTTATTAATTGCTAAAATAAGAAGCATTAAAATATATGTATGGTGTCACCAATTTTGTATTAATTTAAAATGGTAATATACACACATATATATATATATATATTGCAGTAAAATATTAATATATTAGTTTAAATATTTTGTATTTCTATTTTCTACAAGACTTTAGACAAAACAATAATTACAAAAACTCAATGAGTAACATATAGTTTTTCGTGTAGTAGCGAGTGCAATACTAAAAATTGCTAGCCTGTGCAGTAGCACGGGTTGACGGCTAGTGGCATTATAATCGAGAAAAGTAGGTGGCAAAGGAAAATCATTTTCTTTTATGGGGACACCAAGATAAGTAGCTAAGCGAATGGCATAAATTCCACCAAAGAAATCTCCAACCTTAGCATTATTATTCAGTCTACGTGCAATGATAGCCCCCAAATTAAATCTATTATCATTCATTACTGCGCTCTTAAGAACAATGAGATCAGAGGCGCAAAGGTGGTTGTGCTAATGTTTTCCATTAATGCACCTACCTATGAAGAGAGTGAAGTAGTGTAATGTAGGAAAGAGAATGCTCCCTATAGTGGCTTGTGTTATGGTTCTGGTTTCTCCTACAGTAATGTTAGCAAGGAATTCAGAACAATCAGGTTTACAAGGTTTAGTACAACTACCCCAATGTGGAATTTTGCATGCTTCATTAAAATCTTCTAGGTCCATGGTGAATGATTTATCTTAGAGATCAAACAAAACAGAATGCGTGTTACGCTGAACAGAATATTTAAATCTCCTCACAAAGGAATCAGTAAGGTTGTAGTATTGAGGACACTTATCTAACACGAAGTCTGTCGGCTCGACTTTATGCACGTATGCCTAGAACTCATCCTTGAAACCGACACTGGTCATGAAATCATTTGACGACCATTAGCACGGTCACACTTGAGCATACCTTGGTAGTTCAAGGTCCGGCTCACGTATCACAAGCCTTGGAGGTTTCTTCTTCGAGGAACCACCTTGGAACACTTTAATCAACATTTTCTTCCTCTAAAAATTTCTGAAATATTTAGTGACTAAAAATAAAAGTGCACAAAACTCAACAAAACTGATAGCAACTACTCATACAAGTGTCTAGAGGCTATATCATGCATCAAAACTACTTTAGACCATATAAATTTGACATGCAAGCTCAAGAACAAGGTCCCCACAGTAGCAATAAATTGCAATGTATAAAACACTAGAACAAAAACTAATTGGACCATTGGAGGAGTCACATACCGAAGAACAATCCCCTAAAACAGTTTTGTGGGTGTAGCTTTGAGCTAGGAGATCAAAAACGGCAGCAAAATGAGCTAGAACACGAGTTTGAGCAATGGTGGGATTTTTTTCTGGGGGAAGACAAAGTGGATGGGTGCTGGAATAAGTGAGGGGGCCCAACGTGGGATCCACAAGCCACCAGGGCGCGCCCCCAGGGCTTGTGGCCCACTGGTGTAGCCCCCTAGTGTGTTCTCAGTGCCATAAATTCTCAAATATTTTAATAAAAATCATACTAAATTTTCAGGGCATTTGGAGAACTTTTATTTTCGCGTCAATTTTTTATTGCATGGATAGTTCAAAAAAATACAAAAATAGTTTTTTCTTTATTTAATATAAACAACAGAAAGTAAAAAGTGGGTACAGAAAGTCGTGCTTTCTAAATTCATCCATCTCATGCCCATCAAAAGGAATCCATTAACAAGGTTGATCAAGTCTTATTAACAAACTTCTTCGGAATGGCATGAAACCGAAGAATTTTTGAATAACACTAAGTTACCTCAACGGGGATATGTATGTCCCCAATATTAAGAATATCATATTTCTTTTTGACAGTAGGAATAGGGAATTCAAAACCTCCAATGGCAACAGTTGAATTTTTTTCCAATAGAATTAATGCTATTAACTTGAGGTTGTTTCTTCGGAAAATGCACCGTATGCTCATTACCATTAACATGAAAAGTAGCATTGCCCTTGTTGCAATCAATAACAGCCCCTGCGGTATTCAAAAAGGGTCTACCAAGGATGATCAACATACTGTCGTCCTCGGGTATATCAAGAATAACAAAGTCCATCAAAATAGTAACATTTGCAACTATGACAGTCACATCCTCACAAGTACCGATGGGTATAACAGTTGATTTATCAGCCATTTGCAAAGAAATTTCAGTTGGTGTCAACTTATTCAAATCAAGTCTACGATATAAAGAGAAAGGCATAACACTAACACCGGCTCCAAGATCACATAAAGCAGTTTTTAACATAATTTCATTTAATGGAGCATGGTATAGTTGGTATTCCTGGATCTCCTAATTTATTTGGTATTCCACCCTTAAAAGTGTAATTAGCAAGCATGGTGTAAATTTCATCTTCCGGTATCTTTATTTTATTTGTAACAATTTCTTTCATATACTTAGCATAAGGAGACATTTTAAGAATATCAGGTAAACACATACAAAAAAAGACAGGTCTAAGCATTTCAACAAAACACTCAAAATCCTCATAATCCTTTTTCTTGGATGGTTTAGGAGGAAAGGGCATGGCTTTCTCAACCCATCGTTCTCTTTCTTTACCATGCTTCCTAGCAACAAAGTCACTCTTATCATAACGTTTATTCTTAAGTTGTGGGTTATCAAGATCAACAACAGGTTCTATCTGCACATCATTATCATTGATTGGTTAAGCATCAACATGAACATCATCATTAACATTATCACTAGGTTCATGTTCGTCACCAGACTGTGTTTCAGCATTAGAAGTAGAAATATCATCTAGATTCTCAGGTGTGTCTATAATAGGTTCACTAGAAGCATGGACAGTCATATAAGTTTTCTTTTTCTTCTTAGACGAACTAGGTGCATCCGTATTAATTCTCTGAGAATCTTTCTCAATTCTCTTAAGGTGGCCTTCAGGATCCAAAGGTTCCCGAGTCATTCGACCACCTCTAGTCATAACTCTAACAGCATTATATTTGTTCTTACTATTCATCTCATTCAACAAATCATTTTGTGCCTTGAGTACTTGTTCTACTTGAGTTGTTACCATAGAAGCATGTTTACTAATAAGCTTAAGATCATTAACAGTTCTACCCATATAATCACCCAAGCGCTCAAGCATATAAGCATTACGTTTTAATTGTCTACTACCATATGCATTGAAGTGTTCCTGTTTAAAAATAAAGTTATCAAATTCATCCAAGCATTGACTAGCGGGCTTATTATGAGAAATATCACCTTCATCAAATCTATAGATATAATTTACCTCTACTACCTGTGTCGGGTTATCAAGACCATATATTTCTTCAATAGGTGGTAAATTCTTAACATATTCATCTCTAGTACCTTTTTCTTTCATAGATTTCCTTGCCTCTTGCCTATCTTCAGGGCTGAGAAATAGAATACCTCTTCTCTTCGGGGTTGGCTTAGGAGGTGGTTCAGGAAGAGTCCAATCATTATCATTGCTCAATATATTATTCAATAGTACTTCAGCTTGTTCAACAGTTCGTTCCCTAAAAATACAACCAACACAACTATCTAGGTGGTCCCTAGAAGCATCGGTTTGTCCATTATAAAAGATACCAAGTATTTCATTTTTCTTGAGAGGATGATCAGGCAAAGCATTAAGTAACTGGAGAAGCCTCCCCCAAGCTAACAATTTCTTAATGTCATCTCTATCATTGCAAGCAAAAAATTCTCTTGCAATTTCTTCATCCATAATTTAACCCTTAGGTACCTTAGGCAACTCATATCTAGGTGGGGAATCATAATCTTCAGTTTCAGTAATCCCATTCTCTCTAACCCTAGAAAGTTGTTCATCAATAAATTCACCTAGTGGCACAGTATTATCAAGCAAAGCAGTAGTATAATCATAAGCATCATGCATAGTAGAAGTGGCATCATCAATTGCCTGCAACATATCAGAATCGATAGCAGGTGTAGGTGTCGCAAATTTACTCATAACAGAAGGTGAATCAAGTGCAGAGCTAGATGGCAGTTCCTTACCTCCCCTCGTAGTAGAGGGATGGATCTTGGATTTGTTATCTTTCAAATTCTTCATAGCGATCAACAGATATAAATCCCAAGTGACTCAGAGAATAGATTTGTGCTCCCCGGCAACAGCGCCAGAAAAAGGTCTTGATAACCCACATGTATAGGGGATCACAACAGTTTTCGAGGGTAGAGTATTCAACCCAAATTTATTGATTCGTCACAAGGGGAGCCAAAGAATATTCCCAAGTATTAGTAGCTGAGTTGTCAATTCAACCACACCTGAAAGATTTAATATCTGTAGCAAAATATTTAGTAGCCAAGTAGTATGGAAGTAACGGTAACGGTGGGAAAAGTAACAGTAGCAGTTTCGTGATGATTGTAACAGTAGCAATGGAAAAGTAACTTAGCAAAGATCATTATGAGACGAACTCGTACACAATGGACCGACAATAATATTGTGTTAGATGATATTCATCATGTAGCAGTCATAACCTAGGGTGACACAGAACTAGCTCCAATTCATCAATATAATGTAGGCATGTATTCCGTATATACTCATACGTGCTTATGGAAAAGAACTTGCATGACATATTTTGTCCTACCCTCCCGTGGCAGCGGGATCCTAATGGAAACTAAGGGGTATTAAGGCCTCCTTTTAACAGAGAACCGGAACAAAGCATTAGCACTTAGTGAATACATGAACTCCTCAAACTACGGTGATCTCCGGAAAGAATCCCAATTATTGTCACCTTTGGTTATGTGGATCATAGATCGTAATTGGTGTCTACAACTTGCAAGATCAGATCAAGAACACAAATGTATTCATGGAAACATAAAGGGTTCAGATCTGAATTTATGGTACTCGGGCCCTAGTGACAAGCATTAAGCATAGCAAAGTCATAGTAACATCAATCTCAGAAGATAGTGGATAATAGGGATCAAACCCTACCAAAACTAACTCGATTACATGATAAATCTCATCCAACCCATCACCGACTAGCAAGCCTACGAAGGAATTACTCACACACGATGGTGAGCATCATGGAATCGGTGATGGGGGAAGGTTGACAGTGATGATGGCGACGGATTCCCCTCTCCAGAGCCCAAAACAGACTCCAGATCAGGCCTCCCGAGGAAGAACAGGAGGCAGCGGCAGCTCTGTATGGTAAAACATGATGAATCCTTCTCTCTGATTTTTTTCTCGGATAAGGTTATATGGAGTTGGAGTTGAGGTCGGAGGAGGTCTAGGGGGCCCACAAGCCACCTAGGCGCACCCCAGGGGGCACGCCCCCAGGCTTGTGGCCAATGGTTGGACCCCCTCTGGTTGATTCTTACGCCAATATTTTTTATATATTCCAAAAATATTCTCCGTAAATTTTCGGGTCAATCCGAGAACTTTTATTTCTGCACAAAAGTAACATCATCGCAATTCTGCTGAAAACAATGTCAGTGCGGGTTAGTTCCATTCAAATCATGCAAATTAGAGTCCAAAACATGGGCGAAAGAGTTTGGAAAAGTAGATACGATGGAGGCGTATCAGTGGGCGGTATCTGATGTGTTCCAAAATATAAATTAAACTGCACCTCAGGAGGATTATTTCCATTAAGGAAATGAAAATTCTGCACAAAGGAATTCGTGAGGAGGTGGTGTTGGTCACACTCATTTGCGAGGAAGTCAGTCAGCCCGGCGTTAGCAACAAATTGGGCGAACTCTTGATTGAACCCGCCTCGTCCATGAATGCATTGTGTGGCCATTCATACAGCTGCACTTCCACTCTTCTCAAAGTGTTGAGGTCATTGTCCGAAGATTCCCCAATGACTCCCCTGGTATTGTTTTTGGAGGAAAACTTCCTGAAGATACTGATCTTTTCTTATGAATAAAATTCTGGAAAAAAATTGAACCACAAAATTTTGTTAACAAAACTTCGCAAGATTGATAGCAACTACTCATATGGATGCCTAGAGGCCATATTAAGCATTTAAACTACTTAGAGCTCTAACAATTTAACATGGAAGCCCATTTACAGCAGCACCAAGAGTAGCTAATTATTCAAAATATAAACCACTAGAACAAAAACTAATTGGAGCAATGGAGGAGTCACATACCAAGTAGCAATCCCCCAAAACATTTTCGAAAATGGAGCTTCGAGAAAAGTGGTCGAAATTCGTGGGGTTGAGAGCAAGAGCACAAGGGAGATAGCAAGAGTGATTTTTTGTTAGAGGTAAGACATGACATGGGCTAAAGAGATAAGGGAGGGGACCCATGTGGAGCCCACCACTCACCAGGGCGCGCTTGGGGTGGTTGGCATGCCCCGGTGTCTTGTGGGCACCAGGGGCAGCCCCAATGATGTTATTTGTGTTAGATATTCTCAAATATTCAGAAAAAAATCGTGTTAAAATTTCAGGTCATTCTGAGCACTTTTATTTTGACCACTTTTTTATTGCACGAGAAACTCAGAAAGCAAACTAAACCAGACATTTTATTTCAATTAACTAAGAAAAACATAAAACAAAAGGTAGAGATAGAAGGTTGTGCTTACTAAATTCATCGACCACATGCCTTTCAAAAATAATCCATTAATAGGGTTGATCAAGTCTTATTAACAATCACTTTCGATTAACATGAACCTGAAGAACTTTCGTAAAAACACTAAGTTACCTCAATGGGGATATGCATATACCCAACAATAAGTATTTCATATTTCTTTTTGGCAGTAGGTAAAGGTAGTTGAAAACTTCCAATAGTAATTGTTGGAGACTTTTCAATAACATTAATACCATTCACTTGTAATTGTTTCTTTGGAAAGTGCACCGTATGCTCATTACCATTGATATGAAAAGTGATTTTGCTTTTATTGCAATCAATAAGAGCCCCTGCAGTGTTCAAAAAAGGTCTACCAAGGATAATCGACATGTTGTCGTCCTCGGGCATCTCAAGTACAACAAAGTCTGTTAAGATAGTAACATTTGCAACAACAACGGGCACATCCTCACAAATACCGATAGGTATGGCAGTTGATTTGTCAGCCATTTGTAGTGATATCTCAGTAGGTGTGAGTTTATTCAAACCAAGTCTTTTATATAAAGAGAAAGTCATAACACTAACACCAGCTCCTAAATCACATAAAGCAGTTTTGACATAACTTGTTTTAATAGAGCAAGGTATAGTTGGTATTCCTGGATCTCTAAGTTTTTTAGGTACCCCATCGTTAAAAGAATAATTATCAAGCATGTTGGAGATTTCAGCTTCAGGTATTTTTCTTTTATTAGTGACAATTTCTTTCATGTATTTAGCATAAGGGGCCATCTTTAAAATATCAGTCAAGCGAGTGCGCAAAAAGACTGGCCTAAGCATTTCAGCGAAGCGTTCAAATTCTTCATCATCTTTTTTCTTAGATGGTTTAGGTGGAAAGGGAATGGGTTTATGGACCCATGGTTTTCTTTGTTTACCATGTTTTCTAGCAACAAAATCTCTCTTATCATATCTTTTATTTTTAGGTTGTGAGTTATCAAGATCAACAGCAGGTTGTATCTCAACATCTTTATCTTGTTGAGTATCTTCATGAACATCATCATTATCTTTTTCATTATCACTAGGTGAATGTTACCGGATTGAGTTTCAGCATCTGAGATAGAGACATCATTATTGTGTCCAAAGAGGTTTCTCTTTTTTAGGTTCACTAGAGGTGTGCAAAGTCCTATCATTTTTCTTTTTCTTCTTCCTTTTAGAAGGAGTAGGTGCATCAGTATTAATTATTTGAGATTCTTGTTCAATTCTTTTAGGGTGTATCTCGGGATAAAGTGGTTCCTGAGTCATTTTACCTCCTCTAGTTGCTACTCTAACATCATAATCATTTATATTTTTATTCATTTCACTAAGCAATTCTCTTTGAGATTTAGGGACTTGTTCTAACTGAGTTTGAACCATAGAGACATGTTTTCCTACACCTCTTACATCATTAGTGATTCCAAATAACAAGTCACTATATCAGAGTTTTGTTTCAACTATTTCAAAACATGTGCATTGAAGTGATCTTGCTTCATGATATAATTATCAAACTCCTATAAGCATTGGCTAGGGTGTTTATTATAAGGGATGGCACTTTCATCAAATTTTAATAAAGAAATTATCTCTACCACCGGTGGCAGTTGTGTGTCAACTCCATGTATTTCTTCAATGGGAGGTAAAATTTTAACATCCTCGGCTTTAATACCTTTTTCCTTCATACATTTCGTTGCCTCTTGCATATCTTCAGGACCGAGAAATAAGATACCCCTCCTCTTCGGAGTGGGTTTAGGCGGTGGTATAGGAAGAGTCCAATCATCATATTTTTCAATATATTATTCAATAATTTCTCGGCTTGTTCAACAGTTCGTTCCCTGGAAATACAACCAACACAACTATCTAGGAATTCCCTAGAAGCCTCGGTTAGTCCATCATAGAAGATATCAAGTATTTCATTTTTCTTAATAGGATGATCAGGCAAAGCATTAAGCAATTGGAGAAGCCTCCCCCAAGCTTGTGGGAGACTCTCTTCTTCAATTTGCACAAAGTGAAATATTTCCTGTAAGGCAACTTGTTTCTTATGAGTAGGAAAATATTTTTTAGAGAATTAATAAATCATATCTTGGGGACTACGCACACAACCAGGAGCAAGAGTATTGTACCATATCTTAGCATCACCCTTTAATGAGAACGGAAATAATTTGAGGATATAGTAACGGAGGATTTTCTCCTCATGAGCAAATAAGGTGGCTATATCATTTAATTTAGTAAGATGTGCCACAACAGTTTTAGTTTCATAGCCATGGAAAGGATCAGATTCAACCAAAGTAATTAACTCTGTGTGGACAGAGAATTCATAATCCTTATCAGTAACAAAGATAGGTGAAGTAGCAAAGTTGGGATCACATTTCATTCTAGCATTCAAGGATTTTTCTTTCAACTTGCATAATAATTTCTTAAGATCATCTCTAGCGTTGCAAGCAAGAAAGTCTCTAGTTATTTCTCCATCCATAACATAACCCTCAAGTATCTTAGGCAATTCAACTCTAGGAGAGCTCGGCCTAATAGGTGTTTCATAATTTTCAGTTTCAAAGACTTCATCAATTTCAACATTCTCAATATCGTTAGCCCTAGCAAGTTGTTCGTCAAGAAATTCACATAGTGGCATATTATTATGAAGCAAGGTACTAGTATCATCATAAGCATCATTCATAGCAGAATTGGCATCATCAATAACATGTGATATATCAGGATCAATAGCATGTGGTGGTGTTGCACGTTTACTCAAAACAGAAGGCGAATCAAGTACAGAGCTAGATGGCAGTTCCCTACCTCCCCTCGTCTTAGAGGGAAAAATCTTGGTTCTAGTATATTACAGACTCTTCACAGTGATCAATAAATATAAATACCAAGTGACTCAACAAATATAGCTATGCTCCCTGCCAACGGCACCAGAAAAATGTCTTGATAACCCACAAGTATAGGGGATTGGAACAGTTCTCGAGGGTAGAGTATTCAACCATATTTATAGATTCAACACAAGGGGAGCCAAAGAATATATGTAAGTATTAGCAGTTGAGTTGTCAATTCAACCACCCCTGGAGATTAAGTATATGCAGCAAAGTGATCAGTAGCACAGTAATATGATAGTTTGATGGTAGTAGTAATGATAGCAGTGGTAGCGGTAACAATAGCAATAGCGATAGTAACTTAGCAAGAACAATGTGTGGAAAAGAACTTGCATGAAATCTTTTGTCCTACCCTCCCGTGACAGCGGGGTTCATAAGGAAACTAAGGGATATTAAGGCCTCCTTTTAATAGAGAACCGAAACAAAGCATTAACACATAGTGATTACATGAACTCCTCAAACTACGGTCATCATCGAAAAGTATCCCAATTGTTGTCACCTTGGGGTTTACGGATCACAAAACATGATAGGTGCATATGACTTGCAAGATTGGATCAAGAACATAGATATAATGGTGAAAACGTAAATGGTTCAGATATGAAGTCATGGCACTCGGGCCCTAGTGACAAGCATTAAGCATGGCACAGTCATAGCAACATCAATCTCAGAACATAGTGGATACTAGGGATCAAGCCCTAACAAAACTAACTTGATTACATGATGAATCTCATCCAACTCCTCACCAACCAGCGAGCCTATGAAGGAATTACTCACTCCCGGTGGGAAGCATCATGGAATTGGTGATGAAGGAGAGTTGGTGATGACGAAGACAGAAGATTCCCCTCTACGGAGCCCCAAACGGGCTCCAGATCTGGCCTCCCGATGAAGAATAGGAGGTGGCGGCGGCTCAGTATCGTGAAACGCGATGAAACTTTCTCTGCTATTTTTCCTCCGAAAATAGGAATTTATAGCGTCAGAATTAGGGTCAGAGGGGCCTTGAGGGCCCCACCACCCACCAGGGCGCGCCAGAGGGAGGTGGCATGCCCTGGTGTCTTGTGGGGAGCCGAGCCCCCCTCCAGTGGGTCTTGTTTCCAATATTTTTTATTTATTCTGAAATAAATCTCCAAAAAGTTTCGTCCAAATCCGAGAAATTTAATTTCTGCACAAAAACAACACCATGGTAGTTCTGCTGAAAACAACATTAGTCTGGGTTAGTTTCATTCAAATCATGCAAATTAGAGTCCAAAACAAGAGCAAAAGCGTTAGGAAAAGTAGATACGATGGAGATGTATCCGTCCTCCCTTGTGACATCTTTCAGACGCACCTTAAGTACACATGTATGAGGAAAAAGAAGCTGAGTTGGATCGGCAGGATGACCTAGACGCCCTGGAAGAAGAACGGGATGTAGCTCGGGCTCGTTCTACATTTTACCAACAATAGGCTCGATGCTACCAGAGCAGGGAAGTTCAGGAGAAGGCATACAACGTTGGAGAACTCACCCCCGCCTCCTAGAGAAGCGAAAGAACAAACTCTCGCCAAACTGGGAAGGCCCTTTCATAATTGATGAAGTGTTAGAAGGAGGAGCCTATCACACTCGCAACCCGGCAAACCATCGCCTCTAACCAAACCCCTAGAACGCAGCCCGGCTCGAGCGCTTCTATGACTAAGTGCGGCCACGTCAGTCAACCATCCCTTTTCTCATTGTAAATTCCTTTGTTTTCTTTTGTGGGGAATTAGGATCTCCCCGGCCCTGTTCGGATAAATCAAATTCAGTTTAGGCCCTTTTTTCATTGCACATTTTTAAATGTAATACCCAGATTTAACTTGGGGGTTCCTTTAAAGCAGCCAATTAATATATTTTCCGTGCATGTAATCGTCTCTGTCGAATTTGCACTCTCCCGAATACCTCTTGAACCATCATATGCACCAATTTGACTTAAGTTTTTGCCAAGCTGGGTTGCCTGGCTCCTTTGCTTACCCCCTATGTTCTTGATTGTTCGGCTAGCTAGGGGGTAAAGGCAGCACCTCTACGATTGTTACGACCGAGTCAGCCACGTCCGTACCTCAGATGGGTGAAGCCTAAAGCTAGCATTCTTAAAAACATAATGGGTCGGCAATAAGGGAAACTATAGTAAAATTGGTGTTTGTCACCAACACTTGGGGATTTGGCCCTCGCACCAATTATTCGCATACTTCGGGTATCCTGCTACAAACGTCTACACTTGGCATGACGAACCTGAAGAAAGGAACCCATGGAGGAACTATTTTCTTCAGTGGATGTTTCTTACGTTAAAAAAGTACTATAACATAACTCTCCGCACACGTTTTTGTTTGTTCGTACCAAAAGGCTGGATTGTCTGGTTACCGAAAGTGATTTCCTGCTTACTTCAGGTCACATAGTTCGGAACACTCCCCGATCCCTGGTCAGTGAGGCAGAAGCCGATGGCTGGTTAAGACAACATTTTTCAGTATGGATAGAGACCGTTTGATGTAAAGTTCATAGATACATAGAATCAAACATATTACTATGTGTCCACATTTTCATTATGTCATCTAAAGCACAATCCTGCTGGGAGAATTGCGATGCATGCATCACTTGGTCATAGACAAAGTGAAGAGGTATTTCCAGCACATTCGGCCCTACTGGTCCAACACAAGCCATATGTTCTGGCTCAAGTTTCTTGAACCGAGTTTTCACCATGGCCCATGCTTCTCGCGCCCCCTCCCGACAGGATGATATTTTCCATAATTCAAAGCATAGCCGAGCTCCCTTAAAGCGATTCGCCAGTTTGGCCATATCATCTGGTGCCACTTTGGTCGGCCATAATGCCTTGACCATGTTCTTCATAGCTTTTCGAGCTCTCTCATGAGCCACTCATAGTTCTTTCAAGAGATCCCCACCAAAGGAATTGACCTCTTCTCCAGGCCGACCAGTGAGGAGACCTAGCATCAAGCATGGAAAATTTGTTATATTCAAGTATTGCGAGCGGCTATGTACATCCAATGCTTAAAAAACACTTACTAAACATGTCACTTTTTAATCTTTGGTTATCTCCCAGAACCTGCACCAATTGAGCCTTCAAACTCTCCAGTTCCTTGGCCTATTGCTGCCTCTCTGCCTTTAGTTTATTGGTTTCCTCATGGCTTTGTTTTAAAACCCATAGACCGGCTTGATATTGTGACTCAGCATACTGTTGGGACTCTTCGGCGACATCCAGGTCCTTTTGTAGTTTAACTATCTAGGGGATAAATGGGTCACTCGATGCGTCTTTGGCTTATTTAATAAGCATGATCTCTGATCCCGGGAGGTTGTTTTTGTAAAAAATGCGAGGCTATTCATCTTCTGGCGGACGCTCAGAAATCAAGGGTCGCCCTTGACCACATTAATGGCAGGGGCCCATTGACAGTTTGACAGGATGAGAAGTTGTTAGTAGCCAAATTATCAGGGACAGTCGAACCTTGCGAAGATGGAGAGCTCGCCTCGCAAGCCGAAGACTTTGGGAAGCACAGAGTGAAAGACAATTGAAGCTCCGGCATTGAAGGCTAGTTCGGGGGCTACTAAGGGAGTCCTGGACTAGGGGGTCCTCGGGGTGCCGGCCTATCTCACGTGGGCCAGACTGTTGGGGCGCACTGCATCCGGACCAAAGACCTTTTGTGTCTTGGTGTGTACTCCAAGTCAAGATGGAAGATCCAGCGTCCCCTTGATGTAACCGACTATATGTAAACCCTAGTACCCCTGGTGTCTATGTAAAACAGAGGGTTTAGTCATAGAGGCTAGGAGAACAATCGCCATCCCACTAGTTTAGGGTTTAGTTCCTCTCATCTTGTGGCAGATCAACTCTGTCATCCCCATATACACAAGAAATATAATCAAGCAGGACGTAGGGTATTACCTCTTAGAGAGGGCCCAAACCTGGGTAAATATCGTGTTTTGCGTCTCTTGTACCCCATCCATCCAAGATCCATAGTTTGGGACCCCTACCCAAGATCCATCGGTTTTGACACCGACAGGGACCTCTGTGCTGCTTCGGCGGTGCGACGGGACCTCTCTGCAGCTACGGCGGTGCGGCGGGACATGTCGGCTGCTTTCGGAGACAGGCGGGACATCTCTCGTGCTTCCGTTTCCATGCTCTCCTCTCCCTAGTAGTAATCTTTCGACCCATAGCTCATGTGGGCCGTGGAAGATGCAAGGGAATGACGATAAAAGACTTGTTTGTTTTTGTGGATGAGGAGTTGAGGAGGAATGTGCCGTAATTTGTAGGAAGTATTTATAACCGAGTACTAATATGCTCCTAAGTGGGAAACCGTTTAGGCTTTGATCGGTGTGAACATGTTTGCAATTAAATATCGCGTGGTAGTAATTTGGAATGTGACGGGGCGCAAGCTCAAAATTTATTGATGGTTCTTGTTTTGAAGTGCAACACTAATCCCAGATGGCGTAAGGTGGGCACGTGTTCTCGGTCGCGTACGTGGCGTTTGCACCATAGGGTACACCGCAATAGGCGATGTCAGCACACGTCTTGTTCCATCAACCGTGTGCGCTCGTTATTACCATCACGCACGCTTCTTTTAATTAGAATGTGTGCCCGTCTAGCGCACACACCTTGATCTGTCTAACTGTTTCTGTTTATTGTGGCTAATCGCAAACAGTTCATCCGTGTGAAGTGTATGCCGTCAATCGCAGACACCTTGATATAGCTAACCGTTTCTGTTGTGTTGCCTAATCACAGACAGTTCATTTGAGTGAACT
Source organism: Aegilops umbellulata (assembly GCA_032464435.1). Lineage (NCBI taxonomy): Eukaryota > Viridiplantae > Streptophyta > Magnoliopsida > Poales > Poaceae > Aegilops > Aegilops umbellulata. The sequence goes on from CP136060.1 coordinate 291,843,167, forward strand.
GTATGTCATAAATCGCACACACACCTTGATCTACCCGACCATTTCTATTGTGTTGCCTAATCACAAATAGTTCATCTGGGTGAGTGGTAATGTCGTATATCACACACACCTTCATCTGGCTGCCCATTTATGTTGTTAAGCTCATCAGAAACAGTTCATTTCAGTGAATTGTATGCCACGCATCACACACGCAACTATAATCTGAAATGTGTTTGTTGTCTCTGCCATCGCAAATGTTTTGTATCTTTTTGACGGTTTTATTACATTACCGTTTGTGATTAATGCATCTCACATAGTTTCATCGAAGGGTCTTTGATTGTAGTGTCACATTTGGACCATCCTACAGTAGTGTATTGTTACCGTTGCTATTGCTATTGTTACCCCTGCTATCAAATTATCATACTGACGTGCTACTGATCGCTCTGCTGCAGATATTTAGTTCTCCAGGTGTGGTTGAATTGACAACTCAACTGCTAATACTTGCAAATAATCTTTGGCTCCCCTTGTGTCAAATCAATAAATTTGGGTCAAATAAATCTACCCTCAAAAACTGTTGTGATCCTTTATACTTGTTGGTTATCACCGATGAACTGTAGCCGACGAAGCTTCTGATGTAAGCCATACATGAGGGTGCCCGAAGATATTATATACTGCATCACACACGATTCTTGCTAATAAATTGTTTGTGGTGCACTTGATTTTTTTCATTCTCATTTGGAAGACAAAATGGGGTTACGACGTGAAAGGACCATGTTTGAATTGCTAGAACATTTATCTATAGTGAACATGCAACTATAGGAGTGTCGTGTTAAAATTTGGAATTATTCAGGGATTGTTTGGCCTTTTATACATTAATTGTATTTCTAGTCATTTAATGTGCATAATTCTAAATTGAACTATATGCACATGCTCCAGTGCACCAAATTGGTTGAAAAATCATATATTTCTCCTTGGGTTAATGTTTAGGTCACATGCAAGAAATGAGAATGAATTTCAAACATCTGGGCGTCGTGGTTCGGATGAAAACATTGAGAAACTTGGTTTCAAAATTCCTGTAAATCAAAAACTTGCCTAAAAATCATGAAGCTTGGCATGGTGTCATGGCTTGACACCAACATGTTGTGGTAAATATTTTGTCTGATCTGGGACACATTTCGGTATAAACTTCTTACAAACCGGAGCTTCTCTCAAGAAGGCTCATAGTTCCGAGAGGGAACGTGTTACCTCTGTGTGTGAAATAACATACACTGTCTCTCCCCACCTTGTTTTTTTACAGAGGAAACATGCAACTATAGGAGTGTCGTGCTAAAATTTGAAATTAGTCCAGGTTAGTTTGGCTTTTTTACACAATAATTTAGTTTTCTAGGCATTTAATGTGCATAATTCAAATTTAAACTAAAGGCACATGATCCAGTGCACCAAGATGGGTTGAAAAATCATATATGTGTCCTTGGGTGAATGTTTTGGACCCATGCAAGAAATGGGAATGTATTTTAAACATATGGGCATTGTGGCTAGGCCGAAAACATTGAGAAACTTGATTTCTAAATTCTTATAAATCCAAAACTCACCTGGAAATAATGAAATTGGGCATGGTGTCTTGATATGTCACGAACATGTTGTGGTAAATTTTTCGTCTAATTTGGGAAAAGTTTTGGTATAAACGTCTTACAAACCAGAGCATCTCACAAGAAGCCTCATGGTTCCGATAGGGGACATGTCACCGATGTGGGCAAAATGACATACGCTGCCTGTTCCCGCCTTGATTTTTTTACACAGGGCTGATAGACCAATAGGGGTGTCATGCTAAAATTTGGAATTATTCAGGGTTTGTTTGGCCTTTTATACATTTATTGAGTTTTCTAGGCATTTAATGTGCATAATTCAAATTTTAACTACATGCACATGCTCCATTGCACTAAAATGGGTTGAAAAAAACATACATGTGTCATTTGGTGAATGTTTAGGTCCCATGCCAGAAATGGAAATGAACTTCAAACTTCTGAGCGTGCTAGCTCCGCCGCAAACATTGAGAACCTTGGTTTTTTTAATTCCTGTAAATCCAAAACTCGTCTGAATTTCATGAGACTTGCATGGTGTCATGACATGGCATCAACATGTTGTGGTAATTTTTTTGTACAATTTTCAAAGGCGCACACATTAACAACCAACAAAGTCATTTTGGAACAAAGAGTTGCCATGTTACCATCGAAACATAAGTATTATTGAAACTGTGGGCGTTCTACTAACCATTTACGTGTCGCCTTGCATCCCCCTTTTTATTGGATAGGAGGCGCGGTGCGGGGTAGCTATTTGAGTAGATGAGAGGTTGTTAATGGTGTGGCTAGGTCTTAGTTGACCGAGATTTAACCAAGTCTCAGTAAAATGACATAACATGTAAGAGAGAAAAAAGAAAATCTGAAAAGAATTTTTTTCACGTATGTTGTTGTAAGATCTCATGGATATAACATTGACTAAGACTTAGCAAGACTGATATATATGATGACGATGGCAATGGATAATAACTGTCTTACATATTCAGGGGGGGATAATTTAAAATGCCACATGCAGCAATTTTCCAAAAGACACAGGGGCAAAAGAAGAAGGAAGACACATACAATGATCTGGGTCGCTACTCTCTACTTCATGATGGGTTGCAACAGGCGGGCCTAGAGTTTCTCCAAATCCTTCCTCATCTCCTCCACGAACTTGATCTCCTCTCGCCTATCCTCCGCCATCTTCGCCATTGCGTCCCTAGCATAGGAGTTCTCACGGAGAGCGACGATGATCTCTTTCACATCCTCAATACTTCGCTTGACAGCAGCCACAAACCCCTCCACCAGCCTTTCGCGCTTGATGCAGAGCTTGGCATTGGTGTCCGTAAGTTCCTCGGCCATGGCAGTTGAGTTGTTCAACAAGGTGGTGGTCTCCTCGTGTTGCTTCGCCCTGCAAGTGATCTTCTTCCTCAGCAGGTCGTCCTGGGTGCGGAGCTTCAACTTGTCATCAGTTAGTCCCCGGATGACATCGGTCGCCTTATCAAACGAGGCATTGATCTCCTCATGCATCTTTTCCCAGCCAGAGATCTCATCCATCAGCTTACTGAGCTCAACACACATGTCATTGCGAATGCGCCTGTGAGAGCCCTCATTTTCCCACGAGAGATCTTTCGAGGCCGCCGGGGCGAGGCGGGACATCTTTGCTGCTTCTGCTTGCATGCTTGCCGCTCCCTGGTCATTTCTCGACCCAAAACTCCTCCTACGGGCCATGGCATATGTAAGGAACGACAAAGAAAGACTTGTTTGTTTGTTGATGAGGAATTGAGGAGGAATGTGCATTCATTTTTGAGTAGGTAGTATTTATAATCTAGTAAAACTTCTAAGTGGGAAAACATTTAGTTTTTGATCCGTGTGAAACAAATTTGCAATTAAATATAGCATGGTAAATTGGAATGTGATGGGAAACAAGCTCAAAATTTATTGATGGTTCTGTTTTTGAATCACGGCACAATTCTCGGATGGCGTTACGTGGGCACGCATTCTTAGATGTGTACATGGTGTGTGCACCATTGGATCCACATGTATGCGCACGACTTGTTCCATCGATAGTGTGCGCTCGTTATTACCATCGTGCACGATTCTTTTAATTAGGATGTGTGCCTGTCAATCGCAGACTCCTTGATTTGGGTGTCCGTTTCTGTTGTTTTGGCTAATCGCAAACAGTTCATCCGAGTGACCTATATGTCATTTATCGCACACACCTTGATCTGGCTAACCGTTTCTGTTATTTTCACTCTCGCAAATAGTTCATCCGAGTGACATGTATGCCATCTATCGCACACACCTTGATCTGGCTGATTGTTTCTGTTGTTTTGGCTAATCACAAACAGTTCATCCGAGTGATCTGTATGCCGTCTATCGCACACACCTTGGTCTGGCTGACCATTTCTGTTGTGCAGGCTCATCGCAAATAGTTCGTATGGATTAACTCTTTGCCACATTTTGCACACGCAAGTCTTCTCTGAATCGTATTTGATGGATGTGCTATCGCACACAGTTTATTTATTGGTGACATTTTTAATTTGATACCATTTGTGATTCAAACATCGCACACGGTTTGGGTTTGGTCGAATGGTCTCCTATGCATGTATCGCGTTAGGAACTTTCTACAGTCGTGATAGCTCCTACAATTTTCAACTATTATATGTCATATGTGCGAAGTCCTAAGGATTTGAGGTCACTCTGGGATGTAGAGAGAAAAACTCCAAACTCAGAGGCTCGAGGGCATCCAAAGAATTTAAATTAAACTGGAAGCCCAAAACTGGAGGGTCCAAAAATTGTCTCATGAGCACACACAATAAGCAATGGCCAAAACTGGTAATATTTGGTCTCAGTGTGAGATATTGTTGATAAAGCTTTTATGGTAGATCATATAATATGCAAACATGACCATAATACACAACCTTGTACTCCACTTTACCCTCTTAATAATTTAGTTTATCTACGATCCATTAGCCAAAACTAATAAAAATACATTGAGTTTTTCCTTTTTCCTTGGGGTGCAGAAGAGGGAGAGGGTCTCCCACCATGATTCTATCCTTGCCTTGGGACTAATCTCCGAGAGTACCCAAGTAAACCATTAGTCCCACTAATCATTGGTCATCAATTCCAAAACCTAATACATGGGCTAAGATATCCTTTCACATGCAGGTCTAAAAATGCTAACCACTGAACCATGCTCAAAACAAACATGTGATACATAAAACACTATTTGTCCATTGCTCTGTGATACGTCTTCAATGTATCTATAATTTTTTATTGTTTGATGCTATTACATTATCAATTCCAGATACTTTATATGCCTTTATATGCAATTTTATATCATTTTGGGGAAATAACCTATTAACACCAGTGCCCAGTGCCAGTTCCTGATTTCTGCATGTTTTTAGTTTTTCAAGAAATCAATATCAAACGAAGTCAAAACGCGATATAACTTTACAATGATTTTTTCTGGACTAGAAGAGACCCGAGGAGCCTCGAAAGGAGACCAGTGGAGCTATGAGAGAGCCGAATGCTCACCAGGCGCGCCCCAAGGGGGGCACCCCTTGATCTTGTGGGACCCATAGAGCTCTGATTGACCTAATTCCAACTCCATAAATTCCCATAAATCTTAAACAGATAGAGAGCCACCAGAAACACTTTTTCCACCTCCACAAGCTTCTGTTCTTCTGTGATACCATCTGGAAGCCTTTTTCGGTACTTTGTCGGAAGGGGAGTCGATCACGGAAGGCTTCTACATCAACCTTGCTGCCCTCCAATGATGTGTGAGTAGTTTACCACACACCTACGGGTCCATAGCCAGTAGCTAGATGGCTTCTTCCTTCTCTTGATCTTCAATACAAAGTTCTACATGACCTCCATGGAGTTCTATCCGACGTAATCTTGTTTTGCAGTGTGTTTTTGGGATCCAATCACTAATGCAGGATGCTGCTAACGTCACACTACAATCAGAGACCCTTCGACAAAACTGTGTGTGATGCATTAATCGCTAACGGTGATGTAAAAAACGTCAAAAGAGATGCAAAACATTTGCGATGGTGGACACATCAAACACGGTTCAGATTTTAGATGCGTGTGTGATGCGGGGCATACGGTTGATCTATATGAACTATTAGCGATGAGACGGAATAACAGAAACGGGTAGCCAGATCAAGGTGTGTGCGATATATGGCATATATTTCACCCCGATAAACTATTTGTGATGAGGCAGAACAACAGAAACAGGTAGCGAGATGAAGGTGTGTGCGATATATGACATACAGTTCACTCGGATGAATTGTTTGGATGAACCATTTGCGTTGAGCCAAGAGAACATAACGATTCAACTTAACAAGATGTGTGTGATATGCGACAAACATGTATGTAATTGGAAATGTGTGGGAAGACCAATAACAACACAGATGATTCATGTTACTAAGCCGTGTGTGTTGTGAGCAAACGATTGCTGGTATACAATTGTGAGTGATTGATGAAATCATCACCGACGGGTTCCATTGTTTAGTCCATGTGCGATATGATTTGCTCTATCTACAGAACATCAACATATATACTTATAAGAACAATATTGCATAACCAAATTAAGCATACAATTACATAAGTGACTACACACATAACATTTCCACAGACCAAAGTAAGCAATTACATGCATACTAAACTAGGATAAACGAGCATCTAATCATCTACATCTTGTTGTGACGATGCTTGCCATTGCTCTGCTTTCGGCTGGATCCCTGGCCGTTTTGGGGAAGGAGGCACTTCCTCATGTTATCAATCCGCCTGTACATCTCATAGCTCGTGTATGCCTCCTTGGCCGCGGACACGACGTGAGCTTTATCTTGTTTCTCCATCCAGGCCGAGTGCCAGGTATGCTTGTCCCTGTTGCGGGAATCTTTCATGTCTCTGTAGTAGGGGTTGATGATGGCCTTGGTGAGGTAAACCAGTGAGTCCTTCTCATGCTCCTTGCTACCCCAGATCTAGTATTGGCCCTGGATGTCAACAAGATTCTGGCAGGCGATGCCCGAATTCTCGAGCACCTTTACATTGTTGGTGATGTCCACCATAGCGAACATGTAGTGGGGGTTGTCGACAAACCTGGAAAAACTCTCGCAAGGCCTTGTGGCCAGGCAGTAGTGGTAGACGAGGACGTGATTGTGCACGCACATCTGGGCGACGGCGACCATAGGACGAGACTCGGCACGAGTGCAGGTGTACTCGAGGTCGAACCCGACCACCTTGTACTTCTCCTCAGCAAGCAACAACTCCATGATGTGGATGGAGTGATCCACTCAGACCGGGTTGTTGGTGTACACCATCGAGAGCTCCATGAACCTTCTGTGGGTGTCCACCATGCCATGCATGGTGAACTGCTACTCATCGTTGTCAGCCGCTCGGAGCGCCATGGGGGCCGCGTAGGATACCCAACCCTCTAAGAATTTGTTGTGGTGGGTGTGCGAGGGAGTCCTGGACTAAGGGGTCCTCGGGCGTCCAGCCTATTAGCCATGGGCCGAACTGATGGGCTGTGAAGATACAAAGACCGAAGGCTCTACCCGAGTCCGGATGGGACTCTCCCTGGCGTGGAAGGCAAGCTTGGTGACCAAATATGAAGATTCCTTTCTCTGTAACTGACTTTATGTAACCCTAGTTCCCTCCGGTGTCTATATAAACCGGAGGGCTAGGTCTGTAGAGGCGGATAATAATAATCGTAGTCATACATGCTAGACTTCTAGGGTTTTAGCCATTACGATCTCGTGGTAGATCAACTCTTGTAATACTCATATTCATCAAGATCAATCAAGCAGGAAGTAGGGTATTACCTCCATAGAGAGGGCCCGAACCTGGGTAAACTTTGTGTCCCCTGTCTCCTGTTACCGTCAATGTGTACGGCGCAGAGGCTGTGTTACCCTGCGACATTATTCATGACTCACCTCGAGTGCGCATGTACGAAGAGAGAGAGGCCAAGTTTGATCGGCAGGACATCTTAGATGCCCTGGAGGAGGAGCGCGACATTGCAAAAGCCCGTTCCGCATTTTATCAACAGCAGGCTCGCAGGTATCAAAGCAGAGAAGTGCAGGCCAAGACTTATAATGTTGGCGAACTTGTTCTACGCCTGCCGGAGAAGAAAAAGGACAAACTCAAGCCCAAGTGGGAGGCTCCTTCATCATTGACGAAGTTCTCACCAGAGGAGCGTAATGCCTGCGTGATGCGTCAGACAGTTGCCTAGAGCCGGACCCCTGGAACGCGGCCAGACTCCGAAGATTCTATGCCTAGCGTCGAACTCTTTGTTCGTCTCCTTCTCCCTCTTGTTTCCATTACCTTTTCCTATCTTTTCGCCTTTTCCTTTTTAGCCTTAAAGCTTTTCGTGCGGCTAAACCGTGCACTTGTGACATACACATCCTCAGATATGTACATCAATTATACCTGGGGGCTTCTTTGACAGAAGCTTATTATTGTTACTTTTCGAGCATCAAGCTCATCACATATGCGTGTTTTTCCCACATGTGCCTTTTCTTTTCCATTATATGCATCGATATGACTTAAGTATTGGCCAAGCTGGGTTGCCTGGCTCCTGTGCTTATGCCCTACGTTCCCCTTAGTTCGGCTAGGGCATAAAGGGAGCACCTCTGCGATTGTTACTGCCGAGTCATCCGGACGTGTACCTCAGACTGGGTGAAGCCGAAAGCTAGCATTCTTAAGGGAATATTCGGTCGGCGAACTAAAGATGTTTTTACAGTCATTAAAATATGAACCCCCAGATGTTGAATATACTGTGATTTTTTCAATCACAGTTCGGACATGAACATTAACGCATGTGTACCCAGGGAAAGGAACCCTTAACGGAACTATTCTCTCTGGAAGATGTTTCTTACAATCACAATGTACTATAACATAGCTAGCCGGATACAACTTGTCTGTTCAAGCAACTATGACCCCTACGCCTGCTTTCCACGCATACCCCGGTATATTTTGCCGCTCAGTTATTCATAAACACTCTACACCTTCGGGTCCAGAGGTCGAAGCGAAAAGATCTGCCATGACAATCGTTTTACAATCCGTCTAGGGATAAATACGTCAAGGAAAGTACATAGTCACTTGGACTCATAAATATACCGTCTAACAGGCTATCTAACTTACAATCCTGTTGGGAATATCTGGCGGCTACTTCTACTTGGTCATATACCAAATTCCCGGGAATTTCTTTCCCATCTGACCCTAGAGGTCTGACCCGGGCCATATGATTTGGATCAAGCTTGGTATATCGTGTTTTCACCATGGCCCAGGCTTCTCGTGCGCCTTCCCGGCATGCCGATATCTTCCATAATCGGAAGCACTGCCGCGCTCCCTTGAATAGCACCTCCATCCTTCCTGCAGGGGAGGCGGATAGCCATAAAGCCTTGGCAACACTTCGCATCACCTGTCGATCTTGCTCGTGCATTTGTGATAGCTCTTGTAGCAGATCGCCCGAGATTCCGGACATCTCCTCTTCGGGACGGCCGGTCAGCATACCTACAGACATAATTCTGTCAGTCCCTTTCATCTCCGAACTGCACGGAGGTAAGTGTGACCACATACCAAATATGCCATCGTCCAGCCTCTTATTTTCCTTCACGGAATGAGCCAGTTGGGCCCGTACATCTTTCAGTTCTTCGCCCAGCTGGGTGTGGGCATCATGCAGCTTGTTTTTCTCATTTCTGACTCATGACAGCACACGTTCGCCCGTGGCCAGCAGTCTTTTGGCTTCTTGTTCTTCCGCTTGGGCGGCTTTCAGTTGCTCCTTCAGTTGATCTGACGATCCTGCCATAAGATGAGAAACAGTGTTAGCATTGCCGGTACATAATTATGTTTTCTCGATGGAGGGGAATATTACCAGGTGACGCCTTCTTGGATTTCTCCAGTTCGGCGGTAACAACAGTTAGCTATGTCTGACACATTTCTAGCTCTCGAGACAACAGGTTGTTCTTCTCTGTAAACACCTAGTTATACAACGATCCGTAAATCAGTTGTATCAACTGCTTCAATTCTCGGGGGCTACTGGTATATAATTATCATATTTAACAATGTGAACTTACCTGCATATCTTTTAAATGCTGGTCTATGGCTCTGTTAAGCCTGTCTCGAGCAGCTCGGATGTATGCATCAGCCGAGCTGAAGGCATTGAATGCCTCTTTGGTAAAGCGGGGGTCGCGTAGAACGGCCCTACAGCGCCGATGATTCATGGCGCTCTCCACTTCCGAGTTTGTGACGGATAGATCATCTGAATCCTCTGCCGAAGGACAATCCGGCCTCGCCCCCGTATCGGCCCCTGTCTTTGCGGCAGGATCTAGATCCCGGCTGTTGGGAGTATGACCGGCCGGACCCCCGGACATTGTCCGGCGAACTCTTGTCCTGATACAGGACAAACGAAAAAGTCACAGTTGGATGCGACTGCCAAGAGGCACATCAACAATTCCATACCTCTTCGATGAAGGCCCGGTCGTGCCTTCATTTGCCTTCCTCTTTGAAGGCTTGCCCGGCGTGGGGTCCGCTCTCTTTGGAGTAGCCTCTGGGTAGCATGGCACGCTGAACGCCTCCCCTTTTGAGCACAAGACATTGTGGTGGGTGAGGCAGAACGAGGGAACTCTTTTGGAGGAAATGTCTCCTGATTACTTACGTGCAAAGTAGGGAGAAGACCGGGATAGTCGGCGGTGATGGCCACTTCGGTGCCGTCATAGCTCGCCTGGTAAAACGCCCCATCCTCGAGCACCACAAATATATCCGGATCCTCTTCAAATCCAGGGTCAAGGTGCCGGTTGTGGCCCTCTGGCTGCGGGGCGGGGCTGTGAAGCCCCTCGGAGATCTTTCGCCATTGCTGTTATAAATGGACGAATAAATATTCATTGAAAGTGGCTCAGGGAGTGGAGTGAGTAGAGCAGAGGGGTTAGGACTTACCCAGCTAGGAGGATTGTACAGGGAAAATCCATCTCTGTGCTTGATACGAAGAAATTCCTCTTCCTCCCCTTTGAATAGTTCGGCCAATATTTTGGCCAGAGCGGCGGGGGTGTCCAGACCCTTTCGGCCGCAGCGGCAGGTGTCATCCTGCCCGTTGTATTGCCACATGGGAAGCCTTTTACATTGGAGTGGCTAAACCCCCCGTACTATGGAAGTCGCCATTACCTCGACTATTGATAATCCGGACTGGGCGAGTGTCTTTATCTTACTCATGAGTTGACGAACTTCCGCACTATCTTTCTCCTCGAGGCTTCAAGGGCTTCAGTTGTGGCGTTTCTTCAAAGGAACGCTTGTGAACTCAGGAAGACCCCTCCGAACTGGGTCAGGAAGTCCAACGCCCTCAATATAGAACCATTCGGAAGGCCATTCTTCGGATGCTTTCTTTGGTGTGCCGGACAGGTATCCGGTCTCTGCGATGCGCCATACCTCGGCTCCGCCCACTTCAAATATGGATCCCTCACGGTTACGCGGGACGAGACAGAACAACTTTCTCCACAATTCAAAATGGGCCTCACAACGCAAGAACAGCTCACAAAGAGCAACGTAACCCGCGATGTGCAGGATGGAGGCGGGAGTGAAGTTATGCAGTTGGAGGCCATAATACTCCAGAAGCCCTCGGAGGAACGGATGAATTGGAAATCCGACACCTCTTAGCAGATAAGGGACGAAGCACACTCGCTCCCCCCAGATGGGTTGGGGAAATTCTCCTCCTGGGCCTCGCCATTGAAGGAGGTCAATCCAGCCCGAACAGGGACCAGATCCGTGGGGGGAAGAAATCCCTGCGTTTGCAGCTTCACTAGCTGACCGTAGGACACGAAACATTTCTCCCAATCACCTTTTTCTGGGACGCAGGGACGTGAGGAAGAGCTTGGAGCACTAGCCATGTTGGAGTGGTCTTTCCTAGCAAGCTCTGAGGATTTTTCCGCATGCTGCTGAATGGATCTGAGATCCAATCTCTTTAAATAGACACTCCTCCTTACAGGGCCGGGGTGTTATGTGTAAAAACACCCTGACCTCTCGCATTTGCTCGACACGTGGAAGCTGAAATTGTCGATACACAAAAGCCGAGGGGTACGACATTAAATGGAAAGACGAATACATCACCTTGAAGTCATCGGAGGAGGAACCCGCCTTGGAATGCTTAAGACAATCTGCGCGCCGGACACCTCGTCATTGAAGTCTGGTTCGGGGGCTACTGAGGGAGTCCTGGACTAAGGGGTCCTCGGGCGTCCGACCTGTTAGCCATGGGCCGGACTGATGGGCTATGAAGATACAAAGACCGAAGGCTCTACCTGTGTCTGGATGAGACTCTCCCTGGCATGGAAGGCAAGCTTGGCGACCAAATATGAAGATTCCTTTCTCTGTATCCGACTTTATGTAACCCTAGTTCCCTCTGGTGTCTATATAAACCAGAGGGCTAGGTCTATAGAGGCGGATAATAATAATCGTAGTCATACAGGCTAGACTTCTAGGGTTTTAGCCATTACGATCTTGTGGTAGATCAACTCTTGTAATACTCATATTCATCAAAATCAATCAAGCTGGAAGTAGGGTATTACCTCCATAGAGAGGGCCCGAACCTGGGTAGACATTTTGTCCCCTGTCTCCTGTTACCATCAACCTTAGACGCACAGTTCGGGGGCCCCTACCCGAGATCCGCCGGTTTTGACACCAACAGTGTGCTTCTTGCATTACTGGGGCGCAATCGAAAGGTTGAAGAGGCACAAGGGTTAAATGGCCGCTGTAATAAATGGGCGTCGGTCGGCTTGTAATCGTCACGTCTTGTCACCACGTTCATAGCGAAGGATTCCAGTGCACGCTTGAGCACCCCGCACGCGTTTCGTCGTGGGCTCGAAAGAGGCGCCAACTGTATCATTGGTGAGCCTGTTCCCGCGCAACCACGCAGTTTACTGCGCAAGCTTCCTGCCCGACTAGTTTGGCCATGCGTTGGCTAGAAGAGGGGCAAATCATGGGTGTTTATTGGCAAAAAGCTTTGTAAAACGAAGTGTGTGGAATGACTTTGATCATAAGTTTACCCATGGCTGATGAAGTCGAAGTTACATGGAAGGGTGATGATGGACACTCGAGTACGATAATTAATTCTATGCTCTACAGGGCACAGGGTTGAAGAAACCAACTGTTACTACTGCAGCATGCTGCTAACGCGACACTACGATCAGAGACCCTTTGACGAAATTGTGTGCGATGCAATAATGGCAAACGATGGTGTAAAAAACCCGTCAAAAAGGTGCAAAACGTTTGCGATGACGGATGCATCAAACACGGTTCAGATTTTAGTTGTGTGTGCGAAGCAGGGCATACGGTTTAGTTCAATTAACTGTTTGCGATGAGGAGGAACAAAAGAAAATGGCAGCCAGATGAAGGTGTGTGCGATGTACAACATACAGTTCACTTGGATGAACTCTTTGTGATTAGGAAACACAAAAGAAACAATCAGCCAGATAAAGGTGTGTGAGATATACGGCATGTGGTTCACTCAGATGAACTATTTATGTTGAGACAAGAGAAAAGAAACGGTTCAACTTAACAAGATGTGTGTGATACGCGGCAAACAAGTGTGTAATCAGAAATGTGTGCGAAGACCGATAATAACATAGACGGTTGCTGCTAATAAGATGTGTGTGTTGTGCGATGGGATTGCATACAGAACAACAACATATATATACACACTTATAAGGACATGGTTGCATAACCAAATTAAACATCCACTTACATAGGTGTCTACTACAACCATGGCATTTGCACACACCAAACTAACCTATTACATGCATAATTACATAGGTGGCTACTACAAATATGACATTTCAACACACCTATAAAGTAAACTATATATTACATGCATGATTAACTGGCATAAACGATCATCTGATCATCATCTACTTCTTGTGACGCTTGCTCTGCTTGTGGCTCGATCCGGGCTCGCCGATTTGGGTAACGAGGCACTTCCTCATGTCAAGGATCCGCCTGTGCATCTCGTAGCATGTGTAAACGCTCTTGGCCACGAACCTAAGGTGAGGTTCATCCAGTTGCCGCATCCAGACCTTATGCCAGGATACGGGACTTGTTCTCTGGGCATCCTGCTTCATTTTTCGTAGTAGGGGTCGATGATGGCCGAGGCAAGTTCAACCAGGGAGTCCTTCTTCGTGCAGCCCCGGAACCTGTAGTGGTCACGGATTTCGACAAGGTTCTTGCAGGCCAAGCCCGTAACACTAAGCGCTTTTACATCGTCGGTGGTTTCCACCGTGGCGAACTTGTAGTCGGTGTTGTTGACAAACCTATTGAAACTGTCGCAAGGCTCTATGGCCATGCAGTAGTGGTAGATGCGGCATGATGGCGCACGCACAACTAGGCAACGACAACCTTCTGATCTATGCCAGGATGACCGGCGGTGTACTGGAGGTCAATGTCGACCACCTAGTACTTGTCTCGAGCAAGCAACTGCTCAACGATGTTGATGTAGTCGTCCACCACGGACGGGTCGATGGTGTACACCACCAAGAGATCCGTCTCCCTCGCGTGGGTCTCCACTCTATGCTCATCGAACTCCATTGGAGCGCCGCTAGACATCCCCTCTCTATGTGTCGTCGTGGGTGTGCATGTTGTGTTGTGGGGCGCGATCAAAAGGTTGAAGAAACTAAGGTTATAATGGCCACAGGAATTAAAGGGGAAGCTGGACGGCCAGGAATATTGGCAGGCCCTGATGGCAGTTCTAATTTGCAGCGCGTAACTCCATCGTGTCGCACGTAACTGCACCATGTGGCAACGCTCGCGGTGCAACCGCGTGCATATGGGGCCCTCGACGTGATCGTGCGCACGCCCAACCGCTGGCAGAGCACGCGCGGAGGGACGCGAGCAGAGCGCTCCGCGGTCGCCTCAACGGCAAGCAACCATATATATATGCATGTAGCAGTTGAACACACAAGGAAAATCTTTCCACAAGCCGAGCGCGCCGACGGACGCGAGCACAGCGTGCTGCGGCGCCTAACGGAGAGCAGAGCTTGCCACGGGACGTGAGCAGAGGTCGGCACAGTGATACCTGGCAAAGAAGACGAACTGTGCGAGAGATGTTAGAGACATCAAGCACGAATCAGATTAGAGTTGCGTGTGCGATGCGTGGCATACAGTAGATCCATCCGAGCTGTTTGTGATGGAATAAGCCATGTGTGTTGCGAGCAAACGCTTGCTGGTATATAACCTTAAATTAAACCAAAAAAGTGTTTGCATGTTACAAAAATTGTATAACTGGACACTATGTTCAAATACGAATCCAACGATATAATCTTTGGCGACATACATTCGTATTTTATTAGTTAAATCGTACTTATAAACCAAGACGGGTGTATAGTAGGTAATTAAATCACAAACATTTTGTTTGTATTAACCGTATGTGTACGTGTCCTTTCGTCCTCCCCTCGCATGTCTTGTCACCCCCGCTGCCACGGACGGCTTACAGCGCAAGCTTGCGCAGCGCGCGGGGGCGTTCTTTTGGCCCAACGGTGGCGCCAATGAATCGTCGGTGAGCTCGTTCCCGCGCAACCTCGCAGGTTCCCGCGCAAGCTTTCTGCCCGACTCGGTGAAATCCCCCAAAATCCCAATGCTTACCGGCCTGCTATATAAACCCTCACGGCCGGCGAGTCCTCCGCCGCATTTTCCCCTTCCTCCTTGTAGCTTATGTCGTCTGCTTCTCCCACAATCGCCAATGGCATCGGTCCGTCGTCGACGCTCAGCCACTCTTCCGTCATCAGAGGACAGCTCCAGCTGGGAGGCTACACTGCGGCGGCGGCTCAGTCCTTGGCGTAGTGTAGTGCGTGTGGCGTCCCTGTTGGGTGTGTGTGGAACACCCACCACACACTCCGCCTCCGGTGCTCGTCGGCAGCTGTTGCCGGCTGCCGTTGCGGCCACACAACCGTCGAAAGCCAGGGCCATCGCCCGCTCCGCCACCGCGGCCCGAAGGTGGGAGGTGGCCATCGTGGATGCCACCCCACTGCCGGCCATCACCCGCTGCACCACCGTGGCCCGAAGGCGGGAGGTGGCCGTCATGGACGCCACTCCACTGCCGGCCATCACCCGCTCCTCCACCGCGGCCCGAAGGTGGGAGGTGGCCGCCATCGCATCGTCGCTCGCCATGGCCGCCAGCCCACCATCAACCACCGGGATTATAACCCGCTCCGCCACCGGCACCCAAAGGAGGGAGGCGGAGGTGGAGGCACTACAAAAAAAAGACACATCCATGACATTTTGGGCCGAACGATTTTTTTTCTGTCATAGATATGACACTTCTATGACGATAATTGTGACAAAACCCGGTGTCATCATAGATGTGGTGGGATCCTACTTCTATGACAAAAAATCATGACAGAAAATGGGCTTTTTGTCCTGGGCGGGCCGGAGACGCAGCTGCATGACATTCTTTGGGCCGTCCATGACGGAAAAAACCGTGGTAGAAGCGAGGGCGAGGAAAATTTCGGGGAGTTCCCGGTTACGGTGGGAGGTCGGGGGCCAAGTGATGCGCGTTTCTCTCGTACACGTACAAGCGTGTGTGCGAGGCGTTGGCTCTAACTAAACCCGAGCGAGGCGTTGGGCTCTAACTGAACCCAAGCGATTGCACTGCAGGCTACGCGTTAATGAACCCGAGCGATCGATCGATGGCTGTTAACTGAACCCGATCGAGCGATGCCTTCGCTACTGCTGCTAACTGAAGCTAATCGATGCTTCCTCCGGATGAACAGTGAGCGTTGCGGGGGGGGGGGGTTGGTTGAACATTTCCCGGTGGGGGTGGATGAACAGGACCCCGTGGTGTTGCCTCTGGATGAAAAGGACCCCGATCGATCGAGCCGGTTGGGGCTGGATGAACAGGACCCCGTGGAGGGCTGGATGAATAGGACCACCCCGTGGAGGGCAAGATGAATAGTAGAAGGTGGAGGGCAGGATGAACAGTAGCCCCATGGAGGGGTGGTTGAACAGTAGCCGGTGGAGTAGCGCATGGTGGAGGCTGGATGAACATGATCCCATGGATGAAAAGTCGCAGGTGGAGGCTGGAGGAGGTCGACGGTGGATGAACCGTAGCTCGTGGAGGCTGGAGGGGGTCGACGGTGGAGATGAACAGTATCCCGTGGAGTCCCGTTTTGCGGTACGCCACACCCCTCCCGATAAACAGGACCCCCGTTTCGACAGTAGCGCTCCAACACAAGTCCGTTTCCTCCGTTTTGCAGTACGCCACACCCCTCCCGATCAACAGGACCCCCGTTTCCACCGTAGGAGGTCCGTTTCCTCCGTTTTGCGGTATGCCAGACCCCTCCTGATGAACAGGATCCCGTTTCGAACGTGGCCGGTCGAACACAAGGCCGTTTCCTCCATTCTGCGGTACGCCAGGCCTCGTTTCCATCGCCTGTTCCATCCAAGCCCTCCTGATGAACACGATGCATTCCATTGCCTCCCCATGAAAACGACGCATTCCGTTGCCTCCCCATGAACAAGATGCATTCCGTTGCCTCCCCATGAACACGACGCATTCCGTTGCCTCCCCATGAACAGGACGACGATGACGCTGTTTATCCGTTCCGACCCAGCCATGTACGCGAGCCCTGGCCATACGTATGCGCGAGTAGGCGTTCGAGACCCTGCCCGTATGTACGTACGTGGCCGTATTTTCTTTCTTGTACCCTGGCCATTGTACGTACGTGTACATGCTACGTGCGCGCCTCTACTATGACACGTACGCGCCTCTACTACGACACGTGCGCACCTCTACATCGAACAGTATATATGTACGTACATGTTCGCGACCAGAATGACAACGCTACGTACGCTTCGACCAGGTGGGTCCCGACTGTCAGGCACTTCCTTGCCTGCGAAGATGTAGCTGGTGGGTCCCAGCAGTCAGGGGGGCGAATCGTTTTGGTTTTTTTTGCTCGGACGCACTTCCTTGCGTGCAAAGATGTAGCTGGTGGGCCCAGCAGTCAGGGGGCAAATCGGTTTTTTTGCCCGGACACAGTTCCTTGCATGCGAAGGTGTAGCTGGTGGGTCCCAGCAGTCAGGGGGAAACTTTTTTCACGAAATACGGTGGCCCGTCTGGTGGGTCCCTGCTATGAGGTGGAGGAATCATTATTTTCCGCGTAATAAGGAGGCACTTTCTTGCTGCCGCCGTGGACCTAGCTGTCAGCCTCTCCACGTACAGTCCACGTCCGATGGAAGTCGTTCCTTGACCACATTGACCACGCCGCTCCGAGAGCACCAGGGCGGTGGACGACAGCAAGGCCTAGGAAGGGGACGACGCGGAGCCGGTGAAGACGCGGCAGTGGATGCCCACGTGGAGAGGAGTATGAGGGTTCACTCGTTCGGCTGCGGTGTGAGGCTCCCGTCGCCGCAGGGCCTGGCCAGCGGTGGGAATAGTAGGGGGCGGTGAGGCCTCCGCGGCAGCACAGCCGGCCACGGGAGGCAGGAGCAGGCGGCACGACCGGTGCTGCTTTGGGCGGCTGGAGCAAGAAGACCAGAAGTTGAAGAAGCACTACGGCCGTTGGATGGACATCGTACGGTCACTGCAGCTAGAATCATTTGTATTGACTAAGTTGACAAAGCCCTTGGTACGTCAACTTAGTAGGCCCACAGGTCAGCTTCCGAAACGGTGCGCCCCAGATGCCAGGGGGAGGAATAATTTTTTGGGCGGGTGAAGCTAGAATATGCGAGATTGAAGAAGAAGCACGGCATCCGTTGGATGGACATCCAACTGCCACTGCTGCTAGAACCGTGTGTTGACTATAAGCTGACAAAGCCTTGCATACGTGTCAACTCTGTTTTTTAGGGGACGCGTTAACTTAGCAAGGCCAGAAGTGTGTGGCAGAGAACTTATAGCCCATTTGAGATTTGTAAGAATGTGTAGCCCATTTTTGAATTCTAATGGAATTTACAACATCCCATTTACAGTTTGTTAAAAGTACAGCCCATTTCAACCAACCGTTCAAAACAGAATTCAATAAAATTTCCCACATTTTGATGGGATCCGAAATATTTTTATCCCGAAATTTCTAGTCAGATTAAATAAAATTTCAATATAAATTTATATTACGTAAAAATCCAACGAAACATTGCGCTTGCAACAATTAATGAAATTAAAATTTTCAATATCCAAAAATAATATTTTATAAAGTAATCACGTGTTTGGTGCATTTTTTATAGTTACTGCCCAGTTTTTATAATTACATCCCATTTATTATTTCTTAAAGCGCATTTTCTTGTCAAGCCTAATGCATCCATCCTAGGAAAGATTTGTATCCCAGCGGGGCGCAGAATAACAACTTGACCTTGCCTGGGTATTCCTAAAAAAAGTATAGCTGGGCTAGCCATTTTCAGCTTGAAAAAAATTAAGATCTGGGCTGGATATCTGGCCTAGGCTAGACGGGCCACACCCCACCCAGTTAATACCTGCAGCGATGTTTTTGTTGTTGTTCAGAGGAGAAAAATTAATATCTGGGCTAAACATCGAAAACTCTGCAGTGCTCACACCTCAAAAACACAAATACTGTTCGAGCTGCTTGGTCCCAGCTGTCGGCCGCTTCTTGTGCAATTCTCTCGTTTATTGACTACTACATAGGTTGACAATGGTGTGGGACCGTGATGTCAGGAAACCAGGGGGAAGCAAAATAAATTACTCCAGTGAGCGCTTCCACCTCTGCCTCGTTGTCTCCCGTGGAAACCCCTTTCCTCCCTTTTTTTGCTCGGGCAAGGACCAATGCATGCAGCACGTCCATGCGGTTATTAGTCAAGAAATAAAAGCGCTTTGCATGCTATGAATTACGATGGCCTGCATGGGTAGCTAATAAGGCATCCTCTTAACTGCTGTGATTAAATGTTGTGTTTAGAAGAGAGAAATATTCTTCTTTTCCACCAATCTGCTTGCACCTAGGTCGTGATGCACCTTCTAATACGACTTATTCACCTAGACGGAGGGAGTATAGTTTTATACATATATATATATATATATATATATATATATATATATATATATATATATATAATAAGGAGGCACTTGTGCACGTGAGGCTATGGACCTGGTGGGTCCCCATTGTCATCCTCTCCAAGTAGAGTCATCTCCTCGCCCGCGCGCGCTTTCCGCCCGAAACAGTCAGCGCCGCCCACCCCGCTTCCCGGTGCAGGCGATTGCTCCACCTTCAAACAACACAAGTGTCATCCGTCCGTCCATCTGCCGCCCACAATAATGATACGCGGATGCCGAGGCGGCTACTCGGGCGCCACACGTCCGTCCCTCCGCCCGCCCACCATTGCTATATAAACTGCTGCGCCGGCGATAGCCGCAGTCATCTGCATCCGTTCCCTTTCTCCTGTCCACACCACTACTGCCCACCATGGCTTCCTCGCGCTCCAGCGCTCTTCGGGACGGGAGGACGACGGGCCACAAGGAGATGGCAGCCATTGCTGCCGACTGGCTGGCCGGCAGGCAGCCGAAGGACGACGACGTCCCAATGGAGAACATGGTAGTCGACGATCCGGCGCCAACCCCCTCCTCCGCGCCATCCTAGCCGGTGGATTGCACCATGACCATCGGCGAGGCCCGTGCCCAATATATGGACAGTGTGAGGCAGATGTGTTAGGAGCAGTTCCGGGAGGCGCAGGCCCACGCCGCCTACAACCACCATCTCGTCCAGGAGCACCTGCAGGCGGAGGAGCAGATCGCCGCGGAGCGGGCGGAGCAGGAGGTGCTGCTCGACTCGTATCGCTCCGCCCGCAAGGTCCGCCTCAAGTGCTGGCGGTACCGCATGCGGGTGGCGGAGGCTAGGGCCGCCTACAAAGAGGCTATCAAAGAGGGCGATAAAGCGGGCGAGGCGCTCTTTGGCGTGACCGAGGACGAGGCAGAGGACAATGCCGGCTCCGATGAGTCCCCGCTCCGCTGGCGTCGACGAGGCCCTGCTCCAGCGAGGCCCCGCGGCACCAACAACGAGGCAGAGGACAATGCTGGCTCCGACGAGTCCCCGCTCTGCTGGCGTCGATGAGGCCCTGCTCCGCCGAGGCCCCGTGGCGCCAACAACGAGGCAGAGGACACCGCTGGCTCCGCCAAGGCCCCGCCCCGCCAACAACGAGGCAGAGGACATCACCGGCTCAGCCGAGGCCCCACCCTGCCCGCAATGCGGGGGAGGATTTCCACCGCTCCGCTGAGATGCCGCCTGCCAACAACGAGACAAAGGACATCGTCGGCTCCGCCGAGGCCCCGTCCCACTGCCAACGAGGCCGCGCCACACAGAAAACGTGGAAGAGCAGAACATGGTAGGTCACTGCCGCTCGGGTCCATGTAAGGCCACCGCTGCTACCCTCCTGTTGAAGCCAAGCTAGGCGGGTTGACCATTGATGACCGGTTAGCTTCTTGGCGGCGACGTGGAGTCCGGGAGTTCTGCTGGAGAATAACGCTGCTTCTACTTAACTGCTGGTGCAGTTGGCTGACTGACACGTGGGCCCAATAGGCCACATGTCAGTTACGCAACTGCACCTGCAGTTAAGTCACTGAAGCTTTTGTTCGGCTCAGCGGGACACAGGTGGGTAGCTTCGGTTAATTAATTATACCTCCAGCGCACCCCTTTTTAGTTGAAGAATGTATGAAATGTAATGAAATCTGACATGTTTATATGAAATCCGACCGTGTACGAATGAATTTATTTCGACTAGTTCGAATTCCTGTATCACTGGCATTGGATGAACATGCAACACAATACGTACTAGCATTATTCCCAGGGTGATCACCTCGTTTGCAGCAGTTTCACATGTAGTCCCTCCGGTCCTTTCTAGTCTGCATACAAGTTTTGTCTGCAGTCAAAGTATCTCTACTTTGACCAATCTTATATAAAAAAGGTATGCACTTTCACAATGTGCGAAGTAAAAAGGAACAGAAGGAGTACAAAGAATTTGAGCAGCTTTTTAGCATTTCTGTACATTGCAATCAAACACACAGGCCTGGCAATTCATAGAGAACATTCAAAACAATTGATGATTCTGCATCTCAGCGACTCACATGTCAGAGGTAATATTTACTTCACAACTAAAGAATAAAGAAAAAATTGATCGACGCTGCTGACAGCAAAGGGCGCCCCATTCGAAAATATCAAACGCATGTCTTGCTAAAATCAATGAGCAAAATTTGACAAGGTTGTCCCATTCCAAAATATCAAATGCCTACGATTGTGGAATGGGCAGGGTTTGCCATCAGTTCGGACATTGACATGGCACCTCGTGCTAAATAAACCAGCTGTTCTTTTTGTGCAGTTCCACCAAAATCAACCAAATTTGCGCGTAGCTTGTATGATTTCGCCCTTATATGTTGCAACGCCTTGAACTTATCGGCACCTCCTTTCTTCTGGTGGAAATGAATGATTCTATGTATTCATGAAAATTTTGTGCAGTTCCCATTGAAATCAAGCTGAGCACCCCTGTTTGCACAAATACAAAAAAGTGATTAGTATAGAGCAAATTGTACTATGAATTGACAGTTTCAACAGGCACATATATGGTCCATGTAGAGCACACTTTTAGAAAAATGGAACTCACTAGAAAGAATCCTAGAACAACATTGTACTCGCGCATCACAGCAAAAAATGGAGATTTTGTCAGTCCTTCTGAGCTGAAGATAGTTTAGTCTTGTGGGGAGTAATTTAACCATCCTTGAACTGCTCCTTCTGATGATAAGATAGACAGGGCTTCTTCATCCTGGCATAATCGGAAGTAGTCACTTCACGTACTCCATATTCTTCTTCAGAGGAAGATGATCCTGTTGTGCAAAGACAAGAGGACTACTAAATGCTAGCATCACTGTTTGCTCGAAAAAAAGGAAAGGAAATATTTAAAACAACACAGATGAAGCACTTCTCAAGGACAATACCACTTTTTCATGACAGCATATAAATAGTAGCACAACACCAGTAGAGATGACAAAGCTCAATCATATGGATGAAATCAGTGGGCGAGTACCAACCTTTGTCAGGAGGCTTATTGTGTAGAGCATACAGATGAAGCAATTCTCCAGAACCATCTGTTGCTATCTACGGTGGTGGCCATGCTTACTATATACTCCTCGATTAGTTTAATGTTTCCAACATCTTCTTGTGCAGTTCCACTAAAATATATGGTATCTTCAAAGAAGATCCCTTTTTGCACAAGTAGAGACAATTACATATAACATTAAGAGTGGCATTAAATCAGTGGCAAAAGAATTGCTCATTCCAGCCATAGCAACACATTAAGATGCAAAACTATATCATTACTTCTGTCATCGCAGTTCAAGTGCTTCATTATAGCACCGGGAGTTGATTTTTATTTTTCTTCCCCTCATTCTACCCCTTCATCACTTGGTTCAATAACAAACAAGCTTCGCCTTCAATGTAAGATTTGGCATGTCAATTAGGGAGCACAAGTATAGTACTACACTTAACTTTCTGATGAAAGTGGCAAAATACAGGCCAGCAGTTGTGAAATATCCTTATCTTACCTCAATGGGATATTACGGTGCACATACAGATTGGAAGTCTTGTCTCCATTTGTGCAGTTCACTAGAATCAAGCAACATTATCGTACAAGTAGCACAACATATGAATGCACACTGCAGAATCATGTGAAAGAAGGCTAGTACTGACCTCTCATGATGCGGAATTCAAACAACTCACAAGAAGAAGATCTGAACCAAATTCGCCTTAACGGATAGGAAGTAAGATCTCCTCTTGTGCAGTTCCACTAAGATCAAGCAATCAAGCAACGTTGTCGGTGTGACATTTTGGTTGAACTGCACAGAACACTCTTAAGACAAAAGTGTTTTGTGCAGTGCAACAAAAGGTCACAATGGCAACGAGGTGAAGCAGATAACCCTGTTTACACAGAGGTGCAAAGGAAACAATTAGTGGTCAATAACGGTGGATGACACAGAAGCCAACAAAAAGAAGCATCTACCTTATCTAAATGGGAAATAAAGGAAGACAGTAGCATTTCTCAAACGGTGGCATTGATTAATATTAACATAGAGATTATATTAACAATAAAATTTGTTAAACATGTAATTTGCTTTTAACTGTGGCATTGCATCAATTTTCCAGTGGCATTATTAGAGGGTGTTTGTTTACAGGGACATTTTGGTGTTGGGACTAAAAAAACTCCGTGTCAGTCCCATCTAAACCAAACAGGAGGGACTTTTAGGGACTAAAAGTGGGCATTTGGGAGTAAAGAAAGAAGACCCCGAGGGAGTCTTTTTGGGACTTTTTCCAACAGTTGCCCCTGCCACGCATCGCACCTTGTCTCTATTAGTTCACTACTAGGGGTAACATGGTCTTTTAGCATGTCATTTAATAACCTCTAGTCCATGTTTAGTCCCTGGAACCCAGCAGGTAGGGACTAGGGAGTTTTTAACCAAACAGGGCCTTAGATTAACAATAGCTAATGAGTTGCACGGGACAGTGGACGCACCAGCACCATGTGCATCTACTGATGTACTATGGTCATGCACAGTCTGTTGCAACAAAGAACAAATAACCAAGGAGCATATTTGTGTTGGTCCCAGTTTTGTTATCTTTAGACGCCTTTCCCTTTGTGAGCGCAGCAAATCTAGTCCTGCTCAAACTTTACAACCTTGTCCCTTCCTTTCCTTTTTGAACTAGTACTTTCGCCCCTTCCTTTCCTCTTTGAACCACGTCCTAGATTTATGCGATACAACTTTCCCCACTACTTTCCCCCATTCCTTTCCTCTTTGAACCACGTCCTAGATTAATGCTATACAACTTTCCCCCTTCATTTCCTCTTTGAACCACGTCCTAGATTCATGCTATATACAACTTTTTCCACTACTTTCCCCCACTCCTTTCCTCTTTGAACCACGTCCTAGATTCATGGTATACATGCAGCTAGAGCAATGCATGTGGAGTAAGTAAATCATACCTTAAGGTTCTTGGGGCGTTGTTCGGTGGGCGACGGGACGGCGGCGAAGAAGAACGGGTCGGAGGACCTCCCGTCCCGTCGCTGGGTGGAAAGTGAACAGCTGCGCCGGTAGTCCCTCGTCAACGGCGACAGCGTTAAGCCTCCTTCCCTTCCCGGCGGACGGATCCTGCCAGCTCTTTGAGCAGCAGTGAGGGGAGAGAGAGGCCAATGGAGTCTTGTTTAGATCTGGAGAGGGCGAGAGAGTGTGAAGAGAGCAACTACAAGCGCTGAGGCTCCAGCGTGTATATATATACTAGAGAGAGAGTCTGAAGCATGCAAACCCTAGAAAACATTTTGACCAGTCAAATAATCCTCCTGGCACAAATTATGCTCAAGTTTAGTTATCGAACCCGAGACCTCAAGTTTGATGAGCGAACAGGCTAACCAGCTACACAACCCTCCCGTTATGTTCAACGAGAGGGAAATAACCTTTTATACATTCCTGCATTCGTGTGACAAGCATGCCGTGTTTTTTTGTGTGTGTGGGACTCATTGGGATTTCAATCATAATCGTGTCATGTGGCTTTGGTGGTAAGACTATCCATAGTGGTGTAGAAATAATGCAGCCTTAGTCACCTTACCTCTCTCCACGTAGTACGTTGGGTCCCACAAGTCAGAGGGTGAAACAAACAAATTAATAAGAAAAATTAAAAGCGCCAGCGGTGTATCTTACCTCACACATCTCGCTACTGCTCGGGAACACTGTCCAATTGATCCCTCTGTTCGCTCATGTACTATTTTAAGTGAATCCTTATTATAACATGCACACAAATTTTTGGCACTTGTATTCGACTTAAGTCAGTGTGCCACCGTATCTCGTATACTTACTAATCCCTCCGTCTAGGTGTAATAAGTCACGTTAGAAGGTGCAATGGGACCAAGGTGCGTGCGTGTGTGTGTGTGTGTGTGTGTGTGTGTGTGTGTGTGTGTGTGTGTGTGTGTGTGTGTGTGTGTTTAACACCATGTGTGTGTTAGAGAGAGCGACAAATCGACCTACTCCTACAGAGATGTTGTGTAGTGTACGATTTTAGCCGCGAGAGTCGGTGCATCCTCTCGTTTCCGGGCGTGTCCGGTAGGGACATGCGGACAGCTGCCATGCTCGCTCCTGACCAGCTTGGCCCACCCAAAGCCCTTCCATCGCCTGCGCGCGCTTCCCGCCCGAAACGGTCAGCGCCGCTCCAAAGAATCGGTGTCGCATTCATGCCCGGGCAGAGCGGACGCGACCTCTCACTGGCGCAGGAGTGATGGTTGCTTCGTCCATCCAACTTACTACTGGGTCTATGTGATTTGACGGCTCATTAGTCTTTATTACTTAGGTGGTAGGACTGCTGGATGTCCCACGCTTTTGGCGAAAGGAGGTATAGTACTACTAGATTACAATTTTATCCATTCTTACAGCGGAGGCGTGCAAGAGCAGTGAAAACACGCAGGCTCAGTGATTACATGGCCCACCTCACACTATCACCGTGCGACACCTAACTCTTTACATAGTACTCCCTCCGTTCCTAAATATTACTAGATGAGTCCCTGATCGTTGGCGCGGAACAACGGTATATCTCTCTGTGCAAAATTATCGATTTCATAGAACAAAAGAAAACTCTATAACCGCATGACAAATGTGGTAGCCAAACTAAATAAACTTCCATCATCATTTAGATCATCCCACGTAAGGAGAAAAGATCAGCCAACTCCTACTGCATAATGGGATTATATTTTTCTTTTTGACATGTTAATGGGACTTAAAAGCTCACTTACATGCATGCTACCGGTGCATGCTTGCATGCAGACATGTTGATGTGATTTAAGACCCACTCACATGCATGTGGCATGGTATTTCTGCATGCTTGCATGTGGCTTAGTGCGGAGCCTCTCAACGTCTAGATCAGACATCTATTATGGACTGATTTACTTCATCTAACGGCTACATCAATTTTGATGATGTGGCTCAAGGAGAGGATAGAGAACTCCTAGTAGTGGGGGCTAGCTACTACTAGTAGATACTCCCTCCGTCTAGGTGTGTAAGTCACCTTGTGAAAACCAAATAATCCCAAAACACTTAGGTACGGTACATTAACTCCCTCCTCGTTTCTTGTTTTGTGACATATCAAACAATAAGAGATGTGGGTCGTGCATGTTTTCAATGACTTGAGACTACCAAACATGACATGCAGTGGTTAGTTCATTACATGCATGCTATTAATTAGCAAAAAATACATTAAGTTTTCTCGTTTTTCTCTCCACCTTGGTTGTGGTGCACAACGTAAGATGACTTACACACCTAGACGGAGTGAGTAAGTCTTTGTAGAGATTCCACTACATACGGAAGAAAATGAATGAATCTACACTTAAAATGCATCTATATACATCCGCATGTGGTTCATGGTGAAATCTCTACAAAGATTTATACTTAGGAACGGAGGAAGTACTAGTATAGTACGTACTGTAATTTATCAGCGAGATAAATTTGTACAATGCTATGAAGCTTCCAGCTTCTGTTACATGTATCTTGCGTCCAAGGTTGCCCGTTGCAACATTTCATCAAATACAAAGGAGACTAACATGCATGCTATTGCATCTCAATGATTGACGGATCATAGCAAATATGTACTCCCTCTGTTCCAAAATAAGTTTCTCAACTTTGTGCAAACTTTAGTACAAAGTTGTACTACTACTAAAGTTGACACTTATTTTGGAACAGAGGCAGCTAAAGAAAAAAACGATCCATGCAGTCCCTAGCCATTGAACAGTGAACCCTGACCAGGCTTCAATTTGCTGGCAATGTTCGAGCTTCCTAATAAATGAAGTTTGAAACCTTTTGACCATCAGATCATTTTGTGCATTTTCACCAAAATCGACATGAGCATCCCTGTGGCAAAGAAATTGAACAAGCGTGATTAGAATAAGATTAGTGGGACTAGTTGATGAGACATAAACTCATCACAAATACATTACGTAGAAGCCAGTAGAGGTATGTGCGGGGCAAAGAAGTAGAGAAATATCCATAGGGAGTGATGTGGGCAGCTGGAGCAGTGGTGCAAGCCGGCTGTAAAGGGAGTTGTACCTGAGGGACGTACCTCAACCTTGAGGAGGGCGGCGGGAGGCGGCAACTGCCCACGTCGTGGCAGTGAGCAAGGGACGAAGGCAACCTCACCGGCTTTGTGAGAGAGAACGGCGGGGACCCCTGATCGGGACGTGCTGACAGTGGGTTTTTGCCGTCGGCGACGGCCACCGCATCTACACTAAGCATCCACCCCTTCCCCAAGCGGGCGTGATCCGCCGGGATGTTAGAGATGTGGCCACAGTCTTTTTGTGCGAGAGAGTGTGAAGAGAGCAACCCCAGCAAGCAACTGTGTAGGCTGGCCCGTCCTGACTATGTATATAGTGGAGCGGTTTCCTTTTCTCTCCATATGAACCTATCTTATTGCGTACGTGCCACTGAAGAAAAAAAACTTTATTTATAAATGACGCGACACCTACTACTCGTTCTCCTATAACCTTGCGCTTGGCATCTCCAAAATATTAACCTTGCGATTGGCTCTTCGGCTCTTCGGGAAGTCGAGCAATAATGGTAGTGCAGTATATATCGTTCTGGCTATATGAGACAGAATGAATTGCTGCACGTCCACCACGTGGGCGAGGGTCGAGGGGCGAGGGAGAGTGCTACATACGGAGCAAAATGAGTGAATTTACACTCTAAAATACGTCTATATACATCAGTGTTTGGAGTATGTACTAGTAGTTCATATTGAAATCTACTAAAGGACATATATATTCCAAACAATATGATATAATCTCTATAACCAAGGTAGTAGGGACAAGGAGTAAACGGAGGGAGTAGTAAATTTTTCTCCTCGTCCTGCGAGCCACCGCGCGCATGGGCGAGGGAGCGGGCGTAAGGCATAGTAAGCAAGCTTCACCTCATCCTGCGAGCCACCGCGCCCGTGGGCGGGGGAGACGGCGTACTAAGCAAGCTTCTCCTTGTTCTGCGAGTTGATGGGACACATCAAAAGTACTCCAGTGTATAGAGCTTTGCCTCTAAGGTAGGCCCCACATGGTTTGCCTCTTGTTTTAACATAACACGTCAAGTCGCAATTTGTTTGTTCACCCGTGGTAGACGATCCTCCCTCCACCAAGTGGACAACCAGTACACGTGCCAAATTACCACGTGGACTGCCTTTTTCATACAGAAATGAGCTCCACCGTGTACCCGCGCGGGTGTGGTTGGGAAAGAGACGGGAGTAGGTGCGACGTGCATGCACCTCTTCTCTTCGTGCACGTCCCCCACCTACGTGGGTGTGTGTGAGAGATACAAACCGCGTCCGTGAGTGTTTTTTTGGGGTGGGGGCGGGGTGGGGGGTTGATTTCGTGAATTATTTGTGGGAATATGTGTCGATGACATCTCTAACAAAATTTTGCATGCAATGTGTGTGAAATGGAGGCCTATCCATATCATACATAGAGGGTCGGGCAATCCACGAGAAGAGAGGGAGGGGTCATAGCTATCGATAGAGTCGAAGAGAGGATCAAGTGGGTGGGTGCGAGATCGATGAAGAGAGCCATCAAAATTGTGTGTGTGTACAAGTCAAATATATAGGGCGACTGGCCTACCAGAATGTTAGAGGGCACACGTCAAGTTTGTGTGTGGCAGGGAGACATGATTAGAGCGCTCGATGTATCTGTGTGTGGGGGGGGAGGGGTGGTGGGAGGGGTAGGCAGAGGCCTAACTATAGAGGTAGAACGACACGTATATGTGTTCAGAAGGAGAGACCCAGCTATGTCTTGAGGGAGATCGGTCGACATCCATACATAACTGAAGGACGGGAAATATGATGGGACAGAGAGAGAGAGAGGAGAAAGAGAGAGAGGGAGAGGGAGGGAGAGGGGAGAGTGCTGGATGGGTGATGGAGTTGCTTCTCAAATATGGTGGGAGAGGCCTACTAGACAAACTGAGGGTGGAACTGCAATGTTATCAATAAGAGCGGGGATGTGTTTCTGTGTGTTCCTGTGCGTGATAGATCTGTCGGGACGCATCCATGGATGATGAAGGGGAACCATGTGTTTGGTAAGCAAACCTAACTAGATCGGTAGATCAATTGTTGTTTGTCGGAGGAAGGGAGAGACACAACTAATGAGGTAGATCGATTGACGTGTGGGTAAAAACGAGTTATAAGGACCTAGCTAGATATATGTATAGCGAGAGATCGGTCGGTGTACGTACATTTGTTAGAGGCAAATAAGGCCCAGCGAGACGTATAGACAGAGAGAATGGAGCTAGGAGGTGGTGCGAGAGGCCCAACTACTAGCTAGATAGGGGGAGGAGTGTGCGGTTGTGAGAGCGATGAAAAGAGGGGCGAGAGTTTACACGTGTGTCTGACCGTATGAGAGACACGAGGCAAGGACACATAAAGGAGGAGATTGAAGGTGTGTTTGCATGTTGTAGGCAGGCATCGCTGGAGAGGTTTATCGATCGGTGTGTGTCGAAAAGGAGCTGTGGAGACTCTGGGAGAACGACCTAAAGAAAAAATGAATGTGCCCGGTGGATAGAATGCTGAGGGAGGGGGAGGGCAAGGAGGGCGTGTGCATGCATGAGAGAAAGTTAGTGGTAGCTACAAAGGTTAGAGGATTGTGTGGGTGTAAGAGACTAACGAAGATCATAATTTGATATGAAAGCGGATTCATATATTTGAATAGGAGATCATAGTGTTTTAAACATTGCATGCATGAACATAGCGGTGATACACGTGTTGTGCACATGTTATACCATAATGTGATAATGCATGGCGTTTGCAACTCACAGCTAAATGCAGAACAATCTAAACCATACTATACATCAAACAGTCTCACATTTTATTTGAATTTGTGATAATGTGTGGCGTTTGCAGCTTACAACTAAATATTGAACAATCTGAACAATACTATATATCGAACATTCTCACATTTTATTTGAATTTGTGGTAATGTGTGGTGTTTGCAACTCACATCTAAATACTTGTAGGCGTAGGGGGCGGGGCATCATACATAATGTGATAAACACATTATACATATGAGACATGGTTTAGATTATGAAAATCTAGCTAGAGCTAGAAATGTAATGTGATTTGAAATCAAAATAAAGTGGATTCAAAAAATCTAGTTCGAGTTCATATAGTACACATAGTTCATATGTAACTCGAGACTAATCATGTGGTGTGTTGTGAAGATAATACACAAACGATGGTTTAACTTGACAATAATGATGATTGTAGATCTTATTGAAACAGAGAAATGAAATTAAATGCTTTGACTTCACAACAATCATTACTGTAGATCTTATTTAAATAGAGAAACGAATTCAAATTTAGTTCATATTGAAGCGGTAGTATATACATTTGGAATGCACTAAAACGTTCATTTGAGTAGTAGGTTGCATGCATTATACACGTAGCGAAATATTTTAATTGAACATAACATGAATTCAAAGTTTTGAATGACATTTGTAGGGCGCATTGATTTGGTACAGTACACGTTAGGCTTGTCCGGAAATTTCAACCCGCGCCTTGTTAGCCCGAAATATTTAAGATATATCTTTGTCTTGTTGTGCTCTGACAACTCCCTCCATCTCAACCCGTGCCTTGCTATTCCGAAATTACAACGCGCGCGAAAACTCCCACCTCCTGTGAATTCCCGACACGCGAAATGCCCGTGGTACCCCTGAACCGAAAGAACCGCCTCAAATCGGTGGGGGTACTTTCGTAACTTACCCCACATTTCGGACAAGCGCGTCTCTAAGCCATGGTTCCCCACTGTCATCCCATCCGCCCACCCATTCATACACCGAGGCCGCGAAAACCCGCGACGAAGCCCCACACCCTGCTCCGCCCGCCACCCAGCCGGAGCCTCTTCCCCGACGATGTCGTCCACAGCAACACCTCAACGTCCTTCATCCACCGTACCGGATGAGGATCCATCGTCGATCTCATCGTCCCTCATCCACCGTACCGGATGAGGATCCGTCGTCGATCTCATCGTCCCGCCGGTTCAGCCACCCCGTCCTCCACCTCCAAGGAGTTGCCCCGACGTTCCCCTCGTCTTTCGCGCCACCTCCATTCCCACACTGCCGTCTTCACCTGCACCATCGGAAGAGCATCATCATCACTGTTTCCTCGGATGAAGCTGCGGCCTAATCGGCGCCACCAAAGAGGTTGTACACTAATTGCCGCATTTTCTTCTTGATTCGACCTCACGGTGCTGCCGGCGCTCGGTCCCGAGCCGACAAGGCGCGGCTCCATCCACGGTGGCGTCGCCGGCCACTTCCTCCACTGCGTCGCTCCCTCGGCGACGACGTCCACATCAGTAGGACCTGCTGCTGCTTTAGCTCTTGCTCTCGGTCCCCTGCCTGGTCTGCTCTTGCTATTGCTCTTGCTCGCGCTGCTGCTCTCGCTCTTGCTCTTGCTTGCGATGTTGCTCCGATTTAGCTACACTTCACTCCGATGCCACCGGGGTGAAGGAAGAACCATCCGCAACGGGGAGGGGGGCTTGCCGGAGAGGTACCCCACTATCTATCTTTGGGTTCAGGATGGGGGCGGTGGTCGCCGGTGGTGGCGGGGCATTGGCAGGGCGGTGGCGTGGGGATCGCCGGAGAAAAAGCTCAGCATGGGGGCCTAGAGGGATGGCCGGGGCGGGGGCGGACCAGCGGTGGGGAGTGTTTTCGGGGCGGGCGGGGCGGCGCACCGCCGGCCGCGGGCGGCGGGGGGCTGCTGTTTGGCCGGCTCAGGGGGGTGGAGGTTGAAGATGAACCGCAGGCCCTTGATTTCGTATCCAATGGCTGCAAAATCGACTGACCAGAGATGAAAAAGTCAGTCGACCGACGTGTAGCCTCACCTTGCTAGTGCGTTCAGTTTCGACAGCAAATTCAGTTTTGACAGCAAAATTCAGTTTCGACAGTTAAGTTCAGTTTCGACAGTTAAGTTCAGTTTTGATAGTTAAATTCAGCTTCGACAGTTAAGTTCAGAGATGAGCGGCCGATGTATTTTACATCTAGCACTTTGTGTTTATGTATTTTACATCATGTATTGGAGATGCTATTAGAATTCCACTTAGGTTAACGTTGTTCGTTGTCTCTCTTGTCCTGCTTCAGCCTCGGCGTCGTACAACTCACCAGAGCTGCTCCAACGACGAAACCCTCCATCACAGTGGAGCAGTACCTCGGGCTCCATCTCCAGACGCCTAAGATCTTCTTCCCCTCCTCCGACAGCCAAGTCAGCCGGAGCATCCTCACCGGCCAACCCAATCACGCTGAGATCGACATGGCTTCGCCAAAGAGTTTGTACACTTGTTGCATCTCTTTTTTACTCTACATGTTATATATATTGTCCACTGAGCACACGGATTTGTTCCTTTAGTGTCTCCTTGAAAGAAAAAACATAGGAATTTTAATTTTCACTTGTCCTCCTTTTCAAATTCCTATTAATGAAGCACAAGACTAAGAGATAGTAGCATAATTGCATTATAACCGTACATTTTCTTGTGGTATAACTTAATCTCACCATGCTTCTTTGCATCCTGTGATATTCCAATTGTTGTGAATCAAACACCCAGATTGGCAGAGATCCTGTGTTTTTAAATTCTCTGTTTTGCATGTGCATTCCTATCCTATTCCTGTCTATTTCCTATCCCTGCATTGTTGGAATCCTCCAATTCAAACGAGCCCTTACAGAATTACTTCTCTTACGGATAGTTGTCAAAGAAAACCTTGCGTGGTTTGTCCCGCTTCTACTGCACCGTCGTCCACCCCAGATCAGCTGCTCCAACGACAGAAGGGTCCAGCACAGCAGGGATCTGGCCTCCAAACTGTCTTTCGCCGCCTCAGATCTTCTTCCCCGCCGCTGGCAGCCATGAAAACTGCACTACCATCATCAACCGAGCAAATGACCTCGAGGACTACACGGGTCCGCAAGAGAGGTCGCACTCTTTCGTGTAAGCTTATGTTATGCATCGCTTAATATTACATGCTACTTTATCATCATGTTCACCGATTAGACTCTGAGTCAGCTCCAAACTAATGGTCAAACTTGACTTTTTAAATGGTTGTGGGGTACATATCGGTGCCGCTATCAATAGTATCTATCTACTATCTGGTTAATCTCCGATGTCTACTATGAGTTTCATGTTGGGTGGGAAAGAGACAGTAAAGAAGCCATTATCTGTAGTTTTTAACTGAAGCCATTATCTGCCTGCTATTATTGGTTTTGGGTCTATCCACTGGTTGCTACCATCACTCCGGATTTCTGCATGCACTCCTTACATAACCTCACTATGTTTTATTCCTATGCATGACAGTTATTGTAAACAATGGAACTGAACATGTAGAGCAAAAAAGACGAACCTTGTGTGGCAATAAAATTTCATGCAAACGTCGCTCCATGGTAGGCGCAAAGGCAGCCCCCCTCCATGCATTTCGGATTGTAATCGAGAGGAAGATATCTGTTCTGAGGGGGATTCAGAAGGAGAAGACAACTCCTATTTACCCCCTGAGGTCTTTGCTCTAACTTGGCATGCTAATGTTGGTTATATCATGCATATGGTGTCTTGCATTGCTTACTTTATACATCAAATATGTCATCTGCTTAGTTTAGACATCCTTTGTGCGAATGCCATCTGTTTAGTTTATTCATCGTTTATGTGAATTATGCAACGCCATCTTGTTTAGCCATGCATCATATATGTGAATTTTGCAATGCCATCCTGCTTAGCCAGTCATCTTATATGTAAATTATATCAGGCCACCCTTTTTTTTCCATTACATATTACATTTTTCAACAATGTTATTACATTCAACTGCTCTTCGTGTGCATCAGCCATTTGACACGGTGATGGCAAATTCTGGAGTGAAAACAAGGTCTTCAGAGCAGACTATGCTATCTGACGAAGTGCATATCTTGCTGGTTACGGATAGCTCCTTAGAGGAGGATTCAGAGATAGATGAACAGTCCTATTCCCCCCCCTTGGTGTATGCTCTAACTTGGCAGGGTTATGTTGCTCATATCGTGCGTATGGTGTCTCGCATTGCTATGCCATTTGATTAGTTTAGACATGCTTTGTGTGAATGCCACCTGTTCAGTGTCTAATTACCATATATGTGAATTATGCATTGCCATCTTGTTGCAAGACATTATATATGTGAATTATACAATGCTATGTTGTTGCAAAGGCATTATATATGTGAATTATGCAATGCCATGCTGTTTAGCCAATCATCATGTATGTGAATTATATCATGCTATCATTTTTTTGTATTACGTGTTCCATTTGTCGACAATGTTTGTATATTCAACTACTCTTCCTGTGCATCAGCCATTTGAAGCGGTGATGGAAGTATCTTGTGTGAAAACAAGGTATTCAGAGCAGACAATGCTACCTGCTGAAGCAGACATCTTGCTGGTTACAGAGAGCTCCTCAGAGGAGGATTCAAAGACTGATGACCAGTCCTATTTTCCCCCTGAGGTCTATGCTCAAACTTGGCAGGGTTATATTACCCATGTCATGCATGTTGTCTTGCATTGCTTAGTTTTTACATCATATATGGATTGTCATCTGCTTACTTGCTTACTATATAAATCATATATTTGAATTATATCATGCCATCATGTTTACATAGTACATACACATCATCTATCTGAATTATGGCATGGCAACCCATTTAATAAACACATCATATAGTTATATCATCTCTTCCTATTTAGTGTTTACAGTCATCATATTTTGAATTATGGCATTCTATCCGTGAATGTATGTGAATTATGGCATGCCAACCTATTTAATAAACACATTATATAGTTATGTCATGTCATCCTGTTTACATAGTCTCATATTTTGAACTATGTCTTTCCATCTTTTTTAGTTTGCCATCATAATGTGAAATTGTGTCATGCTATCCTGTTTAGTTAGCCATCATATATGTGAAATTGTGTCATGCTATCCTGTTTGGTTAGACAACATAAATATGAATTATTTCATGCCCTCTTTTATTCCCCACTATCCATTGCACCTATCTATCATACAATGTCTATACTTTCAATTACTTTTCTTGTTTATCAGCCATTTGAATTGGAGAGCATGATGGCAGTATCTAAGGGAGTAACAACACGGTCTTCAGAAAAGATAGTGCTACCAGTTGATGTAGATAGAACCACGGTTGTACTTGCCCAAGGACCAGATCCACCACACATAACCTAGACTCTCGCAGATTGTACCCCTACCCAGTTGGACCGAGAACCAGCTACACCCCTTCTAACCCCAACCCCGAGAGATAGTAACCCAGTTCCAGTTGACACATCACCGTCTCCACCACAGAGCACCCAAACACAGGCAGTTAGTAAGGGAACTGCAGTGCCCAAAGCACGAGGACCACCACTCCGAATCCCAACTCAACACTTCAAGGAGAAGAAGATTTGTTCTCAGGTCAGGTTCTGTAGCTATGGTTCATACTCCTTTGCTCTTGCATGACTGTATTTACTCATACCAACTATTTTAAAATTTGAAGGATGGAATTGAAACTCCAATGGCGCAACAGGTATGTTTTAAACCTGTTTCTTTAACTGGTTTGCTGTTGTAACCTGCTCTATGTTGATTTCAGTTTCAATTGAATAAAAGTTATGTTCTCATGTCATGCACATTACAAGTGTTGTTATTGCTCTATAGTTACCCACACTTATATTCTGTCTATTCTGCTTTGTCTTGA
Source organism: Aegilops umbellulata (assembly GCA_032464435.1). Taxonomy (NCBI): domain Eukaryota; kingdom Viridiplantae; phylum Streptophyta; class Magnoliopsida; order Poales; family Poaceae; genus Aegilops; species Aegilops umbellulata. The sequence continues at coordinate 291,879,407 of CP136060.1, forward strand.
ACAAATATTATTTGAACTGTGTCTCTATCTTGATTTGGCAACAAAAACTAGAATGATATAGACCATAAAGTGACCATGGTACATAGATATATGTTTGTTTCATGCTGTTATCCTGCCCACTTTACTACTGAACTCATTTACCAAAATGAGTTTCATATACAACTTGGTGAACATGTGATGTGTCTGCTTGTTTCTCTTTTAGAATGCGGACAAAATATTGGAGAACAGTACCGCGTTATCCAATGGTAAAGGAAGTAATGCAGATAAGGTTCAAGATAGTGAGACATCCCTGTTGGTCTCCAAGAAAGCTGATAAAAACTATCTTGACGACAGTGAGGGAACCCAAAAGTCTTGTCTTGATGTAGTGTTCGAGTTACTGGCCACTACTGCTGGCACAAGCTCTTCGAACTCGCTGCCTGAATCAGTTCGTCTTCTTGAGTCTCAACTTCAAGTTGAAAGACATCGATCAGATGTGCTGCGACAGCAAGCTAAAGGACTAAGGAAGTCCCTGCAGAATTCAGATGCATATTTTCTGGTGCAACAACAAGCGCTGGAGGATTTAAGCGCCAAACAAGAGAAAGTTAATAAGCTTGCTAAGCATCTTGCCAGCATTATGGGTACTCAGGATATTGTTTCTTGAGATCTTCTGAAGTGGTTTTAGTTCTGGATTTGTTTTGCTGCAGTGTTTATTTGCGCTGGTCGCCAACTTTGACAACCAGTGTATATGATATGCTGCTTTGTTCCCTATATTTGCACTGGTGGCGAACTTTGATGCCCAGTGGATGTAATATGTGTAATAGTCGTGATAGCCTAGCGTTAGTTGCTTGCTTATTTATTTCCCTGTTGTCTTGTTTATTTGTTTGCTTGTAGTCATTGCAGTTCTTTTTCCGCGGTTAGCTAGTGGCTGTAATAACCTATTTTTTAAAACTAGGCCACAATAACCATGGGCTAATATTTACTGTAGTGACGCTGGGCCTCCTGCTGGCCGTAGAAATAGTGGGCCTTCTACGGGCCGTAGAAACAATGGGACTTCTACGGGCCGTAGAAACAATGAGCCTTCTGCGGGCCGTATTATCAATGGGCCTTATACGGGCCGTATAATCGATTGGCCAAACATGGGCCAAACAGACCGCATTATGGCTGTAAACGGGCTAGAGTTGGAATCGTCCGTTCATGGGCCGACCATAAAGGGCCATCGTTAATAGGCCGTATTTGATGACGCTATGAAATCGGCCCAACGTATTAACGGACCACAAACGGGCCGACTGTAACCACGGGCTGAATTTGGCCCACAAGCAGAAAATGACAGTAACTGGCCGTAAGTAAACGAATGCTGGAAATGAGCCCAAGAATAAATGGGCTCTGAGAAGGACGAAAGATAACATGGGCTGGAAACGGCCCAACGGAATAACGGGCTGTTAATGGGTATAAAGTGATACATTGTTCATTACGGGCCAGTTTCACCATGGGCCGTTAATGGGTGTAAAGTGATACACTGTTCATTACGGGCCAGTTTCACCACGGGCCGTTAGTAGGCCAAGAGTTACATAGGGCCTCATATGGGCTGAAAGACGTCATGGGCCATACATGGGCCAGAAGTGAAAACGGGCTGGAATCATATTGGATGGCCCAGATGACGCTACTAGGCCTAATTTGGATAGGGCGTAATGGGCCTTGGGTTAGCGGGCTGTAAATGGGCAATATTCGAACAGGCCGTTAACAGGCTTTCCATGGGTCGGCCCGCTAGCTTTTGACCAAGTCAAACGGGCCGGCCTTTCCACAGGAATGGGCCTCTGTTGGGCCGTGCCACGTGTCGACGTATCATAGGCGCCTTTCGTCCAATGAGTGGTTGACATCTGTCCCAACGATGAGCCGACACGTGTTTCCTCCAGCCAATGATGATTTTACACGTGGAAAATCCCCATTTGTCGGGGCTGTTAACGGGTTATCAGATCCAAAACCCGACCCGATAGCTTAACGGCGTTCCGTTACGGTGGATTCCACGTGTCGGTCACCCTTGACGAAAGCACTTTTGTGACGTGCGATTTATCGTCATGGAAGTGGACACTTCCGTGACGATAATTTTGGTAATGTCATGGAACACTTCTACGCCAGCACAGGTATGACTATCTTGATTATGCCATAAATTTGTCATGGATGTACATGAATGACACAAAACGCGACCTACTGTGACAAACACGTATCATCACGGAAGTGTATTTTTTTTGTAGTGAGGCCGGCACGTTCGTCGGCGACCTTGCGCGCTACATCAAGTTCCTACAGGAGGAGGAGGAGCGCCTCGTCGAGCATGCAAAGGGCCTTACCACAGCCGTGGCCACAGCACACGTCGACGCAGAGGCGAGGAATCAGGAGATCTACAAGCAGTCCGGCCGCTTCGAGAGGGATCGTCTGGAGCGGCAGCGGGAGTTCGAGCTGGCAAGCATCACAGAATGTGCAGCAGCGGCAGACACCGTATTGCATTTGTCCAGCTCGTCGGTAGGCTCCTCCTCCTCCTCTGCCTCTTACTGAGCGTGCTCGGCAGAGGAGAGGCTGCCGGAAGTAGCACAAAGCCCCTCCATAGTAGTAGTAGTATTTAGGGGCTATTTTGTTCAGTTCATATGACTATAGATGTGTGGTGGAACTATACAACGTACTTAAAATTGGCTATAATATATAGTTGAACTAGCTAATTCAGTACGTGGTTGGCAATAATTCGGGAAAAGTTTGGTCGGTTCGGCTGTCGAGTTGAACTGTTTGTATAAATTAAGAATGACTGCTTAATCTATGAATGAAATCTATGCTTAATTACTGAATTTTAGTTGCAAAAATTAGATAGCGCTAGTGATTTTTAGCTGCATATTTTGACAAATCACAATGTTACAAGGAATGACAAATGGCAATGTTACTACATCAACAAATGTCAATCTTTCCAGTTTGACAAATGGCAACATACCCAATATGACAGATGCAAATCTTACCAAATTGTTTGTACGTGGTTGCACACGGGTCATCCAAGACAACCGTTTGTGTCGTGGTTTTGTCACGGCAGATGTCCTCATGAAAGGACTTAGTCATGGAGCCATCGCTACGGGTTAGCTTGAAGGGGTTAAAGCGGACAAGGGACGCAAGAGAGTTTTATACTAGTTCGGCCCCTTACGATGAAGATAAAAGCCTACGTCTAGTTGTGATGGAATTGATGGGGTTTCGATGACCAGGGAGCGAATACGCTTTGCCTGAGTCTCGAGTTGTTGTCTGTTGTCCTTGAACCGCCGCCGGGTCGTCCCCTTATATACATGGGTTGATGCCCATCGGTTCATAGAATCCCAAGGCCGGCTCATAAACGTGTCCGGCTCGGTCTCCGCTCTTTCTACCTTACAATGCAAGTTACATATCAATGCCGGTTTATATCTACAGGCCTTAAACCGGTTCTGGGCCTTGGGCCTTTATACGGCGTCACCGTTTGTCTTCATGGACTTCAAGTATAATGAACTACTGATGGAGTTAATCCGGCCTCTCCTGGCCGGTTTATGCCTAGTGGTAATATCCCCAACATTAGGCCCTAGACTGATTTGAACTGGTTCATATCAGTCCTCCATATTCAAGAAAACTTCGTCTTCAACATCTTCCCAGGGGTAAACCGCCGTGACGTCATCTTCCCGGACCGTGGTAAACCGTCGTGACGTCATCTGTTATTAAAAACTGTGTATAACCCATCTTCATTAATGGGCCTCCGACAATCGAGGCGACAGCTCCGCCTTATTTCCAAATTTCTGGCTCCTCGATTTTCGCGCCTGACACCTATCCCTTGCCTTTATAAATAGGGCCGAGGGGTCATTTTCACTTTTCCCCCTCATGCCTCTTCGCGTCATCGTCTTCCTCGCGCTGCTCAACCTCTGGAGCTCCACCGCCACCGTCGACCGTCGCCTTTGCCTCAACTCTGGCGCTGCATCACCCTGAGCGTACCAGAGAACCGCGGGGCTTCTCCGCTCTTCCATCCGCATCGGTAAGCTTTCCATTCTTCCACCATAGATCTGTTTCTAGGGTTTCAGTGTTCTTCGGTGTTCGTCGGTGTTCCTTTTGACGTAATGGCTCTTTGATAGAACCCTGAATATTTACTCTGTATAGTGATAGCCTTAGTCTCTCTTTCCATCTATGCATCTCATTTAAATAGAAGATCCCATCTGAACCTTCATCCATTTCTTCGGTACTTCTTCTTTGGTATGAATATATTTTCCTTTTCTGATATGCGGCAGATCCAAAATGATAACGCCAACTTGTGAAATCTGTTTTTCCTTCACTTATACATCTGTAGACTTGTATCTTCAATGTCAGACTAGGCGGTTTAACTTTTTGAGAAATGATGACCCGGTATATACCATTAGTCCCCTTGTTGAACCACCAATATACTTCACATTTATAGTCTTCGTTTAGTAAACTCCGGTTTATGATCAGCCAACTCCGTTTTAGCAACACGCTCACATCCTTGTACCGCCGCATAATTGTCCACTGTAAATCTCAAACCGGTAATTATCATGTTGTAAATCTTTCATTACCATGGCCAAGCAAGTTTATGAATGCAATTGGGCTCATTCGCGAGTAACAAACGAGCAGTTAGACAATCTTGTCAAAACGGGCGCTTTAGCCAAGAAGGATGTCATCCATTGGAGGGTTCCTGGCCCGGAATGTCCTCCTATACCCAAGGATGGAGAGGTTGTTGTTTTTGCTGATCACTTAGGTCGGGGTTTCAGTCCTCCTGGTTCAAAATTCTTCCGGGATGTATTGGCCAGCTTTCAACTGCGCCCTCAAGACATCGGTCCTAACTCTATGACCAACATCTACCACTTCCAAGTTTTTTGTGAGGTTTACCTTCAAGAGGAACCTACAGTAGAACTGTTCAGAGATTTCTTTCACCTAAACCGCCGTATAGAATTCACAGGTGGACCCAACACTGAATTGGGCGGGTTGGCGGTTCAGAAGAGGAAGGAAGTTACTTTTCCTCATCCTAAACTTCACAGTCACCCCAAGGAGTGGAACGCCACTTGGTTTTATTGCAGATACACACCTCCACCTAATGAAAACCCGCTACCGGGTTACCGCCCTGAAGGCCTGAGCAACACACATCCTTTCCCTCAAAGGTTGACTGCAAAAGAGAGGGCCAACTATGCTCCTCAATTATCGAATCTGAGAGCCTTCCTGGCAAACGGTTTAACAGGGGTTCACTACTGGAAACATGGAATTTGCAGAGTACTGACAGACGGCAAAGAACATGGTTGTCATCAGCCAATTCTTTGCCATCTGCCAGCAGATGGCAAAGCGGTTGGCAAATCTTGTGACCGTCAAGGGTGTAACGGCGTACCAGCCCCACCTCTTTGCCATCTGCCAGCAGACGGCAAAGATTCTTTGCCATCTACTGGCAAATGGCAAAGAGATGGGGTTATTTTTCTAGGTAAAAAAAACCGTGGCCTCTATCCCCTCACTCTCTCCCCTCCTCTCCCTATCTCCCCTCCTCTCCCCCTCTCCCACGCATCTCACCCGCCGCCGCCCAAGCACCCCGTCGCCCCACCACCCCACCACCCCGCCGCCGCCCCACCACCCCACCACCCCACCGCCCGCGCCCGCACCACCCGTCGCCCCACCACCCCGCCGCCACACCCAGCACCCCGCCGCCCCACCACCCCACCACCCTCGAGCTCGCCGTTTCTCGCCGACCGGAGCCCAGTCACCCCGCCCCTCCTTCCCGCCCTCCTGGATCTAGCTGCGCGGACGCGCTCCCCTGCGTGCGCCCCTGCTCAAAGCGGGCTTGGCTGCACCCCTTCCCCGACCTCCTGGCGCCCCTGCCCTGCCCCGCCCTGCCTCCCTGCAAAGCCGGCGGCAGTCGCTGCCCTCCCTCTCAGTCACGAGTGACCAGTCCCCGGCGGCAGCAAGCGGGCAAGTGAGCAAGAGCAACCCGATTTCTGATTTAGGGTTAGCTTTTTTTGCACTTTGGTATCCAGTACATCAACACATATAATTTTGCACATCATTTCTGCCTCAATTAGCTTTGATGTTATTTTAGTGTGTTCGTAAGATCATATTGAGAATTTTAGTGTGTTTGTAAGATCATATTGAGAATTTTAGTGTGTTTGTAAGATCATATCGATCTATTTCTATGTGATATTGATAATTAGTTAGAACATTCACATGTCCTTTTGTTTAAAAAAATTTAGGATGGACCACCCTGTTATAAAATGCTAGCTCCGCCACTGCCCACCACACCACCACCCCGTTTGATGCTGAAATTTGACGTTTCAAGAGTAGAGGGAAAGGAAAATACAATAAAAGAGCGAAAGGCAAGTATTGAAAGGACATGGGAAATACTACTTGGGAGTCATTAATGTGTCATGTAATTTTCTACTACTTAGTTGCTATCTTGGCATCCCTCTGAAAATAAATAGAAGGTATAGATGACACTTATTTTACTTAGAAGCACTCTCTACAGATAGTATTTCGTGTAGAAAGAACTCACAGACATGATCTATATTGACAACTTTAGTTTGGACAGAGATGAAGTAATCAATTTTGGACATGTGGATGGCATTCAAATATGTCGGTTGCCAAACTGAATCAAGAAGGCCACAACACATAAAAATGTAAACTATGGCAAGCAGTTTGTAATATCTACTTATTTGGATGAACAAACCGGTGTGCCACAATGCAAAATAATATCCCTGCAAGTCATCACAAACAAATATCATGTAAGTAAAACAAGTTTGCGTTGTAATGCTATGAATCCTAGAGACATCAGAAGGACACTCTTAGATTTTGTAAAAGGGACTTTTGAAAAACAATGAAAGAAAGTTAGCAAGTTTTCTTATCTGCAAGTATAAACATGACAGAGGCATACACTAATTAGAGAACGTAATTGATTCAGTCTTTCAACTATATTTTTCGCCGAGGGGTCAAGGGTCGAGGAGTTGAGTGGTCGAGGGCTGACACCCCAACCCGACACCCTGACACAACACCCCTACACCCCGACCTGACACCCTGATACCACGACACCACGACACACAGACACGACACCCCCGACACCCGACACCTCTTCGGCCTCCTGTTGACCAAAAAGGTGCTCTTCGGCCTTCCAGAGGCCGACGGGGTCATATATTTGTGAATTATGAGTTGGGTCATATATTTTCCAATTTTGTTATGAAAAACATCATATATATTTGCGTTGATCAGGTGGATTTAAATGTGCAGTTGTTTCATCGCTGTGAGGGTCTGGTGTTCAACGACCTCCCCGTGCGTTCGACGAGCTCCGCCCCTGCGTTCGTGGGTGAGCACAAATGACATCTCCTCCTCTCCCCCTTCATTTGCTCTGTTCCGGTCTTCGTGCCGATGAAACTTGCTAGCAATAGGTGTATTCAATCATCAGTATGCGTGACCACTATGCGTCTCCCGTTCGAAAGGGTTACATCTATAAATATGCATTCATTTGCATATTTATAACCGTAATTCTTTCGAATTGTCCAACGTTATCCATGGACAGCCCGATTTTGTGTAGATTGGGTTCGTTTTCCCATATGCTCTGCTCCGGATCCGATGCAGAATTTCGTCAGTGCCTCTCTGTTGTTCTCCGGGTACACATCCTCTCTGCTTGTTGCCGAGACGTGTATCAGGAGAACAGCGGGGAGGTGCTGCCGAAATTTTGTGTCAGATCCGGAGCAGAGCATGGGAAAACGAACCCAATCTACACATACTCGGGTGGGATTAGGACCTATCTATACCTACTAATAAAGCAAGGTGCGTTTCACCAATTTTTTCATCCGTTCACCCATATTATGTTTTTGAGATTTTCTTTCTATCCAAGGTGGTACTATTTTATGGTCTGTCCTAAAAATTATACCCAAAACGTTTAGAAAAAAACGCTTGGGCCACGTTCACCCATATTATGTTTTTGAGATTTTCTTTCTATCCAAGGTGGTACTATTTTATGGTCTGTCCTAAAAATTATACCCAAAACGTTTAGAAAAAAACGCTTGGGCCACGTTCGCAACGCCTTAAGCCTGCTCCCGCCCCACTACAAGTTGGGCCTCAGCTTGCTCTTTGCGGCCCGTCTAGGTCCCTGATTGAAACCCCATAAATGTGTTAAAAAATAACGGACAACAGGTATTCGAACCAAAGACCTCTTACTTCATACTTGATTTAAATGCTTCAACCAACTAACACAACTAATTATTGTGGCTAAAACTAGGTTGTATTATATTTCTATGATTTCAAACGGGATTGGCCCTCGGGCTGCGCTCTAGCTGCTGGGTGAGCTCCACCAGCGCACGTATACATATATATAGCATCAATGTACAAAAAAACGTACCACTAAGCAACTATGCCGTGATAAAAAAATAGTATGTATTGATGCAGTTGTTGTACCGCTCGGCCTACTCAGCATAAAATCGCCGCAATAATAGGCCTTCTTTTATGGGTAGCGAGCCACACAACCATATTTCATGTTAAATTGTCCCACCTTGCTTCTTTAGGCCGACTCTTTCCGGTTTATATATGTTCGCAGTTGAGTCTGAATATCAGCAAGATGGCTAAAATAGACAATCAGGACCGCTGATTAAAGGAATCATGGGCTGTCTTGAAGGGTGTATTAAAGGAATGATGGATAGAGGATTTGTGCAATGGAAAGATATTCACGTACATGCAAAAATGGATCATGGACGTGCAGCCTGCATGGGCAAGATTTGTGGGCTGATGTGATGGTGTATTAAAAGGAAGGATAGATTGGAGGATTGTGGAACGGAAGGATATTAACATACATCGTGGACGGGATGCACGGCCCTTATGGGAAGGAATCCACTATGGAATTAATGGGATTGAGAAATCTATATATCTACCCCTATCGTGAATTTCAAAATAAAATCCACCAATTTCTAAAAAATGTTCGTCTATTCTAGAATTGTTCGCCCATTCAAAAGAAAATGCTTAAAAACCGTTTGTACTATAAAAAAATTCATATTTTTTTAAAAAATGTAAATAGTAAAAAATGTTCACGATTTTTAAAAATGTTTCCAAATTCGTAAAAATGTTCACAAATGATCGAAGCTATGTAGTTAAATTGTGACTATATACCCGCGTGAATTTTGAAGAATTAACTGTCGGGGTGGATCGGAATATTATAGTATGTTTCTTGAAATTCAGAATAATTCTTTGAATAACCAAGTTTTTTGACAACCACGATTTTTTTAAAATGTGAACATTGCTTCAATTTGTGAATAAATTTTTAAAAAGAAACATTTTCTTGCATTTGTGAACAAACTTTCAAAATCATGCAATGAGATGTGAACAAAATGTGGTTATCGCCATTTGAAGATTATGAAAAAAAAAATCTCCCGTTGCAACGCACGGGCCCTTTTGCTAGTCTTTACCTATTAGCGTCTAGGTTGCATGGACGTAATAAAACTGAGAAACTCTATTAACTGATGAATATGGTTTGCTGAATTATGTATGTATTTCTTGTGTCCAGTAGCTAGGCAAGATGAGTGATCGTGTGTGGATGTACACCGGTCACCCTAGTCAGAAAGACATGACCCCTGAATGGATGACAAAAACCAAGGGGTTTATCAGAGCCGCATTTGCAAATGGACAGGAAACAACCTGGTACCCCTGTGTCGAGTGCGACAACTATCGTAAGATGTCAGAGTTTGAAATGATCAAACACCTGCAGAAGTGGGGTTTTACGCCCGGTTATACGATGTGGACATTTCATGGTGAGTCTGCCCAACATTCCAGAGCTGAGGAGGGCCGTCGTCGCACCGACGAGCATGGTACCGGGATGGAAGACATGGTGCATGACTTTGATGATGCTCGGGATTCGTACAATGAGATGGAGGAATCTGCAAAGGCCTTCAATGATATGTTGGAGTTTTCGAAGCGTCCTCTCCACGAGCACATCGAGCTTTGTCAGCTGGATGCCATCGCACAAGTAATGGCTCTGAAGGCTCAATTCAACAAAGCTCCCGCCCACCCCGGCGACCCCCGACCAGAGGTGGTTGATTGCGCCTAACGGGGAGAAGTAAGTGCATTTACTCTTTTTTAACCTTTTTCCTTGACGTTTCTTCAAATATCTAATGCGTTGGCCTTGTCATACTGCAGTTCTTGGACACATGAAGATCGTGTCCACATGCCCAACACTGTCCTTGGTGTGATTTTTCCCCAGTGCTTCCCAGGGTGTGTCACGTTGCCCAGTGAGGGCTGGGTTCTAGAGCTAGGAATGACCTAGGAGCACTACTTGGTTGCCCCGGCCCCGCCGGAGCATAGTGTCGGCGATGTCGAGTGCGACACGGTGGCCCACATTGTGATCGCCACGTTTTGGGTAATTTCTCCTTTGCCATTTACGTTGTGTTTTCTTCTTTGATTGCATACCTTCTACATGTGTTTTCATGTTTGATTGCAGACCTTCTAATCCGTGTTTTCTTGTTGGATTGCAGACCTTCTACAGGTGTGCTGAGGGACAGGAGGAGGCCGCGGCTCGGGTTATCGACGCCGAGTGCAGGCGCCTACTTGGAAACTTTTGGCACGAGGCTCGGACGTAGGCTGTTCGAGACTACTTAGCACATACTGGTATTAGGAGGAGAAAAGAGAAGTGCCGGGACAAGTATCTGAGTAAGGAGAAGTACATGAAGGTAATTACCTATTCTTAAGGCCTTGTACTTAGTTTCCTTGATTTGATTCGTAGGCGTAGCGCTCAAATTTCTCTTGCTTAACTTAGGTGCCCCCGAGATGGTGTGCGGACAAGATGGACTGCTGGGAGGCGTTGGTGGATGAGTGGTGCTCTCCCCAATGGCGCGTCGCCCACAACATTGCAAAGGAGAAGCGTCTCAAAATGAAAGGTGTGCCACACCATCTAGGCAGCGTCAACCTACATGGGTATGGGAAAAACTGGGTATGTGTGGTTTGCTTGATGATTCATGCAAATTCATTCTTTGTGCTAGCTTGAGTCCTTAACTAATACTCTGTTCCTCTCTTTTAGTCAAAACACAACAAGGCTCCAGTGCCAGAGCTGTTCGACCTCTATGGCATGTCCAATATTGCATCGTACAAGAAGGCCAGGGCATTCTCTGAGTCTGACCTCGAAAATGCAAAGAACTTCAGCAACGAGGCCTCCCACCACAAGATGGTGCAGTACGTTAAGCAGGGGAAGGCGAGGAAAGGGCCGGATTTTAACCCAAGCGGGCCTCTTGATCCAGAGCTGGTGATGATATCTGGTGGCGGGAGGTCCCATGGCTCGTTAGCCATTGGTAATGGACTGATACGTTGTAGTAGCACTCTCCCGCAGATCAAGAAGCGCCAGACCAGCTCTGATCCTGAGATACCGCCTCGTTTACGACCAGTGGAAATCGAATTCCAGGTTTGTTATATGGACTCAGTAGCCTTTCCTCCATTACATTGTGTTTGCGGCCATCGATGATTACAATGCTAACGAGTGGTGTTGCAGGCTGCTATTGAGGCAGAGAGAGCGAAGACCCAGGCTGCTTTTGAGGAGAGGGACCGGCAGTTGGCGGAGAGGGACCGGCAGGCGGCGGAGAGGGACAGGGAGAATGAGGAGAGGACGGCTAGGTTGTTGGAGGAGGAGAGGAACCGGAACGACTCGGCTAATCGGGCCATGTATGATCTCTTCGTGGTAAGTTTCTTCTGCATATTAGCTAAATCATGCACGCAATGTTCCTTTCATTAGTAACTAATATGACTGACTCGTCAAAACCAAATGTGCAGTCCATGTGTGAGAAGAACGGCCAGACCCCTCCGCCGATGCCAGTCATTGCTCCGGCGGGCACGGTGAGTTTCATTTGAACGGTCATTAGTTACCAGTCTTCACATTTGAGTTGCATCATGCTAACGATACATTGGAAATAATCTTTGGTGCAGCGTAACTCCCGACAAGCATCGACCGATCCTTCTCCGTCTGCCACTGGCGTGACCGGTCCTACACCTACACCTACACCTACACCTCTGTGATGACGGTAAGTTTCCCAATTGTTTTGCTTAATAGAGTTTTGTTGTGATGCCATGTTGTATCTACACATATCGTGCATAATGTGTGTATGTTTGAAATGCATTGTATGTATGGGATTCGACACCTAGTCGTGTGCCTTTGGTAGCCTTCCATACATGGAAATGCCTCCTAGTGCTTCCACTGAGCCATGGTAGTTCGCTACTGCTCCGGAACATATGGATTGACCGGTATGTATCCTTCTTTGCTCCTGTGTCTATCCCTATGGGGAAATGTCACGTGGTGTATCACCGAAGTACTTGTAGCTTGCTACGACTTGGTTGCACTCGCTGATGACCGGCACGTGCATTGTTGGGTCATGTATGCCTGTCCCTGTACGTTTGTGCCACCTTTGTTCCATGACTAGTCATGACGGCCCGGGTTCTCTGCCATATGGATACTAGCGACATAATCATATACTTAGCATTTTTTCCTCCAAAATGACTCAATATGCTTAGCTAGCTCAAAAATGACATAATAAGCTTAATTAGCTCCAAAATGACATATTTAACCAAGGATAGCTCTAAAATGACCTATACTTAGCATTTTTCTTCCAAAATGACTTAATATGCTTAGCTAGCTTAAAAATGACATATTTAACCTAGGATAGCTCTAAAATGACCTATACTTAGCATCTTTTCCTCCAAAATGACTTAATATGCTTAGCTAGCTCTAAAATGATATAATATGCTTAAGAAATGACATATTTTAGGTCCTAAATGACTTCATATGCTTAGCTAGCTCCAAAATGACATAATAACCTTACTTAGCTCCAAAATGACCTATTTAACCTAGGCTAGCTCTAAAATGACCTATACTTAGCATTTTTTCCTCCAAAATGACTCAATATGCTTAGCTAGCTCAAAAATGACATAATAAGCTTAATTAGCTTCAAAATGACATATTTAACCTAGGATAGCTCTAAAATGACCTATACTTAGCATTTTCCTCCAAAATGACTTAATATGCTTAGCTAGCTTAAAAATGACATATTTAACCTAGGATAGCTCTAAAATGACATATACTTAGCATCTTTTCCTCCAAAATGACTTAATATGCTTAGCTAGCTCTAAAATGATATAATATGCTTAAGAAATGACATATTTTAGGTCCTAAATGACTTCATATGCTTAGCTAGCTCCAAAATGACATAATAACCTTACTTAGCTCCAAAATAACCTATTTAACCTAGGCTAGCTCTAAAATGACCTATACTTAGCATTTTTTCCTCCAAAATGACTCAATATGCTTAGCTAGCTCAAAAATGACATAATAAGCTTAATTTGCTCCAAAATGACATATTTAACCTAGGATAGCTCTAAAATGACCTATACTTAGCATTTTTCCTTCAAAATGACTTAATATGCGTATCTAGCTTAAAAATGACATATTTAACCTAGGATAGCTCTAAAATGACCTATACTTAGCATCTTTTCCTCCAAAATGACTTAATATGCTTAGCTAGCTCTAAAATGATATAATATGCTTAAGAAATGACATATTTTAGGTCCTAAATGACATCATATGCTTAGCTAGCTCCAAAATGACATAATAACCTTACTTTGCTCCAAAATGACCTATTTAACCTAGGCTAGCTCTAAAATGACCTATACTTAGCATTTTCTCCTCCAAAATGACTCAATATGCTTAGCTAGCTCACAAATTACATAATAAGCTTAATTAGCTCCAAAATGACCTATTTAACCTAGGATAGCTCTAAAATGACCTATACTTAGCATTTTTTTCTCCAAAATGACTTAATATGCTTAGCTAGCTTCAAACTGGCCTATTTAACCTAGGATAGCTCTAAAATGACCTATACTTAGCATCTTTTCCTCCAAAATGACTTAATATGCTTAGCTAACTCTAAAATGACATAATATGCTTAAGAAATGACATATTTAAGCTCCTAAATGACTTCACATGCTTAGCTAGCTCCAAAATGACATAATAACCTTACTTAGCTCTAGAATGACCTTAGCATGGTTTACACCAAAATGACTAAGTATGCTTAGCTAGCTCAAAAATGACATAATAACCATACTTAGCTCCAAAATGACCTATTTTACAGATATAAGTTGCATCATAATAATCTTCACATTTTAGTTGCATCATAATAATCTTCTTCTTCTAGTCTTCTTCTTCTAACTTTCTTCTTTCCCATTTTACAGATTTGCTTAAGATCACGGAAGCTTGGGTTGATGGAGTGCTTGTATTTAGTTTTTGTTCTGACCTTGTGAAACTTGCTACCTATGGATGAAACTGTGTAATATTGATGAAACTATGTATATGTACGGATGAAACTTGCTACTATTGGTAACATGTATTGGATATATGTGTTCATGACTATTGGTAATATGTGCTGAATATGCTATATTGGTCATATAAATAAATTTGTGTTTGATTTTCTGTGAAAATGAATTGATATAAGAAAAAACAAAATTAAATGGGGCAATATAGTCAGCCAGCACTTAAAATACCTTGGGGAACGACGGAGGCACTTTGCGGCTCAGTCAATCGCCCCATCTAACCGCGGCATATGTACCGCGTGTGCATAACTACGCACTTAAAATACCTTGGGGAACGACGGAGGCACTTTGCGGACGAGGTTCATAGTGCGGCTCGACCCTATTTGGACCTTAAACATTTTTTCCTCTTTTTCCCCTCTCATATTACAGGTTCGTTAAAACCTAATGACTTCACAGTCGTACAAGGGCCCTTTCCCAGGCCCCTTTTTATAAACAATCGTCGTTTGCTCCTCTCAAAGGATCTTGCACCTAGGCGAAAAGCGGCGCAGACGTGCGGCAGGGTGTCCAGGAGATTTTCAAGACTACCTTTCTCATTTTTAGGCCCTGTATACAGCTTTCCCTTGTTCACAAATTCTCGGCATGTAAAATATCCTTGATGTTTATGGCATTATCTTTAATAGCACATTTTGACATATCAATCAGATTATAAGGGAAACAGTTTTTCACCAACCCTTGTTCGGTATTGCTTTATTCCACAATCTATATTTCCCCTTTGCGTCAGATTGCCATGTATACTGTGGTACGGCCTAAGTGCCAGGGGCTCTATTCGGCCACATATATTTTCAAAAAACAAGTCCGAACACTTCTATAGTACACTTCGGCGTCACAAACATTGCATTATATGCATCAGCTCCGAATCATGTCTTTGGTCAATAGTTGGGTTGCCCGGCTCCTGTGGTTACTACCTTACGTTCCGCTTGTTCGGCTAGGGTAGTAAAGGGAGAACTACTGCGATTGTGTTTCTGGTTCGCCTGGTCAAACACCTCAGTAGAGAAAGCCGAAAACTGACTGTCATGATAAGGCGAGAGCTGGTCGGCGGTTCGGCGACTTGTTATAGATCTTTTGCGATTTCTTCCGCATTATGCAAAGGACTAGGCTTCATCCGCTCACGCGTCTATGGCATCCCAATTCGGATAGCAGCATACGCACCAGGGGCTAGTACTTAGCCCCACTGTTAAACTCATATGGCTAAGTGAAAGTGATAAAACTGCATAGTCTGATTGCCTGGTTCGCTATGCAGACACCTCCTTTACGGACCAAGACGTTGGGTCAAGCGTGATCGTGCATTCCTCCGAACACCCCCGTAGCATCTACGTGGGGGCTGAAGCCGACGACTGGCAAACTTTTAGAATAATAAAATACGGCAGCACAGGAGGAAAGTAATTTCAGACAAAAGCATACACATATTACAGGCCCTGGTGGATACCAAAAAGTGGGGATAACTATATTAATGTCGGCGTTCTTGGAATGGGGGTCCCCAGACTTGCCTGCCTGCGGCCTGCGGCGTGGCTCGAGTGGGGACCCAGCGCGGTGCATCTTCATCAGCTCAAGCTCAAGACCCTCGTGAGGGGCTAAGCCTCGCGGGGCGGACGACAGGAAGCTTCCTCAGAGGCAGCCTCATCAGGCAGGCTCGCGAGGAGGCGGAGAGATCAAGGCAGGGTACCTCGCGAGGAGCCTGTGACGCCAGCCATGACGATCGAGACCAGGCGGGCGCCGGCCTGTGTAGTGTCCTTGTTTCCCCTTTGGTGCAAAGGGAGAATGCACAGGCCAAGGCATCGGGCAAAGGTTACCATTCCGGTGCAACGAGACCAAGACCAGCAGAGCGGCAGGACGGAGGTCACCGTGGAGCCCAAGACGGCGTTATCAGCAGTGCTTTTGGTAGGCGAAGACCACCTTTGGTCTGGATAACTTGTACTAGATGTTCCCCTTCAAAAGGGCCAATTGTTGGCGCCCTTCCCGCTCATTACTTGGGGAGAGGCCCAGGGCCTCTATAAATAGAGCTAGCCACCACAAAGTAGGGACAGATCAAAGGTAGAGAAGGAGAGACCCCCGGACCAAGTAGAATACTCCGCATCAGCTCAAGAACACCTCTCACAAGGCTGTTCTTCCCCTGTACTGTTCATCATCAGCCCCTGAGGCAATCCACCACACCACACACTGGAGTAGGGTATTACACCACAACTGTGGCCCAAACCAGTATAAATCTCGTGTCCTTTGTGTTGTTCATCGTTCCCAGCTTAGATCACGCGAGGAGATCGGACGTAGATCGGTAGGGGAGAGATCTCCGCGCGCACCCCAGAGTTCGAACCTTAAGGGTCTGCCGGAACCCGAAATCCGACAATTACATTTACTCAAAGATGATACCCTTTGAGCATTGGCCCTCCATTATCCGGGCACCCTCCAAGACGTCGTCAAAATACCGCTCTGGCTTGCGGTGGTCCATGCCTTCGGGTGGGCCCTCGGTCGCCACGACGGTGGCCTTCATCTTCGCCCAGTGCACCTTGACACGGGCAAAGGCCATCCGCGCACCCTCTATGCACGTCGAGCGCTTCACAGCTTCCACTCGAGGCAGTGCATCGGCAAGTCGCTGCACCAGGCCAAAGTAGCTGCTAGGAATGGGTTCGGTTGGCCATTGCCGGATTATGACGTCCTTCATGGCCAATACGGACATCCTATGCAGCTCCGCCTATTGCATCATCTGGTTATTTAATAACGCCGGATGCTCCGCCACCAGAAACTGTGACCAGAAGAGCTTCTCCGTCGTGTGCCCCTCCTGGGCTTGGAAGAATTGTGCGGCGTCGGCAGCACTCTTCGGAAGATCCGCAAACATGTCTGGAGAACTCCACAGTCGAGTGAGCAAGGCATATCTTTGACCGCCAAATATACTCTGCAAAAGAAAGGGCTTACCAGCCGCTATCCGTTCGGCCTACCGGATCTCCTCACGAGCCGCCCGGGACTCGGTCCGCGCCTCCTTGGCCTCCTGGAGAGCCTTGGTCAGATCGACCGCTTGGGCCACATTCTTCTCCTCCAGGGCCTGCACTTGCCCACGGCGTCCTTCAGCTCTTGCTCCACCTCGGTCACCCTCTCCTCGAACTGGTGGCGGGCGACCTGTTCGGTCTTTAAATCAGCAGCCGCTTTATCAGCGGCCGCTTGGCTCAACCTAGCATGTTCCTTGGCTTGGGCAAGGGCGCTCTTCAAGGTATCGACCTCGGCCGCACTGCCTGAAATCATGATCATGGCAGCACATGAGCTTAAACTCCGTATTTGCATATCACTTTAGGTGTGTAAACAATCTTTTAAACATACCTTGCGCCTCATCGAACCGCTTGTTAATGCGGTCGATATCATCATCGGCCAGCTTCGGCTTCTGCTTGAGTTCGGAAACTTCAGCAGCCTGGGCAGTCACCGCTAACAGGGAAGCCTGTTTATCCATTAGACAAGTACGTTACCTCCTGCGATTATTACTTGATCCTCTGTTCGGCCATTTTTTAAAACCGAACAGAGTCTCAGGGGCTACTATCTATACACAAGCATATTTTTGCATATGAAAAGCGGCTAAGAATATTACGTCGCATACCTCGAAGCTTGTTAGCAGGCTGGTGAAGGCTTCGTTCAACCCGTTCTTGGCGGACTGAACCTTCTCGACCACCACACCCATCGGGGTGCGGTGCTCCTCCACGATGGAAGCACGTCGCAGTGCCTCCACCAGAGTGTTCAGAACCTCTGGATTAGTAGAGGTCACCGCCGGAGTTGGCACTCCCCCCTCCTTTGAAGGGGGTTGCTCACTCGATTCCGGAGCCACATGGGGTCTCCGGAATAGTGTTCGGCTGGGGCCCGGACTGGTCAGGGCCCCCATCGTCAGTCTCCATGGGGGTTGCGCCCCCATGTTCTCGGCAGCCGAGGAATTACCCTCTGGCGCTGTCTTGGCGGCCTCCCGAACATCTTCGTGGCCCAGAGAGGCCCTTCGGGACAACACTTGGGTGTCATCCACGGTGGTTGGCGGAGAGGTTCGCGGAGGCGTCTCGCTCTCCACCATCTCTGGTGCCAGCGGGTTCCCCTCAGATAACGATGGTTGGGGGAGGTCGCGGGCTGGACTGAAACACACAATTAATATGTTATATTACAATCATGAAAAGACCGGATATTTGTAAAGTATCCTTTGGCACATACGATGTGGCCAAGGGCTTTTCCATGGAGTGCCTCTTGAGGGTGTGTTCGGCATCCATGTCCAAACCATCCGAGAGGGTTATCTTCCCCCGCTTGGATGCCTCTGCCTCCTGGTCTGCGGAGGCGGCCCTTTTCTTCTTCCTCCCCTTAAGGGGAGAATCGCTTTCTGCCTCCTCCTCCTCTTCGTCTTCGTCTCCCTCGTGGGAGGAGAGAGCTTCAGTATCTCCAGACACTGCGTCCGAAGTACCTTTATGGCAGAGGCCACCCTTGGCCTCCTTGCTCTTCTTCTTGGCCTTCTTTTCCGGCGCCTGATACGGCGCCGGACCAGCATCCTCGTTAGTAGAGGAATGGCTGGGTCTTCAGGTAGCGAAGCTGGACACTTGATCCGCTCCGCCTTCATTGTCCAGCCCTGAATGAGGAATGAAAAACTCAGTACACCCTTTGATTTGTAAACCAAAGTTATGTTCGGAAACAAAAACTTACCAGTGTGGCCGGATTTCTGCTACCAAGGCCGATGTCGTCAGTCTTCTTCGACCACCTCTTCTGGGACTTGAAGAGCAGCTTCCATATCTCTTCGTGCGTTGTGCCGAAGAATCGCTGCAGGGTCCGCAGTCCTTCCAAATTGAACTCCCACATATGGAGAGGCCGGTGCTAGCAGGGGACACTACAAAAAAATACACTTCTGTGATGATACGTGTTTATCACAGTAGGTCACGTTTTCTGTCATGCATGTACATCCATGACAAATTTATGACAGAATGAAGATAGTCGTACCTATGCTGTCGTAGAAGTGCTCCATGACATTACCAAAATTATCATCATGGAAGTGTCCACTTCCATGACGATAAATCGCGTGTCACAGAAGTGCTTTCGTCAAGGGTGACCGACACGTGGCATCCATCGGAACGCCGTTAAGCTATCGGGTCCGGTTTTGGATCCGATAACCCGTTAACAACCCGGACCAATGGGGATTTTCCACATGTAAAATTCTGATTGGCTGACGGAAACACATGTCAGCTCCGCGTTGGCACAGGTGTCACTCATCCAATGGGCGAGATGCGCCTACGATATGTTGACACGTGGACCGGCCCAAAAGTGGCCCATAAAGTTTAAATGGGATGGCCCAACTAAAGGCCCGCAAGATGTTGCGGTCCATAATGGGCCAGCCAGCAAAAGGCCCACGAGATTTTGCGTATCATAATGGGCCGGCCGAGCTAAAGGCCCGTGAGATTTTGCAAGACATAATGGGCCGGCCCAGCTAAAGGCCTGCGAGATTTTGCGGACCATAATGGGCCGGCCCAGCTAAAGGCCCAACATTCTCAGTTAAGGCCCGTACGGCTAGTGTGAAATCGGCCCGTCAACGGCCTATCCTAAACTTGTCATCATCGTGGCCCATGGTCACTTCTGGCCCGTTAACAGTCCGCTAAGTGTATGGGCCGAATTACGGCTCGGTGTATTTCCGGCCTGTTAAAGGTCCTGCTTCATTTGGGCCCATTTACAGGCCATTGAAACTTTCAGCCCATAAACGACCGTGAAGAATTTGGGTCCTATTCGGCCATGTCTGACATTCGGCCTGTTAGAGGCCCACTATAGATTTGGGCCACTTTCGGCCTATTGTGATTTTCGGCCTGTTAACGTCGGACGAAATCCATGGGCCATATGTGGCACAACATCACATCGGGCCCATTAACGACCGATATAAAAATGACGATAATCTAGCCCGACCAAAATTCCGGCTTGTTAAAGGCCTGTGTATTAGGTTGGCGCATTTACGGCCCGTCCGAATTTTGGCCTGTGAAAGATCCGCATCGTAAATGGGCCCAATCTCACTTTCGGTCTTTTAAAGGCCCATGTTTTTTATGGGCTCGAGATATTTACACCTGTAAACAGCCTATTGTTACTGAGGGCCCAAATTATGTTTAGGCCTGTTAAAGGCCCACTATGGGCACAGGCCTACCAGAAAAATATGAAAGCTTATGCTGATTTAGGCCCAGGTATTTTTAGTGGGCTACATGCAAATTTCAGCCCATAATCGTTTTTAGCCCAATTGGAATGGGCTCGACGAATGTTGGCGTGTTGGGCTCCTACGAAGCTTTCGGCCGAATACATTACTAAGATAAACCTACACTATACAAAAATAGTGTCGTAATTATTGCAGCCTTTGGCAGCATCATAAATGTTGTATCACAAAAAAAGGCCTATTGGCATAAAGTTTACAGTCCTTGCAGATAAAAGCACCATCATATGTATAGAAGCACAGATCATTTGACCTGAGTGCTAATGTTTCAGGCTGTAGAATCTGATGGAGCAGCACGATCTTCACTTTTTTCCGCCATTGCTCTTGAACAACGAAGCGAATGTCTGATAGTCTGGTTTCAAAACCATTCATATCTTAACGACATTTGTCAACCACTATGCTTGTTTCCAAAATGACGTCCATTAGGGATTGTACTTGTGTCTGGAGCACAGATATATCACTCTGTCTAGCAGGAAGATTTTGTTCAGTAGGCGATTTGGACGAGGTTACCTTGCCAACCAACCAAGAATTACGTAGGAAGGTGCTTTTTGCACTTTTAGTGGAGAGATATTGACGCACTGCAGCAAGAAGTGACATTGTGCCTGTGGTAGCCTCGTCGCCTTCAGGTGGTTCTGGTTGTTCAATCATTTTTTCCATAGCTTCCTGAAATTTTGAACTTGTAGATTAGTGTACCAGATAAGTTACTAATGAGACAAAAACAAACAAAGTAGGTTTCATGTTTATACATAACTTATTTTGGTGAACTATTGTAATACATTAGCATGTATTGTAGTGCCAACTACATAATAAAATCACTTTCAGAACATATGTCCATGTAGCATGCCTACTGTATTGTCTATTTCCTCACATTCGTTGACATCTAAGGATAAAGAGACATGGTTTAAAGTAGGATGAACATAGTATGACATCATTCCTATCATGGGCAAACTGATATAAAACAAACAGGCTATTTTATCATTGTGTGTGCACGTGAACATAACAACTAGAATACAGATCAAGACCAAAAGAATATCCTTCATCTCTTTTAAACCATGTAAGGTGAAATGATACGTTAAGACAACTATGTATAAAAGTGAATAGAGTAACTGACATTGGCTGCAAACCAAGTAGTAAAATGAACACATCACACTACTAATCAGTTCAAAGGCAGGAGGAGTAAGGACTTACAACAGCGGCTTGAAATGGTGTGCTCATGCCCTTCATCTTGCTAGTGTGGCAATCCTTGAAGATTTGCACTGCATTCGGTTCAGGTTCTTTTTGGTCCACACAGGCTTTCCTCTGTATTTGGAACAAGTCAATATAGATACGATAATATGGCACAGAAAAAAGAAGGAAGTAGCAGCTATTTACAAGAGCCTCGCAGTGTGCAATATAGCTACGAGATCCTGTTGTCTGTTGGAATTTCACTTTAGAACGGTTGGTCTTGTTCTTCAAACAGTTAGCCTAGAAGAAGATACACTTGTAAGGCACATACATAAATACAAGTTCAATATGTGGTCTGATCAAATACATATAGCCTACCTGATACTTTGGATCAGACCAGTGTTTAACGAGGGATGTCCAGTCTTCATCTGTAATATATTCCACTAGAGATGTTTGGGCGATTTCATTGTTAGCCTTGCCTTCAAAGTGAGATTTTCTAAGGTGGTACCGATACTGTCACAGAGCAGACTAAAAAACATGAGTGCATGCTTGTTTAGTTGCATCATCTTTTGGATCCAACTTGAACCTCATCTGTTGAAAAAAGAATGTGAGTCTTATTAGGAGGAAGCTAGAAAGTATGGGACAGAGCAAGACAATATTACTAATTGCAATGAATAACATTACTTACGGATAAATGGTCAAGGAAGGTGTTAAACTGGGTATTGTCTTTCTCATTCCTGTACTGGATCCACGTTGGGAGGATACGTGCATGACACCTAACGGCAACGGCTGCCTCTGATACTAACTTGGCTGACTCTTTAGCATCACATGGCCTTTTTAAACCTGCCTCAAAATGGATCTCCATTCTTCCTCCTTTAGATTTTGTTAATCTGTCAAGCATTATCCCTGATGTCTGTTTCCGCTTGCGTCGTGGTGCTAGTTCAACAACGAATATGGAAAGTGTTAGTGTACATCAAACTGTGAGAGTACATATAAAGGAGCATGCAACTGCAACTTGACTCGGTCAGGTACCGTCTTGGTGTTGATGCTCATGAGGTTCATTTGATCTTGCCAAGTCATGTTGTGTCAGCAGTGCTTCAGAAGTAGTGTTAGGTGTGAAGGCAGCTTGGGAACTGGCCAGTTCCGGAGCAAACGAACGAGTAACTCGTTGAGATGCTGGTACAGTTGAAGCGGATGCTGCAGCTGGTGGAGCAAGTGATACTGTGTTTGTAGATTTAGCCGGTGGACTTGGACCTTCTACAGCACTATAAGTACCAGCAGAATCTGGATGGCAGATCCTTTTCCGTTTCACCCGACGAGTAACACCACTCCCTACTATATTATTTTCCTTGCTCTTTTTTGACTTTGCCATGTCAAGCCGTACCCACAACACAAAAGAATAA
Organism: Aegilops umbellulata; assembly: GCA_032464435.1. Taxonomy (NCBI): domain Eukaryota; kingdom Viridiplantae; phylum Streptophyta; class Magnoliopsida; order Poales; family Poaceae; genus Aegilops; species Aegilops umbellulata. The sequence continues at coordinate 291,902,495 of CP136060.1, forward strand.
AATCGCTCTTCAGAACTCATTGATGCATGATACATACAACCAATACTTTGATGTAACACAACCGTATGAGGATGGAATATGTAAGAAAACAGGACGGCATGACATATTCACAGCTATGATGTGTAAACTAAGCAGAAGGATTTTCAAGAAAAAAGAAGTAATGCAAGCTAGACACCATATGAAAGATGCAACCAATATTACTCTGCCAAGTTAAAAGTGTCTTGTCATAAGTGGCAATTCGAAAAATTAGAAGCAGTACAACATAGAAATCAATGCAAGATGCAACCACTATCAAACTGCCATGTTAAAAGTATCCAATCATGAGTGACTAATGCGGGATACACAACAACAGTACTTTCATGTAAGAACATGGTATGATAGATAGATGTAGTGTATTCTAGACACAGAACGCCATGTCATATGCACATGTATAACGTATGAACTCAGCAGGTGCAATTTAATCAAAATAGAAGAAATACAGGCTAGACAACATATGCAACATGAAACCAATTATCACACTGTCAACTTAGAGCAAGCACCTGCGATGGTGGAGTACGGGAGATGAAATCATCATGTAGACTTGGGACTTCAACTGCATTAGCAGTAGAGGTGGCAAATCTAGAGAGTCTCTGTTTGCGTCGGTGCAGAGGACCACCAACATCCGCTAACTTACTCTTTTCCTTCCTATTTTCTTATATTTCCTTATGAAGTCAAAACCACAAGAAGATGAATAAAATTTGCTCTGCATAACTGGTTGATGCAAGATACAGACAAACACTACTTTGATGTAAGGCAAGCGCAGGATAGGAGGATGGAATATATACAAAAAAGACAGCATTTCATATTCACACGTACGATAGGAGGATGGAATATGTATGAAAAAACACTAAGCGGAAGGCATTTCAACAAAATTAGAAGAAATGAAAGGTAGGCACCATATGAACATGCAACCAATATCACTCTATCAGGTAAAAAGTGTCTCGTCGTAAGTGCCATTTCAAGAAATTAGAATCAGTACAAGCTAGAAGACAATGCAAGATGCAACCTACATCACAGTCCCAAGTTAAATGTGTCTTATGGGTAAGTGATCGTTGCAGGTATAAGTTGTAAGCTACGCAGATGCAATTCAACATAATCAGAAGCAATACAAACTAGACATCATACGGAAAGCGCAACCACATATAAACAGTTCCAAGTTAGAGCAAGCACCTGTGATGGTGGAGTAGGGGAGATGTGCTCATCATGTACACGCATGTTCTAGAAACAGGAACACGTGTCATATTCACAGGCATTGTGTGTAAAGTAAGCAGATGCAATTCAACAAAGTTAGAAGCAATACAAGCTAGACATCATACGCAATATGCAACCACATATAATAGTGCCAAGTTAGAGCAAGCACATGTGATGGTGGAGTAGGGGAGATGTGCTCATCATGTACACGTATGTTCTAGAAACAGGAACACGTGTCATATTCACAGGCATTATGTGTAAAGTAAGCAGATGCAATTCAACAAAGTTAGAAGCAATACAAGCTAGACATCATACACAACATGCAATCACATATAATAGTGCCAAGTTAGAGCAAGCACCTGTGATGGTGGAGTAGGGGAGATGTGCTCATCATCTACACAGCCACGTTGGCTGTCTAGCCTTGCGTTGTCTTGCGAATCTTGTTGGGAGGATGGCGGAGTAGAATCTGTAGAGAACCACCGTTTCAGTTGCTCGGAAGGACCACCATCATCCAATGCCTTGCCAATTTCCTTCAGCTTTATTGATTTTGCATTGTGAAGTCAAACCAACAAGAAAAAGGAATATAATTCGCTCTTCAGAACTCATTCATTCATGATACTGATGAACACTACTCTGATGAAAGGCAAAGTCATGATACGAGGATGGAATATGTATGAAAGAATGGACGGCTTGACATATTCACACCTATGATGTGGTAACTAAGCAGAAGGCACTTCAACAAATTAGAAGCACTGCAAACTAGACACCATATGAAAGGTGCAATCGATATCACTCTGCCAAGTTAAAACTGTCTCGTCATAGGTGGCGTTCATCAAACTAGAAGAAATACATGCTAGAAATCATATTCAAGACGCAAACCAATATCACACTGCCAACTTAAAGGTGTTCCATCATAAGTGACTGATGCAGGATACACAAGAAGAGTAGTTTCATGTAAGAACATGGTGTGATAGACAGATATAATATGTACCAAAAACAGGAAAGCGTGGCATATTCACACGTATCATGTGTAAGCTAAGTAGATGTAGTTTACACTAATTAGGAGCAATACAAGCTAGACACCATATGCAACATGCAACCGGATATCACACTGCCAAGTTAGAGCAAGCACCTTGGATGGTGGAGTTGGGGAGCGGAGACTTGGACCTTGTAATGCACTATCAGTACAAGGAGAATCGGTACAGATGGTCCATTTACGTTGCTGCAGAGGACCACCATCATCGCCTTCCTTACTCTTTTCCTTCCTCTTTCTTGATTTTGCCTTGTCAAGTCAAACCCACAAGAAAAAGGAATAAAATTTGCTCTTCATAACTCATTGATGCATGATACTAACGAACACTACTTTCATGTAAGGCAGCCGCATGATAGGAGGATGGAATATGTATGAAAAATAGGACGGCGTGACATATTGACATGTATGATGTATAAAGTGTAAACTAAGCACAAGGTGCTTGAACTTGTTAGAATCAATGCAAGCTAGAAACCATATGAAAGATGAAACCAATATCACTCTGCCAAATTAAAAGGGTGCCCTAACAAATGTATTTGACCAAATTAGAAGCAATACATGGAAACAGGCTACAAATAATATGCAATATGCAACGAATAAATGTGACTCATCGTAAGTGATTGATGCAGGATACAGGAGAGAGGTAGTTTCATGTAAGAACAAGGTTAACACATAGATGTAGTGTGTACCAAAAATAGGAAGGCATGTCATATTCATAGGTATAATGTGTAAACTAAGCAGATGCAATTTACCCTAATTAGAAGCATTACAAGCTAGACACCGTATGCAACATGCAACCACATATCACACTGCGAAGTTAGAGCAAGCACCTGTGATGGTGGTGTGGGGAATTGCGGTCATCAACTAGAGAGCTAAGTTGACTATCTTCATTTAGCCTTGCTGTTTCTTGAGAATCATGTCGGGAGGATGACATTGCACTCTTTAAACGAGTATGGCGTCTCACAGTAACCCACCCGAGTGACTGTCTCATCATAAGTGATTGACGAGGGATACAAAAGAGCATTAGTTTGATGTACGAACATGGTTAATAGACATATGTAGTACTCCCTCCGTTCGGAATTACTTGTCCCAAAAATGGATGTATCTACAACTAAAATACATCTAGATACATTCATTTCTTGGACGAGTAATTCCAAACGGAGGGAGTATGTATCAAAAACAGGAAGGCATGTCATTATCAAAGGTATAATGTGTAAAGTAAGCAAATGCAATTTAACCAAATTGGAAGCAATACAAGCTAGACACCATATGTAACATGCAACCACATTTGACAGCGCGAAGTTAAAGCAAGCACCTGGGATGGTTGTGTGTGGCAATTGAGATCATCAACTGTAGAGCTACGTTTACTGTCTCCAACTGCTGACACTGCATCCTTTAGAGAGCTGAAACGCTTAGTGCTTATCTTTGAATTACACTGGAGCGACTTCTATCTTTTCTTTTCGGCATTCATCAACAGTGCATCAGAGTCTAAAATACCCATGCATAAAAAAATAGTGAGACTATGGGTGAAGTGTGTGCACAATTAGTATAGTGTAAAGGTAGCAGATAGCAGGTCGGTGAGAAATAAATGACGGGAGACATATGATAGCTCTGCAACATTCATGTCACACTAAATTACTACAGGATTCTATGAAAATAACATTTGATTGAAAACAAATAGGTCAGTCCATTTTTTCTGCATCGTCTGATGTACAAAGAACGGGCAGATCGCCTTCATCTACCTCCAGCCAGTCAGTGTTGACGATCTTCCTCGAAATTGCAGCGACCACCGGCCCAGTCCCCTGCCTGCACCCTCCCCTTGACCTCACCGCACCATCGTGCTTGGCATCGCCCCGGCAATCCATTCAAGCCCCGTCGACCTCCAGATCGGGCGCAAGCAGCTCCTGCGCCCCACACCCCTATGATAGACAACGATGCACCGCTTCCCCGGCGAACAGGCGGACTAGGTGCTCAGCGCACCTAAGCGGGTGCTGCTTCTTTTAATTGCGGTTCGACTGACCCTGAATTGAAATCCAGGCGGGCTACTGACCTCTAGCAAAGGTGAAATAGTAAAGGGAGGAAACCTTGTGCATTTAGTATCATGAAGAAGATGTAGTAAGAAGTGCTCAACTAGTTTATTTCGCGGGATGAATACGGTGTGAGCAGAGACGTAAGGTTTGCACGAATAAGGGAAGAGGAGTACCTCTTTCTGCTGGCAGTGATGTGTCCTCCTTCTGTTTTTCCAACGATCTTCTTGTGGTTCGCCGGAAACGAGAAGTTGTGGAGGACGGTGCAGCCTTGGACGAACCCATGGCCAAGTTGTTGAGTGTGGTGCGGTGGCCGTCTGTCGGTGGCGGGGAAACAGATCCGAGGCGGCGAACGACGGCGTAGCGGGAATAGCTCCGGTGCAGTGGACGGTCGCGACAGTGGAGTGGCAACAGTGAGGCGCAGGACGGCGTGGTCGGAGTGGTTCTGGTATGGCACACGTCGGCATCGGCATCGTGGAGGAAGCTCTACCTCGGCTTCAGCTGCTAAGTCCTTGAGGGCGTTGCGGTTGCGGTTGCGTTGGACGACGACGTCGGGGTACCGGCTCCGGCGTGATGGAGTTAGGCGGCGGTGGATTGGCCCGCCATACGCAATTTGCAAAATTCATGATCTCATCCAAAAATAATAATGCCATTTATATTTTAATTTAATGCGTAGAACCGCCATTTACATGTAGATGCACTATGCCTTGGCCCGTTCTCACAAACGCGCTATATCTCTCTCTATCTACCGCATAAGTGCACACATTTTATATGCATTGGCATTTCACTTTCACACATGCTCACAATCTCTCTCGGGGTGTCGGGGAGTCTCACGCACATGCTCTCTCTGTATCTCTCTCTCTCTCTTTCTGACTACTATGTACCACTCTTTTCACTAATCTCAGTTGGAAAACACTATTTCTCTCACATGCATATATACACACGCACGGTCTCTACTAGCCCTCTATACGCACATATATGTGCCTACGTGTCTCATGCACGCACATTATCTTTAGGCCTCTCTCGCACACATTGCCCCCCCCCAAGACACACCTCTCTCTTAGTAGTTGGCAGATATGATTCCATCATATCATTCGGTAGGATATCCCTAACTATTAGGCTGGATGGTAATACGAGGCAAAGTTTTACCCTAGTTCGGACCCTTGCAGTTGAGGAAAAAGCCTACTCCTGGTACTGTATATTAGTGATAGGGGTGTGTAAAAAGTACACGTGAATACCAAGCATTGTGCGTGTGTGCATACTATCGACGAACTAGCCCCCAAGCTTCTATAACATACTCGGGGCCTAGTGTTACAAATCATATATAGCCGTCTTATCACCAATGGGGATAGAGTCCTCCGCGACTCTGGTAGCTAGCTTCGTGTTGTAAGTCGAGTCCTCCACATGAGTCTTCGTATAACGCGTCTCAATCCAACCTATGTGGCGCTGGATGGAACCAACCCATGAGTCCTCATGTTGACCCACCACAACTAAAAATGTTGTGCCCACCACACCACACATGCAATCGGCCACTAAGAAAATAAGCATATACAATAGTATAATGTTATACATGAAAGTTAATTTCATGGTGCATCCAAAAATATTTGTTCTGCATTGTGAATGTTTATATATTCTCCTAAAATATTAGTCACCGAAAAGAGAAACAAAGGGCATATCTCTCCTTGTCTCCACCGGACATCCCCTCTTTCTACACCACTTTCACTTACGCACACAAACTATCTCTCGGCCCTCTAAAAGTATGCATGCCCACGACACATTCACGCATGACGGTCACTGTATTTCAAGCTAAAGCACTATATGGTCATTGGGGTCTAGAATATGCTCATTACGGTCACTGTATACATTCTCGTGGTGATCATACGGTATCTAGCTCACGATACGTCTCCGTATTTTCTTGATGACACTGACGGACTTTGCATTTGATGCGTGCTCCGTATTTTGTTGACGACACTTACGGTCATTGTATTTGAAGCGAAAGCACGATATGGTCACTGGACTTCAGAATAAGCTCATCACGGTCACCACATACATTTTGTCATGCTAACCAACATGTGGTTGGATGGTTAGGAGGACAGTGGTTTCTCGAGCCCACTTGGGTTAAAGTCCAGGTGCTCGCATTTATCCTGGGTTAATTTCAGTATTTTCTGGCGATGTGCGTTCAGTGGGAGGAGACGTTCCACTCGACTACGAGGCACCTATGGTGACTTCATAAAATCTAAAGATCATATGCTGGCCCACTCTCTCGAAGGTGCTCATAGGGGTAGGGCATGCGTGTGTGCGCTTATAGCGGTGAGTGCTTGCGCATATATATGAGCCCTTGCGTCTGTACCGTGTTAAAAAAATGCATGTCATGATTATATGGTCACTGGCTCACCCGTACAACTCCGTATTTTGTTGATGACACAATCAATTGACAAGTCAAACGTTCAATGTGGCGCAACTAGTGTTGCACCATCGGGGCGCGTAACCATGGGGCCCACCTGTCAGCCCATATATGAAAGAAAGAAATGGTAGTTTGAGTCTGTACTGTGTTAATAAAATACATTTTAGGGTGATCATACGGTCACTGGCTCACCATACAGCTCCGTAATTTGTTGATGACATGATCAATTGACCAGTCAAACAGTCCACATTCAGCGGCGCACATTACCATAGGGCCCACCCATCAGTGCGTATATGAAGGACAGAAATGGTAATAAATTAGTGGTCGGTGGGTACTTGAAGTCATGAGACCTCTGGTTGGCAGTCGCCGGCGGTGGGGGTGGCGTTGATTGGGTGGTGGGTTGGGGATCGCCGGAGAAAAAGCTCGGTGTGGGGGGGCCTAGAGGGATGGCCGGTGCGGCGGCGGACCGGCGGTGAGGAGTGGTTTCGGGGCGGGCGGGCCGGCAGCAGGCGGCGGGGGCCGGCGGTTCAGCCGGTGGTGGCTGGCAGCTCAGGGGGGTGGAGTTTGATGATAAACTGCAGGCCCTTGATTTCATATCCAATGGCTGGAAAATCTAATGACCAGAGATGAAAAAGTCAGTCGACTGACGTGTAGCCTCACCCCGCACATACACATGCACGCACAAAAGACATGCATGCATGCAGGCGTGCAACACTGACACATACACATAACGAACACACGCACGCATGCAGGCATGCAACACTGACGCGTACACATGCACTCACGAACACACGCACGTACGCACACATGCATGCAACACTGAAATGTACCCTTGCACGCACGCAACACTCGCACGCCTGCATGCACACAACACACGACACAAGACACACGCTCAACCTATACATGCATGCACCCTTTGTTAAGGACATGGATTGTTACGGGTATTAATCAATCTTATCTGTGATAAGCAGAACATTGATGTTTGTAGCAGTCTTTATGAATCACAACGTATCGAACGGGCTATCAACATAGTAGGCTTATCTACATGAAAAGGATGACGTCACACTCAATGAACAATCATCGGTTTATGAAATGCCCGCTTCTGACCGCCCTGGCCCACCAAAGGTTCCTCTGCTGTGTGTTGCCTGTGTTGGGTCACTGACATGCATACCCAAAGAGCCCACACGTTAGTGGAAGAACGGTGCGCTGTCCTACATCAGAGTCGAGGGCGCCACTCGCTGCACGCCCGGCTGAACACGCCTCCTTGCCGCACTCAAATGCCTCCATGAAACCCGCCCGGCTGAACACGCCTCCTTGCCGCATTCAAACGCCTCCATGAAACCCGCCCGTGTGGAAGCCGAGAAATCCACTCTAGACACACGTCTATTCATGACCGGGCCGGCATTAAATGCAACGCCGGCCGAGCTCCTCCCGTCCGCCGTCTATTTAATCTCCTATTTAAACGAGGCCAAGCGTCGGCCAAGAATCGCACACCTGCGCTGCTCCCCTATCTCCTCCTTCACCATTTTGTCCACTCTTACAATGGCTTACGAAGAGTAGTTATTGTCAGATTTCGGGTTCCGGCAGGCCCTTGAGGTTCGAACTCTGGGGTGCACGCAGAGATTACGCCTTCTACCTCTCCGCCTCGCAAAGATCTAAGCTACTGAAAGAACAACACAAGAGACACATGGTTTATACTAGTTCGGGCCACCATTGTGGTGTAATACCCTACTCTAGTTTGTGGTGTGGTGGATTGCCTCTTGGGATGATGATGATGAACAATACAAGGAAGAACTGCCTCGCAAGGGTCTGCTCTTAGCTGGGGCGATGAACTGCTAGGAGGAGTTCAGTCGCCCTTCTCTCTCTCTCTCTCTCTCTCTCTCTCTGCTTGCCCAGATTCTAGATTGCTCGACGATGTCTCTCCATGATGATCCGATGTCTCTACCCTGGGGGTGGCTAGTCCTATTTATAGGAAAAGGCCCTGGGCCTCTTCCCAAATATTGAGCGGGAAGGGCGCCAACAGTTGGCCATTTTGAAGGGGAACATCTGGTACACTTATCCTGACTAAAGTTGGTCCTCGCCTGCCAAAGGCTCCGGTGGTGACGCCGTCCAGGGCTCCACAATGACTTCTCCCCTGCCTTTGGACTGGTCTTGGTCTTGTTGCACCGAAATGGATGCCTTTGCTTGATACTCTCGCCTGCGCTTGCTCCCTTTGCACCAAAGAGGAAAGGAGGACACTACGCGGGCTGGCGCCTACCTGGCACCCTTGGTCGTCATGGCTTGCGTCATGGGCACCTCGTGAGGTACCCTGCCTTGATCTCTCCGCCTCCTTGTGAGCCAGCCTGACGAGGCCGCGCCTGAGGAAGCTCCGTGTCGTCCGCCCCGCGAGGCTTGGCCCCTCGCGAGGGTCTTGGGTCTTGTGTTGATGAACATGGGCCGTGCTGGGCCCCCCTTTGAGCCACGCTGCAGGCCGCAGGCAGGCAAGTCTGGGGACCCCCATTCCCAGAACGCCGACAGTAGCCCCCGGGCCCAAGGCGCGCCCGGACTTGGCCGTGCTGAGAGGCGAAAGGGCAAGGGCGAAGCGCCGCGGGCCCTAACAGTCTGCGGCCTTGGGCGCCGTGTGGCGGTTGATGGGACGTGGGCGTCTCCGCTTCCCCATGACGCCTCGGCAACCGCGCGGATTGGACAAGTCCCTGCATGCGAAGTGGGTCATGATTACCTATGATCGTGGAGGCCGATGGTGCTTCAGTGATGTTCTTCAAGGTCTTCGACGCGAACGGGCGCCGGCTGGAGTGCTTCCCCGGGAGAGGCGGCCAGGACCCTGCCACGGAGAGGGCTAGGCCCGCTGACCGTTCCCTTGGCGGCCCTACAGGCGGCGGAGGCGTCGGAGGATCCAGCGACCCCAGCGAGTTCTTCGCGACTTCGGAGACGAGCGACGACAGCTACGAGCCCACGAGCCGGCGCCGCTCCTGGAGCAGCGCGGGCTCGTCTGGCCGTCGCCGACTCTGATCTGGATGGGGTTGGTGCCGGTGCTTGACGGCCCACTGTTGATGATGGCGTCTTTTGCAGGGGCGTGTGTAGTTAGCGTCCTTTTAGGATATGTTCCCTGCGAGGAATCAAGGATGCGCCCCATGGGGGCTTGTAAGGTGCTTGTGATCATGTTTGTTAATATAGCCGTTGTCGTAAAACTGTGTGAGTTGCTCATTCCGTCTTAGCTCAGTTCTCCCTTTCGAACCTCACGAGGGCTTAGTGCTCTGCGCCGACAGGTCCCAGTCCCAATGCGGCATCAGCTGTCGCTGGTATGCCAGGTCGCGATGCCGTGGTCAAGGCCAGGAGGTGAGCGACCCGGGGTTCGGTAAGAGCCCCTGAGTCGCGATGCTCAGGAGGTCCCCTTTGGCGCTCAAGCAGCCATCGCTCGGTGAGAAAGGAGACCGGCGTTGCTAACACGGAATTGCATTAGGTGCGTGGGTGGTGCCACGGTAGCCGGTGCTTTCGGGCGGTGACTTATCTCAAGAATCGGGGATCGTGCATGGTGTGTCGCCGGGTCCGTGCGTCGGCAGGAGTGAGATCGCTTGGCGAGGTCCTTGCGTGCCCCTTTCCTCTCGCCTTTGCTCCCCTTTCTGCTCTACGTCCTTGGGTCCCGGCCCTCAAGCGAGTCTCAGCCGTCGCTGGTATGCCAGGTCGCGATGCCGTGGTCAAGGCCAGAGGGTGAGGGCTGGAGAGCCGGTAGGAGCCCTGAGTCGCGATGCTCAGGCACCCCCCCTTTAACGTGCAAGCGATTTGCGTGGATGAGAGTGAAGGGGACGCCGCGAGGGCCTTGCCTGGTGCAGCTCCCTTAGGAGATCCTGTAGACTCATCATAGAAGGCACAAGTGGTTGCCATGACAATTATCAGCCAGCCGTTGGTTGCTTCCGAGGGGAGGTGAGGCACTGAAGGCTTGATGAGGTGGCGCCATGCGAGGCTGTCGCGGCCAGAGCTCAGCCATTCAGGTTTGTCGGCGTTATAGGGACGGACCCATGCGCAAGCGTCGTGCCGTTGTGGGAGCAGTTCCGTCAGTTGGCGTCAGTTGAGCAGGCAACTAGATCAAACACATTAGCCGTGAAGGAGTGGATTCATTCAAATAGGTGCTCGGAAGGTAGACATCGCTGGGTCCGGCCCGAGCGATTTGGGGATGATGCAGCCCGAGGGGCGCCCCCAACAAAGCAAGCTAACAACTTGAAATAAAAATGGATATATGCCGTAGGGACGGACCCACGCGGCCTGGGAATAATGTAGCCCTGGGGGGCGCTCCCAGCTGGAAATGAAACTTGAAAGATGTCACCTGATGATGTCGAGGATGAAGGAGTGTTGGTGCAACAGACTCGGTGGGCTGCGGAAGCCGGTCCTCACGAGCCCCCAGGCCCAGGGGCCTCGGGAGGCTCCAGAGGCACTGGTGGCTCCTCGCGAATCATCTCCATCTCCGCCAAGGCTGCGGAACGCCTGTCTCCTTGAGCCTCCATGATGCCCCTCATGAGGCGCTGGTAGGTAGCAGCCGCGCTCGGCAAGCCGTAAGGCATGCGAGCGTAGCTGTGGGGCGGACCTCCGCAGCGCCCCACCTGCGAGGGCCAGAGGCGTCCCAACGAGGTGACTTGGTTGAGCCATGGTACGTCGATGCAGACGCGCAGCCCACCATCCTCGCCTGGATGGGGAGCCACAGCCGGTAGACGGCGGCAGCCTCCCATGATTCTTGATTCATGTAGCTCTTGAACGGCCTTGTTGACGAACTCCTGGGGGCCTGACCTTCCTTGCCTTGCTCCTTCTTGAAGGAAACGTGCTTCGAAACACGCCTCCACGTGGTGCCCTAGCGCCTCCCTCGTGACCTTGGCCAGGTCGGTGGCCCTCCACGGGAGAGCCCCCGAGCCCTGCCTGAGGAGGGCGTCGGGCGTGCTTTCCTATGCTATGGAAGGAGGTTCCCCTTGGGCAGACGCGGGCCCTGAGGGGCCCGCCTCCTGATGGGCCGGTCCGGACGATGTCTTCTTCTTCTTGGGGGTGGTCTCGGGAAGCCTCCTGCTTCCGCGATCCGGGTCTTCCAGTGAGGCGGCCTGAAAGGCTCGCTCCAGGGAACACACCACATCCTTCTCTTCACATGGCACAGTGATGACTCCGCCACTTCCTGGCATCTTGAGGACGTTGTAGCCATGGTAAGTTACAGCCATGAACTTGGCCAGCTCTGGGTACCCGAGGATGGCGTTGTACGGCAGGCGGATGTGAGCAACGTCGAAGTCGATGAGCTCGGTGCGGTAGTTGTTGCATGCTCCGAAGGTGACAGGGAGGCGAACCTGCCCAATCGGGATCGTGGAACCGTCGGTGACTCCGGAGAAAGGCTTGGTTGGCTGAAGCTGGTCATAGGGCACTTGGAGATTGTTGAATGTTTCCACGGACAGGACGTTGAGCCCTGCCCCACCATCGATGAGGGTCCTGGTGACCAGTACGTTGTTGATGACTGGGGAGCAAAGCATCGGGAGGACTCCGGCTGTGGCCGCACACTTGAGCTGATCCGCTGAGCTGAACGTGATGGCGCTCGCCGACCACCTGAGAGGGCGCGTCGCTTCGAGCTTGGGGAGGACTGCATTCACCTCGCGGGCAAACTGCTTGAAGATGCGTTGGGAGGCTGGGGGTCGAGCTCCGCCCAGGATGCAGGCGATCGCGCGTGGCTCCTGGAAGCCCCCAGCCCCCTCGTCTTGATGGCAGCCTTTGTTCCTCCTTGGTTGCGGCGGCAGCAGAGGAAGGCCTGCGTTGCCTTGTGGGCGATCCTCGTGAATTTGATCCCTCCAGTCCCCCTTGCGAGGCAGGTCTCGCTAGCGATCCTCGCGAGGTTGATCGTGCCATCCTTGGCGCGGGCCGCAGTCTTCCCAGCGTCCTGCGTTTCTTCCTCCTCCTCGGCCGTAGCCCCGGTCAGCGCGGTCGGGACAACGGCCGATCCTTCCTTCTCGCACGGCTCAGAGCTCTTGGCATTCGTTGGTGTTGTGGGTGTGGAGGTCATGGTACACACAGTTCCGGCTGCCCCTGGAGGATTCAGGCAGATCTTTGCCCAGCTTGGTGTTGGGTTCTGCTACGAGCACAGCAGACCCCTTGCGCTTCACGTCTTTGGCCTTGGGCTTCGTCTCTTCTGGGTCTGCGGCAGGCAGCTCGAGGAGGGAGAGACGTCCTTCCTCAGCCCTGGCGCACTTGGTCGCCAAGTTGAACAGCTCCAGGGAAGTGCACAGGTCTTCATGCATCGCCAGCTCCTCCTTCATCTTGACGTCGCGCACACCATCGGAGAAGGCTGAGATGATGGCCTCCTCGGACACCTTGGGGATCTTGAGGCGCGCGCTGTTGAAGCGCTGGATGTACTTTTGCAGGGTTTCTCCGGGTTGTTGCTTGATGCGGCGCATGTCGCTCACGGCGGGCAGCCGGTCGCGAGTACCTTCGAAGTTGGCGATGAAGCGGGTGCGCATCTGGTCCCAGGAAGAGATCGTGCCTGGAGCCAGATTCAGGAGCCATGTGCGGGCCCCTTCCTTGAGTGCCATGGGAAACCAGTTCGCCATCACCTTCTCGTCTCCGTTGGCAGCTTCGATGCCCAGCTCATAGAGCTGGAGGAACTCCGCAGGGTCGGTCGTGTCGTCGTAACAAGGAGGCAGGTTAGGCTTGAACTTGCCGGGCCACACGACGCTGCGCAGCTCGGTGGTGAAGGCACGGCAGCCTGCTGTGGCCACGGGAGGCTTTGGGTGGCGGAGAGCTGGGTCTTGCGAGTCCCCATGCGCTGCAGCTGGGAGCAGCGCGGGGTCTTGACATGCGGGAGCAGGAGCAGGGTCGCGACCTGCCGGAGCAGGGAGCGCCCGAGCAGCTTCTTGCGGGCGGGGGACCTCTTGGCAGCTCCGCTCTTGCTGCGCTGGCACCTGACGGAGCGGGTTCCGCCTAGGGGCCAGGCGCCTTGGAGCCATGGCGTCTTCTTGAAGAGGAGGCGGCTAGTACGCCCCCGGAGCTTTGTTACCCGCGCGGGGCGGGATGCGGCGCAGTGGAACGGACGGCGCAGGAGAGCCCCCTGCGGCGCGGACGAGCTCAGCGACACAGCCGAGCCACTCTTCATAGACGTCGTCGACAGGACGGTAGCGCAGGAGCTCATTTGCCGCGATGAGCGCAGCTCGGGCCTCCAAGGGTGCGCGGAGCACGCGGGACGAAGAACCAGCTGGGGTGAGCGATGGAGTAGCGGTGCGGCCGTCTTGCCGCACAGACGGATGCTGAGACGACGCTTGCTGTTCGTTCCCCGCCGGGCCGGTGGCGGCGTTGACGGTGGGTGACGGGGAACGGCGAGGACGCCCGCCGACGGGAGCCGTCTGGGCGACGCGAGAAGCGATGACGGCCCGGCGCTCAGCGTGGGCCCGACGTGCCTCAGACATGGACGCGGTGGTCAGAGGAGAACGGAGCGGGGGAAGTCGAATTCCGGCGCACCCCTACCTGGCGCGCCAAATGTAGGATTTCGGGTTCCGGTAGACCCTTGAGGTTCGAACTCTGGGGTGCGCGCGGAGATTACGCCTTCTACCTCTCCGCCTCGCAAAGATCTAAGCTACTGAAAGAACAGCACAAGAGACACAGGGTTTATACTAGTTCGGGGCACCATTGTGGTGTAATACCCTACTCTAGTTTGTGGTGTGGTGGATTGCCTCTTTGGCTGATGATGATGAACAATACAAGGAAGAACAGCCTCGCGAGGGTCTGCTCTTAGCTGGGGCGATGAACTACTAGGAGGAGTTCAGTCGCCCTTCTCTCTCTCTCTCTCTCTCTCGCTCTCTCTGTCTCTCTCTCTCTCTCTCTCTCTCTCTCTGCTTGCCCAGATTCTAGATTGCTCGACGATGTCTCTCCATGATGATCCATGTCTCTACCCTAGGGGTGGCTAGTCCAATTTATAGGCAAAGGCCCTGGGCCTCTTCCCAAATATTGAGCGGGAAGGGCGCCAACAGTTGGCCATTTTGAAGGGGAACATTTGGTACACTTATCCTGACTAAAGTTGGTCCTCATCTGCCAAAGACTCCGGTGGTGACGCCGTCCTGGGCTACACAATGACTTCTCCCCTGCCTTTGGACTGGTCTTGGTCTCGTTGCACCGAAATGGATGCATTTGCTTTATACTCTCGCCTGCGCTTGCTCCCTTTGCACCAAAGAGGAAAGGAGGACACTGAGCAGGCCGGCGCCCGCCTGGCACCCTTGGTCGTCATGGCTTGCGTCATGGGCACCTCGTGAGGTACCCTGCCTTGATCTCTCCGCCTCCTCGTGAGCCAGCCTGACGAGGCCGCGCCTGAGGAAGCTCAGCGTCGTCCGCCCCGCGAGTCTTGGCCCCTCGCGAGGGTCTTGGGTCTTGTGTTGATGAAGATGGGCCGTGCTAGGCCCCCCTTTGAGCCACGCCGCAGGACGCAGGCAGGCAAGTCTGGGGACCCCCGTTCCCAGAACACCGACAGTTACTCCGCATCCAAGATGGCTGGGTGGCCCGCTGAGCCCGCCGGATAAGAGCTATGCAGCTCGCTGATCCACCTCCCTCCCCTCACCCAACGGAGCCAGTTGTCGCCCCAAGTCGGCGCGCGGTTCAGCAACTCGCCACTACAGGCCAGCTCGACGAGGAGCGGCGCATGGGCGTCATTGCTGCCGTCCACACCGTCGCCTTGTACCGCGTCTCCCGTTTCTGTGGCAGAGACTCCCATGCCGGCGGCCGCGCCATGCAAGCAGCGACAGAAGCCGGGTGCGCAGAGAGCGACGAGTCGGTGGCGAGCGCCTTCGCGTCCGTCGCCATCATCGAGGAGAAGTAGAACACGGGAGGCCGCCGCCGCTTGGGTCCCATGAAGGCCACCACGGAGGTGACGCCAGTGTACGCAGGTGTCTTGCCGAATCCTTTTCATGCGAGGACCTTCGTCAACCCCGCATATACCTCCGGGGCTCCCGGCAGTCCGGTGATCGTGCTGCCGGACATGAGGAACACAAATCGATTGGCGGGCGACCATTTAGGCCAGGTATTATATACCTGTGCTGTCTAGAACTAGCACCGCGTAGTTCATTTGAATGTAATGAAATCCGTCATGTTTGTATGAAAGTCCTGTATCTTATATGATTTCCGTCGTTGTTTATATGAAATATCGCCATGTTTGCGTGAATTTCATCTGGTTGGTTGACTTGCTGTCGGGGTAAACGACCACAGGTAGCCTAGCCGGCTCCCCTTGGCGCTTCAGAAAAAATTACGAGCCGATCCGGCCTCCCGAGATTCAAGACATGGGGCTGACTTCCCCCTGCCGGCTACCTCACAAGCCGACTGTCGGAAGGCAGCCCGACCTCGACCCTCACAAAGAAAGCCGCGGGAGGGCCGGCTCCAAGAAGCCGGCCACGAGAAGGCCGACTCCAAGAAGCCGGCTCCCACAACGCGGCCAAGATCTTACCCTCGAAGCCTGCACCCACATAACGGCGACGGGACGGGGCGTGGCTACAGTAAAGCCTGCCACCCCCGAAACCCGGAGCACGCCTGGCATAGTGCGCCGTACGGGGTAGCCCTGACCCGTTCGGCGCGGCACTGTTGCCATGATGACTATGGCGCCGTCCACGGCAGGCTGTCAGCGCGGCCCACGGGCGGTGGGCCCCTTCAGGCAGAGAGACGCCCGAAGGCGGCAAGGCCTCCTCCAGTCGGCCCAAGACATGGCCGGCTTCCCTAAGCCGGCTTGCCCCCTCCCTCGAAGGAGGCGCTCCATTAAGGAGACAAGACGACGTGAGGCTACAATGATCGCCCGCCGGGCGGCGGCACTGTAGCCACGCTTACCTCGACAAAGCCCTCATCATTAGAATTGAGGCAACAGTAACCAGCCACCGACAGGGCCCTAGGCAGTAGGGCTTGCCTGTCGACCAAGAAGCCTGCGGCCGAGGGGGCCCACCAGCCGGCGGGCCCCAGCAGCCGGCGCAGAAGCCGACCAGCGTAGACACTGACGGCTAGGGCCCGCGCCCAGCCGGATTATCATTGTATCCCCGGGGGGTAGGCCTATATAAACCCCCCGGGGCACCCATGCAAAGGGTTGATCTGATCTAGGTTTAGAGACCACACAGAGAGAGGAGTAGAGCTAGCCTTGCCCTTCTTCTTCCTCTCGCCAAACAGCTCAAGGAGCATCTTGTAGCCACTTGTTCATCGAGTGATCATGCGGAGACCCCGCAGAGCAGCAGTAGGGGTGTTATCTCCACGGAGAGCCCCGAAGCTGGGTAAGATTCGCCGGCGTGCATGTCTTCACCTTATCCCGCTTCCAGTCACCGGCGACGTCTTACTGGCTCCCACAATGATAAGCCACCCGTTGGCATATGTCGCACCTACCACCCGACATTTGGCGCCCACCGTGGGGCCAGGTGCACTGTCGTCCGGAGACCTGTTCTGGACGGGAACCCTCTTCCTCCCCAGCGAGCGTAGCCAGCCCGGCACGCCTGATGGCGCTTGCCACGACGCGCTGCAAGGCATCACCAACGCCTGCGCAGCAGGCAACCTCGCCGATCCCCTTGGTGAGGCCCTCATCTCCGACGAGCCCGCCTCTGAAGAGGGCACCGACCGCCTCGTCGAGCTCCTCGGCCAACTCCACGTCTCCAGCGAGCCCGCTGTGGACCAGGAGTCCGTTGGCTCCACCGATCCCATGCCTGTCGATTCCGACACGGCCTCGCTCGGTGCCTTCCCCACCAACGTCGTGATCTACGACGATCCGCTCCCCCGAGCCGATGGCTGTGACGGTGCCACCGCCGAGGTGATGGTCATCAGCCACGGCGGCGCTTCTGGTGAGAACGCCCACGACGCTCCGCAAGCGGCGAACCACGACTTGTCCGTCCCTCTCCCGGCTGACGCCGACGCCGAAGCACTGGAGGCTCGCCGCCTCGCCCTCCACGCGGAGGGCCGGAAGTTAGCTTCCATAAGACGCCTCACCGAGGCCCACCAGCGTGAAGTCGACCGCGCCGCCTTCGGCACGCCATCCCCTGGCGGGCCAAGCCGAGCCGGTGTCGTCAGACAGCGTGGTGCCGCCATCGCCGACATGCTTGGAGTCGACCGCCCAGTCTACGCCACCCCACTCGAGAACCTGTGCGCCGTCCAGGCGGCCGCAGACGAACTGGACGGACTGGGGGCCGAAGAGCTCCCCCACATGGTCAGACGCATCTAGCAGTTGATCGATGCAGCCGCCCAGCGACACGATGCTGACGCCCGCGCGGAAAGCCCTCCCCCGTGCCGAGAGCACGGCGCGACGTCCCGGACGCCGACTGCAGGTAAAACCCGCGCGCGATACGAGAAAGAGCTGGCTGCCAGCCGAAGCCGAACCCAGATCTCCATCGAGCGAGATGCAAAAGGCCGCCCTAGAGCCGTGGAGCGGCTGGGCAACCCGCCTCCGCCTCCGCCTCGTGGGGAGAGGTACCCCACCCCGCCGCCTGTCACGCATCCGACTCTCAGCGGCCGACTAGGTCGCCGCGAAGGAGTCGGCAAGAATGACGCCCGCCATCGGATCGACCGCCTAGCGCGATCCCTGGCCCTGGAAGAAGAAGACGATGTCGGCCCGCCTTGCTTTGGCCCCCAGATCCACGACGAGTCCTTCCCCAAAGGGTTCTCGCTCCCAAGAGATACGCCCAAGTACAAGGACCCACGGAGGGAGTTGGGGATTTTTTTATTTGCATATTTGAGTTTTCTCAAATTTTGTAAACAGGATCATTTGATTTTATTTATTTTATCATCAATTATTTCTATTACAAAAATATGAGAGAGGGAATAAAATGACTTTCCCAAAATATAGAAATATTGAGGATTTAATAAAAAAATCAAATAAGATTTATTTCGGAGTTTTTCGGTATTTTTAATTGAATTTAGGAAAGCCCAAATAAATGTTCACTTTATCGGGCTTGATTTTAAAAACCCGGGAAAATTTATTTCATGATTTTTGGAGTCCGTTTAGTATTTCTTTTTATTTTTCTTCCGAGCGTAATTATTTTAAAAAAACGAAACCAACTATGGGCCGTACCCGAGCGGGACTCCGCCCGGGGGCGCCTTTAAATAGCGAGGCACCCGGCGCCCCAGCCCATAACCACGCCCGCGCCCGAAACCCTAGCCCGCCGCCGCCGCCGCCGCCGGACCCGCCGCCGACTCGCCGGAGTTGCACGCCGCCCGAGGTTCGCCGCCGCCTCGATTTCCATGCCGAAAATTTTCTTTAAAAAAATATTTTTTTTCGTCGGTTTCATTTTTGATTTTTTATTATTTTATTATTATTTTATTATTTTAATTATTTTAATTATTTTCGGATTAGGATAATTAACGATTAATCTGTTCGTCGTTTTTCTTTTTCGTCGGATTTTCCGCGGTTATTTTCTGATCGCGATTTCTGATCCGATTTTCGTTTTAGTATAACTTTTCGCTCGTTTATCGGAATCAGGCGATTCAAGCACCTGGAGTTTCGTCTCGAAACCCTCTTTCCGAATAATCAACTTAAACAAGTTTTTTGCTACTGTAAAATTTGACTTAGATCCAGATTACTAGAACGAAGTTGATTTCTTTCGCCGTTTGATTTCTTTGCTTTGTTCGATTTGATTCTTTTGCAAACCGGAGTTCTTAAGTTGAACTTTCTGGTTAGATCTTCTATTTGAGTTTTACCTGTGCATTAGATGAGTACTTATTGTATGCTTGTTTGTTTGTCTGCGATAGAATACCCGTAGTGCGCCGCCTGTTACTTCGAATCTCTAGGTTTTGCGGATCATCAGCAAGGCAAGTAACACTTTGATCATACCTTTTCTACTACCCAGTTTTATTGCATTAGATCAATCCTCAACCATTGCATGATTAGGATCCAATTAACTTGTGGGATGGGAAGTAGATGAGGTAGTACCTATTACCTGTATTATTATGAAACCTTTGGGAGTTACTTCTACGTTTGCTTATTATGCCATGCTATGCTAGTAGACGTGGATTGGGTGAGTGATATCCATGACAGATGTGAGTTTGTTAATTTTAATGGTTTACTTAAGGTGGCAACTTAAATACACATCTGGGTGGATTGAGGCACCTGGTTCCTATCAGGACTGCCTGTTTCTTTTTGGACTGCCACCCAGGCTCAAAGGGATCATAAGATTATTCATACTAAAAACTTCCGTGTGCAGCCACAAGCCATTATGGGCTCTGGCATAGTTGATTATGTCGTGCGAACTCTTACAGGGTAGACTAGCAGATGTAGGGGAAAGTAGGTGTACCGGCCTATCCAACGTAAGGTGCTAGCGCTTCTGAAAGACTATGTCTCGGTCATCCGTTTCTCAAACATCATGTAGTGCGAGAAATCTAACGGAGGCGATCGAGTCTTGTGGGGAAAAGTGCGCAAACCTCTGCAGAGCGTACAAACTAATCATGGTTAGCCGTGTCCCCGGTTATGGACGTTTTGAGTATCTAGTACTTGGATATCATGTGAATCTCATCATGTTACTTCTAAGTTAATATTGTTGGGTTTTAATGATGATTACTTTAATTGGGATTGAGGATGCTGTCAACCATTCTCAATGTTTAACAACCACCCTGATAGTTAACTAAATTATTTCCTTTGTAGTAGGGAAAAATTGGCTTTACGCAAAACTGTAACCATAGAGCTTTCCACCAGCCATATATGCATGTAGTATAGGCTCATTCATTCATTCTCTATGTGTTACATTGCCAGCATATTCCATGTGCTGACCCATTTTCGGGCTGCAACGTTTCATGTTGCAGACTTTTCAGACGACGAGTAAGGTGCCTTTTAGGTCGTGGTTCTATACTCAGTGATGCCGTTGGAGTTGATGGACTCACTTATCTTCCAAGCCTTCCGCTGTTATCGTTATTAGATGGCCTTAAGCCATATTTATTGTAATAAGTTCTCTTTGAGACGCCGATGTAATAAGTGTGTGATTGCTACTCTGTTATAAATCCTTCGAAGTACTGTGTGGTGTCAGCATTACTGATCCAGGGAAGACACCGGAGCACAGAGATCAGACTGTTTGAGGTCTAGTCGCTACACGGTCAGACAAGTAGTGTGCCGGCACCTAAGCCCTCTCTTGCCAAAAGTCGCAGTACGAAGAATCGGCTGACCGGCTGGCAAGAGCCAAAGGCAGGAAAGGATGCCCACACGAAAAACGGCTATGGACTAACGGACTAATATAACAAAAGCTGGCTTTTTACCTACCGCCGACCGACTACAAGAGTAGCCGGCCGGCTTCCATTCACTTCGCCACAATCTAAGAAAGCTCGAGTACTTGCCTTCCCCAACAAGATAGCCGAGTCCTTCCTTAGCCACAGACTGCAGAGCAACTGCCGACTGGGAAGGCGGCAATCAGGGGAAGGCGGCAAAGGAAACAGCCTAAGGATAAAAGGCACACGAGAATGGAAGCCAAACACATGCATGATTGTATTTACACAAGAGGCCTTGAAAAGGCCAACATTCAACATAGTTTGAATACACCCCCAGTGGGTGGAACTGCGCAAGTTTAATAAAAATTGTTCAAAGAGTAACAAGCAGGAAAAGCAAAGACGGCAGGTCAAGCCAAGGGAACGACTGGCGTGTCGGGCAGGTCGGCTGAGACGGAAGCGCTGGCTGGAGGAGTGGCCGGCTGGTGAACCTCAGCATGATCACCGCCTCCCGCAGAGGGCGCGCCAGCACGCGCCTCGTTGCTGGAGGCACGGTCATGCTGAGGCTGGCTGGTTGCTTCACCGGCCGGCTCGACGTCTTCGCCTTCCTCCCCTTCCTTGTCTTCGCCTTCATCGCTGGAAGCGATCTCCTCCGCCGAGTCCTCACCATCCGCCGGGTTCAGCCCGAACCACTCCTCCGGCTGGGCGACGCCGTTGTCGTCCACCTCAGGGGAGAAGACGCTGGTGTCGGTAAACTCGGCAAGGGCCAAAGCGCTGGATGATAGCCGGCCGCACCTCCACCAGCTCCTCGTCGGCCTCCTCCCGCCAAGTCCTCAACTGTTCCAAGTTTAGCCCAGGGTACCAGGCCCGGACGAATTCCAGCGCCCGCCTGGCACCAGATCGAGCAGCGGAGGCCTTCTAGGCCTCAAAGCGGCCGACTGCCACCTCCAGCTAGTCGGCAGTCCGGCTCGGGGTGTGGGGAATCGCTTCGCCTGGCCAGAGGGCAGCCAGTACCTGCGCCCCAGTGCGCTGGAGGCGGCGGAGCATGCGGTGTGCCGGCTGCAACCGGGCCTGGATCGCCAAGAGCTGCTCCTCAAGCGTCAGGTCCGCGTCCGGCGCGATCTCAACTCCTGCCTGCCGGCGTGCTTCGCGGTGGGCCTCGATGGTCTGGGCGGCAATGACTGAGTGGCCGGGGAAGTAGTCTGCGCGAAAAACAAAGAAGCAGCACAAATGAGAAGATGAACCAAAGGGCAAGAGGCGAGCAAGGAGTAAGGAAGGCGGCTCACCATCGATCAGATCCTCGATCCGGCCGTAACCCTCGCTCAGCGCTTGCTTCGCCTCAGCCTAGCCCGCCGTTTTAGTCTCGAACTCAGCTTTGAGGGCGGCCTCGCTGTCCTGCGCCTCCTTCAGGGCCGCCTTGTGGCTCTCCCCCTGGTCGGCCAACTTCTTGGCCAGGCGGTCGCGCTCCAGGACTAGGGCGTTGAACTCCGCCTCCTTGGCGCAAAGGGCGGTCTGGGCCCCGTCGAGCTGCTCCCTCAAGTTGGCATTGGCCCCTGCAAGCATGAAGACAAAGGAAGAACCAATAAGGAAGAAGTCGTCGGGGAAGATCCGACCCGACTGCTCAAGTCGTCGGGGAAGATCCGACCCGACTGCTCAGCAGTCGGCCCGGATCCCGGGGACTACACCCAGTGGGTGCGCTGACGCGCCCCCACAGGATATGAACAAAACAGAACAAGCACGCCGGCTGTTGGTCAAATCCTCGCTCTTCTGGCGCAGCTCCTGAGCCTGGGAGTCGAAGGCGGCAGCACTCCGGTTATGGTACTCCTGGAAGATCAGACAGGATGCAGGAATAAGATAACTGTCAGGACCTAGTAAGTTCCAAGCCGCCTGCTCAGCAGCCGACTCGAAACTCGGGGACTACAGCCAGTGGGTGCGCTGACGCGCCCCCACAGAAGAAATCAAAAAAGCAAAGCAACCAAGGCCGGAAGACTCACCCGAAAGACGGCCCGCGTCGCAAGGAAATCGCGTGTATATCGCTGCAGCGCGGTGGCATGAGCCTGAAGCCAGCTCCGGACCTCCTGGGCCAACGCGCTCAGCTCGCCCGTCTCCCCGCTGGGCGCCCACTCGGACATGCTGGAGCTGGCCGCCTCCAAGGCCTCCGCCGTCCGGTTGGCGCTCGCAGCTCTGTACGGCTCCGTCGCGGGGGTAGCTCCCTCCGCGCGCCGGCGTGGTGCCGGCTGCACCGCCAGGCCGGCTCTTACCGCCGGCTCGCTCCCAGCCGGCTGCTCCGGCGCCATAGCCGGCTGGCCGCTCTGGCCCACCCCAGTCGGCGTCGTCCGTGGCACCTCCTCCAAGACGATCACATCATCCTCCCTCCAATCCGCCTCCGGCCGGCCGCGGTTAGCTTTCTCTTGCGGAGGCACAGGGGCGTCGGGAGCCACGCTGCGGAGGGGAATGACGAGCTGTGGAGTCCGGTTGCGCGAGGCCTCTGCGTTCCTCTCCGCGGCCGCCACTTCCGCCTGGGCTTTGGCCGCCGCGTCGGCCTGCTCCTTCGCCACCTGGGCGGCCCTTCGCTCTGACGCCTCCCGCTCGTCCCGTGCTTCCCGCGTGTTCCGCTCCGTGGCCTCCATGAGGTCGGCGCGGGGATCCACGCGTCGGGAGCTTGAAGACCCTCTGGCCGATCCGATCACGGAGCCGGCGGGGCCCCGCTCAAGGGAAAGCGGCGCCCTGGCCGAGTGACCAAGAAAGAATTTATAAAGAACTTCAATTGAAGAACACAGCAAGAATGCAAGACGCTTAAAACACTTACGCCGAAACCGCCTGCGGCTGCTTCACGACCTTCTAGAAGATGGCCACCTTCACTGCCGCTTCATCCCGCTTGGTTTCCACGGCGGTGCCCCTAGCCTTCTTCGGCCGGCTGCCGAAGTAGGTCGACACGGCCCGGCGCTTCGGTGCGCCGCCACGGGCGCCTGGCGCGGCGGACGGACCCGCGCCTTGAAGGTCACACACCGGCTGGCGGTGCGCAACGACTTCGACTTCATCGTCGTCCGCCCAGTCTTCGAGGCCGGCTCCGAGCCTCGCGCCGCCCGCCTCGCCGCCTTCCCCTATGGCGGCATCTTCCATGGCGGCCGCTCCAAGATCCGGATTGTCGACGTCGTCCACCGTACAGTCGGGGAGAAACGGGCGCGCCGCCCCTGTGGCCCCGGCCGCCGGTGGAAGAAGGGGATTCTGCGGAAGACAAGTCGGCTCATCAGAAGCCGGCTACCATGAGGCCGACTACAAAAAGAAAAAGAGAAGGAAAGAAAAAACTTACGGCAGGCGGAGGGTTGGCGTGAGAATGCGGCCTCTTGCCGTACCGCCAATCTTCGGGGAGCTTGCAATTGGCGATGTAGTTCACCATGTAAGACACCTCGGCATGGGGCATCTCCCTGGTGCTCAGCCGGCACGGGTCGAAACGGTCGCTCATTTGGCAGATCATGTGCGGCCGGCCTTGGAGCGGGAGAACCCGGCGCTCCACGAAGGCGGCCACGAGGTCGGCTCCGACCAGGCCCTCCGACTGCGCCATCACCCGGAGTCGGGCGACGGCGGCGTTCCCGGCTTGAGACAGCGTCTTGGCCCGGAAGCTCCACGAGGGCGGCCTCGAAGCCGGCGGGCCGGCTACGTAAGTCGGCAGGTTGACAAAGTTTCCTTGCGGGGCAACGTTCTTCACGTAGAAGTAAAATTTCTGCCAAACCTTCACCGACTGGATCAGCGGGATGGACGGGAACGGATTGTTCTCGCCCATCCGCCTCATGGCGATGTAGGCTCCGCATGGTGCGGGCACGCCCGCGACGACGGTGCCGAGCTTGCTTTGAAAGAACTCCCCCCAAAGCTCCAGGGTGGGGAGAACGCCGAGGAAGCCCTCGCAGAGGGTGACTAAGGCCGACAGCAGCAACACCGCGTTGGGGGTGAGATGATGTGGCTGGAGGTGGTAGAAGTCGAGGAAGGAGCGAAGGAACCCGCTCACCGGGAGGCCGAAGCCGCGCAGGAAGTGCGATCGGAAGACCACCCGTTCGCCCTCCTCCGGCACCGGCGAGATCTCCCTTTCCGGCGCGCGCCGGACCCGCACATAGTTCTCGTCGGGCAGACGCCGCGTCCGGCGGAGGAACTCGATGTGCTCATCGAGGACGTTGGAGCCGTCCCACGAGCTTGACAATGCCATCGGGACGGCGCGGCGACGGCGGAGTGGCGCGGCGGTGAGGCGTTGCGACGGCGGAAAGAATGAAGATGGAAGAGGAGAAGGGTGGAGCGAGGGAGAGCGTGCGAGCCCTTGCTGCTCCCTCTCCTCCCCCTACTTATAGCCCCGCGCAGCGGAGCCGAGGAGGCGTGGAGCGGGGGAAGTGGGATTAAATGCGCCCACTCCCCCACGTCCTGCCATAACTGCGCCTTGACGGCGTGGCGAAACCGCCGCGGGAAGGCAAACAACCCATCTTGGGCCACAGAAGATCCGCGCCTGGGCCGAGGCCGGGAGTGGCGGGCCCGGGCCTGCGGCGACGTCCCGTCACGCACGCGCAATGGCAGGCCTTTTCTGCCACGTGACCTGCTGGGAGGCGCGCGGTCAGTGCGCAAGTTGGCCCGCGTCCCCGTTGACGAGTCCACGGCGTCCTCCCAAGGCGGCGCACATAAGCAGGGCCGGCTCCCAGCTGCCGGCTCCTCAAGATAGGAAGCTGACCGAGCTTCTCGTCCCCCTTGCCAACCTCGAAGCGCGATCAACTTCGGGGACTACTGTCGGGGTAAATGACCACGGGTAGCCTAGCCGGCTCCCCTTGGCGCTTCAGAAAAAATTACGAGCCGATCCGGACTCCAGAGATTCAAGACATGGGGCCGAGTTCCCCCTGCCGGCTACCTCACAAGCCGACTGTCGGAAGGCGGCCCGACCTCGACCCTCACGAAGAAAGCCGCGGGAGGGCCGGCTCCAAGAAGCCGGCCACGAGAAGGCCGACACCAAGAAGCCGGCTCCCACAACGCGGCCAAGATCATACCCTCGAAGCCCGCACCCACATAACGGCGACGGGACGGGTCGTGGCTACAATAAAGCCTGCCACCCCCGAAACCCGGAGCATGCCTGGCACAGTGCGCCGTACGGGGTAGCCCTGACCCGTTCGGTGCGACACTGTTGCCATGATGACTATGGCGCCGTCCACGACAGGCTGTCAGCGCGGCCCACGGGCGGTGGGCCCCTTCAGGCAGAGAGATGCCCGAAGGCGGCAAGGCCTCCTCCAGTCGGCCCAAGACATGGCCGGCTTCCCTAAGCCGGCTTGCCCCCTCCCTCGAAGGAGGCACTCCATTAAGGAGACAAGACGACGTGAGGCTACAGTGATCGCCCGCCGGGCGGCGGCACTGTAGCCACGCTTACCTCGACAAAGCCCTCATCATTAGGATTGAGGCAACAGTAACCAGCCACCGACAGGGCCCTAGGCAGTAGGGCTTGCCTGTCGACCAAGAAGCCTGCGGCCGGCGGGGCCCACCAGCTGGCAAGCCCTAGCAGCCGGCGCAGAAGTCGGCCAGCGTAGATACTGACGGCTAGGGCCCGCGCCCAGCCGGATTACCATTGTACCCCCGGGGGGTAGGCCTATATAAACCCCCCGGGGCACCCATGCAAAGGGTTGATCTGATCTAGGTTTAGAGACCACACAGAGAGAGGAGTAGAGCTAGCCTTGCCCTTCTTCTTCCTCTCGCCAAACAGCTCAAGGAGCATCTTGTAGCCACTTGTTCATCGAGTGATCATGCGGAGACCCCGCAGAGCAGCATTAGGGGTGTTATCTCCACGGAGAGCCACGAAGCTGGGTAAGATTCGCCGGCGTGCATGTCTTCGCCTTATCCCGCTTCCAGTCACCGGCGACGTCTTACTAGCTCCCACAATGATAAGCCACCCGTTGGCATATGTCGCACCTACCACCCGACATTTGTTGTCATAATGTGTGCGGCTACAGTTGGATGGCGTAATTTGCGGGTCGCCGATCGGTCTGCGGGCGGCTCGGGCGGCGTGGTGGGATAAAAAGAACACAACTCGTGCAAGCTCGTCTCCAACGTGCGCGCTGGAGGATGCATGAGAACCCGAGCCATTCCTCGTTCATCGGTGGCAAAGGCACCGGTGGACAAAAGGGTCGCCAATATTTTGGCTACCCCGAGCAAGATCCAAACAGCCCCTCCCAACAGATTCAAATCCCTCGTTCGCCGTGGAATTTCGCCATGTGTTATTTTCATGGACTAGCAAGATGCCTGTGCATTGCACAGAACATCAAGATGCATTTTTTACAAAACACCTGTTCTGATTGACCCATGCAGGAGTAATCCCATTTTGTAAAAACTAATGATTGCTCGGGAATTTTATCGGATAAATAGTATCTCAAGAATTTTATCAGACTCCATTTTTGTATACAAGGCCACAACCCATTATTACAGGTACCAAGGCAAAAATTAACGTCTTCTAACTCAATGTTGCAAGCCACCATGTTTACTTGTTTGCCATGTAAATTAATGTGTATTCTTATCTTTCATGCACATCAAGCCAATGCTCACACTCCCGCATGCATGCAAGGGATAATTAATGTCCTCCTTTGCTAGTAGTACTACGAGGCAAACACCATTAATATTGCATCGATTAGTGTTAGTGGCCTTGTATATCTGCAAATTGTAATTTTGATAGTGGCCTTGTATATAAAAATGGAGGGAGAAAGATGAGAGATAAGGCGAGGAGGAGTGGGGCGTGCTGGTGACTGGTGGTCAGACTAGGCGGAGGCATGGGGATGGACGGTGCATTATGTCTAGGTTTGTATCTCTAGAGTCCCTCTCACACACACACGTAGGTGGGGGACGTGCACGAAGAAAAGAGGTGCATGCACGGCGCACGTACTCCCGTCTCTTTCCCAACCACACCCGCGCGGGTACATGGTGGAGCTCATTTCTATACGAAAAGGCAGCCCACGTGGTAACTTGACACGTGTACTGGTTGTCCACTAGATGAAGGGAGGATCGTTTACCACGGGTGAACAAACAAATTGCGACTTGACGCGTTATGTTAAAAAAGAGGCAAACCATGTGGGGCCTACCTTAGAGGCAAGGCTCTATACACTGGAGTACTTTTGATGTGTCCCGTCAACTCGCAGAACAAGGAGAAGCTTGGTTAATACGTTGTCTCCCCCGCACATGGGTGCGGTGGCTCGCAGGATGAGGTGAAGCTTGCTTACTATGCCTTACGCCCGCTCCCTCGCCCACGCGCGCGGTGGCTCGCATGGCGAGGAGAATATTTTACTAGTACTCCCTCCATTTACTCCTCGTCCCTACCTTGGTTAGAGAGATTATCATATTGTTTGGAATATATATCTCCTTTAGTACTCCCTCCATTTACTTAGAGGGTGCTTGGATATGTTTTAGTCTCATGACTAAAAGTAGTGGGACTAAAACTTGCTAGCCTCACCCATGCTTGGATCCAAATACTAAAGAGACTAAAATCAAGATAATGAGCATTTATTTTCCTCCAAACCCTCCAATCCAGAACTCGCATGTGTTAAAGGAGAGGAGTTAAATCAGGAGAGAGAGAGGACTAACCCACATTTTAGTAGGGGTACCCCTGACTAAAAACATTTAGTATCAAGACAAGTTTTAGCCCCTCTTTAGTCAGGGGTGCTTGAAACTTTAGCCTCTTAAAGAGACTATTTTTAGTCAGACTAAAATAAGTCCCTTGGATCCAAGCACCCTCTTATACAAGGCCACTATAAAAAAATACATTTTGCATATATACAAGGCCACAAATAGTAATCGAGACAAAAGTTACTACTCCCTCCTTTCCAGTTTATGGCTCAATTTCAAAATCTCTCCAACCAAGGTAGACGGTGAGTGGTCGAATTAATTTCGTACTCCTAGTTTGCACAAGTAATTAGTACGCTCATTGTTCTCAAGAAGTTATGTTTACCGAGGCATTAACGAGAACGAGTGTATGAAGGACCACTAAATTTCCATGAACTTCTACATGCATTGGTGAGTTTTCTCTTGACACCGCTTGCATCGGGTGATCTAACGCACCTCGAAATCCAACATGTGATGGTACTACTACTAGTAGTAGAATTGAGACTTATAAAACGGAAAAACGAATATTTTGTAGATGAGCCCTATAAACCCTAGTGGGTACGTACTCCGTAAAATCAGATTTTTCCAAAACTAAGTTGCTCAACCTTTATTTGCTTGTTTCCCTTCCTGCCTCCTTGCCTCAAACAAACTATGCCAAACTCCCCTGCCTGCCGCGCGGGAAAAGACCCGCCCTCGTTGAGGGAGTTCTGGATAACGGGGTATCCGGACAGCCGGACTATAACCTCTGGCCGGACCGTTGGACTATGAAGATACAAGATTGAAGACTTCGTCCCGTGTCTGGATGGGACTCTCCTTGGCGTGGAAGGCAAGCTTGGCAATACAGATATGTAGATCTCCTTCCTTGTAACCGATTCTGTGTAACCATAGCCCCCTCCGGTGTCTATATAAACCGGAGGGTTTAGTCCGTAGGACCAACAACAACAATCATACCATAGGCTAGCTTCTAGGGTTTAGCCTCTCTGATCTCGTGGTAGATCAACTCTTGTAATACCCATATCATGAAGATCAATCAAGTAGGAGTAGGGTTTTACCTCCATCGAGAGGGCCCGAACCTGGGTAAAAACATCGTGTCCCTTGTCTCCTGTTACCATCCGCCTAGACGCACAGTTTGGACCCCTACCCGAGATCCGCCGGTTTTGACACCGACATTGGTGCTTTCATTGAGAGTTCCTCTGTGTCGTCATCGTTAGGCATGATGGCTCCTTAGATCATCGATAGTGATGCAGTTCAGGGTGAGACTTTTCTCCCCAGACAGATCTTCGTATTCGGTGGCTTCGTACTGCGGGCCAACTCGCTAGGCCATCTGGAGCAGATCGAGAGTTACACCCCTGGCCACTAGGCCAGGTTTGGAAGCTTAAACTACACGGCCGACATCCGCAGAGACTTGATGTTCAACGGATTCGAGCCCCTGCCGAGTGCGCCGCACTGTCGCGATGAGCATGATTTAGCTCTGCCGTCGGACAGTGTTCAGGAAATCGCACCTGCAACCGCTCCGACCTTCAATTCGGAGCCAAGTGCACCATCCGTGGACGGGTGGCTAGACCCCGCACCGGAGGCCGCAGTCTTAGCGGCAATCGAGCCGAGTACTGACCTTACCCTTCATGTGAGCCGTGAATCCAAGCTGCCGGATTCTTCTCTGGCCACGGACTCCGAACTGCCTGCGCCCGTGCCTATCGAATCCGACTGGGCGCCGATCATGGAGTTCACCTCCGCAGATATCTTTCAGCACTCGCCCTTTGGCGACATACTGAACTCATTAAGGTCCCTCTCCTTGTCAAGAGAAACCTGGCCGAACTATGTCCGGCAAAATTGGGATGCGGATGACGAAGAAATTCGCCGCCCACCCACCACCCACTTAGTAGCCACTGTCGATGATTTAACCGACATGCTAGACTTCAACTCCGAAGACATCGATGGTATGGACGACGATGCAGGAGACGAACAGGAACCACTGCCCATAGGGCACTGGACAGCCACCTCATCCCATGATGTATACATGGTGGACACACCCAAAGAAAACAACGACGAGGAACGGAAGGACGCAGCGAAGGATCATTCCTTCGAAAAGCAGTCAAAGCGGCGGCATAAGCGCCGCTCCAAATCCTGCCTCGGCAAAAACAGCGGTCATACAGGCCCAGCAATAGAGCAGGGCGAGCCAGCGGATGACGAACACGGCATTGAACAACCGTCCGACGATGGCAACACGGAGAATCAAACCGAACAACCCGTCTCCGGCGAAGATAACAGTCCGGATGACCTCACGCCGCATAAGCTCCTGGAGCAGAAGAACCTCCATAAAAGGCTTGTCGCCACTGCGCGGAGCTTGAAAAAGCAGAAGCGAAAACTCAAGGCTACGGAAGATACACTCAGAATCAGATGGAGTAAATTACTCAACACCGCAAACAAGTATGGCGGTAGTCAGCACACAAAGAGCTACCCGAAGCGAAAGCTACTACCTGAATTCGATGAGGAGGCCTTAGAGCCCCCGCAATCAAAAAACAAAACAGCCATCCGGTCGGATAGACGACCTCATGGCCAACATAGAGCGGCAAACGACGCCGCACACAAGCCAGTACGCGATCCACATGAGGACTCGCATCAAAAGGACGACCCAACCAGATCTATCTACGGGCCAAGAAAGCACGCTCTAGCATGCAATGCAATACAACAAAAATCCGAACACCACGGTACACCCAAATACAGGGGTGTCGCACACCCCCTATGTTTCACCGATGAGGTGCTGGACCACGAATTTCCAAAGGGATTCAAACCCGTAAACATAGAGGCGTACGACGGAACGATAGACCGTGGGGTCTGGATTGAGGAGTACATCCTCCATATCCACATGGCTCGAGGAGACGATCTCCATGCCATAAAGTACTTACCCCTCAAGCTCAAAGGGCCAGCCCGGCACTGGCTTAAAAGCCTCCCCGAAAACACCATTGGAAGCTGGGAAGAGCTCGAGGACGCTTTTCGGGCAAATTTTCAAGGGACCTATGTCCGACCACTAGACGCAAACGATCTAAGTCATATAACTCAACAGCCCAGAGAGTCGGCCCAAAAGCTTTGGAATAGGTTTCACACTAAAAAGAACCAAGTAGTCGACTGTCCGGACGCCGAAGCCTTGGCAGCTTTCAAACACAGCGTTCGAGACGAATGGCTCGCCAGACACCTCGGCCAGGAAAAGCCAAGAACAATGGCTGCATTAACAAGCCTCATGACCCGCTTTTGCGCGGGCGAGGACAGCTGGTTAGCCCGATGCAGCACCAGCGACCCAAGTACATCCGAAGTCAGGGACGGAAACGGGAAGCCACGACGCAGCACAAACAAGCACCAGAATAAAGAAAACAGCCCGAAGAGCACGGCGGTAAACGCCGGATTCGAAAGCTCTCGGCCAGGTCAGCAAAAGCTGCCCTCCAAAGGCAACATAGATGAACTGTCTAGCCTAAACAAGATTCTAGACAAACTATGTCAAATCCACAGCACCCCCGATAAACTTGCAAATCATACCCATAGAGAATGTTGGGTCTTCAAGCAGTCCGGCAAGCTCAACGCCGAACACAAGGGGCTGGATACACCAAGCGAAGATGAGGACGAGCCTCGCAAGCAAAGCACTGGGAAACAAAAGAAATTCCCACCAGAAGTCAAAGCAGTAAACGTGTTACACGTGATAAAGAAAAACAACGTGGCACTCATAGAGACACGTGCCCCAGGGCCTATCACCGCGGAGTTCTTCCACTGGCCGTCTCAACCGATCACCTTCGACCATCAGGATTACTCGGAAAGTATCTGGCATGCAGGATGGGCTGCCTTGGTGTTAGACCCGATAATCGACGGATACCACTTCACACGAGTCCTGATGGACGGCGGCAGTAGTTTAAACCTGATATATCAGGACACAGTCCGCAAAATGGGGATAGACCCAACAAAAATTAGTCATAGCAATACTTACTTTAAAGGAGTAACGCCAGGCCCAGAAGCCCATTGCACGGGCTCCCTCCTACGAGAGGTTATATTCGGCTTCCCCAATAATTTCCGTAGCGAAAAGCTAACCTTCCACATCGCTCCGTTTCAAAGTGGCTATCAAGCACTACTGGGACGCGAAGCTTTCGCTCGCTTTAATGCAATACCGCATTACGCGTCTCTCATGCTTAAGATGCCCAGTCCACGTGGCATCATTACAGTAAAGGGAAATATTGAGCACTCCTTGCGCGCGGAAGACCGTGCGGCTGCCTTGGCAGCCGCACACTAGACGGCCTCACCAACTAGAGCATCTTATAGGTCGTTAAGACCACGGACACGGCTAGACGAGTCCGGCACAGCAATATAATTGATAAAGGTTTGATGGCTATACCCCTATAAATACAAGGGGCTCCACGCGTGTAAACAAGTGACAATAAGGCTCAATTTTACCCATCTTGAACTATACTTGGTTTATTTAGTATAACATACATTTTGCACGACAACTTTGCAACTAAGTTCCTCTCTTTTACAGATGACCATCGTGCTACACCCATCCAGGATACGGCACAACGGAGACGCAGGCGCAGACGTGCAGCAGGGACCCGTTCCAAGGATTCTCTTCAGATTAAGACCTTGTGTAAACCTTTTTTACTGTCTCTTGTTGATACACATCCCCTGGATTCTCAGTAAAACTGCGATGGATGCTGATGTATTGGCATGTGGCCACGTCAGATTATTGCACGTACCTGGACACCAGGGGCTTATTACAAAGGGCGACGTTTCGTCCGGTTTATATCATAAAGACCGAATACCTTAGGGAGTGTTCGGCGTCGCGAGTTTGGCATTATATGCATCAGCTCTGAATCATTGTCTTTGGTCAAATGTTGGGTTTGCCCGGCTCCTATGTTTTGCTGCCTTACATTCCGCTCTATCAGCTAAGGCGGCACCAGGAGAACTACTGCGATTGTGCCCTAGTTCAGCCAAGCGAGCACCTCAGTAGAGAAAGCCGAAAACTGACTGTCATGATATAGCGTGAGACTGTTCAACCACTCGATGACCCAGCGGAATCTTCGGGATTCCTCCGCCTTAACGAAGGGCCGTTTCCCGGGCAGGCTTGTACGCGCCCCGAATTCGGATGAGGGCGGAGCCACCAGGGGCTATATAGTAGCCCCACTGTCAAACTCCTATGGCTAAGTGAAAGTGATAAAGCATTATAGTCTGATTGCCTAGTTCGCTGCGCTATCACCTCCTTAATGGACCAAGACGTTGGATTAAGTGTGAATATGCATCTTCTGCGAGCACCCCCGCATTATATGCATGGGGGCTGAAGCCGACGACTGTCATCTTTCAGGTTAACATATATACATAAACGGCCGCACAGGAGGTATTATAATTCTTGCAGGCACAAGTATAAAATAGCCTTTACATTTCAGCAAAACATTGTTTTCAATGGGAATACATGTCATTAGAACATAATATTCTTCGAGCATTGCGCCTCTATCAAACGAGCGCCCTCAAGAACTTCTCGGAAGTAGTACTCGGCTTTGGTCCGAGTCTTGGGCTGCAATGGCGGTGGCCTCCATCTCTGCCCAGTATGTCTTGACACTGGCAAGGGCCATCCGCGCACCCTCTACGCACGCCGACCTCTTCATCGCGTTGATATGCGGCACGGCGCCAATGAATTTCTGCACCAAACTAAAGTAACTATTCAGCTTTGGCCTTTCCGGCCACAGATGATCCACATTAGACCTCATGGCAAGTCCGGACAACCTATTCAGCTCGGCCCATTTGGCCAACCGATCAGTCAATGGAAGCGGACGCTCTGGATCATTAAACTGTGACCAGAACAGCTTCTCCACTTCACGATCTTTTTTATCTCGGAAGTAGTCGGCCGCATCGATAGCACTCGCTGCCAAGTCAAGGTATGCATCCGCCGAACTCCATAGCCGGTCTAAAGGGGCGTACTTAGGATCACCGAACTTCATCCGCATCATAAAGGGCTTCCCAGCCGCGATATCTCCGGCTTGACGCAGCTCCTCCTTCATCGCTCTCATGGCCGAGCGGGTGTCTTTGGCCGTCACCACGGCCTTCTCCAGGTCTGCCCTCTTCGCTTGTTCTTCCTTTTCAAGAAGCTTGTAACGGTCAGCGGCATTCTTCAATTCCACAGCCATCCTGGATATTTCCCCCTTGCTTTGGCAGTGAGCAGCCTGTTCGGCTTTTAGCTCCTCGACCGCCTTTAGGGCAGCCGCATCGCTTTTTCTGGCTTGTTCTTTGACTCGGGCAAGTTCTGCCCGCAGGTTCTCCACGGCCGCAGCTCCATTTGCATTAACACACATGTTATAGATACTGGCATCATGCTCCTCTTACCATGTGTCTCCGAAGAAATCACATACCTTGTGCCTCGTCAAGCCGCTTGTTGACAAGTACGATGTCGGCATCTGCCACGTCAAGCTGCCGCTTTAACTCGGCAAATTCATCAGTCCGGCTGGCCACCGGACACTTCTCCACCTGCATATTAAGGCGGCAAAATTATACCTGGGACTATGATCCTCTGCGCGTCGTCGTCTTCGACAGCACCCTGAGTCTCAGGGGCTACTATCTACACAGGGCGCATCTTAAAATATGCGGTACTGTCAAGAAGGTACATCATTTTGCATACCTCAAAACCCGTCAGTAGACTCATGACAGCTTCATGCAACCCGCTCTCCGTGGACGAAATCCTTTCAATTACCGTATCCATCAATGTACGGTGCTCTTCTGAGATAGCCGCTTGCTCTAGCAGATCCCTTAGTACCTCCGACTGCGCACCAGACGGTGCCGGACTCTTTCAATTGATCTCTTCAGAAGCCGGATACTGAGGGCTTCGGGTGGCCATATGACTACCTTCTGGCCTTGCCGGATCAAGAGAAACCCTCCGCGACGACACTTCGGGGTCGCCTGCCTCATGAGGCGGTATGGCAGGGGGAGGCGTTCTGCTCTCCATCATCTCTGGAAGAAGATCCCCCGAAGACGAGCTCTGCTGGGAAGGGCTAAGATCCGAACTGCAAGATAAGTGCTTCGGTTATTTTCCACAGGAGTAAAGCAAGGTTTTTTCTCATTATTAAGTACCCTTTTACTTACAGCTCGGTGGAGGGCTGATCCCCTTGAGGGCATAGTGCGGACGGGGTATCCCCCGGTACAGGACCCTCTGGCGAAGATTTCTTCCCCCGTTTCGAGACCATTGTCTCCGGGTCCTCAGAGGCGGTCCTCTTCTTTCCCTAGGGAGAGGAAGTTTCGATTCCTCCCTTCTGGCTAACCTCCTCTGCAGAGGCGGTAGCTTCCTTGTTCCCCCTTTATCTTCTCCCGAAGGCGCTTGATAAGGTGCGATCTCCAGCATCCTGGTTAACACAGGGTCTGGCGAGGTCTCAGGGAGGGGGGCCGGGCACCTGATCAACTTTGCCTTCGCTATCCACTCCTGGTTAAAGAGCGGCTTTTTTAAGGGCGATGTTGCGATAGATAAACGGATGGTGTGTTCGGATGCGGGGCTACTTATTTGGGTGTCCGAACGATTGCAGCTCAGACCTGCATCCTCAGTGGAGTCCGGACACATTATTTGTGGTCCGAAGAACAATTTGTACATCTCCGCGGGCGTTATGCCAAGGAGATGTTGAAGAGCTTGCGGTCCCTCCGGATTGAACTCCCACAGGCGGAGGGGACGACGTTTGCAGGGCAGGACTCGGCGAATTAACATGACTTGCGTCACCACGACCAGACTAACATCTCTCTCTAGGAGATCTCGGATGTGGCTCTGCAATATGGGAACATCCTTTACTGGCCCCCAGTCTAGCCCCTTGTTGACCCATGACGTTAGTCGTGGCGGGGGACCCGAGCGAAAGACAGGTGGAGCCACCCACTTGGTACCCCTGGGAGCTGTGATATAAAACCACTCTTGTTGCCATAAGCTGGACTCCTCCTGGAAAGAGCCCTCGAGCCATGGGGCGTCAGCATTTTTGCTTATTACGGTGCCTTCGCACTCTGCGTGCCGCCCCTCGATCATCTTCTGCTCCACTTTGAAGGTCTTGAGCCACAGTCCGAAGTGAGGGGTAATACGGAGGAAAGCTTCGCACACGACGATGAACGATGAGATGTGGAGGATAGACTCCGGAGCTAAGTCATGGAAGTCCAGCCCATAATAGAACATAAGCCCCCTCAAGAAGGGATCCGGCGTGAAGCATAGCCCTTGGAGGAAGTGAGATACGAACACGACACTCTCACCGGGCTTGGGAGTGGGAATAACTTTCCCTTGAGCAGGCAGCCTATGCGGGATTTCGCCGGTCGGGTACCTGGCCTCCCTTAGCTTTATTAAGTCTTCCTCCGTGATGGAGGAAGGCATCCACCGACCTTGAAGGTTGGATCCGGACATAATCGGAGGTCCGAAGCGCCTGAATCTGAGCTTCGGGTGTTGGAACTCGAGGTGGGAGGCGGATTCGATTGAGGTCGAAAGAAAAGAACAGGCCTTGGTCTCTTTATAAAGAGGTTGAATACCAAGAGCCATCCTCGTGACCGTTTGGGACTTACCTTCGATCGAGGGGACATACCAAGGGCACGATTGGGTTACCCATGTCTGTGTTAATGAGAATCCCGTAAATAAAGGGGACACGATCTCTGCTCCGACAAGACATGCCAAGGAAACCGCCTCGCGAAACACGCTGAGGTTGGCTGTAAAAAACGATCCGAATAAAGGCTTGGATGTGGTGTGATGTCACACTACGGAATATGTCAGCAGATTAGATTTGTGGAAATATTATTCTCTCTACGGTGGCATGTGGAACTAGTTTGCAGAGCCGGACACGATCCTCGTGTTCAAAATCTTCTATGAAGTATTCGGCGGAGGAACCCACCTTGCAATGCCGAAGACAATCTGCACGCCGGACTCATCGTCATTGAGGCCTGGATCAGGGGCTACTGAGGGAGTTCTGGATAAGGGGGTATCCGGACAGCCGGACTATAACCTTTGGCCGGACTGTTGGACTATGAAGATACAAGATTGAAGACTTCGTCCCGTGTCCGGATGGGACTCTCCTTGGCGTAGAAGGCAAGCTTGGCAATACGAATATGTAGATCTCCTTCCTTGTAACCGACTCTGTGTAACCCTAGCCCCCTCTGGTGTCTATATAAACCGAAGGGTTTACTCCGTAGGACCAACAACAACAATCATACCATAGGCTAGCTTCTAGGGTTTAGCCTCTCTGATCTCGTGGTAGATCAACTCTTGTAATACCCATATCATCAAGATCAATCAAGCAGGAGTAGGGTTTTACCTCCATCGAGAGGGCCCGAACCTGGGTAAAAACATCGTGTCCCTTGTCTCCTGTTACCATCCGCCTAGACGCACAGTTCGGGACCCCCTATCCGAGATCCGCCGGTTTTGACACCGACACTCGCCTTTTTTTAGTCCGGGTTTGTATCGATGGATCACGCGAAGCAGCAAAAAACCAAGCCGTGTCTTTTACTCCTCCGTCGATGCTCGCTTTCATGAATTCTGTACTTCCTGTCGCCGACATGTGGGACATATAGCAACCGGGTTGAGGTGTCAAGCACCAAATAAGAATGGAGAACAGCAGGGGGACGCACCCCAGTCGTACCGCCCCAGTAGTAGTAGTAATGAGCAATGAGACGTCAAATCGCAATGCTGGACCTTCCTAGACGGACGAAGCAACCATTATTTCACACTTCGGTTCGCCATCATCTCAAACCACGTAGTATTGCTTTTGCCTCAAGAGGGACACACGCATCGCCTTGGTACATCATGACATGTGGGACCGCATGACAAGCCATGCTCCCCTGCCGATCGCTCGGTAAAATGACCTCATTTTTACTACTATACTTCCTCCGTATCGGTTTACATGGCATGGACGCCGTTCTATGTTGAGAATTTAACTGGCTATATATGTGATGAACAGTATATGTTTATAAACTACATCCGCTTAATAATCCAATGATATACTTTTTGTGACATAGTAACTCAGATTTAGTTAGTCAAATGGATGACCTAGAACTACGTGCATGCCCTATAAACCGAGACGTCTAAAAAACGAGACGGAGAGGGTAGTTCAGTACGTATCTTTTAAGATCAATATAGTCGGGATTCACCAAGGAGCAAAACCAAGTGCTAGGCTGCACCTGTCGTGTTGGCGTAGCGACTCAAGCAGGGTCAGTCCGCACACAAAATGGTGACACACTTAACAGGACCCCTTTGGCCGACATGTGGCTCATCCACCGTCTTGTTCCACGTGTGATGCACCAAATTATAGTTCGGAGCAGCGGATGGAATTGGAGGCACCCTAGTCGTAGCGCCGCAGTAGTAGAAAATGAGCAATGAGGGGTCAAATCACAAAGCCCCACCTTTCCCGCATTAAGCTGGACGGACGAAGCAACCATCATTTCACTCTAGGGCGCAAGAGCATAAAGAAAAGAGAAAACCAATGATGCATGCGGCAGCTACCTAGGGCACCCTAGGGTAGGGGTCTCCACTACAGATCATTTTTTAAAAGCACCTCCACTACAAATCGGCTTCTCCCTCGTCCTCTTGAAGAAAACCGATGATGCGTGCGGTGGTAGGGTTTGTAGGAGTACTACTAGGGCGTGCGGGGCCATGTCGTAGTAAACGGGAGAGGGATTGAGTTCGAGTCGACGCCTTAAATATGTGTGGGCCGCTTGGTTTTAGGGGAACGAGGCAGCATTTTGGGTTGGGGGACCAGTGGAGATATAGTACATACAAAAAATTGTGGACGTAGGTTCGACCGAAAGGCAATGATGCATGGGCCCTGCATTTTATATACCCGGGGCCGTGTGAAATTTGCTACTCTACTCAAAACTAGTAAGGTACACATGCATTGAACGCATGAGATTTCGAAACTAAATTATGAATAAATACACACTATATCATGTAAAGCTCTGAGTCATATATGCATGATGTAGATGTTCGTTTAGTTCTTATAGTTCATCTCATTCAAAATCAATTATTTTTATAAAAATGTTAAGATTCATGGGGTTGTGCATTGTAAAGCATAAAGTAAAAAAATGGCAACTCATTTAGAAAAAAAATCAATTATGATACGGAAGATTCTAGAACAAAGGAGAAGTGCTTGTGTTTTGAGGTTTGTGCATTATGCTTAAGTTCAACCATGGAGTCTTCTAAATTGTACATGTGGCAGATCTGGTGGAATGTTGATGATATCCAACGCCCAGTAGTGCTTGGATTTGCCATCTTTGCACTGTTGGATTAGCTTCATCCAGCGACCATCTTTCAAGTTATTCGCACACCATATAGTTCTTGTGTCATAGTTGCATGTCTTGGAAAAAAGCTACTAGTGGGTTGTACTAGCTAATTAGGAATAGAAGATGTATACATGGAAGTTGTAGGGAAACATATGATATGGAGTATCTCAATTCCTATGAGTAGGGATTGGAAAAGAGATGTCATTTGGTTGACATCATAGGAACTCTTCTATTGAATTTAGAGATGACATGTATCTCAATTCCTATGAGGAGGGATTAGAAAAGAGATGTAATTTGGTTCATATCATAGGAACTTTTCTATTGAATATACGCTAACGTTTATTTTCCTTTGAAATTACGGGAGTATAGGAATCCATTCATATGAACCAAGTAGCTCTAAAGCTATAGAAATGATATCATGTTTATTTCCTTTGAAATGTGGAGTATATGAATCTATTCCTATGAACCAATTGGCTCTAAAGAAAAAAATCCTATAAAATCATATCATATAGAGTTCCTATGATATTCCTCCACACCAAAGGATGGTTGAAATTGCTGCAGGTGATACGATGGTCTTTCTTTGTAGACTCCTCCCCCATTTTTATAGTTACCGCTAGAAGATGAATGAAATGATATATACGGGGTATTCTACATGTGCAATTTGGTACACGAAAACTCGGTAAAAGTTTGCGAGGTTCGAATTTTCAATAAAGCTATATGGACTGCATTTTGGAATGGAGGGAGCATACGGCAGTTGCTCACACTCACGTGGAAGATTTGTGTGTAGGATGAGTGGCTGTTCTGTTAAATGACATGGCAAAACTGACGCTGTCGGATGCCGATCTAACGGTTCTTACGGCGTTCGTCAGGAAAAGGCTTGTGGCGAACATTTGTCGGATAATGACTTACGAAGACATGCGTTGCATTGATACGTGCCTCCTCTCTCTCACGCACACGTACCCTCCCGAGTCCTCTCGCACCCACCGTCTATCTGCAGGTAGACGTCACACACATATGTGCTCTTCACACCCTACCCTCAGAACTTCTAAAAAACAAAAGAAGCCGCGCACATTTTATTTTAGCTCACACGTCACACACTTATACTATTACTCTTGTCACGAACGTTCTTTGGGCATAGTATATTGTACTCTCACGAAGAGAAGCGGTGCACGCACGCACTAGTTCTCTCACACCCACTCGCGGGTACACGTAGGAGCGCATTTTTTTGAAGCTGGTACAATAAAATCACAACTGGTGGTCACAAATCCGGCCGGACAACCTCGACCGGGGCAGGGGTGTAGGTGCATCGTTCACGCTCTCATCGGCGGCAAGGGAGGAGACCAACGGCTGCCCGTGTGTCCTGATCGTCGGCCGTGTCGTTCTCTCCGAGAGAGCACCTGCGCTAGAGGGCCTCCGGCCCCTTCTTCCTCCCTGCGGTATTGTGGCCAAGATGCGTCCTCCCGATGCCGTCTTTGCCACATGCCGACGACCCTCAGGTATATATTCCTTCAAAACCTGCCTTGCTCTACTACCCCAGCTCCCCACTTGGCTTCGTGTGGATCTTTTTCTACTTTCGTCCGCTGTTCCAAAGCCACCTAGACTTTTACTATTATTAGAGGTAAAGCTAGTTCATACAGTCGACTCTAAGAGTTGGTTCAAACAGGGAAGAAAGTGGGAAAGCTGTAGCATGAATCTAGGACTTGGTTCTAAGAGGAAACGGGGGAAAGTAGTAGATACTGGCTACCCAACCGGTCTCTTGGTTGAAAAGACGAAGAAAGCATGGTGGATGGCGAAGGGTGGGGGGAAGTGGACCTATCTCTTGGTTGAAAAAGGAAAGAAAGTGACCGGTGTTGGGGGACAACGCAAATGAGAATGAGCAGGTCTAGATTTCATGTGCTCACATAGGAAAATGTCGCCGAGGAGATATAAAATGGGACAAATGCAGACATGTTGCCTGAGTGTTTGCCGCTCTTGGCAACCACATCTGCCTCACCACTTAAATCTCACACCGCTAACATTGATTCATCCCAGTGGAACTGCACAAATTTGATTGCACATTTACTAACCATGTGCTACTCTCATGACAGTAATACTAATGTTATTGTTCTGCATGTTAATCTAGTGGCAGTGTTGATGTGATGTGATGCTACTTACATAAGGACACTTTCATACTGTCAATCTAGTGCCAATTATAACACAATAGATGCTGCTGTTAATCATATGCCACTGCAAATATCTGTCACTGTTTAAATAACCGTATTTCGTATTTGCGCAAACAGGGATGTCTGTCTCCATATCGTTTCGGGATGTCTGTCTCCGTATCGTTTCTATCCGCACAATCAAAAGCACACACCTCAGTTTTAGTAGAACTGCGCAAAATGAGATGGCTATCCCTCATTGCTGTCGTCTAACCACCCATCTTCTAGGTATTCCTACATTGGTAGTTACTAGGTAGAATGACCAATGCAATATAAAAGAAGTTGATTCGTACGTTTTACTTCCTGATTTCAATGCAGGGACGAGCGAAAACAACTGCATCCTAGTCGGGAATGCACTTTCTACCAGTTCATCCATGGACCGAGGACTAGCTGGCACGGCTGCACGGCGGTTTTTTGGACAGGTGCGCGGACAAGAGGCATTGTGGTCTGCTTATTTCTGCAAATAGCGGTGCTTAAATTTAGTGGAATGCACAAGAATTTCAGCTGGTCAGTACACTACATGGTTCAGTTCAGCATTCTAGCTGAGAACACAATTATAATTGGTTATTCTGGAATGAGAGACCTAACCCTGGATGGTGGCAACAAGAAAAAACCAGAGTGAGCTCTAGGAAATTTAAGCATGTCGGGAGGCCCTTTGCTCAGAGAAGCCTTGCTTGTTTTTTCCTGATTTGTAAACCTTCTCACAACTTTGTCTTTTGCTGTGAACTAGTATATGTTTGTTATGTTCTACGAATCATTGAGATGTATAGAATTGCTTAACTTATGCTTTTTAAGTTTTTTATGAAGCAAAGTTTAATGTGAGTGTTCCACATGAACGCTGTACTAGCGTGTGAACGTTTGGAATTTACATTGTGGCCTCAGTTAACTGCATGAACCACTGTAACAAGATACATGGTTGCTTATATGTCAGACAGCAGATTGTTGATTGTTAGCTCGTCGATAGCCAATGTGCTGTGTTTTGCACAACTGCTTACAAGTGGGGTAGCACCAACGGTGTTTACAAGTACTTATGTATACGTCGGTGCACAGTTCTCAAACAAGTACTCTATTTCATCAAAACACACACTGCTCGTATGATAAAACTAGTGAGGACGCATCTGTTTTGGCAACAATTACGATGATTCACGGGCACACAAAAGTAGCAATAGTTCCCATAGACGGATTCAAATAGTGTACTAGCCCCAGAGGGCTCGATAACAGGCAAGGTTCGGATAATTAGACAGAATCCAAACTACTATTAAACACTAGCTGGGTCAAGTATTTCATGCCTCGATCTAATTTGGGCTGGACACAAGACAGACCTTGCCATGAACATCCTCGAGGACGTCCGGCAGCAGCTCAATCCTGTGAACCTTCATGAAGAAAACCTTGTGGCCTTGCCACTCATAAACTTGTTTGTAGAGGCATGCCACGTCATCTTCCTATGTAAGCTTGACAAGAACAGTATGCCTCACAAACGAAGGAGTAGCTTTGAACTTCGTGTGCTTCAGTACACCCTGGACAACACGCCTGACAACAGTGAGGCTGGAATACAAATCTTCATTGGTACAAGCGCAAATGGCTTCCAGGATCCAACAGCCTAAAAACTCCGTTTTCCTGGTGCGTATATTCAGGTCATCCGCCTCATAGCGAGTGACATGTACAACCACACAATCCTTGTCTGCATCAGGGCTCTAATTGAAACAGAAACAAATTCTGAATTACTTTCCAGTATAAGAAACACAAGTTATTTAAACCACTATGTATAGCATGGCATCGAAGCTAATAAAATTTTGCATTATTCATCACCACATACTTAGATGAAAAACCACAATCGAGATCGGCAAAGAAGAAAATCACCTTGGGCAGCTCAGCGGGGGGGGGGGGGACACATCCTCGAAGGGGGGGAATTGCTCCTGTAGTGCCACGAGGGCTGTAACCTCAAATGGGGCGTTGACCATCTCAGTAGTGGCCATGAGCGTATCTGGGGTCGGCTCAGTGGCTGCCTCCATCTTCTTGGAGCTCTCTGTCTCGTGGGGATCAGCCTCCCGCGTTTGCTCCAATATCGGCAGATCTTTGCCTGGTTCTCCTTGGTCCATCGTGAAACTGACGAATACTAGGAGACCACTGGAAGGAAAACACAATCGCAATGACAATGAAACAAAAAAGAGAGTGAGGATCGGTTACTACTTTGCAAAAGTTCTTTTTTTTTCTTTGAACGAAAATATACCAACATCACGGATCCGCTTACCTTCCCTTTGTTGG
Source organism: Aegilops umbellulata (assembly GCA_032464435.1). Taxonomy (NCBI): domain Eukaryota; kingdom Viridiplantae; phylum Streptophyta; class Magnoliopsida; order Poales; family Poaceae; genus Aegilops; species Aegilops umbellulata. The sequence continues at coordinate 291,946,643 of CP136060.1, forward strand.
GAGAGAAGAACAGTGGCAGATGCGAGTGTTGCCTTTCTTGAAGATGGTGAGGGAGAAGGGGATTTAGCGAAGAGTGAAATGATGGTTGCTTCATCCGTCAAACTTAGACTGCGGGGAGGTGGGGTTTTGTAATATGACGGCTCGTTATTGCCGCGCTACGACCGGGTGACTCTCCGCCTGCATACTGCCTTCTAATTTGGTGGATGGCATTTGGGCCCGCGTGCTGCATGGCCCGCATGTCGGTGAATAGAAGTATAATGGCATTCAGTGGAGGGAGACGTTTCGATGACCTAGGAGGAGCCAGAACCGGTATTGTATCCACTGTACTAGTAGTAATTGTTTTCTGGGTAGCTGTAGAGTGTCTCCATTGTACTAGTAGTAATTGTTTCTCTGGGCCCAAGACAAAACAGCCCATCCACCCTAGTAAATAGTAAAATCAATTCAAAAGTCCATATATTTACTGAATGAGAGGCGCTACCCACACCCAGCACACCGCCCCCCAAAAAACCTGGGTGTTCTTCTTCCTCCTCGCTCCCACCCACCTCACGTCAGCTCGATCCACTCGTACCCCCAAATTCCTCAACTCACCCTACAGAAAACCCCAGCTCCCCTTCTTCTTCACTACTATCGAAAACCCCCAGCTCCCCTTCTTCTTCACTCGCACTACACTCGTCATTCGTTACTTTGCTCAAATCCGTGAGCACGACGCGACGCCCTCGAGGAAAATGGAGTCGGCTGACCCCAGCGCCAAGAAGATGAGGCTCCCGCCAGCGGCGACGCCTGTTGTAGATCCCGCACCCGGCAGCGCAGGGAGAAGCGGTGACCCCGCCCCACCGGATCCCAGGAACCCGTAGAATCTCTGGTGGGCCGCATCAGCGATCTCCCGGACGCCGTCCTTGGGGAGATCATCTCTCTTCTCCCCACAAAGGATTGCTACCGCACCCAAGTCTTCTCAATTCGGCGGCGCCCTCTATGGCGCGCCGTGCCCCTTAATCTCGACTGTCGTCAGCTATCTCTCTTCAATGATTTTGAAATCCCCAGAGCCATCATCTCCTCCCACCAGGGCTCCGTTCAAAGCCTCTGCATCCCGTCATGCTACCTGAGCAAGCATAGCAAGCCCTACACGGTGGACGCCTGGCTGAAATCCCCTGAATTCACAGAACTACAGTTGCTTGAGTTCTACTATTCCCATGGAAATCACCTACCAGATACCGAACGCCATCTACCTGTGCCCACAGCACCGATGTCCATCTCGCGGTTTTCCTCCTCTCTCCACACCGCCACCTTTGCGCTGTGCGACCTTCCAGACAATCAGGTACTAAACCTTTGAATCCCATTTCCAAGGAAACTTTCACTTGTGCGGGTTCGTATATCGGAGGCCTCACTACACAGCCCTGCCCTGGAGTGCTTGGTGCTTGTTTTCACAGTTAGAATCGGTTGTCTCCAAATAAAGTTTCCTAACCTTGTAAGAATTGGAATTTGTTTTGACAGAAGACAGCTCATCATCCAAGATGCCCCTTCACTTCAAAGGTTGATCATTGATTCTAGTTATTCACCGTTGCAAATAACTGTCCTCTCTGCGCCGAAACTGGAGACCTTGGGTGTAATACATGATCTCTGTGCTCATTTCAATATGGTGTTTGGCTCCATAGTTCTTCAGGTACTTTACATTATCATCTACACTTGTAACCATAAGCTGCATTTTAAATTTCTGCGCATAAGTTATATGTCATCTTGGAGTACACATTTTGTACTAATATTATGTTATATGCTCAATGAAGAGTTTCTCCATGGATGGCCTATCAATGGTGCTGGATTCTGTCAAGATCTTATATATCCAAATGAATAGTTTTGATCTGAACAAGATTATTGGCTTGCTGCAATGCTTTCCATGTCTGGAGAAGTTGTATATAAAGGTGATAATTTCACGCACATTGGAAGCCCGCATATAGTGTACTAGAATTAACCGTTCAGCTGTTGCTCTTTTGACACTCCTTTTTTTAGACCTTAACTGTTTACAATCTTCATGTCTATTTAGGCAACAAGACGGGGTAAGAAAGTTATAACCAATCGGTGGATTCGTAAGCATCGGGATTTTCTCACTTCTCATGAGATTCATTTGAAGACAATAATGCTAGAACGATATGTGGCCAACCGTGCAAACACTAGATTTGTCACATTCTTCCTGCTGAATGCGAGGTTACTATTGTCCATCAGGCTTAAGTTTATCAGCAGCATGGTTTTGACGGATGGGTATGTGGAAGAGCAAAAAAAGGAGTTTCAGGTGGGCAAAAGAGCTTCTGAACATGCCGGGCTTCTATTTACAACATATTGTGGTCATAATCCAGTAAATTTTATGACCCAGGATGTTCATTCTATGGACCTGACCGATCCATTTGACTGTGACTGCCAAAACAGTGCTGGAGTTAGATGTTGTTGCCCTTTTCAACCTGGTTTTTTTGTAAACCTGATGAACAATTAACCCTCGTGCTTTTGTACAGTTTGTAAGCTGGAGTTAGATGTTCTTGCCCTTTTCAACTCGGCTGTGACTGTCATATTTTCTTTGAAGCAAGGCAAATGGCTTGCTAATCGTTTAATTTAGAGTGAAATATTGTAACAACTAACAAATCCCAACCAAGGGAAATAACATCACTCTTGCCGGCTGGTTGAGCTCACTATGCATTACAGAAGCCAAGTGATTAGCCCCCACCAGCACCCACAAACTTATTTCCAACTAGCACATCAAATGGGCTATAAATTTTCATAGGAAGGGCTGCATGACCGTGACAGATTTGGATTCTGACATTTGGGACCCGCGAGGAAATATCCTATCCAAGGTGGTGTTGACTTACTAGCCAGTCAACAAACGATTCTGCCTACCAGCCGTTGGATTGACATCCAACATCTGTCGTGTATCTTCTATCTCTTGTCTTCTTCTTCCTCCAGCCACCCAAACCAAACCACCCCGGCGGCTCCGCCTACTCCCGCCTCCCATGGCTGGCTGCGCCTCCGCCGCCCTACCGTATGTACCCTCCAACATTGGCCAGTCCCTCCCTCTATTCCCCCACACATCCTGTTGTTCCCCAGCGACATCATCCCCAACACGCACCCGCACCCGAACCAGTCAACCCTCGTACTCTCCTCCGCCTGCGACTGGACCGGCGCATATTCCACGGCTCCTGTTCGTTCCATCCGAGGCCTCGTCGTCGTCCTCCGCCTTGCAGCCTTGGTTCGCTCGCCGTGCGTGTTGCGCCGCCCTCTTGCGTTGTCAACGTCGTCAACAACCGAGAGGAACAAGGAGATGACTGTATGTGGAGAGGATGACAGTAGGGACCCACCAGCGTCATGGCAGTACACAAGCAAGTGCCTCTATATTACAAGCCCAAAAATATGGTTCCTCCTAATGGTTGGACATCTGGGGCTCACGCCATTGTCAACATAGTCAATAAACGAGAGAATTACACTACGAGCGGCTGACACCAGGGACCCAGCAGGTCGCGCAGTTTTTTTTAGGAACAAGCAGTTGTTATTTATACTAGTTTTAGCAACGGATCAGGGTAACAATGGGGCTGTGCGGGGGCTGTGGCCCGTCTAGCCAGGGTTTTATTTATGTTTACCACATCATGAGCCCAGTTGTGTTTTTTTCTTGCTGAAAATGGCTAGACCAGTTCTATTTTTTAAAAAAATACCCAAACGAGGCCTACTTGCTTTATCAGCCCTGCTGGGCTGCAAATCTTTCAAGACGAGGAGAGTTTCATTCGGTTTACCTAGAAATGGGCTGTACATTTTGAAAACACATCAAACTGGGAATTAGTTTCAATTTTTTTTCATTACAAGATTTTAAATTCCATTAATTTTTATGCGTGGACAATTATTTGTATTTTATATTTATATAAATTATTTTTCAAAATAGTTTGAATGTGAATCGATATTTTGGGATTAAAAACAGTTGACCGCACCAAAATATGCAAAATATTCGTATACTTTTTAACCCTGGCCACAATATGGGGTGTAATGCTACCAAAAAGAAGATGGGCTCCAAAAAAATTCTTAAGAATTAGCAAATGGGATGTACATTATTAGAAATAATGCACACGAGAGCAGTGACTGTTGGATGTCCATCCAACAGTTGTCGCACTTCTTCAATCTATGATTTTCCTGCTCCAGCCGCTCAAACAAGCGCCGACGGGACTGCCTGCTCCCTCCTCCCGTGGCCGGCTATGCTGCCGCACAGGCCTCACTGCCCCACCATACTCCCATCGTTGGCCTAGCCATCCCTCTACTCACCCAAACCTGCTGTTATTCTCCGGCGACGGCAGACGAACCAGTAAACCCTCGTACAGTCGTACTCCCCTCCGCGTGGAAACAACTGCCGAGTCTTCCGTGCCTCCGTGTTGTTCCCTTCCTAGGCCTCGCCGTCGTCCACCGCCCTGGTGCTCTCGGCGCGGCCTGGTCAATATGGTCAATGAACGACATCCATCAGAAGTGGACTGTACGTGGAGAGGCTGACAATTGGGTCCACGGCCGCACGCAAGGAAATGCCTCCTTATTACGCTCAAAATAATGATTCCTCCACCTGACAGCTAGGACCCACGGGAAGGGCTTCTGTATTTCACGGAAAAAACTTTCCCCCCGCTGACAGGTCGGACCCACCAGCTATATCTTCGCACGCAAGGAAGTGCCTCCTTATGACGCACAAAAAAATGAATACCCCCTGCTAGCTGGGACCCACCATAGTGGGTGGCTGACTTGTGGGCCTACTAAGTTGACAGGGACAGAGGGCTTTGTCGACTTAGTCAATATGAATGATTCTAGCTCCAGTGATCGTACGATGTCCATCCAACGGCCATAGTGCTTCTTCAACCTCTGGTCTTCTTGCTCCAGCCGCCCAAAGCAGCGCCGGTCGTGCCGCCTGCTCCTGCCTCCCGTGGCCGGCTGTGCTACCGCGGAGGCCTCACCGTCCCCATACTACTCCCACCGCTGTCCAGGCCATCCCTCCACTCACCCACACCCCCTGTTATTCTGCAGCGACGGCGGCCTCACACCGCAGCCGAACCACTGAACCCTCGTACTCCTCTCCGCTTGGGCATCCACTGCCGTGTCTTCCCCGGCTCCGCGTCGTCACCTTCCTAGGCCTCCCCGTCGTCCACTACCTTGGTGCTCTCGGCGCGGCGTGGTCAATGTGGTCAACGACCGACTTCCATCGGAACAGTACTGTACGTGGAGAGGCTGACAGCTGGGTCCACGGCTGCAGCTGGGTCCACAGCCACATCCCAGTTTTTTGTGATTTGCCAAGTAAGTCGCTTTGTCAGGCCTGTTGGGCTGCAAATCTTTCAATACGAGGAGAGCTTCATTCGGCTGGCCGAGAAAATGGTCTATCAGTAATGAGAAATGGGATGTACATTTTTAAAACACATCAAACCGGCAATTAGTTTCAAATTTCTTTTTTTTATTTCGAGATTTTAAATTGCATTGACTTTTATGTGTGGACAATTTGTTGGATTTTATATTGATATACATTTATTTTTAAAATCAGTTTGAATGTGACTCGAAATTTTGGGATTAAAAACAGTTCGGACCGCACCGAAATATGCAAAATTTTGTATACTTTTTTAACCGTGGCCACAATATGGCCTGTAATGCTAACAAAAAGAATATGGGCTCCAAAAAAACCTTAAGAATTAGCAAATGGGCTGTAAATTATTAGAAATAATGGCAGATGGGCTATATGATGTTTTCCACAGGTTTGAGGCTTTCCTAAAAAAAGGTTGACGCACAAGCAGTGACTGTTGGATTTCCATCCAACGGCCGTCGTGCTTCTTCAATCTCTGCTCTTCCTGCTCCAGCCGCTCAAACAAGCACCAGCGGGACTGCCTGCTCCATCCTCCCCGCGGCCGGTTGTGCTGCCGCGCAAGCCTCACCGCCCCACCATACTCCCATCGCTGGCCTAGCCATCCCTCTACTCACCCACACCTGCTGTTATTCTCTGGCGACGGCAGACGAACCAGTAAACCCTCGTGCAATCGTACTCCCCTCCGCGTGGGAAACAACTGCCGAGTCTTCCCTGCCTCCGTGCCGCTCCCTTCCTAGGCCTCGCCGTCGTCCACCGCCCTGGTGCTCTCGGCATGGCCTGGTCAACATGGTCAACAAACGACATGCATCTGAAGTGGATTGTACGTGGAGAGGCTGACAACTGGGTCCACAGCCGCACGCAAGGAAATGCCTCCTTATTACGCGCAAAAATAATGATTCCTCCAACTGACATCTGGGACCCACGAAAAGGGCCTGTGTATTTCGCGAAAAAAACGTTGCCGCCGCTGATAGCTTGGACCCACCAGCTATCACTACAAAAAGAAGACACATCCGTAACATTTTGGGCCGAACGAAAAAAAAATTGTCATAGATATGACACTTCTATGACGATAATTGTGACAAAACCCGGTATCATCATAGATGTGGTGGGCTCCTACTTCTATGACAAAAATCATGACAAAAAATGGGCTTTTCGTCCTGGGCGGGCAGGAAACGCAGTTGCATGACATTCTTTGGGCCGTCCATGACAGAAAATACCATGGTAGAAGCGAGGGGAAGGAAAATTTCAGGGAGTTCCCGGTTACGGTGGGAGGTCGGGGCCGAGCGATGCGCGTTTCTCTCGTACACGTACGTGCGTGTGTGCGAGGCGTTGGCTCTAACTGAACCCGAGCGAGGCGTTGGGCTCTAACTGAACCCGAGCGATTGCACTGCAGGCTACGCGTTACTCAACCCGAGCGATTGATCGATGGCTGTTAACTGAACCCGATCGAGCGATTCTTTCGCTACTGCTGCTAACTGAAGCCGATCGATGCTGCCTCTGGATGAACAGTGAGTGTTGCGGGGGGGGGGGGGGTTGGATGAACAGTTCCCAGGGGGTGGATGAACAGGACCCCGTGGTGTTGCCTTTGGATGAACAAGACCCCGATCGATCGAGCCAGTTGGGGCTGGATGAACAGGACCCCGTGGAGGGCTGGATGAACAGGACCACCCCGTGGAGGGCTGGATGAACAGTAGACGGTAGAGGGGAGGATGAACAGTAGCCCGTGGAAGGGTGGTTGAACAGGAGCCCGTGGAGAGGGCTGGTTGAACAGTAGCCGGTGGAGTAGCGCGTGGTGGAGGCTGGATGAACAGGAGCCCGTGGATGAACAGTCGCAGGTGGAGGCTGGAGGAGGTCGACGGTGGATGAACAATAGCTCGTGGAGGCTGGAGGGGGTCGACGGTGGAGATGAACAGTATCCCGTGGAGTCCCGTTTTGCGGTACGCCACACCCCTCCCGATGAACAGGACCCCGTTTCGACCGCAGCGCTCCAACACAAGTCTGTTTCCTCCATTTTGCGGTACGCCACACCCCTCCCGATCAACAGGACCCCCGTTTCGACCGTAGGAGGTCCGTTTCGTCTGTTTTGCGATACGCCACACCCCTCCCGATGAACATGACCCCCGTTTCGACCGTAGGAGCTCCGTTTCCTCCGTTGTGCGGTACCCCAGGCCTCGATTCCATCGCCTCTTCCGTCCAAGCCCTCCCGATGAACACGACCACGTATTCTGTTCTGACCCAGCCGGTTGGCTCCCACGCGTTCCGTTGCCTCCCGATGAACACGACGCATTCCGTTGCCTCCCCATGAACACGACGCATTCCGTTGCCTCCCCATGAACACGACGATGACGTTGTTTCTCGGTTCCGACCCAGTCATGTCAACGAGCCCTCGCCGTACGTATGTGCGAGTAGGCGTTCGAGACCCCGCCCGTATGTACAGATACGTGGCCGTATTTTCTTTCTTGCACCCTGGCCGCCTCTACTACGACATGTGCGCGCCTCTATATCCACCAGTATATATGCACGTACACGTTCGCGACCAGAATGACAACGCTACGTACGCTTCGACCAGGTGGGTCCCGACTGTCAGGCACTTCCTTGCATGCGAAGATGTAGCTGGTGGGTCCCAGCAGTCAGGGGCAAACGTTTTTTTGCAAAATACGATGGCCCGTCTGGTGGGTCCCCGCTGTCAGGTGGAGGAATAATTATTTTGTGCGTAATAAGGAGGCACTTCCTTGTTGCGGCCGTGGACCCAGCTGTCAGCGTCTCCACGCACAGTACTCTTCCGATGGAAGTCGGTCGTTGACCACATTGACCACGCCGCGCCGAGAGCACCACGGCGGTGGACGACGACGAGGCCTAGGAAGGGGACGATGCGGAGCCGGGGAAGACGCGGCAGTGGAAGCCCGCGCAGAGAGGAGTATGAGGGTTCACTGGTTCGGCTGCGGTGTGAGGCTGCCGTCGCCGCAGGGCCTGGCCAGCGGTGGGAATAGTAGGGGCGGTGAGGCCTCCGCGGCAGCACAGCCGGCCATGGGAGGCAGGAGCAAGCGGCTGGAGCAAGAAGACCAGAGGTTGAAGGAGCACTACGGCCTTTGGATGGACATCGTACTGTCACTGGAGCTAGAAGCGTTCATATTGACTAAGTTGACAAAGCCCTTCGTCCTCGTCAACTTAGTAGGCCCACAAGTCAGCCTCCCACCAAGGTGGGTCCCAGCTAGCCGGGGGAGTATTCATTTTTTTTGCGTAATAAGGAGGCACTTCCGGTGTGTCCGAGCAGACAGCGGGGGGAACTTTTTTTTGCAAAATACGATGGCCCGTCCGGTGGGTCCCAGCAGTCAGGGGGAAATGATTTTTTTCGCAAAATAGTGGTGGCCCGTCCGGTGGGTCCCCACTGTCAGGTGGAGGAATAATTATTCTCCGCGTAATAAGGAGGCACTTCCTTGCGGCTGCCATGGACCTAGCTGCCAGCCTCTCCATGTACAGTACTCTTCCGATAGAAGTCGATCGTTGATCACATTGACCACGCCGCGCCGAGAGAACCACGGCGGTGGACGACGGCGAGGCATAGGAAGGGGACGACGTGGAGCCCGAGAAGACGCGGCAGTGGATGCCCACGCGGAGAGGAGTACGAGCATTCACAGGTTCGGCTGCGGTGTGAGGCTGCCGTCGCCGCAGAATAATAGGGGGTGTGGGTGAGTAGAGGGATGCACTGGCCAGCGGTGGGAGTATTAGGGGGTGTTGAGGCCTGCGCGGCAGCACAGCCGGCCACGGGAGGCGGGAGTAGGCGGTCCCGCCGGCGCTGCTTTGGCGGCTGGAGCAAGAAGATCATAGATTGAAGAAACACGACGGCCGTTGGATTGACATCCAACGGTTACGTCTGCTAGAATCGTTTGTTGACGTATATAATAACTAAAAAAATCTTGCATACGCGTCAACTAAACAGGCCCACAAGTCAGACCACTCCCGCTTTTTTTAATAATTTATATATAGCTCATGGCAACTTCTTATGCAATTTATTGCAGTCGTTTTTTTGGTTGGCCAGGGCCAATTTCGCATATTTCTGTGGGTTCCAAACTATTTTTAATACCGAAATGTCCAGCCAGATTTAAAGTACTTTGAAGATATATTTAAATTAGGTTAATGCCCAGTGAAATAGGAATCTGAAAATGTGATAAAATTTAGAAATTATAAAGTAGTTGCCAATTTGTCATATGTTATTATATTTACAACCCATTTCATATTACTTTCAAGATTTGCAGGCGTCTTGAAAGAGTTGCAACCCATCAGGGCGTAGAAAAATAAGTAGGCCTGGATTGGGTATTCTTCAGAAAAAATAAACTGGGCTCATTTTCACAAAAAAAATTGCTGGGCTGGTCACATGGTGAACATAAAATATAAGCCTGGGCTAGACGGGCCACAGGCTTCAGAAAAAATAACTGGGCTCGTTTTTTTGCCCGGACGCACTTCCTTGCGTGCGAAGGTGTAGCTGGTGGGTCCCAGCAGTCAGGGGGAAATGTTTTTTTCACGAAATACGGTGGCCCGTCCGGTGGTCCCTGCTGTCAGGTGGAGGAATCATTATTTTCCGCGTAATAAGGAGGCACTTCCTTGCTGCCGCCATGGACCCAGCTGTCAGCCTCTCCACGTACAGTCCACGTCCGATGGAAGTCGTTCCTTGAGCACGTTGACCACGCCGCGCCGAGAGCACCAGGGCGGTGGACGACGGCGAGGCCTAGGAAGGGGACGACGCGGAGCCAGTGAAGACGCGGCAGTGGATGCCCACGCGGAGAGGAGTATGAGGGTTCACTCGTTCGGCTGCGGTGTGAGGCTGCCGTCGCCGCAGGGCCTGGCCAGCGGTGGGAATAGTAAGGGAGGGTGAGGCCTCCGCGGCAGCACAACCGGCCACGGGAGGCAGGACCAGGCGGCACGACCGGTGCTGCTTTGGGCGGCTGGAGCAAGAAGACCAGAGGTTGAAGAAGCACTACGGCCGTTGGATGGACATCGTACGGTCACTGCGGCTAGAATCATTTATATTGACTAAGTTGACAAAGCCCTTGGTACGTCAACTTAGTAGGCCCACAGGTCAGCTTCCGAAACGGTGCACCCCAGATGTTAGGGGGAGGAATCATTTTTTGGGCGGGTGAAGCTAGAATATCCGAGATTGAAGAAGAAGCACGGCATCTGTTGGATGGACATCCAACGGCCACTGCTACTAGAACCGTGCGTTGACTATAAGTTGACAAAGCCTTGCATACGTGTCAACTCTGTTTTTTTAGCGGACGCGTCAACTTAGTAAGGCCAGAAGTGTGTGGCAGAGAACTTATAGCCCATTTGAGATTTGTAAGAATGTGTACCCCATTTTTGAATTCTAATGGAATTTACTACAGCACATTTACAGTTTGTTAAAAGTACAACCCATTTCAACCAACCGTCCAAAACAGAATTCAATAAAATTTCCCACATTTTGATGGGATCCGAAATATTTTTATCCCGAAATTTCTAGTCAGATAAAATACAATTTCAATATAAATTTATATTACGCAAAACTCCAACGAAACATTGCGCTCGCAACAATTAATGAAATTAAAATTTTCAATATCCGAAAATAATATTTTATAAAGTAATCACGTGTTTGGTGCATTTTTTATAGTTACTGCCCAGTTTTTATAATTACATCCCATTTATTATTTCTTAAAGCCCATTTTCTTGTTAAGCCTAATGCATCCCTCCTAGGAAAGATTTGCAGCCCAGCGGGGCGTAGAATAACAACTTGACCTTGCCTAGGTATTCCTAAAAAAAGTATAGCTGGGCTAGCCATTTTCAGCTTGAAAAAAATTAATATCTGGGCTGGATATCTGGCCTGGGCTAGACGGGCCACAGCCCGCCCAGTTAATACCTGCAGCGATGTTTTCGTTGTTGTTCAGAGGAGAAAAATTAATATCTGGGCTAAACATCGAAAAACTCTGCAGTGCTCACACCTCAAAAACACAAATACTGCTCGAGCTGCTTGGTCCCAGCTGTCGGCCGCTTCTTGTGCAATTCTCTCGTTTATTGACTACTACATAGGTTGACAATGGTGTGGGACCGTGATGTCAGGAAACCAGGAGGAAGCAAAATAAATTACTCCAGCGAGCACTTCCACCTCTGCCTCGTTGTCTCCCGTGGAAACCCCTTTCCTCCCTTTTTTTTTGCTCGGGCAAGGACCAATGCATGCAGCACGTCCATGCGGTTATTAGGCAAGAAATAAAAGCGCTTTGCATGCTATGAATTACGATGGCCTACATGGGTAGCTAATAAGGCATCCTCTTAACTGCTGTGATTAAATGTTGTGTTTAGAAGAGAGAAATATTCTTCTTTTCCACCAATCTGCCTGCACCTAGGTCGTGATGCACCTTCTAATACGACTTATTCACCTAAACGGAGGGAGTATAGTTTTATACATATTTAAACCTATAACGTTTCTGGCCGACCCGCTCCCAAGAAGCTCCCCTGATTTCCTGCCTCGTCGGCCGTTGGATTGATGGTCAAAATCGTTTATGTGTGATCTGAGACGTTGGATCCTCAAGACAGGTTTTGACTTCGCGGTAGTTTCTAGAGTGGCAATGACCTGTGGGCTCGGCCTCATCCACGATTGGTTGGGTCAGCAGTTTTGGGGTGTGCGAACGCCCTCTCCTCACGCGCCGCGTGCACGCGCGATTCTCTCGCGTGGAGAGGTTGACATTGCATTTTCTATTCCTTCCCTGCCTGCTGCCTGTGTCTGCCGCTGCAGGTGGGCTTTGTTTTGGGCTGGTCCCATTTATCTGTTACCTACCTGATTTTCTTGTGTCGTGTTGGAGAGAGAGGCAGGGCTGACCGATGCATGTGTGTGGGGGGCCTTGGCTGACCGATGCATCATGCGCCTGACCGATGCATGTGTGTGTGGGGCCTTGGCTGACCGATGCATCGTGCGCCTGACAGATGCATGTGTGTGGGGGGCCTTGGCTGACCGATGCATCGTGCGCACATCGTTCGTGCCTCACCTCCGTCTACGGTTGGAGAGAGGAGATGGAATGGCAAAATATCTCGCGAGCCCTGGGACTGGGAGCCTCCAGTTTCTCTTTCCCTCTCTGGCTCTCTCCAATCTCCCTTACCTACTACTGTCGCCGCCGCCTCCTCTCGGTTTCTGATGCCGCTCCGACGAAGATCACCGCGCCGATGGTGCTTAGATACCGAGGGACATCTCATGTTCTTCGTTGACGGGAGGAGGGCAACAGAAGCCGCGCCAGGCGGCATGCCTCGTCGTGCCGCACGGTGGCCGAGACGCGGCTGCCCCATGCTCTGCCAGCGCCGCTTCATCGTCTTCATCTACATGAGGCATCTCTGCCAGACCACGCGGCCATGCCTCCCCCATCTACCACGCTGGATGGCCGCCTCCTGGATGAGGTATCACGCTGCCGTCCTCTGCTGCCGCCGCTGCTACTGCCCAGGTCCCTCCTGTCTGCTCCTGCCGAGCGCATGTTTGTCATGGAATCAAGACACCATGGTTTTCTTTTTCCCTATTTATGTTCTTGCATTTGTTTCTTCTTCCTGCACCTATCTGTCAGCTGAAATTGTAGGCTGAGGTGAGCACCATGAAGATGAGGAGGTCGGTGGCTGACATAGGGAGCTCCTCGAACAGGGAAGTAGCAGTCCTGGACTCCTGGAGGAAATGGAAGGTTTCAGGTATGTTCACCGGAAGAGGGGTTACTATTTTGGCAATGTCCAGTTGGTTCATGCAACCTTTGCATCTTCCTCTGGCTGGCACGTCTAGATTGTACTTTTAGATGAAAAGAAAGTGCCTTTTTCTTTCTATATAGTTGACCCGTGAATAGTTATCTTCATAAATGTAAGAGTTTTCTGAATTTTATCTTCTCATTTGCAGTTTTGATGGGGATCGCTACAAATAGTTATGTTCATGAATGTAAGCATGCACGTGTGTTTCTATCCTCTGATGTCCCAGCAATTAAAGTCTTCTAAAAAATTGCTGGGTATGTTCAGATTTACTCTGATTTAACTATGGCTCAAAAAGCATGACCCATATAATTCTTTAATGTTGCAAACGATGCACAAATGTATCATTTCGTTTTTTGTTGGATAGAACAAAAGAGATTGAGAATTTTAGAGTTACAGTTAGTTGCGCAGCTGCATAGGCATATGAATAAGTTACTGCACGGGTAATTTGGTTTCTTCTGTGAACTTGAATACCATAAGTTTTGGAAAAGTAAATATTAATCATCTTTGAATTTGCAAGCCTCAAAATTAGCCGAAGATCCTAGATTGATCTGACCTCCTTGGTGAGGAGGGGAAGATGGAGGAGGCTCTCGTTCTCGGCACTCGGGTCTCGATAGGATCGGCATCAGCTACAATCATCTGCAAAACACAAAATAAAGATCAAGCCTTGGCAACAGAAACCACGGGAAACCTGAAATTCTGTACTGAACAAGAAGAGATAAGTTGGGGATAAATTTAGGTCGCCCAATTGATGAGCTCCTGCATATGCATACTGAATATTGAGCTTTATTTCACCGACATTTGGTTCTGAACATGTGTGCTAATAAGAAAGTTTGTATTCTTCTCTATTTTGAACAGCCCACAAAGAGACTAAAAAATGGTGATATGTTCCTTTCCATGGTTTAAGAACTCTGGGACTAGGCCCAACTAACAAATAGCTTCCTCATGTTAAAATACATCTGTATTCAGCTGTTTTCAGGAGAAATGTTTGATCATTTTCAGATGAGCAGCATATGGCCAGCGAGATTCAAGGGAACACACGACCCGATTGTGCCTTCTATAAGCAAAGCTGAGTTGCTGAGGTAATTGTTCTTTAGGTGCCCTCTATAAACACGCGACACATATGTATGTTCTTTTCATATGGTGCCATATATAAGTACATTTCGCTAATATGTGTCTTGTTTTACTTTTGTCCTTGGTGACTGTGGTTGTATTCTTGGCTTTGGTTATTATGTTTGAGTGTAAAATTGGTTGTTGAAATGATGAATGTGCTAATTCATCACTGGTCTCATTCCTTCTTGCAAATAGTTTCTACTCGATGTGGTTATGAGCACCTACCTTTTTTCACTTACAAGTGTCCGTTGGTTAATGGATGATTTTGTTTTGCTCGCGGCAGCTTGCTCGAGGCAGACCTGCAAGCCCGATGGAAAACTCACTGCATACACCGTGTCGTGGCTTCGAGTTTCAGCGTCAACATCACCTTTCTCTAACTGGCTTGCTTAGCCATGGATAGAGAGACCACCCTTCATTGATTTCTTCATCTATATCTTTATTCTAGGCATTATGTCTTTATTGGCTGTACAATTGTTCAAACTCTAGCCTACCTATAGGTTTTTTTGAGTGGGATTGAGTAGGAGTGTCTCTTTTCTATATCTAAAATTGATTGAACATCCAACTTTAATCAAGAACAAACCATCAGTAAGGAAGTGTAGCCTGGGAGAGGTGTGCAGAAATCCTTGAGAAAAGAGATAATCACTAAGAATGCCACTTTCCAGTGATTTCTGGTGGTCCATTAATTTTTATGAGTGAACTCGGAAGTTTTATGCATATTAGAAAGTTGCATTTCTTCTTATCCACATGCTTGCTAAATGCGCATTTTTTTCTTCCATTTATTGTTGGAAAGTAGGGAGCCTAGCATGATTTACATATATTTTACATGAACTTCATTCAACCACCTGCTATGAATATGAGATGTGACACATTGTTAGTTTAGTGAGAAGTTCCTGAACATACTTTATATATCTCTGGATTTGGTTCAAGTGTTTCTTCCGTTATCCACTCTCTCACTGGGCTTGTTTCTCTCTGCTTCCATTTTAGTACTGGAGAAACACATGAGACTGAATATTGTACCATGTCTAGATTGCTGCACCTTCTGGTTGTGAGTGGATCCACTCACAACCAGAAGGTGCAGCAATCTAGAGCAGAATAAACTCAGTTAAATCAGCTTATCTAACAAAGCGTTGTAACAAAACAAATTATGCAGAGTCTTGAAAGGGAACATACATGATGATTTCTGTAACGCCCCGGATTCGATGCGCCAGGTGTCTGCCAGTTATTCGCCGTCGTTGCCATGTCATGTGCTTGCGTGTTGCACTCTGCCATGTCATCATCTGCATTTCATATCGTGTCATCATGTGCATCGCATTTGAATACGCGTTCGTTTCATGCATCCGAGCATTTTCCCCGTTGTCCGTTTTCCAATCTGGCACTCCTATGTCCCCCGGCGCCCCCTTTTACCTCTTTTCGCGTGCGGGTGTTAAACGGTCTCGGAATGGACCGAGGTTTGCCAAGCGGCCTTGGTATAGCACCGGTAGACCGCCTGTCAAGTTTCATGTCATTTGGAGGTCGTTTGATACTCCAACGATTAACCGGGTAACCGTAAAGGCCTTTTTTGTGTGCAGCCCAACACCCCCTCCAAAATGGCCCAAAACCCATCCAAACCCTCTCCATCTTCTCGGTCGTTCGATCACGATCGTGTGGGCGAAAACCGCATCCCCATTTGGACACTCCTACCTCCTCCAACCTATAAATATGTGATCCCCTCCGATTTTCGCGCAGTCCAACCCTAGTCTTCCTCTTCCTCACGCCGCCGGACACGTCCAACCTCACGCCGGACATGTCCACCGCCCCAGCCACCTCACTCCGACCAATCGGATGAGGCCAAGTCAGCGCCGCCACCTCCCTCCTCCACTCCCGCGCCGACACGTGGTCCCTCGCGCGCCCACATCGCCGCCGCCGCCCGGGGCCCAGATCCGGCCCGCCCCGGGGCCGAACCGGGCCTCGCCGGGCCGGCAGGCCGCCGCCCGCGCCCCGCGTGGCTCTGCCGCATCGTCGCCGCCTCGCCTGCCGCTTCCCCGCCGCCGGCAAGCAGCTCGCTGGAGCCGACCGCGGCGCCCCGCCACCGGACTCCGCCGCCCGCCACCTCGGCTTCCGCGCCACCGGACGCCACCCCGCCGCCCTTCGCCTGCGCCGCCCCTCGCCGTCCCGCGCTGGTCGCCACCCCTCCGCCCATCGTCTGCGCCACCGGTGGCCCGCGCCTCCCCGCGTCGGTTGTCCCTCGCCGCCCCCACCGCCGGACACCGTCACCGCGCCGCCCCCGCGCCGGATCCGGCGAGATCCGGCCGGATCCCGCGTCTCCCCGGCGTCCTCAACTCCCGCCGGCCGCCGCCGTCGACAACTCCGGCGAGGTTCGTGGATCTGGATCAGATCCACCACCTCGCCCATCCAAACGCGCCACCGTCGTCCCCGGATCCCTCCGTCCCGAACGGCTCCGTCCTAATTTCGCGGGGTGAGAAATCTGTCAAGTCCCCAGATTTTTGCATTATATTGCTCTATTCAACATGCCATATCTCCATGCATACTGCTCCGTTTTGCGTGCATGATATGTCGAAATGTTCATCTCATTGTGCTCTTCATTTTGTTCCATTGTGCCATGTTCATTAGAGTTCATCTAGATGCCCTAATCATCGTCTCAAAACTGATACATGATGTTGTCTGCTATCTGTTATCAGAACATGCTCATTTGTCATTTTTGTATCTTTTTGTGTGATTTTATTTTGAGCATGAAGTCTACATGTGTTATGAGCTATTCCATTCCATATTTGATGTGGTGCAACCCAATATTCATGATATGCCATGTATTGTTTTAGTTGATTTCAGGGACTTAGAATTTCACTAAGTCTTTGTCTGCTGTTATTTTTATGCCATGTATTCATGTTGCTACAGTGAGATCCATGCCTCTTTTGAGGATGATCAGTAAGTATGTTTTGTAGATATGTTTATGCTCTATCCATCCATGCCTCGTTTTGCATTTATGGATTAACCTAGCTTGACTCAATCGAGCACCACTTTTGCTATAAAATGTTCCTGGCAGATTGTTTACGTGTTATTCAATTTTCCCAAGGTTGTTGTAGTTGATCCAAGCATGCTATGTTGTTGTTCTTGCCTTTTCTAGCTTCTATGCCATGTCTAGTTGCTGGGTGTATGCTTAGTTTGTCATGAAATTCCTCGTAGTGAGTGCATCGAGCTCGTAAACATGCCTACTTGTTATCTGTTTTGCCATGCTCCAGTTTTTCACTAAGTCTGAATCTGTTTATGTTTTTGCTATGTTCACATGCTTGCAATGGTATTTTCTGATCCCTTTTTGGCTTATGGTCAGTAAGGGACTTTTGTTGCATGCTTTGAGTAGATTTATGTCATGCTCTATTTTTACACGATAGCTTGCTATAACATGTTGTTTGATAGCTCTAAACATTGCAACCTGATGTTATTTCTGCCATGTCCTGTGAATTCTACCAAGTCTATGAACCTGTTATTATTTGCAATCTTGCCGTGTCCTTTTGAGAATGTTCTAGTAGTTTCTAGAGTTAGCTCACTGTTCATGTTTTGTAATGCGTTACCTGTACATCATGTACATGCCTTTTGTTTTCATGTTGAGATCTTGTAGCATGTTGTTTTGATGCTTGCTAGATGCCTACTTCCTGTTTTGGACAGCATGTCCTTTAAACTTGTATAGGGTGTATGTGTTGAACCGTTGCTCCGTTTAGAGCATGCTCTATATGAAACTTGCTTAGAATTGCATGTAGCTTCATATTATCATGTTGCATCCTTGTTTTGAGGTGTTTGCTGGATGTTTGAATGCATTTTGCATCAATGCCATGTTTATCTTGTTTTGCTCACATCCTCTAGGTCGTAGCTCCGAATCTAATGAACTTTATATGTAACTTGACTAGAATTTCGTGTAGATCATCATGGTGCATCTTAACTTGTTGTTTAAAAACTTGAACTTAAGGTTTATTCAGATCTGAACCAATTTCGAAATTTGCATATGAGGATTTACCGGAATTGTTCTATGTTGTTTCCGGCCTCATTTAAACTTACCTTGATGTGTTGCTCTTGTATGCATCCTCTCTTGCCATGAGTAGCTTCATGTAGCCTTGTCATGCATCACACTTGTTTGTGCATCATGCCTTGTTCATGTGTGGTGTGTTTACCATGTTGTGTGCCTCTTCTCGATAGTTCCCGTTTCGTTGCGATCGTGAGGATTCGTTCGTCTACGCTTGGTTCGTCTTCGTGGCTTCATCTTCTTCATGCACTTGTTCTTCTTCCTTGCGGGATTTTAGGCAAGATGACCATCACCTTGGATCTCATTACTATCATTGCTATGCTAGTTGCTTCGTTCTATCGCTATGCTGCGTTACCTACCACTTGCTGCTCAAGCCTTCCAAATTGCCATGAACCTCTGACATTTGTTTACCCTTCCAAGCAAACCGTTGTTTGGCTATGTTACCGCTTTGCTCAGCCCCTCTTATAGCGTTGCTAGTTGCAGGTGAAGATGAAGACTGCTCCATGTTGGATTATGTTTATGTTGGGATATCACAATATCTCTTATATTATTAATGCATCTATATACTTGGTAAAGGGTGGAAGGCTCGGCCTTATGCCTGGTGTTTTGTTCCACTCTTGCTGCCCTAGTTTCCGTCATATCGGTATTATGTTCCCGGATTTTGCGTCCCTAACGCGGTTGGGTGATTTATGGGAGCCCCTTGACAGTTCGCTTTGAATAAGACTCCTCCAGCAAGGCCCAACATTGGTTTTACCATTTGCCTACCACCAATCCCTTTCCCTTGGGTCGGCCAGCCCGAGGGTCATCTTATTTTAGCCCCCCCCCCCGGGCTAATGCTTGTCTAAGTGTTGGTCCGAACCGAGCTGCCTGCGGGGCCACCACGGGGAAACTCGAGGCTTGGTTTTACTCGTAGCCTGTCTCACCCGGTGTTGCCCTGAGAACGAGATATGTGCAGCTCCTATCGAGATTGTCGGCGCATCGGGCGGTCTTGCTGGTCCTGTTTTATTACTGTCGAAATGTCTTGTAGCCGGGATTCCGAGACTGATCGGGTCTTCCCGGGGAGAAGGAATATCCTTTGTTGATCGCGAGAGCTTATAATGGGCTAAGTTGGGACACCCCTGCAGGGTTTGAACTTTCGAAAGCCGTGCCCACGGTTATGTGGCAGATGGGAATTTGTTAATGTCCGGTTGTAGTAAACTTGAAGTAAACTCTTCTAAAATACACCAATCGTGTGCGTAACTGTGAGTGTCTCTTTTCGGGGTTGATCGAGAGGGGAACACGGTTTCTGGGTTATGTCTGACGTAAGTAGGAGTTCAGGATCACTTCTTGATCATTACTAGTTGACGACCGCTTGCTTTGCTTCTCTCCTCGCTCTTATTTGCGTAAGTTAGCCACCATACATTGGTTAGTCGCTCTGCAACCTCACCACTTTACCCCTTCCTTGCCTATTAAGCTTTGCTAGTCTTGATACCCATGGTAATGGGATTGCTGAGTCCACGTGGCTCACAAATTACTACAACACCAATTGCAGGTACAGGTTATGCGATGATCTTGACATGAGAGCGGTGTTTATCTGTGTTGGAGTTCTTCTGCTTCTTCGATCAGGGGATAGGTTCCAGGTCGGCAACCTGGGCTAGCAGGGTGGATGTCGTTTCAGTGCTGTTTATGCTTCATCCGTAGTCGGATGTTGTTCTCATGATGTTGATGTATTGTTGTATTCATGTGACATTGTATATATTGGATGTATCCCCACTATTATGTAATGTTGATGTAATGATATCCACCTTGCAAAAACGTCTTCAAGATGCGCTTCTATCCTTAGTGGGACCTTCGAGTTCCTTTAGGATAGGGTCGCATCTTGGGCGTGACAATTTCTTAGTGAGGCGATGCACTTGGTGACAAACCGAATTTACGGGGAGGAGCAGGCGGCGGGGTCAGATAGAGAGACTTACCTGGACCCGGACCATCGTGCGGGAGAGGGTGGAGAGGCTCATGGCGGCGACGGCGAGGGCACCAGGAGGAGGGAGGGGCCCCGGCATCGCCGGCGAGCATGCCGAGTCGAGCACTGGCCACTAGATTTGAAGAAGGAGCGGGGAAGAGGAGGGGTGTGTGAGTCCCGCGCCTCCATGTCCGCCTCCGACGACGCCTAGAGCTGGCGCGAGCATGCTGAGCTTGAGGGCCTCCTCGGCCACATCCGCGGCCGGATTCGACAAGAAGGGGAGGAAGATCAGTGCCTGCGAAGCTCGCGCAGGCTGTGGTGACAAAGGGGAGGGGTGGCCTCACCTGGGACCGCCGGCTATGGAGGGAGGAGCTAGCGATGGGAGAATGGGGAACAGGGAGATGGAGTAAATTGCACAAAACCACCACTTTGAAGGTCGATTTGCAGAAAACACTACAATACATTTTTTTTCACAGAAAACACCGTGTCTACCGTAATCTTTTTGCAAATAACACTGATCAGCGGATTTGCCTCGGCTGAGCAAATTATGACAGATGGGACCCGCCAATCAGGCTGATGTGGCACAAAATTTTAACGCCGTTAGCTGAACAGTTTTGCTGGACACGGGGCCCACTCGTCAGCATTTCATCCCATTCTTATCTCCTCCCTAATCTCTCTCTCCCCCCGAACCAGCAGAGCGCCGCCGCCGCCCATCGACATGGCCCCTGAGCTCCACCAATTTCACTGTCGTTAACCAACACTCGTCCCGGTCCGGCAAGAATCGAGCTGTCGCCGCTGCCCAGCTGCGTCGATCCGGTGAGTAGCTCATTGGCAACTTCGCGCCGGTGCCAGAGATGTTGTCCCCACCGTGGAACTTCACGTCGGTGCCCGAACCCCGGAGACGCCGTCCCCGTTGCAGAACTGTTGGGGAACGTAGTAATTTCAAAAAAAATCCTACGCACACGCAAGATCATGGTGATGCATAGCAACGAGAGGGGAGAGTGTTGTCTACGTACCCTCGTAGACCGAAGCGGAAGCGTTGACGCAACATAGAGGAAGTAGTCGTACGTCTTCCCGGTCCAACCGATCCAAGCACCGTTACTCCGGCACCTCCGAGTTCTTGGCACACGTTCAGCTCGATGACGTTCTCCGGGCTCCGATCCAGCAAAGCTTCGGGGAGGAGTTCCGTCAGCACGACGGCGTGGTGACGATCTTGATGTTCAACTGTCGCAGGGCTTCGCCTAAGCACCGCTACAATATGACCGAGGTGTAATATCGTGGAGGGGGGCACCGCACACGGCTAAGGAACGATCACGAAGATCAACTTGTGTGTCTATGGGGTGCCCCCTGCCCCCGTATATAAAGGAGTGGAGGAGGGGAGGGTCAGCCCTCTCTATGGCGCGCCCTAGGGAGTCCTACTCCCACCGGGAGTAGGATTCCCCCTTTCCTAGTCCAACTAGGAGTCCTTCCATGTAGTAGGAGTAGGAGACAAGGAAGGGGAAAAGAGAAGGGAACAAAGGAGGGGGCGCAGCCCCTCCCCCTAGTCCAATTCGGACTAGACCTTGGGGGGGCGCGCGGCGTGCCCTAGGCAGCCCCTCTCCCTTTCCCGCATGGCCCAATAAGGCCCAATACTTCTCCCCCGTATTCCCGTAACTCCCCGGTACTCCCGAAAATACCCGAACCACTCAGAACCTTTCCGATGTCCGAATATAGTCGTCCAATATATCGATCTTTACGTCTCGACCATTTTGAGACTCATCGTCATGTCCCCGATCTCATCCGGGACTCCGAACTCCTTCGGTACATCAAAACTCATAAACTCATAATATAACTGTCATCGAAACCTTAAGCGTGCGGACCCTACGGTTCGAGAACAATGTAGACATGACCAAGACATGTCTCCGGTCAATAACCAATAGCGGAACCTGGATGCTCATATTGGCTCCTACATATTCTACGAAGATCTTTATCGGTCAGACCGCATAACAACATACGGTGTTCCCTTTGTCATCGGTATGTTACTTGCCCGAGATTCGATCGTCGGTATCCAATACCTAGTTCAATCTCATTACCGGCAAGTCTCTTTACTCGTTCTGTAATACATCATCTCGCAACTAACTCATTAGTTGCATTGCTTGCAAGGCTTAAGTGATGTGCATTACCGAGAGGGCCCAGAGATACCTCTCCGACATTCGGAGTGACAAATCCTAATCTCGAAATACGCCAACCCAACAAGTACCTTCGGAGACACCTGTAGAGCACCTTTATAATCATCCAGTTACGTTGTGACGTTTGGTAGCACACAAAGTGTTCCTCCGGTAAACGGGAGTTGCATAATCTCATAGTCATAGGAACATGTATAAGTCATGAAGAAAGCAATAGCAACATACTAAACGATCGGGTGCTAAGCTAACGGAATGGGTCATGTCAATCACATCATTCTCCTAATGATGTGATCCCGTTAATCAAATGACAACTCATGTCTATGGCTAGGAAACATAACCATCTTTGATCAACATGCTAGTCAAGTAGAGGCATACTAGTGACACTCTGTTTGTCTATGTATTCACACATGTATTATGTTTCCGATTAATACAATTCTAGCATGAATAATAAACATTTATCATGATATAAGGAAATAAATAATAACTTTATTATTGCCTCTAGGGCATATTTCCTTCATTCTCCCACTTGCACTAGAGTCAATAATCTAGTTCACATCGCCATGTGATTTAACAGCAATAGTTCACATCACCATGTGATTAACACCCATAGTTCACATCATCATGTGACCAACATCCAAAGGGTTTACTGGATTCAGTAATCTAGTTCACATCGCTATGTGATTAACACCCAAAGAGTACTAAGGTGTGATCATGTTTTGCTTGTGAGAGAATCTTAGTCAACGGGTTTAGGGTTTAGGGTTTAGGGTACACAGCATGGCATACTTTATAGAACCTATGGCCAAGGCATAGGGAATGACTTTCATTCTCTTTCTATCTTCTGCCGTGGTTGAGTTTTGAGTCTTACTCAATTTCACACCTTGTAACACAGGCAAGAACTCTTTCTTTGACTGTTCCATTTTGAACTACTTCAAAATCTTGTCAAGGTATGTACTCATTAAAAAAACTTATCAAGCGTCTTGATCTGTCTCTATAGATCTTGATGCTCAATATGTAAGCAGCTTCACCGAGGTTCTTCTTCGAAAAACTCCTTTCAAATACTCCTTTATGCTTCGCAGAATAATTCTACATTATTTTTGATCAACAATATGTCATTTACATATACTTATCAGAAATGTTGTAGTGCTCCCACTCACTTTCTTGTAAATACAGGCTTCACCGCAAGTCTGTATAAAACTATATGCTTTGATCAACTTATCAAAGCGTATATTCCAACTCCGAGATGCTTGCACCAGTCCATAGATGGATCGCTGGAGCTTGCATATTTTGTTAACACCTTTAGGATCGACAAAACCTTCTAGTTGCATCGTATACAACTCTTCTTTAATAAATCCATTGAGGAATGCAGTTTTGTTTATCCATTTGCCAGATTTCATAAAATGCGGCAATTGCTAACATGATTCGGACAGACTTAAGCATAGATACGAATGAGAAACTCTCATCGTAGTCAACACCTTGAACTTGTCGAAAACCTTTTGCGACAATTCTAGCTTTGTAGATAGTAACACTACTATCAGCGTCTGTCTTCCTCTTGAAAATCCATTTATTTTCTATGGCTTGCCGATCATCGGGCAAATCCATCAAAGTCCATACTTTGTTCTCATACATGGAACATATCTCAGATTTCATGGCCTCAAACCATTTCGCGGAATCTGGGCTCATCATCCCTTCCTCATAGTTCGTAGGTTCGTCATGGTCAAGTAACATGACCTCCAGAATAGTATTACCGTACCACTCTGGTGCGGATCTCACTCTGGTTGACCTACGAGGTTTGGTAGTAACTTGATCCGAAGTTACATGATCATCATCATTATCTTCCTCACTAATTGGTGTAGTAGTCACAGGAACAGATTTTTGTGATGAACTACTTTCCAATAAGGGAGCAGGTATAGTTACCTTATCAAGTTCTACTTTCCTCCCACTCACTTCTTTCGAGAGAAACTCCTTCTCTGGAAAGGATCCATTCTTAGCAACGAATGTCTTGCCTTCGGATCTGTGATAGAAGGTGTACCCAACTGTCTCCTTTAGGTATCCTATGAAGACATATTTCTCCGATTTGGGTTTGAGCTTATCATGATGAAACCTTTTCTTATAAGCATCGCAACCCCAAACTTTAAGAAACGACAACTTTGGTTTCTTGCCAAACCATAGTTTATATTGTGTCGTCTCAACGGACTTAGATGGTGCCCCTTTTTAACGTGAATGCAGCTGTCTCTAATGCATAACCCCAAAAACGATAGTGGTAAATCGGTAAGAAACATCATAGATTGCACTATATCCAATAAAGTACGGTTATGACGTTCGGACACACCATTATGCTGAGGTCTTCCAGGTGGCATGATTTTGTGAAACTATTCCACATTGTTTTAATTGAAGACCAAACTCGTAACTCAAATATTCGTCTCTGTGATCAGATCATAGAAACTTTATTTTCTTGTCACGATGATTTTCCACTTCACTCTGAAATTCTTTGAACTTTTCAAACGTTTCAGACTTATGTTTCATCAAGTAGATATACCCATATCTGCTCAAATCATCTGTGAAGGTCAGAAAATAATGATACTTGCCACGAGCCTCAACACTCATCGGATTGCATACATCAGTATGTATTATTTCCAATAAGTCAGTTGCTCGCTCTATTGTTCCGGAGAACGGCGTTTTAGTCATCTTACCCCAAGAGACATGGTTCGCAAGCATCAAGTGATTCATAATCAAGTGATTCCAAAATCCCATCTACATGGAGTTTCTTCATGCGCTTTACACCAATATGACTTAAACGGCAGTGCCACAAATAAGTTGCACTATCATTATTAACTTTGCATCTTTTGGCTTCAACATTATGAATATGTGTATCACTACGATCGAGATCCAATGAACCATTTTCATTCGGTGTGTAACCATATAAGGTTTTATTCATGTAAATAGAACAACATATTATTCTCTTACTTAAATGAATAACCGTATTGCAATAAACATGATCAAATCATTTTCATGCTCAACACCAAATAACACTTATTTAGGTTCCACACTAATCCCGAAAGTATAGGGAGTGTGCGATGATGATCCTATCAATCTTGGAACTACTTCCAACACACATCATCACTTCACCCTTAACTAGTCTCTGTTTATTCTGCAACTCCCATTTCAAGTTACTAATCATAGCAACTGAACTAGTATCAAATACTTAGGGGTTGCTATAAACACTAGTAAAGTACACATCAATAACATGTATATCCAATATACCTTTGTTCACTTTGCCATCCTTCTTATCCACCAATTACTTGGGGTAGTTCTGCTTCTAGTGACCAGTCCCTTTGCAGTAGAAGCACTCAGTCTCAGGCTTAGGTCCAGACTTGGGCTTCTTCACTTGAGCAGCAACTTGCTTGCCGTTCTTCTTGAAGTTCCCCTTCTTCCCTTTGCCCTTTTCTTGAAACTAGTGGTCTTGTTAACCATCAACACTTGATGTTTTTCTTGATTTCTACCTTCGTCGATTTTAGCATCACGAAGAGCTTGGGAATCGTTTCCGTTATCCCTTGCATATTATAGTTCATCACGAAGTTCTGCTAACTTGGTAATGGTGACTAGAGAATTCTGTCAATCACTATTTTATCTGGAAGATAAACTCCCACTTGATTCAAGCGATTGTAGTACCCAGACAATCTGAGCACATGCTCACTAATTGAGCGATTCTCCTCCATCTTTTAGCTATAGAACTTGTTGGAGACTTCATATCTCTCAACTCGGGTATTTGCTTGAAATATTAACTTCAACTCCTGGAACATCTCATATGGTCCATGACGTTCAAAACGTCTTTGAAGTCCCGATTCTAAGCCGTTTAAGCATGGTGCACTAAACTATCAAGTAGTCATCATATTGAGCTAGCCAAACATTCATACGTCTGTATCTGCCCTGCAATAGGTCTGTCACCTAGCGGTGCATCAAGGACATAATTCTTCTGTGCAGCAATGAGGATAAACCTCAGATCACGGATCCAATCCGCATCATTGCTACTAACATCTTTTCAACACAATTTTCTCTAGGAACATATCAAAATAAACACATGAAAGCAACAATGCGAGCTATTGATCTACAACATAGATATGCTTATACTACCAGGACTAAGTTCATGATAAATTAAAGTTCAATTAATCATATTACTTAAGAATTCCCACTTAGATAGACATCCCTCTAATCCTCTAAGTGATCACGTGATCCAAATCAACTAAACCATAACCGATCATCACGTAAAATGGATTAGTTTTCAATGGTGAACATCTTTATGTTGATCATATCTACTATATGATTCACGCTCGACCTTTTGGTCTCCGTGTTCCGAGGCCATATCTGCATATGCTAGGCTCGTCAAGTATAACCCGAGTATTCCGCGTGTGCAACTGTTTTGCACCCGTTGTAGATGGACGTAGAGCTTATCACACCCGATCATCACGTGGTGTCTGGGCACGACGAACTTTGGCAACGGTGCATACTCAGGGAGAACACTTCTTGATAATTTAGTGAGAGATCATCTTAAAATGCTACCATCAATCAAAGCAAGATAAGATGCATAAAAGATAAACATCACATGCAATCAAAATATGTGACATGATATGGCCATGATCATCTTGCGCCTTTGATCTCTATCTCCAAAGTACCGTCATGATCTCTATCGTCACCGACATGACACCTTGATCTCCATCATCTTGATCTATATCAATGTGTCGTCACATGGTCGTCTCGCCAACAATTGCTCTTGCAACTATTGCTATCGCATAGCGATAAAGTAAAGCAATTATTTGGCGCTTGCATCTTATGCAATAGAGAGACAACCATAAGGCTTTTGCCAGTTGCCGATAACTTCAACAAAACATGATCATCTCATACAACAACTTATATCTCATCACGTCTTGACCATATCACATCACAACATGCCCTGCAAAAACAAGTTAGACGTCCTCTACTTTGTTGTTGCAAGTTTTACGTGGCTGCTACTGGGCTTAGCAAAAACCGTTCTTACCTACGCATCAAAACCACAACGATAGTTTGTCAAGTTGGTGCTGTTTTAACCTTCGCAAGGACCGGGCGTAGCCACACTCGGTTCAACTAAAGTTGGAGAAACTGACACCCGCTAGCCACCTGTGTGCAAAGCACGGCGGTAGAACCAGTCTCGCGTAAGCGTACGCGTAATGTCGGTCCGGGCCGCTTCATCCAATAATACCGCCGAACCAAAGTATGACATGCTGGTAAGCAGTATGACTTATATCGCCCACAACTTACTTGTGTTCTACTCGTGCATATAACATCAACACATAAAACCTAGCCTCGGATGCCACTGTTGGGGAACGTAGTAATTTCAAAAAAATTCCTACGCACACGCAAGATCATGGTGATGCATAGCAACGAGAGGGGAGAGTGTTGTCTACGTACCCTCGTAGACCGAAGCGGAAGCGTTGATGCAACGTAGAGGAAGTAGTCGTACGTCTTCCCGGTCCAACCGATCCAAGCACCGTTACTCCGGCACCTCCGAGTTCTTGGCACACGTTCAGCTCGATGACGTTCACCGGGCTCCGATCCGGCAAAGCTTCGGGGAGGAGTTCCGTCAGCACGATGGCGTGGTGACGATCTTGATGTTCAACTGTCGCAGGGCTTCGCCTAAGCACCGCTACAATATGACCGAGGTGTAATATCGTGGAGGGGGGCACCGCACACGGCTAAGGAACGATCACGAAGATCAACTTGTGTGTCTATGGGGTGCCCCCTGCCCCCGTATATAAAGGAGTGGAGGAGGGGAGGGCCAGCCCTCTCTATGGCGCGCCCTAGGGAGTCCTACTCCCACCGGGAGTAGGATTCCCCCTTTCCTAGTCCAACTAGGAGTCCTTCCATGTAGTAGGAGTAGGAGACAAGGAAGGGGAAAAGAGAAGGGAACGAAGGAGGGGGCGCAGCCCCTCCCCCTAGTCCAATTCGGACTAGAACTTGGGGGGGCGCGCGGCGTGCCCTAGGCAGCCGCTCTCCCTTTCCTGCATGGCCCAATAAGGCCCAATACTTCTCCCCCGTATTCCCGTAACTCCCCGGTACTCCCGAAAATACCCGAACCACTCAGAACCTTTCCGATGTCCGAATATAGTCGTCCAATATATCGATCTTTACGTCTCGACCATTTTGAGACTCCTCGTCATGTCCCCGATCTCATCCGGGACTCCGAACTCCTTCGGTACATCAAAACTCATAAACTCATAATATAACTGTCATCAAAACCTTAAGCGTGCGGACCCTACGGTTCGAGAACAATGTAGACATGACCAAGACATGTCTCCGGTCAATAACCAATAGTGGAACCTGGATGCTCATATTGGCTCCTACATATTCTACGAAAATCTTTATCGGTCAGACCACATAACAACATACGGTGTTCCCTTTGTCATCGGTATGTTACTTGCCCGAGATTCGATCGTCGGTATCCAATACCTAGTTCAATCTCGTTACTGGCAAGTCTCTTTACTCGTTCTGTAATATATCATCTCGCAACTAACTCATTAGTTGCATTGCTTGCAAGGCTTAAGTGATGTGCATTACCGAGAGGGCCCAGAGATACCTCTCCGACATTCGGAGTGACAAATCCTAATCTCGAAATACGCCAACCCAACAAGTACCTTCGGAGACACCTGTAGAGCACCTTTATAATCACCCAGTTACGTTGTGATGTTTGGTAGCACACAAAGTGTTCCTCCGGTAAACGGGAGTTGCATAATCTCATAGTCATAGGAACATGTATAAGTCATGAAGAAAGCAATAGCAACATACTAAACGATCGGGTGCTAAGCTAACGGAATGGGTCATGTCAATCACATCATTCTCCTAATGATGTGATCCCGTTAATCAAATGACAACTCATGTCTATGGCTAGGAAACATAACCATCTTTGATCAATAGGCTAGTCAAGTAGAGGCATACTAGTGACACTCTGTTTGTCTATGTATTCACACATGTATTATGTTTTCGATTAATACAATTCTAGCATGAATAATAAACATTTATCATGATATAAGGAAATAAATAATAACTTTATTATTGCCTCTAGGGCATATTTCCTTCAAGAACTTCATGCCAGTGGCCGGAAATGCCGTCCCCATTGCAAAACTTCGTGCCGGTGGCCGTAGATGCTGTACAGCCTATCCCCACTGCAGAACGGGGCGAACCAGCTGCTCTCGCCCATGGCAGGGCACCACCTGCTCGGCAGCGTGGGGCCCGCCCAGCTGGCTCTCTTTGGCCTGCCGCCGGTCGCGCTGACACGAGCCATGGCGCTAGCGCCGCCAACGCCAAGCTGGTTTACTTCGGCGGCCGGCTCTCCGAGAAGACTCGTGGGATGGAGAAGAGAAGAGGGAGTGTCAGATCAAGGACGGCGCAGAGGAGGCTCGATCCAGATCGAGGAAGGAGCAGTGGCGGCTCGTTCCAGATCGAGGACGGCATGGCGGCGGTGCAGCGCGGTTGGGCCGAATCTGGGGGCGGTGGAAGAAGGCGGGGCGTGGCGAGCAGGCAGCGGGCGCGGCGGCGGCGGCGAACAGCAGGCACGGCAGCAGCGAGGCGCGGAGTCCGCGGCGAGCAGCGAGGCGCAGCGGCCGGGGAGAGCAGCGGGCGCGGGAGCAACAAGGCGCGGCGGCCGCGGTGAGCAGCGTGCGCAGCAGGAGCGAGGCGCGGTAGCAGCAGATCTGGACGAATTTGTCCAACGACGGGAGGTTGATGAATTAGTTTTTTTTCTTTTTTGTTTCAATGACAGGTGGACCCCACGGGGCCACACATGATGATAACATTAGCCAATGTCGCCGTTACTTAGGCTGTGCCACGTCAGCCTGACTGGCAGGCCCCATTTGTCATAAACTCAGTTAACTGAGCCCAATCCGCCGATCAGTGTTTTTTGCAACAACAAAAATTATCGTAGATGTGGTGTTTTTTGCAAAAAAAAAAATGTATTGTAGTGTTTTTCACAAACCTAGCCTTCAAAGTGGTGGTTTTGTGCAATTTACTTGGGAAGATGTGAGGAGGATGACTGACTTTTCTTAGTGTCCGATTCTTTTTTCCTTTAAAATTTGTTTAGGCGGTGGGAATGGATTCCTACCTGGACTTGGACGGCTGGACCCAAACCTTTCTTTTTCTTCTTAAATTTAAAAGAATCCACTCTTTTTTCTTCTAAAAAACCCATTATCTTTTATCGGGCGTATCCCATCCACCTGCGTGGGTGCTATCTTTTTATCAGCATGGCTTTCTTACCGTCATGATCATTTGATTATTTTAAAAGTTTATATATAAATATCAATAAAAAATATCAAGAATTATCAAAGGTTCCGTAATCATGCAGGTTATCTTGTGGTCTGTGAACGTTAACTTTTATGAAGTACTAGAGAACTCTCATCTAGGGTTTCTCTGCCTCTTGCCGGCGCCACCGTTGGTCCGCCTCGTCTCCTATTATCTTTGGAACATGGAGGTGTGGTGGACCCCGACCCTTGCCGGCGGGAGGGCTTCGTTTTTAGGTGTTTTCCAGAGTTTTGTTAGGGTTTGTACCATGCTAAAGAAGACAGGCGACAGCGATTTCTTGAAGATGGAATAAGGTCCTCCTCGCCTAGCTCCCGTCCTGGTTGTGCTTCTAGCATCATCGAAGGGCCTGCGAAGGTGTGTTTTCGACGGATCTCGTGGATTCGGCTGGCATTTGTCTTCGGTGGATCCATCTGGATCCGGTGGGCGTTTGTCTATGTATGTGTGTCTGCGGGTTGGATCCTTCTAATTTACGCTTATCTTCATCCGCGACGGTTGTTGTTCGGGTGCGTTGGTCCTGTG
Organism: Aegilops umbellulata; assembly: GCA_032464435.1. Taxonomy (NCBI): domain Eukaryota; kingdom Viridiplantae; phylum Streptophyta; class Magnoliopsida; order Poales; family Poaceae; genus Aegilops; species Aegilops umbellulata. The sequence goes on from CP136060.1 coordinate 291,977,812, forward strand.
AGGCCTTAACACGACGCCTTCCTGACTGTCTACTACAATAATGTTTGCCTGCTTCAGACAAGGGAGGGACAATGACAGCGGCACGCCGTCGGCTCACTCCAGTGCTTGTAGTACTCACTAGGTGGTCTATGGACCTGTATGTAGTTTTTGCGCCTGGTGTTCTTTGTACTACCTTGACAGTTAATGAATATATTGAAAGTTTTCTCGAAAAAATATATATTTATGGAGTACATCACCGGAGGTATATTATCTGATATTGTACACATGTATTTTTCATTGTGTGTCATTATACTTATTCTATGGTGTATCACTATTTCAAAACAAACTCTGATCATATGAAAGATTTTACATAAAACTATCATTTTAATGGACGGGAAATTATTGATGATAATATAAGAAATCGAGACTTGAAAGATGACGGAAACAACATAGATCCTACGAGTTGTATGATTCTGGATAGACTCCCTAAGAACTAAAACAACACATGTTCCATCATTCTTTTTTTAAATAAGGGTGTACAATTTGTTATCATATATGCTTGCACACAGCTAAATCATCTGAATTATGGATTTTCTTTTCAATATGTACATGGATTCAATGTGTCTCTGCGCCATTTGGCGCAACGGGTCCACTAGTACATATAATAAGGAGGCACTTGCGTACGTGAGGCTATGGACCTGGTGGGTCCCCATTGTCATCCTCTCCAAGTAAAGTCATCTCCTCGCCCGCGCGCGCTTTCCGCCCAAAACTGTCAGCGCCGCCTGCCCCGCTTCCCGATGCAGGCGATTGCTCCACCTTCAAACGACACAAGTGCCGTCCGTCCATCCATCTGCCGCCCACATTAATGATACGCGGTTGCCGAGGCGGCTACTCCGGCGCCACACGTCTGTCCCTCCGCCCGCCCACCATTGCTATATAAACTGATGCGTCGGCCATAGCCGCAGTCATCCGCATAAGTTCCCTTTCTCCTGTCCACACCACTACTGCCCACCATGGCTTCCTCGCGCTCTAGCGCTCTTCGGGACGGGCGGACGACGGACCACAAGGAGATGCCAGCCATTGCTGCCGACCGGCTGGCCGGTAGGCAGCCGGAGGATGACGACGCCCCAATGGAGAACATGGTAGTCGATGATCCGATGCTAACCCCCTCCTCCACGCACTCCTCGCCGGTGCATTGCACCATGACCATCGGCGAGGCCCGTGCCCAATATATGGACAGTGTGAGGCAGATGCATCAGGAGCAGTTCCGGGAGGCGCAGGCCGACGCCGCCTACAACCACCATCTACTCCAGGAGCACCTGCAGGCGGAGGAGCAAATCGCCGCGGAGCGAGCGGAGCAGGAGGCGCTGCTCGACTCGTACCGCTCCGCCCGCAAGGGCCACCTCGAGCGCTGGCGGTACCGCATGCGGGTGGCGGAGGCTGCGGCCACCTACTAAGAGGCTAGCAAAGAGGGCGATGAAGCGGGCGAGGCGCTGTTTGGCGAGACCGAGGACGAGGCAGAGGACAATGCCGGCTCCGACGAGTCCCCGCTCCGCTGGCGTCGACGAGGCCCTACTCCGCCGAGGCCCCGCGGCGCCAACAACGAGGCAGGGGACAATGCCATCTCCGACGAGTCCCCGCTCCGCTGGCGTCGACGAGGCCCTGCTCCGCCGAGGCGGCGGCGCCAACAACGAGGCAGAGGACACCGCCGGCACCGCCGAGGCCCCGCCCCGCCAACAACGAGGTAGGGGACATCACCGTCTCAGCCGAGGGCCCACCCTGCTGGCAACACGGGGGAGGATTTCCACCGCTCCGCTGAGGCGCCGCCCGCCGGCAACGAGATAGAGGACATCGCCGGCTCCGCCGAGGCCCCGCCCCGCTGCCAATGAGGCCACGCCACATAGAAAACGAGGAAGAGTAGAACACGGTAGGTCGCCGCCGCTCGGGTCCAAGTAAGGCCACCGCTGCTACCCTCCTGTTGAAGCCAAGCTAGGCGGATTGACCATTGACGGCCGGCTAGCTTCTTGGCGGCGACGTGGAGTCGGGGAGTTCTGCTGGAGAACAATGCTGCTTCTACTTAACTGCTGGTGCAGTTGGCTGACTGACACGTGGGCCCAACAGGCCACATGTCAGTTACGCAACTGCACCTTCAGTTAAGTCACTGAAGCTTCTATTCGGCTCAGCGGGACACAGGTGGGTAGCTTCGGTTAATTAATTATACCTCCAGCTCACCCCTTTTAAGTTGAAGAATGTATGAAATGTAATGAAATCTGGCATGTTTATATGAAATCCGACCGTGTATGAAAGAATTTATTTCGATTAGTTCGAATTCCTGTATCACTGGCATTGGATGAACATGCAAAACAATACGTACTAGCATTATTCCCAGGGTGATCACCTCGTTTGCAGCAGTTTCACATGTAATCCCTATGGTCATTTCTAGTCTCATACAAGTTGTGTCTACAGTCAAAGTATCTCTACTTTGACCAATCTTATACAAAAAAGTATGCACTTTCACAATGTGCGAAGTAAAAAGGAACAGAAGGAGTACAAAGAGTTTGAGCAGCTTTTTAGCGTTTCTGTACATTGCAATCAAACACACAGGCCTGGCAATTCATAGAGAACATTCAAAACAATCGATGGTTATGCGTCTCAGCGACTCACATGTCAGAGGCAATATTTACTTCACAACGAAAGAATAAATAAAAAATTGATCGACGCTGCTGACAACAAAGGGCGTCCCATTCGAAAATATCAAACGCATGTCTTGCTAAAATCAATGAGCAAAATTTGACAAGGTTGTCCCATTCCAAAATATCAAATGCCTATGATTGTGGAATGGGCAGGGTTTGCCATCAGTTCGGACATGGACATGGCACCTCGTGCTAAATAAACCAGCTGTTCTTTTTGTGTAGTTCCACCAAAATCAACCAAATTCGCGCGTAGCTTGTATGATTTCGCCCTTATATGTTGCAACGCCTTGAACCTATCGGCACCTCCATTCTTGTGGTGGAAATGAATGATTCGATGTATTCATGAACATTTTGTGCAGTTCCCATTAAAATCAAGCTGAGCACTCATGTTTGCACAAATACAAAAAAGTGATTAGTATAGAGCAAAATGTACTATGAATTGACAGTTTCAACAGGCACATACATGGTCCATGAGAGCACACTTTTAGAAAAATGGAACTCACCAGAAAGAATCCTAGAACAACATTGTACTCGCGCATCATAGCAAAAAAATGGAGATTTTGTCGGTCCTTCTGAGCTGAAGTTAGTTTGGTCTTGTGGGGAGTAATGTAACCATCCTTCAACTGCTCCTTCTGATGATAAGATAGACAGGGCTTCTTCATCCTAGCATAATCGGAACTAGTCACTTCACGTACTCCATATTCTTCTTCAGAGGAAGATGATCCTGTTGTGCAAAGACAAGCAGACTACTAAATGCTAGCATCACTGTTTGCTCGAAAAAAAAGGAAAAGAAATATTTAAAACAACACAGATGAAGCACTTCTCAAGGACAATACCACTTTTTCATGACATTATCTAAACAGTAGCACAACACCAATAGAGATGACAAAGCTCAATTATATGGATGAAATCAGTGGGCGAGTACCAACCTTTGTCAGGAGGCTTATTGTGTAGAGCATACAGATAAAGCAATTCTCCGGAACCATCTGTTGCTATCTACGGTGGTGGCCATGCTTACTATATACTTCTCGATTAGTTTAATGTTTCCAACATCCTCTTGTGCAGTTCCACTAAAATATATGGTATCTTCAAAGAAGATCCCAGTTTGCACAAGTAGAGATAATTACATATTACATTAAGAGTGGCATCAAATCAGTGGCAAAACAATTGCTCGTTGCAGCCATAGCAATAAATTAAGATGCAAAACTATATCATTACTTGTGTCATCACAGTTCTAGTGCTTCATTACAGCACCGGGAGTTGATTTTTTTTTCTTCCCCTTGTTCTTCCCCTTCATCACCTGGTTTAATAACAAACAAGCTTCGCCTTCAATGTAAGATTTGGCATGTCAATTAGGGAGCACAAGTATAGTACTAAACTTAATTTTCTGATGAAAGTGGCAAAATACAGGCCAGCAGTTGTGAAATATCCTTATCTTACCTCAATGGGATATTACGGTGCACATACAGATTGGAAGTCTTGTCTCCATTTGTGCAGTTCACTAAAATCAAGCAACATTATCGTACAAGTAGCACAACATATGAATGCACACTGCAGAATCATGTGAAAGAAGGGTAGTACTGACCTCTAATGATGCAGAATTCAAACAACTCACAAGAAGAAGATCTGAACCAAATTCGCCTTAACGGATAGGAAGTAAGATCTCCTCTTGTGCAGTTCCACTAAGATCAAGCAATCAAGCAACGTTGTCGGTGTGACATTTTGGTTGAACTGCACCAAACACTCTTAAAACAAAAGTGTTTTGTGCAGTGCAACAAAAGGTCACAATGGCAACTAGGTGAAGCAGATAACCCTGTTTACACAGAGGTGCAAAGGAAACAATTAGTGGTCAATAACGGTGGATGACACAGAAGCCAACAAAAAGAAGCATCTACCTTATCTACATGGGAAAGAAAGCAAGACAGTAGCATTTCTCAAACGGTGGCATTGATTAATATTAACATAGAGATTATATTAACAATAAAATTCGTTAAACATGTAATTTGCTTTTAACTATGGCATTGCATCAATTTTCCAGCGGCATTATTAGAGGGTGTTTGTTTACAGGGACATTTTGGTGTAGGGACTAAAAAAACTCCGTGTCAGTCCCATCTAAACCAAACAGGAGGGACTTTTAGGGACTAAAAGTGGGCATTTGGGACTAAAGAAAGAAGACCCCGAGGGAGTCTTTTTGGGACTTTTTCCAACAGTTGCCCCTGCCACGCATCGCACCTTGTCTCTATTAGTTCATTACTAGGGGTAACATGGTCTTTTAGCATGTCATTTAATAGCCTCTAGTCCATGTTTAGTCCCTGGAACCCAGTAGGTAGGTAGTAGGGAGTTTTTAACCAAACAGGGCCTTAGATTAACAACATCTAATGAGTTGCACGGGACAGTGGACGCACCAGCACCATGTGCATCTACCGATGTACTGTGGTCATGCACAACCTGTTGCAACAAAGAACAAACAACCAAGGAGCATATTTGTGTTGGTGCCTTGTCCCTTCCTTTCCTTTTTGAACTAGTACTTTCTCCCCTTCCTTTCCTCTTTGAACCACATCCTAGATTTATGCGATACAACTTTCCTCACTACTTTCCCCCATTCCTTTCCTCTTTGAACCACGTCCTAGATTAATGCTATACAACTTTCCCCCTTCATTTCCTCTTTGAACCACGTCCTAGATTCATGCTATATACAACTTTTCCCACTACTTTCCTCTTTGAACCACGTCCTAGATTCATGGTATACATGCAGCTAGAGCAATGCATGTGGAGTAAGTAAATTATACCTTAAGTTTCTTGGGGCGTGGTTCGGTGGGCGACGGGACGGCGGCGAAGAAGAAGGGGTTGGAGGCCCTCCCGCGCCGCCGCTGGGTGGAAAGTGAACAGCTGTGCCGGTAGTCCCTCGCCGATGGCAACAGCGCCTCCTTCCCTTCTTGGCGGACGGATCCTGCCGGCTCTTTGAGCAGCAGTGAGGGGAGAGAGAGGCCAACGAAGTCTTGTTTAGATCTGGAGAGGGCGAGAGAGTGTGAAGAGAGCAACTACAAGCGCTGAGGCTCCAGCGTGTATATATACTGGAGAGAGAGTGTGAAGCGTGCAAACCCTAGAAAACATTTTGACCAGTCAAAGAATCCTCCTGGCACAAATTATGCTCAAGTGTAGTTATCGAACCCGAGACCTCAAGTTTGATGAGCGAACAGGCTAACCAGCTACACAACCCTCCCGTTATGTTCAACGAGAGGGAAATAACCTTCTATACATTCCTGCATTCGTGTGACAAGCATGCCGTGTTTTTTTGTGTGTGTGGGAGCCATTGGGATTTCAATCATAATCGTGTCATGTAGCTTTGGTGGTAAGACTATCCCTAGTGGTGCAGAAATAATGCAGCCTTAGTCACCTTACCTCTCTCCACGTAGTACGTTGGGTCCCACCAGTCAGAGGGTGAAACAAACAAATTAATAAGAAAAATTAAAAGCGCCAGCGGTGTATCTTACCTCACACATCTCGCTACTGCTCGGGAACACTGTCCAATTGATCCCTCTGTTCGCTCACATACTATTTTAAGTGAATCCTTATTATAACATGCACACAAATTTTGGGCACTTGCATTCGACTTAAGTCAGTGTGCCACCGTATCTCGTATACTTACTACTCCCTCCGTCTAGGTCTAATAAGTCACGTTAGAAGGTGCAACGGGACCAAGGTGCATGCGTGTGCGTGTGTGTGTGTGTGTGTGTGTGTGTGTTTAACACCATGTGTGTGTTAGAGAGAGCGACAGATCGACCTACTCCTACAGAGAGATGTTGTGTAGTATACGATTTTAGCCACGAGAGTCGGTGCATCCTCTCGTTTCCGGGCGTGTCCGATAGGGACATGCGGACAGCTTCCACGCCCGCTCCTGACCAGCCTGGCCCACCCAAAGCCCCTCCATCGCCCGCGCGCGCTTCCCGCCCGAAACGGTCAGCGCCGCTCCAAAGAATCGGTGCCGCATTCATGCCCGGGCAGAGCGGACGCGACCTCTCACTGGCGCAAGAGTGATGGTTGCTTCGTCCGTCCAACTTACTGCTGGATCTATGTGATTTGATGGCTCATTGGTCTTTATTACTGAGGTGGAACGACTGCTGGATGTCCACGCTTTCGGCGAAAGGAGGTATACTACTACTAGATTACAATTTTCTCCATTCTTACAGCGGAGGCATGCAAGAGCAGTGAAAACAGCAGGCTCAGTGATTACATGGCCCACCTCACACTATCACCGTGTGACACCTAACTCTTTACATAGTACTCCCTCCGTTCCTAAATATTACTACCATCATGAAAAATGTGGTAGCCAGACTAAATAAACTCCCATCATCATTTAGATCATCCCACGTAAGGAAAAAAGATCAGCCAACTCCTACTGCATAATGGGAGTGACTGGAAAGAGCCAGTCGTTCGTGTAATACGGAAGAAATCACTAGATATTTAGTAGATCGCCGAATTGTTGACCAGCTCTCGCCGCATCATGACAGACAGTTTTGGGCTTTCTTTACTGAGGTGTTTGACCAAATGAGCCAGAAACACAATCGCAGTAGTTCTCCCTTTACTACCTTATCCGAACAAGCGGAATGTAAGGTGGTAATCACATGAGCCGGGCAACCCAACTATTGACCAAAGACATGATTCAGAGCCGATGCATATAGTGCCATATTCGGGACGCCGAAGCATACTATAAAAGTGTTCGGGCTTATTTTGAAAAATATATGTGGCCAGATAAAGCCCCTGGGTATTTGAATTGTGCCGAGGTATATACAACAATCTGACATAAAGAGGGAATACAGATTAAGAAATAAGCCAATACCGAACAGGGTTGGGCGAAACTGTTTCCATTATAGTCTGATTGATAAGTCAAAACGTATTTTTACAGAGGATGCGATAAGAATCTAGGATATTTTACATGTCGGGCACAAGGGAAAGCAGTACACAGGTCTTAAAAGGGGAAGATGATCTTGAAGATCCTTTGGATACTTTGCCGCACGTCTGCTCTGCTTTTCGCTTTGGTGTGTGATCCTTCGAGAGGATAAACGATCGAGCATACATAAGGGGCCTGGAAAAAAGGGCCCTGGGTACCATCGAAAAGTGATGTGGGTTGTAAAGAACCTGAAAAATAAAAATAAGAAGAAGGAAAAGAAGAATATGAGGCTCCGGATAGGGTCGAACCGTATCGTGGACCTTATTTTTAGTAGGCCTCTGACCTAGCCCATGGTATCTTTAGTGTGTAGTTATGTACGCGCGGTACATATGCTGCTATCAGGTTGGGGCTTTGAAGGAGGCTGAATTGCTAGTCTAGCTCTGGACGAGCCGGACTTGCATTCTGTAGGGTAGACCGGACTCGTTTGACAGTGTTCGGGGGCTTGACTGCCTATGTAGTATTCGGCTTAATGAGGCCACCCTGCACTTCGGCTGTGAGGGCTGCGGTATGCTCCTCGGTACGGAGGGAGCGCTCCATGTTTCTATCGACTGTTATAACGCAACATAGTCCAGGCATCTTGAGCTTTAGATAAGCGTAGTGCAGGACTGCGTAGAAACGGGCGAAAGCGGTTCGTCCGAGCAGTGCATGATAGCCATTGCGGAAGGGGACAATGTCGAAGATCAAGTCTTTGCTTCAGAAGTTATCTGGGGAGCCGAAGACAACTTCCAGCGTTATGGATCTTGTGCAACAGGCCTCTACGCCAGGTATCACCCCTTTAAAGGTGGTTTTAGTGGGCTTGATTCTTGATGGATCAATACCCATTATACGGACAGTGTCCTAATAAAGCAGGTTAAGACTGATGTCGCCGTCCATACGTACTCGCGTGAGGTGGAATTCATCGATAATTGGATCGAGGACCAATGCGGCCGAACCTCCATGATGGATACTGGTCGGATGGTCTCTGCTATCGAAATCGATCGAACAGGCTGACCATGGGTTAAATTTTGGGGCGACTGGCTCTATGGCATAGACGTCCCTTAATGTGCGCTTGCGCTCCCGCTCACCGTTTTTACCCCAGGGGGAAATTTTTTCTGTCCGCCTGTGTTCGGCGGGCGAGGCTCTTTGATATGTCTCCGTCGTATCTATAATTTTTGTTTGTTCCATGCCAATATTATACAACTTTCATATACTTTTGGCAACTTTTCATACTATTTTTGGGACTAACATATTGATCTAGTGCCCAGTGCCAGTTCCTGTTTGTTGCATGTTTTATGTTTCATAGAAACCCCATATCAAACGGAATCCAAACGGGATAAAAACGAATGGAGAATATTTTTTGGAATATTTGGAGAATATGGGAGGAAGAATCAACGTGAGACGGTGCCCGAGGGAGGCACGAGGCGGGGAGGCGCCTGCCCCCTGGGCGCGCCTGCCCCCCTCGTGGGCCCCCCGTAAGGCGGTTGCTGCTCTACTTTGGCCACAAGAAAGCTAATTTTCGGAAAAAAAATCTCGGTGAAGGTTTCAATCCAATCGGAGTTACGGATCTCCATATATATACGAAACAGTGAAAGGGCAGAAGACCTGAAGGCAGAAACAGAGAGAGACAGAGAGACAGATCCAATCTCGGAGGGGCTCTCACCCCTCCCATGCCATGGAGACCAAGGAACAGAGGGGAAACCCTTCTCCCATCTAGGGAGGAGGTCAAGGAAGAAGAAGAAGGAGGGGGCTCTCTCTCCCTCGCTTCCGGTGGCGCCGGAGTGCCACCGGGGGCCATCATCATCACCGCAATCTTCACCAACAACTTCACCGCCATCATCACCCACTCTTCCCCCCTCTATGCAACGGTGTAATCCCTCTTTTACCCGTTGTACTCTCTACTTAAACATGGTGCTCAACGCTATATATTATTTCCCAATGATGTATGGCTATCCTATGATGTTTGAGTAGATCTGTTTTGTCCTATGGGTTAATTGATGATCGTGATTGGTTTGAGTTGCATGTTTTATTATTGGTGTTGTCCTATGGTGCTCTCCGTGTCGCGCAAGCGTGAGGGATCCCCGTTGTAGGGTGTTGCAATACGTTCATGATTCGCTTATAATGGGTTGCGTGAGTGACTAAAACACAAACCCGAGTAAGGGGGTTGTTGCGTATGGGATAAAGAGGACTTGATGCTTTAATGCTATGGTAGGGTTTTACCTTAATGATCTTTAGTAGTTGCGGATGCTTGCTAGAGTTCCAATCATAAGTGCATATGATCCAAGTAGAGAAAGTGTGTTAGCTTATGCCTCTCCCTCAAATAAAATTGCAATAATGATTACCGGTCTAGTTGTCGATCGCCTAGGGACAAATAACTTTCTCGCAACAAAAATCTCTCTACTAAAACTAATTTAGTTGTGTCTTTACCTAAGCAGCTCCTACTTTTTATTTACGTGCTCTTTGTATTCTTGCAAACCTATCCAAAAACACCTACAAAGTACTTCTAGTTTCATACTTGTTCTATGTAAAATGAACGTCAAGCGTGCGTAGAGTTGTATCAGTGGTCGACAGAACTTGAGGGAATATTTGTTCTACCTTTAGCTCCTCGTTGGGTTCGACACTCCTACTTATCGAAAGAGGCTACAATTGATCCCCTATACTTGTGGGTTATCAAGACCTTTTTCTGGCGCCGTTGCCGAGGAGCAATAGCTTGAGGTGAATATTCTCGTGTGTGCTTGTTTGCTTTATCACTAAGTAATTTTTATTTGTTGTTCTTAGTTGTTTTCTATCTTTAGTTATGGGTAGGAAATGCAAAATACCAAAAAAAATAGTTGTACCTACTGAACAATGGTTGAAGAACCACTCAAAATCTATCACACTCCTGAAGCTTATTACTTGGATCATCTTTGATCCCTATGTGCTCGTGCTGAAACCCCAACTAGCTTAGTTGAGGGCAAATCTTTAGATGAGCATGCTTGTTATGTGTGACAGCGTATATCTCAGGGGTACCCAACACGGACTCTTGGAGAAGGGGTGGTTTAAAGGAAAACCAACTCGATCACGAGTTCAACCTAACAGTCAGGGGGAAACCTAGTAATACTTTTGAGAAGATAATCGGAAAATCACGAACCACCGATATGTTACTAAGCTCGAGATCAATCTTGGTTTTCAGGGCAAGACGATAGGATCAAGGGAGCGAGGGATTGACACAATCCTAACTCACTGATCGCAGAGTGCACCAGGAAAATGGACTAGGTAGCACAATCTATCTTAGAATGATGATTCAATAACCAACACGCTAAGAATGAAACTATTGTCCTTTAACTACCAAGCAACATGGTTGCTAGGAGTATTGATTTCACGCATCACAGTTCACTTGTCGGCATTCCGGTTGCAACAACATGGGAACCGAGGAATGCATAATGATGGCGAGAAGTATCACTGTATCAAGAGTTCATAGGATGGTGTGCAATTCCCATGATATTCTTGATATAAAGATTGTGATACTCCAAGGTAGAATAGAACAAAAGTTGGGTTCGCATTTTGATCTGTGGAAGACAACTGCTTTGACCCAATCCTAAATATGGATAAGGTATTGGAGTTTGTTTCTCCTAGTCATTCCGGAATAGAATGGCTTGACGAACCATAGGAATAATAGACACCGATGAACATGAATGCACACATACCCTTGATTATCTATTGATAGACGAAGGTCGGAATACAACTAAAGAGGGACAACTCAGAGGGGCATATATCTTTCTGAGTTGTGGATGCATAGATTAGTATGTCGAGCAAAGCTCAACATTTCTTCCGGATAACCCATGCAGAAAGGTAGAACTGGCAGATTCACAATGTAGAACGAAGAACTCATCAAGAGCACTCTTATTGTGATCTTTTGGTTCAAAGGAACTCCTGCCAAGGATGGTTCATGGTATTGAAAGAACGATATACCACAGACCTTGAGGACTATCACAAAGGTTACTAATGTCTTAAGGGAACTAGCAAATACTAACAACATGAAGTAGGGTGAATCTCGGGTTCAAACACCCAGGAGTAGAATACCTACTACTAAGTATCATCACGGGATGCTTTCGAGAATAATGGCCAGAATCATCACACTGGAACACAAAACATGGCTAGATTACTAGGTGATCCTCTAAGACACCTAGGGTCATAATAATAACTCCAACATATATGTCAAGGCAACAGAGTACCTCAACTCAACGGTTAGTGTGGTTAATCTGGCCCAAAGGAACATCGAGAATGGAAGGAAGGGATTTGCAAATGCATCAGATTATTTAGAAACCTCGGATGACTCGGACAGCATAACGGCTGTAAATGCTCAAGAAGATTTGAGACATCCTGCAAAATGGTGGCATAACCACTCAGAAGCACAATATCAAGGTTCTGAGTTCAACTGTCAACACACATAAGTAGTAGGAACTGAACTGGGGCTTGAAACCATCAATCTTATAGGTCTACAGATTAGTAACACATGATCCTGATAGAAAGATGAGAAGCCTAGTTCTTAACCCCCGTAGAAAAGAAGAAGTTCACTCAGATCAGAAGGGCATAAGGTAAAGGAGTAAAAAGAGCCTTACGTTCCCTTCCACAATCAATTCCCTTATATAACTAAAGCATTTATAGACTCAACTTCGACCAGTTTGGCTTGGTAATCCTACAGGCAGTCAGGCTCTGATACCAAAGCTGTCAGGACCCCGATCCAATGCCACATCGATCTAGCATGTAACACCTCATATCACTTTGCGGCCTCACGCACGGTATTCCCACGGGTGACGCCTTACCAAGCCCGGGACCGTTTGCGCCTTTTGGCTCACGTATATGATAGTGTCGCTAGCATCCATATGACAATGAACCCGGGCTGACATGGCTAGTCGTGAACCCAAAGTGGCACTAACTTACAGGGACAGGCATACATGACCCAGCAACGAATGTGTCGATCAACAGCGAGTGAATCCCAAGTCGTAGCAAGCTACAAGGACTTAAAGGATCACCGCGTGACATTTCCCCGAAGGGACAGACACAGGAACGAAGCAGAACACATGCCAGCCAGACTAAGTGTTCCGGAGCAGTAGCAACTGGGCTAGCAGGACTCCGGTAATCTGGGCTGTAGTGGGCTACCATTGAGGGAGTCCGGGATTAGGGGGTCCTCGGACAGCCGGACTATATCCTTTAGCCTGACTGTTGGACTATGAAGATACAAAGATTGAAGACTATGTCCCGTGTCCGTATGGGACTTTCCTTGGCGTGGAAGGCAAGCTTGGCAATACGGATATGTAGATCTCCTCCCTTGTAACCGACTTTGTGTAACCCTAGCCCCCTCCGATGTCTATATAAATCGGAGGGTTTGGTCTATAGGACGACGACAATCATACCATAGGCTAGCTTCTAGGGTTTAGCCTCTAGGATCTCGTGGTAGATCAACTCTTGTAATACTCATACCATCAAGATCAATCAAGCAGGAAGTAGGGTATTACCTCCATCCAGAGGGCCCGAACCTGGGTAAACATCATGTCCCCCGCCTCCTGTTACCATCTGCCTTAGACGCACAGTTTGGGACCCCCTACCCGAGATCCGCCGGTTTTGACACTGACATTGGTGCTTTCATTGAGAGTTACACTGTGCCGTCACCGTAACGCTTGATGGCTCCGTCGATCATCGGCAACGATGCAATCCAGGGTGAGGTTTTTCTCCCCGGACAGATCTTCGTATTCGGCGGCTTTGTACTGCGGGCCAACTCGCTTGGTCATCTGGAGCAGATCGAGAGCTACGCCCCTGGCCATCAGGTCGGGTTTGGAAACTTGAACTATACTGCCGACATCCGCAGAGACTTGATCTTCGATGGATTCGAGCCAATGTCACGTGCGCCGCACAATCACGACGAGCATGACTTAGCTCTGCCGCCGGACAGTGTTCGGGAGATCACACCTATAACTACTCCGGCCCTCAATCCGGAACAAATTGCGCCCTCTGAGGACGGGTGGATGGACCCCGCCACGGAGGCCGCACACTCAATGGCGATAGAGCCGAATACTAACTTCACCTCCTACGAGACCCGTGTTGTCGAACCATTGGATTCGTCCCCGGCCATGGGCTCTGAGCCACCTGCGTCCGTGCCTATCAAATCCGATTGGGCGCCGATCATGGAGTTTACCTCAGCGGATATCTTTCAGCACTCGCCCTTTGGCAACGTGCTAAACTCCTTGAGGTCTCTTTCCCTGTCAGGAGATCCTTGGCCGAACTATGTCCGGCTAGAATGGGACACGGACGACGAAGAAATTCGCTCCCCACCCACCACCCACTTAGTAGCCACTGTCGATGATTTAACCGACATGCTCGACTTCTGCTCCGAAGACATCAACGGTATGGACGACGATGCTGGAGACGAACAAGAACCGCCGCCCACAGGGCGCTGGACTGCCACCTCATCATATGACATGTACATGGTAGACACCCCCAAAGAAGGCGATGGTGATAAGACAGCAGAGGATAACCCCTCCAAGAAGCAATCGAAGCACCGACGTCAGCGGCGCTGCTCAAAGTCCCGCCATAGCAAAAGCAGCGATACCGACACAAGAGACAATAACGCTCCGGATAGTACCGAGGATGACGACAGTCCCCTCCAGCCAGACCTAGAGCGGGAGGATGAACAAGCTAACCCTCCAGAACAGGCAGCGGATGGATAATCGGAGGATGACAATTGCATGCCTCTCTCCGAAGACGAGATGAGCCTCGGCGACGAAGAATTTATCGTGCTTGAGGATCCCGTTGAACAGGAGCGCTTCAAGCGCCAGCTTATAGCCACAGCAAACAGCCTGAAGAAAAAGCAGCAACAGCTTCGAGCTGATCAAGATCTGCTAGCGGACAGATGGACTGAAGTCCTGGCGGCCGAGGAATACGAACTCGAACGCCCAACCAGGAGTTACCCAAAGCGCAGGTTGCTACCCCAACTAGAGGAGGAAGCGTTGAAACCTACATCACCAGCTTATGATGCGGCGGATCGGCCCCCTCGTGGCCGAGACAGAGAGGCATATTAGCCTGAAGTCTAGCCCGCACCCCGCCGCCATTCAAACAAAAGTACCAAGGCCCGGGGCAACACGCGGGACCTGCGAGACGTATTGGAAAACAAAGCAAAACATGCAAGACCGATCTACGGATCACGGGGCATGCCCCAACGCAGGACGATGACCGTCACGCTGGATATACTAAAAGCAAATCCGGTCGGGCCAAATACAGCAGACAAGACTCGTATGAACTGCGTCGTGATATAGCCCAGCACAGAGGCGCCGCACATCCCCTATGCTTCACTGATGAAGTAATGGATCACGAATTCCCAGAGGGCTTTAAACCCGTAAACATTGAATCATATGATGGTACAACAGATCTCGCGGTATGGATCGAGGATTTCCTCCTACACATCCACATGGCTCACGGTGATGATCTACATGCCATCAAGTACCTCCCACTAAAACTCAAAGGACCAGCTCGGCGTTGGCTGAATAGCTTGCCAGCAGACTCCATTGGCAGTTGGGAGGATTTGGAAGATGCATTGCTTGACAACTTCCAGGGCACTTATGTGCGACCACCGGATGCTGATGACTTGAGCCATATAACTCAGCAGCCATGGGAATCGGCCAGGAAATTCTGGACCAGGTTCCTAACTAAGAAAAACCAAATTGTTGACTGTCCGGATGCAGAGGCCTTAGCGGCATTTAAGCATAACATCTGTGACGAGTGGCTCACCCGGCACCTCGGCCAAGAGAAGCCGAAGTCTATGGCAGCCCTCACGACGCTCATGACCCGCTTTTGCGTGGGCGAGGATAGCTGGCTGGCTCGCAGCAACAACACATCAAGAAGTCATGGCAATTCAAATGCCAAAGATAGTAACGGCAGACCACGTCACAACAGACACAAGCGCTGCAACAACGGTGACAACGCCGAAGACACGACAGTCAATGCCGGATTCAGTGGCTCTAAATCCGGTCAGCGGAAGAAGCCGTTCAAAAGAAGCAACCCGGGCCCGTCCAGTTTGGACCGCATACTCGATCGCTCGTGTCAAATTCACGGCACCCCCGATAAGCCAGCCAATCACACCAACAGGGAATGCTGGGTGTTCAAGCAGGACGGCAAGTTGAATACCGAAAATAAGGAAAAGGGGATGCATAGCGACGATGAGGAGGAGTCTCGGCCACCGAACACAGAGGGACAGAAGAAATTTCCTCCCCATGTGAAAACGGTGAACATGATATACGCAACCCGTATTCCCAAGAGGGAATGGAAGCGTGCACTAAGGGACGTCTATGCAATGGAGCCAGTCACCCCAAAGTTCAACCCATGGTCTTCTTGTCCGATCACTTTCGATCGTAGGGACCACCCCACTAGTATCTGTCATGGCGGTTCTGCCGCATTAGTCCTTGATCCCATCATTGACCGATTTCACCTCACCCGAGTCCTTATGGATGGCGGCAGCAGCTTGAACCTGCTTTATCAGGATACAGTGTGCAAAATGGATATAGACCCCTCAAGGATTAAACCCACTAAAACCACTTTTAAAGGTGTCATCCCATGTGTAGAGGCTCGTTGCACGGGCTCAATCACACTGGAAGTAGTCTTCGGATCTTCAGAGAACTTCCGAAGAGAGGAGTTAATCTTCGATATCGTCCCGTTCCACAGTGGCTACCACGCACTACTCGGACGAACCGCATTTGCCAGAGTCAATGCGGTGCCGCATTAGGCATACCTTAAGCTCAAAATGCCAGGACCTCGTGGGATTATAACAGTCAATGGAAACACAGAACACTCGCTCCGCACGGAGGAGCAAACTGCGGCCCTCGCAACAGAAGCACAAAGCAGCCTTTTAAGGAAAACCGCCGATTCGGCAACAAAGCCCCCGGACACCTTCAAGTGAGTCCGAAGTAACCTGCAACAGGATCGCCTGGCACGTTCAGAGCTTGCCTAGCAGTTCGGCCTCCGTCCTATCCTAGTCAAGCGACGAAATTAGTGTCGCGCGTACATAATTACGCACTAAAAATACCATGGGCATAGGCGAGGGCACGGCCAGGACACGCCCCACAATGCGGCTCAACCGCCCCAGGGGTTGTATACCTTTATATTTTTTTCTCTTTCAAGACCTTACTCTCTGGAAGCCCTTTTTGGGAGTCTGATTGTTGGACGCATTACGGGAAGGAAATACCAAGGAGGCAAGAAGCTAAGACGTACAAGGGAATCCCACGTGGTCTCTGATAATGATCGAAATACCTGTTTTAAATACCCATACACAGCTTGCCCTTGGATAGGACATGTCAAATAGTCCTATTTTTTGCTTATTGCACTACTTGTATCCATACGCTTCGACATATTATTTAATAACAATGCATAGCGTTAGTCTATTATTGCATTACACTTTTTTCCCTTGTCTGCTTATTTACGACAAATTACACCCGTACATTCTGGTACGACCAGTACACGAGGGGCTTCAGTATACCCCATAAATATGGCGTGAGAAGTCCGAACACTTTCGACAGTGCGGCACCCCGAACTTATAACACTATATGCATCAGCTCCGAATCATGTCTTGGGTCAATAGTTGGGTTTGCCTGGCTCCCATGTTTTGGTACCTTACGTTCCGCAATATCGGCTAAGGTAGCACTAGGAGAACTACTACGATTGTGGCCTGGTTCTTCCGGACGAGCACCTCAGTAGAGAAAGACGAAAACTAACTGTCATGATAAGGCGAGAGCTGGTCGCTATTCGAGAGGTCTCAAGTCCTTAAAGAATTTTTCCGCTTCAGGCAAGGAGTCGGCCTAGCCCGACTTCGGCATATATAGCGCCCCAAATTCGGCCTTTCGAATACTAGGGGCTTCGCCAAAATATAAAATTGTAGACTTCTATGGCTAATTGAGAGTGATAAAGCCTTATAGTCCGATTGTCTGGTTCGTTGTGCTGAACACCTCCTTCGAAGGACCCAAAATTGGGATAAAGAGTGCTCAGGTTTATCCCGAACACCTCAGTACTACTTACATGGGGGCAGAAGCTGACGACTGGCCAACTCTCAGATTTTATAAACGGCCGCACATAAGGTAATATTTTAAATTCACAAGCGTTGCATAGCGCAAATGAACTCGTTTCACATTACAAGATCACATGAGTACATTTATTCAAATATTACATCCTTAGCACA
Source organism: Aegilops umbellulata (assembly GCA_032464435.1). Lineage (NCBI taxonomy): Eukaryota > Viridiplantae > Streptophyta > Magnoliopsida > Poales > Poaceae > Aegilops > Aegilops umbellulata. The sequence continues at coordinate 291,995,612 of CP136060.1, forward strand.
TTCCTCCGCCACAAGGCGAGCACCCTTCAGGACATTGTCATAATACATTTCGGGGTGGCGATGCTCCTTGCCTTCCTGTGGCCCCTCCTTCACAAGCTTTGCGGCGTCCAACTTCGCCCAGTGCACCTTCGCCCTGGCAAAAGCCCTGCGCGCACCCTCGATGCAGACGGAACGCTTTATGACTTCAAGCCGTGGGCAGGCATTCACAATCCGCCTCCCTAGACCGAAGTAGCTATCAGGCAGGGGCTCGCCAGGCCACATCTGGACTATAAGACCCTTCATGGCCTGTTCGGCCGCCTTGTGGAGCTCGACCAGTTGCTTCAGCTGGTCGCTCAAGGGCATTGGGTGTTCGGTCCCAGTATATTGAGACCAGAACAACTTCTCCGTCGAGCTCCCCTCCTCAGCCCGGTAGAACTCCGTGGCATCCGACACACTATCGACATGAGGTAGGTAGAGTGAATCTTGGGTCGAGAACCCAAGAGAGGAATACCTACTACTAAATGGCATCACGGGATGCTTTCGAGAATAATGGCCAGAATCATCACACTGGAACACAAAACATGGCTAGATTACTAGGTGATCCTCTAAGACACCTAGGGTCATAATAATAACTCCAACATATATGTCAAGGCAACATAGTACCTCAACTCAACGGTTAGTGTGGTTAATCTGGCCCAAAGGAACATCGAGAATGGAAGGAAGGGATTTGCAAATGCATCAGATTATTTAGAAACCTCGGATGACTCGGACAGCATAACGGCTGTAAATGCTCAAGAAGATTTGAGACATCCTGCAAAATGGTGGCATAACCACTCAGAAGCACAATATCAAGGTTCTGAGTTCAACTGTCAACACACATAAGTAGTAGGAACTGAACTGGGGCTTGAAACCATCAATCTTATAGGTCTACAGATTAGTAACACATGATCCTGATAGAAAGATGAGAAGCCTAGTTCTTAACCCCCGTAGAAAAGAAGAAGTTCACTCAGATCAGAAGGGCATAAGGTAAAGGAGTAAAAAGAGCCTTACGTTCCCTTCCACAATCAATTCCCTTATATAACTAAAGCATTTATAGACTCAACTTCGACCAGTTTGGCTTGGTAATCCTACAAGCAGTCAGGCTTTGATACCAAAGCTGTCAGGACCCCGATCCAATGCCACATCGATCTAGCATGTAACACCTCATATCACTTTGCGGCCTCACGCACGGTATTCCCACGGGTGACGCCTTACCAAGCCCGGGACCGTTTGCGCCTTTTGGCTCACGTATATGATAGTGTCGCTAACATCCATATGACAATGAACCCGGGCTGACATGGCTAGTCGTGAACCCAAAGTGGCACTAACTTACAGGGACAGGCATACATGACCCAGCAACGAATGTGTCGATCAACAGCGAGTGAATCCCAAGTCGTAGCAAGCTACAAGGACTTAAAGGATCACCGCGTGACATTTCCCCGAAGGGACAGACACAGGAACGAAGCAGAACACATGCCAGCCAGCCTAAGTGTTCCGGAGCAGTAGCAACTGGGCTAGCAGGACTCCGGTAATCTGGGCTGTAGCGGGCTACCATTGAGGGAGTCCGAGATTAGGGGGTCCTAGGACAGCCGGACTATATCCTTTAGCCTGACTGTTGGACTATGAAGATACAAAGATTGAAGACTTTGTCCCGTGTCCGGATGGGACTTTCCTTGGCGTGGAAGGCAAGCTAGGCAATACGGATATGTAGATCTCCTCCCTTGTAACCGACTTTGTGTAACCCTAGCCCCCTCCGATGTCTATATAAATCGGAGGGTTTAGTCTGTAGGACGACGACAATCATACCATAGGCTAGCTTCTAGGGTTTAGCCTCTAGGATCTCGTGGTAGATCAACTCTTGTAATACTCATACCATCAAGATCAATCAAGCAGGAAGTAGGGTATTACCTCCATCGAGAGGGCCCGAACCTGGGTAAACATCATGTCCCCCGCCTCCTGTTACCATCTGCCTTAGACGCACAGTTTGGGACCCCCTACCCGAGATCCACCGGTTTTGACACTGACATTGGTGCTTTCATTGAGAGTTACACTGTGCCTTCACCGTAAGGCTTGATGGCTCCTTCGATCATCGGCAACGATGCAATCCAGGGTGAGGTTTTTCTCCCCGGGCAGATCTTTGTATTCGGCGGCTTCGTACTGCGGGCCAACTCGCTTGGTCGTCTGGAGCAGATCGAGAGCTACGCCCCTGGCCATCAGGTCGGGTTTGGAAACTTGAACTATACTGCCGACATCCGCAGAGACTTGATCTTCGACGGATTCGAGCCAATGTCACGTGCGCCGCACAATCACGACGAGCATGACTTAGCTCTGCCGCCGGACAGTGTTCGGGAGATCCCACCTATAACTACTCCGGCCCTCAATCCGGAACAAATTGCGCCCTCTGAGGACGGGTGGATGGACCCCGCCACGGAGGCCGCACACTCAATGGCGATAGAGCCGAATACTGACTTCACCTCCTACGAGACCCGTGTTGTCGAACCATTGGATTCGTCCCCGGCCATGGGCTCTGAGCCACCTGCGTCCGTGCCTATCAAATCCGATTGGGCACCGATCATGGAGTTTACCTCAGCGGATATCTTTCAGCACTCGCCCTTTGGCGACGTGCTAAACTCGTTGAGGTCTCTTTCCCTGTCAGGAGATCCTTGGCCGAACTATGTCCGGCTAGAATGGGACACGGACGACGAAGAAATTCGCTCCCCACCCACCACCCACTTAGTAGCCACTGTCGATGATTTAACCGACATGCTCGACTTCTACTCCGAAGACATCGACGGTATGGACGACGATGCTGGAGACGAACAAGAACCGCCGCCCACAGGGCGCTGGACTGCCACCTCATCATATGACATGTACATGGTAGACACCCCCAAAGAAGGCGATGGCGATAAGACAGCAGAGGATAATCCCTCCAAGAAGCAATCGAAGCACCGACGTCAGCGGCGCCGCTCTAAGTCCCGCCATAGCAAAAGCAGCGATACCGACACAAGAGACAATAACGCTCCGGATAGTACCGAGGATGACGACAGTCCCCTCCAGCCAGACCTAGAGCGGGAGGATCTACAAGCTAACCCTCCGGAACAGGCAGCGGACGGATAATCGGAGGATGACAATTGCATGCCTCTCTCCGAAGACGAGATGAGCCTCGGCGACGAAGAATTTATCGTGCCTGAGGATCCCGTTGAATAGGAGCGCTTCAAGCGCCAGCTTATAGCCACAGCAAACAGCCTGAAGAAAAAGCAGCAACAGCTTCGAGCTGATCAAGATCTGCTAGCGGACAGATGGACTGAAGTCCTGGCGGCCGAGGAATACAAACTCGAACGCCCAACCAAGAGTTACCCAAAGCGCAGGTTGCTACCCCAACTAGAGGAGGAAGCATTGAAACCTACATCACCAGCTTATGATGCGGCGGATCGGCCCCCTCGTGGCCGAGACAGAGAGGCATATTAGCCCGAAGTCTAGCCCGCACCCCGCCGCCATTCAAACAAAAGTACCAAGGCCCGGGGCAACACGCGGGACCTGCGAGACGTATTGGAAAACAAAGCAAAACATGCAAGACCGATCTACGGATCATGGGGCATGCCCCAACGCAGGACGATGACCGTCATGCTGGATATACTAAAAGCAAATCCGGTCGGGCCAAATACAGCAGACAAGACTCGTATGAACTGCGTCGTGATATAGCCCAGCACAGAGGCGCCGCACATCCCCTATGCTTCACTGATGAAGTAATGGATCACGAATTCCCAGAGGGCTTTAAACCCGTAAACATTGAATCATATGATGGTACAACAGATCCCGCGGTATGGATCGAGGATTTCCTCCTACACATCCACATGGCTCACAGGATGATCTACATGCCATCAAGTACCTCCCACTAAAACTCAAAGGACCAGCTCGGCGTTGGCTGAATAGCTTGCCAGCAGACTCCATTGGCAGTTGGGAGGATTTGGAAGATGCATTGCTTGACAACTTCCAGGGCACTTATGTGCGACCACCGGATGCTGATGACTTGAGCCATATAACTCAGCAGCCATGGGAATCGGCCAGGAAATTCTGGACCAGGTTCCTAACTAAGAAAAACCAAATTGTTGACTGTCCGGATGCAGAGGCCTTAGCGGCATTTAAGCATAACATCCGTGACGAGTGGCTCACCCGGCACCTCAGCCAAGAGAAGCCGAAGTCTATGGTAGCCCTCACGACGCTCATGACCCGCTTTTGCACGGGCGAGGATAGCTGGCTGGCTCGCAGCAACAACACATCAAGAAGTCATGGCAATTCAAATGCCAAAGATAGTAACGGCAGACCACGTCGCAACAGACACAAGCGCTGCAACAACGGTGACAACGCCGAAGACACGATAGTCAATGCTGGATTCAGTGGCTCTAAATCCGGTCAGCGGAAGAAGCCGTTCAAAAGAAGCAACCCGGGCCCGTCCAGTTTGGACCGCATACTCGATCGCTCGTGTCAAATTCACGGCACCCCCGATAAGCCAGCCAATCACACCAACAGGGAATGCTGGGTGTTCAAGCAGGACGGCAAATTGAATACCGAAAATAAGGAAAAGGGGATGCATAGCGACGATGAGGAGGAGTCTCGGCCACCGAACACAGGGGGACAGAAGAAATTTCCTCCCCACGTGAAAACGGTGAACATGATATACGCAACCCGTATTCCCAAGAGGGAATGGAAGCATGCACTAACGGACGTCTATGCAATGGAGCAAGTCACCCCAAAGTTCAACCCATGGTCTTCTTGTCCGATCACTTTCGATCGTAGGGACCACCCCACTAGTATTTGTCATGGCGGTTCTGCCGCATTAGTCCTTGATCCCATCATTGACGGATTTCACCTCACCCGAGTCCTTATGGATGGCGGCAGCAGCTTGAACCTGCTTTATCAGGATACAGTGTGCAAAATGGGTATAGACCCCTCAAGGATTAAACCCACTAAAACCACTTTTAAAGGTGTCATCCCAGGTGTAGAGGCTCGTTGCACGGGCTCAATCACACTGGAAGTAGTCTTCGGATCTTCGGACAACTTCCGAAGCGAGGAGTTAATCTTCGATATCGTCCCGTTCCGCAGTGGCTACCACGCACTACTCGGACGAACCGCATTTGCCAGATTCAATGCGGTGCCGCATTAGGCATACCTTAAGCTCAAAATGCCAGGACCTCGTGGGATTATAACAGTCAATGGAAACACAGAACACTCGCTCCGCACGGAGGAGCAAACTGCGGCCCTCGCAGCAGAAGCACAAAGCAGCCTTTTAAGGAAAACCACCGATTCGGCGACAAAGCCCCCGGACACCTTCAAGCGAGTCCGGAGTAACCTGCAACAGGATCGCCTGGCACGTTCAGAGCTTGCCTAGCAGTTCGGCCTCCGTCCTATCCCAGTCACGCGACGAAATTTGTGTCGCGCGTACATAATTACGCACTAAAAATACCATGGGCATAGGCGAGGGCACGGCCAGGACACGCCCCACAATGCGGCTCAACCTCCCCAGGGGTTGTATACCTTTATATTTTTTTCTCTTTCAAGACCTTACTCTCTGGAAGCCCTTTTTGGCAGTCTGATTGTTGGACGCATTACGGGAAGGAAATACCAAGGAGGCAAGAAGCTAAGACGTACAAGGGAATCCTCACGTGGTCTCTGATAATGATCGAAATACCTGTTTTAAATACCCATACGCAGCTTGCCCTTGGATAGGACATGTCAAATAGTCCTATTTTTTGCTTATTGCACTACTTGTATCCATACGCTTCGACATATTATTTAATAACAATGCATAGCGTTAGTCTATTATTGCATTACACTTTTTCCCTTGTCTGCTTATTTACGACAAATTACACCCGTACATTCTGGTACGACCAGTACACCAAGGGCTTCAGTATACCCCATAAATACAGTGTGAGAAGTCCGAACACTTTCGACAGTGCGGCACCCCGAACTTATAACACTATATGCATCAGCTCCGAATCATGTCTTGGGTCAATAGTTGGGTTTGCCTGGCTCCCATGTTTTGGTACCTTACGTTCCGCAATATCAGCTAAGGTAGCACTGGGAGAACTACTACGATTGTGGCCCGGTTCTTCCAGACGAGCACCTCAGTAGAGAAAGACGAAAACTAACTGTCATGATAAGGCGAGAGGTGGTCGCTATTCGAGAGGTCTCAAGTCCTTAAAGAATTTTTCCGCTTCGGGCGAGGAGTCGGCCTAGCCCGACTTCGGCATATATAGCGCCCCAAATTCGGCCTTCCGAATACTAGGGGCTTCGCCAAAATATAAAATTGTAGACTCTATGGCTAATTGAGAGTGATAAAGCCTTATAGTCCGATTGCCTGGTTTGTTGTGCTGAACACCTCCTTCGAAGGACCCAAAATTGGGATAAAGAGTGCTCAAGTTTATCCCGAACACCTCAGTACTACTTACATGGGGGCAGAAGCCGACGACTGGCCAACTCTCAGATTTTATAAACGGCCGCACATAAGGTAATATTTTAAATTCACAAGCGTTGCATAGCGCAAATGAACTCGTTTCACATTACAAGATCACATGAGTACATTTATTCAAATATTACATCCTTAGCACATTCCTCCGCCACAAGGCGAGCACCCTTCAGGACATTGTCATAATACATTTCGGGGTGGCGATGCTCCTTGCCTTCCTGCGGCCCCTCCTTCAAAGCTTTGCGGCGTCCAACTTCGCCCAGTGCACCTTCGCCCTGGCAAAAGCCCTGCGCGCACCCTCGATGCAGACGGACCGCTTTATGACTTCAAGCCGTGGGCAGGCATTCACAATCCGCCTCACCAGACCGAAGTAGCTATCAGGCAGGGGCTCGCCAGGCCACATCCGGACTATAAGACCCTTCATGGCCTGTTCGGCCGCCTTGTGGAACTCGACCAGTTGCTTCAGCTGGTCGCTCAAGGGCATTGGGTGTTCGGTCCCAGTATACTGAGACCAGAACAACTTCTCCGTCGAGCTCCCCTCCTCAGCCCGGTAGAACTCCGTGGCATCCGACACACTGCGGGGTAGATCTGCGAACGCTCCTGGAGAGCTCCGAACTCGGGTAAGTAAAAAGAAAGTTTCCTTCACATGCTTGCTTTTCATAATGAATGCCTTACCCGCCGCTATCTTCTTAACCGCCTCAACTTCCCGAAGGGCCTTTTGGGCTTCGGCCTTGGTATGTTGTGCGCTTTCGAGGGCCTTCGCAAGCTCAGACCCTTGCGTCTTAGAGTCAAGCTCCAAGGACTCGTGTTTTTTGGCGAGAGCCTGGAGCTCTTGCTGCACCTCGCGTACTCGGGCTTCTTGCTTTTCTCGCTCGATGCACTCCTTGGGCGCTTTGTCTTCGGCCTCGGATAGCGCCTTCTGCAGGGCCGCCACTTCGGTCGTGGCCCCTAGCAAAATTCATGACTATCCTGTTATCCTAAAATAAAAAAAATATACAGACGGGGTATCACTTACCTTTGTTCTCTTTGAGCTGCCTCTTGGTAAGGCCGAGCTCTTCCTTGGACCGCTCAAGGTCCTGCTTCAGTGCGGCGACCTCCGCAGTACGTGCGGCAGCGGCCAGCAGCGAAGCCTGCATATGCACATAGACATATTCTGATTAGACTCCTGTGGATTATTATTTGATCCTCTATTCGGCCTTTCTTTGCAAACGCCAAATAGAGCATCAGGGGCTACTGTCTATGCCGGAATATTTTCTTATAATCTGGTTACTTACCTCAAAGCCTGTTAGGAGGCTGGCATAGGCTTCAGTCAGTCCGCTCTTGGCGAACTGAACCTTCTTGACCACCGCACTCATAATGGTGCGGTGCTCTTCGTCAATGGAAGCGCCGCGAAGCACTTCCAGCAAGTTGTCTGATGCCTCTGGATGGACAGAGGCCATCGGCACAGATGGCTTGCCCCCCTTAATGAGGGGTTGCCTGATAGAATCCGGAACCACTGGAGGTTCCAGCGCTGTATTCGGCTTGGGGCTAGAGTTGCTGCCCCCGGCGTTAGGGCCCAGAGGAGTCTCGCCCCTCGTGCGCCCAGCGCCTGGAATGTCGCCTTAGGACGCCTCCGGGACTGTCTCCCCTTGGTTCAGTCCCCTTTGAGACAACACCTCGGCGTCGTCCGTAGGGCGGGGGAGGAGGCGGTCGGGAGTGAATCGCTATTCATATCCGACGGGCCCAAAGAATCATCCGACAAAGAGACGTCGATGTGGGCTCGGGATGGGCTGCACAATCATGCGCAGCGTGATAAGAAACAGTACAATGAAACATATACTAGAATTACTATGGTATCCGGATACTTACAACTTCGCCAGGGGCTTATCCCTGGGCAGCCACTCGTCGTCGTTGTAGGCGGCAGTTCCGGAGTTGTCCGGAAGGAGGGTCCTTCCCTTCTTGGACCCTTCGGCCGCCCCAGCCAGGGCAGCCTTCCTTTTCTTGTCTTCCCCGGCTAGGGGGAGAGCTTTCCTCTTCTTCCTCCTTGTTTTCATGGGAGGAGTGTGCATCGGTGTTTTCGGACGATGAGTCTGATATAACCTTGCGCCGAAGACCCTTCCTGGTCCCCGTGGCCTTCTTCTTGGCCTTCTTCTCCGGCACCTCATAAGGCGTCGGAACCAGCATCTCTGTTAGGAGAGCATCTGCTAGATCTTCGGGCAGGGGAGCCGGACAATCGATCTGCTCCGTTGTCGCTACCTAGTCCTGTTAAATGGCGTGGCGGCTTAGATCCTGCGCGTGGTTATACTAGGGAAAAGAACATCTTATGAGATGTAAAAGACTTACCGGATTGGCAGGGCACTTTGCGCTGAGTCCGCGGTCCTCAGTGAGGGGAGGAGGTACCTCGGCGCCCTTGAACAACACCTTCCAGATGTCCTTGTGCGTCGTGTCAAAGAGCTCACGCAGCGTCTGGTGCTCGGCCGGGTCAAACTCCCACAAATTGAATGGCCGTCTTTGACACGGGAGGATCCGGCGGAAGAGCATCAGTTGGACCATGTTGACAAGCTTGATTTTCTTGCTCATCATGTTTTTGACGCGGGTCTGGAGTCCGGTCAGCTCTACCGAGGAACCCCAGGATAGGCCCTTCTCTTTCCAGGAGGTGAGCCGCATGGGGATTCTAGATCGGAATTTGGGGGCCGCCACCCAGTTGGTGTCGTGCGGCTTGGTGATGTAGAACCACCCCGATTGCCACCCCTTTATGGTCTCCACGTAGGAGCCTTCGAGCCAGCTGACGTTGGGCATTTTTCCCACCATGGCGCCTCCGCACTTCGCTTGCTGGCCGACCACCACCTTCGGTTTAACATTGAAGGTCTTCAGCCACAGGCCAAAGTGGGGCTTGATGCGGAGGAAGGCCTCACACATGACGATAAACGCCAAGATGCTGAGGATGAAATTGGGGGCCAGATCGTGAAAGTACAGCCCATAGTAGAACATGAGCCCGCGGACAAACGGGTGGAGGGGAAATCCCAGTCCGCGGACGAAGTGGGTAAGAAAGACCACCCTCTCATGGGGTCCTGGAGTAGGGACGATCTGCCCCGCATCAGGCGGCCGGTGTGCGATATCCGCGGCCAGATATCCGGCTCCCCGTAGCTTTGTGATGTCCTCCTTCGTAACGGAGGAGACCATCCACTTGCCTCCCGCTCCGGACATGCTTGGAGTGGTTTGAGGAGAAAATGCAAACTTGGGTGCTGGAGCTCAAGTGCGCAAGAATGGATGAGCAAGGACGAAGAAGGCGTGGGTGAAAAAGAGGAATCCTCGTCCCTTTATAAGGGCGGAAGAAACTATACACCTCCCCACTTGCATGGTAAACTCTCTTATTCCCCAAGCGTTGTAATTGATGGCGCGATTGGGTTACCCACACCCGTATTGATGAGAATCCCGTGATAAGGGGACACGATCTCTACTTCGACAAGACGTGCCAAGAAAACCATCTCGCAATATGTGCAGTAGTTGGTTGAGAAAAACGGTTCGAGTAATGATCAGGCCGTGGTGTGATGTCATACTGCCAAATGTGTCAGCAGATTATATTTGTGGAAATATTATTCTCTCTACGGTGGTATGTGGAATTTGTTTTGCAGAGCCAGACACTATCCTTGTGTTCAAAATCTTCTATGTAATATTCGGAGGAGGAACCCGCCTTGCAATGCCGAAGACAATTTGCACGCCGGACTCCTCGTCATTGAAGCCTGGTTCAGGGGCTACTAAGGGAGTCCTGGATTAGGGGGTCCTCGGACAGCTGGACTATATCCTTTAGCTGGACTGTTGGACTATGAAGATACAAAGATTGAAGACTCCGTCCCGTGTCCAGATGGGACTCTCTTTGGGGTGGAAGGCAAGCTTGGCAATACAGATATGTAGATCTCCTCCCTTGTAACCGACTATGTGTAACCCTAGCCCCCTCCGATGTCTATATAAACCAGAGGGTTTAGTCTGTAGGATGACGACAATCATACCATAGGCTAGCTTCTAGGGTTTAGCCTCTACGATCTCGTAGTAGATCAACTCTTGTAATACTCATATCATCAAGATCAATCAAGCAGGAAGTAGGGTATTACCTCCATCGAGAGGGCCCGAACCTGGGTAAACATCGTGTCCACCGCCTCCTGTTACCAACCGCCTTAGATGCACACTTCGGGGGCCCCTACCCGAGATCCGCCAGTTTTGACACCGACAACCATGGCTCAGTGGAAGCACTAGGAGACATTTCCCGGTAAGAGAGGCTACCAAGGATAAACAACTAAATAGTCAGATCCCACAGATACCAAGCATTTCAATAACATACACATAATATGCTCGATATGTGCAAATACAACATGGCATCACAACATGACTCCACAACTTAATTATTTTATTCATTAGGCTCCGAGGAGCCAAGTATTACAAACATGGGTCTCATGACCCAACATACAGAGCATACAAGCAACAAGTACATGCGGAAGCTTAACTTGTCTGAGTACAGACAACTACAAATGAAAAAGGCTGAGAAGCCTGTCTATCTACAAGATCCTGCTGAGGGCACAAGATCGTAGCTGAGGTAACAAGCTAAACGGTGAAGTCCACGCAGAACTAATAGTGAGACTGAAGTCACTCTGCAAAACATAAAATAGGCAAACGTGAGTACAAATGTACCCAGCAAGACTTACATCAGAACTATCTACATATGCATCAGTATCAACAAAGGGGGTGGTGGAGTTTAACTACAACAAGCCATCTTTGACTCGGTGGCTATCCTAAACTACGACTGCAAGTAACTCTTTTGAGGTGGCGCACACGAGTCCACATATTCACCATATCAATACGCCACTATGGATCCGCTCCCGTCTCCCTACGAGAACGTCATCCATAGCACTCACGCTTATCTTGCGCATTTTAGAGTATCCACTTCAAGTTATCTATGAACTGTACAGGCAACCCAGAAGTCCTTTTCCACGGACATGGCTATTCGAATAGATGATGTTAACCCTGCAGGGGTGTACTTATTCACACATGCTCTCTCCACTTACCACCATGTAGATGTCGTGTATCTCGGCAACCTTCAAGCGGAAGCCTGGCGAGGGAGTCGGCCATGACCTGACTAACCACACAAGTCTCTCGTCCAGGTTTATCGCCTATTCGGGTTCCATCCGCAAGGAGATCCGGCCGGGGTGTCGCTCATGACCCCAAACGATGTGAGCAGGGTTCCCAAGCCCACCATCCGGGTGCCACTTGGTACTCCGTGCCACTATGCCTAGTCTGTCCCAAGCCCACGTGTACCGGGTGCCACTTGGTAGACTACTAACACTACCTACAAACACCAGAAACTAGTTGCAACTCCTGGAAAGAGATCAGGTTGATTAATAAGTCGAGAGAGCTTGGAGCACCCGGAGCCCAATGTGTGGTAGTAACTGTTCATGGATCACAAACACAGAACTCAGTTCCTGAGGACGGCTGCAATGAGACAACCCACCATGTACTCCTACATGGCCTCTCACCGCTACCTTTACCAAATCATGTTCACACACTTAGCTCTCAACAGTAGGACATGTTCACACACCTCTGATTCATCCCCGATGAATCAGACCTGACTCAACTCTAAGCAGTAGAAGGCATCACAAACAAGCATGAATGAGTAGGCACATCAGGGCTCAGACAACTCCTACTCTTGCTAGTGGGCTTCATTTATTTACTATGGCAATGACAGGTCATGCAGAGGAAAAGGGGTTCAACTACCGCAGCATGTAACAGATGAATCATTGTTGTGCTAATGCAATAAAAGAGCAGGCGCGAGAGAGTGAGATTGTATCAGAATGAACAAGGGGGTTTTGCTTGCTTGGCACTTCTGAAGATAGTATAGTCCTTCATCGGTGTCATCGAACTCTTCGTCGGAACCACGTCTACGAAAGGGGAACGGTTACCGGCAACAGAGAGGAAACACAATCAATGCAATGGGACAATATGATGCATGAATGTAACATGGCAATATGATGTGATTTGAGCTGATGCAGCTAGCAACAGAATGGTTTGAGTTGATTTGAACAAAAGGTTCAAATTCAAATTCAAACTATGAATTTCCAAATTGCATTAACATGTTTTGAACTATACAGCAAGGTTAAGTTGTTTAAACATGCATGAAACTGGTGCAGATGGATAGATTGGATTTTTCTGATCATTTTTCATATATAAATTATTTCATTCTGAGCAATACATTAATTTCTATGATTTTTTGAAGTTTATACTATTTTCTAGAATTTTCTTAATTATTTTAAATCCAGAAAACCAATCTGCGTCAGCATGACAGCAACATTGCGTCAGCAGGTCAACTAGGTTGACCCGGGTCAAACCTGACCTGTTGGACCCATATGTCAGTGTCTCAGGCTGGTTTGGGTGGATGACAGGCCGGACCGGTCAACGTTGACTTGACCAAAGTCAAAGCTGACACGTGGGGTCCACACAGATTAGCACTAATCTAAACAGGAAGTTGGACTAAACTAATTGGGCTCAAGGACCCACATGTCATCGACACAGGCACTAACTAAACGAGTCTAGCGCCTAAGATAATGGCGCCACATCAGGTGCCGGCGTTTAACCCCCGGTGACCTCAGATCGCGGCGGCGGCCGCGTCGGGATTGCGCTACATGCCACGGTTTGGGGCGTGGTTGGGTTCTATGGAGAGCCGGGGCTGAGCCGCGTATGTGGGTGGTGGAGCTGGACTAGATGGTTGCCAGAATCAACGCCGGCGACGAGGTTTCCGGCGTCCATGGTTCGGCCGTGCTCGAGTTCCTCGCTAGGGTGTTCGGGAGGAGGAGCTGGTGGTGGCTACGGGTGCGCGAAGACACGCTGAGCATGGTGGTGCGCTCGATTGCGGCTCTAGGTGACGGTGGCCACAGTGGCAACCTGGCTGGGCGGCGGTGAGCTTCGGGCATGGCGGCGCTAGCGCTAGGGGGCGTGCAAGGCGACGGGGAAAAGGGTGAACGGAAGAGGAGCTCACAGAGGACTCACAGAGAAGCCCAGCATGGTCGGGGAAGCGTCGGAGGCGGCGAATCGAAGGGCGGCGATTGTCAGGGAACAGGACGACGATGAGCTCGATGGCGACATTTCAGGCATCCCGCGAGCGCGTGCTTCGTCTTGGTGGTCCACGGCGTCGAGGCGAGCCCGTTGGACGAAGTAGAGGGGCGAGGGGAGCTCAGTGGACGCGGTGGCAGTGAACGGCGGCGACGGACTCCGCTCGGTGCATGAGGGAGAGAGATCCAGGGGAGGGTATGAGCGCGTGGCGACGTCCTGGGCGTCGAGGCAGCGGCGGGAAGCAGGAGGTGGCCAGGCGCGTGGGCGCGTGCGGCGGGCACACGCTCCTGTCCTCCTGGCGTGAGAGGGGAGATGACTCGCAGTGCTAGGTGGGCTGGGCCGGTAAGCTACAGGTGAGCGCCAGGTAAGTTTATCTCTTTTCCTATTTTTCTTTATGTTTTCTATTTATTTTGCTCTGTTTTGATTTAGTAATAATACTAACCCATTTTTGTTGCTTCTGAAATTATTTGTGGATGCAATATGGACTAGCCCAAAGCCCCACAATATTTTTCTGAATGATTGGAGTTATAAAAGTATTTATAGGAATTTATAACCCCAAGTCAAATACAATATGAGTTAATTCAAAAATCCAAAAATGTCCTAGAAATATATTCATCATTTTTGGGAGAGGTTTCTACCTTAATAAAAAATCATGAACTTTTCTTGAGGCACTTTGGGTTCATTGAAAATGTTTTTAAGTTGAACCTAGTTGAGTTCTTTTGGTGCTAGGGATTGATCACCCCTATTTCAAATTTAGATAAAATTTAAACATGATGCGACACCAGATGCTATCACTAGGCATTACCAGAACTAGGGATGTGACAGCTCACCCCTACTAAACAAGAATCTCGTCCCGAGATTCAACTTGTGAGGTAAGAAGACAGGGGGACACAAGCTAACACAATCTTCACGATCCAGATGTCTTTCTTGAGGATGTTGATTCATTGCATCATGTTGATCTTGACATCCTTGCTTTCGAGATCTTTGTCCAACACAATGACAACAGAAGAAACTCTACAGGAATCGATCTTCTCAAAGATCGAACAAATCAAGATCAACTCATGGAGTGAGACGTTGAAACATCTCTTGAGCTGAGACACAAAACGCACATTGTGAGGGATGGAAGAAACAGATGACGGAGGTTCAATTTGGTAGGCAACAATCCCACGCTTGGATGGTGGATGCATTTCAAAGTAGCGAGTAGCTAAACTGCCATGATTCCATAACGGGGCACCTTAGAGTAGGTGGCTTGTTGAATTATTCCCTTAAGTAGAAAAAAGAATTACTTTTGATCCATAGACCATTGGAACTCTTCATACCAGCCTGAGGCAATTCACAATTGATCGTTTTAAGGAGTTCGAGAGAACGACATACTCGGGGTAGAGTGGATGATGTGGATTACCTTGTTGAAGACAACGCAAGGGATGATTTTGCTTATCATCGGAAATGGGTGGAATCCGTGGTAGGACCACTTTTGAAGATGATCCTCAATAAGAATTACTAAGGAGGCAGCCCATAGTGAAAAGGCACAAAGACGATGCAAGCTAGGAACAAAATGCAAATGTTGGAATGTTCCAACCATCATATCTGCATAAGATTCAGATCTGGTTAGTAACAAGATACTTCAGACTCAACAAGTCTGCAAAAGAAAGTTTGCAACACAAATCGACGAGATGGCATTGCGAGATTCTCGGGAAATGAACTACAATAGCAAGCTCCAAAACATGAGTTGGTTCTGCTACAAACCTGTGAACACGCTGTCCAAGACATGCATGACCACATAGTAGTCTTATAATAAAACACTACCGAGTTCAGGTGGGGAACCATCTTCGAGGATATTGGAATCTTGTGCATGAACTAGTATTCCCACAACAACTCCTTTTCCTCGAACAAACCAATCAGTGGCTTGGTGTGCTAGGAACACATATGGAGTGGAGGCGGCCAACCTATCAAACCATAGAGCACTTTGCACGTGCATGAATAACTTGGGATGGTTCCAGAGGAGGCAAAAACAAACTTTCTCGGATTCACGGCGGCAACTTGCATCACATGCACATGAATTAGAGGAAGTCACTTCTTTCATCCAACATATGCTTCATGAACGGGACATGAAGATAATGCTTTTATAAGTTTCCAACAGTAGCTAGATGCTCAACACGAATCATGGAGGAGGTAAAAATGTTGCTGATGGGCTCAACAACAATTCATCTAGGTTTCCATATAGTTGGAATTCCACAACTATGTGAACAGGGTGGTAGCATTGGTCAGACCAAAAGATATAATGGTGTATGCCCGAGGGATCAACCACGAGTAAGACAACATTACAAATATCGTTGGTTCTGATTTGATTTGACGATAGCCCATACTCAAATCAAGGACTGGATAAGGTGATAGGTCTATTAATTGATCACGAGGTCAGTCGATGGAAATACCATCTTCCTTCAACACACATACAAGATATCCCTTGAAATGAACTAAGATAGGTAAGCTTTATCTTCCAACTCTCGAAGTTGTTGTTTGGCTTAACCAACTAGCTCAGGGGTACCCAACACGGACTCTTGGAGAAGGGGTGGTTTAAAGGAAAACCAACTAGATCACTAGTTCAACATAACAGTCAAGGGGAAACCTAGTAAGACTTCCGAAAAGATAATTGAAAAATCACGAACCACCGATATGTTACTAAGCTCGAGATCAATCTTGCTTTTCAGGGCAAGACGATAGGATCAAGGGAGCGAGGGATTGACACAATCCTAACTCACTGATCGCAGAGTGCACCAGGAAAATGGACTAGGTAGCACAATCTATCTTAGAATGATGATTCAATAAACAACACGCTAACAATGAAATTATTGTCCTTTAACTACCAAGCAACACGGTTGCTAGGAGTATTGATTTCACGCATCACAGCTCACTTGTCGGCATTCCAGTTGCAACAACATGGGGACCGAGGAATGAATAACGATGGCGAGAAGTATCACTATATCAAGAGTTCATAGGATGGTGTCAAATTCCCATGATATTCTTGATATAAAGATTGTGATACTCCAAGGTAGAACAGAACAAAAGTTGGGTTTGCATTTTGATCTCTGGAATGAAACTACTTTGACCCAATCCTAAATATGGATAAGGTACTGGAGTTTGTTTCTCCTAGTCATTCTGGAATAGAATGGCTTGACGAACCATAGGAATAATAGACACCGATGAACATGAATGCACACATACCCTTGACTATCTATTGATAGATGAAGGTCGGAATGCAACTAAAGAGGGACAACTCAAAGGGATATATATCTTTCTGAGTTGTGGGTGCATAGATTAGTATGTCGAGCAAAGCTCAACATTTCTTCCGGATAACCCATGCAGAAAGGTAGAACTGGCAGATTCACAATGTAGAACGAAGAACTCATCAAGAGCACTCTTATTGTGATCTTTTGGTTCAAAGGAACTCCTGCCAAGGATGGTTCATGGTATTGGAAGAACGATATACCACAAGCCTCGAGGACTATCATGAAGGTTACTAATATCTTAAGGGGACTAGCAAATACTAAAAACATGAAGTAGGGTGAATCTCGTGTTCAAAAACCCAGGAGTAGAATACCTACTACTAAGTAGCATCACGGGATGCTTTCGAGAATAATGGCCAGAATCATCACACTGGAACACAAAACGTGGCTAGATTACTAGGTGATCCTCTAAGACACCTAGGGTCATAATAATAACTCCAACATATATGTTAAGGCAATAGAGTACCTCAACTCAACGATTAGTGTGGTTAATCTGGCCCAAAGGAACATCGAGAACAGAAAGAAGGGATTTGCAAATGCATCAGATTGTTTAGAAACCTCGGATGACTCGGACAGCATAACGGTTGTAAATGCTCAAGAAGATTTGAGACATCCTGCAAAATGGTGGCATAACCACTCAGAAGCACAATATCAAGGTTCTGAGTTCAACTGTCAACACACATAAGTAGTAGGAACTGAACTGGGGCTTGAAACCATCAATCTTATAGGTCTACAGATTAGTAACATGTGATCCTGATAGAAAGATGAGAAGCCTAGTTCTTAACCCCCGTAGAAAAGAAGAGGTTCACTCAGATCAGAAGGGCATAAGGTAAAGGAGTAAAAAGAGCCTAACGTTCCCTTCCACAATCAATTCCCTTATATAACTAAAGCATTTCTAGACTCAACTTCGACCAGTTTGGCTTGGTAATCCTACAGGCAGTCAGGCTCTGATACCAAAGCTGTCAGGACCTCGATCCAATGCCACATCGATCTAGCATGTAACACCTCATATCACTTTGTGGCCTCACGCACGGTATTTCCACAGGTGACGCCTTACCAAGCCCGGGACCGTTTGCGCCTTTTGGCTCACGTATATGATAGTGTCGCTAGCATCCATATGACAATGAACCCGGGCTGACATGGCTAGTCGTGAACCCAAAGTGGCACTAACTTACAGGGACAGGCATACATGACCCAGCAACGAACGTGTCAATCAACGGCGAGTGAATCCCAAGTCGTAGCAAGCTACAAGGACTTAAAGGATCACCGCGTGACATTTCCCCGAAGGGACAGACACAGGAACGAAGAAGGACACATGCCGACCAGTCTAAGTGTTCCAGAGCAGTAGCAATTGGGCTAGCAGGACTCCGGTAATCCGGGCGGTAGCAGGCTACCATGGCTCAGTGGAAGCACTGGGAGACATTTCCCGATAGGAGAGGCTACCAAGGATAAACAACTAGATAGTCAGATCCCACACATACCAAGCATTTCAATAACATACACACAATATGCTCGATATGTGCAAATACAACATCGCATCACAACATGACTCTACAACTCAAGTATTTTATTCATTAGGCTCCGAGGAGCCAAGTATTACAAACATGGGTCTCATGACCCAACATACAGAGCATACAAGCAACAAGCACATGCGGAAGCTTAACTTGTCTGAGTACAGACAACTACAAATGAAAAAGGCTGAGAAGCCTGTCTATCTACAAGATCCTGCTAAGGGCACAAGATCGTAGCTGAGGTAACAAGCTAAATGTTGAAGTCCACGAAGAACTAATAGCAAGACTGAAGTCTCTCTACAAAACATAAAATAGGCAAACGTGAGTACAAATGTACGCAGCAAGACTTACATCAGAACTATCTACATATGCATCTGTATCAACAAAGGGGGTGGTCGAGTTTAACTGCAGTAAGCCAGCTTTGACTCGGTGGCTATCCTAAACTACTACTGCAAGTAGCTCTTTTGAGGTGGCGCACACGAGTCCACATATTCACCATATCAATACGCCACTATGGATCCGCTCCCGTCTCCCTACGAGAACGCCATCCATAGCACTCACGCTTATCTTGCGCATTTTAGAGTATGCACTTCAAGTTATCTATGAATTGTACAGGCAACCCAGAAGTCCTCTTCCGCGGACACAGCTATTCGAATAGATGATGTTAACCCTGCAGGGGTGTACTTCTTCACACACGCTCTCACCACTTACCACCATGTACACGTCGTGTATCTCGGCAACCTTCAAGCGGAAGCCTGGCGAGGGAGTCGGCCACGACCTGACTAACCACACAAGTCTCTCGTCCAGGATTATCTCCTATTCGGGTTCCATCCGCAAAGAGATCCGGCTGGGGTGTCGCTCACGAGCCCAAACGATGTGAGCAGGGTTCCCAAGCCCACCATCTGGGTGCCACTTGGTACACCGTGCCACTGTGCCTAGTCTGTCCCAAGCCCACGTGTATCGGGTGCCACTTGGTAGACTACTAACACTACCTACAAACACCAGAAACTGGTTGCAACTCCTGGAAAGAGATCAGGTTGATTAATAAGTCGAGAGAGCTTGGAGCGCCCGGAGCCCAATGTGTGGTAGTAACTGTTCATGGATCACAAACACAGAACTCATTTCCTGAGGACGGTTGCAATGAGACAACCCACCATGTACTCCTACATGGCCTCTCACCGCTACCTTTACCAAATCGTGTTCACACACTTAGCTCTCAACAGTAGGACATGTTCACACACCTCCGATTCATCCCCGATGAATCAGACCCGACTCGACTCTAAGAAGTAGCAGGCATGACAAACAAGCATGAATGAGTAGGGACATCAGGGCTCAAACAACTCCTACTCATGCTAGTGGGTTTCACCTATTTACTTTGGCAATGATAGGTCATGCAGAGGAAAAGGGGTTCAACTACCGCAACATGTAACAGATGAATCGTTGTTGTCCTAATGCAATGAAAGAATAGGAGCGAGAGAGTGGGATTGTATCGGAATGAACAAGGGGTTTTTGCTTGCCTGGCACTTCTGAAGATAATAGAGTTCTTCATCGGCGTCATCGAACTCTTCATCGGAACCACGTCTACGGAAGGGGAACGGTTACCGGCAACAGAGAGGAAACACAATCAATGCAATGCGACAATATGATGCATGAATGTGACATGGCAATATGATGTGATTTGATCTAATGCAGCTAGCAACAGAAGGGTTTGAGTTGATTTGAACAAAAGGTTCAAATTCAAATTCAAACCATGAATTTCCAAAGTGCATTAACATGTTTTGAACTATACAGCAAGGTTGAGTTGTTTAAACATGCATGGAACTAGTGCAGATGGATAGATTGGATTTTTCTGATCATTTTCATATATAAATTATTTCGTTCTGAGCTATAGATTAATTTCTATGATTTTTTTAAGTTTATACAATTTTCTAGAATTTTTTGAATTATTTTAAATCCAGAAAACCAATACTGCGTCAGCATGACAGCAGCTTTGCGTCAGCAGGTCAACCAGGTTGACCCGGGTCAAACCTGACCTGTGGGACCCATACGTCAGTGTCTCAGGCTGGTTTGGGCGGATGACAAGTGGGACCGGTCAACATTGACTTGACCAAAGTCAAAGCTAACACGTGGGGTCCACACAGATTAGCACTGATCTAAACAAGAAGTTAGACTAAACTAATTGGGCTCGGGGACCCACATGTCATCGACACAGGCACTAACTAAACGAGTTTAGAGCCTAAGCTAATGGCGCCACGTCAGCTGCCGGCGTTTAACCGCCGGCGACCTCAGATCGCGGCGGCATCCGCGGCGGGATTGCGCTACAGGCCACGGTTTGGGGCGTGGTTGGGTTCTATGGATAGCCGGGGCTGAGCCGCGTCTGTGGGTGGTGGAGCTGGACCAGATGGTCGTCAGAATCAACGCCGGCGACGAGGTTTGCAGCGGCCATGGTTCGGCCATGCTCGATTTCCTTGCTAGGGTGTTCGGGAGGAGGAGCTAGTGGTGGCTACGGGTGCGCGAGGACACGCTGAGCACTGTGCTGCGCTCGGTTGCGGCTCTAGGTGACGGTGGCCACGGCGGCGACATGGCTGGACGGCGGTGAGCTTCGGGCACGGCGGCGCTAGCGCTAGGGGACGTGCAAGGCGACGGGGAAAAGGGCGAACGGAAGAGGAGCTCACAGAGGACTCGCATAGAAGCCAGGCGGGGTCGGGGAAGCGTCGAAGGCGGCGAATCGAAGGGCGGCGATTGTCGGGGCAGAGGACGACGATTAGCTCGATGGCAACATTTCAAGCATCCCGCGAGCACGTGCTTCGTCTGGTGATCCACGGCGTCGAGGCGAGCCCGTTGGACGAAGTAGAGGGGCGAGGGGAGCTCGATGGACGCGGTGGCAGTGAACGGCGGCGACGGACTCTGCTCGGCGCGTGAGGGAGAGAGATCCAGGGGAGGGAATGAGCGCGGGGAGAGAGCGAGAGGAGCCAGGGGCGCGTGGCGACGTCCTGGGCATCGAGGCAGCGGCGGGAAGCAGGAGGTGGCCAGGCGCGTGGGCGCGCGTGGTGGGCACACACTCCTGTCCTCCTGGCGTGAGGGGGAGATGACTGGCAGTGCCAGGTGGGCTGGGCCGGTAAGCTACAGGTGACCGCCAGGTAAGTTTCTCTCTTTTCCTATTTTTCTTTCTGTTTTCTATTTATTTTGCTCTGTTTTGATTTAGTAATAATACTAACCCATTTTTGTTGCTTTTGACATTATTTGTGGATGCAATATGGACTAGCCCAAAGCCCCACAATATTTTTTAGAATGATTGGAGTTATAAAAGTATTTATAGGAATTTATGACCCCAAGTCAAATACAATATGAGTTAATTCAAAAATCCAAAAATGTCCTAGAAATATATTCATCATTTTTGGCAGAGGTTTTTACCTTAACCAAAAATCATGAACTTTTCTTGAGGCACTTTGGGTTCATTGAAAATGTTTTTAAGTTGAACCTAGTTGAGTCCTTTTGGTGCTAGGGATTGAGCACCCCTATTCCAAATTTAGATAAAATTTAAACATGATGCAACACCAGAAGCTAGCACTAGGCATTACCAGAACTAGGGATGTGACAGTTACTTGTTGTTCTGAAAACCCTAAGAAACACCTTCCCTACCAATGTGAGTTTATTGATAATGGAATCGTGTCTTCGTATGCTAAGGGTGTTTATAATTACTATGATGTTCAACAAATTGAAGAATTTGTTGCTTTTAAGGGTGCTTACGAAATTGCCTCTTTGATTGAAACGTATGATGCTACTCTTTACAAATCTGAAAATTTTGCCATACTTAAATATTGCTATGATAATTATGCTTCTAATGCCTATGTTGAACCATATATTGAGGACTACTCCGTTGTCCAAGAAGAGACTAATATTTTGCAGGAGTCTATGGAAGAATAAATTGATGAAACTGTGAGCTCATTGGATGAAAAAGATGATGAGGAGAGCGAAGAACAAAAGGAGGAAGAGCGGATTAGCTACCCATGCCCACCTTCTAAGGAGAGTAACTCTTGAACTCACACATTGTTTAATTTCCCTTCGTGCTTACCGAAGGATGATTGCTATGATGATTGTTATGATCTCGTTGGTTTTCTTGAAATATCCCTTTTTGATGATGCTTGCTATGCTTGTGGCCAAGATGCCAATATGAATTATGCTTATGGAGATGAACTTGCTATAGTTCCTTATGTTAAACATGAAGTTGCTATTGCACCCGCACATGATAGTCCTATTATCTTTTTGAATTCTCCCGCCTACACTATATCGGAGAAGTTTGCCCTTATTAAGGATTATATTGATAGGTTGCCTTTTGCTATTACACATGATTATTTTGATGAATATAATATGCATGTGCTTGCTGCTCTTACTTGCAATTATTATGAGAGAGGAACTATACCTCCACCTCTCTATGTTTCCCACACGATAAAATTGCAAGAAACTGCTTATACTATGCATTGGCCATTACTATGTGTGCATGAATTGTTCTTTTATGACATGCTGATGCATAGGAAGAGAGTTAGACTTCGTCATTGCTTGATATATGTTACTTTGTGCTCACTACTAAATGCTAAATCATTGCTAATTAAAATTTGCTTTGATATACCTTGGGATCCAGGTCGATTCATTACTAGAGCACTATATGCCTAGCTTAATGGCTTTAAAGAAAGCTCTGCCAGGGAGACAACCCGGAAGTTTTAGAGAGTCATTTATTTCTAATGAGTGCTTTTATATAGTTTAAAAACAAAAAACAAATAAAGAGGGGAACCTAAAACTTTTTCAAAAAGAAAAGCGAAAGTGAGAAAGACGAGCATTGTTAAATTGGGAGCTAGCCTTGAACTTTGTTCATGCTCACGGAAACTTTGTGTATCTTGATTACATAAACTTTTCAACAAAAATAATTATCCCCTTGTACAATTCCATTGTATTATAAAAATAATGTGCCAAGGTTTGCCTTTAGGATGTTTACAATGCTTGTTGGTTTGTACGGTGTAGGACAGAAACTTTGGCTGTAGTGCGCGATTTTACATTTTTACTGGAATGTCAAATGGTTCTTACTCTTTTTGCACTGTCTTTCTTTACAAACAAAATCCTAATTTTTGCAGAATTATTCAAGTATCAGAAGTATGGTGAATGTTCAGATAATTACAAACTGTTCTGTTTTAGACAAATTCTGTTTTTGATGCATAGTTTGCTTGTTTTGATGAAACTATCGATTTATATCAGTGGATTAAGCCATGGAAAAGTTATATTACACTAGCTACAATGAAAAAACAAAATATGAATTGGTTTGCAACAGTACTTAGAGTAGTGATTTGTTTTATTATACTAACGGATCTTACCGAGTTTTCTATTGAAGTTTTGTGTGGATGAAGTGTTCGATGATCGAGAAGAGGAGAAGAAGGAGAGGCAAGAGCTCAAGCTTGGGGATGCCCTCGGGGCATCCCCTCTTTCTTCAACAAGTATCGGTATGTTTTCGGATTCGTTTCGTTCATGCGATATGTGCAAATCTTGGAGCGTCTTTTGCTTTAGTTTTCATTTTTATTTTATGCACCATGCTGGTATGAGATAGTCCTTGGTTGATTTATAGAATGCTCTTTGCACTTCACTTATATCTTTTGAGTATGGCTTTATAGAATGCTTCATGTGCTTCACTTATATCATTTGAAGTTTGGACTGCCTGTTTCTCTTCACATAGAAAACCGCCATTTGTAGAATGCTCTTTTGCTTCACTTATATTTGTTAGAGCATGGGCATAACTTTTGTAGAAAGAATTAAACTCTCTTGCTTCACTTATATCTATTTAGAGAGTTGACAGGAATTGGTCATTCACATGGTTAGTCATAAAATCCTACATAAACTTGTAGATCGCTGAATATGATATGTTTGATTCCTTGCAATAGTTTTGCAATATAAAGATGGTGATATTAGAGTCATGCTAGTGGGTAGTTGTGGATTGTTGAAATACTTGTGTTGAAGTTTGTGATTCCCGTAGCATGCACGTATGGGGAACCGTTATGTGATGAAGTCGGAGCATGATTTATTTATTGATTGTCTTCCTTATGAGTGGCGGTCGGGGACGAGCGATGGTCTTTTCCTACCAATCTATCCCCCTAGGCGCATGCGCGTAGTACTTTGTTTGATAACTAATACATTTTTGCAATAAGTATGTGAGTTCTTTATGACTAATGTTGAGTCCATGGATTATACGCACTCTCACCCTTCCACCATTGCTAGCCTCTCTAGTACCGCGCAACTTTCGCCGGTGCCATAAACCCACAATGTACCTTCCTCAAAACAACCACCATTCCTACCTATCATGGCATTTCCATAGCCATTATGTTTTGTCCTATGTGTTAATTGATGATCGTGATTGGTTTGAGTTGCATGTTTTATTATTGGTGCTGTCCTATGGTGCTCTCCGTGTCGCGCAAGCGTGAGGGATCCCCGTTGTAGGGTGTTGCAATACGTTCATGATTCGCTTATAGTGGGTTGCGTGAGTGACTGAAACACAAACCCTAGTAAGGGGGTTGTTGCGTATGGGATAAAGAGGACTTGATGCTTTAATGATATGGTTGGGTTTTACCTTAATGATCTTTAGTAGTTGCGGATGCTTGCTAGAGTTCCAATCATAAGTGCATATGATCCAAGTAGAGAAAGTATGTTAGCTTATGCCTCTCCCTCAAATAAAATTGCAATAATGATTACCGGTCTAGTTTTCGATTGCCTAGGGACAAATAACTTTCTCGCAACAAAAAGCTCTCTACTAAAACTAATTTAGTTGTGTCTTTACCTAAACAGCCCCTACTTTTTATTTACGTGCTCTTTATATTCTTGCAAACCTATCCAAAAACACCTACAAAGTACTTCTAGTTTCATACTTGTTCTAGGTAAAGCGAACGTCAAGCGTGCGTAGTGTTGTATCGGTGGTCGATAGAACTTGAGGGAATATTTGTTCTACCTTTAGCTCCTCGTTGGGTTTGACACTCCTACTTATCGAAAGAGGCTACAATTGATCCCCTATACTTGTGGGTTATCACTCTTCATCGTCGTCCTTGTTGGGCGGCCCTTTCCCCTTATATTCGGTGTTTAGCTTACGGGCCTGCTTAAAGACCCAACAATTTCTGTTGGCATGATTGGCGGGCTTGTCAGGGGTGCCATGAATCTGGCAAGGCCTATCGAGTATTCTGTCCAAACTGAACGGACCATCTTTTTTCCTTTGAATGGCTTCTTCCACTGACCGGGTTTAGAGCCACTGAATTCGATGTTGACCGTTGTATCTTCGGTATCTTCGTTGTTGCTTCAACACTTGTGTTTATTGCATCGTGGCTTACCGTTGCCATCTCTGGCTTAGGAGGTGCCAGGATCGCTAGTGCTATTGCTTCTACGAGCGAGTCAGTTGTCTTCTCCCGCGCAAAAGAGGGTCATGAGTGCAGTAAGGGCTGCCATGGACTTCGGTTTTTCTTGGACAAGGTGTCCGTCGAGCCATTTGTCCCGGACGCTGTGTTTAAAGGCCGCGAGGGCTTCGGCGTCCGCACAGTCCATGATTTGGTTCTTTTTAATTAAGAACCTGGTCCATAGCTTCCGAGCTGATTCTCCGGGTTGCTGGACTATGTGACTAAGGTCATCGGCGTATGGAGGCCGAACATAGGTACCTTGGAAGTTGTCTCTAAAGGCATCTTCCAAATCTTCCCAGCTACCGATAGAGTTTTCTGGGAGGCTGTTTAACCAGTGCCGAGCTGGTCCCTTTAATTTTAGCGGGCGGTACTTGATGGCATGGAGATCATCACCGCGGGCCATGTGGATATGGAGAAGGAAGTCTTCAATTACTGCGGGATCTGTCGTTCCATCATCTGATTCAATGTTCACGGGTTTAAACCCTTCTGGGAACTGGTGCTCCATTACCTCGTCGGTGAAGCATAGGGGGTGTGCGGCGCCTCTGTATCGAGCGACGCCACGATGCAGTTCGGATGAAGTTTGTATGCAGTTTTCGGCCCGAGTGAGGTTGTGCCTGCCGCGCCAGGCCTGATGGCCGTCTTCGCGCGTTGGAGCTCGCCCCCTCGATCCATAGATCGATCTAGCTTGGCCTGCTCTATTGTCCAGATCCTGTTGTAGGTTGTAGGTGTATCTTGGAGCCGCTGTCTCTCTGCCTTTACGACGAGGTGGTGCGGTTTGGTGTTCGACGTAGGTGGCCGCTTTATCTCATCCACGTGGCGGCCGGTCTGGTTCATCAGCACAGTCGGATCTTGACGCTATGGGCTCGACGGCCTCGTCATCAAATTGTGGAGGTAGCCGACGCTCCGGATAACTCTTTGTTGGGCATTGAAGGCCGTACTCTTCGGCAGCCAGGACTTGGGTCCATCTGTCGTTGAGTGTATCCTGCTCGGCTTGGAACTGTTGCTGCTTCTTTTTTAGGCTTCTTGCAGTGGCGATTAGCTGGCGCTTAAAGCGCTCCTGCTCGAGTGGTTCCTCTGGTATGATGAAGTCTTCGTCGCTGAGGCTCATATCATCTTTGGAGATTGGTAGATAATTACTATCCTCCGAGTCCTCATTCCCGACTGGATCGTCAGGGTTAACTTACCCATCCTCCCAATCATCCCGTTCGAATGTTGGCTCGACAGGGGCTTCGAGATCTTCAGCGTTCTCCGAAGTGTTATTATCTCCAGTGCTGTAAAATTCCCCGCTCTCAGCCCCTAGTCCGGGTTGGGTGTAGTTCGGAAGTGATTCCTCTGTAATAGCGAGGGATCGCATTAAGTCTAGGGCCTCGTTTAGGAGCGAGGTTTGGACGTGGAAGCGAGAGTCTGCGGGGCTGGCCAGGGTGAAAGCCTCCTGGCCCTGCCTACTTGGCGCGGACTTCAAGAGTTTGGATCTAGAGTCCGGGGCCAGTCCGGCCTTTCAATGATAGGGGGAACCTGGACTGATTCCGAGTTCGCCGTGCACACATCGCCTCCGGATCCTCGATAATGCGGTTTGCAACGAAGAGTCCAATGGGCTCCACACTCCCATCTTCGGACCTGATGGTTTGCTCCGGATCTAATGCCAGAGCGATGGTCGGGGCCGCGAACCCTTTGAAGATCAAGTCTCCTCAGATATCAGCGACATAGTTTAGGTTCCCGAAACTGATCTGGTGACCAGGGGCGTAGCTGTCGATCTGTTCAAGGTGGCCAATCGAGTTGGCACGAAGTGCGAAGCTGCCGAATACAAAAATTTGGTCGGGGAGGAAAGTCTCCCCCGAAACAGCATCATTGTAGATGATCGATCGAGCCATCGAACCTTCTGTCGACGGCACAGTGGAACTCTCAATGAAAGTACCAATGTCGGTGCCAAAACCGACCAATCTCGGGTAGGGGGTACCGAACTGTGCGTCTAACGATCAAAGGTAACAGGAGACAAGGGACACGATGTTTACCCAGGTTCGGGCCCTTTTAATGGAGGTAATACCCTACTTCCTGCTTGATTTACTTTGATGAGTATAGGGGTTACAAGAGTTGATCTACCTCGAGATCGTAATGGCTAAACCCTAGATGTCTAGCCTATATGATTATGATCGCCTCTACGAACTAAACCCTTCGGTTTATATAGACACAAGAGGGGACTAGGGTTGTATAGAGTCGGTTTACACAGAAAGGAATCTCCATATCTGAACGCCAAGCCTACCATCCACACAAAGGAGAGTACCATCCGGACACGAGGGAATGCCTTCTATCTTGTACCTTCATGGCCCATCAGTCCGGCCCATGTCACATAGCACGGACACGCGGGGACACCCTAATCCAGGACTCCCTCACCTGGTCCTAGACCCCATTATCGACGTATACCACCTTACCAGAGTCCTCATGGACGGAGGCAGCAGCCTCAACCTAATCTATGAAGATAGAGTCCGGAAAATGGGTATCGGCCCATCAAGGATCAAACCCAGTAATACCACCTTTAAGGGGGGGGGGTCATCCCCGGTGTGGAAGCCCGTTGCTCTGGCACCCTCACCCTAGAGGTGGTATTTGACTCTGCAGATAAACTTCCGGAGTGAAGACTTGATCTTCTATATCGCCCCTTCCACAGTGGCTATCACTCTCTCCTAGGCCAAATGGCGTTCACTCGTTTTGACGACATCCCCACTACACCTACCTCAAATTAAAGATGCTCGGACCAAGAGGCGTTGTCACAGTCAATGGTAATATAGAGCGCTCTCTTCAAACCGAGGAACACACCGCGGCCTTGGCGACTGAATACGAAGGATCGAAGTGCCTGCTCTCTACCAAGGCGCGTGAAGCAAACAAGCGAGCACGAGCCTCATCTCCGGCCAAGGGGCCTTCCCGCGTTCGACGCACATAGGAATACGCACCCCATGGACCGCCCATCACACGGCCATATCACATGCCTTGATATCGCAACTTCACGCTCAAAATACCATGGGAAGCTGTGAGGCCTCAACCAATAAATCGGTTCGATCGCACTATGGAACGAAACGTCTTCGGACAATATACAGGAACCATCTAGGACCGATCCGGCTTCAAGCCCCACCAACATAGCAAGCTATCGAGAACTCCATGGGATAACCATCAAGCAAAGTTGTCTCTTGTAGCAGAGGCAAAGGCACACAGGTGCAGCAGGGCACAGTTCGGCTATTAACCCACACATCAAGGCCCTGTGTAAACCTTTCATCTATAAATATATATTTTTTACACATCCCTATACGATGTCTTACCGGCCTGTTCGTATTATATGGCTAGACGTGATGAGCTTCTTGGAAATAAAGCAAACCTTCTTATGGTTCACCTAGAGTTCCTTATGTTGTATTTTGCCTATTTGTTCCTTTTTCGCTCTTCGAACCTGCCTCAATCAAGTATTATACAGTCCGGATTTCATTCATGTGTCGGTTATTAGACTGGGGGCTCAGCCTAGACAACCACATCATCCATTAAAGACCAACACCTTTCTCTTTCACTATGTTTGGCATCTCGGATATTACATTATATGCACCGGTTCCGAATTATGTCTTGGATCAATAGTTGGGTTGCCCCGCTCCTGTGCTTGCCTTCTTACATCCTGCATGTTCGGCTATGAAGGTAAAGGGAGAACCACTACGATTGTACTTCCACCTAGCGCGGTTAACTACCTTAGTGGAGAAAGCCAAAAACTGACTGTCATAATATGCGAGAACCGGTCGGCGATCCGATGACTAGTCTTTGAACCAAAAATTGTTAGCAATTCTGCCGTGTAAAACAAAGGATTCTTCTTCGAACAAATAAAGTGAGTAATCTCCGGCCCTAAGGTTCTCCCAGCATCTCACCGCACCGGGGGCTTGTCACCAGCCCCCGCAGTCAAGCTTCTATGGCTAAGTGAAGGTACTAAAACCGCATAGTCTGATTGCAACGTTCCCCTCCTACACTACTGCTCTCGGGCACCGACACGTCGGCTGAAGGTTACAATACGGAGGACGGAGCACCCCTTGTAGCATCTGTGTGGGGGCTGAAGCCGATGACTGGTAACTTCCAGGATAAAATGACCACAAAGGAGTCAAAATTAAAACATGAGTATGATAAACCATACAAAAACAGCCGCATAATGGCATAAAGGTTCGACCATAGTTTAATACATTACAGCACAATTACTCCAGGAGTACATCCTTGGAACATTGTGCTTCCACTACCCGAGCCCCGTGCATCACGGCAGCGAAGTATAGCTCCGGGCGGCGATGCTCCTTCCCGGTTGGCGGAGGACCGGTGTCCATGTCGACGGGTTTGATTTCGGCCAATGCACCATCGTCTTTGCAAACACCATCTGAGCTCCCCCGATGCATACAGAGCGCTTAATAGCCTAGATACGGGTAGGACCATCACATAGTCTGGCCACCAGACCAAAGTAGCTGGTCGGTATGGCCTCGGCAGGCCATAGCCGGACACACAGATCCTTCATGGCCGGCTCCACCATGCGGTGCAGCTCGTCATTTGCCTCATTTGATTAACGAGGAGGGGAGGGTGCTCCCGCGCCTGAAATTGTTCCTAGAATAGCCTCAAATCACCGGCTCCCTCTGAGACGCATAATGCCTCGCGGAGCCAGCTGCACTCCTCGGGAGCTCCGCAAAGGCGCCTACGGAATGCCAGACTCGGGTGAGCAACCTAAATCTTTGGCTGTCAAAAACACTTTGAAGTAAGTATGGATTACCAGCAGCAATCTGCCTCACTTGGCGGAGTTCCTCCCGAACACTTTGCACCTCCGTTCTCGCCTCCTGCTTCACCCTGACCAGTTTGGAAGCCTAGTAATTATTCTTTTTCTCGAGGTCCTCACTTTTCGTGACGGCATCCTTGATTTCTTGCTGCACTTCGACCACTCGAGCATCGTGCTTCGCACCAACGGTCCTCACCACCTCGAGTTCGGCCGCCGCCTTTTCGGTCGTCGCTTTTCGTTCGGCCGCCTCGGCCTCGGCCTTCTTCAGCGCTGCCTTGAGGCCTCCAACCTCCGCGGCGGCAGTTGTGGTCGTTAAAACACCTAAGGTCCATCATATAGCCCCGAACATAACTATCCGGAATATCAATCTCGATCAAGACTTACCTTGCACCTCATCAAATCGCTTATTGACAAGGTCAAGCTCTGCATCGGAGCATTTGAGTTTACGATCCATCTCCTCCAGCACCGCGACGTTAGAAGCCGCCGCCAAGGATGATGCCTGCAATATCAAATTAATCATAAGGTCTAAACCACTACCCTATAGATATCTGATCCTCTGTTAGATTTTTGCAAGTCCTCATAGAGTCTCGGGGGCTGTCATACACAAGGCTTGCTGAAACTATGACTAAAAGCTAAATCCGCTCTGCGGGGAAAGAACATTACTTGACTCACCTTGAAGCCTATTAGAAGGCCTCGAATAGCATTGTCCAGTCCGGTGTGTACGGACCGAACACCTTGCAAAACCGCACCCATAAGGATGCGGTGTTCGGCGACGATGAGGGAATTGTTCACCAACTCCTCCATCGCGTCCGCCTAGCTTGCCACTGCTCGATTGATCGCGTCCTATGCAGACAGCGGGGCCCCGGATCCTCCTTCGGCGAAAGGTTGGACTAGCACTTCCGAGGGCCTTGGGTGGTCTGGTATAGCTGGTTGGTAGGCCTCTGACGGTCCGAACTCCCCCTTCTTGTTCACCACGAGGGACGCATCCTCCTAGTCTCCAATGGCCGGGGCATTTGCCTTAGCCATGGTTTGATCACCCTCCCCCGTGCTTGGGCAAGGTGGGGTCCTTCGGGACAACACCTCCCCGGGATCTTCAAGGACCGGGGGAGGTGCGGAGCGCGACGCAGATCCGTTGTCCGCTAGTTTGGTGGGTGGAGAAGTCCCCTCTGAGCTCGGCTCGGTGGGGTGGTCACGCGGCGGGTTGTAATGCCACATGCTCGGTGGCTGTTAGCAAAAGATTGACGAGTTAAAGCAATAAACAAAAATGCGAAGATTCATACCTTGCGTTTAGGGGCTTGACCCCTGGGTCCCTCTTCGGGGTCTCTTCGTACGCCATGGACTCCTTGTTGGAGCCCGAGCTATCAGGCAGGACCAGTTTAGGTCTACACTGCTTCTTCGGGGCTGGAGGATGTTGCTCCTCCTCGACGTCTTCGGACGCCATCCTCTTCTTGGAGCAGGAGGAGGTGCTTTCCTCCTCGTCTTCGTCCTCTTCCTTGCCATGGGCGGACGGGGCCGCGGAGTCTCCGACCTTGGTGTCCGGACGACCTCTGGAATGGAGGCCTTCGCTAGCCTCTGGCAGATCTTTCTTCTTCTTCCCTTTCTTCTTCGGCGCCTTGTAAGGCGCCACGACCAGTAGCTCCTCCAGCTGAGCCGTCCGACGCTCCTCGGGCGATGGGGCCGGACTGCTGAAATTCTTGGCCTTCTTGAGCCAGCCCTATAAAGATAGTAAAAGAGAAACTTAGACTAAGCCTCGCACAATACAAATGCCCAAACATAAAGCTGGTAAGAACTCAATTACCTTCTTCGGAGGATTTGCAGTGTAAAGGCCAATGTCTTCTTCCCCCGCCGACCACTCCTCGTGAGGCTTGAACAACAACTTCCACACCGGTGGTGCCAAAGAAGTACCGCATAATGGTCGGGTCCTCGGGCTTGAAGGACCACATTGGAGCAGCCCTTTGTTGATAGGGGAGTAGGCGACAACCGAGCATTATTTGGACCACGTTGGTCAGTTTGGGCACCGGTCTCCATCACATTGGAGAGGCGCCTTTGTAGCATCTTCACATCGTCGACGGATCCCCAATCGAGACCTTTTTTGGTCCACGAGGTCAATCTTGCCGGGGGTCCGGATCTGAATTCAGGAGCCGCCGTCGAGGCCGCATCCCGTGGTTCTGTGATATAGAACCACTCCTTCTGCCAAACCTTGACGGTGTCGATGAACGTGCCCTTTGGCCACTAAACGCGAGTGAGCTTGCTTATCATCGCTCCGCCGCAGTCCGCCTGGGCGTCGCCGGCTATTTTCGGCTTGACATTGAAGACCTTCAGCCACGGGCCAAAGTGCAGCTGGACTCGCAGAAGAGCCTCGTAGATGATGATGAAGGCCGAAATATGGAGGAAGGAGTTTGGGGCTAGATCATGGAAATCTAGCCCATAGAAGAACATCAGTCCCCGAACAAAGGGGTGTAGCGGGAAGCCGAGCCCCCAGATGAAGTGGGGGATGAACACCATCCTCTTGCCTGGCTTCGGTGTGGGGACGACCTGGCCCTCTTCTGGGGCCCGGTGCATGACGTGGACGGATAGATAGCCGGCGCCCTTCATATCTTCAATGTCGTTGTTGGTAACGGCAAAGGCCTCCCACTTGTCGTTGACCCTGACCCAGCCATGGTTTGAGAGAGGCAAGGCTTGGATGGATTCTTTGTGGAAGAACTAGACTGGGCGCTGGAGCTCCAGAGCTGGGAGAGCGGCGCCGAGAGGAGGAAGAAGGCGTAGGCCGATAGCGGCAGTCGTCCTCCCTTTTTATAGCCGCTAAGATGCCAAGGGTCCCTTCTTCAGTGCCGCAGGCCTCTCCGCTTCCCGATATACTCGCGATGTTATGCGCGGGTGGAACGATCGAAATCATTGATCATATCCCCTAAAAAGGGGGCATGATCTCCGCCTTGACGAGGTATGCCAATGGAAGGGCGGCCTCGATCCACGCATCAAGAATTTCCAGCCGTTCGGCATTATGACTCGACGTGACCCTTCACCGAAAGTTGTCAGATGAGGGCACTGCTCACATTAAGGGCATTTTGACCTTCGGGGCTAAGTAAAGCCAATACTCTCGGTTCCAGACACCACTCACTTTCGAGCTCACACAGGACAGGATGGAGAACTCGCCTCGCAAACCGGAGACTGCAGGTTATGCGGATGCCTATCACAAACACCAACGTTGAAGGCTAGTTCAGGGGCTACTGAGGGAGTCCTGGATTAGGGGGTCCTCGGGAGGCTGGCTTGTCTCTCATAGGGCCGGATTGGTGGGTCGCGTTGTATCTGGGCCGAAGGCCTTTTGTGCCTTGGAGTCCACCCCAAGGCACGATGGAAGATTCGATGTTTCCTGTATAATCGACTATCTGTAAACCCTAGCACCCCTGGTGTCTATATAAACTAGGGGCTTAGTCGGTAGAGGCTAGAAGAACAATTACCATCCTACTAGTTAGGGTTTAGTTCCTCTGATCTCGTGGTATATCTACTCTGTAACCCCCTTATACACAAGCAATATAACCAAGCAGGACGTAGGGTTTTACCTCTTTGAGAGGGCCCGAACCCGGGTAAACATTATGTCCCACGTCTACTGTTCCCCATCGATCCAAGGTCCATAGTTCGGGACCCCCTACCCAAGATCCGTCGGTTTTGACACCGACAGTAGTAGAAATCAAACATCCAAGATTGATACTTTAATAGCATGGAACAATAAAAGATTATAGATACGTTGGAGATGTATCACAGACTCACCATTGTGAATATCCCAGTACTACCCTAGCATTACCAAATGTTAAGTGTGTGACCCTATGGGTTCGAGAACATGCAAACATGACTGAGACACCTCTCCAATTAATAATCAATAGCGGGACCTGGATACCCATACTGACTCCCACATAAAAAACGAAGATCTTTATTGATTTGAACCATGCAAGGACTCAGATAATCACTTATACAATTCCCTTTGTCGCGATATTTACTTGCCCGAGATTCGGTCATCGGTATCGCCATACCCAGTTCAATCTCATTACCGACAATTCTCTTTACTCATTCGTAATACAATATCTCTGTGACTAAACACATTAGTCACATGCTTGCAAGTTACTCAGGATGTCGTATTACCAAGAGGGCCTAGCGATATCTCTCCATCACACGTGGTGACAAATCCTGGTTTCGATCCTTGCAACCCAACAAATACTTTCCGAGATACCTGAAGATCACCTTTATGATCACCCAATTATGAAGTGAAGTTTGATATCCACAAAGTACTCTTCCGATATTAGGGAGTGGCGCGATCTCATGGTCCAAGGAAAAGATACTTGATTACGAAAGTTGTAGCAATTAAACTAAGTGACATGATCAGATGCTAAGCTTATGATTATGTCTGTCCATCACATCATTCTCCTAATGATGTGATCTCGTTAATAAATGACAACTCTTGTCTATGGTTAGGAAACCTTAACCATCTTTAATCAACGAGCTAGACTAGTAGAGGCTCATTAGGGACATGATGTCTGTTTATGTATCCACACATGTATTTGAGTTTCCGATTAATACAACTATAGCATGGATAATAAATACTTATTAAGAACAAGGAACTATGATAATAACAAATTTATTATTGTCTCTAGGGTAATATTTCCAACAAGGATGGTGTACGAGGTTAAGTTCATGAACGACGGTAACAAGTTTGAAGTGAGTGTGACATGTTCGAGCATATGGGGATGCCATGCAACCACATGCTGAACGTATGTTTTCAAATCTGACAAAACATCTATTTGTCATGTATGTCCATGTGTAACATTAATAACCATAAAGATAATCGAATGATACAGGTCATGGACATCTTGGGGTTTATAGAGATCACTCAATAGTTGATTGTGAAGCGGTGGACAAGAAACGGGAGGGATATACAACCAGCACACCTACAAATATACTAAAGAGATCATGATGGTAGCAAGACTATTGCACATCGCCACACGACACTATGTGTGCATGCTATGGAGCTGGTTCGTCTCGGTGATGCATGCGTCGAGTCTTATCAGAGAGGCATGCATATAATTAAGGACGTGATTGCTTCCCTCTATGAATTTGACGGAAGAAGAGACAAACTTGGTTTGGAGGACCGCTCGACGGTGACTGTTCCAACAGTTGATGTCCAAAGTGAAGACATTAGGGGAGGCATTAACGAAGAGCATGGATTCACGATGACACATTGGCAGGTTTGGGTGCCACAAAAAATAAACAAAATGCTGCACGACCAACAAATAGTCGTGAAAACGCACAATACGAGGAGTTGAATGAGCAGACACGGTTTTGCAAAAATTTTCGAGGTAAAGGATATAAGAAGACAACCTATCCACAGAGAGGGGATTTGCCGAAGCCATCAAGGAAAGAGAATGCATGTTCGCAAACTGGTACTTTTCTCCCAGTAGGTATGTTTTACAATAAGCATCTGCCATGAAGCAAGAAAAGGATACATGTAGATAATGTTCTAACGTGTCGCTACTTACGATGAGTTTCTAATGGATCTAAGAAAGAGAAAAGACCAGCAATCCAATCCAATAATCTTCACGTTTCATCAATCCAAGTCAAAAGTGGATTCGAATCGAGACATTTTAGTTCATCATTTTTCGATCGATGAGAAAAAAAGGGATTCCGCGACTCAAGTCTCTGAGCTTGATTGCAGATAGGGTGAGAGAAATCTACCTTCTACAAAGGTGTACTGTGTGTAGGGCCCTGCTAAGTCGTAAAGACCAACTTCAGGACTCAAGCCAACCGCTGGCTGACTTCTCAATGGTCCGATAAAAGCAATTAGAAAAAAATCTAAGTAGTTCTACACACAGGGCTTTGTTTGAAAGACAGAGGTATGTTCGTAAAGGTAGGCTAGGAACAACACAATCCTAGAAAGCATACCTAGATTCAAAGCTCACTTTTTCCTTCAGCTTCCACCGTTGTCTTGACCCATTCCTCAAAGGATGTTTTTACAGGATCCTATCCACAACAATTTTTACTTCTAGTTCCGCGGAACAAATAATCATTAAGTCATCCTCTCTCCAGACAAGACATACGAAGAGACCCGCCAACTATCAAGCAAAATGCAGCAACTGTGGTGTGGCTGATCATAGGAAGAATACCTACACCAACCCTAATGGTGTGAAGATACTAACAGCTCCTACACAGGTAGGAGGAGCATAAGTGAAATAGTAATTTTTAGAGTATAGATTTGCCTGTGATATTTGATCAACCGTGTTTTTATTCAACTGCATCTTGGTGTATCTAGACTGAGCATGTGAACCCATATAAATTCTATTTGAGTACCTATTATTGTAACATTTTATTGTGGCCCAGTGTAGGGGCGTGCTGCTAGTTGGGATTCCGAGTTGAACCATCGGAGGAAGGAGTCGGTGGAGAGTGATCTCGCATTTAATGCTCTAGAACCATCTTGCCCATTGTGGTCCGAATGCCGCGCCGTCTAAGGCTACTTCCAATGCATTGATGCTTACATGAGGTGCTAAGCACATTAAAAACTTTAGCAACTAAAGCTCCCAATGCATAGGTGCTTAACTTGTTGGTGCTAAGCATCCTTCATTTAATGATTTTGCAACTAAAGTTCTTCATGCATTGGTTGGTGGGATTCTTTCATTTAAGTGTTTTGTCTAGGCTCTGATGCTTGCGTTGTTTCTTCCTGTGTCACCACACTCATCTCTCTCCTCTTAATTACCTTGTCACATCATTTTTTTGCCTACATGGTATCCTTAGCACTTGTGTGAATAACTGGGAGGGGCCTAAGGCCTCTTCCTAGGCATCGGTGCTAAGATGAGATGCTAAGCACATTGAAGAGTTAAGCAACTAAATTCCCCAATGCAAAGGTGCTTAACTTGTTGTAGCTAAGCATCATTCATTTAATAATTTAGCAACTAAAGTTATCCATGCATTGGTGGGCTTCTTTCATTTAAGTGTTTTGCGTAGGTTCCCGCGCTTGGCATTGTTTCTTCTTAGGGTCACCACACCCATCTAGATGCGGAGCATCCTTCGCCATCACCATGGACGTCACACCACCACCGCAAGCACGGAAAGGACCTACGACGAGAGCTCGCGCACGCGTTGTCGAAACCGAGGTGAACTCCTTCCTCTTCGACTTTCATTTGGATTCACACAAGAGTCGGATTATACCTCAAATGGAAACTCTATGCACTCGTTGGTACCAAGGAGAAGATCGTGAAGAGGCAAGGACGGAGGCACAAGCAACTATGGAGGAGGAGAAGGAAGAAGGACACGCAAGGCGTGAAGCAAGAGAGGTCGTGGACCACCCCAGGTGCCCGGACCCCAACCGCTGGAGGGCCAAGTCCCTGGCCACCCCGGGTGCCCGGCCACCAGCAGCCTGGGTGCCCGGCCCTCCCCTGGGCGCTGCCTCTGCCGGCCCCGGGTGCCCGACCCTTGGCCCAGTCACCGCCTGGGCGCTGGCGCGGCCCACCCCGGGTGCCCGGCCTCCTCCCAGCGCGGCCTAGCCCCGCCACCGGGTGCCCGGGCCATCACCCCCGGGTGCCCGGCCCAGCTACTGGAGCAGCCCAGCTCCTTCCGCCAACCCCGGGTGCCCCCCCCCCTACAGCAGCAGCCTTGCGCGCCCCTGACCACCCCGGGTGCCCGGGCCTCACACCCCCGGGTGCGCGGACCCGTCCGAATGTGTCTGCGTGCATTATGTGGTATTTGACCATTGTACCCCTCTCTCACCCAACTTCGGCCCTAGACTATATAAACACCACCCCTAGCTCTTTTGGAAGGATAGCAAAGTATATGATAGACATCTGTGAGCTTTGCTCCATGGATCCACTCCACTAGGAGATCAAGACCTCCTCTTGGAGTGACCAAACTCAAGACCCCCTTGAGGGAAGGATCTACCTAGATCATCAACCCTCATCTCCTTCATAGGATTTGGGATGAACTCTACCATGTATCTTGTTTCCCTTTGATTGTTCATGTACCTTGTGGATCTTGTGTGTTTGTTGGTCTAGTGGATGTGTGATTGGACTTATTCTTGAGTGTTCCTCTTGTTTTCTCTCTTGTGTTCATCTTGTTCTTGGGGATTCCCCCTCCAATTCTTGAAAGATCTTTGTCGGTGTCAAAGCCGGCGGATCTCGGGTAGGGGGTCCCAAACTGTGTGTCTAGGTGGATGGTAACAGGAGACGGGGGACACGATGTTTTTACCCAGGTTCGGGCCCTCTCGATGGAGGCAAACCCCTACTCCTGCTTGATTGATCTTGATGATATGAGTATTACAAGAGTTGATCTACCACGAGATCAAAGAGGCTAAACCCTAGAAGCTAGCCTATGGTATGATTGTTGTTCTTGGTCCTATGGACTAAACCCTCCGGTTTATATAGACACAGGAGGGGGCTAGGGTTACACAGAGTCGGTTATAAGGAAAGAGATCTACATATCCGTATTGCCAAGCTTGCCTTCCACGCCAAGGAGAGTCCCATCCGACCACGGGACGAAGTCTTCAATCTTGTATCTTCATAGTCCAACAGTTCGGCCAAAGGATGTAATCCGGCTGTCCGGATACCCCCTAATCCAGGACTCCCTCGGTAGCCCCTGAACCAGGCTTCAATGATGATGAGTCCGGCGCACAGATTGTCTTCGGCATTGCAAGGCGGGTTCCTCCTCCAAATACTTCATAGAAGATTTTGAACACGAGGATCGTGTCCGGCTCTGCAAAACAAGTTCCACATACAACCGGAGAGAGAATAATATTTCCACAAATCTAATCTGCAGACGCATTTCACAGTGTGACATCACACCACAGCCAGGTCACCATTCGAATCGTTTTTTCACAACCAACCTCAGCGTGTTTCGCGAGGCGGTTTCCTTGGCACGTCTTGTCGAAGCAGAGAACGTGTCCCCTTATTATGGGATTCCCATCAATACGGATGTGGGTAACCCAACCGCGCCATCAATTACGGCGCTTGGGGGATAAGCGAGTTTTACCGGGCTGGTGGGAGCGCATAGTTTCGTCCACCCTTATAAAGGGATAAGGGTTCACCTTTTTCTACCCATGCCTTCTTCCTCCTTGCTCATCCATTATCGCGCACTCGAGCTCCAGCACCCAAGTCCGCATCCTTCTCCTCAGACCTCTCCAAACATGTCCGGAGCGGGAGGCAAGTGGATGGTTTCCTCCGTCATGGAGGGAGACGTTAAAAAGCTGAGGGGAGCCGGATACCTGTCCGAGGATATCGCACACCGGCTCCCTGATGAGGGGCAGATCATCCCTACCCCCAGGCCCCATGAGAGGGTAGTATTCCTTACCCACTTCCCCCGCGGACTAGGATTACCCCTCCACCCATTCGTCCGTGGGCTCATGTTCTACTACGGCCTAGATTTTCACGACCTGGCCCCGAACTTCATCCTCAACATCTCGGTGTTTATCGTCATGTGCGAATCCTTCCTCCGCATCAAGCCCCACTTCGGCTTATGGCTGAAGAGCTTCAACGTCAAACCGAAGGTGGTGGGCGGCCAGCAGGCGGAGTGCGGAGGCGCCATGGTGGGCAAAATGCCCAACGTCGCATGGCTCGAGGGCTCCTATGTGGAGACCATAAAGGGGTGGCAATCGGGGTGGTTCTACATCACCGAGCCACGCGACACCAAATGGGCGGCGGCCCCCGAATTCCGATCCGGAATCCCCATGCGGCTCACCTCCTGGAAAGAGAAGGGCCTACCCTGGGGTAATCCGGTAGAGCTGACCGGACTCCAGACCTGCATCTAAAATATGATAAACAGGAAGCTCAAGCTTGTCAACATAGCCCAGGTCATGATCATCCGCCGGATCCTCCCGTGTCAACAACGGGCGTTCAATTTGTGGGAGTTCGACCCGGCCCAGCACCAGACTCTGAGCGAGCTCTTCGACATGATGCACAAGGACGTCTGGAAGGTGCTGTTTAAGAGTGCCGAGGTTCCCCCTCCCCTTACCGAGGATCGCGGACTCAGCGCGCAGCGCCAAGCCGGCGCGGTAAGCTCTTTTATTACTTATGGGGTATTCATTTTCCATAGTTTAACCATGTGCGGGATCTGAGCTCCCATGCCTTTGACAGGACTGGGTGGAGACATCGGAGCAGATTGACTGCCCGACCCCTCTGCCCGAAGACCCTGCAGACACTCTCCTGACGGAGATGCGGACTCCGGCTCCTTATGAGGTGTCGGAGAAGAAGATCAAGAAGAAGGCCACCGGAACTAGAAAGAGTTCTCGGCGCCAGGTGGTATCGGACTCATCGTCCGATAACTCCGAAACGCACTCCTCCTGTGAAAACAAGGAGGAGGCAGATGAAGGTTCTCCCCCTCCAGCCGGGGGAGACAAGAAAAGGAAGGTCGCCCCAACCGAGGAGGCTGGAGGGTCCAAGAAGGGAAGGACTCTCCTTCCGGACTGTTCCACCACCGCCGCCGACAGCGAAGACGAGTGGTTGCTCAGGGCCAAGCCCCTGGCGAAGTCATAAGTATTCGGATACTAGAGTAACTCATAGCATACTTTTATTGCACTGCTTCTCCTAACGCCAAATATGATCATGCAGTCCGCCCCGAGCCCGTATCGATGTATCCTCGTCGGGCGGTTCCTTGGACTCGTCGGATATGAATAGCGATTCACTTCCAACCGCCTCCTCCCCTCACCCTACGGACAATGTCGAGGTATTGTCTCAAGGGGCACCGAGCCGAGGGGAGGTAGTCCTGGAGGCGCCTCAAGGCGACCTTTCGGACTCCAGGCGCAAAGGGAGCAAGACTCCCAAGGGCTCCAAGTTCGGCCCCCAGCCGAACACCGCGCCAGAACCTCGAGTGGTTCCGGACTCCGGTAGGCGGCCCCCTTCCAAGAGGGGCAAACCACTCGTGCTGGTGACCTCTGTCCATCCAGAAGCACCGGACAACCTGCTGGGAGCGCTTCGCGGCGCTTCCATCAACGAAGAGCACCACACTATTATGAGTGCGGTGATCAAGAAGGTTCAGTCCGCCAAGAGCGGACTGACTAAAGCCTGTGCCAGCCTTCTAACAGGCCTTGAGGTAAGTATTTAAAATATAGGAAAATATTACCGCATAGACAGTAGCCCCTGATGCTCTGTTTGGTGTTCACAAAGAAAAGCCGGATAGAGGATCAAATAATATCTACAGGAGTCTAATACAAGTATGTCTATATGCGTATGCAGGCTTCACTGCTGACCTCTGCCACACTGACTGCGGAGGTCGCCGTACTGAAGCAGAACCTCGAGCGGTCCGAGGAAGAGCTCGGCCTTGCCAAGAGGTAGCTCGAGGAGAACAAAGGTAAGTAATACCTTGTCTATATATATAGAAAAAAAAGATGTGGTTGCAAAATGATAGGATCATCATGGATGTGCCAGGAGCCACGACCGAAGTGGCGACCCTGAAGCAAGCGCTG
This sequence comes from Aegilops umbellulata, assembly GCA_032464435.1. Taxonomy (NCBI): domain Eukaryota; kingdom Viridiplantae; phylum Streptophyta; class Magnoliopsida; order Poales; family Poaceae; genus Aegilops; species Aegilops umbellulata. The sequence continues at coordinate 292,037,591 of CP136060.1, forward strand.
TCCGAGGCCGAATACCGCACTGGAACCTCCAGTGGTTCCGGACTCCGGCGGGCGGCCCCCTACTAAGAGGGGCAAGCCTCCCGTGTCGGTGACCTCCGTCCACCCGGAGGCACCGGATAATTTGCTGGACGTGCTTAACGGCGCCTCCATCGACGAGGAGCACCGCACTTATGAGTGCGGTGATCCAGAAGGTTCAGTTCGCCAAGAGCGGACTGACTGAAGCCTGTGCCAGCCTTCTAACAGGATTTGAGGTACGTTTTTAAAATATATGAAAATATTACCGCATAGACAGTAGCCCCTGATGCTCTATTTGGCGTTCATGAAGAAAAGCCGAATAGAGGATCAAAATAACATTCGCAGGAGTCTAATACTAGTATGTCGATATGCGTATGTCGGCTTCGCTGCTGACCTCTGCCGCACTGACTGCGGAGGTCGATACGCTGAAGCAGAACCTCGAGCAGTCCGAGAAGGAGCTCGGCCTTGCCAAAAAGCAGCTCGAGGAGAACCAAGGTAAGTAATACCTTGTCTATATGTGTATATATAAAAAAGATGCAGTTGCAAAAATGATAGGATCATTATGAATGTGCCAGGGGCCACGAACGAGGTGGCGACCCTGAAGCAAGCGCTGTCCGAGGCCGAAAACAAAGCGGCCACGGAGCGCACCGAGCGAGAGAAGCAAGAGGCACGGGTGGGCGAGGTGCAGCAAGAGCTCCAGGCTCTCGTGAAGAAGCACGAGACTTTGGAGCTTGACTCGAAGACATGAGAGTCCGAGCTTGCCGCGGCCCTCGAGATCACAAAGCATGCTGTCGGCGTTCTGGGAACGGGGGTCCCCAGACTTGCCTGCCTGCGGCCAGCGGCGTGGCTCGAATGGGGGCCCAGCGCGGCCCATCTCCACCAACACAAGACTCAAGACCCTCGCGAGGGGCCAAGCCTCGCGAGGCGGACGACACGGCGCTTCCTCAGGCACGGCCTCCTTAGGCTGGCTCGCGAGGAGGCGAAGAGATCAAGGCGGGGTACCTCGCGAGGTGCCCATGACGCAAGCCATGACGATCAAGGGTGCCAGGCGGGTGCCAGCCCGCGCAGCGTTCCCCTTTCCTCTTTGGTGCAAAGGGGGCAAGCGCAGGCGAGAGGATCAAGCAAAGGCACCCATTTCGGTGCAACAAGACCAAGACCAGTCCAACGGTGGGAAGGAGGTCACCATGGAGCCCAGGACGGCGTCACCACAGGGCCTTTGGCAGGCGAAGACCGACTTTAGTCAGGATAAGTGTACTGGATGTTCCCCTTTGAATTGGCCAATTGTTGGCGCCCTTCCCGCTCAAATATTTGGGAAGAGGCCCAGGGCCTTTGCCTATAAATAGGACTAGCCACCCCCAGGGTAGAGGCAGCTGGGACGGATCAAGTAGAAACAACTGATCGTGCATTGAGAGCAAGCATAGAGCAGGTAGAGAGAGAGAGAGAGAAAGGCGACTGAACTCCCCCAGCAGTTCACCCCCTAGCCAAGAACAGACCCTCGCGAGGCTGTTCTTCCTTGTACTGTTCATCCTCATCATCCCAAGAGGCAATCTGCCCACCACAAACTAGAGTAGGGTATTACACCACAATGGTGGCCTGAACTAGTATAAACCCCGTGTCTCTTGTGTTGTTCGTTGTGTAGTTTAGATCCTTGTGAGACGGAGAGGTAGAGGGCATAATCTACGCGCGCACCCCAGAGTTCGAACCTTAAGGGTCTGCCGGAACCCGTGATCCGACATCTGGCGCACCGGGTAGGGGTGCGCCGGAATCTGTCTTCCACCGCTCCGCTCACCTCCGACCGTCGTATCCATGTCTGACGCTCGCCGGGCCCGCGCCGAGCGCCGGGCCGCCATCGCTTCCCGCGTCGCCCAGACGGCCCCCGTCGGTGGGCGTCCTTGTCGTTCTCCGTCGCCCGCCGTCAATGCCGCCACCGGCCCGGCGGGGAACAAGCAGCAAGCATCGTCTCGGCACCCGTCCGTGCGGCAAGACGGCCGCACCGCTACTCCGTCACTCACCCCGGTCGGCTCTTTGTCCCGCGCGCTCCGCACACCCTTGGAGGCTCGAGCTACGCTCATCGCGGCGAACGAGCTCCTGCACTACCGCCCCGTCGATGATGTCTACGAGGAGTGGCTCGACCGTATCGCCGAGCTCGTCCGCGCCGTAGGGGGCTCTCCCGCGCCGTCCGCACCGCTGCGCCGCACTCCGCCCCGCGTGGGCAATGAAGCTCCGACGGCGTACCAGCCGCCTCCTCTCCAAGAAGACGCCATGGCTCCAAGGCGCACGGCCCCTGGGCGGAACCCGCTCCGTCAGGCGCTAGCCCAGCAGGAACGGAGCTGCCAAGAGGTCCCTCAATCGCAAGAGGTTGCCCGGGCGCTCCCAGCTCCGGCTCGCCGAGACCCCGCTCCAGCTCCGGCGCGTCAAGACCCCGCGCTACTCCCAGCAGCAGCGCAAGGGGACCCGCAAGGCCAAGCTCTCCCTCAACCAAAGCCTCCCGTGGCCACCGCAGGCTGCCGCGCCTACACCACCGAGCTGCGCAGCGTCGCATGGCCCGGCAAGTTCAAGCCGGACCTGCCCCCTCGCTATGACGGCACAACTGATCCCGCGGAGTTCCTCCAGCTCTACGAGTTGGGAATCGAAGCTGCTAGCGGGGACGAAAAGGTCATGGCGAACTGGTTCCCCATGGCGCTGAAGGAAGGAGCTCGCACTTGGCTCTTGAACCTGGCCCCAGGCACGATCTCCTCCTGGGACCAGATGCGTACTCGCTTCATCGCCAACTTCCAAGGTACCCGCAACCGGCCTCCCGCCATGAGCGACATGCGCCGCATCAAGCAGCAACCTGGGGAGACCCTACAAAAGTACATCCAGCGCTTCAACAGTGCACGCCTCAAGATCCCCAAGGTGTCCGAGGAAGCCATCATTTCGGCCTTCTCCGATGGCGTGCGCGACGTCAAGATGAAGGAGGAGCTGGCGATGCATGAAGACCTCTGCACCTCCCTGGAGCTATTCAACTTGGCGACCAAGTGCGCCAGGGCTGAGGAGGGACGCCTCTCCCTCCTCGAGCTGCATGCCGCAGACCCAGAAGAGAAGAAGCCCAAGGCCAAGGACGTGAAGCGCAAGGGGGCTGCCGTAATCGTGGCGGAACCAGACACCAAGCGGGGCAAGGATCTGCCCGAATCCTCCAGGGCAGCCGGTACTGCGTGTACCACGACCTCCACACCCACAACACCAACGAATGCCAAGAACTCCGCGCCGTGCGAGAAGGAAGAATCGGCCGTCGCCCTGACCGTGCTGACCGGGGCTACGGCCGAGGAGGAGGAAGAAACCCAGGACGCTGGGAAGATCGTGGCCCGCGCCAAGGGTGGCGCGACCAACCTCGCGAGGACCGCTGGCGGGACCCGCCTCGCGAGGGAGACTGGAGGGATCAGCCTCGTGAGGATCGCCCTCACGGCAACCCAGGCCTGCCGCCGCTGCCGCCTCAGCCAAGGAGGAATGAAGACCGCCACCAAGACGAGGGGGCTGGGGGCTTCCAAGAGCCGCGCGCAATTGCCTGCATCCTGGGCGGAGCTCAAGCCCCAGCCTCTCAATGTATCTTCAAGCAGTTTGCCCGCGAAGTGAATGCAGTCCTCCCCAAGCTCGAAGCAACGCGCCACCTCAGGTGCTCAGCGTGCGCCATCACGTTCAGCTCGGCAGACCAGCTCAAGTGCGCGGCCACAGCCGGAGTCCTCCCGATGCTTTGCTCCCCAGTCATCAGCAACGTTCTGGTCACCAGGACCCTCATCGACGGTGGAGCAGGGCTCAACGTCTTGTCCGTGGAAACATTCAACAACCTCCAAGTGCCCTATGACCAGCTTCAGCCAACCAAGCCTTTCTCCGGAGTCACCGACGGTTCCACAGTCCCGATCGGGCAGGTCCGCCTCACTGTCACCTTCGGGGCCCGCAGCAACTACCGCACCGAGCTCATTGACTTCGACGTCGCCCACTTCCGCCTGCCGTACAACGCCATCCTCGGGTACCCAGCGCTGGCCAAGTTCATGGCTGTGACCCACCACGGCTACAACGTCCTCAAGATGCCAGGAAGTGGCAGCGTCATCACGGTGCCCCGTGAAGAGAAGGACGCAGTGTGTTCCCTGGAGCGAGCCTTTCAGGCCGCGTCGCTAGAAGACCCAGATCGCGGAAGCAGGAGGCTTCCTGAGACCACCCCCAAGAAGAAGAAAACGTCGTCAGGCTCAGCCCCTCAGGAGGCAGGCCCTTCAGGGCCCGTGCCTGCCCAGGGGGACCCTCCTGCCATCGCATAGGAAAGCGCGCCCGGCGCCCTCCTCAGGCAGGGCTCGGGGGCTCTCACCTGGAGGGCCACCGACCTAGCCAGGGTCACGAGGGAGGCGCTTGGGCACCATGTGGAGTCGTGCTTCGAAGCACGATTCCCTCGAGAAGGAGCCAGGTGAGGAAGGTCAGACCAGCAGGAGTTCGTTAACAAGGCCATTCAAGAACTACAGGAGTCAAGGATCATGAGAGGTTGTCGTCGTCCACCAGCTGTGGCTCCACATCCAGGCGAGGATGGTGGGCTGCGCGTCTGCGTCGACGTACCAAGGCTCAATCAGATCGCCACGACGGAGCGCCTCTGGCCCTCCCAAGTGGGGCGCTGCGGAGGACCGCCCCACAGCTACGTTCGCATGCCTTACGGCCTGCCGAGCATGGCTGCGGCGTACCAGCGCCTCATGAGGGGCATCTTGGAGGCTCGGGAAGACAGGCGTTATGCGGCTCTGGCGGAGATGGAGACAGCTCGCGAGAATCCACCAGTGCCTCTGGAGCCTCCCGAGGCCCCAGGGCCTGGGGGCTCGTGAGGATCGGCTTCCGCAGCCCATCGAGTCTGCTGCACCAACGCCACTTCGCCGACGACATATTCAGGTGACATCTTTCAAGTTTCATTCCCAGCTGGGAGCGCCCTCCCAGGGTTGCGTCACTCCCAGGCCGCATGGGTCCGTCCCCGTGGCATGTATCCCTCTTTATTTTCTTTAGTCGTTAGCTTGCTTTGCTGGGGGCGCCCCTCGGGCTGCATCATCCCCAAGCCGCTCGGGCTAGGCCCAGCGGCGTGTATCTCCCCCGCGTTTATTTCCAATTATGCATACGCCTATCATGCTTGATTACTTGATGCCGTCCACGGCACCTCTTCTTCTCCATGTCGACCACTTGCACGTTAAAGGGGGGTGCCTGAGCATCGCGACTCAGGGCTCTTACCGGCTCTCCAGCCCTCACCCTCTGGCCTTGTCCACGGCATCGTGACCTGGCATACCAGCAATGGCTGAGACAAGCTCGAGGGCTGGGACCCGAGGACGTAGAGTGCCGACATCTAACCAAATTTTGCAGGAACACATCTCAAGATACGGCCCAGTGCCAGGCGCAACCCGCCTAGAGGTAGGGCCTCGTGAGTCCCGCGCTGGCTCACGGGTGCCCTCATACACCTCACCTACTCCAACCAGCGAGCTCTTGAGCGACTAATGATCGACTGATGACTGCCATGGCAGCCCCATCTTCTTTCTGTGATGAATCTGCAGGGTCCTTAGAGGAAACTGCGCTAGACAGGGCCCTCACAGTGTGCCCTTCACCCTCGCCCGTGCAAACCGCTTGCACGTTAAAGAGGGGGTGCCTGAGCATCGCGACTCAGGGCTCCTACTGGCTCTCGAGCCCTCACCCTCTGGCCTTGTCCACGGCATCGCGACCTGGCATACCAGCGACGGTTGAGACCAGCTCGAGGGCCGGGACCCGAGGACGTAGAGCAGAAAGGGGAGCAGAGGCGAGGGATAAGGGGCACGCAAGGACCTCGTCAAGTAACTCCGTTCAAATTACCCTCCGGACCCAATGACGCGCTGGGGGCGATCCCCGATTCTTAAGATAAGTCACCATCCAAAGCATTGGCTACCATGGCACTACCCCCGCACCTAAAGCGACTCCGTACTAGCAACGTTGCTTCCCTTTCTCACCAAGCAACGGCTGCTTGGGCGCCAAAGGGGACCTCCTGAGCATCGCGACTCAGGGGCTCTTATCGGACCCCGGGTCGCTCACCTCCTGGCCTTGACCACGGCATCGCGACCTAGCATACCAGTGACGGCTGACGCCGCCTTGGGACTGGGACCTGTCGACGCAGAGCACCAAGCCCTCGCGAGGTGCGAAAGGGAGGACCGAACTATGACGGAATTTGCAACTCGCACAGATCCGTAGCAATGGTTACATATTAACAACAAGGGCTACAGCCACCTTACAGGCCCTTATTGGGCACGATGTGATTCCTCGCAGGGAACGGATCCTAAAGGGTGCTAACTACTCGCGCCCCTGCATAAGACGCCATCATCAACAGCGGGCCGTCAAGCACCGGTGCCAGCCCCATCCAGATCAGGGTCGGTGACGGCCAAGCGAGCCCCCCTGCTCCGGGAGCGGCACTGGCTCGTGTGCTCGTAGCTGTCATCGCTCGCCTCCGGAGTCGCGAAGATTTCGCTGGAGTCGTTGGATCCTCCGGCGCTCCCGTCGCTTGTGGAGCTACCCAGGGAGCGGTCGGCGGGACCAGTCCTCACCGTGGCAGAGTCCTGGCCGCCTCCCCGGGGCAGCACTCCAGCCGGCGCCAGATCGCGTCAAAGATCTTGAAGAACATCACCGAAGCGCCATCATACTCCAGGTGGATCGTGAGGGTGCCCCTTGCTCTGCAACCCCGAGCGATTTCGCCCCAGCCGCGAGTCATGAAGACCTCGCCCGAGGCAGTGATCGCGACCTCTGCCTCGGTCGCAGGAGTGATGCAGTCGGCGTGCTGCAGCCATAGCTCCAGGAGTCTCCCCTGCGGGAAGACGGAGGCGAAGAAGGGAGGAAAGTGAATCCAAGTTCGAGGAGGCATGGCGGCGTGGAGCACGAGCTCGCGGGAGGAGCCCTCGGCATGGACCCCAGGAGGGACGACCAACACCTTCGTGATCCGTCGACACCGGCGACGGCGCTGGCCGCGGGGACCGGCCCCGACCCCCTCAAGGCCCTCGGCGTGGGCGTACAAAGGAAGCGAGAACACCGGCGGAGGCCACTCATACCAAGGCCTCGGCGCCACCTGACGGCCCTCCTCATCACGGCCGCGGGGAGCAGGTCGCTTCTTCGACGAGAGAGGGTCTGGCCCCTCTCGAGGAGCCTTTCCCTTCTCCGCCGCAGAAAACCGGCGAATTGGAGGCATCACACCAAGACGGAGCAAGAACTGAGGCAGAGGAGGAAGCAAGAAGAGATGGGCTGGAAGGACACGCGCGGTGACGTTCGTATAGCCGGCGAAGGCCAACCGTCGGCCTCCATGATCGCAGGTAATCATGACACGATTTGCATGCAGGGACTTGTCCAATCCGCGCGGTCACCAAGGCGTCGTGGGGAAGTGGAGACGCCCACGTCCAATCAACCGCCACGCGGCGCTCAAGGCCGCAGGCTATTAGGGCCCGCGGCGCTTCGCCCTTGCCCTTTCGCCTCTCGGCACGGCCAAGTCCATGCGCGCCTTGGGCCCGGGGGCTACTGTCGGCGTTCTGGGAACGGGGGTCCCCAGACTTGCTTGTCTGCGGCCTGCGGCGTGGCTCGAATGGGGGCCCAGCGCGGCCCATCTCCACCAACACAAGACTCAAGACCCTCGCGAGGGGCCAAGCCTCGCAAGGCGGATGACACGGCGCTTCCTCAGGCACGGCCTCCTTAGGCTGGCTCGCGAGGAGGCGGAGAGATCAAGGCGGGGTACCTCGCGAGGTGCCCATGATGCAAGCCATGACGATCAAGGGTGCCAGGCGGGTGCCAGCCCGCGCAGCGTTCCCCTTTCCTCTTTGGTGCAATGGGGGCAAGCGCGGGCGAGAGGATCAAGCAAAGGCATCCATTTCGGTGCAACAAGACCAAGACCAGTCCAACGGTGGGAAGGAGGTCACCATGGAGCCCAGGACGGCGTCACCACAGGGCCTTTGGCAGGCGAAGACCGACTTTAGTCAGGATAAGTGTACTGGATGTTCCCCTTCGAATTGGCCAATTGTTGGCGCCCTTCCCGCTCAAATATTTGGGAAGAGGCCCAGGGCCTTTGCCTATAAATAGGACTAGCCACCCCCAGGGTAGAGGCAGCTGGGACGGATCAAGTAGAAACAACTGATCGTGCATTGAGAGCAAGCATAGAGCAGGTAGAGAGAGAGAGAGAAAGAGAGAAAGGCGACTGAACTCCCCCAGCAGTTCACCCCCTAGCCAAGAACAGACCCTCGCGAGGCTGTTCTTCCTTGTACTGCTCATCCTCATCAGCCCAAGAGGCAATCCGCCCACCACAAACTAGAGTAGGGTATTACACCACAATGGTGGCCCGAACTAGTATAAACCACGTGCCTCTTGTGCTGTTCGTTCTGTAGTTTAGATCCTTGTGAGACGGAGAGGTAGAGGGCATAATCTCCGCGCGCACCCCAGAGTTCGAACCTTAAGGGTCTGCCGGAACCCGTGATCCGACACATGCCAAGGCTGAAGCCCAAAAGGCCCTCCAGGAAATTGAGGTGATGAAGAAGATAGCAGTGGGTAAGGCATTTATTATGCAAAGCAAGCATGTGAAAGTAAATTACTTGTTACTTACCCGAGTCCGGAGCTCTCCAGGAGCATTCGTAGATTTGCCCCGCAGCGTGTCGGATGCTGCAAAGTATTACCAGGCCGAGGAGGGAAGCTCGACAGAGAAGTTTTTCTGGTCTCAGTATGTTGGGACCGAACACCCGATGCCTGTGAGCGACCAGCTGAAGCAACTGGTCGAGCTACACAAGGCGGCCGAACAGGCCATGAGGGGCCTTATGGTCCGGATGTGGCCTGACGACTCCCTTCCCAATAGCTACGTCAGCCTGGTGAGGTGGCTTGTGGATGCCTGCCCACGGCTGGAAGTCATAAAGCGGTCTGTCTGTATCGAAGGTGCACGCCGGGATTTTGCCCGTGCGAAGGTGCACTAGGCAAAGATGGACGCCGAGAAGCTGGTGAAGGAGGGGCCGCCGTAGGGCAAGGAGCATCGCCACCCTGAAATGTATTATGAGGGTGTCCTGAAGGGTGCCCGTCTTGTGGCAGACGAGTGTGCGAAGGATGTAATTTTCGAATGAACTTGCTCGTGTGATCCTGTATTATGAAAATTTGTTCATATGCGCTATGCAATGCTTGTTTGAATTTAAAATATTACCTTTTGTGCGGCTGTTTATCAAATCTGAGAGATGGCCAGTCGTCGGCTTCTGCCCCCATGCCACGAGTGCTGGGGTGTTCGGGATAAATCTGAGCACTCTTTTTCCCATTGTTGGATCCTTCGAGGGAGGTGCTCAGCGCAACGAACAAGGCAATCGGACTATAATGCTTTATCACTCTCACTTAGCCATAGAAGTCTACAATTTTAAATTTTGGCGAAGCCCCTAGTATTCGGAAGGCCGAATTCGGGGTGCTATACACGCCTAAGCCGGACAAAGCCGACTCCTCGCCCTAAGCGGCATAAGTCATTAGGGACTCGAGACCTCTCGAACAGCGACCAGCTCCCGCCTTATCATGATAGTCAGTTTTAGCTTTCTCTACTGAGGTGCTTACCCAGATGAACCGGGGCACAATTGCAGTAGTTCTCCCAGTGCTACCTTAGCCGATATAGCGGAACGTAAGGTACCAAAACATGGGAGCCGGGCAAACCCAACTATTGACCCAAGACATGATTCGGAGCTGATGCATATAATGCTATAAGTTCGGGGTGCCGCACTGTCGAAAGTGTTCGGACTTCTCACGCCGTATTATGGGGTATGCTTAAGCTCCTGGCGTATTGGCCGTACCAGAGTGTACGGGTGCTGAATGTCATGAATGAACATATATATATAAAGGAATAGAGAATGCAATAATAGACTAGTGCTATGCATTGTTTATTCAAAAAGGTGCGTCGAAGCATAATGATACAAGTAGTGCGATAAGAAAAAAATAGGACTATATGACATGTCCCCTTCAAGGGCAAGCCGCGGAATGGTATTTAAAGCAGGTATTTTACTCGTTATCAGAGACCACCTGGGAGTTCCATGGTGCGACGTAGCTTTCTGCCTCCTTGGTTGTTGTATCGTGTGTCCGACGGTCGTAATGCCGGACAGGGTTTCCAGAGAGTAAAGTCTCGAAAGAGAGAAAAAATAACAAAGCGGTCAGCCCCTAGTGCGGTTGAGCCACGTTTTTGGGCGTGTCGTAGTCGTGCCCCCCTCCCCACCTATGCCCATGGTATTTTCAATGCGTAATTATGTACGCGTGGCACGGATTTCGCCGTTTGGCAGGCACTGGGGTGGGGGCCGAATTGCTATGCGAGCTCGGAACGTGCCAGGCGCAGATTACTCCAGGCACGCTTGACGGTGTCTGGGTGTTTGATCGCCGAACTGGTTGATTGCCTTAAGAGGCTGCTTTGCGCTTCTGCTGCAAGGGCCGCAATGTGCTCCTCCGTGCGGAGAGAGCAATCTGTGTTTCCATTCACTGTGATGACCCCCCTGGCATCTTGAGCTTGAGGTATGTATAATGCGGTACCGCATTGAATCTCGCAAATGTGGTTCGCCCGAGCAGTGCGTGATAGCCACTGCAGAACGGGACTATATCGAAGATTAACTCCTCGCTTCGGAAGTTATTCGGGGATCCGAAGACCACTTCCAGTGTGGTTGAGCCTGTGCAATGGGCCTCTACACCTGGTATGATGCCTTTGAAGGTCGTTTTTGTGGGTTTGATCCTTGAGGGGTCTATACCCATTTTGCACACTGTGTCCTGATAAAGCAGGTTCAGGCTGCTGTCGCCGTCCATAAGGACTCGAGTGAGGTGAAATCCGTCGATGATTGGGTCTAGGACCAGTGTGGCGAATCCGCCATGACGGATACTAGTGGGGTGGTCCCTGGGATCGAAGGTGGTCGGACAGCAGGACCATGGGTTGAACTTTGGGGCGACTGGCTCCAACGCATATACGTCCCTTAGCGCACGTTCCGCTCCCTCTTGGGGATGTGGGTTGCGTATATCATGTTCACCGTACGCACTTGTGGGGGGAACCTCTTCTGTCCTCCGGTGTTCGGCGGCCGGGGCTCCTCCTCGTCATCGCTATGTAGCCCCTTATCCTTGTTTTCGGCATTTAACTTGTCACCTGCTTGAACACCCAACATTCTCTGTTGGTGTGGTTGGCTGGCTTGTCGGGGGTGTTGTGTATTTGACACGAGCGATCGAGTATACGATCCAAACTGGACGGGCCCGGAGTGCTTATTTTGAATGGATTTTTCCGCTGACCGGGTTTAGAGCCTCTGAATCCGGCATTGACTGCCGTATCCTTGGCATTGTCGCTGTTGATGCGGCACTTGTGTTTGTTGCAACGTGATCTGCCATTGCTATCCTTGGTATCCGAAGTACCAGGGTTCTTTGATATATTATTGCTGCGAGCTAGCCAGCTGTCCTCTCCCGCGCAAAAGCGGGTCATGAGTGTCATGAGGGCTGCCATAGATTTTGGCTTTTTCTGGCCAAGGTGCCGGGCGAGCCACTCGTCGTGGATGTTGTGCTTAAAAGCTGCTAGGGCCTCTGCATCCGGACAGTCGATGATTTGATTTTTCTTTGTCAGGAACCGTGTCCAGAATTGCCTGGCCGATTCCTCTGGCTGCTGAATTATGTGGCTCAAGTCATCGGCATATGGTGGTCGCACATAAGTGCCCTGGAAGTTGTCGAGGAATGCGGCTTCCAGATCTTGCCAACAGCCAATGGATTCTGCTGGCAAGCTGTTCAGCCAATGCTGAGCTGGTCCTTTGAGTTTGAGTGGGAGGTATTTGATGGCGTGTAGATCGTCACCGCGGGCCAGTGGATGTGTAGGAGGAAGTCCTTGATCCATACCGCAGGATCTGTTGTACCGTTGTATGATTCGATATTTACGGGTTTGAAACCCTCTGGGATTTGGTGATCCATCACTTCGTCTGTGAAGCATAGGGGGTGTGCGGCGCCTCTGTACTGGGCTATATCGCGACGCAGCTCAAATGAGTCTTGTCCGCAGTGTTCGGCCCGGCCGAATTTACTTTTACTGTATCCGGCGTGACGGTTATCATCTCGCGTAGTGGCGCGCCCACGTGATCCGTAGATCGATCTTGCGTGTTTTGCTTTGTCCTCCAATACGTCTCGCAGGTCTAGCGTATTTCCCCGTGCCTTGACATTTTTATTTGAGTGGCGTCGGGGTGCGGGCTGAGCTTTTGGCTGAAATGCCTCTCTATCGTGGCCACGAGGTGGCCGATCAGCCGCGTCATACGTTGGAGATGTAGGTATTAATGCTTCCTCCTCCAGTCGGGGTAGCAACATGCGCTTTGGGTAACTCTTGGAGGGGCGTTCGAGTTCATATTCCTCGGCCGCAAGGACTTCAGTCCATCTGTCAGCTAGCAAATCTTGATCAACTCGAAGCTGTTGTTGCTTTTCTTAAGGCTATTTGCCGTGGCTATAAGCCGACGCTTCAAGTGCTCTTGCTCGACGGGATCCTTGGGCATGACAAATTCATCATTGTCGAGGCTTGCCTCGTCTTCGGAGGGAGGCATGTAATTATCATCCTCCGCCTCTCCGTCTGCCGCTCTCCCAGGAGGGCTGGCCTCTCCATCCTCCTGCTCTAAATCTTGCTGGAGGGGATTGTCGTCATCTTCGGCACTGTCCGGAGTGCTATTATCTCCTGTGCTGGTATCACCGCTTTTGCCTTGGCGAGACTTAGAGCGGCGCCGATGACGTCGGCGCTTGGGTTGCTTCTTGGAGGGGTCATCCTCCGTTGTCCCGTCGCCATTGCCTTCTTTGGGTGTGTCCACCATATATATATCATATGATGAGGTGGCTGTCCAGTGCCCTGTGGGCAGTGGTTCCTGTTCGTCTCCTACATCGTCATCCATACCGTCGATGTCTTCGAAGTCGAAATCGAGCATGTCGGTCAAATCATCGACAGTGGCTACTAAGTGGGTGGGGGGTGGGCGGCGAATTTCTTTGTCATCCGCATCCCAATCCTGCCGGACATAGTTCGGCCAGGACTCTCCTGACAAGGAGAGAGACCTTAATGAGTTCAGTATGTCGCCGAAGGGCGAGTGCTGAAAGATATCCGCGGAGGTGAACTCCATGATAGGCGCCCAGTCGGATTCGATAGGCACGGGCACAGGCGGTTCGGAGTCCGTGGCCGGGGAAGAATCCGGGAGTTTGGCGTCACGGCTCTAGTGAAGGGTAAGGTCGATACTCGGCTCGATCGCCGCTGAGAATGCGGCCTCCATGGCGAGGTCTATCCACCCGTCCATGGATGGCGCAGTTGGCTCCGAATTGAGGGTCGGAGCGATTGCCGGTGCGGTCTCCTGAACACTGTCCGATGGTAGAGCTAAATCATGCTCATCGCGACCGTGCGGCGCACTTGGCAGGGAATCGAATCCGTCGAAGATCAAGTCTCCGCGGATGTCGGCCATGTAGTTTAAGCTTCCAAACCTGACCTGGTGGCCAGGGGCGTAACTCTCGATCTGCTCTAGATGGCCAAGCGAGTTGGCCCGCAGTGTTGAAGCCGCCGAATACAAAGATCTGTTCGGGGAGAAAAGTCTCACCCTTGACTGCATCGCTATTGATGATCGAAGGGGCCATCAAGCCTAACGATGACGACACAGAGGAACTCTCAATGAAAGCACCAATGCCGGTGTCAAAACCGGCGGATCTCGGGTAGGGGGTCCCGAACTGTGCGTCTAGGCGGATGGTAACAGGAGACGGGGGACACGATGTTTTTACCCAGGTTCAGGCCCTCTCGATGGAGGTAAAACCCTACTCCTGCTTGATTGATCTTGATGATATGAGTATTACAAGAGTTGATCTACCACGAGATCGAAGAGGCAAAACCCTAGAAGCTAGCCTGTGGTAGGATTGTTGTTCTTGGTCCTACGGACTAAACCCTCCAGTTTATATAGACACCGGAGGGGGCTAGGGTTACACAGAGTCGGTTACAAGGAAGGAGATCTACATATCCGTATTGCCAAGCTTGCCTTCCACGCCAAGGAGAGTCCCATCCGGACACGGGACGAAGTCTTCAATCTTGTATCTTCATAGTCCAACAGTCCGGCCAAAGGATATAATCCGACTATCCGGATACCCCCTAATCCAGGACTCCCTCAATCTTCACTTAGGGTTCCACCCTACAACATCTTGGTATCATGAGCCATGGTTTCTCACGAAATTGGAGCCCCCCTTCTTGTTCTCTAGCCTAATTTTGTTGTGTTCTTCCCCAATTTCAAAAAATTCCCCACCAAAAATAGCCCCAATTTTTTTGTTATTTGTTGGTTTGATGAGGTTTTATTGGATTTGATCGATGGATTTGCTTGGTTTCGAGTGGATCTAGCATTCCCCCATCCATCTCCACCTTTCCCTCCACAAAATCCACCAATTTCTTCCTTTTTCCGACGAATTTCCGCCCAAATCCGTCACTCCCGGGCACCCGGACCTCAAACCCCGGGCACCCAGACCCCCCCATGCAACCCCGCTGACCACCCCGGGCACCCACACCCCAAACCCCAGGTGCCCGCACCCCCCGGGCTGTTTGCCCCTGCCCACCCCGGGCACCCGCACCCCCAGAATCAGCCGCGTGCAATTTACCATTTCAGCCATAACTTTCACTCCCGGAGTCCGATTTTCATGTTCTTTAGCTTGTTGAGTAGCTATTGACATACCCCATCCATCTAGATAGGTTACGACACCATTTGAATCCATAAAAAATTTGGCATTTTGGCATGTTTGCATAGTGCCATCCACCACATCACCCGCAAAACCACCATAGCTTTCCGCAACCTAACCCAATTTAGTTCCATATAGCATTTGTGGTTGCTTGAGTGGTGTCTTGAGTCTCCTAAGGTGTTTCGTATACTTAGGGACGGTCGCTTCGTCATCATCCATCACCACCACTTCCGCATTACTAACTCCAGAACCACCTACGCATTCCGCTACCACCATTTGACATTTGCCTTTCGAGATTTTGAGTTTGCAGTTTTTACCGTTTCCTAAGGTGTTTCAGCTACTTAGGGACGGGTCTACATCATCTTGTTATCTACATCGAGAATACCGCCACTCATCATCGCCACGAGGTCGTCTTCGACATCGACCACTTCACCAATTTGACACCCTAACCGTAAGCAAGAACGGTAACCTCCATATCACCTCGGTATCATGGTATCCCTTCATTGTACATTCTTGCCATTGCATTGTTAACCCGTTAGCCCATTTTGCGTCACTTGCCTACTGAGACTAGCCTTTGAGTATTGCCGGCAACGTTACTTGTGCACATTAGTGATCTGTACCTTCCATTGCATACATACCATATCATATTGGTATCATCATATCATCACTTGTGTCACAAGATTGTTCCCGCATATACAAAATTGCTATCTTGGTTTGTGCATTTCGCATAAGTGGCCAAAGAAAGAATAAGCTTTTAAGCAAAAAGGAAAGAGAGCAAAGAGCTTGTAAGCAATAGCCATAGCATCGCCACATTGCATACCATACTACCATATTGATCATCTTGGATCGTCATGTACGGAACACTGGGAACATCATACACATAGCATACTTGGGATATAAAGTTGATACATTTTGCATCTTCTAGGTTGTGCACAAGTGTCGTATCCGCCTATTGAGCAATCATGCTAGCGTCTCTCTTTAGTTGTGCAACACGAGCGTTTTTCGTGGATTCCACGTTTTGTGCTCATTCCTTGGTTGCACGACCCATTTTATCTAACCATGTGTGTGTTTCCGCGTGCCACATATTGCTATTGGTTTACTTGTTTCACTTGCGAATTTGTGAATCTTTCCCAACATTATTGACTCTTGATAACATTTTGCATTAAATTTTTGTGCCACTATCCTCACCGAACTCCACCATAAGCTTTACTTGATAGGTGTGAGTGAACAAGTCAGGTACCAATTCCACTATTCTTTCATCTCACATTGAGTGAAACGGGATACATCCTCAACTTTGGGAAAAGGTCACTTGGTATTGTTTATCTCCTTTCCTACTCACCTCTACTCGAGTCTTGTGATGGATAGGCAAGACATTTCATCTCCGGTCTTCCACGACAACGATGGCGCGAACAACTACATCACCAAAATGCCCATCTTCGGACTACAACGAGCAACGCGAGGCATTGAACAACTCGCCATCGACATTTGCCAAAACGAAGCAAGGATAAGGGACTACCACAACACCAAGTTGGCCGAACAAAGGGATCAAGTATGAGACATGTTGGCCAACTACAAGTCTTCTTCCCCTTCATCATCTTCAAGGCGGCGATGCTCAAGTGGCCAATCTTCGGAACGTCATCGAGCTCAAGCACTACAATACCATCAAGATAACGATGCTCGCGATGCGTACACCTATAAGTCCCAAAAAGCTCTACATCAAGCTACAGCCAAACTTCATGAGCACAAGAGAAGACCGCAAGACAAGCACCACCAAGAAGGAGCTACGACTACTTCGACTACTTCGGCATCTTCGCCAAGTGTTCTCAAGGCATCTTCGCCTTTGGACGTACAACATCTTCGCCTACCTCCGGCGAGTACGCCTACATCGGCCTTCATCCATGACGACGGTGACGAGATGATCGAGCATGGGATTTTCCCTTCAGTCATGGAGGAGAGTTATGATGTGCCATCTTCGGCCTTCATCCACGACGAGAGCGATGATGTGCCATCTTCGCCCTTCATCCACGACGAGAGCGATGATGTGCCATCTTCGGCCTTCATCCACGGCGACGACGACGAGATGGTTGAGCATGGGAGTTTCCCTTCGACCACGGCGACGTATGATGACATGAGTCACTTGTGCCACCATATTGAGAGTGAGAGTGACTTCACCACTAGCCCCATATATGATGAGTTGCCACAATTCCCATGTGAGGAGAG
Source organism: Aegilops umbellulata (assembly GCA_032464435.1). NCBI lineage: Eukaryota > Viridiplantae > Streptophyta > Magnoliopsida > Poales > Poaceae > Aegilops > Aegilops umbellulata. The sequence continues at coordinate 292,054,505 of CP136060.1, forward strand.
CCACAACCCCCACCACTTGAGTGAGATGAGTGACTCCACCATATGTGACATTGAGTGCCCTACCTTGAGGGAGTGAGTGAGCCACCACCACATAGAGAGGGTGAGGAAGTTGATAGGGCACGTGAGGCCATTTGCATTTCTAACAACTTTGCCTCTACCTCTATTGTGTCTTCTCATTTGGTGCTAGGTCCTATATATGATGATGCGCCGATCCGTGACGACTTCGTCCTTCCTATGGACAAGACGATGGCCATGGTGGAATATGATGCACCCCCACATGGTTCCATCAAGATGAAGATGATGACCACCATTTGGTCTTTGCCACCTCACCTAGACCACTTGAGGGGAATGAACAAGGTAACATAGGTGAAGGTGATGCTCTAGTCCCACTAGTGGACACTCTTGACATTGATTGCTTGCATGATGTTGATCCACCTATTGCCATGCTTCATGCTACTTCGACTTCCCCATGCGATGATTTACCCATTTATGATGAGTTTGATGATTGCCATGTGGAGTCTATTAGTTGCGATGCCATGTTACATAGGATTTCTTGTGATAATTCTCTTGGTCACATCATGTTTGACAATCCGCTTGACTTGTCATATGCTATGCATGAGATCAACAATATGTCATATTTACAATCTCTTCATAGTGACTATGCATATGCCATTAAGATAAACCCAATTTGCACATATGGCATAGATGACAAGCCCATGGTTATTGGCATTTGCTTTTCTTGTGATGATATTGATTTGCATCATGTATCTCATATGCCATGCCATGACCACCTAGCTTCGGATATGCATTGTTTTGGATGTTGTCCATTTTCTCCATATGATGTTTCCAATATTGCTCATGAGGAGACCCCCATAGTTTCCTCATCCATGTTAGGAGATTTTGATCCATCCCATCCATTGCATGATCCAATAATTATGTGCACAATATGCTCCCCATGAATCATAACGATATTGTTGTGCCATATACTTGCATTCTCAATTTGTGTCCCCATTATGTCATACCTAAAAACAATTCTTTCATGATGGATGACATGTTCTTATACCATGCCTCAAATTTCTTTGAGCGATGCTTATCTTGTGCTAACTCACACATGCACATACACATCAAGATGGATGATGTGTACATTACCACACACACAATTTCTTTCGTTTGTGTCTCTTTTGTGTAGGCACTCATGAATACTTGTGAACCTCACAATCCCATGAGTTGACAAAGCGAGCTCTAGAGAGCAATGATGACTTGGGATCACATGGATTGCCTTTCCCACCGCTCTCTGCGCGCAAAGACTTCGCACATTTCTTCTACATGGCTCTTACATGGTTATGGGTTCTAGTCCATTACATATTATATGCCCATCTTGCCATGTTCACTTTGCATGATATGCTCATCTCTATACCTTTGCCATGCATTTGTGACCCATGCTTCGCATTACACATGATGTTTGATTCTACTACTTGTTTGTGTATTTGCAAGCTTGGTGGAGATATTGCTTGTTCTTGCCATGTTTCCTTTGTGATCCATTCCTATGATGACACCTTGATATTGCTTTGTGTCCACGCTTGTGATATGTCATGTGCATTACCTATATCTATTATGTTCTCACATGACATGATTGCCATGACTTCCTCTAGTGTGTTGCATCTTCGCTCCACTAGTTTGCACGACTTGATTGCTATTATTCTTTCTCATGTTGCATCCAATTCTTGGATTACTTGCTACTATCATATGTTTGGTTGCAACAATGTCATTACGTCACATATGCCTATGCCTACTATCCGCTCTCATGACTTGATTGCCTCGCACATGTTGCAAAATTGCTATATCTTTTGTGTTGAGTTCCTCACTTCCTTCACCACACCATATGCACATTATGCTTGGATTGTCTTGCACTTGCCCCATGTGTTTCGACATTTCATTTCTCTTGGTGTTGTGGATGACTCTTATGCCTACCATAGACCGTTCATTGTGAGTCTTATGCATGCTTGTTATGGGCTTGAGGTAGATGCTTATTATCATGTCCAACATATTAGCACCTTTTCCTCACCTTTGCATGATTGTTTCCATGATGCTTTTCCACATGCTAAATTTATGTGCTTACATGCTATGCCACACTCCCTTGTCAAACCATATGCTATGCTTGATGACAAAACGACGACGCCATCTTGTTACCATGGTGATTAAGATCACAATCCGTAGACGGATCTCTCCCAAGGGGGGGGAGATGATGCGGAGCATCCTTCGACCATCACCATGGACGTCACACCACCACTGCAAGCACGGAAAGGACCTACGACGAGATCTCGCGCACGCGTTGTCGAAACCGAGGTGAACTCCTTCCTCTTCGAGTTTCATTCGGATTCACACAAGAGTCGGATTCTACCTCAAATGGAAACTCTATGCACTCGTAGGTACCAAGGAGAAGATCGTGAAGAGGCAAGGACGGAGACACAAGCAACTATGGAGGAGGAGAAGGAAGAAGGACACGCGAGGCGTGAAGCAAGAGAGGTCGCGGACCACCCCGGGTGCCCGGACCCCAACCGCTGGAGGGCCAAGTCCCTGGCCACCCAGGTGCCCGGCCACTAGTAGCCTGGGTGCCTGGCCCTCACCTGGGCGTTGCCTCTGTCGGCCCCGGGTGCCCGGCCCTTGGCCCAGTCGCCGCCTAGGCGATGGCGCGGCCCACCCCGGGTGCCCGGCCTCCTCCCAGCGCGGCCCAGCCCCGCCACCGGGTGCGCTGGCCATCACCCCCGGGTGCCCGGCCCAGCTGTTGGAGCAGCCCAGCTCCGCCCGGGTGCCCGGGCCGCCAACCCCGGGTGCCCCGACCCGTCCGAATGTGCCTGCGTGCATTATGTGGTCTTTGACCATTATACCCCTCTCTCACCCAACTTTGGCCCTAGACTATATAAACACCTCCCCTAGCTCTTTTGGAAGGATAGCAAAGTATATGATAGACATTTGTGAGCTTTGCTCCATGGATCTACTCCACTAGGAGATCATGACCTCCTTGATCTCCTAGTGGAGTGGATCAAGACCTCCTCTTGGGAGGAACATGAAGATGGCTCCAACGGCTCTAGTATGGACTGGCGACTCGGGTGGCGATGGGGTAGGCGACGCGACACGCCCCAGTGTGCCAGGCGAGTCGGAGGGCTGGTCGGAGGTGAGGTCGTCAGGGCGGCCGGCACGCGCGGCCCCGGCGGTGGCTCCGGGCGCGGGGGCGTCTCCGCACTGGGAGGGTAGCCGTTTCTGGGCGCTGGCAGAGGTAAGTGACGACGAGGTCTCGGAGGCGGAGGAGACGGTTGGCTGTGGCGATTGCGTCGGTCGTCGTGGAGAAGGGGTGCGGCCGACGGTCGGCGCGTTCTGGCCCTGGCGGAGGAGCTTGGGGGCTCTCTCAAAGCTGGGCGGCATTGTTCTTTCGCGTCGGGCGGACGTGGCACCCGCAGACCAGGGGTGTCGGGGCGGGCTCCAGAGATGCGTGTGGCGGAGGCGCCGTGTGCCCGTCCGGTGAGGAGGGACAACGAGGTCGTGCCTGCCGTGATGGTGGCTGCCGCACCCTTGCCGGCCTCGGGGCCGGTGCCGGCGTCGGAACCACAACATGGGGAGGCGCCGGCAGCGGGGTCGAGGGTGGCGGCGGCGGCGGTGGAGCCGCTCAAGACCTGGCCTAGGGTTGGCGAGGTTGGCGGGGCTGGGCTGGTGGGCCAGTCCTTGGTCCCGGGACGGTCGGGCCTATCTGTGCCGTGCGCGGCCCAGGGGGCAGTGCTGAGGCGGAAGGGATGCGGGTGGTCGTGGGCTGCCCAGTGAGGCCCAGGCCTACTTCTGTCGTGGCGCGGCTAGTACTTAAGTGGCTCTGGATCCGCCGGGGCGCCACTGACTGCGCCCTAGGGTTTCCCCAGCTGAGGTGCGGCTCTTCGGTCGTGTCGCACGCTCTCTCTTCCCTCTTCCCCCTCCCCACCCCTAGATCGCTCCTTCGCGGAGGTCGTCGCCATGGGATCCAAGGCGGATCGGCGGTCGGACAAGCGGGTGGAGCCGGATTCGGAGGTGGAACGGTGGCGTGAGCGAGATCTGCGCGAGCATGCGAAGGTGCGGGCGACGGAGCGCGCCGGCGAGGAGGGCGGCTTGGGGCCTCCCCCTCCCTGGTGGCTCAGAGAGCAGGAGCAAAAGAAGAAAAGGAAGGAGGAGTACAAGAAGAAGGGGCTAGAGCTCAAGCGCAAGGAATCGCTCCATCCCCACTGCGGCGACCGCGTGGACGACCCGTTCAACAAGCCGAAGATGAAGAAGCACAAGCCAGCGATGAAGGCGGCCTCCAAGCCCTCCTCCTCCAAGGGCACGACGGTGGAGCCAATCCCTATCGAGGAGTCGGCAGGGCTGGAGTGCTTCAGATGCGGGCGCACGGGCCATTACCAGAACGACTGCGCCTTCCAGCAACTGTGCGTGCTCTGCAGCATGGAGGGCCATGCGTCGATGTACCGCCCCACGCGTGGCAAGCAGCTGGTGCTCCAGACCATGGGCCATGCCTTCGCTGGGGGCGGTTTCTTCTACTTTGCCGGACCCTGAGGAGGCGGATGCAGGGGCGTCAGATCTGCTGGGGGCCAACGCGGCTCTGGTGTCGGCGGCGCCCGACGTCCTGTCGAAGGAAATCCTGGAGGCAGAGCTCCCCCACCTCTTCGAGGGGGAGTGGGACTGGCAGGTGGCCTCGTTTGACGCAGATTGCTTCTCTGTTGCGTTCCCAGATCCGCCCTTGTTGAGGATGGCGACGCGCAGTGGCAAGCTATTTCTCCCCATCAACAACATCACGGCGAACATTCATGACGCGGTCCTCGCCGAGCCCAAGGCGCTGTCGATGTTGGAAGTTTGGGTCAAGATGTGGGGCATCCCCCCGAAGTAGTAGCACACGGAGCGTCTGATGGCGGCCACGACCATGATCGGGTGGCCCCTGGTGGTGGATGTGCTGTCCCTGATCTGCTCGGGCCCGGTGTGCATGCGTTTCGCGTGCTGTGTGTCGGCCAAGCTCCGCGGCTCCGTGCAGATATGGTTCAACGGGGAAGGGTACAACATCAAGCTCGAGCCAGAGTTGGAGCCTCGCCAGGCGGCTCCTGCCCTTCCACCTCCTCCGCCTCCTCCCAGCGGTCGCGGGCCCGATGATCAGGACAAGGACAAGCGCAAGGACAAGGATCAAGAGCAGGATGCAAGCATGGAGGAGGACGAATCCATTGACACGGCGGCGTGGGATAAGCTCGGGATATCCGCGTCGGGCCCTGTTGCTCAAGTGGATGGGGCAACGATGGTGCGGGCAGCTCAGGCTGGGGGCTTGGTTGGGGTGACGATCTCGATCCCCAAACCAGTATGCGTCAAACTTGGGGTCGGTCTCCTCTCCCCCCATGGTGGCTACGGGTGCGTATGGTGGTTTGTCCCTTCTCAGCCTCTCCCCCGCCCCCTCGCGCCCTCGCCCGGCTGGGTCTCCTGCCTCTGGTGGCCGCGGCTCCACCCTCAGCGGCTCGGTGAAGCCAATGAAGAAGGCGGTGGTGCGCAAGGTCTGCACGGAGGCGGTGCGTGCGATGGAGACGCTGGGGGCGCCTATCACTCCAAGGCAGTCGATCATGGCGCTGGCGGCCCCGACAGCGCCACGCCCAATTGACCAGCTGTTGCAGGTTGCCTCTAAGACGGTGATGATCTCAAAGGCCAAGTGAACCAAGACGGTGCTCGCGGCGCCGGTGCGTACCAGCTCGTGTTCCAAGGGGGCCAAGAGCAACATGTCGTCGATGCAGCGGGTGCAACTCCTCCAAGCTCAGAAGAACATGGAGATCTCAGGTAATCCACCTCCCCGGTTTTATGGTTCTTGATGCCTTCTCGGACGATCATTTGCATGAGGTGCTGGATGCGAGCGATGTGGATCCCTCTTGCGTAGGAGGGGTTAGAGAGTTAATTTCGCTTGTGCGCGCTAAGGAGATGGCGCAGGCCATGCTCGCGGCAGCCGCTGCTGAGCGTGCTGAGCAGAGACCCCGGGTACCGAGGGAGGGGACTCCGTGGCGCTCTCTGCGCCCGACGAGGGGGGACAGGCAATAGGGGTTGCCCCCTCTCCCACGCCTTGCAGGGGCAAGGCGAGGCGAGTGGAAAAAGCGGTCACCTTCAGGGGTGTCCGGCTTCGTAATCGCGTGATTTAGATGCGAGCCTTGTTCTGGAATATTCGTGGTTTCTGCCACGTGGGACGGCGCACCCAACTTAAATAGTACATGCGCAAAGAACACGTCGATATAGTAGGGCTTCCGGAGACGGTTAAGGCGGACTTTCGTTTCCACGAACTGCTTGCGCTTGATCCTCTGGAGCGCTTCGAGTGGCAGCATGTACCTGCTGTAAGGCACTCAGGTGGCATGCTGCTGGGCTTGAGCCGAGCCCAATACGAGATTATCGCCTGGAATGTAGGCACGTTTTTCATAGGGGCACATTTTCGCATTCGTGCCTCGCTTCGCGAGTTAGTAGTCATACAAGTCTATGGACCGGCCGATCACTCTCGTTCGGCGGAGTTCTTGGCGGAACTCTAGGCCAAAGTCACCACGGTGACCGCTGCCGCGCTCCCTATACTGGTGGGTGGAGATTTCAACCTTATCAGATCGGGAGCCTATAAAAATAACAGCAACATAAACTGGCCTAGGGTGGCTATGTTTAACACCGCCATTGCTTCCATGGCCCTAAGGGAGGTGGCCCAGTCGGGCGCGAGATTCACTTGGACTAATAAACAACTAGATCCGGTTCGGTCAGTGCTGGACAGGGTGTTCATGTCGCCGGAGTAGGAAATGGGCTTGCCCCTCTGTACATTGCTCGCGGAGACTCGCATAGGCTCTGACCGTGTACCGCTCATCTATTCCTCGGGGGAGGAGAGGATGCGGCGCAGCTCACGCTTCTTCTTCGAAACAGCCTGGTTCGAAGTACCAGGCTTCGAGGAGATTTTCAGGGAGAAATGGTGGGCGTGTGTTAATTCGATGGGAACCCAGAGGGGCCCGATGGAGTTTTGGAACGCGGTTGGGGGTCGGCTCAGGGCTAGCCTCAAGGGATGGGGTGCAAACCTAGGGAGGAGTGACAAAGAGCACCGAGCCGCGATCCTAGCGGAAATCGCAAGGATTGATGCTTTGGCCGATGCTCGGGCCTTTTCGGAGCAAGAATGGGCTCATCGCTACGATCTGGAGGGTCAGTTCGAAGCTTCACTTTGCGCGGAGGAAGAATATTGGCGCCGACGAAGTGGTCTGAAATGGATACTGAAGGGCGACGCCAACACTAAGTATTTCCAAGCTTATGCGAACGGGCGTCGTCGGAAGTACTCCATCCTAAGGTTGCAATCAGAGCAGGGGCTTCTGTTGCGACAGGAGGACATCTCCCGACACATATATGAGTTCTACATCAATTTGATGGGCACGTGTGAGGCCCAGGGGGCGGGCCTTCGTGCGGACATTTGGGAGGACTCGCAACGTGTGTTGGACTGTGAGAACGACGCGCTGGGGCTCGCGTTCCTGCCAGAAGAGATTGACGCTACTCTTCTCGGTATGAAAGTGGACACGGCGCCGGGCCTAGACGGGTGGCCGGTGGCTATGTTCAAGCGCTTCTGGCCTCTCCTTAGGGGCCCAATATTCGAGATATGCAACGGCTTCATGCGGGGGATGGTTGACATATCGCGCCTCAATTTCGGAGTCTTAACGCTCATCCCGAAGGTCCAAGGGACAGACAACATTAGACTATTCCGGCAGATTGCGCTCATTAACGTACCTTTCAAAATTTGTGCAAAAGCGTGCGCCAATAGACTAGGACCAATTGCGCACCGCTCGATTAATCATAACCAATCTTCTTTCATTCGCGGTCGCAACATTCTAGAGGGACCGCTCGCCCTTCAATAGATTGTTCATGAACTTAAGCGCACTAAGGAATCGGCGGTGTTGTTGAAACTTGATTTCGAAAAAGCGTACGACCATGTGAATTGGGATTTCTTGCGGCAGGTGCTTACAAGTAGAGGCTTTTCCGCGGTTTGGGTACACCGAATTATGCAATTGGTGTCGGGAGGCCAAACTGCAGTTTCGGTGAACGGAGAAATAGGGCATTTCTTCCGGAACAAACGCGGTCTCAGGCAGGGCGACCCGATGTCCCCACTCTTGTTCAATTTTGTTGTGGATGCTCTGTCCGCGATGCTTCGAAAAGCGGCCGCGGCTGGCCACATCCAAGGGTTGGTAGGCCACCTCATTCCAGGGGAAGTGACGCATCTACAATATGCAGATGACACGCGGCTTCTGTTTCGCCCAGACCACCACAGCATTGCGTCCGTCAAGGCGAATCTTATTTGTTTTGAGCTCATGTCGGGGCTCAAAATAAATTTCCACAAATGCGAGGTGCTCACGATGGGCGTTGAGCTGGAGGAGGGTAGGCGCATAGCCGATTTGCTCAATTGCAAGGTGGGCAAATTCCTGCTGACTTACCTCGGCCTCCCAGTTGATACCAAACGGCCTACGATAGAGGATTGGGAACCTCTATGTGCTAAGGTGAGGGGTAGGGTGTGCCCTTGGAGGGGTAAATTCCTTTCAAAAGCGGCCAGGCTAGTTCTCACGAACTCAAGTCTCTCTTCCTTGCCAATGTTTGCTATGGGCATGTTTTTGCTTGCAGAAGGGGTGCATGCAAAGTTTGACACACCCCGCACTAAGTTCTTTTGGGAAGGAACTAGCCCGAACCGAAAATACCATATGGTTAAATGGGCCTGGGTGTGTCGACCCAAGGACTTGGGGGGCCTTGGGATCACCAACTCGAGACTGCTTAACATCGCTATGATGTGTAAGTGGATCTGGAAAATTGTCCAGGGGGCGTCCGGTCTGTGGGTTGATCTCCTTAGGGCCAAGTACTTCCCTAATGGGAATTTCTTTGAGGGTAGGGCAAGGGGCTCGCCTTTTTGGAATGATCTTCAGACGATCAAGTCGGCTTTTGCCTTGGGGGCTAAATTCTCGATTGGAGACGGTCGATCAGCCCGTTTCTGGACAGATTTATGGATAGGAACCCACCCATTATGGGAGGAATTACATGATCTGTACGACATCGATGTGGATCCAGGCATGTCGGTGGCTGATGCGCTGCGATCAACTCCTCCGCAGATTCAGTTCAAACATGAACTCCAGGGGCAAGAGCAGGCCAGCTTAGTGGCCCTGCGGCAGCTGGTCGATCGGGTGGACCTTTCGGACCAACCGGACTCGGTGAGCTGGGCGCTCACCAGCTCTGGGAAGTTCTCGGTCAACTCTCTATATCGTAAGCTGTGCCCGGGGCCGTCGCAGCTTGTGGTTGCAGGGTTATGGAAAGCGTGTTTGCCACTGAAGATCAAACTATTTTTTGGCAAATGTTCCGTGATAAGTTGCCCACCTCCCTGAACATGGCCAAACGCAATGGTCCGGCCAATGGTCCATGTGCGTTGTGCGGGGACCCAGAGGATGCGAACCATGTTTTCTTTCGGTGCCCCTTAGCGCGGTTTGCGTGGAGCGCAGTGCGGTCGGCGGCTGGTGTCCATTGGGACCCCCGCTCGGCAGTCGAGCTTATTCACATTTTAGACGCGTTGCAAGGCCCAACGAAACGGGTTGTGTGGAGTTGTGTTGGGGCACTTCTTTGGTCCATGTGGCTTACTAGGAATAAACTCACGATTGAGGGTACTTTCCCAACGCATCTGGCTAATATCATCTTCAAATGCAATCTCCTTTTGCAACAGTGGAGTCCGTTGGGGAGGCGCAAGGATGCTGATTTGATCAAGATCGCTCAACAACGAATCATGCAAGTGTACGCGGCGGCTAGGGAGCCGTGACTACGGTGGTCTACGTGGCCTCTTTTGAGTGCTTGACGAGTCTGCATGCTCTGTGCGGGCTATGCCTTGTAATGCGATAGTAGCTTCTTAAGCTCCGTCCGAACTTTGTGCTCGTGGGCAGTGTGGCTTTTGGATGTTTAAGACTTATTGGTGTTACTCTGCCGTTGGGACTTTATTAATTTAAAGTCGGACGCATCTGGCGTCTTCGTTCTAAAAAAAGACCTCCTCTTGGAGTGACCAAACTCAAGACCCCCTTGAGGGAAGGATCTACCTAGATCATCAGCCCTCATCTCCTTCATAGGATTTGGGATGAACTCTACCATGTATCTTGTTTCCCTTTGATTGTTCATGTACCTTGTGGATCTTGTGTGTTTGTTGGTCTAGTGGATGTGTGATTGGACTCATTCTTGAGTGTTCCTCTTGTTTTCTCTCTTGTGTTCATCTTGTTCTTGGGGATTCCCCCTCCAATTCATGAAAGATCTTCACTTAGGGTTCCACCCTACAACACATCTCTCTCCTCTTAATTACCTTGCCACATCAATTTTTTTGCCTACATGACAGCCTTAGCACCTGTACAAGGTGGAGGATTGGGAGGGGCCTAATACATTTCCGTCGGGCTCCATCTGTACCCACTGCCGCCAGCTAGCGACGTCGTTTTTACGTCCACATGCATGGGCCAGGTGGGCCTCCTATTGCGCGCCTTCGGCGCCCGGAAACGCAACCGGCGCTCACAGCCGCGTCCGGGTGGGCCGGCCCAAGAACAAAATGCGGCGCCTAAAGTTACGCCAGATAGATGATTCGAACTAGTGCCGCCGCCCTTCAGTACAGGAGGTCTAACCCTCCATCACCTATCTGTAACTGACTCTTTACAGTGGAAAACATTTCAGAACTAACGCTATACGCGCTATTTATTGTGCATTAAATAGTACCATTCAGATTTCTCAATTATCTGAATACATGTTCACATATTTCAAGTGAAGATTACGAACATGCAAAAAAGTTCACCAAAATGGAAAGAGTTCATGAATTCAAAAGAATTTTATTAAAAAATCAATGAAAAAATTGCAAGTTTAAAACAGTTTATGAATTTGAGAAAAATACAAAAAATGGAAAAATGTTCATGAGTTTGAAAAAAAGTTCCATGGTATTGAAAAAGGTTCATTGAAATTGAAAAACTTTCATCGAATTTGAAAAAAGTTCATCCAATTTTTAAAAAGTTCAATGAATTAAAAAAAAGTTCACTGATTTTAAAAAAGTTTATTAATTTTGTAAATAAGCTCATCAAATCCAAAAATATTAATTTGTTCTAAAAAGTTCATTAATTATGAAAAAGGGTTAATCATAATTGAAAAACTTTTATCGAATTTGAGAAAAAGTTCATCAGATGTGAAAAAATTCATTGAACTTTTAGAAAAGTTCACCAATTTTGAAAAAATTCATCGATTTTGAAAATAATCTCATCAAATTTAAAATAGATTCATTCATTTGAAAAAGAAAATCAATTTTTTTGAAAAAGTTCACGGAATTTGAAAAAATAGTTCATCGAATTTGAAAAAAGTTCACGAAATTTAAGAAAAGTTCACCGGTTTTGGACAAATGTTCATCAAATTTGAAAAGGAATCCGTGCATTTAAGAAGAAAAAAAGGAAAAACAAAGAAAAATAAATAAATAAAAAGAAAAAGAAAATAAAACGTGTGAAAACGGAAAAACCCGATGAACATAATAATAAAAGAAAGTAAAATGTACGTTGCACAAGTTGTGGTTGCTGGCATAGTTGTTTGCGCTGTCACCTAGGAGTGAAGGGATCCCGAGTTCGACTCCTATCGCTGCCACTTCTTTTTGTGCCTTTTAGCACAGGGAAAAAAAGCTACATAGGCCGCTGATTTGCCTGGGCCAGGTGTGGACGAGGGATACTTTTCATGGCACGGATTGTGAACAGGCAAAGTGGATTTCCGGTACAATTTAATTATAATATATATAGCAAACGGGGATAATCCAGGGCGGCCAAACGTCGTCCGACTCTGACTGCTTCGTTCGCTCGCGAGCGCGTCTGGCTACCCCGGTCTAGTCCCCGTCGTCGATACCCACCCCACTGGTTAAACTGCATCACCACCTCGCCCCCTCTTCAGCGACGCTTCACCTCCCCAGACCCTCCGTCTGGGTAAGCCTTGTGGTGCTGCTGGTGCTGCTACAGTGGCGTATCCTGCTGCCCCCGTCCCCGCATCGCTCCGATCTGTTATTTCTGCTCGCCGCTTATTTCAGATCCATTAGGTGCCTAGCGTGCTGCTTTGCCGGTGTCGTGATCTCGCCGCCGAGCTGCCCGGTGCGTGTGTGTTGCTTTTTCTCTGTGCGGGCGGGTCAAGAGCGTGCTGCGAATTGTGATCTCCCGTGGTGGCACCTTGTTGTTGTGAAAGGGAGTCACTGGAGTGCCGACTTGGTTCGCCGGCATAGAGTGGTTAGGTGCAGAAATTGCTTCGTCGTTGTGGAATTGAGAGTAGTTTTTAGTTTTTTTCTTTTTTGAAAGATCCAGCAACCGTTGGCTTTTTATTGTGATAGGTTTTTGGACAAATGGTTAATTTTATTGGCTCAAAATGAAGCATCAAGAGAATACAAACACAATGAGCATACACCCAGTCCTTGCATAACTAAGATGCACATAGCCAACACCAAGGGTATGCACACAAAAACACGATATAACACCAAAGCTATGAGTAGGTGAGGAACCCCTCCCCTGCCCCCCTCCCCCCAAGCGATCAGATCTGCGACAAAGTATAACAATGACCATATCTGCACCAATTATCTCATGACATCACACGGACGAAGATGTTCTTTAGCAGCAACACTTTCAGAAAGGGAGTGACGCTCAAGCGCCAATGTCACCGGATCCAACCACCCAAGGCTAGAACCAGTCCGAGATGTTGGGGATCATAGCAGAAATTAAAATTTTCCTACGCATCACCAAGATCTATCCATGGAGTATTCTAGCAACGAGGGGATAGGAGAGCATCTACATACCACTTGTAGATCGCAATGGAAGCGTTCAAGAAGAACGTGGATGATGGAGTCGTACTCGCCGTGATCCGAATCACCGATGACCTAGTGCCGAACGGATAGCACCTCCGCGTTCAACACACGTACGGTTAGGATGACATCTCCTCCTTCTTGATCCAGCAAGGGGGAAGGAGAGGTTAATGAAGATCCAGCAGCACGACGGCGTGGTGGTGGATGCAGCAGAATTCCAGCAGGGCTTCGCCAAGCGTCTACGGAGAGAGGGAGAGGTGTAGCAGGGGAGAGGGAGGCGCCAAGGCTGCAGGGGTCGGCTGCCCTCCCTCCCCCCTTTATATAGGCCCCCTAGGGGGGGCGCCGGCCCTGGAGATGCATCTCCAAGGGGGGGCGGCGGCCAAGGGGGGAGCCTTGCCCCCCAAGGCAAGTGGGGCGCCCCCTACCCTAGGGTTTCCAACCCTAGGCGCAGGGGGAAGGCCCATGGGGGGGCGCACCAGCCCACTATGGGCTGGTTCCCTCCCCACTTCAGCCCACGGGGCCCTCTGGGATGGGTGGCCCCACCCGGTGGATCCCCGGGACCCATCCGGTGGTCCCGGTACAATACCGGTGACCCCCGAATCCTTCCCGATGGCCGAAACGGCACTTCCTATGTATAATTATTTACCTCCGGACCATTCCGGAACCTCTCGTGACGTCCGGGATCTCATCCGGGACTCCGAACAACCTTCGGTTTGCTGCACACTAATATCTTTACAACCCTAGCGTCACCGAACCTTAAGTGTGTAGACCCTACGGGTTCGGGAGACATGCAGACATGACCGAGACGATCTCCGGTCAATAACCAACAGCGGGATCTAGATACCCATGTTGGCTCCCACATGCTCCTCGATGATCTCATCAGATGAACCACGATGTCGAGGACTTAATCAATCCCGTACTCAATTCCCTTCGTCTATCGGTACGATACTTGCCCGAGATTCGATCGTCGGTATACCGATACCTTGTTCAATCTCGTTACCGGCAAGTCTCTTTACTCGTTCCCGTAACACATCATCCCGTGAACAACACCTTGATCACATTGAGCTCATTATGATGATGTCTTACCGAGTGGGCCCAGAGATACCTCTCCGTCATACGGAGTGACAAATCCCAGTCTCGATTCATGCCAACCCAACAAACACTTTCGGAGATACCTGTAGTGCACCTTTATAGTCACCCAGTTATTTTGTGACGTTTGATACACCCAAAGCACTCCTACGGCATCCGGGAGTTGCATAATCTCATGGTCTAAGGAATGATACTTGACATTCAGAAAAGCTCTAGCAAACCAACTATACGATCTTTGTGCTATGCTTAGGTTTGGGTCTTGTCCATCACATCATTCTCCTAATGACGTGATCCCGTTATCAATGACATCCCCATGTCCATAGTCAGGAAACCATGACTATCTATTGATCAACGAGCTAGTCAACTAGAGGCTTACTAGGGACATATTGTGGTCTATGTATTCACACATGTATTATGATTTCCGGACAATACAATTATAGCATGAACAATAGACAATTATCATGAATAAGGAAATATAATAATCCTTTTATTATTGCCTCTAGGGCATATTTCCAACAGTCTCCCACTTGCACTAGAGACAATAGTCTAGTTACATTGTGATGAATCGCACACCCATGGAATTTTGGTGTTGATCATGTTTTGCTCTAGGGAGAGGTTTAGTCAACGGATCTGCCACATTCAGGTCCGTATGTACTTTACAAATCTCTATGTCTCCATTTTGAACACTTTCATGAATGGAGTTGAAGCGATGCTTGATATGTCTGGTCTTCCTGTGAAACCTGGGCTCCTTCGCAAGGGCAATTGCTCTAGTGTTGTCACAGAAGAGAGTCATCGGGTCCGACGCATTGGGTATGACTCCTAGGTCGGTAATGAACTCCTTCACCCAGACTGCTTCTTGTGCTGCCTCCGAGGCTGCCATATACTCTGCTTCACATGTAGATCCCGCCACGACGCTTTGCTTGCAACTGCACCAGCTTACTGCCCCTCCATTCAAAATATACACGTACCCGGTTTGTGACTTGGAGTCATCCAGATCTGTGTCGAAGCTGGCGTCGACGTAACCCTTTACGACGAGCTCTTCGGCACCTCCATAAACAAGAAACATATCCTTAGTCCTTTTCAGGTACTTCAGGATGTTTTTGACCGCTGTCCAGTGTTCCTTGCCGGGATTACTTTGGTACCTACCTACCAAACTTACGGCAAGGTTTACATCGGGTCTGGTACACAGCATGGCATACATAATAGACCCTATGGCTGAGGCATAGGGGATGACACTCATCTCTTCTATATCTTTTGCTGTGGTCGGGCATTGAGCCGTGCTCAATCGCACACCTTGCAATACAGGCAAGAACCCCTTCTTGGACTGATCCATTTTGAACTTCTTCAAAATCTTGTCAAGGTACGTACTTTGTGAAAGACCGATGAGGCGTCTCGATCTATCTCTATAGATCTTGATGCCTAATATATAAGCAGCTTCTCCAAGGTCCTTCATTGAAAAACACTTGTTCAAATAGGCCTTTATACTTTCCAAGAATTCTATATCATTTCCCATAAATAGTATGTCATCCACATATAATATGAGAAATGCTACGGAGCTCCCACTCACTTTCTTGTAAACGCAGGCTTCTCCATAAGTCAGCATAAACCCAAAGGCTTTGATCATCTCATCAAAGCGAATGTTCCAACTCCGAGATGCTTGCACCAGCCCATAGATAGAGCGCTGGAGCTTGCATACTTTGTTAGCATTCTTAGGATCGACAAAACCTTCCGGCTGCATCATATACAATTCTTCCTTAAGAAAGCCGTTAAGGAATGCCGTTTTGACGTCCATTTGCCATATCTCATAATCATAGAATGCGGCAATTGCTAACATGATTCGGACGGACTTCAGCTTCGCTACGGGTGAGAAAGTCTCATCGTAGTCAACCCCTTGAACTTGTCGATAACCCTTAGCGACAAGTCGAGCCTTATAGATGGTCACATTACCATCCGCGTCTGTCTTCTTCTTAAAGATCCATTTATTTTCTATGGCTCGCCGATCATCGGGCAAGTCATTCAAAGTCCATACTTTGTTTTCATACATGGATTCTATCTCGGATTTCATGGCTTCTAGCCATTTGTCGGAATCTGGGCCTGCCATCGCTTCTTCATAGTTCGAAGGTTCACCGTTGTCCAACAACATGATTTCCAGGACAGGATTGTTGTACCACTCTGGTGCGAAACGTGTCCTCGTGGACCTACGAAGTTCAGTAGGAGCTTGATCAGAAGTATCTTGATCATCATCATTAACCTCCTCTCTAATCGGTGCAGGCACCACAGGAACATTTTCCTGAGCTGTGCTACTCTGATTTTCAAGAGGTAGTACTTCATCAAGCTCTACTTTCCTCCCACTTACTTCTTTCGCGAGAAACTCTTTCTCTAGAAAGGACCCGTTCTTGGCAACAAAGATCTTGCCTTCGGATCTGAGGTAGAAGGTATACCCAACTGTTTCTTTGGGATATCCTATGAAGACGCATTTTTCCGATTTGGGTTCGAGCTTTTCAGGTTGAAGTTTCTTGACATAAGCATCGCAACCCCAAACTTTCAGAAATGACAACTTGGGTTTCTTGCCAAACCATAATTCATACGGTGTCGTCTCAACGGATTTTGACGGAGCCCTATTTAAAGTGAATACGGCAGTCTCTAAAGCATAGCCCCAAAATGAGAGCGGTAGATCGGTAAGAGACATCATAGATCGCACCATATCCAATAGAGTGCGATTACGACGTTCGGACACACCGTTACGCTGAGGTGTTCCAGGCGGCGTGAGTTGTGAAACGATTCCACATTTTCTTAAGTGTGTGCCAAATTCATGACTTAAATATTCTCCCCCACGATCTGATCGTAAGAACTTTATTTTTCTGTCACGTTGATTCTCGATCTCACTCTGAAACTCCTTGAACTTTTCAAAGGTCTCAGACTTGTGTTTCATTAAGTAGACATACCCATATCGACTCAAATCATCAGTGAGAGTGAGAACATAACAATAGCCTCCACGAGCCTCAACGCTCATTGGACCACACACATTTGTATGTATGATTTCCAACAAGTTGGTTGCTCGCTCCATTGTCCCTGAGAATGGAGTCTTGGTCATTTTGCCCATGAGGCATGGTTCGCATGTGTCAAATGATTCATAATCGAGAGACTCTAAAAGTCCATCAGCAAGGAGCTTCTTCATGCGCTTGACACCAATGTGACCAAGGCGGCAGTGCCACAAGTATGTGGGACTATCGTTATTAACTTTACATCTTTTGGTATTCACACTATGAATATGTGTATCATCACGTACGAGATTCATTAAGAATAAACCATTAACCATCGGAGCATGACCATAAAACATATCACTCATATAAATAGAACAACCATTATTCTCAGATTTAAATGAGTAGCCATCTCGAATTAATCGAGATCCAGATACAATGTTCATGCTCAAACTTGGCACTAAAAAACAATTATTGAGGTTCAAAACTAATCCCGTAGGTAAATGTAGAGGTAGCGTGCCGACGGCGATCACATCGCCCCTGGAACCATTCCCGACGCGCATCGTCACCTCGTCCTTCGCCAGTCTCCGTTTATTCCGCAGCTCCTGCTTTGAGTTACAAATATGAGCAACCGCACCGGTATCAAATACCCAGGAGCTACTATGAGTGCTGGTAAGGTACACATCAATAACATGTATATCACATATACCTTTGGTGTTGCCGGCCTTCTTATCCGCTAAGTACTTGGGGAAATTCTGCTTCCAGTGACCATTTCCCTTGCAATAAAAGCACTCAGTTTCAGGTTTGGGTCCATTCTTTGACTTCTTCCTGGCAACTCATTTACCAGGCGCGGCAACCTCCTTACCATCCTTCTTGAAGTTCTTCTTACCCTTGCCTTTCTTGAACTTAGTGGTTTTATTCACCATCAACACTTGATGTTCCTTTTTGATCTCCACCTCCGCAGATTTCAGCATCGAATACAACTCGGGAATGGTCTTTTCCATCCCCTGCATATTGTAGTTCATCACGAAGCTCTTCTAGCTAGGTGGGAGCGACTGAAGGATTCTGTCAATGACCGCCTCATCCGGGAGATTAACTTCCAGCTGAGTCAAGCGGTTGTGCAACCCAGACATCTTGAGTATGTGTTCACTGACAGAGCTATTTTCCTCCATCTTGCAGCTAAAGAACTTGTCGGAGACATCATATCTCTCGACCCGGGCATGAGCTTGGAAAATCAATTTTAGCTCCTCGAACATCTCATATGCTCCGTGTTGCTCAAAACGCTTTTGGAGCCCCGGTTCTAAGCTGTAAAGCATGCCGCACTGAACGAGGGAGTAATCATCAGCACGTGACTGATGGGCGTTCACAACGTCCTGGTTTTCTGGGAATGGTGCTTCACCTAGCGGTGCTTCTAGGACATAATCTTTCTTGGCAGCTATGAGGATGATCCTCAGGTTCTGGACCCAGTCCGCATAGTTGCTGCCATCATCTTTCAGCTTGGTTTTCTTTAGGAACGCGTTGAAGTTGAGGGTGACATTAGCGTGGGCCATTTGATCTACAAGACATATTGTAAAGATTTAGACTAAGTTCATGATAATTAAGTTCATTTAATCAAATTAATGAATGAACTCCCACTCAGATTTGACATCCCTCTAGTCATCTAAGTGATACATGATCCGAGTCAACTAGGCCGTGTCCGATCATCACGTGAGACGAACTAGTTATCATCGGTGAACATCTCTATGTTGATCGTATCTTCTATACGACTCATGTTCGACCTTTCGGTCCTCCGTGTTTCGAGGCCATGTCTGTACATGCTAGGCTCGTCAATCCAACCTAAGTGTATTGCGTGTGTAAATCTGGCTTACACCCGTTGTATGCGAACGTAAGAACCTATCACACCCGATCATCACGTGGTGCTTCGGAGCGACGAACCTTAGCAACGGTGCACAGTTAGGGAGAACACATTTTTGATATTTTAATGAGGGATCATCTTATTTATTCTACCGTCGTTCTAAGCAAATAAGATGTAAAAACATGATAAACATCACATGCAATCAAATAGTGACATGATATGGCCAACATCATTTCGCTCCTTTGATCTCCATCTTCGAGGCGCCATGTTTATCGTCGTCACCGGCATAACACCATGATCTCCATCATCATGATCTCCATCATCGTGTCTTTATGAAGTTGTCACGTCAACTATTACTTCTACTACTATGGCTAACGCTTTAGCAATAAAGTAAAGTAATTACATGACGATTTAAGTTGACACAGGTCATAAATAAATAAAGACAACTCCTATGGCTCCTGCCGGTTGTCATACTCATCGACATGCAAGTCGTGATTCCTATTACAATAACAA
Organism: Aegilops umbellulata; assembly: GCA_032464435.1. NCBI lineage: Eukaryota > Viridiplantae > Streptophyta > Magnoliopsida > Poales > Poaceae > Aegilops > Aegilops umbellulata. Next base: position 292,073,793 of record CP136060.1, read on the forward strand.
GATCATCTCATACATCACATACATGATTCATCACAACTTCTGGCCATATCACATCACAAAGCACTTGCTGCAAAAACAAGTTAGACGTCCTCTAATTGTTGTTGCATGTTTTTACGTGGCTGCTATAGGTTGCTAGCAAGAACGTTTCTTACCTACGTTAAAACCACAACGTGAATTGTCAATCTCTATTTACCCTTCATAAGGACCCCGTTCATCGAATCCGATCCAACTAAAGTGGGAGAGACAGACACCCGCCAGCCACCTTATGCAACTAGTGCATGTCAGTCGGTGGAACCGGTCTCACGTAAGCGTACGTGTAAGGTTGGTCCGGGCCGCTTCATCCCACAATACCGCTGAATCAGATAGGACTAGTAACGGCAAGAAGAATTGACAATTCGATGCCCACAACTACTTTGTGTTCTACTCGTGCATAGAAACTACGCATAGACCTAGCTCATGATGCCACTGTTGGGGATCATAGCAGAAATTAAAATTTTCCTACGCATCACCAAGATCTATCCATGGAGTATTCTAGCAACGAGGGGATAGGAGAGCATCTACATACCACTTGTAGATTGCAATGGAAGCGTTCAAGAAGAACGTGGATGATGGAGTCGTACTCGCCGTGATCCGAATCACCGATGACCTAGTGCCGAACGGATAGCACCTCCGCGTTCAACACACGTACGGTCGGGATGACGTCTCCTCCTTCTTGATCCAACAAGGGGGAAGGAGAGGTTAATGAAGATCCAGCAGCACGACGGCGTGGTGGTGGATGCAGCAGAATTCCAGCAGGGCTTCGCCAAGCGTCTACGGAGAGAGGGAGAGGTGTAGCAGGGGAGAGGGAGGCGCCAAGGCTGCAGGGGTCGGCTGCCCTCCCTCCCCCCTTTATATAGGCCCCCTAGGGGGGGCGCCGGCCCTGGAGATGCATCTCCAAGGGGGGGCGGCGGCCAAGGGGGGAGCCTTGCCCCCCAAGGCAAGTGGGGCGCCCCCTGCCCTAGGGTTTCCAACCCTAGGCGCAGGGGGAAGGCCCATGGGGGGGCGCACCAGCCCACTATGGGCTGGTTCCCTCCCCACTTCAGCCCACGGGGCCCTCTGGGATGGGTGGCCCCACCCGGTGGATCCCCGGGACCCATCCGGTGGTCCCGGTACAATACCGGTGACCCCCGAATCCTTCCCGATGGCCGAAACGGCACTTCCTATGTATAATTATTTACCTCCGGACCATTCCGGAACCTCTCGTGACGTCCGGGATCTCATCCGGGACTCCGAACAACCTTCGGTTTGCTGCACACTAATATCTTTACAACCCTAGCGTCACCGAACCTTAAGTGTGTAGACCCTACGGGTTCGGGAGACATGCAGACATGACCGAGACGATCTCCGGTCAATAACCAACAGCGGGATCTAGATACCCATGTTGGCTCCCACATGCTCCTCGATGATCTCATCAGATGAACCACGATGTCGAGGACTTAATCAATCCCGTACTCAATTCCCTTCGTCTATCGGTACGATACTTGCCCGAGATTCGATCGTCGGTATACCGATACCTTGTTCAATCTCGTTACCGGCAAGTCTCTTTACTCGTTCCCGTAACACATCATCCCGTGAACAACACCTTGATCACATTGAGCTCATTATGATGATGTCTTACCGAGTGGGCCCAGAGATACCTCTCCGTCATACGGAGTGACAAATCCCAGTCTCGATTCATGCCAACCCAACAAACACTTTCGGAGATACCTGTAGTGCACCTTTATAGTCACCCAGTTATTTTGTGACGTTTGATACACCCAAAGCACTCCTACGGCATCCGGGAGTTGCATAATCTCATGGTCTAAGGAATGATACTTGACATTCAGAAAAGCTCTAGCAAACCAACTATACGATCTTTGTGCTATGCTTAGGTTTGGGTCTTGTCCATCACATCATTCTCCTAATGATGTGATCCCGTTATCAATGACATCCCCATGTCCATAGTCAGGAAACCATGACTATCTATTGATCAACGAGCTAGTCAACTAGAGGCTTACTAGGGACATATTGTGGTCTATGTATTCACACATGTATTATGATTTCCGGACAATACAATTATAGCATGAACAATAGACAATTATCATGAATAAGGAAATATAATAATACTTTTATTATTGCCTCTAGGGCTTATTTCCAACACGAGCATATCCGAGCAATGCCTTCAACAAGGTAACAATGTAAAAACATCACCATTGTGAAATATAACCAACTCGGGTCAGACCTAGGCTTTCACCCTGGAGCTCCAGACCGGGTGCTCGAGTAGCACCACCATCGATTTCACTTATGCGTTGTCGCCACCACTTTTTAGCGATCCCAGCAGCTACATGCAATGTGTGACCGCCGCCGTTGTGCACCACTATCGATTTCACTTATGTGTTGTCGCCACCACTTTTTAGCGATCCCAGTAGCTACATGCGATGTGTGACCGCCGCCATTGCACAACCATCCCTCCATGTCATGCTATCGTCCATTGTTTGCATCTCATTGCCAAAGTAAGCCACCTGATCTGGAGAGAGGAACCCTCATGAAGACGTTTTGGTGGCCACCACAATCCGCAGCGAGGTCGCCGCCGTAGGCTGGAGTGGTCATCACATCGATGACAAAACACACCACCAACTACAACCTCGCAGAAGAGAGCCCTGCCTAGGCTCGTCGACACAGGGTCCAACATGGCCGAAACTGGAGCACGAAAGACAGATCAACATTGCCAGCGCGTGCTCACGCGGAGCGCAACCGACACTAGATCAGGAGCGCACAACCGTCAGATCGGCGCCACGCCTCCCGACCGGAGCATTGTGTGCGCCCCAAGCATGCCCGTTGTCGGGCCTCCAAGCTGTCGTGCCACTGCCTCGCACTTGTGCCATTGCAGGAAGCTTGCAGTTGAGGTGTCGTCACGCCGCAGCCTCACATCAAAGCCACCGCTGGAAGCCCGCGGCCGCGCCGCCGCATGCCATGAAGAGGCCCACGCCCACGCGAAGCCTGGATGTCCTGTGCTGCCAGTCAATCCCTTGAGAGGACAAGCAACCTCGCTGCCGCCGGCTTCGCCCTCTGGCGGTGGCATAGGAGAGGAGAGGATGGGAGGCGGTTGAGTTTTGTCGGCACAAGGGCTCGCCCGCGTCGCTCGTGGGAGCGGCACTGGACGATCCACTTTTCATGCGAGTCAGTTCACGCCTCTACCTAGTTTTAGTAGTGTGCAGCTTGATATGTAGGGAGCAGTATTTACATCATCATAGTTGGAGAAGCGATAAAAGGAGGAAAGGTGGGTGTACCAACCCCTCCCCCCCCCCCAAAAAAAAAGAGAAGTGGTCGCTTGACATGCTGATCTTTTCAGGGCGGATCATCGAAGGGGTGTTGCATGCAGATTGCTCTGACGATTCTCCAAGAATCCAGAGACGGGGGTAGCAACCCAAAAAAAGAGAAGTGGTTGCTCAGCATGCTGATCTTTTCAGGGCGGATCACCGAAGGGGTGCTGCATGCAGATTGCTCTTGCGATTCTCCGAGAATACAGAGAGTGGCCGATCGAATGCATGATTGTGTTTACGGAAGAAATCTCGCCTCCGAAAATGTGTTTGTTCCTTTTCAGCCATATCTCCCTAGTGATCATGATCATGAGGGATTTGGCACCTTTAGCATCGTCTGCTGTCGTTGAGTTTGAGATCGCTTCCCAAAACCCTAGTGAATTGTTAACCTCCGGCCATGCTTGGGGGTTCAGCGCCCAACACCCCAGCCAGAGCGAGGCCCGCCTACAAATTTCCTTTGCCCCCGGGCATTGCCAGAATAGGTGCATGGAGGTCTCAAGATTCCGGGTCCAGAGAGGGCAGAAGTATTCATTTGGCCAGCCATGACGTAGCAGCTGATCAGCACACCAAGTTCTGTCTTGGAGTAGAAGCCATACGAAAAACTTGCAGCGCGAAGCCCAAGCCTTCCAGAACAGGCTACGGAAGGGCGATCTAGTTCCTCCCAAGAATTGTAACTTATATGCCGGGGCAGCGTTGTATGAGCCCGAGCTCGAGACCTTCAAAAAAATTTCGTTTGGTATGTCCAAGTGAAGGACAATGGCGGACGCTCTGAGCATGTTCCAAATCAGAAGGAACTTAGCGATGTTTTCTTCCGTCAGGTGTTGGTTTCTAATGCCTGAGTCCATTTGTTATTCAGCAGGGCCTCACGCACCGATCTAGCTTTTCTTCTAGACCGCACGTAGAGCCTTGGCCCCATCAGGCACAGGGGGGTAGAGCATAGCCAGGTTGACTCCCAGAAATAGGTGGGCTTGCCCTTCCTGATGTTGACTGAGGTGGCTGCAATGAAGAGTCTCGGTCCTGCTGGTCGCACGGCAAGTCAGAGCCCACCCATGGACGTGAGGGCGCCTGCCAGCTAAGCCAGAGCCATCGCAATTATAGCTCGTGCGCAAACTTGTCAAGGTCGTGGATGCCCAAACCTCCCAGGGCAATTGGCGAGCAGACAGAGGTCCACTTGACCTTGCACTTTCAACCAGTAAGCTTCTCCTCGTGCACCCAGAGAAATTCTCTGCAAATTTTGTCGATTTCTTTGGAAAATCCCGGGGAAGAACGGATTGCTGTCAGGGCGAAGACGGGGAGTGCAGGGCGAAGATGGGGAGCGCACGAGAGCCTGCTAGCCCGCATGGTTCATGAGCTTCCATCTTGCCATCTTGGCCTTGATCCGACCAAGGACGAACTGGAGATGCACGCGCCTTGTCCTTGATAGAGTGATCGGCAGCCCAAGGTAGGTGATCGGGAAACCTACCCTGCTGCCGCCAAACCCCTTAGACCTCGTTTGTTTCGAGTGGATCGGAGGGGTTTTCAGAGAATAAACCCCGCGAGGCCCAGAATCCCCGCAAATACCCGTTGGCCCATTTGGTAGGCGCGGTTTGGACGGCCCAATCCCCTCAATTCCCTTTCGACCCACCTGTTCCCACGCGGTTCAGAATCATCGAGGCCCCCCTGGAGGATTTGCCTGCTCGACTCGAGACGTCGCCGCCGACGCTGCGCCGCCTCCTCCCCAAGACGCCGCGCCGCCTCCTCCCCAAGTCGCCGCGCCACCCGACGCCTCGACGCCGGTGATCTCCTCCGGCAAACTGGACTTCTCACTGGTGGTTAGTCATCGCAGCCCCTCCCCTCCCCTCCCCCTCCTCTCCATGGCTGCCACCTCCTGCACGCCCTCCGTCCGCCTCGTCCTCACCGGCGAGCACGCCAAGAACGGCGTCTCCTACCCCCAGCACCACATGTACCCTAACCCTACCCAGCTAGCTTGCCAAGAACGCCGTCCTCTTCTACCCTAACCCTAGCCGTCGAGATTGCCATAAATTTGTGTGTTGAGGATAAATTGGCAGATTGTAAACCTTATTTTCAATTCTCTACACCACTGCTGCTTGCTGATGTGATGTGTGTTGAGGATAACCTTATTTGTGTGTTGAGGATAAATTGGCATCTGATTAAACCGTAGTTCCTGATGTGATGTGTGTAGTAGCTCAGATGGCTGGTTTTTGCCCCTGCTGCTTGCAACTGGTGTTCTTGTCACATGTAGAATGGTGTTGCAGCGATGGAATTGGACAGTCAATGGTCATCGGCTGGTTAATTATAGGTCCAGTCGGTTCTTGGCTGCTCCCCGCGGCCGCCGCCAGGGGTTCATCGATTCACTCATTCACTGGGTAGGGGACTAGGTTTTGTTCATGCTGTGAAATTGGAACTGATACAAGAAGAAGAAGCTGCGCTCAGTCCCCCCTCCGTGTATATACCAGTACTGAATTAGTAGTTCATGCTGTGAGTGAGTGGCAGCGGCAACGTTGGGGGGTCATCTCTCTACTACTGCAGTATATACCAGTGTCAGTATTATATTTATAAATCCAAGTCTAGAGGAGTCAAGGGCAGCCATTCCATTCTGACTTGTCAATCTTAAATTGCAGAACCGACTTCTTGTAATACTGTTGCTACCGTGTTGCTGCGACAGTCAATTTTTTTCTCCATTACAAATCTTTTAGATTGTTGGAGTTCAAAATTAACATAAATTCAGGCCCTGTTCACCCACTCCCTTGTGTACTAGTACTGAATTGGTTAGCAATAAGAGCATGTTGTGAGTATTGGAATTAGACGATATGCTGCGTCCCATGGGCTTCGTGATTTTACTGGGTTGCTCTGTTATTTTTCTTTGCTCCCTGTGTGATTCAGTTTCTTTGACTGTCTGTACAGGCGTTTTGTGAACTAATTTCGGCTTTAGCCTCTGTTTGATGTGATTCTGAACTATGGTTGGGTTGGTTGATGTGGATCATCAAGGAATTATTCAATCATTGGCATGCTGTTCTACGCAACCATGCGGAAAGGATCCTAGGAATTCTTAAGAAGCGCTTCCCAATTCTTCATGTTGGCACACTACATTCAATCGAGAACCAAGTGAAACTTCCCGCAGCTGCCGCAGTTCTTCACAATATCATTAAAATGGAGAATGGTGACGAAACTTGGCTTGATAACCAGCCCGATAACATAGCGCCAAATGATTTTGTTGATCTCCCAAATGGCGACGAGAATAACTATGGGAACAACGACTTAGGGAACACTCTAAGGGATGAAATCGCAATGCAAATGTGGGAAGCATACCATCCTAAATAGCCAACATGATGGTGTGTGTTTTAATCACATATATACATATACTAATTAATTAACTTCTCTCGTCTTCATCATCTAATAATGTAGTGTGTGTTGAAATGCAGATATGTATCCAAAGGGGTCCCCTTTGGATATGGGAATCCCTCCCTACCAAACAAGTTTTTCATATGGAGGGGATTGTGGCTAGAGGGGTTTAAAGGGTTTGAAGGGGATATGAGGGGATTGGGTGGAACAAGGGGATTCACCAAATCCCCTGAAATCCCCTCCTCCCCAAACCTCTACAATCCCTTCCTATCAAACAAGGCCTTAAGGATACCATCAAGGTCAATGCCTTGGCAACGGATGGGTTGATGCAAAGTCTAGTAGCACGCCCAAACTGCTCGAGGATTTGGAGAAGGTTGTTGATGTCGCCACGGTAAAATGATGGCATCACCAGCATAGAGTCTGACCCACAAGATCATGTCCCTCCTTGGTAGAGGGGAAAGAGCCCCCAAGGCGGCAGCAGCATCAGGTATACGTTGAAGCGGGTCGATGGCAAGGATGAATAGGAACGGGGATAGCTGGTCGCCCCAAGCCCCGACAGTGAGCAATGGGGTCGATGGCAAGGATTAACAGGAACAGGGATAGCTGGTCGCCCCAAGCCCCGACGGTGAGCAATGGGGTCGCCATTAACCCGTCCAGGAGGAATTGGGAGTAGTTTCCGCTCTCGTTCAGCGGTGTCACACTAAAAATTACTTAATAGTATGTTCTTTATGTACCTGCGTTTGATCGTCTGCTTAGTGCTGAGAAAAGACTTAGTGGAGAACCAACCTGTGGTTGTATGGTTAGGAGGGTGGTTGTACCCCTATCCCACCAGGGATCAAACCCTGGGTTTGACACCCTGTGTGTCACAGGAATATTCTGCAGCAGGAGGCGAAATTTTCTTCGACAGTGAGGCTCCTGTGGTGACTTCTCTGTGCATCTGGTCTTTTGTGGGCGCTATGTGAATGAGTGTGTACGTGCGGTTGTGCGTCAATGTATTGCCATGGGACACAAGAGATCTCCTCTCAGGAGCGGGAACTGCGCAAGGTTTTGAAAAGGAAGCTGCTGGGACTATCCTCCCTCGAGCGCACGATTGCCAGATTGCGGTCCCGCCTCCTCTTTCTTCGCGATGGGGAAGTGAACACCAAGTTCTTCCACAGCCACGCCCGTCACCGTCAACGGCGTAACATGATCACCGTTCTTAGGCAGGGAGAGGCTGTCGCCATGGGCCAGGACGAGCTTTCATGCATGGTGGATGATTTCTACGATCGCTTGTTGGGTGAGACCCTCTTAACCTGGACGTCCTGAACCTGCCTCATAGAGACCTGACACACCTTGAGGTGCCCTTCACGGAGGAGGAGATTGAGCAAGTAATCAAATCTATGCCCATGGACAAGGCGCCGGGGCCGGACGACTTCAGCGGTAGGTTCTATGCTTCCTGCTGGCACATAATCAAAGGCGACATCATGCGCGCCATGGGCCTCTTCCACCAAGGTGACATGCGGGGACTGCCGGCGATCAACAAAGCCATTGTTACTCTACTTCCCAAGATCGATGGAGCGGTGGATCTAAAGGACTTCCGGCCGGTCAGCCTCATGCACGGGGCGATAAAGATCTTCGACAGGGCAATGGCTGTCAGGTTGGCCTCCGATCTGCCCACGCTTGTTGGCATACACCAGAGTGCTTTCATCAGGGGACGGTCGATCCACGACAACTTCATGCTGGTCCAATGCATGGCACGCCGGCTCCACGCCCTTCGGGAGCCCACGATCATGCTTAAACTTGACATCACGAAAGCATTCGACACTGTCCAATGGCCTTCTCTCCTGGAGGTGATGCGGGCGATGGGTTTTGGTGCGCGGTGGATCGAGTGGGTTTGTGGACTCCTGGCTACATCCTCTACGCGAGTTATGGTAAATGGATACCCTGGCAGGCCCATATACAATGCAAGGGCCATGAGGCAAGGCGCGCCTCTCTCGCCGATGCTCTTCATCTTGGCTATGGAGCCGCTGCACAAAATGTTCCAACTGGCGGCATCCCGTGCTCTCCTGATTCCGCTGGCCAGAACGGGGATGCAACAGCGGCTATCGCTGTTTGCTGACGATGTGATGCTTTTTATCAAACCGCTCGAAGCGGATCTTCGTACCAGTGCCTGGATCCTTCAGTGCTTTGGCGACGCATCGGGCCTTAGAGTGAACCTCACCAAGAGTACATCATTTCCGATTAGATGCACTACAACTGATATGGAGAGGGTGGAGCAATTCCTGGTCTGCCCGACGGGCACATATCCTTGCAAGTACCTTGCCCTCCCGCTATCAATAAGGAAGCAAACGTCGACTCAGCTTATGGGTCTTGTGGACTGCCTTGCGCGCAAGTTACCAACTTGGAGGGCTGCCTCTATGCCTAAGAGCGGACGCTTATTGTTAATCAAATCGGTCCTTTGTGCCACACCGATTCATGCGATGATGGTGCTCGACATCCCTCAGAAAGTGATCAAGGCCATGGTGAAAATCTGTAGAGGGTTCCTTTGGTGTGCACGAGAGAGTGCGAATGGTGGCCATTGTAGAGTGGCCTGGGAGGCTCTGTGTGCGCCTAAGTGGGCGGGATGCCTGGGCCTGCCCAACCTCCGATGGCTGAACATTGCCATTCAATCTAGTTGGCTATGGCTCCAGCATACTGATCAATCTAGACCGTGGGCTGAATTCCAGATAGCAGTCCCGGAGGAGTCCAGGCAGCTCTTCAGGGCCGTGGCAAAAACGGTGGTTGGCAATGGCTTGAGGGCTTGCTTCTGGGAAGACCGGTGGCTCGATGGCTTTACAGTTCAGGACGTGCCCCCGTCCATATACGCCATCGTTGCACCTAGCGCGTGAGCAACACAGACAATTCACCACGCGTTTCAACGGGCGATTGGGCCTTAGACATCGGGCCCGACCTCACTGGACAGCAGCTAAACGAATATATGCTCCTTTGGGACCGGGTTACCAGGACAGTGCTCATGCCGCATGAGGATGATCGCATCACTTGAAGCTGGGAGGCGAATGGGCAATACTCAGTGAGCTCTGCATATGATGCCAGGTTCGCAGGACGTGAAGTGGAGCTGACAACACAATTCACATGGCAATCCAAGGCCCCACTACGGTGCCGCTTCCTCCTTTGGCTCGCGATGCACAATAGATGTTGGACCTCGGACAGACTTGCTAGGCGCGGGCTGGATCATTAGGACGCGTGCCCCTTTTGTGATCAGCACGAGGAAACCATTGATCATCTCCTTCTGGGCTCGTCAGAGAAGTATGGGCTATCATGTGTGGAGCTCTCCATAGGCCATAGTGGATGCCGAGTCAGGGCTCGAGGCTGCGAGACTGGTGTGCCGTCACTACTACTCAAGGTGCAAAGGAAGCACGCGCCATCTTACTTGTTGTGCTCTGGGAAATTTGGAAGCACCGAAACGCGATTGTCTTCGAGGGCGCCCCCCTCTCCTTTAGAGCACTTGCAAACAGAATTGACACCGAAGGACGGGCATGGAAGCAAGCGGGCATCCTAAAAGGAGATGTGGAGCCTATCCTCGGAGGGCTAGTTCGGTGGGCTGAGGGGAGGAATTAGGCTAGATTAGTGTTCGGTTGTGTCAGTGGAGTTGGTTCTCATGTATCTTTGTAACATGTAAACGCCAACATGGAGGGGTTCTTGTCCCCATCCTCTTCCTTTAATATATAGTACGCACACTCCTGCGTATTCGAGAAAAAAAAAGGATGACTTAGCATTTTTTTTTGTATTCACAGCAAGCCCTTTAAATAATGAATTGAACAGTTGGATTTTCTCAGGCTACACAAGGTCATGTTGATCAGTTTAAATTTCTTTCGTTGATTCTTCAGCCCTAAGATTTTTTTCTCCCCTTTACTGTACTTTTATGTTATAAAGAATTTATAACGACCTGCTGTCGATGCCTTTCTAGGTCACTTACTCATCTCTTGCTGTGATCATCAGAGATATGATACTTCAGTGCTGCACTTGAAGATTTGACCCATCGTGGTCCTAGTCCTGTTCTATCTGCTGGTGCTAGGCAGACTGAATGGCTTTCCGAGAGGAGAGATATGTGAGGTTAGTTTCTATGCTCCCCTTGTACTGAAGAGTGTTTGGTGTCTTAAAATAGAAATAGAAAATTTCATATTTCGAAGGAAAACCTACTCCACTGGGAACATATGAGGTCAGCTTCATTATGGTTTACAAAAAGTTCATGTTTGACAGATTCCGAAGTTATTATATCTAAAGAGCTGCCAAAATAAGAATCCATACCTGCGCATTATTCTGACAAGTAGCCTTAGCTGTTTGTGTGTGTGTGTGTGTCAGGTTTCCTGACTGGAGGTCAGAGTATTCTGTCGGGTCAGATAAGATAGTTTCAGAAGGAAGGCATACTGCATTTGAATCACTAAAGGATAAGACTCTAGGAGCCTTCTCATTCTTTGGGAACAGTTCACACCCTGAAACCCTGAACAAATCAACACCAGAGGAAAGGAAGGCCAAAACAAGAGTTCTTGATCCTCAAGGGCCATTTTTGCAAAGATGGAACAAGATATTTGTGATATCATGTCTAATTGCAGTTTCTGTGGACCCACTATTCTTTTATATCCCAGTGATCGATGGTGTCAAGAACTGCCTATATCTGGACAAAAAGTTGGCAACCATTGCAAGTATCCTGCGCTTCTTCACAGACATCTTCTATTTGCTCCATATAATATTTCAGTTCAGAACAGGATTTGTTGCTCCTTCCAGAGTATTTGGTCGTGGTGTCTTGGTTGAAGACACCTTTGCAATAGCAAAGCGTTATCTAACTACATACTTTCTGATTGATTTTTTAGCTGTTATGCCCCTCCCTCAGGTACTTCGTATGCCATTTTCTGCATTAACCTGCAACAGTTGAACATCATGTGCTTCTTGTAGTTCTTATGGTTTTGTTAGGATCCAATAAGACTAGTTGTATGCATGCACTTTTGTACTAGTTTCCTCATGTATGATTTATTAGGAAGGCAGTAGGAACTGTTGCCGTTAGCTATTTTAGTGTACTTAAAATTTATGGGGCCTAATGGCCCAGAATGCACAAAGATATGGACTTATGGAGCATCTATGCAATCAAGCGCATCAATGAGATGAGATGTTTAGTGTGGTTATGCACAGTAATTATAACTGCTGATAAGAGAACATCAACCAAGGGAATGTTGTCCTCTGGGAATTATAAGAGACAATAATTACTTGGGGCATTCTGTATTTAACATGCTGAGTTATAAGCTAATGCTGTACTATTCATTTACTTGGTATGATTGAAGCTTTGGGATACTTATAGAACATGCCAAAAAGGGCAGATACTTTCCACCTATGACATAAAAAAGAGGTTGAATGCAGTCACTGTTCTTAACTGGGTGATACTATTCTTAAATTTGAATGAAACAAATGCGGAATATTGCGTTAGAATCTCTTTTGTCACAAATATGTAACAATAATGACATCATTTCAATAACCAGGTTTTTGTATTGTTAGTGCTACCCCATCTCAAAGATTCCAAGGTTATGGAGGCAAAAGATATACTGATGGTTATTGTTACATGTCAGTACGTGCCTCGGCTCGTTCGAATAATACCACTCTACCTTCAAATCACAAGGTCGGCTGGCATAATTACAGAGACCGCATGGGCTGGTGCTGCTTTTAACCTTTTAATTTATATGCTCGCTAGCCATGTAAGTGCTCCGCTCACTAATTAGTAAGAAGAATGCAAGTTAATTTATTTCCCTTTTCTGTCTCTAAACTTAATTAATAAATTCGAATTCTGAATCCATGCTGATTTGAGTTCATTGTATATAGTTTTTTCTTGATGGTAAGAGCCTAAGTGGTAACCCAATAATTATTGCTTGATAAAACTCCTCTATTTGTGACTGAAGATAATTCTTGAATGAATTTTATCATGCAATCTCACATCAATACGGATAAATTAGTAGATACAGATAGGGCGTGTTTGGTTGCCGTAGGAGCCGGGCCTGGCTAGCTCAGCCTGGCTCAACCCAGCCTGGTTGAAGGAAAACAGGCCAAAAGTCGACATCTGAACATTGTTTGGTTGCCCGCATTTAGGCCTCTTGCATTAGGCTAGCAATTTTGGCATACCGTTTGGTTGCCTGCATTGGCTCGGCTCACGCAACTATTCGGTGTTTGGTTCAATGCAACAACTATTGTCTGGTAACCTCTTCAACTTGTTGGCGGGGTTACCAACACACAACGGCGTGAAGAAACAATCATACACTCACAACAGAAGATAGTTTAAACCATAGCTAGCCGCAGTTTAAATAAAGTGCCACACTTAAACATATCACACTTAAACATATCAGTTTGGATGCAAAGCAGTACGATAAGAAACTAAACCAGATGGAGCATAGGAAGGGCAGTCCTAGACGTTGACGGTGAAGGCCTCGTCATGCTTGCTGCACTTGGTGACCACTTCAATGCCTTCGTCGTTGAAGACGATGACCTTGAGCATGTCCGGAGTGAGCAGCTTGAACGTCACCATGTAGCCGATCATGATCTGATGGATGGCGGCGAAGGGGGCCCAACCTTGATCGAGGGTCACCCTACCGTCCATCAGCTAGACAGTCACCCTCCATGAGCAACCGGTGTTGGCCCTGAGCTTGAACTCTTGCGGCACCGCCGGGAAGTGCTTGGTGAAGTCCAGGGGCATCGGGATGCACTCAAGCTGAGGGGCAAGGATCACCTTGCAGGAGTTGAAGACGCTGATTCCTGACCTAGCGAAGGGCGCTATGTCATCGACATCTTCGCTGGGCCATGAATTAGGCCGACTCCGGCGACGCCCGGCAGAGGTCACGGGGGCCAAGTACAGAGAGTACAGGCGTCCACATGACCATCGTGCCGCAATGTACTTCACGATAGGGACTGTGGTGGTGGTGAAGGAGGAACAAGAAGTGGTGGCGATGAAGGTGGAAGAAGAAGTTGCGGTGCCGATGGTTGTAAGGGCGCCGGAGCCAGGACACCGAAGCATGCCAATTGATCTGGACTCCGGCGAGCAAGAAGAGACGGTGGTGCAGCTCGAGGAGAAGAACAAGGGCAAGGGTAACCGCCGCTCCAAACGCCTCCAGGGTAGCCGAGGCTAAGATCTAGAACTACTGTGTAAGATTTTTCCCAAATCCACATTACCCTTGTACTCAATCCCGATCGGTAACCTCAAATCCATCGGTACCACAATCTCATGACGATGTTATGATCAATCCTATGGCTATTTACCTCGATTCCCCATTCCCCTAACGCGGATCGAACCTAAACGCGGATTGAGTGCAAATGAGTACGTGAGGAGGTGAAAAAAGTGCTTACCGCCATTGCCGTGCCGGAGGTGATGATGCGGAAGCCGGTGGTCGCCTTGCTCTTCTTCGATCTGCTGCACGCCGTCGCTACCGCCGCCGTCGGTGAGAGTGGGCAGAGGGGATACGAAGTGGTGAGGGGGCGGTGAGGGTAATAACTGCCGGCGCTTCGGGAAGCAACGCGGCTTCTCGAGCATGGCTTCGCGCGTGCAGTCCCTGCCGCTCACGTGCATCGAGCGGGCCTGGCTCTGGAGAAACTGCCGATCTGAGCGTTCCCAGCGAGACAAGCCCAGAGGTGCTTTAAAGTTCGTGCGATGCAGGCCCAATAGTGTATGCGGGCAACCAAACAGGCCGGATTCTTCCCGCGTGGGCCTGGTTGGACCGAATGCAGGCAACCAAACACGCCCATAAGGATTTGTTTTCGAAAAATATTCTCCTAGTGAGCATTCGAAATTTATGTTTGTGAACTTTGATTCCTCGAGGTAGTGCAAACAACAATGTCACATACCAATGCACATGGGATATTGTTTTTTCTTTTTCTTTATGGAACACACAATACATTTTATGATTATCACATGCTAAACCATATGCACAAACAATGAAATTGTGGTAGTGAGAAACATCTTGTCTTAAGCCGATGTCTTGGTAGATTAAAGGTCACTACTATGTGCAAATCAGTCCTTGTTTTTCACTGAGTTTTTATCATGTAAACTTGTTCTTCGAACTTCAAAGCAGAACATGTCCCAACTTGTGAGATGAATCTATTTTTTTAACCTGCCGAAACTTTCTAAGATAAAATATGTAAAAGGTTCAAAATATTAGCAAGTTTATTCCTAAGCACAATGGTTCGCATGGCATCGTGACCTTTTTGTCGACGGTGTTTCTTTGTTCGGCCAGGGCTAAAACACTTCAAATTACTTCAGCCGACAACACAGTTTTTTTTACCCAGGTTTAGGTCACCGTGACGTGTAACACCCTACGCCTGCTTTGTGTTCTTGATCTATTGATTCCCTGCAGAAGGCGACACCTCTGCAGCCTCGCCGAAGCAAGAGGAAGCTCCTTTGTCTTGATCGGCGGTGAAGACAGACGGTCGAAAGAGCCTTTCTTTAAAGGTTCTGACTGGGATCGGCTCCTGACGGGAAACCAGTCACGACAAGTGGTCAGCGATTCGGTTCTCGTGGCGCTTCACGTGCTGCATTTGCAGGCTGTCGAAATGCCGCTCCAGTTTCTTGACCTGGGCTTGGATGCTGCAATCCGTGGGTCTAAGCATTGCTACTTCTTGGACGTATGGTTGATGAGTAGTTGTGGTACTCCTTGGACACCTGGTTGATGAGTAGTTGCGAGTCAGCTTTGACGAGTAGGCAACGGATTCCGAGGGAGACTGCCGCCCGGAGGCTGGCAAGCAGTCCCTTGTATTCAGCCATGTTATTGGTAGCATCCTTGAAAAGTTGTTGTGTTACGTATTAGAGTTGTTCGCTCGTTGGAGAGGTGAGAACAACTGTAGCCCCCATGCCTAGGAGCGTGAAGGATCCACCGAAATGCATTGTCCAGTGCTCGTGATTCTCGTGCCCTGGGGCCGCGAATAGTTCTTCCACCTTGTCTTTGGGCACACGAGTCCATTCCACCACAAAGTCGGCAAGGGCACAACTTTTGATGGCATGGGAGCTGATCAAATGAAGGTCAAACTCCCCGAGCTCGATAACCCATTCTACAATGCGGCCGATGGTCTCATGGTCGTGAAAGATGTGATCGAGCGGGAAGGATGTGGCGACGGACACCTTATGGGCTTGGAAATAATGCTGCAGCTTTCTTGATGCGACCAAGATCGCGTAGAGCAGCTTCTGGATCTTTGGATTCCGCGACTTGGTATCACGCAGGACTTCACTGATAAAGTAGACACGACGTTGTATAACCCGTCCCAGAGTCGGATACGCTTCCTCGAGCTCTTTGGTTTGCTCGAGGTCGAATGAGAGCTCGGGCTCAGACACCAGCCTAGATGAGAGCTTGCTTGGGCTTGGTCGCCTGTTTTTGGTTGGAAAGGAGCATGGGTGGGTGGAAGCTCGGGCTCATGCGCCAATGCGGATGAGAGCTCGGGCTCAACCATTAGTTTGGGGCTGGAAGGGAGGTTGGGCCCCGCCATTGGCTCTAGGCTGGAGGGGAGCCTAGGCTTAGAGATTTGCTTGATGATGGTTGTCTCCTTTGGATGCATTGGTAGCCCGGATCCGGCGCTAAGAGTTGATGCCGATTAAGCCGGGGATCCTGACACATGTTTGGGCCTCAACGTCTCCTCCCGCTTCACCACCAGGACGACGCTTACGGCATGAGGGGGGGGGGTGGCGGCGATGTACAACAACAGCGGTTCCTCAGGTCTTGGTGGCACCAAGACCTGAGGAACCGCTGTTGTTGAGAAGTGAGATACCGCTTGAGGTTCTGGAGCACCTGATCAGCCTCGGGGGTCCACTTGGAGGGATCTGACTTCTTGAGGAGCTTGAAGATGGAGAGGCCTCGCTGCCCGAGGTTGGGATGCTTCGACGCTTGGGAGTACTGGGTTAACCGCCCGTGCCAACAGCTTGAGTTGTCTGACGTGAAGTGGGCATGCAGGCGCCCCCATGGATGCACGCCACAACCTTGGATCCGTGGGAGCTAAAGAAGTCGTCTTGGCCATGGCGAGCATCATCCTCGCCGTGTACGTGGCAGAGATGGCGCTTGTTCGTACAACCCTGTGCCGCGTTTCATGTCACGGCGTGCTCAGCGTCGATTACCGGCGAATGCCTTGGTGTCTCGCCAGTCCAAGAGGGCATGTCTATCGGAGAGGTGCGCAGGGCACCACTCGTTAGTCCATTTTGGGGGGGCATCGGCCTTCCTCTTGCTGTAGGGGGTGTCACGAAGATCCTCGGCACGTACAGGAGCGGAAGCAGTGATCGTGAGATGGGGCCTGGAGCGGTGTTCTTGGTCTCGTCAAGCGAGGCTTGGCGGGCAAAGCGATGGAAGACCCTTGTTGGTGCCGGGGCGGGAGGACACTAGTCTTGTTTGAACGCGGGGGCCTCTTGGCGACGGGCGATGCCCACCAACCCAACAATTTTCTGGAGCCAAAAACTCCTAGGAGTCTCCTCCATCGGAACGGGAAAGTGCTGAAGGACACACGCGTTATGTAGCGCGGACGCTTGGGTCCCGTATTCGAACTCTGCCAGCGACGTGCCGACCAGTGAGTGCCCAAAGGGAGCTGGCTGCCGGATGGCGCAACGCCGTCTGAGGGGGCTTCGCCAGCTGCGCCGGAGTGCTTCGGTCTTTGCGCGGATGAGGACATGGTTGATGAAGATGATCTGAAGAGACCTGAAGCCTTAGCCCCCTTGTTGGCGCGCCAGATGTCGTCGGGGAATTCGTCGATATCGAAGACCTGGGAGATCCCTCTTTTCTTTGTTCGGCCAGGGGCTAAAACACTTCAAATCACTTCAGCAAAGAACATGTTTTTTTTTACCCAGGTTCAGGCCACCGCGAGGTGTAACACCCTACGTCCTGCTTGTGTTCTTGATCTGTTGATGTTGATATGTATGATTACAGGATGAACTCTTCCTCTCTTTCTTCCTCTGAAGTGTTGAGCGCTAGTCTACTGTAGAGCTATGCTTCTCCAAAATGTGAACCCCTTGCATGGCTTTGGTCCCCCCCTTATAAAAAGACGGGGGGCACCACAATGGCCTGCTACAAAATATGTCACAAACAAACTGAACAGTGTTGTCTGCACAGCCCATGCGGGTCCGTCAGAAAATAGATTGGCGTGCACAGGTGGTGTTTGACAAAAACAAGTCGTCCATCCGCCCACAGCTTGCAGGGCCCCACCCATCAGTGGTGGAGAGACGTGCCGCCCCCAATTGGGTTTGTAGTCAGAAAGGTGGGTTGCGCCTGTCACTTTTCTGATACATGGGCAGGCTGTATCGCCTCAGAATGATGTGAACCGGCTTACTGTTCATCGTCATCGTCATACCCTACAGAATGTAGGGTATCGTAGGTATGCAGGTAACATTTAATGTGCCGGTCGGCCCTTGGGTTCGAACCAAAACCCGAAGAGAGCCAGTCAGACCTGTATTGATACTTCACCAGTTGGTGGGTCCCCCGAAGGGCCCACAAGAGCAGAGCTGGTACTCGGGGGAGTTCGGGTGGTCGGAAAGGACCCCAACCACCTTCCTGGGCTTCTTGTACGCCGGATGCCTTTGTGCTTGGGGAGCCCACAGCAAGGTTTCCCTCCCTTTCCTTGAGCTTCGTGGTGCTGTGTTAGGCCCATCTTTAGCGAGCCTGGGGGACCCTGTTTCCCGTATCGCTCACACTTTTGGATCATATACCTGGAATATCTGATCTGGTTTGATGGTGATTTGGAAACGTTGATGCGCTGAACATCTTATCCAATCAAATACTGTTTTTTCTCGAAAGAGAACTGCAGAATGGAGATCATGTGGCACAATCCTCTCCCAGCTGACTTAGCAGCACTTGTGTGTGCAACTGGACTGTATTTCTGATTCTCCTAAGATTATATAATTTGCTATCCTTTCCCTAAAAAAAAACTGTAGGAGAAGCCCCTGTAGTATAAAACTATAAATAAAAACCCAATTATTAGCCCGTGAGGATTTGAACCCAGGTGGTGGGGTTGTACCTCCACTCCCAAGCAAATACTAGTTCACTAAGCAATATCTTCCCGAATAACTTAATGATTTTAAATCAGCCTGTATACTATGATGATTAATTTCTTCACAAGAGGGTTAATCTCTAGATGACTTGCAATTATTTGCATATATTTGGTTAGCTGATAGCCATACTCAAGATACTAAGAAGGGCTGATACTGTAACTGCTTGTAGGTGTTTGGAGCCCTTTGGTACCTTCTTTCCATTCAGCGAGAAGATACCTGCTGGAGAAAAGAATGTGGCAAGATAAACTGTAACTTTGCATCTTTATATTGCGGGAGTAATACAGCTAGAGACACTATTTTCCTGCAAAATGTCTGTCTGACAAATGGCAGCGATGATATAGACCCAACCTTTGGAATTTACCTACCGGCTCTCCGAACTGTTTCACAATCGACGAGTTTCTTTGAGAAATTTTTCTATTGCTTTTGGTGGGGTCTGCAAAGTCTAAGGTTTAGCCCCTCCCTAACTATTTATCACATTTTTCTTTCTATCAACTTAGAGTTTGTACTCCATCAAGGAATGTTGAATTCGATATTTTATTTATGTATTGGTTTACCTATCGCAGCTCTCTTGGTCAAAATCTGAAAACAAGCACTTACACATGGGAGAATTTGTTTGCTGTTTTTGTCTCGATATCGGGTTTAGTCTTATTTGCCCTTCTTATTGGTAATGTGCAGGTATGTATTTACTATGGATGCCAACTTTTGTTGTTATGTTTATTGTTGGATTAAGTGGTAATGGCTGCAATACTCATAACCCCTTTTAGCTAATTTCTTTTGTTCATGTTGATGTGTTTCTCTGGCATGCTAAAATCACAGTTATGAAATCTTGGTCGCTTTTCCTTGCACCCCAGCTTCGCTCCGTCCTAGTCCTTATCTCATTGTGCCATGTACCCAGAGTATATGATTTCGTTCTGTCCTAGAGCTCCTCTTTTGTACTCCTGGGAGTACGTACTCCCACCCTTAGGCTAATGTTCGGTTGCAGGGGATTAGTTCCACTAAGGGATTGGGTGATCCCCACTTGGCCACCCGACCAATTCGGTTTCTGGGGGGTTGAATCCCTGCCACTATGAGATTCCTGCTAACATCTCCCATTCGGTTAAACCCTATGTACCATTTGCATTGGTAAACCAAGTTTAACTATCAGATGTTATCTACATGGATCAAGATTTTGTGCCAACCACCACAAATTATTCATGCACAAGAAGTTGACAAGTACATAAGCAACAAGACCAGCACAAGAAAGATAGAGAGAACAAGAATGCGAAGTTATATCAATTCTAACTTGCTTTCATGAAAGATCGTGGATGTCGCCTAGGGGGGTGGGGGGTTGAATAGGCGCTTTAAAATAATTACGGTTTAGGCTTGAACAAATGCGGAATAAACCTAGCGGTTAATTTGTCAAGCACAAAACCTACAACAACTAGGCTCACCTATGTGCACCAACAACTTAAGCTAAGCAAGATAAACTACTAGGCAACGTTTACGAGTCGAAGAGTCGACGAGTCGTTCCAAGGTTGAGACTCATAGACTAGTCTCGACTAGTCGACATGGTACTGTAGCACTGAACTTATAGTACATAACTAATAATACCTAGTAGTAGTATGTAGTATTACACTATATAAATATACAAGTACAGTATACAATTGAAACAAGCAAAGTGGAGTCACTGAGGCAGAGCAGCACCAGCAACTAGCAGCAAGCACAGCAGCACCAACAGTCTATCTGCGAGCAGAGCAGCACCAACAGCAAGCAGAGCAGCACCAGCAGTCCAGCAGCGAAGCAGAGCAACAGCAGCGGCAAGCCAAGAAGAAAGAGGAGGAGAAAGGAGGGGCAAGGCAGAGCAGCACCAGCAGTCCAGCAGCGAGGCAGAGCAGCACTAAGGCTCACCTGCCTGAAGAGGAGAAGAGCACGAGGGGCCGGCGGCGCGAGGAGGGGCGCGAGACGAAGGCAACGGTGGAGCTTCAGATCCGCGACGTGGGGCCGGCGACGGTGGAGCTTCAGATCCGCGGCGGCGGGCGTCCAACGGCTGGCGGCGCGGGGAGGGCTCGACGGGCGCGTCCAGCAGCCGGCGGCGCGTCCAGGTGAGGGGGGGAAAGAAAGGATTAGGTCTCCCGCGGGATGAGGCATCGTATTTATACTCCCCCAGTTTTTTGAGTCGTTCGACTCGAACATGTCGACTAGTCTGGACTAGTCGTCGACTAGTCGATGACTGGCTCGACTCATAAAAGTAGTCTACACGAGAAACCGAGTCGACAGCCAGTTTGCGACTCATAGACTAGTCGAGCGACTAGTCTAGACTAGTCGTTCGACTCGTAATCGTTGCTACTAGGTGATAGCAAGATATGACAAGAAACAATATGGCTATCACAAAGTAAAGTGCATAAGTAAAGAGCTCGGGTGAGAGATAACCGAGGCACGCGGAGACGACGATGTAACCCGAAGTTCACACCCTTGCGGATGCTAATCTCCGTTTGGAGCGGTGTGGAGGCACAATGCTCCCCAAGAAGCCACTAGGGCCACCGTAATCTCCTCACGCCTTCGCACAATGCAAGATGCCGTGATTCCACTAAGGGACCCTTGAGGACGGTCACCGAACCCGAACAAATGGCAACCCTTGGGGGCGGTGACCGAACCCGTACACTTTGGCAACCCTTGGGGGCGGTCACTGGTACCCGTCAAATTACTCGGGGCGATCTCCACAACCTAATTGGAGACACCGACGCTTGCCCGGAGCTTTACACCACAATGATTGAGCTCTGAACACTACCAACCGTCTAGGGCGCCCAAGCACCCAAGAGGAACAAGCTCAAGGGCACCAAGCACCCAAGAGTAATAAGCTTCTCAACTTGTAACTTCCACGTATCACCGTGGAGAACTCAAACCGATGCACCAAATGCAATGGCAAGGGCACACAGAGTGCCCAAGTCCTTCTCTCTCAAATCCCACCGAAGCAACTAATGCTAGGGAGAAAAATGAGAGGAAGAACAAGAAGGAGAACACCAAGAACTCCAAGATCTAGATCCAAGGGGCTCCCCTCACATAGAGGAGAAAGTGATTGGTGGAAGTGTGGATCTAGATCTCCTCTCTCTTTTCCCTCAAAAACTAGCAAGAATCCGTGGAGGGATTGAGAGTTAGCAAGCTCGAAGAAGGTCAACAATGGGGGAAGAACACGAGCTCAAGAGATAAAGTTCATTGGGGAAGAAGATCCCCTTTTATAGGTGGGAAAAAATCCAACCGTTATGCTCACAGCCCGCACAGAGCGGTACTACCGCTAGGGGTAGCGGCACTACTGCTAAGGGTAGCGGTACTACCGCTAAGGGTAGCGGTACTACTGCTTGCGAGCGGTACTAGAAAAATACATCCGTGCCTACCACCGCTGGACTTGGGAGCGGTAGTAAAAAATTACATCCGCTCCTGTCCGCAGTAGTACCGCTGCAGCCTTTTCAGAACACCAAAACTACCACAACTTTTGCAAACAGACTCCAAATTCAACGAAACCAAGTTTGTTGAAAAGCTAGCGACAAGGGCTAACACAATCTTGATAGAAATAACAATAAGAAGTAAATTAGAAAAGGCCCAAGAGAAAATGGTGAGAACCCTTCCTCGAATAAGACCGGTAAAAACTACAACACCAAAAACGCAAAAGAAGAGGCATGTGAACTCCGTTTTCGATGAACTCGAGCTTGTCATCAAGATGACCATAAACTCTAAGACTCACAAAGAGAACTAAACAAGAACCAAGAAACATGATGCAAGGATGCAATGGTTTGAGCTCTCTACTAACGATACGATCAAGCTACCAACTTGAGAGCCCCCATTGATAGTACGGCGAACGATCCTATAACCCGGTCTCCCAACTACCACCATGAGACCGGTAAAATAGAAAACCTATCAAGGGCAAACCTTTGTCTTGCACATGATCCACTTGAGCTAGATGATGACGATTTTGTCCTCCTCAAGATGGACCACCTTTCTTGATTGCGTTGGGTTGATGGAGACTAGATGATTGCTCCCCCATACTCCACTATGAGTGAGCCACTCTTCAGCACATCTTCACAAGTCCATTGACACCATAATGGATGGCAAGCTTCAAGCCCCTTGATCTCTTCGTAATGCTCCACCTGAACTTGCACACGGTAATCTTGATGACGATCACCACTTGACCTCATCCTTCCCATGGGTTGTATAATATCTTCCTCTTGACGCAAGCCCATGGACACGTACCTAACCCGACATAGAACTCTCACATAGACCATGGGTTAGTACACAAAGTGCAATGGACAATGCTTACCATACCATGGGATTACTTGATCCCTCTCGGTACATCCTTTACGCTTTGTGAGTTGATCAACTTGATTCACTCTTGACTTAGTCTTGATCAACCTTGAATCTTTCCATCTCTCTTCGTTTAGACGACGTCTTGAAGTAAACATGAATGATCACATAATCTTCTTCTTCAAGACATGCTTGCAATAAGCTCAACACTCACATGACCAATCTTTGGATAATTTCTTAATAGCACCTTGGTCAACACATAAACTCCTTGAAACCAACATATGGACTTCAAGAAATGCCTATGGACAAATCCTTTAAATATAACTCAATGCACCCATTAGTCCATAGAGAATGTCATCAATTACAAAACCAAACATGGGGGCACCTCATGTCCTTTCAATCTCCCCCATTTTGGTAATTGATGACAATCACTTTCAAGAGAGTTTATATAAGGAATTATGCATCACCATGCAATGCAACAACCAATAATGCATGAGTAAGAGATGAAAATGCTAAGGGGACAAAAACCAAAGCAAGAAGAGATAGCTCTCTTAACTTCTCCACAAAACTCTCTGAAACATCTCCCCCATTGGCATCGATTGCCAAAATGGGCGAAAAGCTTAGAAGGCTGATATAAATTGTGGTCTTCCAAAAATTGTGCATTTCTCAACAAGAGAGAGGAAAGCAATACACATATCCAACTGTAAATACTTGGAGGAAGATAAACTATATTGGGGCCCAAAGATTGCAAAAGAAAGATATGGCACAAAGACATAACAAAGAGAGAAACAAGCAATCAAGCAATAAAAAGATACCAATTGAAGCAAGCTATCAAAAGATACCAATTGAACCAACTAGACCAATGATCCTACGTGCCACATGAATAAAAGATATTATGATATGAACAAAGGAGTGTTCTAGAGAAACTAGAGAAGCTCCCCATGATTTGTGCACAATTTAGTTTTGTAATTGGATACACCAAGCACAAAATAGGATCGTCACTCCCCCAAGATCAATAGAACCTCACGACAAGTGCAAGAGAGCAACAGAGTGTTCTAAAGACACTAGTGAAGCTCCTCATGATTTGTGCAATCCTTAGAATATTTGCATTAGGATACCAAGTGCACAAAATAGGATCATCACTCCTCGAAAATCAATAGAAATTCACAGAGGAAATAAAGCCTAGCACAAGCAACAAACACATGGTTGAGCAACATGTAAAAGAGGCAACTTAAGAATGGGCTCAACCAAAAAAATGTGTGTGAGTCAAGGCAATGCACTTGAGAAGACTAATGTACGGATGAGCATCAAGCATCAATAAAGTCCTGAAAGAATGAGGCACACGGTGCAAGGCCTATCATTCCCACACACAACTAGCAAATGGGTTCACAAGCTTACTAATAAGCAAATAGAGAACCTATGCTTGTGACAACCCGTGGTGAAGATAGAAGATGAAAGCCTCATCAAGACGAGGGATACCAATTAAGATGGCAAAAGCCTCGTAAAGATAAGCATGAGCTAAATGATCTTCACCACACAAGAGTGCATCAAGATGCAACGAGATAAGACACACACTCAAGGCAAAAGCTTTCACGGAGCCACCCAAGAAATAACAAAAGAAAGACAAGGTGGACGTGAAAGAAAGGATATCATCTAGAGATGTAATTTCTCTCAAGTGTATAAGGTTCTAGCTAGACGAAATCATGATGATATATATCTACAAAGAAGGATGTACACCCGAAATAGTTACAACATGAAGGAACAAGATATCTAAAAGGAAGTCATACATATACCAATAAGATATTTGCTTGAGAGCATAGCACATGGCTAGATATTGCCTTACTGTATATAAATGAATTCCAACCACACGAACATAAAAGACATCACAACTAGCAACAAGAAATCATTGTTGGGATGCTTTGAGAAAGGAAACAAGTATCACAAGAAAGAATGGATAACATGCCATGATACAACCTACACAAGGTTGATGCAAGAAATGTGTGCATGAAGTATATGGAGATACTTGTTACTGAGATAACATTGGAAGGATGTAGTAGATACCAATTGAAGGTACAAAGTAGTTCATTGATCATCCTAGCTTGACTCCAATAAGCACATGATGACAACACCTTCTTTGTGAGTGAGCCACTTGTTCCTAGAACAACAACACAAACAAAATGGTACCCAAACTCATTGGAACTCCACATAAATATGTGCATATAGATATGAAAATGAATTTCATGCACATCTCATCCAATTTGAGACTTGGTGGAGTTCCCCTATATATCGGGTCAAAGAAAGAAAGCATGCCAAAGAAACTACAAGAAGTAAATATGCATGCTCAAGACTTTCAAGAACCGAGACCAAAAGACGAAGAAATACCAAGCGAAGAAAAGATACCAAATAAATAAATCATCACTTGAAGGATATCCATAAAAGATACATCAAGGAATGAGATATCCATTGATACACTCAAAATAAAAAAATATCAAACTCCCAAAAGAGAGGATGGTTCCAAACAAACCAAGCTTTCGATAAAGTTTCATGATAGCACAAAGTACCAAAACGAAAATGGATTGCCTTCCACCAACATACACTTGATAAGGATCGCGAGATGAGTGTTTTATAGAAAATATGATAGCTCCCCCAAGACTAGTGCATTATAGAGAATTTGCATTTGAATACAAAATGCACAAGGTGGGATCACCACTTTCACTATATCTAGAAAAACTGGACAAGATCAAGAAACAAACAAGATCCACAAGTGTTATGGAAGACAAAAGGAGTTGATACATTCCTAGGCAAGAGACAAGACAAATAAAAGCAAAGGTCAATGTAAAGATGATCAATAATTTCTACCGCACATAAGTGAATACCAATTGTCATAAGACAAGAAGTATTTGGAAATAATTCCCGTTGGTAGAAAGCAAAGATATCCAACATCATCTTCACTCCAAACACAAGCAAATTACAACTTGTAAAGCTAACATGCCACCTAGAAACAAGATAATTTACAATATCAATTCTAGGTGACAATATCTCAAATGTACACATTTTCTAGGCTTGTAATATGCACATAGCACATTACTCCCCCATAATGTGATACCAATTAAAGATAGACAAGAGGCAATTAAAAGGATCCAACAAGAGATAACTAATGGACTATTTAGAATTTGAATTTCTGATGAGAAGACATACCACATAGCGACTAGATAGTCTTGTAATATCAATACTAGATGGTATTACTCATGTCCACACATTTATAGGACTGTGAGGTGCACAAAGCACATCACTTCCCCATAATGGGATATTCCATTAATCTCTCACAAGAGCCAACTAAGATACAACCAAGATGCACAAAGGCTCAACGAACGACACACATGTACATGAAGTGCAAACCAACATACATATACTTGATTACTCAAGATAAGCAATTTGGAG
This sequence comes from Aegilops umbellulata, assembly GCA_032464435.1. Taxonomy (NCBI): domain Eukaryota; kingdom Viridiplantae; phylum Streptophyta; class Magnoliopsida; order Poales; family Poaceae; genus Aegilops; species Aegilops umbellulata. Next base: position 292,100,214 of record CP136060.1, read on the forward strand.
ACACAACATATACAAACACATGCAAGGAACAAAACTAAAACATGCAAAGGGGCAAATAACTTTCAATGTAAACAATTTAAGTACAAGTTACCGCAAGGAGGCACATTGGATATGAGATGGAAACTTGATAATCCGAATGACTTGGCTTGAGGCAATATGAATGATGAAGACCCCTTAATTCTTCATAATGTAGCCAAGTCTCCAATGACCTCCAACAACACCTATTGATCAAGTATGAGCTAGTTGGTCTCCAACCAAGTTGGGTCCTAAGAGGTTAGTCACAATAGGCCTGGCTATCCAAATGGTTCTTTTTTTGACACCATTTTGAGTACCAACAAATTTGGCGAACACATTGTCAACCTTATCCTTCCCAAGAGAATAGATATCATCAATTAGAATAGGGTTGGATAAGGTACCATTCGTGCATTAAGAAGCGACATGACCTTTTTCACGACATAGGTAGCAACGTCTACTCTTTACTTTCTTCTCACTTGATTTCTCAACTTGAGAAGTATTAGCTTGAGTTTTCTTGGGAAAAGGCCTTTCTTCAACTTGAGGTTGAGAATGAGAGTGAACTTGTGGCCGCTTCCCTTGTTGCTTGTCACTAATGGCCTTCTTCTTCAAAGGGCAAGATCTAACATGATGCCCTTCAATTTTGCACTTGAAGCAAATGATCTTGACTTGTTTTTGGCCCTTCTTCTTGTTGCTCTTGGACTTCTTCTTCTTATTGGAGTTGAATCCAAGTCCACCTTTGTCATTGGTTTTTTTGTACACTCAAGATATTGTTGAGTGTGGCCTTCCTTTCATGACACTTTTCCAAATCTTTCTTTAAAGAAGTGACTTGGGCCTTGAGCTCTTTGATTTCCTCTACATGGTTAGTTTCAACACAAGCACTAGAGGAAGTATAAGCTTCGTCGTTGGAGCAACAAGATGTACCAATATTATGCATGGAAGAATCGCGAGGACTAGCACAAGGCAATCTAGCATTTTTGACTAAAAGTAGTGCTAGTGTCTACAAGAGGCTCACTAGATGTTACCTTAGCAATCATGGCCTCATGAGCTATCTTTAGCACATTATGGGATACTAGAAGATCATCATGAGAGTTTGAGAGCTTTTCATGGCTTTTTTTCAATTTCCCATAATTGCTAGATAGCAACTCAAGTTGAGCCCGTAGCTCAACATTCTCCTTCAAAATGGATGCTTCACATGTAATAGAGTTAGTAGCACAAGCATCATCAATAATAGCAAGAGGAGAAGGCAACTTTACAAGCTCTTTTGAATGAGAGGCTTTAAGTTGTGCATGAGACTCGGTGAGTTTGATGAGCTCACCCTTGATGACTCTTGAGCCATTTTCGAGGTGCTCAAAATCCTCAAGGAGTCTAGCATGAGCAACTTCAAGCTTAGCATTCCTTGTGATGCTCCACCTGAACTTGCACACGGCAATCTTGATGAGGATCACCACTTGATGTCATCCTTTCCATGGGTTGTATGATATCTTCGTCTTAACGCAATCCCATGGACACGTACCTAACCCCATATAGAACTCACACATAGACCATGGGTTAGTACACAAAGTGCAATGGACAATGCTTACCATACCATGGGATCACTTGATCCCTCTCGGTACACCCTTTACGCTTTGTGAGTTGATCAACTTGATTCACTCTTGACTTAGTCTTGATCAACCTTGAATCTTTCCAACTCTCTTCGTTTGGATGATGTCTTGAAAGTAAATATGAATGATCACACAATCTTCTTCTTCAAGACATGCTTGCAATAAGCTCAACACTCACATGACCAATCTTTGGATAATTCCTTAATAGCATTTTGGTCAACACATAAACTCCTTGAAACCAACACATGGACTTCAAGAAATGCCTATGTACAAATCCTTTAAATATAACTCAATGCACCCATTAGTCCATAGAGAATGTCATCAATTACCAAAACCACACATGGGGGCACCGCATGTCCTTCCACATGAGAACAACAATGTTGAGAGCAACAATACTCCCAGCACAACAGAGCATGCCAGAAACTAATGCAAGACAAGTTCATAATTTTGCCAATTAATTATTTAAGGGCTGGACCAGCTCGTGCACCTGAACAAAGGTAGTGATACACACGTCAACGTATGAATTGTTTAAAAAAATAAATGTATGAAAGACGTTTCTTTTAACTGATACTACTTCCGTCCGGATTTTTTAGCCCCGTGAGCAGGTTAGGCACGTCCTGATTTAAAAGGCCACATGCAAAACACTCGTTCTTTTCTATTGGTCGGTGCTCTCGGTAGTTATTGCCAACGGCGGCATGCAGCAAGGTGAGCGGATAGTCATTTGCATGCAGCCAACACATGCTTTTTGTTTAGCGAGCGGCCGCAGCGCATCAAGAGGAGGAGCAAACAGAGAATTAATGGGACGCGGAGAGGGATTTTACATGCCATGGTTGGTTAGACTCTTGTGGGTTACTATTCGCTGAGACGTCTTGGTACCTGCGTTTTGGTCTGGGGGGGCATTAAACATGGACGTAGGTAGTAGTAAAGAAAAGCAATCAACGACTATACTGAAGATGTTGCCAACACGGAAATTCTTCAAAAAGAAATAAGTTCATCACATACTCCCTCCGTCCGGAAATACTCCCTCTGTCCGGAAATACTGAAGATGTTGCCAACAACGACTATACTGAAGATGTTGCCAATACTCCCTCTGTCCGGAAATACTTGTCATCAAAATGAAGAAAAGGGGATGTATCTAGACATATTTTAGTTCTAGATACACCCCTTTTTATCCATTTTGATGAGAAGTATTTCCAGACGGAGGGAGTAAGTTTCAGCGGATGCAAGAACCTTTTACTGCAAATAGGTGACCAGAACACTGTATTTTCATGATATCTTCAACAATCGCGTGACACAAAAAAGAGAAAGCAGTAGAGATCACACGAGGGAACCAAATCCAGAATGACAATGGATAGACACTAGAGTCTGGTAAATTTTAAATAACAGGTGACATGAATTCTTTTAACATGCATAACATGGTAAATGGTGCTTAATTTACAACAGCACTACAGCATGATTCTTGTTTCAATTGGATATTACATGGTGATAGCAAGACTTTACATGACTCTTCTAGCTACAACAGTGACAGCTATTGTATTATTTCTGAAAATTAATTCCAATTACAAACAGAGAACAACCTAATGTTCCTTAAATTTTATTTTGCCTTGGAGTCCTTTTGGCTTATAAATCTGAACTCATGTGCAGGTGATTAACCTCTACCCAAGACCATACAGATCAAGCTAGTTACTAATCAACACTACCCAGGACCATATAGATCAAGTTAGTTTCTAATCACCACTACCCAGGAGGCCAGGACTAATATCTCGAACTAATTAACTAATCACCACACTGAGAAGAACACTGCTTCCAGTTTGTCATGATCACCATACTGAGAAGAACACAGCCTCCTTGCATGTTGTAGAGTCAATTCCTCTGAACCATAGGCTCACAAGCGGCCATGCGAGTGCGTCCTAGACGCCGGCATGAACCATGAGTGTCCCATATAAGTTCAAGCTGAGTTCTTGTGCGCTGCTGCCTGCATATGTGCTAGACTGACATACGCTGTTGTGTGTTTGATGGAGCAGCTAGCTGGGCTCACGTCTCCATCTTGATGGGCAGATAGCCAAAGAATTAGCAGATGATACTATTATAGATCATTTTTCTTTGAGTTTTGATCACACCGAATGCATAGAACACAAGAACTCAAATAAACTAATAAAAAGTGGATTTGTACCTGGACTGATACCTCGATGATGAAACGTGAAAGGATGCGATGATATAAGAAAGGATGGTTGTTGACGCCATTGTTGCCACTGCAGATAGTTGATCAAACGACGCGGCCGCTTCTCGTCCCCGCCGCCACCACAACCACTGCTCACCAAGTTATGTATGTGGGGACGTGATGGATATGTGTAGAATTAGAACCCCAGTGCATGTCTTCTTTGGTTCCGAAAGATGAAATAACCTAATAGACGAGGGAAGCCATCAAGACTTGAAACTATTCGTATTTTCACCCCTAACAATTTGGAACTGCTTTCCAAAATCCACGTGATCCCTTCCATGGGCTTTACTTGGATTAAATAATTTGATGCTAAACAGGTATTGAATGCTAGAACCTAACAGTGCTATTAAACAACGACAAGTGGCTGGTAATACGTACACCTAGGTGGCTGGTAATATATATATTGACAGTTAGCAATATGATATGGGTATTTTGTAGGCGTACTCATTTGTATGTGTAACTATGAAGGTATTAATAAAAGTTTGATAACAAGTTAAATGCTTGGGGAAATGTGAAATTAAACCAACAAACTGCAGTTGTAGGGTTTGACTTTTTTTATTCCAAAATTCTTGATATAGTGATTGGTAAACACAAGCGGAACATCTATATTTTCGTAATTTACTCTCTCGAAGTTAGATATCGAGTGGTTCTTGAAGTGTTGATATCCCTTGTAATTCTTGTTTGGATCTCCTTGAATTAGTTTTCCACGGAAATCAGATTTAACTTGAAATGAGCATTCATTATCCACATATATTAGTTAAAAGTATTAAAACATCATTTTAATGTATTAAGCTATCAAAGCAAATCGCAAAGGCTGTTAGAATAAAATCCGAGGCGTACCGTCGATCATCCGAGGACCAAGTAATCACACGAGCACGACACCGAGATGTGTTAACGAGGTTCACCGATATGGCTACATCCCCGGGGCCTGACTACGAGTGCTCCTCCCCGTGACACCGTCACAATACCGCACACCGACCACTTGGGGGCCGACACATGCCGCCGGCTCCCCCTTGCGCGCCTGTGCTATTATGTTGGCATAGGTTACATCGTGTGTCTACCCCCGCTATATATGAGAGGCCTAGGATACAAGTGTCCTATTAGGACACGACTCCATATCCTATATAAACACAATACAACTACAAGTCCAATTGTAACCTACCTTGTACACAATATTCGACACAACTCCAACAAACTCCACCTTGGCGAATATTCTCCACCACCTTGAATTCGTCAATGCGTCAAACTTCCATGTACATTGGACTTGAGCTTATCCCATGAGTACCGCCGCTACTCCAAAGACTCCATATGACTCCACCTGCAACTTGTAGTCCCTTTTTTATTCCTTGACCACAGTCAATACTCGAGCAAAATTAAGTTCCTTGTTAGTCAATTTGTGCTCCCAACTTCCAGAGTATCCGTCCAGTGCCATCACACACTGATCATTGACTTGCGTGCAAGTGAACAACTCACATATTGGGTGTCACACATAAGAGTTACCCGAACTCAACATCACCGCTCCTTTCTTGACCGCCTGTCTGAAACATGAAGGAATTTCACCGTTGCTTGTAGTCATCCCGAGTCAAATTCGCAGTTGTCTCACCACATGTATGACCACCAGAGCCCTTTCCCGTCTCCATGTCTCGTGCGTACCGCACGCCTCACCGCTATTACCGCGTCGAGCCTCCGCTGTCCCGATCGAGTCTCAAGGGTCACAAACCCACACCACTCAACCCCCATTGCAGAGTACCACCGATCATCACCGACCGATGATGAGTTTCACGCTTTCATCAGACCATTGGACTCCAGTTCGAACTACGTGCCACTCGCTTTTTCCCCGCTAAATAGGCTTCGACTCTCTGAGCTCTTACGCCGTAGCTTCTCAATCAGCACCAAGTGAAGTCCTCCAGACTCCAGCTCCACCTTCAACATGATTCCATGATAGATAATCAGTCCACCCATGCGCCCCGTCAACTTCAAGCTCCGTGTATACATCACCTTGAATCAACCCCGCGCCATAGTCTTGTCGAAGCTGCACAAGCCCTCGGGCATGCGCCACGTGTTTCCACACCCCAGAAGTCGGTCACCATCAGCATCACGCTCCTATGTCGTCATCGCCGATCCCACCACCGTCTTCTGTACCAACCGACTTGCGTCGATCCTTCAGACTATCTAGTCCGACCCAGGCTCCCAGATCATTCCACGAATTTCCATCCATCACATGATAACTCATAATAGCTATCATGACTTTCTGCAACACCTTCAAGCATCCATGTTGTGCCAACAAATCTTTAAATCTTGTCTGCCATAACCCAAGGCTTCCAGTTTCGTAAACTTCTTCACCTCAAACCTGATTGCCGTGGGCGTCATGATTCTTCGTATAGTTGACCTTGTGAAAAAATAACCGAGCTTCCAACACGTGCTCAAGTACACAAGATGCACCAGTAGCAAATTCGTACCAAAAATCCTTCTTCTACTCACGTGCATTAGCTCCCAGGCACAAATTCCAATGCTAGTAATTGCTTTGCCAAAACCTCCTGCTACCCGATGGAACAGAACGATGGATCTTTTCTTCCGCTGAATCGATCTGCTGCCTTGTGCTGTCATAACGAGGACTCAGTCCTCTTTTTGTCCAAAACAAATCTCAATCCGACTGCACGCACCTGCAACAATGCTAGCCCTGCCTGGGTCTTGTTGCCTGGCTTTGTACGCTCCATCCAGCTGGCCCATCTGGTCCACAGCGCCCACACGTGGGCCTTGGCCTGCACAAGGCCAGCCTCCCAGCTGCCAGACGATCCCACGAGCACGTACTTGCGCTCCCTGATGCTCGCTCGATCGACTGCTATCCATCTGATCGATCACCGCACATCCCGCGTGCGCATGCGTTCCACTGCCACGCCCCGCAGCCACGGCCACACGTATACTCGCCTGTTGTTGATCGCCGCAACTCGCCGAGATCAGTCACGTAACTCTTCTGATTGCCTTTTTCTGATCACGCTGAGAACCACGACGATGGCCGGCTGCATCTCAGATTTGATCCTTCCTCTAAATCAACAATCCATGATCTCCGAATAATCTAGCTCATGACACCACTTGTTAGAATAAATCCGAGGCATACCGTCGATCATCCGAGGACCAAGCACACACGAGCACGACACCGACATTTGTTAACGAGGTTCACTGATATGGCTACATCCCCGGGGCTCGACTACGGGTGCTCCTCCCCGTGACACCGTCACAATACCGCACACCGGCCACCCGGGCGCCGGCTCCCCCTTGCACGCCTGTGCTATTATGTTGGCATAGATTACAAGTGTCCTATTAGGACACGACTCCATATCCTATATAAACACAATACAACTACAAGTCCAACTGTAACCTACCTTGTACACAATATTCGACACAACTCCAACAAAGGCAATCTACTCAGAGTCATCACCCATGATGATCATGTCATTGACATAGTGGTGGACAAATAGTGCATGATCATGATCACTTGCCGTAAAACCAACAATCGTGAAAATTGAGGTGGGGCGCTAAAACCAGGCACAAGGGGCTTGCTTAAGGCCATATAGAGAGCGGGGAAGACAGAATACCATACCGTGAGGAACAAAATGCCTCACGCAGCTCAACATTAATAAGTGACATCAGGTTGAGATACAAATCAGTGGCGAACAAATGCCACACTGAGAAGGGGTGCAGACAATGGTCATGTGGGCCACATGTGCAAATTCCCATTGTAGTCATGATCGTGTCCCTTAAAGCCATGGGCTGATGGGCCACAAGACGAACCTTGTAAACCCATTACAAGTGATGGGACGAACACAGGGAGGAAATAAACAAGATTGATGTGCCAATGCGATCAAGGGCAGCAAGCTCCTATGCCATGGCATGCTGCCATTTGGGATGAATAATATAGCATCACGATAAGAAGTCGTCTCGAGAAGAGCAACGCTAACAAAGCTATAGCGGTCAACAACCAGAAGTGGATGAGCACAAAAGCCATAAGTAGGCTCAGGAGGAGGCTGTGCATCGCCAACAGAAGGGGACGTAGTAGTCGATGAAGATGGCTCATCAGTCGAAGATGGCGCCTCAAGAGAAGGCGGCACGTTTGGAGTAGGCACAACGGAGGAATTCTCGGTAAGCGGACGACAAGCGTATTAGAAGGGAAAGTAGAGTCAAATACAAGGAACCATCAGTGGAGTCTCAGGTGAAGAATGAGGTGAGGATTGCTGCGAGGGGTCCACAACATGAGTAGTCTCAGGGGATGAACGAGGTGGGGACTGCGGCGAGGGGTCCACATAGGAGTATGTGCAGACACAATGGGATGGGTGGACAAGGGCAAAAGACAAAGAAGACACTAAATGGAGCCGTCGGGTTGGTGCATTCATGGGGGCCAAGAAGAATGAAACAAACACAACCAAGCAAACAAAGCACCGAGTAGTCAGGAGAACAACCAAAAAGATGCTCAAGAGGGATGCCACCCTGCAGAGCAGAAGAAGGCAGAGTGTTGATTAGACAGTTGGAAGTGGAGACAGGTAGAACCGCGGTGGCGGAAGGAGGTGCTGCAGCAAGGTTCCCTGCTCTCATTCTCTCCCTATCTCTAACTTGCTTCTTTCTCCCGCTCTGCCGAGCTGAAGAAGCGGAGTGTTGATGAGATAGTTGGAAGTGGAGACCGGCAGAACTGTGGTGGCGGAAGGAAGTGCTGCAGCAAGGTTCCCTGCTCTCTATCTCTCCCCATATCTCTACATTTGCTTCTTTCTCCCGCTCCTCTGTTCTTCATCTCTCTCCCTTTTTGCTTCTTTCCTGTGTCAAAGCTTTTCGCGTCGCGCATCTTTCCAAATCTCCAGTTGCGTGGGCTGAGCAGCTCACTTTTCCCTCCCAATTTCTAGTCTCTTGATTCAAAATAAACGAGTAGTCTGGAGTACTCAGCAATTAGTCTCACTACTGCTCGACTGCACAAATTAGTCAAGTTTTTCAGCCTAGTCAACAGTGAAGTTACGACTCGTATACTACTCTCTTGACTAGTCTAGACTAGACTAGTCGATCGACTCACAATCTTATTGCATTTTGCAATAATCTGGATTTGCTACCCCACGTGTGTAGTTTACACCCTAGATCCAGCATACATTCTGCCTCTGAGATTCACATATTTTATTTCTCTACACTATGCAACAGCATACTCTTTATGAACTAATGAATGTCTAGCTTATATTAATCCATTTCCATGCATGGAGTCAGTGAAAAACTGAAAATGAATTTGCATTCAGTGATAGTCGAATCTAAACCACATTGACCATATCCTTTTTCACATGACAATAACAATCTCATTCATCTGTATTTATTTGGAGGAGCTATCGCAATGCTATAGTTACATTTGTATACACAAATGTTCCAAGATCCCAAGTTACCTAGCTCCATGAAGAAAAACTTTGCATCCAGAGATTTAGAATGGACAAAGGTTAACATGCCATAGATTATATACGCTATAGTTCCAGGAGATTAGTTGAGTTCCAGCACCAAATACTGAAATATATAATATGAAGCCATTCTCTACAACCTGTCCGCTGCAGAATACACATTCTGCATTTTCAGCTTCGATATTCTTCAAGTTCTAGACATAAGTTTTATATATCTAAGTACTAGGTGCACGTCCATGCTCTTAGCCCTGTAGAAGAATCTAGACTAGTAGCCCCACGGTGGACACCATGATCATCTTAGCTGCTAACAAGAGCTGGTACCACAGGAACTTGGTTATTCTCAAAATATATCAAAGGACAACTATAACATAAACTTTTAACATTTTATTGGAGTAATTTTGGAAGCTATTCAAGTAACTGTTTCAGTAAATTCCATAATTTAAATGTTCTAGCTGATCCATATTTATATATAGTCATTTCTGATTTCTCCTTATAGCGGCTCTTGAGTATTTGCTCGTTAGGCTGTTAAATGTATTGGTTTCATATGTGAAAACAGTATCCTAGTTTTTTAAGGTGTAACCAGAATAGCCATTTTAGTTATCTAATCAGTAACCAGCTATGTTGTGCAAGGGAACCATACTTCTCCTAATTTTCTATTTTGACTTGAATTTTCTAGACATATTTACAATCAGCCTCTGTGCGGATAGAAGAAATGAGAGTGAAAAGGCGTGACACAGAGCAATGGATGGCACATCGATTACTTCCTGAGAACCTCAAGGGGCGAATATTGCGTCATGAGCAATACAGATGGCAAGAAACAAGAGGGGTTGATGAAGAGGGCCTTCTTATGAATCTTCCCAAGGATCTTAGGAGGGAGATAAAACGACATCTTTGTCTATCACTTCTCATGAGGGTATTTTCTCAATCTTTACATGGTTATACTATATTTGCAAATCCTCGTCTCAAGTATGCCTGTCTCGAGATCACACTTAACGTAGTGGTCATACACTGTTTCAATGGAAATATAGAAACATGCCAATGCAAAGTTTAAAGTTCTAAAAATGATATCGGATGTTGTTGCCATGGCAGAGTTTTCCATTCAATGTTGAGGTTTGCACACTGACTGCTCATGTGCCTAGACAGTTGGTTAGTTGCTTTCGTCGGTGGTTCTCAGTTAGCCTGGTCGTGGGTTGGTGCAATAGAACGGGTCAGTTGTGCTAGTGGGGATAACTTAGTCCATGCCCGCACATATTTGGCTGGTGGGATGGCACGAGCCCTAAGGATCTCCATGGGTGTTTAGCTCCGGCCGTTATGGCCACTATGTATTCCCAAATAAAAGGATAAATGAGAAACAAAAAGTTGTGCTATTGTACGCAGCACAAAAAATAATCCTGTGTGCTTTCGTCCCTAAACCCAATGACCGTCGAAGGCCTGCTGTTATTTTGTATCAGAGCCTCGTTGCTCGTGGTTCTGTGAAGATGACTGGAGGTCCGATCAGTCCAAGGTCGAAGCCCGATGCCCCTCATGCTAAGATCACCGACGGGAAAGACAATGGCAGTGGCACACTCGTGGTGCAGCGCGTCTTGCGTGATTCAGGCGGATTGACCACATAGTCGATGGGTTTCGAACATTGTGAGATAGTTCGGTTCCTATCTACCGTTGGTGTTAAAGGGAGAACAGCGAGGAGCCAACTCTACGTTGCCTGGACACGCCCGTTTCAGCCATTTGAACTTGCGCAAGCTTGCGAGGCAAGACATGGTGCGAGCAAGCAGATCAGATCTGTGATGCTTGCTTGGCTGGAAAACAGAGGCGTGTGCCCTCCACGCAGCACGCCAAGTTCCGCGTTGAGAACTGCCTTGAGGTGGTCCATGGCGACCTTTGCGGGCTGATCTCACCGGCGACACCAAGTGGGAAGAAATACTTACTTCTGCATATGGATTGCGCTTCTTGCCTCTAAGGACGAGGCCCAATGGCAATCCAGTGCATCCAGGCTGAAGCAGAGTCCGATTCTGGCAGCAAGCTATGCGTTTTACAGACGGGTCGAGGTGGCGAGTTCACATCCGACTCCTTCACCGCGTATTGCGCCGATCTCGGAGTTTAGCGTCAACTCACTGCACCCTACCACCGCATCTAAACAGCGTCATCGGGCGTTGCAATCAGATGGTGGTGAGCATGGCCTGCTGTCTTCTCGAGGCCAAGTGTGTTGCCGGTGAGTTCTAGGGCGAAGCGGTCACGACAACGGTGTTCATCTTGAACCGTTGAACATGTCGGCAATGAAGAGCCTAGATGACAAGACACTGTTTAAGGCATGGACACGACTCTTCATCAGCATCTAAGTGGGCGATCTGGTGATCACTGTGTCCAAAGCTGGCGAGATGCAGAACTTGTTTAGAATGTCTTACCTCAATCTGCTGAGGTTTTACCTTGGGATGGAGGTGCAGCAGGGCACTGTCAGGATCACCATCTCTCTTTCTGCCTATGCCCATAACCTTCTCAAGAAGAGTGGCATGGCGGGGTCCAATCCCTGTCAAGTGCCCATGGAGCCGTGCTTCAAGCTTTCCATGGCGCCGATGAAAGATGCAGCAGTGTACCACAACATTGTCGGGGCCCTGCCATACTTAGTGCACACAAGGCCGGACCCAACGTATTCGGTCGATTTCGTCTCTCACTTCATGGAGGCACCGGCGGAGGACATCTTGTAGTTGTCAAATGGATTCTTCGCTACATCGCCAGTACAACACACCTTGGCTACAAGTTTGCAAGGAACACCGGTGCTTCCTGCCTCGTTTTCTACAGCGACACCGCGACACTGACTTGGGCGGGGACGTGGACACGCTCAAGAGCACGTTCGACACGCTCCACTTCCTTGGCAGCAGCCCTGTGACCTGACAGTCCCGGAAGCAGAAAAATGTGGCCCTCTCGGGCTGTGAATCTGAGTATGTCGCAGCCACCACTGTTGCCTGTTAGGGTATCTGGCTAGCACGCCTGAAGGTGAATTAGCGACGTGGAGGTTAAGTGTGTGGTGCTCAAGGTGCATAAGAAATCAGCTATCTACCTCACCAAGAATCCTATGCTCCATGACCGCTCGAAGCATATCGAGTTGAGGTATCACTTCATCGGGGATTGTGTGGAGACGAAGAAAATTGAGCTGGAGTTCGTGGCGACTGAACACCAACTCGCAGACATGTGCACCTAGCAATTGGGCGACGTTCGACTTCATTAGCTTCGTTCAGGCATCGACATAGTTGAGGTAAACCCTGGACACAAAGTTTAGGGAGTGAATGTTGCAGTAAACTTAGCATTCTTCAGAGCATATAGTTTAGATGCCATGATAGAGTTATTCTGTTGGGCAGAGTTTTCCGCTCAATAATCGTGGCATGGCAGAGGTTTGCACATTGACTGTCATGTGCCTAGATAGTTGGTTAGCTGCTTCCACCGGTGGTTTTCAGTTAGCCTGTTCATGGGATGGCGCGACAGAGCGGGTCAGCCAGACTTGTGGGGATAGCTTAGTCCATGTCCGCATGATTATGCTTGTGGGATGGCACGAGCCTCAAGAATTGCCACAGGTGTTTGGCTTCGGCTGTTATGGCCACTACTTTGTATTCGCAAATAGAAGGATCAACGAGAAACAGAAAAGCTGTGCGCTTGTACACATCGCAAAAATAATCTCGTGTGCTTTTGTCCCCAAACCCGAACCCTCTCTTTCCCTTTGTTTCGGTGATCGCTAGACTAGAGGCAAGCGGTAGCTGGGGGCCGACTGATAGTCGGGTACACCTGAATGGTAGTTTAGGGGGCACCTGGGTAGTGATCAGGTCTTCCTAGGTAGTGCCTTGTTGGAGGTTGAGGCCTAGGTTTACTTTGCCTTGTTCCACGAGAAGTGTTTGTGCAAACTGTTCTACCCCCCCCCCTTCCGTAAAGTGTGATGCTTGTGGCATCACGTCGGATTTCCTTGAAAACCATGATGGCTCCCGAGGTTGTATTTTTACCCTTGCTCCGGGGATGATGCAGCTTGCCTTAGCACATAGCCTCTCCATGCTCCTTTCCTTCGCCCCCACCCCCATTCGTCGACTCATGGTGCCTTGGGTGCGCAACTGCACCCTCTCGCTTGTGGTGCCTTGGTTGCATAGTGTCACACCCTGTTGTCCGTGATGCCTTGGCTGCGTAGTAGCGTTGGGCCCTCTCGCCCGGGGTGCCTCGACCACTTGTGTTGCGACCACTCGCTCGGGGTGCCTTGGCGAACTACATCGCACCGCCTGCTCATTGTGCCTTAGCCACCTGCGTTGTACCCGCTCGCTCGGGGTGCCTCACCGCTTGTGGTGCTCTTGTTGGCAAGTCAAATTCCACCTCGTTGCAGGATGTTGTGCCCCGCTCTGGCGGTCGTACCTCACTAGTGAGGCCGTGCTTGACTAGGTGAAGTTGCGTCCTGCCCCTAGCAGGTCACGTGCTCTTCTCTCACCTCTCAAGAGGTGAGTGAGAGCTCATGTCTAGTGTTGCCCCCCCCCCCTCAAGTGAGGGGTGGTCCTCTGTCTATAGGTGGTGGATTGGAATTTTACAAGGGGAGTTCCCTTGTGGGAGTTTTTACACTTAATGTCTTGCCCTTTCTCTAACCCCACAAGTGGGCTGGTGGAGGGGTATCCCTATGATATCTTGTTAGAATTTTTGTGTATTCTAATTCTATTTACTATCCTGCCCTTGGCCTTTATATATGAGATGGGGAGGGGGTGTATATTACGTGTTGTGGAAAAATAGGTGAGTAGAGAGTATCTCGTCGTTAGTGCTCGAGAAAAATAAAGTTAGCAAGGGTGTTTACTGTGATCTTATGCAAAGGTCGCTGCACACTAAGAGAAAGTTGACACAATCAGGGAAATAACAACTTGTATTTTCAGGTGGGCCTAGGCTAAAACATATACATGTGCATGTGTGTAAAACATGAAAAAAACCTTATATAATGGGGATATTACACGACAAATTAAGAGACCACACATGGGACCGCACATAGGAAGCATCAAAGAACAATATGCTTTGTGACAGAACACCGAAATCCTCAAGCAACCATTGTAGCCAAGTCACCTTTGCCGTCAAAAGAGCCATAACCCACAATTCAACCTCTGCAATCGAACGGGAAACTGCAATCTGTTTTTTTCTCCAGGCAATGAGAGAACCACCAAGAAAGAAACAATAAGCAGAAGTGGAATGGTGATCCCAAGGATCACTAGTCCAAAGTAGCATCTGAACAGTCCTGAAGCTGTAAAGAACTAGAGTTTGGGAAGAAATGACGTAGAGTGAGCGTCGCACAAAGATATCGTAGAACACAAAGGAGGTGATTATAGTGAACTGACGTGGTAGCAGAAACAAATGACTCAAGTGTGGACAACATATGAGAGAGATATTCGGACGAGTAACAACGTGATAGACAAGACTCCCAACAAGATGATGATAGCATGGCGGATTAGACGAGGGCTCATCGTCAGAAGCATGAAGACGGAAGGTGGACATTGAGATCCGTCGAAGCCTCAACAACACACTCATATAGTAAGAGCAGCAGGAGCAAGAAGATCTTGAATGTACTTTGGTGTAGTAATTTTGATCTAGGGTGGAACCCTAATAGGTTGATCTTTTCACACTTGGGAGGGGAAAAAGGGCAAATCAAAGAGAAACACAAGAAGAACTCTCAAATAGACTTGATCCAATCACACATGTGCTAGATCCACATACAGAAAGAGGTAACAAGGGTCCAAATCCAACAAAGGGGGATACAAAAGGGGCACTAGTTCATCTCAATCCTAGGAGGAAGGAGGTCTTGAATCCATGAGGATCTTCCCATGAAGGGGTCTTGAATCCACTTGGGGGATCTTCTCACATGGAGGCCTTGATCTCCATGGGAGTAGGGGTACAACTGGATGAATAAAGCTCTATCTCTAGTATGAGCTATCACAATGCTAACCCTAAAACGTAGGTAGAGGAAGGGTATATATAATCTAGGGGGCAAAGGGGTACATGGGCCTCGGCCCAGATACACTGCGCGTAGGCAGGAGGGGCCGGATGTTTGGGCTGACAGGGGCTGGTTTCGGGTGCTCTCTGTATAGGAGGTGCTGGATTTCCGGGGCTGGGCCGGAGGTTCGGTGCCTGTAGGTGGTCTTCGATTGAGCTGCTGATGTGGTTGACATCTCCAGGGGCCGGATGTCCGGGCCAGGGGCCGAATGTCCTGGGCCTGTAGGCCTTCTCCGTTTCCTTCCGTCGTGCTCCTTCGTCCATGTACTTGGGGACTTGTACGTCGTCACGAGCATCTCCGAGAGGGTGTTCTTTATACCTTATCACACATAGCATTTCGGCATTAGGTAGTAGCCATGTCTCACGTGGAATATCACTAAGAAGATATGTCACCTCAGTCTCGAGAGCTCTTGCACGTGCTCGTGTCATCAGTCCACTTGGCACTTGAGTAGGCGAAGGTTGGTCCATGGGGATGACCGAAGGATGCTCTGCATCATCTTCCCCCCGGGAAAGATCCGACCTCGGATCGAAAACCTCATCACCATGGTAGGGAGCGCTCACGTTGTACTTTTTGCGCGGTATGTCGATCTTGTATGCATTGTTGTTGTAGCGTGCGATCACCTTGAAGGGTCCGTCGGCTCAAGGTAGTAGCTTAGACTTGTGTTCGTTGGGGAAGCGGTCCCTGCGAAGGTGTAGCCATACAAGATCTCCAAGGTTGAATATCATGGGTTGCTTGTTGATGTTGAGCTTGGTCGCGAGGCGGTGTACTTGACGCTCGATTGCTTGCCTTGTATCTTGATGCACCTTCTTGAGATAACTCGCTCGTGCACTCGCGGCCATGTTGATGCGCTCTTGTAGAGGTAGCGGTAGAATGTCCAATGGGGACAACGGATTGAAACCGTAGATGACCTCAAAGGGGGACTTGCCGGTAGTCGAATGTCTTGCTCGGTTGTAGGCGTACTCGGCGATGCGTAAGCACTCTTCCCACTCCTTGATGTTCTTCTTGATCAAGACGCGGAGGAGAGTTGATAGAGTCCGGTTGGTGACCTTCGTTTGGCAATGGTATGCGGATGAGAGGAGTAACTTGATTATGAGCTTGGCGCATAGGGTCTTCCAAAAGCAGCTAAGGAACTTGACGTCGTGGTCCGATACAATAGTCTTGGGCACTCCATGTAGACGCAAGATTTCCTTACAGAAGAGATTTGCAACATGTGAAGCATCGTCGATCTTGTTACATGGAATAAAGTGTGCCATCTTAGAGAAACGGTCCATGACAACAAATACCGTATCTTTTCTATTTTGAGTTCTAGGCAAACCAAGCACAAAATCCATACTAATATCTTCCCATGGGTGATACAGAATAGGAAGTGGCATATAGAGACCATGGGATTGAGCTTTAGACTTAGCTTTGCGACATGTAGAGCATCGGTCGGTGTAGCGTGAGACGTCACGAAACATCTTAGGCCAAAAGTAGTTCTTGGAAAGCGCAACAAATGTCTTTTCGCGTTCAAAGTGTCCCATTAGTCCTCCACCGCGAGCCTCTTGCAAAAGCAACAAACGAAGAGAAGACTCGGGGATACAAAGCTTGTTAGCTCTCATTAGATAATCATTGTTGATATAATATTGGTCCCAAGAGAGATGCGTTAGGCATTTAGCATAAAGAATGACAAATGAAACATCATGCGCATACATGTCTTTGATGTGTTCAAATCCTATGACATTCAATTCAAGTTGAGTTACAAGCATGTGGGATAAAGCGTTCGCCACAACATTTTTCTTACCTTTGATATACTTGATAACATAAGGAAATGACTCAATGAACTCACTCCATTTGGCATGTCGCTTATTCAATTTCGTTTGACCTGTAAGGTATTTAAGCGTTTCATGATCCGTATGGATGACAAATTCACGAGGGCGAAGATAATGCTCCGACACATGCAAGACTCTCACTAAAGCATATAACTCTGTCATAAATGGGGTAGTAAGTTGCGCTCCGAAAAGTTTCTCGCTAAAGTATGCGATTGGGCGCTTCTCTTGCATCAACACACCTCCTATGCCATTACCACTAGCGTCGCAATGCACTTCGAAAGTTTTATCAAAATTGGGCAATCCAAGCAATGGAGCATGTGTAAGCAAATTCTTAAGCCCATGAAATGCGGTATCTTGGGATGGTCCCCAAACAAAGGATGCATTCTTCTTACTCAATGCGTGCAATGGTGATGCAATGGTGCTAAAATCCTTCACAACGTGACGATAACATCCGGCTAAGCCAAGGAAGCTACACACTTGTTGCAAGTTGGTTGGTTGTGGCCAAGTTTTAATAGCATCAATTTTAGCTTCGTCTACATGAACACCCTTAGAAGACGGAACAAAACCCAAGAAAACAAGCTTGGCAACACCAAATGTGCATTTCTCCATATTAGCATAAAGGCGCTCGTTTCTAAGAGTTTGCAAAACAACTCTAAGATGGGTGACATGATCTTCTAGAGATTCTCTAAACACAAGTATATCATCAGAGTAGACCACAACAAATATGCCAATATATTCGCGAAGAACGTAATGCATCACACGCATGAAAGTGTCGGGTGCTTCGGATAAGCCCATAGGCATAACTAACCACTCATACAAGCCAAACTTGGTTTTGAAAGCGGTTTTCCATTCATCACCCTCTTGAATGCGAATTTGGTAAAAGCCACTTTTAAGATCAATTTTAGAGAAAACTGTGGCTCTGCTAAGCTCATCTAGCATATTGTTAAGGCGTGGAATGAGATGCCTATAGCGAACGGTGATAGCATTTATGGGTCAGCAATTGGAACACATGCGAAAACTTCCATCTTTCTTGGGCACAAGAATAACCGGAATGGCACAAGGACTTAAGCTTTCACGTACATGCCCATTGTCAATGAGGTGTTGTACTTGCCGTTGTATTTCCTTGGTTTCTTTGGGGTTGACGCGGTACGGTGCCTTGTCGGTAAAGGTGCGCGGGGAATGAGGAAGATGCGGTGTTCGATGCCTCGTAGTGGAGGTAGACCTAGAGGTAGCTCATCGGGGAATACGTCCTTGAATTCCTACAATAAATTAGACAACACTAAAGGTAGGGTGAGAGGTGTTAGTCCGTGCCGCTTCATCCTTGCATACTAGGACATAGTGTATGCCACTAGATGGGTTCTCACACATTTCTCTCATGTCTCTTTTGGTAGCTAAGAGCACTAAGTTTTTCTTGTCGCTCATCGTGGAGGCACTCATTTTTGGCTTATGACGCTCACTCTTCTTTTGCTGGTTCACTCTCTCACTATTCTCTCCAGTCTCCGTGATGGGTGGATGCTTGCTTGTCGGCGATCAATTGGCTTGGCGACATGGGTCATAGCACGTAGTCCTTTCCCTTCATCTTGAAAACTATAGTGATTGGTTCGCCCGTTGTGGATAACGCCACGGTCGAGTTGCCAAGATCGTCCAAGTAGGAGGTGGCAAACGGACATGGGAACCACATCACACTCCAATATGTCTTCGTATGCTCTAATCTTGAAGGAGACTTGAACGGTGTGCTCCACTTGAATGGTGCCGGAGTCGCTAAGCCATTGGACCTTGTAGGGGCGAGGATGCTTCATCTTGACCAATTGTAGCTTGGAACATAGCTCTTCACTTACCAAATTGTGGCAACTTCCTCCGTCAATGATGACCTTCACAGAACGTCCATTGATGCCCGCTTTGGTGTGGAAGATGTGGCAACGTTGGTCTTCGTCTTGCTGGTGTTGAAGTGTCAAGACTTTAGAGACAACAAGAGCGGGGCTAGAATCATTGTCACTAAAGACTTGGTCATTTTCGTCTTCATTCACTCGCCGGTGCATGGCCACGTGCTCAAGTGCTTCCATTTCTTCCTCGCTCATGGAGTCATAGGTGCCGTCGTTATTGGTGATCATGGTACGCCGCGTGGGGCACTCAAATGTCTTGTGGCCTCGGCCTTGGCATGTGAAGCACTTGATGGAACTTGTCTCATCCGTTGGAGTAGATGATGATGAAGCTCTCGGCTTGAGGTTGCTTGTAGTAGGAGGACGACTTGAAGATGTCGAAGCTTTCTTGAAACTTGACTTGTCGCCGTTGCTTGGTGTAGTTTCGTCGGGGTAGAAGGCGCCGTAGTCGTTGAAGCTTGAGTGTATGAACCGTAGGTCTTGGAAGAGTACTTGGCGTACTTGTAATCATCTTGCACTTGTCACTCCGCCTTGGTAGCTTGGTGCACTAGCTCGAGGAGGTTCGAATACGGTTGGAAATCATCAATCTTCCTGATAGGATGGTTGAGTCCGTTCAAGAATCGTGCCATAGTTTGCTCCTCATCTTTCATGACATTGGCTCGGATCATGGTGATCTCCATTTCCTTGTAATACTCTTCAACGGACTTGGTGCCTTGCTTGAGTAGTTGCAATTTCTTGAATAGGTCGCGGCTATAGTACGTGGGTACAAAGCGCGCTCGCATGACATCCTTCATTTGATTCCATGTTGTGATTGGTGGGTCACCTTTTGCTTCTCGTCGCTCAATGACTTGCTCCCACCAAATGAGGATATAGTCTTGGAACTCAAGAGATGCCATGGCAGTCTTCTTTTCTTCTTCATAGTTGTGTAAACGAAAGACCTTATCGACCTTCAATGCCCATGAAAGGAAGTCTTCGGGATAATTGCTTCCGGAGAACTTAGGCATGGTGAACTTGAGCTTGCCGTAGCGTTGCTCTTCATTGTGTTGGTGGCGATGGTGATGACGCTCTTGTCGTGGATGATCTTCAAGCGCTTGCTCCTCCTGCTCTTGATTAGCTTGACGTTGAGGGTGTGGAATTCTTGAACGGTTCCTCAACTCTAGGTGCTCCTCAAGGCGTGCGGCTTCTTCTTGTTGCTCTCGTCGGAGGGCCTCTTCTTGTTCGCGCACACATCGGTTGTGTTCACTGACGGCTCGTGTGGCTTCACGTAGGGCACGTTGAGCTTCTTGGTCTTGTTCCTCGCGGTTGTCGTCCTTGTTGTAGGGTGTCGCCGTCTTGGTTTTCTTGGTGATCTTGGCGTATTGGAGGCTCTTGGACAGTAGGATCATTAGCTTGACGACGGTGTCGCTCACGTTCCCGGAGGCTGTCTTGTAAACCATTGTCATGAAATGAGTTTTGTGGAGCTTGATGATCTTCATGGTCTTGGCGACAATGCGGACGAGCTCGGGGAAGACTTGCATCCGAAGAAGATTCCGAAGAATGTCGGCTTGAGTGGCACCGTCTTGATGATGACGATGTCGTAGAAGAACGGTTGACCATCAAAGCACGAAACTCTTCCATTTGAGTAGACATGCTAGCGTCGAGCTCTTCCATGTGGGTGGAAAGTTTCGATTGTCGAAGTAGTCTCTTGTACGTAGCTCAGATGGTCGCAAGTCGGTAGCAAGTAGGTCGATGTGGTCGCTCAATGCTTCATTCTCTTAATGCAAAGCTCTTTGCACACCGAATAGGTGATGCTTGGTGATGTAGTTGTTCGGGTCCTCTTCTTGTTCGATGATGAGTGGGTTGGTAGAAGTACTTGACCTATTCATCATCTCTAGCAAATATGTGAGTGGAAGAAAGGAATGAACTAGACCAAATGTACCTTGTCCGATGTTGAAGATGGATCAATCATCACTCAATAATGTATTATGGAAATAGCACAATTGGTATCGGATCTTGTCTATTCTCACACCTACACAAATAAAGCCTTTGGAGTAGCATGGTGAGGATGCTGGCACAAAATTTATGCAATTGTTAGCAAGATTTCAATAATGTTGAAAGAGATTCACAAACTTGCAAGTGTAACAAGTAGACCAAAGCAATACGTGGCACACGGAAACACACACACGGATAGATAAATGGGGTCGTGCAACCAAGGAACGAACTCAAAATGTGGAATCCACGGAAAATGCTCTTGTTGCACAACACTAGAGAGACGCTAGCACGATTGCTCAAC
This sequence comes from Aegilops umbellulata, assembly GCA_032464435.1. Taxonomy (NCBI): domain Eukaryota; kingdom Viridiplantae; phylum Streptophyta; class Magnoliopsida; order Poales; family Poaceae; genus Aegilops; species Aegilops umbellulata. The sequence continues at coordinate 292,121,423 of CP136060.1, forward strand.
AGACGAGATACGATACTTGTGCACAACCTACAAAGCAAAAATGCAACTGACTTCTATCCCAAGTATGCTATATGTATGATTCCTGGTGATTCTCTTAAGATGATCCAAGATGATCGAGTATGGCAATTTGTATGCAATATGGTATGATACTACGACTCTTGCTTACAAGCTTCTTTGTTCTCTTTTTGCTTAAAAGCTTTTCTTGCTCTTTTGATATTGTCCTTTGGCCACTTATTCAACACACTCGAATCAAGATAGCAATGGTGTATGCGGGAACAAATGATGACACAAGAGATAATAAGATATATGCACGCAATAGAAGTAAGTGACGCAAAAGTTTGGCTCGGGGTTAACAATGCAATGGCAAGGGAGAGTATATGAAGGGGGATACAAAAGGGGCACTAGTTCATCTCAATCCTAGGAGGAAGGAGGTCTTGAATCCATGAAGGATCTTCCCATGAAGGGGTCTTGAATCCACTTGGGGGATCTTCTCACATGGAGGCCTTGATCTCCATGGGAGTAGGGGTACAAGTGGATGAGCAAAGCTCTATCTCTAGTTTGAGCTATCACAATGCTAACCCTAAAACGTAGGTAGAGGAAGGGTATATATACTCTAGGGGGCGAAGGGGTACGTGGGCCTCGGCCCAGATACACTGCGCGCAGGCAGGAGGGGCTGGATGTCCGGGCCTTCACGTCGGGTCGGATGTCCGGGCTGGCAGGGGCCGGTTTCGGGTGCTCTCTGTATAGGAGGTGCCGGATTTCCGGGGCTGGGCCGGATGTCTGGGGCTGAGCCGGATGTCCGGTGCCTGTAGGTGGTCTTTGATTGAGCTGCTGCTGTGGTTGACATCTCCAGGGGCCGGATGTCCGGGGCCTGTAGGCCTTCTCCGGTTCCTTCTGTCGTGCTCCTTCGTCCATGTACTTAGGGACTTGTCCGTTGTCACAAGCATCTCCGAGAGGGTGTTTTTCATACCTAATCACACATAGCATTCCGACTTTAGGTAGTAGCCATGTCTCATGTGGGTCATAACGGAATATTACTAAGGAGAGATGTCACCTCGGTCTCGAGAGCTCTTGCACGTGCTCGTGTCACCGGTCCACCTGGCACTTGAGTAGGCGAAGTCTGGTCTATGGGGATAACCGAAGGATGCTCCGCATCTAATTGGCTCCGATCCTACTCAAGGTCCGACCCTCTATCGTATGTGGCACGCCACATGGATGGTCAACAATAGTCAAGGCCAATCAACACAAATCAAGGAGGTCAACCATAGTCGAAACAAGCTCTCATGGGTCCAAGCGAGCCACCCCGGTCAAGGAAAGTCCAAGCAAAGTCATCATGGTCAACAAGTCAAAGAAAGAAACTCGTAAAAGAACAAGTCAAAGACGCAGGCAAAGGAGCAAAGAAGCCCAAGCCCAAGCAAGGAAGCCTTCAACGCTACCACACATCTCCAAGCCCAACTAGAGGCATATGGCCCAAAGGACGCCAAACTATCTTGTTCTACCCTCCCACCTCCTCAAGGGTAGCCTTGGTCATTTGTCAAAAGACCCCTAGGCTATATGAATCTTTGACTCCCTACTTGAATAAACTCAAGAGAAGGATCACACTCCTCACCTAGCTCTCTTTGGCGAGCTAGCGAGGCCGAGATTCGAAGTCCGAGGAACCTAGTAAGGCTCAGACCAGTGGGGGTCGTGGGACACCTCAGGTGTCTCGTGCGTTGGGCACTACCCTCGACCACTTTTCGGGAGTTGTGGGGCTCCAGAAACGGCAACACTCAAGTGTCCCATTCGCCAGACACCACTCTATGTCCTATGGGAGGGTCGTCGAGAGTGGTGCTTGGCGACCATGGCCTCAAGATCCAGTCCAGGCACCAGTCGAGGAACCTCAGGAGGGGTAACTGCCTCCAACTCTGCCAAACGAGATCGGAGTGCCTTCATGTCCTCCTTTTTTTGAATTGCTGGATCTGCATTCATCAGCACATGTCTATAGTTCTGTTCTGGACCCCATAGTTTCTTATCTGCCTGTAGTGCACATTTCACAGTCCATATTTCTGTAGTCTGTTTTGTAGGCCCCATAGTTTCTTATCTGCAGTGTAGTGCACATTTCACAGTTCATGTTTCTGTGGTCTGTTTTGTAGGCCACACACCCGTAGTTTGGTTACTTCGCTCTCTCATCTTTAATCCTTCCCCTCCTGTTTGCAGGTTCCAATGTTTGAAAACATGGACGAGCAGCTCTTGGATGCAATGTGTGATCGTCTAAAGCCCATGCTGTACACTGAGGACAGCTGCATAATTCGAGAAGGAGACCCCGTGAATGAAATGCTTTTTGTTATGAGAGGATATCTCGAGAGTATGACGACAAATGGTGGACAGAGCGGATTCTTCAACTCCAATGTTCTCAAAGGTGGAGACTTCTGCGGTGAAGAGCTCCTCACTTGGGCTCTTGACCCCGCTGCAGTTTCAAACCTTCCCAGCTCAACCAGAACAGTGAAGACATTGTCTGAAGTTGAAGCCTTTGTTCTGAGGGCTGATGACTTGAAGTTTGTAGCCACCCAGTTTAGGAAACTCCATAGCAAACAGCTCCAGCATACCTTTAGATTCTACTCACAACAGTGGAGAACCTGGGCCGCTTGTTTTATACAGGCAGCTTGGCACAGATATTGCAGAAAGAAGCTAGAGGATTCTTTGTTTGAGAAGGAGAAGAGGTTACAAGCAGCTATTGTAAGTGACGACTCTACCAAGCTCAGTCTGGGCGCAGCACTGTACGCCTCGCGTTTTGCTGGCAACATGATGCGGATCTTACGGAGAAATTCTACCCGAAAGGCCCGTTTGCAGGAAAGGGTGCCTGCAAGGTTGTTACAGAAGCCGGCAGAACCCAACTTTTTTGCCGTTGGAGAGTAATTTTGACATACCCTGCTACAAGCAGAAAGTCACAACCCAACTGGTAAAGTTTGTTCTTGTGCCCTCATCTTCTCCCAGCTCGGCTCAGTTTATGACTGGATGCTGTACATAGATAGACCGCTTGTTCTGCACCCTTGTAATTTATATAATGCAATTCAATGTATCATTGCTTTTCGTTGTCTATACATGTGCTGTGTTTGTATATTGAAGGTATCTACTATAAGCATTCCACATTTATTCGTACCTGAATTGGAAAACATGAAACTCTTGAATGATGTTTTAGGCTGGAAACTCCAAATGTAATTGGTCATTTCTTCGTTCCAGCACACATGCTTGTAGGGCAAACAGTCCGCTTGGGAACCAAAGTTCGTAATTGGTCGTACACCGTAAAAGAGCCAACGATTTTGAAAGATCCCCAGTTATATTATTACTAGCAAAAAAGCCCGTGCGTTGCAACGGGACACAAATTTTAACTTATTAATTCCTCTAGATAGGATGAACAGGTTAACTCTGCATCCTTTGAATAGTAATGCTTAATTTGTGTGATGCTTGAATTGGATGGTGAACAACAAAAACTCACCTCATCTATCATTTTTCCTAATGTCTATCCTCTGCTAGTTTTATGAAGATGACCTCTTTGAATAGTCTACATAGTACCTGTAGAAAGCAAATAATATGATTAGTTTTGGAGAACAATAGTTGGTCGCTTGTGTTCGATCTGAGCGGACGGAATTTCGATGGTAAGAAGCAATAGTACCACCTCGGATGTAGAAAATAATATAGGTGAAAAAACTGAAAGCGTAAATTCATGGGAAGAAGCGTATTATGACGGTGAACCCGACAAAGTCAATCCGTGCTTTATTATTAGGGAGGGATTGAAACATGTTTTGAGATCAACATTTTAAATGATTTTGTTAAAAAAAATTGAAACATTTATTGGTATTTTAACGCATTATTAAAAGCATAATTTTTTAAAAGCAAGAAGAATTTGAAACACTCTTTATCTCACACGCTCAGTGACCGCAATTTAAAAAAGTATTTAGACTATGTAGTATAAAGTTGAGAAAGCCGTCGAGATGTGCTTTTATGAGATGTGCTTTTATGGCTCCTCCTTCATCTTAGCACCAGTGGCGGAGCTTGGCCCAGAAAGATGGGTGGGCCGGCTATAGAAAATAACTATAAGGATTGTGTTTCATGGCCCAAAAATGCATAGAAAATGCATATCAACAGTGTATTAAGAACCATACTGAAGTTTCCACAAAAAAAAAACATGCTATAGATATGATATTTTTGGCATGATTTCTCTACGACAGTTCTGATCACACCATAGATAAACCGTCCTCCATCTATTTCTGCGGGGCCTAAATTTTAAATTTACGACTACGCTAGATCTCAGTCGACTGAGATTTAGCGAAGACTCAGTCGATCGCATAAGATCCATATGTACGTGTACGTCGGCTGGAACGAGCTTTTTTCTTTGTCGCTGCGGGCTGGCCGGTGGAGATGGGAGAGCCTTTCTTTTATTTTTCTTCTGGGCCTTGTTCCCTTTGTTGTGCAGCCCAAGTTTCCCGAGAGTGTCTTTTTAGTTGTTTTTGTCAGCCTACAAAAAAAGTATTTAGTTTTGTTTCTTTTTCTTGCCCTACACAAGTGAGTTTTGCCTGTAGGAGAGGAAGTCACGGTGGCTTCTCTTTTTCCCAAAAGGAATTTTCATTTTCATTTTTCTTTTTTCTTTACCTTTTTCTTCTTTTTATTGTTTTACTTCTCATTTACTTTTTATAAGTCTTTAACTTTTCTTTTATTTATTATTTGCTTGTCCCGTTTCATATTTTTTGTTTTGTTTTTCTTCTTTTTAATTTAATTTATTTTTTCATTTTTCATTTTGTCCTTGCTTATTACTGTTGTGTTTTATTCTATTTGATTTTAGCATATTTTCAAACATTCTAGCAGCCCTATTTTAGCAACGAAATTGCCTACCAACTTTTTTCTTAATCATTTTCAGTTGCACATCCATCAGATGCTTTGTAAGTAAATATTGGTTGCGATAGTTGAAATTTTATTAGCTGGATTGCTAAAATTCAGTCGATTGAGTTTAACCGAACTCCCGGTACACATATATATATCGTTGTTTCCGTAAGATTCACGCAACACTGCTTGTCTAGTGTTACCCTGACTTGTTTAGTGCCCGTTTCTTCTTCTTTTTTACTTTTCTCGTGTTCGGTATTGATGCGCGGTGTGCTGGTTGTGAGAGGCGTTTTTCATTGTTTTTGTTGGACTTTTCAATTGCCATGTACACACCATACTTCCGTGGAGTACTCGTCTCAAGGGCGGGGTCTTCGTCCCTCAGGGTTCTTCAGTTGCATTTTCTTCTTGTTGTTTTCCCCTCTTTTATGCCAGATCTCTATTTGTGGATTTATTTATGTATGCATTTTGTTTTTTTATGCTTGTATAATGTTGGAAATGCTTTTTGTTCGATGAGTGGGGATTTTTGAACCATGTAGACATAAATGTTAGTGGGCATGTTGGTTGTTAGCGGGTTTTTAAACCATGACTTGTTTTGTATAGGACCGGCATTTTCATATTTTTTACTTGTTTATGCATACAGGAATATTAGCATATATTTTTTCTTGCACGCGGTCGCAAGTGCATGTCTTCTAACCCGACCGCAACTGGACTTTTTTCTGTCGGAGGGGGGGGGGGGGGAGAAGGGGCGAGCCAGTTGCAAGCCCGACAACAACCCCGTAACTGCAAGTCCCCCAACATGGTTGCAACTCGACTTTTGTTTTTTCAGAGGCGAGGGGCCAGTTGCAAGCCTGACAACAACCCGCAACTACATGTCCCCCAACATGGTTGCAACTAGACTTTTGTTTTGTTGGAGGGGGCGCCGGGAGAGGGGGCGGGCCATTTGCAAGCCCGACACAGCCCTGCAACTGCAAGTGCCGCACCCGACCACAACTGCATGTCCCCCAACATGGTTGCAACTCTACTTTTGTTTTGTCGGAGGGGGCGCCGGGAGAGGGGGCGGACCAGTCGCAAGCCCGACAACAGCCCCGCAACTTCATGTCACCAAACATGGTTGCAACTCGATTTTTTTTTGTCGGAGGGGGTGCCGGGAGAGGGGGTTGGCCAGTTGCAATCCCGACAACAGCCTTGCAACTGCAAGTGCCGCACCCGACCGCAACTGCATGTCCCCCAACATGGTTGCAACTCTACTTTTGGTTTGTCGGAGGGGCTCCGAGAGAGAGGGCGAACGAGTTGCAAGCCCGACAATAGCCCCGCAACTGCATGTCGGCCAACATGGTTGCAACTCGATTTTTGTTTTATCGGAGGGGGCGCCGGGAGAGGGGGCCGGCCGGTTGCAAGCTCGACAATAGCCTCGCAACTGCAAGTGTCGCACCCGACCGTAACTGCGTGTCCCCCAACATGGTTGCAACTCTATTTTTGGTTTGTCGGAGGGGGCGCCTTGAGAGAGGGTGGACGAGTTGCAAGCCCGACAACAGCCTCGCAACTGCATGTCGCCCAACATGGTTGCAACTCAATTTTTGTTTTGTCGGAGGGAGCGCCGGGAGAGGGGGCCGGCAGTTGCAAGCCCGACAACAGGTCCGCAACTGCAAGCGCTGCACCCGACCGCAGCTGCATGTCCCCCAACATGGTTGCAACTCGACTTTTGTTTTGTCAGAGGGGGCGGGCCAGTTGCAAGCCCGACAATAGCCCCGCAACTGCAAGTGCCACATTCGACCGCAACTGCATGTTTTTTAACCAGACCGCAACTGGACCTTTTTGTTCTGTCGGAGGGGACACTGGGAGAGGGGGCACGCCAGTTGCAAGCTCGACAACAGCCGTGCAACTGCGAACGCCGGAACCGATCGCAACTGCATGTCCCCCAAGATGGTTGCAACTGGACCTTTGTTTTGTCGGAGGGGGCGGCGGGAGAGGGAGCGGGCCAGTTGCATGCCCGACACTTGGAATGCAACTGCAAGTGTCGCTCCCGACCGCAATTGCATGTGTTCTAGCCCGACCGCAATTGGACTTTTTTGTTTTGTCGGAGGGGCCACCGGTAGAGGGGGTGGGCTAGTTGCAAGCCCGACAACATCCCCGCAACTACAAGCATCGCACCTGACCGCAAGCTGCATGTCACCCAACATGGTTGCAACTGGACCTTTGTTTTGGCACAATTGCATGTCTGCCACTAGGGATGCAACTGCAAGTGTTGCCCCCTGGCTGCAACTGCATGTCTTCAACGCGACGGCAACTCCGTGGTGTCTTGTCGGGAGGGGGCATTTGCATTTCTGACACTGAGCATGCAACTGCAAGTTTTGCTACTAACTGCAACTCTGTGGTGTATTGTCGTGAGAAGGATATTCGGGAGAAGGATAGTTGCATGCCTGCCACTAGGCCTACAGTTGCAAGTGTCATCTCGGACTACACATGCATGTCGCCCTGCTGCTGATTAAGACTTATTTAAATCTCAATCGACTGGACCGTATCCACACCCCATTATTTACTTTGTTTTTCATATTTAATACCTTTTTATTTTTCTGTTTCTCTGAAGAGAGGTGTTTTGATTTTTTTTAAACATGCCAGACCAATCCAGTTGTACCTCTGCATCACATGTGTAATTGAATATGATTGGCTCTCTTCTTTTGTTAGTAATACCATTGTCAATGTGTGGATGATAGCAAAATTACAAATAGATGAGACCCAATCTAAGAAAAAAAATGCAAGGTAAAACCATCATTTAAATAGTGCTAAACATTTTTCTAATTTCATGATGAATATTTTTAAATAATGTTGTACATTTTCTAGTGGCACTCTAATTTTTAAAAAATACATGATAAATATTTGTGAAAATGCATGAACATATATTTTTTAAATATCACAACTAATGCTTACAACAAAAATAATGTAAATAAGAGTGGCACTAGAAACACAAATAATATAAATAAGAATGAAAGGAGAAAAATGAAAAATAAAACTGGACAGATTTAATAGTAACCGCATGTTAATTGTTTTGCATGAACAACAAACTAATACATCCAATCAGTGCACCACATGTAGTCAATGGAGCAGCAGCACGCAACAAAAATACTGCCCAATCTCTGGCCCAAGGCAGCTCACAAACACATAAAGCAAAGACAAACATGGCAGCCCAAAAAGCAACCGGAGGCGACATGGTATGGACTGGACAATAATGAAAAAAAAAAACAGGTTCCGACTGAGACTTCACGAAGTCTCAGTCGACTGATACCTAGAAAAACCCTTAAATTTATTATACCAATGGTGCTGTGATAAAGTTGGAGCAATTTTCAAAGCTCGGTTTTGGCCAATGGGCGCCCATACCTTTTCTCTAATTAATCGCGTATATTAATAGCGTGTAGACGCTCAGCTTCTCCGCTATTAATTGTGTTGCTCAATTATCTTTTTTTAATAAAGGGTGAATTTTATTAGCTTAAAATAAAGCATCAAGGGAACACACTGAGCCACACATCCAACTCTAGCGCGCGCACACGATCAATTTTTCACCTCCTTTGATTGGTAACTACCCGTGCAATCAATAGATATGATAATATTTTTAAAAGGGGAAAGCTGCATGAGACTATAGATTTATTTTTTGAGGGGTATGCGAGATTAGATATGAGTTTTTAAAATAGGACAGTGATATTTGGAAACAGTGTGCCCGATAGCAAAACTACCATACGATCCTCCCCCTCCTACAAGGCCAGCACCTTCCCACCCACGAGACCGAGCGCCGTACCAGGCCCAACAGAAAGAAGCCCAACGCACTCAACCATCCCCCACGACGCATTGTACCACATCCCACCTTTCCCCCCTCCCCACCACCCCCGCCCCTCCCCCTACCCTGCTGCTCAAATCAACACCAAAAACATACCATTCCTCCAGATCTGGAGGAACCACCAGAGGCCTAGTACTCTGCATACATCAAACCAGAGGCTAGACGGTGGGAATTACCAAGGATCCGGTGAACGACTCACCAGACAACATCACCCCATCCCCCGGTAAGAAACAGAATCATCCAACATCTCTCAAAAATTCTGCTTACTACAAAGACTTACCCCTCCCCCCAAATATGTGCAAAAATCACCATCCCTCCCCCGATGGAAACAGAATCAACAAACTCCTCTGATAATTCTGCCTGTTACAGTGACTAACCATCAAAATCTGTGCAAAATTACCAACCCCTCGCACTATTTGTTACCAGCTATATGCAACATAACAGATTATCCACCATATACCCCACCCCCTTGCTACAGATACAAAGACCAGTGGTGTTACCATGTAAAAGTAAATAGAGATAAAGAAAAGAGGAACCTTCATTGATCACAAAAATCATACAGTCCTACGATGGAAAATGCATTACAATAGGTTCATTTTTGTGTCTACAATGCTATATTGCATGAAGAAAACAAGTTCCCAATATGTACATAGTAAAAGTTATCATCCACTTTTGTTAAGAACTACCATTGGATAAAGAAAAGTGGTGCCTTCTAATGGAGATGCTCATGTTGTATTGTAATTATCCTGTTTAATGTTCTTGCCAATCACCCCTGTGTTTCTTGCCTTCAAAAATCTGTGTAAAGAATAAACAAAACAATGAGTTCGAAAATAATAGTGAACACGTGTAAACGTATACTAACGTGCAAACGTAAAAACAATGAAGCAGGAGGTGCATCGAAAAAAAGAAAATGGATGCTAGCAAAGGAGATAATGCAGAACATGCAGGAAGAGGGAGAATGCATGAACAGACGATGCGGCGCGTACGGCAAGCAACAATTCTGCTTACCCAAACATCATGGACACATGTAAATATACCATCATTAGTGTTTATATATCATCATGGGATAAAAAACAGTTATATACTTTACTAGTGAACTGGTTTTGAAAATTACCAACATTGGTGTTCATGTATTACTAGTGTACCTGGTTTGAAAATACCAGCAGAAGTGTTTCGATGTTACCAGTTACTCCTGGTTTGAAAATTTACCAACATTGGTGTTCATATATTACCAAGCTCAATACAGGCAAATTACCAGGGTTCCTTGGTAGAAAAAATACATTCACTGATTCTTCCGAAAACTACCATGATGGAAAACTGTTATTTATCATGCTAGATTTCACTAATCTACCAGGTCAAATTGTAGGTGCTCGAACAATCAGCGCAAACAACAGCTTGCCCAGTGGTGGAACAAATGCAAGCACATGAGCTGGGAGCCTTGGAGAGCAAACAATAAGCGAACCTGCAACTCCGGAATCTGCTGGGATCGACGCTGATATGGAAGACAGCAACATGGAGGCATATTCCACACCTAAGCCACCTTTATAAGGGAAAAATTTGACACTCTGGAGAGCGCACGTGACCGCTACAACATCTACGCGCGCAAGACTGACTTTGCTATTAGGCAACAATTTAAAAAAGAGAGGATTGATGGAACTATAAGCAGGGTGCTCCTAGTTTGTACAAAATATGGCAAACGACGCAGGGAAAGGGATGAGCTGCAAGATGTGGAAAACCAGGTCAGCATTGTCAAGAAGAGGAAAAAAAGAAGGTTGTTAGGACTGAATGTGAAGCGCACATGTACCTATCCCACGACGATGCATGGTGGATCGTTGCCCGTTTCGAGGACAACCACAATCACCCCCTCATCAAAAAGCCCCTAACAAAAATCTTATCATCACATCGGTACATTCCGAAGGAGGAGCATGACTTCTTGAGGGTTCTTGTAACGCCCCGAGACCGACGTTCCAGACGACTTCCATATTTTTCGCTATCGTTGTGTGTATTTATTTGTTTGTTGCATTCATCATGTGCATTGTATCTGCATGTTTTCACTAAAACTCGCATTCGTTCGTAGTGCCGCTTCCCGTTTGTCTCTATTGGCCTTTCTCAGACCCCTTCGACCAGGTACTCCTTTCCCTCTTGCTTGTCCGCCTTGTCTCTCTGCACAGTGCATAAACCCCTTCTCACGCGCGTCCGAAACCTGTCCCGAACCCGACCCGCACAGTCATGACCGTTGAGTCCGGATCATCCCCTAACATCTATAAAACATCTCCGTTTTTTTAATTGGACTTCCTAACCTATTTATTTCTCGACCATCCGATTTAATCGAAGGGTCCAAATTTAACCCTCATTTTCTATATATATATAGACCTATTTGCCTAACCCTAAAACCTAGGCTTCTTGTCCCATCGCACCGCCACCCGCTCAATCCCTATCGGGATCACCCACAGCCAACCACCATCCTCTCGTGCCTCCCTCGTTTTCCTCGGCGCCGCCGCCACACCGATCCTCTTCCTTGGGATCCATCCCCGTCCAACCATCACCCAGCCTCTGCTCGATCCACCCATCCAGCCTCGAGCCATCCTGCAACTGCCTCCTCCAACCTCGCGACCCCGTTGCCCCGGCGAACCTCGCCGCCACCTTCAGCAGGACCGCGCCCCTCCTCCCTTCTCTCTTATTTCCTCTCGTTCCCTCTCTCAGTTCTCTTTGTCTCTTTATGTCTTCAGGTTACAACAGCGCCGTCACCTCCAACCATGGTGCCGCCGGACATGGATGTCCACCACCGGGACGCCCCCTGCCGTCCTAGAGCCTCCATCCCTATTGACCACGCCCATCACCGCAAAGTCGCGGCCCCGTTCCCGCTGTCTGCTGCCCGTTCCTCGCCAAGCTCCCTCCGACGAGCACCCGCCCGAGCTAGCAGCGCCGTTGACGGCATCCCGCGCCAAGTCCCTCCTCGCGTCGCTCCCAATCTTCCTCATCGTCGCGCAACCTAGCCTCCACCCAGCAGCAGCAGGTCGCCACGCCTCTCCTCTTCTTCTCTTCCTGTCCTCTACTTCTGAACTTCTCTGAACTTCTCCTTGTTTCTCTGTACAGGAAGCGGCCATGGCGCCCCTGCATCTCGAAAACTCCCGTGCCGCCAATCCTTGTTAATGGCCAAATCCGGCCTGGATCGACCTCTCGCGCCCGGTTCCAGGCCCTCCGTCCTTCGCCGCCGTGCCGGAGATCCCTGACGCCGCTGCTCTGCTCTGCTTCTTCTCGAGCAGAGGAGCGCGCCCGCAAACCTCTGCCTCGCCCGTGCCAAGTTCCTGTCGCTGTGCTCTTCCGCAAGTTCTCGCAGCGCCCGTTGACCGCGTCATTGCCTCCAGATCCGGCCCAGCCAGCGCCCTCTCCATCGACCTGGGCCTTGCCCCATGGTGAGCGCCCAGCCGCCCAGATTCGGCCCGTAGATGTTTTTCCCAGTTCGGCTAATTTAGTTATTTTTCCAAAGAGTGCTGTTTTGCAGAAAAGCCCTCATGTTCATGCATTTAATATCTCACAAACTGTGCATCATATGTTCATGATTTAAATATGTAAAATGCTTAGAATTTTGTCTAGTTTCATAATATGCTGCTGTCATCCATGTTTGAAATGTTTAAATTGCTGTTTGTTTAATTTTTCTTAAATGCCATGTTAAAATGATTTATTTCATAATTAAATAACCGTAACTCCGAATTTAATAAACTTTATATTTAAATGGGGTAGAAAAATGCATAGATTAACATGTTGCACTTTATTTTCCTGGTTAAAAACAATAAAATATGGTTTTAGGCAGAACAATACCAACTCTAAAATATGGACATGAGGATTTTCCGGATTTGTTGTTTGTTGTTCCGGCCTCATTTAAACTTGCCTAGATAGTTAGTCTACTTATGCTTCACCTTTTGCCATGTTAATCAACATTTAATATTGTTGGGTACATAACCGAGAGTAACTCAATAATTAAATGTGGTGTTTCGTCAATATGCAACCCGTTGCATATTGAGCTCCACTTAATTTGTGGTATTGTTTGTGCACTTTGCCATGCCATGCATATTTAAACCGGACATGCATCATACTTGTCTGTGTATCATGCCATGTGTATGTGGTGGTTGTTTACTATGTTGTTTGTTTGTTTCCGGGTTGCTTTTCTCGTTAGCTTCGGTTTTGTTCCGGAGTTGTGAGGATTCGTTCGACTACGTCCGTTTGTCTTCTTCATGGACTCGTTCTTCTTCCTTGCGGGATCTCAGGCAAGATGACCATACCCTCGAAATCACTTCTATCTTTGCTCGCTAGTTGCTTGCTCTTTTGCTATGCCTATGCTGTGATACCTACCACTTGCTTGTCATGCCTCCCATATTGTTAAACCAAGCCTCTAACCATCCTTTCCTAGCAAACCGTTGTTTGGCTATGTTACCGCTTTGCTCAGCCCCTCTTATAGCGTTGTTAGTTGCAGGTGAAGATGAAGTTTGTTCCTTGTTGGAACATGGAGATGTTGTTCCTTGTTGGAACATGTTTACTTGTTGGGATATCACAATATCTCTTATTTTAATTAATGCATCTATATACTTGGTAAAGGGTGGAAGGCTCGGCCTTATGCCTGGTGTTTTGTTCCACTCTTGCCGCCCTAGTTCCCGTCATACCGGACTCCGAAATGTCTTGTAGCCGGGATTCCGAGACTGATCGGGTCTTCCCGGTAGAAGGAATATCCTTCGTTGACCGTGAGAGTTTATAATGGGCTAAGTTGGGACACCCCTGCAGGGTATTATCTTTCGAAAGCCGTGCCCGCGGTTATGAGGTAGATGGGAATTTGGTAATGTCCGGTTGTACAAAACCCGAAGTTGATCTTAATTAAAATACATCAACCGCGTGTGTAACCGTGATGGTCTCTTCTCGGCGGAGTCCGGGAAGTGAACACGGTGTTGGAGTTATGCTTGTCGTAGGTTGTTCTAGGATCACTTCTTGATCATAGTTGTTCGACCGTGCTTTTGCCTCCTCTTCTCGCTCTCTTTTGCGTATGGTAGCCACTAGATATGCTAGTCGCTTGCTGCAGCTCCACCTCACTGCCCTGTCCTACCTTTAAGCTTAAATAGTCTTGATCTCGCGGGTGTGAGATTGCTGAGTCCCCGTGACTCACAGATACTTCCAAAACCAGTTTGCAGGTCCCGATGAAACCATGCAGGTGACGCACCCGAGCTCAAGGAGGAGCTCGATGTAGATCTTGTTCATTGTGTTGTTTCATTTCAGTTGATCAGTAGTGGAGCCCAGTTGGGACAATCGGGGATCTGTGTAGCATTTGGGGTAGTCTTCTTTTATTTTGGTTCCGTAGTCGGACCTTGATTGTATCTGTTTGATGTAATGCTTTACTCATGTATTGCGTGAAGTGGCGATTGTAAGCCAACTATGTATCTCTTTCCCTTATGTATTACATGGGTTGTGTGAAGATTACCTCACTTGCGACATTGCTTTCAATGCGTTTATGCCTCTAAGTCGTGCTTCGACACGTGGGAGATATAGCCGCATCGAGGGCGTTACAAGTTGGTAATCAGAGCCATCCCCGACTTAGGAGCCCCCTGCTTGATTGAATCGCTGACTTTGTTGAGTCTAGAATAAAATGTTTTGAGTCTTAGGATTATATATATCGGAGAGTAGGATTCTTTTTACTCCTCAGTCCCTTCATTGCTCTGGTGAGGCCCCCTGACATAGATGTTTTGACTTTCCTCTCCTCAAATTTCACTAAAAAAATTTAGGATCACGCGGGTATCTTGGAATTGTTCCGATGGTTTTGTGACGAGAACATTGTTCTTGGTGCCTCCTGACATTTATGGGTTGTGGCAGTGTCCCGGGGAGTTGAGCTCCGAGGTGTTGTCGTCACAATTTTATCGTTGCAGTTCTGGAATACCTGAGTTTTGCCGACATCGAAAATCTCTTTTATGCAGTTGTTGGTGAGATCACCTCGACGCCACCCAGTACTGGGGCGGGAGTTCGGGAGTATTGCCATAACTCGTATAACGGATGCTTTTCGAAGGTTGAGGTAAACGATTTCCGAAGTTTTCTTGGTTATGTGTTGAAGGATGGATACAGCTGGATCTAGGTATTGTTAGTTTGGGTGATATATTTTGTGTCCCCTGTATCCCCAACACCTGATTGCATAACCAGAAAGTTTCAGGAGTTTATAAGTGGGAATTCAAGTATCTCGTAGGATATCTTTCCAACACACACATGATACGATATGGGATCTATCATATGTTTGTTTCCGGCTTATTCTGCAAGCCAAATCCTTTGTTTTTGTTTTGTTTTGTGGTATTCGAGTTGCTTCAATGCCAAGTGTTGATTCCATACCTTACTCTAAGCGGTGTTCTCATATTTCTATGTGGATGCTAGTCCTTCTTGTTCATCAAGGTTGTCTTTTCAATCCTTTCCAACCGGTGTGCTTCTCTCAAAGTAAATCCGATCATTCCAACATCCGCAAGATCAACTCTAAGTTTTCTCAACAGTGTTTGCTTCATCCGTTCCAAGTTGTCTTTGTTTTCCCGCCCTCCCACCTTTTTTTTCTTCAAGGATTCAGATTTCGTAATCAAGTATTCTTTTTATTGATGTGAAGTCTCTTCATTCTTTTCCTCAATGCTCTTATCCGGTGATTCTCATGAAGATGCTAAAGGAAGCTTCGAGTTTATCATTCTTCATCCTCATATTTCCTCCGGTGGATTCAATTCAAGCTTTGTCGATCATATCCTTTTCCTCGTTTCAAATGCTTTCTCATACCGGTGCACCTCTTAATCATTCACTTCTCGCTATTCATTTGTTCTGGAGTGCTGAAGATATCTCAGAAGGCTCGTCTTTTCATTCAAGATTCGTTCAAGCTATTTGGAGATTATGATCTCATTCAAGCCATTTAATTCAACCGGTGCAATCTCCCTTTCAAGTAATCATTCGAAGGTGTTTATTTTGAGTGGGCCCTAACCCACAGGTCTTTTCCCAGGATCTTACCTGACTCTTCTAATTTTCCCGGAGCTTCTAAAATTCTTCCAAGTTTGACGTAAGAATGGGTTATCATCAGTCATATGTCTTTCTCCTCGATCTTTCAAATTCTTTTCATCGTTGGTTCAACCTTTCCAATTTACATCCCGGAGCGCCTCAACAATTCATGGTGGTGTTTCTCATCGTCATTCTCAACATTTGAAGACCGAAGAAGAGTTTCTCTTAAATCTTGCTCCATTCTCTTCAAGATTCATGGTTCTAGCGTTATGCCATCCTCTCATAATTGTTTTCGATTGTGAGAATTCTTTTCACCCATCCGGAGCATTTCAGGAGTCTTTTCAGTTTGATTCACCGGAGCCCATCATATCAGAATTATTTATTCTCAGCTTTCAGCTCTCGCTCTCCAAATCTTACCGGTGCATCGCTCAAGTATTCTCTAATCAGCTCGGGATCTCTGCGTTCACTTGTATCTAAATTCTCTCAAGTATCTTCGTTCATTTTCTAATTCTTCCCGGTGATTCGTTCTCTTTTCTTCATTCATTTTCAATTCTTACGGTGGTTCGTTCAAGAGTTCTCTTTTCTTGGTTATCATATCAATTCATTCGTTCTTTCCAAATCCTACCGACGGATCGTTGAAGACTTTTCTCAAGTTTGCGCTATATCTCTCTTAATCTTTTCTACGAAAATAAGTAGTATGCCAGATCCGTTGCTTGTCATCAATTTTAATTGGGGAACGATACGCATAACGTAATTCTTATTATTGTTTCATCCAAGTGATTAATTCTTTCTTCCAGAGTTCGTAATGGTATCAATTTCTCAGTTCTAAGTTGTTCATCTCTTCTTTCCGGAGTTTGTTCATCATATCACATTCTCGGTCCGAGATGCTTCATCTTTTCTTTCCGGAGTTCAAAGTTTTCTCGGTTATATCATTTCAAAGCTTCATCTTATCACTGCAAGGCTTCACCTTGTGTTTTCAACTTCTCTTTCTTTTATCATCCTTTTCTTACCGGAGTTCTTCATGGAGGCTCTACATGGTGCTTCGTCAAGGATTCTTTTCATTCTTCAATTGTTCATCAAGATTTCTCTCAGAGTTAAGATCCGTCAAGCCATACTCTAAAATAAACATGGTGTCAACACATGTTTTATTTTGAGGAGTTCAAGCATTCTTCATCTTGCATTCCGAAGTGCAATTCTTTCGACCTTATCTTTTGAGGTGGTGTTATGTCATTTTGACGGTTTCATTCATGTTTCATGATTCACTTGTTGTCAAGAATGAGATATTTAAATCCATCAATCTCTTCATTGGAGTTATCTTGGGTTATATTTCACCTAAAGCTTTCCCTAAGGATTGTTGCTATTTATGGTGCTTATAAATGACCCAAGTTCTTCATTTGTCCTCTCGGTGAAATAAGTTTCTCGTCTCCTTGTTGATATCAGTCCAATCATTTGTTTCCGTTGGTGGCAGAAGCTCACCTCATAATGTTGAGATGTTTCCATAAGTCCACTACAAGGTTATTCTTTTCGTTGTTGGCTTTCCAACAACTCCGTTCTATCCTTCTTTTAAGGACGCTCTCTCAAATTCACTTGCAGAACATGTTGTTTTCTTCTTAGTTCTTTTCATTGCATTCTTCATTTCTACCGGAGGCATTGTGATGTTGCTCTCTTCACCCATCATCTCGTTTTGCCAAGATCATATTCTTTTCATGCTTACCCATTTAACCGGAGTGTTGTGCTCTGATTCAAGTTCTCTCATCTTATCAAGTTTTGCACCCCTTCTCAACCGGAGTGCAGTCTGAAATCTTTCTTACCCATTGTGCCATTTTTTCCAATAGTTCTGGAGGCAATGCGTTGTTGATTTCATCAAGTATCTTCCCATCTTCTCAACTTCATGTTAATTCCTTCCATTTTCAGTCGGAGTGCTGCCCAAATTATATCATTCTTATTCCTTCTCTATCTTGTTTTAACCGGAGTGGTGTCAATATCTATCTTGTCACTTAACCTCATGGTTCTCATTGTATCCCATGTTCTTCTTATCTTACGGAGTGTTCGCAATCTCATTCATCTCCATTTTGTTCTACTTTAAATTGTTTAACCTCTCAAGGTTCATTGGTTTCACTCGTTTGTCGAAGAAGCAACTCTTTTTTACCTCTTCCCCTTCTGTTTCTCTCCGGTGCCATCCTAGATCTCGGGACGAGATCCTCTTGTAGTGGTGGAGTGTTGTAACGCCCCGAGACCGACGTTCCAGACGACTTCCATATTTTTCGCTATCGTTGTGTGTATTTATTTGTTTGTTGCATTCATCATGTGCATTGTATCTGCATGTTTTCACTAAAACTCGCATTCGTTCGTAGTGCCGCTTCCCGTTTGTCTCTATTGGCCTTTCTCAGACCCCTTCGACCGGGTTCTCGTTTCCCTCTTGCTTGTCCGCCTTATCTCTCTGCACAGTGCATAAACCCCTTCTCACGCGCGTCCGAAACCTGTCCCGAACCCGACCCGCACAGTCATGACCGTTGAGTCCGGATCATCCCCTAACATCTATAAAACATCTCCGTTTTCTTAATTAGACTTCCTAACCTATTTATTTCTCGACCATCCGATTTAACCGAAGGGTCCAAATTTAACCCTCATTTTCTATATATATAGACCTATTTACCTAACCCTAAAACCTAGGCTTCTTGTCCCATCGCGCCGCCACCCGCTCAATCCCTATCGGGATCACCCACAGCCAACCACCATCCTCCCGTGCCTCCCTCGTTTTCCTCGGCGCCGCCGCCACACCGATCCTCTTCCTTGGGATCCATCCCCGTCCAACCATCACCCGGCCTCTGCTCGATCCACCCATCCAGCCTCGAGCCATCCTGCAGCTGCCTCCTCCAACCTCGCGACCTCGTTGCCCCGGCGAACCTCGCCGCCACCTTCAGCAGGACCGCGCCCCTCCTCCCTTCTCTCTTACTTCCTCTCGTTCCCTCTCTCAGTTCTCTTTGTCTCTTTATGTCTTCAGGTTACAGCAGCGTCGTCACCTCCAACCATGGCGCCGCCGGACATGGATGTCCACCACCGGGATGCCCCGTGTCGTCCCAGAGCCTCCATCCCTGTTGACCACGCCCATCACCGCAAAATCGTGGCCCCGTTCCTGCTGTCCACTGCCCGTTCCTCGCCAAGCTCCCTCCGACGAGCACCCGCCCGAGCCAGCAGCGCCGTTGATCGCATCCTGCGCCAAGTCCCTCCTCGCGCCGCTCCCCATCTTCCTCGTCGTCGCGCAACCTTGCCTCCACCCAGCAGTAGCAGGTCGCCACGCCTCTCCTCTCCTTCTCTTCCTGTCCTCTACTTCTGAACTTCTCTGAACTTCTCCTTGTTTCTCTGTACAGGAAGCGGCCATGGCGCCCCTGCATCTCGAAAACTCCCGTGCCGCCAATCCTTGTTAATGGCCAGATTCGGTCTGGATCGACCTCTCGCGCCCGGTTCCACGCCCTCCGTCCTTCGCCGCCGCGTCGGAGATCCCTGACGCCGCTGCTCTGCTTCTTCTCGAGCAGAGGAGCGTGCCCGCAAACCTCTGCCTCGACCGCGCCAAGTTCCTGTCGCTGTGCTCTTCCGCAAGTTCCCGCGGCGCCCGTTGACCGCGTTATTGCCTCCAGATCCGGCCCAGCCAGCGCCCTCTCCATCGACCTGGGCCTTGCCCCATGGTGAGCGCCCAGTCCGCCCTGATTCGGCCCGTAGATGTTTTTCCCAGTTCTGCTAATTTAGTTATTTTTCCAGAGAGTGCTGTTTTGCAGAAAAGCCCTTATGTTCATGCATTTAATATCTCACAAACTGTGCTTCATATGTTCATGATTTAAATATGTAAAATGCTTAGAATTTTGTCTAGTTTCATAATATGCTGCTGTCATCCATGTTTGAAATGTTTAAATTGCTGTTTGTTTAATTTTGCTTAAATGCCATGTTAAAATGATTTATTTCATAATTAAATAACCGTAACTCCGAATTTAATAAACTTTATATGTAAATGGGGTAGAAAAATGCATAGATTAACATGTTGCACTTTATTTTCCTGTTTAAAAACAATTAAATATGGTTTTAGGCAGAACAGTACCAACTCTAAAATATGGACATGAGGATTTTCCGGATTTGTTGTTTGTTGTTCCGGCCTCATTTAAACTTGCCTAGATAGTTAGTCTACTTATGCTTCACCTTTTGCCATGTTAATCAACATTTAATATTGTTGGGTACATAACCGAGAGTAACTCAATAATTAAATGTGGTGTTTCGTCAATATGCAACCCGTTGCATATTGAGCTCCACTTAATTTGTGGTATTGTTTGTGCACTTTGCCATGCCATGCATATTTAAACCGGACATGCATCATACTTGTCTGTGTATCATGCCATGTGTATGTGGTGGTTGTTTACTATGTTGTTTGTTTGTTTCCGGGTTGCTTTTCTCGTTAGCTTCGGTTTTGTTCCGGAGTTGTGAGGATTCGTTCGACTACGTCCGTTTGTCTTCTTCATGGACTCGTTCTTCTTCCTTGCGGGATCTCAGGCAAGATGACCATACCCTCGAAATCACTTCTATCTTTGCTCGCTAGTTGCTTGCTCTTTTGCTATGCCTATGCTGTGATACCTACCACTTGCTTGTCATGCCTCCCATATTGTTAAACCAAGCCTCTAACCATCCTTTCCTAGCAAACCGTTGTTTGGCTATGTTACCGCTTTGCTCAGCCCCTCTTATAGCGTTGTTAGTTGCAGGTGAAGATGAAGTTTGTTCCTTGTCGGAACATGGAGATGTTGTTCCTTGTTGGAACATGTTTACTTGTTGGGATATCACAATATCTCTTATTTTAATTAATGCATCTATATACTTGGTAAAGGGTGGAAGGCTCGGCCTTATGCCTGGTGTTTTGTTCCACTCTTGCCGCCCTAGTTCCCGTCATACCGGTGTTATGTTCCCGGATTTTGCGTTCCTTACACGGTTGGGTGATTTATGGGACCCCCTTGACAGTTCGCTTTGAATAAGACTCCTCCAGCAAGGCCCAACCTTGATTTTACCATTTGCCACCTAAGCCTTTTTCCCTTGGGTTCTGCAGACTCAAGGGTCATCTTTATTTTAAACCTTTGGGCCAGTGCTCCTTCGATTGCTGGTCCAAACCGAGCGATGTCCGGCGCCCCCTGGGCAATCAGGGTCTATGCCAACCCGACGTCTTGCTCATCCGGTGTGCCCTAAGAACGAGATACGTGCGAGTCCTATCGGGATTTGTCGGCACATCGGGCGGCTTTGCTGGTCTTGTTTTACCATTGTCGAAATGTCTTGTAGCCGGGATTCCGAGACTGATCGGGTCTTCCCGGTAGAAGGAATATCCTTCGTTGACCGTGAGAGCTTATAATGGGCTAAGTTGGGACACCCCTGCAGGGTATTATCTTTCGAAAGCCGTGCCGACGGTTATGAGGCAGATGGGAATTTGTTAATGTCCGGTTGTAGAAAACCCGAAGTTGATCTTAATTAAAATACATCAACCGCGTGTGTAACCGTGATTGTCTCTTCTCGGCGGAGTTCGGGAAGTGAACACGGCGTTGGAGTTATGCTTGACGTAGGTTGTTCTAGGATCACTTCTTGATCATAGTTGTTCGATCGTGCTTTTGCCTCCTCTTCTCGCTCTCTTTTGCGTATGGTAGCCACTAGATATGCTAGTCGCTTGCTGCAGCTCCACCTCACTACCTTGTCCTACCTTTAAGCTTAAATAGTCTTGATCTCGCGGGTGTGAGATTGCTGAGTCCCCGTGACTCACAGATACTTCCAAAACCAGTTTGCAGGTGCCGATGAAACCGTGCAGGTGACGCACCCGAGCTCAAGGAGGAGCTCTATGTAGATCTTGTTCATTGTGTTGTTTCGTTTCAGTTGATCAGTAGTGGAGTCCAGTTGGGACGATCGGGGATCTGTGTAGCATTTGGGGTAGTCTTCTTTTATTTTGGTTCCATAGTCGGACCTTGATTGTATCTGTTTGATGTGATGCTTTACTCATGTATTGCGTGAAGTGGGGATTGTAAGCCAACTATGTATCTCTTTCCCTTATGTATTAAATGGGTTGTGTGAAGATTACCTCACTTGCGACATTGCTTTCAATGCGGTTATGCCTCTAAGTCGTGCTTCGACACGTGGGAGATATAGCCGCATCGAGGGCGTTACAGTTCTGCACTGATGCAACATTGGGACTGCGAGGCAGATGCAACTGATGTCATGGTTCTAAGGAAGTGTTGAAGACGTACCCTACACGACACAAGACATTGCTAATCAATGAGCTAAGTTCCGCTTAGAGCACCACCACGCGGACGTTGGAAGCACAATTGCGTACTTCCAAGACATGAGGGCCAAAGATTCATATTTCTACTGGAGAATCAAGCTTGATGATGAGGACAGGGTTGAGAACTTGTTCTGGATTGATGGCGCATCATGCAAGGCATATGCAAAGTATAATGACCGTTTGTCATTCGACATGACATACATGACAAACATGTACAAGATGCCATGTGCACCATTCATTGGAATTAATAACCATGGTCAATCCATCCAGTTTGGGTGTGGATTCGTTCGAAACGAACCAAAGGAGAACTTTGTGTGGCTATTTAACACCTTCCTTCACGCAATGGGTGGTGTTGCTCCAAAAAACATCATCACGTATCAAGACTTTGCAATGAGGAGTGCAATCGACGAGGTCTTCTTGAACATAATACATAGAAATTGCCGCTGGCATATAATGAAGAAGGCACAGGAGAAACTTGGAAAGCTTACGATTGATGATAAACCACCAAACAAAGCGTTCAAAGACTGTGTCGACAACAGCTTAACTGGTACATACCTAATATGTAAACACATTTTAATTACCATGCAGCAAACTTGGAAAGCCATATGAAATGTGTGAGAACAAGTTACCATGTTTAGGTCTACACAAGTTACCATGATCTTGTAGGTTATATTACCAGGGGGCACTTCACTGGAAAACATCAATTACCATGGGAAAAATGTGTGGACACGTAACCATAGAGGTATAGCAGTAGCGCTGGTCAGAACAAAGCGCTACTGCTACTTAGTAGTAGCGCGTGTCAACAAAGCGCGCTACATCTATGGTTGTAGCAGTAGCACGTCTGCAGGTAAAAGCGCTACTACTATAATTCCCACACTGTTGCTGGTAGGCTAGGAATAGTGGTAGCGATCCTGTGGAAAGCACACTACCGCTAAGTGCCTTGTAGTAGCGCGTTTCTGGTGTAGAGCGCTACTGCTAAGAAAAAAATAAAATGAAAAATAAACAGAAAAGTAAATGAAAAGGAAAGAAATAGAAAAAGGAGAAATGAAAAAAAAGAAAATGTAAAGAAAAACAAAAGAAAAATAAAAATAAAGGAGAAAGGCATAACAGTAGCGCTTGTTCACACAAAGCGCTATAGTTACTTTAGGAGTAGCGCTTTTTGTATGCCCGCGCTATAGCTAAGTTCCTTAGATAAAAGGAAAAGAAAAAGGAAAATAAATAGCTACTTCCTATAATAGTAGCGTGTTTTGGTGGAAAGCGCTATAGCTAACTTAGCTATGGCGCTTTTTTTCCTACCAGTGCTACTGCTATTTTGACTTAACCACGCATGAGTTCAAAATTTTGCTAAGTCATTTCCCCCCTCTCTCCCTATCCCCCACTCGATCTGTTGCCGCTGTCGATCGCCCTGCCCGAGCACGCCCTCGACGCCGACCGTGGCCCGAGCCCGCCCGCAACCCCACCGCTGCCGCCCTCGACCTCGCCGCCGCCCGAGCCCTCCTTGGACCGTCGTCGCCTGAGCCGGAGCCCACCCTCGCCGCCGACCGTAAGCCTCTCCCTCTCCTCTCCCGTGCCCTCCTTTCTCTCTCTCTCTCTGCTACGTAGGGCAAATTTCATATGTTGCTGCTGTGATGATGTTCATATGAACCCTAGATTTGTTTAGGACGGTAGGATTTTTTTAGCATTTAGGAAAAAATTAGCAATTTTTTTAGGAAATTAGCTCGGGAAAGTTTTTATGAAAATGCCTAAACAGTAATCCCATTTAGCTTTAAATTAAGAGAGGGTATATAAATAATAGTAGCATTTAGCTTTAAATTAATAGAGGCTATAAACAAAAAACAGTAGCATTTAGCTATAAAAAATTATTTGGACTATGGACCTGAATCTGGTCCAAATTTCATTGAAATGAAATTTGAATTATTTGGACTATGGATCGGAATATTTTTGAAGAAATTGGGTGTAGGTACTAAGTTCTTGTTGTGGAAATTTTCGTGAGGTCAGAAGGGTTAGAGAAAATGGAGTTCCATTGCAATTTCTAATAAGGTCAAGTATTGTTAGAATATTTGCTCTAAAACAATTTGGATGAAAAGAAAATAATGTGTGTGTGTGTGTGAGAGGAATAGCTAGAACATAATTTGGGTTCTGCCCTAGGCAGAGAAGTGTTTAGTGAGGTCATTTTGCAAAGGTTTTTGGTTTTTGAAAAGACCACTATTCTTCAAGGAAAAGAATCTAGGCAAGTTTTATTTTATAGATGATCCCTTCCTAGACTTTTAGCTTTTTAAAAAAAGCATTTAGCTATAAATAAAAAACTATAACTATAGCATTTAGCCATAAACAAAAAACAGAATTGTTTTTCTTTTCAAAAACTTGGTTAAAGTAATTGTTGCTATATAAATGAAAAACAAGATTGATGTTATATGATATATGTCATTGGTGTTAATTTTCTTATTCCATTATTGTTGATTATACCTTTCATTGAAGTGGTCATGTTATATCTTTTCACTGAAATGGTTCGATTGTGCCCAGGTGGCCTTTTGTTGTTTGTTGAGAATGAAGCCGAGTTGCCTATGTTTTGCCTGAATGTTGATTCATTTCCATTCCAGCAAATTTCAGGTGCTCAATTTGTCCACTTTGTAGCAAAGGTCATGCCGAAATTTTCCATGAATTTCAGCATGACTTGTGCTACAAACTAGGACGTATCGAGTGCCCGGGATTTGCCGCACCGGGAATGAATCAACATTCCTGTAAACATAGGCCTTTTTTATGTCATTATTCATTTTATTAGGTCTAGAGTTAATTGACTAGATTTAATCGTAGGAAACATGGCTAGCGACAATGAAGGACAGGGTTCTGGTGATTGCAATGTCTACGAGGCGACAACTGCCTATTTGAACCTTCTCGAGGAGTAACGGTTGTTGCAGTGCCCACCTGTCACATCCAAGACTGAGACCGGTGCTGAGACCGACACCGACGCCGAGACCGACATTGAGACTGGCGAAGCCGGTATCGAACCGAAACCAAAGAGGACACGACGTCCAAACCAGCTCAACACTACTAGAGTGGTGGTCATGGAGTGGACTTCGACAATTTTGAGCCAAAAGAGCCTTCGGAAGCGCGTGTGTGCTACGGCAATCAAATAGGCTACATCCTACGGGCAACCGCCACCATCAACGATGAGAAACTAAAGAAGATACCAAATATGGAGCACTCCCTCCTAAGGAAGCTGCACCATGTATTCTTGTTCCCGGGTCGGGATGAAATCAAATATACTCGACCATGGCAAGACCCGACAATGAAGAAGATAAGCAAACGCGCCATGGGCAAGTTTAGCAGCGCGTTGTCTGCCTGGAAAGTAAGGGTGAAACATCGGATCATGGTTAAAAAGGAACCCTAGTCGGAGAATGATTTAAGGAACAAGCAAAGGACGCTTGCACTTCTGATGAAGGGATGTCATTGGCAAGGAAACACGTTGATGCCTTCAGAGGCGACATGCATGAGCTAAAAAGAGGCAGATAAAGAAAGCAAGAAAGTAAAAAGATGAGGGGAAAGAAGCAGAAATGTTTTCTTCACCACCAGGGTCTAGTGCCACTAAAGGTGTCCCAATAGAGCAACAAGGAAGCGTTCCTGTCTAGCATGTTTCTGGAAATACTTTTCTGTTCCAGGGCTCACATGCCAAGGGATCCCAATTATCAAACACAAGAGTGATACTAGACCCACCAAAGTCTACTACAAAAGGGCGTCCAAAAGAGAAAAGATTCCAGCACCCATTTGACATTGCAAAACAAAAAAAAAGAGGAAATGTAGTCTGCGGGTCAACAAAACATGATAAACACACTTGTGACTCACCCATCCCTCACTAAGAAACAAGTGAGACCCAAAAAAGAAGATTATCAAGCGTTCCATATGTTACTAGGTAAATGCTAGACAAAGTTATCTTCAAGTTGCAGCAAATGAAGAACGTAAGGGATAAGTTTACCAACTTGAAGTGCAAAAAAGTTGTCTGGGCATTGAAGTGCAAGTTATCAGTCTGCTATGTAATTCTACTTATCATTTTTACCCTTTTTATTGTGTAAACGATGTCGTGACGCCATGTAATGAAAAGTTATCAACACTAAAAACAGACAAGTTATCATTCAAATGTAATGGGGATTATCAACACTGAATGAGATTAGTTATCGTTCTTTATTTGCAAGCAAAATGTTATGACATCATGAAATAGAAAGTTATCAGCACCAAATAAGATATGTTATCAGCACTGAATAGCATAAGTTATCACCAAAAATGTATAAAAGTGATAGTAATCATCCCAGAAAAATAAGCGATCAGATTGTTCAGCATGGATACGTTTGTACAACGTGAGTGAGAATAAACTATCATCGTTCTTAAGCATAAATTCAAACATATATTGGTGCAAGTTTCTCGCCTCAATTACTTCTTATTGAACAAGTGATAGCGCCACTGCGTGCATCTGTTATGAGGATGGTCCAGCCACATGCTTGTCAATATCTTCCTCAACGCCGGGATCTGCTCCTGAGTTATTGCCGGCATATTTTTACCATCCCAGAACTCCAAGATCTTGAACGCGAAGAAACCGCAATCAGTGTTGTAAGGAAAAAAACAAATGTGTTAAAACCAAATAAGATATGCAAAAGGTGAAAGAACTTTTAAAATGCTACACAACTAAGTTACCGGTGATTTAGATGGAGAAAACGATGGAGTACTAGCCAGCAAAAACTAACCCATTGTCCCGTTTGAACACATCGATGTACACAAGATCATAGTCTTGGATCTGCTTACTCGAGTCCTTATACCCAATCAACTAGGCTTTTTTAATACCATTCATAAGCTTCGTCGCATGTGTGATAAGCGAAGGGCTATATTCTGGACGAAGAGAATCAAGAACATCAAATCATTTTGCCTTGATATTAAGGCACAAGACATACCAATGCCTGTCCTTTGGTCTAGGTCCCAACTTTTGCAGTGTTGGAAACAAAAGCTATCGAAAATGGGAACATATGAACACAAGAAGTTACCAATGCATTTATAGTTAAAAAGCAAGTTATCAGATCACTGACAGCAGAGATTACCAGTAGGCATACATGAAAGTTACCAAAGAAAGTAAGAGAACTAGGTACCGACTAAAATTCTTTAGTGGTACGGTTTGTGACAAAACCAAATCAATAGCTTAAAAATATTGCCTGTTATACCAATTAAAAAACAGCTTGCAGGATTTAAAAGCAAAAAAGTATGTAGTTTACATAAAAAAATGTACCTGATTTTGGTGACTAAGTATGTATTTTCGATCACGACGTAAATGTTTGATTAGGCAGTTGCTCTTCAAATCACCTACGAGAAGATATACTAATAGCAACCACGGAAAAATAATCTTCACTCGGGGTACAAAATCTGCAAGAGTTCAGATGTGCAACTCTGCAATATTATTCGAAACATGACCACCTTCTTTCACAGTATCAGCAAGCTCCTCCAATGTGACCCACCACCCATCGATGTCAATAACCCTAATACTACAAAGCAAAAAATAAAATAGTATATAAGCCAATGTTTTACCAGTGAGGGGTCAAAGACTAGAGAAAAGGAAAATAGTAAATGTCATTACTGTTTTATCCCGGAGTCAACTGAATCAGTGGTGTGCTTGATAACTTCTGCGTAAATAGCCTCTTCGAGTGCAGATGCCATGAGGCCACAATATGGAGGCAGTAGAAACTGCGATGGGCGGGTTACCCTAACTTTTCGAATGTACGATTTAGGAGTCACACTGGCTGATGAATACCAATGGGAGCTTGAATAATTGGTGTAACAAATTCAGGGCTAATGGGGGTGGTCTAGAAGAAAAGTGAAGGGAGTTATCAGTGTTGGGATTGGTAAAGAAATATTATGGGGAAACCAAAAAAAAGAAATTATCAGAGTTAAGTACAGTATGTTATCAACATGAACATAATGATGTTATCAAGGTTGGAAGTAGAAAAAAGGTTGTTACAAAAAATCTTCCTATCAATACCTTTACAGAAGCATAATTTGCACACTGGCATGTTCGACTTTTTCAACCCACACAATTACATCATTGTCTTCAACATCAACATCATAAACTCGAACTTGACGCTCTTCAAAAATTTGGGATCAGGTCAGTTTGTGAACCGAAAGAAAATGTCATTAAAAGGTGTCAAATATGTGGAAAAACAGCTAAAGAAAAAGTGATAGTTAGTTCAGCTTGATGATATAATTACTACAGAGAGAAAAAATGGAAAAATGAGGGGGGCCAGGATAGTTAAAGGGTGAGCATGAATGTATTAGAATGGTTTGTGTGTGTTTGTGGGGGGGGGGGGAGGGGGGCGTGTATTTTCAGCAACAAAAGAAAAGGGTTGAAGTTATCAAAATGGTAATAGCATAAGTTATCAGGGGATCATATGGTTAATTAGTTCAGGAGTTATAGCATAAAAATCACTTGGATGTTATAGTTACCACCTTCATAAACAACAAAATATAGTTACCAGGGGTGTGATAAAAAATGTTACCATGTGGGTAACTAGTTAGCACAAAAAGTGAAGCCAGTTAGTTGGAGCACTTTTGTTATAAAAAGCTCTGGACTCTATATAAATACCAGCATAACATTCGCAAAAGTTATCATGGTAAAACTTACCATACAATTAAATGTTCAGCAAAAAAAGTACAATATCTTTCATGTAGTTGCAGTTAGCGGCAAAAAAAGTAGAGCGCTATAATTATCAGTCAGATGTTAGTAATGTTACCAGGAATAATGAACAATAATTACCAGATATAATACGTCCACAGACTAGACAACATAAAAGGGAAGAACAAATGTGAAATGAAAACACATAGTTAATTCCATAGCACACATGCAAAAGCAAAAGTCATTACATGGGGGGGGGGTCCATACATAGAATAAAAGAGCATAAATAGACAGGTAAGGAGCAAACTGAAAGCATAAAAAAGTCTTCAAAAGCAGATATCCATCCCATCACTCTTAGGGGACACATAAATGCCTTCACTTACCAATGTCAGCAGGCTAAGAGCATGAAACCGGCTTAGCGTCAACAAGATTATCTCCTGCATTCTTTAAATCCTGAGGTGCTGCCGTCGTCTAATCAATTGGGGATGTTGTTGCTGTTTCTTGGGGAGCATTGTTATCCACTGGGTCCACTACTAGTGCTTGAATTGTCGAAAGAACCACTGGGGCCGGTGCTGGTACTGCAGCCGGGACTGCAGCTGTCGTAGTAATATCTAGTCCTGGCGGTGTAAGGCCAAAATCTAGGCCAAGAGAGCAAGATGGTGGCGTGAAATCCCAGTAGGCCCTCTTAGCAGCAACATCTTCTACATCTACATTACTACTGAATTCTTGGGTGGTGACTCGATCATCCCCAGCTTGAGCTTCCACACCTACTGCAGCTTCAGTTTCAACTAGTTCTTCCATAGTGGATTGGGCAGATTCAACTTGAGATTGAACAACACATGGTGCTTTGGCAGGAGCTTGGGCATCTTCAACTATGGTAACACTACCTGTAGGAGCATTTCCTTGAGCTTGATCAACAGAAGTTTCAGGTTGAGTGCTAAGAACAACATTGGCAATCTCTTCTACCACTTGAGTAATAGTGGCCGCTGCCGCGAGCTGTTCCACAACTCCAAAACCAGCATCTGGTGAATTCCTCACAGGGGCATCATCTTGCGCAACGGCTATTGGAGAAGTAACCACGAGCAGTCTTTGAAATCATCTTTCAGATCCTTGGAAGCGAAACGAGGAGAAGACCTAGTTGCAACTGCAACTTTAGAAGACACCTTAACCTTTCTCACAACAATCATGATCTTCTTGCTGCACACATAGGCAAGAAAAGGTTGTAAAAAAGGAGTTATACTTATTGTGAAATGTACAAAATAACCAGATCAGATATGTAGTACCATATTAATTATGCTGTACAAAAAAGAAACATTACCAGCTTCTAGTAACGTTAGTTACCAGCTAATAGAACATTAGTTACCGACTTATATCGACCTTAGTTACTAGATTATATTTGCATTAGCTACGAGCTTTTATTCACCTTATTTATTAGCATATGACCAACTTAGTTATCCACATAATGCAAAAATCGATATCATCCCGAATCATTAAAGAAGATGGTAACTATGAAGATAACAAACGGAGTATCATGTTAAACAAAGTTACCAACAAATTTATCATGCTAAATAACATTAAATCTTACAGGAGCTTTGACTATAAAAACTACCAGCCCTTTCCATACCATTTGTGATACCACACATAAAAGAGTTAAATTACCGGTATATGTTCAACTAATATACCAAAAAATTAACAAATAGAGAAAATCATTTAGATTTCCCATAGTGAGAAATAACATTCATAATCAGCTGCATGACGTGTCAGACGAGTCCACATCTGCCGAAGAACATGTAAGATTACTAGGTACCACCTCAGATGTGACGCCCACGCTGGTAGATCGCATTTGCGGAAGGCCGACAACACTAATAGATGGAGCATCCGAACCGCTGGAAATTTATTTGAAGAGGATATAGTGCGAATGAGAAAAATGTTACCAGAGACAAGAACATATGCTTACCAACATATAATTACTAAAATTACCATGCAAACAAAGTTAAACTACATCTTGTTCAAATAAAATACTAAAGTTATGATCAGGAAAATAACTACTAAAGTTATGAACCATACCAGGATATAATTACTAAACGTTTTAGACAAGAACACATGCTTATTGAGGAATAAAAAGTTACCACACACAAATAGTTGTAGTAACCAGACACAGTTACTTCTAATTATCAGAAGGTAGGTACTAGAAAAAGTTCTAACACAAAAGAATAACAACATCTAAATATGTACAAAAAGTTATCATGCAGAAACAACTAACAAAAATGCTATATAAAAAAGGAAATAAAAAGAACTCGATTGGCAGAGGATAAGAAACTCACTTCCGAGGATGCTGCTTCTTTCGCGTGGGTTAGGAAATTACTGAGTTAATGCCCTTATCAGGGCCTACAATGCCATGCTCATTGATGACCATTGCCTTGGTACAACGATGTGTATCATCCAATGATGGCTGGTCAGAGACAGTTGTACTAGTGGCCATGGGCGGAGAAGGTAGATGTAATTTATTGCGACGCCTGGAATATTTCTTATCCATGTTACGGATAAGAGAAGAACCACACCTCTTCACAGAAGCATCAACAACAACCTCATTTTGAGTATCAGCCGTATCTGGCTGGTTATGCAATCCATCACCAGATACATTCCCGGAACATGCAGTAAGCATAATCCGAGACTCAAGAGGCTGGTCGGTTCCTGCAGGAGTGGTGGTTCCACCAATTCCAGCTGACCTTACCGACACATTGGAGTTGCAAAAATGGTTTCACCCACATCTACATTCGCTGCCCCACTACCTGAAGTCTCATGGGCGTTCGGTCCACCGCTACCGAAAGCATCAAAACCAACTGAAGAACCGTGGTAATGAACGTGAAAATCTAGATCTTCGTCAGAGTGACCATCACCGCCACCATCATCATGCTCATGATCAGAATCTGAACCTTCAACAGTTTGCTTGCTGGTATGTTTTACTTCACGTGAGCGACATGCAGGACGGGTGATTGCAGTCTTCCCGGTAGCAGAAGATAAACCCTCGAGTTGGCTCTCTAACAGACGCGACATCCCTGAGCTGTCTTCGTCGTCCAAGGACATGAACTCATTAACAAGCCCACCCAGGAGGCCAACCATGCCAGACGAAAAGCGACCCACGATAGCAGAAGCTTTAGCAAGTTTTGATAGGAAAAACATGGATGAAAAACAAGTAATCAGGTTGTGAGAGACATAAATTACCTTGCAAAAACTACTAAAAATACCACACATAGATAAGCTGAAAGAAATTATCCAAGTGATAATCCAAACTACAAAAAGGTTACCATCACAAAAACAGTAAAAGTTAGGTCTTTATAACAATGTTTACTAGGAAAGAGAAAAGAAAATATTCAAACACACTAAAAAGATAAATACCTGTTCAGTACAATTTTGCGGTGCATGAACACGCATGAATTTATCGAGACCTTGTAAGCAACCAAACAAGCAATAGTCTTTGCCATATTTGGGCTTGAGTTGAAAAATATGATAAAAAACAAATAAAAATCATGAGAAAATAGATGGCGATCCATAAAAGTAAGAAAAATGACAACACCAAATTACCGATAATTTCCCATAAGAAAGCTTGTCCCTCTAGATGTCCATCCGAAGAACTTTCGATGCCAGCTCATTCTTCCACACATTGATTGAAAAAGGACCATTAGGCAAGATGATACCAAGGCCAGTTAAGTCAATAGCATCTACATACAGAAGCTGCAAAACAAAAAAGGTCGTTACCAGCTGGCTGGTTGGTGGAATAAGATATTCAACCCGAAAATCATGGAACTTTTTTAAAAAAAATAAAATGAATTGCAGTAACAAAGAGAATAGGGGAACATGGGGACTAACATTGTAGAATAGGAGGCAGACCATTGTAGGCTTTCCTTTTGAAAGGGCCTTGTGAAGCTGATCCGCAATAAATTTGCACCAGTTGAGGTTTTTTACATTGCCAATATTTTGCTATGAAAAAACACAAACACATGAAACAAAAAAGAGGCATGTATGCATAAAAGTTAGCAGGGACATAAGTAAACGCTTACCACACTGTTAAGCATTGAATTACCAAGTACATACGTACAAAATTACCACATTATTAAGAAGTAAGTCATAATTACCATATTACAGGGCAGAAAAAGTTATTAGGTGCATTACTACATAATTACCACACTTCAGATCATAAAAAATATCAGGTACATAATTACCACGCTCCAAATCAGGAAAGTTATCAAGTGCATAAGTACATAATCACCAGACTAAAAACAAAAAAGCTACCTGGTAAAAAACAAGGAAAGAAAAGAAATAAAAATGATAAATGCAAAAAAGAAAGACAACCGGATGTGCTTACCAACGCAGGATACCATCTGGTGCTGATCTTGTTGGAAGTTGTCAGCACCATCACAGTGCTGGTAGGAAGCACAAGCCACAAGCGCTTGAAGTTGTCATGATGCCCGTTAGTGCTCAAGATAAGATTTAATACATCCACAGT
The DNA here is from genome assembly GCA_032464435.1 of Aegilops umbellulata. Taxonomy (NCBI): domain Eukaryota; kingdom Viridiplantae; phylum Streptophyta; class Magnoliopsida; order Poales; family Poaceae; genus Aegilops; species Aegilops umbellulata. The sequence goes on from CP136060.1 coordinate 292,154,553, forward strand.
TCTAGGAGAATGTCCAAGATCACCAAAAAGATCTCCCGCAAGCTCAAGTTGTGCATTTGTAGGAGCCTTTAAATCCACCGCAATATCACCTCGGGGCACCCCATTATCCGATGCACAGACTCTTCATTAACATGCAACCTTCTGCGACCAGGTAACAACCTCACAGGAATCAGGGTCATATAGACCAGCAAGCCATTGAGAAAGCTGATTGAAGAGATTGTCACATTTGATATTCCTTAGACTAGTGAAACCCATGTCATCAATCGCGGACATTCTCTCATCTGACATGTCCTTACAGGCAGTCACAAGAGCACTAGGAGAAGCCCTGTTCCGATCTGTGGGAGGCTTATGCTTCTTTAAGGGGTTTACCTCCTCAATGTCACCATCTAACTTGCACTTCCTTGGCATTGTGACCTGACACACAAAAATAACAAAGATAAAAAAGTGAGCAGAGAGGATGCATAGCTGCTGAATTAATAGTCACACACATATTGCTTATGATACATTGGTAACTTGTGAACATACAACAAGATAACTCATGCACAACATACAAGGAAAAAAATAATGTGTGCTTTTACTAGATATTGAATACCTATTTTTTTTTGCTTATGATACACTATGTATCAGGCAAGATAACTTCTGCAAATTAGGGATGGCAACTACACACATACACACACATACACATATTGGACATAAAAGCACTGAGGATTGAAATCAGGGACATGTTTAAATTTTACGGTGGACTCCTGATAAATTGTTCACACCACTTATGGTAATTTTTACAATTAAGATCAGGTAAGTAATGACACACCATCAGTTAGAAACACAAATCTATCATGACACGAGACACCACTGATAGTGCTAGAACAAACAATCCATCATGACAGGCTAAACACAAAAGAGATGAACTTCATATAAAAACACAAACAGTAGGGGATTCTCAGCACGTACTTCCGGATTAAAAACACAACGCAATTATACGGGTTGTAATTCACTGCAACCATAAGAGCATAAACAGAGCATAATAAACAGAGCCCAACATAGATACACAGAGAGGAGATTGGTTGCCAAATCCCGGCACCAAACCCTCCCGTGACCAATAATGGCAAGAATCATCATAGGATAAAGACCGCGAAATAATGAACGGTAACAATAGTGGTTATGCATCTAGATAAAACCCTAGAAATCGAAATTGAAGTGTGTAACCGTGGGGATCAGTTCAAAAATGACCACAACTACCCACAAAATTGAAAACGACAAATTAAGCAGTAAAACGTTGTGCATGCGAAACAGGGGCTAACAAATAGCAACTACACCACAAATTAAACACATTGGGCACATTCCTCTTCCGTTATAACATGGGACCAACCCGACGAACAATCCACCAGTAACGGCGACCAGAAACTGAGCAGGAACTACTAAACTGAATGGGGACGGATTTGAGGGCAATTGAATCGCGACTCATCGGTGGAACCAATGCCTACGACCGTGAATCAACCAGAGAAGGGGTCACCGCTCGCCGTCGATGAAGAGAGAGTGGGGCGGAGCGACGTAGAAGCATAGAGCGGAGGGGGCGTGCGGTTGCCAAAAATTGAGGGCGAGTGGGGGGTGTTAAGTGGCGCACGTCATGGTAGACGGTTCGAGGGTGTGGGGGATGGAGCGATGGCCCGCACACCAACGACAGAAGGAATGTTTGACTCGCCTGGAGCTGCTCGCGTCCGTTGGATCAAAACAAACGACATCCAGGTCGTGTGACGGTTTTGCAAAAAAGATTCGGGTTGCCAAATACATATTTCGTTTAAAATAAAAGAATGAAGTTGAGGCAACATGATGAAGTTGCATGCGAGACTACATACCTGAAGTCAGCTGGCCCATTGTCTGATTGCATAAGGCCGCACATCGTCTGCATGACGCACCTGAGCAGGGTGTTGTCCATTTTTGTCCTCGAAAAGTGTTTGCTAATTAATAAAATATTCCTGATTTCTTAAGGATTTGAAAATTTCTTATGATTTTAACAAATGTTAATAAAATTTGAAAAATCCTTACCAATCTTGAAAATATTCAAGAACTTAAAGCATATCTTGAAATTTAGTTTATGAATTTTTAAAAAAATTCATGAATTCCTTTTTTGGAATTTAGAAAGCATTCGTGAGTACATGAATTTTAAAAATGAGTATATTAATAAAATTTTGAATAGTTTTAGAAAGTGAAAAAGGAAAAAATAGAAGAAAAAAGGAAAAGGGAAATGGAAAATAAAAAACAAATAGAAATGAAAAACATAAAACAATTAACAAAAATAAAATCAATTAAATTGATAGGAATAACAAAAATAAAATAAAATAAACCAATTTTAAGCTTCCCAAAGCCGGGCCTAGTACTGCGTCAGGATGTTTGCTTGATGAGTAACACACTACACGTGGAATAGAAAACGTGCAATGCGACGACCTACAAAACCACACCACGCGAGTGAAAGGCTCAAACGGACCTGGGCCATTGACATGCCTGATGGATTTTTGCATCTTCACTTCGGTGACACGGGATACTCATCCCATTGTGAATGCAAACTGCTAAAGATCCCTCATGCTGTTAGCGTAAGAAAAACCAAGGTATTGCAAGCTTGGTGTGACGGTGAGCATAACCCTTGAAGACACTAATCTATCCGATGGACCATGGCGTGAGCTATAGGGGAACAACTCTGGACACGGGTCTGACCAATCCCGGGAAGTGCTTCATGGGAGCCTTCCAGGAGGCTGCTCTCGTGCGCCATTGATCCTCCTGGATGGAGAGAATCGTGACTTTGAGCTGGTATGCCCATCATCTTTGATGAAGAGGATCACCCTGACCGCACCATCACGGCAGGGTGCTTGCCATTGTTGGTTTCACCAATGATCCACAACCTCAAGGTGATGCGGAGCATCCTACGGACATCACCATGTCAAGAATTCATTCGGCAAGTGACACGTGCGACATCTACTTCACATACATAAAGGTGAATCCTCTACTTTACACGTGCTCACTTGACCCCTTCGAGGATGGTATACTACTTGACACTCCTATCGTGTGCATGCATAGGTATTGCCGGAGCTTCACCATTGACAAGGAGGAGTGCAAGCGCCAAGGAACAACTACACCATCTGCGAGGGAAGCGTGGAAGAGAAGGAAGACGAAGCATGGACAAGCTTCTGGAAAGCCCGGAACTTCCGATGCCCAGAACTTCCGGCCATCCGAGAACTTCCGGCCCTGCAGCACTGGAGCCATCCAGAGCGTGCCAACTCTCTGGATAGCCCAGACCTTGTCCGAAACCCCGCCCAGAACCTCCGGCACCCGGACCTTCCGGCCATCCCCGCAACTTCCGGTCCTGCCTACGCGCAGACACTCGGGCCGAAGCCCATGTACCCTTTCGCCCCTCACTCACCCCTTCATGGCTACCACTATATATACTTATCCCCCTCCTCCATTCTAGGGTTAGCATAGGTTTAGCCCATTCGACATAGACTTTGCTCATCCATCCGGACCTACTCCATCGAGTGAGACCGCGGCCTCTACGGAGAAGATCCACCTTGGATTCAAGACCCCTTCATGGGATGACCCCTCAAGACCTCCTCACGGAGATGAACTAGTTACCTCTTGTATCGCCCTTTGTTGATCGTGGATCATGTATCTCTTTGTGTTTCGAGGATCTAGCACATGTGTAATCGAATCTTGTTGGTTTGAGTGTTTCCTCTCGTGTTTCCCCTCATGTTTTCCCCTCGTGTTCTTCGTGGGATCCGCTCCAATCATGAAAGATCAGACATCTAGGGTTCTACCCTACATCACAAGGTCACAAAGATGTTGGTTGACGGCAGGGCCAGGTTGAATCTGATTTCTCCCAAGGTCATCAACAAGCTTCAGATAGCATATGAAGAGCTCAAGGTTACTGGTACTTTCCAAGGGATGAACCCCGACAGGAGTCGTCCTCAGGAAAAGATCACACTGCTGGTAAATTCGGGGGAGAATTGAACTACCGAACTGAGAAGGTCGTGTTCGATGTGGTTGATCTCCCCCTGCCGTATAATGGAATCATTGGTCGTACAGCCCTAGCAAAATTCATGGCAGCATCCCACTATGCCTACAACACGCTGAAGATGCCAGGACCGATGGGCATCATTTCCATTCCATCGGACAAGAGGGAGGCAATTATATGCATGGATAAGATGTACCAAGAGGCAGTTGTTGCTGAGGCCGCGGAAGCTGCCGCTCCCGCCAAGGAAAGCAAGAAAGGGAAGAAAGCTAGCAAGGAATCCGGGAAGCGCACCTCTTTGGAGTGTGCTGAGCATGTTGATGACTTGCAGAAGAGTTCCAATAGCAAGAAATCAAAGGTTGCTGCGCCTGCTGTGAAGAAGGTCAGGGCAGGGCTGGTTGGCGCTGATGGTACATTTACTATCAGCTCCACCCTTAACGACAAATAGGAAAACACGCTCATTGCCTTCCTGCGGGCGAATGTCGATGTGTTTGCTTGACAACCATCTGACATCGCCGGTGTTCCCAGGGAGGTAATCGAGCACCACCTTGCTGTCTGCCCACATGCCCGACCCGTCAAACAGAAGGTAGGAAAGCAAGCTTTGGAGCAGCAAGAGTTTATTGCCGAAGAGATCAAGAAACTTGAGGCAGCTGGCTTGGTCAGAGGAGTATTGCATCCAACGTGGTTGGCAAATCCAGTGGTGTGCGCAAGGCGAATGGGAATCGGAGGCTTTGCATAGATTTCACAGATCTGAATAAAGCATGCTCGAAGGACCCATTCCCCTTGCCGCACATCGACCATATCGTGGGTTCCACCTCTGGGTGTGACCTGCTTTCCTTCTTGGATGCCTACTCCGGGTACCACCAGATTTTCATGTCCAGGGAAGATGAAGAGAAGACCACGTTCATAACCCCATGCGACACGTACTATTTTGTACGGATTCCCTTTGGGTTAAAGAGCGCCAGATCCACTTTCGCAAGGGCAGTGAAAATTGGTTTTGAAGCCCGGCTGCACATGAATATTGAAGTCTACATGGACGACATAGTGGTCAAAACCAAGAACAAATCAACTCTCATTCAGGACTTGGAAGAGACCTTTGCAATATGTGCAAGATCAACTTGAAGCTGAACCCAGAGAAATTTGTGTTTGGCGTTCCTTCCGGCAAGCTACTTGGCTTCTTTGTGTCCAACCGGGGGATAGAGGCCAACCCCGATAGATGAAGACGATTGAGCAGATTCAAGAACCCAAGATAGTTAAAGATGTGAGGCGTTTTACTGGATGTGTTGCCGCATTAAGCAGATTCATCTCCAAGTCTGTTGAGTGCGCCTTGCCGTTCTTTAAAATCTTGAAGAAAGCAGGGCCCATGGAGTGGACCTCGGAGGCGGACGTCGTGCTGCAAGATTTGAAGACCTATCTTTCCTCTGTTCCCACTTTAGTCGCTCCTAAACCACAAGAGCCGTTGCTGCTATACTTAGCGGCAACCAATCAAGTGGTTAGTGCAGCGCTAGTGGCGCAGCGGGAGGTAGATGAAGGAGCAGTCGCGACTATCGTCCCCTCCGGATAGGAAGGTGAACTCGTCCCGGCAAGGCCAGGTGCAAATCAGAACAAGGAGGAGCGGGGCAACGAAGACAGTTCCATGGTCACGGCAAGGAAGAAGGTGGTGCAATGTCCAGTGTACTACGTCAGCTCCCTGCTGCAGGGAGCTAGATCGAGGTATTCTGGCGTGCAAAAGTTGTTCTTTGGCCTCATCATGGCCTCATGGAAACTGCGCCACTACTTCCAAGCCCATGAGATTACGGTTACCCGCTTCCCCTTGCAATGCATATTGAGGAACCCTGAGGCCACTGGCAGAATAGTGGAATGGGCTTTGGAGTTATCCAGCTTTGATTTGAAGTTTGAGAGCACGTCAACTATTCAAAGAAGAGTACTGGCGGAGTTTATTGCGGAGTGGACGCCTACCCCTGACGAAGAAGCGCTGGAGACAGTTGTCCCTAGCAAGGAAGCGCCCCAAGAGTGGATCATGTACTTTGATGGTGCCTTCTCCCTCCGAGGAGTAGGGGCTGGCGTGCATCTCGTTGCACCCACTAGAGAGCACCTCAAGTACGTGGTTCAGATGCATTTTCCTCGAGAGAAGGCCACAAACAACACCGCAAAATGCGAAGGACTCTTTGCTGGGCTCAGGATCACAACAAAGTTGGGAATCAAGAAGTTGATCATTCGCGGAGACTCACAACTTGTGGTGAGGCAGGTGAACAAGGATTATCAAAATTGATGGAGGCATATGTGGAGGAAGTGAGGAAGTTGGAGGAGCTCTTCGATGGATTGCAAACCGAGCACGTGGCACGTGCGGAAAACAACATTGCTGATCATCTGTGAAAGTGTGCTGCAATAACTCCCTGTGGAACCAGGGACTTTTGTTCTCCGTCTGACTCAACCCTCTGTATCCCCGGCAACGATGGCCAGAAAGAGGAGGAAACTGGACTCCGGCAAGCCTCTCCCGACAGAGCTTCCCGAAGCCCCCGGCATAGAGCTTGGCGGAAATGACTCCACTTCGCTCGGTGATCAGCACCCTCCCACCAAACTAGCAGTCCTTGCTGTTGAGGCATGCACTCCCGGGAACGAGGAGGTGTCACTGGTCCTTGTTGCAGAGCCTTAGGCTCCATCTTGGGCATGGCACATAGTCCATTTCCTCCAAACAGGAGAACTTCCCGAAGAGCAAGAAGGTGATGTAAGACTAGCCCGAAGGGCTAGTATGTATCGGTTCATCGATGACATGCTATAAAAAAGGAGGCCCAACGGTGTGAAATTGAAGTGCATTTGCCGGGAAGAGGGGAAGTAACTGTTGGTAGAGATACAAAAAGGCATGTGCGGCTCCCATATTGGATCAAGGGCACTGGTTGGAAAAGCTTTCCGGCAAGGTTTTTATTGGCCCACGACCCTTCAAGATGCAATTGAGCTAGTCACCAGATGTGAAGCCTGCCAGTTCCACTCCAAGAATATCCATCAGCCTGCTTAAGCTCTCCAGATGATCCCTTTGTCATGGCCATTTTCGGTCTGGGGGCTCGACATCTTGGGCCCCTTCCCCCGTGCTACCGCGGGCTTTGAATTCTTGTATGCTATCGCCAAGTTTACAAAGTGGCCAGAAGTGGAGCCCGCGAGGAAGGTGACCGCACAGTCAGCTATCAAGTTCTTGAAAGGATTGGTCTACCGTTTCGGAGTACCCGCCAGAGTCATCACTCACAATGGCACCCAATTCAGAAGCCGCGCCTTCATGAAATACGTTCATGCCCTTGGAAAGAAAGGTCTCATTCGCCTCTGTTGCCCATCCTAGAAGCAACAGACAAGCTGAAAGGGCGAAAGCTGAAATGCTGCGAGGATTCAAGACAAGAACATTTGATAGGATGTAGAAGTGTGGCAGGCGATGGATCGATGAGCTGCCGGTGGTTCTTTCGTCCCTCTGTACGACACCAAATCGAGCTACTGGCCAGACTCCCATCTCACTAGTCTATGGGGCAGAAGCAGTGATCCCCATGGAACTCATATACGGGTCACCTCGAGTACTTGCCTACGATGAAGTAGAGCAAGAACAACACTGGCGTGACGACACTGTGCTACTTGAGGAGAACCGTCTTCGGGCTGCTACGCGTGTTGCACGCTACCAGCAAGCCTTGCGTCGCTATCACAGCCACAGGGTTCATGCTCGGAGGCTTGAGGAAGGCGACCTTGTCCTTAGGCGCGTTTAGTTCGCCAAGGGTACAAACAAGTTTACGCTGAAGAGGGAAGGCCCTTACCGGCTAGTACGAGTCACCAGACCTGGCGCGGTCCGTCTGGAGACCGGAGATGGCATTTAGTTGCAAAACTCATGGAACATTGAGCATCTCTGTAAGTTCTACCCGTAAGGCATAGCTGTCGGGCCCTGCCCGGCAGCCACCCTTTTATACAAGCCTTGCCAAAGTTGCATGTAACCCTTTGTACAAAGCCAGGCGCAGACCCTGAGCAACAGATAAATAAACGAAGCGCTGGGGGCCCCAAAAACTTGCAGGCATGCATAAGCATATCATGAGCATAGCATGATCATGTAGATAAGATCATATGTAGCTCTGTTTTCATCTGCACTAAGCTGCAGAGTTCTTGTTGCGGAATTGGTCCCGAAGAGAAGAAATGGAGACAAGCCTACATAGCTGTCCCCGGCAAGCCAAATAGATAAGTTCCTTCTTATCCATACGTGTTCGGTAAAGTGAAAACTTGTGCATACGAAAACCTCGTCACCTTCGAAGCATAGGTGCTCCCATCGTATGTCCTGAACGTTGCTTTGGTCAAGGTGGTTGTAGTGTCCTTTGACGGAGGAGGTTCGACGAGGAGCTGGTCCCTTTCCATAGTTTTGTGCCCGACAGGCCAAGCCCCACGACAACAAACGAAAGGCACCGACATGATAGCTTGTCGGAGGAAACTTGTTTACTTAAGCGTATAGAGGCATCTCACCTCTGCATGGGCATGATACATGCACAAGTACCCGGCAAGGCTTGTCCTTTTCATTAATATGCGGATAAGCAAGTATAGATCTTACAGAACAAAAATATGGATAAAGAAGACTACATAATTTAGACTAAAGTTTGGCAAATGCCTACAAATCTTAGACTAAAAAGAGATAAGTGCCCCGTAATCCCTTTCTTGTCCCTCTCCTCCTAGGAACTACGATGGGAGGTGAAGAGGGAAAAAGGAGTACTTGGGCAGAAGCCCAGCCTGACCCCGTCAGGACCTGCCAGGCGCAGCTTCACAAGATCGGGAGTGGCGAGACTATGAAGGAGGGGGACGGTGAGAGCAGCTCGGCGGTACCCTGGTCACCACCCCCAGGGCCAGCAAGAAGCCCCAACGCAGGCGCCGGCGGGGGGAGCCTGCCAGAGCTTAGCTGGAAGACTGCTAGAGGAGGCGAAGGCACCAAGAGAGCGACCCCCTCCCCGGCAACCGTCCTGAATAGGCCGGTGATGATGGTGCCGAGGAGGGAGGGGAAGAGCGGAAAGACGAGGCAGCGGGCCAGCAATACAAGGCAAAGACGTTTGTTCCATCGTACTCCGACCTGACGGCCTGCCACCCGCCTTCTCTGTCTTCCCTCATTTTTTCCTTACCACCACCGCTCCAGGAGGATACCGGCCCCTCAGCCCGTCGTCTCCCCCGAAGAAGCAGCAGACGCCAGCGATGTCCAAGGTGCGCGAGGAGCACCGCTCCCCACCTTGGCGGGCAGGAAGACACCGCCGTCTTCAACGTTAACCCTGACCCCACTGGAAGGAGTAGTGCTGGGATTACCAAGGATCCTGAGCACTGCACCACAGATAGGCGCCGGAAGCCCCAGGAGCCTCGTCGTCGGGACGACGAGCCTCGACGACTTGCAGCAAGGGCGGGCAGTCCCCACCAGGCGGTTGGCTCGTGCGGGGCAAATAGGCGCTTCACCATTTTGGAGAAGCGTAGCGCCTCCCACACTACGGTCGATTCGACGCCCATGTCTTCGACCACACATCTCCTACGGCCTTAGACCAGGCTCACTCCCGGAGCGTCAACATGAGCGTTCGACATCATCGTCCCCAAGCTAGAGCCCAGGGACTGGCCCCGGTCTCTCCCCCTCGACATAACAAAGGAGGAGGCAAGGAATGAAAGAAGAGAGGTGCGTGGATGGGCGCCTCCGCTCCTTCTCACCCCCTTTTTTATAGGCAAAATGGGGCTGGGGGCTGATCCTTCACCCCCACCCCAGAGGGGTTCTTCCCGATCTGACCTGTCCAAACTACCTCCGATGACCGGATCCGATTACCTCCACCTTACACCAACCAAGAAGACTGGGCCTTCGCCATGACGCTCTCTCCCGCACCACGCGCCTCCATTACCTACCCCACTCATTGCATGCAGCATACGTGGCAAAGGATAAGGGCATGGTGGGATGAGTGGATTGGCAGTTACTCCCCCGTGTGTTAAAGTCATTCACAGGCCATTACAGAGATGGTCCAACTACAATTGGCATCACGCAACGTGCGGAAAAACTAGAAACTGACTCGAGCACAGGTTAATGAAGAAGCAAATAAAATCTCAAAGGGTGAGCTACCACAAACTCCTCGCTTGTGTACTAGACAGGGCCTACCCCGACGATGCTCGGCAGCACATTTGGGCCAGGCCTGGGGGGTCTTGTCGATGCAACAAACCCCGACGTGTGTTGCTCGGACTGTACACAGGCTCAAGAGCAAGGTTGCAGCATCCAAGACAAGGTCAAGTAGAAGAGATAGCTCTTTGAGAAACATAATGAGCATGGTATCATTAAGGAAAAACCTCCCTTGCCGGGCAGGCAAGCCTGGCGAGGTCGAGGTCGCCCAGAAGACAAGTCTCAAGACTCCCCCACTACCACAGGATGCTGCTAACGCGATAGTACGATCGGAGACCCTTCGACGAAACTGTGTGCGATGCCATAATCGCAAACAGTGGTGTAAAATAACCGTCAAAAAAGGTGCAAAACGTTTGCGATGGAGGATGCATCAAACACGGTTCAGATCTTAGTTGCGTGTGCGATGCAGGGCATACGGTTCAACTCAATTAACTATTTGCGATGAGGAGGAACAAAAGAAACGGGCAACCAGATGAAGGTGTGTGCGATGTAGACCATACAGTTCACTCGGATGAACTGTTTGTGATTAGGCAATACAAAAGAAATGGTCAGCCCGATCAAGGTGTGTGTGATGTACAGCATACAGTTCACTCGGATGAACTGTTTGTGATTAGGCAAGAGAACAGAAACGGTTCAATATAACAAGATGTATGTGATACACGACAAATAGGTCTGTAGTCAGAAATGTGTGCGAAGACCGATAATAACATAGATTATTGCTTCTAATAAGACGTATGTGATATGCTCTGTCTACACAACATCTTGGCGATTGTGGGACGGGCGGTCATCCGGATATGCCATAAGGATGCGAAGAGGCATTCCTATCAGCAAGGACTAGCTGTTCCACTAGTAGATCATGTAAGAAAACTATCAAGTTAAGTGTGCTCATGCTGGAGCAGCCATCAGATGGGTGACTGGATGGGAAGTTGTGTCGATGTTAAATTAACTGATAGGATGGGTCATTTCAGTCAAATGACCGAAATGACCCATTCCCTCAGCTAATTTAACATCGAGGTCCTTGTTTTTTTAACACATGTTAAAGAAGGTCTACCACATTACTTTTTGACAATGTGCGATACGTGGCATACAGTTGATCCATCCGACTTGCTTGTGATGGAATAGGCCATGTGTGTTGTGGGCAGATGCTTGCTAGTATTCAGGCATTTGGGATTGATGAATTCATCACCGACGGGTTCCCTAGTGTGCTCCGTGTTCATCTGATCATCATCTACTTCTTGTGCTAGCACGATGTTCCTTCTATGCTAAGTTTCCATTAATTGACGATGTTTTATGAACACGCCACCGTTTCCCGCCATTTCCTCACCTGTTTCCTGCCACCCTGCCATATTGCACATAGGGGCACACGACGCACATAGGGGCACGCTCGATGTTCATTAGTTCATCACAGAAATGGCAAGATTGGCCGCGCCCGTGCGCCAGCAAGAGGCAGATCGGTACGTCAAGCGCTGCGAGGCGGAGGAGTCGGAGTACTGCCTCCGCACTGGGAAGACGCCGTGCACCAGGGAGCAGCTGGCGAGGGGCTGCCGGAATACTGGCCCCAGGAGGGATTATTGGTTTTAGTATTGTTCGTTTTCAATTTTATGCATTGTACCCAGTAGTTAAGTATCATCACGTATATCTGCCTCTTGCTGGCGGACGGGCGCGACCGATCTTGCCATTTCGGTGGCACGCTGGAGCTTATCGGGCCACCTCCACGCAGCGATGAGGCGCCCAACGCCTATGACCTTCCTTGCGAAGTACCCGTCTTCGTAGACCTCCTCGGCATGACGACGTGCCCGCCCCAAAGCTCTGCCACCTCCTTTTTCCAAGCGGCATCACGGGCTTCACAGGCCGCCTGGTACCTGGCTTCCTCCTCCGCCATCTCCTTCTTGAACGCCACTTGCCTGGCTTTCTCAGCCGACGACAGCGACTTCCACAGACAAAGATTGTACTGGCCCCAAAACCAATCCAAAGTTGGGGGGGGGGGGTCCGGCGCAACCTCGTCAGGCGACGCGTAGGGGTCCTCAACACTGCTAATTGAGTGAGCGTCCACGGGGGGCAGCGACTCCTCGTCGGCGCGTGGGCAGACCGGGGGCGCCATGGCAGATATTTGAGAGAGAGAGAGAGGGAGAGCGAGGGGAGGATGTAGATGAGAATGCAGGCGGGACGACGTGAGCAAGGTAGTATTTATTGGTGGCCGGAATCTAGATCGACGGGGATAGTACACATGCTGGTCGCCAGAATTTACGAGTACTGTAGTTTGAATTACACACGATTCCTGCAGCAAAATCCGTGTGTGAACATAATAGCTGACGGTTTCCAATATAGAACCGTGTCTGATTAATGATCCCCGCCAATCACCTACCAAAACTTGAGCCGCGAGATAGAGTGCCAATCGTGTGGGGGCCGGTTGTCTTGCCAGATCTTTACATTTTCTTTTTTGAACATCAGATATTTACATCGTCTGATGATTTTTTAACTCGCACACAAGTACACAAAAATATGATTTTTCAAACCGTTATGGTTAGGCATTGCATGTAGATGTAGTTCAAATTTGAATTACGATTATTAAATGGTTAGAAAATCACTTAAAATGTCTTTAAAAGGTCAAATGACCCCTGAAATTTTCCAAATTTTCACATGACAGTTGTATTAGTGCACGTTAAACATAGGAAAAAATTTGAAGGCCGTAAGAGGAAGCTATCACCCGTTCATCATCAAACTTGCATTGTTCCCTCTCGGAACCACGAACCTTCTAGCGAGTTGCTTCGGTTTGTTGGGGCTGTGTGTCCAAACGTTTTTCAAACATGCCAATTTCTTTACCACATCATCTTGGTGGCATGACATTAAATCAAGCAAGGTTTTATGTTTTTCTGATCATTTTTTATTTTGTGGAATTAAAATACCATGGCATGCACTCCATGCATGTGCCCATGCCTTGAGACCAATATGTTTGAAAATTCCTTCTAATTTACTGCACATGGAATTAACTCGCACATAAGTACACAAAAATATGATTTTTCAAACCGTTATGGTTAGGCGTTGCATGTAGATGTAGTTCAAATTTGAATTACGATCATTAAATGGTTAGAAAATCACTTAAAATGTCATTAAAAGATCAAATGACCCCTGAAATTTTTCAAATTTTCACATGACAGTTGTATTAGTGCATGTTAAACATAGGAAAAAAAGTTGAAGGCCGTAAGAGGAAGCTATCTCCCGTTCATCATCAAACTTGCATTGTTCCCTCTCGGAACCACGAACCTTCTAGCGAGTTGCTTCGATTTGTTAGGGGTGTGTGTCCAAACGTTCGTCAAACATGCCAATTTCTTTACCACATCATCTTGGTGGCATGACATTAAATCAAGCAAGGTTTCATGTTTTTCTGATCATTTTTATTTTGTGGAATTAAAATACCATGGCATGCACTCCATGCATGTGCCCATGCCTTGATACCAATATGTTCTAAAATTCCTTCTAATTTACTGCACATGGAATTAACTCGCACACAAGTACACAAAAATATGATTTTTCAAACCGTTATGGTTAGGCGTTGCATGTAGATGTAGTTCAAATTTAAATTATGGTCATTAAATGGTTAGAAAATCACTTAAATGTATTTATAAGGTCAAATGACCATTGAAATTTTCCAAATTTTCACATGATAGTTGTATTAGTGCACTTTAAACGTAGGAAATAAATTTGAAGGCCGTAAGAGGAAGCTATCTCCTGTTCATCATCAAACATGCATTGTTCCCTCTCGGAACCACGAACCTTCTAGCGAGTTGCTCCGGTTTGTGAGGGGTGTTGTCCAAACGTTCGTCAAACATGCCAATTTCTTTACCACATCATCTTGGTGGCATGACATTAAATCAAGCAAGGTTTCATGTTTTTCTGATCATTTTTTAATTTTTGGAATTAAAATGCCATGGCATGCACTCCATGCATGTGCCCATGCGTTGAGACCAATATGTTTGAAACTTCCATCTAATTTACTGCACATGGATTTAACTCGCACACAAGTACACAAAAATATGATTTTCCAAACAGTTATGGTTAGGCGTTGCATGTAGATGTAGTTCAAATTTGAATTACGGTCATTAAATGGTTAGAAAGTCACTTAAATGTCTTTAAAAGGTCAAATGACCCTTGAAATTTTCTAAATTTTCACATGACCGTTGTATTAGTGCACGTTAAATGTAGGAAAAAATTTGAAGGCCGTAAGGGGAAGGTATCTCCCGTTCGTCATGAAACATGCATTGTTCCCTCTCAGAACCACGAACCTTCTGGTGAGTTGCTCCGGATTGTGAGGGGTGTGTGTCCAAACATTCGTCAAACATGCCAATTTCTTTACCACATCATCTTGGTGGCATGACATTAAATCATGCAAGGTTTCATGTTTTTCTGATCATTTTTTAATTTTTTGGAATCAAAATGCCATGGCACTCCATGCATACGTATGCATGTGTCCATGTCGTGAGACCAATATGTTTCAAAATTCCTTCTAATTTACAACACATGGAATTAACTCGCACACAAGTACACATGTATGATATTTCAAACCATTTTGGTTAGGCATTGCATGTAGATGTAGTTCAAATTTGAATTACGGTCATTAAATTGTTAGAAAATCACTTAAATGTCTTTAAAATCTCAAATGACCCCTGAAATTTTCAAAATTTTCACATGACAGTTGTATTGGTGCACGTAAAACGTAGGAAATTTTTTGGAGGCCGTAAGAGGAAGCTATCTCCCGTTCGTCATCAAACATGCATTGTTCCGTCTTAGAAGCACAAACCTTCTAGCGAGTTGCTCCGGATTGTGAGGGGTGTGTGTCCAAATGTTCTTCAAACATGCCAATTTCTTTACCACATCATCTTGGTGGCATGACACTAAATCAAGCAAGGTTTCATGTTTTTCTGATCATTTTTCATTTTTTGGAATTAAAATGCCATGGCACTCCATGCATATGTATGCATGTGTCCATGTCGTGAGACCAATATGTTTGAAAATTCCTTCTAATTTACTGCACATGGAATTAACTCGCACAAAAGTACACATATATGATATTTCAAACCGTTTTGGTTAGGCGTTTCATGTAGATGTAGTTTAAATTTGAATTACGGTCATTAAATTGTTAGAAAATCACTTAAATGTCTTAAAAGATCAAATAACCCCTGAAATTTTCCAAAATTTGACATGACAGTTGTATTAGTGCACGTTAAACGTAGGAAATAAAATTTGAAGGCCATAAGAGGAAGCTATCTCCCGTTCATCATCAAGCATGCATTGTTCCATCTTGGAACCACGAACCTTCTAGCGAGTTGCTCCGGTTTGTGAGGGGTGTGTGCCCAAACGTTCGTCAAACATGCCAATTTCTTTACCACATCATCTTGGTGGCTTGACATTAAATCAAGCAAGGTTTCATGTTTTTCTGATCATTTTTTAATTTTTTGGAATTAAAATGCCATGGCACGCCGTGCATACGTATGCATGTGTCCATGTCGTGAGACCAATATGTTTAAAAATTCCTTCTAATTTACTACACATGGAATTAACTCGCACACAAGTACACATATATGACATTTCAAACCGTTTTGGTTAGGCGTTTCATGTAGATGTAGTTCAAATTTGAATTACGGTCATTAAATTGTTAGAAAATCACTTAAATGTCTTAAAAGGTCAAATGAACCCTGAAATTTTCCAAAATTTGACATGACAGTTGGTGCACGTTAAACGTAGGAAAAAAATTTGAAGGCCGTAAGAGGAAGCTATCCCCCGTTCGTCATCAAACATGCATTGTTCCCTCTCGGAACCACGAACCTTCTAGCGAGTTGCTCCGGCTTGTGAGGGGTGTGTGTCCAAACGTTCGTCAAACATGACAATTTCTTTACCACATCATCTTGGTGGCATGACATTAAATCAAGCTAGGTTTCATGTTTTCTGATCATTTTTTAATTTTTTGGAATTAAAATGCCATGGCACTCCATGCATACGTATGCTTGTGTCCATGTCGTGAGACCAATATGTTTGAAAATTCCTTCTAATTTACTGCACATGGAATTAACTCGCACACTAGTACACATATATGATATTTCAAACCGTTTTGGTTAGGCGTTGCATGTAGATGTAGTTCAAATTTGAATTACGGTCATTAAATTGTTAGAAAATCACTTAAATGTCTTAAATGGTCAAATGACCCGTGAATTTTTCCAAAATTTGACATGACAGTTGTATTAGTACTACAAAATTTCTCATTCATTTAAAACACTAACCGTTGGCACTTTATTTCAAATTCGTCTTTCACAGCTAATAAAAAATATCTACAACATCACACACAGTTGTTTTCTAGGAACCGTTTGCGATGAAAATATCTCAGTCTATTTAAGTCTCCGTCCTTAAGCTTCGCTGGCTCGTCTGCTCTAGTGCCGACATCCCCCGAATCCACGAATCCCTATCCCCTTTCCCGCACCCCCTTCTTGCAAAGATGACGTCGTGGAAACGCTTCGTGAAGGCCCGTACGATGACCGCGTCCCCCCCCCCCCCGAGCGGCGCCGCGTGCGCCGAGAGCGCGGCCGCCTACGCCAAGAGTGCCGCTGCATCCACATTGAGTGCGACCGCTTCCACCGAGAGGGCGTCTGCGGCAGCCGTCAGGGTAGCAGCAGCAGCCTAGACGGTTGCAGCTGCTGCTGCGACGGCGGCTGCAAACACCGAGAGCGCTCAAGCTGCCGTCCGTGCCGCTGATGTCGCCCTGGCCCGGGTCTAGGCCATCCACGCCAAGATCGAGGATGCACACGCCGAGATATTCCAGGCCATCTTGGACTCCAGCATGCAACCCATGTCTGAAAAGGCGGCGGTGGCCATGGATCACCTGCTTCCTCATGAGGTCGCCGAGCGGGAGCTGGAGATGCAGGAGGCGGCAGAGATCGAGGAGCGCCGGGAGGAGTTGCGCGTGGATGAGGTCGAGGTAGAGAAGAGTCTGTCCATCGAGGAATCGGCGGTGGAGTACCAACGCGAGCTCTGGCGCAACCACTACTACGAGTACTACAACCTTGAAGGCGGCGCCGAGGATGAGGACGAGGATGAGGACGAGGACGCGGTCGACTTCAGCAGGGGGACGCGGATTCCACCAAAGGCGGCATGTCGCCAGGACAAGTCATCGATGTCTCATCTCACACCTGCAATGCAAAGGTCGGTGCGGTGGCGGATTTGTTAAAACTATGCGTACTTAGGCTTTGTTTTTAATGCTGGTCTTTTGTTAGAGCAATGTTTAGGTCAATTGGCTCTGTGTAATTACTAAAATTGCTCGATTCAGTAAGTGTGGTCTGTCTGCTGTACGCTCTTTTGTGTGCCCAAATTAGCAAGCGATGTTAAATTATGCAATGATGTACCCACGGAAATTTCCACCAAAATTTGAATTATCAAACCCATCCCATGCGCCTAAACTAGAAGAATCGTTTGCGATGCACACAATTGTTCAAAGTGAATGGTCTGGCGGTACCGCGTGCAAAGTTTCCCTCCACATTTCCAAAATTTTGGCCTACCGCCAAAATATCTACCCCCACCCCTTCCCCCTCCCCCACCTCCTTTTCTCCCCAACCACAAGTCACATTTCCCCTGTTTCCTCCTTCCTTCCTTCCTTGCTAAGCTATAGCCGCTTCCTCGCTCTCGCCGTCTCGCATCCTACCGCCGGGTTCCTCATGGTCTTCTTCAAAGACACTCCAGCGGTTCCTCCTCCGGCGACTACTCCTTCGCCACCCGGGTATGCCTCTCTTCCCTCTCTCAGGCTATGACTTGGAATGAAGGATTTGTTGGGGAACGTAGTAATTTCAAAAAATTTCCTACGCACACACAAGATCATGGTGATGCATAGCAACGAGAGGGGAGAGTGTTGTCTACGTACCCTCGTAGACCGAAGCGGAAGCGTTGACACAACGTAGAGGAATTAGTCGTACGTCTTCCCGGTCCAACCGATCCAAGCACCGTTACTCCGTCACCTCCGAGTTCTTGGCACACGTTCAGCTCGATGACGCTCCCCGGGCTTCGATCCAGCAAAGCTTCGGGGAGGAGTTCCGTCAGCACGATGGCGTGGTGACGATCTTGATGTTCAACCGTCGCAGGGCTTTGCCTAAGCACTGCTACAATATGATCGAGGTGTAATATCGTGGAGGGGGGCACCGCTCACGGCTAAGGAACGATCACGAAGATCAACTTGTGTGTCCTAGGGTGCCCCCCTGCCCCCGTATATAAAGGAGCAAGGGGGGAGGCCGGCCGGCCCTATGGGGCGCGCCAAAGGGAGGGGGGAGTCCTCCTCCTAGTGGGAGTAGGACTCCCCTTTCCTAGTCCAACTAGGAAGAGAGGGGGGGAAGGAAAGAGAGGGAGAGGGAGAGGGAAAGAGGGGCCGCGCCCCCCTTCCCTAGTCCAATTCGGACTCCTCATGGGGGGCGGGGGGGCGCCACCTCCTGGGCTGCTGCCCTCTCTCTCCCCTCAGGCCCACTAAGGCCCAATACTTCTCCGAGGGGTTCCGGTAACCCCTCCGACACTCCGGTTTTTCTCCGAAATCACCTGGAACACTTCCGGTGTCCGAATATAGTCGTCCAATATATCGATCTTTATGTCTCGACCATTTCGAGACTCCTCTTCATGTCCGTGATCACATCCGGGACTCCGAACAACCTTCGGTACATAAAAATACATAAACTCATAATAAAACTGTCATCGTAACGTTAAGCGTGCGGACCCTACGGTTCAAGAACAATGTAGACATGACCGAGACACGTCTCCGGTCAATAACCAATAGCGGAACCTGGATGCTCATATTGGTTCCTACATATTCTACGAAGATCTTTATCGGTCAGACCGCATAACAACATACGTTGTTCCCTTTGTCATCGGTATGTTACTTGCCCGAGATTCGATCGTCGGTATCCTATACCTAGTTCAATCTCGTTACCGGCAAGTCTCTTTACTCGTTCTGTAATACATCATCCCGCAACTAACTCATTAGTTGCAATGCTTGCAAGGCTTAAGTGATGTGCATTACCGAGAGGGCCCAGAGATACCTCTCCGACATTAGGAGTGACAAATCCTAATCTCGAAATACGCCAACCCAACAAGTACCTTCGGAGACACCTGTAGAGCACTTTTATAATCACCCAGTTACGTTGTGACGTTTGGTAGCACACAAAGTGTTCCTCCGATAAACGGGAGTTGCATAATCTCATAGTCATAGGAACATGTATAAGTCATGAAGAAAGCAATAGCAACAAACTAAACGATCAAGTGCTAAGCTAACGGAATGGGTCAAGTCAATCAGATCATTCATCTAATGATGTGATCCCATTAATCAAATAACAACTCTTTGTCTATGGTTAGGAAACATAACCATCTTTGATTAATGAGCTAGTCAAGTAGAGGCATACTAGTGACACTCTTGTTTGTCTATGTATTCACACATGTATTATGTTTCCGGTTAATACAATTCTAGCATGAATAATAAACATTTATCATGAAATAAGGAAATAAATAATAACTTTATTATTGCCTCTAGGGCATATTTCCTTCAGTGTCCCACTTGCACTAGAGTCAATAATCTAGATTACACAGTAATGATTCTTACACCCATGCAGTCTTGGTGCTGATCATGTTTTGCTCGTGGAAGAGGCTTAGTCAACGGGTCTGCTACATTCAGATTCGTATGTATCTTGCAAATTTCTATGTCTCCGACCTGGACTAGATCCCGGATGGAATTGAAGCATCTCTTGATGTGCTTGGTTCTCTTGTGAAATCTGGATTCCTTCGCTAAGGCAATTGCTCCAGTATTGTCACAAAAGATTTTCATTGGACCTGATGCACTAGGTATGACACCTAGATCGGATATGAACTCCTTCATCCAGACTCCTTCATTTGCTGCTTCCGAAGCAGCTATGTATTCCGCTTCACACGTAGATCCCGCCACGACACTTTGTTTGGAACTGCACCAACTGACAGCTCCATCGTTTAAAGTAAACACGTATCCGGTTTGCGATTTAGAATCATCCGAATCAGTGTCTAAGCTTGCATCAACGTAACCACTTACGATGAGCTCTTTGTCACCTCCATATACGAGAAACATATCCTTAGTCCTTTTCAGGTATTTCAGGATGTTCTTGACCGTTGTCCAGTGATCCACTCTTGGATTACTTTGGTACCTCCCTGCTAGACTTATAGCAAGGCACACATCAGGTCTGCTACACATCATTGCATACATGATAGAGCCTATGGCTGAAGCATAGGGAACATCTTTCATTTTCTCTCTATCTTCTGCAGTGGTCGGGCATTGAGTCTTACTCAACTTCACACCTTGTAACACAGGCAAGAACCCTTTCTTTGCTTGATCCATTTTGAACTTCTTCAAAACTTTGTCAAGGTATGTACTTTGTGAAAGTCCAATTAAGCATCTTGATCTATCTCTATAGATCTTAATGCCCAATATGTAAGCAGCTTCTCCGAGGTCTTTCATTGAAAAACTCTTATTCAAGTATCCCTTTATGCTATCCAGAAATTCTATATCATTTCCAATCAGTAATATGTCATCCACATATAATATTAGAAATGCTACAGAGCTCCCACTCACTTTCTTGTAAATACAGGCTTCTCCAAAAGTCTGTATAAACCCAAATGCTTTGATCACACTATCAAAGCGTTTATTCCAACTCCGAGAGGCTTGCACTAGTCCATAAATGGATCGCTGGAGCTTGCACACTTTGTTAGCTCCCTTTGGATCAACAAAACCTTCTGGTTGCATCATATACAACTCTTCTTCCACAAATCCATTCAGGAATGCAGTTTTGACATCCATTTGCCAAATTTCATAGTCATAAAATGCGGCAATTGCTAACATGATTCGGACAGACTTAAGCATCACTACGGGTGAGAAGGTCTCATCGTAATCAATCCCTTGAACTTGTCGAAACCCTTTTGCAACAAGTCGAGCTTTGTAGACAGTAACATTACCGTCAGCGCCAGTCTTCTTCTTGAAGATCCATTTATTCTCAATTGCTTGCCGATCATCGGGCAAGTCAACCAAAGTCCACACTTTGTTCTCATACATGGATCCCATCTCAGATTTCATGGCTTCAAGCCATTTTGCGGAATCTGGGCTCACCATCGCTTCTTCATAGTTCGTAGGTTCATCATGATCTAGTAGCATGACTTCCAGAACAGGATTGCCGTACCACTCTGGTGCGGATCTTACTCTGGTTGATCTACGAGGTTCTGTAGTAACTTGATCTGAAGTTCTACGATCATCATCAATAACTTCCTCACTAATTGGTTCAGACGTCACAGAAACTGGTTCCTGTGATGTGCTACTTTCCAATAAGGGAGCAGGTACAGTTACCTCATCAAGTTCTACTTTCCTCCCACTCACTTCTTTCGAGAGAAACTCCTTCTCTAGAAAGTTTCCGAATTTAGCAACAAAAGTCTTGCCTTCGGATTTGTGATAGAAGGTGTATCCAATAGTCTCCTTTGGATATCCTATGAAGACACATTTCTCCGATTTGGGTTCGAGCTTATCAGGTTGAAGCTTTTTCACTTAAGCATCGCAGCCCCAAACTTTAAGAAATGACAACTTTGGTTTCTTGCCAAACCATAGTTCATAAGGTGTCGTCTTAACGGATTTTGATGGTGCCCTATTTAACATGAATGCAGCCGTCTCTAAAGCAGAACCCCAAAACGACAGCGGTAAATCTGTAAGAGACATCATAGATCGCACCATATCAAGTAAAGTACGATTACGACGTTCAGACACACCATTACGCTGTGGTGTTTCGGGTGGCATGAGTTGCGAAACTATTCCGCATTGTTTCAAATGTACACCAAACTCGTAACTCAAATATTCTCCTCCACGATCAGATCATAGAAACTTTATTTTCTTGTTACGATGAGTTTCAACTTCACTGTGAAATTCTTTGAACTTTTCAAATGTTTCAGACTTATGCTTCATTAAGTAGATATACCCATATCTGCTTAAATCATCTATGAAGGTGAGAAAATAACGATATCCGCCACAAGCCTCAACATTCATCGGACCACATACATCTGTATGTATAATTTCCAACAAATCTGTTGCTCTCTCCATTGTACCGGAGAACGGTGTTTTAGTCATCTTGCCCATGAGACACGGTTCGCAAGTACCAAGTGATTCATAATCAAGAGGTTCCCAAAGTCCATCAGTATGGAGTTTCTTCATGTGCTTTACACCGATATGACCTAAACGGCAGTGCCACAAATAAGTTGCACTATCATTATCAACTCTGCATCTTTTGGCTTCAACATTATGAATATGTGTATCACTACTATCGAGATTCATCAAGAATAGACCATTCTTCAAGGGTGCATGACCATAAAAGATATTACTCATATAAATAGAACAACCATTATTCTCTGATTTAAATGAATAACCGTCTTGCATCAAAAAAGATCCAGATATAATGTTCATGCTCAACGCTGGCACCAAATAACAATTATTTAGGTCTAATACTAATCCCGAAGGTAGATGTAGAGGTAGCGTGCCGACCGCGATCACATCTACTTTGGAACCATTTCCCACGCGCATCGTCACCTCATCCTTAGCCAATCTTCGCTTAATCCGTAGCCCCTGTTTCGAGTTGCAAATATTAGCAACAGAGCGAGTATCAAATACCCAGGTGCTACTGCGAGCATTAGTAAGGTACACATCAATAACATGTATATCACATATACCTTTGTTCACCTTGCCATCCTTCTTATCCGCCAAATACTTGGGGCAGTTCCGCTTCCAGTGACCAGTCTGCTTGCAGTAGAAGCACTCAGTTTCAGGCTTAGGTCCAGGCTTGGGTTTCTTCTCCTAAGCAGCAACTTGCTTGCTGTTCTTCTTGAAGTTCCCCTTCGTCTTTCCTTTTCCCTTTTTCTTGAAACTAGTGGTCTTGTTGACCATCAACACTTGATGCTCCTTCTTGATTTCTACCTCCGCAGCCTTTAGCATTGCAAAGAGCTCGGGAATTGTCTTATCCATCCCTTGCATATTATATTTCATCACAAAACTCTTGTAGCTAGGTGGAAGTGATTGGAGAATTCTGTCAATGACGCTATCATCCGGAAGATTAACTCCCAGTTGAATCAAGTGATTACAATACCCAGACATCTTGAGTATATGCTCACTGACAGAACTATTCTCCTCCATCTTGCAGCTATAGAACTTATTGGAGACTTCATATCTCTCAATCCGGGCATTCTTCTGGAATATTAACTTCAACTCCTGGAACATCTCATATGCTCCATGACGTTCAAAACGTCGTTGAAGTCCCGGTTCTAAGCCATAAAGCATGGCACATTGAACTATCGAGTAGTCATCAGCTTTGCTCTGCCAGACGTTCTTAACGTCGTTAGTTGCATCAGCAGCAGGCCTGGCACCCAGCGGTGCTTCCAGAACATAACTTTTCTATGCAGCAATGAGGATAATCCTCAAGTTACGGAACCAGTCTGCGTAATTGCTACCATCATCTTTCAACTTTGCTTTCTCAAGGAACACATTAAAATTCAACGGAACAACAACACGGGCCATCTATCTACAATCAACATAAACAAGCAAGATACTATCAGGTACTAAGTTCATGATAAATTTAAGTTCAATTAATCATATTACTTAAGAACTCCCACTTAGATAGATATCCCTCTAATCCTCTAAGTGATCACGTGATCCATATCAACTAAACCATGTCCGATCATCACATGAGATGGAGTAGTTTCAATGGTGAACATCACTATGTTGATCATATCTACTATATGATTCACGCTCGACCTTTCGGTCTCCGTTTTCCGAGGCCATATCTGTTATATGCTAGGCTCGTCAAGTTAAACCTGAGTATTCCGCGTGTGCAACTATTTTGCACCCGTCGTATTTGAACGTAGAGCCTATCACACCCGATCATCACGTGGTGTCTCAGCACGAAGAACTTTCGCAATGGTGCATACTCAGGGAGAACACTTTTACTATGATAATTTAGTGAGGGATCATCTTATAATGCTACCGTCAATCAAAGCAAGATAAGATGCATAAAAGATAAACATCACATGCAATCAATATAAGTGATATGATATGGCCATCATCATCTTGTGCTTGTGATCTCCATCTCTGAAGCACCGTCATGATCACCATCGTCACCGGCGCGACACCTGATCTCCATCGTAGCATCATTGTCGTCTCGCCAATTTTTATGCTACTACGACTATCGCTACCGCTTAGCGATAAAGTAAAGCATTACAGGGCGATTGCATTGCATACAATAAAGCGACAACCATATGGCTCCTGCCAGTTGTCGATAACTCGGTTACAAAACATGATCATCTCATACAATAAAATTTAGCATCATGTCTTGACCATATCACATCACAACATGCCCTGCAAAAACAAGTTAGACGTCCTCTACTTTGTTGTTGCAAATTTTACGTGGCTGCTACGGGCTTAAGCAAGAACCAATCTTACCTACGCATCAAAACCACAACGATAGTTTGTCAAGTTAGTGCTGTTTTAACCTTCGCAAGGACCGGGCGTAGCCACACTCGGTTCAACTAAAGTTGGAGAAACTGACACCCGCCAGCCACCTGTGTGCAAAGCACGGCGGTAGAACCAGTCTCGCGTACGCGTACGCGTAATGTCGGTCCGGGCCGCTTCATCCAACAATACCGCCGAACCAAAGTATGACATGCTGGTAAGCAGTATGACTTATATCGCCCACAACTCACTTGTGTTCTACTCGTGCATATAACATCAAACCATAAAAACCTGGCTCGGATGCCACTGTTGGGGAACCTAGTAATTTCAAAAAAATTCCTACGCACACACAAGATCATGGTGATGCATAGCAACGAGAGGGGAGAGTGTTGTCTACGTACCCTCGTAGACCGAAGCGGAAGCGTTGACACAACGTAGAGGAAGTAGTCGTACGTCTTCCCGGTCCAACCGATCCAAGCACCGTTACTCCGGCACCTCCGAGTTCTTGGCACACGTTCAGCTCGGTGACGCTCCCCGGGCTCCGATCTAGCAAAGCTTTGGGGAGGAGTTCCGTCAGCACGACGGCATGGTGACAATCTTGATGTTCAACCGTCGCAGGGCTTTGCCTAAGCACTGCTACAATATGATCGAGGTGTAATATCGTGGAGGGGGCACCGCACACGGCTAAGGAACGATCACGAAGATCAACTTGTGTGTCCTAGGGTGCCCCCTGCCCCCATATATAAAGGAGCAAGGGGGGAGGCCGGCCGGCCCTATGGGGCGCGCCAGGGGGAGGGGGGAGTCCTCCTCCTAGTGGGAGTAGGACTCCCCTTTCCTAGTCCAACTAGGAAGAGAGAGGGGGAAGGAAAGAAAGGGAGAGGGAGAGGGAAAGAGGGGCCGCGCCCCCCTTCCCTAGTCCAATTCGGACTCCTCATGGGGGGGGCACCTCCTGGGCTGCTGCCCTCTCTCTCCCCTCAGGCCCACTAAGGCCCAATACTTCCCCGGGGGGTTCCGGTAACCCCTCCGGCACTCCGGTTTTCTCCGAAATCACCCGGAACACTTCTAGTGTCCGAATATAGTCGTCCAATATATCGATCTTTATGTCTCGACCATTTCGAGACTCCTCGTCATTCCTTGATCACATCCGGGACTCCGAACAACCTTCGGTACATCAAAATACATAAACTCATAATGAAACTGTCATCATAACGTTAAGCGTGCGGGCCCTAGGGTTCGAGAACAATGTAGACATGACCGAGACATGTCTCCGGTCAATAACCAATAGCGGAACCTGGATGCTCATAACAACATACGTTGTTCCCTTTGTCATCGGTATGTTACTTGCCCGAGATTCGATCGTCGGTATCCTATACCTAGTTCAATCTCGTTACCGGCAAGTCTCTTTACTCGTTCCGTAATACATCATCCCGCAACTAACTCATTAGTTGCAATGCTTGGAAGGCTTAAGTGATGTGCATTACCGAGAGGGCCCAGAGATACCTCTCCGACATTCGGAGTGACAAATCCTAATCTCGAACTACGCCAACCCAACAACTACCTTCGGAGACACCTGTAGAGCACCTTTATAATCACCCAATTACGTTGTGATGTTTGGTAGCACACAAAGTGTTCTTCCGGTAAACGGGAGTTGCATAATCTCATAGTCATAGGAACATGTATAAGTCATGAAGAAAGCAATAGCAACAAACTAAATGATCAAGTGCTAAGCTAACGGAATGGGTCAAGTCAATCAGATCATTCATCTAATGATGTGATCCCATTAATCAAATAACAACTCTTTGTCTATGGTTAGGAAACATAACCATCTTTGATTAATGAGCTGGTCAAGTAGAGGCATACTAGTGACACTCTTGTTTGTCTATGTATTCACACATGTATTATGTTTCCGGTTAATACAATTCTAGCATGAATAATAAACATTTATCATGAAATAAGGAAATAAATAATAACTTTATTATTGCCTCTAGGGCATATTTCCTTCAGGATTTTTACCTAGCGGTCGATTTGAGTCATTTCTTCCTCTTGTAGCTCCCTAGGACCATTAGTGGCAACGAATGGAGTGGGGTGGCTGAAGATCTATCTGCTCATTGTCACCATCAATCTCCATGCATGAAGCTAGTTGCATTTGATTCTGTGGACAGTGGTAGGAAATTTCTGGCATGTGCAGAGAAGGTTAGACCCTCTTTCTTTGTTACAAATCATTTGTTAGATCTGATTCAGACACTGACACGGTACCAACCCATTCATACCATACCTTGAACCAAACGCATCCTAAGGCAGTGTCACAGTTTGTACCTAGTATCTTAAATTGTTGCCATCTCATCAGCGGTGCCATTAGAAAATTATTTGGCACCGCTTCAATAGTTTGTGCAGCCAACTTTGATCCACACATCCGAGCAGCCAAGCAGTAAAATACTAAATCTTTATGGCACGATGGAACTGGGCATCGGAGCAACTACATGCTCCGGAGTCCGGGTCCCTGCTTTTTTTCCGCTGCATCAGCTTGCCAATGCAGGGCACTGGTGCGAGATGTAGCAATAGTTGTCTTTACCCCAGTTTTGGCATACATAGTGGACGGCCTTAGTGCTATTAGTTCTATGTTACTAAATTTGTGCATGTACACACCTTTTAGTATCAATTTGCTATCATCCAAACATTGTCGCTATGCTGTTGCAGTTATATTTACCTTCCTCATAAAATGTTCAATTTGTTATTTATTCTACATGAGTAAGAACTTGTAGCGTGGTTGTAGTTAATTATAGCTTCTGATGTTCCAGAATTTGGTTGTTGTCTCAGTACCAATTATTTCATTTGCACATTGATCTTTTTGAGAAGATATGTCATAATTAACATGTTTCTTCAGTTTTTCAAAATAAGCATCGGTGATTTTCTATGTTGCTATAAACCCATTTCCCATAGAATTGTTACTAATCTAGTTTTAAATATTATAGGATGAACGAAAGTGTTCTTACTTGGAGTGGGTTGAGCAAGAGTGGCCACAGTCTTTGAAGATGTGCCTGGCGAAGCTCTGGAGCATGTATGAGGAAGAGAACACACGTAAGCTTAGAGAAAGTCTTGTCCACGCTGAAGCATATTTTAAGATGCGGGATAAAAAGTTGAAGGTGGAGAATGAACTTAGATTTTTTAAACCAGACTTTGCTAAGATGGTGTTCGCGAAGGAGGAGGCACTTTCCCAGTTGGCCCGTGCAAAACGGGTTCTTACTGAACTGAAAGCGGAGGTGGATAAGTCGAGCCTGGATGATCTCGATTAGGGAAATGAATATATTGTTCTTATGAAGTTGAACTAGCTATATGTTGTACTATGTTGTTTTCATGTAGCCACCGTACTGTGATGTTATAATATATTTATGTGCCTGATATGAAATTGGCAAACAATTGTTCGATATGAAATGTGAATTTGCGTAATACTGGAATTATTAATTGTAAACTAATAAACCTGCTAAATGTGTCATGGACCTTTGCAAACAGTTCTAGCAGGAAAAACGCTTGCGATGGATAGCCCAACGCCACACAGTTTTCTACATCAAATCGTGTGTGATGTAGTTAATGAAAGCAAACAGTTAACCAAGGCGGAGCGTGTGTGATAGTTACACCTTTCACACATGAGCGTATACATAAAGCCGTGTGGGATGTACATCCGAACGGAATCATTTTCCCTGGATAGACTATGTGGGATGTACATAAGAACGGAAACGTATTCCTTGGATTGACTGTGTGTGATATACATACGAACGGAAATGTTTTTCTGGGATTCACCGTGTGGGATGTACATACCTACGGAAATGATTTTCTCGGATTATCGTGTGGGATGTACATACCTACGGAAATGATTTTCTCGGATTACCGTGTGGGATGTACATACCTATGGAAATGATTTTCTCGGATTACTGTGTAGGATGTACATACCTACGGAAATGATTGGGCTTCGATGCCTCGCCCGATCGCACACGGCCCTAGCCTGGGTCCCAGGAGGGCCTATCCCTGACGATTTCTGGGTCGTGTGGGAAGGACACCCTATCGCACACACTCACTTGGCGACGGTTCCAAATGACGTCGCGGAAAGGGGTTAAAAACCGTTTGTTTAGGACCGACGCGCACCAGTGCACGGGAAGCTTGCCGGGAGCGCCGAGGGCGGGTCGCCCCGCCAAGGCTCCACCGCTCCATCTCACAGCAACACCAGTCACATGTCAATGCGGTGTCGAGCCCCCAGGTGATTAAGTGGCTGTCATTTGGCACGTGGCAACCATTTTTGAGGAAGAACATCGCAAAATTACACCCGTCTAGAAGACGTGTCACGCAGATAGGCGAGAAGGTGGCTGAACAGCACGACAAGGCTTGCCTGGCTACACCTGCGATGTGACACTAAACGGTGCATTTAATGCACCTTGTCCTATCTACATAGTTAGGTATGATAGCATTGTTTGCTATCTAGTCAGTACATAATGACTGAATTGCCATTGTGGTAACCCCTTGACCTATAAAAGAAGGGCCGTGGCAACCTTAGAAAGGATTCGAACCTTTGTACACTCATACACACATAGCTGCTCTCGTCCCGAGGCGACCTTGTCGGGCCAGAGCGCCGCGTCTCCACCATGGCCTGTCGGTGTACAAAAAAGAGGGGTACACTTTTTGTACCCCTATAACTGTGCACGGGCAGCCTGAGCCGCGGGCGCCACCACACTGAGCAAGGCAAGGGAGGTGAGCCAAGGTAAGACCGAAGCTCGAGAGAAGCAGAACGACGCCAAGACCAAGACCACAAAGAGCAAAGGGGACGAAGCGGACTCCCCCGGCAAGATCCTTGCCGGGGGGCGGTTTTAGCAAACCCGACAAGACCCTTGCCGTAGCAGCTCGCCCCACACCTACGGAGCGAGTCAGCCTTGAGTCCACTGTCCCCATGGGGCAAGGATTCGAGAGACATCCCCGTGGTGGCATGCAGATCTTTGTGAAGACATTCAAGATCAGATACACACTTTAGAAGATGATGATCCTCGGCGGGATCCCAGCCAAGGAGGACCACAAGGCCCCCGGCAAGAGCCTTGCCGGGGATGACAGCAGGCATCACGGCAAGACCCTTGCCGGGGCCCCGGCAAGGCCCTTGCCATGGACACCCGTAGGGCCACCATTAGGCCCACGCCAATCAGACCTCCACCGCCGTTCGCATGCAGCTGCCGACCCAACCAGCTGGGCAGGCACCTGCGTGGCGGCATGCGGATCTTCGTGGAGACCCACCACTGCGCCACCTCAGCTGCGTGCCTGCCTACATGGCACCGCGGGCACCGCTGGCCAGGGCGCGTGTCGATGCAAGAGGGAGCGGCGACGGACGAGTCGGGGCTCTCCCCCGTCCTCGATAAAGCAATGACACCTAAGCAAGACACATTAAATGCGCCTTGTCATGTAATGCGAGGGATAAGCTCGCATCACTGTACCCTTTCCACCTCCTGTGTGCCACTGTGGCAACCCCTTTCCCTATAAAAGGAGGCCCAAGGCGACCAGGAAGAGGATTCGGCTTTTTGGAGCTCCTCACGCCCCATTGCTAGTTCAAGAACACAGATAAACATACCACCAAAGCAGGAGTAGGGTTTTACGCATCCTCGCGGCCCGAACCTGGATAAACGAACCGTGTGCTATCTGTTTGATCCGCTCTTCTCACGACCCTGCGCCCCGCAACCGTAGTAGGGATTCTTGTGATCCCATAGGTGGCGTTCCCACCGACACGGTCCTTTCATCAATCCACCAAAGTAGGAGTAGGATTTTACGCCTCGTGGTGGCCCGAACTGGGTAAAAACTGCCCGTGTCATAACTGCCGTGTTGCTCTACGGTCTCCGCTCTTCGTGCAATGCACTCTTTCCCCTTGCCGAACCACAAAGGGCTGATGGCCCCATAGGTGGTCGTGTTATACCACAACATCCAGAATTCATCGGATCTCGACAAACACATCACATAAGAATATTACATCAGATAGAACTCCAAGAACATCGAGGAGAACATTATATTGAAGATCAAAGAGAGAGAAGAAGCCATCTAGCTACTACCTGTGGACCCGTAGGTCTGTGGTAAACTACTCACGCTTCATCGGAAGGGCAGCAAGGTTGATGTAGATGCCCTCCGTGATCGAATCCCCCTTCGGTAGGGTGCCGGAAAAGGTCCCAAGATGGGATCCCATAGGAACAGAGGCTTGCGGTGGCGGAAAACTATTTTGGTGGATGCTTCTGTTGGTTTGGGAATATTTTGGAATTTATAGCACAATAATTAGGGTTGGAGGACTCCTGAGGGGCCCACAAGCCCTCAGGGCGCACCCCTCCTCCAGGGGCGTGCCTGGCAGGCTTTTGGCCTCCTCGGCCATCTTCTGACCCCCTCTCCAAGTTCCGTGTATGTCTTCTGGTCCAAGAAAATCATCGTAAAGTTTATTCCATTTGGACTCGGTTTGATATTCTTTTCTGTAAAACTCAAAAACAAGGAAAAACAGAAACTGGCACTGGGCTCTAGGTTAATATGTTAGTCCCAAAAGTAATATAAAATAGCATATTAATGCATATAAAACATCCAAAATAGATAATATAATAGCATGGAACAATAAAAAATATATAGATGCATTGGAGACGTATCAAGCATCCCCAAGCTTAATATAGATACATTGGAGACGTGTCAAGCATCCCCAAGCTTAATTCCTGCTCGTCCTCGAGTAGGTAAATGATAAAAACAGAATTTTTGATGTGGAATGCTACCTAACATATTTATCCATGTAATCTTCTTTGTTGTGGCATGAATATTCAAATCCATAATATTCAGAACAAAAGTTTAATATTGACATAAAAGCAATAATACTTCAAGCATACTAATAAAGCAATCATGTCTTCTCAAAATAACATGGCCAAAGAAAGTTATCCCTACAAAATCATATAGTCTGGCTATGCTCCATCTTCATCACACAAAGTACTTTATCATGCACAACCCCAATGACAAGCCAAGCAATTGTTTCATACTTTTGGTGTTCTCAAACTTTTCAACTTTCACGCAATACATGAGCGTGAGCGATGGATATAGCACTATAGGTGGAATATAATATGGTGGTTGGGGAGAAGACAAAAACGAAGGAGAAAGTCTCACATCAACTAGGCGTATTAACGGGCTATGGAGATGCCCATCAATAGATATCAATGTGAGTGAGTAGGGATTGCCATGCAACAGATGCACTAGAGCTATAAGTGTATGATATCTCAAAAAGAAACTAAGTGGGTGTGCATCCAACTTGCTTGCTCACGAAGACCTAGGGCAAATTGAGGAAGCCCATCATTGGAATATACAAGCCAAGTTTTTATAATGAAAAATTCCCACTAGTATATGAATGTGATAATATAGGAGACTCTCTGTCATGCAATCATGGTGCTACTTTGAAGCACAAGTGTGGAAAAAGTATAGTAACATTGTCCCTTCTCCCTTCTCTCTCTCTCTCTCTATATATATATATATATATATGTATGTATATATCTCCTTTTTTGTTTGGGCTTCTTTGGCCTCTTTTATTTTTTTATAAAGTCCGGAGACTCATCCCAACTTGTGAGGGAATCATAGTTTCCATCATCCTTTCCTCACATGGGACAATGCTCTAATAATGATGATCATCACACATTTATTTACTTACAACTGAAGAATTACAACTCGATGCTAGAACAAAATATGACTCTATGTGAATGCCTCCGGTGGCGTACCGGGATGAGCAATGATCAAGAGTGACATGTAAGTGCGGGAGAGGAAAACGAGAGGCAAATGGCAAATAATGTAATGCAAGAGATGAGAGTTTATGATGGGTACTTGGTAGGCTTGATGTAGAACCTCCCCGGCAACGGCGCCATAAATTCTTTCTACTACTTCTTGAGCTTGCGTTGATTTTTTCCTTGGAGAGGAAAGGGTGATGCAGCAAAGTAGAGATAAGTATTTCCCTCAGATAAGAACCAAGGTATCAATCCAGTAGGAGGCACAAGCAAGTCTCCAATCTGTGCACCTGCACAAACTAACAAATACTTGCACTCAATGCGAATAAGGGATTGTCAATCCCTTCACGGTCTCAAACAAGAGTGAGATCTAATAGAGATAGGTATAAAAGGTAAATAAAAAGGCAAACTAAAGTAAATATAAATAAAATTTCAGCAAGGTATTTTTGGGTTTTTTAGTTTATAGATCTGAAAATATATGATGGAAAATAGACCCGGGGGCCGTAGGTTTCACTAGAGGCTTCTCTCTTGAAAGAAAACATACAGTGGGTAAACAAATTACTATCGAGCAATTGAGGGAAAAGCGCAAAGTTATGACGATATCCAAGGCAATGATCATGAATATAGGCATCAGTTCCATGTCAAGTAGACTGACCCCTGCCTGCATATACTATTATTACTCCACATATCGACCGCTATCCAGCATGCATCTAGAGTATTGAGTTCATAAGAACGGAGTAACGCCTTAAGTATTATTGAGGGAGTCCTGGATTAGGGGGTCCCCAGGCGTCCGGGCTATGTGATATGGGCCGGACTAATGGGCCAAGAAGATACAACATAGAAGGCCTTCCCCCGTGTCCGGATGGGACTCTCATTTGCGTGGATGGAAAGCTTGGCGTTCGGATGTGAAGATTCCTTTCAGTGTAAACCGAATTTGTAAAACCCTAGGCCCATCCGTTGTCTATATAAACCGGAGGGTTTAGTCCGTAGAGGCAATCATAATCATATAGGCTAGACATCCAGGGTTTAGCCATTACAATCTCGAGGTAGATCAACTCTTGTAACCCCTATACTCATCAAAGTCAATCAAGCAGGAAGTAGGGTATGACCTCCATTAAGGGGGCCCGAACCTGGGTAAACATCGTGTCCCCTACCTCTTGCTACCTTCGATCCTCAGACGCACAGCTCAGGACCCCCTACCCGAGAGCGATCGATTTTGAGACCGACATTGGTGCTTTCATTGAGTGTTCCTCTGTGCTGTCGACAGAAGGTTCGATGGCTCGTTCAATCATCCACAATGATGCCGTCTCAGGGGAGACTTTCCTCCCCGGCCAAATTTTCGTATTCGGCAGCTTCGCACTGCGTGCCAACTCGACCGGCCACATTGAGCAGATCGACAGCTACGCCCCTCGTCATTAGATCAGTTTTGGAAATCTGAACTATGTAGCTGATATCCGAGGAGATTTGGTCTTCGAAGGGTTCGCGGCCCTAACCGCCGCTCTGGCCTTAGATCCAGAGCAGACTACCAGGTCCGAAGACGGGAGTTTAGAGCCTGCCGGACTCCCTCAAATTATGGAACTTGCTATCGGAGATCTGGAGGGGACTGCGTCATCGGCAAACCCGAAGACGAACCGGGCTCCCCTTGTCGCTAAAGTGCCGGACTCTCCCTTGGACTCCAGATCCGAATTCTCGAGGTTCACATCAACCGGGCGTGGCCAGGAGGCTCTCACCCCGGCCAGCCCCGCGGACTCCCGCTTCCCTGTCCAAACCTTGCTCCTAAACGAGGCTCTAGACTTAATGTGATCCCTCGCCATTACAGAAGAATCGCTTCTGAATTACGCCCAGCCCGGACTA
Organism: Aegilops umbellulata; assembly: GCA_032464435.1. Lineage (NCBI taxonomy): Eukaryota > Viridiplantae > Streptophyta > Magnoliopsida > Poales > Poaceae > Aegilops > Aegilops umbellulata. Next base: position 292,188,821 of record CP136060.1, read on the forward strand.
GGGGCTAAGAGCGGGGAATTTTACGTCCCACCCACCACCCACTTCATAGCCAGTGTCGAAGATTTAACCGACCTGCTGGACTACACCTCCAAAGACATCGACGACATGGACGACGATGCTGGAGACGAACAAGGCCAAGACCCTTCGTTTACCGGACGTTGGACGACCACCTCCTCATATGACGTGTACATGGTAGACACACCCAAAGAGGAGGACGTTAACGGCAAGAATGATCTGGTTGAGGACAAGCCTGCTGAAGCACCTCCAAAGCATCGACGTCAGCGGCGCCGCTCAAAACCGCATCGCGAAAAAGAAAGCAATACCGGCACCGGAGACAATAACACTCCGGAGAATGCTGAAGACCCCGAAGCCCCTGTCGAGCCAACATCCGAACAGGATGATTGGGAGGATGGGAAAGTTAACCCCGACGATCCAGTCGGGAACAAGGACTTGGAGGATAGTAACTACCTACTGATCTCCGAAGAGGATGTGAGCCTCGGTGACGAAGACTTCATCATGCCGGAGGAACCCCTCGAACAAGAGCGCTTTAAGCACTTGCTAATCGCCATAGCGAGAGGCCTAAAAAAGAAGCAGCAACAACTCCAAGCCGAACAGGATACACTCAACGATAGATGGACTGAAGTCCTGGCAGCCGAGGAATATGGCCTCGAATGCCTGACCAAGAGCTACCCGAAGCGCAAGCTGCTACCACAATTTGACGACGAGGCCCTTGAGCCAATACCACCAAAGTATAAACCCGCTAACAAACCAGACCGACCACCACGTGGACGGGACAAACCGACTAGTTACGCCGAACGCCAGCCCGCGCCACCCCGCCGTTGAGGCAGGGAGGCAGCGGCCCCGGGCTATACCTATGACCTACACAAGGACCTGGGCAATAGAGCCGGTCAAACAAGATCAATCTTTGGGTCAAGGGGGCGTGCTCCAACGCGAGAGGCCGGCCATCATGCCGGGCGCGGCAGGCACAACCTCACAGGGGCCGAAAACCGCATTCGGACTTCATCCGAACTGCGCCACGACATCGCTCGATACAGAGGCACCGCACACCCCTTATGCTTCACCGATGAGGTGATGGAGCACCAGTCCCCTGAAGGGTTTAAACCCGTGAACATTGAATCATATGATGGTACTACAGATCCCGTAGTATGGATCAAAGATTTTCTTCTCCATATTCACATGGCCCGCGGTGATGACCTCCATGCCATCAAATACCTCCCGCTAAAATTAAAGGGACCAGCACGACACTGGTAACAACCTCCTAGAAAACTCTATTGGCAGATGGGAAGACTTGGAGGATGCCTTTAGAGATAACTTCCAATGCACCTATGTTCGGGCTCCAGACGCCGATGACCGTAGTCACATAGTCCAGCAACCCGGAGAATTAGCTTGGAAGCTGTGGACCATGTTCTTAATTAAAAAGAACCAAATTGTGGACTGTCCGGACGCCGAAGCCCTCGCGGCCTTTAGACATAGCGTCCGAGACGAGTGGCTCGCCCGACACCTCGGCCAAGAAAAACCGAAGTCCATGGAATCCCTTAACGCACTTATGACCCGCTTTTGCGCGGGAGAAGATAGCTTGCTAGCTCACAGAAGCAATAGCACCAGCGACCCTGGCACCTCCGAAGCCAGGGATGGCAACGGCAAGCCACGGCGCAACTGTTGGAGTTATGCCCTAGTGACAATCATGTATGATGATATTTCCTATGTGTTTATGAATAAAGATAGTCCTTGGACATTATCAATGATGTGTATCAGCAAGTACGTGACTTGTTTGTGGGACTATGCATTGTATGATGACTGTCCTAAAAGGTCCCTAGTCGAAAGGGCTGTGTGGACGCGCAGCCAATTAGACTAGCATATGACACGGTTGATGGCTTGGTCTCACTAGCCATGCAGCATTGGATGCTAACCGGATAATATGGACTTGGAAGGATCTGGTCGGATTCGACGTAGTCGGATCCGAGTCGAGATAAGGTCCGAGTCGGACAGACCCAACTATGAGACACAGTGATATGTCATCTGTGAGTCTCTAGTACACCATACATTCTATGTCCTAATACCTGAGCTGGCACATGTACTCAGGGTGGTGACAAACTTGCTTTGGGCCGAACAAACGCTACTCCGTGACAGGGTAGTTACAAAGGTAGGTTTCGGGCTTGTCCAGACCCATGGCGCGACACATGGTCGAGCAAGATGGGATTTGGCCCTCCGATCAGGAGAGATGTACTCTGGGCCCCTCGTGTGATCCGACCGGGATAAGCATGGCCGTGCGACAAGGATTATGAGATAATCCGGTTTATAGTCGGCATCACTAGAACGAGAAAGAGGTCGGGCTAGCACAAGGATGACAAACACTCCTTGAGCCCGACAACATATATCATGTGGAAAAAGGAATGGAAGTATGATGTACAGGTTCGCCTAACTAGCTTCATAGTCTGCTTGGTGTTTGGCATGCCTTGCTAGGGGCCGCTACCAACCATGCAGTTCGGAGGTGATCCGAACTGCGACCAAGCCGGCTTGAACCTAAGGGGCCGCGCGCTTAAGGTAAGGAACCTACGAGGTCGGATCCGAAGGCACTGGTCCAATGTGATCCGAGCTGTATTCAGATTGTTGATGAGTAGACTTATGGGCTTTAGGATCCGTGCGAGGCCCAAGTGTTGAGCCCGTGACGGATGCCTATATAAAGTGGGGGTGTGGCACACTCATGCGGTTGATCGCTTCAGCGCTGTCACTAGGATTTGCATGTGTTGCGAATAGACAGCTCCACTCGCCGCCGGTTGTGTGATGGGACCTAGCAGTCTGCCGCACGACGTTCCTCCTGCACGTGCGGATACCGTTAGAGGCGGTGCACCTGCGCCGCTCCGGCAAACTTGTACGAGGGATCTGACGACCGGCTGTTCAAGGGACATCGAACGAGGAGGCGACGAACCACGCGGATGTGCTGCCCCAACTCTTCTTCCGCTGCACGGCACTGCGCGTCTAGTGGTAACGAACTGTGATCCATCTCCCGTAGCATGTTCCTGGTTGTTCTGCACATAGGAAAATTTTAATTTGCAGTCGACGCACCCTACCATAGGATTTGGTTTCAGATCGTATGCATATTAGATAGGTGGAGGCGGCAGATGAGATCTGTTGTCGTTGATGAGATCGGCTGTGTGCACGGTTGATGAGATCAACTGCACATGGAGATCATGAGGCTATGTTTTCTGTCAATCGGGATTGATGAGGTCGTGACATAACCTACCCATACCGGTCGGTATCCGCCATCGGGGTTAACAGTGAAACGTAAATCCGAATCAGATTCACGATAATTGATGAGATCGGTCAGATCAGAAAAATCAGCGTGATCGGAGTGCAGATGTGATCTATGATTTCCAAAAACCTCGGGCGCTGCCCCTTCGAACCTCGTGCACTAACCGGCTAGCGGGACCACCATGTGCGTAGTGCCTTGTATTTCATACACGACCACTCAAACCAGTAGAATGCGATTCTATACGTAACTTTATTTTGCAGGGTTTGATGTGAACAGTGTGGCTCATGTGTATGTGATGCATGTGTGTAAATTATACATGGCCTGCGTGTCATGCTTGTCAGCCGGTAGGAGCCAAAGTGCTGTCATTATAATGTATAATGACCTGCGTGTCGACTTGTGACTCTATGTAAAATTCATTACTAGTTGTAGTAGTTGGATAATAGAGATCAGGTTGGTGGCTTGGCATCCCGGCGTGACAAACAAGATGGAGTTCCTAGATGGTCATCGGATTCGGAGCTGACCTGGAAGAACGTCCATGAAGGAGCCATACTATTTCACAATATATGTTTATTTGTGATTGTTATGCTTCTTGTTTTCTATGCATGTTAGAATGGTAGAAAGATCCCTTGTTAATATCAAGCAATTTGCCATTCCCGATGTTGCACTTTTGCACGTCAAGTACGTCTAGTAGTGGGCTCATAAAATTGAGGTGCGGCTAGGTGTCCTTGAACTAAAGGGCTCGTGTCGGACACGGACATGCATTGCATCAAGTTAACTTGACAAGGCTATCAAAACGGTTTTGGGCCTTGTGGCAAAGAAGGTTGGGATCCGGGGTATGAGATACCTTCCCGACCGACAGGAGTTGTATAGAGATACGATTAGAAAGGAGTTGCTTACCAGATAGGCATGTTGTCTAGCAGTGATGCTACAGCTCACTAGTCGCATGTGCTAGTCGGATCCAGAATCACTGAGAGTTTGCGGAGGGATGCCGACTTCAGTGGGAGTATTTTTGTTTAGGCTTGAATTACTCTACATAAACACATTGCTTAGTGATTGCATATTTTCTGTTGTAGATCAATGGCACCACCTGCTCAACCCAACTTTGCATTGAAATCAATTCTGGAAAAGGATAAACTGAATGGAACAAACTTTACCACCTGGTAAAGAAATCTGAGAATTGTTTTCAAGCACGATAAAAAGGAACATGTTCTAGAGGATCCACTTCCAGAGGAACCTACCGATAATGCTAATGCCACAATTAAGAATGCCTACCAAAAACTCATTGATGAATCAACGGAGATCAGTTGTCTGATGCTAGCTTGTATGGAGCCCGATTTGCAACAACATTTCGAAAATGTTGAGGCTTACGATATGATCAAGAGTCTCAAGAGCATGTTTCAGACACATGCTAGGACCGAAAGGTTCAACGTCTGGCGATCCTTGATGGATTGCAAGCTGAAGGAAGGTGATCCACTGAGCCCACATATGATCAAGATGATCAGATATGTGCAAGCTTTGGATAGGTTGGGCTTCCCGCTCTTGGATGAGCTTGCTACTGATGCAGTTCTGGGTTCTCTTCCGCCCAGCTATGGGACGTTCATCTCGAACTATCATATGCATGGAATGGATAAGAAGCTCACTGAATTGCATTAGATGCTTAAAATGGCAGAGCAGGATATCAAGAAGGGCACGCATCAAGTGTTGATGGTGCAGAAATCGACTAATTTCAAGAAGAGTTGGTCCAAGAAAAGGCCTAAGGCAAAGGGCACGGAGATGGTAACCTCCGCCACTGCGCCAAAGTCTGGACCGGACTCGAAGACCATTTGCTATCATTGCAAGGAGATCGGTCATTGGAAGAGGAACTGTAGCAAGTGGCTTGCAGAGCATGGCAAGAAGGCCGGAAATTCTTCTTCAGGCAAAGGTACACTTGTTGCATATGTTATAGACATTTACCTTGCTGACATACCTAGTAGCTCTTGGGTATTTGATACCGGATCGGTTGTTCATATTTGCAACTCGATGCAGGGGCTGGTAAGAGCTAGGCATGTGGCACAAGGGGAGATTGACATCAGGGTCGGCAACAAAGCAAGAGTTGCTACGTTGGAAGTCGGCACGATGCAGCTCCAGCTTCCTTCTGGATTTATTTTGGAATTGAATAATTGTTATTACATTCCTGCACTTAGTCGGAACATTATTTCTGCCTCATGTTTGATGAGTCAGGGTTATGAATTCAATTTAAAGGACAATGGTTGCTCGTTTTATTTGAATAGTTTGTTCCACGGCTATGCACCCATTGTTGATGGGCTATTTATATTGAATCTAGAACAGGAACCGGTCTATAACATGAATGTCAAGAGGCATAAGCCTAATAAGATAAATCCGACATACTTCTGGCATTGCCGGCTTGGACACATTAGTCTGAAACGCATGAAGAAGCTCCATGATGATGGGCTCCTAACTTCGTCCTACTTCGGCTCATTCGAGACATGCGAATCATGCTTGCTCGGCAAGATGACCAAGTCTCCTTTCGCAAAGAGTTGTGAGAGGGTGTCCGAGCTGTTGGAACTAATACACAGTGATGTGTGTGGACCAATGAGCACAACTGCCAGAGGTGGCTATCAGTACTTCGTAACTTTTACTGATGACTTGATATGGATATATCTATTTGATGAGGCACAAGTCAGAAACTTTTGAAAAGTTCAAAGAGTTTCAGAACGAGGTTGAGAATCTGCTCGGCAAGACTATAAAACTTCTACGATCAGATCATGGAGGTGAGTACATGAGCCAAGAGTTTGATGATCATCTGAAAAGCCGAGGTATAATACCTCAGCTCACACCTCCAGGTACGCCACAGAGAAACGGTGTGTCGGAACGGAGGAATAGGACCTTGTTGGGCATGGTTCATTCAATGATGAGCAAATCAGATTTACCCTTGTGATTCAGGGGATATGCTCTAGAAACTGCAGCTTTCACACTTAACAGGGTACCATCAAAATCCGTAGACAAGACACCACATGAGATGTGGACTGGGAATACTCCCAGTTTGTCTTTTCTAAAGATTTGAGGTTGTGAAGCATTTGTCAAGCGACTTATGTCAGACAAGCTTACACCTAAGTCGGAAAAATGCATATTCGTGGGATATCCGAGGGAAACCTTGGGATATAGCTTCTACAACCGGGAAGAGAACAAAGTGTTTGTTGCTTGGAACGGGGTTTCCTTTGAGAAAGTGTTTCTCAGTCGGGAGGCCAGTGGGAGGACGGTTCGACTCGAAGGAATTCGAGGACCACTTGGGGATGGCTCAGCTGGTGATAAGATCATACCGGAGTCAGTCAGGGAACCCGTAGTGGAAGCGGCACTGGAACCATGGAGGCCGGAAAGATTGCGCAGAGTGCGTTATGTATTATTGCTAGAAAGCGACGAGCTGGCCACATATGGAGAAGCGATGGTGAGCCCAGATTCCAAGGCATGGCTGGAGGCCATGAGATCCAAGTTAAAGTCCGTGGATGAGAATCAAGTCTGGGACTTGGTTGATCCGCCGCCTGGTGTAACATCCATTGGTTGCAAATGGGTCTTTAAGAAGAAAACTGATGTGGATGGAAATGTTCAGATCCAAAAAGCTCGACTTGTCGCTAAGGGTTATGGACAAGTTCAAGGAATTGACTATGACGACACTTACTCGCCGGTAGCGATGCTGAAGTCGGCGAGGAGTGTACTAGCTATAGCTGCATATTTCGATTACGAGATATGGCAGATGGATGTCAAGACGGCTTTCCTTCACGGAAATTTAACCGAGGACGTGTATATGATACAACCTGAGGGTTTTGTCGATCCTACTAGCACTAGTAAGGTATGCAAGCTCAAGAGATCCATTTATGGGTTGAGGCAAGCATCTCGGAGATGGAATATTCGTTTTGATGAGGTCGTCACTGGTCTCGGTTTCATCAAAAGTGAAGAGGACACTTGTTTATACAAGAAGTTATGTGGGAGCTCGATAGTGTTTTTGATCTTGTATGTGGATGACATATTGTTGATCGGGAACGATGTTTCGTTGTTGAACTCAGTCAAGGAGTCATTGAATGGCAAGTTTTCGATGAAAGACCTTGGTGAGGCAGTGTATATTTTAGGCATTAAGATCTATAGAGATAGATTGAGGAAGCTGCTCAGCTTAAGCCAGAGCACATACATAGATAAAGTGTTGAAGCGGCTCAACATGAGTGAGGCAAAGAAAGGGTTCTTGCCACTCTCACATGGTATAAGGCTAAGCGAGACTCAGATTCCTTCGACATCTGATGAGCAAAGCAGGATGAGTAGGATTCCGTATGCCTCGGCAATCAGATCCATCATGTATGCCATGATATGTACAAGGCCTGATGTTGCTTTTGCAATAAGCCTAACGAGCAGATACCAGGCCAACCCAGGTGAGAGTCACTGGGCAGCGGTAAAGACTATTTTGAAGTACCTGAAAAGGACTAAAGAGATGTTCCTAGTTTATGGAGGTGAGGAAGAGCTTGTTGTAACGGGTTACGCCGATGCTAGTTTCCAAACCGACAGAGATAATTGTCGATCACAGTCCGGATTCGTGTATGTCATGAATGGAGGGGCAGTGAGCTGGATGAGTTCCAAGCAAGATGCGGTGACTGATTCTACCACAGAAGTCGAATACATTGCGGCTTGTGAAGCTGCAAAGGAAGGTGTTTGAATCCGGCATTTTCTGGATGATCTTGGTATTTTCCCAGCCTCGGTAAAACCGTTGGACCTTTATAGTGACAATTCTGGTGCCATGCACAAGCCAAGGAGCCAAGGAATCACCACAAGGTCAGACACATAGATCGGAAATATCACCTGATACGAAAGATCGTAAAGAATGGTGATATAGAGTTATGCAAGATTCACACGGATGCAAATGTTGCAGATCGGTTGATGATGAGGACATCAATACCATTGTTCCACCCACAGGCCCTACTGTTACATATAATGGACCAATTACTAGAGCTTGCGCACGCCAATTAAATTACCAGGTACTTTCGTTTCTTGGTAATAATTCTAATGTTCATGAGAATATGATGCTGCCTAAATTGGATACATTTGTTTTGCTTGGAGAAGGATGAACATTGGAGCAAGAACGCGCATGGTGTTGATGGCATGCGCAAGGGGAACAAGAACGGAGTTACAAGTGATGATTTCAGGACTTTGAAGCCACCATAAGGAGTAAATGAAGCCTTGGACGAAATATACAAGATGCCACTTCATAAATTTCATCCAGAGGCTATTCTAGGTGCTGCGTCACCTTATTACTGGGCCAGGCCCATGTAATTTCGAAATACATAAGTATATGATGTTTTCAGAGTCCGTATGTGTGGGGAAACAAGAGATACGGTTGGTTTCGGACCCCTTCCCCAAGGCCCACGAAATTTCCCCCTCTTCCTCCATATATACAGCCCTTAGGGCACCGTTTAGACTTTGGGTTTTGTTTAGATTAAAAGTTCGCCATAGCTGCAACTTCGCGTACTTCGTTTGTGTTCAACGACCAGACCAAGGCGTCACAGAACCCCACCTTGATCAATAAAGCTTTCCTCTTATATTCGCAATATCCAGATTGCAATCTTAGTTTCTTGCTTGTTCTTCGTTTGCCTGTAGGAAACAGACCTTCGTGGTCCGGTTGATCGTGCTCCGGCGTGGTCAATAACCTCTCGGACATCACCGCTGCCATATACCACCACCACATATTCACTGCCAATCCGAGTCCATATACGCCACCACATATCCGCCGCCATCACGCCAATCCGAGTACACCTGCAACATATATTCGCCACCAGTCCGAGTTCCACCAGATTCATCTCCGCCACCACTCCGAGTTCCACCAGATTCATCTCCGCCACCAGTCCTATTCCGAGTCCAGTATTTTGTTACTCTGTTTTGGATTTCCAGATCACGCCATACTCTGAGTCGTGACAGAGAAGGACTCCCCAACATCCGTGCTACCCGCAGTAGAAAAATAGTTCTAAACTAAAAAAAAACTAAGTGTGGAAAATTCTGGCTAGGCAGTTTTTAGACCATTTGTAGACTTTTTCGAAAAAAATTTGTTGCGGAGCAAAAAAAAAGAGGAAAAAAAGTGCAAAAAAAAGTGAAAAAAAAGAAAAAAAAGAAAAAAATATTCAGAGTGTGCTCCTCCCTTGTTTACGTGCAGCGCCGTGATTTTGTTAGTGTTCTAGGCTCGCGTCTCTAGTACGGTCTAGCCTAGGACCAGCACAGTACCGTCGTTGAGCGTTTATTCAACTTTGCATCTCTGAATTGATTATTGCTGACCCTTTTTGCTACCATACTATAAGCCTTCCCAGCTCCACATACATCTACGTCGTGCGTTTGACTCTCCCTGGCAATCGCTCTATCCAAGCTTTTGAGACTTTTGACTACAACGGTTGCTGATCACCGCCTGCTGCTGGGTAAGAGCTGGTAAGAATTTGAGATTTGCTTGACGGATTTGTGACTGTCCACCACACCACCACCACCACTTCCTAGTAGTCTGTAGAATCGTATTCTTGTGTGTTTCTATTGCTGCTAACCATGGCTGGATCACAAGCCGACGAGACTGATTGGGAGAACATGACAAACAAAGAGTTACATGATAAGTTTTAGCAAATGATGAGTGGACAGGTGGAAGATGTGCTAAATAGATTTGAAGAGGCCATGGAGAAGATAGATGGCTTTGAGAAGGCATTCGAAACAAAGCTCGATAACAAGTTTAATGAATTGCTCGCGCGTCTTCCACCACCACCACCGGCTGCACCCGACGCACCTCTACAACAACAACAACGACTACCTCCACGTCGCGAAACAACCCTCCGCCGAGCGAGCCGTGTCCCTCTTTAGCCTGGCCAAGCTGCTGGTGCTGCTGTTGATACTTCTATGGCTCCTGCTGCTGATGTGGAGGAGGATGATTATGTGGGAGATTACGAGGATGAGGTTGATCAACATCAGAACTACGTGCAACCACCAGCACCACAACCACCAGGTCGTCCATATGCAAATAATGGCAATGTTAGGGCTCCCCCTCAGGTACGAGATCATGACCATCTCCCTAAACTGAAATTGAATATTCCACCATTTGAGGGTAGATATGTTCCTGATATATATCTTACTTGGGAGTTAGAAACTGAACAACGATTTACATGTTTACAATATCCTGAGGAGAGACGTGTTCCTGCTGCTGTTTGTGCTTTCACTAGCTTTGCATGTGTTTGGTGGTCTGAACATTGTAGATTATATCCTGTTCCAGCTACTTGGGCTGCTTTGAAAACTGCTATGCGTACTCGTTGGGTTCCACCATATTATCAACGTGAATTACTTCAAAAATTGCAGTGCTTAAGACAAGGAAAAAAAATCGGTAGACGAATATTAGCATATTAGCATAAAGTTGCTCTTTTCAAAGAGTTTGTAGCATGGTGCGAAGGTGGGTGACATGCTCTTTGAGAGATTTGCTAAACTCAAGGATATGATCAAAGTAGACAACAACAAATTCACCAATGTAAGGACGAAACACATAATGCATGAGACGCATGAAAGTACCGGGTGCTTCCGATAAATCCATAGGCATGACTAACCACTCATATAGACCAAACTTTGTTTTGAAAGCGATTTTCCATTCATCACCCTCTTGTATGCGGATTTGATAGTAACCACTTTTAAGATCAATTTTTGAAAAGATAGTGGCACCGCTAAGTTCATCAAGCATATCATCAAGGCGCGGAATGGGGTACCTATATCGCACAGTGATAGCATTGATAGGTCTACAATAGGAACACATGAGAAAGCTACCGTCTCGTTTTGGCACAAGAATGAGTGGTACGACACAAGGACTCAAACTTTCACGCACATGTCCATGGTCTATGAGATGCTTTACTTGCCTTTGTATTTCTTTGGTTTCTTCGGGGTTGACGCGGTATGGGGCCTTGTTAGGTAGAGGTGCTCCAGGGATGAGGTCAATTCGGTGCTCAATGCCTCGTATTGGAGGTAGACCCGGAGGTAGCTCGTCGGGGAAAACATCTTGGAATTGCTGCAATAAAGAAGATAACACCAAGGGTAGATTGTGAGAGGTGCTAGTTTTTGGTGCCTCGTCCTTGCACAATAGGACATAGTGTAGGACACTCGATGGGTTCTCACACACTTCTCTCATCTCACGTTTGGTGGCAAATAGAACTAAGTTTTTCTTGTCGCTCATCGTGGATGCACTCAATTTGGGCTTGTGGCTCTCACTCTCTTTTTGGTGGTTCGCTCTCTCACTAGTCTCTCCACGATGGGTGGCTTGCTTGTCGGCGAGCACTTGGCTTGGAGACATAGGTCGTAGCACAAACTCCTTCCCTTTCATCTTGAAGCTATATTGGTTTGTGCGCCCGTTGTGGATGACACCTCGGTCAAATTGCCATGGTCATCCCAGAAGGAGGTGGCACACGGTCATCGGAAGGACATCACACTCCAAAGTGTCTTCATAAGCTCCGATCTTGAAAGAGACTTGTACCCTATTCTCGACTTGGATGGTGTCGTTGTCGCTTAGCCATGAACCTTGTAAGGGTGCGGGTGCTTCATCTTGGCCAATTGGAGTTTGGAGCAAAGTTCTTCACTTGCGAGGTTATGGCAACTCCCTCCATCAATGATGACCTTGACGGACCTTCCATTGATTCCAACCTTGGTGTGGAAGATATGGCATCTTTGATCTTCGTCTTGTTGATGTTGAAGAGTCAAGACCTTGGAGACAACAAGAGCGGGACTTGAATCTTCATCACAAAAGACTTGATCATCTTCGTCTTCGTTGTTCACTTGGCGGTGCATGGCCACTTGCTCAAGGGCTTCCATTTCTCCTTCACTTATTGAGTCATAGATTCCGTCGTCGTTGAGGATCATGGTGCGCTTGTTTGTGCACTCGAAAGACTTGTGGCCTCGGCCTCCGCTTGTGAAGCATTTGATGGAACTTGTCTTGATGGTATCATCGGTTGGAGTAGATGATGATGAAGCTTTCGGCTTGTAGTTGCCTTTAGTAGGAGGACGACTTGAGCTTGTCAAAGCTTTCTTGTAACTTGACTTGTCGCCGTTGCTTGTAGATGGTTTGGTTGAGGTAGAAGGTGTTGGAGTCATTGAAGCTTGGGTGTTGGAGAAGCCGTAGGACTTGGAAGAGATCTTGGCATACTTGAAGTCGTCTTGTACTTGCCGTTCCGCTTTGGTTGCTTAGTGCACTAGCTCGATGAGGTTTGAGTATGGTTGGAAGTCGGCAATCTTCTTGATAGGGTGATTGAGTCCACTCAAGAAACGTGCCATAGTTTCCTCATCATCTTCTTTGACATTGGCTCGTATCATGGCAATCTCCATTTCCTTGTAGTACTCTTCAACGCTCTTGGTTCCTTGCTTGAGTTGTTGGAGTTTCTTAAAGAGGCCACGGTTGTAGTAGTTTGGCACGAATCGTGCTCTCATGACATCCTTCATTTGTGCCCATGTAGTGATGGGTGGTTCACCTCTTGCCACTCGACGCTCAATGACTTGTTCCCACCAAATGAGGACGTAGTCTTGGAATTCAAGGGATGCCATTGCGATCTTCTTCTCTTCTTCGTAGTTGTGCAAGCGGAAGATTTTGTCGAACTTCAATGCCCATGATATGTACTCTTCGGGGTCATTGCTTCGGGTAAACTTGGGCATGGTGAACTTTAGCTTGCCATATCGTTGCTCTTCATTGTGTTGGGGTCGGGGATGATGACGCCCATGTCGTTGAGGATTGACAATCTCATGTTGCTCTTGGCGAGGAGGGTTGTCTTCCTCATGTTGCTCTTGGCAAGGAGGGTTGTCTTCCTCATGTTGTTCTTGGCGAGGAGGCGGTCCATTGTCTTCTTGCTCTCGATGGACTTGATGTTCTTGTCGCACTTGTGGAGGAGCTTGTCGATCTTGACGAGGAGCTTGTCGATGCACACGTGCTTGGTAAATCCTTTCTTGAGCTTCGTCGCGAAGTGCTTCTTGATGTAGACGAGCTTGTCGGCCTCGATTGGCTACGACATGACTTAAATCTTGAAGGGCACGTTGCGCCTCAAGTGCTTGAGCTTCACGTAGTTGTTGTTCTTGACGTTGTGCCTCGGCGTCTTGTGCATCTTGATGTTGTCGCGCTCGCTCCTCTTGTTCTTGTTGTCGATGGCACTGCCATTCTTGTGCTTGTACGAATGCAGCTTGGTTTTGACAATGTCGATGCTCTTGAGAGTCGGTGTCGTGTAGAGGATTGCGGTTTGCTTGACGGTCTTGACGCGCGGCTCCGTCTTGAAGAGGACGAAGTTGTAGAAGATCGGTTGACCATCATGGTTCGGGTATCTTCTTTGAGGGAACTCATGGATGTGTCGAAGTAGTCTCTTGTATGTTGCTCGGATTGTCATAGGTCGGTGGCGAGATTGTCGATGCGGTTGCCCAAAGCAAGTTGTTCTTGATGCAACCGACCTAATGTTGGTAAAGATTCGCAAGTTGTAAATGCAACAAGTAGACCAATAGCAAGATATTGTACACGGAAACACAACACACGGAAAGATAAATGGGGCCGTGCAACCAAGGGTGAGCCAAAATGTGGAATCCACGAAAATGCTCATGTTGCACAACACTAGAGAGATGCTAGCACGATTGCACAATAGGCGGATACGAACTTGTGCACAACCTACTAAGCAAAAATGCAACGACTTCTATCCCAAGTATTCTCTATGTATGATGTTCCAATGATATGATCCAAGATGATCAAGTATGACAATCTTAATGTTGTATGATGCTATGGTTCTTGCTTATAAGCTCTTTGCTTATCTTTACCTTTTCTTATAAGCTTGTTTGGCTCCGTGTTGTTGAGCTCGTTTCTCATGCAATGCTTGACGAACCAATGTAGCAATTGTGTATGCGATGACAAATTTGTGACACAAGAGAGGATACCAAGATATGCACCACTATGAGATGGTATGTATGCTATGGGAAGTATGATCACTAATGTGCACAAGTCACGTTGCCAACAATACTCAAAGGCTAGTCTCGATGGGTAAGTGACGCAAAAGTAAAGCTATGGGGTTATCAATGCAAATGCAAGAAAGTATGATGATATCATGATACCAAGATGATACCAATGTGAGGTTGATACCACAATGGTGTAGCCGTTCGTAGTAGTCCTTGGTGAAGATGAGCGGTGGTGATGTTGATGTCGCACCGTACCTAGATAGCCGAAACACAAAAGGATACGATGAGCCACAACTCAAAGTATCCAAGACCAAAATGTGTAAAAAACGTCGAATGTGGATAGCGGACAAGCTATGGGGGGTGGTATACGGAAGTGGTGGTGGTATAGGAATGTGTATGCGGAAGTGGAATGTGGTGGCTGAAAACTGTCGGGGGGGGGGGGGATTCAGTTTCGTTAGGGATTTGCGGACGTCCGGAAGTTGCGGTCGTCCGGTCGTTCCAGGGTCTCCGAACGTCTGGTAGCTGACAGTCGTCCGGTGGGTCGGGTCAACGCGAGGTGCGTGATGTGATTTTGGGCGGAATTTTGGGACTTTGGGGGACAAAATTCGAACAAATTCGTCGATGTGAAGTGTAGGAAATTGGGAAACAGCTAGACCCACTCAAGGCAAAGCAAATCCATGGATCAAATCCTAGAAAAATTTATCACACTAACAAATCACAAAAAAATTTGGGGCTGTTTTTGGTGGGGATTTTCAAATTTAGGACGAAATCAAAAAAATTAGGCTAGAAAACACAACGGGGAGGCTCTGAAATCATGATCAACGTGGCTCATGATACCAAGATGATGTGGAGTGGAACTCCGTACGGCCGATCTTTCATGAAAGGAGCGGATCCCTACTAAGAACACGATGAACACACGGGGAAACAGAAGGGAAAACACAAAAGGAAACACGATAGAATCACTCAACCAACAAGAATAGATCACACATGCGCTAGATCGATGAACACAAAGGTGAGATACAAGATCCAAGTCCAAGAAAGGACGATACAAAGGTAACCGGTTCTTCTCCGTGAGGAGGTCTTGGTGGGGCCACCCAAGAGGGGGTCTTGAATCCGCTTGGAAGGATCTTCTCCGAAGGAGGCACGTCTCCGAGGAGAAGGAAACCAAGTGGATGAGCAAAGCTCTCACACAAACATGAGCTAATCCTTTGCTAACCCTAACTAGGAGGAGGGGGAGTTCTATTTATAGTCTTAGTGCGAATGGGGCGAAGTGAAAGGGTACATGGGCCTCGGGCCCGAACACTGTGCGCAGACACGTACCGGACGTCCGCTGGGGACCGGTCGTCCGGTGGCTCACGGGGGACCGGACGTCCGTTGGCTTCCGGACTTCCCTATTTCTGTTCTGTGATGGCGGTGCCGGACGTCCGGTGTCTTCATACTTCCGTTAATTTCCATTCTGTTGAGGTGGTGTCGGACGTCCGATGGCTCCGGTCGCCCGCTCGCTAGAGAGTGTGGCCGGTCGTATGGTCCGGCCAGACGTCCGCTCGCTGGAGCCTGCGTTGGCTGGGACTTGGGTAGGTTGGCCTTCAGGCACCGGATGCCCGGTCCCGACCGGTCGTCCGGTGGCTGGAGTTTTCTCCGGTAGCTCTTCTTCTTGTCCTTCGCGGTCGGTGGCTTTGCCGTCTTGTCCGTTGGATGTAGATGTACCATGGCTTTCCTCCAAGTACCTAAGCACACATAGTGTTTCCGTTTGAGGTAGTAGCCATGTCTCATGTGTCGAAAGTGGTAGTTCGGAAAGGAGCGAGTTCACCTTATCTTCCATAGCCTTAGCTCGGGATCTTGTCATTGGTCCAAGTGGTGTCGTGGGAGACGTAGGTAGGTCCATGGGGATGACCTTGGGATGCTCCGCATCAAGAGGCCGCCCTGGGATCATCGTCCATCGAGCAATCGATGCCCACAGTAGGCTCAGATTAGGCTTTGTTGTTTTATGTCTAAAAAGCTAAGTTCTCTATCAGCCATGTACTCGGGATCTCGCCCGTTAAAAGGAGCGTCATGGCAATGCCCACACTATGTATCGTTGTAGTCTTGTTCCCTTTCCCCGTACTTGTACTCTCCATGTGTATTCATCGAGCTGGGAAAAAGGGGACATGGAGTCCCCGACGCACACACACGTCTAAACTGTTTCCTTCCCAAAATTTATTCAACGTATACCAGTCTCGGCTGTAAAACGGCGGCTTCCCGAGACCTGCTCCTGCGAATGCTCTATCGCCCCAAAAAGTAAAGCAAAGACACCGCGTTCCGGACCTGCTCCAACGTATATGCATTGCACTATTCTTGTGATCAGAGGCAGTTTCCCCGACTACGTGGGATTCTGCTGATTATACTATGGGACCCAGGAAGAACGGTGTATGCACACACTTAAAAATGTAGGATTCCTACAAGAAATCCTTAACTTCTTACAAAGTAAGAGATACATACTTAACAAAATCCTCCATGCTACTTGACGGTGTCCTAGACTAGGGGGTACCAACCCAGATGGTCCACAATCCATGGGCCGAGGTTATGGCCCACCGATATCATAAGGAAGGACTTCGGAAGCCTCGCACTTCGACGTGATCTAGAAGGACCGTGCCTAAGACTTGGCGTGTACTCCAAGGACAACATCGGCCGCTGGCATGTTTATCCCTAGATGGGCAACCGACCATGTGTAACCCTAGGTAACCCCAATGTCTGTATAAGCTGAGGGGTTTAGTCCATAGACACAGTCAAAATTATAATCACCTAGCCTTAGGGTCAGAACACAACTTATGATCTCGAGGTAGATCAAGCTTGTCTTGATACATCATCATCAAGACAATCAAAGCAGGACGTAGGGTATTACCTCTTCGAGAGGGCCCAAACCTGGGTAAAAATTGTCCCCTTTGTCTACTTTTACCCATAGATCTGAGATCTATAGCTCGGGACCCCCCTATCCCAAGGTCTGACGATTTTAGTATCGACATTGGTGCTTTCATTGAGAGTTCCGCTGCGTGATTGGAAAGAGATTGATGGCTCATCTATAGATCAACTACAACACTAGTTGTGGTGACATCTTCATCCCCTGCCAGCTCTTCGTGTTTGGGAGCATTGTTTTGCACGCTGACTCAGCGGGCCATTTCGCCCACATCGTGAATTTTGCTCCGGACTAGGCTGTCATGTTCTGGAGCTTGGAGTACACCACACACGTACGTGGTGAACTCGTCCTTTCTGGGTGGGTGCCTGGTCGGGTCAAAAACCCTTCGGCCTACGCAGGTTCGACCTTGGAGCCGACCTCTTTTCTGGGCTACGGGTCGGATCCCCCGATAAATCCGGCCCCAAACATGGAGCCGGTCGCCGTCACACCAAGCATGGAACTTATCCCCTTGTCAGGTTCAGACCTCGACCCAACCCCGAATACGGACCCTGCACTAAGTTCAGATCATACCTCCTTAGTAGGCAGTCCGGGATCAGCCCCAGCCAGCCAATGCGCCGAGGTTGCGCAAGCGACTTGTGAGTCGCGCTTCAGATCTGCCCCGGCCTATAACCAGTCCATGAAGTCCGAGGATCTGTCTCACCTTAATGAGACGCTGGATTACATTTATAGGTTTGATACGTCTCCGTCATATCTATATTTTTTTATTCTTTCATGCCAATATTCTACAACTTTCATATACTTTTGGAAACATTTTATATTATTTTTGGGACTAACATATTGATCCAGTGCCCAGTGCTAGTTCCTGTTTGTTGCATGTTTTTTTTCTCATAATATACATACCAAATGAATTCCAAACGCGATAAAATTTTATGGATATTTTTTTTGGAATATATGTGATTTTTGGGAAGCGGAATCAACATGAGATGATGTCTGAGGGGCCCACAAGCTCAAGGGGCACGCCCCCCTACCCAGGGCGCGCCTTGCAAGCTTGTGTCCACCTCGTAGGCCGGTTCCAGGTGTCCTTCGGTCGCAATGAAGCTTATATCCGGATAAAAATCATATTAAATTTTTCACCCAATCGGAGTTATGGATCTTCAGGAATTTAAGAAACGGTGAAAGGCCAGAAAATAAGAACGCGAAACAGAAGAGAAAGAGAGAGATAGATCCAATCTCGGAGGGGCTCCCGCCCCTCCGCCGCCAGGGAGGCCATGGACCAGAGGGGAAACCCTCCTCCCATCTAGGGTGAGGCCAAGGAAGAAGAAGGAGGGGGCTCTCTGCCCCTCTCTCCCGGTGGCACCGGAACGCCGCCAGGGCCATCATCGTGACGACGATCTACACCAACAACTTCGCCGCCGTCATCACCAACTCTCCCCCCTCTAGGCAGCGGTGTAACATCTCTTCTCCCAACTGTACACTACTAGGAAAAGGCTTATACGTAGAAGTTTACCAGTAGCATGTGTTTTGGAGCCCATGCTACTGATACTTAGCAGTAGCGTGTGTTACAAACCGCACTACTGGTAGAACTTAGCAGCAACATTGGTTTCTAGAGGGCACACTACTGGTAGGTTAGCCACACCACACCCCCGGCCAAAAAATAGTAGCAGCGTTGGTACCCTAACAAGCGCTACTGTTAAGAAAATAGCAGTAGCGCGGTGCCACTAAGAAGCGCTACTGCTACTTCTTCTATGTGTAATCTTTTACCAGTAGCGTGTTTTTGGGCAAGCGCTATAGCTAGTTTTATGTACTGGTAGATATTTTGGCTGGCACACATAGCAGTAGCGCGCTTTGGTGCCCAGCGCTACTGCTATGCTCGCCAGCCAAAATATCTGCCACCTTCCCCCTCTCCTCTTCTTCCTCCCCATTTCTTTCTCCCCCCTCCCTCTTGCACTTTCTTGTCCTTCAATGCTTCCCCCTCTTCTTTGCACCTCCTCCTCCCTCCATTAATGCCCTCCCTCCTTTCTCTTACTTGTTTTTGCCCCTCCTCCCCTTCTCTTCTTTGCCCCTCCACCACCCCTCCATTAATGCCCTCCCTCCTCCCTCTCATAGCTCTATCTAGAGCTACTAGCTAATTATAAGAAGGTGCTCGATATTCCTCTCGCCAAATAGGTGAGCAAAAAAAGAGTTGTGCAAGAATGGAAATATGTGTGTTTGCGATTAGGACCGAAACTATGTGCGATATGAATATACCAAATTGTGTTTGGCATGTGAGTGACATGAGTTGCCTATGTTTTGCCAAAATGTCGATTCAATTCCGTTTCGGCGAATTTCGGGCATGCAAACTCAATATGTCCTATGTTTAGGGAAGGTCATGCCGAATTTTTGTATGAATTTGATCCATGCATGCATATATACGTGTTTAAAATATTTGCTTCATGCGCAGGTGATCATGAAGGTCAATGGAAGGAAGGTGGAAAGATACTGGCAATCCACTGAGGATGACATGTATGAAAAAAGACTGAAGGATGTTTTATGTCCGTGTCGAAAATGCAACGGAAGAGTCTGGCTCGACCCCTTTCAGGGTGCTAAATTCAAGGCGCACCTGCTCATGCATGGTTTCATGCATGGCCATTGTCAGGACCCCGATCCTAGGTCACACCGATCCAGCATGTAACACATCATATCACTTTGCGACCTCACGCACGGTATTCCCACGGGTGCCACCTTACCTGGCCCGGGACCGTTTGCGCCTTTTGGCTCACGTATATGATAGTGTCGCTAGCATCCATATGACAAAGAACCCGGGCCGACATGGCTAGTCGTGAACCCAAGGCGGCACTAACCCATGAGGACAGGCATACATGAATCACATCGAGCATGTCGGTCAACAACGTATAAATCCGGGCTGTAGCACTGGGCTAATAGGACTCTGGTAACCCGGGCTGTAGTAGGCTAGGCAGGACTCCGGATAACACCGCGTGACATTTCCCCGAAGGGACAGACACAGGAATGACGTGAATCACATGCCGGCCAGTCAAGTGTTCCGAGCAGTAGTGCTGGGCTAGCAGGACTCCGGTGAACCGGGCTGTAGCGGACTACTATCGCTCAGAAGCACTAGACTACATTTCCCCATATGATAGGCTGCCAAGGACAACAACTAGATAGTCGGATCCCACTCATACCAAGCATTTCAATCATACACACAATATGCCCGATATGAGTAAATACAACATGGCATCACAACATAACTCTACGACTCAAAGTATTTATTCATTAGGCTCCGAGGAGCGAGATATTACAAACATGGGTCTCATGACCCAACATACAGAGCATACAAGCAACAAGCACATGAGGAAGCTTAACTTGTCTGAGTACAGACAACTACAAATGAAGAAGGCTGAGAAGCCTGACTATCTACCAGATCCTGCCGAGGGCACAAGATCGTAGCTGAGGTATCAAGCTAAACGTCGAAGTCCACACGGAACTACTAGAGAGACTGACGTCTCTCTGCAAAACATAAAATAGGCAAACGTGAGTACAAATGTACTCAGCAAGACTTACATCAGAACTAACTACATATGCATTAGTATCAATAAAGGGGGGGTGGTGGAGTTTGACTGCAGCAAGCCAGCTTTGACTCAGTGGCTTACCTGAACTACGACTGCAAGTAACTCTTTTGAGGTGGTGCACACGAGTCCACATATTCACCATATCAATACACCACTATGGATCCGCTCCCGTCTACCTACGAGAACGCCATTCATAGCACTCACGCTTATCTTGCGCATTTTAGAGTATCCACTTTCACTTGTCTATGAGCTGATATAGGCAACCCAGAAGTCCATTACCGCGGACACGGCTATTCGAATAGATCATTTATAACCCTTCACGGGTGTACTTCTTCACACATGTTTCCACCACTTAGCGTCTGCACACGACATGTGCTCGGCAGACTTCAAGCGAAAGCCGACGTGGGTGTAGACCACGACCTAACTAACCACACAAGTCTCTAGTCCAGGTTTATCGCCTATTCGGGTTCCATCCATGAGGAGATCCGGCCGGAGTTTCGCTCACATCCCCAAACGATGTGTGCAGGGTTCCCGGGACACCAAACGGGCGCCCGGTACACCGTGCCACGTGCCTACCGCAACACAGCCCACCCCTACGGTCAGCGCTGCGTGCGGCCCCCAGCATACTACAAACACCAGAAACTACTTGCAACTCCTGGACAAAGAACGAGAGGGGTCGGTAAGTCGAGCGGGGTCATATTTCAGGGCCCAATGTGTGGTAGTAACTGTATCATGGATCACAAACACAGAACTCAGTTCCTGAGGACGGCTTCAATGAGACAACCCACCATGTACTCCTACATGGCCTCTCACCGCTACCTTTACCAAATCGTGTTCACACACTTAGCTCACACACAGTAGGACATGTTCATCACCATTCCAATTCATTCCCGAAGAATCAGACCTGACACAACTCTAAGCAATAGCAGGCACGACAAACAAGCATGAATGAGTAGGCACATCAGGGCTCAATCAACTCCTACTCATGCTAGTGGGTTTCATCTATTTACTGTGGCAATGACAGGTCATGCAGAGGATAAGGGGTTCAACTACCGCAGCAAGTAACAGATGAATCGTTGTTGTCCTAATGCAGTAAAAGAGAGCAGGAGTGAGAGAGTGGGATTGTATCGAAATGAACAAGGGGTTTTTGCTTGCCTGGCACTTCTGAAGATATTATAGTTCTTCATCGGTGTCATCGAACCCATCGTCGAAACAACGTCTACTGATAGGGGACAATTACCGGCAACAGAGAGAAAACACAATCAATGCAATGCAACAATATGATGCATGAATATGACATGGCAATATGCTTGTGTTTGAGCTAATGCAACTAGAAACCAGATTAAATGAAGTTGGTTTGAACCCAAGGTTCAAATTCAAACTCCACATGTGGTTATTTAAATGCCATTAACATGTATTCAGCTATACAGCAGGTATAACTTAGTTTGTCATGCATGAAAATGGTACAGATGGATAGATTGCATTTTTCTGATGATTTTTCATATATAACTTATTTCATTCTGAGCTATGGTTGATTTACTATGAATTTTAGAAGTTTGTACTATTTTCTGGAATTTCCTGTATAAAAACAATTCCAGTAAATGAGTTACTGCGTCAGCATGACGTCACTGTGATGTCAGCGGTCAACAGGCGCGGTCCAGGTCAAACCTGACGTGTGGGGGCCACACGTCAGTGACACAGGGTTGTTTAGGTCGCTGACATGTGGGACCAGTCAACGCTGACTTGGCCAAAGTCAAACTGACACGTGGGGCCTGCAAGATTAATACTAATCTAAACAGGAGACGAAACTGGAGTTAATTAGGGAGTGGGGTCCATGTGTCAGTGGCTTAGGGGGTTGGTTAGCGGGGGTGGTTAGTACTAAACACGCGTCCACGTCAGCACGCCGGAATTTGGCCGGCGGCGACCATCCAGCGCGGCGGAGGCACGCCGGAATCGTGCTACGGGCGTCGGCTGCACGTGCCGAGGGCACCAGGGCATAGCCCTTGCTTGCCCGCATCGAGGAGCAGGGGAGTTGGAGGCGGGGGTCGCCGGAATCGTGCCGACGACGAGCTTTGGCGGCGGCCGGAGTTCGGGTGTGGACGGGTTCGACGCTATGGGGCGCTAGGGAATAAACTGGCAGGTGCTACGCGCTCCTGGGGGTTCACCGAGCACGGTGACGTGCTCAGGCGCGCGCTGCGGTGGCCCTGGCCACGGCGGCGGGGAACCACGGCGGCGGTGAGCTTTCGGCTCCGGTGGACCGCGGGGCTAGAGGAGGAGAACGACGGCGGGGAGCGAGGGGTTAGGTAGAGGAGCTCACGGCGGGGTCGTCGGTGATCTCAGAGGGCTCGGGGACGGCTTGGGGCGGACGACACGATGGAGGCGATCTCGGCATCCCGAGGTTGAAGAAGAGGTCGAGGACGATGCGACGGGGCGTCCGGCGTCGCGTGAGTCGTCGAAGAGGCGTAGGCGACAATGGCGGAGCTTCTGGGCATGCAGGAGAGGCGAGGGGGAGGCGGTGGCCGCGGTGGTGGCGAACGGCGGCGACGAACTCGCTGGGTGGAGCTCGACGGAGGGGAATAGAGGAGGGGATCGACTCGGGAGAGAGTGAGAGGGGCCGGGAAGGGTACGTGTCGGCGTCCAGGGCGTCCAGAGGGGGAAGGGGGCAGCCAGGCAGGGAGGATGTGGCCGGGCGCGTGCCGGTGCGCGGTGGCCACACGCCTCGCGTCCTTCTGGCGCGAGGTGGGAGACGGTGGCGGCTCTGGTGGGCTGGGCCGCCAGGTGGATCGCCAGGTGGGCTGCACAGGAGGTAAGCCCAGGTAAGCTCTCCCTCTCTCTTTCCTGCTTTTTTTCAGTTTTCCTATTTTGTTCTGTTTTGTTTTGGTTTAGTAAAAATACTAAACCATTTTATAAAATCCTGAAAATAATTATGTGGCTAGAACTAAAATATACCAAACCACATAAAATGTTCCAGAATTATTGGGCATATATTAATTATATATAATATATATATCCAATGCAAATAGTTATTGAATTAATTCCAAATGCCCAAAATAAACATTTATGAGCTCCTGAAAATATTGGTTTGAATTTTAGCTCTGTCCAATATTTTCAAAGAGTAACATGAACATTTTCTTGGACCTATTTGAAGCAATTTTTATGTTGGTCTTTTTCAGAAATGATTTCTGAGGCTTTCACATGCCCCCATTTCAAATTTCTTTGAAATTTAAACATGATGGCATGAAGAACAAGCAAAGGCAACAAGGGCTGAACTGGGGCTGTGACAACTCACCCCCACTAAACAAGAATCTCGTCCCGAGATTCAAGTCGTGAGGTAAGAAGACAGAGGGGGCACAAGCTAACACGATCTTCATGATCCAACTGTCCTTCTCAGAGATGTTGATTAATTGCTTCAAATTGATCTTGACATCCATGCTTTCGAAAACTTCATCCAACACGACGATGATAGAAGAAACTCTACAGGAATCGATCTCCTCAAAGGTCGAGCACTTAGGATCACTCATGGAGTGAGACGTTGAAACATCTCTTGAGTTGGGACACAAACATACATCAAGACGGGTGGATAGTAACGAATGGTGAAGTTCAATTTGGTAGGCAACTATTCCACGCTTAAGAAGATGGCGGATTGTTTCAAAGTAGCGAAGAGATAATTACCATGATTCCATATAGGGGAACCCTAGAGGAGGTGACTCGAAGAACTATTCCCTTAAGTGGCAAAAAAAATTACTTTTGATACAAAGATCATTAAAATTCTTTATACCAGCCTAAGGCAATCACAATCGATCGTTGGAAGGGGTTCGAAGAATGGCATACTTCGACTAGGATGGATGATGTGGACTACCTTGTTGAAGGCAACGCAATGGATGATTTGCTCACACCGGAAATGGATGGGACCCATGACAAGTCCACTTTTGAATATGATCCTGGACAACAACTATTGAGGTGCAAGCTGGGAACAAAATGCAAATGCTGGGAATGATTCTGGTAACTGGGGAAAACTCAACAGTCGAGAGTGTTTCCGATATTTCAATGGTTATGGAATCATCGAAGACACTAAGAGCACAAGGATCCCTAAGGAACAACTTCTATAATAAGTCCCACGAAATCCTCGTGGAAAGATGGTCAAAGATACTACAATGACAGATCTTCCGGCTAGGTGTGTCGGCCAGAACATCAACCTTGACGGGACCTACATCATAGGTGTTGGAAAAGTTCCAGCCATCCTATCTGCCTGAGATTCAGATCTGGTTGGTAACAGGGTATTTCAAACAGAATGTCTGGAAAGAAAGTTTGCAACATAAACCGACGAGACGACGTTGCGAGATTCTCAGAAAATGAACTACGATAGTAAGCTCCAAAACATGAGCTGGTTCTGCTACAAACCTGTGAACACGCTGTCCCAGACAAGCATGACCACATGGTAGTCTTATAATAAAACACTACCGAGTCCAGATGGAGAACCATCATCGAGGATATCGAAGTCCTTGCGTAAGTCTAGCTCTTAGGAAGAAACTTCTTCTCCTTGAACAAATCAATCAGTGGCTTGCTGTGCTAGGGATACATATGGAATGAAGGTTGCAAGTCTCCAAACCACAGAATACTTCGCACGTATGCATGACTGACTTGGGACGATTCCAGAGGAGGCAAAAATAAACTTTCTCGAATTCACGGCGGCAACTTGCATCAAATGCACATGAATTAGAGGCAGTCACTTATTTCATCCAAACATATGCTTCATGAGCTAGCATGAAGAAATGCTTTCAAAGGTTTCCAACACTAGCTTAATGTTCAACATGCATCATGGGGGAGATAAAATGCTGCTGATGGGCTCAACAACACCTCATCGGAATTTCCATATCACTGGACTTCCACCATCATGTGAACTCGGTGATAGCATTGGTCAGACCAATAGATGTAATGGTGTATGCTCGAGGGATCAACCACGAGTAAGACAACATTACGAACATCGTTGGTTCTGATTTGACTTGATGATAGCCCATACTCAAGTCAAAGTTTTGACAAGATAATAGATCCAACAACTGATCACGAGGACCAGTCGATGAAGATATCATCTTTCTTCAACACACACTCAAAAAGATATCCCTTAAAATGAACTAAGTCAGAAAAACTTTTATCTTCCAACTCTCCAAGTTGTTGTTTAGCTTAACAACCTAGCTCAGGGGTATCCACCACAGGTTCTTGGAGAAGGGGTGGTTTATAAGAAACCAACTTAATCACGAGCTCAACATAACGGCCAGGGAACAACCTAGTAATGCTTCCGAGAAGATATTCGGAAGATCACGAACCACCGGTATGTTACTAAGCTCAAGAACAATCTTGCTTTTAGGGCAAGACGATATGATCGAAAGAGTGAGGGATCGACACAATCCCAACTCTTGACCGAAGAGTGCACCGGGAAAATGGACTAGGTAGCACGATCAATCTTAGAATGATGACTCAATAACCAACACGCTAAGCATGAGGGTATTGTCCATTTACTACCAAGCAACAGAGTTGTTAGGAGTATAGATTTCACACATCACGACTCACTTGTCGGCGTTTCGGTTACAACAACACGGAAACCGAGGAATGAACAATGATGGCAAGAAGTATTACTGCGTCAAGAATTCATAAGAGGTGGTGCAATTCTCATGACACTCTTGACATAAAGATGGTAACACTCCAAGATAGAGCAGAGAAAAAGCTGGATTGGCATTTTGATCCACGGAATACAATTTGTTTGACCCAATCCGAGAAATGGATGAGGTACTGGAGCTTGTTTCTCCAAGTCATTCTGGAATAGAATGGCTTGGCGGACCACAAGAATAACAGGCATCGATAACCCGAATGCACAACTAGTCCTGGCTATCAATTGATAGACAAAGGTCAGAATATAACTAAAGAGAGACAACTCAAAGGGACGTATATCTTTTCTGAGCTGTGGATGCATAGATTAGTATGTTGACTCAAGTTCAACAGGTTTCTTCCAGATAACCCATGCAGAATGATAGAACTGGCAGAGTCACAATATGAATGGAGTACTCCTCAAGAGCACCCTGGTTGTGATCTTTTGATTCAAACGAATTTCTGCCAAGGATGGTTCATGGTATTTGGAAGGAGATACCACGGACCTCGAGGGCTATCGCAAGGTTACTAATATCCTAAAGGAACTAGCAAGCACTATCAACATGAAGTAAGTAGGGTGAATCTCGTGTCAACAACCCAGGAGTAGAATACCTACTACTAATGGCATCACGGAATGCTTTCGAGAATGGTGGCCAGAATCATCACACTGGGAACACAAAACATGGAAAGATTACTAGATGGTTCCATAAGACACCTAAGGTCATAATAGTAGCTCCAACATACATGTCGAGGCAATAGAGTACCTCAACTGACCGGTTAGTGTGCTTATTCTGACCCAAAAGGACATCGGAAACGGAGAGAAAGGATTGCAAATGCATCAGACTATTTAGAGACCTGGGATGACTCGGACAGCATAACGGCTGTAAATGCTCAAAATGATTTGAGACAACCTGCATAAAATGGTGGCATAGCCACTCAACATCACAATATCAAGGTTCTGGTTCAGCTGACAACATACTAAAAGTAGTAGAAACAGAACTGGGGCTTGAACTCAACAATCCTAGGCAACTACGGTTTAGTAACACGTCATCCTGAGAGATAGAAGAGAAGCCTAGTTCTTAACCCCCGTAGAAAAGAAGAGGATGACTCAGATCAAAAGGCCATGAGGTATACGGAGTAAAAAGAGCCTGACGTTCCCTTCCACAATCAATTCCCTTATATAACTAAAGCATTTCTAGACTCAACTTCGACCATTTTGGCTTGATAATCCTACAGGCAGTCAGGCTCTGATACCAACGTTGTCAGGACCCCGATCCTAGGTCACACCGATCCAGCATGTAACACATCATATCACTTTGCAGCCTCACGCACGGTATTCCCACGGGTGCCACCTTACCTGGCCCGGGACCGTTTGCGCCTTTTGGCTCACGTATATGATAGTTTCGCTAGCATCCATATGACAAAGAACCCGGGCCGACATGGCTAGTCGTGAACCCAAGGCGGCACTAACCCATGAGGACAGGCATACATGAATCACATCGAGCATGTTGGTCAACAACGTATAAATCCGGGCTGTAGCACTGGGCTAACAGGACTCCGATAACCCGGGCTGTAGCAGGCTAGGTAGGACTCCGGATAACACCACATGACATTTCCCCGAAGGGACAGACACAGGAACGACGTGAATCACATGCCGGCCAGTCAAGTGTTCCGAGCAGTAGTGCTGGGCTAGCAGGACTCCGGTGAACCGGGCTGTAGCGGACTACTATCGCTCAGAAGCACTAGACTACATTTCCCCATATGATAGGCTGCCAAGGACAACAACTAGATAGTCGGATCCCACTCATACCAAGCATTTCAATCATACACACAATATGCCCGATATGAGTAAATACAACATGGCATCACAACATAACTCTACGACTCAAAGTATTTATTCATTAGGCTCCGAGGAGCGAGATATTACAAACATGGGTCTCATGACCCAACATACAGAGCATACAAGCAACAAGCACATGCGGAAGCTTAACTTGTCTGAGTATAGAAAACTACAAATGAAGAAGGCTGAGAAGCATGACTATCTACCAGATCCTGCCGAGGGCACAGGATCGTAGCTGAGGTATCAAGCTAAACATCGAAGTCCACACGGAACTACTAGCGAGACTGACGTCTCTCTGCAAAACATAAAATAGGCAAACGTGAGTACAAATGTACTCAGCAAGACTTACATCACAACTAACTACATATGCATTAGTATCAATAAAGGGGGGTGGTGGAGTTTGACTGCAGCAAGCCAGCTTTGACTCAGTGGCTAACCTGAACTACGACTGCAAGTAACTCTTTTGAGGTGGCGCACACGAGTCCACATATTCACCATATCAATACACCACTATGGATCCGCTCCCGTCTACCTACGAGAACGCCATTCATAGCACTCACGCTTATCTTGCGCATTTTAGAGTATCCACTTTCACTTGTCTATGAGCTGATATAGGCAACCCAGAAGTCCATTACCGCGGACACGGCTATTCGAATAGATCATTTATAACCCTTCACGGGTGTACTTCTTCACACATGTTTCCACCACTTAGCGTCTGCACACGACATGTGCTCGGCAGACTTCAAGCGAAAGCCGACGTGGGTGTAGACCACGACCTAACTAACCACACAAGTCTCTAGTCCAGGTTTATCGCCTATTCGGGTTCCATCCATGAGGAGATCCGGCCGGAGTTTCGCTCACATCCCCAAACGATGTGTGCAGGGTTCCCGGGACACCAAACGGGCGCCCGGTACACCGTGCCACGTGCCTACCGCAACACAGCCCACCCCTACGGTCAGCGCTGCGTGCGGCCCCCAGCATACTACAAACACCAGAAACTACTTGCAACTCCTGGACAAAGAACGAGAGGGGTCGGTAAGTCGAGCGGGGTCATATTTCAGGGCCCAATGTGTGGTAGTAACTGTATCATGGATCACAAACACAGAACTCAGTTCCTGAGGACGGCTTCAATGAGACAACCCACCATGTACTCCTACATGGCCTCTCACCGCTACCTTTACCAAATCGTGTTCACACACTTAGCTCACACAAAGTAGGACATGTTCATCACCATTCCAATTCATTCCCGAAGAATCAGACCTGACACAACTCTAAGCAATAGCAGGCACGACAAACAAGCATGAATGAGTAGGCACATCAGGGCTCAATCAACTCCTACTCATGCTAGTGGGTTTCATCTATTTACTGTGGCAATGACAGGTCATGCAGAGGATAAGGGGTTCAACTACCGCAGCAAGTAACAGATGAATCGTTGTTGTCCTAATGCAGTAAAAGAGAGCAGGAGTGAGAGAGTGGGATTGTATCGAAATGAACAAGGGGGTTTTGCTTGCCTGGCACTTCTGAAGATATTATAGTTCTTCATCGGTGTCATCGAACCCATCGTCGAAACAACGTCTACTGATAGGGGACAATTACCGGCAACAGAGAGAAAACACAATCAATGCAATGCAACAATATGATGCATGAATATGACATGGCAATATGCTTGTGTTTGAGCTAATGCAACTAGAAACCAGATTAAATGAAGTTGGTTTGAACCCAAGGTTCAAATTCAAACTCCACATGTGGTTATTTAAATGCCATTAACATGTATTCAGCTATACAGCAGGTATAACTTAGTTTGTCATGCATGAAAATGGTACAGAAGGATAGATTGCATTTTTCTGATGATTTTTCATATATAACTTATTTCATTCTGAGCTACGGTTGATTTACTATGAATTTTAGAAGTTTGTACTATTTTCTGGAATTTCCTGTATAAAAACAATTCCAGTAAATGAGTTACTGCGTCAGCATGACGTCACTGTGATGTCAGCGGTCAACGGGCACGGTCCAGGTCAAACCTGACGTGTGGGGGCCACACGTCGGTGACACAGGGTTGTTTAGGTTGCTGACATGTGGGACCAGTCAACGCTGACTTGGCCAAAGTCAAACTGACACGTGGGGCCTGCAAGATTAATACTAATCTAAACAGGAGACGAAACTGGAGTTAATTAGGGAGTGGGGTCCATGTGTCAGTGGCTTAGGGGGTTGGTTAGCGGGGGTGGTTAGTACTAAACACGCGTCCACGTCAGCACGCCGGAATTTGGCCGGCGGCGACCATCCAGCGCGGCGGAGGCACGCCGGAATCGTGCTACGGGCGTCGGCTGCACGTGCCGAGGGCACCAGGGCGTAGCCCTTGCTTGCCCGCACCGAGGAGCAGGGGAGTTGGAGGCGGGGGTCGCCGGAATTGTGCCGGCGACGAGCTTTGGCGGCGGCCGGAGTTCGGGTGTGGACGGGTTCGACGTATGAGGCGCTAGGGAATAAACTGGCAGGTGCTACGCGCTCCTGGGGGTTCACCGAGCACGGCGACGTGCTCAGGCGCGCGCTGCGGTGGCCCTGGCCACGGCGGCGGTGAGCTTTCGGCTCCGGTGGACCGCGGGGCTAGAGGAGGAGAACGACGGCGGGGAGCGAGGGGTTAGGTAGAGGAGCTCACGGCGGGGTCATCGGTGATCTCAGAGGGCTCGGGGACGGCTCGGGGCGGACGACATGACGGAGGCGATCTCGGCATCCCGAGGTTGAAGAAGAGGTCGAGGACGATGCGACGGGGCGTCCGGCGTCGCGTGAGTCGTCGGAGAGGCGTAGGCGACAGTGGCGGAGCTTCTGGGCATGCAGGAGAGGCGAGGGGGAGGAGGTGGCCGCGGTGATGGCGAACGGCGGCGACGAACTCGCTGGGTGGAGCTCGACGGAGGGGAATAGAGGAGGGGATCAACTCGGGAGAGAGTGAGAGGGGCCGGGAAGGGTACGTGTCGGCGTCCAGGGCGTCCAGAGGGGGAAGGGGGCAGCCAGGCAGGGAGGAGGTGGCCGGGCGCGTGCCGGTGCGCGGTGGCCACACGCCTCGTGTCCTTCTGGCGCGAGGTGGGAGACGGTGGCGGCTCTGGTGGGCTGGGCCGCCAGGTGGATCGCCAGGTGGGCTGCACAGGAGGTAAGCCCAGGTAAGCTCTCCCTCTCCCTTTCCTGTTTTTTTTTCAGTTTTCCTATTTTGTTCTGTTTTGTTTTGGTTTAGTAAAAATACTAAACCATTTTATGAAATCCTGAAAATAATTATGTGGCTAGAACTAAAATATACCAAACCACATAAAATGTTCCAGAATTATTGGGCACATATTAATTATATATAATATATATATATCCAATGCAAATAGTTATTGAATTAATTCCAAATGCCCAAAATAAATATTTATGAGCTCCTGAAAATATTGGTTTGAATTTTAGCTCTGTCCAATATTTTCAAAGAGTAACATGAACATTTTCTTGGACCTATTTGAAGTAATTTTTATGTTGGTCTTTTTCAGAAATGATTTCTGAGGCTTTCACATGCCCCCATTTCAAATTTCTTTGAAATTTAAACATGATGGCATGAAGAACAAGCAAAGGCAACAAGGGCTGAACTGGGGCTGTGACAGCCATACTCAGTGGATAAGTGAAGATGATGATGAGGAGGAGGAGGACATCGACGGGGCAGGAAATAATGACATGGGGCCACCAGATGAAGAGATGACCGATTATGTGCCCGAATAGGAAGACGGCCTCGGAAATGTCGATGGCGAAGAGGCAGTTCAAGGCGGAGAAGACGCGGACACGCCGCCGTCTTTGTCGCTACTAAGTTCAGCCATGCAGGACCCGCATGTTTGAGACCTGCTTCGCAAGAAGACGACTAGCGACAGAGCTGCTTCTAGAGAGGAGGCAAAACTGGCGCAACTGGAGGTAGACTCGATGACTCCTTTGTATGATGGTTGCAATCCCGAGGTGACCCGCTTGAGTTTCACACTAGAACTTCTAAAGATGAAGGCAAAAAACAAATGGACAGATACAAGCCTGGATGAGCTTCTGAAGTACCTAAAGAAGGTTCTTCCCGCGGGAAGCCTGTGTCCTACTAGTGTCGAGGAGGCAAAGAAAATCGTGTGCCCTCTTGATCTGCCACATATTAGATATCACACTTGCATGAATGATTGCATCATATAATGAAACAAGCATGCGGAAAAAACCATCTGTCCAAACTGCAATGCTTCACGATATAAAAAGGCCGGAAAGAAAGCTCCATAGAAAGTTGTATGGTACTTTCTTATCACTCCGCGTCTACAACGGTATTTCGTAGATCCTAAGGAAGCAAAGCTTATGCGCTGGCACGCGGAGAGGGTGAAGCCAAATGATAGAGATGAGCCGAAGCTGAGACACCTCGCAGATGCAAGCCAGTGGAGAGCATTAAATGCTGAATTTGAATTTTTCGCAAATGATCCAAGGAACATCGTGCTTGGCGCTAGTAGTGATGGCATGAATCCATTTGGCAACCAGAACACCAATCATAGCACATGGCCCGTGTTTGTATGGATGTACAACCTCCCCCCTGGTTGTGCATGAAGGAAAAATACATACACATGGCTATGCTTATTCAAGGGACGAGACAACCGGGAAATGATATAAATCTGTATCTCGGGTTACTGAAAGAGGAGTTACATACCTTATGGACAACGCCGGCCAAGACATGGGATGCAAGAAAAGGAGAGTATTTCTACATGAGAGCCATGGTGATCATGACGGTGCAGGACTATCTCGGTTACGACTATCTCTCCGGCCAGGTGTGCCACAGATATTGCGGATGCACGAGGTGCATGGATGATACAACTTCTCTGCAGCTATCGAAAGATGGTGGATCTTCGAAAATCGTGTACATGGGGCATCGAAGATGGCTTGAGAAGGATGACCCATGGACAAAGCGTGGAGATCTATTCAATGGTAAGGCTGAGCATCGAGGTTCTCCACGTAAGCGTAGCGGTGCAGAAATATATGAGTTATTGAAGAACCTGGAAGAGTGCCCCTCTCCGGGAAAGACGAAGAAAAAAGCGTCGGAGCCCCTGCTGAAGGTATGGAAGATGAGATCTGTTTTCTGGGACTTGGAATACTGGCCCATACTCGAGACGGCTCATAGCCTTGATCAAATGCATATCACAAAAAATATCCTTGAGAGTTTTCTTGGAACATTGATGAACATGTCGGAGAGGACCAAGGATGGGCCAAAGGCAAGAAAAGACTTGGAATTTTTGAAAATCAGGAAAGATCTCCAAATGCCCGGTAAAAGGTCGTCAGAGGAGACAGAGATGGAGACGGAGACGGAAGATAGGGGAAAAAAGTAAACAAGAAGGAAGAACAATATTGCCCCCCCTCTTGCTTCACCTTAGATCTGAAGGAGGTCGATCAATTGTTCAAGTGCCTTGCTGGAATCAAAGTTAGTTCCGAATACTGTGGGAGGATAAGCAAATATCTGGACACTAAGAAAAAAAGGTTCAGTGGGATGAAGTCTCACGACTGTCATGTGATGATGACGCAGTTACTCCCGGTTGCACTTAGAGGGATTATGGACACACATGTGCGTGAGACGCTTACTCACCTATGCCACTTTTTTGGTGCTATCTCTCGAAAGTCGATCAGTGTGAAGCAACTCCATAGGCTATAGGAAGAGATCGTTGTCATACTGAATGAGCTAGAGATGTACTTTCCGCCCGTGTTCTTTGATGTCATGGTGCATCTATGTGTCCACATCATGGACGACATCATCGACCTAGGGCCGACATTCCTGCATAGCATGATGCCGTTCAAGAGGATGAATGGGGTCATCAAAGGATTCATTCGTAACATGTCCCGTCCAGATGGAAGCATAGCCCAGGGATATCTGACCAAAGAGTACATCTATTTCTGTGAGAGTTATTTGACCAAAGACCCTGTTGTTGGTTTGCCCGTCAACAAGCACTGTGGAAGGCTCGAAGGCGAAGGTCACACCAACGGTCATAGGGATGTGAAAGTGTAACGCTCGGGCCGACAAAACGACCTTGACATGGGCAAACTTAGTAGTGCTACAACACCTAGATGTGCTAGAAGATTTCGTGACACTGCAAAAAGAGACCATCACAAAGAAGTACCTTGACCGTGGGGTGCACAGGACGGACGCTGAAGTTATTAGAGAGCACAACTCCACTTTCGTGTGTTGGTTCAAAGAGCGAGTTCTAGATAATCCCCCGGAAGAGGGTTGTCCGAACGAAACACTCGTATACGCCTTAGCACATGGCCCCTCGACCAATCTCGCAACTTATAAAGCATACGATATCAACAGATAGACGTTCTACATGGAGGAGAAAGATATAAACAGTGATGACCAAAACCTAGGGGTGACGATGGAAGCCATGACCGGGAATGTAATTGAAAGATATTACGGAAGGGTCGAAGAGATATGGAAGCTTAACACCTCTAGATTGCATAGCGCAACGATGTTCCGTGTCAGATGGGCTAAGAATGTACACAGAGAAAACCGACATTTCACTACCATGTGTATATCCGACTCCAATAGCGGTACCGTCAACGCCATCGCCAAAAATGAGTCATGAGAATACTGGTAATTATACTTTTACCACCTTACATATTAGGTTCTGATCAATGAAGTCTACTACATTCTAGTCGCATTCGTAAATGATTCACGGTCCATTTTGCAGAGAGAGCAACACAAGCTTGCGGCCGAGAGCAACTCGTCGACTCAGTCGACTTAGTCGTCGGCGAAGTAGAAGTGGGACACTCCTTTCAACTGGAACATGAACATAATGATGGGACACCCGCCCGGCCAGCGGCCGCAATATGGACGTGTGCACGGCACCGGGGATGGGGCCACGTGGAAGTACTATTATAATGAGGACCCCGAGGCCAAAAGACAGAGAAAGAAGTTCAATCAAGTGACTATCGACGAGAAGGTGGCGCGGGCGATGGAGAAAGCAAAAGCTGAGACCAAAGCTGAGATAATCGCTACCTGTAGATCTGATATGGTGGCTGCCTTTACAAGCTTGATTCCAACAGTGGTCACATGGTGCAACAAAATCCAAACGCGCCACCAAGTGATTTTCCCATGCCCATCTTCACCGGGAGAAACTCAATGAACACCACACCCGTACCCATACCTAGTATGGCAGCCACACCCGCACCTCCTCCAGCAGCTGCTCCTCCACGCAGCTCTCACAGCAGCCCTAGCTCCGTCTCTGGCTTGAATGTCGGGCCGTCGACATTGGCTGAGCTCGACGCCCTCATGGTAAATACGCGTCGTCGCACCTTCATCAACTCAACTAATTAATTAATCTTTAGTTTCCGTTCTTTTTGGATCTCTGACGCCGCACGTATATGTCTTTGTAGGCCGACTCCACTCCGTGCACCCTCCTTTACAATATGAAGGGCGGGTTGGTGGATGTGGGGAAGGGTACTATAGTGAAGCCTAAGGATCGATTGTTTCACCACCGGCAGATGCCTGATAACGCCTTAAGGGTCTCCATGGCGAGTGTGAAAGCGGGCTACGAGGGTCTCCCTTGTCCGATACAAACCAATTGAGAGGATGACGAGACCCCCACGCAACTTGGGCAATGCAAAAATTGGCCGATCCTGTGGCCGAAAAATCTTCTTCGTGTCGAGGTGGCCGGGAGCACACCAACGGGACCTCAGGAAGGTATGACCACAACACCACCTACACAAGTACAACCATCGTCTGTGCTGCTTGCTGAGATCGAGAGACATGAGGAAGGAGGGCCAACCGTTCCGCCAGCAGATGATGCCATCTGCCCCATGGAAGAGGGTATGGATCATGACATGGAGGAGGCTGATGACCCTCTCCAGTATCTCAATACTGCCTTTGATAACGAAGTAACAATGAGTCAACCATATGAATATGAGATGCATGTACCTGTCGGTGTACAAAACTAGGGGCACGTTTTTGTACCCCTTTACCTGTGCACGGGCAGTCAGAGTTGCGCCCGCGACCACACCAAGCAGAGCGAGGGAGCTGAGCCAAGGTAAGACCGAAGCACAAGACAAAGCAAAGCAACGCCAAGACCAAGGCCAAAAAAATAATATGGACGAAGCAGGCTTCCTCGGCAAGGACCCTTGCTGGGGCAGCCTCAGCGGCCCCGGCAAGACCCTTGCCGGGGCAGCTCGCCCACGCCAGCCGAGCGAGGCACCCTCGATCCCACCAACATTTGACAAATACGTTGGGACAGGGCTCGGGGGGCACCTCTGTGGTGGCATGCAGATCTTTGTGAAGACAAAGGATAGTCAAAATCAAGTGAGGATGGGAAGGCAACCATCCTCACCGAAGACACCCACAAGACCCCCGACAAGATCCTTGCCGGGGACGCCTGCGCCAGCCAAGTCTCCGCCGCCGTTCGCATGCAGCTGCCGACCCAACCAGCTGGGCAGGCACCTGCGTGGCAACATGCAGCCCTTCGTGGAGGCTCCACCACGACGCCACCTCAGCTTCCTGCCTGCCTACATGGCACCGCATGCATCGCTGGCCAGGGTGCGTGTCGAAGCTTGGAGGAGCGGCGACGGACGGGACGGGCCTCGCCCCCGTCCCCGATAAAGAAAGAGGACACCTAAGCGATGCATTAAATGCGCCTTGTCCTATAATACGAGGGATAACCTCGTGCCACTGTAGACCTTTCCACCTCCTGTGTGCCACTTTGGCAGCCCCTTTTTCCTATAAAAGGCCTAGCGGTTCTTTGTCGCCATGGCCCCTAAGAAGAAGACGGCCACAGCGATCGGCTCGTTGGGGGCCGAACGGCCCATGCCGGTGCGGACGAGCTGCGGACCGGTTGCGGACAGGACTCGGGTCGTGGCCTGCGAACACCAGCACCACCCAGGCAGTCGGAGCCTGGCGAGCGGCGTTGTTCGTGCACCAGACGATCGGCCCCACGCCGCCGGACCCAAAGACTGAGCTGGGCCCCCTGCCGGCGGCGCGGGGCCCTCTGGGGGTGTCGTTGCACCGACTCCGGCCGGCGCGGCGACCTCCAGGGCGCATACACCGGTGACCACTATGCGTTCTTCCCATGGTGTGCGCGCAGAAAAGCGTCACCACGTTGGTGACCCTGGGCACCATCGTGGGAAGAGCCCTGTGGGTTGTCAGGAAGGCGAAGGAGTTCAACACGCTCGCCGAAGCACTGGTGAAAATGGCACGCTGCTGCTGGGTCGTGACAGAGCTCCTTCTAACATAGTTAGAAGTCGAAGCACGCCGCGATCCACTCAACTGTCACCGCCACCCACGCCAGCGGAAGCCTTGGCATGCGCACAGCTGCTCCTCGACTTCCGTCCTGCTGCGGAGAAGCTCGATGAGTGGAGGGCCACCATCTGGAGCCTCGTCGCCGTCGCGAACAAAGACGATCCGCGACCGGTGGATCCCTCGGGTCGGCGCTCCACCGAACCACCACATGCTGGCGCTGGGGGGACCGGGGGAGCTGCAGCCATGGTGCACTCTCCTCCTCGCCAGCCACCGCGGGCGCCGGCCCATCGCGACGACGCTGGTGATAACATCTCCATAGCGTCCTCCGATCCACGGACCCTCCGCGACCAGCGCCAGGTTCTTCGGGAGCGAGCTCACGAAGACGCTCGAACCACTGTCGAGCGTCGGCGCGAAACGCGCCGCCAGTCGGACAAGCGGGCGGACCCGCTACGGACCACCCAACACCGGGGGGCCTCGGCGGCCTACCTTACAAGGTGGGCTGCCCGGCTTTTACCCGTGAGCTGAGCCAGTTCCAGTGGCCGTCCCACCGCACGTTCAAGCCCGACGTCGGCGAGAAGTACACCGACAAGACCCATCCGTCCGAGTTCCTCAGCATCTACACCATCGCGATGCAGGCCGCTGGGGCTGGCGACGACAAGGTGCTTGCCAACTACTTCCCGCTAGCGCTCAAGCCCAATGTGATGTCTAGGTTGATGCACTTGCCGGCGGACTCCATCTCTTCCTGGTCAGATCTATGCCATGAGTTCGTTGGTGCCTTCACAGGAGGCCACCAAGCTCATGGTCAGGCCAGTGATCTGCATATCATTCCCCAGAAGGAAGGGGAGACCATGCGCAAGTACATCCAGAGATTCAGCCGGGTGCAGTACAACATCCCCGACGTTCATCCCGCCGCCGTGATTAGCGCATTCCATCAGAAAGTGCGCAATCTCAAGATGCGCGAGGAGCTGGCGATGACCAAGGTTAAGGATGTGGTCGAGCTCTACGTTCTGGCCGACATGTGCGCCTTGGCTGAAGAGGGAAGGAAGTACCCTGGCGAAGATGCCGGCGCGGAAACCGACTCAACCGATGAGGACGCCGCCGCCCCAATGAAGAAGGGCCGGCGTCGCAACAAGAAACACAAAGGTAAGGCCATGATTGCCATTGAGGGATCTGACGATACCGGTGCCGGCAAGAAGGTCAAGGCAGACACTCCCGGCAAGGACATTGCTGGGTGCGCCGCCTGCCGGGCCTTGGCGGCTACCGACAAGCCAGGAAGCTCCGGCAAGCAATACTGCAAGATATACCGCACCAAGGGCCACGATCTGCAGAACTACCGACAAGTCGAGCTGCTTGCTGAGAAGAAAAAGGCTGAGTACGAAAGGCGGGACAAGGAGAAGGACCAGGATGGTGCTGTGGGATTCGGCAAGAAGCGTGGCGGCCAAGGAGGCCGCCCCGGCAAGGACAACCAGCAAGAGAGGCTCGCCCGGGGCCGCGACAAGAAACAAGAAGACGATGATCACGACGAGGACGATGAATCCGGTGAGCAAGGGTTCCAAAAGGCTACGAAGGCCATGTGCGTCGATGGCGGCGCCTCGCTGCATGCCTCTCACCGCCAGCTCAAGCAGTGGGCGCGAGAGGTTCCAGCGACGGAGCCATCGTTCGGCGCTCAGAAGCCTCTAAAGTGGTCCAGCACGTCCCTCATCTTTGACGCCGAGGACCACCCTGATCGCACTACCGCGGTCGGGTGTTTGCCATTGTTGGTTTCGCCAACAATACGCAACCTCAGGGTGAACAAGATGTTGGTTAACGGCGGGGCCGACCTGAACCTGATCTCGCCTGTCGTGATCAATAGGTTGCAAATCCCTGACGGAGACCTCGAGGAAATGGGCATGTTTCAGGGGGTCAATCCAGGGAGAAGCCAGCCAAAGGGAAATGTCACACTGCCCGTGACATTTGGAGGAGAGTTGAACTACCGGACGGAGAGGATCGTCTTCGACATGGCCGAGATCCCCTTGCCCTACAATGGGATCCTCGGCTGCCCGGCACTGGCCAAGTTCATGGCGGCATCACACTACGCCTACAACATGCTAAAGATGCCCGGGCCATTGACCATCATCTCCGTCCCCTCCGACAAGAAGGACGCGCTGATCTGCGCCGACCAACTCTATCGAGAAGCAGTTGCAGCAGCTGCCGTCAAGGCACCTGCTCCTGCCGCCGAAGGCCCGGGAGGAAAGAAGGAGCCCGACAAGACCTCTCGCACCCACTCCGGCAAGCGCACCTCTTCGGGGTGTTGTGTTACCGTTGAGTACGTACTAGAGAGCTCTGCCGACAAGAGCAAGAGGTCCAGAGCCGAGCTGCCGCAGACCAAGAAGGTGCCCATCACGGAGGATGGCACGGGAGGGGCCTTCATCATAGGCTCCGCCCTCAACAGCAAATAGGAAGCCGAGCTCGTCACCTTCCTGCGGGAAAATGTCAACGTGTTTGCATGGCAAGCGTCCGACATCCCCGGTGTTCCCAGGGAGGTGATTGAGCACCACCTAGCTGTTTGCACTCACGCGCAGCCCGTCAAGCAGAAGGTCAGAAAGCAGGCTCTGGAGAGGCAGGAGTTCATCACAGAGGAGATCAGGAAGTTAGAAGCGGCAGGTTTGGTGAGAGGGGTGCTCCATCCGACGTGGTTGGCCAATCCGGTAGTGGTGCGCAAGGCGAATGGGAAGTGGAGGCTGTGTATTGATTACACAGATATCAATAAGGCTTGTCCTAAGGACCCCTTCCCATTGCCGTGCATCGACCAGATTGTTGACTCCATGGCTGGGTGTGATCTGTTATCATTCCTCGATGCCTACTCAGGCTACCACCAAATCTTCATGACAAGAGAAGATGAAGAGAAGACATCATTCATCACCCCATGTGGTACGTATTGCTTTTTACGGATGCCTTTCGGGTTGAAGAGTGCTGGCTCAACGTTCGCAAGAGCAGTCTAAATTGGTTTTGAACCTCAGCTCCATACAAATATGGAAGCCTACATGGATGACATAGTGGTCAAAACCAAGGACGTGCCGACTCTTGTGCAATACCTAGAAGAGACATTTGCCAACCTGCGCAAGATCAACATCAAGTTGAACCCTGAGAAGTGCATCTTCGGCGTCCCGTCCGGCAAGCTTCTCGGGTTCTTCGTGTCACAGCGCGGGATCGAGGCAAACCTAGAGAAGATCAAGGCTATTGAGCATATCGAGGCACCCAAGCGGATCAAGGATGTGCGTCGGCTCACTGGCTGCGTTGCCGCCATGAGCCGGTTCATCTCCAAGTCCGCCGAGCGCGCCCTTCCCTTTTTCAAGATCTTGAAAAAGGCGGGCCCAATAGAGTGGACCCCAGAAGCCGAGGCCGCACTGCAGGACCTGAAGAGATACCTTTCCTCCACGCCAATACTAGTTGCGCCCAAACCACAAGAGCCGTTACTGCTGTATCTGGCGGCGACGAATCAAGTGGTCAGCACCGCACTAGTGGCACAGAGGGAAGTCGACGAGGAGGCAGCGATGGCGGTAGGACTAGTGGATGGCAAGCCGAAGATTCCCCCGGCAGGGCCTGATGCCGACAAGGCGCAGCCCCCGGCAGAGTCTGGTGCCACCAAGGCGATGCCCGCGCGGTCGAGTGAAGTGGTGCCCAATAAAAAGATGACGCAGCACCCGTTTTACTTTGTCATCTCCCTTTTGCAGGGGGCTAGGTCAAGGTATTCTGGTGTGCAAAAGTTGCTCTTCGGCCTCCTTATGGCCTCGAGGAAGCTGCGTCACTACTTTCAGGCCCATGAGATCACTGTCGTCACCCGCCTCCCGTTGCAACGGATACTGCACAACCCGGACGCAACCGGAAGGATTGTGAAATGGGCCTTGGAGTTGTCAAGCTTTGGCTTAAAGTTTGAGAGTACCTTGACAATTCAGAGCAGAGTCTTGGCGGAGTTCATCGCGGAATGGACCTCGACGCCTGACGAGGAAATCCAGGAGACTACCCTCCCCGGCAAGGAAGCAGACCGCAACTGGATCATGTACTTTGATGGAGCCTTCTCGCTACAAGGCGCCGGTGCCGGTGTGCTGCTCGTCGCATCCACCGGAGAGCACCTCAAGTACGTGGTCTAGATGCACTTCCCCAGGGAGACGTCCAACAATAACACTGCCGAGTATGAGGGATTGCTTGCCGGTCGCAGGATCTCGGCAGACCTCGGGGTTAAGAAGCTCATCGTCAGAGGTGACTCGCAGCTTGTTGTCAGGCAAGTCAACAAAGATTATCAGAGCCCGCTGATGGAAGCATACGTAGATGAGGTGAGGAAGCTAGAGGAACGCTTTGACGGTATCCAGGCGGAGCACGTCCCCCGAGCGGAGAACGACATCGCCGATTACCTATCAAAGCATGCCGCATTCAAGCTACCTGTGGAACCAGGTACTTTTTGCTCCGGTTAACTCAACCATCTGTCGATCCATCAGTAGGGCAGAGCAAGCGGAGAAAATCAGGTCCCGACAAGTACTTTCCTATCGAGCCCCCCGGGGCCGTCGGCAAGGGTACTGTCGCGGACGCTGAGCCGGCTCAAGAGCAACTGACTCCGGTGGGGCGTCAGGCCCTGGCCGTAGAGACATCCGCTCCCGTGGCGGAAGAGATGCCTTTGGTCCTTGCGGTCGAGCCTCAAGCTCCGGCATGGGCGCATCATACCGTCCAATTCCTCCAAACAGAGGAGCATCCTGAGGAGCAGGAAGAAGCGGAGAAAGTAGCCCGTCGGTCCTCCCTGTACCAGTTCGTCGATGACGTCCTGTATCGGAGAAGGCCAAACGTTGTGAAACTCAACGGCATCCCCCAGGAGGAAGGACTGGAGCTGTTGGCAGAGATACATGGAGGCATATGTGGCTCCCACACAGGGTCAAGGGCCCTTGCCAGGAAGGCGTTCCGGCAAGGTTTCTTCTGGCCCACCGCCCTCCAGGATGCGACGGCACTAGTCACAAAGTGTGAAGCGTGCCAGTTCCGTTCAAAGAAGCTTCATCAACCAGCTCAAGCCCTTCAAACAATCCCTCTCTCCTGGCCATTCTTGGTCCAGGGGCTTGATATACTGGGCCCCTTCCCCCGCGCCATCGGGGGCTTTGAGTACTTGTACGTTGCAATCGACAAGTTCAGAAAGTGGCCAGAGGTGGAAGCAGTGAGGAAGGTGACTGCTCATTCAGTCGTCAAATTCTTCAAAGGACTGGTCTGCCGTTTTGGTGTGCCAAACGGAGTCATCACCGACAACGGCACGCAGTTCACAAGCCACACCTTCATGCAGTACATCCAAGACCTCGGCAGGAAGGTCTGTTTTGCTTCCGTGCCACATCCACGGAGCAACGGCCAAGCGGAGAGGGCAAATGCTGAAGTGTTGCGAGGCTTGAGAACGAAGACCTTTGACAAGCTGCACAAGAGCGGAAGGCGCTGGATTGATGAGTTGACGACGGTTCTTTGGTCGATCAGGACGACGCCAAATCGAGCCACCGGCCAGATACCTTTTGCCTTGGTATACAGGGCAGAAGCAGTTCTCCCCACAGAACTCATATACGGGTCACCTCGAGTGCTCGCTTATGATGAGCTTGAGCAAGAGTCGTTGCGCCAAGATGACGCGACGCTCCTTGAGGAAGATCGTCTTCGGGCGGCTGTGAGAGCGGCACGCTACCAGCAAGCCTTGCGCCGCTACCAGAGCCGCAAGGTTCATGCCCGAAGCTTTGAGCAAGGCGACCTTGTTCTTCGGCGCGTTTAGTCGGCCAAGAATACCAACAAGTTTACGCCAAAGTGGGAAGGCCCTTATAGGGTAATACGAGTCACCAGGCCCGGTGCAGTCCGCCTGGGGACTGAGGATGCCGTACCAGTGAGCAACTCCTGGAATATCGAGCATCTTCGCAAGTTTTACTCATAAGGCGCAGCTTGTCGGGCCTCCCGGCAAGCCACCTTTTGTACGAGCTTTGCCGACAATGCATGTGACCCTTTGTACAAAGCCAGGCGTAGACCCTGAGCACAGATAAATGAAGCGCTGGCGCCCTAAGTTATAGCATGCATGCTAGGTCGAGTCTCGTCCTTGGTTAGGGTTGATAGTGCTTAGCGGCGGCTAACCCCTAGCTTAGAGGTCGAGTACACATCTCTCTGTTCTTCTCTGTCTTGTTTGGTTCATAGGACACATGAATAACCTTGCCGAGCTGCTTTGGAAGAAAGGGGATGGACCAGCGTCCGAGTCCCGGCAAGCTAGTATTGCCGGTGGCTACAAGAGCAAAGATCCACCCGCGGCAAGCCAACGTCGTCGGGGGCTGCAGATTCAGATAAGTTCTCTATCCCCTATCATGCGTCTCATTATGGACTGAGGTATGTGAAACCTCGTTTTATCCTTAGGCTATCGTGCTCCCCTTATTCCGGACCCTAGGACTCATTTCCTGGGACCGAGTTTGGTCGTGGTCGCGGCAGCAAGGAAATGCAACGAGGAGCCTAAGCCCACCTCATCCCTGCCTCCGCCAAGGGCGTGAGAAAGGTCGAGCGAAGTGGGGGGACGGCAAGGCCTGTTGCCGGGCGAGAAAACGTTTATCTTAAAGGTAACAAGGATTTACTCCTTGTCATGGGTTTTACATGCGAACGAAAAACCTAGCAAACATCCCTTTTTCATTAAAAAACATCCCGTACAGGTACAGTTCATACGAAATGAAAAACACGAACAAGGGGATTACAAGTTCTAAAGTTAACAAAGGCCTGAAGGCTTATAAGACAAAAAAGAGATAAGATGCCCGTAATCCCTTTCTTGTCCCTCTCCTCAGGAGGCAGGTCAAGGAGGCGAAAAGGGCAAAAAGGGCGCCTAGGCGAGCTACGAGCAGTAGAAGACACCGAGAGAACACCTCGGTGGCCGCCCATGGGCAGGCCGGTGATGATGGTGCTGGGAAAAGATCTGGAAGACAAGGTGGCAGGACCGGCAGTACGCGACGGAGGCGTCGGAGCCCGCGTACTCCGAGTTGATGGCCTTGCCGCCCGCCCTCTTCCTCTTCCGCAGCCTCCCGACGCCAGCCGCCCAAGGAGACGGCCCCGAGAAGTTCAAGGAGCTGGCCCCGCCCCCGGCAAACCCC
The DNA here is from genome assembly GCA_032464435.1 of Aegilops umbellulata. Classification (NCBI taxonomy): domain Eukaryota; kingdom Viridiplantae; phylum Streptophyta; class Magnoliopsida; order Poales; family Poaceae; genus Aegilops; species Aegilops umbellulata. The sequence continues at coordinate 292,233,340 of CP136060.1, forward strand.
TGCCGGAGGAGAGGCCATGTGCAGATGCTGCTGCTGCCGCACCCGCCCAGGCGCGGGGCATCCGATGCCTAGTCAGACTCGTCCCTGCTATTCGCCTCGATGTCCTCCTCGTCACTTTCGCTCGAGGAAGAGCTTCCATCATCAGAATCTCCATCGGAGGAGCTCTCCACGCAGCACTTCAGGCGAGTCCCGAACTCCCCGAAGACCTTGACGAAGAGTAGGCCATGCTCCATCAATTTGAAGTAGAGGATGAGCCCCGCCGTCAGGCTGTGGATGTGAGCGAACGTCTTCCACCCACGACGAAGGTACATGACTCGAGGAGCCGGGAAGTCGACTTTGACCCGCGTGCCCCCGTTCCCGCAACCCCTCATGTGCAACCTGAGGGATTGGGGCTGGTCACGCTCCATCTCCCGAGCAGACGGGGCGGGAAGACGAAGACGGCGTCGCGGTGACCGGTGCAGCCCAATGAAGAACTCGCGGGGCTTGTCTCTGACATGGCCTTCCCTCGGGAAATGCACCATGTGCGGGGGCAAAGCTGGCGCGCCGCCCCGCCCTCCTCTTCCCCGAGCACTGCAACCTCTGCCCCGGCCTCGCCCATGGCCTCGCCCCTCCCCCTTCCCCTCGCGGCCGGCTCTGCCACCGCGGGTGCAGGAGGAGGAGGAACGCGTTGTCGAGCGGTGACCCTCGCCACCATCGTCGAAGGACCGGGATTCCCTTTCTCCATGACGAATGAAAGGAAGGAGCAGAAGCAAAGGGAGGTAGAAGATGGAAGAATGCGGGATGCCATCTCCCCTTCCCGCTCTTTGTAAAGGAACGGGGTTGGGGCTTGGCCGCCCCGCTCGGCCAATCAAGACACGGGAGGCGCAGGGAACCAGGACCGACCCGCTGCCCCAACCAGCGACGGCCCAGTTTCCCGCCTCCACCATTTGCCACCCCGAGCGCATGAAAGACGCGTGGCGGACGTGCAGAACCGACGAGACAGGTGAGGCGACCTCTCCCCACCCCGTGATCATGGGGAGTGGATGCCTTGAAGACCGCGCCTAAGCCCCATTCAGTAAATGAGCCGCGCCTCCACACCTCCCTCCCTTTATGGGGAAGGCGCGAGCCGCCTCTTTACTGTGATGTGACACATGCGTGTGAAAACAGCCCCACGCATGCCGCCCACGTCACGCACGCCCCTCCACGCTGCGCCGCGCGCGCGGGTCGTGGGAAGCACAACGCGTGAAAAATCTTACCACGGTAAAAACCGCCCCGCCTGCCCGCGCACTGTTTTGGGCCTGGCCCAACAACGTGTCGCGTTTATGTGTGGCCTAGGCCCGGGGGCTCCTGTCAGTGTACAAAACTAGGGGCACGTTTTTGTACCCCTTTACCTGTGCACAGGCAGTCAGAGCCGCGCCCGCGACCACATCAAGCAGAGCAAGGGAGGTGAGCCAAGGTAAGACCGAAGCACAAGACGAAGCAAAGCAACGCCAAGACCAAGGCCACAAAGATCAGATGGACGAAGCAGGTTTCCCCTGCAAGGACCCTTTCCGGGGCAGCTCGCCCACGCCAGCCGAGCAAGCCACCCTCGAGCCCACCAACACTCGACAAATGCGTTGGGACAGGGCTCGGGAGGCACCTCTGTGGTGGCATGCAGATCTTTGTGAAGACAAAGGATAGTCAAAATCAAGTGAGGATGGGAAGGCAGCCGTCCTCACCAAAAACACCCACAAGACCCCCGGCAAGATCCTTGCCGGGGACGCCTGCGCGCCACGGCAAGACCCTTGCCGAGCCACCCGGCAAGGCCCTCGCCAAGCGCACCAGTAGGGCCACCATCAGGCCCGCACCAGCCATGTCTCCGCCGCTGTTCGCATGCAGCTGCCGACCCAACCAGCTGGGCAGGCACCTGCGTGGCAACATGCAGCCCTTCGTGGAGGCTCCACCACCGTGCCACCTCAGCCGCCTGCCTGCCTACATGGCACCGCATGCATTGCTGGCCAGGGCGCATGTTGAAGCTTGGAGGAGCAGCGGCGGACGGGTCGGGCCTTGCCCCTGTCCCGGATAAAGCAAGAGGACACCTAAGCGATGCAATAAATGCGCCTTGTCCTGTAATACGAGGGATAACCTCGTGCCACTGTAGACCTTTCCACCTCTTGTGTGCCACCGTGGCAGCCCCCTTTTCCTATAAAAGGAGGCCCGAGGTGACCAGGAGAGGGATTCGGCTTTTTGGAGCTCGCTACACTCCATAGCTAGTTCAAGAACTCAGAATACATCCACCAAAGCAGGAGTAGAGTTTTACGCATCCTCGCAGCCCGAACCTGGATAAACGAACCGCGTGCTCTCTGTTAGACCAGCTCTTCTCTCAACCCCGTGCCCCGCAACCGCAGTAGGGATTCTTGTGATCCCATAGGTGTCGTTTCCCACCGACAGTACCAGAGCCGGAACGTCCTCGGGACTGCAAGAAGTCTTTGTTCATGCAATCCTCACAGGACACGCCTCCAAATGCCGGCTCCACCCAAGCTCAACTAATTAGCCAGAGTCATCCAAAACTGAGCCCGACAACCCTAGGGGTGGTGCTCAGGGAGGGTCTGACAGACCCACCAGCACCTGAGCCCACCAAGAAGAAGCAGAGGAAGAGACCGGCGGTGAGAAAATCCAATAAAGCTGGCAATGTTGGTTCTAGCAGCCAGCCGCCTTCGACCAAGGTTGACCGTGTACCGATGAAACATGCGCCATTAATCCATGTCGCGGGAGAACCAATGGTACCGACGAATGCACTAGCTGCCATAGAAGGGGATCTCAGGAGACTCCATGACCATGTGCTTTCGACAGAGAGAAGCCTCCTCGCCTCGGATGATCCAGGATACCCACTTTATACGGTTTATGTGCCAAGAAGTTGCAAGATGTATGTCCACACATGCCCCGCAGACCTCTTTTTCCTGAGGTTTGATTACATCTTCCAGATGTTTCAAATGAGGACACTCGATTTTACGTTCGTCCGCCTGTATGCGCTGCACATGAACTACATCGTCAGGAGAGAGCAAGTCACCGGTCTTGCGGTCGCGGACCCATACTACATGCATGAGGGCTTCTTGTCAATCAACGACGCCAACCGTCAATATGTGAGTCAGTACATCGAAGAATTCTTGGTCAGCAATAAGGACAAAGAAACGATTATCCTACCTTATCATCCCATGTCAGTCATCCGCGGATAGCACTATAACACATACATCCTTTCATGCATTTCAATAGTTACTTTGCACGCATGGAGGTTCAACTTGATCGTGTATTTTGTGCAGCGAGGGGTGTCGTGCCATTCTCATTGTTCTTGACCTGCGTTACTCTCGCGCTCTATATTTGGACCCGTCGAAGAACATACAGAAGAAAGATTACACACACATAAAGTATGTTCTGGACAGAGCTATGCTGGCCTTCAGCATGCGGGGTGGCTACATCCAATGCAAAAAAACAAATAAGGTCGGGCTTTGTTTCAGCCACAAGACAGACTTCTGTTGCATCCAGCAACCGGCAAGAAGTGAGAATGATGGATTCTACATCATCCATCTAATGATGGAGTACAGAAGGGATGTGCAATCACTTTGCATGAAATCTTCATCCGATACCCATATCCAGAGATGGGCCGAGGCCTTTGGAGCCGTGTCGGATAATCGACTTCGAAATGATTTCTACCGGACCCAACAGGAAATTGCGTCCATCATCATGAAAGATGTCCTCGAAGAGAATGGGATGTTCTACGACGGCCCAATATCGCGAGCTGACGTCCGAACCTGCATTGCCCTACAGCGTCAGGACATGACGCCTTTCACTAAGCTTAGGTGCACCCTTCCGGATATGGACAGATGGGAAGAGTGCACTACTTAAAAACAATGTGTCTGTTTAGTTACTTGTTACTTTCTGTACGACGGAACTTCGAATCTCTCAGTATGACGAAACTATTAGATGTATGGTGCCGTGCTCTAGTTAATTACTTTCGGTATGATGAATTTTTTTAACTATGTTTACTATATATGTTGCTTCTGTTTCATAACTGTTTTGTTGAATTCGCTTTATGTTATATATATGTGCATCTCTGATAGGTATACAGATCAACAATGGCGAGGAAGTGGTATGCCGTGTATGTAGGGCATGTTCCGGGTGTGTATGATGAGTGGCCAGAGTGTCAGGCCCAAGTCTCTGGCTTCTCCGGAGGAAGCCAGAAAGGGTTTGATAGCAGAGCGGAAGCCGAAGCTAGTTACTCGAGATTCATAGCACAACAGGGGATTCAGAACCAGCGCCGCTGCAAAAACTACTACATAATACCGCTTTTGATCATCGTGATCGCTCTTATCGTGTATGTCTTAGTTTAGGTAGATGATGAAACATGTGTCTACGGTGATAATGTAGGAGACATGTGATCATTAACTTGTATCGCTATTTCGAGATGATGATGAGATCGACATCATTTGTGTTGACACTATTTTGATATGATGAGACTATGTTGTACCACTTCGATAATGATGATGAGACATTCCTTTTTCATATAGTTCGAGTGTATGTGTATGTTGTAACTGTATAAAACCTGTAAAAATACGAATACATCAACATAAAAAAAGAAAATACTAGCAGTAGCGTGGGGTATTGGAGTAGTAGCAGCGCTGCTTACCAGTAGCATTTTTTTGAAGGGGCACGCTACTAGTATTAGCAGTAGCGATGGACAGAGACGCGCTACTGCTAGATATAGATAGCAGTAGCGCTGTTTCAAACAAGCGCTACTGCAAAAAAATAGTTGTAGCGCCGTAGCAGTAGCGCACCTGCCCGCATTACTAATAGCCAAAAAACCAGCGCTACTGGTAAGGGTTTTCCTAGTAGTGGTAATCTCTACTTAAACGTGGTGCTCAATGCTATATATTATTATCCAATGATATGTGGCTATCCTATGATGTTTGAGTACATCTGTTTTGTCCTATGGGTTGATTGATGATCATGATTGGTTTGAGTTGTATATTTTATTATTGGTGCTGTCCTATGGTGCTCTCTGTGTCGCGCAAGCATGAGGGATCCCCGCTGTAGGGTGTTGCAGTATGTTCATGATTCGCTTATGGTGGGTGGCGTGAGTGACAGAAGCACAGACCCGAGTAAGTGGGTTGTTGCGTATGGGAGTAAAGAGGACTTGATACTTAATGCTATGGTTGGGTTTTGCCTTAATGATCTTTCGTAGTTGCGGATGCTTGCTAGAGTTCCAATCATAAGTGCATATTATCCAAGTAGAGAAAGTATGTTAGCTCATGCCTCTCCCTCAGATAAAATTGCAATAATGATTACCGATCTAGTTATCGATTGCCTAGGGACAAATAACTCTCTTGTGAAAAAAAGATCTCCACTAAAACTAACTTAACTATTTCTTTATCCAAACATCCCCTAGCTTTTATTTACGTGTTCTTTATTATCTTGCAAACCTATCCCTTTACACCTACAAAGTACTTGTAGTTTCATACTTGTTCTAGGTCAAGCGAATGTTAAGTGTGCGTAGAGTTGTATCAGTGGTCGATAGAACTTGAAGGAATATTTGTTCTACCTTTAGCTCCTCGTTGGGTTCGACACTCTTACTTATCGAGAAAGGCTACAATTGATCCCCTATACTTGTGGGTTATCAAGACCTTTTTCTGGCGCCTTTGCTAGGGAGCAATTGCGTGTGGTGAATATTCTCGTGTGTGCTTGTTTTCTTTATCACTAAGTAGATTTTATTTTCTGTTCTAAGTTGTTCTTTATATTTAGTTATGGATATGGAACACGAAATACCAAAAAAATAGGTGTACTTGCTGCTCATGGAGATAGGTAACCTCCTAAAACCCTTGATGCTTGTTATGGGGGAAATATTAAACACTACTTTGATAATCCTGAGAAAACCCCATTCAACTTGATAATGGGAGACATGTTGGATAAACGTAATACTTTAGGGATTATCGCTTGACTCAAAAAGGAAGCTCTTATGGGATCAAATTGAAATGTTGCAATGGTATGCTTGGAATTTATGCTTGAGATATGATTATACTTGTTGCTCTATGATGAAGGCTCCACACCTAACCTTTTTCATGTGAATTTAATGATAATCAAACCTTGGCTTCTTATGCTAATGGTATATATGATTACTATGACATGGAACAAATAGAAGAATTTGTTGCTTTTAAGGGTGCCTATGTAATTGATTTGTTTTTTACTAGCAAAAGAGCCCGTGCATTGCAACGGGAGAAAAAAGTAACACACACTCTTAACCCAATAATCATAATATGTTCATGCCCTTTATTTTAGCGAGGCATCATTTTTGTGTTGCCGCTTATCCTCCTTGTCACCCTCAGTGGCCTTAGTGTTTACACAAACCAAAGTGTGTTTTAATGTTGTTTTTCCCCTACCAATTTTTTCAGAGGTGCTCATGTGTGGTTATCGATGTTTTCTTTCGTCTCTTTATGATTTTAGAGGTTATTTATTTGCAATCCAGATCGTCGCGGTACGAAAGAAAAACGGACGAGCCCTATAGGTTACAAGTTTGCTTTTAAAATAATATTTTAAAATATTTAATAGGTACAAATAACATCATATTCAAATTCTACATATTTTTCTATTCAAATTTCATATATAACATGTTAAAATCGGAGTTACGGTTGAATAGATATGGATAATTAAGAAAAATATTTGTTTGACTTAAATATCTTCCAAAATAATATCAAAAATATTTAACAAACAAAATAACATCATATTCAGATTCTACACATTTTTCTAATCAATTTTCATATATAACATGTTAAAATCGGAGTTACGGTTTAAAAGATATGGATAATTTAGAAAAACATTTGTTTGACTTATATATGATCGGCGGGTGAATTATCTAATACGTCAGGGGGTTTTCCGTAAAAATGTAAAATAATGGTACGGTTGTGACTTAAGTGTGTACTGCGGGTTAATTCGTAAAAAATGCAGGGGGTTTTCTGCAAAAGTGCGTGACGGACGACCGAAACCCAATTTGCTTTGTTATTAGGTAGATATAAGGGTGAAAATGATGATGATGATGTTTACAGACCTGAAAATTATGCTATACTTAAATATTGCTATGAGAATTATGAATATAATGCTGATATTAATGAGTTCATCAAGAAAGTCTCCGCTATCCAAGAAGAGACTAATATTTTGCAGGAATCTATGGAAGAAGAAATTGATGACTGAGGGAGTCCTGGACTAGGGGGTGTTCGGATAGCCGGACTATACCTTCAGCCGGACTCCAGGACTATGAAGATACAAGATTGAAGACTTCGTCCCGTGTCCGGAAGGTTCTTTTCTTGGCGTGAAGGCAAGCTAGGCGTGCGGATATTCAATATCTCCTACCATTGTAACCGACTCTGTGTAATCATAACCCCATCCGGTGTCTATATAAACCGGAGGGTTGTAGTCCGTAGGACAACCATCATCATACACAATCATACCGTAGGCTAGCTTCTAGGGTTTAGCCTCCTTGATCTCATGGTAGATCTACTCTTGTACTACCCATATCATCAATATTAATCTAGCAGGAGTAGGGTTTTACCTCCATCGAGAGGGCCCGAACCTGGGTAAAATAAAGTGTCCCTTCTCTCCTGTTACCATCCGACCTTGACGCACAGTTCGGGACCCCCTACCCGAGATCCGCCGGTTTTGACACCGACATTGGTGCTTTCATTGAGAGTTCCTCTGTGTCGTCACTTTTAGGCCCGATGGCTCCTTTGATCATTAAACCTGATATATCAGGATACAATCCACCGCATGGGTATAAACCCAGCAAGAATCCGCCACAGCAAAACCTCCTTTCAAGGGGTAGCACCGGGCCTGGACACCCATTGTATGGGTTTTCTCCGGCTCGCAGTCATATTTGGCTCTGCCAATAACTTCCGTCGCGAAAAGCTGACCTTCCATGTCGTCCCGTTTTCAAGTCGCTATCAAGCACTAATGGGACGCGGAGCTTTCACTCGCTTTAACGCAATACCGCACTATGCATCTCTCACGCTTAAGATGCCCGGTCCACGAGGCATCATCTCTTTAAAGGGAGCGCACTAAAATACGCCTCCTCCAAACGGAGGATTGCGCGGCCGCTTAAACAGTCGCACAATAAAGTGGCCTCGCCAACCAAAAGACTTTTTCGATATAAGTCATTAAAGGCCACGGACCCGGACTACATGAGTTCGGCACAAGTCCATCATCAACGCAGGATTATAACGCCATATACCCCCGTACCGGGGGATATACGCAGAGACAATAAAGCTCAACTTTATCTATTTTTTACTTTATATTTTGTTTATTATCTTTTTGTTCCGCACGACCCATTTTCAATTCAGTTCCTCTCTTTTACAGATGAACGTCGTGCGGCGCCCGTCCAGGACACGACACAGCGGAGACACAGGCGCAGACGTGCAGTAGGGACCCATCCTAAGGATTCTTTTTACATTAAGACCCTGCGTAAACCTTTTTTACTGTCTCTTGCTGCTATACATCCCCTGGTTTTTTCTACTATAACCAAGGAGGAGGCTGGCGTTTTGGCATGTGGCCACGCCAGAATTTTTGCTCGTACCTGGACACTAGGGGCTCTTTTTTTAAGGGTGTTGTTTCACCCGCACTCATAAAGACCGAACACCTTAGGGAGTGTTCGGCGTCGCGAGTTTTGGCACTATATGCATCAGCTCTGAATCATGTCTTTTGTCAAATGTTGGGTTGCCCGGCTCCTGAGTTCGGCTACCTTACGTTCCGCTCTATCGGCTAAGGTAGCACCAGGAGAACTACTGCGATTGTGCCCCGGTTCAGCCGTGTGAGCACCTCAGTAGAGAAAGACGAAAACTGACTATCATGATGTAGCGCGAGACTGGTCGCCACTCGATGACTTATAGGAATTTATCGGATTCCTCCGCTTTGACGAAGGGTCGTTTCCCGGTCAGGCACGTATGGGCCCCGAATTTGGACAAGCGCAGTCGCCACTAAGGGGCTACCTAAAGAGTCCCACTGTCAAGCTCCTATGGCTAAGTGAAAGTGTTAAAGCATTATAGTCCGGTTGCCTAGCCCGCTGCGCTATCACCTCCTTTGTAGGACCAAGACGTTGGGTTAAGTGTGAAAATGCGTTTTCTGCGCGCACCCCCGCACTATGTGCGTGGGGGCTGAAGCCAACGACTGCAATCTTTCAGAATTTATATATTGAAACGGCCACACAAGAGGTGTTCTTAATACTTGCAGGCACAAGTCTAAAAAATGCCACTACAATTTATCAAAATACTGTTTTATGATTACATATGCTATCATAATATAGCATCCTTCGAGCACTGCGTCTCTATTACGCGAGCGCCTTCAAGGACTTCCTCAAAATAGTGCTCGGAAGGTATTCGGCTTTTATCCGAATCCCAGGACGCAACAATGGTGGGCTCCATATCTGCCCAGTATGTCTTGACACGGGCAAGAGCCAGCCGAGCGCCCTCTATGCACGCTGACCTCTTCATAGCATCGACACATGGCACCACGTCTAGCAATTGCTGCACCAAGCTGAAATAACTCTTCGGCTTCGATCTCCCCGGACACAGATGATCCATGACGTACTTCATGGCGAGTCCGGACAACCTATTCAGTTCGGCCCATTGGGCCAGGCGATCGTCCACTGCCAGTGGACGCTCTGGATTGATGAACTGCGACCAAAAGAGCTTCTCCACTTCATGATCCTTTTTATCTCGAAAGTGTTCGGTCGCATCAGCAGCACTAGCCGCCAAATCCAGATAGGTGTCCTCTACACTCCACATCCGGTCTAACGGGGCAAACTTCGGATCACAAAATTTTCTCCGCAGCGTGAAGGGCTTTTCATCCGCAATTTGTCCGGCTTGACGCAGCTCTTCCTTTGCCGCTCTCATTATAGAGCGGGCGTCCTTGACGTCAGCAACAACCTTCTCTAAGCTCGTTTGCCTCGCCCGACCCTCTTCTTCAAGAAGCTTGCAACGGTCAGTAGCACTCTTTAACTTTACGGCCATATCGGCCATCTCCTCCTTGCTTCGGCAATGGGCAGCCTGTTCGGCTTTCAGCTCTTCAAAGGCTTTCACGGCAGCCGCATCGCTTTTTCTGGCTTGTTCCTTCGCTTGGGCGAGTTCGGCCCTAAGATCCTCCACGGCGGCCGCACCATCTGCGTCAAGCATATACACGGTAAGATATTGACATAAAGCTCCTCTTACTAACCATCGCCCGATGATTTCAATACCTTGAGCATCATCAAGCCGCTTGTTAACAAGCGGATGTCGGCTTCTGCCTCATCAAGTTGTCGCTTCAGTTCGGCAAATTCACGGGTCCGGCTTGACTCCGGACAATCTGCCACCTACATATAAAGGTGCCACTTAAAGGACCTGGGATTAAGATCCTCTGCGCGCCGTTAATTTTAACGACGCACAGAGTCTCAGGGGCCACTATCTACACAGGGCGCACTTTATTTATGCGCAACTAACACAAGTGTACATTATTTAAAACGTACCTCAAGGCCTGCCAGTAAACTTTTGACGGCCTCATGCAATCTGCTTTCTGCGGATGAAATCTTTTCAATCACCGTGTTCATCAACGCACGATGCTCCTCTGAGACAGAGGCTCGCCCCAGCAGAATCTTTAGCTCCTTCGGCCGAACACCAGACGGTGCCGGACTCGTCCCATGGCCTCCCTAAAAGGCCGGACACGGAGAACCTCCGGGGGCCACATGGCCACCTTCCACCCCCGTCGGATCCGGAGAAATCCTCCGCGACGACACTTCAGCGTCGCCCGCCTTGCTAGGCGATACAGAAGGAGGAGGCGTTCCGCTCTCCATCATGACCGGAAGAAGATCCCCCGAGGACGAGTTCTGCTGAGAAGGGCTGAGGTCCGAACAACAAGGTAAGGTTTCGGTTAAAACTTCTCAGATATAAATCAAGGATTTCTCTTAAAAGAAAAACTCTTCTTCTACTTACGGCTCGCTGGAGAGCTGGTCCCTTTGAGGGTTTAGTTCGGCCGAGGGGCTCCCCGGTGTCGGGCCCTCTGACAAGGATTCTTTCCCCCGCTTTGAGGCTACAGTCTCCGGGTCGTCAGAGGCGGCCCTTTTCTTTCCCTTAGGAGAGGAATTATCGATTCCCCCCCTTCGGAATGGCCTCTTTCGAGGAGGCCATGGTTTCCTTGTCCTCCCCCTTATTTCCCTCAAAAGGCACTACCTCCAGCATCCTGACTAGCACGGGATCCAGCCTGGTTTTGGGAAGGGGAGCCGGACACCTGATCAGCTTCGCCTTCGCTATCCACTCCTACTTAAAAGGAGAAGCGATGTTAAGAGCAAGTCAATTATGCGGATAAAAGGTCCGGGCACAAGGTCACTTACTTGAGTATCCGGGCGATCGTGGCTTAAACCCACATCCTCGGTCAAATCCGGACTCACTTCTTGTGATCCTAAGAACAGTTTATACATCTCCGCGAGCGTCACGCCCATAAAATCCAGGAGAACTCGCGGTCCCTCCGGATTGAACTCCCACAGGCGAAGGGGGCGACGTTGGCCGGGCAGTGTCCGGCGAATCAGCATGACTTGTGTCACTTTGACCAGGTTGAGGTCTCCTTCCAAGAGATCCTTAATGCGGCCCTGCAGCAGAGGTACGTCTTTGGGCAAGCCCCGATCTAACCCTGTGTTGATCCACGACGCTAACCGCGGTGGGGGACCCGAGCAAAAGGCAGGAGGCGCCACCCATGTGGTGCCCCGAGGAGCGGTGATATAGAACCACTCCTGTTGCCATAAGCCAAGCTCCTCTTGAAAAGCGCCCTCGGGCCATGGAGCATCGGCATTTCTTTTTATAGCAGCGCCTCCGCACTCTGCGTGGAGCCCCTCGATCATCTTCGGTTCTACTTTGAAGGTCTTGAGCCATAATCCAAAGTGAGGGGTAACACGGAGGAACGCTTCGCACACAACAACAAACGAGGAGACATGGAGGATGGACTCCGGAGCTAAGTCGTGGAATTCCAGCCCATAATAAAACATCAGCCCCCTTACAAAGGGATCCATTGGGAAGCCTAATCCCCGAAGGAAGTGGGATATGAATACCACACTTTCACCGGGCCGAGGGCTAGGGATCACCTGTCCTTGAACAGGCAACCTGTGCGAAACCTCGCTGGTCAGGAATTTAGCTTCTCTCAACCTTAATACGTCCTCCTCCGTAACGGAGGAGGGCATCCATCGGCCTTGGAGGTCGGAGCCGGACATTGTAGAAGGTCCGGTGCGCCTGGAATCTGGAAGCCTAGGGTGTTGGAACTCGAGGCGACGGGCGAGCTCGCTTTGAGAATAGAAGAGGGGAACAGGGTCTTGGTCTCTTTATAAGAGGTAGAATATCAATAGCCCTCCCCATAACCGTCTTGGACTAGCCTTTAATTAAGGCAAAACGTGCTAACGGGCACGACTGGGTTACCCATGTCCGTATTAATGAGAATCCCGTTAAAAGGGGCACACGATCTCTGCTTTGACAAGACGTGCCAAGGAAACCTCCTCGCTAAAACACGCTGAGGTGGAACAGTGAAAACAATTTATATAAAGAGCTTGGCCACAGTGTTATGATGCACTGCGGAATACGTCAGCATATTTGATTTGTGTTAATATTATTCTCTATATGGCAATATGTGGAAACTTATTTTGCAGAGCCGGACACTATTTTTGGTGTTTGTAATCTTCTTGAAGAACTTGGAGGAGGAACCCGCCTTGCAATGCCGCAGACAATCCGCGCGCCGGACTCGTCGTCATTGAAGCCTGGTTCAGGGGCTACTGAGGGAGTCCTGGATTAGGGGGTGTTCGGATAGCCGGACTATACCTTCAGCCGGACTCCAGGACTATGAAGATACAAGATTGAAGACTTCGTCCCGTGTCCGGAAGGATCTTTTCTTGGCGTGGAAGGCAAGCTAGGCGTGCGGATATTCAAGATCTCCTACCATTGTAACCGACTCTGTGTAACCCTAACCCTATCCAGTGTCTACATAAACCGGAGGGTTGTAGTCCGTAGGACAACCATCATCATACACAATCATACCATAGGCTAGCTTCTAGGGTTTAGCCTCCTTGATCTCGTAGTAGATCTACTCTTGTACTACCCATATCATCAATATTAATCTAGCAGGAGTAGGGTTTTACCTCCATCGAGAGGGCCCGAACCTGGGTAAAATAAAGTGTCCCTTGTCTCCTGTTACCATCCGACCTTGACGCACAGTTCGGGACCCCCTACCCGAGATCCGCCGGTTTTGACACTGACAATGACATTGTGAGCTCGTTAGATGAAAAAGATGACGACAAGAGCAAAGAACAAAAGGAGGAAGAGCGGATTAGCTACCCGTGCCCACCTTCTAATGAGAGTAACTCTTCCACTCATACATTTTTTAATCTCCATTCGTGCTTATGGAAGGATGAATGCTATGATAATTGCTATGATCCCTTGGATTCGTTTGAAACATCCCTTTTTGATGAACTTGATGCTTGCTATGCTTGTGGCCATGATGCCAATATGAATTATGTTTATGCAGATGAACTTTCTATAGTTCCGTATGTTAAAAATGAAATTGTTTCTATTGAACCCACACATGATAGTCCTATTATTTTTTTGAATTCTCCCAACTACACTATACCAAAGAAGTTTGCGCTTATTAAGGATTATATTGATGGGTTGCGTTTTACCATTACACATGATGATTTTGATAGATATAATATGCATGTGCTTTCTACTCCTACTTGCAATTATTATGATAGAGGAACTACATCTCCACCTCTCTATGTTTCCAACACAATAAAATTGCAAGAAACTGTTTATGCTATGTATTAACCTTTACTTGATGTGCATGAATTGTTCTTTTATGACATGCCGATGCATAGGAAGAGAGTTAGACTTTGTTGTTGCATGATATATATTAATTTGTGCTCACTACTAAAATACAAATCATTGTTAATTAAAATTGGCTTAGATACACCTTGGGATCCGGTGGATCCATAAGTTGAGCACTATATGCCTAGCTTAATGTCTTTAAAGAAAGCGCTGCCAGGGAGACAACCCGAAAGTTTGAGAGAGTCATATTATTCTGTTGTGTGATTTTAACATGTTTAGAAACAAACAAATTATAAAGGGGAACCTAAAACTTTTCCAAAAGAAAAGTCAAAGTAAGAAAGACAAGCACCGTTGAAGTGGGGGAGCTCCTTGAACTTTGTTCATGCCTATGGAAACTTTGCAAATCTTGAATTACAAAAACATTTCAACAAAAATAATTATCCCCTTGTACAAATCCATTGTATTATAAAAATAATGTTCCAAGATTTTCCTTTAGGATGATAGATTGCTTGTTTGGTATGTGCAGTGCAAAAAACAGAAACTTTGGCTGTAGTGGTGAATTTACCTTTTTTATTGGAACGTCAAAAGTTTCTGAACTTTTTACACAATACTGCTATCCAATTTTTTTTTCTTTTGTCCTATTTTTCAGAATTTTTGGAGTTACAGAAGTATGGTCATGTTCAGATTACTACAGACTATTATGTTTTCGATAGACTTTGTTTTTGATGCATTGTTTTGTGTGTTTTGATGAATTTATGGATTGTATCGGTGATATAAGCCGTGGTGAAGTTAGAGTTCAGTAGTTATAATGCAAAAATAAAATATTAATGGGTTTGCAACAGTACGTAAAGTAGTGATTTGCTTTATTATACTAACGGATCACACGAGGGTTTTGGTAAGTTTTGTGTGATTGAAGTTTTCATGTTTTGGGTGAGATCACGATGGATGAAGGAATAAGGAGTGGCAAGAGCCTAAGCTTGGGGACGCCCAAGGCACCCCAAGGTAATATTCAAGGAGTCCCCTAAGCTTGGGATGCCCCGAAAGGCATCCCCTCTTTCTCTAATGACTATCAGTAATTTACTTGGATCTATATTTTTACTTGTCACATGATATGCGTAAATTCTTGGAGCACCTTTGTCGGTGTTCTGGGAACCAGGGTACCCAGACTTGTCGGTATGCGGCCCACGGCGTGGCTCCCTTAATGGCTTGGTACAACACATCTGCAAGACCGCCGAGACAAGACCCTCGCGAGGGCCCTGGCCTCGTGAGGCGGATGACACCAAGACCTCCAAAGGGAGCAGCCTCCCCAGGCGGCCTCCCAAGGCGGAGATTTCTATGCAGGTAACTGTCGGTGTTCTGGGAACTAGGGTACCGAGACATGCCTGCCTGCGGCCCATGGCACGGCTCCCTCGACGACCTGGAACGGCCCATCTGCAAGACCGCCAAGACAAGACCCTCGCAAGGGCCCTGGCCTCGCGAGGCGGACGACACCAAGACCTCCAGAGGGAGCGGCCTCCCCAGGCGGCCTCCCGAGGAGTGGAGATTTCTATGCAGGTACCCAGCCTCATGAGGTTGCGATGATGTGAGCCATGATGTCAAAGGCCAGGCAGGCGCAGAGGAGGCAGTTTCCCCTTTGCTGCTAAGGATGTAAGTACATGCATGGGTTCCCGAGGAATCTCCCAAATGTTTCCGTTCTGGTGCTAGAAGACCAAGACCACGGGCTCGACATGACGGATGTCATTACCGAGCCCAACGTTGCGTCACGACTAGAAGCTTTGCAGGCGAAGTCCACCTTTCGTCAGGATTAGATGTACTTGTCCCCTTTAAAATAGGCCGTTGTGGGATCCCTTCCTGCCTAAGTTTTGGGGGAAGATGACCAGGCCACTATAAATGTAGGTTAGCCACCACCGTAGAAGAGGCCGATCCCCCCGGATCCGGATCCGATCCAACCCTTTCCACCCTCACTACAATAGCCCTCGTGAGCCTATTCATCCATTGTATCTGTTCATCCTCAGCCCCTCATGAGGCCAATCCACCCCAAAGCAGGAGTAGGGTTTTACATCGCAAGGTGGCCCGAACCTGGGTAAACTGCCGTGTTCATCTTCTTCCCCATCCACGCAAATCCGGCAAGGCTAGGATGTGGGGCGATGAGCTCGGAACTTGAGAGGTTGAGATCTTCGCACACGCCCCAGAGTTCGAACCTTTTTGGGTCTGCAGAGCCCTGAATCCGACATTTGGCACGCCAGGTAGGGGTGTGTAGAAGTCTTCTCCTCCATCGACCGCGCTTCGTCCTAGCCTCGCAACCCCCATAGCGGGCGTGGCCTTGCAGGCTTGGCCGCCCGAGGCATACGGGAGCATCGCAGGTTGCCCGGCTTTCACCCTCGATCTGTGATGAGTGCAATGGCCCGTGAAGTTCAGGCCGACGTTGCCCCCACGGTACAACAACGTCGCGAACCCCGAAGGATTCCTCCGGTCATACGCGCAGGCTATCGAGGCGGCAGGCAGCGACGACAAGGCCATGGCGAACTGGTTCCCCTGGCCCTCGCAGACGCTCCCCGGTCCTGGCTCCATGATACGTCTCCAACGTATCTATAATTTTTTATTGTTCCATGCTATTATATTATCTATTAGGGATGTTTAAATGGATTTACTAAGCACTTTTATATTATTCTTGGGACTAACCTATTAACCGAAGGCCCAGTGCAAATTACTGTTTTTTTTCCTCTTTCAGTGTTTCGCAGAAAAGGAATATCAAACGGAGTCCAAACTGAATGAAACCTTCGGGAGAGTTATTTTTGGAACAAGCGTGATCCAAAGGACTTGGAGTGGACACCAAGAAAGAAGCGAGGAGGCCACGAGGCAGGGAGGCGCGCCTGTCCCTCCTGGGCGTGCCCCCACCCTCGTGGGCCCCTCGCAGCTCCACCGACCTACTTCTTCCTCCTATATATACCCATATACCCCGAAAACATCCAAGAGCACCACGAAACCCTATTTCCACCGCCGCAACCTTCTGTACCCATGAGATCCCATCTTGGGACCTTTTCTGGCGCTCCGCCGGAGGGGGAATCGATCACATAGGGCTTCTACATCAACACCATAGCCTCTCCAATGATGTGTGAGTAGTTTACCACAGACCTTCATGTCCATAGTTATTAGTTAGATGGCTTCTTCTCTCTCTTTGGATCTCAATACAAAGTTCTCCTCAATCTTCTTGGAGATCTATTCGATGTAATTCTTTTTGCGGTGTGTTTGTCGAGATCCGATGAATTGTGGGTTTATGATCAAGATTATCTATGAACAATATTTGAATCTCCTCTGAATTATTTTATGTATGATTTGTTATCTTTGCAAGTCTCTTTGAATTATCAGTTTGGTTTGGCCTACTAGATTGATCTTTCTTGCAATGGGAGAAGTGCTTAGCTTTGGGTTCAATCTTGCGGTGTCCTTTCCCAATGATAGCAGGGGCAGCAAGGCACATATTGTATTGTTGCCATCAAGGATAAAAAGATGAGGTTTATACCATATTGCTTGAGTTTATCCCTCTACATCATGTCATCGTATCTAATGCGTTACTCTGTTCTTATGAACTTAATACTCTAGATGCATGCTGGATAGCGGTCGATGTGTGGAGTAATAGTAGTAGATGCAGAATCGTTTTGGTCTACTTGTCGCAGACGTGATGCCTATATACATGATCATGCCTAGATATTCTCATAATTATGCACTTTTCTATCAATTGCTCGACAGTAATTTGTTCACCCACCGTAATACTTATGCTATCTTGAGAGAAGCCACTAGTGAAACCTATGCCCCCCGTGTCTATTTTCCATCATATAAGTTTCCAATCTATTTTTACTTTGCAATCTTTACTTTCAATCTATATCAATAAAATACCAAAAATATTTATCATATTATCTCTATCAGATCTCACTTTTGCAAGTGGTCGTGAAGGGATTGACAACCCCTTTATCGCGTTGGTTGCAAGGTTCTTATTTATTTGTGTAGGTATGAAGCGACTTGCGTGTAGTCTCCTACTGGATTGATACCTTGATTCTCAAAAACTGAGGGAAATACTTATGCTACTTTGCTGCATCACCCTTTCCTCTTCAAGGGAAAAACCAACGCAAGCTCAAGAGGTAGCAAGAAGGATTTCTGGCGCCGTTGCCGGGAAGATCTACGCCAAGTCAAGTGAAGTCAAGACATACCAACTACCCATCACAACTCTTATCCCTCACATTACATTATTCGCCATTTGCCTCTCGTTTTCCTCTCCCCACTTCACCCTTGCCGTTTTATTCGCCCTCTTTTTCCGTTCGTCTCTCTTTGCTTGCTTCTTGTGTGCTTGTGTGTTGGATCGTTTGTCATGATGGCTCGGGACAATACTAAATTGTGTGACTTTTCCAATACCAACAACAATGATTTCCTTAGCACTCCGATTGCTCCTCTTACCAATGCTGAATCTTGTGAAATTAATGCTGCTTTGTTGAACCTTGTCATGAAAGACCAATTCTCTGGCCTTCCTAGTGAAGACGCCGCTACCCATCTAAACAACTTTGTTGATTTGTGTGATATGCAAAAGAAGAAAGATGTGGATAATGATATTGTTAAATTGAAGCTATTTCTTTTTTTGCTTAGAGATCGTGCTAAAACTTGGTTTTCGTCTTTGCCTAAAAATAGTATTGATTCTTGGAGTAGGTGCAAAGATGCTCTTATCTCTAAGTATTTTCCTCCCGCTAAGATCATCTCTCTTAGGAACGATATTATGAATTTTAAGCGAATTGATCATGAGCATGTTGCACAATCTTGGGAGAAGATGAAATTAATGATACGTAATTGCCCTATACATGGTTTGTATTTATGGATGATTATACAAAAAATTTATGGTGGATTGAACTTTGCTTCTAGAAACCTTTTAGATTCGGCCGCGGGAGGCACTTTTATGGAAATCACTTTAGGAGAAGCTACTAAACTCCTAGATAATATTATGGTTAATTATTCTCAATGGCACATTGAAAGATCTACTAGCAAAAAAGTTCATGTGATAGAAGAGATTAATGTTTTGAGTGGAAAGATGGATGAACTTATGAAGTTGTTTGCTAATAAGAGTGCTCCTATTGATCCTAATGATATGCCTTTGTCTACTTTGATTGAGAATAATAATGAATCTATGGATGTGAATTTTGTTGGTAGGAACAATTTTGGTAACAACGCTTATAGAGGAAACTTTAATCCTAGGCCGTATCCTAGTAATTCCTCTAATAATTATGGTAATTCCTACAACAACTCTTATGGAAATTTTAATAAGATGCCCTCTGATTTTGAGACTAGTGTTGATGAGGACATCAATACCATTGTTACACCCACAACCCATACTGTTTCATATACTGGACCAATTACTAGAGCTCGCGCACGCCAATTAAATTACCAGGTACTTTCGTTTGTTGGTAATGTTTCTAATGTTCATGAGAATATGATGCTGCCTAAATTGGATACATTTGTTTTGCTTACAAATGAAGGGCCTAGCTTGGAGAAGGATGAAAATTGGAGCAAGATCAAGCATGGAGTTGATGGCATGCGCAAGGGGAACAAGAACAGAGTTACAAGTGATGATTTCAGGACTTTGAAGCCACCATAAGGACTGCATGAAGCCTTGGACGAAATATACAAGATGCCACTTCATAATTTCGTCTAGAGGCTATTCTAGGTGCCGCGTCACCTTATTATTGGGACAGGCCCATGTAATTTCAAAATACATAAGTATAGGCTGTTTTTACAGTCCGTATGTCTGGGGAAACGAGATATAGGGTTGGTTTCGGACCCCTTCTCCAAGGGCCACGAAATCCCCCCTCTTCCTCCATATGTACAGCCCTTAGGGCACCGTTTAGACTTTGGGTTTTGTTTAGATTAAAAGTTCGCCATAGCTGCAACTTCGCGTACTTCGTTTGTGCTCAACAACCATACCAAGGCGTCATAGAACCCACCTTCATTAATAAAGCTTTCCTCTTATATCCGCAATATCCAGATTGCAATCTTAGTTTCTTGCTTGTTCTTCGTTCGCTCGCAGGAAACAGGCCCTCGTGGTCAGGTTGATTGTGCTCCGGCATGGTCAATAACCCTCGGAAGTTGGTTTAGCGATTGCTAAGGCGCGACGTCTTGCACGTTCGTAGTTGGATCATCAAGGTCGACTCCCACAGAAAATGATAGCCACCATCTCATCGAAACATTGGGACACCTTTGCCTCTATCAAGTGGTATCAGATTTTCAGGTTGCTCGATGAGATTTTACAGTTTTTCATTGTTTAGATCGAGTATGTTCTTCATACCTACAGTCCACGAAAAAGCCACAAAAAAATTAGGGTTAGTTCATCATATCCGAACCAGTCTGAGCCTTTGCATAGTCTTTTCAGTATTTCGCTTTGTTGAATTTGTGGTTGCATCATCGTGTCCAGTTGCTGGTCTTAGCATCTGGTTTTCCTTAGAGTTTTGAGTTCTGTTCACAAGTTGTCACGCTGTCGCCGCACTATCGTCATCATTCCTACCATATACCACCACCACCAACATATTCCTTACCGCTGCCATATACATCCGCCTGTCCACCACCAATCCGAGTCCACATATACATATGCCTGTCCACCACAGATCCGAGTCCACATATACATCCGCTTGTCCACCACCAACCCGAGTCCACATATACATCTGCCTGTCCACCACCAATCCGAGTCCACATATACATCTGCCTGTCCACCACCAATCTGAGTTCTTTTCGTATTAGGTTTGTTTTCGAGATCCATCTAGTTCTCATTTTATGTTTCCTTGCCTGAGTAGGTCTCAGAAAAAAAAGTCTGGAGACCCCCGGGCAGCTTTTAGGCCAAAATTTCGCGACCAAAAATATTTTTTCCCTATCCTATTTTTCGGTCCCACGGAGAGTTTTGAGACACTCGCCATCATAGTGATTTTTTGTCACACTTTTTCATCGTCGCTACCCTGATTTCCAAAAAAAAAATTGTCAAAAAAAGCTCATGCCCATCCTGTCAGTTTGACCTCGGAAGAGTTTTGACACACTCGCCATTATAGTGATTTTTCACCAAAAAAAAGAGCGCAAAAATAAGAGCGTAAAAAAACAGAGCAAAATTTTTTTTCCAGAGTGTGCTTTTCCCTAGTTTACGGGCTGCGCCGTGATTTTGTTAGTGTTCTAGGCTCGCATCTCTAGTACGGTCTAGCCTAGGACCAACAAAGTACTGTCGTTGAACGTTTATTCAACTTTGCATCTCTGAATTGATTATTGCCGACCCTTTTTGCTACCATATTATAAGCCTTCCCAGCTCCACATACATCTACGACGTGCGTTTGACTCTCCCTGGTAATTGCTCTATCCCACCTTTGTCGGTGGGAAACGATACCTATGGGATCACAGGAATCCCTACTACGGTTGCGGGGTGCGGGGTTGTGAAAAGAGCGGATCAAACAGATAGCACACGGTCCCTTTACCCAGGTTCGGGCCGCAAGGATGCGTAAAACCCTACTCCTGCTTTGGTGGATTGTATATCTGAGTTCCTGAGCTAGCTATGGGGCGTCGAGAGCTCCAAAAAGCCAAATCCTCCTCCTGGTCGCCTTGGGCCTCCTTTTATGGGGAAGGGGTTGCCACAGTGGCACAGAGGGGTGGAAAGGGTACAGTAGTGTGAGGTTATCCTTCGCATTACATGACAAGGCGCATTTAATGCGCCTTGCTTAGGTGTCCTTGCTTTATTGGGGGCGGAGGAGAGCCCCGTCTCGTCCGTCGCCGCTCCCTCTTGCGTCGACACGCGCCCTGGCCAGCGGTGCCTGCGGTGCCATGTAGGCAGGTAGGCAGCTGAGGTGGCGCAGTGATGGGTCTCCACGAAGATCTGCACGCCGCCACGCAGGTGTCTGCCCAACTGGTTGGGGTGGCAGCTGCATGCGAACGGCGGTGGGGGTGCGACTGGCGCGGGCCTGATGGTGGCCCCACGACGTCCTTGGCAACGGCCTTGCTTCGGCCCTGGAAAGGGTCTTGCCGTGGCCCCGGCAAGGGTCTTGCCGCGGCGCCTGCTGTCATCCCCGGCAAGGCTCTTGCCGGGGGCCTTGTGGTCCTCCTTGGTTGGGATCCCGCCAAGGATCATCACCTTCTGAAGTGGGTGTCTGATCTTGAATGTCTTCACAAAGATCTGCATGCCACCACGGGGATGTCTCGCGAATCCTTGCCCCCATGGGGGCAGTGGACTCGAGGGTGACTTCGCTCCGTAGGTGTGGGGCGAGCTGCCATGGCAAGGGTCTTGCCGGGTTAGCTAAAGCTGCACCCCGGCAATGACCTTACCGGGGGGGGGAGGTCTGCTTTCTCCCCTTTGCTCTTTGTGGTCTTGGCGTCGTTCTGCTTCCCTTTAGCTTCGGCCTTACCTTGGCTTACCTCCCTTGCTGTGCTTGGTGTGGCGGTGCTCGTGGCTCAGACTGCCCGTGCACAGTTATAGGGGTACAAAAGGTGTACCCCCTTTTTGTACACCGACAGGAGCCCCTGGGCCTCGGCCACACATAAGCGCAACGCGTTGTCGGGCTAGGCCCAAAACAATGGTGCGCGGGCAGGCGGGGCGGTTTTTACCGTGGTAAGTTTCTTCACGCGCTGCGCTTCCTATGAGTCCCGCGCGTGGCGCGGCGTGGGGAGGCGTGGGTGACGTGGGCGGCTGCGTGGGGCTGAGCTCTGCACGCATGCATCACGTCGTAGTAAAGGGGGCGGTTCGCGCCTTCCCCATAAACGGAGGGAGGCGTGGAGGCGCGGCCCATTTACTGAACGGGGCCGAGGCGTGGTCTTCAAGGCATCCACTCCCTTCAATCACGGGGTGGGGAGAGGTCGCCTCACCCGTCGCCTCGGTCCTGCACGCTCGCCACGTGGCGCCCATGCGCTTGGGGTGGCAATCGGTGGAGGTGAAAAACCGGGCCGTCGCGGGCTAGGGCAGTGGGTCAGTCCCGGTCCCCTGCGCCTTCCGCATCTTGATTGGCGGAGCGGGGCAGCCGAGCCCCCACCCCGTCCCTTTATAAAGAGCGGGAGGGGGATGGCGTCTCACATTCCTTCATCTCCTTCTTCTTCATTTTCTGCTCCCCTCCCTTCCATTCGCCATGGAGAGAGGGAACCCTGGTCCTTCAACGGTGGCGACGCGGGTCGGCGGTCGACAACACGTCCCTCCTTCTCCTGCACCTGTGGTGGCAGAGCCAGCCGCAAGGGGAAGGGGGAGGGGGCGAGGCCGTGGGCGAGGCCAAGGTGCTCGGGGAAGAGGAGGACGGGGCGGCGCGACGGCCTCGCCTCCGCCAGCAGCTACTCCCCACATGGAGGGCCATGTTGGGGACGACCCTTGTGAGTTCTTCGTCAGTCTGCGCCGGCCGCCTCGCCGTCGCCTTCGCCTCCCGACCCCATTCGCGCGGGAGATGGAGTTGGATCCGCCGGAATCGCTGCGGCTGCACATGAGGGGCTGTGGGATCAGCGGTACGCGGGTTCGCGTAAACTTCCCAGCCCCTCACGTGATGTATCTTTGTCGGGGATGGAAGTCGTTCGCCCATATCCACCGCTTGACGGAGGGGCTCACTCTCCATTTCAAGCTGATGGAGGGAGGCCTCCTCTCCGTCAAGGTCTTCGGGTGCTTCGGGACCCGGGCAAGGTGCTGCGTGGAGAGCTCTTCTGATAGCGAAGACTCCTCCTCGGGCGGGAGTGGCGAGGAGGCCAGCGGCAGCGACGACAAGGGTAGCGGGCGGCAGGATGACGGGTCCGACTAGGTGTCGGGCGCCGCCTCGTGCGGCACCAGCGACCCCATCATTCGTGTCACCGGCTCCCTGAACTTCTCGGGGTCGTCTCCTTGGGCGGCTGGCGTTGGGAGGCTGCGGAAGAGGAAGAGGGCGGGCAGCAAGGCCGTCAACTCGGAGTACGCAGGCACCGACGCCTTCGACGCGTGCTGACGTCCTGCCGCCTTGTCTTCGAGCCTTGCTTCCGGCGCCGCCATCACCATCCAGCCTCCGGACGGCCACCGAGATGTTCTCTTGGTGTCTTCTGCCACCCGTAGCTCGCCTAGGCGCCCCTTTTGCCCTTTTCGCCTCCTTGACCTGCCTCCCGAGGAGAGAGACAAGAAAGGGATTACGGGCACCTTATCTCTTTTTAGTTTGTAAGCCCTCAGGCCTTAGCTGAATTTAGAACTTGTAATCCCATCATTCATGTTTTTCATTCCCTATGGACTGTACTTGAGTGGAATGTTTTTAATGAAAAAGGGATGCTTGCCGGGTCATTTGTTTGCGGGTAGAACCCACGACAAGGAGCAAATCCTTGATATCTTTAAGATAAACATTTCCTTGCCTGGCAACAGGCCTTGCCGTCTCCCCACTTTATTCGACCTTTCTCACGCCCTTGGCGGAGGCAGGGATGAGGCGGGTTCGGGCCCCTCGTTTCATCCTTTCGCTGCCGTGACTACGACCAAACCTGGCCCTAGGAACGAGCCCTAGGGCCTAGAGTTAGGGGAGCATGGCAGTTTTTAGGAAAAACGAGGTTTCACATACCTCAGTCCATAAGGGAATGCATGATAAGGGATGAAGAACTTATCTCAAGATGTAGCCCCCGACAACTTTGGTTTGCCGGGGGTGAATCTTTGCTCTTGCAGCCCCCAGCAGTGTTGGCTTGCCGGGGTCTAGATGCTGGTCTGTCCCTCTTATCTTCTTCGTCCTTAGTGATCCGGCAAGGATATCAGTGAGTCCTGCGAACCAAAGAAGACAAAAGAACGACGAAGGGACGCACACTCGACCTCTAAGCTAGGGGTTAGCCGCCGCCAAGCACTATCAACCCTAACCAAGGACGAGACTCGACCTAGCATGCATGCTATAACTTTAGGGCGCGAGTGCTTCATTTATTTATGCTCAGGGTCTGCGCCTGGCTTTGTACAAAGGGTTACATGCATCATCGGCAATGCTTGTACAAAAGGTGGCTTGCCGGGGGGCCCGGCAAGCCGCGCCTTACGGGTAAAACTTGCGAAGATGCTCAATGTTCCAGGAGTTACTCACCGGAACGGCATCTTTGGTCTCCAGGCGGACTGCGCCGGGCCTGGTGACTCGTATTACCCGGTAAGGGCCTTCCCACTTTGGCGTCAACTTGTTGGAATTCTTGGCCGATTGAATGCGCCGAAGGACAAGGTTGCCTTCCTCAAGGCTTCGGGCATGAACCTTGCGGCTATGGTAGCGGCGCAAGGCTTGCTGGTAGCGTGCTGCTCTCACAGCCGCCCGAAGACGATCTTCCTCAAGGAGCAGTGCGTCATCTTGCCGCAGTTGCTCTTGCTCAAGCTCATCATAAGCGAGCACTCGAGGTGACCCGTATATGAGTTCAGTGGGGATAACTGCTTCTGCCCCGTATACTAGGACAAAGGGTGTCTGGCCGGTGGCTCGATTTGGTGTCGTCCTGATTGACCAAAGAACCGTCGGCAACTCATCAATCCAACGCCTTCCGCTCTTGTGCAGCCTGTCAAAGGTCTTGGTCCTTAAGCCTCGCAGCACTTCAGCATTTGCCCTCTCGGCTTGACCATTTCTTCGCGGGTGAGCAACAGAAGCGAAACAGACTTTGCTGCCGAGGTCTTGAGTATATTGCATGAAGGTGCGGCCTGTGAACTACGTGCCGTTGTCGGTGATGACCCTGTTGGGTACACCAAAACGGCACACTAGCCCCTTGAAGAACTTGACGGCTGACTGAGCGGTGACCTTCCTCACTGCTTCCACCTCTGGCCACTTTGTGAACTTGTCGATTGCAACGTACAAGTACTCAAAGCCCCCGGCAGCCCGGGGGAATGGGCCCAGTATGTCGAGCCCCCAGACCGAGAAGGGCCAGGAGAGAGGAATGGTTTGAAGGGCTTGAGCTGGCTGATGAAGCTTCTTTGAATGGAACTGACACGCTTCACACCTGGTGACGAGTGTCGTCACATCCTGGAGGGCGGTGGGACAGAAGAAACCTTGCCGGAATGCCTTGCCGGCAAGGGCCCTTGACCCGATGTGGGATCCGCACATGCCTCCGTGTATCTCCGCCAACAGCTCCAGTCCTTCCTCTCGAGGGATACACTTCAATTTCACACCGTTCGGTCTCTTCCTGTACAGGACGTCATCGACGAACTGGTACATGGTAGAGCGACGGGCTACTTTTTCCGCTTCTTCCTGTTCTTCAGGAAGTTCCCCTGTTTGGAGGAATCGGACGGTATGCTGTGCCCACGCTGGAGCCTGGGGCTCGACGGCGAGGACTAAAGGCATCTCCTCCGCTATAGGAACGGCTGTTTCAACGGCAAGAGCTTGGCGCTCCGCCGGAGCCAGCCGTCCCGTGGCGGGCTCAATGTCCCCGGCAACATCCTTGCCGGCGGCTCCGGGGAGATCGACGGGAAAGTACTTGCCGGGCCCTGATTTGCTCCTCTTGTTCTGCTCTGTTGATGGATCAACGGATGGCTGAGTTAGCTGAAGCACAAAGGTACCTGGTTCCACAGGTAGCTTGAGGGCAGCGTGCTTCGACAGGTAATCGGCGATATCGTTCTCTGCTCGGGGAACGTGTTCAGCCTGTATACCGTCGAAACGCTCTTCCAGCTTTCTCACTTCATCAACGTAGGCCTTCATCAACGAGCTCTGGTAATCCTTGTTGACTTGCTTGACGACAAGCTGTGAGTCACCCCTGACGATAAGCTTTTTGGTTCCGAGGTCCGCCGCGATCCTAAGACCGGCAAGCAGCCCTTCGTACTCTGTTGTATTGTTTGTTGACACCTCCCTGGGGAAGTGCATCTGGATCACGTACTTGAGGTGCTCTCAAGTGGGGGCGACGAGTAGTACGCCAGCCCTGGCACCTTGTAGGGAGAAGCCCCATCAAAGTACATAATCCAATTGCAACTTGCCTCCTTGCCGGGGAGAGCAGTTTCTTGGGCTTCTTCGTCAGGTGTTTCGGTCCACTCTACAATGAACTCCGCCAGGACTCGGCTCTGGATCGTCGAAGTACTTTCAAACTTGAGACCAAAGCTGGACAGCTCCAGTGCCCATTCCACAATCCTCCCCGTCGCATCTGGATTGTGCAATATCCGTTGCAGAGGGAGGCGAGTGACGATAGTGATCTCGTGTGCCTGGAAGTAGTGACGCGGCTTCCTCGAGGCCATGAGGAGGCCGAAGAGCAGTTTATGCACGCCGGAGTACCTTGATCTAGCCCCCTGCAGGAGGGAGCTAACAAAGTAGACCGGGTGCTGCATCATTTTCTTCTTTGGCGGCACTTCGACTGGCTGTGTCGTCTCCGCATTGGTGGCATCGGGCTCTGTCACTGCCATTACCTCGTCATCAACCTCCCTCTGCGCTACTAGTGCGGCGCTGACCACCTGGTTCGTTGCCGCTAGGTATAGCAGCAACGGCTCCTGGGGCCTAGGCGCAACTAGCGTTGGCGCGGAGGAGAGGTACTTCTTCAAATCTTGCAATGCTGCTTCGGCTTCTGGCGTCCACTCCACCGGGCCCGCCTTTTTCAGGATCTTGAAAAAGGGGAGAGCATGCTCGGCAGACTTGGATATGAACCTGCCCATGGCAGCGACACAACCAGCAAGCCGACGCACATCCTTAATTCGCTTGGGTGCTTCAATCTGCTCTATAGCTTTAATCTTGTCCGGGTTGGCCTCTATCCCACGCTGTGACACAAAGAACCCGAGAAGCTTGCCGGACGGAACGCCAAAGACACACTTCTCAGGGTTCAGCTTGAGGTTGATCTTGCGTAGGTTTGCAAATGTTTCTTGCAAATCTGTGATGAGGGTTGCCCTGTCCTTGGTTTTGACCACTATGTCGTCCATACAAGCCTCCATATTTCTATGGAGCTGGGGTTCAAAACCAATCTGGACCGCCCTTGCAAACATCGAACCAGCACTCTTCAACCCGAAAGGCATCCGTACGAAACAATACGTACCACATGGGGTGATGAATGCTATTTTCTCTTCGTCTTCTCTTGTCATGAAGATCTGGTGGTAGCCAGAGTAGGAGTCGAGGAACGACAACAGATCACACCCAGCCGTGGAGTCAACAATCTGGTCGATGCGCGGCAACGGGAAGGGGTCCTTGGGGCAAGACTTATTGATATCTGTGTAATCAATACACAACCTCCACTTCCCATTCGCCTTGCGCACTACGACCGGATTGGCCAACCACGTTGGATGGAGCACTCCTCTTACCAAACCCGCTGCTTCCAGTTTTCGGATCTCTTCTGTGATGAACTCTTGTCGTTCCAAAGCTTGCTTTCTGACCTTCTGCTTGACGGGCCGCATGAGGACAGACAACAAGGTGGTGCTCAATCACCTCCCTGGGAACGCCGGGGATGTCGGAGGCTTGCCAAGAAAACACATCGACATTCGCTCGCAAGAAGGTGACGAGCGCGTCTTCCTATTTGTCGTCAAGGGTGGAGCTTATAGTGAAAGCCCCTCCCGTGCCGTCCTCATTGACAGAAACCTTCTTGGTTCCCGGCGGAATGGCCCTGGACTTCTTGTTTCTGCCGGCGGAGCTCTCTGGCACGTCCTCGACGGCAGCACTACACTCTGAAGAGATGCGCTTGCCGGAGTGGGTGTCTGAGGTCTTACCGGCCATCTTCTTCTTCTTCTTCCCTCCCGGGGTCCCTGCGGCAGGAGCAAGTTCCCTAGCGGTGGCAGCTGCTATGACTGCTTGCTGGTATAGTTGGTCAGCGCAAATCAGCGCATCTTTCTTGTCGGAGGGGATGGTGATGATCATCACTGGCCTTGGCATCTTCAGGGTGTTGTATGCGTAGTGTGACGCCGCCATGAACTTGGCCAGCGCTGGGCGGCCAAGGATCCCGTTCTAGGGCAAGGGGATCTTGGCAACATCAAACACGATCCTCTCCGTCCTGAAGTTCAGGTCGCTCCCAAAAGTCACGGGCAACGTGACCTTTCCCTTGGGTTGGCTTCTTCCCGGGTTGACCCCTTGAAACGTACCCGTCTCTTCGAGGTCTCTGTCAGGAATCTGCAGTTTCTCGACCACAGTAGGCGAGATCAAGTTCAGACCGGCTCTGCCATCGACTAGCATCTTTGTCACCTTGAGGTTGCGTATTGTTGGTGAAACCAACAAGGGAAAGCACCCGACCGCAGTAGTGCGGTCAGGGTGATCCTCAGTGTCAAAAATGATAGGTGTGCTGGACCACTTCAGCGGCCTTCAGGCATCAAACGACGGCTCTGTCGCTGTAATCTCTCGCGCCCACTGTTTAAGCCGGTGGTGAGAAGTATGCAATGAGGCGCCGCCGTCGACGCACATGGCCTCTGTAGCTTTCTGAAACTCTTGGTCGCCGGACTCGTCGTCCTCTTCGTGATCGTCGTCTTCTGGCTTCCTGTCACGGCCCCGGGCGGGCCTCTCCTGTTGTTTATCCTTGCTGCGACGGCCCGCCTGGCCGTCACGCTTCTTGCCGGACCCCTCAGCACCGTCTTGGCCCTTCTCCTTGTCCCGCCTCTCATATTCAGCCCACTGCTTCTCAGCGAGGAGCTCAACCTGTCGGCAGTCTTGGAGAGCATGGCCTTTGTTGCGATGGATCTTGCAGTACCGCTTGTCAGAGTTTCCTGACTTCTCGGCGGCCGCCAAGGCCCGGCAGGCGACACATCCGGTAATTTCCTTGCCGGGGTAATCTGCCTTGGTTTTCTTGGTGGAGCCGGTGTCATTAGATCCCTCAACGGCAAGCACGGCTTTCCCTTTGCGCTTCCTGTTGCGGCGCCGGCCTTTTTTCGCCGGGGCGGCAGTATCCTCTTCTGAGGAGTCGGTTTCCACTCCAGCATCTTCGCCGGGGTACTTCCTTCCCTCTTCAGCCCGGGCACATCTGTCCGCAAGAACATAGAGTTCCGCTACATCTTTAACCTTGTTCATCGCCAGCTCTTCGCGCATCTTGCGGTTACGCACGTTCTGATGGAACGCGCTGATGATGGCGGCAGGATGAACATCAGGGATGTTGTACTGTATCTGGCTGAATCTCTGTATATACTTGCGGAGACTCTCGCCTCCCTTCTGGGGAATGACGTGCAGATCGCTTGCTTGGCCATGGGCTTGGTGACCGCCAGTGAAGGCGCCCACGAACTCATGGCACAAATCCGACCAGGAGGAAATGGAGTCTACCGGCAAGTGCATCAACCATGACATGGCGTTGGGTTTAAGAGCCAACGGAAAGTAATTAGCAAGCACCTTATCGTCACGGGCTCCGGCAGCCTGCATCGCGATGGTGTAGATGCTGAGGAACTCGGACGGGTGGGTCTTGCCGCCGTACTTCTCGCCCACGTCAGGTTTGAAGGTGCGGTGAGTGGGCCACTGGAACCGCCGCAGCTCACGGGTAAAAGCCAGGCAGCCTACCTCGTAAGGCAGGCCTCTAGGGCTCCCCGGTGCCGGGTGGTCCACAACAGGCCCTGCTCGCCTATCTGACTGGTGGTGTGCTCCGCGCCGGTGCTCGATAGTGGTCCGAGCGTCTTCATGTTCCCGATCCTGAAGGACCTGGCGCTGGTCATGGTGGGTCCGTGGGTCGGACGACGCTATGGAGATTTCGTCGCCCGTAACGTCGCGACGGGCAGGTGTCCGTGGTATCGGGCGAGGAGGAGGCGAATGCACCGTGGTCGCGGCGCCGCCAGCTTTCCTGCCACTGGTACACGGGACTCCGTCGGAACGTCGACCCGGGGGCTCCGCCGGGCTTGGTTCGTCTTTGTTGGCCACCGCAACAAGGCTTCGGATGGTGGCTCTCCATTCGTCGAGTTTCCCCGTAGTGGGAGGAAAATCGAGGAGCAACTGCGCGCGGGCCAAGGCTTCTGCCGGCGTTGGTGGAAGCGAAACCTGCACAGATCGCGACGCGCTTCGACTTCTGACCATGTCAGAAGGAGCTCTATCACGATCGCGCGGTCGCATGCCATCTTCACCAGCGCCTCGGCGAGCGGGCAGGTCTTGTACATCCCAGGAGTGGCGCTCGGGGCTCTTCCCGCGGCGACGCCCGGGGTCTTTGATGTGATTGTGCCGTTCGTCGCGCGCCGCTTGAGAGGAGCGCGCCGTCGGCGCCAGCGTGGGAGTCTTGGAAGCCCTTGCGCCGCCCTCGGGCGGGGCGACAGCGATCCTGGAAGGCCCCGCGCCACCCGCGGAGGCCCTGGCTCCGTCTTTGGATTTGGCGGCGTGCGACCCGTTACCAGGCGCACGAACATCGCCACCTCCCAAACTCCGGCTGCTGGGACGGTGTTGGTGTTCGCGAACAGCGCACCGGGTCCTTTCTGCGACCGGTCCGCTGCTCGCCCGCATCGGGACGGGATGCCCGGCCTCCAGCGGGCCAACCGCCACCGTCGTCTTCTTCCTGGGCGCCATGACTATGAAGAAGCGTCGAACTAACTGCTAAAGCCGATTCTCACAACTGTGAGCCCCCTTCCTGGCGCGCCAAAGATGTCGGTGGGAAACGACACCTATGGGATCACAGGAATCCCTACTACGGTTGCGGGGCGCGGGGTTGTGAAAAGAGCGGATCAAACAGATAGCACACGGTCCCTTTACCCAGGTTCGGGCCGCAAGGATGCGTAAAACCCTACTCCTGCTTTGGTGGATTGTATATCTGAGTTCCTGAGCTAGCTATGGGGCGTCGAGAGCTCCAAAAAGCCGAATCCTCCTCCTGGTCACCTTGGGCCTCCTTTTATAGGAAAGGGGTTGCCATAGTGGCACACATGAGGTGGAAAGGGTACAATAGTGCGAGGTTATCCTTCGCATTACATGACAAGGCGCATTTAATGCGCCTTGCTTAGGTGTCCTTGCTTTATCGGGGGTGGAGGAGAGCCCCGTATCGTCCGTCGCCGCTCCCTCTTGCGTCGGCACGCGCCCTGGCCAGGGGTGCCTGCGGTGCCATGTAGGCAGGTAGGCAGCTGAGGTGGCGCAGTGATGGGTCTCCACGAAGATCTGCACGCCGCCACACAGGTGTCTGCCCAACTGGTTGGGGTGGCAGCTGCATGCGAATGGCGGTGGGGGTGCGACTGGCGCAAGCCTGATGGTGGCCCCATGACATCCTTGGCAAGGGCCTTGCCGTGGCCCTGGCAAGCGTCTTGCCGCGGCCCCTGCTGTCATCCCCGACAAGGCTCTTGCCGGGGGCCTTGTGGTCCTCCTTGGCTGGGATCCCACCAAGGATCATCACCTTCTGAAGTGGGTATCTGATCTTGAATGTCTTCACAAAGATCTGCATGCCACCACGGGGATGTCTCCCGAATCCTTGCCCCCATGGGGGCAGTGGACTCGAGGGTGACTTCGCTCCGTAGGTGTGGGGCGAGCTGCCACGACAAGGGTCTTGCCGGGTTAGCTAAAGCTGCACCCTGGCATGGACCTTGCCAGGGGGGAGGGGGTCTGCTCTGTCCCCTTTGCTCTTTGTGGTCTTGGCGTCATTCTTCTTCCCTTTAGCTTCGGCCTTACCTTGGCTTACCTCCCTTGTCGTGCTTGGTGTGGCGGTGCTCGTGGCTCAGACTGCCTGTGCACAGTTATAGGGGTACAAAAGGT
Organism: Aegilops umbellulata; assembly: GCA_032464435.1. NCBI lineage: Eukaryota > Viridiplantae > Streptophyta > Magnoliopsida > Poales > Poaceae > Aegilops > Aegilops umbellulata. Next base: position 292,265,678 of record CP136060.1, read on the forward strand.
GTACCCCCTTTTTGTACACCGACAACCTTTGAGAGTTTTGACTACAACGGTTGCCGTTCACCGCCTGCTGCTGGGTAAGAACTGGTAAGAATTTGAGATTTGCTTGACGGATTTGTGGCACTGCACCACCGCCATTTTCTAGTAGTCTATAGGATCATATTCTTGTGTGTTTCTATTGCTGCTAATCATGGCAGGATCATAACCCGACGGACTGACTGGGAGAACTTGACGAACAAGGAGCTTCATGATAAGTTTCAGCAAATGATGAGTGGACAGGTGCAAGATGTGCTAAACAGATTTGAAGAGGCCATGGAGAAGATAGATGGCATGGAGAAGACGTTCGAAATAAAGCTCGATAACAAGTTTACTGAATTTCTGTCCCGTTTTCCACCACCACCGCCGGCTGCACCTGTCGCACCTCTAAAACAACAACAACAACAACAACAACAACAACAACAACAACAACAACAACAACAACAACAACAACAACAACAACAACAACAACAACAACAACAACAACAACAACAACAACAACAACAACAACAACAACAACAACAACGTCGCCTTCCAAATCAAGTGGGACGAGCACAACGCGTTCCCATTGACCCTGGGCAAAGTTTTGGTGCCGCTGTTGATGCTTCTGTAGCTCCTGCTGCTACTGCAGAGGTGGAGGACCATTATGAGGATGAGGTTGATCAAAATCAGAACTACGTGCAACCACTAGCACCACCACCACCAGGTCGTCCCCATGCATATCATCGCAACGATAGGGATGCACCACCACATGAGGTACGAGATCATGACCATCTTCCTAAACTGAAATTGAATATTCCACCATTTGAGGGTAGATATGTTCCTGATATATATCTTACTTGGGAGTTAGAAACTTAACAATGTTTTACATGTTTACAATATCCCAAGGAGAGACGTGTTCCTTCTACTGTTTGTGCTTTCACTAGTTTTGCATGTGTTTGGTGGTCTGAACATTCTAGATTATATCCTATTCTAGCTACTTGTGCTGCTTTGAAAACTGCTATGCGTACTCATTGGCTTCCACCATATTATCAACGTGAATTACTTCAAAAATTGCAGCGCTTAAGACAAGGAAAAAATTCTGTAGAAGAATATTATCAGGAATTACAAACTGGCATGATTAGATGTGGTATTGTTGAGGAGAATGAAGCTATGCTTACACGTTTTATGGGTGGATTAAATAGAGAGATTCAAATCATTCTAGAGTATAAGGATTATAATAATATCACTCGTTTATTCCATCTTGCTTGTAAAGCTGAACGTGAAGTGCAAGATCGACAAGCATTGGCGCGGGCTAACTTTTCTGCAGGCCGACCTTCATCATGGACATCGTGTGCATCCTCTACTTCCAGACAATCTACTGCACCGACACCTCCATCAGCTGTTACCTCCAGCCATGATACAAGGAAGCACGCACAACCACCATTATCTGCCAAGAGCACACCTATCGGGCCTGCACAGAGTTCTTCTTCTTCCATGGCATCAATAGGGCACACAAGTGATATTATTTATCGTCGTTGTAAGGGAAGAGGACATTTGGCGAGAGAATGCAAATCGCAGTGTGTGATGATTGCTGCCGAGGATGGTGGGTATTAATCCGCTAGTGACTATGATGAGGAGACTTTGGCTCTTATTACACGTGAAGAACACGGTGGAGATGATTCTGATCATGAGACGCAATACATGGCTCCTGAAGATGCTGACAGGTATGAATATTTAGTTGCTCAACGTGTTTTGAGTGTGCAGGTCACACAAGCTGAGCAAAATCAGAGGCATAATTTGTTCCATACAAAGGGAGTTGTGAAGGAACGTTCTATTTGCGTCATCATAGATGGAGGGAGCTGCAACAACTTGGCTAGCATGGAGATGGTGGATGTCGGTGTCAAAACCGGCGGATCTCGGGTAGGGGGTCCCGAACTGTGCGTCAAGGTCGGATGGTAACAGGAGACAAGGGACACTTTATTTTACCCAGGTTCGGGCCCTCTCGATGGAGGTAAAACCCTACTCCTGCTATATTAATATTGATGATATGGGTAGTACAAGAGTGGATCTACCACGAGATCAAGGAGGCTAAACCCTAGAAGCTAGCCTATGGTATGATTGTGTATGATGATGGTTGTCCTATGGACTACAACCCTCCGGTTTATATAGACACCGGATAGGGTTAGGGTTTATACAGAGTCGGTTACAATGGTAGGAGATCTCGAATATCCGCACGCCTAGCTTGCCTTCCACGCCAAGAAAAGATCCTTCCGGACACGGGACGAAGTCTTCAATCTTGTATCTTCATAGTCCTGGAGTCTGGCCGAAGGTATAGTTCGGCTATCCGAACACCCCCTAATCCAGGACTCCCTCAGTAGCCCCTGAACCAGGCTTCAATGACGACGAGTCCGGCGCGCAGATTGTCTTCGGCATTGCAAGGCGGGTTCCTCCTCCAAGTTCTTCAAGAAGATTAAACACCACAAAATAGTGTCCGGCTCTGCAAAATAAGTTTCCACATATTGCCATATAGAGAATAATATTAACACAAATCAAATCTGCTGATGTATTCCGCTGTGCGTCATAACACTGCGGCCAAGCACTTTATATAAATTGTTTTCATTGTTCCACCTCAGCTCGTTTAGCGAGGCGGTTTCCTTGGCACGTCTTGTCGAAGTAGAGATCATGTGCCCCCTTTAACGGGATTCTCATTAATACGGACGTGGGTAACCCAACCACACCATTTACCACGGTGTTTGGGAGGCAAGTGAGTTTTATTAGGTAGGCGAGGATGCCTAACCGTACCTGCTTATATAAAGGGATAAGGATTCACCTTTTTAACCTACGCCTTCTTCCTCCTCTGCCAATCCATCTCTCGCGCACTCAAGCTCCAGCGCCCAAGTCCGCTCTTCCTTCCTCAACCTTCTCCAACAATGTCCGGAGCGGGAGGCAAGTGGATGGTCTCCTCCGTTATGGAGGCTCAAGTAAAAAGGCTAAGGAAAGCCGGATACTTGTCCAAGGACATCCTGCATCGGCTTCCTGATAAGGGGCAGCTTCTTCCTACCCCAAGGCCCCATGAGAGGGTAGTTTTTCTTCCCCACTTCCTCCGCGGACTGGGCTTTCCACTTCACCCATTTGTCCGGGGGCTCATGTTCTACTACGGCCTGGATTTCCACGATCTGGCCTTGAACTTCGTTCTCAACATCTCGGCGTTTATCGTCGTGTGTGAGTCCTTTCTCCGCGTCCGCCCCCACTTCGGCCTCTGGCTCAAGACCTTCAACGTCAAGCCCAAGGTGGTGTCCGGCACCCAGGCGGAGTGCGGAGGCTCTATGGTTGGCAAGATAGCCAACGTCCTCTGGTTCGATGGCTCCCTCGGTGAGTCCCTTAAGGGGTGGCAGGCTGGGTGGTTTTACATCACCGAGCCCCGCAATCCGAAATGGGTCGCGGCCCCCGAGTTCAGATCCGGACCCCCCACGCGGCTCATGTCCTAGAAAGAGACAGGCCTGTCGTGGGGCAACGAGGAAGAAGTGACTGGGTTGCAAACATGCACCCAGTCCCTGGTGAACAAGCCAATCCGGCTTGCCAACATAGTCCAGGTCATGCTCGTTCGCCTGATCCTCCCGTGCCAAGAACGGGATTTTACTTTGTGGGAATTCGACCCGGCACAGCACCAGACCCTCAGTAGGCTCTTCGACACGATGCATGAAAACGTCTGGAAGGTGCTGACCAAAGGCGTCGAGTCCCCCACGTCAGCCTCCGAGGATTGCGGATACAGCTCGCTGCGTAACGCTGGCGAGGTAAGCTATCTATACCTTTGACAGGTTCGTTAAGCTCTTCTTCATAGATTATCTCTATGCGGGATCTAAACTCCCTTTTACCTTTGACAGGCTTGGCAGGAGATATCCGGACCGATTAACTGTCCGACTCCTCTGCCCGAAGACCCGGCCCCAGCTCTCTTGGTGAAGCTAATTTCTCCGGCACCTTACGTGGTGCCGGAGAGGAAGGCCAAGAAGAAGAAAACCACCGGGACTCGAAAAAGTTCCCGCAATATGGTGGTGTCGGACTCGTCATCCGATGAGTCCGCAACGCCCTCCTCTCGTCAAAACGAGGAGGAGGAACAAGGAAGCTCTCCCCCTCCAGCGAGGGGGGCAAAGAAGAAGAAGGCCGCCCCAACAGGGGTGGCCGAGGGGTCGAGGAAAAGGAAGACCCCTCCGCCGGACTACTCCCACGACGCCGAAGAGGGCGGAGAGGAGTGGCCGGACAGAACCAAGCGTCCGGCAACATCGTAAGTGTTTACATACCAGAGTGACTCATGATATTCTTTTAATGCGCTGCTTTCCCTAATATCGAACGTAATTTATGCAGCCCACCCTGGGCCGAACTCGACGATTCGTCGAGCGGCTCCCTGGATTCGTCGGATGTGAACTCTGTTCCGCCCGCGGTCTCCCTCGGCGGGGCGGACGACGCTGAAGTGGCGCCCTGCCAAGCTTCGAGGCAGGAGGAGATGGTCCTGGAGGAGCCACAAGGCAATCCTCCGGACCCCAGGAGTAAAGGGGATGAAACCCCCCAGGGTTCCAAGTCCGGCTTTGTGCCGGACACCGCGCCGGACTCGACAGTCCCGGTCCACGGTGGGCGAACTCCTTCCAAGAGGAGTAAGCCATCTGAGCCGGCGGCCTCCGTCCAACCGGAGGTGCCGGACAATCTGTTGGAGGTGCTTAAGGGCGCCGCCATCGATGAGGAGCACCGTACTGTTATGAGTACGGTGATCCAAAGGATTCAGTCCGCCAAGAGCGGACTGAATGAAGCTTGCGCTAGCCTTCTAACAGGCTTCGAGGTAAGTAAAAATATGTCAATTTATTTACCGCATAGACAGTAGCCCCTGATGCTCTGTTCGGTGTTCGGAAAGAAAAGCCGGATAGAGGATCTAGTAGTTTTCGCAGGAGTCTAACAAAAAAGGTCAAATATGCGTATGCAGGCTTCGCTGCTATCCACCGCCGCACTGACTGCGCAGGTGGATGTCCTTAAAAAGGACCTCGGGCGGACCGAGCAAGAGCTCGGCCTTGCCAAATGGCAGCTCGAGGAGAAGGAAGGTAAGAGATACCTAAAAAAAAGAAAAAGAAGAAAAAAGGTGCCTATAGAGAGGCTTGATTGCAGAAAGAAATAACAGGATTGTACTGCTTATTATAGGGGCCACAACCGAGGTGACAACCCTGAAGCAGGCGCTGGCTGAGGCCGAAAAGAAAATGGCCGAGGAGCGCGCCGAGCGAGAAAGGCTTGGGGTTCAGGTCGGCGAGGTGCAGCAAGAGCTGCAAACTCTCATGAAAAAACATGAGGGTTTGGAGCTTGAGGCGAAGGCGCAAGCATCCGAGCTCGCGTCGGCCATCGAGACCGCCAAGAGTGCCAAGGCCAAAGCCCAAAAGGCCCTCCAAGAGTTGGAGGAGGTGAAAAGATAGCAACGGGTAAGGCATTCTCAATGCAGAGTAGGAATATAAAAGTAAACTACCTATTACTTACCCGAATCCGGAGTTCTCCAGGGGCGTTCGCCGATCTTCCCCGCAGTGTATCCGCCGCCGCCGCGTTCTACCGAGCTGAAGAGGGCAGCTCGATGGAGAGTGTGTTCTGGTCTCAGTATTCTGAGGCCGGACACCCTGTGCCCTTAAGCGATCAGCTGAAACAGCTGGTCGAGCTCCACAAGGCGGCCGAACAGGCCATGAAGGGCTTACTAGTTCGGCTGTGGCCTGGAGAGGCCCTGCCTGGGAGCTATTTCGGGCTGGTGCGGCGGCTTGTGGAGGCCTGTCCATGGCTTGAGGTCATCAAGCGCTCCGTCTGCATTGAAGGTGCCCGGAGGGCCCTTGCCCGTGTAAGGGTACACTGGGTTAAGCTGGACGGAGAGAAGCTGGTGAAGGACGGGCCGCCGCAGGGGAAGGAGCATCGCAAGCCCGAGAACAACTACAAGGACGTTCTTGCCGGAGCCCGCCTTGTCACGGATGAATGTGCTAAAGATGTAATATTTGAGTGAACTCGCTCGTTTGTATCCTGTGCGCTGAAAACCTATTCATATGCGCAAAGCAATGCTTGTTTAATTTAAAATATTATTTTCTGTGCGGCCGTTTATCAAAAATTGAGAGATGGCGAGTCGTCGGCTTCTGCCCCCATGCCACTAGTGCTGGGGTGTTCGGGATAAACCTGAGGGCTCTTGTTTACATAGTTGGGTCCTTCGAGGGAGGCGCTCAGCACAACGAACCAGGCAATCGGACTATAATGCTTGAACACTCTCACTTAGCCATAGAACGTTATAATTTTAAATTTCGGCAAAGCCCCTAGTTCGGAAGGCCGAATTCGGGGCGCTATCCACGCCTTTGGCCGGACATAGCTAGCTCCTCACTCAAAGCGTCATAAGCCTTTAAGGACTCGAAAAACCTCTCGAACAACGACCGGTCTAACGCCTTATCATGACAGTCTGTTTTAGCTTTCTCCACTGAGGTGCTCAACCCACCTGATCTGGGGCACAATCGCAGTGGTTCTCCTAGTGCTACCTTAGCCAATAGAGCGGAACGTAAGGTACCAAAACATAGGAGCCGGGAAAACCCAACACGTGACCAAAATCATGACTCGGAGCCGATGCATATAGTGCTATAAGTTCGGGGTGCCGCACTTGTGAAAGTGTACGGACTTCTCACACTAGATAAAAGGGTAATGAAGCCCCTGGCGTGGTTTGCCGTACCATGGTGTACGGGTGCGATCATGTTATGTAATAAACACATATATTCAAAGGGGATAATGCAAAAAATAGACAAAAAGCTATGCATTGTTTATAAAGAGGCTATTTATCAAAGCCGAACGATACAAGTAGTGCGATAAGCAAAAAAGATATTAGACTATTTAACATGTCCTGACCAGGCATAGGCCGCGGAATTTAGAAACATATATATCGCTTGAAATAGAGACCACCTGAGAGTTCCGGAATGCGGTGTAGCTTTGTCTGCTTTCCTGGATCTTGCATCGTCTGTGCGGCAACACTGCCGAACAGGTTATCCAGAGTATGGAGTCCTGAAAGTAAAAAAGAAAAATCCGGCAGCCCCTAGTACGTTTGATGCCGTGTTGTAGGCATGCCGTTAATGTGCCCCTCCCCCTGTGCCCATGGAATTTTAAGGGCGTAATTGTGTACTCGAGTACTTGCTCCGCTACGTTGCGATGGCTGGGGTCGGGGCCGTATTGCTACGCTTGCTCTGATCGTGCCAGGTGGTCTTGTTGCAGGTTACTCCGGGCGCGCTTTGCATTGTCCGGTTTTTTAATGGCCGGACTGGAGAGTTGCCTTGAAAGGCTGCTTTGTACTTCCGCTGCGAGGGCCGCCGTGTGCTCTTCCGTTCGGATGGAGCGTTCTATGTTTCCGCTGACCGTAATTACTCCTCGAGGGCCTGGCATCTTGAGCTTGAGATATGCATAGTGCGGCACCGCATTGAATTTAGCGAATGCGGTTCGTCCGAGCAGGGCATGATAGCCACTGCGGAACGGCACTATATCGAAGATTAACTCTTCGCTTCGGAAGTTATCCGGAGATCCAAAGACCACATCAAGTGTTATCGAGCCTGTGCAATTGGCCTCTACACCTGGTATGACGCCTTTAAAGGTCGTCCTTGTGGGCTTGATCCTTGATGGATCTATGCCCATTTTCCGCACTATATCCTGATAAAGCAGGTTTAGGCTACTGCCGCCGTCCATGAGGACTCTTGTGAGATGAAATCCGTCCACGATTGGGTCGAGGACCAGTGCGGCAAAACCGCCGTGACGGATGCTAGTGGGGTGGTCCCTTTGATCGTAAGTGATCGGGCAGGAGGACCATGGGTTGAACTTTGGGGCGACTGGCTCCATCGCGTATACGTCCCGTAGCGCACGCTTCCTCTCCCGCTTGGGAATGTGGGTCGCGTATATCATGTTCACCGTCCGCACTTGTGGGGGAAACCCTTTCTGTCCATTGTTGTTCGGCGGCCTGGGCTCCTCCTCGTCGTCGCTGTTCAACCCCTTGTCCTTGTGTTCGGCTCTTAACTTGCCTACCTGCTTGAACACCCAACAATCCCTGTTGGTGTGATTGGCTGGCCTTTCGGGGGTGCCGTGAATCTGGCACGAGCAATCGAGTATCCCGTCCAAACTGGACGGGCCCTGGGTATTCTTTTTAAATGCCTTTTTCCGCTGACCGGATTTATAGCCTCTGAATCCGGCATTGACTGCCGTATCCTCATTGTTGTCGCTGCTAACGCGGCGCTTTTGATTATTTCGACGTGACCTGCCACTTTTGTCCTTGGTATCCGAATTACCGGGCTTCTTCGATAAGTTGTTGTTGCGAGCTAGCCATCTATCTTCGCCCGCGCAAAAGCGGGTCATGAGTGTCGTGAGGGCTGCCATGGTTTTCGGCTTTTCCTGTCCCAGGTGTCGGGCAAGCCACTCGTCACGGATGTTATGTTTGAAGGCTGCTAGGGCCTCTGCGTCCGGACAATCGACTATCTGATTTTTCTTTGTTAGGAACCGTGTCCAGAATTGCCTGGCCGATTCTTCTGGCTGCTGAATTATGTGGCTTAGGTCGTCGGCATCCGGTGGCCGCACATAGGTCCCCTGAAAGTTGTCGAGGAATGCGGCTTCCAGGTCCTCCCAAGAACCGATTGAGTCCGCTGGTAGGCTGTTAAGCCAGTGCCGGGCTGGTCCTTTAAGCTTGAGGGGTAGGTATTTGATGGTGTGCAGATCATCGCCACATGCCATGTGGATGTGCAGGAGATAATCCTCAATCCATACTGCCGGATCTGTCGTACCATCGTACGACTCGATATTGACGGGTTTAAAACCCTCTGGGATTTTATGATCCATTACTTCGTCTATGAAGCATAGTGGGTGTGCGGCGCCCCTGTACGGGGCTATGTCACGACGCAGCTCGGAAGAGCTATGCCTGCTGTGTTCGGCCCGGCCGGATTTATTGTGTCCAGAGTGAAGATCATCACGTGTCTTCGGGCGTCCGCGCGATCCATAGATCGATCTTGTTTGCTTTGCTTTATCCTCCAGTACGTCTCGCAGGTCTGGCTCGTTTTCCCGTGCCTTATTCGAGCGACATCGAGGCATGGCTTGCTTAAGGTCTCGACAGGCCTCTCTGTCGCGGCCACGGGTTGGCCGGTCTGCCATGTCATATGCTTCCCCCTCTGATTGGGGTAGCGGCCTGCGCTTAGGATAATTTTTGGAGGGGCGCTCGAGTTCATATTCTTCGGCCGCAAGGACTTCAGTCCATCTATCAGCTAGCAGATCTTGATCAGCTCTAAGTTGTTGCTGCTTTTTCTTTAGGCTGTTGGCCGTGGCTAGAAGCCTGCGTTGAAAACGCTCTTGTTCGGCGGTGTCTGATGGTACGACGAATTCGTCGTCGTCGAGGCTTGCCTCGTCTTCGGAGGGAGGCATGTAGTTATCATCCTCAACCTCTTGCTCTGCCGCTCTCTCCTGAGGGCTGGCTTTTCCATCTTCCTGCGCCGAATCTTGCTGGTTCTGGTGTTCTTCGGCGCTGTCCGGGATAGCATTATCTCCCGTGCCGGAATCACCGTTTCTGCTGTGGCGGGATTTAGAGCGGCGCCGTTGGCGCCGGCGTTTTTGTGGTTTTTTCGAGGTGTCGTCTTCCGCTGCTCCATCGCCATCCGCATCCACCATGTATATGTCATATGACGAGGTGGCGGTCCAGTGCCCTACAGGTGCTGGTTCTTGTTCGTCTCCTCCTTCGTCGTCCATACCGTCGAAGTCTTCGGAGCCGAAGTCAAGCATGTCGGTTAAATCGTCGACAGTGGCTATTAAGTGGGTGGTGGGTGGGCTTTGAATTTCTTCGTTGTCCGAATCCCAACCTCGCAGACCATAGTACGGCCTGGGCTCTCCTGATAAAGAGAGAGACTTGAGAGAATTCAGTATATCACCGAAAGGTGAGCACTAAAAGATGTCCGCAGCGGTGAATTCCATTACAGGCGCCCAATCAGATTCGATCGGCGGGGGCGCGTAAGGCTCGGAGTTCGGAGAAGAGTCCGGCTCCTTGGAGTCCTGGGCCGTGCGGAGTACGGGGCCGGCGTTCGGCTCGATCGCCTTTGAGATTGCAGCCCCCGAGGTGAAGTCCAACCGTTCATCCTTAGAGAACGCAGCGGGCTCCGAGTCAAAGATCGGGGCCGGAGCGTGTGCGGCCTCCAGGGTGCTATTCGGAAGCAGAGCTATATCATGCCCCTCGAAATAGCGCGGCGCGCTTGGCTGTGGCTCGAACCCGTCGAAGATCAAGTCTCCGCGGATATCAGCCATGTAGTTTAAGCTTCCAAACCTGACTTGATGGCCAGGGGCGTAGCTTTCGATCTACTCCAGATCACCAAGCGAATTGGCCCGCAGAGCGAAGCCGCCGAAGACGAAGATTTGTCCGGGGAGGAAAGTCTCACCCTGGACCTCATCGTTGTTGATGATCAAAGGAGCCATCGGGCCTAAAAGCGATGACACAGAGGAACTCTCAATGAAAGCACCAATGTCGGTGTCAAAACCGGCGGATCTCGGGTAGGGGGTCCCGAACTGTGCGTCAAGGTCGGATGGTAACAGGAGACAAGGGACACTTTATTTTACCCAGGTTCGGGCCCTCTCGATGGAGGTAAAACCCTACTCCTGCTATATTAATATTGATGATATGGGTAGTACAAGAGTGGATCTACCACGAGATCAAGGAGGCTAAACCCTAGAAGCTAGCCTATGGTATGATTGTGTATGATGACGGTTGTCCTACGGACTACAACCCTCCGGTTTATATAGACACCGGATAGGGTTAGGGTTTATACAGAGTCGGTTACAATGGTAGGAGATCTCGAATATCCGCACGCCTAGCTTGCCTTCCACGCCAAGAAAAGATCCTTCCGGACACGGGACGAAGTCTTCAATCTTGTATCTTCATAGTCCTGGAGTCCAGCCGAAGGTATAGTTCGGCTATCCGAACACCCCCTAATCCAGGACTCCCTCAGTGGAGAATCTATCTCTCACCACAAGACCACATCCACATCCTTACTACATCCAATGGTTCAACAACAGCGGCAAGGTTAAGGTAACATGTACTGTTCGTGTGCATTTCAGTATCTCTACATATGCTGATTATGTTGATTGTGATGTGGTACCCATTCAAGCATGTTCCTTATTACTTGGTAGACCATGGCAATTTGATAAAAAATCTATACACCATGGTAGAAATAATCAGTATACCCTTGTTCATAAGGATAGCCATATTACTTTGCTTCCTATGACTCCTGAATCCATTTTGAAAGATGATATTAATAGAGCTAATAAAGCAAAATAGGAGAAAAATAAGAGTGAAAATCAGATTGTGGCAAAAGAATTTGAGCAACAAATGAAACCTAATAATAAACCATCTAGTGTAGCTTCTGAAATTAAATTGAAAAGTGCATGTTTACTTGCCACAAAATCTGATATTGATGAGCTAGATTTTAGCAAATCTGTTTGCTATGCTTTTATGTGCAAAGAGGCATTATTTTCATTCAAGGATGTGCCTTCCTCTTTGCCCCCTACTGTCACTAACATTTTGCAGGAGTTCGCTGACGTCTTCCCACAAGACGTGCCACCGGGATTACCACCTATTCGAGGGATTGAGCACCAAATTGACTTAATTCCCGGTGCATCGCTACCCAACCGTGCACCATACCATACCAATCCAGAGGAGACGAAAGAGATTGTGCATGAAGTACAGGAGCTGCTCGATAAAGGTTACATGCACGAATCTCTTAGTCCTTGTGTTGTTCCTATTATACTAGTGCCTAAAAAGGATGGTACGTCACGTATGTGTGTTGATTGTAGAGGCATTAATAATATTACAATTTTCTCCAAAGTTGATTTGCATAGTGGATACCATCAAATTCGTATGTAATTGGGAGATGAATGGATAACAACATTTAAAACTAAGTTTGGTTTATATGAGTGGTTAGTCATGCCTTTTGGGTTAACTAATGCACCTAGTACTTTCATGAGACTAATGAACGAAGTTTTACGTGCTTTCATTGGAGGATTTGTGGTAGTCTATTTTGATGATATACTGATTTATAGCAGATCTTTGGAGGAACATTTGGAACATTTATGTGTTGTTTTTATTGCTCTACGTGATGCACGTTTGTTTGGTAACCTTGGGAAGTGCACCTTCTGCATCAACCGACTATCTTTTCTTGGCTATGTTGTTACTCCACAGGGAATTGAAGTTGATAAAGCCATTGAGAGTTGGCCGCAACCCAAAACGGTCACACAAGTGAGGAGTTTTCTTGGCCTCGCTGGATTCTATAGGCGTTTTGTGAGAGATTTCAGCACCATTGCTGCACCTCTCAATGAGCTTACAAACAAGGATGTGCCTTTTGTTTGGGGTGCCGCACAGGAAGAAGCCTTCACGGTATTGAAAGATAAGTTGACACATGCTCCTTTACTCCAACTTCCTGATTTTAAAAAGACTGTTGAGCTTGAATGTGATGCTAGTGGAATTGGATTAGGAGGTGTGTTATTACAAGATGGCAAACCTGTTGCAAACTTTTCTGAAAAGGTGAGTGGGCCTAGTCTGAATTATTCTACTTATGATAAAGAATTATATGCTTTTGTTCGGACTTTACAAACATGGCAACATTATTTATGGCCCAAAGAATTTTTTATACATTCTGATCATGAACTTTGAAACATATTAAAAGTCAAGCTAAACTGAATCGTAGACATGCTAAATGGGTTGAATTCATTGAGACTTTCCCTTATGTCATTAAACACAAGAAGGGTAAAGAAAATGTTATTGCTGATGCATTGTCTCGTCGCTATACTATGCTTTCACAAATTGACTTCAAAATATTTGGTTTGGAGACAATCAAAGATCAATATGTGCATGATGCTGATTTTAAAGATGTAATTCAGAATTGTAAAGAAGGAAGAATGTGGAACAAGTTTGTCATTAATGATGGATTTGTGTTTCGTGTTAACAAGCTATGCATTCCAGTAGCTTCGTTCATCTTTTGTTGTTACAGGAGGCGCATGGAGGAGGATTAATGAGACACTTTGGCATGAAGAAGACGGAGGATATACTTGCTACACATTTCTTTTGGCTAAAGATGAGACATGATGTTGAGCGTTTTTTTTGCTCACTGCACTACATGTCAAAAAGCTAAGTCACGACTAAATCCTCATGGTTTATATATGCCTTTGCCTGTACCTAGTGTTCCTTGGGAGGATATATCTATGGACTTTGTTTTAGGTTTACCTCGAACAAAGAAGGGGAGGGATAGCATATTTGTTGTCGTGGATAGGTTCTCGAAAATGGCACACTTTGTACCATGTCATAAAAGCAATGATGTTGTTAATGTTGCTGATTTGTTCTTTCGTGAAATTATTCGCTTGCATGGTGTGCCAAATACTATTGTTTCAGATTGTGATACTAAATTTCTTAGCCACTTTTGGAGATGTTTATGGGCTAAGTTGGGGACTAAACTGCTTTTTAGTACTACTTGCCACCCCCAAACTAATGGACAAACTGAAGTAGTCAATAGAACATTGTCTACTATGCTTAGGGCTGTTTTGAAGAATAATAAGAAAATGTGGGAAGAATGCTTGCCTCTTATTGAATTTGCTTATAATCGTTCATTGCATTCTACTACTAAGATGTGCCCTTTTGAAATTGTGTATGGTTTCCTACCTCGTGCACCTATTGATTTGTTGCCTCTTCCATCTCCGGAGAAGGTTAATTTTGATGCTAAAGAACGTGCTGAATTTATTTAAAAAAATGCATGAGTTAACTAAGGAAAACATTGAGCGTATGAATGCTAAATATAAACTTGCTGGAGATAAGGGTAGAAAACATGTTGTGTTTGCACCTGGAGATCTTGTTTGGTTACATTCGCGTAAGGATAGATTTCCTAATTTGCGCAAATAAAAGCTAGTGCCACGTGCTGATGGTCCTTTTAAGGTGTTAGAGAAAATAAATGATAATGCATATAAACTTGAGCTGCCTGCAGATTTTGGGGTTAGTCCCACTTTTAACATTGCAGATTTGAAGCCTTATTTGGGAGAGGAAGACGAGCTTTCGTCGAGGACGACTTCATTTCAAGAAGGGGAGGATGATGATGACATCAATACCATTATTACACCCACAACCCCTGCTGCTATACATACTAGACCAATTACTAGAGCTCGCGCATGCCAATTGAATTATCAGGTACTTTCGTTTCTTGGTAACGATTCTAATGTTCATGAGAATATGATGCTGCCTAAATTGAATACATTTGTTTTGCTTACAAATGAAGGGCCTAGCTTGGACAAGAAAGATGAACCTTGGAGCAAGTTCAAGCATGGAGATGATGGCATGCGCAAGGGGAACAAGAACGGAGTTACAAGTGATGATTCCAGGACTTTGAAGCCACCATAATGAGTGCATGAAGCCTTGGACAAAATATACAAGATGCCACTTCATAAATTTCGTCCAGAGGCTATTCTAGGTGCCGTGTCACCTTATTTTTGGGTCTGGCCCATGTAATTTCGAAATACTTGAATATAGGCAGTTTTTAGAGTCTGTGTCTGTGGGGAAACAAGTGTTAGGGTTGGTTTCAGACCCCTCCTCCAATGGCCACAAAATTCCCCCTCTCTCCTCCATATATACAGCCCTTAGGGCATCGTTTAGACTTTGGGTTTTGTTTAGATTAAAAGTTCGCCATAGCTGCAACTTCGCGTACTTCGTTTGTGTCCAACGACCAGACAAAGGCATCACAGAACCCCACCTTCATTAATAAAGCTTTCCTCTTTTATTTGCAATATCCAGATTGCAATCTCAGTTTCTTGCTTGTTCTTCATTTGCTCGCAGGAAATAGACCGTCGTGGTCAGGTTGATCGTGCTCCATGGTGGTCAATAACCCCTCGGAAGTTGGTTTAGTGATTGCTAAGGCGCGACATCTTCGCATGTTTGTAGTCGGATCTTCAAAGTTGACTCCTACAGAAAACGAATGCTATCTCATCGAAACATCGGGACACCTTCGCCTCTATCAACACCTTTTGGGAGAGACACACATGAATCGGAATTTATTAGAATACTTTATGTGCTTCACTTATATCTTTTGAGCTAGATAATTTTGCTCTAGCGCTTCACTTCTATCTTTTAGAGCATGGTGGTGGTTTTATTTTACAGAAATTACTGATCTCTCATGCTTCACTTATATTATTTTGAGAGTCTTTTAGAACAGCATGGTAGTTTGCTTTGGCCATAAAATTAGACCTAATATGATGAACATCCAAGATGGGTATAATAAAAACTATCATATAAAGTGCATCAAATACTATGAGAAGTTTGATACTTGATAATTGTTTTGAGATATGAAGATGGTGATATTAGAGTCATGCTAGTTGAGTAGTTGTGAATTTGAGAAATACTTGTTCTAAAGTTTGTGATTCCCGTAGCATGCACGTATGGTGAACCCTTATGTGATGAAGTCGGAGCATGATTTATTTATTGATTGTCTTCCTTATGAGTGGCGGTCGGGGACGAGCGATGGTCTTTTCCTACCAATCTATCCCCCTAGGAGCATGCGCGTAATACTTCGTTTTGATAACTAATAGATTTTTGCAATAAGTACGTGAGTTCTTTATGACTAATGTTGAGTCCATGGATTATACGCACTCTCACCCTTCCACCATTGCTGGCCTCTCTAATACCGCGCACCTTTCGCCGGTATCATACACCCACCATATACCTTCCTCAAAACAGCCACCATACCTACCTATTATGGTATTTCCATAGCCATTCCGGAGATATATTGCCATGCAACCTACCAACGTTCCGTTTATTATGACATGCTCATCATTGTCATATTGCTTTGCATGATCATGTAGTGGAAATCGTATTTGTGGCAAAGCCACCATTCATAATTCTTTCATACATGTCACTCTTGATTCATTGCATATCTCGGTACACCGCCGGAAGCATTCACATAGAGTCATATTTTGTTCTAAGTATTGAGTTGTAATTTTTGAGTTGTAAGTAAATAAAAGTGTGATGATCATCATTATTAGAGCATTGTCCCAAGTGAGGAAAGGATGATGGAGACTATGATTCACCCACAAGTCGGGATGAGACTCCGCATGAAAAGAAAAAAAGAAAAGAAAAAAAAGAGGCCATAAAAAAACAGAGAAAAAGGCCCAAAAAATATTAAAAAAAGAGAGAAGGGACAATGTTACTATCCTTTTGCCACACTTGTGCTTCAAAGTAGCACCATGATCTTCATGATAAAGAGTCTCCTATGTTGTCACTTTCATATTCTAGTGGAAATTTTACATTATAGAACTTGGCTTGTATATTCCAATGATGGGCTTCCTCAAAATGCCCTAGGTCTTCATGAGCAAGCAAGTTGGATGCACACCCACTTAGTTTCTTTTTGAGCTTTCATACACTTATAGCTCTAGTGCATCCATTGCATGGCAATCCCTACTCACTCACATTGATATCTATTAATGGGCATGTCCATAGCCCGTTGATACACCTAGTTGATGTGAGACTATCTTCTCCTTTTTTGTCTTGTCCACAACCACCATTCTATTCCACGTATAGTGCTATGTCCATGGCTCACGCTCATGTATTGCGTGAAGATTGAAAAGGTTTGAGAACATCAAAAGTATGAAACAATTGCTTGTCTTGTCATCGGGGTTGTGCATGATTAAATACTTTGTGTGATGAAGATAGAGCATAGACAGACTATATGATTTTGTAGGGATAACTTTCTTTGGCCATATTATTTTGAGAAGACATGATTGCTTTGTTAGTATGCTTGAAGTATTATTATTTTCATGTCAATATTAAACTTTATCTTGAATCTTTCGGATCTGAACATTCATGCCACAATAAAGGAAATTACATTGAGAAATATGCTAGGTAGCATTCCACATCAAAAATTATGTTTTTTATCATTTACCTACTCGAGGACGAGCAGGAATTAAGCTTGGGGATGCTTGATACGTCTCCAACATATCTATAATTTTTGATTGTTCCATGCTATTATATTATCTGTTTTGGATGTTTAATGGGCTTTACTAAGCACTTTGACATTATTTTTGGGACTAACCTACTAACCAAAGGGCTAGTGCAAATTGCTGTTTTTGCCTATTTCAGTGTTTCGCAGAAAAGGAATATCAAACTGAGTCCAAACGGAATGAAACCTTCAGGAGAGTTATTTTTGGAACAAACATGATCTAGAGGACTTGGAGTGGACGCCAAGAAAGAAGCAAGGAGGCCACGAGGCAGGGAGGCGCGCCTGCCCCCTGGGCGCGCCCCCACCCTTGTGGGCCCCTCGCAGCTCCACCGACCTACTTCTTCCTCCTATATATACCCATATACCCTGAAAACATCCAAGAGCACCACGAAACCCTATTTCCACCGCCGCAACCTTCTGTACCCCTGAGATCCCATCTTCGGGCCTTTTTCTGCGCTCCGCCGGAGGGGGAATCGATCACAGAGGGCTTCTACATCAACACTATAGCCTCTCCAATGATGCGTGAGTAGTTTACCACAGACCTTCGAGTCCATAGTTATTAGCTAGATGGCTTCTTCTCTCTCTTTGTGGTCTGTTTGTTGAGATCCGATGAATTGTGGGTTTATGATCAACATTATCTATGAAGAATATTTGAATCTCCTTTGAATTCTTTTATGTACGATTTGTTATCTTTGCAAGCCTCTTCGAATTATCAGTTTGGTTTGGACTACTAGATTGATCTTTCTTGCAATGGGAGAAGTGCTTAGCTTTGGGTTCAATCTTCCGGTGTCTGTCGGTGTACAAAAGAAGGGGCGCACCTTTGTACCCCTTTACCTGTGCACGGACAATCAGAGACGCGCCCACGGCCGCACCAAGTAGAACAGGGGAGGTGAATCAAGGCAAAACCGAAGCCCAAGATAGCCAGAGCAACGCGAAGACCAAGAATGCAAAGAAGCAGAGGGGCGGAGCAGTTTCCCCCGGCAAGACCCTTGCCGGCGATGGCCTCATTAGCCCCGGCAACACCCTTGCTGGGGCAGCGCGCCCAAACACCAACATACCGAGCCACCCTCGAGCCCACGGTCTCCAACACTATCGACCACGTTGGGCCATGGCTCGGGAGGCACCTCAGTGGTGGCATGCAGATCTTTGTGAAGACATATTCAAGATCAGATGAGGATTAGAAGACAGCGATCCTCGGCAAGATCCTTGCCATGGGGAACCACAAGACCCCCAGCAAGATCCTTGCCGGGGACAACAGCGCGCCACGGCAAGGACCTTGTCGGGACACCCGGCAAGGCCCTCGCCTCGGGCGCTAGCAGGGCCACCTCCAGGCCCGCACCAGCCAAGTCTCCACCGCCGTTCGCATGCAGCTGCCAGCCCAACCAGCTGGGCAGGCACCTGCGTGGCAACATGCAGCTCCCAGGCCAACTTAGCAAGCGCCCGCGTGGCGGCATGCAGATCTTCGTGGAGGCTCTACCACCGCGCCACCTCAGTTGCCTGCCTGCCTACATGGCACCGCATGCATCTCTGACCAAGACGCGTGTCGAAGCAAGGAGGAGCGGTGATGGACGAGACGAGCCTCGTTCCCGCCCCCAATAAAGCTAGGGGACACCTAAGCGATGCATTAAATGCGTCTTGTCCTGTAATACGAGCGATAAGCTCGTAGCACTGTACGCCTTTCCACCTCCTGTATGCCACTGTGGCAGCCCCTTTCGACTATAAAAGGAGGCGCATGGCGTACTGGAGAAGGATTCGGCTCTTCCGAACCACGCACCCACCATAGCTAGTTCGAGAGCTCAAGAACTCTCTGAAATACATCCACCAAAGCAGGACTAGGGTTTTACGCATCCTCGCGGCCCGAACCTGGGTAAACGATCCTCGTGCTGACTATTGATCCCGCTCTTCTTGCAACCCTACGCCCCGACAACCGAAGTAGGGATTCTTGTGATCCCATAGGTGTTGTTTCCCACCGACATCTTTGGCGCGCCAGGTAGGGGGCACAATTGTGAGAATCTGGTCTTGCAGTTAGCCTAGCATTTGTTCATCGCTGTGGCTCCTAAGGAAGAAGACGTCCAGGAGGAAACGGCGCCGGCTGCGCGTGCGAGGGACACAGCGCGGCAACAGAAAAGTTAAGTCATTCAGAGCCTTGTGTTGTTTCCTTTTATACATAAGGTTATCGTCCTCAGAGATCTTGCCTATGTATGAAAAACCTGCACGCAAAGGGGCCCTCCCGCAATTGGCAACGCCCTTGTTCTATTTCGAGTCCGCTCAACAGCTCAAGCGGCCGCGTCGAGAGTGGTGGGGTAGCCTTCCGCACTTGGCAACGCTCCCGATTCTGACTCGAGTCAAGCTCGACAGTTCGGGCGGCCGCGCTAAGGGCGACAAGGTGGTTTGCCCAGCAGCAAGCACACCCGGCAGGCCAATGGGGATCCGTCCCCAAGATGCCTCCCTGGGTTTACACGCCGGCGGGCCTACCCAGTTACGTAGGGTGGACATACAAAGGAAAATCGAACAGGAAAATGACATGCATAATATTAAAAGTGCTGAAGAGTCATATTACATCAAATTGTTGCTGCGGTTCTAACTAAAGATAGCAATTGTCTTGGTTGCGAACCTGCAGCAGCGATAAGAAATGGGGTGCCTAATCCCGGCGCTGGCCCTCCACCCTCAGAATTCTGCCGACACCGCTGATGATGGGCTTGATGCGCTCCCTGAGCGGTGCGAGGTCAGTATACTCCGGCAAGCTCTCCAGCGTGGCGTCGAAGTTGAGGTCGGGGTACCAGTATGCCACCTTGGTGAGAACCTTGGTCATGGCGCCCGGGCAAAGCCTCCGGCCCTCGTCGGCCAGCGAGGCCGCCTGGTTGGCGTGAAGCTGCTCCAGGGCCCCGAGACCACACTCGAAGAACAGGGTCAACTTGGCGTTGGTGGTTCCGCTGCGCTCTGGGGCGTACCTCACATTTGGCATCCCCATAGCGGCTAGCTGCACGGTGATCCTGCCGACGACGTCCTCGAGACGGTTGATCCAGCGGTTCACGCCCTCCGCAGAATCCTTGTGCTCGGCAGCCTCGTTCTTCCGCAGCTGCTTCTCGGTCTCCAGCTCCTTGGCCAGGGTCCCTTCCCGGGCCTTGGCCTCTGTGAGCGTTCCCTCAAGGACCTCCAGCTTCAGCTTGAGGTCCTTGATAGATTTGTTGGCCTCGGAGAGTTCCCCGGCCCTGCTGACGGCCGCGCCCTGCGCCTCCATCCAGGCGACGTTGAGCGTGTCCTCCTGGGTCAGCTTCAGGGCCTGGTCTTTCAGCCCTTCCCGCTCCACCTCCAGCTCCTTCGCCTTGCCGACATGAACTAGAGCTTGGGCATCGAGCGCCTTCCTGTGCCTCTGCTCCAGCTCTTGGGTCCGCTGCCTAGCAAGCTTCTCCACATCCCTGTCCTTGGCGCGAAGTTTGGCGTCGAGGTCCGCCTCATGCTTTGCGAGGTCCTCCTCCTGGGAGTTCAGCGCGGCCTGGTGCTGGGTCCGGGCGGCCTCGACTACCGCGGCCAAGCCCTCCGCCGTCTCCTGGGCCTTCTCGATGTTGGCCAACTTCATGGTGAGCTCCATGTCGCGCTTGGTCAGCTCGCCCTGGGCGGTCTTCAACTCCTCGTGAGCCTGGCGGAACTAGTCCTGTGTCTCGGCGATGCGCTTCTAGAGGTCCGCCTCCGCCTTCTCCGCCACCGCCATCCTAGACTTAGCGTTGTCTAGGCGGGCGCGGTGGAGCGCCTGGAGCTTCCGGAAGCTGGCGCCCATGGTGTGGAGGAGCCGCTCTTCCTGGGAGCCGTCGCCACCAGCTCTCGACTCGTCAACGATCTCAAGCCCGGTGGCGACGAGCACCTCGTTGTCAAACACCTCCCTCTCGACGGGAGCCCTGGTGCTCGACGCGCTTGGGAGGTGGACGAAGAGATCGTCGCTCACCTTCAGGTACTTGCCGGAGCTGGAGGCAGTGGAAGAGGAAGGCTGGTCATCGACCACCTCCTCCTCGGCGGTGGCCTTGCCGGAGTCTCCGGTAGGCCCCTTGCCGGCCTCCTCGGCAGTAGCCTTGCCGGACTCCCCAGCAGGCCCCTTGACGGACTCCTCGGCAGTGACCTTCTCGGCTTCTGCCGAAGCGTCCTTGGTGACGTCCTCAATGATGGCGTTTATGTGTTCCTGGTCCGCCGGTGGACGATCTGGGCACCAAGGAAGGGATGAGACGAAGCCAAAACCAAGAATCAACAAGAAAAGAAGAGAAAAAGCAGGGACGAAAGGCCAGAGACTTACCAGTTCCAGGCTGGGAAGTAGAAGTCCCCTCCCAGCCGGCATCTGGTGCCAAGGCGAAGCCA
This sequence comes from Aegilops umbellulata, assembly GCA_032464435.1. Classification (NCBI taxonomy): domain Eukaryota; kingdom Viridiplantae; phylum Streptophyta; class Magnoliopsida; order Poales; family Poaceae; genus Aegilops; species Aegilops umbellulata. The sequence continues at coordinate 292,287,058 of CP136060.1, forward strand.
CCAGTGCCCAAGTTCTCCTCCTCCTCCATGTGCGTGGGCCCGGTGCTTGGCGCCCTTGCCGAGGATGCCCCTCGGGGCGGTGTGGTTGATGGGGGCGTCGTGGTGGGAGTAGCCCTCTATGGCTCCTCCCGCTGCTGCTCTCCTCCTGCATATGCGACAAGGTCAGCGCCAAAGTATCATATCCCTAACACATGTCGACGAGGAGTGAGCGGCGAACTTACGTTGGGGGCTGCTGTCCGGGCTGCTCAAAACCACCAGTGGCGCCCTTGAAGTACCAGCCGGGGGCTGGCCGCCGGCCGAGGTCTTGGCCCTCTTCACCCTCTGGCCAGCATCTCCGCGTCCGTGCAAAGCTGAAAACGAGTCAAGACAAACAACACAGATTGAGGAGACAGAGATGACGGGAAAAAAGCCAGATGCTTACTCGTCGTCCACCTCCTCCTCTGTTGTTTTCCTCTTCCTCCTTGGGCTGAGGGATCCGAAGTCGAAGGTGACCCCCGCGTCGGTGTCCGCTGGAGGAGGGGAGGAGGGCGGAGTCTGGGCGTGCTTGGGCGAAGAGGAGGCAGATGCTCTCTTCTTCGCCGCCGCGGCCTTCACCACTTTCTTCGCCGCCGCGGCCCTCGTCTGATGCACGGACTCCTCCAGAGAATTTGGCCGCCGTGCGGCCGTGGCGGGCCATACCGGCTCGCCAGAAGTGGCCTGCCGCAGGACTCACCCTCTCCCCGTGGCCGGAGGGTCAATAGCCCCGCCTCCTCCTCCGACGACTCGTCGGCCACATCCTCAATCAGAGAAGCCTCGGTGCCGATGCTGCTGGCTTCCTGGCCTGCCGCCGCCCACCGGGGGAGCTCCTCCTCCGCCGCGGCCGTCGTGGCCTTGTCCTCAACACCACCAGCACTGCTGGCCTCCTCGGCAAGCTATGCCTCCCTTGCCCTGGTGGCATGTAGTCCAGTTCCGCCTGGGTGGTGTCCTGGACGAGCAGTCGCTCGGTGTCGGTGTTGACGTATCCCTCGTGCAGAGTATCGAAGAACTCCTGCACCTGGACATCCTCCGGCTCGACCCAGCTCGGGTCAGGGCCATGCGCGTTGTAGTCCGGCATCATGGCGATGATTTCGGTCCGGCACGAATTATTGCATAGCGGGACCACTCCCGCCGGCAACTTGAACAAGAGCCCCTTGAAGACCTTGTCGGCCTTCGCGGCGGCCCTCGCGACCTTGCCGGTTCGCTCGACCTCGCCCACAGCCTCGCCCCCTCCCCCTTCCCCTCATGGCCGGCTTCGCCATCGCGGGCTCAGGAGGAGGAGGGACGCGCTGTCGAGCGGTGATCCTCACTGCCACCGTTGAGGGACCGGGGTTCCCCTTCTCCATGGCAGATGGAAGAGAGAAGCGAAGATGAAGAAGGATGGATACTGAAGAATGTGGGGTGGCGCTCCTTCCCTCCCCCTCTTTATAAAGGGGCGAGGTCGAGACCCAGCCGCCCTGCTCAGCCAATCCAGCCATCGGGGGTGCAGGGAATCGGGACCGACCCGCTGCTCCAACCAGCGATGGCCCGGTTTCCCGCCTCCACAGCTCGCCACCTGCATGAAGGACGCGTGGCGAGCGTGCAGGGTCGAAAGGACAGGTGAGGCGACCGTTCCCCGCCCCGTGATCAGGGGGGCGTGGGCGCCTTGAAGACCACGACCCGAGTCCATCCAGTAAATGAGCCGCGCCACCACGCCTCCCTCTTTTTACGGGGAAGGCGCACGTCGCCTCTTTACTGCGATGTGACGCATGCATGCGGGAACCTCCCCACGCATGCCGCCCACGTCATGCGTGCCCCTCCATGTCGCACGCGGGTCATGGGAAGCGAAGCACGCGAAAAGTTTTACCGCGGTAAAAACCGCCCCACCTGGCCGCGCACCGTTTTGGGCCTGGCCCAACAACGTGTCGTGCTTATGTGTGGCCTAGGCCCGGGGACTCCTGTCGGTGTACAAAAGAAGGGGCGCACCTTTGTACCCCTTTACCTGTGCACGGACAGTCGGAGCCGCGCCCACGGCCGCACCAAGCAGAACAGGGGAGGTGAACAAAGGCAAAACAGAAGCCCAAGACAGCCAGAACAACGCCAAGACCAAGAAAACAAAGAAGCAGAGGGGCGGAGCAGTTTCCCCTGGCAAGACCCTTGTCGGGGAGGGCCTCAGCAGGCCCGACAAGACCCTTGCCGGGGCAGCGCACCCAAACACCAATAGAGCGAGCCACCTCGAGCCCACGGTCTCCAACACTATTGACCATGTTGGGCCAGGGCTCGAGAGGCACCTCTGTGGTGGCATGCAGATCTTTGTGATGACATACTCAAGATCAGATGAGGACTAGAAGATAGCGATCCTCGGCAAGATCCTTGTCGAAGGGAACCACAAGACCCCCGGCAAGATCCTTGCCAGGGACAACAGCGCGCCATGGCAAGTCCCTTGCCGGGCCACCCAGCAAGGCCCTCGCCAAGGGCGCCAGCAGGGCCACCTCCAGGCCCGCACCAGCCAAGTCTCCACCACCGTTCGCATGCAGCTGCCAGCCCAACCAGCTAGGCTGGCACCTGCGTGGCAACATGCAGCTCCCATGCCAAATCAGCAACCGCCTGTGTGGCGGCATACAAATCTTCATGGAGGCTCTACCACCGCGCCACCTCAACTGCCTGCCCGCCTACATGGCACCACATGCATCACTAACCAAGACGCGTGTCAAAGCAAGGAGGAGCGGTGACGGATGGGACGAGCCTCGTTCTCGTCCCCAGTAAAGCAACGGGACACCTAAGCGATGCATTAAATGCGTCTTGTCCTGTAATACGAGCGATAAGCTCATAGCACTGTATGCCTTTCCACCTCCTGTATGCCACTTTGGCAGCCCCTTTCGACTATAAAAGGAGGCCCATGGCGTACTGGAGAAGGACTCGTCTCTTCCGAACCACGCACCCGCCATAGCTAGTTCGAGAGCTCAAGAACTCTCCGAAATACATCCACCAAAGCAGGACTAGGGTTTTACGCATCCTCGTGGCCCAAACCTGGGTAAACGATCCTCGTGCTGACTACTGATCCCACTCTTCTTGCAACCCTGCGCCCCGGCAACCGTAGTAGGGATTCTTGTGTTCTCATAGGTGTCGTTTCCCACCGATAGTGCCCTTTCCCAGTGACAGCAGGGGCAGCAAGGCACATATTGTATTGTTGCCATCGAGGATAAAAAGACGGGGTTTATATCATATTGCTTGAGTTTATCCCTCTACATCATGTCATCTTGCCTAATGCGTTACTCTATTCTTATGAACTTAATACTCTAGATGCATGCTGGATAGCGGTCGATGTGTGGAGTAATAGTAGTAGATGCAGAATCATTTCGGTCTACTTGTCGCGTACGTGATGCCTATATACATGATTATGCCTAGATATTCTCATAATTATGCACTTTTCTATCAATTGTTCGACAGTAATTTGTTCACCCAGCGTAATACTTATGCTATCTTGAGAGAAGCCACTAGTGAAACCTACGGCCCCCGGGTCTATTTTCCATCATATAAGTTTCCAATCTATTTTTTACTTTGCAATCTTTACTTTCAATCTATATCATAAAAATACTAAAAATATTTATCTTATTATCTCTATCAAATCTCACATTTGCAAGTGGCCATGAAGGGATTGACAACCCCTTTATCGCGTTGGTTGCAAGGTTCTTATTTGTTTGTGTAGGCACGATGCGACTTGCGTGTAGTCTCCTACTGGATTGATACCTTGGTTCTCAAAAACTGAGGGAAATACTTATGCTACTTTGCTGCATCACCCTTTCCTCTTCAAGGGAAAAACCAACGCAAGCTCAAGAGGTAGCACTCCGCGGCCTCCCGCATGCCTCGATCTCCTCTTGGGAGGAACTCTGCCACCAGTTTGTCACGCGTTTTGCAGCTCCGGCGCCCCACATGGTCGCGTGCATCATCAGTGGATTGTAGGCGCCCGCGTCTGGTCGCCACATCAAGCATCTTCTCCGTCGTCGAGGTACTGCCCAGCCACAATGCGAGTCTGTGAACGGCAGCGCCGGGCCTGAAACCGCCATTGAGGGAGTCCTGGATTATGGGGTGTTCGGGTAACCGGACTATACCTTCGCCGGACTCCTAGACTATGAAGATACAAGATTGAAGACTTCGTCCCGTGTCCGGATGGGACTTCCCTTGGCGTGGAAGGCAAGCTTGGCGATGCGGATATTCGAGATCTCCTACCATTGTAACCGACTCTGTGTAACCCTAACCCTATCCGGCGTCTATATAAACCGGAGTGTTGTAGTCCGTAGGACAATCATCTTCATACACAATCATACCATAGGCTAGCTTCTAGGGTTTAGCCTCCTTGATCTCGTGGTAGATCTACTCTTGTACTACCCATATCATCAATATTAATCAAGTAGGAGTAGGGTATTACCTCCATCGAGAGGGCCCGAACCTAGGTAAAAACATCGTGTCCCTTGTCTCCTGTTACCATCCGGCCTTGACGCACAGTTCGGGACCCCCTACCCGAGATCCGCCGGTTTTGACACCGACATTGGTGCTTTCATTGAGAGTTCCTCTGTGTCGTCGCCTTTTAGGCCCGATGGCTCCTTTGATCATCAACAATGATGAGGTCCAGGGTGAGACTTTTCTCCCCGGACAAATCTTCGTCTTCGGCGGCTTCGCTCTGCGGGCCAATTCGCTTGGTCACCTGGAGCAGATCGAAAGCTACGCCCCTGGCCGTCAAGTCAGGTTTGGAAGCTTAAACTACACGGCTGATATCCGCGGAGACTTGATCTTCAACGGGTTCGAGCCACAGCCAAGCGCGCCGCACTATCTCGAGGGGCATGATCTAGCTCTGCCTCCGAACGGTGTCCTGGAGGCCGCACACGCACCGGTTCCGACCCCTAACTCGGAGCCTATGGCGCCAATTGAGGATGAGCGGTTGGACATCACCTCGGGGGCTGCGATCTCAAAGGCGATCGAGCCGAACGCCAGCCCCGCACTCCACGTGACCCGTGACTCCGTGGGTCCGGACCCTTCTCCGGACTCCGAAACCCCCGCGCCCTGCCAATCGAATCTGATTGGGCGCCGATAATGGAGTTCACCGCCGCGGACATCTTTCAGCACTCGCCTTTTGGCAACATCCTGAATTCTCTCAAGTCTCTCTCTCTATCAGGAGAGCCCTGGCCGGACTACGGTCAACAAGGATGGGATACAGACTATGAAGAAATTCAAAGCCCACCCACCACCCACTTGGTAGCCATCGTCGACAACCTTAACGACGTGCTCAACTTCGACTCCGCAGACATCGACAGGATGGATGACGATGGAGGAGATACCAACGAACCAACGCCCATAGAGCATTGGACAGCCACCTCATCTAATGATGTGTACATGGTGGATACCCCTAAAGGAAGTGAAAACGAGGAAAAAGGGGATGGAACGGGAGATCGACCCCCCGGAAAGCAATCAAAGCGTCGGCATAAACGCCGACCCAAGCCCCGCCTCGATAAAAACCCAGCCATAGAGCAGGACAAGCCGGTAGAAGATGAGCAGGCCTTAGAGCAGCCGTCCGAACAGGGCAACACGGACAGAGAAACCGAAATGCCCTCCCCCGACAAAAACGGCATTCCGGACGACCTTACGCCGGATAAATACATGGAGCAGAAGAGTCTCCACAAGAGGCTCGTCGCAACTGCACGCAGCCTGGAAAAGCAGAAACGGAAGCTAAAGACAGCGGAAGATGCACTCTGGATTGGATGGAGTAAAGTACTCAACACCGCAGATAAATACGGCGACAGTCGCCGCACTCAAAGCTATCCGAAAAGAAAGCTACTGCCCGAATTCGACGAAGAGACCCTAGAGCCCTCGCATTCAAAAAATAAGAAAGCCACACGGTCGGATAGACGACCCCATAAAGCGGCAAGCGGCGCTACACTTAAATCGATATGCGACCCACCTAAGGATTCGCATCATGGCCCAGCTAGGTCCATTTATGGGCCAAGAAAGCAAGCTCTTGTAAGCAATGCAAAAAAGCCATCATCAGAATCCGGCACACCCAAATACAGGGGCGCCGCACATCCCCTATGTTTCACCGATGAGGTTCTGGATTATGAATTTCCAGAGGGATTCAAACCCGTCAACATAGAGACATATGATGGAACAACAGACCCCGGAGTCTGGATCGAGGACTATATCCTCCACATACATATGGACAGAGGAGATGATCTCCACGCCATTAAATATTTACCCCTCAAGCTTAAAGGGCCAGCCCGGCATTGGCTCAAGAGCCTTCCCGAAAACACAATTGGAAGTTGGGAAGAGATCGAGGATGCTTTCCGAGCAAATTTTCACGGGACCTATGTCCGCCCTCCGGATGCAGATGATCTTAGTCACATAACTCAACAACCCGGAGAATCAGCTCGGCAGTTCTGGAATATATTCCTCACTAAAAAGAATCAGAGAGTTGACTGTCCGGACGCCGAAGCCTTAGTAGCTTTCAGGCATAATGTCCGAGACGAATGGCTCGCCGGACACCTCGGCCAGGAAAAGCCAAGAACAATGGCCGCACTCACAAGCCTCATGACCCGCTTTTGCGCAGGAGAGGACAGCAGGTTAGCAAGGTGCAGCCCCAGCGACCCAAGTACATCCAAAACTAGGGATGGAAACGGAAAACCGTGATGCAACATGGATCGTTGCTGGACTAAAGAAAAAAGTCCGAAGAGCACGACAGTCAATGCCGGATTCAAAGGCTCACAACAAAATCAGACAAAACCACCCCTCCAGGATAACAGGGATGATCCGTCCAACTTAAATAAAATTTTGGACAGGATATGTCAGATACACAGTACTCATGGGAAGCCTGATAACCATACCCACAGAGATTGTTGGGTTTTCGAACAATCCGGCAGACTCAATGCCGAACACAAGGGGCTCGACACACCAAGCGAAGACGAGGACGAACCCCAAAAGCAGAGCACTAGGAAACAAAAGAACTTCCCACAAGAAGTGAAAATAGTGAACTCACTTCGCATAACAAAACGTGCGGCGCCCATAAAGGTACGCATCACGAGACCTATCCCCAAAGGGTCCCGCCAGTGGTTGTTAAAACCAATCATCTTCGATCAGCTAGATTATTCTAGAAATATCAAGAATGCAGGCTGGACTGCCTTGATACTCGATCCAATAATCGGCGGATTCCAGTTTTCAAATGTCCTTATGGACGGCGGCAGTGGACTAAAACTGATATATCAGGATACAATCCATCACATGGGGATAAACCCAGCAGGAATCCGCCGCAGCAAAACCTCCTTTCAAGCTAAACCTGATATATCAGGATACAATCCATCACATGGGGATAAACCCAGCAGGAATCTGCCGCAGCAAAACCTCCTTTCAAGGGGTAGCACCTGGTCCGGACACCCATTGTATGGGTTTTCTATGGCTCGAAGTTATATTCGGCTCTGCCGATAACTTCCGTCGTGAAAAGCTGACCTTCCATGTCGTCCCATTCTCAAGTCGCTATCAAGCACTACTGGGACGCGAAGCTTTCGCTCGCTTTAACGCAATACCGCATTATGCATCTCTCATGCTTAAGATGCCCGGTCCACGAGGCATCATCTCTTTGAAAGGGAAGCACTAAGGCGCACCTCCCCCAAGCGGAGACTGTGCGGCCGCTTTGACAGCCCCACAGTAAAATGGCCTCACCGGCCAAAAAACATCGAAATAGGTCATTAAAGACCACGAACGCGGATAGACGAGTTCGGTATAAAATCATCATTAATACAGGCTTAATAGCCATATACCCCCGCATTAGGGGCTACATGCAGAGACAATAAAGCTCAATTTTATATATTATACTTCATTTATTTTAAACTTTTTGTTCGGCACGACCTGTTTTCAATTTAGTTCCTCTCTTTTACAGATGAACATCGTGCGGCGCCCGTCCAGGATACGGCACAACGGAGACACAGGCGCAGACGTGCAGTAGGGACCCGTCCTAAATGATTCTTTTTAGATTAAGACCCTGCGTAAACCTTTTTTACTGTCTCTTGTTGCTACACATCCCCTGGTTTTTTCTAATATAACCAAGGAGGAGGCTGGCATCTTGGCATGTGGCCACGTCAGAATTTTTGCACGTACCTGGACACTAGGGGCTTTTTTAGCAAGGAGTGTTGTTTCGCCCGCACTCATAAAAGACCGAACACCTTAGGGAGTGTTCGGCGTCGCGAGTTTTGGCATTATATGCATCAGCTCCGAATCATGTCTTTGGTCAAATGTTGGGTTGCCCGGCTCCTGAGTTTGGATACCTTACGTTCCGCTCTATCGGCTAAGGTAGCACCAGGAGAACTACTGCGATTGTGCCCCTATTCGGCCGGGCGAGCACCTCAGTAGAGAAAGTCGAAAACTGACTGTCATGATGTAGCGTGAGACTGGTCAGCCACTCGATGACCTATTAGAATCTATCGGATTCCTCTGCTTTAACGAAGGGCCGCTTCCCGGTCAGGCACATACGCGCCCCGAACTCGGGCGAGCGCAGTCGCCACTAATGGGCTACCTAAATAGTCCCACTGTCAAGCTCCTATGGCTAAGTGAAAGTGTTAAAGCAATATAGTCCGGTTGCCTGGCCCGCTGCGCTATCACCTCCTTTGTAGGACCAAGACGTTGGGTTAAGTGTGAAAATGCGTCTTCTGCGAGCACCCCCGCACTATGTGCGTGGGGGCTGAAGCCAACAACTGCCATCTTTCAGATTTTATATATATTTTAAACGGCCGGACAGGAGGTGTTCACAATACTTGAAGGCACAAGTATAAAAACGCCACTACAGTTTATCAAAATATTACTTCATCATTACATATGCTATAATAACATAGCATCCTTCGAGCACTGCGTCTATATTACACGAGCGCCTTCAAGGACTTCCTGAAAATAGTGCTCGGAGGACACTCGGCTTTTATCCGAATCTCGGGACGCAATAACGGTGGTCTCCATCTCTGCCCAGTATGTCTTGACACGGGCAAGAGCCATCCTTGCACCCTCTATGCACGCCGACCTCTTCATTGCATTAGTGCGCGGCACCGCGTCAAGGAATTGCTGCACCAAGCTGAAATAACTCTTCGTCTCCGACCTCCCCGGCCATAGATGACCCATGACGTACTTCATGGCGAGTCCGGACAACCTATTAAGTTCGGCCCATTTAGCCGAACGATCGTCCACTGCATGTGGACGCTCCGGATTGTGAAATTGCGACCAGAACAGCTTTTCCACTTCGCGATCTTTCAGATCTCGAAAGTGTTCGGTCGCATCAGCAGCACTCGCTGCCAAATCCAGATAGATATCCTCCACACTCCACATCCGGTCCAATGGAGCAAACTTCGGATTGCAAAATTTTCTTCGCAGCATGAAGGGCTTTCCAGCCGCAATCTGTTCGGCCTGACGCAGCTCCTCCTTCGCAGCTCTCATTGCAGAGCGCACGTCCTTGGCATCAGCAACGGCCTTCTCTAGAACCGTCTGTCTCGCCTGGTCTTCTTTCTCAAGAAGTCTGCAGTGCTCTTTAACTTTTTGGCCATCCCGGCCATCTCTTCCTTGCTTCGGCAATGAGCAGCCTGTTCGGCTCTCAGCTCTTCGAGGGCTTTCTTGGCAGCCGCATCACTTTTCCTGGCTTGATCTTTAGCTCGGGCAAGTTCTGCCCTAAGACTCTCCATGGCGGCCGCACCATCTGCGTCAAGCACACACACATGGTAAGACACTGGCATAAAACTCTTCTTACCTAATGCTGCCCGAGGAATCACATACCTTGAGCCTCATCAAACCGCTTGTTGACAAGCGCGATGTCGGCATCTGCCACGTCCAGTTGCCGCTTTAGTTCGGCAAAACCAGCAGTTCGGCTTGATTCCGGACACCCTGCAGCCTACATTAAAAGGCGACATTTTAGAGCTGGGGTTATGATCCTCCGCGTGCCGTCATTTGTTGACGACGCGCAGAGTCTCAGGGGCTACTATCTACATAGGGCGCATCTTATTTATGCGCAACTAACAAAAGTGTACATTATCTAATGTACCTCAAAACCCGTCAATAAACTTTCGACGGCCTCACGCAATCCGCTCTCTGCGGATGAAATCCTTTCAATCACCGTGCCCATAAATGCACGGTGCTCCTCCGAAATAGAAGCTCGCCCCATCAGAACCTTTAGCTCCTCCGGCCGAGCACCAGACGGTGCTGGACTTGTCCCATGACCTCTTTCGAAGGCCGGACGTGGAGAACTTCGGGGGGGCCCATAGCTATCTTCCGCCCCTGCCGAACTCGGAGAAACCCTCCGTGACGACACCTCAGGGTCGCCCGCCTTGTTAGGCGGCACAGCAGAAGGAGGCGTCCCGCTCTCCATCATCTCCGGAAGAAGCTCCCTCGAAGACGAGCTCTGCTGAGAAGGGCTGAGGTCCGAACTACAAGTTAAAAATTCGGTTAAACTTCTCAGATATAAATCACGGATTTCTCTCATCCCTCGAAAGGAAAATCTTTTTCTACTCACGGCTCGCTGGAGGGCTGATCTCCTTGAGTACGTAGTCCGGCCGAGGAACTCCCCGGCGTAGGACCCTCTGATGAAGACTTTTTCTCCCGCTTCGAGGCCATGGTCTCCGGGTCGTTAGAGGCAGCTCTCTTTTTCCCTTTAGGAGAGGAATTGTCGATTCCTCCCTTCGAAGCGGCCTCCTTCGAGGATGCCATAATTTCCTTGTCCTCCCCCTCGCCTCCCTCCAAAGGCATTATCTCCAGCATCCTGACTAGCACGGAATCCAGCCTGGTTTCGGGAAGGGGAGCCAGACACCTTATCAGCTTTGCCTTTGCTATCCACTCCTATTTAAAAGGACAACTCTTTTAAGGGCAAGTTTATGACTATTATGCGAATAGAAGGTCCGGGCACAAGGTTACTTACTTGACTATCCGGGCGATTGCAGCTTAGGCCTGCATCCTCGGTTAAATCCGGACACGCTTCTTGTGATCCGAAGAACAGTTTATACAACTCCACGGGCGTTGCGCCCATGAAATTCTGGAGAGCTCGAGGTCCCTCTGGATTGAACTCCCACGGGCGAAGGGAGCGACGTTTGCCGGGCAATATTCAGCGAATCAGCATGACCTGCATCACCTTGACCAGGCTGAGGTCTCCTTCCAAGAGACCCTTAATACGGCCCTGCAACAAGGGCACGTCTTTGGGCAAACCCCAATCTAACCGTGTGTTAACCCATGACGCTAGCCGTGATGGGGGACCCGAGCGAAAGGCAGGAGGCGCCACCCACTTGGTGCCCCGGGGAGCGGTGATATAAAACCACTCTCGTTGCCACAAGCCTAGCTCCTCTTGAAAAGAGCCCTTGGGCCATGGAGCATCAACATTTTTTCTTATAACAGCGCCTCCGCACTCTGCATGACGTCCCTTGATCATCTTCGCCTCCACTTTGAAGGTCTTGAGCCATAATCCGAAGTGAGGGGTGACGCGGAGGAACGCTTCACACACGACGATAAACGAGGAGATATGGAGGATGGACTCCGGAGCTAAATCATGAAATTCCAGCCCGTAATAAAACAACAGTCCCCTCACAAAGGGATCCATTGGGAAGCCCAACCCTCGGAGGAAGTGAGACATGAACACCACGCTCTCACCGGGCTGGGGACTGGGAATAACCTGCCCTTGAGCAGGCAACCTGTGTGAAATTTCACCGGTCAGGAACTTAGCCTCCCTTAACTTTAGCACGTCCTCCTCCGTGACGGAGGAGGGTGTCCACCGGCCTTGAAGGTCAGAACCGGACATTGTCAAAGGTCCGAAGCGCCTGGAATCTGGAGCCTGGGGTGTTGGAACTCGAGGCGACGGGCGAACAAGATTGAGATTGAAAAAAGAAGTAAGGCTTGGTCTCTTTATAAGAGGTCAAATACCAAGAGCCCTCCCCGTAACCGTTTGGGACTCGCCTTTAATCAAGGCAAACGTGCTAACGGACACGGTTGGGTTACCCACGTCCGTGTTGATGAAAATCCCGTAAAAAGGGCACACGATCTCTGCTTTGACAAGACGTGCCAAGGAAACCGCCTCGCTAAATGTGCTGAGGAGGAAGAGTAAAAACGATTTATGTAAAGAACTTGGCTGTAGTGCGATGATGCACTGCAGAATACGTCAGCAGATTTGATTTGTGTTAACATTATTCTCTCTATGGCACTATGTGGAAACTTATTTTGCAGAGCCGGACACTATTCTTGGTGTTTGCAATCTTCTACGAAGGACTTGGAGGAGGAACCCGGGCAGCAGCGGTGTCATCACATTGGCCGGGGATACGAAATACGTGGTCCGGGTTCTCAAGCTCGCCTACAGGGCCGCGGCACTTCGTGCCCTTCCACCGTAGGCGCCCCGGAGGCTCAGGAGGCCACGCCCACTAAGAAAAAGCAGTTGTTCTCTCAGGACCGAGCTGAGACAAAGCAGGTGTCTGTCGACGCAGGGGGCTCAAACCCCACCTTCACCATCGGTGCGGGCCTTCCTTCGTGCCAGGAGGAGGCACTAGTTGGCTTCCTGAGGGCTAGCAAAGACGTGTTTGCGTGGGAAGCGTCGTACTTGGTTGGTGTCTCAAGGGAGCTTATCGAGCACCACTTGATGGTGTGTCCTAGTGCGCGCCTGATGAAGCAAAAAGTGCGATGTCAAGCGCAAGAGAAGCAAGCGTTCAGTGTCCAGGAGTTCGCCAAGCTCCGAGAGGCCGGCGTCATTTGGGAAGTACGCCACCCGGACTGGTTGGCGAATCCTGTGATCGTCCCCAAGAAAGGGGGGAAGGAGCGCATGTGCGTTGACTTCACAAGCCTCAACAAGGCCTGCCCTCAGGACCCTTTCCCGCTCCCGTGTATCGACCAGATTGTGGATTCCACTGCCGAGTGCGATTTGCTGTGCTTCTTGGATGCTTTCTCCGGATATCATCAAATCAAGATGATGATAGAGGATGTCTAGAAGACAACTTTTATCTCCCTGTGTGGCATGTACTGCTACACTTGCATGCCCTTCGGGTTGCGGAACACTGGGGCAACTTTCCAGCGACTGATGCACATCGTGCTCGGGCCGCAGCTGGGGAGGAATGCGGAGGCATACGTTGATGACATCGTAGTCAAGTCACGGGAGGCAAGGACCCTGATCAAAGACCTAGGAGAAACATTCACTAACCTGCACAACATAAACCAGAAGCTCATTCCGGAGAAGTGTGTGTTCGGGGTCTCGTCTAGCAAGCTGCTGGGTTTCCTGGTGTCGCACAGAGGGATCGAGGCCAACCCCGAGAAGGTCAAGGAAATAGAGCGGATGAGCCCTCCTCAGACCATCAAGGAGATCCAGAACCTTGCTGGGTGCGTGACCTCCTTGGGGCGCTTCATCTCCAAGCTTGGCGAGCGCACCCTCCCTTTCTTCAATCTAATGAAGAAGAAGGACCCGTTCGAGTGGACCCCGGAAGCTGAGGCGGCCTTCGAAGACCTTAAGCGATAACTCACGAGCCTGCCTGTCATGGTGGCGCCCAGTCCGCATGAGCCCATGGTGCTTTACCTGGCGTCCACGCCCCACTTGGACAGTGCGGCGCTCGTGGCAGTTAGGGAGGGACCTGCCGGCGTGGGCTTGAAGCAAGGCAGCCCGTGAGAAGCCGCGCAACCTTCGTTGCCCCAGGGCGATGCTCCTGGGGATCCCATTGCTTCGTCGACCTCCGAGCATCACGAGTCCCTCGTGCCCCCCGCGGAGGAAGACGTCCCTGACTCCTCGCCCCTCATTAAGCATCCGGTGTACTTCGTCAGCACCGTGTTGCCTGATGCATGCGCGTGCTACCCGATGTAGCAGAAACTCCTGCTCGCACTCCTCGCTGCCTCTAGGAAGCTGCATCACTATTTCTGAGGCCACCCCATCAAGGTCGTATCGGCATATCCTTTGGAGAAGGTGCTGCACAGCCCTAACCATGTGGGGAGGGTTGCAGAATGGAACATCGAGCTGCAGGCCTTCCAGCTAGAGTTCAGCACGACCAAGGTCATCAAGAGGGTGGCCCTGGCCAACTTCGTGGCGGAGTGGACCGACGCTCCTGATCGGGGGCTGTATGAGGGCCAATCCCTCGTGTCGGGCGACGAAGCACCCGACGGATGGGTCATGCACTTCGATGGTGCCTTTGCGTGGCAGAGCGTGAGGGCTGGAGTCGTGCTCGTCTCGCCAACCAAGGACAAGCTCTACTATGTCGTGCAATTCTGGTTTCGTCGCGACGAGAAGGTCTCCAACATCATCGCAGAGTATGAGAGCTTGATTGCTAGCCTCAGGACCATGGCCGGCCTAGGAATCAAGCGCCTCACCATCAAGGGTGACTCCCAACTCCCCGTCAACTTCTCCAACAAAGTGTACAAGCTGAAGGAAAAGCACATGGAGGCTAACTTGGAAGAGGTACCTAAAATCAAAAAACGCTTCCCGGGCTTGGAATTGCAGCATGTCCCGGGGGGGGGGCGAACAAGGAAGCAGATGACATCACCAAGAGGGCATCCCGTCGCAAGCCCCAGAGGCTTGGTGTCTTCGAGGAAAGACTCCACAAGTCGTCAGCGGCCCCCACGGCCGCGGGTTCGGTGTTGTCAGGGAGGAGCTGCCGACGGCCCCGACCTCAGGAGCTCACTCACTCCTAGCGCTGGGACCTCAGGCGGGCTGCTGGATCGAGGAGTTCAAGGCGTACGTGCTCCGTGGCGTCATGCTAGAGAAGGAGGAGGACGCGTAATGCATGGTCCGCCAGGCCATTGCTTATTGCTTGCAGGACGACATGCTATACCGGCGACGCCCCAACGACGTCTTGCTGCGGTGCATATTTGAAGAGCAAGGGCGCAGGTTGTTGGCTGATATCCATGGCGGGGACTACTGGCACCACTCCTCGTCACGCACCCTCATGGGAAAGGTGTTCCGTAGCGGTTTCTACTGGCCGACGGCGCTCATCGACGCTCAACGACACCACCGAGCTCCTGCGATCCTGCAAGGCTTGCCAATTCCATGTCAAGCAGATTCACAAGCCCGCGCAAGGTTTCCAGACCATCCCACTCTCATGGCTGTTCGTGGTCTGGGGGTTGGCTACTCTAGGCCCGTTCCCTCGAGCGGTCGTAGGATACCACTACCTCTACATCGCCATCGACAAGTTCACCAAGTGGGCAGAGGTGGAGCCCATACGCACCATCCCCGCTGGGTCAGCCGTCAAGTTCATCAAGGGCCTTGTGAGCTGTTTCAGTGTTCCTAATCATATCATTACTGACAATGGCTTAGAACTCACAAGCAACCTCTTCAGGACGTACTGCGCTAACCTTGGAACGCAGATTTGCAACGCTTCAGTGTCGCGCCCACGGAGCAACGGCCAGGCCGAGCGCACCAACGCGGAGGTCCCGAGGGACCTCAAGGCGAGGAGCTTCAAGAAGAATCTCGAGGCTTGTGGTAGGAGTTGGCTTGGTGACCTTCAGTCTGTGGTGTGGTCAATCCGCACCACTGTGACTAAGCCTACCGACGAGACCCCATTCTTCCTCATCTACAGGGCCGAGGCGGTCCTCCTTCACGTGGCCAGGCATCGCTCCCTGCGGGTCCTAGCATTTGACAAGGCACGTCAGGATGCCTCGCAGGGGATAGACCTCGTGCTCGGGGAGGAAGCCCGCCGCCAAGCATCGCTCCGTGCAGCGAGGTACTGAAGGAAATATGCCCTAGAGGCAATAATAAACTTGTTGTTTTATATTTCCTTATTCATGATAAAGGTTTATTATTCATGCTAGAATTTTATTGATAGAAAACCTAGATACATGTGTGAATACATAAACAAACACTGTGTCCCTGGTGAGCCTCTACTAGACTAGCTCGTTGATCAAAGATGGTTAAGGTTTCCTAACCATGGACATGAGTTGTCATTTGATAACGGGATCACATCATTAGTAGAATGACGTGATGGACAAGACTCATCCGTTAGCTTAGCATAATGATCGTTCATATTTATTCCTATTGTTTTCTTCATGTCAAATACATATTCCTTCGACTATGATATTATGCAACTCCCGGATACCGGATGAATGAATTGTGTGCTATCAAACGTCACAACATAACTAGGTGATTATAGAGATGCAACACCAACGACAACTAGAACAAGAGGAGCGAGCGCGACAACACCAAGACGCACAAGATGCCGAGGCACAACGCCAAGAACAACAACCACGAGAAGCTCAAGCACTTGAGGCGCAACGCACCCTTCGAGATTCAAGTCGTGCCGTAGCCAATCGAGGCCGACTAGCGTGGGAACATCAAGAAGCGCTTCGTGATGAAGTTCAAGAGCGGATTTATCAATCACGTGTGCATCGTCAAGTTCCTCGTCAAGATCGACAAGCACCTCCTCAAGTTAGACAAGAACCTCAAGTTCGCCAAGAGAATGAAGACAATGGAAATCCTCCAAGACAAGAGCAACATGAGATTGTCAATCCTCAACGTCATGGGCGTCATCATCCTTGACCCCAACACAATGAAGAGCAACGATAGGGCAAGCTAAAGTTCACCATGCCCAAGTTCTCCGGAAGCAATGACCTCGAAGAGTGCATATCATGGGCATTGAAGGTTGACAAAATCTTCCGCTTGCACAACTATGAAGAAGAGAAGAAGATCGCGACGGCATCCCTTGAGTTCCAAGACTACGTCCTCATTTGGTGGGAACAAGTCATTGAGTGCCGAGCGGCAAGAGGTGAACCACCCATCACTACTTGGGAGCAAATGAAGGATGTCATGAGAGCACACTTCTACCAAACTACTACAACCGCGACCTCTTCAAGAAACTCCAAATCCTCAAGCAAGGAACCAAGAGCGTTGAAGAGTACTACAAGCAAATGGAGATTGCCATGATACGAGCCAATGTCACGGAAGATGATGAGCAAACTATGGCACGTTTCTTGAATGGACTCAACCATCCTATCAAGAAGATTGCCGACTTCCAACCATACTCGAACCTCAGAGAGCTAGTGCATCAAGCTAACAAAGCGGAACGCCAAGTGCAAGATGACTTCAAGTACACCAAGTTCTCATCCAAGTCCTATGGTTTCTCCAACTCTCAAGCGTCAACGACTCCAACACCTTCTACCTCAGACTAACCATCTACAACCAATGGCGGCAAGTAAAGTTACACGAAAACTTCGACAAGCTCAAGTCATCCTCCTAATACAAGCAACTTCAAACTGAAAGCTTCATCATCATCTACCCCAACCGATGAGACCATCAAGACGAGTTCCTTCAAATGCTTCACATGCGGCGGCCGAGGTCACAAGTCTTTCGAGTGTACAAGCAAGCACACCATGATCCTCAACGACGACGGAACCTACGACTCCATGAGTGAAGGAGAAATGGAAGCCCTTGAGCAAGTGGCCATGCACCGGCAAGTGAACGACGATGAAGATGATCAAGTCTTTTTTGACAAAGATTCGAGCCCCGCTCTCGTTGTCTCCAAGGTCTTGACTCTTCCACATCAACAAGAAGAAGACCAAAGATGCCATATCTTCCACACCAAGGCCGGAATCAATGGAAGGTCCGTCAAGGTCATCATCGATGGAGGGAGTTGCCATAACTTAGCAAGTGAAGAACTATGCTCCAAGATTCAATTGGTCAAGATAAAGCACCCGCACCCCTACAAGGTTCAATGGCTAAGCGACTCTGGCACAATCCAAGTCGAGCATAAGGTACAAGTTTCCTTCAAGATCGGAGCTTACAAAGACACTTTGGATTGTGATGTCATTCCAATGACCGTTTGCCACCTCCTTCTTGGACGACCATGGCAATTTGACCGAGGTGTCATCCACCACGAGCGTAGAAATCACTATAGCTTCAAGATGAAAGGAAAGGAGTACGTGCTATGACCTATGTCTCCAAGCCAAGTGATCGCCGACAAGCAATCCACCCATCGTGGAGAGTGCTACCTCTTGAGCATTGCGTTGGTTTTCCCTTGAAGAGGAAAGGGTGATGCAGTAAAGTAGCATAAGTATTTCCCTCAATTTTTGAGAACCAAGGTATCAATCCAGTAGGAGGTCACGCTCAAGTCCCTTGCACCTATAGAAACAAATAAGAACCTCGCAACCAACACGATAAATGGGTTGTCAATCCCTTCACGATCACTTACGAGAGTGAGATCTGATAGAGATGATAAGATAATATTTTGGTATTTTTATGATAAAGAGTAAAAGTAAAGAAAGAAAAGTAAACAGTAATGGAAATAATGGGAGATTAATATGATGGAAAATAGAACCGGCGGCCATAGGTTTCACTAGTGGCTTCTCTCAAGAGCATAAGTATTACAGTGGGTGAACGAATTACTGTCGAGAAATTGATAGAATTGAGCATAGTTATGAGAATATCTAGGTATGATCATGTATATAGGCATCACGTCCATGACAAGTAGACCGACTCCTGCCTGCATCTACTACTATTACTCCACACGTCGACCGCTATCCAGCATGCATCTAGCGTATTAAGTTCATAAGAACGGAGTAACGCTTTAAGCAAGATGACATGATGTAGAGGGATAAACTCATGCAATATCATATAACCCCCGTCTTTTTATCCTCGATGGCACCAATACAATACGTGTCGTTTCCCCTACTGTCACTGGGATCGAGCACCGCAAGATTGAACCGAAAGCTAAGCATTTCTCCCATTGCAAGAAAGATCAATCTAGTAGGCCAAACCAAACTGATAATTCGAAGAGACTTGCAAAGATAACCAATCATACATAAATAAATTTAGAGAGATTCAAATATTGTTCATAGATAATCTTGATCATAAACCCACAATTCATCAGATCTCGACAAACAAACCGCAAAATAAGATTACATCGAATAGATCTCCAAGAGAATCAAGGAGAACTTTGTATTGAGAACCAAAGAGAGAGAAGAAGCCATCTAGCTAATAACTATGGACCCGAAGGTTTGAGGTAAACTACTCACACATCATCGGAGAGGCTATGGTGTTGATGTAGAAGCCCTCCGTGATCGATGCCCCCTCTGGCAGGACACCGGAAAAGGCCCCAAGATGGGATCTCACGGGTACAGAAGGTTGCGGCAGTGGAATTAGGTTTTTGTGGTCGCTTCTGATAGTTTGGGGGTACGTAGTTATATATAGGAGGAAGAAGTAGGTTGGTGGAGCCACGAGGGGCCCACGAGGGTGGAGGGTGCGCCTGGGGGGGTGGGCGCGCCCCTGCCTCGTGGCCGCCTCATTGGTTGCTTGACGTCCACTCCAAGTCCTCTGAATCACGTTTGTTCCAAAAATCACGCTCCCAAAGGTTTCATTCCGTTTGGACTCCGTTTGATATCCTTTTTCTGCGAAACACTGAATTAGGCAAAAAAAACAGTAATTTGGGCTGGGCCTTCGGTTAATAGGTTAGTCCCAAAAATAATATAAAAGTGTATAAATAAGCCCATTAAACATCCCAAACAGAATATATAATATCATAGAACAATAAAAAATTATAGATACGTTGGAGACATATCAAGCATCCCCAAGCTTAATTCATGCTCGTCCTCGAGTAGCTAAATGATAAAAACAGAAGTTTTGATGTGGAATGCTTCTTAGCATAATTCTCAATGTAAATCTTTTTATTGTGGCATGAATATTTAGATCCGAAAGATTCAAGATAAAAGACAATAAAAACAATAATACTTCAAACATTCCAACCAAGCAATTATGTCTTATCAAAATAAAATAGCCAAAGAAAGCTTATCCCTACAAAATCATATAGTTAGGCCATGTTTCAATATTGTCACACAAACGTTCTCATCATGCATAACCCCGATGACAAGCCGAGCAATTGGTTCATACTTTTTAACGCGCTTCAGCCTTTTCAACTCTTACGCAGTACATGAGCGCAAGCCATGGATATAGCACTATGGGTGGAGTAAAGTATAATGATGGGGGTTGTGAGAGAAGACAAAAAGGTAGAAAGTCTCACATTGACGCGGCTAATCAATAGGCTATGGATATGCCCATCGGTTGATGTCAATGATAGGAGTAGGGATTGCCATGCAACGGATGCACTAGAGCTATAAATATATGAAAGCTCAACAAAAGAAACTAAGTGGGTGTGCATCCAAATTGCTTGCTCACGAAGACCTAGGGCATTTTGAGGAAGCCCATCATTGGAATATACAAGCCAATTTCTATAATGAAAAATTCCCACTAGTATATGAAAGTGACAACATAGGAGACTCTCCACCATGAAGATCATAGTGCTACTTTGAAGCACAAGTGTGGAAAAAGGATAGTAACATTGTCCCTTCTCTCCTTTTCTCTTTTTTTTCTTTTTTTCTTTTTTTCTTTGGGCCTTCTTTTTTTATTTTTTGCCTCTTTTTTTATTTATTTATTCCGGAATCTCATCCTGACTTGTGGGGGAATCATAGTCTCCATCATCCTTTCCTCACATTGGACAATGCTCTAATAATGATGATCATCACACTTTTATTATTTACAACTCAACAATTACAACTCAATACTTAGAACAAAATATGACTCTATGTGAATGCCTTCGGCGGTGTACCGGGATATGCGATGAATCAAGAGTGACATGTATGAAAAATTATGAATGGTGGCTTTGCCACAAAATACAATGTCAAGTACATGATCATGCAAAGCAATATGACAATGTTGAAGCGTGTCATAATAAACGGAACGGTGGAAAGTTGCATGGCAATATATCTCGGAATGGCTATGGAAATGCCATGATAGGTAGGTATGGTGGATGTTTTGAGGAAGATATAAGGAGGCTTATGTGTCATAGAGCGTATCATATCACGGGGTTTGGATGCACCAGCGAAGTTTGCACCAACTCTCAAGGTGAGAAAGGGCAATGCGCGGTACCGTAGAGGCTAGAAAATTGTGGAAGGTTGAGAGTGCGTATAATCCATGGACTCACATTATTCATAAAGAAATCATATAATTATTGCAAAAGTTTATTAGCCCTCGAAGCAAAGTACTACTATGCATTCCCCTAGAGGGATAGATTGGTAGGAAAAGACCATCGCTCATCCCCGACCGCCACTCATAAGGAAAGCAATAAAAGAACACCTATGTGTCAAAATTGTTACACAACTTTTACCATACGTGCATGCTAAGGGACTTGCCAACCTTAACACAAGTATTTCTCAATTTCACAATTACTCAACTAGCACACTCTAATATTACCACCTTTATATCTCAAAACACTTATCAAGCATCTAACTTCTGATGATATCCAACGAACTCAATATGGAATATTAGTTTCACAATTAAAGCAAATTACCATGCTGTTTAAGACTCTAAAAATAATATAAGTGAAGCATGAGAGATCAATAATTTCTATAAAATACAACCACCGCCGTGCTCTAAAAGATATAAGTGAAGCACTAGAGCAAAAACTATACAGCTCAAAAGATATAAGTAAAGCACATAGAGTATTCTAACAAATTTCGAATCATGTGTGTCTCTCTTAAAAGGTGTGTACAGCAAGGATGATTGTGGCAAACTAACAAAAAAAGACTCAAATCATACAAGACGCTCCAAGAAAAACACATATCATGTGGTGAATAAAAATATAGCTCCAAGTAAAGTTGCCGATGGATGAGGACGAAAGAGGGGATGCCTTCCGGGGCATCCCCAAGCTTTGGCTTTTTGGTGTCCTTGGATTTACCTTGTGGTTCCTTAGGTATTCCCAAGCTTAGGCTCTTGCCACTCCTTGTTCCATTGTCCATCAAATCTTCACCCAAAACTTGAAGACTTCACAACACAAAACTTAACAGAAAATCCCGTGAGCTCCATTAGCGAAAGAAAACAAAACACCACTTCAAGGTACTGTATTGAACTCATTCTTTATTTATATTGGTGTTAAAACTACTGTATTCCAACTTCTCTATGGTTTATAAGCTCTTTTACTAGCCATATATTCATCAAAATAAGCAAACAACACACGAAAAACAGAATCTGTCAAAAACAGAACAATCTGTAGTAATCTGTAACTAACGCAAACTTCTGGAACTCTAAAAATTCTGCAAAAATAGGACGACCTAAATAATTTGTTTATTGATCATCTACAATTGGAATCAGTATTTTATCACGTTCTGGTAATTTTTAACAATTGTTTTCGCAAACATAAAGTTTCTGGTATTTTCAGCAAGATCAAATGACTATCATCCAAGAAGATCCTATATGTTTAACTTGGCACAAATTCTAATTAAAACACAAAACCACGTCGAAACAGAGGCTAGATGGATTATTCATTCCTAAACAAAACCAAAAAGCAAAAAAAACTAAAAATAAAATTGGGTTGCCTCCCAACAAGCGCTATCGTTTAACGCCCCTAGCTAGGCATAAAAACAAGGATAGATCTAGGTATTGCCATCTTTGGTAGGCAATTCATAAATGGCTCTCATAATAGATTCATATGGTAATTTAATTTTCTTTCTAGGGAAGTGTTCCATGCCTTTCCTTAATGGAAATTGGAATCTAATATTTCCTTCCTTCATATCAACGATTGCACCAATCGTTCTAAGGAAAGGTCCACCAAGAATAATAGGACATGAAGGATTGCAATCTATATCAAGAACAATGAAATCTACAGGCACATAATTCCTATTTGCAACAATAAGAACATCATTAATTCTTCACATAGGTTTCCTGATAGTGGAATCCGCAAGATGCAAGTTTAAAGAGCAATCGTCAAATTCATGGAAACCTAACAAATCACACAAAGTTTTTGGAATCGTGGAAACACTAGCACCCAAATCACACAAAGCATAGCATTCATGATTGTCAATTTCAATTGTAATTGTAGGTTCCCATTCATCATAAAGTTTTCTAGCGATAGAAACTTCCAACTCAAGTTTTTCTTCAGAAGATTGCATCAAAGCATCAACGATATGTTTAGTAAAAGCTTTATTTTGACTATAACCATGCGGAGAATTTAGCACGGATTGCAACAAGGAAATACAATCTATAAAAGAGAAATTATCATAATTAAATTCCTTGAAATCCAAAATAATGGGTTCATTGCTATCTAAAGTTTTAACCTCTTCAATCCCACTTTTACCAATTTTTGCATCAAGATCTAAAAACTCCGAATTTTTGGGACGCCTTTTAACTAAAGTTGTCTCATCTCCAGTACCATCATTATAAAGATTCATATTGGAAAACAAAGATTTATTAGGGGACACATCAATAACTTTTAGATCTTCATCTTTATTCTCATAAAAACTAGAAGAATACACTTTCACAAAGCAATCTTTCTTAGCGCTCATCCTTGCGGTTCTTTCTTTGCACTCATCAATGGAAATTCTCATGGCTTTGAGAGACTCATTGATATCATGCTTAGGTGGAATAGATCTAAGTTTCAAAGAATCAACATCAAGAGAAATTCTATCCATGTTCCTAGCCAATTCATCAATCTTAGGCAATTTTTCTTCAAGCAAGGCATTGAAATACTTTCGCGAATTCATAAACTCTTTAACACTAGTCTCAAAATCAGAGGGCAACTTATTAAAATTTCCATAAGAGTTGTTGTAGGAATTACCATAACTATTAGAGGAATTACTAGGATACGGCCTAGGATTAAAGTTTCCTCTATAAGCGTTGTTACCAAAATTGTTCCTAACAACAGAATTCACATCCATAGATTCATTATTATTCTCAATCAAAGTAGACAAAGGCAGATCATTGGGATCAGAAGAAACACTTTTATTAGCAAACAATTTCATAAGTTCATCCATCTTTCCACCCAAAACATTAATTTCTTCTATCGCATGCACTTTTTTACTAGTAGAACTTTCAGTGTGCCATTGAGAATAATTAACCATAATATTAACTAGGAGTTTAGTAGCTTCTCCTAAAGTGATTTCCATAAAAATGCCTCCGGCGACCGAATCTAAAAGATTTCTAGAAGCAAAATTCAATCCGGCATAAATGTTTTGTATAATCATCCATAAGTTCAAACCATGAGTAGGGCAATTACGTATCATTAATTTCATCCTCTCCCAAGCTTGTGAAACATGTTCATGACCAAGTTGCTTAAAATTCATAATATCGTTTCTAAGAGAGATGATTTTACCAGGAGGAAAATACTTAGAGACAAAAGCATCTTTGCACTTATTCCAAGAATCAATACTATTTTTAGGCAAAGGCGAAAACCAGGGTTTAGCATGATCTCTAAGAGAAAATAGAAATAGCTTCAATTTAGCAATATCATTATCCACATCTTTCTTCTTTTGCATATCACACAAATCAACAAAGCTATTTAGATGGGTAGCGGCATCTTCACTAGGAAGGCCGTCGAATTGATCTTTCATGACAAGATTCAGCAAAGCAGCATTAAATTCACAAGATTCAGCTTCGGTAACAAGAGCAATCGGAGTGCTAAGAAAATCATTGCTGTTGGTATTGGCAAATCACACAATTTAGTATTATCTTGAGCCATCGTTACAAGCAAGCAATCCAACACACGAGCAAACAAGAAGCAAGCGAAAAGGAGGGCGAACGGAAAAGAGAGGGCGAATAAAACCACAAGGGTGAAGTGGGGGAGAGGAAAACGAGAGGCAAATGGCAAATAATGTAATGCGAGGGATAAGAGTTTGTGATGGGTACTTGGTATGTCTTGACTTGTGTAGACTCGGCAACGGTGCCAAAAATGGCTTGTTGTTGGGAGTCAAATCTTGACTTGACTTGGCGCACACCTCCCCGGCAACGGCGCCGGAAATCCTTCTTGCTACCTCTTGAGCATTGGGTTGGTTTTCCCTTGAAGAGGAAAGGGTGATGCAGTAAAGTAGCGTAAGTATTTCCCTCACTTTTTGAGAACCAAGGTATCAATCTAGTAGGAGGTCAGGCTCAAGTCCCTTGCACCTATGGAAACAAATAAGAACCTCGCAACCAATGCGATAAAAGGGTTGTCAATCCCTTCACGGTCACTTACGAGAGTGAGATCTGATAGAGATGATAAGATAATATTTTTGGTATTTTTATGATAAAGAGTAAAAGTAAAGAAAGCAAAGTAAACAGTAATGGAAATAACGGGAGATTAATATGATGGAAAATAGACCCGGGGGCCATAGGTTTGACTAGTGGCTTCTCTCAAGAGCATAAGTATTACGGTGGGTGAACAAATTACTGTCGAGCAATTAATAGAATTGAGCATAGTTATGAGAATATCTAGGTATGATCATGTATATAGGCATCATGTCCGTGACAAGTAGACCGACTCCTGCCTGCATCTACTACTATTATTCCACACGTCGACCGCTATCCAGCATGCATCTAGGGTATTAAGTTCATAAGAACGGAGTAACGCTTTAAGCAAGATGACATGATGTAGAGGGATAAACTCATGCAATATGATATAAACCCCATCTTTTTATCCTCGATGGCAACAATACAATAAGTGTCGTTTCCCCTACTATCACTGGGATCGACCACCGCAAGATCGAACCCAAAGCTAAGCACTTCACCCATTACAAGAAACATCAATCTAGTAGGCCAAACCAAACTGATAATTCGAAGAGACTTGCAAAATAACCATTCATACATAAAAGAATTCAAAGAAGATTCAAATATTGTTCATATAATCTTGATCATAAAGCCACAATTCATCGGATCTCGACAAACACACTGCAAAAGAAGATTACACCGAATAGATCTCCAAGAGAATCGAGGAGAACTTTGTATTGAGAACCAAAGAGAGAGAAGCTAGCTAATAACTATGGACTCGAGGGTCTGAGGTAAACTACTCACACATTATCGGAGAGGCTATGGTGTTGATGTAGAAGCCCTCCATGATCGATGCCCCCTCCGGCAGGACGCCGGAAAAGGCCCCAAGATGGGATCTCACGGGTACAGAAGGTTGCGGCAGTGGAATTAGGTTTTTGTGGCCGCTTCTGATAGTTTGGGGGTACGTAGGTATATATAGAAGGAAGAAGTAGGTCGGTGGAGCCACGAGGGGCCCACGAGGGTGGAGGGCATGCCTGGGGGGTGGGGGTAGGCGCGCGCCCTGCCTCGTGGCCGCCTCGTTGGTTTCTTGACGTCCACTCCAAGTCCTCTGGGTCATGTTTGTTCCAAAAGTCACGCTCCCGAAGGTTTAATTCCGTTTGGACTCCATTTGATATCCTTTTTCTGCGAAATACTGAAATAGGCAAAAAAACAGCAATTTGGGTTGGGCCTCCGGTAAATAGGTTAGTCCCAAAAATAATATAAAAGTGTATAAATAAGCCCATTAAACATCCAAAACAGAATATATAATAGCATGGAACAATAAAAAAAATAGATATGTTGGAGACGTATGAGAGAGAGTAGTGAGAGAGCAAAGCACCAAAAAGAGAGTGAGCGCCACAAGCCCAAATTGAGTGCTCCACGATGAACGACAAGAACAACTTAGTCCATTCGCCACCAAACATGAGATGAGAGAAGTTTGTGAGAACCCATCAAGTGTCATGCACTATGTACTTGTGTGCAAAGATGAGGCACCAAAAGCTAACACCTCTCACAATCTACCTCTGGTGTTATCTTATCTTTTGCAGGAATTCCAAGATGTTTTCCCCGACGAGCTACCTCCGGGTCTACCTCCACTACGAGGCATCGAGCACCGCATCGACCTCATCCCCGGAGCACCACTTCCAAACAAGGCTCCCTACCGAGTCAACCCCGAAGAAACCAAAGAAATACAAAGGAAAGTAAAGCATCTCATAGACCATGGACATGTGCGTGAAAGTTTAAGTCCTTGTGCCGTACCGGTCATTCTTGTACCAAAACGAGACGGAAGCTTTCGCATGTGTTCCGATTGTAGATCTATCAATGCTATCACCGTTCGCTATAGGTACCCCATTCCACGCCTTGATGATATGCTAGATGAACTTAGCGGTGCCACTATTTTTTATCCAAAATCGATCTCAAAAGTGGTTACTATCAAAGACGCATACAAGAGGGTGATGAGTGGAAAACCGCTTTCAAAACTACGTTTGGTTTGTATGAGTGGCTAGTCATGCCTATGGGTTTATCGGAAACACCAAGTACTTTCATGCGTCTTATGCATTATGTGTTTCGCCCTTACATTGGTGAATTTGTTGTTGTTTACTTCGACGATATCCTTGTTTTTAGCAAATCTCTCAAAGAGCATGTCACCCACCTTTGCACCATGCTACAAACTCTTCGAAAAGAGCATCTTTATGCTAATATGGAGAAATGCCTTTTTGGTGTTGATAAGCTTGTTTTCTTGGGTTTTGTAGTATCTTCTAAGGGTGTTCATGTTGACGAATCTAAGATCAATGCTATTAAAACTTGGCCCCAACCAGCCAATTTGCAACAAGTGCGTAGTTTCCTTGGTTTAGCCGGTTTCTACCGTAGATTTGTGAAGCATTTTAGCACTATTGCATCTCCTTTACATGCTTTGATCAAGAAGAATGCACCCTTTGTTTGGGGACCATCGCAAGATAGCGCATTCAATGAGCTTTAGAATTTGCTTACTCATGCTACCGTGCTTGCATTACACAACTTTGACAAACCCCTTGAAATTCATTGTGATACTAGTGGTAATGGCATAGGAGGTGTGTTAACGCAAGAGAAGCGCCCCATAGCATACTTTAGTGAAAAACTCTACGGAGCGCAACTCAATTACCCCATCTATGACAAAGAGCTATATGAATTTATCATCCATACCGATCATGAAACGCTTAAATATCTTAAGGGTTAAACTAAGTTGAACAAGCGTCATGCTAAATGGAGTGAGTTTATTGAGTCATTTCCTTATCATCAAGTATATCAAAGGAAAGGAAAATGTTGTGGCGGATGCGCTTTCCCGTATATGCATGCTTGTTACTCAACTTGAATTGAATGTCATTGGTTTTGAGCACATAAAAGACTTGTATGCGCATGATCCTACTTTTGCTATTCCTTATGCCAAGTGTTTGACGCATACTTCTTGGGATAGATATTACCTCAAAGAAGGTTATCTTATGAGAGGTAACAAACTTTGCATCCCCGAGTCTTCTCTTCGTTTGTTACTTTTGCAAGAATCTCATGGAGGAGGACTAATGGGACACTTTGGATGCGACAAGACATTTGCTACACTCTCCAAGAACTACTTTTGGCCAAAGATGTTTCGCGACGCAACCGCTTCACCAACCGATGCTCTACATGTCGCAAAGCTAAGTCTAAAGCTCAATCTCATGGACTCTATATGCCTCTTCCAATAACGTACCAACCATGGGAAGATATTAGCATGGATTTTGTCCTTGGTTTGCCTAGAACTACAAATGGCAAGGATTCCGTGTTTGTTGTTGTGGACCGAAAATGGCACAATTCATACCATGCAACAAGATAGACGATACTTCACATGTTGTAAATCTTTTTTGTAGGGAAATATTGCGACTTCATGGAGTGCCAAAGACGATTGTCTCGGACCGTGATGTCAAGTTCTTGAGTTACTTTTGGAAGACATTATGCGCCAAGCTCGGAATCAAGCTACTATTCTCCACGGCATACCATCCACAAACCGACGGCCAAACGGAGGTGACGAATCGTACACTCTCCACTCTGCTATGCGTGTTGATAAAGAAGAACATCAAGGACTGGGAGGAGTTCCTACCTATCGCCGAGTACGCCTACAACCGTGCAAGACATTCGACTACCGGCAAGTCCCCTTTCGAGGTCGTCTATGGCTTCAACCCATTGTCACCATTGGACATTCTTCCTCTACCACTCCAAGAGCGCACAAATATGGATGCGAGTGCCCGAGTCAACTACCTCAAGAAGATGCATGAAGATACAAGGCACACCATTGAACGCCAAGTACAACGACTCACGACCAAGCTCAACGTCAACAAGAAAACCATGATATTCAACATTGGAGATCTTGTGTAGCTACACCTTCGCAAGGACCGTGTCCCCAACGAACGCAAGTCCAAACTTCTACCACGAGCCGATGGACCCTTTAAGGTGCTTGCACGCTACAACAAAAACGCCTACAAGATCGACATCCCACGCGACAAGTACTCCGTGAGCGACATCTTCAACGTCAAAGATCTCTCCCCGTACCATGGTGATGAGGATTTTGATCCGAGGTCGGATCTTTCCCAAGGGAGGGGAGATGATGCGGAGCATCGTTCGGTCATCCCCATGGACCTACCATCGTCTCATTAAGTGCCAAGAGGACCCATGACACGAGCACAAGCTAGAGCTCTCGAGAACGAGGTGACTTCCTTCCTTAGTGATATCACATATCATCCACTCGAGACATGGCTACTACCTAAGTCTGAGATGTTGTGCATGATTAGGTATCAAGAGGACCCTCCCAAAGATGCTCTTGAGGACGGATAAGCCGCCAAGTTCATGGATGAGGAGAACCAATGGAAGGAGTCAAGTACAACTCCCAGGACCCAGACATCCGGCCAGAACCCCAGACATCCGGCCCCTGGAAGCGTCACCAGTGTCAAGGAGCTAGCGGCCAAGTCTATAGGGCTCGGACATCCCGCGACCAGCCCGGACATCCGGCCTCCGACCCGCAAATCCGGTCTCCACCCCGGACAAGCCTATCCAGAGGACAAAAGAAATGACACTTCAGCCCAGACATCCGGCCCGTCCCGAGCTCCCGAACATCCGGCCCCTCGCCCGAACATCCGGACCCCGCCTATCCAGAGAACTTCGAGGCCGACCGCACCAGCTCGGACATCCGGCCCCTCCAGCCCGGACATCTGGCACCTCGCGAAGACCCGGACATCCGGCCCGATGCCCGGACATCTGGCCTCCCCTGTCTGCGCACAGTGTAAGGGCCGAGGCCTGTGTGCCCCTTCGCCCACCTAGACTATATATACTCCCCCATCTCCTTCTTTCTAGGGTTAGCATTGGTTTAGCTCATATGTGAGATAGAGCTTTGCTCATCCATACGGATCTTCTCCTTGAGAGAGACCGCGACCCCTCTACGGAGACGATCCATGTTGGATTCAAGACCCCCTCTTGGGTGGCCCCATCAAGACCTCCTCACGGAGAAGAACCGGTTACCTTTGTATCGTCCCTTGTTGACTTTGGATCTTGTATCTCCTCTAGTGTTCCAAGGATCTAGCATATGTGTGACTATATCTTATTGGTTTGAGAGTTCCTCTTGTGTTTTCCCTTGTGTTTCCCCATGTGTTCTCTGTGTTCTTAGTTGGGATCCGCTCCTTTCGTGAAAGATCGTCCATCTAGGGTTCCACCCAACATCACCCAGGCTTCTCGTGCGCCTTCACGGAAGGCGGATGTCTTCCATAGCTCAAACCGCCGCCGGGCACCTCTGAACAGGTTTGCCAAGCCCTCCATACTTTTTGGAGGGGTATCGGATGGCCCTAATGCCTTGATCATACTCCTCATGGCTTTCCGGGCCCGAGCATGTACCACGGACAGTTCCTTCAGCACGTCGCCTTGAAATCTGGATACTTCCACTTCAGTCCGACCAGTTAACAGACCTGCAGCAACAGAGTCATGACGTTCTGAATT
Source organism: Aegilops umbellulata (assembly GCA_032464435.1). Lineage (NCBI taxonomy): Eukaryota > Viridiplantae > Streptophyta > Magnoliopsida > Poales > Poaceae > Aegilops > Aegilops umbellulata. Next base: position 292,317,539 of record CP136060.1, read on the forward strand.
ATGGACTAAACATGAGCCCCTATGGTTGTTTAAAAAAGAAAGGAAGACATATTGAACATGCCACCCTTCAACTTCTCATTTTCTTTCTGAGCGGCTGATAACTGAGCCTTTAATCTCTCTATCTCTTCGGATTGTTTGTCTTTTTCCTCCTCGTATTTTTTCTTCCCGGACACGCTCATTGCGGCCGTTTTCATTTCCGCCAGTTCGGCGGTGACGACATTTAGCTGCGTCCGATTTATCTTTAGCTCCTGGGATAGCGTAGTATTCTTCTCTTTGAGAACCTGCGGGTCATATCGATCCTTAAATCGGTTTGCCTCGCCACTTCAAGTCTCGGGGGCTACTGGCATATGACTATCAAAATTGCATAAACTTTTACATGTATATCCTTTGAGAATAACTGAGTGACTCCGGCAAGTCCGTCTCGAGCGGCTTGAATATATGCATCCACCGAGCTGAGTGCGGTTAATTCTTGCTCGGAAAAGGCCAGAGCGCGCATGGCCTCTTTCAATCGACGGTAATTCATGACGCTCTCCACCTCGGAATTCGTCACTAATACATTGTGTGAATCCTCATGAGGCAGTGGAACTGGCATTGCATCGACTCTCGTCCTAGTTGGCGAGTCCAGCACCGGATTGGCTGACATTCGGCTAGCAGGGCGTTTTCCCACCGTCTGTCACGTGTTTCTCCTGACAACAAGGATAAAGGGAGACTTTAAACAATTCGAACTCGTGCCCAGGCATGTATTAAGCGGACAAACCTCTTGGAAGATTGTGAGATTTCTAGAACACTCCCGGTCCCCTTTCGTTTTGAATGACTACCCTGCGTAGGGGCCGCCCTTGAGGAGGTACGGTCCGCCGAGCGTCAATCCTATTAAAGTATGGATCAGTATAAATGACAAAGGTGCAAGTAGGGACTTCTTTTTAAGAGCCCTCTGAATACTTACGATGGAGAAGGGATAGGGGCGAGGGTAGTCGGTAGTGATAGCCACTTCTGAGCCGTCAAGGCTCGCTTGATAAAATACCCCATCATCGAACTCTATGTATATATCCGGATCCTCACAAAAGCCATGGTCTCCATCGCGATTGTGATCCTTTGTCTGTGGGGGCAGGACAGTGAACGTCCTCGATCATCTCCCGCCATGACTGTTTTAACAAAGAACAAATCGGATTAGCATGCCGTGACAGCAATAAGGCAGCACAGGTGAGTGAGTCCTGGATTAGGGGGGGTCCGGACAGCCGGACTATAACCTTTGGCCAGACTGTTGGACTATGAAGATACAAGATTGAAGACTTCGTCCCGTATCCGGAAGGGACTTTCCTTGGCGTGGAAGGCAAGCTTGGCGATACGCATATGTAGATCTCCTACCATTGTAACAGACTCTGTGTAACTGAAGGAAATATGCCCTAGAGGCAATAATAAAGTGATTATTTATTTCCTTACATATCATGATAAAAGTTTATTATTCATGCTAGAATTGTATTAACCGGAAACATAATACATGTGTGAATACATAGACAAACAGAGTGTCACTAGTATGCCTCTACTTGACTAGCTCATTAATCAAAGATGGTTATGTTTCCTAACCATGAACAAAGAGTTGTTATTTGATTAACGAGATCACATCATTAGTTGAATGATCTGATTGACATGACCCATTCCATTAGCATAGCACCCGATCGTTTAGTATGTTGCTATTGCTTTTATCCATGACTTATACATGTTCCTTTAACTATGAGATTATGCAACTCCCGTTTACCGTAGGAACACTTTGTGTGCTACCAAATGTCACAACGTAACTGAGTGATTATAAAGGTGCTCTACAGGTGTCTCCGAAAGTATTTGTTGGGTTGGCATATTTCGAGATTAGGATTTGTCACTCCGAATGTCGGAGAGGTATCTCAGGGCCTTCTCGGTAATGCACATCACATAAGCCTTGCAAGCATTGCAACTAATGTGTTAGTTGTGAGATGATGTATTACGGAACGAGTAAAGAGACTTGCCGGTAACGAGATTGAACTAGGTATTGGATACCGACGATCGAATCTCGGGCAAGTAACATACCGATGACAAAGGGAACAACGTATGTTGTTATGCGGTCTGACCGATAAAGATCTTCATAGAATATGTAGGAGCCAATATGGGCATCCAGGTCCCGCTATTGGTTATTGACCGGAGACGTGTCTCGGTCATGTCTACATTGTTCTCGAACCGTAGGGTCCGCACGCTTAAGGTTTCGATGACAGTTATATTATGAGTTTATGAGTTTTGATGTACCGAAGGAGTTCGGAGTCCCGGATGAGATCGGGGACATGACGAGGAGTCTCGAAATGGTCGAGACGTAAATATCGATATATTGGACGACTATATTCGGACATCGGAAAGGTTCTGAGTGATCCGGGTATTTTCGGGAGTATCGGGGAGTTACGGGATTACAGGAGAAGTAATGGGCCTTGATGGTCTTTAGTGGGAAGAGGAAAAAGGCTGCTGCGCCCCCCCTTTCCTCTGGTCCGAATTGGACTAGGGAAAAGGGGGCCGGCCACCTTTCCTTCTCCTCCTATTCCTTCTCCCTTCCTCCCCTCTTGGTGGACTCCTACTAGGACTTGGAAACCTAGTAGGACTCCACACCCTGGCGCGCCAAACCCTAGGCCGGCCACCCCCTCCCTTGCTCCTTTATATACGGGGGCAGGGGGCACCCCATAGACACACAAGTTGATCTACGGATCGTTCCTTAGCCGTGTGCGGTGCCCCCTTCCACCAAATTCCACCTCGGTCATATCGTTGCAGTGCTTAGGCGAAGCCCTGCGCCGGTAACACATCAAGATCGTCACCACACCGTCGTGCTGACGGAACTCTTCCCCGACGCTTTGCTGGATTGGAGCCCGGGGATCGTCATCGAGCTGAACGTGTGCCAAGAACTCGGAGGTGCTGGAGTAACGGTACTTGGATCAGTCGGATCGCGAGGAGAACGTACGACTACTTCCTCTATGTTGAGTCAACGCTTCCGCTTCGGTCTACGAGGGTACGTAGACAACACTCTCCCCTCTCGTTGCTATGCATCACCATGGTCTTGCGTGTGCGTAGGAATTTTTTTTGAAATTACTACGTTCCCCAACAGTAACCCTAACCCCCTCTGGTGTCTATATAAACCGGAGGGTTTTAGTACATAGGACAAAACAACAATCATACCATAGACTAGCTTCTAGGGCTTAGCCTCCTTGATCTCGTGGTAGATCTACTCTTGTACTACCCATATCATTAATATTAATCAAGTAGGAGTAGGGTTTTGCCTCCATCGAGAGGGCCCGAACCTGGATAAAAACATCGTGTCCCTTGTCTCCTGTTACCATCCGCTTAGACGCACAGTTCGGGACCCCCTACCCGAGATCCGCCGGTTTTGACACCGACATTGGTGCTTTCATTCAGAGTTCCTCTGTGTCGTCACTTTTAGGCCTGATGGCTCCTCCGATCATCAATAGCGATGCAGTCCAGGGTGAGACCTTTCTCCCCAGACAGATCTTCGTCTTCGGTGGCTTCGCGCTGCGGGCCAATTCGCTTGGTCATCTGGAGCAGATCGAAAGCTATGCCCCTGGCCATCAGGTCAGATTTGGAAGCTTAAACTACACGGCTGACATCCGCGGAGACTTCATCTTCGACGGATTCGAGCCACTGCCAAGCGTGCCGCACTGTCACGATGGGCACAATCTAACTCTGCCGCCGAACAGTGCCCTGGAGGCCGCACCTGTGTCCACTCCGCCCCTTAACTCGGAGCCGACCACACCAATCGAGGGCGGGTGGTTAGACACCGCCTCGGGTGCTGCAATCTCTACGGCGATCAAGCCGAACACCAGCCCTGCCCTCCGCGAGGCTCGTGACTCCAACGAGCCGGACTCCTGTCCGGACTCCGAGCACTCCGCGCCCCTGCAGATCGAATCCGATTGGGCGCCGATCATGGAGTTCACCGCCGCGGACATCTTTCAGCACTCGCCCTTCGGTGATATTCTGAAATCACTAAAGTCTCTCTCTTTATCAGGAGGGTCCTGGCCGGACTATGACCGGTAGGATTGGGATGCGGACAATGAAGCAATTCGAAGCCCACCCACCACCCACTTGGTAGCCACTGTCGATAATTTAAACAACGTGCTCGACTTCCACTCCGAAGACATCGACGGTATGGACGACAATGTAGGAGACGAACATGAACCAACACCTATAGGGCATTGGGCAGCCACCTCATCTCATGATATGTACATGGTGGACACACCTAAAGGAAGCGACGACGAGGAACACAGGGATGCAATGAGGGATCGTTCTCTCGAAAAGCAATCAAAGCGGTGACGTAAACGCCGCTCCAAGCCCCGCCTCGACAGAGACAGCAGCCATACAGACCTAGCCATAGAGCAGGACGAGCCGGCGAATGACGAACAGGGCAACTTGAATAAACAAACCGAACAACCTGTCCCCGGCGAGAACAACATTCCAGACGACCTTACGCCGGACAAGCTAATGGAGCAGAAGAACCTCCACCGAAGGCTCGTTGCCACTGCGTGTAGCCTAAAAAAGCAGAAGCGGAAGCTCAAAACTGCGGAAGATGCACTCAGAATCAGATGGAGCAAAGTACTCAACACCGCAGAAAAATACGGCTGCAGTCGCCACACCAAAAGCTATCCGAAGCGAAAGCTACTGCCGGAATTTGACGAGGAGGCCTTAGAGTCCCCGCAATCAAAAAATAAGAAAGTCACCCGGTCGGATAGACGACCCCATGGCCAGCATAAAGTGGCAAGCGGCGCCGCATACAAGCCGGCACGCGACCCACTCAAGGATTCGCATAAAAAAGATGGCCCAGCTAGATCTATCTATGGGCCAAGAAAGCAAGCTCTCGTAAGCAGTGCAACACAACCAATATCTGAACATCACGGCACACCCAAATACAGGGGTGCCGCACACCCCCTATGTTTCACCGATGAGGTTTTGGACCATGAATTTCCAGCGGGATTCAAGCCCATAAACATAGAGGCGTATGACGGAACAACAGACCCTGGAGTCTGGATTGAGGATTATATCCTCCGCATACACATGGCAAGAGGAGATGACCTCCACGCCATAAAATACTTACCCCTCAAGCTTAAAGGGCCAGCTCGGCATTGGCTCAAAAGCCTTCCCGAAAACACCATTGGAAGTTGGAGAGAGCTCGAAGACACTTTCCGGGCAAATTTTCAAGGGACCTATGTCCGCCCTCCGGATGCAGATGATCTAAGTCACATAACTCAACAGCCCGGAGAGTCAGCCCGGAAATTCTGGAACAGATTCCTTACTAAAAAGAATCAAATAGTCGACTGTCCGGACCCGGAAGCCCTAGCAGCTTTTAAGCATAATGTTTGAGACGAATAGCTCGCCAGACACCTCGGCCAAGAAAAGCCAAGAACAATGGCCGCATTAACAAGCCTCATGACCCGCTTTTGCGCAGGAGAGGACAGCTGGTTGGCAAGATGTAGCACCAGCGACCCAAGTACATCCGAAATTAGGGATGGAAACGGAAAACCGCGATGCAACAAGGACCAGCACCGGACTAAGGAAAGCAGTCCGAAGAGCACGGCAGTCAATGCCGGATTCAAAAGCTCTCGGCAAAATCAGAAAAACCCGCCCCTCAAGGATAACAGGGACGAGCTATCCAACTTAAACAAAATCTTGGACAACATATGTCAAATACCCAGTACTCCCGGGAAGCCTGCAAACCATACCCACAGAGATTGTTGGGTTTTTAAGCAATCCGGCAAACTCAACGCCGAACACAAGGGGCTCGACACACCAAGTGAAGACGATGACGAACCCCAAAAGCAGAGCACCAGGAAACAAAAGAATTTCCCACAAGAAGTCAAAATAGTAAACTTACTTCACATAACAAAACAAGCGACGCCCATAAAGGTACGCACCATACGACCTATCCCAAAGGAGTCTCGCCACTGGTTGTTAAAACCGATCACCTTCAATCATCTGGATTACTCTAGAAGTATCCGGAGCGTAGGCTGGACTGCCTTGGTCTTAGATCCAATAATCGGCGGACTCCACTTTACAAATGTCCTAATGGATGGCGGCAGTGGTCTAAACCTGATATATCAGGACACAATCCGCCACATGGGGATAGACCCAGCAAAAATTTGCCATAGCGAAACCTCCTTTAAAGGGGTAACACCAGGCCCGGACGCCAATTGCACGGGTTCTCTCCGGCTAGAAGTTAAATACGGCTCCCCCGACAACTTCCGCCGCGAAAGGCTAACCTTCCATATCGCCCCATTCTCAAACAGCTATCAAGCACTAATGGGACACGAAGCTTTCGCCCGCTTTAACGCAATTCCGCACTATGCATCTCTTACGCTTAAGATGCCCGGTCCACGAGGCATCATATCATTAAAGGGAAAGCATTGAGTACGCGTCCCGCGCGGAAGATTGTGCGGCTGCCTTAACAGCGCCACAATAAAACGGCTTCACCAGCTAAAAATATCTAAACAGGTCATTAAGACCACGGACACGGCTAACGACTCCGGCATAAATATACAATTGATAAAGGCTTAATAGCCATACACCCCTGTACTAGGGGCTCCGCGCATATAAAGAAAGAGACAATCAAGCTCAATTTTACCCATTTCAATTTATACTTTGTTTATTTAGTATAACTTCTATTCGACACAACCTTTCTTCAACTAAGTTCCTCTCTTTTACAGATGAACACCGTGCTGCGACCGTCCAGGATACGACACAATGGAGACACAGGCGCAGACGTGCAGCAGAGACCCGTTCCAAGGATTCTTTTCAGATTAATATCCTGCGTAAACCTTTTTTTACTGTCTCTTGTTGATACACATCCCCTGGTTTTTTGGTATAACCAAGGAGGAGGCTGGCGTCTTGGCATGTGGCCACGTCAGAACTTTGCGCGTACCTGGATATTAGGGGCTTATAATGAAGGGCGTTGTCCCGCCCGCTTTCATAAAGACCGAATACCTTAGGGAGTGTTCGGCGTCGCGAGTTTGGCCTTATGTGCATCATCTCCGAATCATGTCTTTGGTCAAATGTTGGGTTGCCCGGCTCCTGTGTTTTGTTGCCTTACGTTCCGCTCTATCGGCTAAGGCGGCACCAGGAGAACTACTGCGATTGTGCCCCGGTTCGGCCAGGCGAGCACCTCAGTAGAGAAAGCCGAAAACTGGTTGTCATGATATAGCGAGAGACTGGTCAACCACTCGATGACTCACCGGAATCTTTAGGATTCCTCCGCATTAACGAAGGGCCGTTTCCCGGCCAGGCACATACGCACCCCGAGTTCGGGCAAGCGCAGACGCCACCAGGGGCTATATAAGTAGCCTCACTTTCAAACTCCTATGGCTAAGTGAAAGTGTTAAAGCATTATAGTCCGATTGCCTAGTTCGCTGCGCTATCATCTCCTTTGTAGGACCAAGACGTTGGATCAAGTGTGAAAAGGCGCCTTCTGCGAACACCCCCGCAATATTTGCGTGGGGGCTGAAGCCGACGACTGCCATCTTTCAGATTACATATACATATATCCTAAACGGCCGCACAGGAGGTGTTACAATACTTCAAGGCGCAAGTATAAAAAGCTTCTACAATTTATCAAAAATTGTTTTACAATAACATATGCTATTTAAACATAACATCCTTTGAGCACTGCGTCTCTATCACACGAGCGCCTTGAAGAACTTCCTGAAAATAGTGCTCGGCAGGTACTCGGCTTTCGTTCGAATCTCGGGATGCAACAACGGTGGTCTCCATCTCCGCCCAGTATGTTTTGACACGGGCAAGAGCCATCCATGCACCCTCTATGCATGCTGACCTCTTCATCGCATTAATATGCGGCACCGCACTAAGGAACTGATGCACCAAGTTGAAATAACTTTTCGGCTCCGGCCTCTCCGGCCATAGGTGACTCATGACACACTTCATGGCGAGTCCGGACAACCTATTCAGCTCAGCCCATTCGGCCAGACGATCGGCTACGGGCAGCGGGTGCTCTGGATTATGGAACTGCGACCAGAAGAGCTTCTCCACTTCGTGATCTTCTTGATCTCGAAAGTGTTCGGTCGCATCCGCAGCACTCGCTGCCAAATCCAGATAGGTGTCCCCCGTACTCCACATTCGGTCTAGCGGAGCATGTTTAGGATCAGAGAACTTCCTCCGCAGCATAAAGGGCTTCCCAGCCACGATCTCTCCGGCCTGATGCAGCTCCTCCTTCATAGCTCTCATTGCAGAGTGACCATCCTTGGCATCGGCAACGGCCTTCTCCAGGTCCGTCTGTTCTGCCCGGTCTTCTTTTTCAAGAAGCTTGCAACGGTCAGCAGCGCTCTTCAGCTTCACGGCCATCTCGGCCATTTCCTTCTTGCTTCGGCAGTGAGCAGCCTGTTCGGCTTTCAGCTCTTCAATTGCCTTTCCGGCAGCCGCATCACTTTTTCTGGCTTGCTCCTTGGCTCGGGCAAGTTCCACCCGAAGATTCTCCATGGCAGCAGCACCATCTGCATTACGCACACACATTGTAAGATACTGGCACAAAGCTCCTCTCACTAGGTGCCACCGGAGGAACTACATACCTTGTGCCTCATCAAGCCGCCTGTTAACAAGCGTGATGTTGGCATCTGCCACGTCCACCGCCCACTTCAAATATAGAGCCTCCTCGACGACAGGGAATGAGGCAAAAGAACTTCCTCCATAGTTCAAAATGGGCCTCGATGCCTAAAAACAGTTCGGAGAGGGCAATGAAACTTGAGATGTGCAGAATCGAACCTGGGTGAGGTTGTACAGTTGAATGCCGTAAAATTCCAATAGCCCCCAAGAACGGGATTGGTTGGAAATCCTAGGCCCTGCAAAAGGAATGGGACGAAGCTCACCGTCTCCTCCTTATTGGGGTTGGGGAAATTTTCAGCCATCACGTCGTTTCCGATTGAGGCCAATCCCGCTCGAATGGAGACTAGATTTGTGAGTGGAAGATAGCCCTGCGTCTGGAGTCGATTCAGCTGAAGATGAGGAACTGAGCAACTCTGCCAATCTCCCTCTTGAGGGCCATGGGGCCGCGAAGTGGAGCCTGTGGCACTTGTCATATTGGAAGGCTTTTTTCGTAGCTAATCTTGACAATTTTTCTTTGCGCGATATGAGATGGCATTTGGGGATCTAATCTCCTTATATAGATGCCACCCGAGCGTGATGAGGGGCTTATTTGCAAAAGATCATGGACCGTTCACATTCGCCCGACGCGTGGAAATCGAAGCGACAACAGGAAGGAACCATAAAGGAAGAACATAGAGGTCAGAACCAGACTGTCGTTGGGCCGAAGTATAATGAAGAACCCGCCTTGGAAAGCCAAAGACATTAGCCGAATACTACGTCGTCATTGAAGGCAAGTTCAGGGGCTACTGAGGGAGACCTCGATTCGGGGGTCCTTAGGTGATGCGGAGCATCCTATGGGCATCACCATGTCAAGAGTCCTTTCGGCGAGTGACACGTGCGACATCTACTTCACATACACAAAGGTGAATCACCTCCTTTTCACGTGCTCACTTGACCCCTTTGAGGATGGTATACTACCTGACACTTCTCCCGTGTGCATGCATAGGTATTATCGGAGCTTCACGGATGACGAGCAGGAGTGCAAGCGCCAAGGAACAACTACACCATCCGCGAGGGAAGCCTGGAAGCGACGGCACAAGAAGATAGAGTTGCTGACGCTACAGCGGCCGGACATCCGGGCCAAGGGTCGGACATCCGGCGCCTGCGCAGCCGCCAAGGAGCTGCACCAACAGAAGGCCAAGAGCTTCAGCGGCCGGACATCTGGCACCAGCCCGGACATTTGGCGCCTCAGCAACGCCCGGACATCCGGCGACCAACCCTGGAAATCTGGCGACGCCTATCCATAGAAGAACAGATTCGGCCACCGCCAGGCCGAATATCCGTCCAGTGCCCCGGACATCCGACGTCTCGTGAACAGCCAAACATCCGGCCCCCAGCCCGGACATCTGACGCCTGCCTGCGCGCATGGACAGGGCCAGAGGCCCATGTATCCCTTTCCCACTTACCCCTTCATGGATTAGACTATATATATTCCTTCCCCTCCTCCTAGTTAGGGTTAGCAAAGGATTAGCTCATTTGAGACAGAGCTTTGCTCATCCATTACGGATCTACTCCACGAGAGAGACTGCGGCCCCTCTACGGAGAAGATGCCCCTTGGATTCAAGGACCCCTCTTGGGTGGCCCCCTTCAAGACCTCCTCATGGAGATGAACCTTACCTTGTATCTTTCCCTTTGTTGTTCATGTACCTTGTGTTGTGTGTTTGATTGTCTAGTGGATGTGTGATTGGACTTGTTCTTGAGTGTTTACCCTTGTGATTTCTCTCCGTTCTTCCCCGTGTTCTTCGTGTTCTTAGTTGGGATCCGCTCCTTTCATGAAAAATCGGCTGTATAGGGTTCCACCCTACATCATCTTGGTATCATGAGCCATGTTGATCACGATTTCGGAGCCTCCCCGTTGTGTTTTCTAGCCTATTTTTTTGATTGTGTCCCAAATTCGAAAATTGCCCCACAAAAATAGCCTCAATTTTTTGTGATTTGTTGGTTTGATGATGTTTTGTTTATTTTGATCCATGGATTTGCTTGGTTTCGAGTGGATCTAGCTTTTCCCCAAGTTTCCCAACCTTCCATCCATGAAATCTCTCCAATTTTGCCCTTGAAATCATCAATTTCCTCCCCAAATCGAGTTTCGAAGTCCAAATCCCGATCTGGAATCGTCGGGCTGGACATCCGAGCCTCAGGCCGGACATCCGGGCCCAAGCCGGACATTTGGCTCCTGGAGCGTAAAATCGTGCAAGTTTCTGGACATCAGGTCCCGGATATCTGGCCCCGACCCCGGATGTTCGACCCATGGGATTTCAGCCTTCCCCGTTTCACCATTTTGTGCATAACTAATTCATCCGGAGTCCGATTTTGACGTTCTTTTGCTCGTTTTGGAAGCTATTGACATCCCCCATCCCACAAAAAAAACTTCCAAAATCATTTTACTCCATCAAATATTTGTCAATTTGGCATCTTTGCCTAGGGCTTCCACCATAACTTCCGCATAAACACCACCGACTTTCGCAACCTAACACATTTTGTTCTCCATAGCATTTGAGGTTGTTTGAGTTGTGATTCGAGTGTCCTAAGGTGTTTCGGCTACTTAGGGATGATTGTTTCTTCATCAACCACCACCATAACTTCCGCATAGGCTTGCCCAACATATACTTCCGCCACCCCAACTTAACCCAATTTTGTTTGAGTTGTGAGTTGTGTCTCCTAAGGTGTTTTGGATACTTAGGGACGTCGACTTCCAACTCCGACACCGTGTATAGTCCACCACCTTACCCTCCACTTCCGCATTGCGTCTCAAAACCCATTATTGCATTGCTGCAATCCCATTGAGCTTCCGCAAAACCACCACCGCATTCCCGCTACCACGATTTTACATTTGACATTTGAGATTTTGAGTTTGCGGTGTTTCTGTTTCCTAAGGTGTTTTGGCTACTTAGGGACGAGTCTCCATCATCTTGGTATCTACATCAAGAACACCGCCACTCATCATCGCCAGGACGGTAACCTCCATATCATCTTGGTATCGTGGTATCCCTCCATTGTATATTCCCTTGCAATTGCATTGTTAACCCCTAGCCCATTTTGTGTTACTTGCCTATCGAGACTAGCCATTTGAGTATTGCCGGCAACGTTACTTGTGGACATTAGTGATCATCCCTTCCATTGCATACATACCATATCATATTGGTATCATATCATCCCTTATGCCACAAGATTGTTCCCGCATATACACAATTGCTATCTTGGTTTGTGCATCATGGCCATATCAAAAGAAAGAAAGAATAAGCTTTTAAGCAAAGAAAAAGAGAGCAAAGAGCCCGTAAGCAATAGCCATAGCATCATACCACATTGCATAAGATTGTCATATCCGATCATCTTGGATCAAACACCGGGAACCATACATATATAGCATACTTGGGATAGAAAGTTTATCCATTTTTCATCTTATAGGTTGTGCACAAGTGTCGTATCCGCCTATTGAGAAACCGTGCTAGCGTCTCTCTTGAGTTATGCAACACGATCTTTTTCCGTGGACTCCACATTTTGTGCTCATTCCTTGGTTGCACGACCCCATTTATCTATCCGTGTGTGTGTTTCCTTGTGCCACATATTGCTATTGGTCTACTTGTTTCACTTGTGAATTTGTGAATCTTTTTCAACATTATTGACTCTTGCTAACATTTTGCATTAAATTTTTGTGCCACTATCCACATCGAGCTACTCCATAAGCTTTACTTGATAGGTGTGAGTGAACAAGTCAGGTACCAATTCCACTATTCTTTCATCTCACATTGAGTGAAACGGGATACCTCCTCAACTTTGGGAAACGGTAACTTGGTATTGTTTATGTCATTTCCTACTCACCTCTACTTGAGTCTTGTCATGGATAGGCAAGGCATTTCACTTTTGGCCTACAACAACAACGACGAGTTCGATGCCACGAGCAACTCCAAGGACGCCAAGATGCAAGCTCAAATGGAGGAGATCAGATCCCTCATCAAGTCCTACAAGCGATCTTCCTCATCTTTGAAAAGACGCTCAAGTACACATGCTTCCAAGCTACCATCTCCGGCAATGTCACATTGGCATCGACACCATCACCAACAAGAACGTGAAGGTCAAGATCTCAACACCAACAACCACTCAGCGACTTCACCATCTCCCTTGGCATCTTCGCCAAGCAATTTCAAGGCATCTTCGCCTACAAGCACCTCAAAACTATGCTCAATAGAAGCTCCCCAAGCTCAAGACCGCGACTTCCACTACTACGACCTCGACACCGACCACAAGATTCCTTTCTATGGGAGCCAAGAACCTGAGGAGTATCTCACGTGGGAGCGCCTAATGGACGACTACCTCAAGCTACATCAAGTTCCTCCCGAAGATCGAGTGAAGTGCGCCAGAAGAAACTTCCACGACTACGCGTCCACATGGTGGCTTCACACACCTTCGGAGTGCTACGACATGAGTTGGCCCAAGATCAAGAGAGATTTGCGACGAGAGTTTGTGCCTCCAACCTACACGAAACAACTTCTACACCAATTGGAGAACACCACCCAAGGATCCAAGTCCATCGACGAGTACTTCAAGGAGATGAAGCATGCCTTGCGACGAGCCAGCGTGGACGACCCCGTGTCAATGAAGTTCCACTTCATGATGGGATTGAACAACGACATCTCCAAGACTATCTTCCTCGAGAACTACAAGTCCCTCGACGACAACTACATTGGTGCTCTCAAGGCGGAACAAGAACTCATGAAGGCCAAGGCTTCTCCACCCCAAGCACACTTCTCGAAGACCAAGCTCAAAGACGACGAGCATGAGGCTAGTACCACCAAGATGTCCAAGACCGACGAGCTCCAAGACGATGCTCCCAAGTACGACTTCACCGCCATCCCTCTTTGTGCCATGATGGTGCCGAGTCTACTTAGACTCCTTTTCAAGATGGTGCGGCAACGAGTATGACTACGGTGACCCTCAAGGACCAAGCTTTGGAGGCGAGCGACAAGGTGACGAGAAAGGATGATGCTTCCATCTTAGGAGGCGAGAGTGATGATGTGCCATCTTCGGCCTTCATCCACGACGACGATGACGAGATGATCGAGCATGGGATTTTCCCTTCGGTCATGGAGGAGAGTATTGATGTGCCATCTTCGGCCTTCATCCATGGTGACGGTGATGAGATGATTGAGTATTTCACTTCGACCATGGTGACGTATGATGACTTGAGTGACTTGTGCCACCATATTGAGAGTGAGAGTGACTTCACCACTAGCCCCATATATGATGAGTTGCCACAATTAACATGTGAAGAGAGCCACAACCCCCACCACTTGAGTGAGATGAGTGACTCCACCATATGTGACATTGAGTGCACCTATCTTGAGGGAGTGAGTGAACCACCACATAGAGAGAGTGAGATAGTTGATAGGTCATGTGAGGCCACTTTCAAAACTAACGACTTGACCTCTACCTCTATTGTGTCTTCTCATTTGGTGCTAGGTCCCATTTATGATGACGCGATGATCCTCGACGACTTCATCCTCGCTTTGGACAAGACGATGGCCATGGTGGAATATTATGCACCCCCACACGGTTCCATCAAGTTGATGATGATGACCACCATTTGGTCTTTCCCACCTCACCTACACCACTTGAGTGGCATGACAAAGGTAACATTGGTGACAGTGATGCTCTAGTCCCACTAGTGGACATTCTTGACATTGATTGCTTGCATGATGTTGATCCCCCTATTGACGTGCTTCATGCTAGTATGATTTCCCCATGTGATGATTTACCCATTTATGATGAGTTTGATGATTGCCATGTGGAGTCTATTAGTTGTGACGCCAAGTTACATAGGATTTCTTGTGACAATTCTCTTGGTCACATCCTCTTTGACAATCCGTTTGACTTGTCATATGCTATGCACGAGATCAACTGTATGTCATATTTGCAATCTCATCATAGTGACTATGCATATGCCATTAAAATTGACCCAATTTGCCCATATGGCATAGATGACAAGCCCATGGTTATTGGCATTTGTTTTTCTTGTGATGATATTGATATGATCCCTTTGCATCATTTATCTCATATGCCATGCCATGACTACCTAACTTTGGATATGCATTATTTTGGATGTTGTCCGTTTTCTCCATGTGATGTTTACGATATTGCTCATGAGGAGACCCCCATAGTTTCCTCATACATGTTAGGAGATTTTGATCCATCCCATCCATTGCATGATCCCAATACTTGTGTGCACCACATGCTCCCCATGAATAAACATGCTATTGATGTGCCATATACTTGCATTCTCAATTTGTGTCCCCATCGTCTTATACACAATAACTATTCCTTCATGATGGATGATATGTTCTTATACCATGCATCTAATTTCTTTGAGCGATGCTTATCTTGTGCTAACTCACACGTGCACATACACATCATGATGGATGATGTGTACATTTACCATGCGCAACATTTCTTTGGTTTGTGTCTCTTTTGTGTAGGTACCCATGAATACTTGTCAACCTCCCAATCCCATGAGTTGACAAAACGAGATCTAGAGAGCAATGATGACTTGGGATCCCATGGATTTCCTTTCCCACCGCTCTCTTCGCGCAAAGACTTTGCGCATTTCTTCTAAATGACCCTCACTTGGCTATGGGTTATTGTCCATTACATACTCTATGCCCATCTTGCCATGTTCACTTTGCATGATATGCTCATTCTTATGCCTTTGCCATGCATTTGTGACCCATGCTTTGCATTACACATGATGATTGATTCTACTACTTGTATGTGTCTTTGCAAGCTTGGTGGAAATATTGCTTGTTATTGCCATGTTCATCCTATGATCCATTCCTATGATGATACTATGATCTTGCTTTGTGTTTGTGCTTGCGATATGTCATGTGCATTGCCTATGCCTATTATTTGTTCACATGACATGATTGCCATGATTTCCTCTGGTATGTTGCATCTTCCCCATACTAGCTTACACGACTTGATTACTATGATTGCTTATGTTGCATCACCAATGATTCATACTTGCTCATTTCAGTTGATGACAACCATTACCATGCTTTGCACATGATTGTTATTGCTTGTTGTCATATCTCTCCATATGTTGCCTCCCTCATGATAGATAATTTGACATGTATTGAGTGCAACAATACCTTTAGTCTTGATAATGAGTTTGCCCCCATAGCATTCTCACATATATTTGGAGATTTTTACATATTTCTTGTGAAGCATGCTTGTCTTACCTCTTTGCACCATATACCTAGTGCCATGAATATTGCGATTGTTGCATCATATTATCCATACACTTGTGCTTCTAATGGTTATGTGCAAGAGAAGAGAACCATCATGATGGATCATGTGTTTATCTACCATGCGCATACATTCTTTGTCTTGTTGTGTGCATGTGTAGGATACTTGAACTTTGTGTCGACTTCCGCTTCACGTGAGTGGAACATTCGAGCTCTTGAGAGCGAGCCTCATACATTCGACCACGACTCGTTTCTACACCATATTTCCTACCACTTCGGCATTGTGAAGAATGCACAAGGACACGCCTTCAAGGTGACATCTTTCTTGAGCATGGATATTGCGGATCATACTACTTGTGTTGCTTGCACCATGAGACTTATTGTTCATCTTGGACCATTTGATTGCACACACGTTAGAGATCTTGCTTTGACTTGTCATTTTCACCAATCCATGCATCATTATATATATATATGCCTTGTGTGTTGCATCCAATTCTTGGATTACTTGCTCCTCTCATATGTTTGGTTGCAACATTGTCATCACTTCACATATGCCATGTCCCATTGATTGCTACATGCTTGCCTTGATTGCCTCACACATGATGAACAATTGCTCTTTCCATTGTGTTGAGTGCCACACGATATTCACTACACCCCATGCACGTTATGCTTGGATTGTCTTGCACTTTACCCATGTGTTTAGATAATTCATTTTATTTGGTGTTGTGAATGATTCATATGCCTACCATAGACCTTTCATTGAGCAATTTGTGAATGCTTGCTTTGACTTTGGGGTAGATGCTTATTCTCTTGACACACATATTTGCATCACTACCTCACATTTACATGCTTGTCCCCATGATATCTTTGCTTGTGCTCGATTGATATACTTACATGCCATGTCACAATCCTTTGTCACACCATATGCTTTGCATGATGACGACACTTGTTTGGTGACTCACCTCTTGAATGCTTGGTTTTGCACTAAAGCTAACCATGTTTGTTTTTCCAAGTGTTTGTTGTCCTTACTCCTTTTCAAGGAATCACAAGACAGTGCGACATTGGAGAGTGCCCATTTCGAGCTTCAAGATGACAAGTACTTGGTGAACGTCCACTTCTACATGGCGAAGCCATCTCTTTCCCATGGTGATTTGGTTTTCGATCCGAGGTCGGATCTTTCCCAAGGGAGGGGAGATGATGCGGAGCATCCTATGGGCATCACCATGTCAAGAGTCCGTTCGGTGAGTGACACGTGCGACATCTACTTCACATACACAAAGGTGAATCATCTCCTTTTCACGTGCTCACTTGACCCCTTCGAGGATGGTATACTACTTGACACTTCTCCTGTGTGCATGCATAGGTATTCTTGGAGCTTCACGGATGACGAGGAGGAGCGCAAGCGCCAAGGAACAACAACACCATCCGCGAGGGAAGCCTGGAAGCTATGTTGGAAGAAGACAGAGCTACTGATGCTACAGCGGCCGGACATCCGGCGCCAGCCCGGACATTCGGCGCCTCAGCAATGCCCGGACATCCGGCGCCTCAGCAACGCCCGGACAACCGGCGACCAACCCCGGAAATTCGGCGCTGCCTATCCAGAGAAGAACAGATTCGGCCACCGCCAGGCCGTACATCCGGCCAGTGCCCTGGACATCCGGCGTCTCGCGAACCGCCGGACATCCAGCCCCCAGCCCGGAAAGCCGGCACCTGCCTACACGCATGGACAGGGCCAGAGGCCCATCTATCCCTTTCCCACTTACCCCTTCGTGGCTTAGACTATATATACTCCTTCCCCTCCTCCTAGTTAGGGTTAGCAAAGGATTAGCTCATTTGAGATAGAGCTGTGCTCATCCATTATGGATCTACTCCACGAGAGAGACCGCGGCCCCTCTACGGAGAAGATCCCCCTTGGATTCAAGACCCCCTCTTGGGTGGCCCCCTTCAAGACCTCCTCATGGAGATGAACCTTACCTTGTATCTTTCCCTTTGTTGTTCATGTACCTTGTGGATCTTGTGTGTTTGATTGTCTAGTGGATGTGTGATTGGACTTGTTCTTGAGTGTTTACCCTTGTGATTTCTCTCCGTTCTTCCCCGTGTTCTTCGTGTTCTTAGTTGGGATCCACTCCTTTTATGAAAGATCAGTCGTATAGGGTTCCACCCTACATCATCAGGTGTCTGGCCTATTTGAACATGGGCCAGGCTGATGGGCCATGAAGATAGAACAAAAGATTACTCCCCGTGTTCGGGTAGGACTCCTGGATGCGTGGAGGGCAAGATTGGAATCGAGATGTACTGTTTCTTTCCCTTGTAAACCAACTCTGTACCCCTCCGGTGTATATATAAACCGAAGGGGTTAGTCTGTAGAGATCATCAGAAGTCATATAGGCTAGACATCTAGGGTTTAGCCATTACGATCTTAAGGTAGATCGACTCTTGTAACCCCCATACTCATCAAATACAATCAAGCAGGACGTAGGGTTTACCTCCATTAAGAGGGCCTGAACCTGGGTAAACATCGTGTTCCCTGTGTCCCTTGTCACCTTCAATCCTCCAACACACAGTTGGGGACCCCCTACCCGAGATCAGCCGGTTTTGACACCGACACCCTCCCGTTCGATTCCTCATTCGTACTACATGGGCGCCAAAACTACCTCTCCACCAGCCACAAAACCCCGACGTCCTCCGTCCGCCACCCCATCCCACCCATCAACCGCCTCCCTCCTCCATCACGCCAGAGCCGATACCCTGACGTTATCGTCCACCGCAACCGCAACACCCTCCACGGCTAGTAGTTGAAGCCGAGGCCGAGTTGCCTCCAGGACGCCGACGTGCGTCGTACCCAAGCCAGTTCAACCACACCGTCCTACGCCTCACTGTTGCCGTTCCAACATCGCCACCGTCTACCACATGGGAGCTGTTCTCGCTACACCGTCCTTTGCCGCCTCGGATCTCCTTCCCCTCCGCCGACAGACGGTGTCCGCAACATACTCAACAATTTGGCCATTGGTTTGTCCAAGGCTCCAACCTCCTCCAAAACATTGGTTCCCCTGGTAAAAAGAAGAACATCGCCGCGAAATAAGGATGGCAGAGAACTGGCAACCGGAACAGGTACTCCTCTTCCCTTATTTGTGCAAATCGTACATGTCTGCTTGCAAGGTATTCATCCCACAGAAGACACTAGTTGAGCGCTTCTTCCTACACCTTCTTCCTGATACTAGATGTTCCTAGTAACTCACGATGCACAAGGTTTCTCCTCATATACTATTTCACCTTAGCTAGAGGTCCGTCGCCCCCCCCCCGGATTTCAATTCTTGGTCAGTTAATTCCCAATTAAAGGAAGCATTCCCCGGCGTAACAGGCGGTTGTCCGCCTATTATGACGGGGAAGCAGCGCCTCAGTGTTTATCTTAGGGGTGTGTGGGGCCTAGGAGCTGCTGGCGGCCGATCTGGAAGTCGGCCGGGCTTAAATGGATGGCCGGGGGCACTGCTAAGCATGACGGTGGTGTGAGGTCGAGGGGAGGGGCGGCAAAGGAAGGGGTGTGGGCCGATGGTCGCTGGCGGTTCAAGAAAGATCGTCAACAGTGACTGGCGGGAGGTAGATGAAGGCCATCTGCCTATTCCTTGTAGATCTGACGGTTCATAAAAAATCAACTAACCTATTTATTTTCGGTTGTCTGTTATTTTTATAGGACCACATGTGGTGGTGTGCCGGAGGTGTACCTGCATTTCCCAGCCATCCTTGTGCTCATATATTACAAAATCTTATGGAGTAGAATCTAATTTCGTTTGCCATGGAATGTTGTAGAGCTATCATATCTCTCCTGTCATTTATTTTTTAGCCACTTGCTATCTGCTACTTTACAGTGCACTAGTTCTGCACACACTTCACCCATACCCTCAATATTGTTTTTTTATGCATGGGTATTTCAGCCTCTACCAACTGGTTGATAGAAGCACGAAATAAAAGAGAGAAGTCACTCCAGCTTTCTTCGTGCTTAGGCAAGACACGTTTAGGTGCTATAAAGTGTGCAATGACAGCAGATGGAGACGGTAAACGTAGCTCTAGAGTTGATGATCTCGCTCGCCATGAACCACCATCCCAGTTGCTTGCTTTAACTTTGCGGTGTCATATGTGGTTGCATGTTGCATATGGTGTCTAGCTTTTATTCGAAAGGCCGAAGTCGGTCTTTATTAAGATAAATAAAGATATTTTTTACATGAAGCACCATCCCGGGAGCACCACAAGCCAAATAGCTAGTCAGGGCACTGGCCGAGCCAGTGACAAGCCCAGCATAGACAGACATCACCTGCAAACCAACTAAAAAGCCACGATGGTGGCGAAGAAACCTGCTTCCCACCAGGATCTCAGGTCCTCGATGATCATGCTCACCACTCCAGCCGGGTGTCTAGCTTGTATTGCTTCCAATTTGGTTAAACTACATCTGCTTGGCTTACACATTATACCTTTGAATATGACATGCCTTCCTGCATTTGCTACATACTACTACATCTATCTACTAACCGTGTTCTTACATCAAACTAATGTTCTTGTGTATCCCTCATCAATCAATTACGATGAGATAGTGAGGCTCGTGGACTGCTGTAAGAAAAGACCCTCTTTTGAAGAATGCAGTGTCAGCCTCCCCACATGATTCTCAAGAAACAACAATGCTAGATGAAGATAGTCAACGTAGCTCTGTAGTTGATGACCGCATTTCCCCTACGCCACCATCACAGGTGCTTGCTCTGTACCCATGTTTTCAAGTCTTCTTTATGATAGTATCGGTATAACTTGAGGAAAACTCACTTTGAAGGCAAGGCTAACAGTGAACTTGCCCAAACATCTCTAGTGGAAAATATATCAGATGAAGACTGGAGAGGCCTCGTTAAACACTAGTCTGATCCCAAGTATTAGGTATGTTATATATATGTGATCAGATCACATGTTGAACTCCTATTTACGCATGTGCCTCACACATCTATCTTCTTATAGGTGAACTATTTTAAGAACAAGGCCAACCGTATGAAAGTGAAATTCCAACAGATGACAGGATCTCGTAGGAGTATTGCACACAGTGAGGCTCTTGTAATTAGCTGTTGTTTCACTCTTTTCGCTCTGCCATATTATCAGATCTATATTGACTTTTTCCAAATGCAGAGGAAAGCCCGCAAGGACCAAAAAGTACATGAACCCGAATGTTGTGGATTCAAGGACTGTCACGCCAGCAAGATGAAGGGCATGACTACACCAGTCAAAGTCGTTGTCGTAAGTCCTTAATCCTCATGCCTTTTAACTACTACTTACTCTGACTTGTGCATTGAACTATACGGTTTGCAACTAATGCCTATTACTATTTTCAATTTTATATACAAATTTCTTAGTGTATCATTACACCTTACAAGGTTTAAAAGAGAGGAGTGATGTTCCTTTGATCTTGATCTGTAATCTAGTTCCATGTTGGACTTGTCTACACAATGTTACAATTGCCTGTTTGTCTATTCTCAGTTGTTTTGTGATATGAATGATGTCATACTATGCTTACCATATTATAAACTTTGTCTCTTTATCCTTAGTTGTCAATACAATGTGAAGAAATAGACAATACATCAGCCATGGTACATGGTCATATGTTTGGAACCTGGTTTTATTATGTACTTTTCAGTAGAATACAACTAATATTTTACATGGGTTCACTAGAATAAGTTTTGTATATAGACCAAAGCTATTTTTTTTTGGTTTTGTTGCCTCCTTAATATCTTCTGTTCTGGTACTACTAATGTAAAAACTCCACTTTTCAAAAAGCTATGGAACAAATGGTGGAACCGCCACCCTCTGAAGGTGACGAGGCAACTATAACCGCAATGCCACCTCTTGCTATAGTGGGTCGGTACCTGTCCACTAACAGTGCCAAAAGCACGTTCCTGCGTAATACTGGGTTGGTTGTTAAGGCAATCTCGTCCAAACTGCCTCATGATCAAGATATGCAAGCTCAAAACAGTGTTATATCTGCGCTCCAAACACAAGTCCATTCCCTAACAAAGACCCTTTGTGAAACAAGGACAACCATTGTTCGATGTCGTCAAGATACGCATGGTTTTGAAACCAGACTATCAGACATTTGCTATGTTGTTCAGGAGCCTAGGAGAAATTAAGGGGAAGGTTCTGGTGCTCCATCAGACAGTACAACATGAAAGCATATCAGTCAGGTCAAATGAACTCAGCTTCTGAACTTCTGGTGGTGCATTTATCTGCCGGACTGTTAACTTTTATGGCACCTACCTTTTGTTTTATGGTTGTATTTTTTTGTTGCGATACAAAATTTGTTGTTAATGTGCAGTGACCGACTCAAGAAAACAACAAGCCATTTTTGTATAATGTCGGGTGTTTCCTATATTTGCACTGGTGGCGAACTTTGATGCCCAGTGGATGTAATCTGTGCAATCGCCTTAATAGCCTAGCATTTGTTTCTGGCTTATTTATTTCCCTAGTCTTCCTTTTCCTTGGTTTGCTAGTGGCTGTAACAACCATGGGCCATATACGAACTGTGGTAACCCTGTGCCTGCTATGGGCCGTCGGATCCATGGGCCTCCTATGGGCCGGTGGATAAATGGGCCTCCAATGGGCCGTAAAATCAGTTGGCCTCGGGCCGTCGGATAAATGGGCCCACATGGGCCAGCACGGTAGCGGGCCGTTAACAGGCCAGAAGACAGCAAAGGCTTAATTCTGTCACATGCATAATGGGTCACTAATGGGCCAGAATATAGGACAGGTTGGAAATGGCGCAATGAGTTAACAGGCCACAAACGGGCCGATTCTAACCACGGGCTGAATTTGGCCCCTTAGGGGAACATGCCAGTAACGGGTTGGAAGTAATCGAGTGTCGTAAAGGAGCCCAAGAATGTATGTGCCATCAATAGGCCGAAAGCTAACACGGGCTGGAAACGGCCCATGTGAATCATGGGCCGTTAATGGGCATAAAGAAAATTACTATTTATTATGGGCCAGACTCACCGCGGAATATTGAAGGGCCCAAAGATACGAAAGGCCTCGTATGGGCCGAAAGATGTCGTGGGCCATACATGGGCTGAAAATGAAATGGGCTGGTATTATACTGGACGGCCCACATGAAGCTATTGGGCCAATTGAGGGAACACCATAACGGGTTGTGAGTTACCGGGTCGTAAAATGGGTTGTATGCGAATAGACCGTTAACAGGCTTTTCATGGGACGCCCAGCTAGCGTTTGACCAAGTCAAACGGGTCGGCCTTCGTAAGATAAATGGGCCAGTGTTAGGCCTTCGCATGTGTCGACATATCATAGGCGCCTATCCGACCCAATGACGAGCTGACACATGTTTCCTCCAGCCAATGAGAATTTTACATGTGGAAAATCTCCATTGGTCGTTACTGTTAACGGGTTATCAGATCCCAAACCGGACCCGATAGCTTAACGGTGACCTGTTACGGTGGATGCGACGTGTCGGTTACCCTTGACGAAAGCACTTCCATGACACGTCATTTATCATCATGGAAGTGAACACTTCCGTGATGATAATTTTGGTATTGTCATGGAACACTTCTACAACAAAACAGGTATGACTATCTTGATTCTGTCATAAAATTGTCATGGATGTACATGCATGACAGAAAACGTGACCTACTGTGACAAATACGTATCATCACGGAAGTGTATTTTTTGTAGTGCATGCTAGTGGGTTTTGACTAATTACTGTGGGAAAGATAGGTCATGCAGAGGAATGGGTTCAACTACCGCAACATGTAACAGTTGAATCATTGTTGTCCGAATGCAGAACAGAGCAAGAGCGAGAGAGTGGGATTGTATCAGAATGCTCAAAGGGGGTTTGCTTGCCTGGCACTTCCGAAGATAGCAAAACTCTTCATCAGTGTCATCGAACTCATCATCGAAACTACCTCCACAGAGAGGGAGCAAACACCAGCAAACAAGAGGGAACACAATCGATGCAATGCAACAATATGATGCATGATCATGACATGGCAATATACTGTGATTTGGGCTAATGCAACAAGCAATAGTTTAAATGAATTTGGTTTTTTGGAGAAAATAATTTGAATAAAAACCAAATAACTCCAAATTGAAAATGATTTTCAAAATACCTTAAAAGGGACTTTAAATTTGATTCTTTTAAACTTCCAACTCATATTTGATATGTTTTGAAGAAGTCATTTTGTCTTCTCTCATGAAAATCATTGAGTTGCTTAAAGTTTCTGAATTTAATATATTTCCAAATGAAATTCATATCTTTTAAAAAACCCTTTTCATTTATTTAAATGGAAGAAGTCATGTCATCTTCTCTCTAGGGTTTTGTATTTGAAAAGAATTTGAATTCACGGAGATCAGAAAAGCAAAGTGAAAGTTTGGGAAAGTCATTTCATTCCCTCTCATTCAACTTTCAAAGTTTCATATTTCACTCAATTTCACACAAACAATCACACCACAATGAAACAAACAATCAAAACTATTTATTTAATATAACATTCCAAAATTTAGAATTTTGGGATGTTACATTGATCCCTCAAAGAGTTACCTCTCTGGCTTGGAAGCTTGGTGCTGTTGTATCCTCGCCATTGCGCCTATGTACAGTCTAGGCAACATATGTGAAGGTTTTTTGCACCGATAGGAGCCCCTGAGCCTGGCCCGAATGTACTGCCGAGCATCGTTGGGGTAGGTATCAGGTACACAGGCAGGGCGCTTGCGGTGGCTCTCTACTTAATATTTTGCTTGCTTCTTCATTAACCAGTGCTTGAGTCAGTTTCTGGTTTTACCATGTGTCGTGCAAGTTGTCGTGGGGGAGATTTATGCCACGATCCTTGGGCCGCCCACGTCCCACGTTAATGGGTTGGTAACTGCCACTCCACTAGTTCCCCCACCCTTTCCGATCTTGTCAGGCTGCCTCTCGCGGGTCCTGATGGGGTCAGGCTGGGCTTCTGCACAGGTGCTCCTTTTGCCCTCTTCGCCTCCCACCGTAGTTGCTAGGAGGAGAGGGACAAGAAAGGGATTACGGGGCACTTATCTTTTTCAGTCTAAAATATGTAGGCATTTGCCAAATTTTAGTCTTAAATATGTAATCTCTTTTTATCCATGTTTGTGCTCCGTAAGGTTTGTACTTGCTTATCCGCATATTAATGAAAAGGAGACAAGCTTTGCCGGGTACTTGTGCATGCATCTTACCCATGCAGAGGAGGAACACCTCTATACTTTTAAGTAAACAAGTTTTCCCGGCAAGCTATCTCGCCGGTGCCTTCCGTTATTGCCGCGGGGCTTGACTTGTCGGGCTTAAACTATATAAGGGAACCCGCCCCTTGTCGATCCTTGTCTGTCAAATGCCACTACAACCATCTTGACCGCAATAACGTCTAGATCAAAGAATGGGAGCACAAATGTTTTTAAGGTGACAAGGTTTCTCTATGCACAAGTTTTCTTCTTGCAGAGACACATATGGATAAAAATAAACTTGTCTGTTCGGCTTGTCAGGGATCGATATGTAAGCTTGTTTTTCGTCTCTTCTTCTCAGGATCAAGCCCGCGGAAAGAGCTCTGTAGTTAGTGCAGGGGAAAACATGGCAGCATATGACCCAATCTAAATGACCATGGCAAGTTTATGTAAGCTAATCATGCATGCATGTTTTTAGGGTGCCAACACTTCATTTTATTATCTGTGCTCAGAGTCTGTGCCTGGCTTTGTACAAAGGGTTACATACGCATCGGCAAAGCTTGTACAAAAGGGTGGCTGCCAGGGCAGGGCCAGGTAGCCGCGCCTTACGGGCAAAACTTGCGAAGATGCTCAATCCTCAATGTTCCATGAGTTTTGCATTTTGATGCCATCTTTGGTCTCCAGACGGACTGCGCCATGTCTGGTGACTCGTACTACCCGGTAAGGGCCTTCCCACTTTGGCGTCAACTTGTTGGAACCCTTGGCAGGCTGAACACGCCTAAGGACAAGGTCACCTTCCTCAAGGCTCCAGGCATGAACCCTGCGACTGTGATAGCAGCGCAAGGCTTGCTGGTAGCGTGCAACACACACAACAGCCTGGAGACGGTCCTCAAGGAGCACGGCGTCGTCATGCCGGTGCGGCTCTTTCTCTACTTCATCATAGGAAAATACTCGAGGTGACCCGTATATGAGTTCCGTGGGGAGTACTGCTTCTGCCCCATAGACTAGGGAGAAGGGAGTCTGGCCAGTAGCTCAATTTGGTGTCGTACGGAGGGACCAAGGAACCACTGGCAACTCGTCGATCGGCATGTGCTGCACTTTTGCAGCTTATCAAAAGTCCTTGTCTTGAGCCCATGCAGCACTTCAACGTTCATCCTCTCAGTCTATCAATTGCTCCTGGGATGAGCAACAGAGGCGAATGAAACCTTGCTTCCGAGGGTCTAAACATATTGCATGAAGGCACGACTTGTGAATTGGGTGCCATTGTCAACGATAACTCTGGCGGGTACTCCAAAGCAGCACACCAATCCCTTCAAGAACTTGATAGCTGATTGTGCGGTTACTATTGGAAATATGCCCTAGAGGCAATAATAAAATGGTTATTATTGTATTTCCTTGTTCATGATAATTGTCTATTGTTCATGCTATAATTGTATTAACTAGAAACCATAATACATGTGTGAATACATAGACCACAACATGTCCCTAGTAAGCCTCTAGTTGACTAGCTCGTTGATCAATAGATGGTTATGGTTTCCTGACCATGGACATTGGATGTCATTGATAATGGGATCACATCATTAGGAGAATGATGTGATGGACAAGACCCAATCCTAAGCATAGCACAAGATCTGTAGTTCGTTTGCTAAGAGCTTTTCTAATGTCAAGTATCATTTCCTTAGACCATGAGATTGTGTAACTCCCGGATACCGTAGGAATTCTTTGGGTGTACCAAACGTCACAATGTAACTGGGTGGCTATAAAGGTGCACTACAGGTATCTCCGAGAGTGTCTGTTGGGTTGGCACGAATTGAGACTGGGATTTGTCACTCCTTATGACGGAGGGGTATCTCTGGGCCAACTCGGTAATGCATCATCATAATGAGCTCAATGTGACTAATGAGTTAGCCACGGTATCATGTGTTACAGAACGAGTAAAGAGACTTGCCGGTAACGAGATTGAACAAGGTATACGGATACCGACGATCGAATCTCGGGCAAGTAGCATACCGATAGACAAAGGGAATTGCATACGGGATTGATTGAATCCCCGACATCGTGGTTCATCCGATGAGATCCTCGTGGAACATGTGGGAGCCAACATGGGTATCCAGATCCCGCTGTTGGTTATTGGCCAGAGAGCTGTCTCGGTCATGTCTGCATGATTCCCGAACCCGTAGGGTCTACACACTTAAGGTTCGGTGACGCTAGAGTTGTTATGGGAATTAGTGTGCAGTTACCAAATGTTTTTGGGAGTCCCGGATGAGATCCCGGACGTCACGAGGAGTTCCGGAATGGTACAGAGGTAAAGATTTATATATGGGAAGTCCTATTTTGGCCACCAAAAATGTTCGGGATTTTTCGGTATTGTACCAGGAAGGTTCTAGAAGGTTCTGGAGTGGGGCCCACCTGGATGAGTGGGGCCCACCTGGATGGGGGGACCCACAGGAACATGGGTAGTGGGGGAAAGGCCCCACACCCCTGGTCAAGGCGCACCAAGATCCCCCGTTAGAAGGAATAAGATCATATCCCGAAGGGATAAGATCAAGATCCCTAAAAAGGGGGGATAACAATCGGTGGGGAAGGGAAATGATGGGATTTCTTTCCCCCACCTTTGCCAACGCCCCAATGGACTCGGAGGGCAATAAACCAGCCCCCTCCACCCATATATATAGTGGGGAAGCGCATGGGAGCCGTACCCCTTCCCCTGGTGCAGCCCTCTCCCTCCCCAACACCTCCTTCGTAGTAGTAGTGCTTGGCGAAGCCCTACAGGAGAACTGCAAGCTCCACCACCACGTCGTCGTGCTTCCGGAGCTCTCCCTCAACTTCTCCTCTCCCCTTGCTGGATCAAGAAGGAGTAGACGTCCCCGGGCTGTACGTGTGTTGAACGCGGAGGCGCCGTTGTTCGGCGCTTAGATCGGAATCAACTGCGATCTGAATCGCTATGAGTACGACTCCTTCATCCGCGTTCTTGTAACGCTTCCGCATCGCGATCTTCAAGGGTATGAAGATGCACTCCCCTCTCTCTCTTGTTGCTAGTCTCTCCATAGATTGATCTTGGTGATGCGTAGAATTTTTTTTAATTTCTGCAATACGATCCCCAACAGTTACCTTCCTCACATGCTCCACTTCCGCCCACTTTATAAACTTGTCGATTGCAACGTACAAGAATTCAAAGCCCCCGGTAGCACGGGGGAAGGGGCCCAAGATGTTGAGCCCCCAGACTGAAAATGGCCATGATAAAGGGAACGTCTAGAGAGCTTGAGCGGGTTGATGGATGTTCTTGGAGTGGAACAGGCAGGCTTCACATCTAGTGACTAGCTCGATCGCATCTTAGAGGGCCATGGGCCCGTACAAATCTTGCTGGAAAGCTTTTCCAACCAAGGCTCTTGATCCAATATGGGAGCCGCACATACCCTTATGTATTTCTGCCAACAGTTCCATCCCCTCTTCCCGACAAATGCACTTCAATTTCACATCGTTGGGCCTCCTTCTATATAGTGCATTATGGATAAACTGATACATACTGGCCCTCCGGGCAACTCTTTCAGCTTCTTCTTGCTCTCCGGGAAGTTCTCCGGTTTGGAGGTAGCGAACGATGTGTCGTGCCCATGTTGGAGCTCGTGGCTCGACAACTAGGACCAACGGCACCTCCTCACTCATGGGAGCGCCTACCTAGACCGCAAGGACTCGTGGTCCTACGGAAGAGTGCAGCTCACCAAGCGAAGTGGGGTTATTCCCGGCAACTTCTCTACAGGGGACCTCTGGAGGTCCTACCGATAAAGACTTGCCGGAGTCCAGCTTCCTCCTTTTCCTAGCCATCATCAACGAAGATACTGATGGTTGTGTCATATGAAGTACAAAGGTCTCTAGTTCCACAGGGAGCTATTGTGCGACACACTTTGACAAACAATCAGTAGTGTCGTTTCCCGCACGTGGCACATGCTCTGTTTGCAATCCGTCAAAGTGTTCCTCAAACCTTCTCACTTCTTTAATGTATGCCTCCATTAATGGACTCTGATAATCTTTGTTAACCTACCTCACCACAAGATGCGAGTCTCCACGGATGATCAACTTCTTGATCCCAAACTCTACTACAATTCCGAGCCCGTCAAGGAGTCCTTCGTATTCAACAATGTTGTTGGTAGCTTCCTCTTGGGGAAAATGCATTTGGACCACATACTTGAGGTGCCCTCCGGTGGGGGCAACAAGGAGCACGCCAGCCCCTGCACCTTGCAATGAGATGGCGCCCTCAAAGTACATGACCCACTCTTGGGGCGCCTCTTTGCCGGGGATAACTGTTTCAGGTGTATCTTCATCCATAGTAGGTGTCCATTCTGCAATGAACTCCGCCAGTGCCCTACTATAAATGGTTGAGGTACTTTCATACTTCAGATCAAAGCTTGAAGACTCTAATGCCATTTCAACTATTCTGCCGGTGGCCTCAAGGTTCTTCAGTATGAGTTTTAAAGGGAAACGAGTGACAACCGTGATCTCGTGGGCTTGGAAGTAGTGGCACAGTTTCCTTGAGGTCATGATTAGGTCGAAGACCAATTTCTGCACTCTAGAGTACCTTAACCTAGCCCCCTGCAACAGGGAGCTAACAAAGTAAACTGGTCGCTGCACCACCTTCTTCCTTATCGTGGCCTTGGAATTGCCTTAGCCATCCCGTTCTTCTTTCTCCTGATCTGTACCCAACCTTGCCACGACTGGTTCGGTTCCTTCTCCAGGGGGGACAATAGCTGCGCCTTCTCCTTCATCTACTTCCTGCTGCGCCACTAGCGCTGCACTAACCACTTGATTGGTTGCCGCTAAATATAGCAGCAACGGCTCTTGTGGTTTAGGAGCGACCAAGGTGGGAGCAGAGGAAAGATAGGTTTTTAAGTCCCGCAGTGCTGCTTCTGCCTCCGGGGTCCACTTCATGGGCCCTGCCTTCTTTAGAATTTGGAAGAACGGTAGGGCGCTGATACGTATCCGTCGTATCTACTTTTCCAAACACTTTTGCCCTTGTTTTGGACTCTAGCTTGCATGATTTGAATGGAACTAACCCGGACTGACCCTGTTTTCAGCAGACTTTCCATGGTGTTATTTATATGCAGAAAAAAAACTTCTCGGAATGACCTGAAACTCCACAGTACAACTTTTCAGAAATAATAAAAAATCCTCGCCAAAGATGAAGACCAGGGAGCCCACACCCTGTCGACGAGGGTGGGGGGCGCCCCCCCCCCAGGACACGCCCCCTACCTCGTGGGCCCCCTAGAGCTCCTCCAACGCCAACTCCAACTCTATGTATTTGCTTTCGGAGAGTAAAAACTCAAGGAGAAGAAATCGTCACGTTTTACGATACGAAGCCGCCGCCAAGCCCTAAAACCTCTCGGGAGGGCTGGTCTGGAGTCCGTTCGGGGCTCCGGAGAGGGGGATTCGTCGCCGTCGTCATCATCAACCATCCTCCATCACCAATTTCATGATGCTCACCGCCGTGCGTGAGTAATTCCATCGTAGGATTGCTGGACGGTGATGGGTTGGATGAGATCTATCATGTAATCGAGTTAGTTTTGTTAGGGTTTGATCCCTAGTATCCACTATGTTCTGAGATTGATGTTGCTATGACTTTGCTATGCTTAATGCTAGTCACTAGGGCCTGAGTGCCATGATTTTAGATCTGAACCTATTATGCTTTCATGAATATATGTGAGTTCTTGATCCTATCTTGCAAGTCTATAGTCACCTACTATGTGTTATGATCCGGCAACAACAAAGTGACAATAATCGGGTCCACTCCCGGTGATGACCATAGTTTGAGGAGTTCATGTATTCACTATGTGCTAATACTTTGTTCCGGTTCTCTAATAAAAGGAGGCATTAATATCCCTTAGTTTCCATTAGGACGCCGCTGCCACGGGAGGGTAGGACAAAAGATGTCATGCAAGTTCTTTTCCATAAGCACGTATGACTATATTCGGAATACATGCCTACATTACATTGATGAATTGGAGCTAGTTCTGTGTCACCCTATGTTATTATTGTTACATGATGAACCGCATCCGGCATAATTATCCATCACCGATCCAATGCCTACGAGCTTTTCCTATATTGGTTCTCTCTTATTTACTCCCCCGTTGCTACTGTTACAATCACTACAAAATACCAAAAATATTACTTTTGCTTATGTTACTTTTGTTACCGTTACCACTACTATCATATTTCTTTGCTACTAAATACATTGCTGCAGATATTAAGTTTCCAGGTGTGGTTGAATTGACAACTCAGCTGCTAATACTTGAGAATATTCTTTGGCTCCCCTTGTGTCGAATCAATAAATTTGGGTTGAATACTCTACCCTCGAAAACTGTTGCCATCCCCTATACTTGTGGGTTATCAAGACTATTTTCTGGCGCTGTTGCCGGGGAGCAAAGCTCTATTCTTTGAGTCACTTGGGATTTATATCTGCTGGTCACTATGAAGAACTTGAAAGACGCTAAGACAACAATTTATCCCTCAACTACGAGGGGAGGTAAGGAACTGCCATCTAGCTCTGCACTTCATTCACCTTCTGTTTTGAGTAAGCTTGCGACACCTAAACCTGCTTCTGCTATTCGTTCTGATATGTCGCATGTTATTGATGATGCCGATTCTGCTATGCATGATACTTATGATGAAACTACTTCTATGCTTGATACTACTGTGCCCCTTAGTGAATTTCTTGATCAACGAATTGCTAGGGCTAGAGAGAAAGAAATTACTTAAACTGATTATATTGATGAAAGTGATGATGAAGATAGGCCTGTTATTCCTGAGGGTTATGTTTTTGATATGGAAGCTTCTGCAGCTATTTTAGCTTGCAAAGATAGATATGAACTCAATAGGTTATTAGCTGAATGGAATAATCAATCTCTTAAAGATAGAATAAGGCCTGGCCCTGCTTTTGCTACTTCACCTATTTGTGTTGCCGATAGGGATTATGAATTATCTGTTGATCCTGATATAATTACTTTGGTTGAATCTTATCCTTTTCATGGCTATGAATCTGAAACTGTTGTGGCACATCTTACTAAATTAAATGATATAGCCACCTTGTTCACTAATGATGAGAGATCTCGCTACTTTTATATCCTTAAAATATTTCCGTTCTCATTAAAGGGTGATGCTAAGATATGGTTTAATTCTCTTGATCCTGGTTGTGTGTGTAGTCCCCAGTATATGATTTATTACTTCTCTGCTAAATATTTCCCTGCTCATAAGAAACAAACTGCTTTGAGGGAAATATACAACTTTGTGCAAATTGAAGAAGAGAGTCTCCCACAAGCTTGGGGGAGGCTTCTCAAGTTCCTTAATGCTTTGCCTGGTCATCCTCTTAAGAAAAATGAAATACTTGATATCTTTTATAATGGACTAACCGATGCTTCCAGAGATTACCTGGATGGTTGTGTTGGTTCTGTTTTCAGGGAAAGAACACTGGATGAAGCTGAAATTCTATTAAATAATATGTTGACAAATGAAAATAATTGGACACTTTCTGAGCCAGCTCTTGCTCCAATTATTGAGCCTATTACAAAACCAACTCCGAAGAAGAGAGGTGTTCTATTTCTCAGTCCTGAAGATATGCAAGAGGCAAAGAAATCTATGAAAGAAAAAGGTATTAAAGCTGAAGATGTTAAGAATTTACCTCCTATTGAAGAAATACATGGTGTTAATCTACCGCCTGTTAAAGAAGCATATGATCGTAATCCATTACCTATTGAAGAACCTCCTGGTCTTGATAACATGACAGAGGTAGTAAAGGTAAATTCTCTATAGATTTGATGAAGGTGATATTCCTCACTATAAGTCTGCTAGACAATGCTTAGAAGAGTTTGATAATTTTATTGTCAAGCAAGAAAATTTTAATGCTTATTTTGGTAGACAATTGAAATACAATTCCGATATGATTAAACACTTGGGTGATTATATGGCTAATATTAGAGGTGAACTTAAACTTGCTAGGAAACATGCTTCTATGGTTACCACTCAAGTAGAGCAAGTACTTAAAGCTCAAAATGATTTGCTCAATGAAATGAATGGTAAGAAAAATGATTATGTTGTTAGAGTGGCTACTAGAACTGGTAGAATGACTCAGGAACCTTTGTATCCTGAACCCTAAGAGAATTGAGCAAGATTCTCAGAGAAATCATATTAATGCACCTAGTTCTTCTTAAAGGAAGAAAAATAAAAATGATAGGACTTTGCAAACTTGTAGTGAACCTATTGCTAAACCACCTGAGAATCCAAATGATATATCTATGTCTGATGCTAAAACACAATCTGGTAATGAACATGAACCTATTGAAAATGTTAATGATGATGTTCATGACGATGCTCAACCTAGTAATGATAATGATGTAGAAGTTGAACCTGTTGTTGATCTTGATAACCCACAATCAAAGAATCAACGTTATGATAAGAGAGACTTTGTTGCTAGGAAACATGGTAAAGAAAGAGAACCATGGGTTCAGAAACCCATGCCTTTTCCTCCAAACCATCCAAGAAAAAGGATGATGAGGATTTTGAGCGCTTTGCTAAAATGATTAGACCTATCTTTTTGCGTATGCGATTGACTGATATGCTCAAAATGAATCCTTAGGCTAAGTATATGAAAGATATTGTCACTAATAAAAGAAAAATACCGGAAGCTAAAATTTCCACCATGCTTGCTAATTATACTTTTAAGGGTGGAATACAAAAGAAACTTGGAGACCCAGGAGTACCTACTATACCATGCTCCATTGAAAGAAATTATATTAAAACTGCTTTATGTGATCTTGGAGCCGGTGTTAGTGTTGTTCCTATCTCTTTATATAGTAGACTTGACTTGAATAAGTTGACACCTACTGAAATATCTTTGCAAATGGCTAATAAATCAACTGCTACAATGGTAGGGCTCTCCCTCAGGTACGAGATCATGACCATCTTCCTAAACTGAAATTGAATATTCCACCATTTGAGGGTAGATATGTTCCTGATATATATATATATATATATATATATATATATATATATATATATATATATATCTTACTTGGGAGTTATAAACTGAAAAACGATTTACATGTTTACAATATCCTGAGGAGAGACGTGTTCCTGCTGCTGTTTGTGCTTTCACTAGCTTTGCATGTGTTTGGTGGTCTGAACATTGTAGATTATATCATGTTTTGAAAACTGCTATGCGTACTTGTTGGGTTCCACCATATTATCAACGTGAATTAATTCAAAAATTGCAGCGTTTAAGACAAGGAAAAAATCTGTAGAAGAATATTATCAAGAATTACAAACAGGCATGATTAGATGTGGTATTGTTGAGGAGAATGAAGCTATACATGCGCATTTTATGGGTGGATTAAATAGAGAGATTCAGACCATTCTAGAGTATAAGGAGTATAATAATATCACTCATTTATTCCATCTTGCTTGTAAAGCTGAATGTGAAGTGCAGGATCGACAGGCATTGGTGCGAACTAACTTTTCTGCAGGTCGATCTTCATCATGGACACCACGTGCATCCTCTACTTCCACTGCACCAGCACCTCCGTCAGGTGCCACATCCAGCCTTGATACAAGAAAGCAGGCAAAACCACCACTATCTGCCAAGAGCACACCTGACGGGGCTGCGCAGAGCTCTTCTTCTTCCATGGCATCAACAGGGCACATAAGTGATATTATTTGTCGTCGTTGTAAGGGAAGAGGACATTTTGCAAGAGAATGCAAATCTCAGCGTGTGATGATTGCTACTGAGGATGGTGGGTATGAGTCCGCCAGTGACTATGATGAGGAGACTTTGGCTCTTATTACACATGAAGAACACGGTGGAGATGATTCTGATCATGAGATGCAATACATGGCTGCTGAGGATGCTGACAGGCATGAATGTTTAGTTGCTCAATGTGTTTTGAGTGTGCAGGTTACACAAGCTGAGCAAAATCAGAGGCATAATTTGTTCCATACAAAGGGAGTTGTGAATGAACGTTCTGTTCGCGTCATCATAGATGGAGGGAGCTGCAACAACTTGGCTAGCATGGAGATGGTGGAGAAGCTATCTCTCACCACAAGACCACATCCACATCCTTACTACATCCAATGGTTCAACAACAGAGACAAGGTTAAGGTAACACGTACTGTTCGTGTGCATTTCAGTATCTCTACATATGCTGATTATGTTGATTGTGATGTGGTACCTATCCAAGCATGTTCCTTATTACTTGGTAGACCATGGCAATTTGATAAAAATTCTATACACCATGGTAGAAACAATCAGTATACTCTTGTTCATTTTGAAAGATGATATTAATAGAGCTAATAAAGCAAAACAGGAGCAAAATAAGAGTGAAAATCAGATTGTGGCAAAAGAATTTGAGCAATAAATGAAGCCTCATAATAAACCATCTAGTGTTGCTTCTGAAATTAAATTGAAAAGTGCATGTTTACTTGCCACCAAATCTGATATTGATGATCTCGATTTTAGCAAATCTGTTTGCTATGCTTTTGTGTGCAAAGAGGCATTATTTTCATTCGAGGACGTGCCTTCCTCTTTGCCTCCTGCTGTCACTAAAATTTTGCAGGAGTTCGCTGATGTCTTTCCAAAAGACGTGCCACCGGGATTACCACCTATTCGAGGGATTGAGCATCAAATTGACTTAATTCCCGGTGCATCATTACCCAACCGTGCACCATACCGTACCAATCCAGACGAGAAGAAGGAGATTATGCGTCAAGTACAAGAGCTGCTCGACAAAGGTTATATATGTGAATCCCTTAGTCCTTGTGTTGTTCCTATCATTTTAGTGCCAAAAAAGGATGGTACGTCGCGTATGTGCATTGATTGCAGAGGCATTAATAATATTACTATTCATTATCGTTTATCCTATTCCTAGGCTAGATGATATGCTTGCTGGATTGAGTGGCTCTACAATATTCTCCAAAGTTGATTTGCGTAGTGGATACCATCAAATTCGTATGAAATTGGGAGATGAATGGAAAACATCATTTAAAACTAAGTTTGGATTATATGAGTGGTTAGTCATGCCGCTAATGGACCTAGTACTTTCATGAGATTAATGAACGAAGTTTTACGTGCTTTCATTGGACGATTTGTGGTAGTTTACTATGATGACATATTGATTTATAGCAAATCTTTGGAGGAACATTGGGAACATTTACGTGTTGTTTTTATTACTCTACGTGATGCACGTTTGTTTGGTAACCTTGGGAAGTGCACCTTTTGGACCGACCGAGTATCTTTTCTTGGCTATGTTGTTACTCCACAGGGGATTGATGTTGATAAAGCCAAGATTGAAGCTTTTGAGAGTTGGCCGCAGCCCAAAACGGTCACACAAGTGAGGAATTTCCTTGGCCTCACTGGTTTCTATAGGCGTTTTGTGAGAGATTTCAGCACCATCGCTGCACCTCTCAACGAGCTTACAAAGAAGGATGTGCCTTTTGTTTGGGGTACCGCACAGGAAGAAGCCTTCATGGTATTGAAAGATAAGTTGACACATGCTCCTTTGCTCCAACTTCCTAATTTTAATAAGACTTTTGAGCTTGAATATGATGCTAGTGGAATTGGATTAGGAGGTGTGTGATAACAAGATGGCAAACCTGTTGCATACTTTTCTGAAAAATTGAGTGGGCCTAGTCTGAACTATTCTACTTATGATAAATAATTATATGCTCTTGTTCGGACTTTAGAAACATGGCAACATTATTTATGGCCCAAGGAATTTGTTATACATTCTGATCATGAATCTATGAAACACATTAAAAGTCAAGCAAAACTGAACCGTAGACATGCAAAATGGGTTGAATTCATTGAGACTTTTCCTTATGTCATTAAACACAAGAAGGGTAAAGAAAATGTTATTGCTGATGCATTGTCTCGTTGTTATACTATGCTTTCACAACTTGACTTTAAAATATTTGGTTTGGAGACCATCAAAGATCAATATGTGCATGATGTTGAATTGAAAGATGTATTGCTGAATTCTAAGGAAGGGAGAACTTGGAACAAGTTCGTTCTTAACGATGGATTTGTGTTTCGTGCTAACAAGCTATGCATTCCAGCTATAGGGTTCCACCCTACATCATCTTGGTATCATGAGCCACGTTGATCACGATTTCGGAGCCTCCCCTCTTCGTTTTCTAGCTTGATTTTGTTGTGTTCTTACCTAATTTCGAAAATCTCCACCAAAAATAGCCCCAATTTTTTTTGTGATTTGTTTGTATGAAGAAGTTTTATTGATTTTGATCCATGGATTTGCTTGGTTTCGAGTGGGTCTAGCATTTCCCCAAGTTTCCCCACTTTTCATCCACAAAATCTCGTCAATTTTGACCCCCAAATCCCCATTTACCGCCCAAAATCGCGTTCCGAAACTCGCATCTCGCGTTGACCCCGACCCACCGGACGACCGACCTTTTACGGACGTCCGACCTTTTACGGACGTCCGGACCCCCCCCCCCCCTCGAAGCACCGGACGACCGAAACCTGCCAACAGAATGAAATTTATGGATTTCCGAGCCCGACTGGACGTCCGACCATCGGACATCCGTCCTTTTACGGACGTCCGTAACCTGTAGATATCACCTTCGGCTGATTTTTGTTTTGTCCATAACTAATTCATCCGAACTCCGATTTTAACGTTCTTTAGCTCGCTTTGAAGATATTGACATCCCCCTTCCCACAAAAATACCACCAACATCATTTGACCCCATCAAATTTTGACAACTTCGGCATCTTTGCCTACGGCTTCCACCACATCATCCGCTACACCACCACCGACTTCCGCAACCGAACCCATATTGATCCATATAGCATTAGTGGTTGCTTGAGTAGTGATTCGAGTCTCGAGTAAGGTGTTTCGGCTACGTAGGGACGGTTGCTTCTTCATCAACCATCACCACCACTTCCGCATAGGCTTGCCCACCATACACTTTCACCCCATCTTAACCAAATTTTGTTTGAGCTTGTTTGAGTTGTGGTTTGCGTCTCCTAAGGTGTTTCGGCTAATTAGGGACGGTCACTTCAACATTGACTCGCATAACCCATCATTCCACTTCCGGATTGCCAAGTGCAAAATTACCACCGCTTTCCGCTACCACCATTTGACATTTGTCCTTGAGATTTTGAGTTGTGGTTTTTCCGTTTCCTAAGGTGTTTCAGCTACTTAGGGACGAGTCTTCATCATCTTGGTATCTACATCAAGAACACCGCCACTCATCATCGCAAAGGACGGTAACCTCGATGACATCATTGTACATTCTTCTTGCAATTGCATTGATAACCCCTAACCTATTTTGCGTCACTTGCCTATCGAGACTAGCCATTTGAGTATTGCCGGCAACGTTACTTGTGCACATTAGTGATCATCGATCTACACCATCCATTGCATACATACCATATCATATTGGTACCATATCATCTCATGTGCCTCAAGTTTGTTCCCGCATATACACATTTGCTATCTTGGTTTGTGCATTGTGCAAAAGTGGCCATACCCAAAAAAAGGATAAGCTTTTAAGCAAGAGAGAGAGAGAGAGAGAGAGAGAGAGAGAGAGCAAAGAAGCTTGTAAGCAAGTGCCATAGCATCATACCACATTGCATATAAGATTGTCATATCCGATCATCTTGGACCATCTTGAGTGAACACCAGGAACATCATACACATAGCATACTTGGGATAGAAAGCTCATACATTTTGCATCTTATAGGTTGTGCACAAGTGTCGTATCCGCCTATTGAGCAATTGTGCTAGCGTCTCTCTTGAGTTGTGCAACACGAGCGTTTTCCGTGGATTCCACATTTTGTGCTCATTCCTTGGTTGCACGACCCCATTTATCTATCCGTGTGTGCGTTTCTGTGTGCCATTCATTGCTATTGGTCTACTTGTTACACTTGCGAATTTGTGAATCTCTTTCAACATTATTGACTCTTGCTAACATTTTGCATCAAATTTTTGTGCCACTATCCTCATAGAGCTCCACCATAAGCCTTATTTGTGTAGGTGTGAGAAATCAACGAGATCGGCACCAATTATGTTATTTCCTTGTTACATCATTGAGTGATCATTGATCCATTTTCAACATCGGTCAAGGTACATTTGGTATAAGTTCTTATCTTTCTCCCACTCATATTTTCTCGAGTCTTGTGAAGGATAGGCAAGGCATTTCATCTCCGGTATTCGACAATAACGATGGTGTGAACAACTACACCACCAAAGCGTCCATCTTCGAACTACAATGAGCATCGAAAGCCGCACATTCTACCTTGCAAGAGCGCATCGAGAACCTCTCCATCAACATTCATCACTCCAAAGCAAGGAAAAGGGACTACATCGACAACAAGCTTTCCGCACAAAAGGAGGAGCAAGATGCAAGGATGGAGGAGATTCGGGCCTTGATCAAGTCTACTTCCAATTCGTCATTTTCAAGGCGGCGGCGACCAGGTCGATCATCTACGGAGCGCCCAAGTGATGCAAGCGCAAGTCGTCCACGTACACATCTCCATGGCGACCACCATCACGTTCGTGATCCACATCGTCATGAAGGGCAAGTCACCTCCAAGCAACATGTGCACGACAACGACGAACGACATCTACTACGAGCTCAAGTGCGACAACGACACCATCTTCATGAAGATACTCACCAAGCGCAAATGCACAAGTCCCAACAAGCTCTACTTCATGCAAAGGACAAGCTTCATGAACACAAGAGAAGACCGCGAGACGAGCACCACCAAGACGACATCTTCGCCTTTGGACGTACGACATCTTTGCCTACTTCCCGTGAGCTCGCCTACATCAACATCATCAACAACAAGGAGACCACCTACGAGCGAGGGCGACACATCCATCTTCGGAAGCCCCTCAAAGAAGATAGCCGAGCATGGGAAATTCCCTTCGGTCATGGAGACGAGCTACGAGGTGCCACATCATATGGGCCTCCAAAAACAAGACGGTGACAAGAAGGTCGAGCAAGGGCCATCCTCGTCGACCACGGCAACAAGCACGAACCTCTTCAACAACATGAATACGTCGCCCATATTGGACTCATACTCCGAGTCAAGCTACGCGAGCGCACATGAGACCTTATCTTTGGTCTTGGAGGAGAGTGATGATGTGCCATCTTCGGCCTTCATCCACGGCTACGACTACGACATGATTGAGCATGGAGACGTTTGCACCTACACCTCTCCGACACCCACATATGACGAGACATCCCAATTGCCATGTGAGGAGAGCCACCAACCCATGAGTGAGATGAGTGACTCCACCATATATGACATTGAGTGCATTTCCTATGAGAGGATGAGTGTGACCACCACTAGCCACACATCCTATGCGAGGTTGAGAGCCATTTGAGTGACTCCACCAACCATATGAGTGAGAGCATCTTACCGGGAGTGAGTGAGCCACGACACTTAGTGAGTGAGGTAGTTAACACGGCATGTGAGGCCACTATGATTTCTAATGACTTACCCTCTACTCCTAGTGTGTTTTCTTCTTTGGTGCCAGGTCTCCTACATGACGACATGCCTATCCTCGACGAGTCCATACCTCCAACGACGATGATGGCCATGGTGGATGATGGTGCACTCCCCACATGGTTCCATCAAGATGAGGATGACAATGACTTGTTCTTCACCACCTCACCTACAACACATGAGCGATGTTCCGAAGGTAACATGGGTGATGGTGCTTCTCTTGTCCCACTAGTGGACTATCTCACCAATGATTGCTTGCATCATGTTGATCCACCTATTCCCATGCTTCACCCTAGTGCGACTTATTCATGTCATGACTTATCCATTTATGATGAATATGATGATAAGCATGTTGATTTGCCTAGTTGTGATGCTATGCTTCATAGGATATCATGTGCAAATTCTTTTGGTCACATCATGTTTGACAATCCCTTGAACTTGTCATATGCAATGAGTGAGATCTCCCATATTGCTTCATTTCAATCTCAACATAGTAACTATGCATGTCCCATTAAAATAAATCCCATTTGCACTTATGGCATAGATGACGATATGATGGTCATTGGCCTTTTTTCATGTGATGATATTGCCATGCTTCCTTTACATGATTTGCGCAACTCATCTACTATGCCATGCCACGATCACATTGTTACAAATACGCATTGTTTTGGATGTTGTCAATATTCTCCATGTGATGTTTCCATTAATGCTCATGAGGAGACCCCCATAGTTTCCTCATACATATTAGGAGATTTTGATGCATTCCATACTTTGCATGATTTCCATAATTGCGTGCACCATATGCATTCCATGAATAACAATGCTCTACATATTTATCATGATGCATGACACTATTTGAGTCTCCATTATGTCATACATAACAACAAACCTATCATGATGGATGACATGTTTCTATATCACGCATCTCATTTATTTGAGCATTGGATATTTTGTGCTAACCGACACAAGCACGTGCGCATCATGATGGATGATGTGTACATATACCATGCACACACAATTTTCCCTTTGTATTTGTTTTGTGTAGGTACTCACATATACTCGTCAACCTCTCAATCCAAAGAGTTGATGAAACGAGCTCTTGAGAGCAACGATGATTTGGGATCCCGTGGACTATCCTTACCACCATTGCTTTTGCACAAGGACTACACGCATCTCTTTTACATGTCTCTCACACGGCTTTGGGCTATTTACCATTTGTCACCTTATGCTCATTTTCCCGTGTTCACTTTGCATGTTATGCTTGCTTCTATGCCTTTGCCATGCAATTGTGACCCTTGCTTGCACTTACCCATGATTCATCATTCTACTACTCCTATGTGTATTTGCATGTTTGGTGGAGATCCTTGTTGCTATTGCCATGTTTATCATGTGCCTCATGCTATTGTTGACTGTTGTGTTGGGAGAGTCATGATGTCCCGTTGCTATTTACATATGGCTTGTCGCCAATACATTGATGCTATTTTTCTCATATCTTGCTTCCATACTTGTGATATGTCATGTGCATTATTCATGCCCACTATTTGCACACATGACATCATTGCCATGATTACCTCTAGTACGTTGCATCTTTGCACTACTAGCTTGCTTGACTTGATCACTATGATTACTTCTTGTTGTCTCAAAGGGATCTTTTCGACATTCTCATAAAGGTGAACTCTTTCCCTTTGACTTTTCATTGTTGTTTCCTTCTTGTTGTCTACATGATACATCTCGCGAATGGAGGAGCGACATGGGAGATTGGCTCTATGGACCTTCACATTGAGGAGCGCTCGGACTTATTGGATGCACCTTCGAACCTCCATTCACGACACGACATCGAGCATTGGTACACCAACACCTCCATATTTGTTGATTGTGCTCACACATGTCATGCTCGATGGACATATCATACACATGACAAGTTTGCACTCCATA
Source organism: Aegilops umbellulata (assembly GCA_032464435.1). Lineage (NCBI taxonomy): Eukaryota > Viridiplantae > Streptophyta > Magnoliopsida > Poales > Poaceae > Aegilops > Aegilops umbellulata. The sequence goes on from CP136060.1 coordinate 292,360,073, forward strand.
CATGGATTGACTCACATTATGATTGCTTTGTTGCATCTTGTATTCCCATGTCATCCATGATATATGAGCTTGTGCATTTTCTTAGCAAATTTGGTGTGATCTTCCTTGATGGCATATTCATACATAATGATCATATTGCCCAACATCAATTGCATGATAACTTATTCATATTGAGCATCATTGCCATATTCATGATATTGATAAACCGTCTCACTATGACATCATTTTGCACCATGGTTGCATTGATCATATTCAGAACACATTTGTGTGCCCAATGATTGCATTTGCTCCCATGAATGCTTCGCATATCATTCTATATCATCTTGATAAGCTTCATGTGCTTTGTCACGAACAATCTTGCCTCACGGACTCATTCTTACATGGTGGACACTTTGTGTGCGCTAACCATGGTATTACCGAGTGTTGTTTGTGTTTGTTCCTTTTGCATGTATACTCCTCCAGCGAGACCTACTTGGATTGCTCCATGACTTCCACTTCGTCCATCTACAAATCCGTCCACGACAACAGTTTCCATGGTGATGAGGATCATGATCCGAGGTCGGATCTTTCCCAAGGGGGAGGAGATGATGCGGAGCATCCCACGTTTATCCCCATGTACACTCCTACTACTCTCCAAGCCCCAAGGATACATAAGATGAGACCTCGACTATACACCATTGGACACAAGGTGAACTTGCTCCTCTTCGAACCATCACTTTCCATATGTGAGACATGGCTACTACCTCAAATATATGTGATATGCATGACCAGGAACAAAGAGGAAGACCATGACCAAGATGGTGAGGACACCAAGTACAAGGAGCTGCCAAAGAAGCTCCAGTGAGAAGACGTCCGGCCTCCAACGGATGACCAACCAGCGAGCGGACGTCCGGCCTCCACCGGACGACCGGCGCCTGAAGCATAGCCAACACCAATTACAGCACCTCCCAGCGAGCGAACGTCCGGTCCCACCGGACGACCGCTAATTATTAACGGAAGTCCGAAGACACCGTACGTCTGGTGCCTCTTCATAGAACGTCTTCAGTGGACGTCCGGCGACTAGCGGATGACCGGTCACTCCTGAGCCACCGGACGGCCGGTACCCACCGGACGACCGGTGCCTGCATGTGTGCAGCCGGGCCTTTGGCCTTGTATCCCTCTCCCACTTACCCCTTCGTGGCTCTAGACTATAAATAGACCTCCCCCTCATACTTTCTAGGGTTAGCATTGGTTTAGCTCATATGTGAGATAGAGCTTTGCTCATCCATACGGATCTACTCCACGAGAGAGACAGTGGCCCCTCTACGGAGAAGATCCACGTTGGTTTCAAGAACCCCTCTTGGGTGGCCCCATCGAGACCTGCTCACGGAGAAGAACCGATTACCTCTTGTATCATCCTTTGTTGACTTTGATCTTGTATCTCCTCTCGTGCTCTGAGGATATAGCATATGTGTGACCGTATCTTGTTGGTTTGAGAGTTTCTCTTGTGTTTTCCCTCGTGTTCTTCGTGTTCTTAGTTGGGATCCGCTCCTTTCGTGAAAGATCGGCCGTATTGAGTTCCATCCTACATCAATGGGGATCTAGTAGAATTCATGACAGAAGAAGTAGAATATGACCCACAGGAAATAGAAGCCCTGATTGGAACGGAAAAGTCCAGGAAGAGAAGTAGATTGGATCCTAGGAAGGACCTGAGTCATATCACCTGTTTCAGGTGCAAGGATCGGGGCACCACTTTAGCAGTTGCCCCAAAAGGAAGCCGACGATCCAAGGAGGTTATGTAATCATGAGGAAACCTAGAGACTCGTCAGAAGTAATATGTTTTCGGGGCACTTTGCTAGAGATTGCCCTAAAGAGAAGGAAGCTTGTGCTAAATAGTTGAGTTTGCAACAACAATATAGTAGTAGTAGTAGTGGGAACAGTTCTTCTATTAGTGATGTGTTGAGTTGAGGCATGTGATGGAAATGTAGGAGATTGTAATCGTTGGAGAATCAATAAAGTTAGCATCATTGGTACTGATTTGGATTTTATGAGTGTTACTCTATGAGGAAAGATTTTGACCATTTTTTAGGGTATGAGAAATATGGTCTATGGATAAAATTGTACATTTCAAGGGTGGTAGTACCTTGTGAGGACACCTGACACCTGGAATAGATAAGGATATTCCACGAAGTGGACTTCGGACAAAATAAGTACGATTTTTATCTCGATATGTGGGATACCCCAAGAATATGAAGGGATGAAGTACTATTGGATATAAAGGAGGTATAATGTTGGTAAAAGGGAGCAATTGTAACTCCATGATGAGTCTGAGTAATCATGTCTTAGTTTGGTACCAATAGAAGGAACGAAGACAGTACAAGTGGAGGGATTTTAAGTGTGCTAGGAAGCTGGCTGTTGGAATAATGATCAGTTGCCCCAATTATGAGTTCAAGGTTTATAAGTGATGTCATGATATGGGCCATAACCCACAGGCCCCAGGACCTGCCAAGAAGCAAGCACACTCTTGCTGAAGGAAAAACCATAGAAGAAGTTACGACTTTATCAACAAACGATCTTATAGGAGTTACGCAAAACCTGAGAGTTGTGAAGATATGATAGATGTTTTGTTCAGCTTGCAGAATCCATGGAGTTATCCGAACTTAGTTCATCGACAAGAGAAAATTTTGCAATGCTTGTGAGGATGACCGAGTGTTAGAATGCGAGATTCGCTAAACCATATACAAGGTAATGATTTGGGTGCGGGGTGGATTGATCACCATACCGACTTACTCTTATTATTCGCTTTGATATATGGGATGGTAAATCTGAGTGACTTACCCATAGTAGAGTGTCGGTGTCAAAACCGGCGGATCTCGGGTAGGGGGTCCCAAACTGTGCATCAAGGTCGGATGGTAACAGGAGACAAGGGACACTTTATTTTACCCAGGTTCGGGCCCTCTCGGAGGAGGTAAAACCCTACTCCTGCTAGATTAATATTGATGATATGGGTAGTACAAGAGTGGATCTACCACGAGATCAAGGAGGCTAAACCCTAGAAGCTAGCCTATGGTATGATTGTGTATGATGATGGTTGTCCTACGGACTACAACCCTCCGGTTTATATAGACACCGGATAGGGTTAGGGTTACACAGAGTCGGTTACAATGGTAGGAGATCTCGAATATCCGCACGCCTAGCTTGCCTTCCACGCCAAGAAAAGATCCTTCCGGACACGAGACAAAGTCTTCAATCTTTTATCTTCATAGTCCTAGAGTCCGGCTGGAGGTATAGTCCGGCTATCCGAACACCCCCTAATCCAGGACTCCCTCATAGAGAGACGACGATTTAAACCTTGTTTGAACCTTAGAATGGTATAAGTATTTTCCCTTGTACATGGCAGCTGTTGCCGATCGTAGGTCATACGGCGAGGTTCAGCCCAAACCTGTTTTTTGCAGGAACCCAGTCAACTTGTCTAATGACCACCATAAGATATCGATAGTTGTTTAGTATTGGCGCCAGACTCACCAGCTTAGAAGGCCCACTCGCAGAGGGACCTTACCAAGATAAAAGTACACAAGAATTGAGGTAAAGGTTATGCCACTACCGGAAGAGCCAGAGAAGGAATTATACTGAAGATCTGAGAAGACCGGCCCTGTCAAGAATAAGGATGGAGTATATGTGTATTGATGGGGCCATAACGATGTTTCTAAGGGTGGTAGCACCCCAGACCCCTTGTGACGATCAATGGATTTTGAGAAGACCCCTAAACCTAACCTATTTCTTGCTAGCCTCTCCAAATCTCGAGGGCGAGATTCATTTTAAGGGTGGTTGCTTGTGTGAGATTGAGTGAAATATGAAACTTTTGAAAGTTGAATGAGAGGGAATGAAATGACTTTCCCAAACTTTCACTTTGCTTTTCTGATCTCTGTGAATTCAAATTGTTTTCAAATACAAAACCCTAGAGAGAAGATGACATGACTTATTCCATTTGAATAAATAAAAAAGGTTTTTGAAAAGATTTGAATTTCATTTGGAAATATGTTAAATTCAGAAACTTTAAGCAACTCAATGATTTTCATGAGAGAAGATAAAATGACTTCTTCAAAACATATGAAATATGAGTTGGAAGTTTAAAAGAATCAAATTTAAAGTCCCAATGAAGGTATTTTGGAAATCATTTTCAATTTGGAGCTATTTGGTTTTTATTCAAATTACTTTCTCTAAAAATTAAATAAATGGAAATAAGGGTGAAATGATTCCCTTCATTGTAAAAATAGAGAAAAATGAGTTTGAAATCAATTTGGTATTTTTAAAATGATTTTTATTGGGTTTTCTTACAGTAGTAGCACTATTTGCTTTATTTATACTTTTGTGGATTTTATTTGACGCTAGAAAAATATGCACGTTATAGAAAATATTTTTCTGAAAATTTGGATATATAATATGCCTATATTAAATTTTATTTTTATTTTCTTATTCATTTTTTTCCTTTTCTGTTTCTATTTTAAAAAATCTGCACATGCGGCCCATCCCTAATAGTTGCCCATGTCATAGTACCAGCGGGCGCCCCATCATTTTTATTTTCCTATATGGGCCAGGCCCAGCCGGCCATATTCCTCCCAATGTTTTTTCCATTTCATTTTATTTTCTTTTCTTTCTTTTCAATTGCTTAAAAAAGACTACAGTGCACGCGGCCGGCCGAACCGCCTAAGCCCTTTAGGCCCATGCGAGGCACCTCCTGTGTTTCTTTTCTTTTCATCTACGTTTAGTCCCACATTGCTTAGTCTTTGACCCCTAAACCTCTTTTCTTCCTATAAATATAGACCCATAGAGCCTCCAAAAAATCATCCGATTCGGGTTAAATAAATATATTTTTGGTTTGACTAGATTCATTAAAGAAAGATATTTTTGTTTTCTCTGGCGGGACTTTTGGAAGTTCTCTCCTCTCTCCAAAATCGTCTTTTCTCTACCTTATAATGGTATCTTTCTTCGTATTTTTTTATACTTCCATAGCTTACTATTTTTAGACTAGTGTATGATAGAATAATTAGATTATCAATTAGTCTGTGTATTTATACATTAGACCTAGAATTCTTTTAGCAGTAGTTATTTTTTATTCCGTAAAATAGGTTGGCCCTATTTTTTCAAATACCCATAACTTTTTACTCATTCATCCAAATTAGATGAAACCAGCGCCTATAGTTAGTTTCGTCCTGTTTTCACCTATCAATTGAACCTGTCACAACAACTTTTTGAAATTTTCTAATTTCGAAATTTGTTCAGATTCATATTCAAACTTCTTTTGTTCATAACTTGAGTTTCGTAACTCCGATTTGGTTGATTCTTTTTGCAAATCGAATCTCTTGACCTAAACTTTCTGATAAGACCAAATCCACCTAATTTTGGTACTGTTAGAAATTGTTTTCTGTTGCAAGAGTTATCTGCCTGTTTTTGAAGTTTTCCGACATCTTTTTTCAATTCTTTTGCATGATTGCTTATGTGTGGTTACTATTGCTTGCTTACGATAGATTGACCGGAGTGTGACGAGTAGAACAATTATGAGTTATGAGTGTGAATCATCTACATCAACAGTACAAGGCAAGTTCACACTTTGATCATATCCCCTTTATTACCCAGTTTTTATTCATTAGTTTCAACCTCAAACATTGCATGAGTAGGATTGGTAACATGTGGGTATTGGGAAGTAGTTGATGAGGTAGGAACTTATTGTCTTGCATTCTAACCCAGGGTGTTACTATGTTATGCTTATTGCTATGCTATGCTCGTATACGAGGTTTGGTTTTGAGAGAATTCATGAAAGATGTGAGAGTTATTGTTAAATAAGGTTTAACTTAAGGTGGCTACTTTAATACACATCTGGGTGGATTGGTTGGGGCACCCTGGAGCACCCAGTGGTTTGCCTGGGCACCTGGAGAACCTAGTGCTTGCCCAAGGGGATCCCGGAGTACCTGTGTGATTACCCTATGGAATGCCACCCAGGCTCAAAGGGATCATAAGATTATTCATGCTAGAAACTTCCATGTGTAGCCACAAGCCATTATGGGCTCTGGCATAGTTGAGTATGATGTGTGATCTCTTTCATTGGTAGGCTAGCAGATGTAGGGGAAAGTAGGTGTAACTGTCAACCCAGGGTAAAGAGTAAATGCTTCGGAAAGACTGTGTCTCGATCATCCGTTTCTCAAACATCACGTAGTGCGAGAAATTCAAAGGAGGAGATCGAGTCTTGTGGGGAAAGTGCGGAAACATCTGCAGAGTGTACAAACTAATCATGATTAGCCGTGTCCCCGGTTATGGACATCTTGAGTATCCTCAGCGTGACACCTAGCAGCATTTAATGCACTTTGTCCTAACTGCCAGAGTTAGGCATGATACCACTGTTGGCTATCTAATCAGTAGATAATGACTGTTTTGCCACTATAGTAACCCCTTAGCCTATAAAAGGAGGGCCATGGCAACCTAAAAAAGGATTTGGACCCTTGTACACTCATACATGCGTAGGTGCTCTCCCCGAGGCATCCTTGTCGGGCTTGAGCACTGCGTGTTGGTCGTGTTCTTTCCCTCAAATCCACCAAAGTAGGAGTAGGGTTTTAAGCTTCCAACAGCCCGAACCTGGGTAAAAACCACCAGCATCACCACTGTCGTGTTGTTCCATGGCTTCCGCTCTTTGTGCTACGTGGTCTCCCCCTGCAGAACCACAAGGGGCTGATGGCCCCTTAGGTGATCATGTTCTACCATGACACCAACATGATGATAGTGACTAGATGAAATTCCCGTGTACCTTCAAGAACACTTTGCTTATTATAGGAGACCGTTTTGGCATGTCCTTTGCCACAAAAGGATTGGGCTACCTTGCTGCAATTTATTTACCATTACCGTTACTTGTCCATTACAAATTATCTTGCTATATCAATCTATCTGTTACACTACAAAAAATACGACTTCCATGATGATATGTGTTTATCACAGTAGGTCACATTTTCTATCATGCATGTACATCCATGACAATTTTATGACAGAATCAAGAGAATCATACCTATTCTATCGTAGAAGTGTTCCATGACAATACCAAAATTATCATCGTGGAAGTGTCCACTTCCGTAACGATAAATCGCGCATCATGGAAGTGTTTTTGTCAAGGGTAACCGACATGTGGCATCCATCGTCATGGGTCGCCGTTAAGCTATCGGGTTCCGGTTTGGATCCAATAACCCATTAACAGCCCTGACCAATGGGGATTTTCCACGCGTAAAATTCTCATTCGCCAGAGTATCCACGTGTCAGCTCAGTGTTTGGACAGAGTCATCCAGCGAATGGACGGGACGGGCCTATGATACGTTGACACATGGCTCGGCCCAACAGTGGACCATTTAGGTCAAAAGGTCGGCCCTTTTGACTTGGTCAAAAGGTAGTGGCCCGGCCCGAGGAAAGCCTGTTAACGGCCTATTCACATATAGCCCATTTAAAGCTCGCTAACTCACGCCCCGTTACAGCCTGTCTGAATTAGGCCCAGTAGCCTCATATGGGTCGTCCAATATGATTCCAGCCCATTGTAACTTCTAGCCCATGTATGGCCCATGACGTCTTTCGACCCATATGTGGCCCTTTGTAACTCTTGGCCCATAAACGGCCCGTACTGAAACTGCCCGAAAATGAACAGTATATCGCTTTATACCCATTAACGACTCATTATTCCATTGGGCCATTTCCAGCCCGTGTTATTTTTCGGCCTTCTAAGGGCCCATTTATTATTGGGCTCATTTCGGTATTCGATTACGTACGGTCCGTTACTGGCCTGTTTCGCTTGTGGGCCAAATTTAGCCCCTGGTTAAAGTTGGCCCTTCAGTGGCTCGTTAATCCGTTGGGCCATTTTCATAGCATCATCAAATATGGCCCATTAACGACCCGTTATGCCTGCCAATAGAATTAATCCCATTGCACACATTGGCCTATTAACGGCCTATTATGGTCGGCCCATAAACAGATGATTCCGACTCTAGCTCGTTTATGGCCCATATTGCGGTCCGTTAATGGTCCATGTTTCGCCCGGTCAAACGACCTGTAGAAGGCCCACTGAATCTGTGGTACTTAGGAGTCCCATGGGTCATACAGACCTTATGAAGCCCACTACAGCAGCCAGCAGGACCATGGTTACAATGGTTCGTATGTTGCCTATGGTTAATGTGGGCTAGTTCTAAATAAAAAGGTTATCGCAGAAAAAGAACTATAGCGACTACAAGAAAAAAATAAAAAATACAATAAGGAAATAAATAATCAAGCAACTTACGCTAGGCTATTATGGCTATTATAAATACTACATCCATTGGGCATCAAAGTTCACCACCTGTGCAAATATCCTGAACAAAACAGCATATTACATATACTTGGTGTCAAAATTGGCTGATGACCCACAATTATATTGGATCTATCATTGCCCTTTCCATAAGTAAGAGTGTCGAACCCAACAAGGAGTGAAGGAAATGATAAGCGATTTTCAGCAAGGTATTCTCTGCAAGCACTGAAATTATCGGTAACAGATAGTTTTGTGATAAGATAATTCGTAACGGGTAACAAGTAACAAAAGTAAACAAGGTGCAGCAAGGCGGCCCAATCCTTTTTGTAGCAAAGGACAAACCTAGACAAACTCTTATATAAAGCAAAGTGCTCCCAAGGACACATGGGAATTGTTGTCAAGTTAGTTTTCATCATGCTCATATGATTCGCGTTCGTTACTTTGATAATTTGATATGTGGGTGGACCGGTGCTTGGGTGCTGCCCTTCCTTGGACAAGCCTCCCACTTATGATTAACGCCTCTCTCAAGCATCCACAAATATGAAAGAAGAATTAAGGTAAACCTAACCATAGCATGAAACATATGGATCCAAATCAGCCCCTTACGAAGCAACACATAAACTAGGGTTTAAGCTTCTGTCACTTTAGCAACCCATCATCTACTTATTAATTCCCAATGCCTTACCCTAGTCCCAAATCATGGTGAAGTGTTGTGTAGTCGACGTTCACATAACACCACTAGAGGAAAGACAACATACATTACATCAAAATATCAAACGAATACCAAATTCACATGATTACTTATAACAAGACTTCTCCCATATCCTCAGGAACAAACATAACTACTCACAAGCATGTTCATGTTTATAATCAGAGGAGTATTAATTATTATTAAGGATCTGAACATACAATCTTCCACCGAATAAACCAACTAGCATCAAATACAAGGAGTAATCAACATTACTAGCAACCCACGGGTACCAATCTGAGGTTTTGAGACAAAGATCGGATACAAGAGATGAACTAGGGTTTGAGAGGAGATGGTGCTGGTGAAGATGTTGATGGAGATTGACTCCCTCTTAATGAGAGGATCGTTGGTGACGATGATGGCTTCGATTTCCCCCTCCCGGAGGGATGTTTCCCCGGCAGAACAGCTCCACCAGAGCCCTAGATTGGTTCTGCCCAAGTTCCGCCTTGAGATGGCGGCGCTTCATCCCAAAAGCTTCCTTCTGATTTTTCCAGGTCAAAACACACCATATAACAGAAGATGGGCGTAGGGGGCCTACCGTGGGGCCCAAAAGGACGGGGGCGCGCCCAGGGGGTTAGGGCGCGCCCTCCACCCTTGTGGCTGGTTGGTGGCCCCCCTCTGGTACTTTCTTCACCCAATATTTTGTATATATTCCAAAAATATTCTCCGTGAAGTTTCAGGACTTCTGGAGTTGTACAAAATAGGTCTCTAATATTTGCTCCTTTCCTAGTCCAGAATTCCAACTGCCGGCATTCTCCCTCTTTATGTGAACCTTATAAAATAAGAGAGAAAAGGCATTAGTATTGTGATACAATGTGTAATAACAACACATAATGCAATAAATATCAATATAAAAGCATGATACAAAATGGTCGTATGAACTCCCCCATGCTTAGACCTCGCTTGTCCTCAAGCGAAAGCCAAAATCGAAAATATGTCCACATGTTTAGAGATGGAGGTGTCGATAAAATAAAATACGGGCTTGCGGGCATCATGATCATCTTTAGAACAGCAACATACATTGTCATATAATTTCTTATGCTAAAGTAATAATTCATTCACAAGGTAAAGTATGAATCGAAAACTTCATTGGAAACTAGCAAACTATGATCCCAGTCATTGAAGCAATTGCAATTTATCATAACATCGGAAAGAGTCAATATAAGAGCTTTTCAGCAAGTCCACATACTCAACTATCATTTAATCTTTCACAATTGCTAACACTCACGCGATACTAATGGGTACAAAGTTTTAATCGGGCAGAGAGAAAGATAGGGGCTTATAGTTTCGCATCCCAACCTTTTACCTCAAGGGTAATGTCAACAATAATACTTTATGATATATATATATATATATATATATATATATATATATATATATATATATATATATATATATATATATATATATATATATATATACGGATCTCTCCAACACATAGTGCTTGCCAAAAGAAAAAGTGTACAAAGGAAAAGTGAAGATCACCATGACTCTTGTATAAGGGTAGAAGATAAAAGTAATGGATAGGCCCTTCGCAGAGGGAAGCAAATGTTGTCATGCGCTTTTAGGGTTGGATGCACAAAATCTTAATGTAAAAGAACATCACTTTATATTGCCGCTTGTGATAAAGAACTTTATTATGCAGTCCGTCGCTTTTATTTCTTCCATATCAGAAGTTCGTATAAAGCTTATTTTTTTCACACTAATAGATCATACATATTTAGAAAGCAGTTTTTATTGCGTGTACCACTACTAGGGAAAAGCCTAGCAGTAGCGCGGGTTTTAGGTATAGCAGTAGCGCGGTCACCCGCGCTACTGATACGGCGCTACAACTAACCTGTAGCAGCAGCGCGTGTGGTCCCGCGCTACTGCTATACAAGCGTAGCAGAAGCGAGCTGTAGAACAGCGCGCTACTGCTAATAGCTGTAGCGCTCTGTATTAGGCCGCACTACTGCTAGTGGCACGCTGCTGCTAACTTTACTCCCCTCGCTACTGCTAATTTTATTATTTTTATTTTTTTCTGCATATTTGTTTTGTATTTGAACAGGCTTTATACAAGAATCTTTAGCACATACAAATGTCATCATCATACACATACAAATGGCTGCAAGACCACAAATGTAATCATAGCATATACATTCAAAGTCTCATCATCATAATCATCATCCAACACAAAGTGATCTCTCGTCATGATCTCGAAAATAGCGATACATGCAAGTCTCGAATACTGGCAACTACATCGTCATCGAGGCCAACCTGCAAACCTTGACTGTGCTTAGCAGATAAAAAGTCAAGGTACTCTTGTTCACCCTCATAATCCATCTCGTCTGCATCTTGGTCAGAAGCCCCGGTTTCTTCGTTGTTCGACATATTTCCTATGATTACGTCTCCTCGTATAATTCTAAAACTATGAAAATAGAGAAATGACATAAAAATTATCAATATTTGCCGGAATGTCATTTCCTAGCAACTCTCGGTACTCGAATGCCTACTATCTCGCACAAGTCATGCCAAAATTCATGGAAAATTTCGGCATGACCTTTGCTAAAAAATGGACATATCGAGCGCCTGGAATTCATCGGAACGGAAATGGATCAACATTCCGGCGTAACATAGGCCACTAGATCATTTAGTCTGCACATAATCATCATTTTCCAGATATGACATGTCCAAAACATCACATGTCCAAATTCCAAATGTGACATGTCCAAAACATCACATGTCCACATATCACATGTCCACTTCAAATTTGCATATGAAAGGAAGAAAAATATAGAACTTGAAGAAAAATGCAAGAAGTCATTTTTCTTCACAATATTTGAAAGTAAATTTAGCCTACCTAAATTTGCTTTAAGATGGGATGTTGATTTGGTCAATTGCTTAAACTCTGCCTAACTAAATAGATAACCTAATTAACCTACTGCCCTAACTAAAACCTAAGTAAATTAATCGAATAACCCTAGCTAGCAGAGAGAGAAGGAGCGGTGGGGGCCTTACAGAGGGTGCAGGGGCGAGGAGGCAGGCCCGATGATAGCCGAGGTTGGGAGGGGAGGAAGTAGAGGAGGGAGGCATGGCGCATCGGGGTCGGGGGCGAGCGCCGGGGGCGAGCGCCGGGGTCGGGGCCATGGTCGGGGGCGAGCGCCTTGGTCGGGGGCGAGTGCAGGGGCGCGGCGAGGGCAGGGCTCCGGTGGCGCGATGGGGGAAGAGAGAGTGGGGATTTGGGGTGAAAAGAGGCGGGATGAAGTAGAGAGAGTGAGGATTTTGGGGGTTAAGTGGACATAGCAGTAGCGCGTTTAGAACAAACGCGCTATAGCTAAGTTAGCTATAGCGCTTTTATGCACGCAACGCTACTGCTATTACAGGTAGCTATAGCGGTTTTATATGGAAACCGCTACTGCTACCTTGACTAGTTGTAGCTCTTTTTTAGAAAAGCGCTACTGCTATAACCAGTACCTATAGCAGTTTTCCTGTTTGTTTTCTTCTATTTTCTTTTCCTTTATTTTCTCTCACTTTTCTTTTCCTTTTTTCCGAGAGCAGTGAACGAACGGAAGGTGATGCAATGTATATAACTAAGGCGATATATATTGCATCATTTGACGGTTAAGTATGTATACAAAATAGGAACATACATATTACATCATTGGACCCATGCATAATGGCTAAGTGTGTACACAAAATAGGAACATATATATTACATCATTTGACCGATAACATACGGTTCCTCAGTGTTGACTTTTTGTTTTTGAGTGAGCTTCTTTCCCTTCTTGTTCGTTGAAGAATAATTGAGCCCCTCATTGTGACTTTTCCTTTTTCATGGAGTACGATTTTGCTTAGGTAATGTAGTATTGATTCTTCTTTTAACGTATACTTCATCGTCACCATCATCTTACCTCATTGGGTTGCCATACTGGTCGTAGTCTTCCTCGTTGGCGACTCCATCCATTCCAATGATGTTCCTTTTGCCTTTGCTCACGACAACATGGCTGTGCTTGCGCGGGTCGGTTATGAAGAAGCATTGTGTCACGTGCTTAGCGTGTACCCATGGCTCGTTTTTTGCGATAGCGTTCACGGCAGCACTCTTGGCGTCGGGTATATTCATGGTAGTGAAATACCGGTTTTCTCTTTCGACATTCTTAGCCCATCTGACACGGAACATCGTCATGTTGTGCAGTCCAGAGTAGTCAAGCTCCCAGATCTCCTCGACCCTTTAGTAAAATCTCTCAGTTGCGCCATTGTCGTTGCCGGTCATGCATTCCATCGTCACCCCTGAGTTCTGATCATCACTATCCATATATTTGGCCTCCGTGTAGAACGTGTATCCGTTGATATCGTATGCCTGATAGCTGACGAGGTTGGGCGAGGGGCCATGTGCTACGTCGTATATGAGCAATCCGTCCTTAGAGCCCTCTTCCGGGGGATTAGCAATAATATGCTATTTGAACCAATGTAGGAAAGTGGAGTTGTGCTCTATAGTAACTTCGGCGTCTGTCCTGCAGTCACGATACTTCTTTGCGATATTTTCTTTGTGCAGTGCCATGAAAGGATCTACCTCGTCTAGGTGTTGTAGCACTACCAAGTTTTATCTGTCAAAGTTGTTGCGTCGATCTAAGTATGCCACATGCAGTTCCCTGCGACCGTTGGAGTGACCTTCTCCTTCGAGCCTCCCATCGTGCTTGTTAACGGGCAAACCAACACCAACACCAGGCGGTTGTCTGCACCATATAGAAAATTCTCGCAGAAAAAGATGCACTCTTGTGTCAGCTAGCCCTGGACGATGCTTCCATCAGGACGGGACATGTTACGAATGAATCCTTTGATGATCCCATTCATCCTCTCAAACGGCATCATGTTGTGCAGGAATAACGGACCCAAATCTATTATGTCGTCCACAATATGGACACACAGATACACCATGACGTCAAAGAACGCGGGCGGGAAGTACATCTCAAGCTCATTCAATACCACAACGATCTCTTCATGTAGCCTTAAGAGCTGCTTCACACTGGTCGACTTTCGAGAGATGACGTTGAAAGAGTTGTAGAGACCAATAAGCGTGTCATGGACGTGCTTGTCCATTATCCCTCTAAGGGCAACAGGTAATATCTGCATCATCGTCACATGACAGTCATGGGACCTCATCCCGCTGAACCTTTTCTTGTCCGTGTCTAGATATCTGCTTATCTTGCCACAGTAACCGGAACTAACTTTGACACCGGTAAGGCACTTAAATAATTGATCGATCTCAGCCTGACTTAGGGTGAAGCAAGAAGGGGGCAATAATCCTCTTCCATTACTTTCTTGCTCTTCTTCTCCCGCGCCTCTGTCTCCGTCTCTATCTCGTCTGTCTTTTTACGGGGCGGCATGTGCAGATCTTCCCTGATATTCAAATCTTTCAAGTCTTTTCTTGCCTTCGGCCCATCCTTGGTCTTATCCGACATGTTCATCAGTGTCGCGAGCAAGCTCTCAAGGACATTCTTACAGATATGAATTTGATCAAGGCAATGAGGTGTGTCGAGTTTGTGCGAGTACTCCAAGTCCCAGAACACAGACCTCGTCTTCCATACCTTTAGCAGCGGCTCCGGCGCATTTTTCATCGTCTTTCCTGGCGCGGGGCACTGTTCCCAGTTTTTCAATAGCTCATCGATTTCGGTGACGTTCCACTTATGTGGAGGTCCTCGATGCTCAGCGTGACCATTGAATAGATCTCCATGGTTTCTACATGGGTTGTCCTGATCGAGCCATCTTCGATGCCCCATGTACATGATTTTCCCAAACCCGCCATCTTTCCTTGACGTTAGCTACTGAGACATCGTATCATCCATGCACCACGTGCATGCCCAATATCCATGCACACCTGGCATGCGACATATCCGTAACTGAGATAGTCGTGCACCGTCGTGATCAGCTCGGTTCTCGTGTAGAAATACTCACCTTTGCTGGCGTCCCATATCTTGGCCGGTTTTTTCCATAATATGTCTAACTTCTCTTGAAGTAGCCCCAGATACAGATTAATATTATTTCTTGGTTGTTTCGGCCCTTGAATCAACAATCTCATGTGAATGTACTTTGACTTCATGCACAACCAGGGGGAGGTTGTACATCCATACAAGCACGGGCCATGTGCTATGGTTGGTGTTCTGGGTGCCAAACGGATTCATGCCATCGGTACACGCGCCAAGCACGATGTTCCTTCCATCACATTAGAAATACCGATAGAAGCCGTTCAACGCTCTCCATTGGCTTCCATCCTTGACGTGTCTCGCCTTCGGATCATCTCCGTCGGGCTTCTTCCTCTCCGCGTGCCAGCGCATGAGATTTGCTTCCTTGGGATCTACGAAATACCGCTGGAGATGGGGAGTGGTCGGTAAGTACCATACAACTTTCTAGGGATATTTCTTCCCGACCTTCTTGTATCGAGAAGCATTGCACACCGGATAACTTGTTTTTTCGTGTGCTCCTTTCGATAAATTATGCAACCGTTGATGCATGCATGGTATCTAATGTGCGGCAGATCAAGAGGGCACATGATCTTCTTGGCCTCATCCACAATAGTAGGACATAGATTCCCCGCGGGAAGAACATCCTTTAGGTACTTGAGATGCTCATCGAGGCTAGTGTCGGTCCATTTGTTTTTAGCCTTCGTCTTCAGGAATTGGAGCGTGAAGCTCAAGCGGGTCACCTCAGGATTGCAACCATCATACAATGGAGTGTTCGAGTCTACCACCATTGTTGCAGCTTAGCGTCCTCTCTAGAAGCAGCTCTCTCAGTACTCGTCTCCTTGCGAAGCAGTGCTTGAACATGAGGGTCCCGCACGATTGACCTTAGTACCCACGAACTCTGCGGCATGGAGTCCATGTTCTCTCCATCGCCATGTCTGGCCCCTTGTCCTCCGCCATGTCCGGCCCCTTCTCCGCCGCCATGTCGGCCTCTTCCCCGTCGGCGTCCTCAACATCATCATCCTCATCTTCAATTATCCACTGAGTATAGCCATCAATGAAACCAGTCATGAGCAGGTGCGCTTCGACATGACCATCGTCATGGGGGTCGAGCCAAACTATTCCTTTGCATCTTCGACACGGACATCAAACCTCTATCAGGTTATTTTCTTTCATGTCCTGCACCGCCGACCGCAACCACCTGTCCACCATCGTTCAACTGACCATCATGAACGCCTGCACGGTAATGATAAACAAATTGATTATAAAAATGCATGCATGCATCAAAGTCATACAAAAATTCGGCATGACCTTCCCTAAAAATAGGACATATAGATCTAGAATTTGCCCAAAATTCACCGAAACGGAAATAAATCAACATTTTGCCAAAACATAGGCAACTCACAAGCACAATTCAGCGTCAACTCATGCCACAGACACAATTTCCATCACATCGCCCAGTTACCATATCGCACACACATACACATATTTCCATTCTTGCAAAAGCATGAATTTTTAATCACCTATCTTGAGATCGAGCACACGGTGGAGATGATAATGTAGTAGGGAGATCAAAAGTGGACAAAGCTCTTCTTGACAAGGCTAGATCTAGTTAGGGGCACATAGGTCACTTCACGTAATGCTACATCTACCTAGCTAGCTAATTTGGGAGGAGACAACTTCAACTAGTGGAGGGGGAAGAAAAAAGAGAAAGGAGATGCATTAATGGATGTGGTGTAGTTAGCTAGGAGTAATAGAGAGAGAGAAAGGTAGGTAGAAGAGGGAGAGTAATGGGGTGAGATGTATTTAGGAAGAAGCAAAGTGATGGAGAGAGGAGGTGGGAGGTAGGGGAAAGTGAGGAAGAGAGGACGAGGGAGGGAGAGGGGGAGCGAAAAGGTGGTATTATGTTGTGTCTTAGCAGTAGCGCGGGTCGTAAAGCGCGCTACTGCTAAGAACATAGCAGCAGCGCGCTTCCTGCACACCCGCTACTGCTAAGCGGGGCCCGCCATGTGGCCAGTTTCAAAATTAGCAGTAGTGACCAGAAAAAAGTGCGCTACCGCTAATACTTTAGCAGTAGTGCGGGTCGCAGCAGCGCGCTGCAGCTAAACCTAGGTTGGTGGGTACTGTCGGTTGATTTTATTAGTAGCGCGGTTCCACTTGTACGCGCTACTGCTAACTGAGTAGCAGTAGCGCTTGTTTTGTACCCGCGCTACTGAAAATTAGCAGTAGCGCCTCTTTTGTACCACGCTGCTGGTAAGATTCTGTGTATAGGCTTTTCCGTAGTAATGCACCGATGACAACTTACTTGAAGGATCTCACTCAATCCAGAGGTAGGTATGGTGGACTCTCATGGCAAAACTGGTCTGAGGGATATTTGGAAGCACAGGTAGTATCTCTACTTGGTGCAAAGAATTTGGCTAGCATGAGAGGGAAAAGCAAGCTTAACATGTTGGAGAATCCATAACAATATAACTTCTATTCGGATGTAAGAAAACATAAACCATTGTCTTGTCTTCCTTGTCGAACATCAATGTTTTAGCATGTCATATTTTAATGAGCTCACAATTACAAAAGATGTCCAAGATAGTATATTTATATGTGAAGCCTCTCTTTCTTTATTACTTCCTATTAATTGCAACAATGACCAAAACTATGTTTGTCAACTCTCGACAACTTTTATTCATTATACTCTTTATATGTGAAGTCATTACTCTCCATAAAATCAATATATGATCTTTTTATTTATTTTTGTTCTTTCTTTTATTTAATTCCCTCAAGATCATAGCAAGATAGCAAAGCCCACTCAAAACTACTCTTTATTATATATAACTCATGGACTCGATTACATCGATAGAGATCGAAACAAAACTCAAAGCTAGATCATATTAAAACCTTATTCTACTAGATCAAGATATAACCAAAAGGATCGTACTAAGATAAAAACCAATAAAGATAAAGATGTGATGGTCATACGATACCGGGGCACCTCCCCGAGCTTGGCAGTTGCCAAGGGGAGTGCCCATACCCATGTATTTATGTCTCTTTATTCGAATGTGATGACGATGGAGTTGTTGATGAATCTGTTAGCTTCATTAATGCACCTTCCAGAACTTGAGTTCTTGGAGCACACGTTGGAGCATATTTGCATTCTTCTGAATTTCCTCCATAAGGTGCTTATTTTCAGGCCCCCAAGAGCTCTTCTCTGCATTGCTTTCGCTTGGATGGGATATGTCCCAATTGGAGGGTATATGTGTACGAGCGGTGTTCTCCACTCCGTAATTATGAACAAAATTATGAAAGTTGTTCCGATGTAACCTATGTAAGGGCCTCCTAGGGGGAAGCCCTTCTCGAACCATTTGGTCTTCATAGTTGTTTGTGGTCCTATTGCTTGATGGGGACTTGGAATAGCGGTGATGCCCGCCAGAGTACCCCTCTCCAAGGTCAGAGGATGTTCCTCAAGCGAATCTCATTTATCCTCCTCCATCATGGCTCCCTCGGCATCCTCCCTTCTAAGTTCCATTTGCATCAACCAAGCATCGCCGTCCACGTGGTTGGAGGAGGAGGACGACGACATAATGCCTGGCCTTGGAAACTCTGGCAGAAAACAATTCAAAACGAAAACAGGGGATAATGCTGTGGTACAGTCGTCAAAACTGTCGGGTTATATAATGAATTTTTACCGACCAAAAGAAGTATCGTGCAACAAAACGGAGTCCGGAGGGCACACAAGGTGGCCAGAAGGTAGGGGCGCGCCCCAGGGGGTAGGGCGCACCCTCCAGCCTTGTGGTCGCCTCATGTTTCTTCCGGACTACTTTTAGTTTTACTAAATTTTTTAATATTCCAAAACGGAGAAAATTGTTATTAGAGTGGTTTTGGAGTCGGTTTACTTACCATACCACATACCTATTCCTTTTCGGAGTCTGGAACGTTCTGGAAAGTGTCCCTTGTGTACTCCTCCGGTGTTACGGTATTAATAATATTGGTCTCACCATTTATGGGAGTACGTGAGATATAATGTTTGATTCTTTGACTGTTTACCACCTTCGGATTTGTGCCTTCGGCATTGTTGATTTTGATGGCACCGGAATGATAGACCTCCTCGATAATGTAAGGACCCTCCCATTTAGAGAGAAGCTTTCCTGCAAAATATCTTAAATGAGACTTTTATAGCAAAACATGATCACCTACATTAAACTCACGCTTTTGTATCCTCTTGTTATGCCATCTTTTAACCTTTTATTTAAACAACTTGGAATTCTCATAGGCTTGGGTACTCCATTCATGAAGCGAGCTAATGTCAAATAACCTCTTCTCACCTTCAAGTTTGAAATGGTAGTTGAGCTCTTTAATAGCCCAATATGCCTTATGTTCTAGTTCGAGAGGTAAGTGACATGCTTTTCCATAAACCATTTTATATGGAGACATACCCATAGGATTCTTATAAGTATTTCTATAAGCCCATAATGCATCATACAGTTTCCTAGACCAATTCTTTCTAGATTTATTAACAGTCTTTTGCAAAATCAATTTAATCTCTCTATTGCTCAATTCTACTTGACCACTAGACTGAGGATGATAAGGAGATGCAAACATTTTACGGAAAGCACCATGACTAAATGTGAACCACCATCAATCATAAAATATCTAGGGACTCCAAACCTCAGAAAAATAGCATCTTTAAGCATCTTAATAGAAGTGTTATGATCAGCATTACTAGTTGGAATAGCTTCTACCCACTTAGTAACGTAATCAACAACAACTAAAAAGTGTGTGTATACCCATTAGACGAAGGAACAAGTCCCATATAATCAAAGGCCCAAACATCAAATGGTTCAATAACAAGTGAATAATTCATAGGCATTTCCTGACATCTACTGATATGCCAATTCTCTGGCATTCATCACAAGACAAGACAAACTTACAAGCATCCTTGAAGAGAGTAGGCCAATAAAAACCAGATTGCAATACCTTATGTGCAGTTCTATCTCCAGCGTGGTGTCCTCCGTAAGATTCGGAGTGGCACTTGCGTAGGATCTGTCCCTGTTCATGCTCAGGTACACAACGTCTAATAACACCATCTACTCCTTATTTATAAAGGTATGGGTCATCCCAAAAGTAATGTCTTAAATCACAGAAAAACTTTTTGTTTTGCTGGTATGCAAAACTAGGTGGTATAAATTTAGCAACAATGTAATTAGCATAATCGGCATACCATGGAGTATTACGAGAAGCAGTTATGACAGCTAATTGTTCATCAGGAAAGCTATCATCAATAGGCAGTGGGTCATCAAGAACATTTTCTAACCTAGACAAGTTGTCTGCAATGGTGTTCTCAACTCCCTCGAACCGAAGGTCTTGCGAGTAGCGGATGGTGGAGATATGGTGATTGAGAATTCAATGGACTCCATAAAGATCTCAGGAGCCTTCTGCTTCACTCGACATAAACGGCTGAAGTTGCGCACGGCGGCGGTGGGCCTCTGTCCTCGAGGTTCTCATTCTCCTTCTGCGAAATAGAGAGGGGAAAGGGGTCACAGAGATGCGCATCAACAAGGGGAAGAGAAAGGTGGAGGAGTTGGGGTTTGGGGTACCTCGGTCGCGACGGAATCCTCGTCGGTCTTTGATGCTATTGTTGAACTCCGGCGAGGAATTGCTCGCGTAGGAGAGCGAGACAGAGAGGGGTTTCTGGCTTAGGGATGGTGAGATATGTTGTGCTTTCCGGGGTCCTATTTATAGGGGAAGAGGGGGTCGATATGGGGAGATCAAGGGATCCCACCGTGGCCTTTAATGGCTGATTGTGCAGGAACGTTTCACGGATCCATTCGTCCAATTAAAGAAAAGAAGTTGAGTTTTAATTTACTGAATGAGTTCCCCTGACATTCCTCTTTACTTATCGTGTTGGTGGCAAGTTGAAAGGATGGCTGTGGTTAGCACTAGAGGGAGAGAAAGAGGTGGAAGTCATGAATGTGGAGGTTCTGCAGGTTCTGTTCATGTTCACGTACAGAACAGAGGAGGAAGACGACCGGTGCCTGGGCTTTCACTTCGGGATGGGCTTTAGTGAGAAAAGTGGCCCAAGGGCAAAGGAAAGAAATAAAAAAACAATAGAAGAGATAGATGGGCTAGATAGGCTGACAGAGAGAAAGCATAACTAATAACAATATTAGACTAGATGATCAATGAATAAATTGTTCGCTCTCTCAGAATTATTATTTAGATCTGAGGAAAAACAAATGTTCACATATTCTCTTTAATTATTTCTAGCCTAGGAAAAGTGGTTTCAAATATTTCATAGGAGTCCGCACGAGAAGAAATCCAAACTTGATATTATTTTAAACAAGACTAAAAAAATTAATTTTACCCAAAAAAAGTATAACATTTCACTCAATAATAATAAATATTAACATTCCAAAATTTGGAAAATTTTAGGATGTTACAATTATTATTATTATTTGTCGGGGGAAATCGGCCTCCACGAGCACCTATGGGGACGGAGCCCCTTTTTGGTTCGGCGGGGGGCGGAGGTTGCACAAAGAGCATATCGAGGCGACACACACACACAACGATTTTACCCAGCTTCGGGCCGCACGGATGCGTAAAACCCTACTGCTGCTTGTCTGGTTGATTCGAGTTCTTGCTCTGGAGAACAAGAAGCTACAGTAAGTTGGAGCTGGACGTAGACGAGGGTCTACTGGGTGTCCTCTTTCTGGGTCTTCTCTCCTTCTGTCCCCCCCCTACATGCGCATGGGCCTCCTTTTATATGCTAAGGGGTTTCCCACAGGTAGCGACGCAGGTGAGGGTAAAAACGGCAAGGAACTGTGCGAACAGTGACCGCACAGTGCTATTGCCCCTAACTCTGACGGCGGGGGACAAAGGCATTGAATGCCCGTCTGGATCGCCTGAACAGTGCCGAGGCGGACCATTAGGGGCGCCTCCGCTTGCCACGGGGGCGACTCTGCCAACGTCGCATGCCACGCGCGCCCCAGGTTGCGCGGCGCCTCGCCACGTGCCTCTGGGGAAGCTCCAGAGTGACGCGTGGGCAGGTGAGCTGGAGCGCAGGCCTGAGGTGGTGGTTTGCCGCGGCAAGTGGCTTGCCGCGGTGGTTGTCTTGCCGCACCTGAAAGCTTGCCGCTCGTCAGGCCTTGCCGGGGCGCGCGGCGTGCCGCGGCGGGCTTCTCTTGGGGTGCCTTGGCTTGGCCGTCCCGGCGAGCTCCTCCCGCCGGGGCCTTGGTGCTTCGGCTTAGTCGTCCCGGCAAGCTCCTCTTGCCGGGGCCTTGTCGCCTTGGCCCGGCAAGCTCCTCTTGCCGGACCTCGCCTCCTTGGCCCGGCAAGCTCCTCTTGCCGGGGCCTGGTCTTCTAGGCTCGATCACTTGGTCTTCGTCCGGCCCAGAAAAGGCTGTGGAGACTCTTGTCGCTCCCCTGGCAAGCCTTGCCGCGGGACGCTACTACTGCCCGTGCACAAGTTCGGGGTACTAAGGTACCCCTACTTTAGTACACCGACAGGAGCCCCCGGGTCTGGGCCATACACGGTGCCGAGCGTTGTTGGGCCAGGCCCTAACAGTGCACGGGCACGCGTGGCCTGGGTTGCGCTGCTCCTTAACTCCGTGTCCGTCCCGCCCTCCCCAAGTGGCGCGCGCTTATCGCGGCATCGTGGGGGGGGCGAGGCGTGCGAGGCATGCGTGACGTGGGTGGCGTGCGCGGGGCTTGAGGCCCGCAGGCATGCGTCACGTCGGGCACGATTCCTTTGTTTGGAAAGGCGAAACGTCCCCCCCTCTTCAAGTGGGGGGAGACGTGGAGGCGCGGCTTGGTGAACGAACGGGGTCGAGGCGCGGCTTTCGGGGCGCCCGCCCCCCACGATCACGGGGTGGGGAGAGGTCGCCTCATCTGTCGCCTCGGCCGTGCTCGCCCACCACGCGTCCTCCATGCGCTTGGGGTTGCGGTGGTGGAGGCATGAAACCGGGCCGACGCGGGTCGAAGTAGAGGGTCGGCCCCGTCGCCTGCCCTTCCTCTGCTTTGATTGGTTGGGCGGGGCGGCCGAGCCCCCACTCCGCCCCTTCTCTTGGCGTCTTCTGCCACCCGTAGCTCGTCTAGGCGCCCCTTTTGCCCTTCTCGCCTCCTTGCCCTACCTCCTGAGGAGAGAGACAAGAAAGGGATTACGGGCACCTTATCTCTTTTTATCTTGTAAGCCCTCGGGCCTTAATTGTGTTTAAATCTTGTAATCCCATCTTTCATGTTTTTCATTCTCTCTGAGCTATACCTGAGTGGAATGTTTTTAATGAAAAGGGAGTGTTTGCCGGACCATTTGTCTCGCGGGTACATCCCGCGGCAAGGAGCGAACCCTTTGCATCGTTAACATAGACACTTCCCCGCCCGGCAACGGACCCTGCCGTCTCCCCGCGCCCCTTGGCCCTCCTCACGCTCTTGGCGGAGGCAGGGAGAAGGCGGGTTCTGGCCCTTCGCTTCCTCCTCTTGCCACCGCGGCTACTATCAGAAGCGGGCCCCGGGAACGCGCTCCGGGGTTTGTCGCTTAAGAGAGCACGGCAGCTTTTAGGAGGAAGCAAGGTTTTTGCATTCCGCAGCTCACGAGAGAATGCATGATGAGGGATGTAAAGACTTATCTGAGGTTGCAGCCCCCCGGCAACTCTGGCTTGCCGGGGCGCGGGTGCTGGCTCACCCTTCTCCCCTTCTTCGTCTTTGAGCGGCTCGGCAAGGGTATGCAATTCCTGCGAGCCAAAGGGAAAGGACGGGAAAAAGACGCGGACTCGACCTCTAAGTTAGGGGTTAGCGACTGTTAGGCACTACCAACCCTAACCAAGGATGAGACTCGACTCAGCATGCATGCTAAAACTTGGGGGCGCCAGCGCTTCATTGCTGCCAGGGTCTGCGCCTGGCTTTGTACAAAGGATTACATGCAACTGCGACAAGACTTTTGTACAAAGAGTTGGTTGCCGGACGGGGTCCGACAACCGCGCCTTACGGGTAAAACTTGCGAAGATGCTCAATGTTCCAGGAATTGCTCACCGGAGTACCATCTTCGGTCTCGAGGCGGACGGCGCCGGGCCTCGTGACTCGTTTCACCCGGTAAGGGCCTTCCCACTTTGGCGTCAACTTGTTGTGTATCTTGGCCGACTGAACGCGCCGAAGAACAAGGTCGCCTTCCTCGAGGCTCCTGGATTTAACTTTGCGGCTATGATAGCGACGCAGAGCTTGCTGGTAGCGAGCGGATCGCACAGCAGCCTGGAGACGATCCTCCTCGAGGAGCAGTGCGTCATCTTCACGCGACCGCTCTTGCTCAAGCTCATCATAAGCGAGCACTCGAGGTGACCCGTATACGAGTTCCGTGGGGGTAACTGCTTCTGCTCCATAGACTAGAGCAAATGGTGTCTGGCCGGTGGCTCGATGGTGCGTCCTCAACGGCAGCGCAGCACTCCGAAGAGGCGCGCTTGCCGGAGTGGGCGCCAGAGCATTCACCGGGCTTGGCCTTCTTGCCGGGAGAGCTCGATGGCACGTCCTCGACGGCTGTGCAGCACTCCGAGGAGGCGCGCTCGCCGGAGTGGGCGCCAGAGCACTTGCCGGGCTTGGTCTTCTTGCCGGCGGGGCTCGATGGCACGTCCTCGACGGCAGCGCAGCACTCCGAAGAGGCGCGCTTGCCGGAGTGGGCGCCAGAGCGCTTGCCGGACTCGGTCTTCTTGCCGGCGGGGCTCGATGGCACATCCTCGACGGCAGCGCAGCACTCCGAAGAGGCGCGCTTGCCGGAGTGGGCGCCAGAGCACTTGTCGGACTTCTTCTTTCCCCCGGGAGCTCCAGCGGCAAGTGGGCCGCAGGCCGTTGCTGCTGTTGCGTCCCGGTATATTTGGTCGGCGCAGATAAGGGCATCCTTCTTGTCGCCGGGGACAGAAATGACGCTTATCGGGCCAGGCATCTTGAGCATGTTATACGCGTAGTGAGAGGCCGCCATGAACTTGGCGAGCGCTGGTCGGCCGAGGATCCCGTTGTAAGGCAACGGAAAGTCGGCGACGTCAAAGGTGACCTTCTCAGTCCTGAAATTCAGCTCGCTGCCAAATGTTACCGGCAGCGTGATCTTTCCCTTCGGCTTGCTCCTTCCCGGGTTGATTCCTTGGAATGTGCCGGTTTCTTCGAGCTCGCTGTCGGGAACTTGGAGTCTCCGGAGAACAGCTGAGGAGATCAGATTCAAGTCGGCCCCGCCGTCGGAGGGTAGTCTAGGAGTAGCTGAGCTCGCGAAAGGGCTTCCGCTGGGGTGGCGGGCAGAGGCAGCGAACGGCGCGAGGAGCGGGATGTGCTCGAACTCCTAACTATGTTAGAAGGAGCAGCACCCGGTCCAGGCAGCCGCGTGACGCTCGTTCCGGCACGCTGGATCGCATGCTGGTCCTGAGCGCCTTGGGACCCACCAGCACGGTCTGGGTCCAGCGAGCGTATGGTACCATGGGTACCATGACGCTGCTGGTTTCGCGCCTCCTGAGAGGGGCACGGGGCGAGCTCGGACATCGCGGGACCAAGAATTGGTTCGACGGCGCCCGTTCCTCCGCCGGCGTCCTCCCCACCACCCGTCTGCTCCATGGGCGGTGGGTTCGACGCTGACGGACCGGTCACCTCTGGAGCTTTCTTCTTCGGCGCCATGCCGGCGCAAACAATGAGAGTCTGGCTCGCGCGGACGCCGGATCTGGTTCACACAACCTCGACGCACCCCCTACCTGGCGCGCCAAAGATGTCGGGGGAAATCGGCCTCCACGAGCACCTATGGGGACGGAGCCCCTTTTCGGTTCGGCGGGGGCGGAGGTTGCACAAAGAGCAGATCGAGGCGACACACACACACAACGATTTTACCCAGCTTCGGGCCGCACGGATGCGTAAAACCCTACTGCTGCTTGTCTGGTTGATTCGAGTTCTTGCTCTGGAGCGCAAGAAGCTACAGTAAGTTGGAGCTGGACGTAGACGAGGGTCTACTGGGTGTCCTCTTTCTGGGTCTTCTCTCCTTTTGTCCCCCCCTACGTGCGCATGGGCCTCCTTTTATATGCTAAGGGGTTTCCCACAGGTAGCGACGCAGGTGAGGGTAAAAACGGCAAGGAACTGTGCGAACAGTGGCCGCACAGTGCTATCGCCCCTAACTCTGACGGCGGGGGACAAAGGCATTAAATGCCCGTCTGGATCGCCTGAACAGTGCCGAGGCGGACCGTTAGGGGCGCCTCCGCTTGCCACGGGGGCGACTCTGCCAACGTCGCATGCCACGCGTGCCCCAGGTTGCGCGGCGCCTCGCCACGTGCCTCTGGGGAAGCTCCAGAGTGACGCGTGGGCAGGTGAGCTGGAGCACAGGCCTGAGGTGGTGGTTTGCAGCGGCAAGTGGCTTGCCGCGGTGGTTGTCATGCCGCACCTGAAAGCTTGCCGCTCGTCAGGCCTTGCCGGGGGGCGCGGCGCGCTGCGGCGGGCTTCTCTTGGGGTGCCTTGGCTTGGCCGTCCCGGCGAGCTCCTCCCGCCGGGGCCTTGGTGCTTCGGCTTAGTCGTCCCGGCAAGCTCCTCTTGCCGGGGCCTTGTCGCCTTGGCCCGGCAAGCTCCTCTTGCCGGACCTCGCCTCCTTGGCCCGGCAAGCTCCTCTTGCCGGGGCCTGGTCTTCTAGGCTCGATCACTTGGTCTTCGTCCGGCCCAGAAAAGGCCGTGGAGACTCTTGTCGCTCCCCTGGCAAGCCTTGCCGCGGGACACTACTACTGCCCGTGCACAAGTTCGGGGTACTAAGGTACCCCTACTTTAGTACACCAACATTATTATTATTATTATTATTATTATTATTATTATTATTATTATTATTATTATTATTATTATTATTATTATTATTATTATTATTATTATATCATAGAGGTAGCACACTCAATCGATCTCACTACAGTATGTGTGAACAAAAATATGTAATCTGGTTTGCGAATAGCACACGGTTCATTGATGAAAGCCGTGTGCCGACAAAACCCCGCCACCCCGATCTGAGTCGTGCTTTTTGATTGGCCAAATTTCAAACCCCACAGATCGTACATCTACACCGTTGGATGCTCCCTGATGAGGACATGACTACCTTGGATACGACCAAAAATATTGCATACATGCATATTTGTCAAGTGATTTCTAGTGCAAACTATTCAATAATCTATTTACGTTATCCAGAATAAAAATACTTCACACACTTTTGTGTTTTGTTTAATTGCAGGTGTATAGGACATTAACTATTCAATAAACTAGTACGTATATAAAACTTATTATTGTACATACCTGCTAAGAGGTTGCCTGTATATGACATGGCAACTTCTTATAGCCGACCCTTGGTTGTATTATTAAGCATGCTCTTAGTGAGGTAGCTAGTATATCACAGACGACTAGCTAGTATCAGACTAGCCACAGTGGGAGTAACTTCAGCAGTAACACAGACTCCAACTCCGCAAACTTGCTTATGTGGCAATAAGTTAATGAGGAGAGAGATAGTTTTAGTAACTTAGATAGTTACTGTAGCATCACATGTCCCAATGCAATATGAGTCTGTAACCTAAGAAATGAAGCTTTGCATGACACTACACTTATGTTACTACCTACCATAAAGGTAGTAACATATATAGTCTAGGGATATGTGTATGTTACTAGTGTACTACTCTCCATTGTGGCTAGCTAGTCTCATACTCCCTCCTTTCCGGTTTAGGCTGGTTGTAATGGTATTATCATAAGAGGTATCATGCATGCCAACTAGAATTTCTGGATGATGTGGCACACAAGAGAGGATGTGGTATCATATCATGATACCATGTCATATTAAATGTTGTACTACTACTTTGTGTGATTAGTAAGGCAACCTAAGATGTTAACTTATGATACTATGTATTACGGAAGTAGCTAGTATCCTAGCTACACTATCATATGTATGCATGATACTACTAGTACTCCCTCCATTCCCTTATACAAGGCCACTATAAAAAATACATTTTGCATCAATACAAGGCCACCAACAGTAACCAAGGCAAAAATTAATGATGTTTCCTTGTACTACCAACTTTTTAATACTTATATGCATGTAGTCATAATGA
Source organism: Aegilops umbellulata (assembly GCA_032464435.1). Classification (NCBI taxonomy): domain Eukaryota; kingdom Viridiplantae; phylum Streptophyta; class Magnoliopsida; order Poales; family Poaceae; genus Aegilops; species Aegilops umbellulata. The sequence goes on from CP136060.1 coordinate 292,388,117, forward strand.
CACTCAGCTACTTCCTTTCCATTCATTTGTTGCATGCTTATGGCGTATTAATGACCCCGGTAACAAGAAGAAAAATTGACTTGCAAAGAAGTCATTAAATTTTATCTTGGTACCTGTAATATGAGTTTGTGGCCTTGTATGAGGGAATGGAGGGAGTATATATGATACTCCCCATTACAACCAGCCTATAGGGCTCAATTCAAAAATCTCACCAACCAAGGTAGATGGTGGGTGGTGGAATAACTTTTGTAGTTTGAAAAAACACCCAATTAATGCTTTTGTTTTCCTCAAAAATTTATGTATTCCAATGTATTAATTGCAATACATGCACACATATATAAAGTACATGCATTGGTCAACTTTCTTTTAATACTTGCATGCAAGGATTTAATGCACCTTGGAATCTGGACATGTGATGGGGGGCAACCAAATTGAGCCTTATAAAATGGAAAAACTAAAATTTTGAGATAAGCCTATAAACCGGAAAGGAGGAAGTATATATGCATGATACTAGTATATGATCGGCAATACCTCCGTAATGCGCACATGCATAGTATCATGAGTTAGTATCTTAGGTTCCTTATTAATTACCATGCATGACACAAAGTAGTACAACATTTAATATGATACGGTATCATGACATGATACCACACACCCTCTCTTTCATCATTTAACTGTGTGCCACATTATCCAAAAAGTCTAGTTGGCATGCATCATACCTCTTGATACTCCAATATTACGACCAACCTTATTAGGGTGGCCATAGTGGGGGTATCATAACCGGTATCATGCACCTGGGAATAGAAAATACGATGATGTGGCAAAGAAGCAGTAACATAGGTAGATACCGTAACATATATATATAATAAATGCTATACTACTTTATGTCATGCATGGCCATAAATACGGTCATCTATGATATATACTCCCTCCGTAAACTAATATAAGAGCGTTTAGGTCACTATTTAGTAATCTAAACACTCTTATATTAGTTTACAGAGGGAGCTAGTACTACTCTATGATACTATATATATGCACTATGAAGGTACGTACGTAGTATCATACACTAGTATCATATGCATGATACTATATCTATATATATAGTATATGATACTCCCCACTATATAAGGCTGGCCATAGTGGTGGTATCATAGCCAACGATGTCATCCACTCGGAAATAGCAAGTATGCTGATGTGGAAAATAATTAAATATATATAAAGAGGGTTAGAGTAACATATAGTAGGTAGATCGTATCATGTTAAATGTGATGCTAATTTGTGTTATGCATGGCAATAAATATGATCTATATATGATACTATACTCTATGTATTATACTATGCGCTATAATTAATTAAAGGTAGCATCATATGTACTGTATATTCATGATACTAGTATATGACACTCTCCACTATACTCATGATTTCTTACTGTGGAAATAAATGGAGGCGAAACGATGAACTCATGTTTTCATTCGAATAAAAATATGATGTTAGGTAATGTAAATGTTTTCAAAGAGCACACGGTTCACTCACGAAAGCCGTGTGTCCACTAAACCGTGGCCGATGCACCCCCACCCCTCTGCCACGCGCGTGATCTGAGTCGTGCGTTCTGATTGGCCAGAACCCAAACCCCACGGATCGTACGTCTGCACCGATGGATTCTCCTTGATCGAACGGCGATTCTCGTCCCTTTCGACAACACATGTACATGTTTTCAAATAGACCCTCCCAGAAAAATGTTTTCAAATAGCACACGGTTCACACACGAAATCCGTGTGCCTACCAAACCGTGGCCGATGCCCACCCCCTCGCTGCGCGTGCGATCTGAGTCGTGCGTTCTGATTGGCCAGAACCCAAACCCCACGGGTCATACGTTTGCACCGTTGGATGCTCCCAGATCGAACGTCAATCCTCATCCCTTTCGACAGGAAATGCAGTCCGGCTAGGAATTGATTTATATGCCAACATGCACAGTAAATGCCAAAAAATGTCTTACATATAACACACAAGACCCTTGGTAAAATTGTGATTGGTTTACGTGCGGAAAATTTAGATGAGATACGATGAACTCACGTCTTCATTTCAAAATTAGTACGTCTTCATTTCAAACGAAATTATTCTGTTTGTGCACACGAGCGCTTAGAGGCAACCGTTTGCATAGGCCTTTCCGCGCGCGCGGTGACCGGGGATATTTTTCACCCTTTTCACCTAGGCCGCCAACACCCCCCCCACACCGTCCGCTCGCGTTTCACTCAACTAGTCCACCCAATCTCCTTCGCCAGCTCCCCTCTCCCCCAGATCCACAGCAGAACCCTCTCCGGCGCCGCCAAGCTCACCACGGTTGTGTGCCCGCTCTTCGCGTCAAGCGTACCTCCATTGCCGTTCCCAACACGTGGCGGCCCGCGCCTCGCCGTCTTTGTTTGCTCGCTAGCCACCCTCGAGCATATCGATGCAGTTACCCTCGCATCTCCTGTGGTCTGGCCGGGTTTGCATTAAGAAGCCTGTTAGTTGCCGCTCTCCATCGTGGTGAGGCATATTTCCTTGCAATCCCTCTTCCAATTTCGTTCTGTATGTTCCCAACATTGCCGTTCCCAACACGTGGCGGCCCGCGCCTCGCCGTCTTTGTTTGCTCGCTAGCCACCCTCGAGCATATCGATGCAGTTACCCTCGCATCTCCTGTGGTCTGGCCGGGTTTGCATTAAGAAGCCTGTTAGTTGCCGCTCTCCATCGTGGTGAGGCATATTTCCTCGCAATCCCTCTTCCAATTTCGTTCTGTATGTTCCCAAATGGGCTATAAAATAATGGAGAGTGTATATATGTTCATTATCTACCTTCCTTACTACATATAAGTTGTATTTGTTCCAATAAGTTACTGCATATTTACAGATCGCGGGCGCCCGAGTCACACAAACTTAACAAATTAGCCGCACATTTTCCAAATTATTGCATGGCATGTTTAGGAAGCTTGATACCAAGTTGTTAGTTTTATTCTTATCCTCCTTTCCTGAGTTTCGCATGTGTTCTCTGTAGATGTCGAGTAGCAGCGACATCACTCATTCAGGCCATGTATCTTCATCTGATTCGGACAACCCTAGGTCTTCAGCAGATTGTAAGGGATCAAGTAGTCTTGAACGGGATAGAGCTGCAGCAATCACCCTTCCGATCAGGACACGGAGGAATGCTCCAAGGAAGCCCACACACCAGCCTAAGGTGTATATGAAGTAACCGAGATTGATTTAAAGTCCTGGGCTCCAGCTAAACCAGATAAAGCACGCATGAGGTTCAGGAGTGTGTGTGGATTTGTTGGAAGGGCAAGGCTCAACATTAATCTGTCGGGGTTTCGGAAGGCTAACATAGAAACACGGCGACGGATAGTCTGGGATATCATGGATCACTTCAACGTTCCAGAGCAGTGGAGAATGCAGGTCGAACACGCTGCACTGAAGAAGGCTAGGGATGCTTGGAGAAACTGGAAGCACGTGCTGTACAAGAAGTACTTGAGTGAAGGCAAGGACCAATCCCCGCATACTCCCAAATTACAAAGGCAGACTGGGCAGAATTCAAAAGGGTCATGGCAACTCTAGAGTTTTCTGCGAAGAGTTTCAAGCAATCGGAACTTCAGAAGAAGAACATACACCCCCACCGTATGGGTGTGGCAGGATACTATGGGATGAAACTGATATGGGAACAGGAGGACAAAGAAGCAGTAGCAGCGGGTGGGAATCTGGCCTTTAGTGAAATCAAGGGCGAATGCGCCAGAGACTACTTGCGGGCACATGCAAAGAGGCGTGATGACGGAACTTATTATTTTGAAAATGCACGTGACGCCAAACTGTATGAATTGATGGTAAAGGCTTCCTAGATCCTTGGAAGGTTCTATAGGAACTCAAGGCCATGTGACATTCTGTCCATTGCTATGGACACAAAAGAGCCCCCTGGCTGTGCAAGAGGTATAGGTGTTAATGTCCCGCACAAGAGGGCTTTTACACTCAGCAAAGAAGAGAGGCTCAACATGAAAAAAGCGATGCGTGAAATGAAGCAGAGTGCATTGTTTGAAAAGTTGAAGAAGGAGATTTATCCAGCTATTTGAAAGGATGTTGAGGAGTCAATGGTTATGTTCCAGAAGACTCTAACACTCACAGATAGCCAGCAGATGGGAGGGAGGCGGGCATGGATGATGCTGCTTATTGCACGACAACACTGCACAAGAGTAGTTGTGCATCAGTTGACCCTAACGACACTGAGACTGTAGCTGCTCGTGATGATGCTATATCTGATCTATCTGGAATGAAAGACAGACTGAAGGGCGTGCTTACACATTATGAAGGTACATTAAAATGTGCAACAGCCTGGGTTTGCCCACCCTTCTTGGAAGATGGACTCTTCTTGGACAATGTGCCATTGAAGCTGGGCTGTGTGAAGTGCTACGTGAATGAAGTAAAGCCAGGATTCAATGAATTTTCCATGAAGAATGTCCTAGGAGACTTCACTGAGCAAAGGACCTTGGGAGAAACACTGTTACATCACATCTAGTGGCCACGAAAGGAAATAGAGTTCATTGATGATATTCCTGAAGCCCCGCCAAGAGCAACTACTGTCGCCCCTCAACCGTTGACGCTCTCCTTGCCAGAGTAGCTCTCGCAGGCTGATGCATCAACCTGTGATCAGCCGGACCGACTTTGTGGCATACATGCCATGTCATCCTCCGCCCCAAAGCAGCCAGTGGTAAGGCCTACAACTGCTGATGACGCACCACCGGTTCAGATGCCAGCCGCTGAAGCAGCGGGTGGAGACCCAACTATAGCACATGCTCAGCATACCAACCTGGTGGAACAGATTGCTAAGCAGTCTGATGCTTTGGAACCGCCTGCTAAGCAGTCTGTAGGTCCAGAACCAACTGCTCATCAGTCCATCGGTCCATAGGCGCGTGATCAACATACCAATGCGCCAACACTTCCTGCTGAGCAAACCAACGCGTTGTCACGGCCTCCTCAGCACACTGACAAGTTGGCACCACCTGCGCAGAAACCCGACATAACTTCAACGCATGGTCAGCAGTCTGATGCCTCTGCCCCTACAGCCCAGCAGCCCGTCACTGCAACACCACCAGCTCAGTGGTCCGGAATAGATAAACAGTCTGCTAAGAAGTCCGTCCAAGCTTCACCGTCTGCTTGGCAGTCTACCGTGCAGGCAACCAGACGTTCTGCCAGAAATGCTTCAAGTACCAAGAAGGAAGTGGCCAAAAAGGCTACACCCACGTCCACGAGGAAGCGCAGCGGGAAAGTGAAGAGGAAAGAGAACGATTGCCTCTTACTTAAAGCACTCATCGCCCAGAACCAAGTTAACAGCAACATGTTTGAATCGGGGAGTAATATTATTTGTGACGCCATGGATGATGAACAAGTAGAATTGTTGCTTGCTAAAAGAAAATAAGACATACTTGAAGCACACAATTACGTCCATGGCCAGCCATTTCTTGTTGGCGAATACTTTGATGAGTGCAGCTCCAGTTGCCGCGAGTTACATGAATATTGCATGGATCAAATGTCAGAAGGTCATCACCATTTGCTAGTCCACTACAACAGAGATCATTTCTGACACGATGCCGGTTCCATCATTGTGAGTTTCGAGGACTTACATCTCTTCTTCAACTTCAACGTGCTCGATGCCACTCTTGTTAGATGCGTGATTTTGTAAGTACTTAACAAACTCTGATCAACTTCTCCATACAAGGCTGTAAATGATAAATAGCTAACTGCGTTTTATTCCTCTCAGGGGATTGAACGCGTAGAGAAGACAAAGTGAGAGTGTTTATTTCATAGATCCTGCATTAGCAAATGGCACCACATTACATGAAAAGGACCAACGGGACTGGGCCGTTAACACGGTCGTCCGTATCTTCCAAAACACGTCCCATGCAGAATCATTTCTCTGGCCATACCATGAAGGGTAAGTCAAGTAAACAACCACGCATACACTGATTGTCTTTCAGATTTCGACATCATTCGTAAGTTCATGGCTTTCTTAATATGTAGCAATCACTAGATATTGGTATTCATTGTTCCAAACAAGAACACAGTTTACTACATCGATTCTCTCAGAGAGTCAACAAACGCTCAGGATCTGATGCATCTTCAGCAATTCTTGGATAGTTATTGAATTCTATGATGTTGAAATTAATTTGCATTCATATCTGGTTCAATAATTGATGTTGTCAAAATTCATCATCATTTGCAGTGTGCTCGCATTGTGGGAAACTAAAACAGGGAACCTGTTCAAGAGGAAACTACCTCTACGGCACGAGATCGTTTCTCTGGTAACACACTGAAATCCATTATTTCCGGAAAATTTATCCAACAGTCTGCAAATACCTTTCCTTAAGCTACTCAAATGTTCAAGCTTCTAAATAAACCTATTTCTATTTTGTCCAAAGAAAAAATAATACATCTAACAACGGTTAGGTTGTTCCTAACAGGACAAATACATGACTAATTTTGTACAAAAAAATTCAGTGTCCTCAGCAAGAAGTAGGGACCAACCTTTGCGGATACTATGTTTGCAGACACATGATCTCCATCTGCAAATCTGCTGATAGTTGTGACGATCCTCGCGAATTAGTACCAGTAAGTCTATCTTAATTAATATCTTCTACTCCACTCATATGGCACATTCTGATCTTAAAAATACCGCATTCCGCTCCCGGCTGGTGAATTGCTGATGGTTCGGAGATTTATCAGCGACTTCTTCCTGGATCACTACATCAAGCCCACTGGTGATAATGAAGATTTCAGCATGCGTTCTCCTGAAACATTGAGTAAGAGTTAGCCGCTAAACATATAACACATGGATCCATTGTTTTCCATCTGATGATGTCTTCGTATTTCGTACACTATGATTAATTATGTATGTAATGCATAAATGTGTGGACAAATCATTGGAATTTAGCTACCATATGTTCAATTGCAATTGCTGCGAAATCTGATGAATGTTCTTCTTGTGGACACTATTTGTTCAACTGAATATTGTTGCGAATTTTCTTTTTGCGTGCCGATTCAAAATGGGATATTTTTGTTTATTTGTTCAATTGAATATTGTGGCGAATTTGCTTTTTGCGTGCTGATTCAAAATGGGATATTTTTGTTTTAACCTGGCAATTGCTCCGCACACGGTTCAACTAAATGAGTGTGTGCGATCTACATCAGAAAGCATACGTCAATCGTATTGGAACCGTCGGTGATACATAGTAGATCGCAAACGATTCACAGGGCTACTACATGTGCGTAGGTTCTCCGAAACCGTTTGTGATATCGCGTTATCGCACACGAGAACTGGGAGTAAACCGTGTCCAATGCAAAATACAATCCCAATCGTATTATTTTCAGGAAACATGTGGGATCCCAAACGAAAAGCACATGTCACTCTTACAGTAACCGTCGGTGATACCTAACAAATCACAAATGGTTTGCATCACTTGTATGTCTGCGAAGGGGCTCCTGAACCGTTTGTGATAGAACATTATCACTGACGGTAATTGTTGGAAAACGTGTGCGATGGAGTCTAGCATGGCAAACGGGTTACGCAAAAAACTCGTGTGCGATAGGGCACAAATCACACACCGTTCATATGTTGGCCCGTGTGCCTTACATATTGTTTCCCAAACGATTCGTTACGAGAGACCGTATGGTTTCACTGCATCATTAGAAACGCTTAATCACCGATACCACACATGCGGAAGAATTTAGTGTGTGGTACATCGCACACGGTTACATTTTAGAAGGCCTCTGGATCACTGTTCCATATCCCCGATGGTTTCTGAGTCGTGTGGGAAGGACCCCCTATCGCACACACTCACTTGGCGATGGTTCCGAAGGCCGTCGTGGAAAGGGGTTAAAAACCGTTTGTTTAGGACTGACGCGCACCAGTGCGGGGAAGAAGATCCGGGGCCTCTGGAGATGACACTGAGGGCATAACTCCGCTGTGATGGACAGTTTCGTCATTGGAGCAACTCTAGTGAGGTGAGGCTGAAGAAGGACAAGACAGATAGTGTTAATCTGAAGTGGGAGTCTAATAGCATCTCCAATAGATGATGTAAAATACATCACCAAAAGTGCTAGATGTAAAATGCATCAGCCCCGTACAGCCTCTCCGACAGATGCTGTAAATATTGTTGACTCTGAACTTAACTGAAGAAACTGCACTTTACATCAAAACTGAATTTTACTGTCGAAACTGATTTTTACTGGCAAAACTGATTAAACTAGTAGTAGAGCACTAAAATAGAAGTTTAGGGCGTTCGAGCACTGGTAGCAGAGAAGCAGTGATCTGAATCAGCAGTCGCTCGAGCAGGGAACACACTAGCAGAGAGCAGCTCGTGTAGTAGCACCGCGAGCGAGCGCTAAACCAACAACTCCTATAGCTGTCGCATGTCGTGTAGTAGCACAAGTAGTGCGAGTGAGAGCAAGAGCAGAGTAGAGCAGCAACACGAACGAGAGCAAGAGCGGAGTAGCAACACGGACGAGAGCAAGAGCGGAGCAGCAGTGCGACCAATAGCAAGAGCAGAATAGCAGCAACAACAAAAGCAAGAGCAGAGCAGCAGCGCGATCGACATCAAGAGCTGAGCCGCAGCGCGAGGTAGAGCTAGAGCAGCAGCACGAGCGAGAGTCGAAGCAGCAGCAACTAGTGCTAGTGTGGACGTAGCCGGCGAGGAAGCAACTGCATGGGGGAGAGACGCCATGGAGGAAGTGGCCGGCGACAGCGCTGGTGATGGAGACCCGCCATGGGTGCTCGGTATCGAGCACCGGCAGCCCCGTGAGATCAAATAAAAGATAAAATGCAACGATGAGTGCAGAACCTCCTTGGTGGCACCAAGTAGGCCTCGGCTACATCGGAGGAATTGGTGAGGGTGTTGTAGTTCCGATGAGGCAGATGAAGACGGTGTTGTGGGGATGGAGGTGTCCCGATAGACGAGGCGAGTGTTGGGGCAGCTCCTTGGAGGTGGAGGACGGGGCAGCTAAACCGGCGGGACAACGAGATCAATGACGGGTCCTCATCTGTGGAGGTGGATGCGGGTTGTTGCGATGGACGACATCATCGGAGAAGAGGCTCCGGTTGGGCGACGGTCGGGAGGCTGACGGAGGAGCGTGGAGTTTCGCGGGTTTTGGCGACCTCGGTGTACAAATGGGGGATCGAAGGGGAAGGTATTAGGGAGTCATGGCTTAGGGACGCACTTGTCCGAAATGTGGGGTAAGTTACGAATGTACCCTCACTAGTTTTCACCATGCGACAGCTGAGGGGTAGAAGGGGGATTTCGCGTGTCTGGGCTGCGGGACCGATTTGGGATAAGGGGGGGGGGGGTTTGCGCGCGTCAAAATTTCAGGATAACAAGGCGCGGCTCGGGTTGAAGAGGCGGGAGTTTCACAACAGAAGAGACAAAAAGATACTCTAGCTTGAAATTTTCGGGATAACAAGGCGTGGATTCCATGTTCGGCAGAACAAACTTAACGTGTAAAAAAAAGACAATTTATACAAGACACAAGAGATTCATGTCCCCTTTTACTATATTGCTATAAATGCCATGGAAAAACTACAAGAAAAATGTAAAAAAAATCGGGAGAACAAGATTAGCCTATACAGTACCAAATCAATTCACACTTCCTTGAACAACAACAAAAAATAAATCAATTCCCACCACAAGAAAGAGTCATGTCCCTTTTTATATGATTACAAATGTCAAGATCTCGAATTTTAATTTTTGAATCCATGTTATGTTGAATTCGAATATATCATTAGGTGATCTTGTGGTTTATAATGGATGTAGTCTATGAACATTTTACTCCAATCTATGAATATATATATTGTCGTCTACCATATGGACTAAATTTGAATCAATTTACTCTATTGGAATACGATTGTTGTCAAGGTATACCATCATTTAAATATTATCTTGATAACAGAAAACATGCATATAGTAGTAATCATATTTAAATATGAACTACATGTACCATACGATCTCCAACTCAAATATTTATATCCATTTTATGTTGCATTGGTCTAGGTAGCGAGATGTTCGGGATAATCTAAACCCTATTTTCATATGTACAATGTGTTTAACACACATAGAAATGCACCCCCTGCCCACACACATAACATTTAGATGTTAGCTTTGAAAGCCACGCATTTTCTCAAATTCGAATAGTTATGTCCATGCGCGAATGCAATGTGGTCAGACGATGCCTGCCATCTGCATCGCAAATTCAAACCGATTTGGCCTTGTTCGATGTGAATACAGTATATAGCACGTTTGATTCAAAAACACATCGGGCATATCAACATTATATTCATGCATGCATGAGTTACAAACATCATGAGATCTTATTCAAATATTTGAATCGACTTTTATATTGATTATCGTCTCGATGAGTCTTTTACAAGCACACACACAAACACTCCTCCTCTCTTCATGGAGACCAATAACTTTCATTTTGTGCATGCATATATGCACACACACTCCCCACCACTCTGCATCCTCTACATCGCACACACACATTCTTGTTCTTTAAGCCGGTCTCCCATGATCTCCATGCGTCTCCATCTTTCCAACACACACCGATCAACATACCTGATGAGCACATCAATACCATTGTTACACCCACAGGCCCTACTGTTACATATACTGGACCAATTACTAGAGCTCACGCACGCCAATTAAATTACCAGGTACTTTCGTTTTTTGGTAATGATTCAAATGTTCATGAGAATATGATGCTGCCTAAATTAGATACATTTGTTTCGCTTACAAATGAAGGGCCTAGCTTGGAGAAGGATGAACATTGGACCAAGAACAAGCATGGAGTTGATGGCATGTGCAATGGGAACAAGTGTAACATCCCAAATTTCCAATTTGGAATGTTATACATTAGATCATCATGCATAACATATTTTCTTGCATTTTGGTCGATCCTAGAAATTTCACGCAACTCAAGGACCCTCGGAGAGAGAGTTGGAGATTTCGTTATTTTCATATTTGAGTTTTCTCAAATTTTGAAAAAAAAGGATCATTTGATTTTATTTATTTTATCTTCAATTATTTTTCCAATAACAAAATTATGAGAAGGGAATAATATGACTTTCCCAAATTTTTGGAAAAATAAAGATTTAATGAATAAATCAAATTTTGGATTTTTCGGAGTTTATTTGTATTTTATTTGAATTAGGGAAAATGCGAGTTTTAAAAAAAATTGCATTTAGGCCCCGAGTAAAAGTTCATTTTGTTCGACTCATTTTTAGGAGTCGGGGAAAATTTACTTCATAAATTTTGGAGCTCGTTAGATTTTATTTTTCTTTGTTTTTCTGCTCGCGAAATTATTTTAAAAAAATCCCGCAGGGCCAACTGGGCCAAGGGCCCAGCCAGCCGGCCCAGCACCCCGCCTCCCCTCGCGCGCGCGCACCAGCGCCTGCCGCCGCCGCCTCCTAGTCCGAGTCGGACTCCCCCCCCCTCTTTGCTTGCCCCCTCCCCCAAGCCACCCTCCCCCCTCCTATATATACTCCCCACCCCCCCCCCTCTCCCCTCAAGCCGCCGCCGCCGCACCCCGCAGCAGCAGCAGCGCAGCCCCGCCGCCGCCGCCGCCGCTCGCCGTCGCCCCGCGCCAGCGCCACCGCCGCCGCCGCCCGCCGCCAAGCCCCGCCGCCCGCCGGAGCCCCGCCCCGACGAGGTAGCCGCGCCGCGCCACCCGCCCCTCGCCTGGTTCGATTTTCTAATAAAACCGTTCCGGTTTATTTTTCGATGTTTCGGTTTTTTTTCGAAACCCTAGATCGGTTTTTTTTTGTTTTGTTAAATAGCGAGCATTCACCGGACCGTTCGTTTTAACGAACGCGATCACCGGCTAGTCTCGGTTAACGAACGTCCGTTCGTTTAACCGTTCGTCGTTCTTTCTTTTTCGTCGGATTTATTCCGCGATTTTCTGATCGTGATTTCAGATCCGATCTTCATTCTAGTTTATCTTCTCGCTCGTTTATCGGAATCCGGTGATTCAAGCGCCTGGAGTTTCGTTTCGAAACCATCGTTCCTACTAATCAACTTAAACAAGTTTTCGCTACTGTAAAATTTGACCTAGTTTCAAGTTTCTATAACCGTGTTGTTTTCTTCCGCCGTTTGTTTTCCGTTGCTTTGTTCGAATTCGATTCTTTTGCAACCGGAGTTCTTAAGTTGAACTTTCTGGTTCGAGCTTCATTTCGAGTTTTACCTGTGCATTAGATGAGTACTTATTGTATGCTTGTTGTTTGTCTGCGATAGATCACCCGGAGTGTGCCGCCTGTTATTTCGAAGCTCTAGGTTTCGCGGATCCTCAGCAAGGCAAGTAACACTTTGATCATACCTTCTCATTGCCCAGTTTTTATTGCATTAGACCAATCCTCACACATTGCATGATTAGGATCTGTTTAAAACTATGGGATGGGAAGTAGTTGAGGTAGTACCTATTACCTGTTTTACTTATGAAACCTTTGGGAGTTACTTCTACGTTTGCTTATTATGCCATGCTATGCTAGTAGACGTGGATTGGGTGAGTGATATCCATGACAGATGTGAGTGTCGGTGTACTAAAGTAGGGGTACCTTAGTACCCCAGACTTGTGCACGGGCAGTTGTAGCACCCTGCGGCGAGGCCCGCCCAGGAAACGCCAAGGGAAGGCCAAGCATTCAAGACAAGGCCCCCGGCAAGAGGAGCTTGCCGGGCCAAGGAGACAAGACCCCGGCAAGAGGAGCTTGGTGGGACGACTAAGCCCATGTAATACCATCCAAGAACAAAGTATACGGGGCAGAAGATCGAGACCCCGACAAGAGGAGCTTGTCGGGAAGGCCGAACCCAGGCACCACAAGGGAAGCCCGCCACGGCGCGCCATGCGCCCCGGCAAGGCCTGATAGCCGGCAAGCTATCAGGCACAGGAAGACGACCCCCGCGGCAAGCCACTTGCCGCGGCAAATCGCCACCTCAGGACTGCGCCCCAGCTCACCCGCCCACGCGTCGCTCCGGGGTTTCCCCCAAGGGCACGTGGCGGGGCACCGCGCAGCCTGGGGCATGCGGTGGCATGCAGCCACCACCGTGGCGAGCGGTGGCGCACCTAACGGTCCGCCTCGGTGCTGTCCAGGCGACCGTGACGGGCATTTAATGCCCTTGTCCCCTACCGTCAGAAGTAGGTACGATAACACTGTGCCGCACTGTAGCGCCACTGTTCCCGCACTGTTACAACTTCCACCCCTTTTACACTTTTACCCCTTTCTCTTACGTTGACACCTGTCGGTGACCCCTTTGCGCTATAAAAGGAGGCCCGTGTGCAACGTAGAGAGGGGTTCGGAGGTTCGGAGATTGGGAATCCAGACGGCCATACGCCCGGTGTAGCTAGCTCTCCAAGCTCCCGAGCTCCCCAGTTCAATACAACCAAGCAGGAGTAGGGTTTTACGCGTCCATCGCGGCCCGAACCTGGGTAAACCGCCCGTGTGCTCGCCTCGATCTGCTCTCCGTGCTCCCTCCGCCCCCCTCACCGGACAACGAAAGGGGCTCCGGCCCCATAGGTGCTCGCGGGGGACGCCGTCCACCCCGACATCTTTGGCGCGCCAGGTAGGGGGCGCGTCGGGGTTGTGCGGATCAGATCCGGCATTCGCGCGAGCGCGCTCTTCGTCAGCTTCTCCGAATTCGCTAGCTTCATCAACACCATGGCCCCGAAGAAGAAGGCTTCGGAGGTCGCGGGCCCGTCCGCGTCTCTTCCACCGCTACCGGAGCCAACGGTGGGCGGGGGAGACGCCGTCGGAGGGGTGGCCACCGGCGAGAACACTCGCGGCGCCACCAAATCCAAGAACAGGGCGGACGACCGAGCCTCGGCCTCCGAGGGCGCGTCGCATCCGTTCCGACAAACGACGACCCAGCAGCGCCATGCCACAGGAGGCGGCATCCGCTTGCTGGACCAAGGGCAAACTGGAGGTTCACGGGACGCCCCGGGCCCCCGTCCGGACACGGGCAAGGCGAAGGCGCCGGGGAGGGACCCCGCTCTTTCTAACATTGTTAGGAGTCCGAGCGTATCCCGCTCCTCGCGCCACTCGCCCCCGTTCCCCTCCACTCCGGCAGAAGCGCTCGCGAGAGCGCAACTGCTCCTCGACTACCCTCCAGCGGCTGATAAGGCCGAGGGCTGGAGGGCCACCATCCAGAGCCTGATCGCCTTCGCCAACAACGACACGCCACAGCAGCCGGCGACCTCACGGCCACGGCAGGTCGAGAAGACGAAGGCCGACGGCGACAAGACCGCCGGAGGTGCAACCACCATGCACTCCCCGGCGCAGAAGCAGAAGACGCCGCCCCGCTGGAGCAACGCCGACGACGGCTCTACAGCGTCGTCAGACCCGCGGACTCGCCGGGACCAGCGCCGAGTCCTCGACGAGCGGCAGCAAGAAGACGCTCGAACAAGGATTGAGCGCCGCCGAGAAACTCGGCGGCAATCAGACCAGCGGGCTGGGAACGCTGTCGACGCGCACGCGCCCGGTGAACCAGGTGACTTACCGTACGCGGCAGGTTGCCCTGCGTTCACCCGTGAGCTGCGGCGCGTCCGGTGGCCCAGCACGAAGAACTTCAAGCCCGACGTACCGGAGAAGTACGACGGCAGGACGCACCCCTCGGAGTTTCTCAGCATCTACACGATCGCTGTGCAAGCTGCCGGGGGCGCGACGAGAGGATATTGGCGAACTACTTCCCGCTCGTGCTTAAGCCGAACGTTCGTTCGTGGCTTATGCACTTGCCGGAAGGCTCCATTTCTTCCTGGGCGGATCTTTGCCATCAGTTTGTTGGCGCCTTCACAGGCGGCCACAAACCTCATGGCCAGGATAGCGACCTCCACATCCTAGCCCAGAAGGAAGGAGAATCCCTGCGCAAGTACATCCAGCGCTTCAGCCGCGTGCATCGCAACATCCCCGACGTTCACCCTGCCGCGGTTATCAGCGCGTTCCACCAGAACGTGCGTAACCACCGCATGCGTGAAGAGATGGCCATGACCAAGATCCGGGACGTCAGCGAGCTATATGCCCTGGCTGACAAGTGCGCGCGCGCGGAGGAGGGGAGGAAACTCCCCAGAGAGGATGCTGGCGCAGGAGAAAGCGACAGTGACGACACCGCCCCGGCGAAGAGAAGCCAGCGGCGGAATAATAGGAGGAAGAACAGGAAAGAAGTGCTTGCCGTCGAAGAGTCCGGCAAGGAGGCTCCCGCCAAGCAAACGCAGGCTGGCGGCTCCGGCAAGGAGCCTGCCCCCGTGGCGGCAGCCGACAAGCAGGACGGCTCCGACAAGCAATACTGCAAGATCCACCGCACCAAGGGCCACGATCTCTCCAACTGCAAAAGCGTCGAGTACCTCGTCGTGCAGCAGAAGGCTGAGTACGAGAGGCGCGACAAGGGGAAGGCCCAGGGTGGAGGTGGCGAACCAAGCAAGAAGCGGCCGCCCATCGGCCGGGGAGGACGCCGCGGCAAGGCCAAGCAGCGGCAAGGCGATCGGCCTCCCCGGGGCCGCGACGAGGATGAAGAAGACGACGACGAAGACGTGGAAGACGAAGATAACAGCGAGCAGGAGTTCCAGAAGGCCACGGAGGTCCTATGCGTTGACGGCGGCGCCTCTCTGCACACCTCCCACCGCCAGCTTAAGCGGTGGGTGCGAGAGGTGAACGCAGCAGAGCCGCCCGTGGAGTCGCGCAGGCTCCTCAAATGGTCCAGCACGCCCATCATTTTCGATCTTGAGGATCACCCTGACCGCACAACCGCGGTCGGGTGCTTGCCGATGCTGGTCTCACCCACCATCCGCAACCTCAAGGTCACCAAAATGTTGGTAGACGGCGGGGCCGGGCTGAACTTGATCTCCTCCGCTGTGATCAAGAAGCTCCAGATCCCAGACGGCGAGCTCGAAGAGACCGGTTCTTTCCAAGGAATCAACCCGGGGAGGAGCAAGCCCAAGGGGAAGATTACTCTGCCTGTGACCTTCGGCGGCGAGCTCAACTTCAGGACTGAGCGCATCACGTTCGACGTCGCTGATATCCCGTTACCATACAATGGGATCCTCGGCCGTCCCGCTCTCGCCAAGTTCATGGCAGCTTCCCACCACGCCTACAACGTACTCAAGATGCCGGGGCCGATAAGCGTCATCACTGTCCATGGCGACAAAAAGGACGCGCTTATCTGCGCCGACAAGATCTACCGGGATGTAGCAGCCGCGGCAGAGAAGGACACTCTCGCCGCTGAAGCCCCCGGGGGGAAGAAGACAAGGACCAAGTCCGGTAAGTGCTCTGGGGCCCACTCCGGCAACCGCACCTCTTCGGAGTGCCGCGCCGCCGTCGAGGACGTTCCATCGAGCTCCACCGGCAAGTACAAGAGGGGAATGACCGCTCCTCCGGCAACCAAGAAGGTGTCCGCCAAGGAGGACGGCACTGGCGGTACCTTCACCATCAGTGCCACGCTTGACAGCAAATAGGAAAGCGCGCTCGTTGCCTTCCTGCGGGCGAATGTCGACGTGTTTGCGTGGCAACCGTCCGACATCCCCGGTGTTCCCAGGAGGGTGATTGAGCACAAGCTCGCTGTCTGTCCTCACGCGCGACCCGTCAAGCAGAAAGTGAGAAAGCAAGCCGTGGAGCGCCAAGAATTCATCAGCGAAGAGATCAAGAAGCTAGAGGCAGCAGGCCTAGTGAGAGGTGTGATCCATCCAACGTGGCTGGCCAATCCGGTCGTCGTGCGCAAAGCCAATGGGAAGTGGAGACTGTGCATAGACTTCACCGATGTGAATAAAGCATGTCCCAAGGATCCATTTCCCTTGCCGCGCATTGACCAGATTGTTGACTCCACTGCCGGATGTGAGCTACTCTCTTTTCTTGATGCATATTCAGGCTACCACCAAGTCTTTATGGCCAAAGAAGATGAAGAGAAGACCGCATTTATCACTCCGTGCGGCACCTATTGCTTCATACGCATGCCGTTTGGACTGAAGAATGCGGGATCAACGTTTGCAAGGGTAGTGCACACTGCTTTCGAGCCACAGATCCATAGGAACGTGGAGGCCTACATGGATGACATCGTGGTGAAGAGCAGGAGCAAGGAAACCCTGGTCCAAGATCTGGAAGAGACATTTCAGAACCTGCGCAAGATACAGCTCAAGCTGAACCCCGAGAAGTGCGTTTTCGGAGTCCCCTCCGGCAAGCTTCTCGGGTTCTTTGTGTCACAGAGGGGGATTGAAGCTAATCCCGACAAGATCAAAGCCATCGAGCAGATCGAAGCCCCAGAGCGCGTCAAGGACGTCAGAAAGCTTGCAGGTTGCGTGGCCGCCCTCAGTCGGTTCATTTCAAGGTCTGCAGAACGCGCCCTGCCCTTCTTTAAAATCTTGAAGAAGGCAGGCCCCATGCAGTGGACTCCAGAAGCGGAGGCAGCGCTGCAAGATTTGAAAAGGTACCTATCCTCCACTCCAATACTTGTCGCACCTAGACCACAGGAGAAGTTGTTGCTATACCTAGCGGCAACCAACCAGGTGGTTAGTGCTGCGTTAGTGGCGGAGAGGGAGGCCGACGAGGAGTCTATACCACCTGCAAGCGAATCCAGCGACAAGCGGGGGGCTGCTCCGGCAAGCTCTGGCCCCGACAAGGACAACCCTGCACAGGAACAGGATGGAGCGCGGAAGAAGATGGTGCAACGCCCGGTGTATTTTGTGAGTTCCCTCTTGCAGGGGGCTAGATCAAGATACTCTGGGGTGCAGAAGTTGCTTTTCGGCCTCCTCATGGCCTCGAGAAAGCTGCGCCATTACTTCCAAGCACATGAGATAACAGTAGTCACTCGCTTTCCGCTGAAGAGGATATTGCACAATCCCGAGGCAACAGGCAGGATCGTCGAGTGGGCACTGGAGCTGTCGAGCTTCGGACTCAAGTTTGAAAGTACTTCAACCATACAGAGCCGAGCTTTGGCAGAATTCATAGCTGAGTGGACCCCGACGCCAGATGGAGAAGCCCAAGAAACAAGCGCGCCCGTACAAGAAGCAACAAGCGAGTGGGTAATGTACTTCGATGGTGCCTTCTCGCTGCAAGGCGCCGGTGCTGGCGTGGTACTCGTCGCGCCCACCGGAGAGCACCTCAAGTATGTTATCCAGATGCACTTCCCAAGAGAGCAAGCAACCAACAATACTGCTGAGTATGAAGGCTTGCTCGCCGGCCTTAGGATTGCGGCCGAACTTGGGATAAGAAAGCTGATTGTGCGGGGAGATTCTCAACTGGTGGTCCGGCAAGTCAACAAGAGCTACCAGAGCCCTCTGATGGAAGCTTATGTAGATGAAGTGAGGAAGCTGGAAGAACACTTTGAAGGGCTGCAAATGGAGCACGTCCCGAGAGCTCAGAATGAGATAGCAGACGGCCTTTCGAAGTGTGCTTCGTTGAAGTTACCTGTGGAACCAGGGACCTTCTTACTCAAGCTGACTCAACCATCCGTTACACCATCAGTTGGGCAGTCCAAGAAAAGGAAGTTGGTCTCCGGCGACCACTTGCAGGCGAACCTTCCTGAGACCGCCGCCAAGGTCCCCAAGATCAACAACCAGAACGCCGGGGGACAGCCCGCTCCTGCGGATCCCAGGATCCGTCCAGTCGAAGCAGGTGTCCCCGATAAGCCTTGCTCCGGCAAGCATATCAGCAGTCTGAACGCTGAGGAACAGTCCGCTCCTGCGGATCCGAGGATCTGTCCAGTTGAAGCGGGGGTTCCCGACAAGCTTTGCCCCGGCAAGCTTGCCGGGGGATCACCGGCTCCGGCGGAACCAGAGGTTCTTGCCGTAGAAGCCGGGGTCCCCGCAGCGGCCTTCATGCCTTTAGTCCTTGCCGTCGAGCCCCGGGCTCCGGCATGGGCGCAGCAGATCGTCCGTTTTCTGCAAACTGGAGAACTTCCCGACGACCCAGAAGAGATGGAGAAGATCACCAGGCAGTCAAGTATGTACCAGTTCGTGGACAACGAGCTGTACAGAAGGAGACTCAACGGTGTCAGATTGAAGTGCATATCCAGGGAAGACGGACAGAAGCTGTTGGCAGAGATACACGGAGGCATATGCGGCCATCACATTGGCGCAAGAGCGCTTGTCGGGAAAGCCTTCCGGCAAGGGTTCTTCTGGCAAGAAGCCCTCCAAGATGCAACTGCACTAGTAACCAAGTGTGAAGCGTGCCAGTTCCATGCAAAACGGATTCATCAGCCAGCTCAAGCTCTCCAAACAATCCCTTTATCCTGGCCCTTCTCGGTCTGGGGGCTCGATATCCTCGGCCCTTTCCCCCGAGCCGTCGGGGGCTTCGAGTACTTGTACGTTGCAATCGACAAGTTCACGAAGTGGCCAGAAGTGGAGCCAGTGAGGAAGGTGACCGCGCAGTCAGCAGTCAAGTTCTTCCGGTCGATCGTTTGCCGTTTCGGAATCCCCAACAGAATCATCACCGACAACGGGACACAGTTCACAAGTCGCGCCTTCATGCAATACGCCCAGGATCTCGGCGCCAAGGTCTGTTTCGCTTCGGTTGCTCACCCTAGGAGCAACGGTCAAGCAGAAAGGGCCAACGCTGAAGTGCTGCGCGGACTCAAGACCAGGACCTTCGACAGGCTGCACAAGTGCGGAAGAAATTGGATTGAGGAGCTGCCGGCGGCTCTTTGGTCAATCAGAACGACACCGAGTCGAGCCACCGGACAGACACCCTTTGCTCTAGTCTATGGAGCGGAAGCAGTTATCCCCACGGAACTCGTATACGGATCTCCTCGGGTGATCGCTTATGACGAGCTCGAGCAAGAGCGGCTGCGCCAAGATGACGCGCTGCTCCTTGAGGAAGGACGTCTCCAGGCTGCGGTACGAGCTGCTCGATACCAGCAAGCCTTGCGTCGCTACCATAGCCGCAAGGTCAAGGCCAGGAGTCTCGAAGAGGGCGACCTTGTTCTTCGGCGCACTCAGTCGACCAAGAATCCCAACAAGTTGACGCCAAAGTGGGAAGGACCTTATCGGGTGAGAAAAGTCACGAGGCCTGGCGCTGTCCGCCTCGAGACCGAAGAAGGCGTACCAGTGAGCAACTCCTGGAACATAGAGCATCTTCGCAAGTTTCACCCGTAAGGTGCGGTTGCCGTGACCCGCTCCGGCAACCATCGGTTTGCACAGGCCTTGCCGCTGTTGCATGTAACCCCTTGTGCAAAGCCAGGCGAAGCCCCTGGCACCAGATAAAGTTGCCCTGTTAGGCGACCTTGTTCTTAGGCACGTTCAGTCGGCCAAGAATTATAACAAGTCGACGCCGAAGCAGGAAGGCCCTTATCGGGTGAGACGAGTCGCGAGGCCCGGCGCTGTCCGCCTCAAGACCGAAGAGGGCCTACCAGTGAGCAACTCCTGGGAACATAGAGCATCTTCGCAAGTTTCGCCCATAAGGCGCGGTTGCCGTGATCCGCTCCGGCAACCATCGGTTTGTACAGGCCTTGCCGCTGCTGCATGTAACCCCTTGTACAAAGCCAGGCGAAGCCCCTGGCATCAGATAAAGTTGCCCTGTTAGGCGACCTTGTTCTTAGGCACGTTTAGTCGGCCAAGAATTATAACAAGTCGACGCCAAAGCAGGAAGGCCCTTATCGGGTGAGACGAGTCGCGAGGTCCGGCGCTGTCCGCCTCAAGACCGAAGAGGGCCTACCAGTGAGCAACTCCTGGGAACATAGAGCATCTTCGCAAGTTTCGCCCATAAGGCGCGGTTGCCGTGATCCGCTCCGGCAACCACCGGTTTGTGCAGGCCTTGCCGATGTTGCATGTAACCCCTCGTACAAAGCCAGGCGAAGCCCCTGGCCGAAGATAAAGAAGCGCTGGCGCCCTAGATTTTAGCATGCATGCTGAGTCAGAGTCTCGTCCTTGGTTAGGGTTGTCAGTTCCTAACTGTCGCTAACCCCTAACTTAGAGGTCGAGTCCGCGTCTTTTTCCCGTCCTTTCCCTTTGGCTCGCAGGAATTGAATGTCCTTGCCGGGCCGCTCAAGGACAAGGAAGAGGAGAAGGACGAGCCAACACCTACGCCCCGGCGAGCCAGAGTCGCCGGGGGCTGCAACCTCAGATAAGTTTTTGCATCCCTCATCATGCATTCTCTTATGGACTGTGGAATTTGAAAGCCTCCTTTCCTCCTGAAAAGCTACCGTGCTCTCTTAGCGGCAAGCCCCGGAGCGCGTTCCTGGGGCCCGTTTCGATAGCAGCCGCGGCAGCAAGGGGGAGGGAAGCGAGGGGCCGGAACCCGCCTGCTCCCCGCCTCCGCCAAGGACGTGAGAAAGGTCGAGCAGTGCGGGGGAGCGGCTGGGCCTGTTGCCGGGCGAGAAACTGTCTATCTTAACGATGTAAAGGATTCGTTCCTTACCGCGGTTTCCACCCGCGAGACAAATGGTCCGGCAAACATCCCCTTTTCATTAAAAACATTCCATTCAGGTACAGTTCAAAGAGAATGAAAAACATGAGAGAAGGGATTACAAGGCTTAAACGCAACTAAGGCCCGAAGGCTTACAAGCTGAAAAGAGATAAGGTGCCCGTAATCCCTTTCTTGTCTCTCTCCCCAGGAGGTAGGGCAAGTAGGCGAAGAGGGCGAAAGGGGCACCTAGGCGAGCTACGGGTGCCAGAAGGCACCAAGAGAAGATCCGGGGGCTCCGCCCGGGGGTCTCCGGGGGCTGAAGAAGACGGAGGCGCCGGAGGCAGAGCTGGAAGATGAGGCAGCGGCCTTGCCGCCAGCCTCTTCCTCTTCCCCAGCCTCGCCACTCCGGCCGCCCGAGGAGATCAAGCCCCCGGCAAGAGGAGCTTGCCGGGCCGAAGAGAAGACCCCGGTGGTCGTCACCGAGAGCAAGGGTGATGACGGCGTCTGGGGCGCATCTGGAACACGAGGCACCAGAGCGTCAGCCAGCTGTCGAAGTCGGACCGTACTCCGACTTCGCGGCCTTCGACGTCCGCCCTCTGTCCTCCTCAGCAGCCCCCCTACGCCAGCCGCCCAAGGAGACGACCCCGGGGAGTTCACGGAGCCCGGCGCGGACGATGGGGCCGCCGGTGCCACACGGAGCTGCGACCGACGCCTAGTCGGACCCGTCATCCCGGCGGCTGCTCCCCTCGTCGTCGCTGTCGCTCCCCTCCTCGTCACTCTCGCTCGAGGAGGAGCCTTCGCTGTCGGAGGAGCTATCTTCGCAGCACCGGGCCCGGATGCCGGAGCCCCAGAAGGCCTTGACGGAGAGGAGGTCCTCCCCCACCAGCTTAAAGTGGAGGGTGAACCCCTCCGTCAAACTGTGGATCCGGGCGAACGTCTTCCACCCGCGGCCCAGACACACCACGCCGGGGGCTCGGGACTCGACGTGGACTCGCGTCCCACTGATCCCGCAGCCCCTCATGCGCAGGTTTAGCGTCTCAGGCTGCTCCACCTCCAACACGCTCGCGAATAGAGCGGGAAGCCGGAGGCGGCGACGAGGCGCCCGGCGCAGCCTGATAATGAACTCACAGGGGTCGTCCCCGAGATGGACCGCGGGAAGGAACGGAGCCGCTGGCGGAGGCGAGGACGGCGCACCGATCCGTCCGCCCCGAGCGCCCCGGCCCGGTCCACGACCTCGTCCGCGACCTCGCCCTCTCCCTCTTCCCCCGACGATCGGCTCCTCCGCCGCGGGCGCAAGGGGAGGAGGGGCGCGTTGCCTAGCAGACACCCTCGCGGCAACCGAAGAAGAACCAGGTTTCCCCCCCTCCATCGCAGATGGGGGAAGGAAACCAGAAGCAGAAGGAGGAAGGAGATGGAGTGCGGATTTCCGTTGCCCCCTTTCGCTCCTTATAAAGGGGCGGAGTGGGGACGCGGCCGCCTCGCTCCTCCAATAGAAGCGGAGGAAGGGCAGACGACTGGGGTCGACCCACTGCATCGACCCGCGCCGGCCCGACTCCCTGCCTCCGCCGCCGCGACTCCGAGTGCATGAGGACCACGCGGTGGGCGCGCAGAACCGAGGCGACGGGTGGGACGACCTCTCCCCATCCCGTGATTATGGGGAGCGGACGCCTCGAAAGCCGCGCCTCACCCCCGTTCATTTATCGAGCCGCGCCTCCGCACCACCCTCCACTTAAAGAGGGAACGGGCGTTTCGCCCCCACGACGCCGCGATAAGCGCGCGCCGCCTGGGGAAGGTGCGACGGATGCGGAGTTAAGGAGCAGCGCGACCAAGGCCACGCATGCCCGTGCACTGTTAGGGCCTGGCCCAACGACGCTCGGCACCGTGTGTGGCCCAGGCCCGGGGGCTCCTGTCGGTGTACTAAAGTAGGGGTACCTTAGTACCCCAGACTTGTGCACGGGCAGTTGTAGCACCCTACGGCGAGGCCCGCCCAGGAAACGCCAAGGGAAGGCCAAGCATTCAAGACAAGGCCCCCGGCAAGAGGAGCTTGCCGGGCCAAGGAGACAAGACCCCGACAAGAGGAGCTTGCCGGGACGACTAAGCCCATGTAATACCATCCAAGAACAAAGTATACGGGGCAGAAGATCGAGACCCCGACAAGAGGAGCTTGTCGGGAAGGCCGAACCCAGGCACCACAAGGGAAGCCCGCCACGGCGCGCCATGCGCCCCGGCAAGGCCTGATAGCCGGCAAGCTATCAGGCACAGGAAGACGACCCCCGCGGCAAGCCACTTGCCGCGGCAAATCGCCACCTCAGGACTGCGCCCCAGCTCACCCGCCCACGCGTCGCTCCGGGGTTTCCCCCAAGGGCACGTGGCGGGGCACCGCGCAGCCTGGGGCATGCGGTGGCATGCAGCCACCACCGTGGCGAGCGGTGGCGCACCTAACGGTCCGCCTCGGTGCTGTCCAGGCGACCGTGACGGGCATTTAATGCCCTTGTCCCCTACCGTCAGAAGTAGGTACGATAACACTGTGCCGCACTGTAGCGCCACTGTTCCCGCACTGTTACAACTTCCACCCCTTTTACACTTTTACCCCTTTCTCTTACGTTGACACCCGTCGGTGACCCCTTTGCGCTATAAAAGGAGGCCCGTGTGCAACGTAGAGAGGGTTTCGGAGGTTCGGAGATTGGGAATCCAGACGGCCATACGCCCGGTGTAGCTAGCTCTCCAAGCTCCCGAGCTCCCCAGTTCAATACAACCAAGCAGGAGTAGGGTTTTACGCGTCCATCGCGGCCCGAACCTGGGTAAACCGCCCGTGTGCTCGCCTCGATCTGCTCTCCGTGCTCCCTCCGCCCCCCTCACCGGACAACGAAAGGGGCTCCGGCCCCATAGGTGCTCGCGGGGGACGCCGTCCACCCCGACAGTGAGTATTGTTAATTAATGGTTTTATCTAAGGTGGCAACTTAAATACACATCTGGGTGGATTGAGGCACCTGGTTTCTATCAGGACTTGCCTGTTTTTCTTTGGACCGCCCCCCAGGCTCAAAGGGATCATAAGATCATTCATTCTAGTAACTTCCGTGTGCAGCCACAAGCCATTATGGGCTCTGGCATAGCTGACTAAGTCGTGCGAACTCTTACAGTGGTAGACTAGCAGATGTAGGGGATGTAGGTTGGTACAGTCTATCACAACGTAAGGTGTGAGTGCTTCTGAAAGACTATGTCTCGGTCATCCGTCTCTCAAACACCATGTAGTGCGAGAAACCAACGGAGGCGATCGAGTCTTGTGGGGAAAAGTGCGCAAACCTCTGCAGAGTGTACAAACTAATCATGATTATCCGTGTCCCCGGATATGGACATCTTGAGTATCTAGTACTTGAATATCATGTGAATCTCATCATGTTACTTCTAATTAATATTGTTGGGTTTTAATTGTTCACTTAATTGGGATTGGAATGCTGTCAACCATTCTTGATGTTTCAACCACCATGATAGTTAAATAAAATCTATTCCTTTGCAGTAGGGAAAAATTGGCTTTATGCAAAACTGTAACCATAGAGCTTTTCCACCAGCCATATATGCATGTAGTATAGGCTTATCATTCATTATTCTCTATGTGTTACATTGCCAGCATATTCCATGTGGTGACCCGTTTTTGGGCTGCAACTTTCATGTTGCAGACTTTTCAGACGACGAGTAAGGTGCCTTTTAGGTCGTGGTTCTATACTCAGTGATGCCGTTGGAGTTGATGGACTCGCTTATCTTCCAAGTCTTCCGCTGTTATCATTATTAGATGGCCTTAAGCCATATTTATTGTAATAAGTTCTCTTTGAGACATCGATGTAATAAGTGTGTGATTGCTACTCTGCTATAAATCCTTCGAAGTACTGTGTGGTGTCAGCATTACTGATCCAGGGATGACACCGGAGCACAGAGACTTGACCATCTAAGGTCGGGTCGCTACAACAAGAATGGAGTTACGAGTGATGATTTCAGGATTTTGAAGCCACCATAAGGAGTGCATGAAGCCTTGGACGAAATATACAAGATGCCACTTAATAAATTTCGTCCAGAGGCTATTCTAGGTGCTGTGTCACCTTATTATTGGGCCAGGCCCATGTAATTTCGAAATACATAAGTATAGGCTGTTTTTAGAGTCCGTATGTGTGGGGAAACAAGAGATAGGGTTGGTTTCGGACCCCTTCCCCAAGGGACACGAAATCCCCCCATTTTCCTCCATATATACAGCCCTTAGGGCACCGTTTAGACTTTGGGTTTCGTTTAGATTAAAAGTTCGCCATAGCTGCAACTTCGCGTACTTCGTTTGTGTTCAACGACCAGACCATGGCGTCACAGAACCCCACCTTCATTAATAAAGCTTTCCTCTTATATTCGCAATATCCAGATTGCAATCTTAGTTTCTTGCTTGTTCTTCATTTGCTCGCAGGAAACATGCCCTCGTGATCAGGTTGATCGTGCTCCGGTGTGGTTAATAACCCTCGGAAGTTGGTTTAGCGATTGCTAAGGCGCGATGTCTCACACGTTCGTAGTCGGATCGTCAAGGTCGACTCCCACAGAAGACGATAGCCACCATCTCATCAAAACATTGGGACATCTTTGCCTCTATCAAGTGGTATCAGATTTTCAGGTCGCTCGGTGAGATTTTACTGTTTTTCGTAGTTTAGATCGAGTCTGTTCTTCATACCTATAGTCCACCAAAAAGCCAAAAAAATTAGGGTTAGTTCATCATATTCGAACCAGTCTGAGCCTTTGCATAGTCTTTTCAGTACTTTGCTTTGTTGAATTTGCGGTTGCATCGTCATGTCAAGTTGCTGGTCTTAGCGTGTAGTTTCCCTTAGAGTTTCAAGTTCTGTTCACAAGTTGTCACGCTGCCACCGCACCATCGATCATCATCGCTCCTGCCATCTACCACCACCGCTTATCCGCCACCAATCCGTACCCCTATACCATCACCAATCTGTATCCATATACCATCACCAATCTGTATCCATATACCACCACCAATCTGTATCCATATACCACCACCGCTACCATATACCACCACCGCTGCCATATACCACCACCGCTGTCATATCTTACCATCATATATCCACCACCAATCCGAGTTCTTCTCATATTAGGTTTGTTTTCGAGATCCGTCTAAATTCCAGTTCGTGTTTCCTTGCCTGAGTAGGTTTCGAAAAAAAAGAGTCTGGAGACCCCCGGGTAGTTTTTAGGCCAAAATTTCGGCGACCGAAAATATTTTATCCCTATCCTATTTTTAGGTTTTTCCGAGTCTTTTGAGACACTCGCCATCATAGTGATTTTTGTCGCACTTTTTCGTCGTCGCTGCCCTGATTTTCAAAAAAAAATAGTCAAAAAAATTTCGTGCCCATCTTGTCAGTTTGAAACGGGAAGAGTTTTGAGACACTCGCCATTATAGTGATTTTTCGCAAAAAAAGAGGAGCGCAAAAAAAAGAGCGCCAAAAAAAAACAGAGCAAAATAAAATTCAGAGTGTGCTTTTCCCTTGTTTATGTGCAGCGCCGTGATTTTGTTAGTGTTCGCATCTCTAGCACGGTCTAGCCTAGGACCAGCACAGTACAGTCGTTGAGCGTTTATTCAACGTTGCATATCTGAATTGATTCTTGCTGACCCTTTTTGCTACCATATTATAAGCCTTCCCAGCTCCACATACATCTTCATCGTGCGTTTGACTCTCCTGGTAATCGCTCTATCCAAGCTTTGAGAGTTTTGACGACATCAGTTGCCGATCACCGCCTGCTGGTGGGTAAGAACTGGTAAGAATTTTAGATTTGCTTGATGGATTTGCGGCACCCACCACCACCACCACTTGTTAGTAGTCTGTAGGATCATATTCTTGTGTGTTTCTTTTGATGCTAACCATGCCAGGATCACAAGCCAACGAGATTGACTGGGAGAACTTAACGAACAAGGAGCTTCGTGATAAGTTTCAGCAAATGATGACTGAACAGGTGCAAGATGTGCTGAACAATTTTGAAGAGGCCATGGAGAAGATCACTGACCTTGAGAAGACGTTCGAAACAAAGCTCGATAACATATTTAATGAACATCTTGCGCGTCTTCCACCACCGGCTGCATCTGCGGCACCTCTGCAACAACAACAACAACTACTACTACTACCTCCACTTCGCGAACCAACTCTCCGCCGAGCGAGCCGTGTCCTTCTTCAGCTTGGCCAAACTGTTGGTGCTGCTGTTGATACTTCTGTGGCTCCTGCTGCTGATGCGGAGGATGATTATGCGGGAGGTTACGAGGATGAGGTTGATCAAAATCAGAACTACGTGCAACCACCAGCACCACAACCACCAGGTCATCCACATGCAAATAATCACAATGGTAGGGCTCTCCCTCAGGTACGAGATCATGATCATCTTCCTAAACTGAAATTGAATATTCCACCATTTGAGGGTAGATATGTTCCTGATATATATCTTACTTGGGAGTTAGAAACCGAACAACGTTTTACATGTTTAGAATATCCCGAGGAGAGATGTGTTGCTGCTGCACTTTGTGCTTTCACTAGTTTTGCATGTGTGTGGTGGTCTGAACATCATAGATTATACCGAATAATATTCCAACTACTTGGGCTGCTTTGAAAACTGCTATGCGTACTCGTTGGGTTCCACCATATTATCAATGTGGATTACTTCAAAAATTGCAGCGGTTAAGAGAAGGAAAAAATTCTGTAGAGGAATATTATCAGGAATTAAAAACTGGCATGATTACATGACGTATTGTTGAGGATAATGACGCTATGCTTGCACATTTTATGGGTGGATTAAATAGAGAGAATCAGACCATTCTAGAGTATAAGGAGTATAATAATATCACTCGTTTATTCCATCTTGCTTGTAAAGCTGAACGTGAAGTGCAGGATCGACAGGCACTGGTGCGAACTATTTTTTCTGCCGGTCGACCTTCATCATGGACACCACGTGCATCCTCTACTTCCACGACACCATCACATCCATCAGGTGCCACCACCAACCGTGATACAAGAAAGCAAGCACAACCACCACTATCTGCCAAGAGCACACCTGTCGGGCCCGCACAGAGCTCTTCTTCTTCCATGGCATCAACAGGGCACACAAGTGATATTATTTGTCGTCGTTGTAAGGGAAGAGGTCATTATGCGAGAGAATGCAAATCTCAGCGTGTGATGATTGCTACTGAGGATGGTGGGTATGAGTCTGCTAGTGACTATGATGAGGAGACTTTGGCTCTTATTACATGTGAAGAACACGGTGGAGATGATTCTGATCATGAGACGCAATACATGGCTCCTGAAGATGCTAACAGGTATGAATGTTTAGTTGCTCAACGTGTTTTGAGTGTGCAGGTTACACAAGCTGAGCAAAATCAGAGGCATAATTTGTTCCATACAAAGGGAGTTGTGAAGGAACGTTCTATTCGCGTCGTCATAGATGGAGGGAGCTACAACAACTTGGCTAGCATGGAGATGGTGGAGAAGCTATCTCTCACCACAAGACCACATCCACATCCCTACTACATCCAATGGTTCAACAACAGCGACAAGGTTAAGGTAACATGTATTGTTCGTGTGCATTTCAGTATCTCTACATATGCTGATTATGTTGATTGTGATGTGGTACCTATCCAAGCATGTTCCTTATTACTTGGTAGACCATGGCAATTTGATAAATTTTTTGTACACCATGGTAGAAACAATCAGTATACTCTTGTTCATAAGGACAAAAATATTACTTTGCTTCCTATGACTCCTGATTCCATTTTGAAAGATGATATTAATAGAGCTAATAAAGCAAAATAGGAGCAAAATAAGAGTGAGAATCAGATTGTGGCAAAAGAATTTGATCAACAAATGAAGCCTCATAATAAACCATCTAGTGTTGCTTCTGAAATTAAATTGAAAAGTGCATGTTTACTTGCCACCAAATCTGATACTGATGATCTCGATTTTAGCAAATCTGTTTGCTATGCTTTTGTGTGCAAAGAGGCATTATTTTCATTCGAGGACGTGCCTTCCTCTTTGCCTCCTGCTGTCACTAAAATTTTGCAGGAGTTCGCTGACGTCTTTCCACAAGACGTGCCACCGGGATTACCACCTATTCGAGGGATTGAGCATCAAATTGACTTAAGTCCCGGTGCATCGCTACCCAACCGTGCACCATACCATACCAATCCAAAGGAGACGAAGGAGATTATGCGTCAAGTACAAGAGCTACTCGACAAAGGTTATATACGCGAATACCTTAGTCCTTGTGCTGTTCCTATTATACTAGTGCCTAAAAAGGATGGTACGTCGCGTATGTGTGTTTGTTGTAGACGCATTAATAACATTACTATTCATTATCTCATCCTATTCCTAGGCTAGATGATATTCTTGATGAATTGAGTGGCTCTACAATATTTTCCATAGTTGATTTGCGTAGTGGATACCATCAAATTCGTATGAAATTGGGAGATGAATGGAAAACAACATTTAAAACTAAGTTTGGTTTATATGAGTGGTTAGTCATGCCTTTTGGGTTAAGTAATGCACCTAGTACTTTCATGAGACTGATGAATGAAGTTTTACGTGCTTTCATTGGACGATTTGTGGTAGTCTATTTTGATGATATACTGATTTATAGCAAATCTTTGGAAGAACATATGGAACATTTATGTGTTGTTTTTATTGCTCTACGTGATGCACGTTTGTTTGGTAACCTTGGGAAGTGCACCTTTTGCACCGACCGAGTATCTTTTCTTGGCTATGTTGTTACTCCACAAGGAATTGAAGTTGATAAAGCCAAGATTAAAGGTATTGAGAGTTGGCGGCAGCCCAAAACGGTCACACAAGTGAGGAGTTTTCTTGGACTCGCTGGTTTCTATAGGCGTTTTGTGAGAGATTTTAGCACCATTGTTGCACCTCTCAATGAGCTTACAAAGAAGGATGTGCCTTTTGTTTGGGGTACCACACAGGAAGAAGCCTTCACGGTGTTGAAAGATAAGTTGACACATGCTCCTTTACTCCAACTTCCTGATTTTAATAAGACTTTTGAGCTTGAATGTGATGCTAGTGGAATTGTATTAGGAGGTGTGTTATTACAAGATGGCAAACCTGTTGCATATTTTTCTGAAAAATTGAGTGGGCCTAGTTTAACTATTCTACTTATGATAAAGAATTATGTGTTCTTGTTCGGACTTTAGAAACATGGCAACATTATTTATGGCCCAAAGAATTTGTTATACATTCTGATCATGAATCTTTGAAACACACTAAAAGTCAAGCAAAACTGAACCGTGGACATGCTAAATGGGTTGAATTCATTGAGACTTCCCCTTATGTCATTAAACACAAGAAGGGTAAAGAAAATGTTATTGCTGATGCATTGTCTCGTCGTTATACTATGCTAGCACAACTTGACTTTAAAATATTTGGTTTGGAGACCATCAAAGATCAATATGTGCATGATGCTGAATTTAAAGATGTATTGCGGAATTGTAAAGAAGGGAGAACATGGAACAAGTTCGTCGTTAATGATGGATTTGTGTTTCGTGCTAACAAGCTATGCATTCCACCTAGCTCCGTTCATCTTTTGTTGTTGCAGGAGGCGCATGGTGGAGGATTAATGGGACATTTTGGCGGCAAGAGGACGGAGGATATACTTGCTACACATTTCTTTTGGCCAATGATGAGACGGGATGTTGAGCATTTTGTTGCTCGCTGCACTACATGTCAAAAAGCTAAGTCACGACTCAATCCTCATGGTTTATATATGCCTTTGCCTGTACCTAGTGTTCCTTGGGAAGATATATCTATGGACTTTGTTTTAGGTTTACCTCGAACAAAGAAGGGGAGGGATAACATATTTGTTGTTGTGGATAGATTTTTGAAAATGGCACACTTTTATACCATGTCATAAAAGCGATGATGTTGTTAACGTTGTTGATTTGTTCATTTGTGAAATTATTCGCTTGCATGGTGTGCCAAATACTATTGTTTCAGATCGTGATACTAAATTATTAGCCACTTTTGGAGATGTTTATGGGCTAAGTTGGGGACTAAACTGCTTTTTAGTACTACTTGTCACCCCCAAACTGATGGACAAACTGAAGTAGTCAATAGAACATTGTCTACTATGCTTAGGTCTGTTTTGAAGAATAATAAGAAAATGTGGGAAGAATGCTTGCCTCATATTTAATTTGCTTATAATCGTTCATTGCATTCTACTACTAAGATGTGCCCTTTTGAAATTGTGTATGGTTTTCTACCTCGTGCACCTATTGATTTGTTGCCACTTCCATCTTCGGAGAAGGTAAAATTTGATGCTAAACAACATGCTGATTTGATCTTAAAAATGCATGAATTAACTAAGGAAAACATTGAGCGTATGAATGCTAAATATAAACTTGCTGGAGATAAGGGTAGAAAACATGTTGTCTTTGCACCTGGAGATCTTGTTTGGTTACATTTGCGTAAGGATAGGTTTCCTAATTTGCACAAATCTAAGCTAATGCCACGTGCTGATGGTCCTTTTAAGGTGTTAGAGAAAATAAATGATAATGCATATAAACTTGAGCTGCCTACAGATTTTGGGGTTAGTCCCACTTTAACATTGCAGATTTGAAGCCTTATTTGGCTGAGGAAGATGAGCTTCCGTTAAGGATGACTTCATTTCAAGAAGGGGTGGATGATGAGGACATCAATACCATTGTTACACCCACAGGCTCTACTGTTACATATACTGGACCAATTACTAGAGCTCACGCACACCAATTAAATTACCAGGTACTTTCGTTTCTTGGTAATGATTCTAATGTTCATGAGAATATGATGCTGCCTAAATTGGATACATTTGTTTTGCTTACAAATGAAGGGCCTAGCTTAGAGAAGGATGAACATTGGAGCAAGAACAAGCATGGAGTTGATGGCATGTGCAAGGGGAACAAGAACGAAGTTACAAGTGATGATTTCAAGATTTTGAAGCCACCATAAGGAGTGCATGAAGCCTTGGATGAAATATACAAGATGCCACTTCATAAATTTCGTCCAGAGGCTATTCTAGGTGATGCGTCACCTTATTATTGGGCCAGGCCCATGTAATTTCGAAATACAGAAGTATATTCTATTTTTAGAGTCCGTATGTGTGGGGAAACAAGAGATAGGGTTGGTTTCGGACCCCTTCCACAAGGGCCATGAAATTCCCCCCTTTTCCTCCGTATATACAGCCCTTAGGGCACCGCTTAGACTTTGGGTTTTGTTTAGATTAAAATTTCGCCATAGCTGCAACTTCGCGTACTTCGTTTGTGTTCAATGACCAGACCAAGGCGTCATAGAAACCCACCTTCATTAATAAAGCTTTCCTCTTATATTCGCAATATCTAGATTGCAATCTTAGTTTCTTGCTTGTTCTTCGTTTGCTCGCAGGAAACAGGCCCTCGTGGTCAGGTTGATCATGCTCCGGCATGGTCAATAACCCTCGTAAGTTGGTTTAGAGATTGCTAAGGCGCGACGTCTCGCACGTTCGTAGTCGGATCGTCAAGGATGACTCCCACAGAAAACGATAGCCACCATCTCATCGAAACATCGGACACCTTTGCCTCTATCAATACCCCTCTAGCTAGGTAGGCCTTCCTACGACACACACAGTTCCTCCCCTCATCTCACCATCCATGCCTCGCGCCCTAGCTCTGAGGCACGTGGGCAATGTCGCCCCCTCTGTTGTTATCCATCTTGTACTCGTATAGTGTCACAACCTAGCTGCACCCCCACTACACACACACACACCTCTCCCTAGATGTCTTCGTCACTCCGGGTGTTCTTTATCTTTGACACATGCATGCATGTGCACCAATCGGTTTCCCTCTATGTGCAGCCAGGTCTCTCACTATTTCCCCACACAAAATGTCCGATATATATCTCTAGTTAAGTCTTCCCCTCTTTACCCACATACAAATCAACCAAACCACGACCTTTCTACATAGGACTGCCTACCACACACACACATTAATTGCCCCTCCCCATCTCATCATCCATGCCTTCCGCTTTGTCTATCGACAAGACAAGCCCGCCCACACACGTTATCATCCCCTCTCTTTAATTATCGATCTTGCACTTAGACACCTTCATTGTCTTCGCCTAGTTGGCCTCTCGCATCATCTTCCAATATGCACCCCCCCCCCCGCCTCTTTCCTAGCGCTTGTACGCTCGTAAAGTTATTCCCTTTATCCGTGTGTATGGATATGTTGTGTAAATGATCCCTCCCCCTCTCTTCTCGTATATCACCCCTCCACATACATATACTATGTATCCAAGCCTCTCTTTAACGGAAACATATGTATAGAGGTGCTACCTCTTGATCTTGCGTTGGTTTTTCCCTTGAAGAGGAAAGGGTGATGCAGCAAAGTAGAGCAAGTATGTCCCTCAGTTTTGAGAACCAAGGTATCAGTCCAGCAGGAAACAACGAACAAGTCACTGAATACTTGCACAAACAATCAACAACTTGCACCCAATGTGATAAATGGGTTGTCAAACCCTTCACGGTTACTTGCAAAAGTGAGATCTGATAGAGATATATAAATGGTAATGTAAATATTTTTTGTATTTTTGGTTTATAGATCGGAAATTAAAAGATTGCAAAGGAAATAAATCGGAAATCAATATTGAGATCAAAAACTTATATGATGGAAAATAGAAGATTATATGATGGAAAATAGACCCGGGGGCCATATGTTTCACTGGAGGCTTCTCTCAAGATAGAAAATATTACGGTGGGTGAACAAATGACTGTCGAGCAATTGATAGAAAAGCACAAAGTTATGACGATATCTAAGGCAATGATCATGAATATAGGCATCACGTCTGTGTCAAGTAGACCGACTCCTGCCTGCATCTACTACTATTACTCCACACATCGACCGGCTCCTGCCTGCATCTAGAGTATTAAGTTCATAAGAACAGAGTAACACATTAAGTAAGATGACATGATGTAGCGGGATAAACTCAAGCAATATGATGAAAACCCCATCTTGTTATCCTCGATGGCAACAATTCAATACGTGTCGGTTCCCCTTCTGTCACTGGGGTCAAGCACCGCAAGATTGAACCCAAAGCTAAGCACTTCTCCCATTGCAAGAAAAACCAATCTAGTTGGCCAAACCAAATCGATAGTTCGAAGAGACTTGCAAAGATATCAAAACATGCCTATAAGAATTCAGAGAAGATTCAAATAATATTCATAGATAAGCTAATCATAAATGCACAATTCATCGGATCTCGGCGAACACACCGCAAAAAGTATTTCATCGAATAGATCTCCAAGAACATCGAGGAGAACATGGTATTGAGAATCAAAGAGAGAGAAGAAGCCATCTAGCTACTAGCTATGGACTCGTAGGTCTGAAGTAAACTACTCACGCTTCATCGGAAGGGCAATGGTGTTGATGTAGAAGCCCTCCGTGATCGAATCCCCCTCTGGCAGGACGCCCGAAAGGGCCCCAGATGGGATCTCACGAGTACAGAAGGTTGCGGCAGTGGAAAAGTGTTGTCGTGGCTCTCCTAATTGGTTTTGGAATATTTGAGAATATATAGGCGGAAGAAATAGGTCGGTGGAGTCACGAGGGCCCACAAGGGTGGGGGTGCGCGCCCTACCTCCATGGGCGCTCCTTCCGTCCTTGTGGCCGCCTCGTGGCTTCCCTGAATTGCACTCCATGTCCTTTGGATGTCTTCTGGTCCAAGAAAAATCATCGTGAAAGTTTCATTCCATTTGTACTCCGTTTGGTATTCCTTTTCTCTGAAACTCTAAAACAAGGAAAATCAGAAACTTGCACTGGGCTCTAGGTTAATAGGTTAGTCCCAAAAATAATATAAAATAGCATACTAATGCATATAAAACATCCAAAATAGATAATATAATATCATGGAACAATAAAAAATTATAGATACGTTGGAGACGTATCAAGCATCCCCAAGCTTAATTCATGCTTGTCCTCGAGTAGGTAAATGATAAAAACAGAATTTTTGATGTGGAATGCTACCTAACATACTTATCCATTTAATTTTCTTTATTGTGGTGTGAATGTTCAGATCTGTATGATTCAAAACAAAAGTTTAATATTGAGATAAAAACAATAATACTTCAAGCATAATAACAAGGCAATTATGTCTTCTCAAAATAACATGGCCAAAGAAAGCATATCCCTATAAAACCATATTGGCTGGCTATGCTCCATCGTCATCACACAAAATATTCAAATCATGCACAACCCCGATGACAAGCCAAGCAATCGTTTCATACTTTTGATGTTCTCAAACTTTTTCAACTTCCACGCAATACATGAGCGTGAGCCATGGACATGACATTATTGGTGGAATAGAAGATGGTTGTGGAGAAGACAAAAAGAAGGAGATAGTCTCACATCAACTAGGCGTATCAATGGGCTATGGAGATGCCCACTAATAGATATCAATGTGAGTGAGTAGGGATTGTCATGCAACGGATGCACTAGAGCTATAAGTTTATCAAAGCTCAAAAGAAAGACTAAGTGGGTGTGCATCCAACTTGCTTTCTCATGAAGACCTAGGGCAATCTGAGGAAGCCCATCGTTGGAATATACAAGCCAAGTTCTATAATAAAAAATTCTCACTAGTATATGAAAGTGACAATATAGGAGACTCTATCATGAAGATCATGGTGCTACTTTGAAGCACAAGTGTGACAAAATGATAATAGCATTGTCCCTTCTCTCTTTTTCTCTCTTTTTTCTTTTTTTTCTTTTTTTGGGCCATATCTTTTTTTGTTTGGCCTTTTCTCTGTCTTTTTTTATTTCCTCACATGGGAGAATGCTCTAATAATGAAGATCATCACACTTTTATTTACATAAACTCAAAAATTACAACTCGATACTAGAACAAAATATGATTCTATGTGAATGCCTCCGGCGGTGTACCGGGATGTGCAATGAATCAAGAGCGGCATGTATAAGAAATGATGAATGGTGGCTTTGCCACAAATACTATGTCAACTACGTCATCATGCAAAGCAATATGACAATCATGATGTGTGTCATAGTAAATGGAACAGTGTAAAGTTGCATGACAATATATCTCGGAATGGCTATGGAAATGCCATGATAGGTAGGTATCGTGGCTGTTTTGAGGAAGGTATATGGTGGGTTTATGGTACCGGCGCAAGTTGCGTGGCACTAGAGAGGCTAGAAATGGTGGAAAGGTGAGAGTGCGTATAATCCATGGACTCAACATTAGTCATAAAGAACTAACATACTTATTGCAAAAATCTATTAGTCATCGAAACAAAGTACTACACGCATGCTCCTAGGGGGTAGATTGATAGGATGTAGCAACCCGGCCCAAATGGATCGAAGTCTCTCTGCTTAAGTGTCATCCCTGGATCGGTATGCTGACACACACAGTACTCGAGGAATTATAACAGAGTTCAATCACACACTTTATTACATCGAGGTCATCAAAAGAGTATTTATTACAATAAATTGGCCAAAGGCCATCCAAATAAAAATAACTGCGGAAGCATCGAAGGAAAACAAGTCCATCCAACTCCACGACAAACTCAGTGTACAACGGCGACCTATCGCACCTTTAATCCTCGTCGGAAAAGTCTGCAACATGAGACATTGCAGCCGTGTAGGTCAGCACATGGAATATGTTGGATATTTCACACCATAGAATAATAATGAAAAAGACTATCTCTATATGCAAATTTAGCTGGTTGGAGGCTCTAAGTTTAATTTTTGGATAAACCAAAATTTACCCTACAACAAAGGAATAAATTTTTAATTACTACTAAATTAAAATGCCATTATTGAGAAGGTTCCTCCAACTCAATCCCAAAATTCCCAAGTTAATAGTATCCCAATAATTTCATTAAAAAGAGTAATGAGATCAACCAATAATTCACTTTTAGATACTCAAGTTGTCCATAACCGGGGACATGGCTAATCATGATTAGTTTGTACACTCTGCAGAGGTTTGCGCACTTTTCCCCACAAGACTCGACCATCTCCATGATCGGAAGATCGAGACATAGCCTTTCTGAAGTATTTCCTCTAAACCCTAGGTAGACCGGTACACCTACTTTTCCCTACATTAGCTAGTCTACCACGGAAAGAGGTTAGACAACTTACTCAGTTATGCCAGAGCTCATAATGGCTTATGGCTGCACACGGAAGTTTCTAGGCAATAAATATCTTATGATCCCTTTGATCCTGGGTGGCGAGCCTAGGGTAATCACACGGGTACTCCGGGATCCCCTTGGGCAAGCACTGGTTTCTCTAGGTGCCCCAAACAACCCACCCAGATGTGTATTAAGGTTGCCACCTTATGTTGTCCCCAAATTATTATCTCTCGCAACTTGCATGGATCACACATACCAATCCCCATCTACGAGCATGACTAAGCAATATAAGATATAACGAATATTCCCGGGGTGATTAAAGGTCATAGGTTCCTACCACATGAACTACATAGCATAACCACATGTTCCCAATCCTACTCATGCAATCTTTGAGGGTTAAACTAATGCATACTAAAAACTGGTTATTGAAAAGTATGATCAAAGTGTGAATTTGCCTTGCTGACATTCGTTGAACTCTAAAGATTCGTAGTAGCCAGCTTCGCACTCCGTATGATCTAGCGTAAGCAAGCAATAACATACATAAGCATACAAGCAAAGATCCAAACAGAAAACAAATAAAGGACTTCAGAAAACTTCAAAAACAACCAAAGAAAGTTTCTGTACGGAATGTAATTTTTACAGCAACAAAAATGAATGGTTTTGTTTTTAACAGAAATTACATGTCAAAAGCTTTGATCTGCAAAACGAGTCACTCAAAACGGAGTTACAAAACTCGAGTTACGGTCTAAGAAGTTTTAATTCAGATATGTTTGAATTCAAATTTTAAAATTTTCAAAAATATTTTTCGTTTGGTTCTCTGGATTGAGGATATTTTTATGAACTAGTAGGAAAAAGAATCAACTAAATCGGATCTATAGATTAAATGATATATTGGAAAGAAGAATTAGTATAGAATGTGAGATTGGAAAAAATATTGGAAAAAGAAAAAAATCGGCCAGATGCCAAGTGGCGCTCTCTGATTGGTTGGATACCCATGGTTGGGTGCTCAACGGACTTGTCACCGGCGAGGAGGAAGAAGGTGGCTCCGGTGTGCTTCGGCGAAGGACGCGTGCGGGGCGGTGAAGAGCAGCGTGAGACAGATCCGGGGAGCAGTGCGACAGATTCGGTCTCGTCTCCTGGCACGGTGGAGAAGCCGCCGGAATCCAAGAACTCCTGCGAGCAATTAAGCGGGATGGGGAGGAAGATATCTCCCGAAAGGAGGGGGCTTCGAACGATGGTTGAGAGTGGCTCCCAGTGGTGGCTTATATAGGGCTTGGGGAGGTCAGAATTCGAGAAGATGGTGATGCTTATTTGTGGTTGTTCCTCTGCCTCGTAATGGCTACTATGTGTAACATCCCAAAATTCTAAATTTTGGAATGTTATGTTAATTAAATAAATTTGATTGTTTGCTTGAATGATTGGCTGAAAGTGAGTGGAATTTGAAACTTAAAAAAATTAATGAGAGGGAATAAAAGGACTTTCCCAAAATTTTCTATTTGAATCCCTACCTAATTTTAAGTTTGCATTTTGTCAAAAATTCTCTGATAAAAAAAATATATGAGAGGAGGAATATGACACTCCAAAAAATCAGAGACAATGTTTGGCAATTTATTTGAAACTCAAATTCTTTTTCATTTTGGAGTTAATGCAAAAATGATTTTTCTTAAAGTATTTTATTTGGTCATGAAAATATGTTCATGTTTTAGGAAATTTCCTTATGAAAATTTTGGTATATAATATGCCTATACAAAATGTTTTTCTTCTGTTTATTTATTTTGTTTCATCGCTGTTTTGTATTAAAAAAAAACGCCAGGCCACATAGCAAGCCGACCTAGCCAAAGCGCCAACGAGGACATGGCCCAGCCATGCAGCTAGCCAATGAGCCTAGCGCCCCAGCCCATGTGCTTCAAAAAAATGAACAGGAGGCCGAGCGCCCAGCGCACATTTCCCTCGTCCGCTGCCTCCCTTCGCTCGCCCGTGTCTGCCTCTCATTGACTCTCACACGGTCACACCTGGCGCTGGACCCCACCTCTTTCCTTCTTATTTTTCTGCACGAAACCAAACAAGATCTTAGCTCGCGCACGACGCCGCCGCCGCGTCCAATTTCTTTGGGAACCCAACCCCGAATCCACCCCTTCTCCAAGTTTCATGTCCTATAAATAGCCACGAGGCTCCTCGACTGATTCCCTTAGAAACATCTCGCCAAAACTCACCGTACCGCACGCCCTCGCCGTTTGGATCTTGCTGGAATTCACGGAGTTCACCAGACGTTCTCGACGCCGGTAAGCCAACCCCGACCATCTTCTTCTGCCAATTCCAGTCTCTCGTCGTTGTACATCTTTGTGACATCTTTTCTTTGCTTCTTCTCCATGTCAGAGAGCTACTTCGAGCTCGAACGCCGCCCCAGAGCACTGGAGTTCACCAGAGAAACAAGGACGGCCCGCTCAATGCCGACGTTCCCAACAACTAGCTCCACCACCCGGAGAAACCCCTCGACGACACGTACCCGACACCCTCCTCCACCGCCGCCGAAACTCGCCGAAGTCGCCGCCCCAACCCTTTACGCGCACACACGCTCCCGTACTCTTTTCCTTCTCTTGTAAAAAAAAACAGGTTCCTTAGATCGTTTTATTTAGATTGGTTTTTACTTTCTGTTTTAGATCGGTTTAGTACCAACCGGTCTGCTATTTTTTTTTCTATTAAGAGCGCACTAGAGTTTTAGTTATCTTACAGCCGAGCGCCGTATAGATTCAGACTGCACACTTCCCTGGCCCAATAGCAGACCGACTTGTAGCTAGTGCCCGATCTGGTTTTTGTTTTTCGTTTCTGTTTTAAAAAGAGAAAAGTTTCAATCTTAGATATTCAACATCTTTTATGTTTTGGACCGAAATTGAGTGATTCTTTTTGCATTGTGTCAAAAATTTGTTCAAGTTTCTGTTTGTGTACTTAGGTTTCAAATTTGAGTAGTTTAAAATTTAGTTTGATGAAATTTATTCAAATCACTATTTTGGCCGTATCTTGAGTTTTATAAAATATTTTTTGATTGATTCATTTTGCTACGGTTTTGTTATTGTTTTGTCTATCCAGAGTCATATAGTGATTTATTTTTAGTTTATTTTAAATTAAGTTTTTAGCAAAGCAATAATGTTTTAGTTATAGTTTTGTTTTAGTCATTTCTTTATTGTTCTTATTAGTTTTGAATTATTTCTTTTTGTCACTCTTGAAAAATTTAGTTTTGTTTCTGTTAGTCAACAAAGAAAATTTTGTTTTTATTTTAAAATTTTATTTTACTTAGTTTTGTATGAAAACTTGTTTAGGTCATAGTTAGTGTTTCATAAAAGCTTTTTATTTGTTTTTTTTGCTATTAAAAGTTTATGAAAAATACTTTCTGTTAAAATTAGTTGTTTTATATTTTCTTTTCTGTTTATTTATTATGTTAGTATTTTCTTTGTTGTCAAATTTTACTTAGGACAAAGCTATTTTGGGTTATGTCTTAGAATTTTCTTTAGTAGTTTTCTTGTGTAGTTTTCATTGGGTTTTTTATTTTGGTGTTCTTTGTGATTTGCATTTTTTTTGTTTTTTTTGTGAGTGTTAGAAATTGCTTGCTAGTATGTTTGCTTATGTGAATACTATGTTTTACTATATAGATTTTCATCGGAGAGTTGCGTATAGTGCTATCAAGTTTTGCGAGAGCGATTTTATCTTCATCAAGTAATACCAAGCAAGTTCACTTTGACCATGTTTTTCATACCTATGTTTTTATTGCATTTAGTGCCATCCTTGCAGCAATCCCTCCAGTAGTGATATTGATTTCTTGTAGTTGAGTAGAATGCATGAGGTTGGAACACATCACCCTGTTACCAAGCCCGGGACGTTATTCATTTTAATGCTACGCTGTAGTAGACGGGGTTGGTATGAGTGCTCGAGAGAGGTGTGAGAATGGAGGATTGTACGTCAATGATGACAACTTCATGATGGCATCGGCAAGGACTGCATCTTCATGACCTCAAGATTTCGAGACTCGAGACAAGAATTCAATACACACTACTAGGTGAAGGACGGTTGACGGGCACCCTGGAGAAACCAGTGGATGGCCGGGATGCATGGAGAAGCGCCATGACATCTTGCGGAAAGCTTCACCCAGACTC
Source organism: Aegilops umbellulata (assembly GCA_032464435.1). Lineage (NCBI taxonomy): Eukaryota > Viridiplantae > Streptophyta > Magnoliopsida > Poales > Poaceae > Aegilops > Aegilops umbellulata. Next base: position 292,429,798 of record CP136060.1, read on the forward strand.
AAAGAGACGAAAGAATACTCCAGGCCCGGAAGCTTACCTGTGCAACCACAAGTCACTATGGGCTCTGACTTGGTTGACCTTAGTTGTGAATCTGGCTGGGACGGTGCTAGCAGATGTAGAACTACGGTAGGATTGGATGAGCACCGGACAGTGGTCAGGGGAACTCTTTGGAAGACCATGTTTTGGTTGTCTTGTTCTCAAACACCCTGAAGTGCGAGAACGTAAAAAGAGGGATCAAATCTTGCGGGTAAAGTGTACAAACCTCTGCAGAGGGTTAAAACCTAATCGATTAGCCGTGTCCCCGGTTATGGACAATTTGAGCCTCTGGACTTGGATCTATCTCGGAACTCTCAACACTGGATCCAAAACTTAATTGTGGGCAACTTATGATGATTTGGGCTATGAGACATCGGTTGGCGGAACCATGTCATGATAGGAAACTCCATGGTACAGACTCCTGATATTTCTTTGATGTAGGTAAAATAAAACCAACTTTTACGCAAACAAAACTCAGACCCAGAGCCACAGATCCATATTGCATGTAGAATAGTTTTATCATCTGGTTTCTCATATTCCGATCTTCCCAGTACATTCAATGTACTGACCTACATGGCTGCAATGTATCATGTTGCAGATATTTTCTTCGACGAGTAAGAGTTACGATACAGGGTTACGGTCTACACTCAACTTGCCGATGGCGTTGATGGGACTCCACACCCGTTGATTGTTTCCGCTGAGACTTATAAGGTATATATCGGTTTTACATTATTTATACATGTGATTGTACTTTGATATATACATTGATGTACTGTGTGTGCCAGCATACTGATCCAGGGATGGCACAGATACACAGAGGCTTGACCGTTTGAGGTCGGGTCGCTACAGATATGGTATCAGAGCACATGTTGACTGTAGGACGTGACCCTAGAAATCGGAGAGCCCCTAGGACAGGAAATCTCTAAAACTTTATTTTCAAAAGAATCCATTACTTTTCATCTTTTTTGATTTTATGAAATATCCTCTCTTACCTCAAATAGTTAGAATATACCCCTTCCCTTTTGACCACACGGAGGATCAACTGAAGCTGCTCCAAGAAGGACAAGATATCGGACAACCAATGACCATTTCAGAGTAAAAAGGATTTCACCATGCATTAGAAGACTTGAAGCTACAACAGTTGAAGACTCCGAAGACATGAAGAATTTGAAGACTTGAAGAAATTAAAGACCCTCAAGAATTCCAATATTTATTTGACCTTTAGAAGACCAAATGTCGGTGTCAAAACCGGCGGATCTTGGGTAGGGGGTCCCGATCTGTGCGTCAAGGTCGGATGGTAACAGGAGACAAGGGACACTTTATTTTACCCAGGTTCGGGCCCTCTCGATGGAGGTGAAACCCTACTCCTGCTAGATTAATATTGATGATATGGGTAGTACAAGAGTAGATCTACCACGAGATCAAGGAGGCTAAACCCTAGAAGCTAGCCTATGGGTATGATGATGGTTATGATGTGTTCGTCCTACGGACTACAACCCTCCGGTTTATATAGGCACCGGATAGGGTTAGGGTTACACAGAGTCGGTTACATTGGTAGGAGATCTTGAATATCCGCACGCCTAGCTTGCCTTCCACGTCAAGGAAAGAACCTTCCGGACACGGGACGAAGTCTTCAATCTTGTATCTTCATAGTCCTGGAGTCTGGATGAAGATATAGTTCGGCTATCCGAACACCCCCTAATCCAGGACTCCCTCAGTAGCCCCTGAACCAGGCTTCAATGACGACGAGTCCGGCGCGCAAATTGTCTTCGGCATTGCAAGGCGGGTTCCTCCTCCAAATTCCTCAAGAAGATAATAAACACCAAAATATAGTGTCCGGCTCTGCAAAACAAGTTTCCACGTATTGCCATATAGAGAATAATACAAACACAAATCAAATCTGCTGACGTATTCCATAGTGCGTTATAACACTGCGGCCAAGCCTTCTATATGGATTATTTTTTTGTTGTTCCACCGCAGCATGTTCAACGAGGCGGTTTCCTTGGCACGTCTTGTCAAAGCAGAGATTGTGTGCCCCTTTTAAGGGGATTCTCATCAATACGGACGTGGGTGACCCAACCGCGCCATTTACCACGGCGCTTGGGAGGCAAGTGAGTTTTACTAGGCCGGTGGGGACGCATAGCCGCATCCGCCCATATAAGGGGATAAGGATCCACCTTTTTACCTACGCCTTCTTCCTCCTTTGCCTACCCATCTTCTTCGCACCCGAGCTCCAGCGCTCGACCGCTTCCCAGCTCTAACGCCGGAATGTATCCGAGCTCCAACGCCGGAATATGTATCCGAGCTCCAACGCCGGACTATATATTCGAGCTCCAACGCCGGACTATATCCGAGGTGTCGTAAATCACCTTGGTTCAAAGAAGTTTGAAGGAGTTTAGCCGAGCTTAATGCCAGAAATGCCCTCTATGGAGCCAGCCACTAGCACCCAAGCATTATGCCGGACTGCTTCCGAGGTGGCGCACCACCCCGAATGTGGGCCGATTTTTGTCAATATTTTTGATTGGTGCAATTTATTCTCCGTCGAGATATATAGCCAGTAGCCCTCAAGGTGGGTATCGGTCTAAAACCCGAGATGCACATGAAGGATGACATAAGACCGCTGATCCCAGTAACCGCTGAGACTCAGGTCGATTTGCAAAATCGGCCTGAGGATCAAGTCCTAGCTCAGCACAATACTTCGGGATACAAAAAGAGGCGTGTTCAGTCCTCGAGACTCAGGTTGGGTGCGGCCGACCAACCTGAGGATCAAAATCTCCTCGGAAACTATATTGCACATAAAATTTTCTGCATTGGACAAGCAATGCAGTAGCCCCCGAGACACTGGTCGGGTGGCAACACTAGATCAGGGGATCAATGTGTCCCTTTAATATGTTTAAATAATAAGCCCAAAGCCCAGTAGCCCCCGAGCCTTAATGCGGGCATGGGTGGCCGAATTAAGGATCAATATCCATAGTAAAATCGCAAATTATGTGTAATGACTCTATGTATCTAAGTACTTTACGTCATTAATGCTCGGATCCGCATTGTACAAAACTTTGTTGACCGGCCATCGGCTTCCACCTCCTTGGCCAGTAGCCGAGGAGTGTTTGTCTTACTTTATAAAGCCTTTATGAGGGCAAAGATTTATGACAAACAAGGCGATCTGGCCATGCGGTTTTATAAACAAAGGTACGCGGAGAGATATGTTATATTACTGTTTTAACAGAAGAAATGTCTTCCAAAGAAAATAGTCCCGCTATCGGTTCCGTTCTTTAGGTTGTCATGCTAAGCATGATCATAAAACCTCAGCTCCAATGTAAGAGCAAAATATCGAGGATTTAGTTTGGGAGGCTAGTTAATAGCCCCCGGTAGTGTTCGGCGTCAGTCGAGGTCGAGCCGTAAACACTTCGGCCGATGTTAAGAATGGCCTGTTATTTAACATAGTCGTAGGATCGCTGACCAGTTTACGCTTATTGTGATAGTCAGTTTTCGGCTTTCTCCACTGAGGTGCTTAACCATGTGAGATGGAAGCACAATCGCAGTGGTTCTCCCTTTGCACGCCTAGCCGAACAAAAAGGAACGTAGGAAACAACTGCAGGAGCCGGGCAACCCAACTATTGACCGAAGACACAATTCGAAACCGATGCATATATAGCAATATCTGAGAATGTTTTTGCCGAATCCCTAAAAGGTGTTCGGCGTTGCACTACGAGACTAATGCTGGAAATGCACAAATAGTTTAAAAGTGCAAAAAAGCTTGGAAAACCAAGAAACGTCAGTAAAAACATGACGTCCGAACAATATCAAGTGTTCGGTGCCAATCCAAAAATTGTTTTTTAGAAAAAAGAAGTGCTTACGTCGTGCTTTAACATGATACATCCTATCTCAAGATTTTGAGCGGGTCAGCCTACCGCTTCAACCTCCTATCCCGAGGGCGGAGTACTTCTCATCAGGCCAGTTTAGCAAACTAAACTCTAGTGGCTTTGAGAGAGAAATTAGGCTCCCCGGCTAGTGACCGCACACTCGTGTAGAAAAAAGGAGTGATAAATAATAATAATAAAACTTTGCAACGACTAAGAAGAAGAACACTTATTATAAAATGGTTCAAATGACCTTAAGAGCCCCCAAGTGACTTGGGTAGGAGAATGATTGCATGTACCGAAGTACTTATATCATATCTGTGTTCAACCGAACTTTAAACGCGTCTTAACCGACCGTCGGCTTCTCCCTCTTCGGTCAAGGACCGAAAAGTGTTATGTACTCCATCAGTCGAGAATATCGATGGTGTTTCCAATAACCAGGCAATCAGGCCATAAGGCTGTAACAGACAAAGAGCGCTCAGGGAACTTATGCTATATTACTGCAAAGAGTAAGAAGCGTCTTCGAAGAAAATAGTACCCCCACCGATACCTTTCTTCGGTGCTCATTGTTATTATGAGACTTGTGCAATAGATTTTTTGTACTCATGAGTTCCGTTGTGTGCCGACCATCATTGAAAACTATAAGAGTGCTAGCTTTTGGCTTCACCCAGTCTGAGGTCCGGCTCGGGCGAACCGATCGTGACAATCGCAGAGGTGCTCCCTTTACTCCCTAGCCGAACAATCGGGAACGTAGGGGTAAACACAGGAGCGAGGCAACCCAGCTTGCAAATCGCTTAAGTCAATATGGTGCATATTGTGGCGTAATACACGAACAAGGAACGAAGCCGTACGAGTATAATCATATGCAACAGGAAAAGCTTCATAAAGGAAGCCCCCAAGTAAACGGGGTATTCGAATTTATGCATCACAAACAAAGTATTCCCAGTAGGACTGTAAATTAGATAGCCTGTTAGATGGTATTGAAGAGGAATACGAATAGTTAGAGTGACTATATAATTATAAGTGACATGTGTAATGCCTTCTAGCCGGATTGTAGATCGTTTGTCGTTGCCGACCTTTTCGCTTCGACCTCGGGACCTGACGGTCCGGAGTGTGTCCGAATACCCTAACGGTTATATAAGAACCGGAGTATGCATGGAGACCAGGCGTAGGGGTCATTAGTGCTTTATCAGACAAGTGCCCAACTAGTTATGTTATATTACATGGTTAGTAAGAAACATCTTCTAGAGAGGATAGTTTCGTTAAGGGTTCCTTTCGCTGGGGTGGCATGCCCTGAAGTGCATGTCCGGACTGCAAATGCAGGAAAATCATCTGGGGGCATGTATATTAGTGAGTAAAAAGGTTCATCTTTAGTTCACCGACCAAATATTCCCTTAAGAACGCTAGCTTTCGGCTTCACCCAGTCTGAGGTACACATCCGGCTTATCCGGCAGTAGCAATCGCAGAGGTGCTCCCTTTACCGCCTAGCCGAACAATCGGGAACGTAGGGGTAAGCACAGGAGCCAGGCAACCCAGCTTGGCCAAAACTCAAGTCATATCGATGCATATAATGGTGAATAAAAGGTACATGCGGAAGTGTGACACATGTGTTGGGCATAAAGCCCGTATTAATAAGCTTCTGTTAAAGAAGCCCCCAAGTATAATGAGCGCGGGTAGCGCGTCAAGTGTGTGCGAACAAAGTTTGGACAAGGAAGATTTTTACAAGCAACTTTTTCCCAAAAAAGTATAATGCTTGGTCGAGCCGAACACAAGTTAAAAATTTAAAACTTTGAGCATGAAGGCAACTTAGCTGGTTAATGTGTTCGGTACTGACGACACGGTCCGAGCTTGATGCGGGACAATGTTCCATCCCCCAAGCCGGTCCCAAGGTGGCGGAGCAAAGAGCTCGGCACTCTGAAGTGGTGACATAGCACGGGCAATGCAGGACGGCAGAGTGATGCCGAAGTCCCCGACATGGGGTAATGAAGCCCCCCGTCCAGCCGAGGTGACGTCAAAGAATATAGTCCGGCTGGATCATTTTCCTGTGCACAAAAAATAGTGCAAACGGGAGATAATAGTAATAATGATAATTAAAAAAAATCGTTGCATAATGAATAATTTATGCAAAGTGAGTAATAAAAGAAATATGGCCTGGCGCCGAAGTCAATGCCGATGTAGGGCGGCGGTGTGATGCGGTAAAGGCATGGCAAGGCCTGAATTAACAGGCCGATTTGAGTTCCGGATGCAGCGTGCGCTGGACTATGTACGGAAATTGACTGAACCACCATGCGGCCGTCGTTAATGCGGCCATCATTTGATCGACCTGTGTACAGATGATGGACAAACCGGAGTAATAATTCCTTGGGACAAATAAACCCAAACAAGCAAAAAAAATATTAGGATTTATAGCACCTGGTTTATTTGTTGTAGCAATCCGAAGGAAGATGATGCTGGCAAAGGTTGGCTTGCCGAGGCAAAGCCCTCGGTCCAGCTAATCATGACGAAGCTGGTCGGCTAGTGACGCCGAAGTGTCCGGAGTAGGTTGATGAAGAGATGATGAATCCTCCGGTCCAGCCGAGATGTCGAAGCCTCGAGGCCAGCCGATGAGTCGAAGCAGTTCGGCGTGATGGACATCGGCTTGAAGAAGCAATAGTGCGGCCCTGCCGATGCAGGTCGTGACGTGGTCGATGCCGGCTTGATGAAGTGACCGTGCGGTGATGCCGGTATGCCTGCTCCGTGTAATCCGTGGGGCGGCGATGTTGGTGATGACTCGTCCTTCGCGATTCCGGACTCTTGTTCGGCTTGCCGAGATGATGATCCGAAGAAGTTAAGCTGGGCTCAACAAAGTGACGACGTGTCTAGCGCAGGTCGGCAGCCGTGGAGCAATATTGCCGGACTGGTTTGACACCAGCATGATGCTGAAGATCATGTTCAAAAGATCTTAAAGTTAGTGGGATGTGTTGGGGAACAATACACAGTTTCCCACACAAAACTTCCATCAAAAAGGATGTCCGAAATCCCGTTCATAAAAAAGATGAATTCAGGTCGGATTCGTTCTCGCGCAGAAAACAGATCCGAAAAGTGATGCACTAATCGGAAGGTTCCCGGAGTTCGGACGGTCGGATCGAGCTGAAATTTGGAGGGGTGGTAGATATAGGAATTCCGCAGCCGCTCAACAGTTGGATCTTCCAAAGGACGTCCGAGCTAGGAGCTGGACACCACGCCCTAAACTCGTCCAGATTCCCGTCCAGATTCGACAGGGCTCCGGTATATTATGGATTGCCGGAGATTCCTCCATCGGAACTCGACAAAATTTTCCAAGGTTGTTGTAGACTCAATTCCGCACAATTCCACCAAGGCGATCGTCAAAGCGATACTCGAGGAGGTGGTGGCAGCAGATACGAGTTCGCTGTCCAGAAAAACAGCACGGTCGCTTGAGGGCAATGTTGACGTTGAGCCCCCGAGCTTCATGGATGATTCCTCCGTGATCTTGATAGAGATCGGAGTTGATGTTTGATGAAGGCCCTCGTCTGAACATGGTGATCCGAACACGGGGCGCAATTCTTGGTCGAACCAAGGTGACCAGTCGAGCTGGTGACGAAGATGCCAAAGTCGTAGTTGATCTGCAGGCGAGCCATCGATCCTTTTGTCGATCACACAGCGGAACTCTCAATGAAAGCACCAATGTCGGTGTCAAAACTGGCGGATCTCGGGTAGGGGGTCCCGATCTGTGCGTCAAGGTCGGATGGTAACAGGAGACAAGGGACACTTTATTTTACCCAGGTTCGGGCCCTCTCGATGGAGGTAAAACCCTACTCCTGCTAGATTAATATTGATGATATGGGTAGTACAAGAGTAGATCTACCACGAGATCAAGGAGGCTAAACCCTAGAAGCTAGCCTATGGGTATGATGATGGTTATGATGTGTTCGTCCTACGGACTACAACCCTCCGGTTTATATAGGCACCGGATAGGGTTAGGGTTACACAGAGTCGGTTACATTGGTAGGCGATCTTGAATATCCGCACGCCTAGCTTGCCTTCCACGCCAAGGAAAGAACCTTCCGGACACGGGACGAAGTCTTCAATCTTGTATCTTCATAGTCCTGGAGTCCGGCTGAAGATATAGTTCGGCTATCCGAACACCCCCTAATCCAGGACTCCCTCACCAAACCCTTATTTTATACTTACGTTAGACGCGATGATTTGTGAGCTATCATTTGTTTGATGTTTTTCTGACAGCTACAAAATAAAACCTGTTTCTTCAAAACTATTGTTTGTCTTGTGTGTATCTCTCCTTTTCTTCTCTCCTATCTCATCCCAAAACCCTTGGACCCAATAGATGATAGGAAGACGGACTGCTATTCTCTCGACCGATGACTCGGTTGGAGGCAAAGCTATGGATTCAAGACATAGAGGATCAATTTGGGAATAATTTGATTGCAATGGAGTATGAGGTTCAATATGCTCTTCGGTACTTTACAGAAAGTGCTGCAACCTAGTGGAAAATGCATCAAGCCATACAAGGATTTAATGGAGCAAGAACTTGGGAGGAATTCAAGAAGACTCTCTTGAGGTCCCATCTTATCCGGAAGCACTATGATAACCCGAAGAAGAAACCATGTGCCTGCAAGATTTGCGGAGAAATAGGACACACGCAGGAGGAACACAAGGATGGATGCCCTCATTGTGAGGGAAATCACGCAGCCGAAAAATGCCGAATTGGGCAGGTTACTTGTTTCCTATGTGAAGGAACTACACACTACCCTACTGAGTGTTACATTTACCCCAAGGTACAAGAAGTTATGAAGCAGCAGAAAGAAGCCCGCAGGAAAAATTTAGAAGAACCTGTGATGAAGAAGTTATTGAAGACCCTGATGGTGAAGGCCTAAACAGAATTTTCGGCCAAGCCTGCTATTCATGTGGAGAAGAAGGACATTTTTCAGAGTATTGCACGAAGGAAAGCCAAGAGTATCTCAGATACTTCCCGACAGCAGAGGTGAATTTTGACCCCCAGGAAATAGAAGCTCTAATCATTACGAAGGAATCTAGGAAGAGAAAATGAAGGCATCCCCAGAACAACCCAATTTCTGCAAAGAAGGACCTGAGTCATATCACTTGTTATAGGTGCAAGGATTTAGGTCATTACGCTAATAAATGTCCAGAGAGGAAGCCAAGAACCCATGGAGCATACATAATCACCAAGAGGCCTCGAGAATTGACGGAAGTCATCTGTTTTTGCTACAAGGAAGCCGAACATTATGCTGATGAATGTCCCTACAAGAAGGAAGTTGGAGTTGAGTAGTTGGAATTTTGATATGGATAATAAGAGTGGTAGAAAGCAGTTTTATTTTCGTAAGTTCAATGAGTTGAGTAATGTAATCGGTGCTCATAGATCGTAATGAATTCATGAAATTAATAAAGTTAATGTGTTATGATTTCATATGTTGTATTATGTGAGTTTTTACTCTATGAACAAAGATTTTGGACCATTTTCGAGGATATGAGAAATATGGTCTATGGATGGATTTGTGAATTTCATTTAAGGGTGGTAGTACCCTGTGAAGAACACTAGGATAGGAAAATATATTCCCCGGACTGGAGTTCGGACAAAAAAAAGTTGGAGTTTTGCTTTTGATATGATGGTATGAAGAAACGGAGTACTATTGGATTTAAAGGAGGTGTAATATGGAACAAGAGTTACTCCAAGGATGAGTTAAAGTTGTACAAGTATTGAAGTGGGACCATAACCCACAGGCCCAGGATTGGAAAAGGGACAAACGTAACCTTGATGAAGGAAGAAATTTGGAAGAAGTTGTGATTCAATCCAAAGACGTTTCTTAGGAGGATACGAAAACCCAAGAGTTGTGAAGAAACGATAGATTTTTTTGGCTTGCAGAACAAATGAATTTACCCGAAATCAGTTCGAGCACAAGAGAAATTCTGCAATGCCTGTGAGAATGACCAAGTGTTAGAAACGCGAGATTCGCTAAACCTTATACAAGGTAATGATTTGGGTGCGGAATGGATTGATCACCATACCGACTTACTCGTATCATTCGCTCTTGCTATTTGGGATGGTAAATCTGAGTGACTCACCCATAGTAGAGTGACGACGATGTCAAAACCTTGTTTAAACCCTAGAATGGTAGGAAGACTGATTCATGTACAGGCAACCGCTGCCAAACGTAGGTTATACGGTGAGATTTAGCCCAGACCCATTTTCTGCAGGAAAACCATGAATGGTTGACCACCATCAGGTTACGATAGTTGTTTAGCATTGGCGACAGACCTGTTAACTAAGAAGACCCAGTCTCGGAAGAACCTCACCAGGATGAAAGGACACATGTTTTAGGAAAAGGGACCCCAGGGTGGGAATTATCATGAAGATATGAGAAGACCGACACCGTTAACCCAAAGGATGGAGTACATGAATTTTGTCGGAACCATAGCCTTGCTTTTAAGTGTGGTAGCACCCCGTACCTCCATGATGATCGATGGATTTGCTGGAAGACCCCCAAACCCTAACCTTTTCTTTCTAGCCTTTTCGAAACTCGAGGACGAGATTCATTTTAAGTGTGGTAGGTTTGTAACATCCCAAATTTCTAAATTTTGGAATGTTATGTTAATTAAATAAATTTGATTGTTTGCTTGAATGATTGGCTGAAAGTGAGTGGAATTTGAAATTTAAAAAAAATTAATGAGAGGGAATAAAAGGACTTTCCCAAAATTTTCTATTTGAATCCCTACCTAATTTTAAGTTTGCATTTTGTCAAAAATTCTCTGATAAAAAAAATATATGAGAGGAGGAATATGACACTCCAAAAAATTAGAGACAATGTTTGGCAATTTATTTGAAACTCAAATTCTTTTTCATTTTGGAGTTATTGCAAAAATGATTTTTCTTAAAGTATTTTATTTGGTCATAAAAATATGTTCATGTTTTAGGAAATTTCATTCTGAAAATTTTGGTATATAATATGCCTATACAAAATGTTTTTCTTCTGTTTATTTATTTTGTTTCCTTGCTGTTTTGTATTAAAAAACGCAAGGCCACATAGCAAGCCGACCCAGCCAAAGCGCCAACGAGGACATGGCCCAGCCATGCAGCTAGCCAATGAGCCTAGCGCCCCAGCCCATGTGCTTCAAAAAAAACGAAAAGGAGGCCGAGCGCCCAGCGCACATTTCCCTCGTCCGCTGCCTCCCTTCGCCCGCCCGTGTCTGCCTCTCGTTGACTCTCACACGGTCACACCTGGTGCTGGACCCCACCTCTTTCCTTCTTCTTTTTCTGCACGAAACCAAACAAGATCTTAGCTCGCGCACGACGCCGCCGCCGCGTCCAATTTCTTTGGGAACCCTACCCCGAATCCACCCCTTCTCCAAGTTTCATGTCCTATAAATAGCCACGAGGCTCCTCGACTGATTCCCTTTGAAACCTCTCGCCAAAACTCACCGTACCGCACGCCCTCGCCGTTTGGATCTCGTTGGAATTCACGGAGTTCACCAGACGTTCTCGACGCCGGTAAGCCAACCCCGACCATCTTCTTCTGCCAATTCCAGTCTCTCATCGTTGTACATCTTTGTGACATCTTTTCTTCGCTTCTTCTCCATGTCAGAGAGCTACTTCGAGCTCGAACGCCACCCCAGAGCACCAGAGTTCACCAGAGAAACGAGGACGGCCCACTCAATGCCGACGTTCCCAACAACTAGCTCCACCACCCGGAGAAACCCCTCGACGAGACGTACTTCGAGCTTATGTGAATACTATGTTTTACTATATAGATTTTCATCGGAGAGTTGCGTATAGTGGTATCAAGTTTTGCGAGAGTGATTTTATCTTCATCAAGTAATACCAGGCAAGTTCACTTTGACCATGTTTTTCATACCTATGTTTTTATTGCATTCAGTGCCATCCTTGCAACAATCCCTCCAGTAGAGATATTGATTTCTTGTAGTTGAGTAGAATGCATGAGGTAGGAACCCATCACCCTGTTACCAAGCCCGGGACATTATTCATTTTAATGCTACACTATAGTAGACGGGGTTGGTATGAGTGCTCGGGAGAGGTGTGAGAATGGAGGACTGTACGTCAATGATGACAACTTCATGATGGCATCGGCAAGGACTGCATCTTCATGACCTCAAGACCTCAAGATTTCGAGACTCGAGACAAGAATTCAATACACACTACTAGGTGAAGGACGGTTGACGGGCACCCTGGAGAAACCAGTGGATGGCCGGGATGCATGGAGAAGCGCGATGACATCTTGCGGAAAGCTTCACCCAGACTCAAAGAGACGAAAGAATACTCCAGGCCCGGAAGCTTACCTGTGCAACCACAAGTCACTATGGGCTCTGGCTTGGTTTACCTTAGTTGTGACTCTGGCTCGGACGGTGCTAGCAGATGTAGAATTACGGTAGGATTGTATGAGCACCGGACAGTGGTCAGGGGAACTCTTTGGAAGACCATGTTTCGGTCGTCTTGTTCTCAAACACTCTGAAGTGCGAGAACGTAAAAAGAGGGATCAAATCTTGCGGGTAAAGTGTACAAACCTCTGCAGAGGGTTAAAACCTAATCGATTAGCCGTGTCCCCGTTTACGGACAGTTTGAGCCTCTGGACTTGGATCTATCTCGGAACTCTCAACACTGGATCCAAAACTTAATTGTGGGCAACTTATGATGATTTGGGCTATGAGACATCGGTTGGCGGAACCATGTCATGATAGGAAACTCCATGGTACAGACTCCTGATATTTCCTTGATGTAGGTAAAATAAAACCAACTTTTACGCAAACAAAACTCAGACCCAGATCCACAGATCCATATTGCATGTAGAATAGTTTTATCATCTGTTTTCTCATATTGTGATCTTGCCGGTACATTCAATGTACTGACCTACACGGCTACAACGTATCATGTTGCAGATATTTTCTTTGACGAGTAAGAGTTACGATACAGGGTTACGGTCTACACTCAACTTGCCGATGGCGTTGATGGGACTCCACACCCGTTGATTGTTTCCGTTGAGACTTATAAGGTATATATCAGTTTTACATTATTTATACATGTGATTGCACTTTGATATATACATTGATGTACTGTGTGTGCCAGCATACTGATCCAGGGATGGCACAGATACACAGAGGCTTGACCGTTTGAGGTCGGGTCGCTACACTATTGGCGACTCCCAGGCGCACTAGGAAGGGGAAGGGGTAGAGGGAGGCGAGGGGATTCTGTTCAGAGGGGTTTTGGAGTGAGGGAGAGGAAGGGGAGGGGTGGGGCGCTAGGGTGGGGATGTTGCCTGCGTGCGTGCATACATACTGGAGGTTGAAGACGACCTCCTGTCGTGAAGAAGGCTGGGCCTTCCTTGGGCCTTGGCTGCCCACATTTTTTATAGCAGCATTAAAACACCAATAATACAAATAAAAATTGGCCTAAAAATCCAAGAAAATTTCACATAATTATATGTTCTTATATATGACCTTGTGAACATTTATCTGTCCTAAAATGCAATTTCAAAAAACAATTTTGCTGTACTAATAAAAAAATTCATCAGAACAATTTGCAAATAAATCCCAATAAATATATTTGGATTTCAAATTGAATTTCCAATATTTCTTTTCTGTTATTGAAGAAGTCCTTTTATCTTATCTCCTTATTGTATTTTTGAAATAATGGAAATGAATTTTGGTGAGATGAAATTTGGTCCAAATCCCAACTTTGAAATTCTCAAAAATTGTTTTCGGGAAACTTCCAACTCTCTTTTTTGGTCCTTGAGTTGCTCAAAGTTCCTTGGGTCAAAATTCAAATAAAACAAATGGGGCAACAATGCATAAATCATGGATGCATATGAATGATCTATTTATAAACATCCAAATTGAAAATTGGGATGTTACAAACCTACCCCCCTTAAGATGAATCTCGCCCTCGAGATTCGGGTTGGCTAGCAAAAAGGTGTGGGTGGTCCTGTCGGAGATCTTCTTCTCGTTCCTAGGTGGCTTCTTTCTAAGTATGATGACTCCACTAAACCTTGCAAAACATGATGACCTTGCTGCGGGTAACCCTGCTTGCGATCTCAAGAATCTTGACGGGCTTCTCCTTATAGGTCAGATCACTATCCAACTGTATGGCCTCCAGTGGCACTGTATCTCTCAAAGAAATATCGTCCATCTCTGCATGGCACTTCTTCAACTAGGAGATGTGAAATACATCATGAACTCCAGACAAAGCTTCGGGTAACTCCAGCTGATGTGCAACTTCTCCTCTGTGTTCCGAAATTCTATATGGCCCCACAAATCGTGGTGCTAGTTTTCCTTTATCTCCAAACCGTTTAACTCCTCGAAGTGGAGACACACGAAGATATGCTCTATCTCCGACTTTGTAGGTTACCTCCTTGTGTTTAGTATCGGCATAACTCTTCTTCCTGGATTAGGCTACCTTGAGTCTGTCACGAATCAACTTGACTTTCTCCTCCGAATCTCTGATTAAATCTGGTCCGAACAATTTACGGTCTCTAACTCCATCCCAAATCAATGGTGTCCTGCACCTCCTTCCATAAAGAGCTTCAAAAGGGACCATCTTCAAACTAGCTTGATAGTTGTTGTTATATGAGAACTCTGCGTAAGGCAAATTATCATCCCAACTAGATCCATAATCTAGCGCACAAGCTCTCAACATGTCCTCCAGAATCTGATTGACTCTCTCGGTCTGCCCATCTGTCTGCAGATGAAAGGTTGTACAGAACTCTAGCCTGGTACCCAAAGTTTCATGTAATTGATTCCAAAACTTCGAGGTAAACTGTGTTCCTCTATCTGATACAATGTTTCTCGGAACTCGATGCAGACATATGATCCTGGTCATGTATATCTTGGCTAACTTAGCACTTGTATATGTGGTTTTCATGGGGATGAGGTGAGCTACCTTGGTCAAGCGATCAACCACTACCCAAATAGAACCATAGCCTTATCATGTCCTGGGTAATCATGTAATGAAGTCCATGCCAAGCTTATCCTACTTACAATCTGGTATCGGCAAAGGCTGAAGTAATTCTGCTGGTTTCTGGTGCTCTGCCTTAACCCTCTGACATGCGTCGCATACTGCGACATATTCTGCAATATCCTTCTTCATTCCTATCCACCAGAAACTTTCCTTCAAGTCCAAATACATCTTGGTGTTGCCTGGGTGTATCGAGTAAGGCGACTCATGAGCCTCCTAAAGAATCAACTTCCTGATCTCTGTGTCATTTGGCACGAAAATACGCTGCTCAAACCATAAGGTTCCATGTTCATCCTCATGAAACCCTTCTGCCTTTCCTTGGTTCATCCTTTCCTTTATCTCCACAATACCTTTGTCTAACTTCTGGGCTTCTCGTATTTTTTCCAACAAGGTGGATTGAATTTCCCTTGTGGCAACAAAACCTCATGGGACTATTTCCAATCGGAGATCTCTGAGATCATCGACTAACTCCTGAGATAATCCTCCCGCTGTGAGGGTATTAACATAGCTCTTGCGGCTCAAGGTATCCGCCACGACAATGGGCTTTCCTGGGTGATAATGCAGTCTCATGTCATAATCCTTTATGAGCTCCAACCATCTCCTCTACCCGAGGTTCAACTCCTTCTGCGTGATGATGTATTTCAAACTCTTATGATCTGTGTAAACATTGCAACTATTTCTGATAAGAAAATGTCTCCAGGTCTTGAGTGTGTGCACTACGACTGCTAACTCCAAATCATGGTTGCGTAGTTCAACTCATGAGGTCGAAGTTGACGTGAGGTATAGGATACTACTTTTCCTTCTTGCATAAGAACACCCCCAAGTCCCTAGCGTGAAGCATCGCAATACACCTGAAAATCCTTGCGTATATTCGGAAGAATCAACATTGAGGCTGTAACTAAACATTTCTTCAACTCCTGAAAACTAGCCTCACACTCCTCGGTCCTATTAAACTTGGTGTCTTTCTTCAATAACTCTATCATGGGCTTTGCGATCTTGGAGAAATTCTCAATAAATCTCTAATATCCTGCAAGTCCAAGTAAACTACGAATCTATCCGACTGAGGTGGGTGCTTTCCATTCACTGACGGCTTTAACCTTTGAGGGGTCTACTGCTATTCCTTCTCCTGATATAACATGACCAAGAAATCCGACTTCCTTCAACCAGAATTCACACTTGCTGAACTTTGCGTAAAGCTGATGTTCCCTGGGCTTCTTGAGAACTAAGCGCAAATGTTACTTCTGTTCTTCTTCATTCTTCGATTAAATCAATATGTCATCAATGAATACCACAACAAACTTATCCAAGAACTCCATGAATACCTTATTCATCATACTCATAAAATAGGCAGGGGCATTAGTCAAACCAAAAGACATGATCGTGTACTCATAAAGCCCATACCTCATGGTAAAAGCTGTCTTGGGTATATCCTGTTCTAGAATCTTCAGCTGATGATATCCTGATCGAAGATCAATCTTGGAGAAAACTTTTGCTCCTTGTATCTGGTCAAACAAATCATTGATCATTGACAAAGGGTACCTGTTCTTGATGACCAGCTCGTTCAGCGCACATAATCTACAACCATTCTCAAGGATCCATCCTTCTTCTCAACTAGAAGCACTAGGGCTCCCCAAGGTGACAAACTCGGTCGAATGTAACCTTTCTCCAATAATTCCTTAATATGCTTCTTAATTTTGTCTAGATCTTTTGCAGGCATCTAGTACGGTCTCTTGGATATTGGTCCGGTGCCTGGCAACAACTCGATCAAAAACTCAATATCTCGATCTGGTGGCATGCCAGGCAATTCCTCGGGGGATACATCGGGATACTCCTTCACAACTAGTACTTCCTCCTGAACAACTCCCGAAAGAGAATCCACTTGAGTCCTCCTTGGCGTATGCCTCGACACATACTTGATCCATTTCCCCTCTGGGGTGGTGAGAAGAATTGACTTACTTGCACAATCAATATTCCCTTCATACTTGGATAGCCAGTCCATGCCTCGAATTATGTCCAATCCTTGTGATTCTAGGATGATGAGGTCTATGGGGAAAACATCTCTCCCTATGGTCAATGGCAACTGAAAACATCCCCGACTAGCCGCAGACTCTGCTCTTGGGGAAGACACTAACATTGGTGTTTTAAGGGCTACGGTCGGCAACTTAAACTTATCAACAAACCCCCTTGATATGAATGAATGTGATGCACCAGTGTCAAAAAGAACAAGGGCTATAAATGCATTAATCAAAAACCTACCAACAACTGCATCGGGTTGCTCGTTAATTTACTCCACATTGATGTGCACTACTAGGGAAAAGCCTAGCAGCAGCGAGGGTTTTGGGCCTCTTAGTAGCGCGGTACCGGCGCTACTAATAAGGCGCTTCAGCTAACGTATAGCAGTAGCGCCTGTTGTCCCACGCTACTGCTATACATGAATAGCTGTAGCGCTCTTTGGGAAAGGGCGCTACTGATATTATCTGCAGCGCTCTTTGCTGGGACGCGCTACTGGTAAGGCGGCGCTACTGCTAAATTTTCCCCCTCGCTACTACTAGTTTATTTATTAGTTTTTTTCCTGCATATTTGTTTTGTATTTGAATAGGATTTATACAATAATCTTTAGCATATCATACACATACAAATGTAATCATAGCATATACATACAATTAGTCTCATCAAATCATGTCATCATCATAATCATCATCCAACACAAAGTGGTCTCTCGTCATCATCTCAAAAATAGCGATACAAGTCTCGATTACTTGCAAATACATCGTCATCCATCTAAACAATGATATACGCGAGAAGAGCTATCACTTTGAGTACATGAGTTCGTATCCCTCTCTCGCATTAACGTGAACCTAAACTAACTACTGCCTGTCGCTTGGAAACCGGAAACTGGTACACCTGGGCCTGACACTCCGGCCACTTGTCGTATATATACTCCTGGCGTAGCACTTCTTCGCCATCTATGACCTATGCACCTGCATCATCACATGAGTCGATGATATGCAACATATATAGTTGAGCAACAGAAAGAGACAGACTTGGCAAAAATAGAAACAACATATCATAAGCAAAAATAACAAAGTTCATCGTACCCCAAAATGCCCTAACTAGAGTGATTTTCGCTAGTCGAGGAGGAGGACGATATAATTACATCACAAATAAAGTTTCACCATGCATAACTCAAAGTTTTGTCATACAGAAAGTATGGACTAAAGGGACACATTGTCATATATCGACAATCACTCTAACATGTCGTTCCATCCATCCAAGTCAGAGAGATAGTCCCCGAGCCTAGTGAAAGGCTTCAGGTCGAGACGCTGAGAGGCTATCCATGTTCGGACGTCTTCCCACGACATTTGTCCTTCTCTGTAGAACATCCCTGTTTTTACGACGACCTCCTTCATGATGATTTGGGCAAGTTCAGGCTGGATGTTATAGAACTCAGCTCGAAGTCGATGATCCTTGATATCTCCTATGTCCTTTGCCCATTGCAGAATATGGGCATTACCGGAAGAAGGTGACATGCAAAGGTTCTGGTGATCCTGTCTGTACTCCAGCATGTGGTGTAGGACATAGAATCCATCATTAAGAGAATCGTTCGGTTGCTAGATGCACCAAAAGTCGGTCTTATGGCCGAAGGCGACCCTGCCGCCCCTTATCTTCTTGTCCCTGACCTCTCCACCCATTGATTGGTAGTAATACATAGCACTGTCGAGAACATCCTTGATGTGGGTGTAATCCTTTTTGTGAATGTTCTTCGACGGTTCCAAGTAAAGAGCGTGGGAGAATCGGGGGTAGAGGATGATGAGGACGGCGCGCCCGCCGCTGCGCAAAATAAGTCCTCAAATTAATTAGCCTCCACCGTGCAAATCAATGATTGAAATCGAAGGAAGGATAGCAGCGCGGATGACTTACTCGGGACGATAAGGCACGAGAATCGCCCCCTTGTCCCTATTGGCGAGCATGAAACTGACGATGTAATCCCTCGCGTATTCACGGTGCTTTGTGCAGACTCCCAAGAAGCCCTCGTGCATGTAGTATGGGTCAGCGACACAGATATGAGATATCTGCTCAACCCGATGATGTAGTTCATGTGCAAGGCATAAAGGCGGACAAACGTAAAATCCAGCTTCTTCACGTGAAACATGTCGAATATGTAATCGAATCAAAGGAAGAACTTATCCGCGGGGAAGTTGTCGACGTACAACATTTGCCGCGGAACGTTAACCACGTAGAGTGGGTATCCTGGATCTTTCAAGGCGATGAGGTCTTTCTCTTCCCGCAGCACATCGTCATGAAGTCTCCTTAGATCGCCGAATCTGGCCCGTAGCGCTGTCGCGGGTAGGATTGGTTGACCGGGGATATGCCATTTATCCGCATCGGGGATATCTATACGGTCCTGAAGCCGAGGCTACTGAGGCGGCAGGATCATAGAATCAGCTTTTTTGCCTTTCCTCACTCTCTTCCTAAACTTCTTTACTACCAGAAGGTCGTCCATAATACGTTGAGACGGCAATTCAGGCACCGACTCATGACGCTCAAACCCTGAGGAGGCGCCAGTATAGACATACTGTTGACCGCCATCGTCGTCCTCATCCTCATCCATGGCGACGTCATCAGCGACTAATGGAGCCTCCTCCTTACCCCGTCCGCTATCACCCAACACGACACCCGACGCTAATTGGGTAGATGGGGTGTTGATGTTCATACCTTGCTGAGGCTGCGTGCTCGTGGGTGTGCTCCCGGCCGCCTCCAGACGAAGCAGACTCTTTGGCCACAACAGGACCCACCCAGCATTGCAACAATCACCAAGCCGCCGCGGTGTCTCGTCGTCATCCCCCAGTAGTACTAGAGGAGGCAAATTCTCATGGCCCGGTTTGACACTGGCCACGGAAACCTTGAAGACGTTCGGGGGGATCGGCCGGCTGTGGAACAATGGTTCCTTCGGCTCCATTATCATCGCCTTCCACACGTCCACCTTCTGGTCGCCGATGGTGTACAATATGGTGCACGGGGTTTCGTCGGCCTGCAAAGAAAAGTCTGCGACGTGAGACATCCGAAAGGCAAAGAAAACGGGAGATTATACATTTATATTGAAGGGGGTCGGTGTGACAGATACTGTGAGGGCGTCGAGCTCAGCCAAAGACGAAGCACCGGCGAACACGTCCGGTGCGGGAGCAGGTGCAGCTGCAGGTGCTGGTGCAACGCTAGTCGAGCTGCTCCCCGCCAAGAAGTCAGCAAGGGGAAAGTCCGCTGCATTTTTTCTGGATTTTGCCTGGTCCAATTGAAAACGGCCGGAACCAAGGAAGTAGAAATATCTACAGCCACCTGTTTTGCGGCAGCTACTGCTGTTGCGACTGTGTGAGTTGATTTCTTCTCAACCGCAAGCTCAACCTTCTTGTCGATGTTTTCTTCATTTAACCTCCGTCTTTCCTTTCTCTCCTTCGTGGTCTCACAGTAGTACTTCTTCCACGTGGCGCCGTCTCCGACACCGTGCACGCGTCCATACGACGGTCGAGTATCCACCGGTTGTCGTTTCAATATGTTCAATGCCTGGTTGAATGGAGTGTCCCACTTGGGCCTTGCCAATGCCTCAGATGGCGAGTCGCTTTCGGCTGCAATCCTATGATGCTCTCTCTGCAAAAGGCACAAGGATTGTTTACAAATATGACTAACGTGTGCAGTCGAATTGATCAGAAACTAAAATTACCAGCAGTCTCATGAACTCCGTAATGACCGGTTTTGTCTCGTAAACCTTCTTCACTGGGTCCCAACGGTGCCAGGCCCTGAGGATGTCACGCTCCTGCGAGACGGTGAACTCTGCCAAGGGGTCTGGGATGCCCAGACTAGCGGCTTCCGCGTCCTCCTTGGCCCATTTGGACCTCTTTCCGCCGTAACCTCGGCAGTCCCAATGTTCCTCTCTTGAAGCCCCTTCATGTACTTAGACTTTTTTTGGCAGCTTCGGCCTCGCAAGCCTCCTTGAATATTTGAAACTGCTCTTCCGTGATTGTCAGATTATCCTTTACAATCTTGGAGTAGGGTTCCTTATTGACGATGATCCTTGCTTTCACTCGACTTTTCCAGGCGGCCAACGCATCGCTAAACTTGGTCATGGCGTGTTTGTTTATCTTCTTCATTGTCGGGTCCTCATCTGGATCTACATAATCCTTCTCATTCCGGCCCGGGAACAATAATATCTGGTGAAACTTCTTTAGGAGGGAGCTCCTCATATTTTCTATCTTCTGTAGTTTCTCATCGTTGATGGTGGCGGTTGTCCGTACGATGCAGCCTATTTGATTGCCGTAGCATCAACGCGCTTCCTCGGGCGTCGTTGGCTCAAAATTGTCGTCGTCCGCCTCCGTGACCACCACTCTAGTAGTCCTGAGTTTGTTAGGAACCCGTTGCCTCTTTGCTTTCGGTTCTACACCGGCTCCGCTCCCCGAGGCAGCGCCGGTCTTAGTCTTAGTGCCGGACTCGATGCTGGTCTGAGTCTGAGCGCCGGTCTCAGTCTCAGCACCGGTCTGTGTGTCGGTCTCAGTCCCCGATGCCACCGGTGGGCCTAGCAACAATATCGGCTGATCGTCGTTAAGGCTAAAAAATTCGTCTGTCGCCCGGTAGACGTCGTCGCAATCACCAGAACCCTGTCCTTCATCGTTGCTAGCCATGTTTCCTATGATTAAATCTAGTCAATTAATTCTAGACCTAATAAAATGAATAATGACATAAAAAGGCCTATTGTTTTGCAGGAACGTTGACTCCTTCCTGGTGCGGCAAATCACGGGCACTCGATATGTCCTACTTTGTAGCACAAGTCATGCCGAAATTCACGGAAAATTTCGGCATGACCTTTGCTAAAAAGTGGAAAAATCGAGAACCTGAAATTTGCCGGAACAGAAATGAATCAACATTCCGGCAAAACATATATAGGCCACACCAACAAAGGCCACTCAGCATCATTCCCTGGAAACAACAAAGCCACTTGGGCACAATCGAACAACTTCAATGAAAAGATATAACATGAGCAAACACTATTGAGAAATTTGCATATAACATGGCCACTTCAATGAAAAGATATAATCAAAAGTAATGGAATATGCAAATGAACATCAATGACATATATCATATAAAAACAGTCTTGTTTTTTGTTTACATAGCAACAATTAGTTTGACCAAGTTTTTGAAAAAAAAACAATTCTGTTTTTTGTTTATAGCTAAATGCCATAGCTACTGTTTTTTCTATTTAGCTAAGTGTTTTTGTTAATAGCCTCTGTTAATTTAAATCTAAATGCTACTATTATTTATATACCCTCTATTAGTTTAAAGCTAAATGGAATTACTCTTTAGGCATTTTCATAAAAATTGCCCTAGCTAATTTCCTAAAAAAATTGCTAATCATTTTTCCTAAATGCTATAAAATGCCTACTGCCCTAAAAAAATCTAGGGTTCATATGAATATCAACACAGTATCAACATATATATGAATTGCCCTAGCAGAGAGAGAGAGAGAGGAGGGTAGGGGACAGGAGAGGCAGAGACTTATGGTCGGCGGCGAGGGCAGGCTCTGGCTCGGGCGGCGGCGGTGAGGTCGAAGGTGGCGGCGGTGAGCTCAAGGGAGGCGACGGTGAGGTCGACGATGGCCTCGGGCGGCGGTTGTGAGGTCGAGGGCGGCCTCGGGTGGCGGTGGTGTGGTCAAAGGCGGCGGGCGGCGGCGGTGTGGTCGAAGGCGGCCTCGGGCGGTGGCGGTGTGGTCGAAGGCGGCAGGGCGACGACGGTGATGGAGCAGTTGGGGGACAGGGGGGCCGGGAGTAGAGAGGGGGGAAAGGACTTAGCAAAATTTTGAGCCCGGGCTGCCGGGATTTGAGTCAAACTAGCAGTAGCGAGTTTTGCCGAAGCGCGCTATAGCTAAGATAGCTATAGCGTGTTCCAGATAAACGCGCTACAGCTATTCCTTTCTGTTTTATTTTTCTTTTTCTTTTGTTTTCTTTACATTTTCTTTTTTTTCATTTCTCCTTTTTCTATTTATTTCATTTTCATTTACTGTTCTATTTATTTTCTTTTTCATAGCAGTAGCGCTCTACAGCATAAACGCGCTGCTACAAAGTTTTTAGCAGTAGCGTGCTTCTGGGTGAACCGCTACTACTATTCCTAGCCTACCGGCATTAGTGAGGGAATTTTAGTAGTAGCGCTTTTCCGTGAAGACGCGCTACTACTAAAACAATGGTTGTAGCGTGGTCTTGCAACCAGCGCTACTACTAAGTAGCGCTAGCGCCGAGTTTTGACCAACGCTACTGCTATACCTCTGTGTATAAGGTTTCCCCTAGTAGTGGTGATTCACCTGACCTCTGGTGAAAGGATTGGGCTTCTTTCTAGAGCTTCCATTGCCATTCCCATTCTTCGCCTCATGACGTTCGGTGGCGTAGTGTCCGGTCTTCCCGCACTTGAAACAGGTAATGTGACTCAGATCTTTCTTTGCAGGTGTTGCAGGGCTGGAACGATTCTGATTGATGTTTCCTCCGTTCCCGTTGCCATTCCCATGGCCATTATGGTTGTGTCCATTCCCTCGATGATGCGAATGTCCTCCATGGTTATGGTGAGTGTGTCCACCATACTTGCCGGATCCTGACCCATTATTTCCCAAGTACGGGGTATAGCGGGGCTTCTCCTAAACTCCAGAGTTGTACTTTCCCAGTCCGTACTTTCTATTGCGATT
This sequence comes from Aegilops umbellulata, assembly GCA_032464435.1. Lineage (NCBI taxonomy): Eukaryota > Viridiplantae > Streptophyta > Magnoliopsida > Poales > Poaceae > Aegilops > Aegilops umbellulata. The sequence continues at coordinate 292,453,406 of CP136060.1, forward strand.
CTCCACCTACAGTTGCTTGCTTTCTAGAATGAGAGTCTTATCGACCAACTCTTGATAATTGTTAAAGGTAGCCACAGTCAACTGAAGTCCCAGATCATTGTTTAGTCCCTCCAGAAATTTCTCCTGCTTAGCGGCATCATCAACCGCGTCTCCGGGAGCATACCTGGATAACTTGTTGAATTCCTCCACATAATCACCAACAGAACGATTTCCCTGGCGTAAGTTGTGGAACTCACGCTTCTTCAGACTCATAGCTCCAGCCGAAACATGTGAGGTACGGAATGCCTGCTAGAACTGATCCCAAGTCACATTGGCTATTGGGAATGTGGTGGTGTAATTTTCCCACCATGAAGCTGCTGGTCCATCCAGTTGACGTGTGGCAAAGTGAGCCTTCTCAGCGTCAGTGCATCCTGCGATGGTCAGCTCCCTTTCGATCTTGCGAAGCCAGTCATCTGCGACGATCGGATCCATGCTTCTAGAGAACACGGGTGGGTTCAACCTCAAGAAACGGGTAAGGTTGTCGACCGGGGGTGGCGGCGGTGGGTTGTTGTTGTTCTGGTTCTGATTCTGGATGAGTATCTACATGAGGGCATTCTGGTTCTGGATCAACTTGGTATGTTCCGGTGGGAATTCCGGGTCACATCTCGAAGGCATCTGTTCGGTTTAGAGTGGATGAGAAATTAGAATAGAATAAGGGCCTAATGAGATAAATCACTACCCATGTGCTTATGATAGCAAGAAAACTTCAAATCAACCAATTCACACAGATCACACCACACAAGCAAAACTTACAGGTAAGGTCATATCCACAAGAGATATGATCTCTTCATACTACCGCAAAACATTAGTTGGACTCAACTTGGTAGTGGTGGTCTGAACTAAATCTCCTCAAATCAAAGTCAATTCTATCTTCTTCTTCGTCTATGTTGTCTTCATAGCTCATGGTCTCATCGGGCTGAGCAACTTGGTGATGGGGTTCAACAACTATTTTATTGAAGTAGAGAAGAGATAGAAATGAATAAAGAAGAGTATAAACCAACGGATATATAAGGAAGTCGTAAAATAGAGTTTCCTTCCTATGGCTTTCCATCTCCTAGTGGTCGCATCCTACAGTCAGCGTGTGCTGTGATACCATCTTGTAGTGAACCGACCCAAATGGATCGAAGTCTCTGTGCTTAAGTGTCATCCCTGGATCGGTATGCTGACACACACGGTACTCGAGGAATTATAACAGAGTTTAGTAACACACTTTATTACATTGAGTTCCTCAAAACAATATTTATTACAACAACATGGCCAAAGGCCATCTAAATAAAAATATCTGCGGAAGCATCAAAGGTAAATGAGTCCATCAACTCCACGGCAAACTGAGTGTAAGAGAACGACCGATCACACCTTTAATCCTCGTCGGAAAAGTCTGAACATGAGATGTTGCAGCCATGTACTTCAGCACATGGAATATGCTGGCAATTTCACACCATAGAATAATAATGAAGAAGACTATCTCTATATGCAAATTTAGCTGGTGGAGGCTCTAAGTTTAATTTTTGCATAAAGAAAAATTTACACTACAACAAAGGAATAAATTTTTAATTACTACTAAATTAAAATGCCATTATTGATAAGGTTCCTCCAACTCAATCCCAAAATTCCCAAGTTAATAGTATCCCAATAATTTCATTAAAAAGAGTGATGAGATCAACCAATAATTCACTTTTAGATACTCGAGTTGTCCATAACCGGGGACACGGCTAATCATGATTAGTTTGTACACTCTGCAGAGGTTTGCGTACTTTTCCCCACAAGACTTGACCACCTCCATCGTCCAAAGATCGAGACATAGGCTTTCTGAAGTATTTTCTCTAAACCCTGGGTAGACCGCTACACCTACTTTCCCCTACATCAGCTAGTCTACCACGGAAAGAGGTCACACAACTTACTCAGCTATGCCAGAGCCCATAGTGGCTTGTGGCTGCACACGGAAGTTTTTAGGCATGAAATATGTTATGATCCCTTTGAGCCTGGGTGGCGGACCTAGGATAATCGCACGGGTACTCCGGGATCCCCTTGGGCAACCACTGGTTTCTCTAGGTGCTCCAAACAACCCACCCAGATGTGTATTAAGGTTGCCACCTGATGTTGTCCCAAAATTATTATCTCTCGTAACTGGCATGGATCACACATACCAATCCCCATCTACGAGCATGGCTAAGCAATATATGATATAACGAATATTCCCGGGGTAATTAAAGGTCATAGGTTCCTACCACATGAACTACATAGCATAACCACATGTTCCCAATCCTACTCATGCAATCTTTGAGGGTTAAACTAATGCGTACCAAAAACTGGGAATTGAAAAGTATGATCGAAGTGTGAACTTGCCTTGCTGATGTTCGTTGAACTCTAAAGATTCATAGTAGTAAGCTTCACACTCCGGATGATCTGGCGTAAGCAAGCGATAACATACATAAGCATACAAGTAAAGATCCAAAAAAAGACTTCGAAAACTACAAAAACAACCAAATAAGGTTTCTATACAGAACGTAATTTTTACAGCAACAAAAATAAATGGTTTTGGTTTAACAGAAATTACATGGCACAAGCTTCGATTTGCAAAAAGAATCACTCAAAACGGAGTTACAAAACTCGAGTTACAGCCTAACGAAGTTTGAATTCAGATCTGTTTCAATTCAAATTTTAAATTTTTCAAAAATATTTTTCGTTTAGTTCTCTGGATAGAGGATATTTTTATGAACTCGTAGGAAAAAAATTAACTAAATCGGATCTATAGATTAAAAGATATACTGGAAAGAAGAATTGGTATAGAATCCGAGATTGGAAAAAAAATACTGGAAAAAGAAAAAAATCGGCCAGATGCCAAGTGGCGCTCTCTGATTGGCTGGATACCCATGGCTGGGTGCTCAACGGACTTGTCACCGGCGACGAGGAAGAAGGCGGCTCTGGTGTGCTTCGGCGAAGGACGCGTGCGGGGTGCTGAAGAGCAGTGTGAGACAAACCCGGGGAGCAGTGCGGGAGTCGGTCTCGTCTCCTGGCGCGGTGGAGAAGCCGCCGGAATCCAAGAACTCTGGTGATCAATTAAGAGGGATGGGGAGGATGATATATCCTGAAAGGACGGGGGTTCGGACGAGGGTTGAGAGGGGCTCCCAGGGGTGGTTTATATAGGGCTTGGGGAGGTCAAAATCCGAGAAGATGGTGATGCTTAATGGTGGATGTTCCTCTGCCTCGTAATGGCCACTATGGGCGACTCCCGGGCGCACTAGGAAGAGGAAGGGGTAGAGGGAGGCGAGGGGATTCCTTTCAGAGGTGTTTTGGAGCAAGGGAGAGGAAGGGGAGGTGTGGGGCGCTAGGGTGGGGATGTTGCCTGCGTGCGTGCATACGTACTGGAGATTGAAGATGACCTCCTGTCGTAAAGAAGGTTGGGCCTTGGCTGCCCACGTTTTTTACGGCAGCATTAAAACACCGATAATACAAATAAAAATTAGCCTAAAATCCCATAAAATTTCACATAATTATATGGTCTTATATATGACCTTGTGAACATTTATCTAGCCTAAAATGCAATTAAAAAACAATTTTGATGTACTAAAATTTTTTGCATCAAAATAATTTGCAAATAAATCCCAATAAATATATTTAGATTTCAAATTCAATTTCCAATATTTATTGGAATTATGGTGGAGGGGGGCACCGCACACGGCTAAGAGATCAAGAGATCAATTGTTGTCTCTACGGGGTGCCCCCTGCCCCCGTATATAAAGGAGTGGAGGAGGGGGAGGCACGGCCCTCTCTATGGCGCGCCCTAGGGGAGTTCTACTCCCACCGGGAGTAGGATTCCCCCTTTCCTAGTAGAACTAGGAGCCCTTCCAAGTAGTAGGAGTAGGAGGGAAGGAAAGGGAAGGGAAAAGAAGAAGGAAGGAAGGGGGCGCCCCCCTCCCTAGTCCAATTCGGACCAGTCCATGGGGAGGGGTGCGGCCACCCTTTAAGGCCTTTCTCTCCTTTCTCGTATGGCCCATTAAGGCCCAATACGAATTCCCATAACTCTCCGGTACTCCCGAAAATAGCCGAATCACTCGGAACCTTTTTGATGTCCGAATATAGTCGTCCAATACGATATCTTTATGTCTCGACCATTTCGAGACTCCTCGTCATGTCCCTGATCTCATCCGAGACTCCGAACTCCTTTGGTACATCAAAACACATAAACTCATAATATAACCGTCATCGAAACTTTAAGCGTGCTGACCCTACGGGTTCGAGAACTATGTAGACATGACCGAGACACGTCTCCGGTCAATAACCAATAGCGGAACCTGGATGCTCATATTGGCTCCTACATATTCTACAAAGATCTTTATCGGTCAGACCGCATAACAACATACGTTATTCCCTTTGTCATCGGTATGTTACTTGCCCGAGATTCGATCATCGGTATCTTAATACCTAGTTCAATCTCGTTACCGGCAAGTCTCTTTACTCGTTCCGTAATACATCATCCCGCAACTAACTCATTAGTTACAATGCTTGCAAGGCTTATAGTGATGTGCATTACTAAGTGGGCCCAGAGATACCTCTTTGACAATCGGAGTGACAAATCCTAATCTCGAAATACGCCAACCCAGCAAGTACCTTCGGAGACACCTGTAGAGCACCTTTATAATCACCCAGTTATGTTGTGACGTTTGGTAGCACACAAAGTGTTCCTCCGGTAAACGGGAGTTGCATAATCTCGTAGTCATAGGAACATGTATAATTCATGAAGAAAGCAATAGCAGAATACTAAACGATCAAGTGCTAAGCTAACGGAATGGGTCAAGTCAATCACATCATTATCCTGATCCCGTTAATCAAACGACAACTCATGTCTATGGTTAGGAAACATAACCATCTTTGATCAATGAGCTAGTCAAGTAGAGGCATACTAGTGACACTCTGTTTGTCTATGTATTCACACACGTATTATGTTTCCGGTTAATACAGTTCTAGCATGAATAATAAACATTTATCATGAAATAAGGAAATAAATAATAACTTTATTATTGCCTCTAGGGCATATTTCCTTAAGTCTCCCACTTGCACTAGAGTCAATAATCTAGTTCACATCACCATGTGATTTAACACCAATAGTTCACATCGTCATGTGACCAACACCCAAAGGGTTTACTAGAGTCAATAATCTAGTTCACATCGCTATGTTATTAACACCCGAAGAGTACTACTGTGTGATCATGTTTTGCTTGTGATAGAAGTTTAGTCAACGGGTCTGCCACATTCAGATCCGCATGTATTTTGCAAATTGCTATGTCAACAATGCTCTGCATGGAGCTACTCTAGATAATTGCTCCCACTTTCAATATGTATCCAGATTGAGACTTAGAGTCATCTGGATTAGTTTCAAAACTTGCATCGACGTAACCCTTTACGACGAACCTTTTGTCACCTCCGTAATCGAGAAACATATCCTTATTCCAGTAAGGATAATTTTGACCACTGTCCATTGATCTACTCCTAGTTAATTATTGTACTGCCTTGCTTAACACAGTGTAGGGTATACAATAGATTTGGTACACTGTATGGCATACTTTATAGAACCTATGGCTGAGGCATAGGGAATGACTTTCATTCTCTTTCTATCTTCTGCCGTGGTCGGGCTTTGAGTCTTACTCAACTTCACACCTTGTAACACAGGCAAGAACTCTTTCTTTGACTGTTCCATTTTGAACTACTTCAAAATCTTGTCAAGTTATGTACTTATTGAAAAAACTTATCAAGCATTTTGATCTATCTCTATAGATCTTGATGCTCAATATGTAAGTAGCTTCACCGAGGTCTTTCTTTGCAAAACTCCTTTCAAACACTCCTTTATGCTTTGCAGAATAATTCTACATTATTTCTGATCAACAATATGTCATTCACATATACTTATCAGAAATGGTGCAGTGCTCCCATTCACTTTCTTGTAAATACAGGCTTCACCGCAAGTCTGTATAAAACTATATGCTTTGATCAACTCATCAAAACGTATATTCCAACTCTGAGATGCTTGCACCAGTCCATAGATGGATCGCTGGAGCTTGCATATTTTGTTAGCACCTTTAGGATTGACAAAACCTTCTGGTTGCATCATATACAACACTTCTTTAATAAATCCATTAAGGAATGCAGTTTTGTTTATCCATTTGCCAGATTTCATAAAATGCGGCAATTGCTAACATGATTCGGACAGACTTAAGCATCTCTACGAGTGACAAAATCTCATCGTAGTCAACACCTTGAACTTGTCGAAAACCTTTTTGCGACAATTCTAGCTTTGTAGCTAGTAACACTACTATCAGCGTCCGTATTCCTCTTGAAGATCCATTTATTTTATATGGCTTGCCGATCATCGGGCAAGTCAACCAAAGTCCACACTTTGTTCTCATACATGGATCCCGTCTCAGATTTCATGGCCTCAAGCCATTTCGCGGAATCTGGGCTCATCATCGCTTCCTCATAGTTCGTAGGTTCGTCATGGTCAAGTAACATGACCTCCAAAATATGATTACCGTACCATTTTGGTGCGGATCTTACTCTAGTTGACCTACGAGGTTCAGTAACAACTTGATCTGAAGTTTCATGATCATCATCATTAACTTCTTAACTAATTGGTGTAGGTGTCATAGGAACCAGTTTCTGTGATGAACTACTTTCCAATAAGGGAGCAGGTACAATTACCTCATCAAGTTCTACTTTCCTCCCACTCACTTCTTTCGAGAGAAACTCCTTCTCTAGAAAGATTCCAAATTTAGCAACAAAAGTCTTGCCTTCGGATTTGTGATAGAAGGTGTACCCAACAGTCTCTTTTGGGTATCCTATGAAGAAGCACATCTCCGATTTGGTTTCAAGCTTATCAGGTTGAAACTTTTTCACATAAGCATCACAACCCCAAACTTTAAGAAATGACAACTTTGGTTTCTTGCCAAACCACAGTTCATATGGTGTCATCTCAACGGATTTAGATGGTGCCCTATTTAACGTGAATGCAGCTGTCTCTAATGCATAACCCCAAAACGATAGTGGTAGATCGGTAAGAGACATCATAGATTGCACTATATCCAATAAAGTACGGTTATCATGTTCGGACACACCATTACACTGTGGTGTTCCAGGTGGCGTGAGTAGTGAAACTATTTCACATTGTTTTTACTGAAGGCCAAACTCGTAACTCAAATATTATCCTCCACGATCAGATCATAGAAACTTTATTTTCTTGTTACAATGATTTTCAACTTCACTCTGAAAATTCTTTGAACTTTTCAAATGTTTCAGACTTATGTTCCAACAAATATGTTTCTCCCTCCATAGTTCTGGAGAACAGCGTTTTAGTCATCTTGCCCATGAGGCACGGTTCGCAAGTACCAAGTGATTCATAATCAAGTGGTCCCAAAAGTCCATCAGTATGGAGTTTCTTCATGCGCTTTACATCGATATGACCTAAACGGCAGTGCCACAAATAAGTTGCACTATCATTATCAACTCTGCATCTTTTGGCTTCAACATTATGAATATGTGTGTCACTACTATCGAGATTCAATAAGAATAGACCACTCTTCAAGGGTGCATGACCATAAAATATATTACTCATATAAATAGAACAACCATTATTCTCTGATTTAAATGAATAACCATCTCGCATCAAACAAGATCCAGATATAATGTTCATGCTCAACGCTGGCACCAAATAACAATTATTTAGGTCTAATACTAATCCCGAAGGTAGATGTAGAGGTAGCATGCCGACCGCGATCACATCGACTTTGGAACCATTTCCCACGCGCATCGTCACCTCGTCCTTAGCCAATCTTCGCTTAATCCGTAGCCCCTGTTTCGAGTTGCAAATACTAGCAACAGAACCAGTATCAAATACCCAGGTGCTACTACGAGCATTATTAAGGTACACATCAATAACATGTATATCACATATACCTTTGTTCACCTTGCCATCCTTCTTACCCGCCAAATACTTGGGGCAGTTCCACTTCCAGTGACCAGTCTGCTTGCAGTAGAAGCACTCAGTCTCAGGCTTAGGTCCAGACTTGGGTTTCTTCTCCTGAGCAGCAACTTGCTTGCTGTTTTTCTTGAAGTTCCCCTTCTTCTTCCCTCTGCCCTTTTTCTTGAAACTAGTGGTCTTATTGACCATCAACACTTGATGCTCCTTCTTGATTTCTACCTCCGCAGCTTTTAGAATTGCGAAGAGCTCGGGAATCGTCTTATCCATCCATTGCATATTATAGTTCATCACGAAGCTCTTGTAGCTTGGTGGCAGTGATTGGAGAATTCTGTCAATGACGCTATCATCTGAAAGATTAACTCCCAGTTGAATCAAGTGATTACAATACCCAGACATCTTGAGTATATGCTCACTGATAGAACTATTCTCCTCCATCTTGCAGCTATAGAACTTATCGGAGACTTCATATCTCTCAATCCGGGCATTTGCTTGAAATATTAACTTCAACTCCTGGAACATCTCATATGCTTCATGACGTTCAAAACGTCGTTGAAGTCCCGGTTCTAAGCCGTAAAGCATGGCACACTGAACTATCGAGTAGTCATCAACTTTGCTCTACTAGACGTTCTAACGTCGTAAGTTGCATCAGCAGCAGGCCTGGCACCCAACGATTCTTCCAGGACGTAATTCTTTTGTGCAGCAACGAGGATAATCCTCAAGTTACGGACCCAGTCCGTGTAATTGCTACCATCATCTTTCAACTTTGCTTTCTCAAGGAACGCATTAAAATTCAATGGAACAACAACACGGGCCATCTATCTACAATCAACATAGACAAGCAAGATACTATCAGGTACTAAGTTCATGATAAATTTAAGTTCAATTAATCATATTACTAAATAACTCCCACTTAGATAGACATCCCTCTAATCCTCTAAGTGATCACATGATCCAAATCAACTAAACCATGTCCGATCATCAAGTGAGATGGAGTAGTTTCATTGGTGAACATCACTATGTTGATCATATACACTATATGATTCACGCTCGACCTTCGGTCTCCGTGTTCCGAGGCCATATATGTTATATGTTAGGCTCGTCAAGTTTAACCTGAGTATTCCGCGTGTGCAATTTTTTTGCACCCGTTGTATTTGAACGTAGAGCCTATCACACCCGATCATCACGTGGTGTCTCAGCACGAAGAACTTTCGCAACGGTGCATACTCAGGGAGAACACTTATACTTTGATAATTTAGTGAGGGATCATCTTATAATGCTACCGTCAATCAAAGCAAGATAAGATGCATAAAAGATAAACATCACATGTGTCGGTGTACTAGAGTAGGGGTACCCTAGTATCCCGAACTTGTGCACGGGCAGTCGCAGCACCCCTGCGGCAAGGCTTGCCAGGTGACCGCCAAGGCCCCCTATGGTTCCTTTGGAGCTATTCAAGAACGAAGTATTTAAGCCAAGGAGACAAGTCCCCGGCAAGAGGAGCTTGCCGGGAAGGCCGCTCGAGGCACAAGACCCCGGCAAGAGGAGCTTGCCGGGAAGGCCAACCAGAGCATCTAAAAGAACTTGCCGCGACGCGCCACGCGTCCCGGCAGGACTCGGCGAGCGACAAGCTCCCGGACGCGGCAAGACAACGGCCGCGGCAAGGCATTTGCCGCGGCAAGCAACCACTCTGTACCTGCGCTCCAGCTCACCCACCTACGTGTCGCTCCGGGACCCTTCCAGGCGTACGTGGCGGGAGGTTGTGTAGCCAGGGGTACACTGTGGCATGCAGCGCTGACAAGATCGCCATCGTGGCAAGCGGTGGCGCCCTTGATGGTCCCTTTTCTGCACCGTCTGGGCGACGTAGATAGGCATTTAATGCCTTTGTCCCCTGCCGTCAGGGTTAGGTATGATACACTGTGTAGGTAGCTGTACCTACCACAGCATATTTCCATTTTTGCCCTTACCTACGTTGCCACCTGTTGGAGACCCCTTGAACATATAAAAGGAGGCCCATGCACAACGTAGAGGGGAGGGGACCCCAGGGATAGCCCCCAGGAGGACGAACAGTAGAACACTCACGCTCGGTCTCGTTAGCTGCTGGTGTGTACTGTAGCACCCAGCGCTCCTGAGCAAGAACTCAATACAATCCACAAAGCAGCAGTAGGAGTGTTATCTCTCTGGAGAGCTCCGAAGCTGGGTAAAACCCCCTCACGTGCCTCGCCTCGATCCGCTCTTTGCGCAACCTCCGCCCCCCGCCGAACCGAGAAGGGGCTCTGTCCCCATAGGTGCTCGAGGAGCCAGATTCCCCCGGCATCTTTGGCGCGCCAGGTAGGGGGCGTCGAGGTTGTGTGAACCCGATCCGACATTCACGCGAGCTAAATCTTCATCGACTTCATCGACATGCCGCCGAAGAAGAAGGCTTCGGAGGCGGCTGCTCCGTCGGCGTCGAACCCACCGCCGTCGGAGCAAACGGCTGGTGGGGAAGACGCCGACGGAAGAACGTGCGTCGACGAGGTAGCCCATGGTGCCGCCAGGTCCAAGGACAAGACTGCGCTGCCCGTCGGCGGCGTAGCAGGCTCCCACGACGACCGGGCGTCCGTGGATGCTCCGCGCCCATCTCAGGAAGCGCGGGACCGGCAGCGTCGTGGTACTCACGGTACCATACGTTCGCTGGACCCAAATCGAGCTGGCGGATCTCGAGATGCTCAAGGCCAGCATGCACGCCAACGTGCTAGCGCAAGCGAGGCACGGTCGCCTGGACGGAATACTGCTCCTTCTAACGTCGTTGGAAGTCCGAGCACATCCCGCTCCTCGCACCGTTCGCCACCGCTACCCGCCACTCCAGCAGAAGCCTTGGCACGAGCTCAACTGCTCCTAGACTTCCATCCAACGCCGGACAAGATCGACAACTGGAGGGCCACCATTCAGAGCCTTATCGGCTTCGCCAACGGCGACACTCCGCGGCAGCCAACCACATCGCAGTCGCGGCAGGCCAGCCAAGTGCGAGCCGATGGCGACAAGATCGGTGGGGGTGCGACCACCATGCACTCCCCGCCCCGAAGGCCAAGATCGCCGACTCGCCGGGTCCACCGCGACAGCGACTCCACCGCTTCATCAGATCCGCGAACTCGTCGCGATCAGCGCCACGTTCATCACGAACGGCAGCAAGAAGACGCTCGTACCCGCATCGAGCGCCGAAGAGAAACGCGGCGTCAATCCGACCGACGCGCTGGGCCCACTGTCGACATGCATGCGCCAGGGGAACCAGGCGACCTGCCATATGCGGTAGGTTGCCCTGCGTTTACTCGTGAGCTGCGGCAAGTCAAGTGGCCCAGCACGAAGAATTTCAAGCCAGACGTACCAGAGAAGTACGACGGCAGATTGCATCCGTCGGAGTTCCTCAGCATCTACACCATCGCGGTGCAGGCTGCTAGGGGGCGAGACGACAAGATTCTTGCCAACTACTTCCCACTGGTGCTCAAGCCCAACGTCATATCCTGGCTCATGCACTTGCCAGAAAACACCATATCTTCCTGGGCAGACCTGTGCCATCAGTTTGTCGACGCCTTTACGGGTGGCCACGAACCTCATGGCCAGGAGAGTGACCTTCACTTGCTTGCCCAGAAAGAAGGGGAGCCCTTGCGCAAGTACATCCAGAGATTCAGCCAAGTGCAACGCAACATCCCAGATGTCCACCCTGCCGCGGTCATCAGCGCGTTCCATCAGAACGTGCGTAACCGCAGGATGCGGGAGGAGATGGCAATGTGCAAGATCAGAGACGTCAGCGAGCTATATGCTCTGGCCGACAGGTGTGCACGTGCTGAGGAAGGGAGGAAAATCCCCGGAGAGAATACAGGAACGGGAGGATCTGACAGCGAGGATGCTGCCCCGGCAAATAAAAACTGGCGGTGGAACAACAGGAAGAGGAAAGGCCAAGATGTGCTAGTTGTTGAGCAGTCCGGCAGCGACGGTGGCGCCAAGAAAGCCAAAGATGGTGGCTCCGGCAAGTAGGTTGCCGCATGCACCAATTGCCAGGCTGTGGCGGCCGCCGACAAGCAGGACGGCACCAACAAACAGTACTGCAAGATCCACCGCACCAAGGGCCATGACCTCCAGAGCTGCAAGAAGGTCGAGCAGCTTGTCGAGCTGCAAAAGGCCGAGTACGAGCGACGCGACAAGGAGAAAGCCCAAGCAGGTGCTAGAGGATCCGGTACGAAGCGCACCGGCCGGGGAGGACGCCGCGGCAAGGCCAATCAGCGGCAAGGAAACAGGCCTCCCCGCGGCCGCGACAAAGATGAAGATGACGAAGACGAAGACATGGATGATGACAAGACCAGCGAGCAGGAGTTTCAGAAAGCCACAGAGGTCTTGTGCGTTGACGGTGGTGCTTCTCTGCATACTTCACACCGCCAACTCAAGCAGTGGGTGCGGGAAGTCAATGCGGCAGAACCACCCATCGAGTCACGCAAGCTTCTGAAATGGTCCAGCACGCCTATCATCTTTGATATTGAGGACCACCCTGATCGCACAACTGCGGTCGGGTGCTTGCCGATGTTGGTTTCGCCGACTATCCGCAACCTCAAGGTCACTAAGATGCTAGTTGACGGCGGGGCCGGCTTGAACCTGATCTCCTCCGCTGTGCTCCGAAAACTCCAAGTCCCTGACAACGAGCTCGAAGAGACCGGCACATTCCAAGGAATCAACCCGGGAAGGAGCAAGCCGAAGGGGAAGATCACGCTGCCGGTGACATTTGGCAGCGAGCTGGACTTCAGGACTGAGAGGATCACTTTTGACGTTGCTGATTTTCCATTGCCTTACAATGGAATTCTCGGCCGTCCAGCGCTCGCCAAGTTCATGGCGGCCTCTCACTACGCATACAACATGCTGAAGATGCCAGGCCCGATAAGTGTCATCTCTGTGCATGGCGACAAGAAAGACGCTCTTATCTGTGCCGACAAGATCTACCGGGAGGCGGCAGCCGCAGCAGATTGCGAGACACTTGCTGCTGAAGCTCCCGGGGGGAAGAAGAAGACCAAGTCCGGCAAGAGCTCTGATGCCCACTCCGGCAAGCGCACCTCTTCGGAGTGCTGCGCTACCGTCGAGGACGCACCATCAAGCTCCACCGGCAAGTGTAAGAAGACGATGGCAGCTCCGCCAGCGACCAAGAAGGTGCCCGCCAAGGAGGACGGCACTGGTGGTACTTTCACCATCACTGCCACTCTCGACCCTAAATAGGAAAGCGCGCTCGTTGCTTTCCTGCGGGCGAATGTCGATGTGTTTGCGTGGCAACCATCTGACATCCCCGGCGTTCCCAGGAAAGTAATTGAGCACCACCTTGTCGTCTGTCCTCATGCACGACCCGTCAAGCAGAAAGTCAGGAAACAAGCAGTGGAGCGCCAAGAATTCATCGCAGAAGAGATCAAGAAGTTGGAAGCAGCAGGCCTTGTCAGAGGAGTGCTCCATCCGACGTGGTGGGCCAATCCTGTAGTCGTGCGCAAGGCAAACGGGAAGTGGAGGCTTTGCATCGACTTCACCGATGTTAACAAAGCTTGTCCCAAAGATCCATTTCCCTTGCCGCGCATTGACCAGATTGTTGACTCCACGGCCGGATGTGACTTGCTTTCATTTCTTGACGCATCCTCAGGATACCATCAGATCTTCATGGCGGAAGAGGATGAGGAGAAAACTGCATTCATCACTCCATGTGGCACGTACTGTTTCGTACGGCTGCCTTTCGGTTTGAAGAATGCGGGTTCAACATTTACAAGGGTAGTCCATACTGCTTTTGAACCGCAAATACACAGAAATGTGGAAGCCTACATGGATGATATAGTGGTCAAGAGCAGGGACAAGTCAACTCTGATTCAAGATCTAGAAGAGACTTTTGCAAATCTGCGCAAGATCATCCTCAAGCTCAACCCCGAGAAGTGAGTGTTTGGAGTCCCTTCCGGCAAGCTTCTCGGGTTCTTCGTGTCTCAGCGGGGGATTGAAGCCAATCCCGACAAGATCAAGTCCATTGAGCAGATCGAAGCACCGAAGCGCGTCAAGGATATGCAGAAACTCGCCGGCTGCGTAGCGGCTCTCAGCAGGTTTATCTCTAAGTCCGCTGAGCGCCCCTGCCGTTTTTCAAAATCTTGAAAAAGGCAGGTCCAATGAAATGGACTCCGGAAGCGGAGGCTGCGCTGCAGGACTTGAAGAGATACCTGTCCTCCACTCCAATACTTGTCGCACCTAAACCACAAGAGAAGTTGCTACTATATCTGGCGGCAACCAATCAAGTGGTTAGTGCTGCGTTAGTGGCGGAGAGAGAGGAAGATGATGAGCCACCGACCGCGGCAAGCACATCCAGCGACAAGCAGGGGGCTTCCCCAACAAGCTCTGGTCCCGACAAGGAAGGATCTGCGCAGATGTGCGAAGAGATACAGCAGAAGAAAATGGTGCAGCGCCGAGTTTACTTCGCCAGTTCCCTTCTGCAGGGGGCTAGGTCAAGGTACTCTGGCGTGTAGAAACTGCTTTTCGGCCTTCTCATGGCCTCGAGAAAACTGCGCCATTACTTCCAAGCACATGAGATCACCGTTGTCACTCACTTTCCGCTGAAGAGGATACTGCAGAATCCAGAAGCAACAGGCAGGATTGTTGAGTGGGCACTGGAATTGTCGAGCTTTGGCCTCAAGTTTGAGAGCACTTCAACTATCCAGAGTAGGGCATTGGCAGAATTCATAGCAGAGTGGACGCCAACACCAGACGAAGAAATTCCAGAGACGAGCATCCCCGTCAAGGAAGCAAGCAAAGAGTGGCTGATGTACTTTGATGGTGCTTTCTCGCTGCAAGGCGCCGGCGCTGCCGTGCTGCTTGTCGCACCCACCGGAGAGCACCTCAAGTACGTGGTCCAGATGCACTTTACCAAGGAGCAAGCAACAAACAATACTGCAGAGTATGAAGGATTGCTCGCCGGTCTCAGGATCGCGATAGACCTTGGGATCAAGCAGCTCATTGTTAGGGGTGACTCACACCTTGTCGTCAGCCAAGTGAACAAGAATTATCAGAGTCCGTTGATGGAAGCTTACGTTGATGAAGTGAGGAAGCTGGAAGAGCGCTTTGTTGGCCTACAGATGGAACATGTTCCAAGAGCTCAGAACGACATCGCTGACGGCCTGTCAAAGTGCGCGGCACTTAAGTTACCTGTGGAACCAGGGATCTATGTGCTCAAGCTGACTCAACCATCCGTGACGCCATCAACTGGACAGAGCAAGAAGAGGAAGTTGATTTCTGGTAACTATCTTCCGGCAGAGCTTCCCGAAGCTGCCGCCAAGAAGGTCCCCAAGATCAACGCCAAGAGTGCTGAGGAGCAGTCTGCTCCGACAAGCCCCAGGGTTTGTTTCGTTGTAGCAGACGCTCCCGACAAGTTTCGCTCCGGCAAGCTTGCCGGGGATCATCAAGCTCCGGTTGAACCGCAGGTTCTCGCCGTAGAAGCGGATGTTCCCGCAGCAGCAGATATGCCTTTAGTCCTTGTTGTCGAGCCACAGGCTCCAGCATGGGCATAGCAGATCGTCCGTTTCCTCCAGTCAGGAGAACTTCCCGAAGAGCCAGAAGAAGCGGAAAGAGTAGCCCGGCAGTCAAGTATGTACCAGTTCATCGACAACGCACTGTATAGAAGAAGACTCAACGGTGTGAAATTGAAGTGTATTCCCTGGGAAGATGGACAGAGGCTGTTGGCAGAGATACACTGAGGCATTTGTGGTCACCACATTGGCGCAAGAGCGCTTGCCGGCAAAGCTTTCCGGCAAGGCTTCTTTTGGCCGACAGCCCTCCAGGATGCAACTGCACAAGTAACCAAGTGTGAAGCGTGCCAGTTCCATTCCAAGCAGATACACCAGCCAGCTCAAGCTCTCTAGACGATCCCTTTATCCTGGCCATTTTCGGTCTGGGGGCTCGACATCCTCGGCCCCTTCCCCCAAGTAGTCGGGGGCTTTGAGTACTTGTACGTCGCAATCGACAAGTTCACAAAGTGGCCGGAAGTGGAGCCAGTGAGGAAGGTGACAGCACAGTCAGCAGTCAAGTTCTTCAGGTCGATTGTTTGCCGCTTCGAGATCCCTAACAGGATCATCACCGACAACGGTACGCAATTCACGAGACGCACCATCATGCAGTACGTCCAAGATCTTGGCGCCAAGGTCTGCTTCGCTTCTGTTGCTCACCCCAGGAGCAATGGTCAAGCGGAGAGGGCAAATGCTGAAGTGTTGCGTGGGCTCAAGACCAGGACTTTCGACAGGCTGCACAAGTGCGGAAGAAACTGGATCGAGGAGCTGCCGGTGGTTCTTTGGTCGATCAGGACGACGCCAAATCGAGCCACCGGCCAGACACCTTTTGCTCTAGTCTATGGAGCAGAGGCAGTTATCCCCACAGAACTCGTATATGGGTCACCTCGAGTGCTCGCTTATGATGAGTTTGAGCAAGAGCAGCTGCGACAAGATGACGCGCTGCTCCTTGAGGAAGACCGTCTTCAGGCTGTTGTACGAGCTGCTCGATACCAGCAAGCTTTGCGCCGCTACCATAGCCGCAAAGTTAAAGCCAGAAGTCTCGAGGAAGGCGACCTTGTTCTTTGGCGCGTTCATTCCGCCAAGAATTCCAACAAGTTGACGCCGAAGTGGGAAGGCCCTTACCGGGTGAAACGAGTCACTAGGCCTGGCGCTGTCCGCCTTGAGACCGAAGATGGCTTTCCGGTGAACAACTCCTGGAACATCGAGCATCTTCGTAAGTTTTACCCGTAAGGCGTCGTTGTCGGACCCTGTCCAGCAACCACCATTTTGTACAAGTCTTGTCGCTGTTGCATGTAATCCTTTGTACAAAGCCAGGCGCAGACCCTGAGCGAAGATAAAGCGTTGGCGCCCGGAGTTTTAGCATGCATGCTGAGTCGAGTCTCGTCCTTGGTTAGGGTTGACAGTGCTTAGTTGTGGCTAACCCCTAACTTAGAGGTCGAGTTTGCGTCCCTTTGCCATTCTTCCGTTTCCTTTGGTTCGCAGGGCTCGCATATCCTAACCGGACCACTTAAGGACGAACCAACATCTGGAACCCGGCAAGCCAGTGTTGCCGGGGGCTGCAAAACCCAGGCAAGCCAGTGTTGCCGGGGGCTGCAAGTGCAAAGATTAGCCCACGGCGAACCGAAGTTGCCGGGGGCTGTGATCTCAGATAAGTTTTTCATCCCTTATCATGTATTCTCTTATGGGCTGGGGTATGCGAAACCTCGTTTCTTCCTAAAAGCTACCGTGCTCCCTTAACTCTAGGCCCTCGGGCTCGTTCCCGGGGCCAGATTTGGTCATAGTCGCGGCAGCAAAGGGACGAAGCGAGGAGCCTGAATCCGCCCCCTCCCTGCCTCCGCCAAAAGCGTGAGAAAGGTCGAGCGGCGCGGGGAGAAGGCAGGGCCTGCTGCCGGGAAAGGAAGTGTCTATCTTAAAGATATAAAGGATTCGCTCCTTGACGTGGGTTCCACCCACGAGACAAGTGACCCGGCAAGCATCCCCTTTTCATTAAAGAGCATTCCACTCACGTACAGTTCATGAGAGGATGAAAAGCATGAATAATGGGATTACAAGCTTTAAATGCAACTAAGGCCCGAGGGCTTACAAATTAAAAAGAGATAAGGTGCCCGTAATCCCTCTCTTGTCCCTCTCTTCAGGAGGCAGGTCAAGGAGGCGAAAAGGGCAAAAGGGGCGCCTAGACGAGCTACGGGTGGCAGAAGACACCAAGAGAACGTCTCGGCGGCATGGTGATGGCGGCGCCGGAGGCAGAGCTCGAAGACGAGGCGGCAGGACGTCAGCACGCTGTCGAGGGCGTCGTGCCCTCGTACTCCGAGTTGACGGCCTTGCCGCCTACCCTCTTCCTCTTCCGCAGCCTCCCTATGTCAGCCGCCCAAGGAGACGGCCCCGAGAAGCTCCAGGAGCCAGCGACGCGGATGATGGGGTCGTCGGTGCCACGCGGAGCGGCACCCGACACCTAGTCGGACCCGTCATCCCGCCGCCCGCCACCCTCGTCGTCGCTGTCGCTGTCCTCCTCGTCACTCCTGCCCGAGGAGGAGACTTCGCTATCGGAGGATCTCTCCACGCAGCACCGTGCCCGAGTCCCGAAGCACCCGAAGACCTTGACGGAGAGGAGACCGCCCTCCATCAGCTTAAAATGGAGGGTGAGCCCCGCCGTGAAGCTGTGGATGCGGGTGAACGTCTTCCACCCTCGACCAAGATACATCACATTAGGGGCCGGGAAATCAACGCGGACTCGCGTACCGCTGATTCCACAACCCCTCATGTGCAACCTCAGTGTCTCGGGCGGATCCAACTCCATCTCGCTCGCAAACGGAGTCGGGAGACGAAGGCGACGACGAGGCGGCCGACGCAACCTGACGAAGAACTCGCAAGGGTCGTCCCCGATATGATCCGCCACTAGGAGAGGATATGCTGGCGGAGGCGAGGCCGGCGGACTGCCTCGCCCACCTCTTCCCCGACCGCCTCGGCCTCGCCCTCGACCTCGCCCGCGGCCTCGTCCCCTCCCTCTTCCCCTTGCAGCTGGCTCTGCCACCACGGGTGCGGGGGGGAGGAGGGACGCGTTGCCTAGCGGCAACCCTCATCGCCACCGTCGAAGGACCAGGGTTCCCTTTCTCCATGGCGAATGAGAGAGAGGGGAGCAGAAGCTGAAGAAAGGAGGAGATGAGAGAATGCGGGTTTCCGTCCCCCCTATCCCGCTCCTTATAAAGGAGCGGGGTGGGGGCTCGGCCGCCCCGCTCAGCCAATCAAGACACAGAAGGCGCAGGGAACTGGGCCCGACCCGCTGCCTCGACCCGTGACAGCCCGGTTTCCCGCCTCCACCATTTGCCACTCCAAGCGCATGGAGGCCGCGTGGCAGGAGTGCAGAGTTGAGGCGACGGATGAGGCGACCTCTCCCCACCCCGTGATCGTGGGTGGACGCCTCGAAGACCACGCCTCCACGCCTCCCTCCGTTTATGAGGAAGATATGAACCGCCAGGAGGCGGGCGTTTCATTTTTCCGAATAAAAGACCACCCACGACCTCTCCCACGACGCCGCAATCGACGCGTGCCGTTCGGGGAGGGTGCGGTGGATGCGGAATAAGGCGCGACGTGACCCAGGCCGCGCGTGCCCGTGCCCTGTTTTGGGCCTGGCCCAACAGTGCTCGGCACCGTGTATGACCCAGGCCCGGGGGCTCCTGTCGGTGTACTAGAGTAGGGGTACCCTAGTATCCCGAACTTGTGCACGGGCAGTCGCAGCACCCCGCGGCAAGGCTTGCCAGGTGACCGCCAAGGCCCCCTATGGTTCCTTTGGAGCTATTCAAGAACGAAGTATTTCAGCCAAGGATACAAGTCCCCGGCAAGAGGAGCTTGCCGGGAAGGCCGCTCGAGGCACAAGACCCCGGCAAGAGGAGCTTGCCGGGAAGGCCAACCAGAGCATCTCAAAGAACTTGTCGCAACGCGCCACGCGTCCCGGCAGGACTTGGTGAGCGACAAGCTCCCGGACGCGGCAAGACAACGGCCGCGGCAAGGCATTTGCCGTGGCAAGCAACCACTCTATACCTGCGCTCCAGCTCACCCACCTACGTGTCGCTCCGGGACCCTTCCAGGCATACGTGGCGGGAGGCTGTGCAGCCAGGGGTACACTGTGGCATGCAGCGCTGACAAGATCGCCATCGTGGCAAGCGGTGGCGCCCCTGACAGTCCCTTTTCTGCACCGTCTAGGCGACGTAGATAGGCATTTAATGCCTTTGTCCCCTGCCGTCAGGGTTAGGTATGATACACTGTGTAGGTAGCTGTACCTACCACGGCATATTTCCATTTTTGCCCTTACCAACGTTGCCACCTGTTGGAGACCCCTTGAACATATAAAAGGAGGCCCATGCACAACGTAGAGGGGAGGGGACCCCAGGGATAGCCCCCAGGAGGACGAACAGTAGAACACTCACGCTCGGTCTCGTTAGCTGCTGGTGTGTACTGTAGCACCCAGCGCTCCCGAGCAAGAACTCAATACAATCCACAAAGCAGCAGTAGGAGTGTTATCTCTCCGGAGAGCTCCGAAGCTAGGTAAAAACCCCTCGCGTGCCTCGCCTTGATCCGCTCTTCGCGCGACCTCCGCCCCCCGCCGAACCGAGAAGGGGCTCCGTCCCCATAGGTGCTCGAGGAGCCAGATTCCCCCGGCAACATGCAATCAATATAAGTGATATGATATGGCCATAATCATCTTGTGCTTGTGGTCTCCATCTCCGAAGGACCGTCATGATCACCATCGTCACCGGCGCGACACCTTGATCTTCATCGTAGCATCATTGTCGTCTTGCCAATCTTTTGCTTCTATGACTATCGCTACCGCTTAGTGATAAAGTAAAGCATTACAGGGCGATTGCATTGCATACAATAAAGCGACAACCATATGGCTCCTGCCAGTTGCCGATAACTCGGTTACAAAACATGATCATCTCATACAATAAAATTTAGCATCATGTCTTGACCATATCACATCACAACATGCCCTGGAAAAACAAGTTAGACGTCCTCTACTTTCTTGTTGCAAGTTTTACGTGGCTGCTACGGGCTTAGCAAGAACCGTTCTTACCTACGCATCAAAACCACAACGATAGTTTGTCAAGTTGGTGCTGTTTTAACCTTCGCAAGGACCGGGCGTAGCCACACACGGTTCAACTAAAGTTGGAGAAACTGACACCCGCCAGCCACCTATGTGCAAAGCACGTCGGTAGAACTAGTCTCGTGTAAGCGTAAGCCTAATGTCGGTCTGGGCCGCTTCATCCAACAATACCGCCGAACCAAAGTATGACATGCTGGTAAGCAGTATGACTTATATCGCCCACAACTCACTTGTGTTCTACTCGTGCATATTACATCTACGCATAAAACCTGGCTGGGATGCCACTGTTGGGGAACGTGGTCATTTAAAAAAAATCCTATGCACACGCAAGATCATGGTGATGCATAGCAACGAGAGGGGAGAGTGTTGTCCACGTACCCTCGTAGACCGAAAGCGGAAGCGTTAGCACAACGCGATTGATGTAGTCGTACGTCTTCACGATCCGACCGATCAAGTACCGAACGTACGGCACCTACGAGTTCAGCACACGTTCAGCTCGATGACGTCCCTCGAACTCCGATCCAGCTGAGCTTTGGGAGAGAGTTCCGTCAGCATGACGGCGTGGTGACGATGATGATGTTCTACTGATGCAGGGCTAAGCACTGCTATGATATTATCGAGGTGGATTATGGTGGAGGGGGGCACTGCGCACGGCTAAGAGATCAAGAGATCAATTGTTGTCTCTATGGGGTGCCCCCTGCCCTCGTATATAAAGGAGTGGAGGAGGGGGGCGGCCCTCTCTATGGCGCGCCCTAGGGGAGTCCTACTCCCACCGGGAGTAGGATTCCCCCTTTCCTAGTAGAACTAGGATCCCTTCCAGGTAGTAGGAGTAGGAGGGAAGGAAAGGGAAGGGAAAAGGAGAAGGAAGGAAGGGGGGTGCCCCCCTCCCTAGTCCAATTCGGACCAGCCCATGGGGAGGGGTGCGGCCACCCTTTGAGGCCTTTCTCTCCTTTCCCGTATGGCCCATTAAGGCCCAATACGAATTCCCGTAACTCCCCGATACTCCCGAAAATACCCGAATCACTCGGAACCTTTCCGATGCCCGAATATAGCCGTCCAATATATTGATCTTTACATATCGACCATTTCGAGACTCCTCGTCATGTCCTAGATCTCATCAGGGACTCCGAACTCCTTCGGTACATCAAAACATATAAACTCATAATATAACCGTCATCGAAACTTTAAGCGTGTGGACCCTACGGGTTCGAGAACTATGTAGACATGACCGAGACACGTCTCCGGTCAATAACCAATAGCGGAACCTGGATGCTCATATTGGCTCCGACATATTCTACAAAGATCTTTATCGGTCAGACCGCATAACAACATACGTTGTTCCCTTTGTCATCGGTATGTTACTTGCCCGAGATTCGATCGTGGTATCTCAATACCTAGTTCAATCTCGTTACCGGCAAGTCTCTTTACTCGTTCCGTAATACATCATCCCGCAACTAACTCATTAGTTACAATGCTTGCAAGGCTTATAGTGATGCGCATTACTAAGTGGGCCCAGAGATACCTCTCTGACAATCGGAGTGACAAATCCTAATCTCGAAATACGCCAACCCAATAAGTACCTTCGGAGACACCTGTAGAGCACCTTTATAATCACCCAGTTATGTTGTGACGTTTGGTAGCACACAAAGTGTTCCTCCGGTAAACGGGAGTTGCATAATCTCATAGTCATAGGAACATGTATAAGTCATGAAGAAAACAATAGCAGAATACTAAACGATCAAGTGCTAAGCTAACGGAATGGGTCAAGTCAATCACATCATTCTCCTAATGATGTGATCCCGCTAATCAAATGACAACTCATGTCTATGGTTAGGAAACATAACCATGCTTGATCAACGAGCTAGTCAAGTAGAGGCATACTAGTGACACTCTGTTTGTCTATGTATTCACACATGTATTATGTTTTCGGTTAATACAATTCTAGCATGAATAATAAAAATTTATCGTGAAATAAGGAAATAAATAATAACTTTATTATTGCCTCTAGGGCATATTTCCTTCACAAAGTTCCTTGGATCAAAATTCAAATAAAACAAATGGGGGCAAAATGCATAAATCATGGATGCATATGAATGGTCTATTTATAAACATCCAAACTGAAAATTGGGATGTTAGATAGGAAAAGACCATCGCTTGTCGCCGACCGCCACTCATAAGGAAGACAATCAAAAAATATCTCATGCTCCGACTTCGTTACATAACGGTTCACCATACGTGCATGCTACGAGACTCACAAACCTCAACACAAGTATTTCTCAAATTCACAACTACTCACTAGCATCACTCTAATATCACCATCTTCATATCTCAAAACAATCATAAGGAATCAAACTTCTCATTGTATTCAATGCACTTTATATGAAAGTTTCTATTATATCCCTCTTGGATGCCTATCATATTAGGACTAACTTTATAACCAAAGGAAATTACCATGCTATTTAGAGACTCTCAAAATAATATAAGTGAAGCACGAGAGTTCATCAATTTCTATAAAATAAAACCAGCGACGTGCTCTAAAATGATATAAGTGAAGTACTAGAGCAATATTGCCTAGCTCTAAAGATATAAGTGAAGCGCATAGAGTATTCTAATAAATCACGATTCATGCGTGTCTCTCTCAAAAGGTGTGTACAGCAAGGATGATTGCAGAAAACTAAAAAGCAAAGACTCAATCATACAAGACGCTCCAAGCAAAACACATATCATGTGGTGAATAAAAATATAGCCTCAAGTAAAGTTACCGATAGACGAAGACGAAAGAGGGGATGCGTTCCGGGGCATCCCCAAGCTTAGGCTCTTGGTTATCCTTGAATATTACCTTGGGGTGCTTTGGGCATCCCCAAGATTAGGCTCTTACCACTCCTTATTCCATAGTCCATCAAATCCTTACCCAAAACTTGAAAACTTCACAACACAAAACTCAACAGAAAATCTCATAAGCTCAGTTAGTATAAGAAAATAAATCACCACTTTTGATACTATTGTGAACTCATTCTTTATTTATATTGGTGTAATATCTACTGTATTCCAACTTCTCCATGGTTCATACCCCCCGATACTAGCCATAGATTCATCAAAATAAGCAAACAACACATAGAAAACAAAATCTATCAAAAGCAGAACAGTTTGTACCAATCTGGATATTTCAAATACTTCTGTAACTCCAAAAATTCTGAAAAATTAGGAAGGCCTGAGAAATTTGTTTATTAATCTTCTGCAAAAATAATCAACTCAAAAGCTCGCTTCTTCTCAGAATGAGAATTATTTTCCTGGGCGCAAAAGTTCTGTTTTTCAGCAAGATCAAATCAACTATCACCGTAAGCTATCCCAAAGGACTTACTTGTCACAAACACTAATTAAAACACAAAACCACATCTAACCAGAGTCTAGATGAAATATTTATTGCAAAATAGAACCTAAAAAGCAAAAACAAAAATGAAATTGGGTTGCCTCCCAACAAGCGCTAATGTTTAACGCCCTTAGCTAGGCATAAAAACGAATAGATGTAAGTATTATCATCTTTGGTATGCAATCCATCAGTGGCTCTCATAATAGATTCATAAGGAAATCTAATTTTCTTTCTTGGAAAGTGTTCCATGCCTTTCCTCAATAAAAATTGAAATCTAATGTCTCCTTCTTTCATATCAATAATTGCACCAATCGTTCTAAGGAAAGGTCTACCCAGAATAATAGGACATGTAGGATTGCAATCTATATCAAGAACAATGAAATCTATGGGCATGTAATTCCTACTTGCAACAATAAGAACATCATTAATCCTTCCCATAGGTTTCTTAATAGTGGAATCCGCAAGATGCAAATTTAAGGGGCAATCATCAAATTCACGGAAACCTAATAATCACATTAAGTTTTTGGAATTGTGGAAACACTAGCACCCAAATCACACAAAACATGGAACTCATAATATTTGATCTTAATCTTAATAGTACATTCCCACTCATCATAAAGTGTTCGAGGAATGGAAACTTCCAATTCAAGCTTTTCTTCAAAAGATTGCATCATAGCATCAACGACATGTTTAGTAAAAGCATTGTTTTGATTATAAGCATGAGGATAATTCAACATGGATTGCAACAAGGAAATACAATCTATTAAAGAAAAAATATCATAATTAAATTCCTTGAAATCCAAAAGAATGGGTTCAACGCTACCTAAAGTTTTGACCTCTCCAATCCCACTTGTACCAATTTTTGCATCAAGATCTAAAAATTCTGAATCATTGGGACGCCTTTTAACTAAAGTTGACTCATCTCCAGTCCCATCTTTACAAAGATTTATATTGGAAAACAAAGATTGAATAGGAGTCACATGAATCACTTTAAGATCTTCATCATTATTCTCACGAAAACTAGAAGAACACGCTTTTATAAACCAATCTTTTTAGCACGCATCTTAGTGGTTCTTTCTTTGCACTAATCAATGGAAATTCTCATAGCTTTGAGAGACTCATTGGTATCATGCTTGCATGGAATAGATCTAAGTTTCAAATAATCAACATCAAGAGAAATTCTATCCATGTTCCTAACCAAATCATTAATATTAAGCAAATTTTCTTCAATCAAAGCATTGAAATTCTTTTGCGAACTACTATGAATATAGGCATCACGTCCGTGTCAAGTAGACCGACTCCTGCCTGCATCTACTACTATTACTCCACACATCGACCGACTCCTGCCTGCATCTTGAGTATTAAGTTCATAAGAACAGAGTAACGCATTATGTAAGATGACATGATGTAGCAGGATAAACTCAAGCAATATGATGAAAACCCCATCTTGTTATTTGCTACCTCTGGAGCACTGCGTTGGATTTCCTTGAAGAGGAAAGGACGATGCAGCAAAGGTAAGTATTTCCCTCAGTTTTTGAGAACCAAGGTATCAATCCAGTAGGAGGCTACGCGCGAGTCCCTCGTACCTGCACAAAACAAATAACTCCTCGCAACCAACGCGATAAGGGGTTGTCAATCCCTTCACGGTCACTTATGAGAGTGAGATCTGATAGAGATGATAGATAATATTTTTGGTATTTTTGTGATGAAGATGGAAAGTAAAACAAAAAGCAAAGTAAAAAAGCAAAGGCAATAATAAAGTGATTGAATATTGATATGATGAAGATAGACCCAGGGGCCATTGATTTCACTAGTGGCTTCTCTCAAGAGCATAAGTATTTTACGGTGGGTGAACGAATTACTGTTGAGCAATTGACAGAACTGAGCATAGTTATGAGAATATCTAGGTATGATCATGTATATAGGCATCACGTCCGAGACAAGTAGAGCGACTCCTTCCTGCATCTACTACTATTACTCCACTCATCGACCGCTATCCAGCATGCATCTAGAGTATTAAGTTCAAGAAAACAGAGTAACGCCTTAAGGAAGATGACATGATGTAGAGGGATAAATTCATGCAATATGATGAAAACCCCATCTTGTTATCCTCGTTGGCAACAATACAATACGTGCCTTGCTGCCCCTACTGTCACTGGAAAAGGACACCGCAAGATTGAACCCAAAGCTAAGCACTTCTCCCATTGCAAGAAAAACCAATCTAGTAGGCCAAACCAAACTGATAATTCAAAGAGACTTGCAAAGATAACCAATCATACATAAAAGAATTCAGAGAAGATTCAAATATTGTTCATAGATAATCTTGATCATAAACCCACAATTCATCGGTCTCAACAAACACACCGCAAAAGGAAGATTACATCGAATAGATCTCCACGAGAGAGGGGGATAACATTGTATTGAGATCCAAAAAGAGAGAAGAAGCCATCTAGCTACTAACTATGGACCTGAAGGTCTGTGGTAAACTACTCACAATTCATCGGAGAGGCTATAGTGTTGATGTAGAAGCCCTTCGTAAAGGATGCCCCCTCCGGCAGAGCTCCGGAACAGGCCCCAAGATGGGATCTCGTGGATACAGAAGGTTACGGCGGTGGAATTAGGTTTTTTGCTCCGTATCTGATCGTTTCGGGGTACATAGGTATATATAGGAGGAAGAAGTACGTCGGTGGAGCAAGGTGGGGCCCACGAGGGTGGAGGGCACGCCCTGGGGTGGGGGGTGGGCGTGCCCGCCTACCTCGTGCCCACCTCCTTTCTTTCTTGACGTAGGGTCCAAGTCTCCTGGATCATATTCGGTGAGAAAATCACATTCTCGAAGGTTTCATTACGTTTGGACTACGTTTGATATTCCGTTTCTTCGAAACCCTGAAATAGGCGAAAAACAACAATTCTGGGCTGGGCCTCCGGTTAATAGGTTAGTCCAAAAAATATAAAAGTGGATAATAAAGCCCAATATTGTCCAAAACAGTAGATAATATAGCATCGAGCAATAAGAAATTATAGATACGTTCGAGACATATCAGGCATCCCCAAGCTTAATTCCTGCTCGTCCTCGAGTAGGTAAATGATAATAACAGAATTTTTTATGCGGAGTGCCACTTGGCATAATTTCAATGTAATTCTTCTTAATTGTGGTATGAATATTCAGATCCGAAAGATTCAAGACAAAAGTTTAATATTGACATAAAAATAATAATACTTCAAGCATACTAACAAAGCAATCATGTCTTCTCAAAATAACATGGCCAAAGAAAGCTATCCCTACAAAATCATATAGTCTGGCTATGCTCTATCTTCACCACACAAAGTATTTAAATCATGCACAACCCCGATAACAAGCCAAGCAATTGTTTCATACTTTTGACATTCTCAAAACTTTTTCAATCTTCACGCAATACATGAGCGTGAGCCATGAATATAGCACTATATGTGGAATAGAATGGTGGTTGTGGAGAAGACAAAAAGGGAGAAGATAGTCTCACATCAAATAGGCGTATCAACGGGATATGGAGATGCCCATCAATAGATATCAATGTGAGTGAGTAGGGATTGCCGTTCAACGGATGCACTAGAGCTATAAGTATACGAAAGCTCAACATAAGAAACTAAGTGGTGTGCATCCAACTCGCTTGCTCACGAAGACCTAGGGCATTTTGAGGAAGCCCATCATTGGAATATACAAGCCAAGTTCTATAATGAAAAATTCCCACTAGTATATGAAAGTGACAAAATGAGAGACTCTCTATCATGAAGATTGTGGTGCTACTTTGAAGCACAAGTGTGGTAAAAGGATAGTAACATTGTCCATTCTCTCTTTTTCTCTCATCTTTTTTTGTTTGGGCCTTTTCTCTTTTTTTTATGGCCTCTTTTTTTCGTCCGGAGTCTCATCCCGAATTGTGGGGGAATCATAGTCTTCATCATCCTTTTCCTCACTTGGGACAATTCTCTAAAAATGATGATCATCACACTTTTATTTTCTTACAACTCAACAATTACAACTCGATACTTAGGACAAAATATGACTCTATATGAATGCCTCCGGCAGTGTACCGGGATATGCAATGAATCAAGAGTGACATGTATGAAAGAATTATGAACGGTGGCTTTTCCACAAATACGATGTCAACTACATGATCATGCTAGCAATATGACAATGATGGAGCGTGTCATAATGAACGGAATGGTGGAAAGTTGCATGGCAATATATCTTGGAATGGCTATGGAAATGCCATGATAGGTAGGTATGGTGGCTGTTTTGAGGAAGGTATATGGTGGGTGTATGATACTGGCAAAAAGTGTGCGGTATTAGAGAGGATAGCAATGGTGGAGGGAAGAAAAGTGCGTATAATCCATGGACTCAAAGTTAGTCATGAAGAACTCATATACTTATTGCAAAAATCTACAAGTTATCAGAGCAAAGTATTACACGCATGCTCCTAGGGGGATAGATTGGTAGGAAAAAACCATCGCTCGTCCCCGACCACCACTCATAAGGAAGACAATCAATAAATAAATCATGCTTCGACTTCATCACATAACGGGTCACCATACGTCCATGCTACGGGAATCACAAACTTTAACACAAGTACTTCTCAAATTCACAACTACTCAACTAGCATGACTCTAACATCACCATCTTCATATCTCAAAACAATTATCAAGCATCAAACTTTTCTTAGTATTCAACGCACTCATAAAGTTTTACAAATCTTGAATACCAAGCATATTAAGATTTTTAAGCAAATTACCATGCTATTTAAGACTCTCAAAATAATCTAAGTGAAGCATGAGAGATCAATAGTTTCTATAAAACGAATCTACCACCGTGCTCTAAAAGATATAAGTGAAGCACTAGAGCAAAACTATATAGCTCAAAAGATATAAGTGAAGCACATAGAGTATTCTAACAAATTCCAATTCATGTATGTCTCTCTCAAAAGGTGCGTATAGAAAGGATGATTGTGGTAAACTAAAAAGCAAAGACTCAAATCATACAAGACGCTCCAAGCAAAACACATATCATGTGGTGAATAAAAATATAGCTCCAAGTAAAGTTACCGATGGAAGTAGACGAAAGAGGGGATGCCTTCCAGGGCATCCCCAATGAGGGAGTCCTGGATTAGGGGGTGTCCGGATAGCCGGACTGTAACCTTTGGTCGGACTCCTGGGCCATGAAGATGCGAGATTGAAGACTTTGTCCCGTGTCTGGATGGGACTTTCCTTGGCGTGGAAGGCAAGCTTGGTGATACGGATATGTAGATCTCCTTCCATTGTAACTGACTCTGTGTAACCCTAGCCCTCTCCGATGTCTATATAAACCGGAGGGTTTTAGTCCATAGGACGAACAACAATCATACCATAGGCTAGCTTCTATGGTTTAGCCTCTCTGATCTCGTGGTAGATCTACTCTTGTACTACCCATATCATCAATATTAATCAAGCAGGAGTAGGGTTTTACCTCCATCGAGAGGGACCGAACCTGGGTAAAAACACTGTGTCCCTTGTCTCCTGTTACCATCCGCCTAGACACACAGTTCGGGACCCCCTACCCGAGATCTACCGGTTTTGACACCGACATTGGTGCTTTCATTGAGAGTTCCTCTGTGTCGTCGCCATCAGGAAGGATGCCTCATCCCGTCTTTAAAGACGTCACTGTTGCTAAGGGAGCTTTGGCTGTCGGCCAAACTCTCCGGCTAGGTGGTTTTCTTATGACCGCCTGTTCGGCCGCTGCGCCGATGATGACTTCTCGGGTCATCAAAAGCAATCTTCACGTCGACTCGGAACTCGCCGAGCAGTTAGATCCAATGGAGCTCTCTTCCCTAAACGAGCTCTTGGATCGCATCGCCGCCCTGGGAGTCGCTATAGACTACAATCAGATTGGGCCTAAACCCGATCTGAGAGAGATTAACTCTCCCCAGGTCACCCATCACGTTGAAGTGGTGGAGGAACAATGCGGCGACCCTTCATCTATCCTAAGGACTAGCTATGTCCGGATTCCCGATCCCTCCAAGCCGGATACCTGCGGAGGGGAGGATGTCACTCAAGCCCTTAACCTAGAGTCAGGCAGCGGGCTAGATTCATTGGACAACATCCAAGAATCCAAGCTTCCGAGTTCGGAAGCTCCTTGGCACCTGAGTCTCAGATTGGGTGAGGTTTCGGATTCAATTCCACCCACCCACCCAAACATGAGCGATCTATCCCAAATTAGGCAAGAGCCCGAAGAAACAGTACACCATTACTGGGCCTCCTCCTGGTCATCAACAGGATAAATGACGGCCGCGAGGAAGACGCAATTTCATTCTTCTGCAATAATTGCACGGACAAGGGAATCCTCAACGCCATAAGTCGCCGTGAAATTACACGCTTCGCCGACTTGGCGTCCATAGTGCGAAAGTATTGTGCGATGAAAATTGCCTGGAAAACCAACATAAACTTTTGGGACAATCCGGCCCTGAATACAAACCCAGTCCGAAACAAAAGGGTGCATTATCGCTAGGCACCCGGGTTAAACACCAAAAAGCAAAAACCCTCTACAGGGCATGGAACCGTACTGGAGGGATGGCTCAATGGACCCTGTAAAATTCATAGTGCAGAGGGCGCCACACCAACTCATAGCCTTAGAGAAGGTTGGATACTCTGGCAGGTGGCCAAAAGTGGCGAAGATCTTCTAAACCCAGAAGCCACAGAGTACCAGCCCTTGGATACCAATACAGTATTAACAGTCTTCGAGACTTTCGCATCAAATAATATGCGAAAACGAACACTCCGCAGCCTTGTCGAAGTCTGCCACGTGGCAACAATAAACCCATGGAGTGACACGGCTATTACTTTTAATGCCAGTGACGAACCTAAATTCCGAACAGCCCGAGCACCAGCCGCATTAGTCCTCAGTCCAATAGTTGACGGCTTTCGACTCACCAAGGTACTCACGGATGGTGGCAGCGGATTGAACCTCATTTATGAGGAAACCCTTCAAAAAATGGAAATAGACTGGAACCACATTGAGCGAAGCAGCACAACCTTTAGAGGAATAATCCCCAGTCGGGAAGCGCGCTGTACAGGAAAAATCACACTAGATGTGGTGTTCGGCACACCGGACAATTATAGGTCCGAAGAGGTCACGTTCCAAGTGGCCCCGTTCAGTAGCGGATACCACGCCCTATTAGGACGGGAGGCATTTACAATCTTCCAAGCCATACCCCATTACGGGTACATGAAGCTCAAAATTCCCGGGCCCAACAGAATCATCACTCTCGCTAGTGATCCGGACACATCAATCCGCGCCGAAAATAAGACAGCCGCACTAGCCCTCGAGGCACTATCCGAAGCCCTAGCGGCTGAGGAACTGACTGCGCTGCGCTCCACGGTGAACAGGGATGACACGATACTCGATAAAAGATCCAATTCCACCTCCTTCAAACCAGCGGACAAGATAGTCAAATTCCAAGTCCATCCAACGGACCCTACAAAAACAGCTTCCATTGGGGCACAGTTAAACCCTGATGTAGACGCTGCACTACGAGAATTCCTACGCGAGAACTAGGACATTTTTGCCTGGCACCCTTCAGACATGCCAGGAATCCCACGCAGGCTGGCCGAGCATAGCCTAAATATTCTAAAAGGATTCAAGCCAGTCAAGCAGGCTCTTCGGTGTTTCTCCGAACCTAAGAAACAAGCCATGGGAGAGGAACTAGCTAAGCTATTGGAGGCCGAATTCATCTGAGATATAAAACATCCGGACTGGCTAGCAAACCTGGTGATGGTACCAAAGAAGGACAAATCCTGGCGCTTGTGTGTCGATTTTAAGGACCTCAACAAGGCTTGCCCAAAGGATCCCTTCCCCTCCCCCGCATCGATCAAATTATCGACACCACCGCAGGACACGATTCATTGTGCTTCCTCGACGCATACTCCGGCTACCATCAAATTAAGATGGCAGAGCCAGACCAAGCTGCAACAGCATTCATCACACCATACGGCCCCTTCTGCTTCAACACAATGCCCTTCGGGCTCAAAAACGCCGGCGCAACATATCAGCGCATGATTTAGACATGTCTGGCAAACCAGATCGGCAAAACAGTGGAGGCATACGTAGATAATGTGGTTGTAAAAACCAAACATGTCAAATCTCTGGTAGACGACTTGAGGCTCACGTTCGATAACCTCCGAACATATGACGTCAAGCTCGACCCGGAAAATGCGTCTTCGGCGTACCAGCCAGAAAGCTCTTGGGATTCATCATATCTGGCAGAGGAATTGAAGCAAATCCAGCTAAGATCCGAGCTCTGTCACAATTGGATATCCCAAAAGACCTCAAACAAATAAAAAAATTGACTGGATGCGTGGCGGCTCTAAGCCGCTTTATCTCCCGCCTGGGAGAAAAGGCATTACCACTTTATCGCCTCCTTCGGCGCACCGAACACTTCGAGTGGACGGATACCGCCACTGCCGGACTGGAAGAAATAAAAGCAATATTGGCAACCAACCCAGTCATGGACGCGCCAAACATTGGCGAACCAATGCTATTATACATTGCTGCAACTCATCAAGTTGTAAGCGCAGTGCTCGTCGTCGAACGGGAAACGGACGGACATAAATTCCTCCTTTAAAAGCCGATTTACTATGTATCCATTGTCCTTACCCCATGCAAATCACGGTACCCGCATTATCAAAAGATAGCATACGCGGTATTCATGGCATCTCGGAAGCTGCGACACTACTTTCAAGAGTGTTCGATAACGGTAGCCTCGGAAGTGCCACTCAATGATATCATAAACAACCACAACGCGACGGGCCGAATTGCCAAATGGGGCATTGAGCTCCTCCCGTTCGACATAACTTACAAGCCACGACAAGCTATTAAGTCGCAAGTATTTGCCCACTTCGTCGCAGAATGGACGGAAGCCGAACTCCCTAAAGAGTACGACACATATTCCAACTGGATCATGCACTTAGACGGCTCCAAAATGTTGGCTGGTCTGGGGGCTAGCGTCGTTCTGACGTCCCCAACAGGAGATACAGTTCAATACGTACTCTAGATAATGTATACGGACTCCAACAACGCAGCCGAATACGAGGCCCTTCTACATGGTCTCCGGATGGCAGTATCCATGGGCGTTCAACGCCTAGAGGTGCGCGGGGATTCGAACCTCGCGATATCCCAAATAAATGGAGACTTTGATGCCAAGGATCCAAAAATGGCAGCTTATCGCAATGTCGTCCTATAAATGTCAGCTCGGTTCGAAGGGCTCGAATTTCACCATATAGCCCGGGAAAACAATCAGGCGGTAGATGTCCTGGCACGCATCGGCGCTAAATGCGATGCCGTCCCCCCAACATCTTCTTGGAGAGGCTGTTCAAGTCATCCGTAGTATGGGAAGGGGAACCCGGAAATAACATACCGGACCCAACCGCACTGCCTGATACCGAACAATCGGACATAATTAGAGGCTCCGCCAACGAAATAACATCTTCAGCCCACGTAGTTATGGTCGTCATCGCCCCGTGGACAGAATCATTCCTAGCCTACCTAACTAGGCAGGAACTCCCCGAGGACCAAAACGAGGCACGCTGCATAGTGCGGCGATCTAAAGCCTATAAAGTCCATGAGGGAGAGCTTTATAAGAAAAGCACCACCGGAGTCCTTCAAAGGTGCATCTCCGAAGAGGAAGGGCGGAATCTTCTGGCTGAAATCCATGCCAGACTCGGCGGTCACCATGTTTTAGCCCAGGCGCTTGTAGGCAAGGCCTTCCGTACATGTTTTTATTGGCCGACGGCCCGGGCAGACGCTCAGGACTTAGTCCAACGATGCGTTGGTTGCCAGCTTTTTGCAAACCAAAGCCATATGCCACCCACCGCCCTCTAAACTATCCCCATCACCTGGCCCTTCGCGGTCTGGGGGCTTGACATGGTTGGACCCCTTAAAGGAGGAACCCACAAGCAAAAATACTTACTGTTCATGGTGGATAAGTTCACCAAATGGATAGAAGCCAAGCCTGTTAAGACGGCCGAATCCGTACCGGTGATAGACTTCATATCCGAGGTCGTACACCATTACGGTGTCCCCACAGCATCATCACTGATAATGGCACGAACTTTACGGGCGACAAGGTAAAACTCTGGTGCAAAAACATGGGTATCAAGCTCGATTATACTTCAGTCTATCACCCACAAACTAACGGTCAGGTCGAGCGAGCAAATGGTTTAATAATGAGCAGCATCAAACCCAGATTAGTGCGGTGCCTCAAGGAATCTAACACACACTGGGTAGAGGAGCTCGACTCCGTACTCTGGGGGTTGCGGACCACGCCGAACCGCACTACCGGATACACACCATTCTTCATGGTATACGGCGCAAAGGCAGTTCTGCCCTGCAACATAATTCATGACTCACCTCGAGTGCGCATGTACGAAGAAAGAGAAGCCGAGCTCGATCGGCAGGACAGTTTGGACACCTTGGAGGAGGAGCGTGACGTGGCAAAAGCCCGTTCCGCATTCTATCAAAAGCAGGCTCGAAGATACCAAAGCAGAGAAGTACGGGCCAAAACTTACAATGTTGGCATATAATCAGATAACCGACTAAGTGGGAAGGTCCCTTCATTATTGACCAAGTCCTGACTGGTGGAGCGTACCATCTGCGGGATGCATCAGATAACCGACTCGAGTCGAACCCATGGAACGCAGCCCGACTCCGAAGATTCTACGCCTAGCGTCGGACTCTGTGTTCGTCTCCTTCCTCTGTCCAGTTTTTACACTATATTTGTCTTATATTTCTCTCCTTCTCCCCTTCTTTTCTTTCACAACCTTTAAGGGCCCATTTGTGCCTTGTTCGCACATAATGGACGTGCTATCCGCGCTCATTATACCTGGGGGCTTCTTTAACAGAAGCTTATTCATACGGGCTTCACGCCCAACACATGTGTTATACTTCTACATGTACCCTTTATTTACCATTATATGCATCGATATGACTTCAGTTTTGGCCAAGCTGGGTTGCCTGGCTCTTGTATTTATGCCCTACGTTCCCGTTAATTCGGCTAGGGCATAAGGGGAGCACCTCTACGATTGTTACTGCCGGGTTAGCCGGATGTGTACCTAAGACTGGATGAAGCCGAAAGCTAGCATTCTTAAGGGAATATTCGGTCGGTGAACTAAAGATGATTTCACACTTTTTACTTATGCGCCCCCAGATGTTTTCTTCTCGACGTCTCTTTTCGCAGTTCGGACATGCACTTTAGGGCATGCCTCCCAGGGAAAGGAACCCCTAACTGAACTATTCTCCCTGGAAGATGTTTCTTACTAACCATGTAATATAACATAACTAGTTGGGCACTTGTCTGTTCAAGCACTAATGACCTCTACGCCTGGTCTCCATGCATGCCCTGGTTCTTACATAACCGAGAGGGTATTTGGATACACTCCGGACCGTCAGGTCCCGAGGTTGAAGCGAAAAGGTCCGCCACGACAAACGATCTACAATCCGGCTAGAAGGCATTATACATGTCACTTTAAATTACATAGTCAATTTGACTGGTTGAATTCCTTTCAATACCATCCAATAGACTGTCTAGTCTACAGTCCTGTTGGGAATACTTTGCGGCCAATTCTACTTGGCCGTATACTAAGCTTACAGGGATCTCCTCCCCATCGGGCCCCACAGGTCCGACCTCGGCCATATGGTTTGGGTCAGCCTTCGTGTACCGCATCTTCACCATGGCCCGGGCTTCCCTGGCACCTTGACGGCAGGCCAATATCTTCCACAATCGGAAGCGCCGCCGCGGTCCCTACAGCTTCTCCGCAAGATCTCCAAGCCCTTCAGGCACGGAGACGGACGACCACAAGGCCTGGGCAACGCCTTGCATCACCTGCCGAACTCGTTCGTGCAGTTGTGAGAGCTCGGGAAGAAGGTCACCCGTAGAACCGGGCATTTCCTCTGCAGGACGCCCTATTAGCATACCTACAGACATAACTCTGTCAGTCGACTTCCTTGCCAAACTCTTTTTTCAAACTTCGTTCAAGCACTTACTAAAAATGCCGTGTCGAAGCCGCCGATTCTCCTTCACGGAGTCCGACAGCTGGGCACGAACATCCTTTAGTTCCACGCCCAGCTGGGTGTTGGCATCTTGGAGATTATTCTTCTCCTGCCTCACCTTTGTGAGCACGCTCTCGCCGGCCTTTAGCCGGCGCAGGAGTTGTTGCTTATCCGGATCTACTCCGATGCCATCTGCAATATTATTGTCAGATTTGCACACACGCCGCACTTTTCATGATACTTATCATTTGAAGCATATAGTACCAGAGGGGGTTTCCTTGGGCTCCCCTACTGCGGCTAGTGCGGCCTCAAGTTGGGCTCTGCACTCTTCCAGCTCATGGGACAGTTGGGTATTCTTTTCTGTAAGAACCTGCATAATAAATGATCCTTAAATCAGTTATTCTAACTGTTTCAAGTCTTAGGGGCTACTGGTATATATAATCACCAAATTTTCTCACCCGTATGTCCTTTACATACTGCTCCGCGGCTCTGATTAGACCATTTTGAGAGGCACGGAGGTACGCATCTCCCGAGTTGAAGGCATCCAACACCTCCTGGGAGAAACAAGCGTCGCGAAGAACTGTCCGGCAACGCCTGTGGTTCATGGCACTCTCCACCTCGGAATTGGTGGCAGACAGCCTGTCTGCATCCTCTGTCGGAGGAGCGTCCGGTGCGTGCCTCATGTTTGCCTCCGCTTCCGGACCCGGCCTTGGAGCCTGGCTGGTGGAGGCGCGATTGGCAGCCTCTTCGGATATAGTCCGGCGAGCGCTCTTTTTCTTAAAGAGAGCACGGGCGTTAGTATGCCTCTGAGGATAATATCTTGGAATAAAATAGCGCGCCATACCTTTGCGCCGGCGTCTCAATCCAGACCACACTTCTTTTCAGCCTGCTGGGCCTCGCGGCCCCTTGTTCGCTAGTCGCCGCAGGCTCGGTATTCCGCCTTGAGGGCCTCCTCTGCAAAACGCCGTTGGTATACGGTAATCAAAAATACGCGAGGATGGATCCTTTTCAAAGCGCTGGGGCTTCGGTCTCAGTTACCTGCGAGGCTGGAAGTAACCCAGGATAGTCGGCCGTAATGGCCACCAAGGCATTATCACTACTCAATTGATGAAATACCCCATCAATTAGCTCCACAGATATGTCCGGATCCTCCTGGGAGGCCGGGTCGAGGGACCGTTCCGGATCCTCGGGTTGTGGAGGAGGGTTGTTTATCTCCCTCACGGCCTTACGCAGCTCCTGCGCAGGATGAAATACTTAGCTACGGGAATATGGAACAGATGGGCGAGAAAAAGTATCAACTTACCCAGTCCGGAGGATTGTACATAGAAAATCCGCCCCATGGATTGACGCGGAGGAACTCCTCCTCTTCTCCCTTGTACAAAGTGGAAAAGATCTTTGCTAGAGCGGCAACCGATTCCGGCCCCTTACAGCCACAGCGGGTGGCGTCGTTCTCCCCGTTGAAATCCCACATGGGGTGGCCTCTATATTGAAGTGGCTGCACCCCCCGCATAATGCATATGGCCATGACATCGATCATGGTTAATCCGGATTGAGCTAGCGACCTTATCCGGCTCATCAGGTAAAAAACGTCCCTATCGTCTTCCTCCTGGGGGCTCCGTGGACGCCAGCTCAGGCACTTCTTCAAAGGAGCATTGGCGAACTCAGGAAGGCCGATCCGAATAGGATCTGGGAGGGGGACGTTGTCTACATAAAACCATTCGGAAGGCCAGTCTTCAGACGTCTTCTTTGGGGTTCCGGATAGGTATCCGGTCCCGGTGATGCGCCATACTTCGGCTCCGCCCACTTGATATACTGACCCCTTCTAAGAACGGGGCACGAGGCAGAATAGCTTCTTCCACAGTGCGAAATGAGCCTCGTAGCCCAAAAACAGCTCGCAAAGGGCTACGAAGCCCGCTATATGTAGTATGGAGGCTGGCGTAAGGTTGTGCAGCTGGAGGCCATAGAACTCCAGGAGCCCCCGGAGAAACGGATGGATCGGAAATCCGAGCCCTCTTACCAAATAAGGGACAAGGCATACCGCTCTCCTTTGGAGGGATTGGGAAGGCTCTCCGCTTGCTCTCCGCCATTATAGGTGGCGAGCCCGGCTTGAACCGGGACCATGTATGCTGGGGGAAGAAATCCCTTGGTCTGAAGCGTCACTAGCTTGCTGTGCGGGACGGAACATCTCTCCCAATCTCCAGGCTGGGGGCTGGGTGGGCGAGAGGAGGAGCTGTGACGACCGGCCATGATGGAATGGATCTCTGTCGGATGCACTCTGATGAATGCTCGCTAAAGGAAGATGGTGTGATTTGGATCGAAATCCTCGTCTCTTTAAATAGGCAGCTCATTTACACAGCTAGGGGGGTAAATGTAAAAACACCCTGGCTCTTTGCATTCGTTTGACGCGTGGAAGATGGCCATTATTGGGCGTGGGAGTCAAGAAGCGCAGTATTCACGAGAAGCCGGACACTATTCAACTGGTACACGAAATTTGGAGAAGAACCCGCCTTGCAATCCCGAAGACAATCTGCGCGTCGGACTCATCTTCATTGAAGCCTGGTTCGGGGGCTACTGAGGGAGTCCTGGATTAGGGGGTGTCCGGATAGCCGGATTGTAACCTTTGGCCGGACTCCTGGGCCATGAAGATGCGAGATTGAAGACTTCGTCCCGTGTCTGGATGGGACTTTCCTTGGCGTGGAAGGCAAGCTTGGTGATACGGATATGTAGATCTCCTTCTATTGTAACCGACTCTATGTAACCCTAGCCCTCTCCGGTGTCTATATAAACCGGAGGGTTTTAGTCCATAGGACGGACAACAATCATACCATAGGCTAGCTTCTAGGGTTTAGCCTCTCTGATCTCGTGGTAGATCTACTCTTGTACTACCCATATCATGAATATTAATCAAGCAGGAGTAGGGTTTTACCTCCATTGAGAGGGCCCGAACCTGGGTAAAAACACTGTGTCCCTTGTCTCCTGTTACCATCCGCCTAGACGCACAGTTCGGGACCCCCTACCCGAGATCCGCCGGTTTTGACACCGACACCAAAGCTTTGACTTTTTGGTGTCCTCAGATTATCTTGGGGGTGCCATGGGCATCCCCAAGCTTAGGCTCTTGCCACTCCTTGTTCCATAATCCATCAAAAGATTTCACCCAAAACTTGAAAACTTCACAACACAAAACTCAACAGAAATCTTGTGAGCTCCGTTAGCGAAAGAAAACAAAAGACCACTTCAAGGTACTGTAATGAACTCATTCTTTATTTATATTTGTGTTAAACCTACTGTATTCCAACTTCTCTATGGTTTATAAACTACTTTACTAGCCATAGATTCATGAAAATAAGCAAACAACACACGAAAAACAGAATCTGTCAAAAACAGAACAATCTGTAGTAATCTATAACTAATGCAAACTTCTGGAACTCCAAAAATTCAGCCACAATAGGAAGACCTATGCAATTTGTTTGTTGATCAGCAGCAATTGTAATCACTATTTTATCACGTTCTGGTGATTTTTAACAATTGTTTTCGTGAACAGAAAGTTTCTGGAAATTAAAGCAAGATCAAATAACTATCATCCAAGAAGATCCTATAGGTTTAACTTGGCACAAAAATTAATTAAAACTTAAAAACACATCTTACCAAAGGCTAGATCAAAGATTTATTCCTAAACAGAAGCAAAAGCAAAAAACTAAAAATAAAATTGGGTTGCCTCCCAACAAGCGCTATCGTTTAACGCCCCTAGCTAGGCATAAAAGCAAGGATAGATCTAGGTATTGCCATCTTTGGTAGGCAATCCATAAGTGGCTCTCATGACAGATTCATATGGTAATTTTATTTTCTTCCTAGGGAAGTGTTCCATGCCTTCCTTTAATGGAAATTGGAATCTAATATTCCCTTCCTTCATATCAATAATTGCACCAATCGTTCTAAGGAAAGGTCTACCAAGAATAATAGGACAAGAAGGATTGCAATCTATATCAAGAACGAAAAAATCTACGGGCACATAATTCCTATTTGCAACAATAAGAACATCATTAATTCTTCCCATAGGTTTCTTAATAGTGGAATCCGCAAGGTGTAAGTTTAGGGAGCAATCATCAAAATCACGAAAATCTAGTAAATCGCACAAAGTTTTGGGGATAGTGGAAACACTAGCACCCAAATCACATAAAGCATAAAATTCATGATCCTTAATCTTAATTTAATAGTTGGTTCCCACTCATCATAAAGTTTTCTAGGGATAGAAACTTCCAACTCAAGTTTTTCTTCATAAGATTGCATCAAGGCATCAACGATATGTTTAGTAAAGGCTTTTTTTTACTATAAGCATGAGGAGAATTTAGCACGGATTGCAACAAGGAAATACAATCAATTAAAGAGCAACTTTCATAATTAAATTCCTTGAAATCCAAAATAGTGGGTTTAGCAACATCTAGGGTTTTAATCTCTTCAATCCCACTTTTATCAATTTCATCATCAAGATCTAAAAACTCTGAATTTTTGTAACGCCTTCTAGGTAAAGGTGGATCATATTCAGTCCCATCATTATCAAGATTCATATTGCAAAACAAAGATTGAATAGGGGACACATCAATAACTTTTAGATCTTCAACTTTATTTCCATGGAAATTGGAAGAACACGCTTTAATAAAGGCATCTTTCGTAGCACGCATCCTAGCGGTTCTTTCCTTGCACTCATCAATGGAAATTCTCATGGCTTTGAGAGACTCATTGATATCATGCTTAGGAGGAATAGATCTAAGCTTTAAAGAACCAACATCAAGAGAAATTATATCAACGTTCCTAGCCAATTCATCAACTTTAAGTAATTTTTCTTCAAGCAAAGCATTAAAATTCTTTTGCGAATTCATAAACTCTTTAACACTAGTCTCAAATTCAGAGGGCATCTTATTAAAATTTCCATAAGAGTTGTTGTAGGAAATTCCATAATTATTAGAAGGATTACTAGGATAAGGCCTAGGATTAAAGTTCCCTCTATACGCGTTGTTACCAAAATTATTCCTACCAACAATATTCACATCCATAGATTCATTATTATTCTCAATCAAAGTAGACAAAGGCATATCATTAGGATCAGAAGAAACTCGTAGTAGCAAATAATTTCATAAGTTCATCCATCTTTCCACTCAAAACATTAATTTCTTCTATCGCATGCACTTTTTTATTAGTAGATCTTTCAGTGTGCCATTGAGAATAATTAACCATAATATTATCTAGAAATTTAGTAGCTTATCCTAAAGTGATTTCCATAAAAGTGCCTCCAGCGGGCGAATCCAAAAGATTTCTAGAAGCAAAACTCAATCCGGCATAAATTTTTTGTACAATCATCCACAAATTCAAACCATGAGTAGGGCAATTACGTATCATTAATTTCCTCCTCTCCCAAGCTTGTGCAACATGTTCATGATAAAGTTGCTTAAAATTCATAATATCGTTTCTAAGAGAGATGATCTTAGCAGGAGGAAAATACTTAGAGATAAAAGCATCTTTGCACTTGTTCCAAGAATCAATACTATTTTTAGGCAAAGACGAAAACCAAGCTTTAGCACGATCTCTAAGCAAAAAAGGAAATAGCTTCAATTTAACAATATCATTATCAACATCTTTCTTCTTTTGCATATCACACAAATCAACGAAACTATTTAGATGAGTAGCGGCATCTTCACTAGGAAGGCCGGCGAATTGATCTTTCATGACAAGATTCAACAAAGCAGTATTGATTTCACAAGATTCAGTATTGGTAAGAGGAGCAATCGGAGTGCTAAGAAAATCATTATTGTTGGTATTGGTAAATTCACATAATTTGGTATTATCTTGAGCCATCGTGACAAACAAGCTATCCAACACACGAGCAAACAAAAAGCAAGCGAGAAAAAGGCAAACGGAAAAGAGAGGGCAAATAAAACAACAAGGATGAAGTGGGGGAG
This sequence comes from Aegilops umbellulata, assembly GCA_032464435.1. NCBI lineage: Eukaryota > Viridiplantae > Streptophyta > Magnoliopsida > Poales > Poaceae > Aegilops > Aegilops umbellulata. The sequence goes on from CP136060.1 coordinate 292,495,429, forward strand.
AGGAAAACGAGAGGCAAATTGGAAAATAATGTAATGCGGGAGATAAGGGATTGTGATGGGTACTTGGTATGTTGACTTTTGCGTAGACTCCCCGGCAACGGCGCCAGAAATTCTTCTTGCTACCTCTTGAGCACTGCGTTGGATTTCCTTGAAGAGGAAAGGATGATGCAGCAAAGTAGCGTAAGTATTTCCCTCAGTTTTTGAGAACCAAGGCATCAATCCAGTAGGAGGCTACGCGCGAGTCCCTCATACCTGCACAAAACAAATAACTCCTCGCAACCAACGCGATAAGGGGTTGTCAATCCCTTCACTGTCACTTACGAGAGTGAGATCTGATAGAGATGATAGATAATATTTTTGGTATTTTTGTGATGAATATGCAAAGTAAAATAAAAATCAAAGTAAAAAGGCAAAGGCAATAATAAAGTGATTGAAGATTGATATGATGAAGATAGACCCGGGCGGCATAGATTTCACTAGTGGCTTCTCTCAAGATCATAACTATTTTACGATGGGTGAACGAATTACTGTTGAGCAATTCACAGAATTGAGCATACTTATGAGAATATCTAGGTATGATCATGTATATAGGCATCACGTCCGAGACAAGTAGACCGACTCCTGCCTGCATCTACTACTATTACTCCACTCATCGATAGCTATCCAGCATGCATCTATAGTATTAAGTTCAAGAAAATAGAGTAACACCTTAAGGAAGATGACATGATGTAGAGGGATAAATTCATGCAATATGATGAAGACCCCATCTTGTTATCCTCGATGGCAACAATACAATACGTGCCTTGCTGCCCCTACTGTCACCGGGAAAGGACACCGCAAGATTGAACCCAAAGCTAAGCACTTCTCCCATTGCAAGAAAAACCAATCTAGTAGGCCAAACCAAACAGATAATTCAAAGAGACTTGCAAAGATAACCAATCATACATAAAAGAATTCAGAGGAAGATTCAAATATTGTTCATAGATAATCTTGATCATAAACCCACAATTCATCGGTCTCAACAAACACACCGCAAAAAGAAGATTACATCGAATAGATCTCCACGAGAGAGGGGGAGAATATTGTATTGAGATCCAAAAAGAGAGAAGAAGCCATCTCGCTACTAACTATGGACCCGAAGGTCTGAGGTAAACTACTCACAATTCATCGAAAAGGCTATGGTGTTGATGTAGAAGCCCTCCGTGATGGATGCCCCCTCCGGCGGAGCTCCGGAACAGGCCCCAAGATGGGATCTTGTGGATACAAAAGGTTGCAGTGGTGGAATTAGGTTTTTGGCTCCGTATCTGATCGTTCGGGGGTACGTAGGTATATATAGGAGGAAGAAGTACGTCGGTGGAGCAAGGTGGGGCCCACGAGGGTGGAGGGCGCACCCTGGGGGGGAGTGGGCGCGCCCCCCTACCTCGTGCCCACCTCCTTTCTTTCTTGACGTAGGGTCCAAGTCTCCTGGATCATATTCGGTGAGAAAATCACGTTCCCGAAGGTTTCATTCCGTTTGGACTCCGTTTGATATACCGTTTCTTCGAAACTCTGAAATAGGCAAAAAACAGCAATTCTGGGCTAGGCCTCCGGTTAATAGGTTAGTCCCAAAAATAATATAAAAGTGGATAATAAAGCCCAATATTGTCCAAAACAGTACATAATATAGCATGGAGCAATCAAAAATTACAGATACGTTGGAGACGTATCATTATCCTCGATGGCAACAATTGAATACGTGTTGGTTCCCCTTCTGTCACTCGGATCAAGCACCGCAAGATTGAACCCAAAGCTAAGAACTTCTCCCATTGCAAGAAAAACCAATCAAGGTGGCCAAACCAAATCTATAGTTCGAACAGACTTGCAAAGATATTATATCATGCATATAAGAATTCAGAGAAGATTCAAATAATATTAACTGATCATAAATCCACAATTCATCGGATCTTGGCAAACACACCGCAAAAAGTATTACGTCAAATAGATCTCCAAGAACATTGAGGAGAACATGGTATTGAGAATCAAAGAGAGAGAGAGAGAGAGAGAGAGAGAGAGAGAGAGAAGAAGCCATCTAGCTACTAGCTATGGACCCATAGGTCTGAAGTAAACTACTCACGCTTCATCGGAAGGGCAATGGTGTTGATGTAGAAGCCCTCTGTGATCAAATCCCCCTCCGGTAGGATGCCAGAAAAGGCCCCTAGATGGGATCTCACGGGTACAGAAGGTTGCGGTGGTAGAAAAGTGTTTTCATGGCTCTCCTAACTGGTTTTAGAATATTAGAAAATATATAGGGGGAAGAAATAGGTCGGTGGAGTCACTAGGGGCCCACAAGGGTGGGGGCGCGCTCTACCTCCCTGGCCGCGCCCTCTGTCCTTGTGGCTGCCTCGTGGCTTCCCTGAGTTGCACTCCAAGTCCTCTGGATGTCTTCTGGTCCAAGAAAAATCATCGTGAAAGTTTCATTCCATTTGGACTCCCTTTGGTATTCTTTTTCTGCGAAACTCTAAAACAAGGAAAAAACAGAAACTGGCACTAGGCTCTAGGTTAATAGGTTAGTCCCAAAAATAATATAAAATAGTGTATTAATGCATATAAAACATCCAAAACAGATAATATAATAGCATGGAACAATCAAAAATTATAGATACGTTGGAGACGTATCAAGAGGCATGTCGGACACACCATCTCCCTCTCTATCTCTAACACACCCATGTGTTGTACGCGATCGAATCTTGCGGCCAGATAGAGCAATGGAATCACCGAGTCATATGAAAAGAGGGCTTGGTGGAGCAGTGGAGGAAAGATATGAAGAGAAGAGGTGCACGCACGCACTGCCTCCATTCACACACACGCATGGGTACACGGTGGAGCACATTTCTCTAAGGAGAGTTAGCCCTCATGATAATTTGACGCATGTTGAAAAACTTGTTAGATGACGTGGCACTAGTACTTTGAGCATGGTTAATGGTATAGCCAACAACCGACTATATGGAGTTGCCATGTCATATATAGTCAACCTAATAGCCAACGTGTATATATAACTAGTTGCTAAGCAGTACTACTTTATTAATGCATGGCCCACTGTACACTGTCACACTGTTTCTTAGAGTCCGTGATGTAGCCGGCTCTTAATCTACAGCCCGCTTCCCTTCTCTCTCCTCTTCTCTCTCATCCAACACAACACAAATATAATTCTTTTAATCATCATAGCCTGTTGACTGTAACTTATTATACTTGCTCTTCCGGTATGTGCAAAGCAAGTAGGAAGTTTTTGTTTCGGGAGATGTCTCTCTTTTTCAGTTAATATATTTTAGAATAAAATGATGGGGGAGCTCAATGAAGCCACATGGCACATGTGGAGGTTTTGTTTTCCAGCTTCTTGCGTGGATTGATCACACTGACGTGCTGATGCTTCCAGAAGAATGTAGACACTGCTGGGTACAATGAGGTTACTGTAGACGTGATCCCAGCCATCCCGAGACACTTAGACCATTGGATCAACATCAATGAACGGCTAATATCGTGTCACATGTGAAATTGAGAATTTCTAAACTGATTATAGAAATAGCCAACAGCGGGCTACTCATTTTTTGCTCCATGAGGTTGCAGGCGTCTGGCTCCACCACGACGGCCTCTAAGAACGCGGGCCAATGTATGCGTCCGATAAATGTATGTAATGAGGATTTCTAGCGACCGATCTTGTTAAGGAGGCAAAGCAAGTGTTACCCTTTACAAATTAAGTTAGGCAGTAAACTTACAGCCCGTCACATTTGCGTCGCCCCAACACAGGGTCGGTACGGCCCGCCGCTCGCCGAAGGGACGCGCATCAGCTTAGTACATCACTTATGTTCGACCGCATGTGAGCAGTAGCACCAACATACCGTCGTTCCGCCACTTAGCATGGACAGACGGTATGTCCGGCCCGCTGCTCACCGAAGCGACGCGCATCGGCTTGGTACATCACTTATGTTCGACCGCATGTGAGCAGTAGCAAACCAACAGGCCAAGCTCCCCCGCCTATCGCGCGCCTAAAGCCCGGCCTTTTATTGTAGATCCCTTTAAAAAATGAAGATTGCACGTAGGAGCAGACTATGGCACTTGTGAATGCTCGAGTGGCAGTTTCATGGGTAGGAGAGGGGCGTGGTGTGGCAGTTTTGTAATATGTCATGACACTTTGATGCAGAGCATCCCTCGACCATCACCATGGACGTCACACCACCACCGCAAGGACGGAGAAGACCGATGACAAGAGCACATGGACGTGCCACCGAAACCGAGGTTGACTCCTTCCTCTTCAAACTTCATTCGGTTGCAAATGAGAGTTGGGTCCTACCTCAAATAGAAACGTTGTGCCTTGTTAGGTACCAAGGAGATGACAGGGAGGACACGAGGACGGAGATTCAAGCAACCATGGAGAAGGAGGAGAGAAGCGAGAAGAGAGAAGAATGAGAGGCTCTGGACACTCCGGGTGCCAGGGCACTTTGGCCCCGGAGGCCCGACCCCCTGGCGCTGCTCCCAGCCAGCCCTGGGTGCCCGGCCTCAGAAGGCCCATCCGCCGCCCAGGCCACCCCGGGTGCCCGGTCCTGAGGCCCCGGGTGCCCGGCCGCCCGCCCAGCCACAGGCCGCTGGCCCGGGTGCGCGCACCTTCGGCCCCGTGTGCCCAGCCTCTCCTCATCAGGGTGCCATCTGCCACCCCCGGGTGCCCGGGCTGTCAACCCCCGGGTGCCCGGTCCCCCTTCAGCCACCCCCGGGCGATGGCCCTGACCGGTCCGGGTGCCCGGCCAGTTTGCCCCCGGGTGCCCGATCCACTCCGAGGGCCTGCGTGCCTCTTCGGTTTTTTATCCATGTATCCCCCCTCCTCCAGTTATTTGGTCCCTAGACTATAAGTACCCCCACCTAGCTCATTTAGAGGATAGCAAAGTATATGATAGACATATGTGAGCTTTGCTCCATGGATCCACTCCACTAGGAGATCAAGACCTCCTCTTAGAGTGACCAACCTCAAGACCCCCTCATGGGTGGCCCTCATCAAGACCTCTCTCCTCATAGGATTGGGATGAACTAGTACCTTGTATCTTTCCTTTGTTGCCTTTGAATAATTGTATCTCCCTTTGTGTGATTGGATCTACCATATGTGTGATTGGATCTAGTCAATTTGAGTGTTTTCCCTCTCTTGTGTTCTTTGAGTTCGTTGTGTTCTTGGGGATTTCCCCTCCAATTCATGAATGATCTCCATCTAGGGTTCCACCCTACAACATCTTGGTATCATGAGCCATGGTTTCTCATAAAATTGGAGCCCCCTTCTTGTTCTCTAGCCTAATTTTGTTGTGTTCTTCCCAATTTTGAAAATTTTCCCCACCAAAAATAGTCCCAATTTTTTTTGTGATTTGTTGGTTTGATGAGGTTTTGTTGGATTTGATCCATGGATTTGCTTGGTTTCAAGTGGATCTAGCATCCCCCATCCATATCCACCTTTCCCTCCACGAAATCCACCAATTTCTTCCATTTCTCCATGATTTTCCGCCCAAATCCGCGACCCCCGGGCACCCGGACCTAAAACCCCGGGCACCCGGACCCCTGTGCAACGCCGCTGACCACCCCAGGTGCCCGCACCCCTTACCCTCGGGCACCCGGACCCCCAGGCCATCTCCTCCGCCCAACTCCCCTGACCACCCCGGGCACCCGCACCTTCCACCCCCGGGCACCCGCACCCCCCAGAATCAGCCGCGTGCACTTTACGTTTTCACTCATAACTTTCACCCCTGAACTCCGATTTGGGTGTTCTTTGGCTTGTTGAAAAGCTAGCGACGTGCACGAGCTGCTCATCTTGGGTTTACCACCATTGGACTGCATAATTTTTTTAGCATTCTGGCATCTTTGCATAGGCCATCCACCATATCATCCGCCAAACCACCATAGCTTTCCGTAACCTAACCCAATTTTTGCTCCTTATAGCATTTGTGGTTGCTTGAGTGGTGACTTGAGTCTCCTAAGGTGTTTCGGCTACTTAGGGACAATCACTTCGTCATCACCCACCGCAACCACTTCCGCATTGCTAACTCCGGAGCCACCAACACATTCCGCTACCACCATTTGACATTTGCCTTTGGAGATTTGAGTTTGCGGTTTTTACCATTTCCTAAGGTGTTTTGGATACTTAGGGACGGGTCTACATCATCTTGGTATCTACATCAAGAACACCGCCACTCATCATCGCCACGAGGTCGTCTTTGACACCGACCACTTCACCATTTTGACACCCTAACCGTAAGCAAGAACGGTAACCTCTATATCATCTTGGTATCATGGTATCCCATCTGTGTACATTCTTGCCATTACATTGTTAACCCCTTAGCCCATTTTGCGTCACTTGCCTATCAAGACTAGCCTTTGAGTATTGCCAGCAACGTTACTTGTGCACATTAGTGATCCGTACCTCCCACTTCATACATACCATATCATATTGGTATCATCTTGGTATCATCATATCATCCCTTGTGTCACAAGATTGTTCCCGCATATACAAAATTGCTATCTTGGTTTGTACATTTCGCATACTGGCCATACAAAAAAAGAATAAGCTTTTAAGCAAAAGGAAAAGAGAGCAAAGAGCTTGTAAGCAATAGCCATAGCTTCGCCACATTGCATATCATACTACCATATCCGATCATCTTGGATCATCTTGAGAAGAACACCGGGAACATCATACACATAGCATACTTGGGATAGAGGGCTCATACATTTTGCATCTTATAGGTTGTGCACAAGTGTCGTATCCTCCTTTTAAGCAATCTTGCTAGCGTCTCTCTTGAGTTGTGCAACACGAGCGTTTTCCGTGGATTCCACATTTTGTGCTCATTCATTGGTTGCACGACCCCATTTAGCTATCCGTGTGTGTGTTTCCGTGTGCCACATATTGCTATTGGTATACTGGATTCACTTGCGAATTTGTGAATCTTTTCCAACATTATTGACCCTTGCTAACATTTTGCATCAAATTTTTGTGCCACTATCCTCACCGAGCTCCACCATAAGCCTTATGTGTGTAGGTGTGAGAATTGACAAGATCCGGTACCAATTGTGCTATTTCCTTGTTACATTATTGAGTGATCATTTATCCATCTTCAACATTGGATAAGGTACATTGGTCTACTTCTTTCCTTTCTTCCACTTACATTTGCTCGAGTCTTGTGATGGATAGGCAAGGGAATTCATCTCCAGTCTTCCATGACAACGACAACGCGAACAACTACATCACCAAAACGTCCGTCTTCGGACTACAACGAGCAATGCAAGGCATTGAGCAACTCGCCATTGACATTCGCCAAAACGAAGCAAGGATAAGGGACTACCTCGACACAAAGTTGGCCGAATAAAGGGATCAAGTACGAGACATGCTGGCCAACTACAAGTCTTCTTCCCCTTCGTCATCTTCAAGGCGGCGACGCTCAAGTGGCCAATCTTCCGAACGTCATCGAGCTCAAGCACTACAACACCATCAAGATGAAGATGCTCACGATGCGTACACCTACAAGTCGGCATTCTGGGAACGGGGGTCCCCAAACTTGCCTGCCTGCGGCCCACGGCGTTGCTAAGCTAGCGGGCCGTACGGCCCATCTTCATCGACAAGGCAATCAAGACCCTCGCGAGGGGCCAAGCCTCGCGGGGCGGACAATGCAAGACCTCCTCAGGAGCGGCCCAGCCAGGCTGGCTCACGAGGAGTGGAGATGTCAAGGCGGGGCAAACCTCACGAGGCTCTCGTGACATGAGCCATGACGCTCGGCACCAGGCGGGCACCAGCGCGTGCAGCATCCTTGTTTTCTCTTTGGTGCTAAGGAGGCAGGCGCAGGCGCGGAGTACCGAGGCATCAGCAAAAGGTTTCCATATCAGTGCAACGAGACAAAGACCAGCAGGACGGCAAGGCGGAGGTCACCGTGGAGCCCAGGACGGCGTCATCACCAGAGCCTTTAGTAGGCGAAGACAACTTTTGTCAGGATAGCTTGTACTGGCTGTCCCCTTTCAAATTTCCCCGCCGTTGTTGGCTCTCTTCCCGCTCGTTATTTGGGGAGAGGACCAGGGCCTATATAAGTAGAACTAGCCACCACACTAGGGAGGGAGAGTTCTGATCCACAAGTCCAAAGAGCACAAGAACACCCCAACCTCGGGAGGCTGTTCTTCCCCTTGTACTCTTCATCATCAACCCAAGAGGCAATCTACCACCACCACACTGGAGTAGGGTATTACACCACGATGGTGGCCCGAACTAGTATAAGTCTCGTGTCTTTCTATGTTGCGAGTTCGTCCATGAGATCTTAGCGAGCTAGGGCGTGGATTGGTAGGAGGGAAAGAACTTCGTGTGCACCCCAGAGTTCGAACCTTAAGGGTTTTGCCGGAACCCCACATCCGACATTTGGCGCGCCAGGTAGGGGTGCGCTGGAGCTTCCTCTCCACCAATCCGCTTGTCGACGCTCCGTAGCCACGATGTCTGATGACCCAAGGGCTGACTCCGACCGCTGGGTAGCTTGGCCTGCCTCGGCGGTGACACCTGCCCATGAAGACCTCGACCCCACGCTCCGGGCGGCGCGCGCGCCTGTTGGGGAACGTAATAATTTCAAAATTTTCCTACGCACACGCAAGATCATGGTGATGCATAGCAACGAGAGGGGAGAGTGTTGTCTACGTACCCTCGTAGACCGAAGCGGAAGCGTTGACACAATGTAGAGGAAGTAGTCGTACGTTCTCCTTGCGATCCAACCGATCACAGCACCGTTACTCCGGCACCTCCGAGTTCTTGGCACACGTTCAGCTCGATGACGATCCCCGGGCTCCAATCCAGCAAAGCGTCGGGGAAGAGTTCTGTCAGCACGACGGCGTGGTGACGATCTTGATGTGTTACCGGCGCAGGGCTTCGCCTAAGCACTGCAACGATATGACCGAGGTGGAATTTGGTGGAAGGGGGCACCGCACACGGCTAAGGAAAGATCTCAATGATCAATTGTGTGTCCAAGGGGTGCCCCTTGCCTCAGTATATAAAGGATGGAGGAGGAGGAGGCCGGCCAAGCCAATTGGTGCGGCCAAGATATGGAGTCCTACTAGGACTCCAAGTCCTAGTAGGAGTCCACCAAGAGGGGAGGAAGGGAGAAGGAATAGGAGGAGAAGGAGAGGTGGCCGGCCCCCTTTTCCCTAGTCCAATTCGGACTAGAGGGGAGGGGGGGCGCAGCAGCCTTTTTCCTCTTCCCACTAAAGCCCATCAAGGCCCATTACTTCTCCCGTAATCCCGTAACTCCCCGGTACCTCCGAAAATACCCGAACCACTCAGAACCCTTCCGATGTCCGAATATAGTCGTTCAATATATCGATCTTTATGTCTCGACCATTTCGAGACTCCTCGTCATGTTCCCGATCTCATCCGGGACTCCGAACTCCTTCGGTACATCAAAACTCATAAACTCATAATATAACTGTCATCGAAACCTTAAGCGTGCGGACCCTACGGTTCGAGAACAATGTAGACATGACCGAGACACGTCTCCGGTCAATAACCAATAGCGGGACCTGGATGCCCATATTGGCTCCTACATATTCTACGAAGATCTTTATCGGTCAGACCGCATAACAACATACGTTGTTCCCTTTGTCATCGGTATGTTACTTGCCCGAGATTCGATCGTCGGTATCCAATACCTAGTTCAATCTCGTTACCGGCAAGTCTCTTTACTCGTTCCGTAATACATCATCTCACAACTAACACATTAGTTGCAATGCTTGCAAGGCTTATGCGATGTGCATTACCGAGAGGGCCCAGAGATACCTCTCCGACAATCGGAGTGACAAATCCTAATCTCGAAATACGCCAACCCAACATGTACCTTCGGAGACACCTGTAGAGCACCTTTATAATCACCCAGTTACGTTGTGATGTTTGGTAGCACACAAAGTGTTCCTACGGTAAACGGGAGTTGCATAATCTCATAGTTAAAGGAACATGTATAAGTCATGGATAAAAGCAATAGCAACATACTAAACGATCGGGTGCTATGCTAATGGAATGGGTCATGTCAATCAGATCATTCAACTAATGATGTGATCTCATTAATCAAATAACAACTCTTTGTTCATGGTTAGGAAACATAACCATCTTTGATTAATGAGCTAGTCAAGTAGAGGCATACTAGTGACACTCTGTTTGTCTATGTATTCACACATGTATTATGTTTCCAGTTAATACAATTCTAGCATGAATAATAAACATTTATCATGATATAAGGAAATAAATAATAACTTTATTATTGCCTCTAGGGCATATTTCCTTCAGTCGACACCCGGAGGTAGGCCCTCTGCTGGGGAGGCTTCGATGACCCTTCCCCCGGCAGAGGACCTGTGGTCTCCGAGGGCACCGCTGGCGTCCCCTTTCCCCCCTTTGTGTCGTCCAGGTTGCCAGTTGGCTCAAAGGTGGTCGAGGGTGGCGCAAGGCGGGGCCCTCGTCTGGCGATATGAAGCAAGGCCGGTACCTATGAAGAAGGCCCAGTGCATGTGAAGCTCGTCGCCCGTGACACTCTCACATAATAATGAGTTGGGGCTGTACACGCCCCGGAGTCTCAGAGGTGCCGTCCATAGACCCTTGGGGCCCCCTCCCACGCCTAGTGGCAGCACTTAGCTCCGTGCTGGTGAGAAGACTTGAAGACCATAAGACTAGAATAGGTGCCGGACGCGGCCTTTCATTTTGGATCTCTTTTTCTGTAGCCTTGCTTTCTAGATCTGGATTTGAGTTGAAGTCGAGTTTTTATCGATGCGCGTGGGTGGTGACTTTTCTCGTTCGAGCAGTTTCTTGCTTTCTGAATTTCGTTTTGCCTGGGACTCATGTCCATCGCCTTCCCCTCACGAGCCCCTCGCGAGCGGGACTACGCGAAGCACACGCGTGCCGAGCTCGTGTTAACGCTACAATTGGTGCTTGCCTCTTGCGGTCCCCCTCCCGACAGGTCGACAAGCTCCGCAGGAATCTTAGAAACTTTACAGCCTCACGACCCAGCTCGAGGCTGGCGCTGAGTAAGGTAACCCACGATGGGAAATTCACCCCTGGACTTACGAGTTCACGAGGGCACATGCTCAATATCGCATAGGAAAGTAAAGGCTGCAACTTGCTTACATGAGGGGCTCCCCCTCTCAAAATGCTCTTACAAGTTTTCCAAGGGCCACGCCCAAGTTTTTGCGTACAGGATGCAACGACAGGAGAACATGGGATCAGCCAGATATGTCGCTCGCTGCATCGCCCTCGGACGCATCACTCGCATCATCTTCGTCTTCGCCGGCACCGTCGCCACCCTCAGCGACGCCTTCATCACCATTGTCGACCACGTCACCTTCGTCTGCGATGACCACCACCACGTTGTCGTCAGAAGCGAAAGCTCTAACCAGCGCATCCACGTTGTCCTCCACCCACCGCGCCAGGTCACCCCGGCCGGCCTGCGGCACGGGGGAAATGGTGGCGTCGAAGTCGAAGTCAAGAAAGGTGTTCCTGAGGTGGCTAAAGACGCGAGAGAACGCGCGCCCGAGCAGGCCCCGGCTTCTCTCTTCCACGAGCCGACGAGCCCTATTAGACTGGGCTTCCAGGCGCGTCACCACATCGGTGAAGAAGGTCAGGTGGCTGGCGTAGTCATTCTAGCGGGGGTGCGGCGCATTCTCGTCGCAGATGTGGCCCAGGGCGGCATTAGCCCTGTTCCGGAGATCCTGAAGCATGGGGGCGTGCTCGCGCTCCAGCGTCCGCTGTTGGAGCACTTCCTCCCTATTTTGCCACGCGACGGCCTCGGCGTCATCAACCCGCTTCCGAAGAGAAAGTAGTTCGGTGCGGGCGGAGGCCAAGTCCGCCTGCACCGTGACCAGGGTGGCGGCCGTGGCCTCCCCACGCCTCTCCGCCTCGTCCAACCTGAGCCTGAGGGCACCGGCCCTGCCCGCATCCTCCGTCCCTACGAGCTTCAACTTCAAGTCATACCTGCCTTCCATACCGGCACGAACCTCGATCACCCGGCGGTGGACTTCCTCCTGTACCTTGGCCTCGCGGACCCCAATGACATCTTCTGCTTGAACAACTTGACGCTCTCTCGTCTCCAGTCGCTCGAGCTCGAGGCTGCGTCCCACGGCTTCTAGGGCCAATGCCTCCTCGCGCTTCCGGACGTCCTCCTCCTTGGCGGGCGTCCCCCGCAGCGATGCAAGAACGGCTCTCCGCGCCTCCACCTACTGCTCGAGGGACGCACTCCAGGCCTGGAGCTCCCACGCGCGCTTCTCCGCAGCCTCACGACGGCGGTCAGCCTTGCGAGCCTTCTCCAAGGCTCGGGAGCAAGCTTCACGAGAAACCTTGAGGGAAGCCTCGGCCTTCGCGTTCTCAAGATCATGCTGGTAATGGCCAAGGTTAATAGCCACCCTCAGCTTGCGCCGTTCCTCCACCAGCCGAAGACCTCCGCCTCAAGGCGCGAGTCAACGCCCGCGAGCTCTTCACCAAGTCAGCTCATCGCGCCCATTGCCTCTTGGAAGAGCTCATGACGAACTAGGATCCACCCGCGCTCGAGCTCGAACGCTCGACCCACCTTGTCCTCCACCTAGGGGGCTGCGGTCAGGGCATCAAGCGGTGCACCACCCTTGAGCAGGGGGTTGGGGCTGGTGCTGCACCTGGTGTAAACCGGTCCTTGCGAGCAGCCCAAGCCAATCGGGTCTCCCTGCTTGAAGAGGAGCCGAGGATCGAGGCCAACCATCTACTGCCCATGACCAAAGGACGGGTCTTGGGCACGCCCGCCAAGCTCCATGCCAGACCGTGGGGGAGGGGCGACAAAACCGCAGGTTCAGCGCACCACGAAGGCAATAGCGCTCCTTCAACCAACCCTGCTCCAGGGGCAGCAAGAGGATTCGGGACGGTCAAGGCTGACGGGGAGTCGAGGAACGAGGAGGTCATTTCTCATAAGACACGGCAGCCTCGACGGAAGGGGCCCTGAAGGACTGACGTCAGGAAAATAAAACAGCATGCAAGAAGCCATAACAGTAAGGTACTTACGCGTCGATGGCAATGTACTTTCGTCGCTTCAACGGCCCGAAGATGTTGCTACCGCTGGGAATCCTTTCCTCTTGCGGAGCTCCTCGAAGTCCATGCAAAGCCGAGCGAAGCGCTGGACATGGCTGCCAGCGCGGGGCGAGGCCGAGGAGGATCTTGGAGAGCCTACTTCAGGGGTGCTTGGCTGTGGTGAACAGTCGGGGGTCGTCTCGCTACGACCTCCTGAGGCTTCGGGGGCTTTGACCTCGGGAGCCGCATGTTGCGTCACCTCAGCAACCGACGCCCTAGGGGAGGGATCGCGGCCTCCCGAGGACGACGCCCCAGGATCACCATGCAACATGTGCTTCTCAGCGCTTGGGCCACTGATCTCCATCGGATCTCGCCCTCCTGCACCCTCACTCGGGGCGAGCTCGGCACCGGCGACGAGGAAGGGGACCACGTCGATGGGGTTCTCGAGGGGCCCCACCAGGCCGACTGGGCGCAGCCCCCACTGATCAAAGGAGGGCATGCTCGCGGCAAATGCAGTTTTGTTCTCGCAGCGATACAACAGACAGCTCTTCCTAGGCATGTCGTCCGGCAAGGGGACACCCGACAGAACCATAAGCACCGTTTGCCGCGTCGTAAGAGGAAGCCCCTTCTCCTAACACCTCATATGGTCCTGACTACTGAGCAAGGCCCACATTGGGTGGGAATGGCGCTGAAGCGGAGCAACTCGGCGCTTGACGAACTCCTTCACCACCATAGGCGTTGTCACGCCGCGGTCCTTCAACCTCCTCAGCATGAGCCAGACGGGGGCGAGGCGGGGGCTCGTGAGCTTCTGATGGCCCCAATCGGAGTTTGGAACAGCAGGCCCCGCCGGAGCATGGAGCAGAGGACTGAGCACGCTGGCGTCAACAAACACCCATCGTGTCCGAAACTCACTCGTGGATGGAGGCAGCTCAAAGTTGATCCCTGCGCCCGCTGTCGCGGCCACGGTCTGGAAGCTCATGCACCCCGAGCTCTGCCGGGGGCCGGTCAGATGCAATGAGAAGAAATGGCGGAGGAGGGCCACAGAGGGAGCGATGCCCACCATTGCTTGGCACAAGAAGGCGAAGACGGCAAGAAGGGTCACAGATGGAGGGTCAAGATGGAGCATGTGGATCTGATAATGCTCAAGCACCGCGTTGAAGAAGGCGGAGAAGGGAGGAATCAGGCCAGCCCAGAGGGCATCTATGAAGATTGGGACCTTAGTGGCGGCCCGTGCCATACGAGTGCGAGACGTGCGCCAAGCCACCGTCTCTCCCCACTCGTTGAAACTGGAGGCAAGCATGGGGCGCACCTTGTCCATAGCCTCGTCGTTGAGTGCCCGAGATCGGCCGAGCTCAGGCTCAAAGGGCAGAGGCGCACTTGGCGAAGACAGAGGTTTCTTCCCCTTGTCAACTTGTTTCGGCGCCATGGTGATGAAGCAGGCGGAGCGCAAGTCAGATTGGAAGGGCGAAGCAGAGTCTCGAGGAAGCAGGGAGATTGGGGGAGCCAGGCATGGGCGAAGGAAGAATAACTGTGTAAGATGCGGGGGCCGCATAGCCAGGCGGATTCAAAGGCAGCGTGGGGAAGCGGAGATGCCCACGCCCAATCAACCGCCACGCGTCAACCGAGGCCGCGGGCTTTTGGGGCCTGCGGCGCTCCGTATTTGACCCTTGGCTTCACCTCGAAGCCAAGCCCGAGCGCGCCTGGGACCCGGGGGCTACTGTCGGCGTTCTGGGAACAGGGGTCCCCAGACTTGCCTGCCTGCGGCCCACGGCGTCGCTAAGCTAGCGGGCCGTACGGCCCATCTTCATCGACAAGGCAATCAAGACCCTCGCGAGGGGCCAAGCCACACGGGGCGGACAATGCAAGACCTCCTCAGGAGCGGCCCAGCCACGCTGGCTCACGAGGAGCGGAGATGTCAAGGCGGGGCAAACCTCACGAGGCTCTCGTGATGTGAGCCATGACGCTCGGCACCAGGCGGGCACCAGCGCGTGCAGCGTCCTTGTTTTCTCTTTGGTGCTAAGGAGGCAGGCGCGGGCGCGAAGTACCGAGGCATCAGGCAAAGGTTTCCATATCAGTGCAACGAGACAAAGACCAGCAGGACGGCAAGGCGGAGGTCACCATGGAGCCCAGGACGGCGTCATCACCAGAGCCTTTAGTAGGCGAAAACAACTTTTGTCAGGATAGCTTGTACTGGCTGTCCCCTTTCAAATTTCCCCGCCGTTGTTGGCTCTCTTCCCGCTCGTTATTTGGGGAGAGGACCAGGGCCTATATAAGTAGAACTAGCCACCATAGTAGGGAGGGAGAGTTCTGATCCACAAGTCCACAGAGCACAAGAACACCCCAACCTCGGGAGGTTGTTCTTCCCCTTGTACTGTTCATCATCAGCCCAAGAGGAAATCCACCACCACCACACTGGAGTAGGGTATTACACCACAACGGTGGCCCGAACCAGTTTAAGTCTCGTGTCTTTCTGTGTTGCGAGTTCGTCGAGTTCGTCCGTGAGATCTTAGCAAGCTAGGGTGTGGATCGGTAGGAGGGAAAGAACTTCGCGCGCACCCCAGAGTTCGAACCTTAAGGGTTTTGCTGGAACCCCGCATCCGACAGCCACCATATTGAGAGTGAGAGTGACTTTACCACTAGCCCCATATATGATGAGCTGCCACAATTCCCATGTGAGGAGAGTTACCACCACCACTTGAGTGATTTGAGTGACTCCACCATATGTGACATTGAGTGCACCTACCTTGAGGGAGTGAGTGAGCCACCACCACATAGAGAGAGTGAGGTAGTTGATAGGGCATGTGAGGCCATTTCGATTTCTAACAGCTTAACCTCTACCACTATTGTGTCTTCTCATTTGGTGCTAGGCCCCATTTATGATGACACGCCTATTCGCGACGACTTCGTCCTTCCTATGGACAAGACGATGGCCATGGTGGAATATGATGCACCCCCACATGGTTCCATCAAGTTGATGATGATGACCACCATTTGGTCTTTGCCACCTCACCTACACCACTTGAGTGGAATGAACAAGGTAACATAGGTGAAGGTGATGCTCTAGTCCCACTAGTGGACACTCTTAACATTGATTGCTTGCATGATGTCGATCCACCTATTGCCATGCTTCATGCTAGTTTGACTTCCCAATGCGATGATTTACCCATTTATGATGAGTTTGATGATTGCCATGTGGAGTCTATTAGTCGTGATGCCATGTTACATAGGATTTCTGGTGATAACTCTCTTGGTCACATCATGTTTGACAATCCTCTTGACTTGTCATATGCTATGCATGAGATCAACCATATGTCATATTTGCAATCTCATCGTAGTGACTATGCATATGCCATCAACATAAACACAATTTGCACATATGGCATAGATGACAAGCCCATGGTCATTGGCATTTGCTTTTCTTGCGATGATATTGCCATGCTTCCTTTACATGATTTGTGCAATTCATCTACTATGTCATGCCATGATCACATTGTTCCAAATATGCATTGTTTTGGATGTTGTCAATATTCTCCATGTGATGTTTCCACTACTGCTCATGAGGAGACCCCCATATTTTCCTCATACATGTTAGGAGATTTTGATTCATCCTATCCATTGCATGATCCCACTACTTGTGTGCACCATATGCTCCCCATGAATGAAAATGATATTGATGTGCCATATACTTGCATTCTCAATTTGTGTCATCATCGTGTCATACACAATAACTATTCTTTCATGATTGATGACATGTTCTTATACCATGCATAAAATTTCTTTGAGCGATGCTTATCTTGTGCTAACTCACACATGCACATACACATCATGAAGGATGATGTGTATATTTACCATGCACACACTTTCTTTGGTTTGTGTCTCTTTTGTGTAGGTACACATGAATACTTGTCAACCTCGCAATCCCACGAGTTGACAAAACGAGCTCTAGAGAGCAACGATGACTTGGGATCCCATGGATTTCCTTTCGCACCGCTCTCTTCGCGCAAAGACTTCGCGCATTTCTTCTACATCACACTCACTTGGTTATGGGTTATTGTCCATTACATATTATATGACCATATTGCCATGTTCACTTTGCATGATATGCTCATTCCTATGCCTTTGCCATGCATTTGTGACCCATGCTTTGCATTACACATGATGATTGAGTCTACTACGTGTGTGTATATTTGCAAGCTTGGTGGAGATATTGCTTGTTCTTGCCATGTTTCCTTTGTCACCCATGCCTATGATGATTCTATGATCTTGCTTTGTGCTCGTGCTCGCGATATGTCATGTGCATTGCCTATGCCTATTATTTGCTGACATGACATGATTGCCATGATTTCCTCTAGTGTGTTGCTTCTTCGCTCCACTAGTTTGCACGACTTGATTTCTATGCTTGCTCATGTTGCATCCATTCTTGGATTACTTGCTCCTATCATATGTTTGGTTGCAACAATGTCATTACTTCACTATGCCATGTCCCATTGCTTGTCACTTGCTTGACTTGTTTGCCTCACACATGATGAACAATTGCTCTTTCTTTTAGTTGAGTGCCACTCGATTTTCACTACACCCTATGCACATTATGCTTGGATTGTCTTGCACTTGCATGTGTTTAGACATATCATCTTCTTTGGTGTTGTGAATGACTCTTATGCCTACCATAGACCATTTGTTGAGAAATTTATGCATGCTTGGTATGACATTGAGGTAGATGCTTGTTTACTTGTCCAACATTTTAGCACCTTTACCTCACCTTTGCATGATTGTTTCCATGATGCTTTTCTATGTGCTCAATTTAGATGCTTAAATGCCATGCCACACTTCTTTGTCAAACCATATGCTATGCTTCATGATGACACTTGTTTGATGAATCACCTCTTGAATGCTTGGTGTTGCACTAACTCTAACCACATTCGTTTTTCCAAGTGTTTGTCGTTCTTGCTCCTTTTGAAGGAATCACAAGACGGTGCGACATTGGAGAGTGACCATTTCGAGCATCCACATGACAACTGCTTGGTGGTTAACCACTTCTACACGGCGACGCCCTCTCTTTACCATGGTGATGAAGATCACGATCCGTGGACGGATCTCCCCCAAGGGGGGGAGATGATGCGGAGCATCCCTCGACCATCACCATGGACGTCACACCACCACCGCAAGGACGGAGAAGACCGATGACAAGAGAACACACACGTGCCACCGAAACTGAGGTTGACTCCTTCCTCTTCAAACTTCATTCGGTTGCATATGAGAGTCGGGTCCTACCTCAAATAGAAACGTTGTGCCTTGTTAGGTACCAAGGAGATGACCGGGAGGACACGAGGACGGAGATTCAAGCAACCATGGAGAAGGAGGAGAGAAGCGAGAAGAGAGTAGAAGGAGAGGCTCTGGACACTTTGGCCCCGGAGGCTCGCCCCCTGGCGCTACTCCTAGCCAGCCCCGGGTGCCCGGCCTCACAAGGCCCAGCCACCGCCCAGGCCACCACGGGTGCCCGGTCCTGGGGCCCCGGGTGCCCGGCCGCCCGCCCAGCCACAGGCCACTGGCCCGGGTGCCCGCACCTTCGGCCCCGGGTGCCCGACCCCTCCTCACCTGGGTGCCATCTGCCACCCCCAGGTGCCCGGGCTGTCAACCCCCGGGTGACCCCCGGGCGATGGCCCTGACCGGTCCGGGTGCCCGGTCCACTCCGAGGGCCTGCGTGCCTCTTCGGGTTTTTACCCATGTATCCCCCCTCCTCCTCTTATTTGGTCCCTAGACTATAAGTACTGAGGATAGCAAAGTATATGATAGACATATGTGAGCTTTGCTCCATGGATCCACTCCACTAGGAGATCAAGACCTCCTCTTGGAGTGACCAACCTCAAGACCCACTCATGGGTGGCCCTCATCAAGACCTCTCTCCTCATAGGATTGGGATGAACTAGTACCTTGTATCTTCCTTTGTTGTCTTTGAATCATTGTATCTCTCTTTGTGTGATTGGATCTAGCATATATGTGATTGGATCTAGTCAATTTGAGTGTTTTCCCTCTCTTGTGTTCTTCGTGCTTGTCGTGTTCTTGGGGATTTCCCCTCCAATTCGTGAAAGATCTCCATCTAGTGTTCCACCCTACAACACACTTCTTTTTCTACTGTTGTGTACGTGCAATAACTAGCACCATCGGATATATCTTATGGTTATTGGGGCGTTTGCCGGGAATGGCCTCGTGGCGAGCTATTGACTAGTCTTTTTTTCACATGCATTACATTGACACATATCATCTATCTCCCTCTTTCCCATGCACACAACTAGTCTCTCGGGACTTCTCGCATGCACCATCTCCAGCTATCTAGATCGATGCCACCCACATGCACTGTGCTTATTATGTTGTAAACGAAGAGAGGAGGTGCACGCATGCACTCGTCCTCTCTCACACATGCATCTCTAGATATGAATTGTATTGTTCTCAACCATATGATTGGCTCTATCATAGGTTCACATTGCTCCTTGGCCTTGAGATTGAGAAGTTTAAAACGTGGAGACTCAGCTGGAGGCGCGATGTTTTGGTTAATGTCCAGGCCGCACACGGCACCAACACGACACGATCTTGGTCTGCCTGGTGCGCAGTCGGGTGAGTACTACTAGTAGTAGTACTTCTTTGATGTGTCGCATCAACTCGCAGAAGTATGCCACACTTCCTCAATAAACAAGCATATAAGCAGCTGATACTGCTTACCCAAAGGATCTTTATATCCAACAAACACAAAATATCCCTTCGACTATTGGAAATTACTTTAAGTGATGATCTGATGTGGAAGTGATTGTTGCATCGCCGCCAAAATCCACCATCTCTTAAGCTAAAGTAGACCGAGCTAACCCCTATATTAGCATATTACTAAGATAAACATAAGGCATTATAGAATCATTTAGGAGGTGAGCTTGTCAATCTGAATGTGGAGGGACACCGTTCTCAACAACCCAACCCCGGCTAGCAGCTTGGGCGGCACTATGAAGAAGGTCAGCTCCTGCACGGCGATGGAGCCGGGCTCCTTGCTGCTTGTCACCTCGATTTCCACCTTGACGGCATCGGTCCTGTCTTTGGGCTCCCTCGGCTGGCCGTTCGCCCACGCATTGGCCGTGTAGTGCGACGGTGGGGATGTCCTCTCTCTGATGCATATGACCGACACGGCAATAGGCACGCCGATGTCGAGCACGCCGCCGACCATGAAAAACGCGCGGCCGTCCTCCTTCGCGAACAGCAAGCGCCGCGGCTTCGACACCGGTACTGGTAGCTGGAGCACCTTGCCGTACTGGATCTTGTGTACATGCATGGGATGCACGGTGTTGATGTGGCGGCAGGCCTTCGTAGCCACAGACGGGGACAGGGCATTTGCCGAGCGCAAGCGGACACACGCTCTGGTGATCGACGAGCTTGTGGTAAGTGACGTAGAGGCCACAACCTTCTTGCTGGCACTCCACCCTCAACGAGGACAGGACTACATCCATCGTCGTGTTGCACACATCAAAGCCGCAGCCGCGTTCGTACTTGTGGCACTGCCGCTGGTTCCCGGGCGCTCATCGTGGCAGTCTGTGTAGGCAGGTACCCTCCCTTGCACTGCACAAATCAATCGAACAACACATCAATCAAGAAACCATCACCTTGCTCGGTCAGCCGAACGGATGAGGTGTATTCGAACCTCGTACACTAGAGGCTTCAAGGGGCGGAGGCACAAGGGGCAGTGGAGCAAGTGAGGTCCATAGAGACCTCCATCGTTGGGTCCTATTCCGTCGGCATGATCTCGGCCTCCGCGTGCACCACCATGTCTCGCTTTAGGGCTGGAGCATTATAATGTTTTACCATCACATATTCATACTACTTCAAGGTGCATTAAATCAACACATGCAAGTATCAAAAGGGTAGTCACGGCATGCATGCATGCGTTGTAATTAATTCATCAATAAACGCAAATTATTAAAATATATCGAGTGCACTGCTTTGATGTGTCGCGTCAACTCGTACAACAAGGAGAAGCTTGATTACAATACCCTCTCCCTCGCCCATGAGCGTGCTGGCTCGCAGGACTAGGAGAAGCTTTCGCTGCACGCTCTCCCTCCCGCACGCAATGGACATGCAGCAGTTCGTTCGGTGTCAGATGGACAGAAGCATAATAGTAGTACTCCAATGTAGTAGTACCATCATTGTTAGACTTCCTGAAGAGGCGAAGATCCAAGCACAACCCGAACGCTCGTGTGGCAGTTTCATGTGCAGGGGAGGTAGTATAGTAACATAGTGTAGTATTGCATGTACCGTGCCTCTAAGCTTAGTATCATTGGAGTCGGCTCCATGCTATGAGGCGGTCTCGAAGCATTTTTCGATTAAAATAATCTTCTGGCCCTACCTGTCATCCTGGTGATTTTAGTTTGCATGTTGGTCTGGTCAAGCGAGGAATATATATTTCAAATTGTGGTGGGGTAAATGAGGTTGCACAAATATTGTACACCGTGGGTCTTTTAGCCAAGTTTAGAGGCAAGCATGTGGGGCCCGTTCTATGATGTGCCCCGTCAACTCAGACAACAAGGAGAAGCTTGATTACTAGTACTCCCTCGCCCATGCGTATGGTGGCTCGCAGACGAGGAGAAGCTTTTTCTTACTACTCCTACAACAAGCTCTCCCTCCCCCACACGATGGATGGACATGCAACAGTGGATTCGATATTGTTGAAGTAGTAACATCATTGTTCGACTTCTCGAAGAGGCCAAGAGCCAAGCGCTGAAGCAAATATTCCCTAGAGGCAATAATAAAGTTGTTATTTATATTTCCTTATATCATGATAAATGTTTATTATTCATGCTAGAATTGTATTAACTGGAAACTTAGTACATGTGTGAATACATAGACAAAACAGAGTGTCCCTAGTATGCCTCTACTTGAATAGCTCGTTAATCAAAGATGGTTAAGTTTCCTAACCATAGACGTGTTGTCATTTGATGAACGGGATAACATCATTAGAGAATGATGTGATGGACAAGACCCATCCGTTAGCTTAGCATTATGATCGTTTAGTTTTATTGCTATTGCTTTCTTCATGGCTTATACGTATTCCTCTGACTATGAGATTGTGCAACTCCCGAATACCGGAGGAACACCTTGTGTGCTATCAAACGTCACAACATAGCTGGGTGATTATAAAGATGCTCTACAGGTGTCTCTGAAGGTGTTTGTTGAGTTGGCATAGATCAAGATTAGGATTTGTCACTCTGTGTATCAGAGAGGCATCTCTGGGCCCTCTCGGTAATGCACATCACTATAAGCCTTGCAAACAATGTGACTAATGAGTTAGTTGTGGTGCATCACAGAACGAGTAAAGAGACTTGCCGGTAACGAGATTGAACTAGGTATGATGATACCGACGATCAAATCTCGGGCATGTAACATACCGATGACATAGGGAATGACATATGTTGTTATGCGGTTTAACCGGTAAAGATCTTCGTATAATATGTAGGAACCAATATGAGCATCTAGGTTTCGCTATTGGTTATTGACCGGAGATGTGTCTCGGTCATGTCTATATAGTTCTCGAACCCATAGGGTCCGCACGCTTAACGTTCGATGACGATTATTATGAGTTATGTGTTTGGTGACTGAAGTTTGTTCGGAGTCCCGGATGAGATCACGGACATAACGAGGAGTCTCGAAATGGTCGAGAGGTAAAGATTCATATATTGAAAGGTTATATTCAGACATCGGAATGGTTCCAGGTGATTCGGGTATTTTACCGGAGTACTGAGGGGTTACCGGAACCCCCCGGGGGAAATCATGGGCCTCATGGGCCATGGGAGAGAAGAGGGGACAGCCCACAAGGGGGAGGCACGCCCCCCAAGGGGAGTCAGAATAGGAAGGGTAGGGGCACGGCCCCTCTTTCCCTCTTCCTCTCCAGTCCTTCCTTCTTTCCCCCACCGTTGGAAGGAAAAAGGTGGGAGGGCCGAATCCTACTTGGACTAGGAGTCCAAGTCAGACTCCCCCCTTGGCGCGCCCCTCCTAGGCCGCCGGCCTCCTCCTCCACCCCTTTATATACGGGGGTGGGGGGCACCCCAAAGGCACACCAAGAGTTCTCTTAGCCGTGTGCGGTGCCCCCCTCCACAGTTTACTCCTCCGGTCATAGCGTCGTAGTGCGTAGGTGAAGCCCTGCACGAATCACATCACCAACACCGTCGCCACGCCATCGTGCTGACGGAGGTCTCCCTCAACCCTCTACTGGATAAAGAATTCGAGGGACGTCATCAAGCTGAATGTGTGCTGAACACGGAGATGTCGTACGTTCGGAACTTGGACCGGTTGGATCATGACGACATTCGACTACATCAACCGCATTAATTTAACGCTTCCACTTTCGGTCTACGAGGGTACATGGACACACTCTGCCCTCTCGTTGCTATGCATCACCTAGATAGATCTTGCGTGATCATAGGAATTTTTTTGAAATTGCATGCTCCCCAACAGTGGCATCCGAGCCAAGTCTATGCGTAGATGATATGCATGAGTGGAACACAAAGAGTTGTGGGCGATAATAGTCATGCTGCTTACCACCAACGTCTTACTTTGATTCGGCGGTATTGTTGTATGAAGGGGCCCGGACCGACATTACATGACCGCGTTCATGAGACTGGTTCTACCGACGTGTTTCGCACACAAATGGCTAGTGGGTGTCTGTTTCTCCAACTTTAGTTAAATCGAGTTCGACTACGGTCGGTCCTTGTTGAAGGTTAAAACAGAACACTTGATGAAAAATCGTTGTGTTTTTGATGCGTAGGTAAGAACGGTTCTTGCTAGAAGCCCGTAGCAGCCACGTAAAACTTGCAACAACAAAGTAGATGACGTCTAACTTGTTTCTACAGGGCATGTTGTGATGTGATATGGTCAAGACGTGATGAGATATAAATTGTTGTATGAGATGATCATGTTCTATAAAAGTTATCGGCAACTGGCAGGAGCCTTATGGTTGTTGCTTTATTGTATGAAATGCAATTGCTATGTAATTGCCTTATTTTATCACTAAGCGGTAGCAATAGTTGTGGAAGCAATAGTTGGCGAGACGACAACGACGCTACGATGGAGATCAAGGTGCCAAGCCGGTGACGGTGGAGATCATGACAGTGCTTTGGAGATGGAGATCAAAGGCACAAGATGATGATGGCCATATCATGTCATATATTTGGATTGCATGTGATGTTTATCCTTTATGCATCTTATTTTGCTTAGTACGGCGGTAGCATTATAAGATGATCCCTCACTAAATTTCAAGGTATAAGTTTTCTTCCTGAGTATGCACCATTGCTACAGTTCATCATGTCGAGACACCACGTGATGATCGGGTGTGATAAGCTCTACGTTCACATACAACGGGTGCAAGCCAGTTTTGCACGTGCAGAATACTCGGGTTAAACTTGACGAGCCTAGCATATGCAGATATGGCCTCGGAACACTGAGACCGCAAGGTCGAACATGAATCATATAGTAGATATGATCAACATAGTGAACTACTCCATCTCACGTGATGATCGGACATGGTTTAGTTGATATTGATCACGTGATCATTTAGATGACAAGATGGTGTCTATCTAAGTGGGAGTTCTTTAGTAATATGATTAATTGAACTTTAATTTATCATGAACTTAGTACCTGATAGTTTTTGCATATATATGTTGTTGTAGATCAATGGCCCGTGCTACCGTTCCCTTGAATTTTAATGTGTTCCTAGAGAAAGCTAAGTTGAAAGATGATGGTAGCAACTACACAGACTGGATCCGTAACTTCAGGATTATCCTCATTGCTGCACAGAGGAGTTACGTCCTGGAAGCACCACTAGGTGCATGACCCACTGCAGGAGCAACTCCGGACGTTATGAATGTCTAGCAGAGCAAAGTTGATGACTACTCGATAGTTCAGTGTGCCATGCTTTACGGCTTAGAATCAGGACTTCAAAGACGTTTTGAACGTCATGGAGCATATGAGATGTTCCAGGAGTTGAAGTTAATATTTCAAGCAAATTCCCGAGTTGAGAGATATGAAGTCTCCAACAAGTTTTACAGCTGCAAAATGGAGGAGAATAGTTCTATCAGTGAAAACATACTCAGAATGTCTGGGTACCATAACCACTTGACTCAGCTGGGAGTTAATCTTCCTGATGATAGTGTCATTGACAGGGTTCTTCAATCACTGCTGCCAAGCTATAAAGGATTTGTGATGAACTATAATATGCAAGGGATGGAAAAGACAATTCCCGAGATCTTCACGATGCTAAAGGCTGTGGAGGTAGAAATCAAGAAGGAGCATCAAGTGTTGATGGTTAACAAGACCACTAGTTTCAAGAAAGAAGGAAAAGGGAAGAAGGGGAACTTCAAGAAGAACAACAAGCAAGTTGCTGCTCAAGGGAAGAAACCCAAGTCTGGACCTAAGCCTAAGACTGAGTGCTTCTACTACAAAAGGGACTGGTCACCGGAAGCGGAACTGCCCCAAGTATTTGGTGGATAAGAAGGATGGCAAAGTGAAAGGTATATTTGATATACATGTTATTGATGTACCTTACTAACGCTCCTAGTAGTGCCTGGGTATTTGATACTGGTTATGTTGCTCACATTTGCAACTCGAAACACGGGCTACGGATTAAACGAAGATTGGCTAAGGACAAGGTCATGATGCGCGTGGGAAATGGTTCCAAAGTCGATGTGATCGTCGTCGGCACGCCACCTCTACATCTACCATCGGGATTAGTTTTAGACATGAATAATTGTTATTTGGTGCCAGCGTTGAGCATGAACATTATATCTGGATCTTGTTTGATGCAAGACGGTTATTCATTTAAATCAGAGAATAATGGTTGTTCTATTTATATGAGTAATATCTTTTATGGTCATGCACCCTTGATGAGTGGTCTATTTTTGTTGAATCTCGATAGTAGTGATACACATATTCATAATATGGAAGCCAAAAGATGCAAAGTTAATTATGATAGACTTAGAGTCTGTTCTTCGGAACAATGGAGCGAGCAACTGACTTATTAGAAATAATACATACTGATGTATGTGATCCGATGAGTGTTGAGGCTCACGGCGGGTATCGTTATTTTCTGACCTTCCCAAATGATTTGAGCAGATATGGGTATATCTACTTAAGGAAATATAAGTCTGAAACATTTGAAAACTTCAAAGAATTTCAGAGTGAAGTGGAAAATCATTGTAACAAGAAAATAAAGTTTCTACGATCTGATCGTGGAGGTGAATATTTGAGTTATGAGTTTGGTCTTCATTTGAAATAATGTGGAATAGTTTTGCAACTCACGCCACCTGGAACACCACACCGTAATGGTGTGTCCGAACATCGTAACCGTACTTTATGAGATATGGTGCGATCTATGATGTCTCTTATCGATTTACCGCTATCGTTTTGGGGTTATGCTTTAGAGACGGCTGCATTCACGTTAAATATGGCACCATCTAAATCCGTTGAGACGACACCATATAAACTGTGGTTTAGCAAGAATCCTAAGCTGTCGTTTCTTAAAGTTTGTGGCTGCGATGCTTATGTGAAAAACTTCAACCTGATAAGCTCGAACCCAAATCGGAGAAATGTGTCTTCATAGGATACCCAAAGGATACTGTCGGGTACACCTTTTATCACAGGTCTGAAGGCAAGATATTCGTTGCTATGAATGGATCCTTTCTAGAGAAGGAGTTTCTCTCGAAAGAAGTGAGTCGAAGGAAAGTAGAACTTGATGAGGTAATTGTACCTTCTCTGGAATTGGAAAGTAGTTCATCACAGAAATCAGTTCCACTGATTCCTACACCAATTAATGAGGAATCTAATGATGATGATCATGAAACTTCAGATCAAGTTACTACGGAACATCATAGGTCAGAGTACGGTCCGCACCATAGTGGTACAGTAATCATGTTCTGGAGGTCATGTTACTTGACCATGACGAACCTACGAACTATGAGGAAGCGATGATGAGCCCAGATTCCGTGAAATGGCTTGAGGCCATTAAATTTGAGATGGGATCCATGTATAAGAACAAAGTGTGGAATTTTGTTGACCTGCCCGATGATTGGCAAGCTATAGAGAATAAATGGATCTTCAAGAAGAAGAATGACGTTGACGGTAATGTTACTGTCTACAAAGCTCGAATTGCTGTGGAAGGTTTTCGACAAGTTCAAGGAGTTGACTATGATGAGACCTTCTCACCCGTAGCGATGCTTAAGTCTGTCCGAATCATGTTAGCAATTGCTGCATTTTATGATTATGAAATTTGGCAAATGGATGTCAAATCTGCATTCTTAATGGATATCTTAAAGAAGAGTTGTATATGATGCAACCAAAAGGTTTTGTCAATCCTAAAGGTGCTAACAAAGTGTGCAAGCTCCAGCGATCCAATTATGGACTAGTCAAGCCTCCCGGAGTTGGAATATACGCTTTGATAGTATGATCAAAGCATATGGTTTTATACAGACTTTTGGAAAAGCCTGTATTTACAAGAAAGTTTGTGGGAGCTCTGTAGCATTTCTAATATTATATGTGGATGACATATTGTTGATTGGAAATAATACATAATTTCTGGATAGCATAAAAGGATACTTGAATAAGAATTTTTCAATGAAAGACCTCGGTGAAGCTGCTTATGTATTGGGCATCAAGATCTATAGAGATAGATCAAGACGCTCAATTGGACTTTCACAAAGCACATACCATGGTAAAGTTTTGAAGAAGTTCAAGATGGATCAGTCAAATTAAGGGTTCTTACCTGTGTTACAATGTGTGAAGTTGAGTCAGACTCAATGCCCGACCACTGCAGAAGATAGAGAGAAAATGAAAGACATTCCCTATGCCTCAGCCATAGGTTCTATATCATGTATGCAATGTTGTGTATGAGACCTGATGTGTGCCTTGCTATAAGTTTAGCAGGGAGGTACCAAAGTAATCCATGAGTGGATCACTGGACAACGGTAAAGAACATCCTGAAATACATAAAAAGGACTAAGGATATGTTTCTCGTTTATGGAGGTGACAAAGAGCTTGTTGTAAATGGTTACGTCAATGCAAGCTTTGACATTGATCCAGATGACTCTAAGTCACAAACCGGATACATGTGTATATTAAATGGTGGAGCTATAAGTTGGTACAGTTCCAAGCAGAGCGTCGTGGCAAGATATATGTGTGAAGCAGAGTACATAGCTGCTTCAGAAGCAACAAATGAAGGAGTCTGAATGAAGGGGTTCATATCCAATATAGGTGTAATACCTAGTGCATAGAGTCGAATGATTTTTTTGTGACAATACTGGAGCAATTGCCTTGGCGAAGGAATCCAGATTTCACAAGAGAACTAAACACATCAAGGTACGCTTCAATTCCATCCGCGATCAAGTCAAGGAGGGAGACATAGAGATTTGCAAAATACATATGGATCTGAATGTTGCAGACCCGTTGACTAAGCCTCTTCCACGAGCAAAACATGATCAGCACCAAGACGCCATGGGTGTTAGAATCATTACTATGTAATCTAGAGTACTAAATCTAGTGCAAGTGGGAGACTAAAGGAAATATGCCCTATAGGCAATAATAAAGTTCTTATTTATATTTGCTTATATCATGATAAATGTTTATTATTCAAGCTAGAATTGTATTAACCGGAAACTTAGTACATGTGTGAATACATAGACAAAACAGAGTGTCCCTAGTATGCCTCTACTTAACTAGCTCATGAATCAAAGATGGTTAAGTTTCCTAACCATAAACATGTGTTGTCATCTGATGAACGAGATCACATCATTAGAGAATGATGTGATGGAAAAGACCCATCCGTTAGCTTAGCATTATGATCGTTTAGTTTTATTGCTATTGCTTTCTTCATGACTTATACATATTCCTCTAACTATGAGATTGTGCAACTCCCGAATACCAGAGGAACACCTTGTGTGCTATCAAACATCACAATGTAACTGGGTGATTATAAAGATGCTCTACAGGTGTCTCCGAAGGTGTTTGTTGAGTTGGCATAGATCAAGATTAGGATTTGTCACTCTGTGTATCGGAGAGGTATCTCTGGGCCCTCTCGAGAATGCACATCACTATAAGCCTTGGAAGCAATGTGACTAATGAGTTAGTTGCAGGATGATGCATTACAGAACGAGTAAAGAGACTTACCGATAATGAGATTGAATTAGGTATGATGATACCGATGATCGAATCTCGGGCAAGTAACATACCAATGACAAAGGGAATGACGTATGTTGTTATGTGGTTTGACCGATAAAGATCTTCGTATAATATGTAGGAACCAATATGAGAATCCAGGTTCCGCTATTGGTTATTGACTGGAGATGTGTCTCGGTCATGTCTACACAGTTCTCGAACCCGTAGGGTCCGCATGCTTAACGTTCAATGACGATTTGTATTATGAGTTATGTGTTTTTGTTACCGAAGTTTTTTTGGAGTCCCGGATGAGATCACGGACATGACGAGAAGTCTCGAA
The DNA here is from genome assembly GCA_032464435.1 of Aegilops umbellulata. NCBI lineage: Eukaryota > Viridiplantae > Streptophyta > Magnoliopsida > Poales > Poaceae > Aegilops > Aegilops umbellulata. The sequence goes on from CP136060.1 coordinate 292,524,981, forward strand.
ATGAGGTAAAGATTCATATATTGGAAGGTTAAATTCGGACATCGGAATGGTTCCGAGTGATTCGGGTATTTTATCGGAGTACCGAGGGGTTAACGTAACACCCCGGGGGTAATCATGGGCCTCATGGGCCATGGGAGAGAAGAGGGGACAACCCACAAGGGGGAGGCGCCCCCCAAGGGGATTCCGAATAGGAAGGGGAGGGGGCGCGGCCCCTCTTTCCCTCTTCCCCCCTTCGTTGGAAGGAAAAGGTGGGAGGGCCAAATCCTACTTGGACTAGGAGTCCAAGTAGGACCCCCCCCCTTGGCACGCCCGTCCTAGGCCGCCAGCCTCCTCCTCCCCCCTTTATATACGGGGGCAGGGGGCACCCCAAAGGCACACCAAGAGTTCTCTTAGCCGTGTGGGTGCCCCCCTCCACAGTTTACTCCTCCGGTCATAGCGTCGTAGTGCTTAGGCGAAGCCCTGCACCGATCACATCACCAACACCGTCGCCACGCCGTCGTGCTGACAGAACTCTCCCTCGACCCTCTACTAGATCAAGAGTTCGAGGGACATCATCGAGCTGAACGTGTGCTGAACACGGAGGTGCCGTACGTTCGGTACTTGGATCGGTTTGATCGTGAAGACATTCGACTACATCAACCGCGTTAATCTAACGCTTCCGCATTCGGTCTATGAGGGTACATGGACACACTCTCCCCTCTCGTTTCTATGCATCTCCTAGATAGATCTTGCGTGATCGTAGGGAATTTTTTGAAATTACATGATATGTTCCCCAACAAGCGCAACCCGAACGTGGCAGTTGCGAACGCTCGCCAAGCAGTCTTATGTGTAGGGGTGGAGCATGGTGTGGCAGTTTTGTGGCAATTATTTTCTATTGTTGTTTGCGTCCAATGGGTGCCACCGTCGGATGCAGATCTTACGGTTATGGTGGCGATTTCTAGTTATAGTCATCTTACGAAAAGCAAATAATCCCAAAACAAACCCGACCACATTTCTTGTTTCTAGACATGAATAGATATCAACCAATAAGAGACGTGGGCCGTGTATGTTTTTAATGCCTTAAGACGTACATAGCATGGCATGCAGTGGTCAGTTCATTGCATGCAATAGTATTAATTAGCAAATACTCCCTCCATTCCTAAATATTTGTCTTTCTAGACATTTCAACAAGTGACCATACCGTAAATGAGTACATACGGAGCAAAATGAGTGAATGTACATCGTAAATATTTAGGGACGAAGGGAGTAAATATTAAGCTCTCTTGTTTTCCTCTCCGCCTTGGTTTCGGTGCACAATATTGAGTACTACTACTGACTAGTCTCTTTTTGACACGTGTTTACATTTATACGGCTTGAATGCCAACGAGGGAGAGGGTAGCGGTTCTCGAAATGTTGAACGGTCAATGGTGCCTCCTCATTCAATTAGTATGCAGAGGGAATTAATTGGAGAAGCAGAATGGAGCAAACATGATGTGAATGCAACATAGTTTGAACTCTCATATAAATGCACCACACCACTCTGACCCATCTACTCCTAGTCTCTGTGCAACACTGCTCACTCCAATCCAAGATCAGGTGACCAGAAGCCACAAGAACCCATGGCATCGATGTATGCGAGCGGCAGTCGGTTGTGCTAGATCATCCAAGATGCCGGCCTGCGGCCCCGCACCGTGCAGCATTTCCAGACGATGCTGGCGATCGCTAGCATCATAGCCCTCGTCGATGCCGGCTTCGCCTCTCGCATGGGAGAGATGATGGTCCACTCCATCCGCAAATTCAGCACCGTCAAGAAGTGCACGGACGACTTTGTTGTACTCCTCCAGCCTGCACGCCCAGGCTCCTTGTTGCCTGCAACCCTCATCAGCCTCCAAGGGGATGAACTCTTTGAAGCACTGGTGGGCCTGCAGCTGTCGGAAGTCGCGACAAAGAATATGCACCTCGAGGCCGCGCTCTCCATGCAAGAAACCGTCGACCTGCGCATCCACGACTATGAGGAAATAGTCTACATAGGCTACTACAAGGCCAACGAGGACAGAAAGACGTTGGCCTATTTCCACCAGCTGGAATCTTTGGACGCCATTGTTCGGAAGCACGTTAACCTAGCCACGAAAGCCGGTGCTAATTAGCCGCCGTTCGGTGGGTCGGCGCCCTGAGTCGAGTAGGAGGACGTCGTTGATGGATGCATCTTCCTTCTTGCCTCCTGTAACCAGCACTACATCGCCTCGTGGCCTTAATGTTTTATTAGTGTATGGTATTTTTATTCCAGTTGTAAATGAGATCATTGTTCGACTTCTTGATGAGGTGAAGAGCCAAGCGCAACCCAAACGTGGGAGTTGCATACGCTCGCGTGCGAGTCTTTTGTGTAGGGGAGGGGCATGGTCTCGCAGTTTTGTGGCATTTCTTTTCTATTGATGTTTGCATCCCATAGGTGCCACCGTCGGATGCAGATCTTACGATTATTGTGCCGATCGCTTATGAAAACCTTATAATCCGAAAAGACATAGGCGCGGTGGATTAACTCGACCTCGTTTCTTGTTTCTTGACATGGATAAAGGAATCAACCAATAATGGAGATGGGCCGTGTATGTTTTTAATGCCTTGAGACTACCTAGCATGGCATGCGGCGGTCAGTTCATTGCATGCAATGGTAGTACTATAGTAAATACTAAGTTCTCTCATTTTCCCCTCCGCCATGGTCGTGGTGCATGATGTAGTAATGATTAGACTCTTCTTGACCCGTATTTATATTGATATGGTTTGAATGCCAAGGAGGAAGAGGGTAGCGATTCCTGAGATGTTGAACGGTTAATCATGCATCCTCAATTAGCATGCAGAGGGAATTAATTGGAGAAGCAGAATGGTGCTAGCACGGTGTGAATGCAACGCAGTTTGCGCTCTTTGAAGCCGCGCCACCACTCCAATCCATCTACCAAATTGTACGCACCACTTCTCACTCCAATACAAGACCCAAGACCAAGTGACCAGAAGCCACAAGCACTTATGGAGGCGATGGACGTGAGCGGCAGTCGGTTGTGCCAGATCATCCAAGACGTCGGCCTGAGGCAGTCTACAGGTGTCTCCGAAGGTATTTGTTGGGTTGGCATATATCAAGATTAGGATTTGTCACTCCAAGTATCGGAGAGGTATCTCTGGGCCCTCTCGGTAATGCACATCACTATAGGCCTTGCAAGCAATGTGACTAATGAGTTAGTTGCAGGATGATGCATTATGGAACGAGTAAAGAGACTTGCCGGTAACGAGATTGAACTAGGTATCATGATACCGACGATCCAATCTCGGGCAAGTAACGTACCGATGACAAAGGGAATAACGTATGTTGTTATTGCGGTTTGGCTGATAAAGATATTTGTAGAATATGTAGGAACCAATATGAGCATCCAGGTTCAGCTATTGGTTATTGACCAGAGATGTGTCTTGGTCATGTCCACATAGTTCTCGAACCCGTAGGATCCACACGCTTAACTTTCGATGACGATTTGTATTATGAGTTATTTGTTTTGGTGACTGAAGTTTGTTCGAAGTCCCGTATGAGATCACAGACATGACGAGGAGTCTCGAAATGGTTGAGAGGTAAATATTGATATATTGGAAGGTAGTATTCGGACACCCACAAGGGTTCCGGAGTGTATCGGGTACGTACCGGAATACCGGAGGGGTTACCGGAACCCCCCGGGGAAAGATATGGGCCATATGGGCCATAGGAGGGAGGCTTACCAGCCCACAAGGGGCTGGTGCGCCCCCACAAGGGAGGAGGCCAAATTGGTTTAGGGAAGGGGGCGCCACCCCCCTTTCCTTCTCCTACTCCCTCTCCTTCCCCCCTTTTCCACCTCCATGAGAAGGAAAAGAAGGGGGGCCGAATCCTACTAGGACTAGGAGTCCTAGTAGGACTCCCCCCTTATGGCGCACTCCCTAGGGCCGGCCTCCTCCCTCTCCCTCCTTTATATACGTGGGCAGGGCACCCCTTGGAGACACATCAATTGTTTTCTTAGCCGCGTGCGGTGCCCCCCTCCACAGTTTACTCCTTCGGTTATAGTGTCGTAGTGCTTAGGCGAAGCCCTGCGCGGATCACATCACCATCACCATCACCACGCCGTCGTGCCGACGGAACTCTCCCTCTACCCTCTGCTGGATCAAGAGTTCGAGGGACGTCATCGAGCTGAACGTGTGCTGAACACGAAGGTGCCGTACGTTCAGTACTAAGATTGGTTGGATCGTGAAGACATTCGACTACATCAACCGTGTTGACCTAATGCTTCTGCTTTCGGTCTACGAGGGTACGTGGACACACTCTCCCCTCTCGTTGCTATGCATCTCCTAGATAGATCTTGCATGATCATAGGAACTTTTTTGAAATTGCATGCTACGTTCCCCAACAACCAGGAGACTTGGAGACGAAGTTAGAAGAGCCACAAGGCATCCACAAGGATGGAGGGTGCGCTCAGGGGTGTAGGGCGCTCCCCCCACCCTTGTGGGCCCCTCGTGCACTTCCTGACCTAGTTTCTTCGCCTATATATTCCATATATCCCCAAACCAACAGAGGAAGCCACGAAAACACTTTTCCACCGCTGTAACCTTCTGTACCCGTGAGATCCCATCTAGGGACCTTTTTCGGCATCCTGCCGGAGGGGGATTCGATCACTGAGGGCTTCTACATCAACTCTATTGCCCTTTTGATGAAGCGTGAGTAGTTTACCATAGACCTATGGGTCCATAGGTAGTAGCTAGATGGCTTCTTCTCTCTCTTTGATGCTCAATACCATGTTCTCCTCAATGTTCTTGGAGATCTATTCAATGTAATACTTTTTTGCGGTGTGTTTGCTGAGATCCGATGAATTGTGGATTTTATCAGCTTGTCTATGAATATTATTCAAATCTCCTCTGAATTCTTTTATGCATGATTTGATATCTTTGTAATTATCTTTGAACTATCGGTTCGGTTTGGACAACTAGATTGGTTTTTCCTGCAATGGGAGAAGTGCTTACCTTTGGGTTCAATCTTGTTGTGTCCTTTCCCAGTGATAGTAGGGGCAGCAAGGCACGTATTGTATTGTTGCCATCGAGGATAAAAAGATGGGGTTTTCATCATATTGCTTAATGCGTTACTCCGTCTTTAAGAACTTAGTACTCTAGATGCATGCTGGATAGCGATCGATGTGTGGAGTAATAGTAGTAGATGCAGAATCATTTCGATCTACTTGACACAGACATGATGCCTATATTCATGATCATTGCCTTAGATATCATCATAACTTTGTGCTTGTCTATCAATTGCTCGGCAGTAATCTGTTCACCCACCGTAATACTTTCTATCTTGAGAGAAGCCTCAAGTGAAACCTATGGCCCTCGGGTCTATTTTCCATCATACAAGTTTTCGATCTACAATTTTAGTTTCTGATCTACTATTTTGGAATCTTTTACTCTCCGATCTATAAACCAAAAATACCAAAAATATTTACTTTACCATTTATCTATCTCTATCAGATCTCACTTTTGCGAGTAACCGTGAAGGGATTGACAACCCCTTTATCGTGTTGGGTGCAAGTTGTTTGATTGTTTGTGCAGGTATTCGGTGACTTGTGCATTGTCTCCTACTGGATTGATACCTTGGTTCTCAAAACTGAGGGAAATACTTACTCTACTTTGCTGCATCACCCTTTCCTCTTCAAGGGAAAAACCAACGCAAGCTCAAGAAGTAGTAGGAAGAATTTCTGGCGCCATTGCCGGGGAGATCTACGCCAAGTCGAGACATACCAAGTACCCATCATAAACTCTCATATCTTGCATTACATTATTCGCCATTTGCCTCTTGTTTTCCTCTCCCCCACTTCCAAAATGATTTTCAAAAATATTTTCCTTTTCACTCGTTGTTCTCTTGTTTGCCCAAGTCCATCTTCTTCACCATGGCTGACCTCAAAAGTGCAAAAGGATTTCTCCCAAATTTCAATACCTTGGATAGCCCCTCTGTCCTTTCTAATCTCATAAGTAATGATGCTACGGAGAGGCTTACCAGGATTGTTAAGGAAAATTTTAACAATTTTGATGAAGATGATCCTGGAATTTTTCGTTATTTGCTTGATGAATCTTTGAAAGATGCTTGGGATAGGCTGTTGAGGATTCGAGCTAGCTATGTGCCCCAATACCAGATTGAGATATATTTGAGAAGATTTTATGTTGGTTTACCTCCTTCTTTTAAACAAGTTTTGGACTCTGTATTTGAAAATGGTTTTCTTGGAGAGGATGCCATCGATACTTATGAGAAAATGAAAGCCATATTTGGGCATCCTGCCGGTGTCAAAACCGGCAGAAGTCGGGTAGGGGGTCCTGAACTGTGCGTCTAAGGATCAAGGGTAACAGGAGGCAGGGGACACAATGTTTACCCAGGTTTAGGCCCTCTTAATGGAGGTAATACCCTACTTCCTGCTTGATTGACTTTGATGAGTATAGGGGTTACAAGAGTTGATCTACCTCAAGATCGTAATGGCTAAACCCTAGATGTCCAGCCTGTATGATTATGATTGCCTCTACGGACTAAACCCTACGGTTTATATAGACACCGGAGGGGGCTAGGGTTGTACAGAGTTGGTTTACAGAGAAAGGAATCTTCATATCCGCACACCAAGCTTGCCTTCCACGCCAAGGAGAGTCCCATCCGGACACGGGGGAAAGTATTCCGTCTTGTATATTCACGACCCATTAGTTCGGCCCACGTCACATAGCCCAGACGCCCGAGGACCCCATAATCCAAGACTCCCTCAGTAGCCCCCGAACCAGTCTTCAATGACGATGTGTCCGGCGCGGAAATTGTCTTCAACATTGCAAGGCGGGTTCCTCCACCGAATACTTCAAAGCATCTGAACCGAAGGGCTATATTCGGCCCTCACATCTTCGGTCTTGTTAAGGTGAAATCTTTGAGCAACTGGGTTTTACATTAAATGTCATACCCTTCGGCTTCTGTGCTTCCGGCGCCTCAACTTCCACGTGGCAAATGAATACGAAGGGTCCTAGCACTTTTATATATAACCGCTCGACAGTGTGCGGAAGGTGTCTATTTAAGGAGATTAGATCTCAGATGCCATCCCATACCAGGTGAAAATCCTTCAAACTTGCCTCAAGAAACCACGCAATCATGGCCAGCGCTCCTAGTTCTTCCTCCCGCCTTCATGGCCCTCAAAAAGGCGATGGGAGAGTTGCTCTGTATCCCATGCCCAGCTGACCAAGCTCCAGGTGCAGGGCTATCTCCCCCCTGCGGATCTAGTCCCCATTCGGGCGGGATTAACTTCTTTTACTGGTGAAGCCCTAGCAGAAAATTTCCCGAATCCTTCAGAAAGGGAGTGAGTGTGCTTCGTTTCCTTTCTCTTAAGAGGCGTTGGATTTCCAATCCATCCTTTCCTCCGAGGTCTCCTGGAGTACTATGGCCTCCAACTGCACAATCTCACGCTGGGCTCCATTCTGCACATCGCTGGCTTCGTCGCTCTTTACCAGCTATTCCTAGGCTGCGAGGCCCATTTGGACCTATGGAGGAAGCTTTTCTGCCTCGTCCCTCGCTCCCAAAAATGATCCATATTCGAGGTGGGCGGTGCTGAAGTATGGCGCATAGCCGAGATAGGATACCTATCCAGCACTCCGAAGAAGGCATCCGAAGAGTGGCCCTCAGAGTGGTTTTATATTGAAGACGTTGTTCTCTTGGACCCAATCCGACGAGGCCTTCCTGAATTTTCCAATGCCCCGTTAAAAAAGCGCCACAACTGGCATCCCCGGAGCCTCGAGCAGGCAGATAGTGTGGAGGTTAAGATGTTAATGGACAAGATAAAAATACTCACCCAATCCAGACTGTCCATAATTGAGGTCATGGCGATTTCCATAACGCGAGGTGTTCAGCCACTCCAATCCAGAGGACTCCCCATGTGGAACTACAATGGGGAGGATGATACATCTCCCTACGGGCGCAAGGGTCCAGACAATTTCGCCGCTCTGGCTGCCATGTCGGCTGATCTTTATAAATGGGAGAAAGAAGAATTCACTCGCCTTAAGTGCCAAGAGGGCTTTTCCGTGTACAACCCCCCTTGGTGGGTAAGCATTTAATCCAGAACCTCACTCAATCCTCTTCCTGAGTCACAACTAGTTGAACTTAACCCGACCACTTTTAACAGGAATGGAGGAAGGCCACCGCGGGGATCTATAGCCCTGCTCCGTAGCCGGAGGACCATATTCGGGACCTGGATCCCGGATTTGAGGAGGATCCGGATATATCCATGGAGCTCAAGGAGGGAGTCTTCTATCAGGCGAGCTACGACGGCACAGAAATGGCCATTGTAGCCGATTACCCCGGCCTTCTCCCTTCTTCCCATGTAAGTGCCCAGGGAGCATCTCCTCCAAAAGAGTTTTCCCATCACGCCTCACCCACTACATTGTCTCGTGCTTCAAAGGGGCGGCGCCCGTCTCGCCACGCCGCATCAGGATCGTCCCTTAAGAATGGGGCGCCGATACAAGGCAAGTCTTCGAAAAGAAAGGCAGTCGGAGATACTTCCAAGCCCCTACCTTCATAAAAAAGGTACGGTTTTCAATACGCCCTGCGGCAAACATACCGAACTGTGACATTTTTTGCTGTGCCATATTTCAGGAAGAGCATTCACCGAACTATATCCAGAGACCTTGTTGGACATATGTCCACCAATCCGACCCCGGACCCTGCCTCTAGGGCTAGAGTTGATATGGGTGCAATGCCGGATTGTCCTCTCTCCGACGATTCAGATAATGTATCCGTCACCAACTCCGAAGTGGAGAGTGCAATGAACCATCGGCGCCGGAGGGCAGCTATGCATGATACTAACTTTACTGAAGAGGCATTCAATGCCTTTAGCTCGGCGGATGCATATATCCGAGCTGCTCGGGACGTGCTTGCTGGAGCGACTTACCAGCTTTCAAAGGATATCGGGTAAGATCATTTTGTGTAGATTTAATAGTCATATACCAGTAGCCCTCGAGACTTGAAAACAGTTGAAGCAACTGATTTTAAGGATCGATGTATAATCAGGTACTCATGGAGAAGAACAACATGCTATATCGGGAGCTAGAATAGTGTCAGACCCAGCTGACTGCTGTTACACCCAAACTGGAGAAATCCAATGAGGCACCGACTGGTAATGTCCCCTTATGTCTGGAAAATATAATCATGTGCCAGTAATGTTTCTGCGAATAAACACTGTTGTATTTTATGATGGCAGGATCGTCGGATCAGCTGGAAGAGAAACTAAAGGCCACGCAGGCGGATAAAGAACATGCTGAAAGGCAAGAGGCCGCTGGTCAACGTGTACTGACACGGACCAGGGATGAGAAGAACAAGCTGCAGGATGCCAACACCCAGCTCGGCGAAGAGCTGAAAGACGTGCGAGCCCAACTGGCGGACGCCCTAAAGGAGAACAGAAAGCTGAGAGGCGTCATATTCAGTATGCCTTTTAACTTACTGTCATACAGTTCACTGATGCGAATCCTAACAAGTTTATTTCTGTAGGTGTGTTGATTGGGCGGCCCGAAGAAGAGGTGTACGGATTTCAAGGCGATCTGCTACAAGAGTTGTCCAAGGTGCATGTGCTAGTGTGGAAGGCAATGAGAAACATCGCTAAGGCTTTGTGGCCAGCCGATTCTCCTCCAGGAAGTATGGAGGAACTCGTGAATTTATTCAAGGGAGCTCGGCGCTGTTTTGGACTGTGGAAGATATCGGCATGCCGAGAAGGTTCTCAGGAAGCCTGGGCCATGGTAAAAACATGGTACACCGGACTTGATCCACATCATATGGCGCGGGTCGGACCTCGAGGATCCGATGGACAAGAAATTCCGGTCAGCCTGGTGTACGACCAAGTGAAGGTGGCCGCCAAGTTTTCACAACAAGATTGTAAACTAGACGACCTGTTAGAGGGTCTAGAGGAATAAGAAGTTTTTTTAGTCCAAGTAGCAATGTACTTTTATCGACAAACTTGTCTCCAACCGAATTCGCAAAATGATTGTCATGGCAGACTTTCTGCTTCGACCTCCGAAAACCCTAGGTTTGGAGTGTTTTCGAATACTATACCATAGGTAAACACCAAAGTATGTTCAGAAACCAGGCTGTCCGGTCATAGTTGCTTGAACAGACAAGTTGTATTTGTGAAGTTATGTTATATTACATTTGATTGTAATAAACATCTTCCAGGGAGAATAGTTCCGTTAAGGGCTCCTCTCCCTGGGCTAGTATGCAGTTTTTTTTGTGCATACGGGAGCTGTGATGCTTAAAAAATCACAGTACGCGTTATAGTCTGGGGGTTTTGTATTGCAATGAGGGCAGTTTGTCTTTTGCTCATCGACCAATCATTCCCTTAAGAATGCTAGCTTTCGGCTTCACCCGTCTGAGGTACACGTCCGGATAACCTGGCTGTAATAATCGCAGAGGTGTTCCCTTTATGCCCTAGCCGAACAAGCGGGAACGTAGGGCATACGCACGGGAGCCAGGCAACCAAGCTTGGCAAAAACTTAAGCCATAAAGGTGCATATAATTGCGAAGAAAAGACATATATGAGTAGATGACACATATATACGGTGAGCTTGATGCTCGAAAAAAAAGCTTCTTGTGAAAAGAAGCCCCCGGGTATTGTGGGGTATGTATAGTTAAGGATGTATACCCCTCAGGTGTGCGGTTTATCCGAACACGATCTAGAAGTCGTATAGAAACGAGAAAAAAGAAAATCGTGAAAGGGAGAAAAGAAGGAATGAGGAAAAAAGGTATATGTGCGGACTTAGGCGTAGAATCTTCGGAGCCCTGCAGCATTCCATGGGTTTGGCTCCAAGCGATTATCCAAAGCATTGCGAAGGCGATAGGCTCCTCCAGTGAGAACTTCATCTATAATAAAGGGACCCTCCCATTTGGGCTTGAGCTTGTCCTTTTTCTTCTCTGGTAGGCGTAGAATGAGTTCACCGACATTGTAGGTCTTTGCTCGTACTTCTCTGCTTTGATATCGCCGAGCCTGTTGTTGATAGAATGCGGAACGGGCCTTCGCGACATCGCGCTCCTCCTCCAGGCCATCCAAATCGTCCTGCCGATCAAGCTCGGCTTCTCTCTCTTCGTACATGCGCACTTGAGGTGAGTCGTGAATAATGTCGCAAGGCAAGACCGCCTCCGCACCGTACACCATGAAAAAAGGTGTATATCCGGTAGTGCGATTGGGCGTGGTCTGCAGCCCCCAGAGTACGAAATCGAGTTCCTCGACCCAGTGTTTGTCTGATCCTTGCAGAGATCGCACTTCTGGGTTTGATGCCGCTCATTATCATGTCGTTAGCCCGTTCGACCAGACCGTTCGTCTGAGGGTGATATACGGAGGCGTAATCGAGCTTAATGCCCAAATTGGCGCACCATGTTTTAACATTGTCAGCTGTAAAGTCAGAGCCGTTGTTAGTAATAATATCGTGCAGGACACCGTAAGGGTGTACTACACCGGATATAAAGTCTATCGCCGGTCCGGCTTCACCTATTTTAACTGGCTTGGCTTCTATCCACTTGGTGAACTTATCGACCATAACCAATAAGTATTTCTTCTTATGGCTTCCCCCTTTAAGAGGTCCGACCATATCGAGCCCATAGACCGCAAAGGGCCAAGTGATGGGGATTGTTCGAAGGGCAGTGGGCGGCATATGGCTGCGAAAAGTTGGCATCCAACACAACGCTGTACAAGGTCCTGTGCATCTGCCCGGACCGTGGGCCAAAAGAAACCCGTACGGAAGGCTTTACTTACAAGGGCCCGAGCTGCGGCGTGATGGCCACCAAGACCAGCGTGTATTTCGGCCAAGAGCTCCCGTCCCTCTTCTTCGGAGATACATTGTTGAAGGACTCCGGCAGTACTTTTCTTGCACAGTTCTCCTTCATGAACTTTGTTGGCCTTCGTGCGTCGAATGATGCGACGGGCCTCAGTCTGATCCCCGGGGAGCTCATTCCTAGTAAGGTAGGCGAGGAAAGGCTCGGTCCATGGGGCAATTACATCCATGATTTCGTGGGCCGATGGTGTTATTTCGGTGCCCGAGCCCCCGATGATATCGGGACTGTGTTCGACATCTGGGGGTATGATCTGGTCCGGACCAGTGTTTCCGCTCTCGTCCTGCCACACCACGGATGGCTTGAAGAGCCTTTCCACAAAGGTGTTAGGTGGGATGGGGTCTCGTTTAGCGCCCATGTGAGCAAGGATGTTCGCGGCTTGATTACTCTCTCGAGCCACGTGATGAAACTTGAGCCCCTCGAACCGAGCTGATATTTTGAGTACGGTGTTGCGGTAAGCCGCCATCTTTGGATCTTTTGCATCAAACGCTCCGTTTATTTTGGATATTGTGAGGTGTGAATCCCCGCGCACCTCAAGGCACTGTATGCCCATGGAGACAGCCATTCGGAGACCATGTAATAGGGCCTCATATTTGACAGCATTGTTAGAGTCTGTATACAGTATTTGGAGCACATAACGAACTATGTCTCCTGTGGGGGATGTCAAGACGACACCAGCCCCATGTTCGGCTAGCATTTTAGAGCCATCAAAGTGCATCACCAAGTTGGAATACGTGCCGTAATCTTTAGGGAGTTTGGCCTCTGTCCATTCGGTGACGAAGTCAGCCAACACCTGAAATTTAATGGCTCGGCATGGTTTGTACATTATTTCAAATGGTAGGAGCTCAATGGCCCATTTGGCAATCCGGCTGGTGGCGTCCCGATTGTTTATAATATCATTGAGTGGTACTTTTGAAGCCACCGTGATTGAGCACTCTTGAAAGTAGTGCCGCAGCTTGCGGGATGCCATAAAGACTGCATATGCTATCTTCTGATAATGCGGGTATCGGGATTTGCGTGGTGTAAGGACCGTTGATACGTAGTATACTGGTTTTTGGAGTGGGAATTTATGCCCCTCCTCTTCTCGCTCGACGACGAGCACCGCGCTCACCACCTGGTGAGTTGCAGATATGTAGATCAACATTGATTCGCCGATGTTTGGTGCGGCCAGGATGGGGTTGCTTGCTAGCAAAGTTTTTATTTCCTCTAGTCTAGCTGTTGCAGGCGATACAATGGCAATGCCTTTTCTCCTAATCTGGAGATAAAACAGCTCAAAGCTGCCACGCACCCGACTAGTTTTTGGACCTGCTTGAGGTCAGTTGGTGTTGCCAATTGTGACAGGGCTCAGATTTTGGCTGGGTTTGCCTCAATTCCTCTATTGGAGACAATAAACGTGAGCAATTTGCTGGTGAGAACGCCGAAAATGCACTTTTCCGGATTGAGCCTTATGTCATATGTTCAGAGGTTGTCGAATGTAAGGCGTAAGTCGTCCACCAATGATTCAACATGCTTGGTTTTGATGAGTATGTCATCTACATATGCCTCCAACATCTTGCTGATTTGCTTTTCCAGGCACGTTTGAATCATGCGTTGGTAAGTGGCGCCGGTGTTCTTGAGCCCGAAAGGCATGGTGTTGAAGCAGAAGGGCCCATACGGGGTGATGAATGCCATTGCGGCCTGGTCGGATTCCCTCATCTTAATTTGATGGTATCCGGAGTATGCGTCGAGGAAACACAGTGAATCGTGTCCCGCGGTTGCATCAATAATCTGGTCAATGCGAGGTAGTGGGAAAACTACTAGGGAAATGCTTATACACAGTAGCATAGTAGTAGCGCTGGAAATAAGTAAATGCTGCTGCTATTTAGCAGTAGCGGTTTTCCAGGAAAGCGCTACTAGTAACTCCATAGTAGTAGCGCTGTGAAGCAGAAACGCGCTACTACTATGTGGGACCAGACGAGGCCACTTACTATTTTCGTAGTTGTAGCAGTGTACAGAAAAAAGCGCTGCTACTAACAGTTTAGTAGCGGAGCTCTGTTTTTATGCGCCGCTATTGCTAGTGGGTCCCTCTTAGTAGTAGCTCTTTTCCTGGAAAGCTACTACTAAGTCCAATAGCAGCAACGCTTTTTGCAAAGCAGCACTACTGCTAGTTGCGACTGGTGCCACCTTTTCCACCCCTTCCCCTCCTCTCCCCCACTTTGCGCTCTCTCCCCCTCCTTTCCCCTCTCCCCTCTCCACTCTAAGTCCACCATTGTTTCTCTTCTTCTCTCTTCCTCCTACCTCTCTTCTCACCTCATTAATGGCACCCTCCTCCATAAATGGCTTCTGTCTTTCTCCGACACCTCTCTTCTCTCCCCCATTAATGCCCCCATCCACCATAACCCCTCTCCATTAGTTAACTAGCTAGATTCACCTCTCCTCCCCAACAACTAGATCTAGCTTGCTATTTAGCAAACCACACGTGCTCTGTTGATCGTTCTATCTCATCATCTGATTAACCGCGTGCTCTCGGTCTCTCTCGGGAGATATATATTGGTGAGTAAAAAGTTGTTCATTTTACGAATGAGAATATGTGTGTGAATGAGAATATGTGTGATTGGGATATATATAGGGTGTGTCTATTCTAATAACACCCTTTAGAGTCTTATTCTGCTAACAATAGCTTATTCTGCTAACACCCTGTCTACCCGCCCGCCCCGAACCAAACTAAACCGCATCCAGCCACCCACTCCACCTTATCCAGTCGACGGATCCACCCCGCCCACGAGGCCACGATCGCCATCTTCCTCCCACCTACCACAGCACGACACCCCAAAAATTCCCCCACCTCCTTGTCCGGTCGGCTCTCTCAACCTCCCTCACAGCGCCGCCATCCTCTCCACGCCCGGCAACCGCGAGCCAGCGCCGCCCCACCATCTTCTCAGCGTGCGGCCGCTGCAAGCCAGCGCCGTACCTTCATCTCCGCGCGCGGTCGTGGCAAACCAGCGGCGCCCCACCACCTTCCTCTTTGCGCCCGGCGGCCGTGAGCCAGCCCCGCCCTGCCATCTTCTTCTCCACCCCTCCCTCCGTCGCCCGACCACCCCCTCCCTCCGGTGCCCCACCACCCACCATACCTCCGGTGTCCCACCAGAACCAGCCTTCCGTCCTTCGCCTCCTCCTACCTCGCAAGTGAGATCCAGGGCGCGTGGCCACCTTCCAAAGTAACCACCCGAGGCGCCGGTGACCTGATCCGGTAAATTCAGCCTCCTCCTTGTTGCGGTGGCGCCGGATCACCGGTCAGGCTCGCTGGGCCGAGGTGGAAAGGGAGGCCGGCGAATTGGAGCCACCGCCCCCGTGAGATCCGTGGCGGCCAATCTGAATGAGGTCGCTCCCCATGGTGCTCTACGACGAGGGATCCGAGGCCAACCACGCCGCCGGCGATGGATTCGACCCGGCAACCGCCCATGGATGCCTCGTCACTTCCCTCCTCTGCCTCGTCAAGCTCTCCACGCTGGTCCCTCCCATTGTCCAGGACCCTGCGAGGCCTCACCTCGCCTCACCCCAGTCCATGCCTTGCTCCACCGCAGGCCGTCCCCTGTTGTAGTCCAAAAGCAGACCCCGACGGTTGATGCAGTACTACGGGTCTCTGATGCATCGTCAGTGAGATCCGCCATGTCCTCCGGACGAGTTTCCCTCCTCCCCTTGCAGTCCAGGCGCCCCGGGCTTGCAGTGCGTCGGGGCACGCGATGCAATTTGGTACCGCAAAGCACCGGACTCCGGCGTCCTCTCCTCCTCTCCTATATGGCGTCGTGGGAGGCCTCGACAGAGCCACCCCGGCCGCGGCCCCGATTTGGGATCACCGTCCCGTACCACGGCTCTGGGCGTCGCAATGTCCTCCGACGAAGCAACTCCGACCGGGTGGATGGGGCACTGCAGTCCACATTGCACAATGGTGTGCCCCACTTCCTCCTCTACATGCAGTACACTGTCACAGCTAGGGGAGAGACTACACTGAACATCACCTTGTTGACACTTTGCTCGTGCTGCTTGCTTTCAGAGCTTGATGTGTAGTTCATCAGCGGCGTGCGGCTCGTTTGTGCTCGGCGTGAAGTGCGTCTAGTTTCCTCGAGCAGTCCGGCGAGCGTTGAGGTGCAGCTTTGGCATTGTGGGATGCGGTTATGTGCTCATCTCCATGCAGTTCCGGGGCACGTCGAGCGACAAACGCGACAACAACTTGGTCTCCAGCAAACTCGCACCTCACGTCTCTATTGCAGTAGGCATCACACTTTGCATCCCCAGGTTCTGCTAGAGAGGTTCGCTGTCTGCTGTCAATTCCCAATACGGTGGTTTTCATTCCAGGCGAGGATGGTCGTGAGACTGTCGTGCAGTTCACCGGTCCATAGTGTGAGGTTCACCGGGCACATGACTGCAGTGCACTTGACCCTCGTGCGGTGCCGACGCCTCCACCTGGCACTATGCTGCAGTCTGCTCCTGGCCCTCGATGGACGACATAATTTGCCAAAAAATGGGCGC
Source organism: Aegilops umbellulata (assembly GCA_032464435.1). Taxonomy (NCBI): domain Eukaryota; kingdom Viridiplantae; phylum Streptophyta; class Magnoliopsida; order Poales; family Poaceae; genus Aegilops; species Aegilops umbellulata. Next base: position 292,541,350 of record CP136060.1, read on the forward strand.
TTTGATGCAGTTCTGTGCAAGTGGACGTGCAACCAAGAAATCCCATAGTACTAGTTCCTTTTTGTAGAGACAAATTCAGGTGGAATGAAGTTCTCTAGCTGCTCCTAAGTTTAGTTTACCTTTATGTTGCAGGAGAAGACAAAAAAAAAGTAACAAAAGGTGGTTCACTGCCCAAAAAAATTCAGTTTCTTTATGATGTATATATATACTATATATGTGCAGAAGGTTGACGACGGCTCTGCAGCCTAGCGTGTGCAGTACGCAGGGGTGTGAGCTTGCAGCTTGTCGTTTCAGTTGCGGTTACCATGTGCAGGGCGGTGCGGGGGTACTGAAGTTTGTTGGTCGTGCAAAAATATATATTTATTTGTGTATGAGAGAAAATGTATGCTTCTGAGTCCACTTATGTTGTCCTCTGTGGCGTGGTTCATTTTGTAAACGAAAAAATGTTTATTGAAAGAACAATGTAGAGCTTTTGCAGTCCATAGCTTTTGAAGTTTTTGTGAAAAATGTTATGTGCAATGTTGTCCAGTTTACTCTTATTTGAAGGAGAAGACGAAGAACAAAAGAGAAAAAGAAGAAGTGTGCTGCACTACAAAAGGCTAGTTTGTTATAAAAAATGATAGTAGGACGCGATTCAGGGTAAAATCATCTTAGTTTCACTTGGTAAAAATAAAGAGAACAAAAAAGATCTCGAAAAAGAAGTTCACTTTTTTTAGATAAAACCAAAATGCATTTAAAAAATCATGCAAATGCGGTGCACTTTGGTCTTGAAAAGGGTCCACTACGAAGGACTCCTCAGTACAGTCCATTTCAAACAAAATGTATTTAAAAACATGCAGAAAATGCAGTGCACTTTGGTACAAAAAAGTACACCACGAAGGACTTTTCAGTACAACCGTTAAAAGAAAAATGCATTTAAAAATCATGCAAAATGCAGTGCGCTTTGGCCTTGAAAAAAGTCCACTACGAAGGACTTTTCATACAATCCATTTAAAACAAAATGCATTTAGAAAACATGAAGTTTGCTTGATTGTCGGATGTAGTGCGGTTTTCGGTATCAAGCAGTGCATTCTTTTATCTAATGCGGTTTAGACGTCGATTTTGGTGTCGCAAAAAACAGAGTGTCCGCATTTCGGTAAAACGAAATTTCTCTTAAACCGTAAGGAATTAAAAAGAGTATTCTACATGAAAAAGTTGCGCCTCATGGATATCTTTCCAACGATGGATCATTTGCATCATTCTGGCAACAGGTTTGAAAAAAATTACGAAAAAACGGCCGCTGCCTCTTGTCGCCCGTTGCACAATTTTCGAAATTAACTTAAAACCGTAAGGAATCTCGAAACTATTTCTTCACATGAAAGTTGCGCCTCATCCGTAGATCTCCAACAACATACCACACGCCACGTTTCAACAAACGGTTCAAAAACTGGAGCGTAAACGGTACAGAAAAATTCAAAAAAAAATTGAAAAACACAATTCCATGAATTAGTAAATTTGAAACTGCTCTTAAACCGTAACGAATTAGAGAGAATAATACATATGAAAAATATGTACCTTGACTATATCTTTCCAACGGTGTATCATTTGCTTCATTCCAATGATCGGTTTAGAAAAAAAAAGGCGAAAATACACTCGCTACGATTCGTCGTGAGCCGCACAATTTTTAAAACTGCTCTTAAACTATAATGAATCTCGAAATGTGTTCAACATGGAGAAGTTGCGCCTAATCCATAGCTTCTCAACGGTATATTACACACGTCGTTCCGATAAACGGTTAAAAAACTAGAGCGAAAAGGTACTGAAAAAATACCGCGTGCAATTTTTTCCAACGCGAAGTTCACTAGTCTCTGTATTGCAGTACCTTTGCTACTGAAAATGCAGTGCCCTCGCGTTGAGCGTGCAGTACAGAAGTGTTATCAGAATAATTATTCTGCTAATATTAGCAGAATAGACCGGCTGTGTGTGTGTATGTGTGTGTGTATAGTCTTACTATTCATCACCCAGGGTGCAGAATAAGTTATTCTTCACCCGAGGTAATCTTACGACCGCTTCCTAAATAAACTAAATTTAGAATATTAATAGTTACATGCATATTGATTTAATATGTAAAATTTGGTATAAATAAACAAAAATATAAGTTATAAGACTAGAAAAAATCACATTTTATGTATGTTTTACATTATGTTTTTACATTTGTAATTTTACGTAACATAAAATATTTTTTACGGTGAGTACATATTTTACAACCATCGCGCGCAATGGGCCACGCCTGCATCATCCCAAAAATAGAAGCCCACCATCCCAAGGCAACCCAGTCACACGGCCTGTCCGTCGACGTCCCACGTTTTTTCCCACGATCAAACCGTCAGAAGCCAACTCACGCACACCCAATCTCCCCCGCACCCGTACATCTTCCCAACCATAGCCACCGTCGCCAATCTCCTCTCCCACTTTGTTCTCCTCCCCATGTCGCTGCAAAAATCTCCTCTCCAAATCTCGTTCCCCTTGCTACGGTGCAGATCTCCTCTGTACTACAGCCCCCCATGCCATGGACACCGAACACCACCACCACATCCTTGGCGGCGGTGTCGCTGCCCTTCTGCTGGTGGCAGCTCAACGCCTGCTTGCTACCGTAGGGGCACCGGCGATTTATGCTGCTGCTGAGTCGCCGTTGTGGTGTCGCCGGTGAACCGCGAGCCGGTACACCGACGTTATCCCCTCCGCATGGGCAGACCTGGACGGAAGGCAACAGATCCAGCGCTCAGCGCCTTTCACCTCCAACTTCGCGGCCTCCTCGACTGAGCAGCGACGGCTCGACCTCCTCTGACTAGGTGGTAGGATGAAATCCCACCCTCTCTTTCTACTTGACTTGGTTCAGTTTTTGGGCCGATGTGGTTTACCTGCATATGGACGAAATCCCTTCCTCTCTTTACTTAACTCACTCATGATCCAACCCTTGTATAAGATACGGTACAAGACATAGGTAAAGATTGTTGAGGGTAGAATACATAAGTACATATTGTATGGTGCTGAATATTCTTTTTTTCCTGTAAATACAACAATGATGTACACATAGAAGGTCTTCTTAGATGTAGTTATATGGGATACAAATGAGTCTTGCATGTGATTGTGATAGCATGTTGGGTTTGTGTTTTTGATAGTTTGGTGATGGCGGTGGAAGCCACCAAGCAACGTGGCATTAATTTTTTTCCTGTAAATACAACAACGATGTACACATGGAAGGTCTTCTTAGATGCAGTTATATGGGATTCAAATGAGTCTTGCATGTGATTGTGATAGCATCCTGGGTTTGTGTTTTTGATAGCTTGGTGATGGTGGTGGAAGCCACCAACCAACATGGCATAGCATGAAATGGGTGATTGATTTTCTATACTTATCTGATGGATTTTCTTCTTAGGCAGCATGAAGTGGATGGAAAAAATTACAGGAATCACCAGGTATGTGGCGATGCAGCAGTTGTGAAAGACAAGGTGGATCTTTAGTTTGGATGGTACAAACATGTACTAATGCACGACCATTGAAAATTTCAATGCACCAAAGGCTCTGGTGAGTGCTTAAGCAACTACTTTGTTTCTTTAAACATCAGCTGTTTCGAGCTAATCAGTCTGGAGTGTTGGCCGGTTCCCTGACCAATGATTAACTATGCCATATCATATATATATGGGACGTGAAAGTACACTTAAGTATTGGCAGTAGGATTACCAGAAGTAGTGCTTTCGTTTCCTTCTGCGAAAAAATAACACTACTTATAAATCTTTCGCCAACAAATAACAATAATTCTGATAATATTTTGCATTTTTGCGTGTTTGTCCAAGTGAGAGCATACAAGACTGTAACATGATCAATCTGTTTGAAGTTACTGAAACCTGGTAGACAGAGACGTGACTATCCTTGTTATCGTTCCAAAGAATTTTCAGATATCAATTAATGTAATCTTTGTTGGTAGATTTGAAGCTTGCTACATGTTTTTCACAAAAAGTTCATACCAGTTGGTATTTAAAAAAAACCATATTTACTTATGCAACTACAATTTCAGTACGTTATGCTTAGCATGTGCCTTTTTAGTCGTTCCTTTCTGGGTTGTTCTATGCTTTCAATATTTATACGGGCTTCATTATTCATCAGTAATTGTACCCTCTTGTGCAAAACTATAGCCCAAGCTTGTTATTTGAATATAGTTGCAATTTTTTCCATGTTGACCATTTACTAGCCGGGTAGAATTGTAAACTATGGCTCCTTTCAGAATGAAATGGGCTTATTTTGAAAAAAAATCAAAATGCTAGGAGAAAAAATGACGGTAGTGGTTTTCATTATCCAAGAGAGCTGACATAGTTTACTAAAGAGTGCGCTTTCGGCCATGCTGAGTTTAGGTTAAGATGAGCACCCAGTTGGTCATGGTCATGTTGAATTGAAGCATACAACAGTGAGGCAAAGAGCAAGTGTGAATGAGGCACTAACTAGATCGATGGATGCCTTTATGAAGTTGAGTGATGTTTTAAACCATTCCTCGTAACACCTAACGAGTACTCCCTCAGTTACAAAACACATGTTATCGTTAGTTCAAATTAGAACTAAAACCACTACAAGTATTTTCGGTGAACCTTGTCCAATCCAGTACCATCATGATCAATCTTTTCATCAACTTCAAAAGTTCCCCAAATTTTTTTATGTTGTTCTTCTCTCTCCTAAATCATTTTTATGCCATTTCTTTGCGCTAAGACTTTTGATTAACTACCTATTAAGTGGAGATTGTAATTAAACGCTAGAATAGTTGTTATTTCATTGACATCAATTTATTGTCTCGTGATCAGCGCTATCCATATTTGCTAAAAAATCCCTTTCTATATTCACTATGATACCAATTATGTTAATATACAGCTAGAATAGCTTAAACTTGGTTGATTTCGCTTTGCTTGATCAATGCCTTATGATCTGAGCATATCACACCATGAGAACAGGGTGTTTGTGCGGTCAATGTGTGGCCAACGGGGGGGGGGGGGTAGTTGGAGAGGTATCACATGGTAGCCTGCCAAGGATACATATTGTCTTATGCATGTAATCCAATTTCTCTTTTAGACCACAGGTTCCAATATTGTATATTGCGAGCACCACGATAGCCACTTTAGCTGGAGAGGTTCCAAGGTGAAGACTGGGACACCATCAAGATCATTTGCACGATGCTTAGACGCCTAGAAACTTGGAACCATTGGCGCAACGCCTGGTCGGCACTGCGTTGGTTGGCACAGTGAACTGCATGCAGCAGGAAGAATGCATACGTAGATTAGTACTTCCGCCCTTCTGGGTAACCAACAGAGAGCACGTTGGGAAGCTGAAATCTAATGCTCGACGGAACCTGTACATAATACAACTCGCTGCTTCCTGAACGAAGAACTACATACTCACGTTATATTTTTTTCTTGATCCAAACAAGGAACCACATATACTTATCTTAACAGAAAAACTAACTAAAACTGGTTTCCCTAAAACTCGTTTTCCAAAATCTGGCATTTAATACTTGTTGTCCAAACAAACACTAAATGTGTGTTGGCTTAATTGATATTCATGTTAATGTTTGGTATACTTAATGTGTCTTTGTTAGTTGTGAGATCACTATGGAGAATCAATATGTTGTAACAAAGTGAGTGGAAATTAGAGTCAAGGAGTAGAACAATGGGTGAAAGTAAAGAAATGAATTGTTTTCTGCTGGTTGCTTTTGCTGTTGTTGAGCGGAATGTTGAGGGTGACATTGTCACCATGATTTATGATTTTTCATCAAGAAGACATCCAAAAAATTCAACCCAATTTTGCACTCTCTGCAATAATCTATTCTCCACACTGGTTTGATAGTTGTGAACTATAGTGCATGGTGTTTTGTTCCGAATTTGATGCGAGGATGTATTGGTCCAAGATGTGGCAAGAAGCATAAGTGGTGAACGAATACATTTTTTGTGGGGAAGTGGTGAAAGAATGCTTGTGACCATTACGACATTGAGAACAAAAAATATAAGTCCATGGCTAGAGCCGACAATGCCAGATTAAGGGTGGGTGAAGACAATGGCGGTGGGGCACTAAGGCAGGGAGAAATATACCATTTTTTAGTGCAAGGAGCGGATGGTTAAGGAAACAGAAAGACTAAGAGGAAAAAATGGGAGGGAATCAATGGTTTTTTGCTAAATGAATCCAAACCACATACAATCAATTTTGACAGATATTTCGAATTAAAACAACCATATGTCAACATATCTATTCTTTTATCCCATGGCAACGCACGAGCATTCAACTAGTATATATATGGAGATATTTGTGCTAGTGACATGCCCTCGAGTTGCTTATGTTTTGCCAAAATGTCGATTTATTTCCGTTTCGGTGAATTTCGAGCAAACTCATATGTCCTATTTTTAGGCAAGGTCATGCCAAAATTTTATATATTTGACTTTGAAGAATGCACTATTTATTTCATAACCCTTTTGTTTGTTATATCGTGCAGTCGGTCATGAACGGGAGTGGATGGAAGGTGGAGCGGTACATGCAATCCGTGGTGATGGACATGTATGCAAATAATCGGACTAGGATTAGATGTCCGTGTGCAAGATGCAAGGAAGGAGTCGTTTTGGACCCTTTTGATCGTGGCACTTTGAAGGTGCACCTACTGATGAATGGTTTCATGGATGGCTATACTCAGTGGATAAGTGAAGAAGAAGATGATGATGAGGACGTCTACGTGGTAGGGAATAACGACATGGGGCTAGACGAAGAGATGACTGACCGACAAGAAGACGATGGTGTCGGAGATGTCAACGGGGAAGAGTCCGGAAATGATGACGGAGGCGGAGAAGATTCCGGACACGGCGAAGAAGAGTCCGGACATGGCAGTGAAGAGGCGGCGGTCATGCCGCAGTCTTCGATTCTACTAAGTGTAGTCGTCCAGGACCCTCATGTTCGAGATCTCCTTCGCAAGCGTACGAATAGAGAGAGAACTCCTTCTAGAGAGGAGGCCAAGCTGGCGCAACTTGAAGTATACTCGAGGACTCTATTGTATGAAGGTTGCGATCCCGAGGTGACCCGCTTGAGTTTCACGCTCGAACTTCTAAAGACGAAGGCCACAAACAAATGGACAGACAAAAGCCTCGATGAGCATTTGAAGTTTCTACATAATAAAATTCTTCCCGCGGGGAACCTGTATCCTACTGGTGTCGAGGAGGCCAAGAAAATCGTTTGCCCTTTTGATTTGCCGCACATTAGGTACCACACATGCATCAACGATTGCATCATTTATTGGGGGGAGCACGCGGGAAAAACCAGTTGTCCAGTGTGCAATGCTTCTCGATACAAGAAGGCCGGAAAGAAAGCTCCACAGAAAGTTGTATGGTACTTTCCGATCACTCCCCGCCTGCAGCGGTATTTCATAGATCCTAAGGAAGCAAAGCTCATGCGCTGGTACGCGGAGAGGAAGAAGCCCAACGATGGAGATGAACCGATGCTGAGACACCTCGTAGATGGTAGCCAGTGGAGAGCATTCAACGCCGTATATCGATTTGCTGCAGAAGATCCAAGGAACATCGTGCTTGGTGCGAGTACCGATGGCATGAATCCATTTGGAAACCAGAACACCAACCACAACACATGGCCCGTGTTTGTATGGATGTACAACCTCCCCCCATGGAAGTGCATGAAGACAAAGTACATACACATGAGCATGCTGATTCAAGGGTCGAAACAACCAGGAAATAGTATTAACCTGTATATGGGGCTTCTGCAAGAGGAGCTAGACACGTTATGGAAAACACCAGCATGGACATGGGACGCTAGCAAAGGAGAATATTTCCATAAGAGAGCCGTGCTGATGATGACGGTGCATGACTATCTCGGTTACGGGTACACCTCAGGCCAAGTGTGCCACGTGGATACTGCGGATGCATGAGGTGCATGGATGATACAACGTCTCAGTAGCTTATGTCCATGAAAGATGGCGGGTCCGAGAAAATCGTGTACATGGGGCATCGTAGATGGATCGAGAAGGATGACCCGTGGAGAAAGCGTGGAGATCTATTCAATGGGTTGGCTGAGCTTTGAGGACCTCCACGTAAGAGGAGCGGCACCAAAATCGACGAGCCATTGAGAAACCGAGAACAATGCCCCGCGCCGGGTGTCATGGGAACGATCCAGACAATAATAAGGGATAGGGTAAAGGAGCATGATCTATCGAGATGCAAATAGGTGACACGGTGGTTTTAGCGAGTTCGGGCCTCTCGCGGTGGAGATAACAACCCTACGTCTCGTGCTCCGGAGAGACTTTGTTTTATATGAGTATGTATCCCGAGATTACAATGTGTGAGAGAAGGGAACGGATCCCATGCCTGAGCTAAGTCCTGAGACTAATGGCGAAAATAGAGAGAGAGAGGTGGAAGAAAAGAGCCCTTGCCCCCCAAGTCTAGAGGTGGGGGTGGCTTATATAGAGTGCGCCACCCCTCCACCTCCTATGTTACAAAGTGGGGCGTTGATGTCATAATATCAGCCTGCTACTAAGATATGCCTCGAGTGCCTTGTCGACTGTTGGTCTTCGCATATCCGAGTGAGATCAGGTACTCCGAGTGGAATGAGTTTGTTGAGTGCAGTGCTATGCTCCGAGTGGTTGTTGTCGTCCGAGTGACTTGATGGTCATCCGAGTGGATGGTTTGTCGATATGAAATTTATCTGGACCCACCTGATGTGTGGACCCCATGCTTTAATATATTTCGACCCTTCGTTGGCCTACCTTTTATGTGTGTCCCCAACATTAGCCCCCGAATCGGTTGTGATTTTGCCGAACGATTTTGTGAAACACACAATTTGGTCCAAGTGATTATGGAAATACTCAGTACCCGTCATCGTGCTTTCAGACAACCAAGGTTTGAACAAAATCTCAATGGATTATGGCGCTGTGCTTCCCGACTGATCTGGGGTAAGTGCTTGCGAGGAGCAACTTGGTGACATTCGATCATCTCTCGGAAGAGGTTAACTCGTGATCAGAGTACGGATGTGTCATTAAATCCAGACAACAAGATCGACGCATGGACTGCTCTCTCTGAGAGATGCCATTCTTATCCCGGAGGAACGTCAATACGAGTCGGCTTTAGATCCAAACTTATGAGTTTCACGCTTTGAGTCCTAGAAGAAGGCTCCAAACAGGTCCACGGAGGAGCGTTAAACTCACCTTATAGCAATTTTTTGGTAGACAACGGGAGTCTTAGAACTTGTTTGTCTGTTGTTCTACACTCGGACCAGTCAGGCCATACCAAGTGGAGATTACTCCAGTGGGGGCATGCTGAGTGCACCCATTGGGTGTAGTCCCCGAGACCACCGTCGACTGCGGGCAGTTGGCGGAGGTCTGAGAGAACTAAAAATCTTCTTAGCTGGTACTGATAGAACTTGTTCCTCTCCGACTCGGAGGTCGAGTAGCACTTGAGTGATCTGGAGATGGTCTTGCATCGAACAAAATGTTTCTTTCTGAATAATCTTCCAGTGGGGGCACGCTGAGTGCACCCACTGGGTGTAGTCCCCGAGCCTCTGTCGGACAAGATGAGTCGGGCAGAGGGTTTAAGTCTCCTGGTAAACCTCCATGCAGTCAACACGGTAAATATCTTTTAGTCTAAAATTGAGTCAATCGGATGCATCTTCAGATGCTTGACATGGTAAATAAGCTCAGCCTAGAGCTGAATCAGTCGGACTGATCTTCATGCACTCGGCACATAATAAGTTCAGCCTGGAACTCGTCAGGCAGGTGAATCTTCATGCTCTCGGCACGGTGAATGAATTCGGCTTTGAAACTGCCGATTGTAGAAAAAAGCTGGACACTCCAGGGAGTAATCGTTCCAGTAGTACTTCTTATATTCACCGTTAGATTTTGTGTGAAAGGGGTAATTGTAAGAGTAAATTGTATCCGTAGAGGAGCTTCATTTTCACCCTTTTGCATGAAAGGGGTATTTGTCCGAGTGGACGTGCTTTCCGGCTGTTGGGGGTATTGTTGACTGCAAGGGAAAACTTGGTGGCAATTGTATGTCTCCTGCAGGAGATAGACTAGTGGTCTGACATGGACGTGCCATGAAACCCGAGTGACGAGGCTAGTGTGTCGGAACACCAACACATGCCATCTCTGAGTCCAAGTTTGTGAAACTGACGCCTTGGAGCCTAGGATAGGGCCAAGTGTATCCATAGAGGAGTGTTGTTTTCACCCTTTTGCAGTCCTGAAGACGACTTTAGGCAATGATTTGGGCGATCATCCAAGTGGACAGTACTACCCTTATAGATTTTCGGCAGACCAAGCATGTATGGTCAGAAAGATATTCCTGGTGTGATCACTGGGTTGATTGAATGGGCGTAACCCTTGAGAGCGGCATGGACAACGGCTGTGCGTAGTCCCCAAGTGATGCTCGAAAGAGGTAAGCTTGCTACAGAGTGTGATATGAGGTTTGATCATATGAGTAACATAGTCATTCCCGTGTTGGGGGTGTATAGGTAAAGACATGTCCAACTGATGGTGACGCGCGAGGCGGCCGAGGGGCGATGATGTGTACAACCGAGTGACGAGGCGCGGGGAGGCCGAGTGGTGAAGACGTGCGCAACCGAGTGGGGATGCGCGGAGCGGCCGAGTGGTGAAGACGTGCCCAACCAAGTGGTGACGCGCGGGGCAACCGAGTCATGATGTGCGAGGTGGCCGAATGATGAAGACGTGCACAACTGAGTGGCAATGCGCGGGGCGGCCGAGTGGTGAAGACGTGCACAACCAAGAGGCGACGCACGGAGCGGTCGATTGGTGAAGACGTGCACAACCGAGAGGCGACACACGGAGCGCTCGAGTGGTGAAGACGTGCACAACCGAGTGGCGCGGTGTGGGACGGCCGAGTGAGGATGCACGAGGCGGCCGAGTGAAGGACTACGTGTCCAGCCAAGTGGTGATGCGCGGGGTGGTCGAGTGACAGATTGCGTGTCCAGCCAAGTGGCTGAAATGGTCTTCGAACGAGTTAGCCAGATGCTTTCGAAGCTAATGTAGCGACGAGGTCGGTGTAGTGTGGTTGCGACACAACAAGACCGGCGTGAAAACTGAGTCTAAGTAGGAATAAAGATGGCGTGCAGAGCGCCTGGGTGATTATAAAACTTGTCAAAGTGGCGGATCGAATGCACTTGTTGAAGTGAAGGATCTGACTGGTGATGTAGTACTCGACTACTCACGAGAGTGTCATTCCAAATGAGATGTAGCCCCCGAGTGCGGCGTAGCCCCCGAGCGTACTACATGCTTCGACAACGGACATGTCGAAATATGAGAAGTATAGTTTTGAATGGATGATTTGCAATTCATCGAGTCGGACTCGGGTAAAGATGAGGAGAAGCTTCCGATTGATGCTGGAAAGAGGCAAACTCGCAAAAGAGTGAAGTGTGAAGTTTAATTATAAAAGGGACTTATCTGTCTCATGCCTGACGAGGTCTATATCATTGATACGATGAAGAGGATTCCATAGAGGGGTTGTCCGCATGTGTTTGAAGTCAACAGAGCGACAAGGTCGGTGTTGTGGTGCGCTAGGACTGGTACGGTGACCAAGTCCGAGCAGCGATGAAGTTGGCGCATAGGGTCGTCGAGTGATCGCGTAACTTGTGTAAAAAATGGCACAAGCCAACGTAATAATTTCTCGAGAAAATTTGATGTGTGCTGAAATAATTTGTGTGAATAACACCCATAGACACTCGCTGGGAGTGCAAGGGGCTTGCTGGTTAACCAGCAAGAGTCTGAAAGAGCGAAGGATCCGTTCGAACTTGTCGAAGCGACGCATCCAACTGAACTCATTGGAATACTGGCTCAAATAAAACGGAAGTGTAGTGTTTCGACTGAGTTGCAGACCTGGAGGACTGATGCAAACTCGAAATGAAGAATGGCACATGGTGTTCGTGAATGATGTATGCGAAAAAATGGAAGTTGGACTCGGGAGTCACATAACCAGTACTAAACAAGTATGTGAAAATAAGCAGTCGAGCGTAGAGGCACACTCGATGGCATGGCCTCCGAGTGAACGTGATGTGTGAATTTCGGGATACTCGGGAAGACGGAAATAACATAATGTAAAATGACTTAGCTGTCTGAAGACGCGCGGGGCGGCCGAGTGGTGATGAGGTGACCAACCGATGGCGACACGCGGGGCGGCTGAGTGGTGGTGAGGTGACCAACCAATGGCGACGCGCGGGGTGGCCGAGTGGTTATGAGGTGACCAACCGATGGCGATGCGACGGGCAGCCGAGTGGTAATGAGGTGACCAACCGATGGCGACGCGCGGGGCGGCCGAATGGTTATGATGTGACCAACCGAGTGGCTACGCATGGGGCGGCCGAGTGGTTATGAGGTGACCAACCGATGGCGACGCGCGGGGCGGCCGAGTGGTTATGAGGTTACCAACCGATGGCGACGCGCGGGGCGGCCGAGTGGTTATGAGGTGACCAACCGAGTGGCGACACGTGGGGCAGCCGAGTGGTTATGAGGTGACCAACCGAGTGGCGACGCTCGGGACGGCCGAGTGGTGATGAGGTAACCAACTGATGGTGACGCGTGGGGCGGCCGAGTGGTTATGAGGTAACCAACCAATAGGCGACGCGCGGGGGGCGGCCGAGTAGTGATGAGGTGACCAACCGATGGCGACACGCTTGGCGGCCAAGTGGTGATGAGGTGACCAACCGAGAGGCGACACGCGGGGCGGCCGAGTGGTTATGAGGTGACCAACCGATGGCGACGCGCGGGGCGGCCAAGTGGAGATGAGGTGACCAACCGATGGCGAGGCGCGGGGCGGCCGAGTGGTGATGAGGTAACCAACCGATGGCGACGCGCGGGGCGGCCGAGTGGTGATGAGGTGACCGACCGAGTGGCGACACGCGGGGCGGCCGAGTGGTTATGAGGTGACCAACCGATGGCGACGCGCGGGGCGGCCGAGTGGAGATGAGGTGACCAACCGATGGCGAGGCGCGGGGCGGCCGAGTGGTGATGAGGTGACCAACCGATGGCGACGCGCGGGGCGGCCGAGTGGTGATGAGGTGACCAACCGATGGCGACGCGCGGTGCAGCCAAGTGGTGATAAGGTGACCAACTGATGGCGACGCACGGGGCCGCCGAGTGGTGATGAGGTGACCAACCGATGGTGACGCGCGGTGCGGTCAAGTGGTGATGAGGTGACCAACTGATGGCGGCGCGCGGGGCGGCCGAGTGAAGTAGACCGTCCCGTGGAATGACGACGCGCGGGGCATCCGAGTGAAGTAGACGTGTCCCACGGGGTGGCGACGCTCGGGGCGTTCGAGTGAATTAGACGCGCGTGTCGCGGAGTGACGATGTCCGATGCATCCGGGTGAAGTTGAGGCGCGTGCCGTAGAGTGACGATGTGCGGGGTGTCCGTGTGAAGTAGATGCGCGAGCCGCGGAGTGACGATGCGCGGGGCGCCCGGTGAAGTAGACGCGTCCCGCGGAGTGGCGACGCGCGGGGCGTCCGGGTGAAGTAGAGGCGCGTGCCGCGGAGTGACGATGCACGGGGTGTCCGGGTGAAGTAGACGCGTCCCGTGGAGTGGCGACGCGCGGGGCGTCCGGGTGAAGTAGAGGCGCGTGTCGCGAGGTGACGATGCGTGGGGTGTCCGGGTGAAGTAGACGCGTCCCGCGGAGTGGCGACGCGCGGGGCGTCCGAGTGAAGTAGACGCATCCCATGGAGTGACGATGCGCGGGGCGTCCGAGTGAATTAGCCGCTTCCCACGGAGTGATATGTGTAGGGTGTCTGAGTGAAGGAGACGCGTTCCCGCGGAATGACGATGCATGGGGAGTCTGAGTGAAGTAGACGCGTCCCGCGGATTGTCGATGTGCGGTGTCCATGTGGAGTAGACGTGTGGCGACGCGCGGGGCGTCCGGGCGATGCAGACGCGTGCCGTGGAGCGACAATGGGCGGGGCGTCCGAGTGAAGTAGACACGTCCCGCGGAGTGACGATGCGCGGGGCGTCCATGTGAAGTAGAGGCGCGTGCCCGGGAGCAACGATGCGCGGGGCGTCCGGGTGAAGTAGAGGCGCGTGTCAAGGAGTGACAATGCACGGGGCGTCCGGGTGAAGTAGACGCGTCCCGCGGAGTGACAAAGCGCGGGGCGTCTGCGTGAAGTAGACGCGTCCCGTGTGTGGGGCGTCCGAGTGAAGTAGACGCGTCCCGCGGATTGACCATGCGTGGCGTCCATGTGGACTAGACGCGTGGCGACGTGTGGGGCGTCCGGGCGATGTAGACGCGTGCCGGAGAGCGACGATGCGTGGGGCATCCGAGTGAAGTAGACACGTCCCGTGGAGTGACGATGCGCGGGGCGTCCGTGTGAAGCAGAGGCGCGTGCCGCGGAGCGAGGATGCGCGGGGTGTCCGGGTGAAGTAGAGCGTCCCGCGGACTGACGAAGCGCGGGGCATCCGAGTGAAGTGGACGCGTCCCACGGAGTGACGACGTGCAAGCCGTCCGAGTCGGGCAAGTTGACGACGATGCGAGTAGCTTCGTGACCATGTGCAGGACGATCGAGTGACGTGGACATGTCCCGCCGAGCGATGACGCACGGGAGGCCGAGTGGCGGTGCACGAGCGGCCGAGCGCCAGTGATTTGATTTGGTCCGAGTGAGTTAGTCCCATCCGAGTGACCATGCCGACTGGAGGTAGTTGCTGTCGAGTGGATGATGCCGGAGCAAGAATTTGCTGAGCATGGTGACATGGGCAACTCCTGGTCGCCACGCCGCGTCGGGTTTGTGCCCCCCATGCGGGAGACGTTGTTTTGTGCGAGGGCAGAGCAAGCTTCCGGTTGCAGCGGTGTGGTGCTGGCTCCATCGTACAGGCTATCGGCGAGCGCTTGGAGTCGAACCGAGGAACCACCAGGGCATCGTGCCGGAGGCCAAAGATCCACAGGGATTCGCCAACGCCTGTCATTACCATTCATTGATGGGGTTGCCCATGTCCGAAACCTGGTCAGCCATGGCGGCGACGGCTTTGGTATGGACCCAACATGAGGTGACGCGGCCCGCGACAAATCCAAGTGCGGGACGACGCTGTCCTGCGAGGCCGCGTGCGGGCGGAGCTACGCCGGGCTTGAGGCTGCCCGCAGAGGTCACCGCCGAGATGTCGTCCCCATTGTCACCGTCGAGCCGTCGTGGAGGCACGACCGCATCTGCCGAGGATGAAGCCCTGCTTGCCAACTCTTGCGCTTTATCGCTCAGGAAGTGCGCCGGCCGGTTGGGACTACCTAGCCCACGCAGAAGCTGCGGCCAAGCCTCCAATCGGAAGGAGGAGCGGTGTGCTGCTGGGCGCAGTGATCCGCCGGGGTGATGGAGGAAGTTGTCGAAGAGCGGAGCCGCCGTGTGTCTGGGCCGCCGTCGTGCAGCTGATGCTCTGTGTTGCGTCAGGTCCGCGTGAGATGACCACCTGAACCGGCGTCTGTTACTCTTTGATTCTTGTACATGCTTGAATCGATTGGCATGACGTGCGGTGAAGATGTATCTTTTCTCCTCCTTTTTTGATGCTCCCGTTGCGAAGATGAACAGTATGAACAATAGGAATAGAAAATAAACATAGATGAATAGATAAAAAGTCATTTGCATCACGGCTCGATAGACACCATGCCCCACTGTGGGCGCCAACTGTCATGGGAACGATTCCGACAATAATAAGGGATAGGGTAAAGGAGCATGATCAATCGAGATGCAAATAGGTGACACGGTGGTTTTAGCGAGTTCGGGCCTCTCGCAGTGGAGATAACAACCCTACGTCTCGTGCTCCGGAGAGGCTTTGTTTTATATGAGTATGTATCCGGGGATTACAATGTGTGAGAGAAGGGAACAGATCCTATGCCTGATCTAAGTTTGGTGAATTGGCCTTATCAGAAAGTTTAGGTCAAGAGCTTCAATTAGCAAAAAGAATCAATTAAATCGGAGTTATAAAACTCAAGTTATGAACAAAAGAAATTCAAATTCAAATATTAGAAATCAAATTTTAAACTTTCAAAAACATGTTTAAGTTGGTTATCTGGATAGAGGGGATCATAACCAAGAAGTGGGCGTTGGCTTCGTTGGATTTGGATAAATAGGTAAAAAGTTGTGAGGGTTTGAAAATCACGGGCTAAACTGTAAATAAACTAGTTGCATCTAGGTCCCTGGCCGAAATTAAAACAGAAAAATAAAAATTCTGCCGAACGAACGTTCGCTATAGAGACCTAAGCGATGAAAGTCTTCGCTGTAAGGACCTAATCAGCGAACGTTCACTAACTAAAAAGAAAATGTTTTGAAATAAAAAAATGAAACCGATTTAACCTAGATCGTCAGATGGAGATTGGACGGAGGAGAGGACTCGGGGCGTACCGCGGCGGTGCGGCTCAACATCGCCGAAGAAGACGGCAGCGGCGGCGTCGACTTCGAGCGGGCGGCGGCTCTGATGGTCCTCCGGCGTGGCCGTGGGGGTCGGGAATAAGCAGTGCGAGGTGCCGGAACCGATGGCGGGGTCGGAGCTGGGCTGCGGCGTCGGAACAACGCGGCACTTGGCGGCGGAGCTCGGCAGATCTCGCAAACTCCGGCGAGTTCGCGTGGAGCGTGGGGAGGGTCTCGAGCCTTCTGGTTTGAGGCAAAATGAGGCCGGGGCCTGGCTATATATAGGAGGGGACGAGGGCGATGCGTGGGTGAGGGGGCAAGGCAGGGGTGGAGTTCGAGTTGGACACGGCGGCGGCCGACAACTCGTGGGAAAAACGGACTCCTGGCGCGAGGTCGAGGACGGACCCGACAGGTGGGTCCCACCTGTCGGTGGCTGGCGAGGCGGCGTGTGCGCGGGGCTGCGAGCGGGCGAGCGAGCGGTAGGTGGTGCGGGGCACGGGCGCTGGGCTGGGCGGTGCGGGGCCCAGTTCGGTCGGTCTCAACTCTCTTTTTTTTCTAAAAACATTTTTTTACACACAATAGAATAATATAAACAAAATAAAATAAAATAAATACTATAGGCATATAATATATCAAAACTTTCAAAAAAGATTTTCTACAACGTGAACATTTTTCTGACATCAAATAAAATCCACAAAAATTTATATAAAGCAAACATTGCTACTGGTTTAATTGAAAACCAAATAAAAATATTTTAAAATACCAAAATAGTTTCAAATTTATTTCTCTCCAATTTTCTAATGTAGGGAATCATTTTAACCTATTTTCCATATATTTTATTTTTGGAGAAAATATAGTTTGAGAAAAAACCAAATAAATCCAAATTGAAAATGATTTCAAAAGGGACTTTAAATTTGATTATTTTAAACTTCCAACTCATATTTCATATGTTTTGAAGAAGTCATTTTATCTTCTATTTCCTTTGTCAGGAATTCTACTAGGTCCCCGTTCAGACAATTTTGGGAGATGTGTCCTTCTTCTCCACATGAATAGCATGACTTGGCGCAGGCTTTAATTAGGTCTTCTTTGGGTGTGTCCTCCACCTCTTCCTTCATCACATGTTCTTCTAAAATTTCCATGAGGGCTCCTTTCATTTCTTCTTTTTTCTGCTGGATGGTTCTTTGTACCATGGGGTAAATGTGACACTGAGCAGGGTAGTGGGTAGCCCCTTCACACAAGAAACAAGTAATCTGCCTAGTTGGCCATTCTTCAGTGGGGTGACTTTCTTCACAATCAGGGCATTCACCCTTGTGCTCTTTATGGTTGTGTCCTATTTCTCCACAAAGCTTGCATGCACAAGGTTTCCTCATATCATTTCCATAAGACTTCAATTTCTAGGACACAAGCCGAGAATTTAGCAGAGTCAACTTAAATTCTTCCCAAGTGGTTACTCTTTGCCATCCATTAACGGTTTGGTACTTCCTCCACCAAGTAGCAACACCTCTTTCAAAGCACGGGAGAGCATGCTGGGTCATATCCTTTCCGGCTATAGTGTTATTCTTCATGTGATCTTCAATGTTCTGAATCCATTGGTCTGTCTCCAATTGAGTTATCGGTCCCAGAAAATACAAGTTCATCTCCATTCATCCTCTATCGGTTTCAAGGGTTTTGGAGTGAGATAAGAGAGATAGAGAGGGATACACACAATACAAACAATAGTTTTGAAGAAACAGATTTTATTTGTGGCTGTTGGAAAAACATCAAACAAATGACAGCTCACAATCATCGCATCTAACGTGGGTATAATAGGGGTTTGTTCTTGTAAAGGTCAATAAATCTTCAAAGTTGCCAAACTCTTCAAGCCTTGTTCATGCCTCCGATGGCTTCTTCCGATCGTGCTTGTCCCTCTCAAGTTCTTTTGCCAGATCATCTCTGTTGACGCAAAGTCTCTCGTGTCGTCCTTTAATATTTCTGGAGTTGCATTCCAACTTCTGGGTTTCAACATCCTTGGCATGAGCCATGGTACTACTGTCCTTCAGTTCCTGACGAATCTCCGGTATCTCGAGGTTTTGCTCCTCCAGCTTGGCTACTTTCAGCTTTTGGGTCATGAGTTCTTCACGAAATGCGTCCTTATCACATACGGCTTCCTGCAGGTCCATCTTAAAATTCTTGATGTAATACTCCAGATCCTGGCGACACACCAGCTAAGGTTAAAACTTCATCTTTTGCTGATAGGTGCTCCATCAACCTTCTACCATCCAATCCTTTCGAAGAAATGCATGATTAACTCAACACGGTGACAATAGCATAAGCGGGCGATAACCTCATGGTTAGCCATGTTTATGCCCATATCTTTGCCATGGGCTATCACTCCATAGTTGATATCTCCTGCATTAGGGTTTTCTTGACAAAAACTGAATGTTAATGCTCCATATTCCGGTCTTTCTCTGACACACCTTGATCTCAGGTATTCACAGCTTCAATAGTCTGACAACTTCCTTAAGGGTAGTCTTCCTTGGTCATACCAATCTGGAAATTCTTGGGAGCCTTCAAATTCTCCTAGTCTTCGGAGTCTTCAACCATTGTAGTTTCCATTATAATGCATGGTAAAATCCTCTTCATTCCGAAGTGGTCTTAGCTGTTCGATATCTTGTGCTTCTTGGAGTGGTCTCATCAGTCGAATCTTCGTGTGGTCAAAAGGGGAAATGGGTATAGACTAACTAAAAAGGGAATATTTGATCAAGCTCAGAAAAGAAGAGAGGTAAAAGATCTTGTTGAACAATAAAGTTTTAGAGAAAAACCTTTCCTATGGGCTAGCCTGTTTCTAGGGGTCACGTCCTACAGTTAACATGTGCTCTGATACCATCTTGTAGCGACCCGACCCGAATGGATCAAGTCTCTGTGCTTAAGTGTCATCCCTGGATCGGTATGCTGACACACACAGTACTCGAGGATTTATAACAGAGGTAAATCACATGTATAAAGTAACGTAAATACTATTACCTCAATCCATATAGCGGAAGTAACAAGGTTGTGGCTTCCCATCAACACCAATAGCAAAGTAGAGTGTAGAAACCGTAACCCTAAAGATCACTTACTCGTCATAAGATTCCTGAAACATGAGATGTTGCAGACATGTAGGTCAGTACATTAAATGTACTGGCAATTTCACACTCTAGAGCAATGCTGAATAATGGCTATCACTACATGCATATTTGGCTGGTGGAGGCTCTAAGTTTATTTTTCTTCATAAAGCTAATTTTCCCTACAACAAAGGAATACATTTTATTTAACTACAAAGTTTGTTGAAATTATTGAGAAGGTAACCCCAACTCAATCCAAAAATAATATTAATAACCTAATAGATTCATCAAGTAAAAGTGATGAGATCAAATCAATTATTGAAGTACCAGATATTCAAGATGTCCATAACAGGGGACACAGCTAATCATGATTAGTTTGTACACTCTGCAGAGGTTTGCGCACTTTTCCCCACAAGACTCGATCTCCTCTGTTGGTTTTCTCGCACTACATGGTGTTTGAGAAACGGATGATCGAGACACAGTCTTTCAGAAGCATTAACTCTTTCGATGGGTAGACCGCACCACCTACATCCCCTACATCTGCTAGTCTACCACTGAAAGAGGTCACACAACATACTCAACTATGCCAGAGCCAATAATGGCTTGTGACTGCACACGGAAGTTTCTAGCGTGAATAATCTTATGATCCCTTTGAGCCTGGGTGGCAAACCATAGGATGATCACACGGATGCCCCGGAATCTCCTTGGACAACACTGGTTTCCCCACGTGCCCACAAACAATCCACCCAGATGTGTATTAAAGTAGCCACCTTAAGTTATCCCTTAATTCATAATAATGCTCACATCTGTCATGAATCGCTCAAACCAAACCACGTCTATGAGCATAGCATAGCAGTATAAGCATAACGTAGTAAATCCCAGGGTTTGATATAAGACTATAGGTTCTACCTCATCGACTACTTCCCAATACCCACATGTTATCAAATACCACTCATGCAATGTTTGAGGGTTGAAACTAATGCATAAAAACTGGGTATGAAAAGTATGTCAAAGTGTGAACTTGCCTTGTACTGTTGATGAAGATCCTTCGCACTCATAATTCTTGATAATTCTACTCGTCACACTCCGTACAATCTATCGTGAGCAAGCAATTGCATACATAAGCACTCATGCAAAAGAATCGAAGAAAAGATGTCGAAAAACTTTGAAAAAAGGCAATTAACTCTTGCTACAGAAAAAATTTTCTAACAGTACCAAAACTTGGTGAATTTAGCCTTATCAGAAAGTTTAGGTCAAGAGCTTCAATTATCAAAAATAATCAATTAAATCGGAGTTATAAAACTCAAGTTATGAACAAAAGAAATTCAAATCTGTTAGAAATCAAATTTTAAACTTTCAAAATCATGTTTAAGTTGGTTATCTGGATAGAGGGGATCACAACAAAGAAGTGGGCATTGGTTTCGTTGGATTTGGATAAACGGGTAAAAAGTTGTGAGGGTTTGAAAATCAGGAGCTAAACTGTAAATAAACTAGTTGCATCTAGGTCCCTGGCCAAAATCAAAACAGAAAATGAAAAATTCTACCTAACGAACGTTCGCTACAGAGACCTAAGCGATGAAAGTGTTCGCTACAAGGACCTAATCAGTGAACGTTCACTAACTAAAAAGAAAAAGTTTCGAAACGAAAAAACAGAACCGATCTAATCTAGATCGCCGGATGGAGATCGGACGGACGAGAGAACTCGGGGCGTACCGCGGCGGTGGGGCTCTACGTCGCCGGAGAAGACGGCGGCGGTGGCTTCGAGCGGGTGGCAGCTCTGGTGGTCCTCCGGCATGGCCGTGCGATCGGGAAGAAGCAGTGCGAGGTGCCGAAACCGATGACGGGGTTGGAGCTGGGCTGCGGCATCGGAACGGCGCGGTGCTTGGCGGCAGAGCTCGGTGGATCTCGCGAACTCCGATGAGTTCGCGTGGAGCGTGGGCAGGGTCTCGGGCCTTCCGGTTTGAGGCAAGACGAGGCCGGGACCTGGCTATATATAGGAGGGGACGAGGGCGATGCGTGGGTGAGGGGGCAAGGCAGGGGCGGAGTTCGAGTCGGACACGGCGGCGGCCGACGACTCGTGGGGAAGACGGACTACTGGCGCGAGGCCGAGGACGGACCCGACAGGTGGGTCCCACCTGTCGGTGGGTGGTGAGGCGGCGTGCGAGCGGGGCTGCGAGCGGGCGAGCGGGCTATAGGCGGTGCGGGGCGCGAGCGCTCGGCCACTGGGCTGGGCCGTGGCCTAGCGACTAGCTAGGCCGGCCCAATTCGGTCGGTCCGAACTCTCTTTTTTTCTAAAAACATTTTTTTACAGACAATAAAATAATATAAACCTAATAAAATAAAATAAATACTATTGGCATATAATATTTCAAAAAAATTGGAAAAATATTTTCTAAAACGTGAACATTTTTCTGACATCAAATAAAATGCACAAAAATTTATATAAAGCAAACATTGTTACTGGTTTAATTAAAAACCAAATAAAATATTTTAAAATACCAAAATGGTTTCAGTTTTATTTCTCTCCAATTTTCTAATGTAGGGAATCATTTTACCCTATTTTCCATATATTTTATTTTTGGAGAAAAAAATTATTTGAGATAAAAACCAAATAAATCCAAATTGAAAATGATTTCAAAAGGGACTTTAAATTTGATTCTTTTAAACTTCCAACTCATATTTCATATGTTTTGAAGAAGTCATTTTATCTTCTCTCATGAAAATCATTGAGTTGCTTAAAGTTTCTAAATTTGAAATAGTTCGTAATGGAATTCAAATATTTTCAAAACCCTTTTTCATTTATTTAAATGGAAGAAGTCATATCATCTTCTCTCTAGGGTTTTGTATCTGAAAAGAATTTGAATTCATGGAGATCATAAAAAGAAGATGAAAGTTTAGGGAAAGTCATTTTATTCCCTCTCATTTAACTTTCAAAAAGTTTCGAATTTAATCAATTTCACTCAAGCAACCACACCACAATCAAACAAACAATCAAAACTTTTTATTTAATATAACAAACAAACAACCACACCACACCGCAAGAAAAAATAGGCCGCATGGCGTGGTGAGGAGAGCTTGGCGGAGATCAAAGCACGGTGGTTTGCCGCCTACAAGGCCGGGAAGGAGAACGCCGCCGTCTGGCCAGCATGCCCCGATGCCAGCATGTGAGAAGTAGTTTATGTTTGTAGTATTAGAGCAAATTACCAGTAGTACTTTAAGTTTGTAGTATTAACATACTAGGGAGAACGAACCTCTACAGGGTCGACTATCTGGTCGATAACATTGGGGAAGGTGGTGGAAAGTAACTCTCGAATTGATACTTAAGAAAATATCGAGAGCAAAGTAATGAGGTTTCATGGGAAGTTTCGAGCGAGTAGACAACCGTTTGATGCCTGAAACAGGGCGTGAAAGGGGCTCAAAGCAATCGGGAATAAGTATTGCGTCTTATACCAGAATAGATCAACATGCAGGTGGCCCGTGAATTACATACAAAGTCAAGCACGAGGAATAACTTTGACAACAGGGTGTACAGGAGAGTCAGGTTTCGATCCTGTGGAACTGTGGGTTATGGGCCCACCATGTGGGTTATAAGTAGAAAGGGGGCTGACATCTTGTACGATCACGATAGCAAGGCATATCAGAGGGTAGCTTGCCAGCTATGTTGGCAACAACATCGGTACCAAGGCGAGGGACGAAGAGAACCATTTTTCCTGCTCGTTGAACGAGGCGGACCAATAGGCAAAGTTCTCATCCATCGGTGGTTACCGGAATGTCATCAACAATAGAAACAGGGTCTCACTGATAGAGTTGTACACCGAGGTGTTTATATAAGCAGTGAATTAATACTGCTTAGATCATATAGATCACATCAAGATTAATCAAAACAATAGAAATGAAAAGATGATCATCAGATTAAACAGGACAATGGAAAGGAAAATGTGTTTAAACAAATATTTCAGGGGTATATCCTTCCCAAGGGTAAGCAGATCATGATATCCATGATTGGATAGAAGTAGAAAACCCTTTAGGTAAGGGGAGAGAAATTTCATGACATCACCCATACAATGTTGTTTGGATAATGGACAAAGAAAATTTAGCATTGTTCTTCAAATGCTCTTATTGAAAATCGGAGTACCACAGACATGCTTCGAGATAGCATTGACATGGTCAACAGGTGAAGATCAGACTTTGGAAACAAAAAGGATCCATAGGAACAACTTATAGAATAAGTCTTACAGTTTTCTCACGGAAGAAAGGATAGCCTTGATGAAAAGGAAACTATAACAATAGGGCCTCCGGCCAGGTGTGCTAGGCACGACATCACCTTACCGGGTCACGTAAAGACCATTGTTATAACTCTTGGAAATATGTTCTAACCATCATATCTGGCCGAGATTCAGATCTGATGGTGCCAGGATAACTCAGACTCGGGATGCCTGAGAAGAAAGGTGCAACACAAATTGTCGAGATGACATTATAAGATTCTCGGGAATTGAACTATGGAAGCGAGTTCTGAAACAAGAGTTCATCATTAAATCAAGGAGAGGTGAGGAGGTGGCTGATTGACTCAGTGACAATTCATTGAGATTTTCAAAAGATCAATTTCCACACTTATGTGAACAAGGAGATAACATTTGTCAGATCAAATGATATATAATGAGGTATGCTCGAGGAAAACATACTCAATTAAACATGGGTTGAAAGGTGCACTCGAAATATGGGTTGGGTTGCACGCCCAACTTCGGCATGGCGACTGAGCAACCAACACACTAAATTGGAATTATTGTCCAATAACTCTGAAGCAATAGGGTTGCTAGAGATATTAAATTTGCACAATAGAGTTCACTCAACACGGGGACCAAGAAAAGAATGGTGATGTTAATAAGTATCACTTGTATCAAGAATTCATAAGGGTGGTGAATTTCCCATGACATTCTTGACCTAAAAGATAGGAATACTCCAAGGTAGAACATAAGATAAGTTGGATAGCAAGGATCTCAAGGTACAACACAAAACAGGAACAAGTTTGTGTTGAAGGGAAAGCAAGAATGTTGCCGATGATAACACAAATCATCGAGGGGCAAGGATGGTATTTCTCATCATGAATTCAATTGATATCCTGGAGGAACTCAGAATGTTGATCATGATCATGACAAATTTTGTCGAGAGGTTTCATGGAGATGTAATTGGTCGGCGATGACATCAAGTCAACGAAATGATGAAGCGAAAAGTTATTGAAACCATGGGTACGAAACAAACTCGAAATCAAGCTTGTTGTTCATGGACAAATGATATGACGAGGAAGATCGGCATAAGGTTATCTCATCATCAAAAAATGTGCTCCGGGAAGGACCAGGTAGCACAGTTAAATTTTAGCACAAAATGATATAGCCGATCAGGCTAGGAATGACGTGATGGAGTATTAAACTTATCAACCACATAGTACTAGGAGTACTGAATCACAAGGGTGATTCGATTCACTAACCGGTGTTCTCGATTGACGACAACCCAGAACTCGT
Organism: Aegilops umbellulata; assembly: GCA_032464435.1. Taxonomy (NCBI): domain Eukaryota; kingdom Viridiplantae; phylum Streptophyta; class Magnoliopsida; order Poales; family Poaceae; genus Aegilops; species Aegilops umbellulata. Next base: position 292,566,342 of record CP136060.1, read on the forward strand.
GGAGTGACTATGACGGGGAAAGGCACTACTTCATCAGAAATGCATAAGATGTAGTGCAATTGGTTGATATCCTCGAGATACCAGGGGGTAATACTCGAAGGTAGATCAAAATAGAGGTTGCGGAGATGTATCGATCAACAAAAGACAAGTGCTTTAACTTGTCTGAGAAATGGAATCAAGGAGAAAATGTGGTCGGGATCATGATTGCAAATGATCAATACATAGATACCAGATGATTTCATATCAAGGAAATAGTTATTATTACAAGAAGCTTCCATGATAGGATCTACATCGTGTCCATGGGCATGAACACAAAGTTCAAGGTCGACTCCCACTTCTGCAATGCATAACCTTTCATTCACTTCTCGTTTACAAAGAAGTTATATGGTAGAAAATTATCTGGTAAAACACCAGAAGAGTATGACTCTCGAAAACTTTCGGGTTTATACGGTTTTAGGGAAGGTATAGGTTCAACCCATCGGGACCTATTAGGAACATATACCACAAACTTCAGGAGCGAATAACTCAAGCTCGAAAGCAGAGCATGGTTGACAAAAGCAGGGGATACAGTTTACCAAAGGCATTATGTATCCGAGGAAAGGCTAACAAGGTTATCGAATATGAAGGACGGTGTTGAATAAAATCCAACAAAGGATCTGGTGGTCCACAAGGGATCTGATGTGAGCATCGGTACTCAACCAGAAGAAGGAAAAAGGTAAGCAGATCAGACCATAGAAACAACTGACTAATTTAAGCTCAATGCAAAGGAATTAAGATTTTCCAAAACAAGGGATCAAAAGCAAACGCTCTGACTAAGGATGGATAAGCTGAATAGATTTAGGGGTACAACCGACGACAATTGATTGGTCGAGAACCAACTCATGTTCAAAATGACGTCTGAGCCGGAAAGATAATTTAGAAGGGTTGATAGATGATTGTGTGCATTCGCACACATGTTGAATCAATAGGATCAAACTGACGGTGTCAAAAGATACTAGTGAATACTGCTAGTGATATGGGAGCATCCATAATGTAAGCATACAAGTATTTGCAGAGTAATAGTTTGAAGAGGATGCTCAGAAGGTCGGATAGTATTTCAAAGTATCTTATGAAGCATACGAACAACTGGGGATGAACGGATACTCAATAAGTGCGAGGAATTTCAATAGGGGTATTCATGTGGTAAAGAATTGCAAGTTATTAACTTAAAGGATTTTCGGAACAAAGGAGAGCAATTTAGGGCATCTTGTAATAACAAGAGCAACTGAGGATGAAGGTATGAACGAAAATTGTAGGTAGTTATACATAATGATATAATAGTGGTAGGGAATTAGCAAAGGTGGTGGGCACAAGTGTCTCGAGAGAACATCGGAAATTATCTTCAGAATCTTCTGGTGCAGCCGGCGATCATCTGAACTGAAGGGGCTCTCCGGGAGAAAGTATTTTCGAGAACCTAAAGTTCGATTTTAGTAAATTCATTTAACCCGAATAGAAGAGAAATTAGAATCCCATAGTATAGACGAGGAATAAAAATCCTAATACCACCCAATGGCGACGTGGGCCCAGGGGCCGCACAGCCAAGTTAGTAAAACAATTTTCATTCACTAGACTCAACTTTGGCCAAGGAGTGTGGAAGGGGGATTCCTACAGGCAGTCGGCTCTGATACCAACTTGTGATGCCCCCGATTCAATTGTGACGCCCCCGATTCAATCGTACACTAATCATGCACGCAAATGTGTACGATCAAGATCAGGGACTCACGAGAAGATATCACAACACAACTCTAAAACATAAATAAGTCATACAAGCATCATAATACAAGCCAGGGGCCTCGAGGGCTCGAATACAAGTGCTCGATCATAGACGAGTCAGCGGAAGCAACAATATCTGAGTACAGACATAAGTTAAACAAGTTTGCCATAAGATGGCTAGCACAAACGGGGATACAGATCGAACGAGGCGCAGACCTCCTGCCTGGGATCCTCCTATCTACTCCTGGTCGTTGTCAGCGGGCTGCACGTAGTAGTAGGCACCTCCAGTGTAGTATGAGTCGTCGTCGATGGTGGCGTCTGGATCCTGGGCTCCAACGTCTGGTTGCAGCAATCAGGTAGAGAGATGGGGAAAAGGGGAAACAAGGTAACCGTGAGTACTCATCCAAAGTACTCGCAAGCAAGGAGCTACACTACATATGCATGGATATATGTGTAAGGGGCCATATCAGTGGACTGAACTGCGGAATGCCAGAATAGGAGGGGGATAGCTAGTCTTATCGAAGACTACGCTTCTGGTCGCCTCCGTCTTGCAGCAGGTAGAAGAGAGTAGACAGAAGTCCTCCAAGTAGCATCGTATAGCATAATCCTACCCGGCGATCCCCTCCTCGTTGCCCTGTTAGAGAGCGATCACCGGGTTATATCTGGCACTTGGAAGGGTGTGTTTTATTAAGTATCCGGTTCTAGTTGTCATAAGGTCAATGTACAACTCTGGGTCGTCCTTTTACCGAGGGACACGGCTATTCAAATAGATAAACTTCCCTGCAGGGGTGCACCACATAACCCAACACGCTTGATCCCATTTGGCCGGACACACTTTCCTGGGTCATGCCCGGCCTCGGAAGATCAACACGTCGCAGCCCCACCTAGGCACAACAGAGAGGCCAGCACGCCGGTCTAAACCTAAGCGCGCAGGGGTCTGGGCCCATCGCCCTGAGCACACCTGCACGTTGCGAGGGCGGCCAGAAGCAGACCTAGCAACCTCCAGTACAACGGAAGTCACGTTACGCGGCCCAATCTGGCGCGCGCCGCTCAGTCGCTGACGTCACGAAGGCTTCGGCTGGTACCACGACGCCGGGATACCCATAACTACTCCCGCGTAGATGGTTAGTGCGTATAGACCAAATGGCCAGACTCAGATCAAATACCCAGATCTCGTTAAGCGTGTTAAGTATCCGCGAACGCCGACCAGGGCCATGCCCACCTCTCTCCTAGGTGGTCTCAACCTGCCCTGTCGCTCCGCCACAAAGTAATAGTCGGGGGCCGTCGGGAACCCAGGCCCACCTTTACCGGGATGGAGCCACCTGCCCCTTCAGCCCCCATCTCCGAACAGTATAACAGGTAATGTAACAGTGTAAAGTATATAGCATATGCCCGTGATCACCTCCCGAAGTGATCACGGCCCATTAGTATAGCATGGCAGACGGACAAGAGTGTAGGGCCACTGATGGAACACTAGCATCCTATACTAAACAGTAGGATAGCAGGTAAAGGTAACAACAGTAGTAGCAAGGACAGGCTATGCAGCAGTATAGGATTAACGGAAAGCAGTAACATGCTACACTAGTCTAATGCAAGTAGTATAGAGAAGAATAGGTGATATCTGGTGATCAAGGGGGGGGGGCTTGCCTGGTTGCTCAGACAAGAAGGAGGGGTCGTCGATGTAGTCGATCACAGGGGTACCGCCATCGGTCTCAGGGTCTACCGGAAAGAAGTAACGGAGGGGGAACACAATAAATAACAGAGCAATCAAATGTAACAAAAAGCAAGAAGCGGTAATACGTTGTGCTAGAGGTGACCTAACGTAGGGATAGGTGATACCGGCGAAGGGGGGAAACATCCGGGAAAGTATCCCCGGTGTTTCGTGTTTTCGGGCAGAGGAGCCGGAGGGGGAAAGTTGCGAGTTTGATATGTTAGGGGTGTGTGGCGGACGAACGGGCTGCGTATCCGGGTTCGTCTCGTCGTTTTGAGCAACTTTCATGTAGAAAGTATTTTCATCCGGGTTACGGATTATTTTCTATTAGTTTTAAAAGATTTAAATCATTTTTTGGATTTATTTAATTATTTTAATCTAACGTTATCCAGAATAGGGTTTGCTGACGTCAGCATGACGTCAGTAGTCAACAGAGGTGTTGACTGGTCAACTGACGTGTGGGTCCCGCATGTCATTGACTGTTAACTAACCTAACAGATTAATTAACTAAACTAGGTGATTAGGTTAATCTAATCAGGATTAATTAAGTTAATTAATTCTTTAATTAATTAATTAATATTTTAAATATTATTTATTTATTTATTTATTTTTATTCCCCTTTTTTTATAAAATGTTGTGGGGCACGGGCCTCGTTTGTCATAGGGCTAGGGTTAGATTAATTAGGGCCATTAGTGGCTTAACCACGTGGCCACGTCAGCACTTCACGGCGGCTAACTGCCGACGCTAAACAGGGGCAGCAGAGCTCGTCGGCCGGCCATCTCCAGCGACGGCTGGAGCTGTGGGTGGGCTCGGCAGGCGCATCGCGACGAGGGGCACCGGATGGTGGCTGTGGGGGCTGCAGGGGCGCCGGCGTTGAGCGGAGTAGCGCGGGGCTCGGCCTCACAGCGGGCACGCCGTGCGTAGGGAGCAGGGCGCGGCCACGGTGCGTGCACGAGCACGGGATGGCACGGGCGTGCAGTGACCGGACGAGGAGAGGGGGAGCTGCGGGAGCACGCGGGCGAGCGAGTCCCGTCGAGGACGACTCCGGCGCGGGGTCAGAGAGGGAGATGGGGGTGGCGCTCACGGAGGGATGTAGGGTCCAGGGCAGTGGTGCTCGTGGTGGAGGACGAAGACGGCGCGTGACGGGGAGGCAGTCCGGCGACGGCGAGGTCTTCGGGCGACGGTGGTGACGCACAGCGACGACGTCGGTGAAGGAGGCGCCGGGCTCGGGGTGGATGGCGAGGCGAGGGAACGGGGGAGCACGACGTCGGGGCGACGGTCGATGACGGCGCTCGGGTCGGGGGGAACGGGGTCGGGGCGGCGACGTACTAGCGCGGCCAGCCCCGATCCAATCTGGATCGGGGGAGGGGAGTGGGCGACGTGGGGGGGGGGGGTGAGTGTGCGGTCTGGGTGGGGCTAGGGTTTGGGTCGTGGGCAGGGGGGCCATATAGGCCAGGGGAGGGAGTGGGCCGGCCTGGCAGGCCACTGGCTGGGCCGAGGCCCAGTTGGTCTGGGGGTTTTCGTTTTGTTTCTGTTTTATTTTCCCTTTTGTCTTTTGTTTATTCTCTGATCTTTTCTGTTTTAATTTTATATTTTAAATACATTAGTTTTATAAAATACATTAGTTGTACCTAAATTAGTATGAATAAATATGCCACCACCACAATTAACTTGGCACCTATAATAAATTAGTTTGTAATTGTTTATTATTTTAAAAGCATTTAAATAATTGTTCTCGCTGCGTTTTATATATTTTAGAGTATTTAAACAATTTATAAAAGTGTGGTCTCTTCACCAAAATTACCTTTGCTTTATTTGGCACAACCCAAACATTTTTGTTTTAAAGTTTGAAAACCTTTATCGTTTGACTTGACTTTTGAATTTGAATTTGGAACGGTTTCGAATCAACGCGGGTTTATCAACAATAACCGAGGTGACGTTGCAACATTAGCAGAGGTTTACTGTAGCTTAATTATCGGGGTGTCGCAATTCTCCTCCACTACAAGAAATCTCGTCCCGAGATTTAAGAGGGGAGTAAGGGGGGAAGTTCTGGTTACGATATTCTAATGGATCTTCTCGAAGAAGTTAATCCCTTTCGTTGATGTCTTCAATTCTCTATTGCAAAGCATCATGATGAAGTTGTCGTCCTTTCTTCGGGGAACTCCATCGTACTTATGAATAGGTAAGGGGCAGCTCTACAATGATAGGATGTTATAAGGGAAATTCATCTGGGGGTATCCCAAGAATGAACATATGAGTATCTCTCGAGTTGAACAATGACACACCTCGAGAGCAAAGTAAGACGGTGCAATAAGAAGCTTCAAGCGGATAGGCAATCGTTCATTGCCTGAAGCAGAGTGCGAAAGGGGTTCAGAGCAACGGGAATAAGTATTGTGTCTGATACCAGAATAGATCAACAGGCAAGTGGCTCGTGAATTACATACGAGGTCAAACATGGGGAATAACTTCGGCAATAGGTTGTACAGGAGAGTCAGGTTTCGATCCTGTGGAACTGTGGTTTATGGGCCCACCATGTGGGTTAAAAGTAAAAAGGGGGCTGACATCTTGTACGATCACAATAGCAAGGCATGTCAGAGAGTAGCATGTCAGTTATGTCGGCAACAATGCCGGTACCAAGGGCGAGGGACGAAGAGAACCATTTTCCTGCTCGTTGAAACGAGGCGGGCCAAGAGGCAAAGTTCTCATCCATCGGCGGTTACCAAAATGTCATCAACAATAGAAACAGGGTCTCACTGGCAGAGTTGTACACCGAGGTGTTTACATAAGCAGTGAATTATTACTGCTTAGATTATATAGATCACAAGAAAGGTCAAACAAACCAATGGAAAGGAAAATGTGATCGTCAGGTTAAACAGAATAATGGAAAGGAAATTTAAACACATAATTTAGGGGTAAATCCTTCCCAAGGACAAGCAGAGCATGATATCCATGACAGGATATTATGAAGAAACCTCCTTAGGTAGGGGAGAGAAATTTCATGACATTACCCATACAACGGTGTTTGGATAATTGAGCAAGAAACATTTAGCATTGGGCTTCAAATGTTCTTGTTGAAAATCAGAGTATCACAGACATGCTTCGAGATACCATTGACATGGTCTTCAAGCAAAGGTCAGACTTTGGAAACACAAAGGATCCATCAGGAATAACTTGTAGAATAAGTCTTACAATTTTCTCATGGAAGAATGGTTAACCTTGTTAAAAAGGAAACTATAATGATAGGTCCCCCAGCCGGGGGGGGGGGGTGCTAGGCTTGACATCATGTTACCGGGTCATCACAGGACCAACATCATAACTATCGGAAAGATATCCCAACCATCATATCTGATCGAGATTCAGATCCGATTGGTGTCAGGATACCTCAGACATTAGGATGCCTGAGAAGAAAAGGTGCAACACAATTTTGACGAGATGACCATGTAAGATTCTCGGGAAATGAACTTTGGAAGCAAGTTCCGAATCAAGAGTTCTTCATTAAATCAAGGAGAGGATGAGGAGGTGGTTGATGGTCTCAGCGACAATTCATCGAGAACTCCAAAGGATGGATTTCCACAATTAGGTGAACAAGGGGATGACAATTGTCAGTTAAAATGATACAATGAGGTATGCTCGGGGAAACATACCCTTTTAAACATTGGTTGAAAGGTGCACCCAAAATATGGGCTGGGTCGCACGAACAATGTTAAAATGGTGACTTAATGAACAAAAGAATTAGAATGAAACTATCGATCATTCACTTCAAGCAATAGGGTTGCTAGAAGTTTTGAATTCACACAACATAGTTCAATTGTCGGTATTCCGGTTAGAAACAACACGGGTACCAAGAAAGAATGGTGAGGGTGAGGAGTATCACCATACCAAGAATTCTTAAGAGGTGGTGAAATTCTCACATCATCCTTGATATTTAAGATGGTATTACTTCAAGGTAGGACATAAGACAAGCTGGATAGCCAGGAACTCAAGGTACAACACAAGACATGAACAAGTTTGTGTTGAAGGGAAAGCAAGAATGTTGCCGATGATAACACAAATTATCGAGGGGCAAGGATGGTATTTCTCATCATGAATTCAATTGATATCCTGGAAGAGCTCAGAATGTTGATAATGATCATGACACATTTGTTGAGAGATTGCCTGAAGATGTAATCGATCAGCGATGACATCAAGTCAAAGGAATGATGAAGCAAGAGGTTATTGGAACCATGGGTACGACAAAAACTCAAAATTAAGCTTGCTGTTCAAGGAAAAATGATTCGACGAGGAAGAATGGCGTAAGGTTATCTCATCGTCAAAAATTATGCTCTGGGAAGAAGGACCAGGTAGTACAGTTAAAATTTAGCACAATGATATAGCCGATCAGGCTAGGAATGACTTGAAGGATTATTAAACTCGTAAGCAATGAAGATTACTTAGAGTTATTGAATCGGAGTGCGGAATCGATTCACTTATCGGTGTTGTCGAGTGAAATAACTCAGAACCCGGGGGAATTTTGGAATCAGTGCGAAATAATACTTGAAGAATAACTCATAAGAAGTTATGCAGTTCCGTGATAATCTCGAGATACCAAAGGGGGTAATACTCGATGATGGACCAAAGTAGAGGTTGGACTGGGGTATTGCTCTGCAGAAGACAAGTGCTTAAACTTGCACGAGAAATGGTATTTAAAGGAGAACATGGTCGGAATCCACGATCATAAAGGATCGAACCACGGATACAAGATGAACTTATAACAAGGGTTAATTATTTTTACGAGCAGCTTCCATGATAAGTTATACATCGTGTCCCTGGGAATGAACGCAAGGTTCAAGGTCGACTCCCACTTCTTCAGTGTATAACCTTCCATTCACTTTTCGCTTTGATAAAGGCATTAGTGTTGAAAGTTTTACCTGGTGAAATACCAGATGAGTATGACTCGTGAAAACTTCCGAGTTCACACATATAAAGGAAAGCATCGAATCAACCCGTTAGGGTATCGTGGAAACATATACCACAATCTTCAAGAGTAGATATCACCAGCTCGAAAGTAGAGCATGGTTGGCAAAAGGAGAGGATACAATTTACCAAAGGCATTATGTATCGGAGAAAGAACTCACAAGGTGATTAATTATGAAGGACACTGTCGGACAATAATCCAACAATGGATATGGCGATCCACAATGGAGCTAATGTGAGTATCGATACCCAATCAGAGGAAGAAAGAATGCAAATGCATCGGTTTATAGGACATCTGAATAATTCAACGTTTAAGTGACAAAGGAATTATGATTTCCAAAACAAGGGATCAAAAGCAAACGTTCTGATCGAAAGTGAATAAGTTCAATAGACTTAGAAGCACAACCGATCAAGGCATTGATTGGTCTAGAAGCAGCTCATATACAAATGACGTCTGAGCCCGAAGGATGAATTCTAGGATCTGACTGAGGATTGAGAGCATTCACAACATATTGAATCAAGGGAATCAAAATGATCATGAAAAAGGATACTAATGAATATTGCTAGTCATAAGGAACGCAACCATAAGGCAAGCAGACAAGAATTCCAAGAACAACAGGCTGTTGAGGATTTTCGAAAGATCAAATAGTATTCCGAAGACTTTGGTGAAACACATGAACAACGGTGAAAGAACGGATGCTCGGTAAGTGCAAGGAATTATCCGTAGGGGGTATTCAGGTGGCAAAGAACTGCAAGGCAGTAGGCACAAAGTATTCTCGGAACAATAGAGAGCATTTCGATGTATCTTGTAATAAGAAGGTCAACAGGGGATGAATGTATGAATGACAAGTGTACATGGTTATCCATAGAGGTTTATCGATGGATGGGAATTGCAAAAGTGATGGCACAAAGTCTCGAAAGAGTATCAGAGAGTAACTTCGAAACCTTCAGGTGCAGCCGGCGATCATCTGGAGTGAGGCACTCTCCGGGAGAAAGTACTTTCGAGAACCTAAAGCTAGTTTTGTTTTCAGAAAAATCATTTAACCCGAATAGAAGAGAGATCAGAATCCCAGAGTATAGGTCGAGGAATAAAAGATCCTACTACCACCCAAGGGCAACGTGGGCCCGTAAGGCACACAGCCATGTTAGTAAAAGTTTTGCAATGACTAGACTCAACTTCGGCCAAGGAGTTGGAAAGGGGGATTCCTACAGGCAGTCGGCTCTGATACCAACTTGTGACGCCCCCGATTCAATCGTACACTAATCATGCACGCAAATGTGTACAATCAAGATCAGGGACTCACGGGAAGATATCACAACACAAATCTAAAACATAAATAAGTCATACAAGCATCATAATACAAGCCAGGGGCCTCGAGGGCTCGAATACAAGTGCTCGATCATAGACAAGTCAGCGGAAACAACAATATCTGAGTATAGACAAAAGTTAAACAAGTTTGCCATAAGATGGCTAGCACAAACGGGGATACAGATCGAACGAGGCGCAGACCTCCTGCCTGGGATCCTCCTAACTACTCCTGGTCGTTGTCAGCGGGCTGCACGTAGTAGTAGGCACCTCCAGTGTAGTATGAGTCGTCGTCGACGGTGGCGTCTGGATCCTGGGCTCCAACGTCTGGTTGCAGCAATCAGGTAGAGAGATGGGGAAAAGGGGAAACAAGGTAACCGTGAGTACTCATCCAAAGTACTCGCAAGCAAGGAGCTACACTACATATGCATGGATATATGTGTAAGGGGCCATATCAGTGGACTGAACTGCAGAATGCCAGAATAGGAGGGGGATAGCTAGTCTTATCGAAGACTACGCTTTTGGTCGCCTCCGTCTTGCAGCAGGTAGAAGAGAGTAGACTGAAGTCCTCCAAGTAGCATCGTATAGCATAATCCTACCCGGCGATCCCCTCCTCGTTGCCCTGTTAGAGAGCGATCACCGGGTTATATCTGACACTTGGAAGGGTGTGTTTTATTAAGTATCCGGTTCTAGTTGTCATAAGGTCAAGGTACAACTCCGGGTCGTCCTTTTACCGAGGGACACGGCTATTCGAATAGATAAACTTCCCTGCAGGGGTGCACCACATAACCCAACACGCTTGATCCCATTTGGCTGGACACACTTTCCTGGGTCATGCCCGGCCTCGGAAGATCAACACGTCGCAGCCCCACCTAGGCACAACAGAGAGGCCAGCACGCCGGTCTAAACCTAAGCGCGCAGGGGTCTGGGCCCATCGCCCTGAGCACACCTGCACGTTGCGAGGGCGGCCAGAAGCAGACCTAGCAACCTCCAGTACAACGGAAGTCACGTTACGCGGCCCAATCTGGCGCGCGCCGCTCAGTCGCTGACGTCACGAAGGCTTCGGCTGGTACCACGACGCCGGGATACCCATAACTACTCCCGCGTAGATGGTTAGTGCGTATAGACCAAATGGCCAGACTCAGATCAAATACCCAGATCTCGTTAAGCGTGTTAAGTATCCGCGAACGCCGACCAGGGCCATGCCCACCTCTCTCCTAGGTGGTCTCAACCTGCCCTGTCGCTCCGCCACAAAGTAACAGTCGGGGGCCGTCGGGAACCCAGGCCCACCTCTACCGGGATGGAGCCACCTGCCCCTTCAGCCCCCATCTCCGAACAGTATCACAGGTAATGTAACAGTGTAAAGTATATAGCATATGCCCGTGATCACCTCCCGAAGTGATCACGGCCCATTAGTATAGCATGGCAGACGGACAAGAGTGTAGGGCCACTGATGGAACACTAGCATCCTATACTAAACAGTAGGATAGCAGGTAAAGGTAACAACAGTAGTAGCAAGGACAGGCTATGCAGCAGTATAGGATTAACGGAAAGCAGTAACATGCTACACTAGTCTAATGCAAGTAGTATAGAGAAGAATAGGTGATATCTGGTGATCAAGGGGGGGGGGGCTTGCCTGGTTGCTCAGACAAGAAGGAGGGGTCGTCGATGTAGTCGATCACAGGGGTACCGCCATCGGTCTCAGGGTCTACCGGAAAGAAGTAACGGAGGGGGAACACAATAAATAACAGAGCAATCAAATGTAACAAAAAGCAAGAAGCGGTAATACGTTGTGCTAGAGGTGACCTAACGTAGGGATAGGTGATACCGGCGAAGGGGGGAAACATCCGGGAAAGTATCCCCGGTGTTTCGTGTTTTCGGGCAGAGGAGCCGGAGGGGGAAAGTTGCGAGTTTGATATGTTAGGGGTGTGTGGCGGACGAACGGGCCGCGTATCCGGGTTCGTCTCGTCGTTTTGAGCAACTTTCATGTAGAAAGTATTTTCATCCGGGTTACGGATTATTTTCTATTAGTTTTAAAAGATTTAAATCATTTTTTGGATTTATTTAATTATTTTAATCTAACGTTATCCAGAATAGGGTTTGCTGACGTCAGCATGACGTCAGTAGTCAACAGAGGTGTTGACTGGTCAACTGACGTGTGGGTCCCGCATGTCATTGACTGTTAACTAACCTAACAGATTAATTAACTAAACTAGGTGATTAGGTTAATCTAATCAGGATTAATTAAGTTAATTAATTCTTTAATTAATTAATTAATATTTATTTATTTATTTATTTTTATTCCCCTTTTTTTTATAAAACGTTCTGGGGCACGGGCCCCGTTTGTCATAGGGTTATGGTTAGATTAATTAGGGCCATTAGTGGCTTAACCACATGGCCACGTCAGCACTTCACGGCGGCTAACCGCCGACGCTAAACAAGGGCGGCAGAGCTCGTTGGCCGGCCATCTCCGGCGACGGCTGGAGCTGTGGGTGGGCTCGGCAGGCGCATCGCGACGACGGGCACCGGATGGTGGCCGTGGGGGCTGCTGGAGGTGGGCTGCAGGGGCGCCGGTGTTGAGCGGAGCAGCGCGGGGCTCGGCCTCGCAGCGGGCACGCCGTGCATAGGGAGTAGGGCGCGTCCACGATGCGTGCACGTGCATGGGACGGCACGGGCGTGCAGTGACCGGACGAGGAGAGGGGGAGCTACGGGAGCACGCGGGCGAGCGAGTTCCGTCGAGGACGACTCCGGCGCAGGGTCAGAGAGGGAGATGGGGGTGGCGCTCACGGAGGGATGTAGGGTCCTGGGCAGTGGTGCTCGTGGTGGAGGACGAAGACGGCGCGCGACGGGGAGGCAGTCCGGCGACGGCGAGGTCTTCAGGCGACGGTGGTGACGCACAGCGATGACGTCGGTGAAGGAGGCGCCGGGCTCGGGGTGGATGGCGAGGCGAGGGAACGGGGGAGCACGGCGTCAGGGCGACGGTCGATGACGGCGCTCGGGTCGGGGGGAACAGGATCGGGGCGGCGACGTACTAGCGCGGCGAGCCCCGATCCGATCTGGATCAGGGGAGGGGAGTGGGCGACGTGGGGGGTGAGTGTGCGGTCTGGGTGGGGCTAGGGTTTGGGTCGTGGGCAGGGGGCATATAGGCCAGGGGAGGGAGTGGGCCGGCCTGGCAGGCCACGGGCTGGGCCGAGGCCCAGTTGGTCTGGGGGTTTTCGTTTTATTTCCGTTTTATTTTCCCTTTTGTCTTTTGTTTATTCTCTGATCTTTTCTGTTTTAATTTTATATTTTAAATACATTAGTTTTATAAAATACATTAGTTGTACCTAAATTAGTATGAACAAATATGCCACCACCACAATTAACTTGGCACCTATAATAAATTAGTTTGTAATTGTTTATTATTTTAAAAGCATTTAAATAATTGTTCTCGCTGCGTTTTATATATTTTAGAGTATTTAAACAATTTATAAAAGTGTGGTCTCTTCACCAAAATTACCTTTGCTTTATTTGGCACAACCCAAACATTTTTGTTTTAAAGTTTGAAAACCTTTATCGTTTGACTTGACTTTTGAATTTGAATTTGGAACGGTTTCGAATCAATGCGGGTTTATCAACAGTAACCGAGGTGACGTGGCAACATTAGCAGAGGTTTACTGTAGCTTAATTATCGGGGTGTCACATCAATCGTACACTAATCATGCACGCAAACGTGTACGATCAAGATGAGGGACTCACGGGAAGATATCACAACACAACTCTAAAACATAAATAAGTCATACAAGCATCATAATACAAGCCAGGGGCCTCGAGGGCTCGAATACAAGTGCTCGATCATAGACGAGTCAGCGGAAGCAACAATATCTGAGTACAGACATAAGTTAAACAAGTTGCCATAAGATGACTAGCACAAACTGGGATACAGATCGAAAGAGGCGCATGCCTTCTTCCTGGGATCCTCCTAACTACTCCTGGTCGTCGTTAGCATGCTGCACGTAGTAGTAGGCACCTCCGGTGTAGTAGGAGTCGTCATCAACGGTGGCGTCTGGCTCCTAGGCTCCAGCATCTGGTTGTGACAACCAGGTAGAAGGGAAAGGGGGAAAAGAGGGAGAAAAGCAACCGTGAGTACTCATCCAAAGTACTCGCATGCAAGGAGCTACACTACATATGCATGGGTATATGTGTAAAGGGCCATATCAGTGGACTGAACTGCAGAATGCCAGAATAAGAGGGGGATAGCTAATCCCGTCGAAGACTACGCTTCAGGCCACCTCCATCTTGCAGCATGTAGAAGAGAGTAGATGGTAAGTTCACCAAGTAGCATCGCACAGCATAATCCTACCCGGCGATCCTCCCCTCGTCGCCCTGTGTGAGAGCGATCACCGGGTTATATCTGGCACTTGGAAGGGTGTGTTTTATTAAGTATCCGGTTCTAGTTGTCATAAGGTCAAGGTACAACTCCAAGTCGTCCTGTTGCCGAAGATCACGGCTATTCGAATAGATAAACTTCCCTGCAGGGGTGCACCACATTACCCGACACGCTCGATCCCTCTGGCCGGGCACACTTTCCTGGGTCATGTCCGGCCTCGGGAGATCAATACTTCGCAGCCCCACCTAGCCTCCACAGAGAGGTCAGCACACCGATCTAAATCCTCTGCGCGCAGTGGTCTGGGCCCATCGCCCATTGCACACATGCATGTTGCGTACGCGGCCGGAAGCAGACATAGCCCCCTTAATACAAACGCGAGCTTAAGGTCCAATGCGGCGTGCGCCGCTCAGTCGCTGATGTCAAAAAGAGCTTCGGCTGATACCACGACGCCGGTTGCCCATATCTTGTCCCACGTGGCGGTTAGTGCGTATAAGGTCAACGACCCAACTCAGATCAAATACCAAGATCTTGTTAAGCGTGTTAAGTATCCGCGAACGCCGACTAGGGCAAGTCCCACCTCCATCCTAGGTGGTCTCAACCTGCCCTGTCGCTCCACCACAAAGTAACAGTCGGGGGCCATCGGGAACCCAGGCCCACCTCTACCGGGATGGAGCCACCTGCCCCTTTAGCCCCCATCTCCGAACAGTACCATAAGTAACGTAACAGTATAAAGTATATATCATATGCCCGTGATCACCTTCCGAAGTGATCACGGCCCAGTAGTATAGCATGGCAGACGGACAAGAGTGTAGGGCCACTGATGGAACACTAGCATCCTATACTAAGCAGTAGGATAGCAGGTAAGGGAAACAACTGTAGCAACAATGACAGGCTATGCATCAGAATAGGATTAACCGAAAGCAGTAACATGCTACGCTACTTTAATGCAATCAGTAGAGAGAAGGAATAGGCGATATCTGGTGATCAAGGGAGGGGCTTGCCTGGTTGCTCTGGCAAGGAGGGGTCGTCAACACTGTAGTCGATCGGGGTACCAGCAGCGGCGTCGGGGTCTACCGGAAAGAAGTAACAGAAGGGGTCCGTAATAAATAACAGAGCAATCAAAGCATCACAAAGCATAACATGGCAATGAGCGGTGCTAGGTGTGCCTAACGCGGTAGGAGGTGATACCGGCGAAGGGGGGAAAACATCCGGCAAAGTATCCCCGGTGTTTCACGTTTTTGGATAGATGAACCGGAGGGGGAAAGTTGCATGTTCGGTATGCTAGTGACGTGTGGTTAGCCAACGGATTGTGTATTCGGACTCGCCTCGTCGTTGTGAGCAACTTTCATGTACAAAGTTTTTCCATCCGAGCTACGGTTTATTTTATATTAATTTTGAAAGATTTAAATCATTTTAGCATTTATTTAATTATATTAAATAAACATTATCCAAAATAGTGCTTGCTGACGTCATCATGACGTCAGCATGACGTCAGTAGTCAACTATGACCGTTGACCGGTCAAACTGACAGGTAGGGCCCGTTCGTCATTGACCCAAGTTACTAAACTGACTTAGTTAGTTTAATTAAGTGATTAGGTAAATTAATCACAATTATTTAAGTTAATTAATTTAGTTAACTAATTAACTAAATTAATTAATTAATTAATTTTTATTATATATGTTTTTTTATCCCTTTTTTTAAAAGGTACTGGGGCTGGTGGGCCCCGGCTGCCATAGGCCCATGGCCTAACGGGCGCGGGCAAATGGGCATCAGCCCGCGAGCACAGCGGGGCGAGGCCAGCGGGGCGCTGCCCGAGTGGGCGCACACCCAGGGTCATGCGGGGCGGCAGACCCGGCAGGGCGCCGGAGCAGCAGGGGGGCGATGGCCTGGGGCCGACGATGAGGGGCTGGCCGCGGCAAGGGCGGCCTAGGCGGTGGCGCGGAAGCGCAGCAGGCAGCCGCAGGCGCTGCGGACAGGAGCCGGCGAGCAGCAAGGAGGCGATGGGCGCAGCGGCTAGAGCGATAGTAGCGGCAGCGAAGCGCGGGGAAGGAGGGGCAGCAGCAGGGGATCGCGGGTGCACAGCAACGGTGCGAGTACGAGAAGGAGAGGGGCGCGCTGCGTGTGAGCGGAGGCATGACTGGGCGTAGCCGTGCGGGGTCAGAGCAGGGGGAGGACGCCGGGGTTCCTCACCGTGGGGCCGTGGGGTCTAGGCAGCGATGCTCGGGGAGGAAGACGGGGACGCGAAGCCGGCGAGGAAGAGATCCCGCGAGGGAGAGGAAGGCGACGGTGGCCGCGGCGGCGGTGGCGGGGGTGCCCGGGTGCGGCCCAGATCCAGTCGAGAAGGTCGAGGTGGAGGACGGGGCATCAGGGCGTCGAGCGACGCCGGTGACGGCAAGGGACGACGGAGCACCGCGGTGGTGCCGAAGGTGGCGATCGCGTCGAGGGCGAGGCCCTGGATCTAGAAGGGATCTGGCAGAGGAGGGGCGAGGGGAGAGGGGATCGGGGGGTGGGGGTTGTGCGGTCGTGGGTTAGGGTTACAGAGTAGTGGGGGGTTTAGTAGTGGGTTAGGTGGACCGGGGTGGGCCGGCCTGTTGGGTTGGTTGGCCCATGGGGGGTTCCTTTTTTGTTTTATCTTTTTCCTTTTTATTTATTTTATTTTATGTTTTCTTTTAACTTCCAATTTATTTTAACTCTATTAAGATAAATAATTAGCGCCTAAATTAGTGTTGTAAATTAGGCCTTTGCCATAAAAAGCTTGCCATCCAAATAAAATAGTTTAGGATTTTATAAGCTTCAAAAGTCATTTATTTCATTGTTTTAGCCTCAGTGTTAATTACTTTCGAGCATTTAAACATGTTTTAAAAATGTGGTCTCTCCACCATTATTACACATGAATTATTTGACACGTTTAGAGCATTTTAGTTTTAATGTTTGGAAACTTTTATTGTTTGACTTAAATTCAAATTTGAATTTGAATCGGTTTTGAACTAACACGAGATTAACAACAGTAACCGTGGTGACGTGGCATAATTAGCAGAGGGTTACTGTAGCTTAACTATCCGGGCGTCACATTTGCTAGCCTTCACTTGTACTAAGCGGGAATATTGCTTGTGCATCCAATCCCTTAAACCCCAAAGATATTCCATATGAGTCCACCAATACCTTCCTATATGCGGTATCTACCTGCCGTTCCAAGTAAATTTGTATGTGCCAAACTCTAAACCTTCAAATGAAATTCTGTTTTGTATGCTCGAATAGCTCATGTATCAACTATGGATGTCTGTATGTTCCATGCTAGGCGGGTTATCCTCAAGAGTAGTGGACTCCGCTCCTCACTCACAAGAAAATGGCTGGTCACCGGGATGCCCAGTCCCATGCTTTATGAAAATTAAATCAAAATAATTGCAAACAAAACTCCCCCTGGGACTGTTGTTAGTTGGAGGCACTCGTTGTTTCGAGCAAGCCATGGATTGATGCTTGTTGGTGGAGGGGGAGTATAAACTTCACCATTCTGTTTGGGAACCGCCTATAATGTGTGTAGCATGGAAGATATCGCCATCTCTTGGTTGTTATGTTGACAATGAAAGTATACCGCTCAAAATATTATTTATCTCTGCTTTAAAATCGAGCTCTGGCACCTCTACAAATCCCTGCTTCCCTCTGCGAAGGGCCTATCTATTTACTTTCATGTTGAGTCATCGCCCTCTTATTAAAAAGCACTAGCTGGAGAGCGCTGCTGTCATTTGCATCCATTACTATTAATTTATATTGGGTATGACTATGACTGGATCTCTTTTACCATGAATTACAATGTCTAGTCACTCCTTGATCTTTAAAGGTGCTCTGCATTTATGTTTTGCGGTCTCAGAAAGGGCTAGCGAGATACCATCTTGTTATATCATATCATGATTGTTTTGAGAAAGTGTTGTCATCCGAGATTTATTATTATTGCTCACTAGTTGATTATGCCATTGACATGAGTAAACATGAGACCTAAATGTTATTGTGAATGTGGTTAGTTATAATCTTTGCTGAAAACTTGAATGTTGGCTTTACATATTTACAACAACAAGAGCAAACAGAGTTTGTAAAAGTTTTTCTTTATCACTTTCAGTTTATCAACTGAATTGCTTGAGGACAAGCAAAGGTTTAAGCTTGGGGGAGTTGATACGTATCCGTCGTATCTACTTTTCCAAACACTTTGTCCCTTGTTTTGGACTCTAAATTGCATGATTTGAATGGAACTAACCCGGACTGACGCTGTTTCAGCAGAATTGCCATGGTGTTATTTATGTGCAGAAACAAAAGTTCTCGGAATGACCTGAAACTCCACGGAACTTATTTTTGGAAAATATTAAAAATACTAGAAGAAGAATCCACGTCAGGGGGGCCTCCACCTGTCCACGAGGGTGGGGGCGCGCCTGCCCCCCTGGGCGCGCCCCCTGCCTCGTGGGCCCCCTGTTGCTCTACCGACCTCAACTCCAACTCCATATATTCGTGTTCGGGGAGAAAAAATCAGAGAGAAGGATTCATCGTGTTTTACGATATGGAGCCGCCGCCAAGCCCTAAACTCTCTTGGGAGGACTGATCTGGAGTCCATTCGGGGCTCCGGAGAGGGGAAACCGTCGCCGTCGTCATCATCCACCATCCTCCATCACCAATTTCATGATGCTCACTGTCGTTGTGAGTAATTCCATCATAGGCTTGCTGGACGGTGATGGGTTGGATTAGATTTATCATGTAATCGAGTTAGTTTTGTTAGGGTTTGATTCCTAGTATCCACTATGTTCTGAGATTGATGTTGTTATGACTTTGCTATGCTTAATGCTTGTCACTAGGGCCCGAGTGCCATGATTTCAGATCTGAACCTATTATGTTTTCATGAATATATATGTGTTCTTGATCCTATCTTGCAAGTCTATAGTCACCTACTATGTGTTATGATCCGGCAACCCCGAAGTGACAATAATCGGGACCACTCCCGGTGATGACCGTAGTTTGAGGAGTTCATGTATTCACTATGTGTTAATGCTTTGGTCCTGTACTCTATTAAAAGGAGGCCTTAATATCTCTTAGGTTCCATTAGGACCCCCTGCCACGGGAGGGTAGGACAAAAGATGTCATGCAAGTTCTTTTCCATAAGCATGTATGACTATATTCGGAATACATGCCTACATTACATTGATGAATTGGAGCTAGTTCTGTGTCACCCTATGTTATGACTGTGACATGATGAACCGCATCCGGCATAATTCTCCATCACAGATTCAATGCCTACGAGCTTTTCACATATTGTTCTCCGCTTATTTACTTTACCGTTGCTACTGTTACAATCACTACAAAACCCAAAAATATTACTTTTGCTACCATTACCGTTACTTCCATATTTCTTTGCTACTAAATACTTTGCTGCAAATATTAAGTTATCCAGGTGTGGTTGAATTAACAACTCAACTGCTAATACCTGAGAATATTCTTTGGCTCCCCTTGTGTCGAATCAATAAATTTGGGTTGAATACTATACCCTCGAAAACTGTTGCGGTCCCCTATACTTGTGGGTTGTCAAGCAACGTCCCCCCAGCTCTGTCTAAATCAACAAGGCATGTTGGAAAAAAGTAGCTGTCTGGAGCATGCAACATTCTGATCATTTTGTGCAGTTCCACTAAAATAGAGCTGAGTGTCCCTGTTCCAAAGATATTAAGTGTGATTACGATAATAAAGGACTGCTGATGAAACAATAAACACACAAATAGAAGCCGGTCACCTTTGTAGTCTCTCTTAAGACTAACTAGTTGGAGAAGATTGGGCTCAGAGTTGGGTGAGGAGGATAGAGCAAAACCAATCTCCCTTTGTGCAGTCGCACTAAAATGTAGAGACGTTGCCCGTGTGACATTTTAGTACAACTACACAAAACACTCTTAAGAAAAAAAGTGATTTGTGTGGTTCACCAAAAGGTCGCAATAGCAACGAGGTGAAATGGATAGCCCTGTTTGCAAAAAATAGGTAGAAAGGAAACAATTACTGGCCAATAAAAGTTGATGACACATGTGACGACCATAAAGAAGCATATTCCTTGTCCTCTGGGAAGATAACAACACGGTTGTGTTTGTCTAAAATGGTGTGAGGACGAGATTGCAATATGGAAAGTACGCCGG
The DNA here is from genome assembly GCA_032464435.1 of Aegilops umbellulata. Classification (NCBI taxonomy): domain Eukaryota; kingdom Viridiplantae; phylum Streptophyta; class Magnoliopsida; order Poales; family Poaceae; genus Aegilops; species Aegilops umbellulata. The sequence continues at coordinate 292,586,589 of CP136060.1, forward strand.
ACGAGCTACGTTTTGGGCAAAGAACTATGGAAGATCCACATGCAGCAACGTGGGAAGACGGGCAGTGGATCAAGGCCGGAGGGGATGCCTGGAGGTCGTCAGGATGTAACTAGGTGAGTGGCGGCGGGCGGAATCTGCCCATACTGCGGCAGCGAGCAGGTGGCGTAGGCCCTACTGCGCCGGAGCTTGGTCAGGGAGAACAGCGTGTACCGCAGATCGGGACGTGCTGCCTTGGCGCCGTCGAACGGAGAAATGATGCACGTCCTCCCTTTCCGCCGGGATCAGTGACCAACGGTGAGAGAGAGAGAGAGAGGCCACCGCAGCCTTGTGTGAGATACTCTGAAAAGAGAAAAACCAGGCAGACATGCTCCATTGTATATAGTGGAGCGGACTACCTTTTTCTCCATAAAAATCGTTTTATATTCTGTGTACGTGCCATTGAGCTATATAACTTTATTTAAAAATAACGCGCCAATGCATCAAGTCGAACTTTGTTTCATGCACGCGTGGTACATGACCTCCGTAGGTAAACAACCGCTACACGCGTTCAAATTAGCACGCGGGCTGCCATTTCGTACAGAAATGAGCTCTACCGTGTACCCGCGCGGGTGTGGCTGGGCACGAAGCGTGAGTACGTGCACGGTGCACCTATTCTCTTCTTGTATACGTACACCACCTATGTGGGGTTGTGTGAGAGAGATACAAACATAGTGAGATATAGTGTGTGGGTTCGTGAGAGTTTTTTGGGGGGGGGGGGTCAATCAAAAAATGTAACATATGCAATGTGTGTGAAATAGAGTCCTGGATATATGATATATATAGAGGGGGCGATCCACGAGAAGAGAGTGGAGGTATCATCGGCTCGAGGTGTCCATAGAATCGAAGAGAGGGATGATGTGTGTGTGTGCGCGCGCGATCGATAAAGAGTGCCATCGAATTTGTGTGTGCCCATGTCAAAGATATAGAGTGGTTGGCCTACTGGAACGTGAGAGGGGACAGGTGCAGTTTGTCTCTGTGGCATGGATACTTACCTACAACGTTCGACTATCGGTGTGTTGTGGGGGGGGGAGGGAGGCCTAACTAACTATAGAGGTACAATGGCTGGTATATGTGTGGAGGAGGAGAGAGGCCTACCTCATGTATTAAGGAAGATCGATCTACCTCATGTATTAAGGGAGATCGATCGGCATCCATGCATATGTGTAGGAGAGGAATAAGGTTGGGAGAGAGACAGAGCTAGAGTGTTGGAGGGGGTGGTAGTGGAGTTGCTTCTAACAAATGGTGGGATAGGCTTGCTAGACAACCGAAGGGCACGCCTGCAATATCAATAAGAGAGGGGATGGCAGCCTGTCTGTGCACGTGCATGTGAGAGACGGGTCAGGAGGCATGCACGAATGATGAGGGGGGACGATATGGCTGTGGTAAGCAGACGTAACTACATAGGAAGATCAATCGTCCTTTGTCAGAGAAAGGAGAGACATAACTTGTGAGGTACGTCGATCGATGGGGGGATAGTTAAAGTCGACCTAGGTATATGTTGGGAGATCGATCGGTATACATGCATGTGTGCGTTAGAAGCAAATGAGGCACGGGGAGAAGGATAGAGAGAGAGGGATGCATCTTGGAGGTGGTGCGAGAGTCATACTCTATCGAGGGGGAAGGATTGTTCGAGTACGAGATCGATCAAAAGAGTGGTGGGAGTGAGGCATGGACGGTGATAAGAGAAGAGGGGAAGCTTGTGTTTGTGCTAGGCACACCTGCCTAGAGAGGCATATCGATCGGTGTGTGCCGTAAAGAAGTAGCTGGGGGGCCTACACACACCATGGGTGAACGACCTAAAGTGAAAAGACGAATTTGCGCGATGGAGCTAGAGAATGCTGAGGGAGGGTGAGAGGGATGCGGGCATGTGCATGCACGAGAGAAAGTTAGTGCTAGCTACAAAGATAAGAGGACTGTGTGGGTGTAAAAGACAAATGGAGATCATACTTCACTATAAAAGGCGAATTCGGATATTTGAAGAATTTATCATAGTGTTTTAAACCGACGCATGTGTGAATATATATAACGGTGATACACATGGTGTGGTTATGAACATGTTATACTACATATAATATATTTTAGCTCTACTCTTAAAATGGAGTTGTTGATGATGGTGTGCCTGCCATCCTGCAATATAGGCCGTCCGATTTATATCTGACGGATAGGAAGGAAACTATGACAATTTTGAAAAAAGATACCCACACTCCTCTCTATATTTGCAAATTAGGCCTCCCCTTGATCATGTTGATGTTCTGTGGAACGCATGGACATCTTGCTAGTAGTACGTATAATATATAGAACATTGATCATAATTTGGGCTAATTTGTGGCTTTTGCAGCTCAGGTCTAAATACTTGTCATAATGTAGGGGGCAGGGCACTATACTATGTGTGATAAACACGGTGTACGTATGGAACATGGTTTAGATTATGAATATATAGTTAGTACATCAAATGTACTATTATTTGGAATCAACATCAAGTGTATTCAAACAATAGAATTCAAGTTCATGTAGTACACATAGTTCATATCTATCTCTATAGTAATCATCTAGTGTTCTATTAAGGTAATACACGAATGATGGTTGAAGTTGGCAACAATCATGATTGTAGATTCTTATTGAAATAGAGAAACGAATTCAAATTCAATTCGAATTGCAGCGGTAGTATAGACATTTGGAATGCACTAAAATGTTGGTATGAGTAGGTTACATGCATTATACAGCAAGCGAAAAAAATTAATTGGACATAACATAGATTCATACTCCCTCCTTCCATCTATATAGGGCGTAATGCATTTTTTAAGACTGCCTTTGACTATTGACAAGATTAATAGTACATGACATGCACAATGTGAAAATTATATCATTGAAAGAACCTTTCACAGACGAATTTAACGGTGTGCTTTGTGTAAGTTGCATGTCATATATTATTGCTCTAATATTTTGTCAGAGTTAGCACCAAAAAATGCATTAGGCCCTATATAGATGGAAGGAGGGAGTAGCTTTGAAAGCATTTTTATAGTAAAATGGGGCAAGACTCTCTCTTTGTGTGGTGAGAATAGTTTTATTTTTTTCATTTTCTTTTTGGTTGAGGGAACTGTGAATTGATTTGGTACGTACAAGTACAATATTACACGTTAGGCTTGTCCCTAAAAGTCAACCCGCGCCTTGTTATATCCCGAAAATCCAGATATCATGCTCCCGAAACTGGCGCCTTCACAACCCACGCCTTGCTATCCCGAAATTAAAATGCGTGCAAAAACTCCCTCCAGCTGCTGTCGGCGTCCTGGGAACGGGGTTCCCCAGACTTGCCTGCCTGCGGCCCACGGCATGGCTAAGCCAGCAGGCCGTACGGCCCATCTTCATCAACAAGGCATCCAAGACCCTCGCGAGTGGCCAAGCCTCGCGAGGCGGACGACGCACGACCTCCTCAAGAGTGGCCTAGTCAGGCAGGCTCGCGAGGAGCGGAGATATCAAGGCAGGGCAAACCTCACGAGGCTCTCGTGACGTGTGCCATGACGATCGGCAGTAGGCGGGCGCTAGCACGCGCAGCGTCCTCGTTTCCTCTTTGGTGCTAAGGAAGCCAGCGCAGGCAAGGAGTACCGAGGCATGAGGCAAAGGTTGCTATATTGGTGCAACGAGACCAAGACCAGGAGGACGGCAAGATGGAGGTCATCGTGGAGCCCAAGACGGTGTCATCACCAGAGCCTTTCGCAGGCGAAGACCACTTTTGTCAGGATAGCTTGTACTAGCTGTCCCCCTTCAAATTTGCCCGCCGTTGTTGGCTCCCTTCCCGCTCATTATTTGGGAAGAGGACCAGGGCCTCTATAAATAGGTCTAGCCACCACAGTAGTAGGCATCGGATCCAGAGTTACGCGCAAGTTCGCTAGCACAAGAACACCTCAACCTCAGGAGGTTGTTCTTCCCCCTGTACTGTTCATCATTAGCCCAAGAGGCAGTCCACCACCACCACACTGGAGTACGGTATTACACCACAATGGTGGCCCGAACCAGTATAAACCCCGTGTCTTTCTGTGTTGCGAGTTCATCGAGTTCGTCCGCGAGATCTTAGTGAGCTAGGGCGTAGATCAGTACGAGGGAAAGACTTCGCGCACACCCTAGTGTTCGAACCTAAAGGGTTTGCCGGAACCCCACATCTGACATTTGGCGCGCCAGGTAGGGGTGCGCCGGAGCTTCTTCTCCGTCGACCAGCTCGCCGACGCTCCACAGCCATTATGTCCGGCGAGTCAAGGGCGGGTCCGTCCGCTGGGCAGCCTGGCCAGCCCGGGCAGCGCCGCCTGCCCATGAAGACCTCGACCCCGCGCTTCAGGCGGCGCGAGCGCTGCCAAACTCCGCCGGTCGCGGGCAGCACGGCCAGGCGTCGTCCACCCTCACCCCGCGGCAAGTACGGGCTGCTGAAAGAGCAGCGACCCATGCCGCGGCAACGGCGCCGCACTCACGGCGGGAGCAAGCAAACATGCAGGCAGCGCTCACTGTGGCAAGGGAGTTGTTGCGGTGCAGGCTGATGGAAAGCGGCCGGGATGCACTGCTGGAGCGTGTTGCCTAGCTGCTGGATGCGGCGGCGTCGGGAGCACCACCTTTCTTCTATCGACTTTCTCCTCAGGCCACTGCAGGGCCACACGGCGGGCCTCACCACAACCACGCGCCATCAGCTACGCCCGGGGGCTCCATCAACATCAGCACGACCAACGGCATAGGGGGCTCCGCCGCCCCTATGCCGCCCGCGACAAGCGTGGGCGCAAGCGTCGCCCCCCACGGTCCTAGCCGGATGCCACGCTACCATCCTCAGGATGCCACCCTGGGCCGAGCAACTTGGAGCGTGGGGCACTACGGCGAGGTGTTCGGGGTGACGGCCCCGGAGGCCCATGTGCCCTGCATGATGGACCAAGAGTACGCACCGGAGGATGACCACGGCTCGTTCATTGGAGAAGATTGGGGAGAGGGGGCGCTAGGAGCCGAGGCTTTCCAAGAACCGATGGAGAACCCTAACGATCGTGCCGGCAACAGCAACTACAGGATGCCACTAATCTCTCAGGAACAGGCTTACGCTAACCATGGGCTGCAGATGAATCAGGTTGCAGTGTCAATCGACTACCCTGGCACGGCAGCACCCCTCCCAACAAGGGAAACACGCTGGGGGTCGCCAGGAGGGAGCCAGGAGCAAGGCCCCTCCCCATGTCACGCGATGCCAGGCGACACCCGGAGGTAGGCCCTCTGCCGGGGAGGCCTCGACGACCCTTCCCCCAGCAGAGGACCTGTGGTCGCCGAGGGCACCGCTGGCGTCCTCTTTCCCTCTTTTGTGTCATCCCGGTGACCGGTCGGCTCAAAGGAGGTCAAGGGTGGCACAAGGCGGGGCCCTCATCTGGCAATATGAAGCAAGGCCGGTACCTGTGAAGAAGGCCCAGTGCTTGTGAAGCTCGCCGCCCGTGACACTCTCACGTAATAATGAGTTGGGGCTGTACACGCCCCGGAGTCTCAAGGGTGCCGGCCTCAGGCCCTGGGGCTCCCTCCCACGCCTAGTGGCAGCACTTAGCTCTGCGCTGGTGAGAAGACTTTAAGACCAGAAGACTAGACTATGTGCCTGACGCGGCCTTTTGCTTTGGATTTCACTTTCTGTAGCTTTGCTTTCTGGATCTGGATTTAAGTTGAAGCCGATTTTTTATCGATGCGCGTGGGGGGAGGCTTTTACCGTTTGACCAATTTCTTGCCTTCTGGATCTCGTTTTATCTGGGACTCATGCCCATCACCTTCCCCTCACGAGCTTCTCGCGAGCGGGACAGCGCGAAGCACGCGCACGCCGAGCGCGCGCTAGCACTGCAACTGGTGCTCACCTCTTGTGAGGCCCCTTCTGACGGGGCAACAAGCTCCACAGGATTCTCATAAACTCGATGCCTCGAGGTCCAGCTCAAAGCTGACATTGGCTAAGGTAAACCATGACAAAAACTCGTGCCTGGATTCATGAGTCCACGAGGACACAAGCTCACACTGCATAGGAAAGTAAAAACTGCAATTTTCTTACATGAGGGGATCCCCCTCTCAAAATGCTCTTACAAGTTTTCCAAGGTCCACACTCGAGTTTGTGTGTAGGATGAAACGATAGGAGAACATGGGGTCAGCCAGAAATGTCGCTCGCTGCGTCACCCGCGGACGCGTCACTCACGTCGTCATTGTCTTCGTCGGCATCGTCGCCGCCATCCGCGACGCCCCCATCACCGTCGTCAACCACGTCACCTTTGTCTGCAGCGACCACCACCGCGTCATCCTCCGAGGTGAAGGCGTTGACCAACGCGTCCACATTGTCCTCAACCCAACGAGCCAGGTCGCCCCGGACAGCCGTGGGTACGGGGGCGATGGCGGCGTCGAAATCAAAGTTGGGGTCGGCATTCAGGAAGTGGCTGAAGACACGGGAGAAAGCGCGCTCAAGCAGGCCATGACCCCTTTCCTCCATAAGCTGGCGAGCTCTGGCAGATCGAGCCCCCAGGCGCGTCATCACCTCGGTGAAGAAGGTCAGGTGGCTGGCATAATCATTCGAGTGAGGGGCCAGCTGAAGGAAATATGCCCTAGAGGCAATAATAAAGTTATTATTTATTTCCTTATTTCATGATAAATGTTTATTATTCATGCTAGAATTGTATTAACCGGAAACATAATACATGTGTGAATACATAGACAAACAGAGTGTCACTAGTATGCCTCTACTTGACTAGCTCGTTAATCAAAGATGGTTATGTTTCCTAACCATGGACAAAGAGTTGTTATTTGATTAACGGGATCACATCATTAGATGAATGATCTGATTGACATGACCCATTCCATTAGCTTAGCACCCGATCGTTTAGTATGTTGCTATTGCTTTCTTCATGACTTATACATGTTCCTATGACTATGAGATTATGCAACTCCCGTTTGCCGGAGGAACACTTTGTGTGCTACCAAACGTCACAACATAACTGGGTGATTATAAAGGAGCTCTACAGGTGTCTCCAAAGGTACATGTTGGGTTGGCGTATTTCGAGATTAGGATTTGTCACTCCGATTGTCGGGGAGGTATCTCTGGGCCCTCTCGGTAATGCACATCACATAAGCCTTGCAAGCATTGCAACTAATGAGTTAGTTGCGAGATGATGTATTAAGGAACGAGTAAAGAGACTTGCCGGTAACGAGATTGAACTAGGTATTGAGATACCGACGATCGAATCTCGGGCAAGTAACATACCGATAAAAAAGGGAACAACGTATGTTGTTTTGCGGTCTAACCGATAAAGATCTTCGTAGAATATGTAGGAGCCAATATGAGCATCCAGGTTCCGCTATTGGTTATTGACCGGAGACGTGTCTCGGTCATGTCTACATTGTTCTCGAACCGTAGGGTCCGCACGCTTAACGTTACGATGACAGTTTCATTATGAGTTTATGCATTTTGATGTACCGAAGTTTGTTCAGAGTCCCGGATGTGATCACGGACATGACGAGGAGTCTCGAAATGGTCGAGACATAAATATTGATATATTGGAAGCCTATATTTGGATATCGGAAGTGTTCCGGGTGAAAACGGGATTTTACCGGAGTACCGGGAGGTTACCGGAACCCCCCGGGAGGTATATGGGCCTTAGTGGGCTTTAGTGGAAGAGAGGAGAGGTGGCTAGGGCTGGGCCGCGCGCCCCTCCCCCTAGTCCGAATACGACAAGGAGAGTGTGGTGGCGCCCCCCTTCCTTCTATCTCTCCTCTTTCCCCCTCCCGAATCCTATTCCAACTAGGAAAGGGGGGGGGGGGAATCCTACTCCCCGTGGGAGTAGGACTCCTCCTGGCGTGCCCTCCTCCGCACCCCCCCTTGCTCCTTTATATACGGGGGCAGGGGGCACCTCTAGACACACAAGTTGATCTTCGTGATCATTCCTTAGCCGTGTGCGGTGCCCCCCTCCACCATATTCCACCTCAGTCATATCGTAGCGGTGCTTAGGCGAAGCCCTGCGACAGTAGAACATCAAGGTCGTCACCACGCCGTCGTGCTGGCGGAACTCCTCCCCGACGCTTTGCTGGATCGGAGCCCGGGGATCGTCATCGAGCTGAACGTGTGCCAAGAACTCGGAGGTGCCGGAGTAACGGTGCTTGGATCGGTCGGATCGTGAAGACGTACGACTACATCAACCGCGTTGATATAACGCTTCCGCTTTCGGTCTACGAGGGTACGTGGATAACACTCTCCCCTCTCGTTGCTATGCATCACCATGATCTTGCGTGTGCGTAGGAATTTTTTTGAAATTACTACGTTCCCCAACAGTGGTATCAGAGCCTGGTTTTATGTGTTGATGTTATATGCACGAGTAGAACACAAGTGAGTTGTGGGCGATATAAGTCATACTGCTTACCAGCATGTCATACTTTGGTTCGGCGGTATTGTTGGATGAAGCGGCCCAGACCGACATTACGCGTACGCTTACGCGAGACTGGTTCTACCGACGTGCTTTGCACACAGGTGGCTGGCGGGTGTCAGTTTCTCCAACTTTAGTTGAACCGAGTGTGGCTACGCCCGGTCCTTGCGAAGGTTAAAACAACACCAACTTGACAAACTATCATTGTGGTTTTGATGCGTAGGTAAGATTGGTTCTTGCTAAGCCCGTAGCAGCCACGTAAAATTTGCAACAACAAAGTAGAGGGCGTCTAACTTGTTTTTGCAGGGCATGTTGTGATGTGATATGGTCAAGACATGATGCTAAATTTTATTGTATGAGATGATCATGTTTTGTAACTGAGTTATCGGCAACTGGCAGGAGCCATATGGTTGTCGCTTTATTGTATGCAACGCAATCGCCCTGTAATGCTTTACTTTATCACTAAACGGTAGCGATAGTCGTAGAAGCATAAGATTGGCGAGACGACAACGATGCTACGATGGTGATCAAGGTGTTGCGCCGGTGACGATGGTGATCATGACGGTGCTTCGAAGATGGAGATCACAAGCACAAGATGATGATGGCCATATCATATCACTTATATTGATTGCATGTGATGTTTATCTTTTATGCATCTTATCTTGATTTGATTGACGGTAGCATTATAAGATGACCCCTCACTAAATTATCATAGTAAAAGTGTTCTCCCTGAGTATGCACCATTGTGAAAGTTCTTCGTGCTGAGACACCACGTGATGATCGGGTGTGATAGGCTCTACGTTCAAATACAATGGGTGCAAAACAGTTGCACACGCGGAATGCTCAGGTTTAACTTGACGAGCCTAGCATATAACAGATATGGCCTCGGAACACGGAGACCGAAAGGTCGAGCGTGAATCATATAGTAGATATGATCAACATAATGATGTTCACCATTGAAACTACTCCATCTCACGTGATGATCGGACATGGTTTAGTTGATATGGATCACATGATCACTTAGAGGATTAGAGGGATGTCTATCTAAGTGGGAGTTCTTTAGTAATATGATTAATTGAACTTAAATTTATCATGAACTTAGTCCCTGATAGTATCTTGCTTGTTTATGTTTGATTGTAGATAGATGGCCCGTGCTGTTTTTCCGTTGAATTTTAATGCGTTCCTTGAGAAAGCAAAGTTGAAAGATGATGGTAGCAATTACACGGACTGGGTCCGTAACTTGAGGATTATCCTCATTGCTGCACGGAAGAATTACGTCCTGGAAGCACCGCTAGGTGCCAGGCCTGCTGCTGATGCAACTGACGACGTTAAGAACGTCTGGCAGAGCAAAGCTGATGACTACTCGATAGTTCAATGTGCCATGCTTTACGACTTAGAATTGGGTCTTCAACGACGTTTTGAACGTCATGGAGCATATGAGATGTTCCAGGAGTAGGAGCTAATATTTCAAGCAAATGCCTGAATTGAGAGATATGAAGTCTCCAATAAGTTCTATAGCTGCAAGATGGAGGAGAACAGTTCTGTCAATGAGCTTCGTGATTGCGTCATTGACAGAATTCTCCAATCACTTGATTCAATTGATTCAATTGGGAGTTCATCTTCCGGATGATTGCGTCATTGACAGAATTCTCCAATCACTTCCACCTAGCTACAAGAGCTTCGTGATGAACTATAACGTGCAAGGGATGGATAAGACAATTCCCGAGCTCTTCGCAATGCTAAAAACTGCGAAGGTAGAAATCAAGAAGGAGCATCAAGTGTTGATGGTCAATAAGACCACTGGTTTCAAGAAAAGGGGCAAAGGGAAGAATAAAGGGAACTTCAAGAAGAACAGCAAGCAAGTTGCTGCTCAGGAGAAGAAACCCAAATCTAGACCTAAGCCTGAAACTGAGTGCTTCTACTGCAAGCAGACTGGTCACTGGAAGCGGAACTGCCCCAAGTATTTGGCGGATAAGAAGGATGGCAAGGTGAACAAAGGTATATGTGATATACATGTTATTGATGTGTACCTTACTAATGCTCGCAGTAGCACCTGGGTATTTGATACTGGTTCTGTTGCTAATATTTGCAACTCGAAACAGGGACTATGGATTAAGCAAAGATTCGCTAAGGACGAGGTGACGATGCGCGTGGGAAATGGTTCCAAAGTCGATGTGATCGCGGTAGGCACGCTTGTCGGATTTCGGGTTCCGGCAGACCCTTGAGGTTTGAACTCTGGGGTGCGCGCGGAGATTACGCCTTCTACCTACCTGCACACCTCTGCCTCGCAAAGATCTAAGCTATCGAAAGAACAACACAAGAGACACATGATTTATACTGGTTCGGGCCACCATTGTGGTGTAATACCCTACTCCAGTGTGGTGTGGTGGATTGCCTCTTGGGCTGATGATGGTGAGCAATACAAGGAAGAACAGCCTCGCGAGGGTCTGTTCTTGGCTAGGACGATGAACTGCTAGGAGGAGTTCAGTCGCCCTTCTCTCTCTCTCTAGATCCTGGTCGATTCCAATTGCCCGCGACCAGATGCCTCTACTCTGGGGGTGGCTAGTCCTATTTATAGGCAAAGGCCCTGGGCCTCTTCCCAAATATTGAGCGGGAAGGGCGCCAACAATTGGCCATTTTGAAGGGGAACATCTGGTACACTTATCCTGACTAAAGTTGGTCCTCGCCTGCCAAAGGCTCTGGTGGTGACGCTGGCTTGGGCTCCACAATGACTTCCTTCCTGCCGTTGGACTGGTCTTGGTCTTGTTGCACCGAAACGGGTACCTTTGCTTGGTGCTCTCGCCTGCGCTTGCTCCCTTTGCACCAAAGAGGAAAGGAGGACACTGCACGGGCTGGCGCCCGCCTGGCGCCCGCCTGGCGCCCTTGGTCATCATGGCTTGCGTCACGGGCACCTCGGGAGGTACCCTGCCTTGATCTCTCCGCCTCCTTGTGAGCCATCCTGATGAGGCCGTGCCCGAGGAAGCTCCGTGTCGTCCGCCCCGCGAGGCTTGGCCCCTCGCGAGGGTCTTGGGTCTGTGTTGATGAAGATGGGTCGTGTTGGGCCCCCCTTTGAGCCACGCCGCAGGCCACAGGCAGGCAAGTCTGGGGACCCCCGTTCCCAGAACGCCGACAGTAGCCCCCGGGCCCAAGGCGCGCCCGGACTTGGTCGTGCAGGGAGGCGAAAGGGCAAGGGCGAAGCGCCGCGGGCCCTAACAGCCTGCGGCCTTGGACGCCGCGTGGCGGTTGACTGGACGTGAGCGCCTCAGCAACCGTGCAAGTTGATAAAGGAGCGACATCTGCCTAGGCTTTGCTTTTTGCTTCCTCCGGTTGCTGCTCAGATCCTCTTTCTTGCACCTCTCCTTCCTTCCTCCAAATTTCCAGATCTACTTCGACCGCGTGACCTAAGAAGCCATGGCGCCTCGTCAGTCCCCGGCCGAAGCTTGGTACTCGTCCGCCCTGGACTCGCCGAACGTGTCGGAGGCGAGCCTCGCCTGGTTGCGCCGGATGGCGGCGGCGCAGGGTATCGACGGGGCGAAGGTGTTCAAGGCCGGCTCCGCCACCCCTGAGGGCAAAGGGAGCACCTTCTATCCGCTCTTTGTAAGCTCCATTGCTGCTGGCCTGGTGCCTCCCTTCTCCGAGTTCTTCTTCTCTGTCCTTCGCCATTATAAGCTACAGGCTCTGCATCTGCACCCCAACTCCGTCCTTCTCCTAGCAATCTTCGCCTATTACTGCGAGGCTCACGTAGGGGTGCAGCCCTCTGTGGCCTTGCTGCGCCACTACTTCTACCTCCGGACCTCTCACGGTCCCGCTTCTGCATGCGCGAGCTTCATCGCGTACGGTGACGCCATTGCCATTTCGAAACCCGGGAAAAGGATTGAGGGCTTCAGGAGCAAGTGGGTCTTGGTAGATGATGGGCGCATCCACCCTCGGCTGATCTTGCCCATGGAGCTACCCACGAGCTCCAGCGGTTGGGGTCGAGCGGAGCTCACGGACACCCGCGCGAAGCTGGTGTTGGAGAAGATGGACGCGGATCTGAGGCCAGCCAACATGGCGGCGGCGAAGCTGACCGGCGCATCGCTACTGAGGGAATTCCTGGAGCACCAGCTGGCTCCGCTTCGGCAGTACTCATTTCCGATGTGGAGGCCCCATCCGAGCCCCGCGGCCTTGGGCGACGGAGATCTGGCTGCGGTCCTCCAATCTCTGGTCGGGGTGATGTGGCGAGGTTGGAGGGCGCTCCTACGCCCTTGTTCCTCCGCGACGACTGGGAGCAGGTAGTGGAGTCCATGCCCATCTTCAACGGGGACGTGCCCGTGCCCACGGAAGCTCCAGAGGAACCGGTGGACGTGTCCTCCGACGACTCCGGCGAAGAGGAGGACGGAGGGGAGCGGGAGAAAGGGCCTGACTCCGAGGCGACTGACGGAGAGTCGAGGGCTCCCCTCCCCCGGCGTAGGTCCCGCGCTCTCCGCCTCTCTCCGAGCGATGACGACGAGTATGATGACGAGCAGGGCGGCGGGAGCTTGGCCTCGATCCCGAAGAAGGACAGGACCGGGCTGATCTCCTGTGGGTCTACCCCTGCCCCGAGGCGGACTGCAGACGCGCCTTCCACTTCCGAGGTTGACCCTTCCAGCCGGCTTTCAGGCTTCAAATTTGGCCGGAGGCTGCCTAAGCTTGCTGGCGACGACCCGTAAGCGCTTGATTCTTGTCTTTATTTCTTGTTCTGCTGCTGAGGCTTGACGTCCGCATCTCTTGGGTAGGCTGGCGCCCGCAGCAAAGAAGCCGAAGGGGGCTCCTGAGGTTCCATCCGTGGCAGCGCCTCTGCCCGCGGAGGAAGGTGACCGCGATGCACGGGCTTCTCCTGCCCGGTCATCCTCGCGAGGCCTGGCTGAGCCGGCTGGGGCGAGCTCAGCCCCCATGGCCCAAGCGACTCCCGAGGTGCCTTTGCCTGCTGCCGCCACCACAGCCGTTGGAACGCAGCAGGCTCCGCCTCAGGATGATGTGGTCGTGCTGCCGCCTTCCCCTCCTAGTCCACCGACTGCCGTCTCTCCGACTCCTTCCGCCATTCTGGATCGTGCTGATGCTGAGCTGGACCGACTGCGGCAGGATCTTCTTGGCGCCGACCCTCGCTTAGGGGCCGGGCGCTTGGAGCTGGCTTCAGGATGGATTCGCTCCGATGCTTCGATTCGGGCGGCGCTGGTCTAGGCCTCGACGGCTTGTGATGAGGAGAGGCAGGCCATCCTTGAGACAAAGGCTGCTCGTGACGCAGCCCTGGGGGAGGTGGTCGACGTCCGTAGTCGCTGGAAGGCGCTGGAGGTCGAGCTGCAAGGCCTGCGGGACCAGCTCGCGAAAGAGGTCCGCCTTCGCCAAGAGCAGGAAGAAGGCATGAAGGCTCGCGAGGCGGCCGTCGAGGACCGGGAGGCCAAGCTCAAGAAGCGCCGTGACCGCCTAGGCACGCTGGAGCGGGAGTTGGGGGCGTGGAAGGTCGAGCTGGAAGACAAGGCCCGGGTTCTTGCCTAGGACCGTGTGGCCTTCGCGGACATGGAGGCGAAGGCTCGCTCCTCGCTGAAGACGCTTTATGACAGCGGCCTGGAGAGCCCGCTGGCTGGCGCCGAGGACGGCCCCGCCAAGCTGCTTCCCTTCCTGGTTCGTGCTCTTGAAGATGTCGCCCTTGGCCTTGGCCCCACGGCCGAGGCCGAGGCGCGTGTCCTGTCTTCTGTAGCGCTGACGCGGGTCTTCACCCACATCTACCTTCGCGACCCTAGCGTGGACCTCGACAGCCTGCTGGAGCCAGTAAGCGGTGATCGTGCCACGGCCGAGGCCGTGAAGGGTCGCGCGAAGGCTCTGCTGGGGAAGTTTCGGGCCTTCAGCACCAAGCCGAAGCGAGGCGCTGCCGACCCTGCTGCTCCATGAGGCGAAGCCACTCCGCGCTGCTCCACCGCCGACAAGTGACTCCGTTGTGGCTCCTGTCCAGCTTTTAATTCCTGCACATGTATCATGCCTCGGGGAGGCGTTTAAACTTGTGTTTGGCATTGAGATAACAGTATGGACTGTAATATTTGCCTTTGAATTCCTTGAAATTGAAGATTGCGCTCCCCTCTCGCCTTTGCTCCCCTTTCTGCTCTACGTCCTCGGGTCCTGGCCCTCGAGCGAGTCTCAACCGTCGCTGGTATGCCAGGTCGTGATGCCGTGGACAAGGCCAGAGGTGAGGGCTGGAGAGCCAATAGGAGCCCTGAGTCGCGATGCTCAGGCACCCCCCCTTTAATGTGCAAGCGGTTCGCGTGGGTGAGAGTGAAGGAGGCTGTCCTTTGAATTCCTTGAAATTTAAGATTTTCCTTCCTACTTGCTTATGTTCTACGCCGGCAGAGCCCGGCCCCGCGCATACCTCACCCAACATTAGCCCCGACCGGAAACCAGGACGGGACCAAAGGAGTGAGGGCTACGTGACAAGTTAGGCTCCTGATCCGCGATGCTCAGGAGTCCCCCTTGGCGCACGAACAGCAAGTAGGGAGGTGAGATGTGGGTGGATCTACCATTCTACGTCTGCAGAGCCCGGCCCCGCGCATACCTCACCCAGCGTTAGCCTTTCGGAACTAAGGAGTGAGGGGCTACGTGACCAGTTAGGCTCCTGAGTCGCGATGCTCAGGAGTCCCCCTTGACGCTCAAACGGCCTTCGTACCTTGGCTCTGCTTAGGGAGAGATGCGCGACGAACCAGGCCCGAGGAGGCCTGGCTGGGTGGCGTGCGTCTGGGCGTGACCCAGGCGCAGCCCCCGTGCCCAGCCCCCTCGCGCGGCACTCCCGAGGAGAGGCGTTGCGATGAGGCTAGACACTGAGCTCTGGGCTCCCTGAGGTTGATGCGGCCCGGGGGGCCACCCTCAGTTGTTTATCACCAGCGCGAAGCATAGTGCTTCCGTATGTGTACGGGCATAGCCGCTCCTCGGCAGTGTCGTTAGCCAGCGCGGAGCATGGTGCTTCCACTGGTACGTGGGAGGGCGCTCCCCTCCGGGAGGAGCCCCCGGGGCGTGTACAGCCCCGCCCTGACAAGTGGCTGGCACGTTAGGGCCTGGTGAGGTGTATCTGGGCACCCGTGAGCCAGCGCGGGACTCACGGGGCCCTACCTCTAGGCGGGTTGCGCCTGGCACTGGGCCTTATCTTGTGATGTGTTCCTGCAAATTTGGTTAGATGCCGGCACTCTACGTCCTCGGGTCCCGGCCCTCGAGTTGGTCTCAGCCGTCGCTGGTATGCCAGGTCGCGATGCCGTGGACAAGGCCAGAGGATGAGGGCTGGAGAGCCAGTAAGAGCCCTGAGTCGCAATGCTCAGGTACCCCCCTTTAACGTGCAAGTGGTCGGCATGGAGAAGAAGAGGTGCCGTGGACCGGCAACGAATAATCAAGCATGGTGGGTCGAACGCATAGTCATAAATAAACGCAAAAGGGATACATGCCGCTGGGTCTGGCCCGAGCGGCTTGGGGATTATGCAGCCCGAGGGACGCCCCCAACAAGGTACGCTAACGACATGAAAATAAAAGGGATACATGCCGCAGGGGCGGACCCACGCGGCCTGGGAATAATGCAGCCCTGGGGGCGCTCCCAGCTAGAAATGAAACTTGAAACATGTCACCTGATGATGTTGAGGACGAAGGAGTGTTGGTGTAGCGGACTCGGTGGGCTGCGGAAGCCTATCCTCACGAGCCCCCAGGCCCAGGAGCCTCGGGAGGCTCCAGAGGCGCTGGTGGCCCCTCGCGGACCATCTCCATCTCCACCAAGGCTGCGGAACGCCTGGCCTCTTGAGCCTCTATGATGCCCCTCATGAGGTGCTGGTACGCGGCAACCGCGTTCCGCAAGCCGTAAGGCATGCAAACGTAGCTGTGGGGTGGACCTTCGCAGCGCCCCACTCGCGATGGCTAGAGGCGCTCCAGAGAGGCGACTCGATTGAGCCCTGGTGTGTCGATGCAGACGCGCAACCCACCATCCTCGCCTGGATGGGGAGCCACAGCTGGTAGGCGGCGGCCGCCTTTCATGACTCTTGACTCCAGTAGCTCCTGAATGGCCTTGCTGACGAACTCCTGAGGGTCTGGCCCTCCTTGCCTTACTCCTTCTTAAGAGAAACGTGCTTCGTAGCATGCCTCCATGTGGTGCCCAAGCGCCTCCCTCGTGACCTTAGCCAGGTCGGTGGCCCTCCAGGGGAGAGCCCCCGAGCCCTGCCTGAGGAGGGCGCCGGGCGCGCTTTCCTATGCGATGGAAGGAGGTTCCCCCTAGGCAGGCGCGGGCCCTGAGGGGCCTGCCTCCTAAGGGGTCGGGCCTGACGATGTCTTCTTCTTCTTGGGGGAGGTCTCGGGAAGCCTCCTGCTTCCGCGATCCGGGTCTTCCAGTGATGCGGCCTGAAAGGCTCGTTCCAGGGAACACACCGCGTCCTTCTCTTCACAGGGCACCGTGATGACTCTGCCACTCCCTGGCATCTTGAGGACATTGTAGCTGTGGTGAGTTACGGCCATGAACTTGGCCAGCGCTGGGTACCCAAGGATGGCGTTGTACGGCAGGCGAATGTGAGCGACGTCGAAGTCAATGAGCGCGGTGCGGTAGTTGTCGCGTGCCCCGAAGGTGACAGGGAGGCGGACCTGGCCAATCGGGACTGTGGAGCCGTCGGTGACTCCGGAGAAAGGCTTGGTTGGCTGAAGCTGATTGTAGGGCACTTGGAGATTGTTGAATGCTTCCACGGACAGGACGTTGAGCCCTGCCCCGCCATCGATGAGGGTCCTGGTGACTGAGGGAGTCCTGGATTAGGGGGTGTTCGGGTAGCCGGACTATACCTTCAGCCGGACTCCTGGACTATGAAGATACAAGATTGAAGACCTCGTCCCGTGTCTGGATGGGACTTTCCTTGGCGTGGAAGGCAAGCTAGGCGATGCGGATACTCAAGATATCCTACCATTATAACCGACTCTGTGTAACCCTAACCCTATCCGGTGTCTATATAAACCGGAGGGTTCTAGTCCGTAGGACAACCATCTTCATACACAATCATACCATAGGCTAGCTTTTAGGGTTTAGCCTCCTTGATCTCGTGGTAGATCTACTCTTGTACTATCTATATCATCAATATTAATCAAGCAGGAGTAGGGTATTACCTCCATCGAGAGGGCCCGAACCTGGGTAAAAACATCGTGTCCCTTGTCTCCTGTTACCATCCGGCCTTGACACATAGTTCGGGACCCCCTACCCGAGATCCGCCGGTTTTGACACCGACATTGGTGCTTTCATTGAGAGTTCCCCTGTGCCGTCGCAATCAGGAAGGATGCCTCTTCCCGTCTTTAAAGACGGGGCCGTTGCTAAGGGAGCCTTAGCTGTCGGCCAAACCCTCCGGCTAGGCGGTTTTCTCATGACCGCCTGTTCGGCCGTTGCGCCGACGGTGACCTCTCGGGTCATCAAAAGCAACCTTCACGTCAGCTCGGAACTTGTCGAGCAGTTGGATCCGATGGAGCTCTCTTCTATAAACGAAGTCTTGGATCGTCTCGCCGCCCAGGGGGTCGCGACGGATTACGACCAGGTTGGGCTTAAACCCGATCTAAGAGAAATTAACTCTCCCCAGGTCACCCACCACGTTGTCGTGGTAGAGGCGCAGTGCGGCGACCCTTCATCTATTTTAAAGACTAGTTACGTCTGAATTCCTGATCCCTCCAAACCAGATACCCGCGGAGGGGAGGATACCACTCAAGACCTGAGCTTAGAATCAGGCAACGGGCTAGATTCATTGGACAACATCCAAGACCCCGAACTTCAGAGTTCGGGAGCTCTTCAGCCTCCGAATCTCAAATTGGGTGAGGTCTCAGATTCAATGCTACCCGCCCGCCCGAACATAAGCGATCTTTCCCAAATCAGGCAAAAGCCCGAGGAAACAGTACATCACTACTGGGCCAGATTCCTCCTGGTTATGAACATGATAAAGGACTGCCGCGAGGGAGACGCAATTTCAATCTTTTGCAGTAATTGTGCGGACGAGGGAATACTTAACGCCATAAGTCGCCGTGATATTACACGCTTCGTTGACTTGGCGTCAATAGTACAAAAGTACTGTGCGATGGAAAGCGCCCAGAAAACCGAAACAAAATTTTGGGATAATCCGGCCTTGAATAGCAATCCCGTCCGAACTAAGAGGGTGCATCATAATAAGACACCCGGGTTAAATATCAAAAAGCCAAAACCCTCTTCAGGGCATGGAACCATACTGGAAAGGTGGCTGGATGGACCCTGTAGAATTCACAGTACAGAGGACGCCACACCAACTCACAGCCTTAGAGCATGTTGGATACTCCGGCAGGTGGCCAAAACTGGCGAGGGCCTCCTAAACTCGGAGGCCGCAAAAAGCCAGCCCGAGGATACCAGTACCGTTCTCACAGTCTTCGAGACTTTCGCATCAAATAATATGCGAAAAAGAGCACTCCGCAGCCTCGCCGAAGTCTATCAAGTAGCAACAATAAACCCATGGAACGATACTTCTATCACCTTCAATGCGAGTGACGAGCCTAAATTCCGAACAGCCCGAGCACCAGCCGCATTGGTCCTCAGTCCCATAGTGGACGGCTTTCGCCTCACAAAGGTACTCATGGATGAAGGGAGCGGATTGAACCTCATCTACGAGGAAACCCTCCAAAAGATGGAAATAGACTGGAACCGCATCGAGCGAAGCAGCACAACCTTTAGAGGAATAATCCCCAGTCGGGAAGCGCGCTGCACAGGAAAGATCACACTAGATGTGGTATTCGGCACGCCGGATAATTACAGGTCCGAAGAGGTCACGTTCCAGGTGGCCCCGTTCAATAGCGGATACCACGCTATACTAGGGCGGGAGGCATTCACAGTCTTCCAAGCCATACCCCATTACGGGTACATGAAGCTCAAGATGCCTGGGCCAAATAGAATTATCACTCTTGTCAGTGATCCGGACATAGCACTCCGCGCCGAAAACAAGACAGTCACATTGGCCCTTGAGGCACTATCCGAAGCCTTAGCGGCCGAGGAACTGACTGCGCTGCGCTCCACGGTTAACAGGGATGATGTGATACTCGATAAGAGATCCAAATCCACATCCTTCAAACCAGCAGACGAAATAGTCAAATTCCAGGTCCATCCAACGGATCCCAATAAAACAGCTTCCATCGGGGCACGACTAAACCCTGATGTAGACGCTGCACTGCGAGAGTTCCTACGAGAGAAATGGGACATTTTTGCTTGGCACCAGGAATCCCGCGCAGGCTGGCCGAACACAGCTTAAATATCCTAAAAGGATTCAAACCTGTCAAACAAGCCCTTCGGCGTTTTTCCGAACCGAAGAGACAGGCTATGGGAGAGGAGCTAGCCAAGTTATTGGAGGCCGGATTCATCAGAGATATAAAACATCCGGACTGGCTAGCAAACCTGGTGATGGTACCAAAGAAGGACAAATCCTGGCGCGTGTGTGTGTCAATTTTAAAGACCTCAATAAGGCTTGCCCTAAGGATCCCTTCCCCCTCCCGCGTATTGATCAAATTATCGATGCCACAGCAGGACACGATTCGTTGTGTTTCCTTGACGCATACTCCGGTTACCATCAAATCAAGATGGCAGAATCAGACCAAGCTGCAACGGCATTCTTCACACCATACGGCCCATTCTGCTTCAACACAATGCCCTTTGGGCTGAAAAACGCCGGCGCAACATATCAGCGCATGATCCAAACATGTCTGGCAAACCAGATCGGCAAAACAGTGGAGGCGTACATGGATGACGTGGTCGTCAAATCAAGACATGTCGAATCTCTAGTAGACGACTTGAGGCTTACATTTGATAACCTCCGAAAATACGACATCAAGCTCAATCCGGAAAAATGCGTTTTCGGCGTTCCAGCCGGAAAGCTCTTGGGCTTCATTGTATCCGGTAGAGGAATTGAAGCAAATCCGGCCAAAATTCAAGCTTTGTCACAACTGGATATCCCAAAAGACCTCAAACAAATACAAAAATTAACCGGATGCGTGGCGGCCTTAAGCCGCTTCATCTCTCGCTTGGGAGAAAAGGCACTGCCCCTTTATCGCCTCCTTCGGCACACCGAACACTTCGAGTGGACGGATGCCGCCACGGCCAGACTCGACGAAATAAAGGCCATATTGGCAACAAACCCAGTCCTGGCCGCGCTGAACACCGGCGAACCAATGCTATTGTACATTGCGGCAACACATCAAGTTGTCAGCGCAGTGCTCGTCGTCGAGCGGGAAACGGACGGACACAAATTCCCCCTTCAAAGGCCGGTCTACTACATGTCCACTGTCCTCACTCCATGCAAATCACGGTACTCGCATTATCAAAAGATTGCATACGCGGTATTCATGGCATCCCGGAAGCTATGACACTACTTTCAAGAGTGTTCGATAACTGTAGCCTCGAAAGTACCACTCAACGACATTATCAACAACCATGATGCAACGGGCCGGATTGCAAAATGGGCCATTGAGCTCCTCCCGTTCGATATAACCTATAAACCATGGCGAGCTATCAAATCGCAAGTGTTGGCCGACTTCGTCGCAGAATGGACGGAGGCCGAACTCCCTAAAGAGTACGGCACATACTCAAACTGGATCATGCATTTCGACGGCTCCAAAATGTTGGCCGGACTGGGGGCTGGCGTCGTTTTGACGTCCCCCACAGGAGACACAGTCCAATATGTACTCCAAATTATGTACACGGACTCCAACAATGCAGCCGAATATGAGGCCCTTCTACATGGTCTCCGGATGGCAGTATCCATGGGCATTCAACGCCTAGAGGTACGCGGGGACTCAAACCTCGCGATATCCCAAATAAATGGCGACTTCAACGCCAAGGACCCAAAAATGGCAGCTTACCGCAATGTCGTCCTAAAAATGTCAGCTCGGTTCGAGGGGCTGGAGTTTCACCATATAGCCCGAGAAAACAATCAAGCAGCGGACGTCCTGGCACGCATCGGAGCAAAACGAGATGCAGTCCCCCCCGACATCTTTTTGGAAAGATTATTCAAGCCATCTGTAGCATGGGAGGGAGAACCCGCAGATCACAGTCCGGACACAACCGCACCACCCGACGACGAACAATCTGACATAATTGGAGGCTCTGCCACCGAAATTACACCTTCAGCCCACGTAATAATGGCGGTCATCGCCCCGTGGACAGAACCATTCCTAGCCTACCTTACTAGGCAGGAACTCCCAGAGGACCAAAATGAGGCACGCTACATAGTGCGGCGATCTAAAGCCTATAAAGTCCATGAGGGAGAGCTCTACAAGAAAAGCACTACCGGAGTCCTTCAAAGGTGCATCTCCGAAGAGGAAGGGCGGAACCTTCTGGCCGAAATTCATGCCGGACTTGGTGGTCATCACGCTGCTGCCCGGTCACTTGTTAGCAAGGCTTTCCGTACAGGCTTTTATTGGCCGACGGCGCGGGCAGACGCTCAGGACTTAGTCCAAAGATGCGTTGGTTGCCAACCAAAGCCATATGCCACCCACCGCACTACAAACTATCCCCATTACCTGGCCTTTTGCGGTCTGGGGGCTTGACATGGTCGGACCCCTTAAAGGTGGGACCCATAAGAAAAAATACCTACTGGTCATGGTGGACAAGTTCACCAAATGGATAGAAGCCAAGCCTGTCAAGACGGCCGAATCCGGACCGGTGATAGACTTCATATCCGGGGTCGTACATCGTTACGGCGTCCCCCACAGCATTATCACTGATAACGGCACGAACTTTACGGCCGATGAGGTAAAACTCTGGTGTAAAAACATGGGCATTAAGCTCGATTATGCTTCCGTCTATCACCCTCAAACTAACAGTCAGGTCGAGCGCGCAAATGGTCTTATTATGAGCGGCATCAAACCCGGATTAGTGCGGTCCCTTAAGGAATCTAATACGCACTGGGTAGAGGAGCTCGACTCCGTACTCTGGGGGCTGCGGACCACGCCGAATCGTACCACCGGATACACACCATTTTTTATGGTGTACGGCGCAGAGGCAGTTTTGCCCTGCGACATAATTCATGACTCACCTCGAGTGCGCATGTACGAAGAAAGATAAGCCGAGCTCGATCGGCAGGACAGTTTGGACGCTTTGGAGGAGGAGCGCGATGTGGCAAAAGCCCGTTCCGCATTTTATCAACAGCAAGCTCGAAGATATCAAAGCAGAGAAGTACGGGCCAAAAATTACAATGTTGGCGAACTAGTTCTACGCTTGTCGGACAAGAAGAAGGACAAACTCAAGCCCAAGTGGGAAGGTCCCTTCATAATTTACCAAGTCCTGACCGGTGGGGCGTACCGCCTGCGAGATGCATCAGATAACCAACTCGAGCCGAACACATGGAACGCAACCCGTCTACGAAGATTCTATACCTAGCGCCGGACTCTGTGTTTGTCTCCCTCCTCTGTCCATTTTTTACATTTTCTGTCTTACATTTCTCCCCTTCCCCTCTTTTCTTTAATAGCCCTTAAAGGCTTATCAAGTGACGCGCCACTCGCGCTCATTAACCTGGGGGCTTCTTCAACAGAAGCTTATTTATATGGGCTTCACGCCCAACACATGTGTTAAACTTCCGCATGTGCCTTTTTCTTCGCCATTATATGCATCGATATGACTTAAGTTTTGGCCAAGCTGGGTTGCCTGGCTCCTGTGCTTACCCCTACGTTCCCGATTGTTCGGCTAGGAGGTAAAGGGAGAACCTATGCTATTGTTACTGCCGGGTCAGCCGGATGTGTACCTCAGACTGGGTAAAGCCGAAAGCTAGCGTTCTTAAGGGAATATTCGGTCGGTGAACTAAAAGATGATCTTTTTACTAATTTTACGCGCCCCCAGATGCTTTTACTGCGTCTTTTTACGTAGTCCGGACATGCACTTTAGGGCATGCCTCCCCAGCGAAAGGAACCCCTAACGGAACTATTCTCTCAGGAAGATGTTTCGTACTAACCATGTAATATAACATAACTAGTTGGGCACTTGTCTGATAAAGCACTAATGACCCCTACGCCTGGTCTCCATGCATACCCCGGTTCTTATATAACCGCTATGGTATTCAGACACACTCCGGACCGTCAGGTCCCGAGGTCAAAGCGGAAAGGTCGGCAACGACAAACGATCTACAATCCGGCTAGAAGGCATTACACATGTCAATTATAAATTACATAGTCATCCTGACTGATTGTATTCCTCCTCTATACCATCTAACAGGCTGTCTAATTTGCAGTCCTGCTGGGAATACTTTGCGGCCAATTCTACTTGGCCATATACTAAGCTTACAGGGATCTCCTTCCCGTCAGGCCCCACTGGTCCGACCTCGGCCATGTGGTTTGGGTCAGACTTCGTAAAGCGGGTCTTCACCATGGCCCAGGCCTCCCTAGCGCCTTGTCGGCAGGCTGATATCTTCCACAACCGGAAGCGCCGCCGAGCTCCCTTCAGCTTTTTCGCAAGCTCTCCAAGGCCCTCGAGCATGGAATGGGCAGGCCATAAGGCTTGGGCAATGCCTCGCATCGCCTGCCGACTTTGTTCGTGCAGTTGCAGGAGTTCGGGAAGAAGGTCACCCGTAGAACTGGGCATCTCCTCTGCAGGATGACCTGTGAGCATACCTACAGACATTATTCTGTTAGTCGACTTCCTCGCCGAACTCTTTTTTCTCAAGGTTCGTTCAAGCACTTACTAAATATGCCGCGTCGAAGTCGCTGATTCTCCTTCGTGGAGTCCGACAGCTGGCCTCGAACGTCTTTAAGTTCGACGTCCAGCCTGGTGTTGGCATCCTAAAGATCATTCTTCTCTTGCCTCACCTTGGTCAACACACTCTCACCAGCCTTTAACCGGTGTAAGAGTTGTTGTCTTTCCGGATCAAGTCCGACGCCATCTGCAATATGATTTGTCAGATTGGCACTCAAAGCCGCACAATACTAATCTTTCCATGTATATTTTACCTGAAGGGGTTTCTTTAGACTCCCCTGCTGCAGCTAGTGCAGCCTCTAATTGGGCCTTGCACCCTTCTAGCTCCTGAGACAGTACGGTATTCTTCTCTGTAAGAACCTGTGTATTAAATGATCCTTCAATCAGTTACTTTAACTGTTTCAAGTCTCGGGGGCTACTGGTATATATATATATATATATATATATATATATATATATATATATATATATATATATATATATATATATATATAACCAAAATTTTCTTACCCGTATGTCTTTTACATACTGCTCCGTAGCTCTGGCTAAACCATCTTGAGTGGCACGGAGGTACGCATCTCCCGAATTAAAGGCATCTAAAGCCTCTTCGGAGAAACAAGCGTCGCGTAAAACTGTCCGACGACGCCTGTGGTTCATGGCACTCTCCACTTCAGAATTTGTGGCAGAAAGCCTGTCCGCATCCTCTGTCGGAGGAGCGTTCGGTGCACGCCTTGTGCTCGCCTCCGCTCCCTGGCCAGTCACTGGAACCTGGCTGGTGGAGGCGCGATTGGCAGCCTCTCCGGATATAGTCCGGCGAGGTCTCTTCGTCCTGAAGAAAGCACGAACGTTAATATGCCCTGACGGAATAACACCGTGGCAGCGGGGCGTGCGTGATACCTTTGCACCGGCATCTCGGTCCGGACTACATTTCTTTTTTCCCCACGGGGCCATGCGGCCCCACGCTGGCTAGCCGCCGCAGGTTCGGCCTCCCGCCTCGGAAATCTCCCCTGTGAAACACGGTTGTTGTTAGAAACACCGGAATACGTGAAAATGGAATCCCCCTCAAGGGAATAAAAACTCCGGTTTCTGTCACCTGGGAGGCCGGGATTAACCCGGGGTAATCGGCCACAATAGCGACCAAGGTGTTGTCCTTGCTTAGCTGATGAAACACCCCGTCGATAAGCTCGACCGATATGTCCGGATCCTCTTCGGAGTCCGGATCGAGGGACTGTTCTGGGTCCTCGGGTTGTGGAGGGCGGCTGCTTATATCTTTCACTTCCTGTCGTAGTTCCTGCATTGAAGTCGTCAGACTATGTATCTGACCATGGAAGTATAAAATAAATGGGCAAGCGCAATTGTTCGCTTACCCAACTTGTAGGTTCATACATAGTGAATCCGGCCCACGGGTTAACGCGGAGGAACTCCTCCTTTTCTCCCTTGTACAAAGAGGACAAAATCTTTATTAGGGCGGCAGCTGAGGCCGACCCCTTACGACTGTAGCGCGTGGCGTCATCCTCCCCATTGAAATCCCACATGGGGTGGCCTCTATATTGAAGCGGTTGCACCCCTCGCATAATGCATGCGGCCATGACTCCGATCATGGTTAGTCCGGAATGAGCCAACAGTTTTATCTGGCCCATCAGGTAAAGAACGTCTCTGTCGCTCTCTCTCTGAGAGCTCCGCGGACGCCAGCTCAAGCTTTTTTTCAATGGAGCACTGTTGAACTCAGGGAGACCGGCCCGGATAGGGTCCGGCAGCGGGACGTCGTCTATGTAAAACCATTCCGAGGGCCAGTCCTCGGACGCCTTCTTCGGGGTTCCGGATAAGTATCCGGTCCCGGCGATGCGCCATACTTCGGCTCCGCCCACTTGGTATATAGACCCCTCTTGAGAACGGGGCACCAGGCAAAATATCTTCTTCCATAGTGCAAAATGAGCTTCGACGCCAAAAAATAGCTCGCAAAGGGCGACGAAACCCGCAATATGTAATACGGAGGCGGGTGTGAGATTGTGCAGCTGGAGGCCGTAAAACTCCAAGAGCCCGCGGAGAAATGGATGAATCGGAAATCCTAGTCCCCTTATCAGATAGGGGACGAGGCATACCCGCTCTCCTTTGGAAGGGTTGGGGGCGCTCTCCGCTCGCTTTCCGCCATTATAGGTGGCGAGACCGGCTCGGACCGGGACCATGTACGCCTGGGGGAGAAATCCCTTAGCCTGGAGCGACACTAACTCGCTATGCGGGATGGTGCAACTCTCCCAGTCCCCGGGCTTAGGACCGGAGGGGCGAGGGGAGGAGCTACGACGGCTGGCCATGTTGGAATGGACTTTAGCTGGGAGAGCTCTGATGATAACTCGCGGAGAGGAGAAGATGCGGTTTGGATCTAAATCCTCATCCCGTTAAATAGGCGACTCGTTTATAGGGCTAGGGGTGTGGATGTAAAAACGCCCCAGGCTTTTCGCATTCGTTCAACACGTGGAAGACAACCATTATTGGGCATGGAAGCCGAGGAGCGCTACATTACAAAAATCGGGCATTATTCGTACAGGTACACAGAATTTGGGAGGGAACCCGCCTTGCTATGCCAAAGACAATTTGCGCACCGGACTCGTCGTCATTGAAGCCTGGTTCGGGGGCTACTGAAGGAGTCCTGGATTAGGGGGTGTTCGGTTAGCCGGACTATACCTTCAGCCGGACTCCTGGACTATGAAGATACAAGATTGAAGACCTCGTCCCGTGTCCGGATGGGACTTTCCTTGGCGTGGAAGGCAAGCTAGGTGATGCGGATACTCAAGATCTCCTACCATTGTAACCGACTCTGTGTAACCCTAACACTATCCGGTGTCTATATAAACCGGAGGGTTCTAGTCCGTAGGACAACCATCTTCATACACAATCATACCATAGGCTAGCTTATAGGGTTTAGCCTCCTTGATCTCGTGGTAGATCTACTCTTGTACTATCTATATCATCAATATTAATCAAGCAGGAGTAGGGTATTACCTCCATCGAGAGGGCCCGAACCTGGGTAAAAACATCGTGTCCCTTGTCTCCTGTTACCATCCGGCCTTGACGCACAGTTCGGGACCCCCTACCCGAGATCCGCCGGTTTTGACGCCGACAGTGACCACCATGTTGCAGATGATTGGGGAACAAAGCATTGGGAGGACTCCGGCTGTGGCCACACACTTGAGCTGATCCGCTGAGCTGAACGTGATGGCGCACGCCGACCACCTGAGAGGGCGCGTGGCTTCGAGCTTGGGGAGGACTGCGTTCACTTCGCGGGCGAACTGCTTAAAGATGCGCTAAGAGGCTGGGGCTTGAGCTCCGCCCAGGATGCAGGCGATCGCGCGCGGCTCCTGGAAGCCCCTAGCCCCTTCTTCCTGATGGCGGTCCTCGTTTCTCCTTAGCTGCGGCGGCAGTGGAGGGAGGCCTGCGTTGCCTTGCGGGCGATCCTCGCGAGGCTGATCCCTCCAGTCTCCCTCGCGAGGCGGGTCTTGCCAGCAATCCTTGCGAGGTTGGTCGCGCCACCCTTGGCGCGGGCCGCGGTCTTCCCAGCGTCCTGCGTTTCTTCCTCCTCCTCGACCGTAGCCCCGGTCAGCGCGGTCGGGGCGACGGCCGATCCTTCCTTCTCGCACGTCTCGGAGCTCTTGGCATTCATTGGTGTTGTGGGTATGGAGGTCGTGGTACACGCAGTACCGACTGCCCTTGGACGATTCTGGCTGATCTCTGCCCCGCTTGGTGTCTGGTTCTGCCACGAGCACGGCAGCCCCCTTGCGCTTCACATCCTTGGCCTTGGGCTTCTTCTCTTCTGGGTCTGTGGCAGGCAGCTCGAGGAGGGAGAGACGCCCTTCCTCAGCCCTGGCGCACTTGGTCGCCAAGTTGAACAGCTCCAAGGAAGTGCACAGGTCTTCATGCATCGCCAGCTCCTCCTTCATCTTGACGTCGCGCACGCCGTTGGAGAAGGCTGAGATGATGGCCTCCTCAGACACCTTGGGAATCTTGAGGCGTGCGTTGTTGAAGCGTTGAATGTACTTCTGCAGGGTCTCTCCGGGTTGTTGCTTGATGCGGCGCATGTCGCTCACGGCAGGTGGCCGGTCGCGAGTACCTTGAAAGTTGGCGATGAAGCGGGTGTGCATCTGGTCCCAGGAGGAGATCGTGCCTGGAGCCAGGTTCAGGAGCCAGGTGTGGGCCCTGTCCTTGAGCGCCATGGGAAACCAGTTCGCCATGACCTTCTCATCTCCGTTGGCAGCTTCGATGCCCAGCTCATAGAGTTGGAGGAACTCCGCAGGGTCGGCCGTGCCGTCATAGCGAGCAGGCAGGTCTGGCTTGAACTTACCGGGCCACGCGACGCTGCGTAGCTCGGTGGTGAAGGCACGGCAGCCTGCGGTGGCCTTGGGAGGCCTTGGGTGACGGAGAGCTTAGTCTTGCAGGTCCCCATGCGCTGCAGCTGGGAGCAGCGCGGGGTCTTGACGTGCGGGAGCAGGTGCATGGTCGCGTCGTGCCGGAGCAGGGAGCGCCCGGGCAGCTTCTTGCGGGCGAGGGACTTCTTGGCAGCTCTGCTCTTGCCGCGCTGGCACCTGATGGAGCGGGTTCCGCCCAGGGGCCACGCGCCTTGTAGCCATGGCGTCTTCTTGATGAGGAGGCGGACGGGGCGCCCCCGGAGCTTCGTCGCCCGCGCGGGGCGGGGTGCGGCGCAGCGGAACGGACGGCGCAGGAGAGCCCCCCGCGGCGTGGACGAGCTCGGCAACGCGGTCGAGCCATTCTTCGTAGACGTCG
Organism: Aegilops umbellulata; assembly: GCA_032464435.1. Lineage (NCBI taxonomy): Eukaryota > Viridiplantae > Streptophyta > Magnoliopsida > Poales > Poaceae > Aegilops > Aegilops umbellulata. The sequence continues at coordinate 292,615,491 of CP136060.1, forward strand.
TCGACGGGACGGTAGTGCAGGAGCTCGTTTGCCGCGATGAGCGCAGCTCGAGCCTCCATGGGTGCGCGGAGCGCGCGGGATGAAGAACCAGCTGGGGTGAGCGAGGGAGTAGCGGTGCGGCCGTCTTGCCGCACGGATGGATGCTGAGACGACGCTTGCTGCTCGTTCCCCGTCGGGCCAGTGGCGGCGTTGACGGCATATGACGGGGAACGGCGAGGACGCCCGCCGACAGGAGCCGTCTGGGCGACGCGGGAAGCGAGAACGGCTCGGCGCCCGGCGCGGGCCCGACGAGCGTCAGACATGGACGCGATGGTCGGAGGAGAACGGGGCGGTGGAAGACGAATTCCAGCGCACCCCTACCTGGCGCGCCAAATGTAGGATTTCGGGTTCCGGCAGACCCTTGAGGTTCAAACTCTGGGGTGCGCGCGAAGATTACGCCTTCTACCTACCTGCACTCCTCCGCCTCGCAAAGATCTAAGCTATCGAAAGAACAACACAAGAGACACATCATTTATACTGGTTCGGGCCACCATTGTGGTGTAATACCCTACTCCAGTGTGGTGTGGTGGATTGCCTCTTGGGCTGATGATGATGAGCAATACAAGGAAGAACAGCCTCGCGAGGGTCTGTTCTTGGCTGGGACGATGAACTGCTAGGAGGAGTTCAGTCGCCCTTCTCTCTCTCTCTCTAGATCCTGGTCGATTCCAATTGCCCGCGACCAGATGCCTCTACTCTGGGGGTGGCTAGTCCTATTTATAGGCAAAGGCCCTGGGCCTCTTCCCAAATATCGAGCGGGAAGGGCACCAACAATTGGCCATTTTGAAGGGGAACATCTGGTATACTTATCCTGACTAAAGTTTGTCCTCGCCTGCCAAAGGCTCTGGTGGTGACGCTGGCTTGGGCTGCACAATGACTTCCTTCCTGCGTTGGACTGGTCTTTGGTCTCGTTGCACCAAAACGGGTGCCTTTGCTTGATGCTCTCGCCTGCGCTTGCTCCCTTTGCACCAAAGAGGAAAGGAGGACACTGTGCGGGCTGGCGCCCGCCTGGCGCCCTTGGTCGTCATGGCTTGCGTCACGGGCACCTCATGAGGTACCCTGCCTTGATCTCTCCGCCTCCTCGCGAGTCAGCCTGATGAGGACGTGCCCGAGGAAGCTCCGTGTCGTCCGCCCCGCGAGGCTTGGCCCCTCGCGAGGGTCTTGGGTCTGTGTTGATGAAGATGGGCCGTGCTGGGCCCCCCTTTGAGCCACGCCGCAGACCGCAGGCAGGCAAGTCAGGGGACCCCCGTTCCCAGAACGCCGACAACGCTACCTCTACATCTACCTTTGGGATTAGTATTAGACCTAAATAATTGTTATTTGGTGCCAGCGTTGAGCATGTACATTATATCTGGATCTTGTTTGATGCGAGACGGTTATTCATTTAAGTCAGAGAATAATGGTTGTTCTATTTATATAAGTAATATATTTTATGGTCACGCACCCTTGAAGAGTGGTCTATTCTTATTAAATCTCGATAGTAGTGAAACACATATTCATAATGTTGAAGCCAAAAGATGCAGAGTTGATAATGATAGTGCAACTTATTTGTGGCACTGCCGTTTGGGTCATATCGGTGTAAAGCGCATGAAGAAACTCCATATTGATGGGCTTTTGGAACCACTTGATTATGAATCACTTGGTACTTGCGAACCGTGCCTCATGGGCAAGATGACTAAAACACCATTCTCCGGTACTATGGAGAGAGTAACAGATTTGTTGGAAATCATACATACAGATGTATGTGGTCTAATGAATGTTGAGGCTCGTGGCGGATATCGTTATTTTCTCACCTTCACAGATGACTTAAGCAGATATGGGTATATCTACTTAATGAAACATATGTCTGAAACATTTGAAAAGTTCAAGGAATTTCAGAGTGAAGTTGAAAATCATCGTAACAAGAAAATAAAGTTTCTACGATCTGATCGTGGAGGAGAATATTTGAGTTACGAGTTTGGTGTACAATAGAAACAATGCGGAATAGTTTCGCAACTCACGCCACCCGGAACACCACAGCGTAATGGTGTGTCCGAACGTTGTAATCGTACTTTACTAGATATGGTGCGATCTATGATGTCTCTTACTGATTTACCGCTATTGTTTTGGGGTTATGCTTTAGAGACGGCCGCATTCACATTAAATAGGGCACCATCGAAATCCGTTGAGACGACGCCTTATGAACTGTGGTTTGGCAAGAAACCAAAGTTGTCGTTTCTAAAAGTTTGGGGATGTGATGCTTATGTGAAAAAGCTTCAACCTGATAAGCTCAAACCCAAATCGAAGAAATGTGTCTTCATAGGATATCCAAAGGAGACTGTTGGATACACCTTCTATCACAGATCTGAAGGCAAGACTTTTGTTGCTAAATTCGGAATCTTTCTAGAGAAGGAGTTTCTCTCGAAAGAAGTGAGTGGGAGGAAAGTAGAACTTGATGAGGTAACTGTACCTGCTCCCTTATTGGAATGTAGTTCATCACAGAAACTGGTTTCTGTGACACCTACACCAGTTAGTGAGGAAGTTGATGATGATGATCATGAAACTTCAGATCAAGTTACTACTGAGCCTCGTAGATCAACCAGAGTAAGATCCGCACCAGAGTGGTACGGCAATCCTGTTCTGGAAGTCATGCTACTAGATCATGATGAACCTACGAACTATGAAGAAGTGATGGTGTGCCCAGATTCCGCAAAATGGCTTGAAGCCATGAAATCTGAGATGGGATCCATGTATGAGAACAAAGTGTGGACTTTGGTTGACTTGCCCGATGATCGGCAAGCAATTGAAAATAAATGGATCTTCAAGAAGAAGACTGACGCTGATGGTAATGTTACTGTCTACAAAGCTAGACTTGTCGCAAAAGGTTTTCGAAAAGTTCAAGGGATTGACTACGATGAGACCTTCTCACCCGTAGCGATGCTTAAGTCTGTCCGAATCATGTTAGCAATTGCCGCATTTTATGATTATGAAATTTGGCAGATGGATGTCAAAACTGCATTCCTGAATGGATTTCTGGAAGAAGAGTTGTATATGATGCAACCAGAAGGTTTTGTCGATCCAAAGGGAGCTAACAAAGTGTGCAAGCTCCACCGATCCATTTATGGACTGGTGCAAGCCTCTCGGAGTTGGAATAAACGCTTTGATAGTGTGATCAAAGCATTTGGGTTTGTACAGACTTTTGGAGAAGCTTGTATTTACAAGAAAGTGAGTGGGAGCTCTGTAGCATTTGTGATATTATATGTGGATGACATATTACTAATCGGAAATGATATAGATTTCTGCATAGCATAAAGGGATACTTGAATAAGAGTTTTTCAATGAAAGACCTCGGTGAAGCTGCTTACATATTGGGCATTAAGATCTATAGAGATAGATCAAAACGCTTAATTGGACTTTCACAAAGCACTTACCTTGACAAAGTTTTGAAGAAGTTCAAAATGGATCAGGCTAAGAAAGGATTCTTGCCTGTGTTACAAGGTGTGAAGTTGAGTAAGACTCAATGTCCGACCACTGCAGAAGATAGAGTGAAAATGTAAGATGTTCCCTATGCTTCAGCCATATGCTCTATCATGTATGCAATGCTGTGTACCAGACCTGATGTGTATCTTGCTATAAGTCTAGCAGGGAGGTACCAAAGTAATCCAGGAGTGGATCATTGGACAGCGGTCAAGAACATCCTGAAATACCTGAAAAGGACTAAGGATATGTTTCTCGTGTATGGAGGTGACAAAGAGCTCATCGTAAATGGTTACGTTGATGCAAGCTGTGGCACTGATCCGGACGATTCTAAATCGCAAACCGGATACGTGTTTACTTTAAACGGTGGAGCTGTCAGTTGGTGCAGTTCTAAACAAAGCGTTGTGGCGGGATCTACATGTGAAGCAGAGTACATAGCTGCTTCGGAAGCAGCAAACGAAGGAGTCTGGATGAAGGAGTTCATATCCGATCTAGGTGTCATACCTAGTGCATCGGGTCCAATGAAAATCTTTTGTGGCAATACTGGTGCAATTGCCTTGGCAAAGGAATCCAGATTTCACAAGAGAACCAAGCACATCAAGAGATGCTTCAATTCCATCCGGGATCTAGTCCAGGTGGGAGACATAGAAATTTGCAAGATACATGCGGATCTGAATGTAGCAGACCCGTTGACTAAGCCTCTTCCACGAGCAAAACATGATCAGCACCAAGACTCCATGGGTGTTAGAATCATTACTGTGTAATCTAGATTATTGACTCTAGTGCAAGTGGGAGACTGAAGGAAATATGCCCTAGAGGCAATAATAAAGTTATTATCTATTTCCTTATTTCATGATAAATGTTTATTATTCATGCTAGAACTGTATTAACCGGAAACATAATACATGTGTGAATACATAGACAAACAGCGTGTCACTAGTATGCCTCTACTTGACTAGCTCGTTAATCAAAGATGGTTATGTTTCCTAACCATGGACAAAGAGTTGTTATTTGATTAACGGGATCACATCATTAGATGAATGATCTGACTGACATGACCCATTCCATTAGCTTAGCACCCGATCGTTTAGTATGTTGCTATTGCTTTCTTCATGACTTATACATGTTCCTATGACTATGAGATTATGCAATTCCCGTTTGCCGGAGGAACACTTTATGTGCTACCAAACGTCACAACGTAACTGGGTGATTATAAAGGAGCTCTACAGGTGTCTCCAAAGGTACATGTTGGGTTGGCGTATTTCGAGATTAGGATTTGTCACTCCGATTGTCGGAGAGGTATCTCTGGGCCCTCTCGGTAATGCACATCACATAAGCCTTGCAAGCATTGCAACTAATGAGTTAGTTGCGAGATGATGTATTACGGAATGAGTAAAGAGACTTGTCGGTAACGAGATTGAACTAGGTATTGGGATACCGACGATCGAATCTCGGGCAAGTAACATACCGATGACAAAGGGAACAACGTATGTTGTTATGCGGTCTGACCGATAAAGATCTTCGTAGAATATGTAGGAGCCAATATGAGCATCCAGGTTCCGCTATTGGTTATTGACCGGAGACGTGTCTCGGTCATGTCTACATTGTTCTCGAACCGTAGGGTCCGCATGCTTAACGTTACGATGACAGTTTCATTATGAGTTTATGCATTTTGATGTACCGAAGTTTGTTCGGAGTCCCGGATGTGATCACGGACATGACGAGGAGTCTCGAAATGGTCGAGACATAAAGATTGATATATTGGAAGCCTATATTTGGATATCGGAAGTGTTCCGGGTGAATACGGGATTTTACCGGAGTACCGGGAGGTTACCGGAACCCCCCGGGAGGTATATGGGCCTTAGTGGGCTTTAGTGGAAGAGAGGAGAGGTGGCCAGGGCTGGGCCGCGCGCCCCTCCCCCCTAGTCCGAATAGGACAAGGAGAGGGGGCGCCCCCCCCCCTTCCTTCTCTCTCTCCTCTTTCCCCCTCCCGAATCCTATTCCAACTAGGAAAGGGGGGAATCCTACTCCCGGTGGGAGTAGGACTCCTCCTGGCGCGCCCTCCTCCTGGCCGGCCGCACCCCCCCCCCCTTGCTCCTTTATATACGGGGGCAGGGGGCACCTCTAGACACACAAGTTGATCTTCGTGATCGTTCCTTAGCCGTGTGCGGTGCCCCCCTCCACCATATTCCACCTCGGTCATATTGTAGCGGTGCTTAGGCGAAGCCCTGCGGCAGTAGAACATCAAGGTCGTCACCACGCCGTCGTGCTGACGGAACTCCTCCCCGACGCTTTGCTGGATCGGAGCCCGGGGATCGTCATCGAGCTGAACGTGTGCCAAGAACTCGGAGATGCCGGAGTAACGGTGCTTGGATCGGTCGGATCGTGAAGACGTACGACTACATCAACCGCGTTGATATAACGCTTCCGCTTTCGGTCTACGAGGGTACATGGACAACACTCTCCCCTCTCGTTGCTATGCATCACCATGATCTTGCGTGTGCGTAGGAATTTTTTTAAAATTACTACGTTCCCCAACACCAGCGCCTCCACATCGCAAATATAGCCCAAGGCGATATTGGCCCTGTTCCGGAGATCCTGAAGCATAGGGGCGTGCTCGCGCTCCAATGTTCGTCGTAGGAGCACTTCCTCCATGCTTTGCCGTACGACGGCCTCAGCGTCATCAACCCGCCTCCGAAGGGAACGCAGCTCGTCGTGGGTGGAGGCCAAGTCCGCTTGCGCCGTAACCAGGGCGGCGGCCATGGCTTCCATGCGCCTCTCAGCCTCATCCAACCTGGGCCTGAGGGCAGCGGCCCTGCCCGCATCCTCATACCCGCGAGCTTCAGCTTCAAGTCGTACCTGCCCTCCGGGTCTGCGCGAACCTCGGCCACCCGGCGATTGACCTCCTCCTCGACTCTTGCCTCGCGAGCCCCGACGACACCTTCTGCTTGAGCAACTTGACGCTCCCTCGTCTCCAGTTGCTCGAGCTCGAGGCTGCGCTCCACGGCTTCCAGAGGCAGCGCCTCGTCGCGCTTCCGGACCTTCTCTTCCTCCACGGGCGTCCCCCTCAATGATGCAAGAGCGGACCTGCGTGCCTCCACCCGCTGCTCAATGGACGTGCTCCAGGCCTGGAGCTCCCACGCGCGCTTCTCCGCAGCCTCGCGACGACGGTGAGCCTCGCGAGCCTCTTCCAAGGTTCACGAGCGGGCTTCATGGGCGATCTTGAGGGACGCATCGGCCTTCACATTCTCAAGGTCACACAGGTAGCGACCGAGGTTGATGGCCACCTTCAGCTTACGCCGCTCCTCCACCAGCCGGAGACTTTAGCCTCAAGGCGCGAGTCGACACCAACGAGCTCTTCACCCAGTTGACTCATCGCGCCCATCGCCTCCTGGAAGAGCTCGTGACGAACTACGCTCCGCACGCACTCGAGCTCGAACACTTGGCCCACCTCGTCCTCCACCTCTGGGAAGCGGGCGGGGCGCCAAGTGGCGCGCCACCTCCCGGCAGGGGGTTGGGGGCTGGCGTCGCACCCGACATCAGCCAGACCTCGCGAGAAGCCCGAGCCGATTGGGGCACGCTGCATGAAGAGGAACCGAAGACCAAAGCCAACCAGTTGCTGTCCATGAGCAAGGAAGCGGTCTTGGGCACGCCCGCCAGGCTCCACGCCAGACCATGGGGCAGGAATGGCTAAGCCGCGGGATCAGCGCGCCACGAAGACGGAGATGCTCCCCCAACCAACCCTGCTCCAGGGGTGGTAAGCAGACGAAGAACGCTCAAGGCCGATGGGGGAGTCGAGGAAGGAGGAGGCCGTTTCTCAGGAGGCGCAGCCGCCTCGATGGAAAGAGTCCTGAAGAACTGACGTCGGCAGATGGAAAATAGCACACACGGAGCCGCAGCGATAAGATACTTACACGTCAACGGCGATGTACTTCCTCCGCTTCAGCGGTCTGAAGATGTTGTTGCCGCTCGGGGATCCTTTCCTCTTGCGGAGCTCCGCGAAATCGACACAGAGTCGGCCGTATCGCTGGACGTGGCGGCTTGCACGGGGCGACGAGCCTAGAGAGACAACTTTAGGGGTCCCCGGATGCGGCAAACAGCCGGGCACCACCTCACCACCAACTCCTGAGGCTTTCGGGGCCTTAGCCTCGGGAGCCGCACGCCGCGTCTCCTCAGCGACCGGCGTTTCAAGAAGGGGGTCGCAAGCTCCCGAGGATGACGCCCCAGGATCACCAATCAATCATGTGCTCCATAGCACTCGGGCCACCAGCCTTCGTCGGAGCGCGCCCTCCTGCACCCCCACTTGGGGTGAGCTCGGCACCAGCAGCAAGGAAGGGAACCACGACGACGGGGTTCTCGCGGGGCCCCCCGGACCAATCGGCCGCAGCCCCCATTCGTCAAAGGAAGGCATGCTCGCTGCAAACTCGTCCTTGTTCTTGCAGCGATACAGCAGGCAATTCTTCCCAGGCATTTCGGCCGGCAAAGGAACACCCGTCAAGACCTTAAGCATTGTCTGCTGCGTCCCGAGAGGGAGCCCAGACTCCTGGAACCTCATGTGGTCTTGACTGTTGAGCAAGGTCCACATTGGGCAAGAGTGGCGCTGAAGCGGAGCAACCCGGCGCTTGATGAACTCCTTCACCACCATAGGCGCGGTCACACCGCGGTCCTTCAATAGCCTTAGCCTGGCCCAAAAAAGAGCAAGGCGATGGCTCGAGAGCCTCTGGTGGCCCCAGCCGGAGTTTGGAACGGCGGGCCCCGTTGGAACTTGGAGCAGAGGGCTGAGCACGCTGGCATCAATAAACACCCACCGCGTACGAAACTCGCTCGTGGATGAAGGGAGCTCGAAGTCAATCCCCACGCCCGCGGTCGCGGCCACGGCCTGGAAGCTCACACACCTCGAGCTCTGCTGGGGACCGGTCAGATACAATGAGAAGAAATGGCAAAGCAGGGCCACGGAAGGAGCGATGCCCACCATGGCCTCGCACAAGAAGGCGGAGACGGCAAGGAGGGTCACAGATTGAGGGTCAAGATGAAGCATGTGAATCTGGTAATGCTTGAGCACCGCGTTGAAGAAGGTGGAGAAGGGAGGAATCAAGCCAACCCAGAGGGCATCAATGAGATTGAGACCTTTGTGGCTGCACGATCCATGCGAGTGCGGGACGCGGGCCAAGCCACCATCTCCCCCCACTCTTTGAAGCTGGAGGCAAGCATGGGGCATACCTTGTCCATGGCCTCGTCGTTGAGCACCCGAGACCGGCCGAGCACCGGCACAAAAGACAGAGGCGCAGTCGGCGACGACAGGGGTTTCTTGCCCTTTTTAGCTTGTTTCGGCGCCATGGCGATGAAGTAGGCGGAGCGTAAGCCGGATTGGCAGGGCAGAGCAGGGCCTCGAGGAAGCAGGGAGATTGGAAGAGCCAGGCGTGGGCGAAGGAGGAATAACTGTGTAGGCCGCGGGGGGCGCATAGCTAGGCGGATTCAAAGGCTGCATGGAGAAGCGGAGACGCCCACATGAAATCAACCGCCACGCGTCAACCGAGGCCGCAGGCTTTTGGGGCCCGCGGCGCTCCGTACTTGGCCCTTGGCTTCGCCGCGAAGCCAAGCCCGAGCACACCTTGGGCCCGGGGGCTACTGTCGGCGTCCTGGGAACGGGGGTCCCCAGACTTGCCTGCCTGCGGCCCACTGCATGGCTAAGCCAGCAGGCCGTACGGCCCATCTTCATCAACAAGGCATCCAAGACCCTCGCGAGGGGTCAAGCCTCACGAGGCGGACGACGCACGACCTCCTCAAGAGTGGCCTAGTCAGGCAGGCTCGCAAGAAGCAGAGATATCAAGGCAGGGCAAACCTCAGGAGGCTCTCGTGACGTGTGCCATGACGATCGGCACCAGGCAGGCGCCAGCACGTGCAGCGTCCTTGTTTCCTCTTTGATGCTAAGGAAGCCAGCGTAGGCGAGGAGTACCGAGGCATCAGGCAAAGGTTGGTATATTGGTGCAACAAGACCAAGACCAGGAGGATGGCAAGACTGAGGTCATCATGGAGCCCAAGACGGCGTCATCACCAGAGCCTTTCGCAGGCGAAGACCACTTTTGTCAGGATAGCTTGTACTAGCTGTCCCCCTTCAAATTTGCGTGCCGTTGTTGGCTCCCTTCCCGCTCATTATTTGGGAAGAGGACCAGGGCCTCTATAAATAGGTCTAGCCACCACAGTAGTAGGCATCGGATCCAGAGTCGCGCGCAAGTTCGCTAGCACAAGAACACCTCAACCTTAGGAGGCTGTTCTTCCCCTTGTACTGTTCATCATCAGCCCAAGAGGGAATCCACCACCACCACACTGGAGTAGGGTATTACACCACAACGGTGGCCCGAACCAGTATAAACCCCGTGTCTTTCTGTGTTGCGAGTTCGTGGAGTTCGTCCGCGAGATCTTAGTGAGCTAGGGCGTAGATCGGTAGGAGGGAAAGACTTCGCGCGCACCCTAGTGTTTGAACCTAAAGGGTTTGCCGGAACCCCACATCCGATAGCTGCCAAATCCCGAGACGCAAAATCCCCCTTCTAACCCTGAGCCGAAAGGGCCGCTAGTTCAAATCGGTGGGGGTACTTTTGTAACACACCCTACATTTCGGACAAGCGCGTCCCTAAGTCATGGTTCACCCCCTCCCATCGCCTCCTTTTTGCCATTCGAAATCCCAGGCCGTCATAACCTCTCCGCTCCATCCGCGAAACCCCACCCTTCTCCATCCGCCACCTCATCGTTGCCCAGCTGGAGCCTCTTCCCCGACGACGTCGTCCACCGCAACAACTCGACGTCCCTCGTCCACCTCCCCGAATGAGGATCTGTCGTCCATCTCGTCATCCCGCCGGTTCAGCCTCCCCGTCCTCCACCTCCAAGGAGCTGCTCCGACGATCGCCTCATCTATCGCGGCTGCTCCATCCCCACAGCGCCGCCTTAACCTGCTCCACTGGAAACGTAGCATCCTCACCGACTCCTTGGACGAAGCCGAGGCCTACTCGGCGCCACCAAAGAGGTTGTACACTCATCGCATCGCACCTTCTCCTTAACTCGACCTCCCGGCACCGACGGTGCTCCATCCCGCACCCCCATGGAGCGGCTACCTTGAAGTCGGCACCACGCGCGACATCTCCACGGCGGCTCTCCCCAAGTGTGAGGCCCCTTCGGTGGCGGCGTCCATACCAGCCGGATCTGCTGCTGCTGCTCCAGCTCTCACTCGCTCGCTCGCTCGCACTGCTGCTGCTACTCTCCCCTCGCTCGTGATGTTACTCTACTCCGATTTAGCTACACTTCAGTTGACTGAATCGACTTTTGGGTCGGTCAATTTTCAGGGGGTGGGGGGGGGGGCTCGTCGGAGTTAAGGAAGAACCACCCGTAGCGGGGACGGGGGCTCACCGAAGAGGTACCCCACTATCTATCTTAGGGTTCAGGGTGGGGGCGGGGGGCCTAGAGGGCTGACCGGGGCGGCGGCGGACCGGCGGTGGGCAGTTGTTTCGGGGCGGCGAGGCGGCGCTGGGACCGGCGGTTTGGTCGGTGGTGGCTGGCGGCTCAGGGGGGTGCAGGTTGAAGATGAACTGCAGGCCCTCCCTAAACTACATGTCAAGTGCCTCTCTGCTACCATTGCGTTCAGTTTCGACAGTAACATTCAGATTCCACAGTAAATTTCAGTTTTGACAGTTAAGTTCAGAGTCAACAGTTTTTACCTCATCTGTTGTAGTCAGGTGGTTTTTGGTGATGTAAATTTTACATCTATTTTACATCATCTATTGGAAATGTTATTAGAATCCAACTTGAGATTGACGATGTTTGTCTTGTGCTGCTTCAGCCTTGACGTCTTACGGCTCACTGGAGCTGCTCCAACGACAGAACGATCCATCACAATAGAGCAGTGCCCTGGACGCCGTCTACAGATTCCTCAGATCTTCCTCCACACCTCCGACAGCCACCACTGCCTCAACTACTTCAGCGACCAACCCAATGATGCTGAGGTCAACACGGCTTCGGCAAAGAGGTTGTACACTTGTTGCATCACTTATTACTATACATTCATGTCGATCCATTAGGGCTATTTTGGTTCAACGAAAAACATAGCAATAGGTAATTTTCCAATGGCACTCTACTATTCAATTATTCATGCATTTTGTTGAAAGGAATGAAGCAAAACATCCACCTAGACCTACTTTTCAAAATCTTATGCATGAAAACAAGACCAAGTGCATTAGTGGCAGAATAACATTCTAACTGTACACGCTTTCATATGGTTTCACTTTATTTTGGCCATGTTTCCTAGCATTCCTCTGCTCTTCCAATTCCTGTAAACCAAACACCCAAGTTGACAGAAATCCTGTGTTTACAAATGCTCTGTTTACCATGTGCATTCCTATCCTATTGCATTGTTTTTTCTATCCCTGCATTTTTAGAATCATGCAAGCCAAATGAGCCCTTACAAAATTACTTCAGTTACAGGTAGGTGTCGAAGGGAACTTTGTGTGGTTTGTCCTGCTCCTGCCGCGACGTCGTCCACCTCACCTAAGCTGCTCCATCGACAGAAACATCCACCAAACCAGACATCACGACTCCTGACCGTCTTTTGCCGCCTTAGATCTCCTTCCCTGCCGGCGGCACCCACCGCAATGGCATCACCATCATTGACTCAGCAGATGAACCTGGGGAGTACACGGGTCCACAAGAGAGGTCGCACTCTTTTGTTTCTGCTTATGTTATGCATTGCTTAAATTACCTGCTACTTTATCATCATGTTCACCTCTTGGACTCCAAGTCAGGTCCAAATTAATGTTCAAACTTGAGTTCTAAATTAGTTGTGGGGCACATATCGAGGAAGCAATGAGTAGTATCTCTGTCTAATATCTGGTTCACCTAGGGTATGCCTATGTTGTCCATCTTGGTGGGAAACAAATAGTAAAGCAATCATCATCTGTCTTTTTATTAAATTAAAGCAATCATGAGCCTGCTATCATTATTTTTGGATCCATCCACTGGTTGTTACCATCACTCTAAATTTCCGCATGCTCTCACCATATTTTTTCGTATGCATGTCAGATATTGTACACAGTCATGCTGAACATGTAGAGAAAAAGAGAAGAGTTTTGCATGGCAACACAATGTCATGCAGACATCGCTCCATGGTGGGTTCAATGGCAAACCCTCCCCACCCCTCTCCAGATTGTAATCCATAGGAAGATATCTGTTCTGAGGCGGATTCAGACGCCGCTAACCACTCCTATTTACCCCCCAAGGTGTTTGCTCTACCTTGGCATGATGATGTTAGTCATATCATGCATATGTTGCCTTGTAGTGCCTATTTTTGACATCATATATGTCATCTACTTAGTTTAGACATGTTCTGTAATGCCACCTGTTTAGTTTCAATATCATATATGGGAATTATGCAGTCTCGTGTCTTTTAGCCAGCCATAATATATGTAAAATGTGCAATGCCATCCTATTTAACCAGGCATCATATATTTGAATGATATCTTGCCCATCCTTTTCTTCATTACATTTCCATTTGTTGACAATGTTTGTACATTAAACTACTCTTCCTGTGAATCGGCAATTTGGGTGGGAGATTGAAAAACCTGGAGTGAAAACAAGGCCTTCAGAGCAGACAGTGCTACCTGTCGAAGCAGATCTCTTGTTGGGTCCCGACAGCTCCTTAGAGATGGATTCAGAGACAGATGACCAGTCCTATTCCCCCACCGAGGTGTATGGTCTAACTTGGCACGGTTATACTGCTCATATCATGCATATGGTGTCTTGCATTGCATAGTTTAGACATCATATACACCATATTCAACACCATGTTCTTAGTTCAGACATCATATTGAATGCCCTCTGTTAAGCATATAAATCACATATGTGAATTAAATGATGCGATCCTGACTACTTAGATAACACGTAGGTGAATTATGTCATGCGATCCTGTTTAATTATTCATCATATCTTTGAATTATGTTATGCTATGCTATCTAGTTTAGATAGACATCATATATGTGAAATTATGTCATGCTATCCATTTTAGTTAAACAATATACATGTCAACTATTTCATGCCCTCTTTTTTCCACACTATCTATTGCATCTGTCTCTCCTACAATGTTTGTACATTCAACTATGTTTCCTGTTTATCAGCCATTTGAACTGGACCGGGTGATGCCAGTATCTAGCGGACTAAAAACACGGTCTTCAAATAAAACAGTGCTACCTCTTGGTGGAGATAGCACCCCGGTTGTACATGCACGAGAACCAGCCCTACCACACATAACCCAAACTCTCGCAGATTGTACTCCTACTGTGATGGACAGAGAACCAGCTTCACCCAATCTAACCCCAACCCCAGCAGATAGTAACCCAGTTCCTGTTGACACAACACCATCTCCACCACAGAGCTCCCAAACAAGAGCAGTTAGTAAGGCAGCTCCAGTGCCCAAAGGGCCAGTACTACCACAGCAAACCCCAACACCACCAGTTAGTACGCCTATTCCTGTGGAGGAAGCACAACCAGCTAGTCGTAGTTTAGCATCTATCGCATTTGATGTTGTTAAATCATATGTGCGTATCTTCCCATCTTGGAAATATTATACTGAAGATGAAGGAAACTGCCAGTTGCAGGTGTTTGTCCAGGAGTTATGTGTAAGTAATGTTATTCATGGCAATTACTTTGCTTTGTCCCATACATCCTACCTCCATGATGGTTATAATATAGCAAAATTTCCCATTTTTCTCTATACAGAAGGACAGATTTGGAAACTCAGCATGAGGTAACCTGTGCTAATACCTCTGCTATCTTCAAGAATGCTTGGTGGCAGTATCGGAATTACCTGAAGAAAACATATTTCACCGGTAAAGAAACTCATCAAATTCCCTTACGTTCTCCTGAGACACATTTACTGGACAATGACTGGGAACGCCTTGTTCTGTACTGGTCCCGAACCAAGAATGTGGTAAGGTCTATGAGCTCATTTTCTATTTTTAGGTACTATATTCTTGCGTCTTACTGTACTCTGTTCATGTAGAACAAGTGCTTAAACCTAAAGAACAAATGTTCTAATTTAAGATTCCATTGCTATCATAGTTCAAAAAAGCGCTACGCGTTAATTGTGCATTTTGCCACCGCCTTGCGCTTTACTGACCAAAGCGCATGCTTATGCGCAGTTATGCATAGATTAAGTGTAGTTATGTGCAATGTGTTTTGCCAACGCCTAGAGCCTAGGCGCGCCAATAGTGTTGTTGTACATGTAGACCCGTGCTACCCATCTGAAATCTTGTTGTGTCGTGTAGTTTCCGGCGCTTTGTATTCTTTCACTGCTGCTTTGTCTTGAACTGATATGATTTGAACCGTGTCTCTATTTTGATTTGGCAAGATAATGCAGTGACCATAGGACATAGATATATGTTTGTTTAATGCTTTTATTATGTACTAGTACTTGGCAATAGAAGACTTGGTAGTTTAATCTTGTCCACCTTACTAATGAACTGGTTCACCGAAATGAGTTTCATATACTGGTACATGCTAAACATGTTATCTGTCTGCTTGTTTCTTCTTTTAGAATGCTGACAGAATATTGGGGAAGAGTGCCTTATTAAGCAATGGTAAAGGAAGTAATGCAGATAAGGTTCAGGATAGTGACACATCCTTGTTGGTCTCCAACAAAGATGATAAAACAGCTAAGGAACACTATCTCAAAGACAGTGAGACAACCCCAAAGTCCTGTCTTGGTTTAGTGTTCGATTTACTGGCCACTACCACTTGCACAAGCTATTCAAACTCACTGTCTGAACCAGTTCGGTTTCTTGAGTCTCAACTACAAGCTGAAAGACATCGATCAGCTGTGCTACGACAACAAGAGGAAGGACCGCAGAAGTCTCTAGAGCATTCAGATTCATACTTTCTGGTGCAACAGCAAGCGTTGAATTATTTTAGCGCCAAACAGGACAAAGCTAATAAGCTTGCTAAGCTTATTGGCAGCATGATGGATACCCAGGATAACGTTTCTTGAGCTCTTCTGAAGTTGTTTCAGTTATGCTCTTGTTTTGCTGCGTTTATTTGCACTGGTGGCCAATTTTGACGGCCAGTGTATGTAATATGCTGCTTTGTTCCCTATATTTGCACTGGTGGCGAACTTTGATGCCCAGTGGATGTAATATGTGTAATAGCGGTAATAGGCTAGCGTTAATTGCTTGCTTATTTATTTCCTTATTGTCTTGTTTAGTTGTTTGCTTGTAGTCACTGCAGTTCTTTTTCTATGTTTTTCTAGTGGCCACAATAACCTATTTTTGGAAACTAGGCCAAAATAATCATTGCAACACACGGACTGTTGTAACTATGGGCCTTCTGCGGGCCGTATGATCCATGGGCCTTCTACGGGCCGTAGGATCCATTGGCCTTCTATACGGGCCGTAGGATCCATGGGCCTTCTACGGGCCGTACGATCCATGGGCCTTTTACGGGCCATAGGATCCATGGGCCTTCTACGGGGCGTATCATCATTTCGCCAATCATGGGTCGTACTATTCATGGACCATAACGGGCCGTTAATTGGCCGTATTTGATAACTCTATGAAAACAGCCCAACATATTAACGGGCCACAAACGGGCCGACTGTAACCATTGGCTGAATTTGTCCCACAAGCAGAAAATGACAGTAGGGCCGTAAGTAATCGAATGCTGAAAATGAGCCCAAGAATAAATGGGCCCTAAGAATGCCGAAAGATTACATGCTGGAAACGGCCCAATGGAATAATGGGTCGTTAATGGGTATGAAGTGATACACTGTTCATTACGGGCTTGTTTCACCACGGGCCGTTAATGGGCCAAGAGTTACAAAGGGCCTCATATGGGCCGAAAGACGTCATGGGCAATATATGGGCCGGAAGTTAAAATGGGCTGGAATCATATTGGACGGCCCAGATGACGGTACTGGGCCTAATTCGGAGAGGTCGTAACGGGCCCTGGGTTAGCGGGCTATAAATGGGCTATATGCGAACAGACCGTTAACAGGCTTTCCGTGGGCCGGCCCGCCACCTTTTGACCAAGTCAAACGGGCTGGCCTTTTCACAGGAATGGGCCTCCCTTGGGCCATGCCACGTGTCGACGTATCATAGGCGCCTTGGGTCCAATGAGTGGATGACATATGTCCCAATGGTGAGCCGACACGTGTTTCCTCCAGCCAATGATGATTTTACAGATGGAAAATCCCCATTGGTCGGGGCTGTTAATGGGTTATCGGATCCAAAACCGGACCCGATAGCTTAATGTCGTTCCGTTACGGTGGATGCCACGTGTCGGTCACCCTTGACGAAAGCACTTCTGTGACACGCGATTTATCGTCATGGAAGTGGACACTTCCGTGATGATAATTTTGGTAATGTCATGGAACACTTCTACAACAGCAAAGGTATGACTATCTTGATTCTGTCATAAAATCGTCATGGATGTACATGAAGGAAATATGCCCTAGAGGCAATAATAAAGTTATTATCTATTTCCTTATTTCATGATAAATGTTTATTATTCATGCTAGAACTGTATTAACTGGAAACATAATACATGTGTGAATACATAGACAAACAGAGTGTCACTAGTATGCCTCTACTTGACTAGCTCGTTAATCAAAGATGGTTGAGTTTCCTAGCCATGGACATGAGTTGTCATTTGATTAACGGGATCACATCATTAGGAGAATGATGTGATTAACTTGACCCATTCCGTTAGCTTAGCACTTGATCGTTTAGTATGTTGCTATTGCTTTCTTCATGACTTATACATGTTCCTATGACTATGAGATTATGCAACTCCCGTTTACCGGAGGAACACTTTGTGTGCTACCAAACGTCACAACGTAACTTGGTGATTATAAAGGTGCTCTACAGGTGTCTCTGAAGGTACTTGTTGGGTTGGCATATTTCGAGATTAGGATTTGTCACTTCGATTGTCGGAGAGGTATCTCTGGGCCCTCTCGGTAATGCACATCACTTAATCCTTGCAAGCATTGCAACTAATGAGTTAGTTGCGGGATGATGTATTACGGAATGAGTAAAGAGACTTGCCGGTAACGAGATTGAACTAGGTATTGAGATACCGACGATTGAATCTCGGGCAAGTAACATACCGATGACAAAGGGAACAACGTATGTTGTTATGCGGTCTGACCGATAAAGATCTTCGTAGAATATGTGGGAGCCTATATAAACATCCATTTTTCGCTATTGGTTATTGACTGGAGACGTGTCTCGGTCATGTCTACATTGTTCTCGAACCCGTAGGGTCCTCACGCTTAACGTTTCAATGACAGTTATATTATGAGTTTATATGTTTTGATGTACCGAAGGTTGTTCGGAGTCCCGGTTGTGATCACGGACATGACGAGGAGTCTCGAAATGGTCGAGACATAAAGATTGATATATTGGACGACTATATTCGAACACCGGAAGTGTTCCGGGTGATTTCGGAGAATACCGGAGTGCCGGAGGGTTACCGGAACCCCCCCAGGAGAAGTAATGGGCCTTATGGGCTTTAGTGGAGAGAGAGAGGGCTGATATAGGGCAGGCCGCGCACCCCTCCCCCTCTGGTCCGAATTGGACTAGGAGAGGGGGGCGGCGCCCCCTTTCCTTCTCCCTCTCCCCCTTCCTTTCCCCCTCCTAGTAGGAGTAGGAAAGAGGGGAGTCCTACTCCTACTAGGAGGAGGACTCCTCCTCCTGGCGCGCCATAGAGGGCCGGCCGGCCTCCCCCTTGCTCCTTTATATACGGGGGCAGGGGGCACCCCATAGACACAACAATTGATCTGTTTGATCTTTTAGCCGTGTGTGGTGCCCCCTCCACCATAGTCCACCTCGATAATACTATAGCGGTGCTTAGGCGAAGCCCTGCGTCGGTAGAACATCAACATCGTCACCACACCGTCGTGTTGACGAAACTCTCCCTCAACACTCGGCTGGATCGGAGTTCGAGGGACGTCATCGGGTTGAATGTGTGCTGAACTCGGAGGTGCCGTGCGTTCGGTACTTGATCGGTCAGATCGTGAAGACGTACGACTACATCAACCGCGTTGTGCTAACGCTTCCGCTTTCGGTCTACGAGTGTACATGGACAACACTCTTCCCTCTCATTGCTATGCATCACCATGATCTTGCATGTGGGTAGGAAATTTTTTGAAAGTACTACGTTCCTCAATAGTGGCATCTGAGCCAGGTTTTATGCGTAGATGTCATATGCACGAGTAGAACACAAGTGAGTTGTGGGCGATATAAGTCATACTGCTTACCAGCATGTCATGCTTTGGTTCGGCGGTATTGTTGGATGAAGCGGCCCGGACCGACATTACTCGTACGCTTACGCGATACTGGTTCTACCGACGTGCTTTGCACACAGGTGGCTGGCGGGTGTCAGTTTCTCCAACTTTAGTTGAACCGAGTGTGACTACGCCTGGTCCTTGCGAAGGTTAAAACAGCACCAACTTGACAAACTATCGTTGTGGTTTTGATGCGCAGTAAGAACGGTTCTTGCTAAGCCCGTAGCAGCCACGTAAAATTTGTAACAACAAAGTAGAGGACGTCTAACTTGTTTTTGCAGGGCATGTTGTGATGTGATATGGTCAAGACATGATGCTAAATTTTATTGTATGAGATGATCATGTTTTGTAACCGAGTTATCGGCAACTGGCAGGAGCCATATGGTTGTCGCTTTATTGTATGCAATGCAATCGCCCTGTAATGCTTTACTTTATCACTAAGCGGTAGCGATAGTCGTAGAAGGATAAGATTGGCGAGACGACAAAGATGCTACGATGGAGATCAAGTTGTCGCGCCTGTGATGATGGTGATCATGACGGTGCTTCGGAGAGGGAGATCACAAGCACAAGATGATGATGGCCATATCATATCACTTATATTGATTGCATGTGATGTTTATCTTTTATGCATCTTATCTTGCTTTGATTGACGGTAGCATTATAAGATGATCCCGCACTAAATTATCAAAGTATAAGTGTTCTCCCTAAGTATGCACCGTTGCGAAAGTTCTTCGTGGTGAGACACCACGTGATGATCGGGTGTGATAGGCTCTACGTTCAAATACAATGGGTGCAAAACAGTTGCACACACGGAATACTCAGGTTAAACTTGACAAGCCTAGCATATAACAGATATGGCCTCGAAACATTGAGACCGAAAGGTCGAGCGTGAATCACATAGTAGATATGATCAACATAGTGATGTTCACCATTGAAACTACTCCATCTCACGTGATGATCGGACATGGTTTAGTTGATATGGATCACGTGATCACTTAGAGGATTAGAGGGATGTCTATCTAAGTGGGAGTTCTTAAGTAATATGATTAATTGAACTTTAATTTATCATGAACTTAGTCCTGGTAGTATTAGCATATCTATGTTGTAGATCAATAGCTCGCGATGTTGCTCCCCGTTTAATTTTTATATGTTCCTAGAGAAAACTAAGTTGAAAGATGTTAGTAGCAATGATGTGGATTGGATCCATGATCTGAGGTTTATCCTCATTGCTGCATAGAAGAATTATGTCCTTGATGCACCGCTAGGTGACAGACCTATTGCAGGAGCAGATGCAGACGTAATGAATGTTTGGCTAGCTCAATATGATGACTACTTGATAGTTTAGTGCACCATTCTTAACGGCTTAGAATCGGGACTTCAAAGACGTTTTTGAACGTCATGGACCATATGAGATGTTCCAGGAGTTGAAGTTAATATTTCAAGCAAATACCCGAGTTGAGAGATATGAAGTCTCCAACAAGTTCTATAGCTAAAAGATGGAGGAGAATAGCTCAAGCAGTGAGCATGTGCTCAGATTGTCTGGGTACTACAATCGCTTGAATCAAGTGGGAGTTAATCTTCCAGATAAGATAGTGATTGGCAGGATTCTCTAGTCACCATCACCAAGTTAGTAGAACTTCGTGATGAACTATAATATGCAAGGGATAACGGGAACAATTCCCAAGCTCTTCGTGATGCTAAAATCGACGAAGGTAGAAATCAAGAAAAACATCAAGTGTTGATGGTTGACGAGACCACTAGTTTCAAGAAAATGGCAAAGGGAAGAAGGGGAACTTCAAGAAGAACGGCAAGCAAGTTGCTTCTCAAGTGAAGAAGCCCAAGTCTGGTCCTAAGCCTGAGACTAAGTGCTTCTACTGCAAAGGGACTGGTCACTGGAAGCGGAACCGCCCCAAATAATTGGCGGATAAGAAGGATGGCAAAGTGAACAAAAGTATATTTGATATACATGATATTGATGTGTACTTTACTAGTGCTTATAGCAACCCCTCGCTATTTGATGATGGTTCAGTTGCTAAGAGTAGTAACTCGAAACGGGAGTTGCAGAATGAGCAGAGACTAGTTAAGGGTGAAGTGACGATGTGTATTGGAAATGGTTTCAAGATTGATATGATCATCATCGCACACTCCCTATACTTTCGGGATTAGTGTTGAACCTAAAATAAATGTAATTTAGTGTTTGCATTGAGCATGAATATGATTGGATCATGTTTATTGCAATACGGTTATTCATGAAAGTTAGAGAATAATTGTTGTTATGTTTACATGAATAAAACCTTCTATGGTCATACACTCAATGAAAATTGTTTGTTGGATCTCGATCGTGGTGATACACATTTTCATAATATTGAAGCCAAAAGAAGCAAAGTTAATAATGATAGTGCAACTTATTTGTGGCACTGTCGTTTAGGTCATATTGGTGTAAAGCGCATGAAGAAACTCCATGCTGATGGACTTTTGGAATCACTTGATTATGAATCACTTGATGCTTGCGAACCATGCCTCATGGGCAAGACGACTAAAGACTCTATTCTCCGGAACAATGGACCTGTCGGCGTTCTGGGAACGGGGGTCCCCAGACTTGCCTGCCTGCGGCCTGCGGCGTGGCTCGAATGGGGGCCCAGCGCGGCCCATCTTCATCAACACAAGACCCAAGACCCTCGCGAGGGGCCAAGCCTCGCGGGGCGGACGACGCGGCGCTTCCTCTGGTGCGGCCTCATCAGGCTGGCTCACGAGGAGGCGGAGAGATCAAGGCGGGGTACCTCGCGAGGTGCCCATGTCGCAAGCCATGACGACCGAGGATGCCAGGCGGGCGCCAGCCCGCGCAGCGTCTCCCTTTCCTCTTTGGTGCAAAGGGGGCAAGCGCAGGCGAGAGGATCAAGCAAAGGCGCCCATTTCGGTGCAACGAGACCAAGACCAGTCCAACAGTGGGAAGGAGGTCACCGTGGAGCCCGGAACGGCATCACCACAGGGCCTTTGGCAGGCGAGGACCAACTTTAGTCAGGATAAGTGTACCAGATGTTCCCCTTCGAATTGGCCAATTGTTGGCGCCCTTCCCGCTCAATATTTGGGAAGAGGCCCAGGGCCTTTGCCTATAAATAGGACTAGCCACCTCCAGGGTAGAGGCATCGGGAAGCAGAACCGAGCGATCGGATCATCAAGAAACCAGCTAGAAAGGCTCAAGCAGAAGAGAGAGAGAGAAGGGTGACTGAACTCCTCCTAGCAGTTCATCCCCCTAGCCAAGAACAGACCCTCGCGAGGCTGTTCTCCCTTGTACTGTTCATCACCATCAGCCCAAGAGGCAATCCACCCACCACAAACTAGAGTAGGGTATTACACCACAACGGTGGCCCGAACTAGTATAAACCATGCGTCTCTTGTGCAGTTCTTTCAGTAGTTTAGATCCTTGCGAGACGGGGAGGTAGAGGGCATAATCTCCGCGCGCACCCCAGAGTTCGAACCTTAAGGGTCTGTCGGAACCCGAAATCCGACATTTGGCGCGCCAGGTAGGGGTGCGCCGGAATTTGCCTTTCTACCGCTCCGCGTCCCGTCGCATCGTCATCACCAGGTCCGGCGACCAGGCGGGCAACCAAGATCCATGGGCGGCGTGGCCCGCCTGCGGAGCCGCCCGCCTCGGACGACCCCGTGCCCCAGGCAGCTCGTGATCCGCAGGGCGCTACGGGCCGCGGGCGGCGCGGACAGGCTTCAACAACCCTCACGCCGCGGCAAGCGCGGTCGGCGGCAAGGGCCTCCAATCACGCCGCGACCACGACACCGTACACCCGCGAGGAGCAGGCGAACTCGAGGGTCGCGCTCACGGTGGCCCAAGAGCTGCTGCAGTGTAGGCTGCTGGAAGGCGGTCGCGACGTGTTGCTGGAGCGGGTCGCCGAACTCCTGGGCTTTGCCGCTTCGGGGGCTCACCCCTTCTGCATCCAGCTTCCGCCTCAAGCCCAGGGCGGCACGCGCAAGGGCCCCGCACGCTCCCGCGGGCCTCAGGGTTACCCCAACACCAGCGAACCCGTCGGCGCCGGACTGGCGGTGGCGCTACCCCCGCCCCCGGCGCGTGAAGGAGAGGGGCTCGGCGCGGCCCATGATGCTAGCGGGAAGCCGCGCTGCCACCCCGCGGTAGGCACGTCAAGCAACGCCGCATGGCGCATGGAGCACTACAGCACAGCCTTTGGGATGGCGGCGCCAAAAGAATACGTGCCCCACATGATGGACCAAGGGCACGCTCACGAGCGCGAGCAAGGCTCGCTTCTCAGCCCAAGCTGGGGAGACGAGATACCAGAAGCTGAGCTCTTCCAGGAGCCCCGAGATGGCTCCGCCGGCCACGCTCGAGGCGACAATTATCGGGTACCACTAATTCCTCAGGAACAGGCGTACGCTAATCATGGATCGCAGGAGGTGCAGGTCGCCGCAGCGAGCCGCTGCCCTTCTCCCGTGGTCTCCTACCCCTCGGGAGGAGGGCGCAGGGGGCTGCAGGAGAGGGGCAGAGATCCCACATCACCACCGTGGTGTTCGGAGCACGGCGGTCTTAGGAGGTAGGCCCTCCGCTGGGGAGGCGTCTAAGGGCCTGCCCCTGGCGGAGGACCCGTGGTCGTCGGGGGAACCGCTGGCGACCGCTCTACCCCACTGACTACGTCCTGGTTTCCGGTCGTCGTTGGTGGCACTAGAGTGTGGCGCAAGGCGGGGCCCTCGTCTGGCGATATGAAGCAAGGCCGGTACCTGTGAAGAAGTCCCAGTGCCTGTGAAGCTCGCCGCCCCGTGACACTCTCACGTAATAATGAATGGGGCTGTACACGCCCCGGAGTCTCAGGGGTGCCGGCCTCAGGCCCTGGGGCTCCCTCCCACGCCTAGTGGACAGCACTTAGCTCCGCGCTGGTGAGAAGACGTCCAAGACTAGATTAGGTGTCGGACGCGGCCTTTTGTCTGCTTTCATTGCCTTTCCCTTTGGTTGTAACTTTTCCCCCGCTGGATTTAAGTTGAATTTGAGCTTTGCGTGTGTTCGGGGAAGGGGTGATTGGTCTCGTTCGAACCATTTCTCGCGTTCTAGTTACCGCCTCACCACAGCTGCTTCCCCTCGCGAGTCGGGCCGGGCCTAGCTCGAGCACAGCCCTGACTGCCGATGTTGCTCCCTCACGAGATGACCTTTTGGTGCCTGCGGAGGTTGTCCTTTCATAAGAAGTCCCAGAGCCTGTGAAGAAGGCGAATGCCTGTGAAGTCATTGCATTTAGGAAAAGGCCCGGAGCCTGTGAAGAAGGCGAATGCCTGTGAAGTCATTGCGTTTAGGAAAAGGCCCGGAGCCTGTGAAGAAGGCGAATGCCTGTGAAGTCATTGCGTTTAGGAAAAGGCCCGGATCCTGTAAAGAAGGCGAATGCCTGTGAAGCTCTCACATCCATAAGAAGGCCCAGAGCCTGTAAAGAAGGCGAATGCCTGTGAAGGTATCACATTCACAAGAAGGCCCAGAGCCTGTGAAGAAGGCGAACGCCTGTGAAGCCATTGCGCTCAGGAGAAGGCCCAGAGCATGTGAAGAAGGCGAACGCCTGTGAAGCCATTGCGCTCAGGAGAAGGCCCAGAGCCTGTGAAGAAGGCCTACGCCTGTGAAGTTTCCCATTAGCGACGATCTCACATCCTGAGAACTCAACTAGAGAGCACCCAAGACGTCACATCCTCCCGCAGGCCGCCTCGGAGCCCGCGTGGAACAAAGGTAAACCAGCCAACCGTCAGGCACACGCGCAATATGACTGCTACTAATATGATGAACACAGGTTTTACATGTGGGGCTTCCCATCCCAAAATGCTCTCACAACCATCAGGCCAAACACCTGAGTTCTATCCATGCAGGGTAAAAAGACAGGAGCAATACATAGTCAGTCGGACAAATCCCCCAATGCATCCTCGGAAGCGCCTCCCGAGCCGTCGCTGGCATCGCTGAACTCGCCTTCGCTGCCTGCGTCGCCGCCAGCAGCATCAGGGCTGTCCACCACACCGCCCTCGCGTGCAGCCACGATCACGTCGTTGTCATCCGAAGCAAAGGCCCTGACAAGAGCGTCCACGTTGTTTTCCATCCAATCTGCCAGGTCGCCTCGGACGGCCTGGGGGACTGGGGCGATGGCGGCATCGAAGTCGAAGTGGGGATCCATGTTCTGGAGATGGCTGAAGACACGAGAAAAGGCGCGCCCGAGCAGGGCGCGGCTCCTCTCCTCCACCAACCTGTCAGCCCTGACCGACCGTGCCTCCAGCTGCGTCACCACAGCGGTGAAGAACTGCAGGTTGCCGGCATAGTTGATCGTGTGCGGCTCGCCAACAGCCGCCTCGCAGACGTTGCCCAAGGCTGTATTAGCCCTCTCCCTGAGCGTAGCAAGCATGGGGCCGTGCACGTGCTCCAAGACTTGCCGCTGGCGTATCTCATCAGCGTTCTGACGCTCCACGGCCTCAGCCTCTTCCACCCACTGACGAAGACGGAGCACCTCGGCCTGGAGGGCGGCCGACTCCTTTTGCGCTGCCTCAAGGGCAGCCCGGGAAGCGTCAGCCCGCCACGTCACCTCATCCCGTTGGGCCCTCAAGGCTGCAGTTCTTCCCTCAGCCTCGACCCGGATCAACTCCAGTTTCCCCTCAAACTCACGCTTGAGGCCTTGGCGATCCATCGCCACCCGACGACCAACCTCCTCCAGGACACGTGCTTCCCGCGCAGCAACATCATCTTCCGCCTGCGTCACCAGGCGCTCCCTCGTCTCCAGCCGCTCGTACTCACGGGTGCGTTCGGCGGCTTCCAGCACCAACGCTTCCTCACGCTTCCGAAGCTCAACCGGGTCGCCAGAAGCCACCTTTATCGACACAAGGGCCGCCTCACGCAGCTCCACTTGCTCCTCCAACGAGTGGCACCGGGCCAGGAGCTCCCAAGCCCGTTCTTCTGCTGCTTCTCGCCGTCGGTCAGCTCCCCGGGCCTCCTCAGCAGCCTGGGATCGAGCCGCCCGAGAGGCCTCCAGCGACGCCTTCGCCTCTTCATCATCAAGGTCGCGCTGATGACACGAGAGGGCGATGGCGGCCTCCAGCTCGCGCCTCTCCATGGCAAGGCGCAGGCCGTTGGCCTCCAGGCGCGCGTCTTCATCGGCGAGCTCCTCCCCAAGCAGGTCCACCGCGCCGCTCGCCCTTCGAAGGAATTCGTGGCGACGAGCACGGCGCTCCCGAGCACGCTCGAGCACGTCTTCCACACCATCGTCTGCCCCAAGCAAGCGCCGGGGACCACGAATCATCGCTCCCCCTCTGGACAGGGGGCTGGAGGCTGGCGCCCGGGAGCGCCGCACCAGAAGACCGGCCTGGGGCCAGCCCGTCTCCAGAAGAAGGGCGCAGGGGGCGCCTCAGCCAGTCGCAGCCCGCGACCAGACGAGAAGCCCATGGCAGGCTGGTTATGCCAAGAGAGGGCCCGCGAAGGGAGATCGCGGGAAGAGAAGGGTCGCAACGCGCCTCAGGACGGTCCACCCCGTCATTCCCCCTCACCACAAGGGCAGTGCTGCTCGGAGCACTTGGGGGTGACGGAGGAAACGAAGCCAAAGGAGGTGGCACCTCAGCGACTTCCGCGAGCTCGGCCGGTAGAGGCCTGCGGAGTAAGGATCAGTAGACGCAACAAGTGGATCCTCAGCCAGGAAGGGAGAAGACTTACTCATCAGTAGCAAAGTATTTCCGGCGCTTCAGCAAGCGACAAGAGAAGTCATCACCCAGGGCCTCCCTTTTCCTCCGGAGGGCCTCAAAGTCCACACGGAAGCGGCCCAAGAGAAGAGCGCAGGAATCAATCTGCGACGAAGACGGAGCACCAAGGCGACCCGCGTCAGGGGCGCCTGCCTGACGCGCACTGTTAGTCGCCTCGCCAGAAGACGCGACCGGGGCCTCAGGAGCCTCGGCCCCAAGCGCTGGAAGCGGCTGCTTCTCACCCACAGCCTCGGCAGCACGGGCCTCAGGAGCTGCCCCCTCGAGAGCATCGCCAGGTGCAGTCACCTCATCAGGAGCTCTCTCGGCCTCCGTCGTCTCATGCCTCCCTGCTCCACCACTCGAGGAGGATTCGCCTTGACCGACCGGAAGGGCGGTCACCACCACAGGGTTCTCGCGAGGCCCTTGGAAGCCGGCAGGACGTAGCCCCCACTCATCAAAGGAGGGCATCTGCCTCATGAAGTCATCCCTGTTCTAGCAGAGGTACAGCAGAGCCCCTCCCCGCTGGATGTTGCCCGGGTTGGGGTCACCAGTCAGGACCAAGAGCACTGTCCTTAGCGCCCCAGGCGTCAGGTCTTCTTCCTGGAGCCTCATGCGATCACCATTCCCACTGAAGGCCCACATTCAGCGAGAATGGCGCTGGAGAGGGGCAATGCGGCGCAACAGGAACTCCTTCACCAACTTGGGCGCTGTCACGCCGAGCGATTTCAAGAACGTGAAGCGGCGCCAGACGAAGGCGAGCCGGGGGATCTCGAGCGTCTCCTGGCCCCAGCCCAAATTGGGTACAGCAGGCGAAGTTGGCTTCGCCAGCAGGGGGCTGGGCACCCCGACATCAACGTACAACCACCGTTCACGGAACCCAGCTGAAGGCGAAGGGAGCTTGAAGTCGATCCCTGAGGCTGCGGTCTCAGGCGCAGCGACGAAGTTCATGCATGCCGAGCATTGAGTAGGGTCGGCAAGGCGCAAAGAGAAGAAGTGGCGCAGCAAGGCAACAGAAGGAGGGATGCCCATCAGCGCCTCGCAAACAAAAGCGAAGACCGATAGAAGGGTAATAGATTCAGGACCTAGATGCATCATGTGGATCTGGTAATGGGAGAGGACGGCATTGAAGAAGTCCGAAAAGGGGGGAACCAGACCCGCCCACAAGGCGTCGGCAAAGTAATGAACCTCAGTGATTATCCTGTCAGTGGGGAAGTGAGACGTAGGCCAGGCCGTCGTCCTCCCACACTCGTTGAAGATGGTGGCCAGAGCTGGGCTGAGCTTCTCCAGGCACTCCAGATTGAGTATGATCGACCGGCCGACGGCGGGGGCCACCGACGACGGCGAGCGAGATGGAGGAACATGTTTCTTCCCTTTCTCTTTCTTCGTCGGAGCCATGGCGGTGGAAGGGAGAGGGAAGATGTGAGATGGGATTGGAGGCAAGAGTCGGAGCTCGAAGGGAGGAAGAATAGGGGACGGTCGAGCAACAGGAAGGGGAGCGGCTGTGTACAACTGCGGGTCAACCTAGCAGGGCGCAAAATAAGGGAGCGTGGGGGAACAGTGCCGCCCACATCCAATCAACCGCCACGCGGCGCCCGAGGCCGCAGGCTGTTAGGGCCCGCGGCGCTTCGCCCTTGCCCTTTCGCCTCTCAGCGCGGCCAAGCCCGGGTGCGCCTTTGGCCTGGGGGCTACTATCGGCGTTCTGGGAACGGGGGTCCTAGACTTGCCTGCCTGCGGCCTGCGGCGTGGCTCGAATGGGGGCCCAGCGCAACCCATCTTCATCAACACAAGACCCAAGACCCTCGCGAGGGGCCAAGCCTCGCGGGGCGGACGACGCGGCGCTTCCTCTGGTGCGGCCTCATCAGTCTGGCTCACGAGGAAGCGGAGAGATCAAGGCGGGGTACCTTGCGAGGTGCCCATGTCGCAAGCCATGACGACCGAGGATGCCAGGCGGGCGCCAGCCCGCGCAGCGTCTCCCTTTCCTCTTTGGTGCAAAGGGGGCAAGCGCAGGCGAGAGGATCAAGCAAAGGAGCCCATTTCGGTGCAACGAGACCAAGACCAGTCCAACGGTGGGAAGGAGGTCACCGTGGAGCCCAGAACAGCGTCACCACAGGGCCTTTGGCAGGCGAGGACCAACTTTAGTCAGGATAAGTGTACCAGATGTTCCCCTTCGAATTGGCCAATTGTTGGCGCCCTTCCCGCGCAATATTTGGGAAGAGGCCCAGGGCCTTTGCCTATAAATAGGACTAGCCACCTCTAGGGTAGAGGCATCGGGAAGCAGAACCGAGCGACCGGATCATCAAGAAACCAGCTAGAAAGGCTCAGGCAGAAGAGAGAGAGAGAGAGAGAGAGAGAGAGAGAGAGAGAGAGAGAGAGAGAGAGAGAGAGAGAAGGGCGACTGAACTCCTCCTAGCAGTTCATCCCCCTAGCCAAGAACAGACCCTCGCGAGGCTGTTCTCCCTTGTACTGTTCATCACCATCAGCCCAAGAGGCAATCCACCCACCACAAACTAGAGTAGGGTATTACACCACAACGGTGGCCCGAACTAGTATAAACCTTGCGTCTCTTGTGCAGTTCTTTCAGTAGTTTAGATCCTTGCGAGACGGGGAGGTAGAGGGCATAATCTCCGCGCGCACCCCAGAGTTCGAACCTTAAGGGTCTGCCAGAACCCGAAATCCGACAGGAGCGAGCAACTGACTTATTGGAAATAATACATACTGACGTATGCGGTCCGATGAGTGTTAAGGCTCACGGTAAGTATCGTTATTTTCTGACCTTCACAGATGATTTGAGCAGATATGGGTATATCTACTTGATGAAACACAAGTCTGAAACATTTGAAAAGTTCAAAGAATTACAAAGTGAAGTGGAGAATCATCGTAACAAGAAAATAAAAGTTTCTACGATATGATCGCAGAGGTAAAATATTTGAGTTACGAGTTTGGCCTTCAGTTAAAACAATCTGAAATAGTTTCACTACTCAAGCCACCTGGAAAACCATAGTGTAATGGTGTGTCCGAACGTCATAACCGTACTTTATTAGATATGGTGCAATCTATGATGTCTCTTACCGATCTACCACTATCGTTTTAGGGTTATGCATTAGAGACAGCTGCATTCACGTTAAATAGGGCACCATCTAAATCCGTTGAGATGACACCGCATGAACTATGGTTTGGGAAGAAACCTAAGCTGTCGTTTCTTAAAGTTTGAGGTTGCAATGCTTATGTGAAAAAGTTTCAACCTGATAAGCTCAAACCCAAATCGGAGAAATGTGTCTTCATAAGATACCCAAAAGAAAATGTTGGGTACTGAAAGCACAAGTGCTCCCTGGGTGGTTTTTGTAATTAATGTCAACATATCTCTTGTTGGACTAACACTTTTACCTAGTATGTTTCAGATAAGTTCAACAATGGAGTGGCATGGACTAGAGGATGTGGAACCCCTTCAAGATGCTAAGGACAAAGGATTGGCTCAAGCTTCAAGATCAAGACTCTAGATTTTCTATTTTAGTGATCCAAGATCACATTGAGTCTATAGGAAAAGCCAATACTATCAAGAGGGGATGAGGTGTTGCTTAATGGCTTGCTTGCTCAAAGTGCTTAGTGATATGCTCCAAAACCCTCAAGTACCTTCCCACATCCACATATGACCTAAACCAAAAGTCAAACTCGGCCCCACCGATTCTTTCTATCCGGCGCCACCGAGTTTCTGATGTCATAGCCACTGCCACAAACCCTAGCAAATCGGTCTCACCGATAGGGATCTCGGTCTCACCGAGATGGGATTGTAATCTCTCTGTGTATGTCCATTACCAAAATCGGTCTCACCGAGTTTGAGCAATCGGTACTACCGAGATTACAATGCAAACCCTCTAGTTAGCTTATTACCAAAATCGGTCCCACCGAGTTTGTGTAATCGGTCTCACCGAGTTTGCCTGACCAACTCTCTGGTTAACTTATTACCAAAATCGGTCCCACCGAGTTTGTGTAATCGGTCACACTAAGATTACGTTATGCCCTAACCCTAACCATATCGGTCCTACCGAGTTGCATCTCAGTCCCACCGAAAATCCTAACGATCACTAGGTTTGCTGAATCGGTCCGACCGAGTTTAACCATTCGGTCCCACCGAGTTTGGCAAACTGTGTGTAACGGTTAGATTTTGTGTGGAGGCTATATATACCCCTCCACCCACTCTTCATTCGTGGAGAGAGCCATCAGAACATATCTACACTTCCAATACACATTTTCTGAGAGAGAACTACCTACACTTGTGTTGAGGTCAAGATATTCTATTCCAACCATATGAATCTTGATCTCTAGCCTTCCCCAAGTTGCTTTCCACTCAAATCTTCTTTCCACCAAATCCAAATCCTGTGAGAGAAAGTTGAGTGTTGGGGAGACTATCATTTGAAGCACAAGAGCAAGGAGTTCATCATCAACACACCATTTGTTACTTCTTGGAGAGTGGTGTCTCCTAGATTGGCTAGGTGTCACTTGGGAGCCTCCAACAAGATTGTGGAGTTGAACCAAGGAGTTTGTAAGGGCAAGGAGATCGCCTACTTCGTGAAGATCTACCGCTAGTGAGGCAAGTCCTTCGTGGGCGACAGCTGTGATGGAATAGACAAGGTTGCTTCTTTGTGGACCCTTCGTGGGTGGAGCCCTCCGTGGACTCGCGCAACCGTTACCCTCCGTGGGTTGAAGTCTCCATCAACGTGGATGTACGATAGCACCACCTATCGGAACCACGACAAAAACATCCGTGTCTCCAATTGCGTTTAAATACTCCAAACCCTTCCCTTTACATTCTTGCAAGTTGCATGCTTTACTTTCCGCTGCTCATCTACTCATTGCATGCTTGCTTGATATGTATTGTGTTTGTTGAACTTGTGCTTAAACTCCACTTAAACTTAAGAATATTAAAAACTGCAACTTTTGGCACTTAGTGTCTAATCACCCCCCTCTAGACACCTCTTCTCGATCCTTTCAATTGGTATCAGAGCTTTGGTCTCCATTGCCTTGGTTTAAACACCATTGGAGGAAGATGAATGTGTCTACTTTAGGGAGTCTTAGACATAGAGTGCCTATTAT
Source organism: Aegilops umbellulata (assembly GCA_032464435.1). Taxonomy (NCBI): domain Eukaryota; kingdom Viridiplantae; phylum Streptophyta; class Magnoliopsida; order Poales; family Poaceae; genus Aegilops; species Aegilops umbellulata. The sequence goes on from CP136060.1 coordinate 292,647,097, forward strand.
TGATGGAGAGTGTTTTCATGAGTGGAAAAATGAAATGCTTGAGATTTTCAATGAATATCACTTGAACAAGTACATTGCTAGTCCTTGTGCACCTCATATTTATCCCTTACATCCCACACCCGAAGAAGATCTTGACATGATTCTCAATCTTAGAACCATCAATCTTATCATAAGAGGATTGCCCAAAAACTTGATTGCTAGTTTGCCTACTCTTGATTGTGCCTATACTATATCGAAATTTTTTGAGGAACGATTTCTGGATTATTCCTTGAAAATTTTAGACGAAATTCTCCATAAGTCTATTGCCTTGAGTAAGATGAACTCTGGTGATCCTAACTTTGGTGATTGTCTATTTGAGCTTACCAATCTCATGCGTGCTAAAGGAAATGTTGGAATCATTAGCGATATCATATCCGAAGCTATTAGAATTCATAAAGGTAACCATTGTGATGATCATTTATCTAATGAATTACCCTCTCTAGGAAATGATCAATCACAAGATGATGTTGAACATGGATACTATGATGAAGATGATGATAGTGACTATGATCTTGATGATGCAATGAGGCATTTTGGTCTTATGGAAAATCTTCGCGGCTACATGGCTGGAGGAAAGGAATGGGTCCTTGATAGTGGATGTACTGATCATATGACCGGAGATGAAGATATGTTCCTTGAGCTTGCTGAAAACGACGGCCCTCAAAAATATGTCACATTTGGTGATAATTCAAAGGGTAAGGTGGTTGGCCTTGGTAAGGTGGCCATCTCACATGATAGCTCCATACAAAATGTCATGCTCGTTGAATCCCTTGGATACAATTTACTTTCAGTTTCCAGACTTGCTGATTTCGGTTTCAATGTCCTATTCACTGAAGTAGATTGCCAAGTGTTTCGTAGAGACAATCATAAAATGGTCTTTACTGGTATACGTAGAGGAGATCTTTACATTGTTGATTTCACTAAAAAGGCTCAACCTAAAACTTGCTTAATTGCTAAATCTTCTAAAGGCTGGTTGTGGCATAGAAGACTAGGTCATGTTGGTATGCGAAATCTTGATAAGCTTATTAAAGGTGATCATATCCTTGGAATAAAAGATGTCATATATGACAAGGATAGACTTTGTAGTGCTTTTCAAGCAGGGAAACAAGTTGGAGGAAGTCACCGCGCGAAGAACATCATGACCACAAGAAGACCACTCGAGCTACTTCACATGGATCTCTTTGGTCCAAATGCCTACAAGAGTCTCGGTGGTAACTCATTTGGTCTAGTCATAGTTGATGATTTTCAAGATTTACGTGGGTGTTCTTTCTTGATGACAAATCGCAGGTCCAGAAGATCTTCAAAAACTTCGCTAGGAAGGCCCAAAATCAGTTTGACGTGAAGATCAAGAAGGTTCGGAGCGACAACGGAACGGAGTTCAAGAACGCAAATGTGGACACCTTTCTTGATGAAGAAGGGATTTCACACGAGTTCTCGGCTACGTACACACCTCAACAAAATGGAGTTGTTGAGAGGAAGAACCAAACTCTTATCGAGATGGCAAGAACGATGCTTGATGAGTACAAAACGCCAAAGCACTTTTGGGCGGAAGCGGTTGAGACAGCTTGTCATGCAAAAAATTGCTTGTATCTTCACAAGCTACTCGGCAAGACGACATACGAGCTCCTCGCCGGTAACAAACCCAAAGTTGGATACTTTCGAGTATTCGGCTCAAAGTGCTACATTCTTGATAAGCATCGTCATTCTAAATTTGCTCCTAAATCTCATGAAGGTTTCCTACTTGGTTATGGCTCAAACTCTCACACTTACCGTGTCTACAACAATTTCACCCGAAAGGTTGAAGAGACGGTAGACGTGAAGTTTGATGAATCTAACGGCTCGCAAGTAGAGCAATTGCCAATTGATGTAGGAGACAAAGACCCTTCGGAAGCAATTCAAGACTTGTCCATTGGCAAGATTCGTCTAACGGAAGTGAAGGAGAGTACCTCGTCCATCCAAGTGGAAGCCTCTACCTCACGAAAAGGTGAACCAAGAGTTGATACGGAAGCATCCACAGGTGGGACACGCCAAGATGAAGAAAACAAGGAAGCGCACCAAGATGAACATCAACAACCTCCTTCTCCACCACGACAAGAGAACGACAGCGTCAACAATGAAGAAGGCCAAGAAGAAGCACAAGATGAAGAGGATGTTCCACCCCGACCCAAGCAAAAGCTTTCACGAGTTTGAGCAAGAATTGCCAAAGATCATCCCGTCGAGCAAATCTACAATGATATCCAAATCGGAAGAACCACTCACTCTAAAACTCGTTAAGCTAACTTTTGTGAACATTACTCATTCATCTCTAGCATTGAACCTATGAAGGTTGAAGAAGCATTGAAGGATCTGGATTGGATAAACGCTATGCATGAAGAGCTACACAACTTTGAGAGATATCAAGTGTGGACATTGGTCGAGAAGCCCGACAACAACCACAACATCATTGGTACCAAATGGGTGTTTCGCAACAAGCAAGATGAAGATGGACAAGTGGTTCGCAACAAAGCACGTCTCGTCGCCCAAGGCTACACACAAGTTGAAGGTATGGACTATGGTGAGACATATGCTCCCGTTGCTAGACTTGAGTCCATTCGCATCTTACTTGCTTATGCTAATCACCATGATATCACCTTGTACCAAATGGACATTAAAAGTGCTTTTCTAAATGGCAAAATTAAGGAGGAAGTTTATGTTAGGCAACCTCCCAGCTTCATCAATCCTAAGAAACCTAATCATGTTTACAAACTTCACAAAGCCCTTTATGGTCTTAAACAAGCTCCTAGAGCATCGTATAAATGCTTGACCAAGTTCCTTATTGAAAAAGGCTTTGAAATTGGTAAAATTGACTCTACTCTTTTTACTAAAAGGGTTAATGGAGAACTATTTGTGTGCCAAATTTATGTTGATGATATCATATTTGGTTCAGCTAACCCTCATTTTAGTGAGAAGTTTGGAAAGCTAATGTCGGAGAAGTTTGAGATGTCTATGATGAGTGAACTCAAATTCTTTCTCGGTTTGCAAATCAAGCAAACTAAGGAAGGTACCTTTGTCTCTCAAACGAAGTACACCAAGGACTTATTCAAGAAGTTCAATATGCAAGAATGCAAAGGTATGACTACACCCATGCCTACTAGTGGACATCTTGATTTGACCAAAGATGGTGAACCGGTTGATCAAAAAGTTTATCGCTCTATGATTGGTTCATTGTTATATCTATGTGCCTCTCGTCCCGATATTATGCTAAGTGTGTGCATGTGTGCACGATATCAAGCTGCTCCTAAAGAATGTCATCTTAAGGCTGTGAAAAGGATAGTGAGATACCTAATCCATACACCAAATTTTGGCATTTGGTATCCTAAGAGGTCCTCTTTTGATCTTGTTGGCTACTCCGATTCGGACTATGCCGGAGACAAGGTTGATAGAAAGTCCACTTCGGGTACTTGTTAATTTCTTGGTAGATCTCTTGTGTCTTGGTCTTCCAAGAAACAAAACTCGGTATCCTTATCCACCGCCGAAGCGGAATACATTGCCGCTGGTTCATGTTGTGCTCAATTACTTTGGATGACCCAAACTCTTAAAGATTATGGGATATATGTGAAAGTGCTATTAAGATTGCTCACAATCCCGTGCAACATTCTCGAACTAAGCATATTGAAGTTCGTCATCATTTCATTCGAGAGCATGTTGCAAAAGGAGACATTAACCTTAAGCATGTTCGCACCGATAAGCAATTAGCGGATATATTCACTAAACCACTTGATGAGAAAGTGTTTTGCAGGTTAAGAGGTGAATTGAACATCATTGATGCTTCAAACTTGGAGTACGAACTCCATCTGATACATGCGGGGCATGAGCCTATGACTAATCCTTGATATTTCTCTTATGATGCCATTCATATGTCTTGGATATTTTTGCACCTTGCATGTTATCTAACCCGTGTAGGTACTTGGTTGAATCTAAATCTATGAGATTGCAATTCACTCACATCTTGAGCAATTTCTACATCACCAAGTCTCTACACAATGTTGGTTGAAGACAAGGAAGCACGAAACCATTCAAACATATCCTTTGACAAATTCTATGATTAAATCCTATAATTGTCATTTTGGATACACAAGTGCTCTTCCTTGCAAGACTAACCCATGTAGGTAGATGAACTCAAACTCCAAGTGGTGCTCCCAACTCTTGATGAACTACATCAACCTTGAGCAACCCACACAAGTTCAACTACATGTGCAAGATCAACACCACCACCCAAGGTATGTCATTCCATCTTAGAGAAGCTTTACTCCAAGTCATGAGTCAAAGCAACTCGACAAGATGTGAATACATCAAGATGCTTCAACGAAAAATGGTAACCCCATTTTGATCTTAAACGATGAGTATGACCTACGATCAAGTGCTCTCACTTGACTCCTAAGTCAATATACTCTAACATAGGTGACTTTGTCGCCGACCATTTCTAGATGAAGTTCCCTAGTGTTTCTCCGTGCTTTTGCATTTGCATATTTGTTTCCCCTTTCAAAAAAAACTTCATCTAGATATTTTCTTGTCTTTTCTTTTTGTTCTGCATTTTCTGCATCCAATTCATTGCAAATCTTCCAGTTAATTCCTTGCATATCCTTGTGAGATCTTACTTGTCTAATGAGCTGAGGTGACAAGTGGTTTCACTCTGATGAACTCGGTCACACCGGTTTGTTCTCTTCGGCCCAACCGAAATCTTTCGGTGCAACCGAAGCACACAACTCGGAATCACCGATTTCACCACAGGAAAACCAACTTGCCACTTATTCCTGATTTCTGTTTGCTCCAGCTCCACTCAATGATTCTTGTCCTCTACCAGCATCATATTAGACATGCTGCTTTGCTCTGTGACTCAAGGACCAACCCATTTGTATCACATGTCCAGAAGAGCCCTTCTTGGAAATTGATATCAAAGGGGGAGAGAGATCACATCAAAGCTTAATCTTTCCTATAGGGGGAGAAAGAGAGAATACTCAGGGGGAGAGAGTAAGACCCCAGATGCTTGGTGTTCAAGAGGAGAGATGTCACATGTCTCTAAGAGGGGAAAGACATGTTTGTTTGCTTGCTTTAGCTCAAGCTCTGTTGCTTCTTTTTTGTTGCTCTGATTTTCTATTCCCTATCTTCTCCCAATATCCCATGCAGATTCAGGGGGAGCAAGACATCTAAGGGAAGGAAATCTTTGATTGTATTGCATATCTTTACCTTTGGGGACATGTCTATATCCAATGTGGTACTTAGTACTCACTCTACATGTCATCCCAGTCTTGGTTCTCTTGTGGTTTCTCTTGTTTGCTCTGGTCAATAGGTGTATCTGTGTTATTTAACCGTGTTTGCGCAGGTTCATCCCATCCTAAGCCAACTCAAGACCACAAGGTAAGTATATGCATCTCAGTCATGTGAATGAGAAATTCTTGCTGATGTACATACTGTTTGCAAGAAGGACTCATGAGCATGAAGGTACATTTCTCACATTCACATCATTTGCTCTGATGCATATAGCCAAGATACATGTAACACATTGCTTACTCTGTCATGTTTACGCATTCACATGCTCCTATATTCAATATTCACATGATTGCATACATGTAGGGGGAGCCTATGCATGTTACATGTCTTTCCAAAGCTTTACTTGCTATTCTCCATATCTTTATCTAAAGCTTTGATGTATGTTGTCATCAATTACCAAAAAGGGGGAGATTGAAAGCACAAGTGCTCCCTGGGTGGTTTTGGTAATTAATGTCAACATATCTCTTGTTGGACTAACACTTTTACCTAGTATGTTTCAGATAAGTTCAACAATGGAGTGGCATGGACTAGAGGATGTGGAACCCCTTCAAGATGCTAAGGACAAAGGATTGGCTCAAGCTTCAAGATCAAGACTCTAGATTTTCTATTTTAGTGATCCAAGATCACATTGAGTCTATAGGAAAAGCCAATACTATCAAGAGGGGATGAGGTGTTGCTTAATGGCTTGCATGCTCAAAGTGCTTAGTGATATGCTCCAAAACCCTCAACTACCTTCCCACATCCACATATGACCTAAACCAAAAGTCAAACTTGGCCCCACCGATTCTTTCTATCCGGCGCCACCGAGTTTCAGATGTCATAGCCACTGCCACAAACCCTAGCAAATCGGTCTCACCGATAGGGATCTTGGTCTCACCGAGATGGGATTGTAATCTCTCTGTGTATGTCCATTACCAAAATTGGTCTCACCGAGTTTGAGCAATCGGTACTATCGAGATTACAATGCAAACCCTCTGGTTAGCTTATTACCAAAATCGGTCCCACCGAGTTTGTGTAATCGGTCTCACCGAGTTTGCCTGACCAACTCTCTGGTTAGCTTATTACCAAAATCGGTCCCACCGAGTTTGTGTAATCGGTCACACCGAGATTACGTTATGCCCTAACCCTAACCATATCGGTCCTACCGAGTTGCATCTCAGTCCCACCGAAAATCCTAACGGTCACTAGGTTTGCTGAATCGGTCCGATCGAGTTTAACCATTCGGTCCCACCGAGTTTGACAAACTGTGTGTAACGGTTAGATTTTGTGTGGAGGCTATATATACCCCTCCACCCACTCTTCATTCGTGGAGAGAGCCATCAGAACATATCTACACTTCCAATACACATTTTCTGAGAGAGAACTACCTACACTTGTGTTGAGGTCAAGATATTCTATTCCAACCATATGAATCTTGATCTCTAGCCTTCCCCAAGTTGCTTTCCACTCAAATCTTCTTTCCACCAAATCCAAATCCTGTGAGAGAGAGTTGAGTGTTGGGGAGACTATCATTGGAAGCACAAGAGCAAGGAGTTCATCATCAACACACCATTTGTTACTTCTTGGAGAGTGGTGTCTCCTAGATTGGCTAGGTGTCACTTGGGAGCCTCCAACAAGATTGTGGAGTTGAACCAAGGAGTTTGTAAGGGCAAGGAGATCGCCTACTTCGTGAAGATCTACCGCTAGTGAGGCAAGTCCTTCGTGGGCGACGGCCGTGATGGAATAGACAAGGTTGCTTCTTCGTGGACCCTTCGTGGGTGGAGCCCTCCGTGGACTCGCACAACCGTTACCCTCCGTGGGTTGAAGTCTCCATCAACGTGGATGTACGATAGCACCACCTATCGGAACCACGACAAAAACATCCGTGTCTCCAATTGCGTTTGAATACTCCAAACCCTTCCCTTTACATTCTTGCAAGTTGCATGCTTTATTTTCCGCTGCTCATCTACTCATTGCATGCTTGGTTGATATGTATTGTGTTTGTTGAACTTGTGCTTAAACTCCATTTAAACTTAAGAATATTAAAAACTACAACTTTTGGCACTTAGTGTCTAATCACCCCCCCCCTCTAGACACCTCTTCTCGATCCTTTCAGGTACACCTTCTATCATAGATCCGAAGGCAAGATATTCATTGCTGAGAATGGATCCTTTCTAGAGAAGGAGTTTCTCTCAAAAGAAGTGAGTGGGAGGAAAGTAGAACTTGATGAGGTAATTGTACCTTCTCCCTTATTGGAAAGTAGTTCATCACAGAAATCTGTTCTTGTGACTACCACACCAATTAGTGAGGAAGCTAATGATGATGATCATGTAACTTCAAATCAAGTTACTACTGAACCTCGTAGGTAAACCAGAGTGAGATCTGCACCAGAGTGGTATGGTAATCCTGTTCTGGAGGTCATATTACTTGATCATGACGAACCTATGAACTATGAAGAAGCGATGGTGAGCCCAGATTCCGCAAAATGGCTTGAGGCCATGAAATCTGAGATGGGATCCATGTATGAGAACAAAGTGTGGACTTTGGTTGACTTGCCCGATGATTAGAAAGCAATCGAGAATAACTGGATCTTCAAGAAGAAGACTGACGCTGACGGTAATGTTACTGTCTATAAAGCTCGACTTGTTGTGAAAGGTTTTCGACAAGTTCAAGGTGTTGACTACGATGAGAGTTTCTCACTCGTATCTATGCTTAAGTCTGTCCGGATCATGTTAGCAATTGCCGCATTTTATGAAATCTGGCAAATGGATAAACAAAACTGCATTCCTTAATGGATTTATTAAAGAAGAGTTGTATATGATGCAACCAGAAGGTTTTATCAATCCTAAAGGTGCTAACAAAATATGCAAGCTCCAGCGATCCGTCTATGGACTGGTGCAAGCATCTCGGAGTTGGAATATACGCTTTGATAAGTTGATCAAAGCATATAGTTTTATAAAGACTTGCGGTGAAGCCTGTATTTACAAGAAAGTGAGTGGGATCACTACAGGAATTCTGATAAGTATATGTGAATGACATATTGTTGATCAGAAATAATGTAGAATTGTTCTGCAAAGCATAAAGGAGTGTTTGAAAGGAGTTTTTCAAAGAAAGACCTCGGTGAAGCTGCTTACATATTGAGCATCAAGATCTATAGAGATAGATCAAGACGCTTGATAAGTTTTTTCAATGAGTACATACCTTGACAAGATTTTGAAGTAGTTCAAAATGGAACAGTCAAAGAAAGAGTTCTTGCCTGTGTTACAAGGTGTGAAATTGAGTAAGACTCAAAGCCCGACCACGGCAGAAGATAGAAAGAGAATGAAAGTCATTACCTATGCCTCAGCCATAGGTTCTATAAAGTATGCCATGCTGTGAACCAGATCTATTGTATACCCTACACTGATTTTGGCAAGGGACTACAATAGTGATCTAGGAGTAGATCACTGGACAGCGGTCAAAATTATCCTTAGTGGAATAAGGATATGTTTCTCGATTATGGAGGTGAAAAAAAAAGGTTCGTCGTAAAGGGTTACGTCGATGCAAGTTTTGACACTGATCCAGATGACTCTAAATCTCAATCTAGATGTGTATTGAAAGTGGGAGCAATTAGCTAGAGTAGCTCCATGCAGAGCATTGTTGACATAGAAATTTGCAAAATACATACGACTATGAATGTGGCAGACCCGTTGACTAAACTTCTCTCACAAGCAAAACATGATCACACCTTAGTACTCTTTGGGTGTTAATCACATAGCGATGTGAACAAGATTATTGACTCTAGTAAACCCTTTGGGTGTTGGTCACATGACGATGTGAACTATGGGTGTTAATCACATGGTGATGTGAACTATTGGTGTGAAATCACATGGCGATGTGAACTAGATTATTGACTCTAGTGCAAGTGGGAGACTGAAGGAAATATGCCCTAGAGGCAATAATAAAGTTATTATTTATTTCCTTATTTCATGATAAATGTTTCTTATTCATGCTAGAATTGTATTAACCGGAAACATAATACATGTGTGAATACATAGACAAACAGAGTGTCACTAGTATGCCTCTACTTGACTAGCTTCTTAATCAAAGATGGTTGAGTTTCCTAGCCATGGACATGAGTTGTCATTTGATTAACGGGATCACATCATTAGGAGAATGATGTGATTGACTTGACCCATTCTGTTAGCTTAGCACTTGATCGTTTAGTATGTTGCTATTGCTTTCTTCATGACTTATACATGTTCCTATGACTATGAGATTATGCAACTCCTGTTTACCGGAGGAACACTTTGTGTGCTACCAAACGTCACAATGTAACTGGGTGATTATAAAGGTGCTCTACAGGTGTCTCCGAAGGTACTTGTTGGGTTGGCATATTTCGAGATTAGGATTTGTCGCTCCGATTGTCGGAGAGGTATCTCTGGGCCCTCTCGGTAATGCACATCACTTAAGCCTTGCAAGCATTGCAACTAATGAGTTAGTTGCGGGATGATGTATTACGGAACGAGTAAAGAGACTTGCCGATAACGAGACTGAACTAGGTATTGAGATACCGACGATCGAATATTGGGCAAGTAACATACCGATGACAAAGGGAACAATGTATGTTGTTATGCGGTCTGACCGATAAAGATCTTCGTAGAATATGTGGGAGCCAATATGAGCATCCAGTTTCTGCTATTGGTTATTGACCGGAGACGTGTCTCGGTCATGTCTACATTGTTCTCAAACCCGTAGGGTCCGCACGCTTAACGTTTTGATGACTGTTATATTATGAGTTTATATGTTTTGATGTACCGAAGGTTGTTCGGAGTCCCGGATGTGATCACGGACATGACGAGGAGTCTCTAAATGGTGGAGACATAAAGATTGATATACTGGACGACTATATTCGGACACCAGAAGTGTTCCGGGTGATTTCGGAGAAAACCGGAGTGCCGGAGGGTTACCGGACCCCCCCCCCCCCGGGAGAAGTAATGGGCCTTATGGGCCTTAGTGGAGAGAGAGAGGGCTGGCCTAGGGCAGGCCGCGCGCCCCTCCCCCTCTGGTCTGAATTGGACTAGGAGAGGGGGGGGCGCACCCCTTTCCTTCTCCCTCTCCCCCTTCCTTTCCCCCTCCTAATAGGAGTAGGAAAGATGGGAGTCCTACTCCTACTAGGAGGAGGAGGACTCCTCCTAGCGCGCCATAGAGGGCCGGCCGGCCTCCCCCTTTCTCCTTTATATACGGGGGCAGGGGCACCCCATAGACACAACAATTGATTTGTTTGATCTTTTAGCCGTGTGTGGTGCCCCCCCAGTCGACGTTCTGGGAACGGGGGTCCCCAGACTTGCCTGCCTGTGGCCTGCGGCGTGGCTCAAAGGGGGGCCCAGCACGGCCCATCTTCATCAACACAGACTCAAGACCCTCGCGAGGGGCCAAGCCTCACGGGGCGGACGACACGGAGCTTCCTCAGGCACGGCCTCATCAGGCTAGCTCGCGAGGAGGCGGAGAGATCAAGGCGGGGTACCTCACGAGGTGCCCGTGACGCAAGCCATGACGACCAAGGGCGCCAGGCAGGCGCCAGTCCGCGCAGTGTCCTCCTTTCCTCTTTGGTGCAAAGGGAGCAAGCGCAGGCGAGAGCATCAAGCAAAGGCACCCGTTTCGGTGCAACGAGACCAAGATCAGTCCAACGGCAGGGAGGAAGTCATTGTGGAGCCCAAGCCAGCGTCACCACCAGAGCCTTTGGCAGGCGAGGACCAACTTTAGTCAGGATAAGTGTACCAGATGTTCCCCTTCAAAATGGCCAATTGTTGGCGCCCTTCCCGCTCAATATTTGGGAAGAGGCCCAGGGCCTTTGCCTATAAATAGGACTAGGCACCCCCAGGGTAGGGGCAATTGGAATCGACCAGGATCCAGAAAATCAATCAGAGAGAGAGAGAAGGGTGACTGAACTCCTCCTAGCAGTTCATCCCCCCAGCCAAGAACAGACCCTCGCGAGGCTGTTCTTCCTTGTATTGCTCATCATCATCAGCCAAAGAGGCAATCCACCACACCACACTGGAGTAGGGTATTACACCACAACGGTGGCCCGAACCAGTATAAATCTTGTGTCTCTTGTGTTGTTCTTTCCATAGCTTAGATCTTAGCGAGGCGGAGGGGTGCAGGTAGGTAGAAGGCAAAATCTCCGTGCGCACCCCAGTGTTTGAACCTCAAGGGTCTGTCGGAACCCGAAATCCGACATTTGGCGCGCCAAGTAGGGGTGCGCCGGAATCCACCTTCTACCACTTCGTGCCCCGTCGCGTCGTCATCACCATGTCCGGCGACCAGGCGGGCAACCCAGATCCATGGGCGGCGTGGCCCGCCCGCGCAGAGCCGCTCGCCTCGGGCGACCCCGTGCCCCAGGCAGCTCGCGGTCCGCAGGGCGCTGCGGGCCGCGGGCGACGCGGACAGACTTCGACAGCTCTCACATCGCGGCAGGCGCGATCGGCAGCAAGGGCCTCCAATCACGCCGCGACCACGACACCGTACACCCGCCGGGAGCAGGCGAACTCGAGGGCCGCGCTCACGGTGGCCCGAGAGCTGCTGCAGTGCAGGCTGCAGGAGGGCGGCTGCGACGTGCTGCTGGAGCGGGTGGCAGAGCTCCTAGGCTGTGCCGCCTTGGGGGCTCACCCCTTCTGCACCCAGCTCCCATCTCAAGCCCAGGGCGGCCCACGCGGGGGCTCCGCGCGCGCCCGCGGGCCCCAAGGCTACTCCAACGCCAGCGAAGCTGTTGGCACCGGACCGGCGGCGGTGCTGCCTCCGCTCCCGGTCCGCGAAGAAGAAGGACTCGGCGCGACCCACGGCCCCAGTGGGCAGCCGCGCTACCACCCCACGGTGGGCGCGTCAAGAAGAGTTGCATGGCACGCGGAGCACTACGGCGTGGCCTTCGGGATGACGGCGCCAGAAGAATGCGTGCCCCACATGATGGACCAAGGGCACCCTCACGAGGGCGAACAAGGCTTGCTCCTCAACCCAAGCTGGGGGAACGAGGCGCCGAAAGCTGAGCTCTCCCAGGAGCCCCGGGACGGTCCCACTGGCCACGCTGGAGGCGACGATTATCGGGTACCACTAATTCCTCAGGAGCAGGCATACGCTAATCATGGATCGTAGGAGGTGCAGGTCGCCACAGCGAGCAGGTGCCCCGCTCCCACAGTCTCCTACCCCTCGGGAGGAGGGCGCAGGGGGCTGCAGGAGAGGGGCCGAGATCCGACATCACCACCGCGGCGTTCGGAGCAAGGCATTCTCAGGAGGTAGGCCCTCCGCTGGGGAGGTGCCTCAGGGCCTGCCCCTGGCGGAGGACCTGTGGTCGTCGGGGGAACCGCTGGCGGCCGCTCTACCCCATCGGCGGCTTCTTGGTTCCGGTCGTCGTTGATGGCACTAGAGTGTGGCGCAAGGCGGGGCCCTCGTCTGGCGATATGAAGCAAGGACGGTACCTGTGAAGAAGGCCCAGTGCCTGTGAAGCTCGCTGCCCCGTGACACTCCCACGTAATAATGAGTGGGGCTGTACACGCCCCGGAGTCTCAGGGGTGCCGGCCTTAGGCCCTGGGGCTCCCTCCCATGCCCAGTGGCAGCACTTAGCTCCGCGCTGGTGAGAAGACGTCCAAGACTAGATTAGGTGCCGGACGCGGCCTTTTGTCTGCTTTCATTGCTTTTCCCTTTGGTTGTCACTTTCCCCCGCTGGATTTAAGTTGGATTCGAATTTGATATTTGCGTGTGTTTGGGGAAGGGGTGCTTAGTCTCGTTTGAGCAATTTCTCGCATTTTGATTACCACTTCGCCTCAGCTACCTCCCCTCGTGAGCCCCTCACGAGCCGGGTCAAGCCTAGCTTGCGCGCAGCCCAGACTGCCGCCGCCGCGTCCTCTCAGGAGGGTTTTTTACTGCAGATCCTACGGATTCGATCAGGGAACACTTGGGACACCACAGCCTCCCATAGGCTACCTCAGGGCCCGCATGGGACGAAGGTAAACTAGCCAACCAGCGCGTCGCTTAGCCAACCACTTGGCGCAGGCGCATGTGCAATGTAACATCTACTAATACGATGAACACAAGTTTTACATGAGTGGCTCCCCCTCCCAAAATGCTCTCACAACCATCAGGCCAAAACCTGAGTTCTATTCATGCAGGGTAAGGAAACAGGAACGATGCATAATCAGTCGGATAAATCCCCCAATGCGCCCTCAAGAGCACCTCCCGAACTGTTGCTTGCGTCGCTGGGCTCACCATTGCTGTCTGCGTTGCCGCCAGCGGCGTCAGGGCCGTTCACTACGCCGCCCTCGTCGGCAACCACGATCACGCCGTCGTTGTCTGAAGCGAAGGACCTGACAAGAGCATCCACATTGTCTTCCACCCAGTGCGCCAGGTCGTCTCGGACAGCCTGGGGGACTGGGGGGATGGCGGCATCGAAATCGAAGTGTGGATCCATGTTCCGGAGATGGCTGAAGACGCGGGAAAAGGCGCGCCCGAGCAGGGCGCGGCTCCTCTCCTCCACCAACCTGTCGGCCCTGACCGACCGCGCCTCCAGCTGCGTCACCACGGCAGTGAAGAACTGAAGGTTGCCGGCGTAGTTGACTGCGTGCGGCTCGCCAACAGCCGCCTCACAGATGTTGCCCAAGGCTGTGTTGGCTCTCTCCCGGAGCGTGGTGAGCATGGGGCGGTGCTCATGCTCCAGGATCCGCCGCTGACGTATCTCATCCTCATTCTGGCACGCGACGGCCTCAGCCTCCTCCACCTGATGGCGAAGAAGGAGCACCTCGGCCTGGGAGGTGGTTGACTCCCCTTGCGCTACCTCAAGGGCGGCCCGAAGAGCATCGGCCCGCCGCGTCGCTTCCTCCAGCTTGGCCCTCAAGGCAGCAGTCCTACCTTCAGCCTCGGCCCGGATCAACCCCAGCCTCTCCTCGAACTCGTGCTCGAGGTTCAAGCGCGCCATCGCCACCCGGCGTCCAACCTCCTCCAGGACACGGGCTTCCCGTGCAGCGACATCATCCTCCGCCTGCGTCACCAAGCGCTCCCTCGTCTCCAGGCGCTCGTACTCGCGGGTACGTTCGGCGGCTTCCAGCGTCAGCGCCTCCTCACGCTTCTGGAGCTCTGCTGGGTTGCCCGAGGCCACCTTCATCGACGCGAGGGCTGCCTCGTGCAGCTCCACTTGCTCCTCCAGTGAGTGGCACTGGGCCAGGAGCCCCCGAGCCCGCTCCTCCGCCGCCTCTCGCCTCCGGTCAACTTCCCGGGCCTCCTCAGCGGCCTGAGATCGGGCCTCCTGAGAGGCCACTAGCGACGCCTTGACTTCTTCGTCATCAAGATCGCGCTGATGGCGCGCAAGGGCGATGGCGTCCTCCAGCTCGCGCCTCTCTGTAGCCAGGCGCAGGCCCTCGGCCTCAAGGCGCGCGTCTTCCTCAGCAAGCTCCTCACCAAGCAGGCTCACCGCGTCGGCTGCCCTTTGAAGGAATCCTTGGCGAAGAGTGTGACGCTCCCGGGCGCGCTCGAGCACGTCTTCCACACCGTCATCTGCCCCAAGCAAGCGCCGGGGGCCACGGATCAGCACTCCCCCTCCGGGCAGGGGGCTGGGGGCTGGCACCCTCACGACGGCCGGGCACGCCGCGCCGGAAGCCCGGCCTAGAGCCAGCCCGTCCCCAGATGAAGAGCGCAGGGAGCGCCTCAGCCAATCGCAGGCCACGACCAGACGAGAAGCCCACAGCAGGCTGGCTATGCCACGAGAAGGCCCGCGAAGGAAGATCGTGGGGTGCGCAGGGCCTCGATGCGCCTCGGGACGGTTCGCCCCTCCGATCGCCCTCACCACCAGGGTTGTGCTGCTCGGAGCACTTGAGGACGGTGGAGGGGGCGAAGCCAAGGGGGACGGCACCTCGGCCATCTCCACGAGCTCGACTGGCAGGGGCCTGTGGAGCAAGGATCAGTAAAAGCACCAGAAGGATCGGGAGCTGGGAAAGGAGAAGGCTTACTCATCAGTGGCGAAGTACTTCCTACGCTTCAGCGGGCGACAAGGGTAATCGTTGCCCAGGGCCTCCCTTCTCTTCCGGAGGGCCTCAAAGTCCACGCGGAAGCAGCCCAAGAGTTGAGCGCAGGGATCAACCTGCAACGAAGACGGAGCGTCAAAGCGATCCGCGTCAGAGGCGCCTGCCTGATGCGCGCTGCCAATCGCCTCGCCAAGAGAAGCGGCTGGAGCCTCAGGGGCCTCAGTCGCAGGCGCTGAGGGCAGCTGCTTGCCACCCTCAGCCTCAGCTGCGCGGGCCCCAAGAGCTGCTCCCTCATGAGCATCGCCCGGCGCTATCACCCCGCCGGGAGCCCCCTCGGCCTCTGGCGCCTCATGCCTTCCTGCTCCGCCACTCGAGGAAGAGTCGCCTTGGCCGACTGGAAGGGCGGTCACCATCACTGGGTTCTCGCGAGGCCCCCGGCCGGCAGGGCGCGGCCCCCATTCATCAAAGATAGGCATCTGATTCACAAGATCGCCCCTGTTCTGGCAGAGGTACACCAAGGCCCCTCCCTGCTGGATGCTGCCAGGGTTGGGGTCACCAGTCAGGATCAATAGCGCTGTCCTCATCACTTCAGGCGCCAGGTCCTCTTCCTGAAGCCTCATACGATCATCACGCCCGCTGAAGACCCACATCCGGCAGGAGTGGCGTTAGAGAGGAGCAATGCAGCGTAGCAGGAACTCCTTCACCACCTTGGGCGCTGTCACGCCAAGCGACCTCAAGAACGCAAAGCGGTGCCAGACGAAGACGAGCCGGGGGCTCTCAAGCGTCTCCTGGCCCCAGCCCGAATTGGGGACAGCAGGCGAAGTTGGCTCCGATAGCAGGGGGCTGGGCACCCCCGCATCCACATACAGCCACCGCTCGCGGAACCCAGCCGCAGGCGGAGGGAGCCTGAAGTCAATCCCTGAGGCCGCTGTCTCAGACGCGGCAGAGAAGCTCACGCACGCCGAGCATTGGGTAGGATCGACAAGGCGCAGAGAGAAGAAGTGGCGCAGCAAGGCAACCGAAGAAAGGATGCCCACCATTGCCTCGCAAACAAAGGCAAAGACCGAAAGAAGGGTGATGGATTCAGGACTCAGATGCATCATGTGGATCTGATAGTGGGCAAGCACGGCATTGAAGAAATCGGAAAAGGGGGCAACCAGACCCGCCCACAGGGCGTCGGAAAAATACTGGACCTCGGTGGCTATCCTGTCGATGGAGAAGTGAGACGCGGGCCAGGCCGTCGTCCTCCCGCATTCGTTGAAGATAGAGGCCAGAGTCAAGCTGACCTTACCCAAGCCCTCAGCGGGGCCGCCAACGGCGGCGAGCAAGGCGGAGGCATGGGCTTCCTCCCTCTTCCCTTCTTCGTCGGAGCCATGGCGATGGGAAGGGGGGGAAGGTTTGAGATTGGGTTGGAAACAGAAGCTGGAGTTCGAGAGGAGGAAGGACAGAGGGCGCCCGAGCAACAGAAAGGGAAGCGGCTGTGTACGACTACGAGTCCGCCTAGCATGGCGCAAAATAAGGGAGCGTGGGGGAACAGTGCCGCCCACGTCCAATCAACCGCCACGCGGCGCCCAAGGCCGCAGGCTGTTAGGGCCCGCGGCGCTTCGCCCTTGCCCTTTCGCCTCTCTGCATGGCCAAGTTCGGGTGCGCCTTGGGCCCGGGGGCTACTGTCGGTGTTCTGGGAACGGGGGTCCCCAGACTTGCCTGCCTGCGGCCTGTGGCATGGCTCAAAGGGGGGCCCAGCACGGCCCATCTTCATCAACACAGACTCAAAACCCTCGCGAGGGGCCAAGCCTCACGGGGCGGACGACACGGAGCTTCGTCAGGCACGGCCTCATCAGGCTGGCTCGCGAGGAGGCGGAGAGATCAAGAAGGGGTACCTCACGAGGTGCCCGTGACGCAAGCCATGATGACCAAGGGCGCCAGGCGGGCGCCAGTCCGCGCAGTGTCCTCCTTTCCTCTTTGGTGCAAAGGGAGCAAGCGCAGGCGAGAGCATCAAGCAAAGGCACCCGTTTTGGTGCAACGAGACCAAGATCAGTGCAACGGCAGGGGGGAAGTCATTGTGGAGCCCAAGCCAGCGTCACCACCAGAGCCTTCGGCAGGCGAGGACCAACTTTAGTCAGGATAAGTGTACCAGATGTTCCCCTTCAAAATGGCCAATTGTTGGCGCCCTTCCCGCTCAATATTTGGGAAGAGGCCCAGGGCCTTAGCCTATAAATAGGACTGGGCACCCCCAGGGTAGGGGCAATTGGAATCGACCAGGATCCAGAGAATCAATCAGAGAGAGAGAGAGAAGGGTGATTGAACTCCTCCTAGCAGTTCATCCCCCCAGCCAAGAACAGACCCTCGCGAGGCTGTTCTTCCTTGTATTGCTCATCATCATCATCCCAAGAGGCAATCCACCACACCACACTGGAGTAGGGTATTACACCACAACGGTGGCCTGAACCAGTATAAATCATGTGTCTCTTGTGTTGTTCTTTCCATAGCTTAGATCCTAGCGAGGCGGAGGGGTGCAGGTAGGTAGGAGGCGAAATCTCTGCGCGCACCCCAGTGTTCGAACCTCTAGGGTCTGTCGGAACCCGAAATCCGACACCCTCCCACCATAGTCCACCTCGATAATACTATAGCGGTGCTTAGGCGAAGCCCTGCGTCGGTAGAACATCAACATCGTCACCATGCCGTCGTGCTGACGAAACTCTCCCTCAACACTCGGCTGGATCAGAGTTCGAGGGACGTCATCGGGCTGAACGTGTGTTGAACTCGGAGGTGTCGTGCGTTCGGTACTTGACCGATCGGATCGTGAAGACGTACGACTACATCAACCGCGTTGTGCTAACGCATCCGCTTTCGGTCTACAAGGGTACATGGACAACACTCTCCCCTCTCGTTGCTATGCATCACCATGATCTTGCGTGTGCGTAGGATTTTTTTTAAAATTACTACGTTCCCCTACAGTGGTATCAGAGCCAGGTTTTATGAGTAGATGTCATATGCACGAGTAGAACACAAGTGAGTTGTGGGCGATATAAGTCATACTAGTAGCGACCGAGGTTGATGGCCACCTTCAGCTTGCGCCACTCCTCCACCAGCCGGAGACCTTCAGCCTCAAGGCGCGAGTCGACATCAACGAGCTCTTCACCTAGTCGACTCATCGCGCCCATCGCCTCCTGGAAGAGCTCGTGACGAACTACGCTCCGCCCGCACTCGAGCTCGAACGCTCGGCCCATGTCGTCCTCCACCTCTGGGCAGCGGGCGGGCCACCAAGTGGCGCGCCACCTCCCGGCAGGGGGGCTGGGGGCTAGCGCCACACCTGACGTCAGCCAGACCTCACGAGAAGCCCGAGCCAATTGGGGCATGCTGCATGAAGAGGAACCGAAGATCGAAGCCAACCAGCTGCTGTCCATGATCAAGGAAGGGGTCTTGGGCACGCCCGCCAGGCTCCACTCTAGACCATGGGGGAGGAATGGCTAAGCCGCGGGATCAGCGCGCCATGAAGACGGAGATGCTCCCCCAACCAACCCTGCTCCAGGGGCGGTAAGCAGACTAGGGACGCTCAAGGCCGATGGGGGAGTCGAGGAAGGAGGAGGCCGTTTCTCAGTAGGCGCAGCCGCCTCGATGGAAGGAGTCCTGAAGAACTGACGTCAGGAGATGGAAAACAGCACACAATGAGCCACAGCGATAAGATACTTACACGTGAATGGCGATGTACTTCCTCTGCTTCAGCGGTCTGAAGATGTTATTGCCGCTCGGGGATCCTTTCCTCTTGCGGAGCTCCGCGAAATCGACGTAGAGTCGGCTGTATCGCTGGACGTGGCGGCTTGCACGGGGCGAAGAGCTTGGAGAGACAACTTTAGGGGTGCCCGGATGCGGCAAACAGCCGGGCACCACCTCACCACCAACTCCCGAGGCTTTCGGGGCCTTAGCCTTGGGAGCCGCACGCCGCGTCTCCTTAGCAACCGGCGTTTCAAGAAGGGGGTCACAAGCTCCCAAGGATGACGCCCCAGGATCACCACTTAGCATGTGCTCCATAGCACTCGGGCCACCAGCCTCCGTCGAAGCTCGCCCTCCTGCACCCCCACTTGGGGTTAGCTCGGCACCAGCAGCAAGGAAGGGAACCACAACGACGGGGTTCTCGCGGGGCCCCACCAGACCAATCGGCCGCAGCCCCCATTCGTCAAAGGAAGGCATGCTCGCTGCAAACTTGTTCTTGTTCTTGCAGCGATACAGCAGGCAATTCTTACCAGGCATTTCGGCCAGCAAAGGGACACCCGTCAATACCTTGAGCACTGTCTGCCGCGTCCTGAGAGGGAGCCCAGACTCCTGGAACCTCATGTGGTCTTGACTGTTGAGCAAGGTCCACATTGGGCGAGAGTGGCGCTGAAGCGGAGCAACCCGGCGCTTGATGAACTCCTTCACCACCATAGCCGCGGTCACGCCGCGGTCCTTCAATAGCCTCAGCCTGGCCCAGAAAAGAGCAAGGTGAGGGCTTGAGAGCCTCTGGTGGCCCCAGCCGGAGTTTGGAACGGTGGGCCACGCCGGAACTAGGAGCAGAGGGCTGAGCACGCCGACATCAATAAACACCCACTGCGTACAAAACTCGCTCGTGGATGAAGGGAGCTCGAAGTCAATCCCCGCGCCCATGGTCGTGGCCACGGCCTGGAAGCTCACACACCCCAAGCTCTGCTGGGGACCGGTCAGATGCAATGAGAAGAAATGGCAAAGCAGGGCCACGGAAGGAGCGATGCCCACCATGGCCTCGCACAAGAAGGCGAAGATGGCAAGGAGGGTCATAGATTGAGGGTCGAGATGAAGCATGTGGATTTGGTAATGCTCGAGCACCGCGTTGAAGAAGGTGGAGAAGGGAGGAATCAAGCCAGCCCAGAGGGCATCAATGAAGATCGGGACCTCAGTGGCTGCCCGATCCATGCGAGTGCGGGACGCGGGCCAAGCCACCGTCTCCCCCCACTCGTTGAAGCTGGAGGCAAGCATGGGGCGCACCTTGTCCATGGCCTCGTCGTTGAGCACCCGAGACCGGCCGAGCGCCGGCTCAAAAGACGGAGGCGCAGTCGGCGACGACAGGGGTTTCTTCCCCTTTTCAGCTTCTTTCGGCGCCATGGCGATGAAGCAGGCGGAGCGTAAGCCGGATTGGCAGGGCAGAGCAGGGCCTCGAGGAAGCAGGGAGATTGGAAGAGCCAGGCATGGGCGAAGGAGGAACAACTATGTAGGCCGCGGGGGCCGCATAGCTAGGCGGATTCAGAGGCAGCGTGGGGAAGCAGAGACGCCCATGTCAAATCAACCGCCACGCGTCAACCGAGGCCGCAGGCTTTTGGGGCCCGCGGCGCTCCGTACTTGGCCCTTGGCTTCGCCGCGAAGCCAAGCCCGAGCGCACCTTGGGCCCAGAGGCTACTGTCGGTGTCCTGGGAACGGGGGTCCCCAGACTTGCCTGCCTGCGGCCTACGGCGTGGCTAAGCCAGCAGGCCGTACGGCCCATCTTCATCAACAAGGCATCCAAGACCCTCGCGAGGGGCCAAGCCTCACGAGGTGGACGACGCACGACCTCCTCAAGAGTGGCCTAGTCAGGCAGGCTCGCTAGAAGCGGAGATATCAAGGCAGGGCAAACCTCACAAGGCTCTCGTGACGTGTGCCATGACGATCGGCACCAGGCAGGCGCCAGCGCGCGCAACGTCCTTGTTTCCTCTTTGATGCTAAGGAAGCCAGCGCAGGCGAGGAGTACCGAGGCATCAGGTAAAGGTTGCTATATTGGTGCAACGAGACCAAGACCAGGAGGACGGCAAGACGGAGGTCATCGTGGAGCCCAAGACGGCGTCATCACCAGAGCCTTTCGCAGGCGAAGACCACTTTTGTCAGGATAGCTTGTACTAGTTGTCCCCCTTCAAATTTGCCCGCCGTTGTTGGCTCCCTTCCTGCTCATTATTTGGGAAGAGGACCAGGGCCTCTATAAATAGGTCTAGCCACCACAGTAGTAGGCATCGGATCCAGAGTCGCGCGCAAGTTCGCTAGCACAAGAACACCTCAACCTCAGGAGGCTGTCCTTCCCCTTGTACTGTTCATCATCAGCCCAAGAGGGAATCCACCACCACCACACTGGAGTAGGGTATTACACCACAACGGTGGCCTGAACCAGTATAAACCCCATGTCTTTCTGTGTTGCGAGTTCGTGGAGTTCGTCCATGAGATCTTAGCGAGCTAGGGCGTAGATCGGTAGGAGGGAAAGACTTCGCGCGCACCCCAGTGTTTGAACCTAAAGGGTTTGCCGGAACCCCACATCCGACAGCTGCCAAATCCCGACACGCGAAATCCCCCTTCTAACCCAGAGCCAAAAGGGACGCTAGTTCAAATCGGTGGGGGTACTTTTGTAACACACCCTACATTTTGGACAAGTGCGTCCCTAAGTCATGGTTCACCCCCTCCCATCGCCTCCTTTTTGCCATTCGAAATCCTAGGCCGCCATAACCTATCCGCTCCAGCCGCGAAACCCCACCCTTCTCCATCCGCCACCTCACCGTTGCCCATCCGGAGCCTCTTCCCCGATGACGTCGTCCACCGCAATAGCTCGACGTCCCTCGTCCACCTCCCCGAATGAGGATCTGTCGTCCATCTCTTCGTCCCGCCGGTTCAGCCGCCCCGTCCTCCACCTCCAAGGAGCTTCTACGACGATCGCCTCATCTATCGCGGCTGCTCCATCCCCACAGGGCCACCTTAACCTGCTCCACTGGAACCGCAGTATCCTCATCGACTCCTCGAACGAAGCTGAGGCCTACTCGGCGCCACCAAAGAGGTTGTACACTCATCGCATCGCACCTTCTCCTTAACTCGACCTCCCGGCACCGACGGTGCTCCATCCCGCACCCCCATGGAGCGGCTACCTTGAAGTCGGCGCCGCGCGCGACATCTCCACGGCGGCTCTCCCCCAGTGCGAGGCCCCTTCGGTGGCGGTATCCATACCAGCCGGATCTGCTGCTGCTGCTCCGGCTCTCGCTCAATCGCTCGCTCGCCCAGCTGCTGCTGCTCCGGCTCTCGCTCGCTCGCTCGGCCTGCTGCTGCTGCTCTCCCCCTTGCTCGTGTTGTTGCTCTACTCCAATTTAGCTACACTTCAGTTGACTGAATCGACTTTTGGGTCAGTCGATTTTCAGGGGGGGCTCGTCGGAGTTAAAGAAGAACCACCCGCAGCGGGGATGGGGGCTCGCCACAAAGGTACCCCACTATCTATCTTAGGATTCAGGGTGGGGCGGGGAGGCTAGAGGGCTGGCGGGGGCGGCGGCGGACCGGCGGTGGGGAGTTGTTTCGGGGCAGCGAGGCGGCGCTGGGGCCGGCGGTTCGGCCGGTGGTGGCTGGCAGCTCAGGGGGGTGAAGGTTGAAGATGAACTGCAGGCCCTCCCTAAACTACATGTCAAGTGCCTCTCTGCTACCATTGTGTTCAGTTTCGACAGTAACATTCAGATTCTAGAGTAAATTTCAGTTTCAACAGTTAAGTTCAGAGTCAACAGTTTTTACCTAATCTGTTGTAGTCAGGTGGTTTTTGCTGATGTAAATTTTACATCTATTTTACATCATCTATTGGAGATGTTATTAGAATCCAACTTGAGATTGACGATGTTTGTCTTGTGCTGCTTCAGCCTTGACGTCTTACGGCTCACCGGAGCTGCTCCAACGACAGAACGATCCATCACAATAGAGCAGTGCCCTGGACGCCGTCTACAAATTCCTCAGATCTTCCTCCACACCTCCGACAGCCACCTCTGCCTCAACTACTTCAGCGACCAACCCAATGATAATGAGGTCGACACGGCTTCGGCAAAGAGGTTGTACACTTGTTGCATCACTTATTACTATACATTCATGTCGATCCATTAGGGCTATTTTGGTTCAACGGAAAAACATAGCAATAGGTAATTTTCCAATGGCACTCTACTATTCAACTATTCATGAATTTTGTTGAAAGGAATGAAGCAAAACATCCACCTGGACCTACTTTTCAAAATCCTATGCATGAAAACAAGACCAAGTGCATTAGTGGCAGAAGAACATTCTAACTGTACACGCTTTCATATGGTTTCACTTTATTTTGGCCATGTTTCTTGCATTCCTCTGCTCTTCCAATTCCAGTAAACCAAACACCCAAGTTGACAAAAATCATGTGTTTACAAATGCTCTGTTTACCATGTGCATTCCTATCCTATTTCGGTGTTTTTCCTATCCCTACATTTTTAGAATCATGCAAGCCAAATGAGCCCTTACAGAATTACTTCAGTTACAGGTAGGTGTCGAAGGGAACTTTGTGTGGTTTGTCCTGCTCCTGCCGCGACGTCGTCCACCTCACCTAAGCTGCTCCATCGACAGAAACATCCACCAAACCAGACATCACGACTCCTGACCGTCTTTCGCCGCCTTAAATCTCCTTCCCTGCCGCCGGCACCCACCGCAATGGCATCACCATCATCGACTCAGCAGATGAACCTGGGGAGTACACGGGTCCACAAGAGAGGTCGCACTCTTTTGTTTCTGCTTATGTTATGCATTGCTTAAAATTACCTGCTACTTTATCATCATGTTCACCTCTTGGACTCCAAGTCAGGTCCAAATTAATGTTCAAACTTGAGTTTTAAATTAGTTGTGGGGCACATATCGAGGAAGCAATGAGTAGTATCTCTGTCTAATATCCGGTTCACCTAGTGTATGCCTATGTTGTTCATCTTGGTGGGAAACAAATAGTAAAGCAATCATCATATGTCTTTTTATTAAATTAAAGCAATCATCAGCATGCTATCATTATTTTTGAATCCATCCACTGGTTGTTACCATCACTCTAAATTTTTGCATGCTCTCACCATATTTTTTTTCGTATGCATGTCAGATATTGTACACAGTCATGCTGAACATGTAGAGAAAAAGAGAAGAGTTTTTCATGGCATTACAATGTCATGCAGACATCGCTCCATGGTGGGTTCAATGGCAAACCCTCCCCACCCCTCTCCAGATTGTAATCCAGAGGAAGATATCTGTTCTGAGGCGGATTCAGACGCCGCTAACCACTCCTATTTACCCCCCAAGGTGTTTGCTCTACCTTGGCATGATGATGTTAGTCATATCATGCATATGTTGCCTTGCAGTGCCTATTTTTGACATCGTATATGTCATCTGCTTAGTTTAGACATGTTCTGTAATGCCACCTGTTTAGTTTCAATATCATATATGGGAATTATGCAGTCTCGTGTCTTTTAGCCAGCCATAATATATGTAAAATGTGCAATGCCATCCTGTTTAACCAGGCATCATATATTTGAATGATATCTTGCCCATCCTTTTCTTCATTACATTTCCATTTGTCGACAATGTTTGTACATTAAACTACTCTTTCTGTGAATCGGCAATTTGGGTGGGAGATTGAAAAACCTGGAGTGAAAACAAGGCCTTCATAGCAGACAGTGCTACCTGTTGAAACAGATCTCTTGTTGGGTCCCGACAGCTCCTCAGAGATGGATTCAGAGATAGATGACCAGTCCTATTCCCCCACCGAGGTGTATGGTCTAACTTGGCACGGTTATACTGCTCATATCATGCATATGGTGTCTTGCATTGCATAGTTTAGACATCATATACACCATATTCAACACCATGTTCTATGTCCAGACATCATATCGAATGCCCTCTGTTTAGCATATAAATCACATATGTGAATTAAATGATGCGATCCTGATTACTTAAATAACATGTAGGTGAATTATGTCATGCGATCCTGTTTAGTTATTCATCATATCTTTGAATCATGTTATGCTATGCTATCTAGTTTAGATAGACATCATATATGTGAAATTATGTCATGCTATCCGTTTTAGTTAAACAATATACATGTCAACTATTTCATGCCCTCTTTTTTCCACACTATCTATTGCATCTGTCTCTCATACAATGTCTGTACATTCAACTATGTTTCCTGTTTATCAGCCATTTGAATTGGAGCGGGTGATGCCAGTATCTAGCGGACTAAAAACACGGTCTTCAAATAAAACAGTGCTACCTCTTGGTGGAGATAGCACCCCGGTTGTACATGCACGAGAACCAGCCCTACCACACATAACCCAAACTCTCGCAGATTGTACCCCTACTACGATGGACAGAGAACCAGCTTCACCCAATCTAACCCCAACCCCAGCAGACAGTAACCCAGTTCCTGTTGACACATCGCCATCTCCACCACAGAGCTCCCAAACAAGAGCAGTTAGTAAGGCAGCTCCAGTGCCCAAAGGGCCAGTACTACCACAGCGAACCCCAACTCCACCAGTTAGTACGCCTATTCCTGTGGAGGAAGCACAACCAGTTAGTCGTAGTTTAGCATCTATCGCATTTGATGTTGTTAAATCATATGTGCGTATCTTCCCATCTTGGAAATATTATACTGAAGATGAAGGAAACTGTCAGTTGCAGGTGTTTGTCCAGGAGTTATGTGTAAGTAATGTTATTCATGGCAATTACTTTCCTTTGTCCCATACATCCTACCTACATGATGGTTATAATATAGCAAATTTTCCCATTATTCTCTATAGAGAAGGACAGATTTGGAAACTTGGGATGAGTTAACCTGTGCTAATACCTCTGCTATCTTCAAGAATGCTTGGTGGCAGTATCGGAATTACCTGAAGAAAACATACTTCACCGGCAAAGAAACTCATCAAATTCTCTTACGTTCTCCTTAGACACATTTACTGGACGATGACTGGGAACGCCTTGTTCTGTACTGGTCCCGAACCAAGAATGTGGTAAGGTCTATGAGCTCATTTACTATTTTTAAGTACTATATTCTTGCGTCTTACTGTACTCTGTTCATGTAGAACAAGTGCCTAAACCTGAAGAACAACTGTTCTAATTTAAGATTCCATTGCTAACATAGTTCAAAAAAGCGCTACGCGTTAATTGTGCGTTTTGCCGCCGCCTTGCGCTTTACTGACCAAAGCGCATGCTTATGCGCAGTTATGCACAGATTAAGCGTAGTTTTACGCAATGTGTTTTGCCAACGCCTAGAGCCTAGGCGCGCCTTTTTTAACTATGATTGCTATCGTGGATACTATCTCAAAGACAGTGAGACAACCCCAAAGTCCTGTCTTGGTTTAGTGTTCGAGTTAGTGGCCACTACCGCTTGCACAAGCTATTCAAACTCACTATCTGAATCAGTTTGGTTTCTTGAGTCTCAACTACAAGCTGAAATACATCGATCAGCTGTGCTGCGACAAGAAGCGGAAGGACCGCGGAAGTCCCTGGAGCATTCAGATTCATACTTTCTGGTGCAACAGCAAGCGTTGAAGGATTTTAGCGCCAAACAGGACAAGGCTAATAAGCTTGCTAAGCTTATTGGCAGCATGATGGATACCCAGGATAACGTTTCTTGAGCTCTTCTGAAGTTTTTTCAGTTATGCTCTTGTTTTGTTGCGTTTATTTGCACTGGTGGTCAATTTTGACGGCCAGTGTATGTAATATGCTGCTTTGTTCCCTATATTTGCACTGGTGGCGAACTTTGATGCCCAGTGGATGTAATATGTGTAATAGCGGTAATAGGCTAGCGTTAATTGCTTGCTTATTTATTTCCTTATTGTCTTGTTTAGTTGTTTGCTTGTAGTCACTGCAGTTCTTTTTCTGTGTTTTTCTAATGGCCACAATAACCTATTTTTGGAAACTAGGCCAAAATAATCATGGCAACACACGAACTATTGTAATTATGGGCCTTCTGCGGGCCGTATGATCCATGGGCCTTCTACGGGCCGCAGGATCCATTGGCCTTCTATACGGGCCGTAGGATCCATGGGCCTTCTACGGGCCGTACGATCCATGGGCCTTTTACAGGTCGTACGATCCATGGGCCTTCTATGGGGCGTATCATCATTTCGCCAATCATGGGTCATACTATTCATGGACCATAACGGGCCGTTAATAGGCCGTATTTGATAACTCTATGAAAACAGCCCAACGGGTTATTTTGGCATGAAAACGGCCCAACGTATTAACAGGCCACAAACGGGCCGACTATAACCATGGGCTGAATTTGGCCCACAAGCAGAAAATGACAGTAATGGGCCGTAAGTAACCGAATGCTGAAAATGAGCCCAAGAATAAATGGGCCCTGAGAAGGCCGAAAGATAACATGGGCTGGAAACGACCCAATGAAATAATGGGTCGTTAATGGGTATGAAGTGATACACTGTTCATTACGGGCTAGTTTCACCACGGGCCGTTAATGGGCCAAGAGTTACAAAGGGCCTCATATGGGCCGAAAGACGTCATGGGCCATACATGGGCCGGAAGTTAAAATGGGCTGGAATCATATTGGACGGCCTAGATGACGGTACTGGGCCTAATTCGGAGAGGTCGTAACTGGCCCTGGGTTAGCGGGCTGTAAATGGGCTATATGCGAACAGACCGTTAACAGGCTTTCCGTGGGCCGGCCCGCCACCTTTTGACCAAGTCAAACGGGCCGGCCTTTTCACAAGAATGGGCCTCTCTTGGGCCATGCCACGTGTCGACATATCATAGGTGCCTTGGGTCCAATGAGTGGATGACATCTGTCACAGTGGTGAGCCGACACGTGTTTCCTCCAGCCAATGATGATTTTACACGTGGAAAATCCCCATTGGTCGGGGCTATTAACGGGTTATCGGATCCAAAACCGGACCCGATAGCTTAACGGCGTTTCGTTACGGTGGATGCCACGTGTTGGTCACCCTTGACGAAAGCACTTCTGTGACGCGCGATTTATCGTCATGGAAGTGGACACTTCCGTGATGATAATTTTGATAATGTCACGGAACACTTCTACGACAGCACAGGTATGACTATCTTGATTTTGTCATAAAATCGTCATGGATGTACATGCATGACAAAAAACGTGGCCTACTATGACAAACACGTATCATCACGGAAGTGTTTTTTTTGTAGTGTATGTGGCTTAACAGTGGTCAGTGCAGGATTTGAAGAAGAGGAAGAAGAAGAAGCAGCAACAGCAGCAGCAGAAGCAGAAGCGGAAGAAGAGGAAGAGGAAGATCTGGTAGCAGCAACACCGATGAACTATCCCCTATTTAGCCAATGGCTCTTAATAATTTGAACTGTCATTTGATAGTAGTTAGGATGAACTGTCATTTGTTTAACTAGCTGGCGCTACATGTTCAGATGTGTGTGGTAAGCTCACCACTATTTAAAAATAATGACAACACCTTATGCAGGTTGCAACCAAACACCATGTCATATGTGCGCCTAATGCAATGCGGGCAACCAATGCGGGCAACCAAATGCGGGCAACTAGGGGCATGCAGGCAACCAAACTATGTGCATCTGGGGTTTTTTGGCCCGCATCCCCTCAAACCGGATTACTAGAGCCAGACTCGCCGGGCCAGGCTAAATTGACAATGTAACCAGACACGCCCTAAATAACCATACACCATACGCGGGCGCCGGTCCGATTGCATCCTACAGTACGTACGTACTAATCGTGTCTGCCTGCGCGTACACCTCGCCTCTTTTCCATTATTTTCCTCTTTGCCGATCTTGTGTACTAGTCCAATCAACTTTAATAATCACAAGAGGTTAAGAGCCCGCGTGCGTCCAACCTCCCAGCAACCTTTAATACGTGCCTACTAACTTGTTTCTTCTTGATTGTCGTACACTCGTCTCCATAGAGCTATATAATTTTTATCAGTTTTCTCTCCTTTGATTCAGTATCTGGTCTTAGATCGTTTTATCTCTTACTATTCGACTGCCAGCACTAGTTAGAAGTTTGAACAATTATTCAACTTACATTACTCTTTGCTAAATTGTGCCACTGATATTGTAAGTTGAGGAAACCTTAACCAAGCTCCACTTTTTATATTGCATCTTGTTTGGTCACTTGGTAATCGCTATATCAATCTTTTGATAACTTTTGACATTGCCAACGGCCAACATCCACTACAGCACGTAAGAACTGGTAAGAGCTGGGTAATTGCTAGAGTGTTGAGAAAGAATTTCCATCACCTCCGAGTAGTACTATAGAAACATTATACTTGTGATTTTGTTTTTGTATGGTACTAACCATGACAGATCCTAGAGCAAACAATAGTTAGGTTGCGTCTTTTTTGGGAGATGACTTGCCATACGTAATATTGTCTGCATATACTATAATCAGGTGATTTTTATTAATAATTATATGAATTATTATTTTGCTTCTTCGAATAGAAATACAACATAATCTTTTATTTTATGGAGAATTAATAGAGAGTTGTACAAGCCACGTGTGAAGATGCGAGATGGAAACACAAAAATTAGAGATGGAAAATAAAGATCACCGTTTGTTGAAACAGTCAGCATCGCTGCTTTTTGCATGCAAGAAATTATATCATACTCCCTCCGTTTCTAAATATTTGTTTTTCTAGATATTTGAACAAATGACCACATACAAAGCAAAATGAGTGAATCTACACTCTAAAATATGTCTACATACGTCCGTATGTGGTAGCCCATTTGAAATGACTAGAAAGACAGGAACGGAGGGAGTATTAGCCATGCAATGGTGCACGTACATGCAAAGGAGGCAGGACCCAGATTCATGTATGCTGCACGCCACATGATGCATGCATGCAACTAGGCGCGTGGGCTTGGCTAGGCCACGGGCTGCAACGGCCCAAGCCACTGCCGTACGACGCTCCTACAGATCAATCGACCGACGTCAGGCAGCGGCTACCCTCTTTTTCATCTAACTAGATGACTAGTTGCGCCAAATGGCGCAAAGACCCGTTTAAAACCATGTTCGTGTTGAAAATATTTCCATTTTTTCAATAACCGTATATTTGAATACATTTGGTAAGAACTTGTACCCCTATATATAATAAAGGAAACTAAACGCAAATTAGATCATCGGTAGGTCAAGATAGTTGAGTCTGCAATTAGGAACTCCGAGTAGCTGTAGACTTGCATTAAAAAAAGAGTAAACACAAGTGACACAATAAAATGTACTTAATACATGCAATCATGAACATTGTGTGCAGGAGAAGTTAATAAAAATAGTGGTCAACTATATCATATAATTTGGTTATATACTCTTTTGTGTATATATCCTGAGTGCTACCCCTTTGTGATCAACGTCCTTCGAATCAAATGGCACAGCTACTGCCCCATGTGGAAAAGGAAGTGACTCTGTAATACCCATAAATGTAAAAGGAAAACATCATGTGATGCATCTCAACCTGCGCAAAACAATGTAAAAACCGTACATGCTATCTACATACCCTCATTGTCTAGCAAAGCATAAGTAGGTGAGGGACCCTGTACAAAGAATTGACAATTAGCAAGAAAGAACCATGCCATCAGCTGTCTAGACAACCATAAAACAATAAGTGGCAAAAGCTCCATTAGAATTGGCATTTGCCATCTAGTTTATGAGCTAAAGTTGTGCATTCACCAATCGATAAAACATATTAAGATGCAGCAATGGAAATAAAATTGTATCGCTTCACATACAGTAAGTGAAAAAGAAATGAGTAAGGGGACCAAATTTAGTTGTCTAATCAGATGTAGCAGAGACAGAACCTAGTTTTTTTTACCTTGCCTACTTCTGGCCAATACCCCTCAGATACCTCCCCTGACCCTCCTCCGAGCATTAAGGCCCAGAATGACAACAACATCCCACAGAAGGACCCGCAAAAGGCAACGAAAGCGAGCCAAGTAGCTTGGCCAGTTACCTGCACTAACCCAACCAAATAAGCGTAGCGAATGAATCAAGGCAGAACGCATGACAGTGAGTGTATTTTATTGATAAGCCAGATTGAACACAGTTGAGAAACAATGTTAAAAGATCCTATCGAGACAATAAACGGAAGCGGTTTAGTATTGCCTTCTATCCAAACTCTCTAAACAGAGGAACACCCTAGCTTTATGTGAAAACTTAAAAGAAGGCACATAATGTAAGGTTTTGACATTACATAAACTATAGTAATGATCTGCTGCTTGGACACGCATCAATATATGATGCATATCTATTTCACGACAGCCTAAAGGTACATCCACAATTAAGAATATCTGAAAATTTGATGTGCATACCAAGAATAAACGATGGACAATACTCCTATAATTAAAAATATTGTACAAATAATTAAAAGATTCAGACTTGCCAGTAATATTAAGAAACAACATATCCTAGCCAAGGTGTGCAGGCGATAAACAGGTGAATCCAAGGAGTTGGAACTCACTGATTATAAACCAACAACAAACAATGTTGTTATGCCTTCACTCTATATTACTAGGAGTGGCATACAGGTTCAGTCCCCAACAGATGGCTTCGGTTCTGATTCAAAACCATTTTACATGGCGCTTGCATGGCTTCTACTACAGGGATGATCTGAACAAAGAAGTGAAAATCATCTTAGACAACCATCAAGACAAAAATTGGGTAGCTGAAACAAAAATCGTTGAAATAAAAAAACAGGGATCCAATGTCTTTCGATGATGTACCACTTGCACAGAGTGCCAAAAACAACCGACTATTGTAGGAAGATAAAAGGCAAAGCAAATACAAATATAAAATAATCTAATTAGTATGTTACTTCTTTTTTACCACGTAACATACAGCCTTTACTGGCATACAAACTAAATATAATCAACATCTTCTTAACTATTGATTTACAAAAAAAAATCAGCTAGACAGTAAGCATCACAGAGCTTTCAATAGCACAGCGAATACAAAATGAGTGGACTCATTCAAGAAACAAACATTTAAGAAGTCACAAAAAGAGAAAAAAAAATTACCTGCTATTTTTCTTGGTACTCCAGAGGAAAAAGGCATCAATAGCGCGTTCAGACCAGCCTACCACGTAGATAGTAAGAGCAGCAGCACACAGGAACTTGTTAATCCTGATGATGTTATCCATTGGCATATTTGCACATGAAGTAGTTACCTGAAGCTCACGATGGCAAAATGGACAACAAATGCAGCAGTGTCTATAACAAGTAAACAACACATGAGATTAGTAATGAGCAGAAATCACTGGATTAGTAATATATGGTTCATTATGTACACAGTTCTTTCAATACAAAAAAAATCCCATATAGCATCAGCATTAGCTAACTAAACTTAGAGGCATCATCTCTGTTGCAAGCAGTTTTTATTTTGCGAAAAGATCAAGTGCAGTATCATGTTCCTACCTGTATAGAAAAGCAAAAGGATTGAGGACAGTAATGTATCAGTTCTCATCTGCCACATAAATTCAGTAAAAAGAATTGTAGGCATCAACATCGTATCTAAAATCCAGCATGGCAAAATGTAAACAAAATGCACCAGTTTCTATCACAGGAAATACCTAAGCAAAGAAATCTCATACATATATCCATGTAGGGGAAAAGTTGTAGCAGCACCATATTTAGAAGGGTGCAGGGAGATAGATAGGGTTGATCTGTAAGGTGAGAATTGGAGAGATGGATGAATCATAGAAATATGCGATCCTACCAGCTAAATAATCTGGGCGGACGACCCGGTCGTCATCTCGTCCTCGCCCTCCTTTCTCGCGCTCCCACCCACCACAGCGCATCCCTGACAAACCCAGGCACCGAGGCGCTGTAAGGGCATGTACAATGGTGGCATATGGATACGTATGCCTCATGACAAAAAGTAATTTGAGGCATATGTGTTGATTTTTTCTCTCCAATGGAAGCTATCACTAGTGGACCTCGTTAAAGAATAGAAAGTGACTCTCACTACACATGCATCCCTCCTCTCTACTTCAACTTTTCCAACTTTATGCACCGGACCACACTTTTTCCCTCTAGGCACCCGCCTCCTGAAGAGGATCCTGCTTCCCTATCCGAACCTACTTTTTCTGTTATCCGATCCTACATGGCATATGAGGCATCACCCTGGGGCTATGCATTGGCCATGCCCTAAGTTTCAAATGAACCGACCCGCTTCTACCCGTTGAACTTACAAGCGGGACCAGAACACACAGGCCCAGTCGCAGCGACAGAACAAATAAGGCCGAGTAGACAGTATGCGTGCACCTTTCACCTGCCATGTTACTCTCTTTTACCCAACGGGCAGAGGCCTGCGTCACTTTACCCAACGAGCAGAGATGGGAAACCCAACCGCTCACGCACACAAGACGCTGCAACGCGGGCCTAAATGCAAGCCGGGACCACCATCAAAGACAGGGTATTGCACGGGCGAGTAAAGCAGCGGGATTCCAGCCCTCAACCAATCGACGCGCAATCAACGGGCAACGCGAGAGCCAATCGACACGCATGCAGCAGGCAACGCTGGCGAGCCCAATCCTTTCACCCGCAAGACACTGCAACATGGGACCAAACGCAAATCGGGACCACCATCAAAGAAAAGGTAACAAGCCAACGAGTAAATCAACAGTATTCCACCCCATCCAGCAAAACGAGCCAATGCAATCACTCCGCTGAGTCAATCCATGCACATGACAACAACGACGACTTGCGCGCATAACCCAGCCACTGCCCCTCGGCCCCATGGAAAGATGGACCCAATAGCCAGCCAGTGATATACTAAGCGCCTGTGTGTAAAAGCAATTAACGGCTAACCAATCGACAGCAGCGTAAAAACGTGAGCAGTAAAATGATCAAAAGGCCAAAAATCACTCGCGCTCGCAGGGGCTCTAGAATGGCGGGTAGCGTAGCATGGTTTATATGTTCAATAAATACTTATCTCTTTGTTATGATTAGACTTGGGTTTTAATGTATTGTCTAGCCATTGCTACAACTTGCATATACGAGACGTGTAGGACTATCGCCTTGTCAGATCCACGGTGGAACCCTAACTTTTCATCTAGTTCATGTGCTCAGTTTATCATCCGCAATTTCAGTTGCAATTCACCTTTGTTCTTGTTGGTTCTTTGGTTGCTTGCAGGAACTCGAACCTCGTTGTTTAGGTTGATCGTGCCTACGGCAAGGTCAATAACCATCGGAGATTGGTTTAGCGATTGTCGAGGTGTATCGTCGGGTACGGTATAGCCGGATCATCAAGGTCCAAATCCACCAAATTGATAGTTATCCCCACTCTCATCGAAAGATCGGGCCGCCGTTACATCAGCCTCTCAAAATAATTTTATCTCTCAATTTAAGCCTTGAGCTTTGTATTGAATTCATGCTCCAGCCAACTCATCCAAAAGTCTGAACTGATGGAGGGAGGTGGGCAATATATTTTAGTCCTTGAACGTGGGATCGATGTAGGCCGCAGAATCGTTTTATTTAATACTGCGTTGGCAAGGTCTTGAACTCAAGACCTCTTGGCTTGGATACCATATTGAATTCATGCTCCAGCCAACTCATCCAAAAGTCCGAACTGATGGAGGGAGGTGGGCAATATATTTCAATAGGCACCTCTACAAATCTCTGCTTCCCTCAGCGAAGGACCTATCTACTTACTTTTATGCAGTTTTTATTTTTATTTTGAGACTCCATCTTCTCTTACAAAGCACCAACTAGGTAACATTATTGTCATATTTGTGCATTGGTTGTAGTTAATATTGAGTGTGTTTCATGAATGGATTAATGATTGAGCGTAATGGGCTTGGGATAACTTTCTTTAGCATTGAGATTTTGAAAGACATGGTCGCTTGTTAGTATGCTTGAATATTGATGTCTTCAAGTCAAACTATAGACTATTGCTTTGAATCATTCAAGTCTCCAAATATCCATGCAACAAAATAAAAGAATTACATGATGGATATGATAGGTAGCATTCCACATCAAAAATACTATTTTTATCATTTACCTACTCGAGGACGAGAAGGAATTAAGCTTGGGGATGCTTGATACGTCTTCAACATATCTATAATTTTTTATTGTTCCATGCTATAATAGTATCAATGCTAGATGTTTTATATACATTTACAAGCAATTATATATCATTTTTTGGGACTAACCTATTAACTTAGTGCTCAGTGTCAGTTGTTGTTTTTGCTTGTTTTTGGTTTTTCAGAATATCAGTACCAAACGAAGTCTAAATGTCACGAAACTTTTTGGACATTTTTTTCTGAACATAAGAGACCATGGAAGCTTCGGGAGGGGACGAGAAGATGGAGCAGTGGCCCAAGAGGCACTAGGGCGTGCCCAGAGGGTAGGGCGCGCCCTGGTTGCTCGTGGGGCCCACGTAGCTCCGTTTGACCTAACTACGCCTCTATAAATTCTCTAAAATCGAGAAACCAACAGAGGAGTCCATGAAATACTTTTTTCGCCGTCGCAAGCCTCTGTTCTCGAGAGATTCCATCATGGGACCTTTTTCGATACTCCACCGGAGGGGGGATCAATCACGAAGGGGCTCTACATCAACTTTGATGCCCTTCCGATGATGCATGAGTAGTTTACCACAGACCTACGGGTCCATAGTTAGTAGCTAGATGGCTTCTTGTCTCTATTTGATCTTCAATACAATGTTCTCCTTGATGTTCTTGGAGTTCTATTCGATGTAATTACTTTTTGCGATGTGTTTGTTGGGATCCGATGAATTATGAGTTTATGATCAGATTATCCATGAATATTATTTGAGTTTTCTTTGAACTCTTTTATGATTCATTGGTATAGATTCGTAT
The DNA here is from genome assembly GCA_032464435.1 of Aegilops umbellulata. Classification (NCBI taxonomy): domain Eukaryota; kingdom Viridiplantae; phylum Streptophyta; class Magnoliopsida; order Poales; family Poaceae; genus Aegilops; species Aegilops umbellulata. Next base: position 292,682,996 of record CP136060.1, read on the forward strand.
TTCTCTTCGACCTATTGATTTGGTTTGGCCAACTAGATTGATTTATCTTGCAATGGGAGAGGTGCTTTGTGATGGGTTCGATCTTGCGGTGCTCAATCCCAGTGACAGAAGGGGACATGACACGTATTTGTATCGTTGCCATTAAGGATAAAAAGATGGGGTTTATTCATGTGTGAGTTTACTCTGTCTATATCATGTCATCTTGCTTAAGGCGTTACTCCGTTCTTTATAAACTTAATACTCTACATGTTGGATAGCGGTCGATGTGTGGAGTAATAGTAGCAGATGCAGAATCGTTTCGATCTACTTGTCTCGTACGTGATGCCTATATACATGATCATTGTCTTGGATATCGTCATGATTATTCGCTTTTCTCTCAATTGCCCAACAGTAATTTGTTTACCCACGTATGCTATTTTCAAGAGAGAAGCCTCTAGTGAAAACTATGGGCCCCGGGTCTACTTCTATCATATATTAAAAATCCCAAAAATACCTTGATGCAATTTTAATTTTTTTATTTTATTTTATATTTTTATCTGATCTATCTATCTATCACCATACAATTTAATCTTGCAATTAACCGCCAAGGGATTGACAACCCCTTGTTCGCGTTGGGTGCAATGATTTGTTATTTTGTGTGGAGGTGCTACTAATGAGTTGTTGCGTGATTCTCCTACTGGATTGATAATCTTGGTTTCATAACTGAGGGAAATACTTATCTCTACTATACTCCTCTTTGAGGAAAACCCAACGCAGCTCACAAGTAGCATCCATCTCGATCCTTGCAATTGGTATGAGAGCCTCATGATCTATCTTGTGGTTTAACCTCCCTAGAGCGAGATGGAAAAAGATGAGAAACAACTTACTACCACTACCACAGACTTGCCGACCCTAAAATGGGTTCGTCGTTGTAAGATAACAACATGCCTTATACATCTGCGAAGTTGAAAACTTATTGGGCAACCACACGACCGATTTGCACGATATGATTGATTTAGCTATGGAGGAAAGATTGGCAAATTGAAGTCCTAGTGGTGCCTCCCCCTCTCCCAAGGTGACAAAGGCATCACCAACGACAAGTCTTGTTGCCCCTCTTTCCACTACTCTATCTTGGGGTAACAATCATGTCGAATTTGGCTGGAACTACCCAAGGTCCCTTCCACGTGAACTCAAGTAGAATTATCAAGGTGCCCCTCTTCTTTATAACAGAAGGGGAAGCTCTCATATTGGAAGTTTGAGATGGAGAATCACATTAAAAACACCTCCATGGATGCGAGGAGGATTATGCTCGAAGGCTTAAAACCGTCGACCCCAACAATATCGCTTCACAGGTAGAGTGTGATAATCAACTCAGCTCCTTGGCATGCACCATGATAAAAAGGGGTTTGAACGAAGATGAAAAGAGACCTTAACTTCGCGTTATCACCGCCAAGGAATTGTGGGAAGGCCTAATAGTGGGAAAACTTGAAGTGGATTATGCTTATCTCTCTAAGGATTTTGAGCACCTTGGAGAGTCTCACAATGCTACAAAAGAGGAGCTCATCAAACTTAAAGAGAGAGAAGGCACTTCATGTTACTCATCTTGGCACTCTTGCTGATGTCAACACTCCATACTTATAAATGTTGATGCTTGTACTACTAACCCTACTTGTGATCAAACACTTCTTGTTGAGGAGAACAACTTGTTGAGAGGCCAACTTAATAAAGGTCTAGTATCTCGTATACAAGGAGAGAAGAATCTCAATGAAGTGTTGAGCCAACACAAGGAGGTGTTTGCAAAAGAGGGACTTGGTTTTGTGCCACATTCAATCAAGAAGAAGGATGACACTCCTCAAGAGAGTGCAACCCCTCAAAGGGTTGTGTTTGTGCGCGAAGGGCACAAGAAGAAAGGCAAGGACAAGTTGGCAATAAGGTTGTTAGTGAAAAGGCCACTAGGGGCAAGTCCACTCCCAACAAGGCAAAATAATTTATGCCTCTATCACGTGTGCTTCATAAGGCAAAAGGTGGATATGTTTATGCTAAATTCATTACTCCTCGCAATGCATTTCTTTTCTACGCAATTTGCGCTCCAAAGACCCTTATTACTAACTTGAGAGGTCCCATTCTAAAATGGGTGCACTAACCAAGACTTTATTGTGTGTAGGTTGATTTTTTCGGTGGAGTAAAATAGGTGATGGATAGAGGATGCACCAATCATATGACCGGAGAGAGTAAAACGTTGATGGACTTCATGGATGTTATCAAACCATTTGTGAGCATTGTATTTGGTGGGGGAGGGGGTCAAAAGGAAAGATACTTGGATTGGGCAATATGACATGTGATGATGATTTATCTCTTGAAAATGCCATGCTTGTCCAATCCCTTAAATATTATTTGGTTTCCGCTCGTCAATTGGCTTTTGCCGGATACGATACACTATTTGGTATAAAAAGTGTGAAAGTATTTAGGAGCCGAAAGGTATGGCTACTCTCAGGTGTGTCAACTCCCCTTATCTAGTCCATCGAATTGCTGAGAGATTCATGCATCCTTCTGACTGTGAGCAGAGTTTTTGCAGCAACACTGCGGGCAGCTCAGATCATTAGTCTAAATAGTACTAGTTCATGTTCTAGGGTTGCAGTGCTAGGTAGTAGGACTGTGCAAGAGAGTGTAGACAAGTGTGGCTGACTAGTCACTGTAGCCGCTGCTCAACGGAGTCAGATACGCATCCATTGAAGTGGCCCCATGTCATTGTAGCTGCTCGTTGATAGAGCAGTGTGCACATCTCGAGGCCGCTCAAACACATTCCAGTGGTTGAGATAAAGGGAGTGGGTACACCTGGGAGTACTAAGGATGGTCTCATTTAGGAAAGATACGTACTCTCGAAGTGGCCTTTGTTGTACATCTGGATGACAACATTTACTTGGTTGATTTCTCAAAAGAGAGCACATTTCTTGAAACATGTCTAATGACCAAGGCAGGAAAGGGGTGGCTATGGCATCGCCAACTAGCACATGTCGGCATGAGAAATCTTAAACATATCCTAAAGGGTGAGCATATCCTTTGGACTAACGGATGTTTTTTTATAAAGATCGTGTGTGTAATGCATGCATAGTCAAAAAGCAACATCAAGCAAAGCATCCTCCCAAGGGTATATTATTAACCTCTGGGCCTTTGGAGATCCTTTGTGTGGATCTCTTTGGGCCTCAATCATGGGATAGCCTTGGCGGAAAGAAGCATGGTCTAATCATTATTGATGATTACACAAGATACGCATGCCGTTCTTTCTCGCATCTAAGGATGAGACAAAGTGAACATTCATTGACTTTGCCAATCAAGCTCAACGCAAGCTCAATGATGTGATCATTGGAATTAGAAGTGACACTGGCTCGGAATTCAAGAACTACACCTTAGAAGGATTCCTTAGTGATGAGGGGATTGAGCACCAATACTCCGCACCATACAGCCCTCAACAAAATGGTGTAGCCGAGAGGAATAACCAGACACTTGTGGAGATGGCAAAGTCAATGATTGATGAGTATAAGTCACCATATAGCTTTTGGGCCGAGACCGTCAACACGGTTTGTCATGCATCAAACTGGGTTTTCCTTCGCAAGTACCTGGACAAGACACCATATGAGCTCTTAACCGGGCACAAGCCATGCGTCAAATACTTCCGGGTATTCAGTTGTAAGTGTTTCATTCTCAACAAGAAAACTCGGTTAGCTAAGTTTCAATCCAAAACAATTGAGGCTATATTTGTCGGATATGGATAAAACTCTCACACTTATAGGGTCTTCAACAAATCCAGTGGATGTGTTGAGGAAACATGTGACGTGGTGTTTGATGAATTTAATGGTTCCTATGGGGAGCAAGTTGATGTAGGTGATGAGAATACTTCATAAGACATAAGGACTATGGGAATTGGAAACATTTTTACTATGGAAGAAGTGTGTGTAAATGAAGAAGAAACCTCAATCATCATTCTTAGTCCATCTCCATCCTTTCAATTGCCACCACTCCCCTCTCTACCTCTTTCGGTTGCTTTAAGAAAATCAGTACATAAACAAAAATGTGGGAATGAGCTAGATTACTATGTGTTTTTCCAAATTGTTATCATGTGATCTTTAGTGATGTTGCCATCAAATGGTAGATAGAGTTGTCGTGTTTACTAGCTAATCCTGACACATAATGTGGGTGTAAAGGGTTGCTATATGTGTTTAGAATGCATTGCGGGGTGGTGTGGTGTGAGTGAATAAAAAATGGCATCTAATGTGGGTGGATTGCCACCACGCCCCTTTCAACCGCTTCAAGAAAATCAGTACAGATAAAATTCTAGGGATGAGCTAGATTACCATGTTTTTGAGTAAATATTGGCATGTGATTTTGAGTGATGTTGCCATCAAATTGTTGATAAAGTTGTCGTATTTTATAGCTAATCATGACAAGTGGGTGAAAAAGTTGCCATGTGTTTAGAATGTGTTGCAAGGGCGGTGTGGTGTGGTGCGAATGGACAAAAAATGGCATCTAATGTGTGATGAAGTTGCCAACGGTTGATATATGAAACTACCATGGCGACAAAAAATTTGGGTAAAAAATACAGCAAAAAGTTAGACAGAAAAAAAAACAGTGCACAAGAAGTAGATACATAAGTGAAGCGCATATCTAGTGTGTTCCCGTGTCTTCACAAATAATCAGTCCCGGCAGGTTCGGCTCGCATCCCGGTTTATGAAAGACATAAAATGGTTTATGAAAGACATAAAATGATCATACGTACTCCCTTTCCTGCATCAGGTTATTTCGAAAGGTTAGATCTAAAAAAACACTATAAATTGTAATTATTGTGTGCAGGTAGTGTCGCTTGATAGGTTGTAGGGAGAAGCTTAAAGTTGCCATGCTTCTGCTGTTCTCGGCCATTGCCACATGGAAAAACGCTTCGGATATTATTTGCACCCGCGTTATGCCATTATGCCAACGTATTCATATCTCCTTTAGAGCAGGGCAACCAGTTCTTAGAGAGATTCAAACGATCAGCTAAGTCTTGTGCAATATTTTGAACGGAGGCTCTCTCTTTCCTAACGGAGCAAGCAGAAAAAACATAGGAACTGGTTGTCAACACGAACTACATAAATATATAACACAATTTGTGTCATTGCGGCGTGAAGAAGTGCAGGATACATCTTTTCTTCAGACCGGTTGTTTGCCATCGTTACCTAAGGAAAAATGGAAATAATTCCATAAGAACAGACTCGGTAATTTTATTTTTATTTTGGTTTATTGTTTAGCTAGCTGATTCCATGAGCAAATGCTAGTCCAAGTGATAGTAGTCAGACTTTGCCCAGCTCTATAAATCGGCTGGCTCTGCCAGTGTATATTGGTACAAACTAGCTCACAGCAACAATTCATATGGTTTCAGTCCTGAAAGCGAAACAAACTCCAGAGCTAAAAATCGTGAGACAATGATTCTTAACTCATCAGATTCCCTTGAATCGAATAGGCCCGTACCTTACAAGCAAACATGTTCCATCATGCTATCTGAAATAGCATTGGACAAGATATACCAAGGAATTTATATTTCAGAGCACATAATCAAGAATAAAATACACAATACATATGAATGGGTGATTCTATACACGATGAGGCAATTATTCTCACGCGTATATAATTTACATGAGTAAGAAACATGCTTGTGGGCACAAGTCCTATAGCTATCTTCTGACCCTATACAAAAATCTTTGAAAAAACTGTCTTTTGTCTAATCTCCACTGAACATCCGTTTGTTAGCTTCTCTACTCTCCATGCAAAATGAGAACACAAAGGTTGGAGGAAACTCCACAGGAGATATCGAAAGCTGCACAACAATAGCGTCATACCTCACTTCATCAAATCCAGGAATACAAAACCGTTCCAAAGGCTATGAAGCACCATCGATGCCAATAGGTTGCGTGATCTAGCAAAGACACCTCCCATCACAACCCCGAGAAATATCAACGGCAACACCCTTTGCACGTTGAAGTGCGCCAGCGCAAATGCCACGGCACTTAGCAGGATCGACCATGGAAGAGGCATGTATCGCGTTAGAGATGGGAGGAGGAAACCACGGAACACAATCTCTTCCCATATAGGTGCACATACAGTGACTACCACAGCATACAAGGCCATTGCCACCGGGTCACGGGCCACAATGGATTGCTCTACACTGGATACCCCGGCGACTGGCCCTGATGACATATGAACTAAGCTGATGTTGATGTGAGAGAGCAAATTCACCAGTGGGAATAACAGGCACCCCAACGCTACATCCCAATGCCATTTGCCCTTCAATTTGAACTCAAACCAGCCTGGAGGAAGGGGACGGAATCTACCAAGGCACTGGTGAAGGATAGCAATCCCAGCAAGGCCTTCAGTTATGTCCGTCACAAGGTTATATAATGCTTGGCCTCTGTGCGTCAATGTTTCCTTGCTAAAGCCAGCAGCATGAGCCAAGAATGGCACTATCCAGGAACCCACAAGCCAAAATGTCGCGATCCACAAAAACATGACCTGTTTTCAAAAAGTATAACCAGATTCTCTTAATACCAAATCCATGCAAACTGCTAAGAGACCATTACACCAATCAACATTCCCCGTTTAACTGGTAACTTTAGCAAGAGAACCAAATAACCAACATATTTCCAGCGGCATCCATTCATTTCCATTATATACATAATATGCTAGCACATGCGTCATAACTTATTTTATTTAAAAGGAAAACATATTGTTTATACCCAGCCTGTTTGGAGTGGCCCGTGGGGAGTTGTGGTTGTGACTTTAGTTCCACACTAGAGTTAGAAGTCTAAAGTGAGTGACATTATTAATATGTAATGCTTGCTGTGTTGTCCCATATCCCTATAAGACCTTTTGGGAAAGTAGTGGCTGAGCCCCAGTTCGGTGCACCCCCGCTACACCCACGCAAGAAAACATACCAAAACATTTTGAAAAAATCTAAAACTTTGTAGGAATGATCATCAACAAAGCTTGTAATGTTTGGTGGTCAAATGACATCCAAGAAGCTCTGTACAAAAAAGACAAAATTACAAATTCTGATCAAACAGTGCACATACATTTTGAGTCATTTTGAGTACAACAACAACAACAACAACAACAACAACAACAACAACAACAACAACAACAACAACAACAACAACAACAAAGCCTTTAGTTCCAAACAAGTTGGGGTAGGCTAGAGGTGAAACACGTAAGATCTCACAACCAACTCATGGTTCTGGCACATGGATAGCAAGCCTCCACGCACCCCTGTCCATGGCTAGTTCTCTGGTGATACTCCAGTCTTTCAGATCTTTCTTTACAGACTCCTCCCATGTCAAGTTCGGTCTACCCCGACCTCTCTTCACATTATCAGCACGCTTTAGCCATCCGCTATGCACTGGCGCTTCTGGAGGCCTGCACTGAATATGCCCAAACCATCTCAGACGATGTTGGACAAGCTTCTCTTCATTCAGTGCTACCCCAACTCTATCTCGTATATCATCATCGGTCCTTCCTTGTGTGGCCACACATCCACCTCAACATGCGCATCTCCGCCACACCTAAATGTTAAACATGTCGCCTTTTAGTTGGCCAACACTCAGCGCCATACAACATTGCGGGTCGAACCGCCATCCTATAGAACTTGCCTTTTAGCTTTTGTGGCACTCTTCTTGTCACAGAGAATGCCAGAAGCTTGGCGCCACTTCATCCATCTGGCTTTGATTAGATGGTTCACATCTTCATCGATATCCCCATCCTTCTGCAGCATTGACCACAAATATCGAAAGGTGTTCTTCTGAGGCACCACCTGCCCATCAAGGCTAACCTCCCCCTCCTCCTCCTCGTGCCTAGTAGTACTGAAACCGCACCTCATGTACTCGGTTTTAGTTCTACCAAGTCTAAAACCTTTTGAGTAATCTTGTTTTTTTTTGTACAGAGCTCCTCGGATGTCATTTGACCACCAAACTTTGCAAGCCTCTCTAACATTTGTTGATGATCATTCCCACAAACTTTTAGATTTTGTCAAAATCTTTTGGTATGTTTTCTTGCGTGGGTGTAGAGGGGGTGCACCGAGCTGGGGTGCAGAAAAACCACACTCAAGACACTTTATATGAGGCGGCAGCAAAATTCTAGGCGGGTGCATAGCACATGTCCCACATGGGAGCTGAGCTTTGAGCAATTCAAAAAAAAAACAGAACATATGGTAGTGCAAAGTGCCTTGTTGTAACTTATAAGACTTCCTCAAGCGTATAAAAATCCTAGGTGGACACATGAGGGCATATTAATATCTGTCTGGTCGCATACCATATCCAAAAGAAGTAATCACATGGGCTCGGCATCTTTTAGATCAGATTTACTATTGATTTGCCCGTGTCCGTATACAGGACAAATTACAACACGAGAAAAACAATATCTGGCCCCTACGCATGTCCCTTAGGATATCCAGATGATATCTGATGAATTAGCAAAACCGATGTCCGACAAAACCAAAACTAATATAGGAACATAACAGAATAAGTTGAGAACTAACCTGGGTAATTGTTTGTCCAGTCCAAGGTACTGCCCAGCGCTCATTCCAAAATCTGGATATTGTTTCCCGTAGATTTTCCTTTATCTGGGAGACAAATTCAGAATTTTCATTGACTCACAAGAGAAAATTGAAGTCTTAACAACGAAAAGGACTAACATCAATATCTAGCCAATTGGCACTAAACAAAATATGAGCACCTGAACCGATCAAATATCCAATGAGAGTTAGAAACTAATTTTCAAAGTATATTAACAATAAGATGATAAGTATTCTACCAAATAACTGCAAATCCCACAGTAGTATAGGAAAAAAACAATGATAGCTATTTTTCTTCGGTCCACACATTGACTGGCAAAACACAGACAGAGAAAAGCACATGTCCATATTGGTAAGAAACCAATCATGTGCAACAACTAATCTTGTTAACAGGCCGATTACTACTGGCAGAAGCAAAGCGGTTCAGTATACAAACTTGAAAACTGTGCCCAGGATTTAACAGATCAAGTTATGAACTCAAATTGGATAAGGGAGTAATTCACAATGTCTCCTTCATTTGTGTATAATGTTTTATGCCACGATTTCATACATGACTGCCGGCTATCTTATCTCCTAAGCTCTCAAATAGCATTGAAGTGAGCAACTGAACTTAGAAACTGGTAGCTTTACTTCTATTGCATTGCACATACTATGCTTCATTTTACAGTATCCTACTAATATATTCTACATCTGGAATTCCTATTGGTCAAACACAATGTAGCTGGAATGCAGAAAATAAACCAGACAAACCTTATGCGTTCTAACAAACCAGTCTCCCTTTACATTATTCTGATCATCCCTGTTGGGGCTTCCACAGTCTTCCCCCTTCAGGTCAGGGTCCCCTGAGATCTCCACCTGCTCATTGTATTTGAAGCCGGTGCCATCATCAGATGTTGTTGAGACGTCTTGCTCCTGCCTGAAGCACGAGATGTGAACCAGCCTCCATCCCTAAATGCACACAACAAGCACGCGAAAAAGAAAATGAAATTAACCCAAGTAGCATGCCATTTTGACACTAACAAAGCAAATTGATGGGCATGACATTCAAATTGGCCGGGTGGATAGCAGCAATGTTGCAGCTTAGAAACCTATCTTAATACATCAAACTGGCAAATAAACCACACATATCCAAGTGAATGAATCCATGGTTGCTTTCGTCTACAGATATAATCTGGAACCAAGATTACTAAACTGACCCACACGACTCGCAAAATCTGTAGCCCTTTGTCCCAAACTCCACAAAGCTGAGCACTGTGACGCTCGTACAAGGCTTGCCTGCAATAGTTGCGGCAGACAACCACACGACCGGCTACACAGAAATAAAGTCAAACGGTTGAACCCGAGAGCAGGGGGTCGTTTCCGCCTTACCTTGGTGTGAGCAGCCCCGCCAGGCTTAAATCTGAGTGATGGCCTCTCGGCGGCGGCGGAGGGAGGTGGGAGCCTAACCCTACCGCAGGGGAGCCGCAGAGGGGGAGGGGCTAGGCAGGAGGTGGACGACATGCGTATTCGGTAACATGCAGAACCGATTTAGGGCGGGAGAGAGGAGGAAGGCACGAGAGCTCAGGCAAGGAGGCGAACGGCGCAGCGCGACTCCGGTGACGACGAGGCGGGGACCAGGACGCGGGCGCACCAGCAGGCCACAACAACGGTGGGGGCGCGGGCGCACCCGCGGCCGGCTAGGGCGACGAGGGGGAAGGCAAGCGAGGCTGCGCGCCAGAGACAAAGGGGTAGAGCGAGCGGCGCCGAGGAACCAGGGAGAAGCGAGTGCGCCGACGGGGAGCAAGCGCCGCCGAGAGGCGCGGGCTGCTGGGGCTGGGGCCTGGGAGGATGTGCGGATTACGGTTTTTTCAGATGAGTAAAATGCAAGCGCCATCCTAATTCTTTTCTGAAAGTGTTACTTGGGTCGTAATTCTTTTAAAATGCATATCTGAGTCCCAAATCTTTTTAAGTTGTTCACGCGAGGTCCTAATCCCGTCTGACCGCCGCTGACCAGCTCGCGTGGCACTTTGACCGGTCCACGTCAACACTAGAGGGCCCAGGGGGGATAACGACCGGCCGTGGATATTTGCAGAAAAACCCTCTAACCCTAATTCCCCATCATTCGCGGCCCCCCTTCCTCTTCCCCACCCCTCTCCCTCTCCCTGTCTGGAGAAAATAGGGCGATTGACGGTGGCGGCTCTGCTCGAGTGGGAAAAGGGCGGCGGCGGCGGCTGTTGTCCGGCGAGGGCGACGGCGACGCTAGGATGGCGCAACATCTACGGCGACCCGGAGATCCTCCTGCGGGATATGGTAATCTCTCGTAACCCTAATCCCAATCCTACTGTTTAGTTCCCCTTCTTATTCTCATTAGGCAGAATCAATGACCGAATCCTTTGCGATCTAGGACCACAAGAGGAGCTTTTCAGTGTAGAAATCAATTATGATGGTTTTTTTTGCAGATTTGGCAAGTCGGAGTCATATGTCGATGGCAAAGATGTTGTGTTTGATGGATGTGATGTAGATACATGGTCTCCTCTCTGGCTCACTGATTTTATGCAACAATTAGGATATAGTGACCAATCGAACTACATTTTGTATTGGTTGCTCCCTGGAAAGAATCTAGCTGATGGTCTCCGGATTATGGACTGTGACACTGACACATTGCACATGACAGCAGTTGTCCCAAAATTTCAGTATTTTCAGTTGTTTGTCGACCATAAAGATATGACATTTGACAATGCAATTGATGACATTCATGTTAGTGGTACACCTGATCTTCCTGATGTACTAAGCCCTAAGTCTCCTCGGTTTAATACTGGAATTAGGGGCAGTCCTAGGTTTAAGGTTAAAGCTCAGAAAGGCAACCTCAACCAGTGTCCTCAAGGCAGCAACAATGTAGGTAGTAGCAGTGTTCCACCAATGGCACAAAGTGTTGGCCATGAGCTCAGAAGAAGTAGGAGAAAGCTTGTGGTAGAAGAAGAAATTTGCAGTGAAAAAGACAGTGACAGTGATGACAGTGAGTGGGATTTAGACTGGGTTGACTCTGACAATGAAGTAGGTAAAGATGATGATGATCTTTATGAAGAATGGGTGGATGACAAATTTGAGCAGAAGAAAAAGAAGAAATCCAAATTGGAGCAGGACAGTGACTATGAATCTGATGAGCTGCAAGATGTTCTCGGTGGAGATGGCGCCGATGGAGATGGCGCTGCCAAGGCCATGGATGCCGGCGATGGACCAAGCAACTTCCTCGCGTGGCGCTTCACCACAGAGGAGCTAGCGGCGGCGGACATGGTGCTGGGCGGCGGCGGAACAAGCAGAGCGGGGTGGAGGAGACCTAGGGACGGGGGAATGGGAAGGACGGATTAACCAGGGGCCAAATTGCATATAAGCCCAACCGCCAGGGGCGGGAAAACTCCCGCCTGGACCCTCTGGTGTCAATGTGGCACTGGTCAGCAGCGGTCAGACGAGATTAGGACCTCGCGTGAACAACTTAAAAAGATTTGGGACTCAGATATGCATTTTGAAAGAATTATGACCCAAGTGACACCTCCAAAAAAGAATTAGGACCGCGCTTGCATTTTACTCTTTTCAGATTGGGTCATGGGACACATTTTACAATCACCTGTGCAGTTGATATCTAGTATACCGATATCCCTAAAAAAAATCTATACCGATGAAAATTTTGTTTGATTTTATCTGATCAATCCAAACCATCCAAATATATATATATATATATATATATATATATATATATATATATATGAAAAAAATAGAATTTTGTTTGGTCACGCAATAACTATCCCCGCAATTGTGTAATTATTCCCTTCTTTTTTATCAAAACATTTTTCACTGTAAATATCCATTTTATTTTACACCTTGCATTGTCTGCACACCGAACTCTAGTAGTCTTCTCTGCCCATATGTACATATTTCACATGGTATATGCTTTCCTCTTGGTTGTATATGTCTATATACATTTATGATTGTATATTATGTAAAATTGTGTGTAGCGACACATATAAGATTGCCATTAATTATGAATTCCACGTGGCTAATATAGATTGTTTACCCATTTGGCATGCATGTTGATGTGTCTAATTCTGATAAAATAATGTTGTTTAGAATTTACCAAGACAATATAGACCATTGAATATGGTCTAGACAACATAATTAATCGAACAAAAATGCATCATTGGATAGTTGGATTTAAGGTACAAATGCCCAACTTTTTTTGATTTTGTAGGAGGTTTCATGGCACCCAGGGTCCATGGAACACTCCTATATCTGTATGTGATTTTTTAACACAGTACAGATGCAAGCGCTCATATACACGCTCATACACTCACTCCTATGAACGCACACACGCACACCATATCCCTATGAGCACCTTCAAAAGACTGAGCCTACATATCATTTTGAGATTTACCAAGTCACCGTGCGAGCACCAGGACTTGAACCCTGATGAGCTGAGGATACCACAGTCCCTTTAACCATTCAAACACCGGTTGGTTCGCATTTGTATGTGATTGTTGGTGATGAAGACAGCGACTAACCAAGTAAATTAGTAATTGCGGCATGGTTAATAAAAATACAAATATAGACCTAACAACCATTCATGGCATCTATCGACGAGGAGTTCTATTATATAACCACAAAGTACAACCTCCGTCCTAAATTATTTGTTTTAAATTTGTCTAGTTACGGATGTAGTTGACAACATGCTATTCAGCCAAATCATCATTATTTTAGAAACTTTACAATTCTAGTCGGATTTCTCCAAAGCTAGTTAGACAAACGAAATCATCATGATCCATTGCAATATAAAACTCAACTAGCATCTCAGATGACGGTTCGGTGCTAAGTCCCTGTTTCCCATATGATTCGTCGCTTGAATTATTTCTCCACTTATAGAAGCAATTTTTCTATTGTTTTGTACCTCAACTTTATTGATGGAATTTATCACTTCGTTTATTCAATAGTGTTTATCAAGAGAATTTCCCTAACGTTTTGATCTAAGGTCTTCACTTAGAACTTAAATTCGGGGGAATCTATCCAACATGGCTTGTTACTCTACATGTTTTCGGAGGTACTTCTCGATGTTGTCCATTCATCATCATGAGATATGCATGGCAATGCCAATAGGTTTGGCAGCGGTTTCAAGTAGAATTTAGATACATATTGTTTTGATTGTCGTTTCTCTTTCCCTTACTTAGGGCCTTTACTAGGTTAGATTAAAAATACTCACCAATGCAGGGTCATTTTGTTTGCATCTCCTGTGGTGTGGCCACACTGCCAGCATTCACAAACCAACACGGGTGCAACACTTTGGTTGACACCGTTTCTCTACAGACAAGGAAACCAGAGAGAACATGACACGCAGCAAAAGGGAGGCGATGGTCCAATCGTACATGGCAACTGATGGTGTCAAATACGCATATCCAATCCACCAACAAGATCAAAGGTATAACACGCCGGAACAGCATGCACAAAATTTTCTTTGAGCTATTGCAATCTTTATTCGATCACACCGCAGTTCAATCAGACAAATAGCGAGCAAACCCCAACATTTGCAGCCTTGCAGGTCTCAGCATGCGTGGCCTTTCGTTTCAGTCGTACATTATTCAGTTTGATTCAATTTACCACAATGTTTCTTTAACTCGTTTGCCAACATCTAGCTAATTGATTGATGGGCATTTATACATTTGCAGAAAAAACATCCCCTTGGACAAAAGATGAGAGCCCATGTTAATTATCAGGAGAGAGGAACCAACGCATTTGATTCATCTCAGCTCGCAATTTACGCAGCACAAGCCATAGCTTCTTTTTTAGCTGTTTCCTCAGATCTGCTGAGCACAAAAGCTGAGGTTAGTAACTGGTCAAGTGAACAAACAAAATGAGATGAACTACTAAGAAACAAGTTGTATTTCCCATTTGCATAAAAAACGACGCCTGAAGAAAATTGAATCTAGTTTTGTTTTGGATGGATGATAGACCATCAGTTAACGTATTATGTATATTGTTAATGACACCGAGGTCAGTATGCATAACAAAAGAGATTAATCGAGCAAAAACGTTGTTAAAGATGGCAGTAGACACAAATTGTACCTCTCAATTCCTTCTCCAACTTCCATTCTGATAAAATTGCCAATTGTTACTTTCGAACCAACCTCCTTTGACAAATCATTCAGCAGAGTCTGAAAAGAAGATACCAACAAGCAAAGCTATTAGAGATCACAATTCACGGCCGTAAATCATCAAGGAAAAGGTTGGCCAACTTACCTTAATGTTTGTGCTATCATTAACAACGTATTTTTGCTCCAAAAGCACGACATCTTCAAAATACTTCCTCAATCGGCCCTCCACCATTTTCTCTATGGCCATTTGGGGTTTACCTGAACTTTCAGCCTAACATGTTACAAAGCAGTATGTCATGTCTTTTCTTAAGTAACTTGGCATGCACAGCTCACCTTCATATTAAGGATCCATGTCATAAAACACATTAATTCAACTCATGGAAATAAGCAGTGTAAATGCTACCCACTTCTAAAACTTAAACCAAACAGCTCTCCTGATATTACTAATCCAAAAATCTTATGATATGATCAGGCTGCTTCCCGTTACATCATCTTTCTCATCTCCGCAACACACATGTTTCTTCTTTCTTTTAATCCAAAATCTTACGGCGATGCATGCATCTGCTTATCCTTAGTCATTCCCTACTTTGTAAAATTGTTTTGTTTGTTCTGTCAAAATGGTAGAAAACTTAAGAACCAGCTGATGGCCTGTGATAGACACATTTATCACACAAGTGCATGTCCATTTCTTGCATAATAGTGGATGGATGTCAACTACTCAGCCACACGACTATATGACTGTAAATCATTCTAGGTAATGTCAGAATAAGGATACCTGAGTTCGGAGCACGTCACGTTCATTTTCTAAAGCTGCAGCAGAAACCAATTCTTTTGATAAGAATAATGGTTTTGCTGCAACAATATGCATTGCGATAGACGACCCAACTCTCTTGAGAGCATCAAGGGAAGCACTGCTATCTTCTGCTTCTAATGTAATCAATCCAGCAATGCGGCCCAAACCTGAAGCAAGAAAATGCATTAATTAAGTGAACGAGCAAATGTGCCGTTTATCCAAAGAAAGGAGAAAATGAGAAAAAGAAAAGAGTGCTGACAGGAACAAATGATAACACCGAGTTTGGCCATCTTAGGAAAGAGATTATTAGTAGGATTAATATAACGTGTAATTTATATAAGGAGTACAGAAACAAGGCTTCCAGGTTTTAGATCAAGTGTCATTTTCTTAATGTTGTACTACTAGTACAAAATTCAAGAGTTGTTGAAATTGCAATTTATCAGCAGTATGGCTGCACAGCTATGTTTCTGCCAACAGTTCTGCAACAGTACACTAAGGCCTGTCTCCTGCTACAAATACAATAAATACACAGTACTGTATTTTTTTGAACAAAATACATAGTACTGTATATGATATCCAGTTGTCTACAATGAATGAAATGGTGACAAGAATAAATAGGAGACAAACATGCTCCAGATGAAAATTATTGTTCGTGGTGTTTAATAGTCATACTTAGCCAACGAAATAAAAAATCTGAAGAATGGCAGACACATGGTCTGGATAAAACTTGACAAACTGAAATAACGTCTGTGCACCTGGCTGAGGACAGGTATGCAGATAAGATGAAACGACACCATGTCCAGTCGTGGACAACATGAAACCTCGTCTGAGTTTTACATTCTCCCCAACCATGGCAGCGACTTCTGTAACAGCATTTTGAACAGTTGTTTCACCACTGAGTTTAGGATGATCTAGGTTAATACTCATGTTCTGCAAAGACGAGGAGCAATGTAGTAGTTTCTCACATGAAAAAAACAGAAAAAAAGGAAGATAAACATATAATAATCTCAGCTGTATTGCAGACACTTCAATTTATATAGATCATCAGACATTATTAGCCTAAAATTTACTATCCATCTATGATAAATAGACGCAGGCACTGCAAGGCACTACAACTGAGAAACAGGTACCTAATTGTTCCAAAAGTAATGTAACATAAGCAAAACAGGAAATCCAACCAAAACCACCTGAAGTAATTTCATTTCGTTTCAGATGCTTTATGCTTGTCACCAAGCATTGCCTGTATAATTGAATATGATGACCCTCAAAATCATCACCGCCATTCACCCATCCCATTCCTCACCAATCACAAATCAAATATACGACAAACTAGTCTCGGCATAGATTCACAAAGTCAACAGTGCAGGACATAAATAATCTTATTTGCACTGCTAAGGCTGCATCACCTTCATTACAGGAACTTCTGTTGGTGTTGCAAACCCCTTCATTTATACTATGATCTACTTTTTCACTCATGTTGCATTAGTAGATGCCATGTCAAGTTTATCATATCAACTCTTGCCAATATCTACAAAATTTCAGTGATACTAGGTCACGGCATAACACTATGACATATCCATGTTCTTGATCAATGGTATTTTAGTACTTCAAGCAATTCACCAAACCGACTCCATACGTAATGAAAAGCTGATGCCCACAAGGCTTAGATTGTATTAGGCCCTGCCATAACACTTTACACAAATTTGATCATAAAGCCCAGTTCAAATGGAATATAAATCAACATGAAACTCCATCAATTAAAATCTAATAATTTGGATTTGGTAGTGACGAACCTACAGCCATCACTGGTAGATATAAGCAAAATACCATATGTCATGTATTGGAACTGCTCAGCAGGGGAGGATGATAGAAACAATAGATGTTCAATAAACTAACCAACAGGTAATTACACACCTCCAAATATGCAGGAGCAAAAGGAAAAACCAATTTGCCGGGATCCTGTGCTGACAAAGCCATCTTTGCCAAGGATGAAGCCTGCATGGCAAATAAATTTTGGAAAAAAGGGTTATCGACATTGTATCCGTTTGAGAGCACAGATAATAATCGACACATTTAATTAAGTACACTCTGGTGTTTTGTCCAATATGATACCAGAATTTATTAATATCCTAGAATATAAAATTACATGAACAGAGTACTTCAAGAATACAATTACAACAGAGTTTGAAGTTGGAGTATCAGACAAAAACTAGAAAGCTGATTATATATGGTTAGAAAATTCTTATTTATGTTTTATATAACATAAGGTCCGACACAACATTTACTACTGCTATTATAAAGGGGAATTGGTGGGTCCGTCATCCAACTCCCCTCACACACCAGACACATGGGCCTGATTTTCTACCATCCGAAAAAACAATCAGCTGCCAATCTGCTCCCATACCATGTGCGCTTGATTTTCTACCGTCCAAAAAACGGACTCCCAGTTTAAAATCGTCTGAGATCTTAAAATAAGACGAATTGCCATCTTTTCCCAAAATTAAAATGATACTCTTCAAGTCATGGAGAAATGATTTCTACTTATGTCAACTACAATAAAATCATCTTCTAATTTTCATATACTTATGTTAAGGATATGGACCTAAAAGGACCTTGCCTCTCACTCTTACATGGTTCAGTATAATTATAAGATTCAGTTTTGCTAAAGCACATCTAGATGTGCCATAAGTATTGCACATCTAAGTCATATGTCATTGATCTTACATTGAGATTCGTGTGAATATTGTTTTTCTCTTTTTTCTTTTTCTCTTTATGCTTGATTCACTCACTTAGATGTGAAATAACTAGAGCACATCTAGATGTGCCCTAGACATACCCAGTAAGATAACACAAATCATGTTGCTGAGTGTGATACCGACCAGATACTGGAACACATCATTTCTTGCCACAAAGTCAGTCTCGCAGTTTAGCTCGACCACAACAGCCATTTTCTCATCTTGTGCGATAGCTAGCAAACCTTCAGCAGCAGTCCTTGACGACTTTTTGGCAGCAGATATTACCCCTCTTTTCCTTAGATCCTTTTGTGCATCCTCTGAAAGAAATCAACAAACTGGGGTAAGAATGGAGGGAATAAACACATTTGTCAACAAAGCTGCGCCTAAAGCGAGAAGAAAGAAGAGCTAACCAATATCCCAGTTGCAACTGACTAGCGAAGCTTTGACATCTTTGATCGGGGCACACGTTCTTTCGCGTAGTTGTTTAATAAGATTCATTTGCTCCGAAGCAGGCAACTCAGAGCTAAATCTCCTACGAATCATGCCATTTTGGGCAAAATGATTGCTCGACAGATGAGTTTCGAACGTTGCAGAAGTATACCCTCGAGCGGCTTGTCGTTGAGCACGAGACAGAAGCCCTAGTATGGGCCTTCTAGCACCCTGACCCCAAGCCATTCTCGGATTGCTCTGCAACAAGGGCGGACAGACGCAATTCTTCAGAAAACTACACAGGCAACACACATCACAGCAGCCAAATTCAGTTTTGGATAAAAGACGATTAGGCGCCGCCGCTGCCAGATGCAGAGAGGAGAGAGGGCGTCAAGCGCAGGGAGAAAGAGAGGAATTGGGCCCCACCTGCAGATCCGCCGGTGCCGGCCGCCGTTCAACCGCCGCCGCCGAACGCCAGAGAGGGTGGGAGACTGGGAGCCGAGAGGAGGGTGCGCGCGGTAGGGTTTCGTAAGGGGTTGAACCAGGAGCAGAAAAAGGAAAAAAGAAAACCTTTTCTTTACTGGATCTGGATGGATGGAAAAATGGAAAACCTTGGAGAGCACCGATGAGGCTGGATGCTCTCCTGGGTGTGTCACCCACACATAGGGGTTGTTTGGATAGGTGGGATATATAAAACTGATTCTCTATAAACCATGAAAACAGTCTAACCGAATAAAATCACATTTGGCTACTACTCCCTCCGTTCCTAAATACTTGTCTTTCTAGGCATTTTAACAAGTGACTACATACGGAGCAAAATGAGTGAATCTACACTCTAAAATATGTCTACATACATTCGTATGTAGTAGTCATTTGAAATGTCTAGAAAGACAAATATTTAGGAACGGAGGAAGTATATCTAATCCATGGATACATAAAACTCGGTTCTCTAAAACCTGAAATTATGCGTTTATAGAAAAACTACTATTAGTCGTTTTTCTAAAAACTCGATTTGCATATCCTCCGTCTCGTCGCCTATATTCCACGTCGTCCGCCGTGGTCACGCCATCCAACTCCTCCATGCCGTCTGCCCTGGTCACGCCACCGCCTCCTCTTCCGTGCCGTCTGTCGTGGCTGCGCTGTCCGGCATGGTCGCTCGCATCCTCTTCCTCCGCACCTTGTATCATTGCCGCGCTGTCCGCCATGGTTGCGCCGGGGTGATCGCGTTGTCCGTCGTGGCTGTGCCATGGTGATCATGTCGTGCGCCGTGATCGTGTCCCATCGAGGCTAGCTCATTGACGGCCTATTTGCAGCCTGGACGTACGTCCGCTCTGTTTGTAGCCTGGACGGCCGGCGTCGAGGAGCGGCAGCTGCAGCTCTACGTCCGACGCTTCTTCTGCTGCTCCCACAAACTGCCCTCGCTGACGGCCTCAATAGCTTCCTATTGGTGGCCGCCGCACTGACCTTGCTCTCTCTCGACGTGTACCTGATGGGAACGAATGTCATGCTCTCTGATGCCCTGGGTACCGGTGCGGACAAAGAAGCCTGTGTGCTTGCGTCTTGGCGCTCGGGGAGCTGCAGAACGGTGGAGTTGAAGAAGGCATGCATCCGCGTAGCCTTGCCGCTGTACGCAAAGGGAAGTCGAAGAGGAACTGCAGCTTGACTGCTTAAGATACTCTGTCGGCAGTCAATCTGGTTAAAAGTTCATGGTTGTAGTTCACGACAGAATAAAGCTGAAGCACTGTACAAGCAGGAATGGACTGGTTCTAACCCAAACAGGATTTTTTACAAACTGATTTTTCACACAACAGATGATAAAACCGGTTTTGCTAAAAATCAGCTAAAACCTGTTTTTATATAAATCCATCGCTAATGTCCCTTATCCAAACAACCACATACTGAGCATCTTCAATGAATAACTAATTTTTACATCTTCGAGACCCGAAATTCCCTCTTCAAGACTTTAACAGATGATGTAGATACAACATCTCTGCCTCCCGAAGGGAAAATATCAGGCGCTACGGGACCACCTAAGTTTAGGTGCTCCAAGAGCTTCTCGGCCATTGGATCTGAAATCCAACGGTCATCTACAGATGCGCTGGACCCAATTTGCAATACCAAATTTCTGGGGGTGTTCTTTGAATAAAAGCGTGAGCTCTCTCCTCGGCCTTCGGATCTCAGATCTAACGGTTGAAAAGCTCCTGAAGCACCTAATCTTAGGTGCTCCCGTAGCATCAGATATCCTCCCGCCTCCCGAAGATGTAAAATTCAATACCTCGCGATGCAAATTTACATCTCCACCTACAGAAGATATAAAAATGGCAACCGCGCACCAATCGTCTAACTGCTTTCCGTGTGCTTCCGCGTGACCGCTGCCCGCCCAATCCGACGTCCGCCGAATTCGCCCAAAATCGACGTCACCGCCACTCTACCCGCCTGTCCTCCGCTGCCTGCCTCGTCGTACTAGCCTCGACTGTCCCCCGCAGCCGCCGATTCATTTTCGGTCGTTGGGGGTCGTGGTCGGCCTGGTCTCCGTTATGCCTTCCAAGGCGCGGGTCGTGGTCGGGTTGGGCTTGTTCCTAGCCAAGACCAACCGCTGGAGGCAGGAGAGGCGTGCCACGCCACCCGCCCGACGGCCGCCCGCCTACGCCGTTCTTCCGGTTGACAACGACGCCTAGCTCCCTCCGTCTTCTCTGCAGGGCCACGACCGTTTCCTCTGCCAAACAGCCGCTGCCGCTGCCGAACTGTTGCCCAACCCGCAGCCGACCGATTTCTTCCACCCCGCAAGCAAGGTGTTCGACAAAATTCCCCCAAGGTAAAAAACGAGCAAACTTGAAGGGTTTTATAATTCGGTTGGAGAGGTAGTTCGACGGTGATTTCCGCATTGTAGATGATCTCGTGCGACTCCTCTTTCGTGGATGATTCCTTGTCGGATGAGGAATTTGATTTGAACGAAGAAGAGGATGCTTCTATGCTAGTGGCGATGCACAATAGGAAGAAGCTGAAGCGCGGCGATTTCGTGTAAGGTCGTGCGTTCATTCGGAGAGAATGAGTTGAGGCGCACAAGAGGTTGATGCGCAACTATTTTGGTTCACCACCCATTTTTCCCGAGAGGTACTTCCGACGCCGGTTCAGAATATCCAACGACTTGTTCATCCACATTTGCAATTCCGTGAAGCAGCATGATCGATCCTTCGAGCAGGGGAATTGTGCTGGGTTGCTTGGACATAGCACCGAACAGAAGGTCACTGCCGCTTTGCGCATGATGGCCTATGGTGTTCCGGCAGACTACATTGATGACAACTTGGCGATGGCAGAGAGCAGTTCTATCTTATATGTCAAACAATTTGCAAAGACTATGGTAGAAGTGTTTGGTGCAGAGTACTTGAGAGCACCCAATGCTCAGGACACTCATAGGCTTTTGGAGATGAACAAAACTCATGGGTTTTCAGGTATGCTAGGGTCCGTCGATTGCATGCATTGTTAATGGAAAAATTTCCCAAAAGCATGGCATTGACAGTTCAAGGGTCGTGGGAAGCATGCCACCATCATTCTTTAGGGCGTTGCCGATCAAGAAACATGGTTTTGGCATTCATATTTTGGGATGCCTAGATCTTGCAATGACATCAACGTGCTCGACCGGTCACCTCGCTTGCCAAGTTAGCAAATGGAGAAGCACCACCGGTGACCTTCGAAGCAAATGGTTGCACATACAACTATGGGTACTATCTTGCCGATGAGATCTACCCGAGGTGGAGTACTTTTGTCAAGCCAATTGCAAAACCCCAAGGTAAGAAATAACTCATCTTTCACAATGCACAAGCGGCAGCTAAGAAAGATGTTGAGAGGGCTTTTGGAATTTTGCAATCCCAATTTGCTATTGTGCAAGGACCATCTAGATTCTGGGATAAAAAATCCTTTGGTATATCATGACCACTTACATGATCATGGATAACATGATCATTGGGAATGAGCGTGGACAAGATTTAGATTACACCTTCTATCATTTGATGGGCATACGTGTTATGCCATTGAGAATAGAGGAGCGAATCAAATGTTTCATGAAGGTGTACAATAAATTAGAGACTCCGATGCGCACGATCAAGTTTAGAAGGATTTGATGGAGAAGTATTGGAAATGCCATGGTGAAAGAGCCAGCTAGTTTCATTATTTGTTTGTTGAATTGTGCAAAACTATGTTGTATTTGTGTTGCATTTGATCTTGTGGATTTGATGAATTATGTAATAATTTGACATTGTGGGCATGCGAAACTTTTAAGTTGTTTCCCGGATGTGTTATTTCAATTTGTGCGGCTGAACAGCAGTCGCGCGGTCGTCGACAGCTTTTACATCTCCATTTTGCATCATCTATTGGAGTTGCTCTTTTACATCTCCAATATACATATCTGTTAGAGTTGCCTCTTTTTTGGAGATGTAAATAGCATTTTTTGGAGATGTAATTACATGTCCCGTTTTACATCTCCAAATTTGCATTTTCTATTGGAGATGCTCTCGTCACATGGGATATGTGATAAGCTACTCTATTCGTTCCAAAATACTCCCTATGTCTCAGTATAAGAGGTTTTTTGCAGTTTAATTTGAACTGCAAAATCTTCTTGTATTTAGGGAGAGAGGTAGTAAGTGTCATGGTTTTAGTACCGAAGAAGATGGAAGGTATGGTATTTAGAGATCTTCACAGATTTAATCGTACTATGTCAATGAATCATTATATGCACGTGTTCTTGGTGCAAAATACTATCCGGATGGTGACGTTTTGAAAGCCAAACCGAAGAATGGTTCACCACATACATGGCAAAGTATTGTTGTTGGAAACTAAACATTTAAAAGAAGTTTTATTTGAGGATTTTGAACCGATGAGAAGATCAACATATGGCAAGACCCGTGGAACCCTTCAAGTGCTAACGATAAGATGATAACTCCAAGGGGTCAAATTATGTTGACAGAAGTAGAAGAGTTGGTAGATCCGTATAATGGACAGTGGGATGAAGCATTGATCTGTGACGTCTTCGGCCTGGTCGATGCACAATGTATATTGCAAATACAACTAAACGTGCATGATTGTTAAGATTTTTTCACGTGGCACTACAACAGATCGGGCACCTTCTCTATCAAATCAGCATATCATAGAGAATGGGAACACCAACATGGACAACGTTGCGAACCAACCTGTGGTTAGATGTTAGGAGGACATTGGTATCCTCAGCCCATCGGGGTTCAAGTCTTAGACTTGACATTGGTGCTCGCATTATTCCTGGATTTATTTCAGGCTTCCGGCGATGTTCATTCAGTGCAGAGACGTACTCGTCGATTGCGAGACGCATGTAGTGACTTCATAAAATCTTAAGATGTTACGTCGGCCCAGTCTCTCAAATATGCTCGTAGGGGTAGGGTATGCGCGCATGCGTTTATAGGGATACGGTATGCGTGTGTACGCTCATATGGGTGAGTGTATGCTCGTGTATGTGAGCGACTTCGATTGTACCGTGTTATAAAAAAACATGGACAACATCTGTCTTGAGTTGATGGACAAGGATGTGTTCTATCTAGTCCTATATGACGGTCTGGAAGTTACAGATTCCTGGGAATATAAAAACATTCTGTTGAAAAGTTTTACATGTGATCTTACCATGTTTGGGCACTTTGGCAAATCGTCATGTAGTCACAAGGGCACAATTCCCGACATGCCTTTTAGCTACGGAAGACATCCAACACTGCGAGTTTACTTGCGAGAGAGTACAAGGCATTTGGGAAGAGCTCGGGCTCCTAGACCTAATACAGAAAATTGTTATCCATTGCCAATCTCTCGAAATAGGCTTTTGTCTCGCTTTATAGATAAAGCATAGTCCCGTACAACAGTCACCAGAGCATAATCACCAAACTGACGGCTGGGGCCACAACACAACAAAGCCTAAGAAAACATAAAAGAAATAGGAAAAAAAGGCCACCTAGTGGCAGTCGCGAGGTGACACTATGATACTGAAAGCCGGCACGCCGTAGCCATAAGCGCATCCATCATGTAGCCGAGGCGGGCATGATCACGCTGCCTCAAGAGCGGGTGCCAGTGCTGCATAAAAGCAAGGAATTTGAAGGAGTCAGATGCCTTTGTCGGGAAGACCTTCTCAATCATCATCTTATTACGGGTCGTCCAAAGTGTCCAAGCCATCACCGCAAAAATGAGCCAAAAGAGGCGGTGATTACTGCGGATGGGTGGCCCTATATTGGAGAAACTCCGCAAGGTCCAGGGACCTCCAGTCGGGCCCCAGCGCCTCGCAGACGAACGTCCACGTCACCCTTGCGGCCATACAGGAGAAGAGGATATGTGTCTCTATCTCCGGTACCGCGCAAAGGGGACACAGGCCATTCCCCGGGTCGTGTCGCTTAGGAATCTCAGTCCCTGAGGGGAGGCGGTTACGCAAAAGCTGCCAGACGAATATCTTAATTTTCAGGGGGGCGGGGGGCCTTCCACATTGGAACTAACCAAGGTGTGGCCGGAGCCTGACACAGAGATATGTCGAGCTCACCGAAAATTCCGCCGTCGGGGTGAGCCTCCACGACACCGTGTCCGGGTTCTCTTGGAGCGTCAGTGGTCGAGCATCCCGCAAACTAGACCAGTCGTCACTCTCGCTTGACCAAAGGTACTGCGGAACCTAACGTTCCACTGTCCATCGTGTAGCGTCGCTGATACAAGTGCGGGCGGATCTTCACAAATCGAGAATAGACTAGGGAACCTCACACGTAACGGTTTGGGCCCCAACCAGGGATCCAACGAAAACTGGATCTCGTCTCCATTACCCATGGAGAAGGAAATCCCTAGGCAGTTTCCTCCTTGATCTTCTAGATGGCTCGCCAAAACTGCGATCCTCCCCTCCAAGAGCATGCCAGAAGAGGCTCACCCCTAATGTTTTGCCTGAATGAGCTGAAGCCAGAGTCCGCCCTCCCCGCGCAGTATCCGCCAAACCCACCGCAACATCAAGGCGACATTCATACGTCAGAAGGCCACAATGCCCAAGCCACCTTGGTCTTTGGGCATGCAAATGTCAGCCCACTTGACCATGTGATACTTTTGGCGGCCATCGGCGGCCTACCAAAAGAAGCTGGCAAGGTCCTTATCGATGGAGCTATGGACGCCCTCTGGTAAGATATACATCCCCATCATGTACATGGGGAGGCTCGCGAGGTTCGCACCAATGAGGATCGATTTGCTCCCCTTGGAGGTAAACCATCCCCGCCATGGCTCAGCTCTAGATGCCACCCGCACCGCCAGGGGGTCAAATGCAGTTGCTTGAATTTTCGAGTCGGCCATCGGCATCCCCAAATAAGTGATGGGGAATGTGGTCAGCCGACAGTTAAGGTTGTCAGCAATCCTCTGTTGCTCTTCTGTCGAGAATCCCAAAACGACGACTTCGCTCTTATCAAAGTTGATCTTTAGTCCGGACATAGACTCAAAACACAGGTACAAGAACTTAAGATTGATGATGTCGAGGGTCATCCCCTCCACCATAATCATGGTTTCATCAGCATACTGGAGATGGGTGACCCCACCGCCAGGGATTAGGTGTCCAACTACGCCCGAGATGTGGTCGGCCCTCCTAGCCTTATCCAAAATCCCTGCTAGCGCATCAACGGTGAGGTTGAAGAGGAGTGGGGATATCGGGTCTCCCTACTTTACTCCTAAAGGGGACTTATAGAATGATCCCACCTCGCCGTTAATGTTGATCGTCCTGCTACCAGATTGGACTAGCTGCATGATCCACGAGCACCAACGATCATCAAAGCCCCTACGCTGCATGACTAGCCGCAAGAAGGACCAATCCAGACGGTCATATGCTCTCTGGAAGTCCAACTTGAGGAAGACACCCTTATGGCCATGTGCCCTAACCTCATAGATGATTTCGTGTAGGGCCAGGATTTCGTCATGGATCCGTCGGCCTTTCAGAAATGTCGTCTGAAGGGGGTGATCAAGCCACTCTGCTACAGGGTAGTGCATACTTGGAGAACATGTGCTCTAAAACGTTGATAACCGTAATAGTCCTAAAGTGGCGAATGTCCGTAGCCCCTACTACCTTGGGGATAAGAGTAATGACACCATAGTTTACATGTGCCATGTTGAACGTCCCGATATAAGATTCATGGAACATCGACATGATCACAGGTTTTAGGACATTCTAGAACTTTTGGAAGAAGATCACTAGCAGGCCATCACTACAAAAAAAATACACTTCCGTGATGATACGTGTTTGTCACAGTAGGTCGCGTTTTTTGTCATGCATGTACATCCATGACGATTTTATGACAGAATCAAGATAGTCATACCTGTGTTGTCGTAGAAGTCTTCCATGACATTACCAAAATTATCATCACGGAAGTGTCCACTTCCATGACAATAAATCGCGCGTCACAGAAGTGCTTTCATCAAGGGTGACCGACACGTGGCATCCACCGTAACGGAACGCCGTTAAGCTATCGGGTCCGTTTTTGGATCTGATAACCCGTTAACAGCCCGGACCAATGGGGATTTTCCACGTGTAAAATCATCATTGGCTGCAGGAAACACGTGTTGCCTCACCGTTGGGACAGATGTCATCCACTCATTGGACATGAGGCGCCTATGATAGGTCGACACGTGGCACGACCCAACAGTGGCCCATTTTGGTGAAAAAGGCCGGCCCAGTAAAAATTAGCAGGCCGGCCCATATAAGGCCTATTTGTGTCAGGTCCATTTAAGCCCATGGCCCATACAAGATGTGCCAATTCGGCCCGTCAACGGCCCATTAAAGATTTGACACCATTGCAGCCCATCGTCAATTCGAGCCCGTTAACAGCTCGCTATATATTTGGGCTCAATATCGGCCCAATGATATTTCGGCCTGTTAACGGCCCATTTAATGGATGGGCCAATTTTCAGGATGTACATCTTTCGGCCTTTTAGCAACCCATTTAAATGTTGGGCTAATTTCTGGCCCGGTGTGTCTTTCAGCCTGTTGACGACCCATAAATCTGATGGGCCATTTGTAGTCGGACCTGAGTTTCGGCCTTTTAGCGGCCCATTTAAGTGTTGGGCCAATTTCTGGCCCGGTGTCACTTTTAGCCTGTTGACGACCCATAAATCAGTTGGGCCATTTGTAGTCGGACCTGAGTTTTGGCCTTTTAGCGACCCATTTAAGTGTTGGGCCAATTCCCGGCCCTGTGTGCCTTTCGGCCTGTTAACGGACCATAAATGAGTTGGGCCATTTGTAGTCAGACCTTAGTTTTGGCCTTTTAACGGGCCATGCCCTTCATGGTCCAATACCAGCCCAGTTTCTCTTTCGGCCTGCTAAAGGCCCACAACACAGTTGGGCCGTTTACAGTACGACCTGACTTTCGGCCTCTTAGCGGCCCATGCTCTTCATGGTCCAGTACAAGCCCGCTGTCTCTTTCGGCCTGCTAAAGGCCTATAGTATAGTTGGTGTTGGGGAACGTAGTAATTTCAACAGTTTTCCTATGCACACGCAAGATCATGGCGATGCATAGCAACGAGAGGGGAGAGTGTTGTCCACGTACCCTCGTAGACCGAAAGCGGAAGCGTTAGCACAACGCGGTTGATGTAGTTGTACGTCTTCACGATCCGAGCGATCAAGTACCGAACGTACGACACCTCCGAGTTCAGCA
Source organism: Aegilops umbellulata (assembly GCA_032464435.1). Lineage (NCBI taxonomy): Eukaryota > Viridiplantae > Streptophyta > Magnoliopsida > Poales > Poaceae > Aegilops > Aegilops umbellulata. The sequence continues at coordinate 292,711,309 of CP136060.1, forward strand.
CACGTTCAGCCCGATGACGTCCCTCGAACTCCGATCCAACCGAGTGTTGAGGGAGAGTTTCGTCAGCATGACGGCATGGTGACAATGTTGATGTTCTACCGACGCAGGGCTTCGCCTAAGCACCGCTACAGTATTATCGAGGTGGACTATGGTGGAGGGGGCACCGCACACGGCTAAGAGATCAAACAGATCAATTGTTGTGTCTTTGGGGTGCCCCCTGCCCCTGTATATAAAGGAGCAAGGGGTAGGCCCGCCGGCCCTCTATGGCGCGCCCCCAAGAGGGGAATCCTACTAGGACTCCAAGTCCTAGTAGGTTTCCACCTAAAGGGAGAGCGGGGGAAGGAAGGAGAGGGAGAGGGAGAAGGAAAGGGGGGCGCCGCCCCCCTCTCCTAGTCCAATTCGGACCAGAGGGGGAGGGGGTGTGCGGCCCTCCCTGGCCGCCCCTCTCTCTCTCTCCACTAAGGCCCATCGAGGCCCATTAGTTCCCCCGGGGGTTCCGATAACCCTCCGGCACTCCGGTTTTATCCGAAACTTCTCCGGGACACTTCTGGTGTCCGAATATAGTCGTCCAATATATCAATCTTCATGTCTCGACCATTTCGGGACTCCTCGTCATGTCCGTGATCACATCCGGGACTCCGAACAACCTTCGGTACATCAAAACACATAAACTCATAATAAAACTATCATCGTAACGTTAAGCGTGCGGACCCTACGGGTTCGAGAACTATGTAGACATGACCAAGACACGTCTCCGGTTAATAACCAATAGCGGAACCTGGATGCTCATATTGGCTCCCACATATTCTATGAAGATCTTTATCGGTCAGACCGCATAACAACATACATTGTTCCCTTTGTCATCGGTATGTTACTTGCCCGAGATTCGATTGTCGGTATCTCAATACCTAGTTCAATCTCATTACCGGCAAGTCTCTTTACTCATTCTGTAATACATCATCCCACAACTAACTCATTAGTTGCATTGCTTGCAAGGCTTAAGTGATGTGCATTACCGAGAGGGCCCAGAGATACCTCTCCGACAATCGAAGTGACAAATCCTAATCTCGAAATACGCCAACCCAACAAGTACCTTCGGAGACACCTATAGAGCACCTTTATAATCACCCAGTTACATTGTGACGTTTGGTGGCACACAAAGTGTTCCTCCGGTAAACGGGAGGTGCATAATCTCATAGTCATAGGAACATGTATAAGTCATGAACAAAGCAATAGCAACATACTAAACGATCGTGTGCTAAGCTAACATAATGGGCCATGTTAATCACATCATTCTCCTAATAATGTGATCCTGTTAATCAAATGACAACTCATGTCTATGGTTAGGAAACATAACCATCTTTGATTAACGAGCTAGTCAAGTAGAGGCATACTAGTGACACTCTGTTTGTCTATGTATTCACACATGTATTATGTTTCCGGTTAATACAATTCTAGAATGAATAATAAACATTTATCATGATATAAGGAAATAAATAATAACTTTATTATTGCCTCTAGGGCATATTTCCTTCAGTCTCCCACTTGCACTAGAGTCAATAATTTAGATTACACAGTAATGATTCTAACACCCATGGAGCCTTGGTGCTGATCATGTTTTGCTCGTGGAAGAGGCTTAGTCAACGGTTCTGCAACATTCAGATCCGTATGTATCTTGCAAATTTCTATGTCTCCCACCTGGACTAGACCCCGGATGGAATTGAAGCGTCTCTTGATGTGCTTGGTTCTATTGTGAAATCTGGATTCCTTCGCCAAGGCAATTGCTCCAGTATTGTCACAAAAGATTTTCATTGGACCCGATGCACTAGGTATGACACCTAGATCGGATATGAACTCCTTCATCCAGACTCCTTCATTTGCTGCTTCCGAAGCAGCTATGTACTCCACTTCACATGTAGATCCCGCCACGATGCTTTGTTTAGAACTGCACCAACTAACAGCTCCATCGTTCAATGTAAACACGTATCCGGTTTGTGATTTAGAATCGTCCGGATCAGTGTCAAAGCTTGCATCAATGTAACCATTTACGATGAGCTCTTTTTCACCTCCATAAACGAGAAACATATCCTTAGTCCTTTTCAGGTACTTCAGGATGTTCTTGACCGCTGCCCAGTGATCCACTCCTGGATTACTTTGGTACCTCCCTGCTAGACTTATAGCAAGGCACACATCAGGTCTGGTACACAACATTGCATACATGATAGAGCCTATGGCTGAAGCATAGGGAACATCTTTCATTTTCTCTCTATCTTCTGTAGTGGTCGGGCATTGAGTCTTACTCAACTTCACACCTTGTAACACAGGCAAGAACCCTTTCTTTGCTTGATCCATTTTGAACTTCTTCAAAACTTTGTCAAGGTATGTGCTTTGTGAAAGTCCAATTAGGCGTCTTGATCTATCTCTATAGATCTTAATGCCCAATATGTAAGCAGCTTCACCGAGGTCTTTCATTGAAAAACTCTTATTCAAGTATCCCTTTATGCTATCCAGAAATTCTATATCATTTCCAATCAGTAATATGTCATCCACATATAATATCAGAAATGCTACAGAGCTCCCACTCACTTTCTTGTAAATACAGGCTTCTCCAAAAGTTTGTACGAAACCAAATGCTTTGATCAGACTTTCGAAACGTTTATTCCAACTCCGAGAGGCTTGCACCAGTCCATAAATGGATCGCTGGAGCTTGCACACTTTGTTAGCTCCCTTTGGATCGGCAAAACCTTTCGGTTGCATCATATATAACACTTCTTCCAGAAATCCATTCAGGAATGCAATTTTGACATCCATCTTATGAAATTTCATAATCATAAAATGCGGCAATTGCTAACATGATTCGGACAGACTTAAGCATCGCTACGGGTGAGAAGGTCTCATCGTAGTCAATCCCTTGAACTTGTCGAAAACCTTTCGCAACAAGTTGAGCTTTGTAGACAGTAACATTACCGTTAGCGTCAATCTTCTTCTTGAAAATCCATTTATTCTCAATTGCTTTCCGATCATCGGGCAAGTCAACCAAAGTCCACACTTTGTTCTCATACATGGATCCCATCTCAGATTTCATGGCTTCAAGCCATTTTGCGGAATCTGGGCTCACCATCGCTTCTTCATAGTTCGTAGGTTCATCATGATCTAGTAGCATGACTTCCAGAATAGGATTACCGTACCACTCTGGTGCGGATCTTACTCTGGTTGATCTACGAGGTTTAGTAGCAACTTGATCTGAAGTTCCATGATCATCATCATTAACTTCCTCGCTAATTGGTGTAGGTGTCACAGAAACCGGTTTCTGTGATGTACTACGTTCCAATAAGGGAGCAGGTACAGTTACCTCATCAAGTTCTACTTTCCTCCCACTCACCTCTTTCGAGAGAAGCTCCTTCTCTAGAAAGGATCCATTCTTAGCAACGAATGTCTTGCCTTCAGATTTGTGATAGAAGGTGTACCCAACAGTCTCCTTTGGGTATCCTATGAAGACACATTTCTCCGGTTTGGGTTCGAGCTTATCAGGTTGAAGCTTTTTCACATAAGCATCGCAGCCCCAAACTTTAAGAAACGACAACTTTGGTTTCTTGCCAAACCACAGTTCATAAGGCGTCGTCTCAACGGATTTTGATGGTGCCCTATTTAACGTGAATGCAGCCGTCTCTAAAGCATAACCCCAAAACGATAGCGGTAAATCTGTGAGAGACATCATAGATCGCACCATATCAAGTAAAGTACGATTACGACGTTCGGACACACCATTACGCTGTGGTGTTCCGGGTGGCATGAGTTGCGAAACTATTCCGCATTGTTTTAAATGTAGACCAAACTCGTAACTCAAATATTCTCCTCCACGATCAGATCATAGAAACTTTATTTTCTTGTTATGATGATTTTCAACTTCACTCTGACATTGTTTGAACTTTTCAAATGTTTCAGACTTATGCTTAATTAAGTAGATATACCCATATCTGCTTAAATCATCTGTGAAGGTGAGAAAATAACAATATCCGCCACAAGCTTCAACATTCATCGGACCACATACATATGTATGTATGATTTCCAACAAATCTGTTGCTCTCTCCATAGTACCGGAGAACGACATTTTAGTCATCTTGCCCATGAGGCACGGTTCACAAGTACCAAGTGATTCATAATCAAGTGGTTCCAAAAGTCCATCAGTATGGAGTTTCTTCATGCGCTTTATACCGATATGACCTAAATGACAGTGGCACAAATAAGTTGCACTATCATTATCAACTCTGCATCTTTTGGCTTCAACATTATGAATATGTGTATCACTACTATCGATATTCATCAAAAATAGACCACTCTTCAAGGGTGCATGACCATAAAAGATATTACTCATATAAATAGAACAACCATTATTCTCTGATTTAAATGAATAACCGTCTCGCATCAAACAAGATCCAGATATAATGTTCATGCTCAACGCTGGCACCAAATAACAGTTATTTAGGTCTAATACTAATCCCGAAGGTGCCGACCACGATCACATCGACTTTGGAACCATTTCCCACGCGCATCGTCACCTCGTCCTTTGCCAGTGTTCGCTTAATCTGTAGTCCCTGTTTCGAGTTGCAAATTTTAGCAACAGAACCAGTATCAAATACCCAGGTGTTACTGCGAGCTCTAGTAAGGTACACATCAATAACATGTATATCACATATACCTTTGTTCACCTTGCCATCCTTCTTATCCGCCAAATACTTGGGGCAGTTCCGCTTCCAGTGACCAGTCTGCTTGCAGTAGAAGCACTCAGTTTCAGGCTTAGGTCCAGACTTGGGTTTCTTCTCCTGAGTAGCAACTTGCTTGCTGTTCTTCTTGAAGTTCCCCTTCTTCTTCCCTTTGCCCCTTTTCTTGAAACTAGTGGTCTTGTTGACCATCAACACTTGATGCTCCTTCTTGATTTCTACCTCCGCAGCTTTTAGCATTGCGAAGAGCTCGAGAATTGTCTTATCCATCCCTTGCATATTATAGTTCATCACGAAGCTCTTGTAGCTAGGTGGAAGTGATTGGAGAATTCTGTCAATGACGCTATCATCCGGAAGATTAACTCCCAGTTGAATCAAGTGATTATTATACCCAGACATCTTGAGTATATGCTCACTGACAGAACTATTCTCCTCGATCTTGCAGATGTAGAACTTATTGGAGACTTCATATCTCTCAATCCGGGCATTTGCTTGAAATATTAACTTCAATTCCTAGAACATCTCATATGCTCCATGATGTTCAAAACGTCGTTGAAGTCCCGGTTCTAAGCCGTAAAGCATGGCACATTGAACTATCGAGTAGTCATCAACACGCGACTGCCAGACATTCACAATGTCTGCAGTTGCTGGTGCAGGTGGTACACCCAGCGATGCTTCCAGGACGTAACTCTTTTGTGCAGCAATGAGGATAACCCTCAAGTTACGGACCCAGTCCGTGTAATTGCTACCATCATCTTTCAACTTTGCTTTCTCAAGGAACGCATTAAAATTCAACGGAACAACAACACGGGCCATCTATCTACAATCAAACATAGACAAGCAAGATACTATCAGGTACTAAGTTCATGATAAATTTAAATTTAATTAATCATATTACTTAGGAACTCCCACTTAGAAAGACATCCCTCTAATCCTCTAAGTGATCACGTGATCCAAATCAACTAAACCATAACCGATCACCACGTGAAATGGAGTAGCTTTCAATGGTGAACATCACTATGTTGATCATATCTACTATATGATTCACGCTCGACCTTTCGGTCTCGGTGTTACGAGGCCATATCTGCATATGCTAGGCTCGTCAAGTTTAACCCGAGTATTCTGCGTGTGCAAAACTGGCTTGTACCCGTTGTAGATGGACGTAGAGCTTATCACACCCGATCATCACGTGGTGTCTGGGCACGACGAACTTTGGCAACGATGCATACTCAGGGAGAACATTTTTATCTTGAAATTTAGTGAGAGATCATCTTATAATGCTACCGTCAATCAAAGCAAGATAAGATGCATAAAAGATAAACATCACATGCAATCAATATAAGTGATATGATATGGCCATCATCATCTTGTGCTTGCGATCTCCATCTCCGAAGCACCATCATGATCACCATCGTCACCGGCGCGACACCTTGATCTCCATCGTAGCATCGTTGTCGTCTCGCCAATCTTATGCTTCTACGACTATCTCTACCGCTTAGTGATAAAGTAAAGCATTACAGGGCGATTGCATTGCATACAATAAAGCGACAACCATATGGCTCCTGCCAGTTGCCGATAACTCGGTTACAAAACATGATCATCCCATACAATAAAATATAGCATCACGTCTTGACCATATCACATCACAACATGCCCTGCAAAAACAAGTTAGACGTCCTCTACTTTGTTGTTGCAAGTTTTACGTGGCTGCTACGGGCTTAGCAAGAACCATTCTTACCTACGCATCAAAACCACAACGATAGTTTGTCAAGTTGGTGCTGTTTTAACCTTCGCAAGGACCGGTCGTAGCCACACTCGGTTCAACTAAAGTTGGAGAAACTGACACCCGCTAGCCACCTGTGTGCAAAGCACGTCGGTAGAACCAGTCTCGCGTAAGCGTACGCGTAATGTCGATCCGGGCCGCTACATCCAACAATACCTCCGAACCAAAGTATGACATGCTGGTAAGCAGTATGACTTATATCGCCCACAACTCAGTTGTGTTCTACTCGTGCATATAACATCAACGCATAAAACCTGGCTCGGATGCCACTGTTGGGGAACGTAGTAATTTCAACAATTTTCCTACGCACACGCAAGATCATGGCGATGCATAGCAACGAGAGGGGAGAGTGTTGTCCACATACCCTCGTAGACCGAAAGCGGAAGCGTTAGCACAATGCGGTTGATGTAGTCGTACGTCTTCACGATCCGGCCGATCAAGTACCGAACATACGACACCTCCGAGTTCAGCACATGTTCAGCCCGATGACGTCCCTCGAACTCCGATCCAACCGAGTGTTGAGGGAGAGTTTCGTCAGCACGATGGCGTGGTGACGATGTTGATGTTCTACCGACGCAGGGCTTCGCCTAAGCACCGCTACAGTATTATCGAGGTGGACTATGGTGGAGGGGGCACCGCACACGGCTAAGAGATCAAACAGATCAATTGTTGTGTATTTGGGGTGCCCCTGCCCCCGTATATAAAGGAGCAAGGGGGAGGCTGGCCGACCCTCTATGGAGCGCCCCCAAGAGGGGAATCCTACTAGGACTCCAAGTCCTAGTAGGTTTCCACCTAAAGGGAGAGAGGGGGAAGGAAGGAGAGGGAGAGGGAGAAGGAAAGGGGGGCGCCGCCCCCCTCTCCTAGTCCAATTCGGACCAGAGGGGGAGGGGGCGCGCGGCCCTCCCTGGCCGCCCCTCTCTCTATCCACTAAGGCCCATCGAGGCCCATTAGTTGCCGCGGGGGTTCCGATAACCCTCCGGCACTCCGGTTTTATCCGAAACTTCTCCGGAACACTTCCGGTGTCCGAATATAGTCGTCCAATATATCAATCTTCATGTCTCGACCATTTCGAGACTCCTCGTCATGTCCGTGATCACATCCGGGACTCCGAACAACCTTCGGTACATCAAAACACATAAACTCATAATAAAACTGTCATCGTAACGTTAAGCGTGCGGACCCTACGGGTTCGAGAACTATGTAGACATGACCGAGACACGTCTCCGGTCAATAACCAATAGCGAAACCTGGATGCTCATATTGGCTCCCACATATTCTACGAAGATCTTTATCGGTCAGACCGCATAACAACATACATTGTTCCCTTTGTCATCGGTATGTTACTTGCCCGAGATTCGATCGTCAGTATCTCAATACCTAGTTCAATCTCGTTACCGGCAAGTCTCTTTACTCGTTCCGTAATACATCATCCCGCAACCAACTCATTAGTTGTATTGCTTGCAAGGCTTAAGTGATGTAAATTACCGAGAGGGCCCAGAGATACCTCTCCGACAATCGGAGTGACAAATCCTAATCTCGAAATACACCAACCCAACAAGTACCTTCGTAGACACCTGTAGAGCACCTTTATAATCACCCAGTTACGTTGTGACGTTTGGTGGCACACAAAGTGTTCCTCCAGTAAACGGGAGTTGCATAATCTCATAGTCATAGGAACATGTATAAGTCATGAAGAAAGCAATAGCAACATACTAAACGATCGTGTGTTAAGCTAACGGAATGGGTCATGTCAATCACATCATTCTCCTAATGATGTGATTCCGTTAATCAAATGACAACTCATGTCTGTGGTTAGGAAACATAACCATCTTTGATTAACGAGCTAGTCAAGTAGAGGCATACTAGTGACACTCTGTTTGTCTATGTATTCACACATGTATTATGTTTCCGGTTAATACAATTCTAGCATGAATAATAATCATTTATCATGATATAAGGAAATAAATAATAACTTTATTATTGCCTCTAGGGCATATTTCCTTCAGTTGGGCCATATGTAGCCCAAACTTAGTAACGGCCTGTTAACGACTCGTGAAATAAATTGGGGCCACCTGTTGCCCGCTTCGATGTCGGCCTATTAACGACCTGGGAGGTAAGAGGGCCGACCATTAACTTTTGGCCTAGTAACGGCCCATTAACTTAATGGGCCCACTAAAGTTCGTTCATGTCTTTAGGCCAAATTAGATAATTTGAGCCCATTATGACGAGCAATTATGCACAGGACCAAAACTGATCAAGCAAAGGTACGGCATACAGGGAATAACGTTGCACATCCAACATATATTACAGGAAATTACATCCACTGGGCAATCAAAGATTGATGCCAGTGCAAATAAATGAGCAGAACCTAACCATCTACAACGTCACAATCTGCAACCTCAGCACAGATGACGCCCATAAGCATGTGGGCAAGTTCTTGCTGCTTTGCTACACTGTCTCTGAAAACATTGATTAGTTGTTGTGTTGCACGACTCTGCACCTCTGATTCATCCACCATTTCCATCATTGCTTCAGCCATTAATTGGTTCACAAACATACATTTATTCCGTTGCATTCGAGACAGAGGATACTGAACAGATTCAGATGGCGATTTTGGCATGCTTGTATTATTGATAGTGGAGAGTGTCTCGACCACTGCATCATAACATAAATTAGGACGGGAACCAAATAGATTAATCATGAGTTATTGCCATATTATCTGGCCTAGATTTACTGGAAAGAAACTGTAGCGACCCAACCCGAATGGATCAAGTCTCTGTGCTTAAGTGTCATCCCTGGATCGGTATGCTGACACACACAGTACTCGAGGATTTATAACAGAGGTAAATCACATGTATAAATAACGTAAATACTATTACCTCAATCCAAATAGCGGAAGTAACAGAGGTTGTGGATTCCCATCAACACCAACGGCAAAGTTGAGTGTAGAAATCATAACCCTAACGTATCACTTACTCGTCGTAAGATAATCCTACGACATGAGACATTGCAGCCACAAAGGGTCAGTACATTGAATGTACTGGCAAATTCACACTGTAGAGCAATGATGAATAAAGGCTATCACTACATGCATATATGGCTGGTGGAAAAGCTCTATGGTTATAAGGTTTTTGCGAAAAGCCAAATTTTCCCTACTACAAAGGAATAAATTAATTTAACTATCATGGTGGTTGTTAAACATTGAGAATGGTTGACAGCATTCTCAATCCCAATTAAGCATCATTATCAATACCCAACAAATTATTTAAGTAACGTGATGAGATGAACATGATAATCCAAGAACTAGATACTCAAGATTGTCCATAACCGGGGACACAGCTAACCATGATTAGTTTGTACACTCTGCAGAGGTTTGTGCACTTTTCCCACAAGACTCGATCTCCTCCATTGGGTTTCTCACACTACATGGTGTTTGAGAAACGGATGACCGAGACATAGTCTTTCAGAAGCGTTTGCACCTTACGATGGGTAGACCGTACCACCTACAACCCCTACATCTGCTAGTCTACCACTGTAAGAGTTCACACAACTTAATCAACTATGCTAGAGCCCATAATAGCTTGTGGCTGCACATGGAAGTTTCTAGCATGAATAATCTTATGATCCCTTGGAGCCTGGGTGGCGGACCGTAGGATGCTCACACGGTATATCCCCGGGATCTCCTAGGAAAACACTGGTATTTCCCCAGGTGTCCGGGCAAGTCCGCTGGTATATCCCCAGGGTGCTCCTAGCAATCCACCCAAATGTGTGTTTAAGTTGCCACCTTAAGTAAACCGTTAATTAACAATCTCACATCTGTCATGGATACTCTCAAAACCCAATCCACGTCTACGAGCATAGCATGGCAATATAAGCATAACGTAAAAGTAACTCCCAAGGGTTTGATAGTAACAGGGCAATAGGTTCCTACCTCATCAACTACTTCCCAACCCACAGTTTAATTAGATCCTAATCATGCAATGTTTGAGGATTGATCTAATGCAATAAAAACTGGGTAAATAGGAAGGTATGATCAAAGTGTGAACTTGCCTGTAATGTTGATGAAGATGATTCACACTCAAAACTCTTGATAGCTCTACTCGTCACACTCCGGTCAATCTATCGTAAGCAAGCAATAGTAACCACACATAAGCAATCACTCAAAAGATCGGAAAGAACGAAGAACGATTCGGAAAACATCAAAACCAAGCAAATAACTCTTGCAACAGAAAAAAATTTCTAACAGTACCAAAATTAGGTGGATTTGGCCTTATCAGAAAGTTTAGGTCAAGAGCTTCGAGTTGCAAAAAGAATCAACTCAAACGGAGCTACGAAACTCAAGTTATGATCAAACAAAGTTTGAATTCAAATCTGATCTAATTCAAATTTTAAAATTTCAAAAACATGTTTAAGTTGTTTTACTGGATAGAGGGGATCATAACGAAGAAGTGGGAGTTGGTTTCGTTGGATTTGGACTAACGAGTAAAAAGATGTGGTCGTTTGAAATAGAGGGACTAATCTGTAAATAAAAACATCACAAACGAGTCCCTGGCAGAAAACTAAAATAAAAGATAAAGACTAAATAGTGAACGTTTGTTACCGAACGCTAACGAACGAAATAGTTCACTAGATCTACCTAAACAGAGAACGATCGTTAAATAACTAAACTAACTAGAAAAAAAACTAAACCGAAAGAAAACCTAAACCTAAAAGAAAACCGGTCGAACCGGAGGTGGTTTTATACCGGTTTTCGGCGGTTAAGCGGCGGGCGAAGTCCGGCGAGGTTCGGTGCGGCGGCGGCGAAATCCAGCGGGACGGGACGGCGGCTCCGGCGAGCGGTGCGGCGTCGGGGCAACGGATTGCGGCGGCGCGGGCGGCACGGGGCAGCGGCGACGAGCGCAAGCGGCGGCGGCGCGATTCAGGCGGCAGCAAGTGCGGCGGCGTCGGTGCGAGGTGAGGGGCGGCGCGGAGCGCGCGCGAGAGAGGGGCCCGGGGGCGGCGCTTATATGGGGGCGGGGCGGCTCCATGGCGTGGGCGAGGGGGCAGGAGGAGGCCGGGGCGACCACGGCGAGCGGCGGCGGAGTCGTGCGGCGGGCGGAGTCCGCGGGAGCTCGGGGACGGGCGCGGAGGTGGGCTGGGCCTGCGGCCTGGCCTGGGAGCTGGGCCGACCCAGTCGGCGGGAAGGGTTTTTGTGTTTTTTAAAACATTTTTGCAGAAAAGAAAAGAAACAAAAATAAAATGAAATAAATAAAAATAATAATATAGGCATATTATATATCAAAAATTTTAGAAAAACATTTTCTACAACGTGGACATTTTTCTAGCATTAAATAAAATACACACAAATTCTAGTAATTCAAACAGTGCTCCTGCTCTAATAAAGTCCAAAGAAAATCATTTTTAAAATACCAAAATGACTCCAAATTTATTTATCTCCAATATTCTGATGTAGGGAATCATGTTACCCTATTTTCCATATATTTTATTTTTGGAGAAAAATAATTTGAATAAAACTCAAATAACTCCATATTGAAAATAAATTCAAAAGAACTTTGAATTTAATTCTTCGAAACTCCCAACTCATATTTCATATAATTTGAAGAAGTCATTTTATCTTCTCTCATGAAAATCATTGAGTTGCATGAAGTTTATGAATTGAAATATTTCCAAATGAAATTCAAATACTTTCAAATACCCTTTCATTTTATTAAATGGAAGAAGTCATATCATCTTCGCTCAAGGGTTTTGTATTTGAAAAGAATTTGAATTCACGGAGATCAAATGCAAAAGAAAGTTTGGGAAAGTCCTTTTATTCCCTCTTATTTAACTTTCAAAATTTCAAATTCACTCACTTTCAGTCAATCAATCAAATGTATCTATTTATTATAACATTCCAAAATTTAGAATTTTGGGATGTTACACAAACAATGGGGTTGCCTTGCTGTTTTCAGAGTTTGTCTTCTTATCTTCAGCAGCCTGCACAAAATTAACACACTAGCATTGCTATCATTGGCCAAGTCAGATAATAGGAAAGCAACATGGACACAACGAACGTTTGGGCAACTAGCCTACACCAAATTAACACAATATGGCACAACTATCATCAGCTAGGTAAGGTAATACGAAAGCAAACATTGACACAATGAATGGGCAACCAGAGAAGCACTACAATTCAGTAATGTGCGTGATATGAGATAGTACATCATGCAGCTCAGTATGCAAAACTACCAGGCAGTTTCCCTTACAAAAATCAACATTGGCGCCTTTAACATTTTGCTACAACTAATTTTAGATCAAATAAAGGTTAGATTCACGTCGATTAACAAAATACATGTTGATGTAAAAGTATAGTGATATACAACAGGTACTTACATCAGCATTGGAGCACAAAGAATTCCCGCAAGATATTTTTCTCGAATACGATCCCAATGGAGGAAGTCTTGTATCGTTTAACCTTATTTTCTGAAAGAGAGATGGGTAAGAAACATGTAAAAATATGATCAGAATGCTATAAAATCTCATGATGCGAGGATACGCACACGCTTCTTAGAATGGAGTTGACATTCTTTTGCTGGACTGGAGCGGACTAGTTCTTTGGCCACTGGAATCTGCTTATTATCAGTGGGAGTTGTGTTTCTCTGTGCTGGAGCAGTATCTATGAAAAATGGAGTTGGTTTATTATCTCCTGGCGTTTGGATCTTTTGCAAAGACCTGGTTTGTAACCCTTCAGATTCTAACATAGCCGTCTTCCCCTTGCATGCCTTATATATAAGAATGGTGATTCAGTTATAAAACATGCTACAGTAGAGATGGAATAGGTACTGAAGAATAGAAAGGCATGACATATTGACATGTATTTCCTCCATCCGGAAATAAATGGATGGGTCTAGGCGTATTTCAGTTCTAGATACATCCAGTTTTATCCATTTTTGTGACATTTAATCCGGACGGAGGGAGTATGATGTAAGAGCTAGGGATACGACAGGACAACACAGTAAAAAAAACACTGAAAAACCCACTGCAGAACCAAAGTATTCAAACCCACTGATATGAGATAGTACACTCATGCAGCTTAGGATGCAAAACTACCAGGCAGTTTTCCTTGCAAAAATCAACATTGTGGCCTTTAATCATACATTTTGCTACAACTAAATTTAGATCAGATAAAGGTTGGATTCACGTCGATTAACAAAATACATGCTGATGTAAAAACATAGTGATATACAACAGGTACTTACATCTACATTGGAGCACAGAGAATTCCTGCAATAATCTTTCCTCATAAACGATACCATTGCAGAAATTCTTCTATCTGTTAAGCTTATTTTCTAAAAGAGAGATGGGTAAGAAACATGTAGAAAATATGATCAGCATGCTATAAAATTTCATGATGCAAGGATACACACATGCTTCTTATAATTGAGTTGACATATTTTTGCTGGACTGGAGCGGACTAGTTCTTTGGCCACTAGAATCTGCTTATTATTAGTAGGTATTGGGTTTCTCTATGCTGGAGCAGTATCTATAAAAACTGGAGTTGGTTTATTATCTCCTGGCGTTTGGATCTTTTGCAAAGGCCTTGTTTGTAACCCTTTAGATCCTAACATAGTCGTCTTCCCCTTGCATGCCTTGTATAGAAGAATGGTGCTTTAATTATAAAACATGCGACAACAGAGAGATGGAATAGGTACTGAAGAATAGAAAGGCATGACATATTGACATGTATTCCCTCCATCCGGAAAAAAAATTGATGGGTCTAGGCGTATTTCAGTTCTAGATACATCCTTTTTTATCCATTTCGGCAACATGTAATCCGGACGGAGGGAGTATGGTGTAAGAGCTAGGGATACGACAGGACAACACAGCAAAAAAACACTAGTTGAATGTAAAACTATATGCTAGCGGAATACATACAGAAATAACTAAGGCAACATACACGTGTATGATTGGGAAAATAAGATGGCATTGCAACAGAGCACTAGAACAACACTTCAATGTAAAAAAACATGGTATGGTAGACAGATGAAGTACATACTGATGAATAACAATGCATAAGATATTAAGAAGCATGATGTCCAAATTAAGCAGATGGCATTGCGATAGAGTAGAATGACAGTACTTGAATTTGAAAACATGTTATCATGAATGGAATAGGTACTGAAAAACAGGAAGGCACGACATATTTACATGCATGATCAGCATGCTAAGCACATGGCATTGCAACAGAGTAGATACACTCCAGGACATTATATGCATGTTGTACCCATATCACAGGCCAAGTTAGAGCAAGGACCTTGTGGGGTGAAGAGGATTCATCATCTTTCTGCAAGTCTTCTGAAGAACTGCCTTTACATGTTCCATCATGTTGGGTATCATTGACATCAAGTTTATTGGCCTTTACATTGCTCCGTGAGGTTCTTGTGGATATACCAGTGTGTGCAATTATATCTGACATGCATGGAAGACAACTAGTAGTTAGATTTCTGTAATGAGTGCCTGTAGGAGACGACATAAATAGTAGGACTGGGGTTAACTAGCAGCAACAGGTCTCATAAACTAAAGGGAGAACACAGATGAAAGCTACAGAATATGTATCGTTTGTACTCGAGATTAACTAGATGGCACACAAAAGTATTAAAGAACAACATAGGTAATACTAGAAGTGGTATAATACTATAATCACCAGCCTGTGGGATAGCATTGGCTGATGGATGATAACTATGGAACATCGTTACCTAAAGAACAAGTATCTTAGCTGAACTATGGAACGACGTTAACTCCTGAACAAGACCCGTGAGAGATCAGCATGAATATACAGTGAAATGTGATGATCTATTTTCCATGCTTAGATGAATAACAAAGCCATAAATGTTGCACACAAGTAAGATGAGGGTACAACCTATCTGGCTGCCATCCATAGGAGTGAGCATCATGTGCTCACTTGTCGATGGCCCTGCAGTTGTTGTGGCTGTCCATGTCGGGCACGCGCATTCAATGCAGGGAACTGTTGAGTGGGGACTATAGCTCCCTTCTGGTGTATGCTTCCCTTGTTGGAGCAGCTGCGGTGAGTCAGAAGACGGTGTGCCTGAAGATGCAGATAACGCATAATGTTAAGAACGACATATCTCTTTGATCTAAAGAAATACACTAAGATATCAACAGCAAGGTACGACAGTGGTCACACGTCTGTTGACTGAAGACTAAATTGGGGTCACACGATTTTATTTTATTTTGGTACTATCCGATCTACGCCGGATGGCTGGCCGTCTTGTGCCTCCCGGCTGACACTGTTCGGAATCTTCCCCAAAGAGCCAGCGACCAACGGCAGAGCAGCCTGCCTCCGCCATCTGTGGCCCCAGCCAAAACCCCGCTCCTCGCCCCACCGCACTGTCGTGGTTGCGCCGCCCCCGGGCCAATCCACAAAGACTCCCCATCATCCAGATCCGGCGGCGGCAGTACCTTCAACCCACGCAACTCTAAAAGATAGCCATCTAAGCGCTGCTTCCGCAGGGAACTTGCGGCCCCGCACCCTTACGTTAGACACCAGCCAACCGGCAGCCTAGGAGCTCCGCCGCCTCGAGGGGTGCTGCTTCCCATTGGGAATCGATTGGCCCAGAATAAAAATTCAGACAACTGACGCCTAAATAAAGTGATTTGATATGAGGGTGCAACCTATCTGGCGACATGGTGAAGTAGGCAGGTCCAGCTGCCGAGTCGGTGAGGCCGACGTGGTTGCGGTGGCGACCGGCGGCAGGGAAAGAGCGAAGCCGCGACGGTCGACGGCTACGCGAAGCAGCGCGAGGACTCTGGACGGATCTAAAGTTGGAGCCGCTCCGGCGCCATGAACAACGGCGGGGGTGAATCGGCTCCGGTATGGTTCACGCGGCCGTCATCGAGGCAACACCAGCAGCACGGAGTAAGAGGCACATGACCCAGTGCACGACGGCAAATGGACATCGTCTCCGGCATTAGGGAGGAGGGCGGCTGTGAAATTGGTGCGGTGGGGGGTGCCATGGAGGTGGGGCTGAGGTTTCGCGGCTCGGGAGAAGGGAGCTGCCCGGGGAGAAGGTGATTTGGCGCCCACGAGGTATGAATGGGGGCGGGCGGGGGGGGGGGGGGTGAATTGGAGGGGAGTGGAACCATGTCTTACGGACGCATTTGTCTGAAATGTGAGGGGGAGTTACAGTTCTACCCTTGCCTATAGGCTTCTCGGCTTGGGTCTGTGTACTGAGGGTCGGGGATAGTAGAGTAACTTTCCTTCTCCCCAAATAGTGGGCGGGAGCGATTTTGGGCGAGGAGGGCGTGTTTTGAACTATAGTGGGCGCGAGCGATTTCGGGCGAGGAGAGCGTGTTTTGAAATAGTGGGTGCGAGCTATTTCGGGCGAGGAGAGCGTGTTTTGCCGACCATGCTTTATGAATTATTCGGCACATGTCATTTCGGCCGAGGAGAAGGCGCGCTTGGATGAAGTTACGAACCTACCCTCGATGTACAACGGGCCAATTGATGCGTGTCCCACATAGGACGGTAATTTCGCGTCTCCCATTTATTTGCTCGGGCGAATTCCACCGAGCAGAGAGGATGTTTAACGGTTCGTTCAAATTTTGGGAGAACTAGCATCCACGTCTACCTTACCAAGTCGATTCGGATCAAATTTTGAAATATTAGCTTGCCACTTCTTTTTTATATGGAGAGATGATGCTCTGGAGTAATGTGTTTTTACATGCTCGTTGCTAGCAATTTACTATATGACAAATAGTTGACCCACTCAAAAACGCGAATCAAACCCAAAATGAAATATCTCGATTCAATGAAATAGCTCGTTCAGTAGGTCAAAATAGTGAACTAAATCCAAAATTGAACACCTCAATCGAGTAGCATGTTGTACTGTATTATAGTACTCCATGAACATGTTGAAAGTCAAATTAATGAACTTGTTTGATATACACATATATCCGTTCATGTGTGGATTGCAGACAACATGTTCTCCAATTTAAATATTTGAATGCAAGTTTATATTGAAACATGGTTTATATCAGTCTTTGATGCATAAAACGCGACCTCCCCCTCTCCCGGACTCCTGTTCTCTCTGTCTCTCTCTCTCGCCGACAATCTTCAATTCTGTCGCACGCATCCGACACAAAAACCTTGTTGGTCCCTCTCCCTTTCTCTCCATCTCTCTCTCTCTCTCTCTCTCTCTCTCTCTCTCTCTCTCTCTCTCTCTCTCTCTCTCTCTCTCTCTCTCTCTCTCTCTCTCTTTGTGTGTGTGTGGGGGGGGGGGGCGGGGGTCTTTCTAGTTCGCATGCATATATACACCATCTATAGGTCTCTCTCACACACTATGTATGATACTCTAGCTAGTCCAAGCTAGATATCTTGGGTGCACTCATCGTACGCACACAAATTCCTTGGCTCTTTGCCCATAACTCTCTCACGCACCACTATGTCGTCTCAGAGCTCTTCCCCCCTCTCTCAAACTCTCCATCCACCTGGGTCACACATACACATGCATATCTCACTCGCACTCGATAGGCCCATCTAAAACTCTATCTCTCCTCCTCGTTCTCTCTCCATCTCACACGCGCACACACACAATCTCATGCCCAGCTAGCCAAGTATGATGGTCTCTCACTCAATTGTAGGCACATGCAGTCCCCCCCTATATGTATATGACTAGCTAATCTTAGTCTCCATCACAAACATGTGCATGGTCTATCTCGATTTCTCTCGGGGCATATTTCTATCGCGCACGCACTCCCTCGATCTCCCATAGTCCCCTCACGATCTCGACGGGATCTCTCTATCACAAACACACCCTCTCTCCCTCCCCATGCGTCCATGCCATCCATGTGTCCCTCTCGACCTTTGTTCCTTGTTTGCCACACCTCTATTGGACATGTGCTACAGGGGTGTCTCTCTCCGTTGCAAACAATCACACACTAGCTATCTTCGTGTATCTCCTCACCTCGCTTTTCCATCTCGGAGATGCATGCGTGATATGTTCGCATAAGAAACGAAAAAACACACACTCTCTCTAATTTATCGTTTGTTGTCACTTTCTCTTTCACACACATACTCTTTCTGCACACTTACTCATTCTCCTTCACACGCACTTGATCTGTATCGACTGAGGCACTCTCCTCGGTCCATAGCATATAGATTTATTGACAAGTCAAACATCACAAAGTTTGACCATGTACGTGGAGAAAAAGAATTACATCTAGTACGGCAAACATATACCATTAGATTCACCATGAGATGTAGTTTTGTATGATGTATCTTTGGTATTGTAGATATAAATAACATTTGTGTAAACCTGATCAAAGTTTCCAAAGTTTGACTTCTAAAAAATTTACATGCACTGCATTATCGAGCAGATGGAATATCTCTTTCCCCCTCTCAGCTATCTGACGCACCACTCAGCCTTATCGGGGCTCCTCAATCTCTCTCAAACTTTATTGGCAGTTTGGTTCGTGACCTGACCCTCATGCCTTGATGGCCGGTACTGCCTGGTGTGGATGTGAGATGTAAAATATTTCTGCCTTGCCAGGCTTGTGTGGTGCTGAAGCGTTTGGTTTATGCCTGGGCCACTGTTAGCCTCGTGGCCACACGACCAGACATGGACAGGCGTTCGAAATCGGTCGCCTGGGCCAGGCTACTTGCAGTGTCTGGAGTTCAGCCAGGCTAATTAAAGTGCAAGGGAACCCAGGCCAGGCGGGCTTTCCTTTTCACAGGGTAGCAACCAAACAAGCGTGCATGAAATCCAGCCACAACCCCAGGCCAAGCAAAAGATGCTCAGGACGCAAGCCAAACTGGCCTTATATCTCCCTGGTTCACACATACACATGTCTCGCTCGCGCTATACATATAGACCCATCCAACACTCTCCGCCCTTGTTCTCTCTCCATGTGACACGCACCCCCCTAAGTACCATAATCCCTCACTCCATCATAGGCGCAAGCACTCCCCCCTCCTAAGTATGATTATCTCTTACTAGCCATCAGGAACACACGTATTGTCTCCTTCCATCCATACATCTATCTCGATATCTCTCGGGGCATCTTCTATCGCGCGCACACCTTGTCACTCGATGTCCCACCCATGTAGTCCCATCACGATCTCCAGGGGATCTCTCTATGACAAACATACACTCTCTCCTCCCCATGTCTGCATTTTCTCCGTACGCCTCTCTCGACCTCTCTCCCTTGTTTGTCAGACCCCTCTTGGCCACATGCTAGGGGTCTTGCTCTCTCGGTTCCAAACAACCACACACTATCTCCTCACCTTGCTTCCGTTGTCGAAGATGCATGTGTGATATGTTTGCATAAGACACGCACACTCTTTCTCTACTTTTATCGTGTGTTGTCCATATCTCTTTCACACACGCACACACACTTTTTTCACTCTCTCTCTCTCTCTCTAGTTAGGGACTCTGTCACGTCCATAAGCATATGGATGTTTTGAAAAGTCAAACCTCAGAAAAGTTTGACCAGGTATATGTGGAGAAAAACATTTACATCTAGAACGATCATTAGATTCATCACAACATGTACTTACTTCATACTATCATTTATCTTTGGTATTGTAGATATAAGTAATTTCTTTATAAACTTGGTCAAAGTTTCAAAAGTTTGACTTCAAAAAATGTTGGAACTACATTATCGAACGGAGGGAGTAGCTCTCTCTCTCTCTCTCTCTGCTATCTCTCACGGGCCTCCCCTCTCACTCGAACTCTCTATACCAACGAATTATACGCTCACTGTGTCAGCGTATAGCTCCGTATATTGTTTAGTTGACCGGTCAACCAATCCACATGCTGCCTTGTCAGCTCGTGTTCTGTATCTTCGTGTGCTGGCCCATGTGGCAGTGGGTGAAAATAAGTAAACTAGAGGCCCATCTAACACGCGGTGAAGTAAACAAAGTTAAAACCACTCGGGGTAGCACCCCGCACGCTAGTAAATTGAGGGCGCATTGAGGACAAACTTCTTGCGTGCGAAGGACGCACTCGCACACAATTCACCACTGCGCGGTGGCATGCACAGAAGGACGCACTCGCGCACACCCAGCACACAACACACACCAGCACACGTGTACACCAGCGTCGCCGCCGGTTGAGATGGACGGCGAGGCAGCCAACAAGCGGAGGCGGCTCGAGCCAAAACCGCATCCGGCGAGCCTGGACTTCATTAGCAGCCTCCCCGACGACATGCTACTCGTCATCATCGGCCTCCTCCCCACCAAATCTGCCGTGCGGACCGCCCTACTCTTCGGGCGGTGGCGCCCTCTCTGGCGCCGCATCCTCCTCAACCTCACCGTTGACAGCTGCCTCTGCGACGGGGATTGCAAACGCATGGCCGCATTCTCCAAGATCCTTTCATCGCACCCTGGGCCAGCCAGACGCCTTGACATCCGCATGTTCAGTACTAACTGCAAGGTCCAACCCAAGTTCGACGAGTGGTTCTTATCCCCACCCTAGATCAGCTCGAGGAGCTCAGCTTTGAAGCTGGACGATGTCGCTCTCTGCTGCCGTCCACGCTCTGCCTCACGCCAACGCTGCGCCGCGCCAACTTCAGCTCATGCTATCTTCCCCAGATTAATGCCGCGCCCGCCCTTCTTCTCCCTCAACTCAAGCAGCTCGACCACTTTGACGTTGTCATCTCGAAGAAGGCTATGGAGCACCTGCTCCGCAGCTGTACTGCGCTCGAGTACCTTCGTCTTGAGCAGATCCACGGGTTCTTTAGCCTCCACATCGCCTTGACGAATCTCCGATGGATTTATGTGTCTTGCTGGCCCCGCAACAAGACATCAATTGGGAAGAGATAACTCTAGTTGTTCCACGTTATGGTCATTGAGAATGTGCCTTTCCTTGAGAGATTGCTTGTATCGGATCTAGAAGGTCCAACAAAAATCAGGGTCATTGACGCGCCGAAATTGACAGCGTTGGTGTACTCGTCTGCCAAATTCTCCGAACTCTTTATTGGATCCATAATCGTTCAGGTACAACACTCATCTTCTTCTCCGTCTTCTTGAAATTCACATTTTTAAATTTCTTCTTGATGTATTTACGACCGTCTTCCAGAAAATGATTCCCACAAGCTTGACCCAGTCCATGCGCACAGTGAAGATCTTAGCACTAAAATCTATCGGCCCCAATCTGGATCAAGTTGTTGGATTCCTTACATGCTTTCCGTGCACGGAGAAGCTACTCATTGAGGTGAAACTTCTTTCCTATAAGTAAACGGTAATCACAACATAGCTCAATTTTTTCGTAATTTTCCCAAATTACGATGACAAGTGTAGTGTTCAAAACTGCATCTACGCACTGCACCAAAATAAATGTTTTTAGTTTTTTTTCTCACATGATCACCTGCATCGTTTTTATACTGTACTACTATAGTAGCCTAGGCTAGTCATAGTGGAAAGTAACTTAGACTACTCCAGTAACTCTATGGTTACCCTAAGAGCAAGTACTACCTCCGTCCTGGTTTACTCTTCCAATTTTGTAGTATCAAAATTTGACCATAGATTTAATTGATAAAATGTTAATGCATGTCACTAAGAACTATATCATTGGATTCGTATTTGAACATAATTTCAAATGGTGTAATTTTTAGTGACATGCATTGGCATTTTCTTAGGTAAATCTATGGTCAAAATTTTATACTAAATACGAGGTAATATTCCCTCTGTCCCAAAATTCTTGTCTTACATTTGTTTAGATACGGATGTATCTAACACTAAAATGTAACTAGATACATCCGTATTTAGACAAATTTAAGACAAGAATTTTGGGACGGAGGGAGTACAAAAGTGGGCTATGTAGGCCAAAACATGTGCCAAATTCACTTGTGATGCATTTGGCATTGATGCCCCTCCATTGCTCACCTGGTGCCCCAATCTGGATCACCTACTTAGCTCCGGTGCCAAATTAACTCACGCAATGAAAAAACACTGCGTGGGAGAGAGAGAGAGGACTGAGGCAATAAAAAAACACTTGTTTGGGAGAGTGAGAGGCTGGTGTAGTTGGTTTGATAGATTTGTTTATACATGTGGGTCTGTGTGCACAGCGGTGCCAACTCTCTCACATCACGAGAGCGGTGCCAAAATCTTTTGATTTGACATCGATGCGTATTATGTGGCATACTTTTGCGAAATATGGCATCGGCCACATAGTGGAAGGCAACAAATGCCCAAGATCTTCACGTGCTCCTAGTTAAATGAGAGGAAACGGAAAGAGAGGGAGAGAGAGAGAGAGAGAGAGAGAGAGAGAGAGAGAGTGAAAAAATATCACTAGCCAGCCAACCCTATCGTATGAGCAAATGATATTGGTACCTCTTGATGACACGGCAATCTTATGCAGCCAGCTGCTCCAATATGTTCTCTTCTTTTGCAGATAAAAAAAGACACAAAAGTGAAAAATGTGCTGCACTATAACAATCTCATCGAATGCCTTGATCTCCATCTTACAGAAATTGATTTGATCGACTACCGAGGCAGCACATCTGAGATTAAACTGTCCAGGTTCTTTGTTCTGGAGGCAAGTGTGCTCAAGGTAATGAGGTTTGGCGTTCTCTGGCGCAACAATGAATGGCGTGCTGATCACCGCAAGCGTCTAAGCCTAAATGACAAAGTCTCCGCAGAAGCTGAATTTGTTTTTGAAACATAAAGTGGCCAAAGACTCGGAAACTTATTTGCCCATTAGTGACTTGTCAGGGCGGTGGATTTTAGTTTGTACGATAATGCTGCATCCACCTAAAGTAATGAAAGTTTTATGTAAACTTCTTAGTAATTCCCTCTTCGTAGGTGCAACATTACTCCTAACATTTGTAATATCAGTTTGAAACTTGTAATATTGCCGTGTCCTATTCCTGTGTTTTCAAAATCCTGCGAATCAAACAGGTCCTGAGTTGGTGATGATGTTGTGCCTCCCATCTTTCACCAATAGCCGTCGGATCTAGATCTGACACATACAAACCAAGCTTCTCCATTTTTGCAAAAAGATGCCCGCACTTGTTCCCTATTTACAAACAACTCCTTGTCTCTCACAATCAGCCTTATCTCCTCCCCACCACATCTAGAAGGGCGTGGAAAAATCTGGCGCGATGGCCGCTGCCGGAGCCGTCCACCCCCAATCTTGGTGTTCCGTGCAATGCACGGGCATCTACGCACGGGAAATTATGTCGAACAGGGCTAGTTGTAAGCAGGCTAGCTCTACAGCCATGATGATAGTGACTGCAGACGATGAGGCTAACTATGGTATGCCGAACACGGCGCCTATACTCAGGTGTCATCTCCGGCGCAGGGTCTTGTCACTTCACTGTGAGGAGCAGCACGTAATAATTTGACCAACGGGTAGTACAGTGCTAGTACTCCTACTACTACATTGGTAGTACTACTACTAGTACTAGTAGCACCACCGTCTGGATTTAGGAGTACTACCACGTCCATCTGGATTTTAGTATTTGACTAGCAATATCTAGTAATGCATGTCACAAAAAATGTACTACTCCCTTTGTAAATAAATACATGGTGTTTTATTCCTATCGGCGAGAGAACTTAATGTTTTTTTGCTAACTAGAGTACTAATAGGATTACATGCAATGAACTAAACATTGCATGTCATGTTTGGTAGTCTCAAGTCATTGAAAGCATGCACGGCCCGCATCTCTCATTGGTTGATATGTCACGAAATAAGAAACAAGGAGGGAGTTAATGCACCGTGCCTAAGTATTTTGGGATTATTTGGTTTTCGTAAGGTGACTTACACAACATTTTTGTTTACATGCATTAACATTTTACTAGTTAAATCAAAGGTCAAAACTTGGCGCAAAATGCAAAGGGGACCAATAAACCAGTAAACATCAAACTTCTCTCGTTTGGCCCCAACTAGAGGTCCGGTGAGATGACTATACTGCACCGACACGGAGGGGGACGCAGCTTCATTGACTTACGGCAACTGCCTTTGGGTGAATGACACGTGGGCCCAGGGGGTGGCTGGCCCACCTATCATACAGCCAAAGGCAGGTGCAGTAGAGGGCCGAGGAGTAGTACGAAATCCTACGCACCTACGCACGCTAACCAAGGGCAAGAGTGATTACTCGAATCGCAAGATCAGTTGACTAGAAGCTAAGCTAGACCCATGGAGGCGATGAGCGCGAGCATCAGCCGGCTGTGCAAGATGGTCCACGACGCCAGCCTGCGGCCCGACAATGAGGAACGTCTCTAGGTATTATTGCTTGAGGCCGCCAGGGCGAGGGGCCACTTGGACGACAGCTTCGTCTCCTTGTTCGACGAGGTCCTCGTCGGTTTCCTCGACAAGTGCACCGTCGTCAAGAAGCTTGCGGACGACTTTGACGTAAGCCTCCATCCGACGCGCCCAGGCTCTACGATGCCCACCACCCTCAACGGCCACTGTGGTGACAACCTCTTCGACGCACTGGTGGCCCTGCGACTGCCCGCCGTCGCGCCGGAGAATGTCCACCTCGAGGTCGCGCTCGCCGCGCAGCGCCTGGCGCAGCAAGACACCATCGACATAATCACCCACGTCTACGCGCAAATCGTCCACAAGGACTACTACATGCAAGAGAAGGACGATAGGATGCTGGCCTTCTTGGACCGCAGGGCAACCTTGGACGACACTGTTCAGAAGCACGTTGAGCTCGCCGCCAACGCCGCTGCTCCTCACACGTCGGTTGGTGACCCGGCGCACTAGGGCGTGAGGATGTCGTTGATGGATCCGTATGTATTTTTATCTTTCCGTCAAATCCATGTAGTAGTATATGATACTACAGTAATTATCTTACCTTTCGCATCAACTTCATAATTTTCATACGTACTCCATGCATGAACGGCGCCAGAACCAAACTTCTCATTACTATAGGCAAAATCGTTATTTTCTATCTATCGGTCGCGCCATGGAGCAGAACCAAATTTTACAAGTTACGAGTTCAAAAGGAAAAGCTCGCCGTGTTCGCCTCGCACCCCCACACGGTTGGTCCGGCACGCCGCTCAAGCGGGAATGCGTGCGGTGTTGCATTTTCACTTACAAGTGGGACCGCAGTTGAACAAACCGACTATCGGCAAACCCCCACCCCGCGCACCGCGCGATGGCTGAGAAAACAGGAGGGAGAAGAGATGGCTGTAGCACGGACTCCAAGAAAATTGGTGTCTGATGGGACTCGTGTGGGTGGCGTGTTCCGTACTGCTAGATGTGAATGCTAGTTATGGCCCATGCCACCCCACTATATCGAGCCTATATCGAGGTACGTAGAACAAATTTCCTGCAGTCCGTGCTCGGCCCTCCTCTATCTCTCTTCTCAGCTAGCCAGCGGACGCGCGGAGCCCATCATCTGTTTGCTCACATGCGGCCCCACATGTCAGTGAAAACGCAAGAGGACCCATTGAACCTGCACATCTTTCACCTCGACGTGCTGGTGATGAAAAAAAATCCAATAAAGATCTTCGGTGGCCGCTTTTGGAGTTACTCAAGAGTAGTAAGATTCTATTTACAGTTTAACCCAAGATGCACATCTCGTGGCTTCAACTATCACTCTTTTTTCTTTCATGACACGACCTGGATGCTGGATGTCCCACGTGTCGGCAAAAGGAGGAAGAACCCGACCAAATCTTTGGTTGTGCTCTTAGATTAGACTAATTGTGCTAACTTAAAATTTTTATTGTGTACTCCCTCCGTTCCAAAATACTTGACTTCCATTTGTCCAAAAATGGATGTACCTATATACTAAAACATGTCTAGATACATATATATTTTGACAAATAGAAGGCATGTATTGTGCAACGGAGGGAGTAGAATGGATGCAAGTTTTTGTATTGGGAAGAAGAGTACATCCATATATTGAAAGAGCGCAATTTAGTAGATGTTCTATCACTTTTAGCTAGCACAGAGGCTAGAGATGATATTAGTGCACTTGTTGATACTCCTACTAGAATAGAGGCTAGACATGATACTAGATACGAGGAAGCAACGTCTACTTCTTTACACTCGAAGAAGAAAGAAGCACGCAAGATCGAGCCTCGGCAGATCAACAATGAATGCATCGAGAAGGCACTAATCCAACTTACAGGAGTAGTAAAATGTATTCTTTTGGTTCTTGTTTTCTTTGGTCTTGCTTTTCTAGTCAAAATTATCGTTGGAGTTCGTGCAAAATGGAGGTCCGTTTGGGGTCGTGCGTTGGAGTTGGTCTTACAAGTGGGACCACAGTTAAGGAAACCGACTATCGGCAAACCCCCACCTCGCCCGCCGCGCGATGGCTGAAGTTAGAGAAACGACAAGGTTGAAGAGATTGCTCTAGCACGGACTCCAAGAAATAATATGGTGTCAGATGGATGTCGTGGTGGTGGCGTGTGCCGTACTCCTGGACGTGAATGCTTGTTCTGGCCCATGCCACCCTACTACTCCTACTACTTACTCCTACTATATAGTACTAGTATCAAGGATTCGAGGTGCTGGTTACGTACAGCGAACACATTAACATATGGCTACAGTAAAAACACCCGCCCGACGCGCGAAGCATGTGAAGCTAGTACAAATAGTGTACTACTATTGTTGATTGGCCTCATCCGATAACATGTTGCAATGCACGTACAATTATGTATTCGGAAAATATTTTTTTGCCTTGTCGCACCACTCACTCAGAGAAGCGACTCGAAAGCCATTCGTAAATTTAGTAAGTTTATCACAGGCATATCATTTTATTACATACAACAGGTCATCAACCCACATCGACAACGAGGATACATTATAAATACTAAAGTTTTCACCACACAACAAATAACAAGCAATGAAATGAACTTCAACTCAACCATTCCTTGGTGTTGGAAACGCTTGCTTTGAACCACAAGTGATTCTCTGGGATGGGCCATCCATTGTCGATCTGGAGACCAACGCAGGACTGATCATCCAGGCTGAAGCGGCCTACTATATCAGTACCAGGGTAGGGAACCACCCAAATGTCCGAGGTATAGACATAGTTGCTTCTCATAAATGGTACTAGTAACGTTGTGTCAACAACAGTTGGATCGCCTTTCACCATCATCGGATAGTTTTGTCCAAGGAAGAGCGAGTTTTCTCCAAGACTATCAATTCTGTACCAGGGAGAAGGAGTTGGCGCTAGCACACTAGTATCCATACCGAATACCATGCAACGGGTGTTGGAATAGGTCCGGAGAGTGCGACAATGGGAGACTACACCTACTTCCTTAGCAGTAACATCATCAGTGGGCTATATACACACAAGAATAGGTGATCCATCGAAATTAGTTGCCAGGCGCCACAGAGTATATGGGCGCTGCTCGTCCTCATGCTCGTGATCATCACCATCGTCATCTCCCCCTTGGTTATAAAAATTTTCAAGTATAGGTGGTGGGATGTTCACAGGACCTTGGAAACACAAGAAGAAGGTTAATTAGTAAAGGGAAACTTGCTAACCCGCATGCATGTGGATGAAACAATTATAATTACGGTGGAAGACAAACGTACCGAAACTACGAGGATCCCATGCAAAAACAGTGCCACGAGTGGTGGCAGCAAACACAAGGCCCTCGTATTGAATTGCATCACAGTACTCATCCGTGTACAGAAACTGATTTTTGAGCAATATCCATCGAGTCAAACCACCAAGGACGACAACAAGCTTGTCGAAGATAGCAACAACTTCATAGTTGTTGTAATTCCAAGAGCGGTTGGGAACTCGAGAAATTGCTATCTTCTGTAGAAGACAGTCACCATGATCGTGTTTGAACGTGCGTAAAATACCGGTGTGCTCAACCTCTGGGCAGTCTGCTGAGATTTTTTTGAAGTGGAACCCGGTCACGACTGTACACATTCACAAGTTCCCACTCGCAGTTGAACCCAATGTAAACAACCCAATCTCCATTTGCGCCCTCCCAAGCCTTGCCCTCAAGCGATGGCATCTTAACATCATACGTATCATTATCAAGCGGCATCAACTTGCACAGGGCGAGGCCTCCGCCGTGCCGGTGCCAGTCATCAGGGTCACGACGAAGAAGATAGGGGAGATCAAACTGCTCCTTGACTCTTGGGTTCCTTGTAATGATGTTATTAGTTGAGTCGAGAATGGGCTTGAACGAACCTGCCATGCTAGTCAAGGTAATGACGTCGCACCGATCAATGAGTTCCTCCACCACGTCATCTTTCAGATCGGGGCAAGAATAACGGGGTCGTTTCCGGCCTGTTCCCTCCATGGAGAAGACGATCGAACAATGGCAGAAGAAAGGGTGAAGGGCTGAAGGAAAATGAAGGAGGGAGAGGAAGAGCGTGCGACAGTAGTTCCAAATCGAGAGGGAAAGGCGAAGAGTCGGTAGACGGTTGCGAGTTTGCCACGGTTCACGAAGAGGCGCCCCGGCCTACACGTCCGTTCGGAAATACTCCTACTACTCGCCGTCGTCTCACTGATATGTTGGAACGGGACCACATGTCAACAAAACATGGTGTGTAATTTCTCGTGCAAAATGCGATCTGGCCGGGTTGGCCCGAGGTGCCGCATTAGTTATCGACCTTTATTTTTTAATGGCGTGCCGATCAGTTTTGAAGCATGACTAACTAGTACTGTACGCAGAGAAAATATAAACTACTCTACCACTACTCCACCTCTAGTACTAGTAGTATAAAAAAGATATATAGGTTGGAGCTTCATCGCTTTCTTGCTAAGGGCTGCCCACTTGCTTCTCACATTACCACCCTCTCTCCAGATCTAAAAAGGCGACCCCTCTCTCCCTCCTCACCGGTGGTCACAGATCCGCTGGGGAAGAAAAGGACATGCAGCGTTGACGCACTCATCGTCGGCGAGCGAGGTCACGCACTAACGACAAGGCCGTCCTCTCAAACCTAGCGCCCGTGCGGGATGGCCTGCGTCCCCAAGCTCGCTGCCATAGTGTGTGCGGAGGACGACGACCATGAGCGAAGCCACTTCCCTCCTACCCTCAGGTATGCTACCTCTTTTCAAACCATAACCTTCTTCTATTGCCCCATCTGCCACGTCGTTGCATGTGGATCTTTTTCCACTCCACCATCTTCCCAATTTGCTATCCTCTGCTCTGCTGGCCACACAGACGAAAACCATAATTTGCAGTATTAAAGGAAACCGTACTTCATGCAGACTAATCCATGTCTGGGTTGAATAAGGAAAGGAAGGGAGATTGTACTATCCAAGAGAGTAGGCATCGAACCCGCATCTAGGTTGAAAAGGGGAAAATCAGTAGCTAAGGTACGAGTCTCGTGTCTCTTGGTTGAAGAAGGGTAGAAAGGCATGACAACGCAATAGAGAATGACCAGGTCGATCGGTTTGTTGTCCTCACATAGGAATAAGGTGTCTAAAGAGAACAAAAATGGGACGTAATCCACATATGCTGCCTGGATATTTGTTGCTCTGGGCAACCATACCTCCCTCACCACTCTGCGTCCATGGAGGTACATCGTACTGGTGCCACTACAAGAAATATGTCAACTTGTGACCTTGACTATTGGTCACTGAAAGGTCATTGTTTTTCATTTGCGACCTTTTTTGACCAAAAATAGAAGGTCAAAAGCTGGCGGCCGTAAACTGAAATTAATGACCTTCTCTGTGAGAAGGTCGTGGACGTTTACGACCAAAATATGCCTATTGTTTTGTTTTGGTCACTAGCAGCCTCCCCAGGCCACGTAGGCATCCGACGTGGTAATCTGATGTGGCACAAGAATCAGCCCGGTCCAATTCGGTGTTTTACATGGGTCGAGCCCATTAATTCAGCCCATTTATATAGTTTTCCTATGAATTTTTTGTCAGCTAAATAGACCAAGCCCAACATTGCAGCCTTTTTATTTTTGGGCCATGGCCTTTTTTCTCAACAATTTCATTTTTTTCTTTTTTTCTAAATTGGGTTCACTAGTCAGGTGGGTCCCCATTGTCAGGTTCTAGTACTAGGTCCTAGCCATCAGGGCAATTTTCTTCATTTTTATTTCACGCAAATAAATACCTGGTATTTAAATTGGCACACAGAAAACACATGAAACACTTCAGATATTATCAACCATCAAAGTGCTACATCATATAACACACATACAATGTGATCAACATCAAGTTTACAATCATATAACAAGCTCCACAAGTGTACAATCACATGAGCCAGGTTCTGCTACATCGTACACACATACAAATAGGAGCAGCATAAAGGGCTTCATTAATGCAAAACTTGACACTTGACAGCAATGTTAGAACTATGCTTCCTCCGACTTCTTTGTCCTGATGCTCACAAAGAAACATGAAAGCCCAGCATCTGCATGTTACAGAACAAAATGTTTAGGAACAAAATAGAAGTAAATCTAACAGCATATTTAACAATAAATAATAGAATAATGAAGTTAACAAGACATTTTAAAATCAACTTGACGGTTGACAACAATGTTTGCATTGGACACATCAAAAACTAAAATTATACATAAATGCCTAAATTCCAATGCCCAATGCCTCAGTTTAGTAAACACTAAGCATGGTACATAGCAAAGATTGGACACAACCAAAACTGAAATCATTTACTCTATCAAGCAACAATGATGCAACACACAAGAAAAGAGAGATGCACAACGGAGCAGCATCATATATCACACAATATGGACACTGCCAGCTCACCGAAGAACTTGTGGTCGCCGCCGTACACAGCCACCATAACGCCGGTCACCTCGTTGATCTTGTCCTTGAAGTTCTCTAACTCCAGGTTATTCCACTGCAGCTCGGTATTTTTTCAACCGTATGTGTACATGCATCATGTCATACATAAAATATTCTAGTCATTATTCTCAGCTAACTTTGATGTAATGAAAATAATTACTTAAGGACTTGGGGTAAAAATTGATATTAGACATCAAAATTAGCAGCACTCATTTCAACCATGTTCAGATTAACTTGAGGTAAATTAGCAGTAATGATATTAGTTACAAGCTAGGCGTGTAACTGCTGTCAGCAGCACCACCACCAGAGACACTCAAGATAAGCATCAACACCACCATGATTTTGATATCAGCCACTCCATATCACCAGAGCATCACAGGGGCACATATGTAAAGTAAGTACACGTGGGCAGCTACTGACAGACCCTAGAACCACATGAATTTATCACTAGAGAGCTCCAGTAGGAGTTGATGCTTGGTTACAGCATCTAGCAGCAACTAGTACAGCCCCACATCCAACCCAAATCATGGCCAAGGCCATGCAGGAGCTACATCAGAGAAGAAGGAATGGGGAGGAGCTCACCAGAGGGACATTGTAGCCGTAGCAGAGGCTCAGTCACACCACGGCTGTGGTGTGACCATCACCCCATCCAGCAGAGGGTTTGGAAGCCGACGAAGCACCACCACGGTGACCAGGGCAAGCGTCGGGCACAGTGGCGCCACCCCAGGGACATCACCGCACGGACATCACCGGCCTCGCCCTGTTTCAAGAAATGTTCAGAACAACTTTGTCAGACTCTTCAATTCTGAAGAAACCAACTTCGTCGTCAGACACATACATACATACAGGAAGCAAAAGAAGAAGAAACAAAGCTCAACATAATGTTTATATTAAATGAGCAAGACACAGGAAGCAAGACACAGAAGAATTTTAGCTTTACATAATGTTTACAAGAACAGGACCCCAATACAGGATTTAACTTGTCCTCAACACTGTTAACAAGGTACTGAAAGTAGCTATGTGCATCAGCCTCACCAAGTCTTATCATGAATTGGTTGCTTTTACAAACTGTAATATATTTCTGGACAGCAAACTAAATAGATGGCTGCTCTCAAACCGTACATCCAAACGAAGCAAATAAGTACTCTATGGAAACCTTAGAACATGCTTTACAACTCATATGTAGAGGCCAACTTGAAATTATGAGCATAACGAACTCATTTTTTAGTTAGAAGCTCGCTGCCCAAAACAGTCAGGTAGTGCAGTTTTTTAGCTGAACCAAAATCAGTTTACACAGAGGTAAGGAACTACTTAAAAAACAGAGGAAAGTAAGGAACTACTTCAAAAACAGAGGTGCTAACTATGTTTACACAGAAAAACGAGTACGGTGTCTATTTGCTAAACTTGTAGGAGCTAAGAATTCATTCCCCACAGAGAAAATGAACTGACTAAGACTATGATATGTTTGTCGGCGGCCTATGTTTACGGTATCCTATTAACACAACATAAAGAAAAGAGATCATGTCCCATCGTCATTAGATTAAATTTATACTAGTACACAGTGCTAGAATCATACGACCTAAATCCACAGGACCTAAATAAATCCCAATCAAACCAAATCCCGCAACAGAACCAATCATGGCGGGGGCTCACAGCATCAAAATAGAAAACATAGAATCCCAGCCACCGGGGCGCTGGAGCTGCAGAATTAACCTGTATGTGCCCATGGCCATCTCTACGACGCGTTTGCTGATGGCCGTCTTGAAGCGTTCAAGCTCGTCCACAAGAAACGCGTGCCTGAAGCATACTGCCAGGCAATGCTTGTGTGGCCTCAAGCTTGGAGGAAACCCTTCTCACATACTTCCTTGTTAACTTCACTGACCGGATTTTGATCTGCAAAATCAAGACAATGGACTTGTCAAGCAATGTTGCTTTTATTCAGAGAAACAGTGGTGACTGCCACTTGCAGATTATTAACAGGCATAGGCCCATGCTTAGTTTACAGGGCCTATTTATTCAGCTAATTTACAGATCAGTTGTGTACTGTCTACGAAAATAAACATTTTGGTACCCCAAAGTTGCAGATCGTGTATGATTGCCTAGTTTAAGAGCAGAATTCCAATGGAGACAATGCACATGTAGCAGGTACGTAAAGGTCATTTTTCAGGAAGTTTATGAATGAGAATATTAGCCTAGTAGTAGCAGTAGCTGTGGAACTACCGCGCTAAGATATTACTCCAGATGGTTGGATGAGGTTCTGGTTTGACAACATCTCTGAAATCAAAGGTGAACAAAACCGTGGGGAAGGAGCACTATCCAGCAGCAAACGCTCATTCATTCTGCCAGCCGTGCTCCGGTTGGTGGGCGCACGCACGTCACAACCGATGGAGGAGGCGAGAGGGGGAGGAGAGGATGATGCACTTACCCACGCGGGCGGCGCGGCGGAGGAGAAGCGGGTGGTGAGCGAAGCGCACGCCGTCGACCTCCTCAACGTCGCCGGAGCGGGTGGGGGAGCGGAATTGGTGCATCCGCGCCTGCCTGCCCGACTGCCTGCGCGTGGCTAAGACGTTAGCAAGGGGAGGGAGGAGGAAGCAGGGGGAGTGCACGAGCAAGGCGGGACTGACCTACGATGCAACAGCCACCGCCGATGGTCGTTGGCGGTAGTAGTGGCGCCGCGCCCGTGGGTCTTCCTCCATGGCTCCGCGCCGCGAAGCAAGCGGAAAGAGAAGCCTGCAGCTGGAACGCGTGCGCGCGCTCGGAAGGAGTGGTGGTGGTGGCGGCGCGAGGGAGGGGAAGGGAGAGAGGAGGGCGTGGGGAGGCCATGGATGGCGGAGAGCTCCACCAGAGGGAGGTGGCGGCCGCGATCTGGAAGGGAGGAGGTGGCGGCTGCGATCTGGAAGGGACGGGCGCGGATCCGACCGCGGCCGTGGGAGAGAAGGGGAGGGGTGGGGAATCGCTGCGACGCTTCCCACCGACGAGATCGAGGGAAGGATCGGTGGAGCTGGTGGGGAGGAAGGGGACGGGATCGAGAGGAGCTAGGGTTTGCGTTGGTGAGGAAGGGGACGGAATCGAGAGGAGCGAGGGAAAGAAAGGAGGCGGGGGGGGGGGGGGGGTGTGGATGGAAATTGACCCGGAGGACATAGCTAGAGTTTCGGTGTTGGTGTGGATGGGTCGAGGACAGCCGTTGGATCCCTGAGCATCCGACGGTGTTGGATGTACGATCCGCGTGATATGTCCACGGACCAATCAGAATGCAGTATGATTTTATGACCATCTAAATTGGTCGTAGTTGACTTAAAATAATGTGTTAAAATCATTTAAGCTACTTTATGATCTGAGAAATTCTAAAACAAATGGAAAACCTTCTCATTGTGTCACCAAAATTCGAACAAGTTTTCAAAAAAAATAACAACATGGAATAAGATAAATATCTTTAAAAAGGTGTCGTCACAAATGAGTTTTTTGCAAAAAAAAAAACATTTCCCTTTTTCGAGTGCCCAAAATGAGTTTTTTTGTGAAGGACCTACAATATATTTATTGCAAAATTGGATGAAATCAATTTTATAAACTATTAGGCCATATTTAATGCACAAATGACCAAATAGTTGGGTGTCTAAAGATTTTATCCACCTCTGGTAAAAAAGACAAATTTCCGCTCATCCAGTTGGAAGCGGGTCAAATTTGAACTGTAGCTACCTCATAGTTCGCTATTTATTTTTTCCAAAAATCATTTCTAGGTACATAAGTATCTATTTAATAAGAGAAACATCAAATGTTTTCCAAGATTCAACCACTAGCTAGGAACGGTCAAGCCCGCTGTTTTGACCGCATTTTGAAACGGGCATAAAAAATTCAAAAAAAATCAAAAAATTGGAAAAACTTCGCATTGTGTCATTATATGTGACCAAGTTTCCAGGAAAAATAATAAACTTGTAATACGGAAATTATTTTAAAAAAGTGTTCTCAGAAATGAGCTGTCATGCGTGAAGATTCATGGCTTTCAAGCCAAATGATCAATCTTATGGCCACATTCATGGCATAGTTTGTTCAAATGATCTCACATTGTGCACAGGGGTGCATCTTGGAATTCCAAATAATGTTGATTTGGGATTTTCTTTGCTCAAAAGAACCATTTTTCATTTTCTGAGTGACCAAAATGTGTTTTTTTTGTGAAGGACCTACCATATGTTTCTTACAAAATTGGACCAAATCATTTTTGTAAAATACTAGGCCATATTTAATGCACAATTGACCAAATGGTTGGGTGTCAAAAGTTTTGATCCACCTCTGGTAAAAAAGACAAATTTCCGCCGATTCAGCCGGAAGCGGGTCAAATTTGAACTGCAGCTGCCTCATAGTTTGCTATTTACTTTTTCCAAAAATCATTTCTAGGTACATAAGTATCTATTTAATCAGAGAAACACCAATAAAATTTCAAGATTCAACCACTAGCTAGGAACGGTCATTCCCGCCGTTTTGACCGCGTTTTGAAACGGGCATAAAAAAATAAAAAAAAATCAAAAAAATGGGAAACCTTCGCATTGTGTCATCATATGTGGCCAAGTTCCTAGGAAAAATAACAAACTTGTAATACGGCAATTATTATAAAAAAGTGTTCTCAGAAACGAGCTATCACGTGTGGAGATCAATGGCTTTCAAGCCAAATGATCAATCTTATGGCCACATTCATGGCATAGTTTGTTCAAATGATCTCATATTGTGCACAAGGGTGCATATTGGAATGGCAAACAATGTTGCCTAAGGAAGTTTTCATTTTCTTTGGACAAAAAAACCATTTTCCATTTTTCGAGTGCCCGAAATGAGATTTTATTGTGAAGGAACTACCAAATAATTGTTGCAAAATTGGACCAAATCAATTTTATAAAATACTAGGACATATTTAATGCATAATTGACCAAATTGTTGGGTGTAAAAAGTTTTGATCCACCTCTCGTAAAAAGGACAAATTTCCGTCGATTCAGTTGGTAGCGGGTCAAATTTGAACTGTAGCTGCCTTCTAGTTTGCTTTTTATTCTTTCCAAAAATCATTTCTAGGTACATAAGTATCTATTTAATCAGAGAAACACCAAAAAAATTCCAAGATTCAACCACTAGCTAGGAACGGTCATTCCCGCCGTTTTGACCGCATTTTGAAACGGGCATAAAAAATTAAAAAAAAATAAAAAAATTGGGAAACCTTCGCATTATGTCATCATATGTGGCTAAGTTCCTAGGAAAAATAACAAACTTATAATACGACAATTATTATAAAAAAAGTGTTCTCAGAAACGAGCTATCACGTGTGGAGATCAATGGCTTTCAAGCCAAATGATCAATCTTATGGCCACATCCATGGCATAGTTTGTTCAAATGATCTCATATTGTTCACAAGGGTGCATATTGGAATGAAAAACAATGTTGCCTAAGGAAGTTTTCATTTTCTTTGGACAAAAAAACCATTTTCCATTTTTCGAGTGCCCAAAAGGAGGTTTTTCTGTGAAGGAACTACCAAATAATTGTTGCAAAATTGGACCAATTCAATTTTCTAAAATACTAGGACATATTTAATGCACAATTAACAAAATGGTTGGGTGTAAAAAGTTTTGATCCACCTCTCGTGAAAAAGACAAATTTCCGCCGATTCAATTGAAAGCGGGTCAAATTTGAACTGCAGCTGCCTCATAGTTTGCTATTTATTTTTTCCAAAAATCATTTCTAGTTACATATGAACCTATTTAATCATAAATACATGGTTTGGTGGCGATACGTCGAGGTTTGGGCGGTGGCCGAGGGCCCCAACTCTAGAGCGCGTAAACTCACATGCCCGCCGCGTGGTCACCGCGTGACCGTGGCGTTGCCATGTATTCTGGGTGGCCTAGGCATGTCTAGTGGGTTGGGCACTCCCCAGGTAGGTGCTAGGAAGAAAATTACAACATAAGATTCTCATGAGGAGACCGATCGATGCTCAAACATGAATTAGCAGCCAAGTGTTTGATTAGCGGTACGGGAAATGTACATGGCTAATGGGCGTGAGTTTTGGCTGAGGATGATAAGTTACTAAGAAGACAATCTTCACAAATTTTCAGCTCAAAAGGAGGAGCCTAGGTGGTACTTGCTTTGCAAACTACCACACTGAACATAAATACGAATGTTGAAGCTCGGCTCAAAATAATGAATGGATTGAGCTGGCATTTGGTGGAGGTTGGTTATTTGGGCATAGGAAAGCACTGTAGAAAATGGATACTATTTGGACATGCCAAAGTGGTACTTCCTTCACAAACTGTTGTTTTGAACAAAATAGGAAAATGAATATTTTTGAATTATTTTTGAACTAGGCAAGGAATGCGTTTACATATTTGACGAAGATATGACCCAAAGAATTTATGAGATTTTTTTGGGAATTTTGGGAATGATAGAAATATAGGTTGCTTCACAACCTAGGGCAAAAACTGCCACATGGACATGACACATAGGCAAAACTGATGAGGTGGCGCCTAGTCATAGCAACCCACCACAATTTACAAGGCTATGACCATCTATATTGGTCGTTAACAACTAGAAATAAGGCAGCGGACTAGCGCTGTTTGCTTTATGACCATTTCATGTAAGGATATTACGACCTTTCTGACCAAAATGGTCGCAATGGTTTAGGGTTTGGAGCCCCCTGAACAGCTTTTGACCAGTTGGTCTGAAATGGTCATAGATCTATGACCATTTCTTCTAGGGTCACTAACAGAAGGTCACTAGTTGACATATTTCTTGTAGTGTGCGCCCACTGTCCGAATGGGCCTCCCATGCTCTTATTGCCACTTTTTTTGCTATTAGTATAGCGCCAGCAGTCAAGTCAAGCAATGCTACTGCTAAAGTGATGCCACATTTAACTAATGCCGCTCTCAGTCTAATGCCATCGATAAATTTAAGCAATGCCATTTAATATCACTGGATTATTTCAGGGTTAGCTGTTGATTGTGGATGTATTAAAGATTTTTCAGCTAAGGCATTCTAATGCTATTGCACAACCAGTATACCAACGATGAAACTTGTTAGTACCTTCAGATTTTTGCACTGTTAATGCTTATAGATTACATAACTCACTTTCATGAGATAAGTTAATTTTTTTGTACAGTGTCACCAAAATGCCAAGGCGCTGATGTCATTTTATTTTGGTTAAACTGCACAGACAATTATGAAGACAAGAGGAAAGGTCAAGAGTGGGCACCTCCTCCTCCGGCTGTTCTCTTGATTCGTTCGATCAAGTTTTTATGTTTGATCAATTATCAAGATTGGGATAGCAATTTTTAAGGTCCCCCCGAGTTCGAAATGATATTTACCTTGGAGGTACATGGTTTGCAAATTTTTTATACTATCATTAGTTAATAATGCTAGTTACCTTCAGACTTTTGTATTTGGTTTAATGCTCATGCACAACTTGTATACTAATGCTGAAACTTGTTACCTTTACATTTTGTATTGTTAATTCTTATAGAAACCTTCCAGTGCTAGAGTTTATTGAAATCTGTTCAGTAAAACCATTGTACTGTACCCTGTAATAAACTAACTACTCTACTGTTGCACTAGCCACTGGATTAGTGTATATTTGTAGTATTCGAATGGTGTTGCATTAGCATATGGACATAAATAAAGTGTGGCAAGCTTTCCCAGATATGTGCTCAAGAAAACTACTACCTGTTTTTCTCTATACTAGACGTTTGGGTACTTTAAATTGAACCGCGAAAACATCTTATATTAAGGAACAAAGGGTGTAGAGTTCACTCAAATTATTCCGGTAAAGCTAGTCACACCTTTGTTAAAATTAATGTTCATTATGTTATCGGAGGAGGTCTGTATGTTTGTCTCTAATGTCTGTCGACTACATACCTGACATCATGATGTAATGTTAAGTCATTTCCTTTTGTACAGTGTCACTGAATTGTCAAGGTGGTTATGGCATTTTATTTTAGTAGAACTGCACAAAATTTGCTTAAAAGAAGAGGAAAGGTCAGGAATGGCTCAGTTTTTCAGAAAAAACTATGTATGCCTTCCTGACATCAGCCGCTGTTGCTTTATTTATTCCTTCAAACAGGTGGTTAGAAACAGTCTTGCTACCTTTTCCCATTAAGAAATTGGAATGCTTATATTTGTGAGTCTATGCTTCAACTAGTGCCACTTTTAGAGTAATCACACTTTCAATATCTATGCAAACAGGGATGCTCGATTTTAGTGGAACTGCACAAAAAGTCCAACTGGTTCAACATTAGGAGCATGTTTTTTTCCAAACCTTTATATCCAATTGGTGGCACTATGAGCTGTTCATTACGAAGGTACATGGTTTGTTACTATCTTGCTACTCTTTTTGTACTGTCATTAGATAGTAATACTAGTGGTTTGCATGTGAATTTATTGGCAGGGTGGACCTACATTGGAGGTGCAGGACAGGATTCAATGATTGGATGCTCAATTTCGGTTGTATTGATTTCACCTCCTGCGAACATGGATATCCTTGGTCTGATGAAGAATAGGCGCTATATTTCTGCTCTGAACCAGCAAATCAATTCAGTATGAAATTGTCCAGGGCAAAACATAACTGTATCAGATTGTCCAGTGCAGAACATGACAGATGCTAAGCGGAAGAGACATGTTTAAACCGAAAATACAAGGTGTGGTATATGTTTACTAGCTGCTTGATATTTGTGTAGACAGAGATGTCTGCCCATTGCTATTTGGCAAACAAACAAGTGTCCGCAATTTTGCTTGAACTGCACAAGAGAATAGTATAGTCACTGCATGCAGTTCCATTTGAAAATAGACACAGAAAGATTGGATAGTCACTTCATGGACTGCTGAAAAGTAGTACTGTACTATTTATTGGCCAACACTAGGTGCTTCATTGCTTTGGTCTGATTATACAATGGGCATCATTTTGCCTAAGTTAAAGTTTGTATTCCGAAAATAGTCTCGCGGTGTGATCGAGAGAAGACCAAATCATATTGCAGTGGATGTTCCTCCATCATGTGTGGTTCATTCTCATGGTTCCAGCTGTTGGTGAAACCACTTATGTTTGCAAGAGGAATTATAGACTTCACAAAAAAATTTGTCTTTCAGTCTGTACTGAATGTTGGCCAAGAGAAACATCCATGTTAGTAGGAAGAACATATGTTTTTCTAGATCTTTGCTTTTGGAGCTACATATTTGTATATGATCTGTGAATCATTGAGATGCATTAACATGTTGATCATATGTATGGGAATCGTACTAGTTAGTTTTAGTTGTGACGCAAGATCCGAAGTGGCTGATCTTTGCTTTTGGAGCTACATATTTGTATATGATCGGTGAATCATTGAGATGCATTAATAGTTACTTATTTCTGTTCGCTCAGTGTTTACAAGTTACTGATCGATCACTAGCTAGCCTACAAATGCGCTCCTGGCAGTTTTATTTGTGACGCAAGATGCGAAGTGGCAGTTTTTTGAATAAAAAAGCCTACCTCTGAAGAAACTGACAAGCTACACTATCGATCCTACACGGATAAAAATGCCTACCTCTGAAGAAACTGACAAGCTACACTATCGATCCTACACGGATAAATAGCAGATCACGCACGTACTACCTCCTTTCCGGTTTGCAGGGCTCAATTCAAGAAACAACCTACTCGATCCTACACGAATAAATAGCGGATCACGCACGTACTAGCACCTCCTTTCTGGTTTGCAGGGCTTAATTCAAACCTCTCACCAACCAAGGTACTCCCTCCATCACAGTTTAAAGGGCGTATCTCCAAAACCAGAATTTTTCACAATTAGAGGGAAATAGGGCGCAGGTCATTAATTAGCCTATTAACTGCATCGTTTTGGGAGGAATTAGCTCCTTCCGCTTGCCTTCCTGGTGCGCATGCATGGTGTGAACTGAAATTACTCCACCAATGCATGCGATGGTTTCCTTCTTTTACTGGACGGGGAGGTTACTATGCGTTTGTTTGGCGATTAATTAGGCGCATATCCTTAACTACCGCAGCTCCAGCGCATCAGTTATTCCTGCCAATCGCTAGCAACCTTGGGCCTAGAGATATGTGAGGTACGCCCTTTAAACTGTGATGGAGGGAGTACTCCCTCCGTCTGGGTTTATTAGTCCCGCGAGCAAAGCAGCAAGACCAA
The DNA here is from genome assembly GCA_032464435.1 of Aegilops umbellulata. Classification (NCBI taxonomy): domain Eukaryota; kingdom Viridiplantae; phylum Streptophyta; class Magnoliopsida; order Poales; family Poaceae; genus Aegilops; species Aegilops umbellulata. The sequence continues at coordinate 292,752,648 of CP136060.1, forward strand.
GGCATGGCAATAATTAACGGCATGCAGAAGTTTAAGCCTAATTAATTCCAGCGATTTAAGTGGCTGCATGCCTACCCTCGGCTGCGACTCATTGCATGCTACTTCGCGTACTGCCTGTGAGCGATTCTGAGTGCCTGCATGCAGCCGGCCGTAATTAAGGCAGCTAACTGATGCGAAAAAGATACGCTTTAATTGTTGTGGGCTTTTTAAATCCGTGGAATCATTATTGACAAGGAGGGAGATGATTCGAGTGCACTCGTTTGACCGCCATGCCGGCGTGCGACCTAGACGGGACGGGACGACACAGTCATAATTTCAATTTACTAGTTTTCCACGGCAAGCTGGCGCGCTAAGCCATTATGCAATGAATTCCGATGACCATCGCGCTACCTTCCGCCTATAAGTACTATTTCCTGTCCTTCTCTGGTGCCACCGTGACCCAACTCGCCATATCGTCATAAGCCCCCACCGGCCCGACGTCGCTCGCTACGTCTGCCATGCCCCCACCCATCCGCGGTAGGCGACGCCGGAGGCGTTCACCGCCAGAACTAGTGTTCGGGTTTTCACCGGAAGGCAGACGGAGGGAGGAGGCATTCTATCTGTCTTTAGATGGCAATGCGGAGATCGAGGAGTTGTTGGAGCGCGACCACATGGCGGAGGAGCAGGAGTTGTTGGAGCGCGACCGCCTGGCGGAGGAGCAGCGCATCGCTGATTTGCGCCGCCAGCGGGACATGGAGCAGCAGCGCACAACACTCTGAGTCGCGAGCAGAGCGCCCGCAACTGGGCCGACTGCGTGGAGGCCGGCGCCCGGCAAATAGCCCTGGAGGCTGTCGGGCACGCACGCGTTCGCGACACCGATTTTTACTACCAGCTCGTCAAGTGGGTTTCCCGCTTGGAAGCCGAAGCTTCGGTGGACCACGCCAGCATGGAAAGGGTCAACGCGCGCGAGCAACGCGCCCTATCGCACCTCTTGCAAGTCCGAGGCGAGGCGCACGACGTCGGTGCCGGCGTTTAGCGTGTACCACAGATGGCGGCCGGCATCGTCTAGTTAGCTAAGAGTAAGTTAGTACTTGTACGCTACTAGAGTATTAATGTGAGTAGATAGTTAACTTGGCTATGATGGTTGTCAACGTGGAAGTTCAGTACTCTATATGTGGATTAGACCTGTTACTTTGCTCTGAATGTTGAACTTTCCATTTGAACGTATGGAATGGGCTGTTATTTTTTTAAATGGGTTGTATTTGTCCTCCATGGTTTTAGAGGCTGACTTGTGGGCCTAGCAAGTTGACGCGTACACAATCAGGAGATGATTGTATGTGGAGAGGATGACAGCAGGGACCCTCCAAGGTCATGGCAGTACGCAAGCAAGTGCCTGCTTATTTCAAGCCAATAAAAAAATGGCTCCTCCTAGTGGATTTCTGACATCTGGGTCCCATGCCATTGTCAACGTAGTAAATAAAGAGAGAATTGCACAACGAGCAGCTGACACCAGGGACCCAACAGCTTGCCCAGTTATTTTTGTTTTGGGTTAATTTGATAAATGCCGCTCCAAATCTGGTGTATCCGAGAAATGTCACTGCAATTTCCAAACTTTCAAAAATGCCATTTCATGCCATTTCTAGTGGCCTTTTTCGAAGTCTGGAGTGGCGTTTTTCAAAGTTTGCAAACTGCAGTGGCGTTTTTCAAAGTTTGAAAAATTGCAGTTGCATTTTTCAAAGTTTGGAAATTGCAGTGGCATTTTTGTGAATCGCCATAATTGGAGTGGCATTTATCTAATTTGATTTTGAGACGGAAGCAGGGTGTCAACTGGGCTGTGCGGGACACTCTGGCCTGTCTAGACAACCTTTTCTTTTATGTTTACCACAGACCAGCCCAGTAGTTTTTTTTTCTTTCTAAAAATGGCTAGCCCAGTTTTTTTGTGATTTGTCAAGTAAGTCGCTTTATCAGACCTGTTGGGCTGCAAATCTTTCAAGACGAGGAGAGCTTACTTCGGCTGGCCGAGAAAATGGCCTAGCAGTAATGAGAAATGGGCTGTACATTTTTAAAACACATCAAACCGACAATTAGTTTCAAATATCTTTTTTTCATTTCGAGATTTTAAATTGCATTGATTTTTATGTGTGGACAATTTATTGGATTTTATATTGATATACATTTACTTTTAAAATCAGTTTGAATGCGACTCGAAATTTCGGGATTAAAAACAGTTCAGACCGCACCGACATATGCAAAATTTCGTATAATTTTTTAACCGTGGCCACAATATGGGCTGTAATGCTAACAAAAAGAATATGGGCTCCAAAAAAACCCGTAAGAATTAGCAAATGGGATGTAAATTATTTGAAATAATGGCAGATGTGCTGTATGTTGTTTTCCATAGATTTGAGGCTTTCCACAGATGGCATGTATACTGTTGGATGTCCATCCAACGGCCGTCGTGCTTCTTCAATCTCTGCTCTTCTGGCTCCAGCCGCTCAAACAAGCGCTGGCGGGACTGCCTGCTCCCTCCTCCCCGTGGCCGGCTGTGCTGCCGCGCAGGCCTCACCGCCCCACCGTACTCCCATCGCTGGCCTAGCCATCCCTCTACTCACCCACATCTGCTGTTATTCTCCGGCGACGGCAGACGAACCAGTAAACCCTCCTACAGTCGTACTCCCCTCCGCGTGGGAAACAAAAACAACTGTCGAGTCTTCCCTGCCTCCGTGTCGTTCCCTTCCTAGGCCTCGCCGTCGTCCACCGCCCTGGTGCTCTCGGTGTGGCGTGGTCAACGTGGTCAACGGCCGACATGCATCTGAAGTGGACTGTACGTGGAGAGGCTGACAGCTGGGTCCACGGACGCACGCAAGGAAATGCCTCCTTATTACGCGCAAAATAATGATTCCTCCACCTGACATCTGGGACCCACCGAAAGGGCCTCTGTATTTCGTGAAAAAACGTTACCGCCGCTGACAGCTTGGACCCACCAGCTATATCTTCGCACGCAAGGAAGTGCCTCCTTATTACGCATAAAAAAAATGAATACTCCCCCTGCTAGCTGGGACCAAGTATAGTGGGCCTACTAAGTTGACGGGGACGAAGGGCTTTGTCAACTTAGTCAATATGCACGATTCTAGCTCGACTAACCGTACGATGTCCATCCAACGGCCGTAATGCTTCTTCAACCTCTGGTCTTCTTGCTCCAGCCGCCCAAAGCAGCGTCGGTCGTGCCGCCTACTCCTGCCTCCCGTGGCCGGCAATGCTGCCGCGGAGGCCTCACCGCCCCCATACTACTCCCACCGTTGGCCAGGCCATCCCTCCACACCACTCACCCACACCCCCTGTTATTCTATGGCGACGGCAGCGCAGCCGAACCAGTGAACCCTCATACTCCTCTCCGCGTGGGCATCCACTGCCGTGTCTTCCCCGGCTCCGCGTTGTCCCCTTCCTAGGCCTCGCCGTCGTCCACCACCGTGGTGCTCTCGGCGCGGCGTGGTCAATGTGGTCAACGACCGAATTCCATCGGAAGAATACTGTACGTGGAGAGGCTGACAACTGGGTCCACGACAGCCACAAGGAAGTGCCTCCTTATTACGCGGAAAATAATTATTCCTCCACCTGACAGCAGGGACCCACCGGACGCCCACCAGTATTTTGCGAAAAAACGTTTGCCCCTGACTGCTGGGACCCACCCGACGGGCCATCGTATTTCGCGAAAAAAACGTTCCCCCTGCTGTCAGCTCGGACCCACCGGAAGTGCCTCCTTATTACGCACAAAAAAATGAATACCCCCTGCTAGCTGGGACCCACCTTGGTGGGAGGCTGACTTGTGGGCCTACTAAGTTGACGGGGACGGAGGGCATTGTCAAATTAGTCAATATAAACGATTCTAGCTCCAGTGACCGTACGTTGTCCATCCAACGGCCGTAGTGCTTCTTCAACCTCTGGTCTTCTTGCTCCAGCCGCCCAAAGTAGCGCCGGTCGTGCCGCATGCTCCTGCCTCCCGTGGCCGGATGTGTTGCCGTGGAGGCCTCACCGCCCTCTACTATTCCCACTGCTAGCCAGGCCCTGCGGCGACGGCAGCCTCACACCGCAGCCGAACCAGTGAACCCTCGTACTCCTCTCCGCGCGGGCTTCCGCTGCCGTGTCTTCCCCGGCTCCGCGTCGTCCCCTTCCTAGGCCTCGCCGTCGTCCATCGCCCTGGTGCTCTCGGCGCGCCGTGGTCAACATGGTCAAGGAACGACTTCCATCGGACGTGGACTGTACGTGGAGGGGCTGACAGCTGGGTCCACGGCCGCAGCAAGGAAGTGCCTCCTTATCACGCGGAAAATAATGATTCCTCAACCTGACAGCTGGGACCCACCGGACGGGCCACTGTATTTCGCGAAAAAAACATTTCCCCCTGACTGCTGGGACCCACCAGCTACATCTTCGCACGCAAGGAAGTGCGTCCGAGCAAAAAAAACGATTCGCCCCCATGACTGCTGGGACCCACCAACTACATCTTCGCACGCAAGGAAGTGCGTCCGGGCAAAAAAAACGATTCGCCCCTGACTACTGGGACCCACCAGCTACATCTTTGCACGCAAGGAAGTGCCTGACAGTCGGGACCCACCTGGTTGAAGCGTACATAGCGTTGTCATTTTGGTCGCGAACGTGTACGTACATATATACTGGTGGATGTAGAGGCGCGCACGTGTCATAGTAGAGGCGCGCACGTAGCATGTACACGTACATACAACGTCCAGGGTGCAAGAAAGAAAATACAGCCACGTATGTGTACATAGGGCAGGGTCTCGAATGCCTACTCGCGCATACGTACGGCGATGGCTCATGTACATGGCTGGGTCGGAACGGAGGAACAACGTCGTTGTCGTGTTCATGGGGAGGCAACGGAATGCTTCGTGTTCATGGGGAGGCAACGGAATGCATCGTGTTCATGGGGAGGCAACGGAATGCGTCATGTTCATCGGGAGGCAACGGAATGCGTCGTGTTCATCGGGAGGCAACGGAATGCATGGGAGCTTGGGTCGGAACGGAATGCGTGGTCGTGTTCATCGGGAGGGCTTGGACAGAACAGGCGATGGAAACGAGGCCTGGCGTACCGCAGAACGGAGGAAACGGCCTTGTGTTCTACCGGCCACGTTCGAAACAGGATCCTGTTCATCGGGAGGGGTCTGGCATACCGCAAAACGGACGAAACGGACCTCCTACGGTCGAAGCGGGGGTCCTGTTGATCGGGAGGGGTGTGGCGTACCGCAAAACAGAGAAAACGGACCTCCTACGGTCGAAACGGGGGTCCTGTTGATCGGGAGGGGTGTGGCGTACCGCAAAACGGGACTCCACGGGATACTATTCATCTCCACCGTCGACCTCCTCCAGCCTCCACGGGCTACCGTCGACCTCCTCCAGCCTCCACGTGCTCCTGTTCATCCAGCCTCCACCGTGCGCTACTCCACCGGCTACCGTTCAACCACCCCTCCATCGTCTATTGTTCATCCAGCCCTCCACACCACGGGGTCCTGTTCAACCACCCCTCCACGGGCACCCCTCCACCATCTACTGTTCATCCAGAGGCAACGCCACCGCTCACTGTTCATCCACCCCCCGCAACACTCACTGTTCATCCAATCGATCGGCTTCAGTTAGCAGCAGTAGCGAAGGAATCGCTCGATCGGGTTCAGTTAACAACCATCGATCAATCGCTCGGGTTCAGTAATGCATAGCCTGCAGTGCAATCGCTCAGGTTCAGTTAGAGCCCAACGCCTCGCTCGGGTTCAGTTAGAGCCAACGCCTCGCACACATGCGCGTGCGTGTACAAGAGAAACGCGCATCGCTCAGCCCCCGACCTCCCACCGTAACCAGGAACTCCCCAAAATTTTCCTCCCCCTCGCTTCTGCCACGGTTTTTTCCGTCATGGATGGCCCAAAGAATGTCATGCAGCAGCGTCTCCGGCCCGCCCAGGATGAAAAACCCATTTTCTGTCATGATTTTTTGTCATAGAAGTAGGAGCCCACCACATCTATGATGATACCGGGTTTTGTCACAATTATCGTCATAGAAGTGTCATATGTATGACAGAAAAAAAATTCATTCGGCCCAAAATGTCATGGATGTGTCTTTTTTTTGTAGTGCATCTCGCCCCAGTGCCGATCCCGCCTTTATAGAGGCGATGGCCCTACCCACCTCCTCCGGCAAGAATGGGATAGTCAATTCCGCATTCTCAATATCAAAAACCCTGTCCGTCAGCGGCCAAATGTTCATTGATAGGGAGACCCACTGCGGGGTTTTGCCGAGAAGAGCTCCTTGTAGAAGGAGTATATGTGGGATCTAATTTCATCCGGGTGTTCCAGGGGAGATTCTCCCTCCTAGAGACACGGGATTGAACATTTCATGCGGCGCCCATTAGCGATCGGCCATTGCCGATCTGGATCGATCACCATACTGCTATTTGGTAAAGGGGATATTCATGTTCCTTTGGATATCCCAGTAGTTGAGCTTGTGGTTGTGACTTCCCGGTATTGCCAGTGGTAGAGGAGACAAATTATGAAAAAGGAGGTTGTGTAATCGGTCCACAGAACAACACTATCTATTAGAGCTTTAGTGACAAACTTCATCTGATCTGATAGTAAGAAATATATGCCAAAGTAGGATAAGACATGGAGAAACCGAGTCATAGCTACATTAAACTTAATGTGGACGCATCATTTCATGTCAACTCCACTGACTATGCTACTGAGCCAATTCTGCAAAGTGAATGGGACAGTTTATTGGGGCTCCTACATGGCTACATGTGTGTGATGTCGAAGCTGCTGAGGCCGTAGCTCTTTACAATGGTTTATTCTTGGCTAACATTATGGGGGGTAGCAAGGTAGTTGCGGAATCAGACTACTCGCAAGTCATTTAGGTGGTCAATACAACTGAGAATTATTATTGTCACAATGTTGCAATGAGGCCTGAGGGAGTCCTGGATTAGGGGGTATCCGGACAACCGGACTATATCCTTTGGCCGAACTGTTGGACTATGAAGATACAAGATTGAAGACTTCGTCTCGTGTCCGGATGGGACTCTCCTTGGCGTGGAAGGCAAGCTTGGCGATACAGATATGTAGATCTCCTCCCATTGTAACCGACTCTGTGTAACCCTAGCCCCCTCCAGTGTCAATATAAACTGGAGGGTTTAGTCCGTAGGACAACAACAATCATACAATAGGCTAGCTTCTAGGGTTTAGCCTCTACTATCTCATGGTAGATCAACTCTTGTACTACTAATATAATCAAGATCAATCAAGCAGGAAGTAGGGTATTACCTCCATAGAGAGGGCCTGAACCTGGGTAAACATCATGTCCCTTGCCTCCTGTTACCATCCGCCTTAGACGCACAGTTCGGGACCCCCTACCCGAGATCCGCCGGTTTTGACACAGACATTGGTGCTTTCATTGAGAGTTCCAGTGTGCCGTCGCCGTAAGGCTCGATGGCCCCTTCGATCATCGACAACAATGCGGTCCAGGGTGAGGTCTTCCTCCCCGAACAGATCTTCGTATTCGGCGCCTTCACACTGCGGGCCAACTCGCTTGGCCATCTGACCATCAGGTCAGATTTGGAAACATGAATTACACTGCCGATATCCGCGGAGATTTGATCTTTGACAGATTCGGGCCCATGCCGGGTGTGCCGCACGATCACGACGAGCATGATGTAGCTCTGCGCCAGACCGTGTGCAGGAAATCACGCCAACAACCACTCCAGCCTTCCATCCAGAGCAGATCGCGCCATCTGAGGACGGGTGGATAGACCCCGCTCGGGAGGCCGCACCCTCAGCGGCGATAGAGCCGAATACTGATCTTACCCCTCACGAGAGCCGTGACGCCGAACCACTAGACTCATCCCCGGCCACGGACTCCGAACCGCCTGCGCCCATACCTATCGAATCCGATTGGGCGCCGATCATGGAGTTCACCTCCGCGGATATCTTTCAGCACTCGCCCTTTGGCGACGTACTGAACTCGTTAAAGTCTCTCTCCCTGTCAGGAGAACCTTGGCCGAACTATGTTCGGCTAGGATGGGATGCGGATAACGAAGAAATTCACTCCCCACCCACCACCCACTTAGTAGCCACTGTCGATGATTTAACCGACATGCTCGACTTTGACTCCGAGGACATCGATGGTATGGACAACGATGCTGGAGACGAACAGGAACCACCGCCAACGGGGCGCTGGACGACCACTTCATCACATGACATATACATGGTGGATACACCCAAAGAAAATAATGACGAGGAACGGAAGGATGCAGCGAGAGATAGCTCCCTCGACAAGCAACCAAAATGGCGCCGTAGGCGCCGCTCCAAATATCGCCTTGGCAAATATAGCGATAACAGCGCAAGAAGAAGCCAAACTGACCCAGCGATAGAGCAGGGTGAGCCAGCGGACAACGAACAAAATAAGGATCCGCTGTCCGAACACGGCGACACCGAGCGTCAAGACATTCAACCCGTCTCCGGAGAAGAGAACAGTCCGGACGACAACGAACAAATCATCCCGGAAAGGCAGCTGGAGCAAGAAAGGCTTATCGCCACTGCAAGAAGTCTGAAGAAGCAAAAACAAAGGCTCAGGGCCGCAGAAAATACACTCAACAGGAGATGGAACAAAGTGCTCGATACGGCAGAAAAGTATGGTGACAGTCGCCACACGAAGAGCTACCCAAAGTGAAAGCTGCTGCCTGTAGGATCGGAAGTATGTCTAGAGGGGGGGGGATTAGACTACTTGACCAAATAAAAATCTATCCTTTTCCCAATTTTAGTTATTGGCAGATTTTAGCTATCTTAGCACAAGTCAAGCAATCTTCACACAATTCAAGCAAGCATGCAAAGAGTATATGAGCAGTGGAAAGTAAAGCATGCAACTTGCAAGAATGTAAAGGGAAGGGTTTGGAGGATTCAAACGCAATTGGAGACATGAATGTTTTTGGCGTGGTTCCGATAGGTGGTGCTATCGTACATCCACGTTGATGGAGACTTCAACCCACGGAGGGTAACGATTGCGCGAGTCCACGGAGGGCTCCACCCACGAAGGGTCCATGAAGAAGCAACCTTGTCTATTCCATCACGGCTGTCGCCCACGAAGGACTTGCCTCACTAGCGGTAGATCTTCACGAAGTAGGCGACCTCCTTGCCCTTACAAACTCCTTGGTTCAACTCCACAATCTTGTCGGAGGCTCCCAAGTGACACCTAGCCAATCTAGGAGACACCACTCTCCAAGAAGTAACAAATGGTGTGTTGATGATGAACTCCTTGTTCTTGTGCTTCAAATGATAGTCTCCCCAACACTCAACTCTCTCTCACAAGATTTGGATTTGGTGGAAAGAAGATTTGAGTGGAAAGCAACTTGGGGAAGGCTAGAGATCAAGATTCATGTGGTAGGAATGGAATATCTTGAGCTCAACACAAGTGTAGGTAGTTCTCTCAGAAAATGTGTATTGGAAGTGAAGATCTGTTCTGATGGATCTCTCCATGAATGAAGAGTGGGTGGAGGGGTATATATAGCCTCCACACAAAATCTAACTGTTACACACAATCTGCCAAACTCGGTGGGACCGAATAATTAAACTCGGTCGGACCGATTCAGCAAACCTAGTGACCGTTAGGATTTTCGGTGGGACTGAGATGCAACTCGGTAGGACCGATATGGTTAGGGTTTGGGTATAACAGGTAAACTCGGTGAGACCGATTCGCTCTTTTCAGTGAGACCGAAATGTTACGAAAAGGAAACCGTGAGTTTACATTGCAATCTCGGTGGGACCGATCGCTCACTTCGGTTGGACCGAAACGTTACGAAGGGAAATAGAGAAATTGCAATCCCATCTCGGTGAGACCGAGATCCCTATCGGTGAAACCGAATTGCTAGGGTTTGTGGCAGTGGCTATGACAAATGAAACTCGGTGGCGCTGGATGGAAAGAATCGGTGGGGCCGAGTTTAACTTTTGGCTTAGGTCAAATGTGGATGTGGGAAGATAGTTGAGGGTTTTGGAGCATATCACTAAGCACATGAAGCAAGAGGCTCATTAAGCAACACGTCATCCCTCCTTAATAGTATTGGCTTTTCCTATAGACTCAATGTGATCTTGGATCACTAAAATATAAAATGTAGAGTCTTGATCTTGAAGTTTGAGCCAATCCTTTGTCCTTATAATTTTGAGGGATCCACTTTCCTCGTCCATGCCATGCCATCCATTGAGCTTTTCCTGAAATATTCATCTTGGAATAATGTTAGCTCAATGAGCTATATGTTGTTAGGAATTACCAAAACCACCCAGGGATAGTTGCACTTTCAATCTCCCCCTTTTTGGTAATTGATGACAACATATAGATCAAAGCTTCGACAAATGATAATAGGAATGAAATATATCGTCGCTTTGAGAAGTATGTGATAAGCAAGAGCTCCCCCTAAATTTGTGCATATTTTAAGATTTGCTTTGGATTGCAAATGCACAAAGAGTTAGAATCATGGGTTACTCTTCCATGTCACATACATCTTGGTGGAGCGCTCAAAATGATAAGAATTAAATACATGCACTCATCACCAAGCAAAGTGAATGATCAAAATAAGGATAAAGTGATAGTGATATCCAACAAGCATTAAGTGTAGGTTATGATCAAACACATGATCATCAATGTCTCACAGATTACGACATAGTATCTCAAGCACTCAAAAGCAAATAAAGTTCAACCAAGAAGACAAGAGAGACCAAATGCAAACTCTCTCTCTCTCTCTCTCTCTCGAAGCCTATGATCTATACATTCTTCTCCCCCTTTGGCAACAAGTTACCAAAAAGTTCATAGAAAATGCATAGTACTAAACGACTCTTAGGCTTGGTCTTCAGTTGGTGGAGTCCGGATGACGCCAAGGACGAAGGCTTCAGTAGAAGTGGTTGGAGCTGCTGGGGTAGGAGCTGGACCTGGTGGAACTGAGGCTGTAGCTGGTGCAGAAGTGGTGGCTCTGGTGTCAGCAACTGGCACTGCAGATGATCTCTGAGCTCTGGGCACTCTGGCAAACGCATCAGTTGTGGTCTTGCCCTTCCTCTCCTGCATATCATTCTGTAGTTGTTCCACGGCAGACTGAATCTCTGTTACTTTCACATCCAGGTCATAGAACTTTTGTTCAATGATTCTTTCCAGGCCCTCTTGGTTTTGAGTCAGGGTGGACATTCCTTTCTCAATTCTCAGAGTGGATGCTATCAGGTAACTGAGCTGCTCCTGCTTGTTCTTCAAGAAGTATTCAGATGCCTCCACTTGAGTTGGCATCTTGGCAGCTTTCTCCATCTTTGCCTTCTCCTTCTTTGCTTGAGCATGTGCAGATGATGGTTCATTCTCATTCATGACAACTTGATTGTCTTGAAAGTCTGGATGGATGGGCAGATGTTCCTTGTCCAGCAAGTATGTGCCTGTGCCCATCTTTGAGTTAATCAGCTCCTGAATTTGTGGGGCATATCCACAGCTCCTCTTCTGATCAGCCGCTGTCCTCTTAATGGTCTCTACCATGAGGCTCATCACCTTGAATTTCTGTGGCACATCAAATATGGGGAGCATGTTTATTGCATGGCCTCGGATCATCTTGTGATCACCTGACTTGGGCAATAGAGTGTGCCTCAGAATCCAGTTGATTTTGGGCAGCCCTGACGGAAGGAAGTGCACTGAGCCAAACTTGAAAGTGTCAAGTGCTTTGTTTGGGATCTCCTTGTACATATTTGACATGGAATTGTGATCCATCTTCTTCTTGGCATAGATGTCCAAGTCATCTTCCTGCTCTTTTGGGGCATTGATCAGCTGTGCCCATTCAGCAACTGTGGACTGATATCTAGTTCCTTCTGACATCCAAACTATCCTGCCATCTGGATAGAAATGTGCTGTGGAGTAGAATTGCATAATGAGCTCCTCATTCCACTTTGTGAGCTTCTGCCCAACAAAGTCTGCAACTCCACAAGCTTTGAAGCTATCATACACTCCAGGATAGTGTTCTTTGTTCTCCTTGATGTATTCCCAATCAACCCATCTCATGTCACATACTATGGGTTTCTTATCTAGTAGCACTATCTCATAGAAGTCTTGTTGTTCCTTGGTGTGAAACCTATAATCCACACCAGTTCTTCTCCTTGAAGCATATGGATCTGCTTCCCTCCACTTCTTCAGCCCTGAATCTCTCCTGATTTTCATGTCCTCAGCCACAGGATGAGCATCATTGTGGTCTGGGATCTTGGGCTTGAGCTTCCTGAGCACTTGTCCTTCTTCTTCTTCAGCAATGTCAGGCACTGGGCCTTGTTCTTTTCAGCAGCAGATATGTTCCCGGTGTTCCTCTTAGGTGCACTCTTGGCCTTGGAGGCAGCTTTGGGTGCTTCCTTGGGCTTGGATGCAGTAGCCCCTGACCTTATGGCATCACCCATAAGCTTCTGTGCCTTGGGTGCTGGTGCAGCAACCTCTTCTTCCTCTTCTTCATCTGAGTCTCTCCTCATGGAGGGTTTGCCAAGAACTCTGGCAGTTGTGGTTCTAACTCTCTTCTTCTTCTTATCTTGGCCACTTGCTTCCTCTTCAGATTCCATGGTGAACTTCATGGTTTCTTCAGTTGCAGCCTTCCTAGGCTTAGAAGTAGGAACTCTCCTTGCAGATGCCTTTTTCTGCATTCCAGGCTTGATGGCTGCAGCTGACCCATACTCTTTCTTGAGCACCTTCTTCTTAGATATGGCTTCCTCTTCTGCCACATAGTCCTCATCCTCTGATTCGGAAGTTCTCTTCTTGCTTGCTCTAGTGGCAGCCTTGGTCAAGTTGCTTGGGGTGCTCCTGCTACCCTCATCAGAACTGCTAGAGGGACTAGTGCCCTCACTCATATGAGCCAGCTCCTCAGATTTGTTCTGTCTGTCACTCTGACCAGACATGTTGCAAACTCTGACTGCTGACCCTGTGAATAGATTATAGATGAGATAGAGTGGATGAGCATCACAAATGCAGAGATTTTGCAAAAGAACGAGTCAAAAACTTTTAGTTTTCCACAGAAAGCATTTCGGATCAACCGATTTGCAAACTCGGTGATACCGAAGCAGCTTTTGGAACCAAAACTAGTGAACTCGGTTAGACCGAGTCACAGTTCGGTGGCACCCAGACTGCTAGCGTTTCACAAAGTCCTAAACTCGGTCTCACCGATTTGTAATTCTCGGTCAGACTGAGAACCACATGTGCAATGGCCGTGGCCGAATCGGTGGAACCGAGTTCCGCAACCTGGTGGGTCTGAGATGGTTTCGTGGAAACCTAAACCTAAATTTTCGAATCGCAACTATTCTACGGATTGATTTGACTGGATAGGAGTGTTTCAATTGTAGCAAGAATCATAATGAACACAATGCGCTAGGAATCAGACGGGGAATAGCACTGTGATCGAGTCCATACCCTAGTTCGGCGGTGCACTCGCTACGGCGGCAACGGCGGAGACGAAATCCGTTGACGGCGGCGGAGACCAATGACAGGAGGTGGCTGGCGACGAGGAGGACGATCCGGAGACCCAGGAGGCAGAGCGAGCTATGCGCGGGCGAAGAGGTTTCAGAGAAATTTCCAAAATTTTGCCCGTGAGTATATATAGCCCAACTCTGTCGGTGTGACCGAGTGGAACAACTCGGTGGCACCAAGATGCATAACTGTTGACAGTTATAGCAACTCGGTGTGATCGAAAAGTTCAAATCAGTTGCACCGAGGTGAAAACCTAGATCGACTTAGTGATCTCGGTATGACCGAAATGGAGGAATCGGTCAGACCGAAAAGCACAAAGAAGTTTTGGAAGTTTAAGTCTATGACAAATCGGGGACTCTGAGTGCTCCTCACACAGAGTGGTTTGAATCTGACTTGATCAAATTTTGTGATGTAGCATGAATAGAGTTTGAGACGAGAAAAGCATAGATAGCTAGAGAGGGTTCTTAGGCATTCTTGTCCATCCACTTGGCAAGAAAAAGGAAAACCAATCAATCAAAACAACAAGTGGATGTCCTCGAATGAGTAAAATATGCACTCAACATGCTCACACAATAAAATGGCAATTGAAATATGTGGCAAAGCATGCACAACCAATTCTAGCATCTATCAAGCAATTGGCGATGACTAGGTCATCTATATATGAGTATATTGACTTAGGAGTCAAATGAGAACATTTGATCATAGGTCATACTCATCGTTTAAGCACGAGTGGGGTTACCACTTTTACATAAAGCATTGTTGTGTTCACATCATTAGAGTTGCTTTAGCTCAAGTCTTAGAGTAAAGCTCCCCCTAGATGTGATATCCCCCCTAAGAGGGATGAACTAACCTTGGGTTTTGTCGATGATGACTTCATGTAGATGTTGAAGATGTGGATGTTCAATGTTTATGTAGATCAATTGGAGCTATCCATTGGAGTGAGTTACACTTTCAATACCTACATGGGTTAGTCCCACAAGGAACAAACAAGGATATCCATAGACATAGTGTGATGCACACACAAGATGATGTCTATGAAAGCTTTTAGGTTAACTTGTCCCTTGACTTACCAACAAGAGGGTTTGTGACTCCTTGAACTAGTGCAAGATGTGGAGGTTGATTGCACTTGTTCTTGCCAAAATGATAAGAGTGAAGTATGTTGGCGGAGTCACCCTCAAGAACTCTCTAGTTCTTCTTATTTTGGATCCACACCATCTTGATGGGAATCCTTGGAGTTGTAGTCGTACTTGATGAAGTGGAACTTTAAGTAGTCTTGGGAATCCACTTGACTAAGGTCTTAGGAGCTTCTTCAAATGCATCAATTTCCTCTTGAAGCTTGTCCTTGCCTTTTTGCTTGTAGTCTTGTGGTGGAAGATCATCTTGAGCTTGTGTCCCTTTGAAAGAAGTGGGATCATACTTCTCTTGTTGAGGAACAAACTTCGTCTTGGGGTATTGATCTTCTTCCCACTCAACTCCATTTGCATTGGAATTTCGTTCAAAACCAACACCTTGATTCTTCCGGTGTCTTCCTTGCTTGCGTACAATTTCCTCGAATTGCTTATTTCCGGCAAGGCTCTTGTAAACTCCTTTCTCTATAATTCCCTTCAATAGGCTATTTTCTTGCTCAAGTGTAACTTGGCTAAGAGAATCATTAGTGGAATCAAGAGAACTACTAGAAGCAACAATATTGGATTTAACATGATCATTTCTACTACTAGAGGAATAATCTTTCTTGTTTTTGTTACTAGACTTGACTTGAGGCATGTAAGTGGATAAGAGTAAATGCTTGGCAATATAAGAAGAACTTTTCTTACGAAGATCATCATTGATTGCTTTTAAGAACTCATGCTCTCGCTCAAGGTTGAGCTTTTCAAAGCGTAATTTCTCATGTGTCCTTAAAAGTTCTCGATGATCTTCTAAGATAGTTTCATGAGCTAACTTAAGAGTGTTTAGTTCTTTAGTTAGAGACTCAATTTTCTCCTTATCATTGTCATTCGTTTTATCTTGATTAGCATGATTAATTGACGTTTCATCATAGTATTCATCACTAGAGTTGTCAACAAGTAAATCATCATCACCTAACAAGTCATCTTCATCACTATTGAAATCAACATACTCAGGATGTGATACCTTTGGGCCTTTAGCCATGAAGCATGTTCCAACTCCTTCATTTGGTGAGTCAAATATGTCGTAGGAGTTGGTTGACACAAGTGCTAGACCGGCAACACCTTCATCTTGAGTATATTCGGAATCAGAGTGATAACTTCTCTCGGAGTGGTTGTCGGAGTCGGAGCTGGATACCTTCACCAACATGAGCTTGATGTCTTCGTTTTGTGTAGCTCCTTGATGACTTTTCTTTTCTTTTCGAATCCTTGCTTCTCCGTGAGTGTCTTCGTTCATAACGATCATCTCTACTCTTTCTTTCTCTAGATGGTGATTCCTCTCTTCTACTTCTTCTTTTGGGAGAGTCTTCTCTTCTCTTGTAGGGAGCCGTACACTCATTGGAATAGTGTCCGGGTCTTCCACAATTGTAGCAGTTTCGCTCTCGACTAGAAGATCTTTTGTCATTGTAGGACCTTGACTTGGAGCTTCTATCTTTACTTCTACTCTTGTAGAACTTGTTGAAGTTCTTCACCATTAAGCTCAATTCTTCATTGAAAGTTTGCTTCTCACTTGATGATGTGGGGGCTTCACACGAGGCTTTGTAAGCACCACTTGATTTGTTGTGAAGTTCCTCTTTATCCTTGAGTGACATCTCGTGAGCAACAATTCTTCCAATGACTTCTGTTGGCTTGAGATCTTTGTAATTGGGCATCATTTGGATCAATATGCACAAGGTATCATATTTTCCATCCAAGGCTCTTAGGATCTTCTTGATGATGAATCTATCGGTCATCTCTTCACTCCCTAAGCCGGCAATCTCATTTGTGATAAGAGCAAGCCTAGAGTAAATTTCAGCGACACCTTCACCATCCTTCATTTTGAACTTGTCAAGTTGACTTTGAAGCACATCCAATTTGGATTCCTTGACGGAGTCGGTACCTTCGTGCATATCAATCAAAGTATCCCAAATTTCCTTTGCATTCTCAAGACGGCTGATTTTGTTGAATTCTTCGGGGCACAATACATTGAAGAGAATATCACAAGCTTGAGCGTTGTATTGCAGCATCTTCAACTCTTTCGCGGTAGCTTCACTCTTTGGTTCTTTTCCATCAAAGAAGTCACCTTGCAAACCAACACACACAATAGCGCAAACGGCAGGGTTATGTCCAAGAATATGCATTTTCATCTTATGCTTCCAACTAGCAAAATTAGTACCATCAAAGTAAGGACCTCTACGGTGATAATTTCCCTCGCTAGACGCCATACTCTCCTAGGTTTTGAAACCAAGGCTATGACCACCAAAAGCTATGGAAATCAAAGCAAATGGAGACCAAAGCTCTGATACCACTTGTAGGATCGGAAGTATGTCTAGAGGGGGGGGGATTAGACTACTTGACCAAATAAAAATCTATCCTTTTCCCAATTTTAGTTCTTGGCAGATTTTAGCTATCTTAGCACAAGTCAAGCAATCTTCACACAATTCAAGCAAGCATGCAAAGAGTATATGAGCAGCGGAAAGTAAAGCATGCAACTTGCAAGAATGTAAAGGGAAGGGTTTGGAGGATTCAAATGCAATTAGAGACACGGATGTTTTTGGCATGGTTCCGATAGGTGGTGCTATCGTACATCCACGTTGATGGAGACTTCAACCCACGGAGGGTAACGGTTGCGCGAGTCCACGGAGGGCTCCACCCATGAAGGGTCCACGAAGAAGCAACCTTGTCTATTCCATCACGACCGTCGCCCACGAAGGACTTGCCTCACTAGCAGTAGATCTTCACGAAGTAGGCGATCTCCTTGCCCTTACAAACTCCTTGGTTCAACTCCACAATCTTGTCGGAGGCTCCCAAGTGACACCTAGCCAATCTAGGAGACACCGCTCTCCAAGAAGTAACAAATGGTGTGTTGATGATGAACTCCTTGCTCTTGTGCTTCAAATGATAGTCTCCCCAACACTCAACTCTCTCTCTCACAGGATTTGGATTTGGTGGAAAGAAGATTTGAGTGGAAAGCAACTTGGGGAAGGCTAGAGATCAAGATTCATGTGGTAGGAATGGAATATCTTGAGCTCAACACAAGTGTATGTGGTTCTCTCAGAAAATGTGTATTGGAAGTGAAGATCTGTTCTGATGGCTCTCTCCACGAATGAAGAGTGGGTGGAGGGGTATATATAGCCTCCACACAAAATCTAACCGTTACACACAATCTGCCAAACTCGGTGGGACCGAATCGTTAAACTCGGTCGGACCGATTCAGCAAACCTAGTGACCGTTAGGATTTTCGATGGGACTGAGATGCAACTCGGTAGGACCGATATGGTTAGGGTTTGGGTATAACAGGTAAACTCGGTGGGACCGATTCGCTCTTTTCGGTGAGACCGAAATGTTACGAAAAGGAAACAGTGAGTTTACATTGCAATCTCGGTGGGACCGATCGCTCACTTCGGTTGGACCAAAACGTTACGAAGGGAAACAGAGAAATTGCAATCCCATCTCGGTGAGACCGAGATCCCTATCGGTGAAACTGAATTGCTAGGGTTTGTGGCAGTGGCTATGACAAATGAAACTCGGTGGCGCCGGATGGAAAGAATCGGTGGGGCCTAGTTTAACTTTTGGCTTAGGTCAAATGTGGATGTGGGAAGATAGTTGAGGGTTTTGGAGCATATCACTAAGCACATGAAGCAAGAGGCTCATTAAGCAACACCTCATCCCTCCTTAATAGTATTGGCTTTTCCTATAGACTCAATGTGATCTTGGATCACTAAAATATAAAATGTAGAGTCTTGATCTTGAAGTTTGAGCCAATTCTTTGTCCTTATAATTTTGAGGGATCCACTTTCCTCATCCATGCCATGCCATCCATTGAGCTTTTCCTGAAATATTCATCTCGGAATAATGTTAGCTCAATGAGCTATATGTTGTTAGGAATTACCAAAACCACCAAGGGATAGTTGCACTTTCACCGCCTGAATTCGATGATGAGGCCTTAGAGCCCCCACAGTCAAAAAATAAAACCGCTAGCCGGTCGGATCGACGACCCCGTGGCCGCGTCAGAGCGGCCAACGAGGCCGCAAACAAGTCAGTACATGACCCACACGAGGACTCTTATCAAAAGACCAGCACAAACAGTTCCATCTACGGATCAAGGAAACACGCTTCAGCACCCAACCAAAACCAAATATCACAACCGCCCGAACGCCATGGTACCTCTAAGTACAGAGGTGTCGCACACCCCCTATGTTTCACCGACGAAGTATTAGACCATGAATTTCCAAAAGGGTTCAAACAAGTGAACATAGAGGCGTACGACGGGACCACAGACCCTGGGGTCTGGATCGAGGACTTCATCCTCCATATTCATATGGCTCACGGAGACGATCTCCATGCCATCAAATACTTGCCCCTCAAGCTCAAAGGACCAGCTCGACACTGGCTGAAAAGCCTACCCGAAAACTCCATTGGAAGTTGGGAGGAGCTCGAGGGCGCTTTCCGGGCTAATTTTCAAGGGACTTATGTCCGACCTCCGGATGCTGACGATTTAAGTCATATAATTCAACAGCCCGGAGAGTCAGCCCGAAAGCTTTGGAACATGTTTCTCACTAAGAAGAACCAAATTGTCGACTGTCCGGATGCTGAAGCCTTAGCAGCTTTCAAGCACAGTGTACGAGACGAATGGCCTGCCAGACACCTCAGCCAAGAAAAGCCGAGAACAATGGCAGCTCTAACAAGCCTCATGACCCGCTGTTGCGCGGGTGAGGACAGCTGGTTAGCCCGAAGTAGCACCAGTGACCCAAGCACATCCGAAGTCAGGGACGACAATGGAAAACCACAACGCAGTAAAACCAAGCGCCGGAATAAAGAAGACAACCCAACTAACACGGCGGTAAACGCCGGATTCAGGGGCTCCCGACCGGGTCAGCGTAAAAAGCACCTCAAGGGCAACAGAGATGGTCCGAATAGCCTAAACAAGATCCTAGACAAATTATGTCAGATCCACGGCACCCCCGATAAACCTGCAAATCATACCCACAGAGAATGCTGGGTCTTCAAGCAGGCCGGCAAGCTAAACGCCGAACACAAGGGGGAGGACACACCAAGCGACGACGAGGATGAGCCTCGCCAGCAAGGGACCGGGGGACAGAAGAAATTCCCACCGAAAGTTAAAACGGTAAACGTGGTGCAAGTAATGAGGGGGAGAAGCAAAACCGCACTCCGAGACATACACGTCCTAGAACCCATCACCACCAAGTTCAACCCTTGGCTGTCCCGACCAATCACTTTTGATCACAGGGATCACGCTACAAGTATCCGGCCTGAAGGATTGGCTGCGTTGGTGTTAGTCCCAATAATAAACGGGTACCATCTCACACGAGTCCTTATGGACGGCGACAGTAGTCTAAACCTGATATATCAGGACACAGCCCGCAAAATGGGAATAAACCCAACAAAAATCCGCCACAGTAATGCTACCTTCAAGGAAGTAATACCAGGCACAGAGGCCCGCTGCACGGGCTCTCTAGTACTAGAGGTTGTATTCGGCTCGCCTGACAACTTCCGAAGCGAAAAGCTAACCTTCGACATTGCTCCATTCCGAAGTGGCTATCAAGCACTACTCAAACGAGTGGCTTTCGCTCATTTTAATGCAATACCGCACTACGCTTTTCTCAAGCTTAAGATGCCCGGTCCACGTGGCATCATCGCAGTAAATGGAAATGTTGAGCGCTTCTTTCGCTCAGAAGAACGTACGCTGCTTTAACAGCCGAACACTAGACGACCTCACCAACCAGAACAGATGACTGGTCGTTAAGACCACGGACACGGTTCGATGGGTCCGGATAATCATTGGATATACTTGAGATTGGTTTAATGGTAACACCCTCCCAGGCAGTACCAGGGGCTTCCCAGCGATAATACGACTCAAGTTTACCCATCTTAACTTTTAATACGGTTTATTTATAATAGCCAATTTTTTTCTTGCACGACGACTTTCAACTAAGTTCCTCTCTTTTACAGATGACAATCGTGCTACACCCGTCCAGGATACAGCACAACGGAGACACAGGCGCAGACGTGCAGCAGGGACCCGTTCAAAGTTTTCTCTTTAGATTAAGACCCTGCGTAAACCTTTTTTACTGTCTTTCGTTATTCACATCCTCCGGATTCGCAATATAACTGAGAAGGATGCTGGCGTTCTTGGCATGTGGCCACGTCAGAATATTGCACGTACCTGGACACTAGGGGCTCATTACCAAGGGCATTGTTTAGCCCGGTATATATTACAAAGACCGAATACCTTAGGGAGTGTTCGACGTCGCGAGTTTGGCCTTATATGCATCAGCTCCGAATCATGTCTTTGGTCAAATGTTGGGTTTACCCGGCTCGTGTGTTTTGCTACCTTACATTCCGCTATATCAGCTAAGGTGGCACCAGGAGAACTACTGCGATTGTGCCCTGGCTAGCCCGGACGAGCACCTCAATAGGAAAGCCGAAAATTGGCTGTCATGATAAAGCGAGAGACTGGTCAACCACTCGATGACTTATCGGAATCTATGGGATTCCTCCGCATTAACAAAGGGCCGTTTCCCGGTCAGGCATGGCCGCGCCCCGTATTCGGATGAGCGCGGAGCCACCAGGGGCTATATAGTAGCCCCACTATCAAACTTCCATGGCTAAGTGGAAGTGTTAAAGCAATATAGTACGATTGCCTAGTTCGCTGCGCTACCACCTCCTTAATGGATCAAGACGTTGGATCAAGTGTGAACACGCGTCTTTTGCGAACACCCCCACATTATATGCATGGGGGCTGAAGCCGACGACTGCAAACTTTGAGGTTATATACATATATACACAAACGGCCGCACAGGAGGCATCATAACACTTTCAGGCAAAAGTATAAAAATAGCCTTTACAATTAAGTAAAACATTGTTTTTCAATGGGAATACATGTCATTAGAATATAATATTCTTCGAGCACTGAGCTTCTATTGAATGAGCACCTTCAAGGACTTCGGCAAAGTAGTGCTCGACAGCCACTCGGCCAATGGCCGAACTCGGGGTTGCAATCGCGGTGGCCTCCATCTCTGCCCAGTATGTCTTCACACGGGCAAGCGCCATCCGCGCACCCTCGATGCACGCCGACTTCTTCATAGCATTGATGCGCGACACAGCACCAAGGAACTGCTGCACCAGACTAAAATAACTGTTTGGCCTTGGCCCTTCCGGCCACAAATGATCCACAAAAGACCTCATAGCGAGCCCGGACAACCTATGGAGCTCGGCCCATTCGGCCATCCGTTCATTCAACGGAAGCGGACGTGCTGGAGCATTAAATTGCGACCAGAACAGCTTCTCCACTTCGCGATCTTTCTGATCTTTGAAGTATTCGGCCGCATCAGCGGCACTCGCTGCCAAATCAAGATAATCGTCTGCGGAGCTCCACATCCGATCAAGAGGAGCGTACTTAGGATCGACGAACTTCATCCGCAGCATAAAGGGCTTGCCAGCCGCGATATCCCCGGCGTGACGCAGCTCCTCCTTCATCGCTCTAATTGTAGAGCGGGCATCCTTGGCCGCCGCCGTGGCCTTTTCCAGGTCAGTCATCTTCGCTCGATCTTCATTTTTGAGAAGCTCGTAACGATCGGCGACGTCCTTCAAATCCACAGCCATCTTGGCTGTTTCTTCCTTGCTTCGACCATGAGCGGCCTGTTCGGCTCTCAGCTCTTCGACCGCCTTTAGAGCGGCCGCATCGCTTTTCCTGGCTTGTTCTTTGGCTCGAGCAAGTTCCGCCTGAAGGGTCTCCACTGCCGCAGCTCCATCTGCAGTCACTACATGTTAAAGATACTGGCATCATGCTCCTCTTACTATATGTTGATCACCGGAGACATTACATACCTTGCGCCTCGTCAAGCCGCTTGTTGACAAGCACGATGTCGGCATCTGCCGCGTCAAGTTGCTGCTTTAGCTCGGCAACCTCACCAGTCCGGCTAGCCACCGGACCTCCCGCCACCTGCATATGAAGACGGCCGGATTGTTACCTGGTACTATGATCCTCTGTTTGCCGCCGTCTTCGACGGCAACCAGAGTCTCAGGGGCTACTATCTGCACAGGGCACATCTAAAACATGTGCGGTACTGTAAAAAATACACACTATTTCACGTACCTCAAAACCTCTCAACAGACTCATAAAAGCTTCATGCAACCCGCTTTCGGCGGATGAAATCCTCTCAACCACCTCGCCCATTAGCACACGATGCGCTTCTGAGATAGCCGCCTGCTCTAGTAGATCCTTCAGTGCGTCCAGCCGCATAACAGGCGGAGCCGGACTCTTCCGGTTGCTCTCTTCAAGAGCCGGATACTGAGGACTTCGGGTGGCCAAAGGATTACCTTCTGGCCTTGCCGGATCGGGATAAGCCCTCCGAGACGACACCTCAGGGTCGCCCGCCTCGTAAGGTGGGATGGTATGGGGAGGCGTTTCACTCTCCATCATCTTCGGAAGAAGATCTCCCGAAGACGAACTCTGCCGAGAAGGGCTACGATCCGGACTATAAGATAAAGGTCCCGGTTATTTTCCCCGGAGGTAAAGTAGGATGTTTTTACTATTAAACCCATTTTTACTTATAGCTTGATGGAGGGCTAACCCCCTTGCGGGCATTATGTGGCCGGGGTATCCCCTGGGGCAGAACCCTCTGGCGAAGATTTCTTCCCCCGTTTGGAGACTATTGTCTCCGGGCTTTCAGAGGCGGTCCTCTTCCTTCCTTGGGGAGAGGGAACTTCGGCTTCTTCTCCCTGGTTATCCTCCTTCGCGGAGGCGTTAGTTTCTTTCTTTCCACCTTTATCTTCCCTTGAGGGCTCTTGGTAAGGCGCGAGCTCCAACATCCTGGCTAGTACCGGATCCGGTGAGACCTCGGGGAGGGGGCCGAACACCTGATCATCTTCGCCTTTGCTATCCAGTCCGGGTTGAAGAGCGACTTTTCAGAATAATGTTGTGATGAATAAAAATACAACGTGTTCGGCCACAGGGCGACTTACTTGGGTGTCTGGACGATTGCAACTCAGACCCGCGTCCTCGATGGTATCCGGACACATTACTTGTGGTCCGAAGTACAATTTGTACATCTCCTCGAGCGTCATGTCGAGGAAGTGCTGAATAGCTCGCGGTCCCTCCGGGTTGAACTCCCACAGGCGGAGGGGACGATGTTTGCAGGGCAGGATTCGACGAAGTAACATCACTTGCGTTACCGTAGCCAGGCTAATATCTCTTTCAAGGAGATCTCGGATGCGGCTCTGCAGCATGGGTACATCCTTTACTGGCCCCTAGTCCAGCCCCTTGTTGATCCATGACGTTAATCATGGAGGGGAGCCCGAGCGAAAGGCAGGGGAAGCCACCCATTTGGTACCCCCGGGAGCTGTGACATAAAACCACTCTCGTTGCCATAAGCTGGGCACCACCTGAAAAGAACCCTCGGGCCATGGGGCGTCGGCACTTTTGCTTATTACAGCACCTCCGCACTCTGCGTGCCTCCCCTTGATCATCTTCGGCTCCACTTGGAAGGTCTTGAGCCACAGGCCGAAGTGAGGGGTGATGTGGAGGGAAGCTTCACACACGACGATAAAAGACGAGATGTGGAGAATAGAATCCAGAGCCAAATCATGGAAATCCAGCCCGTAATAGAACATGAGCCCCCTCACGAAGGGATCCAGAGCGAGGCCTAGCCCTCGAAGGAAGTGATATATGAACATGACGCTCTCACCGGATTTGGGAGTGGGAATGACCTGCCCACGAGCAGGCAGCCGGTGCGCGATCTCGCTGGTCAAAAACCTGGCCTCTCTTAACTTTTTGACGTCTTCGTCCGTGACGGAGGAGGGCATCCACCAACCTTGAAGGTTAGATCCGGACATGGTTGAAGGTCCGAAGCGCTTGACTTGAGCTTTGGGTGTTGGAAATCGAGGCGGGGGAGGGATTCGATTGAGTTCGAGGAACAAAAAGGATAGGCCTTGGTCTCTTTATAAAGAGGGTGAATACCAAGCGTCCTCCTCGTGGCCGTTTGGGACTTGCCTATAATCGAGGAGTCATACCAACGGGCATGATTGGGTTACCCACGCCCGTATTAATGAGAATCCCGCAATAAGGGGACACGATCTCTGCTTCGACAAGACATGCCAAGGAAACCGCCTCGCGATATGCGCCAAGGCTGGTTGAGAAAAACGGTTCGATAATAACTGGGTCATGGTATGATGTCATGGTATCAAATATGTCAGCAGGTCGGATTTGTGGAAATATTATTCTCTCTGCGGTGGTATGTGGAACTTGTTTTGCAGAGCCAGACTGTGGCATTCCAAAATTTTTTCCTTTGGTTTTCAACAAAAACTTTGTTTGTTTTTGAGAGAGGCCATTTAAATTTTTTGCCAGAAAACCTTAATCTTAAAGACTTCATTCCCTTTGACAAGGATTCTTATTTCTGTATCTTCTTCAAACTATGGTGTTTGATCATTTAAAACTTTTTCTCTGTTGGCTCCCTGCTCAAAACATATTTTTGGAAATTTTTTATTTTCTTTTAAAGAGAACTCTATGAAATTTGAGGTTTTTCATATCTTGAGAACCACCCATGATTTTTGTTTTGCCCCATGTGGTAAAACCCCTCCAAAACCCTTCCCTCCTCCTTGGAACAATCTAAGTTCTCTGTCCCATCAAGTCCAAACCATTTTTGGATTTTATTGAAATTATTTTATCTCTCAAATCTTTTCTGACAATTATTTTGAGCCTGAGTGATTTTCAAAGCAAGTACCTTATTTCATTTTATTTTGACCTCAAACCAACTCCTCTGGATTGTCCTTAGCATCCACAAGTCAGAACATTCTTGATCCACTCTTCCTCTTTTCAATTTTTTCAAATTTCAGCCTCTGCAAGTTTGGACAAGATTTGCCAAATTTGTTGAAATTCATATTTACTCTTCTCCAAAAATTCTACCAAAATTCAGGCAACCTCTAGTTGCAATGAGAGACCACTCCACCAAAAGCCAGCTCAAGGAAAAATCCCTACATGCCAAAATCATTCTGTCGAACACCTGGCATGCACTGTTACTGTTCATATTCAGTGAAATTCAGAGATTCAATGTCGTTTCTTCGTCAGATTTTCAGTCACATGTAAACTGTGCATTTGGCTCGTGCTCGCAGCCTCTTCTTCTTGTCCGGAGCACCACACGCGCGCTTGGCGCCTCCCTGGCGTCGGTGGCGCCCTTGTCCGCCTGCGCCGGCGTGTCCCGCGGCGGCAGAACCACCGTAACGGCCGACAGGGGGCAACACTGCGGCATAACGCCGTTCAGCACCGCCCAAACCTTCTGAGAGCTCCGCGTGGCCACCTCCTTGCCAGCGCACACATGCAGCACCGTCGCCGTGGCCTGGCACGCGCAGAGCGCGTTCTCTGCCACCGACGTGCCGTGCGGCTGTTCCGTCGAGGGCAGGCCATAATCCTCCCTCCCGTGCTGAGTTGGACACTGGGATGGCACCAGTGCTTCACCTAGGTGATGCTCAAGCCCCTAAGCCGACCGTCCACCCATAGCGCCGCCGTAATCGCCCACCGGACTCATCCGTTCATGGCAACCGCCTTGGGACGTCTATATATAGCCCCCCCGAGCTTGCTCTTGCCCCGCACAACTCCACCACCTCGCCAGACCCCGCCTAGCCACTGGAAGAGCCTCGAGGGGCCTTTCTTCCTCGACTCCGGCCACCTCCATCCGCCTCGGGCTCCGGCAACATTCTCTCCGGTGAGAACTCCCCCGCCGCTCTACTCTCGCCCGTAGCCTCGTACCACCTCCAGAAAGCTAAACTCCACCTCAATTTGCCCTCCGCAGCACTCTTCGACGAGACCCACGGACACCCGAACCGCCGTCCCCCGGAGCATGAGCCGCCGTCGACGTGGTACTCGCCGGCGACCACCACCACCACCAACCGACGCGGAATGGTGCCCTGAGCACGGAGGTACCCTCCGATCTCCCTACCTCGCCGTGGATCGCCGCCGGCGACCACCACGGCTCTCGGGCACCGTCGAGCTCTGCCGCCTTGTTTGAAAATTCAAACCTGACGGGCGGGACCCGCCTGTTAGTCTCTCTTTTCTATTTAGTCGAACCGTTTTCTGAAAACGACTTCTGCTAAAATACGTTTTCCCCTCTGGGCTGGCGTATTCCAGATCAAAGCGTTTTCTGTTTTATGATTTGGCCCCTGGAAACTTTCTGTTTCATTACAGAAAGGTCCCTGGACAAAAACACTAATAACTTTTAAACAGAAGAGTATTTTTGAGTGATTGTTTTTCTGTCCTCTTTGAAATTTTGTATAGTTTTTTATCAGATTTATTTGAAAAATATTTGGAATAATTTTTATGCACCTCTCGGTATTTACGTTAGCGCGTGTTTCCTTTATACCGTAGATACCGAAGGAGGTGATGGGGCCGCGAACTTCACCGAGCTAGGCTCCGACTACTCTGAACCAGGCAAGCATGTTTGAACTTTTGATATGATAAGTGTTTTGGCATGTTTGCATTTAACAAGTTTCATGGCATGTTGATGAGCATACCGATGAACGTTATTTTTCATGCATAGTTGAGGCAAGTGAGTTCGATGATCCATACGTGTTGGATGTGCATGTGCATGGCCATGTGTTGGCATGAGGATGGGTAAGATGGCTGTGTTGTAGCATGTCAGTCTTATGCCATACTATTTGACTTCAGTATCAGCCCGTATCGGTTCGGTTTCAATCCATTTCCCTTCCCGTACTACCACAAGTTTTCCGCAAGGGATATGGCTTAGTAGGTTGCAAACCGCTTTCCTGATACACACCAAAAGGAGAGGCCGTGATGATGGTTCCATGGCCCTGGATTAAAGCCAGTCATCCGGTCAGGGGGCATGGGTGTTTCCGGTTGGGACCGAGAGGGGGGCACCCCTTAGAGCGCGCGTATATAAATTTGATCCCATGCTATTCGAGATTGTGATTTCCCCGT
The DNA here is from genome assembly GCA_032464435.1 of Aegilops umbellulata. NCBI lineage: Eukaryota > Viridiplantae > Streptophyta > Magnoliopsida > Poales > Poaceae > Aegilops > Aegilops umbellulata. The sequence goes on from CP136060.1 coordinate 292,780,215, forward strand.
CTCAAAGTTTTTCTTGTACGTTGTCTAGGGTGATTCCTGACATCGTGAGGTGTGATGGGTGTGTACTGGATCGCTGCGTTTCCTTCCGAAATACCGTAAATGGAACTAGTCCTTCGGGACTACGGAAATCCGTTAGCTGTGGGAAATTTTAGTACAAACTCTGCAGAGTCATAGATCCTCGAATCATCTTATCCATGTTCAAGTTCTGCATTATCTTATCCTGACAAGTGTCAGTTTCTGGTGACAGATACTCCGGTGAATCACATGATGCTAAGTCCAGTTAATTGTTTATTCCTGTGGATGGACTAACCCGTTTGTTATCATGAGTTGATTATTTATTATGAGTATTATTTTCCTTGTGAAGAAAGCCCTTTCTGCGATGTCGCTCAGACGCCCGACTGTGGCATTGTTATTATTTACTTTCAGTAAAAGCCCTTTCCGCGATGGTGCTTAGACGTCCGACTGTGGCATTGTTATTATTTCCTTTCAGTAAAAGCCCTTTCTGCGATGTCGCTCAGACGTCCGACTGTGGCATTGTTATTGTTTACTTTCAGTAAAAGCCCTTTCTGCGATGTCGCTCAGACGTCCGACTGCGGCAGTACTGTTATTTCCTTCCAATACAAGCCCTTTCTGTGATGTCGCCCCGACGTCCGTCTGTGGCACGCATGTCTTTACTTTCAGATCAAAGCCCTTTATGTGGTGTCGCCTAGACGCCCGACTGTGGCATGATCTTTATTTACTTGTTCACCTTTCGAGGCATCGCTACAGACACCCGATCGGTTTTTCTTTTATTTTTGATTGTATTTCAGGCGGACTACCGCCGATTCCCTTTTTACTTACCTTGCCTGCTAATTTCTGAATGTGCATTGGTAAATTAATCATGACGCATTCATGCATGCATTTGTTATATCTTACGTCCGAACTGTCTTGCGAGTACCTTCAAAGTACTCACTGGCTTGTTGATTTGGCCAGATGCTGACGAAGGTGATCTCATGGATGAAGAGTTCGATAGCGAGTCTGACGCCTAGAGGAATCCCAGTCAGTCACGTGCGACCCTGGATTTGGTCACTGTATTATAACCACTTCCGCAACCCGAATAAATTCATCGAGCCTCACCCCGATGCTCGATGAGATGCTAGTTTGAGAGTCATGTTATCCACTCCCCACTATGTTATTCCACCATCACTTTATTCTCGAGTCAGTAGTATGCCACCACACCATTGTGTTATATCCGCCATTATGTATAATTATTGGCACGCTTGTAATAAATTGTTGAGCACCCTTAGCTCGACCCTGTAATATATTTTATGCTACTGGCTTATTGTATCAAGAGATTCTCTACAAGTAAGTAGGATTTTTCCTCATACTGGACTCAAAAGATCAGTCTTTCAATAAATATTTCTATTGGAAAACCGGTCGTGACAAGCTTGGTACCAGAGCCAGGCTGACTGTAGGAAGCCACTAGGTGAGATCGCTAATCGGTTATTAGCATAATAGAGCTAAATTGTATTTTTACAATTGTAGTCATTTTTTCTGACAGTCAGCATAAATTTATGATCTGACCATTAAATTTTTTTGCCTACTTTTGTAGATGGCCGACAACAGCTGCGAGTCTCAGACCTTCGCCAACGTGCCCGATGGGTTCGTCAAGCTTCTCTCCTTCATCGTTCAGGTCGCGATGGGGTCATCTGTGCGCCCAGTCGTCACACTCTGCCAGCACAGAGTCAACGACAGTCTGACCATGCACCAGGCCTCGGTGCAATTCAGGGGAGGGCGTGGTGAGTTACGCCGCTTCCGGTTCGTGGGAAGAGTCATGCCCATGGAGAAGCATGCTATTCAGATGGCAGCCCGCGAGTCGATAGCTCGTCTCAGGGATGTTCTTCCCGTGATGAAGGCTCGTCGTTACCGCTATCTCCCATGCCATGTGCCCTACACCTGTCACTACGCATACTCCTGCCCTAGAGGAGAAAGATACGAGGCCTTTGAGATGCTTATTGAGTATCTCCGGGCCCTGGAGGCCACCTTCGACAACCTGGTGGACGACTTCGTGGCCGCCCGCATGGACTCAGTCCATGGCTGTGCTGCCAACAGGAGGGAGCTCCTGCCCACCGCACCGCCACTGACTTTTGTCTCGTCATCAGCATCTTATGCGCCTACTCGTCGCCTGCCTTCTACCGAAGAATTCAACCAAGTCATTGCGCCCACTCCAGCGCGCACTGCACCACCCTTCGCGCCAACTCCTGTTCGTGTTATTCCGCCGTTGGCACCCGCTCCATCTACTCGGCGTAGCACTACTCGTATGGAGCCTATTAGCGAGGAGGAAGTCGAGTCCCCAGCTTCGCTACGCCTCACCCTTGGCAGGGCCAAGGACATCATCAACATCTCCGACTAAGTACGCTTAGCCGTCATGCGATGCACTGCCTAGTAAGATATGCTGTGAGAAGTAGCTTGTTTGCGCATCATGTAGGAAGTGGAGAAGTGCACTAGCCTAAATAACATGTTAGGATTATGTACGCATATCCTGAGTGATGTACTGTATAATTATCGCCGCGTGTAAGATACGTAATGAGCAGTCCTTCTCCATGCGCAAATCGAATTTTTTTCTCCTTAAGTAATCTTGGCTATTTAATTTATTTGCCAACCTTGTGCATTTATGGATTTGTTGTTGCGACCCTTTTCGTTTTCCTTATGGGTTTTACAAAATATATCCCCAGAGTGAAAAATGTCTCGTCCTTGGACTCACTCCATGCCAGCTCCGCCAGAGGAAAATTATGGCACTCAATCGGACAACAATTTTGCACAAGGGCAGTCAAGTCAATATTATAACGCTCAACCAGGCAACAATTTCACTCAAGGTCAGTCGAGTCAACAGGACAGTGAAACGGCACTTTCCCAAATGTGCCGCCTTTATGAGCAGAGTCAGCAACAACATAGGGAAATGATGAACCAAGTCATCAACATGGGAAATCACCATGGACAGTATCAGCAGCATTCCAAGTTATCTGAGCTACAGAAGACACGTCCCCCAACATTTTCTCATATTGACAAGCCTCTTGAGGCCGAAGACTGGCTTCGAGATATGGAGAGAAAATTAATTATTGCAAAATGTTCAGACCCCGAGAAGGTACTTTATGCTCCGCACTATCTCACAGGAGCAGCTGCATCTTGGTGGGAGAATTTCCTACACATGCATCCCAACGAAAATGATATAACCTGGGATGATTTCAAGGAAGGTTTCCGTGGCGCACACATTCCTAAGAGTATTATCAAAATCAAAAAGAGAGAGTTCGATGACCTCAAATAAAGGAACATGACAGTGTCAGATTACAACGGTCAATTTACTCTATTGTCTTGCTACGCCAATGAAGAGCGTATGACTGAAAGCAAGAAGATGGAGAAATTCCTTGACGGTCTAGCGCCCGCGCTTAAATGCCAACTAGTCGTGCACACTTTTCCAGATTTTAAGACACTAGTGGACAAAGCCATTACTCTGGAAAATGAGAGACGCAGTTTGGAAGATTTCCGCAAGTGAAAAAGGGACCAAACTAACCATGCTCGCAATCATCGAAGCAAGATAGATTTTCAAAAGGGTGGGACACACAAATCTGCGTCCAACGTCTCACGCCCAATCAAGAATTTTCATGCAAGGGACAAGGAGTTCAGATATCGCCCCGGAGTTACTTGTTACGCCTGTGGAGAGGAAGGACACTATGCCAAGCAGTGTCCCAAGCCTAGAAACTCAGCCCCAAGGCCGAACAACCGCGGCAATAATTTAGCGCCCAAGCGAAACAATTTCAATCCCAACAACAACCACAGGAAGGGTCATCTGAACCACGTAACCAAAGAGGAGGCACAAAATGCTCCGGATATCGTACTCGATACGTTTCCTGTCAACACAATACCTGCAATGGTTTTGTTTGATTCTGGAGCTTCTCACTCTTTTATTTCGAAAAGTTTTGCTTTGCAAAATAATTTTTCGATGCTTCCTTTGGAGAAATCCATGATCATCAAGTCCCCTGGGATTCAGCAAGTCACTCAGAGCTACTCTCAGGGTGTGGTTATTGAGTTCAAAGGATTGAAGTTTCACGCCAATCTTATTGTGTTGGAAAATAAAGGACTGGATGTCATCCTAGGGATGGACTGGCTAACCACCAACAAAGGTTTTATTGACTGTTTCAATCGGACCGTGATTCTCACACACCACCACGGGAAGAAAATAAGGGTATCCGCCAGGGAAAGAAAAATACCCCGGCAACCGAGATTGAATAAGGTGGACGTTTCTGAGCTAAACAAGGTTCCAGTAGTGTGTGATTTCCAGACGTATTCCCTGAAGAGCTACCAGGCATGCCACCAGACCGAGAGATAGAATTCAGCATTGAGCTAGCACCAGGAACCACCCCCATATACAAGAAACCATACAGAATGGCACCATCCGAGTTAGTTGAGTTGAAGAAACAAATAAAGGAATTGCTGGACAAAGGATACATTCGAGCCAGCTCCTCACCTTGGGGATCACCAATTTTGTTCGCCAAAAAGAAGGACGGAACACTGAGATTGGGTATTGACTATCGAGCACTTAATATGGTCACAGTCAAAAACAAATACCCGATGCCACGGATAAACGATTTGTTTGATCAACTTGCTCAGGCCAAGGTATTCTCAAAGATTGACTTAAGGTCAGGATACCATCAATTAAAGGTGCGAACAGAAGATATCCCCAAGACAGCCTTCACCTCCAGATATGGACTATATGAGTTCACAGTAATGCCATTTGGATTAACGAACGCCCCCGCATATTTTGTTCACCTCATGAACAAAGTATTTATGAAGTTTATGGACAAGTTCGTTGTGGTATTCATCGACGATATTCTGGTATACTCCAAGACACCAGAAGAGCACGCGGAACATCTCCGAATTGTGCTAGGAGAACTCAGGAAACATCAATTGTATGCCAAGTTCAGCAAGTGCGAATTTTGGCTAAGACAAGTAGGCTTCCTAGGCCACTTACTGACCCAAGACGGTATCGCAGTGGACCCGGAGAAAGTCAAGGCCGTACTTGGCTGGAAGTCACTAGCCAGCGTAACGGACATACGGAGTTTCTTGGGAATGGCAGGATTTTACCGCAGATTTATTGAAGGATTCTCCACCATAGCCAAGCCTATGACGCAGTTACTCAAGAAAGACAAGAAGTTTGAATGGACAGAAGCCTGCGAGAAAAGTTTCCAAGAGCTGAAACGAAAATTGATGACAGCACCAGTATTAATTGTGCCAGACATACACAAGAATTTTGAAGTGTATTGTGACGCGTCCAGAAAGGGTCTCGGATGCGTGTTGATGCAAGAAGGTAAGGTTGTCGCGTACGCATCAAGACAACTTCGCAAGCATGAGGAAAATTATCCCACTCATGACTTAGAAATGGCAGCTGTCATTCATGCACTCAAGGAATGGAGGCATTTCTTACTTGGAAATCGATGTGAAATATATACGGACCATAAAAGTCTCAAATATATTTTCACATAGCCAGAACTAAATTTACGACAACGTCGCTGGTTGGAACTAGTAAAGGATTATGATGTTGGTATCCACTACCATCCAGGAAAAGCAAATGTAGTGGCCGATGCTCTTAGTCGGAACCCCAGCTCCGACGACAACAGTCTGCCCGACTTAAGACCAGAATTCCAACAAGAATTTGCCAAACTCAACTTGTTGATGGTAGCAGAAGGCACCATAACAAACATGGAAATACAACCCGACCTTGTGGAAAGAATTAAAGAAGCTCAGCCTGGTCACCCCAGCATCGAAGCCATTAAGAGAAAGGTGGGTATGGGCAAGGCCTCGGAATTCGTCATAGACGATAGAGGAATATTATGGTACGGAGACAGACTCTGTGTGCCAAACCTAGAAGACCTCAAACAACAAATTCTAGCCGAAGCCCACACCGCCCCATATTCAATCCACCCTGGAGGAACCAAGATGTATAAGGATATCCAGGAAAGATTTTGGTGGCACGGTATGAAGAGGGAAATAGCCACCTTCATTGCATGTTGCGACTCTTGTCAACGCATAAAAGCTGAGCATCAGAGACCAGCCGGACTACTGCAACCAAACAAAATACCTGAGTGGAAATGGGATGAAATAGGGATGGATTTTATTGCCGGACTACCTCGGTCACGACACGGGAATGATGCCATATGGGTCATCACCGATAGGTTAACCAAGGTGGCACACTTTATTCCAGTAAAGACGACCCACACCACTCAGAGGCTTGCCAGGATATATCTCTCCCGCATAGTTTGTCTACACGGTGTCCCGAAGACTATAATATCTGACAGAGGAACCCAGTTCGTCTCGAGGTTCTAGGATCATTTACAACAGGCTCTGGGAACTCAACTAGCCTTCAGTACAGCATACCGCCCCCAGACTGATGGGCAAACGAAACGCGTAAACCAAGTTTTAGAAGACATGCTGAGAGCATGTGTCCTCACCTACGGAACCAGTTGGGAAGAAAGCCTACCATATGCCGAGTTCGCGTACAACAACAGTTACCAGGCCAGCCTGCAAATGGCACCATTTGAAGCTTTATACGGACGGAGATGTCGTACCCCACTAAATTGGTCAGAGACCGGAGACAGCCGCATCTTCGGCCCAGACATGCTCAAGGAATCCGAGGAAAAGGTCAAGCTAATCAGAGACCGACTCAATACCGCTCAAAGTCGACAGAAGAGTTATTACGACAGAAACATCGTGGGGTCAACTTCGAACCCGGTGAATTCGTGTACCTAAGAGTATCTCCTATGAGGGGATTACAACGATTCAAGATTAAAGGAAAGCTAGCACCAAGATTCATCGGACCATTCTGTATAGTGGCACGAAAAGGCACGGTAGCCTACCAGCTAGACTTACCCGAGGAATTATCCGATGTCCACAATGTGTTCCACGTGTCACAGTTAAGAAAGTGCGTAAGAAACCCAGAGAAACAAGTATCCCATGAGAACATTGACGTACAGCCAGACCTCACCTATCGGGAACGTCCAGTGAAAATATTAAAGGAGTCTGAAAGGAGGACCCAACAGAAAACCATCAATTTTTTCAAAGTTCAGTGGAGCAATCACACCGAAAGTGAAGCAACTTGGGAAAGAGAGGATTTTCTTTGAGCAGAGCATCCACACTTATTTAAGGATCAGCTGAAATCTCGGGGACGAGATTTTTCCTAAGGGGGTAGGTGTTGTGGCATTCCAAAATTTTTCCTTTGGTTTTCAACAAAAACATTGTTTGTTTTTGAGAGAGGCCATTTAAATTTTTTGCCAGAAAACCTTCCTCTTAAAGGCTTCATTCCCTTTGACAAGGATTCTTATTTCTGTATCTTCTGCAAACTATGGTGTTTGATCATTTAAAACTTTTTCTCTATTGGCTCCCTGCTCAAAACATATTTTTGGAAATTTTTTATTTTCTTTTAAAGAGAACTCTATGAAATTTGAGGTTTTTCATATCTTGAGAACCACCCATGATTTTTGTTTTGCCCCATGTGGTAAAACTCCTCCAAAACCCTTCCCTCCTCCTTGGAACAATCTAAGTTCTCTGTCCCATCAAGTCCAAACCATTTTTGGATTTTATTTAAATTATTTTATCTCTCAAATCTTTTCTGACAATTATTTTGAGCCTGAGTGATTTTCAAAGCAAGTACCCTATTGCATTTGAGTTTTGACCTCAAACCAACTCCTCTGGATTGTCCTTAGCATCCACAACTCAGAACCATCTTGATACACTCTTCCTCTTTTCAATTTTTTCAAATTTCAGCCTCTGCAAGTTTGGACCAGATTTGCCAAATTTGTTGAAATTCATATTTACTCTTCTCCAAAAATTCTACCAAAATTCAGGCAACCTCTAGTTGCAATGAGAGACCACTCCACCAAAACCCAGCTCAAGGAAAAATCCCTACATGCCAAAATCATTCTGTCTTACACCTGGCATGCACTGTTACTGTTCATATTCAGTGAAATTCAGAGATTCAGTGTCGTTTCTTCATCAGATTTTCAGTCACATGTAAACTGTGCATTTGGCTCGTGCTCGTAGCCTCTTCTTCTTGTCCGGAGCACCACACGCGCGCTTGGCGCCTCCCTGGCGTCGGTGGCACCCTGGGCCGCCTGCGTCGGCGTGTCCCGCGGCGGCAGAACCACCGTAACGGCCGACAGGGGGCAACACTACGGCATAACGCCGTTCAGCACCGCCCAAACCTTTTGAGAGCTCCGCGTGGCCACCTCCTTGCCAGCGCACGCATGCAGCACCGTCGCCGTGGCCTGGCACGCGCAGAGCGCGTTCTCTGCCACCGACGTGCCGTGCGGCCGTTCCGTCGAGGGCATGCCGTAATCCTCCCTCCCTTGCTGAGTTGGACACCGGGATGGCACCAATGCTTCACCTAGGTGATGGTCAAGCCCCTAAGCCGACCGTCCACCCACAGCGCCGCCGTAATCGCCCGCCGGACTCATCCGTTCACGGCAACCGCCTCGGGCCGTCTATATATAGCCCCCCCGAGCTTGCTCTTGCCCCCGCACAACTCCACCACCTCACCAGACCCCGCCTAGCCACTGGAAGAGCCTCGAGGGGCCTTTCTTCCTCGACTCCGGCCACCTCCGTCCGCCTCGGGCTCCAGCAACGTTCTCTCCGATGAGAACTCCTCCGCCGCCCTACTCTCGCCCATAGCCTCGTACCACCTCCAGAAAGCTAAACCCCACCTCAATTTGCCCTCCGCAGCACTCTCCGACGAGACCCACGGACACCCGAACCGCCGTCCGCCGGAGCAGGAACCGCCGTCGACGTGGTACTCGCCGGCGACCACCACCACCACCAACCGATGCGGAATGGCGCCCTGAGCACGGAGGTACCCTCCGATCTCCCTACCTCGCTGTGGATCGCCGCCGGCGACCACCGCGGCTCTCGGGCACCGTCGAGCTCTCCTGCCTCGTTTGAATATTCAAACCTGACGGGCGGGACTCGCCTGTCAGTCTCTCTTTTCTTTTTAGTCGAACCGTTTTCTGAAAACGACTTCTGCTAAAATACGTTTTCCCCTCTGGGCTGGCGTATTCCAGATCAAAGCGTTTTCTGTTTTATGAGTTGGCCCCTGGAAACTTTCTGTTTCATTACAGAAAGGTCCCTGGACAAAAACACTAATAACTTTTAAACAGAAGAGTATTTTTGAGTGATTCTTCTTCTGTCCTCTTTGAAATTTTGTCTAGTTTTTTATCAGATTTATTTGAAAAATATTTGGAGTAATTTTTATGCACCTCTCGGTATTTACGTTAGCGCGTATGTTTCGTTTATACTGTAGATACCGAAGGAGGTGACGGGGCCGCGAACTTCACCGAGCTAGGCTCCGACTACTCTGAACCAGGCAAGCATGTTTGAACTTTTGATATGATAAGTGTTTTGGCATGTTTGCATTTAACAAGTTTCATGGCATGTTGATGAGCATACCGATGAACGTTATTTTTCATGCATAGTTGAGGCAAGTGAGTTCGATGATCGATACGTGTTGGATGTGCATGTGCATGGCCATGTGTTGGCATGAGGATGGGTAAGATGGCAGTGTTGTAGCATGCCAGTCTTATGCCATACTATTTGACTTCAGTATCAGCCCGTATCGGTTCGGTTTCAATCCATTTCCTTCCCGTACTACCACAAGTTTTCCGCAAGGGATATGGCTTAGTAGGTTGCAAACCGCTTTCCTGGTACACACCAAAAGGAGAGGCCGTGATGATGGTTCCATGGCCCTGGATTAAAGCCAGTCATCCGGTCAGGGGGCATGGGTGTTTCCGGTTGGGACCGAGAGGGGGGCACCCCTTAGAGCGTGCGTATATAAATTTGATCCCATGCTATTCGAGATTGTGATCTCCCCATCTCAAAGTTTTTCTTGTACGTTGTCTAGGGTGATTCCTGACATCGTGAGGTGTGATGGGTGTGTACTGGATCGCTGCGTTTCCTTCCGAAATACTGTAAATGGAACTAGTCCTTCGGGACTACGGAAGTCCGTTAGCTGTGGGAAATTTTAGTACAAACTCTGCAGAGTCATAGATCCTCGAATCATCTTATCCATGTTCAAGTTCTGCATTATCTTATCCTGACAAGTGTCAGTTTCTGGTGACAGATACTCCGGTGAATCACATGAGTGCTAAGTCCAGTTAATTGTTTATTCCTGTGGATGGACTAACCCGTTTGTTATCATGAGTTGACTATTTATTATGAGTATTATTTTCCTTGTGAAGAAAGCCCTTTCTGCGATGTCGCTCAGACGTCCGACTGTGGCATTCTTATTATTTACTTTCAGTAAAAGCCCTTTCTACAATGTCGCTCAGACGTCCGACTGTGGCATTGTTATTATTTCCTTTCAGTAAAAGCCCTTTCTGCGATGTCGCTCAAACGTCCGATTGTGGCATTGTTATTGTTTACTTTCAGTAAAAGCCCTTTCTGCGATGTCGCTCAGACGTCCGACTGCGGCAGTACTGTTATTTCCTTCCAATACAAGCCCTTTCTGTGATGTCGCCCCGACGTCGGTCTGTGGCACGCATGTCTTTACTTTCAGATCAAAGCCCTTTATGTGGTGTCGCCTAGACGCCCGACTGTGGCATGATCTTTATTTACTTGTTCACCTTTCGAGGCGTCGCTACAGACACCCGATCGGTTTTTCTTTTATTTTTGATTGGATTTCAGGCGGACTACCGCCGATTCCCTTTTTACTTACCTTGCCTGCTAATTTCTGAATGTGCATTGGTAAATTAATCATGACGCATTCATGCATGCATTTGTTATATCTTACGTCCGAACTGTCTTGCGAGTACCTTCAAAGTACTCACTGGCTTGTTGATTTGGCCAGATGCTGACGAAGGTGATCTCATGGATGAAGAGTTCGATAGCGAGTCTGACGCCTAGAGGAATCCCAGTCAGTCATGTGCGACCCTGGATTTGGTCACTGTATTATAACCGCTTCCGCAACCCGAATAAATTCATCGAGCCTCACCCCGATGCTTGATGAGATGCTAGTTTGAGAGTCATGTTATCCACTCCCCACTATGTTATTCCACCATCACTTTATTCTCGAGTCAGTAGTATGCCACCACACCATTGTGTTATATCCGCCATTATGTATAATTATTGGCACGCTTGTAATAAATTGTTGAGCACCCTTAGCTCGACCCTGTAATATATTTTATGCTACTGGCTTATTGTATCAAGAGATTCTCTACCAGTAAGGAGGATTTTCCTCATACTGGACTCAAAAGATCAGTCTTTCAATAAATATTTTTATTGGAAAACCGGTCGTGACACGGACACTATCCTTGTGTTCAAGATCTTCTATGGAGTATTCGGAGGAGGAACCCTCCTTGCAATGCCGAAGACAATCTGCGCACCGGACTCATCGTCATTGAAGCCTGGTTCAGGGGCTACTGAGGGAGTCCTGGATTAGGGGGTATCTGGACAGCCGGACTATATCCTTTGGCCTGACTGTTGGACTATGAAGATACAAGATTGAAGACTTCGTCTCGTGTCCGGATGGGACTCTCCTTGGTGTGGAAGGCAAGCTTGGCGATACGGATATGTAGATCTCCTCCCATTGTAACCGACTCTGTGTAACCCTAGCCCCCTCCGATGTCTATATAAACCAGAGGGTTTAGTCCGTAGGACAACAACAATCATACCATAGGCTAGCTTCTAGGGTTTAACCTCTACGATCTCGTGGTAGATCAACTCTTGTACTACTCATATCATCAAGATCAATCAAGCAGGAAGTAGGGTATTACCTCCATAGAGAGGGCCTGAACCTGGGTAAACATCGTGTCCCTTGCCTCATGTTACCATCCGCCTTAGACGCACAGTTCGGGACCCCCTACCCAAGATCTGCCGGTTTTGACACTGACAAGGCCCCTTTGCGGTTCGACTATGGGGATTTACGCACACAAAGAGCAGAAGCAACAATCCACACAAGTGTTTTAACTAGGTTCGGGGCACCATGAGGTGTAAAACATTACTCTTGCTTTGGTGTATCGAAAGTGTTGAGCTCAAGTTACAAGAAGCGCAGCTTGACGACAAGGTGCGCGGGAACTGTAGCTACGCGTGTAATTGAACCAAGTGTCAACCTTTGTAAATGTAGCGATGGGCCTCCTTTTATAGGTTAAGGGGTCACCACAGTGGCAAAACAGTCATTACATGTTTGGGATAGTGGCTACAGTGCTATCATACCTAACCCTGCTGGATTAGGACAAAAGCATTAAATGCACCATGAGGTATCGCGCTGGTGATGATCTCTGGCAAGAGGGGTCTCTCCTTCTGTGTCGTTCATCCAGCTACCTCGTATTATCTTGACATGCTTCAGGGACGGGTGTCATTAAAGTTAACTCTTCGGCGGTGAGTTGACACGTGCCCAGACAAGGCTCACCTAACTACCTGCCTGCTCGACACCTATTTGACAAGCGATGGGCTGGTCATTGAGGTGGAGCGGTTTCAAGGTAGTGGGATCTTGCCGGCATGGAGCTTGCCGGTGAGTAGCTTGCTGGCAGTCTGAGTCTTGATCTTCAATAGTATCTTACTACTTCTCGATGACCTGCCTTGAGGTCTTCTTCATGGTTTTATCAAGAAAGTCTTGAGTCTTGTATAAGGTTATCTTCCAGCAAGCCCTGCCGTTCGGAGGGCTACCACTGTTTGTGCACAAGTCATCGTATTAAGGCAACTATGTCTTAGTACACCGACAGGAGCCCCCAGGCCTGGGCCACACACGCATGCGAAGCGTCGTTTGGGCTAGGCCCAAAACAGTGCACACACACGTGGCAGGGAATAATTGCCGTAATTATCATTTTTACCGTGCCCCCATGACGCACATTAAATCGGGACGTGGGAGCGGTGGACTGAAATGGCTGCCAGGGGTAGTGCCTGAAAAAGCACAGCCACGTAGGATGGTAAAGAGCCAGCTCCCGTGGCTTCCCCATGAAAAGGCACTCGCAAGGGGCACTGCTCATCTACCCCCTTTTCCCAAATCTATCCATTCGCCTCCGTCTTCAATCTTGCGCAAGAATAGAGCACACTGCCTTCGTGTCGCTCCACTCGCGCCCTTCACCAATCTCTTCCTCCAGAAGCCGCCATGGTACGGAAGAAGGCAAGCAAGGACGTTGACCCGGAAGCGGAGAAGAGGAAGGCCAAGAAATCTACACGACGGCGGGATAACACCTTCTTTCCGCCGACTCTGACGGCCGATGATTTGGTGAGGAAGTATGCGTACATCTGGTTGAGCAAGACCAAGGATCACCCAGCCATAAAGGTTCTTCCAGGATCCACTCCACGTGCATACGACAAATTCCACTTCTACACTGGGTATTTTTACCGTGGGCTCTGCCTGCCCTTCTCAGATTTCGTTGTGAAAGTGATGTTGTTGTTGTATGGATTTAGGCTGCTAGATTTTGCCACCAACGCCATCACTTGCATGTCCATCTTCGCGCATTTGTGTGAAAATTTTCTGGGGGTAGTGCCCAATGTTGCTCTATTCCATCACTTCTTTGTCCGCAGGATCGAGAGCGATGCCCTCTCCGGCAACATCACTTGGATTCCAAGGACGGGAATAAAGAAGCACTATCTTGACGGCAAGGTGCACACCAAATGGAACGAATGGAGAGCGGATTGGTGTTGGATCAAGCAGGAGCACGCTCCACCTTTCCGCCATCCGAGAACCCAAAGAATTGATAAAGACACTACTTGGAGCAATGTTGGTCCAAATGATGCCAAGATTGGGATTGCTTTGTATAGGCTTCTCAGCCTCAAGGACACTGGCTTGACCATCGAGATGGTGGGAGAAGATTTTACTCGCCGCCGGATCACTCCTAAAACGTGTGGGAGTACAAGAATCCCGCTAACACAATGCGTTTGTACACAATCCTTGTAAACAACTTGACGGTGATGGAGCATTATTGGCTCATCTGTCAGATTTTCAACAAGATCTTTGAATTCCGCTTGCCGGCGAAAGTGATTCCGCTATGCAAGAATACCGCCAAGGAGTACATCTTGGTTATGATGTCAGGGTGCAACTTCAAGGGTGTTGTGGACAAGTGGAAAGTGCTCACCAAGATAGAGATGGACAACTGGCTTGCCGGCCTGAAGGAAGAGGCTGTCAGAGTAGAGAATGATATGGTTCATCCTACCAAAAATGACGAAGCCCAGTTCCTCATCGCAAGAATAGAAGAGGCCAAAAGGGCCGCTCGTTCCCGGGCAACAGCTAAGGGCGCTGGCAAGGGAAAGCATACTAAAGGGCACACCGAAGAGCATGTCAAAGAACATGCTGAGGAGCATGCCGAAGAGCCCGCCGATGAATCCCGAGATGAAGATGAACATGCTGATGAGCATGGTGGTGGTGATGTGGAGCACGCCGGATAGACTGAAGGAGAGGAGGAGGAGGAACCCTATGTTTCTCCTACTTGCACCAAGACCACCATCGCTAAAAAGCCTGCCGGGAAGAAATCAGCGTGCATTGACCCATCAAGCGACAAGCTTGTCAGGGCAAAGGCAGCCGACAAAGCTTCCCGGGCACAACCTTCTCGGTGACAACCTCCTCGCGGCGCCACCTCCCGGTAACCAACTCCATCAATCGTCAAAGAGATAGGCGCTTCTCAGCCCCCGACCTCTTCAGGGACAAAGCGCACCAGGAGCACTCCGCCGTCAACTACAACTGCAGGTGTCAGAGACACGACACTCTAGGACGTGTGTGTCCTTAGTGACCGCGAAGACGAAGAAGAGTGAGTACTTCATCTTTCCTTCATCAGTTTTTCTGATTGATTATCTGTATCTGTTGCTAATTTTGATTATCTTGATTGACTTGATCTTGCAGGGACAAACTGCCGTTGGTGGAAAGGCATCAGAAGAAACCCAGAACCACCGAGGAAGGTGAGGCGACAACATACATCAATCAGGATGTGATCTCTTCCGATGTTGCTGGCTCTAGCCCCCAACATGAGTCCAAACTCCAGTTCTCGCTTGCAAGCGCCACTGATGAGACTGCAATCATGGAGACTGACAAGGATTCGGAGGGTAATCTGTTAGAAGAAGATCACCAAGGAACAGATCCTTTGACGACACCTTCAACTTATGTTCCCCTGTCAAGTAGCTCGTCGACAAGGACCACTCATTTTAGGAGCGCCAAGAAGAGCTTGTCCACGTTGAGGACCCGCCGGCAACTGATGCCGACAATGACCGAGTGACGGCAACTAACGTTGCCAGAGAAGAAACAAGATCTCCTCCACATGATCATCAAGGTAAATCTTTGTCTAGGCATAACTTTATCCTTGTTGGTTTTTCATTTTATTTTCTTGAACTTGACCTGGATCTTGAATTTCCTTCTGCTCATTGCCTTTCCTTTTCCATCTTGTATATTCAACTCCACCAAAAGAGGAGGAAGCCATTATAAATGTGCAAGAAATTGCAAAGAGCGTCGCTGATGAGGCTACCAAACTTTCTGCCAACGTTGGGAGCGGGAGCCAGGAAAGCTGTCGGGGAAGCTGACAAAGCCCCCGACAACACATATGTTTCCATCACCGCAGACATTGAGATGGAAGAAGCCAGTAACGAAGAGCTAGGTGTCGTCATCCATCCTGCCATGCCTGAAGTGCAACCAACGACAAATCTCTCAGAGCACCTTCTTCAGCTGCTAGAATCTGAAGCCCCTAACTCATCTGATGACGGGAAACTTTTCCTCAAGGATGCAATTGCGGGGATCATCCTACCCTTGTCCCGCAGCGCCAAGGAAATGGACCCCTCCGACGACAGCTCCGCTGATCTCGCCTTCATGAAGACCATGGCTGTTGGCTTCAAGGATGTGCAAGAACGCTATAGCAGACGTTGGGAGAAACTCCAAATGCAGCAACAAGCTGTAGAGCTGGCCGAATGAAAGTTGGATGAGAAGGTTGAAGAAACCCGCAGGTGATATGAAGAGAAACTTCAAAGCATCAAGGGAGAAAAAGATAAGCTTGCCATTGCTAGAAAGGAAACAAGGCAAGCTATTTGAGTGAGAAGCGCGGCTTAACGCAAGGGAAGAAGGTCTTGCCGCCAGAGAAGAGTCACTTGCCGCCAAGCTGCGCGGCAAGGATGAAGAGATCCAGAATCTAATTGCGCAAAGGACCGAAGAGCTAGAGCAAAACCAAAAGAAGGTTATATAAGCTCGGGCACTGGATCACGCTGACAAGCTCCAAGAGGCCGTCAAAGCTACCGAAGCTGCTCACGCTGACAAGCTCCAAGAGGCCGTCAAAGCTACCGAAGCCGCTGAGACCGTCAAGGTAGAGCGGGAAGCAGAAGTGAAGAAGCTCGAGGAAGATCTTGCTGCCAACAACAAGGAGGTCCTGGTGCTCAAAACAGATGCAGAGAAGACAACACACACCTTGGTTGAGTTGCAAACTTCACTGTCCACCAAGAGCTAGAAGCTCACACTACTGCAGGATGGTCCAAATGCGACACTACGATCAGAGACCCTTCGACGAAACTATGTGCGATGCCATAATCGCAAACGGTGGTGTAAAAAACCGTCAAAAAGGTGTAAAACGTTTGCGATGACGGATGCATCAAACACGGTTCAGATTTTAGTTGCGTGTGCGATGCAGGGCATATGGTTCAGTTCAATTAACTGTTTGGGATGAGGAGGAACAAAAGAAACCGACAGCCAGATGAAGGCATGTGCGATATACAGCATACAGTTCACTAGGATGAACTGTGTGTGATTAGGCAACACAATGGAAACGGTTCAACTGAACAAGATGTGTGTGATAAATGGCAAACTGGCCCGTAATCAGAAATGTGTGCGAAGACCAATAATAACAGAGACGATTGCTGCTAATAAGCCATGTGATTTGCTCTGTCTACAGTAGAATAACATATATATATATATATATATATATATATATATATATATATATATATATATATATATAACTGAAATAAACATCCAATTACATAAGTAACTACACAGATCATTCACACACACCTCAATAAACAATTGCATGCATTCTAAAGTAGGAGAAACGATCGTCTAGTCATCTACTTCTTGTGACGGTCCCGCCACTGCTCTGTGGCTCGATCCCTGATCTGGGGCAGGAAGAAGACAGTTCCTCATGTCAATGATCCGCCTGTACATCTCGTAGCTTGTGTACGCGTCCTTGGCCGCGTACTTGACGTGTTCTTCATCTAGTCTCTCATGCCAAACACTGTGCCAGACGTTCTTGTCCTTCTTGCTCTCTTCCTTCATCTTCGTGTAGTAGGGATCGATGATAGCCGAGGCGAGGTCAACCAGGGAGTTCAGTTTGTTGTTTTCGCTCCCCCAGACCTTGTAGTGGTGCTGGATGTTGACAAGATTCGGGCATTTCAAGCCCGAAACCTTGAGCGCTTTTAGATCGTTGGTGGTGTCTACCGTAGCGAAACTGTAGTCGGAGCTGTTGATAAACCTGGAGAAACGCTCGCAAGGCCTTGTGGCCAGGTGGTAGTGGTAGACGAGGACATCA
Source organism: Aegilops umbellulata (assembly GCA_032464435.1). NCBI lineage: Eukaryota > Viridiplantae > Streptophyta > Magnoliopsida > Poales > Poaceae > Aegilops > Aegilops umbellulata. The sequence continues at coordinate 292,797,731 of CP136060.1, forward strand.
TGTCGCACACACAACTGGGCGATGACAACCTTCTGATCGTGCCCAGCACGACCCATGGTGTACTCGAGGTCGAAGCCGACCACTTGGTACTTGTCCTCGGCAAGGAACTGCTCCATAGTTCGGATGGAGCTCTCCACCGAGACCGGATCATTCGTGTACACCACCAAGGGAGCCTTCCCCCTCATGTGGGTGTCCACAACGTGTTGTGTGGTGAACTGCCCAACGTTGTCGTCGTCGGCCGCTGGGAGCGCCATTGGAACAGCTGGATGTCCTCTCTGTATGTGTCCTCGTGGGTGTGCTTATTGTGTCATGTGATACGAGAGATGAAGGTAAATGGCTGCAGGAATAAAAGGGGGCCGGGCGACATGGATTCTCGGCGCGTCCGCATGGCAGTTTTTGCAGCAGGTAACTGCATCGTTGTGCCGCGCCCGGTGCAACTGCATGCACACGAACATGCGTTATCGTGCGCCGGCCCCAAACACTGGCAGCGCGCGTGGAGGGACGAGGGCAGAGCACCCGGAGGGACGTGAGAGCAGAGCGCGCCGTGGCCGCCTAAACCACAAGCAACCACACGCATAGAGCAGTTGAACACACAGGAAATGGTCGCCTACAAGCCAGCCGACAGTTGCGTCGCTGCATAGAGAGCGGCCGTGTGCTACTACCTCTGTCTAGTCTGTAGTCCCCTTTATATTCTGTGCCATACTTTGCCCTCAAATTTAACCAACAAAATGTTAATGCATGTTATACAAATTATATAATTGGAAACTATGTTCAAATATGAATCCAACTATATAATCTTTGGTGACATGCATTCGTATTTTATTAGTTAAATCATACTTATAAACCAGGACGGGGTATAGTAGGTAATTAAATCGCAAACGTTTTTTTATTAACTGTATGTGTACGTGGCCTTTCGTCCTCCTCTCGCACGTCTTGTCACCCCGCTGGCGCAGACGGCTTACAACGCAAGCTTGCGCAGCGCGCGGGGGCGTTCTTTTGGTGAAACGGTGGCGCCAATGAATCATCGGTGAGCCCGTTCCCGCGCAACCTCGCAGGTTCCCGTGCAAGCTTCCCGCCCGACTCGGTGAAATCCCCCAAAATCCCAATGCTTACCGGCCTGCTATATAAACCCTCATGGCCGGCGAGTCCTGCGTCGCATTTTCCCCTCCCTCCCTGTAGCTTATTGATGTCTACTACGCAACCTTCTCCTTGTAGACGTTGTTGGGCCTCCAGGTGCAGAGGTTTGTAGGACAGTAGCAAATTTCCCTCAAGTGGATGACCTAAGGTTTATCAATCCGTGGGAGGCGTAGGATGAAGATGGTCTCTCTCAAGCAACCCTGCAACCAAATAACAAAGAGTCTCTTGTGTCCCCAACACACCCAATACAATGGTAAATTGTATAGGTGCACTAGTTTGGCGAAGAGATGGTGATACAAGTGCAATATGGATGGTAGATATAGGTTTTTGTAAACTGAAAATATAAAAACAGTGAGGTAACAAGTGGTAAAAGTGAGCATAAATGATATTGCAATGATAGGAAACAAGGCTTAGGGTTCATACTTTCACTAGTGCAAGTTCTCTCAACAATAATAACATAATTGGATCTTATAACTATCCCTCAATATGCAATAAAGAGTCACTCCAAAGTCACTAATAGCAGAGAACAAACGAAGAGATTATGGTAGGGTACGAAACCACCTCAAAGTTATTCTTTCCAATCAATCCGTTGGGCTATTCCTATAAGTGTCACAAACAACCCTAGAGTTCGTACTAGAATAACACCTTAAGACACAAATCAACCAAAACCATAATGTCACCTAGATACTCCAATGTCACCTCAAGTATCCGTGGGCATGATTATACGATATGCATCACACAATCTCAATTCATCTATTCAAACCAACACATAGAACCTCAAAGAGTGCCCCAAAGTTTCTACCGGAGAATCACGACGAAAACGTGTGCCAACCCTTATGCATAGGTTCATGGGCGGAACCCGCAAGTTGATCACCAAAACATACATCAAGTGAATCACGTGATATCCCATTGTCACCACAGATACGCACGGCAAGACATACATCAAGTGTTCTCAAATCATTAAAGACTCAATCCGATAAGATAACTTCAAAGGGAAAACTCAATCCATTACAAGAGAGTAGAGGGGGAGAAGAAACATCATAAGATCCAACTATAATAACAAAGCTCGTGATACATCAAGATCGTGCCAAATCAAGAACACGAGAGAGAGAGAGAGAGAGAGAGAGAGAGAGAGAGAGAGAGAGAGATCAAACACATAGCTACTGGTACATACCCTCAGCCCCGAGGGTGAACTACTCCCTCCTCGTCATGGAGAGCGCCGGGATGATGAAGATGGCCATCGGTGAGGGTTCCCCCCTCCGGCAGGGTACCGGAACAGGGTCCCGATTGGTTTTTGGTGGCTACAGAGGCTTACGGCGGCGGAACTCCAGATCTATTCTCTATTCTGGAAGTTTTAGGGTACGTGAGTATATATGGGCGCAGGAAGTACGTCGGTGGAGCTTCGTGGGCCCCATGAGGCAGGGGGGCGCCCCCACCCTCGTGAGCACCTCCCTTCTCTCCTGACGTGGGGTCCAAGTCCATCCGGTAGCTTTCCTTCCAAAAATAACTTCTCCAGTTGATTTCGTTCCGTTTCGACTCTGTTTGATATTCCTTTCTTCGAAACACGAAATAGGCAGAAAACAGCAAATCTGGGCTGGGCCTCCGGGTAATAGGTTAGTCCCAAAAATAATATAAAAGTGGATAATAAAGCCCAATATTGCCCAAAATAGTAGATAATATAGCATGGAGCAATCAAAAATTATAGATACGTTGGAGACGTATCACTTATCTCGTCTGCTTCTCCCACAATCGCTAATGGCACCGGTCCATCATTGTCGCTCAGCCACTCCGCCGTCATCAGAGTACATCTCCAGCTGGGAGGCTACATCGCGGTGCCGGCGCAGTCCCCGGCGTAGTATAGTGTGCGTGGCATCCCTGTTGGGTGTGCGCGGGACACCCACCACACGCTCCACCGCCGCTGCATGTCGGCAGCTGTTGCCGGCCGCCGTTGCTGCCACACCACCGTCGAAAGCCAGGGCCATCTCCTGCTCTGCTGCCGCGGCCCGAAGGCGGGATGTGGCCGTCATGGCCGCCACACCACTGCCGGCCACGGTGGCCATCACCCGCTCCGCCACCGTGGCCCGAAGGCGGGAGGTGGTGGTCGTGGCCGCCACCACATCGTTGGCCGCCGTGGCTGCCAGCCCACCATCGACCGCTGGGGTCATCACCCACTCCGCCACCGCCGCCCGAAGGCGGGAGGCGGAGGTGGATGCCTGCACGTGTGTCAGCGACCTTGCGCGCTACACCAAGTTCCTACGGGAGCAGGAGGAGGAGGAGCGCCTCGTCGAGCATGCAAAGAGACTTACCGCCGCCATGGCCATGACACACGCCGCCTTAGAGGCGAGGAATCAAGAGATCTACGAGGAGAACCATCGCTTCGAGAGAGGTCGTCTAGAGCGGCAGAGGGTGTTCGAGGTGAGCGTCGCTGAAGCTGCAGCAGCGGCAGGCACTGTATTGCAGTTATCCAGCTCGTCGGTAGGCTCCTCCTCCTCTGCCTCTTAGTGAGTGCGCTCGGCAGAGGAGAGGCAGCCGGAAGTAGTACAAATCCCCTCCGTAGTAGTAGTATTTAGGGGCTATTTTGTTCAGTTCATCTGACTATAGATGTGGTGGAACTGTACAACGTACTTAAAATTAGCTAGTATATATAGTTGAACTAGCTATTTCAGTATGTGGTTGGCAAAAATTGGGGAAAAATTTGTCCGGTTCAGCTGTCAAGTTGAACTGTTTATATAAATTAAGAACAACTGCTTAATCTATGAATGAAATCTATGCTTAACTATTGAATTTTAGTTGCAAAAATTAGATACTGCTAGTGATTTTTAGCTTCATATTTTGACAAATCGCAGTGTTACAAGGTTGACAAATGGCAATGTTACTAGTCAACAAATGTCAATCTTTCCAGTTTGACAAATGGCAACATACCCAATATGACAGATGCAAATCTTACCAAATTGTTTGTAAGTGGTTGCACATGGATCATCCAAAAGAACTGTTTGCGTTGAAGAGATGCACAAATCCTGCTCTCACTTTGCATACGGTGTTCTATCTAAAATGTTTGCGATCAAGAGCCGCGAAAATCCTGCTCGACACATTTTCCCTTGGCTTCCTGGGGAAGCTCCCGGTTTGCATATGGGTGTTCTAACTAAAACGTTTGCGATGAGTGTTTTATATTTAAAAACCATTGACTTTTTTTCAAAAGAAAATCGTTTGATAAGTCTGTACATTAAGAGAGAAAAATTCAAGTTCGCTCAAACCATATATTTCATTCAGTCATACTGCGAATTTATATTCATATGATCAAGATACAATATTAAACCCAAGAAAAAAAACTATTTCCGGCGGCGGCGGAGGCGGCGTGTCGCGCCGTCGTTGTCGTTGTCGTCCTCCGGGACGCTCGTTAGCGTTCGTCGGCGGCGTCCCATGCCGCTGAGGGGGGCGCGCACATGGAGAGGAAGGCGGGCATCCATGGAAGTCAAAGGGCTCGCTTCCCAGTGAACCTGCGCAGCGTATAGCTCGCATGCTTCCCGGTGAGCCTGCACATTCGAGGACATCTTGCACGCCTCTCGGTCAGCCTGCGCACCGGACTGCGCTCGCACGCCTCCTGTTCAGTCAAGGTCAAGCAGTTGTCCGCACAACACCTGCTACAGCCATTAAAACCAAGACACTTGGCGTCACGTGAATGGTTAACATAACGCACATGATTTGAATTATACAAACGTTTGAGATATTAAAGTGGCACCTGCTACAGCCATTAAAACCAAGACATTTGAAAAATCGCAATGTCTCTAGGCTTAGCGCCGAAGTCTGGGTTTAATTTTCATAACGTATTCAATCTGAACCGTTTGCGTTGAAGAGATGCACAAATCCTGCGTTGAACAGCTCGCACGCTTCCCGGTGAGCCTGCAACCGAACTGCGCTCGCATGCCTCCCGTTCAGTCAAGCAGCTGTCCACACGGCACCTCCTATAGCCATTAAAACCAAGACACGTGGCGTCACATGAATGGTTAACATAACGCACACGATTTGAATTATACAAACGTTTGAGATATTAAAGTGGCAGCTACTTTTTCGAAATTGTTGGCTGTCATTATTTGAGTGCGCCTTCTCTCAAAATGGACAAAAAAATACCACAGCATGTCGGGTACCATTCCAGGATAACATGCCAAGTTTCATGAATTTCACACGAGTTTGGAATTTACTAGAATTTAAAAATAAAGTATCTCAATGTTTTGCCGGCAATCAACGGTGCCCTGGTGTTTGAAATTCATTCCCATTTCTTGCATGGGACCTAAGCATGCACCCAAGGACACATATTTGATTTTTCAACCAATTTATATGCACTGGAGCATGTGCATGTAGTTCAAATTTGATTTATGCACATAAATGCATTGTAAACTCAGTTAATGCATTAAAATGTCCAAACGAACCCCGAAAAATCACAAAAATTGACACAACACTCCTGTTGTTCTATGTTGACACGAGAATTTTTTTGAAAGCAATACAAGGCAATGGATATCGTTTCATCCCAAAAGGTGGGACGTTCCCTATCGAAAACATCATGCTTATTGTGAGAAGCTCTAGTTTGTGAGAAGCAAATACCCAAACCTGCCCAAATGGGACAAAAAATTTACCACGACATGTTCATGCCGCTCCATGATAGCATGCCAAGTTTCATGAATTTCAGACGATTTTTGGATTTACTAGAATTTAAAAATAAAGTATCTCAATGTTTTGCCGGCAATCAACTATGCCCTGGTGTTGAAATTCATTCTCATTTCTTGCATGGGACCTAAGCATGCACCCAAGGACACAGATTTGATTTTTCAACCAATTTATATGCACTTGAGAATGTGCATGTAGTTCAAATTTGAATTATGCACACAAATGCATTGAAAACTCAGTTGATGCATAAAAATGTCCAAACGAACCCCGAAAAATCACAAAAATTGACACAACACTCCTGTTGTTCTATGTTGTCACGAGAATTTTTTGAAAGCAATAAGAGGCAATGGATATCGTCTCGTCCCCAAAGGTGGGTCGTTCCCTACCGAAACCATCATGCTTGTTGTGAGAAGCTCTGGTTTGTGAGAAGCACAACCTGCCCCAATTGGGACAAAAAATTTACCACGACATGTTGATGCCGCTCCATGATAGCATGTAAAGTTTCATGAATTTCATACGAGTTTTGGATTTACTAGAATTTAAAAATAAATTATCTCAATGTTTTGCCGGCAATCAACGTTGCCCTGGTGTTTGAAATTCATTCTCATTTCTTGCATGGGACCTAAGCATGCACCCAAGGACACATATTTATTTTTTCAACCAATTTATATGCACCGGAGCATGTGCATGTAGTTCAAATTTGAATTATGCACACAAATGCATTGAAAACTCTGTTAATGCATAAAAATGTCCAAACGAACCCCAAAAAATCACAAAAAATTGACAACACTCTTGTTGTTCTATGTTGACACGAGACAATTTTTGAAAGCAAAAAGAGGCAATGGATATCGTTTCGTCCCTAAAGGTGTTTCCCTACCGAAACCATCATGCTTGTTGTGAGAAGCTCTAGTTTGTGAGAAGCATATACCCAAACCTGCCCCAAATGGGACAAAATTTTTACCACGGCATGTTGATGCCGCTCCATGATAGCATTCCAAGTTTCATGAATTTCAGAGGAGTTTTGGATTTACTAGAATTTAAATACCAGGTATCTCAATGTTTCTGGTCGAGTCACGGTGGCAGGGTGCTTGAAATTCATTCCCATTTCTTGCATGGGACCTAAGCATGCACCCAATGACACATATTTGATTTTTCAACCAATTTATATGCACTGGAGCATGTGCATGTAGTTCAAATTTGAATTAGGCACACAAATGCGTTGATAACTCTGTTAATGCATAAAAATGTCCAAACGAACCCCGAAAAATCACAAAAATTGACACAACACTCCTGTTGTTCTATGTTGACACGAGAGAAATTTTGAAAGCAATAAGAGGCAATGGATATCGTTTTGTCCCCAAAGGTGGGACGTTCTCTACCGAAACCATCATGCTTGTTGTGAGAAGCTCTGCTTTGTGAGAAGCATATACCCAAACCTGCCCCAAATGGGACAAAAAATTTACCACGTCATGTTGATGCCGCTCCATGATAGCATGCCAAGTTTCATGTATTTCAGACGAGTCTTAGATTTACTAGAATATAAAAATAAAGTATCTCAACGTTTTGCCGGCAATAGACATTGCCCTGGTGTTTGAAATTCATTCCCATTTCTTGCATGGGACCTAAGCATGCACCCAAGGACACAGATTTGATTTTTCAACCAATTTATATGCACTGGAGCATGTGCATGTAGTCCAAATTTAAACTATGCACATAAATGCATTGAAAACTCAATTAATGCATAAAATATCCAAACGAACCCCGAAAAATCCCAAAAATTAACACAACACTCCTGTTGTTCTATGTTGACACTAGGAAAAAAATTGAAATCGAGAAGAGGCAATGGATATCGTTTCGTCCAGAAAGGTGAAACGTTCCCTACCGAAACCATCAGGCTTGTTGTGAGAAGCTCTGGTTTGTGAGAAGCATATACCCAAACCTGCCCCAAATGGGACAAAAAAATTACCACGACATGTTGATGCCGCTCCATGATAGCATGCCAAGTTTCATGAATTTCAGACGAGCTTTGGATTTACTAGAATTTAAAAGCCAGGTATCTCAATGTTTGCGGCCGAGTGACGGTGGCAGGGTGCTTGACATTCATTCCCATTTCTTGCATGGGACCTAAGCATGCGACCAAAGACACATATTTGAATTTTCAACCAATTTATATGCATTAGAGCATGTGCATGTAATTAAAATTTGAATTATGCACATAAATGCATTGAAAACTAAAATAATGCATAAAAATGTCCAAACGAACCCCGATAAATCCAAAAAATTGACACAACACTCCTGTTGTTCTATGTTGACACTAGGACAAAATTGAAATCGATAAGAGGCAACAGATATCGTTTCCTCCAGAATGGTGAAACGTTCCCTACCGAAACCATCACCATTGTTGTGAGAAGCTCTGGTTTATGAGAAGCTTATACCCAAACCTGCCCCAAATGGGACAAAAAATTTACCATGGCATGTTGATGCCGCTCCATGATAGCATGCCAAGTTTCATGAATTTCAGACGAATTTTGGATTTACTAGAATTACACGGTGCCATGGTGTTCGAATTTCATCCCCATTTCTTGCATGGGACATAAGCATAAACCCATGGACACATATATGATTTTACAACCCATGTTGGCGCACCGGAGCATGTGCATGTAGTTTAATTTTAAATTGTGCACCTGAAATGGCTAGAAAACCAATTTAATGTATAAAATGTTCAAACGAACCCTGAATAATTCCAATTCTTTTACGACACACATATAGTTGCATGTTCACTGCAGATAAAAGGTCTAGCAATTCAAACACTATCCATTGCCGCTGTGACCCCATTATGTAATTCAACTCAAGATGAAAAATCAAGTAGATCACACACAGTTTATTATCACCAATCGTGTGAGATGCAACACAAAATATCCTGGAGCACCATCGGTGTATAGTACGCCTACGGCTTACGCGAGAAGGTGTATCGGTTACAGTCCACAGCCGGCGTCTCAAGCACACTAGCTCGCTCCCCAAATATCATTTCACTGCTCAATCATCGCCTGTGAAAGATGGGCACGTGGACCCGCATCATGAGGGCAACTTCGGTGGCCCACACCGGTGAGAGCGCGGCCGCAACCGCCATGCGCGTGCTAACAGGGTGCATGAGCGCGGTCGCAATCTGTGACCGAGCGGCCACGGCAGCCCAAACGGCCGGTGTTGCTTCTCTGGTGGCGGCAGCAACATCTGCCTCGGGGATAACAACTGGCGAGAGCGGCACAACAACTGTCCGTTCCACAGTGGTGGCCTTAGCCCCGATGGAGGCCACTCATGACCATGTCGAGGCCGCCCACGCCCAGCTCGTGGCGGTCACCGCACAAATCGAACGAAGCTTCTCCGACAACAGTCGGCAACCCACAACCGAAGAGCTGGCAATCGCCGAGAGCGTTCGAGCAGTCGTCCGTTCCTCCGCCGCATACCTTGCAACGACGGAGCCCGTCCAAGCCCATATCACGGCCGCCCACGCCCAGCTCGTGGCAGACTTTTCCAAAGAGATGGCGGACGCGGATGGCGAGGTGCTTGCCGAGTATGGTGCGATGGATGCCATGGAGACCCTTCCCTAGGAGACCGTCGGGCATGAGCTGGACATGGAGGTGTGAAAGCACAAGTGCTCCCTGGGTGGTTTTGGTAATTAATATCAACATATCTCTTGTTGGACTAACACTTTTACCTAGTATGTTTCAGATAAGTTCAACAATGGGGTGGCATGGACTAGAGGATGTGGAACCCCTTCAAGATGCTAAGGACAAAGGAATGGCTCAAGCTTCAAGATCAAGACTCTACAATTTCTATTTTAGTGATCCAAGATCACATTGAGTCTATAGGAAAAGCCAATACTATCAAGAGGGGATGAGGTGTTGCTTAATGGCTTGCTTGCTCAAAGTGCTTAGTGATATGCTCCTAAACCCTCAACTACCTTCCCACATCCACATATGACCTAAACCAAAAGTCAAACTTGGCCCCACCGATTCTTTCTATCCGGCGCCACCGAGTTTCAGATGTCATAGCCACTGCCACAAACCCTAGCAAATCAGTTTCACCGATAGGGATCTCGGTCTCACCGAGATGGGATTGTAATCTCTCTGTGTATGTCCATTACCAAAATCGGTCTCACCGAGTTTGAGCAATCGTTACTACCGAGATTACAATGCAAACTCTCTGGTTAGCTTATTACCAAAATCGGTCCCACCGAGTTTGTGTAATCGGTCTCACCGAGTTTGCCTGACCAACTCTCTGGTTAGCTTATTACCAAAATCGGTCCCACCGAGTTTGTGTAATCGGTCACACCGAGATTACGTTATGCCCTAACCCTAACCATATCGGTCCTACCGAGTTGCATCTCAGTCCCACCAAAAATCCTAACGGTCACTAGGTTTGCTGAATTGGTCCGACCGAGTTTAACCATTCGGTCCCACCGAGTTTGGCAAACTGTGTGTAACCGTTAGATTTTGTGTGGAGGCTATATATACCCCTCCACCCACTCTTCATTCATGGAGAGAGCCATCAGAACATATCTACACTTTCAATACACATTTTCTGAGAGAGAACTACCTACTCTTGTATTGAGGTCAAGATATTCTATTCCAACCATATGGATCTTGATCTCTAGCCTTCCCCAAGTTGCTTTCCACTCAAATCTTCTTTCCACCAAATCCAAATCCTGTGAGAGGAAGTTGAGTGTTGGGGAGACTATCATTTGAAGCACAAGAGCAAGGAGTTCATCATCAACACACCATTTGTTACTTCTTGGAGAGTGGTGTCTCCTAGATTGGCTAGGTGTCACTTGGGAGCCTCCAACAAGATTGTGGATTTGAACCAAGGAGTTTGTAAGGGCAAGGAGATCGCCTACTTCGTGAAGATCTACCGCTAGTGAGGCAAGTCCTTCATGGGCGACGGCTGTGATGGAATAGACAAGGTTGCTTCTTCGTGGACCCTTCATGGGTGGAGCCCTCCGTGGACTCTCGCAACCGTTACCCTTCGTGGGTTGAAGTCTCCATCAACGTGGATGTACGATAGCACCACCTATCGGAACCACGACAAAAACATCCGTGTCTCCAATTGCGTTTGAATACTCCAAACCCTTCCCTTTACATTCTTGCAAGTTGCATGCTTTACTTTCCGCTGCTCATATAGTCATTGCATGCTTGCTTGATATGTATTGTGTTTGTTGAACTTGTGCTTAAACTCCACTCAAACTTAAGAATATTAAAAACTGCAACTTTTGGCACTTAGTGTCTAATCACCCCCCTCTAGACACCTCTTCTCGATCCTTTCAATTGGTATTAGAGCTTTGGTCTCCATTGCCTTGGTTTAAACACCTTTGGAGGAAGATGGATGTGTCTACTTTAGGGAGTCTTAGACATAGAGTGCCTATTCTTGATGGAGAGTATTTTCATGAGTGGAAAAATGAAATTCTTGAGATTTTCAATGAATATCACTTGAACAAGTACATTGCTAGTCCTTGTGCACCTTATATTGATCCCTTGCATCCTTCCCTAGATGAAGATGTTGACATGGTTCGCAATCTTAGAACTGTTGAGCTCATCATTAGAGGCTTGCCTAGAAACTTGATTAGATGTGTGCCTACTCTCAAGTGTGCCTACACCATATGTTGATTTCTTGAGGAATGATTTCCAGATTATTCCTTGAAAAATTTAGACGAAATTCTCCATAAGTCTATTGCAACCCTAGTGATCCTAGCATTGGTGATTGTCTATTTGAGCTTACCAATCTCATGCGTGCTAAAGGAAATGTTGGAATCATTAGCGATATCATATCCGAAGCTATTAGAATTCATAAAGGTAACCATTGTGATGATCATTTATCTAATGAATTACCCTCTCTAGGAATTGATCAATCACAAGATGATGTTGAACATGGATACTATGATGAACATGATGATAGTGACTATGATCTTGATGATGCAATGAGGCATTTTGGTCTTATGGCAAATCTTTGCGGCTACATGGCTGGAGGAAAGGAATGGGTCCTTGATAGTGGATGTACTGATCATATGACCGGAGATGAAGATATGTTCCGTGAGCTTGCTGAAAACGACGGCCCTCGAAAATATGTCACTTTTGGTGATAATTCAAAGGGTAAGGTGGTTGGCCTTGGTAAGGTGGCCATCTCACATGACAGCTCCATACAAAATGTCATGCTCGTTGAATCCCTTGGATACAATTTACTTTCAGTTTCTAGACTTGCGGATTTCGGTTTCAATGTCTTATTCACTGAAGTATATTGCAAAGTGTTTCGTAGAGACAATCATAAAATGGTCTTTACTGGTATACGTAGAGGAGATCTTTACATTTTTGATTCACTAAAAAGGCTCAACCTAGAACTTGCTTAATTGCTAAATCTTCTAAAGGCTGGTTGTGGCATAGAAGACTAGGTCATGTTGGTATGCGAAATCTTGATAAGCTTATTAAAGGTGATCATATCCTTGGAATAAAAGATGTCATATTTGACAAGGATAGACTTTGTAGTGCTTGTCAAGCAGGGAAACAAGTTGGAGGAAGTCACCGCGCGAAGAACATCATGACCACAAGAAGACCACTCGAGCTACTTCACATGGATCTCTTTGGTCCAAATGCCTACAAGAGTCTCGGTGGTAACTCATTTGGTCCAAAAGCCCAAAATCAGTTTGACGTGAAGATCAAGAAGGTTCGGAGCGACAACGGAACGGAGTTCAAGAATGCAAATGTGGACACCTTTCTTGACGAAGAAGGGATTTCACACGAGTTCTCAGCTACGTACACACCTCAACAAAATGGAGTTGTTGAGAGGAAGAACCGGACTCTTATCGAGATGGCAAGAACGATGCTTGATGAGTACAAAACGCCAAAGCACTTTTGGGCGAAAGCGCTTGAGACAGCTTGTCATGCAACAAATCGCTTGTATCTTCACAAGCTACTCAGCAAGACGGCATACGAGCTCCTCACCGGTAACAAACCCCAAGTTGGATACTTTCGAGTATTCGGCTCAAAGTGCTACATTCTTGATAAGCATCGTCGTTCTAAATTTGCTCCTAAATCTCATGAAGGTTTCCTACTTGGTTATGGCTCAAACTCTCACACTTACCGTGTCTACAACAATTTCACCCGAAAGGTTGAAGAGACGGTAGATGTGAAGTTTGATGAATCTAACGGCTCGCAAGTAGAGCAATTGCCAATTGATGTAGGAGACAAAGACCCTTCGGAAGCAATTCAAGACTTGTCCATTGGCTAGATTCGTCCAACGGAAGTGAAGGAGAGTACCTCGTCCGTCCAAGTGGAAGGTTCTACCTCACGACAAGGTGAACCAAGAGTTGATACAGAAGCATCCACAAGTGGGACATGCCAAGATGAAGAAAATGAGGAAGTACACCAAGATGAACATCAACAACCTCCTTCTCCACCACGACAAGAGAACGGCAACGTCAACAATGAAGAAGGCCAAGAAGAAGCACAAGATGAAGAGGATGTTCCACCCCGACCCAAGCAAAAGCTTTCACGAGTTCAAGCAAGAATCGCCAAAGATCATCCCGTCGAGCAAATCTACAATGATATCCAAACCGGTAGAATCACTCGCTCTAAAACTCGTTTAGCTAACTTTTGTGAACATTACTCATTCATCTCTAGCATTGAACCTATGAAGGTTGAAGAAGCATTGAAGGATCCGGACTGGATAAACGCTATGCATGAAGAGCTACACAACTTTGAGAGAAATCAAGTGTGGACATTAGTCGAGAAGCCCGACAACAACCACAACATCATTGGTACCAAATGGGTGTTTCGCAACAAGCAAGATGAAGATGGACAAGTGGTTCGCAACAAAGCACGTCTCGTCGCCCAAGGCTACACACAAGTTGAAGGTATGGACTATGGTGAGACATATGCTCCCATTGCTAGACTTGAGTCCATTCGCATCTTACTTGCTTATGCTAATCACCATGATATCACCTTGTACCAAATGGACATTAAAAGTGCTTTTCTAAATGGCAAAATTGAGGAGGAAGTTTATGTTAAGCAACCTCCCGGCTTCATCAATCCTAAGAAACCTAATCATGTTTACAAACTTCACAAAGCCCTTTATGGTCTTAAACAAGCTCCTAGAGCATGGTATAAATGCTTGACCAAGTTCCTTATTGAAAAAGGCTTTGAAATTGGTAAAGTTGATTCTACCCTTTTTACTAAAGGGGTTAATGGAGAACTATTTGTGTGCCAAATTTATGTTGATGATATCATATTTGGTTCAACTAACCCTCATTTTAGTGAGAAGTTTGGAAAGCTAATGTCGGAGAAGTTTGAGATGTCTATGATGAGTGAACTCAAATTCTTTCTCGGTTTGCAAATCAAGCAAACTAAGGAAGGTACCTTTGTCTCTCAAACGAAGTACACCAAGGACTTATTCAAGAAGTTCAATATGCAAGAATGCAAATGTATGACTACACCCATGCCTACTAGTGGACATCTTGATTTGACCAAAGATGGTGAACCGGTTGATCAAAAGGTTTATCGCTCTATGATTGGTTCATTGTTATATCTATGTGCCTCTCGTCCTGATATTATGCTAAGTGTGTGCATGTGTGCACGATATCAAGCTGCTCCCAAAGAATGTCATCTTAAGGCTGTGAAAAGGATAATGAGATACCTAATCCATACACCAAATTTTGGCATTTGGTATCCTAAGAGGTCCTCTTTTGATCTTGTTGGCTACTCCGATTCGGACTATGCCGGAGACAAGGTTGATAGAAAGTCCACTTCGGGTACTTGTCAATTCGTTGGTAGATCTCTTGTGTCTTGGTCTTCCAAGAAACAAAACTCGGTATCCTTATCCACCGCCGAAGCGGAATACATTGCCGCTGGTTCATGTTGTGCTCAATTACTTTGGATGACCCAAAATCTTAAAGATTATGGGATATATGTGAAACATGTTCCATTGCTATGTGACAATGAAAGTGCTATTAAGATTTCTCACAATCCCGTGCAACATTCTCGAACTAAGCATATTAAAGTTCGTCATCGTTTCATTCGAGATCATGTTGCCAAAGGGGACATTAACCTTAAGCATGTTCGCACCGATAAGCAATTGGCGGATATATTCACTAAACCACTTGATGAGAAAGTGTTTTCCAGGTTGAGAGGTGAATTGAACATCATTTATGCTTCAAACTTGGAGTAGGAACTCCATTTGATACATGCGGGGCATGAGCCTATGACTAATCCTCGATATTTCTCTTATGATGCTATTCATATGTCTTGGATATATTTGTACCTTGCATGTTATCTAATCCGTGTAGGTACTTGGATGAATCTAAATCTATGAGATTTCAACTCACTCACATCTTGAGCAATCTCTACATCACCAAGTCTCTACACAATGGTGGTTGAAGACAAGGAAGCACGAAACCATTCAAACATATCCTTTGGCAAATTCTATGTTGAGTCTCATGATTGTCATTTTGGATACACAAGTGCTCTTCCTTGCAAAGCTAACCCATGTAGGTAGATGAACTCAAACTCCAAGTGGTGCTCCCAACTCTTGATGAACTACATCAACCTTGAGCAACCCACACAAGTTCAACTACATGAGCAAGATCAACACCACCACCCAAGGTATGTTATTCCATCTTAGAGAAGCTTTACTCCAAGTCATGAGTCAAAGCAACTCGACAAGATGTGAATACATCAAGATGCTTAAACGAAAAATGGTAACCCCATTTTGAGCTTAAACGATGAGTATGACCTATGATCAAGTGCTCTCACTTGACTCCTAAGTCAATATACTCTAACATAGGTGACTTTGTCACCGACCATTTCTAGATGAAGTTCTCTAGTGTTTCTCCATGCTTTTGCATTTGCATATTTGTTTCCCCTTTCAAAAAAAACTTCATCTAGAACTTTTAGTTTCTTTTCTTTCCTTTTTGTTCTGCATTTTCTGCATCCAATTCATTGCAAATCTTTCAGTAAATTCCTTGCATATCCTTGTGAGATCTTACTTGTCTAGTGAGCTGAGGTGACAAGTGGTTTCACTCTAATGAACTCGGTCACACCGGTTTGTTCTCTTCGACCCAACCGAAATCTTTCGGTGCAACCGAAGCACACAACTCGGAGTCACCGATTCCACCACAGGAAAACCAACTTGCCACTTATTCCTGATTTCTGTTTGCTCCAGCTCCACTCAATGATTCTTGTTCTCTACCAGCATCATATTAGACATGCTTCTTTGCTCTATGACTCAAGGACCAACCCATTTGTATCACATGTCCAGAAGAGCCCTTCTTGGAAATTGATGTCAAAGGGGGAGAGAGAGATCACATCAAAGCTTAATCTTTCCTATAGGGGGAGAAAGAGAGAATACTCAGGGGGAGAGAGTTTCCCAACAAGGATAAAGTAATATCATCAAAGACCCCAGATGCTTGGTGTTCAATAGGAGAGATGTCACATGTCTTTAAGAGGGGAAAGACATGTTTGTTTGCTTGCTTTAGCTCAAGCTCTGTTGTTTCTTTTCTGTTGCTCTGATTTTCTGTTCCCTATCTTCTCCCAATATCTCATGTTCGATTCAGGGGGAGCAAGACATCTAAGGTAAGGAAATCTCTGATTTTATTGCATATCTTTACCTTTGGGGACATGTCTATATCCAATGTGGTACTTAGTACTCACTCTACATGTCATCCCAGTCTTGGTTCTCTTGTGGTTTCTCTTGTTTGCTCTGGTCAGTAGGTGTATCTGTGTTATTTAACCTTGTTTGCGCAGGTTCATCCCATCCTAAGCCAACTCAAGACCACAAGGTAAGTATATGCATCACAGTCATGTGAATGAGAAGTTCTTGCTGATGTACATACTGTTTGCAAGAAGGACTCATGAGCATGAAGGTACATTTCTCACATTCACATCATTTGCTCTGATGCATATAGCCAAGATACATGTAACACATTTCTTACTCTGTCATGCTTATGCATTCACATGCTCCTATATTCCATATTCACATGTTTGCATACATGTAGGGGGAGCCTATGCTTGTTACATGTCTTTCCAAAGCTTTACTTGCTATTCTCTATATCTTTATCTAAAGCTTTGATGTATGTTTTCATCAATTACCAAAAAGGAGGAGATTGAAAGCACAAGTGCTCCCTGGGTGGTTTTGGTAATTAATGTCAACATATCTCTTGTTGGACTAACACTTTTACCTAGTATGTTTCAGATAAGTTCAACAATGGAGTGGCATGGACTAGAGGATGTGGAACCCCTTCAAGATGCTAAAGACAAAGGATTGGCTCAAGCTTCAAGATCAAGACTCTACATTTTCTATTTTAGTGATCCAAGATCACATTGAGTCTATAGGAAAAGCCAATACTATCAAGAGGGGATGAGGTGTTTCTTAATGGCTTGCTTGCTCAAAGTGCTTAGTGATATGCTCCAAAACCCTCAACTACCTTCCCACATCCACATATGACCTAAACCAAAAGTCAAACTCGGCCCCACCGATTATTTCTATCGGGCGCCATCGAGTTTCAGATGTCATAGCCACTGCCACAAACCCTAGCAAATTGGTTTCACCGATATGGATCTTGGTCTCACCGAGATGGGATTGTACTGCGTATGTCCATTATCAAAATCGGTCTCACCGAGTTCGAGCAATAGGTACTACCGATATTACAATGCAAACTCTCTGGTTAGCTTATTACCAAAATCGGTCCCACCGAGTTTGTGTAATCGGTCTCACCGAGTTTGCCTGACCAACTCTCTGGTTAGCTTGTTACCAAAATCGGTCCCACCGAGTTTGTGTAATCGGTCACACTGAGATTACGTTATGCCCTAACCCTAACCATATCGGTCCTACCGAGTTGCATCTCAGTCCCACCAAAAATCCTAACGGTCACTAGGTTTGCTGAATCGGTCCGACCGAGTTTAACCATTCGGTCCCACCGAGTTTGGCAAACTGTGTGTAACGGTTAGATTTTGTGTGGAGGCTATATATACCCCTCCACCCACTCTTCATTCGCGGAGAGAGCCATCAGAACATACCTACACTTCCAATACACATTTTCTGAGAGAGAACCACCTACTCATGTGTTGAGGTCAAGATATTCCATTCCAACCATATGAATCTTGATCTCTAGCCTTCCCCAAGTTGCTTTCCACTGAAATCTTCTTTCCACCATATCCAAATCCTGTGTGAGAGAGTTGAGTGTTGGGGAGACTATCATTTGAAGCACAAGAGCAAGGAGTTCATCATCAACACACCATTTGTTACTTCTTGGAGAGTGGTGTCTCCTAGATTGGCTAGGTGTCACTTGGGAGCGTCCAACAAGATTGTGGAGTTGAACCAAGGAGTTTGTAAGGGCAAGGAGATCGCCTACTTCGTGAAGATCTACCGCTAGTGAGGCAAGTCCTTCGTGGGCGACGGCCGTGATGGAATAGACAAGGTTGCTTCTTCGTGGACCCTTCATGGGTGGAGCCCTCCGTGGACTCGCGCAACCATTACCCTCCGTGGGTTGAAGTCTCCATCAACGTGGATGTACGATAGCACCACCTATCGGAACCACGAAAAAAACATCCGTGTCTCCAATTGCGTTTGAATACTCCAAACCCTTCCCTTTACATTCTTGCAAGTTGCATGCTTTACTTTCCGCTGCTCATATACTCATTGCATGCTTGCTTGATATGTATTGTGTTTGTTAAACTTGTGCTTAAACTCCACTTAAACTTAAGAATATTAAAAACTGCAACTTTTGGCACTTAGTGTCTAATTACCCCCCTCTAGACGCCTCTTCTCGATCCTTTCAAGGTGACGGCGGAGATCGACAAGCACCAGTCGTAGTAGTACTCTTTGTTTTGTTTAATTAAGAGCACCGGTCTTTAATTTGTTAGAGTAATGTTTAGGTCGTCTAGCTCTGTTTAATTGCTGAACTTGCTCGATTAAGAAGTGTCAGTGTGTTGTAGTCTCCTTTATGTACCCAAATTATGCAATGACGTGGATGACCACTGTAACCATGTAAATTCGAACCAAAATTTTTGATGTTCAAACTCATCACACACGGGTTAAGCTATCTGAATTGTTTACGATGTTCACATATCATACACAGTTCTGAATAAGGGACCGTGTCTGATGACACTTTGCGCGCCAGTTTTTTCGCTGAAGCGATTCCAATTTTTCGGCTTCCGTGGAAATATGTGAAGGAAATATGCCCTAGAGGCAATAATAAAGTTATTGTTTATTTCCTTATATCATGATAAATGTTTGTTATTCATGCTAGAATTGTATTAACCGGAAACTTAGTACATGTGTGAATACATAGACAAAAACAGAGTGTACCTAGTATGCCTCTACTTGATTAGCTCATTTATCAAAGATGGTTATGTTTCCTAACCATATACATGTGTTGTCATTTGATGAATGGGATCACATCATTAGGAGAATGATGTGATGGACAAGACCCATTCGTTAGCTTAGCATTATGATCGTTACAGTTTCATTGCTAGTGCTTTCTTCATGACTTATACATGTTCCTCGGACTATGAGATTATGCAACTCCCGAATACCGGAGGAACACTTTGTGTGCTATAAAACGTCACAACATAAATGGGTGATTATCAAGATGCTCTATAGGTGTCTCGGAAGGTATTTGTTGGGTTGGCATAGATAGAGATTAGGATTTGTCACTCTGTGTTTCAGAGAGGTATCTCTGGGCCCTCTCGGTAATGCACATCACTATAAGCCTTGCAAGCAATGTGTCTAATGAGTTAGTTGCGGGATGATGCATTACGAAACGAGTAAAGAGACTTGCCGGTAACGAGATTGAACTAGGTATGAGGATACCGACGATCGAATCTTGGGCAAGTAACATACCGATGACAAAGGGAACAACGTATGTTGTTATGCTGTTTGACCGATAAAGATCTTCATAGAATATGTAGGAGCCAATATGAGCATCTAGGTTCTTCTATTGGTTATTGACCGGCGATGTGTCTCGGTCATGTCTACATAGTTCTCGAACTCATAGGGTCTGCACGCTTAACGTTCGATGACGATTTGTATTATGAGTTATGTGAGTTGATGACCGAAGTTTGTTCGGAGTCCCGGATGAGATCATGGACATGACGAGGAGTCTTGAAATGGTCGAGAAGTAAAGATCGATATATTGGAAGGCTATATTCGGACATCGGAAAGGTTCTGAGTGATTCGGGTATTTTTCGGAGTACCGGAGAGTTACGGGAATTCGCCGGGGGAAGTAGTGGGCCATACAGGAAAGGAGAGAAGGGCCTCAAGGGGTGGCCGCGTGCCCCCCCCCCCATGGGCTGGTCTGAATTGGACTAGGAGGGGTGATACGTCTCCAACGCATCTATAATTTTTGATTGTTCCATGCTATTATATTATCTATTTTGGATGCTTAATGAGCTTTATTATGCTCTTTTATATTATTTTTGGGACTAACCTACTAATGGGAGGCCGAGTGCAAATTGCTGTTTTTGGCCTATTTCAGTGTTTCACAGAAAAGGAATATCAAACAGAATCCAAACGGAACGAAACCTTCGCGAGGATCTTTCTTGGAACAAACACAATTTAGGAGACTTGGAGTTGAAGTCAGAGATGCAACAAGGCGGCCACGAGGCAGGAGGGCGCGCCGAGGGGGGGTAGGCGCGCCCCCACCCTCGTGGGCCCCTTGTAGCTCCACTGACCTACTTCTTTCGCCTATATATACTCTTATACCCTAAAAACATCGAGGAGAGCCACGAAACCACTTTCCCACCGCCGCAACATTCTGTACCCGTGAGATCCCATCTTGGGGACTTTTTCGGCGCTCCGCCGGAGGGGGAATCAATCACGGAGGGCTTCTACATCAACACCATAGCCTCTCCGATGATGTGTGAGTAGTTTACCACAGACCTTCGGGTCCATAGTTATTAGCTAGATGGCTTCTTCTCTCTCTCTTTGATTCTCAATACAAAGTTCTCCTCGATTTTCTTGGAGATCTATTTGCTGTAATACTTTTTGCGGTGTGTTTGCCGAGATCCAATGAATTGTGGGTTTATGATCAAGTCTATATATGAATAATATTAGGTTCTTCTCTGAATTCTTATATGCATGATTTGATATCTTTGCAAGTCTCTTCGAATTATCGGTTTAGTTTGGCCTACTAGACTGATCTTTCTTGCAATGGGAGAAGTGCTTAGCTTTGGGTTCAATCTTGCAGTGCTCGATCCCAGTGACAGAAAGAGAACCGACACGTATTGTATTGTTGCCATCGATGATAAAAAGATGGGGTTTATATCATATTGCTTGAGTTTATCCCTCTACATCATGTCATCTTGCTTAATGCATACTCTGTTCTTATGAACTTAATACTCTAGATGCATGCTGGATAGCGGTCGATGTGTGGAGTAATAGTAGTAGATGCAGAATCGTTTTGGTCTACTTGACACGGACGTGATGCCTATGTTTATGATCATTGCCTAGATATTCTCATAACTATGCGCTTTTCTATCAATTGCTCGGCAGTAATTAGTTCACCCACTGTAAGATATGCTATCTTGAGAGAAGCCACTAATGAAACCTATGGCCCCTGGGTCTCTTTCCTATTATCATGAATCGCTTTTATTTACATCACATCTCATTTACTATTTTGCAATCTTTACTTTCCAATCTATACAACAAAAATACCAAAAATATTTACTTTATTATCTTTATCAGATCTCACTTTTGCAAGTGGCCATGAAGGGATTGACAACCCCTTTATCGCGTTGGTTGCAAGGTTCTTGATTGCTTGTGCAGGTACTAGGTGATTTGCATGTAGCCTCCTACTGGATTGATACCTTGGTTCTCAAAAACTGAGGGAAATACTTATGCTACTTTGCTGAATCACCCTTTTCTCTTCAAGGGAAAACCAACGCATGCTCAAGAGGTAGCAAGAAGGGTTTCTGGCGCCGTTGCCGGGGAGATCTACGCTCAAGTCAAGACATACCAAGTACCCATCACAAACTCTTCTCCCTCACATTACATTATTTGCCATTCGCCTCTCGTATTCCTCTCCCCCACTTCTAAAATGATTTTAGAAAACCTTTGCCTTTGCTTTTCCCTCGCCTCTTTATCGTTCATCTCTTTTTTGCTTGCTTCTTGTGTGCTTGGTTGTTGGATCGATTGCTTGTCACGATGGCTCAAGATAATACTAAATTGTGTGACTTTTCCAATACCAACAACAATGATTTTCTTAGCACTCCGATTGCTCCTACTACTGATGCAGAATCTTGTGAAATTAATGCTACTTTATTGAATCTTGTCACGAAAGATCAATTTTCTGGCCTTCCTAGTGAAGATGCCGCTACCCATCTAAACAACTTCGTTGATTTGTGTGACATGCAAAATAAGAAAGATGTGGATAATGATATTGTTAAATTGAAGTTGTTTCCGTTTTCGCTTAGAGATCGTGCTAAAACTTGGTTCTCTTCTTTGCCTAAAAATAGTATTGACTCATGGAATAAGTGCAAAGATGCTTTTATCTCTAAGTATTTTCCTCCCGCTAAGATCATCTCTCTTTGAAACGATATTATGAATTTTAAGCAACTTGATGATGAGCATGTTGCACAAGCTTGGGAGAGAATGAAATTAGTGATACGTAATTGCCTTACACATGGTTTGAATTTATGGATGATTATACAATTTTTTTATGCCGAATTGAATTTTGCTTCTAGAAATCTTTTATATTCGATCGCGGGAGGCACTTTTATGGAAATCACTTTAGGATAAGCTACTAAACTCCTAAATAATATTATGGTTAGTTATTCTCAATGGCACACCGAAAGATCCACTAGTAAAAAAGTTCATGCGATTGAAGAGATTAATGTTTTGAGTGGAAAGATGGATGAATTTATGAAATTGTTTGCTAATAGGAGTATTTCTTCTGATCCTAATGATATGCCTTTGTCCACTTTGATTGAGAATAATAATGAATCTATGGATGTGAAGTTTGTTGTTAGGAACAATTTTGGTAAAAATGCGTATAGAGGAAACTTTAGTCCTAGGAAGTTTCCTAGTAATTCCTCTAATAATTATGGTAATTCCTACAACAACTCTTATGGAAATTTTAATAATATGCCCTATGATTTTGAGATTAGTGTTAAAGAATTTATGAGTTTGCAAAAGAATTTTAATGCTTTGGTTGAAGAAAAATTGCTTAAGATTGATGAGTTGGCTAGGAACATGGATATAATTTCTCTTGATGTGGATTATTTGAAACTGAGATCTATTCCACCTAAGCATGATATCAATGAGTCTCTCAAATCCATGAGAATTTCCATTGATGAGTGCAAAGAAAGAACTGCTAGGTTGCGTGCTAAAAAAGATTGCTTTGTAAAAACGTGTTCTTGTAGTTTTCATGACAATAAAGATGAAGATCTAAAAGTGATTGATGTATACCCTATTAAATATTTGTTTTCCAATGTGAATCTTGATAAAGATGGGATTGAAGATGAGTCAACTTTAGTTAAAAGGCATCCCAATAATTCGGAGTTTTTAGATCTTGATGCAAAAATTAATAAAAGTGGGATCGAAGAGGTCAAAATTTTATATAGCAATGAACCCACTATTTTGGATTTCAATGAATTTAATTATGATAATTGCTCTTTGATAGATTGTATTTCCTTGTTGCAATCCATGTTAATTTCTCCTCACGCGTATAGTCAAAGTAAAGCTTTCACTAAACACATCGTTGATGCCTTAATGCAATCTTATGAAGAAAAGCTTGAACTAGAAGTTTCTATTCCTAGAAAACTTTATGATGAGTGGGAACCAACTATTAAAATTAAGATTAAACATCATGAATGCTATGCTTTGAGTGATTTGGGTGCTAGTGTTTCCACGATTCCAAAAACTTTGTGTGATGTGTTAGGTTTTCGTGAATTTGATGATTGTTCTTTAAATTTGCACCTTGCGGATTCCACCATTAAGGAACCTATGGGAAGGATTAATGATGTTCTTATTGTTGTAAATAGGAATTATGTTCCCGTAGATTTCATTGTTCTTGATATAGATTGCAATCCTACATGTCCTATTATTCTTGGTAGACCTTTCCTTAGAACGATTGGTGCAATTATTGACATGAAAGAAGGAAATATTAGATTTCAATTTCCATTAAGGAAAGGCATGGAACACTTTCCTAGAAAGAAAATCAAATTACCTTATGAATCTATTATGAGAGCCACTTATGGATTGCATACCAAAGATGACAATACCTAGATCTATTCTTGTTTTCATGCCTAGCTAGGGGCATTAAACGATAGCGCTTGTAGGGAGGCAAACCAATTTTATTTTTGTTCTTTGCATTTTGTTCCAGTTTAAATAATTCATCTAGCCTCTGGTTAGATGTGGTTTTGTGTTTTAATTAGTGTTTGTGCCCAATAGAACCTTTAGGATAACCTACGGTGATAGTTAATTTGATCTTGCTGAAAAACATAAACTTTTGAGCGCACGGAAATAGTTTTCATAAATCAACAGAAATGTGATTTTCAGTTGATTCTTTTTGCAGAAGATTAATAAACAAATTGCTTAGGACCTCCTAATTTTTCAGGATTTTTGGAGTAACATAAGTATTCGAAAGTTACAGATTGCTACAGACTGTTCTGTTTTTGACAGATTCTGTTTTTCGTGTGTCATTTGCTTATTTTGATGAATCTATGAGTAGTATCGGGGGGTATGAACCATAGAGAAGTTGGAATACAGTAGTTTTAACACCAATATAAATAAAGAATGAGTTCATTACAGTACCTTAAAGTGGTGGTTTGTTTTCTTATATTAACGGAGCTCACGAGATTTTCTGTTAAGTTTTGTGTTGTGAAGTTTTCAAGTTTTTGGGTAAAGATTTGATGGATTTTGGAATAAGGAGTGGCAAGAGCCTAAGCTTGGGGATGCCCAAGGCACCCCAAGGTATAATTCAAGGAAAACCAAAAGCCTAAGCTTGGGGATGCCCTGGAAGGCATCCCCTCTTTCGTCTTCGTCTATCGGTAACTTTACTTGAGGCTATATTTTTATTCACCACATGATATGTGTTTTGCTTGGAGCGTCTTGTATGATTTGAGTCTTTGATTTTTAGTCTACCACAATCATCCTTGTTGTACACACCTTTTGAGAGAATCACACATGAATCAGAATTTATTAGAATACCCTATGTGCTTCACTTATATTTTTTGAGCTAGATAATTTTGCTCTAGTGCTTCACTTATATCTTTGTAGAGCACGGTGGTGGTTTTATTTTGTAGAAATTATTGATCTCTCGTGCTTCACTTATATCATTTTGAGAGTCTTTTAGAACAGCATGGTAATTTTCTTTGGTTATAAAACTAGTCCTAATATGATGGGCATTCAAGATGGGTATAATAAAAAAATTCATATAAAGTGCATTGAATACTATGAGAAGTTTGATGCTTGACGATCGTTTTGAGATATGAGGATGGTGATATTAGAGTCATGCTAGTATAGTAGTTGTGAATTTGAGAAATACTTGTGTTGAGGTTTGCAAGTCCCGTAGCATGCAGGTAACCGTTGTGTAACAAATTTGAAGCATGAGGTATTTCTTTGATTGTCTTCCTTTGTGTGGAGGTCGGGATCGCGCGATGGTTAAATCCTACCAACCCTTCCCCTAGGGGCATGCGTTTAGTATTTTGTTTTGATGACTTGTAGATTTTTGCAATAAGTATGTGAGTTCTTTATGACTAATGTTGAGTCCGTGGATTATACGCACTCTCACCCTTCCATCATTGCTAGCCTCTCTAGTACCGCACAACTTTTGCCGGTACCATAAACCCACCATTTACCTTCCTCAAAACAGCCACCATACCTACCTATTATGGCATTTCCATAGCCATTCTGAGATATATTGCCATGCAACTTTCCACCGTTCCGTTTATTATGACACGTTTTCATCATTGTCATATTGCTTTGCATGATCATGTAGTTGACATCATATTTGTGGCAAAGCCACCATTCATAAATTTTCATACATGTCATTCTTGATTCATTGCACATCCCGGTACACAGCCGGAGGCATTCACATAGAGTCATATTTTGTTCTAAGTATTGAGTTGTAATTCTTGAGTTGTAAATAAATAGAAGTGTGATGATTTTCATTATTAGAGCATTGTCCCATGTGAGGAAATAAAAAAAGAGAAAGGCCATAAAAAAGAAAGGCCACAAAAAAAAAAATAGAAAGGCCATACAAAATGAGAGCAAAAGAGAGAATGGACAATGCTACTATCCTTTTTCCACACTTATGCTTCAAAGTAGCACCATGATCTTCATTATAGAGAGTCTCTTATTTTGTCACTTCCATATACTAGTGGGAATTTTCATTATAGAACTTGGCTTGTATATTCCAACAATGGGCTTCCTCAAATGCCCTAGGTCTCTGTGAGCAAGCAAGTTGGATGCACACCCACTTAGTTTCTTTTGTTGAGCTTTCATACATTTATAGCTCTAATGCATCCGTTGCATGGCAATCCCTACTCACTCACATTGATATCTATTGATGGGCATCTCCATAGCCCATTAATACGCCTAGTTGATGTGAGACCATCTTCCTCCCTTTTTTGTCTTCTCCACAACCACCATTCTATTCCACCTATAGTGCTATGTTCATGGCTCACGCTCATGTATTGCATGAAAGTTGAAAAAGTTTGTAAAATACTAAAGTATGAAACAATTGCTTGGCTGAAACCGGGGTTGTTCATGATTTGGGTATTTTGTGTGACGAAGATGGAGCATAGCCAAACTATATGATTTTTAGGGATGAACTTTCTTTGGCCATGTTATTTTGAGAAGACATGAATACTTTGTTAGTATGCTTGAAGTATTATTATTCTTATGTCAATATTAAATTTTGTCTTGAATCATTCTGATCTGAACATTCATGCCACAATAAAGAAAATTACATTGATAAATTATGCTAGGTAGCATTCCACATCAAAAATTCCGTTTTTATCATTTACCTACTCGAGGACGAGCAGGAATTAAGCTTGGGGATGCTTGATACGTTGGAACGTATCTATAATTTTTTTATTGTTCCATGCTATTATATTATCTGTTTTGGATGTTTAATGGGCTTTATTGTGCTCTTTTATATTATTTTTGGGACTAACCTACTAACCGGAGGCCCAGTGCAAATTGCTGTTTTTTGCCTATTTCAGTGTTTCGCAGAAAAGGAATGTCAAACGGAATCCAAACGGAACGAAACCTTCGCGAGGATCTTTCTTGGAACTAACGCAATCCAGGAGACTTGGAGTTAAAGTCAGAGACGCAATGAGGCGGCCACGAGGCAGGAGGGCGCGCCCAGGGGGAGGCACGCCCCCACCCTCATGGGCCCCTCGTAGCTCCACCGACCTACTTCTTTCGCCTATATATACTCTTATACCCTAACAACATTGAGGATAGCCATGAAACCACTTTTCCACCGCCGCAACCTTCTGCACCCATGAGATCCCATCTTGGGGCCTTTTCTGGCGCTCCGTCGGAGGGGGAATCGATCACGGAGGGCTTTTACATCAACACCATAGCCTCTCCGATGATGTGTGAGTAGTTTACCACAGATCTCCGGGTCCATAGTTATTAGCTAGATGGCTTCTTCTCTCTCTTTGATTCTCAATACAATGTTCTAATCAATTTTCTTGGAGATTTATTCGATGTAATACTTTTTGCGGTGTGTTTGCCGAGATCCGATGAATTGTGGGTTTATGATCAAGTCTATCTATGAATAATATTTGGTTCTTCTCTGAATTCTTATATGCATGATTTGATATCTTTGCAAGTCTCTTTGAATTATCGATTTAGTTTGGCCTACTAGATTGATCTTTCTTGCAATGCGAGAAGTGCTTAGCTTTGGGTTCAATCTTGCGGTGCTCGATCCCAGTGATAGAAAGGGAACCAACACATATTGTATTGTTGCCATCGAGGATAAAAAGATGGGGTTTATATCATATTGCTTGAGTTTATCCCTCTACATCATGTCATCTTGCTTAATGCGTTACTCTGTTCTTATGAACTTAATACTCTAGATGCATGCTGGATAGCGATTGATGTGTGGAGTAATAGTAGTAGATGCAGAATCGTTTCGGTCTACTTGACACAGACGTGATGCCTATGTTTATGATCATTGCCTAGATATTCTCATAACTATGCACTTTTCTATCAATTGCTCGGCAGTAATTTGTTCACCCTATCTTGAGAGAAGCCACTAGTGAAACCTGTGGCCCCCGGGTCTCTTTCCTATTATCTTGAATCGCTTTTATTTACATTGCATCTTGTTTACTATTTTGCAATCTTTACTTTCCAATCTATACAACAAAAATACCAAAAATATTTACTTTATTATCTTTATCAGATCTCACTTTTGCAAGTGACCGTGAAGGGATTGACAACACCTTTATCGCGTTGGTTGTAAGGTTCTTGATTGTTTGTGCAGGTACTAGGCGATTTGCGTGTAGTCTCCTACTGGATTGATACCTTGGTTCTCGAAAACTGAGGGAAACACTTACGCTACTTTGCTACATCACCCTTCCCTCTTCAAGGGAAAACCAACGCATGCTCAAGAGGTAGCAAGGGGGCGGCGCCCCCTCCTTCCTTCTCCCCTCGTCCTCCTTCCTTTCCTTCTCCTAGTTGGAATATTAAAGGGGGGCCGAATCCTACTTGGACCGGGAGCCCAAGTAGGACTTCCCTCCTTGGCGCGCCCCCTCTAGGGCTGGCGTCCTCTTCCTCCCTCCTTTATATACATGGGCAGGGGGCACCCCAAAGGCACTCCAAGATTTGTCTTAGCCAAGTGCGGTGCCCCCCTCCATAGTTACACACCTCGGTCATATCGTCGTAGTGCTTATGTGAAGCCCTACGTCAATAACTTCATCATCACCGTCGCCACGCCGTCGTGCTGACGGAACTCACCCTCGTCCTCAACTGGATCAAGAGCAAGAGGGACGTCATCGAGCTGAACGTGTGCTGAACGCGGAGGTGTCGTACGTTCGGTACTTGGATCTATTGGATCGCGAAGAAGTTCGACTACATCAATCGCGTTACTAAACGCTTCCGCTTTCGGTCTACGAGGGTACGTGAACACACTCTCCCCGCTCATTGCTATGCTTCTCCTAGATAGATTTTGCGTGATTGTAGGATTTTTTTTTGAAATTACTGCGTTCCCCAACAATATCTACCTCCCCGCCCCCTCCCTCTTACCAAAAGCCACATTTCCCCTGTTTCCGCCTTCCTTTCCTAGTTGAAACCTTCACTCCTTGCTTGCAACGCCGCCTCCTCACCGGCGATCCAGGCAGGTAATCCACACCCGACCCCCATCCTCCTCCTCCTTGCACACCCCACATGCTCCGACCACCGGCGTGACCGCGGCACCTTCCACCCAAATCACCAACCCCTCCACCAAATAAGCGCCGCCCTAAGCCATGGTGCATGTAGTATAGCCAGGATCTCAAGGAGCATTTGGCAGCGGGGAAGCAAATCATGGCCGCACGCGCGGATGAGGTCGCGATGGCTGCCATTCGTGCCGACCCCCAGATCTTGGAGGAGAACCTTACCATTTGCTAGCTACGCCGGTTAAGCATGCTCGGTTTACCCGTTGTGTGTGCTGCTCCTGCCTTTCGTTCACAAATTCCAGTGAATTGTGCTATCTAATTTTACCATGCAATTTGTTGCTCTAGTATATATGTTCTATATGTCGTGAAGTGTGGTGCTCACTTATTAATTGTTTTGTTAATTAGCTGTCGTCTTTATTAACTGTTTGGTTCAATTCTGCAAATGTGATGTTCAATTCTTCAGGCTGCAATTTTGTATTGTCTTCCATGTGATAAATAAATCGAATTTATCTTTACAAAATACATGAGAAACGAATACACTTGCTATATTTCCAAGTTGTCAAGCATGCTTGGTTTGGTTATACATTGTGCAATGTGGTGCTCAGTTAACGTTTGGTTCATTTGTGCTGTGGTGTTTAGTTAACTGTTTGGCTCAATTCTACAATGCGATGTTCAATAGTTGTGGGTGCATTCTATTATTGTATACCATGTGAGGAATAAATTGAATTTGGCTGTACTAAGTACATGAGAAACAAATACAATTGCTATATTTCCAAGTTGTTAAGCATGCTTGGTTTGGTTAACTGTCTGATCTTCTATTAGGAGTATGTTATATTGTGCAATGTGGTGCTCAGTGAATGTTTGGTTCATTTGTTGTGGTGTTTAGTTAAATGCTTGTTCAATTCTGCAATGCGATGTCCAATTGTTGTGGCTGCATTCTGTTATTGTATACCATGTGAGAAATAAATCGATTTTGGCTGTACTAAATACATGATAAACAAATACAATTGCTATATTTCCAAGTTGTTAAGCATGCTTGGTTTGGATAAATGGTTTTCCATGTGGCTTGAATTAATCTGATGAATCTGAAATGTGCTTATTTTTCATCAACATATTTTACTAATAGCATGCGAACCCTTACTTAACCTCATGACTAACAACCTTATATGTGTTGCAGGGAAACAATGGGAAGCACTGGGGTTTACAATAGAGATTAGCATGTGCATGGTCCGTTGTCTAATAGCACATTATTGTGCAATTACAGGATCCATTCTAATATTTAGGTTTTTAACAATTTGGTCTTGCACATGTAGGTCCTGCTGTCAGAGATTTTGACCCACTGTTCGACCCTTTTTGCGTATGGGGAAATGAGTTGTCCATGAGTATCAATCAAATCAAGAAACTGAGAAAGAATGTTAGGATAAAGAAATTAGCGACAAAAAATAACAAGATCTTTGTCTGCACAATGAAGAAGACATCAGTTCACTACAAGACGGTACTAACTATTATACCTTGCCTTTTTTATTCCTTTGCCCCATTTCCAATATAGAGAAGATATTTATGCACATCCTTGTTTTCAGGCCTTTCCAAAGCAGTTCACTAATGATTACCTCTCAAACCACCTCTATGGTCAGGAGGCGAGTGTGACGCCCCCGATTCAATCGTACACTAATCATGCACACAAATGTGTACGATCAAGATCAGGGACTCATGGGAAGATATCACAACACAACTCTAAAACATAAATAAGTCATACAAGCATCATAATACAAGCCAGCAGCCTCGAGGGCTCGAATACAAGTGCTCGATCATAGACGAGTCAGTGGAAGCAACAATATCTGAGTACAGACATAAGTTAAACAAGTTTGCCTTAAGAAGGCTAGCACAAACTGGGATACTCCTGGCCGTCGTCAGCGGGCTGCACGTAGTAGTAGGCACCTTCAGTGTAGTAGGAGTCGTCGACAACGGTGGCGTCTGGATCCTGGGCTCCAACATCTGGTTGCGACAACCAGGTAGAAGGGAAAGAGGGAAAAGAGGGAGAAAAGCAACCATGAGTACTCATCCAAAGTACTCGCAAGCAAGGAGCTACACTACATATGCATGGGGATATGTCTAAAGGGCCATATCGGTGGACTGAACTGCAGAATGCCAGAATAAGAGGGGGATAGCTAATCCTGTCGAAGACTATGCTTCTGGCCACCTCCGTCTTGCAGCATGTAGAAGAGAGTAGACTGAAGTCCTCCAAGTAGCATCGCATAGCATAATCCTACCCGGCGATCCCCTCCTCGTCGCCCTGTTAGAGAGCGATCACCGGGTTGTATCTGGCACTTGGAAGGGTGTGTTTTATTAAGTATCCGGTTCTAGTTGTCATAAGGTCAAGGTACAACTCCAAGTCATCCTGTTACTGAAGATCACGGCTATTCGAATAGATTAACTTCCCTGCAGGGGTGCACCACATAACCCAACACGCTCGATCCCATTTGGCAGGACACACTTTCCTGGGTCATGCCTGGCCGCGGAAGATCAACACGTCGCAGCCCCACCTAGGCCAACAGAGAGGTCAGCACGCCGGTCTAAACCTAAGCGCACAGGGGTCTGGGCCCATCGCCCTTAGCACACCTGCACGTTGCGAATGCAGCCGGAAGCAGACCTAGCCTAGCAGGCGTTCCAGTCCAATCCGGCGCGCGCCACTCAGTCGCTGACGTCATGAAGGCTTCGGCTGATACCACGACGTCGAGTGCCCATAACTTTCCCACATAGTTGGTTAGTGCATATAGACCAAATGGCCAGACTCACATCAAATACCAAGATCTCGTTAAGCGTGTTAAGTATCCGCAAACGTCGACCAGGGCCAGGCCCACCTCTCTCCTAGGTGGTCTCAACCTGCCCTGTCGCTCCGCCACAAAGTAACAGTCTGTAGCGACCAGACCTCAAACAGTCTGACCTCTGTGCTCAGGTGTCATCCCTGGATCAGTAATGCTGACACCACACAGTACTTGAAGGATTTATAACAGAGTAGCAATCACACACTTATTACATCGAATGTCTCAAAAGAGAACTTATCACAAAATATATGGCTTAAGGCCATCTAATAACGATAACAGCGGAAGGCTTGGAAGAAAAGCGAGTCCATCAACTCCAACGGCATCACTGAGTATAGAACCACGACCTAAAAGCACCTTACTCGTCGTCTGAAAAGTCTGCAACATGAAACGTTGCAACCCGAAAACGGGTCAGCACATGGAATATGCTGGCAATGTAACGCATAGAGAGTAATGAATGAATAAGCCTATACTACATGCATATATGGCTGATGGAAAGCTCTATGGTTACAGTTTTTGCGTAAAGCCAAATTCTCCCTACTGCAAAGGAATAATTTTTTTATTTAACTATCATGGTGGTTGTTAAACATTGAGAATGGTTGACAGCATCCTCAATCCCAATTAAAGTAATCATCATTGAAACCCAACAAAATTAATTTAAAGTAACATGATGAGATTCACATGATATCCAAGTACTAGATACTCAAAACGTCCATAACCGGGGACATGGCTAACCATGATTAGTTTGTACACTCTGCAGAGATTTACGCACTTTTCCCCACAAGACTCGATCGCCTCCGTTGGATTTCTCGCACTACATGATGTTTGAGAAACGGATGACCGAGACATAGTCTTTCAGATGCGCTAGCACCTTACGATGGATAGACCGGTACACCTACTTTCCCCTACATCTTCTAGTCTACCCCGTAAGAGTTTGCACGACTTAATCAACTATGCTAGAGCCCATAATAGCTTGTGGCTGCACACGGAAGTTTCTAGTATGAATAATCTCATGATCCCTTTGAGCCTGGGTGGCGGTCCATAAAGAAAAACAACAGGCAATCCTGGAATACCCAGGTACCTCAATCCACCCAGATGTGTGTTTAAGTTGCCACCTTAGATAAACCATTAATTAACAAACTCACATCTGTCATGGATATCACTCACCCAATCCACGTCTACTAGCATAGCATGACATAATAAGCAAACATAGAAGTAACTCCCAAAGGTTTGATAATAAAACAGGTAATAGGTACTACCTCAACTACTTCCCATCCCACAATTTAATTAGATCCTAATCATGCAATGTTTGAGGATAGATCTAATGCAATAAAACTGGGTAGTAAGGAGGTATGATCAAGTGTTACTTGCCTTGCTGATGATCCGCGAAACCTAGAGATTCGAAGTAACAGGCGGCGCACTCCGGGTATTCTATCACAGACAAACAAACAAACAAGCATACAATAAGTATTCATCTGATGCACAGGTAAAACTCAAATAAGAGATCTAACTAGAAAGTTCAACTTAAGAACTCCGGTTCGCAAAAGAATCAAATCAAACGAAGCAACGAAAGTCAAATAGCGAAAGAAAACAACTTCGTTCTACTAATCTGGATCTAAGTCAAATTTTACAGAAGCAAAAACTTGTTTAAGTTGGTTAAACGGATAGAGGGTTTCGAGACGAAACTCCAGGCGCTTGAATCGCCTGATTCCGATAAACGAGCGAAAAGTTATACTTAAACGAAAATCGGATCAGAAATCACGATCAGAAATAATCATGGAAAAATCTGAGAAAAAGAAAAATGATGAACAGATTAACGAACGAACGTTCGTTATCTGGATCTAAACGACGAACACGTTCGTTAAAACGAACGAACGAGCGAACGCTCGCTATTTAACCTAAACCGAAAAAAACTGATCTAATAAGAAAAACGGAAATATATAAAAAAACCGACGAAAAACCGAACGGTTTTTTTCGAGAAAACCGGCGGCGCGGAAAATGAGGCAACCTTGGGCGGCGGGTCGGCGAGGCGGCGACTCCGACGACGGCGGCGCAGTGGGCGGCGGGCGGTGGCGCGGCGGCGCGGCGGCGGCGGCTAGGGCGGGGCTGGGGCTAGGGTTTGGGTGGGGAGGCTCCCGGGCTGCGCTCCCGGCTTATAAAGCCCGATCGGGCCTAGAGTCCCGCGCGGACACGGCCCGTAGGTCGGTTGCGTTTTTTTATAAATAAATAATTACGCACAGAAAAACAAAGAAAAGAAATACTAACCAGACTCCAAAAATCTGGAAATAAATTTTCCCCGACTTCCAAAATCAAGCCGGACAAAGTGAACATTTATTTGGGGCCTAAATGCAATTTTGAAAAACGCATATTTTTCCTAAATTCAAATAAAAATAGCGAAAACTCCGAAATAAAACCTCGTTTGATTTTATTATTAAATCCTCAATATTTCTTTGTTTTGGGAAAGTCATTTTATTCCCTCTCTCATATTTTTATTATAGAAATTATTGATGATAAAATAATTAAAATCAAATGATCCTATCCTCAAAATTTGAGAGAACTCAAATATGAAAATAACAAAATTCCCAACTCTCTCCGTGGGTCCTTGAGTTGCGTAGAATTTCTAGGATCGAAACCAAAAGCAAATGAAATATGATATGCATTGATGATCTAATGTATAACATTCCAAATTGCAAATTTGGGATGTTACAAACCTACCCCCCTTAAGATGAATCTCGCCCTCGAGATTCGGGTTGGCTAGAAAATAGGTGTGGGTGGTCCTTGAGCAAATCTTCCTCTCGTTCCTAGGTGGCTTCATCCTTCGTGTGGTGGCTCCACTGAACCTTACAAAACTTGATAACCTTGCTGTGGGTAACTCGGCTGGCAAACTCGAGAATCTTAACTGGTTTCTCCTCATAGGTCAAATTGTTATCCAACTGAATCGCTTCCAATGGCACTGTGTCTCTCAAAGGTATGTCAGCCATCTCCGCGTGGCACTTCTTCAACTGAGAAACGTGGAATACATGATGAACTCCTGACAATCCTTCGGGCAATTCCAACTTGTAGGACACTTCTCCCATACGCTCCAAAACTCGGTATGGTCCTACAAAACATGGTGCTAACTTTCCCTTAGCACCAAAATGCTTAATTCCTCGTAGTGGAGATACTCGAAGATAAACTCTGTCTCTGACTTCGTAAACTGTCTCCTTGCGTTTAGAATCTGCGTAGCTCTTGTTCCTGGACTGGGCTACCTTGAGCCTATCGCGAATCAACTTCACCTTCTGTTTAGACTCCTTAATCAAATCAGGTCCAAACAACTGGCGGTCTCCAACTTCGTCCCACGACAACGGTGTCCTACACCTTCTTCCGTACAAGGCTTCGAAAGGGGCCATCTTCAAACTGGCTTGGTAACTGTTGTTATAAGAGAACTCTGCATATGGAAAATTGTCGTCCCAACTAGATACATAATCTAGCGCACAAGCTCTCAGCATATCCTCCAAAATCTGATTGACTCTCTCGGTCTGTCCATCTGTTTGTGGATGAAAAGCTGTACTGAACTCTAGCCTGGTACCCAAAGTTTCGTGCAACTGATTCCAGAACTTTGAGGTAAATTGGGTTCCTCTATCTGATACGATACTCCTCGGAACTCCATGCAAACATACGATCCTGGCATGTATATCTTTGCCAACTTAGCACTGGTTTAAGTGGTCTTTACTGGGATGAAATGAGATACTTTCGTCAACCGATCAACTACAACCCAAATCGAGTCATAGCCTGAACGAGTCCTGGGTAATCCCGTGATAAATCCATGCCTAGCTTATCCCACTTCCATTCGGGTATCGGCAATGGTTGCAACAATCCTGTTGGCTTCTGATGCTCTGCCTTTACTCTCTGACATACATCACAAACTTCTACATACTTTGCAATATCTTTCTTCATTCGGGTCCACCAGAAAGTATCCTTCAATTCCAAATACATCTTGGTATTTCCGGGGTGAATCAAATACGGTGAATCATGCGCCTCTTGCAGAATCAACTTCCTGATCTCCGGGTCATTGGGCACATAAACACGGTCTTCAAACCATAGGGTATCATGCTCATCCTCGCGAAATTCTTTAGCCTTTCCTTTGCTCATTTTCTCCTTTATAGAAGCAATCTCCTTGTCAGTCTTCTAAGCTTCTCTGATTCTATCCATCAAAGTTGACTGAATCTCCAATGCTGCTACATAGCCTCTCAGAACTATTTCCAAACATAGCTCACGAAGATCCTCGGCTAACTCCTTTGGTATTTCTCCCGTCATTAGTGTATTGACAAGGCTCTTACGGCTCAATGCGTCAGCTACTACATTAGCCTTTCCGGGATGGTAATGCAATCTCATATCATAATCCTTGATGAGCTCCAACCATCTCCTTTGTCTGAGGTTTAACTCCTTCTGCGTGAAAATGTACTCCAAACTCTTGTGATCTGTGTACACCTCACAATGGTTTCCAATGAGGAAATGTCTCCATGTTTTCAATGCATGCAATACGGCTGCTAACTCCAAATCATGCGTGGCATAATTTAATTCATGAGGTTTCAGTTGTCGCGAAGCGTACGAAACAACTCTTCCCTCCTACATAAGCACTGCTCCAAGTCCTCGACGTGAAGCGTCGCAATACACCTCATAATCCTTGGTATGATCTGGCAGAATCAACACTGGTGAGGTAACCAAATGTTTCTTCAACTCCTGGAAACTTGACTCACACTCCTCAGTCCATATGAACTTAGTATCCTTCTTCAACAACTCCGTCATAGGCTTTGCAATCTTTGAGAAGTTCTCAATAAATCTCCGGTAGTATCCTGCGAGTCCAACGAAACTCCGGATCTCTCCAGCTGTTGTTGGTGCTTCCCAATTGGTCACAGTGATAACCTTTGTGGGATCAACTGCTATTCCTTCTCCGGATATAACGTGTCCGAGGAATCCTACTTCCTTCAACCAAAACTCACATTTGCTGAACTTGGCATACAACTGATGTTCTCTGAGCTTCTCAAGTACCAATCGCAAATGTTTCTTATGTTCCTATTCATTCTTTGAGTAAACCAAAATATCATCAATGAACACCACGACGAACTTATCCAAAAACTCCATAAACACCTTGTTCATCATGTTCATAAAATAGGCAGGTGCGTTAGTCAGACCAAATGACATAACGGTATACTCATATAGTCCATATCTTGTGGTGAATGCTGTCTTAGGTATGTCCTACTCTCGAATCTTCAACTGATGGTACCCTGATCGCAAATCGATCTTGGAAAACACTTTAGCTCCTTGCAACCGATCAAACAGATCATTGATCATTGGTAGTGGGTACTTGTTCTTGATCGTTACTTCGTTCAATCCACGATAATCAACAACCATTCTTAACGATCCAGCCTTCTTTTCCACTAGAAGTACTGGTGATCCCCAAGGCGAAGAACTTGGGCGAATGTAACCTTTATCCAGTAACTCCTTATTCTGCTTCTTAATCTCCACCAAATCCTTTGCGGGCATCCTGTATGGTCTCTTCGATATTGGCCCTATGCCTGGCAAAAGCTCAATCAAAAACTCAGTATGTCTATCCGGTGGCATGCCTGGCAACTCCTCTGGAAATACATCAGGGAAATCCTTTACCACTGGTACTTCCTCCAGCACAACTCCTAATAAGGAATTTATTTGTGTCCTGTTTGGCGCATGCCGGGATACATACTGGATCCTTCTTCCTTCTTGCGTTGTGAGCAAAATTGTCTTACTGGCGCAATCGATGTTTCCCCCATACATCGATAGCCAATCCATACCGAGAATCACGTCCAAACCTTGTGATTCCAGAATAATTAAATCCGAAGGGAAAAAATGCCTTCCTATACTTAATGGCACTTGGAAACATCCTTGACTGGCCATATACTCCGCTCCTGGCGAGCTTACGAGCATAGGTGTTTTAAGAATCCCAGTGGGCAGGCTATACTTATCCACAAATCCCCTTGATATGTATGAATGCGATGCACCGGTATCAAAAAGAACGAGTGCAGTGAATGACTTAACCAAAAACTTACCGATTACTGTATCAGGCTGGGCTTCAACCTCCTCCACATTAACGTGGTTCACTTGTCCCTTGCTGAAAGGGTTCGGCTTCTTCCCAGAGCTTCCATTGCCATTCTGGCCTTCAGGACATTCATTGGCATAATGTCCGGTCTTCTGACGCTTAAAGCAGGTGATTTGACTCAGGTCTCTCTTGGCTGGGGTCGATGGGGTGGTACGGTTCTGGCCGTTGCTTCCTCCATTCCCATTACCATTCTTGGGGCCATTATGGTTGTGCGAGCTACGTCCTCCATGGGTATGCTGAAAATGAACTCCCGGTTTAGGGGTAAGACGGGGCTTCTGCTGAGCTCCAGAATTGTACTTCCCCTGTCC
Organism: Aegilops umbellulata; assembly: GCA_032464435.1. NCBI lineage: Eukaryota > Viridiplantae > Streptophyta > Magnoliopsida > Poales > Poaceae > Aegilops > Aegilops umbellulata. The sequence goes on from CP136060.1 coordinate 292,836,144, forward strand.
ATACTTCCTCTTGTGGTTTTCAATCTGCTGCTGCTTCCCCTCAATCATAAGAGCATGATCTACCAACTCCTGGTAGTTGTTGAAACTTGCTACCATCAACTGCATACTCAGCTCATCATTCAGTCCTTCCAGAAACTTCTCCTGCTTAGCTGCATCCGTAGCAACGTCATCTGGGGCATAATGTGCTAGCTTACTAAAGTCATCCACATACTGGCCAACTGTCCGTCCTCCTTGGCGCAAGTTGCGAAACTCATGCTTCTTCATGGCCATAGCTCCTGCTGAAACATGGGCAGTACGGAAAGCTTGCTGAAACTGATCCCATGTGACAGTGTCTACAGGGTAAGTGGCTGTAAAATTCTCCCACCATGCCGCTGCGGGTCCTTCAAGCTGATGTGCGGCAAATTAATCCTTTTCCCCATCTGTACATCCTGCAGTGGTCAACTCCCTCCCTGTCTTGCGGAGCCAATCATCTGCTACTATCGGCTCGGTGCTACTGGAGAACATCGGCGGATTCAGCCTAAGAAAACGGGTTAAGTGATCAACCGATGGTGGCGGCGATGGGTTGTTGTTGTTGTTGTTGTTGTTGTTGTTGTTGTTGTTGTTGTTGTTGTTGTTGTTGTTGTTGTTGTTGTTGTTGTTGTTGTTGTTGTTGTTGTTGTTGTTGTTGTTGCTGCTGCTGCTGCTGCTGCTGTTGTTGTTGCTGCTGTTGCTATTGTTGCTGTTGTTGCTGTTGCTGCTGTTGCTGTTGTTGCTGTTGTTGCTGTTGCTGTTGCTGTTGCTGCTGCTGTTGCTGCTGTTGCTGCTGCTGCTGCTGCTGCTGCTGTTGCTGCTGTTGCTGTTGTTGTTGTTGTTGTTGTTGTTGTTGTTGTTGTTGTTGTTGTTGTTGTTGTTGTTGTTGTTGTTGTTGTTGTTGTTGTTGTTGTTGTTGTTGTTGTTGTTGTTGTTGTTGTTGTTGTTGTTGTTCTGGTTCTGGACTAACAACTACATCAAAGCATTCTGCTGCTGGATCAACTGAGTGAGCTCCGGTGGGAAAGCAAATCCATTGTCACGTCTCAGAGGCATCTGAGGGTTTAGAAAAGATGAGAATTAAGAATAGAATGAGGTCTAAAGAGAAAACACTACCCAAATGCTCATGAGACAAATGCACACAAAATCACTTCATTCAATCAACAAGGGCATACAATCGGTCTAGAACTATCGCAAAAGTGCTTGGACTATACTATATACATGGTGGAACACTACTACTGTTATGGTAGTCTACTAGAAAAACTGCTCCGATGAAGACTCCATGATATCTGCTCCAGCTTCGTCTTCAAAATCATCATCACCAGGATCGGAATCGGTGTTGTCGATGATGATGTAGTTCTCTGGACAGGTGCAATCTTCATCTATTCCTCCGGGTGCTGAATTCCCCATGAGTTCTTCAATCTTCTCCTTAAGATCGCCGTTTTGTCTCACTAGAGCTACTATCTCATCCATGTAGTCCTTGTGAGTGGCCTTCAGTTATCTTTCTAGTTCGATAATCTTGGCTTTTGCTTTCTTGAAATCCATCATGTCTGCGCACATCTGGTTCTCCTGGCGTCGAATGTGCTGATTTAACTCTTGGATAAAAGCTGCAATGGATCTATCCTTCTTGGTGCTAACTATCTCCCATTGTTCATCTCGGCGTCCGCAAATCTGGTAGATAGTATCCTTGAGGTCTTCTTGGTAAACTTCTCCAATGCGTCCCATGGTTATGTGAGCTGCCATGCTCTTTCCCAGACCCCAGGTTGGTGCATTAAAAACACACTCTATGGGCTCCGTGACTGGCGCAAACGTCCTTCCTGGAACTTGAGCTTGAATCTTCCAACGCTCCACTTCGGGTAAAGTGGCGTTGTAGGTCTCGGTGAAGCTTGGTATTCCAATGTTTAGGTACTTAGTGACTTCCTTCAGGTGTCATCCAAAAGGTGTATCTTCATCCGGCTGCGTGAACTTGATCCTCGCTTCCGTCATCCTAAAAGAGTAGAAAAGATGAGGAGTTAGAAATTGAGAAAAGAGTAGTGATCTAGGGCTTTAGCTTAGTGGTCGTGTCCTACAGTCAGCGTGTGCTCTGATACCATCTTTGTAGCGACCAGACCTCAAACAGTCTGACCTCTGTGCTCAGGTGTCATCCTTGGATCAGTAATGCTGACACCACACAGTACTTGAAGGATTTATAACAGAGTAGCAATCACACACTTATTACATCGAATGTCTCAAAAGAGAACTTATCACAAAATATATGGCTTAAGGCCATCTAATAACGATAACAGCGGAAGGCTTGGAAGAAAAGCGAGTCCATCAACTCCAACGGCATCACTGAGTATAGAACCACGACCTAAAAGCACCTTACTCGTCGTCTGAAAAGTCTGCAACATGAAAACGTTGCAGCCCGAAAACGGGTCAGCACATGGAATATGCTGGCAATGTAACGCATAGAGAGTAATGAATGAATAAGCCTATACTACATGCATATATGGCTGATGGAAAGCTCTATGGTTACAGTTTTTGCGTAAAGCCAAATTCTCCCTACTACAAAGGAATAATTTTTTATTTAACTATCATGGTGGTTGTTAAACATTGAGAATGGTTGACAGCATCCTCAATCCCAATTAAAGTAATCATCATTGAAACCCAACAAAATTAATTTAAAGTAACATGATGAGATTCACATGATATCCAAGTACTAGATACTCAAAACGTCCATAACCGGGGACATGGCTAACCATGATTAGTTTGTACACTCTGCAGAGGTTTACGCACTTTTCCCCACAAGACTCGATCGCCTCCGTTGGATTTCTCGCACTACATGATGTTTGAGAAACGCATGACCGAGACATAGTCTTTCAGATGCGCTAGCACCTTACGACGGATAGACCGGTACACCTACTTTCCCCTACATCTTCTAGTCTACCCCGTAAGAGTTTGCACGACTTAATCAACTATGCTAGAGCCCATAATAGCTTGTGGCTGCACACGGAAGTTTCTAGTATGAATAGTCTCATGATCCCTTTGAGCCTGGATGGCGGTCCATAAAGAAAAACAACAGACAATCCTAGAATACCCAGGTACCTCAATCCACCCAGATGTGTGTTTAAGTTGCCACCTTAGATAAACCATTAATTAACAAACTCACATCTGTCATGGATATCACTCACCCAATCCACGTCTACTAGCATAGCATGGCATAATAAGCAAACGTAGAAGTAACTCCCAAAGATTTGATAATAAAACAGGTAATAGGTACTACCTCAACTACTTCCCATCCCACAATTTAATTAGATCCTAATCATGCAATGTTTGAGGATAGATCTAATGCAATAAAACCGGGTAGTAAGGAGGTATGATCAAGTGTTACTTGCCTTGCAGATGATCCGCGAAACCTAGAGATTCGAAGTAACAGGCGGCGCACTCCGGGTATTCTATCGCAGACAAACAAACAAACAAGCATACAATAAGTATTCATCTAATGCACTGGTAAAACTCAAATAAGAGATCTAACCAGAAAGTTCAACTTAAGAACTCCGGTTCGCAAAAGAATCAAATCAAACAAAGCAACGGAAGTCAAAAGAAAGAAAGAAAACAACTTTGTTCTACTAATCTGGATCTAAGTCAAATTTTACAGAAGCAAAAACTTGTTTAAGTTGGTTAAATGGATAGAGGGTTTCGAGATGAAACTCCAGGCGCTTGAATCGCCTGATTCCGATAAACGAGCGAAAAGTTATACTAAAACGAAAATCGGATCAGAAATCGCGATCAGAAATAATCGCGGAAAATCCGAGAAAAAGAAAAACGACGAACAGATTAACGAACGAACGTTCGTTATCTGGATCTAAACGACGAACACGTCCGTTAAAACGAATGAACGAGCGAACGCTCGCTTTTTAACCTAAACCAAAAAAACCGATCTAATAAAAAAAGGAAATATATAAAAAAACCGATGAAAAACCGAACGGTTTTTTTCGAGAAAACCGGCAGCACGGAAAACGAGGCAACCTCGAGCGGCGGCTCCGGCGACGGCGGCGCGACGACGTGGCAGCGGCGGCTAGGATTTGGGTGGGGAGGCTCCCAGGCTGGGCTCCCGGCTTATAAAGCCCGATCGGGCTGAAGGAAATATGCCCTAGAGGCAATAATAAAGTTATTATTTATTTCCTTATATCATGATAAATGTTTATTATTCATGCTAGAATTGTATTAACTGGAAACATAATACATGTGTGAATACATAGACAAACAGAGTGTCACTAGTATGCCTCTACTTGACTAGCTCATTAATCAAAGAGGGTTATGTTTCCTAGCCATGAACAAAGAGTTGTTATTTGATTAACGAGATCACATCATTAGTTGAATGATCTGATTGACATGACCCATTCCATTAGCATAGCACCCGATCGTTTAGTATGTTGCTATTGCTTTTATCCATGACTTATACATGTTCCTTTAACTATGAGAATATGCAACTCCCGTTTACCATAGGAACACTTTGTGTGCTACCAAACGTCACAACGTAACTGGGTGATTATAAAGGTGCTCTACAGGTGTCTCCGAAGGTACATATTGGGTTGGCGTATTTCGAGATTAGGATTTGTCACTCCGATTGTCGGAGAGGTATCTCAGGGCCTTCTCGGTAATGCACATCACATAAGCCTTGCAAGCATTGCAACCAATAAGTTAGTTGTGAGATGATATATTACGGAACGAGAAAAGAGACTTGCCGGTAACGAGATTGAACTAGGTATTGGATACCGACGATCGAATCTCGGGCAAGTAACATACCGATGACAAAGGGAACAACGTATGTTGTTATGCGGTCTGACCGATAAAGATCTTCGTAGAATATGTAGGAGCCAATATAGGCATCCAGGTCCCGCTATTGGTTATTGACCGGAAACGTGTCTCGGTCATGTCTACATTGTTCTCGAACCGTAGGGTCCGCACGCTTAACGTTACGATGATAGTTATTATGAGTTTATGCATTTTGATGTACCGAAGGAGTTCGGAGTCCCGGATGTGATCACGGACGTGACGAGGAGTCTCGAAATGGTCGAGACATAAAGAATTATATATTGGAAGCCTATGTTTGGACATCGGATGCATTCCAGGTGAAATCAGGATTTTACCGGAATACCGGGAGGGTTACCGGAACCCCCCGGGAGCATAATGGGCCAACATGGGCCTTGGAGGAAAGGTGAGAGGGCAGCCCTAGGGGCTGCGCGCCTCCCCCCTTCCCTAGTCCTATTAGGACTAGGAGAAGTGGGGCGCCCCCTCTCTCTCTCTCCCCCCCTTGGAGCAATCCTAGTCCAACTAGGATTGGGGGGGGGGGAATCCTACTCCCAGAGGGAGTAGGACTCTCCTGGCGCACCAAACCTGGCCGGCCAGCCCCTCCCCCTTGGATCCTTTATATACGGGGGCAGGGAGCACCCCAAAGACACACAAGTTGATCTACGGATCGTTCCTTAGCCGTGTGCGGTGCCCCCTTCCACCAAATTCCACCTCGATTATATCGTTGCAGTGCGTAGGCGAAGCCCTGCGCCGGTAACACATCAAGATCGTCACCACGCCGTCGTGCTGACGGAACTCTTCCTCGACGCTTTGCTGGATCGGAGCCCGGGGATCGTCATCGAGCTGAACGTGTGCCAAGAACTCGGAGGTGCCGGAGTAACGGTGCTGTGATCGGTTGGATCACGAGGAGAACGTACGACTACTTCCTCTACGTTGTGTCAACGCTTCCGCTTCGGTCTACGAGGGTACGTAGACAACACTCTCCCCTCTCGTTGCTGTGCATCACCATGATCTTGCGTGTGCGTAGGAATTTTTTTTTGAAATTACTACGTTCCCCAACAGTGGTATCAGAGCCTAGGTTTTATGGTTGATGTTATTTGCACGAGTAGAACACAAGTGAGTTGTGGACGATACAAGTCATACTGCCTACCAGCATGTCATACTTTGGTTCAGCGGTATTGTTGGATGAGACGATCCGGACCAACCTTACGCGTACGCTTACGCGAGACCGGTTCCCTCGACGTGCTTTGCACAGAGATGGCTTGCGGAAGACTGTCTCTCCAACTTTAGTTGAACCGAGTGTGGCTACGCCCGGTCCTTGAGAAGGTTAAAACGGAGTCTATTTGACAAACTATCGTTGTGGTTTTGATGCGTAGGTAAGATGAGTTCTTGCTTAAAAGCCCGTAGCAGCCACGTAAAACTTGCAACAACAAAGTAGAGGACGTCTAACTTGTTTTTGCAGGGCATGTTGTGATGTGATATGGTCAAGACGTGATGCTAAATTTTATTGTATGAGATGATCATGTTTTGTAACCGAGTCATCGGCAACTGGCAGGAGCCATATGGTTGTCGCTTTATTGTATGCAATGCAATCGCGATGTAATGCTTTACTTTATTGCTAAACGGTAGTGATAGTCGTAGAAGCATAAGATTAGCGAGACGACAACGATGCTGCGATGAAGATCAAGGTGTCGCGCCGGTGACGATGGTGATCATGACGGTGCTTCGAAGATGGAGATCACAAGCACAAGATGATGATGACCATATCATATCACTTATATTGATTGCATGTGATGTTTATCCTTTTTATGCATCTTATCTTGCTTTGATTGACGGTAGCATTATAAGATGATCTCTCACTAAATTATCAAGAAGTGTTCTCCCTGAGTATGCACCGTTGCGAAAGTTCTTCGTGCTGAGACACCACGTGATGATCGGGTGTGATAGGCTCTACGTTCAAATACAACGGGTGCAAAACAGTTGCACACGCGGAATACTCAGGTTTAACTTGACGAGCCTAGCATATACAGATATGGCCTCGGAACACAGAGACCGAAAGGTCGAGCGTGAATCATATAGTAGATATGATCAACATAATGATGTTCACCATTGAAACTACTCCATCTCACGTGATGATCGGACATGGTTTAGTTGATTTGGATCACGTGATCACTTAGAGGATTAGAGAGATGTCTATCTAAGTGGGAGTTCTTAAGTAATATGATTAATTGAACTTTAATTTATCATGAACTTAGTCCTGGTAGTATTAGCATATCTATGTTATAGATCAATAGCTCGCGTTGTTACTTCCCTGTGTTTATTTTGATATGTTCCTAGAGAAAATTATGTTGAAAAATGTTAGTAGCAATGATGCGGATTGGATCCGTGATCTGAGGTTTATCCTCATTGCTGCACAGAAGAATTATGTCCTTGATGCACCGCTAGGTGACGGACCTATTGCAGGAGCAGATGCAGACGTTATGAACGTTTTGCTAGCTCAATATGATGACTACTTAATAGTTTAGTGCACCATGCTTAACGACTTAGAATCGGGACTTCAAAGACGTTTTGAACGTCATGGACCATATGAGATGTTCCAGGAATTGAAGTTAATATTTCAAGCAAATACCCGAGTTGAGAGATATGAAGTCTCCGACAAGTTCTATAGCTAAAAGATGGAGGAGAATCGCTCAACTAGTGAGCATGTGCTCAGATTGTCTGGGTACTACAAATCGCTTGAATCAAGTGGGAGTTAATCTTCCAGATAAGATAGTGATTGACAGAATTCTCTAGTCACCATCACCAAGTTAGTAGAACTTCGTGATGAACTATAATATGCAAGGGACAACGGAAAATATTCCCAAGCTCTTCGCGATGCTAAAATCAGCGAAGGTAGAAATCAAAGAAAAACATCAAGTGTTGATGGTTGACAAGATCACTAGTTTCAAGAAAAGGGCAAAAGGAAAGAAGGGGAACTTCAAGAAGAACGGCAAGCAAGTTGCTGCTCAAGTGAAAAAGCCCAAGTATGGTCCTAAGCCTGAGACTAAGTGCTTCTACTGCAAAGGGACTGGTCACTGGAAGCGGAACTACCCCAAGTGATTGGCGGATAAGAAGGATGGCAAAGTGAACATAAGTATATTTGATATACATGTTATTGATGTGTACTTTACTAGTGTTCATAGCAACCCCTCAGTATTTGGTACTAGTTCAAGTTGCTAAGATTAGTAACTCGAAACGGGAGTTGCAGAATGAACAAAGACTAGTTAAAGGGCAAGGTGACGATGTGTGTTGGAAGTGGTTCCAAGATTGATATGATCATCATCACACACTCCCTATACTTTCGGGATTAGTGTTGAAACTAAATAAGTGTTATTTGGTGTTTGCGTTGAGCATGAATATGATTTGATCATGTTAATTGCAATACAATTATTCATTTAAGTTAGAGAACAATTGTTGTTCTGTTTACATGAATAAAACCTTCTATGGTCATACACACCAATGAAAATAGTTCATTGGATCTCGATCGCAGTGATACACATATTCATGATATTGAAACCAAAAAGATGCGAAGTTAATAATGATAGTGCAACCTATTTGTGGCACTGCCGTTTAGGTCATATTGGTGTAAAGCGCATGAAGAAACTCCATGCTGATGGGATTTTGGAATCACTTGATTATGAATCACTTGATGCTTGCGAACCATGCCTCTTGGGCAAGATGACTAAAAACGCCGTTCTCCGGAACAATGGAGCAAGCAACAGATTTGTTGGAAATCATACATACTGATGTATATGGTCCGATGAATATTAAGGCTCGCGACAAGTATCATTATTTTCTGACCTTCATAGATGATTTGAGCAGATATGGGTATATCTACTTGATGAAACATAAGTCTGAAACATTTGAAAAGTTCAAAGAATTTCAGAGTGAAGTGGAAAATCATCGTGACAAGAAAATAAAGTATCTACGATCTGATCGCGGAGACAAATATTTGAGTTACGAGTTTGGTCTTCAATTAAAACAATGTGGAATAGTTTCACAAACTCATGCCACCTGGAACACCACAGCATAATGGTGTGTCCGAACGTCATAACCGTACTTTATTGGATATCGTACAATCTATGATGTTTCTTACCGATTTACCAATATCGTTTTGGGATCATGCATTAGAGACAGCTGCATTCACGTTTAATAGGGCACCATCTAAATCCGTTGAGACGACACCGTATGAACTATGGTTTAGCAATAAACCTAAGCTGTCGTTTCTTAAAGTTTGGAGTTGCGATGCTTATGTGAAAAAGTTTCATCCTGATAAGCTCGAACCCAAATCGGAGAAATGCGTCTTCATAGAATACCCAAAGGAAAATGTTGGGTACACCTTCTATCACAGATCCAAAGGCAAAATCGTTGCTTAAGAATGGATCCTTTCTAGAGAAGAAGTTTCTCTCGAAAGAAGTGAGTGGGAGGAAAGTAGAACTTGATAAGGTAATTGTACCTTCTCCCTTATTGGAAAGTAGTTCATCACAGAAATCCGTTCCTGTGACTACTACACCAATTAGTGAGGAAGCTGATGATGATGATCATGTAACTTTAGATCAAGTTACTACCGAATCTCGTAAGTAAACCAGAGTGAGATCCGCACCAGAGTGGTACGGTAATCCTGTTCTGGAAGTCATGTTACTAGACCATGACGAACTTGCGAACTATGAGGAAGCGATGATGAGCCCAGATTCCGCGAAATGGTTAGAGGCCATGAAATCTGAGATATGATCCATGTATGAGAACAAAGTATGGACTTTGATGGATTTGCCCGATGATCGGCAAGCCAAAGAAAATAAATGGATCGTGAAGAGGAAGACAGACACTGATAGTAGTATTACTATCTACAAAGCTAGAATTGTCGCAAAAGGTTTTCGACAAGTTCAAGGTGTTGACTACGATGAGAGTTTCTCACTCGTATATATGCTTAAGTCTGTCCGAATCATGTTAGCAATTGCCGCATTTTATGAAATCTGGCAAATGGATAAACAAAACTACATTCCTTAATGGAGAGTTGTATATGATACAACTAGAAGGTTTTGTCGATCCTGAAGGTGTTAACAAAATATGCAAGCTCCAGCGATCCATCTATGGACTGGTGCAAGCATCTCGGAGTTGGAATATACGCTTTGATAAGTTGATCAAAGCATATAGTTTTATACAGACTTGCGGTGAAGCCTGTATTTACAAGAAAGTGAGTGGGAGCACTACAGCATTTCTGATAAGTATATGTAAATGACATAGTATTGATCGGAAATAATGTAGAATTATTCTGTAAAGCATAAAGGAGTATTTGAAAGGAGTTTTTCAAAGAAAGACCTCGGTGAAGCTGCTTACATATTGAGTATCAAGATCTATAAGAGATAGATCAAGACGCTTGATAAGTTTTTCAATAAATACATACCTTGAAAAGATTTTTGAAGTAGTTCAAAATGGAACAGTCAAAGAAAGAGTTCTTGCCTGTATTACAAGGTGTGAAATTGAGTAAGACTCAAAGCCCGACCACGGCAGAAGATAGAAAGAGAATGAAAGTCATTCCCTATGCCTCAGCCATAGGTTCTATAAAGTATGCCATGCTGTGTACCAGACCTATTGTATACCCTACCCTGAGATTGGCACGGGAGTACAATAGTGATCTAGGAGTAGATCACTGGACGGCGGTCAAAATTATCCTTAGTGGAATAAGGATATGTTTCTCGATTATGGAGGTGACAAAAAGGTTCGTCGTAAAAGGTTACGTCGATGCAAGTTTTGACACTAATCTGGATGACTCTAAGTCTCAATCTAGATACATATTGAAAGTGGGAGCAATTAGCTAAAGTAGCTCCGTGCAGAGCATTGTAGACATAGAAAATTGCAAAATACATAACGGATCTGAATGTGGCAGACCCGTTGACTAAACTTCTCTCACAAGCAAAAGTCACACTGTAGTACTCTTTGGGTGTTAATCACATAGCAATGTGAACTAGATTACTGAATCTAGTAAACCCTTTGGGTGTTGGTCACATATCGATGTGAACTATTGCTGATAAATCACATGGCGATGTGAACTAGATTATTGACTCTAGTGCAAGTGGGAGACTGAAGGAAATATGCCCTAGAGGCAATAATAAAGTTATTATTTATTTCCTTATATCATGATAAATGTTTATTATTCATGCTAGAATTGTATTAACTGGAAACATAATACATGTGTGAATACATAGACAAACAGAGTGTCACTAGTATGCCTCTACTTGACTAGCTCATTAATCAAAGAGGGTTATGTTTCCTAGCCATGAACAAAGAGTTGTTATTTGATTAACGAGATCACATCATTAGTTGAATGATCTGATTGACATGACCCATTCCATTAGCATAGCACCCGATCGTTTAGTATGTTGCTATTGCTTTTATCCATGACTTATACATGTTCCTTTAACTATGAGAATATGCAACTCCCGTTTACCATAGGAACACTTTGTGTGCTACCAAACGTCACAACGTAATTGGGTGATTATAAAGGTGCTCTACAGGTGTCTCCGAAGGTACATATTGGGTTGGCGTATTTCGAGATTAGGATTTGTCACTCCGATTGTCGGAGAGGTATCTCAGGGCCTTCTCGGTAATGCACATCACATAAGCCTTGCAAGCATTGCAACCAATAAGTTAGTTGCGAGATGATATATTACGGAACGAGAAAAGAGACTTGCCGGTAACGAGATTGAACTAGGTATTGGATACCGACGATCGAATCTCGGGCAAGTAACATACCGATGACAAAGGGAACAACGTATGTTGTTATGCGGTCTGACCGATAAAGATCTTCGTAGAATATGTAGGAGCCAATATGGGCATCCAGGTCCCGCTATTGGTTATTGACCGGAAACGTGTCTCGGTCATGTCTACATTGTTCTCGAACCGTAGGGTCCGCACGCTTAACGTTACGATGACAGTTATTATGAGTTTATGCATTTTGATGTACCGAAGGAGTTCGGAGTCCCGGATGTGATCACGGACGTGACGAGGAGTCTCGAAATGGTCGAGACATAAAGAATTATATATTGGAAGCCTATGTTTGGACATCGGATGCATTCCAGGTGAAATCAGGATTTTACCGGAATACTGGGAGGGTTACCGGAACCCCCCGGGAGCATAATGGGCCAACATGGGCCTTGGAGGAAAGGTGAGAGGGCAGCCCTAGGGGCTGCGCGCCTCCCCCCCTTCCCTAGTCCTATTAGGACTAGGAGAAGTGGGGCGCCCCCTCTCTCTCTCTCCCCCTTGGAGCAATCCTAGTCCAACTAGGATTGGGGGGGGGGGGGAATCCTACTCCCAGAGGGAGTAGGACTCTCCTGGCGCACCAAACCTGGCCGGCCAGCCCCTCCCCCTTGGATCCTTTATATACGGGGGCAGGGAGCACCCCAAAGACACACAAGTTGATCTACGGATCGTTCCTTAGCCGTGTGCGGTGCCCCCTTCCACCAAATTCCACCTCGATTATATCGTTGCAGTGCGTAGGCGAAGCCCTGCGCCGGTAACACATCAAGATCGTCACCACGCCGTCGTGCTGACGGAACTCTTCCTCGACGCTTTGCTGGATCGGAGCCCGGGGATCGTCATCGAGCTGAACGTGTGCCAAGAACTCGGAGGTGCCGGAGTAACAGTGCTGTGATCGGTTGGATCGCGAGGAGAACGTACGACTACTTCCTCTACGTTGTGTCAACGCTTCCGCTTCGGTCTACGAGGGTACGTAGACAACACTCTCCCCTCTCGTTGCTGTGCATCACCATGATCTTGCGTGTGCGTAGGAATTTTTTTTTGAAATTACTACGTTCCCCAACACGGGCTTAGAGTCCCAGGCGGACACGGCCCGTAGGTCGGTTGCGTTTTTTTATATATAAATAAATAATTACGCGCAGAAAAAAAAGAAAAGAAATACTAAACAGACTCCAAAAATCCCGAAATAAGTTTTCCCCGACCTCTAAAATCAAGCCGGACAGAGTGAACATTTATTTGGGGCCTAAATGTAATTTTTTGAAACGCATATTTTTCCTAAATTCAAATAAAAATAGCGAAAACTCCAAAATAAAACCTCGTTTGATTTTATTATTAAATCCTCAATATGTCTTTATTTTGGGAAAGCCATTTTATTCCCTCTCTCATATTTTTATTATAGAAATTATTGATGATAAAATAATTAAAATCAAATGATCCTATTCTCAAAATTTGAGAGAACTCAAATAAGAAAATAACGAAATTCCCAACTCTCTCCGTGGGTCCTTGAGTTGCGTAGAATTTCTAGGATCGAAACCAAAAGCAAATGAAATATGATATGCATTGATGATCTAATGTATAACATTCCAAATTGAAAATTTGGGATGTTACGCAGTCGGGGGCCGTCGGGAACCCAGGCCCACCACTACCTGGGTGGAACCACCTGCCCCTTCAGCCCCCATCTTCGAACAGTATCACAGGTAATGTAACAGTGTAAAGTATATAGTATATGCCCGTGATCACCTCCCGAAGTGATCACGGCCCAGTAGTATAGCATGGCAGACGGACAAGAGTGTAGGGCCACTGATGGAACACTAGCATCCTATACTAGGCAGTAGGATAGCAGGTAAAGGTAACAACAGTAGTAGCAAGGACAGGCTATGCAGCAGTATAGGATTAACTGAAAGCAGTAACATGCTACACTACTGAGGGTGTCCTGGATTAGGGGGTGTTCGGATGGCCGGACTATACCTTCAGCCGGACTCCAGGACTATGAAGATACAAGATTGAAGACTTCGTCCTGTGTCCGGATGGGACTTTCCTTGGCGTGGAAGGCAAGCTTGCCGATGCGGATATTTAGATCTCCTACCATTGTAACCGACTTTGTGTAACCCTAACCCTCTCCGGTGTCTATATAAACCGGAGGGTTTTAGTCCATAGGACAACACAATATACAACAATCATACCATAGGCTAGCTTCTAGGGTTTAGCCTCCTTGATCTCGTGGTAGATCTACTCTTGTACTACCCATATCATCAATATTAATCAAGCAGGACGTAGGGTTTTTTACCTCCATCAAGAGGGCCCGAACCTGGGTAAAACTTCGTGTCCCTTGTCTCCTGTTACCATCCGCCTAGACGCACAGTTCGGGACCCCCTACCCGATATCTGCCGGTTTTGACACCGACGTTGGTGATTTCATTGAGAGTTCCTCTATGTCGTCGCCTTTAGGCCCGATGGCTCCTTCGATCATCAACAACGATGCAGTCCAAGGTGAGATCTTTCTTCCTGGACAGATCTTTGTCTTCGGCGACTTCGCACTGCGGGCCAATTCGCTTGGCCACCTGGAGCAGATCGAAAGCTACGCCCCTGGCCATCAGGTTAGATTTGGAAGTTTAAACTACACGGCTGACATCCGCGGGGACTTGATCTTCGACGGATGCGAGCCACAGCCGAGCGCGCCGCACTGTCTCGATGGGCATGATCTAGCTCTGCCGCCGAACAGTGCCCTGGAGGCCGCGCACGCATCGGTTCCGACCCTTAATTTGGAGCCTACTACGCCGATCGAGGATGAGTGGTTGGACGCCGCCTCAGGGGCTGCGATCTCAAAGGCGACCGAGCCGAACACCAGCCCCGCACTCTGCAAGGCCTGTGACTCCGAGGGGCCGGATTCCTCTCCGGACTCCGATCCCTCCGCGTGCCTGCCGATCGAATCCGATTGGGCGCCGATCATGGAGTTCACCGCTGCAGATATCTTTCAGCACTCGCCCTTTGGCGATATTCTGAAGTCACTAAAGTCTCTCTCTTTATCGGGAGAGCCCTGGCCGGACTACAGTCAGCAAGGTTGGGATACAGATGATGAAGAAATTCAAAGCCCACCCACCACCCACTTCGTAGCCACTGTCGATGACTTAACCGACATGCTCGACTTCGACTCCGAAGACATCGACGGTATGGACGACGATGCAGGAGACAACCAAGAACCAGCACCTATAGGGCACTGGAAGGCCACCTCGTCGTACGACATATATATGGTGGACACTCCAAAAGATGGAGATGGCGATGGAACAACGGGGGATGACACCTCCAAGAAACAGCCCAAGCCCCGGCGTCAGCGGCGCCGCTCTAAATCCCGCCAAAGCAAAAACGGTTATTCCAGCATGGGAGATAATAATACTCCGAACAACGCCGAAGAACATCCCCTCCAGCAAGATTCAGCATAGGAGGATGGAGAAGCCAGCCCTCATGAGAGAGCGGCAGACAGAAAGGTTAAGGATGATAATTATATGCCTCCCTCCGAAGACGAGGCAAGCCTCGACGACGACGAATTCGTCGTGCCAGAGGATCCCGCCGAACAAGAGCGTTTTAAACGCAGGCTTATGGCCATGGCAAGCAGCCTCAAGAAAAAGCAGCAACAGCTTAGAGCTGATCAAGATTTGCTAGCCGACAGATGGACTGAAGTCCTCGCTGCCGAAGATTATGAACTCGAACGCCCCTCCAAGAGTTACCCAAAGCGCAGGCTGCTACCCTGATTACAGGAGGAAGCACCTAAACCTACATCACCAGCGCATGACATGACCGACCGGCCACCTCATGGCCGTGACAGAGAAGCCTCTCGGCCCTCTACTCAAGCCGTGCCCCGGCGCTGCTCAAAACATACTAAGGCACGGGAAAATGCGCCAGACCTGCGAGAGATACTTGAGGACAAGGCAAGGCAAACAAGATCGATCTACGGATCGCGTGGGCGCCCCACGGCACGTGACGGGGATCGTCACTCCGGATATAATAAATCCGGCCAGGCCGAACACAATAGACAAAGCTCTTTCGAGCTACGTGGTGATATAGCCCAATACAGAGGCGCCGCACACCCACTATGCGGTGTGGATCATAAAATCCCTAAGGGTTTCAAACCCGTGAACATCGAATCATATGATGGCACAATAGATCCTGCGGTATGGATCGAGGATTATCTTCTTCATATCCACATGGCCCGCGGCGATGATCTACACGCCATCAAATACCTCCCGCTCAAACTTAAGGGACCGGCCCGACATTGGCTTAATAGCTTGCCAGCAGAATCAATCGGTTCTTGGGAGGACCTGGAAGCCGCATTTCTCGACAATTTCCAGGGTACCTATGTGCGACCACCGAACGCCGATGACCTAAGCCACATAATTCAGCAGCCAGAGGAATCGGCCAGGCAATTCTGGACACGGTTCCTAACAAAGAAAAACCAAATAGTCGATTGTCCGGATGTAGAGGCCCTAGCGGCCTTCAAGCATAATATCCGCGACGAGTGGCTTGCCCGGCACCTTGGACAGGAAAAGCCAAAATCTATGGCAGCCCTCACGACACTCATGACCCGCTTTTGCGCGGGAGAAGATAGCTGGCTAGCTCGCAGCAACAACTTAACCAAGAACCTTGGTAATTCGGATACCAAGGACAAAAGTGGCAGGTCGCGTCGGAACAAGCAAAAGCGTTGCGTTAACAGCGACATCAACGAGGATACGACAGTCAATGCCGGATTCAGAGGCTACAAATCCGGTCAGCGGAAAAAGCCATTCAAAAGAAATACTCAGGGCCCGTCCAGTTTGGACCGAATACTCGACCGCTTGTGCCAGATACATGGCACCCCCGAAAAGCCAGCCAACCACACCAACAGAGATTGTTGGGTGTTCAAACAGGCAGGCAAGTTAAGTGCTGAAAATAGAGACAAGTGGCTGCGTAGCGACGACGAGGAGGAGCCCAGGCCGCCGAACAACAGTGGACAGAAGGGTTTTCCCCCACAAGTGCGGACGATGAACATGATATACGCAACCCACATCCCCAAGAGGGAGCGGAAGCGTGCGTTACGGGACGTATACGCGATGGAGCCAGTTGCCCCAAAGTTCAAGCCATGGTCCTCCTGCCCAATCACTTTTGATCGAAGGGACCACCCCACTAGTATCCGTCATGGCGGGTTCGCCCCATTGGTTCTAGACCCAATTATTGGCGGATTTCATCTCACAAGAGTCCTTATGGACGGCGGCAGCAGCTTGAACCTGCTTTACCTGGATACAGTGCGGAAAATGGGCATAGATCCCTCGAGGATAAAGCCCACCAAAACGACCTTTAAAGGCGTCATACCAGGTGTAGAGGCCAACTGTACAGGCTCAGTCACACTTGAAGTGGTCTTCGGATCTCCAGATAATTTCCGAAGCGAGGAGTTAATCTTCGACATAGTCCCGTTCCGCAGCGGCTATGACGCACTGCTCGGGCGAACCGCATTTGCAAAGTTCAATGCGGTACCGCACTACGCATACCTCAAGCTCAAGATGCCAGGCCCTCGAAGAGTAATCACGGTCAATGGAAACACCGAACGCTCCCTCCGAACGGAAGAGCACACGGCGGCCCTCGCAGCGAAAGTTCAAAGCAGCCTCTCTAGGCAGTTCTCCAGTCCGGCCGTTAAAAGGCTGGACACTGTCAAGCGTGCCCGGAGTAACCTACAACAAGACCGCCTGGCACGTTCTGAGCAGGCGCAGCAATGCGGCCCCAACCCCAGCCCTCGCGAAATAGCGAGACCAGTGCTTCGCGTACATAACTACGCTCTTGAAATACCATGGGCACAGGGGGAGGGGCACCATCACGGCACGCCCAAAACACAGCTTCAACCGTACTAGTGGCTGCCGAATTCTTTTTTATTTTTCTCTTACTTTCAGGACCCCATACTTCGGACGACCTGTTCGGCAATCCAACTGCCGCACAAACGATGCAAGATCCAAGAAAGCAGACAAGCCATGCCGCATTATGGAACTCCCAGGTGGTCTCTATTACGAGCAGTATACCTGTTTTGCATACAATTCCGCGGCCTTCCCCTCGACAGGACATGTTAAATAGTCCAACTTTTTGCTTATCACAATATTTGTATCGTTCTGCTTTGATCGCAGCCTTTCTATAAACAATGCATAGCTTTTGTCTATTATTTGCATTACTCTCTTTTTATATATATGTTTATTAATGACATGTTGCACCCGTACACTGTGGTACGGCAAATACGCCAGGGGCTTCAGTACCCCTCAATATGGTGTGAGAAGTCCGAACACTTTCACAAGTGCGGCACCCCGAACTTATAGCATTATATGCATCGGCTCCAAATCATGATTTGGGTCAATAGTTGGGTTTACCCGGCTCCTATGTTTTGGTGCCTTACGTTCCGCTATATCGGCTAAGGTAGCACTAGGAGAACTACTGCGATTGTGCCCCAGTTGAGCTGGGCTGAGCACATCAGTAGAGAAAGCTAAAACTGACTGTCATGATGAGGCGCGAGACCGGTCGCTGTTCGAGAGGTTTTTCGAGTCCCTAAAGACTTATGCCGCATAGAGCGAGGAGCCGGCTTTGTCCGGCAAAGGCGTGGATAGTGCCCCGAACTCGGTCTTCCGAGTACTAGGGGCTTTGCCGAAATTTAAAATTATAGAGTTCTATGGCTAAGTGAGAGTGTTCAAGCATTATAGTCCGATTGCCTTGTTCGTTTTGCTGAGCACCTCCCTCGAAGGACCCAAACATGGGAAAAAGAGCGGTCAGGTTTATCCCGAACACCCCAGCACTAGTGGCATGGGGGCAGAAGCCGACGACTAGCCATCTCTCAATTTTTGATAAACGGCCGCACAGAAAGAAATATTTTAAATTAAAAAAGTATTGCTTAGCGCATATGAACAAGTTTTCAGCGCACAGGACAATACGGGCGAGTTTACTCAAAAATTACATCCCTGGTACATTCATCCACCATAAGGCGGGCACCCTTCAGTACATCCTTATAATAGTTCTCGGGTTTGCGATGCTCTTTCCCCGGCGGTGGCCCGTCCTTCACAAGCTTCTCACCGTCCAGCTTGCCCCAGTGCACCTTAGCACGAGCAAGGGCCCTCCGGGCACCTTCGATGCAGATGGAGCGCTTGATAACCTCGAGCCTTGGACAAGCCTCCACCAGCCGCCGCACTAATCCGAACTAGCTGCCAGGCAGGGCCTCTCCAGGCCACAGCCGAACTATGAGGCCCTTCATGGCCTGTTCGGCCGCCTTGTGGAGCTCGACCAGCTGCTTCAGCTGGTCGCTCAAGGGCACAGGGTGTCCGGCCTCAGCATACTGAGACCAGAACACCTTCTCCATCGAGCTGCCCTCCTCGGTTCGGTAGAACGCGGCGGCGGATACGCTACGGGGAAGATCTGCGAATGCCCCTGGAGAGCTCCAGATTCGGGTAAGTAATAAGTAGCTTACTTTTATATGTCTGCTTTGCATAAAGAATGCCTTACCCGCCGCTATATTTTTCACCGCATCCAACTCCTGGAGGGCCTTCTGGGATTCGGCCTTGGCAGACTTGGCAGTCTCGATGGCCGCCGCGAGCTCGGACGCTTGTGTCTTCAAGTCAAGCTCCAAACTCTCATGTTTTTTCATGAGAGCCTGAAGCTCTTGCCGCGCCTCGCCGACTTGCACCTCAAATTTTTCTTGCTCGGTGCACTCCGTGGCCGCTCTCTTTTCGGCCTCGGACAGTGCCTGCTTGAGGGTCGCCACCTCAGTTGTGGCCCCTACAATAAGCAGCATAATCCTGTCATTTTTTGCAATTGCATCTTTTTTATATATTTTTCTATAAGGTATCTCTTACCTTCCTTCTCCTCGAGCTGCCGCTTGGCAAGGCCGAGCTCTTGCTCGGACCGCTCGAGGCCCTGGTTCAGGGCACCTACCTCCGTAGTCAGTGCGGCGGTCGCTAGCAGCGAAGCCTGCATATGCATATTGACTCTTTTTTGTTAGACTCCTGCGAAATTTATTAGATCCTCTATTCGGCTTTTCTTTCCGAACGCCAAACAGAGCATCAGGGGCTACTGTCTATGCGGTAATATCTTTACATATTTTTTACTTACCTCAAAGCCTGTTAGAAGGTTGGCACAAGCTTCAGTCAGTCCGCTCTTGGCGGACTGAACCTTCTGGATCACTGCACTCATAATAGTGCGGTGCTCCTCGTCGATGGAGGCGCCCTTAAGCACCTCCAGCAGATTGTCCGGCGCCTCCGGTTGGACGGAGGCTGCCGTCTTAGTAGGCTTGCTCCTCTTAGAAGGAGGTCGCCTGCCGCAGTCCGAAACCGTTGAGGATTCCGGCGCGGTGTCCGGCACAAAGCCGGACTTGGAGCCCTGGTGGGTCTTGTCCCCTTTACTCCCGGAGTCCGGGAGGTCGCCTCGCGGCTCCTCCAGGACCACCTCCTCTTAGCCCGGAACTTGTTGCGGCACCACTTCGGCGTCGTCCGCAGTGCGGGGGGAGGCAGCGGGCGGAACTGAATTCATGTCCGATGAATCCAGGGAGCCGCTCGACGACTCATCGAGCCCGTCCTTGGGCGGTCTGCATGATTATATTTGACATTAGGGAAAGCTGTGAAACCAAGGAATATCATGAGTTACTCTGGTATCTGAATACTTACGATTCCGCCGGGCGCTTGGCCCTGTGCTGCCACTCCCCTTCGCCCTCATTGGCGTCGGTAGAGTAGTCCGGAGGAGGGGTCTTCCTCTTCCTTGACCCTTCGGCCTCCCCTGTTGGGGCGGCCTTCCTCTTCTTTCCTCCCCCCGCTGGAGGGGGAGAGGTTTCTTCTTCCTTTTACTCGTCTTCACGGGAGGAGTGCGTCTCAGATTCGTCGGTCGATGAGTCCGACACCACCATACGCCGGGAACTCTTTCGAGTCCCCGTGGCCTTCTTTTTGGCCTTCTTCTCCGGCACCACATAAGGTGCCGGAACCAGCAGCTCCACTAAACGAGCATTGGCTGGGTCTTCGGGCAAAGGGGCCGGGTAGTCGATCTGTCCGGAATTCACCTGCCAATCCTGTCAAAGGAAAGGGAGTTTAGATCCCGCATAGAGTCAAACTATGAAAAACTAACATCCTATGAAAGGTGAAAATAGCTTACCTCACCAGCGTGATGCTGCGTGCTGAATCCGCGGTCCTCGGAGGCGTATGCGGGGGCCTCGGCGCCTTTGGATAGCACCTTCCAGACATCTTCGTACGTCATGTCGAAGAGCCTGCTCAGGGTAGGGTGCTGTGCCGGGTCGAACTCCCACAGATTGAAATCCCGTTGTTGGCACGGGAGGATCCGGCAAACGAGCATAACCTGGACTACATTGACAAGCTTGAGCTGCTTGTTCACCAGGGTTTGGATGCATTTTTGCAGTCCGGTCACCTCTTCTTTGTCGCCCCACGACAGGCCCGTCTCTTTCCAGGACGTGAGCCGCGTGGGGGGTCCGGATCGAAACTCAGGGGCTGCGATCCACTTCGGATCGCGCGGCTCGGTGATGTAAAACCACCCTGACTGCCACCCCTTCAAGGTCTCCACAAAGGCGCCCTCGAGCCATATGACGTTGGCCATCTTGCCCGCCATGGCGCCTCCGCACTCTGTCTGGTTGCCTCGCACCACCTTTGGCTTGACGTTGAAAGTCTTGAGCCATAGGCCGAAATGGGGGCGGATGCAGAGGAAAGCCTCGCACACGACAATAAACGCCGATATGTAGAGGACGAAGTTCGGGGCCAGATTGTGGAAATCCAGGCCATAGTAGAACATGAGCCCCCGGACAAATGGGTGGAGAGGAAAGCCCAGTCCGTGGAGGAAATGGGGAAGGAATACTACCCGCTCATGGGGCCTTGGGGTGGGGAGGAGCTGCCCCTTTTCGGGAAGCCGGTGCGCGATGTTGTTAGAAAAGTATCCGGCTTTCCTCAGCTTTTTGATATGGCCCTCCATAACGGAGGAGACCATCCACTTGCCTCCCACTCCGGACATGGCTGGAGAAGGTTGAGGTGGGAAGTGCGGACTTGGGCGCTGGAGCTCGAGTACGCGGAAGATGGATAGGCAAAGGAGGAAGAAGGCGTAGGTAGAAAGGTGGATCCTTATCCCCTTATATGGGCGGATGCAGCTATGCGTCCCCACCAGACTGGTAAAACTCGCTTATCTCCCAAGCGCCGTGATAAATGGTGCGATCTCTGCTTTGACAAGACGTGCAAAGGAAACCGCCTCGCAAAATGCGCTGAGGTGGGGAAGTAAAAACGATTCGAATAAAGGACTTGGCCGTAGCGTGATGTCATGCTGCGGAATACGCCAGCAGATTAGATTTGTGTCAATATTATTCTCTCTATGGCAATATGTGGAAACTTATTTTGCAGAGCCGGACACTATCCTTAGTGTTTACAATCTTTTATGAAGTACTTGGAGGAGGAACCCGCCTTGCAATGCCGAAGACAATCTGCGCGCTGGACTCGTCGTCATTGAAGCCTGGTTCAGGGGCTACTGAGGGAGTCCTGGATTAGGGGGTGTTCGGATGGCCGGACTATACCTTCAGCCGTGACTCCAGGACTATGAAAATACAAGATTGAAGACTTCGTCCCGTGCCCGGATGGGACTTTCCTTGGCGTGGAAGGCAAGCTTGGCGATGCAGATATTTAGATCTCCTACCATTGTAACCGACTTTGTGTAACCCTAACCCTCTCCGGTGTCCATATAAACCGGAGGGTTTTAGTCCATAGGACAACACAATATACAACAATCATACCATAGGCTAGCTTCTAGGGTTTAGCCTCCTTGATCTCGTGGTAGATCTACTCTTGTACTACCCATATCATCAATATTAATCAAGCAAGACATAGGGTTTTACCTCCATCAAGAGGGCCCGAGCCTGGGTAAAACTTCGTGTCCCTTGTGTCCTGTTACCATCTGCCTAGACGCACAGTTCGGGACCCCCTACCCGAGATCCACCGGTTTTGACACCGACAACTACTCTAATGCAAGCAGTATAGAGAAGAATAGGCGGTATCTGGTGATCAAGGGGGGGCTTGCCTGATTGCTCTGGCAAGAAGGAGGGGTCGTCAGGGACGTAGTCGACCACAGGGGCATCACCATCGTCACAGGGTCTACCGAAGAGAAGAGGAGGGAGAACAGTAAATACATAGCAAGCAAGTGCATAACAGGACAACAGGCAGAGCTAGACGTGTTCTAACGCGGTACGAGGTGATACCAGTGAAGGGGGGAAACATCCGGGAAAATATCCCCGATGTTTCGCGTTTTCGGACAAATGAATCGGAGGGGAAAAGTTGCGTGTTTGCTATGCTAGGGATGTGTGGCGGACGAACGGGATGCGTATCCGGATTCGTCTCGTCGTTCTGAGCAACTTCCATATACAAAGTTTTGCCATCTGAGCTACGGTTTATTTTATATTAATTTTTAAAGTTTTAAATCATTTTCTAAATTATTTTAATTCGAAAATTAAATGTTAAATTGCTATGGGTACACAGAGGTGTAACCACAGAAGGGCCTGTGTGGCTGACCAGTAGGCCCAGTTGACTTGGTCAACTGCCCAGTCAGCAGAGACTGACTGATGGGGCCAGTCAAAGTCAATAGTCCAGTCAGCATTGACCGTTGACCGGTCAAATTGACCAGTGGGTCCCTACTATCATGGACTGTTTATCTAATCAGATAATTAAGGTTAATTAACAGGGTTAATTAGATTAATTAACATGATTGATTAAGTTAATTAATTATCTTAATTAATTAATTGTTGTCATTATTATTATTTTTATTCTTCTTTTTTTTTTATCTATTTTCGTTCTGGGGCTAGGCCCACTTGTCATTGGCTCCAAGGGGCCTAACGGGCGAACGGGCACGGGGCGTTGTCGGCGCCCAACCCGGGTGAGGGCCGAGCGGGCGTGGCGGGGTTAAGGCGGCGGAGCCGCGGCAAGCCAGTTGCCGGAGTGGGGGTGCCCAAGCGCGGGCGCGCGAGCGGACGCAGCCGTGGTGGCTCGGGGCGATGCGGAGCGCGGCCCAGCGTTACGGGACAGCGCGCGGGAGCAGAGGCGGGGGCTGGCACGAGGGGCAGGGCGTCGCGGCGGGCGCGTCGACGCCGCCACGCAGGGGGCGGAGCCACGGCAAGGCGGCAGCGCTAGCGGGTAGCACAGCTGCGGCGGCAGCAGGTAGAAGCTGCAGCGGTAGCAAGCCGAGATGGCGAGCGGGTGAGGGGCGAAGCGTGAGCGTACAATGGTGACCGTGGGGCAGGAGGGAAGGAGGTGGGTCCTGCTCACGATCGTTGCAGGGGTACAGGGGCGTCGAGGCTCGGTGGAGCCGGTGAGGAGGAGGCTGTGGACGACGCGAGGTGGGGAGGAGATGAGGTCAAGGTGGCGTGGCGACGGCGGAGCGGTGGCGAGCGCTGGCACCGGGGATTGGCTCGGGTGCCGAACCAGATCCAGCGGGAGGGGAAGCTCCGGCCAGGTGGTCCTCCGTGCGGCGGCGAGGGGCGACGGGCGGTGAACGACAAGGCACCAGGGCGCCGGTTGCCTGCCCCGATCCAGATCGAGACCGAGTGGAGGGGCGCGAGGGGAGAGTGGGGGTTCGGGGAGAGAAGTGGGGGATTTAGGGTTTCGGTCGGGTGGACTAGGGGTATGTAGGCGCGGCTGAGCCGGCCTGGTTGGCCCAAAGGCCAGCTGGGCCGGGGCCCAGCGGGGGGGGGGGTTCTTTTATTTTTGTTTGCTTTTCATTTTATCCTTTGCTTATTTTTCTTTTATGGTTTTATTTTAATTCTTGAACTAATTTTGTTCTATACATCACAAAGTGAATTCCTAATTTAGTGTCACACCATCACCCACTACCACAAAAAGTTTTACCCAAAACAAAATAGATTATGCATTATTTGGCATAACCGAACATTTTAGTTTTAATATTTGAAAACTTTTTTCGTTTGACTTTAATTCAAATTTGAGTCTGGATCGCTTTTAAACTAACATGAGTTTATCGACAGTAATCGAGGTGATGTGGCATCATTAGCAGAGGTTCACTGTAGCTTAATTATCGGGGCGTCACAATTCTCCTCCACTACAAGAAGTCTCGTCCCGAGATTTTAAGAGGTGGAGTATGGGGGAAAGTCTGGTTAGGAAATTATAACGAATATTCTAGGTCTTGTTTGCTATTCTCGAACAGGTCGATCCTTTACGTTGATGCCTTCATTTCTCTGCTTCAGGTCATCATGATGAAGTCGACATCCTTTCTTCAAGAACTCCATCGTACTTACGAAATAATAAAGGGTGGGTATTCCGGAAGAATGGAATTCTGCATGGTTGCTTATCCGGTAGATAATCATTAGGGAACGTGGCGAAAAGTAACTCTCGAATTGAAACTTACTAAAATATCGAGAGCAAGGTAAGGAGGCATCATGGGAAGTTTCGAGCGGGCATGCAATCGCTTGATGCCTGAAACAGGGCGTGAAAAGGGGTTCAAAGCAATGGGAATAAGTATTGTGTCTGATACCAGAATTGATGATTTCTCGGAAGGTGGCTCGTGAATCACATACGAGGCCAAGTGCGAGGAATTAAATTTGGAAACCGTGGGTGTATAGGAGGGTCAGGTTTCGATCCTGTGGAACTGTGGGTTATGGGCCCACCATGTGGTTAAAAGTAGGAAAAGCGTTGATATCTTGCACGGTCATGATAGCAAGACATGTCAGAGGGTAGCCTATCAGTTATGTTGGCAACAATGTCGATACCAAGGGCGAAGGACAAAGAGAACCATTTTCCTGCTCGTTGAACAAGGCGGACCATTAGGCAAAGTTCTCGTCCATCGGTGGCTACCAAAATGTCATCAATTGTAGTAATAGGGTCTTGCTGACAGAATGGTACACCGAGGTGTTTACATAAGTAGGGGAATATTAATGCTTAGATCATATGGATCACAAGGAAGATTAAACAAATCAATGGAAAGGAAAATGTGTTTGACACATATGCCAGGGGTATACCCTTCCCAAGGACAAGCAGAGCATGATATCCATGTCAGGATATAAAGTAGAAAACCCTTTAGGAAAGGGGAGAGAAATTTCATGACATTACCCATAAAAGGTGTTTGGATAATTGATCAAGAAACATTTGGCGTTGTGCTACAAATGTTCTTATTGTAAAATCGGAGTACCAGAGACACGCTTCGAGATAGCATTGACATGGTCAACAGGTGAAGATCAGACTTTGGAAACAAAAAGGATCCATCAGGAACAACTTATAGAATAAGTCTTACAATTTCCTCACGGAAGAATGACTAACCTTGCCAAAAAGGAAACTATAACAATAGGTCCTCCGGCCAAGTGTGCTAGGCATGACATCACCTTACCGGGTCATATAAAGACCAATGTTATAACTCTTGGAAATGTCCCAACCATCATATCTGACGGAGGTTCAATTTCGATTGGCGTTAGGGTAACTCAGACTTAGGACGCCTGAGAAGAAAAAGGCGCAAATTAATTTGATGAGATGGCATTGCAAGATTCTTGGGAAATGAAGTATGGAAGCAAGTGCCGAAATAAGAGACCAAGAAGAAGACGAGGATGTGGCTGATGGACTCAGCGACAATTTATCAAGAATTCCAACAAGATGGATTTCCACAATTATGTGAACAAGGAGATAATATTTGTCAGATCAAATGGTATAATATAATGATGTATGTTCGAGGAAAACATCCACAGTTAAATATTGGTTGAAAGGTGCACTTGAAATACGGGCTGGGTTGCACGACCAATGTCAGAATGGTGATTCAATAATCAATAGTCTAAGAATGAACGTGCGGCCATTATCTTCAAAGCAATAGGGTTGCTAGAAGGGCAGAATTCAAACAACACCGTTCACCTGTTGGTATCCCGGTTAGAACCAACATGGGGCCCAAGAAAGATTGGTGATGGTGAAAGTATTACTATATCAAGCATTAATAGTTGAGGTAATTCCCTCAACATTCTAGACATAACAGATGGTAATACTCCAAAATAGAATCATAATATAAGTTGGATAGAAAGGAAACTACACAAAACATGACCAAGTTTTGTGTCGGAGGGAATGCGAGAAGCTTGTTGTTGATAACACAAAACATCGAGGGGCAAGGATGGTATTTCTCATCACGAATTCGATTGATATCCTGGAAGAGCTCAGAATGTTGATGATGATCACGACACAATTGTCGAGAGATTTCATGAAGATGTAATCCATCGATGATGACATCAAGTCAAAGGAATGATGAAGCGAAAGGTTATTGGAACCACGAGAACGACACAAACTCGAAATCAAGCTTGCTGATCAAGGCGAAAAGATATGATGAGGAAGATCGACGTAAGCTTAGCTCATCGTCGAAAGTTGTACTCCGGGAATAAGGACTAGGTAGCACAGTTAAAATCAGCACGATAATTATATAGCCAATCAGGCTAGGAATGACTTGAAGGGTTATTAAACTCATAAGCAATGAAAATTACTTAGGGTTATCGTATCGGAGCGTGGAATCGATTCACTTATCGATGTTCTCGGTTGACGACAACCCAGAACCCGTGGAGTGACTATGACGGGGAAAGGCACTACTTCATCAGAAATGCATAAGATGTAGTGCAATCGGTTGATATCCTTGAGATACCAGGGGGTAATACTCGAAGGTAGATCAAAATAGAGGTTGGACTAGGGTATTGCTCTGCAGAAGACAAGTGCTTAAACTTGCACGAGAAAAGGTATTTAAAGGAGAACATGTTCAGAACCACGATTGCAAAAGGCCGGATCCCAGATATAGGAACTTATACCAAGGGAATAATTAATTTAAGAGAAGCTTTAATGATAAGATCTACATCGTGTCCATGGGTATGAACACAAAGTTCAAGGTCAACTCCCACTTCTTCAATGCCTAACCTTTCATTCACTGCTCTAGATAAAAATGATTTCAGTGTCAAAACCTACCTGGTGAATTACTAGAGGAGTTTGACCCGTGAAAACTTTCGAGTTCACACAGATTAAGGAAGGCATAGGTTCAACCCATCGGGGTATCTTAGAACATACACCATGAACTTTAGGATCAATTAAGACATGGTCGAAGCAGAGCATGGTTGACAAAGGCATATGATATACTTGCCAAAGGAAGAAGACACAATTTACCAAAGGCATTATGTATCAGGGGAGAAACTCTCAAGGTTATTGGATATGAAGGACACTGTCGGATAACAACCAAGCAATTGGTCTCGCAGACCACAAGGAATCTAATGTGAGTATTGGTACTCAATCAGAAGGAAAAAGAATGCAAAGGCATCAGATTATAGAAACAACTAACTAATTCAAAGCTCAAATGCAAATGAATTATGATTTCCAAATCAAAGGATCAGAAGCAAACGCTCTGATTAAGAATGGATAAGTTGAGTAAGCTTAGGGGTAAAATCAACAACAATTTTGATTGGTCGAGATCCAGCTCATGCTTAATATGACGTCTAAGCCGAAAGGATGAATTCTAGGATCTGATTGAGGATTGCGAGCATTCTCAACATATTGAATCAATGGACTCGAGATGATAGTGACAAGGGCTGCCAATAAGATTACTATACTTATGAGATTAACCATAATGAAAGCAAGCAAGAATTTCAAGAGCAATAAGCTGCTAAGAATTTTTGGAAGATCGAGTAGTATTTCGAAGACCTTAGTGAAACACATAAACAACTAGGGATGGGCGGATACTCGGTATGTGCGAGGAATTATCCGTAGGAGTGTTCATGTGGGTAATGAATTGCAAGGCAGTAGGCACAAAGAATTCTTAGAACTATAGAGCGAATTTTCGGGGTATCTTGTAATAACAAGATCCATGGGATTGAAAGGGCAAGTGTATGTAGTTATCCATAATGATATAAAAGTGGTAGGGCATTTGCAAAGGCGGTGGGCACAAGTGTCTCGAGAGAACATCAGAGATTATCTTCGGAATCTTCTAGTGCAGCCGGCGATCATCTGGACTGAAGGGGCTCTCCGGGAGAAAGTATTTTCGAGAACCTAAAGTTAGATTTTAGTAAATTCATTAAACCCGAATAGAAGATAGATCAGTCCCAGAGTATAGACGAGGAGTAAAAGATCCTAGTACCACCCAATGGCGACGTGGGCCCATAAGGCACACAACCATGTTAGTAAAAGTTTTGTAATGTATAGACTCGACTTCGGCCAAGGAGTGTGTAAGGGGGATTCATACAGGCAGTCGGCTCTGATACCAACTTGTGACGCCTCTGATTCAATCGTACACTAATCATGCAGGAAAATGTGTACGATCAAGATCAGGGACTCACGGGAAGATATTACAACACAACTCTAAAACATAAATAAGTCATACAAGCATCATGATACAAGCCAGCGGCCTCGAGGGCTTGAATACAAGTGCTCGATCATAGACGAGTCAGTGGAAGCAACAATATCTGAGTACAGACATAAGTTAAACAAGTTTGCCTTAAGAAGGCTAGCACAAACTAGGATACAGATCGAAAGAGGCACAACCTCCTGCCTGGGATCCTCCTAACTACTCCTGGCCGTCGTGAGTGGGCTGCACGTAGTAGTAGGCACCTCCGGTGTAGTAGGAGTCATCGGCAACGGTGGGGTCTGGATCCTGGGCTCCAACATCTGGTTGCGACAACCAGGTAGAAGGGAAAGAGGGAAAATAGGGACAAAAGCAACCGTGAGTACTCATCCAAAGTACTCGCAAGCAAGGAACTACACTACATATGCATGGGGATATGTGTAAAGGGCCATATTAGTGGACTGAACTACAGAATGCCAGAATAAGAAGGGGATAGCTAATCCTGTCGAAGACTATGCTTCTGGCCACCTCTGTCTTGCAGCATGTAGAAGAGAGTAGACTGAAGTCCTCCAAGTAGCATCGCATAGCATAATCCTACCCGGCGATCCCCTCCTCGTTGCCCTGTTAGAGAGCGATCACCGGGTTGTATCTGGCACTTGGAAGGGTGTGTTTTATTAAGTATCCAGTTCTAGTTGTCATAAGGTCAAGGTACAATTCCAAGTCGTCCTGTTACCGAAGATCACTGCTATTCGAATAGATTAACTTCCCTGTAGGGGTGCACCACATAACCTAACACGCTCAATCCCATTTGGCCGGACACACTTTCCTGGGTCATGCCCGACCGCGGAAGATCAACACGTCGCAGCCCCACCTAGGCCAACAGAGAGGTCAGCACGCCGGTCTAAACCTAAGCGCACAGGGGTCTGGGCCCATCGCCCTTAGCACACCTGCATGTTGCGAACACGGCCAGAAGCAGACCTAGCCTAGCAGGCGTTCCAGTCCAATCTGGCGCGCGCCACTCAGTTGCTGACGTCACGAAGGCTTCGGCTGATACCACGATGTCGAGTGCCCATAACTTTCCCACGTAGTTGGTTAGTGCGTATAGACCAAATGGCCAGACTCAGATCAAAAACCAAGATCTCGTTAAGCGTGTTAAGTATCCGCGAACGCCGACCAGGGCCAGGCCCACCTCTCTCCTAGGTGGTCTCAACCTGCCCTGTCGCTCCGCCACAAAGTAACAGTCGGGGGCCGTCGGGAACCCAGGCCCACCACTACCTGGGTGGAACCACCTGCCCCTTAAGCCCCCATCTTCGAACAGTATCATAGGTAATGTAACAGTGTAAAGTACATAGTATATGCCCGTGATCACCTCCCGAAGTGATCACGGCCTAGTAGTATAGCATGGCAGACGGACAAGAGTGTAGGGCCACTGATGGAACACTAGCATCCTATACTAAGCAGTAGGATAGCAGGTAAAGGTAACAACAGTAGTAGCAAGGACATGCTATGGAGCAGTATAGGATTAACTGAAAGCAGTAACATTCTACACTACTCTAATGCAAGCAGTATAGAGAAGAATAGGCGATATCTGGTGATCAAGTGGGGGGCTTGCCTGATTGCTCTGGCAAGAAGGAGGGGTCGTCAGGGACGTAGTCGACCACAGGGGCATCAGCATTGTCACGGGGTCTACCGAAGAGAAGACGGGGAGAACAGTAATACATAGCAAGCAAGTGCATAACAGGACAACAGGCAGAGCTAGACGTGTTCTAACGCGGTACGAGGTGATACCAGTGAAGGGGGGAAACATCCGGGAAAATATCCCCGATGTTTCGCGTTCTGGGACAGATGAATCGGAGGGGAAAAGTTGCATGTTTGCTATGCTAGGGATGTGTGGCGGATGAACGGGATGCGTATCCGGATTCGTCTCGTCGTTCTGAGCAACTTCCATATACAAAGTTTTTCCATCTGAGCTACGGTTTATTTTATATTATTTTTTAAAGTTTTAAATCATTTTCTAAATTATTTTAATTCGAAAATTAAATGTTAAATTGCTATGGGTACACAGATGTGTAACCACATAAGGGCTTGCGTGGCTGACCAGTAGGTCCAGTTGACTTGGTCAACTGCCCAGTCAACAGAGACTGACTGATGGGGCCAGTCAAAGTCAATAGTCCAGTCAGCATTGACCGTTGACTGGTCAAATTGACCAGTGGGTCCCTACTGTCATGGACTGTTTTATCTAATCAGATAATTAAGGTTAATTATCAGGGTTAATTAGATTAATTAACAGGATTGATTAAGTTAATTAATTATATTAATTGTTGTCTTTATTATTATTTTTATTCTTCCTTTTTATCTATTTTTGTTATGGGGCTAGGCCCACTTGTCATTGGCTCCCAGGGGCCTAACCGGCGAGCGGGCATGGGGTGCTGTCGGCGCCCAACCCGGGTGAGGGCCGAGCGGGCGTGGCAGGGTTAAGGCGGCGGAGCCGCGGCGAGCCAGTTGCCGGAGCGGGGGTGCCCAAGCGCGGGCGCGCGAGCGGACGCAGCCGTGGTGGCTCGGGGCGATGCGGAGCGCGGCTCAGCGTTACGGGACAACGCGCGGGAGCAAAGGCGGGGCTGGCACGAGGGGGCAGGGCATCGCGGCGGGCGCGTCGACGCTGCCACACAAAGGGGCGGAGCCACAGCGAGGCGAGCAACAGTGCTAGCGGGTAGCACAGCTACGGCGGCAGCAGGTAGAAGCAGCAACGGTAGCAAGCCGAGATGGCGAGCGGGTGAGGGGCGAAGCGTGAGCGTACGACAGTGACCGCAGGGCAGGGGGAAGGAGGGGGGTCCTGCTCACGTTCGTTGCAGGGGTACAGGGGCGTCGAGGCTCGGTGGAGCCGGTGAGGAGGAGGCTGGGGATGACGCGAGGTGGGGAGGACACGAGGTCGATGTGGCGTGGCGACGGCGGAGCGGTGGCAAGCGCTGGCACCGGGGATCGGCTCGGGTGCCGATCCAGATCCAGCGGGAGGGGTAGCTCCGGCCAGGTGGTCCTCCGTGCGGCGGCGAGGGGCGACGGCGGTGAACGACAAGGCACCAGGGCGCCGGTTGCCTGCCCCGATCCAGATCGGGACCGAGTGGAGGGGCGCGAGGGGAGAGTGGGGGTTCGGGAAGAGAAGTAGGGGATTTAGGGTTTCGGTCGGGTGGACTAGGGGTATGTAGGCGCGGCTGAGCCGTCCTGGTTGGCCCAAAGGCCAGCTGGGCCGGGGCCCAGCGGGGAGGGGGGGGGTCTTTTTATTTTTGTTTGCTTTCCTTTTATCCTTTGCTTATTGTTCTTTTATGGTTTTATTTTAACTCTTGAACTAATTTTGTTCTATACGTCACAAAGTGAATTCCTAATTTAGTGTCACACCATCACCCACTACCACAAAAAGTTTTACCCAAAACAAAAGAGATTAGTATTTTGTAAAATATCAAAGGCATTTATTTAATTGATTCAACTATTGTTTTAACCACTTTAGAGTATTTAAGCATTTTACAAAAGTGTGATTCCTCCACCATAATTTCCTATGCATTATTTGGCATAACCCGAACATTTTAGTTTTAATATTTGAAACCGTTTGACTTTAATTCAAATTTGAGTCTGGATCGCTTTTAAACTAACATGAGTTTATCGACAGTAATCGAGGTGATGTGGCATCATTAGCAGAGGTTCACTGTAGCTTAATTATCCTGGCATCACAGCGAGGAAGGTTTTCATACAACACTCACGGTTCAATATTGAAGTGTTCCTGAAGAGGACGAAGGACGGACGGTCAATCATCCACAAGCACTGGCCTAAAGTTGCAAAGACCTTCAACATGAATGAAGGCTCAATATTCGCCTTCCGCTTCAGCAGTTTTCCAGATGTGATGCATCTGTCTATATACCGTCTATGATGCTAATTTCGATAGGTTCTACATGTTGCATGTGAAACTTGGTGCTGGTGCAGTTGTGTAATGGGGTAGCTGAGTGCTGAAGCTATATCATGTTGTACTCTGATGTATTTCAATTATGAAATTCTGCTTCCTTAATATGGAAATGAAATATATTATGTGCTTAATATGAATGTCAATTAGATTAATAAATGTATTATTAATAATAGGGCAATTAGAGTCCAAAACAAGGGCAAAAGTTTTTGGAAAAGTAGTTACAACAGAGACGTATCAACTCCCCCAAGCTTAAACCTTTGCTTGTCCTAAAGAAATTCAGTTGATAAACTGAAAGTGGTAAAGAAAAACTTTTACAAACTCTGTTTGATCTTGTTGTTGTAAATATGTAAAGCGAGCATTCAAGTTTTCAGTAAAGATTATGAACTAACCATATTCACAATAACATTTAGGTCTCATGTTTACTCATAGCAATGGCATAATCAACTAGCGAGCAATAATAATAAATCTCGGATGACAACACTTTCTCAAAACAATCATAATATGATATGACAAGATGGTATCTCGCTAGCCCTTTCTGAGACCGCAAAACATAAATGTAGAGCACCTATGAAGATCAAGGACTGACTAAACATTGTAATTCATGGTAAAAGAGATCCAGTCATAGTCATACTCAATATAAATTAATAGTAATGGATGCAAATGACAGCAGTGCTCTCCAACTGGTGCTTTTTAATAAGAGGATGATGACTCAACATAAAGGTAAATAGATAGGCCCTTCACAGAGGGAAGCAGGGTTTGTAGAGGTGCCAGAGCTCGATTTTAAAATAGAGATAAATAATATTTGAGTGGTATACTTTCATTTTCAACATAACAACCGAGAGATCTCGATATCTTCCATGCTACACACATTATAGGCGGTTCCCAAACAGAATGGTAAATTTTATACTCCCCCTCCACCAACAAACAACAATCCATGGCTTGTCCGAAGTAACCGGTGCCTCCAACTAACAACAGTCCTGGGGTAGTTTTCTTGCAATTAATTTGATTTGATTTGAGCATGTGACTGGGCATCCCGGTGACCAGCCATTTTCTCGTGAGTGAGGAGCGGAGTCCACTCCTCTTGAGAATAACCCGCCTAACATGGAAGATACAAACACCCTAGTTGATACATGAGCTATTCGAGCATACAAAATAGAATTTCATTCAAAGGTTTAGAGTTTGGCACATACAAATTTACTTGGAACGGCAGGTACATACCGCATATAGGAAGGTATGGTGGACTCATATGGAATAACTTTGGGGTTTATGGAAGTGGATGAACAAGCAGTATTCCCGCTTAGTACAAGTGAAGGCTAGAAAAAGACTGGGAAGCAACCAACTAGAGAGCGACAACAGTCATGAACATGCATTAAAATTAATCAACACTGAGTGCAAGCATGAGTAGGATATAATCCACCATGAACATAAATATCGTAGAGGCTATGTTGATTTTGTTTCAACTACATGCGTGAACATGTGCCAAGTCAAGCCACTCGAATCATTCAAAGGAGGATACCACCCTACTATACCACATCACAACCATTTTAATAGCATGTTTGCACGCAAGGTAAACCATTATAAACTTCTAGCGAATTAAGCATGGCATAAGCAACTATAATCTCTAATTTTCATTGCAAATATGTTTATTCATAACAGGGTGAATCAGGAACGATGAACTAATCATATTTACAAAAACAAGAGAGGTAGAGTTCATACCAGCTTCTCTCATCTCAATCAGTCCATCATATATCGTCATAATTGCCTTTCACTTGCCCGACCGAACGGTGTGTATAATAATAATAGTGCACGTGCTTTGGACTAAGCTGGAATCTGCAAGCATTCAATAAACAAGAGAAGACAAGGCAATATGGGCTCTTGGTTAAATCAACAATAATGCATATAAGAGCAACTTAACCATTTTCATTATGGTCTTCTCCTCTTGACCCCCAAGGAAAAGAAAAGAAATAAAACTATTTACATGGGAAAGCTCCCAACAAGAAAAATAAGAACAAGAAATCTTTTTGGGTTTTCTTTTAATTACTACTACTATAGCATGAAAAGTAAACTAGCTAAAAGCTACAACTATTTTTTTTGGTTTTTCTTAAGGTTTTTCAAACACACAAGAAGAAAGCTAGAAAAAGGAAAATAAACTAGCATGGATAATACAATGAAAAAGTATGAACACTGACAACTAGCGTGCATGTGTGAACATAAATATAATGTCGGTGAGAAATATGTACTCCCCCAAGCTTAGGCTTTTGGCCTAAGTTGGTCTATGGCCACGGCTGGCCTGGCGGATATCCAAAGTTGTAGTTGGGGTTGTACTAGGAAGGAGCCTCGGGGTGCCACTGGTTGGCAACCTCCTCCGGATCCACTAGTAAACAGACTGTCGTGGAGGATCAAGTTGTGGTTCCGGCTCTGGCTCTGTAACTGATGTGGGGTTCTGGTAGGCATGTAATGCCTCCGGCTGAACAAGATACTTGCCTGAAGATAAGTTAAACAAAGAAGGAGCAGGCAAAGTAATAGTCTCAGGGTGATTTTTATCAAATAATAGTCTGTATTTAAGCTCCTTTTTCTTGTTCTTAACAATAAAATCATGTGCTACCATACTCTTATAGTCTAGAAAAACAGAAGGCAGCAACTTTTTCCTCATAATGCCTAATTGGTATGTTAAAGTGTGCAGCGAGGCGCGAGGCGAAGATACCTCCCAGGATAGGACCTTTAGTACAGTTCTGATTTAACCGCTTGGCAACAATAGCGCCCATACTAAAAGTCTTATCACGGAAAAAGGCATGGCACAAGATGATAATATCAGTGGCACTAAGGTTGCCACAGTTTCCGCGACCAATTAAGCATCTACTAGCAAATATTGCAAAATAACATAGAACAGGAAAGTGTATGCTAGTAATTCTTGCATCGGAAACCTTCCTCGTTTCCCCTACAACAATTGTATCAATAAACCCTTCCACATCATTACGATGTGGTTCCTCTACGCTGCCCTAAAAGGGCAACTTGCAAACCTTACAAAATTCATGAAGGGGCATCTCCTTATACTCATCATATAAATAAAAATCCACCGAAGGTGGTGACCTCCTAGCATGGAAATGAAAATTTTGCACAAAGATGTTAGTGAGTAGGAGATAATGTTCACGCTGGTCGTGGAGGAAGTCGGTGAGGCCTGCATTCTCAGCCAAATCATGAAAATCAACATGAATCCCATCCGCTCTCAAGAACTCATCACAAGGCCATTCACATGGCCGAACCTCCGTGGTGCGAGGGAGATTATATTTAGGCCTCTTACCTTCTTCACTTTGCTTATCCTTCGAGCTTCAGCTCGAAGAGCCCCTCAAAAATCTCTTCATCATTTTCTGATTTTTTCTGAAATTCTTAGTAACTTCAAATAAAGGTGAGCCAAACTCAATAAAATTGATAGCAACTACTCCCACAAGTGCCTAGAGACTATATCATGCATTAGAACTACTTGGGACCATATAAATTTTGACATGCAAGCTCAAGAACAGGGTCACCTAGGCAGCAAAAATTTGCAATGAATAAAGCACTAGAACAAAAACTAATTGGACCATTGGAGGAGTGACATACTGAAGAACAATCCCCCAAAGCAGTTTTGTGAGTGGAGCTTTGGGCTAGGAGATTGAAAATCGCAGCAAAATGAGCTAGAACTCGTGCTTGAGCTGGTTGGTGATTTTTCTGGGAGGAAGGAGTGTGTGGTGGCTGGAATAAGTGGAGGGGGGCCACCATGGGCCCACAAGGCAGGGGGCGCACCCAGGGGGTGTGGGCGCGCCCTGGACCCTCGTGGCCAAGTGCTTGCTCCCCCTGCTGTGTTCTCAGTGCCAGATATTCTCTAATATTCCAGAAAAAAAATCATATTTCAATTTCGGGGCATTTGGAGAACTTTTATTCTCGGGTTATTTTTTATTGCACGGATAATTCAGAAAACTGACAGAAAATACTATTTTTTCTTTATTTAATCTAAATAATAGAAAGTAAAAAGAAGGTACAGAAGGTTGTGCTTTCTAACTTCATCTGTCTCATGCTCATCAAAAGGAATCCACTAACAAGGTTGATCAAGTCTTGTTAACAAACTCTTTTCGAATAACATGGAACCGGTGAAATTTCGAATAACACTAGGTTGCCTCAACGGGGATATGCAAATCCCCAACAATAAGAATATCATATTTTTTCTTGACAGTAGGAAGAGGAAATTCAAAACCTCCAATAGTAATAGTTGTAAATTTTCCAACAGAATTGATACTGTGGACTTGAGGTTGTTTCCTCGGAAAATGTACCGTATGCTCATTACCATTAACATGAAGAGTGACATTGCCTTTGTTGCAATCAATAACAGCCCCTGCAGTATTCAAAAAGGGTCTTCCAAGAATAATAGACATACTATCGTCCTCGAGAATATCAAGAATAACAAAGTCTGTTAAAATAGTAACATTTGCAACCACAAAAGGTACATCCTCACAAATACTGATAGGTATAGCAGTTGATTTATCGGCCATTTGCAAAGATATTTCAGTAGGTGTCAACTTATTCAAATCAAGTCTACGATATAAAGAGAGAGGCATAACACTAACACCGGCTCCAAGATCACATAAAGCAGTTTTAACATAGTTTCTTTCAATGGAGCATGGTATAGTTGGTACCCCTGGATCTCCAAGTTTCTTAGCTATTCCACCTTTAAAAGTGTAATTAGCAAGCATGGTGGAAATTTCAGCTTCTGATATCTTTCTTTTATTTGTAACAATATCTTTCATATATTTAGCATAAGGATTCATTTTAAGCATATCAGTCAAACACATACGCAAAAAGATAGGTCTAATCATTTCAGCAAAGCGCTCAAAATCCTCATCATCCTTTTTCTAGGATGGTTTGGGAGGAAAAGGCATGGGTTTCTGTACCCATGGTTCTCTTTCTTTACCATGCTTCCTAGCAATGAAGTCTCTCTTATCATAATGTTGATTCTTTGATTGTGGGTTATCAAGATCAACATCAGGTTCAATTTCTACATCATTATTATTTCTAGGTTGAGCATCAACATGAACATCATCATTAATATTATCACTAGGTTCGTGTTCATCGCCGGATTGTCTTTCAGCATCGAAAATAGAAATATCATTGGGATTCTTAGGTGTGTCAACAACAGTTTCACTAGAAGCATGCAATGTCCTATCATTTTTCTTTTTCTTCCTCTTAGAAGGACTAGGTGCATCTACATTAGTTTTTTGAGAATCTTGCTCAATTCTCTTAGGGTGGCCCTCAGGATACAAAGGTTCCTGAGTTATTTTACCCCCTCTAGTCATAACTCTAACAACATTACCATTTTTCTTACTATTTAATTCATTGAGCAAATCATTTTGAGCTTTACGTACTTGTTCAACTTGAGTGGTAACCATAGAAGCATGTTTACTAATGAGTTTAAGTTCACCTTTAACTCTAGACATAGAATCACTCAAGTGTTCAATCATATAAGCATTGTGTTTTAATTGTCTACCAAAATAAGCATTGAAATCTTCTTGCTTAACCATAAAATTATCAAATTCATCTAAGCATTGGCTAGCAAACTTAGTAGGCGGGATTTCAGCTTTATCATATCTATAGAGAGAATTTACCTTTACTACCCGTGTCGGGTTATCAAGACCATGTGTTTCTTCAATAGGTGGTAGATTAAGGCCATGTATTTCTTCAATAGGTGGTAAATTAAGGCCATGTATTTCTTTAACAGGAGGTAAATTCTTAACATCTTCATCTTTAATACCTTTTTCTTTCATAGATTTCTTTGCCTCTTGCATATCTTCAGGACTGAGAAATAGAATGCCCCTTTTCTTCGGAGTTAGCTTAGGAGTTGGTTCCGGGAGTGTCCAATTGTTTTCATTCGTCAACATATTATTCAATAGAATTTCAGCTTGATCAACAGTTCTTTCCCCAAAAACAAAACCAGCACAACTATCTAGGTGGTTTTTGAAAGCATCGGTTAGTCCATTATAAAAGATATCAAGTATTTCATTTTTCTTGAGAGGATGATCAGGCAAAGCATTAAGTAATTGGAGAAGCATCCCCCAAGCTTGTGGGAGACTCTCTTCTTCAATTTGCACAAAATTATATATTTCCTTTAAAGCAGCTTGTTTCTTATGAGCAGGGAAATATTTAGCAGAGAAGTAATAAATCATATCCTGGGGACTACGCACACAACCAGGATCAAGAGAATTAAACCATGTCTTAGCATCACTCTTTAATGAGAACGGAAATAATTGAAGGATATAATACTAGCGAGTTTTCTCATCATTAGTGAATAGGGTAGCTATATCATTTAATTTAGTAAGATGTTCCGCAACAATTTCAGATTCATAGCCATAGAAAGGATCAAATTCAACCAAAGTAATTATCTCAGGATCGACAGAGAAATCATAATCCTTATCAGTAACAAAGATAGGTGAAGTAGCAAAAACAGGGTCATATTTCATTCTAGCATTCAAAGATTTTTCTTTCAGCTTAACTAATAATTTCTTAAGATCACTCCTATCATTGCAGGCAAGAAAATCTCTAGCAGTTTCTTCATCCATAACATAACCCTCAGGCACAACAGGCAATTCATATCTAGGAGGAGAATCTTCATCAATATTATCAATTTCTATAATTTCATTCTCTCTAGCCCTAGCAAGTTGTTCATCCAGAAATTCACCTAGTGGCACAGTAGTATCAAGCATAGAAATAGTTTCATCATAAGTATCATGCATAGCAGAAGTGGCATCATCAATAACATGCAACATATCAGAATTAATAGCAGAAGCAGGTTTAGATGTCGCAAGCTTACTCAAAACAGAGAGAGAATCAAGTGCAGAGCTAGATGGCAGTTCCTTACCTCCCCTCGTAGTTGAGGGATAAATTTTGGTTTTCTCGTCTTTGAGGTTCCTCATAGTGATCAGCAAATACAAATCCCAAGTGACTCAAATAATAGAGCTATGCTCCCCGGCAACGGAGCCAAAAAATAGTCATGATAACCCACAAG
The DNA here is from genome assembly GCA_032464435.1 of Aegilops umbellulata. Taxonomy (NCBI): domain Eukaryota; kingdom Viridiplantae; phylum Streptophyta; class Magnoliopsida; order Poales; family Poaceae; genus Aegilops; species Aegilops umbellulata. The sequence goes on from CP136060.1 coordinate 292,876,036, forward strand.
TATAGGGGATCGCAACAGTTTTCGAGGGTAGAGTATTCAACCCAAATTTATTGATTCGACACAAGGGGAGCCAAAGAATATTCTCAAGTATTAGCAGCTGAGTTGTCAATTCAACCACACCTGGTTAACTTAATATCTGCAGCAAAGTGTTTAGTAGCAAAGTAGTATGGAAGTAATGGTAATGGTGGCAAAAGTAACAGTAGAAGTATCGTAGTGATTGCAACAGTGGCAACGGTAAAGTAACTAAGCAAGGAGCAATAATTATGCCGGATAATTATGCATTGGATCGGTGTTGGATAATTATGCCGGATGCGATTATTCATGCAACAATTATAACATAGGGTGACACAGAACTAGCTCCAGTTCATCAATGTAATGTAGGCATGTATTCCGAATATAGTCATACGTGCTTATGGAGAAGAACTTGCATGATATCTTTTGTCCTACCCTCCGGTGGCAGCGGGGTCCTATTGGAAACTAAGGGATATTAAGGCCTCCTTTTAATAGAGTATCGGACCAAAGCATTAACACATAGTGAATACATGAACTACTCAAACTACGGTCATCACCGGGAGTGGTCTCGATTATTGTCGGGGTTGCCGGATCATGACACATAGTAGGTGACTAGAGACTTGCAAGATAGGATCAAGAACTCACATATATTCATGAAAACATAATAGGTTCAGATCTGAAATCATGGCACTCGGGCCCTACTGACAAGCATTAAGCATAGCAAAGTCATAGCAACATCAATCTCAAAACATAGTGGATACTAGGGATCGAACCCTAACAAAACTAACTCGATTACATGACAAATCTCATCCAACCCATCACCGTCCAGCAAGCCTACGATGGAATTACTCACGCACGGCGGTGAGCATCATGAAATTGGTGATGGAGGATGGTTGATGATGACGACGGCGACGGATTCCCCTCTCTGGAGCCCCGTACGGACTCCAGATCAGCCCTCCTGAGAGATATTAGGGCTTGGCGGCGGCTCCGTATCGTAAAACGCGATGAATCCTTCTCTCTGGTTTTTCCTCCCCAAACGTGAATATATAGAGTTGGAGTTGAGGTCAGTGGAGCACCAGGGGGCTCACGAGCCAGGGGGCGCGCCCAGGAGGGGTTGGTGCGCCCCCACCCTCGTGGACAGGGTGTGGGCCCCTGGCCTTGATTCTTTTGCCAGTATTTTTTATTATTTCCAAAAATAATCTCCGTGAAGTTTCAGGTCATCCCGAGAACTTTTATTTCTGCACAAAAATAACACCATGGCAATTCTGCTAAAAACTGCGTCAGTCCGGGTTAGTTACATTCAAATCATGCAAGTTAGAGTCCAAAACAAGGGCAAAAGAGTTTGGAAAAGCAGATACGTTGGAGACGTATCAACTCCCCCAAGCTTAAACCTTTGCTTGTCCTCAAGCAATTCAGTTGATAAACTGAAAGTGATAAAGAAAAAGGTTTTGCTATTGCAAACGGTTATTGAAAAAATATCGTGGGTGATGACCTCAGGCAACGCACACAGTCTCTAGGAATAAACCGTGTTGGATCAACGAACAATCACACATGACTTTCTCTTGAAAACTGTTTGCGTTAGGCCACCTTACGCAAACGTTTACCACATAAAAACTGTGTGTGATGGACAGCCTTTACCACACAGTTTCTTCTACGGACCATGTGTGATGTGTTCAATAACGCAAACGATAAAATTGTTAATATCGTGTGCGATGGTAACACTATCACAAACGATTTAACGGGAAAAAATGTGTCTGATGTACCTATGAATGGAAATGTTTTCCTTGGAGCGACTATGTGGGATGTACATACGAACGGAAACTTTTAGCGGGGACTGACTGTGCGGGATGTACTTGCGACCGGAAATTATTTCGCCTGTATAATTGTATTTTTTAGATTTATTGTACGTATTTCCGTATATGAGCGCTCGCCGGTCGCACACGACCTCTTTTTGCCGAGTGTGTGCTAGGAGGGCATATCCCCAACGGTTTCTGGGTCGTGTGGGAAGGACCTCCCTATCGCCCACACTCACTAGGCGACAGTTCCAAATGCCGTCACGGAAAGGGGTTAAAAACCATTGGTATAACATCGACGCGTACTAGTGTCACTACTGCCAATGATTTTATTGCCGATCTCAAGCTAAAGTTCACAACTTTGGAGAATGATCTTGAAGAAGGCAAGGCCAGGGAGAAGAACTTGCTGGATAACTGGCAAAATGAGAAGGCTTCGCTCTCCGACGCCGAAAACACCTTCAATGATCTGAAGAACAACCTGGAGCTCTGGACCACTCGCCTTGTGGATACTGCCGCTCACCGCACAGTTGTTAGTAATGGGGATGCATGACTACAATTTCATCACCGACGAGCACGAGGCAGCGAGTGCCAGCTTGACCCTCTTTTTCGACAAGCTCATCTCTGCACTTGAGAAGTACCATCAGGATCGGGCCACCAACTTTGCCAGCGGGTCCCGCAAGTTCTGTCGTGATGTCCTCTTCAAGATACTCGTCAAGGTTGTGTACCACAACCCTGGAGTAGATTTGTCCAAGGCGTCCAAGAGTTTGCCAAGGGGCGATGATACGTCTTCGTCGTATCTATAATTTTTGATTGTTCCATGCCAATATTCTACAACTTTCATATACTTTTGGCAACTTTTTATACTAGTTTTGGGACTAACATATTGATCCAGTGCCCAGTGCCAGTTCCTGTTTGTTGCATGTATTATGTTTCGCAGAAACCCCATATCAAACGGAGTCCAAACGGGATAAAAATGGATGGAGAATTATTTTGGAATATTTGTGATTTTTGGGAAGTAAAATCAACGAGAGACGGTGCCCGAGGTGGCCACAAGGGTGGGGCCCACGCCCACTCCAGACAGGCGCGCCCCTGACCCTCGTGGGACACCCGTAAGGCGGTTGATGCCCTTCTTCGGCCGCAAGAAAGCTAATTTTTGGAAAAAGATCTGGGCGAAGGTTTCAGTCCAATCGGAGTTACGGATCTCCATATATACACGGAACGGTGAAAGGGCAGCAGACCAGAACACAGAAACAGAGAGAGACAGATCCAATCTCGGAGGGGCTCAGGTCAAGGAAGAAGAAGGGGGGAGGGCTCTCTCCCCCTCGCTTCCGGTGGCGCCGGAACGCCGCCGAGGGCCATCATCATCACCGCGATCTTCACCAACACCTCCGCCATCTTCACCAACATCTCCATCACCTTCCCCCCTCTATCTACAGCGGTCCACTCTCCCGCAAACCGCTGTACCCTCTACTTGAACATGGTGCTTTATGCTTCATATTATTATCGAATGATGTGTTGCCATCCTATGATGTCTGAGTAGATTTTCGTTGTCCTATCGGTGGTTGATGAATTGCTATGTTGATTTAATTTGCTTGTGGTTATGTTGCTGTCCTTTGGTGCCCATCATATGAGCGCGCGCGTGGATCACACCATAGCGTTAGTTGTATGTTGATAGGACTATGTATTGGAGGGCAAGAGTGACAGAAGCTTCAACCTAGCATAGAAATTGATGCATACGGGATTGAAGGGGGACCAATATATCTTAATGCTATGGTTGGGTTTTACCTTAATGAACGTTAGTAGTTGCGGATGCTTTCTAATAGTTCCAATCATAAGTGCATAGAATTCCAAGTCAGGGATGACATGCTAGCAGTGGCCTCTCCCACATAATACTTGCTATCGGTCTAGTAACATAGTCAATTGCTTAAGGGACCATTTCACAACTCCTACCACCACTTTTCCACACTCGCTATATTTACTTTATTGTGTTTTTATCTAAACAGCCCCTATTTTTTATTCTCATGCTCTTTATTTTCTTGCAAACCTATCCAAAATCACCTACAAAGTACTTCTAGTTTCATACTTGTTCTAGGTAAAGCGAACGTCAAGCGTGTGTAGAGTTGTATCGGTGGTCGATAGAACTTGAGGGAATATTTGTTCTACCTTTAGCTCCTCGTTGGGTTCGACACTCGTACTTATCAGAAGAGGCTACAATTGATCCCCTATACTTGTGGGTTATCAAGACCTTTTTCTGGCACCATTGCCGGGGAGCAATAGCGTGGGATGAATATTCTCGTGTGCGCTTGTTTGCTTTATCGCTAAATAATTTTTATTTTCTGTTCTTAGTTGTTCTTTATCTTTAGTTATGGTTATGGAACACGAAATACCAAAAAAATTAGGTGTACTTTCTGCTCATGGAGATGGGGAACCTCCTAAAACCCTCGATGCTGGTTATGTGAAAGATATTATGTACTACTTTAATAATCCTGAGAAAATCCCATTCAATTATGTAATGGGAGTAACGTTGGATCAACGTGAATACTTTAGGGATTACCGCTTGACACAAAAAGGGAAACTATTATGGGATCAAATTCATATATTGAAGTGGTATGCTTGGCAACTATGCTTGAGATATGATTATACTTGTTGCTCTAGGATGAAGGCTCCACACCTTCCCTTTTCATGCAAATTTAATGATAATAAAACCTTAGCTTCTTATGCTAATGGTATCTACAATTACTATGATGTGGAACAAATAGAAGAATTTGTTGCTTTTATGGGTGCTTATGAAATTGAATCTATGTTTAAAGAGTTTGAAGATTTTGATGATTCGGTTTATAGACCTGAAAATTTAGCTATTCTTAAATATTGTTATGAGAATTATGAATACAATTACAATATTAATGCACTTATTGAGAAAGTCTCCACTGTCCAAGAAGAGACTAATATTTTGCAGGAATCTATGAAAGAAGAAATTGATGAATTGTGAGCTCATTGGATGAAAAAGACGACGAGGAGAGCAAAGAACAAAAGGAGGAAGAGCGGATTAGCTACCCGTGCCCACCATCTAATGAGAGTAACTCTTCAACTCATATATTGTTTAATTTCCCTTCGTGCTTACCGAAGGATGATTGCTATGATGACTACTATGATCCTGTTGATTCATTTGAACTATCCCTTTTTGATGATGCTTGCTATGCTTGTGGACAAGATGCCAATATGAATTATGCTTATGGATATAAACTTGCTATAGTTCCTTATGTTAAACATGAAATTGTTGCTATTGCACCCACGCATGATAGTCCTATTATCTTTTTGGATTCTCCCAACTACACTATATCGGAGAAGTTTGTGCTTATTAAGGATTATATTGATAGGTTGCCTTTTACCATTGCACATGATAATTTTGATAGATATAATATGCATGTGCTTGCTGCTCCTACTTGCAATTATTATGAGAGAGGAACTACATCTCCACCTCTCTATGTTTCCAATACGATAAAATTGCAAGAAACTGCTTATACTATGCATTAGCCTTTACTTTGCATGCATGAATTGTTCTTTTATGACATGCCGATGCATAGGAAGAGAGTTAGACTTCGTCATTGCGTGATATATGTTACTTTGTGCTCACTACTAAATTACAAATCATTGTTAATTAAAATTGGCTTTGATATACCTTGGGATCCGGGTGGATTCACTATTTGAGCACTATATGCCTAGCTTAATGGCTTTAAAGAAAGCGCTGCCAGGGAGACAACCCGGAAGTTTTAGAGAGTCATTTATTTCTGTTATGTGCTTTTATATACTTTAAAAACAAAAAAAATAAAGAGGGGAACCTAAAACTTTTTCAAAAAGAAAAGCAAAAGTGAGAAAGACAAGCATTGTTGAAGTGGGAGAACTCCTTGAACTTTGTTCATGCTCAAGGAAACTTTGTGAATCTTGATTAAAGAAACTTTTCAACAAAAGTAATTATCCCCTTGTACAATTCCACTGTATTATAAAAATAATGTGCCAAGGTTTGCCTTTAGGATGTTTACAATGCTTGTTGGTTTGTGCGGTCCAGGACATAAACTATGGATGTAGTGCGTGATTTTTAATTTTTTACTGGAACGTCAAACGGTTCTGAAACTTTTTGCACTGTATTTATATAAAAATTTATTATTTTTCCTAATTTCGGTAGAATTGTTCAAGTATCAGAAGTATGGTGAATGTTCAGATTGCTACAGACTGTTCTGTTTTAGACAGATTCTATTTTTGATGCATAGTTTGCTTGTTTTGATGAAAGTATCGATTTATATCAGTGGATCAAGCCATGAAAAAGTTATATTACAGTAGACAAAATGCAAAAACAAAATATGAATTTGTTTGCAACAGTACTTAGAGTAGTGATTTGCTTTATTATACTAACGGATCTTACCGAGTTTTCTGTTGAAGTTTTGTGTGGATGAAGTGTTCGGTGATCGAGAAGGTCTCGATATGAGAAGAAGGAAGAGAGGAAAGAGCTCAAGCTTGGGGATGACCAAGGCACCCCAAGTAAATATTCAAGGAGACTCAAGCGTCTAAGCTTGGGGATGCCCCGGAAGGCATCCCCTCTTTCTTCAACAAATATCGGTATGTTTTCGGATTCGTTTCATTCATGTGATATGTGCAAATCTTGGAGCGTATATTGCATTTAGTTTTCATTTTTCTTTTATGCACCATTCTGGTATGAGATAGTCCTTGGTGGCTTTATAGAATGCTTCATGTGCTTCACTTATATCATTTGAAGTTTGGATTGCCTGTTTCTCTTCACATAGAAAACCGCCATTTGTAGAATGCTCTTTTGCTTCACTTATATTTGTTAGAGCATGGGCATATCTTTTGTAGAAAGAATTAAACTCTCTTGCTTCACTTATATCTATTTAGAGAGATGACAGGAATTGGTCATTCACATGGTTAGTCATAAAATCCTACATAAAACTTGTAGATCACTGAATATGATATGTTTGATTCCTTGCAATAGTTTTGCGATATAAAGGTGGTGATATTAGAGTCGTGCTATTTGAGTAATTGTGAAATTGAGAAATAATTGTGTTGAGGTTTGCAAGTCCCGTAGCATGCACATATGGTGAACCGTTATGTAACGAAGTCGGAGCATGAGGTGTTCTTTCATTGCTTTCCTTATGAGTGGCGGTCGGGGACGAGCGATGGTCTTTTGCTACCAATCTATCCCCCTAGGGGCATGCGTAGTAGTACTTTGCTTCGAGGGCTAATAAACTTTTGCAATAATTATGTGAGTTCTTTATGACTAATGTTGACTCCATGGATTATACGCACTCTCACCCTTCCATCATTGCTAGCCTCTTCGGTACCGTGCATTGCCCTTTCTCACCTCGAGAGTTGGTGCAAACTTTGCCGGTGCATCCAAACCCCGTGATACGATACGCTCTATCACACATAAGCCTCATTATATCTTTCTCAAAACAGCCACCATACCTACCTATCATGGCATTTCCATAGCCATTCCGAGATATATTGCCATGCAACTTCCTTCATCGTCATGTACAACTTGAGCATTTATTGTCATATTGCTTTGCATGACCATAAGATAGCTAGCATGATGTTTTCCTGGCTTGTCCGTTTTATGATGTCATTGCTACGCTAGATCGTTGCACATCCCGGTACACTGCCAGAGGCATTCATATAGAGTCATATCTTTGTTCTAGATATCGAGTTGTAATATTGAGTTGTAAGTAAATAGAAGTGTGATGATCATCATCATTAGAGCATTGCCCCAATGAGGAAAGGATGATGGAGACTATGATTCCCCCACAAGTAGGGATGAGACTCCGGACGAAAAAAAAGAGAAAGGCCAAAAAAAGAGAGAATGCAAAAAAAAAGAGAGAAAAAGAGAGAAGGGACAATGTTACTATCCTTTTACCACACTTGTGCTTCAAAGTAGCACCATGTTCTTCATATAGAGAGTCTCTAGAGTTATCACTTTCATATACTAGTGGGTGTCGGTGTCAAAACCGGCGGATCTCGGGTAGGGGGTCCCGAACTGTGCGTCAAGGCCGGATGGTAACAGGAGTCAAGGGACACGATGTTTTTTACCCAGGTTCGGGCCCTCTTGATGGAGGTAATACCCTACTCCTGCTTGATTAATATTGATGATATGGGTAGTACAAGAGTAGATCTACCACGAGATCAAGGAGGTAAACCCTAGAAGCTAGCCTATGGTATGATTGTGTATGAAGATGGTTGTCCTACGGACTACAACCCTCCGGTGTATATAGACACCGAATAGGGTTAGGGTTACTCAGAGTCGGTTACAATGGTAGGAGATCTTGAATATCCGCATCGCCAAGCTTGCCTTCCACACCAAGGAAAGTCCCATCCGGACACGGGACGAAGTCTTCAATCTTGTATCTTCATAGTCCAGGAGTCCGGCAAAGGTATAGTCCGGCTACCCGAACACCCCCTAATCCAGGACTCTCTCAGTAGCCCCTGAACCAGGCTTCAATGACGACGAGTCCGACGCGAAGATTGTTTTCGGTATTGCAAGGCGGGTTCCTCCTTCAAGTCCTTCATAGAAGATTGTAAACACCAAGAATAGTGTCCGGCTCTGCAAAATAAGTTTCCACATATTGCCATAGAGAGAATAATATTAACACAAATCAAATCTGCTGACGTATTCCGCAGTGCGTCACCACACTACGGTCAAGTTCTTTACACAAATCGTTTTCACTTTTCCACCTCAGCACGTTTAGCGAGGCGGTTTCCTTGGCACGTCTTGTCAAAGCAGAGATCGTGTGCCCTTTTTACGGGATTCTCATCAATACGGACGTGGGTAACCCAACCGCGCCATTTACCATGGCGCTTGTGAGGCAAGCGAGTTTTATTAGGTAGGTGGCGACGCATAACCGCATCCGCCCATATAAGGGGATAAGGATCCACCTTTTTTCCTACGCCTTCTTCCTCCTTTGCCAATCCATCTCTTGCGCACTTGAGCTCCAGCGCCCGAGCCCGCTCTTCCCACCTCAACCTTCTCCAGCAATGTCCGTAGCGGGAGGCAAGTGGATGGTCTCCTCCGTCACGGAGGTTCAAGTAAAAAAGCTGAGGAAGGCCGGATACCTGTCCAAGGACATCCCGCACCGGCTTCCCGAGAAGGGGCAGCTTCTCCCTACCCCAAGGCCCCATGAGAGGGTAGTGTTCCTTCCCCACTTCCTCCACGGACTGGGTTTTCCACTCCACCCGTTCGTCCGGGGGCTCATGTTCTACTACGGCCTGGATTTCCACGATCTGGCCCCGAACTTCATCCTCAACATCTTGGCGTTTATCATCGTGTGTGAGACCTTCCTCCGCGTCCGCCCCCATTTCGGCCTTTGGCTCAAGACCTTCAACATCAAGCCCAAGGTGGTGCGCGGCAGCCAAGCGGAGTGCGGAGGCGCCATGGCTGGCAAGATAGCCAACGTCCTCTGGTTCGAGGGCTCCTTTGTGGAGACCCTAAAGGGGTGGCAAGCCGGGTGGTTTTACATCACCGAGCCACGCGATCCGAAGTGGGTCGCATCCCCCGAGTTTCGATCCGGACCCCCCACGCTGCTTATGTCCTGGAAAGAGACGGGCCTGTCATGGGGTAACGAAGAAGAGGTGACCGGACTGAAGACATCCATCTAGTCCCTGGTAAACAAGCCAATCAGGCTTGTCAATGTAGTCCAGGTCATGCTCGTTCGTCTGATCCTCCCATGCCAACAACAGGACTTCAATTTGTGGGAGTTCGACCCAGTGTAGCACCGAACCCTCAACAGGCTCTTCGACACGACGTATGAAGACGTCTGGAAGGTGCTAATCAAAGATGCCGAGGCCCCAGCATTCGCTTCCGAGGACCACGGATACAGCACGCAGCGTCACGCTAGCGAGGTAAGCTATCTATGCCTTTGACAGGATTTTAAGCTCTTTTTCATAGATTGACTCTATGCGGGATCTAAACTCCCCTACCTTTAACAGGCTTGGCAGGCGATATCCGGACCAATTAACTGTCCGGCTCCCTTGCCCGAAGACCCAGTCCCTGCGCTCCTAGTGAAGCTGCTGGCTCCTGCACCTTATGTGGTGCCGGAGAAGAAGGTCAAGAAGAAGAAGACCATAGGGACTCGAAAGAGTGCCCGTAACATGGTGGTGTCAGACTCGTTGTCTGACGAGTCCGAGACGCCCTCCTCTCGTGAAAACGAGGAGGAGGAAGAAGAAAGCTCTCCCCCCCAGCGGAGGGAGGAGAGAAGGAGAAGGCCGCCCCAGCGGGGGGGGGGGGGCGAGGGGTCTAGGAAAAGGAAGACCCCTCCGCGGGACTATTCTCATGACGCCGAAGAGAGCGAAGAGGAGTGGCCGAACAGCGCCAAGTGTCCGGCGAAATCGTAAGTTTGGATATCAGAGTAACTCATGATGTTCCTTTGTTGCACAGCTTTCCCTAATGTCGTATGTAATTATGCAGCCCGCCCCAGACCGAATACAACGAATCGTCGGGCGGGTCCCTGGACTCATCGGACGTGAACTCTGTTCCGCCCGCTGTCTCCCCCCGTACTGCGGATGACGCCAAAGTGGCATCGCGACAAGCTCCGGGGCGGGAGGAGGTGGTCCTGGAGGAGCCGCAAGGCGACCTCCCGGACTCCAGGAGTGAAGGGGACAAGACCCCCCAGGGCTCCAAGTCCGGCTTTGAGCCAGACACCGCGCCGGAAACTTCAACAGTTCCGGACCGCGGTAGGCGAACTCCTCCCAAGAGGAGTAAGCCTTCTGAGCCAGCGGCCTCCGTCCAACCGGAGTCGTTGGACCATCTGCTGGAGGTGCTTGACGGCGCCTCCATCGACGAGGGGCACCGTACTATCATGAGTACGGTGATCCAGAGGGTTCAGTCCACCAAGAACAGACTGACTGAAGCTTGCGCTAGCCTTTTAACAGGCTTCGAGGTAAGTAAAAATATGTCAAAATATTATCACATAGACAGTAGCCCTTGATGCTCTGTTTGGCGTTCGGAAAGAAAATCCGAATAGAGGATCTATAAAATATCGCAGGAGTCTAACGAAAAGAGCCAATATGCATATGCAGGCTTCGCTGCTATCCACCGCCGCACTGACTGCGGAGGTGGGTTTCCTGAAAAAGGACCTCGGGCGGACCGAGCAAGAGCTCGGCCTTGCCAAACGGCAGCTCGAGGAGAAAGAAGGTAAGAAATACCTTACAGAAAAAGGTGCCTATAGAAAGGCGTGATTGCGAAAAATAACAGGATCGTACTGCTTATTATAGGGGCCACAATGGAGGTGGCGACCCTCAAGCAGGCGCTATCTGAGGCCGAAAAGAAAACGGCCGAGGAGCGCACCGAGCGAGAAAGACTTGGGGCTCAGGTCGGCGAGGTGCAGCAAGAGCTGCAGGCTCTCATGAAAAAACATGAGAGCTTGGAGCTTGAGTCAAAGGCGCAAGCATTCGAGCTCGCGTAGGCCCTTGAGACCGCCAAGGGTGCCAAGGCCGAAGCCCAAAAGGCCCTCCAAGAGTTGGAGGAGATGAAAAAGATAGCAGCGGGTAAGGCATTCTTAATGCAAAGTAGAAATATAAAAGTAAACTACTTGTCACTTACCCGAATCCGGAGTTCTCCAGGGGCGTTCGCAAATCTTCCCTGCAGCGTATCCGACGCCGCTGCATTCTACCGAGCTGAAGAGGGCAGCTCGACGGAGAGTGTGTTCTGGTCTTAGTATTCTGAGGCCGGACACCCTGTGCCCTTGAGCGACCAGCTGAAACAGCTGGTCGAGCTCCACAAGGCGGCCGAACAAGCCATGAAGGGCTTCATAGTTCGGCTGTGGCCCGGAGAGGCCCTGCCTGGGAGCTATTTCGGGCTGGTGCGGCGGCTGGTGGAGGCCTGTCCAAGGTTCGACATCATCAAGCGCTCCGTCTGCATCGAAGGTGCCCGTCGGGCCCTTGCCCGTGCGAAGGTGCACTGGGGTAAGCTGGACGGTGAGAAGCTGGTGAAGGACAGGCCGCCGCAGGGGAAGGAGCATCGCAAGCCTGAGAACTACTACAAGGATGTTCTTGTAGGTGCCCGCCTTGTGGCAGATGAATGTACCAAGGATGTAATTTTTGAATGAACTCGCTCGTGTTTATCCTGTGCGCTGAAAACTTGTTCATATGCGCTAAGCAATGTTTATTGAATTTAAAATATTATTTTATGTGCGGCCGTTTATCAAAAATTGAGAGATGGCAGTCGCCGGCTTCTGCCCCCATGCCACTAGTGCTGGGGTGTTCGGGATAAACCTGAGCGCTCTTTTTCCCATGATTGGGTCCTTTGAGGGAGGCGCTCAGCACAACGAACCAGGCAATCAGACTATAATGCTTGTACACTCTCACTTAGCCATAGAACTTTATAATTTTAAATTTCGGCGAAGCCCCTAGTTCGGAAGACCGAGTTTGGGGCGCTATCCACGCCTTGGCCGGATAAAGCCAGCTCCTCGCTCGAAGCGGCATAAGTCTTTAGGGACTCGAAAAACCTCTCGAACAGCGACCGGTCTCTCGCCTTATCATGACAGTCAGCTTTAGCTTTCTCCACTGAGGTGCTTAACCCAGCTGAACCGGGGCACAATCGCAGTGGTTCTCCTAGTGCTACCTTAGCCGATATAGCGGAACGTAAGGCACCAAAACATAGGAGCCGGGCAAACCCAACTATTGACCCAAATCATGATTCGGAGCCGATGCATATAGTGCTATAAGTTCGGGGTGCCGCACTTGTGAAAGTGTACGGACTTCTCACACCGTAATAAGGGGTACTGAAGCCCCAGGCGTATTCGCCGTACCATGATGTACGGGTGCAATCATGTCAAAACATATATATGAAAATAGGATAATGCAAAAAATAGACAAAAAGCTATGCATTTGTTTATAGAGAGGCTGTTTATCAAAGCCGAACGATACAAGTAATGCGATAAGCAAAAATATACTGGACTATTTAACATGTCCTGACCAGGGGCAGGCCGCGGAATTGTATTCGAAACAGGTATACCGCTCGTAACAGAGACCACCTGGGAGTTCCATAATGCGGCGTGGCTTTGTCTGCTTCCCTGGATCTTGCATCGTTTGTGTGGCAGTCGAATTGCCGAACTGGTCATCCGAAGTGTGGAGTCGTGAAAGTAAGAAAAAAAAAGAAATCCGGCGGCCCCTAGTACGTTTTAAGCCGTATTTTGGGTGTGCCGATATTGTGCCCCTTCCCCTGTGCCCACGGTATTTCAAGGGCGTAATTATGTACGCGAGGCACTGGTTTCGCTATGTCGCGAGGGCTGGGGTTGGGGCCGCATTGCTAAGCCTGCTCGGAACGTGCCAGGTGGTCTTGTTGTAGGTTACTCCGGGCGCGCTTGGCAGTGTCTGGCTTTTTAACGGCCGGACTGGAGAATTGCCTAAGAAGGCTGCTTGTACTTCCACTGCGAGAGCTGCCGTGTGCTCCTCTGTACGGAGGGAGCGTTCGGTGTTTCCGTTGACCTTGATTACTCCTCGAGGGCCTGGCAGGGGCGACTGGCTCCATCGCGTATACGTCCCGTAGCGCACGCTTCTGCTCCCTCTTGGGAATGTGGGTTGTGTATATCATGTTCACCGTCCGCACTTGTGGGGGAAACCCCTTCTGTCCATTTTTGTTCGGCGGCCTGGGCTCCTCCTCGTCATCGCTATGCAGCCCCCTGTCTTTGTTTTCGGCTCTTAACTTGCCTGCCTGCTTGAACACCCAACAGTCCCTGTTGGTGTGATTGGCTGGCCTTTTGGGGGTGCCATGGATCTGGCACAAGCGGTCGAGTATTCGGTCCAAACTGGACGGGCCCTGAGTATTCTTTTTGAATGCCTTTTTCCGCTGACCGGATTTATAGCCTCTGAAACCGGCATTAACTGCCCTATCTTCATTGCTGTCGCTGCTAACGCGGCGCTTTTGCTTATTTCGACGTGTCCTGCCACTTTTGTCCTTGGTATCCGAATTATCAGGGTTCTTTGATAAATTATTGCTGCGAGCTAGCCAGCTATCTTCGCCGGCGCAAAAGCGGGTCATGAGTGTCGTGAGGGCTGCCATAGATTTCGGCTTTTCCTGTCCCAGGTGCCGGGCGAGCCACTCGTCGCGGATGTTATGCTTGAAGGCTGCTAGGGCCTCTGCGTCCGGACAATCGACTATCTGGTTTTCTTTGTTAGGAATCGTGTCCAGAATTGCCTGGCCGATTCCTCTGGCTGCTGAATTATGTGGCTTAGGTCGTCGGCATCCGGTGGTCGCACGTAAGTGCCCTGGAAGTTGTCGAGGAATGCGGCTTCCAGGTCCTCCCAAGAACAGATTGAGTCCGCTGGCAGGCTGTTAAGCCAGTGCCGGGCTGGTCCTTTGAGTTTGAGCGGGAGGTATTTGATGGTGTGTAGATCATCGCCACGCGCCATGTGGATGTGAAGGAGATAATCCTCGATCCATACCGCCGGATTTGTTGTGCCATCGTATGATTCGATGTTTACGGGTTTGAAACCCTCTGGGATTTTATGATCCATTACTTCATCTGTGAAGCATAGTGGGTGTGCGGCGCCCCTGTATTGGGCTATATCACGACGCAACTCAGAAGAGCTATGTCTGTTGTGTTCGGCCCTGCCAGATATGTTGTATCCGGAGTGAAGATCATCGTCACGTGTCGTAGGGCGCCTGCGCGATCCGTAGATCGATCTTGTTTATCTTTCCTTATCCTCCTGTACGTCTCGCAGGTCTGGCGCATTTTCCCGTGCCTTAGCTGAGTGGCGTCGGGGCATGGCTTGGGCGGAGGGCAGAGAGGCCTCTCTGTCGTGGCCGCGAGGTGGCCGGTCTGCCATGTCGTGCGCTGGTGATGTAGGCGCTTCCTCCTTTGATCGGGGTAGCGGCCTGCGCTTTGGGTAACTCTTGGAGGGGCGTTCGAGTTCATACTCTTCAGCCGCAAGGACTTCAGTCCATCTATCAGCTAGCAAATCTTGATCAGCTCTAAGCTGTTGCTGCTTTTTCTTGAGGCTGTTCGCCGTGGCTAAAAGCCTGCGTTTAAAACGCTCTTGTTCGGCGGGGTCCGATGGTACGACGAATTCGTCGTAATCGAGGCTTGCCTCATCTTCGGAGGGAGGCATGTAGTTATCATCGTCAACCTCTTGGTCTGCCGCTCTCTCATGAGGGCTGGCTTCTCTGTCTTCCTGCGCCGAATCTTGCTGGGGTGGGTGTTCTTCGGCGCTATCCGGGGTAGTATTGTCTCCCGTGCCGGAATCACCGTTTTTACTTTGGCGAGATTTAGAGCGGCGCCGCTGACGCCGGCGCTTTGGCTGTTTCTTGGAGGTGTCTTCCCCCGCTGTTCCATCGCCATCTCCATCTTTTGGAGTATCCACCATATATATGTCATATGACGAGGTGGCCTTCCAGCGCCGTACAGGTGCCGGTTCCTGTTCGTCTCCTACCTCGTCGTCCATATCGTCGAAGTCTTCGGAGCCGAAGTCAAGCATGTCGGTTAAATCATCGACAGTGGCTACAAAGTGGGTGGTGAGTGGGCTTTGAATTTCTTCATCGTCCGTATGCCATCCTCGCTGACCGTAGTCCGGCCAGGGCTCTCCTGATAAAGAGAGAGACTTGAGAGAATTCAGAATGTCGCTAAAAGGCGAGTGCTGAAAGATGTCCGTGGCGGTGAAATCCATTATCGGTGCCCAATCGGATTCGACTGGCAGGGGCGCGGGGGGTTCGGAGTCCGGGGAGGAGTCCGGCCCCTCGAAGCCACAGGTCATGCGGAGTGCGGGGCTGGCGTTCGGCTCAATCGCCTTTGAGATCGCAGCCCCCGAGGTGACGTCCAACCGCTCATCCTCGATCGGTGCAACATGCTCTGAGTCAAGGGTCGGAATTGGTACGTGTGCGGCCTCCAGGACACTGTTCGGAGGCAGAGCTAGATCATGCCCCTCGAGATAGTGCGGCGCGCTTGGCTGTGGCTCGAACCCGTCGAAGATCAAGTCTCCGCGGATGTCAGCCGTGTAGTTTAAGCTTCCAAACCTGACTTGATGGCCAGGGGCATAGCTTTCGATCTGCTCCAGGTGACCAAGCGAATTGGCCCGCAGAGCGAAGCCGCCGAAGACGAAGATCTGTCCGGGGAGAAAAGTCTCACCCTGTACCTCATCGTTGTCGATGATCAAAGGAGCCATCGGGCCTAAAAGGCGACGACACAGAGGAACTCTCAATGAAAGCACCAATGTCAGTGTAAAAACCGGCGGATCTCGGGTAGGGGGTCCCGAACTGTGCGTCAAGGCCGGATGGTAATAGGAGACAAGGGACACGATGTTTTTTACCCAGGTTCGGGCCCTCTCGATGGAGGTAATACCCTACTCCTGCTTGATTAATATTGATGATATGGGTAGTACAAGAGTAGATCTACCACGACATCGAGGAGGCTAAACCCTAGAAGCTAGCCTATGGTATGATTGTGTATGAAGATGGTTGTCCTACGGACTACAACCCTCCGGTTTATATAGACACCGGATAGGGTTAGGGTTACACAGAGTCGGTTACAATGGTAGGAGATCTTGAATATCCGCATCACCAAGCTTGCCTTCCACGCCAAGGAAAGTCCCATCCGGACACGAGACGAAGTCTTCAATCTTGTATCTTCATAGTCCAGGAGTCCGACGAAGGTATAGTCCGGCTACCCGAACACCCCCTAATCCAGGACTCCCTCAGTGGGAATTTTCATTATAGAACTTGGCTTGTATATTCCAACGATGGGCTTCCTCAAATGCCCTAGGTCTTCATGAGCAAGCAAGTTGGATGTACACCCACTTAGTTTTAGTTTGAGCTTTCATATACTTATAGCTCTAGTGCATCCGTTGCATGGCAATCCCTACTCCTCACATTCACATAAATTGATGGGCATCTCCATAGCCCGTTGATTAGCCACGTCGATGTGAGACTTTCTCCTTTTTTGTCTTCTCCACACAACCTCCGCCATCATATTCTATTCCACCTATAGTGCTATGTCCATGGCTCACGCTCATGTATTACGTGAAAGTTGAAAAGGTTTGAGAACGTCAAAAGTATGAAACAATTGCTTGGCTTGTCATCGGGGTTGTGCATGATGTGAATATTTTGTGTGGTGAAGATGGAGCATAGCCAGACTATATAATTTTGTAGGGATAACTTTCTTTGGCCATGTTATTTTGAAAAGACATGATTGCTTTATTAGTAGGCTTGAAGTATTATTGCTTTTATGTCAAATGATAGACTATTGCTTTGAATCACTCGTGTCTTAATATTCATGCCATGATTAGATACATGATCAAGATTATGCTTGGTAGCATTCCACATCAAAAATTATCTTTTTTATCATTTACCTACTCGAGGACGAGAATGAACTAAGCTTGGGGATGCTGATACTTCTCCGTCGTATCTATAATTTTGATTGTTCCATGCCAATATTCTACAACTTTCATATACTTTTGGCAACTTTTTATACTATTTTTGGGACTAACATATTGATCCAGTGCCCAGTGCCAGTTCCTGTTTGTTGCATGTTTTATGTTTTGTAGAAACCCCATATCAAACGGAGTCCAAACGGGATAAAAACGGACGGAGAATTATTTTGGAATGATTTTTGGGAAGTAAAATCAACGAGAGACGGTGCCCGAGGTGGCCATGAGGGTGGGCCCCACGCCCACTCTAGGCAGGCGCGCCCTTGACCCTCGTGGGCCACCCGTAAGGTAGTTGATGCCCTTCTTCGGCCGCAAGAAAGCTGATTTTTGGAAAAAGACCTAGGCGAAGGTTTCAATCCAATCGGAGTTACGAATCTCCATATATACATGGAACGGTGAAAGGGCAGCAAACCAGAACACAGAAACAGAGAGAGACAGAGAGACATATCCAATCTCGGAGGGGCTCTCGCCCCTCCCACGCCATGGAGACCATGGACCAGAGGGGAAACCCTTCTCCCATCTAGGGAGAAGGTCAAGGAAGAAGAAGAACGGGGGGGGGGGGGGGCTCTCTCCCCCTCGCTTCCGGAGGCGCCGGAACGCTGCCGGGGGCCATCATCATCACCGCGATCTTCACCAACACCTCCACCATCTTCACCATCATCTCCATCACCTTCCCCCCTCTATCTACAGTGGTCCACTCTCCCGCAAACCACTGTACCCTCTACTTGAACATGGTGCTTTATGCTTCATATTATTATCCAATGATGTGTTGCCATCCTATGATGTCTGAGTAGATTTTCGTTGTCCTATCGGTGGTTGATGAATTGCTATGATTGATTTAATTTGCTTGTGGTTATGTTGCAATCCTTTGGTGCCCATCATATGAGCACGCGCGTGGATCACACCATAGGGTTAGTTGTATGTTGATAGGACTATGTATTGGAGGGCAAGAGTGACAGAAGCTTCACATAGAAATTGATGCATACGGGATTGAAGGGGGACCAATATATCTTAATGCTATGGTTGGGTTTTACCTTAATGAACATTAGTAGTTGCGGATGGTTGATAATAGTTCCAATCATAAGTGCATAGAATTCCAAGTCAGGGATGACATGCTAGCAGTGGCCTCTCCCACATAATACTTGCTATCGGTCTAGTAACGTATTCAATTGCTTACGGGACAATTTCGCAACTCCTACCACCACTTTTCCACACTCGCTATATTTACTTTATTGTGTTTTTATCTAAACAGCCCCTATTTTTATTCTCGTGCTCTTTATTTTCTTGCAAACCTATCCAAAATCACCTACAAAGTACTTCTAGTTTCATACTTGTTCTGGGTAAAGCGAACGTCAAGCGTGCGTAGAGTTGTATCGGTGGTCGATAGAACTTGAGGGAATATTTGTTCTACCTTTATCTCCTCGTTGAGTTCGACACTCTTACTTATCGAAGGAGGCTACAATTGATCCCCTATACTTGTGGGTTATCAGGCGCTGACACTAGGGCTGCCGGAGAACTTGTCGCACCAATCGCCGATAAGGTTGGAGAGATCCCCTAAACTAAAGGCCACCTCAAGAACTAGAATCCTTCCGTGTCTTGCCACGAGTGCAATCCATGTAACAGACAATATATCTTAAGTTAGAATTGCACTACGCGCTTTGATATATATAACTTGTGCTGTTGGAATAAATGTATGATGTGTCCCTTGTATGACTCTATCTTTGCATGTTTTTATACCCTATCCTTGCCGGTGCGCACACTCTTGCTGCAAGCGCTTGAGGAACGGGTACTTAGCAGCCTGCAGGAAGCGTCGCCGCTGGCAAGGTTACACTTGACGGTCTTAATGCAGCTACTTAAGTTGTTGAGCGGACTCGAAACAAAGTAAGAGCGCAACCGATCCCGACAAGGTTCCTTTGCATGCACATCTTTAATACAAAGACTAAAAATCATTCAAGGAAAAGTAGCAACTACAATAAAGAATTTGTTTCAAAGTTTTTCAAATTAGCTTTTTCTTTGTTGTACTTCTTGTCGTAGAATGATAACTTGAGTGTCATTTGGGTATCCACACCATCACGCCCCCCCCCCCAGGAAACTTGCACTTGAGGAACCCTTCCGTCCTTTGAGAAAAAGAAAGAAGAGAAAAAGGAGTATGGAATCCTTGACGACTCGTTAAGCATTTCACACAAGGGAAGATGTAACACAACATCACATGCAACATACACAAATAAATATGTACTTTGACAAAGAGTTGTGAAACGCTTAGCTTTATTTCACTATGCACAGGGTCAGCGCCTGGCTTTGTACAAAGGATTACATACCTTGCCGGACTTGTACAAAATAGGTTGCCGGGTGGCTCAGAAACCGTGCCTCACAGGTAGAACTTGCGAAGATGCTCAATGTTCCATGAATTCCGCATGGGAGTGCCATCTTCAGTCTCCATACGGACTAAGCCAGGTTTGGTGACTTGCACTACAAGATAAGGGCCTTCCCACTTTGGTGTCAACTTGTTTAATCCCTTCGCGGATTGGATCCGATCAAGGACAAGGTCACCTTCCTCAAGGCTTCGGGCATGCACTTTGTGGCAATGGTAGCAGCGCAAAGCTTGCTGGTAGTGCGCAACACGCACGGCAACCCAAAGACGATCTTCCTCAAGGAGCGTGGCATCATCTTGTCGCATCTGCTCTTGCTATCACACCCTGCATTTTGTAACATATCATTTGCATTAATAAAGCATGAAAATTTGGACCAACAAAAACTTTTGCATTATTTGGCTTTTATTTTGAAGTTGGTTTTCTCTGAGTGGTTTTTCAAGTGCTCTTAATAGTCAACTACTCCACCTTCTATACTTCATCTCCTTGTCCCAAACTTCTGCCCAATGATCGTGCCATGTGTATAGAGCAATATAGTATTTTCTTACAAAAATAATTTGGCCAAAAAGTATTTTTTTGAATTAGTTTTCCAAAAAAAACCTGGATTGAGGATTTCACTGCAAATACTTAATTAAGGGCAGTAAAAATATTTCCAAAGATATATTTGACACCTATTAGATATAGGATACCCAGAAACCACAAAAATATAATTTTGAAAGTTATTTTCCTATTTTATTTAAAGGGTTTTTCTTAAGGCCAGAAATGGTCTTAAATAGGTTAAAATTATTTAAAAGCTTTAAAAATATTTGAGAAAAATTAGGGATACTCAATGGACATATATTTTCCATATATATGAGTTTCAACACATGGTCATGATCAAAATATTGGACAAAACCTCCCAAAACCCTTTCTGCTCATTTCAAGGATTTGAAATATTTCTACAGGAAATATTTTCATAAAAATCCAAGAAAATTCTAGCATGTCACATATGACATTTTTGATGATCTTTCCTAGCATCATGTCATGGAGTACAGTATAACCTCATGAAACCCTCTCAAAACCACTTCTGTCCTTTTTCAAGTTTGAACAGCTTTGCACTGTCAAACATGTCCAATTGCTCTCAAACTTGGTGCACATGCTCAAATGGTGTAATAATGCATCTAGACCAAATGGCACAAGTTGGAGAGAATTTTATCTTGATCAAAGTGCCCCAAAACCCTCTCTGACCAGAATCAAATTTGAACAAGTTTGTACAACCAACCTTCTCTCCTTGACCCCAACTTTTGTGAGCATGTTCACATGACCAAATAAGGCCACTACACCAATTGGTGCATCAAGGAGAAGTGATTTGCTCAACTAGATCTACACAAGTCCATTTCTGCTCACTTCTAGGGTTTACAAAAGTTGCATTGGCAACTTTGCCCAATTAAGCTCCAAATTGGTGGAAGGCCCTAATTATATGTGTCATTTCACCCTGTGGAGTGTCATGGCAATTGGAGATCATTTTATTGCCCAAACCAACATCAAACACCTTCTGTCATTTTGCAAAAACCACTGTTTTGACCCCTTCCACTATTCTTGGTGAGCTCCAATTTTTTACCACCACCCCTTCTAGTCCTTTTTCACCTCTAGTAGAAATGGCAAGCCCATAGCTCACTTATTGGATGGGTAAAACCCCACTTCCTCTCCCTAGTCAGCCCATTTGCACACTTCTTCTCCCTCTCTCCTCACCCCAGTGGCCATCCAGGGCATCCAATGCCCCCTCCCCTTTCTTTACTCCTCCCTTGAGCTACTGGACATGGTTGGCCACGCCAAAGGGCATAAAAAAATGGCATGCCGGCCATTTGCACGCCCTGGAGCGCGCTACAGTGCACCCCCGCACTGTAGCCGCCCCCTTCCAGCCGCTTCCGGCCACCTCGGGCCTCCCCAGCACGCCCGACGAGACGCCTCGGCGTCCGGGACACGGTAGCTGGTCGGCCCCCTCCTCCTTCCCTCTCTCCTGCCCCTGCTCGCACGCGCGCCATGGCCGCCCAAGAGCTCCAATGAGCACGCTCGCACGCGCGGCGTCTCTGACCTGTCCCCGCCCCCTCTCTTCTCCCCTTGGGCGTAGTCGAGCCCCACGAACACCCCAGACACAACCAACCAGGCCCCCGTGACCCATGGCGACGACAACGAGCTCGCCGGCGCATAGGTCCACGGTGGACCACCGTGCGGCTATATAAGGCCTCCCCGAGCCCTTCCACCCTCACCACCCGCTCTCTGCACCACCAAAACCTCCCCCTGCACCTCCAGTTCGCCTCCAGAGCCGCCCGAGCTCGAGATCGAGCTCGAGCTCCGTCGCGTCGGCTCGCCGGAATTCACGAGGTAGAAGCCTCCCCCGCTCCTCCTTTGCCTCGATCTGGAACCCCTGCACCCCACTGATCATTTCCCCCTTGCTTCCCCTCTCTGTAGCTACCGGAATCGACCGGAGCCGTCGACTCCCGATGCTCCTCCGCCGCGGACCTCGTCGCCGGCGAACCAGGCACCCCCGCCGGCCAAGTCCACCACCCCCCGACGTGCGGCACTCCCCTGAAGCCATCCCCGCACTCGCGGGAGCTCGCCGTGGCCTGCATCATCGCCGGTGAGCACAGCAACCCCCCTGTCCACGGGTTAGTGATGACAGGCGGGCCCCGCCTGTCATCCTCTCCCTCATTCCCGCGCCCCGTCCGACCTGCGGGCCCCGCCCGTCAGGTTTGAAAACGGGTGGACGGGCGCGCGCGCGCTGTGCCCTGGCTCGGCTGGGCCGGCCCGCTGGCTGGGCCTGTTGCCCTGCGGCTGTTCTGGCCCAGTTGCACAGTGCCGCTTCTCCCTTTTCTTTTTTCTGGAAACTTGCAAAAATTCCACAGGATTAAATATTAATCCAAATGCAATAATTCCAACTCCCATATTTTTCTAAAAATCCCACCTATTTAATGGTGCAACTTCCATTCAAATCCAACCAACTTTTCTTTACTATAAATATTTAAATGTGATTTTAAGCATTTAAATATGCCTTTGAAAATCCATTTCTCCTGTTCCACAACTCCAAATCCAAAACTAGGAATTTTCCCCTTCTTAGTTTTCACCCTAGTATTTAACAAAAATGAGTTGACATTTTTATGAGCACTTTGGTTTTCTATTTTATTATTGCCTTATTTTCTCGTTATTTTCTTGCGATGATTAGATCCCGTTTTAGACGAAGTTGCTCAAGAATAAGAAGAAGGAGAAGGATTTGAAGAACTTGAAGACTTTGAAGACCAAGGCAAGCAGCCCTTTGACCATGTCTATGAAACCTTTTTATGCATGTCATATAGCACTTTATTAGCGTTGCTTCGGAATCATGATGTGATGGGAACCACTTTGATGGGTTGCCTCTGTTACTTCCTCGTTGATACTTGCATTGTGCATGACCCTACCTCCTTATGAGGGTTATGCCGGTGGGAGTAGATAGGATGCTAAAGTAGTGCTACGCAAAAAGGGACGGGAATATGCATGGTGATGGAGACAAAGCATTTTCAAAGGACTTTTTGAAAACCCCATCGGGTGCCACTTATGCCCGAGGGAGATGATGAGATGGGTAGCCACTTGATGACGAAGTGGTGTACCGAGGCAAGTGTGTGTCTTGTTTTCGAAAACGGATTAGATTTAAGATTTGTCGACTGTCCCAACCTTACATGCGCAACCACTCCACCCTTATGTGGGAAAGGGCATTATTGATTACCTAGGTCGATACTAGCTTGGAGCCCGCATTACTAGTGACGGGGGAGAGTTGGTGCTCTCTCTCGGGACGGGGTCGTGCTAGGTAGGGCGACCATGACTGTCTTTACAGGGCACCGGATACACCGTTGTGTCCCCTCTCGGATGTTACGATCTCGAGCGAGTCTCGTATGATGTACATCGAGAGGATACGGAACAACGAGTGGACTCCTTGTTAGTGTCGTCTAGGGAAAGATAGTGATCGGGTGCTTACCCCGGGTACTTGAGGTACTGTCACGACCGGTTTTTCCGGACATTTCCTTCCAGAAAAATGGCCGTCGAGCTCATCAGCCCCAGGATTACTGTTAGCTGATGAGGTTCCAACTTGATACAGGAATTCCAAGCAAGAGTACAAAATATGCAGTACAAGACCATTGTGGCCTATGAGTACAACAAATGGTTTCTAGTGGTTGAGGGCGGAAGCGTTTTGTGGATCACCACGACTATGGGACTCCCTTTCCCACGGGAACAGCTGACCAGGTTAACTCCTATCTTCGCGAGGCTGCTATCACCGTTGCTTAGGTTTCTGAGGCTGTCATCGCAATGCTCCTCTCCAAGCAAGCAAATCTGGCCAAGACAATAGCAAGGGACAAGCCAGTGAGTACTTTGAATGCTCGCAAACATTAAGAACACAGGTATAATGTAGGCACAGATAATCCTGCTTGAAAATTTTATAAGGTTACTCTGATTATCATGGAGTAAAGTTCATGTAAAAGAAATGCCACAGTCGGGCGTCTGAGCGACACCACATACAGGGCTTTAAAATAAATGCCACGGTCGGGCGTCTGAGCGACACCACATACACGGCTTTAAAAGAAATGCCACCGTCGGGCGTCTGAGCGACACCACATACAGGGCTTTAAAAGAAATGCCACAGTCGGGCGTCTGAGCGACACCACATACAGGGCTTTAAAAGAAATGCCACCGTCGGGCGTCTGAGCGACACCACATACAGGGCTTTAAAAGAAATGCCACAGTCGGGCATCTGAGCGACACCACATACAGGGCTTTAAAAGAAATGCCACAGTCGGGCGTCTGAGCGACACCACATATAGGGCTTTAAAAGAAATGCCACAGTCGGGCGTCTGAGCGACACCACATACAGGGCTTTAAAAGAAATGCCACAGTCGGGCGTCTGAGCGACACCACATACAGGGCTTTAAAAGAAATGATCATAGTGAATATCCCGGAGGTAGAACCATCCCAGAGATATTCGATGATAACAACAATATCACGGGTTAGTCAACAATAGTAATAATCATAATCATCACAAGTCGCAAGTAGTAATTCCCGTTCTGGTTTTACAGTTTCACCTCCGAAGACCGACAATAAGACCGACACTTGACCCATCCCAGACTGTAATCCTTAACCATGGACATGGCTATTCGAATAGGTTTAATCTCTGCAGAGGGTGTAGTCTTTACCCACGAGTAACGGATTCCTTTAGTCCATCGGGACTAATTCCGTCTACGGTCTTTTAATTGAAAACACACCTGACTTGCACACACCATCTTAACTTACCGGTGTCTGGAATCACCCACGACACCTGTCAAGCAAACTCTAAGTGGGGAGGCTACAACCTCGACGTAGCATGGGATCACAAAATTTATACCGCGCGCAAACTAGGGGAGCTACCCCCTTCGGCTACAACCGAAACACCCATGCCCCCGGACCAGGTGGCATGCCTACCGGATGCAGCCGGTATCTTCCACCATGGCCTCTCTGTACGGTGTGTGCCATGACAAGGGTTAACAACTTACTGAACCATACCCTACTCACGGTAGGGACTTGTGGCAGTACGAAACAAGTATGGGGGTTACCGGAACAAGACTCGATCTATGGTCGACTCAGGAGGTAGTAACATTTCCTGCAAGGTTAGCATAACAATGCATATTCTTCAACCAACAGATAGAAACACCATACGACATACCCCATCATGCCATACCGGACACGACCGTCTCAACGGAGGACTAGGGACAAGACCGCGTCTACCCAAGACAGAGGTCTTCCCGGCATTCCTTCCGGTATGCATGAAAAGTGTATGGCGGTGATTTCAAACACAAATCATGTCAACTCCATTAGCATGAAAATCACTAATATGCACTATGAATAGGATCACATCCTCACATAAAATGACGCATGCAAGTGTCGGGGTGGTGTTGTCACCGGGCCCAACAACACATACAAAAAAATTACACCAGGGTTCAGAATGCTTGCCTTTAGGTCATGGAAAAGAGGGGTGCATCCAAAACCTCTTGAAATCTTCCAAAATCCTATTTAAAGGAATATGTATGAATTAACACATACAATTAAAACAGCACAGAAAGTTGTTTGGAAATTTTTTCAAATAAATCTTAAAATAAACTAGACAAAATTTAAGGAATGTAGGAAAAAGAATCAATTCATTTGGGGTATTATTTAAAGAGTTATGTTCAGTCAAAGTTCAGTCAAAACTGTTATTTGAATTAAAACAGAAAAGAAAACGATTAAACGAGAATACGCTTTCAATCAGAGGAGGCGTACTTGCGGCTTTACGCTTCCACTTATACACGTGGGCGGTGTGGGGGTGTCACTGACAGTGGGTCCGGGACCCCACTAGTCAGGTTTGACTAGTCGCCCGCGCTTTCCCCTTCCTCTGCCCGAGAGGAGCGGGGCTCCGGTGGTCGTCGCCGGCGAACGGCGGCACTTCGCGGGCATCCGATGGTGGAGGTGGATCCGCATGGCTGGGGCGTTTCTCCTGGTGGTTTTTTTGTTCTCTGGGGTGGACAGAGCTAGCGGCGACGAGCTCCGCGGCGGACTGCGGTCGTCGGAGAAAGTGGAATATTGCCTGTGGCATGTCCCGATCAAGATTGAGTAGGGGAACGAGCTCACGGGAGGATGAGGGTGTTTCTGGTGAAGAGAATGGAGAAGGGAGGGCTCTGGTGGCGCCGTGCTGGTCGGGGCAATGGCGGCGGCCGAGGTTGCCGGAGAGGAAGAAGACGACCTTTCCCTCATCATCTAACGGCCAATGGGGCTCTAGTAAGGTGGCTTGGGGTCGTCTCCGAGCGGAGGTGAGCTCGGGGCTCCTTATATAGGCGGTGGTGGTCGGTTCCGAAGCGGCCGGCGATAAGGATGACGGCGAACCGCCTTTCTGTGCTTGCAGGGCGACGTGGCGGCAACAAGCGCTAGGGGACGACGTTGCACTGCTCCAGGAGGCAGGTGGCGAGCGCTGGGAGCTTGGGCGGCGCTGGCTAGTGCAGGAGTGGTCGGGTGGCGGTAGCGGCCGCGAGCGTGCCGCCAAATGGCCTCTGACGGCAGCGCTGTAGGGTGCCAGGGCGGATGGCGTGTTGTGGCGAGGCGGGGAGTGCGTGGCGAAGTTCTCCCGTGCGGGCCAAGGCAGGGGGTGCGACGCGGCGGCTCGGTTGCGCGGCTGCAATACGCGCGCTCTGGGCGCGCCCAGAGCACGCTCACCAGCTGCTCGGCGAAATGCCAGGGCGAGCTAGAGGTCTCGAGTGAGGCTAGGACTTAGCAGGCCTAAGCTAGGGGTAGTGGGGAGTCCATTGGACAAGGTAGCTAGGCAAGGGAAGCAAGATCACAGTCTAAACAAAAATTCATGCCAAATCAGATCATGCCCACAGGGTGTTTGATAAAATGCCAGAGGCATTTAGGAAGGTCTTGGAGTGATCAAATTCTCCAGATTAGTGTCTCCTTGGATGCACAAGAGGGTGGTGAGGTCATTTGGGCAAAAGGGGGAACTTGCTAGTGCAAGTTTTGCAAAACTACACTTCTGGACAGGGAATAAATGGCCTCATTTCATGAATCAGAAGTGATCCAAATGTTGCATGCTCTTGGACTTAGGGGTTTGGTAGGGTTGGCTACAAGTAGAAAAAGGAATCATGGGTAAAGGAGCAACTAAAAATGTGGTTGCTGTACAAACCAGCAAGTTGGGCCAGAATGAAGATGAGGTTGATTCACTCAAATTCTCCAAAGAACAACTCTATGTTTTTGCATAAAGTTGAATCATATGCTGCTACTCACATCCCATAATTTTGGTGGAGGCTAGAAAGAAATATTTAAATGGGTTGTAGTGAAAAATTGCCCACTGGACCAGAGAAGAAAATTAGGTGTAGAGCTCAAATTATTTCAAGAATAAAAGATATTTTTGCACAAAAGTGATTTAAAAACTTCACATGACATCTCCAAATTCTGGTGGGATTCTTGAATAAATTTATGAAGAAGTTGTAGTTCAAATATGGCCTTATAGCCTTGAAAAACCATTTTTCAACAAAAATAAGGACCAAGCAATTTAATTTTGTAATTAGCTCTACTAATACAAGAAAAGTTTTTCCTTGAGAGTTTAAACAAGCCCAAAAATATGTTTGAAAAGTTTTCACTTTGGGGAAAAACTCCATAATAACCAAGTTCAAAAATCAAAAGGGATCTCAGAAAATAAAAGTTTTAATTCCTGGCAAAATTTTAATTAGTAAAACAAGGTCAAAATTTTTTTTTTGGGGTGTCACAACACTACCCCCCTTAAGAAAAATCTCATCCTCGAGATTTGCTAAGGGTTGTTTTAAAAACTCTCCGGGATTTTTCGCGAGGGAAAACGGTTAAAATAAAGGAGCACAAGTCACAACAAAACCATACATATTAGTAGAAGCCAAATAACTTATTCGTCGCGCAAGCTCAGGTTATCACGCATAAGTCATAATACATAATTAAATGTTGCCATAATGAACACAGCAGCAATGTCTAAAATGGAAACGGTAACTGGATGGGGTCCTGCGAGAACATTTCTGGTACTGAGACACATTCCTCTTCTATCGGGGGAAGGGGTTTAACCAGCCGATGTATGTGCCTCTCTTGGCCGGGCCTCAGGGGTCTGCCGATGGCGATCTGAGGATTTAAATCCGCGAGACTCTGGAGATAACCCATCACATGTTGGGTGAAGCGTTCTTGAGCGATGACATACTGGACAAGGTTGGCTAGGACTGGGTCTTTCTTAATTCGTCCACCGGGAAAAGATGACACTCCACCGGGTGCTGCACGGCTCGGAAAGTAATAATACCCTCGTTCGCTGGCATAGGGTACCGCGAATCAAAGGCGAGCAAGCGCTTCATATGCAGTAGCCTCTATGGCCATAAGCGGGGTTGGCATAGATTTCCCCATGAAGGAGACCTCTGTTGGGTCTTGGTCTGAGTTCACGGGAGGGATGTGCACTGTTGCCCAGTATCTCGAGGTGGTAGAGGTGATCCTCGATTTGAACAGCTCGTACTGGGGTGGCTGGGTAGCGCCCATGGTACTGCAGATAAAATCCCACAATATCTTGATAAAACTACCCGAGGTTGCATCTGGGGTTCTCAGATGAATGCTGGGGCTCGGCATGGCAAGAAATGGTTGTGAGGGTGGTGCAAAAGGTGATAGGTGCTTTGGCAAGGTCACACGGTGGCCTTTTATAGCACTGGAGCTGGGTCACTATTACCATGGTGAATGGTAAGGAACTTCCAGCTCCGCTCCACGGGTCGGAGTCAAGCTACAGATACACATATTTCACCGAGGTGACGTGTTACTGTGGGGGTCACCGGGGTCTTTGGCAACCGTGCCTGGGTAGAAATGCTGGCATACCCATGCAAGGCTGCAGGGGCTCACGACAGGCGGCGTTTATTTACAAGGTCACACGGTTACAAGTGAGAATACTCCGGGACTCGATATTACTCGGGTGACTTAGTCTACCTCGTTTACATCCATGCGGGCGTGCCTGGTGGATGTTGAGGCTCCTCCACGGGTATTGCCGTCGGAATCCACTGGAGTGGGTTGAGGGGATGCAGGCTCGGGGTAGCGATGATGACCATCTCTGGGATTGCTGGCTACAACCCCGTTGGAGTGTGTCCCCAATATGGGACGAAGCACTTCCGGGGTTATCGCAACACTTTGGCCGATGGCTGGGGTAGACCTCAGGGGCTCGATCGGTTGTCCAAACAGCACGACTGGGTTGTCGGTGCTGGGCTCGTCCTCTCTTCTCGCCGGGGCTCGACGAACCAGCTCCCCACGAGCTGCGATAA
The DNA here is from genome assembly GCA_032464435.1 of Aegilops umbellulata. Taxonomy (NCBI): domain Eukaryota; kingdom Viridiplantae; phylum Streptophyta; class Magnoliopsida; order Poales; family Poaceae; genus Aegilops; species Aegilops umbellulata. The sequence goes on from CP136060.1 coordinate 292,905,445, forward strand.
GATCAATAGTGACCTGATCGCACAGTTCCTCTAGTGCACTTACGTAGCGCACTAGGTGCAGTAATGCAGGATCTGTTTCGTGATCTCCGTTGGCAACTTGGGGTGGTCTACCATATCCTTCCCGTCTGGGGTAGTAGTGAAACGAGCGACAGTCAACTCGGGGCGATAAGTGCCGGAGATGAACTATAACTTCTCGAGCGGCTAGTTGGATGGCTTGTGGCTCAAAGGAAGTTGTTCTTCCGGTGAACCTGTAGGGGCGTTCGGGTGCTAGACCCCTACCATAGACATGCACAGTGGCCCAGAATTGACGGCTCTCACCGCTCATGGATCCTTGGTACACGACATATTCTGGGGGCTCCTCTAACGCATAGGCACGACGGGTGAGGTTTGCGAGTATGGTCACAAAACCTCCAAGGTTGGTTGCCGTAGTCTCAGTGTGCATGACGGGACCAGGCATTGTGGTTCGGTTTAGGATAGCGGCTGTGCTGTGCTAGTTTGGGGCTAGCGTGCCCTTTTTATAGGAAAAAGGGGACGGAGTCTTCCTTCGCACGCTTGCGTGAAAGATTATTCAGGATTCGGTCACTGGCGCATGATTGACGGCTAGGTTGGTAGGTTGGGCACCGACTGCCAAAAGGTGTCGGGTCACTATGGGGCTATCTTGCAGGAGAAGCTTGGCTGGGGCTTTGATTATGGCTTGGTGGGTTGGTTTGCCTAAGATTTTTGACCTGGCTAGGATAGGATTAGCCAATGGTCAGCCTGGCTCTGATACCAAGTCAGTCACGACCGGTTTTTCCGGACATTTCCTTCCAGAAAAATGGCCGTCGAGCTCATCAGCCCCAGGATTACTGTTAGCTGATGAGGTTCCAACTTGATACAGGAATTCCAAGCAAGAGTACAAAATATGCAGTACAAGACCATTGTGGCCTATGAGTACAACAAATGGTTTCTAGTGGTTGAGGGCGGAAGCGTTTTGTGGATCACCACGACTATGGGACTCCCTTTCCCACGGGAACAGCTGACCAGGTTAACTCCTATCTTCGCGAGGCTGCTATCACCGTTGCTTAGGTTTCCGAGGCTGTCATCGCAATGCTCCTCTCCAAGCAAGCAAATCTGGCCAAGACAATAGCCAGGGATAAGCCAGTGAGTACTTTGAATGTACTCGCAAACATTAAGAACACAGGTATAATGTAGGCACAGATAATCCTGCTTCAAAATTTTATATGGTTACTCTGATTGTCATGGAGTAAAGTTCATGTAAAAGAAATGCCACAGTCAGGCGTCTGAGCGACACCACATACAGGGCTTTAAAATAAATGCCACAGTCGGGCGTCTGAGCGACACCACATACAGGGCTTTAAAAGAAATGCCACCGTCGGGCGTCTGAGCGACACCACATACAGGGCTTTAAAAGAAATGCCACAGTCGGGCATCTGAGCGACACCACATACAGGGCTTTAAAAGAAATGCCACAGTCGGGCGTCTGAGCGACACCACATATAGGGCTTTAAAAGAAATGCCACAGTCGGGCGTCTGAGCGACACCACATACAGGGCTTTAAAAGAAATGCCACAGTCGGGCGTCTGAGCGACACCACATACAGGGCTTTAAAAGAAATGATCATAGTGAATATCCCGGAGGTAGAACCATCCCAGAGATATTCGATGATAACAATAATATCACGGGTTAGTCAACAATAGTAATAATCATAATCATCACAAGTCGCAAGTAGTAATTCCCGTTCTGGTTTTACAGTTTCACCTCCGAAGACCGACAATAAGACCGACACTTGACCCATCCTAGACTGTAATCCTTAACCATGGACATGGCTATTCGAATAGGTTTAATCTCTGCAGAGGGTGTACTCTTTACCCACGAGTAACGGATTCCTTTAGTCCATCGGGACTAATTCCGTCTACGGTCTTTTAATTGAAAACACACCTGACTTGCACACACCAGCTTAACTTACCAGTGTCTGGAATCACCCACGACACCTGTCAAGCAAACTCTAAGTGGGGAGGCTACAACCTCGACGTAGCATGGGATCACAAAATTTATACCGCGCGCAAACTAGGGGAGCTACCCCCTTCGGCTACAACCGAAACACCCATGCCCCCGGACCAGGTGGCATGCCTACCGGATGCAGCCGGTATCTTCCACCATGGCCTCTCTGTACGGTGTGTGCCATGACAAGGGTTAACAACTTACTGAACCATACCCTACTCACGGTAGGGACTTGTGGCAGTACGAAACTAGTATGGGGGTTACCGGAACAAGACTCGATCTATGGTCGACTCAGGAGGTAGTAACATTTCCTGCAAGGTTAGCATAACAATGCATATTCTTCAACCAACAGATAGAAACACCATACGACATACCCCATCATGCCATACCGGACACGACCGTCTCAACGGAGGACTAGGGACAAGACCGCGTCTACCCAAGACAGAGGTCTTCCCGGCATTCCTTCCGGTATGCATGAAAAGTGTATGGCGGTGATTTCAAACACAAATCATGTCAACTCCATTAGCATGAAAATCACTAATATGCACTATGAATAGGATCACATCCTCACATAAAATGACGCATGCAAGTGTCGGGGTGGTGTTGTCACCGGGCCCAACAACACATACAAAAAAATTACACCAGGGTTCAGAATGCTTGCCTTTAGGTCATGGAAAAGAGGGGTGCATCGAAAACCTCTTGAAATCTTCCAAAATCCTATTTAAAGGAATATGTATGAATTAACACATACAATTAAAACAGCACAGAAAGTTGTTTGGAAAATTTTTCAAATAAATCTTAAAATAAACTAGACAAAATTTAAGGAATGTAGGAAAAAGAATCAATTCATTTGGGGTAATATTTAAAGAGTTATGTTCAGTCAAAGTTCAGTCAAAACTGTTATTTGAATTAAAACAGAAAAGAAAACGATTAAACGAGAATACGCTTTCAATCAGAGGAGGCGTACTTGCGGCTTTACGCTTCCACTTATACACGTGGGCGGTGTGGGGGTGTCACTGACAGTGGGTCCGGGACCCCACTAGTCAGGTTTGACTAGTCGCCCGCACTTTCCCCTTCCTCTGCCCGAGAGGAGCGGGGCTCCGGTGGTCGTCGCCGGCGAACGGCGGCACTTCGCGGGCATCCGATGGTGGAGGTGGATCCGCACGGCTGGGGCGTTTCTCCTGGTGGTTGTTTTGTTCTCTGGGGTGGACGGAGCTGGCGGCGACGAGCTCCGCGGCGGACGGCGGTCGTCGGAGAAAGTGGAATATTGCCTGTGGCGTGTCCCGATCAAGATTGAGTAGGGGAACGAGCTCACGGGAGGATGAGGGTGTTTCTGGTGAAGAGAATGGAGAAGGGAGGGCTCTGGTGGCGCCGTGCTGGTCGGGGCAATGGCGGCGGCCGAGGTTGCCGGAGAGGAAGAAGACGACCTTTCCCTCTTCATCTGACGGCCAATGGGGCTCTAGTAAGGTGGCTTGGGGTCGTCTCCGAGCGGAGGTGAGCTCGGGGCTCCTTATATAGGCGGTGGTGGTCGGTTCCGAAGCGGCCGGCGATAAGGATGATGGCGAACCGCCTTTCTGTGCTTGCAGGGCGACGTGGCGGCGACAAGCACTAGGGGACGACGTTGCACTGCTCCAGGAGGCAGGTGGCGAGCGCTGGGAGCTTGGGCGGCACTGGCTAGTGCAGGAGTGGTCGGGCGGCGGTAGCGGCCGCGAGCGTGCCGCCAAATGGCCTCTGACGGCGGCGCTGTAGGGTGCCAGGGCGGATGGCGTGTTGTGGCGAGGCGGGGAGTGCGTGGCGAAGTTCTCCCGTGCGGGCCAAGGCAGGGGGTGCGACGCGGCGGCTCGGTTGCGCGGCTGCAATACGCGCGCTCTGGGCGCGCCCAGAGCACGCTCACCAGCTGCTCGGCGAAATGCCAGGGCGAGCTAGAGGTCTCGAGTGAGGCTGGGACTTAGCAGGCCTAAGCTAGGGGTAGTGGGGAGTCCATTGGACAAGGTAGCTAGGCAAGGGAAGCAAGATCACAGTGTAAACAAAAATTCATGCCAAATCAGATCCTGCCCACAGGGTGTTTGATAAAATGCCAGAGGCATTTAGGAAGGTCTTGGAGTGATCAAATTCTCCAGATTAGTGTCTCCTTGGATGCACAAGAGGGTAGTGAGGTCATTTGGGCAAAAGGGGGAACTTGCTAGTGCAAGTTTTGCAAAACTACACTTCTGGACAGGGAATAAATGGCCTCATTTCATGAATCAGAAGTGATCCAAATGTTGCATGCTCTTGGACTTAGGGGTTTGGTAGGGTTGGCTACAAGTAGAAAAAGGAATCATGGGTAAAGGAGCAACTAAAAATGTGGTTGCTGTACAGACCAGCAAGTTGGGCCAGAATGAAGATGAGGTTGATTCACTCAAATTCTCCAAAGAACAACTCTATGTTTTTGCATAAAGTTGAATCATATGCTGCTACTCACATCCCATAATTTTGGTGGAGGCTAGAAAGAAATATTTAAATGGGTTGTAGTGAAAAATTGCCCACTGGACCAGAGAAGAAAATTAGGTGTAGAGCTCAAATTATTTCAAGAATAAAAGATATTTTTGCACAAAAGTGATTTAAAAACTTCACATGACATCTCCAAATTTTGGTGGGATTCTTGAATAAATTTATGAAGAGGTTGTAGTTCAAATATGGCCTTATAGCCTTGAAAAACCATTTTTCAAGAAAAATAAGGATCAAGCAATTTAATTTTGTAATTAGCTCTACTAATACAAGAAAAGTTTTTCCTTGAGAGTTTAAACAAGCCCAAAAACATGTTTGAAAAGTTTTCACTTTGGGGAAAAACTCCATAATAACCAAGTTCAAAAATCAAAAGGGATCTCAGAAAATAAAAGTTTTAATTCCTGGCAAAATTTTAATTAGTAAAACAAGGTCAATTTTTTTTTGGGGTGTCACAGGTACCGCGGGTCGTGGATGACACGGAAGTTTCCCGGATCTTGTGGGTAAAGTGTGCAACCTCTGCAGAGTGTAAAACTATTCGAATAGCCGTGTCCACTGTCAAGGACAGTTGGGCGGTGCTGCTTAAACTACGTCCATGTGTTGACAAACCAGTGTGTGTTTGGATAAGTGGGAAGAATTACTTGGGTCAAGTCAAGGACTTGACATGATTGAGTTGGGTTGGTGCCCACTCTAACTATGTTGATATCTGTAACCTGTCCTCATGATTACTTGAATTCTCCTGAAGCATGTCTTACAAGTTGTTGAACATGTCATTGCACTCAAAACTAGCTTTCCGCAAAAATTTACCTATGTCATGCATTATTGTACCTTGAACCAAAACATGGGTTGCTTGCGAGTACATTCAAAGTACTCATTGGCTTGCCACTAGTTATTTAATTGACCAGGCATGGAAGAACAGGAGTTCGATGAAGAATCCTTTGGAGACGAACATGCGAACTAGGACGCTTCCCAGTCAGAATGCCTATAGGGTTAAGGCAGATGGCATGGGTTCTACTTATCAACGAAGATTTCTGTTGCTTGTGTTTCATTTGATGTTCAGCCCCTAAGGCTTTATCTATGTAAGACTTGACCATAATGGTCATAATTTGTGTAAGACGGTATGTATGGATGTAAGACTCTTGTTATTCAGCTTCTCTGTGTTCAGTGAGCATTGATCTCTGGGATCACTGTACACGTGCATTCGGTGATCACGACTTATGTGTCGGGGTCCCCACACTTGCTCAGCTTCGTCAAAAGCTTGCACTTGAGGTTACCCGTATATGAGTTCTATGGGTAGCACCGCCTCTGCACCATAGACTAGGAAGAAGAGTGTTTTGCCGGCTTCTCGATTTGGTGTCGTCCTAAGTGACCAAAGAACTGTCGACAACTCATCAATATAGCGCCTTCCGCACTTGTGCAGCTTGTCAAATGTTCTGGTCTTGAGACCGTGCAACACTTCAGCATTTGCTCTCTCCACTTGGCCGTTGCTTCTCGGGTGAGCCACTGATGCAAAACAGATTTTGCTGCCAAGGTCTTGAACGTAAACATGAAGGTGCGACTTGTGAACAGTGTGCCGTTGTCGGTGATGATCCTGTTAGGGACATGCTACTTGTGAGATGCGTTGGATTTCCCCGACAAAGAGGAGATGATGCAGTACAGTAGAGATAAGTATTTCCCTCATTTATGAAACCAAGGTTATCAATCCAGTAGGAGAATCACACAATAACTCATTAACAATGTCTGCACACAAAATAACAAATCCTTGCACCCAACGCGAACAAGGGGTTGTCAGTCCCTTGACGGTTAATTGCAAGATTAAATCAAACAAAAATATAAAATAAAATAAATAAAGTAAAATTGCAGCAAGGTATTTTTAGGATTTTTAATATATGATAAAGGTAGACCCGGGGACCATAGTTTTCACTAGAGGCTTCTCTCTTGAAAATAGCATACAGTGGGTAAACTAATTACCGTTGGGAAATTGATAGAAAAGCAAACAATCATGTCCGAGACAAGTAGACCGAAACAATTCTGCATCTACTACTATTATTCCACACATCGACCGCTATTCAACATGCATCTAGAGTATTAAGTTCATAAAGAACGGAGTAACACCTTAAGCAAGATGACATGATGTAGACAAAGTAAACTCACGCATGAATAAAACCCATCTTTTTATCCTTGCTAGCAACGATACAATACATATTATGTCCCTTCTGTCACTGGTATTGAGCACCGCAAGATCGAACCCATTACAAAGCACCACTCCGATTGCAATCTAGTTGGCCAAACCAAATCAACAGATCGGAGAGAAATACGAAGCTATAACAATCATGCATAAAAGAGTCCAGGGAAAACTCAAATATTATTCATGGATAATCTGATCATAAACTCACAATTCATCAGATCCAACAAACACACCGCAAAAAGTGATTACATCAGATAAAACTCCAAGAACATCGAGGAGAATATTGTATTGAAGATCAAGTAGAGAGAAGAAGCCATCTAGCTACTAACTATGGACCCGTAGGTCTATGGTAAACTACTCACGCATCATCAGAAGGGCAACAAGGTTGATGTAGAGCCCCTCCGTGATCGAATCCCCCCCGGCAAAGTGTTGGAAAAGGCATGCGGATGGGATCTCTCAAGAACAGGAACTTGAAGTGGCGGAATAAGTATTTCGTGGACTCCTTTGTTGGTTTCCTGATTTTTGAGAATTTATAGAGGCGGAGTTAGGTCAAATGGAGCTACAAGGGCCCACGAGCCACCAAGGCACGCCCTGGTGCCTTGTGGGCCACTGCTCGATCTTACCGTCCCCTACCAAAGCTTCCACGGTCTCTTATGTCCAGAAAAAATCACCAAAAAGTTTCGTGGCATTTGGACTTCGTTTGGTACTGATATTTCGAAAAACCAAAAAACAGGCAAAAAGTAGCAACTGGCACTGGGCACTAAGTTAATAGGTTAGTCCCTAAAATGATATATAATTGCTTGTAAATGTATATAAAACATCCAAGATTGATATTATAATAGCATGGAACAATTAAAAATTATAGATACGTTGGAGACGTATCAGGACACCAAAACAGTAAACTATTCCTTTGAAGAACTTGACAGCTGACTATGCTGTCACCTTCCTCACCTGCTCTACTTCAGGCCACTTTGTGAACTTGTCAATGGCGACGTATAAGAACTCAAAGCCCCTGGTAGCACGGGGAAAGGTGATACGTCTCTAACCTATCTATAATTTTTTTATTGTTCCATGTTGTTGTATTATCATTCTTGGATGTTTTATATTCATTTTATACCAACTTTATATCATTTTTTGGGACTAACCTATTGACATAGTGCCCAGTGCCAGTTGCTATTTTTTGCTTGTTTTTTACTTCGCAGAATATCCATATCAAATGGAGTCCAAATGCAGCAAAACTTTTTAGAGATTTTTTTCTGCCCAGAAGACACCTTGGGAGCCAAGGAAGTACCAGAGGGGAGGCCCGTGGGGCCCACAAGACACCAGGGCACACTAGAGGCCCCTGGCACGCCTGTGTGGGTAGTGGGGCCCACGGAGTCCTTTCCACCATCTCTCAGCTCTATAAATACCCAAATATTCCAGAAACCCTAGGGGAGTCGACGAAACACAATTCCAGCCGCCGCAAGTTCCAGAACCATGAGATCCAATCTAGAGCCCTATTCCGGCACCTTGCCGGAGGGGAACACGATCACGGAGGGGTTCATCATCCTCATTGGTGCTCCTCCTATGATGCGTGAGTAGTTTACCACAGACCTACAGGTCTGTAGGCAGCAGCTAGATGGTTGATAACCCACAAGTATAGGGCATAGCAACAGTTTTTGAGGGTAGAGTATTCAACCCAAATTTATTGATTCAACGTAAGGGGAGCCAAAGAATATTCCCGAGTATTAGCAGCTGAGTTGTCAATTCAACCACACCTGAAAGGCTTAATATATGCAGCAAAGTTTTTAGTAGCAAAGTAGTATGGGAGTAACGGTAACGGCGTGTCGGTGTACTAAAGTAGGGGTACCTTAGTACCCCGAACTTGTGCACGGGCAGCCGTAGCACCCCGCGGCAAGGCTTGCCAGGCGATCGCCAAAACTCTCCATGGTCCCTTTTTGGGCCATCCAAGAACAAAGTATTTGAGCCAAGGCCCCGGCAGGAGGAGCTTGCCGGGAAGGCCACCCGAAGAGAGCAAGGCCCCGACAAGAGGAGCTTGCCGGGACGGCCGCTCGAAGCACAAGGCCCCGGCAAGAGGAGCTTGCCGGGAAGGCCGACCAGGGCACGACAAGAGACTTGCTGCGACGCGCCACGCGTCCCGGCAAGGACCGGTGAGCAACAAACTCCCGGGCGCGACAAGGCATCAACCGCGGCAAGGCGCTTGCCGCGGCAAGTCACCACCCCGCGCCTGCGTTCTAGCTCATCCACCCACGCGTCGCTTTGGGGCCATTCCAGGCGTATGTGGCGAGAGGCTGCGCAGCCAGGGGCATGCGGTGGCGAAGCAACGCTGACAGGGTAGCCATCGTGGCAAACGATGGCGCCCCTGACGGTCCCTTTTTTGCACTGTTTGGGCGACCTAGACGGGCATTTAATGCCCTTGTCCCCCGCCGTCAGAGTTAGGTATGATAGCACTGCGCAAACAGCTGTACCCAACACAGCGTTTTCCAGTTTTGCCCCCGCCTACGTTGCCACCTGTGGGTAACCCCTTGCGCATATAAAAGGAGGCCCCATGCGTAACGTGAAGGTAAAAGGGAGGAAGAAGAGGAAAAGTCTCTTGTCGTGCCCTGGTCGGCCTTCCCGGCAAGCTCCTCTTGCCGGGGCCTTGTGCTTCGAGCGGCCGTCCCGGCAAGCTCCTCTTGCCGGGGCCTTGCTCTCTTTGGGTGGCCTTCCTGGCAAGCTCCTCCTGCCAGGGCCTTGGCTCAAATACTTTGTTCTTGGATGGCCCAAAAAGGGACCATGGAGAGTTTTGGCGATCGCCTGGCAAGCCTTGTCGCGGGGTGCTACGGCTGCCCGTGCACAAGTTCGGGGTACTAAGGTACCCCTACTTTAGTACACCGACACGGTGGCAAAAATAATAGTAACAATTTTGTAGCAATTGTAATAGTGCCAACGACAAAGTAACTTAGCAAAGATCAATATGTGAAAAGCTCATAGGCATCGGATCATTGATGGATAATTATGTCGGATGGCATTCATCATGCAACAGTTTTAACCTAGGGTGACACAGAACTAGCTCCAATTTATCAATGAAATGTTGGCATGTATTCTGTATATAGTCATACGTTCTTATGGAAAAGAACTTTCATGACATCTTTTGTCCTACCCTCCCGTGGCAGCGGGGTCCTAAACTAAGGGATATTAAGGACTCCTTTTAATAGAGAACCAGAACAAAGCATTAGCACTTAGCGAATACATGAACTCCTCAAACTATGGTAATCACTGGAAAGAATCCCAATTATTGTCACCTTGGGGTATGCGGATCATAATTTGTAATAGGTGTGTACAACTTGCAAGATAGGATCAAGAACACAAATATATTCATGAAAGCACAACAGGTTCAGATATGAAATCATGGCACACAGGCCCTAGTGACAAGCATTAAGCATAGCAAAGTTGTAGCAACATCAATCTCATAACATAGTGGATAATAGGGATCAAACCCTAACAAAACTAACTCGATTACATGATAAATCTCATCCAACCCATCACCGTCCAGCAAGCCTACGATGGAATTACTGACTCCCGGGGGTGAGCATCATGAAATTGGTGATGGAGGAAGGTTAGTGATGATGATGGCGACGAATCCCCCTCTTCGGAGCCCCGAACGGACTCCAGATCAGCCCTCCCGATGAAGAACAGGAGGTGGCGGCGGCTTTGTATCGTAAAACCCAATGAATCCTCCTGTTTGTTTTTTCTCCGCCAATAGGTACTTATAGAGTTGGAATTAGGGTCGGAGGAGCTCCAGGGGGCCCACAAGCCTACAGGGCGCGTCCCAGGGGGGTGGGCACTCCCCAGGGTTTGTGGCCTCTGGGTGGCCCCCTCTGGTTGATTCTTTTGCCAATATTTTTATATATTCCAAAAATATTCTCCGTAAATTTTTAGGTCAATTCGAGAACTTTTATTTCCGCACAAAAATAACATCATGGCAATTCTGCTGAAAACAACATCAGTCTGTGTTAGTTCCATTCAAATCATGCAAATTAGAGTCCAAAACAAGGGCAAAAGAGTTTGGAAAAGTAGATACGATGGAGATGTATCAATGGCTTCTTCTCTCTCTTTGTGATTCTCAATACAATGTTCTCCTCAATGTTCTTGGAGATCTATTTGATGTAATGACTTTTGGCGGTGTGTTTGTTGGGATCCGATGAATTGCGAGTTTATGATCAGTTATATCTATGAATATTATTTGAGTCTTGTTTTACCTCTTATATGCATGATTGTTATAGCCTCGTATTTCTTCTCCGAAACTTGGGTTTGGCTTGGACAACTAGATTGATTTTTCTTGCAATGGGAAGAAGTGCTTTTTGATGGGTTTGATCTTGTGGTGTCCTCACCCAGTGACAGAAGGGGTAGCGAGGCACACATGTATCATTGCTATTAAGGATAAAAAGATGGTTTCTATTCCTACATGAATAGATCTTGTGTACATCATGTCATCATTCTTGTTGCATCACTCCGTTTCTCCATGAACCTAATACACTAGATGCATGCTGGATAGCGGCTGATGTGGGGAGTAATAGTAGTAGATGCAGGTAGGAGTCGGTCTACTAATCTTGGACGTGATGCCTATATACATGATCGTTGCCTTGGATATCGTCGTAATTATTTTCTATTCTATCAATTGCCCAATGATAAGTCTCCAAAGTATCTATAATTTTTTATTGTTCCATGCTGTTATATTATCATTCTTCGAGTACTAACCTACTGACATAGTGCCAAGTGCCAGCTGCTGTTTTTGCATGTTTTTTACATCATAGGAAATCAATACCAAAGGGAGTCCAAACGCAGCGAAACTTTTTGTGGATTTTTTTGGATCAGAAGACATCCAGTGGGCCAGAGAAGCGCCTGGGGGTTGCTCCGAGGGGAGCACAACCCACCAGGGCGCGTATGGAGGACCAAGCACCCTGGTGGGTTGTGCCCACCTCGGGTGCCTCCCGAACTGCCTCTTTGCTCTATAAATACCCCAATATTCCAGAAACCTTAGGGGAGACGACGAAAATCAATTCCAGCCGCCGCAAGTTCCAGAAACACCAGACCCAATCTAGACACCATCATGGAGGGGTTCATCATGTCCATTGGTGCCTCTCTGATGATGCGTGAGTAGTTATTTGTAGACATACGGGTCCGTAGATAGTAGCTAGATGGCTTCCTCTCTCTCGTTTGATTCTCAATACAATGGTCTCTTGGAGATCCATATGATGTAACTCTTTTTGTGGTGTGTTTGTTGGGATCTGATGAACTTTGAGTTTATGATTAGATCTATCCTTTTATCCATGAAAGTTATTTTAGTCTTCTTTGATCCCTTATATGCATGATTGCTTATAGCCTCGTATTTTCTTCTCCGATATTTGGGTTTTGTTTGGCCAACTTGATCTATTTATCTTGCAATGGGAAGAGGTGCTTTGTGATGGGTTCGATCTTACGATGCTTGATCCGAGTGACAGAAAGGGAACCGACACGTATGTATTGTTGCTATTAAGGATAAGAAGATGGGTTCTATTTCTACATAAATAGATCTTCTCTACATCTTGTCATCGTTCTTATTGCATTACTCCATTTCTCCATGAACTTAATACACTAGATGCATGCTGGATAGCGGTCGATGTGTGGAGTAATAGTAGTAGAGCAGGCAGGAGTCGGTCTACTAATCTTGGACGTGATGCCTATATAATGATCATTGCCTGGATATCGTCATGATTATTTGAAGTTCTATCAATTGCCCAACAGTAATTTGTTCACCCACCGTTTGCTATTTTTCTTGAGAGAAGCCACTAGTGAAATCTACGGCTCCTGGGTCTCTTCTTATTATATTTGCCTTTGCGATCTATTTTCCTTTGCTTTTATTTTCAAATATATTAAACCAAAAATACAAAAATACCTTGCTGCACTTTTTTTATTTGGCGTTCGATCTATCAACTTATTACAACTTTCTCACATTCGTTTGCCAATTTTTGGACAACCCCTTTAACACGTCGGGTTGCGAGTATTTGTTATTTGTGTGCAGGTGCCGTTCACATAGTGTTGTGTGGTTCTCCTACTGGTTCGATAACCTTGGTGTCATCACTTATGGAACCTACCTCCGCTGTGCTGCATCATCCCTTCCTCTTTGGGGAAATACCGACGTAGTCTAGCAGACATCAAAAGGAATTTCTGGCGCCGTTGCCGGGGAGACATCATCAACATCTACCAGGTTCCTAATCACAAATCTCATCTCCTCACAGTTACATTGTTTTCCATTTGCCTCTCGTTTTCCTTTCCCCCACTTCACAAAAATTTGCCTTTTTATTCGCCGGATCTACCCCTGTTCTTGCCTTCTAGTCATAATGGCTAGCGTGTCTACTCCTCATTTGTCACCAGATTTTGAAGTTCTATACTTCAAGCAGTGACAAGGAGAAAATTTGAAAGATCCTTGGAATAGGTTAATGGAATCCTGTCGTGTTTGCAACTTAAAGGGGGACGCAAAGATTTTGCTTCGTAATTTTTACGTAGGATTGGCTTTGCATCATAGACAACTCTTAGATTTTGCCGCAAAAGGGAATTTCATTGAGCTTGATGCTAATGCTGCCTATGAAATCTTAGAAGGAACTTTTGGGGTTCCACCTCCAAAGAAGGGGTTTTCTTTCACCCAGAGGGAGTTCAAATGTTGGACAAACTTGGTGATTTGCATAAACACATGGTTGAATTGCAAATATATAACGAAGCCCTCAAACATCTTAATGGTAGTATCAATCGCATGAATACCTTGATTACTCTCTGCAATAAGCGATTGGATATTTTAGATATAAAAATGGTTTCTTTTCCTGAGAATTTGGGGAAGCGCAAAGAGCCTCCCGGGTTTGAGAAAACCCTTACAAAAGTTGCCAAAACTACAGATGACAAAACGTAGATCCTTACTTTATGCCTAGCTAGGGGCGTAAAACGATAGCGCTTGTTGGGAGGCAACCCAATGAATAAAAGTTATTTTTTGTCTCTTGCTTTCTGTTTTTGAGTGTTTGCACAATTATGCTTCTGTTATGATTATGTTTTTTGTGTTTTAATTAGTGTTTGTGCCAAGCAAAGCCTTTAGGATCTTCTTGGGTGATAGTTGATTTGGTCTTGCTGAAAATCAGAAACTTTTGCGCTCAAGAAAATAATTCTCATTTTAACAGAAGCATGATAAAATACCAATTCGTTTTGCAGAAGATTAATATACAAATTTCTCAGGTTGTCCTTACTTTTCAGAATTTATGGAGTTTCATAAGTATTTGAAATATCCAGATTGCTACAGACTGTTCTGTTTTTGACAGATTCTGTTTTGTTTGTGTTGTGTACTTGTTTCGATGATTCTATGGTTTTCCTTGATGAGTTTTTTCCATAGAAAAGTTGGAATACAGTAGATATAATGCAAGAATAAAATATGAATTGGTTTGCTACAGTACTTATAGTAGTGATTTGCTTTCTTATACTAACGGACCTCACGAAGGTTCGGTTGAGTTTTGTGTGATTGAAGTTTTCATGTTTTGGGTGATGTTATGATGGATGAAGGAATAAGGAGTAAGAAGAGCCTAAGCTTGGGGATTCCCATGGCATCCCAAGCTATTATCCAAAGAGAAGCAAGCAACTAAGCTTGGGGATGCCCCGAGTGGCATCCCCTCTTTCATCTAACGACCATCGGTATTTTACTCGAAGCTATATTTTTTTCGTCACATACTATGAGTTTTGCTTGGAGCGTCTTGTATGATATGAGTCTTTGCTTATTTTGCCTTTTGTTTTAAGTCTTGAATCCTTGCTGGACACACCTATTTGAGAGAGCCAAAATTATGCCATGACTTGTTAGAATTTCTCTCTATGCTTCACTTAAATTTTTTTGAGCTATGGAATTGCTCTAGTGCTTCACTTATATCTTTTTGATCATGGTGTGCTTTACTATTTTTGAAGAAATGCTCTCTTGCTTCACTTAGATTTATTTGAGAGTTTGTAATTTTTTAAAGAAATTCTCTCTTGCTTCACTTAAATTAATTTGAGAGAAAGAAATATTATGCTCATGATCTTCACTTATATTTGTTTGAGCTTAGCAAAAGAAAAACTTGAAAATTATTCCCAAAGTGATAGATATCCTAGAAGGATATAATAAAAACTTTCATGAAGATCATTGGACAAAATGAACTTGATTCCTTGTAATAGTTTTGAGGTATGATGATGTGATATGAGAGTCATGTTGATGAGTAATTATGCTTTAGTAAGAATATTGGTGTTAAGGTTTGTGATTCCCTATGCAACACGAAAGTCAATAGTTGTGCAATGAAATTATATCCTACTTGTGGTGCATTATTCGATGTTAATTATGCTCAATGCTCGCTTATGATATTATTTGTTTCTTGGATGGTCGCTTCTCAATCTCTTGCTAGCCTTCATTATGCACTAAGTATGATCACTACTTGTGCATCCAAAATCCTTTAAACCAGTTTTGCCACATGAGTCCACTATACCTACCTATGTGCGGTATTCTTTTGCTGTTCTAAGAAAATTTGTATGTGCCATCTCTAATTTTCAAAATAAATTTCTCTTTTGTGTGCTCGTACCGCTCGCGAGGCGGTGAGGGGTGGCCGATATTTTCCATACTAGATGTGTTATTCTCACGATGAGTGTTTATTCACTTGTCATTGCACGAGAGTAAGGCAAAGGTATTAGGGATGCCCAGTCCCGAAATGAAAAAGAATTTACTTTATGTTGTCAAATAATAAATTCCTTGGAAAGTGTTGGTATGGAAGGCACCCGTGGATACGGTTAGCCATGGAAAGTTAAAGTATGGTGGAAAAAGGAATAAGCTTTATTTCCTGTTTGGGAACCGCCTATGATATATTTAGCACGGAAAGTGTGGGGAACTCTAAGTCGTTTTCGTTGGTGGGAAAAGTATACCTCCCAAAATGTTTTTATCTCTATGTTTTTCGCTTTGAGCTCTGGCACCTCTACAAATCCCTACTTCCCTCCGCGAAGGGCCTTTCTTTTACTTTATGCAATTTTTATTTTTAATTTGAGTCTCCATCCTCTCTTATAAAGCACCAACTAGGGGGCACTATGATCGTTCTTGAACATTGGGTGTAGCTAATATGCGAGTGTGTGTCATGAATGGATCAATGATTGAGCATGATGGGCTAAGGATAACTTATTTTAGCGCTGATATTTTGAAAGACATGGTTGCTTGTGATATGCTCGAGTATTTAAGTCTCATGTCAAAACTATACTATTGCTTTGAACCATATAAAAGTCCAAATGTCCATGCTATAAAGAAAAGAATATGAGATGACATGTTAGGCAGCATTCCACATCAAAAGTTCTGTTTTTATCATTTACCTACTCGAGGACGAGCAAGAATTAAGCTTGGGGATGTTGATACGTCTCCAACGTATCTATAATTTTTTATTGTTCCATGTTGTTATATTATCTTTATTGGATGTTTTACAATCATTTTGTAGTCATTTTATATCATTTTTTGGTACTAACCTATTGACATAGTTCCAAGTGCCAGTTGCTGTTTTTTGCATGTTTTATACATCGCAGGAAATCAATACCAAACGGAGTCCAATCACAGCGAAACTTTTTGTGGATTTTTTTGGACTAGAAGACATCCAGTGAAACGGAGAAGCGCTTGGGGGTTGATACGTCTCCAATGTATCTACCTTTCCAAACTATTTTGCCCTTGTTTTGGACTCTAACTTGCATGATTTGAATGGAACTAACCCGGACTAACGCTGTTTTCAGCAGAATTGCCATGGTGTTATTTTTGTGCAGAATAAAAAGTTCTCGAAATAACCTGAAAATCAACAGAGATTATTTTTGGAATTAATAAAAAATATTGTCAAAAGAATCTGCAGCAGGGGTCCCACACCCTATCACTACTAGGGAAAAGGCTAGCAGCAGCGCGGGTTTTAGGCCTATCAGTAGCGCGGGGACATGCGCTACTGATAAGGCGCTACAGCTATTCCTTAGCAGTAGCGCGTGTCACATGCGCTACTGCTAGGACAAGTAGCTGCAATGTTTGTTCAATCCCACGCTACTGCTAATGTAGCTACTGGCAGCGCGTTTTCCGTCCATCGCTACTAGTATTATTTTTTTATTTTAAAATTTTTAGTGTATTTATCGTACAAATATTGGTACAATACCAGTTATGAGGTTTACATCATTATGTCCATAACAGTGTGTCAAATGAAGGTGGATTAGTTTCAAGTGGAGGCCACATGTTACCTCCACTTGAATCTAATCCGCCAACACAAGCTATTTAATCATCATCATAGTCATTACCACCAACATTAGCTATTTAATCATCATAGTCATAGTGTAGCACACATCATCATCTTCAAACTCTCATTCTAGCTAGCTAATCACCACCAACACTAGCTAATAATAATCATGATAGTCATTACCACCAACATTAGCTATTTTATCATCATAGTAATAGTGTATCACATCATCATCCTCAAATTCATTTCTAGCTAATCACTCCTGCTGCTCTCTCTTAGGTATAACAACATAAAAACATGTGTAGCTCTCCTCCTTGATCAAGTTGGAGCATGCAGATGAACCTGTCTCCTAATTTTGGGTAGCACATCTGTTTGCTGCCCCCTAGTACTTCTCTGCGCTCCCCCATTACATATCTGGTCCAGTCTTCCACTATTAAGCATTCATCCTTGATCTTGAATGCACTAAAGTAACATGAAGGATATCTTGGCCGTAAGCTAATAATACTCATGGTACCTTTAGTCTCGATCCCATAAGGCACAACATTCATTGGGAGTCCCTGTTGAAGAACATCGTAGGTCACATACTTACCAATGAAGTTTAGCTTCACAAATAATGTATGGAAAAGATGCACTGAGGACAAATAGTAAAAATCTTACCATCCTTCCTAAATAGATGTGACCGTAGTTCATGACGAACACTATTGGTCGCACGTTTTCAGTACTAAGATTTCTAAGTCCAGGAAGAAAATTTGTCTTGACATTATCAAGATCCTCAAGCCATGAAACATAATGACTTAGCTCCTCGCAGTTTAGTTCAGCCCCGGGACAGTAGTAGGTCCTGTCTACCAAGCGCTGGACATGTTTGCTTGCACCGAAATAAGCTCACAATACAAATTAGTTGTCAATTATTTTTGAATAAACAATATCAAAGACATAAATATGGTTGAGAAACATACATTTTGGTGTAACTGGAGGCGTCTGCACATCGACCCAGATGTCGATATTACCTTCAATATCATCTACCGGACGAATATCAAAGGTGATAACCATATCAGGATGAAATGCATAAGTCTTCCATAGTGCTCGCCATGTTTTGCATCCAAAATAGGTGTAGTCGTCTGAATTGTATAATTTTGCGTGGAAAATATAACCATGCTCGGTCTGCAAATAAACTTTCTTTACCTCCATAGTATGACTGAAACCTATCTTATCCAATACAAAAACTCTTGCATGGCAGGGGATACGCTAGTAGTATAGTAAAAAAATATAAGTTGAAGCAAATGAAGCAGATGTCATGCTTAATTACGAAAAAAGACTTGTCGTTGTGACTTACTGTATCCACTTTGAAGTTCTCGTCCAGCTTGATGCTGAAGCGCATATCATCATCTAGGAAGATTCCGTCGCACAGGCCGCGCTTGTCTTTGCAGTATTTGCAAATACCGAAATCCTTTTTGTCGTCAGACATTTCCTATGTTCATAGTTAAAACATTAATTGGAAATCGATAGAAGACAACTACCAAAATACTCAACACACAAATCCGGGGCACTCGATATTTCCTACATATTCTGGCAAAAGTCATGCCAAAATTCACGGAAAAATCCGGCATGACCTTTGCTAAAATAGGATATATCGAGCGCCTGAAATTTGCAGGAACGGAAATGAATCAACACCCCGGCAAAACATAGGCCACTCGGCCACTTGGATATTGAGCAACACAAGATATACATTTCAAAATATCTTATAAGACTCAAATTAGCATGCATTCAATAAGCAAAAGTAAATCATCTCATGCGTCCGTACATCGTCGAATATTATCACTAATACATCCTGAATAGTGTCATACATATAACATCACTAGTACAACTAAAACCCTAGCACACGACGGGTATCGGCGCGGGCGGTGGACACCCACAGAGAAGGGACCATCACGGGATCATAGCTCCAGCGAGATCCCTGGAGAACCTGCCAGGTATTGGAGAACGACGGACCTGCGCGTCCTCCTCACTGACACAATGACGCACCACCTCCGCGGAGTCCTCGAGCCTCTGGACCATCACTGGCCCACGCGACCGCCACCAAAGAAGGTTCGGGTCAATGACAGGCTGGCTCCTCACCAACCTGCGCCCCCGATAGGTAGCGCCTCCCAGTACCACCCTGGCGGAGCCCAGTCCCGGACATGGCCCATCTGGTCAAGCAGGTGTCGTCTTCCGCCGACTCAACGACGAGGATGCGGGATAGGCATCGTCCACGTCGATGCGGGAAAGTTGCTTTAACTAAAAAAATAGCAACAAGTTCTTACTAACTAGTTCTATTAATTCAACTAGTTCTTACTAAAAATAAACTTACTATAAATAAAAATATTCTAGTACCTAATTAGTACCTAGTTCTTACTAACTAATTAGTACCTAAGAACCCTAACAAGTTCTTACTAACTAATTAGTACCTAAGAACCCTAACAAGTTCTTACTAACTAATTTGATTCCACCCTAACTAATTTGATGGAGGTAGAAACCCTAGGCAGAGGTAGGGGAGAGGGAGGAGCAGGCGTGCTCACCTCGGGTGCCTGCGACGAGGGAGGGGCAGGCGGCGTCGAGGTCGTGGTCGGGGCTCTGGGGCGGCGTTGAGGTCGGGAGGGGGGGGGGCGGGGGCGGCGTCCGGGGCGGCGTCGAGGTCGGGGTCGGGGGCAGCGTCCGGGGCGGCGTTGAATCTAGGGTTGGGGCGGCGTAGAGGGTGTGCGGAGAGCGCGCGGCGGCCGAGGGGCGACGACGGCGGCGAGAGTGGAGTTGGATTTGGGGGATGAAGTGGCCGTGGGGAGGACGAACCGCGTGCGGTTAAGTCAGAAGTACCAGTAGCGCGTTCCAGACGGCGCGCTACTGCTACGTTAGCTACAGCGCATTCTGGAACAAACGCTACTGGTACACCATTCTCTTTTTTCCCTTTTTCATTTAGTTTTCTTCACATTTTTTTCCTTTCACCTTATTCTATTTCCTTCATTTTAAATTACCTTTCAATTTGCTTTCCATTTAATTTTATATCCTCTATCAGTAGCGAGTTTATACAAAAACGCGCTGCTACAAAGAAAGTAGCAGTAGCGCGGTTCGTTATAGGTCGCTACTACTATGTGTAGCCTATCGGCTAAGCCGTGAGAATTTTAGTAGTAACGTGTTTAGAAGAAGACGCGCTGCTGCTAGAACTTTATCTGCAGCGCGGTTTGCGCAGGCGCGCTACTGCTACTTAGCACCATTGTGCTTTTTTGGCCCTCGCTACTGCTAAAGTTTTGTGTATAAGGTTTTCCCTAGTAGTGTATCCACAAGGGTGGGGGCGCGCCATCCGACCTTGTGGCCCCCCTGGACCTCCACCGACCTCCACTCCAACTCCATATATTCACTTTCAGGGAGAAAAAAGTAGGAGAGAAGGATTCATCACGTTTTACGATACAGAGCCGCTGCCAAGCCCTGTTCTTCCCCGGGAGGGCAGATCTGGAGTCCGTTCGGGGCTCCGGAGAGGGGAATCCGTCGCCATCGTCATCATCAACCATCCTCCATCACCAATTTCACGATGCTCACCGTCGTGCATGAGTAATTCCATCATAGGCTTGCTGGACCGTGATGGGTTGGATGAGATTTACCATGTAATCGAGTTAGTTTTGTTAGGGTTTGATCCTTAGTATCCACTATGTTCTAAGATTGATGTTGCTATGACTTTGCTATGCTTAATGCTTGTCACTAGGGCCTGAGTGCCATGAGTTCAGATCTGAACCCTTTATGTATTCATGAATATATTTGTGTTCTTGATCCGATATTGCAAGTTATAGTCGCCTACTACGTGTTATGATCCGGCAACCCCGGAGTGACAATGGTCGGGACCACTCCCGGTGATGACCGTAGTTTGAGGAGTTCATGTATTCACTATGTGTTAATGCTTTGGTCCGGTACTCTATTAAAAGGAGGCCTTAATATCCCTTAGTTTCCAATAGGACTCCGCTACCACGGGAGGGTAGGACAAAATATGTCATGCAAGTTCTTTTCCATAAGCACATATGGCTATATTCGGAATACATGCCTACATTATATTGATGAACTGGAGCTAGTTCTGTGTCACCCTATGTTATAACCGTTGCATGATGAATGCCATCCAACATAATTATCCATCATTGATCCATTGCCTACGAGCTTTTCACATATTGACCTTTGCTTCGTTACTTTTCCGCCATCATTGTTACAATTGCTACAAAATTACTACTGTCACTTTTGCCACCGTTATTGTTACTTCCATACTAATTTCCTACTAAATACTTTGCTGCAAATATTAAGTCTTTCAGGTGTGGTTGAATTGACAACCCAGCTGCTAATACTCGAGAATATTCTTTGGCTCCCCTTGTGTCGAATCAATAAATTTGGGTTGAATACTCTACCCTCGAAAACTGTTGCGATCCCTTATACTTGTGGGTTATCAAGACCTTTTTCTGGCACCGTTGCCGGGGAGCATAGCTCTATTCGCTGAGTTAATTTGGATTTATATCTGTTGATCACTATGATGAATTTGAAAGATCAAAGAACCAAGATTTTCCCCTTAACTACGAGGGGAGGTAAGGAGCTGCCATCTAGCTCTGCACTTGCTTCTCCTTCTGTTTTGAGTAAACTTGCGACACCTACACCTGCTATTGATTCCAATATGCCGCATGTTATTGATCAAGATTTGCTAGCTGACAGATGGACTGAAGTCCTGGCGGCCGAGGAATATGAACTCGAACGCCCCTCCAAGAGTTACCCAAAGCGCAGGTTGCTACCCTGACTGGAGGAGGAAGCATTAAAACCTACATCTCCAGCGTATGACGCGGCTGATCGGCCACCTCGTGGCTGCGACAGAGAGGCATTTCAGCCAAAAGCTCAGCCCGCACCTCGACGCCACTCAAATAAAAATGTCAAGGCACGGGGAAATATGCTAGACCTGCAAGACGTATTGGAGGACAAAGAAAAACACGCAAGATC
Source organism: Aegilops umbellulata (assembly GCA_032464435.1). Lineage (NCBI taxonomy): Eukaryota > Viridiplantae > Streptophyta > Magnoliopsida > Poales > Poaceae > Aegilops > Aegilops umbellulata. The sequence continues at coordinate 292,927,369 of CP136060.1, forward strand.
GATCTACGGATCACGAGGGTGCGCCACTACGCAAGACGATAACCATCACGCCGGATACAGTAAAAGTAAATCCGGCCGGGCCGAACACAGCAAACAAGACTCATTTGAGCTGCGTCGCGATATAGCCTAGTACAGAGGCGCCGCACACCCCCTATGCTTCACAGACGAAGTAATGGATCACCAAATCCGAGAAGGTTTCAAACCCGTAAATATCGAATCATACGACGGTACAACAGATCCTGCGGTATGGATCGAGGACTTCCTCCTGCACATCCACATGGCCCGCGGTGACGATCTACACGCGATCAAATACCTCCCACTCAAACTCAAAGGACCAGCTCGGCATTGGCTCAACAGCCTGCCAGCAGAATCCATTGGCTGTTGGGAAGATCTGGAAGCCGCATTCCTCGACAACTTCCAGGGCACTTATGTGCGACCACCAGACGCCGATGACTTGAGCCACATAATTCAGCAGCCAAAAGAATCATCCAGGCAATTCTGGACACGGTTCCTGACAAAGAAAAATCAAATCGTCGACTGTCCGGATGCCTCTGCACACAACATCCGTGACGAGTGGCTCGCCCGGCACCTTGGCCAGGAAAAGCCGAAATCTATGGCAGCCCTCATGACACTCATGACCCGCTTTTGCTCGGGAGAGGACAGCTGGCTGGCTCACAGCAATAACATATCAAAGAACCCTAGTACTTCGGATACCAAGGATAGCAATGGCAGGTCACGTCGCAACAAACACAACCGCCGCATCAACAGCGACAATACCGAGGATACGGCGGTCAATGCCGGATTCAGAGGCTCTAAACCCGGTCAGCGGAAAAAGCCATTCAAAAGAAGCACTCCGGGCCCGTCCAGTTTGGACCGTATACTCAATCGCTCATGTCAAATACACGGCACCCCCGACAAGCCAGCCAACCACACCAACAGGGAATGTTGGGTGTTCAAGCAGGCTGGCAAGTTAAATGTCGAAAACAAGGATAAGGGGCTACATAGCGATGACAAGGAGGAGCCCCGGCCGCCGAACACCGGAGGACAGAAGAGGTTCCCCCCACAAGTGCGGACGGTGAACATGATATGCGCAACCCACATCCCCAAGAGGGAGCGGAAGCGTGCGCTAAGGGACGTATATGCGTTGGAGCCAGTCGCCCCGAAGTTCAACCCATTGTCCTCCTGTCCGATCACCTTCGATCGCAGGGATCACCCCACTAGTATCCGTCAAGGCGGATTTGCCGCACTGGTCCTAGACCCAATCATCGACGGATTTCACCTCACTCGAGTCCTTATGGACGGTGGCAGCAGCCTGAACCTGCTTTATCAAGACACAATACGCAAAATGGGTATAGACCCCTCAATGATCAAACCTACAAAAATGACCTCCAAAGGCGTCATACCAGGTGTAGAGGCCCATTGCACAGGCTCAGTCACACTGGAAGTGGTCTTCGGATCCCCGGATAATTTCCGAAGCGAGGAGTTAATCTTCGATATAGTCCCGTTCCGCAGTGGCTATCATGCACTGCTCGGGCGAACCGCATTCACAAGATTCAATGCGGTACCGCATTATGCATACCTCAAGCTCAAGATGCCAGGACCTCGGGGGGTCATCACAGTCAATGGAAACACAGAGCGCTCTCTCCGCACGGAGGAGCACACTGCAGCCCTCGCAGCAGAAGTGCAAAGCAGCCTCTCAAGGCAATTCACCAGTTTGGCGATCAAACACCCGGACGCCGTCAAGCGCGCCCGGAGTACTCTGCAATAAGACCGCCTGGCACGTTCCGAGCTCGCATAGCAATGCGGCCCCCACCCCAGTCCCAGCCAAACGGCGAAATCCGTGCCACACGTACATAATTACGCATTGAAAATACCATGGGGCATAGGTGGGGGGGCACGACTATGGCACGCCCCAAAACGCGGCTCAACCGCACTAGGGGCTTTCCGCTTTGTTATTCTTTCTCTCTTTCAGGACTTTACTCTCTGGAAACCCCATCCGGCAGTACGATTACCGGACACACGGTACAACAACCAAGGAGGCAGAAAGCTACGTCGCACCATGGAACTCCCAGGTGGTCTCTGATAACGAGTGAAATACCTGCTTTAAATACCATTCCTCAGCTTGCCCTTGGATGGGACATGTCAAATAGTCCTACTTTTTCCTTATCGCACTACTTGTACCATTCTGCTTCGATGCACCTTTTTGAATAAACAATGCATAGCACTAGTCTATTATCGCATGCTCTATTCTTTTTTATATATATGTTCGTTCATGACATTCTGCACCCGTACACTCTGGTATGGCCAATACGCCAGGGGCTTAAGTGTACCCCATAATACGGCGTGAGAAGTCCGAACACTTTCGACAGTGCGGCACCCCAAACTTATAGCATTATATGCATCAGCTCCGAATCATGTCTTGGGTCAATAGTTGGGTTTGCCCGGCTCCCTTGTTTTGGTACCTTACGTTCTGCTATATCGGCTAAGGTAGCACTGGGAGAACTACTGCGATTGTGCCCCGGTTCATCTGGGCAAGTACCTCAGTAGAGAAAGCTTAAACTGACTATCATGATAAGGCGAGAGCTGGTCGCTGTTCTAGAGGTCTCGAGTCCCTAAAGACTTATGCCGCTTAGGGCGAGGAGTCGGCTTTGTACGGCTTAGGCGTGTATAGCGCCCCGAATTCGGCCTTCCGAATACTAGGGGCTTCGCCAAAATTTAAAATTGTAGACTTCTATGGCTAAGTGGGAGTGATAAAGCATTATAGTCCGATTGCCTTGTTCGTTGCGCTGAGCATCTCCCTCGAAGGACCCAACAATGGGAAAAAGCATGCTCAGATTTATCCCGAACACCCCAGCACTCGTGGCATGGGGGTAGAAGCCGACGACTAGCCATCTCTCAGATTTGATAAACAGCCACACAGAAGGTAATATTTTAAATTCAAACAAGCGTTGCATAGCGCACATGAACAAGTTTTCATAATACAGGATCACACGAGCAAGTTCATTCAAAAATTACATCCTTCGCACACTCGTCCGCCACAAGACGAGCACCCTTCAGGACACCCTCATAATACATTTCAGGGTGGCGATGCTCCTTGCCCTGCGGCCGCCCCTCCTTCACCAGCTTCTCGGCGTCCATCTTGGCCCAGTGCACCTTCGCACGGGCAAAAGCCCGGCGTGCACCTTCGATGCAGACGGACCGCTTTATGACTTCCAGCCGGGGGCAGGCATCCACAAGCCGCCTCACCAGGCCGAAGTAGCTGTTGGGAAGGGAGTCGCCAGGCCACATCCGGACTATAAGGCCCCTCATGGCCTGTTCGGCCGCCTTGTGCAGCTCGACCAGTTGCTTCAGCTGGTCGCTCACAGGCATCGGGTGTTCGGTCCCAGTATATTGAGACCAGAACAACTTCTCCGTCGAGCTTCCCTCCTCGGCCTGGTAATACTTTGCGGCATCCGACACGCTGTGGGGCAAATCTGCGAATGCTCCTGGAGAGCTCCGGACTTGGGTAAGTAACAAGTAATTTACTTTCACATGCTTGCTTTGCATAATGAATGCCTTACCCGCCGCTATCTTCCTCATCACCTCAATTTCCTGGAGGGCCTTTTGGGCTTCAGCCTTGGCATGCTTTGTGCTCTTGAGGGCCGCGGCAAGCTCGGACTCTCGCGTCTTTGAGTCAAGCTCCAAAGTCTCGTGCTTCTTCACGAGGGCCTGGAGCTCTTACTGCACCTCGCTCACCCGTGCCTCTTGTTTCTCCCGCTCGGTGCGCTCCTTGGCCGCTTTGTTTTCGGCCTCGAACAGCGCTTGCTTCAGGGTCGCCACTTCGGTCGTGGCTCCTGGCATATTCATGATGATCCTCTCATTTTGCAACCACATCTTTTTTTATTATATATATATAGACAAGGTATTACTTACCTTTGTTCTCCTCAAGCTGCCTCTTGGCAAGGCCGGGCTCTTTCTCGGACTGCTCGAGGTCCAGCTTCAGTACGACGACCTCCGCAGTCAGTGCGGCAGAGGTCAGCAGCGAAGCCTGCATACGCATATAGACATACTTGTATTAGACTCCTGCAGATATTATTTGATCCTCTATTTGGCTTTTCTTTGTGAACACGAAACAGAGCATCAGGGGCTACTGTCTATGCGGTAATATTTTCCTATATTTTAAATACTTACCTCAAAGCCTGTTAGAAGGCTGGCACAGGCTTCAGTCAGTCCGCTCTTGGCGGACTGAACCTTCTTGATCACCGCACTCATAATAGTGTGGTGCTCTTCATCGACGGAAGCGCCGCGAAGCACTCCCAGCAGATTGTCCGGTGCCTCTAGATGGACAGAGGTCACCGGCACGGGTGGCTTGCCCCTCTTGGCAGGGGCCGCCTGCCGGAGTCCGGAACCACTGGAGGTTCTGGCGCGGTGTTCGGCTGAGGGCCGAACTTGGAGCCCTTGGGAGTCTTGCTCCCTTTGCGCCTGGAGTCCGGAAGGTCGCCTTGAGGCGCCTCCAGGACTACCTCCCCTCGGCTCGGTGCCCCTTGAGACAATACTTCAGCATTGTCTGTGGGGAGAGGAGAGGAGGCGGTCGGAAGTGAATCGCTATTCATATCCGATGAATCCAAAGAACCGCCCGACGAGGATACATCGATATAGGCTCGAGACGGACTGCATAATCATATTCGGCGTTAGGAGAAGCAGTGCGACAAAAGTATGCTATGAGTTACTCTGGTATCCGAATACTTACGACTTCGCCAGGGGCTTGGCCCTGGGTAACCACTCGTCTTCACTGTCGGTGGCGGTGGTGGAACAGTCCGGAAGGAGAGTCCTTCCCTTCTTGGACCCTTTGCCCCCCGGTTGGGGCAGCCTTCCTTTTCTTTTCTCCCCCGGCTGAAGGGGGATAACCTTCCTCTTCCTCCTTCTCGTCTTCATGGGAGGAGTGCGCTTCGGAGTGTTCGAACGACGAGTCCGATATAACCCGGCGCCGGACACCCTTCCTGGTCCCCGCGGCCTTCTTCTTGGCCTTCTTCTCCGGCACCACGTAAGGTGCTAGAACCAGCTCTCCGCTAAGCGAGCATTTGCTGGGTCTTCAGGCAGAGGGGCTGGGCAGTCGATCTGTTCGGCCATCTCTAGCCATTCCTGTCAAAGGTATGGGAGCTTAGATCCCGCATATAATTATAGTGGGGAAAATGAATACCCTATAAGTAATAAAAGAGCTTACCGCGCCGGCTTGGCGCTGCGCGTTGAGTGCGCGATCCTCGGTAAGGGGAGGGGGAACCTCGGCACTCTTGAACAACACCTTCCAGACGTCCTTGTGCGTCGTGTTGAAGAGCTCTCTCAGAGTCTGGTGCTGGGCCGGGTCGAACTCCCACAAATTGAACGCCCGTTGTTGACATGGGAGGATTCGGCAAATGAGCATGACCTGGACTATGTTAACAAGCTTAAGCTTCCTGTTTATCATATTTTGGATGCAGGTCTGGAGTCCGGTCAGCTCTACTGGATTACCCTAGGGCAGGCCCTTCTCTTTCCAGGAGGTGAGCCGCATGGGAATTCCGAATCAGAATTCGGGGGCCGCCGCCCATTTGGTGTCGCGCGGCTCGGTGATGTAGAACCACCCCAATTGCCACCCCTTTATGGTCTCCACATAGGAGCCCTCGAGCCATGTGACGTTGGGCATTTTGCCCACCATGGCGCCTCCGCACTCCGCCTGCTGGCCGCCCACCACCTTCGGTTTGACGTTGAAGGTCTTCAGCCATAAGCCGAAGTGGGGCATGATGCGGAGGAAGGCCTCACACACGACGATAAACGCCAAGATGTTGAGGATGAAGTTCGGGGCCAGATCGTGAAAATCCAGGCCATAGTAGAACATGAGCCCGCGGACGAATGGGTGGAGAGGAAATCCCAGTCCGCAGGGGAAGTGGGTAAGGAATACTACCCTCTCATGGGGCCTAGGGGTAGGGATGATCTGACCCTCATCTAGGAGCCGGTGTGCGATATCCTCGGACAGGTATCCGTCTCCCCTCAGCTTTTTAACGTCTCCCTCCGTGACGGAGGAGACCATCCACTTGCCTCCCGCTCTGGACATGTTTGGAGAGGTCTGAGGAGAAGGATGCAGAATTGGGCGCTGGAGCTCGAATACGCGAGAATGGATGAACAAGGAGGAAGAAGGCGTGGGTAGGAAAAGGTGAACCCTTATCCCTTTATAAGGGCGGACGAAACTATGCGCCCCCACCAGCCTGGTAAAACTCGCTTATCCCCCAAGCGATGTAATTGATGGCGCGGTTGGGTTACCCACGCCCGTATTGATGGGAATCCCGTTATAAGGGGACACGATCTCTGCTTCGACAAGACGTGCCAAGGAAACCGCCTCGCGAAACACGCTGAGATTGGTTATGAAAAACGATCGAATAAAGACCTGGCTGTGATGTGATGTCACACTACGGGATACGTCAGCAGATTAGATTTGTGGAAATATTATTCTCTCTACGGTGGTATGTGGAACTTGTTTTGCAGAGCCGGACACGATCCTCGTGTTCAAAAAATTCTATGAAGTATTCGGAGGAGGAACCCGCCTTGCAATGCCGAAGACAATCTGCGTGTGGGACTCATCGTCATTGAAGCCTGGTTCAGGGGCTACTGAGGGAGTCCTGGATTAGGGGGTATCCGGACAGCCGGACTATATCCTTTGGCCGGACTGTTGGACTATGAAGATACAAGATTAAAGACTTCGTCCCGTGTCCGGATGGGACTCGCCTTGGCGTGGAAGGCAAGCTTGGCAATAGAGATATGTAGATCTCCTTCCTTGTAACCGACTCTGTGTAACCCTAGCCCCCTCCGAAGTCTATATAAACCAGAGGGTTTAGTCCGTAGGACCAAGAACAACAATCATACCATAGGCTAGCTTCTAGGGTTTAGCCTCTTCGATCTCGTGGTAGATCAAATCTTTTAATACTCATATCATCAAGATAAATCAAGCAGGAGTAGGGTTTTACCTCCATCGAGAGGGCCCGAACCTGGGTAAAAACATCGTGTCCCTCGTCTCCTGTTACCATCCGCCTAGATGCACAATTCGGGACCCCCTACCCGAGATCCGCCGGTTTTGACACCGACAACGCCACTTTTGTTTTGCATGATACTTATGATGAAACTACTTCTGTGCTTGATAATACTGTGCCACTAGGTGAATTTCTTGATGAACAACTTGCTAGGGCTAGACATAATGAAATTACTGAAACCGATGAAATTATTGAAGATTATGATTATGATTCTCCCCCTAGATATGAATTTCCTGTTGTACCTGAGGACTATGTTATGGATGAAGAAAGTGCTAGAGAATTTCTTGTTTGCAATGATATAGACGATTTTAAGAAATTGTTAGCTAAGCTGAAAGAAAAATCCTTGAATGCTAGAGTGAAATATGATCCTGCCTTTGCTACTTCACCTATCTTTGTTACTGATAAGGATTATGAATTCTCTGTTGATCTTGAGTTAATTAGTTTGGTTGAATCTGATCCTTTTCATGGTTATGAATCTGAAACTGTTGTGGCACATCTTACTAAATTAAATGATATAGCCACCCTATTTGCTCATGAGGAAAAAATCCATTATTAATATATCCTTAAATTATTTCCTTTCTCACTAAAGGGTGATGCTAAGTTATGGTTTAATTCTCTTGCTCCTGGTTGCGTGCGTAGTCCCCAAGATATGATTTATCACTTCTCTGCAAAATATTTCCCCGCTCATAACAAACAAGCTGCTTTAAGGGAAATATATAATTTTGTGCAAATTGAAGAAGAGAGTCTCCCACAAGCTTGTGGGAGGCTTCTCCAATTACTTAATGCTTTGTCTGATCATCCTCTCAAGAAAAATGAAATACTTGATATCTTTTATAATGGACTAACCGCTGCTCCCAGAGACCACCTGGATAGTTGTGCTGGTTGTGTTTTTAGGGAAAGAACTGTTGAGCAAGCTGAATTGCTATTGAATAATATATTGAGTAATGAAAATGATTGGACGCTTCCTGAACCAACTCCGAAGAAAAGGGGTATTCTATTTCTCAGTCCTGAAGATATGCAAGGGGCCAAGAAATCAATGAAATAAAAATGTATCAAAGCTGAAGATGTTAAAAATTTACCGCCTATTGAAGAAATAGATGGTCTTGATAACCCGACATAGGTAGTGGATGTAAATTCTCTCCGTAGATTTGATGAAGGTGATATTCCTCATAATAAGTCTGCTAGTCAATGCTTCGATGAGTTTGATAATTTTGTTGTTAAACAAGAGAATTTCAATGCTTATGTTAGTAGACAATTGAAACGTACTGCTTACATTCTTGACCACTTGAGTAATTATATGAGTAGAACTGTTAATGATCTCAAGATTGTTAGTAAACATGCTTCCATGGTTACAACTCAAGTAGAACAAGTACTTAAGGCCCAAGATGAATTGATTAATGAGTTGAATAATAAGAATAACGATAATGTTGTTAGGGTTATGTCTAGAGGCGGTAAAATGACCCAGGAACCTTTGTATCTTGAGGGTCATCCTAAGAGAGTTGAGCAAGATTCTCAGAGAACTAATACTGACACCTAGTCCTCGTACTAAAAAGAAGAAGAAAACTGATAGGACTTTGCATGCTAGTGAACCTTCTATAGACACACCTAAGAATCCCAATGATATTTCTATTTCTGATGCTGAGACACAATCTGGTGATGAACATGAACCTAGTGATAATGTTAATGATGATGTTCATGTTGATGCTCAGCCTAGTAATGATAATGATGTAGATATTGAACGTGCTGTTGATCTTGATAACCCACAATCAAAGAATCAACGTTATGATAAGAGAGTCTTTGTTGCTAGGAAACATGGTAAAGAAAGAGAACCATGGGTTCAGAAACCATGCCCTTTCCTCCTAAGCCATCCAAGAAAAAGGATGATGAGGATTTTGAGTGCTTTGCTAAAATGATTAGACCTATATTTTTGCGTATGCATTTGACTGATATGCTTAAAATGCCTCCTTACGCTAAGTATATGAAAGATATTGTTACAAATAAAAGAAAGATACTGAAAGCTGAAATTTCCACCATGATCGCTAATTATTCTTTTAAGGGTGGAATACCAAAGAAACTTGGAGATCCAGGAGTACCAACTATACCATGCCCCATTAAAAGAAACTATTTTAAAATTGCTTTATGTGATCTTGGAGCCGGTGTTAGTGTTATGTCTTTCTATTTGTATCATAGACTTGAACTGAATAAGTTGAGACCTACTAAAATCTCTTTGCAAATGGCTGATAAATCAACCGCTATACCTATCGGTATTTGTGAGGATGTGCCTGTTGTGGTTGCAAATGTTACTATCTTAATGAATTTTGTTATTCTTGATATTCCCGAGGACGATAGTATGTCGATCATTCTTGGTAGACCCTTTTTGAATACTGCAGGAGCTTTTATTGATTGCAACAAAGGCAATGTCACTTTTCATGTCAATGGTAATGAGCATACCATTCACTTTCTGAAGAAACAACCTCAAGTTCATAGTATCAATTCTATTGGAAAATTTTCAAGTATTACTATTGGAGGTTTTGAATTCCCTCTACCTACTGCCAAAAACAAATATGATATTCTTATTGTTGGTGAAATGCATATCCCCGTTGAGGTAACCTAGTGTTATTCGAAAATTCTCCAGTTTCATGTCATTCGAAAGAAGTTTGTTAATAAGACTTGATCAACCTTTTAAATGGATTCCTTTTGATGAGCATGAGATGTATGAATTTAGAAAGCACAACTCTCTGTACCCATATTGTACTTTCTGTTATTTAGTTTAAGTAAAGCAAAAATAGTAATTTCTGTCTGTTTTCTGAATTATCCGTGCAAAAAAAAGTCTTGAAAATAAAAGTTCTCCAAATGCCCTGAAAATTTAGTATGATTTTTATGCAATATTTTAGAATTTCTGGTGCAAAGAACACACCAGGGGGCCTCACCAGCTGGCCACAAGGGTGGAGGACGCACCCACCCCCTGGGGCGCACCCCCTGACCTTGTGGGCCCCATGTGGCCCCCTCCACTTATTCCAACACCCATCCTCTCCTTCTTACTCTACAAAAAAATCACTCCATAGCTCAAACTCGTGTTCTTTCTCATCTTGCTGCCATTTTCGATCTCCCTGCTCAAAGCTCCATTCACAAAACTGCTTTGGGGGATTGTTCTTCGATATGTGACTCCTCCAATGGTCCAATTAGTTTTTGTTATAATGCTTTATTCATTGCAATTTTTGTTGATGTGGTGACCATGTTCTTGAGCTTGCATGTCAAATTTATATGGCCCAAAGTTGTTTTGATGCATGATATAGCCTCTAGGCGCTTGTAGGAGTAGTTACTATCAATTTTGTTGAGTTTGGTTAACTTTTATTTTGAGTTGCTAAAAATTTCAGAAATTTTTCAAATAAATAAAAATGTCTAGGAGAATGTAACAAGGTGGTTCTTCAAGGAAGCAAGCACCGAGGCATGCGATACGCGAACCGGACCCTGAACTACCAAGGGAAGTTCAAGTGAAGCCATGTGAATGGCCGTCAGATGAATTTATGGATTGTGCAGGTTTCAAGGATGAATTCTATGTGTACGTACAAAATGGCGACCTCGAGGATTTCTTATCGGACAAGTGCTTACAGTATTATTATCTCACCGATTCCTTCATGCGGAGGTTTGAGTTCTCATCCAAGCGTAATACTCATACTGTCCTATTTGAACTTTATGATGAATCTTATACCATAGACCTAGAAGATTTTTGTGATGCATGCAAAATTCCACAATGGGGTAGTCTTAGTGAGCCTCCTAAATCTGAATATAAAGATTTCCTTGCTAGCATCACTGTTGGAGAAACTAGAAATATTACGCAAGCAACTGTAGGCAGCATTCACTTTCCTGCCATTCATTATTTTGCTCTCTTTGTTGGTAGATATATTAATGGTAAACATGAGCTTTGCCATGTTTGCGTCCCCAATCTCAGTGTCCTCAAGTGTGTGGTGTTAGGTGATAAACAATATAACTTAGGGGCCATTATTGCTAGAAGGCTACATCTAAATGCCAAAGATGGAGATTTATTTGGTGGGATTTATGCAACTCATTTAGCTAATTATTTGGGTGTACCTATTAGAGGGTATGATATTGAGTTGCCACCTACTTTCTGGATTATGAGGCTATGGTACGCCACCAGCTTCTTAAGAGGAATGAGCAGATCCTCCAGTATCGACTAATCTTTGATAGACGGCGTGCCGTCCTTGTTACTCTTCCTGCGCCTGCTTTCTTCGACTTTCAGGCAAAGGGACGATATTTTATAGCTAGAGAGGAGGCAAACGAGTATGAGAGAACAGCGGAGGTGGCTTGTCTTCAGGAGGCAGCTGGCCAAGCGGCAGCTGCTGCATCTCAATACAACCCCGACTACAACTTTGGATATCCACCAGGCCAGCCATGGTAGTAGACCAACTTAGGCCAAAAGCCTAAGCTTGGGGGAGTACGTATTTTTCACTGACATTACATTCATGTTCACACACTCATTTCAGTTGTCGGTGTTCACACTCTTTCATTGTATTATCCAGGCTAGTTCATTTCCTTTTTCCCGCTTTCTTCTAGTGTGTTTGAAAAACCTTAAGAAAAACCAAAAAATTAGTAGTAGTTTACTTTCCATGCTTGCTTAGTAGTAAAATTAAAAGAAAACCCAAAAATATTTCTCGTTCTTCTTTTGCTTGTTCGGAGCTTTCCCATGTAAATAGTTTTTCTCGTTCTTGTTTTACTTTCTTCAGAAAAACAAAAACTGCAAAAATATTTCAGTGTGTTTCTTTGAAATTATTTTCTTTTCTTTGGGGGCCGAGAGGAGAAGATCACGATGAAAATGTTGAGTGGCTCTCATATGCATTATTGTTGATCTAACATAGAGCCCATATTACCTTGCCTTCTCCTTTGAATAAATGTTTGCAAATTCCAGCTTAGTCCAATGCACATGCACTATTATTATTATCCACACCGTTCGGTCGTGCAAGTGAAAGGCAATAATGATGATATATGATGAAATGATTGAGATGAGGAAAATATGGTATGAACTTGACCTATCTTGTTTTTGTAAATATGATTACTCCATCGTTCCTGATTCAGCCTATTATGGATGAAACATGTTTGCAATGACAATTAGAGATTATAGTTACTCATGCCATGCTTAATTAGCTAGGAGTTTATAATGGTTTACCTTGTATGCCAACATGGAAATTAAAATGGTTGTGATGTAGTATGATAGGATGGTATCCTCCTTTGAATGATTCGAGTGGCTCGACTTGGCACATGTTCACGCATGTAGTTGAAATAAAATTAACATAGCTTCTACGATATTTATGTTCATGGTGATTTATATCCTACTCATGCTTGCACTCAATGTTGGTTAATCTCAATGCATATTTATGACTATTGTCGCTCTCTAGTTGGTCGCTTCCCAGTCTCTTTCTAGCCTTCCCTTGTACTAAGCGGGAATACTGCTTGTGCATCCACTTCCATACACCCCAAAGTTGTTCCATATGAGTCCACCATACCTTCCTATATGCGGTATTTACCTGCCGTCCCAAGTAAATTTGCAAGTGCCAACCTCTAAACCTTCAAATGATAATCTGTTTTGTATGCTCGAATAGCTCATGTACCAACTAGGGCTGTCAATATCTTCCTTGCTAGGTGGGTTATTCTCACGATGAGTGGACTCCGCTCATCATTCATGAGAAAATGGCCGGTAAATGGGATGCCTAGTCCCATGCTCAAAGCAAATCAAATCAAAATAATTGCAAAAAAGACTCCCCCAGGATTGTTGTTAGTTGGACGGTACCCGTTGTTTCAGACCAGCCGTGGAGTGTGTTTGCTAGTGGGGGGGAGTATAAACTTTACCATTCTATTTGGGAACCGCCTATAATGTATGTAGAATGGAAGATACCAAGATCTCTTAGTTGTTATGTTGACAATGAAAGCATACCGCTCAAAATATTATTCAATCTCTATTTCAAAACTCGAGCTCTGGCACCTCTACAAATCCCTGCTTCCCTCTGCGAAGGGCCTATCTATTTACTTTCATTGCTGAGTCATCATCCTCTTATTAAAAAAACACAAGTTAGAGAGCACCACTGTCATTTGTATGCATTGTTATTAATTTATATTGAGTATGACTGTGACTTGATCTCTTTTACCATGAATTACAATGTCTAATCAGTCCTCAGAGGTGCTCTGCATTTATGTTTTGCGGTCTCAGAAAGGGCTAGCGAGATACCATCTTGTTATATCATATCATGATTGTTTTGAGAAAGTGTTGTCATCCGATATTTATTATTATTGCTCGCTAGTTGATTATGCCATTTATATGAGTGAATGTGAGACCTAAAAGTTATTGTGAATATGGTTAGTTCATAATCTTTGATGAAAACTTGAATGCTGGCTTTACATATTTACAACAACAAGATCAAACAGTGTTTGTAAAAGTTTTTCTTTATCACTTTCAGTTTATCAACTGAATTGCTTGAGGACAAGCAAAGGTTTAAGCTTGGGGGAGTTGATACGTCTCCAACTTATCTACTTTTCCAAACTTGTTTGCCCTTGTTTTGGACTCTAACTTGCATGATTTGATTGGAACTAACCCGGACTGACGCTGTTTTCAGCAGAATTGCCATGCTGTTATTTTTGTGCAGAATAAAAAGTTCTCGGAATGACCTGAAAATCAACGGAGATTATTTTTGGAATCAATAAAAAATATTGGCAAAAGAATCAGCAGCAGGGGTCCACACCCTATCCACAAGGGTGGGGGTGCGCCCACCCCCCTGGGCGCACCCTCCGACCCTGTGGGCCCCCTGGACCTCCACCGACCTGAACTCCAACTCCATATATTCACTTTCGGGGAGAAAAAAAATAGAAGAAGAGGATTCATTGCGTTTTATGATACAGAGCCGCTGCTAGCCCTGTTCTTCCTCGGGAGGGCAGATCTGGAGTCCGTTCGGGGCTCCGGAGAGGGGAACCCGTCGCCATCGTGATCATCAACCATCCTCCATCACCAATTTCATGATGCTCACCGTCGTGCATGAGTAATTCCGTCGTAGGCTTGCTGGACCGTGATGGGTTGGATGAGATTTACCATGTAACCAAGTTAGTTTTGTTAGGGTTTGATCCCTAGTCTCCACTATGTTCTAAGATTAATGTTGCTATGACTTTGCTATGCTTAGTGCTTGTCACTAGGGCCCGAGTGCCATGAGTTCAGATCTGAACCCTTTATGTTTTCACGAATATATTTGTGTTCTTGATCCCGTATTGCAAGTTATAGTCACCTACTACGTGTTATGATCCGGCAACCCCAGAGTGACAATAGTCGGGACCACTCCCGGTGATGACCGTAGTTTGAGGAGTTCATGTACTCACTAAGTGCTAATGCTTTGGTCCGGTACTCTATTAAAAGGAGGCCTTAATATCCCTTAGTTTTGAATAGGACCCCGCTGCCACGGGAGGGTAGGACAAAACATGTCATGCACGTTCTTTTCCATAAGCACGTATGACTATATTCGGAATACATGCCTACATTATATTGATGAACTGGAGCTAGTTCTGTGTCACCCTATGTCATAACCGTTGCATGATCCGACATAATTATCCATCATTGATCCATTGCCTACAAGCTTCACATATTGAACTTTGCTTCGTTACTTTTCCGCTATCATTGTTACAATTGCTATGAAATTACTACTGTCACTTTTGCCACCGTTACCGTTAATTCCATACTACTTTGCTACTAAATACTTTGCTACAGATATTAGGTCTTTTAGGTGTGGTTGAATTGACAACTCAGCTGCTAATACTCGAGAAATTCTTTGGCTCCCCATGTCGAATCAATAAATTTGGGTTGAACACTCTATCCTCGAAAACTGTTGCGATCCCCTATACTTGTGGGTTATCAGGGGTGCTCCAAGGGGAGCACAACCCACGAGGGTGCGCCTGGAGGCCCAGGCGCGCCCTGGTGGGTTGTGCCCACCTCAGGTGCCTCCCGAACCGCCTCTTTGCTCTATAAATACCCCCAATACTCTAGAAACCCTAGGGGAGTCGACGAAAATCAATTCCAATCGCCACAAGTTCCAGAAACACCAGAACCAATCTAGACACCATCACGGAGGGGTTCATCATGTCCATTGGTGCCTCTCCCATGATGCGTGAGTAGTTCTTTGTAGACCTATGGGTCCGTAGTTAGTAGCTAGATGGCTTCCTCTCTCTCGTTTGATTCTCAATACAATGGTCTCTTGGAGATCCATATGATGTAACTCTTTTCGTGGTGTATTTGTTGGGATCCGATGAACTTTGAGTTTATGATCAGATCTATCTTTTTATCCATGAAAGTTATTTGAGTCTTCTTTGATCTCTTATATGCATGATTGCTTATAGCCTCGTATTTCTTCTCCGATATTTGGGTTTTGTTTGGCCAACTTGATCTCTTTATCTTGCAATGGGAAAAGGTGCTTTGTGATGGGTTCGATCTTACGGTGCTTGATCCCAATGACAGGAAGGGATCCGACACGTATGTATCATTGCTATTAAGGATAACAAGATGGGGTCTATTTCTACATAAATAGATCTTGTCTACATCATGTCATCGTTCTTATTGCATTACTCTGTTTCTCCATGAACTTAATACACTAGATGCATGCTGGATAGCGGTCGATGTGTGGAATAATAGTAGTAGATGCAGCCAGGAGTCGGTCTACTAATCATGGACGTGATGCCTATATAATGATCATTGCTTGGATAACTTCATGATTATTTGAAGTTCTATCAATTGCCCAACAGTAATTTGTTCACCCACCGTTTGCTATTTTTCTCGAGAAAAGCCACTAGTGAAATCTACGGCCCCCGGCTCTCTTCTTTATTATGTTTGCCTTTGCGATTTCCTTTGTTTTTTTAAATATATTAAACCAAAAGTAAAAAAGTACCTTGCTGCACTTTATTTTATTTGGCGTTCAATCTATCAACTTATTACAACTTTCTCATGTCCGTTTGCCAATTTCTGGTGCCGTTACCCGAAAGGGATTGACAACCCATTTAACACGTCGGGTTGCGAGTATTTGTTATTTGTGTCCAGGTGCCGTTCACATAGCGTTGCGTTGTTCTCCTACTGGTTCGATAACCTTGGTCTCATCACTGAGGGAAATACCTACCATTGCTGTGCTGCATCATCCCTTCCTCTTTGGGGAAATACCGACGTAGTCTAGTAGACATCACCCAACAAGATTTTTTTTACCCACCGTATGCTATTTTCTCGAGAGGAGCCACTAGTGAAATCTATGGCCCCCAGGTCTATCTTTTATCATATTGCTTTCAAATCTATTATTCCAAAAAACCAAAAATGCCTTGCTACACTTTCTCTTTATTTATTTTATTTTGTGTTTTCGCTAGATTTATTTAGCCAATATCATACAATTTTATCTATCTCAATACCGAGGAGGGATTGACAACCCCTCTTACGAGTTGGGTTGGAGGTATTTGTTATTTGTGTGCAGGTACCATTTACATAGTGTTGCTTGGTTCTCCTATTGGATTGATAACCTTGGTTTCATAACTGAGGGAAATACTTACCATTGTTGTGCTGCATCATCCCCTCCTCTTCGGGGAAATACCAACACAGATACGAGCAATCAAAAGGGGCGCAAGATATTGAGCCCCCAGACCGAATAGGGCTAGGAGAGAGGGATTATTTGAAGGGCTTGAGCTGGTTGATGTATTTGCTTGGCGTGGTATTGGCATGCTTCGTATTTGGACACCACCGCCAATGCATCTTGAAGGGTTGTCGGCCAGTAGAAACCTTGCTGACAAGTGCGCGAGACCCGATATGGGAACCACACATCCCTTCATGTATCTCTGCCAATAGCTTGTGTCCATCTTCTCGGCAAATACACTTCAATTTCACACCCTTTGGCCTCTTTCTGTATTGGGCACTATCAACCAACTGGTACATACTTGCTTAACGGGCTACTCTTTGAGCTTCTTCTTGCTCATTGGGAAGTTCTCTTGTCTGAAGGAAATGAACGATCTGTTGTGCCCATGTTGGAGCCTGTGGCTCGATGATAAGGACTAAAGGCATCTCTTCTACCGCGGGAGCGCTTGCCTCGATGGCAAGGACCTCTGGTCCTAATGGAGATTGCTGCTCAGCGACAAGCATTTTGCCGTTCCCGGCAACTTCCTTGTCGGTGGCTACTGGAAGCTTTGCTGGAAAGTACTCACCGGTGTTCAGCTTTGTTCTCTTGTTTGGCTTCGTTGATAGTGTAATTGATGGCTGATTTAGATGGAGCATAAAAGTGCATGGTTCCACATGCAGTCTCTTGGCGACACGCTGGTTGCTAGTATCCGCATTGGTATATTTCCCCGAAGAGGAGAGGATGATGTAGGACAACAATGGTAAGTACTTCCCTCGTCTATGAAACCAAGGTTATCAATCCAGTACGAGAACCAAGCAACACTATGTAAACATCACCTACACACAAACAACAACTTGCAACCCAATGCGTAGGAGGGGTTGTCAATCCCTCCTCGGTATTGAGATAGATTAAATTGTATGAGATTGGATAAATAGATCTATCAAAAACACACAAAAAATAAAAAATTAAATTGCAGCAAGGTATTTTTGGGTTTTGATATGATAGGAAATTGACCCGGTGGCCGTAGATTTCACTAGAGGCTTCTCTCAAGAAAATAGCATACAATGGGTTAACAAATTACTGTTGGGCAATTGATAGAAAAACGAATAATCATGACGATATCCAAGGAAATGATCATGTATATAGGCATCACATCCAAGATTAGTAGACCGACTCCTGCCTGCATCTACTACTATTACTCCACACATCGACTGCTATCCAGCATGCATCTAGTGTATTAAGTTCATGGAAAAATGGAGCAATGCAATAAGAACGATGACATGATGTAAACAAGATCTATTAATGTAGGAATAGACCCCATCTTTTTATCCTTAATGGAAACGATACATGTGTGTCATGTCTCCTTCTATCACTGAGATTGAGCATCGCAAGATCGAACCCATCACAAAGCACCGCTTCCCATGGCAAGAAAAATAAATCTAGTTGGCAAAACGAAACCAAAGTTTCGGAGAAGAAATAAGAGGCTATAACAATCATTCATAAAAGAGTCCAGAGAATACTCAAATAATATTCATAGATAGATCTGATCATAAACTCACAATTCATCGAACCCCAACAAACACACCATAAGAAGTCATTACATCAAATAGATTTCCAAGAACATCAAGGAGAACATTGTATTGAAGATCAAAAAGATAGAAGAAGCCATCTAGCTACTGCCTACGGACCCATAGGTCTGTGGTAAACTACTAACGCATCATCGGAGGAGCACTAATGAGGATGGGAACCCCTCCATGATCGTTTCCCCCTCCGACAAAGTGCCGGGAAAGGCCTCTAGATTGGATCTCGTGGTTCTAGAACTTGCGGCGGCTGGAATTGTGTTTCGTCAACTCCCCTAGGGTTTTTGGGATATTAGAGTATTTATAGAGCTGATAGGCGGTGGAGGGGTGCCTGTGGGCTCCACTACCCATCAGGGCGCGCTTGGGGCCTCTGGCGCACCCTGGTGCCTAGTGGGCCCCACGGGCCCCCTCTAGTGCACTTCTTGGTCCTCCCGGGTGTCTTCTGGGCAGAAAAAAAATCTCCAAAAAGTTTCGCTGCATTTGGACTTCGTTTGATATGGATATTCTGCAAAGTAAAAAATAGGCAAAAAACAGCAACTGGCACTAGGCACTATGTCAATAGGTTAGTCCCAAAAAATGATATATATAAAACATCCAATATTGATAGTATAACATGGAACGATAAAAAATTATAGATACATTGGAGACGTATCACACACTTTGACATGTCGTCAGCAGTGCTGTTTTCGGCATGAGGAACGTGCTCAGTTTGCAGATCGTCAAAGTGCTCTTCCAACTTCCTCACTTCATCTACATATGCCTCCATCAATGGGCTATAATAATCTTTATTCACTTGTTTCACAACCAACTGTGAGTCGCCTCTAATGATTAACTTTCTGATGCCAAGGTCGACGGCAATCCGAAGACCGGCAAGCAAACCTTCATACTCAATAGTGTTGTTTGTGGCCTGCTCCCTGAGAAAGTTCATCTGAATCACATACTTGAGATGCTCTCTGGTGGGTGCGACAATTAGCACTTCGGCACCAACGCCCTTGAGCAAAAACGCACCGTCAAAGTACATGATCCAATCTTGAGTTGTTTCTTTGCCAGGGAGAGAGGTCTCTTGAACTTCTTCGTCTTGAATTGGCGGCCACTATGCAATGAATTCTGCCAAGGCTCTGCCACAAAATGTTGACGTGCTTTCAAACTTCAAGTCAAAGCCTGACAACTCCAACGCCCACTCCACTATCCTACCAGTAGCTTCTGGATTTCTCAAAATGCGTTGCAAAGGAAAGCGAGTGGTGACAGTGATCTGATGTGCTTGGAAGTAATGGCGCAGCTTCCTTGAGGCTATGAGAAGGCCAAAGAGCAACTTTTGCACACTAGAATACCTTGACCTAGCTCCCTGCAGAAGGGAGCTTACAAAGTAGACTAGGCGCTGCACCACCTTCTTCTTTTGTACTACTTGTTGTTTTGATTCATCTACCTGCGCTGCACTTGACTTGTCAGCACCTAGACTTGCCAAAGAAGATTCTAGCTTATCGGCTTGTGACTTTGAGGTTGCTTCCTCTTTGCTATCTACTTCCCTCTCCGCCACTAGTGCATCACTGACCACTTGATTAGTTGCCGCCAAGTACAGCAGCAACGACTCTTGTATCTTAGGCGCAACTAGTGTTGGCGTGGAGGACATGTACTTCTTCAGATCTTGCAGCGTGGCATCCTCTTTCGGAGTCCATTTCATTGGACCTTTTTTGAAAAAAATGAAAAACGGCAAGGCGCGCTCTGCTGATTTGGATATGAACCTACTCGGTGCGCCAACACAACCAGTAAGACGTTGTACGTCCTTAACGCTCTTGGGTGCTTCCAATTGCTTAATTGCCTTGATCTTGTCGGGATTGGCTTCAAGTCCATGTTGAGAGACAAAAGAACCCGAGAATCTTGCTACATGGAACGCCAAGCACACACTTCTCGAGATTGAGCTTGAAGTTGATCTTGCGCAGATTTGCAAATGTTTCTTCTAAGTCTTGAATGAGTCTTGGTCTGTCCTTGGTTTTGACCACTGCTACTTCTTGAGCTTGCATTGGTTTTCCCTTGAAGAGGAAAGGGTGATGCAACAAAGTAGAGATAAGTATTTCCCTCAATTAGAGAACCAAGGTATCAATCCAGTAGGAGATACAAGCAAGTCTCCAATCTATGCACCTGCACAAACAATCAAACACTTACACCCAACGCAATAAAGGGGTTGTCAATCCCTTCACGGTCAATTTCAATGGTGAGATCTGATAGAGATAGATGTAAAAGATTACTAAAATGTAAAACAAAGTAAAAACAAATAAATTGCAGCAAGGTATTTTTGGGTTTTTTGGTTTATAGATATGAAAATATATGATGGAAAATAGACCCGGGGCCATAGGTTTCACTAGAGGCTTCTCTCTTGAAGGAAAATGATACGATGGGTGAACAAATTACTGCCGAGCAATTGATAGAAAAGCGCAAAGTTATGATGATATACAAGGCAATGATTATGCATATAGGCATCATGTCCGTGTCAAGTAGACGGACTCCTGCCTGCATCTACTAGTATTACTCCACACATCGACCGCTATCCAGCATGCATCTAGAGTATTAAGTTCATAAAGAACAACGCCTTAAGTAAGATGACATGATGTAGAGGGATAAACTCAAGCAATATGATGAAAACCCTATCTTTTTATCCTTGATGGCAACAATACAATACGTGACTTGCTACCCCTACTATGTCACTGGGTGAGGACACCGCAAGATTGAACCCAAAACTAAGCACCTCTCCCATTGCAAGAAATACCAATCTAGTTGGCCAAACCAAACCAATAATTTGAAAAGAAATACAAAGATATCAAATCGTGCATATAAGAATTCAGAGAAGATTCAAATAATATTCATAGATAATCTGATCATAAATCCACAATTCATCGGATCTCGACAAACACACCGCAAAAGAATATTACATCGGATAGAACTCCAAGAACATCGAGGAGAACATTGTATTGAAGATCATATAGAGAGAAGAAGCCATATAGCTACTAGCTATGGACACGTAGGTCTGAGGTAAACTACTCATGCTTCATCGGAAGGGAAATAGGGTTGATTTAGATGCCCTCCGTGATCGAATCCTGTCGGATTTGTGGTTCCGCAGACCCTTGAGAGGTTTGAACTCTGGGGTGCATGCAAAGAACTCGTCCTCCCCAATTTGCCTACACGCTGATCTAATGGCCTAGCTCGCCGAACAGAATGGAAAAGAGACACATCGGTTTATCCTGGTTCGGGCCACCTTGTGGTGTAATACCCTACTCCAGCTTTGTGGTGAATTTACCTCGAGGGGCTGAGGATGAACTAGTACAGTGGGAGAGCAGCCTCGGGAGGGGAGGTGTTCTTGGGCTCGAGTGAGCTGGTGGGTGAGAGGATGATATGAATGATCCATCCCCTTTTATGGTTGTGGCTAAGTCCTAATAATAGTGGCCTTGGTCCTCTTCTCAAATGTAGGCGGGAAGGGATCCCACAATGGCCAAATTTGAAGGGGGGCAACTAGTACATGCTATCCTGACAAAAGTAGTCTTCGCCTGCAAAAGCCTCTGGTCATGACGCCGTGGTGGGCTCGACGATGACCTCCGTCCTGCCGTCCTGGCTGTCTTGGTCTTGTTGCACCGAAATGGAAACCCTTGCTTGATTCCTCGGGACTCTGCGCCTGCGCTTGCCTCCTTAGCACCAAAGAGGAAACTAGTACATGCGCCCGCTGGCGCCCGCCTGGCCTTGGTCGTCATGGCTCACGTCATTTGGACTTCGTGAGGTGAGCCCTGCATTGAGATCTCCAATCCTCGGGAGCCAGCCTGGGGGGGCTGCCCCTCATGGAGGTCTTGGTGTCGTCCACCTCGCGAGGGTCTTGAGTTGTTGATGCTGAAGCTGGGCCGTACCAGGCCGCCGATGGAGCCATGTCATGGGCCGCAGGCAGGCAAGTCTGGGTACCCCCATTCCCAGAACACCGACAGTAGCCCCCGGGCCCAAGGCGCGCACGAACTTGGCTTCCATGCGAAGCCAAAGGGCAAGTGCGGAGCACCGCGGGTCCTAACTGCCTGTGGCCTTGTTCGACGCATGGCGACTGATGGGACGTGGGCATCTCCGCTTCCGCATGCTGCCTCGACAACCGTTCAACTTGACGAGACTCAGCTGCATGCAAAGAAAGATCATAATTGCGTGGGATCATGGAGGCCGGCGGTTGGCCTCCCTCTGGCTATAAATGAGGGGAGGGGCAGAGCACCCCCTCGCTCGTCTCCACCATCTTGCCGCCCGCCCCTTCTTCTTACTTCTTGTCCCATTGTCTCACTGTAGTTCTCATGGCGCCGATGAGGAAGTTCTCCGCCGCCAAGAAGGGGAAGGCCCCCAAGGAGGGACCCAGCTCGCCGCCTCCCAAGAGAGGGCGAGGCCGTCCGCACAAGCACACTACGACCCCTGCGGTGGCTCCTCGGGGGCGTGGGCGCACTCCTTCTGGGGCCGGCGTTGCTTTGGTTAGCCGCGGCGGCGCTTCTTCTTGAGGCGGGAGCTGCCAAGGGCGAGGCAGCTCCTGCGAGGAGGGGAGGCATGTCGTGGGTGCCCGGCCTCCCCGACTGCACTTCCACTCGGCGGAGGTGCTCCCGGAGTTTGTCATGTGGTCTGAGAGGCCGGCTGGCATAAGGCTCCCGTTTCCACGCTTCTTTGTGGGCGTGAAAGTGCAACTGTCCCTGGGAGGTTTTGGTAATTCCTAACAACATATAGCTCATTGAGCTAATGCTATTTCATGATAAATATTTCAGGAAAGCTCAATGATTGGCATGGCATGGAGTAGAAAAGTGGACCCCTCAAAATGCCAAGGACAAAAGGATTGGCTCAAGCTCAAAGCACAAGACTCTACATTTTTCATTTTAGTGATCCAAGATCACATTGAGTCCATAGGAAAAGCCAATACTATCAAGAGGGGGTGAGGTGTTGCTTAATGAGTTTCTTGCTCAAAATGCTTAGTGATATGCTCCAAAAACCCTCAACTACTTTCCCATATCCACATATGTCTCAAACCAAAACTCAAACTCGGCCCCACCGAAACTTTCTATCCGGCACCACCGAGTTCACTTGACATAGCCACTGCCAGAAACCCTAGTCTTTTCGGTCTCACCGAGATAGGATTGTAATCTCTCTGTTTCCCTTCATAACGTTTTGGTCAAACCAAGATGACCGATTGGTCCCACCGAGATTGCAATGCAAACTCTCTGTTTCCCTTTCGTAACGTTTCGGTCCAACCGAGATGAGCGAATCAGTCCCACCGAGTTTGCCTGACCAACTCTCTGGTTAGTCCATTACCAAAATCGGTCTCACCGAGTTTGTGTTATCTGTCTCACCGAGATTACGGTATGCCCTAACCCTAATGAAATCGGTCCCACCGAAAATCCTAACGTTCACATTTTGAACTAAATCGGTCCGACCGAGTTTCATGATTTGGTCCCACCAAGTGTGGTAAATTGTGTGTAACAGTTAGATTTTGTGTGGAGGCTATATATACCCCTCCACCCACTCTTTATTCATGGAGAGAGCCATAAGAACATGCCTACACTTCCGACATACACTTCCTGAGAGAGAACGACCTACACTTGTGTTGAGATCAAGATATTCCATTCCACCACATAAATCTTGATCTCTAGCCTTCCCCAAGTTGCTTTCCACTCAAATCTTCTTTCCACCAAATTCAAATCCTGTGTGAGAGAGTTGAGTGTTGGGGAGACTATCATTTGAAGCACAAGAGCAAGGAGTTCATCATTAACACACCAGTTGTTACCTCTTGGAGAGTGGTGTCTCCTAGATTGGCTAGGTGTCACTTGGGAGCCTCCGTCAAGATTGTGGAGTTGAACCAAGGAGTTTGTAAGGGCAAGGAGATCGCCTACTTCATGAAGATCTACCCGAGTGAGGCAAGTCCTTCATGGGTGACGGCCATGGTGGGATAGACAAGGTTGCTTCTTCGTGGACCCTTCGTTGGTGGATCCCTCCGTGGACTCGTGCAACCGTTACCCTCTATGGGTTGAAGTCTCCATCAACGTGGATGTACGATAGCACCACCTATCGGAACCACGGATAAAAATCTCCGTGTCAACATTGCGTTTGCTCCCTCAAACTCCTCCCTTTACCTTCATATGCAATTTTTTTACATTCCACTGCTATACTCTTAGAATTGCATGTGTAGGTTGATTGCTTGACTTGTGCAAAGTTGCTAAAATCTGCCAATAACTATAATTGGGAACAGGCTAGATTTTTATTTGGTCAAGTAGTCTAATCACCCCCCTCTAGACATACTTTGGATCCTACAAGTGGTATCAGAGCTCTGGTCTCCATTTGCTTTGATTTCCATAGATTTTGGTGGTCATAGCCTTGGTTTCACAACCTAGGAGAGTATGGCGTCTAGCGAGGGAAATTACCACCGTAGAGGTCCTTACTTTGATGGTACAAATTTTGCTAGTTGGAAGCATAAGATGAAAATGCATATTATTGGACATAACCTGGCCGTTTGGGCTATTGTGTGTATTGGCTTGCAAGGTGAATTCTTTGATGGGATAGAACCAAACCGTGAAGCTACCGTGGAAGAGTTGAAGATGCTGCAATACAATGCTCAAGCTTGTGATATTCTCTTCAACGGATTGTGCCCCGAAGAATTCAAAAAAATCAGCCGTCTTGAGAATGCAAAGGAAATTTGGGATACTTTGATTGATATGCATGAATGTACCGACTCCGTCAAGGAATCCAAATTGGGTGTGCTTCATAGTCAACTTGACAAGTTCAAAATGAAGGAAGGTGAAGGCGTCGCTGAAATGTACTCTAGGCTTGCTCTCATCACAAATGAGATTGCCGGCTTAGGAAGTGAAGAGATGACCGATAGATTCATCATCAAGAAGATCCTAAGAGCCTTGGATGGAAAATATGATACCATGTGCACATTGATCCAAATGATGCCCAATTACAAAGATCTCAAGCCAACAGAAGTCATTGGAAGAATTGTTGCTCATGAGATGTCACTCAAGGATAAGGAAGAGCTCCACAACAAGTCAAGTGGTGCTTACAAAGCCTCATGTGAAGCTCCCACATCATCAAGTGAGAAGCAAACCTTCAATGAAGAATTGAGTCTAATGGTGAAGAACTTCAACAAATTCTACAAGAGAAGGAGCAAGGAAAGAAGCTCCAAGTCAAGATCCTACAATGACAAGAGATCTTCAAGTCGCAAAAGAAATTGCTACAATTGTGGAAGACCCGGACACTACTCCAATGAGTGTACGACTCCCTACAAAAGAAGAGAAGATTCTCCCAAAAGAAGGAGTAGAAGAGAAGAATCACCACCAAGAGAAAGGAGTAGAGATGATCATTATGAACGAAGACCCTCTCGGAGAAGCAAGGATTCGGAAAGGAAGGATAAGTCATCAAGGAGCTACACAAAAGGAAGACATCAAGCTCATGTTGGTGAATGGGTATCCGGTTCCGACTCTGACAATCACTCCGACTCCAAATATACTCAAGATGAAGGTGTTGCCGGTCTAGCACTTGTGACAACCAACTCCTACGACATATTTGACTCACCAAATGAAGGACTTGGGAGATGCTTCATGGCTAAAGGTCCAAAGGTAACACACCCCGAGTATGTTGATTTCAATAGTGATGAAGATGATTTGCTAGGAGATGATGATTTACTTGTTGACAACTCTAGTTATGAAAACTATGATGAACTTGCTATAAATCATGCTAATCAAGATAAAACGAATGACTATGATAAGAAGGAGATTGGGCGTCTAACTAAAGAACTAAACACTCTTAAGTTAGCTCATGAAACTACCTTGGAAGATCGTCGAGAACTTTTAAAGACGCATGATAGGCTACGCTTTGAAAAGCTCAACCTTGAGCAAGAACATGAGTTTTTAAAGGCAATCAATGATGATCTTCGTAAGAAAAGTTCTTCTTACATTGCCAAGCGTTTACTCTTGTCTACTTACATGCCACAAGTTAAATCTAGCAACAAGAAACAAGAAAGATTCTTCATCTATTAGTAACAACAATCATGCTAAATCCAATGTTGTTGCTTCTAGTAGTTCTCTTGATTCCACTAATGATTCTCTTAGCCAAGTTACACTTGAGCAAGAAAATAGCTTATTGAAGGGAATTATAGAGAAAGGTGTTTACAAGAGACTTGCTGGAAGTAAGCAATTTGAGAAAATTGTACACAAGCAAGGAAGGCACTGGAAGAATCAAGGTGTTGGTTTTGAATGAAAGTTCAATGCCAATGGAGTTGAGTGGGAAGAAGATCAATACCCCAAGACGAAGTTTGTTCTTCAACAAGAGAAGTATGATCCTACTTCTTTCCAAGGAACACAAGCTCAAGATGATCTTCCACCACAAGACCACAAGCAAAAAGGCAAGGGCAAGCTTCAAGAGGAGATTGATGCATTTGAAGAAGCACCTAAGGCCTTGGTCAAGTGGGTTCCCAAGACTACATCAAGTTCCACTTCATCAAGTACGACTACAACTCCAAGGATTCCCATCAAGATGGTGTGGATCCCTAAGAAGAAGAACTAGAGAGTTCTTGAGGGTGACTCCGCCAACATACTTCACTCTTATCGTTTTGGCAAGGACAAGTGCAAACATCTTCCATATCTTGCACTAGTTCATGGAGTCACAAACCCTCTTGTTGGTAAGACAAGGGACAAGGTAACCTAATGCTTTCATGGACATCATCCTATGTGAACATCACTCTATGTCTATGGATATCCTTGTTTGTTCCTTGTGGGACTAACCCGTGTAGGTATTGAAAGTGCAACTCACTCCAATGGACTACTCTGAATGATCTACATCAACATTGAGCATCCACATCTTGATTACCTACATGAAGTCATCATCGACAAAACCCAAGGTTAGTTCATCCCTCTTAGGGGGGATATCACATCTAGGGGGAGCTTTACTCTAAGAATTGAGCTAAAGCAACTCTAATGGTGTGAGCACAACAATGCTTTATGTAAAAGAGGTAACCCCACTTGTGCTTAAACGATGAGTATGACCTATGATCAAATGTTCTCATTTGACTCCTAAGTCAATATACTCATATATAGATGACCTAGTCATCGCCAATTGCTTGATTGATGCTAGAGTGTTTGTGCATGCTTTGTCACATATTTCATTTGCCATTTTATTGTGTGAGCATGCTGGATGCATATTTTTCTCATTCGAGGACATCCATTTGTTGCTTTGATTGTTCGCCTTTTTCTCTTTTGCCAAATGGATGGACAAGAATGCCTAAGAACTCCCTCTAGCTATCTATGCTTTCCTCGTCTCAAACTCTATTCATGCTACATCACAAAGTTTGATCAAGTCAGATTCGAACCACTCTGTGTGAGGAGCACTCGGAGTCCCCGATTCGTCATAGACTTAAACTTCCAAAACCTCTTTGTGCATTTCGGTCTGACCGATTCATCCTTTTCGGTCCTACCGAGATCACTTAGTTGATCTAGGTTTTCAATCTCGGTGCAACCGATTAGAACCTTTCGGTCACACCGAGTTGCAGTAACTGCCTGGAGTTTTGCATCTCGGTGCCACTGAGTTGTTCTACTCGGTCACACTGACAGGGTCAGGTTATATATACTAACGGGTCAAATTTTGGAAATTTTTTTGAAACCCTTCACTCGCGCGTGACCTGCTCTGCCTCTTCGAGTCTCCAGATCGTCCTCTCGCCACCAGCGACCTCATGCCGCTGGTCTCCACCGCTGTCAACGGCAATCTGCTCCGGCGTTGCTGCCATAGCGAACACTCGCTGCTCTAGGGTAAGTGTTTGACCCCTTGTGTTGTCGTTTTCACTCCGATTCCTAGCACAAGGACAATGTCATGTTTCTTGCCACGATTGAGATTGATCCATCCAGCTAAAACTTCCTTAGGTCTAGATTGATTCGAAAATTTTAGGGTTAGCTCCTCGCAGAACTCATCTCGGACCGACCGAAATGTAGAATCGGTCTCACCGATTCGACTTAGACCATTGCACGTGCGCTTTTCGGTCTGACCGAAACATGCAAATCGGTGTGATCGAGTTCAAGATTCTGTGAAACCCTAGCAATCTCGGTGCCACCGAACTGTGACTCGGCCCAACCAAGTTCACTAGTTTAGGTTCCAAGTGTTGCTTCGGTATCACCGAGTTTGTCAATTCGGTAGCTCCGAGATCACTTCTGTAGAGAACTAAAACTAAGCTTTTTGACTCAATTGTTTTGTATAACCTCTGTACTTTGTGATGCTCATCTACTCTACCTCATCTACAACCTATTCACAAGGTCTGCTGACAGTTTGCCTGAAGATGCCTAATCAAAGTGACAGTCAGAACAAGTCTGAGGAACAGGTTCAGATGAGTGAGGGCACAAGTCCCTCAAGCAGCTATGATGATGGCAGCAGGAGCACTCCAAGCAACTTGCCAAAAGCAGCCACCGGGACAAGGAAGAAGAGAACCTCAGATTCTGAGGATGAGGATTATGTGGCTGTTGAGGATGAAGCCACTTCAAGTAAAAAGGTGCTGAAAAAGGAATATGGCACAACTTCTGCAAGTAAGCCAGGACTGAAAACAAAGGCTCCAGCAAGAAGAATGCCAATGTCAAAGCGAAGGAAAGTTGCCACAGGTGAAACTATGAAGTTCACCATTGAATCTGAAGAAGAGGCAGCTGGTGAGGACAAGAAGAAGAAGATGGCAAGTACCACTACTGCCAGAGTTCTTGGGAAGCCCTCCATGATGAGAGATGATGATGAAGAAGAAGAGGATGCTGCACCAGCACCCAAAGCTCAGAAGCTTATGGGAGATGCAATCAGATCATGGGCTGCTCCTTCTAAGCCCAAGTCTGCTCCCAAAGCTCCGGCTCAAAAGTCTACACCTACGGGAAGCACCAGGAACATCCCTGCTGAGGAGAAGAACAAGGCCCCAGTGCCTCAAGTTGAAGAAGAAGATGATGAAGCCCAAGTGCTAAGGAAGCTCAAGCCCAAGATCCCTGACCACAATAATGCACATCCTGTTGCAGAAAATATGAAGATCAAGAAGGATTCATGACTGAGATTGTGGACACAGTCTGATCCATATGCTGTCAGGAGGAGAACTGCTATGGATTACAGGTTACACACAAAGGAACAATAAGACTTTTATGAGACTATCCTGCTTGACAAGAAGCCCATAGTGTGTGACATGAGATGGGTTGATTGGGAATACATCAAGGAGAATGAAGATCACTTCCCAGGAGTTTATGATAGCTTCAAATCATGTGGAGTGAATAAATTTGTGGCTTAGAAGCTCACCAAGTGGAATGATGAGCTGATCATGCAGTTTTACTCTGTCGGATTTCGGGTTCCGGCAGACCCTTGAGGTTCGAACACTGGGGTGCGCGCGGAGATCTCTCCCCTACCGATCTGCGTCCGATCCTCTCGTGCAAACTAAGATGAAAACAGTGAACAACACAAGGGACACGAGATTTACACTGGTTCGGGCCACCTTTGTGCTGTAATACCCTACTCCAGTGTGTGGTGTGGTGGATTGCCTCGGGGGCTGATGATGGACAGTACAGAGGAAGAACAGCCTCGCGAGAGGTGTTCTTGAGCTGGTGCGGTGAGTTCTACTTGGTCTCCAGATGCCTCTACTCTATGGTGGCTAGCTCTATTTATAGAGGCCCTGGGCCTCTCCCCAAAATAATTGAGCGGGAAGGGCGCCAACAATTGGCCATTTTGAAGGGGAACATCTAGTACAAGTTATCCTGACCAAAGGTGGTCTTTGGCTGCCAAAAGCTCTGGTGGTGGCGCCGTCTTGGGATCCATGGTGACCTCCGTCCGGCCGTCCGGCTGGTCTTGGTCTCGTTGCACCTGAATGGTAACCTTTGCCTGATGCCTTGGCCTGTGCTTGCCTCCTTTGCACCAAAGGGGAAACAAGGACTCTGCACAGGCCGGCGCCCGCCTGGCGCCCGCCTGGTCTTGATCGTCATGGCTTGCGTCACTGGATCCTCGTGAGGTACCCTTGCATTGATCTCTCCGTCTCCTCGCGAGCCTGCCTAATGAGGTCGCTCTTGAGGAAGCTTCCTGTCGTCCGCCCCGCGAGGCTTGGCCCCTCGCAAGGGTCTTGAGCTTGATGAAGATGGGCCGTGCTGGGCCCCCACTTGAGTCACACCGCAGGCCGCAAGCAGGCAAGTCTGGGGACCCCCATTCCCAGAATGCCGACAGTAGCCCCCGGGCCCAAGGCGCGCGCGGGCTTGGCTTAGCGAAGAAGAGAAGGGGCAAGCGCGAAGCGCCGCGGGCCCTAACAGCCTGCGTCCTTGGGCGCCGCGTGGCTATTGATTGGACGTGGGCGCCTGCGCTTCCCCACGACACCTTGTTAAGCGCCCGGCTAAGCGAACCCGTAGTTGTACACAGTTGTTCCTCCTTTGGCTGCCCGCACGCCTCCTACCTCTCCTTCTCCGAGCTCCAACCTCCGCCGCCAATCCGGCTCGTGCTCTTCCCCTCCCCAACACCATGGCATCGACGAAGAAGGGAAAGGGAAAGAAGCCCGCGCCTTCGTCCTGCGCTCCTCCGGCGGCGGCTCCCGCCGTCGATCGGTCAATCATACTTAGCCTGGAAGCCTTGGACAAGGTCCAATTCGCCCTTGCTTCCATCTTCAACGAGTGTGGCCGGACCACAGTTTGGCCCGCATCTCGCACCTTTCTTGCTAGGACCATCACAGAGGTCTGATTCTTCGCCGACGCCCTATGGGCGGGTCTGGTTCCCCCCTTTTCTGCTTTCTTGAACGCTGTGCTCTCCCATTATCAGATCCACATGATGCACCTTGGGCCAGAGTCCATTACCCTTTTGGCTGTCTTTGCTTTCGTGTGTGAGGCGATGATAGGCATCCTTCCTTCTGTTGCCTTGCTGCGCCACTTCTTTTGCTTGCGCCTGAGCGACCCTACTCAATGCTCGGGGTGTGTGAGCTTCTTCACCGTGCCGGGGACGGCTGCTTCTGGGATCAACTTCAGCCTTCCTCCTCCTTAGGCCAGGTTCAAAGAGGGTGGCTGTATGTGGACGTCGGGGTGCCCAACCCCATACTCTCGCACCCGACCTTGCCTGCTGTTCCCAACTCAGGTTGGGGTCATGAACCGCTCGCGAGCCTCCGACTCGCTTTTGTCTGGCGCCGCTTCAAAGGTTTGAGAGCGCACAATGTGACGGCTCCCAAGGTGGTGAGGGAGTTCCTTTTGTGCCGCGTCTCTCCTCTCCAGCGCCACTCCCGCCGGATGTGGGACTTTGCGGGACACGGGGACCGCATGCAGCTTCAGGAGGAGGATTTGGCGCCCGAAGTGCTGCAGACGGTGCTTCGGGTCTTGACTGGTGATCCTTCCCTGGGTAGCCTACGGAGCGGTGGCGTCCTTCTGTACCTTTGTTCTGGCAGGGCTGATTTCGTGAGGCAGATGCCCAGCTTCGACGAGTGGGGGTTGCGCCTAGCTGGCCTCACTGGGCCACGCGAGAACCCGGTTGCCGTGACAGTTCCCCCCTTCGCCCGCAGCGGTTCCTCCTCAGGCGACCGGGTGGGGGAAGAGCCAACTGGAGCCGAGGGCTGCCGAGGTGGTGGCGCCGCGTGAAGCTTCGGAGACGCCGCCTCCCGAGGCCTGCCCCGAGGCGGCAGTTGATGCAGGGTCCAAGTCTTCGGCTCCCGAGGCTGGGGCTTCCGAGCCCCCAGCCGTTCTTCGCGAGGCGATGCCCCATGATGCCCACAAAGCCGACTCCTCCGAAGCCGACAATCCTGAGGCTTCTCCTTTGTCCCGGGCCGACCCCCGTCCCAGGCGCTTGGGTCGGTTTCGCATAGACTTCGAGGCCCTTCGCAAGAGGAAGGAGGCCTCAGGTGGCAGTGACCGCCCTTGTCACTTGCTGAAGCGCAGGAAGTACTTCACCATGGACAAGTAAGCCTTCTTCTTTCCTTGCTCATTTGCTCTGTTGCCCTTGTTGCTGATTGTGGCTCTTCAGGTCCCATCCCGCTGAATCCGCCAAGTCGACCCGGCAGCCAGCCCCTTCAGCTTCGCCCCCTTTGCTGGCTCCGAGCCCGCGGAGCTCGGATGGCACTCTTGTTGCTGGACCGGTTGGCGGAGTGATCTGCTCCATGGGGCACCTCGAGCCCATTCGCCCGGCGCCCTCTCTTCACGAGTCTTCTTGGGGCGCGCCAGGCTTGCCCCGCGCCCCTCCTCTGATCATAGAAGGTGAATGGCTAAGGTCAGCCCTTGGCTCCTCCTCTGTGAGTGAACTGACGCCTGGCCAGACTCCTGGAGGGGTTCCTTCGGTGATGGACGGGGCGGCAGTCCCCAGCCCCACGCCTGGCAGGGGCCTGCCGCCTCGGGGCCCTCCGCATGCTCCAGCGGAGGAGGGCGACACGTAAGATGTGCTCAGGCGTGCTCGAGAGCGTCACGCCCTTCGTGAGGGGTTCCTCCAGGGGGTAGCGGATGCGATGAACCGGCTCGGGGCAGAGCTTGCCGCCGAAGATGCGCGCCTTGAGGCCGAAGGCCTGCGCCTCGCTGAGGAGAGGCACAAGTTGAAGGTTGCCATTGCCCTCGCGCGCCACCAACGTGATCGTGACAACACGGAGGCCGAAGTGTTGCTAGCGGCATCGCGGGAGGCCTGCTCCCTGGCCGTCGAGGAGGCTCGGGAGGCAGACCGGCGGCGCAGGGACGCGGAGGAGCCCGTATGGGAGCTTCAAGCCCGTAGGAACTCCCTGGAGCAGCAAGTGGAGTTGCGCCACGCGGCCCTTGGGTCGATGCAGGAGGCCGCCGTCGACCGCGCGGAGCTCCAGAGGCACGAGGAGGCGCTGACGCTCGAGGCCGCCGAGCGCAGCCTTGACTTGGAGCGGTTGGAGACGAGGGAGCGCCTGGCGGCCCAGGCGGAGGACGACGTGGCAGCGCGCGAGGCCCGGATCCAGGAAGAGGTCGACCGCCGCGCGACAGGTGCTCGCTCGGCCCTCGAGCGTGAGTACGAGGCGAAGTTGATGCTGATCAGGGATGAGGCCGAGGGAAGGACAGCAACCATCAAGGCCAAGTTGGTTGCAGAGATGCGGCGCGCGGATTCCTCCGCAGCCGCTCTTGATGCAGCATAGGCAGAGCTGTCCTCTTCTCGGGCTGAGCTGCTTCTTCAGTAGAGGGTTGTTGATGCCGAAGCCAGCGCGCGGCAGAACGAGGACGAGATCCGCCAGCGGAGGCTCCTGGAGCATGAGCATGCTCCCATGCTCGAGACGCTCAGGGAAAAGGCCAACTCAGCCTTGCGAGGCTTCCGCTAAGGAACCTCATGAGACCAAGTACGCCGGCAACCTTCAGCTCTTTACCAATGTGGTGACGCTTCTGGAGAACCGCTCCGAGAGGTCCCGTTGGCTCGTTGAAGAGAGGAGTCGAGACTTGCCTAAGCGCGCCTTCTCCCGTGTCTTCAGCTATCTTCAGGAAAGGGACCCCCACTTCGACTTTGATGCCGCCATCGCACCCGTACCCATAGCTGTCTGGGGTGACCTAGCGCAATGGGTGGAGAATAACGTGGATGCCCTCGTCCGGGCCTTCACGTCTGACGACGACGATGTAGTCGTGGGTGCTGATGCAGGCGACGTTGAAGGCGCACCTGGTGCTGACGGAAACACGGGCGGTGGGGGCGACGACGTCAGTGATGCCGGTGATCCTTCTAAGGATGCCCCGGAAGACGCGGTAAGTGATATGTCCGACTGATTGCATGTCTCCGCGGTTTATCCTGCACAGAGAAGACTCGGGCTTGGCCCTGAAGAGTGTAAGAGCATTTTGAGAGGGGAGGCCCCTCATGTAAGGATTAGTAATCGGTACTCTGGTGAGCACAACGTTGCGCGTGAGTTTAGTCGCTAGCCTGGCGATGGTTCTGCTGATTTGCTTACCTTTCAGCCCTGGCGAGCCCTGAAAGGGCTTGCGAAGGGGCGTCGCGCCTTGGGTGCCTTTTGATTAACCCGCTGGTCCTGTGATGAGAACCTCCGGAGAGGGAGCGGGGACAGTGGTCTTGGTCGTAGGCGTGCCTGGCCTGGCCCAGCTCACGAGGGGCTCGTGAGGGGGGAGGCAGCCGATGCTAGCTTGGGGCGTAAAGCTGAAATCAGAATGCGAGAGATTGCTCGAACGAGACTAAACACCCCTTCCCCAAACGCATGCAAGCTTTGAACTCAAATCCAACTTAAATCCAAACCGAAGAAACTTGTCAGCAAGGAAGAAGCAAAAAGCAAAAGGCCACGTCCGGCACCTAGTCTAGTCTTCGACGTCTTCTCACCAGCGCGGAGCTAAGTGTTGCCACTGGGCGTGGGGGGAGCCCCAGGGCCTGAGGCCGGCACCCCTAAGACTCCGGGGCGTGTACAGCCCCACTCATTATTACGTGAGAGTGTCACGGGGCGGCGAGCTTCACAGGCACTTGACCTTCTTCACAGGTACCAGCCTTGCTTCATATCGCCAGACGAGGGCCCCGCCTTGCGCCACACTCTGCCGCCATTGGCGGCGACCGAAAACCAAGGATGACGCCAACGGGGTAGAGCGGTCGCCAGCGGTTCCCCCGACGACCACGGGTCCTCTGTCGGGGGCAGGCCATGAGGGCACCTCCCCGACAGAGGGCCTACCTCTTGAGAACACCTTGCTCCGACCGCCGCGAGGGCGAGCTCGGATCTCGGCCCCTCTCCTGCAGCCCCCTGCGCCCTACGCCTGAGGGGTAAGAGGCTGCAGCGTTGGGGCAGCCATCTGCTACAGCGACCTGTACCTCCTGCGACCCATGGTTAGAGTAAGCTTGCTCCTGAGGGATGAGTGGTACCTGATAGTTGTTGCTGATGGCGCGGTTATCGAGGCTCTCTTGGGGTTCCTGAAAGAGCTCGGCTTCCGGCGCCTCCTCATCCCAGCCGGGCCCGAGGAACGAGCCATGATCTTCTTCCAGCGCGCGCCCTTGATCCACCATGCGGGGGACATAAGCCTCCGGGGCTACCACCCCGTGGGCCTCGCTGTAGCGCCCCGCAAGCCACGCAGTCTGGCTTGGAGCATCGCCTTGGGGGTGATGACGTGGTGGCCCGCCGAGGCCGAAGGCCGCGGCGCGCATTCCTTCGCCGGCCTGAGGTGGGGCCGGCGCGACTTGCCGCCTGGTGCCGACGGAGGCGTCGGTACCAGACTGGCCCGGGAGCCCACCTGTAGTTGCGGGAGCACACGCGATGCCGCCGTGCGACCCGTCCTTGATCTGGGGCGGCAGCTGGATGCAGAAAGGGGGTGCTCCTGAGGCGGCGGCGGCCAGGAGCTCGGCTACCCGCTCCAGCAACACGTCGCGGCCGCTTTCCAGCAAACGGCACCATAGTAGTTCTCGGGCCACCGTGAGCGCGGCCCGTGAGTTCGCCTGCTCCCGTCGGGTGTACGGCGCTGTGGCTGCGGCGTGGTTCGAGGCCCTTGCTGTGGCCCGCACTTGCCGCGGCATGAGGGCAGGCGGCGTCTGGCCACGTCACCCGCGCCCTGCAGCGCCCTGCGGAGCGCGAGCTGCCTGAGGCGCAAGGTTGAGGTCGCCCTGAGACGGCGACACGGCATGGGCTGGCCACGCCGCCCAGCGGTCGGCGTCGGCAGCTGGGTTGCTTGACATCTGGGTGGTGAAGCGGCAGAACGCGATTCCGGCACACCCCTACCTGGCGCGCCAAATGTCGGATTTCGGGTTCCGGCAGACCCTTGAGGTTCGAACACTGGGGTGCGCGCGGAGATCTCTCCCCTACCAATCTGCGCCCGATCCTCTCGTGCGAACTAAGATGAAAACGATGAACAACACAAGGGACACGAGATTTATACTGGTTCGGGCCACCGTTGTGGTTTAATACCCTACTCCAGTGTGTGGTGTGGTGGATTGCCTCGGGGGCTGATGATGGACAGTATAGAGGAAGAACAGCCTCGCGAGAGGTGTTCTTGAGCTGGTGCGGTGAGTTCTACTTGGTCTCCAGATGCCTCTACTCTATGGTGGCTAGCTCTATTTATAGAGGCCCTGGGCCTCTCCCCGAAATAATTAAGCGGGAAGGGCGCCAACAATTGGCCATTTTGAAGGGGAACATCTAGTACAAGTTATCGTGACCAAAGGTGGTCTTCGGCTGCCAAAAGCTCTGGTGGTGACGCCATCTTGGGCTCCACGGTGACCTCCGTCCGGCCGTCCGGCTGGTCTTGGTCTCGTTGCACATGAATGGTAACCTTTGCCTGATGCCTTGGCCTGTGCTTGCCTCCTTTGCACCAAAGGGGAACAAGGACTCTGCACAGGCTGGCGCCCGCCTGGTCTTGATCGTCATGGCTTGCGTCACTGGATCCTCGCGAGGTACCCTCGCATTGATCTCTCCGCCTCCTCGCGAGCGTGCCTGATGAGGTCGCTCCTGAGGAAGCTTCCTGTCGTCCACCCCGTGAGGCTTGGCCTCTCGCGAGGGTCTTGAGCTTGATGAAGATGGGCCGCGCTGGGCCCCCACTTGAGCCACGCCGCAGGTCGCAGGCAGGCAAGTCTGGGGACCCCCGTTCCCAGAACGCCGACATACTTCACTGCCAACTTCTACCCAAATGGGAAGATCATTTGGATGTCAGAAGGTACTAGGTACCAATCCTCTGTGGAAGAATGGGCTCAGTTGATCAATGCCCCAGAAGAACATGAGGATGACTTGGATGTCTATGCCAATAAGAAGAAGGATCACAACTCAATGGCACACATGTACAAGGAGATTTGTGATGTAGACCTGGAGACTCATCAATTTGGTTCTGTAAAGCACTTACTGTCAGGCCTGCCTACAATCAATTGGATTCTAAGGCACACATTGCTACCAAAGTCAGGAGATCACATAATGATCAGAGGACATTCCATCAACTTGCTGCATATATTTGATGTTCCTCAAAAGTTCAAAGTCATGAGTGTGATTGTGGAAACAATCAAGAGAACAGCTGCAGATCAGAAGAGATCTTGTGGGTATGCCCCACAAATTCAGGAGCTCATCAACTCCAAGATGGGCACAGGCAGATATCTATTGGACAAAGAGCATTTACCCCTCAGGCTAGACTTTGAGGACAACACTGTTGTCATGACTGAGGAATATCCGTCATCAATGCAAGCACATGAGAAGAGAGAGAAGGCAAGGGTAGAGAATGCTGCAAAGATGCCAACTGCTGAAGAGGCATCTCAAGTGTTCTTGAAGAGTAAGCAAGACCAGCTTGCCTATCTGATCCAATCCACTTTGAGGATTGAGAAGGGCTTGGCCACCCTGACTCAAAACCATGAGAGCTTGGAGAGGATTATTGAGCAAGGTGACTGAGATTCAAACAACGGTTGAACAGCTTCAGGAGGAAGCAGAGGAGAAGAAGGGCAAGTCTACTACAGATGCTTTTGCTAGAGTGCCTAAAGGACAGAGATCAGTTGCGGTGCCAGTCACAGATACTAGAGCTACAGCATCAGCACCAGCAGCCACAGCTCCAGTGCCACCTCCAGCAGCCACTCCACCAGCTCCAGCTACATCAACAGATGCCTTCGTCCTTGGAGTTCTCTCTACACCACCTCCCGAAGATCAAGCCTGCGAGACGTTTAGCACTATGCATTTTTGAACTTTTTGGTAACTTGTTGCCAAAGGGGGAGAAAAATGTATAGATCATAGGCTTCGAGAGAGAGTGTTGCTTTTTATCTCTCTTGTTTTTGGTTGAACTTCTTGATTGTGTGCTTGTGTGAGATACTTTATGTCCTTGTGAGATACTTGTTTGATCATATGCTACCCTTAATGCTTGTTGGATGATATTATCTCTTATATCCTCATATGATCATTAACTTGCTTGGTGATGAGTGCATGCCTTCAATTTCTATCATTTTGAGCGCTCCACCAAGATGTATGTGACATGAAAGAGTAACCCATGATCCTAATCGATTGTGCATTTGCATTCAAAAGCAAAATTTAAATAATGCACAAATTTAGGGGGAGCTCTTGCTTATCACATACTTCTCAAAGCGACGATGTTTTTCAATCTTATTATCATTTGTCGAAGCTTTGATCTATATGTTGTCATCAATTACCAAAAAGGGGGAGATTGAAAGTGCAACTATCCCTGGGTGGTTTGGTAATTCCTAACAACATATAGCTCATTGAGTTAATGCTATTTCAAGATAAATATTTCAGGAAAGCTCAATTATTGGCATGGCATGGATTAGAAAAGTGGACCCCTCAAAATGCCAAGGACAAAAGGATTGGCTCAAGCTCAAAGCACAAGACTCTACATTTTTCATTTTAGTGATCCAAGATCACATTGAGTCCATAGGAAAAGCCAATACTATCAAGAGGGGGAGAGGTGTTGCTTAATGAGTTTCTTGCTCAAAGTGCTTAGTGATATGCTCCAAAAACCCTCAACTACTTTCTCGTACCCACATATGTCTCAAACCAAAAGTCAAACTCGGCCCCACCGAAACTTTCTATCCGGCGCCACCGAGTTCACTTGACATAGCCACTGCCAGAAACCCTAGTCTTTTTGGTCTCACCGATAGAGATCTCGGTCTCACCGAGATGGGATTGTAATCTCTCTGTTTCCCTTCATAACGTTTCGGTCAAACCGATATGAGCGATCGGTCCCACCGAGATTGCAATGCAAACTATCTGTTTCCCTTTCGTAACGTTTTGGTCCAACCGAGATGAGCGAATCGGTCCCACCAAGTTTGCCTGACCAACTCTCTGGTTAGTCTATTACCAAAATCGGTCTCACCGAGTTTGTGTAATCGGTCTCACCGAGATTACGTTATGCCCTAACCCTAACGAAATCGGTCCCACGGAGTTGACATGTCGGTCCCACCGAAAATCCTAACGTTCACATTTTGAACTAAATCGGTCCGACCGAGTTTCATGATACGGTCCCACTGAGTTTGGTAAATTGCGTGTAATGGTTGGATTTTGTGTGGAGGCTATATATACTCATCCACCCACTCTTCATTCATGGAGAGAGCCATCAAAACATGCCTACACTTCCAACATACATTTTCAGAGAGAGAACCACCTACACTTGTGTTGAGATCAAGATATTCCATTCCAACCACATAAATCTTGATCTCTAGCCTTCCCCAAGTTGCTTTCCACTCAAATATTCTTTCCACCAAAATCAAATCCTGTGAGAGAGAGTTGAGTGTTGGGAGACTATCATTTGAAGCACAATAGCAAGGAGTTAATCATCAACACACCATTTGTTACCTCTTGGAGAGTGGTGTTCCCTAGATTGGCTCGGTGTCACTTGGGAGCCTCCGTCAAGATTGTGGAGTTGAACCAAGGAGTTTGTAAGGGCAAGGAGATCGCCTACTTCGTGAAGATCTACCTGAGTGAGGCAAGTCCTTCGTGGGCGACGACCATGGTGGGATAGACAAGGTTGCTTCTTCGTGGACCCTTCATGGGTGGAGCCCTCCGTGGACTCGCGCAACTGTTACCCTTCATGGGTTGAAGTCTCCATCAACGTGGATGTACAATAGCACCACCTATCGGAACCACGGATAAAAATCTCCGTGTCAACATTGCGTTTGCTCCCTCAAACTCCTCCCTTTACCTTCATATGCAATTGTTTTACATTCCGTTGCCATACTCTTAGAATTGCATGTGTAGGTTGATTGCTTGACTTGTGCAAAGTTGCTAAAATCAGCCAAGAACTAAAATAGGGAAAATGATAGATTTTTATTTGGTCAAGTAATCTAATCACCCCCCCTCTATACATACTTTCGATCCTACAGGGCGAGCTGCCAGTCGTGAGGCTTGACGGCCTGTGGCTTCAGGCTGACAGCTGCTGCAGCAAGGCATCGTGGGTTGGGGTTGAAGTTACCGTTGCCGGTAACGTGTCCTTGGCCCGCGGCTGGCAGACGTTTGCCCGCGCGCGTGGCCTGAGCAGGAGGTGCACCCTCCACTTAAAGTATGATGGCCTCGCGACTCTCTATGTGAGGGTGTTCGGGGAAGACGGCCGCCGTGTAGGATGCTTCCCCGAAGACGGCAGCGGCAACGATGAGCTTGGCCTTGACGACAGCCGCGACGACGCCGAGGGTGAGCTTACCCTTGGTGACGGCCGCACCTCCTCCAGCAGCGGCGGCTCCTCCTCCTGCGAGAGCTCGAGCAGCGGCGGCTACGACCAGCTGTCATGCTGCCGGGATCACATCAGGGAAGGTGGCAAGTCATCTCATCACCGCGCTTCAGTGAAGCGGGAGGAAGGCTCAGACTGAGCTCCAGGGCCACTGGATCCAGGCCTCAAGAGCTGCTACGGTCACGCGGTCGCTTTTGTTTAACCTTTCCTTTCTCCTGCATTTTGAAAAAAAGTAGAGGGCCCTGCTGGGGCGTGTAATGAACCATGGTACTTATGCTACTATGCTATGCTTATCATTCTGATGTTGTGCCATGATACCCATGTTCCGAGTAGGTGCGGTGGGATAACTTAGCTTGGTATGCTCGCGGTAGCTTCCCACCTCGCGAGGGCGCGCCCTTCGTCATCTGGTGAGGCCCCCTTGCTGCTGACTCAGAAGCCGTTAGCCTCGGGAGACATCATAACGATGCAGAGCTTGTTAGAAAGTTTGACAGGGTGCCCTACTCTTCCTTGTGTGAGCCCTCAGGCATGGGCTAGTCGTGGCTTAGTGCACTACCCGGGGGCACAGACTTGAGAGGATGCGTACGTCCAGGAGCTCATTCAAGGGCGCCTCACGAAGATCAAAGAAGCCGAAGCCCTGGGGTGGTAGGGATTTCGGCGAGGTGTGCACGCGGCGCGGGCGAACCCAACGCACGCACACACCTGCCCAGCCCCCGCGCGAGGTGCGCGAGGAGGAGCGACGGGCAACTACCGCTCTCCCTGAGCCAGGACAAAAAAGGCGAGCGAAGCAAAAAGGATAAAATCCATCTTGGCAATCGAGAAAAGCTAGGACTCCAAATTCCATTAAGAAGTTGCAAACCAGCTACAGAAAGCAAGCAAAAGAACAGCCGCGTCCGGCACCTAGACTAGTCTTCTCACCAGCGTGGAGCTAAGTGCTGCCACTAGGATGTGGGAGGGAGCCCCCGAGGCCCGAGGGCGGCACTCCGGAGACTCCGGGGCGTGTACAGCTGTAAGTGCATCTAGTGCCCCTTAGTGATTTTGGTGTATTGAAGACTTATAGGTTAAGCATCTGATGTGTTTATGAGTGTACACATGTCTATAAGTCTATGAGGAGTTTGATATTTACAGTAAAAGTCGACCCCTAAAAATGAAGTTCTTCGACTGACGACTTTGATATTCTGAAGACTCTGAAGACTTTGAATGTGAAGAAATTGGTGTGACCTTGAAGACATGGTATTCGTTCGAGGAACGTGAAGCGTGAAGACTTTGTTTTCGTAGTTTCATTTTTCTCTTTCTTGAGTCATAGGAAACACCGTACTGTTAAAGGGGGTCGAGGAAATACTAAGGAGAAAATTTCCATGTGATGCTCAACTCAAATCCTACACCTACCAATCCCTTCGAGTGAAGCCATTGGAAATCTCATACAGTTCAGTCAATTTCTTCAGTGACAGAGACGCAGTTCTTCTGGTCACTGAGGACTTTGCTCTGACTGAGGAGTCAGTAATTCGCCAGTGCGAATTGCCTACATAGTGAGGAACATGATAGCCCTGAGGAATTTGTACTCCAAATTTCCGACCGTTGCTGTGCCACGTGCCAGCTGTCCTAAAATATCTTGTCCACCTAACGGTCATATCATTGAAGGGCATTTATGTCTTATCATGTCGGGCTGCTCCCTAGGCTATAAATAGCCCCCCCCTTCAACCACTAGCTGGTTGGCTGCTCCGCGTGAACTTGACACTTGTCATTTGAGAGCAACCCATCCTCTGAGGACTTTGAGCGAAAATCATCAAGTGAGGAAAATCCAAACCCAAACCCAGAACACCTACAAACCCAAAGTGATTGAGCATCACTGAAGAAATTGATCCTGCGTGGATCCGACGCTTGTTACCTTTGAAGACTGTGCTTCTTCCAGACGGTTAGGCGTCAAGGTCTAGAGCATCCAAGAGGAATTGTGGATCGTCGAGTGACCAAGTCTGTGAAGGTTTGGAAGTCACCTGAAGACTTACCACGAGTGATTGGACGAGGACTGTGTGTCCTTAGTTCAAGGAGAATACGGTGAGGACTTGGTGTCCCGAGCTGCGTGCTCAGGACTGGGTGTCTGGGACTGTGTGTCCTCGAGTTTAAATACTCAGCCGCTCCAACCAGACGTACAACAGAGACAGCAGTTGGAACTGGTCTACCAAATCATTGTCTTCACCAAGCTTACTGGTTCCAATTCCTCAACACCTTCATTTCCTCATTACTGTGTTGTCTGTTTGTTCATATCTGTGTTTGAAGACTCTGACTGAAGACTTTCACAAATTCCTCAGTTCTATTTCTTCAGTCTGTTTGTCTTCATCTAGAGTTATCCTGTGCCTACGCTTTCTGTACTCTGTGTTTGTCTTCATTTCATCATGATGACCATGCATGTAATCTGTTATGTTTACTTCTGAGTACTTATTCCGCTGCTAGTATTTCTTCGCTAAGGAATTTCCTCACGAGCAAATTCCTCAGTGAAGAGTTTCATAAAAAATCGCCTATTCACCCCCTCTCTAGTCGATATAACGCACTTTCAATTGGTATCAGAGCGAGGTACTCCCTTGTTCTGTGTGATTTTGGTTTAACCACCTGGAGTTTTAGTTATGTCGACCGCAGGTATGATCAAAGTCTCTGCTGGGTGTCCTACCTTTGATGGGACGGACTATCCCTACTGGAAGAACAAGATGCGCATGCATCTTGAGGCAATTGATAACGATCTCTGGTATGTTGTGGAAAATGGTGTTCCCTCCGTCTCACCCTCACTGAACGCTACCGATGTGAAGAGATTCAAGCAACTTGATTACCAAGCAAAGAATATCATATGTGGCCATCTGAGCAAAGGACAGTATGGTAGAGTGAGCGCTTTGGAAACTGCTAAGCTTATCTGGGATAGGCTTTCCAAAGTCAATGAAGGAGTTTCAACTCAGTGTGATTTTCGAGTTGATGTTCTTCGAAATCTCTTCAACCGCTTCAAAAGACTCGACAATGAAAATGTTCAACAAACCTTCGATCGCCTCACTGACATCTCAAATGAGCTTCAAGCACTTGGTGCCAATGACATCACCGACCATGAGGTGGTGAAGAAATTGCTGAGATCGCTTGATTCCTCATTTGACACTCTGGCACTGATGATTCAAGAGCGTGCTGATTACAAGTCACTTAACCCCGCTGATATCCTCGAGAGGCTAAACACTCATGAGTTCCAGCTTGCTGAGAAGAGAGGTCTCTACGGTTCGAGCTATGGCAGATCACGTGCACTGAAGGCCAAGGTAGTATCTGAGTCCGAAGATGAAGACTCTGATAGCAGCCTTGGTGATCCTGAAGAACTAAGTCATGATCTGGCGCTGCTTGTGAAGAAATTCCAGAAGCTCTCCAGACGTGGTCATTTTGGAAAATCCTCAAGGAGCAACGATTCCTCAACCAGTGAATATAAGAAGAGGCTTTGTCACAAGTGCAAGAAACTAGGACATTACATTCAAGATTGTCCTCAGTGGGAAAAGGAATCAAAGAAGAAGAAATACAAGGATTACAGTTCTGATGATGCGAAGAAAAAGAAGAAATCCTCAAAATCTTCATCACCAAAATCCTCAAAGTCTTCGTCTCACAAGAAGAGCAGCTCCAAGAAGGCTCGGGCATTCATTGGCAAGGAAATGGACTCTGAGGTTGAATCTGAAGAAAATGAGGAAGAGGAACAATCTGAAGACTCTGAGTCTGGTGTGG
Organism: Aegilops umbellulata; assembly: GCA_032464435.1. Classification (NCBI taxonomy): domain Eukaryota; kingdom Viridiplantae; phylum Streptophyta; class Magnoliopsida; order Poales; family Poaceae; genus Aegilops; species Aegilops umbellulata. The sequence goes on from CP136060.1 coordinate 292,971,408, forward strand.
CAAGCCTAGCCCTCGCTACTGCATTCGTCAGCAAATCCATCTTCAACGCTGAAGAAAGTGATCTCACCAACAAGACTGACGAAGGCAGTGATGACTACGCTCCCACCTATTGCTTCATGGCAAAGGGTGCCAAGGTACTCAAATACGCCTCCTCTGAATCTAGTGATGATGAATCTGATGAAAATCTTAAGCGTAGCTACTCTAAACTTGCTAAGATTGCTGTGCAACAACACAAGGCTTTTGAAAAGGTTCAAAACATGCTAGACAGAAGTGATGATATGTTGGGTGAAGAAATGGATCGCACTAAGGCCTTGACTGAAAATCTTCAGAGACTTCAGACTAAGCTTGACAACCTTCAAAATCATCATAACACTCTCTTATCTGATCATGAGAAGCTTTCTTATGAATATCTTCAAAAGAAGCAAGATCTTGAGAAGCTAAGAGTGAGTTATGAAGATCTTTAGAAGGAGCGCGATTCATTACTTGCTCAATAAATCAGCGCTGCTCAGGAAGAATTTATTCCTCCATACTTAAAATGCATTGAACGAGAATCTGCTAATTCTTCACCTGAATGTTCAAATGCTTCAAATGTTACAAATTCTTCACCTGTCTCTACTATCACTAATTCCTCATCTGAGGACATTGCTAGTATACTGACGATGCAGGGCTGAAGGAATTGTACATGACAGGCATGTACAAAAGCCTCAAAGGGCATCAGGCGCTTTGTGATGTGCTTAAAAAGCAGATCCTCAACAGGAACCCTAGGAAAGAGTGTATTGCCTTTGAGAGGAAACTCAACACGGATGGTACTTATTGGAAGCCTGAGCAGTACCCCAAAACCTCATGGGTTGCTGCAAAGGGACCTCCAGTTGATCCATCTGATTTATCTGGCTATACATGTGAATCTTCTCATTCTTCTGATGAGTCATTTGACTCCAACTATAAACTGTTCAAAAATCAGAATGGTGAAGTATTTGCTAGATATGTTGGCACTAACTGCAGGAACGGTTCCCCTATGAAGAAAATCTGGGTTCCCAAGAGCTTCCTTGAAAGTCTTCAGGTGAATGTCCTCATGACACCACCTGTGAAGAAAAGGAACCCCAGATCTAATTCTTCATATGGACCGAATTCTCCATATGGATCCAAGTCCTCATACAGACCAAATTCCTCAAGAGGATCAAATTCCTCACATGGATCAAAGTCCTCATATGAACATCATTGTGCTAACAACTCTGTTTCGCAGGGAAGAGCCAAGGGCTATGAATATGAGCATTATTCTTCAAATTATTATGTTCATAAGTCCTCGAAGAATTTCTCTGCTTATTCATATGCTTACCCTAACTCCTCTTATGTGAAACGAAATGGTTTGGCCGCTTTGCCACCATTCTCATATGGAGATCACAGAGTGATGAACTCTTTGCCACCCCTTCAGATGTGGGTGGTGAAGAAAAAGAACTAATCTCTTCTGCAGGGTCAGGTCTCCAGACGTGCTGTAACATCTGAAGAATTTGCTGGGGACCTGACAAAAATGCCTGAAAGGACGCAGGCTAACCATGATGAAATGAACTTTCATTTCACATGTCCTCCCTCTGTTTTATCGGTTCTAGTGCTTGATGAAATTGATCTGATGAATTGTGATGTCATATTCTTCACTACTGAAGTATATGAGGTTCGTAAGTTGCACTAATTCATCTGCAGGATGATCAACCCAAAGCCACTGAATGGGTACTTGATAGTGGATGTACAAATCACATGACCGGTGACAAGAATCTGTTGATGGATGCTCCCTTATCAGCATCACACATGAAGCATACCATCTTCGCTGATAAAAGCAAAAGTCAGGTATTGGGTCTAGGTAAGGTTGCTATCACAAAGGATCGACACATGGACAAAGTCATGCTTGTTGGATCTTTAGGATACAATCTTATGTCTGTCTCAATGCTTTGTGATCTTGATATGGTTGTTGTCTTCGGCAAGTATTGTTGTGTTGTGATTATGGAAGCTGACAAATCCAAAGTCTTCGAAGGCTTTAGGAGAGGAAACTTGTATATTGTTGATTTCTCTGCAGATTCACAACCTGCCGTGTGCCTACTTGCAAAAACTTCAGAAGGATGGCTATGGCATCGACGACTTAGTCATGCAGGCATGAGGAATCTGCACACGCTTGCGAAGAAGAAGCATGTAATTGACATTGAGAATTTCAAATTCCTCAAGGATCACTTATGCGGTGCCTATGAAGCTGGAAAGATGACCAAGGCCAAGCATCCAGCGAAGACTATCATGACCACTACTCGTCCATTCGAATTGCTTCACATGGATCTCTTCGGTCCTAACCATTATTCCTCTCTCTCTAATGAAGCATCTCAATATGGTTTTGTTATTGTTGATGATTACTCTCGTTACACATGGGTGCACCTTGTCTCTTACAAAATTGAAGTGCAGGAAGTCTTCAAACGATTTTCCTCGAGGGCTTCAACTAACTTTGGTGTGAAGATCAAGCACATCAGAAGTGACAATGGCACTGAGTTCAAGAATTCGGGTCTCGATGACTATCTTGATGAACTTGGTATTACTCATGAATTATCTGCTCCTTATACTCCTCAACAGAATGGCGTCGTGGAGCGCAAGAACAGGACTCTTGCTGAGATGGCTTGCACTATGCTCGATGAGTACAAAACCCCTCGCCATTTCTGGGTTGATGCAATTGATACTGTGTGCCATATCATCAACAGAGTATATCTTCACAAATTCTTCAAGAAGACTGCCTATGAACTCCTCACTGACAAGAAACCCAATGTGAGTTATTTCAAAGTCTTCGGTGCTAAATGCTGGATTAGAGATCCTCATCACAACTCTAAATTTGCACCGAAAGCACATGAAGGTTTCATGCTTGGTTACGGAAAGGACTCGCACACCTACAGAGTCTTCAACAATGTTCTTCACAAGATTGTTGAAACTGTAGATGTGCGGTTCGATGAAACTAATGGCTCGCAAAGAGAGCACCTACCTTCTGTGTTAGATGAACCAGCACCTGAGGAATCGATCTAGCACAAGGCTACTGAAGATATCATTCCTACTGAAGAATCTGCTGAAGAATTCGTTCCAGAACGTGAAGATCATCAAACTGATGCACCTGAAGAAAATGCTGAGGAAATTGATGATGAAGAAAATGCTGATCAAATTCCTCAATGGCAACCAACTCACCCTCGCATTGCAAAAGAAGTGCAAGTGGAGAAGATCAGCGATGACATTAGAGCACCAGGTCCTCTCACATGCTCAAAAGCTTCACATCTATCTAACTTTTGTGGGCACTTTGCTTTTGTCTCTATCACAGAGCCCACTAAGGTAGATGAAGCATTTCTGGAGCCTGAGTGGATTCAGGCCATGCAAGAAGAATTACATCAGTTCAAGCTCAACAACGTATGGGAACTGGTCAATCGTCCCGATCCTCGCAAGCATAACATCATTGGTACAAAGTGGATCTACCGCAACAAGCAAGATGAAAATGGTGTTGTGGTGAGGAATAAGGCACGACTAGTAGCTCAAGGCTACACAGAGGTTGAAGGAATTGATTTCGATGAAACTTTTGCACCTGTTGCTAGACTTGAAGCTATTCGCATATTACTTGCTTATGCTAACCATCATGATATCATCTTATACCAAATGGATGTGAAAAGTGCATTCCTTAATGGTAAGATTGAGGAAGAAGTATATGTTGCTCAACCACCAGGTTTTGAAGATCCAAAACATCCTGACAAAGTCTTCAGACTTAACAAGGCCCTCTATGGCCTCAAGCAGGCCCCACGGGCGTGGTATGACACATTGAAGGAATTCTTCATGAAGAAAGGCTTCACACCCGGTTCACTCGATCCCACTCTTTTTACTAAATCATATGATGGTGAACTGTTTGTGTGCCAAATATATGTTGATGATATCATCTTTGGCTGTACTGACCAACGTTATAGTGATGAATTTGCCTATATGATGAGTGAAGAATATCAAATGTCTATGATGGGAGAATTGAAATTCTTCTTAGGTCTACAAATTCGTCAACAGCACAATGGGATATTCATATCTCAGGAGAAATACCTCAAGGATGTCCTGAAGAAATTCGGCATGCAAGATTGCAAAGGTCTCAAAATTCCTATGCCCACAAATGGTCATCTATGCACTGATGAAAATGGTACTGACTTCGATCACAAGGTATACCGCTCCATGATTGGCTCTTTATTGTACTTATGTGCATCTAGGCCACATATAATGCTTAGTGTTTGCATGTGTGCACGATTTCAAGCTGCACCGAAGGAATCACACCATATGGCTGTGAAGCATATTCTTCGATATCTAGCTCACACACCAACACTAGGATTATGGTACCCCAAGGGCTCAGATTTTGACCTCATTGGATATTCTGATTCTGACTATGCTGGTGACCGTGTGGATCGCAAGTCAACATCTGGTACTTGTCATTTCCTCGGACGATCCTTGGTCTGTTGGTCCTCGAAGAAACAGAACTGCGTATCACTGTCTACTGCTGAAGCTGAGTACATTGCTGCTGGTTCTTGCTGTGCTCAACTACTATGGATGAAGCAAACACTCAAGGACTATGGAGTCAACGTGAAGAATGTGCCTCTCCTCTGTGACAATGAGAGTGCCATCAAGATTGCTCACAACCCAGTTCAGCACTCTAAGACAAAGCACATTCAGATTCGTCATCATTTTCTTTGTGATCATGTGTTGAAGGGCGACATTTCTATTGAGCATGTGAAGACTGAAGAACAGCTAGCCGATATCTTCACTAAGCCCTTGGATGAGAAGAGATTCAGCAAGTTGCGGTGTGAGCTAAATATCTTAGAATCTTCGAATGTACTTTAAAAATGCACTCATCCTAACACTTATGCATAATTGATGACTTAAATGTACAACACATGAAGAAACGTTTTTCTTCAATCAATGAAGAATAACACTCTAAGTGTGAAGAAATTAATGAAGAATTTGATTCTCAGAACCCTACGACAATTGTACGCGGTGTCTGAAATCATCATTCTTACACGGTGGGTCACGCCACCACAAAAGTTGAAAATCTTCAATTTGAGTTTTTCCTCAACTTTTGAAATTCTTCAGTTTTTCAAATTCTTCAAACTTTACAAAGTCTTCACTTGTGCCATCGTTTTTCTTCATTTGCTATATATATATATATATATATATATATATATATATATATATATATATATATATATATATATATATATATATATATATAGTTTATGTCCTCTACAGCATTCACTTATAGCTATTTCTTCAAGTTGAAACTTTTTTGCTAAGTGAATGTGATCGGACCCTTCCCCTCTGTGCTATACTCAATCCAGTCTATTCACAAATTCTTCATGTGCGTTCTATTTGAAACTCGTTCAAATTCTTCACTGTGTCCTTGTCAGCTGAAGAAATTGCGAACGGAACGTTAAAACTAATCTTATCCAAACCTTCGGTTTTGCCGCGCAATCCGTTCCACTTCCCACGATGGATTATTTTACTCACCCACGATCTTACACGATCTCCACTACACAGTACGTGGGTGACACATGTCAAGTGAAGGAGAACGGCCAGGGGCATGTTAGTCCTAAATCTTCGGACGAGCAGTTTTTCACTGCGGCTATAAATACCCCTCCGTTGCCATCCTCACTTCCTTTACCTCGCTCGAGCTCTCCAAACCCTAGCGCCGTCGCTACTCCATCGTCGCTGGTGAGGAAAAGCTTCACTGCCTCGACCTCATCGCCGACGTACTCGCGCCGACAACGGAAATCTTCACCTCCGCCGCCGCCGTAGACGTCTTCCTCCGCCAAGTTAGGGCGTGGAAGATCTGCATTGACGAACTTCTCTGTTCCAACTCACAGTTCGTCGTGTTCTTCATTCAGGGTATTTAAAAGCTATTTTTACTGCCTTCTTTGATTCGAAGTTTTTCTACAAAATCTTCAAAGGTGTTTTTATTCTTCAAATCCTCACACACAAAACACCTCACTTATTCTCTGTTCTTGATTCATTTCCCTAAGTCTAAATCTCTTCAAGATTCCTCAATTGTGTGGATTATCAATCTATACAACTCTGGAACCTAATATATATATGGAGCTTAGTGAAATTCCTCAAGACGAATCTGGTCAAATTCCTCAAAACTTGTTCTTTATGAAAAACCTGAGAACGCATATGACCTCTTCAAATTCCTCGCAACTATACTCTGTTCACAGGTACACATGTCCGCTGCTGAATCCTTAGGTTCTCATCAACTTAACTCATTTGCAGCGTTCCTCGAAGAAAAGTTGCATACTTCTTCAGAGAATTGCATTGTTCAAATTCCTCATCTGAAGAAAATGGCTGAAGGTAAAAAGCCACAGAAAGGAGGAAAGAGACCAGAGGTCATGACTGCATTTGAAATCCCTGAGGACATTTATGCTGGGTACTGCACACCTCCTGAAGAAGATAGAAATCAGCGCACGGTGCGCATACAGAGGATTGAAAGGAGATGGGCAAGAGAATGGAGGGAGTACAGATATGTTACTCCTAAGTATATGAAGAAATTCGCCGTAAACCCTCCATGTCAACGCCCTCCACTGGCACCTGGCCAAGTGGCTGATCCCTCTAGCATCAGAAGAGGTGAGGAATTTCCTCAAGAATGGGCTAAGCGCCAGCGTAAACTGCAAAAGCAAGCAAAAGAAGCAGTGAGGAAATTCAATGAAGAATCTGCTGCTGCTGCTGCCACTGAGGCTTCTGCCAAGCCGAGGAAATCAATGATGAAGAAGCCTGCTCGTAAGCCAAGTGCTTCACCATCAATGCCCTCACGGCCAAGTTCCTCAGCTGCGCCCTCATGGCCAGAATCTTCAAAATCTTCAAAGCAAATTCCTCATGCTGCTCCTACTTCCACAAAGTCCTCAGCTCCTGTGCATCTGGCCTCATGCCAAAGGACAACTGGCATCTCTATTGCCTCTAGTGTCTCAGCTAGTTCCTCAGCTGCACCAAAATCCTCAGCTGGACCCTCGTTACTGAAGAAAAAGGCTACCGCTGGACGCGGCACTCGCCCAAGTCCAAAGAAGCAAGTAGTCTTCACTATGCCCTCTGATGATGATGAAGCTGATGAAGAAGAACTCGCTGAAATCATCAGAGACCGCCAAGAAAGGGCTGCTAAAGCCAAAGGCACACCTGTGCCCATGCTTTTGGATCCAAGGGCGATCCTAGACTATATTGATCTCTGGCACAAGGATCCCAACACTCCTATGCCTGATTTCAAGCTGACACCTGGCCAAAGTCACATGCTGACTCACTTCATCCAAGAGGAGAAGTGGAAATATGATAGGGCCAGAGAGATCAAGAAATCCCAGTACCGCAAAGAGAAGCTGTTGAAGAAAAATGTTCTCAAAATGAAGCCTGAGGAACTTGTCAAGATGCAGGCTGAGATCAAAGCCCTCAGCGACAACTTTGACTCGTACTATGCTGATTGGCAAGGAGCCAAGGTCAAATTTGTGAGGCTGACTGATACCTTCACCAAGGGTACTGCCTCAAAGAAACAAATTCCTCAAGCTGAAGCATCTGTTCAGCAAACTGAAGAACATGCCAGCACCGCTGATGAAGTTCAGGCTGCTGAAGAAAATGCTAGTTCCAAGGCTGATGACTCTGCTCCAGCCATTGATGAAATTGCCAGGGCATCCACTAGTGGTGCGCCTGAAGAAAATGAAGAGACCAGGGCAACTGCATCAGTTGTGCCTGAAGAAAATGAACCGGATTCCTCAGCCCCACCTGCACCAACTCCAACTCCAATTCTTCCCTCTGCTTTAGATGTGAAGAAAACCAAGGCTGCAGAGCGAGCTGCAGAGAAGAAAAGGAAAGCATCAAGTGCTTCAGAATCTTCAGTACCAAAGAAGATGAAGCCAATGACAAGCTCATTTGCCAATCCAATTGATGCTGTCCCTATCTCCTCAATGCCATCAAAGGACCTTGTTGCTTTTGGTGAACATTATGAGATCCCAAGTGAATCAGATGAAGAAACTCAGTCTGCTGCTTCCTCAGAGCAGATTGATGAAGAAATTGAAGTGGATACAATCCCTTCAACCCCAATAGTCTCATCACCAATGCCTCAGTTTGATGCTGAAGAGGCTGGTGTTGAAGAAATTGATGATGAAGATGTGGATATTGGAAGCACAACTCCAGTAATGAATGGCGACTTTTGGGAAAGTCAGCATCCCAATTCCCCACTCTTCACTCCCCTGCAGCAAATTCCTCACTCTTCTTCACCAACCATAAAATTGGGCTCTGATGCAACTCATCCCACTGCTTCTGTGAATGAAGAAATTCCAGCCACTAGTGCTGAAGAAACTGCTGCTGAAACAGACAAGGTGACTGCACCTGAGGAAAATACTGAAATTCCTCAGCCTGAAGAACCTGAGCTTGTGATTCCTGAGGTCGTGATGCAACTCACTGACACTCCTCTGCCAAGGCCAAAGGATCCATTCTCATGCAAACAGAAATTCAAGGCTGAAGACTTCTATGGCGAGCACGTATTCTTCACTGAATACAATCCTTATGACTCTGCTCGCATAAGGAAGAGGCGTTTCTGGACTGCCAACCAAGCAAATTTCTATTCCTCAGTGCTTTACAACAAAGACAAAGTCTTCGACCATGCACATATTCCTCACGTGGATATGGAATCAATGCCGTGCTTCACGCCAGTCCTCAGTGTTCTTCACGACGCTGGGCTACTCAACTTCTGCACAGATATATGCGATTGGAATGAAGAACTTATTCTTCAGTTCTATGCTACACTGCACATCACTGGCAACTCTGAAGATGTCAATTCATGGGTTCTGGACTGGATGACTGAAAATACACATTACAAGGCCCCAGCAACTGAATTGCTTCGCTGCCTTTCTCTTAGTCCACCCACTGAAGATGCGCGTTGCGTGTATGGTGAACCTGAACTGTCAAACCACTATATGCAAGTGCTCATGAAGCCTCTGAAGCTAGGGCAATCACCTCGTACCAAATTCCTCGTCAAGGAATTGCTGTATGTGCCTAGGACTGTCTATCGCATTCTGACGAAGACAATATGTCCCATCAAAGGACACGATTCTTTCGATGAAGAAATTGTTGGCATCATGAAGAATATGCTTTTCAATATCGTACATGGTGTTCCCATAAACTTCCATGATTTCTTCATGAGGACTCTGGCCAACATTGCTATGTCACCATTTGAGCTGAAGCCTTATGCACCTTGGATTATGAGGTTCATCAGGACAAGGTCTTCACTCAACTACAAGGCTGAAACTCTCAACCACTGCAGCTACTTGCCTCCTATTGAAGTCCTCAAAAGGACATTTTCCTCAGCTGATGAAAAGGGCAAGGCCACTGCTGTGATAGATGAAGGCATTCGTCCATTGGATGGTCAATTTCGCAAGGCTGCTTCTTATTCCACCAATGATGACTCTGCCACACATGACTCTGCTGCTAATACTGCCAAGACAAATCCTCAAGCCACAGCACCCAGGGTGATGACTGATCGTGAGTTACTCCTCAGTCTTCATCAAAAGGTTGATCGCAATCACAAATGGGTCAAGCGTCAGTTTGGTTCAATTCTTCACAACATGACTGCCACATATAATGCAGTGAAGAAAAACCATTACTACCTTCATGAAACCCTCAACCGCACCTGGGCTGTTCTGTCTCAAGTATATAGTGCTGAAGATTTGGAGAACATGGGCCTCAAAGAAGAATTTGCCTGGTCGGCACCTCCGCCGAAGAAATTCAAGAAGGGCAAGGTTCCTTCTCTGGTGGCCAGTTCATATTCTTCATCGCGCGACACTGATGAAAATGAAGACTTGGACGACACTGCAGCAGGCCCTACTTCAACAACCGACCCCAACAACACTGGCGCTCCTCCATCAACTTGAATATCTTCAGGGGCGTTAGTCCTCAGTTTCGATCCTTTTGGTCATTTGATGACAAAGGGGGAGAAATCTGAGTTAGTCTTCAAGCGAGTTTATAATAAGGGCATATTTTTTAAGTTGCAACTCTCGTTCTTCTGAAACTTTTATTGGATCGAGTTGTAATCTTAAACCCTATGGTGCTCGGTGCTCTGATACTTTGATACATGCTTGAGCTCTGATACTTTTGATGCGCTATTCTGCATGCTTATTCCTCATTAATGTTATCGCACGCATGCTGAATTGCATCAGGCACCATATTTCATCATGCATTTAAAATTCTTCATATCATATATCAAATGCGTGTATGAATTACAAGATATAGGGGGAGATCTCCATGTTTTAACTCTTCAAGTGAGCATTGCCTCAAAAACAAATTCCTCACTATGCACAACTTCAGGGGGAGTTCTTCTATATCTTGCAACCAAATTCCTCAATATTAGTTTCTACACTTCATATATTTATCCCCGTTGAAAACTTAACCTATGTTGTCATCAATCACCAAAAAGGGGGAGATTGTAAGTGCATCTAGTGCCCCTTAGTGATTTTGGTGTATTGAAGACTTATAGGTTAAGCATCTGATGTGTTTATGAGTGTACACAGGTCTATAAGTCTATGAGGAGGTTGATATTTACAGTAAAAGTCGACCCCTAAAAATGAAGTTCTTCGACTGAAGACTTTGATATTCTGAAGACTTTCTGAAGACTTTGAATGTGAAGAAATTGGTGTGACCTTGAAGACATGGTATTCGTTCGAGGAACGTGAAGCGTGAAGACTTTGTTTTCGTAGTTTCATTTTTCTCTTTCTTGAGTCATAGGAAACACCGTACTGTTAAAGGGGGTCGAGGAAATACTAAGGAGAAAATTTCCATGTGATGCTCAACTCAAATCCTACACCTACCAATCCCTTCGAGTGAAGCCATTGGAAATCTCATACAGTTCAGTCAATTTCTTCAGTGACAGAGATGCAGTTCTTCTGGTCACAGAGGACTTTGCTCTGACTGAGGAGTTAGGAATTCGCCAGTGCGAATTGCCTACACAGTGAGGAACATGATAGCCCTGAGGAATTTGTACTCCAAATTTCCGACCGTTGCTGTGCCACGCGCCAGCTGTCCTAAAATATATTGTCCACCTAACGGTCATATCATTGAAGGGCATTTATGTCTTATCATGTCGGGCTGCTCCCTAGGCTATAAATAACCGCCCCCTTCAACCACTAGCTGGTTGGCTGCTCCGCGTGAACTTGACACTTGTCATTTGAGAGCAACGCATCCTCCGAGGACTTTGAGCGAAAATCATCAAGTGAGGAAAATCCAAACCCAAACCCAGAACACCTACAAACCCAAAGTGATTGAGCATCACTGAAGAAATTGATCCTGCGTGGATCCGATGCTTGTTACCTTTGAAGACTGTGCTTCTTCCAGACGGTTAGTGTCGGGGTGGACGGCGTCCCCCGCGAGCACCTATGGGGCCGGAGCCCCTTTCGTTGTCCGGTGAGGGGGGCGGAGGGAGCACGGAGAGCAGATCGAGGCGAGCACACGGGCGGTTTACCCAGGTTCGGGCCGCGATGGACGCGTAAAACCCTACTCCTGCTTGGTTGTATTCAGCTGGGGAGCTCGGGAGCTTGGAGAGCTAGCTACACCGCGCGTATGGCTGTCTGGAGTCCGAATCTCCGAACCTCCGAACCGCTGTCTGGATTCCGGATCTCCGAACCTCCGAACCCCTCCTACGTTGCACACGGGCCTCCTTTTATAGCGCAAAGGGGTCACCGACAGGTGTCAACGTAAGAGAAAAGGGGTAAAAGTGTAAAAGGGGTGGAGGTTGTAATAGTGCGGGAACAGTGGCGCTGCAGTGCGGCACAGTGTTATCATACCTACTTCTGACGGTAGGGGACAAGGGCATTAAATGCCCGTCACGGTCGCCTGGACAGCACCGAGGCGGACCGTTAGGTGCGCCACCGCTCGCCACGGTGGTGGCTGCATGCCACCGCATACCCCAGGCTGCGCGGTGCCCCGCCACGTGCCCTTGGGGGAAACCCCGGAGCGACGCGTGGGCGGGTGAGCTGGAGCGCAGTCCTGAGGTGGCGATTTGCCGCGGCAAGTGGCTTGCCGCGGGGGTTGTCTTCCTGTGCCTGATAGCTTGCCGGCTATCAGGCCTTGCCGGGGCGCATGGCGCGCCGTGGCGGGCTTCTCTTGTGGTGCCTGGGTTCGGCCTTCCCGACAAGCTCCTCTTGTCGGGGTCTCGATCTTCTGTCTTGTATACTTTGTTCTTGGATGGTATTACATGGGCTTAGTCGTCCCGGCAAGCTCCTCTTGCCGGGGTCTTGTCTTCTTGGCCCGGCAAGCTCCTCTTGCCGGGGGGCCTTGTCTTGAATGCTTGGTCTTCTCTTGGCGCTTCCTGGGCGGGCCTCGCCGCAGGGTGTTACAACTGCCCGTGCACAAGTCTGGGGTACTAAGGTACCCCTACTTTAGTACACCGACAGTTAGGCGTCAAGGTCTAGACAAGAGGAATTGTGGATCGCCGAGTGACCAAGTCTGTGAAGGTTTGGAAGTCACCTGAAGACTTACCACGAGTGATTGGACGAGGACTGTGTGTCCTTAGTTCAAGGAGAATACGGTGAGGACTTGGTGTCCCGAGCTGCGTGCTCAGGACTGGGTGTCCGGGACTGTGTGTCCTCGAGTTTAAATACTCAGCCGCTCCAACCAGACGTACAACTGAGACAGCAGTTGGAACTGGTCTACCAAATCATTGTCTTCACCAAGCTTACTGGTTCCATTTCCTCAACACCTTCATTTCCTCATTACTGTGTTGTCTGTTTGTTCATATCTGTGTTTGAAGACTTTGACTGAAGACTTTCACAAATTCCTCAATTCTATTTCTTTAGTCTGTTTGTCTTCATCTAGAGTTATCCTGTGCCTACGCTTTCTGTACTCTGTGTTTGTCTTCATTTCATCATGATGACCATGCATGTAATCTGTTATGTTTACTTCTGAGTACTTATTCCGCTGCTAGTATTTCTTTGCTAAGGAATTTCCTCATGAGCAAATTCCTCAATGAAGAGTTTCATAAAAAAATCGCCTATTCACCCCCCTCTAGTCGATATAACGCACTTTCAACAGCCCCACTCGTTATTACATGAGAGTGTCACGAGCGGAGACCTTCACAGGCACGGGGCCTTGCTTCATGGGTAGAACTTCCGGAGGTGCTGGATGTTCCAGGCGTTCTAGATGGGGATCCCGTCCTGCATCTCCAGGCGCGCGACGCCAGGCCGGGAGACACGAGCTATCTTGAATGGGCCCTCCAACATGGGTGAGAGCTTATGCAGCCCCTCCCTGGAGAGCGCCCGCTTCAGGATGAGATCACCCACCTCGAGCGTCCTGGAGCGGATGTTGCGGCAGTGGTACCGCCGCAGCGCCTGCTGGTACCTTGCCGCTCGGAGTGAGGCTTGACGGTGGCGTTCCTCCCCCAGCACGAGGTCCATCCCCCGTGCAGTGTCCTAGCGTGCCTCGTCAAACGCCAAGACCCGCGTGGAGCGATGCTTGACCTCGTGAGGGAGAACCGCTTCAACTCTGTAGACGAGGAAGAACGGAGTCTCGCCCGTCGGCTTGGTGGCGGTGGTGCGGATGGACCACGGCATGGACTGGAGCTCATCGAGCCAGCCCTTGCCGCAGGCCTCGAGCTTCTTCTTGAATGTTCTTGTCTTGAGGCCTCTTAGAACCTCCGCGTTGTCGCATTCGGCTTGGCCGTTGCTCCTGGGGTGTGCCACTGAGGCGTAGAAAATCTGCGTTCCAAGGTTAGCACAATATGTTTTGAAGAGGTTGCTAGTGAACTGTGAGCCGTTGTCGGTGATGATAAGATTAGGGACCCCGAACTGGCTCACGAGGCCCTTGATGAACTTGACTGCTGAACCGGCCGGGATGGTGCAGACAGCTTCCACTTCCGCCCACTTGGTGAAGTTGTCAATGGCGACGTAGAGGTAGTGGTAACCCCCGGGCGCCCGTGGGAATGGTCCCAAGATGTCCAGCCCCCAGACTGTGAACGGCCATGTGAGCGGGATGGTCTGGAGGCCCTGAGTGGGCTGGTGGATCTGCTTGGCGTGCAACTGGCAGGCTTCACAGGACTTGACCAGCTCGGCGGCATCGTTGAGCGCCGTGGGCCAGTAGAACCCGCTGCGGAAGGCCTTGCCCACGAGGGTGCGCAATGAAGAGTGGTGCCCGTAGTCCCCACCATGTATGTCCGCCAACAGCTCACGTCCCTGCTCCCTGGAAATGCACCGCAAAGAGACGTTGTTTGGACGCCTCCGATAGAGCTCACCGTCCTGGATGCAGTATGTTGTAGCCTGGCATGCCACCCGCTCTGTGTCTTCCTCCTTCTCTGGTAGGGTGCCCCAAACCAGGTACGCCTTGAACTCCTTGGTCCAACATCCTTCCCGAGGTTCCAGCGCAAGGAGGAGGCGAGCTCCTCAGGTCGGGCCACAGGCCGGGGCGCCCGACGGAGGAGCCTGAGGGAGGTCCTCACGAGGCTGTGCTGGTTCTGTTGTGGGCAGAGCTGCAGACGGCTTGAAGAGCCACTCCTCAAAGACGCCGGGCTCCTGAGGCAGGCGTCGGGACTCCCTCTTGGCGATGTCGTCTGCTTCCTTGTTCGTGTCGCGAGGCACATGCTACAGCTCCAGACCCAAGAATTGTTTCTCAATTCTACGTACCTCCGCAAGGTATGCCTCCATGTGTTCGTCCTTCGGCTCGTATACTTTGTTGGAGAAGTTGATGGGAAGTTGGGAGTCACCCTTAATAGTGAGGCGCTTCACTCCCAAGGCTGCCGCAGCCTTGAGACCGGCGATCAAGCCTTCGTACTCTGCGATGTTGTTGGAGACCTTTTCGCCCTACTGGAAGCAAAGCTGCACGGCATAGTAGAGCTTGTCCTGGGTGGGCGAAATGAGCACGGCTCCAGCCCCCGCGCCCTGATGCGCGAAGGCGCCGTCGAAGTACATGACCCAGCCGTCTGGTGCCTCGCTCCCTAGTGAGAGTGGTCGGTCCTCGCCTACTTCGGGGCTAGGAACGTCGGCCCATTCCACCACTAAGTCGGCGAGTGCAGCACCCTTGATGACCCTGGTGGTGCTGAACTCCAACTGGAATGCCTGCAATTCAATGTTACATTCGGCGACTCTTCCCATAACATTGGGGCTCCGGAGCACTCTCTCCAGTGGGTAAGCCGAGATGACCTTGATGGGGTGGCCTTGGAAGTAGTGGCGCAGCTTGTGAGAGGCGACAAGGAGCGCGAGCAAGAGCTTTTGCGGCGTGGGGTAGCGTGCCCACATGTCACGCAACACTGTGCTGACGAAGTACACCACGTGCTCAACGAGGGCAAAAGTGCTGGTGGGGTCTAGTACCTCTTTGAAAGCACAAGTGCTCCTTGGGTGATTTTGGTAATTAATGTCAACATATCTCTTGTTGGACTAATACTTCTACCTAGTATGTTTCACATAAGTTCAACAATGGAGTGGCATGGACTAGAGGATGTGGAACTCCTTCAAGATGCTAAGGACAAAGGATTGGCTCAATCTCAAAAGCTCAAGATTCTACATTTTACTTTTAGTGATCCAAGATCACATTGAGTCCATAGGAAAGCCAATACTATTAAAAGGGGATGAGGTGTTTCTTAATGGCTTGCTTGCTCAAATTGCTTAGTGATATACTCCAAAGCCCTCAACCACTTTCTCATATCCACATATGTCCTAAACGAAAAGTCAAACTCGGCCCCACCAAAACTTTCTATCCGACACCACTGAGTTCAGTTGACATAGCCACTGCCAGAAACCCTAATCAATTCGGTCTCACCGAGATGGGCTTGGAAACTCTCTGTTGCCTATTGCAATAATTTCGGTCTCACCGAGATATGCAATCTGTCTCACCGAGTTTGCTTGGCCAACTCTCTGTTTCGCTTCTTACCCTAATCGGTCCCATCGAGTTTGTGTAATTGGTCAAACCGAGATGAGGCTTTACCCTAACCCTAGCACATCAGTTCTACCGAGTTGATCATATCGGTTCCACCGAAATGCCTAACGGTCACATTATGAACTAAATCGGTCTTACCGAGTTTTCTGATTCGGTCTCACCAAGTTTGGTAAATTGTGTGTAACGTTAGATTTTCTGTGGAGGCTATATATACCCCTCCACCCACTCTTCATTCGTGGAGAGAGCCATCAAAACAAGCCTACACTTCCAGCATACATGTCGGTGGGAACGACACATATGGGATCACAAGGATCCCTACTACGGTTAGCGGGGCGCGGGGTCGTGAGAAGAGCGGATCAAACAGATAGCACACGGTTCGTTTATCTAGGTTCGGGCCGCGAGGATGCGTAAAACCCTACTCCTGCTTTGGTGGATTGTATCTCGGTGTTCTTGAGCTAGCTATGGGGCGTGAGGAGCTCCAAAAAGCCGAATCCTTCTCCTGGTCGCCTCGGGCCTCCTTTTATAGGAAAAGGGGTTGCCACAGTGGCACACAGGAGGTGGAAAGGGTACAGTGATGCGAGGTTATATCCCGCATTACATGACAAGGCGCATTTAATGCATCTTGCTTAGGTGTCCTTGCTTTATCGGGGGCGGGGGAGAGACCTGTCTCGTCCGTCGCCGCTCCTTCTTGTGTCGACACGCGCCCTGGCCAGCGATGCCTGCGACGCCATGTAGGTAGGCAGGCAGCTGAGGTGGTGTAGTGGTGGGTCTTCACGAAGATCTGCATGCCGCCACGCAGGTGCCTGCCCAGCTAGTTGGGTCGGCAGCCGCATGCGCACGGCGGTGGAAGTTTAATTGGCGTGGGCCTGATGGTGGCCCTGTGGGTGTCCTCAGCAAAGGTCTTGCCGGGGTCCCAGCAAGGGTCTTGCCGAGGCGCCTGTTGTCATCCCCGGCAAGGCTCTTGCCGGGGGCCTTGTGGTCCTCCTTGGATGGGATCCCGCCAAGGGTCGTCATCTTCTATAATGCGTATCTGATCTTGAATGTCTTCACAAAGATCTGCATGCCACCACGGGGATGTCTCCCGAATCCTTGCCCCATGGGGGCAATGGACTGAAGGGTGACTCGCTCCGTAGGTGTGGGGCGAATTGCCGCGGCAGGGGTCTTGCCGGGGTTGCTAAAACTGCCTCCCGACAAGGATCTTGCCGGGGGAGTCCGCTTCGTCCCCTCTGCTCTTCGTGGTCTTGGCCTTGGCGTTGCTCCAGTTCTCTTGGGCTTCGGTCTTACCCTGGCTTACCTCCCTTGCCGTGCTTGGTGTGGTGGTGCCCGTGGCTCAGACTGCCCGTGCACAGTCATAGGGGTACAAAAAGTGTACCCCTCTTTTTTTACACCGACAATACATTTTCTGAGAGAGAACCACCTACTCATGTGTTGAGACCAAGATATTCCATTCCAACCACATAAATCTTGATCTCTAGCCTTCCCAAGTTGATTTCCACTCAAATCATCTTTCCACCAAATCCAATCCTATGAGAGAGAGTTGAGTGTTGGGGAGACTATCATTTGAAGCACAAGAGCAAGGAGTTCATCATCAACACACCGTCTATTACCTTTTGGAGAGTGGTGTCTCCTAGATTGGTTAGGTGTCACTTGGGAGTCTCCGTCAAGATTGTGGAGTTGAACCAAGGAGTTTGTACGGGCAAGGAGATCGCCTACTTCGTGAAGATCTACCCTAGTGAGGCAAGTCCTTCCTGGGCGACGGCCATGGTGGGATAGACAAGGTTGCTTCTTCGTGGACCCTTCGTGGGTGGAGCCCTCCGTGGACTCGCGCAACCATTACTCTTCGTGGGTTGAAGTCTCCATCAACGTGGATGTACGATAGCACCACCTATCAAAACCATGGATAAAAAATCTCCGTGTCTCCAATTGCGTTTGCACACTCCAATCTCATCCCTTTACATTCTTGCAATTTGCATGCCTTACTTTCCGCTGCTCATATACTCTTGTCATGCTTGCTTGATATGTATGGTGAATGTTTAAACATGTGCTAAAACTCCACCTCAACTTGAAGAAATTAAAAACTGCCACTTTTTCTTACTTAGAGTCTATTCACCCCCTCTAGACACCTCTTCTCGATCCTTTCAATTGGTATCAGAGCTTTGGTCTCCATTGCTTTGGTTTAATCACCATTGGAGGAAGATGGATGAGTTTATGTTGATGAGTCTTAGACATAGAGTGCCTATACTTGATGGAGAGTTCTTTCATGAGTGGAAAAATGAGATGCTTGAGATTTTCAATGAATATCATTTGATCAAGTACATTACTACCCCTTGTGCTCACATTGTTGACCCCTTGCATCCTACCCTTGCTGAATCTATTGACATGATCCGCAATCTTAGAACTATAGATCTTATCACTAGAGGATTACCTAGAAACTTGATTGCTAGCTTGCCTGCTCTTGATTATGCTTGCACCATATGGAGATTTCTTGAGGAAAGATTTCCGAACTATTCCTTGCAAAATCTAGATGAAATTCTTCATAAGTCTATTGCCTTGAATAGGATGAGTACTAGTGATCCTAAGTTTGATGATTGCTTGTTTGAGCTTCGTGATCTCATGCGTTCCAAAGGAGATGTAGGAATCATTAGCAATATCATCTCCGAAGCCATTAGATTTCATAAAGATGACTATTGTGATGATCATTTATCTAATGAATCACTCTCTCTAGGAATTGATCCATCACATGACGATGTTGAACATGGATACTATGATGAGGATGATGATAGTGACTATGATCTTGATGATGCGATGAGACACTTTGGTCTTATGGCTAACCTTCACGGCTACATGGCTGGAGGAAAGGAATGGGTCCTTGATAGTGGATGTACCGATCACATGACCGAAGACAAGGATATGTTTCATGAGCTTGCTGAAAACGACGGCTCTTGAAAGTATGTCACTTTTGGTGATAACTCAAAGGGTAAGGTGGTTGGCCTCGGTAAGGTGGCCATCTCACATGATAGCTCCATAGAAAATATCATGCTCGTTGAATCTCTTGGGTATAATTTACTTTCAGTATCTAGACTTGCTGATTTCGGTTTCAATGTCCTATTTACTGAAGTAGATTGCCAAGTGTTTCGTAGAGATAATCATAAAATGTTCTTTACCGGTATTCGTAGAGGTGATCTTTACATTGTTGATTTCACTAAAAATGCTCAACCTAGAACTTGCTTAATTGCTAAATCTTCAAAAGGTTGGTTGTGGCATAGAAGGTTAGGTCATGTGGGCATGCGAAATCTTGATAAGCTTATTAAAGGTGATCATATCCTTGGAGTAAAAGATGTTATATTTGACAAGGATAGACTTTGTAGTGCTTGTCAAGAAGGAAAACAAGTTGGAGGAAGCCACCCCGTGAAGAACATCATGGCCACGAGAAGACTGCTCGAGCTACTTCACATGGATCTATTTGGTCCAAATGCCTACAAGAGTCTCAGTGGTAACTCATTTGGTCTAGTCATAGTCGATGATTTTTCAAGATTTACGTGGGTGTTCTTTCTTGATGATAAATCGCAGGTCCAAAAGATCTTCAAGAACTTTGCTAGGAAGGCCCAAAATCAATTTAAAGTGAAGATCAAGAAGGTTTGCAGCAACAATGGAACAGAGTTCAAGAACGCAAATGTGGATACCTTTCTTGGCGAAGAAGGGATTTCACACGAGTTCTCGGCTACGTACATTTTTCAACAAAATGGAGTTGTTGAGAGGAAGAACTGAA
Source organism: Aegilops umbellulata (assembly GCA_032464435.1). NCBI lineage: Eukaryota > Viridiplantae > Streptophyta > Magnoliopsida > Poales > Poaceae > Aegilops > Aegilops umbellulata. The sequence continues at coordinate 292,991,092 of CP136060.1, forward strand.
CTCTTATTGAGATGGAAAGAACAATGCTTGATGAGTACAAGACGCAAAACACTTTTGGGCGGAAGCGGTTGAGACAGCTTGTCATGCAACAAATCGCTTGTATCTTCACAAGGTACTCGGCAAGACGGCATACGAGCTTCTCACCGGTAACAAACCCCAAGTTGGATACTTTCGAGTATTCAAATCAACGTGCTACATTCTTGATATGCATAGTCATTCTAAATTTTCTCCTAAATCTCATGAGGGTTTCCTACTTGGTTATGGCTCAAACTCTCATACTTACCGTGTCCACAACAATTTCACCCGAAAGGTTGAAGAGACGGTAGATGTGAAGTTTGATGAATCTAACGGCTCGCAAGTAGAGCAATTGCCAATTGTTGTAGGAGATAAAGACCCTTCGGAAGCAATCAAAGACTTGTCTATTGGCAAGATCCGTCCAACGGAGATGAAGGAGTGTACCTCGTCCGTCCAAGTGGAAGCTTCTACCTCACGACAAGATGAACCAAGAGTTGATATGGAAGCATCCACAAGTGGGACACACCAAGATGAAGAAAATGAGTAAGTACACCAAGATGAACCTCATCAACCTCCTTATCCACCACGACAAGGAAACGACAACGCCAACAATGAAGAAGGCCAAGAAGAAGAACAAGAGGATGAAGAAGATGTTCCACCCCGATCAAAACAAAAGCTCTCACGAGTTCGAGCAAGAGTCACTAGAGATCACCCCGTTGAAAAAATCTATAATGATATCCAACCGGGAGAATCACTCGCTCTAAAACTCGTTTGGCTAAATTTTGTGAACATTATTCATTCATCTATAGCATTGAACCTATGAAGGTTGAAGAAGCATTGGAAGATCCGGATTGGATAAATGCCATGCACGAAGAACTACACAACTTTGAGAGAAATCAAGTGTGGACATTGGTAGAGAAGCCCGACAACAACCACAACATCATTGATACCAAATGGGTGTTCCGCAACAAGCAAGATGAAGATGGACAAGTAGTTCGCAACAAAGCATGTCTCGTCGCCCAAGGCTACACTCAAGTCGAAGGTATGGACTATGGTGAGACATATGCCCCCATTGCTAGACTTGAGTCCATCCGCATCTTACTTGCCTATGCTAATCACCATGATATCACCATATACCAAATGGACATTAAAAGTGCTTTCTAAATTATGAAATTAAGGAGGGCGTTTATGTTAAGCAACCTCCCGGCTTTATCAATCCTAAGAAACCTAGTCATGTTTACAAACTTCACAAAGCTCTTTATGGTCTTAAACAAGCTCCTAGAGCGTGGTACAAATGCTTGACCAAGTTCCTCATTGAAAAAGGCTTTGAGATTGGTAAAATTGATTCTACTCTTTTCACTAAAAGGGTTAATGGAGAACTATTTGTGTGCCAAATTTATGTTGATGATATAATATTTGGTTCGACTAACCCTCATTTTAGTGAGAAGTTTGGAAAGCTAATGTTGGAGAAGTTTGAGATGTCTATGATGAGTGAACTCAAATTCTTTCTTGGTTTGCAAATCAAGCAAACTAAGGAAGGTACCTTTGTCTCTCAAACAAAGTACACCAAGGACTTATTGAAGAAGTTCAATATGCAAGAATGCAAAGGTATGAATACACCCATGCCTACTAGTGGACATCTTGATTTGACTAAAGATGGTGAACCGGTTGATCAAAAAGTTTACCGCTCTATGATTGGTTCATTGTTATACCTATGCACCTCCCGTCCCGATATTATGCTAAGTGTGTGCATGTGTGCACGATATCAAGCGGCCCCTAACAAATGTCATCTTAAGGCTGTGAAAAGGATAGTGAGATACTTAATTCACACACCAAATTTTGGCATTTGGTATCCTAAGAAGTCTTCTTTTGATCTTGTCGGCTACTCCGATTCGGACTATGCTGGAGACAAGGTTGATAGAAAGTCCACTTCGGGTACTTGTCAATTTCTTGGTAGATCTCTTGTGTCTTGGTCCTCCTAGAAACAAAACTCGGTATCCTTATCCACCGCCGAAGCGGAATACATTGCTGCTGGTTCATGTTGTGCTCAATTACTTTGGATGACCCAAACTCTTAACGATTATGGGATCTATGTGAAACATGTTCCTTCACTTTGTGACAATGAAAGTGTTATTAATATTGCTCACAATCCCGTGCAACACTCTCAAACTAAGCATATTGAAGTTCGCCATCATTTCATTCGAGATCATGTTGCAAAAAGGTGATATTGATCTTAAGCATGTTCGTATCGATAAGCAATTGGCGGATATATTCACCAAACTGCTTGATGAGAAAGTATTTTGCCGTTTGAGAGGAGAATTGAACATCATTGATGCTTCAAACTTGGAGTAGGAACTCCATTTGGATACATGCAAGGCATGAGCCTATGACTAAACTTTGATATTTCTTTCATGATGCTATTCATATGTCTTGGATATACTTGCACCCTTGCATGCTATCTAACCCTTGTAGGTACTTGGATGAATCTAAATCTATGGGATTGCAACTCACTCACATCTTGAGAACTCTCTACATCACCAAGTCTCTACAATATGGTGGTTGAAAACAAGGAAGCATGAAACTCTTCAAACATATCCCTTGACAAATTCTATATCAAGTTTCATGATTGTCATTTTGGATACACAAGTGCTATTCCTTGCAAAACTAACCCATGTAGGTAGATGAACTCAATTCCAAGTGGCGCTCCCAACTCTTGATGAGCTACATCAACCTTGAGCATCCCACACAAGTTCAACTACATGATAAAGATCAACACCACCACCCAAGGTATGTTATTCCATCTTAGAGAAGCTTTACCCCAAGTCATGGGTCAAAGCAACTCAACAAGGTGTCAATACATCAAGACACTTAAACAAGAAATGGTAACCCCATTTTGAGCTTAAACGATGAGTATGACCTAGGATCAAGTGCCCTCACTTGACTCCTAGGTCAATATACTCTAACATAGGTGACTTTGTTGCCGACCAATTCTAGATTAAGTTCTATAGTGTTTCTCTGTGCTCTTGTATTTGTCTCATGCATATTTGTTTCCCCTTTCAAAAAAACTTCATCCAGACTTCCTTTTGTTTCTTTTCTATGTTGTTCTACATCCCCCGCATCCAATTCCTTGCAAATCCTTCAGTTAATTCCTTGCAAATCTTTGTGAGATCCTATTTGCCTAGTGAGCTGAGGTGACAAGTGTTCTCTCGGTGTTGAACTCGGTCACACCGTTCTGTTGTTTTTGGTTAAACCGACCTCTTTCGGTGAAACAGAAGAACACAACTCGGTGTGACTGATTTCACTGCAGAAAAGACATTTTGCCACTTGTTCTTGTATTTTTGTTCCAGCTTCACTCAATGATTCTTGTCCTCTACCAGCATAATATTCTATATGCTGCTTTGCTGTGTGACTCAAGGACCAAACCTATTTTGAATCACAATCCAGAAGAACCCTTCTTGGAAATTGATGTCAAAGGCGGAGGGAGAGATCACATCAAAGCTTAATCACCTTAACAGGGGGAAAGAGGTATCACATCATAGGCCCCAGATGCTTGGTGTTCAAGAGGAGATAAGACACATGTCTTTAAGAGGGGAAAGACATGTCCATGTTTGTGTTTATTTGGTTGCATAGCATTTGCTCTGATTTTCTGTTCCCTATCTTGTCCCAGTATCCCATACAAGATTCAGAGGGAGCAAGACATCTACGGGAAGAAAATCTTTGAATTCATTGCATATCTTTACCTTTTGGGGACATGTCTATATCCAATAGAGTACCTAAGTAGTCACACTCTACATGTCATCCCAATCTTGGTACTCTTGTGGTTTACCATTCTTGCTTTGTTTAGTAGATGTTTCTGTGTTATCTAACCTTGTTTACTCAGGTTCATCTCTTCCAAAGTCAGCTCAAGACCACAAGGTAAGTATATGCATCACACTCATGTGCACGATAATTTCTTGCTGATGTACATATTGTTTGCAAGAAGGACTCATGAGCATGAAGGTACATTTCCTATATTCACATCATTTGCTCTGATGCATATAGCCAACATACATGTAACTCATTGCTTGCTCTGTCATGTTTATGCATTCACATGCTCTTATATTTCATATTTACATGTTTGCATACATGTAGGGGGAGCCTATGCATGTTACATGTTATTCCAAAGCTTTACCTACCTTTCTCTATATCTTTATCTAAAAGCTTTGATGTATGTTGTCATCAATTACCAAAAAGGGGGAGATTAAAAGCACAAGTGCTCCCTGGGTGATTTTGGTAATTAATGTCAACATTCTCTTGTTGGACTAATACTTCTACCTAGTATGTTTCAGATAAGTTCAACAATGGACTGGCATGGACTAGAGGATGTGGAACTCCTTTGTCGGATTTCGGGTTCTGGCAGACCCTTGAGGTTCGAACACTGGGGTGCGCGCGAAGATTACGCCTTCTACCTACCTGCGCCCCTCCGCCTCGCAAAGATCTAAGTTATGGAAAAAACAACACAAGAGACACAAGGTTTATACTGGTTCGGGCCACCGATGTGGTGTAATACCCTACTCCAGTGTGGTGTGGTGGATTGCCTCTTGGGCTGATGATGATAAGAAATACAAGGAAGAACAGCCTCGCGAGGGTCTGTTCTTGGCTGGGGTGATGAACTGCTAGGAGGAGTTCAGTCACCCTTCTCTTTCTCTCTCTCTCTGATTTCGATCTGTCCGTCCGTCCCCTCCTCTGGGGGTGGCTAGTCCTATTTATAGGCAAAGGCCCTGGGCCTCTTCCCAAATATTGAGCGAGAAGGACGCCAACAATTGGCCATTTGAAGGGGAACATCTGGTACACTTATCCTGACTAAAGTTGGTCCTCGCCTGCCAAAGGCTCTGGTGGTGACGCTGGCTTGGGCTCCACAATGACTTCCTCCCTGCCGTTGGACTGGTCTTGGTCTCGTTGCACCGAAACGGGTGCCTTTGCTTGATGCTCTCGCCTGCGCTTGCTCCCTTTGCACCAAAGAGGAAAGGAGGACACTGCGCGGGCTGGCGCCCACCTGGCGCCCTTGGTCGTCATGGCTTGCGTCACGGGCACCTCGTGAGGTACCCCGCCTTGATCTCTCTGCCTCCTCGCGAGCCAGCCTGATGAGGCCGTGCCTGAGGAAGCTCCGTGTCGTACGCCCTGTGAGGCTTGGCCCCTCGCGAGGGTCTTGAGTCTGTGTTGATGGAGATGGGCCGTGCTGGGCCCCCCTTTGAGCCACGCCGCAGGTCGTAGGCAGGCAAGTCTGGGGACCCCCGTTCCCAGAACGCCGACAGTAGCCCCCGGGCCGAAGACGCGCCCGGACTTGGCCGTGCAGGGAGGCGAAAGGATAAGGGCGAAGCGCCGCGGGCCCTAATAGCCTGCGGCCTTGGGCGCCGCGTGGCCGTTGACTAGACGTGGGCGCCTTAGCAACCGCGTGAGTTGATAAAGGAGCGGCATCTGCCTAGGCTTTGCTTTTTGCTTTCTCTGGTTGCTGCTCAGATCCCCTTTCTTGTGCCTCTCCTTCCTTCCTCAAAATTTCTAGATCTACTCCGTCCGCGCGACCTAGGAAGCCATGGCGCCTCGTCAGTCCCCGACCGGAGCTTGGTACTCGTCTGCCCTGGAGTCCCCGAACGTGTCGGAGGCGAGCCTTGCCCGGTTGCGCCGGATGGCGGCGGCGCATGGCATCGATGTGGCGAAGGTATTCAAGGCCGGCTCCACCACCCCTGAGGGCCAAGGGAGCACCTTTTATCCGCTCTTCGTAAGCTCCATTGCTGCTGGCCTCCTCCCTTCTCCGAGTTCTTCCTCTCTGTCCTCCGCGATTATATGCTACAGGCTCTGCATCTCCACCCCAACTCCGTCCTTCTCCTGGCAATCTTCGCCTATTACTGCGAGGCTCACGTTGGGGTGCAGCCCTCTGTGGCCTTGCTGCGCCACTACTTCTACCTCCGGACCTCTCGCGGTTTTGCTTCCGTGTGTGCGAGCTTCATCACGTACGGTGGCGCCATTACCATTTCGAACCCCGGGAAAAATATTGAGGGCTTCAGGAGCAAGTGGGTCTTGGTAGATGCTGGGCGCATCCACCCTCGGCTGATCTTGCCCACGGAGCAGCCCGCGAGCTCCAGTGATTAGGGTCGAGCGGAGCTCGCGGTCCCCCGCGCAAAGCTGGTGTTGGAGAAGATGGACGCGGATCTGAGGCCGGCCAACATGGCAGCGGCGAAGCTGACCGGCGCGTCGTTGCTGAGGGAATTCCTGAAGCACCAGCTGGCTCCGCTTCGGCAGTACTCACTTCCGATGTGGAGGCCCCATCCGAGCCCCGCGGCCTTGGCCGACGAAGATCTGGCTGCGGTCCTCCAATCTCTGGTTGGGGGCGATGTGGCGAGGTTGGAGGGCGCTCCTACGCCCTTGTTCCTCCGCGACGACTGGGAGCAGGTAGTGGAGTCCATGTCCGTCTTCAATGGGGACGGGCCCGTGCCCACGGAAGCTCCCGACGATCCGGTGGACGTGTCCTCCGACGACTCCGGCGAAGAGGAGGACGGAGGGGAGCGGGAAAGAGGGCCTGACTCCGAGGTGACTGACGGAGAGTCGAGGGCTCCCCTCCCCTGGCACAGGTCCCACGCTCTTCGCCTCTCTCCGAGTGATGACGACGAGGATGATGACGAGCAGGGCGGCGGGAGCTTGCCCCTGATCCCAAAGAAGGACAGGACCGGGCTGATCTCCCGCGGGTCTGCCCCGGCCCCGAGGCGGACCGTAGACACGCCTTCCGCTTCCGAGGTTGACCCTTCCAGCCGGCTTTCAGGCTTCAAATTTGGCCGGAGGCCGCTTGAGCTTACCGGCGATGACCTGTAAGTGCTTGATTCTTGTCTTTATTTCTTGTTCTGCTGCTGAGGTTTGACGTCCGCATCTCTTGGATAGGCTGGCGCCCGCAGCAAAGAAGCCGAAGGGAGCTCCTGAGGTTCCATTCGTGGCAGCGCCTCTGCCCGCGAAGGAAGGTGACCGCGACGCACGGGCCTCTCCTGCCCGGTCGTCCTCGCGAGGCCTGGCTGAGCTGGCTGGGGCGAGCTCAGCCCCCATGGCCCAAGCGACTCCCGAGGTGCCTTTACCTGCTGCCGCCACCTCAGCCGTTGGGGCACAGCAGGCTCCGCTTCAGGATGTTGTGGTCGTGCCGCCGCCTTTTCCTCCTACTCCACTGACTGCTGTCTCTCCAACTCCTCATGCCGTTCTGGATCGTGCTGCTGCTGAGCTGGAACGACTGCGGCAGGATCTTCTTGGCGCCGACCCTCGCTTAGTGGCCGGGTGCTTGGAGCTGGCTTCAGGATGGATTCGCTCCGACGCTTTGATTCGGTAGGCGCTGGTCCAGGCCTCGACGACTTGCGATGAGGAGAGGCAGGCCGTCCTTGAGGCGAAGGCTGCTCGTGACGCAGCCCTGGGGGAGGTGGTTGACATCCGTGGTTGCTGCAAGGCACTGGAGGGCGAGCTGCAAGGTCCGCGGGACCAGCTCGCGAAAGAGGTCCGCCTTCGCCAAGAGCAGGAAGAAGGCGTGAAGGCTCGCGAGGCGGCCGTCCAGGGCCGGGAGGCCAAGCTCAGTAAGCGTCGTGACCTCCTAGGTGCGCTGGAGCAGGAGTTGGGGGCGTGGAAGGTCGAGCTGGACGACAAGGCCCGGGTTCTTGCCGAGGACCGCGTGGCCTTCGTGGACACGGAGGCGAAGGCTCGCTCCTCGCTGAAGACGCTTTACGACAGCGGCCTGGAGAGCCCGCTGACTGGCGCCGAGGATGGCCCCGCCAAGCTGCTTCCCCTCCTGGTTCATGCTCTTGAAGATGTCGCCCTTGGCCTTGGCCTCACGGCCGAGGCCGAGGCGCGTGTCCTGTCTTCTGCAGCGCTGACGCGGGTCTTCACCCACATCTACCTTTGCGACCCCAGCGTCGACCTCGATAGCCTGCTGGAGCCAGTAAGCGGCGAGCGTGCCGCTGCCGCTGCCGAGGCCGTGAAGGGTCACGCGGAGGCTCTGCTGGGGAAGTTCCGGGCCTTCAGCACCAAGCCGAAGCGAGGCGCTGCCGACCCTGCTGCTCCATTAGGCGAAGCCACTCCGCGCTACTCCACCGCCGACAAGGGACTCCGTTGTGGCTCCTGTCCTGCTTTTAATTCCTGCACATGTATCATGCCTCGGGGAGGCGTTTAAACTTGCATTTGGTATTGGGATAACAGTGTGAACTGTAATATTTTCTTTTGAATTCCTTGAAATTTACGCTTTTCCTTCCTACTTGCTTATGTTCTACGCCGGCAGAGCCCGGCCCCGCACATACCTCACCCAGCATTAGCCCCGACCGGAAACCAGGACGGGACCAAGGAGTGAGGGGCTACGTGACAAGTTAGGCTCCTGAGTCGCGATGCTCAGGAGTCCCCCTTGGCGCACGAACAAGTAGGGAGGTGTGATGTGGGTGGATCTACCGTTCTACATCTGCAGAGCCCGGCCCCGCATGTACCTCACCCAGCGTTAGCCTTTCAGAACTAAGGAGTGAGGGGCTACATGACCAGTTAGGCTCCTGAGTCGCGATGCTCAGGAGTCCCCCTTGACGCTCAAACGGCCTTCATACCTTGGCTCCGTTCGGGGAGAGACACGCGACGAACCAGGCCCAGGGGGCCTGGCTGGGTGGCGTGTGTCTGGGCGTGACCCAGGCACAGCCCTCGTGCCCAGCCCCCTCGCGCGGCACTCCCGAGGGGAGGCGTTGCGATGAGGCTAGACACTGAGCTCTGGGCTCCCTAAGGTTGATGCGGCCCGGGGGGCCACCCTCAGTTGTTTATCACCAGCGCGGAGCATAGCGCTTCCGTATGTGTACGGGCATAGCCGCTCCTCGGCAGTGTCGTCAGCCAGCGCGGAGCATGGTGCTTCCACTGGTACGTGGGAGGGGGCTCCCCTCCGGGAGGAGCCCCCGGGGCGTGTACAGCCCCGCCCTGACACGTGGCTGGCACGGTAGGCCCTGGTGAGGTGTATCTGGGCACCCGTGAGCCAGCGCGGGACTCACGGGGCCCTACCTCTAGGCGGGTTGCGCCTCGCACTGGGCCTTATCTTGTGATGTGTTCCTGCAAATTTGGTTAGATGCCGGCACTCTACGTCCTCGGGTCCCGGCCCTCGAGCTGGTCTCAGCCGTCGCTGGTATGCCAGGTCGTGATGCCGTGGACAATGCCAGAGGGTGAGGGCTGGAGAGCCAGTAAGAGCCCTGAGTCGCGATGCTCAGGTACCCCCCCCCTTTAACGTGCAAGTGGTCGGCATGGAGAAGAAGAGGTGTCGTAGACCGGCATCAAATAATCAAGCATGGCGGGGTTAACGCATAGCCGGAAATAAACGCAAAAGGGATACATGCCACTGGGTCGGGCCCGAGCGACTTGGGGATGATGCAGCCCGAGGGGCGCCCCCAACAAAGTAAGCTGACAACATGAAATAAAAGGGATACATGCCGCAGGGACGGACCCACGCGGCCTGGGAATTATGCAGCCCTGGGGGCGCTCCCAGCTGGAAATGAAGCTTGAAAGATGTCACCTGATGATGTTGAGGACGAAGGAGTGTTGGTTTAGCAGACTCGGTGGGCTGCGGAAGCTGATCCTCACGAGCCCCTAGGCCTAGGGGCCTCGGGAGGCTCCGGGGGCCCTGGTGGCTCCTCGCGGACCATCTCCATCTCCGCCAAGGCTGCGGAACGCCTGGCCTCTTGAGCCTCCATGATGCCCCTCATGAGGCGCTGGTACGTGGCAGCCGCGTTCGGCAATTCGTAAGGCATGCGAACGTAGCTGTGGGGTGGACCCTGGCAGCGCCCCACTCGCGAGGGCCAGAGGCGCTCCAGAGAGGCGACTCGATTGAGCCCTGGTATGTCGATGCAGACGCGCAGCCCACCATCCTCGCCTGGATGGGGAGCCGCAGCTGGTAGGCGGCGGCCGCCTCTCATGAGTCTTGACTCATGTAGCTCCTGAATGGCCTTGCTGACGAACTCCTGAGGGTCTGGCCCTCCTTGCCTTATTCCTTCTCGAGGGAAACGTGCTTCGAAACACGCCTCCATGTGGTGCCCAAGCGCCTCCCTCGTGACCTTAGCCAGGTCGGTGGCCCTCCAGGGGAGAGCCCCCGAGCCCTACCTGAGGAGGGCGCCGGGCGCGCTTTCCTATGCGATGGAAGGAGGTTCGCCTTGGGCAGGCGCGGGCCCTGAGGGGCCTGCCTCCTGAGGGGCCGGGCCTGACGATGTCTTCTTCTTCTTGGGGGTGGTCTCGGGAAGCCTCCTACTTCCGCGATCCGGGTCTTCGAGTGATGCGGCCTGAAAGGCTCGTTCCAGGGAACACACCGCGTCCTTCTCCTCACAGGGCACCGTGATGACTCCGCCACTCCCTGGCATCTTGAGGACGTTGTAGCCGTGGTGAGTTACGACCATGAACTTGGCCAGCGTTGGGTACCCGAGGATGGCGTTGTACGGCAGGCGAATGTGAGTGACGTCGAAGTCGATGAGCTCGGTGTGGTAGTTGTCGCGTGCCCCGAAGGTGACAGGGAGGCGAACCTGCCCAATCGGAACCGTGGAGCCGTCGGTGACACCGGAGAAAGGCTTGGTTGGCTGAAGCTGGTTGTAGGGCACTTGGAGATTGTTGAATGTTTCCACGGACAGGACGTTGAGCCCTGCCCCGCCATCGATGAGGGTCCTGGTGACCACCACGTTGCTGATGATTGGGGAACAAAGCGTTGGGAGGACTCCGGCTGTGGCCGCACACTTGAGCTGATCCGCTGAGCTGAGTGTGATGGCGCATGCTGACCACCTGAGAGGGCGCGTGGCTTCGAGCTTGGGGAGGACTGCATTCACTTTGCGGGCGAACTACTTGAAGATGCGCTGAGAGGCTGGGGCTTGAGCTCCGCCCAGGATGCAGGCGATCGCGCGCGGCTCCTGGAAGCCCCCAGCCCCTTTGTCCTGATGGCGGTCCTCGTTTCTCCTTAGCTCCGTGTCATCCGCCCCGCGAGGCCTGGCCCCTCGTGAGGGTCTTGAGTCTGTGTTGATGGGGATGGGCCGTGCTGGGCCCCCCTTTGAGCCACGCCGCAGGTCGCAGGAAGGCAATTCTGGGGACCCCCATTCCCAGAACGCCGACATCCTTCAAGATGCTAAGGACAAAGGATTGGATCAAGCTCAAAAGCTCAAGACTCTACATTTGACTTTCAGTGATCCAAGATCACATTGAGTCCATAGGAAAGCCAATACTATTAAAAGGGGATGAGGTGTTACTTAATGGCTTGCTTGCTCAAAGTGCTTAGTGATATACTCCAAATACCTCAACCACTTTCTCATATCCACATATGTCCCAAACCAAAATTCAAAATCGGCCCCACCAAAACTTTCTATCCGGCACCACCGAGTTTAATTAGTTTACATAGCCACTGCCAGAAACCCTAATCAATTCGGTCTCACCGATGGGATCTCGGTCTCACCGAGATGGGCTTGCAAACTCTCTGTTGCCTATTGCAATAATTTCGGTCTCGCCGAGATATGCAATCGGTCTCACCGAGTTTGCTTGGCCAACTCTCTGTTTCACTCATTACCCAAATCGGTCCCACCGAGTTTGTGTAATCGATCAAACCGAGATGAGGCTTTACCCTAACCCTAGCACATCGGTTCTATCGAGTTGATCATATCGGTCCCACCGAAATGCCTAACGGTCACATTATGAACTAAATCGGTCTGGCCGAGTTTTCTAATTCAGTCTCACCGAGTTTGGTAAATTGTGTGTAACGGTTAGATTTTGTGTGGAGGCTATATATACCCCTCCACCCACTCTTCATTCGTGGAGAGAGCCATCAGAACAAGCCTACACTTCCAGCATACATTTTCCGAGAGAGAACCACCTACTCATGTGTTGAGACCAAGATATTCCATTCCAACCACATAAATCTTGATCTCTAGCCTTCCCAAGTTGGTTTCCACTCAAATCATCTTTCCACCAAATCCAATCCTATGAGAGAGAGTTGAGTGTTGGGGAGACTATCATTTGAAGCGCAAGAGCAAGGAGTTCATCATCAACACACCGTCTATTACCTTTTGGAGAGTGGTGTCTCCTAGATTGGTTAAGTGTCACTTGGGAGCCTCCGTCAAGATTGTGGAGTTGAACCAAGGAGTTTATACGGGCAAGGAGATCGCCTACTTCGTGAAGATCTACCCTAGTGAGGCTAGTCCTTCGTGGGCAACGGCCATGGTGGGATAGACAAGGTTGCTTCTTCGTGGACCCTTCATGGGTGGAGCCCTCCATGGACTCGCGCAACTGTCACCTTTCGTGGGTTGAAGTCTCCATCAACGTGGATGTAAGAGAGCACCGCCTATCGGAACCACGGATAAAAAATCTCCGTGTCTCCAATTGTGTCGGCGTTCTGGGAACGGGGGTCCCCAGACTTGCCTGCCTGCGGCCTGCGGCGTGGCTCGAGTGGGGGCCCAACGTGGCCCATCTTCATCAACACAAGGCTCAAGACCCTCGCGAGGGGCCAAGCCTCGCGAGGCGGACGACATGGAGCTTCCTCCAGCACGGCCTCCTTCGGCTGGCTCGCGAGGAGGCGGAGAGATCAAGGTGGGGTACCTCACGAGGTGCCCATGACGCAAGCCATGACGACCAGAGGTGCCAGGCGGGCGCCAGCCCGCGCAGTGTCCTCCCTTTCCTCTTTGGTGCAAAGGGGGCAAGCGCAGGCGAGAGGATCAAGCAAAGGCACCCATTTCGGTGCAACGAGACCAAGACCAACTCCACGACAAGGAGGAAGTCACCATGGAGCCCAAGTCGGCGTCATCACCAGAACCTTTGACAGGGGAAGACCAACTTTAGTCAGGATAAGTGTACCCGATGTTCCCCTTCAAATCGGCTAATTATTGGCGCCCTTCCCGCTCAAATATTTGGGAAGAGGCCCAGGGCCTTTGCCTATAAATAGGACTAGCCACCCCCAGGGTAGAGAGGGAATCCAATCCGATTCAGGACCTAGAGCAAAGAGAGAGAGAGAGAGAAGGGCGATCGAACTCCGCCTAGCAGTTCATCCCCTAGAGAAGAACAGACCCTCGCGAGGTCGTTCCCCTTTGTACTGTTCTTCCTCATCAGCCCAAGAGGCAATCCACCACACCACACTGGAGTAGGGTATTACACCACAATGGTGGCCCGAACCAGTATAAACCCTGTGTCTCTTGTGTTGTTCTTGCAGTAGTTTAGATCCCAGCGAGACGGAGAGGTAGAGGGAACGATCTCCGCGCGCACCCCAGAGTTCGAACCTTAAGGGTCTGCCGGAACCCGTGATCCAACATTGGGGACGTGCGAGGACACGCAGATCCAAACTGCCGGTGCGCAGCGGAAGACAGGACACGCGCCTCGGCTTCGACCGTGGGGACGAGCCCGAGGGCGACATCTCCAAGAGCCTTCACCAAGAAGGGAAGCAGTTTGGCGGGGCCGTCCCCGTCGCCAGCCAGCGGGCAATCCAGGCCACTCTCATAAAGCGTCTTCAGTGAAGCGCGGGCATCCTTCTCCATGTCCGCGAAGGGCACGCGATCCTCAGCAAGGACCCGGACCTTGACGTCCAGCTCGGCCTTCGTCGTCTCCAGCTCCTTCTTCAGTGCACCTAGGTGGCTGCGACGCTTCTTGAGCTTCGCCTCCTGGTCCTCGAGCGCTGCCTCGCGAGCCTTCGCCTCCTTCTCCTACTCTTGGCGAAGGCGGGTCTCTTTCGCAAGCTGACCACGCAGGCCTTGCAACTCGTCCTCCAGCTCCTTGCAGCGGCCGCGGATCCTAACCGCCTCTCCCAGGGCCGCATCAAGGGCAGCCTTCGCCTTGAGGGTAGCCTCCTTCTCCTCGTCACAGGCCGTCGAGGCCTGAACCAGTGCTGCCCGGATCGAGGCGTCAGAGCGAATCCACCCCGAGGCCAGCTCCAGGCGCCCGGCCACCAGGCGAGGGTCGGCGCCTAGAAGATCCTGCCGCAGCCAGTCCAGTCCAGCAACAGCTTGCTCCAGGATGGAAGAAGAAGGCGGGGAAGCATCGGGGCGCTTCAGGGCAACAGGAGGAGTCCCGGAACCAGTAGCCGGCGGAACAGGAGGAGAAGTTAGCGGCAGCGAGGCTGTAGTATCCCGAGGCGGAGTCTGCTGCGCCTCCCCAGCCGAAGCAGCAACACCGGACGAGGGCACCTCTGGGGTCGACCAAGCCATGGGGGCTGCGGCCCCAGCCAGATCAGCCAAGCCCCGCAAGGGCGAGTGGGCAGGGGGAGGCTGTGCGTCGCGGTCGCCTTCCCCTGCAGGTGGAGGTGTCGTCGCAGCCGGGGCCTCAGGAGCTCCCTTCAGCTTCTTCGCCGCGGGCGCCAGCCTGCTCAGGAGAAGTAATCGTCAAATCCCGTCAGTGGGACAAGGAACCAGGAATCAAGGATCAAGTGCTTACAGGTCGTCTGCGGAAAGCTCCTGTGGTCTCCTGCCAAACTTGAAGCCGGAGAGCCGGCTGGAGGGGTCGACCTCGGAAGCAGAAGGCGCGCCCACGGTTCGCCCAGGAGTCAGGGCGGACCCGCGGGGAATCAACCCGGTCCTGCCCTTCTTCGGGATCGGGGGCGAGCTCCCGCTACCCAGCACGTCGTCGTCGTCATCATCGTCACTCGGCGAAAGGCGGAGAGCACGAGGCTTGCGCTGGAGCGAGGGAGTCCTAGACTCTCCGTCGGTTGCCTCGGAGTCGGGGCCTGCCCCCTCCTCCTCCTCCTCGCCCCCACCTCCGCTGGAGTCACCAGAAGACACATTCACCAGATCGTCGGGAGCCACCGCGGGCACGAGCCCGTCCCCGTCGAAGACGGGCATGGACCCCACCACTTGCTCCCAATCGTCGCGGAGGAACAAGGGCGAAGGCGCGCCCTCCGGCATTGCTGCCTCACCCCCGACCAGGGACTGGAGAACCGTAGTCACATCCCCTTCGCCCACGGCTGCGGGACTCGGGTGAGGCCTCCACATCGGAGGAGAATACCGCCGAAGCGGAGCCAGTTGGTGCTCCAGGAACTCCCTCAGCAACGACGCCCCGGTTATCTTCGCCGCCGCCAAGCTGGCCGGCTTCAGGTCGGTGTCCATCTTCGCCAGCACCGACTTCGCGCGGGGATCCGTGAGCTCCGCCCGGCTCCAGTCTTCTGAGATCACGGCCGGCTCCGTGGGAAGGGCCAACCAAGGATCGACGCACCCGGCGTCAACCAATACCCACTTGCTCCGGAAGCCCTCGATCCTCTTCCCTGGATTCAAGATGGCCATGGAGCTGCCGCACGCGACGAAGCCCGCGCACGCAGAAGGAGAACCCTTGGAGGTCCGGAGGTAGAAGTAGTGGCGCAGCAAGGCCACTGAAGGCTGCACCCCCACATGCGCCTCGCAGTAGTAGGCGAAGATCGCCAAGAGAAGAACAGAGTTGGGGTGGAGATGCAAAGCTTGCAAGTTATAATGGCGGAGGACGGCGAGGAAGAACTCCGAGAAAGGAGGCACCAGGCCCGCCGTAATGGAGCTCATGAAGAAGGGATAGAAGGTGCTCCCCTGCCCTTCAGGGACATCGGAGCCGGCCCGGAACATCTGCGCCCCGTCAATGCCTTGCGCCGCGGCCATCTGGTGCAGCAGGGCAAGGCTCGTCTTCGACACGATGGGCGAATCCAAAGCAGGCGAGAACCAAGCTTCAGCCGGGGTCCGGCGAGGCGCCATGGCTATCTGGGACGAGCGGGTGAAGGAGATCTGGAAGCTTGGGGGAAGGGAGAAGAAGCGCAAGAAAGGGGATCTGAGCAGCGGATGGAGAAGGAGAAGAACCAAGCCCAAGCAGATGCCACGCCTTTAGTATCCTGCGCAGTTGCAAAGGCACCCACGTCCAATCAACCGCCACGCGGCGCCCGAGGCCGCAGGCTATTAGGGCCCGTGACGCTTCGCCCTTGCCCTTTCGCCTCTCGGCACGGCCAAGTCCATGCGCGCCTTGGGCCCGGGGGCTACTGTCGGCGTTCTGGGAACGGGGGTCGCCAGACTTAACTGCCTGCGGCCTGCGGCGTGGATCGAGTGGGGGCCCAACGTGGCCCATCTTCATCAACACAAGGCTCAAGACCCTCGCGAGGGGCCAAGCCTCGCGAGGCGGACGACATGGAGCTTCCTCCAACACGGCCTCCTTAGGCTGGCTCGCGAGGAGGCGGAGAGATCAAGGTGGGTTACCTCACGAGGTGCCCATGACGCAAGCCATGACGACCAGAGGTGCCAGGCAGGCACCAGCCCGCGCAGTGTCATCCCTTTCCTCTTTGGTGCAAAGGGGGCAAGTGCAGGCGAGAGGATCAAGCAAAGGCACCCATTTCGGTGCAACGAGACCAAGACCAACTCCACGACAAGGAGGAAGTCATTGTGGAGCCCAAGCCGGCGTCATCACCAGAACCTTTGACAGGGGAAGACCAACTTTAGTCAGGATAAGTGTACCCGATGTTCCCCTTCAAATCGGCCAATTGTTGGCGCCCTTCCCGCTCAAATATTTGGGAAGAGGGCCAGGGCCTTTGCCTATAAATAGGACTAGCCACCCCCAGGGTAGAGAGGGAATCCAATCCGATTCAGGACCTAGAGCAAAGAGAGAGAGAGAGAGAAGGGCGATCTAACTCCACCTAGCAGTTCATCCCCTAGCGAAGAACAGACCCTCGCGAGGTCGTTCCCCTTTGTACTGTTCTTCCTCATCAGCCCAAGAGGCAATCCACCACACCACACTGGAGTAGGGTATTACACCACAATGGTGGCCCGAACCAGTATAAACCCTGTGTCTCTTGTGTTGTTCTTGCAGTAGTTTAGATCCCAGCGAGACCGAGAGGTAGAGGGCACGATCTCCGCGCGCACCCCAGAATTCGAACCTTAAGGGTCTGCCGGAACCCGTGATCCAACAAATTGTGTTTGCACACTCCAATCCCATCCCTTTACATTCTTGCAATTTGCATGCCTTACTTTCTGCTGCTCATATACTCTTGTCATGCTTGCTTGATATGTATGGTGAATGTTTAAACATGTGCTAAAACTCCACCTCAACTTGAAGAAATTAAAAACTGCCACCTTTTCTTGCTTAGAGTCTATTCACTCCCCTCTAGACACTTCTTCTCGATCCTTTCACTCTTGAGGATGGAGGACCTCAAGAGCTTGGCCGTTTGTGGTGGTAGCCAGGGCCTCAGGAGTGCCGTCTTGAGAGGCCTGGTCATTTGCTGGTGTCGCCGGAGCCTTAGGAGCACCGTCTTGAAGTTGCGTTGTCTTAACTTGACGCGCGGCGTCGCCTGGCGGGCTCTTGGCCTGGTGCTCCTCCCGGACCGCCACCAATGCTGCGCTGGCAGAGTGTGGCATGGCGGCTACGTAAAGCACCAGGAGCTCAAGAGGGCGCAACGCTAACATCATTGGTGGGCTGGTGAGGTATCTTTTGAGGTCCCAAAACGCCGCGTCAGCCTCCAGGGTCCACTCGAACGGTCCCTTCTTTTTCATCAGCTTGAAGAACGGGAGGGCGCGTTCTCCCAACTTGGAGATGAAACGCCCCAGCGAGGTCACGCAACCCGCCAGCTTCTGCATCTCCTTGAGAGTCTGTGGCGGGCTCATCCTTTCTATGGCCTTGACTTTCTCTAGGTTTGCCTCGATTCCTCTGTGCGACACCAGAAAGCCTGGCAGTTTCCCGGAGGGGACACCAAACACACATTTCTCTAGGTTGAGCCGCAAATCCACAGTGCGAAGACCGGTAAATGTCTCCTCCAGGTCCTCGATTAGGGTCCTTGCCTCCCGAGACTTCACCACTATGTCTTCGAAGTATGCCTCAGCGTTCCTCCCGAGCTGCTGGCCCACAGCAATGTGCATCAGCCACTGGAAGGTTGTCCCGGCATTGCGCAGGCCAAACGGCATGCAGGTGTAGCAGTACACCCGCATGGGGTCAGGAAGGCCGTCTTCTCAACATCTTGCACCGCCATATTGATTTGATGATAGCCCGAGAAGGTGTCCACGAAGCATAGAAGGTCGCACTCGGCGGTGGATTTGATGATCTGATTGATGCGCGGAAGTGGGAAGGGGTCTTGAGGGCAAGCCTTATTGAGGTTGGTGAAGTTGATGCACATGCGCTCCTTCCCGCCTTTCTTGGGGATGATGACTGGGTTCGCCAACCATTCCGGGTACCGCACCTCCCGAATGATACCAGCGTCTTGTAGCTTGCGGGTTTCTTGGACAATGAACGACTGCTTCTCTGTAGACTACCGCTGGGCCTTCTGCTTCACTGGTCGCGCATTTGGGCATACCTTTAGTTGATGCTCGATTATTCCCCTTGGGATCCCACCTCAGATCCTTGGGCTCCCATGTGAACACTACCTTGTTCGTGCGTAAGAAGTTGACCAACACCTTTTCTTGATCTAGAGGTAGGTTAGCGCCTATGGTGAAGGTGGCACCCGCCGCCCCATCTTCATCGACCGACACCTGCTTTGTCTCGGCCCGATCTTGAGAGAACAACTGCTTCTTCTTGGCTGGCGCAGCCCCCGGGACTTCTGGGGCCCTTTCCTCAATCAGGCGTGCTGCTGATGCGACCCTGAAGGCGAGCTTGAGGGCCAGCTCCTTGGTGTCTCCTGCCATGGTGAGGACGCCGCTACTTACCGGCATCTTCATGAGGTTGTAGGCAGGGTGAGTTGCTGCAATGAACTTGGCCAGGGCCAGGTACCCGAGGATGGCGTTGTACGGGAGGCTAATGCGGGTGATGTCGAAGTCGATAAGCTCGGTGCGGTAGTTGTCGCGGGTGCCAAAGGTGACGGGGAGGCGGATCTGCCCCAGGGGGCAGGTGGAACCGTTGACGACTCCGGAGAAGGGCTTGGTGGGGCGGAGCTGGCCTTGGGGTACGTGGAGCAAGCCGAAAGCTTCCACGAAGAGCACATTGAGGTCGGCTCCTCCGTCGATGAGGGTCTTGGTAACCTCCACGTTGCAAATGGTGGGGGTGCAGAGCATCGGGAGCGTGCCTGCGCTCACGGTGGTCGTTGGGTGGTCCCTCGACTCGAACGTGAGGTTGGCCTTGGGCGCCACCCATCCTTGAGGAGCTCCCTGCCGCACGTGGGCGGCACCCACCTGGCAGAAGAGCTGCTTGGCGTGGCAGTCCAAGGGCGGCGCCTGCGAACCGCCGAGGAGGACTGCGACAGTGGGGGGCGCCGGTGCCGCGAAGTGCGCAACGAAGAGGCCGCGCAGCTCCTCCCAGGAGGCCACAGAAGATCCCGGCAGGCTGCGGTACGCCAGCGAGGGCCATGGGAAACCAGTTGGCCACGACCTTGTCGTCGCCGCCGGCCGCCCAAACGGCCTCCTCGTACGCCTGGAGAAAACCTGTCGGGTCCGCCGCGCTGTCGTAGTGAGCCGGCATCTCCGGCCTGAACTTGGGCGGCTACTGCACTTGCCGTAAGGCGGGGGTGAAGGCCCGGAGGGCCATAGCGCCTCCGTGCGCGCCCGTTGATCCGGCCGGAGGAGCGGTGCCCGCCATGAGAGCTAAACGGAGAGGTGAAGTGGTCGGAGAGGCGAAGTGGACAGAGAGGCAAAGCTTCGATGCACCCCTACCTTGCGCGCCAAATGTCGGATATGGGGTTCCGTAGACCCTTGAGAGGTTCAAACTCTAGGGTGCGTGCGAAGAACTCGTCCTCCCCAGTATGCCTACACGCTGATCTAATGGCCTAGCTCGCCGAACTGAATGTAAAAGAGACACATCAGTTTATCCTGGTTCCGGCCACCTTGTTGTTTAATACCCTACTCCAGCTTTGTGGTGGATTTGCCTCGAGGGGCTGAGGATGAACTAGTACAGTGGGAGAGCAGCCTCGGGAGGGGAGGTGTTCTTGGGCTCGAGTGAGCTGGTGGGTGAGAGGATGATCTAAATGATCCCCCCCTCTATGGTGGTGGCTAAGTCCTATTTATAGTGGCCTTGGTCCTCTTCCCAAATGTAGGCAGGAAGGGATCCCACAACGGCCAAATTCTAAGGGGACAACTAGTACATGCTATCCTGACAAAAGTAGTCTTCGCCTGCAAAAGCCTCTGGTCATGATGCCGTGGTGGGCTCGGCAATGACCTCCGTCCTTCCGTCCTAGCTGTCTTGGTCTTGTTGCACTGGAATGGAAACCTTTTCTTGATTCCTCGGGACTCCGCGCCTGCGCTTGCCTCCTTAGCACCAAAGAGGAAACTGGTACACTGCGCCCGTTGGCGCCCGCCTGGCCTTGGTCGTCATGGCTCACGTCATTTGGGCCTCACGAGGTGAGCCTTGCATTGAGATATCCGCTCCTCAGGAGCCAGCCTGGGGGTTGCCCCTCGTGGAGGTCTTGGTGACCTCCACCTCGCGAGGCTTGGCCCCTCGTGAGGATCTTGAGTTGTTAATGCTGAAGCTGGGTCGTACTAGGCTGCCGATGGAGCCACGTCATGGGCCGCAGGCAGGCAAGTCTGGGTACCCCCGTTCCCAGAACACCAACAAATCTCCCTCCGACAGATCGCGGGAAAAGGCCCGAAGATGGGATATGACGAGTACAGAAGGTTGCTGCAGCGGAAAAGTATTTTCATGGACGCTTCTGATGGTTTGGGAATATTTGGGAATTTATTGTTGGGAAACATAGCATGGAATTTCAAAAAAAATCCTACGCTCACGCAAGATCTATCTAGGAGATGCATAGCAATGTGAGGGGGAGAGTGTGTCTACGTACCTTCATAGACTGAAAGCGGGAGCGTTTGACAACGCGATTGATGTAGTCGAACTTCTTCTATTTCTGACCAATCAAGCACCGAACGTACGACACCTCCGAGTTCTTCACACATTCAGCTCGATGACATCCCTCGAACTCTTGATCCAACAAAGTGTCGAGGGAGAGTTCCATCAGCACGAAGGCGTGGTGACGGTGATGGTGAAGTGATCCGTGCAGGGCTTCGCCTAGGCACTACAAAGATATGACCAAGGGTGTAATCTGTGGAGGGAGGCGCCGCACACGGCTAACAAATGTTGGTGTGTCTTCTAGGCGCCCCCCTTCATATATATAGGTGGGAGGGAGAGGGAGCAGCCAAGGGGGGCGCCCCAGTAGGCCGAATCCTACATGGGGTTCCTCCCCAATTCGCCCCCCTTCCTTATTCATCGGAGGGGAAAGGAAAGAGAGAGGGGAGGGAAGGAAGGGGGAGGTCGAATTGAAAGTGCAACTAACCCTGGGTGGTTTTGGTAATTCCTAACAACATATAGCTCATTGAGCTAACATCATTCCAAGATGAATATTTCAGAAAAGCTCAATGGATGGCATGGCATGGATGAGGAAAGTGGATCCCTCAAAATTACAAGGGCAAAGGATTGGCTCAAGCTTCAAGAACAAGACTCTACATTTTACATTTTTAGTGATCAAAGATCACATTGAGTCCATAGGAAAAGACAATACTATTAAGGAGGGACGATGTGTTGCTTAATGAGCCTCTTCCTGCATGTGCTTAGTGAGATGCTCCAAAATTCTAAACTACCTTTCCATATCCACATATGACCCAAACCTAAAGTCAAACTCGGCCCCACCGATTCTTTCTATCCGGAGCCACCGAGTTTCACATGTCATAGCCACTGCCACAAACCCTAGCAAATCGGTCTCACCGAGATGGGACTGCAATTTCTCTGTTTCCCTTTGCAATGTTTCGGTCCAACCGAAGTGAGCGATCGGTCCCACCGAGATTGCAATGTAAACTCACCGTTTCCCTTTCGTAACATTTCGATCTCACCGAAAAGAGTGAATCGGTCCCACCGAGTTTACCTGACCAACTCTCTGGTTAGCTTATTACCAAAATCGGTCCCGCCGAGTTTTTGTAATCGGTCACACCAAGATTACGTTATACCCTAACCCTAACCATATCGGTCCTACCGAGTTGCATCTCAGTCCCAACGAAAATCCTAACGGTCACTAGATTTGTTGAATCGGTCCGACCGAGTTTAATGATTCGGTCCCACCGAGTTTAGCAGATTGTGTGTAACGGTTAGATTTTGTGTGGAGGCTATATATACCCCTCCACCCACTCTTCATTCGTGGAGAGAGCCATCAGAACAGATCTTCACTTCCAATACACATTTTCTGAGAGAGAACCACCTACCCTTGTGTTGAGCTCAAGATATTCCATTCCTACCATATGAATCTTGATCTCTAGCCTTCCCCAAGTTGCTTTCCACTCAAATCTTCTTTCCACCAAATCCAAATCCTCTGAGAGAGAGAGAGTTGAGTGTTGGGGAGACTATCATTTGAAGCACAAGAGCAAGGAGGTCATCATCAACACACCATTTGTTACTTCTTGGAGAGTGGTGTCTCCTAGATTGGCTAGGTGCCACTTGGGAGCCTCCGACAAGATTGTGGAGTTGAACCAAGGAGTTTGTAAGGGCAAGGAGATCGCCTACTTCGTGAAGATCTACCGCTAGTGAGGCAAGTCCTTCGTGGGCGACGGCCATGATGGCATAGACAAGGTTGCTTCTTCGTGGACCCTTCGTGGTGGAGCCCTCCGTGGACTCGCGCGACCGTTACCCTCCGTGGGTTGAAGTCTCCATCAACGTGGATGTACGATAGCACCACCTATCGGAACCATGACAAAAACATCCGTGTCTCCAATTGCGTTTGAATCCTCCAAACCCTTCCTTCTACATTCTTGCAAGTTGCATGCTTTACTTTCCGCTGCTCATATACTCTTTGCATGCTTGCTTGAATTGTGTGAAGATTGCTTGACTTGTGCTAAGATAGCTAAAATCTTCCAAGAACTAAACTTGGGAAAAGGATAGATTTTTATTTGGTCAAGTAGTCTAATCACCCCCCCTCTAGACATACTTCCGATCCTACAAGTGGTATCAGAGCTTTGGTCTCCATTTGATTTGATTTCCATAGCTTTTGGTGGTCATAGCCTTGGTTTCACAACCTAGGAGAGTATGGCGTCTAGCGAGGGAAATTATCACCGTAGAGGTCCTTACTTTGATGAATACTATGATGGAACGTCAATTAATCATGCTAATCAAGATAAAACAAATGACAATGATAAGGAGAAAATTGAGTCTCTAACTAAAGAACTAAACACTCTTAAGTTAGCTCACGAACCTATCTTAGGAGATCATCGAGAACTTTTAAGGACACATGAGAAATTACGCTTTGAAAAGCTCAACCTTGAGCAAGAGCATGAGTTCTTAAAAGCAATCAATGATGATCTTCGTAAGAAAAGTTCTTCTTACATTGCCAAGCGTTTACTCTTATCCACTTACATGCCTCAAGTCAAGTCTAGTAACAAGAACAAAAAGGATTCTTCCTCTAGTAGTAACAATGATCATGTTAAATCCAATATTGTTGCTTCTAGTAGTTCTCTTGATTCCACTAATGATTCTCTTAGCCAAGTTACACTTGAACAAGAAAATAGCCTATTGAAGGGAATTATAGAGAAAGGAGTGTACAAGAGCCTTGCCGGGAGTAAGCAATTCGAGGAAATTGTACGCAAGCAAGGAAGGCACCGGAAGAATCAAGGTGTTGGTTTGGAACGAAAGTTCAATGCCAATGGAGTTGAGTGGGAAGAAGATCAATACCCCAATACAAAGTTTGTTCCTCAACAAGAGAAGTATGATCCTACTTCTTTCAAAGGGACACAAGCTCAAGATGATCTTCCACCACAAGACTACAAGCAAAAAGGCAAGGACAAGCTTCAAGAGGAAATTGATGCATTTGAAGAAGCTCCTAAGACCTTAGTCAGGTGGATTCCCAAGACTACTTCAAATTCCACTTCATCAAGTACGACTACAACTCCAAGGATTCCCATCAAGATGGTGTGGATCCAAAAGAAGAAGAACTAGAGAGTTCTTGAGGGTGACTCTGCCAACATACTTCACTCTTATCATTTTGGCAAGAACAAGTGCAATCAACTTACACATCTTGCACTAGTTCAAGGAGTCACAAACCCTCTTGTTGGTAAGTCAAGGGACAAGGTAACCTAAAAGCTTTCATAGACATCATCTTGTGTGTGCATCACTCTATGTCCATGGATATCCTTGTTTGTTCCTTGTGGGACTAACCCATGTAGGTATTGAAAGTGCAATTCACTCCAATGGATAGCTCCAAGTGATCTACATCAACATTGAGCATCCACATCTTCAACATCTACATGAAGTGATCATTGACAAAACCCAAGGTTAGTTCATCCCTCTTAGGGGGGATATCACATCTAGGGGGAGCTTTACTCTAAGAATTGAGCTAAAGCAACTCTAATGATGTGAACACAACAATGCTTTATTTAAAAGTGGTAACCCCACTTGTGCTTAAACGATGAGTATGACCTATGATCAAATGTTCTCATTTGACTCCTAAGTCAATATACTCATATATAGATGACCTAGTCATCGCCAATTGCTTGATAGATGCTAGAATTGGGTGTGCATGATTTGCCACATATTTCAATTGCCATTTTATTATGTGAGCATGTTGAGAGCATATTTTACTCATTCGAGGACACCCACTTGTTGTTTTGATTGATTGGTTTTTTTTTGCCAAGTGGATGGACAAGAATGCCTAAGAACCTTCTCTAGCTATCTATGCTTTTCTCGTCTCAAACTCTATTCATGCTACATCACAAAATTTGATTAAGTTAGATTCAAACCACTCTGTGTGAGGAGCACTCGGAGTCCCCGATTTGCCATAGACTTAAACTTCCAAAACTTCTTTGTGCTTTTCGGTCTGACCGATTCCTCCGTTTCGGTCATACCGAGATCACTAAGTCGATCTAGGTTTTCACCTCGGTGCAACCGATTTGAACTTTTCGGTCACACCGAGTTGCTATAACTGTCAACCGTTATGCATCTCGGTGCCACCGAGTTGTTCCACTCGGTCACACCGACAGGGTCGGGCTATATATACTCACGGGCAAAATTTTGGAAATTTCTCCGAAACCTCTTCGCCCGTGCATAGCTCGCTCTGCCTCCTGGGTCTCCGGATCGTCCTCCTCGTCGCCAGCCGCCTCAAGTCGCTGGTCTCCGCCGCCGTCAACGGAATTCGTCTTCGCCGTTGCCGCCGTAGCGAGTCCGCCGCCGAACTAGGGTATGGACTCGATCACAGTGCTATTCCCCGTCCAAATCCTAGCATATTCTGTTCTTAATGAATCTTGCTACGATTGAGACACTCCTATCCAGTCAAAACAATCCTTAGAATAGTTGAGTTTCGAAAATTTAGGTTTAGGTTTCTGCCGAAATCATCTTGGACCCACCGGGTTGCGGAACTCGGTTCTATCGATTCGGCCACGGCCATTGCACATGTGGTTCTCGGTCTGACCAAGAATTACAAATCGGTGAGACCGAGTTCAGGACTTTGTGAAACCCTAGCAGTCTTGGTGCCACCAAACTGTGACTCGCTCTGACTGAGTTCACTAGTTTTGGTTCCAAAAGCTGCTTCGGTATCACCGAGTTTGCAGATCGGTCGATCCGAAATGCTTTCTATGAAAAACTAAAACTAACTTTTGACTCATTCTTTTGCAAAAACCTCTGCATTTTGTGATGCTCATCCACTCTATCTCATCTATAAACTATTCACAGGGTCAGCAGTCTGAACTTCAACATGTCTGATCAGAGTGATAGCCAGAACACATCTGAGGAGCAGGCTCATTTGAGTGAGGGCACTAGTCCCTCTAGCAGTTCTGATGAGGGCAGCAGGAGCACCCCAAGCAATCTGACCAAAGCTGCCACTAGAGCAAGCAAGAAGAGAACCTCTGAATCAGAGGATGAGGACTATGTGGCAGAAGAGGAAGCCACATCCAAGAAGAAGGTACTCAAGAAAGAGTATGGCTCAGCTGCAGCCATCAAACCTGGAATGTAGAAAAAGGCACCTGCAAGAAGAGTTCCTACCTCTAAGCCTAGGAAGGCTGTACCTGAAGAAACCATGAAGCTCACCATGGAATCAGAAGAGGAAGCAAGTGGCCAAGATAAGAAGAAGAAGAGAGTCAGGACTACCACTGCCAGAGTTCTTGGTAAACCCTCGATGAGGAGAGACTCGGATGAAGAAGAAGAAGAAGAAGAGGTTGCTGCACCAGCACCTAAGCACAGAAACTCATGGGAGATGCCATAAGGTCAGGGGCTACTGCATCCAAGCCCAAGGAAGCACCCAAAGCTGCATCTAAGCCCAAGAGTGCACCAAAGAGAAACACCAGAAACATATCTGTTGCTGAAAAGAACAAGGCCCTAGTGCCTGACATTGCTGAAGAAGAAGAAGGTCAAGTGCTTAGGAAGCTTAAGCCCAAGATCCCAGACCACAATGATGCTCATCCTGTGGCTGAGGACATGAAGATTAGAAGAGATTCAGGGCCGAATAAGTGGAGAGAAGCAGATCCATATGCTTCAAGGAGAAGAACTGCTGTGGATTACAGGTTTCATACCAAGGAACAGCAGGATTTCTATGAGACAGTGCTGCTTGATAAGAAGCCCATAGTTTGTGACATGAGATGGGTTGATTGGGAGTACATCAAGGAGAATGAAGAGCACTATCGTGGAGTATATGACAACTTCAAGGGTTGTGGAGTTGTAGACTTTGTTGGGCAGAAGCTCACAAAGTGGAATGAAGAGCTGATCATGCAATTCTACTCCACAACACACTTCTATCCAGATGGCAGGATTGTGTGTATGTCAGAAGGAACCAGATATCAGTCAACAATTGTTGAGTGGGCACAGCTCATTAATGCCCCAGAATAGTAGGAAGATGACTTGGACATATATGCCAAGAAGAAGATGGATCACAATTCCATGTCCAACATGTACAAGGAGATCCCAAACAAGGCACTTGATACTTTCAAGTTTGGCTCAGTGCATTATCTTCTATCAGGGCTGCCTACTATTAATTGGATTCTGAGGCACACTCTATTGCCCAAGTCAGGTGATCACAAGATGATCCGAGGCCATGCAATAAACATGCTCCATGTATTTGACGTGCCACAGAAGTTCAAGGTGATGAGCCCCATGGTAGAGACCATTAAGAGAACAGCAGCTGATCAGAAGAGGAGTTGTGGATATGCCCCACAAATTCAAGAGCTGATAAACTCAAAGATGGGCACAGGCACATACCTGCTGGACAAGGAACACCTACCCATCCATCTAAACTTTGAAGACAATCAGGTTGTCATGAACAAGGATGAACCATCGTCTGCACATGCTCAAGCAAAGAAGGAGAAGGCAAAGATGGAGAAAGCTGCCAGGATGCCAACTCAAGAGGAGGCATCTGAGTATTTCTTGAAGAACAAACAGGAGCAGCTAAGTTAACTGATAGCATCCACTCTGAGGATTGAGAAAGGACTGGCCACCCTAACTCAAAACCAAGAGAGTTTGGAAAGAATCATGGAACAAAAGTTCTATGACCTAGATGTGAAGGTGACAGAGGTCCAGTCTGCTGTGGAACAACTACAAGAAGATATGCAGGAGAGGAAGGGCAAGACCACAACTGATGCATTTGCCAGGGTGCCCAGAGCTCAGAGATCATCTGCAATACCAGTTCCTGACACTAGAGCCACCACTTCTGCACCAGCTACAGCTTCTGTTCCACCAGCTCCAGCTCCTACCCCAGCAGCTCCATCTACTCGACTGAAGCCTTCGTTCATGGAGTTCTCCGGACACCACCACCTGAAGACCAAGCCTGAGAGTCGTTTAGTGCTATGCATTTTCTATGAACTTTTTGGTAACTTGTTGCCAAAGGGGGAGAAAAATGTATAGATCATAGGCTTCGAGAGAGAGAGAGAGATTTTGCATTTGTTCTCTCTTGTCTTCTTGGTTGAACTTTTTGTTGCTTTTGAGTGCTTGAGATACTATGCTTTTATCTGTGAGACATTGATGATCATGTGTTTGATCATAAGCTACACTTCATGCTTGTTGGATGTTACTATCAATTTATCCTTATGTTGATCATTCACTTTGCTTGGTGCTGAGTGCATGCATTTAACTCTTATCATTTTGAGCGCTCCACCAAGATGTATGTGACATGGAAGAGTAACCCATGATCCAAACTCATTATGCATTTGCAGTCCAAAGCAAATCTTAAATATGCACAAATTTAGGGGGAGCTCTTACTTATCACATACTTCTCAAAGCGATGATATATTCCATTCGTATTATCATTTGTCGAAGCTTTGATCTATATGTTCTCATCAGCTACCAAAAAGGGGGAGATTGAAAGTGCAACTATCCCTGGGTGGTTTTGGTAATTCCTAACAACATATAACTCATTGAGCTAACATCATTCCAAGATGAATATTTTAGAAAAGCTCAATGGATGGCATGGCATGGATGAGGAAAGTGGATCCCTCAAAATTACAAGGACAAAGGATTGGCTCAAGCTTCAACAACAAGACTCTACATTTTACATTTTTAGTGATCCAAGATCACATTGAGTCCATAGGAAAAGCCAATACTATTAAGGAGGGATGAGGTCTTGCTTAATGAGACTCTTGCTGCATGTGCTTAGTGATATGCTCCAAAATTCTCAACTACCTTTCCATATCCACATATGACCCAAACCTAAAGTCAAACTCGGCCCCACCGATTCTTTCTATCCAGAGCCACCGAGTTTCACATGTCATAGCCACTGCCACAAACCCTAGCAAATCGGTTTCACCGATAGGGATCTCGGTCTCACCGAGATGGGATTGCAATTTCTTTGTTTCCCATCGTAACGTTTCGGTCCAACCGAAGTGATCGATCGGTCCCACTGAGATTGCAATGTAAACTCACTATTTCCCTTTCGTAACATTTCGGTCTCACCGAAAGAGCGAATCGGAACCACCGAGTTTACCTGACCAACTCTCTGGTTAGCTTACTACCAAAATCGGTCCCACCGAGTTTGTGTAATCGGTCACACCGAGATTACGTTATGCCCTAACCATAACCATATCGGTCCTACCGAGTTGCATCTCAGTCCCACCGAAAATCCTAACGGTCACTAGATTTGCTGAATCGGTCCGACCGAGTTTAACGATTCGGTCCCACCGAGTTTCGCAGATTGTGTGTAATGGTTAGATTTTGTGTGGAGGCTATATATACCCCTCCACCCACTCTTCATTCGTGGAGAGAGCCATCAGAACAGATCTTCACTTCCAATACACATTTTCTAAGAGAGAACCACCTACCCTTGGGTTGAGCTCAAGGTATTCCATTCCTACCATATGAATCTTGATCTCTAGCCTTCCCCAAGTTGCTTTCCACTCAAATCTTCTTTCCACCAAATCCAAATCCTGTGAGAGAGAGTTGAGTGTTGGGGAGACTATCATTTGAAGCACAAGAGCAAGGAGTTCATCATCAACACACCATTTGTTACTTCTTGGAGAGTGGTGTCTCCTAGATTGGCTAGTTGTCACTTGGGAGCCTCCGACAAGATTGTGGAGTTGAACCAAGGAATTTGTAAGGGCAAGGAGATCGCCTACTTCGTGAAGATCTACCGCTAATGAGGCAAGTCCTTCATGGGCGACGGCCATGATGGCATAGACAAGGTTGCTTCTTCGTGGACCCTTCGTGGGTGGAGCCCTCCGTGGACTCGCGTGACCGTTACCCTCCGTGGGTTGAAGTCTCCATCAACGTGGATGTACGACAGCACCACCTATCGGAACCACGACAAAAACATCCGTGTCTCCAATTGCGTTTGAATCCTCCAAACCCTTCCCTCTACATTCTTGCAAGTTGCATGCTTTACTTTCCGCTGCTCATATACTCTTTGCATGCTTCCTTGAATTGTGTGAAGATTGCTTGACTTGTGCTAAGATAGCTAAAATCTGCCAAGAACTAAAATTGGGAAAAGGGTAGATTTTTATTTGGTCAAGTAGTCTAATCACCCCTCTTCTAGACATACTTCTGATCCTACACGAATCCTCCCCTTTCCTTCTCCCTTCCCCTCTTTCCTTCTCCTATTTCCGCCTACATGGGGGTGCACCAACCCCTCAGGGGCTGGTCTATCCCTCTCTTGGCCCATTAGGCCCATATAGTTGGGGGGGGGGCCTTCCGGTGACCCGATACGTACCCGGTACCCCCGGAACACTTCTGGTGTCCCAATACTATCATCCACTATATCAATCTTTACCTCTCGACCATTTTGAGACTCATCGTCATGTCGGTGATCTCATCCGGGACTCCGAACAACATTCGGTCACCAAATCACATAACTCATATAATATAAATCATCATCAAACGTTAAGCGTGCGGACCCTAGGGTTCGAGAACTATATAGACATGACTGAGACACCTCTTCGGTCAATAACCAACAGCAGAACCTGGATGCTCATATTGGTTCCTACATATTCTATGAAGATCTTTATCGGTCGTACCGTAATGACATCGGTATGTTACTTGCCCGAGATTCGATCGTCGGTATCTTCATACCTAGTTCAATCTCGTTACCAGCGAGTCTCTTTACTCGTTCCATAATACATCATCCTACAACTAACTCATTAGTCACATTGCTTGCAAGGCTTCTTATGATGTGCATTACCAAGAGGGCCCAGAGATACCTCTCCGATACTCGGAGTGACAAATCCTAATCTCGATCTATGCCAACCCAACAAACACCTTCGAAGATACCTGTAGAGCATCTTTATAATCACCCAACTACGTTGTGACGTTTGATAGCACACAAGGTATTCCTCCGGTATCCGGGAGTTGCATAATCTCATAGTCAAAGGAATATGTATATGACGTGAAGAAAGCTATAGCAATAAAACTGAACGATCAAAATGCTAAGCTAACGGATGGGTCATGTCCATCACATCATTATCCTAATGACGTGATCCCATTCATCAAATGACAACACATGTCTATGGTTAGGAAACTTAACCATCTTTGATTAACAAGCTAGTCTAGTAGAGGCTTACTAGGGACGCAATGTTTTGTCTATGTATCCACACATGTATCAAGTTTCTGGTTAATGCAATTCTAGCATGGATAACAAACATTTATCATGAATAAGGAAATATAAAATAACAACTTTATTATTGCCTCTAGGGCATATTTCCTTCAGTTTCCCACTTGTACTAGAGTCAATAATCTAGATTACATTGTAATGATTCTAACACCCATGGAGTCTTCATGCTGATCATGTTTTGCTCGTGGAAGAGGCTTAGTCAATGGGTCTGCCACATTCAGATCCGTATGTATTTTGCAAATCTCGATGTCTCCCTCCTTGACTTGATCACGGATGGAGTTGAAGCGTCTCTTGATGTGTTTGGTTCTTTTGTGAAATCTAGATTCCTTCGCCAAGGCAATTGCTCGAGTATTGTCACAAAATATTTTCATTGGACCCGATCCACTAGGTATTAGACCTAGATCGGATATGAACTCCTTCATCCAGACTCCTTCATTTGCTGCTTCCGAAGCAGCTATGTACTCCGCTTCACATGTAGATCCCGCCACGACGCTCTGC
Organism: Aegilops umbellulata; assembly: GCA_032464435.1. NCBI lineage: Eukaryota > Viridiplantae > Streptophyta > Magnoliopsida > Poales > Poaceae > Aegilops > Aegilops umbellulata. The sequence continues at coordinate 293,022,479 of CP136060.1, forward strand.
TTGGAACTGCATCAACTGACAGCTCCACCATTCAATATAAATACGTATCCGGTTTGTGACTTAGAGTCATCCAGATCGGTGTCAAAGCTAGCATCAACGTAACCATTTATGACGAGCTCTTTGTCACCTCCATAAATGAGAAAGTTATCCTTAGTCCTTTTTATGTACTTTAGGATGTTCTTGACTGTTGTTTAGTGATCCACTCCTGGATTACTTTGCTACCTCCCTGCTAGACTTATAGCAAGGCACACATCAGGTCTGGTACACATCATAGCATACATGATAGAACCTATGGCTGAGGCATAGGGAATGACTTTCATTTTCTCTCTATCTTCTGCAGTGGTCGGGCATTGAGTCTGACTCAAATTCACATCTTGTAACACAGGCAAGAACCCTTTCTTTGATTGGTCCATTTTGAATTTCTTCAAAACTTTATTAGGGTATGTGTTTTTTGAAAGTCCAATTAAGTGTCTTGATCTATCTCTATAGATCTTGATGCCCAATATATAAGTAGGTTCACCGAGGTCTTTCATTGAAAAACTCTTATTCAAGTATCCTTTTATGCTATCCAGATCATTTCCAATCAACAATATGTCATCCACATATAATATTAGAAATGCTACAGGGCTCCCACTCACTTTCTTGTAAATACAGGCTTCTTTGAAAGTCTGTATAAAACCATATGCTTTGATCACCTCATCAAAGCGTATATTCCAACTCCAAGATGCTTGCACCTGTCCATAAATGGATCGCTGGACCTTGCACACTTTGTTAGCATCTTTAGGATCGACAAAACCTTCTGGTTGCGTCACATACAACTCTTCTTTAAGAAATCCATTAAGGAATGCAGTTTTGATGTCCATTTGCCAGATTTCAAAATCATAAAATGCGGAAATTGCTAACATGATTCAGACAGACTTAAGCATCGCTACGGGTGAGAAGGTCTCATCGTAGTCAACTCCTTGAACTTGTCAAAAACCTTTCGCGACAAGTCGAGCTTTGTAGACAGTAACATTACCATCAGCGTCAGTCTTCTTCTTGAAGATCCATTTATTCTCTATGGCTCGCCGATCATTGGGCAAGTCAATCAAAGTCCACACTTTGTTCTCAAACATGGATCATATCTCAGATTTCATGGCCTCAAGCCATTTATCGAAATCTGGGCTCATCATCGCTTCTTCATAGTTCGTAGGTTCATCATGGTCTAGTAACATGACTTCTAGAACAGTATTACCATACCACTCTGGTGCGGAACGTGCTCTGGTTGACCTACGAGGTTCGGTAGTAACTTGATCTGAAGTTGTGATGATCATTATCATTAGCTTCCTCTCTAGTTGGTGTAGGCATCACGAGAATGGTTTTATGTGATGAGCTACTTTCCAATTCGAGAGAATGTACAATTACCTCATCAAGTTATACTTTCCTCCCACTCACTTCTTTCGAGAGAAACTCCTTCTCTAGAAAGGATCCATTCTTAGCAACAAAGATCTTGCCTTCAGATCTGTGATAGAAGGTGTACCCAACAGTTTCTTTTGGGCATCCTATGAAGTCGCACTGCTCCAATTTGGGTTCGTGCTTATCAGGCTGAAGCTTTTCACATAAGCATCGCAACCCCAAACTTTAAGAAACGACAGCTTAGGTTTCTTGCCAAACTATAGTTCATACGGTGTCGTCTCAATGGATTTAGATGGTGCCCTATTTAACGTGAATGCAACTGTCTCTAATGCATAACCCCTAAATGATAGTGGTAAATCAGTAAGAGACATCATAGATCGCACCATATCTAATAAAGTACGGTTACGACGTTCGGGCACACCATTACGCTCTGGTGTTCCAGGTGGCGTGAGTTGTGAAACTATTCCACATTGTTTTAAATGAAGGCCAAACTCGTAACTCAAATATTCGCCTCCGCAATCAGATTGTAGAAACTTTATTTTCTTGTTATGATGGTTCTCCACTTCACTCTGAAATTCTTTGAACTTTTCAAATGTTTCAGACTTGTGTTTCATCAAGTAGATATACCCATATCTTCTTAAATCATCTGTGAAGGTCAAAAAATAAAGATACTTGTCGCGAGCCTCTACACTCACCGGACCGCATACATCAGTATGTATTATTTCTAATAAGTCAGTGGCTCGCTCCATTGTTCCAAAAAACGAAGTTTTAGTCATCTTGCCCATGAGGCATGGTTCGCAAGCATCAAATGATTCATACTCAAGTGATTCCAAAAGTCCATCCGCATGGAGTCTCTTCATGCGCTTTACACCAATATGACCTAAACAGCAGTGCCACAAATATGTTGCACTATCATTATCAACTTTGCATCTTTTGGCATCAATATTATGAATATGTGTATCACCACGATCGAGATTTAACAAAAATAGACCACTCTTCAAGGGTGCATGACCATAGAAGATATTACTCATATGAATAGAACAACCATTATTCTCTGATTTAAATGAATAACCGTCTCGCATTAAACAAGATCCAGATATAATGTTCATGCTCAACGCTGGCACCAAATAACAAATTTTCAGGTCCAAAACTAACCCCGAAGGTAGACGTAGAGGTAGCGTGCCGACGGCGATCACATCGAACTTGGAACCATTCCCAATGCCCATCGTCACCTCGTCCTTAGACAATCTTCCTTTAATCCAAAGCCCCTGTTTCGAGTTACAAATATGAGCAACCGAACCAGTATCAAATACCCACGTGCTACTACGAGCATTAGTAAGGTACACATCAATAACATGTATATCACATATACCTTTGTTCACTTCGCCATCCTTCTTATCCGCCAAATACTTGGGGCAGTTTCACTTCCAGTGACCAGTCCCTTTGCAGTAGAAGCACTCAGTTTCAAGCTTAGGTCCAGACTTGGGCTTCTTCTCAGGAGTGGCAACTTGCTCTCCATTCTTCTTGAAGTTCCCCTGATTTCCTTTTCCATTTTTCTTGAAACTAGTGGTCTTATTAACCATCAACACTTGATGCTCCTTCTTGTTTTCTACGTTCGTATCTTTGAGCATAACGAAGAGCTCGGGAATTGTCTTATCCATCCATTGCATATTATAGTTCATCACGAAGCCTTTGTAGCTTGGTGGCAGTGATTGGATAACTTTGTCAATAACACTATGATCTGGAAGATTAACTCCCAGATGAGTCAAGTGATTATGATACCCGGACATTATGAGTATGTGTTCACTGACAGAGCTATTCTCCTCCATCCTGCAACTGTAGAACTTGTTGGAGACTTCATATCTCTCAACTCGGGCATTTGCTTATATTAACTTCAATTCCTGGAACATCTCATATGGTCCATGACGTTCAAAACATCATTGAAGTACCTATTCTAAGCCGTAAAGCATGGCACACTGAACTATCGAGTACTCTTCAGATCGAGCTTGCCAGACGTTCATAACATCAGCATCTGCTCCTGCATCAGGCCTTTCACCTAGCGGTGCATCAAGGACATAATTCTTCTATGCAGCAATGAGGATAATCCTCAAGTTACAAACCCAGTCCGTGTAGTTGCTACCATCATCTTTCAACTTAGCTTTCTCTAGGAATGCATTAAAATTTAAGGGAATGGTAGCACGGGCCATTGATGTACAACATAGATATGTAAATACTATCAGGACTAAGCTCATGATAAATTAAGTTTAATTAATCAAATTACTTAAGAAATCCCACTTAGATTGACATCCCTCAAGTCATCTAAATGATACGTGATCCAAATCAAATAAACCATGTCCGATCATCACATGAGATGGAGTAGTCATCAATGGTGAACATCTCTATTTTGATCATATCTACTATATGATTCACGCTCTACCTTTCGGTATCCAGTGTTCCGAGGCCATGTATGTACATGCCAGGGTCGTCAAGTTTGACCCGAGTATTCCGCATGTGCAAAACTGTCTTGCACCCATTGTATGTGAACGTAGAGCCTATCACACCCGATCATCACGTGGAGTCTCAGTACGACGAACTGTCGCAACGGTGCATACTCAGGGAGAACACTCATACCTTTAAATTTTGTTAAGGGATCATCTTATAATGCTACTGCCGTACTGAAGGAAATATGCCCTAGAGGCAATAATAAAGTTTTTATTTATATTTCCTTATATCATGATAAATTTTATTATTCATGCTAGAATTGTATTAACCGGAAACTTCATACATGTGCGAATACATTGACAAAACACAGTGTCCCTATAAGCCTCTACTAGACTAGCTCGTTAATCAAAGATGGTTAGGTTTCCTAACCATAGACATGTGTTGTCATTTGATGAATGGGATCACATCATTAGGAGAATGATGTGATGGACAAGACCCAGCTGTTAGCTTAGCATAATGATCGTTAAGTTTTATTGCTATTGCTTTCTTCACGACTTATACATATTCCTTTGACTATGAGATTATGCAACTCCCGAATACCGGAGGAACACCTTGTGTGCTATCAAATGTCACAACGTAACTGGGTTATTATAAAGATGCTCTACAGGTGTCTCCGAAGGTGTTTGTTGGGTTGGCATAGATCGAGATTATGATTTTTTACTCTGAGTATCGGAGAGGTATCTCTAGGCCCTCTCGGTAATGCACATCATGATAAGCCTTGCAAGCAATGTGACTAATGAGTTATTTGCGGGATAATGCATTACGGAACGAGTAAAGAAACTGGCCGATAACGAGATTGAACTAGGTATGAAGATACCGACGATTGAATCTCGGGCAAGTAACATACCGATGACAAAGGGAATAACGTATGTTATCATTGCGGTTTGATCGATAAAGATCTTTGTAGAATATGTAGGAACCAATATGAGCATCCAAGTTCTGTTGTTGTTTATTGACCAGAGATGTGTCTCGGTCATGTCTACATAGTTCTCGATCCCGTAGGGTCCACACGGTTAACGTTCGATGACGATTTGTATTATGAGTTATGTGTTTTGGTGACCGAAGATTGTTCGGAGTCCCGGATGAGATCACGGACATGACGAGGAGTATCGAAATGGTCAACAGGTAAAGATTGATATGTTCGACAATAGTATTCAGACACCGGAATGGTTTCGGAGTGTTTTGGGTTGGAGTACCGGGAGGTTACCGGAACACCCAGGGGGAAATAATGGGCCACATGGACCATAGGGGAGAGGCAGGGCAGCCCACAAGGGGGTGGCGCGCTCCCCCCCATGGGGAGTCCAAATTGGACAAGGGGAGGGGGCGCGGCACCCCTTTCCCTCTCCCTCTCCTTCCCCCTTTCCCCCTCCGAAAGAAGGAAGGGGGGCGAATAGGACTAGGAGTCCAAGTGGGTTTCCTCCCTACTTGGCGCGCCCCTAGGCCGCCGTCCTCCCCTCTCCTCCTTTATATACGGTGTTGGAGTTCTGGGAACAGGGGTCCCCAGACTTGCCTGCCTGCGGCCCATGGCGTGGCTCCACCAGCGGCCCCGTCCGACCCATCTTCACCAGCAAACACTCAAGACCCTCGCGAGGCGAACGACACAAGACCTCCTCGGGGTAGCTTCACTAGGCTGGCTCCCGAGGAGCGGAGAGATCAAGGCAAGTGGAACCTCACGAGGTTCCTATGACGTAAGCCATGATGAGCAAGAGCAGGCGGGCGCCAACGCGCACAGTGTCCTCGTTTCCTCTTTGGTGCTAAAGAGGCAAGCGCAGGCGAGGAGTCCCGAGGCATCAGGCAAAGGTTTCCATATCGGTGCAACAAGACCAAGACAAGCAGGACGGCAGGATGGAGGTCACCGTGGAGCCCAAGACGGCGTCACCACCAAAGCCTTTGGCAGGCGAAGACCACCTTGAGTCAGGATAGCTTGTACTAGTTGTCCCCCTTCAAATTGGCTGTTGTGGGATCCCATTCCGCTCAATATTTGGGAAGAGGACCAGGGCCTCTATAAATAGGACTAGCCTCCATCTTAGCAGGGGAGGATCATTTAGATCACCCTTGACCACACCAGCTCACCAAGCACAAGAACACCTCTCCTCAGGAGGCAGTTCTTCCCTTGTAACTGTTCATCCATAGCCCAAGGGGCAATCCACCACACCACACTGGAGTAGGGTATTACACCACATCGGTGGCCCGAACCAGTATAAATCTTGTGTCCCCTTGTTCTTTGGGTCCCTCGAGCTAGGCCGTGAGATCTTGATGCGTGCGAGCTAGTGGGAGGAGAGATCGTCGTGCGCACCCCAGTGTTTGAACCTCAAGGGTTTTGCTGGAACCCGGAATCCTACATACGGGGGCGAGGGGCACCCCAAAGCACATCAATTGTTTCTTAGCCGTGTTCGGTGCCCTCCTCCACCGTTTACTCCTCCGGTCATATTGTCATAGTGCTTAGGCGAAGCCCTGCACGGATCACTTCACCATCACCGTCATCACGCCATCGTGCTGACGAAACTCTCCCTCGACACTTTGCTGGATCAAGAGTTCGAGGGACATCATCGAGTTGAACGTGTGCTGAACTCAGAGGTGCCGTACTTTCGGTACTTGATCGGTTGGATCGCGAAGATGTTGACTACATCAACCGCGTTAAACTAACGCTTCTGCTTTTGGTTTACGAGGGTACGTGGACACACTCTCCCCTCTTGTTGCTATGCATCTACTAGATAGATCCTGCGTGAGTGTAGGAAAATTTTGAAATTGCATGCTATGTTCCACAACACGTACTAAGCAAAATAAGATGCATAAAATATAAAACATCACATGCAATCAAAATATGTGACATGATATGGCCATCATCATCTTGTGCCTTTGATCTCCATCTCCAAAGCACCGTCATGATCTCCATCGTCACTGGCTTGAAACCTTTATCTCCATCGTAGCGTCATGGTCGTCTCGCTAGCTATTGCTTCTACAACTATTGCTAACGCATAGTGATAAAGTAAAGCAATTACATGGCGTTTGCATTTCATACAATAAAGCGACAACCATAAGGCTCCTGCCAGTTGCCGATAACTTTTACAAAACATGATGATCTCATACAACAACGTATATCACATCATGTCTTGACCATATCATATCAAAACATGCCCTGCAAAAACAAGTTAGACATCCTCTACTTTGTTGTTGCAAGTTTTACATGGCTGCTACGGGCTTCTAGCAAGAACTGTTCTTACCTACGCATGAAAACCAAAACGGTGATTTATCAAGTTTGCTGTTTTAACCTTCAACAAGGACCGGCCGCAGTCAAATTCGATTCAACTAAAGTTGGAGAAACAGACACCCGCCAGCCAAATTTATGCAAAATTAGTTGCATGTCTGTCGGTGGAACCAGTCTCATGAACATGCTCATGTAAGGTTGGTCCGGGCCGCTTCATCCAACAATACCGCCGAATCAAAATAAGACATTGGTGGTAAGCAGTATGGCGATCACCACCCACAACTCTTTGTGTTCTACTCGTGCATATCATCTACGCATAGACCTGGCTCGGATGCCACTTGGGAAACGTAGCATGCAATTTCAAAAAGATATCCTACGCTCACACAAGATCTATCTAGGATATGCATAGCAACGAGAGGGGGAGAGTGTGTCTACGTACCCTCGTAGACTGAAAGCGGAAGCGTTTGACAACGCGATTGATATGTAGTTGAACTTCTTCTCATTCCGACCGATCAAGCACCGAACGTACGGTACCTCCAAGTTCTGCACACATTCAGCTCGATGACATCCCTCAAACTCTTGATCCAGCAAAGTGTCGAGGGAGAGTTCCGTCAGCACGATGGTGTGGTGACGGTGATGGTGAAGTGATCTGTGCAGGTCTTCGCCTAAGCACTACGAAGATATGACCGAGGGTGTAATCTATGGAGGGAGGCGCCGCACACGGCTAACACATGTTGGTGTGTATTCTAGGCACCCCCTTCATATATATAGGTGGGAGGGAGAGGGAGCAGCCAAGGGGGGCGCCCCAAGTAGGCCGAATCCTACTTGGGGTTCCTCCCCAATTCGCCCCCCTTCCTTATTCATCGAAGGGGAAAGGAAAGATAGGTGGGAGGGAAGGAAGGGGGAGGCCGAATCATCCCCTTGCCTTCTCCCTTCCCATCTTTCCTTCTCCTCCTATTTTGGCCTACATGGGGGCGCACCAGCCCCTTAGGGGCTGGTCTATCCCTCTCTTGGCCCATTAGGCCCATATAGTTGCCGGGGGGTGCCAGGAACCCCTTCCGGTGACCCGATACGTACTCGGTACCCCCGGAACACTTCCAGTGTCCGAATACTATCATCATATATATCAATCTTTACCTCTCGACCATTTCGAGACTCCTCGTCATGTCCGTGATCTCATCCGGGGCTCCCAAAAACATTCAGTCACCAAATCACATAACTCATATAATACAAAATCTTCATCGAACGTTAAGCATGCGGACCCTAAGGGTTCAAGAATTATGTAGACATGACCGAGACACCTCTCCGGTCAGTAACCAACAGCGGAACCTGGATGCTCATATTGGTTCCTACATATTCTACGAAGATCTTTATTGGTCGTACCGTAATGACAACATATGTTATTCCCTTTATCATCGGTATGTTACTTGCCCTAGATTCGATCGTCAGTATCTTCATACCTAGTTCAATCTCGTTACTGACAAGTCTCTTTACTCGTTCCGTAATACATCATCCCGCAACTAAATCATTAGTCACATTGCTTGCAAGGCTTCTTATGATGTGCATTTCCGAGAAGGCCAGAGATACCTCTTTGATACTCGGAGTGACAAATCCTAATCTCGATCTATGCCAACCCAACAAACACCTTCGGAGATACATGTGGAGTACCTTTATAATCACCCAGTTACATTGTGACATTTGATAGCATGCAAGGTATTCCTCCGGTATCCGGGAGTTGCATAATCTCATAGTCAAAGGAGTATGCATATGACATGAAGAAAACTATAGCAATAAAACTAAACGATCAAAATGCTAAGCTAACGGATGGGTCATGTCCATCATATCATTCTGCTAATGATGTGATCCCAATCATCAAATGACAACACATGTCTATGGTTAGGAAACTTAACCATCTTTGATTAACGAGCTAGTCTAGTAGAGGCTTACTAGGGACACGGTGTTTTGTCTATGTATCCACATATGTGTCAAGTTTCCGGTTAATACAATTCTATCATGGATAATAAACATTTGTCATGAATAAGGAAATATAAAATAACTACTTTATTATTGCCTCTAGGGCATATTTCCTTCATTTATAGGCCAAAGAATAGGGTTAGAGGAGCTTCGAGGGACCCACAAGGCAGGGGGACACGCCCCCCTGGGGCGCACCCTGCACCCTTGCCGTCACCTCGGGACTCTTCTAACTTGGTTTCCAAGTCCTACGTGTGTCTTCTGGTCTAATAAAAATCATTGTAAAGTTTTATTCCGTTTGGACTCCATTTGATATTCCTTTTGTGTAAAACTCAAAAACAAGGAAAAAAACAGAAACTGGCACTGGGCTCTGGGTTAATAAGTTAGTCCCAAAAATAATATAAAATAGCATATTAATGCATATAAAACATCCAAAATAGATAATATAATAGCACGGAACAATAAAAAATTATAGATACGTTGGAGACGTATCAACCACTGTATCATCCATTTAGGCTTCCACATTTCTATGCAGCTGGGGCTAAAAACCAATCTGGACTGCTCTTGTAAATGTTGATCATGCACTCTTCAATATGAAAGGCATGTGTATGAATCAATACATGCTACATGGAGTAATAAATGTAGTTTTCTCCTCATCTTCCTTTGCCATGAAGATCTGGTCATAACCAGAGTAGGAGTTGATAAAAGAGAGGAGATCACAGCCAACGGTGGAGTCCATGCTACTTGTGAACTGCATTGGGATTTCCCCTAAGAGGAGAGGATGATGTAGTATCATAGAGATAAGTATTTCCCTCAGTTAAGAACAAAGGTTATCAATCCATTAGGAGAACCACGCATGACCTCATGCACAACACCTACACACAATAGAACAAATACTTGCACCCAACGCAATCAAGGCGGTTGTCAATCCCCTTAGCGGTTAATTGCTAGGATCAAGTCTGATAATGGTAGATAGACAAACAGAAACACAAAATAAAAGAACGGTAAACAAATTGCAGCAAGGTATTTTTAGATTTTATATATGATAAAGATAGACTCGGGGGCCATAGTTTTCACTAGAGGCTTCTCTCTCGAACAAAAAGCATACAGTGGGTAAACAAATTACTATTGGGCAATTGATAGAAAAGCGCATAATTATGATGACATCCACGGCAATGATGATGTATATAGGCATCACGTCTGAGACAAGTAGACCGACTCCTGTGCTATCCAGCATGCATCTAGAGTATTAAGTTCATAAAGAATGGAGTAACGCCTTAAGCAAGATGACATGATGTAGACAAAGTAAATCCAATCAATATGAATAAACCCCATTGTTTTCCCCTTAATGGCAACAATACAAATACATGTCTTGTCCCTTTCTATCACTGGGATATAGAGCACCACAAGATTGAACCCATTACAAAGCACCTCTCCCATTGCAAGATAAATCAATCTAGTTGGCCAAACCCAATGGATAGATTAGAGAGAAATACAAAGCTATAATAATCATGCATATAAGAATTCAGAAAAAACTGGAATAATATTCATGGATAATCTGATCATAAACCCACAATTCATCATATCCCAACAAACACACCGTAAATGAAGATTACATCGAATAGATCTCCAAGATCATCGAGGAGAACATTGTATTGAAGATCAAAGAGAGAGAAGAATCCATGTAGCTACTAGCTATGGACCCGTAGGTCTGTGGTAAACTACTCACACATCATCGGAAGGGCATCAAGGTTGATGTAGAGGCCCTCCATGATCGATTCCCCTCCAGCAGAGTGCCGGAAATGCCTCCTGATGGGATCTCCAAAGAACAGAAACATGCGACAGCAGAAAAAGTATTTTGGGTGGTTCTCTGTTGTTTTCCTGATTTTTGAGAATCTATAGAGTTTAGAGTTGAAATTAGGTTAAATGGAGCCACGGGGGGGGGGGGGGGGGGCACAAGTTACTAGGGCGCGCCCTAGTGCCCTGTGGCCTTCTTGTGGCGTGTATGATCTCCTCCTGAAGCTTCTAGGGTCTCTCTTGTCCAGGAAAAATCGTCAAAAAATTCAGGCCATTTGGACTTAGTTTGGTACTGATTTCCTGAAAAATCAAAAAGAGGCAAAAGACAGCAACTATCACTTGGCACTAAATTAATAGGTTAGTCCAAATCTAAGGTTTTAATAAATACTACTAGTAACCCATATGTACCAATCTGAGGTTTTGAGACAAAGATTGAATTTAAGAGATGAACTAGGGTTTGAGATGAGATGGTGCTGGTGAAGATGTTGATGAAGATTGTTCCTCCCACGATGAGAGGGTTTTTGGTGATGTCGATGGCTTCAATTTCCCACTCCCGGAGAGAAGTATCCCCGACGGAATCGCTCCGCCGGAGAGCAAAAGTGATCCTGCCCAGGTCCCACCTCGAGACGGCGGTGCTTCATCCTGAAAATCCTCTCCCTATTTTTGGAGTAGAAGACAGGCCCCGGAGGCTGGCCAGGGGCCCCACGAGCCACCAGGGTGGGGGTGGGCATATAAACCGACGAACCAAAGATCGAACTGATACCGAGACCGAATAAACCGAAATTTCAGTTTTTAGTGATAGTACTAAAAATTTTGTTTTTACCTCTGGAAACCGAACTTAGTTTGGTCGGTACGGTTTTAGCTTGGTTAAATGAAAGGAAAACCGAATATACGTGGCAACCGCATGAACGTACAACCAGAAGAAAATTCTCGAGCGGTCGGTCGCTATAGGCTAAATATTTCCGCACCAGAAGTGTCGAGTGCGCGTGTGTGGTGCACCAGCGACAGAAAATGTCCCATGGGCCCCGACCACCCGTGGACTGCATGCAAGGCCCAGGCTATTTGTGGGTGTTTTTTTACCCTTTTGGTGTGAGCCGCTTAATAGTTTAGTCCCACCTCGGTCTGCGATGGAGAGAAGGATGGGTAGCCAGGCTATATAACAACGCAGGTTGATGAACGCTAGTACGCACACAACTAAAACTACTTTGGCGTGTACAGTAATTACGGTATCAACCGAAAACTGAACGGAATAAGTCGGTTAACCAAAATCTCGGTTAGCAAATTTTGGTTGTCTTAATCCGTTTCCAGCCTTGCTAACCAAATTCGAAAAAAATGAACGGTAGAAACCGAAGATTCGGTTTATACCGAATGCCCAGGCCTACACCAGGGTGCGCTGATATGTCTCCAACATATCTATAATTTATGAAGTATTCATGCCTTATCTACAATGATTTTATATGGTTTTGGTATGATTTGATTAGAACTAACACGGTCTGATGCTGTTTTTAGCAGAACTACCGTGATGTCGTTTTTTGTGTAGAAATAAAAGTTCTCGGAATGGGCTGAAAATTTATGGTGATTTTTTATTGACCAAAGAGACTCCCGAAGCACCAAAACTAGACCAGAAGAGTCCCGAGGAGGCCACTAGCCTCTAGGGCGCGCCTTAGGGGGCGCCCTAAGGGCTTGTGGGGCCCTCAAGAATCCTCTTGATGTGAGACTGATGCCAAAAATTCTTATAAATGTCAAAACCCCCGAAAAGAACCCTAGATTGGAAGTTCCGCCGCCGCAAGCCTCTATAGCCATGAAAAATCAATCTAGGCCCTCTCCGGCACCCTACCGGACGGGGCCATCATCACCGGAGGCCATGGAGGAGGAAGCCGGAAGGGGCCATCATCACCATGGTGGCCAAGGACCAGAGGGATAACCTCTCCCCATCTAGGGGGGAGGCCATGGAGGAGGAAGCACAAGGGGGAGACTCTCTCCCCCTCCCTCTCGGTGGCGCCGGAGTGTCACCGGGGGAACCATCGCCGCGGTGATCATCTTCATCAAAATCACCATCTTCATCACCTTCCTCATCTCTTTTAAGCGGTCCACTCTGCCGGACCCCGCTGTAATCCCCTACTTGGACATGGTGCTTTATGCCACATATTATGATCCGATGATGTGTTGTCGTCCTATGATGTTTTGAGTAGATTTGTTTTGTCTTTTGGGTTGATTGATGATCTAGATTGGTTTGAGTTATATGTTTTATTTTGGTGCTATCCTATGGTGCCTTCCGTGCCGCACATACGTGAAGGATTCCCGCTATAGGGTGTTGTAATATGTTCATGATTCGCTTATAGTGGGCTGCTAGAGTGACAAAAGCTTAAACCAGAGTAAGGGGGTTGTTGCGTATGGGATAAAGGGGACTTGATACTTTAATGCTATGGTTGGGTTTCACCTTAATGATCTTTAGTAGTTGTTGATGCTTACTAGAGTTCTAATCATAAGTGCATATGATCCAAGTAGAGAAAGTATGTTAGCTTATGCCTCTTCTTCATATAAAATTGCAATAATGATTACCGATCTTGTTAACAATTGCCTAGGATAATTCCGCACACCAATCCATCAATATTCCACACTCGCTATTTGTAATATATAGTAGTATATTCTAACTTTATGATAACAACACCGATTTTTATATTTTTGTTCTCCAATATCATGCAAAGCTATCCTCTTCATACCCACAATGTAGTTTTATTTCTCGTTTCTAGATGGATGCAAACGATCGGTGTACATAGAGTCGTATCAGTGGCAGATAGGACTTGAGAGAATATTGATCTTACCTTTAGCTCAATGTGGGTTCGACACTCCATACTTATCACTTCCACCTTTGGAAATTGCTACGATGATTCCTTGCACTTGCAGATTATCAAGCTGTTTTCGCTAGGGAGCAATAGAGTGCAGTTGATATTCTTGTGTGTGCTTGTTTGGTTTCTTCACTAAGTAGTTTTTGTTTTCCCTTTTGTTTTTGTTTTCTTCAGTTGTGGGTGAAACAAACAAAAAAAATAAATTTAAAAGAATGCAAAATATATAAACTTTTGTTGTAGTAATTGAATTTACATTTTTTACTGGAGCGTGATAAAAGCTTGAAATTTTACACAGTACTTATATGTAAAAAATTATGTTTTCCTAAATTTTCAGAATTTTTGGAGTTACAGAAGTATACAAAATTTCCAGATTGCTACAGACTGTCCTATTTTTGCCAGATTCTTTTTTCTATGTGTTGTTCGCTTATTTTGATGAACCTATGGGTTGTATCGGGGGGGTATGAACCATGTAATACATTAGATATAATGCTAATATGAAATTGGAATGATTTTACAACAGTACCTAAAAGTAGTGATTTGCTTTATTATACTAACGGATCTCACAAGGTTTTTTGTTAAGTTTTGTGTGGATGAAGTGTTCGAAGATCGAAGAGTTATCGATATGAGAAGAATAAGGAGAGGAAAGAGTTCAAGCTTGGGGATGACCAAGGCACCCGAAGTAAATATTTCAAGGATACTCAAGCATCTAAGCTTGGGGATGCCCCGGTTGGCATCCCATCTTTCTTCTTCAACAATTATTGGTATACCTCAGTTTTTTTTTGTTTACATGTTATGCGTCTTCTGTATTTATTTTTCTTTTCTTTTCCTTTATGCACCACGCTAGTATGAGATAGTCCTTCATTGATTTATAGAATGCTTCATGTGCTTCACTTAAATCTTTTGAGTATGGCTTTATAGAATGCTTCGTGTGCTTCACTTATATATTTTGAGCATGGATATTGGTCAATCTATATTATTTGTAGAATGCTCTATGAACTTCACTTATATCTTTTATAGTATGAATAAAATTATCATCGAAATTGGGTTTCGAAGAATATGATTAAAATATCACTGTTTAGCTAGAAAGCTTTAAAGAAAAATGCTTGTTGGGAGACAACCCAAAATTTATACCTACTATTTTTGTGTGTTGACATGATTAAGCTACTGTATTAATCATGTTTTGTAGTTTTTTGTTTCAATAAAGTGCCATGTAAAGCCTTTGGGGTAGTGTGGATGATTGCTGACTTGATTCTGTGCAAAAACAAAAACTTTTGCTTCCAGTAAAATTGTTTAAATTCACTAGAACGCGATAAAATTATGATTTTTTTAGACAATATTGATATACAAATTGCCCACGTTGTCCTATTTTTTTATAATTTTGGGATTTATAGAAGTATGGTTATTGTCCAGGTCATTACAGACTGTTTTGTTTTCGACAGATTCTGTTTTCAATGCATAGCTTGCTTGTTTTCTAGTTTCTATGGCTTATATTGCTCAATATAAAATGTGGAAATGATAAGGTACACTAGGCATTGTGTGAGAACAATTATGAATCTTGTCTTTGACAGTACCAAAGTGAATGGTTTGCCCTTTATCATACTAACCTATCTCATGAAGTTCCGTCAAGTTTTGTGTGATTGAAGTTTTCAAGTTTTGGGTGAGATATCGATGTGAGGAGAATAAGGAGTGGAAAGACACTAAGGTTGGGGATGCTCAAGGCACCCTAAGGAAATATTCAAGGAATACCCAAGCAACTAAGCTTGGGGATGCCCCGGAAGGCATCCCCTCTTTCATCTTCAAAACTATTGGTATACCTTACTCGGAGCTATATTTTTATTCATCACATGATATGTGTTTTGCTTGGAGCGTATTTTCATTTTACTAGTTGTTTGAATAAAATCATTGGATCTGAAATCTTGAATGAGAGAGAGTCCTCACATGGCTATTTAACTTGACTACGCATTGATCTTCACTTATATCTTTTTGGAGTAGTTTTGTCATTTACTCTCTTGCTTCACTTACATCCCATGAGTAAATGGTTGAATGAATTGAATATCATAAATCTGAAATTATATATGTTTTATATGCTTATCCCATCGGGAGTAATGACTTCACATATAGGAAGTATAGGTGGTAAAATTTATTGAAAGTTAGCAAACACAACATTGGTCACTTGAACAATTCATGAAAGAATATTGAAGGAGGAGAGATGTCACATATAAATATACTATCTTGGACATCTTCTATGATTGTGAGCCCCATTAATTATTTTCAAACTTGAGCAAATTAGTTGAAGTTGGACAAGGAAGACAATGTAATGAGTTATGTTTGCGTATATTCGTATAGAAGTTATATTGTTATGGATCCTCCAACATGTGGTGCTTGCTTAGGATCTTATGCTAGCCAAAATTTTGTACTAAGTAGAGATACTACTTGTGCACCCAAAACCCTTAAACCCAGTTTCTTGCCATAAGCGTCCACTATATCTACCTATGGATTGAATAAGATCCTTCAAGTAAGTTGTCATCGGTGCAAAAAGCAATAAAAATTGCTCCTAAATATGTATGATCTTTTATTGTAAGGGAAAGTAAGCGTTGTACGAACTTGTGATAGTAAAGAAATAAAAGTGACCGACTGCATAATAAAGGTTGCTATCACAAAGGGAAATACAACGTAACGTTCCTTTTCATTAAGGGTTTGCACGTCCAAAAATAAAAAGCGCATGACAACCTCTGCTTCCCTCTGCGAAGGCCTATCTTTTACTTTCATGTATTTACTTTTATGCAAGAGTCAATAGTATTCCTTATTATTTCAACCTCAATTATTCTTTAGTTGGCAAGCATCATGTGGTGGGGAAAGATCCATGCATATATGGCCATTCAAATATACTTGATGATGAATTATTACTATTTACAATTATCTATATGATAAATAAGTTGGGAGGTGAAACATTAAGCCCCTATCTTTCTCTGTGTTCGACGGATGTTATTTGTTCTAAAAATATGCTTTGAGTGTTAGCAATCATGGAAGACTATATGATAGTTGAGTATGTGGAATTTTCTAAATCAAAGCTCTTACATAGACCCTTCCTGAAATAATATGAATTGCAATTGTTTGATGACTGAGAATGTAGTTTGTTAGTTTTCAAGAAACTTTATGGTCTATGCTTTAACATGTGAATAGCTTGCTACTTGATCATGAGAAGTTTTATGAGATGAGCTACTGTTTATGATATAGAATGATGCTAGAAAAAGTGATTGAAATTATCATTGATCAAATTTATGCACTATGGTAGCATTCACACTTCATACATTATTTGTTTTATCATTTACCTACTCGAGGGCGAGCAGGAATTAAGCTTGGGGATGCTGACACGTCTCCAATGTATCTATAATTTATGAATTATTCATGCCATGTTTACAACAATTTTATATTGTTTTGGTATGATTTGATTAGAACTAACCCGGACTGACGCTGTTTTCAGCAGAACTACCATGGTATCATTTTTTGTGCAGAAATAAAAGTTCTCGGAATGGGCTGAAAAATTATGGTGATTTTTGATGGACCAAAAGAGACCCCATAAGCACCGGAGCTGGACCATAAGAGTCCCGAGGAGGTCACAAGCTTCTAGGGGGCGCCCCAGGGGGATGAGGGAGTTATGTACTAAGGGGTCCTCAAGGCGCCAACCCATCAATATGGGCCAGACTGGTGAAGTCGTACAACGGCGGGAGATCTATGAAGCTGTGGTGTTCCCTCCAAGTCAAGGATAGGCGGGATCTCTTTATCCTTTATTGTAATCTATCTCCGGTAACCCTAACCCTATCGGTGTCTATATAAACAGAGGATTGTAGTCTTCAGGGCGACAGACATACACTCCAAAAAAATCACTTCCGTGATGATACGTGTTTGTCACAGTAGGTCACGATTTCTGTCATGCATGTACATCCATGATGATTTTATGACAGAATCAAGATAGTCATACATGTGCTTTCGTAGAAGTGTTCCATGACATTACCAAAATTATCATCACGGAAGTGTCCACTTCCATGATGATAAATGGCGCGTCATGGAAGTGCTTTCGTCAAGGGTAACCGACACATGGCATCCACCATAACGGGTCGCCGTTAAGCTATCGGGTCCGGTTTTGGATCCGGTAACCTGTTAACAGCCTGGACCAATGGGGATTTTCCACGTGTAAAATTTTCAATGGCCAGAGGAACCACGTGTCAGCTCGTCATTGGGACAGATGTCATCCACTCACTGGATCGGAGGCGCCTATGATATGTCGATACGTGGCACGACCCAACAGAGGCCCGTCCTAGTGAAAAGGCCGGCCCGTTTGACTTGGTCAAAAGGTAGCGGGCCGGACCACGGAAAGCCTGTTAACGACCTGTTCGCATATAGCCCATTTACAACGCTAACTCACGACCCATTACGGCCTATCCGAATTAGGCCCAGTAGCGTCATCTGGGTCGTCCAATATGATTCCATCCCGTTTTAACTTCCGGCCCATGTATGGCCCATGACATCTTTCCTCCCATATGAGGCCCTTTGTAGCTCTTGGCCCATTAACGGCCCATGGTGAAACTGGCCCGTAATGAACAGTGTATTGCTTTATACCCACTAACGGCACATTATTCCATTGGGCTGTTTCCAGCCTAAGGATGGCTATTTTATCCACGGACATGGATAGCCATGGATATCCGACCCGAATGGATAGGGGTTGGATATGCTTTTGTGCCCATGGGCGACGCCCAAAACCGACCCATTTGCTCGTGCGTAGGGCATGGATATAATCTTGTACCCATCGGTATACCCAAACCTGACTCGATAGTATGCATTAATGGGGGAAAAAAATCTATTATCCCTACCCTAGAGTCGCATGTCCCACTGCAATTTTCGTTGTTTTGTAAAACATGCAAAAGAAATTGCACTATCTCCACCCTAACTTTTATTAGTTGACATTCCATCCCCACTAACATACTCTAGCGCCCCTTCCCCTATTTCATGTCCTCATTAAATGACTCGCCATTCTCATCTTTTAGAAAAATACTAAATGATATAGGTTGTTAGCGGGCGTTGATTTACCATAAGTTGATGTTTACAATAAGTGAAGCCTAGCTTGCACAAGGTGGACAATGGAAGAGCTTGTGTTAACATTGTGTTATGTATTTATTTATATGTCTTGAGAGGACCCAATGGATATCCAGTGGGTATGGATATTGATGACCCACAAGTATAGGGGATCTATCATAGTCCTTTCGATAAGTAAGAGTGTCAAACCCAACAAGGAGTAGAAGGAAATGACAAGCGGTTTTCGATAAGTAAGGGGTAACAAGTAACAAAAGTAAACAAGGTGTAGCAAGGTGGCCCAATCCTTTTTGTAGCAAAGGACAAGCCTAGACGAACTCTTATATAAAGCAAAGTGCTCCCGAGGACACATGGGAATTGTTGTCAAGTTAGCTTTCATCATGCTCATATGATTCACGTTCGTTACTTTGATAATTTGATATGTGGGTGGACCGGTGCTTGGGTTGAGTCGGTTTACTTACCGTACCACATACCTATTCCTTTTCGGAGTCTGAAACGTTCTGGAAAGTGTCCCTTATGTACTCCTCCGGTGTTACTGTGTCAATTATATTGGTCTCAACATTTATAGGAGTACCTGAGATATAATGTTTGATTCTTTGACCATTTACCACTTTCAGATTTGTGCCTTCAGTGTTGTTGATTTTTATGGCACTAGAACGATAGACCTCCTTAATGTAAGGTCCTTGCCATTTAGAGAGAAGCTTTCCTGCAAAAAATCTTAAACGAGAGTTGCATAGCAAAACATGATCACCTACGTTAAACTCACGCTTTTGTATCCTTTTGTCATGCCATCTTTTAACTTTTTATTTAAACAATTTGGCATTCTCATAGGCTTGGGTTCTCCATTCATCAAGCGAGCTTATGTCAAATAATCTCTTCTCACCGGCAAGTTTGAAATCACAATTGAGCTCTTTAATAGCCCAATAAGCTTTATGTTCTAGTTTGAGAGGTAAGTGACATGCTTTTCCATAAACCATTTTATACGGAGACATACCCATAGGGTTCTTATAAGCAGTTCTATAAGCCCATAATGCATCATCAAGTTTCTTAGACCAATTCTTCCTAGATCTATTAACAGTCTTCTGCAAAATCAATTTAATCTCTCTATTGCTCAATTCTACTTGATCACTAGACTGAGGATGATATGGAGATGCAATTCTATGGTTAACATCATACTTAGCAAGCATTTTACGGAAAGCACCATGAATAAAATGTGAACCACCATTAGTCATTAAATATCTAGGTGTCGGTGTACTAGAGTAGGGGTACCCTAGTACCCCGAACTTGTGCACGGGCAGTCGCGGCACCCCGCGACAAGGCTTGCCGGGCGACCGCCAAGGCCCTCTGTGGCTCCTTTTGAGCCATTCAAGAACAAAGTATTCAAGCCAAGAAGATAAGGCCCCGGCAAGAGGAGCTTTTCGGGAAGGCCACTCAAGGCACAAGACCCCGGCAAGAGGAGCTTGCCGGGAAGGCCAACCAAGGCATCTCAAGGTACTTACCGCGACGCACCACGCGTCCCGGCGAGGCCCAGCGAGCGGCAAGCTTCCGGACGTGACAAGACAACGACCGCAGCAAGGCACTTTGCCGCGGCAGGCTACCACTCCGTACCCACGCTCCAGCACATCCACCAACGTGTCGCTCAGGGACTATCCCAAGCGTACGTGGCGAGAGGCTGTGCAGCCAGGGGTACGCGGTGGCAAACGACGCTGACAAGATCGCCATCGTGGCGAACGGTGGCGTCCCTGACGGTCCCTTTCTACACTGTTTGGACGACGCAGACGGGCATTTAATGCCCTTGTCCCCTGCCGTCAGGGTTAGGTAGGATACACTGTACAGGTAGCTGTACCAACCGCAACACCTTTCCATTTTTACCCTTGTCTACGTTGCCGCCTGTTGGAGACCCCTTGAGCATATAAAAGGAGGCCCATGCACAACGTAGGAGGGGGAGGACAGTAGAACACTCACGCTCGGTCTCGTTAGCTGCTGGTGCATACTGTAGCACTCAGCGCTCCCGAGCAAGAACTCAATACAAACCACAAAGCAGAAGTAGGAGTATTATCTCTCCGGAGAGCTCCGAAGTTGGGTAAACTGCTCGTGTGCCCCGCCTCGATCCGCTCTTCGTGCGACCTCCGCCCCCCGCCGAACCAAAAGGGGCTCGGTCCCCATAGGTGCTCGTGGATCAGTTTCCCCGACATCTTTGGCGCGCCAGGTAGGGGGCGTCGAGGTTGTGTGAACCTGATCCGGCGTTCACACGAGCTAGATCTTCATCATCTTCATCGACATGCCGCCGAAGAAGAAGGCTTCGGAGGCGGCTGCTCCGTCCGCGACAGACCCACCGCCGCCGGAGCAAACGGCTGGTGGGGAAGACGCCGGCGGAAGAACGGGCGTCGACGAGGGAGCCCACGGTGCCGCCAGGTCCAAGGACAAGGCTGCGCTGCCCATCGGCGGTGTAGCCGGCTCCCACGACGACCGAGCGTCCGTAGATGCACCACACCCATCTCAGGAGGCGCAGGACCGGCAGCGTCGTGGTACTCACGGTACCATACGCTTGCTGGACCCAGATCGAGCTGGAGGATCTCGGGATGCTCCAGGCCAGCATGCGCGCCAACGTGCTGGCGCGAGCGAAGCACGGTCGCCTTGATGGGATATTGCTCCTTCTAACGCAGTTAGAAGTCCGAGCATATCCCGCTCCTCGCACCGTTCGCCACCGCTACCCGCCACTCCAGCAGAAGCTTTGGCGCGAGCTCAACTGCTCCTAGACTTCCCTACAACGCCAGACAAGATCGACGACTGGAGGGCCACCATTCAGAGTCTCATCGGCTTCGCCAACGGCGACACTCCACGGCAGCCGACTACGTCGCAGCCGCGGCAAGTCAGCCGGGCGCGACCCGATGGTGACAAGACCGGTGGGGGTGCAACCACCATGCACTCTCCGCCGCGGAGGCCAAGATCGCCACCTCACCGGATCCACCTCGACAGCGACTCCACCGCGTCATCGGATCCACGAGCTGATCGCGATCAACGCCAAGTTCTTCACGAACGACGGCAAGAAGACGCTCGTACTCGCATCAAGCGCCGAAGAGAAGCGCGGCGTCAGTCAGACCAGCGCACTGGGCCCACTGTCGACATGCGTGCGCCAGGGGAACCAGGCGACCTGCCGTACGCGGTTGGTTGCCCTGCGTTTACCCGTGAGCTGCGGCAAGTCCAGTGGCCCAGCACGAAGAATTTCAAGCCAGACATACCCGAGAAGTACGACGGCAAGTTGCATCCGTCGGAGTTCCTCAGCATCTACACCATCGCGGTGCAAGCTGCTGGGGGGCGGGACGACAAGATCCTTGCCAACTACTTCCCGCTGGTGCTCAAGCCCAACGTCAGGTCCTGGCTCATGCACTTGCCGGACAACTCCATATCTTCCTGGGCAGACCTATGCCATCAGTTTGTCGGCGCCTTTACAGGCGGCCACAAACCTCATGGCCAGGAGAGTGATCTTCATCTGCTTTCCCAGAAGGAAGGAGAGCCCCTGTGCAAGTACATCCAGAGATTCAGCCATGTGCAACGCAACATCCCAGATGTCCACCCTGCCGCAGTCATCAGCGCGTTCCATCAGAACGTGCATATCCGCAGGATGCGGGAGGAGATGGCAATGTGCAAGATCAGAGACGTTAGTGAGCTGTATGCCCTGGCCGACAGGTGTGCACGTGCTGAGGAAGGGAGGAAACTCCCCGGAGAGAATACAGGAACAGGAGGATCTGACAGCGATGATGCTGCCCCGGCAAAGAAAAGCCGGCGGCGGAACAACAGGAAGAGGAAAGGCAAAGATGTGCTAGTTGTTGAGCAGTCCGGCAACGAAGGTGGCGCCAAGTGCCGGGGATTCTGACTCCGCGAGCACCTATGGGGACGGAGCCCCTTCTGGTTCGGCGGGGGGCGGAGGTCGCACGAAAAGCGGATCGAGGCGAGGCACGCGAGGGGTTTTACCCAGCTTCGGAGCTCTCCGGAGAGATAATACTCCTACTGCTGCTTTGTGGACTGTATTGAGTTCTTGCTCGGGAGCGCTGAGTGCTATAGTACACACTAGCAGCTAACGAGACCGAGCGTGGGTCTTCTACTTTTCGTCTTCCCGGGGGCCATCCCCTTCTACGTTGTGCATGGACCTCCTTTTATATGCTCAAGGGGTCTCCAACAGGTGGCAACGTAGGCAAGGGCAAAAATGGAAAGGTGTTGCGGTAGGTACAGCTACCTACACAGTGAATCATACCTAACCCTGATGGCAGGGGACAAAGGAATTAAATGCCTATCTACGTCGCCTAGACGATGCAGAAAAGGGACCGTCAGGGGCGCCACCGCTCGCCACGATGGCGATCTTGTCAGCGCCGCATGCCATAGTGTACCCCTGGCTGCACAGCCGCCCGCCACGTACGCCTGGAAGGGTCCCAGAGCGACACGTAGGTGGGTGTGCTGGAGCGTAGGTACAGAGTGGCGGCTAGCCGCGGCAAATGCCTTGTCGCGGCCGTTGTCTTGCCGCGTCTGGGAGCTTGTCGCTCGCCGGGTCCTGCCGGGATGCGTGGCGCGTCGCGGCAAGTTCCTTAAGATGCTCTGGTTGGCCTTCCCGGCAAGCTCCTCTTGCCGGGGTCTTGTGCCTCGAGTGGCCTTCCCGGCAAGCTCCTCTTGCCGGGGACTTGTCTCCTTGGCTTAAATACGTTGTTCTTGAATGGCTCCAAAGGAACCATGGAGGACTTTGGCGGTCGCCTGGCAAGCCTTGCCGTGGGACGCTGCGACTGCCCGTGCACAAGTTCGGGATACTAGGGTACGCCTACTCTAGTACACCAACAGGAGCCCCCAGGCCTGGGCCATACACGGTGCCGAGCGCTGTTGGGCCAGGCCCAAAACAGGGCACGGGCACGCGCGGCCTGGGTCACGTCGTACCTTACTCCGCATCCACCGCGCCCTCCCCGAACGGCACGCGTCGATTGCAGCGTCGTGGGAGAGGTCGTGGGTGGTTCTTTATTCGGGAAAGTGAAACGCCCGCCTCCTGGCGGTTCGTATCTTCCCCATAAACGGAGGGAGGCGTGGAGGCATGGTCTTCGAGGCGTCCACTCCCCAAGATCCCGGGGTGGGGGAGAGGTCGCCTCATCCGTCGCCTCAGCTCTGTACGCCTGCCACGCGGCCTCCATGCGCTTGGGGTGGCGAATGGTGGAGGCGGGAAACCGGGCCGTCACGGGTCGAGGCAGAGGGTCGGGACCAGTTCCCTGCTCCTTCCGTGTCTTGATTGGCTGAGCGGGGCGGCCGAGCCCCCACCCCACTCCTTTATAAGGAGCGGGATGGGGGGGACGGAAGCCCGCATTCTTTCATCTCCTCCTTCCTTCAGCTTCTGCTCTCCTCTCTCTCATTCACCATGGAGAAAGGGAACCCTGGTCCTTCAACGGTGGCGACGAGGGTCGCCGCTAGACAGCGCGTCCCTCCCTCTCCCGCACCCGTGGTGGCAGAGCCAGCCGCAAGGGGAAGAGGGAGGGGGCGAGGCCGCGGGCGAGGCCGAGGCGCTCGGGGAAGAGGTGGACGGGGCAGCTCGTCGGCCTCGCCTCCGCCAGCGGTTCCTCTTCCCGTTGAGGACCATATCGGGGACGACCCTTGCGAGTTCTACGTCAGGCTGCGTCGGCCGCCTCGTCGTCGTCTCCGTCTCCCGACTCCATTTGCGAGCGAGATGGAGTTGGATCCGCCCGAGACACTGAGGTTGCACATGAGGGGCTGCGGAATCAGCGGTACGCGAGTCCGCGTTGATTTCCCGGCCCCTAATGTGATGTATCTTGGTCGAGGGTGGAAGACGTTCACCCGCATCCACAGCTTGACTGCGGGGCTCACCCTCCATTTTAAGCTGATGGAGGGCGGTCTCCTCTCCGTCAAGGTCTTCGGGTGCTTCGGGACTCGGGCAAGGTGCTGCGTGGAGAGCTCTTCCGATAGAGAAGACTCCTCCTCGGGCGGGAGTGACGAGGAAGACAGCGACAACGACGACGAGGGTGGCGGGCGGCAGGATGACGGGTCCGACTAGGTGTCGGGCGCCGCTCCGTGTGGCACCGGCGACCCCATCATCCGCGTCGCTGGCTCCTCGAGCTTCTCGGGGCCGTCTCCTTGGGCGGCTGGCGTAGGGAGGCTGCGGAAGAGGAAGAGGGCAGGCGGCAAGGCCGTCAACTCGGAGTACGAGGGCACGACGCCCTCGACAGCGTGCTGACGTCCTGCTGCCTCGTCTTCGAGCCCTCTTCCGGCGCCGCCATCACCATCCAGCCTCTGGACGACCACCGAGACGTTCTCTTGGTGTCTTCTGCCACCCGTAGCTCGCCTAGGCGCCCCTTTTGCCCTTTTCGCCTCCTTGCCCTACCTCCTGAAGATAGGAACAAGAAAAGGATTACGGGCACCTTATCTCTTTTTAATTTGTGAGCCCTCGGGCCTTAGTTGCATTTAAAGCTTGTAATCCCATTATTCATGTTTTTCATTCTCTTATGAACTGTACCTGAGTGGAATGCTCTTTAATGAAAAGGGGATGCTTGCCGGGTCACTTGTCTTGTGGGTGGAACCCACACCAAGGAGCAAATCCTTAATATCTTTAAGATAGACACTTTTTTCCCGGCAGCAGGCCCTGCCGTCTTCCCATGACACTCAACCTTTCTCACGCTTTTGGCGGAGGCAGGGAGGAGGCGGGTTCAGGGTCCTCGTTTCGTCCCTTTGCTGCCGCGACTACGACCAAATCTGGCCCCGGGAACGAGCCCCAGGGCCTAGAGTTAAGGGAGCACGGTAGCTTTTAGGAAGAAATGAGGTTTTGCATACCTCAGTCCATAAGAGAATGCATGATAAGGGATGGAAAACTTATCTGAGATGCAGCCCCCGGCAACTCTGGTTCGCCGTGGGTTAATCTTTGTACTTGCAGCCCTCGGCAACACTGGCTTGTCGGGGTCTTGCAGCCCCCGGCAACACTGGCTTGCCGGGGTCTAGATGTTGGTCCGTCCTTCTTCTCCTTTTCGTCCTCAAGTGGTTTGGTCAGGATATGCGAGCCCTGCCAACCAAGGGAAACGAAAAGAACGGCAAAGGGACGCACACTCGACCTCTAAGTTAGGGGTTAGCCGCAACTTAGCACTGTCAACCCTAACCAAGGACGAGACTCGACTCAGCATGCATGCTAAAACTCAGGGTGCCAGCGTTTTATCTTCGCTCAGGGTCTGCGCCTGGCTTTGTACAAAGGTTTACATGCAACAGCGGCAAGACTTGTACAAAATGGTGGTTGCCGGACAGGGTCCGACAACCGCACCTTACGGGTAAAACTTACGAAGATGCTCGATGTTCCAGGAGTTGCTCACCGGAAAGCCATCTTCGGTCTTAAGGCGGACAGCGCCAGGCCTAGTGACTCGTTTCACCCGGTAAGGGCCTTCCCACTTTGGCATCAACTTGTTGGAATTCTTAGCGGAATGAACGCGTCGAAGAACAAGGTCGCCTTCCTCGAGACTTCTGGCTTTAACTTTGCGGCTATGGTAGCGGCGCAAAGCTTGATGGTAGCGAGCAGCTCGCACAGCAGCCTGAAGACGATCTTCCTCAAGGAGCAGCGCGTCATCTTGCCGCAGCTGCTCTTGCTCAAGCTCATCATAAGCGAGCACTCGAGGTGACCCGTATACGAGTTCCGTGGGGATAACTGCCTCTGCTCCATAGACTAGAGCGAAAGGTGTCTGGCCAGTGGCTCGATTTGGCATCGTCCTGATCGACCAATCGGCAGCTCCTCAATCCAGTTTCTTCCGCACTTGTGCAGCCTGTCGAAAGTCCTGGTCTTGAGCCCACGCAGCACTTCAGCATTTGCCCTCTCCGCTTGACCGTTGCTCCTGGGGTGAGCAACAGAAGCGAAGCAGACCTTGGCGCCAAGACCTTGAACGTACTGCATGAAGGTGTGGCTCGTGAATTGCGTACCATTGTCGGTGATGATCCTGTTAGGGATCCCGAAGCGGTAAACAATCGATCTGAAGAACTTGACTGCTGACTGTGCTGTCACCTTCCTCACTGGTTCCACTTCTGGCCACTTTGTGAACCTGTCGATTGCGACGTACAAGTACTCAAAGCCCCCGACTGCTCGGGGGAACGGGCCGAGGATGTCGAGCCCCCAGACCAAAAATGGCCAGGATAAAGGGATCGTCTGGAGAGCTTGAGCTGGCTGGTGTATCTGCTTGGAATGGAGCTGGCACGCTTCACACTTGGTTACTTGTGTAGTTGCATCCTGGAGGGCTGTCGGCCAAAAGAAACCTTGCCGGAAAGCTTTACCGGCAAGCGCTCTTGCGCCAATGTGGTGACCACATATGCCTCCATGTATCTCTGCCAACAGCTTCTGTCCATCTTCCCAGTGAATACACTTCAATTTCACTCCGTTGAGTCTTCTTCTATACAGTGTGTTGTCGACGAACTGGTACATACTTGATTGCCGGGCTACTCTTTCCGCTTCTTCTGGCTCTTTGGGAAGTTCTCCTGTCTGGAGGAAACGGACGATCTGCCGTGCCCATGCTGGAGCTTGTGGCTCGACAACAAGGACTAAAGGCATATTTGCTGCTGCGGGAACATCCGCTTCTACGGCGATAACCTGCGGCTCAGCCGGAGCTTGACGTTCCCCGGCAAGCTTGCCGGAGAAAAACTTGTCGGGAGCGTCTGCTACAACGAAACAAACCCTGGGGCTTGTCGGAGCAGACTGCTCCTCAGCACTCTTGGCGTTGATCTTGGGGACATTCTTAGCGGCAGCTTCGGGAAGCTCTGCCAGAAGATAGTCACTAGAAATCCTTTTCCTCTTCTTGCTCTGTCCAGCTGATGGTGTCACAGATGGTTGAGTCAGCTTGAGCACAAAGATCCCTGGTTCCACAGGTAACTTAAGTGCTGCGCACTTTGACAGGCCGTCAGCAATGTCGTTCTGAGCTCTTGGAACATGTTCCATCTGTAGGCCGACAAAGCGCTCTTCTAGCTTTCTCACCTCATCAACGTAAGCTTCCATCAACGGACTCTGATAATTCTTGTTCACTTGGCGGACGACAAGCTGTGAGTCACCCCTGATAATGAGCTGCTTGATCCCAAGGTCTGCTGCGATCCTGAGACCGGTGAGCAATCCTTCATACCCTGCAGTATTGTTTGTTGCTTGCTCCTTGGGAAAGTGCATCTGGACCATGTACTTGAGGTGCTCTCCGGTGGGTGCGACAAGCAGCACGCCAGCACCGGCGCCTTGCAGCGAGAAAGCACCATCAAAGTACATCAGCCACTCTTTGTTTGCTTCCTTGACGGGGATGCTTGTCTCTGGAATTTCTTCGTCTGGTGTTGGCGCCCATTCTGCTATGAATTCTGCCAATGCTCTGCTTTGGATAGTTGAAGTGCTCTCAAACTTGAGGCCAAAGCTTGACAGTTCCAGTGCCCACTCAACAATCCTGCCTGTTGCTTCTGGATTCTACAGTATCCTCTTCAGTGGAAAGCGAGTGACAACTGTGATCTCATGTGCTTGGAAGTAATGGCGCAGCTTTCTCGAGGCCATGAGAAGGCCGAAAAGCAATTTCTTCACACCAGAGTACCTTGACTAGCCCCCTGCAGAAGGGAACTGACAAAGTAGATTGGGCGCTGCACCATTTTCTTCTGCTGCATCTTTTCGCACGTCTGCGCAGATCCATCTTTGTCCGGACCAGAGCTTGTCGGAGAAGCCCCCTGCTTGTCGCTGGATGTGCTTGCCGTGGTCGCTGGCTCATCATCAGCCTCCCTCTCCGCTACTAACGCGGCACTAACTACTTGATTGGTTGCCGCCAGATACAGCAGCAACTTCTCTTGTGGTTTAGGTGCGACAAGTATTGGAGTGGAGGACATGTATCTCTTCAAGTCCTGCAGCGCAGCCTCCGCTTCCGGAGTACATTTCATTGGACCTGCCTTTTTCAAGATTTTGAAAAACGGCAGGGCACGCCCAGCAGACTTAGAGATAAACCTGCTGAGAGCCGCCACGCAGCCGACAAGTTTCCGCACATCTTTGACGCGCTTCGGTGCTTCGATCTGCTCAATGGCCTTGATCTTGTCGGGATTGGCTTCAATTCCCCTCTGAGACACGAAGAACCCGAGAAGCTTGCCGGAAGGGACTCCAAACACGCACTTCTCGGGGTTGAGCTTGAGGCTGATCTTGCGCAGATTTGCAAAAGTCTCTTCTAGATCTTGAATCAGAGTTGCTTTGTCCCTGCTCTTGACCACTATGTCATCCATGGAGGCTTCCACATTTTTGTGTATTTGCGGTTCAAAAGCAGTATGGACTACCCTTGCAAATGTTGAACCAGCATTCTTCAAATCGAAAGGCATCGGTACGAAACAGTACGTGCCACATGGAGTGATGAATGCGGTTTTCTCCTCATCCTCTTCTGCCATGAAGATCTGATGATATCCTGAGTATGCGTCAAGAAATGAAAGCAAATCACATCCGGCCGTGGAGTCGACAATCTGGTCAATGCGCGGCAAAGGAAATGGATCTTTGGGACAAGCTTTATTGACATCGGTGAAGTCAATACAAAGCCTCCATTTCCCGTTTGCCTTGCGCACGACTACAGGATTGGCCAACCACGTAGGATGGAGCACCCCCCCTGACAAGTCCTGCTGCTTCCAGCTTCTTGATCTCTTCTGCGTTGAATTCTTGGCGCTCCACTGCTTGTTTCCTGACTTTCTGCTTGACGGGCCGCGCATGAGGACAGACGGCAAGGTGGTGCTCAATTACTTTCCTGGGAACACCAGAGATGTCAGACGGTTGCCACGCAAACACATCGACATTCGCCCGCAGGAAAGCAATGAGCGCGCTTTCCTATTTAGGGTCGAGAGTGGCACTGATGGTGAAAGTACCACCAGTGTCGTCCTCCTTGGCGGACACCTTCTTGGTCGCTGGCGGAGCTGCCATCGTCTTCTTACACTTGCCGGTGAAGCTCGATGGTGCGTCCTCGATGGTAGCGCAACACTCTGAAGAGGTGCGCTTGCCGGAGTGGGCATCAGAACTCTTTCGGGACTTGGTCTTCTTCTTCCCCCCGGGAGCTTCAGCGGCAAGTGTCTCGCGATCCATTGCGGCTGCTGCTTCCCGGTAGATCTTGTCGCCACAGATAAGAGCATCTTTCTTGTCGCCAGGGACAGAGATGACACTTATCGGGCCTGGCATCTTCAGCATGTTGTACGCGTAATGAGAGGCCGCCATGAACTTGGCGAGCGCTGGACGGCCGAGAATTCCATTGTAAGGCAACGGAAAATCCGCAACGTCAAAAGTGATCCGCTCAGTCCTGAAGTTCAGCTCGCTGCCAAATGTCACCGGCAGCGTGATCTTCCCCTTCGGCTTGCTCCTTCCCGGGTTGATTCCTTGGAATGTGCCGGTCTCTTCGAGCTCGCTGTCAGGGACCTGGAGTTTTCGGAGCACAGCGGAGGAGATCAGGTTCAAGCCGGCCCCGCCGTCGACTAGCATCTTAGTGACCTTGAGGTTGCGGATAGTTGGTGAGACCAACATCGGCAAACACCCGACCGCAGTTGTGCGATCAGGGTGGTCCTCAATATCAAAGATGATAGGCGTGCTGGACCATTTCAGAAGCTTGCGTGACTCGACGGGTGGTTCTGCCGCATTGACTTCCCGCACCCACTGCTTGAGTTGGCGGTGTGAAGTATGCAGAGAAGCACCGCCGTCAACACACAAGACCTCTGTGGCTTTCTGAAACTCCTACTCACTGGTCTCGTCATCATCCATGTCTTCGTCGTCGTCGTCTTCATCTTTGTCGCGGCCGCGGGGTGGTCTGTCTCCTTGCCGCTGATTGGCCTTGCCGCGGCGTCCTCCCCGGCCGGTGCGTTTCGTACCGGATCCTCCAGCACCTGCTTGGGCTTTCTCCTTGTTGCGTCGCTCTAACTCGGCCTTTTGCAGCTCGACAAGCTGCTCGACCTTCTTGCAGCTCTGGAGGTCATGGCCCTTGGTGCGGTGGATCTTGCAGTACTGTTTGTTGGTGCCGTCCTGCTTGTCGGCGGCCGCCACAGCCTGGCAGTTGGCGCATGCGGCAACCTCCTTGCCGGAGCTACCATCTTGGTTTTCTTGGCGCCACCGTCGTTTCCGGACTGCTCAACAACTAGCACATCTTTGCCTTTCCTCTTCCTGTTGTTCCGCCGCCGGTTTTTATTTGTCGGGGCAGCATCCTCGCTGTCAGATCCTCCCGTTCCTGCATTCTCTCCGGGGAGTTTCCTCCCTTCCTCAGCACGTGCACACCTGTCGGCCAGAGCATACAACTCGCTCACATCTCTGATCTTGCACATCACCATCTCCTCCCGCATCCTGCGGTTACGCACGTTCTGATGGAACGCGCTGATGACCGCGGCTGGGTGGACATCTGGGATGTTGCGTTGCACTTGGCTGAATCTCTGGATGTACTTGCGCAAGGGCTCTCCTTCTTTCTCGGCAAGCAAGTGAAGGTCACTCTCCTGGCCATGAGGTTTGTGGCAGCCTGTAAAGGCGCCGACAAACTGATGGCACAGGTCTGCCCAGGAAGATATGGAGTTTTCCGGTAAGTGCATGAGCCAGGATCTGACGTTGTGCTTGAGCACCAGTGGGAAGTAGTTGGCAAGGATCTTGTCGTCTCGCCCCCCGGCAGCCTGCACCGCGATGGTGTAGATGCTGAGGAACTCCGACGGATGCAACCTGCCGTCGTACTTCTCTGGTACGTCTGGCTTGAAATTCTTCGTGCTGGGCCACTGGACTTGCCGCAGCTCACGAGTAAACGCAGGGCAACCTACCGCGTACGGCAGGTCGCCTGGTTCCCCTGGCGCATGCATGTCGACAGTGGGCCCAGCGTGCCGGTCTGATTGACGCCGCGTTTCTCTTCGGCGCTCGATGCGGGTACGAGCGTCTTCTTGCTGCCGTTCGTGAAGAACGTGGCGCTGATCGCGACGAGTTCGCGGATCTGATGAAGCGGTGGAGTCGCTGTCGCGATGGACCCGGCGAGTCGGCTATCTTGGCCTTCGGGGCGGGGAGTGCACGGTGGTCGCACCCCTACCGGTCTTGTCGCCATCGGCTTGCACCTGGCTGGCTTGCCGCGGCTGTGATATGGTTGGCTGCTGCGGAGTGTCGCCGTTGGCGAAGCCGATGAGGCTCTGAATGGTGGGCCTCCAGTCGTCGATCTTGTCTGGCGTTGGAGGGAAGTCTAGGAGCAGTTGAGCTCGTGCCAAAGCTTCTGCTGGAGTGGCGGGTAGCGGTGGCGAACGGTGCAAGGAGCGGGATATGCTCGGACTTCCAACGACGTTAGAAGGAGCAGTATTCCGTCCAGGCGACCGTGCCTCGCTTGCGCCAGCACGTTGGCGTGCATGCTGGCCTTGAGCATCTCGAGATCCGCCAGCTCGATTTGGGTCCAGCGAACGTATGGTACCGTGAGTACCACGACGCTGCCGGTCCCGCGCTTCCTGAGATGGGCGCGGAGCATCCATCAACGACCGGTCGTCGTGGGAGCCTGCTACACCGCCAACGGGCAGCGCAGCCTTGTCCTTGGACCTGGTGGCACCGTGGGCTTCTTCGTCGACGCCTGTTCTTCCGCCGGCGTCTTCCCCACCAGCCGTTTGCTCCGGTGGCGGTGGGTTCGACGCGGACGGAGCAGCCGCCTCCAAGCCTTCTTCTTCAGCGGCATGTCGGTGAAGTCAATGAAGATCTAGCTCGTGCGAACACCGGATCAGGTTCACACAACCTCGATGCCCCCTACCTGGCGCGCCAAAGATGCCGGGGATTCTGACTCCGCGAGCACCTATGGGGACGGAGCCCCTTCTGGTTCGGCAGGGGGCGGAGGTCGCACAAAGAGCGGATCGAGGCGAGGCACGCGAGGGGTTTTACCCAGCTTCGGAGCTCTCCGGAGAGATAATACTCCTACTGCTGCTTTGTGGATTGTATTGAGTTCTTGCTCGGGATCGCTGAGTGCTATCGTACACACCAGCAGCTAACGAGACCGAGTGTGAGTCTTCTACTGTTCGTCTTCCCGAGGGCCATCCCCTTCTACGTTATTCATGGGCCTCCTTTTATATGCTCAAGGGGTCTCCAACAGGTGGCAACGTAGGCAAGGGCAAAAATGGAAAGGTGTTGCGGTAGGTACAGCTACCTACACAGTGAATCGTACCTATCTACGTCGCCCAGACGGTGCAGTAAAGGGACCATCAGGGGCGCCACCGCTCACCACGATGGCGATCTTGTCAGCGCCGCATGCCATAGTGTACCCCTGGTTGCACAGCCGCCCGCCATGTATGCCTGGAAGGGTCCCAGAGCGACACGTAGTTGGGTGTGCTGGAGCGTAGGTACAGAGTGGCGGCTGGCCGCGGCCGTTGTCTTGCCGCGTCTGGGAGCTTGTCGCTCGCCAGGTCTTGCCGGGACGCGTGGCGCGTCGCGGCAAGTTCCTTAAGATGCTCTGGTTGGCCTTCCCGGCAAGCTCCTCTTGCCGGGGTCTTGTGCCTCGAGTGGCCTTACCGGCAAGCTCCTCTTGCCGGGGACTTGTCTCCTTGGCTTAAATACTTTGTTCTTGAATGGCTCCAAAGGAACCATGGAGGACTTTGGCGGTCGTCTGGCAAGCCTTGCCGCGGGACGCTGCGACTGCCCGTGCACAAGTTCGGGATACTAGGGTACCCCTACTCTAGTACACCGACACCAAGAAAGCCAAGGCTGGTAGCTCCGGCAAGGAGGTTGCCGCATGCGCCAACTGCCAGGCTGTGGCGGCCGCCGACAAGTAGGACGACACCAACAAACAGTACTGCAAGATCCACCGCACCAAGGGCCATGACCTCCAGAGCTGCAAGAAGGTCGAGCAGCTTGTCGAGTTGCAAAAGGCCGAGTACAAGCGACGCGACAAGGAGAAAGCCCAAGGAGGTGTTGGAGGATCCGGTACGAAGTGCCCCGGACGGGGAGGACGCCGCGGCAAAGCCAAGCAGCGGCAAGGAGATAGACCTCCCCGTGCCGCGACAAGGATGAAGATGATGACGACGATGAAGACATGGATGATGATGAAACCAGTGAGCAGGAGTTCCAGAAAGCCACAGAGGTCTTGTGCGTTGACGGCGGTGCTTCTCTGCATACTTCACACCGCCAACTCAAGCAGTGGGTGCGGGAAGTCAATGCGGCAGAACCACCCGTTGAGTCATGCAAGCTTCTGAAATGGTCCAGCACGCCTATCATCTTTTATATTGAGGACCACCCTGATCGCACAACTGCTGTCGGGTGCTTGCCGATGTTGGTTTCACCAACTATCCGCAACCTCAAGGTCACTAAGATGCTAGTTGACGGCGGGGCCGGCTTGAACCTGATCTCCTCCGCTGTGCTCAGGAAACTCCAGGTCCCTGACAGCGAGCTCGAAGAAACCGGCACATTCCAAGGAATCAACCTGGGAAGGAGCAAGATGAAGGGGAAGATCATGTTGCCGGTGACATTTGGCAGCGAGTTGAATTTCAGAACTGAGAGGGTCACTTTTGACGTTGCCAATTTTCCATTGCCTTACAATGGGATTCTTGGCCGTCCGGCGCTCGCCAAGTTCATGGCGGCCTCTCACTATGCGTATAACATGCTGAAGATGCCAGGCCCGATAAGTGTCATCTCTGTCCCTGGCGACAAGAAGGATGCTCTTATCTGCGCCGACAAAATCTACCGGGAAGCAGCAGCCGCAACAGATCGCAAGTCAATTGCCGCTGAAGCTCCCGGGGGGAAGAAGAAGACCAAGTCCGGAAAGAGTTCTGATGCCCACTCCGGCAAGCGCACCTCTTCAGAGTGCTGCGCTACCATCGAGGACGCACCATCGAGCTTCACCGGCAAGTGTAAGAAGACGATGGCAGCTCCACCAGCGACCAAGAAGGTGTCCGCCAAGGAGGACGACACTGGTGGTACTTTCACCATCAGTGCCACTCTCGACCCTAAATAGGAAAGCGCGCTCATTGCTTTCCTGCGGGCGAATGTCGATGTGTTTGCGTGGCAACCGTCTGACATCTCTGGTGTTCCCAGGAAAGTAATTGAGCACCACCTTGTCGTCTGTCCTCATGCGCGGCCCGTCAAGCAGAAAGTCAGAAACCAAGCAGTGGAGCGCCAAGAATTCATCGCAGAAGAGATCAAGAAGTTGGAAGCAGCAGGCCTTGTCAGAGGAGTGCTCCATCCTACGTGGTTGGCCAATCCTGTAGTCGTGCGCAAGGCAAACGGGAAATGGAGGCTTTGTATCGACTTTACCGATGTCAATAAAGCTTGTCCCAAAGACCCATTTCCCTTGCCGCGCATCGACCAGATTGTTGACTCCACGGCCGGATGTGACTTGCTTTCATTTCTTGACGCATACTCAGGATACCATTAGATCTTCATGGCAGAAGAGGATGAGGAGAAAACCGCATTCATCACTCCCTGTGGCACATACTGTTTCATACGGATGCCTTTCGGTTTAAAGAATGCTGGTTCAACATTTGCAAGGGTAGTCCATACCGCTTTTGAACCGCAAATACACAGAAATGTGGAAGCCTACATGGACGACATAGTGGTCAAGAGCAAGGATAAGGCAACTCTGATTCAAGATTTAGACGAGACTTTCACAAATCTGCGCAAGATCAGCCTCAAGCTCAACCCCGAGAAGTGCGTGTTTCGAGTCCCTTCCGGCAAGCTTCTCGGGTTCTTCGTGTCTCGGCGGGGAATTGAAGCCAATCACGACAAGATCAAGGCCATTGAGCAGATTGAAGCACCGAAGCGCGTCAAGGATGTACGAAGACTTGCCGGCTGCGTGGCGGCTCTCAGCAGGTTTATCTCTAAGTCTGCTGAGCGCGCCCTGCCGTTTTTCAAAATTTTGAAAAAGGCAGGTCCAATGAAATGGACTCCGGAAGCGGAGGATGCGCTGCAGGACTTGAAGAGATACCTGTCCTCCACTCCAATACTTGTCGCACCTAAGCCACAAGAGAAGTTGCTGCTGTATCTGGCGGCAACCAATCAAGTGGTTAGTGCTGCGTTAGTAGCGGAGAGGGAGGCAGATGAGGAGCCAGCAACCACGGCGAGCGCATCCAGCGACAAGCAGGGGGCTTCCCCGACAAGCTCTGGTCCCGGCAAAGATGGATCTGCGCAGGCACCCGAGGAGATACAGAAGAAAATGGTGCAGCGCCCAGTCTACTTTGTCAGTTCCCTTCTGCAGGGGGCTAGGTCAAGGTACTCTGGTGTGCAGAAATTGCTTTTCGGCCTTCTCATGGCCTCGAGAAAGCTGCGCCATTACTTCCAAGCACATGAGATAACAGTTGTCACTCGTTTTCCGCTGAAGAGGATACTGCAGAATCCAAAAGCAACACGCAGGATTGTTGAGTGGGCACTGGAACTGTCAAGCTTTGGCCTCAAGTTTGAGAGCACTTCAACTATCCAAAGCAGAGCATTGGCAGAATTAATAGCAGAGTGGACGCCAACACCAGATGAAGAAATTCCAGAAACGAGCATCCCCGTCAAGAAAGCAAGCAAAGAGTGGCTGATGTACTTTGATGGTGCTTTCTCGCTGCAAGGCGCCGGTGCTGGCGTACTTCTTGTCGCACCCACCGGAGAGCACCTTAAGTACGTAGTCCAGATGCACTTTCCCAAGGAGCAAGCAACAAACAATACTGCAGAGTATGAAGGTTTGCTTGCCGGTCTTAGGATTGCGACAGACCTTGGGATCAAGAAGCTCATCGTCAGGGGTGACTCGCAGCTTGTCGTCCGCCAAGTAAATAAGAGTTATCAGAGTCCGTTGATGGAAGCTTACGTTGATGAAGTGAGGAAGCTAGAAGAGCACTTTGTCGGCCAAGATGGAACATCTTCCAAGAGCTCAGAACGACATTGCCGATGGCCTGTCAAAGTGCGCAGCACTTAAGTTACCTGTGGAACCAGGGATCTTTGTGCTCAAGCTGACTCAACCGTCTGTGACGCCATCAACTGGACAGAGCAAGAAGAGGAAGTTAATTTCTGGTGACTATTTTCCGGCAGAGCTTCCCGAAGCCGCCGCCAAGAAGGTCCCCAAGATCAACACCAAGAGTGTTGGGGAGCAGTCTGCTCCGGCAAACCCCAGGGTTTGTTCCATTGAAGCAGACGCTCCTGACAAGTTTTGCTCCGGCAAGCTTGCCGGGGAGCGTCAAGCTCCGGCCGAGCCGCGGTTTCTCGCCGTAGAAGCGGATGTTCCCACAGCAGCCGATGTGCCTTTAGTCCTTGTTGTCGAGCCACAAGCTCCAGCATGGGCACAGCAGATCGTCCGTTTCCTTCAGACAGGAGAACTTCCCGAAGAGCAAGAAGAAGCGGAAAGAGTAGACCGGCAGTCAAGTATGTACCAGTTTGTCGACAACGCACTGTACAGAAGAAGACTCAACGGGGTGAAATTGAAGTGTATTCACCGGGAAGACGGACAAAAGCTGTTGGCAGAGATACATGGAAGCATATGTGGTCACCACATTGGCGCAAGAGCGCTTGCCGGCAAAGCTTTCCGGCAATGTTTCTTTTGGCCGACAACCCTCCAGGATGCGACTGCACAAGTAACCAAGTGTGAAGCGTGCCAGTTTCATTCCAAGCAGATACACTAGCCAGCTCAAGCTCTCCAGACGATCCCTTTATCCTGGCCATTTTCGGTCTCGGGGCTCGACATCCTCAGCCCCTTCCCCCGAGCAGTCGGGGGCTTTGAGTACTTGTACGTCGCAATCGACAAGTTCACAAAGTGGCCGGAAGTGGAAGCAGTGAGGAAGGTGATAGCACAGTCAGCAGTCAAGTTCTTCAGGTTGATTGTTTGCCGCTTCGGGATCCCTAACAGGATCATCACCGACAACGGTACGCAATTCACGAGCCGCACCTTCATGCAGTACGTCCAAGATCTTGGCGCCAAGGTCTGCTTCGCTTCTGTTGCTCACCCCAGGAGCAACGGTCAAGCGGAGAGGGCAAATGCTGAAGTGCTGCGTGGACTCAAGACCAGGACTTTCGACAGGCTGCACGGGTGCGGAAGAAACTGGATCGAGGAGCTGCCGGTGGTTCTTTGGTCGATCAGGACGACGCCAAATCGAGCCATTGGCCAGACACCTTTCGCTCTAGTCTATGGAGCAGAGGCAGTTCTCCCCACGGAACTCGTATATGGGTCGCCTCGAGTGCTCGCTTATGATGAGCTTGAGCAAGAGCAGCTGCGACAAGATGACGCGCTGCTCCTTGAGGAAGACCGTCTTCAGGCTGTTGTACGAGCTGCTTGCTACCAGCAAGCTTTGCGCCGCTACCATATCCGCAAAGTTAACGCCAGAAGTCTCGAGGAAGGCGACCTTGTTCTTCGGCGCGTTCAGTCCGCCAAGAATTCCAACAAGTTGACGCCGAAGTGGGAAGGCCCTTACCGGGTGAAACGAGTCACTAGGCCTGGCGATGTCCGCCTTGAGACCGAAGATGGCATTCCGGTGAGCAACTCCTGGAACATTGAGCATCTTCGTAAGTTTTACCCGTAAGGCGCGGTTGCCGGACCCTGCTCCGGCAACCATCTTTTGTACAAGTCTTGCCGCTGTTGCATGTAATCCTTTGTACAAAGCCAGGCGCAGACCCTGTGCATAAATAAAGCTCATGTGCTCCGCACATCTTGTCAATTTCATGCTTTTTATTTTTTGCATGAGTTATCTGACACTTTGTGCAGCGAACACCCCCGGTAAGCAATAACGAGCCATAAGGCTCCATATCATTATTTTCTCTACTTCCTTTTTTCTCAAGGAAATGAAGGTTCCTTCGCCCACAAGTTTGCCGGGGGGGAAGGGGAAGATAATGGTATGGACCAGGCGTCGTTCAAGAAAGTTTCGCCTTGCCAGGAAGCAAAAGACAGAAAAGCTAAGTTGCCAAAGTTTGAGCAATCAGATGTTTTTAAATTTTTAAGTTATCTTCCTTAAACGACCATGCTTTGTATGGAAAACCTGTGCGCGAAGGAACCGGCTCGGGGCTAGTTGCG
This sequence comes from Aegilops umbellulata, assembly GCA_032464435.1. NCBI lineage: Eukaryota > Viridiplantae > Streptophyta > Magnoliopsida > Poales > Poaceae > Aegilops > Aegilops umbellulata. The sequence goes on from CP136060.1 coordinate 293,061,232, forward strand.
CCCTTACTTTGTTTCGAGTTCGCTCAACAGTTTAAGTGTGCTGCGACTAGAGTCGCGCCCTTACTTTGTTTCGAGTTCGCTCAACAACTTAAGCGAGCTGCGACTAGTTACGACAAGGTTTCTTGTCGGCAACGGCACTGCCAGCAGGCTGCTGACGTCCCACACTCAGCGCTCGCGGCGAGGGTGCCTGCACCGGCAAGTTCCCTAAAAGCGTAGGGCAAAAACATACAAAGGAAGGAATCAAGTAAAGGAAATAACATTGCAATCACTACCCAAAATAAGAGTTATATTACAACATAGCTCGTCGCAGCTCTAATAGACTGTTTTCATAACACGATCAGCAGCGACAAGAAAAGAAGGAAACGGGCGGCCTAGTCCACGCGATCGCCCTCAACCCTCTTGATCCCACTCACCTTGTCCACAATGGGTGCGACAAGGTCCTTGAGCGCCTCTAGATCAGCTTCCGCCGGCAGGGATCTGAGGACGTTGGTGAGGTTGAGACCCGGGTTGCGGAAGGCTACCTTCACCAACACTTTTTGAAGAGCTCCCACGCAGATCTTGCGCGACTCGTCGGCCAGCTGCTTTGGGATCCTCTCCCGGAGTCGCTGAAGGGCCGTCGCCACGCCTTTGAAGAACAAGGTGAGCTTGGCGCTGGATTGGAGGTTCTCGTCGGAGGTATACCCGAGATCCTCCATCCCTAGCTGCGCCAACTCCCTGTCAATGTCGGCGGCAGCATTCACAAGAACTTCCGTCCACTGCTCCACGGTTTCTCTAAAAGCGTTCTGGGTGGCGGCAGCACTCTCCAGCAGCGCCTTGTCGGCCTGGATCTCCTTCTTCAAGGCCGCCTCCTGCTCCCTGGCGCCGTCCAGCGTCTTGGTCAAAGTGGTCAGCTTCAACTCAAGATCTGCGTTGGAGTCCTTGGCGGCGCTGAGCTCCTTGCCCTTCTCGGAGGAAGCTGTAGACGTCCTTCTCCCGCTCACGCTTGAGCGCGACGAGCTCCTCGCCGCTCGCCTTGAGGTCGGCCTCCAACTGCGCCACCTTCATCTCCAGCTCCTTCTTGGCGGCCTCGGCGGCTGCGGTAGCATCCTCCGCTTGCTTGATAGCTCCGCCAAGTGTTCGCTCGCGCGCGGCAAGCTCCTCCTTGTGGCTATCGAGGTTGACCTTCCGCTGCGCCAGTTCACCCTCCTGCGCCGACAGCTTCTCAGCGGCAAGCCGCTGCTGCTCCTCGACGTCAGCCTTCTCGAGGAGGAAGGCCTTCTGCGCCTCCTCGAGCTGCTCCCGCTCCTCTGCTAGGGACCGGAGAGCTGCCTGGTTGATGCCTCGGAGCTCCGCCACGCGCTTCTCAATGTCGGCTCCCGCCTTCGCGGCAAACGCTTCGCGGGATTCCAGCTTAGCTTGCCGAGCGCGGTAGAGCGACAACAGCTTCCGCAGCAGCCACTCCTCCTCAGGCTCGTCGCTGCTACTGCTTGGCGCGTCGACCAGCGTCAGCCCAGCGGAGGCAAGCACCTCCACGTCAAAGCTTTCTCCTTCGACTGGCGCCCTGGACGTTGACGCCCAGGGGAGGTTGATGAAGACGCCATCGCTGGCCTTCAGCTGGGGCTCTTCGGAGCCTGGCGCTGCGGCAGCGGCGGAAGGGTCGACGGTCGGCGTAGCGCCTGACGCTCCTGCGGCCTCAGGGCCGTCAGTGCGATCGCCGGACCCCTCGTCGGCTGCTGCGGCGGCAGCCTTGGTGGCCTCTTCGTCGGCGGGATCATCAGCGTCGGCCGCTTCTTCGGTGGCGGCAGCATCATCAACAGCAACCTCGGTCTCCATCGGCTCCACAGTAGATGGATCTGACGGCCGAAAAAGGAAGAAAAGTCAAGCAGATATCCAAAAAGAAGATCAAACGAAGAAGAACCCAAGGGAAGTTTAGGAGCAAGAAGTACCTGTACCAGGCTCGGCAGTTGGGATCTCCGCTGCCGGGGGGTCACTGGTACTGTCCTTTGCCGGAGACTTCTCCCTTGCCGGAGAGCTCCCCCTTGTCGGAGGATTCTCCCTTGCCGGAGAACTCTCCCTTGGCGGCGTAGTCGAAGCAGATGGCATGTCAGGGGCGTCCTCCGGACGCTCCTGGTGGGGCTGCTCTGCTCCTACACAAGCCAACAGTCAGATATCAGCAAACAAAGAGTATCCATGCGCGCCTAACAGCGGAAGCAAACCATATACTTACGCTGGGGGCTGCGCTGGGGGCTGCTCTGAAGAACAGCTGCCGGGTCCGGCAAGTTTGTCTCGGGCGCACCCCCTGCTGACACGGTGGGATCGTCCTCGATGACAATCACCGGGAACTTGGCTCTCTTTGCCGCTCTCTGGGCCAGAGTCCTAAAAAGGAATAAGTTCAGAGTAAAGCAAATGAGATACAAGACAAGACAGCAAGTATTGAAGACATACAAGTACAACAAGAATCTTACTCTTCTTCTTCCTCGTCGGAGCTGAGTGCGGAGAAGTCAAAGCCTGGCCCACCTCCGGCGCGAGGAGGCGGAGGAGTAGGATCCCTTGGCCGCTTGGCGGGAGCTGGAGCGGCGGACCGGGAGGACCCCGCTCCAGTTGCCGCTGTAGCGTGAGGTGCTTCCGCGGCAACAGAACTTGCCGCGGTGGAGCGTGTCGTGCGGCGCGGCGGGGGTTGACTCGTCCGCCGCTCCGCTACGTCCCCGGCCTTGCGAAGACGCCTTCTTGGTGGAGTCGGGGGCTCTGCTTGTGGAGCCGGGGGCTCTCCTTGCGGCAAGCTGCCCGAAGACGAAGAGGAAGAGGAGCCGATCTCCAATGAGCCGCTCGTATCCTCGGCGGGCCCGCTCGGCCCGACGTCATGCCCGGCAGACTTCTCCTCGCCAGCAAGATCCTCTCGCTCGGCAAGGCTTGCCGCCTCTGCTGCCTCTGCCTCCTCTGCCTCCTCCACGGTGAACCCAAACTCGCCCGCAGCTGCGGCTGCCGCCGCCTCTTCCAGCCTGGTGGCGATGCGCTTGATCTCCTCGTCGGTGGTGTCCCGGGTGAGGCCCCTCTGCTCATCGGCGTCGATCGGCACTTCTACCAAGCCATCAAAGAATGCCTGCACGACATCATCTGCAGGCTCTATCCAGGCTGGGTCAATTCCATGCGAGTCGCACTGCGGCATCATTGCACGGATGCGGTCGAGCGAGGAGATGTTGCACAGCGGAACGACGCCCCTCGGCAACCTGAACACTTCGGGATGCTGAGGGTCGCACTTGAACAGCTCCTGGAGCATCGCGTTGAGCTCCACGACAGTGAAGTTGAAGTTGAGGCCCGGCCGTAGCCTCATGATATCCGCCGCGTTCTGGAACTCCCAGGCGGGTCTCCTCCTCTCCTGCAGGGGGGCTATGCGGCGGCGAAGGAAATCTGCGCCAACCGCTCCTACAGTAAGCCCGGCAAGCCTGAGGCGTTGGATCCGGGCGACGGCAATCTTCAGTCTGTCGTCTTCCGGGGCCAAGCTACTCCAATCACTACCGCGCACTACTGGAGTTTGGCGCTGGGCGGTAAACGGCTGCGGGTTCTCCTCGACAATCAGGCACCAGTCCGCCCTCCACTCCTCCCACTTGCTGCGGAACTCTCCATCCAGATAAGCATCCTTCTTGCCGGCTTTTGAGATCCAGGCGATTCCGCCGGATAAAGGCTCTCCTTTCTCAACTCGAGGCGAAAAGAAGTGGCGGAAAAGGGCTACGTTTGGATGGATTCCGACAAAGTTTTCGCAGAGATGTGCAAAAACTGCCATGGTCAGGACAGCATTGGGGGTGAAGTCAAGGAGGCGGAGCCCGTAGGTGTTCATGACGTCACCGAAGAATTCAGAAAAGGGCGGGCAGAGCCCGCAGTAGAAGAACAAGGCGAAGAAAGGGTACCCAGTGGGAGCTTTTTCCCAAGCGGCGGCTGGGAGTACCTTCGTGCGCGGGTGCGCCCGCGTCTCCGTCGACCAGAAGAGGTAGTAGTACTCCCTCAGATCCCCCGCGGCGAGCTTGGGGGGGAAGACAGCCCGCTCCTTTCGCAGCGCCGCGAGCCGCTGCGCTTCGGCCGACTTCACGACCTACCCCTTATCGGCTTTCGGAGCCATCGCGGAAGTAGTGAGGGAGGTCGACGGCGTTGGTGGTGTTGGTGGCGATAGGGGGCGGAGCGCTGCTCTCTTTCGGCTTTGGGAAGAAGGGGAGTGGCGAAGATTTTCAAGGACGGAATAGCAACGGGCGGATGGATGAATTGCCCCTGTGTTCTCCTGCTTATAAGGGGGGAGGGGGCGGACGTTCCGTTCTCCTGAATAAAGAAGCCACCCACGATCTCTCCCACGACGCCACATTCTACGCGTGCCGCTCAAGGAGGGTGCGGTGGATACGGAATAAGATACGGCGTGACCCAGGCCGCGTGTGCCCATGCCCTGTTTTGGGCCTGGCCCAACAACGCTTGGCACTATGTATGACCCAGGCCCGGGGGCTCCTGCGGTGTACTAGAGTAGGGGTACCCTAGTACCCCGAACTTGTGCATGGGCAGTCGCGGCACCCCGCGGCAAGGCTTGTCGGGCGACCGCCAAGGCCCTCTGTGGATCCTTTTGAGCCATTCAAGAGCAAAGTATTCAAGCCAAGAAGACAAGGCCCCGGCAAGAGGAGCTTGCCGGGAAGGCCACTCAAGGCACAAGACCCCGGCAAGAGGAGATTGCCGGGAAGGCCAACCAAGGCATCTCAAGGTACTTACCGCGATGCACCACGCGTCCCGGCGAGGCCCGGCGAGCGGCAAGCTTCCGGACACGACAAGACAACGACCGCGGCAAGGCACTTTGCCGCGGTAGGCTACCACTCCGTACCCACGCTCCAGCACATCCACCAACGTGTCGCTCAGGGACTATCCCAAGCGTACGTGGCGAGAGGCTGTGCAGCCAGGGGTACGCGGTGGCAAACGACGCTGACAAGATCGCCATCGTGGCGAACGGTGGCGTCCTTGACGGTCCCTTTCTGCACTGTTTGGACGACGCAGACGGGCATTTAATGCCCTTGTCCCCTGCCGTCAGGGTTAGGTAGGATACACTGTACAGATAGCTGTACCAACCGCAGCACCTTTCCATTTTTACCCTTGTCTACGTTGCCACCTGTTGGAGACCCCTTGAGCATATAAAAGGAGGCCCGTGCACAACGTAGGAGGGGGAGGACTGTAGAACACTCACGCTCGGTCTCGTTAGCTGCTGGTGCATACTATGGCACTCAGCGCTCCCGAGCAAGAACTCAATACAAACCACAAAGCAGCAGTAGGAGTATTATCTCTCCGGAGAGCTCCGAAGCTGGGTAAACTGCTCGTGTGCCCCGCCTCGATCCACTCTTCGTGCGACCTCCGCCCCCCGCCGAACCGAAAGGGGCTCGGTCCCCATAGGTGCTCGTGGATCAGTTTCCCCGACACTAGGGACTCCAAACCTCGAAAAAATAACTTCTTTAAGCATCTTAATAGAAGTGTTATCATCAGCACTACTAGTTGGAATAGCTTCTACCCACTTAGTAATGTAATCAACATCAACTAAAATATGTGTATACCCATTAGAGGAAGGAGAAGGTCCCATATAATCAAAGACCCAAACATCAAATGGTTCAATAACAAGTGAATAATTCATAGGCATTTCCTGACGTCTACTAATATTACTGATTCTTTGGCATTCATCACAAGACAAGACAAACTTACGAGCATCCTTGAAGAAAGTAGGCCAATAAAAATAGGATTGCAATACCTTATGTGTAGTTCTATCTCCAGCGTGGTGTCCTCCGTAAGACTCGGAGTGGCACTTGCGTAGGATCTATTCCTATTCATGCTCAGGTACACAATGTCTAATAACACCCTCTACTTCTTCTTTATAAAGGTGTGGGTCATCCCAAAAGTAATGTATTAAATCATAGAAAAACTTTTTCTTTTGCTGGTATGTGAAACTAGGTGGTATAAATTTAGCAGCATTGTAATCAGCATAATCAACATACCATGGAGTATTACGACAAACATTTATGATAGCTAATTGTTCATCAGGAAAACTATCATCAATAGGCAGTGGGTCATCAAGAACATTTTCTAACCTAGACAAGTTGTCTGCAATGGGGTTCTGAGCTCCCTTTCTATCAATAATATGCAAATCAAAGTCTTGTAGCAAGAGAACCCATCTAATAAGTCTAGGCTTAACATCTTTCTTTTCCATAAGATATTTAATAGCAGCATGATCAATGTGAATAGTTACTTTGGAATCAACAATATAAGATCTGAACTTATCATAAGCAAATACAACTGCTAAAAATTCTTTTTCGGTAGTAGCATAATTTCTCTGGGCACTCTCTAGAGTTTTACTAGCATAATGAATAACATTCAATTTCTTATCAACTCTTTGCCCTAGAACAGCACCAACAGCATAATCACTAGCATCACACATAATTTCAAAGGGTAAATTCCAATCAGGTGGCTGAACAATAGGTGCAGAAATCAAGGCTTTCTTAAGTATTTCAAATTCTTCTACACAATCATCATAAAAAACAAAAGGAACATCTTTTTGCAAGAGATTTGGGAGAGGCCCAGAAATTTTAGAGAAGTCTTTAATAAACCTCCTATAGAAACCAGCATGACCAAGGAAGTTTCTTATACCTTTGATATCTTTAGGACACAACATCTTTTCAATAGCAGCTACTTTAGCTTTATCAACTTCAATACCTCTTTCAGAAATTTTATGCCCCAAGACAATACCTTCATTAACCATAAAGTGGCACTTCTCCCCATTCAAGACAAGATTAGTTTCTTCACAACTCTACAAAACTCGATCAAGGTTGCTTAAGCAATCATCAAAAGAAGTTCCATAAACGGAGAAATCATCCATGAAAACCTCAACAATCTTTTCACAAAAATCAGAGAATATAGCATTCATACATCTTTGAAAGGTAGCAGGTGCATTGCATAAACCAAAAGGCATACGTCTATAAGCAAAGGTACTGAAGGGGCACGTAAAAGTGGTCTTTTCTTGGTCCTCTTTCGACACAGGTATTTGAGAGCAAAAACGTGTATGTTTGGATAATCTTTCTAGCATTTGATCAATAAAAAGGTAGAGGGTAATGTTCTTTCCTAGTAGTGCGAAAATCAATTACCATTCTATAGCAATTCTTTGTCAGAGCAATTCATTCTTATCATTAGGAACAACAGTAATACCTCCCTTCTTAGGGACACAATGAACATGACTTACCCATTTACTATCAGCAATAGGATAAATTATACCTGCCTCCAGAAGCTTTAGTATTTCATTTCTTATTACTTCCTTCATCCTAGGATTCAACTTTCGTTGGTGATCAATAACTGGTTTAGCATCAGGCTCCAATTTAATTTTGTGCTAACATAGAGTGGGACTAATGCCCTGAAGATCATCAAGAGTATATCCAATAGCAGCATGATGCTTCTTCAGAGTTTTCAATAAAAAAAATTCTTCATGCTCTAAAAGGTTAGCACTAATAATAATAGGATATATCTTCTTTTCATCAAGATAAGCATATTTCAGGGTATCAGGCAATTGTTTAAGCTCAAACACAGGATCACACTTGGGTGGAGTAGGATCCCCAAGGATTTCAACAGGGAAATTGTGTTTCAGAACAGGCACTTGATTAAAGAATATTTCATCTATTTCCCTTCTTTCATTGATAAACATATCATTTTCATGGTCAAGCAAATATTGTTCTAAAGGATGAGTAGGAGGCACGAAAATAGAAGCAAGACCAATAATTTCATCCTTACTAGGAAATTCTTTATCATGGGTTTGTCTATGAAATTTAGAGAAATTAAAATCATGAGACATATCCCTTGAACGACCAGTAACAATATCTTTCTCGCAATCTATCTTAGCATTAACAGTATTCAAGAAAGGTCAACCAAATATAATGGCACAAAAATCATCTTGTGGGGAAGCAAGAACAAGAAAATCGGTAGGGTATTTTATTTTCCCACACAAAACTTCAACATCTCTAACAATCCCAAGTGGCGATATGGTATCTCTATTGGCAAGCTTAATAGTAACATCAATATCTTCTATCTCAGCAAGTGCAATATCATTCATAATTTCTCGGTACAAGGTATAAGGAATTGCACTCACACTAGCACCCACATAACATAAGCCATGATAACAATGATCTCCAATTTTAATGGAAACAATAGGCATGCCAACAACAGGTCTATATTTATCTTTAGTATCAGGTTTAGCAATTCTAGTAGCTTCATCACAGAAATAAATAACATGCCCATCAATATTATCAACCAAGAGATCTTTAACCATAGCAACACTAGGTTCAACTTTAATTTGTTTAGGGGGGGTACGTGTTCTAGTATAACTCTTACGAACCACAGTTGAAGCTTTAGCACCTTTATTCAACAGGAAAAGGTGGTTTCTCAATATAAGCAGTTGGAACAATAGGATCAACATTATAAGTAATAGTTTCTTCTTCAACTTTAAGAGGTTCTACTACTTTAACTTCAATGGGATGATGAAATTTAAACCACTTCTCCTTAGGGAGATCAACATGAGTAGCAAAAGATTCACAAAAAGAAGCTACTACCTCAGAGTCAAGTCCATATTTAGTGCTAAAATCACGAAAAGCATCGGTATCCATAAAAGATTTAACACAATCAAACTTAAGTTTTATACCTGACTCCTTACCTTCGCCGAGTTCCCAATCTTCCGAGTTGCATTTAATTCTTTCCAATAAATCCCATTTGAATTCAATATCCTTCTTCATAAAAGAACCACTACAATAAGTATCGAGCATGGATCGATCATTATGAGAAAGCCGAGCATAATTTTTTTAATAATAATTTCTCTTGAGAGCTCATGATTGGGGCATGAATATAATATTGACTTAAGCCTCCCCCATGCTTTAGCGATACTTTCCCCTTCACGAGGCCAAAAAGTATATATATATATATATATAATTCCGATCACGATGAACCAGATGCATAGGATAAAACTTTTGATGAAATTCCCATTTCAATCGGTTGTAGTTCCGTGATACAATATCATCACATAGCCTATACCATGTCAATGCCTTTCCCTTCAAAGATAAAGGGAAGACGTTCTTCTTGACAACATCCTCAGGCATACCTGCAAGCTTAAATAATCCACAAACTTCATCCACATAGATTAGGTGCATATCAGGATGTAATGTTCCATCTCCTGCATAAGGATTATCTAGCAGTTTCTCTATCATACCCGAAGGAATTTCATAATTATTATTTTCAGTAGGTGCAGTAGGTTGAGGAGAAACTCTTTGCTCTTTCTGTCGGGGTGAAGATACCCCAAACAAGCCCCTCAAAGGATTATTTTCCATACTAACAAGTGACAGTAAATTTCAGCACACTATACAAATGCTTCCTTACCAAATTCCACTTACCAAAGGCACTTCACTCCCCGGCAACGGCACCAGAAAAGAGTCTTGATGACCCACAAGTATAGGGGATCTATCGTAGTCCTTTCGATAAGTAAGAGTGTCGAACCTAACAAGGAGTAGAAGGAAATGACAAGCGGTTTTCAGCAAGGTATTCTCTGCAAGCACTGAAATTATTGGTAATAGATAGTTGTGTGATAAGATAATTCGTAACGGGTAACAAGTAACAAAATTAACAAGGTGCAACAAGGTGGCCCAATTCTTTTTGTAGAAAAGGACAAGCCTAGATGAACTCTTAAAGCAAAGCACTCCCAAGGACACATGGGAATTGTTGTGAAGTTAGTTTTCATCATGCCCATATGATTCGCGTTCGTTACTTTGATAATTTGATATGTGGTTGGACCGGTTCCTGGGTGATGCCCTTCCTTGGAAAATCCTCCCGCTTATGATTAAGCCCTCTCGCAAGCATCCGCAACTACGAAATAAGAATTAAGATAAATCTAACCATAGCATGAAACATATGGATCCAAATCAGCCCCTTACGAAGCAACGCATGAACTAGGATTTAAGCTTCTGTCACTCTAGGAACCCAGCATCTACTTATTACTTCCCAATGGCTCCCCCTAGGGCCAAACAATGGTGAAGTGTCATGTTGTCTACGTTCACATAACACCACTAGAGGAAAGACAACATACATCTCATCAAAATATCGAACAAATACCAAATTCACATGATTACTTATAACAAGACTTCTCCCATGTCCTCAGGAACAAACATAACTACTCACAAAGCATATTCATGTTCATAATCAGAGGATTATTAATTATCATTAAGGATCTGAACATATGATGTTCCACCGAATAAACCAACTAGCATCAACTACAAGGAGTAATCAACACTACTAGCAACCCACAGGTACCAATCTGAGGTTTTGAGACGGAGATCGGATACAAGAGATGAACTAGGGTTTGAGAGGAGACGGTGCTGGTGAAGATGTTGATGGAGATTGACCCCTTCTCACTAAGAGGATCATTGGTGATGACGATGGCTTCGATTTCCCCCTCCCGGAGGGATGTTTCCCCTACAGAATAGCTCCGCCGGAGCCCTAGATTGGTTCTTCCCAGGTTCCGCCTCGGGATGGCGGCGCTTCGTCCCGAAAGCTTCCTTCTGATTTTTTCCAGGTCAAAACACACCATATAGCAAAAGATGGGTGTCGGGGGCCTGCCAGGGGGCCCACAAGACCGGAGGGACCGCCCAGGGGGTAGGGCGCGCCCTCCACCCTTGTGGATGGCAGGTGGCCCCCCTCTGGTGCTTTCTTCGCCCAATATTTTTTATATATTCAAAAAATATTCTCCGTGAAGTTTCAGGACTTTTGGAGTTGTGCAGAATAGGTCTCTAATATTTGCTCCTTTCCTAGTCCAGAATTTCAGCTGCCGGCATTCTCCCTCTTCATGTAAACCTTATAAAATAAGAGAGAAAAGGCATAAGCACAGTGATATAATGTGTAATAATAGCCCATAATGCAATAAACATCAATATAAAAGCATGATGCAAAATGGATATGAATATGGATTTGATATTGTTCAACCCGATCCAAACTCGACCCATTGCCATCCTTATTTTATTCCGGCCCCTGTTATCTTTCAGCCTTCTCAGGGCCCATTTATTCTTGGGCTCATTTCCTGTATTCGCTTACTTACGACCCGTTACTGGCCTGTTCTGCTTGTGGGCCAAATTCAGTCTGTGGTTATAGTCGGCCCGTTTGTAGGCCGTTAATCCATAGGGCCGTTTTCATAGCGTCTTCAAATACGGCCGATTAACGACGACCCATTATGGTCGGCTCATGAACAGACAATTCCAACTCTATCCCATTTACGGCCCATAATGCGGTCCATTATTGGCCCATGTATGGCCAATCGATCATACGACCCGTAGAAGGCCCAATGATGCTACGACCCATAGAAGGCCCATTGTTTCTATGGCCCATAGAATGCCCATTATTTCTACGGCCCGTAGGAGGCCCATGGTCACTACAGTAAATATGTAGCCCATCGTTATTGTGGCCTAGTTTTTAAAATAGGTTATTGCGGCCACTAGCAAACCGCAGAAAAATAACTACACTGACTACAAGCAAACAAATAAATAAGACAACAAGGAAATAAATAAGCAAGCAACTTACGCTAGGCTATCACGACTATTACATATATTACATCCACTAGGCATCAAAGTTTGCCACCAGTGCAAATATAGGGAACAAAGCAGCATATCACATACATTGGTTGTCAAAGTTGGTGACCAGTGCAAATAAACACCGCAGCAAAACAAGTCCAGAACTGAAACCACTTCAGAAGAGCTCAAGAAAAAATATCCTGGGTACCCAGCATGCTGGCAAGATGCTTAGCAAGCTTATTAACTTTCTCTTGTTTGGCGCTTAAATCCTCCAGCGCTTGTTGTTGCACCAGAAAGTATGCATATGAATTTTGCAGGGACTTCCTCAGTCCTTCGGCTTCGTGTCGCAGCAAATCTGATCGATGTCTTTCAACTTGAAGCTGATACTTAAGAAGATGAACTGATTCAGGCAGCGAGTTCGAAGACCTTGTGCCAGCAGTAGTGGCTAGTAACTCAAATACTACATCAAGACATGACTTTTGGGTTATCTCACTATTGTCAAGATAGTTTTTATCAACTTTCTTGGAGACCAACAGGGATGTCTCACTATCTTGAACCTTATCTGCATTACTTCCTTTACCATGACATAACGGGGTACTCTTCTCCAATATTTTGTCCACATTCTAAAAGAGAAACAAGCAGACACATCACAGGTTTACCATGTTGTATAGGAAACTCATTTCATCTTGGTAAATCAGTTCAGTAGTAAAGTGGATAGGATAACAGCATGAAACAAACATATATCTATGTACCATGGTCACTGTATGGTATATATCATTCTAGTTTTTGTTGACAAATCAAGATAGAGACACAGTTCAAATAATATCAGTTTAAGACAAAGCAGAATAGACAGAATATAAGTGTGGGAAACTACACATCAATAACAACACTTGTAATGTGCATGACATGAGAACGTAACTATTTATTCAATTGAAACTAAAATCAACATAGAGCAAGTTACAACAGCAAACCAGTTAAAGAAATAGGTTTAAAACATACCTATTGTGCCATTGGAGTTTCAATTTCATCCTTCAAATTTGAAAATAGCTGTTATGAGTAAATACAGTGATGCAAGAGCATAGGAGTATGAACCATAGCTATAGAACCTGACCTGAGAACAATTCTTCTTCTACTTTAAGCGTTGAGTTGGGGTTCGGATTGGTGGTCCTCGTGCTTTGGGCACTGAAGTTCCCTTACTAACTGCTCGTGTTTGGGTGCTCTGTGGTGGAGACATTGTTGTGTCAACTGGAACTGGGTTACTATCTGCTGGGGTTGGGGTTAGAAGGGGTGTAGCTGGTTCTCTGACCAACTAGGTAGGGGTACAATCTACGAGAGTCTGGGTTATGTGTGATGGGGCTGGTTCTTGGGCAAGTACAACCATGGTTCTATCTACATCGACTGGTAGCGCTATCTTTTCTAAAGACCGTGTTGTTACTCCCCTAGATACTGCCATCACCCTCTCCAATTCAAATGACTAATAAACAAGAAAAATAATTGAATGTACATACATTGTATGATAGACAGGTGCAATGGATAGTGGGGAATAAAAGAGGGAATGTAATAATTCACATTTATGTTGTCTAACCAAACAGGATAGCATGACACAATTTCACATATATGATGGCTAACTAAACAGGATAGCATGACACAATTTCAGATATATGATGGCTCACTAAAAAGGATAGAAAGACATAGTTCAAAACATGATGACTATGTAAATAGGATGACATGATATAGTTATATAATGTGTTTATTAAATAGGTTGGCATGCCATAGTTCACAAACATGCCGCCTATGGAAACATGATAGCATGATATAATTCACAGATAGAATGACATAATTCGACTGTAAACACTAAACAGGATGAGATGATATAACTATATGATGTCTTTATTAAATGGGTTGGCATGCCATAATTCAGATAGATGTTGCCTATGTAAACATGATGGCGTGATATAATCCAAATATATGATTTATATAGTAGGCAAGTAAGTAGATGGCAATTGCATATATGATGTAAAAACTAAGCAATGCAAGACAACATATGCATGACATGAGTAATATAACCCTGCCAAGTTTGAGAATAGACCTCAGGGGGGAAATAGGACTGGTCATCTATCTCTGAATCCTCCTTTGAGGAGCTATCTGTAACCAGTAAGATGTCTACTTCAACAAGTAGCATTGTCTGCTCTGAATACCTTGTTTTCACTCCAGATACTTCCATCACGGCTTCAAATGGCTGATGAATAGGAAGAGTAGTTGAATATACAAATGTTGTCGACAAATGTAATACGTAATACAAAAAAAGGATAGCATGATATAATTATATGATGTTTGGCTAAACAACATGGCATTGCATAATTCGCATATATAATGCCTTGCATCAAGATAGCATTGCATAATACACATATATAATGTCTTGCAACAAGATGGCATTGCATAATTCACATATATGGTAATTAGACACTAAACAAGTGGTATTCACACAAAGCATGTCTAAACTAAGCAAATGACATAGCAATGCCAGACACCATACGCACGATGTGAGCAACATAACCCTGCCAAGTTAGAGCATACACCTCGGGGGGATAGGACTGGTCATCTATCTCTGAATCCTCCTCTGAGGAGCTATCCGTAACCAGCGAGATATGCGCTTCGTCAGATAGCATAGTCTGCTCTGAAGACCTTGTTTTCACTCCAGAATTTTCCATCACCGTGTCAAATAGCTGATGCACACGAAGAGTAGTTGAATGTACTAACATTGTTGACAAATGTAATACGTAATGAAAAAAAAGGATGGCATGATATAATTCACATATAAGATGAATGGCTAAGCAGGATGGCATTGCAAAATTCACATATATGATGCCTGGCTAAACAAGATGGCGTTGCATAATTCACATATACGATAAAGAAACTAAACATATGGCATTCGCACAAAGCATGTCTAAACTAAGCAGATGACATATTTGATGTATAAAGTAAGCAATGCAAGGCACCATATGCATGATATGACCAACATCAACATGCCAAGTTAGAGGAAAGACCTCAGGGGGTAAATAGGAGTGGTCTTATCCTTCTGAATCCCCCTCAGAATAGTTATCTTCCTCTTGATTACAATCTGAAATGGGTGGAGGGGGGCTGCCTTTGCGCCCACCATGGAGTGACGTCTGCATGAAATTTTATTGCCACGCAAGGCTCCTCTCTTTTGCCCTACATGTTCAGTCCCATTATGTACAATAACTGACATGCATAGGAATAAAACATAGTGAGATTATGTAAGGATTACATGCAGAAATCCTGAGTGATGGTAGCAACCTGTGGATAGACCCAAAACCAATGATAGAGGCAGATAATGGCTTCAGTTAAAAAATACAGATAATGGCTCACTACAAAAAATACACTTCTGTGATGATACGTGTTTGTCACAGTAGGTCACGTTTTCTGTCATGCATGTACATCCATGATGTTTTTATGACAGAATCAAGATAGTCCTACCTGTGTTGTCGTAGCAGTGTTCCATGACATTATCAAAATTATCATCACGAAAGTGTCCACTTCCATGACGATAAATCGCACGTCATAGAAGTGCTTTTGTCAAGGGTGACCGACACGTGGCATCGACTGTAACGGCTCGCCGTTAAGCTATCGGGCCGGTTTTCGATCGGATAACCCGTTAACAGCACGGACCAATGGGGATTTTCCACGTGTAAAATTCCCAATGGCCGGAGGAAACACGTGTTGGCTCACCATTGTGACAGATGTTCCACTCATTGGATAGGAGGCGCCTATGATACGTCGACACGTGGCACAGCCCAACAGAGGCCCATTCCAGTGAAAAGGCCAGCCCTGCTAAAGGTCCACCATGTTTTTTCAGACACTAGTGGGCTGGCCCGTTAACAGCCTGCCATGTTTTGGGTGAAATTGAGGCCCATACCAGATCAGTCCCGTTCATAGCCTGCCATGTTTTGGGCCAAATTATGGCCAGATTAGGCCCGTTAACAGTCCACTGTTCTTTTGGGCCCATTCTAAGACAGGTTTGTATTTCAGCCTGTTAAATGCATGTTTACCAGTTCGGCCTGATAATAGTTTCGGCCTGTTAGCGGCCCGTGGAGTATCTGGGACATTGTCGGCCCGGTTTAACTTTAGGCCATTTAAAGGCCCATGCAAAAACTGGGCTATTTCTTGTCCGAAGTAAATTTAGGCCTCTTAACGGCCCGTAGTCTTCATGGATAAATTTCAGCCCAACTGGCCTATCGACCTGTTAATGGCCCGTGTAATAGTTGGGCCTAATTACATCCCGTGTTGAATCCGGCCTGCTTACAGCCCATCTGATAATGTCCCATGACACTTTTGGGCCTATGGCCCACGTGGATACCGGCCTGCTTAAAGCCCATAATTTTATTGGGCCAAACAGGCCCGAGATATATTTTGGCCTATTAAATGCTTGTCTTATTTGGGCCCAACATGGGCCTTAGGCAGTTTCGCCCTGTATTGGCCCATGAATTTTTCGGCTCAACGCTAGCCCAATCTAGGTTTTAGCATGTTAAAAGCCCATGGTATTCTCTGGCCCAGCTGGCCAGAACATTACTCGGCCTGTTTAAGGCGGGAAACTACTATAGGTTTAGACCTGCTAATGGCCCAAGATGATTATAGGCCCACGTTTTGGACCATATGAGTAACGGGCCGGCCTGAAGACCGACAACACTGAGATCCACTAAACCTTCCGGCCTAAATTACAGCATACCAACCAAAGAATAAACCTAGACTATACAATAAAGAAATTACGGCATATTACATCCACTGGGAATCAGAGTTCGCTACCGGTGATAATAAAGCGCAACATGACCGCGGATTACATACACTAGGCATCAAAGGTCGCCACCAGTGCATATAAACCCGTCGACAAAAGAATATACAAAACTGAGAGCACTGCAGAAGGCACTAGGCCTGGCAAGGACGGGCCCCGCAAGCAGCTGAACAAGCTGATGAGACCTCAGTTGTGTCAACGATAGATGCTTCATCCCTAGTTGTATGGCACCATAGAGTACAAGGCAACCCTCTGACATCTTCATTACATCTTTGACTTCAAGTCGGAGCTGAGCTAAAGCAAGCCTTTCCGCTTTAAGTTGAGACTGAAGAGGTCGAACTGATTGAGGCAGCGATGTAAGTGCATCTAGTGCCCCTTAGTGATTTTGGTGTATTGAAGACTTATAGGTTAAGCATCTGATGTGTTTATGAGTGTACACAGGTCTATAAGTCTATGAGGAGTTTGAAATTTACAGTAAAAGTCGACCCCTAAAAATGAAGTTCTTCGACTGAAGACTTTGATATTCTGAAGACTTTCTGAAGACTTTGAATGTGAAGAAATTGGTGTGACCTTGAAGACATGGTATTCGTTCGAGGAACGTGAAGCGTGAAGACTTTTGTTTTCGTAGTTTCATTTTTTTCTTTCTTGAGTCATAGGAAACACCGTACTATTAAAGGGGGTCGAGGAAATACTAAGGAGAAAATTTCCATGTGATGCTCAACTCAAATCCTACACCTACCAATCCCTTCGAGTGAAGCCATTGGAAATCTCATACAGTTCAGTCAATTTCTTCAGTGACAGAGACGCAGTTCTTCTGGTCACTGAGGACTTTTCTCTGACTGAGGAGTTAGGAATTCGCCAGTGTGAATTGCCTACACAGTGAGGAACATGATAGCCCTGAGGAATTTGTACTCCAAATTTTCGACCGTTGCTGCGCCACGCGCCAGCTGTCCTAAAGTATCTTGTCCACCTAACGGTCATATCATTGAAGGGCATTTATGTCTTATCATGTCGGGCTGCTCCCTAGGCTATAAATAGCCGCCCCCTTCAACCACTAGCTGGTTGGCTGCTCCGCGTGAACTTGACACTTGTCATTTGAGAGCAACCCATCCTCCGAGGACTTTGAGCGAAAATCATCAAGTGAGGAAAATCCAAACCCAGAACGCCTACAAACCCAAAGTGATTGAGCATCACTGAAGAAATTGATCCTGCGTGGATCCGACGCTTGTTACCTTTGAAGACTGTGCTTCTTCCAGACGGTTAGGCGTCAAGGTATAGAGCATCCAAGAGGAATTGTGGATCGCCGAGTGACCAAGTCTGTGAAGGTTTGGAAGTCACCTGAAGACTTACCACGAGTGATTGGACGAGGACTGTGTGTCCTTAGTTCAAGGAGAATACGGTGAGGACTTGGTGTCCCGAGCTGCATGCTCAGGACTGGGTGTCCGGGACTGTGTGTCCTCGAGTTTAAATACTCAGCCACTCCAACCAGACGTACAACTGAGACAGCAGTTGGAAGTGGTCTACCAAATCATTGTCTTCACCAAGCTTACTGGTTCCATTTCCTCAACACCTTCATTTCCTCATTACTGTGTTGTCTGTTTGTTCATATCTGTGTTTGAAGACTTTGACTGAAGACTTTCACAAATTCCTCAGTTCAATTTCTTCAGTCTGTTTGTCTTCATCTAGAGTTATCCTGTGCCTACGCTTTCTGTACTCTGTGTTTGTCTTCATTTCATCATGATGACCATGCATGTAATCTGTTATGTTTACTTCTGAGTACTTATTCCGCTGCTAGTATTTCTTCGCTAAGGAATTTCCTCACGAGCAAATTCCTCAGTGAAGAATTTCATAAAAATCGCCTATTCACCCCCCCCTCTAGTCGATATAATGCGCTTTCAATTGGTATGAGAGCAAGGTACTCCCTTGTTCTGTTTGATTTTGGTTTAACCGCCTGGAGTTTTAGTTATGTCGACCGCAGGTATGATCAAGGTCTCTGCTAGGTGTCCTACCTTTGATGGGACGGACTACCCCTACTGGAAGAAGAAGATGCGCATGCATCTTGAGGCAATTGATAACGATCTCTGGTATGTTGTGGAAAATGGTGTTCCCTCCGTCTCACCCTCACTGAATGCTACCGATGTGAAGAGATTCAAGCAACTTGATTCCCAAGCGAAGAATATCATATGTGGCCATCTGAGCAAAGGATAGTATGGTAGAGTGAGTGCTTTGGAAACTGCTAAGCTTATCTGGGATAGACTGTCCAAAGTCAATGAAGGAGTTTCAACTCAGCGTGATTCTCGAGTTGATGTTCTTCGCAATCTCTTCAACCGCTTCAAAAGACTCGACAATGAAAATGTTCAGCAAACCTTCGATCGCCTCACTGACATCTCAAATGAGCTTCAAGCACTTGGTGCCACTGACATCACCGACCATGAGGTGGTGAAGAAATTGCTGAGATCGCTTGATTCCTCATTTGACACTCTGGCACTGATGATTCAAGAGCGTGCTGATTACAAGTCACTTGACCCCGCTGATATCCTCGAGAGGCTAAACACTCATGAGCTCCAGCTTGCTGAGAAGAGAGATCTCTACGGTTCAAGCTATGGCAGATCACGTGCACTAAAGGCCAAGGTAGTATCTGAGTCCGAAGATGAAGACTCTGATAGTAGCCTTGGTGATCCTGAAGAACTAAGTCATGATTTGGCGCTGCTTGTGAAGAAATTCCAGAAGCTCTCAAGACGTGGTCGTTTTGGAAAATCCTCAAGGAGCAACGATTCCTCAACCAGTGACTATAAGAAGAGGCTTTGTCACAAGTGCAAGAAACCAGGACATTACATTCAAGATTGTCCTCAGTGGGAAAAGGAATCAAAGAAGAAGAAATACAAGGATTACAGTTCTGATGATGCGAAGAAAAAGAAGAAATCCTCAAAATCTTCATCATCAAAAACCTCGAAGTCTTCGTCTCACAAGAAGAGCAGCTCCAAGAAGGCTCGGGCATTCATTGGCAAGGAAATGGACTCTAAGGCTGAATCTGAAGAAAATGAGGAAGAGGAACAATCTGAAGACTCTGAGTCTGGTGTGGCGAGCCTAGCCCTCGCTACTGCATTCGTCAGCAAATCCATCTTCAACGCTGAAGAAAATGATCTCACCAACAAGGCTGACGAAGGCAGTGATGACTACGCTCCCACCTATTGCTTCATGGCAAAGGGTGCCAAGGTACTCAAATACGCCTCCTCTGAATCTAGTGATGATGAATCTGATGAAAATCTTAAGCCTAGCTACTCTAAACTTGCTAAGATTGCTGTGCAACAACAAAAGGCTTTTGAAAAGGTTCAAAACATGCTAGACAAAAGTGATGATATGTTGGGTGAAGAAATGGATCGCACTAAGGCCTTGACTGAAAATCTTCAGAGACTTCAGACTAAGCTTGACAACCTTCAAAATCATCATAACACTCTCTTATCTGATCATGAGAAGCTTTCTTATGAATATCTTCAAAAGAAGCAAGATCTTGAGAAGCTAAGAGTGAGTTATGAAGATCTTCAGAAGGAGCGCGATTCATTACTTGCTCAACAAATCAGCGCTGCTCAGGAAGAATTTATTCCTCCATGTTTAAAATGCATTGAACGAGAATCTGCTAATTCTTCACCTGAATGTTCAAATGCTTCAAATGTTACAAATTCTTCACCTATCTCTACTATCACTAATTCCTCATCTGAGGACATTGCTAGTATCACTGATGATGCAGGGCTGAAGGAATTGTACATGACAGGCATGTACAAAAGCCTCAAAGGGAATCAGGCTCTTTGTGATGTGCTTAAAAAGCAGATCCTCAATAGGAACCCTAGGAAAGAGGGTATTGCCTTTGAGAGGAAACTCAATGCGGATGGTACTTATTGGAAGCCTGAGCAGTACCCCAAAACCTCATGGGTTGCTGCAAAGGGACCTCCAGTTGATCCATCTGATTTATCTGGCTATACATGTGAATCTTCTCATTCTTCTGATGAGTCATTTGACTCCAACTATAAACTGTTCAAAAATCAGAATGGTGAAGTATTTGCTAGATATGTTGGCACTAACTGCAGGAACGGTTCCCCTATGAAGAAAATATGGGTTCCCAAAAGCTGCCTTGAAAGTCTTCAGGTGAATGTCCTCATGACACCACCTGTGAAGAAAAGGAACCCCAGATCCAATTCTTCATATGGACCAAATTCTTCATATGGACCCAAGTCTACATACAGACCAAATTCCTCAAGAGGATCAAATTCCTCACATGGATCGAAAACCTCATATGAACATCATCGTGCTAACAATTTTGTTTCGCAGGGAAGAGCCAAGGGCTATGAATATGAGCATTATTCTTCAAATTATTATGTTCATAAGTCCTCGAAGAATTTCTCTGCTTATTCATATGCTTACCCTAACCCCTCTTATGTGAAACGAAATGGTTTGGCTGCTTTGCCACCATTTTCATATGGAGCTCGTAGAGTGATGAACTCTTTGCCACCCCTTCAGATGTGGGTGGTGAAGAAAAAGAACTAATCTCTTCTGCAGGGTCAGGTCTCCAGACGTGCTGTAACGTCTGAAGAATTTGCTGGGGACCTGACAAAAATGCCTGAAAGGACGCAGGCTAACCATGATGAAATGAACTTTCATTTCACACGTCCTCCCTCTGTTTTATCGGTTCTACTGCTTGATGAAATTGATCTGATGAATTGTGATGTCATATTCTTCACTACTGAAGTATATGAGGTTCGTAAGTTGCACTAATTCATCTGCAGGATGATCAACCCAAAGCCACTGAATGGGTACTTGATAGTGGATGTACAAATCACATGACCGGTGACAAGAATCTGTTGATGGATGCTCCCTTATCAGCATCACACATGAAGCATATCATCTTCACTGATAAAAGCAAAAGTCAGGTATTGGGTCTAGGTAAGGTTGCTATCACAAAGGATCGACACATGGACAAAGTCATGCTTGTTGAGTCCTTAGGATACAATCTTATGTCCGTCTCAATGCTTTGTGATCTAGATATGGTTGTTGTCTTCAGCAAGTATCGTTGTGTTGTGATTATGGAATCTGACAAATCCAAAGTCTTCGAAGGCTTTAGGAGAGGAGACTTGTATATTGTTGATTTCTCTGCAGATTCACAACCTGCCGTGTGCCTACTTGCAAAAACTTCAGAAGGATGGCTATGGCATCGATGACTTGGTCATGCAGGCATGAGGAATCTGCACACGCTTGCGAAGAAGAAGCATGTCATTGGCATTGAGAATGTCAAATTCCTCAAGGATCACTTATGCGGTGCCTGTGAAGCTGGAAAGATGACCAAGGCCAAGCATCCAGCGAAGACTATCATGACCACTACTCGTCCATTCGAATTGCTTCACATGGATCTCTTTGGTCCTAACCATTATTCCTCTCTCTCTAATGAAGCATCTCAATATGGTTTTGTTATTGTTGATGATTACTCTCGTTACACATGGGTGCACCTTGTCTCTTACAAAACTGAAGTGCAGGAAGTCTTCAAACGATTTTCCTCGAGGGCTTCAACTAACTTTGGTGTGAAGATCAAGCACATCAGAAGTGACAATGGCACTGAGTTCAAGAATTCGGGTCTCGATGACTATCTTGATGAACTTGGTATTACTCATGAATTATCTGCTCCTTATACTCCTCAACAGAATGGCATCGTGGAGCGCAAGAACAGGACTCTTGCTGAGTGGCTCGCACTATGCTCGATGAGTACAAAACCCCTCGTCGTTTCTGGGTTGATGCAATTGATACTGCGTGCCATATCATCAACAGAGTGTATCTTCACAAATTCTTCAAGAAGACTGCCTATGAACTCCGCACTGACAAGAAACCCAATGTGAGTTATTTCAAAGTCTTCGGTGCTAAATGCTGGATTAGAGATCCTCATCACAACTCTAAATTTGCACCGAAAGCACATGAAGGTTTCATGCTTGGTTACGGAAAGGACTCGCACACCTACAGAGTCTTCAACAATGTTCTTCACAAGATTGTTGAAACTGTAGATGTGTGGTTCGATGAAACTAATGGCTCGCAAAGAGAGCACCTACCTTCTGTGTTAGATGAACCAGCACCCGAGGAATCGATCAAGCACAAGGCTACTGAAGATATCATTCCTACTGAAGAATCTGCTGAAGAATTCGTTCCAGAATGTGAAGAACGTCAAACTGATGCACCTGAAGAAAATGCTGAGGAAATTGATGCTGAAGAAAATGCTGATCAAATTCCTCAACGGCAACCAACTCACCCTCGCATTGCAAAAGAAGTGCAAGTGGAGAAGATCATCGATGACATTAGAGCACCAGGTCCTCTCACACGCTCAAAAGCTTCACATCTATCTAACTTTTGTGGGCGCTTTGCTTTTGTCTCTATCACAGAGCCCACTAAGGTAGATGAAGCATTTCTGGAGCCTGAGTGGATTCAGGCCATGCAAGAAGAATTACATCAGTTCAAGCTCAACAACGTATGGGAACTGGTCAATCGTCCCGATCCTCGCAAACATAACATCATTGGTACAAAGTGGATCTACCGCAACAAGCAAGATGAAAATGGTGTTGTGGTGAGGAATAAGGCACGACTAGTAGCTCAAGGCTACACACAGGTTGAAGGAATTGATTTCGATGAAACTTTTGCACCTGTTGCTGGCTTGAAGCTATTCGCATATTACTTGCTTATGCTAACCATCATGATATCATCTTATACCAAATGGATGTGAAAAGTGCATTCCTCAATGGTAAGATTGAGGAAGAAGTATATGTTGCTCAACCACCAGGTTTTGAAGATCCAAAACATCCTGACAAAGTCTTCAGACTTAACAAGGCCCTCTATGGCCTCAAGCAGGCCCCACGGGCGTGGTATGACACATTGAAGGAATTCTTCATGAAGAAAGGCTTCACACCCGGTTCACTCGATCCCACTCTTTTTACTAAATCATATGATGGTGAACTGTTTGTGTGCCAAATATATGTTGATGATATCATCTTTGGCTGTACTGACCAACGTTATAGTGATGAATTTGCCTATATGATGAGTGAAGAATATCAAATGTCTATGATGGGAGAATTGAAATTCTTCTTAGGTCTACAAATTCGTCAACAGCACAATGGGATATTCATATCTCAGGAGAAATACCTCAAGGATGTCCTGAAGAAATTCGGCATGCAAGATTGCAAAGGTCTCAAAATTCCTATGCCCACAAATGGTCATCTATGCACTGATGAAAATGGTACTGACTTCGATCACAAGTTATACCGCTCCATGATTGGCTCTTTATTGTACTTATGTGCATCTAGGCCAGATATAATGCTTAGTGTTTGCATGTGTGCACGATTTCAAGCTGCACCGAAGGAATCACACCATATGGCTGTGAAGCATATTCTTCGATATCTAGCTCACACACCAACACTAGGATTATGGTACCCCAAGGGCTCAGACTTTGACCTCATTGGATATTCTGATTCTGACTATGCTGGTGACCGTGTGGATCGCAAGTCAACATCTGGTACTTGTCATTTCCTCGGACGATCCTTGGTCTGTTGGTCCTCGAAGAAACAGAACTGCGTATCACTGTCTACTGCTGAAGCTGAGTACATTGCTGCTGGTTCTTGCTGTGCTCAACTACTATGGATGAAGCAAACACTCAAGGACTATGGAGTCAACGTGAAGAATGTGCCTCTCCTCTGTGACAATGAGAGTGCCATCAAGATTGCTCACAACCCAGTTCAGCACTCGAAGACAAAGCACATTCAGATTCGTCATCATTTTCTTCGTGATCATGTGTTGAAGGGCGACATTTCTATTGAGCATGTGAAGACTGAAGAACAGCTAGCCGATATCTTCACTAAGCCCTTGGATGAGAAGAGAATTAGCAAGTTGCGGTGTGAGCTAAATATCTTAGAATCTTCGAATGTACTTTGAAAATGCACTCATCCTAACACCTATGCATAATTGATGACTTAGATGTGCAACACATGTAGAAACGTTTTTCTTCAATCAATGAAGAATAACACTCTAAGTGTGAAGAAATTAATGAAGAATTTGATTCTCAGAACCCTACGACAATTGTACGCGGTGTTTGAAATCATCATTCTTACACGGTGGGTCACGCCACCACAAAAGTTGAAAATCTTCAATTTGAGTTTGCCTCAACTTTTGAAATTCTTCAGTTTTTCAAATTCTTCAAACTTTACAAAGTCTTCACTTGTGCCTTCGTTTTTCTTCATTTGCTATATATATATATATATATATATATATATATATATATATATATATATATATATATATATATATATGAGTTTATGTCCTCTACAGCATTCACTTATAGCTATTTCTTCAAGTTGGAATTTTTTTGCTAAGTGAATGTGATCGGACCCTTCCCCTCTATGCTATACTCAATCCAGTCCGTTCACAAATTCTTCATGTGCGTTCTATTTGAAACTTGTTCAAATTCTTCACTGTGTCCTGTCAGCTGAAGAAATTGCGAACGGAACGTTAAAACTAATCTTATCCAAACCTTCGGTTTTGCCGCGCAATCCGTTCCACTTCCCACGATGGATTATTTTACTCACCCACGGTCTTACACGATCTCCACTACACAGTACGTGGGTGACACATGTCAAGTGAAGGAGAACGGCCAGGGGCATGTTAGTCCTAAATCTTCGGACGAGCAGTTTTTCACTGCGGCTATAAATACCCCTCCGTTGCCATCCTCACTTCCTTTACCTCGCTCGAGCTCTCCAAACCCTAGCGCCGTCGCTACTCCATCGTCGTCGGTGAGGAAAAGTTTCACTGCCTCGACCTCATCGCCTACGTACTCGCGCCGACAGCGGAAATCTTCACCTCCGCCGCCGCCGTAAACGTCTTCCTCCGCCAAGTTAGGGCGTGGAAGATCTGCATTGACGAACTTCTCTGTTCCAACTCACAGTTCATCGTGTTGTTCATTCAGGGTAATTAAAAGCTATTTTTTACTGCCCTCTTTGATTCGAAGTTTTTCTACAAAATCTTCAAAGGTGTTTTTATTCTTCAAATCCTCACACACAAAACACCTCACTTATTCTCTGTTCTTGATTCATTTCCCTAAGTCTAAATATGGAGCTTAGTGATATTCCTCAAGACGAATCTGGTCAAATTCCTCAAAACTTGTTCTTTATAAAAAAAAACCTCTGAGAACGCATATGACCTCTTCAAATTCCTCGCAACTATACTCTATTCACAGGTACACATGTCCGCTGCTGAATCCTTAGGTTCTCATCAACTTAACTCATTTGCAGCGTTCCTCGAAGAAAAGTTGCATACTTCTTCAGAGAATTCCATTGTTCAAATTCCTCATCTGAAGAAATTGGTTGAAGGTAAAAGGCCGCAGAAAGGAGGAAAGAGACCAGAGGTCATGACTGCATTTGAAATCCCTGAGGACATTTATGCTGGGTACTGCACACCTCCTGAAGAAGATAGAAATCAGCGCAAGGTGCGCATATAGAGCATTGAAAGGAGATGGGCAAGAGAATGGAGGGAGTACATATATGTTACTCCTAAGTACATGAAGAAATTCGCCGTAAACCCTCCATGTCAACGCCCTCCATTGGCACGTGGCCAAGTGGCTGATCCCTCTAGCATCAGAAGAGGTGAGGAATTTCCTCAAGAATGGGCCAAGCGCCAGCGTAAACTGCAAAAGCAAGCAAAAGAAGCAGTGAGGAAATTCAATGAAGAATCTGCTGCTGCTGCTGCCACTGAGGCTTCTGCCAAGCCGAGGAAATCAATGATGAAGAAGCCTGCTCGTAAGCCAAGTGCTTCACCTTCAATGCCCTCACGGCCAAGTTCCTCAGCTGCGCCCTCACGGCCAGAATCTTCAAAATCTTCAAAGCAAATTCCTCATGCTGCTCCTGCTCCCACAAAGTCCTCAGCTCCTGTGCATCTGGCCTCATGCCAAAGGACAACTGGCATCTCTATTGCCTCTGGTGTCTCAGCTAGTTCCTCAGCCGCACCAAAATCCTCAGCTGGACCCTCGTTACTGAAGAAAAAGGCTACCGCTGGACGCGGCACTCGCCGAAGTCCAAAGAAGCAAGTGGTCTTCACTATGCCATCTGATGATGATGAAGCTGATGATGATGAAGCTGATGAAGAAGAACTCGCTGAAATCATCAGAGACCGCCAAGAAAGGGCTGCTAAAGCCAAAGGCACATCTGTGCCCCTGCTTTTGGATCCAAGGGCGATCCTAGACTATATTGATCTCTAGCACAAGGATCCCAACACTCCTATGCCTGATTTCAAGCTGACACCTGGCCAAAGTCACATGCTGACTCACTTCATCCAAGAGGAGAAGTGGAAATATGATAGGGCCAGAGAGATCAAGAAATCCCAGTACCGCAAAGAGAAGCTGCTGAAGAAAAATGTTCTCAAAATGAAGCCTGAGGAACTTGTCAAGATGCAGGCTGAGATCAAAGCCCTCAACAACAACTTTGACTCGTACTATGCTGATTGGCAAGGAGCCAAGGTCAGATTTGTGAGGCTGACTGATACCTTCACCAAGGGTACTGCCTCAAAGCAACAAATTCCTCAAGCTGAAGCTTCTGTTCAGCAAACTGAAGAACATGCCAGCACCGCTGATGAAGTTCAGGCTGCTGAAGAAAATGCTAGTTCCAAGGCTGATGACTCTGCTCCAGCCGTTGATGAAATTGCCAGGGCATCCACTAGTGGTGCGCCTGAAGAAAATGAACCAGATTCCTCAGCTCCACCTGCACCAACTCCAACTCCAATTCTTCCCTCTGCTTTAGATGTGAAGAAAACCAAGGCTGCAGAGCGAGCTGCAGTGAAGAAAAGGAAATCATCAAGTGCTTCAGAATCTTCAGTGCCAAAGAAGATGAAGCCCATGACCAGCTCATTTGCCAATCCAATTGATGTTGTCCCTATCTCCTCCATGCCATCAAAGGACCTTGTTCCTTTTGGTGAAGATTATGAGATCCCAAGTGGATCAGATGAAGAAACTCAGTCTGCTGCTTCCTTAGAGCAGATTGATGAAGAAATTGAAGTGGATACAATCCCTTCAACCCCAATAGTCTCATCACCAATGCCTCAGTTTGATGCTGAAGAGGCTGGTGTTGAAGAAATTGATGATGAAGATGTGGATATTGGAAGCACAACTCCAGTAATGAATGACGACTTTTGGGAAAGTCAGCATCCCAATTCCCCACTCTTCACTCCCTTGCAGCAAATCCCTCACTCTCCTTCACCAACCATAAAATTGGGCTCTGATGCAACTCATCCCACTGCTTCTGTGAATGAAGAAATTCCAGCCACTTGTGCTGAAGAAACTGCTACTGAAACAGACAAGGTGACTGTACCTAAGGAAACTCCTGAAATTCCTCAGCCTGAAGAACCTGAGCTTGTGATTCCTGTGGTCGTGATGCAACTCACTGACACTCCTCTGCCAAGGCCAAAGGATCCATTCTCACGCAAACAGAAATTCAAGGCTGAAGACTTCTATGGCGAGCACGTATTCTTCACTGAATACAATCCTTATGACTCTGCTCGCATAAGGAAGAGGCGTTTCTGGACTGCCAGCCAAGCAAACTTCTATTCCTCAGTGCTTTACAATAAAGACAAAGTCTTCGACCATGCACATATTCCTCACGTGGATATGGAATCAATGCCGTGCTTTACGCCAGTCCTCAGAGTTCTTCACGACGCTGGGCTACTCAACTTCTGCACAGATATATGCGATTGGAATGAAGAACTTATTCTTCAGTTCTATGCTACACTGCACATCACTGGCAACTCTGAAAATGTCAATTCATGGGTTCTGGACTGGATGACTGAAAATACACATTACAAGGCCCCAGCAACTGAATTGCTTCGCTGCCTTTCTCTTAGTCCACCCACTGAAGATGCGCGTTGCGTGTATGATGAACCTGAACTGTCAAACCACTATATGCAAGTGCTCATGAAGCCTCTGAAGCCAGGGCAATCACCTCGTACCAAATTCCTCGTCAAGGAATTGCTGTATGTGCCTAGGACTGTCTATCGCATTCTGACGAAGACAATATGTCCCATCAAAGGACATGATTCTTCCGATGAAGAAATTGTTGGCATCATGAAGAATATGCTTTTCAATATCATACATGGCGTTCCCATAAACTTCCATGATTTCTTCATGAGGACTCTAGCCAACATTGCTATGTCACCATTTGAGCTGAAGCCTTATGCACCTTGGATTATGAGATTCATCAGGACAAGGTCTTCACTCAACTACAAGGCTGAAACTCTCAACCACTGCAGCTACTTGCCTCCTATTGAAGTCCTGAAAAGGACATTTTCCTCAGCTGATGAAAAGGGCAAGGCCACTGCTGTGATAGATGAAGGCATTCGTCCATTGGATGGTCAATTTCGCAAGGCTGCTTCTTATTCCACCAATGATGACTCTGCCACACATGACTCTGCTGCTAATACTGCGAAGACAAATCCTCAAGCCACAGCACCCAGGGTGATGACTGATCGTGAGTTACTCCTCAGTCTTCATCAAAATGTTGATCGCAATCACAAATGGGTCAAGCGTCAGTTTGGTTAAATTCTTCACAACATGACTGCCACATATAATGCAGTGAAGAAAAACCATTACTACCTTCATGAAACCTTCAACCGCACCTGGGCTGTTCTGTCTCAAGTATATAGTGCTGAAGATTTAGAGAACATGGGCCTCAAAGAAGAATTTGTCTGGTCGGCACCAACGCCGAAGAAATTCAAGAAGTTCAAGGTTCCTTCTCTGGTGGCCAGTTCATATTCTTCATCATGCGACACTGATGAAAATGAAGACTTGGACGACACTGCAGCAGGCCCTACTTCAACAACCAACCCCAACAACACTGGCGCTCCTCCATCAACTTGAATATCTTCAGGGGCGTTAGTCCTCAGTTTCGATCCTTTTGGTCATTTGATGACAAAGGGGGAGAAATATGAGTTAGTCTTCAAGCGGGTCTATAATAAGGGCATATTTTTTTAAGTTGCAACTCTCATTCTTCCGAAACTTTTATTGGATCGAGTTGTAATCTTAAAGCCTATGGTGCTCGGTGCTCTGATACTTTGATACATGCTTGAGCTCTGATACTTTTGATGCGCTATTCTGCATGCTTATTCCTCATTAATGTTATCGCACGCATGCTGAATTGCATCAGGCACCATATTTCATCATGCATTTCAAATTCTTCATATCATATATCAAATGCGTGTATGAATTACAAGATATAGGGGGAGATCTCCATGATTTAGCTCTTCAAGTGTGCATTGCTTCAAAAGCAAATTCCTCACTGTGCACAACTTCAGGGGGAGTTCTTCTATATCTTGCAATCAAATTCCTCAATATTAGTTTCTACACTTCATATATTTATCCCCGTTGAAAACTTAACCTATATTGTCATCAATCACCAAAAAGGGGGAGATTGTAAGTGCATCTAGTGCCCCTTAGTGATTTTGGTGTATTGAAGACTTATAGGTTAAGCATATGATGTGTTTATGAGTGTACACAGGTCTATAAGTCTATGAGGAGTTTGAAATTTACAGTAAAAGTCAACCCCTAAAAATGCAGTTCTTCGACTGAAGACTTTGATATTCTGAAGACTTTTTGAAGACTTTCTGAAGACTTTGAATGTGAAGAAATTGGTGTGACCTTGAAGACATGGTATTCGTTCGAGGAACATGAAGCGTGAAGACTTTTGTTTTCATAGTTTCATTTTTCTCTTTCTTGAGTCAGAGGAAACACTGTACTGTTAAAGGGGGTCGAGGAAATACTAAGGAGAAAATTTCCATGTGATGCTCAACTCAAATCCTACACCTACCAATCCCTTCGAGTGAAGCCATTGGAAATCTCATACAGTTCAGTCAATTTCTTCAGTGACAGAGACGCAGTTCTTCTGGTCACTGAGGACTTTGCTCTGACTGAGGAGTTAGGAATTCGCCAGTGCGAATTGCCTACACAGTGAGGAACATGATAGCCCTGAGGAATTTGTACTCCAAATTTCCGACCGT
Organism: Aegilops umbellulata; assembly: GCA_032464435.1. Classification (NCBI taxonomy): domain Eukaryota; kingdom Viridiplantae; phylum Streptophyta; class Magnoliopsida; order Poales; family Poaceae; genus Aegilops; species Aegilops umbellulata. The sequence continues at coordinate 293,091,667 of CP136060.1, forward strand.
TGCTGCGCCACGCGCCAGCTGTCCTAATATATCTTGTCCACCTAACGGTCATATCATTGAAGGGCATTTATGTCTTATCATGTCGGGCTGCTCCCTAGGCTATAAATAGCCGCCCCCTTCAACCACTAGCTGGTTGGCTGCTCCGCGTGAACTTGACACTTGTCATTTGAGAGCAACCCATCCTCCGAGGACTTTGAGCAAAAATCATCAAGTGAGGAAAATCCAAACCCAGAACACCTACAAACCCAAAGTGATTGAGCATCACTGAAGAAATTGATCCTGCGTGGATCCGACGCTTGTTACCTTTGAAGACTGTGCTTCTTCCAGACGGTTAGGCGTCAAGGTCTAGAGCATCCAAGAGGAATTGTGGATCGCCGAGTGACCAAGTCTGTGAAGGTTTGGAAGTCACCTAAAGACTTACCACGAGTGATTGGACGAGGACTGTGTGTCCTTAGTTCAAGGAGAATATGGTGAGGACTTGGTGTCCCGAGCTGCGTGCTCAGGACTGGGTGTCCGGGACTGTGTGTCCTCGAGTTTAAATACTTAGCCGCTCCAACCAGACGTACAACTGAGACAGCAGTTGGAACTGGTCTACCAAATCATTGTCTTCACCAAGCTTACTGGTTCCATTTCCTCAACACCTTCATTTCCTCATTACTGTGTTGTCTGTTTGTTCATATCTGTGTTTGAAGACTTTGACTGAAGACTTTCACAAATTCCTCAGTTCAATTTCTTCAGTCTGTTTGTCTTCATCTAGAGTTATCCTGTGCCTACGCTTTCTGTACTCTGTGTTTGTCTTCATTTCATCATGATGACCATGCATGTAATCTGTTATGTTACTTCTGAGTACTTATTCCGCTGCTAGTATTTCTTCGCTAAGGAATTTCCTCACGAGCAAATTCCTCAGTGAAGAATTTCATAAAAATCGCCTATTCACCCCCCCTCTGGTCGATATAACGTGCTTTCAAGCGACTGCACAGAGGTTGTCTCACACCTGCTGGTGAGTAGCTTCGACTCATTGTCTTCATCAAGACAGGACCTTGGGGTCATCTTGCTGTCCTCAAGATGGTTTGGCTCACTATCTTCCCTAAAGTTCTGCCTGGCATAAGAGATACGACTCTGAAAGAGAAACAAGGAGACACGTAACAGGTTTCACAATTATATAAGCAAATAAATGGATCTGTTCTGCATAAGGAACATGTTTTTACAACTACAATTTAAAACTGGTAGTTGTTGCAAACATCCAATCAGATATAAACAGCAAAGTAAACAGCAGTGGAGAAAATGATGCCTATCCAAATCTATACTAGAACAAAGTTTGAAGGCTTGAGATGGATGAACTTACATAACATGTTAACACGGGCTGGACAAAGCCCTTCTCCATGTTGATAGAAGGATAATTCAGTAAACTCCCCAAAGAAAATTCTTTATAAGCGTTGCCATTATTCTACATTTTGCAAAGAGTAAATATAGATCAAATAATATTGGAAGAAACAGAGGATAATGAAGCTCAGGTGTAGACTAATGATACGTAATCAAATAGCAATTAATTAAGTACATCGTTACAAGGCAAAAGGTACTGACAAGAGGAATACAAACATCAACGTGGCATTGGCTTTATTCAGCATTTTGGTAAGAGTAAATGTAGATATGATAATTTGGAGAAAGTGGAGGGCAGGGCAGATAAGATGCAGAATAATGCTAGACAATCAACTATCTCGCGATGCAAGTACAGTAATACCACCATCGTTCGTTACTACTTGTCGCTCAAATGGATGTATCTAGCACTATTAAGTTCTAAATACATCCAATTGATCAACAATTAATTCGATACAGAGGGAGTACATGACAACAGGTACTTACATGAGCAATCCAAAACTTCATAACCATTGTGTTAATTCTACATTTATCTAAGAGTAAATATAGATCTTACAATTTCAAGCAAAGGGAGGATAAAGAAGCAAACATTAATAGTGATGCTACATAATCAAACAACAATGAGTGTATGTATGCTGACAAAGGGCAAGAGGTACTGACAAGAGCAATGCAGAGCCCAGTATTGTTGTGAGATCCTATGAACCTTTGAGCAAGGAGATTCATCTGAAATTATTTTTCATACAAGAGAGAAGGTAAGGCACATGCAGAAATTTAGGAGTTCAAATTTTGAATTGATATCATAGACAGTACCTGACGCTGGGCTATGAGCAGTTCTAATAGGGGTTTGGCCAGTGCAGTAGGGGTAAAGTGTGGTACAGTTGGGCCTGTGTTTTCTATGGCTGCTGATCTATCTGATTTAACAGGTATCACTACCTTTTCCAAATACCTAGTTTGTACTCCTTGAGGATCTGCACTCACCTTCTTCCTTTTGGACATCTATTACGAAAGAACAACATTCGACTGGAAAAACATAGTATGACGACACATGGAATAGGTATAGAAAATGGATAGGTATGGCATATCCTCATATATGATGCTTAAACTAAGCAAATGGTGTAACAAAGTAGAAGTAATGCAAGAGGTCGGATGCAAAAATATGTGTGACCAATACAACCTTGCCAAGTTAGAGCAAGCACCTTGATGGGTGAATAAGATAGGCCATCCTCCACCATGCCAAGTTTGTTAGCCAGTGGATTGTTCCGCAATATTCCTCTCGTGCGCCCATTCTCATATTCATTTTGATAATGTTCAATACCTGGCATGCATGAAAACATAAAAACAAGTGAGATTATCTTTGTAATGCAGAAGTGATTCTAATCCAATACTGCCTCCCTGTAAACCCCTTTATGCTATCTATGCAATTCTTCTAAGAGGTGCCATGCATGCTGTAATTTGGTGTGTGCATTAATATAATGTGGCCTACAACTCAAAATATGAGAGCTCCAGAAATGATGATACTTCGCAGATGACAGCTTCAACATATAGTAAAGAAGAACAAGTCGACCTGAGCTGACAGATTCAAAATATACTAAGGGAGAACAACTCGACCTAACCAGTCGACCGTAAGAGAAGAGGATCATCTTAAAGAAGAGCAGAAGAGCAAGCAGATTGAAGATATTACAAGTCTTTCTATACAATGTCGGTTGGCCACCCATGATGAACCAGAGCGCACAGAGAAATACTATTCCTTCCGGTCTCTCCATATGTGTCTCACATGCATTTCAAAACTAAAGTAGGAACATTTAGCTGACTAATTAAACATCTCTCAGTTTTATTAATATTAGCATAATATCATATTTGAATTTGTACAACTAAGCTTGTTTAGCTCGATGGGTGGAGCAGTGCTATTACGACACGAACCACGTAGGCTGATCGTGGTTATCATAAAATGGGGAAACCATAAGCATGATGAGTATAGTGTTGACCGTGGCAGTGGGATGGCAGATCTGAAGCTGCAAACCGCGCAATGGGTAGTTAGAAACCGATGTTTGCTTTGAAATAACAACTAAGATTTGGTATGGACAAGAAAGTATAGTCAACAAGTGACAAAGAAATGCAGTTATGTTGTCTCTCTATATGTCGCGACATGCATTTGGAAACTCAAGTGGGACCTTTAGCTAACCAATTAAATGTGTTTGTTAGCTAATATCAGTATCATATCACAATCATATTTGAACAACTAAGCTTTGGAATTTTGAGTGTTGTGTTGTTTAGCTTGAAGGGTGGAGTAATGCTAGTATGACAGAAAGCACCTATGCAGATCATAGTAGAGTAGATAAAAGGGGAAAACCCTAAGCATCAAGAGTAAAATCAGGAAAGTGGAACTAGCTGGACCAGTGGGTGGCGCACATGCTTTTAATTAGAAACGAATATAGGAACATTAGGTGACCAATTAAAAGAATATAGGAACATTAGATTCGTTTTCAACACGTAAGCTATGGAATTATGAGTGGCATGTTGTTTCGCTTGATGGGTTGAGGTCTTGAGGAGTAGTGCTAGCACGACACGAAGCACCTACGATGATGGTAGTGAATATAAAGGGGGGAAACCATAAGCTTTACGAGTATAGTGACCGTGCCATGGCGGATCTGAAGGTGCAAACCAGACAAAGCTACTTCACAACCAATGTTTGCTTTCAACTAGCCACTATGATTTGGTAAGGACAAGAAAAGTACAGGAAATAATTTAAGATCTATTTTCTGGGTGAGATCAATAACTTAAGCACATATGGAAGAGTACCACCTCTCTTGCGACTCCGTTTAGGCCCCTGCTGATACGTTGAGGGTGTTGCGGGTGCGATGGCTGTCGGCGGCGGGGAAGAAGACTTTAGACGGCATACGGCCGGGTCAGGGGATAAATCATGTTGTCGTGGACGAGGCGATCGTAGGAGCGGCAACGGCAAGGTGGACGACGGCGCCGATGAAGAGAGAGGACGCGATGAAAGGATCCTGGTCCGGCGCCGTGGATGAGAGATGTCCATCTCTTGCAGTGGACGACGGGGTAGGGGTAGCGGCTCCGGCAAGGTGGAGGATGGGTGGCGGATGGAGGAGGCTGGCCGCAGTGGGGAGGTTGTCGTGGCGCCGACGGTGTATGAATGGGGAAATGGGGGGAGGGGGATCTCAAACTTTGGGACGCGCTTGTCTGAAATGTGGGAAAGTTACGAACTTATACCCCGTTTAAAATTTTGTACATCACGTCAGTTGGGGATAGAGCAGTAATCTCGCATCTCCCAAATATTTGCCGGTAACGATTTCCGGCGAGGAGAGGGTGTTTTACCGCCCACGGTTGGCGCCCACGGTGTATGAACGGGGCTGATAGGTAGGGCAGTTTTGTCACGTCTGAGGAAAGTTACACATCTGCCCCTATTTAAAATATTAGCCTACATTGATTTTGGACGAGGAGAGTTTGTTTTGCCACCCATCGTATATGAATGGGGAAATGGGGGGAGAGACACATGTCTTTCGGATGAGCTTGAATCAAATGTGTTTTGCTTCCCACGTTTGGCGCCCACCGTGCTTGAATGGGCTCAGAGGCCGTCGTGTCACATCTGATTGAAGTTACTAGTCTACCCCTATCGACAACAGTGTAAATCTGGTCAATAAGGATGTCAAGTGTCAGGGGTAGACAGTAATTTCCATCTCGCAAAAACTTGCTTTGGGCAGCCCACAAATGATAGTGGGTGTTTAGCCACTTCGTTAAAAACATGGGAGAATTAGCATTCACGTTTGCCCTGGGCCCTGGCAACTAAATCCAAATCCAATTTTTATTCCATTACGAATATCCATAGAAAATTCTATGTTTTGTTATATATTTCTTCAAAACCACAACAAAGATTTATTCCACCTTTATATATGATTATGATTTAGAAATATCGTGATCTTCAAATTTAGTAGGTTGGATACACTTTGAGTCAAACAGTTATTTCATCCAATACAATATGCTCACACGAAAAACAGTTCACCTTATGTCAATCATACAAGTACCAAGAATTACGTCGCCTAAAAAATTCGGGTCATTACAACACATGGACAACATAGGGGGTCTTACAACATAATCCATTCAGAGACATGACACAACATGCAAGTACAATAATCTAATGACAATTTCAACTAGTATCTAAAGAAGAACTTGTACCCTGGGCTTCAGATAGCAGAAGAAGCAGGACCTCCTCCTTCTTCAAATGCAACATTCTTACTTCCTCCAATTCTTGGGTTGCTTGCATAATGCGTTCAGATAAGTGCATAATTTCCAGCTTCAAGATCGAGATTACCACATTCATGGCAGCCACACCATCTCTTTCTGCCTCTAGTAGAGCCTCAAGAACTATAATATCTATGCTCAGACTGCTCTCTGGCGGTGTTGCCTCTGAACTACTACCATCTGGTAACATGGATGGCGCACTGCTTCCACAAATAGATTATAGGGTTGTACATTGTGTCCTAGTGTGAACGACATCCTGAAAGGTTTCCGCTGGACATAAGTAAGAGATAGTTATCGCATGATCCAGGCAGTAAGCTTACATGGTAAACAACATACGAATTATTGTCGAGCATGGCAAGCTATATTTAAATGGTTTGAAGCAGCATCAGCCGAAAAGAAATTAAAATGGTAAGATGAAACTAGGGATGTAAGTGGCAAATAAACGACATCCGCCATTCCCATCTAGTTACTTTTTGCTAGCTCCCTAGTTCATTTTCCTCGAAAAACAAAAACTCATTTGAACTATCATACCACTAGTGGACTTTAATCGGGATTAAATGGGACCCAGTTGACATACCTAGTTGAAAGGGAGTGAACCACCGCTATATTTAAGTTGCCAAGGAATCTAAGCAGTTGAAATAATCTGAGAAAGCACTTAACAGTGTGGCCTCATATAAACTATGAAGACAGTCTTGTGATGAAGTTCGGAGGAAAAGTTAAGGACTCAATGAACTAAGCATGCATTTCTTTACGATAGTGCAGCAGGTACTGCTGACATATTGTCCAACTGAGGTATAGCGTAATAAGTAATAAACAAGCATTCGAATCAAGCAATACAGCAAAGTAGACAACTGAACTATTTATAACGCGTCTCATGAAAAATTGAATGATGTCATGAAGAAATTCAAAGGTGCGGTGCTTATGCTAAGAAAGTGAACGTAGGCGCCGGCCGTTGGATAATAGTACCTCTCGGTGGCGTATGGGTATCATTGTCATACTTGATAGCTAAGGTTCGTTGATGGTGCTCGTGTTGCGGTTGAGTTTGGGCCGGCTGTCGCCGTCGCTGAAGCGGCTCCGGTGCTTCGGTTGCGGCGCTTGTCTACATACAAGAAAGCTCATCTGTGGTAAGTGAATAGTTGCATGATAAAGAAGAGAAAAACCTAAGGAGTACAAATTGAAATAACCTGATGAGGCTGCGGCGTCAGTAAAGCAAGGCCGGTGGAGTTGAATATGGCGTCCGTGGAGCGGGTCCGGTGAAGTGGACGAAGGCTTCGGTGGGCGCGGTATATTGTGCTTTTGCTGAGCCGGATCTGTTGCGGCGGACGAGGGCTGGTATGAAGGGCCAGTGATGGGCCGGACGAGGGAGTCAGTGAAGGGCCTACACTGGGGTGGACGAGGGCGCCGGTTAAGCAGATCTGGTGCGGTGGACCATGATGGCGGTCAAGGAGATCTAGAGCGGTGGACAAGCCAGTCGCTGAAGCGGCTCCAGTGAAGTGGTGAGTTGGTAGTTGGGGGTTCCAAGGTGCGGAAGGTAGATCCGGAGGGGTGTGAGGTCCACCGCTGCGGCATAGGACTAGATTCGGCGGCTTGCCGTGGTTGCGGGGTCGGAGACGGGAAAGGGAGGGGCTCTGGGGAAAAATGTTGGGGGCAAAGAGGGGAAAACAATGGAGTTACCAAAGCAGCCCTTTTCCGTTCATGTGGCAGGGGTAAAACAGGAATATCGCAGGGCTAAACTTTCGGGCGCTAGATGTTTCGATGTGAGTAGGAAGTTTGAAAGCTTTTGGCGCCTGAAATTATAAGTGTTCTGCTCTTGTACGGCCGACTATGATATCATGGCCGAGAATTTATTTGTTTTGCTTGCAAAAAAAAGTGCAAGTTTTGAAACTCAATGTCTCCAACTCGAACTTAGATTGTCCATTCAATTCAAATATGGATCTTTGAGCTAGTACAAGAAAATACCATCATACTGTCCAATTCAAATGGAACTCCAAATGTGTTTATCCTAAATATGATGACAAAAGCAAAAATGTGTATGTGTATGAATAAAGTGGATGATTATAAAGTTTGAACATGCCCGTATGTGTATATCTCTAGGTTTGATATATGAATTTGAAATCACGAAATCCCGGCTTAAAAATGTACCTCCGTTTAAATGAATTACATAAGCTAATGATGGAGTCGAATTCCAAATTTCCAATCTTAGGTTTGTAATTCTGGTACATCAAGGTATATCACACATGTTCAAAAGTATCGTTACCTCATAGTCCAAACTGTGAAACAAATTGATCAACCATGAGTGCGCACACTATTGACCATATCACTACTAGGGAAAACCTTATACACAGAATCTTAGCAGCAGCGCGGCACAAAAAGAAGCGCTACTGCTAATTAGCAGTAGCGCGGGTTTTTAACCCTCGCTACTACTAAGTTGATAGTAGTAGCGTGGGTTTTTAACCCTCGCTACTACTAAGCGGTCTCTACCGTGCCCCCCGACACATGCCATAGTAGTAGCGAGGGGTATAAACCCGCGCTACTACTAAGTTGATAGTAGGAGCGCGGTTTTATACCCCTCGCTACTACTAAGTACGAGGTAGGTGAAGTCGCCAAATCCTCGGCCGAATCCCCATCTCCTCCCCCAAATCCCTCCTCTCTTCCACCATTCTCTCCTCTCACTTTCCATACGCTCTCACATGGACCTCTTGCCCATGCACCCATCCTCCTCCATGGCGCCGAAAGAGGCCGCCGCCTCGCGCCACCGGTGTCTAGGAGCTCGCCGGTCTTCCACCAACGTCTAGGAGGCATCCGCCCCGCGCCACCACACCGCAGCACCTCGCCACCGGTGACTATCTCCGCTGCTCCCTACATCGGCTTCCTCTCTCCCTCGGTTTTCCTTTTCTCTCTCTCCCTCTGGTTTGACTCACCCTCCCATGTCCATGCCCGTGCAGGTCGTCGCCATGGATGACCCAGAGCTATCTGGCATGGTCGGGAAGAGGAGCCCCACGCCGTGGCCTGGCTCTGCCATAGAAATGGGCCCTCTCCAACAGCCACTGTTGGATCTGGTCTTCCGCTATCCGTTCATGCCTCCGGCGACCCCAATCATCGCTAGATCTTACCATTGCTGCCATTGACAGCACGCACGGGATCGAGATTTTGTTTTTGTTTTTGAAAGTAATAGCAGTAGCGCGGGGTATAAGACCCGCTACAGCTAATTAGTAGTAGCGTTGTTTGCAACGCATGCTACAGCTAACCATGCATAGCAGTAGCGTGTGTCAACATGCGCTACTGCTACAAGTTAGCTGTGGCGCTGTATCAGTAGCGCGGGCACCCGCGCTACTGATACACCCAAAACCCGCGCTGCTGCTAGGCTTTTCCCTAGTAGTTTATATATCTCAATTACACTAAAGTCCCTCAAATATAGACACCTCACTCTTTATCTGAAGCCAACCCCCCCACCCCCCCCCCCCACACACAAGTCGTTCTCTCCCCCAGACACGAACACACTAGCACATTAACACCCCCCTCTCTTCTAAAGTCCGGACCCCAATATAGGTCTCTATCACTTTGTCTCTCAGGCATGCACACATCTCTTCCCCCACTCGCTAGGTCTCCCGGCATCTCTCTTTCCCAAGCACACGCACTATGTAGAGTGTATCTTTCCCATACACACAAAACATCGCCCCAAAAGTTTATCTCCCTAGTTATGTGGTTCTTGCACACTCACCTCACACACCACCCCCACTTCAAACAAGCACACTTTGTCTCCTTGTGCACCACTCTCCTCTTTCTATCTCTCCCACATGCGGACCCGCCCGAGCTCCTTCCCTATATACATATATGCCATGACTCTTTCCATAGCTCCCTAATGTATCATCGGTCTCAATCTCGCATGTTGTTCTCTACACCATCTATTCTAGATCTCTCATGAAGTCCCTATCACACACACGATGACTCGCTTCCCTTGCGTCTCCATACATAGGCCAATTTCGAACAACATCAACATTGTCTCCCTATCTATATGCCATTTATGGACACAAACGACCCCTCTCTTCCTCTCTCTCTCTCTCCGTTGCTATCTCTCTCTCTCCCTCTCTCTCTCTCTCTCGCTCGCTCGCTCTCACACCCCTCTCCCACACACACTTGATGTCTCTTCCAAATAGTCTGCTCCCCGCCCACACCCATGCTATCCCGCTACTACATATGCCTTTCTCTCTCTCTGACATTCATGTCACACCATTCCCCCTTCCCTTATACTAGGTTTACATCATTAGTGGTCTCTCTACTCCACATACACACACTCCCTCTCACACACAAACGTGCACACAAACACACACAGACACGCACAAACACCCATTTATCTGGATCCTCATCTCTCCCCATGTCCGCGTGTGTATCTCACACACTCACTCTCTGATTATGTTTGTGTGTCTCCATGTTACACAACACAAATCCCCATGTACATGTCTCTCTCTATCCTCCACACACATAGACACAAAGAATCTCTTATCATTGCCTCAGTCTCTAGACATATCACACATGCACACTGTCTCTCTCTCTCTCGCAAACACGCTCAACAAGAGTTTCCCCGTGAATAACTTACCGTCTATTCATCAACAGTCGTGGCAGCATAGCGAACACGAGACGTGAAAAAGAATAAATCTACACGTGCATAGACCACCTAGTATGACTACTAGGACTAGACCAAGCCCAAAGCGCGCTGCCGTCACCCCCTCCTTATCGGCGACGGGAAAACCTTTGTTTTACACAGTCGAGAAGTCATTGTGCTAAGGCCCCACATGCTGAGGCGTTGAATAGAATGTAGATCCTAGTTTACGGAAACAAGTATCGATAATATGTTTTTATCTCCAAACTTATATTTCTTCTCTTATAAAAAACCGAGGTGGTGATGATGGTACGCGTGCCACCTTGCAATATAGACCGTCCGATCTATATCTGATGGATGGAAATTAAACTAGAAGATACCCGCACCTCTCTCCACATTTGTAGACAAGGCCTTCCCTCGTTCATCCTTATCTCCAAAAACCTCATTGTTGAGCAATTGAAAAAGGAAGCCTCTAGAACAAACTGGCCTGGTGGCCGCTGCCGGCGTCATCCATCCCCATGCCTCCACTCAGTCCGACCACCAATCACCACCACGCCCCACTCCTCTTCACCTTATCTCCTATTTCTCGAGATATCATTAGTTTTTACACATGGGATTACTCCCTCATGGGTCAATCATAACAAGTGTTTCATAAAAAATGCATCTTGATGTTCCGTGCAATGCACGGACATCTTGCTAGTACTCCTACAGAAGACTAAGTTGGTGATGATGGTGTGTCTGCCATCCGTCATTTCTGACCATTAGATCTACATCTAACGACTGTGAGGTAAGTTGTTGCCTTTTCTCACCAACATCCCACTTCTCTACCAATTTGTAGAAAAACCCATAATTAGTATCTTAAAACCAACCACATCCCTCCCTCACCTTACCAAAACAGCCCAAGGAATATATTTTGATTGAAACATAATATATCTCTAGTGATATATGTATATCAAAATTAGAGTGTTTTGTATCAAGTTTGTGAATAAGTATTATTCTAATTATGATCCGTTGCAACGCACGTGAACATTGCTAGTATTTCCAACCATGCAAAAAATGCTAGTATTTCCATAGTTTCGAGTTTTCCATCAAGATATTAGTCACTCATGGTTGATATTTACTTTCAATCACGTACACATATGCACTATGTAACTAGCTAGCCTTGCTTATTGGCTTCCAAAGATTAACTTTCACTCCTACTTACAATATGTAGAGTATTTAACAAAAAACTACCACTTTCAACCAGCCCTAGGAAAAAACTACTGTACAAAAAATAGCAAAAACATACCCAAAATTTCTTAATCCGCGCCAAAAACTACTACCTCGTGCCGATTAGGCTCGTTTAAACCCGTTTATGACAGGGTTGGCCCACACGTCCGTGCTGACGAGGCAGCTTAAAACAACACATTTTGTTTGACCGTTGACATGAGGGACCCACATCTGACCTTCTATCCTGTTATTCCCCCTAAAATCATTATTTTTCCTGAACATTACTTCAAACAGTATTGATGCGTGTTCGTCGGTGGCGCCGGTGATGACTGAGTTGGCCGCCGCTCCACCGAACAGGCCGGATGCCGCGCTGGCCTCCACACGGGTTGGCAGGCTGGCCCGAGCATGACTGACGAGTGAGCAAGCCGCCGCGCTGGACTTCGCTCTAGCCAGATGGTTGTCCTTAGCGCAGCGCGCGCGAGCAAGCTGCCGCGCCGCCGTGACAATCTAGCTAGCAAACCTTGCAGACAAGCAGCTAGACAAAGCTATCTTGGCTAGCTAGTAGCCGCGATCGCCGGACGGAGCTGGCATCCAGGCTGCCACAAGATGGGCTCCGCACCGCCGGCGGTTTTAACCTTGTCTTCTGCCGACGGCGGTAGCTGCGTCCCATGGCCGAGGATGACTAGGTGGACGGGCCGGAGGTAGGAGGTCACTCGGGGATTTTTGTGCAGACTGACATGTAGGTCCCACAAGTCATGACGCCAAACTTGCCGGTCGAATAGAAGGCGTTGACTTAAGGGGCGACATGGGTTGAAACATGCCTATAACGACACTTCGTAGAGTAGTCGTTTCTTGGTAGGGCTGGTTGGCAAGGGCATGTACAATGGTTGATAAGGTAGTCTTATCTTAGTGGTTTCTTGGCATTATTAGTGGTTTCTTGTAAGGAACAATGTACTACTAGCGACAAAAGGCGATTCTAGGTTGCGTTGTACTCCAACGAGTACTACTAGTGGTCGCGGGAGTGTATACCTCATTTTGTGGCTTCGATCCCGGCCGAACGCACGGCGGCCTTTTTTTAAATAGTAACTTCACTGCGAGCCAATATTGTACACGGGTAGTTTGAGTTTTGAAGTCGAACGGACATGCCGCACCACAATCTTGGTGCACTAGATAGCCTTGCCACGTGAACGGTTTTCCTTCCCATCATCTCGTGGCTCGCGTGCTCACCCTAGCCGCACCTCGCTTGCAGCTTCCTCATCAGCTAGTAGCATATTTAAACTAGTGCCTCCCAATTAAGCCCGAGGAGCCGGAAAAGCCTGGCGCGACATTGGGAATTGTGAAATATGGCTATGTATGTAAAGTGCTACTAATACTCTACTATTCTGTAGCTTGTGGTGTTGCACGCATGGACTTCACTCCATTATCGGCTCTATAAAAGAAATTCCTCTTGACGTGATTTTTTTTAAACGGAGGCAAAAGCTTTGCCTCACCTCATTCATAAAGAAGGAACTAGTAACGAAGTTCAACGAGATCCATTACATCTCCACAAATGGAAGCGAAAAGCCTAGTCTCGCTAACTCAAATGTTCTGCCCCCGCAGTAACCGTCGCTGATAAACAGGCTGCTAGTATGTGCGTGAGAGGAGCGGCTGAGTAGGCCAGCTACGCGCTTGAATAGAGCACCGAGAGTACCCACTGCGCAGGTGTACTTTCCCTGCATTGATAGTACAGCGATGGTTCTAGAGAACAGTAGTACCCTCCACTGCCAACTATAGCTCCTTGTCCTTGAGATTCAAGAGTTCAAAACTGGTGCACTATACTAGAAGTACAGTACATCACACTAATAGTTGAGAAAGTAGTACTAGTATTGCGACAGTACGAGTACGTAGTAAATAATAGCCTCACCCCTTCGCTAAGGAATGATCGAGGAGCTACAGTTGGAAGGGACGAGGCCCTGCGGTTACTACGCTCTTATCTCCTCCTCGCCAGTTCCCCTCCCCCCGAAGAGAAGGCAGTTCGTCGCTGCTCCCATGGATTCGCCAGGTGGTTCTCCTCCTCGTCAGGGCTGGGAGACCCTGGACGGCGATCCTCTGGGAGAAATCGCACGCCGCTCCGACATCCTCACTGTTGCAAGACTCGATGCTTTCTGCACCAACTTTTTCAAGATGGTGCTTAAACAGGCTTGGGAAAAGGCCATGCTTGTTGGTCTTCCATGCGTCCTCGAGGAGAAGGTTCTTCTATGGGACAATCCTTCGAACAGTCCACCGCTCCCTGGCCATGGTTGCATGTTGACTCCGCTAGAGTTGCCGACGTTGAGAGGTAGTCGGATTTTTTCCGATGAGCAGGTCACTCATGGAGTTCGATCATGTAGTACTTAGTTATTCCATTTCCATCCGTAATTTCTCCACTGCAACCCGTCTTATATATAGGTCTGGGTTGGTGCCAGTGAAGATTGGCTTGCATACCTCCGGCCGGATACCACCATCATTTTGCACAACATCCACAATAGTGCGGCCGTTCCCGTAGACCCCTTCTCCACCATTGGGATCGGCCTTCCAGACTGGCTGGGCTTGAATACGTATGATGATGCCTACATGAGATTGAAGAAGATAGCAATTGCGGACCCCCTGACAAAGAGACGCGGCTACAACGATTACTATCTCATCGTGGTGTTCGACATAAGCATTACCATCAATGCAAGAGGCCGTAACGGCAGAGGCTGGTGCATGTTGGTCACGGCAGATTTGTACCCCTACACGTTCGAAGATGCCGTGCGCCCTCTAGGCCGCATCTTCGCGGTGACAAGCCAGGGGGCTTGTTTCATCTGGTTGCCATCCTACGGTACGGGAGATTACAAACGAAATGCACAAATCATCATTTGCATCCCTAATGGTACTCCATTACTTTGCAGGGACTAGTCATCCCCCGATCAAAATAAGATCGCCGATCCTGGATGTGCATTTGCATCCGCAATTCGGTCTAACCTGGAACCTTGTAGCTGACTTTGGCATATTGGGATCAACTATCTTAGCAGTCGTTACCCATGGTACCACTGATGTGCAACATGGTCACACAATCTACCACGATCAGACCGTCACCATCTACCTAGGTATTCTGTTTAGTATTATATTTTTTAACCCTCTCGCCTTCTCTTTCATTTTTGTACTACTTACGAGTACTAGTAGGAGTACTTTTTACCTTGGAGTAGCTATCTAGGCCCTTGAAGACTTGAACCCACTAGCTGCCACCATTTTTGTTTTTCCGTGTCTTACTATCTCATCCATGTAGCCAAGAGTGGCTATATATAATAAGCCGGTTATTTTACTTCCCCTATACCGGAGTAGTACTATTTGCTGCACAGTATTACTGACCGCCATATTTGAGCACAACATTATTATGCATGGACCTTGACTATGTACATCACCATGTGTCCAGATCTGAGATGTCGCGTGTACCAGATGAACGACACCGAGTTCGACCACCGTAATGCTACGTGGGTGCCGAGGAACACTCTTAGAGAGTACTCGCTTTTCATTGGGGACAGCTACCCCATTGTGAAGCAGATGCCACCTTCCGTGCACGACACCGAAGGCCTGCCGTTCATGAAGCATGGTTGTGTCTTCAGTGTGCACCGCCGGATGAACTACATGCTGGGTCACGCTATCCCTGATTTATGCCGCTTTAGCTTGGATGAGTCTCCATCGTGTGGAACCGGACTAGAAAGCTGCGACAATGATTACCGTTGCCCACCGCTATGGATCATGCCATCCATGAAGAACACCTGGGACCAGAACCTGGAGGAGGACATGTAGCCCATCTATAACGTGTAAGTGGAGTAGGGTAAATTGTGAACGGTAGCGCTGTGAATATATGTAGACTAGTCGTGCATAAATTTATCACATGAATTGGAGATGAACTTGTGTGGCATACTGGCATTTGTCCTTTAGAATTTATTAATAGTAAATGTGTTATGTGTGCATGCAACTTGTGTGGTTGTTGCACGGGCTCCAACACACTTTTTGAGAAAAAAAGGTGGCACATCTTTAGATATAGGTGACGTGGCAGCATCATACAGTAGCATCGTTCGCTATAGTTGTACTATACTCCTACTAGGACGAAAACTCCTATAAAACCTTGTGCTTGGCTCTTTGCCTCTTCGGGGGGTTCAACAGTTCGTACTCGTGTGAACCTTGCACTTGGCTCTTCGCCTCTTCGGAAGGTCCAACAATGATGATACTACAGTACAATATGCTTCTGGCAATCTGACACTGATTGAACTGCTGCACGTCCACCGCGAGGGCGAGGGCGAGGGAGAGGGCGCTGTAGTCAAAACCCTCTCCTCGTCCTGCGAGCCACCGCACGCGTGGGCGAGGGAGAGGCATAGTAAGCAAGCTTCTCCTCGTTCGGCGAGTTGACGAGACACATCAAAGCAGTACTAGTACTAGTCCATACTGCGTCCTTTATAGTTAATATGGCTTAATTTGAAACAAGAAAAATACACTGGCGGTCAACGTATGTAATAATACGCTCTTTACGGTCACTATATATAGTTTTGCGGTGATTATACGATCACTAGCTCATCGTAGAGCACCGTATTGCACCCTACTGACCGGCCACATAGTCGACATGGCACTTTGTTGACTAGTTAAATTGTCACCTGGTTTCTGGGTCCAACCTGTCAGTTGGCAGAGCAAAGAAATCAGTTAAACAAAACTTTACGCAGGCGCGACAGGAGTCCAACCCTTGCACGCGAACCACCCTGGCTGTGTATGTGAGTGCATGCACGTGTACTCCCTCGGTCTTCCAACAAAGAGTGTACATCGGCTGAAAAACAAAGAGTGTACATCTAAACTTCCAATGCATTTAGCCATTAATCTAAATCGATATTGATTGACTAATGCACCAACTTGTGCTCTAGGTATAGGCTACATGTATATCCTTAATTACAGCATGCAACAACCTTCATTTAATCTTCTTCTCTCAATGGTCGCATGCACACATAAGTCTGCTACTTTTGGGTGTTAATTATGCCATGGTCAATGTGTAAATCTCTAAATGTACAGTCTTTCACGGGAGTAGGGAGTAGGTTGAGCACTTGAGCGTGAGCGTGTGTGTTGCTTCGTGTGCTGTGTGCCGCATGGGTGCGTGAGTGTTGCGTGCGTCCATGTGTACATGTGAGTGTTGCATGTTGCAGGCATGCATGCATGCATGAGCTTTTACTCCCTCCCATTGACATGTTCATATTTCAAGCTTCCTCTGTTCCCTCCATATGGTGATACTCCCTATGTTCCCAAATACGGAGTATTTGTCTTTCTAAAGATTTCAACAAGTGACTACGTACGAAGCAAAATGAGTGAAGTGAGCATAGATGCATAGGGATATTGTAGATAGGAAGTCTTCGCGATCCATTATTCCGCATCTCGGTCAGAGAGAACTATTTAACTAGTCTTCACAGTGAAGTGACAATACATGCTGCAGCAGATGGGACACACGCGTGTTGGTGTTACTAAATCAGCCTTACCCAGTACTGCCATCATGTTTGCCAGTAGAGCACGCTTCATCAAATACGCCTACGCACATCTCTCCTCCATTAACTGACATATGGGCCCTCTTGAGGTAGACCCACATGTCATCGACGTAAATATTTACACTCCGAAGGACGGTATATCCTGGTAGTAGTACTAGTAGAATTGAGATTTAGTGCACTTTCTTCCTCGTCTTTCACTCTTCTTCCTCCTCTCTTCTTCTTCCTCCTCTCTTCCCCATCGTCGGCCGCACACCATTTCCCCCACTCACTGCTCGCCCGCCCGCGCCATCTTCCTTGGTAGCTCGCACGTACCATATCCCCTCGCTCACTGCTCGGCCACACACGCCATCTTCTTTGCTCGCCCGCCCGAATCCACTTCCCCGCTGGCTCGCAGGCACCGAAAACCCCAATCACTCAGCGCCCTAAAAAAACCTATGGCAGAACCGACTGACACACAGTGTCGCGATTGGAATTCCCTCCCCGATGTTCTCTTGGAGCAGATCTGTAATCGTATGGACCTACTCGGCACCATCCGTCTGGCCGCATGCTCGGTGTCTTTGTACCGTCTACTCATATACAACTGGCCGGCTCTTTTCAAGACACCCTGCTTTCTGATGCCTGATCCTCGCAGGTGGCCCAGACACCAACTTGACAATTCTACGGAGGTTGCCATGGTACCCCTCAACATGCTACCACTACCCGTCCACCTGTCCGTCATGCGCGGCCACTACTGGGCGTGCATGAAGGCCAACTAGATTGTCCTTATCCACCAATCCGGTAGTCCGTGGCATCTCGTGGATATCTACACCCAGCGAGAGATCACCCTTCCACCATTGGATACCGCCACCATCAAGCCTCGCGGCCTGCCGGACGCTCCTTCCTACTACGCATGAGATGCGTCAAGCTTTTGGCTCGACCTCTGTTTGCTGAAAGTTGTAATCTGCGAAGTGCCCACACCATCAGAAGATTACATGGATTACAAGCTCATTGCCTTGTTCAACATGGGATTAGTCTATCTGGAATCCGGTCGCTATACATGGTTATGGCTCATAATCAATCTTGTTGAGGTAACATTTATGTCTGATGCTATAGTGCATGATGGCATCGTTTATGCGGTCAACGCACAGATTGGCTGCCTATACTGGTGGAATCTATCGTCGTGTAATTGTTCTATCTCATCTCATCTTTACCTTATGAATACGACTTCCTGTTCATTGTTACAAATTTGGAATAGATAGTATGTCTATAACCACATCATTGCTATATGTTCCTCTCATTTCCTAGATTTTTATGACCACACATGTTATTGTTAGAGTTGATATGAGAACAATTGGCATCTAATGATTGTTAGAATATATATATTATGAGCATAACCTCATGATTGCTACATGTTACTCTCATTTCCAAGATTTTTATAACAACACATGTTATTTCTTAGAGTTGATATGAGAACAGTAGTAAGTGTTATGGTAGAATATGAGTAGGCCCTGTCATAGCTGTTTTCCTCTCATTATTACATGATGTTTGAACCATGACATATTAACTTGGGGTTTTGATTATGACCACGGCATTGCAATTCTCTGCCTATGATATGTGTCACTGTTATAATAATCTTAATTCCACACATACTCTGAACATGATTGTTTATTTTTGTCCTTTTGGTCTCCAATTTGAATTGTTGCAGCAAACGCAAATGTGCTGGCCTTCATGATTACAGGACCTGGAATCATACCAGCCGATGAGTGGTGGTTTATCGCTCGTTCAGCTGACGGCGGTCATTTGATGCTCATTCTCACGTACCAAATTGACCAAACCATTACATCAAACCACATGCAGTACAATTCCTGGGGCGTTTGTGACATTGATGGCTATGGCTGCTCCGTGTTCGAGAAAATTCCCAGCTCTGTTGGGCCAGGCGTATTCAACTGGAGGCGGGTTTATAGCCTCGGCAACCACTCCATGTTCCTCGGGCTCAATTATCCAATCATCCAACCAATCATCGACCATATTACCGGCGATGATTACCGTGCTATGCAACTTCCATTCACCAGGGGGGACTGTGTTTACACATCATACCATGGGTTTCATGAATCACCATATTCAAAGATTCGTCGACACAGCTTGTTGCCAGATAATCTTCAGTGTGTGAAAGGCATCAAGCTTCCATGCGATGGATGGCTTTTGCAAACCCGACATGCAACGATGTGGTTCATGCCAACAGCAAATATGCACAACTTGATTCGTACTGATATCTAGACTGAGCCATGTATTAGGCTTCAAGTGCGCACTTGTTAGTTAAACCTATGGTTAAAATGTGACACTAAATACGACTAGTAAGTAGTACAGTAGCAGTACTAGTATACGTCGGTCAAATTATTCATCATGTCCACACATTGAATTGATGTGACAACACGCTGCGCATGAGGTGACACAAGAATCCCGGCAACGTATTCGGCTATTGTGGACTTTAGATTTGGAGTACCACTTATCTGTCGAAATCTTTCATCATTCACTTAAAAAAGTTGATTGATCCTACATTGAGTACCATATAACTGGAATTAACCGATGCAAGTCCAAGAAGGATTGGCCGATGCTGTCGGCTGGCGTCAAGTTCGATCCCACGGATTAGGAGCTCATCGAGAACCTTGAGGACAAAGTGAGTGCTGACAGCCCGTGATCTCACCCTCTCATCGATTTGTTCATACCAACCATCGACTGCGAGCACGACATATGCTACACCCATCCTGAGAAACTTCCAGGTAAGACACCGATCGGTCGTCTACTTGCACAAACATATTCCTTTCTTTATAGCTCTATTTTCCTTTTTAGACGCGGACCTAGTGAAGCAGTTACAATTTGATAGTTAATAAAAAGTGAAACAAGTGACTGCAACATGCCAAAGATGTTATGAAAATGCCAACTACGTACACTAAAACCTGTATTCGACAATACTACAGGTATCACACTAAGTGGCCTAAGCAAGCATTTCTTCCAGCGCAATTCCAGGGCGTTCAGAAGGGGCACGTGGACACATCGCAAGATACAGTCGGAGTGCGGCATGCATGCAATGTGGCACAAGACCGGCAATACCTTGCCGGTGATGGTCAGCGGCCGGTAGATGGGCAGCAAAAAGGTTCTGGTGCTGCACACCAACAAGAACTTGAACCAGCAGAGGACCAACTGGGTGATGTACCGGTACCACCTCGGGGACCTGGAGCAAGAGGAGGAGCAGGAGCTGGTCCTCTGCAAGATTTTCTACGAGACGAACACTAGGGCGAGGAGTAAAAAGATTATAAGTTAGTTTGGTATTGGTACTTGTACTACCTTGTCGTCCGCAAGTTGGTATTGTTGTTAATGATCTTTCGGCATGAACTTGGCATTTGCTTCCAACCATCATGCCAAGGGTCGACGTGGATATAAACTTGAATCATTTGTTTCAAAACGAATTTTCAGGCACCTGAATTTTATTTGATGGGTAGCATAAGCAACTGCCGTTCGAATTCCCAGTTCTCCAAATTTTTTGAAACAAGTGCATGCACTTATTATCACGATGAAAAAAAATATACCTGCTGCATTCCAGTTATCAGTCTGTACTTGCATAATTCTCTCGCTTATTGAGCAGGTATATTGTTTTTTCAGGTCGAGCAAGTTTCAACTGGGCTGTAGACTGCCCAGGCTTGGTTTTGTTTTTAACAGGCCCAGCCCATAACGACAACGGGGCACAAAGATCCAGCAGGTATCTACTGGCCTCTGGCCCGCCAGCGTTAGTTATATTTTGTCTTACAACATCCGCAGGCAGTTTTTTTACTGAATCAAATACACAGCCCAGTTCTATTTTCCTCTTGAAACGCCATGTCCTACATCCGTTTTCTAATCTCTACCTATAGTTTTACTAGTTCATATATATGTACCATTATATTGAGAATACATAAAGTTCCCTTTTCATATTTACATCCTTATTTTTGTTGTTGTTTTCCCTCCCAGCGCTGATTTTTTTTACCACTGGTTTTCCCTTAAACCAACTCAATTGTCCCAAGTCTTATTTGCTTACAAAAACAAAACGATTTTTTTGGCAAATAAATAAGTTCTTAAAAAATGTTTATCATTTCGGGATTACAACAGTTCGAACTCCACCGAAATATGCAAAATAAGGTTGAACTTTTTGACCGTGGTCCTGGGCAGAAAATGGGCTATAACAAATTGCTTAAGAATTAGCAAATGGGCTATAAATTATAAAAAAAATAGCAAATGGGCTCTATGTTGTCTGCCACAGATTTGGAGGCTCACTTGTGGGCCTACTAAGTTCATGCGTACACAAGGTTTCTCAAAAAAAGAAACTTAGTCAACAATCAACTCTATCAGCGTCAGACCGTTAGATGTCAATCTAACAGCAATTGTGCTCCTTCAGCCTCTGATCTTCCTACTCTAGCCGCCCAAACCAGCGCTGGCGGAACCGCCTGCTCCCGCCTCAAGTGGTTGGCTGTGCTGCCGGGCAGGCCTCACGCCCCACCATACTCGCATCCCTGGCATGTCTATCCCTCTACTCACCCACACCTCTTGTTATTTTCCGGCGACGGCAGCCGAACCAGTCAACCCTCGTACTCCCCATCGCGTGGGCAGACACTGTCGTGTCTTCCCCGGCTCCGTGTCATTCCCTTCGTAGGACTCGTCGTCGTCCACCGCCCTGGTGCTCTTGGCGCGGCATGGTCAACGAACGACATCCATCAGAAGTGGACTGTATGTGGAGAGGCCGACAGCTGGGTCCACGGCCGCACACAAGGAAATGCCTCCTTATTACGCGCAAAATAATGATTCCTCCACCTGACATCTGGGACCCACCGAAAGGGCCTTTGTATTTCGCAAAAAAAACGATCCCCCCGCTGACAGGTCAGACCCACCAGCTATATCTTCGCACGCAAGGAAGTGCCTCCTTATTATGCACAAAAAAAATGAATACCCCCTACCAGCTGGGACCCACCATAGTGGGAGGCTGACTTGTGGGCCTACTAAGTTGACGGGGACGGAGGGCTTTGTCAACTTAGTCAATATGAACGATTCTAGCTCCAGTGACCGTACGATGTCCATTCAACGACTGTAGTGCTTCTTCAACCTCTGGTCTTCTTGCTCCAGCCGCCCAAACTAGTGTTGGTCGTGCCGCGTGCTCCTACCTCCCGTGGTCGGCTGTGATGCCGGGGAGTCCTCACCACCCCCTACTACTCCCACCGCTGGCCAGGCCATCCACTCACCCACACCCTGTGTTATTCTGCGGTGATGGCAGCCTCACACCGCAGCCGAACCAGTGAACCCTCGTACACCTCTTCGTGTGGGCTTCCACTGCCGCGTCGTCCCCGGCTCCGCGTCATCCCCTTCCTAGGCCTCTGATGACCCACAAGTATAGGGGATCTATTGTAGTCCTTTCGATAAGTAAGATTGTCAAACCCAACGAGGAGCAGAAGGAAATGATAAGCGGTTTTCAGCAAGGTATTCTCTGCAAGTACTGAAATAAGTGGTAACAGATAGTTTTGTGATAAGGTAAATTGTAACGAGCAACAAGTAAATAAAGTAAATAAAGTGCAGCAAGGTGGCCCAATCCTTTTTGTAGCAAAGGACAAGCCGGAACAAACTCTTATAATAGGAAAAGCGCTCCCGAGGACACATGGGAATATCATCAAGCTAGTTTTCATCACGTTCATATGATTCACGTTCGGTACTTTGATAATTTGATATGTGGGTGGACCGGTGCTTGGGTGTTGTTCTTACTTGAACAAGCATCCCACTTATGATTAACCTCTATTGCAAGCATCCGCAACTACAACAAGAGTATTAAGGTAAACCTAACCATAGCATGAAACATGTGGATCCAAATCAGCCCCTTACGAAGCAACGCATAAACTAGGGTTTAAGCTTCTGTGACTCTAGCAACCCATCATCTACTTATTACTTCCCGATGCCTTCCTCTAGGCCCAAATAATGGTGAAGTGTTATGTAGTCGACGTTCACATAACACCACTAGAGGCTAGACAACATACATCTCATCAAAATATCGAACGAATACCAAATTCACATGACTACTAATAGCAAGACTTCTCCCTTGTCCTCAGGAACAAACGTAACTACTCACAAAGCATATTCATGTTCATAATCAGAGGGGTAATAATATGCATATAGGATCTGAACATATGATCTTCCACCAAATAAACCAACTAGCATCAACTACAAGGAGTAATCAACACTACTAGCAACCTACTAGCACCAATCCCGGACTTAGAGACAAGAATTGGATACAAGAGATGAACTAGGGTTTGGAGATGAGATGGTGCTGGTGAAGATGTTGATGGAGATTCCCCTCTCCCGATGAGAGGAGCGTTGGTGATGACGATGGCGATGATTTCCCCCTCCCGCAGGGAAGTATCCCCGGCAGAACAGCTCTGCCAGAGCTCTAGATTGGTTCCGCCAAGGTTCCGCCTAGTGGCGGCGGAGTCTCGTCCCAAAAGGTTTCTTCTTTTTTTTCTCATCGAAAGACTTCATATAGGAGAAGATGGGCGTCGGAGAGCCACCAGGGGCCCACGAGGTAGGGGGCGCACCCTAAGGGGGGGCACCCCCCACCCTCGTGAGCAGGGTGTGGGCCCCCTGGCCTTCATCTTTGGCGAGGATTTTTCTTTATTTATTTTAAGATGTTCCGTGGAGTTTCAGGACTTTTGGAGTTGCATAGAATAGGCCTCTATTATTTGCTCCTTTTCCAGCCTAAAATTCTAGTTGTCGGCATTCTCCCTCCTTATGTAAACCTTGTAAAATAAGAGAGAATAGCCATAAGTATTGTGACATAACGTGAAATAACAGCCCAAAAAGCAATAAATATCGATATAAAAGCATGATGCAAAATGGACGTATCAACTCCCCCAAGCTTAGACCTCGCTTGTCCTCAAGCGAAAAGCCGATAGTAATAAATATGTCCTCATGTTTAGAGGTAGAGGCGTCGGTAAAAAATAAAATACGGACATGAAGGCATCATGATTATTCTCATAACAGCAACATATATAGATTTTGTCATATGATTACTTATGTTCAAGTGATGATCTATTCACAATGCAAAAGTATGAATCAGAAACCTTATTGAGCACCAACAAACTATAAACTTAGTCATTGAAGCAATTGCAATTTATCATAACATCGAAAAGAGTCTATGTCAGAGCTAAAAAGCAAGTCCACATACTCAACTATCATTTAGTCCCTCATAATTGCTAACACTCACGCAATACTTGTGGTTATGAAGTTTCAATCGGACACAGAGAAAGATAGGGGCTTATAGGTTTGCCCCACAACCTTTTACCTCAAGGGTAACAATAATAATTCATGCTCCCCTACATCCAATTAGATATATATCATGTTTTTTCCAACATGCTGAGCTTGCCAAAGGATAAAATGAAAAAGGAAAGGTGAAGATTACCGTGACTCTTGCATAAGGTAGAGGATAATAATAAAAGATAGGCCCTTCGCAGAGGGAAGAAGAGGTTGCCATGCGCTTTTATGGTTGGATGCATAAAATCTCAATGCGAAAGAACGTCACTTTATATTGCCCCTTGTGATATGAACCTTTATTATGCGGTCCGTCGCTTTTATTACTTCCACATCACAAGATCGTATAAAGCTTATTTCTCCCACACCAATCAATCATACATATTTAGAGCAATTTTTATTGCTTTGCACCGATGACAACTTACTTGAAGGATCTTACTCAATCCATAGGTAGATATGGTGGACTCTCATGGCAAAACTGGTTTAAGGGTATTTGGAAGCACAAGTAGTATTTCTACTTGGTGCTGAGAATTTGGCTAGCATGAGGGGGAAAGGCAAGCTCAACATGTTAGAGGATCCATGACAACATACTTTATCTCAGATATAAGAAAACATAACTCATCACATTGTCTTCCTTGTCCAACATCAACTCTTTAGCATGTCATATTTTAATGAGTGCTCCCAATCATAAATGATGTCAATGATAATATATCTATATGTGAAACCTCTCTTTCCTTATTACTTCCTATTAATTGCAACGATGACCAAAGCTATGTCTGCCGACTCCCAACAACTTTTAATCATCATACTCTTTCTATGTGAAGTCGTTACTCTCAATAAGATCAATATGAACTCTTTGTTTCTTTTTATTCTTTTTATTCTTTTCTTTTATTCACCCAAGATCATGGCAAAATAATCAAGCCCTTGACTCAACACTAATCTTTATTATATATAGCTCACGGACTCGATTACATAGAGATCGTAAAGCAAAACTCAAAACTAGATCATGCCATAAACTTTATTCTACTAGATCAAGATACTACCAATAGCATCGAACTAAGAAAAAGGTAAAGATAGGAGATGTGATTGTGATACGATACCGGGGCACCTCCCCCAAGCTTGGCAGTTGCCAAGGGGAGTGCCCATACCCATGTGATTATGTCTCCTTTATCGGTGAAGAAGGTGGTGGTGATGGATAATCGCACATCGAGCGTAAGAGGTCCTCCAGCTTGCGGATAATGCCCTTGAGTGCGACAATATGCTCCTTCAACAAAATATTTTCTTGTGTGAGATACTTGTTCTGTATACGAGCTAACTCAATCATCTTGAAATCTTCGATCTCAGTTGGGGTAAGAAGATTATGATCAAGTTGAAGGATGTCTTTTGCTGCCGGAGCTTGATTCTCCGTGGCCTTCTTGATCCTTTCATCCTTGTTGACCTTCATGGGTTCTTCCCTCTTCAGATCTATCTTCATTAGCCAAGCATCGTTGTCACCATTGTTGGAGGAGGGAGACGACATGATGCCTAGCCTTGAAAACCCTGACAGAAAACTGCTCGAGACAAGAACAGAGGAGATTTGCATGATACGGGAGTCAAAACCTTTGGGAGAATATATAATGAATTTTTACCGACCAAAATACGTATCGTGCAAGAAAACAGAGTCCGGAGGGCACACGAGGTGCTCACGAGGTAGGGGGGCACTCCCAGTGGGGTAGGGCGCGCCCACCACCCTCGTGGGGCCCTCGTGTCCTTCCCGGACTGCCACTTATTTTTTTATTTTTCTAAATATTCCAAAATGGAGAAATATTGCCTTAAAAAATGTTTTGGAGTCGGTTTACTTACCGTACCACATACCTACTCCTTTTCGGAGTCTGGAACAGTCTGGAAAGTGTCCCTTATGTACTCCTCCGGGGTTACGGTGTCAATAATATTGGTTTCAACATTTATGGGATTACCTGAGATATAATGTTTGATTCTTTGACCGTTTACCACCTTCGGATTCGTGCCTTCGAAGCTGTTGATTTTTATGGCACCGGAATGATAGACCTCCTCGATAACATAGGGGCCTTCCCATTTAGAGAGAAGTATTCCTGCAAAAAATCTTAAACGAGAGTTGTATAGCAATACATAATCACCTACATTAAACTCACACTTTTGTATCCTTTTGTCATGCCATCTTTTAACTTTTTCTTTAAATAACTTGGCATTTTCATATGCTTCGGTTCTCCATTCATCAAGTGAGCTAATATCAAATAACCTCTTCTCACCGGCAAGTTTGAAATCATAGTTGAGCTCTTTAATAGCCCAATATGCCTTATGTTCTATTTCGAGAGGTAAGTGACATGCTTTTCCACAAACCATTTTATACGGAGACATACCCATAGGATTTTTATATGCAGTTCTATAGGACCATAATGCATCATCAAGTTTCTTGGACCAATTCTTTCTAGACCTATTAACAGTCTTTTGCAAAATTAATTTGAGCTCTCTATTGCTCAATTCTACTTGACCACTAGACTGTGGTTGATAAGGAGATGCAATTCTATGATTAACATCATACTTAGCAAGCATTTTACGGAAAGCACCATGAATAAAGTGTGAACCACCATCAGTCATTAAATATCTAGGGACTCCAAACCTCGAAAAAATAACTTCCTTAAGCATTTTAATAGAAGTGTTATGATCAACACTACTAGTTGTAATAGCTTCTACCCACTTAGTAATGTAATCAACAGCAACTAGAATATGTGTGTATCCATTAGAGGCAGGAAAAGGTCCCATATAATCAAAGCCCCAAACATCAAATGGTTCGATAACAAGTGAATAATTCATAGGCATTTCTTGACGTCTACTAATATTACCAATTCTTTGACACTAATCACAAGACAAGACAAACTTACGGGCATCCTTGAAGAGAGTAGGCCAATAAAAATCGGATTGCAATACCCTATGTGCAGTTCTATCTCCAGCGTGGTGTCCTCCATAAGCTTCGGAGTGGCACTTGCATAGGATCTGTTCCTGTTCATGCTCAGGTACACAACGTCTAATAACACCATCTACTCCTTCTTTATAAAGATGTGGGTCATCCCAAAAGTAATGTCTCAAATCATAAAAGAACTTTTTCTTTTGTTGGTATGTGAAACTAGGTGGTATGAATTTAGTAACAATGTAATTAGCATAATCAGCATACCAAGGAGTACTACGAGAAGTACTTATAACATTTAATTGTTCATCAGGAAAGCTATCATCAATAGGTAGTGGGTCATCAAGAACATTTTCTAACCTAGACAAGTTGTCTGCAATGGGGTTCTCAGCTCCCTTTCTATCAATGATATGTAAATCAAATTCTTGTAGCAAGAGAACCCATCTAATAAGTCTAGGTTTAGCATCTTTCTTTTCCATAAGATATTTAATAGCGGCATGATCAGTGTGAATAGTTACTTTAGAATCAACAATATAAGGTCTGAACTTATCACAAGCAAATACAACTGCTAAAAGTTCTTTTTCAGTAGTAGCATATTTTCTTTGAGCATTGTCTAGAGTCTTACTAGCAAAATGAATAACATTTAATTTCTTATCAACTCTTTGCCCTAGAACAACACCTACAGCATAATCACTAGCATCACACATAATTTCAAAGGGTAAATTCCAATCAGGTGGCTGAACAATAGGTGCAGAGACTAATGCTTTCTTAAGTATTTCAAATGCTTCTACACAATCATCATCAAAGACAAATGGTATATCTTTTTGTAATAAATTAGTCAGAGGCCGAGAAATTTTTGAGAAGTCCTTAATAAACCTCCTATAAAATCCGGCGTGACCAGGGAAACTTCTTATACCTTTGATGTCCTTGGGACATGGCATCTTTTCAATAGCATCAACCTTGGCTTTATCAACTTCAATACCTCTTTCAGAAACTTTATGCCCCAAGACAATACCTTCATTAACCATAAAGTGGCACTTTTCCCAATTCAAGACAAGATTAGTTTCTTCACATCTCTGCAAAACTCGATCAAGATTGCTCAAGCAATCATCAAAAGAGGATCCATAGACGGAAAAGTCGTGCATGAAAACCTCACAAATCTTTTCACAAAAGTCAGAGAATATAGCCATCATGCATCTTTGAAAGGTAGCAGGTGCATTACATAAACCAAAATGCATACGTCTATAAGTAAAAGTACCAAAAGGGCATGTAAAAGTAGTCTTTGATTGATCTTTATCCAACACAGGTATTTGAGAGAAACCAGAATAACCATCTAGAAAGCAATAATGTGTATGTTTGCATAATCTTTCTAGCATTTGTTCAATAAAAGGTAAGGGGTAATGATCTTTCTTAGTAGCCTTATTTAATTTGCAGAAATCAATACCATCATATAACCTGTGATAATTCTTTGTGGAATCAATTCATCTTTATCATTAGGAACAACAGTAATACCTCCCTTCTTAGGGACACAATGGACAGGACTTACCCACTGACTACCAGCCACGGGATAAATTATACCTGCCTCCAGAAGCTTGAGTATTTCTTTTCTTACCACTTCTTTCATTTTAGGATTCAAACGTCGTTGAGGATCACGAACTGGTTTGGCATCTGCTTCCAAATTTATTTTATGTTGACATAGAGTGGGACTAATGCCCTTAAGATCATCAAGAGTATATCCAATAGCGGCACGCTGCTTCTTCAGAGTTTTCAATAATCTTTGTTCTTCATGCTCTGAAAGGTTAGCACTAATAATAATAGGATATATCTTCTTTTCAGCAAGATAAGCATATTTAAGATTATCAGGCAAAGGTTTAAGCTCAAACACGGGATCACCCTTGGGTGGAGGAGGATCCCCTAAAATTTCAACAGGCAAATTGTGTTGCAGAATAGGATCCTTTTAAAGAATACTTCATCTATATCCCTTCTTTCATTCATGAACATATCATTTTCATGGTCTAGCAAATAGTGTTCTAAAGGATCACTAGGAGGTATGACAATAGAAACAAGACCAATAATTTCATCCTTACTAGGCAATTCCTCCTCACGATGTTGTTTACTAAATTTAGAGAAATTAAACTCATGAACCATGTCATCCAAGCCAATAGTAACAACATTCTTTTCACAATCTATCCTAGCATTAACAGTGTTCAAGAAGGGTCTACCAAATATAATGGGACAAAAGCTATCTTGTGGGGAACTAAGAACAAGAAAATCAGCGGGATATTTAGCTTTCCCACACAAGACTTCAACATCTCTAACAATTCCCACTGGTGAAATAGTATCTCTATTGGCAAGTTTAATTGTGACATCAATTTCTTCTAACTCAGCAGGTGCAATTTCATGCTTGATTTCTTTATACAAGTCATAAGGTATAACACTAGCACTAGCACCCATATCACATAAGCCATGATAACAATGATCTCCTATTTTAACAGAAATAATAGGCATGCCTACCACAGGTCTATGTTTATCTTTAGTACAAGGTTTAGCAATTCTAGCAGTTTCACCGCAGAACTGAAGAACATGCCCATCAATATTATCAGACAAGAGATCTTTAACAATAGCAATATTAGGTTCTACTTTAACTTGCTTAGGAGGTGTATAAGTTCTATATTGCTTTTACGAACGACAGTTGAAGCTTTAGCATGATTCTTTATTCTAACTAGGAAAGGTGGTTTCTCAACATAAGAAGTAGGAACAATAGGATCATTATAAGTGACAGTCTTTTCTTCAACTTTAATAGGTGCAGCTACTTTTACTTCTATGGGAGGATGATATTTAAACCACTTCTCCTTAGGGAGATCAACATAAGTAGCAAAATATTCACAGAAAGAAGCTACTATCTCATAGTCAAGTCCATATTTAGTGCTAAACTTACAGAAAATATCGGTATCCATAAAAGATTTAACACAATCAAACTTAGGTGTCATACCTGACTCCTTACCTTCGTCGAGGTCCCAATCTTCAGAGTTGCGTTTAATTCTATCCAATAAGTCCCATTTAAAATCAATACTCTTCATCATAAAAAAGCCAGCACAAGAAGTATCGAGCATGGTTTGATTATTATGAGAAAGCCGAGCATAAAAACTTTGAAGAATTATTTCTCTCGAGAGCTCATGATTGGGGCATGAATATAACATTGATTTAAGCCTCCCCCAAGCTTGAGCGATGCTTTCTCCTTCGCGAGGCCAAAAATTATATATATAATTGCGATCACGATGAACAAGATGCATAGGGTAATTCTTTTGATGAAATTCCAATTTCAATCTTTTATAGTTCCATGATCTCATATCATCACATAGCCTATACCATGTCAATGCGTCTCCCTTCAAAGATAAAGGGAAGACCTTCTTCTTAGCAACATCATCGGGTATACCTGCAAGCTTAAATAATCCACAAACTTCATCCACATATATTAAGTGCCCATCAGGATGCTTTGTTCAACCTCCTGTAAAAGGATTAGCTAGCAGTTTTTCCATCATACCCGAAGGAAATTCAAAAGGAGTTTCATTTTCAATAGGTTCAGTAGGTTGAGGAGAAACTCTTTGCTCTACTGGACGGGGTGAAGATACCCCGAACAAGCCCCTCAGAGAATTACTTTCCATAGTAACAAGTGACAGTAAATTTCAGCACACTATATAAATTTTTCCTTACCAAATTCCACCTACCAAAGGCGCTACACTCCCCGGCAACGGCGCCAGAAAAGAGTATTGATGACCCACAAGTATAGGGAATCTATCGTAGTCCTTTCGATAAGTAAGAGTGTCGAACCCAACGAGGAGCAAAAGGAAATGATAAGCGGTTTTCAGCAAGGTATTCCCTGCAAGTACTGAAATAAGTGGTAACAGATAGTTTTGTGATAATGTAATTGTAATGAGCAACAAGTAACAAAAGAAAATAAAGTGCAGCAAGGTGGCCCAATCCTTTTTGTAGCAAAGGACAAGCCGGAACAAACTCTTATAATAGGAAAAGCGCTCCTGAGGACACATGGGAATATCGTCAAGCTAGTATTCATCACGTTCATATGATTCGCGTTCGGTACTTTGATAATTTGATATGTGGGTGGACCGGTGCTTGGGTGCTGTTCTTACTTGAACAAGCATCCCACTTATGATTAACCTCTATTGCAAGCATCTGCAACTACAACACAAGTATGAAGGTAAACCTAACCATAGCATGAAACATGTGGATCCAAATCAGCCCCTTATGAAGCAACGCATAAACTAGGGTTTAAGCTTCTGTGACTCTAGCAACCCATCATCTACTTATTACTTCCCAATGCCTTCCTCTAGGCCCAAATAATGGTGAAGTGTTATGTAGTCGACGTTCACATAACACCACTAGAGGCTAGACAACATACATCTCATCAAAATATTGAACGAATACCAAATTCACATGACTACTAATAGCAAGACTTCTCCCTTGTCCTCAGGAACAAACGTAACTACTCACAAAGCATATTCATGTTCATAATCAGAGGGGTAATAATATGCATATAGGATCTTAACATATGATCTTCCACCAAATAAACGAACTAGCATCAACTACAAGGAGTAATCAACACTACTAGCAACCTACTAGCACCATTCCCGGACTTAGAGACAAGAATTGGATACAAGAGATGAACTAGGGTTTGGAGATGAGATGGTGCTGGTGAAGATGTTGATGGAGATTCCCCTCTCCCGATGAGAGGAGCGTTGGTGATGACGATGGTGATGATTTCCCCCTCCCGGAGGGAAGTATCCCCGGCAGAACAACTTTGCCGGAGCTCTAGATTGGTTCCGCCTCGTGGCGGCGGAGTCTCGTCCCGAAAGGTTTCTTCTTATTTTTTTCTCATCGAAAGACTTCATATAGGGGAAGATGGGCATCGGAGAGCCACCAGGGGGCCCACGAGGTAGGGGGCGTGCCCTAAGGGGGGGGCGCGCCCCCACCCTCGTGAGCAGGGTGTGGGCCCCCTGGCCTTCATCTTTGGCGAGGATTTTTCTTTATTTATTTTAAGATGTTCCGTGGAGTTTCAGGACTTTTGGAGTTGCACAGAATAGGTCTCTAAGCTCCTTTTCCAGCCCAAAATTCCAGCTGCCAGCATTCTCCCTCCTTATGTAAACCTAGTAAAATAAGAGAGAATATCCATAAGTATTGTGACATAACGTGAAATAACAGCCCATAAAGCAATAAATATCGATATAAAATCATGATGCAAAATCGACGTATCGGCCTCGCCATCGTCCACCGCCCTGGTGCTCTCGGCGTGGCGTGGTCAACATGGTCAAAGAACGACTTCCATCGGAAGAGTACTGCACGTGGAGAGGCTGACAGCTCGGTCCACGGCCGCAGCTAGGAAGTGCCTCCTTATTACGCACAAAATAATTATTCCTCCACCTAACAGCAGGGACCCAATGTACGGGCCACCGTATTTTGCGAAAAGACGTTTCCCCCCTGACTGCTGGGACCCACCAGCTACATCTTCGCACACAAGGAAGTGTGTCCATATTACGGGCAAAAAACATGATTCGCCCCCTGACTGTTGGGACCCACCAGCTACATCTTCGCACGCAAGGAAGTGCCTGACAGTCAGGACCCACATGGTCGAAGCGTACGTAACGTTGTCATTCTGGTGGCGAACGTGTACGTACATATGATCGGTCTGTCTGCAGGCTGTAGCGATGAACCATGGTCGTGTAAGGAAGGGCACGTGTCATAGTAGAGGCGCGCACGTGTCGTAGTAGAGGTGCGCATGTAGCATGTACACATACGTATAGTGGCCAAGGTGCAAGAAAGTAAATACGTCCATGTACGTACATAAGGGCGGGGTCTCGAACTCCTACTCGCGCATACGTACGGCCAGAGCTCGTGTACATGGCTGGGTCGGAACGGATAAACTGCGTCGTCGTCGTGTTCATGGGGAGGCAACGGAATGCATCGTGTTCATTGCGAGGCAACAAAATGTGTGTTGTTCATCGGGAGCCAACCGGCTTGGACGGAACAGCCGATGGAAATGAGGCCAGGTGTACAGCAGAACGTAGGAAATGGCCTTGTGTTCGACCGGCCATGATCGAAACGGGATCCTGTTCATCGGGAGGGGTCTAGCGTACCGCAAAACGGAGGAAACGGACTTCTCTTGGTCGAAATGGGGTCCTGTTGATCGGGAGGGGTGTGGCGTACCGCAAAATGGAGGAAAGGGACTTGTGTTGGAGCGCTACGGTCGAAACGGGGGTCCTGTTCATCGGGAGGGGTGTGCCGTACCGCAAAACGGGACTCCACGGGATACTGTTCATCTCCACCATCGACCTCCTCCAGCCTCCACGGGCTACTGTTCATCCACCGTCGACCTCCTCCAGCCTCCACCTATGACTGTTCATCCACGGGCACATGTTCATCCAGCCTCCACCGCGCGCTCCTCCATTGGCTACTGTTCAACCAGCCCTCTCCACGGGGTCCTGTTCAACCATCCCTCCACGGGCTACTATTCATCCATCCCTCCACCGGCTACTGTTCAACCAACCCTCCACGGGGTCCTGTTCATTCACCCCTCCATGGGGTCCTGTTCATCCACCCCTCCACCGGCTTGATCGATCGGGGTACTGTTCATCCAGCGGCAACGGCCTCTACTACCACGGGTTCCTGTTCATCCAACCCCCCACCAGGAACTGTTCATCCAAAAAACCCCAACAACGCTCACTTCTCATCAAGGGAAGGAGGCATCAATGTTCAATCGGCTTCTGTTAGCAGCAGTAGCGAAGGAATTGCTCGATCGGGTTCAGTTAACAGCCATTGATCGATCGCTCGGGTTCAGTAACGCGTAGCCTGCAGTGCAATCGCTCAGGTTCAGTTAGGCGAACACCTCACTGGGGTTCAGTTAGAGCCGAATGCCTCGCACCCACACGCGTACGTGTACGAGAGAAACGTGCATCGCCCGGCCCCCGACCAGCCACCGTAACCGGGAACTCCCCGATATTTTTCTCGCCCTCGCTTCCACCACGGTTTTTTCCGTCATGGACGGCCCAAAGAATGTCATGCAGCTGCGTCTCCAGCCCGCCCAGGACGAAAAGCCCATTTCTGTCATGATGTTTTGTCATAGAAGTGGGAGCCCACCACATCTATGATGATACCGGGTTTTGTCACAATTATCGTCATAGAAGTATCATAAGCATGACACAAAAAATCGTTCGGCCCAAAATGTCACGGATGTGTCTTTTTTTTGTAGTGGCTTCTTTACTATTTGTTTCCACCCAACATGAAACTCATAGTAGAAACCAAATATTAACCAGATAGTAGACAGGTACTATTGATTATGGCCCCAATATGTACCCCACAACCATTTAAAAACAGTAAAGTTTGAGTATTAGTTTGGATCTGACTCAGAGTCTAATCGGTGAACATGACGACAAAGTAGCATGTAATATTAAGCGATGCATAACATAAGCAGACACGAAAGAGTGCGGCCTCTTTTGCGGACCTGTGTAGTCCTTGAGGTCATCTGCTCAGTTGATGATGGTAATGCAGTTGTCGTGGCTGCCGGCGGCGGGGAAGAAGATCTGAGGCGGCGAAAGACAGTCTAGAGGGCGGATCCTTGCTGTGGTGGACCCTTCTGCCGTTGGAGGAGCTGAGCTGGGGTGGACGACGGCGCAGCAGGAGCGGGACAAACCACACAAGGTTTTCTTTGACAACTATCTGTAAGAGAAGTAATTCTATAATGGCTCGTTTGAATTGGAGGATCCTAACAACGCATGGATAGGAAATACACAGTAATAGGATAGGAATGCATCTGTAAAGAATTTAAAATCATAGGATTTCTGTCAATCTGGGTGTTTGGTTCACATGAATTGGAAGGTCACAGGAATGCGAAGAAGCATGGTCAAATTAAGTCAAACCACAAGAAAATGTATAGTTATAATGCTATTATGCTACTATCACTTAGTCTTGTTCTTCATGAATAGGAATTTGAAAAGGAGTGCCAAGTGGATATTAAAATTCCTACGGTTTTTCTTTGAAAGAGACACTTAAGCAACAAATCCTACAGTTTTCCTTTGCTGCATTCCTTTGAACAAAATGCATTAATAGTAGTACCATAGGAAACTTTCAAATTCCTATGTTTTTCCTTCACTTTTCCTTTCAAACACTGGCAATTCTAGTAGACAGGCTTGAACAGGGAAACTCCTACACTCAAAAAATGTTTTTATGCTACTTCTACTACTTTGGACCCAGGCCACTGCCCTACTAGCACTACTCCCAGGCCCATCTACAAATGCATAGTTCAAGTGCGCAAAAAATAAATAATGATGGCGTTCAAGAGAGTACATCACGGATAGCTAAGTTGCCTGGTACCTCACCGCTTGTCATATAGTAGGAGAAACTAATCGTATTTCATGTTCTATGTGTGCTCAGTGGACAATATATATAACATTTACAGTAAAGATGTGATGCAACAAGTGTACAACCTCTTTGGCGAAGCCATGCCGATCTCAGCATGATTGGGCTGGTCGGTGAGGATGCTCCAGCTGATGTGGCTGTCAGAGGAGGGGAAGAAGATCCTAGGCGTCTGGAGATGGAGCCGAGGGTACTGCTCCATTGTGATGGAGGGTTTCGTCATTGGAGTAGCTTCGGTGAGTTTTACGACGGCGAGGCTGAAGCAAGACAAGAGAGACAATGTTAACCTGAATGGAATTCTAATAGCATCTCCAATAGATGATGTAAAATACATAACCGCAAAGTGCTACATGTAAAATACATCAGCCGCTCATCTCTCAAATTAACTATCGAAACTGAATTTAACTGTTGAAACTAAATTTAACTGTCGAAACTAAATTTAATTGTCGAAACTGAATTTTATTGTTGAAACTGAATTTTGCTCTCAAAACTTAATGTTAATGTCAAAACTGAACGCACTAGTAGCAGAAAAGCAGCAGCAGCAGCGCCCAGAGCAGCAGCGTGTGCGAGAGCCAGGGCAGCTGGTCGTGTGGTAGCATCTCGGGTAGCAGCTGCAGGGGCTCGAGCGAGAGCTGGATCTGCTGCTCGTGCAGCAGTAGCACGAGCAAGAGTAGAGCAGCAACGCAAGCAAGAGCAAGAGCGAGAGCAGCAACTTGAGCAAGAGCAAGAGCAGAGCGGGCAGGGGACCGAGAGCAAGAGCAGAGCAGCAGCGCGAGCGAGCGCCAAAGTAGCAGCAGCTCCTACAGATGTGGACGTCGCCGCCGAGGGAGCGACGCCGTGGAGGAAGTGGCCGGTGCCACCGACGTGGATGGAGCCACGCCATGTCGGCTCGGGACCGAGCGCCGGCAGCAGCGTGAGATCGAATCAAGAAGAAAATGCAGCGATTAGTGCAGAACCTCTTTGGTGGCGCCGATTAGGCATCGGCTTCATCCAAGGAATCGGTGATAATGCTGCTCTTCCGGTGGTGCAGGTGAAGACGGTGGTGTGGGAATGGAGGTGGCGCGAAAGACGAGGGGAACATTGGGGCAGCTCCTTGGAGGTGGAGGACTTGGTGGCTGAACCGGTAGGACGACGAGATCGATGATGGATCCTCATCCAGTGCGGTGGATGAGGGACGTTGATGTGTTGCTGTGGACGACGTCGTCGGGGAAGAGGCTCCAGCTGGGTGGGCGGACGGAAGAGAGGGTGGGGCTTCGCGGGTTTTCGCGGCCTCGGTGTACGAATGGGGGGCGAAGGAGATGGGAGGGGGAAACCATGGCTTAGGGACGTGATACGTCTCCAACGTATCTACTTTTCCTAATGCTTTTCCTCTTGTTTTGGACTCTAATTTGCATGATTTGAATGAAACTAATCCCAGATTGAAGATGTTTTCAGCAGAACTACCATGGTGTTATTTTTGTGCAGAAATAAAAGTTCTTGGAATGGAATGAAACTTTGTGAGGATTTTTTACACAATAAAAGAGAATTTCTGGAGCCAAGAACTACCAGAGGGGGGCACCTGGGCGGGCACAACCCACCAGAGCGCGCCCCCTCCACGCGCGCCTAGGTGGGTTGTCCCCACCTGGTGGCCCCGTAGACCCTAAAAGCGACGCTATAAAATCCTATTTTTGGAGAAAAAATCAAGGAGAAATAATTATCGCATTCCAGGAGACTGAGCCACCGCCACCTCCTGTTCTTCATCGGTAGGCTAGATCTGGAGTGCGTTTTGGGCTCCGTAGAGGGGGATCCTCATTCTTCGTCATCACCAACCCTTCTCCATCACCAATTCCATGATGCTCCTCACCGGGAGTGAGTAATTCCTTCGTAGGCTCGCTCGTCGGTGAGTAGTTGGATGAGATTCATCATGTCATCGAGTTAGTTCTGTTAGGGCTTGATCCCTAGTATCCACTATGTTCTGAGATTGATGTTTCTATGACTTTGCCATGCTTAATGCTTGTCACTTTGGGCCCGCGTGCCATGATTTCAGATCTGAACCGTTTATGTTATCACCATTATATCTATGTTCTAGATCCGATCTTGCAAGTTATAGTCACCTACTACGTGTTACGATCCGGCAAACCCGGAGTGACAATAGTCAGGACCACTCCCGGTGATGACCGTAGTTTGAGGAGTTCATGTATTCACCGTGTGTTATTGTTTCGGTTCTCTATTAAAAGGAGGCCTTAATATCCCTTAGTTTCCAATAGGACCCCGGTGCCATGGGAGGGTAGGACAAAATATGTCATTCAAGTTCTTTCCATAAGCACGTATGAATA
This sequence comes from Aegilops umbellulata, assembly GCA_032464435.1. NCBI lineage: Eukaryota > Viridiplantae > Streptophyta > Magnoliopsida > Poales > Poaceae > Aegilops > Aegilops umbellulata. Next base: position 293,129,599 of record CP136060.1, read on the forward strand.
TTTACGGAATACATGCCTACATTATATTTATGAACTGGAGCTAGTGTCGTATTGCCCTAGGTTATGACTGTCACATGATGAATATCATCCAACGAATTACCGATCCAATGCCTATGAATTTATCTTATATTGTTTCTGCTAAATTAGTACTGCTACTGTTACTGTTGCACTTGCTACTAAATCACTACTATCACAGTTACCATTACTATTGTTGTTGCTACTACTATCAAAACTATCAAACTACTTTGCTACTGATCACTTTGCTGCAGATAATTAATCTCCAGATGTGGTTGAATTGACAACTCAGCTGCCAATCCTTACAAATATTCTTTGGCTCCCCTTGTGTCGAATCTATAAATTTGGGTTGAATACTCTACCATCAAAAACTGTTGCGATCCCCTATACTTGTGGGCTATCAAGACCTTTTTCTAGCGCCGTTGTCGGGGAGCATAGCTATATTTGTTGAGTCACTTGGGATTATTATCAATCTATCACTATGAAGAATCTGAAGGATGCTAAGACTAAGATTTTTTTTCCTCTAGGACGAGGGGAGGTAAGGAACTGCCATCCAGCTCCGCTTTAGATTCACCTTCCGTTATAAGTAAACTTGCAACAACACCACATGCTATTAATCCTGATATGTTGCAAGTTATTGATGATGCTACTTCTGCTATGAATGATGCTTATGATGATGCTAGTATGTTGCATGATGATGATGTGCCACTAGGTGAATTTCTTGATGAACAAATTGCTAGAGTAAGACAACATGATATTGTTGAAACAGATGATGAGCTTGAAACTGGAAATCTTGAAACACGTACTAGGACTAGCCCTCCTAGATATGAAATGCCTAAGGTACTGGAAGGTTAGGTTATGAATGAGGAGACAACTAGAGATATTCTTGCTTGTAAGGATAGAGATGATCTAGAGAAATTATTATGGAAGTATAAAGAAAAATCTCTGAATGCTAGAATGCAATATGATCCTAAGTTTGATACCTCGCCTATCTTTATTGGCAACAAGGATTATGAATTCTCTGTTGACCCAGAGTTAATTACTTTGGTTGAATCTAATCCTTTCCATGGTTGTGAAACTGAAAGTGATGTGGCACATCTTACTAAGTTGAATGACATAGCCACCCTTTTTACTCATAATGAGAAAATTCACTATTACTTTATCCTCAAATTATTTTTGTTCTCATTAAAGGGTGATGCTAAAGCTTTGTACAATGCTCTTACTCCTGGTTGTGTGTGTAGTCCCCAGGATATGATTTTTTACCTCTCTGAAAAATATTTCCCTGCTCATAAGAAACAAGCTGCCTTACAGGAAATATTTAACTTTGTGCAAATTGAAGAAGAGAGTATCCCACAAGCTTGGGGGAGGCTTCTCTAATTGCTTAATGCTTTGCCTGATCATCCTCTTAAGAAAAATGAAATACTCGATATCTTCTATAATGGACTAACCAATGCTTCTAGGGATTTCCTAGATAGTTGTGCTGGTTGTGTTTTCAGGGAACGAACTATTGGGCAAGCTGATGAGTTATTGAATAACATATTGAAAAATTATGATGATTGGACTCTTCCTGAACCACCGCCTAAACCCACTCCGAAGAAGAGGGGTATATTATATCTCAGTCCTGAAGATATGCAAGAGGCAAAGAAATCTATGAAGGAAAAAAGTATTAAAGCTGAGGATGTTAAAAATTTACCTCCTATTGAAGAAATACATGGGCTTGATACACCACCACTGCCTAAGGTGGTAGAGGTAAATTCTTTAAAGGAATTCAGTGATGATGACAATCCTCACAATATGCACCCTAGTCAATGTCTTTATGAGTTTGAGAATTACATTAGAAAGCAAGATCACTTCAATGCAAATGCTATGAAACAATTGAAATACAATTCTGATATGATTGCTCGCTTGAGTGACTTGTTATTTAGAATCTCAAATGATGTTAGGGGTGTGGGAAAGCATGCTTCTATGGTTCAAACTTAGTTAGAACAAGTTGCTAAATCTCAAAGAGAATTGCTAGATGAAATGAATAATGACATACTTGACTTTGCTGTTAGAGTAGCAACTAGAGGAGGTAAAATGACTCAGGAACCACTTTATCCTGAGGGACGCCCAAAAAGAATTGAACAAGACTCTCAAAGAGCTAACGCTGATGCACGTAGTCCATCCAAAAATAAAAAGAAGAAGAAAAAAGATAGGACTTCGCATACCTCTAGTGAACCTGAAGTAGAAAAACCTCCTAATAATGATAATGAAGCTTCTATCTCTGATGCTGAAACTCAACCTGGTAGGGAACACTCACCTTATGATAATGAAAAAGATAATGATGAGGTTCATGAAGACACTCAAAATAATAATAAAGAACCAGACAATGATGTTGAGATAGAACCAACAGTTAATCTTGATAACCCACAACCCAAGAATGCACAATATGATAAAAGAGACTTTATTGCTAGAAAACACGGTAAAGAAAGAGAACCGTGGGTTCAAAACCCTTTGCCCTTTCCACCTAAGTCAACTAAAAAGAAAGATGATGAAGAATTTGAACGCTTTGTTGCATGCTGAGGCCAGTCTTTTTGCGTACTCGCTTGACTGATATCTTGAAAATGTCTCCTTATGCAAAATACATGAAAGACATCATCACCAATAAGAGAAAGATACCGGAAGCTGAAATCTCCACCATGCTTGCTAATTATACTTTTAAGGATGGAGTACCTAAAAAACTTGGAGATCCGGGAATACCAACTATACCTTGCTCCATAAAAAGAAATTACGTGAAAACTGCTTTATGCGATTTGGGAGCTGGTGTTAGTGTTATGCCTTTCTCTTTATATAAAAGACTTGATTTGAATAAAGTCGCACGTAATGAAATATCTTTGCAAATGGCTGACAAATCAACTGCCATACCTATCGGTATTTGTGAGGATGTGCCCGTTGTTGTTGCTAATGTTACTAGTTTGACTGACTTTGTTATACTTAAGATGCCCGAGGACGACAACATGTCGATTATCCTTGGTAGACCCTTATTGAATACTGCAGGGGCTGTTATTGATTCCAATAAAAGCAAGGTCACTTTTCATATCAATGGTAATGAACATATCGTGCACTTTCCGAAGAAACAATTCCAAGTGAATGGTATTAATGTTACTGAAAAATCTCCGACAATCACTATTGGAAGTTTTCAACTACCTCTACCTATGTCAAAAAGAACTATAAAATGCTTATTGTTGGGACATTCATATCCCCGTTGAGGTAACTTAGTGATTTAAGAAAGTTCTTCGGTTTCATGCTAATCAAAAGTGGTTGTTAATAAGACTTGATCAACATTATTAATGGATCATTCTTTATAGGTAGGAAGTTGATGAATTTACTGAGCACTACCTTCTATCCCTATCTTTTGTTTTCTGTTTTTATTAGTTAAATAAAATAAAATGCCATGTGTTGCCTGTTTTTTTGAATTTCTCGTGGAATAAAAAATGACCCAAAAATAAAAGTTCTCAGAATGCTCTGAAAATTTAATACGATTCTTTCTGATTATTTAAGAATTTTTGGTGCAAATAACATCAGAGGGAGGTGCGCCAGGTGGGCACAACCCACCTGGGCGCGCCAGGACCCCCAGGCGCGGCCTGGTAGGTTGTGGTCCCCACGTGGGCCCCCTCACTTATCTCTTCATCCCACTTCATCACCTACCTCCAGAAAAAAATTACCACTGCTCTCTTTCTTGTGGTCTTGCTCTCAAACCCGTGGATTTCGATATCTGTGCTCGAAGCTCTATTTTTGAAACTGTTTCGGGGGATTGTTGCTTGGTATGTGACTCCTCCATTTGTCCAATTAGTTTTTTCTTTAGTGGTTTATGCTTTGAATAATTAGCTACTCTTAGTGCTGTTATAGATGAGCTTGCATGTTGAATTCTTAGAGTTCTAAGTAGTTTGAATGCTTGCCGTGGCCTCTATGCATCCCTATGAGTAGTTGCTATTAATATTGTGAAGCTTTGTTGACTAATTTTTGTCACCCAATTTTTTTTTCAGAAAATTGTACACGAATATGATGAACCTCTTTGGAAGGATTTCTTTGAGGAGGAGATTCTTGGGGCATCATCTAGTGACAGATCCTCTCGTCGGTCTTATGCTGAACCAAGTTAAAGTCTCATATGAGATGCCTCCACCAAAACATGCTTATGGCCATGCGATGATTATATGGTGAGTGTGGGCATTAAGGAGGAATTTGAGCATTATGTTCACAATGCTGATCTTGGTCCCTACATTTCAGATAAGTGCAATCAACACCACACTCTCACTGAATCATTTGTCAAAGGATTTAAATTCCATCCCCGTGAGTCTAGGGTGTCATTTAAACTGTATGAAAATTCATTTACCATATCACTAGAGGGATTTGCTCACCACTGCAAAATTCCATTCTGGGGCTCACTTGTTGAACCACCAAGAGCTGAGTTCCAGACATTCTTGACTAGTCTTTGTGACGATGAGAATAGGGGAGTAATGCAAGGTAGAATAAAGAGCATTCATTTCCCCGCTATTCAGTACTTTGCATTATTTAATGGAAAATGTATAGTAGGCAAACAAGATTGTAGTACACTTTGTGCTCTAGACTTGAGCCTCATACGCACTGCTCTCACAGGTGACAGAAGTTATAATCTGGGAGCGATTGTTGCACGTAGGTTGCAACACAATGCTAATAGTGGTTATTTTTATGGTGGAATTTAGCCACACGCTTAGCAAGAGAGCTGGGGTTTTCACCTTTGCCATATGACCCTATTTTACCTACTCAGTATTTAGACTTTGATGCCATGAAATGCCATAAGATCCTTAGAGGTGATCCCGATAATTTCACCTATAAATTGTTGTTTAATCAAGACTTCGTTGTATACACATATTTTCCTGCGCCTGCTCTCTTTGATTATCACAGCAAGGGAAGATATTTTGTTCTTGAGAGTGAGGCCCGAGCCCACAACGCGGCGGTTGTGGCTGCATGGCAGGCCGAGGCATCCGCACCGAGAGCCTCCATGAGCTACCACCCCGACTATTATTCATGTTCACACACTTCAGTTGTCGGTGCTCACACTTTTTCATTGTATTATCCTTGCTTAATTTATTTTCTCGCCTTCTTCTTATGTGTTTTAAAAACTTTGAGAAAATACAAAAATATTTCCTGCTTCTTTTTTATTTTTCTTTCTAGAGTAGTTAGTTGTAGCACTAAAAAGAAAAGAAAAATAAAAAGATTTCCTTGTTCTTCTTTTGCTTGTTGGGAGCTGTCGGTGTACTAAAGTAGGGGTACCTTAGTACCCCAGACTTGTGCACGGGCAGTCGTAGCACCCTGCGGCAAGGCCCGCCCCGGAAGCGCCAAGAGAAGACCAAGCATTCAAGACAAGGCCCCCGGCAAGAGGAGCTTGCCGGGCCAAGAAGACAAGGCCCCCGGCAAGAGGAGCTTGCCGGGCCAGGAAGACAAGACCCCGGCAAGAGGAGCTCGCCGGGACGACTGAGCCCATGTAAGTCCATCCAAGAACAAAGTATAACGAGACAGAAGATCGAGCCCCCGACAAGAGGAGCTTGTCGGGAAGGCCGAACCCAGGCACCACAAGAGAAGCCCGCCGTGGCGCGCCAAGCGCCCCGGCAAGGCCTGATAGCTGGCACGCTATCAGGCACAGGAAGACGACCCCCGCGGCAAGCCACTTGCCGCGGCAAGATCGCCACCTCAAGACTGCGCTCCAGCTCGCCCGCCCACGCGTCGCTCCGGGGCTTCCCCCGAAGGCACGTGGCGAGGCACCGCGCAGCCTGGGGCATGCAGCGGCATGCAGCCGCCATCGTGGCGAACGGTGGCGCACCTAACGGTCCGCCTCGGTGCTGTCCGGGCGACCGTGACGGGCATTTAATGCCCTTGTCCCCTACCGTCAGAAGTAGGTATGATAACACTGTGCCGCACTGCAGCGCCACCGTTCCCGCACTATTACAGCTACCACCCCTTTTACACTTTTACCCCTTTCTCTTACGTTGACACCTGTCGGTGACCCCTTTGCGCTATAAAAGGAGGCCCGTGTGCAACGTAGAGGGGGTTCGGTTCGGTTCGGAGATTCGGCATCCAGACAGCCATACGCTCGGGGCAGCTAGCTCTCGAAGCTCCCGAGCTCCCCAGTTCAATACAACCAAGCAGGAGTAGGGTTTTACGCGTCCATCGCGGCCCGAACCTGGGTAAACCGCTCGTGTGCCCGCCTCGATCTGCTCTCTGTGCTCCCTCCGCCCCCCTCACCGGACAACGAAAGGGGCTCCGGCCCCATAGGTGCTCGCGGGGGGACGCCCGTCCGCCCCGACATCTTTGGCGCACCAGGTAGGGGGTGCGTCGAGGTTGTGCGGATCAGATCCTGCGTTTGCGCGAGCGCGCTCTTCGTCAGCTTCTCCGAACTCGCTAGCTTCATCAACACCATGGCCCCGAAGAAGAAGGCTTCGGAGGCCGCGGGCCCGTCCGCGTCACTCCCACCGCTACCGGAGCCAACGGTGGGCGGGGGAGACGCCGTCGGAGTGGTGGCCACCGGCGAGAACACTCGCGGTGCCACCAAATCCAAGAACAGGGCGGACGACCGAGCCTCGGCCTCCGAGGACGCGCCGCATCCGTCCCTTCAAACGACGACCCAGCAGCGCCATGCCACGGGAGGTGGCATCCGCTTGCTGGAACAAGGGCAAACAGGAGGTTCGCGGGACGCCGCGGGCCCCCGTCCGGACACGGGCAAGGCGAGGGCGCCGGGGAGGGACCCCGCTCTTTCTAACATTGTTAGGAGTCCGAGCGCATCCCGCTCCTCGCGCCACTCGCCCCCGCTCCCCTCCACTCCGGCAGAAGCGCTCGCGAGAGCGCAACTGCTCCTCGACTACCCTCCAGCGGCTGGCAAGGCCGAAAGCTGGAGGGCCACCATACAGAGCCTGATCGCCTTCGCCAACAACGACACGCCGCAGCGGCCAGCGACCTCACGGCCCCGGCAGGTCGAGAAGACGAAGGCCGACGGCGACAAGACCGCCGGAGGTGCGACCACCATGCACTCCCCGGCGCAGAAGCAGAAGACGCCGCCCCGCTGGAACAACGCTGACGACGGCTCCACAGCGTCGTCGGACCCGCGGACTCGCCGGGACCAGCGCCAAGTCCTCGACGAGCGGCAGCAAGAAGACGCTCGAACAAGGATTGAGCGCCGCCGAGAAACTCGGCGGCAATCAGACCAGCGGGCTGGGAACGCTGTCGACGCGTACGCGCCCGGTGAACCAGGTGACTTACCGTACGCGGCAGGTTGCCCTGCGTTCACCCGCGAGCTGCGACGCGTCCGGTGGCCCAGCACGAAGAACTTCAAGCCCGACGTACCGGAGAAGTACGACGGCAGGACGCACCCCTCGGAGTTTCTCAGCATCTATACAATCGCTGTACAAGCTGCCGGGGGGCGCGACGAGAGGATATTGGCGAACTACTTCCCGCTCGTGCTTAAGCCGAACGTTCGTTCGTGGCTTATGCACTTGCCGGAAGGCTCCATCTCTTCCTGGGCGGATCTTTGCCATCAGTTTGTTGGCGCCTTCACAGGCGGCCACAAACCTCATGGCCAGGATAGCGACCTCCACATCCTAGCCCAGAAGGAAGGAGAACCCCTGCGCAAGTACATCCAGCGCTTCAGCCGCGTGCATCGCAACATCCCCGACGTTCACCCTGCCGCGGTTATCAGCGCGTTCCACCAGAACGTGCGCAACCGCCGCATGCGTGAAGAGATGGCCATGACCAAGATCCGGGACGTCAGCGAGCTATATGCCTTGGCTGACAAGTGCGCGCGCGCGGAGGAGGGGAGGAAACTCCCCGGGGAGGATGCTGGCGCAGGAGAAAGCGACAGTGACGACACCGCCCCGGCGAAGAGGAGCCAGCGGCGGAATAATAGGAGGAAGAACAGGAAAGAGGTGCTTGCCGTCGAGGGGTCCGGCAAGGAGGCTCCCGCCAAGCAAACGCAGGCTGGCGGCTCCGGCAAGGAGCCTGCCCCCGTGGCGGCAGCCGACAAGCAGGACGGCTCCGACAAGCAATACTGCAAGATCCACCGCACCAAGGGCCACGATCTCTCCAACTGCAAAAGCGTCGAGTACCTCATCGTGCAGCAGAAGGCTGAGTACGAGAGGCGCGACAAGGGGAAGGCCCAGGGTGGGGGTGGCGAACCAAGCAAGAAGCGGCCGCCCGTCGGCCGGGGAGGACGCCGCGGCAAGGCCAAGCAGCGGCAAGGCGATCGGCCTCCCCGGGGCCGCGACGAGGATGACGAAGACGACGACGAAGACGTGGAAGACGAAGATAACAGCGAGCAGGAGTTCCAGAAGGCCACGGAGGTCCTATGCGTTGACGGCGGCGCCTCTCTGCACACCTCCCACCGCCAGCTTAAGCGGTGGGCGCGAGAGGTGAACGCAGCAGAGCCGCCCGTGGAGTCGCGCAGGCTCCTCAAATGGTCCAGCACGCCCATCATTTTCGATCTTGAGGATCACCCCGACCGCACAACCGCGGTCGGGTGCTTGCCGATGCTGGTCTCACCCACCATCCGCAACCTCAAGGTCACCAAAATGTTGGTAGACGGCGGGGCCGGGCTGAACTTGATCTCCTCCGCTGTGATCAAGAAACTCCAGATCCCAGACGGCGAGCTCGAAGAGACCGGATCCTTCCAAGGAATCAACCCGGGGAGGAGCAAGCCCAAGGGGAAGATTACTCTGCCGGTGACCTTTGGCGGCGAGCTTAACTTCAGGACTGAGCGTATCACGTTCGACGTCGCCGATATCCCGTTACCATACAATGGGATCCTCGGCCGTCCCGCTCTCGCCAAGTTCATGGCGGCTTCCCACCACGCCTACAACGTACTCAAGATGCCGGGGCCGATAAGCGTCATCACTGTCCATGGCGACAAAAAGGATGCGCTTATCTGCGCCGACAAGATCTACCGGGATGTAGCAGCCGCGGCAGAGAAGGACACCCTCACCGCTGAAGCCCCCGGGGGGAAGAAGACAAAGACCAAGCCCGGTAAGTGCTCTGGGGCCCACTCCGGCAACCGCACCTCTTCGGAGTGCTGCGCCGCCGTCGAGGACGTTCCATCGAGCTCCGCCGGCAAGTACAGGAAGGGAATGACCGCTCCTCCGGCAACCAAGAAGGTGTCCGCCAAGGAGGACGGCACTGGCGGTACCTTCACCATCAGTGCCACGCTTGACAGCAAATAGGAAAGCGCGCTCGTCGCCTTCCTGCGGGCGAATGACAACGTGTTTGCATGGCAACCGTCCGACATCCCCGGTGTTCCCAGGAGGGTGATTGAGCACAAGCTCGCTGTCTGTCCTCACGCGCGACCCGTCAAGCAGAAAGTGAGAAAGCAAGCCGTGGAGCGCCAGGAATTCATCAGCGAAGAGATCAAGAAGCTAGAGGCAGCAGGCCTAGTGAGAGGTGTGATCCATCCAACGTGGCTGGCCAATCCGGTCGTCGTGCGCAAAGCCAATGGGAAGTGGAGACTGTGCATAGATTTCACCGACGTGAATAAAGCATGTCCCAAAGATCCATTTCCCTTGCCGCGCATTGACCAGATTGTTGACTCCACTGCCGGATGTGAGCTACTCTCTTTTCTTGATGCATATTCAGGCTACCACCAAGTCTTTATGGCCAAGGAAGATGAAGAGAAGACCGCATTTATCACTCCGTGCGGCACCTATTGCTTCATACGCATGCCGTTTGGACTGAAGAATGCGGGATCAACGTTTGCGAGGGTAGTGCACTCTGCTTTCGAGCCGCAGATCCATAGGAACGTGGAGGACTACATGGATGACATCGTGGTGAAGAGCAGGAGCAAGGAAACCCTGGTCCAAGATCTGGAAGAGACATTTCAGAACTTGCGCAAGATACAGCTCAAGCTGAACCCCGATAAGTGCGTTTTCGGAGTCCCCTCCGGCAAGCTTCTCGGGTTCTTTGTGTCACAGAGGGGGATTGAAGCTAATCCCGACAAGATCAAAGCCATCGAGCAGATCGAAGCCCCAGAGCGCGTCAAGGACGTCAGAAAGCTTGCAGGTTGTGTGGCCGCCCTCAGTCGGTTCATTTCAAGGTCTGCAGAACGCGCCCTGCCCTTCTTTAAAATCTTGAAGAAGGCAGGTCCCATGCAGTGGACTCCAGAAGCGGAGGCAGCGCTGCAAGATTTGAAAAGGTACCTATCCTCCACTCCAATACTTGTCGCACCTAGACCACAGGAGAAGTTGTTGCTATACCTAGCGGCAACCAACCAGGTGGTTAGTGCTGCGTTAGTGGCGGAGAGGGAGGCCGACGAGGAGCCTATTCCACCTACAAGCAAGTCCGGCGACGAGCGGGGGGCTGCTCCAGCAAGCTCTGGCCCCGACAAGGGCCACCCTGCGCAGGAACAGGATGGAGCGCGGAAGAAGATGGTGCAGCGCCCGGTGTATTTTGTAAGTTCCCTCTTGCAGGGGGCTAGATCAAGATACTCCGGGGTGCAGAAATTGCTCTTCGGCCTCCTCATGGCCTCGAGAAAGCTGCGCCATTACTTCCAAGCGCATGAGATAACAGTAGTCACTCGCTTTCTGCTGAAGAGGATATTGCACAATCCAGAGGCAACAGGCAGGATCGTCGAGTGGGCACTGGAGCTGTCGAGCTTTGGGCTCAAGTTTGAAAGTACTTCAACCATACAGAGCCGGGCTTTGGCAGAATTCATAGCTGAGTGGACCCCGACGCCAGATGGAGAAAGCCAAGAAACCAGCGCGCCCATACAAGGAGCAACAAGCGAGTGGGTAATGTACTTCGATGGTGCCTTTTCGCTGCAAGGCGCCGGTGCTGGCGTAGTACTCATCGCGCCCACCGGAGAGCACCTCAAGTACGTTATCCAGATGCACTTCCCAAGAGAGCAAGCTACCAACAATACTGCTGAGTATGAAGGCTTGCTCGCCGGCCTCAGGATTGCGGCCGAACTTGGGATCAGAAAGCTGATCGTGCGGGGAGATTCTCAACTGGTGGTCCGGCAAGTCAACAAGAGCTACCAGAGCCCTCTGATGGAAGCTTACGTCGATGAAGTGAGGAAGCTGGAAGAACACTTTGAAGGGCTGCAAATGGAGCACGTCGCGAGAGCTCAGAATGAGATAGCAGACGGCCTTTCGAAGTGTGCTTCGCTGAAGTTACCTGTGGAACCAGGGACCTTCTTGCTCAAGCTGACTCAACCATCCGTTACACCATCAGTTGGGCAGTCCAAGAAAAGGAAGTTGGTCTCCGGCGACTACTCGCAGGCGGACCTCCCTGAGACCGCCGCCAAGGTCCCCAAGATCAACAACCGGAACGCCGGGGGACAGCCCGCTCCTGCGGATCCCAGGATCCGTCCAGTCGAAGCCGGTGTCCCCGGTAAGCCTCGCTCCAGCAAGCTGATCAGCAGCCTGAACGCCGAGGGACAGCCCGCTCCTGCGGATCCGAGGATCCGTCCAGTCGAAGCAGGTGTCCCCGATGAGCCTTGCTCCGGCGAGCGGATCAACAATCCGAACGCTGAGGAACAGTCCGCTCCTGCGGGTCCGAGGGCCCGTCTAGTGGAAGCAGAGGTTCCCGACAAGCTTTGCCCCGGCAAGCTTGCCGGGGGATCACCGGCTCCGGCTGAACCAGAGGTTCTTGCCGTAGAAGCCGGGGTCCCCGCAGCGGCCTTCATGCCTTTAGTCCTTGCCGTCGAGCCCCGGGCTCCGGCATGGGCACGGCAGATCGTCCGTTTTCTGCAAACTGGAGAACTTCCCGACGACCCAGAAGAGGTGGAGAAGATCACCAGGCAGTCAAGTATGTACCAGTTCGTGGACAACGAGCTGTACAGAAGGAGACTCAACGGTGTCAGATTGAAGTGCATCTCCAGGGAAGACGGACAGAAGCTGTTGGCAGAGATACACGGAGGCATATGCGGCCATCACATTGGCGCAAGAGCACTTGTCGGGAAAGCCTTCCGGCAAGGGTTCTTCTGGCAAGAAGCCCTCCAAGATGCAACTGCACTAGTAACCAAGTGTGAAGCGTGCCAGTTCCATGCAAAACAGATTCATCAGCCAGCTCAAGCTCTCCAAACAATCCCTTTGTCCTGGCCCTTCTCGGTCTGGGGGCTCGATATCCTCGGCCCTTTTCCCCGAGCCGTCGGGGGCTTCGAGTACTTGTACGTTGCAATCGACAAGTTCACGAAGTGGCCAGAAGTGGAGCCAGTGAGGAAGGTGACCGCGCAGTCAGCAGTCAAGTTCTTCCGGTCGATCGTCTGCCGTTTCGGAATCCCCAACAGAGTCATCACCGACAACGGGACACAGTTTACAAGTCGCGCCTTCATGCAATACGCCCAGGATCTCGGCGCCAAGGTCTGTTTCGCTTCGGTTGCTCACCCCAGGAGCAACGGTCAAGCGGAAAGGGCCAACGCTGAAGTGCTGCGCGGACTCAAGACCAGGACCTTCGACAGGCTGCACAAGTGCGGAAGAAATTGGATTGAGGAGCTGCCGGCGGCTCTTTGGTCGATCAGGACGACACCAAGTCGAGCCACCGGACAGACACCTTTTGCTCTAGTCTATGGAGCGGAAGCAGTTATCCCCACGGAACTCGTATACGGATCTCCTCGGGTGCTCGCTTATGACGAGCTCGAGCAAGAGCGGCTGCGCCAAGACGACGCGCTGCTCCTTGAGGAAGGACGTCTCCAGGCTGCGGTACGAGCCGCTCGATACCAGCAAGCCTTGCGTCGCTACCATAGCCGCAAGGTCAAGGCCAGGAGTCTCGAAGAAGGCGACCTTGTTCTTCGGCGCACTCAGTCGGCCAAGAATTCCAACAAGTTGACGCCAAAGTGGGAAGGACCTTATCGGGTGAGGCAAGTCACGAGGCCTGGCGCTGTCCGCCTCGAGACCGAAGAAGGCGTACCAGTGAGTAACTCTTGGAACATAGAGCATCTTCGCAAGTTTCACCCGTAAGGCGCGGTTGCTGTGACCCGCTCCGGCAACCATCGGTTTGTACGGGCCTTGCCGCTGTTGCATGTAACCCCTTGTACAAAGCCAGGCGAAGCCCCTGGCACCAGATAAAGTTGCCCTGTTAGGCGACCTTGTTCTTAGGCACGTTCAGTCAGCCAAGAATTATAACAAGTTGACGCCGAAGCAGGAAGGCCCTTGTCGGGTGGAACGAGTCGTGAGGCCCGGCGCTGTCCGCCTCAAGACCGAAGAGGGCCTACCAGTGAGCAACTCCTGGGAATATAGAGCATCTTCGCGAGTTCCGCCCACTAGGCGCGGTTGCCGTGACCCGCTCCGGCAACCATCGGTTTGTACAGGCCTTGCCGCTGCTGCATGTAACCCCTTGTACAAAGCCAGGCGAAGCCCCTGGCACCAGATAAAGTTGCCCTGTTAGGCGACCTTGTTCTTAGGCACGTTCAGTCGGCCAAGAATTATAACAAGTCGACGCCGAAGCAGGAAGGCCCTTATCGGGCGAGACGAGTCGCGAGGCCCGGCGCTGTCCGCCTCAAGACCGAAGAGGGCCTACCAGCGAGCAACTCCTGGGAACATAGAGCATCTTCGCAAGTTTCGCCCATAAGGCGCGGTTGCCGTGATCCGCTCCGGCAACCACCGGTTTGTGCAGGCCTTGCCGATGTTGCATTTAAGCCCTCGTACAAAGCCAGGCGAAGCCCCTAGCCGAAGATAAAGAAGCGCTGGCGCCCTAGATTTTAGCATGCATGCTGAGTCAGAGTCTCGTCCTTGGTTAGGGTTGTCAGTTCCTAACTGTCGCTAACCCCTAACTTAGAGGTCGAGTCCGCGTCTTTTTCCCGTCCTTTCCCTTTGGCTCGCAGGAATTGAATGTCCTTGCCGGGCCGCTCAAGGACAAGGAAGAGGAGAAGGACGAGCCAACACCTACGCCCCGGCGAGCCAGAGTCGCCGGGGGCTGCAACCTCAGATAAGTTTTTGCATCCCTCATCATACATTCTCTTATGGACTGAGGGATTTGAAAGCCTCCTTTCCTCCTGGAAAGCTACCGTGCTCTCTTAGCGGCAAGCCCCAGAGCGCGTTCCTGGGGCCCGTTTCGATAGCAGCCGCAGCAGCAAGAGGGAGGGAAGCGAGGGGCCGGAACCCGCCTGCTCCCCGCCTCCGCCAAGGGCGTGAGAAAGGTCGAGCAGTGCGGGGGAGCGGCTGGGCCTGTTGCCGGGCGAGAACTGTCTATCTTAACGATGTAAAGGATTCGTTCCTTACCGCGGTTTCCACCCGCGAGACAAACGATCCGGCAAACATCCCCTTTTCATTAAAAACATTCCACTCAGGTACAGTTCAGAGAGAATGAAAAACATGAAAAGAGGGATTACAAGGCTTAAACGCAACTAAGGCCCGAAGGCTTACAAGCTGAAAAGAGATAAGGTGCCCGTAATCCCTTTCTTGTCTCTCTCCTCAGGAGGTAGGGCAAGTAGGCGAAGAGGGCGAAAGGGGCACCTAGATGAGCTACGGGTGGCAGAAGGCACCAAGAGAAGATCCGGGGGCTCCGCCCGGGGGTCTCCGGAGGCTGAAGAAGACGGAGGCGCCGGAGGCAGAGCTGGAAGATGAGGCAGCGGCCTTGCCGCCAGCCTCTTCCTCTTCCGCAGCCTCGCCACTCCGGCCGCCCGAGGAGATCAAGCCCCCCGGCAAGAGGAGCTTGCCGGGCCGAAGAGAAGACCCCGGTGGTCGTCACCGAGAGCAAGGGTGATGACGGCGTCTGGGGCGCATCTGGAACACGAGGCGCCGGAGCGTCAGCCAGCTGTCGAAGTCGGCCCGTACTCCGACTTCGCGGCCTTCGACGTCCGCCCTCTGTCCTCCTCAGCAGCCCCCCTACGCCAGTCGCCCAAGGAGACAACCCCGGGGAGTTCATGGAGCCCGGCGCGGTCGATGGGGCCGCCGGCGCCACCCGGAGCTGCGGCCGACGCCTAGTCGTACCCGTCATCCCGGCGGCTGCTCCCCTCGTCGTCGCTGTCGCTCCCCTCCTCGTCACTCTCGCTCGAGGAGGAGCCTTCGCTGTCGGAGGAGCTATCTTCGCAGCACCGGGCCCGGATACCGAAGCCCCAGAAGGCCTTGACGGAGAGGAGGTCCTCCCCCACTAGCTTAAAGTGGAGGGTGAACCCCTCCGTCAAGCTGTGTATCCGGGCGAACGTCTTCCACCCGCGGCCCAGACGCACCACGCCGGGGGCTCGGGACTCGACGTGGACTCGCGTCCCGCTGATCCCGCAGCCCCTCATGCGCAGGTTTAGCGTCTCGGGCTGCTCCACCTCCAACACGTTCGCGAATGGAGCGGGAAGCCGGAGGTGGCGACGAGGCGCCCGGCGCAGCCTGATAATGAACTCACAGGGGTCGTCCCCGAGATGGACCGCGGGAAGGAACGGAGCCGCTGGCGGGGGCAAGGGCGGCGCACCGATCCGTCCGCCCCGAGCGCCTCGGCCCCGTCCACGACCTCGTCCGCGACCTCGCCCTCTCCCTCTTCCCCCGACGATCGGCTCCGCCGCCGCGGGCGCAAGGGGAGGAGGGGCGCGTTGCCGAGCAGACACCCTCGCGGCAACCGAAGAAGAACCAGGGTTCCCCCCCTCCATCGCAGATGGGGGAAGGAAACCAGAAGCAGAAGGAGGAAGGAGATGGAGTGCGTATTTCCGTCGCCCCCTCTCGCTCCTTATAAAGGAGCGGAGTGGGACCGCGGCCGCCCCGCTCCTCCAATAGAAGCGGAGGAAGGGCAGGCGACTGGGGCCGACCCACTGCATCGGCCCGCGCCGGCCCGACTCCCTGCCTCCGCCGCCGCGACTCCGAGCGCATGAGGACCGCGTGGTGGGCGCGCAGAACCGAGGCGACGGGTGGGACGACCTCTCCCCATCCCGTGACTATGGGGAACGGACGCCTCGAAAACCGCGCCCCACCCCCGTTCATTTATTGAGCCGCGCCTCCGCACCTCCCTCCACTTAAAGAGGGAACGGGCGTTTTCGCCCCCACGACGCCGCGGTAAGCGCGCGCCGCCTGGGGAAGGCGCGGCGGATGCGGAGTTAAGGAGCAGCGCGACCAAGGCCATGCGTGCCCGTGCACCGTTAGGGCCTGGCCCAACAACGCTCGGCACCATGTGTGGCCCAGGCCCGGGGGCTCCTGTCGGTGTACTAAAGTAGGGGTACCTTAGTACCCCAGACTTGTGCACGGGCAGTCGTAGCACCCTGCGGCAAGGCCCGCCCCGGAAGCGCCAAGAGAAGACCAAGCATTCAAGACAAGGCCCCCGGCAAGAGGAGCTTGCCGGGCCAAGAAGACAAGGCCCCCGGCAAGAGGAGCTTGCGGGGCCAGGAAGACAAGACCCCAGCAAGAGGAGCTCGCCGGGACGACTGAGCCCATGTAAGGCCATCCAAGAACAAAGTATAACGAGACAGAAGATCGAGCCCCCGACAAGAGGAGCTTGTCGGGAAGGCCGAACCCAGGCACCACAAGAGAAGCCCGCCGTGGCGCGCCAAGCGCCCCGGCAAGGCCTGATAGCTGGCACGCTATCAGGCACAGGAAGACGACCCCCGCGGCAAGCCACTTGCCGCGGCAAGATCGCCACCTCAAGACTGCGCTCCAGCTCGCCCGCCCACGCGTCGCTCCGGGGCTTCCCCCGAAGGCACGTGGCGAGGCACCGCGCAGCCTGGGGCATGCAGCGGCATGCAGCCGCCATCGTGGCGAACGGTGGCGCACCTAACGGTCCGCCTCGGTGCTGTCCGGGCGACCGTGACGGGCATTTAATGCCCTTGTCCCCTACCGTCAGAAGTAGGTATGATAACACTGTGCCGCACTGCAGCGCCACCGTTCCCGCACTATTACAGCTACCACCCCTTTTACACTTTTACCCCTTTCTCTTACGTTGACACCTGTCGGTGACCCCTTTGCGCTATAAAAGGAGGCCCGTGTGCAACGTAGAGGGGGTTCGGTTCGGTTCGGAGATTCAGCATCCAGACAGCCATACGCTCGGGGCAGCTAGCTCTCGAAGCTCCCGAGCTCCCCAGTTCAATACAACCAAGCAGGAGTAGGGTTTTACGCGTCCATCGCGGCCCGAACCTGGGTAAACCGCTCGTGTGCCCGCCTCGATCTGCTCTCTGTGCTCCCTCCGCCCCCCTCACCGGACAACGAAAGGGGCTCCGGCCCCATAGGTGCTCGCGGGGGGACGCCCGTCCGCCCCGACAGGAGCTTTCCCGTGTAAATAGTTTCTCTCGTCTTTGCTTTGACCTTTTATTTGCTTGTTCAATGAAAACCCAAAAGCTCCAAAAATATTTCAATGTGCTTCTTTGAATTTCTTTTTTTCTTTATCGAGTTGTACCAAGGAGAAGACCACGATGAAAATGTTGAGTGGCTCTCATATGCATAATTATTGGTCTAATAAAGAGCCCATTTTACCTTGTCTTCTCTTGTTGAATAAAATGTTTGCAGATTCCAACTTAGTCCACGACACTCTTGCACTATTATTAATTCCATATCGTTCGGTCGTGCAAGTGAAAGGCAATAATGATGATATTTGATGAACTGGCCGTGGCAGAGAGAAACGGGTATGAACTTGACTTGTTCTGTTTTTGTAAATATGTTTAACCTAGTATCCATGATTCAGCCCATTATGGTTAAACATGTTTGCAATGACAATTAGAGATTATAGTTTCTCATGCCATGCATAAGTAGCTGGGAGTGAATAATGGTTTATCTTGGATGTCAACATTATGTTACGATGATTGTGATGTAGTATGATAATATGGCATCCTCCTCTGAATCTTTGAGTGGCTTGACTTGGCACATGTTCATGCATGTAGTTGAATCAAAACCAACATAGCCTCTATGATATTTATGTTCATGGTGTTCATATCCTACTCATGCTAGTGTCCAATGTTACTTATGCATAATGCATGTTCATGACCATTGTTGCTCTCTAGCTGGCTGCTTCTCAACCTATTTGCTAGCCTTCGCCTGTACTAAGTGGGAATTCTGCTTGTACATCCAAAACCTTAAACCCAAGTTATTCCAGATGAGTCCACCATACCTACCTATATGTGGTATTACCCTGCCGTCCTAAGTAAATTTGCATGTGCCATATCCAAAAACTTCAAATAAATATCCTTTTTGTGTGCCTGGATTGTTCATGGAACGACAGGAGGTAGTCGGTATCTTCCATGCTAAGCGGGTTATTCTCAGGATGAGTGTTTATTCACTCACCATCTTGCGAGAAAAAGGCGGTAATAGGGATGCCCATTCCCAAACTGCAAAAAGAATTGATCTCTCAAATAATCAAACAAAAACTCCCAATGGAGTCATAACCTTTACTTTATCGCTTGGGAACCTCCACTAGCGTGTTTAGCATGGAAGATATTGATAACTGATAGTCGTGAAGTAAACAAGAAGGGTGCATTTCTCAAAATAACATTTACCTCTGTTTTAAAACTTGAGCTCTGGCACCTCTGCAAATCTATGCTACCCTCTGCGAAGGGACTTTCTATTTACTTTTATGTTGTGTCATCACCTTCTAAAATAAGCGCCAGAACCTGAGAGCATTGTTGTCATGCTGATGCATTGTGTGTAGCTAATGTTGGGTGCACCATGACTGGATCTTTTCTACCAAGAATTACAATGTTTAGTCGCTGCTTGAACTTTGGAGGTACTCTGCATTTATGTTTTGTTGTCTCAGAAAGGGCTAGCGAGGTACCACTATTGTCATATTATATCATGGTTGTTTTGACAACGTGTTGCCCTTTGAGATATCTTATTATTACTCGCTAGCTAATTATGTCATTGGTATGAGTTAATATAATTTTTAAGAGTTATTGTCGGCATAGTTAGTTATAATGTTGGCTGAAAACCTAGGTGTTGTTTAAGCTTATTTATGCAAACAAGAGCAAAAGAGTTCATAAAAGTTTTTCTTTTTCACTTTCAGTTTATCAACTGAATTGCTTGAGGACAAGCAAATGTTTAAGCTTGGGGGAGTTGATACGTCTCCAACGTATCTACTTTTCCTAACGCATTTCCTCTTGTTTTGAACTCTAATTTGCATGACTTGAATGAAACTAATCCCGGACTGGCGCTGTTTTCAGCAGAACTACCATGGTGTTGTTTTTGTCCAGAAATAAAAGTTCTCAGAATGGAATGAAACTTTGCGAGCAGCCAAGAACCACCGGAGGGAGGCACCTGGGTGGGCACAACCCACCAGGGCGCGCCCAGGTGGGTTGTCCCCACCTGGTGGCCCCACAGTCCCTGAAACCGACGCTATAAAATCCTATTTTTGGAGAAAAAAATCAAGCCGCCGTCACCTCCTGTTCTTCATCGGGAGGTCAGATATGGAGTCCGTTTGGGGCTCCGAAGAGGGGGATATTCGTTCTTCGTCATCACCAACCCTTCTCCATCGCCAATTCCATGATGCTCCTCACCGGGAGTGAGTAATTCCTTCGTAGGCTCGCTGGTCGGTGAGGAGTTGGATGAGATTCATCATGTAATCGAGTTAGTTTTGTTAGGGCTTGATCCCTAGTATCCACTATGTTCTGAGATGGATGTTGCTATAACTTTGCCATGCTTAATGCTTGTCACTTTGGGCCCGGGTGCCATGATTTCAGATCTAAACTGTTTATGTTATCACCATTATATCTATGTTCTAGATCCGATCTTGCAAGTTATAGTCACCTACTATGTGTTATGATCCGGCAACCCCGGAGTGACAATAGTCGGGACCACTCCTGGTGATGACCATAGTTTGAGGAGTTCATGTATTCACTGTGTGTTAATGCTTTGTTCTGGTTCTCTATTAAAAGGAGGCCTTAATATCCCTTAGTTTCCAATAGGACCCCGCTGCCACGGGAGGGTAGGACAAAAGATGTCATGCAAGTTCTTTCCATAAGCACGTATGACTTTTTACAGAATACATGCCTACATTATATTTATGATCTGGAGCTAGTGTCGTATCACATGATGAATATCATCCAACAAATTACCGATCCAATGCCTACGAATTTATCTTATATTGTTTCTGCTAAGTTACTACTACTACTGTTACTGTTGCACTTGCTAGGAAATCACTGTTGTCACTGTTGTCGTTACTATTGTTGTTGCTACTACTATCAAAATTATCATACAACTTTGCTACTGATCACTTTGCTGCAGATAATTAATCTCCAGGTGTGGTTGAATTGACAACTCATCTGCTAGTACTTACAAATATTCGTTGGCTCCCCTTGTGTCGAATCTATAAATTTGGGTTGAATACTCTACCCTCGAAAACTATTGCGATCCCCTATACTTGTGGGTTAGCAGGACGCGCTTGCCCGAAATGTGGCATAAGATACAAAATTAGTCCCACCGATTTGAACTAGGTGGTTCTTTCAGTTCAGGGGTATCACGGGAATTTCACGTGTCAGGATTTCACAGGAGGTGGGAGTTTTAGCGCGCGTTGTAATTTTGGGATAGCAAGGCACGGGTTGAGATGGAGGGAATTTTAGGAGCACAAGGATACAAATATATATATATATATATATATATATATATATATATATATATATATATATATATATATATATATATTAAAATTTCAGGATAACAAGGCGCGGGTTGAAATTTCTGGACAAGCCTAACGTGTATTGTACCAAATCAATTCGCACTACAAATGCCATTCAAAACTTTGAATCCATGTTATGTTGAATTAAAATATTTCGCGTGTATAATGCATGCAACCATGATTGTTGTCAAGTTAAACCATTTTAATTTGTTTCTATATTTTAATAAAATCTACAATCATCATTATTGTCAAGTTAAACTATCATTTGTATATTATCTTCACAGCACACCACATGATTACTGTCGAGTTAGATATGAACTATTTGTACTATATGGACTCGAATTCGATTTTTTAAATCCACTTTATGTTGATTTGAAATCACAGTACATTTCAAGCTCTAGCTAGATCTTCATAATCTAAACCGTGTCTCATATGTATAATGTGTTTATCACATAATGTATTGTGCCCCGTCCCGTACGCCTACAAGTATTTAGATGTGAGTTGCAAACGCCACACATTATAAAAAATACAAATAAAATGTGAGATTGTTCGATATATAGTATGGTTTAGATTGTTCGATATTTAGTTGTGAGCTGCAAACGCCACACATTATCACAAATTCAAATAAAATGTGAGATTGTTCGATATATAGTATGGTTTAGATTGTTCGATATTTACCCTAGAGTTGGAAACGCCATGCATTATCACATTATGGTATAACATGTCAAAAACCACACCACGCGTATCACCACTATATTCATGCATGCATAGGTTTATAACACTATGATCTTCTATTCAAATATATGAATCCACTTTCATATCAAATTATGATCTTTGTTAGTCTCTTACACCCACACAATCCTCTAACCTTTGTAGCTAGCACTAACTTTATGTCGTGCATGCACACACCCTCCTCGCCCTCCCCTCCCTCAGCATTCTATCCATCGCGCACATTCATTTTTTCTTTAGGTCGTTCTCCCACGGCCTCCACAACTCCTTCCTGACACACACTGATCGATAAACCTCTCCAGCGATGTCTACCTACCACATACACATGAACTTTCCATCTCCTCCTTTCTGTGTCCATGCCTCGTGTCTCTCATACGGTCCCACACACGTGTAAACTCTCGCCCCTCTTTTCATCGATCTCACAATCACACACTCCTCCCCCTATCTAGCTGGTAGGCCTCTCGCACCACCTCCTAGCTCCATTCTCTCTCTCTCTATCCATCTCTCTAGGCCTTATTTGCCTCTAACAAATGGATGTACACCGACAGATTGCCCGCTATACATATAGCTAGCTAGGTCGTTTATAACTCATTTCCCCATGCGCCGATCGATCTACCTCATTTATTATGTCTCTCCCTTCCTCCAACACACAACAATTGATCTATCGATCTAGTTAGGTCTGCTTACCAAACACATGCCCCCCTTTATCATCCATGCATGCCTCCCGACACATCTATCACGCACACGCACACACAGAAACACATCCCCACTCTGCTTGATAATATTGTAGTTGTACCCTCAGTTTGTCTAGTAGGCCTCTCCCACAATCTTAGAGAAGCAACTCCACCACCCCTCCGGCACTCTACCCCCCTCTCTCTCTCTATCTCTCCCTCCCTCAGTCTCTCTGTCCCAACCTATTTCCCGTCATTCACTTATGTTTGGGTGTCGACCGATCTCCCTCAAGACATAGTTGGGTCTCTCCTTCTCAACACATATACGAGTCGATCAACCTCTCTAGTTAGGTCTCTGCCTCCCCCCCCACACACACACACACCGATACATCAAGCGCTCTAGTCATGTCTCCCTACCACACACAAACTTGCCCTGTGCCCTCTGACGTTCTAGTAGGTCAGTCGCCCTATATCTTTGACTTACACACACACAATTTCAATGGCTCTCTTCATCGAGCTTGCACCCACACACTTGATTCTCTCTTCGACTCTATCGATATCTATGACCCCTCCCTCTCTTCTCGTGGATCGCCCCTCTATATATGATATAGATAGGCCTCTATTTCACACACATTGCATGTGTCAAATTTTTGTTTGAGATATCATCGACACATATTCCCACAAATACATTCACGAAATCACCCACCCCCCTACAAAAAGCACTCACGGACACACACGCCATCTCTCTAGGTTTATATCTCTCACACAGACCCACGTAGGTGGGGGGCGTGCATGAAGAGAAGAGGTGCACGCTCGGTGCATGTACTCCCGTCTCTTTCCCAACCACACCCACGCGGGTACACGGTGGAGCTCATTTCTGTACGAAAAGGCAGCCCACATGGTAATTTGACACGTGTACTGGTTGTCCACTTGATGGAGGATCGTGTACCACGGGTGAACAAACAAATTGTGACTTGACGCGTTATTTAAAAAAAGAGGCAAACCATGTGGGGCCTACCTTAGAGGCAAGGCTCTATACACTGGAGATGCTCTATATTACTTTTGATGTGTCCCGTCAACTCACAGAACGAGGAGAAGCTTGCTTAGTACGCCCTCTCCCCTGCCCACAGGCGCGGTGGCTCGCAGAGTCGTGGGACGAGGAGAAGCTTGCTTGCTACGCCTACGCCCGCTCCCTCGCCCACGCGCGCGGTGGCTCGCATGACGAGGAGATTTACTACTACCTTGGTTAGAGAGATTATCATATTGTTTGAAATATATGTCTTTTAGCAGGTTTCAATATGAACTACTAGTACATACTCCAGACACTGATGTATATAGACGTATTTTAGAGTGTAGATTCACTCATTTTACTCTGTATGTAGTCCATATTGAAACGGACGTAGTAGTACGCACTCTCCCTTGCCCCTCGCCCCTCGACCCTCGACCCTCACCCACATGGTGGATGTGCAGCAATTCATTCGGTCTCAGATAGCAAGAACCATACACTGTAGTACCATTATTGCTCGACTTCCCGAAGAGGCGAAGAGCCAAGCGCAAGGTTAATATTTTTTAGATGCCAAGCGCAAGGTTTATAGGAGAACGAGTAGTAGTAGTACTAGTAGTACGTACCAGTGGTACGTACTATATGAGGAAGAAGGCAACAAGATGTATATTTTGCATGACAGTCTCTTCTTGCAGGACGTGCTAGACATAGTGGACCTCATTGTTGCAATGGGAGTACTATCATAGATGGCACGATTCAAAGTGGTGGGCAGCGGGAATAATTTGGAGTTGCTTAGTCTTAAACCCCATGAAGAAGTCCCATCGAAAGGAATATCCAACCTCTACACGTGCTCCTATGTAAAATGAGTAAATGAGACAAAAAGATAAAGAGACAAAGTAAAACAAAGTCACCAGCCTTAGAGCCAGCCCTATTGTATCAGTGAATGATATTTCTACGTCGTGATTGACATGGCTATATTATTAACCATGCTGTGGAGGTAGAAGCGGATTTTTATTTGTTTGCGGAGGTAGCAGTGGATGGATATTCAACGAGGAGTGAAATGATGGCTGCTTCCTTGGTCAAACATAGGGAAAGGTGGGCCTCGTGATTTGACGGCTTATTAGTCATTACTGCCTATACTCTTTGCCCATATAATAACCGCATGGTAGAGTAGTGGGCTATACTTTTAATAACCATGCTCGAAGAGAAGAGGTGCACGCACCCACGCACGTATAGTACTGGTAGCAATCTTTGCGTCTTCCCCAACCACACACGTGACACGGTGGAGCTCATTTCTGTACAATGATGCACCCCACGTGATAATTTGACGCATCTAGTAGTAGTTACTCACTTGTAAATAATGGAGGGTCGGGAACCACACATGAACAGTGCGCCGTCATTTATAATAAAGTTTTCTTTCTTCAGTGGCACGTACGCAATATAAATAGGTTAATATGGAAACAAAAAGAAACCGCTCCACTATATACATAGCCAGGATGAGCCTACACGGTTGATTGCTGGGGTTGCTCTCTTCACACTCTCTCGCACAAAACGACTATGGCCACATCTCTAACATCCGGGCAGATCACGTCCGCCAGGGGAAGGGGTGGATGCTTTGTGTAGATGCGGTCGCCATCGCCGACGGCGAAAACCCACTGTCGGCACGTCCCGATTAGTGGTCCACGTCGTTCTCTCTCACAAAGCTGGTGCGGTTGCCTTCATCCCTTGCTAACTGCCGCGACGTGGGCAGTTGCCGCCTCCCTCCGCCCTCCTCTAGGTTGAGCTACATCCTAGCATCCCTCAAGCACAACTTCCTTTACAGCCAGCTTGCACCACTGCCCCAGCTGCCCACATCGCTCCATGTGGATATTTCTCTACTTCTTTGCCCGCACGTACCTCTACTGGCTTCTATTATATTTGTGATGAGTTTATGTCTCATCAATAGTCCTAGTAGTCTTATTCTAATCACTCTTCTTCAATTTCTTTGCCACAGGGATGATCATCTCGATTTTAGTGAAACTGCACAAAATGATCTGATGGTCAAAGGGTTGCAAACTTCATTTCTTCGGAAGGTGCAACGTCGCCATTAAATTAAAGCCTGGTTAGGGTTTAGGGTTCAAGGGCTAGGGACTGCATGAATCGTTTTTGTTCTTTAGTTGTCTCCGTTCCAAAATAAGTGTCAACTTTAGTAGTAGTACAACTTTGTACTAAAGTTTGCATAAAGTTGAGACACTTATTTTGGAAAGGAGGGAGTACATATTGGCTATGATCTGTCAATCATTGAGATGCAATAGCATGCATGTTAGTCTCCTTTGTATTTGATGAAATGTTGCAACGGGCAACCTTGGACGCAAGATACATGAAACAGAAGCTGGAGGCTTCATAGCATTGTACAAATTTACCTTGCTAAGAAATTACAGTATGTACTACTATGTACTAAAGAGTTAGGTGTCGCACGGTGTCCAGAAAATATGGTGATAGTGTGAGGTGGGCCATGTAATCACTGAGCTTGCGTGTTTTACTGCTTTCGCACTCCTTTGCTGTAAGAATGGAGAAAATTGTAATCTACCTCCTTTCGCCAAAACTTGGGACATCCAGCAGCCGATGCATGTGTCATGCACCAAAGTAAAGTGTACAGTGCAACTGAGACTCAGCACGGTCGTACCACCTCAGTAATAATGACCAATGAGCCATCAAATCACATAGACCCAACAGTAAGTTGGACGGACGAAGCAACCATCACTCTTGAATCCGCTTCTCCCTTCAACGCAGGCGCCGGTGAGAGGACGCGTCTGCTCTGCCCGGGCATGAATGCGGCACCGATTCTCTGGAGCGGCACTGACCGTTTCGGGCGGGAAGCGCGCACGGGCAATGGAGGGGCTTTGGGTGGGCCAGGCTAGTCAGGAGCAGGCATGGCAGCTGTCCCGATCGGACGCTCGGAAACGAGAGGATGCACCAAGTCTCACAGATAAATCATACGCTGCACACCATCTCTCTGTAGGAGTAGGTCGATGTGTCGCTCTCTCTAACACACACAGGTTCATAGAATAGGAATATCGCGGGAGTGGGAAGCCACATGAAGTGAGGTAAATGGAGTATGTACAAGAAGAGAAGAGGTGACGAATATTCCATCAAACCTGGGCTGAGGTAGTACTCCCTCCGTCTAGGTGTTAAGTCATCTTACGAAAATCAGATATTCCCAAAATGTTTAGGCATTGTCCATTAACTTCGCATCCCAATCCCCTCCTAGCCTCATTTCTAGCAAGCGTTACTTACTCTGCCTTGTTATCTCCCCCGGAAACCCAATGCATGGAGCACAACTACGCGTTGATTAGTCAAGGAATCAAAGTCGGCTTGCATGCGAGTTAATACGTGGCCCTGCATGGTAGCTAACACGACATCTCTTAATTTTTGTGATTAATTGCTGTGTTTAGAGAGAGAAATCAGGGCTTTGATTGGAGGAAGGACCGGTCAAGTTTCTCCTTCTCCTCCAATATGCTTGCACCTTGGTCCCGCTGCACCTTCTAACGTGACTTAGACTAGTCACAATGGAGAGTAACTTAGGCTAGTAACATGCATATGTTAATAGTCTATGGTACTACCTCTATAGTGGGGAGTAACATATGTGTGGCGTCATACAACACTTCAGTTATTAGGTTGTAGACTCATCTTCTCTTGGTATGTGTGATGTTGCAGTAACTAGCTATGTTACCACATGCCCCTATTTCCTCATTAATTACTCGCCACATCATCTGTTTTGCCAAGAGATGTGTGATGTTACCACCTATGTTACTCCCATGGTGGGTAGTCTTATACACCTAGATGGAGGTAGTAGTACAAGATACGGTGGCACACTGACTTTGGTCGAATACAAGTGCCCAAAATTATTGGAAGAGAGCAAAGTGTACAAAGTAAATAATTAAAATTGAATTTCTCGTTTTTTTTGAAGCGGAGGCAAAAAGATTTGCCTCATCCACTAAATAAGAGGAGAATAGAGTTTCACAGTTTCACAGTTTGCAAGTGACCCTACAAATAAGCGGCATGGAAATTACTCTCAATACGCCCTAGTTTCACTCGTTGTAACCCTTAGTACATACGGTGGCACACTGACTTAAGCCAAATACAAGTGCCCAAAATATTTAAAATTGGAGGATGGTGCAGCCCACCTTTCCAATATTTTGACGGTGTGTGGTTTAGTTGTTGCTTCGGAGGGTCGTGTACCACACGTGAATGATAGTAAGTGCGACCGAGAGGCGTGGAGCGTTAATTTTGAGTTGACTCCTTCGAGCGTTGAATTTCTTCATGTGTTAGCTTTGCCCTAGTATTTTTCTTCACTAGTAGTACGTTAAATAAAGAGTTTCGTTTCATGCACAATTTAAAACCATTTTTATGGAGAGAAAAAGAAAACCACTCCAACTATATACGCTACAGCCTTAGCGCTTGTTTTCTAGGGTTTGCTCTCTTCACACTCTCTCTCTCCACTATATATACACGCTGGAGCCTCAGTGCTTGTAGTTGCTCTCTACACACTCTCTCACCCTATCCAGATCTAAACAACTAAAACAAGACTGCGTTGGCCTCTCCTCTCTCTCTTTTCCCTCATTGTTGGTCAAAGAGCCGGCATGATCCCATCCGTCGGGGACGTCAAGGAGGCTTAACGCTGTCGCCGTCGGCGAGGGAGGGAATTCACTGCCAGTGGCGTTGTTCTCTTTCACCCAGCGGTGGCATGGGAGGACCTCTGACCCCTTCTTCCTCGCCGTCATACATAGTGTGGGCAGATCGGCCTCCGGCCGCCCATCGAGCCACACCCCAAGAACCTTAAGGTATAATTTTCTTAATCCACATGCATTGCTCTAGCTACATGTGGAATTTTTTCGCTTCTGCACTCAAATCTAGGTGTTGGATCAAATAGGAAAGTAGTGGGGAAAGTTGTATAGCATGAATCTAGGACGTGGTTCAAAGAGGAAAGGAAGGGGGAAAGTAGTACAGACTGTCTATCCAACACCTATGTTGGTCGAAAAGGGAAAACAATGACAAATGCAGTACACACATCTATAAGGAACTGATCTTTCTGTGGGTGGGGGGCAAGGCTGTATAGTTTGATCAGGACTAGATTTGCTTCCCTCACATAGGGAAAGGTGTCTAAAGATAACAAAAATGGGACCAACACAAATATTCTCCTTGGTTGTTTGTTACAACAGACTATGCATCACCCCTTTATACATCGGTAGATGCACATGGTTTTTGTGCGTCCACTATACCATACAACTCTTTAGTTGTTGTTAATCTAATAATGCCGCTGGAAAATTGAAGTAATGCCACAATTAAAAGCAAATTACATGTTTAACAAATTTTATTGTTAATATAATCTCTCTGTTAATATGAATCAATGCCACTGTTTCATAAATGCTACTGTCTTGCTTTCTTTCCCATTTAGATAAGTTAGATGCTTCTTTTTGTGGGATTCTGTGTCATCCACCATTATTGACGAGTAGTTGTTTCCTTTGCACCTCTGTGTAAACATGGTTATCTACTTCACCTTGTTGCTATTCCGACCTTTTGTTGCACTGCACAAAACACTTTTGTTTTAAGAGTGCTTTGTGCAGTTCAACCAAAATGTCACACCGACAACGTTGCTTGATTGCTTGATCTTAGTGGAACTGCACAAGAGGAGATCTAACTTCCTATCCGTGTTAGCAAATTTGTTTCAGATCTTCTTCTTGTGAGTTGTTTGAATTCCGCGTCATGAGAGGTCAGTACTAGCCTTCTTTTACATGATTGTGCAGTGTGCTTTCATATGTTGTGCTACTTATACGGTAATGTTGCTTGATTTTAGTGAACTGCACAAATGGAGACCAGACTTCCAATCTATGTGTGCACCTAATATCTCATTGAGGTAAGATAATTATATTTCACAACTGTTGGCCTGTATTTTGCTACTATCATCAGAAAATTAATGTCGTTGTTTAGTGCTATACTTGTGCTCCCTAATTGACATGCCAAATCTTACATTGATGGCGAAGCTTGTCTATTATTGAACCAAGAGATGAAGGGGAAGAACAAGTGGAAGAAAAAAAATCAACTCCTGGTGCTGTAATGAAGCACTGGAACTGTGATGACACAAGTAATGATATAGTTTTGCATCTTAATTTATTGCTATGGCTGGAACAAGTAACTGTTTTGCCACTGATTTGATGCCACTCTTAATGTAATATGTAATTATCTCTACTTATGCAAACAGGGATCTTCTTTGAAGATAATATATATTTTAGTGGAACTGCACAAGAAGATGTTGGAAACATTAAACTAATCGAGGAGTATATAGTAAGCATGGCAACCACAATAGATAACAACAGATGGTTCCCGAGAAGTGCTTCATCTGTATGCTCTACACAATAAGCCTCCTAACAAAGGTTGGTACCGTCCCACGGATTTCATCCATATGATTGAGCTTTGTCATCTCTATTGGTGTTGTGCTATTGTTTAGCTACTGTCATGAGAAAGTAGCATTGTCCTTGAGAAGTACTTCATCTGTGTTGTTTTAAATATTTCCTTTCCTTTTTTCGAGCAAACAGGGATGCTAGCATTTAGTTGTTCTCTTTTCTTTGTACAACAGGATCATCCTCTTCATAACAGAAGGAAGCACTTGAAGGATGGTTACATTATTGCCCACAAGAACAAACTAACTTCAGTTCAGAAGGACTCACGGATCTCCATCTTTCTGGCTGTGATGGCCAATGCAATGCTATTTTAGGATTCTTTCCGGTGAGTTCCATTTTTTTAAATGTGTAATGTGTGCTCTGCATGGATCATGTAGGTTTCCTGTTTAAACTGTCAATTCATAGTACAGTTTGCTTTATACTAATCACTTTTTTTGTATTTATGCAAACAGGGATGCTCGGCTTTCTTGCCCTCCATTATACTTCATCATGCACCATACATCGAATGTTCTTGAATCATTCATTTCCACCTCCAGCCACAAAATTAGATACAAGAAAGGAGGTGCGGATATGATCAAGGCGTTGCAACATATAAAGGCGAAATCATACAAGCTACGCGCGAAGTTGGTTAATTTTAGTGGAACTGCACAAAAAGAACAGTTGGTTTATTTAGCATGAGGTGACATGTCAATGTCCGAACTGATGGCAAACCCCGCCCATTCCACAATCGTAGGCATTTGATATTTTGGAATGGGAAAACCTTGTCAAAGTTTGCTTGTTGATGTACGCAAAGAAACGCATTTGATATTTTGGAATGGGACAACCTTGTCAAATTTTGCTATTAATGTTAGCAAGAAGACATGCAGTTGATATTTAAGAATGGGACGCCCTTAGCTGTCAACAGCATCTCGATCGATTTTTCTTTATTCTTTAGTTGTGAAGTTAATATTCGCTCTAACATGTGAATCACTGAGATGCATAATCATGGATTGTTTTGAATGTTCTCTATGAATTGTCAGGCCTATGAGTTTGACTGCAATGGACAGGCACGCTAAAAAGCTGCTCAAACTTTTTGCACGTGTGAAACTGCTGCAAACGAGGTGATCACCGTGCGTCCTGGGAATAATGCTAATAGATATTGTTTTGCATGTTCATCCAATGCCAGTGATACAAGAATTCGAACTAATCGAACTAAATTCGTTCATACATGGCCGGATTTCATATAAACATGTCGGATTTCATTACATTTCATACATTCTTCAACTAAAAAGGGGTGCGCTGGAGGTTTAATGAATTAATCTAATCTATGATCTCCGGCACCCATTTCCGGTGTCCGGCTGAGCCGAACAGAAGCCTCCAGCACACCTCTCCGACTCCACGTTACCGTGAAGAAGCTAATCGACCATCAATGCTCAACCCACCAAGATTGGCTTCAACCAGAGGGTAGCAGCGGTAGCCTTACTTGGACCCGAGTGGCGGCGACCTACTGTGTTCTACTCTTCCTCGTTTTTGTGTGGCGCGGCCTCGTTGGCAGCGGCCTCGTCGGCAGTGGGGCGGGGCCTCGATGGAGCCGGCGATGTCCTCTATCTCGTGGCCGGCGGGGCGGCACCTGGGCAGAGCAGGGGAAATCCTCCCTCTCGTTGCCAGCAAGGCGGGGCCTCGGTGGAGCCGGCGATGTCCTCTGCCTCGTTGTCGGCAGGGCGGGGCCTCGGCGGAATAGGGCCTCACCGAAGCCGGCGAAGTCCTCCGCCTCGGTGCCGGCGGGGTGGGGCCTCGGCGGAGCTGGCATTGTCCTCCGCCTCGTTGTTGGTCTCACCAAACAACGGCTCGCCCGCTTCATCGTCCTCTTTGTAGACGGCCGCAACCTCCACCACCCGCATGCGGTACCGCCAGTGCGCGAGGCGGCTCTCGCGGGCGGAGAGGTATGACTCAAGCAGTGCCTCCTACTACGCCCACTCCATGGCGATCTGCTCCTTCACCTGCAGGTGCTCCTGGAGGAGATGGTGGTTGTAGGCGGCGTCGGCCTGCACCTCCCGGAACTGCTCCTCACACTTCTGCCTCACCATGTCCATGTATTGGGCATGGGCCTCGCCGATGGTCATGGTGCAATACACCAGCGAGGATGGCGTGGAGGAGGGGGTTGGCGCCGGATCGTCGACTACCATGTTCTCCATTGGGACATCGTCATCCTCCGGCTGCCAGCCGGCCAGCCAGTCGGCAGCAAAGGCTACCATCTCCTTCTGGTCCATCGTCCACCCGTCCCGAAGAGCATTGGAGGACGAGGAAGCCATGGTGGGAGTGGTGTGGACAGGAGAAAGTGAACAGAGGCAGATGACTGCGGCTATGGCCGGCGCAGCAGTTTATATAGCAATGGTGGGCGGCAGACGTACGGACGGGTGACGTCGAAGTAGCTGCCTCGGTAACCGCATATCATTAATGTGGGCGGCAGACGGACGGATGGACAACACTTGTGTCGTTTGAAAGCGGAGCAATCGCATACACCGATAAGCGGCGCGGGCGGCGCTGACCGTTTCGGGCGGAAAGCGCGCGGGGGCGAGGGAGGGGTCTGAGTGGGCTAGGGCAGTCAGACTCGTGCTTGAAAGCGGTCCTGTCCAGTAGTCGGACATGCTGGCTCGCCAGCGAGCTCGCCAGGCTCAGCAACGACAATCAGATGGACATGGCTTCCGACCAGGAGCTGGCGCCACTGCCCAAGACGGTTCATGTTGTGCTGACCATAGAGCAGGTGCGGCCGCACCTCGACGCCCTAATGGCGGAATAGCTACCAGCACAGGAGGACCTGTGCTGCAACCTCAGTCTCCTCAATGAGCACCGGCTCGCGGAAGGATGAATCACCGGCAAAGAAGCGAACGTCAATGACGTCGCGGACATGTGGCCCTATGATCCTGGCTTCCTGAATGAGCAGCGGGTGCTGTATCAGACCATCCGTAGGGCTTGCGAGGCCCTCTCCGTGTTCCTTCAAGTTGTTGTGTTCGTCGTGGCACCGCCGTCTCGCGTTGTCAACATGGTCAACGAATATGAGGAATCAGGAGATGACTTTAATTGGAGAGGATGACAGTGGATCCCAGCAGGGCCATAGCCGCACGTACGCAAGTGCCTCCTTATTGGTATATACAACTTTTTTTTCTTCCTCCTGGTTTCTTGACATCACGGTCCCACACCATTGTCAACCTATATAGTAAATAAACGAGAGAATTGCACAAGGAGCGGCTGATAGCTGGGACCCAGCAACTCGAGCAGTATTTGTGTTTTTGAGGTGTGAGCAGAGTTTTTCTTGAGCGATGTTTTTGTTGTTGTTCAGAGGAGCAGGGACTGGGCGAGCTGTGGCCCGTCTGGTCCAGGTTATTATTTTATGACGACCAAATATCCAGCCCAGAAATTAATTTTTCAATGTGAAAATGGCTTGCCCAGCTATTCTTTTTTTGCTGAATACCCAACCCAGGTCCACTTGTTATTCTCTGGGCCACATTATACTTGCCAAGAAAATAGGCTTTAAGAAATAATAAATGGGTTGTAATTAAAAAAATTGGTTGTAAATATAAAAACGCACCGAACAGGTACATTTTTTAATTTCATTACTTGTTGCGCACGCAAAATTTCATTGGATGTTTACCTAATACAAATTTATTTTGAAATTATATTTAATCCGACTCTAAATTTCGGGTTAAAAATATTTTGGATCCCATCAAAATGTTGGAGATTTTGTTGACTTTTTTTTTGAGCGGTTGGCTGAATTTATTAACCGTTGTCCTGGCTAGAAAATGGGTTGTAATTTTAACAAATAGTAAATGGGCTGAGTAAATTCCATTAGAATTAAAAAATGGGTTGTACATTATAACAAATCACAAATGGGCTATATGTTCTCTGCCACAGATGTGATGGTCACTCGTGGGCTTACTAAGTTGATGCGTACGCAAGGCTTTATCAACTTATAGTCAACACACGATTCTAGTAGCAGTGGTCGTTGGATGTCCATCTAACGGCTGTGGTGCTTCTTCAATCTCGGATATCCATGCTTCAGCCGCCCAAACCACCACCGGTGGTACCGCCTACTACCACCTCCCGTGGCTGGCTGTGCTGATGCGCAGGCCTCACCGGCCCACCCTACTCCCATCACCGTCCAGGCCATTCCTCTACTCACCAACACCTCCTGTTATTCTCCGGCGATGACAGCCTCACACCACAGTCGAACCAGTGAACCCTCGTACTCCCCTCCGCATGGACACCCACTGTTGTGTCTTCGCCGGCTCCGGTTCATTCCCTTCCTAGGCCTCGCCATCGTCCATCGCGTTGATTCTCTTGGCGCAGCGTGGTCAACTTTGTCAGCAAACGACAGTCATCGGAAGAGGCACGAACATGGAGTGGCTGACAGTAGGGACCCGCATGGCCCATGGCCACACGCGAGCAAGTCCCTCCTTATTATGCGAAAACAAATGATTTCTGCCCCTGGCAGGTTTGAGCCACCAGGTACATCTTCGCATGCAGGGAAGTGTTCCCTTTATTACTTGGAAAAAAGTTACCTCTCCCTGACAGCTGGGACCCACCAGCTTTATAATGATCCATTTCGTGAAAATATAGATTGTACCAAAGATGCTAAATTGTTTTCTTTTTATTCTAACTCGAAAAAGAAGAAATTAAAAACCCAGAAAACATCTTCGCACGCAAGGAAGTGCCACCTTATTATGAGCAAAAAAATGACCCCCTGCTAGCTGGGACCCACCAGATTTGGAGGCTGACTTGTGGGCCAACTAAGTTGACGCGTACGAGCTTTGTCAATTAGTCAAAACGATTCTAGCTCCACTCACCGTTGGATGTTAATCAACGGCCATGTTGTGTCTTCAACCTCTGGTCTTCTTGCTCCAGCCACCCAAATCAGGCACGCCGTACCGCCTGTTCCAGCCTCCCATGGCCGGCTGTGCTGCCGCTCAGGCCTCACCGACCAACCATACTACGACTGGCCAGACCTTCCCTCTACTCACCCACACCCCCTGTTATTCTCCGACGACAACGACCTACACTGCAACCGAACCAGTGAACCCTCGTACTCCCCTCTGCGTGGGCATCCACCCGCCTCGTCTTCTCTGGCTCCTCGTCGTTCCCTTCCTAGGCCTTCCCGTCATCCACCGCCTTGATGCTCTTAGCGCCTCGTGGTCAACAAGGTCAATGAACGACGCCATCGGAAGTGGACTTTAGGCTCTGAGGCTGACAGCTAGACCCACCAGCTACATCTTCGAAACCAAGGAAGTGCCTCCTTATTAGTCGCAAAATAAAAATGATTCCTCCCCCTGACAACTAGGACCCACCAGCTATATCTTCGCACGCAAGGAAGTGCATCCTTATCCTCCCTGACAGCTGGGACCCACCCGGTTAAAGCGTACGTAGCGTTGTCACGAACGTGTACATACATACTGGTCAATCGGTCTCTCTGCAATGATGAACTATGGCCGAGCAAGCAGCGGCACGTGTAGTAGTAGAGCCCCCGACGTAGCAGTTCAGGCAGTCCCTTCTAAACTATATACACGTACGTATAGCCAGATGCCAAAAAATACGGCCATGTACGTACATACGGCCGGGGTCTCGAACGCCTACTCGCGCATATGTACGGCCAGGGCTCTTGTACATGGAGAGGCAGTCGATGGCAGCAACGGCATCGTGTTCATCGGGAGCCAAGCGGCTTGGACGGAGCAGCCGAAAGGAGGTCTGGTGTACCGCAGAACGGAGGAAACAACCTTTTGTTCGACCATGGTCGAAACGGGGTCCTGTTCATCGGGAAGGGTCTGGCGTACCGTAAAACGGAGGAAACAGACCTCTGTTCGAGTGCCTACGGTCAAAAAACATGGTCCTGTTGATCGGGAGGGGTGTGGCGTACCGCAAAATGGAGGAAATGGACTTCTGTTGGAGCGCCTATGGTCAAAACGGGGTCCTGTTCATCCATCGTCTACTGCCTCGCTCCAACCTCCACGGGCTACTATTCATCCACCGTCGACTTCCTCCAGCCTCCACCAGCTACTGTTCACCACGGGCTAATGTTCATCCAGCCTCCACCGGCTATTGTTCATCCAGCCTGCACGGGGTCCTGTTCATCCACCCCCAACCGGTTGGGGTGCGGCGGCCTCCTCGGGGTCCTGTCATCCAGCAGCAACGGCCTACTACCACGGGGTCCTGTTCATCCAACCCCCACCGGGAACTGTTCATCCACAGCCAACCAACCGCCTTGACTCACCACGTCTCGAGTCGTTCTACGTACCGCGCGCATGGTAGCAACGGTCATTGTTCATCGAGAGGCCACCCAACACCAGCTGGCTACGTCTCGCATGGGGGCTCGATCGGCTTCAGTAAGCAGCAGTAGTGATCGATCGCTCGGGTTCAGTTAGCAGCAGCAACAGCGAAGGAATCGATTGGGTTCAGTCAGCAGCGAATGAATCGCCCGGGTTCAGTTAATAGCCAAGGGATCGATCGCTCGGGTTCAGTAACATGTGATCGCTTGGGTTCAGTTAACCAATGCCTCGCACACACGCACATACACGACAGAAACACGCAAACCTCCATGCATCGCTCAGCTCCAACCACCCATCGTAACCGGGAACTCCTCGATATTTTCCTCACCCTCGCCTCTACCATGATTTTTTCCGTCATGGACGGCCCAAAGAATGTCATGCAGTTGCGTCTCCGGCCCGCCTAGGACGAAAAGCCCATTTTCTGTCATGATTTTTTGTCATAGAAGTAGGAGCCCACCACATCTATGATGATACGTGCTTTTGTCACAATTATCATCATAGAAGTGTCATAAGCATGATAGAAAGAAAAATTGTTCGGCCCAAAATGTCACGGATGTGTCTTTTTTTGTAGTGATATATTCATTGCCTCATCGCCTTATGGTTTAGCTCATGCTGATCTTGAGGTAGATCTACTCTGTAAACCATACTATACATCCAATGTAATCAAGCAGGACATAGGGTATTACCTCTTCGAGAGGGCCCAAACCTGGGTAAACACTGTGTTCGTCGTCCCTTGTTCCCCATTGATCCTAGATCCACAGCTCGGGACCCCCTACCCCGAGGTCTGCCGGTTTTGACACCGACATTGGTGCTTTCATTGAGAGTTTCGTTGTTGGATCGCCAGAAGAATTGATGGCTCAACCGGTCGTTGGAGACCACACCCGTGCCGAGGGCTCTGCCCCTGGTCATCTCCTCGTTTTTGGTAACATATTAGTGCGCGCTATACCCACTGGTCATCTCAACAAGATCGAAGGCTTCACCCCAATAGAAGGATTCATTGGTTCAGGGGCATCGACCCCAGGGCCAGCAGACTCACAAAAATCCGCTACCTCTCAGAGTCCGGCCCTGAAGCCTGACTCCGACAGACTGCCCACAAGATATCCCGCCGAGTCGCCAGAGTGTCCGGCACCCCCATGTGCCTAGTCGGCAGACCAATTGGCGAGTCTGTTCCGTGCAATGGGAATCTCCATTATCAGGCCCATGACCTACATCAGATCGGGCTTAAACCCGATGACCGAGAAATCAACACCCCTCCGGTCACGCACCTCATCGCCACAGTTGAAGAGACCTAGGAGGGGCCATAGCCTCGCAAGCTAAGAACAGTGCACACTCGAGTCTCCAGCTCTGAGTCAGACACCAACCCAGATGTATGTCCGGACTTGATCCCCAACGCAAAACTCGGCCTTGAGCCTATCCAGCCGCACACCAGTCCGGATCCGAGCCCTGTGCGATCAGAACCGGACATGACTCGGCTACCCATTAAAGATAATTCGGGTCCGCTGCAGGAGGGAATCCTCGAATTTTTCCCACCCACCCACCATATGTAATACTCCCTGGATTCAGGAAACCCGTACATATGGGATCTCATGTATGTCAAACAGCTGCCAAATGAGACAGTCCATCATTATTGGGGTAGATTTCTCCTGGTGAAGAACAGGATGGTGCCTTGTTGTGACAAAGAGATAATAAAAGCCTTCCAATTCAACTGCAAGGACGAGGGCCTCTTAAACGCCCTCGCTCATCGCCGAATTCAAAGCTTCACCGAACTATCGGACATGGTGCACAAGTATTGCGCCATGGAGAATACGTGGAGGGTGCAACAGATGAATATGGGGCCATCGCCCGCCACGCATCACAGAAATCCACATCGTACCATTAAATCTCAGGTGCTGGCTAACTTCATAGCCGAATGGACCGAGGCCGAACTACCGCGGGAGTACATTACATATTCACACTAGAAAATGTATTTCGATAGCTCAAAGATGTTAGAGGGCTGGGGGCTGGGGTCATCCTAATCTCCCCTATAGGCGACATTGTTCGGTATGTCCTTCAAATAATGTACACGGAATCCAACAACGCATCCAAGTACGAAGCACTACTACGTGGCCTTTGTATGGCCACGACAATGGGCGTGTAGCGCCTTGAGGTAAGGGGAGATTCAAACTTGGCGATCTCTCAAGTCAATGGCGAATTTGACGCCAAGGACCCCAAGATGGCGGCATACAGAAACGCGGTCCTCCGGATATCGGCCCGATTTGAGGGCATAGAATTTCACCATGTCGCTAGAGAAGACAACAATCAAGCAGTTGACGTCCTCGCCCGCATGGGCACCAAGTGCAACCCGGTTCCCAAAAACACCTTCCTCGAGTGGCTCTTTAAGCCCTCCGTGGTGTGGCAGGATGATATCACTGGTGCACTATCCAATGAGCCCGCTCACAATGTCTCACCCAAAAATGAACCGGATGATCATGTCATTGGCGGCACCGCACTCGAGGAAACACCTTCCACCCATGAAGTCATGGTCGTAATCCCACCCTGGACAAAACCCCTGCTAGCCTACCTCACACAACATCAACTTTCGGAGGATCAAACTGAAGCACACGTATAGTTCGGCACTCTGAAGCATACAGGGTCCATGAGGGTGAACTCTATAAGAAGAGTACCACAGGGATCTTACAAAGGTGCATCTTCGAAGAAGAGGGGCAACAGCTCTTGGTAGAGATACCCGCGGGCATGGGCAGACACCACGCGGCAGCTCGGGCTTTGGTCAGCAAGGCTTTCCGAGTAGGTTTCTTCTGCCCTACCGCCCGTGAAGATGCCCGGACATTAGTCCAACATTGTGTCGGATGCCAGCTGTTTGCAAATCAAAGCCACGTGCCCCCATAGCTCTTCAGACGATACTGATAACATGGCCTTTCGCGGTCTGGGGTCTCGACATGGTCGGGCCACTCAAAGGGGGGGACAAACAAAAAGAAGTACCTATTGGTCATGGTCGACAAATTCACCAAGTGGATTGAGGCAAGGCCCGTCACTTCGGTAGAATCTGGACCGGTCGTCGACTTCTTATCCGATGTCGTACACCGTTATGGTGCCCCCCATAGCATAATTATCGATAATGGTAAAACCTTCACCGCCCAGGAAGTTAAAGACTGGTGCGGCAAAATGGGCATTAAGCTCGATTACGCCTCGGTGTACCACCCACAGACCAACGGACAGGTCAAACGAGCCAACGGGCTCATTATGAGCGGCATTAAGCCTCACCTAGCCCGATCCCTTAAACAATCACACTGCCATTGGGTCGAGGTACTCGATTTCATACTGTGGGGGTTGCGCACTACTCCTAACCGGTCAATCGGGTACACACCATTTTTTATGGTATATGATGCAGAAGCTGTCCTCCCATGCGAGCTTACCCATGACGTGCCAAGAGTGTGCATGTACGAAGAAAAGGAAGCTGAGCTTGATCGGCAGGATGATCTGGATGCTCTGGAAGAAGAACGGGATATAGCTCATGTTGGCGAACGTTGCATGGGAAACAAAAATATTCCTACGCTCACCAAGATCAATGTAGGAGATGACCATCTATGAGAGGAGAGATTGGATCTACATACCCTATCACTAGACGGAAGCATTAAGAATTCAGTTGATGTAGTCGAACGTCTTCACGATCCAATCACGATCCGTCCAGCGAACTCCCGATCCAAAGTGCCGAACGGACGACACCTCCGCGTTCAACACACGTACGGCTTGATGACACCTTCACCTCCTTGATCCAGCGAGCAATGGTGAAGTAGTAGCTCGAGTCCTCCGGCAGCACGGCGGCGTGGTGGCGGTGGTGGTGGAGAAATCTTAGCAGGGCTTCGCCAAGCCTCACGGAGAAGAAGAACGACTACGAGGGAGAGGGAGGGTAGCGCCATGGCATAGATGGTTGCGGCTTCCCTCCCTCTACCCCTCTATATATATGGGGAAGGGAGGACGAGGGGCGCCCTAGGATTCCCTAGGGGGGCAGGCGGCCACCAGGGGAAAATCCTAGATGGGTTTTGGTGCGCCTCCCCCCCCCCCCCGAAAGCCTTGGCCCCCAAGTCAAAGGGGGTGGCCTCCCTAGGGGAGCGCCCCCACCCCTTCTGGTTACGTGGGTGTCGGTGTCAAAACCGGCGGATCTCGGGTAGGGGGTCCCGATCTGTGCGTCAAGGTCGGATGGTAACAGGAGACAAGGGACACTTTATTTTACCCAGGTTCGGGCCCTCTCGATGGAGGTAAAACCCTACTCCTGCTAGATTAATATTGATGATATAGGTAGTACAAGAGTAGATCTACCACGAGATCAAGGAGGCTAAACCCTAGAAGCTAGCCTATAGGTATGATGATGGTTATGATGTGTTCGTACTACGGACTACAACCCTCCGGTTTATATAGGCACCGGATAGGGTTAGGGTTACACAGAGTCGGTTACATTGGTAGGAGATCTTGAATATCCGCACGCCTAGCTTGCCTTCCACGCCAAGGAAAGAACCTTCCGGACACGGGACGAAGTCTTCAATCTTGTATCTTCATAGTCCTGGAGTCCGGCTGAAGATATAGTTCGGCTATCCGAACACCCCCTAATCCAGGACTCCCTCAGTAGCCCCGAACCAGGCTTCAATGACGTCGAGTCCAGCGCGCAAATTTGTCTTCGGCATTGCAAGGCGGGTTCCCCCTCCGAATCTTGTGTACCTGTATGAATAATGTCCGTAGCGCTCCTCGGTCTCGGTGCCCAATAATTGCCGTCTTCCACGTGTTGAACGAATGCGAAAAGCCCGGGGGTGTTTTTATATTCACACCGTTGGTCATATAAACGAGCCGCCTATTTAACGGGATGGGGATCTAGATCCAAACCGCATCTTCTTCTCCCCGCGAGTTATCATCATAGCGTCTCCAGCAAAGGTCCATTCCAACATGGCCAGCCGTCGTAGCTCCTCCCCTCGCCCCTCCAGCCCCAAATCCGGAGAGTGGGAGAGTTGCACCATCCCACACAGCGAGCTAGTGTCACTGCAGGCCAAGGGATTCCTTCCCCAAGCATATATGGTCCCGGTCCGAGCCGGACTCGCCACCTACAACGGCGGCAAGCAAGCGGAGAGCACCCCCAATCCTTCTAAAGGAGAGCGGGTGTGCCTCGTCCCTTATTTATTAAGGGGTCTGGGATTTCCAATTCATCCATTCCTCCGCGGGCTTCTGGAGTTCTACGGCCTCCAGCTGCACAACCTCACGCCTGGCTTCGTGCTACATATTGCAGGCTTCGTTGCCCTTTGCGAGCTATTTTTAGGCGTCGAGGCTCATTTTGCGCTGTGGAAGAGGTTGTTCTGCTTGGTGCCCCGTTCTCAGAAGGGGTCTATATACCAAGTGGGCGGAGCCGAAATATGGCGCATCGCCGGGACCGGATATCTATCCGGAACCCCAAAGAAGGCGTCTGAGGACTGGCCTTCAGAATGGTTCTACATAGACGACGTCCCGCTGCCGGACCCTGTCCGGTTCGGCCTCCCTGAGTTCAGCATGGCTCCCTTAAGGAAACGCTTAAGTTGGCGTCCGCGGAGCTCTCAGAGAGAAAGCAACAGAGACGTTCTTTACCTGATGGGCCGGATAAGACTATTGGCTCATTCCGGACTAACCATGATTGGAGTCATGGCCGCATGTACTATGCGGGGGGTGCAGCCGCTTCAATATAGGAGCCACCCCATGTGGGATTTCAACGGGGAGGATGGCGCCACCCGTTACGGCCGCAAAGGGCCAGACACAGCTGCTGCTCTAGTAAAGATTCTAACATCTTTGTACAAGGGAGAAAAGGAGGACTTCCTTCGCGTCAACCAGCGGGCCGGATTCACTATGTACGAACCTCCAAGTTGGGTAAGTGAACAATTGCACTTGCCCGCTTATTTAATGCTCCCATGACTAGATACGTAATCTGGTGATTTCAATGCAGGAGCTTCGATAGGAGGTAAAGGATATCAACAGCTGCCCTCCACAGCCTGAGGACCCAGAACGGTCCCTCGATCCGGACTCCGAAGAGGATCCGGACATATCGGTGGAGCTCCTCGACGGGGTGTTCCACCAGTTAAGCAAAGATAATACCTTGGTGGCCATTATGGCTGATTATCCCGGGTTAATCCCGGCCTCCCAGGTGACAGAAACCGGAGTGTTTATTCCCACAAGAAAGATTCCGTCCTTACATATTCCGGTGGTTCCGACGACAACCGAATTTTACAGGGGAGATTTCCGAGGAGGGAGGCCGAACCTGCGGCGGCTAGCCAACAAGGAGCCGCCGGGCCCCGTGGGGTAAAAAGGGATGAAGTCCGGACTGAGAGTTCGGCACAAAGGTATAACGCGCCCTCTGTCTTCCTGGCGTTATTCTGTCAGGGCATCTTAACATCCGTACTGTTTCCAGGATGAAGAGGCCTCGCCGGACTATATCCGGAGGGGCCGCCAACCGCGCCTCTACCAGCCAGGCTCCAACGTCTGGTCCGGAGGCGGGGACGAACACCAGGCTTGCGCCGGACGCTCCTCCAACAGAGGATGCGGACCGGCTATCTGCCACAACTTCAGAAGTGGAGAGCGCCATGAACCATAGGCGTCGCCGGACAGTTCTACGCGATGCTTGTTTCTCCCGAGAGGCCTTAAATGCCTTCAATTCGGGAGATGCGTACCTTCGTGCTGCTCAAGATGGTTTAGCCAGAGCCACGGAGCAGTATGTGAAAGACATACGGGTAAGAAAATTTAAATATATATATACCAGTAGCCCCCGAGACTTGAAATAGTTAAACTAACTGATTTAAGGATCATATAATATGTAGGTTCTTACTGAGAAGAACACCGTGCTGTCCCAGGAGCTGGAAAAGTGCAAGGCCCAACTAGAGGCCGCACTAGCCGCAACAGGGGAGCCCGAAGGGACCCCCTCAGGTACGATATACGTTGAGAGATTGGTATTGTGCGGCTTATGTGCGAATCTGACAATTAATGTTGTAGATGGTGCCGGACTAGATCCGGAGAGGCAACAACTCTTACGCCAGTTAAAGGCTGGCGAGAGTACGTTGACAAGGGTGAGGCGAGAGAAGAATGATCTTCAAGATGCCAACACCAAGCTGGATGTTGAACTGAAAGACGTTCGTGGCCAGCTATCTGACTCCATGAAGGAGAATCAGCGTCTTCGACGCGGCATATTTAGTAAGTGCTTGAGCGAACTCTTGAAAAAGGAGTTCGGCGAGGAAGAGGAATAACAGAATTATGTCTGTAGGTACGCTCACAGGTCGTCCTGCAGAGGAGATGCCCGGTTCTACGGGTGACCTTCTCCCCGAACTCCTGCAACTGCACGAACGAATTCGGCGGGCAATGCAAGGGGTTGCCCGGGCCTTATGGCCTGCCCACTCCATGCCCGAGGGCCTTGGAGAGCTTGCAGAGAAGCTGACGGGAGCTCGGCGGCGCATCCGGTTGTGGAAGATATCAGCCTGCCGACAAGGCACGAGGGAGGCCTGGGCCAATGTGAAGACCCGCTTTACGAAGTGTGACCCCAATCACATGGCCGAGGTCGGACCAGTGGGACCTGATGGGAAGGAGATCCCTATGAGCTTGGTGTATGGCCAGGTAGAGCTGGCCGCAAAGTATTCCCAGCAGGACTGTAAATTAGACAGCATGTTAGATGGTATAGAGTAGGAATACGATCAGTCAAGAT
Source organism: Aegilops umbellulata (assembly GCA_032464435.1). Classification (NCBI taxonomy): domain Eukaryota; kingdom Viridiplantae; phylum Streptophyta; class Magnoliopsida; order Poales; family Poaceae; genus Aegilops; species Aegilops umbellulata. The sequence goes on from CP136060.1 coordinate 293,172,954, forward strand.
GACTATGTAATTTATAATTGACATGTGTAATGCCTTCTAGCCGGATTGTAGATCGTTTGTCGTTGCCGACCTTTTCGCTTCGACCTCGGGACCTGACGGTCCGGAGTGTGTCCGAATACCATAGCGGCTATATAAAAGCCGGGGTATGCATGGAGACCAGGCGTAGGGGTCATTAGTGCTTTATCAGACAAGTGTCCAACTAGTTATGTTATATTACATGGTTAGTAAGAAACATCTTCCAGAGAGAATAGTTCCGTTAAGGGTTCCTTTCGCTGGGGTGGCGTGCCCTAAAGTGCACGTTCGAACTGCAAATGCAGAAGATCATCTGGGGGCATGTATAAAATAAAAAGGTTCATCTTTAGTTCACCGACCGAATATTCCCTTAAGAACGCTAGCTTTCGGCTTCACCCAGTCTGAGGTACAAATCCGGCTTATCCGGCAGTAACAATCGCAGAGGTGCTCCCTTTACCACCTAGCCGAACAATCGGGAATGTAGGGGTAAGCACAAGAGCCAGGCAACCCAGCTTGGCCAAAACTTAAGTCATATCGATGCATATAATGGCGAAGAAAAGGTGCATGCGGAAGTCTGACGCATGCGTTGGGTGTGAAACCCATATAGACAAGCTTCTGTTAAAGAAGCCCCCAGGTTTAAGGAGCGCGGATAGAGCGTCACATAATGAGCCTTTTAAGGTCTAGAAAAGAAAAGAGTAGGAGACAAAGTAAAAAAAGGGTATAAATTTAAATAATGGACAGAGGAAGGAGACAAACACAGAGTCCGGCGCTAGGCATACAATCTTCGGAGACGTGTGGCGTTCCATGGGTTCGGCTCGAGTCGGTTATCCAACGCAGCTCGCAGGTGGTACGCTCCACCAGTTAGAACTTGGTCGATTATGAATGGACCTTCCCATTTGGGCTTGAGTTTGTTCTTTTGCTTATCCGGCAGGCGCAGAACTAGTTCACCAACGTTGTAATTTTTGGCCCGTACTTCTCTGCTTTGATATCTTCGAGCTTGCTGTTGATAGAATGCGGAACGGGCCTTAGCCACATCACGCTCTTCCTCTAAGGCGTCCAGGTTGTCCTGCCGATCAAGCTCGGCTTCTCTTTGTTCGTACATGCGCACTCGAGGTGAGTCATGAATTATGTCGCAGGGCAGAATCGCCTCAGCGACGTACACCATAAAGAATGGCGTGAATCCGGTGGTACGATTTGGCGTGGTTCGCAGCCCCCAGAGTACGGAGTCGAGCTCCTCTACCCAGTGCATATCAGATTCCTTGAGGGACCGCACTAGTCTGGGTTTGATGCCGCTCATGATGAGACCATTTGCATGTTCGACCAGACCGTTAGTTTGTGGGTGATAGACAGAAGCGTAGTCGAGCTTAATGCCCATGTTTTTGCACCACAGCTTTACTTCATCAGAGGTGAAGTTTGTGCCGTTATCGGTGATAATGCTGTGGGGGACACCATAACGGTGTACGACCTCGGATACGAAGTCTATGGTCCGGATTCAGCCGTCTTGACAGGCTTGGCTTCTATCCATTTGGTGAATTTATCCACCATGACCAATAAGTATTTTTTCTTGTGGGTTCCGCCTTTAAGGGGTCCCACCATATCGAGCCCCCAGACCGCGAAAGGCCAAGTGATGGGGATAGTTCGGAGGGCGTTGGGTGTCATATGGCTTTGGTTGGCAAAGAGCTGGCAACCGACGCACTGTTTGACTAGGTCCTGAGCGTCTGCTCTAGCCGTCGGCCAATAGAAGCCAGTACGGAAAGCCTTGCTTACAAGGGACCGAGCCGCGACGTGATGGCCACCGAGTCCGGTATGAATTTCAGCCAACAGACTCCGCCCTTCCTCTTCAGAGATACACCGTTGAAGGACTCCTGTAGTGCTTTTCTTATATAGCTCTCCCTCGTGGACTTTATAGGCTTTAGATCGCCGTACTATGCAGCGTGCCTCGTTTTGGTCCTCGAGGAGTTCCTGCCTAGTAAGGTAGGCTAGGAATGGTTCCGTCCACGGGGCGATGACCGCCATTATTGCGTGGGCTGAGGGTGTAATTTCGGTGGCGGGGCCGCCGATTATGTCTGATTGTTCGGCATTGGGTTGTGCGGTTATGCCCGGGCTATTATCCGAGGGTTCCCCCTCCCATGTTACGGATGGTTTGAATAATCTTTCTAAGAAGATGTTGGGGGGGACTGCATCTCGTTTTGCTCCAATGCGTGTCAGGACGTCCGCTGCTTGATTATTTTCTCGGGCTATGTGATGGAACTCCAGTCCCTCGAACCGAGCTGACATTTTTAGTACGGCATTGCGATAAGCTGCCATTTTTGGGTCTTTGGCGTCGAAGTCGCCATTTATTTGGGATATCGCGAGGTTTGAGTCCCCGCGTACTTCCAGGCGTTGAATGCCCATGGATACCGCCATCCGGAGGCCATGTAGAAGGGCCTCGTATTCGGCTACATTGTTGGAGTCCGTGTACATAATTTGGAGTACATATTGGACTGTATCTCCTGTAGGGGACGTCAAAACGACGCCAGCCCCTAGTCCGGCCAGCATTTTGGAGCCGTCGAAATGCATGATCCAGTTTGAGTACGTGCCGTACTCTTTAGGGAGTTCGGCCTCTGTCCATTCGGCGACGAAGTCGGCTAGGACTTGCGATTTAATTGCTCGCCGTGGCTTGTAGGTTATATCGAACAGGAGGAGCTCTATGGCCCATTTTGCTATCCGGCATGTTGCATCGCGGTTGTTGATAATATCGTTGAGTGGTACTTCCGAGGCTACTGTAATAGAACACTCTTGAAAGTAGTGTCGTAGCTTCCGGGATGCCATGAATACCGCGTATGCGATTTTTTGATGATGCGGGTACCGTGATTTGCATGGTGTAAGGACAGTGGACACGTAGTAAACCGGCCTTTGAAGGGGTAATTTATGTCCGTCCGTTATCCGTTCGACAACGAGTACTGCGCTAACAACTTGATGGGTTGCGGCAATGTACAATAGCATGGGTTCGCCGGTATTCGGCGCGGCCAGGACGGGGTTTGTTGCCAAGATGGCCTTTATTTCCTCGAGTTCGGCCGTGGCAGCGTCTGTCCACTCGAAGTGTTCGGTGCGCCTAAGGACGCGGTAAAGGGGTAGTGCCTTTTCTCCCAAGCGGGAGATGAAGCGGCTTAAGGCCGCCACGCATCCGATGAGTTTCTGAATTTGCTTGAGATCTTTTGGGACATCCAATTGTGACAGAGCTCGGATTTTAGCTGGATTTGCTTCAATTCCTCTGCCGGATACAATGAAGCCCAGGAACTTTCCGGCTGGGACGCCGAAAACACATTTTTCTGGATTGAGCTTGATGTCGTATTTTCGCAGGTTGTCGAATGTAAGTCTCAAGTCATCTACTAGAGATTCGACGTGTCTTGATTTAACGACCACATCATCTACGTACGCCTCCACTGTTTTGCCGATCTGGTTCGCCAAACATGTTTGAATCATGCGCTGATATGTCGCACCGACATTTTTGAGCCCAAAGGGCATTGTGTTGAAGCAGAATGGGCCGTATGGCGTGATGAATGCTGTTGCAGCTTGGTCGGATTCTGCCATCTTTATTTGATGGTAACCGGAGTATGCGTCAAGGAAACACAGGGAATCGTGTCCTGCGGTGGCATTGATGATTTGATCAATTCGAGGGAGGGGAAAGGGATCCTTTGGGCAGGCCTTATTAAGGTCTTTGAAGTCGACACACAGGCGCCAGGATTTGTCCTTCTTTGGTACCATTACCAGGTTTGCTAGCCAGTCCGGGTGTTTGATATCTCTAATGAATCCGGCCTCCAATAATTTGGCTAGCTCCTCTCCCATGGCCTGTCTCTTTGGTTCGGAGAAACGCCGAAGGGTTTGTTTGACAGGTTTGAATCCTTTCTGGATATTTAAGCTGTGCTCGGCCAGCCTGCGTGGGATTCCTGGCATATCTGAGGGGTGCCAAGCGAAAATATCCCAGTTCTCTCGTAGGAACTCGCGCAGTGCGGCGTTTACATCAGGGCTCAATTGTGCCCCGATGGAGGTTGTTTTATTCGGGTCCGTTGGGTGGACCTGGAATTTGACTATTTCGTCCGCTGGTTTGAAGGATGTGGATTTGGATCTCTTATCGAGTATCACATCATCCCTGCTAACCATGGATCGCAGCGCCGTCAGTTCTTCGGCCCCTAAGGCTTCAAATAGTGCCTCGAGGGCCAATCCGGCTGTCTTGTTTTCGGCGCGGAGTGCTATGTCCAGATCACTAGCGAGAGTGATAATTCCGTTTGGCCCAGGCATCTTAAGCTTCATGTACCCGTAATGGGGTATGGCTTGGAAAACTGTGAATGCCTCTCGTCCTAATATAGCGTGATATCCGCTTCTGAACGGGGCCACCTGGAACGTGATTTGTTCGGACCTGTAATTATCCGGCGTGCCGAATACCACATCTAGTGTGATCTTTCCGGTGCAGCGCGCTTCCTGACTGGGGATTATTCCTCTAAAGGTTGTGCTGCTTCGCTCAATGCGGTTCCAGTCCATTTCCATCTTTTGGATGGTTTCCTCGTAGATGAGGTTCAATCCGCTGCCTCCGTCCATAAGTACCTTTGCGAGGCAACAGCTGTCCACTATGGGACTGAGAACCAATGCGGCTGGCGCTCTGGCTGTTCGGAATTTAGGTTCGTCGCTCGCATTGAAGGTGATGGCAGTATTGTTCCATGGATTTATGGTCGCTACTTGGTAGACTTCGGCGAGGCTGTGAAGTGTTCTTTTTCGCATGTTATTTGATGCGAAAGTCTCGGACATTGTGAGAACGATGCTGAAATTCTCGGGCTGGTTTCCTTCGACCTCTGGATTGAGGAGGTCCTCGCCAATTTTGGCCACCTGCCGGAGTATCCAACATGCCCTGAGGCTGTGAGTTGGGGTGGCATCCTCTGTACTATGAATCTTGCAGGGTCCATCGAGCCACCTTTCTAGCACGGTTCCGTGCCCCCTAGAGGGTTTTGATTTTTTATTTAATCCGGGCGCTTTGCTGTAGTGCGCCCTTTTGATTCGGACGGGATTGCTATTCAAGGCCGGATTATCCCAAAATTTAATTTCGGTTTTCCGAGCACTTTCCATCGCACAGTATTTTTGTACTATGGACGCCAAGTCAGCAAAGCGCGTAATATTACGACGACTTATGGCGTTGAGTATCCCCTTGTCCGTGTAGTTATTGCAGAAGATTGAAATCGCGTCTCCCTCGTGGCAGTCCTTTATCCTGTTCATAAGCAGGAGAAATCTGGCCCAGTAATGATGTACTGTTTCTTCGGGCATCTGCTTGATTTGGGAGAGATCGCTTAAGATCAGACGGGCAGAATTCATTAGATCTGATACTTCGCCCGGTTTGTTGTTCGAAGGCCGAACGACCTCCGGATTCCGAGATCCGGAGTCCTGTATGCTTTCCGGTTTGCCTGGTTCGAAGCCCAGGTCTTGGGTTGTATCCTCCCCTCCGTGGATATCCGGCATGGAGGGTTCCGGAATTCGGACGTATCTGGTCCTTAAGATTGATGAAGGGTCACCGCATTGTGTTTCCACCACAGCAATATGATGGGTGGCTTGGGGAGAGTTGATTTCCCTTAGATCGGGTTTAGGCCCGACCTGGTCGTAGTTTGTAGCGACCCCCAAGGCGGCGATGCGATCCAGGAGCTCGTTTATGGAGGAGAGCTCCACCGGATCTAGCTGCTCGGCCAATTCAGAGCTAACGCGGAGATTGTTTTCGATGACCCGAGAGGTCACCGTCGGCATAATGGCTGAACGGGCGGTCATGAGAAAACCACCCAGCCGGAGGGATTGGCCGATAGCCAAAGCTCCCTCAGTGACGGCGCCGTCTTTAAAGACGGGAAAAGGCATCCTTCCTGATCGCGACGGCATAGAGGAACCTCTCAATGAAAGCACCAATGTCGGTGTCAAAACCGGCGGATCTCGGGTAGGGGGTCCCGATCTGTGCGTCAAGGTCGGATGGTAACAGGAGACAAGGGACACTTTATTTTACCTAGGTTCGGGCCCTCTCGATGGAGGTAAAACCCTACTCCTGCTAGATTAATATTGATGATATAGGTAGTACAAGAGTAGATCTGCCATGAGATCAAGGAGGCTAAACCCTAGAAGCTAGCCTATAGGTATGATGATGGTTATGATGTGTTCGTCCTACGGACTACAACCCTCCGGTTTATATAGGCACCGGATAGGGTTAGGGTTACACAGAGTCGGTTACATTGGTAGGAGATCTTGAATATCCGCACGCCTAGCTTGCCTTCCACGCCAAGGAAAGAACCTTCCGGACACGGGACGAAGTCTTCAATCTTGTATCTTCATAGTCCTGGAGTCCGGCTGAAGATATAGTTCGGCTATCCGAACACCCCCTAATCCAGGACTCCCTCAGTAGCCCCCGAACTAGGCTTCAATGACGTCGAGTCTAGCGCGCAAATTTGTCTTCGGCATTGCAAGGCGGGTTCCCCCTCCGAATCTTGTGTACCTGTATGAATAATGTTCGTAGCGCTCCTCGGTCTCGGTGCCCAATAATTGCCGTCTTCCACGTGTTGAACGAATGCGAAAAGCCCGGGGGTGTTTTTATATTCACACCCTTGGTCATATAAACGAGCCGCCTATTTAACGGGATGGGGATCTAGATCCAAACCGCATCTTCTTCTCCCCGCGAGTTATCATCAGAGCGTCTCCAGCAAAGGTCCATTCCAACATGGCCAGCCGTCGTAGCTCCTCCCCTCGCCCCTCCAGCCCCAAATCCGGAGACTGGGAGAGTTGCACCATCCCACACAGCGAGCTAGTGTCACTGCAGGCCAAGGGATTCCTTCCCCAAGCATATATGGTCCCGGTCCGAGCCGGACTCGCCACCTACAACGGCGGCAAGCAAGCGGAGAGCACCCCCAATCCTTCTAAAGGAGAGCGGGTGTGCCTCGTCCCTTATTTATTAAGGGGTCTGGGATTTCCAATTCATCCATTCCTCCGCGGGCTTCTGGAGTTCTACGGCCTCCAGCTGCACAACCTCACGCCTGGCTCCGTACTACATATTGCAGACTTCGTTGCCCTTTGCGAGCTATTTTTAGGCGTCGAGGCTCATTTTGCGCTGTGGAAGAGGTTGTTCTGCTTGGTGCCCCGTTCTCAGAAGGGGTCTATATACCAAGTGGGCGAAGCCGAAATATGGCGCATCGCCGGGACCGGATATCTATCTGGAACCCCAAAGAAGGCGTCCGAGGACTGGCCTTCAGAATGGTTCTACATAGACGACGTCCCGCTGCCGGACCCTGTCCGGTTCGGCCTCCCTGAGTTCAGCATGGCTCCCTTTAGGAAACGCTTAAGTTGGCGTCCGCGGAGCTCTCAGAGAGAAAGCAACAGAGACGTTCTTTACCTGATGGGCGGGATAAGACTATTGGCTCATTCCGGACTAACCATGATTGGAGTCATGGCCGCATGTATTATGCGGGGGCTGCAGCCGCTTCAATATAGGAGCCACCCCATGTGGGATTTCAACGGGGAGGATGGCGCCACCCGTTACGGCTGCAAAGGGCCAGACACAGCTGCTGCTCTAGTAAAGATTCTAACATCTTTGTACAAGGGAGAAAAGGAGGACTTCCTCCGCGTCAACCAGCGGGCCGGATTCACTATGTACGAACCTCCAAGTTGGGTAAGTGAACAATTGCACTTGCCCGCTTATTTAATGCTCCCATGACTAGATACGTAATCTGGTGATTTCAATGCAGGAGCTTCGATAGGAGGTAAAGGATATCAACAACTGCCCTCCACAGCCTGAGGACCCAGAACGGTCCCTCGATCCGGACTCCGAAGAGGATCCGGACATATCGGTGGAGCTCCTCGACGGGGTGTTCCACCAGTTAAGCAAAGATAATACCTTGGTGGCCATTATGGCTGATTATCCCGGGTTAATCCCGGCCTCCCAGGTGACAGAAACCGGAGTGTTTATTCCCGCAAGATTCCGTCCTTACATATTCCAGTGTTTCTGACGACAACCGTATTTTACAGGGGAGATTTCCGAGGAGGGAGGCCGAACCTGCGGCGGCTAGCCAACGAGGAGCCGTCGGGCCCCGTGGGGTAAAAAGGGATGAAGTCCGGACTGAGAGTTCGGCACAAAGGTATAACGTGCCCTCTGTCTTCCTGGCGTTATTTTGTTAGGGCATGTTAACATCCATACTATTTCCAGGACGAAGAGGCCTCGCCAGACTATATCCGGAGGGGCCGCCAACCACGCCTCTACCAGCCAGGCTCCAACGTCTGGTCCGGAGGCGGGGACAAACACCAGGCTTGCGCCGGACGCTCCTCCAACAGAGGATGCGGACCGGCTATCTGCCACAACTTCAGAAGTGGAGAGCGCCATGAACCATAGGCGTCGTCGGACAGTTCTACGCGACGCTTGTTTCTCCCGAGAGGCCTTAAATGCCTTCAATTCGGGAGATGCATACCTTCGTGCTGCTCAAGATGGTTTAGCCAGAGCCACGGAGCAGTATGTGAAAGACATACGGGTAAGAAAATTTAAATATATATATATATACCAGTAGCCCCCGAGACTTGATGGCTAGGAAACATCATTCTCCTAATGATGTGATCCCATTATCAAATGAGAACTCATGTCTATGGCTAGGAAACCATAGCCATCTTTGATCAATGAGCTTATCCGGTAGAGGCTCACTAGGGACATGTTGTTGTCTATGTATCGACACATGCCTTTGAGTTTCCGATCTATACAATTATAGCATGGATAATAAATGATTATCGTGAACAAGGAAATATAATAATAATCACTTTATTATTGCCTCTAGGGCATATTTCCAACAATCTCCCACTTACACTAGAGTCAATAATATAGCATTACATGGTAATGAATCTAACACCCATAGAGTTCTGGTGTTGATCATGCTTTGCCCGTGGAAGAGGTTTAGTCAACGGATCTGCAACATTCAGAATTGTGTGTATCTTGCAAATGTTTATGTCTTCCTCCTTGATGTAATCGCGGATAGAATTGAAGCGTCGCTTTATGTGTCTGGTCCTCTTGTGTAACCTTGGTTCCTTGGCTAGAGCAATGGCACCAGTGTTATATGTGAGGGCAGCAAATCTAATCTTGGAGACCTTTTACTATGTGAGGGCAGCAAATCTAATCCTGGAGACCTTTGACTATGTGAGGGCAGCAAATCTAATCATGGACATACTCTGTTGACTTGTCCACCAGCCGCCACTTTCTATCCTTTTTTCAACCAATAATAGATCTGTTCCTTATCCAGTTTGTACCGAGTTTTCCCACTATTTCCCTTTTCAACCAAGAGACCGGTTGGGTATCCGGTCTCTACTACTTTCCCCCTATTATTTCCTATTTGAATCAAGTCCTAGATTCATGCTACGACTTTCCCCCTTTCTTCATTGTTTGAACCAAGTCATAGATTCGAATGCATGAAGTAGCTTTACCTCTAATAATACTAAAAATTTAGGTGGATTTGGAAGAGCTGATGGAAGTAGAAAAAGATGCACATGCAGACACGTGGGGAGTTGGGGCAGTAGAGCAAGGCCGCTTTCGAAGAACTTGTACCTGAGGGTCGTCAGGATGTTGGCGGCGGCAGGTCCGATCTGCACTCAGTACGGTAGGGAGGAAGAAGGGTCGAAGGACCTCCCGAGCAGGCGCTGTGTCTGGGAGAACGGCACGGGCAGAGGATCGGGCCCCACCGGTAGCTGTGGGTTTCCTCCCTCGGCGGCGATGACCGCGTGAACGATGCACCTTTTAGTCCTCTACACACACCGGCCGAGGAGATCTGGCTGGATCTGTGACCAGCGGTGAGCAGAGAGAAAATGTTGCTACCGCTGTCTTGTTTAGATCTGGAGAGGATGAGAGAATGAAGAGAGCAACCCTAGTAAAGCAAGCGCTCAGGCCCTGCGTACATATATAGTGGAGTGATTATCTTTTTCTCTCCACAATAAGCATTTCAATTTGTGTATGTGGCATTAAAGAAAAGAAACTCTCTATTTAAGGTGACTAACTGTACGACTCCTACTTACTACTACTAGTAGTATTGTTCACTTGTGCTCCCCGGCCCTCCATTCATTGAATAACCCCACGGGTGAATAAACATGCAGTACTGGTATTTATATATAATTAACAAGCTCGAACTATTTTCGCGTAGTTAAAAGTTGAGCGCGGGGCTTTTCCCGGGCAGTACACGCGACAGTTTTCACGTAGGCGGTTTGACAGAGAGGCGAGGGGGGTGAGGGTGTAGAGGATTCAAATTACTTACTGCTGGAAAGGTCGGGCTGTGTGATTTGATGATGCGCTACTGCTGGAAAGACTTGTGATATGACTACTCACTATAGTCATGAATTATTGGCGCTATGACCGGGGTGATGCCCGCCTTTCATTTCGCAATCTAATCTGGTGCATGACACATCGACCCGGATGCTGGATCTCCCACATGTCGGCGAAGTACGTAGTAAGAAGGAGCAAAGAATCGTGCGGTATATACAACTACTACTCACGTTGGAGGAGTGCGAACCACGGCAGCCCAGTGAACCAGTAGTAGAAAACATTGTGGTGATATGGCCATAAAAAACAATGTGCTACGGTCCACACTGTCGCATGTACAGTACTACTCCTCTTTGTTTGGATCCCTGAGTTAGAGCTAGTTTGGGTTGAAATAGCCTCAAATTATCCAAACAAGAGGGGTTAGTTTGAGCTAGTTTGCTCTAACCCAGCTAAAAAAACTAGCCCAGTGGAGAGGTTCTAATTGGGTTAGTTCTCCTCGAGCCCACTAAAAGAGAAATAAAAAAATCTCCCCTGCCTGCTGTCGGCGTTCTGGGAACGGGGGTCCCCAGACATGCCTGCCTACGGCCTGCGGCGTGGCTTAAAGGGGGCCCAGCACGGCCCATCTTTGACAACACAAGACCCAAGACCCTCGTGAGGGGCCAAGCCTCGCGGGGCGGACGATGCAGAGCTTCCTCAGGCACGGCCTCATTAGGCTGGCTCACGAGGAGGCGGAGAGATCAAGGCGGGGTACCTCACGAGGTGCCCATGATGCAAGCCATGACGACCAAGGGTGTCAGGCGGGCGCCAGCCCGTGTAGTGTCTCCCTTTCCTCTTTGGTGCAAAGGGGGCAAGCGCAGGCGAGAGGATCAAGCAAAGGCATCCATTTCGGTGCAACGAGACCAAGACCAGTCCAACGGTGGGAAGGAGGTCATCGTGGAGCCCAGAACGGCGTCACCACAGGGCCTTTGGCAGGCGAAGACCAACTTTAGTCAGGATAAGTGTACCAGATGTTCCCCTTCAAAATGGCCAATTGTTGGCGCCCTTCCCGCTAAATATTTGGGAAGAGGCCCAGGGCCTTTGCCTATAAATAGGACTAGCTACCCCCAAGGGATGGGCATCGAGAAATCAGTGAGGAAGATACAGGCAACAAAGAGAGAGAGAGAGAAGGGCGGCTGAACTCCTCCTAGCAGTTCATCGTCCTAGCCAAGAGCAGACCCTCGCGAGGCTGTTCTTCCTTGTATCGTTCATCACCATCAGCCCAAGAGGCAATCCACCCACCACAAACTAGAGTAGGGTATTACACCACAATGGTAGCCCGAACTAGTATAAACCTTTTGTCTCTTGTGTTGTTCTTTCAGTAGTTTAGATCTTTGCGAGACGGAGAGGTAGAGGGCATAATCTCCGCGCGCACCCCAGAGGTCGAACCTCAAGGGTCTGCCGGAACCCGAAACCTGACATTTGGCGCGCCAGGTAGGTGTGCGCCGGAATTTGTCTTCCACCGCTCCGCTCTCCTCCGACCGTCGCGTCCATGTCCGACGCTCGTCGGGCCCGCGTTGAGCGCCGGGCCGCCATCGCTTCCCGCGTCGCCCATACGGCTCCCGTCGGCGGGCGTCCTCGTCGTTCCCCGTCGCCCGCCGTCAACGCCGCCATCGGCCCGGCGGGGAACGAGCAGCAAGCGTCATCTCAGCATCTGTCTGTGCGGCAAGACGACCGCACCGCTACACCAACACCCCCGGTCATCGCGGCCCTCCTGGGCGGCTCGCCGGCGCCGCCCACAAGTCGCCACGTCAATCCGTTTGTCCGCCGGGTCAACGCCGTTTCCGCGCGGCAGGGGGCTCCCCCGGACCAGGTGGCGCGCAAGGTCGGTCTGACCTTCAGCTCGGAGGACCACCCCTCCAACTCGGCTAGCTCGGGTGCGCTCCCCATGTTGTGCACCCCCACCATCTGCCAGGTGGCCATCACCAGGACCCTCATCGACGGTGGCGCGGGCCTCAGTGTGCTTTCGGTTGAGGCCTTCAATCTCCTCTGCATACCCCTGGAGCGGCTGCAACCCAGTCGGTCCTTCTCGGGCGTTGGGGGCGGATCATCCAGCCCCTTGGGACAGATCCAGCTCCGAGTAACCTTCGGCACCTACGACAACTTCCGCACGGAGATGGTTGACTTTGACATCGCCCCCATCGGCCTCCCTTACAACGCCATCCTCGGCTACCCAGCGCTGGCCCAGTTCATGGCCGCCACGCACTCGGCGTACAACCTCATGAAGATGCCCGGGAGCAGTGATGTCCTCACCATGCACGGGGACACCAGGGATGCTCTGCGAGTACTCAAGCTCGCCTTCAAGACGGCGGCATCGGCACAGCCCGCTGACTCAGGGACCCCCGAGCCCAAGGGGGCTGCGCCCGCCAAGAAGAAGCAGTAGTTCACCCAGGACAAGGCAGAAACGAAGCAGATACCTGTCGACGAGGATGGGTCCTCCAGTGCCACTTTCACCATAGGCTCCAACCTCGAGCCTGAGCAGGAGGAGGCCCTAATCAGGTTCCTGCGCGCAAACAAGAAGGTATTCGCTTGGGAGCCTGATCAGTTGGTAGGGATCCCCAGGAGCGTAATCGAGCATCACCTCAATGTGTGCCCAAACGTGCGCCCCGTGAAGCAGAAGGCCAGGCGGCAGTCCACAGAGAAGCAGGTGCCGGGGGAATCTGGCCCCTCGAGCACCTATGGGGACGGAGCCCCTTCTCGGTTCGACGGGGGGCGGAGGTCACGCGAAGAGCGGATCGAGGCGAAGCACATGGGGTTTTTTTACCCAGCTTCGGAGCTCTCCGGAGAGATAACACTCCTACTACTGCTTTGTGGATTGTATTTAGTTCTTGCTTGGGAGCGCTGAGTGCTACAGTACACTCAAGCAGCTAACGAGACCGAGCGTTCTTCTGTTTGTCTTCTGAGAGATCGCTCTCCGGGGACCGATCCCCCCTACGTTGTGCATGGGCCTCCTTTTATATGTTCAAGGGGTCTCCAACAGGTGGCAACATAGGTAAGGGCAAAAATGGAAAGATGCGGTGGTAGGTACAGCTACCTACACAGTGTATCATACCTAACCCTGACGGCAGGGGACAAAGGCATTAAATGCCTATCTACGTCACCCTGACGGTGCAGAAAAGGGACCGTGGGGGGCGCCACTGCTCGCCACGATGGCGATCTTGTCAGCGCCGCATGCCACAGTGTACCCCTGGCTGCACAGCCTCCCGCCACGTACGCCAGGAAGGGTCCCAGGGCGACACGTAGGTGGGTGAGCTGGAGCGCAGGTACAGAGTGGTTGCCCGCCGCGGCAAGTGCCTTTCCGCGGCCGTTGTCTTGCCACGTCCGGGAGCTTGTAGCTCGCCGAGTCCTGCCGGGACGCGTGGCGTGTCGCGGCAAGTTCTTTGAGATGCTTTGGTTGGCCTTCCCGGCAAGCTCCTCTTGCCGGGGTCTTGTGCCTCGAGTGGCCTTCCCGGCAAGCTCCTCTTACCGGGGACTTGTCTCCTTGGCTTAAATACTTTGTTCTTGAATGGCTCCAAAGGAACCATAGAGGGCCTTGGTGATCACCTGACAGGCCTTGCCGCGGGGTGCTGTGGCTGCCCATGCACAAGTTCGGGATACTAGGGTACCCCTACTCTAGTACGCCGACAGGAGCCCCCGGGCCTAGGCCACACACGGTGCCGAGCGATGTTGGGCCAGGCCCAAAACAGGGCACGGGCACGCGCGGCCTGGGTCACGTCGCACCTTGCTCCGTATCCACCGCGCCCTCCCCGAATGGCACGCGTCGATTGCGGCGTCGTGGGAGAGGTCATGGGTGGTTCCTTTATTCAGAAAGGCGAAACGTCCGCCCCCTCCCTCCTTATAAGCAGGGGGAACAGGGGTAGTTCGCCCATCTGCCCGTTGCTGTTCCTTCCTCGAGAATCTCCGCCACTCCCCTTCTTCCCAAAACCGAAGGAGAGCAGCGCCCCGCCCCCATCGCCACCAGCACCACCAACACCGTCGTCCTCCCTCTTCATTCCCGCCATGGCTCCGAAAGCCGAGAAGGCGAAGTCGGCCGAGGCGCAGCGGCTCGCGGCGCTGCGGAAGGAGCGGGCAATCTTCCCCCCGAGGCTTGAGGTGGCAGAGCTGAAGGAGGACTTCTACCTCTTCTGGTCGACGGGGACGCGAGCGCATCCGCGCATGAAGGTACTCCCAGCCACTGCTTGGGATAAGTATCCCACTGGGTATCCCTTCTTCGCCTTGTTCTTCTACTGCGGTCTCTGTCCGCCCTTTTCCGAATTCTTTTGCGATGTCATGAACACCTACGGGCTCCACCTTCTTGATTTCACCCCCAATGCTATCCTGACCATGGCAGTTTTCGCACATCTCTGCGAAAACTTTGTCGGGATCCATCCAAACGTAGCTCTTTTCCGCCATTTCTTTTCGCCTCGGGTTGAGAAAGGAGAGCCTTTATCCGGCGGAATCGCCTGGATCTCGAAAGCTGGCAAGAAGGATGCTTATCTGGAGGGAGAGCTCCGCAGCAAGTGGGAGGAGTGGAGGGCGGACTGGTGTCTGATCGTTGAGGAGAACCCGCAGCCGTTTACTGCTCTGCGCGAAACCCCGGTAGTGCGCGGCAGTGATTGGAGTAGCCTGGCCCCGGAAGATGACAGACTAAGGATCGCCGTCACCCGGATCCTACGCCTCAGGCTTGCCGGGCTTACTGTAGGAGCGGTTGGCGCAGATTTTCTCCGCCGCCGCATCGCCCCCCTGCAGGAGAGGAGGAGACCCGCCTGGGAGTTCCAGAATGCGGCGGATATCATGAGGTTGCGGCCGGGCCTCAACTTCAACTTCACTGTCCTGGAGCTCAACGCGATGCTCCAGGAGCTATTCAAGCACGATCCACAGCATCCCTAAGTGTTCAGGTTGCCGAGGGGCGTCGTCCCGCTGTGCAACAACTCCGCGCTCGACCGTATTCGTGCAATAATGCCGCTGTGCGACTCGCATGGAATTGATCTAGCCTAGATAGAGCCTGCGGATGATGTCGTGCGGGCGTTCTTCGACAACTTGATAGAGGTGCCAGTCGACGCTGACGAGAAAAAGGGCCTCACCCGGGACACCACCGACGATGAGCTCAAGCGCATCGCCACCAGGATGGAAGAGGCGGCGGCAGCTGCTGCTGCGGGTGAGTTTGGGTTCACCGTGGAGGAGGCAGAGGCAGCAGAGGCGGCAAGCCTTGCCGACCGAGAAGAGCTTGCCGGCGAGAAGAGGTCCGCCGAGCACGACGTCGTGCCGAGCGGGCCCGCCGAGGATACGAGCGGCTCGTTGGAGATCGGCTCCTCTTCCTCTTCGTCTTCGGACAGCTTGCCGCAAGCAGAGCCCCTGACTCCACAAATAGAGCCCCCGGCTCCACAAGCAGAGCCCCCGGCTCCATCAAGAAGGCGTCTTCGCAAGGCCGGGGACGTAGCGGACCGGCGGGCGAGTCAACCCCCGCCGCGCCGCACGACACGCTCCACCGCGGCAAGTTCTGTTGCCGCGGAAACACCTCACGCTGCAGCGGCAACTGGGGCGGGGTCCTCTCGGGCTGCCGCTCCAGCTCCCGCCAAACGGCCAAGGGATCCCACTCCTTCGCCTCCTCGCGCCGGAGGTGAGCCAGGCTTTGACTTCTCCGCGCTTAGCTCCGACGAGGAAGAAGAAGAGTAAGATTCTTGTCGTACTTGCATGTCTTCAATACTTGTTGTCTTGTCTTGTATCTCATTTGCTGTACTCTGAACTTATTCCTTTTTAGGACACTGGCCCAGAGAATGGCAAAGAGAGCCAAGGTCCCGGTGATTGTCATCGAGGATGATCCCACCGTGGCAGCAGGGGGTGCACCTGAGACAAACTTGCCGGACCCGACAGCTGTTCCTCAAAGCAGCCCCCAGCGCAGCCCCCAGCGTAAGTATATGGTTTACTTCCAGCTGTTAGGCGCGCATGGATACTCTTTGCTTGCTGATATCTGACCGTTGGCTTGTGCAGGAGCAGAGCAGCTCCACCAGGAGCGCCCGGAGGCCACCCCTGACGTGCCACCTGCTTTGACTACGTTGCCAAGGGAGAGTTCTCCGGCAAGGGAGAATCTTCCGACAAGGGGGAGTTCCCCGGCAAGGGAGAAGTCTCCGGCGAAGGACAGTACCAGCGACCCCCCGGCAGCGGAGATCCCAACTACCGAGTCTGGTATAGGTACTCTTTGCTTCTAAACTTCCCTTGGGTTCTTCTTTTTGGATATTTGCTTGACTTTTCTTCCTTTTCCGGTCGTCGGATCCATCCACTGTGGAGCCGATGGAGACCGAGGTTGTTATTGATGACGCCGCCGCCACCGAAGAAACGGCCGGCGCTGATGATCCCGCCGGCAAAGAGGCCGCCAAAGTTGCCGCCGCAGCAGCTGACGAGGGGTCCGGCGATCGTACTGACGACCCTGGGGCCGCAGGAGCGACAGGCGCTACACCGACCGCCGATCCTCCCGCCGTCGCGGCAGCGTCAGGCTCCGAAGAACCCCAGCCAGGCGTCTACTTGAAGGCTGGCGCTGGCATCTTCATCAACCTCCCCTGGGCGTCAACGTCCAGGGCGCCAGTCGAAGGAGAAAGCTTCGACGTGGAGGTGCTTGCCTCCGCTGGGCTGACGCTGGTCGACGCACCAAGCAGCAGCAGCGACGAGCCCGAAGAGGAGCGACTGCTGCGGAAGCTGGTGTCGCTCTACCGTGCCCGCCAGGCCAAACTAGAGTCCCGCGAAGCGCTTGTCGCGAAGGCGGGGTGGACGTGGAGAAGCGCGTGGAGGAGCTCCGAGGCCTCAACCAAGCAGCTCTCCAGTCGCTGGCGACGGAGCGGGTGCAGCTCGATGAGGCGCAGAAGGCTTTCATCCTAGAGAAGGCAGAGGTTGCAGAGCAACAGCGGCTTGCCGCCGAGGAGTTATCTGCGCGGGACGGTGAGTTGGTGCAGCTGAAGGCCAGCCTGGACAGCCACGAAGAGGAGCTCGCTGCGCGCGAGCAAGCACTCAGCGGAGCCCTCAAGGAAGCAAAGGACGCTGCCGCAGCTGCCGAGGCCGCCAAGAAGGAGCTGGAGGCGAAAGTGGCGCAGCTGGAGACTGATCTCAAGGCGAGCGGTGAAGCATTTGCCGCGCTCAAGCATGAGCGCGAGAAGGACGCCTAAACCTTTGGCGAACTACAGGGTCGTCTCGCTGAGAAGGTCAAGGAGCTTAGCGCCGCCAAGGATTCCAACGCCGATCTGGAGCTGAAGCTGGCTGCCTTGACCAAGACGCTGGACGGAGCCAGGGAGCAGGAGGCGTCCCTGAGGAAGGAGATCACGGCTGACAAGGCGCTGTTGGAGAACATTGCCGCCACCCAGAATGACTTTAGGGGAACTGTGGAGCGGTGGACGGAGGGCCTTGTGAATGCTGCCGCAGACATCGACAAGGAGTTGGCACTGCTGGGGGTGGAGGATCTCGGGTATTCCTCTGACGAGAGCCTCCCCTCTAGCGCCAAGCTCACCTTGTTCTTCAAAGGCGTGGCAACGGCCCTCCAGCAACTCCGGGAGAGGATCCCAAAGCAGCTGGCCGACGAGTCGCGCGAGATATGCGCGGGAGCTCTCAAAAAGGTGCTGATGAAGGTGGCCTTCCGCAACCCGGGCCTCCGCCTCACTAACATCCTCAGGTCCCTGCCGCCGGAAGCTGATCTAGAGGAGCTCGAGGCCCTCGTCGCACCCATTGTGGACAAAGTGAGCGGGATCAAGAGGGTTGAGGGCGACCGCGCGGACTAGGTCGTCTATTTTTTTCTTTTCTTGTCGTCGCTGGTCATGTCATGAAAACAATCTATTAGAGCCGCGACAAGCTATCTTGTAATATATAACTTTGTTTTGGGTAGCTATTGCCATGTTATTTCCTTTACTGGACTCCCTCCTTTGTATGTTTTTGCCCTACGCTCCTTAGGGAACTTGCCGGCATAGGCACTTTTGCCGCGAGCGCTGAGCGCGGGACGTCAGCAGCCTGCTGGCAGTGCCGTTGCCGACAAGAAACCTTGTCGTAACTAGTCGCAGCTTGCTTAAGTTGTTGAGCGGGCTCGAAACAAAGTAAGGGTGCGACTCTAGTCGCAACACACTTAAACTGTTGAGCGAACTCGAAACAAAGTAAGGGCGCAACTAGCCACGAGCCAGTTCCTTCGCGCACGGGTTTTCCATACAAAGCATGGTCGTTCAAGGAAAATAACTTAAAATTATAAAATCTGATTGCTCAAACTTTGGCACTTAGCTTTTCTGTCGTTTCTTCCCGGCAAGGCGAATTTTTTCCTGAACGACGCCTGGTACATACCATTATCTTCCCCTTCCTCCCCCGGCAAACTTGTGGGCGAAGAATTCTTCATTTCCTTGAAAGATAAAAGAAAGAAAGTAGAGAAAATAATGATATGGGGCCTGTGGCTCGTTATTGCTTACGGGGGGTGTTCGCTGCACAAAGTGTCAGATAATTCATGCGTAAAGGCATGAAATTGACAAGGTGTGCGGAGCACGTGAGTTTTATTTATGGACAGGGTCTGCGCCTAGCTTTGTACAAAGGATTACATGCAACAGCGGCAAGACTTGTACAAAATGGTGGTTGCCGGACAGGGTCCGACAACCGCGCCTTACGGGTAAAACTTACGAAGATGCTCGATGTTCCAGGAGTTGCTCACCGGAAAGCCATCTTCGGTCTCAAGGCGGACAGCGCCAGGCCTAGTGACTCGTTTCACCCGGTAAGGGCCTTCCCACTTCGGCGTCAACTTGTTGGAATCCTTGGCGGAATGAACGCGCCGAAGAACAAGGTCGCCTTCCTCGAGACTTCTGGCTTTAACTTTGCGGCTATGGTAGCGGCGCAAAGCTTGCTGGTATCGAGCAGCTCATACAGCGGCCTGAAGACGGTCTTCCTCAAGGAGAAGCGCGTCATCTTGTCGCAGCTGCTCTTGCTCAAGCTCATCATAAGCGAGCACTCGAGGTGACCCGTATACGAGTTCCGTGGGGATAACTGCCTCTGCTCCATAGACTAGAGCGAAAGGTGTCTGGCCAGTGGCTCGATTTGGTGTCGCCCTGATCGACCAAAGAACCACCGGTAGCTCCTCGATCCAGTTTCTTCCGCACTTGTGCAGCCTGTCGAAAGTCCTGGTCTTGAGTCCACGCAGCACTTCAGCGTTTGCCCTCTCGGCTTGACCGTTGCTCCTGGGGTGAGCAACAGAAGCAAAGCAGACCTTGGCGCCAAGGTCTTGGATGTACTGCATGAAGGTGCGGCTCGTGAATTGCGTACCGTTGTCGGTGATGATCCTGTTAGGGATCCCGAAGCGGCAAACAATCGACCTGAAGAACTTGACTGCTGACTGTGCTGTCACCTTCCTCACTGGCTCCACTTCCGGCCACTTTGTGAACTTGTCGATTGCGACGTACAAGTACTCAAAGCCCCCGACTGCTCGGGGGAAGGGGCCGAGGATGTCGAGCCCCCAGACCGAAAATGGCCTGGATAAAGGGATCGCCTGGAGAGCTTGAGCTGGCTGGTGTATCTGCTTGGAATGGAACTGGCACGCTTCACACTTGGTTACTTGTGCAGTTGCATCCTGGAGGGCTGGCGGCCAAAACAAGCCTTGCCGGAAAGCTTTGCCGGCAAGCGCCCTTGCGCCAATGTGGTGACCACAAATGCCTCCATGTATCTCTGCCAACAGCCTCTGTCCATCTTCCCGGGGAATACACTTCAATTTCACACCGTTGAGTCTTCTTCTGTACAGTGCGTTGTCGATGAACTGGTACATACTTGACTTCCGGGCTACTCTTTCCGCTTCTTCTGGCTCTTCGGGAAGTTCTCCTGTCTGGAGGAAACGGACGATCTGCTGTGCCCATGCTAGAGCCTGTGGCTCGACAACAAGGACTGAAGGCATATCTGCTGCTGCGGGAACATCCGCTTCTACGGCGAGAACCTGCGGTTCAGCCGGAGCTTGATGATCCCCGGCAAGCTTGCCGGAGCGAAACTTGTCGGGAGCGTCTGCTACAACGAAACAAACCCTGGGGCTTGTCGGAGCAGACTGCTCCTCAGCACTCTTGGCGTTGATCTTGGGGACCTTCTTGGCGGCGGCTTCGGGAAGCTCTGCCGGAAGATAGTTACCAGAAATCAACTTCCTCTTCTTGCTCTGTCCAGTTGATGGCGTCACGGATGGTTGAGTCAGCTTGAGCACAAAGATCCCTGGTTCCACAGGTAACTTAAGTGCCGCGCACTTTGACAGGCCATCAGCGATGTCGTTCTGAGCTCTTGGAACATGTTCCATCTGTAGGCCAACAAAGCGCTCTTCCAGCTTCCTCACTTCATCAACGTAAGCTTCCATCAACGGACTCTGATAATTCTTGTTTGCTTGGCGGACGACAAGCTGTGAGTCACCCCTGACAATGAGCTGCTTGATCCCAAGGTCTGCCGCGATCCTGAGACCGGCGAGCAACCCTTCATACTCTGCAGTATTGTTTGTTGCTTGTTCCTTGGGAAAGTGCATCTGGACCACGTACTTGAGGTGCTCTCCGGTGGGTGCGACAAGCAGCACGCCAGCACCGGCGCCTTGCAGCGAGAAAGCACCATCAAAGTACATCAGCCACTCTTTGCTTGCTTCCTTGACGGGGATGCTCGTCTCTAGAATTTCTTCGTCTGGTGTTGGCATCCACTCTGCTATGAATTCTGCCAATGCCCTGCTCTGGATAGTTGAAGTGCTCTCAAACTTGAGGCCAAAGCTCGACAGTTCCAGTGCCCATTCAACAATCCTGCCTGTTGCTTCTGGATTCTGCAGTATCCTCTTCAGCGGAAAGCGAGTGACAACGGTGATCTCATGTGCTTGGAAGTAATGGCGCAGTTTTCTCGAGGACATGAGAAGGCCGAAAAGCAATTTCTGCACGCCAGAGTACCTTGACCTAGCCCCCTGCAGAAGGGAACTGACGAAGTAAACTGGGCGCTACACCATTTTCTTCTGCTGTGTCTCTTCGCACATCTGCGGAGATCCTTCCTTGTCGGGACTAGAGCTTGTCGGGGAAGACCCCTGCTTGTCGCTGGATGTGCTTGCCGCGGTCGCTGGCTCATCATCTGCCTCTCTCTCCGCCACTAACGCAGCACTAACCACTTGATTGGTTGCCGCCAGATATAGTAGCAACTTCTCTTGTGGTTTAGGTGCGACAAGTATTGGAGTGGAGGACAGGTATCTTTTCAAGTCCTGCAGCGTAACCTCCGCTTCCGGAGTCCATTTCATTGGACCTGCCTTTTTCAAGATTTTGAAAAACGGCAGGGCGCGCTCAGCGGACTTAGAGACAAACCTGCTGAGAGCCTCTACGCAGCCGGCGAGTTTCCACACATCCTTGACGCGCTTCGGTGCTTCGATCTGCTCAATGGCCTTGATTTTGTCGGGATTAGCTTCAATCCCCCGCTGAGACACGAAGAACCCGAGAAGCTTGCCGGAAGGGACTCAAACACGCACTTCTCGGGGTTGAGCTTGAGGCTGATCTTGTGCAGATTTGCAAAAGTCTCTTCTAGATCTTGAATCAGAGTTGACTTGTCCCTGCTCTTGACCACTATACCATCCATGTAGGCTTCCACATTTCTGTGTATTTGCGGTTCAAAAGCAGTATGGACTACCCTTGCAAATGTTGAACCCGCATTCTTCAAACCGAAAGGCATCCGTACGAAACAGTATGTGCCACATGGAGTGATGAATGCGGTTTTCTCCTCATCCTCTTCTGCCATGAAGATCTGATGGTATCCTGAGTATGCGTCAAGAAATGAAAGCAAGTCACATCCGGCCGTGGAGTCAACAATCTGGTCAATGCGCGGCAAGGGAAATGGATCTTTGGGACAAGCTTTGTTAACATCGGTGAAGTCGATGCAAAGCCTCCACTTCCCGTTTGCCTTGCGCACGACTACAGGATTGGCCAACCACGTCGGATGGAGCACTCCTCTGACAAGGCCTACTGCTTCCAACTTCTTGATCTCTTCTGCGATGAATTCTTGGCGCTCCACTGCTTGTTTCCTGACTTTCTGCTTGACGGGCCGCGCATGAGGACAGATGGCAAGGTGGTGCTCAATTACTTTCCTGGGAACGCCAGGGATGTCAGATGGTTGCCACGCAAACACATCGACATTCGCCCGCACGAAAGCAACGAGCGCGCTTTCCTATTTAGGGTCGAGAGTGGCACTGATGGTGAAAGTACCACCAGTGTCGTCCTCCTTGGCGGGCACCTTCTTGGTCGCTGGCGGAGCTGCCATCGTCTTCTTACACTTGCCGGTGGAGCTCGATGGTGCGTCCTCGACGGTAGCGCAGCACTCCGAAGAGGTGCGCTTGCCGGAGTGGGCATCAGAGCTCTTGCCGGACTTGGTCTTCTTCTGCCCCCCCTGGAGCTTCAGCGGCAAGTGTCTCGCGATGTGCTGCGGCTGCTGCCTCCCGGTAGATCTTGTCGGCACAGATAAGAGCGTATTTCTTGTCGCCATGCACAGAGATGACACTTGTCGGGCCTGGCATCTTCAGCATGTTGTATGCATAGTGAGAGGCCGCCATGAACTTGGCGAGCGCTGGACGGCCGAGAATCCCATTGTAAGGCAATGGAAAATCGGCAATGTCGAAAGTGATCCTCTCAGTCCTGAAGTTCAGCTCGCTGCCAAATGTCATCGGCAGCATGATCTTCCCCTTCGGCTTGCTCCTTCCCGGGTTGATTCCTTGGAATGTGCCGGTCTCTTCGAGCTCGCTGTCAGGGACTTGGAGTTTTCGGAGCACAGCGGAGGAGATCAGGTTCAAGCCGGCCCCGCCGTCAACTAGCATCTTAGTGACCTTGAGGTTGCGGTTAGTCGGCGAAACCAACATCAGCAAGCACCCGACCGCAGTTGTGCGATCAGGGTGGTCCTCAATATCAAAGATGATAGGCGTGTTGGCCATTTCAGAAGCTTGCGTGACTCGATGGGTGGTTCTGCCGCATTGACTTCCCGCACCCACTGCTTGAGTTGGCGGCGTGAAGTATGCAGAGAAGCACCACCGTCAACGCACAAGACCTCTATGTCTTTCTGAAACTCCTGCTCGCTGGTCTCGTCATCATCCATGTCTTCGTCTTCGTCATCTTCATCTTTGTCGCGGCCGCGGGGAGGCCTGTCTCCTTGCCGCTGATTGGCCTTGCCGCGGCGTCCTCCCTGGTCGGTGTTCTTCGTACCGAATCCTCCAGCACCTGCTTGTGCTTTCTCCTTGTCGCGTCGCTCGTACTCGGCCTTTTGCAGCTCGACAAGATGCTCGACCTTCTTGCAGCTTTGGAGGTCATGGCCCTTGGTGCGGTGGATCTTGCAGTACTGTTTGTTGGTGCCGTCCTGCTTCTCGGCGGCCGCCACAGCCTGGCAATTGGCGCATGCGGCAACCTCCTTGCCGGAGCCACCATCTTTGGCTTTCTTGGCGCCACTGTCGCTGCCGGACTGCTCAACAACTAGCACATCTTTGCCTTTCCTCTTCCTGTTGTTCCGCCGCCGGTTTTTATTTGCCGGGGCGGCGTCCTCGCTGTTAGATCCTCCCGTTCTTGTATTCTCTCCGGGGATTTTCCTCCCTTCCTCAGCACATGCACACCTGTCAGCCAGGGCATATAGCTCACTGACGTCTCTGATCTTGCACATCGCCATCTCCTCCCGCATCCTGCGGTTACGCACGTTCTGATGGAACGCGCTGATGACCGCGGCAGGGTGGACATCTGGGATGTTGCGTTGCACTTGGCTGAATCTCTGGATGTACTTGCGTAAGGGCTCCCCTTCTTTCTGGGCAAGCAAGTGAAGGTCACTCTCCTGGCCATGAGGTTTGTGGCCGCCCGTGAAGGCGCCGACAAACTGATGGCACAGGTCTGCCCAGGAAGATATGGAGTTTTCCGGCAAGTGCATGAGCCAGGATCTGACGTTGGGCTTGAGCACCAGTGGGAAGTAGTTGGCAAGAATCTTGTCGTCTCGCCCCCCGGCAGCCTGCACCGCGATGGTGTAGATGCTGAGGAACTCCGACGGATGCAATCTGCCGTCGTACTTCTCTGGTACGTCTGGCTTGAAATTCTTCGTGCTGGGCCACTGGACTTGCCGCAGCTCATGAGTAAACGCAGGGCAACCTACCGCATATGGCAGGTCGCCTGGTTCCCCTGGCGCATGCATGTCGACAGTGGGCCCAGCGCGTCGGTCGGATTGACGCCGCGTTTCTCTTCGGCGCTCGATGCAGGTACGAGCGTCTTCTTGCTGCCATTCGTGAAGAACGTGGCGCTGATCGCGACAAGTTCACGGGTCTGATGAAGTGGTGGAGTCGCTGTCGCGGTGGACCCGGCGAGTCGGCGATCTTGGCCTTCGGGGCGGGGAGTGCACGGTGGTCGCACCCCCACCGGTCTTGTCGCCATCGGCTCGCACTTGGCTGGCCTGCCGCGGCTGCGATGTGGTTGGTTGCCGCGGAGTGTCGCCGTTGGCGAAGCCGATAAGGCTCTGAATGGTGGCCCTCCAGTTGTTGATCTTGTCCGGCGTTGGAGGGAAGTCTAGGAGTAGTTGAGCTCGTGCCAAGGCTTCTGCTGGAGTGGCGGGTAGCGGTGGCGAACGGTGCGAGGAGCGGGATATGCTCGGACTTCCAACGACGTTAGAAGGAGCAGTATTCCGTCCAGGCGACCGTGCCTCGCTGGCCTTGAGCATCTCGAGTACCACGACGCTGCCGGTCCCGCGCTTCCTGAGATGGGCGCGGAGCATCCACGGACGCCCGGTCGTCGTGGGAGCCTGCTACGCCGCCGACGGGCAGCGCAGTCTTGTCCTTGGAATTGGCGGCACCGTGGGCTACCTCGTCGACGCCCGTTCTTCCGCCGGCGTCTTCCCCACCAGCCGTTTGCTCCGGCGGCGGTGGGTTCGACGCGGACGGAGCAGCCGCCTCCGAAGCCTTTTTCTTCGGCGGCATGTCGATGAAGTCGATGAAGATTTAGCTCGCGTGAATGCCGGATCGGGTTCACACAACCTCGACGCCCCCTACCTGGCGCGCCAAAGATGCCGGGGGAATCTGGCTCCTCGAGCACCTATGGGGACGGAGCCCCTTCTTGGTTCGGCGGGGGGCGGAGGTCGCGCGAAGAGCGGATCGAGGCGAAGCACACGGGGTTTTTTACCCAGCTTCGGAGCTCTCCGGAGAGATAACACTCCTACTGCTGCTTTGTGGATTGTATTCAGTTCTTGCTTGGGAGCGCTGAGTGCTACAGTACACTCAAGCAGCTAACGAGACCGAGCGTTCTTCTGTTTGTCTTCTGAGAGATCGCTCTCCGGGGACCGATCCCCCCTACGTTGTGCATGGGCCTCCTTTTATATGTTCAAGGGGTCTCCAAGAGGTGGCAACGTAGGTAAGGGCAAAAATGGAAAGATGCGGTGGTAGGTACAGCTACCTACACAGTGTATCATACCTAACCCTGACGGCAGGGGACAAAGGCATTAAATGCCTATCTACATCGCCCTGACGGTGCAGAAAAGGGACCGTCAGGGGCGCCACCGCTCGCCACGATGGCGATCTTGTCAGCGCCGCACGCCACAGTGTACCCCTGGCTGCACAGCCTCCCGCCACGTATGCCAGGAAGGGTCCCAGGGCGACACGTAGGTGGGTGAGCTGGAGCGCAGGTACAGAGTGGTTGCCCGCCGCGGCAAGTGCCTTGCCGCGGCCGTTGTCTTGCCGCGTCCGGGAGCTTGTAGCTCGCCGAGTCCTGCCGGGACGCGTGGCGTGTCGCGGCAAGTTCTTTGAGATGCTCTGGTTGGCCTTCCCGGCAAGCTCCTCTTGCCGGGGTCTTGTGCCTCGAGTGGCCTTCCCGGCAAGCTCCTCTTGCCGGGGACTTGTCTCCTTGGCTTAAATACTTTGTTCTTGAATGGCTCCAAAGGAACCATAGAGGGCCTTGGTGATCACCTGGCAGGCCTTGCCGCGGGGTGCTGTGGCTGCCCGTGCACAAGTTCGGGATACTAGGGTACCCCTACTCTAGTACACCGACAGCAGGCCTTCATCGTCCAAGAAACCCGCAAGTTAGAAGCCGCTGGGATCATTCGCGAGGTCCGATACCCGGATTGGTTGGCCAACCCTGTTGTTGTGCCCAAGAAGGGAGGAAAGGAACGCATGTGTGTCGACTTCACCAACCTCAACAAGGCATGCCCGCAAGATCCGTTCCCGCTCCCCCGCATCGACCAGATCATCGATTCCACCACGGAGTGCGACCTGCTATGCTTCCTGGACGCCTTCTCTGGGTATCACCAGATCAAGATGGCGGTAGAAGACGTCGAGAAGACCGCCTTCCTAACCCCATGCGGGGTGTACTGCTATACATGCATGCCATTTGGGCTGCGTAACGCAGGGGCAACCTTTCAGCGGCTGATGCACATCACCTTGGGCCCGTAGCTCGGGAAGAATGTCGAAGCTTACGTTGACGACATTGTGGTGAAGTCTCGGGAGGCCAAGACCCTGATACAAGACATGGAGGAAACCTTCGCGAGCCTCGACACAGTGAACCTATGGCTCAACCCAGAGAAGTGTGTGTTCGGGGTCCCCTCAGGCAAGCTCTTGGGTTTCCCCGTATCCCATCGAGGCATCGAGGCTAACCCGGAGAAGGTCAAGGCGGTCGAGGACATGAGCCCATCGAAGACCCTCAGAGAAATGCAGAAGCTCACTGGATGCGTGACCACGTTAGGGCGCTTCATCTCCAAACTGGGGGAGCGAGCGTTGCCTTTCTTCCAGCTAATGAAGAAGAAGGGGCCCTTTGAATGGACTGAAGAGGCAGATAAGGCGTTTCAAGATCTCAAGAGGTACCTGACCAGTCCCCCAGTCATGGTGGCTCCGCTTCCTCAAGAGCCCCTGCTGCTCTACCTCGCCGCCACTCCCTACTCTGCCAGCGCAGCCCTGGTGGCGGTTAGGGAGGAGCGCCAAATCAAAACCACAGCAACAGCTCGAGACAAGGCAAAATAGGAACAAGGAAGGCCCACAGAATACGTAACCGCGGTTAAGGAAGATCAGCTGCCGAAGAGTGCACCGGAAGCAGGAGAGGCCACTCACCTAGGTGGTCCACCTCCAGAGGCCTCACCGCCTCGCGAGGCGCCCTTGCCTCCGGAGGGCGCCACGAGCACTGATGCTCTCAGCCTTGTTGAGCACCCAGTATACTTCGTCAGCACGGTATTATGGGACGCGAGGGCACGGTACCCCATGCCACAGAAGCTCCTCCTCGCGCTACTGGTGGCCTCGCGTAAGCTGCGTCACTACTTCCAGCGTCACCCCATCAAAGTCGTCTCGTCATACCCCTTGGAGAGAGTGCTCAGGAGCCCTAACTCAGCCGGGAGGGTCGCCGAATGGAACATAGAACTGCAGGCATTTCAGCTCGAGTTCAGCATGACCAGGGTCATCAAGGGAGCAGCATTAGCGGATTTCATGGCAGAATGGGCAGAGGCACCAGGTCTCAAGGACAACGAGGATCAGTCCCTCTCCCCAGGGAGCGAGGCGCCGGAAGGCTGGGTCATGTACTTCGATGGGGCATTCTCCAGGCACGGCGCTGGGGCTGGTGCAGTGCTGATATCACCCACTCAGGACAAGCTCTACTACGCTGTACAGCTCTGTTTCCAGCAAGGTGAGAAGGTCTCCAACAACATAGCAGAGTATGAGGGTCTGATAGCGGGCTTGAAGGCCGCAGCCGCCCTGGGGGTGAAGCGCCTCACTGTCAAGGGCGATTCGCAGCTCCTTGTCAACTTCTCCAACTAGGTGTATGAGCCGAAGGATGAGCATATGGAAGCCTATCTAGCGGAAGTCCGCAGGATGGAAAAGCAGTTCTGGGGGTTGGAGTTGAAGCATGTGCCCCGTGGCACCAATCAGGAGGCCGATGACATCGCTGGACGGGCGTCCAGGCAGTTACCTCAGGAGCCCGGCGTCTTCGAAGAGCAGCTCTTCAAGCCCTCAGCCTAGCCGTCATTATCAAACACTGCTCAGCCTCGGGAGGAACTCCCCCATCCACCTGCCTCAGGAGCCCCGGTTTGCGGCCCGACCTCAGGGGCACGCCTGCTCCTGACAATGGAACCTCAGGAGGAGTGCTGGATCACGGAACTCCGGAGTTATTTAACACAATGGACCCTACCGGAGAAGGAGGAGGAAGCGGAGCGTGTGGCGCGGTAGGCCACGGCATACTGCATCAGGGATGGAGAGCTCTACCGGAAACGACCGAACGACGTATACCTGCGCTGCATCTCCAGGGAGCAAGGAAAGGAACTGCTGGAGGGACATACATGGCGGGGACTGTGGGCATCACTCATCATCACGGACCCTCGTTGGCAAGGCATTCCAAAGTGGGTTCTATTGGCCCACCGCACTCAACGACGCTGTCGAACTGGTAAAGGCTTGTGAAGCCTGCCAATTTCACGCCAAGCAGATCCATCAGCCGGCTGGAGGCCTCAGACTATACCCCTTTCGTGGCCATTCGCAGTCTGGGGGCTGGACATTCTGGGCCCGTTCCCTCAGGCGCCAGGGGGCTACCGCTACCTCTACGTCGCCATTGACAAGTTCACCAAGTGGGCAGAAGTAGAGGTTGTCCGCACCATCCCCGCGGGTTCCGCGGTCAAGTTCATCAGGGGCATCGTGAGCCGGTTCGGGGTGCCGAACCGCATCATCACAGACAAGGGTTCGCAGTTCACCAGTAACCTTTTCAGAACATACTGTGCTAATCTTGGAACGCAGATATGCTATGCTTCGGTGGCGCATCCACGAAGCAACAGCCAGGCTGAACGAGCCAACGCGGAGGTCCTGAGGGGCCTCAAGACCAGGACACTCAAGAAGAAGCTGGAGGCCTGCGGCAGAGGTTGGTACGATGAGCTCCAGTCCGTGTTGTGGTCCATCTGCGCAACTGCGACCAAGCCGACTGGGGAGACCCCGTTCTTCCTGGTCTATGGAGCTGAAGCAATCCTCCCTCACGAGGTCAGACGTCGCTCCACACGGGTCCTAGCGTTCGACGAGGCACAGCAGGACGCCATGCGGGGGATGGACCTCGTGTTGGGGGAGGAATGCCGCCGAGAATCCGCGTTGCGAGCGGCGAGGTACCAATAGGCGCTACGACGATATCACTGCCGCAACATCCGCCCCAGGACTCTCGAGGTAGGAGACCTCGTGCTCAGGCGGGTTCTCTCCAGGGAGGGGCTGCACAAGCTCTCTCCCATGTGGGAGGGCCCGTTCAAGGTTGTTCATGTTTCCAGGCCAGGCTCTGTGCGCTTGGAGACTCAGGAGGGGGAGCCGATCCAGAACGCATGGAACATCCAGCACCTCCGGAGGTTCTACCCCTAGAAGGCCCAGAGCCTGTGAAGAAGGCGAACACCTGTGAAGACTATCCCTTTTTGGAAAAGGCCCAGAGCCTGTGAAGAAGGCGAACGCCTGTGAAGACTATCCCTTTTTGGAAAAGGCCCAGAGCCTGTGAAGAAGACGAACGCCTGTGAAGACTATCCCTTTTTGGAAAAGGCCCAGAGCCTGTGAAGAAGGCGAACGCCTGTGAAGACTATCCCTTTTTGGAAAAGGCCCAGAGCCTGTGAAGAAGGCGAACGCCTGTGAAGACTATCCCTTTTTGGAAAAGGCCCAGAGCCTGTGAAGAAGGCGAACGCCTGTGAAGACTATCCCTTTTTGGAAAAGGCCCAGAGCCTGTGAAGAAGGCGAACGCCTGTGAAGACTATCCCTTTTTGGAAAAGGCCCAGAGCCTGTGAAGAAGGCGAACGCCTGTGAAGACTATCCCTTTTTGGAAAAGGCCCTGAGCCTGTGAAGAAGGCGAACGCCTGTGAAGATTATCCTTTTTGGAAAAGGCCCAGAGCCAGTGAAGAAGGCGAACCCCTGTGAAAATTATCCTTTTTGGGAAAGGCCCAGAGCCTGTGAAGAAGGCGAACGCCTGTGAAGCTGTTGCGTTTTGGAAAAGGCCCGGAGCCTGTGAAGAAGGCCAATGCCTGTGAAGCTCGTTTCCCCTAAGAAGAAAGGCCCGAAGCCTGTGAAGAAGGCCAATGCCTGTGAAGCTCGCCGCCCGTGACACTCTCACATAATAATGAGTGGGGCTGTATGTCAGGACCCCGATCCTAGGTCACACCGATCTAGCATGTAACACATCATATCACTTTGCGGCCTCACGCACGGTATTCCCACGGGTGCCACCTTACCTGGCCCGGGACCGTTTGCGCCTTTTGGCTCACGTATATGATAGTGTCGCTAGCATCCATATGACAAAGAACCCGGGCCGACATGGCTAGTCGTGAAGCCAAAGCGGCACTAACCCATGGGGACAGGCATACATGAATCAACCTCGAGCATGTCGGTCAACAGCGTGTGAATCCGGGCTGTAGCACTAGGCTAACAGGACTCCGGTACCCCGGGCTGTAGCAGGCTAGGCAGGACTCCGGATGTCACCGCGTGACATTTCCCCGAAGGGACAGACATAGGAACGAAGTGAAACACATGCCGGCCAGTCAAGTGTCCTGAGTAGTAGTGTTGGGCTAGCAGGACTCATGTGAACCAGGCTGTAGCGGACTACTATGGCTCAAGGAGGCACTAGACTACATTTCCCCATAAGAGAGGCTGCCAAGGATAAACAACTAGATTGTCGGATCCCACACATAGCAAGCATTTCAATCATACACACAATATGCTCGATATGTGTAAATACAACATGGCATCACAACATAACTCTACGACTCAAGTATTTATTCATTAGGCTCCGAGGAGCAAGATATTACAAACATGGGTCTCATGACCCAACATTCAGAGCATACAAATCAAACACAAGCGGAAGCTTAACATGTCTGGGTACAGACATCTACAAATGAAAAAGGCTAAGAAGCCTGACTATCTACCAGCTCCTGCCAAGGGCACAAGATCGTAGCTGAGGTATCAAGCTAAACGTCGAAGTCCACGCGGAACTACTAGCGAGACTGAAGTCTCTCTGCAAAACATAAAATAGGCAAACGTGAGTACAAATGTACTCAGCAAGACTTACATCAGAACTATCTACATATGCATCGGTATCAACAAAGGGGGTAGTGGGGTTTAACTGCAGCAAGCCAGCTTTGACTCAGTGGCTATCCAAAACTACAACTGCAAGTAACTCTTTTGAGGTGGCGCACACGAGTCCACATATTCACCATATCAATACACCACTATGGATCCGCTCCCGTCTCCCTACGGGGACGCCATCCATAGCACTCACGCTTATCTTGCGCATTTTAGAGTATCCACTTTCACTTGTCTATGAACTATGCAAGGGGTCCAAGTTTCCATATCCGAGGAATCCGGCTATTCGAATAGATAATGATAACCCTGCAGGGGTGTACTTCTTCACACATGCTCTCGCCACTTATCGCCCTGTACACGTCATGTACCTCGGCAACCTTCAAGCGGAAGCCGGGCGAGGGAGTCGGCCACGACCTGACTAACCACACAAGTCTCTCGTCCAGGTTTATCGCCTATTCAGGTTCCATCCGCAAGGAGATCCGGCCGGGGTGTCGCTCACGGCCCCAAACGATGTGTACAGGGTTCCAAGCCCACCAAACGGGCGGCGCTCGGCATACCCGGCCACGGTGCCTAGTCTGTCCCAAGCCCACCTGTACCGGGTACCACTTGGTAGACTACTAACACTACCTACAAACACCAGAAACTAGTTGCAACTCCTGGACAGAGATCATGTTGATTAATAAGTCGAGAGGGGCTGAGTTACCGGAACCCAATGTGTGATAGTAGCTGTTCATGGATCACAAACACAGAACTCAGTTCCTGAGGACGGCTACAATGAGACAACCCACCATGTACTCCTACATGGCCTCTCACCGCTACCTTTACCAAATCGTGTTCACACACTTAGCTCTCAACAGTAGGACATGATCACAACTTTCCAATTCATCCCCGATGAATCAGATCTGACTCAACTCTAAGCAGTAGCAGGCATGACAAACAAGCATGAATGAGTAGGCACATCAGGGCTCAAACAACTCCTACTCATGCTAGTGGGTTTCATCTATTTACTGTGGCAATGACAGGTCATGCAGAGGAAAGGGGTTCAGCTACCGCAGCATGTAACAGTTGAAGCGTTGTTGTCCTAATGCAGTAAAAGAGAGCAGGAGCGAGAGAGTGGGATTGTATCGGGATGAACAAGGGGGTTTTGCTTGCCTGGCACTTCTGAAGATAATATAGCTCTTCATCGGTGTCATCGATCACATCGTCGGAAACATCGTCGACTGAGAGGGGACATTTACCGGCAAACAGAGAAGGACACAATCAATGCAATGCAACAATATGATGCATGATCATGAGATGGCAATATGCTGTGATTTGAGCTAATGCATCTAGCTATGATTTAAATGAAGTTGGTTTGAATACATGATTCAAATTCCAACTCCATATGGGATTATTTAAATGCCCTTTATTTGTTTTGTCCAAAACGGAGGACAAACATTGTTCAAACATGCATGAAAATGGTACAGATGGATTCCTTGAATTTTTCTGATGATTTTTCATATATAAATTATTTCATTTGGAGTTACGGTTGAATTCCTATGAATTTTAGAAGTTTAAACTAATTTCTGGAATTTCCTGATTTATTTTAAAACCAGAAATCCATTACTGCGTCAGCATGACAGCAACATTGCGTCAGCAGGTCAACCAAGTTGACCCGGGTCAAACCTGACCAGTGGGCCCCACTGGTCAGTCTCTCGGTGCTAGCTCGAGTCATAGACAGGTGGGACCGGCCAACGGCCACGTCAGCAGAGTCAATGCCGACGCGTGGGTCCAGCAGAATTAGACTAATTCTAACTAATTCCATTAACTAGTTAATTAAGCCGGTGGGGCCCGTCTGTCATTTGACGGTGGGGTTTAATTAGCGGCGTCATCAGGCTCTAACGACGGACACGTCGGCAATCGCCGGAGCCTGGCCGACGGTGACCCAAACGACGGCGGCGCGGCTCGGATTTGTGCCACGGGCGATGGTTTGGCGCGCGGTTTGCGGCTACGGATTGCTGGCACACGCGCGCATCCATTCCAGCAAGCGGCAGCAGCTGGGATGGCCGGAGCTCGCCGGAACATAGCTCGCGGCGGTGGCCGGAGTTCGGACCTCGGCGGAAACGGCGTTGCGGAGCACGGGCGAGCGAAGTAAAACGCTGCGCAGCCTCCTGGGGTCACCAGGAGCTCGGTGAGGTGCACGGGCGTGACTCGTTCAAGCTCAGGCCACGGCGGCGACAAGGCCGGGCGGCGGTGAGCTTCTAGCATGGCGGGGATCGATGGCTGCGGCACGAATTCATCAAGGGAAGCAGGAGGCAAGTGGTCAGGGGCTCACAGCGATGACGAGGGAATGCTCGACGAGGTCGGGGACGGTCCGGAGCCGACGAATTTGACAGAGATGGCCGGCGGTCCCGAGGTTGAAGAAGGCAATGATGGCGGTGATGCAGGGCACCCGACGTCTCGTGGCTCGGCGATAAGGAAGAGGACGGCGAGGCGGAGCTCTCACGCAAGGTGGGGAGGCGAGGGGAGGCCACTAGGCACGTCGGCGGTGAGCTGCGCGCTGCGGGTGTGCTCGGGCGGCTGCAGAGAGAGAGCCAGAGCGGTGGGGAGAGGCCAGAGAGGCGGGGGAGTGGGCGAGGGGGTACTGGGCGTCTCCAGGCGCGGACAGGCTCAAAGGGGAGGCCGCCAACACGAAGCAGGAGGTGGAAACCTCAGGTGCGTGCGCGGGCGACGCGGCGTCGTCCTCCTGGCAGGAGCTAGGAGATGACTGGCAGAAGGCCAGGTGGGCTGGGCTGCACAGAAACAGGCCGGCCAGGCTGGACAGGTAAGCGCCAGGTAAGTTAGGTAGGCCTCTTCTCCTTTTCTCTGTTTTTCTGTTTATTTCTGTTTTCTATTATTCTGTAAATTTAGGGCTTTATTAAAAATGCCAGGGCATTACCAGAATTCATGAAACTAATCATGGCTACTGTTTAGAATATATCCAACAGTAAACATTTTAGTTTATGATTATTTGGGCATTTAAATTATTTTATAGCATTTAAATGCCCAAATGCAAATAGAGTATGATTTAACTCAGAGCCCAAATATGTCATGGAAAAATGTGCATCACCTTTGGTTACTGTTTACAGCATTTTCCATAAATGATGAACATTTTTGAAGGACATTTGGATTTTCTGAAAATATTTTAGGTGAATCTAGCGAATTCCTTTAGTGCTAGGGTTTGTCATCCCCATTTCAAAATTAATAGAATTTAAAAATGATGCATGGATGCAATGCCACTAATTACAAAGAGATTTCTAGGGCTGTGACAACTCACCCCCACTAAACAAGAATCTCGTCCCGATATTCAAGACGTGAGGTAAGAAGACAGAGGGAGCACAAGCTAACACGGTCTTCACGATCCAAGTTGCACCTCATAGAAACGTTGACACAATCACCACCTTTGTCTCGATGTCTTGCTCTGAGAACTCCATCCAACATGATAATGGAAGAAAAGAAACTCTCGAGGAATCGATCTTCTCGAAGGTGGAGCAACCGACGGTCAACTCACAGAATGAGACATAGCGACATCTGTCGAGATGAGACACGATACATTCATATAGAGGGATGGAGTGGAACAGATGACGAGGGTTCCTTAGGTAGACAACAATTCCACACCTAAGAGGGTGGTGAACGGATGTCAACGTAGCGAGGATTTGAGTTGCCATGATACCATAACGAGACATCTTAAGGAAGGTGACTCGCAGAAATAATCCCTTAAGTGGCAAAAAGAATTACTTTTGATTCTGAGATCATTGGAACTCTTTATTCCAGCCTAAGGCAATCACAAACGTTCATTTGAAAGAGCTCGAAGAAATGGCATACTCGGACTAGGTTGGATGATGTGGACTACCTTGTTGAAGAGAACGCAATGGATGACTTTTGCTTATCACCGGAAATGGAGGGGACCCATGGTAAGTCCACCTTTGAAGATGAACCTGGACAGTAACTGCTGAGAAGGCCATCCCATGGAAAATTGGCACGATGGGGTGCAAGCTGGGAACAAAATGCAAATGTTGGGAGTGTTCCAACCATCATATCTGCCTGAGATTCCGATCCGATTGGAGACAGGATATTTCCGACAGCATGTCTGGAAAAGAAAGTTTGCAACACAAACTGACGAGATGTCATTGCGAGATTCTCGAGAAATGAACTACGATGGCAAGCTCCAAAACATGAGCTGGTTCTGCTACATACATGTGATCATGATGTCCAAGGCAAGCATGATCACGTAGAAGTCTTACAACAAAACACTACCGAGTTCATGTGGGGAACCATCATCGAGGATAATGAAGTCCTTGTATAAGTCTTGCTCTTAAGAAGGAACTACTTCTCCTTGAACAAATCAATTAGTGGCTTGGCGTGCTAAGAATACATATAGAATGAAGGTTGCAAGTCTCCAGACCACAAAATACTTTGCACGTATGCATGACTGACTTGGGATGATTCCAGGAAAACAAAACAAGCTTTCTCAAATTCACGGCGGCAACTTGCATCATATGCACATGAATTAGAGGAAGTCACTTCTTCCATCCAAGCATAAGCTTCATGAACGGAACACGAAGGCATTGCTTACAAAGTTTCCAATACTAGTGTAGCGTTCAACATGAATCATGGGGGAGACGAAATGCTGCTGGTGGGCTCAACAACAACCCATCGGAATTGCCATATCACTGGACTTCCACCATCATGTGAACACGGTGATAGCATTGGTCAGACCCAAAGATGTAATGGTGTATGCTCGAGGGATCAACCACGAGTAAGACAACATTATGAACATCGTTGGCTCTAATTTGACTTGACGATAGCCCATACTCAAGTCAAAGTTTTGTCAAGGCAATAGATCCAACAACTGATCATGAGGACCAATCGATGAAGATATCACCTTTCTTCAACACACACGCACACAAAAGGATATCCCTTTGGAATGAGCTAAGCAAGGCAAGCTTTTATCTTCCAACTCTCCAAGTTTTTGTTTAGCTTAACCAACTAGCTCAGGGGTATCCACCACAAGTTCTTGGAGAAGGGGTGGTTTATAAAAACCAATGTGATCACGAGCTCAACATAGCGGTCAGGTGACAACCTGGTAATACTTCCGAGAAGATATTCGGAGAATCACGAACCACCGATATGTTACTAAGCTCGAGAGCAATCTTGCTTTTCAAAGCAAGACGATATGATCAAATAAGCAAGGGGTTGAATAATCCTCACTCATTGATCGAAGAGTGCACCAGAAATAAGGACTAGGTAGCATGATCAATCTTAGAATGATAATTCAATAACCAACACGCTAAGAATGAGGATTTTGTCCATTTACTACCAAGCAACACGGTTGCTAGGAGTATTGATTTCACACATCATGGTTCACTTGTCGGCATTCCGGTTGTGATAACACGGAACCAAGGAATGAACAATGATGGCAAGAAGTATTACTGCATCAAAAATTTCATGAGAAATGGTGCAATTCTCATGACCATCCTGACATAAAGGGGGTAATACTCCGGGGTAGAACAGAACAAAAGCTGGATTGGCATTTTGATCTGCGAAGTACAATTGCTTTGACCCAATCCTAGATATGGATGAGGTACTGGAGTTTGTTTCTCCTAGTCATTCTGAACTAGAACGGCTTGACGGACCACAAGAATAGTAGGCACCGATGAACACGATCGCACACATACTCTTGACTATCAATTGATGGATGAAGGTCGGAATATAACTGAAGGGGGACAACTCAAGGAACATATAACTTTCTGAGTTGTGGATGCATCGATTAATATGTCGAACCAAGTTCAACAGGTTTCTTCCAGGTAACCCATGCAGAAAGGTAGAACTGGCAGAATCACAATGATGAATGGAGAACTCCTCAAGAGTACTCTAATTGTGATATTTTGGTTCAAAGAACATCTGCCTTAATGGTTCATGGTATTTGGAAGAAGGAAATACCACGGACCTCGAGGACTAACTCAATGGTTACTAATATCCTAAGGGAACTAGCAAACACTATCAACAGGAGGTAAGTAGGGTGAATCTCGGGTTCAAGAACCCAGGCATAGAATGCCTACTACTAAGTGGCATCACGGGATGCTTTCGAGAATGGTGGCCAGAATCATCACACTGGGAACACAAGAATGGCTCGATTACTAGATGATACTCTAGACACCTAGGGTCATAATAATAGATCCAACATATACGTCAAGGCAATAGAGTACCTCAACTCATCGATTAGTGTGCTTATTCTG
The DNA here is from genome assembly GCA_032464435.1 of Aegilops umbellulata. Lineage (NCBI taxonomy): Eukaryota > Viridiplantae > Streptophyta > Magnoliopsida > Poales > Poaceae > Aegilops > Aegilops umbellulata. Next base: position 293,210,512 of record CP136060.1, read on the forward strand.
ACCAAAAGGACATCAGGAACGGAAGGAAAGGATTTGCAAATGCATCAGACTATGTAGAAACCTGGGATGACTCGGACAGCATAACGGCTGTAAATGCTCAGAAAAAGATTTGAGACATTCACAACAGTTTGCATAGACACTCAACAACATCATATCAAGGTTCTGGTACAACTGACAACAAACTAAAAGTAGTAGAAACTGATCAGGGCTTGAATCCAACAATCCTATAAGCCTATGGATTAGTAACACGTCATCCTGATAGATAGATGAGAAGGCCTAGTTCTTAATCCCCGTAGAAGAGAAGAGGATGACTCAGATCAGAAGGGCATAAGGTAAAGGAGTAAAAAGAGAGCCTTACGTTCCATCCCACAATCAATTCCCATATATAACTAAAGCATTTCTAGACACAACTTCGACCAGTTTGGCTTGGTAATCCTATAGGCAGTTAGGCTCTGATACCAACGCTGTCAGGACCCTGATCCTAGGTCACACCGATCTAGCATGTAACACATCATATCACTTTGCGGCCTCATGCACGGTATTCCCACGGGTGCCACCTTACCTGGCCCGGGACCGTTTGCGCCTTTTGGCTCACGTATGTGATAGTGTCGCTAGCATCCATATGACAAAGAACCCGGGCCAACATGGCTAGTCGTGAACCCAAAGCGGCACTAACCCATGGGGACAGGCATACATGAATCAACCTCGAGCATGTCGGTCAACAGCGTGTGAATCCGGGCTGTAGCACTGGGCTAACAGAACTCCGGTACCCCGGGCTATAGCAGGCTAGGCAGGACTCCGGATGTCACCGCGTGACATTTCCCCGAAGGGACAGACACAGGAACGAAGTGAAACACATGCCGGCCAGTCAAGTGTCCTGAGTAGTAGTGTTGGGCTAGCAGGACTCATGTGAACCAGGCTGTAGCGGACTACTATGGCTCAAGGAGGCACTAGACTACATTTCCCCATAAGAGAGGCTGCCAAGGATAAACAACTAGATTGTCGGATCCCACACATAGCAAGCATTTCAATCATACACACAATATGCTCGATATGTGTAAATACAACATGGCATCACAACATAACTCTACGACTCAAGTATTTATTCATTAGGCTCCGAGGAGCAAGATATTACAAACATGGGTCTCATGACCCAACATTCAGAGCATACAAATCAAACACAAGCGGAAGCTTAACATGTCTGGGCACAGACATCTACAAATGAAAAAGGCTGAGAAGCCTGGCTATCTACCAGATCCTGCCAAGGGCACAAGATCATAGCTGAGGTATCAAGCTAAACGTCGAAGTCCACGCGGAACTACTAGCAAGACTGAAGTCTCTCTGCAAAACATAAAATAGGCAAACGCGAGTACAAATGTACTCAGCAAGACTTACATAAGAACTATCTACATATGCATCGGTATCAACAAAGGGGGTAGTGGGGTTTAACTGCAGCAAGCCAGCTTTGACTCGGTGGCTATCCTAAACTACAACTGCAAGTAACTCTTTTGAGGTGGCGCACACGAGTCCACATATTCACCATATCAATACACCACTATGGATCCACTCCCGTCTCCCTACGGGGACGCCATCCATAGCACTCACGCTTATCTTGCGCATTTTAGAGTATCCACTTTCACTTGTCTATGAACTATGCAAGGGGTCCAAGTTTCCATATCCGAGGAATCTGGCTATTCGAATAGATAATGATAACCCTGCAGGGGTGTACTTCTTCACACACGCTCTCGCCACTTATCGCCCTGTACACGTCATGTACCTCGGCAACCTTCAAGCGGAAGCCGGGCGAGGGAGTCGGCCACGACCTGACTAACCACACAAGTCTCTCGTCCAGGTTTATCGCCTATTCGGGTTCCATCCGCAAGGAGATCCGGCCGGGGTGTCGCTCACGGCCCCAAACGATGTGCACAGGGTTCCAAGCCCACCAAACGGGCGGCGCTCGGCATACCCGGCCACGGTGCCTAGTCTGTCCCAAGCCCACCTGTACCGGGTACCACTTGGTAGACTACTAACACTACCTACAAACACCAGAAACTAGTTGCAACTCCTGGACAGAGATCATGTTGATTAATAAGTCGAGAGGGGCCGAGTTACCGGAACCCAATGTGTGGTAGTAGCTATTCATGGATCACAAACACAGAACTCAGTTCCTGAGGACGGCTGCAATATGACAACCCACCATGTACTCCTACATGGCCTCTCACCGCTACCTTTACCAAATCGTGTTCACACACTTAGCTCTCAACAGTAGGACATGATCACAACTTTCCAATTCATCCCCGATGAATCAGACCTGACTCAACTCTAAGCAGTAGCAGGCATGACAAACAAGCATGAATGAGTAGGCACATCAGGGCTCAAACAACTCCTACTCATGCTAGTGGGTTTCATCTATTTACTGTGGCAATGACAGGTCATGCAGAGGAAAGGGGTTCAGCTACCGCATCATGTAACAGTTGAAGCGTTGTTGTCCTAATGCAGTAAAAGAGAGCAGGAGCGAGAGAGTAGGATTGTATCAGGATGAACAAGGGGGTTTTGCTTGCCTGGCACTTCTGAAGATAATATAGCTCTTCATCGGTGTCATCGATCACATCGTTGGAAACATCGTCGACTGAGAGGGGACGTTTACCGGCAAACAGAGAAGGACACAATCAATGCAATGCAACAATATGATGCATGATCATGAGATGGCAATATGCTGTGATTTGAGCTAATGCATCTAGCTATGATTTAAATGAAGTTGGTTTGAATACATGATTCAAATTCCAACTCCATATGTGATTATTTAAATGCCCTTTATTTGTTTTGTCCAAAACAGAGGACAAACATTGTTCAAACATGCATGAAAATGGTATAGATGGATTCCTTGAATTTTTCTGATGATTTTTCATATATAAATTATTTCATTTGGAGTTACGGTTGAATTCCTATGAATTTTAGAAGTTTAAACTAATTTCTGGAATTTCCTGATTTATTTTAAAACCAGAAATCCATTACTGCGTCAGCATGACAGCAGTATTGCGTCAGCAGGTCAACCAAGTTGACCCGGGTCAAACCTGACCAGTGGGCCCCACTGGTCAGTCTCTCGGTGCTAGCTCGAGTCACAGACAGGTGGGACCGGCCAACGGCCACGTCAGCAGAGTCAATGCCGACGCGTGGGTCCAGCAGAATTAGACTAATTCTAACTAATTCCATTAACTAGTTAATTAAGCCGGTGGGGCCCGTCTGTCATTTGACGGTGGGGTTTAATTAGCGGCGTCATCAGGCTCTAACGACGGCCACGTCGGCAATCGCCGGAGCCTGGCCGACGGTGACCCAAACGACGGCGGCGCGGCTCGGATTTGTGCCACGGGCGATGGTTTGGCGCGCGGTTTGCGGCTACGGATTGCTGGCACACGCGCGCATCCATTCCAGCAAGCGACAGCAGCTGGGATGGCCGGAGCTCGCCGGAACAGAGCTCGCGGCGGTGGCCGGAGTTCGGACCTCGGTGGAAACGGCGTTGCGGAGCACGGGCGAGCGAAGTAAAACGTTGCGCAGCCTCCTGCGGTCACCAGGAGCTCGGTGAGGTGCACGGGCGTGACTCGTTCGAGCTCAGGCCACGGCGGCGACAAGGCCGGGCGGCATTGAGCTTCTAGCATGGCAGGGATCGATGGCTACGGCACGAATTCATCAAGGGAAGCAGGAGGCAAGTGGTCAGGGGCTCACAGCGATGACGAGGGAATGCTCGACGAGGTCGGGGACGGTCCGGAGCCGACGAATTTGACGAAGATGGCCGGCGGTCCCGAGGTTGAAGAAGGCAATGATGGCGGTGATGCAGGGCACCCGACGTCTCGTGGCTCGGCGATGAGGAAGAGGACGGCAAGGCGGAGCTCTCACGCAAGGTGGGGAGGCGAGGGGAGGCCACTAGGCACGTCGGCGGTGAGCTGCGTGCTGCGGGTGTGCTCGGGCGGCTGCGGAGAGAGAGCCAGAGCGGTGGGGAGAGGCCAGAGAGGCGGGGGAGTGGGCGAGGGGGTACTGGGCGTCTCCAGGCGCGGACAGGCTCGAAGGGGAGGCCGCCAGCACGAAGCAGGAGGTGGAAACCTCAGGTGCGTGCGCGGGCGACACGGCGTCATCCTCCTGGTAGGAGCTAGGAGATGACTGGCAGAAGGCCAGGTGGGCTGGGCTGCACAGAAACAGGCCGGCCAGGCTGGACAGGTAAGCGCCAGGTAAGTTAGGTAGGCCTCTGCTCCTTTTCTCTGTTTTTCTGTTTATTTCTATTTTCTATTATTCTGTAAATTTAGGGCTTTATTAAAAATGCCAGGGCATTACCAGAATTCATGAAACTAATCATGGCTACTGTTTAGAATATATCCAACAGTAAACATTTTAGTTTATGATTATTTGGGCATTTAAATTATTTTATAGCATTTAAATGCCCAAATGCAAATAGAGTATGATTTAACTCAGAGCCCAAATATGTCATGGAAAAATGTGCATCACCTTTGGTTACTGTTTACAGCATTTTCCATAAATGATGAACATTTTTGAAGGACATTTGGATTTTCTGAAAATATTTTAGGTGAATCTAGCGAATTCCTTTAGTGCTAGGGTTTGTCATCCCCATTTCAAAATTAATAGAATTTAAAAATGATGCATGGATGCAATGCCACTAATTACAAAGAGATTTCTAGGGCTGTGACATTGTACATGCCCCGGAGTCTCAGGAGCGCCGGCCTCAGGCCCTGGGGCTCCCTCCCACGCCCAGTGGCAGCACTTAGCTCCGCGCTGGTGAGAAGACGTCGAAGACTAGATTAGGTGCCAGACGCGGCTTTTTCATTTGCTTTCCGCAGTTGGCTTGTTTGTTCGCATTTGAAGTCTAATTGAAACTATTGCCGTCGTTGGTTTGTGGTTAGTCGATTTTTGCTCCCCGCTTTGGTTTATCTTATGAAAGGCCTCGCGAGGGAGGATAACCAAGCGCCCTCGCGAGTGTTCCTATCCTAGCCGTTCGAAGGTTTCACGGCCTGGGCTCGTTACAGGAGCACCCCTCCAGTCCGTGCCCCTCGGGCACCGCGACACACACACTGGGCCTGGGTCGGTCGCCCCCCTCGGTTGGGGCCGGGAACTATCTACGCGCAGACACATAGCCATAAAGCGCGAAAATGGAATCAAGGTGATGGTTAACAGCAATAACCCCGAACATGCCCCTGCGGGGCTCCATGCAGCTGTTCTCTTTTACGCAGGAAACAAAAGGAAAAGTAAGGACAAGCCCGGCGCGACTCGCCTCACACCGGCCTGCAGAGGCGACTCGGGATGCCTCTGGGGCTCAAGCAGACTCCCTCTCGCGCTTCACCGGGGCGCGACGACGGGCGGACGTACCGCCGTCTCCCAAGCAGGCATGACGGCGTGGGGGCTGACTGCGGCCACCGCTGGAGGAGTCGCTTGAAGAAGAGTCGATGAAGCTTGGGGAGCCTTGGGCGCCGCCATCCACGCGGGCGCTGTCTCCTCCATCGTCGTCGGGGCTGGGTCCCCGGCCGCGGTCGACGTCCTCAGGGCAACACCCTGCGCGGCGACCATCTTCCCCAAACACCCTCACGTAGAGGGTGGCATCGCCGTCAAACCTAAAGTGCAGAGTGCACCGGCGCCCAGGCCGCGAGCGCGGGCGAACGCCTGCCAACCACGAGTTAAGGCCAAGCTCCCCGTGGTGGAGACCTCCAGTGCAGCCCATGAGGCCCGGCTGCAGCAGCCGTCCGCCTGAAGCCAGAGGCCACCTGGGGCACCGGCCGGGAGCTCACCAAGGAGGAAGCGAGGGAATTGGAGCCGGGCGCTAGTCGGCTCCGCCGACCATATGACGAATTTCGGCAGCACCTCCGCAGCGCGAAAGCGCGGCCTGGGGGAGCACGCAACCAAAGCGCGTCCCTCGGCCACAGCGGCTCGCCCGCCACCGCGCTGGGAACCATCTCCATGGCCGCGGGACGCTGCCGAGGCGGCCACGGGATGCTTCCGAGGACGCCCTTGGCCGCGCTTGGGCAGAGGAGAGGCAGGCTCAACCTGGTGGGCCTTCCCCTTCTCTGCAGTCGAGAACCTCCTCGACGGAGCCATGGAGGACAAGGAGAAGCAAGGAGAGATGGACTGGAAGGGCACGCGCAGTTCCGTACTTATAGCCGGCGAAGGCCAACCGTCGGCCTCCACAATCACAGGTAATCATGACACAATCTGCATGCAGGGACTTGTCCAATCCGCGCGATCACCGAGGCGTCATGGGGAAGCAGAGACGCCCATGTCCCATCAACCACCACGCGGCGCCCAAGGCCGCAGGCTGTTAGGGCCCGCGGCACTTTGCCCTTGCCCATTCGCCTCTCAGCACGGCCAAGTCCGTGCGCGCTTTGGGCCCGGGGGCAACTGTCGGCGTTCTAGGAACGGGGGTCCCCAGACTTGCCTGCCTGCGGCCTGCGGCGTGGCTTAAAGGGGGCCCAACACGGCCCATCTTCGCCAACACAAGACCCAAGACCCTCGCGAGGGGCCAAGCCTCGCGGGGCGGACGACGCGGAGCTTCCTCAGGCATGGCCTCATCAGGCTGGCTCACGAGGAGGCGGAGAGATCAAGGCGGGGTACCTCACGAGGTGCCCATGACGCAAGCCATGACAACCAAGGGTGCCAGGCGGGCGCCAGCCCGCGCAGTGTCTCCCTTTCCTCTTTGGTGCAAGGGGGGAAAGCGCAAGCGAGAGGATCAAGCAAAGGCATTCATTTTGGTGCAACGAGACCAAGACCAGTCCAACGATGGGAAGGAGGTCATCGTGGAGCCCAGAACAGCGTCACCACAGGGCCTTTGGCAGGCGAAGACCAACTTTAGTCAGGATAAGTGTACCAGATGTTCCCCTTCAAAATGGCCAATTGTTGGCGTCCTTCTCGCTCAATATTTGGGAAGAGGCCCAGGGCCTTTGCCTATAAATAGGACTAGCCACCCCCAGGGGATGGGCATCGAGAAATCAGTGAGAAAGATACAGGCAACAAAGAGAGAGAGAGAGAGAGAGAGAGAGAGAGAGAGAGAAGGGCGGCTGAATTCCTCCTAGCAGTTCATCGTCCTAGCCAAGAGCAGAACCTCACGAGGCTGTTCTTCCTTGTATCGTTCATGACCATCAGCCCAAGAGGCAATCCACCCACCACAAACTAGAGTAGGGTATTACACCACAATGGTGGCCCGAACTAGTATAAACCTTGTGTCTCTTGTGTTGTTCTTTCAGTAGTTTAGATCTTTGCGAGACGGAGAGGTAGAGGGCATAATCTCCGCGCGCACCCCAGAGTTCGAACCTCAAGGGTCTGCCGAAACCCGAAACCCGACACCCGCACCAGATCGCTCCCTTCCCCCCCCCCCCACCCCCTTGCACGACTTCTCTCTGTTCCCCATCGGGCCGCCCACCCAAGCACTGCTCCGCCGCTCGCCCTCCCTCTCCTCCGGCCGCCCTCTCCCTCCGGCCTTCGAAGCTCGCCCCGCTCCCCCTTCACCGGTCGTTTTTCTCCCTCTGTCATGCGCGGCGGCGCATCTACCAGGGAGGTCGCGAGAGGGGTGAGTTTGTTTGTTCCTTCTCTGTCTCACAGCCATATCATTGATCATGCTCGCTCTAGCACTAATTCTGATTTGGAAAAGTAGATCCTGATTAAACTTGGTATAGATTTGTGGTGCACGCATGGAATTGTTTGATGCTGCTTGAGGAGGTAACAAATCTTTCTAGAGGCCCAAAGATTCAGTTCACCTTTCTAGGTATTTCAGTTTCAGGCTTGCATTATTTCTAGAGGCCCAAAGATTTAGTTCACCTTTCTAGGTATTTCAGTTTCAGGCTTGCCTTATTTCTAGAGGCCCAAGGATTCAGTTCGAAGTCGTCGGCAAGCGGCCCTGCTACCCATGCCGGTGTCGACCTCAACTCGCAAGCGTCAGCGTGGGAGGGGTTCCCGGGGCTTGGGCTCTATAGAGCCTTCCTCCAGAGCAGCGATGACGAGCTCCTCCCTGGGTGCGTGAGAGGCTCCGGGCTCCCTCCCTATCGTGAATGACTTCCGTGATGAGTTAGCTCATGCTTTGTTTCATGGAGTGTATTTTTTTGTGAAGCTTGATTGACAACTTGTATGTTTAAGTGGGATATCTCATTTATATGGACAAAGTAAAATTTATCATGTTTTGCATGCTTGATTTGTAAAGATGGTTCGTTTATGTCAATTGTGAGCGGGAGGAGGCCACACAAGAGCCGGCCACACCAAATCCGGCAGGAAATAGGGTCCAAAGTAGTCAAGTGATTGAGAAAGAGCATTTATTGTCAATCTAACCCTGCCATCCATACACCTCTTTGGTTTAGAGTTAGTTCAGGGTTAGTTCAGGGTTAGAATCTAACTCTAACCTCTAACTGAGTTAGAGTTATCCTCGTCTCGGTTCATCGCCATCATACTTTCCCCATTCCTGTGTTTTCAGTATCCTGCGAATCGAAGAGGCCCTTAGACTGGTTTAGGTCCGGTCATTTTTTATAAACGTGTTACGTCCAAAATTTAATGAACATGCTCCGGATTCTACGAAAATAATCCGGTTTCATGTAGTAATTCATTTATTTATTTATTCTTCTGCGGGGGGTTTGCATGTGATTCGTGAGGTCTAAAATGTAAAGTACCCTGGCATATGCTCCGAGTCATGCATGCCCTACGACCCAGATGCTCTATGTCCCACATGTCGGTGAAAGAGAGCACGTAGAAATAGCCTAGGAGTACATATAGGAGGATAAATGCGTGAAAAAATATGTACTGTGAAGCGTAGCTGCGGTTCGAAAACGAGACCTAAAGTGATGACACGTATAGGTCGCACGCACCCAACTAGTGGTACTAGACATACGACTACTTTTTCCCTAAAAAAAGAGGTACGAGTGCTCAGTACTCCTATTCTATCAACACGAGTCCCATCTGACAACAGCGTCCGTGCTACAGCTAGCTCTTCTCCCTCATTTCTCTCTTCTAATTCTAAACTCAGCTGACGCCCGGTGGGCGGAGTGGGTACTTGTCGATGGTCAGTTTGCTCAACTGTGGACCCACCTCACAGTGAAAACATTATGACTAGAATAAAAATGGCATATACTCCCTCTATTCCTAAATATAAGCCTTTTTAGATATTTCAAATGCAATACAACATACGGATGTATGTAGACATATTTTAGAGTGTAGATTCACTCATTTTCCTCCGTATGTAGTCACTTGCTGGAATCTCTAGAAATACTTATATTTGGGAACGGAGGGAGTACTATACTAATAAAACATTAAGGCCACGAGGCGATGCAGTGCTAGTTACAGGAGGCAAGAAGAAGAGATGCATCCACGACGGTGTCCACCTCCTCGACTTAGGGCGGCGGCCCACCGAACTGCGGCTAAGTAGCAACGGCTTTCGTGGTCAGGTTGACGTGCTTCTAAACAATGGCGTCCAAATATTCCAGCCACAGGAAGAAGTCTAACGTCTTTCTGTCCTCGCTGGCCTTATAGTGGCCTATGTAGACGATTTCCTCGTAGACGTGGATGTGCAGGTCGACGGTTTCTTGCATGGCGAGGCGTTGTGCGGTGAGCGCGGCCTCGAGGTGCACATTCTTCATCGCGACCTCCGGCACCTGCAGGGCCACCAGGGCTTGAAAGAATTCATCACCATGGAGGTCGATGAGGGTGGCAGGCAATGAGGAGCCTGGGCGCATGGGATGGAGCAGTACAGCAAGGTCGTTCGCGCGCTTCTTGACGGTGGTGAACTTGCGGATGGAGTGGACCATCATGTCATCCATGCGAGAGGCAAAGCCGGCGCCGGCGAGGGCTATGACAGCGGCAGTCGCCAGCACCATCTGGAAACACTGCGCGGTGCGGGGCCGCAGGCCGGCGTCTTGGATGATTTGGCACAACTGACTTCCGCTCGCGTCCATCGCCTCCATAGGTGCTTGTGGCTTCTGGTCACTTGGTCTTGGATTGGAGTGAGCAGTGTTACGCAGAGACTAGGAGTAGATGGATTAGAGTGGTGGGGCGCCTTTATATGAGAGTCCAAACTCTGTTGCATTCACATCATGCTGGCTCTATTCTGCTTCTCCAATTAATTCCCTCTGCATGCTAATTGAGGATGCATCATTGACCATTTAACGTCTCGGGAACCGCTACCCTCTCCCTCCTTGGCTTCAAGCCGTATCAATGTAATACCTCCGTCCTAGTTTATTAGTCCCCTTTGTAATTTGTGTGAAATTTGACCAAAGATTTAACTAACAAAATATTAGTGCATGTCAACAAAAATTATATCGTTGGATTCGTATTTGAATATAGTTTTCAAAGATATAATTTTTTATGACATGCATGAATATTTTTTAGTTAAATTTATGGTCGAAGTTTAGCATAGATTACAATGGGGACCAATAAACCAGGTCAGAGGTAGTAAATGCGTGTCACGAGACGTTCTCGTCGACGACGAGGTGCCTATGGTGACTTCGTAAATTTCAAGATGATATGACGGCTCAGTCTTTCGGAGGTGCTCATAGGGGTAGGGTGTGCGTGTGTGCGTTCATAGGGGTGAGTGTATGCGCATGTATATGAGCGCTTGCGTCTGTACTATGTTAAAGAAATGTAAATGTGTGTCAAAAAGAGACTAGTCAATACTAGTATACTCAATATTGTGCACCGCGACCAAGGCGGAGAGGAAAACGAGAGAACCACGTATCCATTTGTACTACTCATTTAGGTGTAGTCTAGTCACTTGTTGAAATCTCTAGAAATGCAAATACTCCTTTACGGTTTACAGGGCTATACTAGCAAGTAGTGTACTACACTTGTGGGCTCAAATAGCAATTTCGTCTGATGCAAGAGCCTGGCTATATGCGTGCTCCAAGGCTTCGCACCATGCCCCACCCCTACACAAAGACTACCAGGCAAGCATTCGCAACTGCCACTTCCGGGTTGCGTTTGGCTCTTCACCTCTTCGAGAAGACGAACAATGATGTTACTACTACTTCTACGGTATCGAATCCACTGCTGCATGTCCGTCCACCGTGTGCGGGAGGGATAGCTTGTTGTAGAATAAGCAAAAGCTTGTCCTCGTCTGTGAGCCACCGCGCGCATGGGCGAGGGAGAAGGCGTGTAGTAGTAAAATCAAGCTTCTCCTCGTTGTACGAGTTGATGCAACACATCATAGCACTGGTCCCACATGCTTGCCTCTATACTTGGCTAAAAGACCCGCAGTGTACAATATATTTGCTGCAACCTCTAACATTTACCGCACCACAAATTAAAATATATATTCCTATCTTGACCAGATGAGCGTGCAAACTACAATCACCAGGATGACAGGTAGGGCCAAAAGATTATTTTAATCAAAAAATGCTTCGAGACGGCCTCATATCATGGAGCCTACCCCAACAATTTTAAGCTTACAGGCACGGTACACGCTATCCTAGACTACTCTACACATGAAACTGCCACACGAGTGTCCGGGCTGCGCTTGGCTCTTTGCCTCTTCGGGAAGTCAAACAATGATGGAGTACTACTGCAGTGGAGGAGTACTACAGTATGCTTCTGTCCATCTGACACCGAATGAACTGCTGCATGTCCACCACGTGCGGGAGGGAGAGCGTGTAGCGAAAGCTTCTCCTAGTCCTGCCAGCCACCATGCTTCATGGGCGAGGGAGGGACGCAGCTTCATTGACTTACTGCTCCTGCCTTTGAGTGTATGACAGGTGGGCCCAACAGATGGGTGGCCCACCTGTCATACAGCCAAAGGCAGGTGCAGTTAAGGCACCAGAGCTCAGTCCGCGAGGGAGAGGGCATTGTAGTAATCAAACTTCTCATTGTTGTGCGAGTTGATGTGACACATCAAAGCACTGCACACGATATATTTCAATAATTTGCGTTTACCGATGCATTAATTACAACGCGTGCATGCATGTCGTGACACTCCTTTTGATACTTGCATGTGTTGATTTAATGCACCTTGAAGTAGTATGAATATGTGACGGTAAAGCTTTGTAATCCCCCGGCCCTAAAGTGAGAGATGGTTGTGCATGAGGAGGGCGAGATCATGCAGACGAAACAGGACCCGGCGATGGAGCTCTCTATGGTCTCGATGGACCTCACCTTGCTCCACTGCCCCTTGTGCCTCCGCGCCTTGAAGCCTCTAGTGTATGAGGTTCGAATACACCTCGTCCGTTCGGCTGATCAAGCAAGGTGCAGGTTTCTTGATTGATGTGATGTTCGACTGATTTGTGCAGTGCAAGGGAGGGCAGTTGGCCTGCACGGACTGCCGCGTCGAGCACCCCGGGAACCATCGGCAGTGCCAGAAGTGCGAGCGCGGCGGTGGCTTCGACGTACGGAACACGGCGGTGGACGCCGTCCTCTCCTCAGTGAGGGTGGAGTGCCTGCACGAAGGCTGTGGGCTCCATGTCACTTACCACAAGCTCGCCGATCACCAGAGCGTGTGTCCGCTCGTGCCCTGCAAATGCCCCGTGCCCATCTACGGCTATGAAGGCCCACCGCTGGCGCTCTCCCACCACATCAGCACCGTGCATCCCATTCCCACGCACAGGATCCAGTACGGCAAGGTGCTCCAGTTGCAAGTGCCACTGTTGGAGCCACGGCTCTTGCTGTTCGCGGAGGAGGATGGCCGCGCGTTTTTTTGGTTGACAGCATGCTCAACATCGGCGCGCCTATCGCCGTGTCGGTCGTCTGCATCAGAGCGGGGGCGTCCCCACTACCGCACTACGTGGCCAAGCTGTGGGCGAACGGCCCATCGGGGGAGCCAAAAGGAAGGACCGACACCATCAAGGTGGAAATGGAGGTGACAAGCAGCAAGGATCCCGGCGACGTCGCCGTGCAGGAGCTGACCTTCTTCACAGTTCCGCCCAAGCTGCTGGCCGGGGCTAAGCTAGTGTCCCTCCACATTCAGATTGACAAGCTCACGTCCTAAATGATTCTACAGTGCCTTCTGTTTATCTTAGTAATATGCTAATATACGGGTTAGCTTGGTCTACTTTAGCTTAAGAGATGGTGGGTTTTGGTGGCGATGCAGCAATTACTTCGACATCAGATCAGCAATTAAAGTAATTTCCAAGAGTCGAACGGATATTTTGTGTCTGTTGGATATAAAGTTCCTTTGGGTAAGAAGTATAACAGCTTATATGCTTGTTTGTTCAGGAAGTGCTTCATATTTGCGAGTTGACGCGACACATCAAAGTAGTACTACCTCCGTCCTGGTTTATTAGTCTCGTTTGTAATTTGTGCAAAATTTTGACCAAAGATTTAACTAACAAAATATTAGTGCATGTCAACAAAAATTATATCGTTGGATTCGTATTTGAATACAGTTTTCAAAGATATAATTTTTTATGACATGCATGAATATTTTTTAGTTAAATTTATGGTCAAAGTTTAGCATAGATTACAATGGTGACCAATAAACCAGGACAGAGGTAGTACTACTAGTAGTACTCCCTCCGGTCCTAATTTCTCTATGCATAAGTCGAGGCATAGATACCAAGGAGGGCCTGGTTGTGTCTATACTTGGACAACTCACCCGACTGCGCACCAGGCAGACCGGCACATTAACCAAAACCTCATGCCTCCAGCTTAGCCTCCATGTTTTAAACTTCTAAATCTCAAGGCCAAGGAGCAACGTGAAACCTATGATAGAGCCAATCGGATGGTTGAGAACACTACAATTCGTAGCTAAAGATGTTTGTGAGAGAGAGGACGAGTGCGTGCCTGCACCTCTTCTCTTCCTGTATAACGTACTAAACTCAGAGTACAAGTGTATGTGGGTGGCATCGACCTAGGGAGCTAGAGATGGTGCATGCTAGAAGTCCTGAGAGATAGGTGTAATGCGTCTGAAAGAAAGACTAGTCTATAGCTCACCACGAGGCTATTCCTGTCGAACGCCCCAATAACCGTAAGATATGTATCCGACGGTGCCAGTTATTGCACGTGCACAACAGTAGAAAAAGAACTACCAGGGCATATGATACACCACGGCCGAGAACACGTGCCCACGTTACGCCATCCGGGAATAGTGCCGCACTTCAAAACTAGAACTGTCAATAAATTTTGAGCTTGCGTCTCGTCACATTCCAAATTACTACTACCACGCTATATTTAATTGCAAACCTGTTCACGCCGATCACAACCTAAATGGTTTCCCACTTCGGAGCGTATTAGTACTTGGTTATAAATACTACTATGCCAAGATGACTGCACATTCCTCCTTAACTCCTCATCCACAAAAACAAACAAGTCATTCAGCATCCTTCCCCTGCGTCTACCATGGCCAGGGTGAGTTCTGGGTCGACAGATTACCACCAGGGAGAGGCAAGCTTGGAAGCGGAAGCACGAGAGATGTCTCGCCTCATTGCGAAAGCAGCCTACATGTCCCGTCGCGCGGAAGTAGCAGCACAGAGGTCCTACCGTGCCACCGAAGCAGCACTGAGGTCCCGCCGCGCCGTTGATGCAGCAGACTGGTCCGGCCGCGCCGCGGAAACAGTAGAGATGTCCCGCCGTGCCGCGGTGGCCTGGGAAAATGTCTCGCGGGCAGGCGACGACTCTTACAGGCGCATGCATGCGATCGTCCATAGCCAGATGGACCAGATCTCCAGCTGGGCGAGGTTGCAGGATGACATGAAAGCCTCGTTTGAACAGGCTACCGGCGTCATCCGGCAACTAAGGGAGGGCAATGAGAGGCTCCGGGCCGAGCGCAACCTGCAGAGGGCGAAGATCGTCCGAAGTGCAGAGCAGCAGGAGGAGACCAGTGCCTTGTTGAAGAGGACCGTCATCATCGTCAAGAAACTTATGGACGAGAATGACATGCTCCGCATCGAGCGCCAAACGCTGGTGGAGGAATCCGTGGATACTCTCAAGCAGCATCTTGAGGACACGACGAAGCTCATCGCCGCTCGCGGCGGAGACTAGTTCCCGCGGCCTGCAGCAATGCATCAAGAAAGTAGAGATCAGCAAGCCAGATCATTGTCTTCCTTCTTCTTTTGCCCTTGTGTATTTCGGGCGCAGCCGCATGTGGCTTTTTTAATTATCTTCCTAATTATGTAAGACAATTATTATCCACTATCGTCGTCCTTATATATTCATCAGTCTTGCTATAAGTCGCAGTAGATGCTATATAGGTCCGTCAGATCTTACATCAAGATCCGTGCAAAATTTTCTTTTCAGATTTTCTTTTTTCTCTCTTAAATCTCAGTCGAGTGAGACATAGCCATGCCATTAAACAGAGGCTTGGGCGCCATTAATGGAGACCTTGGGAGAGAGGTGGACGACAGATGGAGGTCAAAGGGCTCTCCTCCTGATAAGCACGTGTGGGGGTCTGATCGCACGCCTCCCGTACTCAAATACCTACCCTGCACGGCGCCTCCTAGCTAATAAAAAAAGGGTACGCATGGCGACACGTAAATGGTAAATAGAACGCCCAGGGTTTCAAGCATACTTGTGTTTCCGATTGTAACGTGACAGCTTTTGTTCCAAAATGACTTTGTTGATTGTTAATGTGTGCGCCTTCGCAAATCGGAAAGCAAAATTACCACAACATGTTGGTGCCATGTCATGACACCAAGCCAAGTTTCATGATTTTCATGCGTGTTTTGGATTTACAGGAATTAAAAAACCAAGTTTGTCAATGTTTCTAGCCGAGCCACGACGCCCAGATGTTTGAATTTCATTCCCATTTCTTGCATGGGACCTAGAAATTTACCCGAGCACACACATGTGATTTTTCAACCAACTTTGGTGCACTAGAGCATGTGCTTGTATTTCAAATTTGAATGATGCACACAAAGGTGATGCGTTCCCTCTCAGAACCATGAGCCTTCTAGAGAGAAGCTCCTGTTTGCAAGAAGCGTGTACCAAAACTTGTTCCTGTTCGGCCAATTTTTTTACCACAACATGGTAGTACCATGACATGACACCATGCCAAGTTTCATGATTTTCAGGCGTGTTTTGGATTTACAAGAATTTTAAAACCAAGTTTCTTAATGTTCTCGGCCGAGCCACGATGCCCAGATGTTTGAATTTCATTCCCATTTCTTGGATGGGACCTAGAAATTCACCCGAGGACACACATGTGATTTTTCAACCAACTTTGGTGCACGGGAGCATGTGCTTGTAGTTCAAATTTGAATTATGCACATTAAATGACCAGAAACTCAATTAATGTATAAAAAAGGCCAAACGAACCCGGAATTCCAAAATTTAACAGGGCACTCATGTAGTTCTATGTTGCCTTTGTAAAGAAACTCAAGGGGGCGGCGTATATCGTTTCACACTCAAAGGTGGCACGTTCCCTCTCAGAACCACGAG
Organism: Aegilops umbellulata; assembly: GCA_032464435.1. Classification (NCBI taxonomy): domain Eukaryota; kingdom Viridiplantae; phylum Streptophyta; class Magnoliopsida; order Poales; family Poaceae; genus Aegilops; species Aegilops umbellulata. The sequence goes on from CP136060.1 coordinate 293,226,841, forward strand.
CCTTCTTGAGAGAAGCTCCGGTTTGCAAGAAGCTTATACCAAAACTTGTTCCAAATCGGCCCAAATTTTTACCACATCATGTTAGTGCCATGACATGACACCATGCCAAGTTTCATGATTCCTAGGCGAGTTTTGGATTTACATGAATTTAAAAACCAAGTTTCTCGATGTTCTCGGCCGAGTCACGGCGCCCAGATGTTTAAATTTCATTCCCATTGCTTGCATGGGACCTAGAAATTCACCCAAGGACACACATATGATTTTTCAACCAACTTTGGTGCACCGGAGCATGTGCTTGCAGTTCAAATTTGGATTATGCACATTAAATGTCCAGAAACTCAATTAATGTATAAAAAAGGCCAAACGAACCTGAAATAATTCCAAAATTTAACAGGGCACTCATATAGTTCTATGTTGCCTCTGTAAAGAAAATCAGGGGGAGGCAGCATATATCGTTTCGCACACAAAGGTGACACGTTCCCTCTCGGAACCACGCGGCTTGTTGTGAGAATCTCCGGTTTTGCAAGAAGCTTATACCAAAACTTGTCCCAATTGAGCCAAAGATTATACATATGAAATCATGGTTTAGATTATCCCGAACATCTCGCTACCTAGACCAATGTACTATGATTTTAATTCAACATAAAATGGATACAAATATTTGAATTGGAGATCGTATGGTACACGTAGTTCATAGTGAAATATGATTACTGCTATATGCATGTTTTTTGTTATCAATATAATATTTAAATGATTGTATAACTTGACAACAATCATATTCAAATAAGTAAAATTGATTCAAATTTAGTCCATACGGTAGACGACAATATATATGTTCATAGGGTGGAGTAAAATGTTCATATATGATGGAAGATCAAAATGTACGACTACATCCATTATAAACCGCAAGGTCACCTAACGATATATTCGAATTCAACATAATGTTGATTCAAAAATTGAAATTCGATGTCCTGGCATTTGTAATCATATAAAAAGGGACATAACTCTTTCTTTTGGTGGGAATTGATTTGTTTTTTGTTGTTGTTGAGGGAAGTGCGAATCGATTTGGTACTGTACAGGGTAATCTTGTTCTCCTGATTTTTTTTACATTTTTCTTGTAGTTTTTTCAATAGCATTTATAGCAATATAGTAAAAGGGGACATGACTCTCTTGTGTCTTGTATGAATTGTTTTTTTATACACGTTAAGTTTATTCTGCCGAACAAGGAATCTGCGCCTTGTTATCCCGAAATTTTCAAGCTCGAGTATCTTTTGTCTCATCTGCTTTGAAACTCCTGCCTCTTCAACCCACGCCGCGCCTTGTTATCCCGAAATTTCGACACGCGCGAAAACTCCCTCCTCATACGAAATTGGTCCCGTAGCCCAGACACGCGAAATCCCCCTTCTACACCTCAGCCGGAAATGCCGGCTCGACGTCGTGGTGTCAAAACCGGTGGGGGTATGCTGGTAACTTACCCTACATTTCGGACAAGCGCGTCCCTAAGACATGGCTCCCCCTACCTTCCCCTTTGACCCCCCTCCCCCATTCATACACTGAGGCCGCCAAAACCCGCGAAACCCCACGCTCCTCCATCGGCCTCTCGACCGCCCCCCCAGCCGGAGACTCTTCCCCGACGACGACGTCCACCGCAACAGCTCGTCGTCCCTCATCCACCACACCGGATGAGGATCCATCGTCGATCTCGTTGTCCCACCGGATCAGCCGCCCTGTCCTCCACCTCCAAGGAGCTGCCCCGGCGTTCGCCTTGTCTATCGCGCCACCTCCATCCCCACAGCGTCGTCTTGACCTGCCCCACCGGAACCGCAGCACCCTCACCAATTCCTATGATGAAGCCGAGGCCAACTCGGTGCCACCAAGGAGGTTCTGCACTCACCGCTGCATTTCATCTTTTATTCGATCTCACGGGGCTGCCGGTGCTCGATACCGAGCAGCCATGGCGGGTCTCCATCGACGGCGCCGACGCCGGCCACTTCATCCATGGCGTCTCTCCCCCATGCCGTTGCTTCCTCGGTGGCGACTTCCACACCGGCACTAGCGGCAGCTGCTCCGGCTCTTGCTAGCGTTGCTGCTGCTCTGGCTATCGCTCGCGTTGCGGCTCTGTTCTTGCTATCAAACACGCTGCTGCACTGCTCTTGCTTTCGTTCGTGCTGCTGCTCTGCTCTGCTATTGCTGTCGGTCGCGCTGCTACTCTGCTCTTGCTCTCGCTCGCGCTGCTGCTGCTGCAGCACGACCTCCGGCAGCTATAGGAGTTACTGCTTTAGCACTCGCTCGTGGAGCTGCTGCACAACTTGCTCTTTGCTAGTGCGTTCCCTGCTCGAGCGTCTGCTGATTTAGATCACTGCTTCTCGTCTACTAGTGCTCGAACGCCCTAAACATCTATTGCAATGCTCTGCTACTAGTTCAATCAGTTTCGATAGTAAAATTCAGGTTCGACTATAAAGTTCAGTTTCTTTAGTTAAGTTCAGAGTGAACAGTATTTACAGCATCTGTCGGAGCTGCCGTGGCGCGGCTGATGCATTTTACATCTAGCACTTTTTGGTGATGTATTTTACATCATCTATTGTAGATGATATTAGAGTCCCACTTCAGATTAACGTTGTCTGTCTTGTCCTGCTTCAGCCTCGCAGCCGTACACCTTGCCGGAATTGCTCCAACGACGGAACCGTTCATCACAGCGGAGCAGTACCCTCGACGCCGTTTCCAGAGGCCTCAGATCTTCTTCCCCGCCTCCGACAATCACACCAGCATCACCATCCTCCACGTCCAACCCAATGATGTTGAGGTCGACAAGGCTATGCCAAAGTGGTTGTACACTCGTCGCATCACTTTGTTACTCTGCATTCATGTCGATCCCTCAGGGATCCTTTGCTATGGAACTACTATGGTACAACTATTTGTGCATTTGGTTAAAAGGAGTGGAGCAAAGCAAAACTGGAGGATTTTTTCCTTTGGTGTCTCTTTCAAAGAAAAAACGTAGCAATTTTAATATCCACTTGGACGTCCTTTTCAAATCAATATGCATGAAGAACAGAACTAATTGCATTACTGGCATAATAGGATTCTTATTTTTTTCATTTTCACGTGGTTTGACTTTAATTTGACCATGTTTCTCCATTCCTGTGTTCTTCCAATTCATGTGAACCAAACACCCAGGTTGACAGAAATCCTATGTTTCCAAATGCTCTTTTTTGCACGTGCATTCCTATCCTATTCCTGTGTTTTTCCTGTCCCTGCATTTATAGAATCCTCCAATTCTAACGAGCCCTTATAGATTTACTTCATTTTCAGATAGGCGTCAAAGAAAACTCTGTGTTATGTCCTGCTCCTGCCGTGCCGTCATCCACCCCACCTGAGGTGCACCATCGACAGAAGCGTTCACTGCAGCAGAGATTCCCCCTGCAGACTTTCTTTCGCCGCCTCAGATCATCTTCCCCATTGCCGGCAGCCACGCCAACTACATTACCATCATTGACTGAGCAGATGAACCTAAGGACTACACAGTTCTGGGAGAGAGGTCGCGGTCTTTCGTGTTTGCTTACGTTGTACATCAGTTATTATGACCTGCTACTTTATCGTTCAAACTTGAGTTTTGAAATGCCCGTGGGTCTCATATCGAGGCAGCAACGAATAGTATATGTCTACTGTCTGGTTAATCTGGGGTCTTCTATGTGGTTCATGTTGGGCGGGCAACAAACAGTAGATGATCCATTGTCTATCGTTTTAAATTGAAGCTATAATCTACCTGCTATCATTAGTTTTGGATCTTTCCACTCGTTTGCTACCATCAGTCTTGATTTCTGCATGCACCCCTTAGGCCTTACAAAATCTAACTATTTTATTATTATGCATGTCAGTTACTATACACAACCATACTGAACATGTAGAGAAAAAAAGAAGACTGTTGCGTGGGAATATAATGTCATGCAAACGCCGCTCCATGGTGGGCGAAGTGCCCCCCCCCCCTCCCGCCATTCCATATTGTGTTCCAGAGGAAGATAACTATTTAGATGGGGATTCCGAGGGAGCCGACCACTCCTATTTACCACCTGAGGTGTTTGCTCTAACCTGGCATGTTGATGTTGGTCATATCATGCATATGGCACCTCGCATTGCTTAAATTATACATCTTATGTGTCATCAGCTTAGTTTAGATTTGCTTTGTGTAATGCCACCTGTTTGGTTTCTATATCATACTCCCACCGTTCCTAAATATTTATCTTTTTAGAGATTTCAACAAGTGACTACATACGGAGCAAAATGAGTGAATCTACACTCTAAAATATGTCTATATACATCATTATGTGATAGTCCATTTGAAATATCTAAAAGACAAATATATAGGAACGGAGGGAGTATATGGGAATTATGCAATGCCATCTTCTTTAGCCAGGCATCATGTACGTGAATCATGCAATGCCATCCTGTTTAGCCAGTCATCGTATATGTGAATCGTATCATGCCATATTTTTTTCATAATGTATTCCATTTGTCAACAATGTTTATACATTCATCTACTCTTCCTGTGCATCAGCCATTTGAGTCGGTGATGGGAAAATCTGGAGTGAAAACAAGGTCTTCTAAGCAGTCAGTGCTACCTGTCGATGCAGATTTCTTGCTGGTTACAGATAGCTCCTCAGAGGAGGATTCAGAGACAAATGACCAGTCGTATCCTCCCCCCCCCCCCCGAGGTGCATGCTCTAACTTGGCAGGGTTATATTGCTCATATCATGCATATGGTGTCTTGCATTGCCATGCCATCTGCTTAGATTAGACATGCTTTGTGTGAATGCCTCCTGTTTGCTTTCTATATCAGATATGTGAATTATGCAATGCCATGTTTTTCAGCCAGTTATCATATATGTGAATTATGCACCACCATGTAGCCAGGCATCATATAGGTGAATTATCTCATGCCATCTTTTCTTTTCATTACGTATTCCATTTGTCGACAATCTGTGTATATTGAACTACTCTTCATGTGTATCAGCCATTTGAGCCGGTCATGGAAAAATCTAGAGTTAAAACAAGGTCTTCACAGCAGGCAATGGTACCTGTTAAAGCATATATCTCGATGGTTAAAGGGAGCTCCTCAGAGGAGGATTCAGAGATAGATGACCAGTCCTATATCCCACCTGAGGTGTATGCTCTAAGTTGCAATGTTTATATTTCTCATATCATGCATATGGTGTCTTGCATTGCTTATAGTTTAGACATCATATGCACAATATTGAATTCCATCTGCTTAGTTTAGAGATCATACATGAGAGTGCCAGCTGCTTAGTATATGAATCAATTATGTCAATTATATCATGCCATCCTGTATACTTAGACAACATGTATGTGAATTATTTCATCCCGACCTATTTTAGAAAGACATCATATAGTTTTGTCATGTCATCCTATTTAGATACTCATCTTATGTTGAATTATGCCATTATATCTTGTTAAGTAATCCATCATATATCTGAAACTATGCCATGCTATCCTGTTTAGATAGGCATCATATATGTGAAATTGTGTCATGGTGTCATGTTTGGTTAGACAACATTTATGTGAATTACCACATCTGTCTATCATACAATGTTTGTACGTTCAATTTCTTTTCTTTTTTATCAGCCATTTGAATTGGAGGGGGTGATGGCAGTATCTAAGGGAGCAAAAACCCATTCTTCACAAAAGACAGTGCTACCCGTCGGTGCAGATAGAACCATGGTTGTACTGGCCCACAAACTACCCCCACCACACATAATCGAGACTCTTCCAGATTGCACACTTACACCGTTGGGCAGAGAACCAGCTACAACCCATCTAACCCCAACCCCAGCGGGTAGTAACCCCCTTCTAGTTGACAAAGCACCATGTCCACCACAAATTACCCCCACATGAGCAATTTGTAAAGCAACTACATTGCCCAAAGCACGAAGACCACCACAGCGAACCCAAACTCCATGTTTAAAGCAGAAGAGCAACTGCTCTCAGGTCAAATTCCGTAGCTATGGTCCATACTCCTTTGCTGTTGCATCACTGTATTTACTCATACCAACTACTTTCGAATTTGAAGGATCCAATTGAAACTCCAATGGCGCAACAGGTATGTTATAAACCTATTTCTTTAACTGGATTGTTGTTCTAACTTCTTGCTCTATGTTGATTTCAGTTTCAGTTGTATAAATAGTTATGTTCTCATGTGATGCACATTACAAGTGTTGCCAATGTTTGTAGTTTCTCACACTTATATTTTGTCTATGTTGTTGTGTCTTAAAAATATACGAGTTGAACTGTGTCTCTATCTTGATTTGGCAACATAAACTAGAATGATATGGACAATACAGTGACCATAGTACATAGATATATGTTTGTTTCATGCGGTTATCCTGTCCACCTTACTACTGAACCGGTTTACCCAAATGAGTTCTGTATACTACATGCTAAACATGTGATGTGTCTGCTTGTTTCTCTTGTAGTATGCGAACAGAATATTAGGGAAGAGCACACCACTATGCAATGGTAGAGAAAGTAATGCAGATAAGGTTCAAGATAATGAGACAACCCTGTTGGTCTCCAAGAAAGGTGATAAAAATGATCTTGTAGATAGTGAGAAAACCCCACAGTCCTGTGTTGATGTAGTGTTCGAGTTACTGGCCGGTACCGTTGGCACAAGCTCTTCGAACTCGCTTCCTAAATCACTTCGGCTTCTTCAGTCTCAGCTACAAGCTGAAAGGCATCAGCCAGTTGTGTTGCGGCAAGAAGTTGAAGGACTGAGGAAGTCCCTGCAGAATTCAGATGCATACTTTCTTGTGCAACAGCAAGTGCTGGAGGATTTAAGCGCCAAACAAGTGAAAGTTAATAAGCTTGCTAAGCATCTTGCCAGCATTATGTCTACCCAAGATATTGTTTCTTGATCTCTTCTGAAGTGGTTTCAGTTCTGTACTTGTTTTGCTGCGGCGTTTATTTGCACTGGTCGCCAACTTTGACAACCGTGTATATATATGATATGCTGCTTTATTCCCTATATTTGCACTGGTGGCGAACTTTGATGCCCAGTGGATGTAATATGTGTAATAGCCATGATAGCCTAGCGTAAGTTGCTTGCTTATTTATTTACTTGTTGTCTTGCTTAATTGTTTGCTTGTAGTCAGTGCAGTTCTTTTTCTGCAGTTTGCTAGTGGCCGCAATAACCTATTTTTTAAAACTAGGCCACAATAACCATGGGTTACATATTTACTGTAGTTACCATGGGCCTCCTATGGGCCGTAGAAACAATGGGCCTTCTAAGGGCCGTAGAAACAATGGGCCTTCTATGGGCCGTAGAAACAATGGGCCTTCTACGGGCCGTATGATCGATCGGCCAAACATGGGCCAATAACAGACCGCATTATGGGTCGTAAACGGGCTAGATTTGGAATCGTCCGTTCATGGGCCGACAATAACGGGCCGTCGTTAATCGGCCGTATTTGATGACGCTATGAAAACGGCCCAATGGATTAACGGGCCGCAAACGGGCCGATTGTAACCACGGGCTGAATTTGGCCCACAAGCAGAAAAGGCTAGTAACAGGCCATAAGTAATCGAATGCTGGAAATGAGCCCAAGAATAAATGGGCCCTGAGAAGGCCGAAAGATAACATGGGTTGGAAACGGCCCAATGGAATAATGGGCCGTTAATGGGTATAAAGTGGTACACTGTTCATTGTGGGCCAGATTCACCATGGGCCATTAATGGGCCAAGAGTTACAAATGGCCTCGTATGGGCTGAAAGACATCATGGGCCATACATGGGCCGAAAGTTAAACGGGCTGTAATCATATTGGACGGCCCAGATGAAGCTATTGGGCTTAATTCCGATAGGCCGTAACGGGTCGTGAGTTAGAGGGCCGTAAATGGGCTATATATGAACAGGCCGTTAATAGGCTTTCCGTGGGCCGGCCCGTTACCTTTTAACCAAGTCAAACAGACCTGCCTTTTCATCAGAATGGGCCTCTGTTGGGTCGTGTCACATGTCGACGTATCATAGGCACCTCCTGTCCAATGAATGGATGACATCTGTCCCAACGGTGAGCCAACACGTGTTTCCTCCGGCCAATGAGAATTTTACACGTGGAAAATCCTCATTGGTCTGGGCTGTTAGCGGGTTATCGGATCCAAAACCGGACCCAATAGCTTAATGGTGACCCATTATGGTGGATGCCACGTGTCGGTCACCCTTGACGAAAGCACTTCCATGACGCGACATTTATCGTCATGGAAGTGGACACTTCCGTGATGATAGTTTTGGTAATGTCATGGAATACTTCTACGACAGCATAGGTATGACTATCTTGATTCTGTCATAAAATCGTCATGGATATACATGCATGACAGAAAATGTGACCTACTATGACAAACACGTATCATCACGGAAGTGTATTGTAGCGACCCGACCCGAATGGATCAAGTCTCTGTGCTTAAGTGTCATCCCTGGATCGGTATGCTGTCACACACAGTACTCGAGGGTTTATAACAGAGGTAAATCACATGTATAAAGTAACGTAAATACTATTACCTCAATCCATAAAGCGGAAGCAACAAGGTTGTGGATTCCCATCAACACCAACGGCAAAGTTGAGTGTAGAAATCGTAACCCTAACGTATCACTTACTCGTCGTAAGAAACCTGCAACATGAGACGTTGCAGCCCGAAATGGGTCAGTACATTGAATGTACTGGCAAATTCACACTATAGAGCAATGCTGAAATATGACTATCACTACATGCATATTTGGCTGGTGGAAAAGCTCTATGGTTATAAGGTTTTTGCGAAAAGCCAATTTTTCCCTACTGCAAAGGAATAAATTTTATTTAACTATCATGGTGGTTGTTAAACATTGAGAATGGTTGACAACATTCTCAATCCCAATTAAGCATCATCATTAAAACCCAACAAAATTAATTAAAGTAACGTGATGAGATTCACACGATATCCAAGTACTAGATACTCAAAACGTCCATAACCGGGGACACGGCTAATCATGATTAGTTTGTACACTCTGCAGAGGTTTGCGCATTTTTCCCCACAAGACTCAATCGCCTCCGTTGGATTTGTCGCGCTACTTGGTGTTTGAGAAATGGATGACCGAGACATAGTCTTTCAGAAGCGCTAGCACCTTACGATGTGATAGACCGTACCAACCTACATCCCCTACATCTGCTAGTCTACCACTGTAAGAGTTCGCACGACTTAGTCAACTATGCCAGAGCCCATAATGGCTTGTGGCTGCACACGGAAGTTTCTAGTTTGAATAATCTTATGATCCCTTTGAGCCTGGGTGGCGGTCCATAAAAAAATAGGCAATCCTGGAATATCCAGGTGCCTAGACAGGCAAGTCCTGGAATACCCAGGTACCTCAATCCACCCAGATGTGTGTTTAAGTTGCCACCTTAAGTAAACCATTAATTAACAATCTCACATCTGTCATGAATACTCTCAAAACCCAATCCACGTCTACGAGCATAGCATAGCAGTATAAGCAAAACGTAATAGTAACTCCCAAGGGTTTGATAATAAACAGGTAATTGGTACTACCTCAACTACTTCCCATCCCACAACTTAATTAGATCCTAATCATGCAATGTTTGAGAATTGATCTAATGCAATAAAAACTGGGTATGAAAGGGATGATCAAAGTGTGAACTTTCATGCAATGTTGATGAAGATGATTCGCACTCAAAAATCTTGATAGTTCTACTCGTCACACTCCGGTCAATCTATCATAAGCAAGCAATAGTAACCACACATAAGCAATCACTCAAAAAATCAGAAAGATCGAAGAAGACGATTCGGAAAACATCAAAACCAAGCAAATAATTCTTGCAACATAAAACAATTTCTAACAGTACCAAAATTATGTGAATTTGGCCTTATCAGAAAGTTTAGGTCAAGAGCTTCGATTTGCAAAAAGAATCAACTAACACAGAGTTATAAAACTCAAGTTACGATCAAACGAAGTTTGAATACAAATTTGATCTAATTCAAAAAATTTAAATTTGAAAAGCATGTTTGAGTTGGATTACTGGATAGAGGATTTCATAACGAAGAAGTGGGCGTTGGTTTCATCTAATTTGGACTAATGAGTAAAAAGTAGTGATCGTTTGAAACAAAGGGACTAATCTATAAAACTTTAATCACGGATAGGTCCCTGACGAAATTAAAACAGAAAAAGAAAAGGCTAAAAAACGAACGTTCGTTTTTCTGATCTAAACAGCGGACGTTCGTTGTATAATAAACCTAAAACAAACCAGATCTAGTCTAGGTTTTTTAAAAAAAACAAACTTTAAAAGAAAAACTGGATCGGACCGGGGTCGGGTTTATACCGGTCGGCAGCGGTTTTTCGTCGGAGAACCGGCGACGGCGGTCACTCCGGCGAGACCGGGCGGCGGCACGTGCAGGCGAGCTCCAGCGTCGGGGCGAGACGCGGGTGGCGGTGTAGGTGAGCGGCGAGCGGCGGATGCTGCAGAGGGCGGCGCGGGCAGCGGCGCGAAGTGCAGCGGCGGTGCAGGCGGCGAGATGCGGGAGAGGCGGCGCGACAGAGAGAGAGAGAAGTGGAGGGGATTTATAAGAGGAGGGGGCGACGGCCTTGGGGAAGGGGCTGGAGGAGGCCGGGGCGAAGACGGCGGCGCCGGTGGAGTCGGGCGGGCGCCGGACTCCCCGCTGGAGGTCGGGGACGACCGGGGTGCGGCGTCGGGCCGGCTGGGCCGTGGCCTGGCGATTTGCTGGGCCGGCCCAGTTCGGTGGCCTGGAAGGGTTTTTTTTATAAACTTTTTTTTTCGCACAAACAAAAGTAATAAAAACAAAATAAATAAAATATTATATAGGCATATAATATATCAAAATTTTCAGATAAAGATTTTATACAACATGGACATTTTTATAATGCCAAATAAAATCCAGACAAATTCAAATAATTCAAAGAGTGCTACTGGTCTAATAAAATCCAATAAAAAATTTAAAAATACCAAAATGAATTCAAATTTATTTCTCTCCAATTTTCTGATGTAGGGAATCATTTTACCCTAATTTCCATATATTTTATTTTTGGAGAAAAATAATTTGAATAAAACTCCAATAACTCCAAATTGAAAATAAATTCAAAAGAACTTTGAATTTAATTCTTTGAAACTCCCAACTCATATTTCATAATTTTAAGAAGTCATTTTATCTTCTCTCGTGAAAATCATTGAGTTGCATAAAGTTTCTGAATTGGAAAATATTTCCAAATGGAATTCAAATATTTTTCAAACACCTTTTTCATTTATTTAAATGGAAGAAGTCATGTCATCTTCGCTTAAGGGTTTTGTATTTGAAAAGAATTTGAAATCACGGAGATCATAAAATGCAAAATGAAACTTTGGGAAAGTCCTTTTATTCCCCCTCATTTAACTTTCAAAAAAATTCGAATTTCACTCAATCAATCACACAACAATCAAACAATCAGTCAAATCTATCTATTTATTATAACATTCCAAAATTTAGAATTTTGGGATGTTACAAACCTACCACCCTTAAAATGAATCTCGTCCTCGAGATTCGGAGAGGCTAGAAAGAAAATAGGTTAGGGTTTGGGGGTCTTCTCAAAATCCATCGATCGTCCTCGGGGTCTGGGGTGCTACCACCCTTAGAATCATTGTTACGGTTCCATCAAAACTCATATACTCCATCCTTATTCTTGACAGTGTCGATCTTCTTAGATCTCGGGAAAATTCCGTCTCTGGGCTCTTCCGGTAGCGGCATAACCTTTTCGTCAATCCTTCTGTCCTTTCCTCTTGGTAAGGTTATTCCGAGATTGGGTCTTCTTAGCTGATAGGTCTGGCGCCAAAACTAAACAACTATCGATATCTCATGGTGGTCAACAATTTATGGTTTCTCCTGTAGGAAATGGGTCTGGTTTGAACCTCACCGTATAGCCTACGTTTGGCAAAAACTGCCTTGTACAAGGGGAAAAAGTTCTTATACCATTCTAAGGTTCAAACAAGGTTTTGATCGTCGTCTCTTTACTATAGGTAAGTCACTCAGATTTACCACCCCATATAGCAAGGCGGATAACAAGAGTAAGTCGGTATGGTGATCAATCCATCCCACACCCAAATCATTACTATGTATATGGTTTAGCGAATCTCACATTCTAACACTCGGTCATCCTCACAAGCATTGCAGAATTTCTCTTGTCGAGGAACCAAGTTCGGATGAATCCATTGATTCTGCAAGCCAAACAAACATCTATCATTCCTTCCCAACCCTCAGGTTTTGCGTTACTCCTATAAGATCGTCTATCGATAAAATCGTAACTTCTTCTAGGGTTTTTCCTTCAGCAAGAGTGTGCTTGCTTCTTGGCAGGTCCTGGGGCCTGTGGGTTATGGCCCATTTCATCACTTGTAAACCTTGAACTCATCCTCTGGGCAACTGATCATTATTCCAACTTCCAACATCCAGGTATTCTTAAATCCATCCAATTGTACTGTCTTCCTTCCCTCTATTGGCACCAACTAGGACATGATTACTCAGACTCATCATGGAATTTCTATTGATCCATATTTCCAACATCATGCCTTCTTTATATCCAATAGTAATTCATCTCTTCATCCTCGTGGAATATCCCTCATACCGAGATAAAAACTTATACTTATGAAGTCCATACTCCACTTCGTGGAACATCATTATCCTTCCCAGGGTCAAGCATCCTTACAGGGGAGTATTGGCCATCTCTGCATGGCACTTCTTCAACTGGGAAACGTGAATCACATCATGAACTCCTGACAGTCCTTCGGGTGACTCCTACTTGTTGGCCACTTCTCCCATACGCTCCAAAACTCGGTATGGTCCTACAAATCTCGGGGCTAACTTTCCCTTAACTCCAAATCGTTTAACTCCTCGCAGAGGGGACACACAAAGACATACTCTGTCTCCAATTTCATAGACTACCTCCTTGCGTTTTTGAGTCTGCATAACTCTTCTGCCTGGACTGAGCTACCTTCAATCTATCTCAAATCAACTTAACATTCTCTTCTGAGTCCTTGATCACATTTGGTCCAAACAACTGACGGTCTCACCCTTCATCTCACATCAACGGTGTCTAGCTCCTTCTCCCATACAAAGCTTCAAAAGGGGCCATCTTCAAACTGGCAGGGTAACTGTTGTTGTATGAGAACTCCGTGTAAGGTAGATTATCATCACTACTAGATCCATAATCTAGCGCACATGCTCTCAACATGTCCTCCAGAATCTGATTGACTCTCTCGGTCTGTCCATCTGTCTGCGGATGAAAGGCTGTACTGAGCTCTATCCTAGTACCCAAAGTCTGGTGCAGCTGATTCCAAAACTTTGAGGTAAATTGTGTTCCTCTATCTGATACGATGGTCCTCGGAACTCCATGCAGACATACGATCCTGGTCATATATATCTTGGCCAACTTCGCACTTGTATATGTGGTTTCACTGGGATAAAGTGAGCCACTTTGGTCAAGCGAGTCAACTAGTACCCAGATAGAATCATATCCCGATTCGGGTTCTGGGAATTCCAGTAATGAATCCATGCCAAGCTTATCCCACTTCCATTTGGGTATCGGCATAGGCTGTAGTAATCCTGCTGGCTTATGATGCTCTGCCTTCACTCTCTGACATACATCACATACACTACATACTCGGCAATATCCTTCTTCATCCGCATCCACCAGAAACGTTCCTTCAAATCCAAATACATCTTGGGGTTTCCGGGGGGTATCGAGTATGGTGAGTCATGAGCCTTTGAAGTATTAACTTCCTGATCTCTGTGTTATTGGGCACATAAACACGGTCCTTGAACCATAAGGTGTCATGCTCATCCTTACGAAAACCTTTGGCCTTTACTTTCCTCATCCCCTCTTTTACCTCAGCAATCTCTTTGTCATCCTTCTGAGCTTCACGAATCTTTCCCAACAATGTAGACTGAACTTCCATTGCTGCAACAAAACCTTTGGGAACAATCTCCAACCGAAGTTCCCTGAGATCCTCGGCTAACTCCTTTGGTAATCCTTTGATTATGAGGGTATTCGTCCTTGTTTTTTTATGGTTGTGTCCTATTTCTCCACAAAGCTTGTATGCACACGGTTTCTCCATATCCTTTCCATAAGGCCTCAACTTCTGGGACACAAGACGAGATATTTGTAGAGTCAACTTAAATTCTTCCCAAGTGGTTACTCTTTGCCATCCATTGATGGTTTGGTACATCCTCCACCAAGTAGCAACAACTCTTATAAAGCACTGAATAGCATGCTGGGCCATGTCCTTTCTAGCTATAGTGTTATTCTCCATGTGATCCTCCATGTTCTGAATCCATCGGCCCGTCTCCAATTGACTCAGCGGTCCAGAAAATACAAGCTCATCTCCATTCATCCTCTATTGGGTCCATGGGTTTTGGGGTGGGATAAGAGAGATAGAGAGATGCACACAATACAAATAAAAGTTTTGAAAAGACAGATTTTATTTGTGGCTGTCGGAAAAACATCAAACAAATGACAGCTCACAAACGTCGCATCTAACGTAAGTGTATAACAGGGGTTTGGTCTTCTAAAGGTCAATAAATCTTCAAAGTCATCAAACTCTTCCAGTCTTGTTCATGTCTCCGATGGCTTCTTCCAATCGTGCTTGTCCTTTTTGCCAGATCATCTCTGTTGTCGTGAAATCTCTCATGACATCCTTTAATATTCTGGAGTTGCGTTCCGAACTTCTGGTTTCAACATCCTTCGCATGAACCATGGTCCTACTGTCCTTCAGTTCCTGGTGAATCTCCGGTATCTCGAGGTTTTGCTCCTCCAACTTGGCTACTTTCAGCTTCTGGGTCCTAAGTTCTTCACGAAAGTGCTTCTTTGTCATATATGGCTTCCTGCAAGTCCATCTTAAAACTCCTGATGCAATTCTCCAGATCCTGGTGATACACCGGCTAAGGTTAAAACTTCGTCTTGCTGATAGGTGCTCCATCAGCCTTCTACCATCCAATCCTTCCATGCATATGCATGCTTTAACTCAGCACGGTAACAATAGCATAAGCAGGCGATAACATCATGGATATTTGTGTTTCTGCTCTTGTCATTTCCATGAACTATCTCTCCATAGTTGATATCTCCTTCATTGGGGTTTCCTTGACAAAACTTTGAGTTTTAATGCTCCATGTTCCAGTCTTTCTTTGATACACCTTGATCTCGGGTATTGACAGCTTCCATAGTCTGATAGGTTTCATAAGGGTAGCTTTCCTAGGTCATACCAATCCGGAAATTCTTCAGAGCCTTCAAATTCTCCTAGTCTTCAGAGTCTTCAACAGTTGTAGTTTCCATTATCATAATGTATGGTAAAATCCTCTTCATTCCGAATGGTCTAAGTTGTCCGATATCTTGCACTTCTTGGAGTGGTCTCATCAGTCGAATCTTCGAGTGGTCAAAAGGGGAAAGGGGTATAGTCTCACTAAAAGGGAATATTTGAATAAACTCAGAAGAGAAGAGAGGTAAAAGATCTTTTGAAAATAAACTTGTAGAGAAAATCTTTCCTATGGGCTTGCCAGTTTCTAGGGTCACGTCCTATAGTCAACATGTGCTCTGATACCATCTTGTAGCGACCCGACCCGAATGGATCAAGTCTCTGTGCTTAAGTGTCATCCCTAGATCGGTATGCTGACACACACAGTACTCGAGGATTTATAACAGAGGTAAATCACATGTATAAAGTAACGTAAATACTATTACCTCAATCCATAAAGCGGAAGCAACAAGGTTGTGGATTCCCATCAACACCAACGGCAAAGTTGAGTGTAGAAATCGTAACCCTAACGTATCACTTACTCGTCATAAGAAACCTAAAACATGAGACGTTACGGCCCGAAACGGGTCAATACATTGAATGTACTGGCAAATTCACACTGTAGAGCAATGCTGAAATATGACTATCACTACATGCATATTTGGCTGGTGGAAAAGCTCTATGGTTATAAGGTTTTTGCGAAAAGCCAATTTTTCCCTACTGCAAAGGAATAAAGTTTATTTAACTTTCATGGTGGTTGTTAAACATTGAGAATGGTTGACGGCATTCTCAATCCCAATTAAGCATCATCATTAAAACCCAACAAAATTAATTAAAGTAACATGATGAGATTCACACGATATCCGAGTACTAGATACTCAAAACGTCCATAACCGGGGACACGGCTAATCATGATTAGTTTGTACACTCTACAGAGGTTTGCGCACTTTTCCCCACAAGACTCGCTCGCCTCCGTTGGATTTCTCGCACTACTTGGTGTTTGAGAAACGGATGACCGAGACATAGTCTTTCAGAAGCGCTAGCACCTTACGATGTGATAGACCGTACCAACCTACATCCCCTACATCTGCTAGTCTACCACTGTAAGATTTCGCACGACTTAGTCAACTATGCCAGAGCCCATAATGGCTTGTGGGTGCACATGGAAGTTTCTAGTTTGAATAATCTTATGATCCCATTGAGCCTGGGTGGCGGTCCATAAAAAAACAGGCAATCCTGGAATATCCAGGTGCCTAGACAGGCAAGTCCTGGAATACCCAGGTACCTCAATCCACCCAGATGTGTGTTTAAGTTGCCACCTTAAGTAAACCATTAATTAACAATCTCACATCTATCATGAATACTCTCAAAACCCAATCCACGTCTACGAGCATAGCATAGCATAGCAGTATAAGCATAATGTAATAGTAACTCCCAAGGGTTTGATAATAAACAGGTAACAGGTACTACCTCAACTACTTCCCATCTCACAACTTAATTAGATCCTAATCATGCAATGTTTGAGGATTGATCTAATGCAATAAAAACTGGGTATGAAAGGAATGATCAAAGTGTGAACTTGCCTGCAATGTTGATGAAGATGATTCGCACTCAAAAATCTTGATAGTTCTACTCGTCACACTCCGGTCAATCTATCGTAAGCAAGCAATAGTAACCACACATAAGCAATCACTCAAAAAATCAGAAAGATCGAAGAAGACGATTCGGAAAACATCAAAACCAAGCAAATAATTCTTGCAACATAAAACAATTTCTAACAGTACCAAAATTATGTGAATTTGGCCTTATCAGAAATTTTAGGTCAAGAGCTTCTATTTGCAAAAAGAATCAACTAACACGAAGTTATAAAACTCAAGTTACGATCAAACGAAGTTTGAATACAAATTTGATCTAATTCAAAATTTTAAAATTTCAAAACCATATTTGAGTTGGATTACTGGATAGATGAGATCATAAGGAAGAAGTGGGAGCTGGTTTCATCTAATTTGGACTAACGAGTAAAAAGTAGTGATCGTTTGAAACAAAGGGACTAATATGTAAAACTTTAATCACGGATAGGTCCTTGACAAAATTAAAACAGAAAAAGAAAAGGCTAAAAAGCGAACATTCGTTTTTCTTATCTAAACAGCGGGCGTTCGCTGTATAATAAAACCTAAAACAAACCAGATCTATTTTAGGGTTTTTTTAAAACAAACTTTAAAAGAAAAACCGGATCGGATCGGGGTCGGGTTTATACCGGTCGGCAGCGGTTTTTCGTCGGAGAACCGGCGATGGCGGTCACTCCAACGAGACCGGGCGGCGGCGTGTGCAGGCGAGCTCTGGCGTCGGGGCGAGACGCGGGTGGCGGTGTAGGCCAGCGGTGAGGGGAGGGGGCGAGCGGCGGATGCGGCAGAGGGCGGCGCGGGCAGCGGCGCGAAGTGCAGCGGCGGTGCAGGCGGCGAGATGCGGCGGCGCCGTCGCGAGATGCGGGAGAGGCGGTGCGGTAGAGAGAGAGAAGGGGAGGGGATTTATAAGAGGAAGGGGCGACGGCCTTGGGGATGGGGCTGAGGAGGCCGGGGCGAAGACGGCGGCGCCGGCGGAGTCGGGCGGGAGCCGGACTCCCCGCTGGAGGTCGGGGACGACCGGGGTGCGGCGTCGGGCCGGCTGGGCCGTGGCCTGGCGATTTGCTGGGCCGGCCCAGTTTGGTGGCCTAGAAGGTTTTTTTTATAAAAACTTTTTTTTGCACATGGCATATAATATATCAAAAATTTCAGAAAAAGATTTTCTACAACATGGACATTTTTATAATGCCAAATAAAATCCAGACAAATTCAGATAATTCAAAGAGTGCTACTGGTCTAATAAAATCCAATAAAAAACATTTAAAAATACCAAAATGAATTCAAATTTATTTCTCTCCAATTTTCTGATGTAGGGAATCATTTTACCCTAATTTCCATATATTTTATTTTTGGATAAAAATAATTTGAATAAAACTCAAATAACTCCAAATTGAAAATAAATTCAAAAGAACTTTGAATTTAATTCGTTGAAACTCCCAACTCATATTTCATAATTTGAAGAAGTCATTTTATCTTCGCAGGTGAAAATCATTGAGTTGCATAAAGTTTCTGAATTGGAAAATATTTCCAAATGGAATTCAAATATTTTTCAAACACCTTTTTCATTTATTTAAATGGAAGAAGTCATGTCATCTTCGCTCAAGGGTTTTGTATTTGAAAAGAATTTGAATTCACGGAGATCATAAAATGCAAAATGAAAGTTTGGGAAAGTCCTTTTATTGCCCCTCATTTAACTTTCAAAAAATTTCGAATTTCACTCAATCAATCACACAACAATCAAACAATCAGTCAAATCTATCTATTTATTATAACATTCCAAAATTTAGAATTTTGGGATGTTACATGTATTTTTTTGTAGTGATTAACATCACATGCAAATCATAAGTGACATGATATGGCCATCAACTTGTGCTTTTGATCTCCATCTCCAAAGCACCGGCATGATCTCCATCGCCACCAACATGACATCACTATCTCCATCATCGTGCCTCCATCGGGGTTGTCAGGCCAACCATGCTTCTACTACTATTGCTACCGCTTAGCAATAAAGTATATCATTACATAGCGCTTAATGATTCAGACAGGTCATACAATAATTAAAGACAACCCTATGGCTCCTATCAGTTACCGTATGCATCTACATGCAAGTCGACATAAACTATTACAAACATGATCATCTCATACATTAAATATATCTCATCATCTCTTTGGCCATATCATATCACAACATACCCTGCAAAAACAAGTTAGACATCCTCTAATTGTTGTTGCATGTTTTACGTGGCTGCTATGGGTATCTAGCAAGAACGATTCTTACCTGCGCAAACCCACAACGGTGATATGCAAGTTGTTATTTAACCTTCTACAAGGATCGCCTTTGTCGAATCCGATTCAACTAAGGTGGGAGGGACAGTCACCCGCCATCCATCTTTATGCAACAAAGTCACACGTTAGTCGATGGAACCGGTCTCATGTACGTGGACATGTAAAGTTGGTCTGGGCCGCTTCACCCCACAATATCACCGAATCAAGAAAAGACCAAGGAAGGAAGCAATCTAAATATCAATGCCCACAAACTCCTTTGTGTTCTACTCGTGATGTCATCTATGCATAGACCTAGCTCATGATGCCACTATTGGGGAACGTTGCATGGGAAACAAAAAATTGCCTACGCTCACCAAGATTAATCTAGGAGATGACCATCTACGAGAGGAGAGATTGGATCTACATACCCTTATAGATCACTAAGCGAAAGTGTTAAGAAACGCGGTTGATGTAGTCGAACGTCTTCGCGATCCAATCACGATCCGTCCTGCGAACTCCCGATCCAAGTGTCGAACGGACGGCACCTTCGCGTTCAATACACGTACGGCTTGATGACGCCTTCACCTCCTCGATCCAGAGAGCGGTGGTGAAGTAGTAGCTCGAGTCCTCCGACAGCACGGCGGCGTGGTGGCGGTGGTGGTGGAGAAATCTCAGCAGGGCTTCGCCAAGCCTCACGAAGAAGAAGAAGGACTACGAGGGAGAGGGATCGCAGCGCCGTGGCATAGATGGGAGCGCCCCTACCCCTTATGGTTATGTGGGAAAGGGTGAGGGGGTGCACAGCCCCTTAGTGGGATGGTTTGCCAACTCCACTTGGCCCATGGGGCCCCCCAACACTTGTCGCCCCCCCCCCCCCGAAACCCCTTTCGGTGATGCTGGTCATCACCCGATACCCCCGGAACAATTCTGGACTCCAATACCCTTCGTCCAATATATCAATCTTCACCTCTGGACCATTTCGGAGTTCCTCATCATGTCCAGGATCTCATTCGGGACTCCAAACAACCTTCGGTAACCACCATAATGACTGAACTATACTCATATCATCACCAAACGTTAAGTGTGTAGACCCTGTGGGTTCGAGAACTATGCAGACATGGTCGGGACACCTCTATGGTAAAAAACCAATAGCATGACCTGGATGCCCATATTGGTTCCTACATATTCTATGAAGATCTTATCGGTCGAACCTCAATGTCAAGGATTCTGCTAATCCCGTATGTAGTTCCCTTTGTCCATCGGTATGTTACTTGCCCGAGATTCGATCGTCGGTATCTCCATACCTAGTTCAATCTCGTTATTGGCAAGTCTCTTTACTCGTTCCGTAATATAAGATCCTGCGACTAACTCCTTAGTCACATTGCTTGCAAGCTTCTTGTGATGTTGCATTACCGAGAGGGCCCTGAGATACATCTCCGTCATACGGAGTGACAAATCCCAGTCTTGATCGATGCCAACTCAGCAGACGCCCTCGGAGATACCTGTAGAGCACCTTTGTAGTCACCCAGTTACCTTGTGACGTTTTGTACACACAAGGTATTGCTCTGGTGTCAGTGAGTTGCATGATCTCATGGTCATAGGAACATATACTTGACATGTAGAAAATGACAACAATAAACTTGACACGGTCTTATGCTACGTTAATTGTTTGGGTCTTGTCCATCACATCATTCTCCTAATGATGTGATCCCGTTATCAAATTACAACTCATGTCTATGGCTAGGAAACCATAGCCATCTTTGATCAACGAGCTAGTCCGGTAGAGGCTCACTAGGGACATGTTGTTGTCTATGTATCCACACATGCATTTAAGTTTCCGATCAATACAATTATAGCATGGATAATAAACGATTATCATGAGCAAGGAAATATAATAATAACCACTTTATTATTGCCTCTAGGGCATATTTCCAACAACTCAAGCTTGGCCCGCATTCTATCAACAGCAAGCACGACGTTACCACAAGCGTGAAGTCCAGGCAAATACATATAACGTGGGAGACCTCGTCCTCCGACTCCCCGAAAAACAAAACAATAAACTATCACCCAAATGGGAGGGACCGTACATCATCGATGAAGTACTCATAGGAGGAGCATATCATCTTCGCTTCCCGTCCGATGACTGCCTCGAGCCAAACTCGTGGAACGCAGCCCGTCTACGACGTTTTTATGCCTGACTTTTACATACATCCACACCTTTTCCTTCTTTTATTTTCCTTTCTTTCCTTTCGACATGGTGAGAGTTCGGCTAAACCAAACCATACCAATCTAGTATTATATACACCATTGAATATAACGCCCAGCTTTGCATGGGGGCTCCCTCAGAAGAGCCGAATAATGTATAAAGAACATTCGTACCGACTGCATCCTTCTCACACATGTTAAGCCAACATATGCACTTGTTTTACTTAAGATCTTTGCCAAGCTGGGTTGCCTGGCTCCTGTGTTTACCCCCACGTTCCCGATTGCTCGGCTATAGGGAGTAAAGGGATCACCTTTGTGATTGTTACGACCGGGTCATCCGGGACCGTATCTCAGACGGGTGAAGCTGAAAGCTAGCGTTCTTACAGAATACAATAAGTTGGCCTAAGGGAAGTGAATATAGCCTCGCGTTTATCACCGGGGTTTCTTCACAGCCATTGGTTTTCATAGATCCTACGTATCCGTACAACAAATTTACCCGAAGAAAGGAACCCTTGGAGGAACAATTTTCATCGAAAGTTGTTTATGAAGAAAATATTCCCTAGAGACAATAATAAAGTTCTTATTTTATATTTCCTTATATCATGATAAATGTTTATTATTCATGCTAGAATTGTATTAACCGGAAACTTCATACATGTGTGGATACATAGACAAAACACCGAGTCCCTAGTAAGTCTCTACTAAACTAGCTCGTAATCAAAGATGGTTAAGTTTCCTAACCATATACATGTGTTTTCATTTGGTGAACGAGATCACATCATTAGGAGAATGATGTGATGGACAAGACCCATTCGTTAGCTTAGAATTATGATCGTTCAGTTTTATTGCTATTGCTTTCTTCATGTCAAATACATATTCCTTCGACTATGAGATTATACAACTCCCGGATACCGGAGGAATGCCTTGTGTGCTATCAAACGTCATAACGTAACTGGGTGATCATCAAGATGCTCTATAGGTATCTCCGAAGGTGTCCATTGGGTTGGCATAGATCGAGATTAGGATTTGTCACTCCGAGTATCGAAGAGGTATCTCTGGGCCCTCTCGGTAATGCACATCATAAGAAGCCTTGCAAGGAAAGTGACTAATGAGTTAGTTACAAGATGATGTATTACGGAACAAGGAAAGAGACTTGACGGTAACGAGATTGAACTAGGTATGAAGATACCGACGATCGAATCTCGGGCAAATAACGTACCGATGGACAAAGGGAATAATGTATGTTGTCATTACGGTACGACCAATAAAGATCTTCATAGAATATGTGGGAACCAATATGAGCATCCAGGTTCTGCTATTGTTTATTGACCGGAGAAGTGTCTCGGTCATGTCTACATAGTTCTCGAACCCGTAGGGTCCGCATGCTTAACGTTCGATGACGATTTTGTATTATATGAGTTATGTGATTGGTGACCGAATGTTGTTCGGAGTCCTGAATGAGATCACAGACATGACGAGGAGTCTCAAAATGGTCGAGAGGTAAACATTCATATATAGGACGATAGTATTTGGACACCGGAAGTGTTCCGGGGAATATCGGGTACATATCGGGTCACCGGAAGGGGTTCCGGGCACCCCCGGCAACTATATGGGCCTATTGGGCCAAGAGGGGAAACGCAGCAGCCAGCATGGGCTGCTACACCCCCCCCCCATGTAGGCCGAATAGGAAGGGGCAAAGGAAAGAGGGAAGAGAGAAAGGAAGGGGAGGGATTCGGCCTCCCCCTTCCTTCTCTCCCACCTCCTCTTTCCTTTCCCCTCTGAAAAATATGGTAGGGGGGCAAATTGGAATAGGGCCCCCAAGTAGGATTCCTCCTACTTGGGGCGCCCAAGGAAGCTCCCCTCCCCCTCCCACCTATATATACATGGGGAGGGGGTGCCTAGAACACACACCAACAATTGTTAGCCGTGTGCGGCGCCCCCCTACACAGTTTACGCCTCCGGTCATATTCACATAGTGCTTAGGCGAAGCCCTGCGCGGATCACTTCACCATCACCGTCACCACGCTCTCATGCTGACGGAACTCTCCCTCGACACTTTGCAGGATCAAGAGTTCAAGGGACGTCATCGAGCTGAACGTGTGCAGAACACAGAGGTGCCATACGTTCGGTGCTTGATCGGTCGGAACGAGAATAAGTTCGACTACATCAACCGCGTTAACAAACGCTTCTGCTTTTGGTCTACGAGGGTACATGGACACACTCTTCCCCTCTCGTTGCTTTGTATCTCCTAGATATATCTTGCGTGAGCGTAGGAAATTTTTGAAATTGCATGCTACGTTTCCCAATAGTGGCATCCGAGCCAGGTCTATGCGTAGATGATATGCACGAGTAGAACACAAAGAGTTGTGGGCGGTGATAGTCATACTGCTTACCACCAACGTCTTATTTTGATTCGGCGGTATTGTTGGATGAAGCAGCCCGGACCAACCTTACATGACCACGTTCATGAGACCGGTTCCACCGACAGACATGCAACTAGTTTTGCATAAAGGTGGCTGGCGGGTGTCTGTTTATCCAATTTTAGTTGAATCGAATTTCACTATGACCGGTCCTTGTTGAAGGTTAAAACAACAAACTTGACGAAACACCGTTGTGGTTTTGATGCGTAGGTAAGAACGGTTCTTGCTAGAAGCCTGTAGCAGCCACGTAAAACTTGCAACCACAAAGTAGAGGACGTCTAACTTGTTTTTGCAGGGCATGTTGTGATGTGATATGGTCAAGACATGATGTGATATATGTTATTGTATGAGATGATCATGTTTTGTAAATGTTATCGGCAACTAGAAGGAGCCTTATGGTTGTCGCTTTATTGTATGAAATGCAAACGCCATGTAATTTCTTTACTTTATCACTATGCGTTAGCGATAGTTGTAGAAGCAATAGTTGGCGAGACGACCACGATGCTACGGAGATCAAGGTGTCAAGCCGGTGACGATGGAGATCATGACAGTGCTTTGGAGATGGAGATCAAAGGTACAAGATGATGATGGCCATATCATGTCACATATATTGATCGCATGTGATGTTTATCTTTTATGCATCTTATTTTTCTTAGTACGGTGGTAGCATTATAAGATGATCCCTTACAAAATTTTCAAGATATAAGTGTTCTCCCTGAGTATGCACCGTTGCGAAAGTTCTTCGTGCTGAGACACCACGTGATGATTGGGTGTGATAGGCTCTACGTTCACATGCAACGGGTGCAAGACAGTTTTGCACTTGTGGAATACTTGGGTTAAACTTGATTAGCCTAGCATGTACAGACATGGCCTCGAAACACTGGAGACCGAAAGGTCGAACGTGAATCATATAGTAGATATGATCAACATAGAGATGTTCACCATTGATCTACTCCATCTCACGTGATGATCGGACATGGTTCAGTCGATTTGGATCACGTGATCATTTAGATGACTCGAGGGATGCCTATCTAAGTGGGAGTTCTTAAGTAATATGATTAATTGAACTTATTTTATCATGAACTTAGTCCTGATAGTATTTGCATATCTATGTTGTAGATCAATACCTCATGTATAGTTCCTTGTTTTATTTTTTGTGTTCCTAGAGAAAACTAAGTTGAAAGATGATAGTAGCAATGATGCGGACTGGGTCCGTGATCTGAGGATTATCCTCATTGCTGCATGAAAGAATTATGTCCTTAATGCAGCGCTAGGTGACAGACCTATTGCAGGAGCAGATGCAAACATTATGAACGTCTGGCAAGCTCGGTATGATGACTACTTGATAGTTTAGTGCACCATACTTTACGACTTAGAACCGGGACTTCAAAAATGTTTTGAACGCCATGGAGCATTAGATGTTCCAAGAAACTGAAAGTGATATTTCAGGCTCATGCCCGTGTTAAGAGGTATGAGACCTCTGACAAGTACTTTGCCTACAAGATGGAGGAGAATAGCTCAGCTAGTGAGCATGTGCTCAGAATGTCTGGGTACTACAATCACTTGAATCAAGTGGGAGTTAATCTTCCAGATAAGATAGTGATTGACAGAGTTCTCTAGTCACTATCGCCAAGCTACTAGAACTTTGTGATGAACAATAATAGGCAAGGGATGATGAAAAAGATTCCTGAGCTCTTCGCAATGCTTAAATTAGTGAAGATAGAAATAAAGAAATAACATCAAGTGTTGATGGTTAACAAGTCCACTAGTTTCAAGTAAAAGGGCAAAGGAAAAGAAAGGGAACTTCAAGAAGAATGACAAGCAAGCTGCCACTTCCATGAAGAAGCCCAAAGCTAGACCTTAGCCAAAAACTGAGTGCTTCTACTGCAAAGGGAATGGTCACTGGAAGCGGAACTACCCCAAATACTTGGCGGATAAGAAGGATGGAAAAGTGAACAAAGGTATATTTGATATACATGTTATTGATGTGCACGTTACTAGTGTTCATAGTAACCCCAGGGTATTTTGATACCGGTTCAGTTGCTAAGATTAGTAACTCGAAACAGGAGTTGCAAAATGAATAGAGACTAGTTAAGGGCAAGGTAACGATGTGTGTTGGAAATGATTCCAAGGTTGATAAGATCACCATCGCATACTCCCTCCACCTTCGGGATTAGTGTTGAACCTAAATAAATGTTATTTGGTGTTTTCATTGAGCATGAGTATGATTGGATCATGTTCATTGCAATACGGTTATTCATTTAAGTCAGAGAATAATTGTTGTTCTGTTTACATGAATAAAACCTTCTATGGTCATACACCCAATGTAAAGGGTTTATTGAATCTCGATCGTAGTAATACACATATTCATAATATTTATGCCAAAAGATGCAAAGTTGATAATGATAGTGCAACATATTTGTGGCACTGCCGTTTAGGTCATATTGCTGTAAAGCGTGTGAAGAAACTCCATGCGGATGGACTTGTGGAACCACTTGATTATGAATCATTTGATGCTTGTGAACCATGCCTCATGGGCAAGATGACTAAAACTCTGTTCTCCGGAACAATGGAGCGAGCCACTGACTTATTGGAAATAATACATACCGATGTATGCGGTCCAACGAGTGTTGAGGCTCGCGGCGGGTATCGTTATTTTCTGACCTTCACAGATGATTTGAGAAGAAATGGGCATATCTACTTGATGAAACACAAGTCTGAAAATTTAGAAAACTTCAAAGAATTTCAGAGTGAGGTGGAGAATCATTGTAACAAGAAAATAAAGTTTCTATGATTTGATCGTGGAGGCAAATATTTGAGTTACGAGTTTGGCCTTCATTTAAAACAATGTGGAATAGTTTCACAACTCACACCACCTAGAACACCACAGCGTAATGGTGTGTCCGAACATCGTAACCGTACTTTATTGGATACGGTGTGATCTATGATGTCTCTTACTGATTTACCACTATCGTTTTGGGGTTATGCATTAGAGACAGCTGCATTCACGTTAAATAGGGCACCATCTAAATCCGTTGAGACAACATTGTATGAACTGTGGTTTGGCAAGAAACCTAAACTGTCGTTTCTTAAAGTTTGGGGTTGCGATGCTTATGTGAAAAACCTTCAGTCTAATAAGCTCGAACCCAAATCGGAGGAGTGCATCTTCATAGGATACCCAAAAGAAATTGTTGGGTACACCTTCTATCACAGATCCGAAGGCAAGATCCTTGTTGCTAAGATTGGATCCTTTCTAGAGAAGGAGTTTCTCTCGAAAGAAGTGAGTGGGAGGAAAGCAGGACTTGATGAGGTAATTGTACCTTCTCTCAGTTTGGAAAGTAGCTCATCAGAGAAATCTGTTCTCGTGATGCCTACACCAACTAGAGAGGAAGCTAATGATAATGATCATGAAACTTCAGATCAAGTTACTACCGAACCTCGTAGGTCAACCAGAGCATGTTCCGCACCAGAGTGGTACGGTAATCCTGTTCTGGAGGTCATGTTACTAGACCATGACGAACCTACGAACTATGAGGAAGCAATGATGAGCCCAGATTCCGAGAAATGGCTTGAGGCCATGAATCCGACATAGGATCCATGTATGAGAACAAAGTATGGACTTTGGTGGATTTGCCCGATGATCGGCAAGCCATTAAGAATAAATGGATCTTCAAAGAGGAAGGCGGGCACTGATCGTAATGTTAATATCTACAAAGCTCGAATTGTCGCAAAAGGTTTTCGACAAGTTCAAGGTGTTGACTACGGTGAGATTTTCTCACTCATAGCGATGCTTAAGTATGTCTGAATCATGTTAGCAATTGCCGCAGTTTATGAAATCTGGCAAATGGATGTCAAAACAGCATTCCTTAATGGATTTATTAAAGAAGAGTAATATGATGCAACCAAAAGGTTTTGTCGATCCTAAAGGTGCTAACAAAGTGTGCAAGCTCCAGCGATCCATCTATGGACTGGTGCAAGCATCTCAGAGTTGGAATATACGCTTTGATGAGTTGATCAAAGCATATAGTTTTATACAGACTTGCGGTGAAGCCTGTATTTACAAGAAAGTGAGTGGGAGCACTACAGCCTTTCTAATAAGTATATGTGAATGACATATTGTTGATCGGAAATGATGTAGATTTTTTCTGGAAAGCATAAAGGAGTGTTTGAAAGGAGTTTTTCAAAGAAAGACCTCGGTGAAGTTGCTTACATATTGGGCATCAAGATCTATAGAGATAGATCAAGATGTTTGATAAGACTTTCGATGAGTACATACCTTGATAAGATTTTTGAAGGAGTTCAAAATGGATCAGACAAAGAAGGAGTTCTTGCCTGAGTTCTAAGGTATGAAGTTGAGTAAGACTCAAAACACGACCACGGCAGAAGATATAGATAGAATGAAAGTCATTCCCTATGCCTCAGCCATAGGTTCTATAAAGTATGACATACTGTATACCAGACTTATTGTGTATCTTGCCAAGAGTTTGGCAAGGGGGTACAATAGTGATCCAGGAGTAGATCACTGGGCAGCGGTCCAAATTATCCTTATGTACCTAAAGAGGACTATGGAAATGCTTCTCGGTTATGGAGGTGACAAAGAGCTCGTCGTAAAGGGTCACGTCAATGCAATCTTTGACAATGATCTAGATGACTCTAAGTCTCAATCTAGATATGTATTGAATGTGGGAGGAATTAGCTAGCGTAGCTCCGTACAGAGCATTGTAGACATAGAAATTTGCAAAATACATACGGATCTGAATGTGGCAGACCCGTTGACTAAACTTCTCTCACAAGCAAAACATGATCACACCTTAGTACTCTTTGGGTGTTAATCACATAGCGATGTGAACTAGATTATTGACTCTAGTGAACCCTTTGGGTGTTGGTCACATGGCGATGTGAACTATTGGTGTTAAATCACATGGCGATGTGAACTAGATTATTGAGTCTAGTGCAAGTGGCAGACTGAAGGAAATATGCCCTAGAGGCAATAATAAATTTTTTATTTTATATTTCCTTATATCATGATAAATGTTTATTATTCATGCTATAATTGTATTAACCGGAAACTTGATACATGTGGGGATACATAGACAAAACATCGAGTCCCTAGAAAGCCTCTACTAGACTAGCTCGTTAATCAAAGATGGTTAAGTTTCCTAACCATAAACATGTGTTGTCATTTGGTGAACGGGGTCACATCATTAGGAGAATGATGTGATGGACAAGACCCATTCGTTAGCTTAGCATTATGATCATTCAGTTTTATTGCTATTGCTTTCTTCATGTCAAATACATATTCCTTCGACTATGAGATTATACAGCTCCCGGATACCGGAGGAATGCCTTGTGTGCTATAAAACGTCACAATGTAATTGGGTGATCATAAAGATGCTCTATAGGTATCTCCGAACGTGTCTATTCACTACTGCAGGATGCTGCTAACGTGACACTATGATCAGAGACCCTTCGACGAAACTGTGTGCGATGCAATAATCACAAACGGTGGTGTAAAAACCATCAAAAAAGGTGCAAAACATTTCCGATGGAGGATGCATCAAACACGGTTCAGATTTTAGTTGCTGTGTCATGTAGGGCGTACGGTTCAGTTCAAATAACTATTTGCGATGACGAGGAACAAAAGAAACGGGCAGCCAGATGAAGGTGTGTGCGATATACAGCATACGGTTCACTCTGATGAATAGTTTATGATTAGGCAACACAAAATAAACGGTCAGCCAGATCAAGGTGTGTGCGATATACGGCATGCGGTTCACTTCGATGAACTGTTTACATTGAGCCAAGAGAACAGAAATGGTTCAATTTAACAAGATATGTGTGTTGTGTGATGGGATTGCATACAGAACATCAACATATATATACACACACTTATAAGGACATGGTTGCATAACCAAATTAAACATCCACTTACATAGGTGGCTACTACAACCATGGCATTTGCACACACCAAAGTAAACTATTACATGCATAATTACATAGGTGGCTACTACACACATGACATTTCCACACACCAAAGTAAACTATAGATTACATGCATGATTAACTAGGATAAACAATCATCTGATCATCATCTATTTATTGTGACGCTTGCTCTGGTTGTGGCTCGATCCGGCCTCCTCCATCTCCGTAACAAGGCACTTTCTCATGTCAACGATCTGCCTGTGCATCTCGTAGCATGTGTACACGCTCTTGGCCGCGAACCTGAGGTGAGGTTCATCCAGTTGTCGCATCCAGGCCCCGTTCCAGGATACAGGACGTGTTCTGTCGGCATCCTGCTTCATGTTTTTGTAGTACGGGTCGATGATGGCCGAGGCGAGTTCAACCAGGGAGTCCTTCTTCGTGCTGCCCCAGACCCTGTAGTGCTCACGGATTTTGACAAGGTTCTAGTAGGCCAAGCCCGTTGTAACGCCCCGGACACACCCGCCGGTGGTCGTTACTCCTGGCGGGATCTAGACTGGCCCCACAGATCAATACTAGTCTTTTCTGCGCACTTTGTCCTCACTCATGCGCACCCGGGAGCAACTTCCCGGTCGGTCACCCATCCTGACACTACTCCAAGCTGAGCACGCTTAACTTTGGAGTTCTGTCCGAATGGGCTCCCGGAAAAGAAGGAATTCCTTATTAATATGAGTAGCCTATCATCCCTAATAAGCCAGGCTATCACATACACCCCCACTCAGAGGAACCGATGTCCTCGTCGGGCCACAGGAACGTTCTCTCTTGGCACAAACGTTTGTGCTTCCATTCCGATACATGTGCCATGCCGGGTGCCACGACGGGTCACAAACGTCATGAACAACATGACCACGCACCTGTCCGCAACCATCCGTGTAACCGCGAGGGTCGGCTCTGATACCAACTTGTAACGCCCCGGACACACCCGCCGGTGGTCGTTACTCCTGGCGGGATCTAGACTGGCCCCACAGATCAATACTAGTCTTTTCTGCGCACTTTGTCCTCACTCGTGCGCACCCGGGAGCAACTTCCCGGTCGGTCACCCATCCTGACACTACTCCAAGCTGAGCACGCTTAACTTTGGAGTTCTGTCCGAATGGGCTCCCGGAAAAGAAGGAATTCCTTATTAATATGAGTAGTCTATCATCCCTAATAAGCCAGGCTATCACACCCGTAACCCTGAGCGCTTTTACATCGTCGGTGGTTTCCACCGTGGAAAACTTGTAGTCGATGCTATTCACAAACCTGGTGAAATGGCCGCAAGGCTGTGTGGCCATGCAGTAGTGGTAGATGAGGACATGATGGCGCCTGCACAACTGGGCGGCGGCAACCTTCTGATCTATGTTGGGACGGCTAGCGGTGTACTGGGGGTCGATGCCGACCCCCTTGTATTTGTCTCGAGCAAGAAACTGCTCAACGGTGTTGATGTAGTTGTCCACCACGGCTGGGTCGATGGTGTACACCACCGAGAGATCCGTCTCCCTCGCATGGGTCTCCACTTTATGCTCGCCGAACTCCATTGGAGCGCCGCTAGACATCCCCTCTCTATGTGTCATCGTGGGTGTGCTTGTTGTGTTGTGGGGAGCGATCGAAAGGTTGAAGAGACTAAGATTATAATGGCCGCGGGAATTAAAGGGGAAGCCGGACGGCCTGGAATATCGGCAGGCCCTATTGGCAGTTCTAATTTGCAGCGCGTAACTCCATCATGCCGCACGTAACTGCATTGCGTGGCAATGCGTGCGGCGCAACCGCATGCATATGGGGTCCCCGACGAGATTGTAAGTGCATCTAGTGCCCCTTAGTGATTTTGGTGTATTGAAGACTTATAGGTTAAGTATCTAATGTGTTTATGAGTGTACACAGGTCTATAAGTCTATGAGGAGTTTGATATTTACAGAGAAAGTCGACCCCTAAAAATGAAGTTCTTCGACTGAAGACTTTGATAGTTTGATGACTTTCTGAAGACTTTGAAAGTGAAGAAATTGGTGTGACCTTGAAGACTTGGTTATGATTCGAGGAACAATAAGCGTGAAGACTTTTGTTTTCGTAGTTTCATTTTCTCTTTCTTGAGTCATAGGAAACACCGTACTGTTAAAGGGGGTCGAGGAAATACTAAGGAGAAAATTTCCATGTGATGCTCAACTCAAATCCTACACCTACCAATCCCTTCGAGTGAAACCATTGGAAATCTCATACAGTTCAGTCAATTTCTTCAGTTATAGAGACGCAATTCTTCTGGTCACTGATGACTTTGCTCTGACTGAGGAGTTAGGAATTCGCCAGTGCGAATTGCCTACACAGTGAGGAACATGATAGCCCTGAGGAATTTGTACCTCAAATTTCCGACTGTTGTTGTGCTACGCGCCAGCTGTCCCAAAAATATCTTATCCACATAACGGTCATATCATTGAAGGGCATTTATGTCTTATCATGTCGGGCTGCTCCCTAGGCTATAAATAGCCGCCCCCTACAACCACTAGCTGGTTGGCTGCTCCGTGAGAACTTGACACTTGTCATTTGAGAGCAACCCATCCTCCGAGGACTTTGAGCGAAAATCATCAAGTGAGGAAAATCCAAAACCCAAACCCAAAACACCTACAAACCCAAAGTGATTGAGCATCACTGAAGAGATTGATCCTACGTGGATCCGAAGCTTGTTACCTTTGAAGACTGTGCTTCTTCCAGACGGTTAGGCGTCATGGTCTAGAGCATCCAAGAGGAATTGTGGATCGTCGAGTGACCTAGGGGGTGCTTGGTTCAGGGACTTTTTAGTCCCAAAGACTAGGAAAAGTCCCTAAAAAGTCCCTAGGAACCAAATAGGAGGGACTTTTTCTACAGGGACTAGAAAAAGACTCTACTAGAGAGTCTTTTTTGATTAGTCCCTGGGACTAGAAAAAGTCCTAAGACTTCTGAACCAAACACCCCCCTAGTCTGTGAAGGTTTGTAAGTCACCTGAAGACTTACCACGAGTGAGTGGGTGAGGACTATGTGTCCTTAGCTCAAGGAGAATACAGTGAGGACTGTGTGTCCGGGACTAGGTGTCCTTGAGTTTAAATACTCAGCCGCTCCAACCAGATGTACAACTGAGACAGCAGTTGGAACTGGTCTACCAAATCATTGTCTTCACCAAGCTTACTGGTTCTATTTCCTCAACACTTTCATTTCTTCATTACTGTGTTGTGTGTTTGTTCATATCTATGTTTGAAGACTTTGACTGAAGACTTTCTCAATTTCCTCAGTTCAGTTTCTTCAGTCTGTTTGTCTTCATCTTGTGCTATCCTGTGTTTACACTTTCTGTACTCTGTTTGTCTTCATTTCATCATGATGACCATGCATGTATTCTGCTATGCTTACTTCTAAGTACTTATTCCGCTGCTAGTAGTTCTTCGCTAAGAAATTTCCTCACGAGCAAATTCCTCAGTGGAGAATTTCATAAAAATCGCCTATTCACCCCCCCTCTAGTCGATATAACGCACTTTCATTTGGTATCAGAGCAAGGTACTCCCTTGTTCTGTGTGATTTTGGTTTAACCGCCTGGAGTTTTAGTTATGTCGACCGCAGATATGAAGAAAGTGACATGCCCCATCTTTGACGGTCACGAATACCCCAAATGGAAGGCCATGATGAAGAAGCGTCTCATGGCGATGAACAGCGAGCTGTGGACCGTCATTGAGATCGGCTTGACTGACCTATGCAAGATGGCGGAAGCTGATGAAATTCGCAAGTACACTCTTCTCAACCTCACGGTGAAGGACGTCATCTGCTCCTGCCTGTCTTGAAATCAGTTCAGGAATGTCATGCATCTCGATCAGGCGAAGCTTATCTGGGACCGCCTCTCCGATGTCTATGAAGGCCATCGAACATGTCACGATCCTTGGTTTGAGGATTTCAAGGAATCGCTCAAGTCAATGACATTTGAACCAGAATCATCATCTTCCTCACCATGTCTTATGGTAGATGGTGAAAAGGTAACTGAATGCTATCTGTCTGAATCTAGTGATGATGAATCTGGTGATGAATTTGGACCCAGCTATGTAAAACTTGCTTCTCTTGCTGCTAAACAACAAAGAGCTTTGGAAAAGGCTAATAACATGCTTAGTAAGAGCAATGATATGTTGGGTGAAGAAATGGATCAGTCACAAGCCTTGGCTGAAAGTCTTCAGAGCCTTCATTCAAAGTATGACTCCCTTCAAGATCAGCATAACTCTCTCTTGTCCGATTTTGAGAAGCTAAGAGTGAGTTATGAAGATCTTCAGA
Organism: Aegilops umbellulata; assembly: GCA_032464435.1. Classification (NCBI taxonomy): domain Eukaryota; kingdom Viridiplantae; phylum Streptophyta; class Magnoliopsida; order Poales; family Poaceae; genus Aegilops; species Aegilops umbellulata. The sequence goes on from CP136060.1 coordinate 293,260,902, forward strand.
AGGAGCGCAATTCATTACTTGCTCAACAAATCAGCGCTGCTCAGGAAGAATTTATTCCTCCATGTTTAAAATGCATTGAACGAGAATCTGCTAATTCTTCACCTGAATGTTCAAATGCTTCTAATGTTACAAATTCCTCACCTGTCTCTGCTATCACTAATTCCTCCATGTTTAAAATGCAGGCACCTGAGGAATGCACCTACCTTCTGTGTTATACGAACCAGCACCTAAGGATTCTATCAAGCACAAGGCTACTGAAGATGTCATTCCTACTGAAGAATGTGCTGAAGAATTCATTCCAGAATGTGAAGAACGTCGAGCTGATGAACCTGAAGAAAATGCTGAGGAAATTGATGCTGAAGAAAATGCTGATCAAATTCCTCAACGACAACCAGCTCACCCTCGCATTGCAAAAGAAGTGCAAGTGGAGAAGATCATCGATGACATTAGAGCACCAAGTCCTCTCACACGCTCAAAAGCTTCACATCTATCTAACTTTTGTGGGCACTTTGCTTTTGTCTCTATCACAGAGCCCACTAAGGTAGATGAAGCATTTCTGGAGCCTGAGTGGATTCAGGCCATGCAAGAAGAATTACATCAGTTCAAGCTCAACAACGTATGGGAACAAGTCAATCGTCCCGATCCTCGCAAGCATAACATCATTGGCACAAAGTGGATCTACCGCAACAAGCAAGATGAAAATGGTGTTGTGGTGAGGAATAAGGCACGACTAGTAGCTCAAGGCTACACACAGGTTGAAGGAGTTGATTTCGACGAAACTTTTGCACCTGTTGCCGGACTTGAGGCTATTCGCATATTACTTGCTTATGCTAACCATCATGATATCATCTTATACCAAATGGATGTGAAAAGTGCATTCCTCAATGGTAAGCTTGAGGAAGAAGTATATGTTGATCAACCCCCAGGTTTTGAAGATCCAAAACATCCTAACAAATCTTCAGACTTAACAAGGCTCTCTATGGCCTCAAGCAGGCCCCACGGGCGTGGTATGATACACTGAAGGAATTCTTCATGAAGAAAGGCTTCACACCCGGTTCACTTGATCCCACTCTCTTTACTAAATCATATGATGGTGAACTGTTTGTGTGCCAAATATATGTTGATGATATCATCTTTGGCTGTACTGACCAACGTTATAGTGATGAATTTGCCTATATGATGAGTGAAGAATATCAAATGTCTATGATGGGAGAGTTGAAATTCTTCTTAGGTCTTCAAATTCGTCAACAGCGCAATGGCATATTCATATCTCAGGAGAAATACCTCAAGGATGTCCTGAAGAAATTCGGCATGCAAGATTGCAAAGGCATCAAAATTCCTATGCCCACAAATGGTCATCTATGCACTGATGAAAATGGTATTGACTTCGATCATAAGGTATACCGCTCCATGATTGGCTCTTTATTGTACTTATGTGCATATAGGCCAGATATAATGCTTAGTGTTTGCATGTGTGCATGATTTCAAGCTGCACTGAAGGAATCACACCATAAGGTTGTGAAGCATATTCTTCGATATCTAGCTCACACACCAACACTAGGATTATGGTATCCCAAGGGCTCGGATTTTGATCTCATTGGATATTCTGACTCTGACTATGCTGGTGATCGTGTGGACCGCAAGTCAACATCTAGTACTTGTCATTTCCTCGGACGATCCTTGGTCTGTTGGTCCTCGAAGAAACAGAACTGTGTATCACTGTCTACTGCTGAAGCAGAGTACATTGTTGCTGGTTCTTGCTGTGCTCAACTGCTAGGGATGAAGCAAACACTCAAGGACTATGGCGTCAACGTGAAGAATGTGCCTCTCCTCTGTGACAATGAGAGCGCCATCAAGATTTCTCACAACCCAGTTCAGCACTCGAAGACAAAGCACATTCAGATTCGTCAACATTTTCTTCGTGATCACGTGTTGAAGGGCGACATTTCTATTGAGCATGTGAAGACTGAAGAACAGCTAGCCGATATCTTCACTAAGCCCTTGGATGAGAAGAGATTTAGCAAGTTGCGGTGTGAGCTAAATATCTTAGAGTCTTCGAATGTACTTTGAAAAAGGCACTAATCCTAACACATATGCAAAATTGATGACTTAGATGTGCAACACATGAAGAAACGTTTTTCTTCAATCAATGAAGAATAACACTCTAAGTGTGAAGAAATTAACGAAGAATTTGATTCTCAGAACCTTACGACAATTGTACGCGGTGTCTGAAATCATCATTCTTATACGGTGGGTCACGCCACCACAAAAGTTGAAAATCTTCAATTTGAGTTTTTCCTCATTTTTTAAATTCCTCAGTTTTTCAAATTCTTCAACTTTGTAGAATCTTCACTTGCGCCGTCGTTTTTCTTCATTGGCTATATATATATATACATATATATATAGGTATATATATATATATATATATGTGTGTGTGTGTGTGTGTGTGTGTGTGTGTGTGTTTATGTCCTCTACAGCATTCACTTATAGCTCTTTCTTCAAGTTGGATCTTTTCTGCTAAGTGAATGTGATCGGACCCTTCCCCTCTATGCTATACTCAATCCAATCTATTCACAAATTCTTCATGTGCGTTCTATTTGAAACTCGTTCAAATTCTTCACTGTGTCCTTGTCAGCTGAAGAAATTGCGAACGGAACGTTAAAACTAATCTTATCCAAACTTTCGGTTTTGTCGCTCAAACTGTTCCGCATCCCACGATGCATTATTCTATTCACCCACGATCTAACATGATCTCCACTACACAGTACGTGGGTGACACATGTCGTGAGAAGGAGAACGGCCAGGGGCACGTTCGTCCTAAATCTTCGGGCGAGCTGTTTTTCACCATGGCTATAAATACCCCTGTCGCCTTCCTCACTTCTTTTACCCCGCTCGATCTGACTCTCCCGCTCGAGCTTCCGAACCCTAGCGCCGCCGCTACTCCATCGTCGCCGGTGAGGAAGAGCTTCACTGCCTCGACCTCGTCGCCGTCGTACTCGCGCCGACTGCGGAAATCTTCACCTCCGCCGCCGCCGCCGTAGACGTCTTCCTCCGCCAAGTTAGGGCGTGGAAGATCTGCATCGACGAACTTCCCTCTTTCAACTCACAGTTCGTCGTGTTCTTCGTTCAGGGTAATTAAAAGCTAATTTTACTGCCCTCTTTGATTCGAAAATTTTCTACAAAATCTTCAAAGGTGTTTTTATTCTTCAAATCCTCACACACAAAACACCTCACAAGGTATCTGTTCTTGATTCATTTCCCTAAGCCTCATTTTCTTCAAGATTCCTCAGTTGTGTGGATCCTCGATCTATACAACTCTGGAACCTAAGATATAAAGCGCTTAGTGAAATTCCTCAAGACGCATCTGGTCAAAATCCTCAAACTTGTTCTTTATGAAAAACCCTCTGAGAACGCATATGACCTCTTCCAATTCTTCACAATTATACTCTGTTCACAGGTACACATGTCCGCTGCTGAATCATTAGGTTCTCATCAACTTAACTCATTTGCAGCGTTCCTCGAAGAAAAGTTGCATACTTCTTCAGAAAATTCAATTGTTCAAATTCCTTAACTGAAAAAATGGCTGAAGGTAAAAGGCCACAGAAAGGAGGAAAGAAGCCTGAGGTCATGACTGCTTTTGAAATCCCTGAGGATATTTATAAAGAGTACTACACGCCTGATGAAGCCAAGTTTGGCAAAGAAGATAAAAATTAGCGCAAGGTGCGAATTCAGAGGATTGAACGGAGATGGGCACGTGAATGGAGGGAGTACAGATACGCCACTCCAAAGTACATGAAGAAATTCACACTAAACCCTCCATGCCCAAGAGCCCCATTGGCACCTGGCCAAGTGGCTGATCCAACTAGCATCAAACGCGGTGAGGACTTTCCCGAGGAATGGGCCAAGCGCCAAGTAAAGCTGGCAAGGCAAGCCAGAGAAGCAGTGAGGAAATTTAATGAAGACTCTGCTGCTACTGCTGCCACTGAGGCCTCTGTCAAGACGAGGAAAGCAATGCTCAAGAAGCCTGCTCGCAAGCCAAGTGCTTCACCAGCAATGCCCTCACGGCCAAGTTCCTCAGCTGCGCCCTCACGGCCAGAAACTTCGAAATCTTCAAAGCAAATTCCTCATGCTGCTCCTGCTCCACCAAAGTCCTCAGCACCTCCTCCACAATCCTCAGTTGTCCCGACAAAGTCCTCAGCACCTGTGCATCTGGCCTCGTGCCAAAGGACTACAGGCATCTCAATTACCTCTGGTGTCTCAGCTAGTTCCTCAGCTACACCAAATTCCTCAGCTGGACCCTCTCTGCTGAAGAAAAAGGCTACTGATGGACGCGGCACTCGCCCAAGTCCTCAGAAGAAGCAAGTAGTTTTCACTGTACCATCTGATGATGATGAAGCTGATGAAGAAGAACTTGCTAAAATCATCAGGGACCGCCAAGAGAGGGCTGCTAAAGCCAAAGGCACACCTATGCCCCTGCTATTGGATCCAAGGGTGATCCTCGATTATATTGATCTCTGGCATAAGGATCCCAACACACCTGTACCTGACTTCAAACTGACACCTGGCCAAAGTCACATGCTGACTCACTTCATCTAAGAGGAGAAGTGGAAATATGACAGGGCCAGAGAGATCAAGAAATCACAGTATCGCAAAGAGAAGTTGCTGAAGAAAAATGTTGTCAAGATGACACCTGAAGAACTCATCAAGATGCAGGCTGAAATCAAAGCCCTCAGCGACAACTTCGATTCTTACTATGCTGATTGGCAAGGAGCCAACGTCAGATTTGTGAAGCTGACTGATACTTTCACCAAGGGTGCAGCCCCAACTCAACAAGAAGTTCCTCACGCTGAAGCATCTGTTCAGCAAACTGAAGAACATGCCAGCACCGCTGATGAAGTTCAGGCTGCTGAAGAAAATGCCAGTTCCAAGGCTGATGACTCTACTCCAGCCGCTGAAGAAATTGCCAGGGCATCCACTAGTGGTGCGCCTGAAGAAACTGAAGAAATCAGGGCAACTGCATCAGTTGCGCCTGAGGAAAATCAACCAGATTCCTCAGCTCCACCTGCACCTACTCCAACTCCTATTCTTCCATCTACGTTAGATGTGAAGAAGACCAGGGCTGCAGAGCGAGCTGCGGTGAAGAAAAGAAAGGCATCAAATGCTTCAGAATCTTCAGCTCCCAAGAAGATGAAGCCGATGACCAGCTCGTTTGCAAATCCAATTGATGCTATTCCTATCTCATCCATGCCATCAAAGGACCTTGTTCCTTTTGGTGAAGATTATGAGATCCCAAGTGGATTAGATGAAGAAACTCAATCTGCTGCTTCCTCAGAGAAGATTGATGAAGAAATTGAAGTGGATGCAATCCCTTCAACCCCATAGTCTCATCACCAATGCCTCAGTTTGATGCTGAAGAGGCTAGTGTTGAAGAAATTGATAATGAAGATGTGGATATTGGAAGCACAACTCCATTGATGAATGACGACTTCTAGGAAAGTCAGCATCCCAATTCCCCACTCTTCACTCCCCTGCAGCAAATTCCTCACTCTCCTTCACCAACAGTACAATTGGGCTCTGAAGAAACTCATCCCACTGCATCTATGAATGAAGAAATTCCAGCCACTAGCGCTGAAGAAACTGCTGCTGATACTGAAAAGGTGACTGCACCTGAGGAAGAACCTGAAATTCCTCAGCCTGAAGAACCTGAGATCGTGATTCCTGAGGTAGTGATGCAACTCACTGACACTCCTCTGCCAAAGCCAAAGGATCCGTTCTCAAGGAAGCAAAAATTCAAGGCTGAAGACTTCTTTGGCGAGCACGTGTTCTTCACTGAATACAACCCATATGACTCTGCTCGCATAAGGAAGAGGCGTTTCTGGACTGCTAGTCAATCCAATTTCTATTCCTCAGTGCTTTTCAACAAGGATAAAGTCTTCGACCATGCACATATTCCTCACGTGGATATGGAGTCCATGCCGTGCTTCACGCCAGTCCTCAGTGTTCTTCACGACGTTGGGCTGCTCAATTTCTGCACTGACATATGTGATTGGAATGAAGAACTCATTCTTCAGTTCTATGCAACACTGCACATCACCGGCAACTCTGAATATGTGAATTCATGGGTTCTGGACTGGATGACTGAGAACACACATCATAAGGCCCCAGCATCTGAATTGCTTCGTGCCCTTCCTCTGAGTCCACCCACTGAAGATGCACGTTGTGTTTACAACGAACCTGAGCTTTCAAATCACTATATGCAAGTGCTGATGAAGCCTTTGAAGCCAGGGCAGGCACCTAGAACCAAATTCCTCGTCAAGGAATTGTTGTATGTGCCAAGGACTGTCTATCGCATTCTGACGAAGACAATGAGTCCCATCAAAGGCCACGACTCAACTGATGAAGAATCGTTGGCATCATGAAGAACATGCTTTTCAACATCTGTCATGGCGTTCCCGTCAACTTTCATGATTTCTTCATGAGGACTCTGGCCAACATTGCTATGTCACCATTTGAGTTGAAGCCTTATGCACCTTGGATTATGAGATTCATCAGGACAAGGTCTTCACTCAACTACAAAGCTGAAACTCTCAACCACTGCAGCTACTTGCCCCCTATTGAAGTCCTCAAACGGACATTTTCCTCAGCTGAAGAAAAGGGCAAGGCCACTGCTGTGATAGATGAAGGCATTCGTCCATTGGATGGTCAATTTCGCAAGGCTGCTTCTTATTCCACCAATGATGACTCTGCCACACATGACTCTATTGCCAACACTGCCAAGCCAAATCCTCAAGCCACAGCACCCAGGGTGATGACTGATCGTGAGTTACTCCTCAGTCTTCATCAAAAGGTTGATCGCAATCACAAATGGGTCAAGCGTCAGTTTGGTTCAATTCTTCACAACATGACTTCAACACATAATGCAGTGAAGAAAAACCATTACTACCTTCATGAAACCCTCAACCGCACCTGGGCTGTTCTGTCTCAAGTTTACAGTGCTGAAGATCTGGAGAAAATGGGTCTCAAAGAAGCTTTTGACTCGTCTGCACCTCCTCCGAAGAAATACAAGAAGGTCAAGGTTCCTTCTTTGGTGGCCAGCTCATATTCTTCATCACGTGAGACGGATGAAAATGAAGACTTGGACGACACTGCAGCAGGTCCTACTTCAACAACCGACCCCAACAACGCTGGCGCTCCTTCATCACCTTGAATATCTTCAGGGGCGTTAGTCCTCAGTTTCGATCCTTTTGGTCATTTGATGACAAAGGGGGAGAAATCTGAGTTAGTCTTCAAGCGGGTCCATAATAAGGGCGTTTTTTTAAGTTACAACTCTTGTTCTTCCGAAACTTTATTGGATCGAGTTGTAATCTTAAACCCGATGGTGCGCTGATACTTTTGTTGCACTATGCTTTGATACTTTTGATGTGCTATTCTGCATGCTTATTCCTCATTAATATTATCGCACGCATGCTGAATTTCATCAGGCACCATATTTCATCATGCATTTCAAATTCTTCATATTATATATCAAATGCGTGTATGAATTACAAGATATAGGGGGAGATCTCCATGATTCAACTCTTCAAGTGTGCATTGCTTCAAAAGCAAATCCCTCACTATGCACATCTTCAGGGGGAGTTCTTCTATATCTTGCAATCAAATTCCTCAATACCAGTATTTACACTTCATATATTTATCCCCGTTGAAAACTTAACCTATGTTGTCATCAATCACCAAAAAGGGGGAGATTGTAAGTGCATCTAGTGCCCCTTAGTGATTTTGGTGTATTGAAGACTTATAGGTTAAGTATCTAATGTGTTTATGAGTGTACACAGGTCTATAAGTCTATGAGGAGTTTGATATTTATAGAGAAAGTCGACCACTAAAAATGAAGTTCTTCGACTGAAGACTTTGATAGTTTGATGACTTTCTGAAGACTTTGAAAGTGAAGAAATTGGTGTGACCTTGAAGACTTGGTTATCATTCGAGGAACATGAAGCGTGAAGACTTTTGTTTTCGTAGTTTCATTTTCTCTTTCTTGAGTCATAGGAAACACTGTACTGTTAAAGGGGGTCGAGGAAATACTAAGGAGAAAATTTCCATGTGATGCTCAACTCAAATCCTACACCTACCAATCCCTTCGAGTGAAGCCATTGGAAATCTCATACAGTTCAGTCAATTTCTTCAGTGACAGAGACGCAGTTCTTCTGGTCACTGAGGACTTTGCTCTGACTGAGGAGTTAGGAATTCGCCAGTGCGAATTGCCTACACAGTGAGGAACATGATAGCCCTGAGGAATTTGTACCTCAAATTTCCGACCGTTGCTATGCTACGCGCCAGCTGTCCCAAAAATATCTTATCCACATAATGGTCATATCATTGAAGGGCATTTATGTCTTATCATGTCGGGCTGCTCCCTAGGCTATAAATAGCCGCCCCCTACAACCACTAGCTGGTTGGCTGCTCCGCGAGAACTTGACACTTGTCATTTGAGAGCAACCCATCCTCCGAGGACTTTGAGCGAAAATCATCAAGTGAGGAAAATCCAAAACCCAAACCCAAAACACCTACAGACCCAAAGTGATTGAGCATCACTGAAGAGATTGATCCTGCGTGGATCCGACGCTTGTTACCTTTGAAGACTGTGCTTCTTCCAGACGGTTAGGTGTCATGGTCTAGAGCATCCAAGAGGAATTGTGGATCGCCGAGTGACCTAGTCTGTGAAGGTTTGGAAATCACCTGAAGACTTACCACGAGTGATTGGGTGAGGACTGTGTGTCCTTAGCTCAAGGAGAATACAGTGAGGACTGTGTGTCCGGGACTAGGTGTCCTCGAGTTTAAATACTCAGCCGCTCCAACCAGATGTACAACTGAGACAGCAGTTGGAACTGGTCTACCAAATCATTGTCTTCACCAAGCTTACTGGTTCTATTTCCTCAACACTTTCATTTCTTCATTACTGTGTTGTGTGTTTGTTCATATCTGTGTTTGAAGACTTTGACTGAAGACTTTCTCAATTTCCTCAGTTCAATTTCTTCAGTCTGTTTGTCTTCATCTTGTGCTATCTTGTGTTTACGCTTTCTGTACTCTGTTTGTCTTCATTTCATCATGATGACCATGCATGTATTCTGCTATGCTTACTTCCGAGTACTTATTCCGCTGCTAGTAGTTCTTCGCTAAGAAATTTCCTCACGAGCAAATTCCTCAGTGGAGAATTTCATAAAAATCGCCTATTCACCCCTCTCTAGTCGATATAACGCACTTTCAGTGATCATGTGCATGCCTAACCGCTGGCAGAGAGCGCGCGGAGGGACACAAGCAGAGCGCTCCGCGGTTGCCTCAACGTCGAGCAATCATATATATGCATATAGCAGTTGAACACGCAATGAAAAGTTGTCCACAAGATGCGCCGAGGGACGCGAGCAGAGCGCGCCGCAGCGCCTAACAGCGAGCACAGCTTGCCGAGGGACGCGAGCAAAGGCCGGCACAGTGATACGTGGCGAATAGGACAAACTGTGGGCAAACACTTGCCGGTATATAACCGTTTGTGATTGATGAATTCATCGCTAATGGGTTACCTAGTGCGGTCCGTGTGTGTTGTGATATGCTCTGTCTGCAGAACATCTATGCTCGGTGTACAGAAGAACAACATATATATACTTGTAACATGACATGATTGCAATACCAAATTAAACATCCAATTACGTTATATAACAAATACCATAAATATTGCAAGGTTCAAATTCAGAGATTACAATGCCCAAATTCAAACATTGTAAACCTCGTCATTTCTGCAAAGGGATCAGCCGCTGACAAGTCATGTTTGGGTTTGACACAATGACTTCCAATTGCTCTGTCATGTGCTCTTCCAATACGAAATTTAGCTTTTTTGGAGCCTCTTCCATTCTGCAGTACCTGCCGGCTCTGATAAACATACCATTCGTCTTTCCTAATTAAATGTGTGTTCAACCTTAGTACCCTCAGCACCGTTGCTCTGGCAAGAAAGAAACTGTCAATTGTAATCTCCGGTAAGGTCCCTCGATAGGAGTTCAAAGTAATATTTGAGAGATGCAGATCCATGCATTCGATGTGATTGTTGATGACCCACAAGTATAGGGGATCAATTGAAGCTCTTTTCGATAAGTAAGAGTGTCAAACCCAACGAGGAGCAGAAGGAAATGACAAGTAGTTTTCGGTAAGGTAGTGTCTGCAAGTGCTGAAACTGTAAGTAGCGAGTAGTTTGATACCAAGATAATTTGTAACGAGCAAGTAACAATGGTAACAATAAGTATGCAGCAAGGTAGCCCAATCCTTTTGAGGCAAAGGACAGGCCAAAATGGTCTCTTATAATAAGCAAAGCGTTCTTGAGGGTACATGGGAATTTCATCTAGTCACTTTCATCATGTTGGTTTGATTTGTGTTCATTACTTTGATAATTGGATATGTGGGTGGACCGGTGCTTAGGTGTTGTTCTTAATTGAAAAAACCTCCTACTTATGATTAACCCTCCTGCAAGCATCCGCAACTACGAGAAAATTATTAAGGATAAATCCTAAACATAGCATTAAACTCTAGGATCCAATCGGTCCCTTACGGAATAGTGCATAAACTGGGGTTTAAGTTTCTATCACTCTCGCAACCCACCATCTATTTACTACTCCATAATGCATTCCCTTAGGCCCAAAGATGGTGAAATGTCATGTAGTCGACGTTCACATGACACCACTAAGGGAATCACAACATACATACTATCAAAATATCGAACACATACCAAGTTCACATGATTACTTGCTACATGATTTATCCCGTGACCACAAGAACAAAAGTAACTACTCACAACTCATCAACATGCTCATGATCAAAGGGGTATTAATATGCATAATGGATCTGGACATATAATCTTCCACCAAATAAACCATATAGTAATCAACTACAAGATGTAATCAACACTACTAGTCACCCCCTAGCAACAATCTATAGTTCCGGTAACGATTGAAAACAAGAGATGAACTAGGGTTTGAGATGAGATGGTGCTGGTGAAGATGTTGATGTAGATTGCCCTCCCCAAGATGGGAGAGTTGTTGGTGATGATGATGATGATGATGATTTCCTCCTCCCGGAGGGAAGTTCCCCCGCTAAAATCGCTCCGCTAGAGGGCAAAAGTGCTCCTACCTAAGTTCCGCCTCAAGGCGGCGACGCTCTGTCCCGAAAGTATCATTATGATTTTTTCTAGGTCAAAATCACTTATATACCAGAAGATGGGCAGCGGAGGTGGGCCGAGGAGGCCACAACCCACCTGGTGCCCCCACTCTGGTAGTTATTCGCTCCAATATTTCTTAAATAATCCATCAAAAATCTGCATGAAGTTTTAGCTCATTTGGAGTTGTGCAGAATAGGTGGTCTGACGTAGCTTTTTCAGGTCCAGATTTCCAGCTACCAGAATTCTCCCTCTTGGTGAGTACCTTGCAAATTATGAGAGAAAAGGCATTAGAATTACCCCAAAAAGCATTATTATGGATGAAAACATTATAAATAACAGTAAGAAAACATGATGCAAAATGGACGTATCAACTCCCCCAAGCTTAGACCTCGCTTGTCCTCAAGCAAAAACCAAAATCGAAAAACATGTCCACATGCTTTGAGAGAGAGAGGTGTCGATAAAAACAAAATACGGACATAGAAGCATCATGTTGATTATTGTGACAACAACGACCTAAACATAATACTTTTATCATGGAACTTCTATCATACACTTCCCATGAATAGGTAATAGTTTATCACATAATCGAAGTACACAGCAAAAATTCTATTAGAAACCAACAAACTACGTTCTCAGTCAACTTTGCAACTACAATTCATCATCTTTTCAGGAAGGGTCACGTGTCGGAGCCTTTAGGCAAGTCCACATACTCAACCATCATACAGTCTTCTATGATTGCTAACACTCACCTCGTACTCATGAGCAAAACATTTCAACCGGACACATAGAAAGATACGGGCTTATAGTTTCGCCTCCCAACATGCTCACCTCAAGGGTGATGTCAACAATAATGACTCATGCTATATATATATATTCAACTGGACATATGTGCCTAGATCTTTCCTCACCACATGATGCTTGCCAAAAGAGAAAAATAAAAGGAATAGAAGGAAAACTTTGACCCCTAACATAAAAGTAAAGGATAGGCCCTTCGCAGAGGGAAGCATAGGTTGTCATGTGCTTATTTGTTTGTATGCTCAATCCCTTAGTGCAAGAGAATGTCACGTTACATTGCCCCTTAAGATGACAACCTTTATTATGCAGTCTGTTGCTTTTATTATTTGTCATCCAAGTTCGTGCAACGCTCAATTTTCTCTTACACTAAACAATCTCACATATTTAGAAGCAATTTTTATTGCCCTTTTGCACCGATGACAACTTACTTGAGGGACTTGCTCAATCCCTAGGTAGGTATGGTGGACACTTGAAAAAGATTTGGGTTTAAGGGTTTTGGGATGCACAAGTATTATCTCTACTTAGTGCGGAATTTTTGGCTAGCAAAGATAGGGGGCAAGCATCACATGTTAAAGGACTCTTTTATGTATTCTTCCGGTGTCAACGTTTGAATAATATTACTTTCAACATTAATAGGCGTACCTGAGATATAATGCTTTATTCGTTGCCCGTTGACAACCTTCGGGTTAGTGCCATCAAAATTATTTATTTTGATAGCTCCAGACCGGTAAACCTCCTAGATGACATATGGGCCTTCCCATTTCGAGAGGAGCTTTCCTGCAAAGAATCTAAAATGAGAGTTGTACAAAAGAACATATTCTCCGACTTTAAACTCACGCTTTTGGATTCTTTTGTCATGCCATCTTTTAACTTTCTCTATGAATAATTTTGCATTTTCATAAGCCTGGGTTCTCCATTCATCTAAAGAGCTAATATCAAACAACCTCTTTTCACCAGCAAGTTTGAAATCATAGTTGAGTTCTTTAACTGCCCAATATGCTTTATGTTCTAACTCAAGAGGTAAATGACAAGCTTTTCCATAAACCATTTTATAAGGAGACATACCCATAGGATTTTTATATGCCGTTCTATAAGCCCAAAGTGCATCATCTAATTTCTTAGACCAATTCTTCCTGGACCTATTGACAGTCTTTTGCAAAATTAATTTTATTTCTCTATTGCTAACCTCAACTTGACCACTAGACTGAGGATGATAAGGTGATGCAATTTTATGTTAACATCATACTTAGAAAGCATTTTACGAAAAGCACCATGAATAAAGTGTGAACCACCATCAGTCATTAAATATCTACGAATTCCAAACCGTGGGAAAATAACTTCCTTGAGCATTTTAATAGAGGTGTTGTGATCAGCACTGCTAGTTGGAATAGCTTCTACCCATTTAGTAACATAATCAACAGCAACCAAAATATGTGTATACCCATTAGAGGAAGGAAAGGGTCCCATGTAATCAAATCCCCAAACATCAAATGGTTCAACAGCAAGTGAATAATTCATAGGCATTTCTTGACGCTTATCGATATTACCTATTCTTTGGCATTCATCACAAGATGAGACACACTTACGAGCATCATTGAAGAGAGTAGGCCAATAAAATCCAGATCGCAATACCTTATGAGCAGTTCTATCTCCAGCATGATGTCCTCCATATGGTTCGGAGTGACATTTCCGTTGCATTTGTCCCTATTCATGCTCAGGTACACAACGTCTAATAATACCATCTACTCCTTCTTTATAAAGATGTGGGCCATCCCAAAAGTAATGTCTTAAATCATAGAAGAACATTTTCTTTTGTTGGTAAGTAAAGCTAGGTGGCAAATATTTAGCAACAATGTAATTAGCATAGTCAGCATACCAAGGAGTACTATTAGCAACATTTATTGCAGCTAGCTGCTCATTAGGAAAACTATCATCAATAGGGAGTGGGTCATCAAGCACATTTTCAAGCCTAGACAAGTTATCAGCTACGGGATTCTCAGCTCCCTTTCTATCAATAATATGTAAGTCAAATTCTTGTAACAAGAGAACCCAATGAATAAGTCTAGGTTTAGCATCTTTCTTTTCCATAAGATATTTAATAGCAGCATGGTCTGTGTGAACAGTTACTTTAGAATCAACAATATAAGGTCTAAACTTATCACAAGCAAACACCACTGCTAAGAATTCCTTTTCAGTAGTAGCATAATTTGTTTCAGCACTGTCTAGAGTTTTACTAGCATAATGAATAACATTCAATTTCTTATCAACTCTTTGTCCTAGAACAGCACCAACAGCATAATCACTAGCATGACACATAATTTCAAAAGGCAAGTTCCAATCAGGTGGTTGAACAGTAGGTGCAGAGATTAAAGCTTTCTTGAGTGTTTCAAAGGCTTCTAAACAATCATCATCAAAAATAAAAGGGATATACTTTTGCAAAAGATTAGTGAGAGGCCTAGAAATTTTAGAGAAGTCTTTAATAAACCTCTTATAGAAACCAGCATGACCTAGGAAACTACGAATGCCTTTTATGTCCTTAGGACACGGCATTTTCTCAATTGCATCAACCTTAGCTTGGTCTACTTCAATACCTCTTTCAGAAATTTTATGACCCAAGACAATGCCTTCATTAACCATAAAGTGGCACTTCTCCCAATTCAAGACCAGATTTGTTTGTTCACATCTCTACAAAACTCGATCAAGATTTCTTAAACAATAATCAAAATACTTCCCATAAACAGAGAAGTCATCCATGAAAACCTCAACAGTCTTTTCACAAAAGTCAGAGAATATAGCCATCATGCATCTTTGAAAGGTAGCAGGTGTATTACATAAACCAAAAGGCATACGTCTATAAGCATAAGTTCCAAAAGGACGAGTAAAAGTAGTCTTTTCTTGATCAGGTTGATAAACAGGTATTTGTGAAAAGCCGGAATATCCATCAAGGAAGCAAAAGTGTGTGTGCTTAGATAATCTTTCAAGCATTTGATCGATAAAAGGAAAAGGGTAATGATCTTTTCTAGTTGCTTTATTTAATTTTCTAAAATCAATTACCATTCTATAGCCTGTAACAATTCTTTGTGGAATAAGTTCATTCTTATCATTAGGAACAACAGTTATACCTCCTTTCTTAGGGACACAATGAACAGGACTTACCCATCTACTATCAGCTATGGGATAGATTATACATGCTTCCAGAAGTTTTAGGATTTCTGTTGTTACCACTTCTTTCATCTTCGGATTTAACGGACGTTGATGATCAACAACTGGTTTATCATCAGGTTCCATATTAATTTTGTGCTGACATAGAGTGGGGCTAATGCCCTTTAAATCATCAAGAGTATACCCAATAGCAGCTCGGTGCTTCCTTAGAACTTTCAATAATCTTTCTTCTTCATGTTCTGAAAGGTTAGCACTGATAATAAAGGATATATCTTCCTTTTATCAAGATAAGCATATTTCAAAGTGTCTGGCAATTGTTTTAATTCAAACACAGGATCACCTTTAGGTGGAGGAGGACCCCCTAGAGTTTCAATAGGCAAATTGTGTTTAAGTAGAGGATGGTGTTCAAAGAAAATCTTATCTATTTCATTTCTTTCATGCATATGTAAATCATTTTCATGCTCTAGCAAGTATTGTTCTAAAGGGTCAGTAGGTGGAACAGCAATAGAAGCAAGACCAATTAATTTATCCTTACTAGGCAATTCTTTTTCATCATGATTTCTACTAAACTTGGAAAAATTAAACTCATGAGACTCATCACCAAAGCTAACTCTGACAGTTTGTTTCTTACAATCTATCTCAGCATTAACTGTCTTCAAGAAAGGTCTGCCAAAGATAATGGGACAAAAGTCATCTTGTGGAGAACCAAGAATAAGAAAATCAGTAGGGTATTTTACTTTCCCACACAAGACTTCAACATCTCTAACAATCCCAACTGGTGATATGATATCTCTATTGGCAAGCTTAATAGTAACATCTATGTTTTCTATCTCAACATGTGTTATGTCTTTCATAATTTCTTGATATAATGAGTGAGGAATAGCACTCACACTAGCACCCATGTCACATAAACCATGATAACAGTGATTCCTATTTTAACTAAAATGACAGGCAGACCAACAACTGGTCTATTTCTATCCCGTTTTTCGGGTTTAGCAATTCTAGCAGCTTCTTCACAGAAGTAGATAACATGCCCATCCACATCTTCTTCTAAGAGATCTTTAACCATAGCAATATTAGGTTCAGCCCTAATTTGTTCATCAGGTTTAGGTGTTCTAACATAGTTTTTGTTAACCACAGTTGAAACTTTAGCATGTTCCTTTATCCTAACGGGAGAAGGTGGTTTCTCAATATAAGCAGTAGGAACAACTGGATCGACATTATAAAGTAAAGTTTCTTCTTTAACCGCTACTGGTTCTTTAGTTTCATCTTTAATAGGTGGGTGATACTTAAACCACTTATCTTTAGGGAGTTCAACATGTGTAGCAAATGATTCACAAAAGGAGGCTACTATCTCAGAGTCAAGTCCATATTTAGTGCTAAACGTTTGAAAAGCATCGCTATCCATAAAAGATTTAACACAATCATACTTAAGCTTTATACCCCGACTCGTTACCTTCGTCGAGTTCCCAATCTTCAGAGTTGCTTTTAATTCTTTCAAAAGATCCCACCAAAATTCAATACTTTTTTTCATAAAAGAACAGGCATAAGAAGTATCAAGCATGGTTTGATCATTACGAGAAAGCCGAGCATAGAAGTTTTGAATAATAATTTCTCTTGAGAGCTCATGATTGGGGCATGAATATAACATTGACTTAAGCCTCCCCCAAGCTACAGCGATACTTTCTCCTTCATGAGGCCAAGAATTATATATATATATATATATATATATATATATATATATATATATATATATATATATATATGTCGAGGAAACGACACCTATGGAACCACTGGGATCCCTTCTATGGTTGGCGGGCGCGGGGTTGTGCAAAGAGCGGGTCTGGCGGTTAGCACAAGGATCGTTTACCCAGGTTTGGGCCGTGAGGATGCGTAATACCCTAGTCCTGCTTTGGTGTATGTATTTGAGTGTTCTTGAGTTCTTGAGCTCGCTACGGTGCGTGTCTAGCGTAAAAGATCCTTCTCCTGGATGCCTCGGGCCTCCTTTTATAGACAGAAGGGGTCGCCACAGTGGCACACAGGAGGTGGAAAGGTGTATAGTGGCTGAGTTTATCCTCTGTCATTATGGGACAAGACGCATTAAATGCGCCCATTGGGTGTCCCGTTGCTTTATTGGGGATGACGATGAGGCCCGTCCCGTCCGTCGCCGCTTCGCCTTCCTCCGACACGCGCCCAGGCCAACAAGGCATGCAGCGCCATGCAGGCTAGCGGGCTGCTGAGATGGCGCAGTGGTAGGATCTTCACGAAGATCTGCATGCCACCACGCGGGTGCTTGCTGAGTTGGCCCGGAAGCCGCACGTTGCCACGCAGGTGCCTACCCAGCTGGTTGGGCCGGCAGCTGTATGGGAACGGCGGTGGAGTCTTGGCAGACGCGAGCCTGGTTGTGGCCTTGTGGGCGTCTTCGGCAAGGGCCTTGCCGGGGCCCCGGCAAGGGCCTTGCCGCGGCATAGCGGTCGTCCCCGGCAAGGATCTTGCCGGGGGGTCTCGTAGATTTCCTCGGTTAGGATCCCGCCGAGGATCGTCATATTCTGGTCCTCATTTGACTTGGTGTGCTTCTAATCTTCACAAAGATCTGCATGCCACCATGGAGGTGCCTCCCGAGCCTTGGTTCCAATGTGGTTGATGGCATTGGAGCCCTTGGCTTAAGGGTGGCGCGCTCCGCTGGCATCGTGCAAGATGCCTCATCAAGGCTCTTACCGGGGCTGCGGGGGCCGCCCCGGCAAGGGTCTTGCCGGGGGATCCCACCCCGCCCTTCTGCTCTTCGTGTCTCTGGTCTTTGCGTTGCTCTGGTTGTCTTGTGCCTCCAGCTTCCCTCCTCTTCCCTACTTAGCGTGGCCGTGGGCACGGCTCTGACTGCCCGTGCACAAGTAAAGGGGTAAAAAGGAGAGCCCCTACTTTTGTACACCGACAGGAGCCCCCGGGCCTGGGCCACACATAAGCGTAACGCGTTTTTGGGCCGGGCCCAGAACGGTGCACGGGCAGGCGGGGCGGGATTTTTACCGTAGTAATTCCTTCGCTCGCTTGCGCTTCCCCACGACCCGCATTGAATGCGCGTCATGGAGGGTCGTGTGTGACGTGGGGGGCATGCGTGGGGCGGCCGCTACCCTCATGCATCACATCGTGGTAAAGAGGCGGCCAGCGTGTTCCCCATAAAAAGAGGAGAACACAGGGGCGCGGCTCATTTACTGAGCGGACTCGGGTCGTGGTCTTCAAGGCGTCCGCGCCCCATGATCACGGGGTGGAGAACGCTTGCCTCACCTGTCCCCTCGATTTCTGCTTGCTCGCCACATGTCCCCCATGCCCTTAAGGTGGCAGGCGGTGGAGGCCGGAAACCGGGCCGTCGCTGATTGGAGCAGCGGGTCGGTCTCGATTCCCTGCGCCCCCGATGGCCGGATTGGTTGAGTGGGGCGGCCGAGCCCCGACCCCGCCCCATTATAAGGAGGGGGAGGGGGATGGCATCCCACATTCTTTCATCATCCATCTCCTTCCACTTTGGCTCCTTTCTTCCATCTGCCATGGCGAGAGGAGGCGTCGGCCCTTCGGCGATGGCGGCGAGGGTCTCTGCTCAACGGCGCGTCCCTCCTCCCCAAGAGCTCGCGGCAGCGGAGCCAGCCACGAGAGAAAGGGGGAGGGGGCGAGGCTGAGGTTGTTGTGGCACTCGGGGAAGAGGGGGATGAAGCGGCGCATCGGCCTTGCCTCTGCCAGCGATGCCTCCCCCAATGTAGGGCCACGTCGGCGACCAGCCCCGAGAGTTCTTCATCAGGCTACGCCGGCCACCGCGTCGTCGTCTTCGTCTCCCTACTCCATTCGCTCAGGAGATGGAGCTCGACCCGCCATAGACCCTCAGGTTGCATATGAGGGGCTGTGGGAACGGCGGCACGTGGTTCGACGTCGACTTTCCCGCTCCTCGCGTCATGTACCTTCGTCGCGGATGGAAGACTTTCGCTCATGTCCACAGCCTGACGGCGGGGCTCGTTCTCTACTTCAAATTAATGGAGAACAGCTTGCTCTCTGTCAAGGTTTTTGGGGACCTTGGTGTCGGCGTTTTGGGAACGGGGGTCCCCAGACTTGCCTGCCTACGGCCTGCGGCGTGGCTCAAATGGGGGCCCAGCGCGGCCCATCTTCATCAACACAAGACCCAAGACCCTCGCGAGGGGCCATGCCTCGTGGGGCGGACGACACAGCGCTTCCTCAGGCGCGGCCTCATCAGGCTGGCTCACGAGGAGGCGGAGAGATCAAGGCGGGGTACCTCGCGAGGTGCCCGTGACGCAAGCCATGACGACCAAGGATGCCAGGCGGGCGCCAGCCCGCGCAGCGTCTCCCTTTCCTCTTTGGTGCAAAGGGGGCAAGCGCAGGCGAGAGGATCAAGCAAAGGCACCCATTTCGGTGCAACGAGACCAAGACCAGTCCAACAGTGGGAAGGAGGTCACTGTGGAGCCCAGCACGGCGTCACCACAGGGCCTTTGGCAGGCGAGGACCAACTTTAGTCAGGATAAGTGTACCAGATGTTCCCCTTCGAATTGTCCAATTGTTGGCGCCCTTCCCGCTCAATATTTGGGAAGAGGCCCAGGGCCTTTGCCTATAAATAGGACTAGCCACCTCCAGGGTAGAGGCATCTAGCAACCAGGCAAGCAGCATCAAGCGTTCCGAGCAAGCAGAGAGCAAGCAGAGAGCAAGCAGAGAGCAAGTAGAGAGAGAGAGAGAAGGGCGATTGAACTCCCCCTAGCAGTTCATCCCCCTAGCCAAGAACAGGCCCTCGCGAGGCTGTTCTCCCTTGTACTGTTTGTTACCATCGGCCCAAGAGGCAATCCACCCACCACAAACTAGAGTAGGGTATTACACCGCAATGTTGGCCCAAACTAGTATAAACTCTGTGTCTCTTGTGTTGTTCTTTCAGTAGTTTAGATCCTTGCGAGACGGAGAGGTAGAGGGCACAATCTCCGCGCGCACCCCAGAGTTCGAACCTTAAGGGTCTGCCAGAACCCGAAATCCGACATTTGGCGCGCCAGGTAGGGGTGCGCCGGAATTTGCCTTTCTGCCGCTCCGCGTCCCGTCGCATCGTCATCACCATGTCCGGCGACCAGGCGGGCAACCAAGATCCATGGGCGGCGTGGCCCGCCTGTGCGGAGCAGCCCGCCTCGGGCGACCCCGCGCCCCAGGCAGCTCGTGGTCCGCAGGGCGCTGCGGGCCGCGGGCAGCGCGGATAGGCTTCAGCAACCCTCACGCCGCGGCAAGCGCGGTCGGCGACAAGGGCCTCCAATCACGCCACGACCACGACACCGTACACCCGCCGGGAGCAGGCGAATTCGAGGGCCGCGCTCACGGTGGCCCGGGAGCTGCTGCAGTGTAGGCTGTTGGAAGGTAGCTGCGACGTGCTGCTGGAGCAGGTCGCCGAACTCCTGGGCTTTGCCGCCTCGGGGGCTCACCCCTTCTGCATCCAGCTTCCGCCTCAAGCCCAGGGCGGCGCGCGAGGAGGCCCTGCACGCTCCCGCGGGCCTCAGGGCTACCCCAACACCAGCAAATCCGCCGGCACCGGACTGGCGGTGGCGCTACCCCCGCCCCCGGCGCGTGAAGGAGAGGGGCTCGGCGCGGCCCACGGCGCCAGCGGGCAGACGCACTACCACCCCGCGGTGGGCACGGCAAGCAACGCCACATGGCGCATGGAGCACTACGGCACAGCCTTCGGGATGGCGGCGCCAGAAGAATACGTGCCCCACATGATGGACCAAGGGCACGCTCACGAGGGCGAGCAAGGCTCGCTTCTCAGCCCCAGCTGGGGAGACGAGACGCCAGAAGCCGAGCTCTTCCAGGAGCCTCGGGACGGCTCCATCGGCCACGCTGGAGGCGACAATTATCGGGTACCACTAATTACTTAGGAGCAGGCGTACGCTAATCATGGATCGCAGGAGGTGCAGGTCACCGCAGCGAGCAGCTGCCCCGCTCCCGCGGCCTCCTACCCCTCGAGAGGAGGGCGTAGGGGGCTGCAGGAGAGGGGCAGAGATCCCACATCACCACCGCGGCGTTCGGAGCAAGGCGTTCTTAGGAGGTAGGCCCTCCGCTGGGGAGGCGCCTAAGGGCCTGCCCCTGGCGGAGGACCCGTGGTCGTCGGGGGAACCGTTGGCGACCGCTCTACCCCACCGGCGGCGTCCTAGTTTCCGGTCGTCGTTGGTGGCACTAGAGTGTGGCGCAAGGCGGGGCCCTCGTCTGGCGATATGAAGCAAGGCCGGTACCTGTGAAGAAGGCCCAGTGCCTGTGAAGCTCGCCGCCCCGTGACACTCTCATGTAACAATGAGTGGGGCTGTACACGCCCCGGAGTCTCAGGGGTGCCGGCCTCAGGCCCTGGGGCTCCCTCCCACGCCTAGTGGACAGCACTTAGCTCCGCGCTAGTGAGAAGACATCCAAGACTAGATTAGGTGCCGGACACGGCCTTTTGTCTGCTTTCATTGCCTTTCCCTTTGGTTGTAACTTTTCCCCCGTTGGATTTAAGTTGAATTCGAATTTGAGCTTTGCATGTGTTCGGGGAAGGGGTGCTTGGTATCGTTCGAACCATTTCTCGCGTTCTGGTTACCGCCTCACCACAGCTGCCTCCCCTCGCGAGCCCCTCGCGAGCCGGGCCGGGCCTAGCTCGAGCACAGCCCAGACTGCCGCTGTTGCTCCCTCACGAGATGACCTTTTTGGTGCCTATGGAGGTTGTCCTTTCATAAAAGGCCCGGAGCCTGTGAAGAAGGCGAACGCCTGTGAAGCCGTTGCGCTCAGGAGAAGGCCCAGAGCTTGTGAAGAAGGCGAACACCTGTGAAGCCATTGCACTCAGGAGAAGGCCCAGAGCCTGTGAAGAAGGCGAACGCCTGTGAAGCCGTTGCACTCAGGAGAAGGCCCGGAGCCTGTGAAGAAGGCGAACGCCTGTGAAGCCGTTGCGCTCAGGAGAAGGCCCAGAGCCTGAGAAGAAGGCCAACACCTGTGAAGTTTCCCATCAGCGACGATCTCACATCCTAAGAACTCAACTAGAGAGCACCCAAGGCGTCACGTCCTCCCACAGGCCGCCTCAGAGCCCACGTGGAACAAAGGTAAACCGGCCTACTGTCAGGCACGCGCACAATATGACTGCTACTGATATGATGGACACAAGTTTTTACATGAGGGGCTTCCCCTCCCAAAATGCTCTCACAACCATCAGGCCAAACACCTGAGTTCTATCCATGCAGGGTAAAAAGACAGGAGCAACACATAGTCAGTCAGACAAATCCCCCAACGCATCCTCGAGGGCGCCTCCCGAGCTGTCGCTGGCGTCGCTGAACTCGCCTTCGTTGCCTGCGTCGCCGCCAGCGGCATCAGGGCCATCCACCACACCGCCCTCGTCGGCAGCCACGATCACGTCATCATCATCCGAAGTGAAGGCCCTGACAAGAGCGTCCACGTTGTTTTCCACCCAGTCCGCCAGGTCGCCTCGGACGGCCTGGGGGACTGGGGCGATGGCGGCATCGAAGTCGAAGTGGGGACCCATGTTCTGGAGATGGCTGAATACATGAGAAAAGGCGCGCCCGAGCAGGGTGCGGCTCCTCTCCTCCACCAACCTGTAGGCCCTGACCGACCGCGCCTCCAGCTGCGTCACCACAGCGGTGAAGAACTGCAGGTTGCCGGCATAGTTGATCGTGTGCGGGTCGCCAACAGCCGCCTCGCAGATGTTGCCCAAGGCCGTATTAGCTCTCTCCCTGAGCGTAGCAAGCATGGGGCCATGCACGTGCTCCAAGACTTGCCGCTGGCGTATCTCATTGGCGTTCTGATGCTCGACGGCCTCAGCCTCTTCCACCCGCTGACGAAGACGGAGCACCTCGGCCTGGAGGGCGGCCGACTCCTTTTGCGCTACCTCAAGGGTGGCCCGGGAAGCATCGGCCCGCCGCGTCGCCTCATCCCGTTGGGCCCTCAAGGCCGCGGTTCTTCCCTCAGCCTCGACCCGGATCAACTCCAGCTTCCCCTCGAACTCACGCTCGAGGCATTGGCGCGTCGTCGCCACCCGACGACCGGCCTCCTCCAGGACACGTGCTTCCCGCGCAGCGACATCATCTTCCGCCTGCGTCACCAGGCGCTCCCTCGTCTCCAGCCACTCGTACTCGCGGGTGCGTTCGGCGGCTTCCAGCACCAGCACTTCCTCACGCTTCCGAAGCTCAACCGGGTCGCCAGAAGCCACCTTCATCGACACAAGGGCCGCCTCGCGTAGCTCCGCTTGCTCCTCCAACGAGTGGCACCGGGCCAGGAGCTCCCGAGCCCGTTCTTCTACTGCTTCTCACCGTCGGTCAGCTCCCCGAGCCTCCTCAGCGGCCTGGGATCGAGCCGCCCGAGAGGCCTCCAGCGACGCCTTTGCCTCTTCGTCATCAAGGTCGCGCTGATGGCGCGCGAGGGCAATGGCGGCCTCCAGCTCGCGACCTCTCCGCGGCCAGGCGCAGGCCCTCGGGCTCCAGACGCGCGTCTTCATCGGCGAGCTCCTCCCCAAGCAGGTCCACCGCGCCGCTCGCCCTTCGAAGGAATTCGCGGCGACGAGCATGGCGCTCCCGAGCACGCTCGAGCACGTCTTCCACACCATCGCGTGCCCCAAGCAAGCACCGGGGACCACGAATCATCGCTCCCCCTCCAGGCAGGGGGCTAGGGGCTGGCGCCCCCACAACGGGCGGGCGCGCCATACCAGAAGCCCTGCCTGGGGCCAGCCCGTCTCCAGAAGAAGGGCGCAAGGGGCGCCTCAGCTGGTCACAGCCCGCGACCAGACGAGAAGCCCATGGCAGGCTGGCTATGCCAAGAGAGGGCCCGTGAAGGGAGATCGCGGGAAGAGAAGGGCCGCAGCGCGCCTTAGGACGGTCCACCCCGTCATTCGCCCTCACCACAAGGGCAGTGCTGATCGGAGCGCTTGGGGGCGACGGAGGAGACGAAGCCAAGGGAGGCGGCACCTCAGCGACTTCAGCGAGCTCAGCCGGAAGAGGCCTGCGGAGTAAGGATCAGTAGACGCAACAAGTGGATCAGGAGACAGGAAGGGAGAAGACTTACTCATCAGTAGCAAAGTATTTCCGGCGCTTCAGCAAGCGGCAAGGGAAGTCATCACCCAGGGCCTCCCTTTTCCTCCGGAGGGCCTCAATGTCCACACGGAAGCGGCCCAAGAGAAGTGCGGAGGAATCAATCTGCGACAAAGACGGAGCACCAAGGCGACTTGCGTCAGGGGTGCCTGCCTAACGCGCACTATCATTTGCCTCGCCAGAAGGCACGGCCGGGGCCTCAGGAGCCTCGGCCCCAAGCGCTAGAAGCGGCTGCTCCTCACCCACAGCCTCGGCAGCATGGGCCTCAGGAGCTGCCCCCTCGAGAGCATCGCCAGGTGCAGTCACCTCATCAGGAGCTCTCTCGGCCCCCGCTGTCTCCTGCCTCCCTGCTCCACCACTCGAGGAGGATTCGCCTTGACCAACCGGAAGGGCGGTCACCACCACAGGGTTCTCGCGAGGCCCTTGGAGGCCGGCAGGACGTAGCCCCCACTCGTCAAAGGAGGGCATCTGCCTCACGAAGTCATCCCTGTTCTGGCAGAGGTACAACAGAGCCCCTCCCCGCTGGATACTGCCCGGGTTGGGGTCACCAGTCAGGACCAAGAGCACTGTCCTTAGTGCCCCAGGCGTCAGGTCTTCTTCCTGAAGCCTCATGTGATCACCATGCCCGCTGAAGGCCCACATTCGGCGAGAATGGCGCTGGAGAGGGGCAATGCGGCGCAACAGGAACTCCTTCACCACCTTGGGCGCTGTCACGCCGAGCAATTTCAAGAACGTGAAGCGGCGCCAGACAAAGGCGAGCCGGGGGCTCTCGAGCGTCTCCTGGCCCCAGCCCGAATTGGGTATAGCAGGCGAAGTTGGCTTCGCCAGCAGGGGGCTGGGCACCCCGACATCAACGTACAACCACCGTTCATGGAACCCAGCTAAAGGCGAAGGGAGGTTGAAGTCGATCCCCGAGGCCGCCGTCTCAGGCGCAGCGACGAAGCTCACGCATGCCGAGCATTGAGTGGGGTTGGCAAGGCGCAAAGAGAAGAAGTGGCGCAGCAAGGCAACGGAAGGAGGGATGCCCATCAGCGCCTCGCAAACAAAAGCAAAGACCGAAAGAAGGGCAATGGATTCAGGACCCAGATGCATCATGTGGATCTGGTAATGGGAGAGGACGGCGTTGAAGAAATAGGAAAGGGGGGAACCAGACCCGCCCACAAGGCGTCGGCAAAGTAATGAACCTCGGTGATTATCCTGTCAGTAGGGAAGTGAGACGTAGGCCAGACCGTCGTCCTCCCACACTCGTTGAAGACGGTGGCCAGAGCCGGGCTGAGCTTATCCAGGCACTCTAGATTGAGTATGATTGACCGGCCGACGGCGGCGGGCGAGATGGAGGCATAGGCTTCTTCCCTTTCTCTTTCTTCATCAGAGCCATGGCGGTGGACGGAAGAGGGGAGATGTGAGATGGGATTGGAGGCAAGAGTCGGAGTTCGAAGGGAGGAAGAACAGGGGACGGTCGAGCAACAGGAAGGGGAGCGGCTGTGTACAACTGCGGGGCAACCTAGCAGGGCACAAAATAAGGGAGCGTGGGCGAACAGTGCCGCCCACGTCCAATCAACCGCCACGCGGCGCCCAAGCCCTTTCCCTTTCGCCTCTCGGCGCGGCCAAGTCCGGGCGCGCCTTGGGCCTGGGGGCTACTGTCGGCGTTCTGGGAATGGAGGTCCCCAGACTTGCCTGCCTGCGGCCTGCGGCGTGGCTTAAATGGGGGCCCAGCGCGGCCCATCTTCATCAACACAAGACCCAAGACCCTCGCGAGGGGCCAAGCCTCGCGGGGCGGACGACACAGCGCTTCCTCAGGCGCGGCCTCATCAGACTGGCTCACGAGGAGGCGGAGAGATCAAGGCGGGGTACCTTGCGAGGTGCCCGTGACGCAAGCCATGACGACCAAGGATGCTAGGCGGGCGCCAGCCCGCGCAGCGTCTCCCTTTCCTCTTTGGTGCAAAGGGGGCGAGCGCAGGCGAGAGGATCAAGCAAAGGCACCCATTTCGGTGCAACGAGACCAAGACCAATCCAACGGTGGGAAGGAGGTCACTGTGGAGCCCAGAACGGCGTCACCACAGGGCCTTTGGCAGGCGAGGACCAACTTTAGTCAGGCTAAGTGTACCAGATGTTCCCCTTCGAATTGGCCAATTGTTGGCGCCCTTCCCGCTCAATATTTGGGAAGAGGCCCAGGGCCTTTGCCTATAAATAGGACTAGCCACCTCCAGGGTAGAGGCATCTAGCAACCAGGCAAGCAGCATCGAGCGTTCCGAGCAAGCAGAGAGCAAGCAGAGAGCAAGTAGACAGAGAGAGAGAAGGGCGATTGAACTCCCCCTAGCAGTTCATCCCCCTAGCCAAGAACAGGCCCTCGCGAGGCTGTTCTCCCTTGTACTGTTCGTTACCATCAGCCCAAGAGGCAATCCACCCACCACAAACTAGAGTAGGGTATTACACCGCAATGGTGGCCCGAACTAGTATAAACCCTGTGTCTCTTGTGTTGTTCTTTCAGTAGTTTAGATCCTTGCGAGACGGAGAGGTAGAGGGCACAATCTTCGCGCGCACCCCAGAGTTCAAACCTTAAGGGTCTGCCGGAACCCGAAATCCGACACTTGGAACTCGCCTGAAGTGCTACGTGGAGAGCTCCTCCGATGATGAAGACTCCTCCTCAAGTGGGAGTGACGAGGAGGACATCGACAGCGACGACGAGGGCGTCGAGCAGGGGGGCACCGACCTCGACTCCGACTGACCGCGTCACCCCTCCCTCGGCCACGCGCCCTGCCGAGGGCCTTCCTCGTCAAGCTCTCCATCGCCGCATTCCCCGTCACCTCCTGGGGCGGCTGGCGTAGGAGGGCTGGAGAAGACGAAGAAGGCGGGTTGCAGGCTGTCAAGTCGGTGTACGTGGGCACCGACGCCTTCATCACATATTGTCAGCCCGTTGCCTCATCTTCTGCTGCTCGTTCCTCGCCTAGGCGTCCTTTTTACCCTCCTGCTATCTCGTTCCACCTTCTGAGGAGAGGGCCAAGAAAGGGATCACAGGCATCTTATCTCTTTTTAGTTTGTAAGCCTGCGGGCACTTGTTAAATTTGAAACTTGTAGTCCCCTTGCTCATGTTTTCCATTCTGTATGAACTGTACCTGTATGGGATGTTTTTAATGAAAAAGGTTGCTTGCTGGGTTCTTTGTGCGTGAGCGAGGCCCATGCCAAGGAGTGAATCCTTGTTATTTTTAAGATAAACATTGTCCCCCGGCAACAGGCCTTGTCGTCCCCTTACTTCATTCGACCATTCTCATGCTCTTGGCGGAGGCAGGGGCGAAGTAGGGTTAGGCCCTTCATTTATTTCCTTGCCATCGCGACTACGACCCAGTTCCGACCCAGGGAATAGTTCTTGGGTATAGGAAGAAGGGGAGCACGGTGTCTTAGGAATAAAACGAGGTTTCATACGTCCCAACTCCATATGTAAATGCACAACAGGGGATAAAAGAATTATCTGGATCTGCAGCCCCCGGCAGCCTTGGCTTGCCGTAGTTGGATTCTTGTGTCTGCAGCCCCCGGCAACCTTGGCTTGCCGGGGCCGGAGTGTCGGTTTGTTCTCTTTCTTCCAAACAGCTTAGCAGAAACGCCCATGTACCCTGCGAACCAAAGAGGATGGAAAGGAATAGACAGACGCACACTCGACCTCTATGCTAGGGGTTAGTCGCCGCTAAGCACTATCAACCCTAACCGAGGGAGAGACTCAACCTAGCATGCATGCTAAAACTTAGGGTGCGAGCGCTTCATTTATTTATGCTCAGGGTCTACGCCTGGCTTTGTACAGAGGGTTACATGCCTTGCCAGCAAGGCTTGTACAAAAGGTGGTTTGCCAGGGGGGCCGGCAACCGCACCTTATGGGTAAAACTTGCGAAGATGTTCAATGTTCCAGGAATTGCTCACTGGAATAGCATCTTCGGTCTCCAGGCAGACTGCACCGGGCCTGGTGACTCGTATTACCCGATAAGGGCCTTCCCACTTCGGCGTAAACTTGTTGGAATTCTTGGCCGATTGAACGCGCCGAAGAACAAGGTCGCATTCCTCAAAGCTTCGGGCATGAACCTTGCGGCTATGATAGCGGCGCAAGGCTTGCTGGTAGCACGCTGCTCTCACAGCCGCCCGAAGACGATCTTCCTCAAGGAGTGTTGCGTCATCTTGCTGCCATTGCTCTTGCTCAAGCTCGTCATAAGCGAGCACTCGAGGTGACCCGTATGTGAGTTTCGTGGGGAGAACTGCTTCTGCCATGTAGCATTTGCCCTCTCCACCTGGTTGTTGCTCTATGGGTGTGCCACGGAAGCGAAACAGACCTTGCTACCGAGGTCTTGGATGTATTGCATGAAGGTGTGGCTTGTGAACTGCGTGCCATTGTCGGTGATGACTCTGTTTGGCACACCAAAATGGCAGACTAGCCCCTTGAAGAACTTGACGGCTGACTGCGTTGTCACCTTCCTCACTGCTTCCACCTCCGGCCACTTTGTGAAATTGTCGATTGCAACGTACAAGTACTCAAAGCCCCCGACAGCATGGGGGAAAGGGCCCAATATGTCGAGCCCCCAGACTGAGAATGGCCAGGAGAGAGGAATTGTTTGAAGGGCTTGAGCTGGTTGATGAAGCTTCTACGAATGGAACTGACACACTTCACACTTGGTTTCTAGTGCCGTTGCATCCTGGAGAGCAGTGGGCCAGAAGAAACCTTGCCGGAATGCCTTGCCGGCAAGGGCCCTCGGCCCTATGTGAAACCACATATGCCTCCGTGTATCTCTGCCAATAGCGCCAGTCCTTCCTCCTGGGGAATGCACTTCAATTTCACGCTGTTTGGTCTTTTTTTGTACAGGACGTCATCGACGAACTGATACATGGCAGACTGACGGGCTACTTTCTCCGCTTCTTCCTGCTCCTCAGGGAGTTCCCCTGTTTGGAGGAATCGGACGGTATGTTGTGCCCATGCCGGAGCCTGGGGCTTGACGACAAGGACCAAAGGCGTTTCCTCTACCATGGGAGCGGTTGTCTCTACGGCTAGGGTTTGACGCCCTGCCGGGGTCTGTCGCCCCGTGGCAGGCTTGGCGTCCACGGCAACACCCTCGCCGGCGGCTCCTGGGATCTCGGCGGGAAAGTACTTGCCGAGGCCTGATTTCCTGCGCTTGTTCTGCTCTGTCGATGGTTCAACGGATGGTTGAGTTAACTGAAGCACAAAAGTACCTGTCTCCACAGGTAGTTTGAGTGCAACGCGCTTCGACAGGTAATCGGCGGCATTGTTCTCCACTCAGGGAACATGCTCTGCCTGTATACCGTCAAAACGCTCCTCCAGCTTCCTCACCTCATTCACGTAGGCCTCCATCAACGGGCTTTGATAATCTTTGTTAACTTGCTTGACGACGAGCTGTGAATCACCTCTGACGATAAGCTTCTTGATCACGAGGTCTGCCGCGATCCTGAGACCGGCAAGCAACCCCTCGTATTCAGCAGTGTTGTTTGTTGACATCTCCCTGGGAAAGTGCATCTGGACTACATACTTGAGGTGCTCTCCGGTGGGCGCAATGAGTAGCACACCAGCACCGGCGCCTTCCAGCGAGAAAGCCCCGTCAAAGTACATAACCCAGTTGCGACTTGTTTCCTTGACGGGGGGAGTAGTCTCCTGGATCTCTTCGTCGGGTGTTGAGGTCCATTTCGCAATGGACTCTGCCAAGACTCTGCTCTGGATTGTCAAAGTACTTTCAAACTTCAAACCAAAGCTTGACAGTTCCAAAGCCCACTCTACGATCCTCCCGGACGCGTCTAGGTTATGCAGTATCCGTTGCAACAGGAGGCGGGCGACGACGGTGATTTCGTGGGCTTGGAAGTAATGACGCAGCTTCCTTGAGGCCATAAGGAGGCCGAAGAGCAATTTCTGCACACCGGAGTGCCTTGACCTTGCCCCCTGCAAGAGGGAGCTGACAAAGTAAACCGGGTGCTGCATCATCTTCTTCTTCTGCACCACTTCATTTGGTTGCACGGGCCCCGTCCCGATGGCGTCTGACTCTGCCGGGGGCCTTGCCTTGCCGGCACCAGGCCCTGCCGGGGGGAGATCTGGCTCGCCATCCGCCAGTTCTGCCGTTGCCACTGCCTCTTCATCGACCTCCCTCTGTGCCACTAGCGCGACGCTGACCACTTGATTCGTTGCTGCCAGATACAGCAGCAATGGCTCTTGTGGCTTAGGCGCAACTAGTATCGGTGTAGAGGAGAGGTATTTCTTCAGATCCTGCAGTGCTGCTTCTGCCTCTGGGGTCCATTCCATTGGGCCCGCCTTTTTCAAGATTTTGAAAAAGGGAAGGGCACGCTCAGCAGACTTGGAGATGAATCTGCTCATGGCGGCAACGCAGCCAGTGAGCCGAAGCACATCCTTAATCTGCTTGGGCGCCTCAATCTGCTCAATAGCCTTGATCTTGTCTGGGTTCGCCTCGATCCCACGCTATGACACAAAGAACCCGAGAAGTTTGTCATACGGAATGCCAAAGACACACTTCTCAGGGTTCAACTTGAGGTTGATTTTGCGCAGATTTGCAAATGTCTCTTCTAAATATTGTACAAGTGTCGCCATGTCCTTGGTTTTGACCACTATGTCATCCATATAAGCTTCCATATTTCTATGTAGCTGGGGCTCAAAACCAATTTGGAATGCTCTTGCAAACGTTGAGCCAGCACTCTTCAACCCGAAAGGCATTCACAAAAAGCAATATGTACCACATGGGGTGATGAATGTTGTCTTTTCTTCATCTTCTTTCATCATGAAGATCTGGTGGTATCCTGAGTAGGCGTCGAGGAACGACAACGAGTCACACCCGGCATGCGCGGCAATGGGAAAGGGTCCTTTGGACAAGCCTTATTGATATCTGTGTAATCAATACACAGCCTCCAGTTCCCATTTGCCTTGCGCACCACCACCGGATTGGCCAACCACGTCGGATGGAGTACTCCTCTCACCAAGCCTGCCGCTTCTAACTTCCTCATCTCCTCTGTTATGAACTCCTGCCTTTCCGAAGCTTGCTTCCTGACCTTCTGCTTGAATGGTTGCACATGAGGACAGACAGCAAGATGGTTCTCAATCACCTCCCTGGGAATGCCAGGGATGTTGGATGCTTGCCATGCAAACACATCGACATTCGCCCGCAGGAAAGTGACGAGCGCGCCTTCCTATTTGTTGTCAAGGGTGGAGCTTATGGTGAAAGCCCCTCCCATGCCATCCTCCTTGACGGACACCTTCTTGGTCTCTGGTGGCGCAGCTCTAGATTTCTTGCTCTTGCTGGTGGAGCTCTCTGGCACGTCCTCGACGGGAGCACAACACTCCGAAGAGGTGCACTTGCCAGAGTGGGCGTGAGAGGTCTTGTCGGTCTTCTTCCCTCCCGAAGGTTCAGCGGCAGGAGCAAGTGCCTTGGCAGCAGTTGCTGCAACTACTTCCCGGTAGAGTTGGTCGGCGCAGATCAGCGCGTCCTTCTTGTCGGAGGGGACGGTGATGATGGTCATCGGCCCTGGCATCTCCAGCGTGTTGTAGGCATAATGCGATGTCGCCATGAACTTGGCTAGTGCCAGGCGGCCGAGGATCCTGTTGTAGGGCAAGGGGATCTCAGCTACATCAAAGACAATCCTCTCCGTCCTATAGTTCAACTCGCCTCCAAACGTCATAGGCAGCGTGACCTCACCCTTCGACTGACTCCTTCCCGGGTTGACCCCTTGAAACGTGCCCGTCTCCTCGAGGTCTCCATCAAGAATCTGCAGCCTTTTGATCACAACGGGCGAGATCAAATTCAGACCGGCCCCGCCGTCAACTAGCATCTTTGTCACCTTGAGGTTGCGTATCATTGGTGAAACCAACAACGGCAAACACCCGACCGCAATCGTGGAATCAGGGTGGTCCTCGGTGTCAAAGATGATAGGCGTGCTGGACCACTTCAGTAGCTTCTGAGCGTCGAATGACGGCTCCGCCGCTGTGATCTCACGCGCCTACTACTTGAGCTGGCGGTGAGAGGTATGCAGCAAGGCGCAACCATCGACGCACATGGCCTCCGTAGCTTTCTGGCACTCAAGCTCGCCGGACTCATCGTCCTCATCATGATTATCATCTTCCTGCTTCTTGTTGCGGCCCCGAGCGGGCCTCTCTTGCTGGTTATCCTTGCTGCAGCGGCCTCCTTGGCTGCCACGCTTCTTGCCGGATCCTTCGGCACCATCCTGACCCTTCTCCTTGTCCCGCCTCTCATAGTTGGTTTTTTGCTTTTCAGCAAGCAGCTCAACTTGTCGGCAGTTCTGGAGGTCGTGGCCCTTGGTGCGGTGGATCTTGCAGTACTGCTTGTCGGAGCCTCCTGGCTTGTCGGCAGCCGCCAAGGCTCGGCAAGCGGTGCACCCGGCAATCTCCTTGCTGGGGCTGTCTGCCTTGGCCTTCTTGGCAGCGCCGGTATCGTCAGATCCCTCGACGGCAAGCACAACCTTGCCCTTGCGCTTCCTGTTGCGACACCAGCCCTTCTTCATCGGGGCGGCGATGTCTTCGTCTGTAGAGTCAGTTTCCGCCCCGGCATCCTCGCCGGGGTACTTCCTTCCCTCTTCAGCTCGGGCGCATCTATCGGCCAGAACATAAAGTTCGGCCACATCTTTAACCTTGTTCATCGCCAGCTCTTCACGCATCTGGCGGTTGCGCACATTCTGATGGAATGCGCTGATCACGGCGGCGGGATGAACATCTGGGATGTTGTATTCCACCTGGCTGAACCTCTATATGTACTTGCGCAGGTTTTCACCTTCCTTCTGGGGAATGATATGCCAATCGCTTGCCTGGCCATGAGCTTGGTGGCCTCCAGTGAAGGCACCAACGAATTCATGAGACAGATCCGACCAAGAAGAAATGGAATCCACCGGCAAGTGCATCAACCATGACATGAAATTGGGTTTTAGTGCCAACGGGAAGTAATTGGCAAGCACCTTGTCGTCGCGAGCTCCAGCGGCTTGCATCGTGATGGTGTAGATGCTGAGGAACTCCGACGGGTGGGTCTTGTCGTTGTACTTCTCGCCGACGTCGGGCTTGAACCTGCGATGGGACGACCACTGAAACTGCCGTAGCTCATGGGTAAAGGTCGGGCGACCCACCTCATAGGGTAGGCCACCGGAGCCTCCCGGTGCTGGGTGGTCCATAATGGGCCCTGCCCGCCTATCTGACTGGTGGCGTGCATCGTGCCGGCACTCGATGGTAGTTCGAGCGTCTTCATGGGATCGCTCCCGAAGAACTTGGCGCTGATCTTGGTGGGTCCGTGGGTCGGACGACGCTATGGAAATGTTATCACAAGCGTCATCACGATGGACCGGCGCCCATGGCAACTGGCGTGGGGGAGGAGAGTGCACTGATACGTCTCCAACGTATCTATAATTTTTTATTGTTCCATGCTATTATATTATCCATCTTGGATGTTTTATGGGATTTATTAAACACTTTTATATTATTTTTGGGACTAACCTATTGACCCAGTGCCCAGTGCTAGTTTCTGTTTTTCCCTTGTTTCAGTGTTGCGAAGAAAAGGAATATCAAATGGAGTCGAAACGGAATGAAACCTTCTGGAGAAGTTATTTTTGGAAGGAAAGCAACCTGATAGACTTGGAGTGCACGTCAGGAAAGAAACGAGGGAGTCACGAGGTAGGGGGCGCGCCCACCCCCCTAGGGCGCGCCCTCCACCCTCGTGGGCCCCTCGTGGCTCCCCTGACGTACTTCTTCCACCTATATATCTCCATATACCCTAAAAACTTCGGGGAACAGAAGATATCGGGAGTTCCACCGCTGCAAGCCTCTGTAGCCACCAAAAGTCAATCGGGACCCTGCTCCGGCACCCTGCCGGAGGGGGGGAACCATCACCGGTGGCCATCTTCATCATCCCGGTGCTCTCCATGACGAGGAGGGAGTGGTTCACCCTCGGGGTTGAGGGTATGTACCAATAGCTATGTGTTTGATCTCTCTCTCTCTCTTGTGTTCTTGATTTGGCACGATCTTGATGTATCGCGAGCTTTGCTATTATAGTTGGATCTTATGTTGCTTCTCCCCCTCTACTCTCTTGTAATGGATTGAGTTTTCCCTTTGAAGTTATCTTATCGGATTGAGTCTTTAATGATTTGAGAACACTTGATGTATGTCTTGCCATGCATATCTGTGGTGAATGGGATATCACGTGATTCACTTGATGTATGTTTTGGTGATCAACTTGCAGGTTCCGCCCATGAACTTATGCATAGGGGTTGGCACACGTTTTCGTCTTGATTCTCCGGTAGAAACTTCGGGGCACTCTTTGAGGTTCTATGTGTTGGTTGAATAGATGAATCTGAGATTGTGTGATGCATATCGTATAATCATACCCATGGATACTTGAGGTGACATTGGAGTATCTAGGTGACATTAGGGTTTTGGTTGATTTGTGTCTTAAGGTGTTATTCTAGTACGAACTCTAGGGCTGTTTGTGACACTTATAGGAATAGCCCAACGGATTGATTGAAAAGAATAACTTTGAGGTGGTTTCGTACCCTACCATAATCTCTTCGTTTGTTCTCCACTATCAGTGACTTTGGAGTGACTCTTTGTTGCATGTTGAGGGATAGTTATATGATCCAATTATGTTATTATTGTTGAGAGAACTTGCACTAGTGAAAGTATGAACCCTGGGCCTTGTTTCCTAGCATTGCAATACCATTTACGCTCACTTTTACCACTTGTTACCTTGCTGTTTTTATATTTTCATATTACAAAAACCTATATCTACCATCCATATTGCTCTTGTATCACCATCTCTTCGCCGAACTAGTGCACCTATACAATTTACCATTGTATTGGGTGTGTTGGGGACACAAGAGACTCTTTGTTATTTGGTTGCAGGGTTGCTTGAGAGAGACCATCTTCATCCTACGCCTCCCACGGATTGATAAACCTTCGGTCATCCACTTGAGGGAAATTTGCTACTGTCCTACAAACCTCTGCACTTGGAGACCCAACAACGTCTACAAGAAGAAGGTTGCGTAGTAGACATCATGCACCGTGGCTGCAGCACCTCCGGTCCTTCCACCGCTGGCATGTGGTGGCTCGACGGAGCGTCGGCCCGAGGGCCCCGCTGGTCGCGGCTCATCTTTGTTGGCGACACCGACGAGGCTCTGGATGGTGGCTCTCCACTCGTCGAGCTTTTCCGCAGCAGGAGGGAAGTCGAGGAGCAGCTGCGCGCGCGCCAAAGCTTTTGCTGGCGTGGGTGGCGGCGATAGCTGCATGGACCGTGATGCGCTCCGACTCCTAACCACGTTAGAAGGAGCTCCATCACGGCCCTGCGGCTGTGCGCCATTTTCGCCAGCACTTCGGCGGGCATGCTGGCCTCCTTCGTCCTGCGAATGATGCACATGACTCTTCCCACGGCGGTGTCCGGGGTCACTAGCGTGGTGACGTTGCTCGTCGCGCACACCCTGGGAAGAGCTCGTTGTGGGCACCGGCGTAGGCATCTTGGAGGTCGTCGCGCCGCCCGTGGGTGGCACGGCGCCTCCCTTGGAGGGCCCCGCGTCGCCTGCGGGGGGGCAGCTCCGTCTTTGGATTTGGCGGCGTGCGGCCCGTCGTCTCGTGCATGAACGATGCCGCTCGCCAAGCTCTGACTGCCAGAGCGATGTGGGTGTTGGCGGGCCGCGCCTCGACTTCCGTCAGCGACCGCCTCACTGCTCGCCCGCACCGGTATGGGCCATCCGGCTCCGCATGAACCGATCGCCGTGATCGTCTTCTTCTTGGGAGCCATGGCGATGAAGAACTGCTAGGCTAACTGCTAGACCGGATTTTCACAACTGCGCTCCCCTACCTGGCGCGCCAAAGATGTCGGGGGAACGACACCTATGGAATCACTGGGATCCCTTCTACGGTTGGCGGGTGCGGGGTTGTGCAAAGAGCGGGTCTGGCGGTCAGCACAAGGATCGTTTACCCAGGTTGGGGCCGCGAGGATGCGTAATACCCTAGTCTTGATTTGGTGTATGTATTTGAGTGTTCTTGAGTTCTTGAGCTAGCTACGGTGCGTGTCTAGGCCAAAAGATCCGAATCCTTCTCCTGGACGCCTGGGGCCTCCTTTTATAGACAAAAGGGATCACCATAGTGGCACACAGGAGGTGGAAAGGTGTATAGTGGCTGAGTTTATCCTCTGTCATTATGGGACAAGACGCATTAAATGCACCCCTTGGGTGTCCCGTTGCTTTATTGGGGATGACGATGAGGCCCATTCCATCCATCGCCGCTCCGCCTTGCTCCGACACGCGCCCAGGCCAACAAGGCATGCAGCGCCACACAGGCTGGCAGGCTGCTGAGATGGCGCGGTGGTAGGATCTTCATGAAGATCTGCATGCCACCACGCAGGTGCTTGCTGAGTTGGCTTGGAAGCCACACGTTGCCACACAGGTGCCTGCCCAGCTGGTTCGGACGGCAGCTGTATGGGACGGCGGTGGAGTCTTGGCAGACGCGGGCCTGGTTGTGGCCTCATAGGCGTCTTCGGGAAGGGCCTTGCCGGGGCCCCGGCAAGGGCCTTGCCGCGGCATCGCGGTCGTCCCCGGCAAGATCCTTGCTGGGGGTATCGTGGATTTCCTCAGTTAGGATCCCACCGAGGATCGTCATCTTCTGGTCCTCATTTGACCTGATGTGCTTCTGATCTTCACAAAGATCTGCATGCCACCACGGAGGTGCCTCCCGAGCCTTGGTTCCAATGTGGTTGATGGCGTTGGAGCCCTCGGCTTAAGGGTGGTGCGCTCCGCTTGCATCAGGAAAGTTGCCCCGGCAAGGCTCTTGCCGGGGCTGCGGAGGCCGCCCCGGCAAGGGTCTTGCCAGGGGAGCCCACCCCGCCCTTCTGCTCTTTGTGTC
Source organism: Aegilops umbellulata (assembly GCA_032464435.1). NCBI lineage: Eukaryota > Viridiplantae > Streptophyta > Magnoliopsida > Poales > Poaceae > Aegilops > Aegilops umbellulata. Next base: position 293,298,016 of record CP136060.1, read on the forward strand.
TCTGGTCTTGTCGTTGCTCTGGTTGTCTTGTGCCTCCGGCTTCCCTCCTCTGCCCTACTTAGCGTGGCCGTGGGCGCGGTTCTGACTGCCCGTGCACAAGTAAAGGGGTAAAAAGGAGAGCCCTTACTTTTGTACACCGACAGTATAATTCCGATCACGATGAACTAGATGCATAGGATTTTTTTTTTGGTGAAACTCCAATTTTAATCGATTCCAATTCCATGATCCAATATCATTGTATAGCCTATACCATGCCAATGCTTTTCCCTTCAAAGATAAAGGGAAAACCTTTTTCATCACTTCATCTCTGGGTAAACCTGCAAGCTTGAACAATCCACAAATTTTTTATACATATATCAAGTGCATATCAGGATGTTCGGTTCCATCTCCTGCATAAGGATTAGCTAGCAGTTGTTCTATCATACCCAAAGGAATTTCATATTTGATATTTTCAGTAGGTGCAGTAGGTTGAGGGGCAATTAATTGTGATTCTGGACGAGGTGAAGATACCCCGAACAAACCCCTCAAAGGATTGTTTTCCATAGCTGCAAGTAACAATAAATTTCAGCACACTATATAAATGTTTACTTACCGAATTCCACTTACCAAAGGCGCTTCACTCCCCGGCAACGGCGCCAGAAAATAGCCTTGATGACCCACAAGTATAGGGGATCAAGTGTAGCTCTTTTCGATAAGTAAGAGTGTCGAACCCAACAAGGAGCAGAAGGAAATGACAAGTAGTTTTCAGTAAGGTAGTGTCTGCAAGTGCTGAAACTGTAAGTTGCGAGTAGTTTGATACCAAGATAATTTGTAACGAGCAAGTAACGATAGTAACAATAACTATGCAGCAAGGTAGCCCAATCCTTTTGAGGCAAAGGACAGGCCAAAACAGTCTCTTATAATAAGCAAAGCGTTCTTGAGGGTACACGGGGATTTCATCTAGTCACTTTCGTCATGTTGGTTTGATTTGTGTTTGCTACTTTGATAATTTGATATGTGGGTGGACCGGTGCTTAGGTGTTGTTCTTAATTGAACAAACCTCCTACTTATGATTAACCCTCCCGCAAGCATCTGCAACTATGAGAAAAGTATTAAGGATAAATCCTAGCCATAACATTAAACTCTAGGATCCAACCGGTCCCTTACGGAATAGTGCATAAACTGGGGTTTAAGTTTCTGTCACTCTCGCAACCCACCATCTATTTACTACTCCACAATGCATTCCCTTAGGACCAAAGATGGTGAAGTGTCATGTAGTCGATGTTCACATGACACCACTGAGGGAATCACAACATACATACTGTCAAAATATCAAACACATATCAAGTTCACATGATTACTTGCAACATGATTTATCCCGTGACCTCCAGAGCAAAAGTAACTACTCACAACTCATCAACATGCTCATGATCAGAGGGGTATTGATATGCATAATGGATCTGAACATATAATCTTCCACCAAATAAACCATATAGTAATCAACTACAAGATGTAATCAACACTACTAGTCACCCCCTAGCAACAATCTATAGTTCCGATAACAAGATTGAATACAAGAGATGAACTAGGGTTTGAGATGAGATGGTGCTGGTGAAGATGTTGATGGAGATTGCCCTCCACAAGATGGAAGAGTTGTTGGTGATGATGATGATGATGATTTCCCCCTCCGGGAGGGAAGTTCCCCGGGCAGAATCGCTCCACCGGAGGACAAAAGTGCTCCTGCCCAAGTTCTGCCTCGAGGCGGCGGTGCTCCGTCCCGAAAGTATTATTATGATTTTTTTCTAGGTCAAAATCACTTATATACTAGAAGATGGGCACCAGAGGTGGGCCGAGGAGGACACAACCCACCAGGGCGTGCCAGGGGGCCTGGCGCGCCCAGGTGGGTTGTGCCCACCTGTTGGCCCCCCTCTGGTAGTTATTGGCTCCAATATTTCTTAAATAATCCTAAAAAATCTCCATGAAGTTTCAGCTCATTTGGAGTTGTGCAGAATAGCTTTTTCAGGTCCAGATTTCCAGCTGCCAGAATTCTCCCTCTTGGTGTGTACCTTGCAAATTATGAGAGAAAAGGCATTAGAATTACCCCCCAAAAGCATTATTATGGATGAAAATATTATAAATAACAGTTAGAAAACATGATGCAAAATGGACGTGTCAATTGTCGTTATAAACATTATCCACCTCCGGGCCTATTATTATCTGCAAAAGAAGAGAACGTGTTAGTGCCTACATGCAGTTTTGGACACTACTACATGCGTATTTGGTTTGCAGGATTTGTAAAATGTACCAACATCCCATCTTTGATCTGACATGATTAACATGGGCATTTGATTACAGTCTAGAAACATGTAGCCTTCTTCACAAGAGGTTGGATTGGATGAAAAATTCCCTAAGAAAACTAGTACAGATGAATCCAAAGGAGAAATGCTTATGGATTGTAACCATATGAATCAAGCAACCAATATGGGGTGGGGGTGTATGTCCTGAAATCCTCCAAAATTCCTTCAGAAATCGTAGTACATTGTCATTGTAAACTTGGGAAAAGGTGCAAAAAATTGAACTCCCTTATGGTTAACATTTAACAGGAAAGGAACATCACCTCGATATACAGCTTCTTCAGGCACGGAAAGCATCTCAGGCAACTCACAACTTGTTCTAGGTTGGGGCCGAAAGATTCTAGTGCCAAGACCTTCACTGTGCCCAGAATCTGGGTGAAGCTTTGCTGGATGACAGACGAACATACATCTTCAAAACTAGAAATAATGTTGATATCAAGAAGGAGAGGTATAAGGCGACTATTGTACCTGAAAGTAGTAGTATTTGACAGACGAGTAGCCCACCACTGTCAATTTCGGCGCAGAAATGACATTGATTCTTGTTGGACCTTGTTGATCAACTACAAGTAATCTCTCAAGTGAAGGTGTGTCCTCAATGACCATATTATGGTCCACCGTTTGTGATCTCTCATTGTAGCACCAACAACACACATAAATAGTCCAAAGAGTCCTGGAGGTGATGTGGAAGGTACTCGACCAATTCATCGCCTGAAGATGAAGGAACTCGAGTGCAGTACAGCCGCAGAGCAGGCGCTCCATGTCATCCTTTGGGATGCAGACGGCGACGAGCTCGAGGTGCTTCAGTCGTGGCAGAAAAAGAGCGGGCGCGTCATTTAGGGGGGGGGGGTAATGGCAGTTCATGAACTTGCCGAGGCGCAGCATGGGCGCGAAGCGGAGCACGGACGTTGGTAGCGAGCGCATATGCCCATCATTAAAACTGAGCTTCTCGAGCTGATCTATGGCGGGGGATCGGAACCACTCGTCAAGCTTGGCTCGGTTCTTGCTGTTGGAACGGAACTTTCCCGTGATAAGGCCTCTGATTGGTCCATGGTGACTGTCGAGGATCTGGGAGAACGCATCCAAGCTTTTGCGATAGCCATGGCAGAGCTCATGGGCGTCGAGGACGTCGACAGGGGTGAGGAGCCATAGGGGACGCCACCGCCGAGAAAGGGCCGCTGTCCTCGCCCCATATTTGATTGGAAGGAGGGATATGATGACTCTCAACATATCATCGGGGAGGTTGCTGGTGAAGTCTAGGCCTGCTGGAGTCGCTTGCGGTTCTTTCTCGACCCGCCTCCGCTTCTTGGCAGCCTCATTCTCCACCTCGCCGGTGGCGACGAAAACCTCTTTCTCCATATTCACGCCGTGCTCTAGTGCTTCAGCAGCCCCGGCGCCGCCACTCCCTCCGATGGGGCGCTTTGGCGGTATTCTCATACACTGCTGGCTTTGAGGACTGAGAGCGGCGTCGAGGATGTGGGCGGAGAGAGAGGATTGTGTGTGTGGCGAGGATGGGGGTGTGACCGCTCGGCCGCGCCATTAATACAGACTAGTGGGAGCAAGGCGGGCGGCGGTCCAAGGCTATCTCGCTTCCCGGTGAGAATGACTGCTTAATCTATGAATGAAATGTATGCTTAGTTACTAAATTTTAGTTGCAAAAATTAGATAGTGCTAGTGATTTTTAGCTGCACATATTTTGACAAATCGCAATGTCTCTTGGCTTAGCGCCAAAGTCTGGGTTTAATTTTCATACCGTATTCAATCTGAACCGTTTGTGTTGAAGAGATGCACAAATCCTGCGTTGAACAGCTCGCACGCTACCCGGTGAGCCTGCACACCGAACTGCGCTCGCATGCCTCCCGTTCAGTCAAGCAGCTGTCCGCACAGCACCTCCTATAGCCATTAAAACCAAGACACGTGGCGTCACGTGAATGGTTAACATAACACACACGATTTCAATTATACAAACGTTTGAGATATTAAAGTGGCAGCTATTTTTTAAAAATGCCTTTGTTGCCTGTTATTCGAGTGCGCCTTCTCTCAAAATGGACATGAAAAATACCACAGCATGTCGGGTGCCATTCCATGATAGCATGCCAAGTTTCATGAATTTCAGACGAGTTTTGGATTTACTAGAATTTAAAAACAAAGTATCTCAATGTTTAACTGGCAATCAACAGTGCCCTGGTGTTGGAAATTCATTCTCATTTCTTGCATGGGACCTAAGCATGCACCCAAGTACACATATTTGATTTTTCAACCAATTTATATGCACTGGAGCATGTGCATGTAGTTCAAATTTGAATTATGCACATAAAATGCCTATGAAACCCGATTAATGTATAAAAATGTCCAAACGAACCCCAAAAATTCCAAAATTTAAAACAACACTCCTGTTGTTCTATGTTGACACTAGAAAATTTTTGAAAGCAATAAGAGGCAACGGATATTGTTTCATCCTGAAAGGTGGCACGTTCCCTACCGAAACCATCAGGCTTGTTGTGAGAAGCTCTGGTTTGTGAGAAGCTTATACCCAAACCTGCCCCAAATGGGACAAAAATTTACCACGGCATATTGATGCCGCTCCATGATAGCATGCCAAGTTTCATGAATTTCAGACGAGTTTTGGATTTACTAGAATTTAAAAACCAGGTATCTCAATGTTTGCGGCTGAGTGACAGTGGCAGGGTGTTTGAAATTCATTGCCATTTCTTGCATGGGACCTAAGCATGCACCCAGGACGCAGATTTGATTTTTCAACCAATTTATATGCACTGGAGCATGTGCATGTACTTCAAATTTGAATTACGCACATAAAATGCCTAGAAAACCCAGTTAATGTATAAAAATGTCCAAACGAACCCCGAAAAATTCCAAAATTTAAAACAACACTCCTGTTGTTCTATGTTGACACTAGAAAATTTTTGAAAGCAATAAGAGGCAACGGATATTGTTTCGTCCTCAAATGTGGCACGTTCCCTACCAAAACCATGAGGCTTGTTGTGAGAAGCTCCGGTTTGTGAGAAGCTTATACCCAAACCTGCCCCAAATGGAACAAAAAATTTACCACGGCATATTGATGCCGCTCCATGATAGCATGCCAAGTTTCATAAATTTCGGACGAGTTTTGGATTTACTAGAATTTAAAAACCAGGTATCTCAATGTTTGCGGCTGAGTGACTGTAGCAGGGTGTTTGAAATTCATTGCCATTTCTTGCATGGGACCTAAGCATGCACCCAGGACGCAGATTTGATTTTTCAACCAATTTATATGCACTAGAGCATGTGCATGTACTTCAAATTTGAATTACGCATATAAAATGCCTAGAAAACCCAGTTAATGCATAAAAATGTCCAAACGAACCCCGAAATTCCAAAATTTAAAACAACACTCCTGTTGTTCTATGTTGACACTAGAAAATTTTTGAAAGCAATAAGAGGCAACGGATATTGTTTTGTCCTCAAATGTGGCACGTTCCCTACCAAAACCATGAGGCTTGTTGTGAGAAGCTCTCGTTTGTGAGAAGCTTATACCCAAACCTGCCCCAAATGGGACAAAAAATTTACCATGGCATGTTGATTGATGGTGTCGCTAGGACTATGTCGGTATTTCCCCCAAGAGGAGAGGATGATGTAGCACAGCAACGGTAGGTATTTCCCTCAGTTATGAAACCAAGTTATCGAACAGTAGGAGAACCAAGCAAACAAAACATAAGCAGCACCTGCACATAGATAACAACACCTCGCAACCCGACGTGTTAAAGGGGTTGTCAATCCCTTTCGGGGTACGGCGCCTCAAGATAGGCAAACGGACGTGAGGAAATTGTAGTAGATTGATAGATCGAACGATAAACAAAATAAACAGAAATAAATAGCAGCAAAGTATTTTTGTATTTTTTGGTTTAATAGATCTGAAAAAACGCAAGGGAAAAGTAGATCGCAAAGCAAATATATGAGAAAGGAGACTCGGGGGCCGTAGGTTTCACTAGTGGCTTCTCTCGAGAAAAATAGCAAACGGTGGGTAAACAAATTACTGTTGGGAAATTGATAGAACTACAAATAATCATGACGATATCCAGGCACTGATCATTACATAGGCATCACGTCCAAGATTAGTAGACCGACTCCAGCATGCATCTAGTGTATTAAGTTCATGGAAAAAGGGAGTAATGCAATAAGAATGATGACATGATGTAGACAAGATCCGTTCATCTATAAGGAGGGTAGATGTAGATCTCATCTTTTTATCCTAGTAGCAATGATACATATGTGTCAGTTCCCCTTCTGCCACTAGGATCAAGCACCATAAGATCGAACCCACTACCGGGCACCTCTTCCCATTGTAAGATAAATAGATCAAGTTGGCTAAACAAAACCCAAATATCGGAGAAGAAATACGAGGCTATAAGAGATCATGCATATAAGAGATCAAAGAAACTCAAATAACTTTCATGGATATAAAAAGATATAACTGATCATAAACTCAAAGTTCATCAGATCCCAACAAACACATCACAAAAGGACTTACATCATATGGATCTCCAAGAGACCATTGTATTGAGAATCAAGAGAGAGAGAGAGAGGAAGCCATCTAGCTACTAACTACGGACCCGAAGGTCTACAAAGAACTACTCACGCATCATCAAAGAGGCACCAATGGAAGTGGTGAACCCCTCTGTGATGGTGTTTAGATTACATCTGGTGGTTCTGGACTCTGCGACGGTTGGATGAATATTTCGTCGACTCCCCTAGGGTTTCTGAAATATTGGGGTAAAGAGGCGGTCCGGGGTTGTGCCCCCCTCGGGGCACCCCCCCAGGTGCAACTAGGGCGCATTGCCTTCCTTCTGGCCCATAAAAAATCGCAAAAATAGTTTCGGGGCATTTGGAATCCGTTTGATATTGATTTCCTGCGATGTAAAAAACATGCAGAAAACAACAACTGGCACTTGGCACTATGTCAATAGGTTAGTACCAAAAAATGATATAAAATGATTATAAATCATCCAAGATAGATAATAAAACATCATGGAACAATCAAAAATTATAGATACATTGGAGACATATCAGCAGCCCCAAGCTTAACTCATGCTCGTCCTCGAGTAGGTAAGTGATAAAAACAGAATTTTTGATGTGGAGTGTTGTTCATCATGTCATATCATATTCTTTTATTCATAACATGGACAATTGGACTTTTATGTGATTCAAAGCAATAGTCTAGTTTTGACATAATAATTTAGATACTCAAGCATATCAACAAGCAACCATGTCTTTCAAAATATCAACGCTAAAATAAGTTATCCCTAGCCCATCATGCTCAAACATTGATCCATTTTTGAAACACATTCGAATACTAGCTATACCCAATTGTTACTCACGATCATATTGTCTCCTAGTTGGTGCTTGTATAAGAGAGGATGGGGACTCAAATTCAAAAGTAAAAATTGCATAAAGTAAAAGAAAGGTCCTTCGCAGAGGGAAGTAGGGATTTGTAGAGGTGCCAGAGCTCAAAGTGAAAAATTAGAGATAAAAACATTTTGGGAGGTGTATCCATCCCACCAACGAAAACGACGTAGAGCTACGAACACTTTCCATGCTAGATATGCCATAGGCGGTTCCCAAACAGAAAATAAAGGTTATTCCTTTTTCCACCATACTTTCACTTTCCATGGCTAGCCGTATCCACGGTTGCCCTCCATACCAACACTTCCCAAGGAATTTATTATTTGACAACATAAAGTAAATTCATTTTTGCATTTCGGGACTGGGAATCCCTAAAACCTTTGCCTTACTCTCGTGCAATGACAAGTGAATAAACACTCATCGTGAGAATAACACATCCAGCATGGAAAATATTAGCCACCTGTTACCATTCCGCGAGCAAAACAAAGTGCATAAAAGAGAAGTTTATTTTGAAAATTATAGATGGCACATGCAAATTTGCTTAGAACGGCAAGAGAATACCGCATATAGGTAGATATAGTGGACTCATGTGGCAAAACTGGTATAAAGGATTTTGGATGCACAAGTAGAGATCATACTTGGTGCAAAATGAAGGCTAGCAAAAATATTGGGAAGCGACCAACCAAGAAACGAATAATTTCGTAAAGCAATCATTAAGCATAACTAACACCGAATAATGCACCACAAGTAGGATATAATTTTCATCGCATGATTATTGACTTTCGTGCATGCATAGGGAATCACAAACCTTAACACTAATATTCTTACTAGAGCACAATTACTCATCAACATAACTCACATATCACATCATCATATCTCAAAACTATTACTAAGAATCAAGTTTATTTGGTCCAATGATCTTCATGACATTTTTCGTGGCAAAACTATCACCAATCGTGTGAGATGCAGTACAAAATATCCTGGAGCGTCGTCTGACGACACATTGCGCGTCAGTTTTTTCGCTGAAGCGATTCAAAATTTTCGGCTTCCGCGGAAATATCTACCTCCCCGCCCCTCCCCCTTACCAAAAGCCACATTTCCCCTATTTCCACCTTCTTTTCCAAGTTGAAACCTTCACTCCTTGCTTGCAGCGCCGCCTCCTCGCCGGCGACCCTCCTTCACGCTGCTCGGCCTCGCCTATCCAGGCAGGTAATCCACACCCAACCCCCATCCTCCTCCTCCTTCCACATCCCACATGCCCCGACTGTCGGCGTGACACCTTCCACCCAAATCACGGACCCCTCCACCAAATAAGCGCCGCCCTAAGCCATGGTGCACGCAGTATAGCCAGGATCTCAAGGAGCATTTGGCAGCGGAAAAGCAAATCGCGGCCGCACGCGTGGATGAGGTCACGACGGCTGCCATTCGTGCCGACCCCTAGATCTTGGAGGAGCACCTCACCGTCGAGTCCACCATCGACGCCTCGTGCGCAAATGCCACGACGCGGTTGGCTGCTTTAAACGATAGTTCGTGGCGTTTTCTCGAGGCCACCCTTGGTGCCTTCGACAAAGACTACGAGGTGTTTTCTCAGCGTGCACGTGCTTACCTCATCTCGAGAGCCAGCAGGTTGGTGCCCGGAGCGGCTCAGGCAACTCGCCACTACGACCAGGGCACCCACGATGCGGAGGCCTCACCCTCTTCCATGTCCAAGGAGCCAATCGTCATTGATATCTCCGGCGATGAGGAGTAGCTTGTCTTATTAGATCACTATAAGGACCCATGTTCAGTTTGCTAGCTACTGCCTTTCCTTAACAAATTCTAGTGAATTGTGCTATCTACTTTTACCATGCAATTTGTTGCTCTAGTGTATATGTTCTATATGTCGTGCAATGTGGTGCTCACGTATTAACTGTTTGGTTAATTAGTTGTCGTGTTCAGTTAACTGTTTGGTTCAATTCTGCAAATGTGATGTTCAATTCTTCAGGGTGAAATTTTACAAGTTGTCAAGCATGCTTGGTTTGGTTAACTGTCTGATCTTATAGCATGTTATACATTGTGCAATGTGGTGCTCAGTTAACATTTGGTTCATTTGTTGTGGTGTTTAGTTAACTATTTGGTTCAATTCTGCAATATGATGTTCAATTGTTGTGGGTGCATTCTGTTATTGTATACCATGTGAGAAATAAATCAAATTTGATTGTACTAAATACATGAGAAACAAATACAATTGTTATATTTCCAAGTTGTTAAGCAAGCTTGGCTTGGTTAACTGTCTGACCTTCTATTAGGAGTATGTTATATTGTGCAATGTGGTGCTCAGTTAACGTTTGGTTCATGTGTTGTGGTGTTTAGTTAACTGCTTGGTTCAATTCTGCAATGCGATGTTCAATTGTTGTGGCTGCATTCTGTTATTGTATACAATCTGAGAAATAAATCGAATTTGGTTGTACTAAATACATGAGAAACAAATACAATTGCTATATTTCCAAGTTGTTAAGCATGCTTGGTTTGGTTAACTGTCTGATATTCTATTAGGAGTATGTTATATTGTGCAATGTGGTGCTCAGTTAACGTTTGGTTCATTTGTTGTGGTGTTCAGTTAACTGCTTGGTTCAATTCTTCAATGCGATGTCCAATTGTCGTGGGCAGAATTTTGAATTGTTGTGCATGTGAGGAAAAAATCGAATTTGGCTGCACTTAATACATGAGAAACATATACAAGTGCTATATTTCCTAGTTCTTAATCATGCTTGGTTTGGATAAATGTGTTTTCCATGTGGCTTGAATTAATCTGATGAATCTGCAATTGCAAGAACCATTCTAATATTTAGGTTTTTAACAATTTGGTCTACCACATGTAGGTCCTGCTACCAGAAGTTTTGACCCACTGTTCGACCCTTTTTGCATATGGGGAAATGAGTTGTCCATGAATATCAATCAAGTCAAGAAACTCAGAAAGATTGTTAGGACAAAGAAATTAGCGACAAAAAACAACAAAATCTTTGTCTGCACAATGAAGAAGACATCAGTTCACTACAAGATGGTACTAACTATTATACATTGCCTTTTTTATTCCTTTGCCCCATTTCCAATATAGAGAAGATATTTATGCACATCCTTGTTTTCAGGCCTTTCCAAAGTAGTTCACTTATGGTTACCTCTCAAACCACCTCTATGGTCAGGAGGCGAGGAAGGTTTTCATACAACACCCACGGTTCAGTATTGAAGTGTTTCTGAAGAGGATGAAGGATGGACGGTCAATCATCCACAGGCACTGGCCTAAAGTTGCAAAGGCCTTCGACATGAATGATCTGTCTATGTACCGTCTATGATGCTAATTTCGAAATGTTCTAGATTTTGCATGTGAAACTTGGTGCTGGTGCAGGTGTGTAATGGGATAGCTGAGTGCTGAAGCTATATCATGTTGTACTCGGATGTATTTCGATTATGAAATCCTGCTTCCTTAATATGGAAATGAATATATTATGTGCTTAATATGAATGTCAATTAGATTAATAAATGGATTATTTATAATAAGGCAATTAGCCTGCTAATTGGCGAAATAGTTTGCTAATTGGGTTTTCCTATTGTAAACGGTTATTGAAAAAACACCGTCGGCGATGACCTCAGGCAACGCACACATGACATTCTCTTGAAAACTGTTTGCGTTAGGCCACCTTGCGCAAGCGTTTTCCTTGGAGCGACTGTGTGAGATGTATATACAAACGGAAACGTTTAGTGAGGATTGAATGTGTGGGATGTACTTACGACCGGAAATGATTTTGCTTGTATAATTGTATTTTTTGAGCACTACTATACATATAACTGTATTTGGTCGCTCACCGGTCGCACACGGCCTCATTTTGCCGAGCATGTGTGACAGGAGGGCATATCCCCGACGGTTTCTGGGTCGTGTGGGAAGGACCCCCCCTATCATAGTCACTCATGATACGTCTCCAACGTATCTATAATTTTTTATTGTTCCATGTTGTTATATTATCATTCTTGGATGTTTTACAAGCATTCTACAATCATTTTATATCATTTTTTTGGGACTAACCTATTGACATAGTGCCAAGTGCCAGTTGTTGTTTTCTACTTGTTTTTTACATCGCAGAAAATCAATATCAAACGGAGTCCAAATGCAGCAAAACTTTTTGGAGAATTTTTATGGACCAGAACACCCAGGATGGGCCAGAGCATCACCTGGGGGTGCCCCGAGGGGGGCACAACCCACAAGGGCGCGCCTGGGGCCCCAGGCGTGCCCAGGTGGGTTGTGCTCTCCTCGATGGCCTCCCGCACCCCCTCTTTGCCCTATAAATTCTCAAATATTCCAAAACCCTTCGGGTAGCCCTAGATCAGAAGTTCCGCCGCTGCAAGGCCTCTGCATCCACGAGATCCAATCTAGACCCCGTTCCGGCACCCTGCCGGAGGGGGAATCATCTCCGGTGGCCATCTTCATCATCTCGGCGGCCACCACGATGAGGAGGGAGTAGTCCACCCTCGGGATTGAGGGTTTGTACCAGTAGCCATGTGTTTAATCTCTCTCTCTCTCATGTCCTTGAGATGTCACGATCTTGATGTATCGTGGGCTTTGTTAATATAGTCGGATCATATGGTGTTTTCCCCTCTCTATCTTGTTGTGATGAATTGAGTTTTTCCCTTTGAGATTTCATTGTTATCAGATTGAATACTTTTATGGATTTGAGAACACTTGATATATGTCTTGCAATTGAATACTCATGGTGACAATGGGGTATCATATTGATTCACTTGATATATGTTTTGGCACTCAACTCGCGTATTCCCGAGGTGACATTGGGGTAATCTATGCATAGGGGTTAATGCATGTTCTTGTCTTTGTTTCTCTGGTAGAAACCTTAGGGCACTCTTTGAAGTTCTTTGTGTTGGATTGAGTATTATGAATATGAATTTGCTTTGGTGTTATTTTAGTATGAACTCTAGTATAGATAGAATGGAAAGAATAGCTTTGTGTTATTTTAGTACGAACTCTTGAATTGATCGAACGAAAAGAATAGCTTTGAGGTGGTTTCATACCCTACAAACAATTTATTCTTATGTTCTCCGCTAGATAGGAACTTTGGAGTGATTCTTCATCGCACTTTGAGGGGTGGTTGATCCAATTATATTAGCACTGTTGGGAGATTGCACTAGTGAAAGTACGGACCCTATGCCTTGTTTTCAAGCATTGCAATACTGTTTTTGTGCCCGTTTACTATTTGCTACCTTGCAGTTTTTATTTATTCAGATTATAAAAATATATTTCTACCATCCATATTACACTTTTATCACCATCTCTTCGCCGAACTAGTGCACCTATACAATTTGCCATTGTATTGGGTGTGTTGGGGACACAAGAGATTTCTTGTATTTGGTTGCAGGGTTGTTTGAGAGATACTATCTTCATCCTACGCCTCCCACGAATTGATAAACCTTAGGTCATCCACTTGAGGGAAAATTGCTACTATCCTACAAAACTCTGCGCTTAGAGGCCCAACACGTGTATACAAGAATAAAGTTGCGTAGTAGACATCAACTCACTAGGTGACGGTTCCGAACGCCGTCGCGGAAAGGGGTTAAAAACCGTTTGTATAGCACCTCGCTGTACTAGTGGTTGGGTTGGCATAGATCGAGATTAGGATTTGTCACTCCGAGTATCGAAGAGGTATCACTGGGCCCTCTCGGTAATGCACGTCATAAGAAGCCTTGCAAGCAAAGTGACTAATGAGTTAGTGTCGGGATGATCTATTACGGAACGACTAAAGAGACTTGCCGGTAACGATATTGAACTAGGTATGAAGATATCGACGATCGAATATCGGGCAAGTAACATACTGATGGACAAAGGGAATAACGTATGTTGCCATTACGGTACGACCGATAAAGATCTTCATAGAATATGTGGGAACCAATATGAGCATCCAGGTTCCGCTATTGGTTATTGACCGGAGAGGTGTCTCGGTCATGTCTACATAGTTCTTGAACCCGTAGGGTCCGCACGCTTAACGTTCGATGACGATTTTGTATTATATGAGTTATGTGATTGGTGACCGAATGTTGTTCGGAGTCCAGAATGAGATCACCGACATGACGAGGAGTATCGAAATGGTCGAGAGGCAAATATTCATATATAGGACAATAGTATTCGGACACCGGAAGTGTTCCGGGGAGTATCGGGTACATATCGAGTCACCGAAGGGGTTCCGGGCACACCCGGCAACTACATGGGCCTATTGGGCCAAGAGGGGAAATGAAGTAGCCAGCATGGGCTGCTGCGCCCCCCATGTAGGCCGAATATGAAGGGGGAAGGAAAGAGGGAAGAGAGAAAGGAAGGGGAGGGGTTCGGCCTCCCCCTTCCTTCTCTCCCCCTCCTCCTTCCTTTCCCCTCCGGAAAATATGGTAGGGGGCCGAATTGGAATAGGGCCCCCAAGTACGATTCCTCCTACTTGGGGCGCCCAAGGCAGCTCCCCACCCCCTCCCACCTATATATACATGGGGAGGGGGCGCCTAGAACACACACCAACAGTTGTTAGCCGTGTGTGGCGCCCCCCTCCACAGTTTACGCCTGCGGTCATATTCACGTAGTGCTTAGGCGAAGCCCTACGCGGATCACTTCACCATCACCGTCACCACGCCATCGTGCTAACGGAACTCTCCCTCGACACTTTGCTGGATCAAGATTTCGAGGGACGTCATCGAGGTGAACGTCTGCAAAACTCGGAGGTGTCGTACGTTCGGTGCTTGATCGGTCGGAACAAGAAGAAGTTCGACTACATCAACCACGTTAACAAACGCTTCCGCTTTCGGTCTACGAGGGTACATGGACATACTCTTCCCCTCTCATTGTTGTGTATCTCCTAGATAGATCTTGCGTGAGCGTAGGAAATTTTTGAAATTGCATGCTACGTTTCCCAACAGTTTCTTACGTCAAACAGTAATATAACATAGCTCTCTGCACATGTTTCGTCTGTTCAAGCCAGATGGCCAGATTGCCTAGTTCCCGAAGTGTTGCCTTATTTCCCATGACACATAGTATGGAATACTTCCTGATCTTTGATCGGAGAGGTAGAAGCCGATGGCCGGTTAAGACAACATTCTCTAAAATATAAGAACGCGGATTGAGCACGGTCAACGTAAAGTACATAGATACATAGAATTGACAAAATTACTCCTGATCGACATTGTCTATTAATTTCTCTAAAGCACAATCCTTATGAGAATAGCGAGCGGCTGGCATCACATCATCATACACCAAGCTTAGTGGTATCTCCCGGCCATTAGGGCCCACGGGACCAACTCGGGCCATATGCTCCGGGTCTAGCTTGGTGAAGCGGGTCTTTACCATAGCCCACGCCTCACGCGCTCCTTATCGGCAGGCCGAGATCTTCCATAATTCAAAACTCTGCCAAGCTCTTTTAAAGCAATTGGCTAGTTCAGGCATATTCTCTGGCGGCACATCTGACGGCCATAACGCCTTCGCCATGCTCTTCATGGCTTTCTGGGTCCTGTCATAAGTCTTCGATAGCTCCTTTAAAAGGTTCCCGTCATAAGTGCTTTGCTTATTCCTCGGGCTGCCCAGTCAGGAGACCTAACAAGAAGGTGATGCACATCCTCATTAACACATCAATGATACCTGACAACAACACGGTAGGATCAGCGCTTACCAAATATGCCACCTTTTAGCTTCTGGTTTTCCTCCAAAGCTTGTGCCAGCTGAGTTTTCAAACTCTTAATTTCCTCGAATTTCCGTTGATTCTCTGCCTTGAGCTCATTTTTCTCCTCCTGACTTCGCCTCAGCACTCGTTTACCTGCCTCCAGTTCCCTCGCAACTCGCTTACAGCTCCCGCGGCTATACGGAGAATACAGTGTTAATGCATAAAATACAACTTATACCTGCGAAGCAGTCTTTTCTACTTACCGGACACTTCGATGCTGGCTTTTCGAGCCGCATCCAGTTCGGCCTTGGTTTCGACCCACTGTGTCCGACAGCTTTTTGTTCTGCTCTCTTGCGGCCTACAAAAATAGTATCATTAGACACCCTTAACTCGGTCGTCCCTCCCAAATTAAGGCTTGGGCCTAGGTGGTTAGGGAACATGATATGCTTTCAAGCTATTTTAGTTATATACCTGCACCTTGGCGGCAAAAAGACCGGCGATCCCTTCAAAACCTGTCCGGGCTGCTCCAAGGTACGCACCCACCGAATTAAAAGCGCTAAAATCCTGTTGGGCAAAGGCAGTATGATGTAAAGTCTCCCTCCGGCGGTGATGATTCATTACGCTCTCAACTTTGGAGTTGGTGACCGAAACATCGTCGGAGTCCGCCGGAGGCGGGCCGGCTGTCGCGTGTTCGGAGGAGGCTCTGGCTTGTGCTGATGACTTGGGACCGGAGCTGCGATTCGGCGCACCCGAGGAATCTTCAGATTGGTGCAGAGGCATACGCCTTCTGCAAAATTGAGCAAGCTCCAATAAAAGGGTGCTCAAAGCAACCCTCGATGTAATTCCAAAATATGTTACCTCTGGGCCGAGGAGGCAGGTGCTTCCGCTTCGGCGGAGGCTTTCCGCTTTGATTCCCATTAGGGCCGAAGTTGGCGCGGTCCGCACTCCTCCCAAGACAGTCTTACACGTAGTGAGGCGACCCTTGGGAGCATAAGTCAGCACGTGGGGAATAGCGCGAGATGAGCGCCCTATTCGGGAGAGGGTCTTCTTTTCACTTATTGTGGAAGAGGGAAGATCCCCAGGGTGATCGACTGTCATAGCAACCTTGACGCCGCCAAGGCTCTCCTGATAAAACACCCCATCTTCAAAATCAATCGACGTCTCTGGGTCGTCATGATACCCCGGATCATCGTCATTGGAATGATCCTCCGGGTTGAGGAGGAGGGCAATTAATGGACGCAACCTGACGCCTCCAACCCTGTTCGAATACAACCAGTCAGAGTTCGGGTGTAATCCGTGAGCTCAGGATAGTGGATCGTGGCTTACCAAGTCCGGCTAGTTGTATCCAGAGTAACCTTCCCGGATACTCATTCGAGCAAAATCTGCCTCCTCCCCCTTGAAGAGCTTGGCCAATATTTTGGCCAGAGCCGCCTTATTGTCTGGCCCTTGTCGCTGGTAGCGGGTTACGTTGCTAGTCCCGTTGTAGCACCATAAGGGATGACCCCTTTGTTGCAAGGGTTGCACACATCGGGTAATAGCGATGGCAATTACTTCGATCATGGTCAGCTTACTGCTAGTTACCAGCCTGGTCTTGGCCGCCAGCGCACGCACCTCTTCACTGTCCCATTGGGAAGGGCCTCTGGGCCGCCAGTTGAACCGCTTTATATGCGGGTCGTTTGAGTATTTGAGCAACCTTTGCCGAATTGGATTGGTGAGGGGAACGTCTTCAATGTAAAACCACTCTGAGGTCCATCCTTTGGGATCTTTCTGTGGGGTCCCAATTGGGTACCCTGTCCCAGCTATCTGCCATACTTCGGCATCGCCCACCTTGACTATGGATCCCTCTCGGAGGCGAGGGACAAGACAAAAATACTTCCTCCACAAGTCAAAGTGGGCCTCGCAACTCAAAAATATCTCGCACAGGGCTACAAAGCCAGAGATGTGCAATATGGACCCCGGGGTGAGGTTGTGGAGCTGTATCCCGTAGAACTCCAACAAACCCTGTAAAAAGGGATGAATAGGAAAGCCCAAACCTCTTAGAAGGAAGGGCACGAGACATACCCTCTCCTCCTTACTCGGAGTGGGGGAGTTCTCGGCAAGGGCGCATCCATCGATGGAGATGAGACCGGCACAGACGGGAACCAAATCTACTGGAGGGAGGAAATAATGCGTCTGCAAGCGCCTTAGATGGAGGTGTGAAATTGAACAGCTCGACCAATCTCCTGAGAGTGGACCGTGCAGGCGCGAGGATGAACCTGGGAGGTCAGCCATGGCGCTGGGGAATTTCTTCGGTGTTGTTCTTTGTGAGAGGGGGGAAGTAAATTGTCCCCCGCACCTTTGGATCTATAAATAGGCATCTTACCTTGAAGTTGGGAGGACAAGCTCGTCGAAAGTCGGCATTGGGCCGCACGCCTTCTGAAAAGGTGCACGACGCTCTTTCCCCAAGGAATGGCATTAAACTCTGATGGTCCCAGCTTGATCTCAAGATACCTTCGGAGCCCAGAGTCTTGAACCTGTCTGGGCCTCAGCACATTAGTCCAGGTTCTGGATAAGGTTCGGTGAAAGTAACACGGCTCCAAACTGAATGGAGGAATGGAAGAACTCGTCTTACATGCCAATGAAAGGATCGAGAAGAGGTGTCTAGAGGGGGGTGAATAGACTCTTAGCAAGAAAAGTAGCCGTTTTTAATTTCTTCAAGTTGAGGTGGAGTTTTAGCACATGTTTAAACATTCACAATACATATCAAGCAAGCATGACAAGAGTATATGAGCAGCGGAAAGTAAAGCATGCAATTTGCAAGAATGTAAACGGATGGTATTGGAGTGTGCAAACGCAATGTAGAAACGGAGATTTTTTATCCGTGGTTCCGATAGGTGGTTCTATCGTACATCCACATTGATGGAGACTTCAACCCATGAAGGGTAACGGCTACATGAAGGGTCCACGAAGAAGCGACCTTGTCTATCCCACCATGGACATCGCCCACGAAGGACTTGCCTCACCAGGGTAGATCTTCACGAAGTAGGCAATCTCCTTGCCCATACAAACTCCTTGGTTCAACTCCACAATCTTGACGGATGCTCCCAAGTGACACCTAACCAATCTAGGAGGCACCACTCTCCAAAAGGTAATAGATGGTGTGTTGATGATGAAATCCTTGTTCTTGTGCTTCAAATGATAGTCTCCCCAACACTCAACTCTCTCTCTCATGGATTTGGATTTGGTGGAAAGATGATTTGAGTGGAAAGCAACTTGGGGAAGGCTAGAGATCAAGATTTATGTGGTTGGAATGGAATATCTTGATCTCAACACATGAGTAGGTGGTTCTTTCTCAGAAAATGTACACTGGAAGTGTAGGCACATTCTGATGGCTTTCTCCATGAATGAAGAGTGGGTGGAAGGGTATATATAGCCTCCACACAAAATCTAACCGTTACACACAATTTATCAAACTCGATGGGACCGAATCAGAAAACTCGGTCAGAACGATTTAGTTCATAATGTGACCGTTAGGCATTTCGGTGGGACCGATATGATCAACTCGGTGGGACCGATGTGCTAGGGTTAGGATAAAACCTCATCTCGGTTTGACCGATTACACAAACTCGGTGGGACCGATTTTGGTAATAAGCGAAACATAGAGTTGGTCAAGCAAACTCGGTGGGACCGATTGCATATGTCGGTGAGACCAAAATTATTGCAATAGGCAACAGAGAGATTGCAAGCCCATCTCGGTGAGACCGAATTGATTAGGGTTTCTGGTAGTGGCTATGTCAAGTGAATTCGGTGGCGCCGGATAGATCAAATCGGTGGGGCCAAGTTTGACTTTTAGTTTGGGACATATGTGGATATGAGAAAGTGGTTGAGGGCTTTGGAGCATATCACTAAGCACTTTGATCAAGCAAGCTATTAAGCAACACCCCATCCCCTTTTAATAGTACTGGCTTTCCTATAGACTCAATGTGATCTTGGAGCACTTAAATAGAAAATGTAGAGTCCTGAGCTTTGAAGCTTGAGCCAATCCTTTGTCCTTAGCATCTTGAAGGGGTTCCACATCCTCTTGTCCATGCCACTCCATTGTTGAACTTATCTGAAATATACTAGGTAGAAGTATTAGTCCAACAAGAGATATGTTGACATTAATTACCAAAATCACCCAGGGGGCACTTCTGCTTTCAGTCTCCCCCTTTTTGGTAATTGATGACAACATACATCAAAGCTTTAGATAAAGATATAGGGAAGGGCAGGTAAAGCTTTGGAAGGACATGTAACATTCAAAGGCTCCCCCTACATGTATGCATTCATGTAAATATGAATATAAGAGCATGTGAATGCATAAGCTTGACAGAGCAGGCAATGATTTACATGTATCTTGGCTATATGCATCAGAGCAAATGGTGTGTATAGGAAATGTATCTCCATGTTCATCAGTCCTTCTTGCAAACAATATGTACATCAGCAAGAGATCCTCATGCACATGAGTGTGATGCATATACTTACCTTGTGGTCTTGAGCTGGCTTTGGAAGAGATGAACCTGAGTAAACAAGGTTAGATAACACAGAAACATCTACTAAACAGAGCAAGAACAGTAAACCACAAGAGTACCAAGATTGGCATGACATGTAGTGAGTGAGTACTAGGTACTCTATTTGAGTGTAGACATGTCCCCAAAAGGTAAAGATATGCAATGAATTCGAAGATTTCCTTCCCTTAGATGTCTTGCTCCCCCTGAATCTTATATGGGATACTGGGAGAAGATAAGGAACATAAAATAAGAGCAAAGCAAACAAACAAACAAACATGAACATGTATTTCCCCTCTAAAGACATGTGACTTCTCTCCTCTTTGAATACCAAGCATATGGGGTCTCTCTTTAATGTGATTATCTCTCTTTCCCCCTTTTGATATGATTAAGCTTTGATGTGAGCTCTCTCTCCCCCTTTGACATCAATTTCCAAGAAGGGGTCTTCTGGAGTGTGAGTCAAAATAGGTTTGGTCCTTGAGTCACATAGCAAAGCAGCAAGGAAAAATAAGGTGCTGGTAGAGGATAAGAATCATCGAGTGGAGCTGGAACAAAATGTGCAAGATGTAAATGACAAATAGTTTTCTCAGCGTTGAAATCGGTTACACCGAGTTGTTTTATTCGGTGGCACCGAATTGGTTCGGTTTGACCGAAAGTGACAAGTCAGTGTGTCCGAGTTCATTACAGAGAGAACACTAGTCGCCTCAGCTCACTAAGCAAATAAGATCTCACAAGGATTTGCAGGGAATTAACTAAAGGATTTGCAATGAATTGGATGCAGGGAATGCAGAATAAAAATAAAAAGAGAAGAGATCTAGATGAAGTTTTTTTTGAAAGGGGAAACAAATATGCAGGGAACAAACGCAAGAGCACAGAGAAACTCTAGAGAACTTCATCTAGAATTGGTCGGTGACAAAGTCACCTATGTTAGAGCATATTGACTTGGGAGTCAAGTGAAGGCACTTGATCATAGGTCATACTCATCGTTTAAGCTCAAAATGGGGTTACCATTTTTCGTTTAGGCATCTTGATGTATTCACATCTTGTTGAGTTGCTTTGACCCATGACTTGGGGTAAAGCTTCTCTAAGATGGAATAACATACCTTGGGTGGTGGTGTTGATCTTGATCATGTAGTTGAACTTGTGTGGGATGCTCAAGGTTGATGTAGCTCATTGGGAGCACCACTTGTAATTGGACTTCATCTACCTACATGGGTTAGTTTTGCAAGGATGAGCACTTGTGTATCCAAAGTGACAATCATGAAATATGACACCAAAAGAAATTTGATATATAGAAATTGTCAAAGGATATGTTTGAAGGGTTTCATGCTTCCTTATCTTCAACCACCGTATTGTAGAGACTTGGTGATGTAGAGATTGCTCAAGATGTGAGTGAGTTGCAATCTCATAGATTTAGATTCATCCAAGTACCTACAAGGGTTAGATAACATGCAAGGGTGCAAATATATCCAAGACATATGATTATCATCATAAGAGAAATATCAAGGATTAGTCAAAGGCTCATGCCTTGCATGTATCCAAATGGAGTTCCTACTCCAAGTTTGAAGCATCAATGATGTTCAATTCACCTCTCAACCAGCAAAATACTTTCTCATCAAGCGGTTGGGTGAATATAACCGCCAATTGCTTATCGGTACAAACATGCTTAAGATCAATATCACATTTAGCAATGTGATCTCGAATGAAATGATGACGAACCTCAATATGCTTAGTTCGAGAATGTTGCACGGGATTGTGAGCAATCTTAATAGCACTTTCATTGTCACAAAGCAATGGAACATGTTTCACATATATCCCATAATCTTTAAGAGTTTGGGTCATCCAAAGTAAGTGAGTACAACATGAACCGGCGGCAATGTATTCCGCTTCGGCGGTGGATAAGGATACCGGGTTTTGTTTCTTGGAGGACCAAGACATAAGAGATCTACCAAGAAATTGACAAGTACCCAAAGTGGAATTTCTATCAACCTTGTCTCCAGCATAGTCCGAATCAGAGTAGCCAACAAGATCAAAAGAAGACCTCTTAGGATACCAAATGCCAAAATTTGGTGTATGTGTTAAGTATCTCACTATCATTTTCACAACCTTAAGATGACATTCTTTAGGGGCCGCTTGATATCGTGCGCACATGCACACACTTAGTATAATATCGGGACGAGAGGCACATAGATATAACAATGAACCAATCATAGAGCGATAAACCTTTTGATCGACCAGTTCACCATCCTTGGTCAAATCAAGATGTCCGCTAGTAGGCATGGGTGTATTCATACCTTTGCATTCTTGCATGTTGAACTTCTTGAATAAGTCCTTGGTGTACTTTGTTTGAGAGACAAAGGTACCTTCCTTAGTTTGCTTGATTTGCAAACCAAGAAATAATTTGAGTTCACTCATCATAGACATCTCAAACTTCTCCGACATTAGCTTTCCAAACTTCTCACTAAAATGAGGGTTAGTCGAGCCAAATATGATATCATCAACATAAATTTGGCACACAAATAATTCTCCATTAACCCTTTTAGTGAAAAGAGTAGAATCAATTTTTCCAATCTCCAAGCCTTTTTTAATAAGGAACTTGGTCGAGCATTTATACCACGCTCTAGGAGCTTGTTTAAGATCATAAAGAGCTTTGTGAAGTTTGTAAACATGATTGGATTTCTTAGGATTAACAAAGCCGGGAGGTTGTTTAACATAAACTTCCTCCTCAATTTCACCATTTATAAAAGCACTTTTAATGTCCATTTGGTACAAGGTAATATCATGGTGATTGGCATAGGCAAGTAAGATGCGAATGGACTCAAGTCTAGCAACAGGGGCATATGTCTCACCATAGTCCATACCTTCGACTTGAGTGTAGCCTTGGGCGATGAGACGTGCTTTGTTGCGAACGACTTGTCCATCTTCATCTTGCTTGTTGCGAAACACCCATTTGGTATCGATGATGTTGTGGTTGTTGTCGGGCTTCTCGACCAATGTCCACACTTGGTTTCTCTCAAAGTTGTGCAGATCTTCATGCATGGCATTTATCCAATCCAGATCTTCCAATGCTTCTTCAACCTTCATAGGTTCAATGCTAGAGATGAATGAATAATGTTCACAAAAATTAGCCAAACGAGTTTTAGAGCGAGTAATTCTCCCGGTTTGCCGGTTTGGATATCATTGAAGATTTGTTCGACGGGATGATCTCTTGAGACTCTTGCTTGAACTCATGAGAGCTTTTGCTTGGGTCAGGGTGGAACATCTTCTTCATCATCTTGTTATTCTTCTTGGCCTTCTTTGTTGTTGACGTTGTCGTTCTATTGTCGTGGTGGAGAAGGAGGTTGATGAGGTTCATCTTGGTGTACTTCCTCGTTTTCTTCATCTTGGTGTGTCCCACTTGTGGATGCTCCCATGTCAACTCTTGGTTCACCTTGTTGTGAGGTAGAAGCTTCCACTTGGGCGGACGAGGTACTCTCCTTCACCTCCATTGGACGGATCTTGCCAATAGACAAGTCTTGGATTGCTTCCGAAGGGTCTTTGTCTCCTACATCAATTGGCAATTGCTCTACTTGCGAGCCGTTAGATTCATCAAACTTCACATCTACCGTCTCTTCAACCATTCAGGTGAAATTGGTGTAGACACGGTATGTGTGAGAGTTTGAGCCATAACCGAGTAGGAAACCTTCATGAGATTTAGGAGCAAATTTAGAACGACGATGCTTATCAAGAATGTAGCACTTTGAGCCGAATACTCGAAAGTATCCAACTTGGGGTTTGTTACCAGTGAGAAGCTCGTATGTCGTCTTGCCGAGTAGCTTGTGAAGATACAAGTGATTTGTTGCATGACAAGCTGTCTCAACCGCTTCCGCCCAAAAGTGTTTTGGTGTCTTGTACTCATCAAGCATCATTCTTGCCATCTCAATAAGAATCCGGTTCTTCCTCTCAACAACTCCATTTTGTTGAGGCGTGTACGTAGCCGAGAACTCATGTGAAATCCCTTCTTCATCAAGAAAGGTATCCACATTTGCGTTCTTGAACTCCGTTTCGTTGTCGCTGCGAACCTTCTTGATCTTCACTTCAAATTGATTTTGGGCCTTCCTAGCGAAGTTCTTGAAGATCTTTTGGACCTGCGATTTATCATCAAGAAAGAACACCCACGTAAATCTTGAAAAATCATTGACTATAACTAGACCAAATGAGTTTCCACCTAGACTTTTGTAGGCATTGGGACCAAAGAGATCCATATGAAGTAGCTCGAGTGGTCTTCTCGTGGTCATGATGTTCTTCACGGGGTGGCTTCCTCCAACTTGTTTTCCTGCTTGACAAGCACTATAAAGTCTATCCTTATCAAATATAACATCTTTTATTCCAAGGATATGATCACCTTTAATAAGCTTATCAAGATTTCGCATGCCCACATGACCTAACCTTCTATGCCACAACCAGCCTTTAGAGGATTTAGCAATTAAGCAAGTTCTAGGTTGAGCCTTTTTAGTGAAATCAACAATATATAGATCACGTCTACGTATACCGGTAAAGACCATTTTATGATTATCTCTACGAAACACTTGGCAATCTTCAGTAAACAGGACATTGAAGCCAAAGTCAGCAAGTCTAGATACGGAAAGTAAATTATAGCCAAGAGATTCAACGAGCATGACATTTTGTATGGAGCTATCATGTGATATGGCCATCTTACCAAGGCCAACCACCTTACCCTTTGAGTTATCACCAAAGGTGGCATACTTTCGAGGGCTGTCATTTTCAGCAAGCTCACAAAACATATCCTTGTCTCTGGTCATGTGATCGGTACATCCACTATCAAGAACCCATGACTTTCCTCCAGACATGTAGCCGCGAAGATTAGCCATAAGACCAAAGTGTCTCATAGACTCATCGAGATCAAAGTCACTATCATCATCCTCATCATAGTATCCATGTTCAACATCATCATGTGATGGATCAATTCCTAGAGAGAGTGATTCATTACATAAATGATCATCACAATAGTCATCTTTATGAAATCTAATGGCTTCGGAGATGATATTGCTAATGATTCCAACATCTCCTTTGGCACGCATGAGGTCACGAAGCTCAAATAGGCAATCACCAAACTTAGGATCAGTAGTACTCATTTTATTCAAGGAAATTGACTTATGAAGAATCTCATATAGATTTTGCAAGGAATAGTTTAGGAATCTGTCCTCAAGAAATCTCCATATGGTGTAGGCACAATCAAGAGCATGCAAGCTAGCAATCAAGTTTCTAGGTAATCCTCTAGTGATAAGATTGATAGTTCTAAGATTATGGATCATGTCAATAGACTCATCAAGGGTATGATGCAAGGGGTCAACAAGGCGAGCACAAGGGGTAGTAATGTACTTGCTCAAATGATATTCATTGAAAATCTCAAGCATCTCATTTTTTCACTCATGAAAGAACTCTCCATCAAGTATAGGCACTCTATGTCTAAGACTCCCCAACGTAGACTCATCCATCTTCCTCCAATGGCGATTAAACCAAAGCAATGGAAACCTGGCTCTAATACCAATTGAAAGGATCGAGAAGAAGTGTCTAGAGGGGGGTGAATAGACTCTTAGCAAGAAAAGTAGCAGTTTTTAATTTCTTCAAGTTGAGGTGGAGTTTTAGCACATGTTTAAACATTCACAATACATATCAATCAAGCATGACAAGAGTATATGAGCAGCGGAAAGTAAAGCATGCAATTTGCAAGAATGTAAAGGGATGGGATTGGAATGTGCAAACGCAATGTAGACACGGAGATTTTTTATCTGTGGTTCCGATAGGTGGTGCTATCGTACATCCACGTTGATGGAGACTTCAACCCACGAAGGGTAACGGCTGCGCGAGTCCACGGAGGGCTCCACCCACGAAGGGTCCACGAAGAAGCAACCTTGTCTATCCCACCATGGCCATCGCCCACGAAGGACTTGCTTCACTAGGGTAGATCTTCACGAAGTAGGCGATCTCCTTGCCCGTACAAACTCCTTGGTTCAACTCCACAATCTTGACGGATGCTCCCAAGTGACACCTAACCAATCTAGGAGACACCACTCTCCAAAAGGTAATAGATGGTGTGTTGATGATGAACTCATTGCTCTTGTGCTTCAAATGATAGTCTCCCCAACACTCAACTCTCTCTCATGGATTTGGATTTGGTGGAAAGATGATTTGAGTGGAAAGCAACTTGGGGAAGGCTAGAGATCAAAATTTATGTGGTTGGAATGGAATATCTTGATCTCAACACATGAGTAGATGGTTCTTTCTCAGAAAATGTATACTGGAAGTGTAGGCACGTTCTGATGGCTTTCTCCATGAATGAAGAGTGGGTGGAGGGGTATATATAGCCTCCACACAAAATCTAACCGTTACACAATTTACTAAACTCGGTGGGACCGAATCAGAAAACTCGGTCAGACCGATTCAGTTCATAATGTGACCATTAGGCATTTCGGTGGGACCGATATGATCAACTCGGTGGGACCGATGTGCTAGGGTTAGGGTAAAACCTCATCTCGGTTTGACCGATTACACAAACTCGGTGGGACCGATTTTGGTAATGAGCGAAACAGAGAGTTGGTCAAGCAAACTCGGTGGGACCGATTGCATATCTCGGTGAGACCGAAATTATTGCAATAGGAAACAGAGAGTTTGCAAGCCCATCTCGGTGAGACCGAGATCCCATCGATGAGACCGAATTGATTAGGGTTTCTGGCAGTGGCTATGTCAAGTGAACTCGGTGGCGCCAGATAGATCAAATCGGTGGGGCCAAGTTTGACTTTTGGTTTGGGAGATATGTGGATATGAGAAAGTGGTTGAGGGCTTTGGAGCATATCACTAAGCACTTTAAGCAAGCAAGCCATTAAGCAACACCTCATCCCCTTTTAATAGTATTGGCTTTCCTATAGACTTAATGTGATCTTGGATCACTTAAATAGAAAGTGTAGAGTCTTGAGCTTTGAAGCTTGATCCAATCCTTTGTCCTTAGCATCTTGAAGGGGTTCCACATCCTCTTGTCCATGCCACTCCATTGTTGAACTTATCTGAAATATACTAGATAGAAGTATTAGTCCAACAAGAGATATGTTGACATTAATTACCAAAATCACCCAGGGAGCACTTGTGCTTTCAGCCGACGATCTGAAGATTCTATAGGACAATCCCCAGCGTTGGAGGCAAGTTCGAGGGCTACTGAGGGAGTTATGGACTAAGGGGTCCTCAAGGCGTCGGCCCATCAATATGGGCCGAACTGGTGAAGCCGTACATCGACGGGAGATCTATGAAGCCATGGTGTGCCCTCCAAGTCAAGGATAGGCAGGATCTCTTTATCCTTTATTGTAATCTATCTCCGGTAACCCTAACCCTATCGATGTCTATATAAACTGAGGGTTATTGTCTTCAGGGCGAGAGACATATATTCATTGCCTCATCGCTTTAGAGTTTAGCTCATGCTGATCTCGAGGTAGATCTACTCTGTAAGCCATACTATGCATCCAATATAATCAAGCATGACGTTGGGTATTACCTCTTCGAGAGGGCCCGAACCTGGGTAAACACTGTGTTCGTCGTCCCTTGTTCCCCATCGATCCTAGATCCACGGCTCGGGACCCCCTACCCCGAGGTCTGCCGGTTTTGACACTGACAGGGGGGCGCCCTTAGGGCTTGTGGGCCCCTCTGGAATCCTCTTGACGTGAGACCAACGCCAAAAATTCTTATAAATGCCAAACCCCCGAAAAGAACCCTATATCGGAAGTTCCGCTGCCGCAAGCCTCTGTAGCCATGAAAAATCAATCTAGTCCCTCTCCGACACCCTGCCGGAGGGGGCCATCATCACCGGAGGCCATGGAGGAGGAAGCCGGAAGGGGCCATCATCACCATGGAGGCCAAGGACCAGAGGGAGAACCTCTCCCCATCTAGGGGGAGGCCACGAAGGAGGAAGAACAAGGGGGAGACTCTTTCCCCCTCTCTCTCGGTGGCATCGGAGTGCCGCCTGGGAACCATCGCCGTGGTGATCGTCTTCATCAACACCACCATCTTCATCACCTTCCTCATCTCTTTTAAGCGGTCTACTCTCCTGCACCCCGCTGTAGTCCCCTACTTGAATATGGTGCTTTATGCCACATATTATGATCCAATGATGTCTTGCCATCATATGATGTTTTGAGTAGATTTCTTTTGTCTTTTGGGTTGATTGATGATCTAGATTGGTCTGAGTTGTATTTTTTATTTTGGTGATGTCCTATGGTGCCTTCTGTGTCGCGCACACGTGAAGGATTCCCGTTGTAGGGTGTTGCAATACGTTCATGATTCACTTATAGTGGGTTGCTAGAGTGATAGAAGCTTAAACCTGAGTAAGGGGGTTATTGCGTATGGGATAAAGGGGACTTGATAATTTAATGCTATGGTTGGGTTTTACCTTAATGATCTTTAGTAGTTGCGGATGATTTCTAGATTTCTGATCATAAGTGCATATATGATCCAAGTAGAGAAAATATGTTAGCTTATGCCTCTCCCTCATATAAAATTGCAATAATGATTACCGATCTTGTTAACAATTGCCTAGGATATTTCGGCACACCGATCCATCATTATTCCACACTCGCTATTTGTAATATATAGTAATATATTCTAAATTTATGATAACGACACCTATTTTTATATTTTAGTTCTCCGATATCATGCAAAGCTATCCTCTTCATACCCACAACGTAGTTTTATTTCTCGTTTCTAGATGGAAGCAAACGAACGGTGTACGTAGAGTCGTATCAGTGGCGGATAGGACTTGAGAGAATATTGATCTTACCTTTAGCTCCTTGTGGGTTAGACACTCCATACTTATCACCTCCACCTTTGGAAGTTGCTACAATGATTCCTTGCACTTGGGGATTATCATGCGCCTAGGGGGTGGGCACACCCTGGTGCCTCATGGGCACCTGGTGGGCCTCCTCCGGTGTTTCTTTTCTCTAGTATTTTTTTATATATTCCAAAATAATTCTTCGTGAAATTTCATCTCATTTGGAGTTGTGCAGAATAGGTATTTTTTATGTAGCTTTTTTAGGTCCATAATTCCAGCTGCCGGTGATACGTCTATGTCGTATTTATAATTTTTGATTGTTCCATGCCAATATTGTACAACTTTTACATACTTTTATCAACAATTTATATGATTTATTGGACTAACCTATTGATCTAGTGCCCAGTGCCAGTTCATGTTTGTTGCATGTTTTTTGTTTCGCAGAATATCCATATCAAACGAAGTCCAAACGCGATAAAAATTTATGGAGAATTATTTTGGAATATTTGTGATTTTTGGGAGGTGTAATCAATGAAAAGGAGGCCCACAGCTCCCAACATACACCAGGGCGCTCCCAGGTGTCTTATGCTCACCTCGTAAGTCGGTTGGGTCTCTACTTCGGGCGCAAGGAAGCTTATATCCAGAAAAATCGTGTTAAAATCTCAGTGCAATCGGAGTTACGGATCTTCGAATATTTAAGAAACGGTTTTCGGCCAAATCTAGGGAACACGAAACAGAAGAGAACAGAGAGGGGGATCCAATCCCAGAGGGGCTCCTGCCCCTCCGCCACCATGGAGGCCATGGACTAGAGGGGGACCTCTCCTCCCATCTAGGGGGAGAACAAGGAAGAAGAAGGAGGGGGGCTCTCTCCCCCTCTCTCCTGGTGGCGCCGGAACATCGTTGGGGCAATCATCATGTGACGACGATCTACTCCAACAACTATGTAATCTTCACCAACATCTTCATCACCTTCCCCCAACTATATTAAGCGGTCCACTCTCCCGCAACCCGCTGTACCCTCTACTTGAACATGGTGCTTTATGCTTCATACTATTATCCAATGATATGTTGTCATCCTATGATGCTTGAGTAGATTTTTGTTGTCCTACCGGTAATTGGTGAATTGCTATGACTTGCTTGTGGTTATGTTGTTGTCCTTTGGTGCCCATCATATGAGAGCGCGTGTGGATCACACCGTAGGGTTAGTTGCATGTTGATAGGACTATGCATTGGAGGGCAAGGGTGACAGAAGCTTCTTCCTAAACATGCTTGATGACGACACTTGTTGGGTGAATCACCTCTTGAATGCTTGGTTTTGCACTAATGCTAACCACATTTATTTTTCCAAGTGTTTGTTGTTCTTGCTTCTTTTAAAGGAATCCCAAGATGGTGCGGCATTGGAGAATGCCCATTTAGAGCTTCAAGACGATGAGTACTTGGTGAACGTCCACTTCTACATGGCGATGCCATCTCTTTCCCATGGTGATTTGGTTTTCGATTCGAGGTCAGATCTTTCCCAAGGGGGAGGGGATGATGCAGAGCATCCTATGGACATCACCATGTCGAGAGTCCATTTGGCAGGTGACACGTACGACATCTACTTCATGCATACAAAGGTGAATCATCTCCTTTACATGTGTCTACTTGCACCCCTCGAGGATGGTATACTACTTGACCCCTCTCTCGTGTGCATACATAGGTGTGAGCGGAGCTACATATTCATCAAGGAGGAGTCCAAGCTCAGGAGAACAACTACACCATCCAAGAGCGAAGCCTAGAAGCGGAGAAGGAACTGCCAAGAAGAATGCGGTAGCTCCCAGGCGACCCCGTGCACACGAGCCTCCCTGACCCCGTGCCCGCGGGCCTCCCAGTCTGCATGGATCTGAAGACCTTGTGTGCATGGGAGTGTATCGTGCACACGGGACCCTCGTGCCCACAGGCCTCATAGACCCCTTGCGCATGGGCTCCACTTACCCCATACACATGGGGTTGTCTGTGTGTTGTTGTTGGGCTTTGCCCTTATATCCCCATTTCGTACCTCCTTACCCCTTCATGCCTTGTACATATATATACTCCACCTCCTCCTCCATTTAGGGATAGCTAAGGATAGATCTAGACATTAGAGCTTAGCTCATGTATCTCCCCTTGCGGGATTCCTCTTGAGGGAGAGAAGGCTCCATTGGAGTTCAAGACCTCCATTGGAGAAGATCCTTAGGGATTCAAGACCCCCTTGTGGGAAGGGTCTATCTAGATCATCAAGCTCTCATCTCCTTCATAGGATTTGTGATGAACTCTATCATGTATCTTATTTCCCTTTGATTGCTCATGTACCTTGTGGATCTTGTGTATTTGTTGGTCTAGTGGATGTGTGATTGGACTTGTTCTTGAGTGTTCCTCTTGTGATTTCCCCTCTTGTTCTCTGTGTTCTTCGTGGATCCCCCTCCAATTCGTGAAAGATCTCCACTTAGGGTCTCCACTCTACAACACTACTGCTAGGTCATGTGGGGAACTACTCACACATCATCAGAGGTGCAACAAGGTTGATGTAGAGGCCCTCCGTGATCGATTCCCGCTTCGACAGAGTACCGGGGGAGGCCGCCAGATGAGATCACGAAAGAATAGAGGCTTGCAGTGGCGTAATAATTGTTTTGGGTCTTGCTCTAGTGGTTTCTGGAATTTAGTGGATTTATGGAGTTGGAATTAGGTCAATCGGAGCTACGAAGGGCCCACAAGCTCAGGTGGCGCCCCCTGGGGATGCGCTCTGTGAGCTTGTGGCCCACTCGTATATCTTCTGGCCTCCTCCGGAAGCTTCCAGGGTCCCTTTTGGTCCAGAAAAAATCACCGTAAAGTTTCATTGTGTTTGGAGTTCCTTTGGTACTGTATTCTTGCGAAACAATAAAATAGTAAAAAATAGAAACTGGCATTGGGCACTAGGTTAATAGGTTAGTTCCCAAAAATGATATAAAATTGCATATAAAGAATACAAGATTGATAATATTATTGTTGGAAACGTAGCATGCAATTTCTAAAAAAAATCCTACGCTCACGCAAGATCTATCTAGGATATGCATAGCAACGAGAGGGGAGAGTGTGTCCACGTACCCTCGTAGACCGAAAGCGGAAGCGTTAGTTTAAGGCGGTTGATGTAGTCGAACGTCTTCGCGATCCAACCGATCAAGTACCGAACGTACGGCACCTCCGAGTTCAGCACATGTTCAGCTTGATGATGTCCCTCGAACTCTTGATCCAGCAAAGTGTCGAGGGAGAGTTTCGTCAGCACGACGGCGTGATGATGGTGATGCTGAAGTGATCCGCGCAGGGCTTCACATAAGCACTACGACAATATGACCGGAGGAATAAACGGTGGAGGGGGGCACCGCACACGGCTAAGAAACAATTGATGTGCTTTGGGGTGCCCCCTGCCCTCGTATATAAAGGAGGAGAGGGGGGAGGCCGGCCTAGGGGCGCGCCAAGTGGGGAGGAAACCCACTTGGACTCCTAGTACTATTCGCCCCCCTCCCTTCCTCTTTCGGAGGGGGAAAGGGGGAAGGAGAGGGAGACGGAGAAGGAAAGGGGGGTTGTGCCCCCTCCCCTTATCCAATTCGGACTCCCAATGGGGGGGCCACCCCCTTGTGGGTTGCCCTGCCTCTCCTCTATGGCCCATGTGGCCCATTACTTCCCCTGGGGGGTTCTGGTAACCTCCCAGTACTCCGAAAAATATCTGAAACACTCCGGAACCATTCCGGTGTTCGAATACTATCGTCCAATACATCAATCTTTACCTCTTGACCATTTCGAGACTCTTCGTCATGTCCGTGATCTCATCCGGGACTCCGAACAATCTTCGGTCACCAAAACACATAACTCATAGTACAAATCGTCATCGAACGTTAAGCGTGCGGACCCTACGGGTTCGAGAACTATGTAAACATGATCGAGACACATCTCCGGTCAATAACCAATAGCGGAACCTGGATGTCATATTGGTTCGTACATATTCTACGAAGATCTTTATCAGTCAAACCGCAATGACAATATACATTATTCCCTTTGTCATCGGTATGTTACTTGCCCAAGATTCGATCGTCGGTAACTTCATACCTAGTTCAATCTCGTTACCGGCAAGTCTCTTTACTCGTTCCGTAATGCATCATCCCGCAACTAACTCATTAGTCAAATTGCTTGCAAGTCTTATCATGATGTGCATTACCAAGAGGGCCCAGAGATACCCCGCTGATACTCGGAGTGACAAATCCTAATCTCGATCCATGCCAACCCAACAAACACCTTCGGAGACCCCTATAGAGCATCTTTATAATCACCCAGTTATGTTGTGACATTTGATAGCACACAAGGTGTTCCTCCGGTATTCGGGAGTTGCATAATCTCATAGTCAAAGGAATATGTATAGGTCATGAAGAAAGCAATAGCAATAAAACTTAATGATCATTATGCTAAGCTAACGGATGGGTCTTGTCCATCACATCATTCTCCTAATGATGTGATCCCGTTCATCAAATGACAACACATGTCTATGGTTAGGAAACTTAACCATCTTTGATTTAACGAGCTTAGGGGTGGGCATTCGGTATAAACCAAAAATTCGGTTTCTACCGTTCGGTTTATTTCAATATTCGGTTCATAGAATCAGAAACCGAAAATGAGTACAAAAAAAAGCTAACTGAAAAATCGGTTAACCGAT
Organism: Aegilops umbellulata; assembly: GCA_032464435.1. Classification (NCBI taxonomy): domain Eukaryota; kingdom Viridiplantae; phylum Streptophyta; class Magnoliopsida; order Poales; family Poaceae; genus Aegilops; species Aegilops umbellulata. The sequence continues at coordinate 293,331,462 of CP136060.1, forward strand.
TATTTCAGTGCGGTTTTCGGTTTATACCGAAGGCCCCGTTGATTGAGCAATTGCGCTCTATGCCCAGGCGAGCAGCGGCACGCACTTATATAGCTGAGCCTGTCTACCTTTCCTGATTGACCAAGCAAGGTGGGACTGAAGGAAGTGTGTCCCAATCGATTAAGTCACACGTGCTAGCTTCGTGGGCTAGTGGGCAGTGGGCTATCTAGCTAGGTCCAGTAGATAGTTGCGTAGCTAGTTGGGCTGGGTACGGGAAAACAACCGGACGTGGTTCGCGTACAGAGACTGGGAGAAATTCCACGTTAGTACTCCTGCATACTAGTTCGGTACTAGTTCGGCTAACCAAGAAAACAACCGAAGAGACCGAACTTTGTTCGGTTATTGGAACTAAAAAACGAAATTGTCTGTATCAATTTAAAAAACCGAAAATTCGGTTTATTCGGTCTCGGTTTCGGTCCGGTGTTCGGTTCGTCGGTTTTTCTGCCCACCCCTAAACGAGCTAGTCTAGTAGAGGCTTACTAGGGACACTGTGTTTTATCTATGTATCCACACATGTATCAAGTTTTCGGTTAATACAATTCTAGCACGAATAATAAACATTTATCATGATATAAGGAAATATAAAATAACAACTTTATTATTGCCTCTAGGGCATATTTCCTTCAGTCTCCCACTTGCACTAGAGTCAATAATCTAGTTCACATTGCCATGTGATTTAACACCAATAGATCACATCGTCATGTGATTAACACCCATAGTTCACATCGCCATGTGACCAACACCCAAAGGGTTTACTAGAGCCAATAATCTAGTTCACATCGCCATGTGATTAACACCCAAAGAGTACTAAGGTGTGATCATGTTTTGCTTGTGAGAGAAGTTTAGCCAACGGGTCTGCCACATTCAGATCCGTATGTATTTTGCAAATTTCTATGTCTACAATGCTCTGCACGGAGCTACTTTAGCTAATTGCTCCCACTTTCAATATGTATCCAGATTGAGACTCAGAGTCATCCGGATCAGTGTCAAAGCTTGCATCGACGTAACCCTTTACAACGAACTCTTTGTCACCTCCATAACCGAGAAACATTTCCTTAGTCCTCTTTAGGTACCTAAGGATAATTTTGACCGTTGTCCAGTGATCTACTCATGGATCACTATTATACCCCCTTGCCAAACTCATGGCAAGGTACACAATAGGTTTCGTATACATCATGGCATACTTTATAGAACCTATGGCTAAGGCATAGGGAATGACTTTCATTCTCTCTGTCGTGGTCGGGTTTTGAGTCTTACTCAACTTCATACCTTACAACTCAGGCAAGAACACCTTCTTTGAGTGATCCATTTTGAACTCCTTCAAAATCTTATCAAGGTATGTACTCATCGAAAGTTTTATCAAGCGTCTTGATCTATCTCTATAGATCTTGATGCCCAATATGTAAGCAGCTTCACCAAGGTCTTTCTTTGAAAAACTTCTTTTAAACACTCCTTTATGCTTTCCAGAAAATTCTACATCATTTCCGATCAACAATATGCCATTCACATATACTTATCAGAAAGGTTGTAGTGCTCCCACTCACTTTCTTGTAAATACAAGCTTCACCGCAAGTCTGTATAAAACTATATGCTTTGATCAACGCATCAAAGCGTATATTACAACTCCGAGATGGTTGCACCAGTCCATACATGGATCGCTGGAGCTTGCACATTTTGTTAGCACCTTTAGGATTGACAAAACCTTCTGGTTGTATCATATACAACTCTTCTTTAATAAATCCACTAAGGAATGCAGCTTTTGACATCCATTTGCCAGATTTCATAAAATGTGGTAATTGCTAACATGATCCAGACAGACTTAAGCATCGCTACGAGTGAGAAAATCTCATTGTAGTCAACACCTTGAACTTGTCGAAAACCTTTTGCGGCAAGTCGAGCTTTGTAGAGAGTAACACTACCATCAGTGTTCGTCTTCCTCTTGAAGATCCATTTATTTTCAATGGCTTGCCAATCATCGGGAAAGTCCACCAAAGCCCACACTTTGTTCCCATACATGGATCATATCTCAGATTTCATGGCCTCAAGCCATCTGTCGGAATTTGGGCTCATCATAGCTTCTTCATAGTTTGTAGGTTTTCCATGGTCTAATAACATGACTTCCAGGACATGATTACTGAACCACTCTGGTGCGGAACGTGCTCTGTTCGACCTACGAGGTCTAGTAGTAACTTGATCCAAAGTTTCATGATCATCATCATTAGCTTCCTCTATAGTTGGTGTAGGCATCACGGGAACAATTTTCTGTGATGAGCTACTTTCCAATTCGAGAGAAGGTACAATTACCTCATCAAGTTCTACTTTCCTCCCACTCACTTCTTTCGAGAGAAACTCCTTCCCTAGAAAGGATCCATTCTTAGCAACAAATATCTTGCCTTCGGATCTGTGGTAGAAGGTGTACCCAACAGTTTCTTTTGGGTATCCTATGAAGATGCACTTCTCTGATTTGGGTTCGAGCTTATCTGGCTGAAGCTTTTTCACATAAGTATCGCAACCCCAAACTTTAAGAAATGACAGCTTAGGTTCCTTGCCAAACCACAGTTCATACGGTGTCGTCTCAATGGATTTAGATGGTGCCCTATTAAACGTGAATGCAATTGTCTGTAATGCATAACCCCAAAACAATAGTGGTAAATCAGTAAGAGACATCATAGATTGCACCATATCTAACAAAGTACGGTTATGACGTTCAGACACACCATTACGCTGTGGTGTTCCAGGTGGCGTGAGTTGTGAAACTATTCCACATTGTTTTTAATGAAGGCCAAACTCGTAACTCAAATATTCACCTTCGCGATCAGATCGTAGAAAGTTTATTTTCTTGTTACGATGATTCTCCACTTTACTCTGAGATTCTTTGAACTTTTCAAATGTTTCAGACTTTTGTTTCATTAAGTAGATATACCCATATCTGCTCAAATCAACCGTGAAGGTCGGAAAATAATGACACCCGCCTCGTGCTTCAATACTCATCGGACCACATACATCGATATGTATTATATCCAATAAATCATCAGCTCGCTCCATTGTTCCGGACATCGGAGTTTTAGTCATCTTGCCCATGAGTTTAATAATCTAGTGATTCAAAAAGTCCAGCAGCATGGAGTTTCTTCATGTGCTTTACACCAATATGACCTAAACGGCAGTGCCACAAATAGTAAGCATCAAACGATTAATAATCTAGTGATTCGAAAAGTCCAGCAGCATGGAGTTTCTTCATGTGCTTTACACCAATATGACCTAAACGGCAGTGCCAGAAATATGTTGCACTATCATTATCAACTTTGCATCTTTTGGCATCAATATTATGAACATGTGTATTACTACGATCGAGATTCAATAAACCCTTTACATTGGGTGTATGACCATAGAAGGTTTTATTCATGTAAACAGAACAACAATTATTCTCTGACTTAAATAAACAACCATATTGCAATAAACATGATCCAATCATATTCATGCTCAACGCAAACACCAAATAACATTTATTTAGGTTCAGCACTAATCCCGAAGGTAGAGGGAGTATGCGATGGTGATCTTATCAACCTTGGAATCACTTCCAACACACATTGTTACCTTGCCCTTAACTAGTCTCTGGTCATTTTGCAACTCCTGTTTCGAGTTATTAATCTTAGCAACTGAACCGGTATCAAATACCCTGTAGTTACTATGAACACTAGTAAAGTATACATCAATAACATGTATATCAAAATATACCTTTGTTCACTTTGCCATCCTTCTTATCCGCCAATTATTTGGGGTAGTTCCGCTTCGAGTGATTATTCCTTTGCAGTAGAAGCACTCAGTTTCAGGCTTAGGTCTAGCTTTGGGCATCTTCATGGGAGTGGCAACTTGCTTGTCATTCTTCTTGAAGTTTCCCTTCTTTCCCTTGCCCTTTTTCTTGAAACTAGTGGTCTTGTTAACCATCAACACTTGATGCTCCTTCTTGATTTCTACCTCCGCAGCTTTGAGCATTGCGAAGAGCTCGGAAATAGTCTTCTCCATCCCTTGCATATTATAGTTCATCACGAAGCCTTTATAGCTTGGTGGCAGTGATTGAAGAACTCTGTCGATAACACTATCATCCGGAAGATTAACTCCCAGCTGAGTCAAGTGGTTATGGTACCCAGACATTCTGAGTATGTGTTCATTGACATAACTGTTCTCCTCCATTTTGCAGCTATAGAACTTGTTCGAGACTTCATATCTCTCAACTTGGGCATTTGCTTGAAATATTAACTTCAACTCCTGGAACATCTCATATGCTCCATGACGTTCAAAATGTCTTTGAAGTCCCGATTCTAAGCTGTAAAGCATGGCACACTGAACTATCGAGTAGTCATTAGATCGAGCTTGCTAGACGTTCATAACATCAGCAATTCAACATCTACTCCTGCGACAGGCCTTTCACCTAGTGCATCAAGGACATAATTCTTCTGTGCAGCAATGAGGATAATCCTTAAGTTATGGACCCAATCTGTGTAGTTGCTACCATCATCTTTCAACTTAGCTTTCTCTAGGAACGCATTGAAATTCAAGGGAATGATGGCACATGCCATTGATCTACAACATAGGTATGCAAAAACTATCAGGACTAAGTTCATGATAAATTAAGTTCAATTAATCATATTACTTAAGAACTCCCACTTATATAGACATCCCTCGAGTCATCTAAATGATCACGTGATCCATATCAACTAAACCATGTCCGATCATCACGTGAGATGGAGTAGTTTTCAATAGTGAACATCTCTATGTTGATCATATCTACTATATGATTCACGTTCAACCTTTCGGTCTCGGTGTTCCGAGGCCATGTCTGTACATTCTAGGCTCGTCAAGTTTAACCTGAGTATTCCGCACATGCAAAATTGTCATGCACCCATTGTATGTGAACGTAGAGCTTACCACACCCGATCATCACGTGGTGTCTCGGCACGACGAACTGTCGCAACGGTGCATACTCAGGGAGAACACTTATACTTTGAAATTTTAGTGAGGGATCCTCTTATAATTCTACCACCGTACTAAGCAAAATAAGATGCATAAAAGATAAACACATGCAATCAAAATATGTGACATGATATGGCCATCGTCATCTTGTGCCTTTGATCTCCATCTCCAAAGCACCGTCTTGATCTCCATCCTCTCCGGCTTGACACCTTGGTCTCCATCGTAGCGTCGTTGTCGTCTCGCCAACTATTGCTTCTACAACTATTGCTAACGCATAGTGATAAAGTAAAGCAATTACATGGCGATTGCATTTCATACAATAAAGCGACAACCATAAGGCTCCTGGCAGTTGCCAATAACTTTTACAAAACATGATCATCTCATACAATAACGTATATCACATCATGTCTTGACCATATCACATCACAACATGCCCTGTAAAAACAAGTTTGATGTCCTCTACTTTGTTGTTGCAAGTTTTACATGTCTGCTACGGGCTTCTAGCAAGAACCGTTCTTACCTGCGCATCAAAACCACAACGATGTTTCGTCAAGTTTGTTGTTTTAACCTTCAACAAGGACTGGCCATAGTCAAATTCAATTCAACTAAAGTTGGAGAAACAGACACCTGCGAGCCACCTTTATGCAAAACAAGTTGCATCTCTGTCGGTGGAACCGGTCTCATGAACGTGGTCATGTAAAGTTGGTCCGGGCGGCTTCATCTAACAATACCGCTGAATCAAAATAAGACATTGGTGGTAAGCAGTATGACTATCACCGCCCACAACTCTTTGTGTTCTACTCGTGCATATCTGTCGAATGTGGGGTTCCGACAGACCCTTAAGGTTCGAACATTGGGGTGCGCGCGAAGTCTTTCCCTCCTACCGATCTACGCTCTAGCTCGCTAAGATCTTGCGGACGAACTCACAACACAAAGAGACACATGGTTTATACTGGTTCGGGCCACCGTTGTGGTGTAATACCCTACTCCAGTGTGGTGGTGGTGGATTGCCTCTTGGGCTGATGATGAACAGTACAAGGGAAGAACAGCCTCCCGAGGTTGAGGTGTTCTTGTGCGTATGAACTTGTGGTGTGAGGATTTGATCTGCCCAGGCTTGCTCCGCCTTCTACTATGGTGGCTAGTCCTATTTATAGAGGCCCTGGTCCTCTTCCCAAATATCGAGCGGGAAGGGAGCCAACAACGGCAGGCAAATTTGAAGGGGGGCAACTAGTACAAGCTATCCTGACAAAAGCGGTCTTCGCCTGCGAAAAGCTCTGGGGTGACGCCGTCTTGGGATCCACGATGACCTCCGCCTTGCCGTCCTCCTGGTCTTGGTCTTGTTGCACCAATATGGCAACCTTTTGCCTGATGCCTCAGTACTCCTCGCCTGCGCTTGCCTCCTTAGCACCAAAGAGGAAATAAGGACGTTGCGCGCACCGGCGCCCGCCTGGCACCCGCCTGGCACCGTTCGTCATGGCTCACATCACGAGAGACTCGTGAGGTTTGCCTCGCCTTGATATCTCCGCTCCTCGTGAGCCTGCCTAGCTAGGCCACTCCAGAGGAAGTCTTGCGTCGTCCGCCTCGCGAGGGTCTTGGATGCCTTGTTGATGAAGATGGGCCGTACGGCCTGCTGCTTAGCCACGCCGTGGGCCGCAGGCAGGCAAGTCTGGGGACCCCCATTCCCAGAACGCCGACAGTAGCCCCCGGGCCCAAGGTGCGCTCGGGCTTGGCTTCGCGGCAAAGCCAAGGGTCAAGTTCGGAGCACCGCGGGCCCCAAAAGCCTGTGGCCTTGGTCGACGCGTGGCGGTTGATTGGACGTGGGCGTCTCCGCTTCCTCGGCAACTGCACGCCCTGACAAAGGCTGGCGCGGGGAGTTCTTTCCTTCATTGCTTCTTTCTTGCCTCGCTCCAGATCCCCTTAGTATCAGCTTTTGTTTCCTGCCAAGGATCATGAACCACCCCATGGGGGCATGTAAGGGTTTGTAATGCCTTTCGTGCTTATCTTCCTTGTTATGAAAACTTGGTGAATGCACGTCCCGTTAAGGCTTGGTCCCCCCTTTCTTTCCTCGCGATAGCTTGTTGCTCTACGTTGACGTGTCCCAGTCCCAAGGCGGCTACAGCCGTCGCTGGTATGCCAGGTCGCGTGCCGTGGTCAAGGCTAGGAGTTGCGCGGCCCGAGGTCCAGTAAGAGCCCCTGAGGCGCAATGCTCAGGAGGTCCCCCTTAGCGCTCAAGCAGCCATGGTAAGGCGAGAAAGGGAGTTGACGTGGCCGCAACGGGGTTGCGGCAGGGCGCGAGCGACCATTAGGCCCAAACATTTAGCCGATCCGGGTGCAGGACTTATCTCGTTGATTTCGTGGTGACTCCTGACGTGGCGCCAGAGCTGCACGCCTACTTGTGCGGCATAGCTAGTCCGGCCCATACGAGTTTCCATTCCCCCATGCTCTCCTTAGTGCTCTACATCCTCAGGTTCCGGCCCTCGAGCGAGCTCAGCCGCCGCTAGTATGCTAGGTCGTGATGCCGTGGTCAAGGCCAGGGGATGAGGGCTGGAGAGCCAGTAAGAGCTCCCGAGTCGCGATGCTCAGGAGCCCCCCTTTTAACGCGCAAGCGAATCGCATGAAGGAAAAGGAGACTCGCGGTGACGTCTGCTATCCTTCCCTCGGGACCCCTGTGAACAGGCACAAGGAGAAACATGGTTGACCGTTACAGCTGTTAGCCTACCGCTGGTTGTTATGGGTGAGGCGAAGGCACCGAGGGCCTGGTGAGGTGACGTGCATGGCGCGTGCCGTGAGCCAGAGCTCGACCACTCAAATTTGTCGGTCGTGGCAGGGACGGACCCATGCACCAGCGTCGTGCCTGTGTGAAGGCCCTGGGGGAGGCGATGATTGAGCAGATGATAGTCGTTGGCAGGTTAAGCATAAAGAGCAGATCGACTTGGATAAATGCAGGAAGATACATGCCACTGGGTCTGGCCTGAGTGGCTTGGCGATGATGCAGCCCGAGGGGCGCCCCCAGCAAGGTGAGCTAAAGACTTAAGCAAAAGGGATACATGCCACAGGGACAGACCCGTGTGGCCTGGGAATAATGCAGCCCGAGGGGCGCTCCCAGCTTAAACGAACTTGGAAGATGTCACCTCGTTCTGTAGACGAAGTAGAGTAGGTGCAGCTGAAGCCACGCGTTGAAGGAATGGCTCCTCATGAGCCACCGGGACCCTGAGCCTCGGGAGGCTCTGGGGGCTCAGGAGGTTCCCTGAGGACTGTCTCCATCTCCTCTAGAATAGCGTGGAACCTGGCCTCCTGAGTCGCCAGGACTCGCCACGTGTTGTGCTGATAGGCCGACGCCACGCTCGGCAAGCCGAAGGTCATGCGAACGTAGCTGTGTGGTGGGCCCTCACAGCGGCCCGCACATGATGGCCAGAAGCTCTCCTGAGATGGGACCCTGTTGAGCCCTGGGACGTCGACGCAGACACGCAGCCCGGCATCCTCGCCTGGATGGGGAGCTGCGCCTTGTGAGCGGCTGTGGCCGCGCATGGCTCTTGCTTCTTGCAGTTCCTGGGTGGTCTTGGTGATGAACTCCTGGGTGGTGGGCATTCCTTGCCCTGTGTTCTCCTGAGGGAAATGTGCTGCAAAGCACGCTTCCCAGTGGTGCCCAAGCACCTCCCTCGTGAGGTTGGCAAGGTCTGAGGCTCTCCAGGAGAGAGCCCCCGAGCCCTGCCTAAGGAGGACGCCGGGCGCGCCTTCCTATGCGATGGAGGGAGGTGCTCCTGGAGCGGGCGCTGATCCTGACGAGGCTCCTGATGCGGCGCCATCTCCTTGGGGTCCTGCGCGGCACGGCAACTTCTTCTTGGGAATGGTCTCCGGAGGGCTTTCACTTCTGTTGTCGGGGTTGTCAATTGCCGCAGCTTGGAAGGAGCGCTCAAGGGAGCACACTGCATCCCTCTATTCACATGGGACCGTGATGATTCCTCCGCTTCCTGGCATCTTGATAACGTTGTAGCCGTGGTGAGTGACTGCCATGAACTTGGCCAGGGCTGGATACCCGAGGGTGGCATTGTACCGCAGGCGGATGTGCGCGACGTCGAAGTCGATGAGTTCGGTGCGGTAGTTCTTGCGCTCCCCGAAGGTGACGGGGAGGCGGACTTGCCCTATCGGTGTGGTGGAATCGTCGGTCACTCCTGAGAAAGGCTTGGTTGGCTGGAGCTACTCATAGGGCACATGGAGGTTGTGGAACGTGTCGACGGACAGGATGTTGAGCCTTGCGCCACCGTTGATGAGAGTCTTGGTGACTTGCACATTGCTGATGACTGGGGAGCACAACATAGGGAGTGCGCCAGCGGTGGCTGCGCACTTGAGCTGGTGTGCCTAGTTGAAGGTGATGGCGCATTGGGACCACCTAAGCGGGCGCGTGGCCTCGAGCTTGGGGAGCACCGCGCTCACCTCGCGAGCGAACTGTTTGAAGATGCGCTGAGAGGCTGGGGCCTGAGCACCGCCCAAGATGCAAGCGATCGCACGCGGCTCCTGGAAGCCCCCAGCCCCCTCGTCCTGGTGGTGGTCATCGTTCCTTCTTGGTGGCGGCAACGGGGGGAGAGCAGCATTGCCCTGGGGGCGATCCTCACGAGGCGGGTCGCGCCACTCCTGGCGCGGGCCACGGTCGTCCCAGCGTCCGCCTCCACGTCCTCCTCCGCGGCCATAGCCCCAGTCGTTGCGCTCGGGGCGTTGACCGTAGCGTTCTTCTCGTATGGCTCTGAGCTCTTGGCAGTCGCTGGTGTTGTGGGTGTTCAGGTTGTGGAAGGCCCAGAACGGTCGACCGTTCTTGGACGACTCAGGCTGATCTCTACCTCGCTTGGTGTCGGGCTCCGCTGCGAGCACAACTGCCTCTTTGCGCTTCACGTCCTTGGCCTTGGTCTTCTTTTCTTCCGCTCCTGTAGCTGGCAGCTCAAGGAGAGAGATGCGCCCCTCCTCAGCTCTTGCGCACTTGGTCGCTAGGTTGAACAGCTCCTGAGAGGTGCATAGCTCCTCATGGATAGCCAGCTCTTCCTTCATCTTGACGTCACGGACACCGTTAGAGAACGCGGAGATGATGGCCTCGTCCGTGACCTTGGGGATCTTGAGGCGGGTGTTGTTGAAGCGCTGAATGTACTTCTGGAGAGTTTCTCCTGGTTGTTGCTTGATGCAAAGTAGATCACCCGCGGCCGGTGGGCGGTCGCGAGTGCCCTGGAAGTTGGCGACGAAACGGTCGTGCATCTCGTCCCAGGAGGAGATCGAGCCGTCCTGCAGGTTCAGCAGCCAGGAGCGGGCCCCATCCTTGAGAGCCATGGGAAACCAATTCGCCATGACTTTTTTGTCGCCGTTGGCTGCTTCGATGCTCAGCTCGTAGAGCTGCAGGAACTCCGCGGGGTCGGCAGTACCGTCATATCGAGGAGGCAGATCTGGCTTGAACTTGCCTGGCCAAGCGACACTACGCAGCTCGGGGATGAAGGCACGACAGCCGGCTGTGGTTGCCGGGGCCCACTTCGGATGTGGAGCTTGGTCTTGACGAGGTTCGCGCTGCGCCTCTATGAGCGGTGCGCGATCTTGACAAGGTGGCGCGGGGAGCGCCGGTGCAGCTTCTCGCGGCCGCGTGATTTCTTGGCAGCTTCTTTCTTCACGCGTGGGCGCCGGGTGCGGTGGATCATGCCGCGGAGACGCGCGCCTTGGTGCCAAGGCACCGTCTTGGGGTTGAGGCGGTGGAGGCATGCCATGAGCCCCGTCGCCCGCGGCTGGCTGAGGGGGAGGCAGAGAGTGGGACGGCGCCGGAGAGCCCCCTGCGGCATGGACGAGCTCAGCGACGCGATCGAGCCACTCCTCATAGAGATCGTCGACGGGGCGGTAGCGCAGAAGCTCGTTCGCCGCGATGAGCGCGACTCATGCCTCCATGGGAGTGCGGTGCGCATGAGACGAAGAACCGGTAGGGGTGAGTGATGGAGTGGCGGTGCGGCCGTCCTGCCGCACTGAAGGATGCAACGAGGACGCATGCTGCTCGTTCCCCGCCGGGTAGGTGGCAGCGTTGGCGGCGGGAGACGAAGAGCGACGAGGTGGCCCGCCTAAGGGAGCCGTCTGAGCGACGCGGGCGGAGAGAGCAGCCCGACGCTTAGCCCGAGCACGGCGAGCGTCCGCCATCGAAGCGATGGAGCAATGAACCGACGGAAGGGAAACTACGGCGCACCCCTACCTGGCACGCCAAATGTCGGATGTGGGGTTCCGGCAAACCCTTAAGGTTCGAACACTGGGGTGCGCGCGAAGTCTTTCCCTCCTACCGATCTACGCTCTAGCTCGCTAAGATCTTGCGGATGAACTCGACGAACTCACAACACAAAGAGACACGGGGTTTATACTGGTTCGGGCCACCGTTGTGGTGTAATACCCTACTTCAGTGTGGTGGTGGTGGATTGCCTCTTGGGCTGATGATGAACAGTACAAGGGAAGAACAGCCTCCTGAGGTTGAGGTGTTCTTGTGCGTATGAACTTGTGGTGTGAGGATTTGATCTGCCCAGGCTTGCTCCGCCTTCTACTGTGGTGGCTAGTCCTATTTATAGAGGCCCTGGTCCTCTTCCCAAATATCGAGCGGGAAGGGAGCCAACAACGGCGGGCAAATTTGAAGGGGGACATCTAGTACAAGCTATCCTGACAAAAGCAGTCTTCGCCTGCGAAAAGCTCTGGGGTGACGCCGTCTTGGGCTCCACGATGACCTCCGCCTTGCCGTCCTCCTGATCTTGGTCTTGTTGCATCAATATGGCAACCTTTGCCTGATGCCTCGGTACTCCTCACCCGCGCTTGCCTCCTTAGCACAAAAGAGGAAATAAGGACATTGCACGCACCGGCGCCCGCCTGGCACCGTTCGTCATGGCTCACGTCACGAGAGCCTCGTGAGGTTTGCCTCGCCTTGATATCTCCGCTCCTCGTGAGCCTACCTAGCTAGGCCACTCCAGAGGAAGTCTTGCGTCGTCCGCCTCGCGAGGCTTGGATGCTTGCGAGGGTCTTGGATGCCTTGTTTATGAAGATGGGCCGTACGGCCTGCTGCTTAGCCACGTCGTGGGCCGCAGGCAGGCAAGTCTGGGGACCCCCGTTCCCAGAACGCTGACAATATCATCTACGCATAGACCTGGCTCGGATGCCACTGTTGGGAAACGTAGCATGCAATTTCAAAAAAAATCCTACACTCACGCAAGATCTATCTAGGAGATGCATAGCAACGAGAGGGGAGAGTGTGTCCATGTACCCTCGTAGACCGAAAGCAGAAGCATTAGTTTAACGCGGTTGATGTAGTCGAACGTCTTCGCGAACCAACCGACCAAGTACCAAACATACGACACTTTCGAGTTCAACACATGTTCAGCTCGATGACGTCCCTCGAACTCTTGATCCAGCAAAGTGTCAAGGGAGAGTTTCGTCAGCATGATGGCGTGATGACAGTGATGGTGAAGTGATCCGCGCAGGGCTTTGCCTAAGCACTACAACAATATGACCGGAGGAGTAAACAGTGGAGGAGGGCACCGCACACGGCTAAGAAACAGTTGATGTGCTTTGGGGTGCCCCCTGCCCCGTATATAAAGGAGGAGAGGGGAGGGGGCCGGCCTAGGGCGTGCCAAGTAGGGAGGAAACCCACTTGGACTCCTAGTCCTATTCGGCCCCCCTTCCTTCTTTCGGAGGGGGAAAGGGGGAAGAAGAGGGAGAGGGAGAAGGAAAGGGGGGCCACGCCCCCTCCCTTGTCCAATTCAAACTCCCCATGGGGGGGCGCCACCCCCTTGTGGGCTGCCCTGCCTCTCCCCTATGGCCCATGTGGCCCATTACTTCCCTCTGGGGGGTTCCGGTAACCTCCTGGTACTCCGAAAAATACCCGAAACACTCCATAACCATTCCCGTGTCCGAATACTATCGTCCAATATATCAATCTTTACCTCTCGACCATTTCGAGACTCTTCGTCATGTCTGTGATCTCATCCAGGACTCCGAACAATCTTCGGTCACCAAAACACATAACTCATAATACAAATAGTCACCGAACGTTAAGCGTGCGGACCCTACGGGTTCAAGAACTATGTAGACATGACCGAGACACATCTCCGGTCAATAACCAACAGCGGAACCTGGATGCTCATATTGGTTCCCACATATTCTACGAAGATCTTTATCGGTCAAACCGCAATGACAATATACGTTATTCCCTTTGTCATCGCTATGTTACTTGCCCGAGATTCGATCGTCGGTATCTTCATACCTAGTTCAATCTCGTTACCGGCAAGTATCTTTACTCGTTCCGTAATGCATCATCCCGCAACTAACTCATTAGTCACATTGCTTGCGAGGCTTATCATGATGTGCATTACCGAGAGGGCCCAGAGATACCTCTCCGATAATCGGAGTGACAAATCCTAATCTCGATTTATGCCAACCCAACAAACACCTTCGGAGACACCTGTAGAGCATCTTTATAATCACCCAGTTACGTTTTGATGTTTGATAACACACAAGGTGTTCCTCCGCTATTCAGGAGTTGCATAATCTCATAGTCAAAGGAATATGTATAAGTCATGAAGAAAGCAATAGCAATAAAACTTAACGATCATTATGCTAAGCTAATGGATGGGTCTTTTCCATCACATCATTCTCCTAATGATGTGATCCCGTTCATGAAATGACAACACATGTCCGTGGTTAGGAAACTTAACCATCTTTGATTTAACGAGCTAGTCTAGTAGAGGCTTACTAGGGACATTGTGTTTTGTCTATGTATCCACACGTGTATCAAGTTTCCGGTTAATACAACTCTAACATGAATAATAAACATTTATCATGATATAAAGAAATATAAAATAACAACTTTATTATTGCCTCTAGGGCATATTTCCTTCAATTATAGCATGAACCAATTAGAAATTATAGATATGTCGGAGACGTATCAGCATCCCCAAGCTTAATTCCTATTCTTCCTCGAGTAGGTAAATGATAGAAACATAATTTTTGATGTTGAATGCTACCTAGCATGTCTTATCATGTAATATTTGTACGGTATGAATATTGAGAAATGATGAAGCAATTGATATCAACATAATAATATCCATGAATACTAGGACATAATCATTACCCTTCAAAATATATGATGTAACGAATCTTATCCCTACTCATTAAATTATGTAAGCATGGCATGACTCCATCTTCCTAACATATGTACAAATCATGAGCACCCTGGTGTCAAATCAAGCAATTGTATCGTACTTTTTCTCGCTTCAGCATTTTCAACTTCACTCAATGTATGAGCGTGATTCATGGACTTAGCACCACGGGTGGAATAGAATATGTTGGTAGATGTGTATAAGGGAAGACAAAAGTGAAGAAAGTCTCGCATCAACTCGGTGGATCATTAGGCAATGGAGAGGCCTTTCAATCGATATTGATGCGAGGAGTAGGTAGTGCCATGCAACGGATGCACTAGAGCTATAAGTGTATGAAAGCTCATCACTGAAATTTAGTGGGTGTGCATCCAACTTGCTTGCTCATGAAAACCTCGGGCATTTGAGGAAGCCCGTCATCGGAATATACAAGCCAAGTTATATAATGTAAAATTTCCCACTAGTATATGAAAATGACAAATCATGGAGACTCTCTATATGAAGAACATGGTGCTACTTTGAAGCACAAGTGTGGTAGGAGGATAGTAGCATTGTCCCTTCTCTATTTTCTCTTTTTTTTCTTTTCTTCTTCTTTTTTTCTCACTCTCTCACTCTTTTATTGGAACAACATCATGAACCTCATCCCCACTTTTTGGAGGACTCATTAGTCTCCACCACTCTTTACCTCAGTGGGACAATGCTCTAATAATGATCATCACTCTTCTTTTTACTTACAACTTGACAAACTGAAACAATATGACTCTATATGAATGCCTCTGGCAGTGTATCAGGATGTGCAATGATCTAGCGTAACATGTATTACAACAATGAACAGTGGCTTTGGCACAAATATCATGTCAGCTCTATATGATCATGCAAAGCAATATGATGATAAACACGTCATGTGGATAGTAACCATGGAAGTTGCATGGCAATATATCTCGGAATGGATATAAAAATGCCATGATAGGTAGGTACGATGGCTGTTTCGAGGAAGGATATAATAATGTTTATGTGTGATAGAGTGTATCATATTGATGACCCACAAGTGTAGGGGATCAATTGTAGTCCTTTCGATAAGTAAGAGTGTCGAACCCAACGAGGAGTAGAAGGAAAGGACAAACGGTTTTCAGCAAGGTATTCTCTGCAAGTGCTATAAGTAGTGATAACAGATAGTTTTGTAGCAAGGTAATTCATAACAAGTAACAAGTAACAATAATAACGAGAGTGCAGCAAGGTGGCCCAAACCTTTTTGTATCAAAGGACAAGTCGAAAGTACTTCTTATAATAAGCAAAGCGTTCTAGATGACACATCGGAATTCTCGTCTAGTCACGTTCATCATGTTTAGTTGATTCGTGTTCACTACTTTGATAATTTGATATGTGGGTGGAACGGTGCTAGGGTGATGTTCTTACTTGAGCAAGCAATCCTCTTATGATTACCCCCTCTTGCAAGAATCCGCAACTATAAAAGAAGAATTAAGATAAATCTAATCATAGCATGAAATATATGGATCCAAGTCAGCCCCTTACGAAATAATGCATAAACTAAGGGTTTAAGCTTCTATCACTCTCGCAACCCATCATCTACTTATTACTTCCCAATGCCTTCCCCTAGGTCCAAACATGGTGAAGTGTCATGTAGTCGATGTTCACACGACATCACTAGAGGAACAAAAACATACGTATCGTCAAAATATTGAATGAATACCAACTTCACATGATTACTTATACCAAGACTTCTCCCATGTCCTCAAGAACAAAAGTAACCACTCAAAAATCATATTCATGTTCAATATCAGAGGGGTATTGTATATGATTGAGGATCTGAACATATAATCTTCCACCAAATAAACCAACTAGCATCAACTACAAGATGTAATCAATACTACTAGCAACTCACATGTACCAATCTGAGGTTTTGAGACGAAGATTGAATACAATAGATGAACTATTGTTTTGAGAGGAGATGGTGCTGGTGAAGATGTTGACGAAGATTGGTCCTCCCATGATGAGAGGAATGTTGGTGATGTCGATGGGTTTGATTTCCCCCTCTCAGAGGGAAGTATCCCTGACGGAATCGCTCCCCCGGAGAGCAAAAGTCCTCCGGCCCAGGCTTCTGCCTCGAGATGGTGGCGCTTTGTCCCGAAAGGCTTCTTCTGGTTTTTTCTAGGGTAAATGACATCATATAGGAGAAGGGGGCACCCGAGGCCGGTTGGTGGGGCCACAAAGTCACATGGCGCGCCTCGGGGGGGGGGGTGCCACCTGAGCTTGTGGCTCACTGGTGGGGCCCCTCCCGATGATTCCTCTTCTAGTATTTTTTTATTAATTTCAAAATAATTCTTTGTAAATTTCCAGGTCATTTGGAGCTCCAAAGAATGTTTATCTCTGTTATAGCTTTTTCAGGTTCAGAATTCCAGCTGCCAACAATTTCACTCTTTATGTGAAACTTGCAAAATTAGAGAGAAAAGTCACTAGAATTGCCTCATGAAGTGAAATATTAACCCAAAACATTATAAATAACAATAAAAAAACATGATGCAAAATGGATGTTTCAACTCCCCAAAGCTTAGACCTCGCTTGTCCTCAAGCGAATACCGAACTCGATAATCATGATCATATGTTTATGGAGAGAGGTGTCGATAAAACAAAATACAGACATGGTAGCATCATGATCATTCTTATAACAACAACACATTAACGTAAAACTTCTCATGATCAAGTAATGTCCACAAAACCAAAGTATAAGAGATAAACTTTCTTGACAACTAGCAAACTATGTTCTCAGTCATCAAAGCAATTACAATTCATCATATTTTAGGAAGAGTCTATGTAAGAGCTTTTGGTTTAGTAAATTTTACATACTCAACCATCATATAGTCTTCCATGATTGCTGACACTCAAAGCATATCTTTAGAGCAAACATTTCCATCAGACACAAACGAAGATAGGGGTTTAATATTTCACCTCCCAACTTTGTTTATCTCAGGGATAATGTCAACAATAATAACTCCTGATCACCTATATGCAATTGGATATGTGTGCCTGGATCATTTCCCACCACATGGTGCTTGCCAAGTGGAGAATAATAAGGTTAGAATAAGGATGGACATTATTGACTCTTGCATAGAAAGTAAATACTAAAAAGTAAAAGATAGACCCTTCGCAGAGGGAAGCAAATGTTGTCATGCGTTTTTTCATTTGGATGTGCAAACTAGGAGCATGATTAGTTGGTTGGCAAAAATCAAGCTGGCAACGTTTTGTCAAGTACAATTTTTTTAAACTCAAATCAGTGTTCTAATAAAATTAATAAAGCTAATCACGATGACTGCAAGCTAGCCGCCGTCACTAGGAGGGCCGCTCCTTCCCGCGCCGTCTTCCGGCGGCTCTCCTCCGCCAGTGACCTTTCGGTTGTCGGTGATGAGGGGGGTCGCCGGATCCCGCGTTTGTGGATTGTTTTAGCTTTAGGTTTTAGGGCCCAAGAAGTTTAGGGTTTTGGATCGTTTGAAGTCTTAGCTTCGGCGGCAGTGACAGGATACTAAATAAAGAAGTTTCAGATTCTTCTCCGGCAAGGCAATCATCACTATTGTCAGTGAAGGATCTGGGAACTAGTCTGTTCAAGCGGGGATGTTGTGGCGGCGGCGGCATCCTTGTGGTGGACATGTGTCCTCGGGCTCCGCCGTTGCGACACGTCTTCTCCAACGTCGACGCGGAGCTTGGGAGGTAGTCGAGGAGCGGATGCAGATTGTGGTCTGCATCGACGACATCTGGAAGACGGAACGTGTGCTGGGCTCGTGGTTCATGGATGGCAGGCATGGTTTCCTCCTCCGACGTCATAATCATGTGGGGGTGCCAGATCTGGAGTTCGATGGCGTGTCCGGGGTGTTGCCCCGGTCTGATTCGTTCAACGGTAATGGTTTCGTTTTTGGCGAGCCACCTTGAAGATCCGCAAAGCTGCGTATCAGCGATGGAGCCGCATCGAGCTCGGGTGAGAAGGTGATCCGTCATTTTTTCTTTCGGTGGCTGCTATGGTGGTGCTAGAGGCACGTGACGGGCGTTGGTGTCAAGCTCAGAGACGTTCTGCTATCTTTTCAGTTTTGCCATGTCGGTCTTTATGTGACTTTTACTTTAATCTTTATGATATGGATGAGACTCATATTACCCAGAAAAAAAAGAAAGTCATTTTTTTTCCAATTTCTTATAAGTTGCCAAAATTAAAGAAGCTTTGTAGTTTTTTTTTTTGAAACTAAGAAGCTTTGGAGTTGCAAATGTTGGCTAAGCTAATTTTTTGACTACCAACCAAGCACCACACCGGGCGGCACGTCTACTCTAGATCTCCATCCCAGTGGTACCGGAAAAAGGTCATCGGCCCAAACACCCGCACGCCCTCCCGCTCCCTCCTCCCCCACCTTTCGCATGGCGAAGCGCGGCGTCGCCGGCGGCGAGCCAATTCCGCTGTCGCGGTTCGGCGCTCTGGTGGCGCAGCTGGAGTCCGTGGTGGCGTCGGCCAGGCAGAAGCCCCCCGACGCGCTCCTCTGCTTCGACCTCCTCTCCGAGCTCTCCTCCGCCCTCGACGAGGCCCCCAAGGTCGCGCCCCAACCCTCCTCTCCCATTGCCCTAGATCTCACCTTCCAGATCCCTGCTGCTATAGCAATGCCTATGCGTATGCTACTGCCGCACGAGCTCCCTCGATCGGTGTTGCTGTGCCGTGATCTGCTTGAATTGGCTCGCTATGGGGAGTAATTTCGGTAGTTCACTGCTAGAGTTCGGTGTCCTTGGCTCCTTGCAAAGCTCTACTCTGTTCTAGTTGCTGGGTCGGAGGATCCTAGTATGGGGTCATATGGTTGCTTTTAGCTGCGTCTGAGGGGGCAGAAGAAGTAAATAAATGCTTCATGATTGACACGCATTTGAACTGAAAATTGCTCACAATTTTGCATCCCTTCCTGCTTGCGTGTGTCAAACTTGCGATGTATGAGCCACCATGAGGAAGTTCGCTCTTTGATTATGTTAACCCACAAAGTGTAATATGCAGCTTCAGGTGATGAATGGAGGATTTCCTTGGTACCTCTGATTTTGAATTGTGTGTTTGATGTTGCTATTCAGGACACCATCCAACTTTGGCAAAGGAAATGCGAGGATGCTCTCCAGTCCTTGCTTGTCTTTGGTGCTTGCCGCCCTGTTCGACGGTTGGCGTCATCAGCAATGGGGCGGATAATTCAGAAAGGTGATGCAATATCAGTATACTCAAGGGCGAGCACCTTGCAGGGGTGGTTGGTAGATGTGAAAAGAGCGGATCCCATGGCATGTGCAGGTTAGGAATCACAATTCATGCTGTATAAATTTCTTAACTTATTTCGGATGTGTTGGCAGTTGTAATTTATCTATTGAAAAATTCGTTTACTTATAGACTTGTAGCCAGCGGGTGAACATAAATGCCCACAATTATCAAAAAAAGAGAAATCATGGAAATACTCTCATTAGCTGAATGAAAAGAAGGATCTACGCTGTTTACTTGTCGAGACCCAATAACAGTGTTCTCATTATGGCCTACTTGCGGGGCATAAGCGCTGATAACATTGAGAACCAAGTCCTGTGAGAGCCTGGCTTAATAGGAATGATAGACTACTCATATCAACAAGGAATTCCTTCTTTTCCGGGAGCCAATTCGAAAAGAACTCCAAAGTTAAGCGTGCTTGGCTTGGAGCGATCTGAGGATGGGTGACCGACCGGGAAGCTGATCTTGGGTGCACACGAGTGAGGACAAAAGTGCGCAGGAAAGACTAGTGTTGGTCTGTGGGGCCAGTCTAGATCCTGCCAAGCGTAACGGCCAGGAACCGGTGGATGTGGCCGGGGCGTTACAAGTCTCCAACTAACAGTTTGACTAGGATAATCTGGTCCCCTCGCCTCTTGACGTCTACCTCTCCATACTTGAGGCCCTTGTTGATCAAGATGCTTCATGCTTGCTCCATTTTTACTTGCAGTTGTCCCCGTGTACCACATCTTGAAGCCGGTATCCTCCACCTCCTTCGCCTTATGCCCCCTTCGTTTGGTTTCTTGGACGCAAAGGATTAACACCTCTCCTCACCGCTGTATCAACTAGCTTCCCTTAACTTTCCTGTCAAGGACCCTATGTTCCAGCTACCTAAGCGGATCCTACTAGGCTCGACTAGCTTCCTTAGCACTCGTCGAGTCAAATGCGAAGACCCTCGCTCATTTTTCAGTACACCCGGGCGTCGATGTAGCGTGCCACTAAGGATGTGATGACCTGATCCTTACGCACTTGTCACCGTATCCAGATCAAGATACGGCGCGCCACCAAGGGGGTGATGGCCTGGCCCTTGCCCATTTGACACCACACCGGGTTCCATATGGCGCATTGCTAAGAGGGTTACGCCCCAACGATGTTCTTCTGGGTTTCATCTCCATAAGAGTGGCTGGGTTTTGCCGTTGGCTCACCAAGCCTATCACAACCCTCCTCCTTTACCTGGGCTTGGGACTGGCTATGTTGAGACAACATAGGCGGAGCTTATGATTATTATTATGAGTGGCTTAGATTATGGACCCTGATAAGTGCCACACGTGTGGCACGAAGCAATTCTGCCCTGACGTTTTTTGATGGCAAGCTTAGTTACAAGAGGATGGCAACTTTAGTTGTGAAACATGGTGACTTTCTGTTTGGATGGCAAGTTCCAATTTTTTTTGAGTTTTTTTCGATGAAACTTTAGTGTAAAAAACGTCAGGGAGGTGTTACTTCGTGCCACACGTGTGGCACTTATCATTTGGGTAGATTATTTGGTTATGATTATGTGCCTGCAAAAAAAATAATAGTATGATGTAGTAATGCATTTTTCTGGTGTGCATTGTGCAATGATCTGGACTAGATGGCCCCTGCTATTTCTCATAGAAGTCGCGCTATAATGATGTGGTCTGCTTATGGATTGTGATTGTGTTTCTAATGATGTAAAACCAAATAATTTCCTAACAGGTGCAGCGCAATGCCTAGGAGAAATTTACCACTTATTCGGGCGCAAGATTACCGCAGGATTGATTGAGACATCAAACATCGTAGGAAAACTGATGAAGTATCATGAGGTCTGTGCTTCTCCCTTCAGTTTCCTTATTATTCTTTCTGTTCTCATTCCAGTGCCTTCTACAGAATATTATCTGACTGTTATTTGGTATTCATATCATCTTTTTATTTCTCTTGCAATACAACATCTATGTTAAAATATGTGGAGTACTTGCTTTTGTTTGTCTAGAAACAATGATTCCTACAAGATCGGGGACTTGCTGTAAATCTGAATAGGTTCGCCTGTGGGACTTTTTGTTCCTACTTTTTTCTTGTTTCCAAGGACCCACAATTTTCTTAATAGTGTTGATGCAGATCTCCAGCCCCGTTTCTGGTGTTCTTTTTGCTCCTTGTTCATTTTCTAGTTTCTACCAGTAAAAGCAATTTTTTCTTACTTGAATCTTCAGGACTTTGTAAGGCAAGATGCACTCCTCTTGCTTGAGAATGCATTGGAAGGCTCTGGTGGTGGTGGTAGTGGTGCAGCTTACCTGGAGGCTTTCCGCATAATCATGCGAGGAGGCATAAGTGACAAATCATATATTGTTAGAGTAGCAGCAGCGCGATGCTTGAAGGCCTTTGCTAATATAGGTGGGCCTGGGTTGGGGATGGCTGAACTTGATACTTCAATGTCTTGTTGTGTTAAGGTATCGTTTACTCATTTTATTTATTCCTCATGTTTACTTAAAAACCAGTGGTTGAAGTTATTTTAGCTGAATTTATTCTTTGCTTGATGGCATTTTATAGGGCTTGGAAGATAATGTGTCAGCAGTTAGAGATTCATTTGCAGAAGCACTTGGTGCCATACTTGCTCTTGCAGTGAACCCAGATGCACAGGTATATAGCTTCATATGCTCTTAACTTTTTTCCTGTCAGTTTCTGTATATGACTCTAGTTGACAGGTAACTAAAGGAGGAAAAAAGCAAAATGCTTCTGCAAAGAAATTTGATGATGGTATACAGAAGCATTTAATTTTGCCATTTGTTAAAGGTAAATAGTGGTGTCCTTTTCTAAGTGTGATGAAAGCTATTTAAAGACATGAGTGTGTATGTATGTTGTTGTAACACTGTTCTGAATACTGTTTTTTCATTCCAGTCTTGCATATTTGCTGTCTTTATTTAAAAAGGAACTAATATGAAAGCATTATGAAGGAGAGGCATGTGAAAGTGAAACAATACCAGTATGAATTCAGTGTGAACCACAATTGTTAAACTTGTTGCCGAACTCACACTATACTGAAAATGGGCATTGATCCTAGTATGTGCTTATTGCTAGTAGCATGCTCAAGGCTGTCTAGAATTAGCATTCTCAATATTTGAATAGGGCACATGGTCAATCCCTAGGTAGCTCAATGGTGGAATGTGTATCCAAGTGCCTTCCTAGGAATGTATCACCGGGGTTCCTTCCCTCTTGATCCTCTTTTATATTGATATGATATCGCAATGTGTGCAACGCTTTCTTTTTCTTATTTTTTGTAATTATTTAAATTTATGCTATGGTGCTCTGTTTATCAATTATACCGCCAATGTGAGCACGCCGCTGCTTCTGCATACGGCACAGATAGCCATGTGTGACTTAGTCGACAATTCATGCTTATGTGCATTCACTGAAATCTTCCCTGTTTTCCTATTGCAGCAAATGGAGCCAATGCAAAGAAACTCCGAGTTGGTTTGTCTCTATCGTGGGTGTTCTTTTTGCAGGTAAAATTTTATTCGAAATGGAATAAAGGTTTTGTAGGAAGTAAACACAAAGACGCGAAAGAAAAATCACGGAATTAGAATAGTGCAATACTAAGGTGACTAAATTTATGTAAGGAGACTACAAGGATGAGCTATTAAGCGTAACTGACCATAAAGTAAGTAAAGATACTACGAAAACATCCGAGTTAGAGTGCCACAGGGCGCAGAGGTCAAATATGTACAAAGATAAGAGAAATTTAATGCTGAAGTGGGCTCTGACATTTTGTAATCTGACTAAGCCCCATCCTCTCACCCATTGTGCATATCCCATCTTTTAAAAATTTATAAAATGGCGCAGTAAGGGTCTTCCCTACTGTTTTCGCTCAAAACAACAACGACACAACAACAAAGCCTTTAGTTCCAAACAAGTTGGGGTAGGCTAGAGGTGAAACCCATAAGATCTCGCGGCCAACTCATGGTTCTGGCACATGGATAGTAAGCTTCCACGCACCCTTGTCCATGGCTAGGTGATACCCCAATCCTTCAGATCTCTCTTTACGGACTCCTCCCATGTCAAATTCAGTCTACCCCAACCTCTCTTGGCATTATCCGCACGCTTTAGCCGTCCGCTACGCACTGGAGCTTCTGGAGGCCTGCGCTGAATATGCCCAAACCATCTCAGACGATGTCGGACAAGCTTCACTTCAATTGGTGCTACTGCTACCCCAACTCTATCTCGTATATCATCATTCCGGACTCGATCCTTCCTCGTGTGGCCACACATCCATCTCAACATGCGCATCTCCGCCACACCTAACTTTTGAATATGTCGTCTTTTAGTCGGCCAACACTCAGCGCCATTACAACATTGCGGGTTGAATCGCCGTCCTATAGAACTTGCCTTTTAGCTTTTGTGGCACTCTTGTCACAGAGAATGCCAGAAGCTTGGCGCCACTTCATCCATCCGGCTTTGATTCGATAGTTCACATCTTCATCAAAACCCCCATCCTTCTGCAACATTGACCCCAAATATCGAAAGGTGTCCTTTTGAGGCACCACCTGCCCATCAAGGCTAACCTCCTCCTCGTGCCTAGTAGTACTGAAACCGCACCTCATGTACTCGGTTTTAGTTCTACTAAGCCTAAAACCTTTCGATTCCAAGGTTTGTCTCCATAACTAACTTCCTATTGACCCCTGTCCGACTATTGTCAACTAGCACCACATCATCCGCAAAGAGCGCACACCATGGGATATCGCCTTGTATATCCCTTGTGATCTCATCCATCAACAACAACAACAACAATAACAAAGCCTTTAGTCCCAAACAAGTTGGGGTAGGCTAGAGGTGAAACCCATAAGATCTCGCGACCAACTCATGGCTCTGGCACATGGATAACAAGCTTCCACACACCCCTGTCCATAGCTAGTTCTTTGGTGATCTCATCCATCACCAAAGCAAAAAGATAAGGGCTCAAAGCTGACGGCTGATGCAGTCCTATCTTAATTGGGAAGTCATCAGTGTCGAGATCACTTGTTCGAACACTTGTCACAACATTATCGTACATGACCTTGATGAGGGTAATGTACTTTGTTGGGACTTTGTGTTTCTCCAAGGCCCATCACATGACATTCCGCGGTATCTTATCATAGGCCTTCTCCAAGTCAATGAACACCATATGCAGGTCCTTCTTTTGCTCCCTGTATCTCTCCATAAGTTGTTGTACCAAGAAAATGGCTTCCATGGTCGACCTCCTAGGCATGAAGCCAAACTGATTTTTGGTCACACTTGTCATTCTTCTTAAGCGGTGCTCAATGACTCTCTCCCGTAGCTTCATTGTATGGCTCATCAGCTTAATTCCACGGTAATTAGTACAACTCTGAACATACCCCTTGTTCTTGAAGATTGGTACTAATATACTCCGTCTCCATTCTTCTGGCATCTTGTTTGCCCAAAAAATGAGGTTGAAAAGCTTGGTTAGCCATACTATCGCTATGTCCCCGGGGCCTTTCCACACCTCAATGGGGATACAATCAGGGCCCATTGCCTTGCCTCCTTTCATCCTTTTTAAAGCCTCCTTGACCTCAGACTCCTGGATTTGCCGCACAAAACGCTTGCTGGTATCATCAAAGGAATCGTCCAGTTCAATGGTAGAACTCTCATTCTCCCCATTGAACAACTTGTCGAAGTACTCCCGCCATCTATGCTTAATGCCCTTGTCCTTCACCAGGAGTTGGTCTGCTCTGTCCTTGATGCATTTGACTTGGCCAACATCCCTCGTCTTCCTCTCCCGGATCTTGGCCATCTTATAGATGTCCCTCTTGCCTTCCTTCGTGCCTAACCGTTGGTAGAGGTCCTCGTACGCCTGACCCCTTGATTCACTAACAGCTCGCTTTGCGGCCGTCTTCGCCATCTTGTACTTCTCTATGTTGTCTGCACTCCTATCCAAGTATAGGCATCTGAAACAATCTTTCTTCTCCTTAATCGCCTTCTGAACATCATCATCCCACCACCAGGTATCCTTAGCTTCGCTTCTCCATCCCATGGACACTCCAAACTCCTCCGAGGCCACCTTATGAATGCAAGTCGCCATCTTCATCCACACATTGTCCGCATCCCCTCCCTCCCAAGGGCCCTCCTTAATGATCTTCTCCTTGAATGCCTGAGCTACCTCCCCCTTGAGCTTCCACCACTTCGTTCTAGCGACTTTGGCACGCTTATCCCTCTGGACACAAATCCGAAAGCGGAAGTCCGCAACCACCAACTTATGCTGAGGGACAACACTCTCTCCAGGTATCACCTTACAATCTAGGCACGCACGCCTATCTTCTCTTCTTGAGAGGATGAAATCAATATGGCTAGAGTGTCGACCACTACTAAAAGTCACTAGATGTGATTTTCTCTTTTTAAAGAGGGTGTTAGCTACGATCATGTCGTAGGCTAGAGCAAAGCTTAAGACATCTTCTTCTTGATTCCCGATGCCATAGCCAAAGCCCCCATGCACCCCTTCAAAACCTGTGTTAGGTGTACCCACATGGCCATTGAGGTCTCCTCCTATGAAGAGCTTCTCGCCAATCGGTACATTCCTAACCATGTCCTCCAGGCCTTCCCAGAACTCCCTCTTGGTGTTCTCATTGAGGCCTACTTGTGGGGCATACGCGCTGATAACATTGAGAACTAAGTCCCCAAATACCAGCTTGACCAAGATAATCCGGTCCCCACATTTCTTGACATCTACCACTCTATACTCGAGGCTCTTGTTGATCAATATGCCTACGCCATTTCTGTTTGCAGCCGTCCCCGTGTACCACAGCTTGAAGCAGGTATCCTCCACCTCCTTCGCCTTCCGTCCCCTCCATTTGGTTTCTTGGACGCAAAGGATATCAACACCTCTCCTCACCGCTGCATCAACTAGCTCCCGAAGCTTCCCTGTCAGAGACCCTACGTTCCAGCTACCTAAGTGGATCCTCCTATGCTTGACTAGCTTCCTTACCCTTCGCACTCGTCGAGTCAAATGCGAAGACCCTTGCTCATTTTCCACTACATCCGGGCGCCCATGTAGCGGGCCACTAAGGATGCGACGACCCGATCATCGCTCACTTGCCACTTGCCAGCAGATCAAGATACGGCGCGCCACCCGGGGGGGGGGGGACCTTGCCCATTTGACACCCACACACGGGTTCTGATGTGGCGCGTCGCTGAGAGGGTTACGCCCCAACGAAAATCTTTTGGGTTTCATCTCCATAAGAGTGGCTGAGTTTTTACGTTGGCTCGCCAAGCCTATCACAACCCTCCTCCTTTACCTGGGCTTGGGACCGGCTATGCTGATGCAACATAGGCGGAGTTACTGTTTTCGTTCAAAAAATAAAGAAAATAAAAATAAAACCATTGTTTGAATTATCTATGTATACAATGTACCAAACTGATTATCATGAACACCTAAAAAGGTTGTTGAGTAGTAAATACCCTTTCAAAGGGTTGTTGCCGTTCACTTCCATCCTAAGGGATGCATCATTAGGCATCTCAACTTCATTATATTTATCTTTCAATTGTTAGCTTGTCGCTGTAGTGAATTAGCAACCGACCTAGCTCAGTGGGTGGGTGAGCGGATGTACAGCCCCATCAATGAGATTTAAGTCCACTTTTAACTTGAACATCGGTGCTTTTCTTCTAGCCAGCAAAAAAACAAAGAAACATACCTACTTCCTACTAGTTATTGTCACTTGGCTCCCTCACAAAAAGTTGTCTTCCTATTTGAACTAGAAAGATTCTACGCCTCAATTCTACTAAATTTACCTTAATTCACAAGTAGCCTGATTGCATTTTGTAGCACATTGATATTTCATTTCTCTCTCTTAACAAAAGTTTTCTGGTGCAGATGATCCATATGAAGTACGGTACCCTGGACAGTGAACTTCAAAACTATGCTGTACAAGTGATGGAAATTCTCCAAGGGAATGGTTCTCCTGATCCACACGCATTGGTAGCTTCCTTTGTCAATTTTGGTTTGAAGTTTGAACTTGTGTATCCATATTTTTTTTTCAACCATGAATTATTATGTTTTAAAATGGCTGTATTGTCAGCAAATATTTCCTTAACAAGAGAGACTGCTTTTTCCACATGCGGTTTATCAATTTATTAGAATTTATTTTTAGGACGGATTGATGCAGCTGCATGAGTTACCTAGAAATATGAAATGTCCACATGGAATTAGTTCACCTATAGATGACAGAAATGTGACACAAGAAGTGGAACATGCGCTTTGTAAGAGCCCAGCAGTTTGATGCTTGTTTCCAATTAGTCTAAACTAGTATGAATTTGTAATTTTGTTTGTTAAGAAAACAGGATATCAAATACTGGCAAGAAAATGTTATTCCACTTCAGTTGCTTTAGTTTAAAGGTTCTTATTGCTTTTATATCTAAATGCCCAGGCATGTGTGCTATATGTCCTCCGAGTTGGTTTTGCTGACCAGATGACCGAGCCAACACAGGGTGAATTTTTGGTATTTCTGGGAAAAAAGGTTCGATAGCTTCAACCTGGTTCTAAAAAACAGTATAAAAAGCCTGAGTGAATTTCCTTACATCCTTTGAATTTCTGTATGTATTGTTGAGTGCAGTTGGAGTCTTCAAATTATTCTGCTCCGACGAGAGTGACAACATTACGCATTCTATCTTACCTCTTGAGAAGCTTGGGCGAGGTATTTGCACTCGAAGGGATGATGTATTATCAATGTTTTTTCCCTGTTTAATTTGCAGCCTCGATTGTTATAACTCAACCAAGTAGCATACTTGATGCATTTCCAGCTACTTTGAGTTACGTGTATGATTTTATATTCTCTTTGGCGAAAGTGTTATTCTTATTTGCTATCTGTTTATGGGCAATTGCTCAGTACCATCACAGAGATCGTGAAGTTTGAAAAGTACTATCCAATGTGTTACTCGCATGTAGCTCTGAGCCTCATATATCATTCCCACAAACAATGATGTTTCCATTTTATACCTCTTTGCCATAGTACTCAGCTAATTTTCTGTTTTTGGATCAATGCTATGCGTACATGAGTAACATCCCATGCTCCATCACACAGGTTCCATCTGAATTCAAGGATATTCTTGATAACACAGTCGTTGCAGCATTATCTTATTCTTCAGCAAATGTATGTTGCAAAATAGGTTTCCTGAATTTTCATTTTGTGTACTCTTAAATTCATAAGTACATGAACATTTTGTTTTTCACATCATCTCTGTTGTACATATCTGCTATGCAATTCCACGATTAAACACATGTAGCTTACTGAATCCTCATGTATGATAGATGTATACTACAAAATTATTTTATTTCAGCTTTCAGAGATATATATTACTAGATGACTAGATAACCATGTAGTCACAGATCCACTTGCTTGTGCCATTGCTATATTACATGTCATGTTACTCTGTCTTGAGAACATTTTCTTCATTGTTCAACTGCTTGTTTTTTCTCAACATCAATGACATCAATGAAATAGTAAACCACTGATGTTGAGTAAACTACACATATACTTACTTTTCTGGTGCCAATATTCATTTTTCTGATTGCATATCATATTTCATCAATCTGTTTCCTGCAAACGACCAACATAGCTTATCACACACTTGCCTGCTTGTCAATACAAAATTTGCATGCAGTGTCTGAACTTCACATTCAGTGTATCATTGATCTTGCTGCCTACTGTATTACTGAGTACCGAGGAAAACTGAATATTACTGCGGTCTTCCATTATATTCTACAAGGTTCCCTTTAATATGAGTATTGAGTAAATTGAAAGCTGAATATAGTGGCAGTCATTTTGGCATGTCCTGCTGTTGCTGCACCTTGTACAGTTGTTTCTTCTAAAAATGAAACTCAAGCCATGCTTAATTTTTCTGTTACCATCAATCAATGCTACAGATGTTCATTTGTATGTTGTCTTAAGTGGTTGATCAACCCTAATATCTTTGTTGACATTGTATAGGTTCGTGTCGAGGCTGCTTTAACATTGCGTGCTTTAGCGGAAGTTGATCCGACATGTGTTGGCGGTTTAGTCTCATATGGTATTACAACATTACATGCTCTCAGGGAGACTTTATCATTTGATAAGGTATAGTGAAGCTTGTCTGTTGCATTTCATAAACTTATTATACCTAGGGATAAGCGGTTGTTCCGGATGTTCACAGTGTACAGCTAGCCATGCTACTTAATATTTAGTACGTACTTAAATAGTTACTCTTTAAAGCGCAGAGTCAACCGATGTCGCTGTTTCTAATTGTAATTGAACCTCTCATGTTACAATCTTGAGAATTGATCTGTGTTGCAGCTTCATAATTACTTTCTGCTGTCTCACAAAGAGGAAACAGTGGTTAAAAAATATGCATCATGCATACAGCATGATAAATACATGTAAGCCTAGAGCATAGTACTTGCAGCACTGACAGAGAGTTTTTGTACACTTGTTTTTACTCACCTCACTCATTAATCAGTACAAAGGCTTGCTGATCTAGTCCGGACTTTCCTATAGGATGAGTTGGCACTAGTCTCTAACATATTATGTTGTGTTTGTAGTTTAATATGTTCATCAGCGACTATCGGTTTATCTTTTCATTAGTTATTGCTACTTTATACTGTATTTGGCATCATATATGCATGATACAGTTTTACTGCCTTGACATTTACCCTCTTGATAAATTTACTTAAAGCAGGGTAAAAATCTGAACCATGAGCTTGATTCACTACATGGACAGGCTACTGTGTTAGCTACTCTCGTTGCGATCTCGCCAAAGTTACTTCTTGGTTACCCTGCAAGGTTCATTTCATTATACTTCGCGATATTTTCCTTGGTTTTAGTCTCTGATTGTAAATTGTAAATGAATGAAGATGTACATTTCGGTCAAATATATCTGAAGTCTTTGTACCCCCCCGCGCGCGCTCCCTACTTGTGAATGGGAAATGGCATTCATAAGTTTTCATATGGCAGTAGTTTGTGGGGCTGCTTGCATTGTTTCACCACTACATCTTCATAGTATTTTGTAGCTTTAGGAATTTGCCTAAGGTTTGTTACATCAGTTTGCTGCTGTATTCCTAGGTTTGTTTGGTAACGATGTAGCCTTGGGCCAAGTTTTAGATTGGATCCTTGGCAGTGTGATCTGGTGGGGCTACGTTCAATATTTTTTAGTGTGTTGTGTGCTCTCATATATCTCTGAGTACCATTAGCACCCCGTGAAAGTGTACTAGGTCATTGTTGTTGTCAGGTCGTTCACCTGTTGACTGTATCAAAGTCCCTTCTGGCATAATAACACAAATAGTTTCATGAATTAACTAGCGCCTAGCATTACGTTTCTGTAGTTGATACAAAACCTACCTTGTTATTCATGTGAACAAAGCAGAAGCAGTGGATAAAGAAATGCTCTAACATTCTGGAATCTGAACCATATGTTTGGCATGAAAAGGCTATAAATGCTCTAATATTCTGAAATCTGAACCATATATTTGGCATGAAAAGGGTATGATACTAGGTTGTGCCAACTTTGTTTTGGATCTATTGTCGCAGGTTCATAACTTTGATAAGCATTCTTAACAGTGCCAACATGTATTAAAAACACAATGTTAGAATGGATAACTCTCA
Organism: Aegilops umbellulata; assembly: GCA_032464435.1. Classification (NCBI taxonomy): domain Eukaryota; kingdom Viridiplantae; phylum Streptophyta; class Magnoliopsida; order Poales; family Poaceae; genus Aegilops; species Aegilops umbellulata. The sequence continues at coordinate 293,362,499 of CP136060.1, forward strand.
TTTATTATTTCTGTTAGTGGAAATTATGCCCAAGGAATAAGCGCTATTTGTTTTTCCAATGTTTTGACCCTCATATATTATAAATTTATCTTACTTTTCCTATTCAATAAACGTGCAGGCTGCCCAATTCCGTACTTGAGTTGTCCAAAAAGATGCTGAATGGCTTCAGCCGAAACCCAGTGGCTGCTATAGCAGAGCGTGAAGCTGGCTGGTTGTTATTAGCTTCTCTTTTAGCATCCATGCCAAAAGAGGTATTGCAGATACTGTCTATGTGTCTCATGTATATATATTGCTATAAAGCTTACATATCGATGGCTCTTTCTGTGGTATGTATGCAGGAGCTGGAAGATCAAGTGTTTGATGTTCTTTTGCTATGGGCTAGTCCTTTTACTGGAAATCCTGAGTCGTACCTTAGTCATATACAGGACTGGGCATCAGAACTGCGGTTCGTTTCAGCAACTACACATGTATTGCATGTTTCTAGTTCATAGATAGTTTCATAATAGCTTCAAAAACATTTTTGTGATGCCGTTCATTGTCATCCTGGATGTCTCTGTCTTCCATACCTGCAAGCTTGGCAACCTTGATACTTCTATTTCTTCCATGATTCTTTGTTTGATACCAAGTTGTGAGTTGTGACATGCATGGTTGGGCATGGGTCTGAAGACTGAAAGTAGAGCAATCGACTGTAGGGGATCACCCTCATCTAGCCGTTGGCAGCGCTCTTCCCTGAGTTGGTAGATAGGTATTAGGCCTTTTGCAGCCTTGGAGAAGGAGGGGGAAACTAGAACTTCTGGTTAGTTTTTGCTTAAGGATCTCAATGATCTGCCTGCACTTCTATAGGAATAGAAGTCCCTAACCACATCAAGTAAGATAGACAACAATGCCATGAAAGGTTCACATCGGTTCCTACCAGATACAGATAAAACAAGAAAGTAGAGATAAAGAAAATAAAATACACTGGACAACTTCTGCAAATCTGTTCATTGCTAAAGTTATTTTTTTAGTTAATTCGCTGATTTGTTTAGCTTTTTGCTGCAGCGTTCTGTCGGTTGCAATCGAGGCGCTTACTGCTTTCATAAGAAGCTTCGTTTCTCCTATTATCGCAACTGCTAATGGTGGAATCTTACTTAACCCTGTCCTGGCCTACCTTGGTGGGTGCGTAAAATTCACTGCTGAATTCCTATTTTAGTCTTTAGTGTGTATTCCGTGAAGGCTAAGTTTCAAGCTATACAATGCAGAGCTTTATCCCTTATATCTTCGTTGAGCGCTAAGCAACTGCCAAATCTCACGTCTGCACTGAATCTCTTCACAACTAGAACACTGATGGCGTATCAGTCCCTTTCCAATCCAGTGGTTTATCAATCAGAGCATGAGCAAATGCTTCAGCTGTGTTCAAGCCCATTCAGGTGGTGTATTTTGAATAGCATGGTTTTATTATATTTATGCTTGGCATGTCATTATGCATTAAAATGTACTCCCTCTGTAAACTAAAGTAGTGATCTAAAAGATCTTATATTAGTTTACAGAGGGAGTAGAATTTAATAAAAATTAGTGAGCACCAACACCTGCTACCAACCTCTGACCATAATACATTCGAACCTCCCTTTTGATTATTTGGAGTGTTACACTGCATGCCCCACAACTTAATTTTGTGTGCTCAATTACCCTAAATTGGTTTGTTTATTTCGGTCCATCTACTCAATTTAATGTAATCGGCTACATAGAATTGTGCAAATGTATTTGAGCACTAAGAATTTTTTAACTAGGATTTAATTAAATTCTACCCAATCATGTATCTTATCTGCACAAGAGAGATTTCAAATGGGTCTGCCAAGCATACTTGACAATAAACACTCGAAAAAAACGTTTCTGGGACTCAGTGCTACAGTACAATTTGCATAACTGTTTTGTCCTTGGTGCTGGCAACATTTGGACATTATTGTGCTGTATATGAATTGCTTTCTAAAACTCTGAATGATTACACAATATGGCATTATCATGGTCTTAAAAGGCAATTCTGTCTTTTCAATTTTTCTTTTGAGCGCTATTTTCACATATGCTTCATCAAGGTACCTGGCTACACGAACTCCCAACACGATAGAACTTCTATAATTACGTTGTAGGTCGTTGGTGTGCTCTAAAACATAGAGACTTAAAGCATGTAATTCATCTTCAGCATTTGACAGCCAATATTCCCTTCTTTTTTCTCATTCTGCATTCCTTTAATACTGTATCACTCGCCTTTTGTTCTATGTATTAACTTTCCGGGTGATGAAACTAGTGACCCTTCCGGATGGGAAGAAAGCTCATGCTTGAAGTTTCTGTTAGATAAGAGAGATGCTTCTTTGGGCCCGTGGATACCTGGAAGGTAGCGTGCCAAGTATGAGTTCTCGTTGTACTGAACTATGGCCAACTACACCGTCTTCTTTTAAAAATATTTATGATGGTTTATTGGTTATTACTAATCAGGGATTCATTTGAGGATGAACTGCGAGCTTTTGATGGTGGTGTTGATGGATTTCTACCATGTGTGTGGGATGATGAAATCAGCAACTTTCCTCAGGTAGTTATCTTTTCAATACCTCGGCCCAGCTGTCTTTATACTTATGTTTGCTCAAAACTTGATACTATTGATATGTTTCACATGCATCCAGACATGGAAACTACACTCTAGGCCAGTTCTAAAATACAATAACTGGTTCAGGAAGGAACTAATTTAGTATTAGTCAATAAGAATCCTACATTAAGCTTATACCTAGAAAGCACTATGTACATAAGGATTTTTTTAAATGTTCCCTTTTACAAGAGAAGCAATTGCTAATTAACAAAGCTGCCTGTGCCTGGTAAGCTCTTTTGATGCATGTATATACTGTCATTCTGAAAATCAATACTGTTTTTTCCTTTAACCGCACTTCTTTTATTTGAACAAAATTGTGCGAAGAATTATAAATAGGAAAATAGCATCCAGTGTGAGGACTGAGTAAGGGTACAGGATAGCGAGTGTGTCCTATGAGGCTATGATCACTTATCAGTCACACACTGAAGTTATGTTTGAACTGGGATAATGTTTGCAGTGTTTTTGATCGGTTGTTCACTTACTCATTAGTAACTTCCTTATGTATTAATCCAAACTTCAACTAAGCTTATTACTGTTGATACATGTGGATGCCATCGACTTTCTACAGTCAGGTGCACACTCTGAATGGGCTAATATATGTTTGTTTTTCTTATTGAAGCCAGAATCAGTAAGCAAAATGCTGGTTAATCAGATGCTTCTGTGCTATGGTTCTATCTTTGCATGTCAGGTGCACTTAACTTCAGCGACTCGTTCATTTTTAACTTGGGAATTCTGCTTTTGTTGATTAATGATTTTCTATTTTTGTTTGTTCATATGCCTATTGACAGGACAATACTGCCAAGATAAGACTCCTGAACAATATTGACCAGTGCCTCAAGGCTGGGAAGAAGTACTCTTGGTATATGTTTCTTGTTTCAAATGCCTGTGTTGCTCTATTGTCAGGGCTAAAGGTACTTCTAATATTTGTTATAAGCTGAGAGCGCTAACAGTCTAATTTGTTTTCTTAATTTTAATATCATCGTGCTCTCTGTTCAGGAGTTACTGACTTTACGTGGCGCTCAATCATTGCCAACTGATATATTTAGTATGATCCAATCTATATTCAAGGTAAAGTATGCGTACAGAGTACAGATCAAATTTGCGAAACTACCCCCCCACGAAAAAAAATTTAACGTGATTACTGGCATCAGGGCATCCTAGGGGAGAGTGAAATTTCTACAGCACAACGGCGGGCAGCATGTGAGGGTCTTGGTTTACTGGCACGCACTGGGAATGATATATTCACCGCAAGAATGGTTTGTCTCTTGAGTGTGGTCATACTTTTGCACTTAATATTAATATTTGCCTGCTTTGTCAACTTTGAATTTTTGTATAAAATTACTACAATTTTTTACCAGTTATGCACTTTATTCTTCATACTCTCCACTCTCCAGGCATGTTGTAGATGGTTATGCATTTCATTTCTCCCCAGATACATTTTCATCTTCTAGACTATAGTAATGGAAGTGGTTTTTGAATTTACTAGGCTCGTTCCCTTCTTGGAGAGCTAGTAACACCAGTGGATCTGAGCTATGCAGCATCGGTTGCACTTTCATTGGGATGCATTCATCGAACGTAAGTTCTGCTTATTATTGTATTTATTCTTCCTCTCCCTATAAAAGACAGTTCAGGCTTTACCTGGCGGAAGCCTTTTTTTTGGTCACCTGGGATATTGCTCACCTTACTTCGATATGTTCAGTACTGTGTTAACACAAATATTTCGTCATTTGTGTTGCATAAGTATGGAGGAGCCAAACCAGTTTGGTCTCCCTATAATCAAGCTTGGTTAGGCTAGTTTGAGCTAGCTTGCATTGCACAGGCTTGTACCCGCAAAGTTTAAATCATCTCGCTTTTGTAATTTGTATTTCTATCAGTTTCTGTACTAGTATAGAGACTGGTGAATGGTGATGACACTTTCCCTCTTTGTCTCCCCAACTCCCAGTTGTAAAAAGCAACTAAAATAAAACCAGAGAAAGAGCTAGCAAGAACAAATCCTAGCTATCCCACAAAAAGGAAATCTCATAACTAAATCCTAAATAGCCACCCTGCGATGTGTGTACACAAAATCACACTAGTACACCATGGTGCATGACCTCACTGAGTAGACCGGAGAGTGCTCCCCTTAAGTCTCGGGGATTGGACAAAAAATTAAGAGGGAAAATATGGAAATTAAGCAAGTTAGTAGAGCAATTCTGTGTCTCAACTCCTGAACTACCCTTAATAATAACACTAATCAATGAAATTGCTTAATGTCGTTGTTGGTTACAAAAACTCTGTAGCATCTGCATGCCTCCATTTTAGCAAACTGCAGCAACAACTGGTGGTTCTGTCTGATTTTACCATTATGCAATCCAACAAAAGGTCAACGGCCGTGAAGTTAACGGGTATGGTGTGCCATAAGGTTGACGACGGCAAACTCGAGGGGATGGCAGGGGCCAAGTACAATGGTGGTGGTTCGGTGCATGTTGGCATGGACCATGGTTGGGAATTCCAGCAGAGCCTTTAATTAAAAAAATGTGTCTAGGGTTCAAAAAGGAAAAAATGGGCTATGTTGGCATGGACCATGGTTGAGAATTGCAGCAGAGCCTTAAGTTAAAGAAATGTGTCTAGGCCTCTAGGGTTCAAAAAGGAAAACAAGATTGGGCTATGTTGGCATGGACCATGGCTGGGAATTGCAGCAGAGCCTTAAATTTAAAATATGTGTCTAGGGTTCAAAAAGGAAAAATTGGGCTAATTTGTAATTTGAAGAAGTCTGAGAGCTGCAATTAAAAATTTAGGGCGTGGTTAGAGCTTGTAATATTTTTTTCTGTCTCATGTGTAGCAAATGCATTGGACTAGTCGTACATATATGTTACTCCCTCCGTCCCAAAATAAGTGTCTCAAGATTGGTACAACTTTGTACTAAAGTTAGTATAAAGTTGAGACACTTATTTTGGAACGGAGGGAGTATATCAGTTCTAGTATTTAACTGTCTTATGTATGTGAAATTGCTCGTTAGAAGCATGTGTCACCTTGTTTATTTATTTGGATTATGTGGGGAGATGTAGTGGTGTCTATAGGGTAAGTTGTTACCTATGTGGAGTTAGTTTGTGTGGGTATGTTTGACACGTGGAGTTCACTGCAGTAATGCTCTTTTTGTTGGTGCAGTGCAGGGGGAATGGCATTATCTACTCTGGTCACTCCAACTGTGAACTCGCTGTCTCATTTGAGTAAGAGTTCTAATTCTAACCTGCAGTTGTGGTCACTCCATGCTCTTCTTTTGACCATCGAAGCTGCTGGCTTGTCTTACGTTTCCCAGGTTCAGGTATTTTTCGTCAGTCTTATTTCATAAGTTGTAACACTCTTTTCGAGCAATGAATTGTGTATGAATTCGACCTAGTGAGTTATACACTTGCTGTGCAGAGGTTTTCAGTGACTGTTCTTACACCATCTTAGTAATTACATTCTCATCAGATTTTCATACGCAGAGAAATCTTGTAATGTGGCAGCCATGCATAGGTTTCAATAGTATTGTTAGTTTCCTTTTGGTTTTTGTCATCTTTCATACTCCCTCCGTCCGGAAATACTCGTCGGAGGAATGGATGTATCTAGATGTATTTTAGTTCTAGATACATTCATTTTTATGCATTTCTCCGACAAGTATTTCCGGACGGAGGGAGTACATGCCATGCAGTTTTTGTGAACTATCTACGCTGTTGTGTTGATGGTGTGAGGATTTATACAACACACCAGAACACACCGGTATTAAGTACATTTTTGTTTAACATCTCTTAAATAGGGGTATGAGATGCAGGGATTGTAGTCCTCACCATTTTTTATCTCAAGGGAAACATGTGGAATATTATCCTATTTGAGAGTAACATGTGGATCTACATGTTTAGCATCATAACTGTGCCACTTTGGCAAAGCAATTTCCATTTACTGTCAAACATCCATGGATACACTTAATCAGGAGGGATCCTTCCATGCAATTCGCCTTCACACTTATTAAACATCTCAGTTTCGTGGAATTAGGGTATCTTTGGTTGGTATACTAGGGGCATGCTTGGTTCAAAGCTAACCTTGCCATATCTAAGCTTAGGTATAGTGTGGCAAAACCACTTTTTTGGCAAATTACCAGGCAATGAAAGTGAAAGCCATGTTGCCAAACCAAAGAAAATCTTGTCACACCTTTCTCAGTCAGTGGTCGGGCCCATGCTGTAGGAAATGTATCTTGGTACAAGTGCGGCCTCTAACCAAACAGGGTGACGAACTCAGGCAAACTTGCCTAACATGTAGTGTGGCGAAATGCGGCATGCTAGGCACCAACCAAGCAGGCCTACCTCTTAATATCACCTTTTGTGCCTTTATTTTGCCCACTAGTTGCATAATAATTGTATTCTTGTACTGCTGATTGTAAATTTGTAATGGGTGCTTTGATATGTTGTTACACAGGGGACACTTTTCCTTGCTATGGAAATTCTTCTGTTGGAAGAAAATGGTTACGTGGATTTTAGACAGGAAATAGGCCATCTTATCAATGCAATAGTGGCAGTTCTCGGTCCTGAACTTGCTCCGGGTAGCATATTCTTTTCACGCTGCAAGGTTGGACAATTTTTTCTGTATAATTTTCTGGTAACCTTTATTCAAGAAAAAGGAAGATCCGGCCTATTTTTCATTGGATCTTGCTAATAATTAATGTCTTATTAATGAATATACATGTCAGTCTACCCTTTTAGTTTTGTTCATACATGTCATTTTACCACTTCAAGGTTCACATGTCATTCTACCGCTTTGGGATGCACATGTCACATATCTTCCATAACGAAAACTTCTGGGTATAGCTATGTAAAGTATAATACAGAGGGTATTGAACTAATGAACAGTGTAAAGTTCATCTTGTTAAGTCTCTCTTGTGCTTGAGTTCTCGTGCATGTTGCTAGAATGACATGTATCTAGTAATGGAGGGACCATTTACTGTCTTTAAGAGACATGAACTTGCAGCTATTTTTCTCCTTTTTTGTTTCTAGAGGAAGTTGTTCACACGACTCATATTGTTAAGTTCAGTCTGTCATTGCAGAGATAAGCTCCTCAAATGAAACGGCTACACTTCTAGAGTACGTAATGATCATAAATAATATCTATTTTCTTTAACAAGTAGGTGATTAGGAGAGGTCAGCTTTGGATGTAGTGCTCAAAGTATTTTCTCTTGTATGTTGCAGATCAGTTAGGTTTGCTCAGCAGCTTGTTCTTTTTGCTCCTCAAGCTGTTCCTGTGCATTCCCATGTTCGAAGTCTTGTCCCAACGCTTTTCTCAAGACAGGTACGCGGTCCTGTGTAGTTGTTTACTTTCTTATTAACATCTCCTTTCTGTAAACAGGTAGGTTATGCCGTAGTGCGTATTCATTTACTTCGATATTAGCATTCCCTTCCCTTACTGTGGCCTCCTTTGTAACAGCCAAGCCATAGGTATTTAGCAGTGTCGACATTGCGTCATCTGATCGAAAGAGACCCGGTAAGGCATGCAAGCTGAAACCCTTTATTTTAGTGCTTCAGTCCAAATACCTGACAGTCTCTAGTATCATTTGCATAAAAGTTATAATTTTCCTCTTTATGTTGTACTACCTCCGTTCGGGTTTATTGGGCCCGTAAGCAACACTCACGCGTACAGTTTTACAAGGCCCCTGCAGGGGGAAGCCCTCGATTTTCTCCCGAATTAATCTCGTGTGCAGTTTTAAAGCGCGGGACGTTTCAAGAAATAGCTAGCACACGCATCTTTAATGGTCCTGATTGGCCATGCAGCCACGATTAGCGCGCGCGTGACATGCATTCGTGCGCTTTCTAGGAAAATCACAGGCACAGTTACTGCGATCCCGGCGGCCTGGTTTATCGGCAATAATACATGCTTAACTACTGGTTCTAATCAAAGCTATATCTCTGCGTTCGAGGTTGCCTTGTTCTCTAAGTTTTGGTCCAAGGGCCCAATAAACCCGGACGGAGGGAGTACATAGCATGGAAATGAGGATTTATTTTTGATTGCTTGTCACTATATTATTTGGCATAAATTGTCATACTGATTTGTCTTTTAATGTAAAAGCTACCTGTGCATGCAAATTTTCTTACAAGGGTAACTGTCTAAACTTATTGCTATTTCTGGAAAATATGCATGTAATCTTTACTACGTAAAGTAAAATCCAGTAGCAGTAAGTGTGTTAGCAATAAGCACTCACTAATTACTGCCAACTCTGCCATTTTGGATGCCATTAACTTTGTATGCAGGAAGATCTGATGTCGTTATATTATTTTGTCATATTTTTCAAATTGATGTTTGATTTGTCACTGAGAACATTTTAATATGAGTTTGATGGACAGCTAGTTCATTAATCAATTAAATTTTTAGCTCTTTCACTTGAATAAACTTGAATGACCTCTTTGATGCTATAACATTTTTTGGCATCTTTATGGTAAGAATACATATGTTTTATCCAGAATTTCCTGTTGTGGAAGAATCCTATGCAATTACTTCCGCTTGTCTTATTTGCCGCTGAATCTTCTATGTCAGGCTGCAATGATCAATGAGAACATCGAAGAGAATCTGTTCAGTATGCTTGATGGGGAAACCGACTCAGAGTATGTTACTACCATTGGTGTGTGTGTGTGTGTTGCATCTGTGGTATATCCTGTATTCTTCGCACCTAGTAGTTATAATCTTTTCGTGTCCAAGCTAGTTCTTATTAGGTTTTGAATTTCCATATTGGTTGAAATATATCCTCCTGTCTTCGCATGCATCATCGTGCTATGATGATGCTGTCCTTTTGCTGCATAATACAAAGATGCCAAGGCTGGCATTGTCATATTTGTCAGTGTGCCATCATAAGGTGGCAGCATGCTATATTTTTGCACCCATCTGTAGCTTCTTACCACGATTATATTATATATTTACCAAAGTAAAGGTGGACTAGTGCAACCGTACAACTGAAGGGATGGAGTGCCGGTGTTAGGTGCCAGTATGTCATATTTTGGCTCCCATGTATAGCTTCTTACCGTCATCATATTATACTCCCATCTGTTCATCTTTGCATGACGTTCTAGGCTTCTTACCATCATCATATTGAGCTTTGCATGGCATTCTATCCCACTTAATTACTCCTTTGAATGAGCGATGTTAAATCCAATCTCTGGCTGCCATATTAGATGCTTGTGTATGCACATCAAATGCAGCCAATATAGGGCCACCACCGCTTAGGGAATTTATATATGGATAACACTGTTGAAGTTTATATGTGGATTGCCTAGCCCTTTCCATCAGTTCGGACTTTTGGTTGCGTTGGCTAGTGCATGAAGCTTAACATGGTATCAGGGCCTAAGGTCTTGAGTACAAGTCCTGGCTTTCGCAATTTATTCAAAATTGTTGTACCCTCCTTTGTGTCCACGTATAGGCCTCTTGAGCCATACCTCTGAGTCTATCCATGTGTTGACTTCCCGTGTCACACGTGAGAGGGAGTGTCGAAGTGTATATGTGGATTGCCTAGCCCTTTCCATCAGTTCAGACTTTTTCTTGCGTTGGCTAGTGCATGAAGCTTAACAAACACAAGGGTATTTATTGTGGATGGGAAACTGTGAAATACTAGGCGTTTACAGTTTCAAAGAGAATGGTTGACAGCATTTTCTACTGAACACTTAAGAAGGGCAAGGGTCTCGTAGTAAATGCGGAACATTCTCTTTGAGGGTGTAAACGCCATGGTATTGTTTAACAAACATACTGAAAATATTGTATGCCCAAAATGTCATCTATGTGCGTTGTGCAAACAGAGGACATACATATTGTATCACCTTTCATTCAATGCTTGTACATGTGTATATTGCTGACACTTATTTTGGATTAATATTTCTATAAAATCATTGTTTGGAAGGTGGAAAATTTATTACTATTATAAAAGGTTCTTGTCAGTTGTGAGATGGAAATTAATTTTCAGTTTTCAAATGTGCAGAATAGCAACATTGGTTCGGGCTACTATTATTCGCTTATTATATACATCATGTCCACTGCATCCATCTCGATGGTTAGCCGTTCTGCGGAATATGGTATGTTTAATAGGCCTTGCATTGAATTTCAATATATTGTGTTTAGTTCCTAAGACTAGTTTGTCCCCATCATGAAGAGAGACATGCATCACAATAATTATCTGCAATGGCATATATCCTTTTAATGTTCTGATTATTCATTCTGCGCCGAGGGTAGATATCATATCTCTACTGGCATACTGTTCCTTGTTTCGAAAAGAGAATCATGCAAAATGCTATAGATTCTTGCAACTAGTATGTTCTATGCAATTTAATTGTAGCATGATGGCATTTCTTATCTCAATACCTGTCTTCCTATTTGCATGCGCGCTGACAGAAGGCTTTTGGTACTATATGCTAAACATTTTCTTGCCTCTGAATTTGTTGATTCTCATCATGAGCGCATATTCTCAGTAAGCGAATCATAGATTGGTGACACTGTGGTACATTCTTCATGGATCTAGTATACGTGATGATAAACATGCGTATTAGTTCCTTCCAAGTGTTGGTACATAATTCTTCAGGAGGAGAATTCATGCTTTGGAGTTGGTATGGCTTATGTTGATTCTTTTTTGCCATTCAGGTTCTTGCTACATCAGTTACAAGAAATACGAGTGAAGGTCTGACCAGTTCTGGACATGATTCCGTTGACAGTACACATGAGAATGATGTGTATGGAGAAGATGACGACAATATGATTTCCGGCCCAAAGCAGGAGCAAGTAAACTGGTCTGCTCCTATATCGAGTCAGTTTTCTCGAAGAAATAAGCACCTCAGATACCGCACTAGGGTATTTGCAGCAGAGTATGTTGTGCATATGACTTTTGCTTCTATCGAGCCCAAACTTTTCTGAAGATACAACGTAATATTTTTTGTTTCCCACTCATCATTTGTACTTTCTATTGGTTAAAACAGATGTGTTACCCATGTACCGGTTGCAGTTGGAACAGAACCAGCTCATTTTGATCTCTTGTTGGCAAGGAGTGCAATAGCTAAGGGGACTTATTTATCAAATGATTGGCTCGTGCTTAAGCTACAGGAGTTGGTCTCGCTTTCGTATCAGGTCCAAACATAAAACATATCTTACATGCAGACCATAGAACCATCTGAAAGAAGTTCTTAAGTCAAATTTGCCTGTTTAAAGCTAACAACTACATTTGCATGGCAGATAAGTACTGGACAGTTTGAGGGCATGCAACCGATAGGCGTGCAGCTTTTATGTTTGATTATGGACAAGGTATCTCAGCTCTTCCAAAGATATAGGCCTTGACATAAATATATAAGTTATTCATGCAATCAACCATTCACTTTATAGCAATTCTAAGGCAAACATCTGTGACTTGAATTATAATATGGAAGAACTGGTCAAGGCTTGTTGACCATGCATATTGTGTTGCCTTTAAAATGCCGTGAAACTATAGTACATTGTTTTGCGAAGTATAATGTTGTACATGTGTCCTGAAATGATTTAGGCACCTGGTAAGTCTAGTCTGTCTATCATGCAATAATGCAGTCCTGTTATTTGCTTGCACAAATCATGTGGTAGTCCTTATAATTGTTTCACCAGGGATATTGAGTACCGAATTGAGATTTTTAAATTATCTATCTTTTTGTATGAATCCTTTCCTGTGATTATATTAGTCCTCTAATTATCCATTTTAAATTATTTACTCTGTTAAACTCAACCTGGGCCATTTTTTTTTTCTAGTTTGGCATGACAGTGGATCCTGAATTTCCTGGACATATCTTGTTAGAACAATTTCAGGTGATTCTCTGATCTCATCACTTCCTAATAGCAGTTTTGAGCAAAAAAGAAATTCTTGATGGCCTGTGTTCTTACTGTGTAATCCAATACATGCATGCGGCAGATGTATGCTGACAAATCATCTATGCTGATATAAATTAACCAAGTGATTGACCAATTATTTGATGCACTGTTGCGTACTTCAAAATGCAGGCTCAGCTTGTTTCAGCTGTTAAAACGGCAATAAGTACTACTTCTGGTCCACTTCTATTGGAGGCTGGCCTTGAACTTGCTACAAAGGTGAAAGCTCTATCCCTAAATGAATCCTGTTCTTTCCCTTTGATATTGATCTCCACTTATAAACAACTATGCTCATTAACACCAGGTTATGACGAGCAGCGTCATTGGTGGGGACAAAGTAGCCCTTAACCGTCTCTTTTTGCTAATATCCCGTCCACTAAGTGATATAGAGGATCTTTTTTACCCATCTTTTGCTGACTGGGTTGTGTGTAAGGTATTTCTCCTAGATTTTCTTCTGTAGTGATACATCTCTTCTGTTTTTGTTTTCATTATCTGGTACCTTCATTGTTTCTGATCTATGCTGTGCAATCATACAGATCAAAGTGCGCCTTCTTACAGCGCATGCTGCAGTAAAATGTTACACCTATCAATTCTTGAGGGCAAAGGAAAATGTTCCTGATGAACACCAGCAGCTGGCACCTTTACTAGCAAATAGCTCAACGCTATTGGGGAAATATTGGGTTGGATCCCTCAAGGATTACTTTTCTATAATCTTTGGCTTGCATTCAAGAATTAATGTAAGACCATCCGTCAAACTCCAATTACTGCACACCTAAGATTAGGAAATGACCTACATTGTTTTCTTTAAACAGCACAAGCCATTCCTTGATGGAATTCAGTCATTATTGGTCTCGTCGAAGGTACAGAAGTATCTTGATGAAGTTTGGGCACTGATTCTCCAGGCAACAGCTCTTGATGCAGCTCCTGTGGAGTTCGGCGCGGATGATTCTGAAGATGTTCATGAACACATGTTTATCTCTGGACGTAGTATGGTCAAATTGGAGCAAAGTGATTTCCAGTTTCTCTGGGGACTATCTGTCCTTGTGCTATTTCATTCACACCAATCAACGGTGAATGGTTCTGTCAAGATGAAGCTTGACTGTAGCAAAGAGAATTTTTTTTCGAACATTGTTTTCTGTGGACTAGATAATCCAAGGCCATGTGATCAAGTCTTACCTGTGTTATTGTCCCTCACAACTGAAGCCTTTTTCAGCAAGGATTTCCTTTCAGTCGATATTTGCCAGGAACTCCTTCAGGTCAGTGCACTCTGCTCTATTCTCGATATTTACTTGTATTCTTGGTTATGATGGGAATCTAAGTATAGTGCTAATGTATGCATTACTAGGTGCATATATACATTTGATGAGTGCGATGGTTCTCTAGTTTAGTTTTGAGTATATTTCTGCCAACCTTGAGTTAGTAGAGCGGTTGAGCCTACTATAGCCATGCAAATTTCAATGCAAGGGAACAACTTTGGCCATGGCAGTCTCTACCGTTGGCTAATAAGCTCAAGTATTTAGCTTTTAATATGACAAGAGAGTCTTACATCTTAGTTAATTCTGTTTCTGAGGGAACTTGCGTCGGCATACCCAATTAAACACTATTCATGTTTCCAAATGATAAGATGACTAGATGCAATTCTGATACGCCATCAGTGTTCTTTAAATCCATGGACATCTTTGGGTGATTGCACAGTTGCAAATTGGTATGCAGGTCTGAGGTTATCAAAAAAGATATGAAGCTGCTTGCTTAGATGTGTTGCTGTTTATTCTTCTATTTAGTTGTGAGTTCGACTTTATTAATTGTGTCATATCCTTCTCAAGGCCATTCTTACGTTAGCAATTTGCATCAATGCAGGCTCTAATATATGCTGATTGCTCTGGTGCTCCTGTTGTATCTCTGTTCTCAAAGGTAATCTACCAATCACAATTCATCGTGCTTTCATCATGAGCACTCCTGAATGTGAACATTATCCTTATGTATAATATGTTTGAGGATATATGATTATTAGTACACGTGAAAATGCAAAGAAAGAAGATGAAAGTTGAAAACAAGTTCATAAGAAAACCAACATAAACACACACTCGGCTTATTATAATGTAAATTCGGAATGGATGCCTGGGCAGCAAAACTATGATATGAATTGGTAAATTGCAATGCCTTGCAGCATGGGATCATCTTGGTCCGACCACTCGTGAATGTCAATCTGGCACCTTAATTTGTATATGTGATGCACAATTAGTCAAAACCCTCCCACAAGGGGTCCACTTCTGACAAACCTGCTATAGTTGGGGTTTGTATTTTGGGGTGTTCTCAAATGACTCCCCAGGAACAAGGCGCCGGGACAAAATGATTTCACTTCCAAAGTTGTCAAAGCATCGAGACACAGTGAAAACTGCTGCGTCTGACAAATTTACCTGAATTAAGCATTGATTGTGCTGATCTGGGAGAAACACTATGTGAGATCAGGCGAATTAGCCTGATACATCTCTTGGCTAAGCTCTTTGGCTAGATGCTAGTATCGTGCCTCTCTCCTAAGCTTCCGGCAATTGTGCCTACAAACTAATGCACATTCATTTGTAGAACTCATAATCCATGACAACAGTGGCGGAGCCAGAAAATATGTATCAGGGGGGCCAAGTTCTGCAAAAACAAGTTAGGGAGGGCCAAACTATTGAAAAATAGATTTTCAGCAGCAAAAAATACTGATGTCACTGCTTGTAGCAAATTAGCAGCAAAATCCTACGCGCGCAGGGGGGGGGGGGGGTCCTGCCCCTGGACTTTATGACGGTGCAACTGAGTGCTGCACCATCATGGAGTTTGCCCAGAGGTTTACAATCTTGTGCCCAGCTGTGTTAAGGCAGGTATTCAGACGGCTAGCCTGCCAGGATTGGTGTTGGACAGCGGAGTAACTGCCTAGGCACTAGCTACCACATGCTAATCCTTGTCTGCTGTTGGACCAAGCACCAGAAACAGTGCAACATCTCTTGATCGCAGCAGCTTTGGCGTGAGATTCTGTCATGGATTCAATCCACTGGACAGCCACCTGGGTCTGGAGATGACTTTGTAGAGCTGTAGATATTCACGAGGCGCAGCATGCCCATGGTGCAATGGAGGGGTGTAGCCTTCCTTGCCATGCTCTACGCATAGTAGATTTAAGTGCCGAAATGCTGCCCTCTTCAACGATCGTCATCGCTAAGCTGATGTCTGCCATCCAAGCAGAGGCACGACTCTTGAGTGGCGGTTGGCACGAAGGGTTACAGTTCACATTACCATCCACGTCTAGTCTGTGACAACTTATTTAATTCTATCTATCAATGCATCAAGACCCGTGGCTTTTTTGTTATCTCAAGAAAAAGGACTTGCTACTATTGTTTCTTTTTTGAATATAAGATCATCATTTATTCATGTGTGCTAAAAGCTTGTGGGAACATTGCACCTTTGTGCCATAAAAGTATTGCTGCTGGTTTGGAATTTGGGGCATCCGTTGATTTGCTCTATTTCAACATGCTTTCATGGCTATTTAACTAACACATTTATCCTCTTGAAGATTATAAGACTCTGCCCTGACAAGTTTTTTGAGGCGGAAGACTTTGTCCTTGTTGCATTAGAGTTATACTCTCATTGTCTTGCCATGGTACTTCAAAGGTATTTCTACCATAATGTACTTAACTCCAAATCCCATTTTATGGGCTCGTGATTATTTCTTCTTTCCTCAGCATAATATTGGCAATTGGTTCCTTTTTCTCTCTCATTGCAGCAGGGATGGAAATTCCCAGGAATTGCCAAGTAACAACTTACTTCCTGAACTATCTTCTGCAAGTGAGACTATGGGTTGCCGAATGAACAATAAGGTAGTGATATGACGCAACCCGAGCTAATATCTCTGACTGCGTGTAAAAATTCCTTATTGCCTTTTGTGACTTATGAAAGCTAATAGCTTAATTCATGTGGCAGCATTTGTGGAAGCTAATGATGGTACTGCTATCCACATCACATCAATCGTCTGAACTAGTCTCGACTGATCAGTGCTTGTCAAATATCATCTCCTTTCTGCATAATATCTTGCCTTTCATGAAGAAGTGCTTTAGAGGTAGCATCTTCCTGTTGTTCTTGACCTACTTCCTTTAAGAGAACTTTTTGCTTGTGTCCGTACAATATCTGCATATTTCAGAATTTCCTTGAAAACATAATAAATATCTAAAATTGCCCTTAGTCCTTTCTGTACGCATCTCGAGGTTCAGTAAACTACTGGAGACTGGTCAAACCAGTCTGGAAAATACGAGTATCTATGTTTGCCATATGTACCAATAACAGAATTTTGCCAAAAGGAAAATCATAGGTAGCTTTAAACTTTTCTGCCCGTAAGTGCTGACTGAAAAGGACTATATATATTAATGTTGTCTGTTTTGCAGAAAGAGCTGAACCAGGTGATGTGCACACCAATCCGCAAGTTGCATTAGGAGCTTTGATTAGCCTGTTGGCATACTTCTGTACAGAATGTGATAATAGGATTTCAATGCTGGAAAACAAGATTTCTGATTCCTACAGGCTGTTGGCGAAGATACTATTTTTTTGTTCCGGAGAAGTCATTGCTCTTGCAAAACTTGTTCACGAGATTGAATTTCTTAATGAAAATGGTGCTAAGAATGATGTGCATATGTGTGGCAGCTTTAGGCATTGCATACACATTATTCAGGGATCACTTCGTAGCACCAACATGCAGGTATCTAACTGGCTTTGCCTACTATGTGCACCTTACATTTCAGATTGTGTTAGTAGCTAAGAAGATGGTTTGACCAATCAGGTTCAAATGCTGGGGATACATGTGCTGAAAACTTGTGCTCAGAGAGAGCTAACTGAAGTTTCACAAACAGAGACTCATTCTTTTATGATATTGCTTGGGGAATTACTAGGAGATGTGTTTGATTTGATGCAAACTGCATTGAAGGTACTGTTTGCAGCTGTATTAATTTTGATATTATTGACATTTCTACGAAATCAGATGGCATGCTTTGACAGCTTTCCTTCTCCAGAATTGTTCAAGCCAGGAATCTGTCAATGTGATTGATGATTGTTTAAAATTGCTTTTCCTCTTCCACACACTAGCACAATCACAGAAATACCAGCAAGAGGCTACAGTACTTCTGTTGGATGCCTTACTGATGGTTTTCTATTTGTCCGATGAGAATGCTTCACAGGTAGCAAATCGATATCTTTTTCCCAGTTTTATATCATGTGTATAGTATCAAGTTTGGTGTTAATGTCTGTCTAAGCGGATCCCTTTCAGGAACTTACTGAAGTAAATACCATCTCCAAGAAGTTGTTCTCTCATTTTATTCAGATTCCGTCAACCGCCATACAGATCAAAGATGTAATGCTGTCAGCACCACCTACAAAAAGACAGCAGCTTCAGGTATTGTGCATTAGTATATGCTTGTCATTCATCACGTGAATGTTTTTGTTTATACATCTTTTGGATCCTGATTTTCATGATGGCTTCTAATTTTTTTTGTCACCTTGCGATCCATTCTCTTGTAATTTGAGATTACCTTCATGCTAAATATCCAGCTGCGATGCAGCTTTCTTTTGATGGGATGTGGGTTTGGGGCATCTTTTGATGTGCTAAATATCTGCATTCTTTGCATCTTAAAGCACTCTGCTCTTGCCTTTTGTTGTAGGACATGATCCGGGCTTCAGTAAGTCATGGTCAGATCATGGTGCCGTTGAATACGAGTGCACAATCACAGCAGAATGTTCAGGATAGCACTAAAAAACCTGTGTCTGTAGCCATAGCGTCTGGTGCTGATGCAGTCGAAGAGAAGGATGGAAATGAAGTTAGCGATGATGACTGGGATGATGATTGGGACACTTTCCAATCTCTTCCCGCAACTGCTGCCAAGGATGATGCAGATTCTGCTATAGTTGTTTCACCTATTCCTGAACAGGGC
Organism: Aegilops umbellulata; assembly: GCA_032464435.1. Lineage (NCBI taxonomy): Eukaryota > Viridiplantae > Streptophyta > Magnoliopsida > Poales > Poaceae > Aegilops > Aegilops umbellulata. The sequence continues at coordinate 293,380,937 of CP136060.1, forward strand.
TCCGTTGCAAGTTCTCAAGAACAGATCCATCAGGGAAGTACTAATCATGATATTGGTGATATGGATGTAGCAGTGGGCACAATAGAAGGCAGTAAATCTGCTGACAGAGTATTTGAGGAAGCCTCTGCTTCACAATGCTCTAGCCCTAAGCCACAGATCAATAGAGAATCCCTAGAGTTGTCGTATGAAGATGATGATGAAGTTCCAAGATATCCAACAGTTGATTGCCTGGAGCAACCGGCGGATGTTCTGATGAATGATAAGACACTGAGTGAATTGCCGCAGGACCATGACAACCAGTTTGGTTGTAACGAAAGAAACAATGGTGACCTGGAAGATGAGGGCACTGATTCAGCTATCGAAGATAACAAGAAGGATGCTCTTCGAGGAACTCGAAGCTCCGAGGGAGATGCCCTAGATGAAAATATTGCTTGCAGAAATGATTCCACTAACAGTTTGAACAAGAGTTCAAATGTTGTGGTTAATGAGGGCAGCGACATGCCATCAACTGTTGATACCAAGGAGTCTGGGGAAGAGTTAGCACCTTCCTCTCATGTCCCTGGTACGACGAATGCTAGCTTATCTGGGAATGATATCAGTACAAGCAATGCAAGCGAACACCCTGGTAGTGCCGACACCAAACCAGAATCATCCGTAGGTGAAAGCTCAGAATCATAACTGAGAGGAACTTGTTGTAGACCACATACATCACTGTAGAGAATTGAAATATGCTGATCGGAAGATAGGAAATGAAAAACAAGGTTGGCCTAGCTGCAAGCACTTAATCCTCATTGCCTGACCTTGATGATACAATCGGCATGCTCAAGCCTGCAGTCTAAAAGAAGTGTCTGCCCCGAGGTGTGGTGAGATCAGAAGCATCGCTCCACGATAGAAGACTCTTGTTCATAGGTATGGGTAGCTTGGGCTTGCAAGTTTGGCCTAGTTATGACGTGGATTGTATTGTATGCTTGTTCTCACATGTTTGCTGTGGGTTTTGGTTGCATGCTGTAGAGTTTGTATATCGAAATTTTAATACTTGAGAGTTCAGACATCAGACGCTGGGGTGCACACATGTATCTACTGTGCAATTGCTGGCCTCATCTTTGTGCTGGGGATAGGAGGCCAGCTGATAGCATGTTTGTATGGGAACCTGATCTACATCATGACATTTTGTTGACGTCATGGATATTCATTACTTATATATGAAGTCGAGTGCGTGTGTGGCTTGCATTTACTGATGTGTTTATGCGATGTTAGCATGCTATGCTTAAATTCAAGGCAAAAGGTGACCGTTATAACCTGTTAAAATACATAAAGTTTGATCCCTAGCACGTTGATTGTTCCCGAACGTCTGAGGACAACGATCGAGCGTGCACATACTTGAGATGTTCGGCCGGCGACGGGGTTCAGGCTTCAGAGTAGCTGAGGTCGTTGCCGTGGATAACAGTGGAACTCGCACCACCTCAAGATGACCGTCTGTCAGAGAAGCATGCCGATGTAGACATTGGCGGCGAGACAAGAGCTGAGCAAGATATGCCTCGGCCAAGCTTGAAATCGCCAATGAAAGTTTCTTGGCGCTCGGGTGCTCGGGGCCCGTCTCTATTCCGGCCCTATATAAGTATTTGTCAAAGGAGAATCGACGTGGACCTTGAGCTCTGTCAACACCTGAACCTACCGCTGAAACCAGTATTTTCACAGAGCCAAAAGAGGTTCAATCCAAAGCGCACAGTCATGCTCACGCCATATGAAGGCGTCACAAAACGTTCCTCGCCAAGGGCTGCCCTTGTAAAGCGCAGACGCATCATCAAACGCACCTCCTTCCTTCCAGCACGGCCAGCAGCGAACCCGCAGCCGCACATGCGCGGACGGACACGTCCTCTTCAGCAAATAGCGAAAACGTAGATCGCACAGTTTGTTCCGAAAGCTGATCGAGTGAGCAGCATATTGATCATTCAGGCGTTGATCAGTGACATGACCTCAGGAATGTGCCAACAGTACGTCGCCCAAAAGAGTTCTCCACAAAAAGATGATTCATTCGTCTATCCATCCGTCCATATTTCTGCCTGGGCAATGATAAAAATCTATTGGAGAAAGATGGTATGTCCAGCCTTCATTCGTCTCTGGTAATGATATATGATCTGTTGCGAACCACATGATCCATGTTAGGTTAGTGGATCACACCTATACCTGACCCTGTGGTTCCGTGCTGTTACTGGTGGATTTGGATCTCATTCATCCTCTCCCAGACGCCACAAACCTTTTTCTCCTTTGCACTTTCCATTAGAAGAAGCCAGAATGGAAAGGGCGATCTACGCACTGTGCATACCAGGTGGGAGTGGGGCATTGTGGATCACAGATGGAGTGGATGAGTATCAAAGTGCACACGGTTTATAGCTGGTCTTCTTCCGTCCATCGGTTTGAGATAGAGCTGTTTTGCATGGTCGGGATGGAAAAGGACGCTTGTGCCAACTTTGGAAAAAGGGGCCTAGGCCCATTTCGGGATGGCATGATGACCTTGTGCGTGGGGCCTCACGTGTATTTGCATGAAGGGTTTGAAGCTTTCTGCGTCGATTCCTCATACGGAGAGGGGTAGAATAGCGAGCAGAGCTAAGAGCATCTCCAGCCGTTACCCTCCCAGGACGCATAAAAACCGTCCCCTGGGGGCGAGCCGGCAATACAATCGGTGCCGGGGGTGGTTTCGCGCCCAGTCGTCGTCCCCAGGCATCGAAATTGGCCCACTTTTCAGTCCCATTTCGGCGAATAAAGGGCCCATATGGGCGAGAATATGCCCATATTCGGCGTGGTTCGTCGTGTCTCGGCGTTCAATTATCAACACAATTTATTCTTATCACATATTTCATCACAGAAAAATCAAATACTTCAACAAAATAGTACAACAACAAATAGTTCAATACAAATTATATAGTTCAACAAATAAAAACTCATATTTCATCACACGACGTCCCCCTCGAGCCTTCATAGGTGCTCAATCAGATCTTTCTGCAGTTGATGATGCACCTGTGGGTCTCGGATCTCCTGACGCATACTGAGATAGGCAGTCCAGGTTGCCGGTAGCAGGTGATCAACTTCGGCTAGAGGACCCTGCCTGTAGTATGGTTCAGTGTCAAACACTGGTTCTTCTTGCTCGCTCTCGATGATCATGTTGTGCAAGATGACACAGCAAGTCATAATCTTCCACATTTGATCTTTGGACCAGGTCTGAGCGGGGTACCGGACAACAACAAATCGAGATTGGAGCACACCAAATGCCCGCTCGACATCCTTCCTGCAAGCCTCCTGAATCTTCGCAAACCAGACGTTCTTGCCTCCCGCCACAGGGTTTGAGATCGTCTTCACAAATGTCGACCATCTCGGATAGATGCCGTCAGCTAGATAGTACCCCTTGTTGTAGTGCCGCCCATTGATCTCGAAGTTCACCGGAGGAGAATGACCTTCAACAGGCTTGGCAAAGATAGGAGAGCACTGCAGCACGTTGATGTCATTGTGAGTTCCTGGCATACCAAAGAAGGAGTGCCAAATCCAGAGGTCCTGTATGGCCACCGCCTCAAGTACCACACTGCAACCGCCTTTGGCGCCTTTGTACATCCTCTGCCAAGCAAATGGGCAATTCTTCCATTTCCAATGCATGCAGTCGATGCTTCCAAGCATCCTAGGAAATCCTCTTGCTGCATTCTGTGCTAGGATCCGAGCAGTGTCTTCCGCATTGGGTATTCTCAAGTATTGCGGTCCAAACACTGCCACCACTGCCCGACAGAACTTGTAGAAACACTCTATGCTGGTGGACTCGGCCATGCGCCCATAGTCGTCGAGTGAATCACCGGAAGCTCCGTATGCAAGCATCCTCATCGCTGTCGTGCACTTCTGGATGGAGGTGAATCCAAGGGCGCTGGTGCAATCCATCTTGCACTTGAAGTAATTGTCGAACTCCTGGATGGAATTCACAATCCTGAGGAAGAGCTTTCGGCTCATCCGATAACGGCGCCGAGATGTTTTCTCGCCGTGAAGTGGAGCATCGGCGAAGTAGTCGGAGTAGAGCATGCAGTAGCCTTCGAGACGATGCCGGTTCTTTGCTTTCACCCGCCCCGGCGCCGAGCCACCTTGCCGCGGCTTTTCATTGCTCGCCAGCAGCTCGGCGAGGGCGGCGAGCACCATGAGATGCTCTTCTTCCTGGACGTCGGCCTCAGCCTCCTCCTCCAGCAGCGCGGCGAGCGCTTCCTCGTCATCCGAGTCCATCGCCAAGGCAGGCAAATCGCCGAACACCTTGTGCCCGGTGGGCGTGTACCCGCCACTAAACTGCCCCTCCGCGGCCGAAAACGCCCAGCTGCTGTTGGAGGGGCTGCCGCGGCGAAGCTCTGCTATTTTTCTGGCGGGGAATGGCTATCTAGCGGTGAAGGGCGGCGCCGGGATATAGCCAATGGCGGCCGAGGGCACGGGGGGTGGGAGGCGAGTCGGGGAAGAAAACCTTGACTTTTCCCCTGACGGTGTGGGCCAGCCGCGCTTTTCCTTTGCGCCGGAGCCCCCAATTGCCCCCCAGTGCGCCGGGTTCGGCCTGTGACCGCCGGGCGAAAAAAAAGGGCCGAACCGGCGATTTTCGGTGTCCTGGGGGCGCGACTGGGGCGTTTTTTTGACGCCGGCGCCGAAAAAGTGGCCTGAGGGGGCCTGTTGGGGCACCGCTAGAGATGCTCTAACTGGACATGGTTACTGCGTGGCAACGAGAACGAGAAGCGGCATCGGGTTATCGTGCATGCCCCACAAAATTGGTTGAGGAAGAGGGCTCTGGCAAGTGGGCCCTACCCGTCAATGGAACGTGTGAAAATAAAATTTGCTGACAGTTCAGTTAATGGCCTGACCGAGGACCACTTTGTGCAATTCTTGTTTACCTTCAGATTTTTTGTGGGTGTAAGAAAAGGGCGACAAGAATTGTTTCATAGTCATTTGCACCCATTATGTACCCGTATAAAAAGTTCATCATATGGACGGGTTCGTTCCATCTTACAAGTTTATAAACTTTACAAATTGTTCCTGCCTCTCAAGTTCACTTAACCTTGATCCCCGAATTATTAGGAAGAGGAAGATGGCATCGGGCTATCGTGCATGCCCCCACAATTGGTTGAGGAAGAGGGCTCTGGCAAGTGGGCCCTCCCCGTCAATGGAACGTGTGAAAATAAAATTAGCCGAAAGTTCAATAAATGGCCTGATCGAGGACCATTTTGTGTAGTTTTTGTTTACTTTTGGACCTTTTCGTTGTTGCGAAAAAAAAGAGTGACTAGAATTGTTCCGTAGTGATTTGGACCATTATGTACCGTATAACAAGTTAATCACGTCGACTGGTTTGTTGCATTTTGCAGATTTATAGATTTTATAAATTGTTCCCGCCTCTCAAGTTCACTTGCCCCTGATCCCCGAATCATATTACCTCCGTCACAAAAAAATTATCTTAGATTTATCTAAATGCAGGTGTATTTAAAAAAAAAATTGTTTTAGATTTGTCTAGATATGAATGTAAGAGGGAGTATTAGACTTGGTCAGCTGGCGCAGCTCGCGTGACATGAGCAGCATAGTAAATCAATCAAAGAGATAACATGGGAAGAGAGCTTAGCATGTGAACAGCCGTGGATCACGCGTGTACCACCACCACCTGATTAGGATCCAGCGCGCAGCTGTCCCGTTTACTTAGGTTTATAGTTATACGTACGGTTTTCCTAATATTATAAGCGGGCAGCCACGTCCATGCTTATCGATGCATCGTATCCGTACGGAGCAGGCATTGATGATAAGCTATCGCCATCACCATTTGTCCCTAATGTCAACCCTTTGTACGGAATCCCAAGCACATCTTTCGTGGATCATTTGTCGTCACGTCTGCTCTTTTAACTTTTTTTGCAAGAATTTGAGTTTTTGTTTTGCTTGTGGTGTCATATACCTAGGGTTCAGTTATTACTATCAGCTGAACCAATCGTATGTATTCATCTTTGTAGATGTTTTAAAGTGGTTTTTTTAACACGGTAAAGACGCATGTTTATATATACGCGCATACACTCATATATACAGTCGACCTCCATGCAATAATAATACAAACATAGGAAGTTATGCGCACCAGCTCTACAAGTCTAACGGACATTTCACGGATATTTATGGTATACACGCACTCCAACGCTACCACAACGTGATCAAACACAGAAACCATGTGATGCGCCAAAGATCCCAACAACGAAATGGAACTATATCACAACTTGCACACTTAATTAAAGCTACTTGGTACATGAAACCCTAGCTTGTGTTCTTGTTTAGCATCTGGTTGATTAATTGTTTTTCTTTCGTTTGTGAGGGTTAATTAGTATCATGAACGCTTCATCTAAATTTGATTGAGAAACGCATGACTTTTGCAAGTACCATGAAGAAAGCTAAGAGTTTCTTGGAGAACACCTATGTATGTTCCCGTAGAAAATTTTATGTCAGCACTTGTGTTTTTCTTCTATGCGACTTGCGACTTCTTTGCCTCCAAACACGGGTCTTGTTGTCCGTACCAAAGAAATTTCAAGCACTCAAATGTGGCGACGCTGACGCATTTGGACCAGGTACGTACGTCCACATGTACGGCAGCTCTTCTAGCTACCTTGCTCCTCTCCAATTCCAGCACACTAGTCATGTATATCCTCTTCTTAACTAATTGCTCTTGCATACACAGATATACAGTATGAACGTAAGCTTCATATGACGTGCCCTTCCGTACAAACGTTCGTCGACTTCGATCAGGCGCTAATTTTCCGTCTGTGACACACATGCGATTTTGACATTAACGTTAGAGCAAGCAACCAATATTGACTGGTTCAGCTCATATAAAACACAATATTCAGCTAGTCAAAACGATTCTTTGATGCACCCCCGGCCCAAAGACACCCGGCTTTTATTTATGGATTTCTACAACGTAACCAAATAGAAAAAAAGAACAGATTCTTGGACAAAAAATATCGTATGAAGATGCATGCTACATGTTCATTTCATCCTTCTCTCAAGATACTGATGGAAAGTGTAGAGTATTTGTTCTTCAAGGGTGAAATAATTTCAGACGGCCGAAAAACTACTGTGCAATGTCAGATAAATTATGAGTGCATAATTGCACATTCGCTGGATTAATCTTGGTGGGTGTACAAGGATAAGTACGGATGCTTATATACCAAAGGAAATTTTGAATGAAGAAGTTTTTTTTAGTGAAGAAATATATTTGTAGGCAGCTGGGGCGTGATACGTGTCAAACACACATATTAGCTGGTTTGTGTTGATTATGGATGACCGAAAGAAAATAATATGACAATTTTTTTAACACAGTACAAACGCAAACTTTTATATATACGCGCATACACTCACCCTTATAAACATACACACTGTACCCCTATGAGTAACTTTGAGAGACTGAGCCGGCATATTATCATGTATTATTCCACCACCAATTTTAGCATAATAAACATAACTTTATTCTAATAATTTATCTGCTAAACTACTCGCCCTCCCCGGAAAAGATTCCCTGTGAGCGAGCCTACCTATGAAAACCAAGACTTAGGCAGTAAGGAAACTCTTCATTAATTCCTAATATTTTTTCTTCCCAAGCATCTCCCCTCATGATATAGCATACTCGGTCAAAGTATTTGCATGTGACATTATTGTTCACTGGATTAAATTATTAGATAAAAAGACCCGATTGAATGATTTGTGGTCAAGCGAAAAAGCACCGCCCCTGATCTAACTATGATGAATTTATTTCAAGCTTCCGATTATGTTTGCTCAGTGAGAGAAGATGTTCTCGTTGACTGCTACTTCCTCCGTTCGGAATTACTTGTCGCAGAAATAGATGTATCTAGACGTATTTTAGTTCTAGATACATCCATTTTCGAGACAAGTAATTCCGAACGGAGGGAGTAGATGTCTATGATAACTTTGTAAAATCTCAAGATGCTAGATCATTTCAGTCTCTTGAAGGTGCTCATAAGGATAGGTTGTACGTGCATGCGTTCATATGGGCGAGGATATGCTTGTGTATATGAGTGACATCGATTGTAATGTGTTCAAAAACAATGTTCCACCTTCTTCAATAATTCGACCACTTATCATAAGAAACATTAGGCAATTTACAGGAGTCACACTTTCTATACAAATAACTTAGGATGCAAATAACTAGGGAACGTTCATCAGAGGAGGGGACCCTGGCGAGTACTCCTTCTCGGCCGCCGCCACATGTCACGCTCTGGGTGTTCCCTTTGATTTGTGTTTTATACTCGTTTTCACTTTTTAGATGATTTTTTTGGCCTGTCGGTTTTCCCATGGTTTTTCTTAGCTTTTGGATCAATTTTTTTGCGCGAAAAGACAATTTTCCCCTTCCGCGGAGGCACGGATTTACTTCTCACGGAGGCATGGATTTGCTTCCGCGAGAGCATAGCAGTGCCCCTCGGAAAGGGAAAAACCCGCATTTTCTTTGGCACATATTTACTTCTCGTGGAGTCACGGATTTGCTTCCGCGAGAGGCATAGCCGTGCGCTACTTCTTGAGCATGCGTTGGTTTTTCCCTTGAAGAGGAAAGGGTGATGCAGCAAAGTAGAGATAAATATTTTTCTTAGTTAGAGAACCAAGGTATCAATCCAGTAGGAGGTACAAACAAGTCTCAAATCTATGCACCTACACAAACAATCAAACACTTGCAGCCAACGCGATAAAGGGTTTGTCAATCCCATCACGGTCAATTGCAAGGATGAGATCTGATAGAGATAGATATAAAAGATTTCTAAAACGTAAAACAAAGTAAAAACAAATAAATTACAACAAGTTATTTTTGGGTTTTTTGGCTTATAGATATGAAAATGTATGATGGAAAATAGACCCGGGGGCCATAGGTTTCACTAGAGGCTTCTCTCTTGAAAGAAGGCATACAATGGGTAAACAAATTACTGTCGAGCAATTGATAAAAAAGCGTAAAGTATGACGATATCCAAGGCAATGATTATGAATATAGGCATCATGTCCGTGTCAAGTAGATTGAAACGACTCTGCATCTACTACTATTACTCCACACATCGACCGACTCCTGCCTGCATGTAGAGTATTAAGTTCATAAGAACAGAGTAACGCCTTAAGTAAAATGACATGATATAGATGGATAAACTCAAGCAATATAATGAAAACCCCATCCTTTTATCCTTGATGGCAACAATACAATACGTGCCTCGCTACCCCTACTTTGTCACTGGATGAGGACACTGCAAGATTGAACTCAAAACTAAGCACCTCTCCCATTGCAGGAAATACCAATGTAGTTGGCCAAACTAAACCGATAATTCGAAGAGAAATACAAAGATATCAAATCATGCATATAAGAATTCAGAGAAGATTCAAATAATATTCATAGATAATCTGATCATAAATCCACAATTTATCGGATCTCGACAAACACACTGCAAAAGAATATTACATCGGATAGAACTCCAAGAACACCGAGGAGAACATTGTATTGAAGATCAAAGAGAGAGGAGAAGCCATCTAGCTACTAGCTATGGACCCAGAGGTTTGTGGTAAACTACTCACGCTTCATCAGAAGGGCAATAGAGTTGATCTAGATGCCCTCCGTGATTGAATCCCCGCCGGCAGATCGCCAGAAAAGGCCCCAAGATGGGATCTCACAGGAACAGAGGCTTGCGGCGGCGAAAAAGTATTTTGGTGGATGCTTATGATGTTGGGGGGATATTTGGGAATTTATAGGCCAAAGATTAGGGTTAAAGGACCTCCAGGGGGACCACAAGCCAGGGGGCATGTGTCGGATTTCGGGTTCCGGCAGACCCTTGAGGTTCAAACTCTGGGGTGCGCGCGGAGATTACGCCCTCTACCTCTCCGTCTCGCAAAGATCTAAACTACTAAAAGAACAGCACGAGAGACACAGGGTATATGCTAGTTCGGGCCACCATTGTGGTGTAATACCCTACTCTAGTTTGTGGTGGGTGGATTGCCTCTTGGGTTGATGATGATGAACAATACAAGGAAGAACAGCCTCGCGAGGGTCTGCCCTTGGCTGGGACGATGAACTGCTAGGGGGAGTTCAGCCGCCCTTCTCTCTCTCTCTCTACTTTCCCAGGTTCTAGATGGCACGATTGCTCGGTACTGATTGCCTCTACCCTGAGGGTGGCTAGTCCTATTTATAGGCAAAGGCCCTGGGCCTCTTCCCAAATATTGAGCGGGAAGGGCGCCAACAGTTGGCCATTTTGAAGGGGAACATCTTGTACACTTATCCAGACTAAAGTTGGTCCTCGCCTGCCAAAGGCTCTGTGGTGACGCCGTCCTGGGCTCCACGATGACCTCCTTCCCACCGTTAGACTGGTCTTGGTCTCGTTGCACCGAAGTGGATGCCTTTGCTTGATCCTCTCGCCTGCGCTTGCCCCCTTTGCACCAAAGAGGAAAGGAGTACGCTGCGCGGGCTGGCGCCCGCCTGGCGCCCTTGGTCGTCATGGCTTGCGTCATGGGCACCTCGTGAGGTACCCCGCCTTGATCTCTCCGCCTCCTCGTGAGCCAGCCTGATGAGGCCGCGCCTGAGGAAGCTCCGCGTCGTCCGCCCCGTCCGCCCCGCGAGGCTTGGCCCCTCGCGAGGGTCTTGGGTCTTGTGTTGATGAAGATGGGCCGTGCTGGGCCCCCTCTAAGCCACGCCGCAGGCAGGCAAGTCTGGGGACCCCCGTTCCCAGAACGCCGACAGTAGCCCCCGGGCCCAAGGCGCGCACGGACTTGGCCGTGCTGAGAGGCGAAAGGGCAAGGGCGAAGCGCCACGGGCCCTAACAGCCTGCGGCCTTGGGCGCCGCGTGGCGGTTGATGGGATGTGGGCGTCTCCGCTTCCCCACGACGCCTTGGTGACCGCGCGGCTTGGACAAGTCCCTGCATGCAGATCGTGTCATGATTACCTGCGATCGTGGAGGCCGACGGTTGGCCTTCGCCGGCTATAAGTACGGCACTACACGTGCCCTTCTAGTCCATCTCTCCTTGCTTTTCCTTCTTCTCCATGGCTCCGTCGAGGAGGTTGTCGGCTGCAGAGAAGGGGAAGGCCCGCCAGGTTGAGCCTGCCTCTCCCCTGCCCAAGCGCGGCCGAGGTCGCCCTCGGAAGCATCCCGTGGCCGCCGTGGCAGCTTCCCGCGGCCGTGGGGATGGTTCCCAGCGTGGTGACGGGCGAGCTGCTGCGGCCAGGGGACGCGCTTTGGTCGCGCGGTCCCTTAGGCCGCGCTTTCGCGTTACGAAGGTCCTGCCGGAGTTCGTCGTATGGTTGGCGAAGCCGACTAGCGCCCGGCTCCAACTCCCTCACTTCCTCCTTGGTGAGCTCCTAGCCGGCGCCCCAGGCGGCCTCTGGCTTCAGGCGGACGGCTGCTGCAGCCGGGCCTCATGGACTGCACTGGAGGTCTCCGCCACTGGGAGCTTGGCCTTGACTCATGGTTGGTAGGCGTTCGCCCGTGCTCGCGGCCTGGGGCGCCGGTGCACCCTGCACTTTAGGTTGGACGGTGATGCCACCCTCTATGTGAGGGTGTTTGGGGAAGATGGTCGCCGTGCAGGGTGTTGCCCTGAGGACGACGACCGCGGCCGGGGACCCAGCCCCGACGACGATGGAGGAGACAGCGCCCGCGTGGTTGGCGGCGCCCAAGGCTCCCCAAGCTTCATCGACTCTTCTTCAAGCGACTCCTCCAACGGTGGCCGCAGTCAGCCCCCACGCTGTCGCGCCTGCTTGGGAGGCGACAGTACATCCGCCCGCCGTCGTGCCCCGATGAAGCGCGAGAGGGAGTCTGCTTGAGCCCCGGAGGCAGCCCGAGTCGCCTCCGCAGGCCGGTGTGAGGCGAGCCGCGCCGGGCTTGTCCTTTCTTTTCCTTTTGTTTCCTGCGTAAAAGAAAACAGCTGCATGGAGCCCCGCGGGGGCGTGTTCGGGGGTTATTGCTGTTAACCATTACCTTGATTCCGTTTTTGCGCCTTTCGGTTATGTGTCCGCGCGTAGATAGTTCCCGGCCCCAGCCGTGGGGGGCGACCGACCCAGGCCCTATGTGTGTGTCGCGGTGCCCGAGGGGCACGGACTGGAGGGGTGCTCCCGTAACGGGCCCAGGTCCTTTGAACGACTAGAACTGGAACACTCGCGAGGGCGCTGGGCTATCCTCCCTCACGAGGCCTTTCATAAGAGAAACCAAAGCGGGGGAGTAAAAATCGACGAACCACAAACCAACAAGGGTAATAGTTTCAATAAGACTTCAAATGCGAACAAACAAGCCAACTGCGGAAAGCAAATAAAAAAGCCGCGTCCGGCACCTAATCTAGTCTTTGACGTCTTCTCACCAGTGCGGAGCTAAGTGTTGCCACTGGGCGTGGGAGGGAGCCCCAGGGCCTGAGGCCAGTGCTCCTGAGACTTCGGGGCATGTACAGCCCCAACTCATTATTACGTGAGAGTGTCACGGGCGGCGAGCTTGACAGGCGTTGGCCTTCTTCACAGGCTCCGGGCCTTTCTTCTTAGGGGAAACGAGCTTCACAGGCATTTGCCCTCTTCACAGGCTCCGGGCCTTTTCCAAAACGCGACAACTTCACAGGCGTTTGCCTTCTTCACAGGCTCTGGGCCTTCTCCAAAAAGGGATAATCTTCACAGGCGTTCGCCTTCTTTACAGGCTCTAGGCCTTCTCCAGAAAAGGATAATCTTCACAGGCGTTCGCCTTCTTCACAGGCTCCGGGCCTTCTCCAAAAAAGGATAATCTTCACAGGCGTTCGCCTTCTTCACAGGCTCTGGGCCTTCTCCAAAAAGGATAATCTTCACAGGCGTTCGCCTTCTTCATAGGCTCTGGGCCTTCTCCAAAAAAGGATAATCTTCACAGGCGTTCACCTTCTTCACAGGCTCTGGGCCTTTTAGGGGTAGAATCTCCGGAGGTGCTGGATGTTCCATGCGTTCTGGATCGGCTCCCCCTCCTGAGTCTCCAAGCGCGCGGAGCCAGGCCTGGAAACATGAACAACCTTGAACGGGCCCTCCCACATGGGAGAGAGCTTGTGTAGCCCCTCCCTAGAGAGAACCCGTCTGAGCACGAGGTCTCCTACCTCGAGAGTCCTGGGGCGGATGTTGCGGCAGTGATATCGTCGTAGCGCCTGTTGGTACCTCGCCGCTTGTAACGCGGCTTCTCGGCGGCGTTCCTCCCCTAGCACGAGGTCCATCCCCCGCATGGCGTCCTGCTGCGCCTCGTCGAACGCCAGGACCCGCGCGGAGCGACGTCTGACCTCGTGAGGGAGGACGGCTTCGGCTCCATAGACCAGGAAGAACGGGGTCTCTCTAGTTGGCTTGGTTGCAGTTGTGCGGATGGACCACAACACGGACTGGAGCTCATCGTACCAACCTCTGCCGCAGGCCTCCAGCTTCTTCTTGAACGTCCTGGTCTTGAGTCCCCTCAGGACCTCCACGTTGGCTCGTTCGGCCTGGCCGTTGCTTCGTGGATGCGCCACCGAAGCGTAGCATATCTGCGTTCCAAGGTTAGCACAGTATGTTCTGAAAAGGTTACTGGTGAACTGCGAACCGTTGTCTGTGATGATGCGGTTCGGCACCCCGAACCGGCTCACGACGCCCCTGATGAACTTGACCGCGGAACCCGCGGGGATGGTGCGGACAGCCTCCACTTCTGCCCACTTGGTGAACTTGTCAATGGCGATGTAGAGGTAGCGGTAGCCCCCTGGCGCCCGAGGGAACGGGCCCAGAATGTCCAGCCCCCAGACTGCGAACGGCCACGAAAGGGGTATAGTCTGTAGGCCTCCCGCCGGCTGATGGATCTGCTTGGCGTGAAATTGGCAGGCTTCACAAGCCTTCACCAGTTCGACAGCGTCGTTGAGTGCGGTAGGCCAATAGAACCCACTGCGGAATGCCTTGCCAACGAGGGTCCGTGACGATGAATGATGCCCACAGTCTCTGCCGTGTATGTCCTCCAGCAGTTCCTTTCCTTGCTCCCTGGAGATGCAGAGCAGGGATACGTCGTTTGGTCGCTTCCGGTAGAGCTCTGCATCCCTGATGTAGTATGCCGTGGCCTGCCGCGCCACACGCTCCGCTTCCTCCTCCTTCTCCGGCAGGGTCCCTTGTGTTAAATAACTCCGGAGTTCCGTGATCCAGCACTCCCCCTGAGGTTCCATTGTCAGGAGCAGGCGTGCCCCTAAGGTCGGGCCACAGACCGGGGCTCCTGAGGCAGGTGGCTGGGGGAGTTCCTCCCGAGGCTGAGCAGTGTTTGATAATGACGGCTGGGCTGAGGGCTTGAAGAGCCGCTCTTCGAAGACGCCAGGTTCATGAGGTAACCGCCTGGACGCCCGTCCGGTGATGTCATCGGCCTCCTGATTGGTGCCACGGGGCACATGCTTCAACTCCAACCCCCAGAACTGCTTCTCCATCCTGCGGACCTCCGCTAGATAGGCTTCTGCTCATCCTTCGTCTCATACACCTTGTTGGAGAAGTTGACAAGCAGCTGCGAATCACCCTTGACGGTGAGGCGCTTCACCCCCAGGGCGGCTGCGGCCTTCAAGCCCGCTATTAGACCCTCATACTCCGCTATGTTTTTGGAGACCTTTTCACCTTGCTGGAAACAGAGCTGTACAGCGTAGTAGAGCTTGTCCTGAGTGGGTGATATTAGCACCGCACCAGCCCCAGCGCCGTGCCTGGAGAACGCCCCATCGAAGTGCATGACCCAGCCTTTCGGCGCCTCGCTCCCTGGGGAGAGGGACCGATCGTCGTTGTCCTTGAGGCCTGGTGCCTCCGTCCATTCTGCCACGAAATCCGCTAATGCCACTCCCTTGATGACCCTGGTCGTGCTGAACTCGAGCTGAAACGCCTGCAGTTCTATGTTCCACTCAGTGACCCTTCCAGCTGAGTTAGGGCTCCTGAGCACTCTCTCCAAGGGGTATGACGAGACGACCTTGATGGGGTGACCCTGGAAATAGTGACGCAGCTTACGCGAGGCCACCAGTAGCGCGAGGAGGAGCTTCTGAGGCATGGGGTACCGTGCCCTCGCATCCCGTAACACCGTGCTGACGAAGTATACTGGGTGCTCAACAAGGCTGAGTGCATTAGTGCTCGTGGCGCCCTCCGGAGGCAAGGGCGCGTCGCAAGGCGACGAGGCCTCTGGAGGCGGACCATCCAGGTGAGTGGCCTCTCCCGCTTCCGGTGCACTCTTCGGCAGCTGATCTTCCTCAACCGCGATAGCGGTTTCTGTGGGCCTTCCTTGTTCCTGTTTTGCCTTGTCTCGAGCTGCTGCCGTGGTTCTGATTTGGCGCTCCTCCCTAACCGCCACTAGGGCTGCGCTGGCAGAGTAGGGAGTGGCGGCGAGGTAGAGCAACAGGGGCTCTTGAGGACGCGGAGCCACCATGACTGGGGGACTGGTCAGGTACCTCTTGAGATCTCGAAACGCCTTATCTGCCTCTTGAGTCCATTCAAAGGGCACCTTTTTCTTCATTAGCTGGAAGAAAGGCAGCGCTCGTTCCCCCAGTTTGGAGATGAAGTGCCCTAGCGCGGTCACGCGTCCAGTGAGCTTTTGCATTTCTCTGAGGGTCTTCGGCGGGCTCATGTCCTCGACCGCCTTGACCTTCTTCGGGTTAGCCACGATGCCTCGATGGGATACGATGAAACCTAAGAGCTTACCTGAGGGGACCCCAAACACACACTTCTCTGGGTTGAGCCGCAGGTTCACTGTGTCGAGGCTCGCGAAGGTTTCCTCCAGGTCTTGTATCAGGGTCTTGGCCTCCCGAGACTTCACCACAATGTCGTCAACGTAAGCTTCGACATTCTTTCCGAGCTGCGGGCCCAAGGTGATGTGCATCAGCCGCTGAAAGGTTGCCCCTGCGTTACGCAGCCCAAATGGCATGCATGTATAGCAGTACACCCCGCATGGGGTTAGGAAGGCGGTCTTCTCGACGTCTTCTACCGCCATCTTGATCTGGTGATACCCAGAGAAGGCATCCAGGAAGCATAGCAGGTCACACTCTGCGGTGGAATAGACGATCTGGTCGATGCGGGGGAGCGGGAACGGATCTTGCGGGCATGCCTTGTTGAGGTTGGTGAAGTCGACACACATGCGTTCCTTCCCTCCCTTCTTGGGCACAACAACAGGGTTGGCCAACCAATCCGGGTATCGGACCTCGCGAATGACCCCAGCGGCTTCTAACTTGCGGGTTTCTTGGACGATGAAGGCCTGCTTCTCTGTGGACTGCCGCCTTGCCTTCTGCTTCACGGGGCGCACGTTTGGGCACACATTGAGGTGATGCTCGATTACACTCCTGGGGATCCCTGCCAACTAATCAGGCTCCCAAGCGAATACCTTCTTGTTTGCGCGCGGGAACCTGATTAGGGCCTCCTCCTGCTCAGGCTCGAGGTTGGCGCCTATGGTGAAAGTGGCGCTGGAGGACCCGTCCTCGTCGACAGGTATCTGCTTGGTTTCTGCCTTGTCCTGGGTGAACAACTGCTTCTTCTTGGCGGGCGCAGCCCCCTTGGGCTCGGGGGTCCCTGAGTCGGCAGGCTGTGCCGATGCCGCCGTCTTGCAGGCGAGCTTGAGCGCTCGCAGCGCGTCCTCGGTGTCCCCGTGCACGGTAAGGACACCGCTGCTCCCGGGCATCTTCATGAGGTTGTACGCCGGGTGCGTGGCGGCCATGAACTGGGCCAGCGCTGGGTAGCCGAGGATGGCGTTGTAGGGGAGGCCGATGGGGGCGATGTCGAAGTCGACCATCTCCGTGCGGAAGTTGTCGTAGGTGCCGAAGGTTACTGGGAGCCGGATCTGTCCCAAGGAGCTGGATGATCCGCCCCCAACGCCTGAGAAGGGCCGGCTGGGTTGCAGCCATTCCAGGGGTATGCGGAGGAGATCGAAGGCCTCAACCGAAAGCACGCTGAGGCCCGCGCCACCATCGATGAGAGTTCTGGTGACGGCCACCTGGCAGATGGTGGGGGTGCACAACATGGGGAGCGCGCCCGAGCTAGCCGAGTTGGAGGGGTGCTCCTCCGAGCTGAAGGTCAGGCCGACCTTATGCGCCGCCCGGTCCGGAGGAGCCCCCTGCCGTGCGGAAACGGCGCTGACCCGGCGGACAAACGACTTGACGTGGCGACTTGTGGGCGGCGCCTGCGAGCCGCCCAGGAGGGCCGCGATGACCGGGGGTGTTGGTGTAGCGGTGCGGCCGTCTTGCCGCATGGACGGATGCTGAGATGACGCTTGCTGCTCGTTCCCCGCCGGGCCGGTGGCGGCGTTGATGGCAGGCGATGGGGAACAACGAGGACGCTCGCCGACGGGAGCCGTCTGGGCTACGCGGGAAGCGATGGCGGCCCGGCGCTCGGCGCGAGCCCGACGAGCGTCGGACATGGACGCGACGGTCGGAGGAGAGCGGAGCGGTGGAAGACAAATTCCGGCTCACCCCTACATGGCGTGCCAAATGTCGGATTTCGGGTTCCGGCAGACCCTTGAGGTTCGAACTCTGGGGTGCGCGCGGAGATTACGCCCTCTACCTCTCCGTCTCGCAAAGATCTAAATTACTAAAAGAACAGCACGAGAGACACAGGGTTTATACTAGTTCGGGCCACCATTGCGGTGTAATACCCTACTCTAGTTTGTGGTGGATGGATTGCCTCTTGGGCTGATGATGATGAACAATACAAGGAAGAACAGCCTCGCGAGGGTCTGCTCTTGGCTGGGACGATGAACTGCTAGGGGGAGTTCAGCCGCCCTTCTCTCTCTCTCTACTTGCCCAGGTTCTAGATGGCACGATTGCTCGGTACTGATTGCCTCTACCCTGAGGGTGGCTAGTCCTATTTATAGGCCAAGGCCCTGGGCCTCTTCCCAAATATTGAGCGGGAAGGGCGCCAACAGTTGGCCATTTTGAAGGGGAACATCTGGTACACTTATCCAGACTAAAGTTGGTCCTCGCCTGCCAAAGGCTCTGTGGTGACGCCGTCCTGGGCTCCACGATGACCTCCTTCCCACCGTTGGACTGGTCTTGGTCTTGTTGCACCAGAATGGATGCCTCTGCTTGATCCTCTTGCCTGCGCTTGCCCCCTTTGCACCAAAGAGGAAAGGAGGACGCTGCGCGGGCTGGCGCCCGCCTAGCGCCCTTGGTCGTCATGGCTTGCATCATGGGCACCTCGTGAGGTACCCCGCCTTGATCTCTCCGCCTCCTCGTGAGCCAACCTGACGAGGCCGCGCGTGAGGAAGCTCCGCGTCGTCCGCCCCGTGAGGCTTGGCCCCTCGCGAGGGTCTTGGGTCTTGTGTTGATGAATATGGGCCATGCTGGGCCCCCTCTAAGCCACGCCGCAGGCCGCAGGCAGGCAAGTCTGGGGACCCCCATTCTCAGAACGCCGACAGCGTGCCCCTAGGGCTTGTTGTCACTGTTGGATCACGGGTTCCGGCAAAACCCTCAAGGTTTGAACACTGGGGTGCGCACAAAGATTCCCCCCTACCGATCCACGTCCTAGTTTTGCTGAGATCTCGCGGACTAACTCGACGAACTCACAACACAAGGGACACAAGATTTATACTGGTTCAGGCCACTGTTGTGGTGTAATACCCTACTCCAGTGTGGTGGTGGTGGATTGCCTCTTGGGCTGGGGATGAACAGTACAAGGGGAACAACAGCCTCCTGAGGTTGATGTGTTCTTGTGCTTGGTGAACTTGTGTGTGTGTGGATTCGATCAGCTCAGGCTTGGTTCAAGTTACCTCCTACTGTGGTGGCTAGCTCTATTTATAGGGGCCCTGGTCCTCTCCCCAAATATTGAGCGGGAAGGGAGCCAATAATGGCCAATTAGAAAGGGGACAACTAGTACATCTTATCCTGACAAAAGTGGTCTTCGCCTGCAAAAGGCTCTGGAGGTGACGCTGCCTTGGGCTCCATGGTGACCTCCGGCTTGCCGTCCTGTTGGTCCTGGTCTCGTTGCACCGATATGGAAACCTTTGCTTGACGCCTCGGTACTCCGCGCCTGTGCTTGCCTCCTTAGCACCAAAGAGGAAACAAGGACAATGCGCGTGCTGGAGCCCGCCTGGTCTCGATCGTCATGGCTCACGTCACGAGGACCTCGCGAGGTTTGCCTTGCCTTGATCTCTCCGCCCCTCGCCAGCCTGCCTGGCGGGGCCGCTCATGAGGAGGTCTTGCGTCCTCCGCCTCGCGAGGCTTGGCCCCTCGCGAGGGTCTTGAATGCCTTGTTGACGAAAATGGGCCGTACAAGCCTGCTAGCACAGCCACGTCATGGGCTGCACGCAGGCAAGTCCGGGGACCCCCGTTCCCAGAACACCGACAGTAGTCCCCGGGCCCAAGGCGCGCTCGGGCTTGGCTTCGAGGCGAAGCCAAAGGTCAAGTACGGCGCGCCTCGGCCCCCAATAGCTTGCGTCCTTGGTCGACGCGTGGCGGTTGATTGGACATGGGCGTCTCCGCTTCCCCATGCTGCCTCGGCAACTGACCGACTTGACAAGTCCCTGCGACATGCAAGGAAAACTATCATTACTTGTGGTCGTGGGGGGCGCTAGTTGGCCTTCTCTTGCTATAAATGAGGAGGGGGGCCGGGCCCCCGTCGTCCATTCCTTCCCATTCCTCTTGCTTCTTCTTCTGCTGCACCGCCGACTCCGATGGCGCCGTCGGAGAGGTTCTCTGCCGCAGAGAAAGGAAAGGCCCCTCGCGAGGGGCCCGGCTCCCCGGCGCCCAAGCATGGACGCGATCGTCCCCGTAAGCACACCGCGACCCCCGCCGCGCCCCCCGCTCCCGGGGTGGCGCCGCTGCGTGTGGCAGGGGTCGCTCCGGTTGCGGCAGCCCCGTCGATGAAGGAAGACATGCCGTGGTTGCGCGGCCTCCCCGGCCGTGCTTCCACTCGGCAGAGGTGCTGCCGGAGTTCGTCGTCTGGTCGGAGAACCCGGCCGGCAACTGGCTTCAACTCCCGCGCTTCTTCGTCGACGAGCTGCCTGCCTCTGGTCTAGGTGGGCTCTGACTGTAGGCGGATGTTTGCTGCAACAGGGCTTCTTGGGTCGTGGTCGAGGTCTCCGCCGCGGGCAACATAGCCCTAGCTCGCGGCTGGCAGACGTTCGCCCGCGCGTGCGGCCTGGGCAGGCGGTGCACCCTCCATTTCAAGTATGATGGTGACACGACCCTCTATGTGAGGGTGTTTGGGGAGGATGGTCGCCGCGCCGGGTGTTGCCCCGAGGTGAACGACGGCGAGGAGGTGCTTGGCCTTGGCGACAGCCGCAACGAGGGCGAGGGAGAACTTGCCCTTGGCGCTGGCCGCGCCTCATCCAGCTACGGTGGCTCTTCCCTCCGTGACAGCTCCAGCAGTGGTGGCTACGACCAGCCGCCACGCCGCCGCGCTCGCTTCGAAGGTGGCAGCGGGTCGACTCGTCGCCGCGCTTCCGTGAAGCGTGAGGAGGGGTCCGGCTGAGCTCAGGGTGACGCCAAGGGCCTTCCCCCATGGACCGCTGTAGGTGCAGGTGCTGCTTTTGTTTTGTTCTTCCTTTCCTTCCTGCATAAAAAAAAACTAGTCCGGGCCCCGGATGGGCGTGTGTCGAACTATGATTCCTCAATCATTATGCTATGTTTGTTGTTTCCGTGCTGTGCCGTTATTTTGTGTAGAGGTAACTTAGCTTGGCATGCTTGGGGTAGCCTCCTCCTCGCGAGTGACTTGCTTCCTGGTGCCTACCAAGGCCCTTCTTGA
This sequence comes from Aegilops umbellulata, assembly GCA_032464435.1. Taxonomy (NCBI): domain Eukaryota; kingdom Viridiplantae; phylum Streptophyta; class Magnoliopsida; order Poales; family Poaceae; genus Aegilops; species Aegilops umbellulata. The sequence continues at coordinate 293,401,635 of CP136060.1, forward strand.
CTCAGTGGTCATTTAGGAACTGCAAAAAATTCGTTAGGGGGCTCACTAGGAGGCTTATCGTTCACCCGAGCCTTGACCCAGCGCTTCGTATCGTGATACCCGAGGGGAATGGATTAGGAGAGGTGCACCAGCTTGTGGGCTCGAATAAGGATGCCTCGTGAAAAAATAGATGAGGGGCAGAGAAAGGGGAAAACGCTCGCGAAGGGACCCGCCCAGCCCCCTCGCGAGGTGTGCGAGAGAGAGAGAACAAGTTAAACCGGAGTCGGAAACGGCGGCAAAAAACGACAGAACCAAACCAGCAAGGAACACTAGGAGCAAATTTCAACTAAAAGGAGGCGAGCTAACTACGGAAAGAAAATGAAAAGCCGCGTCCGGCACCTAGTCTAGTCTTCAAGTCTTCTCACCAGCGTGGAGCTAAGTGCTGCCACTTGGACGTGGGAGGGAGCCCCCGAGGCCCGAGGGCGGCACTCTTGAGACTCCGGGGTGTGTACAACTCCACTCGTTATTACGTGAGAGTGTCATGGGGGGCGATCTTCACAGGCATTGGGCCTTCTTCACAGGCACTGGGCCTTTCTTCATGGGTAGAACTTCCGGAGGTGCTGGATGTTCCAGGCGTTCTGGATGGGTACCCCGTCCTGTGTCTCCAAGCGCTCGGTGCCAGGCCTGGAGACATGGACGACCTTGAACGGGCCCTCCCACATGGGTGAGAGCTTATGCAGCCCCTCCCTGGAGAGGACCCACCTCAGGACGAGGTCACCCGCCTCAAGCGTCGTGGAGCGGATGTTGCGGCAGTGGTATCGCTGCAGCGCCTGCTAGTACCTTGCCGCCCGTAGTGCAGCCTCGCGGCAGCGTTCCTCCCCCAGCACGAGGTCCATCCCCCGCGTGGCGTCCTGTTGCGTTTCATTAAACGCCAGGACCTGTGCGGAGCGATGCCTGACCTCATGAGGGACGACCGCTTCTGCTCCGTAGACGAGGAAGAAAGGGGTCTCGCCCATTGGCTTGGTGGCGGTGGTGCGGATGGACCACAACACAGACTGGAGCTCGTCGTACCAGCCCTTGCCGCAGGCCTCGAGCTTCTTCTTGAAAGTCTTGGTCTTAAGGCCCCTCAGGACCTCTGCGTTGGCGCGTTCGGCCTGACCATTGCTCCTGGGGTGTGCCACCGAAGCGTAGCAGATCTGCGTTCCAAGGTTAGCACAGTATGTTCTGAAGAGATTACTAGTGAACTACAAGCCGTTATCAGTGATGATGCGGTTGGGGACCCCGAAACGGCTCACGAGACCCTTGATGAACTTGACTGCGGAACCAGCTGGGATGGTGCGGACGGCTTCCATTTCCGCCCACTTGGTGACTTGTCGATGGCGACTTAGAGGTAGCGGTAGGCTCCAGGCGCTCAAGGAAATGGGCCCAAGATATCCAGCCCCAGACCGCGAACGGACATGTGAGTGGGATAGTCTGGAGGCCCTGAGCTGGCTGATGGATCTGCTTGGCGTGGAACTGGCAAGGTTCACAGGACTTCACCAGCTCAGCTGCATCGTTGAGCACCGTGGGCCAGTAGAATCCACCGTGGAATGCCTTGCCGACGAGGGTTCGCGACGACGAGTGGTGCCCGCAGTCCCCACCATGTATGTCGGTCAGCAACTCCTTCCCCTGGTCTCTGGAGATGCAACACAGTGAAACGTCATTTGGTCGCTTCCTGTATAACTCACCGTCCCGGATGCAGTATGTCGTGGCTTGCCGGGCCACACACTCCGCGTCCTCCTCCTTCTCCGGCAACATCCCCGACATCAGGTATTACTTGAATTCCTCGGTCCAGCATCCCTCCTGGGGCTCGAGCGCCAAGAGTAGGCGCGCTCCTGAAGTCGGGCCACAGGCTGGGGCTCCTGTGGCAGGCGGCTGCGGGAGCTCCTCCTAGGGCTGAGCTGTCCTTGAAAGTAGTGGTGTTGCTGACGGTTTGAAGAGCCGCTCCTCGAAGACGCCAGGCTCTTGGGGCTGCCGCTTGGATGCCCTCTTGGCGATGTCGTCAGCTTCCTTGTTGGTGCCACGGGGCACATGCTGCAACTCCAGCCCCAGGAACTGCTTCTCCATCTTGCGCACTTCTGCGAGGTATGCCTCCATGTGCTCGACCTTAGGCTAGTATACTTTGTTGGACAAGTAGATGAGAAGCTGCGAGTCGCCCCTGACGGTGAGGCGCTTCACCCCCAGGGCTGCCGCAGCTTTCAGGCCAGCTATTAGGCCTTTGTATTCTGCGATGTTGTTGGAGACTTTCTCGCCCTGCTGAAAGTAGAGCTATACAACATAGTAGAGCTTGTCTTGAGTGGGCGAGACGAGTACTGCTCCAGCCCCTGTGCCCTGGTGCGCGAAGGCCCCATCAAAATACATGACCCAGCCGTCAGGCGCCTCACTTCCCGGCGAGGTAGACCGGTCCTCGCCTACTTCCAGCGTCGGGGCATCCGTCCATTCTGCCACGAAATCAGTGAGTGCGGCTCCCTTGATGACCCTGGTGGTGCTGAACTCCAACTGGAATGCCTGTAGCTTGATGTTCCACTCAGCGACCCTTCCAGTAGAGTTGGGGCTCCTGAGCACTCTCTCCAAGGGGTAGGCCGAGACGACCTTGATGGGGTGGCCTTGGAAGTAGTGCCACAACTTCCATGAGGCCACCAAGAGTGCGAGCAAGAGCTTATGGGGCATGGGGTATCGTGCCCTTGCGTCCCGCAACACCGTGCTAACGAAATACACCGGGTGCTCGACGAGAACCGGCGTGTCGGTGAGGCTTGTGTCCTGCGGAAGTTGGGGTGTCTCGCGAGGTGGTGGAACCTCCGACGCTTGATCGCTTGCCGGGACCTTGACGGCGTCGTCCTGCCGAGCTTGGTCCTCTGCCGATGCGCTACAGCTCTTGCGGTGTCTTCCTGATCTTGTGTCAGTCCGGCTGGCGGCATGGCTCGTTGTAATGCGCCTTTGGCTTGGTGTTCCTCCCAAACCGCTACTAGAGCTGCGCTGGCTGAGTACGGAGTGGCGGCAAGATAAAGCACTAGGGGCTCGAGAGGTCGTGGCGCCACCATCACTGGAGGGCTGGTCAGGTATTTCTTGAGGCCTTGAAAAGCTCGGTCGGCCTCCGGGGTCCACTCGAACGGGGCCTTCTTCTTCATCAGCTGGAAGAAGGGTAGGGCGCGCTCTCCCATCTTGGAGATGAAGCGCCCCAACGCAGTCACCCGACCAGCCAGCTTCTGCATCTCCTTGAGGGTTTGAGGTGGGCTCATGTCTTCAATGGCCTTGATCTTTTCTAGGTTTGCCTCGATCCCTCTGTGGGATACGAGGAAGCCCAGCAGCTTGCCGGAAGGGACACTGAGGGAGTCCTGGATTAGGGGGTGTTCGGGTAGCCCGACTATACCTTCGCCGGACTCCTGGACTATGAAGATACAAGATTGAAGACTTCGTCCCGTGTCCGGATGGGACTTTTCTTGGCGTGGAAGGCAAGCTTGGCGATGCGGATATTCAAGATCTCCTACCATTGTAACCGACTCTGTGTAACCCTAACCCTATCCGGTGTCTATATAATCCGGAGGGTTGTAGTCCGTAGGACAATCAACTCCATACACAACAATCATACCATAGGCTAGCTTCTAGGGTTTAGCCTCCTTGATCTCGTGGTAGATCTACTCTTGTACTACCCATATCATCAATATTAATCAAGCAGGAGTAGGGTATTACCTCCATCGAGAGGGCCCGAACCTGGGTAAAAACATCGTGTCCCTTGCCTCCTGTTACCATCCGGCCTTGACGCACAGTTCGGGATCCCCTACCCGAGATCCGCCGGTTTTGACACCAACATTGGTGCTTTCATTGAGAGTTCCTCTGTGTCATCGCCGTTTAGGCCCGATGGCTCCTTTGATCGTCAACAACGACGAGGTCCAGGGTGAGACTTTTCTCCCGGACAGATCTTCGTCTTCGGCGGCTTCGCTCTGCGGGCCAATTCGCTTGGCCACCTGGAGCAGATCGAAAGCTACGCCCCTGGCCATCAAGTCAGGTTTGGAAGCTTAAACTACACGGCTGATATCCACGGAGACTTGATCTTCGGCGGGTTCGAGCCACGGCCAGGCGCGCCGCACTATCTCGAGGGGCATGATCTAGCTCTGCCTCCGAACAGTGTCCCGGAGGCCGCACGCGCGCCGGTTTCGACCCTTAACTCGGAGCCTGTTGCGCCGATCGAGGATGAGCGATTGGACGTCACCTCGGGGGCTGCGATCTCAAAGGCGATCGAGCCGAACGCCAGCCCTGCACTTCGCATGACCCGTGACTCCAAGGATCCGGACTCCTCCCCGGACTCCGAACCCCTCGCGCCCCCGCTAATCGAATCCGATTGGGCGCCGATAATGGAGTTCACTGCCGCGGACATCTTTCAGCACTCGCCTTTTGGCGACATACTGAATTCTCTCAAGTGTCTCTCTTTATCAGGAGAGCCCTGGCCGGACTACGGTCAGCGAGGATGGGATACGGACGATGAAGAAATTCAAAGCCCACCCACCACCCACTTTGTAGCCACTGTCGACGATTTAACCAACATGCTTGACTTCGGTTCCGAAGACATCGACAGTATGGACAACGATGTAGGAGACGAACAGGAACCAGCACCTGTAGGGCGCTGGAAGGCCACCTCGTCATATGACATATATATGGTGGATACTCCTAAAGATGGAGATGGCGATAGAACAACGGGGGATGACACCTCCAAGAAACAGCCAAAGCGCCGACGTCAGCGGCACCGCTCTAAATCCCGCCAAAGCAAAAACGGTGATTCCGGCACGGGAGATAATACTACCCCGGATAGCGCTGAAGAACACCCACCCCAGCAAGATTCGGCGCAGGAAGATGGAGAAGCCAGCCCTCATGAGAGAGCGGCAGACCGAGAGGTTGAGGATGATAACTATATGCCTCCCTCCGAAGACGAGGCAAGCCTCGACGACGACGAATTCGTCGTACCATCAGACCCCGCCGAACAAGAGCGTTTCAAACGCAGGCTTTTGGCCACGGCAAGCAGCCTCAAGAAAAAGCAGCAATAGCTTAGAGCTGACCAAGATTTGCTAGCTGATAGATGGACTGAAGTCCTTGCGGCCGAAGAGTATGAACTCGAACGCCCCTCCAAGAGTTACCCAAAGCGCAGGCCGCTACCCCGATCAGAGGAGGAAGCACCTACGTCACCAGCGCATGACATGGCAGACCGGCCATCTCGCGGCCGCGACAGAGAGGCCTCTCGGCCCTCCACTCAAGCCATGCCCCGACGCCGGTTAACCAAGGCACGGGAAAATGCGCCAGACCTGCGAGACATACTGGAGGATAAAGCAAGACAAACAAGATCGATCTATGGATCGCGTAGGCGCCCCACGGCACGTAACGATGATCTTCACTCCGGATACAACAAATCCGGCCGGGCCGAACACAACAGACATAGCTCTTCCGAGCTGCGTCGTGATATAGCCCAGTACAAGGGCGCCACACACCCACTATGCATCACAGATGAAGTAATGGATCATAAAATCCCAGAAGGTTTCAAACCAGTAAACATCGAATCATACGATGGCACAACAGATCCGGCGGTATGGATCGAGGATTATCTCCTTCACATCCACATGGCACGCGGCGATGATCTACACGCCATCAAATACCTCCCGCTCAAACTCAAAGGACCGGCCCGGCATTGGCTTAATAGCTTGCCAGCAGACTCAATCGGTTCTTGGGAGGACCTAGAAGCCGCATTCCTCGAAAACTTCCAGGGCACCTACGTGCGACCACCGGATGCCGATGACTTAAGCCACATAATTCAGCAGCCAGAGGAATCGGCCAGGCAATTCTGGACATGGTTCCTAACAAAGAAAAACCAGATAGTCGACTGTCCGGACGCAGAGGCCCTAGCAGCCTTCAAGCATAACATCCGCCACGAGTGGCTTGCCCGGCACCTGGGACAGGAAAAGCTGAAATCTATGGCAGCCCTCACGACACTCATGACCCGCTTTTGCGCGGGCGAAGATAGCTGGCTAGCTCGTAGCAACAACTTGACAAAGAACCCTGGTAATTCGGATACCAAGGACAAAAGTGGCAGGACACGTCGAAATAAGCAAAAGCGTCGCGTTAGCAGCGACAGTAATGAAGATACGACAGTTAATGCCGGATTCAGAGGCTATAAATCCGGTCAGCGGAAAAAGCCATTCAAAAAGAATACTCAGGGCCCGTCCAGTTTGGACCGAATACTTGACCGCTTGTGCCAGATCCATGGCACCCCCGAAAGGCCAGCCAATCACACCAATAGGGACTGTTGGGTGTTCAAGCAGGCAGGCAAGCTAAGAGCCGAAAACAAAGACAAGGGGTTGCATAGCGATGACGAGGAGGAGCCCAGGCCGCCGAACAGCAATGGATAGAAGGGCTTTCCCCCACAAGTGCGGACGGTGAACATGATATACGCAACCCACATCCCCAAGAGGGGGCGGAAGCGTGCGCTACGGGACGTATATGCGATGGAGCCAGTCGCCCCAAAGTTCAACCCATGGTCCTCCTGCCCGATCACTTTTGATCTAAGGGACCACCCCACTAGCATCCGTCATGGCGGCTTTGCCGCATTGGTTCTCGACCCAATCATAGACGGATTTCATCTCACAAGAGTCCTCATGGACGACGAAAGTAGTTTGAACCTGCTTTACGAGGATACAGTGCGGAAAATGGGCATAGATCTCTCAAGGATTAAGCCCACAAAAACGACCTTTAAAGGCGTTATACTAGGTGTAGAAGCCAACTGTACAGGCTCAGTAACACTTGATGTGGTCTTCGGATCCCCGGACAATTTCCGAAGCGAAGAGTTAATCTTCGACATAGTCCTGTTTCGCAGTGGCTATCACGCCCTGCTCGGACGAACCGCATTCGCAAAGTTCAATGCGGTGCCGCACTACGCATATCTCAAGCTCAAAATGCCAGGCCCTCGAGGAGTAATCACGGTCAACGGAAACACCGAACGCTCCCTCCGTACGGAGGAGCACACGGCGGCCCTCACATGTAACACCCCGGATGTTACTTGCCATATTTGTAACTCCAACTCTTGCCATTTTCGGCAATGTGATATGTTATTCCCTCCGTGGTTGGGTTTTCCTTCTTTTGCTTTTTGTTCATGTCATGCATTTCATATCATGTGATCATGTGCATAGCATTCGTATACGTGTTCGTTTCATGAATCCGAGCATTTTCCCCGTTGTCCGTTTTGCAATCCGGCGCTCCTATGTTCCCCGGCGTCCCCTTTTACCTTTTTCCGTGAGCGGGTATTAAACGGTCTCGGAATGTACCGAGGTTTGCCAAGCGGCCTTGGTATAGCACCGGTAGACCGCCTGTCAAGTTTCGGGTCATTTGGAGGTCGTTTGATGCTCCAACGGTTAACCGGGTAACCGCAAAGGCCTCTTTTGTGTGCAGACCAACACCCCTCCAAAGTGGCCCAAAACCCATCCAAACCCCCTCCATCCTCTCGGCCGTTCGATCACGATCGCGTGGCCGAAAACCGTGCTCAATTTGGAGCCTCCTAGCTCCTCCTACCTATAAATATGTGTCTCCCCCCGAATTTCTCGCGCAGATCAAATCCTAGACCCGCTCCCCTCGCGCCGCCGGACATGTCCGCTCCACCGCCGGACGCGTCCACCGCCTCCAGCCACGTCGCACGGCCAATGGAGTGATGCCACGTCGCCTCCGCCGCCTCCCGCGCCCACTCCGGAGCCGCCACCTGTCGTCGCCGCCTTCCACCACCGCGCGGCCCGCAAAGCCCATCGCGGGCCCGCGCGAGCCCGTCCGCGCCGCCGCCCGATCCCGCGAGCGCCGCCGCCCGCGCGCCCCGCGCGCCTCCGCCCGCCGCCACGGCGCCCCGCGCCGCCCCGCCGCCATGCACCGCCGTCGCCTCGTCCGCTGCCGCCCGCGCGCACGTCGGCCCCCGCCTCCGTCCTCTGCCGCCCGCCGCCGCATCGCCGTCCTCCGCCGCCCGCGCCCGGATCCGGCCCCTGCCTCGCCGGATCCCGCTCCTCCGGCGCCACCCCGTCCTTCTCCGGCAAGTCTGGCGACGAACTCCGGCCGCCTCGGTTCGCGGGCTGACGAACTCTAGATCCGTTCTCGGAGTGGTATATTTTCTCTAAGTCCCGAAATTATTGACATTATCATGCCATGTTCATCGCACTATAAGTCTGCATCCGTGGCTCCGTTTTGGGCGTATAGCATATAGAATTGTTCGCCGCGATGAGTACATCATTCCACCTCATTGCATCATTTTCATTTGAGTTCATCTTGATGCCCGAAATACTGTTAGAAGAGGGCTATGTGTTGTTAGTTTCAGATCTGTTTTAGTAGATGCACTTTTGTCATTTTTTGCCATGATTTGTGTGCATCCTATGAGCTTGAGCCCTAAAAGTGTTTTGTAATATGCCATGCCAATTTCACAGGGGTGTATGCCATGTATTTTTGTGATCTTTTTGGTGACTAGCACAAGCATGCAAACGAGGGATCATAATGTTGCTGATTTCATAGACTTAGTAATTTCACTAAGCTATTCCCTGCTGTTATTTTTATGCCATGTGTTCATGTTGTTTCAGAGAGATATATGCCTCTTTTGAGCATGATCAGTAAGGATGTTTTGAGCATATGAATTTGATCTATCTATCCATGCCTTTGTTTGTAATTATGGAGTGCCATAGGTTTAGTCAGTCGAGCTCTACTTTTGCTAAAAAAATGTTACTGCCAGATTGTTTACATGTTATTCGATTTTGCCAAGCTTGTTGTAGTTGATCCTTACATGCTATGATGTTATTCTTGCCATTTCTAGCTTCTATGCCATGTCTTATTGTTGGTTGTATGCTTAGGTTTTCATGCAATGCTCCTTGGTGAGTGCATCGAGCTCGTAAACATGCCTACTTGTTAACTGTTTTTGACATGTCCAGCTTTCTGCTGAGTCTGAAAACTGTAACGAAACTTGCTTAATTGACATGGGTGCTATTATATTTTCTGGTCCTTTTTAGCTCATGGTCATTAAGGGACTTTTGTTCAATGCTTTGATTAGATTCATGCCATGATATGTTTCACTATGTCCTGTTCCTGTAGCAGGTTGTTTACTTGCTCTAAACATGTCATCCTGATGTTAATTTCTGGCATGATAGTATTTTCACTAAGTCTGTGAACCTGTTATCTTTTGCACTTTTGCCATGCTTGTTTGAACCTGTTGTGGTGTGATTTAGCCGTAGCTCAGTGTTCATCTTTTGTCAAGCATCTTGAGTAGTTCACTGTCATATGATTTGTTGGTACGTTTAGGTGCAGTAGCTTAATTGCTTGTTGCTTGCTAAGTAGCATCATGCTGTTAATGGCAGAATCTTGTCATTCTTGTTTTGCTTGTCATTTGCAAACCGTGCATCCGATTCCGGTGATCTTTATATCGATTTCAACCGAAATCACCTCACCTTTCCAGTGGGATACTTGGTTTGCCAATATTATGCCTTGTTCATCTTTTTCCTTCCGGAGCACGCATATGCATTGCATATCACATCTCGCATATCATGCCATGTTTTGCATCATGTTGCTTGCGCATTGTATCGTGGTTGATAGTTGTTCCTTTGCTTGTGTTCTTGCCTTGGGTAGAGCCGGGAGACGAGTACGTGAACGAGGAACCTGTTGAGAACGCTTACGAGGACCAAGCTTTCGACAACCCTGAGAACTTTGCAGGCAAGATGACCATACCCTCGAAATCACTTCAATCTTTGCTTGCTAGTTGCTCGCTCTTTTGATATGCCTATGCTACGATACCTACCACTTGCTTATCGTGCCTCCCATATTGTCAAACCAAGCCTCTAACCCACCTTGTCCTAGCAAACCATTGTTTGGCTATGTTACCGCTTTGCTCAACCCCTCTTATAGCGTTGTTAGTTGCAGGTGAAGATGAAGTTTGTTCCTTGTTGGAATATGGAGATGTTGTTCCTTGTTGGAACATGTTTACTTGTGGGATATCACAATACCTCTTATATTATTAATGCATCTATATACTTGGTAAAGGGTGGAAGGCTCGGCCTTATGCCTGGTGTTTTGTTCCACTCTTGCCGCCCTAGTTTCCGTCATACCGGTGTTATGTTCCCGGATTTTGCGTCCCTAACGGGGTCGGGTGATTTATGGGACCCCCTTGACAGTTCGCTTTGAATAAGACTCCTCCAGCAAGGCCCAACATTGGTTTTACCATTTGCCTACCACCTATCCCTTTCCCTTGGGTCGGCCAGCCCGAGGGTCATCTTTATTTTAGCCCCCCCCGGGCCAATGCTTGTCTAAGTGTTGGTCCAAACTAGAGCCCCTTGCAGCGCCACCTCGGGGAAACTTGTGGTCTGGTTTTAGTTGTACGGACTGCTCATCTGGTGTTGCCCTAAGAACGAGATATGTGCAGTTCCTATTAGGATGTCGGCGCATCGGGCGACTTTGCTGGTCTTGTTTTATTATTGTCGAAATGTCTTGTAGCCAGGATTTCGAGACTGATCGGGTCTTCCCGGGGAGAAGGAATATGCTTCGTTGATCGCGAGAGCTTATCATGGGCTAAGTTGGGACACCCCTGCAGGGTTTTAACTTTCGAAAGCCGTGCCCGCGGTTATGTGGCAGATGGGAATTTGTTAATGTCCGGTTGTAGAAAACCCGAAGTTGACCTTAATTAAAACACATCAACCACGTGTGTAACCGTGATGGTCTCTTCTCGGCAGAGTCCGGGAAGTGAACTCGGTGTTGGAGTTATGCTTGACGTAGGTTGTTCTAGGATCACTTCTTGATCATAGTTCTTCGACCGTGCTTTTGCCTTCTCTTCTCGCTCTGTTTTGCGTATGTTAGCCACCATATTTGCTAGTCGCTTGCTGCAGCTCCACTTCACTACCCTGTCCTACCTTAAGCTTAAATAGACTTGATCTCACGGGTGTGAGATTGCTGAGTCCCCGTGACTCAAAGATACTTCCAATACCAGTTTGCAGGTGCCGATGAAACCGTGCAGGTGACGCACCCGAGCTCAAGGAGGAGCTCGATGAAGATCTTGTTCATTGTGTTGTTTCATTTCAGTTAATCAGTAGTGGAGCCCAGTTGGGACGATCGGGGATCTGTGTAGCTTTTGGGGTAGTCTTCTTTTATTTTGGTTCCGTAGTCGGACCTTGATTGTATCTGTTTGATGTAATGTTCTACTCATGTGTTGCGTGAAGTGGCGATTGTAAGCCAACTATGTATCTCTTTCCCTTATGTATTACATGGGTTGTGTGAAGATTACCTCACTTGCGACATTGCTTTCAATGCGGTTATGCCTCTAAGTTGTGCTTCGACACGTGGGAGATATAGCCGCATCGAGGGCGTTACAAGTTGGTAATCAGAGCCTTCCCCGACCTTAGGAGCCCCCACTGATTGATCGTTTTTAGTGGCCGAGTTGTGTCTAGAAAAATGTTTTGAGTCATTTAGGAATTATGTATCGGAGAGTTTAGGAATTCTTTTTACTTCCCAGTCTCCTCATCGCTCTGGTAAGGCATCATGACGTAGAGTTTTGACTCTTCTCTTCTCAAATTTCACAAATTTTTTTAGGATCACGCGGGTATCTTAGAATCGTTCCGATGGTTTTGTGATGACAACATTGTCTTGGTGCCTCCTGTCAGCAGGGGTTTAGTGGAAGTGTCCCGGGGAGTTGAGCTCTGAGGTGTTGTCGTCATAATTTTATTGTTGCAGTTCTGGAATACCTGAGTTTAGTACGCCGACATCGAAAATCTCTTTTGTACAGTTGTTGGTGAGATAACCCTGATAGCCCAGTACTGAGGCGAGTGCGGGAGTATTGCCATAACTCGTATAACGGATGCTTTTCGAAGGTTGAGGTAAACGATTTCCGAAGGTTTCTTGGTTATGTGTTGAAGGATGGATACAGCTGGATCTAGGTATTGTTAGTTTGGGTGATATATTTTGTGTCCCCTGTATCCCCAACACCAGATTGCATAACCAGAAAGTTTCGGGAGTTTATAGGTGGGAATTCAAGTAGCTCCTAGAATATCTTTCCGACAGATGCATGCTATGGGATTGGGTAAATCTCTATCATATGTATTTGTTCCGGCTTATTCTGCAAGCCAAATCCTTTGTTTTGTTTTATTTGTGGTATTCGAGTTGCTTCGATGTCAAGTGTTGATCCATACCTTCCCTAAACGGTGTTCTTATATTGCTATGTGAATACTAATCCTTCTTGATCATCGAGGTTGTCATGTTAATTCTTTTCCAACCGGCGTGCTTCTCTTTAAGTAGATCCGATCATTTCAACATCTGCAAGATAAATTCTAAGTTTTTCTTAACGGTATCCGTTTCACCCGTCCCCAAGTTGCCTTTGTTTTCCCGCCCTCCCACCCTTTTTCTTCAAGGACTCGGATTTCTTAATCAAGTATCCATCTTATAGATGGGAAGTCTCTCCATTCTTTTCCGTCAATGTTCTTATCCGGTGATTCTCAGGAAGATACTAATGGATCCTTAACTTCATCATTATTCGTTCTCTTTCTTCTCCGGTGGATTCAATTCAAGCTTCGTCGATCATATATTTTCCTTGTTTCAAATGCTTTCTCATGCCGGTGCAACTATTAATCATTCTCCGCGTGCTATTCAATTGTTCCGGAGTGCTGAAGATGCTTCAAGAGATTTGTGTTTTCATTCCTAATCCGTTCAAGCTATTTCGAGGTTGTTATCTCATTCAAGCCATTTAATTCAACCGGTGTAATCTCTCTTTTCAAGCAATTCTTTTAACGGTGTTCCTTTTCAGTGGGCCCTAACCCACAGGTCTTCTCCCAGGATCTTACCTGAATCTTCTAATTTTCCCGGAGCTATTCCCAAATTCTTTTCGAAGTTTGACGTAAGAATGAAGTATCATTAGTCATATTCCTTCTCCAAGATCGCTTTCAAATTCTTTTCATCGTGGGTTCAACCTTTCTAATTTTCTTTTCGGAGTGCCTCAACAATTCATGGTGGTGTTTCTCATCGTCATTCTCAACATTTGAAGACCGAAGAAGAGTCTCTCTTAAATCTTGCTCCATTCTCTTCAAGATTCTTGGTTCTAGCTTTGATGCCATCCTCTCATAATTATTTTCTATTGTAAGAATTCTTTTCACCCATCCGGAGCATTTCAGAAGTCTTTTCAGTTTGATTCTCCGAAGGCCATCATGCCATAATTCTTCATTCAAGCTTTCAGCTCTCGTTCTCCAAATCTCACCGGTGCATCATTCAAGTATTCTCTAACCAGCGCGTGATCTATTCGTTCATTTGTATCTAAATTCCCTCAAGTATCAACGTCATTTTCTAATTCTTCTCGGTATTTTTTATCGTTTCTTCGTTCATTTTCATTTCTTACGGCGGTTCATCCAAGATTTCTCTTCTGTTGTTACCGTATCAATTCATTCGTTCTTTGCAAATCCTACCGGCGGATCGTTGAAGACTTTTCTCAAGTTTGTGCTATATCTCTCTTGATCCTTTCTACGAGAATAAGTGGTATGTCAAATCTGTTGCTTGTCATCAATTTAATTGGTGAAGGATGAGCATAATGTACTTCTTATTCTTGTTTCATCCAAGTGATTAATTCCTTATTCCGGAGGTTCATCAAAATTCTTGATCTCATTTGTTCATTGTTTTCTTTCCGGAGCTCCAAGTTATTTAAATTACATCATTTCAAAGCTTCATCAAATCATTTCAAGGCTTCTCCCGGAGTTCTTTTCAACTTCTCTTTCTTTTTATCATCCTTTCATTACCGGAGTTCTTCATGAAGGCTCTACATGGTGGCTCATCAAGGATTCCTTTCATTCTCCATTTGTTCTTCAAGATTTCTCTCGGATCTATGATCCGCTAAACTTTACTCAAAATTTAACATGGTGCTCAACACATGTCTTGTTTTGAGGAGTTCAATCATTCTTCATCTTCCATTCCGTGGTGCAATTCTTTCTATCTTATCTTTTGAGGTGGTGTTATGTCATTCTTGATAATTTGAGTTCATGTTTCACGACTCACATGTTGTCAAGAATGAGATATTTTAAATCCACCAATCTCTTCGTTCGATTTATCTTGTGTCATGGTTTCACCTAAATCCTTTCCTAAGGAATGTGGCTATTATGGTTGCTTATCAATGATCCAAGTTTCTCCTATCCTCTTGGTGAAAGAAGTTTTTCATCGCCTTGGTGCTCTCACTCAAAATCAATGGCTTCCTTTAGTGGCCGTTTGTGACCTCATAATGTTGAGATGTTTCCATAAGTCCACTACAAGCTTATTCTTTTCGTTGTTGGTTTTCCAACAACTCCGTTCAATCCTTCTTTTAAGGAGGCTCTTTCAAATTCAATGGTGATAGAAGTTGTTGTTCTCTTCTCTGTTCTCTTGATTCCACTCTTTCATTTGTCCCGAAGGCATTGTGATGTTTTCTTCAACCCATCATCTCATTTTGGAGATCATGTTCTTTTCCTTGCTTATCCTTTTAACCGGAGTGTCGTGTTTTCATTCGAGCTCTCTCATCTTATCAAGTCTTGCATCTCTTCTCAACCGGAGTGCTGTCTGAAATCTTTCTTACCCCTTGTGCCATTCTTTTAAAAGTTCCGGAGGCAGTGTGTTGTTAATTTCAGCAAGTATCCTCTCATCTTGTCAAGATTATGTTCAAATCCCTTCCATTTTCAGTCGGAGTGCTTCCCAAATCATGTCATTCTTATTCCTTCTCTATCTTGTTTTAACCGGAGTGGTTTCAATATCTACCTTGTCACTTAACCTCTTGGTTCTCGTCGTATCCCATGTTCCTCTTATCTAACGGAGTGTTTTAAATTTTGTTCACCTCCGTCGTGTCATTTCTTCAAGCTTTGCAACCTCTCAAGGTTCTTTGGTTTCACTCTTTTGTCAAGAAGAAACTTAGTTTTACCTCTTCCTCTTCTTCCCTCGTTTTCCCTCCGGTGCCATCCTAGATCTCGGGACGAGATCCTCTCGTAGTGGTGGAGTGTTGTAACACCCCGGATGTTACTTGCCATATTTGTAACTCCAACTCTTGCCATTTTCGGCAATGTGATATGTTATTCCCTCCGTGGTTGGGTTTTCCTTCTTTTGCTTTTTGTTCATGTCATGCATTTCATATCATGTCATCATGTGCATCGCATTCGTATACATGTTCGTTTCATGAATCCGAGCATTTTCCCCGTTGCCCGTTTTGCAATCCGGCGCTCCTATGTTCCCCGGCGTCCCCTTTTACCTTTTTCCGTGAGCGTGTATTAAACGGTCTCGGAATGGACCGAGGTTTGCCAAGAGGCCTTGGTATAGCACCGGTAGACCGCCTGTCAAGTTTCGGGTCATTTGGAGGTCGTTTGATGCTCCAACGGTTAACCGGGTAACCGCAAAGGCCTCTTTTGTGTGCAGCCCAACACCCCTCCAAAGTGGCCCAAAACCCATCCAAACCCCCTCCATCCTCTCGGCCGTTCGATCTCGATCGCGTGGCCGAAAACCGTGCTCAATTTGGAGCCTCCTAGCTCCTCCTACCTATAAATATGTGTCTCCCTCCGAATTTCTCGCGCAGATCAAACCCTAGACCCGCTCCCCTCGCGCCGCCGGACATGTCCGCTCCGCCGCCGGAGGCGTCCACCGCCTCCAGCCACGTCGCCCGGCCAATGGCGTGATGCCACGTCGCCTCCGCCGCCTCCCGCGCCCACTCCGGAGCCGCCACCTGTCGCCGCCGCCTTCCACCACCGCGCGGCCCGCGGAGCCCATCGCGGGCTCGCGCGAGCCCGTCCGCGCCGCCGCCCGATCCCGCGAGCGCCGCCGCCCGCGCGCCCCGCGCGCCTCCGCCCGCCGCCACGGCGCCCCGCGCCGCCCCGCCGCCATGCACCGCCGTCGCTCGCCGCCGCCTCATCCGCCGCCGCCCGCGCGCACGTCGGCCCCCGCCTCCGTCCTCCGCCGCCCGCCGCCGCATCGCCGTCCTCTGCCACCCGCGCCAGGATCCGGCCCCTGCCTCGCCGGATCCCGCTCCTACGACGCCACTCCGTCCTTCTCCGGCAAGTCCGGCGACGAACTCCGGCCGCCTCGGTTCGCGGGCTGACGAACCCTAGATCCGTTCTCGGAGTGGTATATTTTCTCTAAGTCCCGAAATTATTGACATTATCATGCCATGTTCATCGCATCATAACTCTGCATCCGTGGCTCCATTTTGGGCGTATAGTATATCGATTGTTCGTCCCGATGAGTACATCATTTCATCTCATTGCATCATTTTCATTTGAGTTCATCTTGATGCCCGAAATACTGTTAGAAGAGGGCTATGTGTTGTTAGTTTCAGATCTGTTTTAGTAGATGCACTTTTGTCATTTTTTGCCATGATTTGTGTGCATCCTATGAGCTTGAGCCCTAAAAGTGTTTTGTAATATGCCATGCCAATTTCACAGGGGTGTATGCCATGTATTTTTGTGATCTTTTTGGTGACTAGCACAAGCATGCAAACGAGGGATCATAATGTTGCTGATTTCATAGACTTAGTAATTTCACTAAGCTATTCCCTGCTGTTATTTTTATGCCATGTGTTCATGTTGTTTCAGAGAGATATATGCCTCTTTTGAGCATGATCAGTAAGGATGTTTTGAGCATATGAATGTGTTCTACCCATCCATGCCTTTGTTTGTAATTATGGAGTGCCATAGCTTGAGTCAATCGAGCTCTACTTTTGCTAAAAAAATGTTACTGCCAGATTGTTTACATGTTATTCGATTTTGCCAAGCTTGTTGTAGTTGATCCTTGCATGCTATGATGTTATTCTTGCCATATCTAGCTTCTATGCCATGTCTTATTGTTGGTTGTATGCTTAGGTTTTCATGCAATGCTCTTTGGTGAGTGCATCGAGCTCGTGAACATGCCTACTTGTTAACTGTTTTTGACATGTCCTGTTTTCTGCTGAGTCTGAAAACTGTAACGAAACTTGCTTAATTGACATGGGTGGTATTATATTTTCTGGTCCTTTTTAGCTCATGGTCAGTAAGGGACTTTTGTTCAATGATTTGATTAGATTCATGCCATGCTATGTTTCGCTATGTCCTGTTCCTGTAGCAGGTTGTTTACTTGCTCTAAACATGTCATCCTGATGTTAATTTCTGGCATGATAGTATTTTCACTAAGTCTGTGAACCTGTTATCTTTTGCACTTTTGCCATGCTTGTTTGAACCTGTTGTGGTGTGATTTAGCCGTAGCTCAGTGTTCATAATTTGTCAAGCATCTTGAGTAGTTCACTGTCATATGCTTTGTTGGTACGTTTAGGTGCAGTAGCTTAATTGCTTGTTGCTTGCTAAGTAGCATCATGCTGTTAATGGCAGAATCTTGTCATTCTTGTTTTGCTTGTCATTTGCAAACCGTGCATCCGAGTCCGGTGATCTTTATATCGATTTCAACCGAAATCACCTCACCTTTCCAGTGGCATACTTGGTTTGCCAAGATTATGCATTGTTCATCTTTTTCCTTCCGGAGCACGCATATGCATTGCATATCCCATCTCGCATATCAGGCCATGTTTTGCATCATGTTGCTTGCGCATTGCATCGTGGTTGATAGTTGTTCCTTTGCTTGTGTTATTGCCTTGGGTAGAGCCGGGAGGCGAGTACGTGAACGAGGAACCTGTTGAGAACGCTTACGAGGACCAAGCTTTCGACAACCCTGAGAACTTTGCAGGCAAGATGACCATACCCTCGAAATCACTTCTATCTTTGCTTGCTAGTTGCTCGCTCTTTTGCTATGCCTATGATGCGATACCTACCACTTGCTTATCGTGCCTCCCATATTGTCAAACCAAGCCTCTAACCCACCTTGTCCTAGCAAACCGTTGTTTGGCTATGTTACCGCTTTGCTCAGCCCCTCTTATAGCGTTGTTAGTTGCAGGTGAAGATGAAGTTTGTTCCTTTTTGGAACATGGAGATGTTGTTCCTTGTTGGAACATGTTTACTTGTGGGATATCACAATACCTCTTATATTATTAACGCATCTATATACTTGGTAAAGGGTGGAAGGCTCGACCTTATGCCTGGTGTTTTGTTCCACTCTTGCCGCCCTAGTTTCCGTCATACCGGTGTTATGTTCCCGGATTTTGCGTCCCTAACACGGTCGGGTGATTTATGGGACCCCCTTGATAGTTCGCTTTGAATAAGACTCCTCCAGCAAGGCCCAAAATTGGTTTTACCATTTGCCTACCACCTATCCCTTTCCCTTGGGTCGGCCAGCCCGAGGGTCATCTTTATTTTAGCCCCCCCGGGCCAATGCTTGTCTAAGTGTTGGTCCAAACTAGAGCCCCTTGCAGCGCCACCTCGGGGAAACTTGTGGTCTGGTTTTAGTTGTACGGACTGCTCATCCGGTGTTTCCCTGAGAACGAGATATGTGCAGCTCCTATCAGGATGTCGGCGCATCGGGCGGCTTTGCTGGTCTTGTTTTATTATTGTCGAAATGTCTTGTAGCCGGGATTCCGAGACTGATCGGGTCTTCCCGGGGAGAAGGAATATCCTTCGTTGATCGCGAGAGCTTATCATGGGCTAAGTTGGGACACCCCTGTAGGGTTTGAACTTTCGAAAGCCGTGCCCGCGGTTATGTGGCAGATGGGAATTTGTTAATGTCCGGTTGTAGAAAACCCGAAGTTGACCTTAATTAAAACACATCAACCGCGTGTGTAACCATGATGGTCTCTTCTCGGCGGAGTCCGGGAAGTGAACACGGTGTTGGAGTTATGCTTGACGTAGGCTGTTCTAGGATCACTTCTTGATCATAGTTCATCGACCGTGCTTTTGCCTTCTCTTCTCGCTCTGTTTTGCGTATGTTAGCCACCATATTTGCTAGTCGCTTGCTGCAGCTCCACCTCACTACCCTGTCCTACCTTAAGCTTAAATAGACTTGATCTCACGGGTGTGAGATTGCTGAGTCCCCGTGACTCACAGATACTTCCAATACCAGTTTGCAGGTGTCGATGAAACCGTGCAGGTGACGCACCCGAGCTCAAGGAGGAGCTCGATGAAGATCTTGTTCATTGTGTTGTTTCATTTCAGTTAATCAGTAGTGGAGCCCAGTTGGGACGATCGGGGATTTGTGTAGCTTTTGGGGTAGTCTTCTTTTATTTTGGTTCCGTAGTCGGACCTTGATTGTATCTGTTTGATGTAATGTTCTACTCATGTGTTGCGTGAAGTGGCGATTGTAAGCCAACTATGTATCTCTTTCCCTTACGTATTACATGGGTTGTGTGAAGATTACCTCACTTGCGACATTGCTTTCAATGCGGTTATGCCTCTAAGTCGTGCTTCGGCACGTGGGAGATATAGCCGCATTGAGGGCGTTACATCGCAGCGGAAGTACAAAGCAGCCTTCTTAGGAAATTCTCCAGTCCGGCCGTTAAAAAGCCAGACACTGCCAAGCGCGCCCGGAGTAACCTACAACAAGACCGTCTGGCACGTTCTGAGCAGGCGTAGCAATGCGGCCCCAACCCCAGCCCTCGCGACATAGCGAAACCAGTACCTCGCGTACATAACTACGCCCTTGAAATACCATGGGCACATGGGAGGGGGCACAGTAACGGCACGCACCGAAATACGGCTTAAAACGTACTAGGGGCTGCCGGATTCTTTTTTTCTTACTTTCAGGACTCCACACTTCGGACGACCTGTTCGGCAATTCGACTGCCGCACAAACAATGCAAGATCCAGGGAGGCAGACAAGCCATGCCGCATTATGGAACTCCCAGGTGGTCTCTGTTACGAGCAGTATACCTGATTTGAATACAATTTCGCGGCCTGCCCCTGGTCAGGACATGTCAAATAGTCCAATATATTTTTGCTTATCGCACTACTTGTATCGTTCGGCTTTGATAAATAGCCTCTCCATAAACAATGCATAGCTTTGTGTCTATTTTTTGCATTATCCTATTTTCATACATATGTTTATTAAATGACATGATTGCATCCGTACACCTTGGTACGACAAACACGCCAGGGGCTTCAGTACCCCTCATTATGGTGTAAGAAGTCCGTACACTTTCACAAGTGCGGCACCCTGAACTTATAGCACTATATGCATCGGCTCCGAATCATGATTTGGGTCAATAGTTGGGTTTGCCCGGCTCCTATGTTTTGGTGCCTTACGTTCCGCTATATCGGCTAAGGTAGCACTAGGAGAACCACTGCGATTGTGCCCCGGTTCAGCTGGGTTAAGCACCTCATGTGACGCCCCCGATTCAACCGTACACTAATCATGCACGCAAATGTGTACGATCAAGATCAGGGACTCACGGGAAGATATCACAACACAACTCTAGAAATAAAAATAAGTCATACAAGCATCATAATACAAGCCAGGGGCCTCGAGGGCTCGAATACAAGTGCTCGATCATAGACGAGTCAGCGGAAGCAACAATATCTGAGTACAGACATAAGTTAAACAAGTTTTGCCTTAAGAAGGCTAGCACAAACTGGGATACAGATCGAACGAGGCGCAGGCCTCCTGCCTGGGATCCTCCTAACTACTCCTGGTCGTCATCAGCGGGCTGCACGTAGTAGTAGGAGTCGTCGTCGACGGTGGCGTCTGGATCCTGAGCTCCAACATCTGGTTGCGACAACCAGGTAGAAGGGATAGGGGGAAAAGAAGGAGAAAGCAACCGTGAGTACTCATCCAAAGTACTCGCAAGCAAGGAGCTACACTACATATGCATGGATATATGTGTAAAGGGCCATATCAGTGGACTGAACTGCAGAATGCCAGAATAAGAGGGGGATAGCTAGTCTTATCGAAGACTACGCTTCTCGTCGCCTCCGTCTTGCAGCATATAGAAGAGAGTAGACTGAAGTCCTCCAAGTAGCATCGCATAGCATAATCCTACCCGGCGATCCCCTCCTCGATGCCCTGTCAGAGAGCGATCACCGGGTTGTATCTGGCACTTGGAAGGGTGTGTTTTATTAAGTATCTGGTTCTAGTTGTCATAAGGTCAAGGTACAACTCCGGGTCGTCCTTTTACCGAGGGACACGGCTATTCGAATAGATAAACTTCCCTGCAGGGGTGCACCACATAGCCCAACACGCTTGATCCCATTTGGCCGGACACACTTTCCTGGGTCATGTCCGGCCTCGGAAGATCAACACGTCGCAGCCCCACCTAGGCACAACAGAGCGGTCAGCACGCCGGTCTAAACCTAAGCACGCAGGGGTCTGGGCCCATCGCCCTGAGCACACCTGCACGTTGCGTACGCGGCCGGAGAGCAGACCTAGCAACCTCCAGTACAACGGAAGTCACGTTACGCGGTCCAACCCGGCGCGCGCCACTCAGTCGCTGACGTCAAGAAGTGCTTCGGCTGATACCACGACGTCGGGATACCCATAACTACTCCAGCGTAGGTGGTTAGTGCGTATAGACCAAATGGCCAGACTCAGATCAAATACCCAGATCTCGTTAAGCGTGTTAAGTATCGCGAACGCCGACTAGGGCCAGGCCCACCTCTCTCCTAGGTAGTCTGAACCTGCCCTGTCGCTCCGCCACAAAGTAACAGTCGGGGGCCGTCGGGAACCCAGGCCCACCTCTACCGGGATGGAGCCACCTGCCCCTTCAGCCCCCATCTCCTAACAGTATCACATGTAATGTAACAGTGTAAAGTATATAGTATGCCCGTGATCACCCCCGAGTGATCACGGCCCAGTAGTATAGCATGGCAGACGGACAAGAGTGTAGGGCCACTGATGGAACACTAGCATCCTATACTAAGCATTAGGATTGCAGGTAAAGGTATCAACAGCAGTATCAAAGACAGGCTATGCATCAGGATAGGAATAACGAAAGCAGTAACATGCTACACTACTCTAATGCAAGCAATATAGAGGAGAATAGGCGATATCTGGTGATCAAGGGAGGGGCTTGCCTGGTTGCTCTGGCAAGAGAGAGGGATCGTCAACTCCGTAGTCGAACGGGGCAGCAGCAACGTCGGTCTCGGGGTCTATCGAGAGCAGAGGGGGGAGAAACAATAAATATTTAAGCAAGCAGATGCATAGTGATGCATGACATGACAAATAACGGCGTTAGTGGTACCCTAACGCGGTATGCGGTGATACCGGTGAAGGGGGAAAACAACCGGGAAAGTATCCCCGATGTTTCGCGTTTTCGGGCAGAGGAGCCGAAGGGGGAAAGTTGCGAGTTTGATATGTTAGGGGTGTGCGGCGGATGAACAGGCTACGTATCCGGAAGCGTCTCGTCGTTCTGAGCAACTTTCATGTTGAAAACATTTTAATCCGAGTTACGGATTAAAAGATATGATTTTCTAAAGATTTTATTAATTTCTGGAATTTAATTAATTATTTAAATATAACATTATCCAAAACAGTGCACGCTGACGTCAGCATGACGTCAGCAGTCAACAGGGGCGTTGACTGGTCAATTCTGACGTGTGGGTCCCACCTGTCATTCTGTGATTAAGCTAATCAGAGATTAACTAACTAATTACTAATTAGATTAAACTAACAGTTAATTAGGTTAATCTAATTATGACTAATTAACTTAATTAATTCTTTAATTAATTAATTAATTAATATTTTAATTATTATATTTATTATTTATTTTTATTTATTATTATTTTTCTAATACGTTCCAGGGGCTGGGCCCCGCATGTCATAGGCCCAGAGGACCTAGCGGGTTTGGTCGCTTAGCGGGCGTCGGGCGCAGCCCGAACAGGGGCGCACCCAACCGGGCGTTGCGGGGCGGCGATGTGGGAGTTAGGCCACCGGGCGCGACCGAGGCGGCCGGCGCGCGTGCGGGCGCCGGGAATCGGCAGCGAGGGGCGGCGCACGGGCGAAGGCCGCGACACAGTGGGGGGGGAGGCGCATGAGGAGGTCATGGTGGCGCGGCCACGGGTCGCGAGCAGCGCGGTCGAGCGCCGTGGCCAGCGAGGCCGTGCGTGGGAGCGACGGGGAGAGGTGCGCGGTGAGCGCGCAACGGGCGGGGCCGGAGCGTGTCGACCGCGGGGCGGGGAGCGTGGTGACCGTGGCGACACAGGGAGAGAGGGGGCGAAGGGGGACGGCGGCGCTCACTTGCGAGCAGGGAAGGGGGGCGACGGGGCGCGTTGGCGTCGGTGAGGGGGAGGCGATGGAGCGGCGACGACGGGGTGGCGGAGCACAGCGACGATGAGGCGGCGCCGGGGATGGGCGTCGGCGTCGCAGGCGAAGGGCGGCGCGGGATCTGGCCCCTCCCCGATCCAGACGAGTAGGGGGCGCCTGGGAGGAGGCAGGGGGCGGTGGTGCGGCGGTCCCGGCGAGGTGGCCCCGGGCGGCGGCGACGGGCAGCGTCGCGGGTCGAACAACGGCGGCGGCTCGGGTGCCCCGACCCAGATGGGATCGGGAGAGAGAGAGGGGGGAAGTGGGCGGCGTGGGGGGGTGTGGGGTGTGGCCGGTTAGGGTTTCTGGGGGGGGGGGGGTTAAGGAGAGGAAGTGGGCCGGCCGGCTGGGCCTGGTGGGTTGGCCCAGTTGGGCCACGGCCCAGGGGGTCTCCTCTTTTTTTTGTTTTATGTTTGTTGTTTTTTTTTCTTTTCTTTTATTTATTACTCTTTTCTGTTTTAAGTCATTTTAAAATATTTAGGCATTTTATAAAATTGTGTTTATTACACCATATTGACTTATGTAAAATATGGCATCTCCCGAACATTTTTGTTTTACTTTTTGGAAACTTTTATTGTTTGCCTTTAATTGAATTTGAATTTGAATCGGTTTCGAACTAACACGAGATTAGCGATAGTAATCGAAGTGACGTGGCATCATTAGCAGAGAATTACTGTAGCTTAATTATCCGGGCGTCACAATTCTCCTCCACTACAAGAAATCTCGTCCCGAGATTTAAGAGGGGAGTAAGGGGGGGGGGGAAGGACCTGGTTACGTAATTCTAACGATTCTCCTCGGTCATAGTTGCCCTTCCGAAGAGGTTGATCCCTTTCGTTGATGTCTTCATTTCTCTGCTTCAAGTCATCATGATGAAGTCAGCATCCATTCTTCGGGGTCTATCTCGTACTTACGAATAGGTAAGGGGCAGTTCGACAATGATAGAATGCTATAAGGGTTAACCATCGGGGTTATCCCATGAATGAACATAGGGGTATCTCTCGAGTTGGTCAAATGAAACTCATCGAGAGCCAAGCAAGAAGGTATTGTAAGAAGTATCAAGCGGATAGGCAATCGGTCGATGCCCAATTAGAAGGTGAAAGGGTTTCAGGGCAACGAGAATAGGTATTGCGCCTCATACCAAAATAGATTACTAGGCAGGTGGTCCGTGAATTACATACGAGGCGACGCACGAGGAACAACCTTGCGAACAGGGGGTGTACAGGAGAGTCAGGTTTCGATCCTGGGAACTGTGGGTTATGGGCCCACCATGTGGTTGAAAGTAGGAAGGGGCCGACATCTTGCACGGTCACGATAGTAAGGCGTGTCAGAGGGTAGCCTGTCAGTTATGTTGGCAACAACGTCGATACCAAGGGCGAGGGACGAAGAGAACCATTTTCCTGCTCGTTGAACGAGGCGGACCAATAGGCAGAGTTCTCGTCCATCGGTGGCTACCGAAATGTCATCATCAATAGTAACAGGTTCTTGCTGACAGAATTGCACACCGAGGAGTTTACATAAGCAGTAGAATATTGCTGCTTAGATCATATAGATCACAAGAAAGGTTCAAACAACCAATGGAAAGTAAAATATGATTATCATATTAGACAGAACAATGGAAGGGAAATTGTGTTTAAACACATATTTCATGGATATATCCTTCCCAAGGATAAGCAGAGCATGATATCCATGACAGGTTATAATGCAGAAAACTCTTTAGGTAGGGGAGAGAATTTTCATGACATTATCCATACAACGGTGTTTGGATAATAGAGAAGGAAACATTTAGCCTTGGGCTTCAAATGTTCTTGTTGAAAATTAGAGTACCATAGACATGCTTCAAGATAGCATTGACAAGGTATTCAAGCAAAGGTCAGGTTTTGGGATACACAAAGGATCCATTAGGAACAACGTATAGATTAAGTCTTATAATTTCCTCATGGAAGAATGGATAGCATTGGTAAAAGGAAAATTATAACAATAGGTCCTCCGGTCAGGTGTGCTAAGCATGACATCACCTTACCGAGTCGTAAAAAGACCAACGTTATAACTTTTGGAAAATGTTCCAGCCACCATATCTGGCCGAGATTCAGATCTGATTGGTGTCAGGATAACTCAGACTCGGGGACTGAACTATGGGAGTGAGTTCCGGAACGAGAGTTCATCATTAAACTAAGGAGAGGATGAGGAGGTGGCTGATGGACTCAGCGACAACTCATCGAGATTTCCAAAAAGATGGGTTTCCACAATTAGGTGAACAAGGAAATATCATTTGTCGGAACAAATGATATAATGATGTATGCTCGAGGAAAACATACACAACTGAACAATGATAGGAGGGTGCACCCAGGAATCTGGTCTAGGTAGCACGATCAATGTTCGAATGATGATTAAATAAGCAATAGACTTAGAATGAAATTGTAGACCAATAACTTCAAAGCAATAGGGTTGCTAGAAGTTTAGAATTTACACATCACAGACCATTTGTCGGTATTCCGGTTAGAAACAACACGGAGACCAAGAAATGAACGCAAAAGGCGAGAGATATTACTATACCAAGAATTCTCAAGAGGTGGTAAAATTACCACGACATTCTTGACATAAAAGGTGGTAATATTCCAAGGTAAAGAAGAACAAATGCTGGATAGCAAGGATCTCAAGGTATAACACAAAACACGAATAAGTTTGTGTTGAACGGAAGGCAATAAAGTGGTCGGTGATAACACAAACCATTGAGGGGTGAAGATGATATTTCTCATCAAGAATTTGATATATATCTTGGAAGAGCTCAGGATGTTGATGATGACCACGACACATTTGTCGAGAGATTTCATGAAGATGTAATCGGTCAGCGATGACATCAAGTCAAAGGAATGATGAAGCAAGAGGTTATTGGAACCATGGGTACGACACAAACTCGATATCAAGCTTGCTGATCAAGGCGAAATGATATGATGAGGAAAATTGATGTAATCTTAGCTTATCCTCAAAAATTGTGCTAAAGGAAGAAGGACCAAGTAGCACAGTCAAAAGTTTGCATGATAATGATATAGCCGATAAGGCTTGGAAATGACTTGAAGGTTTATTAAACTCGTAAGCAACAAGAATTACTTAGAGTTACTGAAGCAGAGTGCGGAATCAATTCACTTCTCGATGTTCTCGGTTGACGACAACCCAGAACTCGTGGAGTGACTCTGATAGGAAAAGGTATTACTCCAGCACAAATTCATAAGATGTAGTGCAATGGCATGACATCCTCGAGATACCAGGGGATAATACTTGAAGGCATATCAAATGAGATGTTGAAGTGGGGTGTATCGATATGTAGAAGACAAGCGCTTTAACTTGTCTGGGAAGTGGAATCAAAAGAAATTATGGTCGGAACCACAATCATAAAAGATCAAACCACGAGTACAAGATGAACTTCTATCAAGGGGGTAATTATTTTTACGAGCAGCTTCCATGATAAGTTCTACATCGTGTCCATGGGCATGAACACAAAGTTCAAGGTCGACTCCCTCTTCGTCAATGTATTACCTTCCATTCACTTCTCGCTTTGATAAAGGCATTAGTGTTGAAAGTTTTACCTGGTGAAATACCAGATGAGTATGACTCGTGACTCGTGAAAAACCTTCGGGTTCACATGGTTTAGAGAAGGCATATGTTCAACCCATAGGGCTCCTTAGAAACATATACCACAAGTTTCAAGAGTAAATAACACAAACCCGAAAGCAGAGCATGGTTGGCCAAGCAGAGGATACAACTTAACAAACGCATTATGTATCAGGGGGAGGGCTCACAAAGTGATCAAAAGTGAAAGGCACTGTTGGATAACAATCCAACAAAGGACTTGATGTTCCACAAAGGATCTGATGTGAGTATCGATACTCAACTAGAAGAAGAATCAATGCAGAGGCATAAGATTATAGAAACAACTAACTAATTCAAAGCTCAAATGCAAAAGATTTAGGATTTCCGATCAAGGGATCCGAGGCAAACCCTCTGATTAAGGATGGATAAGTTGGGTAAGCTTAGGGGTAAAATTGACAACAATTTGATTGGTCGAGATTCAGCTCATGTTTAAATTGACGTCTGAGCCGGAAAGATAATTTAAAAGGATCAACTGATGACTGCGTGCATTTGCACTCATGTTGAATCAAAGGGATCAAAATGGCGGTGCCTAAGGATACTAACGAATATTGCTAGACATATGGAAAGCATCCATCATGCAAGCAGACAAGTATTGGCAAAGCAATAAAGCTGCTAAAGATTTTCGGGGGATTGAATAGTAATTCAAAGACTTTCGTGAAACACCTGAACAACTGGGGATGAGCGGATACTCGGAAAGTGCGAGAAATTATTCTTAGGGGTATTCAGGTGGCAAAGAACTACAAGGCAGTAGGCACAAAATATTCTCGGGGTATCTTGTAATAACAAGATCGAGTGGGAACAAAAGTAAGCACGACAGGTGTAAGTATTTATCCATACGGATATTTCGGTGGAAGGGAATTGCAAAAGCAACGGGCACAAGGTCTCAAGAGAATATCAAAGAGTATCTTGAAATCTTCCGGTGTAGTCGGCGATCATCTGGACTGAAGGGGCTCTCCGGGATAAAGTAACTTTCGAGAACCTAAAGTTAGATTTTAGCAAAATCATTTAACCTGAATAGAAGAGATGTCAGAGTCCCAGAGTATAGGTCAAGGAGTAAAAGATCCTACTACCACCCGATGGCGACGTGTGCCCGTAAGACACACAGCCAAGTTAGTAAAAGTTTTGCAATGTCTAGACTCGACTTCGGCCAAGGAGTTGGGAAGGGGGATTCCTACAGGCAGTCGGCTCTGATACCAACTTGTGACGCCCCCGATTCAACCGTACACTAATCATGCACGCAAATGTGTACGATCAAGATCAGGGACTCACGGGAAGATATCACAACACAACTCTAGAAATAAAAATAAGTCATACAAGCATCATAATACAAGCCAGGGGCCTCGAGGGCTCGAATACAAGTGCTCGATCATAGACGAGTCAGCGGAAGCAACAATATCTGAGTACAGACATAAGTTAAACAAGTTTTGCCTTAAGAAGGCTAGCACAAACTGGGATACAGATCGAACGAGGCGCAGGCCTCCTGCCTGGGATCCTCCTAACTACTCCTGGTCGTCATCAGCGGGCTGCACGTAGTAGTAGGAGTCGTCGTCGACGGTGGCGTCTGGATCCTGAGCTCCAACATCTGGTTGCGACAACCAGGTAGAAGGGATAGGGGGAAAAGAAGGAGAAAGCAACCGTGAGTACTCATCCAAAGTACTCGCAAGCAAGGAGCTACACTACATATGCATGGATATATGTGTAAAGGGCCATATCAGTGGACTGAACTGCAGAATGCCAGAATAAGAGGGGGATAGCTAGTCTTATCGAAGACTACGCTTCTCGTCGCCTCCGTCTTGCAGCATATAGAAGAGAGTAGACTGAAGTCCTCCAAGTAGCATCGCATAGCATAATCCTACCCGGCGATCCCCTCCTCGATGCCCTGTCAGAGAGCGATCACCGGGTTGTATCTGGCACTTGGAAGGGTGTGTTTTATTAAGTATCTGGTTCTAGTTGTCATAAGGTCAAGGTACAACTCCGGGTCGTCCTTTTACCGAGGGACACGGCTATTCGAATAGATAAACTTCCCTGCAGGGGTGCACCACATAGCCCAACACGCTTGATCCCATTTGGCCGGACACACTTTCCTGGGTCATGTCCGGCCTCGGAAGATCAACACGTCGCAGCCCCACCTAGGCACAACAGAGCGGTCAGCACGCCGGTCTAAACCTAAGCACGCAGGGGTCTGGGCCCATCGCCCTGAGCACACCTGCACGTTGCGTACGCGGCCGGAGAGCAGACCTAGCAACCTCCAGTACAACGGAAGTCACGTTACGCGGTCCAACCCGGCGCGCGCCACTCAGTCGCTGACGTCAAGAAGTGCTTCGGCTGATACCACGACGTCGGGATACCCATAACTACTCCAGCGTAGGTGGTTAGTGCGTATAGACCAAATGGCCAGACTCAGATCAAATACCCAGATCTCGTTAAGCGTGTTAAGTATCGCGAACGCCGACTAGGGCCAGGCCCACCTCTCTCCTAGGTAGTCTGAACCTGCCCTGTCGCTCTGCCACAAAGTAACAGTCGGGGGCCGTCGGGAACCCAGGCCCACCTCTACCGGGATGGAGCCACCTGCCCCTTCAGCCCCCATCTCCTAACAGTATCACATGTAATGTAACAGTGTAAAGTATATAGTATGCCCGTGATCACCCCCGAGTGATCACGGCCCAGTAGTATAGCATGGCAGACGGACAAGAGTGTAGGGCCACTGATGGAACACTAGCATCCTATACTAAGCATTAGGATTGCAGGTAAAGGTATCAACAGCAGTATCAAAGACAGGCTATGCATCAGGATAGGAATAACGAAAGCAGTAACATGCTACACTACTCTAATGCAAGCAATATAGAGGAGAATAGGCGATATCTGGTGATCAAGGGAGGGGCTTGCCTGGTTGCTCTGGCAAGAGAGAGGGATCGTCAACTCCGTAGTCGAACGGGGCAGTAGCAACGTCGGTCTCGGGGTCTATCGAGAGCAGAGGGGGGAGAAACAATAAATATTTAAGCAAGCAGATGCATAGTGATGCATGACATGACAAATAACGGTGTTAGTGGTGCCCTAACGCGGTATGCGGTGATACCGGTGAAGGGGGAAAACAACCGGGAAAGTATCCCCGATGTTTCGCGTTTTCGGGCAGAGGAGCCGGAGGGGGAAAGTTGCGAGTTTGATATGTTAGGGGTGTGCGGCGGATGAACGGGCTACGTATCCGGAAGCGTCTCGTCGTTCTGAGCAACTTTCATGTTGAAAACATTTTAATCCGAGTTACGGATTAAAAGATATGATTTTCTAAAGATTTTATTAATTTCTGGAATTTAATTAATTATTTAAATATAACATTATCCAAAACAGTGCACGCTGACGTCAGCATGACGTCAGCAGTCAACAGGGGCGTTGACTGGTCAATTCTGACGTGTGGGTCCCACCTGTCATTCTGTGATTAAGCTAATCAGAGATTAACTAACTAATTACTAATTAGATTAAACTAACAGTTAATTAGGTTAATCTAATTATGACTAATTAACTTAATTAATTCTTTAATTAATTAATTAATTAATATTTTAATTATTATATTTATTATTTATTTTTATTTATTATTATTTTTCTAATACGTTCCAGGGGCTGGGCCCCGCATGTCATAGGCCCAGAGGACCTAGCGGGTTTGGTCGCTTAGCGGGCGTCGGGCGCAGCCCGAACAGGGGCGCACCCAACCGGGCGTTGCGGGGCGGCGATGTGGGAGTTAGGCCACCGGGCGCGACCGAGGCGGCCGGCGCGCGTGCGGGCGCCGGGAATCGGCAGCGAGGGGCGGCGCACGGGCGAAGGCCGCGACACAGTGGGGGGGGGGAGGCGCATGAGGAGGTCATGGTGGCGCGGCCACGGGTCGCGAGCAGCGCGGTCGAGCGCCGTGGCCAGCGAGGCCGTGCGCGGGAGCGACGGGGAGAGGTGCGCGGTGAGCGCGCAACGGGCGGGGCCGGAGCGTGTCGACCGCGGGGCGGGGAGCGTGGTGACCGTGGCGACACAGGGAGAGAGGGGGCGAAGGGGGACGGCGGCGCTCACTTGCGAGCAGGGAAGGGGGGCGACGGGGCGCGTTGGCGTCGGTGAGGGGGAGGCGATGGAGCGGCGACGACGGGGTGGCGGAGCACAGCGACGATGAGGCGGCGCCGGGGATGGGCGTTGGCGTCGCAGGCGAAGGGCGGCGCGGGATCTGGCCCTTCCCGATCCAGACGAGTAGGGGGCGCCTGGGAGGAGGCAGGGGGCGGTGGTGCGGCGGTCCCGGCGAGGTGGCCCCGGGCGGCGGCGACGGGCAGCGTCGCGGGTCGAACGACGGCGGCGGCTCGGGTGCCCCGACCCAGATGGGATCGGGAGAGAGAGAGGGGAGAAGTGGGCGGCGTGGGGGGGTGTGGGGTGTGGCCGGTTAGGGTTTCTGGGGGGGGGGGGGGTTTAAGGAGAGGAAGTGGGCCGGCCGGCTGGGCCTGGTGGGTTGGCCCAGTTGGGCCACGGCCCAGGGGGTCTCCTCTTTTTTTTGTTTTATGTTTGTTGTTGTTTTTTCTTTTCTTTTATTTATTACTCTTTTCTGTTTTAAGTCATTTTAAAATATTTAGGCATTTTATAAAATTGTGTTTATTACACCATATTGACTTATGTAAAATATGGCATCTCCCGAACATTTTTGTTTTACTTTTTGGAAACTTTTATTGTTTGCCTTTAATTGAATTTGAATTTGAATCGGTTTCGAACTAACACGAGATTAGCGATAGTAATCGAAGTGACGTGGCATCATTAGCAGAGAATTACTGTAGCTTAATTATCCGGGCGTCACACCTCAGTGGAGAAAGCTAAAAGTGACTGTCATGATAAGGCGAGAGACCGGTTGCTGTTCGAGAGGTTTTTCGAGTCCCTAAAGACTTATGCCGCTTCGAGCGAGGAGCTGGCTTTGTTCGGCCAAGGCGTGGATAGCGCCCCGAACTCGGTCTTCCGAACTAGGGGCTTCGCCGAAATTTAAAATTATAAAGTTCTATGGCTAAGTGAGAGTGTTCAAGCATTATAGTCCGATTGCCTGGTTCGTTGTGCTGAGCGCCTCCCTCGAAGGACCCAACCATGGGAAAAAGAGCGCTCAGGTTTATCCCAAACACCCCAGCACTAGTGGCATGGGGGCAGAAGCCGACGACTGGCCATCTCTCAACTTTTGATAAACGGCCGCACAGAAAATAATATTTTAAATTCAACAAGCATTGCTTAGCGCATATGAACAAGTTTTCAGCGCACAGGATAAACACAAGCGAGTTCATTCAAAGATTACATCCTTGGTACATTCATCCGCCACAAGGGGCACCTGCAAGAACATCCTTGTAGTAGTTCTCGGGCTTGCGATGCTCCTTCCCCGGCGGCGGCCCGTCCTTCACAAGCTTCTCACCGTCCAGCTTACCCCAGTGCACCTTTGCACGGGCAAGGGCCCTCCGGGCACCTTCAATGCAGACGGAGCGCTTGATGACCTCAAGCCTTGGACAGGCCTCCGCTAGCCGCCGCACCAGCCCGAAATAGCTCCCAGGCAGGGCCTCTCCGGGCCACAGCCAAACTATGAAGCCCTTCATGGCCTGTTCGGCCGCCTTGTGGAGCTCGACCAGCTGTTTCAGCTGGTCGCTCAAGGGCACAGGGTGTCCGGCCTCAGAATACTGAGACCAGAACACCTTCTACGTCGAGCTGCCCTCTTCAGCTTGGTAGAATGCGGCGGCGTCGGATACGCTGCGGGGAAGATCTGCGAACGCCCCTGCAGAGCTCCGGATTCGGGTAAGTAATAAGTAGTTTACATTTATATTTCTGCTTTGCATAAAGAATGCCTTACCCGCTGCTATTTTCCTCATCTCCTCCAACTCTTGGAGGGCCTTCTGGGCTTCGGCCTTGGCAGACTTGGCGGTCTCAAGGGCCGACGCGAGCTCGGATGCTTGCGCCTTTGACTCAAGCTCCAAACTCTCATGTTTTTTCATGAGAGCCTGAAACTCTTGCTGCACCTCGCCGACCTGAGCCCCAAGTCTCTCTCGCTCGGTGTGCTCCGCGGCCGTTTTCTTTTCGGCCTCAGACATCGCCTGCTTGAGGGTCGCCACCTCAGTCGTGGCCCCTACAATAAGCAGTACAATCCTGTTATTTTTTGCAATCACGCCTTTTTATAGGCACTTTATCTGTAAGGTATTTCTTACCTTCTTTCTCCTCGAGCTGCCGCTTGGCAAGGCCGAGCTCTTGCTTGGTCCGCCCAAGGTCCTGTTTCAGGACACCCACCTCCGCAGTCAGTGCGGCGGTGGATAGCAGCGAAGCCTGCATACACATATTGACTCTTTTTTGTTAGACTCCTGCGAGATTTAATAGATCCTCTATTCGGCTTTTCTTTCCGAACGCCAAACAGACCATCAGGGGCTACTGTCTATGTGGTAATATTTTGACATATTTTTACTTACCTCGAAGCCTGTTAGAAGGCTAGCGCAAGCTTCAGTCAGTCCGCTCTTGGCGGACTGAACCCTCTGGATCACCGTACTCATGATAGTACGGTGCCCCTCGTCGATGGAGGCGCCGTCAAGCACCTCCAGCAGATTGTCCAGCGCCTCCGGTTGGACGGAGGCCGCTGGCTCAGAAGGCTTGCTCCTCTTAGGAGGAGTTCGCCTACCGCGGTTCGGAACTGTTGAAGTCTCCAGCGCGGTGTCCGGCTCAAAGCCGGACTTGGAGCCCTAGGGGGCCTTGTCCCCTTCGCTCCTGGGGTCCAGGAGGTTGCCTTGAGGCTCCTCCAGGACCACCTCCTCCTGCCCCAGAGTCTGTCGTGACGCCACTTCGGCGTCGTCCGTAGTGCAGGGGGAGACAGCGGGCGGAACTGAGTTCACGTCCGATGAGTCCAGGGAGCCGCCCGACGATTCGTTGAATTCGGCTCGAGGCGGGCTGCATAATTACGTTCGACATTAGGGAAAGCTATGCAACAAAGGTACATCATGAGTTACTCTGATATCCGAACTTACGATTTCGCCGGACGCTTGGCCCGGTTCGGCCACTCCCCTTCACCCTCTCCGGCGTCGGGGGAATAGTCTGGCGGAGGGGTCTTCCTTTTCCTGGACCCCTCGGCCTCCCCCGTTGGGGTGGTCTTCTTCTTCTCTCCTCCCTCCGCTGGGGGGGGGGAGAGTTTTCTTCTTCCTCTTCCTCGTTTTCACGGGAAGAGGGCATCTCGGACTCGTCGGATGATGAGTCCGACACCACCAAGTTACGGGCACTCTTTCGAGTCCCCGTGGTCTTCTTCTTCTTGGCCTTCTTCTCCGGCACCACATAAGGTGCTGGAACCAGCAGCTTCACTAGGAGAGCAGGGGCTGGGTCTTCGGGCAGGGGAGCCGGACAGTTAATTGGTCCGGATATCGCCTGCCAAGCCTGTCAAAGGTAAGGGAGTTTGGATCCCGCATAAAGTCAAACTATGAAAAAATAAAAAGAGCTTAATATCCTGTCAAAGGCAAAGATAGCTTACCTCGCTAGCATGACGCTGCGTGCTGTACCCGCGGTCCTCGGAAGCGAATGCTGGGGCCTCGACGCCTTTGATTAGCACCTTCCAGACGTCTTCATACGTCGTGTCGAAGAGCCTGTTGAGGGTTCGGTGCTGCGTCGGGTCGAACTCCCACAAATTAAAGTCCCGCTGTTGGCACGGGAGGATCAGACAAACGAGCATGACCTGGACTACATTGACAAGCCTGATTGGCTTGTTTACCAGGGACTGGATGCATGTCTTCAGTCCGGTCACCTCTTCTTCGTTACCCCACGACAGGCCCGTCTCTTTCCAGGACATAGGCCGCGTGGGGGGTCCGGATCGAAACTCGAGGGCTGCAACCCATTTCGGATCGCGTGGCTCGGTGATGTAAAACCACTCGGCTTGCCACCCCTTTAGGGTCTCCACAAAGGAGCCCTCGAACCAGAGGACGTTGGCCATCTTGCCCGCCATGGCGCCTCCGCACTCCGCCTGGCTGCCGCGCACCACCTTGGGCTTGATGTTGAAGGTCTTGAGCCCAAGACCGAAATGGGGGCGGACGCGGAGGAAGGCCTCACACACGACGATAAACACCAAGATGTTGAGGATGAAGTTCGGGGCCAGATCGTGGAAATCCAGGCTGTAGTAGAACATGAGCCCCCGGACGAATGGGTGGAGTGGAAAACCCAGTCCGCGGAGGAAGTGGGGAAGGAACACTACCCTCTCATGGGGCCTTGGGGTAGGGAGAAGCTGCCCCTTCTCGGGAAGCCGGTGCGGGATGTCCTTGGACAGGTATCTGGCCTTCCTTAGCTTTTTTACTTGGACCTCCGTGATGGAGGAGACCATCCACTTGCCTCCCGCTCCGGACATGGCTGGAGAAGGTTGAGGTGGGAGGTGCGGGCTTGGGCACTGGAGCTCGAGTGCGCAAGAGATGGATTGGCAAAGGAGGAAGAAGGCGTAGGTAAAAAGGTGGAGCCTTATTCCCTTATATGGGCGGATGCGGTTATGCATCCCCACCTGCCTAATAAAACTCGCTTGCCTCCCAAGCGTCGTGGTAAATGGCGCGGTTGGGTTACCCACGTCCGTATTGATGAGAATCCCGTAAAAAGGGCACACGATCTCTGCTTTGACAGGACGTGCCAAGGAAACTGCCTCGCAAAACATGCTGAGGTGGAAAAGTAAAAACGATTCGTAAAGAACTTGGCCGTAGTGTGATGACGCACTGCGGAATACGTCAGCAGATTTGATTTGTGTTAATGTTATTCTCTCTATGGCAATATGTGGAAATTTATTTAGCACAACCGAACACTATTTTTGGTGTTTACAATCTTCTATGGACTTGGAGGAGGAACCCGCCTTGCAATGCCGAAGACAATTTGCACGCCGGACTCGTCGTCATTGAAGCCTGGTTCAGGGGCTACTAAGGGAGTCCTGGATTAGGGGGTGTTCGGGTAGCCGGACTATACCTTCGCCGGACTCCTGGACTATGAAGATACAAGATTGAAGACTTCGTCCCGTGTCCGGATGGGACTTTCCTTGGCGTGGAAGGCAAGCTTGGCGATGCGGATATTCAAGATATCCTACCATTGTAACCGACTCTGTGTAACGCTAACCCTATCCGGTGTCTATATAAACCGGAGGGTTGTAGTCCGTAGGATAATCAACTCCATACACAACAATCATACCATAGGCTAGCTTCTAGGGTTTAGCCTCCTTGATCTCGTGGTAGATCTACTCTTGTACTACCCATATCATCAATATTAATCAAGCAGGAGTAGGGTATTACCTCCATCGAGAGGGCCCGAACCTGGGTAAAAACATCGTGTCCCTTGCCTCCTGTTACCATCCGGCCTTGACGCACAGTTCGGGACCCCCTACCCGAGATCCGCCGGTTTTGACACCGACAGACACCAAACATGCACTTCTCCGGGTTAAGTCGCAAGTTCACCTGGCGTATACTTGCGAAGGTCTCCTCCAGATCCTGGATCAAGGTTCTCGCCTCTTGAGACTTCACCACAATGTCATCGACGTAGGCCTCCGCGTTCCTCCCGAGCTGTTGCCCTAAGGCGATGTGCATCAGCCGCTGAAAAGTTGCGCCCGCATTATGCAGTCCGAAAGGCATGAAAGTGTAGCAGTACACCCCGCATGGATCTAGGAAGCACAGCAGGTCGCACTCGATGGTGGAGTCAACGATCTGGTCGATGCGCGGGAGCGGGAACGGATCTTGGGGGCAGGCCTTGTTGAAGTTGGTGAAGTCGACGCGCATTCGCTCCTTCCCACCTTTCTTCGGCACAACGACGGGGTTCGCCAGCCATTTGGGATACCGAACCTCGCGAATGGCACCTGCCGCCTCTAGCTTGCGAGTCTCTTGGACGATGAAGGCCTGCTTCTCCACGGACTGGCGCCTCGCCCGTTGCTTCACTGGGCGTACATTGGGGCACACCCTTAAGTGATGCTGAATCACTTCTCTCGGGACCCCCACCAGCTGCTTGGGCTCCCTTGCGAATATCTCCTTGTTTGCACGCAAGAACTTCACCAGCGCCTCCTCTTGGCTCGGGTCGAGGTCGGCACCTATGGTAAAGGTGGATCCTGAGGACCCGTCCTCGTCGACCGGCACTTGCTTGGTTTCTGCCTTGTCTTGGGTGAACAACTGCTTCTTCTTGGTTGGTGTGGCTCCCTCAGGCACGGAGGCGCCCGCATCGACGGGCTGCGCCGCCGCGGCGGCGCAGCCATTCGGGGTATTGAGGGCAAGCTTGAGTGCTGCCAGGGCCTCCTTGGCGTCCCCCTTGATGGTGAGGACACCCTTGCTTCCAGGCATCTCCATGAGGTTGTAGGACGGATGGGTCGCTGCCATGAATTGGGCCAGTGCCGGGTACCCGAGGATGGCGTTGTATGGGAGGCTGATGCGGGCGATGTCGAAGTCGACCAGTTCGGTGCGGTAGTTGTCGCGCGTGCCGAAGGTGACGGGGAGGCAGATCTGCCCCAAGGAGTGGGCGGTGCCGCCGCCAACTCCTGAGAAAGGCTTGCTGAGGCTAAGCCGTTCGAGCGGCACATGAAGAAGGCTGAAGGCCTCCACAGAGAGCACGTTGAGGCCGGCGCCGCCGTTGATGAGGGTCTTGGTGACGACCATGTTGCAGATGGTGGGCGTGCAAAGCATCGGGAGCATACCCGAGCCAGCGGTGGTGACGGGGTGGTCTTCTGAGTCAAAGGTGAGGTCGGCTTCGGGCGCAGCCCAGCCCGGCGGAGCCCCTGAGCGCTTGGAGGCGGCGCTGATCTGGCGAAGGAATGGCTTGATATGGCGATCTGAAGGCGGTGCTTGAGAGCCACCTAGCAGGGCCGCGACCGTGTGGTGCACCGGTGCCGCGTAGCACACAGTGAAGAGGTCGCGCAGCTCCTCCCAAGACGCCACCGTGGATCCGGGGAGGTTGAGCAGCCAGGCGCGCGGCGCGCCGGTGAGGGCCATGGGAAACCAGTTGGCCATGACCTTGTTGTCGCCCCCGGCCTCGAGGACGGCCTCCTCGTACGCCAGTAGGAAAGCTAATGGGTCCACTGCGCCGTCGTAGCGCGGCGGCATCTCCGGCTTGAACTTGGGTGGCCACTGCACCTACCGCAAGGCGGGGGCCAGGGCTCGGAGCCCCCTGGCCCCATCGTCAGCGCTGGCCGTCGGAGCCGGTAGCGAGGCGCCTGCCATTAGGGCGGAGTGCGGTGGTGGCGGAGCGTAGATAGGCGGAGGGAAGGCTACGACGCACCGCTACCTGGCGTGCCAAATGTCGGATCACGGGTTTCGACAAAAGCCTCAAGGTTCGAACACTGGGGTGCGCACGAAGATTTCCCCCCTACCGATCCATGTCCTAGTTTTGCTGAGATCTCGCAGACTAACTCAACGAACTCACAACACAAGGGACACAAGATTTATACTGGTTCGGGCCACCGTTGTGGTTTAATACCCTACTCCAGTGTGGTGGTGGTGGATTGCCTCTTGGGCTGGGGATGAACAGTACAAGGGGAAGAACAGCCTCCTGAGGTTGAGGTGTTCTCGTGCTTGGCGAACTTGTGTGTGTGTGTGGATTCGATCAGCTCAGGCTTGGTTCGAGTTACCTCCTACTATGGTGGCTAGCTCTATTTATAGGGGCCCTGGTCCTCTCCCCAAATATTGAGCGGGAAGGGAGCCAACAACGGCCAATTTGAAAGGGGACAACTAGTATAGCTTATCCTGACAAAAGTGGTCTTTGCCTGCAACAGGCTCTGGAGGTGACGCCGCCTTGGCTCCATGGTGACCTCCATCTTGCCGTCCTGTTGGTCCTGGTCTCGTTGCACCGATGTGGAAATCTTTGCTTGACGCCTTGGTACTCCGCGCCTGCGCTTGCCTCCTTAGCACCAAAGAGGAAACAAGGACACTGCGCACGCTGGCCCCCGATTGGCGCCCACCTGGTCTCGATCGTCATGGCTCACGTCACGAGGACCTCGCGAGGTTTGCCTTGACTTGATCTCTCCGCCCCTCGCGAGCCTGCCTGGCGAGGCCGCTCACGAGGAGGTCTTGCGTCGCCCGCCCCGTGAGGCTTGGCCCCTCGCGAGGGTCTTGAATGCCTTGTTGACAAACATGGTCCGTACAGGCCTGCTAGCACAGCCATGCCGTGGGCCGCAGGCAGGCAAGTCTGGGGACCCCCGTTCCCAGAACACCGACAGTCGCCTCGTGGGTCTTCTTACTTCATCCCCAAGTCTTGTAGGTGTGTTCTGGTCCAAGAAAAATCATCGTGGAAGTTTTATTCCGTTTGGACTCCGTTTGATATTCCTTTTCTGTAAAACTCAAAAACAAGGAAAAACAGAAACTGGCACTGGGATCTTGGTTAATAGGTTAGTCTAAAAAACAATATAAATTATCATATAAATGCATATAAACATCCAAAATAGATAATATAATAACATGTAAAAATAAAAAAATTTAGATATGTTGGAGACGTATCAAGCATCCCCAAGCTTAATTCCTGCTCGCCCTTGAGTAGGTAAATGATAAAAACAGAATTTTTGACGTGGAATGCTACCTAACATATTTATCCAAGTAATCTTCTTTATTGTGGCATGAATATTCAGATCCATAAGATTCAAAACAAAAGTTTAATATTGACATAAAAACAATAATACTTCAAGCATACTAATAAAGTAATCATGTCTTCTCAAAATAGCATGGCCAAAGAAAGTTATCCGTACAAAATCATATAGCTTGGCTGTGCTCCATCTTCATCACACAAAGTATTAAATCATGCACAACCCCGATGAAAAGCCAAACAATTGTTTCATACTTTTGATGTTCTCAAACTTTTTCAACTTTCACGCAATACATGAGCGCGAGCCACGGATATAGCACTATAGGTGGAATAGAATATGGTGGTTGTGGAGAAGACAAAAAGAAGGAGATAGACTCACATCAACTAGGCGTATCAATGGGCTATGGAGATGCCCATCAATAGATA
Organism: Aegilops umbellulata; assembly: GCA_032464435.1. NCBI lineage: Eukaryota > Viridiplantae > Streptophyta > Magnoliopsida > Poales > Poaceae > Aegilops > Aegilops umbellulata. The sequence continues at coordinate 293,441,367 of CP136060.1, forward strand.
TCAATGTGAGTGAGTAGGGATTGCCATGCAACGGATGCACTAGAGCTATAAGTGTATGAAAGCTCAAAAAGAAACTAAGTGGGTGTGCATCCAACTTGCTTGCTCACGAAGACCTAGGGCAATTTGAGGAAGCCATCATTGGAATATACAAGCCAAGTTCTATAATGAAAAATTCCCACTAGTATATGAAAGTGACAAAATAGAAGGCTCTCTATCATGAAGATCATGGTGCTACTTTGAAGCACAAGTGTGGAAAAAGGATAGTAGCATTGCCCCTTCTCTCTTTTCTCTCATTTTTTATTTTGGATTCTTTGGCCTCTTTTTTTTTTAATTTTCGTCCGGAGTCTCATCCCGACTTATGGGGGAATCATAGTCTCCATCATCCTCTCGTCACTTGGGACAATGCTCTAATAATGATGATCATCACACTCTTATTTACTTTACAACTCAAGAATTACAACTCGATACTAGAACAAATATATGACTCTATATGAATGCCTCCGGTGGTGTACCGGGATGTGCAATGACTCAAGAATGACATGTATGAAAAATATGAATGGTGGCTTTGCCACAAATATGATGTCAACTACATGATCATGCAAAGCAATATGACAATGATGTTACGTGTCATAATAAACGGAACGGTGGAAGTTGCACGACAATATATCTCAGAATTGCTATGGAAATGCCATAATAGGTAGGTATGGTGGCTGTTTTGAGGAAGGTATATGGTGGGTTTAATGCACTAGCGAGAATTGCACGGTACTAGAGAGGCTAGCAATGGTGGAAGGGTGAGAGTGTGTATAATCCATGGACTCAACATTAGTCATAAAGAACTCACATACTTATTGCAAAAGTCTATTAGCTATCAAAACAAAGTACTACATGCATGCTCCTCGGGGGATAGATTGGTAGGAAAAGACCATCGCTCGTCCCCGACCGCCACTCATAAGGAAGACAATCAATAAATAAATCATGCTCCGACTTCATCACATAACGGTTCACCATACGTGCATGCTACGAGAATCACAAAATTTAACACAAGTATTTATACCAATCCACAATTACTCACTAGCATGACTCTAATATCACCATATTTATATCTCAAAACAATATGCAAGGAATCAAACTTCTCATAGTATTCAATGCACTTAATATGAAAGTTTTTATTATATCCCTCTTGGATGCCCATCATATTAGGACTAAATTCATAACCTAAACAAATTACCATGCTATTTAGGGACTCTCAAAATATTATAAGTGAAGCAAGAGAGTTCAATGATTTTTATAAAATAAAGCCACCGCCGTGCTCTAAAAAGATATAAGTGAAGCACTAGAGCATATTGCCTAGCTCAAAAGATATAAGTGAAGCACTAGAGCATATTGCCTAGCTCAAAAGATATAAGTGAAGCACATAGAGTATTCAAATAAATTCATGATTCATGCTTGTCCCTCTCAAAAGGTGTGTACAGTAAGGATGATTGTGGCAAACTAAAAAGAAAATACTCATATCATACAAGACGCTCCAAGCAAAACACATATCATGTGGTGAATAAAAATATAGCCTCAAGTAAATTTACCGATGGATCGAAGACGAAAGAGGGGATGCCTTCCGGGGCATCCCCAAGCTTAGGCTCTTGGTTGTCCTTGAATATTACCTTGGGGTGCCTTGGGAATCCCCAAGCTTAGGCTCATGCCACTCCTTATTCCATAGTCCATCAAATCTTTACCCAAACCTTGAAAACTTCACAACACAAAACTCAACAGAAAACTCATGAGATCCGTTAGTATAAGAAAATAAATCACCAACTTTTGGTACTTTTGTGAACTCATTATCCGTTTATATTGGTGTAATATCTATTGTATTCCAACTTCTCCATGGTTTATACCCACTGTCGGTGTCAAAACCGGCGGATCTCGGGTAGGGGGTCCCGAACTGTGCGTCTAGGCGGATGGTAACAGGAGACAAGGGACACGATGTTTTTACCCAGGTTCGGGCCCTCTCGATGGAGGTAAAACCCTACTCGTGCTTGATTAATATTGATGATATGGGTAGTACAAGAGTAGATCTACCACGAGATCAGAGAGGCTAAACCCTAGAAGCTAGCCTATGGTATGATTGTATGTTGTCCTACGGACTAAAACCCTCCGGTTTATATAGACACCGAAGAGGGCTAGGGTTACATAAAGTCGGTTACAATGGGAGGAGATCTACATATCCGTGTTGCCAAGCTTGCCTTCCACGTCAAGGAAAGTCCCATCCGGACACGGGGCGAAGTCTTCAATCTTGTATCTTCATAGTCCAACAGTCCGGCAAAAGGTTATAATCTGGCTATCCGGACACCCCCTAATCCAGGACTCCCTCAGTAGCCCCCGAACCAGGCTTCAATGACGATGAGTCCGGCGCGCAGATTGTCTTCGGCATTGCAAGGCGGGTTCTTCTCCAAATTTCGAATACTTGTTAAATAGTGTCCGGCCTCTTGTAACTGCTTCGCTCCTTGGCTTCTACGCCCTATAATGGCCACCTTCCACGTGTCAAGCGAATATGAGGAGCTAGGGTGTTTTTACGTTTACCCCTAGCTATGTTAGTGAGCCGTCTATTTAAAGAGACGAGGATCCAGATCCAACCCATACCATCCTCCCTTAACGAGCATTCATCAAAGTGCACCCGAAAGAGATCCATTCTATCATGGCCGGTCGACGCGGATCATCTTCTCGCTCCCCCAGCCCCAAGCCCGGAGATTGGGAGAGATGTTCCGTCCCGCACAGCCAACTAGTGAAGCTTCAGACCCAGGGATTTCTTCCCCCAACGTATATGGTCCCGGTTCGAGCCGGGCTCGCCACCTACAATGGCGGAGAGCAAGCGGAGAGCCTTCCCAATCCCTCTAGGGGAGAGCGGGTATGCCTTGTTCCTTATTTGATAAGAGGACTCGGATTTCCAATTCATCCGTTTCTCCGGGGGCTCCTGGAGTTCTGCGGCCTCCAGTTGCACAGCCTTACGCCTGCCTCTATAATGCATATCGCGGGCTTTATAGCACTTTGCGAGCTATTTTTGGGCTGCGAGGCTCATTTCGCACTATGGAAGAAGCTGTTCTGCATTGTGCCCCGTTCTCAGAGGGGGTCAATATATCAAGTGGGCGGAGCCGAAGTATGGCGCATCGCCGGGACCGGATATTTATCCGAAACCCCGAAGAAGACGTCCGAAGACTGGCCTTCAGAATGGTTTTATATAGAAGACGTCCCCCTTCCGGACCCTATTCAGATCGGTCTTCCCGAGTTTGATAATGCTCCCTTGAAGAAGCGCCTGAGCTGGCGCTCATGGAGCCCCCAGGAGGAAGATGACAGGGACGTTCTTTACCTGATGAGCCGGATAAAGTCATTGGCCCAATCAGGACTGACCATGATCGAAGTCATGGCGATATGCGTTATGCGGGGGGTGCAGCCGCTTCAATATCGAGGCCACCCCATGTGGGATTTCAACGGGGAGGATGACGCCACCCACTGCGGCCGTAAGGGACCGGACTCGCCCGTTGCTCCATCAAAAATCTTGTCCGATTTGTACAAGGGAGAAGAGGAGGAATTCCTCCGTATTAATCCACAGGGCGGATTTTCTATGTACAATCCTCCGAACTAGGTAAGTCGACACTTTTCATGCCCATCCGTCCCATATTACCACAGTTAAGTATTTTTTCTTGTGATTTTCAATGCAGGAGCTGCGTAAGGCTGTAAGGGACATCAACAGCCCGCCTCCACAACCAGAGGATCCAGAGCGGTCCCTCGACCCGGCCTCCCAAGATGATCCAGACATATCCGTGGAGCTAATTGATAGGGTATTTTACCAACTAAGCAGCAATAATGCCTTGGTAGCCATTACGGCCAATTACCCTGGGCTGCTCCCAGCTTCACAGGCAACTGAGGCCGAAGTCCCAATATTTTGAAAGGGATCTGCCCTTGTGTACTTTGCTTGCCGTATACTAATGGTGTTTTACAGGGGAGGTCCTTGAGACGTCATGCCGAGCCCGCGGAGACTAGCCAACCAGGGGCTGCGAGGCCAGGCAGGCTGAAAAGAAATGCGGTCCGGACAAAGACACCGACGCAACGGTATGGTGTGCAGCCTTGCTCCATGACGTCATTTTTAAAGGCATATTAACGCCCGCGCTTTTTTAGGAAGAAGAACGCTCGCCAAACTATATCCGAAGAGGTCGCCAATCACGCCTCCACCAGCCAGGCTCCAAGGCCGGACCCGGAAGCGGAAGCGAATACGAGGCGCACGCTGGATGCTCCTCCGACAGAGGATGCGGACAGACTGTCCGCCACAAATTCCGAGGTGGAGAGCGCCATGAATCACAGGCGTCGCCGAGCTGTTCTCCGTGACGCTTGTTTCTCCCAAGAGGCATTCGATGCCTTCAATTCAGGAGATGCGTACCTTCGTGCTGCTCAAAATGGTCTAGCCAGAGCCACGGATCAGTATGTAAAAGACATACGGGTAAGAAAATTTGATGAGTATATATATCAGTAGCCCCTGAGACTTGAAACAGTTAGAATAACTGATTTAAGGATCATTTGTTATGCAAGTTCTTACAGAAAAGAATACCCAATTGTCCCATGAGATTGAAGAGTGCAAGGCCCAACTTCAGGCCGCACTGGCCGTAGCGGAGGAGTCCAAGAAGACCTCCTCTGGTAACGCATATTTAAAATGACAGATACCGTAGAGAGTGCGACATATGTGCTGAGCTGACAGCAAACATTCCAGATGATGCCGGAGGAAATCCGGATGAGCAACATCTCTTACGTCGGCTAAAGGCTGGCGAAAGTGTGCTTACGAGGGTTAGGTAGGAGAAAAATAATCTCCAGGATGCCAACACCCAGCTAGGTGTGGAACTAAAAGATGTTCATGCCCAACTGTCGGACTCCGTAAAGGAGAATCAGCGGCTGCGACGCGACATTTTCAGTAAGTGCTTGAACGAACTTGTTAAAAAGTGTTCGGCGAACAAACCGGCTAGCAGAGTTATGTCTGTAGGTATGCTGACGGGTCATCCCACGGAAGAGATGCCCGGGTCGACGGGCGATCTTCTACCCGAGCTGTCACAACTGCACGAACAAGTTCGGCAGGTGATGCGAGGTATTGCCCAGGCCTTATGGCCATCCGTCTCCCTGCCCGAAAGCCTTGGAGAGCTTGCGGAGAAGCTTAAAGGAGCACAGCGACGCTTTCGATTATGGAAGATATCGGCCTGCCGTCAAGGTGCCAGGAAAGCCTGGGCCATGGTGAAGACGCGATACACGAAGGCTGACCCAAACCACATGGCCGAGGTCGGACCTGTGGGGCCCGATGGGAAGGAGATCCCCGTGAGCTTAGTGTACGACCAAGTAGAATTGGCCGCAAAGTATTCCCAACAGGACTGTAGACTAGACAGCCTGTTGGATGGTATAGAAGAGGAATTTAACCAATCAAATTGACTATGTAATTTAAAGTGACATGTATAATGCCTTCTAGCCGGATTGTAGATTGTTTGTCATGGCGGACCTTTTCGCTTCAACCTCGGGACCCGACAGTCCGGAGTGTGTCCGAATACCCTCTCGGTTATGTAAGAGCCGGGGCATGCATGGAGACCAGGCGTAGGGGTCATTAGTGCTTGAACAGACAAGTGCCCAACTAGTTATGTTATATTACATGGTTAGTAAGAAACATCTTCCAGGGAGAATAGTTCCGTTAGGGGTTCCTTTCCCTGGGACGCATGCCCTAAAGTGCATGTCCGGACTGCGAAAAGAGACGCAGGGAAAACATCTGGGGGCACATATATAAAAAAGGAAAAACATCTCTTGTTCACCGACCGAATATTCCCTGAAGAACGCTAGCTTTCGGCTTCACCCAGTCTAAGGTACACATCCGGCTGACCCGGCAGTAACAATCACAGAGGTGCTCCCCTTATGCCCTAGCCGAATTAACGGGAACGTAGGGCATAAATACAAGAGCCAGGCAATCCAGCTTGGCCAAAACTTAAGTCATATCGATGCATATAATGGTGAATAAAAGGTACATGTGGAAGGATGACACATGTGCTAGGCGTGATGCCCGTATAGATAAATAAGCTTCTGTAAAAGAAGCCCCCAGGTATAATGAGCGCGGATAGCGCATCAGTTGTGCGCAAACAAGGCACCAATTGGCCCTTAAAGTCTGTAAGAGAAGAGAAAGGGAGAAGGAGAGAAATAAAAGACAGACAGTGTATAAAAATGGATAGAGGAAGGAGACGAACACAGAGTCCGGCGCTAGGCGTAGAATCTTCGGAGTCTGGCTGCGTTCCATGGGTTCGGCTCGAGTCGGTTATCCGATGCATCCCGCAGATGGTACGCTCCATAGGTCAGAACTTGGTCAATGATGAAGGGACCCTCCCATTTGGGCTTGAGTTTGTCCTTTTTCTTCTCCGGCAGGTGTAGAACTAACTCGCCAACATTATAATTTTTGGCCGGTACTTCTCTGCCTTGGTATCTTTGAGCCTGCTGTTGATAGAATGCGGAACGGGCCTTTGCCACGTCACGCTCCTCCTCCCAGGCGTCCAGACTGTCCTACCGATCGAGTTCGGCTTCTCTTTCTTTGTACATGCGCAGTCGAGGTGAGTCATGAATTATGTCGCAGGGCAGAACCGCCTCTGCGTCGTATACCATAAAGAATGATGTGTATCCGGTAGTGCGATTCGGCGTGGTCCGCAGCCCCTAGAGTACGGAGTCGAGCTCCTCTTCCCAGTGCGTGTTAGATTCCTTAAGGGACCGCACTAATCTGGGTTTGATGCCGCTCATGATAAGACCATTTGCTCGTTCGACTTGACCGTTAGTTTGCGGGTGATAGACGGAAGCATAATCGAGCTTAATGCCCATGTTTTTGCACCAGAGTTTTACCTTGTCGGCCGTGAAGTTCATGCCGTTATCCGTGACGACGCTATGGGGGACACCATAACAGTGTACTACCCAGGATATAAAGTCTATCACCGGTCCGGATTCGGCTGTTTTAACAGGTTTGGCTTCTATCCATTTGGTGAATTTATTCACCATGACCAGCAAGTATTTTTTCTTGTGGGTTCCCCCTTTAAGGGGTCCGACCATGTCGAGCCCCCCCAGCGCGAAGGGCCAGGTAATGGGGATTGTTTGGAGGGCGGTGGGTGGCATATGGCTCTGGTTTGCAAAAAGCTGGCAACCCACGCAGTGTTGGACTAAGTCCTGAGCGTCTGCCCGGGCTGTCGGCCAATAAAAACCTGTACGGAAGGCCTTGCTTACAAGGGCCCGAGCTGCAGCGTGGTGGCCGCCGAGTCCAGCATGAATTTCTGCCAGAAGATTCCACCCTTCCTCTTCGGATATGCACCTTTGAAGGACTCCGGTTGTGCTTTTCTTATAAAGCTCTCCTTCGTGGACCTTATAGGCCTTAGATCGCCGCACTATGCAGCGTGCCTCATTTTGGTCCTCGGGGAGTTCCTGCCTAGTTAGGTAGGCCAGGAATGGTTCTGTCCATGGGGCAATGACGGCCATTATGGCGTGGGCTGAAGATGTTATTTCGGTGGCAGAGCCTCCGATTATGTCAGAGTGTTCGGTATCGGGTAGTGCGGTCGGGTTCGGGCCGTTATTGTTGGGTTCCCCTTCCCATACTACGGATGGATTGAATAGCCTCTCCAAAAAGATGTTGGGGGGGGGACTGCATCACGTTTTGCGCCGATGCGTGCCAGGACATCTGCCGCCTGATTGTTTTCCCGGGCTATATGGTGAAATTCGAGCCCCTCGAACCGAGCTGACATTTTTACGACGGCGTTGCGATAACCGCCATTTTCGGATCCTTGGCATCAAAGTCTCCATTTATTTGGGATATTGCGAGGTTAGAATCCCCACGCACCTCTAGGCGTTGAATGCCCATGGATACTGCCATCCAGAGACCATGTAGAAGGGCCTCATATTCGGCTCCGTTGTTGGAGTCCGTATACATTATCTGGAGTACGTATTGAACTGTATCACCGGTTGGGGACGTCAAAATGACGCCAGCCCCCAGAGCAGCCAACATTTTGGAGCCGTCAAAGTGCATGATCCAATTGGAATATGTGCCGTACTCTTTAGGGAGTTCGGCTTCCGTCCATTCGGCGGCAAAGTCGGCCAATACTTGCGACTTAATGGCTTGCCACGGCTTGTAAGTTATGTCGAACGGGAGGAGTTCAATGGCCCATTTGGCAATCCGACCCGTGGCGTCGCGGTTGTTTATGGTATCATTGAGTGGCACTTCCGAGGCTACTGTCATCGAATACTCTTGAAAGCAGTGTCGTAGCTTCCGGGATGCCATGAATACCGCGTATGCCTACTTTTGATAATGCGGGTACCGTGACTTGCATGGAGTAAGGACGGTGGATACATAGTAGACCGGCTTTTGAAGGGGGAATTTATGTCCGTCCGTTTCTTGTTCGACGATGAGCACTGCGCTTACGACTTGATGAGTTACCGCGATGTATAACAACATTGGTTCACCAATGTTTGGCTCGGCCAGGACTGGGTTGGTTGCCAATATGGCCTTTATTTCTTCCAGCCCGGCTGTGGCGGCATCCGTCCACTCAAAGTGTTCGGTGCGCCGAAGGAGGCGATAAAGGGGTAATGCCTTTTCTCCCAGGCGGGAGATTAAGCGGCTTAGAGCCGCCACGCATCCGGTTAATTTCTGGATTTGTTTGAGGTCCGTTGGGATATCCAACTGTGACAGAGCTCGGATCTTTGCCGGATTTGCTTCAATTCCTCTGCCGGATACAATGAAGCCTAGGAGCTTTCCGGCGGGTACGCCGAAGACGCATTTCTCTGGGTTGAGCTTGATGTCATATGTTCGGAGGTTATCGAATGTGAGTCTCAAGTCGTCTACTAGTGAGTCGACATGCTTGGTTTTGACGACCACATCATCTACGTATGCCTCCACTGTTTTGCCGATCTGGTTTGCCGCACATGTCTGAATCATGCGCTGATATGTTGCGCCGGCGTTTTTGAGCCCAAAGGGCATTGTGTTGAAGCAGAAGGGGCCGTATGGTGTGATGAATGCCGTTGCGGCTTGGTCGGGTTCCGCCATCTCAATCTGGTGGTAGCCGGAGTATGCGTCGAGGAAACACAACGAGTCGTGCCCTGCGGTAGCATCGATAATTTGGTCGATGCGGGGGAGGGGGAAGGGATCCTTTGGGCAAGCCTTGTTGAGGTCCTTGAAATCGACGCACAGGCGCTAGGATTTGTCCTTCTTTGGTACCATCACCAGGTTTGCTAGCCAGTCTGGGTGTTTTATTTCTCTAATGAATCCGGCCTCCAATAACTTGGCTAGCTCCTCTCCCATGGCTTGTCTCTTAGGTTCGGAGAAACGCCGGAGAGCCTGCTTGACGGGCTTGAATCCTTTTAGGATATTGAGGCTATGCTCGGCCAGTCTGCGTGGGATTCCTGGCATATCTGAGGGATGCCAGGCAAATATGTCCCAATTCTCGCGCATGAACTCTCGTAGTGCGGCGTCCACGGTGGGGTTTAACTGTGCCTCGATGGTGGCTGTTTTTGTAGGGCCCGTTGGATGGACTTGGAATTTGACTATTTCATCTGCCGGTTTAAAGGAGGTGGACTTGGATCTCTTATCGAGTATCACGTCGTCCTTGTCCACCGTGGAGCATAGCGCAGTCAGTTCCTCGGCCGCAAGGGCTTCGGATAATGCCTCGAGGGCCAGTGCGGCTGTCTTGTTTTCGGCGCGGAGTGCTGTGTCCGGATCACTAGCGAGAGTGATGATTCCATTGGGCCCGGGCATCTTGAGCTTCATGTACCCGTAATGGGGTATGGCTTGGAAGATTGTGAACGCCTCCCGCCTCAACCTGGCAATCCGACCCATGGGCGGCCGCGCCCATGGGCACCCGACCCGAATGGGTAGGGTATGGGTTGTCATCTTCACCCATGGGTAAGCCCGATGGGTAACCCAATTAGTCATGGGTAGGGTATGGGTGCGAGTTCGTGCCCATGGGTTACCCATGGGTCACCCGATTAATATTAATATTTTTTTTACATTTACTTGTGAACAATTTTGGTGAGATTGTTTTAGAACAGCATGCACCCACGTTGCTTGTTGTTCACCCACGTTGCTTGTTGTTGCTGTAGATAGACAGCAGCTTGAAACAACAAAAAGCTAAGCTCAGTAGAATCAACGGAGCAGCAAGTTCGGCTTGTTGGGCCTCCAAAGCCAGCCCATGTGCTGCGCTGCTTGCACGTAGCAAGCAAAAGACACAACTTGCCGGCTGCATCAGTCCCACCTCGCCTAGCGAGCGCACATGAAGCGGAGCACTACCTATATAAGAGAACAGAAGATGAAGTATGCCAGTCAAAATCCTTGGTTCGGAAGTGCATGGCCCCAGCAGGGAGGGAGGATAAATTAAATAATAATAAACATATTACGCCCGGTGGGTGCCCGATGGGTACGGGCGTGGGTCTAATTCCACACCCATGGGTAGGGTCGTGGGTTTAGAAAGGACCCGATTATTAATTGGGCATGGGTCTGGTAATGGTCTACCCGACCAAACCCGACCCGATTGCTAGGTTGACTCCCGCCCTAAAAGGGCGTGGTATCCGCTACTGAACGGAGCCACTTGGAACGTAATCTCTTCGGACCTATAATTCTCCGGTGTGCCGAACACCACATCTAGTGTGATTTTGCCTGTACAGTGCGCTTCCCGACTGGGGATTATTCCTCTAAAGGTTGTGCTGCTTCGCTCAATGCGGTTCCAGTCTATTTCCATTTTTTGAAGGGTTTCCTCATAGATGAGGTTTAATCCGCTGCCGCCGTCCATGAGCACCTTGGTGAGTCGAAAGCTGTCCACAATTGGACTAAGGACCAATGCGGCTGGTGCTCGGGCTGTTCGAAATTTAGGTTCGTCACTGGCATTGAATGTAATAGCCGTGTCACTCCATGGATTTATTGTTGCCACATGGTAGATTTCGGCAATGCCGCGGAGTGTTTGCTTTCGCCTATTATTTGATGCGAAGGTCTCAAAGACTGTTAATACCGTATTGCTATCCCTGGGATGGTGCTCTGTGGCGTCTGGGATAAGAAGATCCTCGCCGCTTTTGGCCACCTGCCGGAGTATCCAACATGCTCTAAGGCTATGTGTTGGTATGATATCCTTTGTACTATGGATTTTGCAGGGCCCATTGAGCCATCCTTCCATTACGGTTCCACGCCCTGTGAAGGGTTTTTGCTTTTTTGGGATTAGCTCGTGTGTCCTATGATAGTGCACACTTTTGCTGCGTACTAGGTGTGTGTTCAGGGCCGGATTATCCCAAAATTTTGTTTCGGTTTTCCAGGCACTTTCCATCGCACAGTACTTTCGTACTATGGACGCCAAGTCAGCAAAGCGTGATATCTCACAGCGATTTATGGCGTTAAGGATTCCCTTGTCCGTGCAATTATTGCAGAAAAATAAGATTGCGTCTTCCTCACGATAGTCCTTAACCTTGTTAATTGCAAGGAGGAATCTGGCCCAATAGTGATGTACTGTTTCCTGGGGCTCTTGCCTGATGTGGGAAAGATCGCTTATGTTTGGGTGGGTGGGTGGGTGGAATTGAGTCCGAACCCTTACCCGATCTGAGGTCCAGGGGCCAGGGAGTTTCCAATTTTGGAAATTCCGGTTCCGGGGTGCTGCCTGATGATCCTGGCCCGCTGCCTGACTCTAAGTTCAGGGATTAGATGCTGTCCTCCCACAAACGGGTTTCCGGCCCGGAGAGCTCAGGAATCCGGACATAGTTGGTCTTCAAGATAGAGGGAAAGTCGCCGCATTGTTCCTCCACCACCGCAATGTGATGGGTGACCGGTGGAGAGTTAATCTCCCTTTGATCGGGTTTAAGCCCAATCCGATCATAGTTCGTAGCGACTCCCAAGGCGGCGATGCGATCCAAGAGCTCATTTAGGGAAGAGAGCTCCATTGGATCCATCTGCTCGGCAAGTTCCGAGTTGACGTGGAGGCTGTTTTCGATGACCCGAGAAGTCATCGTCGGCGCGGCAGCCGAACAAGCGGTCATGATGAAACTGCCTAGCCGGAGAGTTTGGTCGACAGCCAAAGCATCCCCAGCAGTAATGCCGTCTTTAAAGATGATACGAGACATCCTTCCTTCTGGCGACGGCACAGTGGAACTCTCAATGAAAGCACCAATGTCGGTGTCAAAACCGGCGGATCCCGGGTAGGGGGTCCCGAACTGTGCGTCTAGGTGGATGGTAACAGGAGACAAGGGACACGATGTTTTTACCCAGGTTCGGGCCCTCTCGATGGAGGTAAAACCCTACTCCTGCTTGATTAATATTGATGATATGGGTAGTACAAGAGTAGATCTACCACGAAATCAGAGAGGCTAAACCCTAGAAGCTAGCCTATGGTATGATTGTATGTTGTCCTACGGACTAAAACCCTCCGGTTTATATAGACACCAAAGAGGGCTAGGGTTACACAGAGTCAGTTACAATGGGAGGAGATCTACATATCCGTGTTGCCAAGCTTGCGTTCCACGCCAAGGAAAGTCCCATCCGGACACGGGACGAAGTCTTCAATCTTGTATCTTCATAGTCCAAAAGTCCGGCAAAAGGTTATAATCCGGCTATCCGGACACCCCCTAATCCAGGACTCCCTCACCCACCGATACTACCCATAGTTTCATCAAAATAAGCAAACAACACATAGAAAACAGAATCTGTCAAAAACAGAACAGTCTGTAGCAATCTGGACATTTTGAATACTTCTGTAACTCCAAAAATTCTGAAAAATTAGGACAACCTGGGAAATTTGTATTTCAATCTTGTGTAAAAAATTCAGATCAAAAGCACGCTTTTGTGTTTTTCTAAAATTGTTGCGCAAAAGTTTTTGTTTTTCAGCAAGATCAAATCAACTATCACCGTAAGCCATCCCAAAGGTCTTACTTGGCTCAAACACTAATTAAAACAACAAAACACAATTACTATAGAGGTAATAATGTGTATTCTCATAAAAACAGAGAAGAAAAATATTGGGTTGTTTCCCGATAAACGCTTTTCTTTTAAGGCCTTTCAGCTAGGCGTTGATAATTCAATGATGCTCACATGAAAGATAATAATTGAAGCACAAAAAGAGCATCATAAAGCATGTGAAAATCACATCTAAGTCTAACATACTTCCTATGCATAAGCATTTTATAGGAAAACAAATCAAGACAAGCAATAACTAGCATATGCAAGGAAGAAGAAAGAAGCAATAGCAATCTCAACATAAAGAGAGGTAATTTAGTAACTTGAAAATTTCTCCAACCATATTTCCCTCTCTGATAATGATTACATGTGGGATCATATTGAAACTCAACAATATAGCTGTCACATAACATATTCTCTACATGATCCACATGCATGCAAAGTTGACACTCTTCCAAAATAGTGGGATTAACGTTAACTAATGGCATGAGCTTTCCAAGCCCACTTTTATCAAAAAATTCATAAGATTGATCAAACTCCAAAATAGTGGGATCATTATTGGGACAATTGCATTTTTGCCCCTAGTTGGAACCTATCCATGGGGTTTGCCCTTACTTTTCGACTCTGCTCAGTTTTGCCCTTAAACTTGCCCCCGAGGTCACCCGAGTGCCCTTTGACCGTTTGACCAATACTTTGAAAATTCATAAGAAATTCATATAAACTCAGAAAAATGCAAATAAGATATCAAAATGTTCACACAAACATTACCTTTATGTAAATATCATTTGCATTAAGGATAAAAGTACCATTTAAACTACCCGAGTTTGTTAATGTTATTTACATTAATAAAAATAAAAAATGTATAAAAATACTTTTTCATGAATAAAACATGCAAATGTAGGTGATGTTTTCTGAACATCCTGATATCTTTTTTGTTGTTTTCCGAGTTCATATCAACTTGTTATGAATGTACAAACAACTTTGACCATTATTTTGAAACTTCGTAACAAGTTGATATGAACTCAGAAAAATGCAAATAAGATATCAGGATGTTCAGAAAATGTCACCTACATTTGCATGTAATTTTTATTACTGAAAAAATTATTGTTTATCCCTTTTTGTTTTTTAATAATGTTAATAACATCAATAACCTTACGTTGTGTAAACGATACTTTTTTCCTGAACGCAAATGACATACACATGAAGGTAATGTTTATCTGAACATTTCGATATCTTATTTGCATTTTATTGAGTTCATATCATTTTTTATGAATTTTCAAAGTATTGGTCAAACGGTCAAAGGGCATTCGGGCGACCTCAGAGGAAAATCTAAGGGCAAAACTGAGCAAAGTCAAAAAGTAAGGGCAAAACCCGTGGGTAAGTTCCAAGTAGGGGCAAAAATGTATTTGTCCCATCATTATTACCTAGATTTGACACTCTTCCGAAACCACTTTCAATATTATTGCAAACATATTCATCAAGAGGCTTAAATAAAATTTCAAGATCATAAGAAGAATCACCCCAATCATGATCATTACATGGGGTTTTGCTTATTGTTAGAAAATTAACATTAATAGAATTTATAACAACATCATTGCAATCATGCTTTTCATTCAAGGAGCTATCATGAATCACTTAATAAATTTCTTCTTTTAATACTTCATCACAATTTTTAGATTCACGAATTTCAAGCAAAACTTCATAAAGATAATCTAGTGCACTCACCTCACTAGCAATTGGTTCATCATAGTTGGATATTTTAAAAAGATTAGCAATTTGATGAGGATCCATAAATTTTTGCTTTCTGATTTTCAAAAAATACACAATTATTCCAAGCAAACAAGCAAACAAACCAAGTAAGACATAGAGCCAAACGGAAAGAAGGCAAACAAAAAGGCAAATATTTTTGTATTTTTCTAAAAATCATTTTAGAAATGAAGGAAAGGAAAATGAGAGGCAAATGGCGAATAATGTAATGCAAGAGATGAGAGTTTATGGTGGGTACTTGGTAGGCTTGATGTAGACCTCCCCGGCAACGGCGCCAGAAATTCTTCCTGCTACTTCTTGAGCTTGCATTCGTTTTTCCCTTGAAGAGGAAAGGGTGATGCAGCAAAGTAGAGATAAGTATTTACCTCAGTTAGAGAACCAAGGTATCAATCTAGTAGGAGGTAAAAGCAAGTCTCCAATCTATGCACCTGCACAAACAATCAAACACTTGCATCCAACACGATAAAGGGGTTGTCAATCCCTTCACGGTCAATTGCAAGGATGAGATCTGATAGAGATAGATATAAAAGATTTCTAAAACGTAAAACAAAGTAAAATAAATAAATTGTAGCAAGGTACTTTTGGGTTTTTTGGTTTATAGATCTGAAAATATATGATGGAAAATAGACCGGGGGGCCATAGGTTTTGCTAGAGGCTTCTCTCTTGAAAGAAAGCATACAGTGGGTAAACAAATTACTATCCAGCATTTGATAGAAAAGCGCAAAGTTATGATGATATCCAATGTAATGATTATGAAAGGAAATATGCCCTAGAGGCAATAATAAAGTTATTATTTATTTCCTTATATCATGATAAATGTTTCTTATTCATGCTAGAATTGTATTAACCGGAAACATAATACATGTGTGAATACATAGACAAACAGAGTGTCACCAGTATGCCTCTACTTGACTAGCTCGTTTATCGAAGATGGTTATGTTTCCTAACCATAGACATGAGTTGTCATTTGATTAACGGGATCACATCATTAGGAGAATGATGTGATCGACTTGACCCATTCCGTTAGCTTAGCACCCGATCGTTTAGTATGTTGCTATTGCTTTCTTCATGACTTATACATGTTCCTATGACTATGAGATTATGCAACTCCCGTTTACCGGAGGAACACTTTGTGTGCTACCAAACATCACAACATAACTGGGTGATTATAAAGGTGCTCTACAGGTGTCTCCAAAGGTATTTGTTGGGTTGGCGTATTTCGAGATTAGGATTTGTCACTCCGATTATCGGAGAGGTATCTCTGGGCCCTCTCAGTAATGCACATCACTTAAGCCTTGCAAGCATTGTAACTAATGAGTTAGTTGTGGGATGCTGTATTACAGAACGAGTAAAGAGACTTGACGGTAACAAGATTGAACCAGGTATTGAGATACCGACGATCGAATCTCAGGCAAGTAACATACCGATGACAAAGGGAACAACGTACGTTGTTATGCGGTCTGACCGATAAAGATCTTCGCAGAATATGTGGGAGCCAATATGAGCATCCAGGTTCCGCTATTGGTTATTGAGCGGAGACGTGTCTCGGTCATGTCTACATAGTTCTCATACCCATAGGGTCCGCACGCTTAACGTTATGATGACAGTTATATTATGAATTTATATGTTTTGATGTACCGAAGGTTGTTCGGAGTCCCGGATGTGATCACAGACAAGATGAGGAGTCTCGAAATGGTCGACACATGAAGATTGATATATTTGAAGCCTATGTTTGGATATCGGAAGTGTTCCGGGTGAAATCGGGATTTTACCGGAGTACCGGGAGGTTACCAGAACCCCCAGGGAACTTAATGGGCCTTAGTGGGCCTTGGTGGAAGAGAGGAGAGGCGGACAGGGCAGGGCCGCGCGCCCCTCCCCCCTAGTCCGAATAGGACATGGAGAGGGGGGCGGCGCCCCCCTTTCCTTCCTCGCCTCCACCTCTTTCCCCTCTCTCTCCTAGTCCAACATGGAAAGGGGGGAGTCCTACTGCCGGTAGGAGTAGGACTCCTCCTGGCGCGTCTCCTCCCTGGCCGGCCGCACCCCCTTGCTCCTTTATATACGGGGGCAGGGGGCACCCCACAGAGACAACAGTTGATCAAGTTGATCTTTTAGCCGTGTGCGGTGTCCCCCTCCACCATAGTCCACCTTGATAATACTGTAGCGGTGCTTAGGCGAAGCCCTGCGTCGGTAGAACATCAACATCGTCACCACGCCGTCATGCTGACGAAACTCTCCCTCAACACTCGGCTGGACCGGAGTTCGAGGGACGTCATCAGGCTGAACGTGTGCTGAACTCGGAGGTGCCGTGCGTTCGGTACTTGATCGGTCGGATCGTGAAGACGTACGACTACATCAACCGCGTTGTGCTAACGCTTCCACTTTCGGTCTACGAGGTACATGGACACACTCTCCCCTCTCGTTGCTATGCATCACCATGATCTTGCGTGTGCGTAGGATTTTTTTTGAAATTACTACGTTCCCCAACAGTGGTTTCAGAGCCAGGTTTATGCGTAGATGTCATATGCACGAGTAGAACACAAGTGAGTTGTGGGCGATATAAGTCATACTACTTACCAGCATTTCATACTTTGGTTCAGCGATATTGTTGGATGAAGCGGCCCAGACCGACATTACGCGTACGTTTACGCGAGACTGGTTCTACCGACGTGCTTTGCACACAGGTGGCTGGCGGTTGTCAGTTTCTCCAACTTTAGTTGAACCGAGTGTGGCTACGCCCGGTCCTTGCGAAGGTTAAAACAGCACCATCTTGACAAAGTATCATTGTGGTTTTGATGCGCAGGTAAGAACAGTTCTTGCTAAGCCCGTAGCAACCACGTAAAATTTGCAACAACAAAGTAGAGGACGTCTAACTTGTTTTTGCAGGGCATGTTGTGATGTGATATGGTCAAGACATGATGCTAAATTTTATTGTATGAGATGATCATGTTTTGTAACCGAGTTATCGGCAACTGGCAGGAGCCATATGGTTGTCGCTTTATTGTATGCAATGCAATCGCCCTGTAATGCTTTACTTTATCACTAAGCGGTAGCGATAGTCGTAGAAGCATAAGATTGGCGAGACGACAACGATGCTACGATGGAGATCAAGGTGTCGCGCCGGTGACGATGGTGATCATGACGGTGCTTCGAAGATGGAGATCACAAGCACAAGATGATGATGGCCATATCATATCACTTATATTGATTGCATGTGATGTTTATCTTTTATGCATATTATCTTGCTTTGATTGACGAGGGTACGTAGACAACACTCTCCCCTCTCGTTGCTATGCATCACCATGATCTTCCGTGTGCGTAGGAAATTTTTTGAAATTACTACGTTCCCCGACAGTGGCATCCGAGCCTAGGTTTTATGGTTTGATGTTATTTGCACGAGTAGAACACAAGTGAGTTGTGGACGATACAAGTCATACTGCCTACCAGCATGTCATACTTTGGTTCAGCGGTATTGTTGGACGAGACGATCCGGACCAACCTTACGCGTACTCTTACGCGAGACCGGTTCCCTCGACGTGCTTTGCACATAGATGGCTTGCGGAAGACTGTCTCTCCAACTTTAGTTGAACCGAGTGTGGCTACGCCCGGTCCTTGAGAAGGTTAAAACGGAGTCTATTTGACAAACTATCGTTGTGGTTTTGATGCGTAGGTAAGATGAGTTCTTGCTTAAGCCCGTAGCAGCCACGTAAAACTTGCAACAACAAAGTAGAGGACGTCTAACTTGTTTTTGCAGGGCATGTTGTGATGTGATATGGTCAAGACATGATGCTAAATTTTATTGTATGAGATGATCATGTTTTGTAACCGAGTTATCGGCAACTGGCAGGAGCCATATGGTTGTCGCTTTATTGTATGCAATGCAATCGCGATGTAATGCTTTACTTTATTACTAAGCGGTAGTGATAGTCGTGGAAGCATAAGATTGGCGAGACAACAACGATGCTACGATGGAGATCAAGGTGTCGCGCCGGTGACGATGGTGATCATGACGGTGCTTCGAAGATGGAGATCACAAGCACGAGATGATGATGGCCATATCATATCACTTATATTGATTGCATGTGATGTTTATCTTTTATGCATATTATCTTGCTTTGATTGACGGTAGCATTATAAGATGATCCCTCACTAAATTATCAAAGTATAAGTGTTCTCCCTGAGTATGCACCGTTGCGAAAGTTCTTCGTGCTGAGACACCACGTGATGATTGGGTGTGATAGGCTCTACGTTCAAATACAACGGGTGCAAAACAGTTGCACATGCGGAATACTCAGGTTAAACTTGACGAGCCTAGCATATAACAGATATGGCCTCGGAACACGGAGATCGAAAGGTCGAGCGTGAATCATATAGTAGATATGATCAACATAGTGATGTTCACCATTGAAACTACTCCATATCACGTGATGATCGGACATGGTTTAGTTGATTTGGATCACGTGATCACTTAGAGGATTAGAGGGATGTCTATCTAAGTGGGAGTTCTTAAGTAATATGATTAATTGAACCTAAATTTATCATGAACTTAGTACCTGATAGTATCTTTCTTGTCTATGTTTGATTGTAGATAGATGGCCCGTGCTGTTGTTCCGTTGAATTTTAATGCGTTCCTTGAGAAAGCAAAGTTGAAAGATGATGGTAGCAATTACACGGACTGGGTCCGTAACTTGAGGAATATCCTCATTGCTGCACAGAAGAATTACGTCCAGGAAGCACCGCTGGGTGCCAGGCCTGCTGCTGATGCAACTGACGATGTTAAGAACATTTGGCAGAGCAAAGCTGATGACTACTCGATAGTTCAATGTGCCATGCTTTACGGCTTAGAACCGGGACTTCAACGACGTTTTGAACGTGATGGGGCATATGAGATGTTCCAGGAGTTGAAGTTAATATTTCAAGCAAATGCCCGGGTTGAGAGATATGAAGTCCCCAATAAGTTCTATAGCTGCAAGATGGAGGAGAATAGTTCTGTTAGTGAGCATATACTCAAGATGTCTGGGTACTACAATCACTTGATTCAACTGGGAGTTAATCTTCCGGATGATAGAGTCATTGACATAATTCTCCAATCACTGCCACCAAGCTACAAAAGCTTCGTGATGAACTATAATATGCAAGGGATGGATAAGACGATTCCCGAGCTCTTCGCAATGCTAAAGGCTGCGGAGGTAGAAATCAAGAAGGAGCACAAGTGTTGATGGTCAATAAGACCACCAGTTTCAAGAAAAAGGGCAAAGGGAAGAAGAAGGGGAACTTCAAGAAGAACAACAAGCAAGTTGCTGCTCAGGAGAAGAAACCCAAGTCTGGACCTAAGCCTGAGACTGAGTGCTTCTACTGCAAGCAGACTGGTCACTAGAAGCGGAACTGCCCCAAGTATTTGGCGGATAAGAAGGATGGCAAGGTGAACAAAGGTATATGTGATATACATGTTATTGATGTGTACTGAGGGAGTCCTGGATAAGGGGGTATCCGGACTATAACCTTTGGTCGGACTGTTGGACTATGAAGATACAAGATTGAAGACTTCGTCCCATGTCCGGATGGGGCTCTCCTTGGCGTGGAAGGCAAGCTTGGCAATACGGATATGTAGATCTCCTTCCTTGTAACCGACTCTATGTAACCCTAGCCCCCTCCGGTGTCTATATAAACCAGAGGGTTTAGTCCGTAGGACCAACAACAATCATACCATAGGCTAGCTTCTAGGGTTTAGCCTCTCTGATCTCGTGGTAGATCAACTCTTGTAGTACCCATATCATCAATATCAATCAAGCAGGAGTAGGGTTTTACCTCCATCGAGAGGGCCCGAACCTGGGTAAAAACATCGTGTCCCTTGTCTCCTGTTACCATCCACCTAGACGCACAGTTCGGGACCCCCTACCCGAGATCCGCCGGTTTTGACACCGACATTGGTGCTTTCATTGAGAGTTCCTCTGTGTCGTCATCATTAGGCTTGATGGCTCCTTCGATCATTGCTAGCGATGCAGCCCAAGGTGAGACTTTTCTTCCCGGACAGATTTTTGTATTCGGCGGCTTTGCACTGTGGGCCAATTCGCTTGGCCATCTAGAGCAGATTGAAAGTTATGCCCCTGGCCATCAGGTCAGGTTTGGAAGCTTAAACTACACGGCCGACATCTGCGGAGACTTGATCTTCGACGGATTTAAGCCCCTACCAAGTGCGCCGCATGGTCTCGATGAGCATGATTTAGCTCTGCCGTCGGACAGCGTTCAGGAGATCGCACCTGCCACCGCACCGACCCTCAATTCGGAGCTAATTGCACCATCCATGGATGGGTGGTTAGACCCCACCACGGAGGCCACAGTCTCAACGGCGATTGAGCCGAATACCAGCCTTACCCTTCGCGAGTCTAGTGACTCCAAATTGCCGGACTCTCCTCCGGCAGCGGACTCCAAATTGCCGGACTCTCCTCCGGACTCCGAACCACCCGCGCCCCTGCCAATCGAATCCGATTGGGCGCCGATCATGGAGTTCACCGCTGCGGATATCTTTCAACACTCGCCCTTCGGCAACATACTGAACTCACTGAGGTCTCTCTCCTTGTCAGGAGAGTCCTGGCCGGATTATGACCGGCAAGATTGGGATGCGGATGACGAAGAAATTCAACGCCCACCCACCACCCACTTCGTAACCACTGTCGATGATTTGACTGACATGCTCGACTTCGACTCCGAAGACATCGACGGTATGGATGACGATGGAGGAGACGAACAGGAACCACCACCCACAAGGCACAGGACAGCCACCTCATCATATGATATATATATGGTGGACACACCCAAAGAAGGCAATGGCGACGGGACAGCGGGGGATGACCCCTCCAAGAAGCAACCCAAGCGCCGGCGTCAGCGGTGCCGCTCTATGTCTAGCCAAAGCAAAAACGGTGATACCGGCACAGGAGATAATAACACTTTGGACAGTGCCAAAGACAACTCCCTCTAGCAAGGTTCAGCACAGGAGGATGGAGAAGCCAGCCCTCCTGCGAGAGCGGCAGATAGAGAGGTAGAGGATTATAATTACATGCCTCCCTTCGAAAATGAGGCAAGCCTCGACGACGACGAATTTGTCGTGCCTAAGGATCCCGTCGAGCAAGAGCGCTTCAAGCGCCGGCTTATGGCCACGGTGAATAGCCTTAAGAAAAAGCAACAACAGCTTAGAGCTGATCAAGACCTGCTAGCTGACGGATGGACTGAAGTACTTGCGGCCGAGGAATATGAACTCGAACGCCCCTCCAAGAGCTACCCAAAGCGCAGGTTGCTACCCCGATTAGAGGAGGAAGCATTAAAACCTACATCCCCAGCATATGACGCGGCCGATAGGTCACCTCGTGGCCGCGACATAGAGACATTTCAGCCAAAAGCTCAACCCGCACCCCGTCGCCACTCAAAGAAAAATGTCAAGGCACAGGGAAATACGCCAGACCTGCGAGATGTATTGGCGGATAAAGCAAAGCAAGCAAGATCGATCTACGGATCGCGAGGGTGCTCCACTATGAGAGACGATAACCGTCACGCCGGATATAGTAAAAGTAAATCCGGCCGGGCCGAACACAGCAGACAAGACTCATTCGAGCTGCGTCGTGATATAGCCCAGTACAGAGGCGCCGCATACCCCCTATGCTTCACAGATGAAGTAATGGATCATCAAACCCCAGAGGGTTTTAAACCCGTAAATATTGAATCACACGATGGTACAACAGATGCTGTGGTATGGATTGAGGACTACCTCCTGCACATCTACATGGCCCGTGGTGACGATCTGCACGCCATCAATTACCTCCCACTCAAGCTTAAAGGACCAGCTCGGCATTGGCTGAACAACCTGCCAGCAGAATCCATTGGCTGCTGGGAAGATCTGGAAGCCGCATTCCTTGACAACTTCCGGGGCACTTATGTGCGACCACCAGATGCCGATGACTTAAGCCACCTAATTCAGCAGCCAGAGGAATCGGCCAGGCAATTCTGGACACGGTTCCTAACCAAGAAAAATCAAATCGTCGACTGTCCGGATGCAGAGGCCCTAGCAACTTTCAAGCATAACATCCGCGACGAGTGGCTTGCCCGGCACCTTGGCCAGGAAAAGCCGAAATCTATGGCAGCCCTCACGACACTCATGACCCGCTTTTGCGCGGGAGAGGACAACTGGCTAGCTCGCAGCAATAATATATCAAAGAACCCTGGTACTTCGGACACCAATGACGGCAATGGTAGGTCACGTCGCAAAAAACACAAGCGCCGCATCAACAACAACAATAAAGAGGATACGGAAGTAAATGCCGGATTCAGAGGCTCCAAGCCCGGTCAGCGGAAAAAGCCATTCAAACGAAGTACTCCGGGCCCATCCAGTTTGGACCGTATACTCGATCGCTCGTGTCAGATACATGGCACCCCCGACAAGCCAGCCAACCACACCAACAGGGATTGTTGGGTGTTCAAGCAGGCCGACAAGTTAAATGCCGAAAACAAAGACAAGGGCCTACATAGCGACGACGAGGAGGAGCCCCGACCGCCGAACATTGGAGGACAGAAGGGGTTCCCCCCACAAGTGCAGACGGTGAACATGATATACGCAACCCACATCCCCAAGGGGGAGCGGAAGCGTGCGTTAAGGGACGTACACGCGTTGGAGCCAGTCGCCCCAAAGTTCAACCCATGGTCCTCCTGTCCGATCACTTTCGATCGCAGGGACCATCCCACTAGTATCCACCACGGCGGATTCACCGCTTTGGTCCTAGACCCAATCATTGATGGATTTCACCTCACTCGAGTCCTTATGGACGGCGGCAGCAGCCTGAACCTGCTTTATCAGGACACAGTGCGCAAAATGGGTATAGATCCCTCAAGGATTAAACCCACAAAAACGACCTTTGAAGGCGTAATACCAGGTGTAGAGGCCCATTGCACAGGCTCAGTCAGACTAGAAGTGGTCTTCGGATCCCCGAATAATTTCCAAAGCGAGGAGTTAATCTTCGATATCGTCCCTTTCCGCAGTGGCCATCATGCACTGCTCGGGCGAACCGCATTTGCAAAATTCAATGCGGTGCCGCACTATGCATACCTCAAGCTCAAGATGCCAGGACCGAGGGGGGTCATCACAGTCAATGGAAACACAAAGCGCTCTCTCCGAACGGAGGAGCACACTGCGGCCCTCGCAGCAGAAGTACAAAGCAGCCTCTAATGGCAATTCTGCAGTCCGGTGATCAAACGCCCGGACGCCTTCAAGCGCGCCCGGAGCAATCGGCAACAAGACCGCCTGGCACGTTCCGAGCTCGCATAGAAATGCGTCCCCTACCCCAGCCCCAGCCAAACGGGGAAATACGTGCGACGCGTACATAACTACGCATTGAAAATACCATGGGCACAGGGGGAGGGGCACGACTACGGCACGCCTCAAAACGCGGCTGGACCGCACTAGGTGCTTCCTACTTTGTTAATTTTTCTCTCTTTCAGGACTTTACTCTCTGGAAGCCCCGTCCGGCAGTATAATTGCCGAACACACCATACAAGAACCAGGGGGGCGGAAAGCTACGTCGTATCATGGAACTCCCAGGTGGTCTCTATAACAAGCGAAATACCTGCTTTAAATACCATTCCGCAGCTTACCCTTGAAGGAGACATGTCAAATAGTCCCATTTTTTGCTTATCGCACTACTTGTATCGTCCTGCTTCATGCACCCTTTTTGAATAAACAATGCATAACACTAGTCTATTTCCGATATCTCTATTCCTTCCCTTTTTATGTATATATGTTCATTCGTGACATCCAACAACCGTACACTTAAGTACCCCATAATATGGTGTGAGAAGTCCAAACACTTTCAAAAGTGTGGCACCCCGAACTTATAGCATTATATGCATCAACTCCGAATCATGTCTTGGGTCAATAGTTGGGTTTGCCCGGCTCCCATGTTTTGGTACCTTACGTTCCGCTATATCGGCTAAGGTAGCACTGGGAGAACTACTACGATTGTGCCCCGGTTCAGCTGGGCTAAGCACCTCAGTAGAGAAAGCTAAAACTGACTCTCATGATAAGGCGAGAGCTGGTCGTTGTTCGAGAGGTCTCGAGTCCCTAAAGACTTATGCCGCTTAGAGCAAGGAGTCGGCCTTGTCCGGCCTAGGCGTGTATAGCGCCCCGAATTCGGCCTTCCGAATACCAGGGGCTTCGCCAAAATTTAAAATTATAGAATTCTCTGGCTAAGTGAGAGTGATAAAGCATTATAGTCCGATTGCCTTGTTCGTTGTGCTGAGCACCTCCCTCGAAGGACCCAATAATGGGAAAAAGAGTGCTCGGGTTTATCCCGAACACCCCAGCACTCGTGGCATGGGGGCAGAAGCCGACGACTAGCCATCTCTCAGATTTGATAAACATCCATACAGAAGGTAATATTTTAAATTCAAACAAGCATTGCATAGCGCATATGAAACAACTTTTCATACATACAGGATCACACGAGCAAGTTCACTAAAAAATTACATCTTTGGAACATTCATCTGCCACAAGGCGGGCACCCTTCAGGATGTTTGTCGGTGTCAAAACCGGCGGATCTCGGGTAGGGGGTCCCGAACTATGCGTCAAGGTCGGATGGTAACAGGAGACAAGGGACACTTTATTTTACCCAGGTTCGGGCCCTCTCGATGGAGGTAAAACCCTACTCCTGCTAGATTAATATTGATGATATGGGTAGTACAAGAGTAGATATACCACGAGATCAAGGAGGCTAAACCCTAGAAGCTAGCCTATGGTATGATTGTGTATGATGATGGTTATCCTACGGACTACAACCCTCCGATTTATATAGACACCGGATAGGGTTAGGTTTACACAGAGTCGGTTACAATGGTAGGAGATCTCGAATATCCGCACACCTAGATTGCCTTCCATGCCAAGAAAAGATCCTTCCGGACACGGGACGAAGTCTTCAACTTGGTATCTTCATAATCCTGGAGTCCGGCCGAAGGTATAGTTCGGCTAGCCGAACACCCCCTAATCCAGGATTCCCTCAGTAGCCCCCGAACCAGGCTTCAATGACGACGAGTCTGGCGCGTAAAGTTGTCTTCGGCATTGCAAGGCGGGTTCCTCCTCCGAGTCTTGTGTACCTGTCCGAATAATGTCCGATTTTTGTAATTTAGCGCTCCTCGGCTTCAGTGCCCAATAATGGCCGTCTTCCATGTGTTGAACGAATGCGAAAAGCCCGGGGTGTTTTTACATCCACACCCTTAGTCACATAAACGAGCCGCCTATTTAACGGGATGGGGATTTAGATCCAGACCACATCTTCTCCCCTTCGCGAGTTATCATCAGAGCGTCTCCAGCAAAGGCACATTCCAACATGGCCAGCCGTCGCAGCTCCTCCTCTCGCCCCTCCAGTCCTAAATCCGGAGACTGGGAGAGTTGCACCATCCCACACAGCGAGTTAGTGTCGCTGCAGGCCAAGGGATTCCTTCCCCAGGCATGTATGGTCCCGGTCCGAGCCGGACTCGCCACCTATAATGGCGGAAAGCAAGCGGAGAGCATCCCTAATCCTTCTAAAGGAGAGCGGGTGTGCCTCGTCCCTTATTTATTAAGGGGACTGGGATTTCCAATTCGTCCATTTCTCCGTGGGCTTCTGGAGTTCTACGGTCTCCAGCTGCACAATCTCACACCCGGCTCCGTGCTACATATTGCGGGCTTCGTTGCCCTTTGCGAGCTATTTCTAGGCATCGAGGCTCATTTTGCGCTGTGGAAGAGGTTGTTCTGCTTGGTGCCCCGTTCTCAAAAGGGGTCCATATATCAAGTAGGCGGAGCCGAGGTATGGCGCATCGCCGGGACCGGATACCCATCCGGAACCCCAAAAGAGGCGTCCGAGGACTGGCCTTCGGAATGGTTTTACATAGATGATGTCCCGTTGCCGGACCCTATCCGGGTCGGTCTCCCCGAGTTTAACAGCGCTCCATTGAAGAAACACTTGAGCTGGCGTCCGCGGAGCTCTCGGAAAGAAAACGACAGAGACGTCCTTTATTTGATGGGCCGGATAAGACTGTTGGCTCATTCCGGACTAACCATGATTGGAGTCATGGCCACATGCATTATGCGGGGGGTGCAACCGCTTCAATATAGAGGCCACCCCATGTGGGATTTCAACGGGGAGGATGACGCCACCCGTTACGGCCGTAAGGGGCCAGCCACAGCTGCCGCTCTAGTAAAGATTTTAACATCTTTGTACAAGGGAGAAAAGGAGGACTTCCTCCGCGTCAACCCGCGGGCCGGATTCACTATGTACGGACCTCCAAGTTGGGTAAGTGAACAATTGCACTTGCCTGTTTTTTCAATGCTCCCATGACTAGATACGTAATCTGACGATTCCAATGCAGGAGCTGCGACAGGAAGTGAAGGATATCAACAACTTCCCTCCATAGCCTGAGGACCCAGAACGGTCCTTCGATCCGGACTCCGAAGAGGATCGGGACATATCGGTGGAGCTCATCGACGGGGTGTTCCACCAGTTAAGCAAGGACAATACCTTGGTGGCCATTACGGCCGATTACCCCGGGTTAATCCCGGCCTCCCAGGTGACAGAAGCCGGAATGTTTATTCCCTCAAGAGAGATTTCACATTCACATATTCCGGCGTTTCAAATGACAATCGTATTTTGCAGGGAAGATTTCCGAGGCGGGAGGCCGAATCTGCAGCGGCCAGCCAACTAGGGGCCGTAGGGCCCCGTGGGGCGAAAAGAAATGTAGTCCGGACTGAGACTTCGGCACAAAGTTATAACGCGCCCTTTGTTTCCCTGGTGTTATTCTGTCAAGGCATGTTAACATCCGCGCTGTTTCCAGGACGAAGAGGCCTCGCCGGACTGTATCCGGAGAGGCTGCCAACCGCGCCTCCACCAGCCAGGCTCCAACGTCTGGTCCAGAAGCGGGGACGAGAACCAGGTGCGTACCGGACGCCCCTCCAACAGATGATGCAGACCAGCTGTCTGCCACTAATTCAGAAGTGGAGAGTGCCATGAACCACAGGCGTCGCCGGACAGTTCTGCGCGACGCCTGTTTCTCCCGAGAGGCTTTAAATGCCTTTAATTCGGGAGATGCGTACCTTCATGCCGCTCAAGATGCTTTAGCCACAGCCACGGAACAGTATGTGAAAGACATACGAGTAAGAAAATTTCGATTAAATATATATATATATATATACCAGTAGCCCCCGAGACTTGAAACAGTTAAAGTAACTGATTGAAGGATCATATAACATGTAGGTTCTTACTGAGAAGAACACCGTACTATCCCAGGAGCTGGAAAAGTGCAAGGCCCAACTAGAAGTCGCACTAGCCGCAACAGGGGAGCCCAAAGAGACCCCCTCAGGTAAGATACACTTCGAAAGATTAGTATTGTGCGGCATGGGTGCAAATCTGACAATGCATGTTGCAGATGACGCCGGACTTGATCCGGAGAGGCAACAACTCTTACGCCAGTTAAAGGCCGGTGAGAGTATGTTGACAAGGGTGAGGCAAGAGAAGAATGACCTTCAGGATGCCAACACCAAGCTGGATGTTGAACTGAAGGACATTCGTGGCCAGCTGTCGGACTCTAATAAGGAGAATCAGCGACTTCGACGCGGCATTTTTAGTAGGTGCTTAAGCGAACTCTTAAAAAAGGAGTTCGGCGAGGAAGACGACTAACAGAGTTATGTCTGTAGGTATGCTTACAGATCGTCCTACAGAGGAGATGCCCAATTCAACGGGCGATCTTCTTCCCGAACTTTTGCAACTGCACGAACGAATTCGGCAGGCGATGCGAGGTATTGCCCAAGCCTTGTGGCCTGCCCACTCCATACCTGAGGGCCTTGGAGAACTTGCGGAGAAGTTGAAGGGAGCTCGGCGGCGCTTCCGGTTGTGGAAGATATCGGCCTGCCGGTAGGGCGCTAGGGAGGCTTGGGCCATGGTGAAGACCCGCTTTACGAAGTCTGACCCCAATCATATAGCCGAAGTTGGACCGATGGGGCCTGACGGGAAGGAGATCCCTGTGAGCTTAGTATATGGCCAAGTAGAATTGGCCGCAAAGTATTCCCAGCAGGACTGTAAATTAGACAGCCTGTTAGATGGTATAGAAGAGGAATACAATCAGTCTTGATGACTATGTAATTTATAATTGACATGTGTAATGCCTTCTAGCTGGATTGTAGATCGTTTGTCGTTGCCGACCTTTTCGCTTCGACCTCGGAACCTGACGGTCCGGAGTGTGTCCGAATACCATAACGGATATATAAGAACCGAAGTATGCGTGGAGACCAGGCGTAGGGGTCATTAGTGCTTTATCAGACAAGTGCCCAACTAGTTATGTTAGATTACATGTTTAGTAAGAAACATCTTCCAGAGAGAATAGTTCCGTTAAGGGTTCCTTTCGCTGGGGTGGCGTGCCCTGAAGTGCACGTCCGGACTGCAAGTGCAGGAAAACATCTGGGGGCATGTATAAGTAAAAAAGGTTCATCTTTAGTTCACCGACCGAATATTCCCTTAAGAATGCTAGCTTTCGGCTTCACCCAGTCTGAGGTACACATCCGGCTTATCCGGCAGTAACAATCGCAGAGGTGCTCCCTTTACCACCTAGCCGAACAATCGGGAACGTAGGGGTAAGCACAGGAGCCAGGCAACCCAGCTTGGCCAAAACTTAAGTCATATCGATGCATATAATGGTGAAGAAAAGGTGCATGCGGAAGTCTGACGCATGCGTTGGGCGTGAGACCCATATATACAAGCTTCTGTTAAAGAAGCCCCCAGGTTTACGGAGCGCGGGTAGCGCGTCGCATGATGAGCCTTTAAGGTCTATAAGAGGAAAGAGTGGGAGGAGATAAAAACAGAAAAATATAAAAAATGGACAGAGGAAGAAGACAAACCCCGAGTTCGGCGCTAGGCATAAAATCTTCGGAGACGTGTGGCGTTCCATGGGTTCGGCTCGAGTCGGTTATCCGACGCATCTCGCAGGCGATACGCTCCACCAGTCAGGACTTGGTCAATTATGAAGGGACCTTCCCATCTGGGCTTGAGTTTGTCCTTTTTCTTATCCGGCAGGCGTAGAACTAGTTCGCCAACATTGTAATTTCTGGCTCGTACTTCTCTGCTTTGATATCTTTGAGCCTTCTGTTGATAAAATGCGGAACGGGCTTTAGCCACGTCGCGTTCCTCCTCTAAGGCGTCCAGGTTGTCATGTTGATCAAGCTCGGCTTCTCTTTCTTCGTACATGCGCACTCGAGGTGAGTCATGAATTATGTCGCAGGGCAGGACTGCCTCTGCGCCGTACACCATAAAGAATGGTGTGAATCCGGTGGTGCGATTTGGCGTGGTTCGCAGCCCCCAGAGCACGGAGTCGAGCTCCTCTACCCAGTGCGTATTAGATTCCTTGAGGGACCGCACTAGTCTGGGTTTGATGCCGCTCATGATGAGACCATTTGCGCGTTCGACCTGACCGTTAGTTTGTGGGTGATAGACGGAAGCATAATCGAGCTTAATGCCCATGTTTTTGCACCACAGCTTTACTTCCTCCGAGGTGAAGTTTGTGCCGTTATCGGTGATAATGCTATGGGGGACACCGTAACGGTGTACGACCCCGGATATGAAATCTATCACAGGTCCGGATTCGGCCGTCTTGACAGGCTTGGCTTCTATCCATTTGGTGAATTTATCCACCATGACCAGTAGGTATTTTTTCTTGTGGGTTCCACCTTTAAGGGGTCCCACCATATCAAGTCCCCAGACCGCAAAAGGCCAAGTGATGGGGATAGTTCAAAGGGCGTTGGGTGGCATATGACTTTGGTTGGCAAAAAGCTGGCAACCGACGCATCGTTTGACTAGGTCATGGGCGTCTGCTCGGGCCGTCGGCCAATAAAAGCCTGTACGGAAAGCCTTGCTTACGAGGGACCGAGCTGCAGCGTGGTGGCCACCGAGTCCGGCATGAATTTCGGCCAATAGACTCCGCCCTTCCTCTTCGGAGATACACCTTTGAAGGACTCCTGTAGTACTTCTCTTATATAGCTCTCCCTCGTGGACTTTATAGGCTTTAGATCGCCGCACTATGCAGCGTGCCTCATTTTGGTCCTCAGGGAGTTCCTGCCTAATGAGGTAGGCTAGGAATGGTTCTGTCCACGGGGCAATGACCGCCATTATTACGTGGGCTGAAGGCGTGATTTCGGTGGCGGGGCCTCCGATTATGTCAGATTGCTCGGTGTCTGGTTGTGCGGTTGTGTCCGGACTGTTATCCGAGGGTTCCCCCTCCCATGCTACAGATGGTTTGAATAATCTTTCTAGGAAGATGTTGGGGGGGGGGGCGACATCTCGTTTTGCTCCAATGCGTGCCAGGACGTCCGCTGCCTGATTATTTTCTCGGGCTATATGGTGAAACTCTAGTCCCTCGAACCGAGCTGACATTTTTAGTATGGCGTTGCGGTAGGCTGCCATTTTTGGGTCTTTGGCGTCGAAGTCGCCATTTATCTGGGATATCCCGAGGTTTGAATCCCCACGTACTTCCAGGCGTTGAATGCCCATGGAAACTGCCATCCGGAGACCATGTAGAAGGGCCTCATATTCGGCTGCATTGTTGGAGTCCGTGTACATAATTTGGAGTACATATTGGACTGTGTCTCCTGTAGGGGACGTCAAAATGACGCAAGCCCCCAGTCCGGCCAACATTTTGGAGCCGTCGAAGTGCATGATCCAGTTTGAGTATGTGCCGTACTCTTTAGGGAGTTCGGCCTCTGTCCATTCGGCGACGAAGTCGGCTAGGACTTGCGGTTTGATGGCTCGTCATGGTTTGTAGGTTATGTCGAACGACAGGAGCTCTATGGCCCATTTTGCTATCCGTCCCGTTGCGTCGCGGTTGTTGATAATATCGTTGAGTGGTACTTCCGAGGCTACTGTTATAGAACACTCTTGAAAGTAGTGTCGTAGCTTCCGGGATGCCATGAACACCGCGTATGCAAGCTTTTGGTAATGCGGGTACCGTGATTTGCATGGTGTGAGGACAGTGGACACGTAATAAACCGGCCTTTGAAGGGGGAGTTTGTGTCCGTCCGTTACCCGTTCGACGACGAGTACTGCGCTAACAACTTGATGAGTTGCGGCAATGTACAATAGCATGGGTTTGCCAGTATTCGGCGCGGCCAGGACGGGATTTGTTGCCAAGATGGCCTTTATTTCCTCGAGTCCGGCCGTTGCAGCGTCCGTCCACTCGAAGTGTTCGGTGCACCTAAGGAGGCGATAAAGGGGCAATGCCTTCTCTCCCAAATGGGAGATAAAGCGGCTTAAAGCCGCCACGCATCCGGTGAGTTTCTGTATTTGTTTGAGGTCTTTTGGGATGTCCAATTGTGACAAAGCTCGGATTTTAGCTGGATTTGCTTCAATTCCTCTACCGGATACAATGAAGCCCAGGAGCTTTCCGGCTGGAACACCGAAAACACATTTTTTCGGATTGAGCTTAATGTCGTATTTTCGGAGGTTGTCGAATGTAAGCCTCAAGTCGTCTACTAGAGATTCAACATGTCTTGATTTGACGACCACATCATCGACGTACGCCTCAACTGTTTTGCCGATCTGGTTTGTCAGACATGTTTGAATCATGCGCTGGTATGTTGCGCCGGCGTTTTTTAGCCCAAAGGGCATTGTGTTGAAGCAAAATGGGCCGTATGGTGTGATGAATGCCGTTGCGGCTTGGTCTGACTCTGCCATCTTTATTTGATGGTAACGGGAGTATGCGTCGAGGAAGCACAGCGAATCGTGTCCTGCAGTGGCATCGATAATTTGATCTATTCGAGGGAGGGGAAACGGATCCTTTGGGCAAGCCTTATTAAGGTCTTTGAAGTCGACACACAGGCGCCAGGATTTGTCCTTCTTTGGTACCATCACTAGGTTTGCTAGCCAGTCCGGATGTTTTATGTCTCTAATGAATCCGGCCTCCAATAACTTGGCTAGCTCCTCTCCCATGGCCTGTCTCTTTGGTTCGGAGAAACGCCGGAGGGCTTGTTTGACAGGTTTGAATCCTTTCTGCATGTTTAAGCTGTGTTCTGCCAGCCTGCGTGGGATTCCTGGCATATCTGAGGGGTGCCAAGCGAAGATGTCCCAGTTCTCTCGTAGGAACTCTCACAGTGCGACGTCTACGTCAGGGTTTAGTCTTGCCCCGATGGAGGCTGTTTTACTGGGGTCCGTTGGGTGGACCTGGAATTTGACTATTTCGTCCGCTGGTTTGAAGGATGTGGATTTGGATCTCTTATCGAGTATCACATCATCCATATTGACCGTGGATCGCAGCGCAGTCAGTTCTTCTGCCGCTAAGGTTTCGAATAGCGCCTCGAGGGCCAATGCGGCTGTCTTGTTTTCGACGCGGAGTGCTATGTCCGGATCACTAGCGAGAGTGATAATTCCGTTTGGCCCGGGCATCTTGAGCTTCATGTACCCGTAACGGGGTATAGCTTGGAAAACTGTGAATGCCTCCCGTCCTAATATAGCATGATATCCACTTTTGAACAGGGCCACCTGAAAGGTGATTTGTTCGGACCTATAATTATCCGGCGTGCCGAATACCACATCTAGTGTGATTTTTCCGGTGCAGCGCGCTTCCTGACTGGGAATTATTCCTCTAAAGGTTGTGCTGCTTCGCTCCACGCGGTTCCAGTCTATGTCCATCTTTTGAAGGGTTTCCTCGTAAATGAGGTTCAGTCCGCTGCCTCCATCCATGAGTACCTTTGCAAGACGGCAGCCGTCCACTATGGGACTGAGGACCAATGCGGCTGGTGCTCTTGCTTGTCGAATTTTAGGTTCGTCACCCGCGTTGGAGGTGATAGCAGTATTACTCCATGGGTTTATTGTCGCCACGTGGTAGACTTCTGTGAGGCTGCGGAGTGTTCTTTTTCGCATGTTATTCGATGTGAAAGTCTCAAAGACTGTGAGAATGGAACTGAAATCCTCGGGCTGGTTTCCTTCGACCTCTGGAATTAGGAGGTCCTTGCCAATTTCGGCCACCTGCCGGATTATCCAACATGCCCTGAGGCTGTGAGTTGGGGTGGCGTCCTCTGCACTATGAATCTTGCAGGGTCCATCTAGCCACTTTTCCAGTACGGTTCCATGCCCTCTGGAGGGTTTTGACTTTTTGGTATTTAGTCCGGGTGCTTTACTGTGGTGCACCCTCTTAGTTCGGACGGGATTGCTATTCAGGGCCGGATTGTCCCAAAATTTTATTTCGGTTTTCCGAGCACTTTCCATCGCACAGTATTTTTGTACTATGGACGCCAAGTCGGCAAAGCGTGTAATATTGCGACGACTTACGGTGTTAAGTATTCCCTCGTCCATGCAGTTACTGCAAAAGATTGAGATTGCGTCTTCCTCGCGGCAGTCCTTTATCCTGTTCATAACCAGGAGGAATCTGGCCCAGTAATGATGTACTGTTTCTTCGGGCATTTCCCTGATTTGGGAAAGATCGCTTATGATCGGGCGGGCGGGTGTCGTCGAGTTTGAGACCTCACCCAATTTACTGTTCGGAGGCCGAAGAACATCCGAATCCTGAGATCCGGAGTCTTGGATGTTATCCGATGAGTCTAGCCCGTTGCCTGATTTTATGCTCAGGTCTTGGATTGTATATTCCCTTCCGAGGATATCCGGCATGGAGGGTTCGGGGATTCGGACGTATCTAGTCCTTAAGATAGATGAAGGGTCGCCGCATTGTGTCTCCACCACTGCAACGTGGTGGGTGACCTGGGGAGAGTTAATTTCTCTCAGATCGGGTTTAAGCCCAACCTGGTCGTAATTTGTGGCGACGCCCAGTGCGGCGATACGATCCAGGAGCTCGTTAACCGAAGAGAGCTCCATCGGATCCAATTGCTCAGCGAGTTCTGAGCTGATGTGGAGGTTGCTTTCGATGACCCGGGAGGTCACCGTCGGGGCAACAGCCGAACAGGCGGTTGCGAGAAAACCACCTAGCCGGAGAGTTTGGCCGACAGCCAAGGCTCCTTTCATAATGGCACCGTCTTTAAAGACGGGAAGAGGCATCCTTCCTGATCGCGACGGCACAGAGGGACTCTCAATGAAAGCACCAATGTCGGTGTCAAAACCGGCGGATCTCGGGTAGGGGGTCCCGAACTGTGCGTCAAGGTCGGATGGTAACAGGAGACAAGGGACACTTTATTTTACCCAGGTTTGGGCCCTCTCGATGGAGGTAAAACCCTACTCCTGCTAGATTAATATTGATGATATGGGTAGTACAAGAGTAGATCTACCACGAGATCAAGGAGGCTAAACCCTAGAAGCTAGCCTATGGTATGATTGTTTATGATGATGGTTGTCCTACGGACTACAACCCTCCGGTTTATATAGACATCGGATAGGGTTAGGTTTACACAGAGTCGGTTACAATGGTAGGAGATCTCGAATATCCGCACACCTAGCTTGCCTTCCACGCCAAGAAAAGATCCTTCCGGACACGGGACGAAGTCTTCAACTTGGTATCTTCATAATCCTGGAGTCCGGCCGAAGGTATAGTTCAGCTATCCGAACACCCCCTAATCCAGGACTCCCTCAACGCCCTCATAGTACATTTCAGGGTGGCGATGCTCCTTGCCCTTCGGTGGCCCATCCTTCACCAGCTTCTCAGCGTCCAATTTCCCCAGTGCACTTTAACATGGGCAAGCGCTCTGCGGGCGCCCTCGATGCAGACGGAGCGCTTGATGACCTCCAGCCAAGGACATGCATCCACAAGCTACCTCACCAGCCCAAAGTAGCTGCCTGGCATGGCCTCTCCAGGCCACTGCCGGACTATAAGACCCTTCATGGCCTGTTCGGCCGCCTTGTGGAGGTCGACCAATTGCTTCAGCTGGTCGCTTAAGGGCACCGGGTGTTCGGCCTCAGCATATTGAGACTAGAACACCTTCTCCGTCGAGCTCCCCTCCTCGGCTCGGTAGTGCTTTGCGGCATCTGACATGCTGCGGGGCAAATCTGCGAATGCTCTTGGAGAGCTCCGGACTCGGGTAAGTAACAAGTAATTCGCTTTGACGTGCTTGCTTTGCATAATGAATGCCTTACCCACCGCTATCTTCTTCATCGCCTCAATTTCCTGGAGGGCCTTTTGGGCTTCGGCCTTGGCATGCTTGGCGCTCTCAAGGGCCGAGGCAAGCTCGGACTCTCGCATCTTCGAGTCAAGCTCCAAACTCTCGTGCTTTTTCATGAGAGCCTGGAGCTCTTGCTGCACCTCAACAACCCGCGCCTCTTGTTTCCCCCGCTCGGTACGCTCTGTGGTCGCTTTGTTTTCGGCCTCGGACAGCGCTTGCTTCAGGGTCGCCACCTCGGTCGTGGCCCTGGTATATCCACAATGATCCTGTCATTTTTTGCAACTACATCTTTTTTATATACTTACACAAGGTATTACTTACCTTTGCTCTCCTCGAGCTGCCTCTTGGCAAGGCCGAGCTCTTCCTCGGACCGCTCGAGGTTTTGCCTCAGTGCGGCGACCTCCGCAGTCAGTGCGGCAGAGGTCAGTAGCGAAGCCTGCATACGCATATCGACATACTTGTGTTAGACTCCTGCAAATATTATCAGATCCTCTATTCGGCTTTTCTTTGTGAACACCAAACAGTGCATCAGGGGCTACTGTCTATGCGGTATTATTTTCCTATATTTTTAATACTTACCTCAAAGCCTGTTAGAAGGCTGGCACATGCTTCAGTCAGTCCGCTCTTGGCGGACTGAACCTTCTTGATCACCGCACTCATAATAGTGCGGTGCTCCTCGTCGATGGAAGCGCCTCCAAGCACCTCCAGCAAATTGTCCGGTGCCTCCGGATGGACGGAGGTCACCGGCACGGGCGGCTTGCCCCTCTTAGAAGGGGGTTGCCTGCCGGAGTCCGGAACCACTGGAGGTTCCGGCGCGATGTTCGGCCGAGGGCCGGACTTGGAGCCCTTGGGAGCCTTGCTCCCTTTGCGCCTGGAGTCCGGGAGGTCGCCTTGAGGTGCCCCCAGGACTACCTCCCCTCGGTTTGGAACCCCTTGAGACAATACCTCGGCATTGTCCGTATGGCAAGGAGAGGAGGCGGTCGGAAGTGAAAAGCTGTTAACATCCGACGAATCCAATGAACCGCTCGACGATATGTCGACGCGGGCTCGGGGCGGACTGCATGATTATATTCGGTGTTAAGAAAAGCTGTGCAGTAAAGGTACGCTATGAGTTACTCTGGCATCCGAATACTTACGACTTCGCCAAGGGCTTGGCCCTGGGTGGCCACTCGTCTTCGTTGTCGGCGGCGTTGGTGGAACAGTCTGGAGGAAGGGTCCTTCCCCTCTTGGACCCTACGGCCTTCCCGGTTGGGGCGGCCTTCCTTTTCTTGTCTTTCTCGGCTGGAGGGGAAGAACCTTTATCTGCCTCCTCCTCGTTTCCACGGGAGGAGTGCGTCTCGGAGTCATCGGATGATGAGTCCGATAACACCTGGCGCCGGGAACTCTTTTGGGTTCCCGTAGCCTTCTTCTCGACCTTTATCTCTGGCACCTCATAAGGAGCCGGAGTAAGCATCTCCGTCAGGAGAGCGTCCGCAGGGTCTTCAGGCAGAGAGGTCGGGCTGTCGATCTGTCCCGATGTCTCCACCCAGTCCTGTCAAAGGCATGGGAGCTCAGATCTCGCACATTGTTAAACTATGGAAAATTAATACCCTATAAATGGTAAAAGCTTACCGCGCCGGCTTGACGCTGTGTGCTGAACCCGCGATCCCCGGTGGGGGGAGGGGGAACCTCGGCACTCTTAAATAGCACCTTCCAGGCGTCCTCGTGCATCGTGTCAAAGAGCTCGCTCAGAGTCCAGTGCTGGGCCGGGACGAACTCCCACAAATTGAATGCCCATTGTTGACACGGGAGGATCCGACGGATGAGCATGACCTGGACTACGTTGACAAGCTTGAGCTTCTTGTTTACCATGTTTTGGATACAGGTCTGGAGTCCGGTCAGCTCTGCCGAATTGCCCCAGGGCAAGCCCTTCTCTTTCCAGGAGGTGAGCCGCGTGGGGATTCCGGATCGAAATTCGGGGGCCGCCGCCCATGTGGTGCCGCGCGGCTCGGTGATGTAGAACCACCTCGATTGCCACCCCTTTATGGTCTCCACGTAGGAGCCCTCGAGCCATGTGATGTTGGGCATTTTTCCCACCATGGCGCCTCCGCACTCCGCCTGCTGGCCACCCACCACCTTCGGTTTGACATTGAAGGTCTTCAGCCACAAGCCGAAGTGGGGCTTGATGCGGAGGACGGTCTCACACACGACGATGAACGCCGATATGTTGAGGATAAAGTTCGGGGCCAGATCGTGAAAATCCAGGCCATAGTAGAACATGAGCCCCCGGACGAATGGGTGGAGGGGAAATCCCAGTCCGCGAAGGAAATGGGTAAGAAATACTACCCTCTCATGGGGCCTGGGGGTGGGGATGAG
This sequence comes from Aegilops umbellulata, assembly GCA_032464435.1. Lineage (NCBI taxonomy): Eukaryota > Viridiplantae > Streptophyta > Magnoliopsida > Poales > Poaceae > Aegilops > Aegilops umbellulata. Next base: position 293,479,538 of record CP136060.1, read on the forward strand.
CTGCCCCTTATCTGGGAGCCGGTGTGCGATATCTTCGGACAGGTATCCGGCTCCCCTCAGCTTCTTGATGTGCCCCTCCGTGACGGAGGAGGCCATCCACTTGCCTCCCGCTCCGGATATGGTTGGAGAAGGTTGAGGATGGGAATGTGGACTTGGGCGCTGGAGCTCGAGTACGCGAGAATGGATGAGTAAGGAGGAAGAAGGCGTGGGTAGAAAAGGTGAATCCTTATCCCTTTATATGGGCGGACAAAACTATGCGCCCCCACCAGCCTGGTAAAACTCGCTTATCCCCCAAGCGCCGTAATCAATGGCGCGGTTGGGTTACCCACGTCCGTATTGATGAGAATTCCGCAATAAGGGGACACAATCTCTGCTTCGATAAGACGTGCCAAGGAAACCTCCTCACGAAACGCGCTGAGGTGGGCTGTAAAAAACGATTCGAATAAAGGCTTGGCTATGGTGTGATGTCACACTGCGGAATATGTCAGCAGATTAGATTTGTGAAAATATTATTCTCTCTACGATGGTATGTGGAACTTGTTTTGCAGAGCCGAACACGATCTTCGTGCTCAAAATCTTCTATGAAGTATTCGGAGGAGGAACCCGCCTTGCAATGCCGAAGACAATCTGTGTGCCGGACTCATCGTCATTGAAGCCTGGTTCAGGGGCTACTGAGGGAGTCCTGGATAAGGGGGTATCCGGACAGCCGGACTATAACCTTTGGCCGGACTGTTGGACTATCAAGATACAAGATTGAAGACTTCGTCCCGTGTCCGGATGGGACTCTCCTTGGCGTGGAAGGCAAGCTTGGCAATACGGATATGTAGATCTCCTTCCTTGTAACCGACTCTGTGTAACACTAGCCCCCTCCGGTGTCTATATAAACTGGGGGGTTTAGTCCGTAGGACCAACAACAATCATACCATAGGCTAGCTTCTAGGGTTTAGCCTCTCTGATCTCGTGGTAGATCAACTCTTGTAATACCCATATCATCAATATCAATCAAGTAGGAGTAGGGTTTTACCTCCATCGAGAGGGCCCGAACCTGGGTAAAAACATCATGTCCCTTGTCTCCTGTTACCATCCGCCTAGACGCACAATTCGGGACCCCCTACCCGCGATCCGCTGGTTTTGACACCCACATGTACGTTACTAATTCGCGCAGTAGCACCTGGGTATTTGATACTGGTTCTGTTGCTAATATTTGCAACTCGAAATAGGGGCTACGGATTAATCGAAGATTGACTAAGGACGAGGTGACGATGCGTGTGGGAAATGGTTCCAAAGTCGGCACGCTACCTCTACATCTATCTTCGGGATTAGTATTAGACCTAAATAATTGTTATTTGGTGCCAGCGGTGAGCATGAACATTATATCTGGATCTTGTTTGATGCGAGACGGTTATTCATTTAAATCAGAGAATAATGGTTGTTCTATTTATATGAGTAATATCTTTTATGGTCATGCACCCTTGAAGAGTGGTCTATTCTTGTTGAATCTCGATAGTAGTGACACACATATTCATAATGTTGAAGCCAAAAGATGCAGAGTTGATAATGATAGTGCAACTTATTTGTGGCACTGCCGTTTAGGTCATATCAGTGTAAAGCGCATGAAGAAACTCCATACTGATGGACTTTTGGAACCACTTGATTATGAATCACTTGGTACTTGCGAACCGTGCCTCATGGGCAAGATGACTAAAACGCCGTTCTCCGGAACTATGGAGAGAGCAATAGATTTGTTGGAAATCATACATACAGATGTATGTGGTCCGATGAATGTTGAGGCTCGTGGCGGATATCGTTATTTTCTCACCTTCACAGATGATTTAAGCAGATATGGGTATATCTACTTAATGAAGCATAAGTCTGAGACATTTGAAAAGTTCAAAGAATTTCAGAGTGAAGTTGAAAATCATCGTAACAAGAAAATAAAGTTTCTATGATCTGATCATGGAGGAGAATATTTGAGTTACGAGTTTGTTCTACATTTGAAACAATGCGGAATAGTTTCGCAACTCACGCCACCCGGAACACCACAGCGTAATGGTGTGTCCGAACATCGTAATCGTACTTTACTAGATATGGTGCGATCTATGATGTCTCTTACTGATTTACCGCTATCGTTTTGGGGCTTTAGAGACGGCCGCATTCACGTTAAACAGGGCACCACCAAAATCCATTGAGACGACGCCTTATGAACTATGGTTTGGCAAGAAACCAAAGTTGTCGTTTCTGAAAGTTTGGGGCTGCGATGCTTATGTGAAGTAAGCTCGAACCCAAATCAGAGAAATGTGTCTTCATAGGATACCCAAAGGAGACTGTTGGGTACACCTTCTATCACAGATCAGAAGGAAAGACTTTTGTTGCTAAATTCGGAGTTTTTCTAGAGAAGGAGTTTCTCTCGAAAGAAGTGAGTGGGAGGAAAGTAGAACTTGATGAGGTAACTGTACCTGCTCCTCTATTGGAAAGTAGTTCATCGCAGAAATCGGTTTCTGTGACACCTGCACCAAATAGTGAGGAAGTTAATGATGATGATCATGAAACTTTAGATCAAGTTGCTACTGAACCTCGTAGATCAACCAGAGTAAGATCCACACCAGAGTGGTACGTAATCCTGTTCTGGAAGTCATGCTACTAGATCATGATGAACCTACGAACTATGAAGAAGCGATGGTGAGCCCAGATTCCGCAAAATGGCTTGAGGCCATGAAATCTGAGATGGGATCCATGTATGAGAACAAAGTGTGGACTTTGGTTGACTTGCCCGATGATCGGCAAGCAATTGAGAATAAATGGATCTTCAAGAAGAAGACTGACGTTGACGGTAATGTTACTGTCTACAAAGCTCGACTTGTTGCAAAAGGTTTTCGACAAGTTCAAGGGAGTGACTACGATGAGACCTTCTCACCCATAGCGATGCTTAAGTCTGTCCGAATCATGTTGGCAATTGCCGCATTTTATGATTATAAAATATGGCAGATGGATGTCAAAACTGCATTCCTGAATGGGTTTCTGGAGGAAGAGTTGTATATGATGCAATCGGAAGGTTTTGTCGATCCAAAGGGAGCTAACAAAGTGTGCAAGCTCCAATGATCCATTTATGGACTGGTGCAAGCCTCTCGGAGTTGGAATAAACGCTTTGATAGTGTGATCAAAGCATTTGGTTTTATACAGACTTTTGGAGAAGCATGTATTTACAAGAAAGTGAGTGGGAGCTCTGTAGCATTTCTGATATTATATGTGGATGACATATTACTGACTGGAAATGATATAGAATTTCTGGATAGCATAAAGGGATACTTGAATAAGAGTTTTTCAATGAAAGACCTCGGTGAAGCTGCTTACATATTGGGCATTAAGATATATAGAGATAGATCAAAACGCTTAATTGGACTTTCACAAAGCACATACCTTGACAAAGTTTTGAAGAAGTTCAAAATGGATCAAGCAAAGAAAGGGTTCTTGCCTGTGTTACAAGGTGTGAAGTTGAGTAAGACTCAATGCCCGACCACTGCAGAAGATAGAGAGAAAATGAAAGATGTTCCCTATGCTTCAGCCATAGGCTCTATCATGTATGCAATGCTGTGTACCAGACCTGATGTGTGCCTTGCTATAAGTCTAGCAGGGAGGTACCAAAGTAATCCAGGAGTGGATCACTGGACATCGGTCAAGAACATCCTAAAGTACCTAAAAAGGACTAAGGATATGTTTCTCGTGTATGGAGGTGACAAAGAGCTCATCGTAAATGGTTACGTTGATGCAAGCTTTGACACTGATCCGGACGATTCTAAATCGCAAACCGGATACGTGTTTACATTAAATGGTGGAGCTGTCAGTTGGTGCAGTTCTAAACAAAGCGTTGTGGCGGGTTCTACGTGTGAAGCGGAATACATAGATGCTTCGGAAGCAACAAATGAAGGAGTCTGGATGAAGGAGTTCATATCCGATCTAGGTTTCATACCTAGTGCATCGGGTCCAATGAAAATCTTTTGTGACAATACTGGAGCAATAGCCTTGGCGAAGGAATCCAGATTTCACAAGAGAACCAAGCACATCAAGAGACGCTTCAATTCCATCCGGGATCTAGTCCAGGTGGGAGACATAGAAATTTGCAAGATACATACGGATCTGAATGTTGCGGACCCGTTCACTAAGCCTCTTTCACGAGCAAAACATGATCAACACCAAGGCTCCATGGGTGTTAGAATCATTACTGTGTAATGTAGATTATTGACTCTAGTGCAAGTGGGAGACTGAAGGAAATATGCCCTAGAGGCAATAATAAAGTAATTATTATTTCCTTATATCATGATAAATGTTTATTATTCATGCTAGAATTGTATTAACCGGAAACATAATACATGTGTGAATACATATACAAACAGAGTGTCACTAGTATGCCTCTACTTGACTAGCTCGTTAATCGAAGATGGTTATGTTTCCTAACCATAGACATGAGTTGTCATTTGATTAACGGGATCACATCATTAGGAGAATGATGTGATCGACTTGACCCATTCCGTTAGCTTAGCACCCGATCGTTTAGTATGTTGCTATTGCTTTCTTCATGACTTATACATGTTCCTATGACTATGAGATTATGCAACTCCCGTTTACCGGAGGAACACTTTGTGTGCTACCAAAGGTCACAACGTAACTGGGTGATTATAAATGTGCTCTACAGGTGTCTCCAAAGGTATTTGTTGGGTTGGCGTATTTCAAGATTAGGATTTGTCACTCCGATTATCGGAGAGGTATCTCTGGGCCCTCTCGGTAATGCACATAACTTAAGCCTTGCAAGAATTGTAACTAATGAGTTATTTGCGGGATGATGTACTATGGAACGAGTAAATAGACTTTCCGGTAACGACATTGAACTAGGTATTGAGATACCAACGATCGAATCTCGGGCAAGTAACATACCGATGACAAAGGGAACAACGTATGTTGTTATGCGGTCTGATCGATAAAGATCTTCGTAGAATATGTGGGAGCCAATATGAGCATCCATGTTCCGCTATTGGTTATTGACTGGAGACGTGTCTCGGTCATGTCTACATAGTTCTCGAACCCGTAGGGTCCGCACGCTTAACGTTACGATGGCAGTTATATTACGAGTTTATATGTTTTGATGTACCGAAGGTTGTTCAGAGTCCCGGGTGTGATCACGGACATAACGAGGAGTCTCGAAATGGTCGAGACATGAAGATTGATATATTGGAAGCCTATGTTTGGATATCAGAAGTGTTCCGGTTGAAATCGGGATTTTACCGGAGTACCGGGAGGTTACCGGAACGCCCCGGGAACTTAATGGGCCTTAGTGGGCCTTGGTGGAAGAGAGGAGAGGCAGCCAGGGCAGGGCCACGCGCCCCTTCCCCCTAGTTCGAATAGGACAAGGAGAGGGGGGCGGCGCCCCCTTTCCTTCCTCCCCTCCACCTCTTTCCCGTCTCTCTCCTAGTCCAACATGGAAAATGGGGGAGTCCTACTCCCGGTAGGAGTAGGACTCCTCTTGGCGCGCCTCCTCCCTGGTCGGCCGCACCCCCCTTGCTCCTTTATATACGGGGGTAGGGGGCACCCCATAAAGACAACAATTGATCAAGTTGATCTCTTAGCCGTGTGCGGTGCCCCCCTCCACCATAGTCCACCTTGATAATACTGTAGCGGTGCTTAGGCGAAGCCCTGCGTCGGTAGAACATCAACATCGTCACCACGCCGTCGTGCTAACGAAACTCTCCCTCAACACTCGGCTGGATCGGAGTTCGAGGGATGTCATCAGGCTGAACGTGTGCTGAACTCGGAGGTGCCATGCGTTCGGTACTTGATCGGTCGGATCGTGAAGACGTACGACTACATCAACTGCGTTGTGCTAACACTTCCGCTTTTGGTCTACGAGGGTACGTGGACACACTCTCCCCCTCGTTGCTATGCATCACCATGGTCTTGCGTGTGCATAGGATTTTTTTTGAAATTACTACATTCCCCAACATATAGGCATCGCGTCCGTGTGAAGTAGACCAGAACGATTTTGCATCTACTACTATTACTCCACACATCGACGACTCCTGCCTGCATCTAGAGTATTAAGTTCATAAGAACAGAGTAATGCCTTAGGTAAGATGACATGTTGTAGAGGGATAAACTCAAGCAATATGATGAAAACCCCATCTTTTTACCCTTGATGGCAACAATACAATACGTGCCTCGCTACCCCTACTTTGTCACTGGGTAAGGACACCGCAAGATTGAACCCAAAACTAAGCACCTCTCCCATTGCAAGAAATACCAATCTAGTTGGCAAACCAAACTGATAATTCAAAGAGAAATACAAAGATATCAAATCATGCATATAAGAATTCGGAGAAATTCAACTAATATTCATAGATAATCTGATCATAAATCCACAATTCATCGGATCTCAACAAAAACACCGCAAAAGAATATTACATTGGATAGAACTCCAAGAACATCGAGGAGAACATTGTATTGAAGATCAAAGAGAGAGGAGAAGCTATCTAGCTACTAGCTATGGACCCAGAGGTTTGAGGTAAACTACTCACGTGCTTCATCGGAAGGGCAGTAGAGTTGATGTAGATGTCCTACGTGATCAAATCCCCCTTTGGTAGATCGCCAGAAAAGGCCCCAAGATGGGATCTCACGAGAACAGAGGCTTGTGGCGGCGGAAAAGTATTTTGGTGGATGGTTCTGATGTTGGGGGAATATTTGGGAATTTATAGGCCAAAGATTAGGGTTAGAAGACCTCCAGGGGGACCACAAGCCAGGGGGCGTGCCCCTACGGCTTGTCGTTGCTTCGTGGGTTTTCTAACTTCATCTCCAAGTCTCGTAGGTGTCTTCTGGTCCAAGAAAAATCATCGCGAAAGTTTTATTCCGTTTGGACTCCGTTTGATATTCCTTTTCTGTAAAACTCAAAACAAGAAAAAAACAGGAACTGGCACTGGGCTCTAGGTTAATAGGTTAGTCCCAAAAATAATATAAAATAGCATATTGATGCATACAAAACATCCAAAATAGATAATATAATAGCATGGAACAGTCAAAAATTATAGATATGTTGGAGACGTATCATCGTTCCTCTCGGAAAGGAAAACAAATGTTTTCCTTTTTGTTCCTTTCGCGAGAGGCACAAATTTACTTCTCATGGAGGCACGGATTTGCTTCTATCGTGCCTCTCGGAAAAGAAAAAAGAACATGTTTTCTTTTTTTGCCCTTCGACGAGAGGCATGGATTTACTTCTCATGGAGGCACGTATTTTCTTCTGCGACAGGTACGACCGTGCCTCTCGGAAAGGAAGAAACGTGTTTTTTCCTTCCGCGAGAGGCGCAAATTTACTTCTCGTGGAGGCATGGATTTGCTTCCGCGAGACGCACGACCGTGTCTCTTGGAAAGAAAAAAATGCATTTTTTTCCTTCCGTGAGAGGCACAAATTTACTCCATGTGGAGGCACAGGTTTGCTTTCTTGAGAGCCACGACCGTGCCTCCCACAAAGGAAAAAAAACACCTCTTCTTTTTTCTTCTGCGAGAGACATGGATTTACTTCTCGTGGAGGCACAGATTTGCTTCCGCGAGAGGCACGATCGTGGCTCTCAAAAAGGGAAAAACATGCTTCTGCTCCAGTTTTTTTGTCTGTTTTTTTCATGAAAAAATGTTCATTGAAACCTATCAACATGGGATCTTGTTTTGAAGATCTCGACGTGAGGAATCCAGTGGTGAAAATTCAAGAATCAGACACGCAGTTTGAGAGATAAAAACATTTTGAATAAACGAATCTACGAAAAAAGAGAAAACTCACAGGTTGCGACAAGTAACGCAAATACAGTGTGACACTTGTGGCAACCCGGAAAGGTGGGAGTGACCTTCACAAAGAGTACTCCTTAATTATTGATTTTGCCCCACAACGAACCACGTAGCACGTGAAAGAAAAATTGGGCCAAAAAGAAGGTCCTACTTTAGTGGTAAAAAAGGAAAGAAACACAAAAATAAAAAATAGAAGTCCAAAAAAACTGGACCAAAATGTGTTTTTTTTCATAAAATAGAAAAATGGTTCATGCCACCACACTGCAAAAACTACCTTGTTTATGAATATATATTGACATGTGACATTATAAAAAAAAGGTTGCCATGAATTAGAAAACAAAAAAAATCATAAATGTGCCATGTGACATTGTAAAATTATAAATAATTGACACCACTTTGCAGGGTCGAAAAAACTGTATGAATTTTCTATTTTAGCATAAACGTTTCTTCTAAAAGTGTTATGAGTTAGCACACAAAAAACATTATAATTCTGCCATGTGAAAGACGAACTAAAAATATGTACATTTGGCATGTATGAAGCAAAATTGCCATGGTGTGTCAAAATAGAATTGCCATATTACCTACGATAAAGCTAACATGGGCTAATTAATAAATTGGGTCTTTTACATCCGTGTCCCTAACTGGAACCCACTACTCATATTTGCCCCTAATTTTGAAGCATGCTCAAATTTGCCCATCTGCCGTTATGTGTACTTATAGAAATGCCCTTCTGTGTCGTTACTGTTCGGTTAAAAGGCTTTGACCGTCCTGAAAAAAATAGCAAAAAATCAAAAAAATCTAAATTTTGTGGGATCAAAGATACTCAGGTTCACAAGATGTGTGCAAATTAATGTGCCGTTTGGACATTCCAGGAGCTCGTGGCAAAGAAAAAAAAGTAAATATGTACGCCTGTGAACAGTAAATTCAAAAAAAGCAAGAAATTCAAAAAAATATGAAAAATTTTGGCATCAAAGAGGCTCGGGTCCGAAAGGTGCGTGCAAATTTTTGTTGTGTTTGGACACTGTAGGAGCTCGTGGAGAAAAAAAAATTGTCTCGGGAAAAAACTTTGGAAAAAATGACTATTTGTTTTTTTGCTAGAGCTCCTCGCATGTCATTTGATCACAAAAACTTGCAAGCACCTTGTGCACTGAAGCCTCTTTGATGCCAAAAAGTTTCATATTTTTTTGAATTTTCTTGCTACTTTATTTCAAATTTACTGTTCACAATTATACAAATTAACAGTTTTTCCTCGCCACAAGCTCCTGGAATGTCCAAATAGCATGAAAATTTGCACGCACCTTGCACACATGAGTATCTTCGATCCCACAAAATTTAGATTTTTTAGATTTTTTTGCTATTTTTTCAGGACGGTCAAAGCCCTTTGACCGGACGGAAACGGCGTAGAAGGGCATTTCTGTAAGAGCACATAACGGCAGAGGGGCAAATTTGAGCAGGCTTCGAAATTAGGGGCAAATCTGAGTAGGTGGTTCGAGTTAGGGACAGAAATGCAAATGACCCAATTTGCAATGGTCTACCTAATAAAACTTCCATGGTAAGTCCACTAAATTTGCAAGTGTAGTATATTTGCAATGGTAAGTATAGTATATTTGTCATGGTAAACGTATTCAACTTTCCATGACCCAAAAAACATATTTGTGCAGAATTGCCATGATGCATACATACTACTTGCCATGATGCTCTAATAACAAATCATGACTTGTCGTGCATGAGAAACAAAAGTTTGCAAAAAATCTGAAAATTGCCATGTTTTGGAAAAAGGAAAATGTTTGCCATCCACCATTTTCCATGTGATTCTTAGCAACAATTAAAAAAATCCATGGTCAAAATGATAAATTTGCCATGCCATTAGAAACAAAATAAACATGTTCTAGATAATAAACATTGGCATGCTCATTAAAATAGAACTACCATGCTTTGTACACAAGGAGTCATGAAACATTAGAGTTTTTTTTAACTTTCCCTATACTCCGTGGCAAGTATATATATACACCATGAAAACTTTTGGGATTTTTGTTTCCATGCCCTTAGTTCCTTAGTTCTACTCAGTTTTACCCGACCATCTAAGTTTTCCTCACTTTTGCCCTTCTCCCTCTAGTTGAACCTCACATATGGCCAAATGTAGCGTTTCCGTTGGGTCAACCCCTTTGACCATTACATGGATGAGTGGGACTGTGAAAAAATAGACATGGAGTACCTGGGCCGGCCCACGTACGTCGCCCCAGACGGGTAAACTATGAACATTTTTACCCCACCCCCATATTGGACGACGTGGTTTAGTCCCACCTCACCGCGCAAGGGGCTTGCCGACCGTCTTAAATAGCCGCGACGTCCAGATGCGGTAAGCTACTTCTACTGCAGTAGGGCCATCAATGCTCACATTGTGAAGGCGATGAACTAGTTCTTGATGACAGTTCATCGCCTTCACATAGTGTGATGGACGTACTATATTTTTTTATTCGTATAATTTTTAAAATTTATATTACCAAATGAGGGCACACTACATTTTTTTCATTTTACAAGTGCCAAATTGACCCATTTTTAGAAAAAAAATCAAAGAAGATTCAAATACTCTCAAAATTTGAGATCCTTTTGCATGGAGCCCTTTTATGTGCACTAGTAAGTGGGAGTGTTTGTCACACCCCTAGTTCTGGTATGACCTAGGCTAGCCCTTCATGTGTGCATCATGTTTAAATTCCATTTAAATTTGAAATGAGGATTTGTGAAACCCTCAGAATCATCTCTGGAAATGACCCAAATAAAAAGTGCTCCAAAAGGTCCAAGAAAATGCTCATGTTGCCCTCTAAAAATACTGGACAGAGATAAAAATCAAACCAATATTTTTGGGAGCTCATAAGTATTTATTTTGGGCATTTGGAATTAATGCATAATTACTTGCATTGGATATATAAATGTTATATATATATATTATATGTCCAAGATTGTGCCATTTGTTGAGGAGCTCTGGAATAATACCATTAGCCCCTATAAAAACTGGCATAATAAAATAAAATGGTTTAGTATTTTTATTAAATCAAAACAAATGTCAGAAAATAGAAAAGAAAACAAAAATGAAAAAAAAAACTTACCTGCGGCCAGCTCCCGTGCTGGCCCAGCACTGTGCGGCCTGGCCGGCCCAGTTGGCCAGCCCAGCCCACCTGTCCCCTCTCCCCCTGTCGTCTTCCTCCTGCCAGGAGGACGGGCGCGTGCCCGACGCGCGCGCACCGCCGCGCCGCGCCACCTCCTCCCTCCCTGCCTGCCTATCCCTCCGCCGATGCGTCTGGACGAGGCCACGCGCCCCCCGGACCCTCTCACTCTCCCCGGACCTCTCCTCTCCTCTCCCTCGCTTTCTCGCTCACGCCCGAGCGCTGCCGTCGCCGCCGCTCGTCGTTGACGTAGCCACCGCCTCCCCCTCGCCCTCTCTCCGTGTCTGCAAGCTCCGCGCCGCCGTCTGCTACCTCCCCGTCGAGCCACGTGACGCGGGAAGCCCTGGAGCGCCACCATTGCCATCGTCTTCGCCTCCGGCCGCCGTAGATCGCCATCGCCGCTCCGTCGTCTCCAGCGCGCCCCCGGCCACAACGAGCAGCCCTGCAGGTCCGCTGTGAGCCCCGCCGTCGAACTCCGCTCTCCCCTGCTTCTCCGGCGCCCTCTAGCCCTCTGCCGCTCGAAGCCGAGCTTCGGCCGCCGCCCCGAGCTCCGCTCCGGCGAGCTCCGGCCACCCCAACTCCCCCTACCTGCTCCGCTGGCTGCGCGAGAGCCCGGGCTACGCCTCGGTGCCCTTAGTCGCCGCCCCCGTGGCCTGTAACGCGGACGCCGCCGCATCCAGAGGTCGCCAGCGTTAACCTCGCCGGCCTGACGTGTGGGCCCGACCTGCCAGGTGATTAGCTTAGTGCTAATCACCGCTTAATTAACCACTGACACTGACAGTGGGCCCCAGCGCCACTAATCTAAGTTAGATTAGAAATAACCCCCTGTTAACTAACCAGTCACTGACGTGTGGACCCCACACGTCAGGTTTGACCTGGCCAGCGCCGTTAACCTGCTGACGCAGGCATGACGCAGTGCTGACGCAGTATTTGACTTTCGGGATTTAAAATAATTTAGAAATTCCAGAAAATGTACAAAACTTCAAAAATTCATATCAATTCAACCGTAGCTCAGATAGAAATAATTTATATATGAAAAATTATCAGAAAAATGCAATCTATCCATCTGTACATGTTTCATGCATGGAAAATCAAGTTATATCTGCTGTATCAGTGAAAACATATGAATGGCATTTATAAAGGCTTAATTTAGAGTTGCATTTGAACCCTTAGTTCAAATGGACCTCTTCCAAATAGAATGGTAGTTGCATTAGCACAAACAACATCACATCTACATGCAATGTTCATGCGTCATATTGTTGCATATGTTTGTGTTTTGATTGCCGACACCGTTCCTTCTTGATAGGTCTTTGCCCCGGAGACCGCTCCAGAGTACCTGTCAGAGGAGCAGTGCCCCCCTGTTGATCTACCAGGCAAGCAAAACCCCTTGTTCATTCCAATACAATCCCACTCTCTCGCTCCTGCTCTCTTTTATTGCATTAGGACAACAGCGATTCAACTGCTACTTTATGCTGCGGTAGTTGAACCCATTCCTCTGCATGACCTGTCATTGCCACAGTAAATAGTTGAAACCCACTAGCATGTGTAGGATTTGATTGAGCCATGTTGTGCTTCTACCATGCCATGCCTGCTATTGCTTAGAGTTGTTTCAGGTCTGATTCATTGGGAATGGATTGGAGTGTTATGCTATGTTCTGATGCTGAGAGTTAAGCGTGTGAACACGATTTGGTAAAGGTAGTGGTCAGAGGCCATGTAGGAGTACATGGTGGGTTGTTTCACTGGAACCGTCCTTAAGCACTGAGTTCTGTGTATGTTGTCCAATGACTAGCTACTACCACACATTGGGTTCTGGTAGCTCGACCCCTCTCGACTTATTAACCGACTTGATCTTTGTCCAGGAGTTGCAACTAGTTTCTGGTGTTTGTAGGTAGTGCTATTTTTCTACCGAGTGGCACCCGGCAGGGTGGGCTTGGGACAGACTAGGCACACGTGGCCCGGTGTATCGAGTGGCACCCGGTTGGTGTGCTCGGGAACCCTGTACACATCGTTTGGGGCCGTGAGCGACACCCCGGCCGGATCTCCTTGCGGATGGAACCCGAATAGGCGATAAACCTGGACTAGAGTCTTGTGTGGTTAGTCAGGTCGTGGCCGACACCCTCGCCAGGCTTCCGCTTGAAGGTTGCCGAGATACATGACGTGTACATGGTGATAAGTGGTGAGAGCGTGTGTGAAGAAGTACACCCCTGCAGGGTTATCATGATCTATTCGAATAGCCGTGTCCTCGGTTATGGACTTCTTGGATGCTTACGTGGTACATAGAAAACTTAAAGTGGATACTCTAAAATGCTCAAGACAAGTGTGAGTGCTATGGATGGCCTTCTCGTAGTGAGACGGGGATGAATCCATAGTAGTGTATTGATGTGGTGATCAATGGACTCGTGTGCACTTTCTCACCTCAAAGAAGTTTCTCGTAATCATAGAACAGGATAGCCACTGAGTCAAAGCTGGCTTGCTGCAACTAAAACCCACATTACCTCCTTGATACTAATGCATGTATGATAGGATCTGATTTAAGTCTTGCTGAGTGCCTTTGTACTCATGTTTGCTTTATTTATGTTTTGCAGCGGAGACCTCAGTCTTACAAGTATTTCCGCTTGGAGTTCGACGAGTAGCTTGTTACCTCAGCTACGATCTAGTACCTTGGGAGGGTCTTGTAGATAGTCAGGCTTCCCAGCCTTTTTCTTTTGTAGTTGTCTGTACTCAGACATGTAATGCTTCCGCTTGATGCTTGTATGCTCTGAATGATGGGTCATGTGACCCTTGCTTGTATTTAATGCTATGTGACTCTTCTGAGCCTTTATCTATATGAGTTTGCGTTATGTTGTGATGCCTTGTTGTACAGCACATACTTGCATGTTATGCGTACGTGTAACGTGTATTGCTATGTGTGGGATCCGACAATCTAGTTGTTTATCCTTGGCAGCCTATCATATGGGGAAATGTAGTCTAGTGCTTTCTGAGCGATAGTAGTCCGCTATAGCCCGGTTCACCGGAGTCCTGCTAGCCCAGCACTACTGCTTGGAACACTTGACTGGCCGGATGTGTTTCACTTCGTTCCTATGTCTGTCCCTTCGGGGAAATGTCACGCAGTGACATCCGGAGTCCTGCCTAGCCTGCTACAGCCCGGGTTACCGGAGTCCTGTTAGCCCAGTGCTACAGCCCGGATTCACACGTTGATGACCGACATGCTCGATGTGATTCATGTATGCCTGTCCTCATGGGTTAGTGCCGCTTTGGATTCACGACTAGCCATGTCGGCCCGGGTTCTTGGTCATATGGATGCTAGCGACACTATCATATACGTGAGCCAAAAGGCGCAAACGGTCCCGGGCCAGGTAAGGTGGCACCCGTGGGAGTACCGTGCGTGAGGCCGCAAAGTGATATGATGTGTTACATGCTAGATCGGTGTAACTTAGGATCGGGGTCCCGACAGCTTTGGTATCAGAGCCTGACTGCCTGTAGGATTTCCAAGCCAACCTGGTCGAAGTTGAGTCAAGAAATTCTTTAGCTATGTAGGGGAATTGATTGTGGAAGGGAACGTAAGGCTCTTTTTACTCCTTATATCCCATGCCCTTCTGATCTGAGTCATCCTATCTTTCCTACGGGGTTAAGGAACTAGGCTTTATCTTCCGTCTATCAGGATCACGTGTTACTACTCCCTAGTCTCTTAGGATTGATTGATCAGAGTCATAATCCAGTTTTCTAATACTTCCGGTGTAGCCTGTTTAGTAATATTTCAGAACCTTGAGTGATGATGTTGAGTATGGTGCTACCCCATCTTTTGTAGAATTGTCTCATTTTGAGCATTTTACTGCCGTTATGCTGCTGGGATTGTCCTAGGAGTTTGAGAGATACTAAATTCTTGTGCTACCTTCTGCATCCTATAGTTGATGCTGAATCCATCCTTGTTTTCCTTGGTTTCGTTCTTCAGGATGTTGCCAGTTAACCGAAGTTCTGTTGCTCGTAGCCGGAACCACGGAGATGGTAGGGATGAGGATCCACCGACCAGTCTTCGCTGACAGAGTTCATTTTAGAGATGGAGAAGAACAAGCGAGAGTCTAACCGCTTGTTAGCACGTATTGAGGAGAACACCTCCCATCAGCACAAAGAGTCAGCGACCATCTATGATTTCATCCGTCTAAAACCACCAACCTTCCATCATTCCATTGAACCACTTGATGCAGATGACTGGCTCCGTAGTATCACACACAAGCTCCATTCTGCGAACGTAGCTGAAGGTGACAAGGTCACCTATGCCGCATATCACCTAGAAGGTCCTGCTAGTCTTTGGTGGCAGAACTATGAGGGTATGCTTCCAGCTGGTCAGATACCTACCTGGAGAGATTTCACTGAAGCCTTTCGCGAGCATCACATTCCTCTAGCTCTCATTGACCACAAGAGAGAAGAGTTCTGTAGTTTCACCCAGGGTAAGATGGCTATTGATGCTTACAGTAGAGAGTTTGAGAACCTCGCCCGCTATGCTACAGAAGAAGTGTCCACGGACGCCAAGAAGCAGGCTAGGGTCCCGAAGGGTCTCAACCCCAAGTTGCATCGTGATCTCCACTTGCGCCATTGCAATACATTCCAGGCTCTTGTGAACAAGGCCATTAACGCAGAGACAACTCAGCTCACCTATGAGGAGTCTCGTAAGCACACCCGTGATTTGGGTTCTTCCTCCGGTTCTAGTTCGCAGAAGCGCCGGATTTGGATTCCGAACTCCGCTCTTCCATCCGGTTATACACCGAGGCCATCTTGTGTGGCACCTCACCCAGTTCAGCAGTATGCTCCACCCAGACCTATTGGTAGACCGCCTGCCAATGCGGGTCCACGCCCTACTTCAGGGACTTGCTTCACATGCGGAGAGCCGGGACACTATGCACGTGACTGCTCTCAAGCCAGCTATGCTCCACCCCAGCCTGAGAAGTCTGTTGGCCGTGGTAAGCCATCATGCAAGACGATCAGTGTCAAGACAGCTCCCACTGAACGTGGACGTGTGCATCATGTCTCAGCTAAAGACGCTCATGATGATCCAGATGTCGTTCTTGGTACACTCCTTGTCAACTGTCATCCAGCTTCAGTTCTTTTCGATACCGGAGCATCTCACTCCTTCATCTCTGAAGGCTATGCTCGTTTGCACGACATGTCATTTTGTGATATGCCAACTCCACTTGAAATCCAAACTCCAGGGTCTAGATGGCAAACTACCAGAATAAGCCATGGCAATGAAATCCTTGTTGACAGACTTGTATTCCTTGCATCACTTATAGCCCTCAAGTCTACAGATATTAACATCATCTTGGGTATGGACTGGATGAAAGCTCATTATGCCAAGATTGATTGTTACACCAGGTCTGTTCAGCTCACACACCCCTCTGGCAAGATAGTCACTGTCTCCACCAGAATTGCAAAGCGTCAGCTTTATTCTCTTAATGCCAGCCCTCTTCCAGACCTTGAAGATATCCCGGTAGTCCGTGACTTTCCGGATGTCTTTCCAGAAGAACTGCCAGGTATTCCACCTGACAGAGATGTAGAGTTTGTCATAGATCTTATCCCAGGAACTGCTCCAATCTCTAGGAGACCTTACAAGATGGCACCCTTAGAACTAGCCGAGCTTAAGAAACAACTTGATGAGTCCTTGCAAAAGGGTTTCATCTGTCCTAGTTCTTCTCCCTGGACTTGCCCCGTCCTCTTCGTCAAGAAGAAGGAAGGTACGGACCGGATGGTTGTAGATTATCGTCCCGTTAATTTGGTCACGATAAAGAACAAGTATCCGCTCCCCAGGATCAACGACCTGTATGATCAGCTCGCTTGATCCTCAGTCTTTTCCAAGATGGATTTGAGGTTAGGCTACCATCAAATCAAGATTAGAAACGGGGACATTCCTAAGACGACTTTTGTCACTCGTTATGGCCAGTACGAGTACACCGTCATGTCCTTTGGTCTAACCAATGCTCCAGCTACCTTCTCTCGCTTGATGAACTCGATGTTCATGGAGTACTTAGATAAGTTCGTCGTGGTTTACCTTGATGATATTCTTATTTACTCGAAGAACGAGGAAGAGCATGCCGAACATCTTAGACTTGTGCTAGAAAAACTCAGAGAGCACCGCCTTTATGCCAAGTTCTCCAAGTGTGAATTTTGGTTGCCAGAAGTGACCTATCTGGGCCACGTGATCTCTGGTAAGGGCATTGCTGTCAATCCCGAGAGAGTTCAGGCCGTTCTTGATTGGACTCCACCTGAAACCGTAAAGCAAGTTAGGAGTTTCCTTGGTCTAGCCAGTTATTGTCGCCGCTTCATTGAGAACTTCTCTAAAGTGGCCAAACCTCTCACGGAACTTCTCAAGAAAGATAAAAAGTTTGAGTGGTCCCCACAGTGTGAGTACAGTTTTCAGGAACTGAAAAGACGCCTGACTTCTGCTCCCATACTTGTGCCACCGGATTTCACTAAGGACTTTGTTATCTATTGTGACGCCTCACGACAGGGACTAGGTTGCATTCTTATGCAGGATCGTCATGTGATTGCCTATGCATCTCGATTGTTGCATCCACATGAGGATAATTATCCTACACATGATCTAGATCTTGCAGCCGTAGTCTATGCACTTAAGACATGGCGACATTACCTTCTTGGTAAACGTTGCGAGATTTACACCGATCACTAGAGTCTCAAGTATATCTTCACCCAACCAGATTTGAACCTTTCGCAAAGACGTTGGTTGGAGTTGATCTCAGATTACGACTTAGGGATTACCTAGACCCCAGGCAAGGGCAATGTCATGGTTGATGCACTAAGTCGTAAGTTCTGTTGCAATAATCTTATGTTGCAGCAGGGCCAACCACTTCTCCATGAGGAATTCTGTAAGCTTAATCTTCACATTGCTCCTCAAGGATTCCTTTCTACCTTGGTGGCGAAACCTACTCTTGTGGATCATATCATAGAAGCCCAGAAGCATGATACGGGGATTACCCGGATCAAGAGAAACATTGCCAAGGGTATTGCTTGTAGTTTCTCTATAGATGATCGAGGTGTTGTTCTCTTTGAGAACCGTCTGGTGGTTCCCAAGAAGCAACATCTTCGGCAACTGATCCTTAAGGAGGCTCATGAATCTCCTCTCACAATTCATCCCGGTAGTACTAAGATGTATCAGGACCTACGCCAGAGGTTCTGGTGGACTAGGATGAAGAGAGAAATCGCTGAGTTCATTGCTAACTGTGACGTTTGTCGTCGCGTTAAGGCAGAATATCAAAGACCTGCTGGCACCCTTCATCCCTTAGCTATTCCTGAGTGGAAATGGGATAAAGTTGGTATGGACTTCATCACCGGCTTTCCCAGGACCAAGAAAGGGAATAATGCTATCTTCATAGTCATTGATCGTCTTTCCAAAGTGGCTCACTTCCTACCTGTTCGAGAGAATATCACTGCTAGTCAGCTCGCTGACTTATATATTTCTCGAATAGTGTCACTTCATGGTGTTCCGCTAGAGATCAATTCAGACCGTGTTAGTCTTTTTACTTCTCATTTCTGGGAGAGTTTCCAAACTGCCATGGGCACCCATCTTTCCTTCAGTACCGCTTTCCACCCTCAATCAAGTGGTGAGGTGGAAAGGGTCAACCAAATCCTCGAAGACATGCTTAGAACTTGCGTTATCTCATTCGGTATGGATTGGGAGAAATGTCTTCCTTTCGCCGAGTTTGCTTATAACAATAGCTACCAATCCAGTCTCAAGAAAGCTCCTTTTGAGATTCTCTATGGACGAAGATGTCGAACACCCTTGAACTGGTCAGAAACCGGTGAAAGACAATTCTTTGGACCGGACATGATCCAGGAGGCAGAAGAGCAAGTTCGCATCATTCGTGAGAATTTGAAAACAGCCCAATCTCGTCAAAAGAGCCAGTATGACCGTCGTCATAAGGAAGTGGCTTATGAAGTTGGCGACAAGGCTTACCTTCGGGTTACCCCTTTGAAGGGTACCCACCGTTTCGGTATCAAGGGCAAGTTAGCTCCTCGTTACATTGGTCCTTTTCGCATTCTCGCTAAACGAGGAGAGGTTGCCTACCAGTTGGAACTACCCCCACATCTTTCTCGAGTACATGATGTCTTCCACGTCTCTCAACTCAGGCGTTGCTTCTCGGATCCCATCCGTGGAGTGGACCACGAAACGCTTGATCTCCAAGATAACCTCACATACCGAGAGTACCCTGTTCGCATTCTTGATCAAGCAGAGCGTGTTACTCGACGTCAGAACATCAAGTTTCTCAAAGTTCAGTGGTCTCATCATTCCGAGAGAGAAGCTACCTGGGAGCGAGAAGATCGTGTTCGACTGGAGTACCCTACTTTCTTTCCATCGACCCCTTAATCTCGGGACGAGATTCTTTCGAGTGGGGGCGAGTTGTCACACCCCTAATTCTGGTATGACCTAGGCTAGCCCTTCATGTGTGCATCATGTTTAAATTCCATTTAAATTTGAAATGAGGATTTGCGAAACCCTCAGAATCATCTCTGGAAATGACCCAAATAAAAAGTGCTCCAAAAGGTCCAAGAAAATGCTCATGTTGCCCTCTGAAAATACTGGACAGAGATAAAAATCAAACCAATATTTTTGGGAGCTCATAAGTATTTATTTTGGGCATTTGGAATTAATGCAAAATTATTTGCATTGGATATATAAATGTTTTATATATATTTTATATGTCCAAAATTGTGCCATTTGTTGAGGAGCTCTAGAATAATACCATTAGCCCCTACAAAAATTGGCATAATAAAATAAAATGGTTTAGTATTTTTATTAAATCAAAACAAATGTCAGAAAATAGAAAAGAAAACAAAAATGAAAAAAAAACTTACCTGCGGCCAGCTCCCGTGCTGGCCCAGCACTGTGCGGCCTGGCCGGCCCAGTTGGCCAGCCCAGCCCACGTGTCCCCTCTCCCCCTGTCGCCTTCCTCCTGCCAGGAGGACGGGCGCGTGCCCGACGCGCGCGCACCGCCGCGCCGCGCCACCTCCTCCCTTCCTGCCTGCCTGTCCCTCCGCCGATGCGTCTGGATGAGGCCACGTGCCCCCCGGGCCCTCTCACTCTCCCCAGACCTCTCCTCTCCTCTCCCTGGCTTTCTCGCTCACGCCCGAGTGCTGCCGTCGCCGCCGCTCGTCGTTGCCGTAGCCACCGCCTCCCCCTCGCCCTCTCTCCGTGTCTGCAAGCTCCGCGCCGCCGTCTGCTACCTCCCCGTCGAGCCATGTGACGCGGGAAGCCCTGGAGCGCCACCATTGCCATCGTCTTCGCCTCCGGCCGCCGTAGATCGCCATCGCCGCTCCGTCGTCTCCAGCGCGCCCCCGGCCACAACAAGCAGCCCTGCAGGTCCGCTGTGAGCCCCGCCGTCGAACCCCCCTCTCCCCTGCTTCTCCGGCGCCCTCTAGCCCTCTGCCGCTCGAAGCCGAGCTTCGGCCGCCGCCCCGAGCTCCGCTCCGGCCACCCCAGCTCCCCCTACGTGCTCCGCTGGCTACGCGAGAGCCCGGGCTATGCCCCGATGCCCTTAGTCGTCGCCCCCGTGGCCTGTAACGCGGACGCCGCCGCGTCCAGAGGTCGCCGGCGTTAACCTTGCTGGCCTGACGTGTGGGCCCGACCTGCCAGGTGATTAGCTTAGTGCTAATCACCGCTTAATTAACCCGTGACACTGACAGTGGGCCCCAGCGCCACTAATCTAAGTTAGATTAGAAATAACCCCCTGTTAACTAACCGAGTCACTGACGTGTAGACCCCACACGTCAGGTTTGACCTGGTCAGCGCCGTTGACCTGCTGACGCAGGCATGACGCAGTGCTGACGCAGCATTTGACTTTCTGGATTTAAAATAATTTAGAAATTCCAGAAAATGTTCAAAATTTCAAAAATTCATATCAATTCAACCGTAGCTCAGATAGAAATAATTTATATATGAAAAATTATCAGAAAAATGCAATCTGTCCATCTGTACATGTTTCATGCATGGAAAATCAAGTTATATCTGCTGTATCAGTGAAAACATATGAATGGCATTTATAAAGGCTTAATTTAGAGTTGCATTTGAACCCTTAGTTCAAATGGACCTCTTCCAAATAGAATGCTAGTTGCATTAGCACAAACAACATCACATCTACATGCCATGTTCATGCATCATATTGTTGCATATGTTTGTGTTTTGATTGCCGACACCGTTCCTTCTTGATAGGTCTTTGCCCCGGAGACCGCTCCAGAGTACCTGTCAGAGGAGCAGTGCCCCCCTGTTGATCTACCAGGCAAGCAAAACCCCTTGTTCATTCTGATACAATCCCACTCTCTCGCTCCTGCTCTCTTTTATTGCATTAGGACAACAACGATTCAACTGCTACTTTATGCTGCGGTAGTTGAACCCATTCCTCTGCATGACCTGTCATTGCCACAGTAAATAGTTGAAACCCACTAGCATGTGTAGGATTTGATTGAGCCATGTTGTGCTTCTACCATGCCATGCCTGCTATTGCTTAGAGTTGTTTCAGGTCTGATTCATTGGGAATGGATTGGAGTGTTATGCTATGTTCTGATGCTGAGAGTTAAGCGTGTGAACACGATTTGGTAAAGGTAGTGGTCAGAGGCCATGTAGGAGTACATGGTGGGTTGTTTCACTGGAACCGTCCTTAAGCACTGAGTTCTGTGTATGTTGTCCAATGACTAGCTACTACCACACATTGGGTTCCGGTAACTCGACCCCTCTCGACTTATTAACCGACTTGATCTCTGTCCAGGAGTTGCAACTAGTTTCTGGTGTTTGTAGGTAGTGCTATTTTTCTACCGAGTGGCACCCGGCAGGGTGGGCTTGGGACAGACTAGGCACACGTGGCCCGGTGTATCGAGTGGCACCCGGTTGGTGTGCTCGGGAACCCTGTACACATCGTTTGGGGCCGTGAGCGACACCCCGGCCGGATCTCCTTGCGGATGGAACCCGAATAGGCGATAAACCTGGACTAGAGTCTTGTGTGGTTAGTCAGGTCGTGGCCGACACCCTCGCCAGGCTTCCGCTTGAAGGTTGCCGAGATACATGACGTGTACATGGTGATAAGTGGTGAGAGCGTGTGTGAAGAAGTACACCCCTGCAGGGTTATCATGATCTATTCGAATAGCCGTGTCCTCGGTTATGGACTTCTTGGATGCTTACGTGGTACATAGAAAACTTAAAGTGGATACTCTAAAATGCTCAAGACAAGTGTGAGTGCTATGGATGGCCTTCTCGTAGTGAGACGGGGATGAATCCATAGTAGTGTATTGATGTGGTGATCAATGGACTCATGTGCGCTTTCTCACCTCAAAGAAGTTTCTCATAATCATAGAACAGGATAGCCACTGAGTCAAAGCTGGCTTGCTGCAACTAAACCCCACATTACCTCCTTGATACTAATGCATGTATGATAGGATCTGATGTAAGTCTTGCTGAGTGCCTTTGTACTCATGTTTGCTTTATTTATGTTTTGCAGCGGAGACCTCGGTCTTACAAGTATTTCCGCTTGGAGTTCGACGAGTAGCTTGTTACCTCAGCTACGATCTAGTACCTTGGGAGGGTCTTGTAGATAGTCAGGCTTCCCAGCCTTTTTCTTTTGTAGTTGTCTGTACTCAGACATGTAATGCTTCCGCTTGATGCTTGTATGCTCTGAATGATGGTTCATGTGACCCTTGCTTGTATTTAATGCTATGTGACTCTTCTGAGCCTTTATCTATATGAGTTTGCGTTATGTTGTGATGCCTTGTTGTACAACACATACTTGCATGTTATGCGTACGTGTAACGTGTATTGCTATGTGTGGGATCCGACAATCTAGTTGTTTATCCTTGGCAGCCTATCATATGGGGAAATGTAGTCTAGTGCTTTCTGAGCGATAGTAGTCCGCTATAGCCCGGTTCACCGGAGTCCTGCTAGCCCAGCACTACTGCTTGGAACACTTGACTGGCCGGATGTGTTTCACTTCGTTCCTATGTCTGTCCCTTCGGGGAAATGTCACGCAGTGACATCCGGAGTCCTGCCTAGCCTGCTACAGCCCGGGTTACCGGAGTCCTGTTAGCCCAGTGCTACAGCCCGGATTCACACGTTGATGACCGACATGCTCGATGTGATTCATGTATGCCTGTCCTCATGGGTTAGTGCCGCTTTGGATTCACGACTAGCCATGTCGGCCTGGGTTCTTGGTCATATGGATGCTAGGGACACTATCATATACGTGAGCCAAAAGGCGCAAACGGTCCCGGGCCAGGTAAGGTGGCACCCGTGGGAGTACCGTGCGTGAGGCCGCAAAGTGATATGATGTGTTACATGCTAGATCGGTGTGACTTAGGATCGGGGTCCCGACAGTGTTTCCATAGGAATTTTGCATCTATTTTTAATAAAAACTATTCTCTTTTCCATTTTCAAGTGCTAGAAATGACTTTTTTTGTGAAGGAAGTACCTGAAATAAGTTTGAAAATTTGGACTTTTCATTATTCATCCAAACTAGAGCACATTGGATGCCCATAACCAACTTTCATAAATTCTAGAGTATTATTTCTATATTTCATTGATTTAGTGGATTTCTAGTGAATTATCAAAACTTGCTTAAATTTGATCTACAAGTGTCATGTAGTTTGGTCCTAAATATTAAAAAAAATCATTTTAGGCTTTAATATTGGTGGTTTATGCACTTGGGACAAGCAAAGTTGAAATCCCAAACCATTTGGTATGAACGGTCAACCCTGCTAGTTTGACCCCATTTTAAAAAATCAAGCAAAATGAAAAAACCCTAAATAATTTAAATCCTTTTTCATCCACCCATCTTATGTGCACTACTTTGCGGGGAAAATCATAAATTTGCAATACCACAAATTTTTAAAAAAAGCTTCACAAAATGACCTATCTAGTATGAACATGCATGGATTTCAAGGCATATGCCATGGCCACATCCATGGAATAGTCCATGATAACATGGACGAATTTGACACAACTATGGGTGTTACCATTATGAATAATGTTGCCATATGAATTATGATTGTTTGGTAAAAAAATATTTTTCCATTTTCCAAGTGCTAGAAATAACTTCTTTTGTTAAGGAAGTTCCTGAAATATGTTTGAAAATTGGGCCTTTTCAGTTTTCATCCAAAGTAGACCACATTGGATGCCCATTGACCAACTTTCATGAATTTTAGAGTATAATTGCTATATTTCATTGATTTAGTGGATTTAGCTCTATTTTTGGTAACTTTTGGCATGTTGCACTATTTTTTCTAAGTTTTGGCATGTTGTTCTATTTTTGGTAAAGTTTAGCATGTTGGTCTATTGATCATAACTTTTGGCATGCTCCACTAGTTTTTGACATGCAAATTTCACTGATCTAAGCAACATTTTCTCACGTATTCACCTGAGATATTACAGAAATTGGTCATATTGATATGTCATCTTGTTCTCGACGGGAACTTGCTGCTTTCTTGGTTACTTCCTGCTTGTAGCATGGATTTGCTAGATCTATCAAATCCATGCTTCCCCTTCCCCGAAGCGAGACTCTATCCAGATCTCAAAGAATAGCGAGCTAGGCCACCGACCGGCAAAGAAAGGGGGTGGCGAGTTTACTTGAAAATGACAACTGCCTATTCACTCGACAAAGGTAATCTAAAACCTAGCATACCATAACTGAAAAAGCATATTCAGATAACAGTATAATTCAGCATATTCAGATAATAGTATAATTCATCGTAGCATAAAATACTACCACATAAACATACTGTATTCATCACTAGGCATCCACATGTCGGATCCTCGGCACTTGAATGAGCAAATTAGAGTATCTACTTTAAACGCTTAAGATGGCGAGCCAAGCGGCGATGGGAGAGTTGAGCATTTTGCTCAAACTAAGCAGAGAGCTCATACTACTCCACCACTATTGAGGCAATCTTGCAGCCTGGCTTGGCGTGGGAGGTGACCAATGCCACATCCTATCCGGCATCTGCTTCCAAGGGCTCGTGGTCAACCTCGTCATCCACATGAATTGTCAGATCCATGAATATCGGCACATGCTAAGCGATGATCTCCAAGCCCCCTGGTGGCCCTCCTCTTCTTCATCTCCAAGAAGTGTGATTATCTCCGAACCCCCTGGTCATCGTCGACGGCATCCTCCTCCTTCATCTCCATCTCCTTGACTACAACCTCTCCCCCCTTGTTGTCCTCCTCCTCTCTATCCTCATCCACTGTCTGCTCGTCGACCACTTTGTTAATTCACAAATTCATCGGCCCTTCGGCCTCTGGATTCAGCGAGGAGAGGCAAGAGAGAAACTCATGCCAGAGAGCTCACTGTCAAGGACTTGGTGCCTCCATCGCCTCTTACATTTCCCAGAGCAGTATTTCAATAGAAAGCACCCATTTTTCTACAAGCAACATCCGCTTCACCTCCTCTTCTGACACTTCCAATGTCAGATTCAATGCATGCATCACGGTATCTTTGTGGCTCCGAAACCAGGAGCTTATCTCCTTGCACGTTTCCAGCAAGATCTCATCGCCGGCGTAGAATACTTTGACATGTCTCCAATGTATCTATAATTTTTGATTGTTTCACGCTATTATATTATAAATCTTGGATACTTTTTATGCATTTTTATGCTATTTTATATCATTTTTTGGGAACTAACCTATTAACCCAGTGCTACTGCCAGTTGATGTTTTTTGCTTGTTTTTAGTTTTCAAGAAAATCAGTACCAAATGGACCCCAAATCCTATGAAAGTTTCTGACGATTTTTTCTCGACAAAATAGACCCTAGAAGCTTTAGGAGGAGACTAGACGCAAAGCGAGGAGACGATAAGGTAACAGGGCGTGCCCTGTTACCTTGTGGGCCCCACGTGGCTCCGTCAGACCTAATTCCACTTTTATAAATTCCCAAATGTTAGTAAACCCCCAGAGAGCCACCCGAAACACTTTTTTCGCTGCCACAAGCTTCTGTTCTTCCATTATCCCATCTGGAGGCCCTTTAAGGTACTTTATCGGAGGGGGAATCGATCATGGAGGGCTTCTACATCATCCTTGCTACCTTCTGATGATGCGTGAGTAGTTTCCCACAGACCTACGGGTCCATAGCTAGTAGCTAGATGGCTTCTTCTCTCCCTTTGATCTTTAATGCAACATTCTCATCGATCTTCTTGGAGTTCTATCCGATGTAATCTTCCTTTATGGTGTGTTTGGTGGCATCTAATGAATTGTGGGCTTATGATCAGCTTATTCATTAAAAGTATTTGAGTCTTTTCTAAACTTTATTATGCATGATTATGATAGATTTATATTTCTATCATATCTATCCGTTTGGTTTGGCCAACTAGATTGATTTATCAGTGGGAGAGGTGCTTTGTAATGGGTTCAATCTTGTGATGTCCTCACTTCATGACAGAAGGGGTAGCAAGGAACGTATTGTATTGTTGCCATTAAGGATAGAACAGTGGGGTTTATTCATATTGCTTGATTTTAATTTGTCCACATCACGTCATCTTGCTTAAAGCGTTACTCTATTTGTCATGAACTTAATACCATAGATGCATGCTGGACAACAGTTGATTGGTGGAGTAATAGTAGTAGATGCAGGAAGGAGCCAGTCTACTTGTCACATACTTGATGCCTATATGTGGGATCATTGTCATTAATAACGTCATAACTATGTGCTTTCTATCAATTTCCCAACAATAACTTGCTTACCCACCGTCAGCTTGTGTTCACGTCATAACTTTTATCATATTACTAAAACCAAAAATACATTATTGCAATTTTATACATTTTGTTTTACTTTACTTTTTTATCTATCTATCACTATCATAATTAATCCTTGCAAGTAACGAGTTCAAGGGGATTGACAATCCTCTTGCCCGCGTTGGGTGCAAGTATTTGCTTTTGTGTGTGTGTGTGTGTAGGTGTTACAAAGAGGGAATTTGCATGGTTCTCCTATTGGTTCGATAACCTTGGTTCTCACTAAGGGAAATACTTATCTCTACTGTACTGCTTCACCCCTTCTCTTCAGGGAAAGTCCCAACATAGTTTACAAGTACGAGGAAGAATTTATGGCGCCGTTCTGGGGATACATCATCAAATTATTATCAGGTTCCTACATACAAACTATCATCTACTTGCTCTATTTTTATTTGCCTCTATTTTTCATCTCCCTCCACTTCTCATAAAATCAAAAACACAAAAATATTTTATTTTGTTATTTTGCTTTGGTTGAAGTTGGTACCATGTCTGAGTTCGAGAAAGTTGTTGCTGAAAGTGCTAGTGAAGATAGTACTAGTGAATATCTTGAGGAAAAACTCAAATTCTTTGACCTTAATCATGATCCCCCTGAGAACAAATCTCCCGCAAATTTTAAAACTAGAATCTATCATGTGAGTAGTGGGAATATTATTGGGAATAATATCATTCAATAACTCCTTAATTGCACGGGATTTATACCAATAATTAGGATCTATTCTTGAAAAAACAAATTGCTATGTGGATGCCATTGCTATGCTTGTGGTTAAGTTATAAAGATTGTTTTACATATTCATCCAGCCTTACAAAAGACATTCTATGAACTTCCCAACATTCATAATCCTGAGGCTAAAAAGATTGCCACTATTATCCTTATGCATGAATTTGACTATATAATTCGAGAAGATAGGGACATCTTCGCCTTCATAAAATAGCTTTTGAGAATCCTCCAATAGAAGAAATCCTCCATGATAATGACACTATACGTTGGTCGGAATCTAAGGATTATTTTGCATATGGTGAAAATATTAGGAGAAGAGTTCCTTATGATGAAGTTATCAAAACTTTGTACCACCATACTTGTGATAAATTTGAGTGGACCACTAAGGGAATTTATGAGGGATTTAGTGAAGAATGGTTTCAAGGTACCACTAGGGATCCTATGATGAATACATGTTTTATATGAGGATCTCTATTGTGATGATTCTGAGTTTGAAGTAATGAACGTTAAAATTTACCGAACAAAGTCCCTTTAGCTATTTAAGTTCTCCTACTAGAAAAGTAGAACATGAAAGTAGGGAACTAATGAGATTTTTTTTGTAATATTTGATTAAAAAGATTTAGAAACTAAGGATGACAATATATACTTCAAACTTTTCCTTACGCCCAGCTAGGGGCGTAAAACAGTAATGCTTGTTGGGAGGCAACCCAATAGTTATCTTAATTGTTTTGCTTTTACTTTCTATTACTTCTATTATGATTGTGTTTTTATGTTTTAATTAGTGTTTGTGCCAAATAAAGCCTTTGGGATGATTTATATATTAGTTGACTTTATTCAGTGAAAAAGTAGAAACTTTTGCTCTCAGTCCAGGAATTTCCAAAACTCCCTTGAATGTGCTTTTGATCTGAAATGTTTACACATGATTGATATACAAATTTCCCACGTCGTCCTAAATTTTCAGAAGTTTTGGAGTTACATAAGTATGCTTTTTATTTAGATCACTACAGATTGTTTTATTTTAGACATATTCTATTTTTGTTGCATAGTTTGCTTGTTTTAATGATGCTATGGATTATATTGGGGGGTATAAGTCATGGAAAAGTTGGAATAAATTAGGTATTATGCAATAATAAAATAAGAATGGGTTTATAACAGTACCTAAAGATTATGATTTGTCTATTATAGTAACGGATCTCATGAGGTTTCTGTAGAGTTTTGTGTGATGTAGTTTTCAAGTTTTTGGTGAGATCATGATGGATGAAGGAATAAGGAGCAAAAAGACCCTAAGCTTGGGGATGCCCAAGGCACCCCAAGGTAGTATTCAAATAATACCCAAGAGTCTAAGCTTGGGGATGCCCAGGATGTCATCCCCTCTTTCGTCTACAATCTATCGGTTTGTTACTTGGAGCTACATTTTTATTCATCACATGATATGAGTTTTGCTTGGAGCATCTTGTACCATATTTTTGCTTTGTTTGATTTTTAGTTTGCCACAATGATTGTTTGCTGGACACACCTTTTGAGAGGGACACACACTTATCATGATTTGCTAGAATACTCTATGTGCTTCACTTATATCTTTTGAGCTAGGCAGTTGCTCTAGTGATTCACTTATATCTTTTAGAGCACGACGGTGGTTATATTTTATAGAAATGATTGCGCTCTCATGCTTCACTTAAATATTTTTGAGAGTCTGATAAATAGTAATGGCAATATGCGCAGGTTATAAGGCTAGTCCAAAAAGGATAGGTGGTATTCAAGGGGGATATAATAAAAACTTTTATGTAGATCACTAAATATGAAACGTATGGTTTAATGATTTTGATGTCTTAATATGAAAGGATATTGGTCCTTAATCATTGATAAGTAGAAATATTGGTATTAGAGCTTGTTATTAACTTCTCAACTAAGTGGGTCATGGCATGGTGCGGAGGTTTGAGCATTTGTATTCTAATTGAAATCCTTGGGTGTTGTTATAATTGGATGCACGCAATGGTTAACTCCTACCAATCAATTCCCGAGGGGCATGCGAGTAGTACTTTGCTTCAAGGGCTAATAGGCTTTCAAAATAACTATGTGAGTTCTTTATGATTAATTTGAGTCCATGCACTACAAAAAAAGACACATCCGTGACATTTTGGTCCGAACGAATTTTTTTCTGTCATGCTTATGACACTTCTATGATGATAATTGTGACAAAACCTGGTATCATCATAGATGTGGTGGGCTCCTACTTCTATGACAAAAAATCATGACAGAAAATGGGATTTTCTCCTTGGGCGGGCCGGAGACGCAGCTGCATGACATTCTTTGGGCCGTCCATGATGGAAAAAACCGTGGTAGAAGCGAAGGCGAGGGAAATATCGGGGAGTTCCCGGTTACGGTGGGTGGTCGGGGTCGAGCGATGCACGGAGGTTTGCGCGTTTCTCTCGTACACGTACGCGCATGTGTGCGAGGCGTTGGGCTCTAACAAAACCCAAGCGAGGCGTTTTGTTACTGAACCCAAGCGATTGCACTAGCTACGTTACTGAACCCGTGCAATTGATCCCTTGGTTGTTAATTGAACCCGATCGAGGGATTCCTTCGCTACTACTGCTAACTGAAGCCGATCGAACCTGTTGCCTCTTGATGAATAGTGAATTTTGTTGGGGGTTGGATGAATAGTTCCCGGTGGGGGTTGGATGAACATGACCCCATGGTAGGAGAGACCGTTGCCGGTGGATGAACAGGACCCCGATCAAGCCGGTTGGGGGTGGATGAACAGGACCCCGTGGAGGGCTGGTTGAACAGTAGTCGGTGGAGGCTGGATGAATAGGACCCCGTGGAGAGCTGGTTAAGTAGTAGCCAGTCGAGGCTGGATGAACAGGAGCCTGTGGATGAACAGTAGCTGGTGGAGGCAGGAGGGAGACGTCATGGATCAACAGTCGCAGCTGGAGGCTGGAGGGGGTCGACGGTGGATGAACAGTAGCCCATGGATGTTGGAGCGAGGTAGTAGACGGTGGATGAACAGTAGCCCGTGGAGTCCCGTTTTGCGGTATGCCACACCCCTACCAATGAACAGGACCCCCGTTTCGACCATAGGAGGTCGAAGAGAAGTCCGTTTCCTCCGTTTTGTGGTACGCCAGACCCCTCCCGATGAACAGGATCCCGTTTCGACCATAGGCCGTCGAACAGAAGGCCGTTTCCTCCGTTCTACGGTACGCCGGGCCTCGTTTCGACTATTCCGTCCAAGCTAGTTGGCTCCCGATGAACATGACGGATTCCGTTGCCTCCCGATGAACACGATGCAGTTTCTCTGTTCCGACCCAGCCGGTTGGCTGCCGATGAACAGGACGCCTTCGCTGCTCTCCACTACCTCTCCATGTACACGAGCCCTGGCCGTATGTATGCATTAGTAGGCGTTCGAGACCCCGCCCGCATGTACGTACGTGGCCGTATTTACTTTCTTGCACCCTGGCTATATGTACGTGTACACGATATAGACGGACTGCATGACATGCTACGTCCGCGCCTCTACTACGACATGTGCCCTTCCTTACTCGGCCACGGTTCATCGCTGCAGCCTGCAGACAGATCGATCGACCAGTCTGTACGTACACATTCGCGACCAGACAGACAACCCTACATACGGTTCGACCGGGTAGGTCCCTGTTGTAAGGGAGGTAAGGAGGCACTTCCTTGCGTGCGAATATATAGCTGGTGGGTCCCAGCTGTCAGGGGGAGAATCATATCTTTTGCCCGTAATATGGACACACTCCCTTTCATGCGAAGATGTAGCTTGTGGGTCCCAACAGTCAGGGGGGAAACATTTTTTTCACGAAATACGGTGGCCCGTCCGGTGGGTCCCCGCTGTCAGGTGGAGGAATCATTATTCTGTGCGTAATAAGGAGGCACTTCCTTGCTGCGGCCGTGGACCCAGCTGTCAACCTCTACACGTATAGTATTCTTCCAATGGAAGTCGTTCCTTGACCACATTGACCACGCCGTGCCGAGAGCACCAAGGCGATGGACGACGGTGAGGCCTAGGAAGGGGACAATGCGGAGCCAGGGAAGACGCCGCAGTGGATGCCCACGCGGAGAGGAGTACGAGGGTTGACTGGTTTGGCTGCGGTGTGAGGCTGCCGTCGCCGCGGAATAATAGGGGGTTGTGGGTGAGTAAAGGGATGGCCTGGCCAGAGGTTGGAGTAGGGTGGGGCGGTCAGGCCTGCGCGGCAGCAGAGCCGGCCACGGGAGGTAGGAGCAGGCGGCACGACCAACACTGGTTTGGGCGAATGGAGCTAGAAGACCAAAGGTTAAAGAAGCACTACGGCCGTTGGATGTACATCGTACGGTCACTGGAGCTAGAATAGTTCATATTGACTAAGTTTACAAAGCCCTCCGTCCACATCAACTTAGTAGGCCCACAAGTCAGCCTCCCACTATGGTGGGTCCCAGCTAGCAGGGGGAGTATTCATTTTTTGTGCGTAATAAGGAGGCACTTTCTTGCGTGCGAAGATATAGCAGGTGGGTCTGAGCTGTCAGCGGGGGAATGTTTTTTTCGCGAAATACAGAGGCCCTTCTGGTGGGTCCCAGCTGTCAGGTGGAGGAATCATTATTTTGCGCGTAATAAGGAGGCATTTCCTTGCATGCGGCCATGGACCCAGCTGTCAGCCTCTCCACGTACAGTCTACTTCTGATGGATGTCGTTTGTTGACAATGCCGCGCCGAGAGTACCAGGGCGGTGGACGACAGCGAGGCCTAGGAAGGGAACGACACGGAGCCAGGGAAGACTCGACAGTTGTTTCCCACGCGGAGGGGAGTATGAGGGTTTACTGGTTCGTCTGCCATCACCAGAGAATAACATCAGGTGTGTGTGAGTAGAGGGATGCCCAATCCATCGATGGGAGCAGGGTGGGGTGCTGAGGCCTGCGCGGCAGCACAGCTGACCACGGGATCACGCGACCGCACCGTCACTGGCACACGCAACCGCCACCAAAGAAGGTTTGGGTCAACGATGGGTTGGCTCCTCACCAAGCTGCGCCCCCGGAAGGTAGCACCTCCCAGTACCAGCCCGGCGTAGCCCAGTCCCGGACATGGCCCCTCTGATCAAGTAGGTGTCCTCCGCTGAGTCGACGACGAGGATGCGGGATATGCATCATCAACGTCGATGCGGGAATAATTGCTTTAACTAAAAAAATAACAACAAATGTGACATGTTCAAAATATGACATGTCCACTTCAAAATGAATCAACCTAGAATACTGTTAAATACACCTAAAAATAAATAAGTTCTATTAATTTTCTTACTAAAAATAAACTACTTCTATAGTAAAATTTTAATTAGATCATCAAATCTCATATACCTAAATTTTCTACTAAAAATAAACTAGTTCAATTAATTCAACTAAACACTTACTATAAATAAAAATAAACTAGTTCTCACTAAAAATAAACTAGTTCAACTAGTTCTATTAATTTTCTTACTAAAACTAACTAGTTCTATTAGTTCAACTAGTTCTTACTAAAAATAAACTAGTTCAACTAGTTCTATTAATTTTCTTACTAATTATATTAAACACTTACTAAAAAATAGTAAAAAAACTATATTGAATTTTTTCTCTAAACTAAACACTACTGCCCTAATTAACATCTAGTTAAACCCTACTACCCTAACCCTGCTGCCCTATTTCTTAAGCATCTACATGTACTAAGTAATTAGATGAACCATAGCTAGGTACTTAAGAATCTACAACTACTTAAGCACCCATTGATGAACCCTAGGAATTTGCCCTAAAAACTAATTAAGCATCTACAACTACTGTCCTAAAAACTAATTAAGCATCTACAACTACTGTCCTACATAACTACTTAAGCATCTACAAATAGTAGCTAATTTGATGAACCCTAAAATTTGATGAACCCTAAAATTTGATGAACCCTAGGAACCCTAGCTAGGCAGAGCTAGGGGAGGAGGAGGAGGTGTAGGCGTGCTCACCTCGGGCGTCGGTGGAGTTAGGGAGCGGCCGAGGGAGGGGCACGCGGCGTCGAGGTCGGGGTCGGGGTCAGGGCTCGAGCGCGTGGAGTGCGGCGATGTAGGGCGACGATGACGGCGGCCACCGAGGGCAGCAGAGGGCATGCGGAGGCGACGTGAAAGCGTGCAGCGGCCTACGGTGATGTAGGGTGAAGACGACGACGACATTAGATTAAGGGGGGATTTGGGGGAAGTGGCCGTGGGGAAGAAGAATCGTGCGGTTAAGTCAATATGGGAATTGTAGTAGTAGCGCTTCTTTCCCGACACGCGCTACTGTTATAAAATTAGCTGCAGTGCGTTTGTTTGCCTGGTGCTAGTGGTAAATAGTAGTAGCGCTTCTTTTTGACCCGCACTACTCGTAAGTTTCTGTGTATAAGGTTTTCCCTGGAAGTGGGAGGAGGGAGCAGGCAGTCCCGCCGGCGCTAGTTTGAGCGGCTGGAGCAGGAAGAGCAAAGATTGAAGAAGCATGTCAACCATTGGATGGACATCCAACAGTCACTGCTCTCGTGCATTGACTAAGTTGACATGGCGTAGCGTGTGTGTCAACCTTTTTTTAGGAAAGTGTATGCGTCAACCTATAGTTGGCGCATAAGTCAGCCTCAAATATGTGGAAAACAACATACAACCCATCTGCCATCATTTCTAATAATTTGCAGCCCATTTGCTAATTCTTAAGGTTTTTCTGGAGCCCATTTTCTTTTTGAGCATTACAGCCCATATTGTTGTTGGGGAACGCAGTAATTTCAAAAAAATTCCTACGCACACGCAGGATCATGGTGATGCATAGCAACGAGAGGGGAGAGTGTGTCCATGTACCCTCGTAGATCGAAAGCGGAAGCGTTAGCACAACGCGGTTGATGTAGTCGTATGTCTTCACGATCCGACCGATCCAAGTACTGAAGCATGGCACCTCCAAGTTCAGCACACGTTCAACTCGATGACGTCCCGCGAGCTCCGATCCAGCAGAGCTTTGCCAAAGAGTTTTGTCAGCATGATGGCGTGATGACGATGATGATGTTGCTACCGACGCAGGGCTTCGCCTAAGCACCGCTACGATATGATCGAGGTGGATTTTGGTGGAGGGGGGCACTGATGTCCGAATCACTCGGAACCTTTTCCGATGTCTGAATATAGTCATCCAATATATCAATCTTTACGTCTCGACCATTTCGAGACTCCTCGTCATGTCTCCGATCTCATCCGGAACTCCGAACTACCTTCAGTACATCAAATCACTTAAACTCATAATACAGATCGTCACAGAACTTTAAGCATGCGGACCCTACGGGTTCGAGAACTATGTAGACATGACCGAGACACGTCTCCGGTCAATAACCAATAGTGGAACCTGGATGCTCATATTGGCTCCCACATATTCTACGAAGATCTTTATCGGTCAAACCGCATAACAACATATGTTGTTCCCTTTGTCATCGGTATGTTACTTACCTGAGATTCGATCGTCGGTATCTCGATACCTAGCTCAATCTCGTTACCGGCAAGTCTCTTTACTCATTCCGTAATGCATCATCCCGCAACTAACTCATTAGTTACAATGCTTGCAAGGCTTATATTGATGTGCATTACCGAGAGGGCCCAGAGACACCTCTCCGACAATTGGAGTGACAAATCCTAGTCTCGATCTATGCCAACTCAACAAGTACCATCGGAGACACCTGTAGAGCACCTTTATAATCACCCAGTTACGTTGTGGCGTTTGGTAGCACACAAAGTGTTCTACGGTATTCGGGAGTTGCATAATCTCATAGTCATAGGAACATGTATAAGTCATGAAGAAAGAAATAGCAACATACTAAACGATCAAGTGTTAAGCTAACAGAATGGGTCAAGTCAATCACATCATTCTCTAATGATGTGATCCCATTAATCAAATGACAATATTTCCTTCAGTAACTTTATCATGAAATAAGTAAATAAACAATAACTTTATTATTGCCTCTAGGGCATATTTCCTTTAGTCTCCCACTTGCACTAGAGTCAATAATCTAGTTCACATCGCCATGTGATTTAACACCAATAGTTCACATCACCATGTGATTAACACCCATAGTTCACATCGTCATGTGACCAACACCCAAAGGGTTTACTAGAGTGTCATCATGTTTTGCTTGTGAGAGAAGTTTAGTCAACGGGTCTGCCACATTCAGATCCGTATGTATTTTGCAAATTTCTATGTCAACAATGCTTTGCACGGAGCTACTCTAGCTAATTGCTCCCACTTTCAATATGTATCCAGAATGAGACTTAGAGTCATCTGGATCAGTGTCAAAACTTGCATCGACATAACCCTTTACGACGAACCTTTTGTCACCTCCATAATCGAGAAATATATCCTTATTCCAATAAGGATAATTTTGACCGCTGTCCAGTGATCTACTCCTAGATCACTATTGTACTCCCTTGCTAAACTCAGTGTAGGGTATACAATAGATCTGGTACATAGCATGACATACTTTATAGAACCTATGGCTGAGGCATAGGGAATGAATTTCTTTCTCTCTCTATTTTCTGCTGTGGTCGGGCTTTGAGTCTTACTCAACTTCACACCTTGTAACACAAGCAAACACTCTTTATTTGACTGTTCCATTTTGAACTACAAAATCTTGTCAAGTTATGTACTCATTGGAAAAAGCTTATCAAGCGTCTTGATCTATCTCTATAGATCTTGATGCTCAATATGTAAGCAGCTTCACCGAGGTCTTTCTTTGAAAAACTTCTTTCAAATACTCCTTTATGCTTTCCAGAAAATTCTACATTATTTCTGATCAACAATATGTCATTCACATATATTTATCAGAAATGTTGTAGTGCTCCCACTCACTTTCTTGTAAATACAGGCTTTACCGCAAGTCTGTATAAAACTATATGCTTTGATCAACTCATCAAAGCGTATATTCCAACTCCGAGATGCTTGCACCAGCCCATAGATGGATCGCTGGGGCTTGCACATTTTGTTAGCACCTTTAGGATCGACAAAACCTTCTGGTTGCATCATATACAACTCTTCCTTAAGAAATCCATTAAGGAATGTAGTTTTGACATCCATTTGCCAGATTTCATGAAATGTGGCATTTTGCTAACATGATTCGGACAGATTTAAGCATCGCTACGAGTGAGAAAATCTCATCGTAGTCAACACCTTGAATTCGAGCTTTGTAGATAGTAACACTACTATCAGCGTCCGTCTTCCTCTTGAAGATCCATTTATTTTCTATGGCTTGCCGATCAACGGGCAAGTCAATCAAAGTCCATACTTTGTTCTCATACATGTATCCTGTCTCAGATTTCATGGCCTCAAGCCATTTCGCAGAATCTGGGCTCATCATCGCTTCCTCATAGTTCGTAGGTTCGTCATGGTCAAGTAACATGACCTCCAGAACAGGATTACCGTACCACTCTGGTGCGGATCTCACTCTGGTTGACCTACGAGGTTCGGTAGTAACTTGATCTGAAGTTACATGATCATCATCATTAGCTTCCTCACTAATTGGTATAGGAGTCACAGGAACAGTTTTCTGTGATGAAGTACTTTCGAATAAGGGAGCAGGTACAGTTACATCATCAAGTTCTACTTTCCTCCCACTCACTTCTTTCGAGAGAAACTCCTTCTCTAGAAAGGATCCATTTTTAGCAACGAATGTCTTGCCTTCGGATCTGTGATAGAAGGTGTACCCAACTGTCTCCTTTGGGTATCCTATGAAGACACACTTCTCCGATTCGGGTTTGAGCTTATCAGGATGAAACTTTTTCACATAAGCATCGCAACCCCAAACTTTAAGAAACGACAACTTTGGTTTCTTGCCAAACCACAGTTCATATGGTGTCGTCTCAAAGGACTTAGATGGTGCCCTATTTAACATGAATGCAGCTGTCTCTAATGTATAACCCCAAAACGATAGTGGTAAATCGGTAAGAGACATCATAGTTTGCACCATATCCAATAAAGTGCGGTTATGACATTCGGACACACCATTACGCTATGGTGTTCCACGTGGCATGAGTTGCGAAACTATTCTGCATTGTTTCAAATGAAGACCAAACTCGTAACTCAAATATTCTCTTCCACGATCAGATCGTAGAAACTCTATATTCTTGTTACAATGATTTTCCACTTCACTCTGAAATTATATGAACTTTTCAAATGTTTCAGACTTATGTTTCATCAAGTAGATATACCCATATCTGCTCAAATCATCTGTGAAGGTCAGAAAATAAAGATACCTGTCGCGAGCCTCAACACTCATCGGATCGCATACATCAGTATGTATTATTTCCAATAAGTCAATTGCTCGCTCCATTGTTCCGGAGAACGGAGTCTTAGTCATCTTGCCCACAAGGCATGGTTCGCAAGCATCAAGTGATTCCAAAATCCCATCAGCATGGAGTTTCTTCATGCGCTTTATACCAATATGACTTAAACGGTAGTGCCACAAATAAGTTGCACTATCATTATTAACTTTGCATCTTTTGGCTTCAATATTATGAATATGTGTATCACTATGATCGAGATCCAACAAACCATTTTCATTGGGTGTATGACCATAGAAGGTTTTATTCATGTAAACAGAACAACAATTATTCTCTAACTTAAATGAATAACCGTATTGCAATAAACATGATCAAATCATATTCATGCTCAATGCAGAACACCAAATAACACTTATTTAGGTTTGACACTAATCCCGAAAGTATAGGGAGTGTGCGATGATGATCATGTCAATCTTGGAACTACTTCCAACACACATCGTCACCTCGCCTTTAACTAGTTTATGTTCATTCTGCAACTCCCGTTTCGAGTTACTAATCTTATGCTACAAAAAAATACACTTACGTGATGATACGTGTGTGTCACAGTAGGTCACGTTTTCTGTCATGCATGTACACCCATGACAAATTTATGACAGAATCAAGATAGTCATACATGTGCTGTAGTAGAAGTGTTCCATGACATTACCAAAATTATCATCACGGAAGTGTCCACTTCCATGACGATAAATCGCGCGTCACAGAAGTGTTTTCGTCAAGGGTGACCGACACGTGGCATCCACCGTAATGGAACGCCGTTAAGCTATCGGGTCCGGTTTTGGATCCGATAACCCGTTAACAGCCCCGACCAATGGGGATTTTCCATGTGTAAAATCATCATTGGCTGGAGGAAACACGTGTCGGCTCACCGTTGGGACAGATGTCATCCACTCATTGGACACAAAGCGCCTATGATACATCGACACATGGCACGACCCAACAGAGGCCCATTCCTGTGAAAAGGCCGACCCGTTTGACTTGGTCAAAAGGTGGCGGGTTCGCCCACGGCAAGCCTGTTAACGGCCTGTTCGCATATAGCCCATTTACAACCCGCTAACCCAGGGCCCGTTTACGGCCTAACCGAATTAGGCCCAGTAGCGTCATCTAGGCTGTCCAATATAATTCCAGGCCATTTTAACTTCCGGACCATGTATGTCCCATGACGTCTTTCGGCCCATATGAGGCCCTTATTACTCTCGGCCCATTAACGGCCCGTGGTAAAACAACCCGTAATGAACAGTGTATCACTTTATACCCATTAACGGACCGTGGTGAAACTGGCCCGTAATGAACAGTTTATCACTTTATACCCATTAATGGCCCATTATTCCGTTGGGCCGTTTCCAGCCCATGTTATCTTTCGGCCTTCTCGGGGCCCATTTATTCTTGGGCTCATTTCCACATTCGTTTACTTACGGCCCATTACTATCATTTTCTGCTTGTGGGGCAAATTTAGCCCGTGGTTACAGTCGGCCCGTTTATGGCCCGTTAATATGTTGGGCCGTTCTCATAGCGTCATCAAAATATGACCGATTAACGACGGCCAGTTATGGTCGGCCCATGAATGGATGATTTCAAATCTAGCCCATTTACCACCATAATGTGGTCTGTTATTGGCCCATGTTTGGCCAACCGATCATAAGCCCGTAGAAGGCCCATTGATGATACAACCCATAGAAGGCCCATTGTGTCTACGGCCCGTATAAGGCCCCATTGTTTCTACGTCACATAGAAGGCCCATTGATGATACAACCCATAGAAGGCCCATTGTGTCTACGGCCCATATAAGGCCCCATTGTTTCTACGTCACATAGAAGGCCCATTGTTTCTACGGCCCTTAGAAGGCCCATTGTTTCTACGGCCCGTAGGAGGCCCATGTAAACTATAGCCGGTGGGCATCAAAGTTCGCCACTAGTGCAAATATAGGGAACACCCTACACTATACAAAAATGGCTTGTTGTTTTCTTCAGCCGGTGGCTGCACGTTAAGAACAAATTTTGTATCGCACCAAAAACTATAAAACAAAAGGAAGGTTGGCATAAAAGTTAACAGTCTAGCAGATAAATGCACCACCAGAAGTTCAGAAGCTCAGTTCATTTGACCTGACTGTTACGTTTTCATGCTGTATTGTCTGATGGAGCACCATAACCTTCGCCTTCAGTTCTCCTAGGCTCCTGAACAACATAGCAAATGTCTTATAGTCTGGTTTCAAAACCATGCATATCTTGACAACATCGAACAATGTTTCTCCTTGTTTCACAAAGGGTCTCTGTTAGGGAACGGACTTGTGTCTAGAGCACAGATACACCATTGTTTTGAGCTTGCATATCTTGATCATGAGGCAGTTTGGACGAGATTGCCTTAACAACCAACCCAGTATTACGTAGGAATGTGCTTTTGGCACTGTTAGTGGACAGGTACTGACCCACTGCAGCAAGAGCTGACATTGCAGTTATAGTTGCCTCGCCACCTTCAGAAGGTGGTGGTTCCACCATTTTTTCCATAGCTCGCCGAAAAGTTGTGGTTTTACATTAGTAGTACCAGAACAGAAGATATTAAGGAGGCAGCAAAACCAAACAAAATAGCTTTGGTCTATATACAGAACTTATTCTGGTGAACCCATGTAAAATAATAGTTGTATTTTATTGCAAAGTACATAATAAAACCTGGTTCCAAACATATGACCATGTACCATCGCTAATGTATTGTCTATTTCTTCACATTGTATTGAGGGCTAAGGATAAAGAGACGAAGTTTATAATACGGTAAGCATAGTATGACATCATTCGTATCACAAAACAACTGGGAATAGACAAACATGCAATTGTAACGTTGTGTGGGCAAGTCCAACATGGAACTATATTACAGGTCAAGATCAAAGGAACATCACTCCTCTCTTTTAAACCTTGTAAGGTGCAATGATACGCTAAGACAATTGTGTATAAAATTGAAAAGAGTAATAGACATTGGCTGCAAACTATGTAGTTCAAGGCACAAGTCAGAGTAAGTAGTAGTTAAAAGGCATGAGGATTAAGGACTTACAACAGCGGCTTTGACTCGTGTAGTCATGCCCTTCTTCTTGCTGGTGTGATAGTCCTTGAAGATTTCCACAGCATTTGGTTCAGGTACTTTTTGGTCCTTGCGGCCTTTCCTCTTCATTTGGAACAAGTCAATATAGATCTGATAATATGGTACAGTGAAAAGAGTGAAACATCAGCTAATTACAAGAGCCTCGCAGTGTGCAATATAGCTACGAGATCCTGTCGTCTGTTGGAATTTCACTTTCGTACGGTTGGCCTTGTTCTTTGAATAGTTCACCTACAAGAAGATAGATTTGTGTGGCACATGCGTAAATAGGACTTCAACATGTGATCTGATGACATATATATAATGTATCTGATACTTCGGATCAGACGAGTGTTTAACGAGGCCTCTCCAGTCTTCATCACATATATTTTCCACTGGAGATGTTTGGGCAAGTTCACTGTTAGCCTTGCCTTCAAAGTGAGTTTTCCTCAAGTTATACCGATACTGTCGCAGAGCAGACTTGAAAACATGGGTGCAAGCTTGTCTGGTTGCATCATCTTGGCTATCCAACTTGAACCTCATCTGTTGAAAATTATGCGAGTCTCATTATCAGCAACCTAGAAAGTATTGGACAGAGCAAGACGATATTACTAGTTTCCATACATAACCATACTTACAGATAAATGGTCGAGGAAGGTGTTGAACTGGCTTTCGTCTTGGTCATTCCTGTACTGAATCCATGTTGGGAGGATACGTACATGACACCTAACAGCAACCGCTTCCTCTGATACTAACTTGGCTGACTCTGTAGCATCACATGGCCTTTTTAAACCTGCCTCAAAACGGATCTCCATTCTTCCTCCTCTAGATTTAGTTAACCTATCGAGCATTATCCCTGATGTTTGTTTCCTCTTGCGCCTAGGTGCTAGTCCAACAACAAACATGGGAAGTGTTAGTGTACATCAAACTGTGAGACTACATATAAAGAAGCATGCAACTGTAACTTGACTCCAGCAACTACCTTCTTGCTGTTTAAGCTCACAAAGTTCATCTGATCTTGCCAACTCATCTTGTGTCAAGAGTGCTTTGGAAGTAGTGTCAGGTGGCAAGGGAGCTTGGGAACATGCTGCTAGCTGAGTTGACGAACGAGTAAATCGTGCAGCTGGTGGTACTATGGAAGGTGTTGCAACAACAGGGGTTGTCTCTGCTTGTTTGGTGGTAGCTATTTGTTTCTGTTTGGCTTGTTCTGCAGCTCGTGTAGC
This sequence comes from Aegilops umbellulata, assembly GCA_032464435.1. NCBI lineage: Eukaryota > Viridiplantae > Streptophyta > Magnoliopsida > Poales > Poaceae > Aegilops > Aegilops umbellulata. The sequence continues at coordinate 293,521,630 of CP136060.1, forward strand.
ATGGGATACCCTGTCGGTGCAATTTTCTGCTGGACTTTGACCTTCTATAGCACCATCAGTACCAGCAGAATCTGCAGGATTGTTCAGCTTCCCTTTCCCTGTCGTTCTGTCTTGCTTCCTCTTTCTCTGTGCCATGTTAAGTCAAGCCGACAAGAAAAATGAATAACAGTTTAGTTCTTCAGAACAAATGTACTTTGATGTAAGAACATGGTGTGATAGACATATATTGTATGTTCTAGAAACAAGAACACGTGTCTTAGTCACAAGTATAATGTGTAAATTAAGCAGATGCAATTCAACAAAATTAGAAGCAATACAAGCTAGACATCATACATAACATGCAACCACATATAACAGTGCCAAGTTAGAGGGAGCACCTGTGATTGTGCGCTAGGGGAGACGTGCTCATCACCAACACAGCTACGTTGAGTGTCTATGCATGTGTTGTCTTGGAAATCTTCCTGGGGGGATGGAGGAGTAGAATCGGTAGAGGCCCTCCATTTGGAAGGAGCACATTCATCCGCTGCCTTGCTAACTTCCTTCCTCTTTATTGATTTTGAATTGACAAGTAAAACCGACAAGAAAAAGCAATAAAATTCACTCTTCAGAACTCATTCGTGCATGATACTGACAATCACTACTTTGATGTAAGGCAAACACATGATTCCTTGATGGAATAATACGAAAAACAGGACGGCATGGCATATTCACAACTGTTTGTGTAAACTAAGCAGAAACCATTTCACCAAATAAGAAGCAATGCAAGCTAGACACCACGTGAAAGATGCAACCAATATGACTCTGCCAAGTTAAAAGTGTCCCATCATAAATGGCATTTCAACAAATTAGAAGCAGCGCATGCTATAAATCATATCAATGATGCAACTAATATCACACTGCATATACTGAAGGTGTCTTGCCATATTGATTTATGCGGGATACAAAAAACAATAGCTTTATGTGAGGGCAAGCTTAATAGACAGATGTACTATGTACTAAATACAGGAAGGCATGTCACATTAACAGGTATAATGTATAAGCTAAGCAGAATAGCACATGTAGTTTAACCAGATTGGAAGAATTACAATCTAGACACCATATGCAACATGCATCCACATATCACGCTGCCAAGTTAGAGCAAGCACCTGCGATGCTAGTGTAGAGGAAATGCGGTAATCAACTACAAGCTACGTTCACTATCTTCATCTAGCCTTGCTGTTTCTTGAGAATCATGTCGGGAGGCTGACGCTGCATTCTTTAAATGAGGAGTATCCCACTTGCCTGACTGCCTCATCATAAGTGATTGATGAGGGATACACAAGAACATTAGTTTGATGTAAGAACATGGTTAATACACAGATGTAATAGTATGTACCAAAAACAGAAAGGCATGTCATATTCAAAGGTATAATGTCTAAGCTAAGCAGATGCAATTTAACCAAATTGGAAGCAATACAAGCTAGACATCCGGCTGGAGTGGTGAGCATGATCATCTAGGACCTGAGAGCCTGGTGTGAGCCGGGCTGCTTTGCCACCATCGCGGCTTTTTAGTTGGCTTCCAGGTGATGCCTCTCTTTGCTGGGCTTGTCACTGGCTCGGCCAGTGCCCTGACTAGATATTTGTCTTCTGGTGCTCACGGGATGGTGGTTCATGTAAAAAATATCTTTCCTTATCTAAATAAAGACCGACTTCGGCCTTTCGAATACAAGTTAGACACCATATGGAACATGCAACCACATATTACACCGTGAAGTTAAAGCAAGCACCTGGGATGGTGGTTCATGGCGAGCGAGATCATCAACTCCAGAGCTACGTTCCCCGTCTCCATCTGCTGACACTACACCCTTTAAAGTCTTGAAACGTGTCTGGCTTAGCCGCGTACCACGCTGGAGCGACTTCTCTCTTATATTTTCCGCTTCTGTCAAGGCAGGGTCTGAAATACCCTTGCATAAAAACACAATAGTGAGAGTATGGGTGAAGTGTGTGCAGAACTAGTGCACCGTAAAAGTTGCAGATAGCAGGTGGCTGAAAAATAAATGACAGGAGACATATGATAGCTCTACAACATTGCATGGCAAACAAAATTAGATTCTACTCCGTATGATTTTCTAATATATGAGCACAGGAAATGCAGGTACTCCTCCAGCACACCACCACATGTGGTCATGTCAAGATAACAGTCGACTGAAAATAAATAGGCCAGTCGATTTTTTAATGAACCGTCCGATCTATAAGGAACGGGCAGATGGCCTTCATATACCTCCCGCCAGTCACTGTTGATGATCTTTCTCGAACTGCCAGCGACCACCGGCCCAGACCCCTGCCTCCGCCGCCCCGCCCTCCCCTTGACCTCACACCACCGCCGTGCTTGGCAGCGCCCCCAGGCCATCCCTTTAATCCCGGCCGACCTCCAGATCGGGCGCCAGTAGCTCTAGGCCCCACACGCCCCTAAGATAAACACCGAGGCGCTGCTTCCCCGGCGTAATAGGCGGACTAGCGCCTGTTACACCGGGGAATGCTTCCGTTAATTGGGAATCAACTGACCAGGAATTGAAATTCAGGGGGCGACGGGCCTCTAGCTAAGGTGAAATAGTATATGAGGTGAAACCTTGTGCATCGCGAGTTACTAGGAACATCTAGTATCAAGAAGAAGCGGTCAACTAGTGTCTTCTGTGGGATGAATACCGTGCAAGCAGACACGTAAGACTTGCACGAATAAGGGAAGAGGAGTACCCTTATCGGTTGCCAGTGTGGTCTCCTCCATATGTCGCCGCGATCTTCTTTTTTCTCCTGGGGGAACTGATGTTTTGGAGAACGGTGGATCCTTGGACAAACCCATGGCCAAATTGTTGACTGTGTTGCAGTGGCCGTATATCGGCGGAGGGGACGCAGATCCGAGGCGGCGAAGGACGGCGTAGCAGGAACTACTTCGGTGCGGTGGAGGGTGGTGAAGTTGGAGCGGCAGCGGTGAGGCGCAGGACATCGTGGTTGAACTGACTCGGGTACGGACGACTCAGCCTCGGCTTCAACTACTAGCCGTGGAGGGTGTTGCGGTTGAGGTTGCGGTGGACGACCATGTCGGGGTATCGGCTCCGGCGTGATGGAGGAGGGTGGCGGTTGATGGGTGGGATGGGGTGGCGGACGGAGGACGCCGGGGTTTCACGGCTGGTGGAGCTGTAGTTTTTGCGCCCACAGAGTACGAATGGGGAATCAGACGGGTGGGCGGGGGGGGGGGGGGGGGAGAACCATGTTTCGGTCTGGGATGCGCTTGTTTATGGCTTTTTTGAACAGAAGATGGGACGCTCTTGTTTGAAATTTGGGGAAATTACAAACTTTGCCCCCCTCTTAAATTTCGGAAGCGATTTCGGCTGCGCGCATGTGTGCTTAGGCGGCCATTGCGTATGAATGTTTTTCGGAGGCGGTTGCGTGGTGTCTAGATGAAGCTACAAACCTGCCCCGGTTTAGACCTTTGGACGTCGGGCCGGTAGGTTTCATGGGTCGGAGTTATTAAAAAAGTAATTTCCTTGTACAACCAAACATTGGTCTCACGCGGTTTCGGGCGAGTAGAGGCTCTTTTGGCGCTTCGTTCAAAATTTTGAAACACAAGCATTCATGTTTAGAGTACTCTTGAAATTTGAGGATTGACCTAAATAGACAACGTTAAATTTGACCTTGTATGTTTGGAAACCTCATTAAATTATCCGTTTCTTTTTGAAATTTTGACACTTGAAAATCCTACAACTACGATTATTTTGGAATGGAGGAGCTAAATTTGAATCTATTTTGTACACGACTACATATGCTATTATGTACAAAATCAGAGCAAAGATTGGTGCCCCCCATAATTTAGGTATGATTTACAAATGCCATGATATCAAATTCAAATAATTGAATGGACTTCATGTTGTATTGATTTTTTAAAACCACCTTAAGTTGAATTCGAATGTATGTTAGTTCATAGGTAGCCATTTATAATGTTCATTGTGTAACTTTCGTATGTATAATGTGCTTTACACACACAACATGAACTATACTCACGTTTATATTCGATTGCTAAAGCGATGCATTGTCTGGAGTTCAAAATACTAACTATGTGGATCAATTGTGTCGAATAATAACATAGACATGATCAAATTCGATATAATCTAGATGTCTGATGGATCAATGACCATTTCTTACGCGAATTGCAAATATCATGATCCCATCCTAATATTTGGATACAATTTATATCTTTAATCAATGTGTACAACAGTCTTGTACGTGTAGTTTCAGTCTCCATCGGTGGTCTCTCACACATGCTCACACACTCTCTCCCAAGGTGTCTTTGTCGCACACATGCTCTCGATATAAGCCCCTCCCTCTCGTAAACATTTACAACTGGTTTCACTAACCTTTATCACAAGCACTCTTCCTCTCGCAAGCATACACACGCACAATCCCCATCAATCCTTTCTATATACATAGACCTGCCTACGTGTCTCCTGTACGCACATTATCTTTAGGCATGTCTCTCACGCATTGTCTCACACCTCTCCCTAATCAACGAGTATGATTCTAGCAGAGCATTCTGTAGGATGCCCCTTAAAGTTAGGTTGGATGAATAGTAATATCAGAGATAAAGGGGTTACCTTAGTCCGAGAACCTAGGGTTACAAATCCTAGCCGGCTTTGTCAGTGGACGTAGAGTCCTTCACAATTATGCTATCTTTGTCTTATACGACTAGTCATCCATGGGTCTCCCTAAATGCGTCAGGGGCCGACCAATGTGGCGTAGGACGAAACCGAACGAAGGGCCTCACCTCGACCCACCGGACCTCACGCGGTGACACACCCTCTACCCCCATGTCACGTTATCTTCTCACACCCACACATACCAACACAGAAGCCACACACAAAAAATATATTCTCCTGGTGCCTCTATCCACTCCCCCCTTGCCCATACACACTCAAGGGAATCTCTCGCTGTGTCGGCGTTCTGGGAACGGGGGTCCCCAGACTTGCCTGCCCGCGGCCTGCGGCGTGGCTCGAATGGGGGCCCAGCGTGGCCCATCTTCATCAACACAAGGCTCAAGACCCTCGCGAGGGGCCAAGCCCCGCAAGGCGGACGACACGGCGCTGCCTCAAGCGCAGCCTCCTTAGGCTGGCTCGCGAGGAGGCGGAGAGATCAAGGCGGGTACCTCACGAGGTGCCCATGACGCAATCCATGACGACCAAGGGTGCCAGGCGGGCGCCAGCCCGCGCAGCGTCTCCCTTTCCTCTTTGGTGCAAAGGGGGCAAGCGCAGGCGAGAGGATCAAGCAAAGGCACCCATTTCGGTGCAACGAGACCAAGACCAGTCCAACGGTGGGAAGGAGGTCACCATGGAGCCCAGGACGGCGTCACCACAGGGCCTTTGGCAGGCGAAGACCAACTTTAGTCAGGATAAGTGTACTAGATGTTCCCCTTCAAAATGGCCAATTGTTGGCGCCCTTCCCGCTCAATATTTGGGAAGAGGCCCAGGGCCTTTGCCTATAAATAGGACTAGCCACCCCCAGGGTAGGGCATCTGATCTGATCTGATCTGATCGGATCAAGTACCAAGAACCAGTAGAGCATCGAGAAAGTAGCTATAACGTAGCAACACCCTCAGAGAGTAAGAAGGGCGATCGAACTCCCCTAGCAGTTCATCCCCTAGCCAAGGACAGACCCTCACGAGGCTGTTCTTCCTTGTATTGTTCTTCCTCATTAGCCCAAGAGGCAATCCACCCACACAAACTAGAGTAGGGTATTACACCACAATGGTGGCCCGAACTAGTATAAACCCTGCGTCTCTTGTGTTGTTCTTCTGGTAGTTAGTTCTTTGCGAGATGGAGAGGTAGAAGGCACGATCTCCGCGCGCACCCCAGAGTTCGAACCTTAAGGGTCTGCCGGAACCCGTGATCCGACATTTGGTGTGCCAGGTAGGGGTGTGCCGGAATCTGTCTTCCACCGCTCCGCTCTCCTCCGACCGTCGCATCCATGTCTGACACTCGTCGGGCCCGCGCCGAGCGCCGGGCCGCCATCGCTTCCCGCGTCGTCTAGACGGCCCCAGTCGGTGGGCGTCCTCGTCGTTCCCCGTCGCCGCCGTCAACGCCGCCACCGGCCCGGTGGGGAACGAGCAGCAAGCATCCTCTCAGCACCCATCCGTGCGGCGAGATGGCCGCACCGCCACTCCGTTGCTCACCCTGACCGGTTCTTCATCGCACGCGCTTCGCGCGCCCTTGGAGGCTCGAGCTGCGCTCATCGCGGCGAACGAGCTCCTGCGCTACCGCCCCGTCGACGACGTCTACGAGGAGTGGCTCGACCGCGTCGCCGAGCTTGTCCGCGCCGCAGGGGCCTCTCCCGTGCCTTCTGCACCGCTGCGCCGCACCCCGCCCCGCGTGGGCAATGAAGCCCCGGGGGCATTCCAGCCGCCTCCTTTCCAAGAAGATGCCATGGCCCCAAGGCGCGCAGCTCCTGGGCGGAACCCGCTCCGTCATGCGCCGGCCTAGCGGGAACGGAGCTGCCAAGAAATCCCGCGACCGCAAGAGGCCGCCCGAGCGCTCCCAGCTCCGGTTCGCCGAGACCCCGCTCCGGCTCCGGCGCGTCAAGACCCCGTGCTGCTCCCAGCTGTAGCACAAGGGGACCCACAAGGCCAAGCTCTCCCTCAACCAAAACCTCCCGCGGCCACCGCTGGTTGCCGCGCCTACACCGCCGAGCTGCGCGGAGTCGCGTGGCCCGGCAAGTTCAAGCCGGACTTGCCCCCATGGCGCTGAAGGAAGGTGCTCGCACTTGGCTCCTGAACCTGGCCCCAGGCATGATCTCCTCCTGGGACCAGATGCGTACTCGCTTCATCGCCAACTTCCAAGGTACCCGCGACCGGCCTCCCGCCGTGAGCGACATGCGCCGCATCAAGCAGCAACCTGGGGAGACCCTGCAAAAGTACATCCAGCGCTTCAACAATGCACGCCTCAAGATCCCCAGGGTGTCCGAGGAAGCCATCATTTCGGCCTTGTCCGATGGCGTGCGCGACGTCAAGATGAAGGAGGAGTTGGCGATGCATGAAGACCTCTGCACCTCCCTGGAGCTGTTCAACCTGGCGACCAAGTGCGCCAGAGCTGAGGAGGGACGCCTCTCCCTCCTCGAGCTGCCTACCGTAGACCCAGAAGAGAAGAAGCCCAAGGCCAAGGACGTGAAGCGCAAGGGGGCTGCCGTGCTCGCGGCAGAGCCGGACACCAAGCGGGGCAAGGATCTGCCCGAATCCTCCAGGGGCAGCCGGTACTGTGTGTACCACAACCTTCACACCCACAACACCAATGAATGCCAAGAACCCCGCGCCGTGCGAGAAGGAAGAGTTGGCCGACGCCCTGACCGTGCTGACCGGGGCTACGGCCGAGGAGGAGGAAGGAACCCGGGACGCTGGGAAGATCATGGCCCACGTCAAGGCTGGCGTGACCAACCTCGCGAGGACCGCTGGCGTGACCCGCCTCGCGAGGGGGACTGGAGGGACCAGCCTCGTGAGGATCGCCCTCATGGCAACCCAGGCCTGCCGTCGTTGCCACCTCAGCCAAGAAGGAACGAAGACCGCCACCAAGACGAGGGGGCTGGGGGCTTCCAAGAGCCTCGCGCAATCGCCTGCATCCTGGGCGGAGCTCAAGTCCCAGCCTCTCAACGTATCTTCAAGCGGTTTGCTCGCGAAGTGAACGCAGTTCTCCCCAAGCTCGAAGCAACGCGTCCCCTCAGGTGGTCGGCCTGCACCATCACGTTCAGCTCAGCAGACCAGCTCAAGTGCGCGGCCACAGCCGGAGTCCTCCCAATGCTTTGTTCCCCAGTCATCAGCAACGTTCTAGTCACCAGGACCCTCATCGACGGAGGGGCAGGGCTCAATGTCTTGTCCGTGGAAACATTCAACAGCCTCCAAGTGCCCTATGACCAGCTTCAGCCAACCAAGCCCTTCTCCGGAGTCACCGACGGTTCCACAGTCCCGATCGGGCAGGTCCGCCTCCCAGTCACCTTCGGGGCCCGCAACAACTACCGCACCGAGCTCATCGACTTCGACGTCGCCCACATCCGCCTGCCGTACAACGCCATCCTCGGGTACCCGGTGCTGGCCAAGTTCATGGCCGTGACTCACCACGGCTACAACGTCCTCAAGATGCCAGGAAGCGGCGGCGTCATCACGGTGCCCTGTGAAGAGAAGGATGCAGTGTGTTCCCTGGAGCGAGCCTTTCAGGCCGCGTCACTAGAAGACCCAGATCGCGGAAGCAGGAGGCTTCCTAAGACCGCACCCAAGAAGAAGAAGACGACGTCAGGCTCAGTCCCTCAGGAGGCAGGCCCTTCAGGGCCCGCGTCTGCCTAGGGGGATCCTCCTTCAATCGCATAGGAAAGCCCGCCCGGCGCCCTCCTCAGGCAGGGCTCGGGGGCTCTCACCTGGAGGGCCACCGACCTCGCCAAGGTCACGAGGGAGGCGCTTGGGCACCGTGCGGAGGCATGCTTCGAGGCACGTTTCCCTCGAAAGGAAGCCAGTGAAAGAAGGTCAGACCAGCAGGAGTTTGTTAGCAAGGCCATTCAAGAACTACAGGAGTCAAGGATCATAAGAGGTTGCCGTCGCCCACCAGCTGTGGCTCCCCATCCAGGCGAGGATGGTGGGCTGCGCGTCTGCGTCGACGTACCAGGGCTCAATCAGATCACCACGGCGGAGCGCCTCTGGCCCTCACAAGTGGGGCGCTGCGGAGGACCATCCCACAGCTATGTTCGCATGCCTTATGGCCTGTCGAGCGTGGCTGCGGCGTACCAGCGCATCATGAGGAGCGCCTTGGAGGCACAAGAAGACATGCGTTCCACAGCCCTGGCGGAGATGGAGGCTGCTCACGAGGAGCCACGAGTGCCTCCGGAGCCTCCCGAGGCCCCTGGGTCTGGGGGCTCGTGAGGATCGGCTTCCGAAGCCCACCGAGTCTGCTGCACCAACGCCACTCCACCGACGACATCCTCAGGTGACACCTTTCAAGTTTCATTCCCAGCTGGGAGCGCCCTCCCAGGGTTGCATCATTCCCAGGCCGCGTGGGTCCGTCCCTGTGGCATGTATTCCTTTTTATCTTTTCAGTCGTTACCTTGCTTTGCTGGGGGCGCCCCTCGGGCTGCATCATCCCCAGGCCACTCGGGCTAGGCCCAGCGGCATGTATCCCTTCCGCATTTATTTCCAATTATGCATTCGCCCATCATGCTTGATTACTCGATGCCGCCCACGGCACCTTTTCTTCTTCATGTCGACCACTTGCACGTTAAAGGGGGGGGCGCCTGAGCATCGCGACTCAGGGCTCTTACTGGCTCTCCAGCCCTCACCCTCTGGCCTTGTCCACGGCATCGCAACCTGGCATACCAGCGACGGCTGAGACAAGCTCGAGGGCCGGGACCCGAGGACGTAGAGTGCCGGCATCTAACCAGATTTTGTAGGAACACATCTCAAGATACGACCCAGTGCCAGGCGCAACCCGCCTAGAGGTAGGGCCTCGTGAGTCCCGCGCTGGCTCACGGGTGCCCTGGTACGCCTCACCTACTCCAACCAACGAGCTCCTGAGTGACTAACGATCGACTGATAACTGCCATGGCAGCCCCATCTTCTTTCTGTAATGAATCTGCAGGATCCTTAGAGGAAGCTGTGCTAGCCAAGGCCCTCACGGCGTTTCCTTCACCCTCGCCCGCGCAAACCGCTTGCACGTTAAATGGGGGGTGCCTGAGCATCGCGACTCAGGGCTCCTACTGGCTCTCCAGCCCTCACCATCTGGCCTTGTCCACGGCATCGCGACCTGGCATACCAGCGACGGCTGAGACCAGCTCGAGGGCCGGGACCCGAGGACGTAGAGCAGAAAGGGGGGCAGAGGCGAGGGAGAAGGGGCGCGCGAGGACCTCGTCAAGCAACTCCATTCAAATTACCCCCCGGACCCGACGACGCGCTGGGGACGATCCCCGATTCTCAAGATAAGTCACCATCCAAAGCGTTGGCTACCGTGGCCGCACCTAAAGCGACTCCATACTAGCGACGTTGCTTCTCTTTCTCACCAAGCGACGTCTGCTTGGGCGCCAAAGGGGACCTCCTGAGCATCGCGACTCAGGGGCTCTTACCGGACCCCGGGTCGCTCACCTCCTGGCCTTGACCACGGCATCGCTACCTGGCATACCAGCGACGGCTGACGCCGCCTTGGGACTGGGACCTATCGACGCAGAGCACCAAGCCCTCGTGATTCACACAGATCCATAGCAAGGGTTACATATTAACAACAAGGATCACAGCCGCCTTACAGGCCCCCATGGGGCACAATGTGATTCCTCGCAGGGGACGGATCCTAAAGGGTGCTAGCTACACGCGCCCTTGCAAAAGATGCCATCATCAACAGTGGGTCGTCAAGCACCGGCACCAACCCCATCCAGATCAGGATCGGCGACGACCAAGCGAGCCTGCCCTGCTCCGGGAGGGGCGTTGGCTCGCGGGCTCGTAGCTGTCGTCGCTCGTCTCCGGAGTCGCGAAGACCTCACTGGGATCGCTGGATCCTCCGGCGCTCCCGTCGCTCGTGGAGCTGTCCAAGGGGCGGTTGGCGGGCCCAGCCGTCGCCATAGCGAGGTCCTGGCCGCCTCCCCCGGGGCAGCACTCTAGCCGGCGACCGTTCGCGTCGAAGACCTTAAAGAACATCACCGAAGCGCCATCGTACTCCAGGTGGATCGTGAGGGCGCCCCTCGTTCTGCAGCACCGAGCGATTTCGCCCCAGCCGCGAGTCATGAAGACCTCGCCCGAGGCAGTGATCGCGACCTCTGCCTCGGTCGCTGGAGTGCTGTAGTCGGCGTGCTGCAGCCACAGCTCCAGGAGTCTTCCCCGCGGGAAGACGGAGGCGAAGATGGGAGGAAAGCGCATCCAAGTCCGCAGAGGCATGGCGGCGTGGAGCACGAGCTCGCGGGAGGAGCCCTCATCGTGGACTCCGGGAGGAATGACCCACACCTTCGTGACCCTCCGGCGCCGGCGACGGCGCGGGCCGAGGGGATCGGCATCTCCTCTTCCAAGGCCCTCGGCATGGGCATACAAGGGAAGCAGGAATCCCGGCGGAGGCCGCTCGTACCAAGGCCTCGGCACCACTAGGCGGTCCTCCTCGTCTCGGTCGCGCAAGGCAAGCCGTTTCTTCGGCGGGAGTGGGTCTGGTCCCTCTTGAGGAGCCTTTCCCTTCTCCGCTGCAGAGAACCGGCGAATCGGAGCGATCACGACAAGGCGGAGCAAGAATCAAGGCGAAGGAGAAATCAAGGGGAGATGGACTGGAAGGGCACGCGCGGTGCGGTACTTATAGCCGGCGGAGGCCAACCGTCGGCCTCCACGATCACAGGTAATCATGACACGATTTGCATGCAGGGACTCGTCCAATCCGCGCGATCATCGAGGCGTCATGGGGAAGCGGAGACGCCCACGTCCAATCAACCGCCGCGCGGCACCCAAGGCCACAGGCTGTTAGGGCCCGCGGCGCTTCGCCCTTGCCCTTTCACCTCTCGGCACGACCAAGTTCATGCGCGCCTTGGGCCCGGGGGCTACTGTTGGCGTTCTGGGAACGGGGGTCCCCAGACTTGCCTGCCTGCGGCCTGCGGCGTGGCTCGAATGGGGGCCCAGCGTGGCCCATCTTCATCAACACAAGGCTCAAGACCCTCGCGAGGGGCCAAGCCTCGCGAGGCGGACGACACGGCGCTGCCTCAAGCGCAGCCTCCTTAGGCTGGCTCGCGAGGAGGCAGAGAGATCAAGGCGGGTACCTCACGAGGTGCCCATGACGCAAGCCATGACGACCAAGGGTGCCAGGCGGGCGCCAGCCCGTGCAACGTCTCCCTTTCCTCTTTGGTGCAAAGGGGGCAAGCGCAGGCGAGAGGATCAAGCAAAGGCACCCATTTCGGTGCAACGAGACCAAGACCAGTCCAATGGTGGGAAGGAGGTCACCATGGAGCCCAGGACGGCGTCACCACAGGGCCTTTGGCAGGCGAAGACCAACTTTAGTCAGGATAAGTGTACTAGATATTCCCCTTCAAAATGGCCAATTGTTGGCGCCCTTCCCGCTCAATATTTGGGAAGAGGCCCAGGGCCTTTGCCTATAAATAGGACTAACCACCCCCAGGGTAGGGCATCTGATCTGATCTGATCTGATCTGATCTGATTGGATCAAGTACCAAGAAACCAGTAGAGCATCGAGAAACCAGCTAGAACGTAGCAACACCCTCAGAGAGTAAGAAGGGCGATCGAACTCCCCTAACAGTTCATCCCCTAGCCAAGGACAGACCCTCACGAGGCTGTTCTTCCTTGTACTGTTCTTCCTCATCAGCCCAAGAGGCAATCCACCCACCACAAACTAGAGTAGGGTATTACACCACAATGGTGGCCCGAACTAGTATAAACCCTGCGTCTCTTGTGTTGTTCTTCTGGTAGTTAGTTCTTTGCGAGACGGAGAGGTAGAAGGCATGATCTCCGCGCGCACCCCAGAGTTCGAACCTTAAGGGTCTGCCGGAACCCGTGATCCGACATGCTGTGACGTCATATTCACCTCTCTCTCTCTCTAGTCCACTCTCATTTCTTGTGCTATCTCTCCCACGCCCCCCTGTCGGCCCCTCTATCCATGCCTCTCTCAAACACGCAATGCACACACATACCTCTCTAGGCCCTGCCAAATGCATCAAATACACATTCACACATGTTACATCACGTACCCCATTGATCTAAAAAGCCCTCTCTTCACGTTTATTTCGCATACAACATTCCTTTTGAATAAAGTGTGGCCAAAAAAATATTTTAGAATTTCTACATATATTCAACATTACAAAGTTATATGGAGGAGTATGAACGCTTGCATTGCATGGTGCCCACAATGATATTTATTCCGCACTGTGAATTTGTATATTTTTATACTATATATAAAGTTAGCCATAATAAAGAGAAACAAAGAGCATCTCTCTCTCCATCGCATACCCCCCCTCTACGCACCTTTCACGTGCGCACACAAACTATCTCCAGGTCCTCTAAAAGTGAGCCCCTAGCACATTCACACATGTTTCATCTTTCTCTCTCGATATATACAGTGACGATCATTGTATTTGAAGCGAAAGCACGATACATACATTGGACTTCAGAATCCACTCATTACGGTCACCATTTACGTTTTGTGGTTATTATACAGTCACGGGCTCACCGTACAACTCTGTATTTGCTCAAGACACAACTAGTTGACCAGTTAAACGCTCCACGTGGCACCTCTAGTGTTGCATCACATTATCACACTACCATCGGGCCCACCTGTCGGCTTGTATCTACTCTACATCTACACTCTTATAAAATACTAGCAAGATGCCCATGCGTTGCACGGAACATCAAGATGCATTTGTATGAGTAGTTTATCTTGTGGGAGAAAAGGATGAACAAGGGAAGGCCTTATTTGCAAGTGTGAAGAGGGGTGTGGGTATCTTTTTGCAAAATTGCCATAGTTTCCTTCCTATCCGTCAGATATAGATCGGACGGCCTATATTGCAGGATGGCAGGCACATGATCATCACCGACTATGATTTTTATAAGAGTAGGGATAAAATACACTCTTATAAAAAACAGAGTTGGTGATGATGGTGTGCCTACCATCCGGCAATATAGGCCGTCCAATTTATATCTAACGGATAGGAAAGAAACTATGACAATTTTGCCTAAGATGTACCCACACACCTCTCCACATTTGCAAATAAGGCCTTCCCTTGTTCATCCTTTTCTCTCACAAGATAAACTAGTCATACAAATGCATCTTGATGTTACGTGCAACGCACGAGCATCTTGCTAGTAAGAATGAAAACAAACGACAAAAAAATATTGGACGGTGGTACGAAGTCATGACCGCGGGCACAGCGGACAAGGTGGCCTTGTATTGGTATGCTGAGCCGTCTGTTTTAACACACAGGAGCTAGTGTGGTGATTATACACACACACGCATGCATGCACACGAACTGCATGCACGCAACACTCACACGGACACATGCACCCACGCACGTACGCAACACTCACACGTACACATGCAGCCACGCACGCACGCAACACTCACACGCACACATGCACGCATGCATGCACACACCAGTACACCACATGACCAACACACACTCTCACGCTCAAGTGCTCAACGTACACATGCATGCGCACACATCAGGCCCTGACAGACACATACACAACCAGGTGATTCCCGCGCATGGGGTGGAGTCTTGTCGCGCCTGCGTAAATTTGTGTTTATCTGACCTTTTTCCTATGCGAACTGACAGGTGGGACCCACAAGGAACATGGTCAATTTAACTAGTCAACATGGTGCCACGCAGACTATTTTGCCGGTCAACAGAGTGCAATCCGATGCTGAACCGTGAGCAAGTGACCGTATAATCACCGCAAAAAATATATAGTGACCGTAATCAGCTTATTCTGAAGTTTGGTGAACGTATTGCACTTTTATCTATGTAGGCCCTCCAAAACTACATCTCTACACGTTCTCGCATGTTACATCTAACAGCTATGCAATATAGCACTACTACTACACTCTAACACAATAAATCATATGTGTTTTTAGTTTTACTAGATATCATATTGTTACTTAATTATTCAGTTTGCATACATTAAAATTGCCTTTGAAATGTATGGCCAGTATCATATACCGCGCGGAAAAAATCCCGCCCTTTCCTGTTTAATCGGGTTTGTATCTATGGATCGTGCGAAACAGCAAAACTGTAGTACTATATACAGTACAAGTGACAGTTCACTAGGTCGTCGTGTCGTGTACTCCTCCGTCATAAGAGTGGAGCGCTCGCTTTCATAAATCTTCTAGTCCCTTTCACCAACATGTGGGGCATCAAGCTATCGGGTCCACGTGCCATACCGGAGTACAGTGCAGAGCAGCCGGGGTGAAGCACCCAGTCATGGCGCCGGCGTAGTAGTGAGCAATGAGGCGTAAAATAACAAAGTTGCACCTTTCCCACAGTTAAGTTGGAGGGACAAAGTAATAATGCTAAAAAAACAAGTTGGAGGGATGAAGCAACCATCATTTCACTCGTTGCTGAATCCGCTTCTCCCTCATCTTCTTCAAGTTAACCATGTGTTGCTTCTGCCTCATGTGGGAAGTGGATCGGCTTGGTAAAGCACTGACACGTGGGACCACATGATGGCAAACCGCCAGGACAACGTCCTCTAAAAATAAGAAACCTCCCCCGCCATCTGCGCGGCAAAATCACCTCCTTTTTACTAATCTTGATTCTATAATTTTTTAGATCAATATAATTGAGATTTGTATAGATAGCACACAGGAGCGAAACCAAGTGGCACGGTTAAGGGCATCCACAATGTGTAGCCAAATGTGAAAATAGCTTTTGGCGTCGAGGGAACCATTGTGGACGGTGTTGCCAAAGCCAAAAGGATGGAACCAAAGCTCCCTGATTGATTGATTGAAGGAATAGAAAAATGCAATGTCTCTCCTCTTTGTCCCGTGCTTGGACGCATGTATAGTATGGAGGAAAGAGTCTACTCCCCTGTCCCTTCTATCACAAATCACAAAGCAGTGAGGCGTCAAATCACAAAGCACGGATGAAGCAACCATCATTTCACTCTTCGCTGCCTCCGCTTCTCCATTGTCTTCTTCGAGAAACCATCTCACCGCACTAAGCTGGACGGACGAGCTATTGTGTACGAGTAGTACTAGTACATTTACGCATCCTTTGGTTCAACGGACTTCCTGAATGCAAATAAGGCGGTTGTCTCGGCTTGTAGGCGGCACGTGCAAATGACTTACCGTGGTCTCCCTCAATGGTGTTCTCCGTCGAACGCACTTCGCCAAACCACAACGTTCGAGATATTTTCGACGTCACCGCAATGGGGAAGGAAGTAAAATATAGTTACTACCTCCATTTTTTTGTACACAAGGCCAGTATATCTAAATTACAATTTGCAAACGGCCACTAACACTAATCGAGGCAAAATTGATGGGGTTTGCCTCGTACTAGCAACCAAGGACATTAATATCCCCTGCATGCATGCGGAAGTGAGAAGGTTGGTTTGCATGGCGCTGCATTAATCAAGCGATGAGGAGTGAGATGGTTAGACCTTTGGGCTTTGGAGAAAAAAAATGCATTAATTGACACGTGAAACGAGGATTTGTATCAATTAATCCCGCGAAGGAAAACCCCGCCTTTTCTTTAGCACCAGTACTCCTAGTATGTAGTACTAGTACTACGTACTTAACCTGTTTGGGTCTAGGCCTTGCATTCCCATACTTCGCCACACATTTTTGCCAAGCTTGCCTAAAGTTTTCAAAATGAAAAGGAGGTACACATGCGCACGGCTATCGCGGTCGCACCGCACCCTCACACGGTTGCTCCTGCATGCCGCAGTTGCACCGCACCCTCACATGCACAATCGCTCCTGCACGCCGCAAACCCAACCAAGGGAACAGACCCTCACTGACACGTGCTGTCGCATGTGAACAAACCAAACTCAGCCATCCTACCGCTAACACATAATTTTCGTTCATAGAGTATGTTTATCCAATCGCATGTTGTGGAGTATCCGTACGACTCATGCGGTGGTCTGTTGGGGAAGAAGAAGAGGTGAGGAAGAAGGGTTAGGAGACGTTGGATATTCATCCAACCGCCTGAAATGGTAGACTGACCCAAGCCAGGCGACTTGCATAACAATATATGTTTTTACACAGCAAAAGATCCGTAAAAACAACAACATAAAGAAAAACTATCACTGCTCGTGGAACGAGACGACCTCGTCGTCTTTGGCTGCCGGCGCGAACCAGCCGTAGCTGTCGACGTGTGTCTCCGCACCGTGGTTGTCCTCGGCCTCCAGCTACTCGTCCACACAGAGCGTGCAGGCGTTCTGCACGGACAAGAGTACCACCCAGTTCAAGTCGAGGACGCCTGGTTCCGCTTGCAGGAGGGCCTCGATGGCAGCGGCATCCACGCGTTCCGCGTTGAGTCGAGCCTCCGCCGCCCGGTTCAAGTCCAGGACGTCCGATTCCGCTTGCAGGAGGGCCTCGATGAGAGCGGCATCCGCGCGCTCTGCGTCGAGTTGAGCCTTTGCCGCCCGGTTCAAGTCCAGGATTTCCGGTTCCGCCTGCAGGAGGGCCTCGATGGCAGCGGCATCCGCGCGCTCCGCCTCAAGTTAAGCCTCCGCCGCCCGGTTCACATCCACGAGATCCGGTTCCGCATGCAGGAGAGCCTGGATGGCAGCGGCATGTGCGCACTCCGCGTCGAGTTGAGCCTCTGCCTCTCGGTCCTCCTTTAGTATCGCCAGGTTGAACCGTTGGTCCGCCTCCACCATGGGGGACTCGGACGCCGGCACAAAGTCAACGTCCATCGTCTCATACCCATCGGGGGCCTTCTGCGCCGCGACGTCCGCCATGAACATTGGATCGGCTTCCTCCTCCTCGTAGCTTGCCTCCAGAGAACTCGGGGATTGGCCCGCCGCAAAGCGAGCTTGGGATCGGAGGTCTCCGGCGCCGACCGCCGCCGCGATTTCTGTGCGGCGCTCCGGCGTCAGCATCTTGTAGTACGTGATCTTGCGGCACACCATGGTTTTCCGGCGAACTAGGGGACGCTTGATGCGGGCTAGGGGATCGAAAGGTGGGGGAAGGGGCTGGAGATTAGGTGTGGTTTTAAGGCAGTGGCTGGTGTAGGCCGAGCAGCGAAGGTTCTGGTGTGAATAGTGGTTCCGATGATGACCGGTCAATCGGTTTTGACTGTACATCGCTCTTGTTGCCTTCGCATTGCAGCCCAGCACGCTGAACCCTCCACGTCGCTCACCGAATGGAATGCGCTTTGTCTTTCGTTTTCGCTCGCTTGTGGGACCGCAGTTGAGAGCAAACCGACGTCCCTCCCCATCCCCCACCCGCGTCATTTTATGCAGAGTAAATAAAAACAGAGGGAGTATACTACGGATGAGGATCCCCTGACATGGCCGAATCCATTGAGTAACTGACATGCGGGGCCTAGCAAGCATGGGGTCCGCCAGTAAGTGACCGAAAGGGAGGGTAAGGCAGGGATACGTATGTGAAAGGAGCTTCCAATGATATAATTTTCACATTATACATCTCATGTACTATTAATCTTGTCAATAGTCAAATGCGGTTTTGAAAAACGCATTAGAGCATGGTTAATAATATAGCTAGTCGATGGCTATAAGGAACTGCCATGTCATCTATAGACATTATCTATTATATGCACTCAATACAGTAGTGTGGGCTATAAGGTTGGCTATTTCCCTCAAAAAAAATTATAAGGTTGGCTATTGTATTAGTACTTTTTTCCATCTCCTCTCCATCTCTTTCTTCATATTTATTGTACGCATTTAACTAGGAACGCGTATATAGCTAGGCTCTTGCATGAGAGCTCACCCCCCTTACTTTTTCACATCTCTCTCCTCCACATAGGCTCTATATAAATGGAAGGAGGGAGTACAACTATGAGCACTGCATACTCTAGTACAGATGTTGTCAGTACTCCACTAGTACTATTGGATAGGGAGCTTAAAAAAAGTCACTATTGGACTGGCTATACGTGGCGAAATCCTAGTAGGAAGAGCATGCGCGAGAACAAGCACATTCACGTGGTTGAAAACAAATTGGAAACCATCTCAAGTACAAATCTAGGACTACGTATGAATCTAACAATATTGATTGGGCGTTGTTGAATGTTGATACTTTTTTTTTATCAAAGTAGAGATACTTTGACTACACATAAAACTTATATGTAAACTAGAAATGATAGGAGGGAGTATATTGTACGTTCAAAAACGAAACGAACATTGAATACCCTTTATATATGATTGGCGGATGCTATGATCACCGGCTCGAAATTTTGAATCCACCTTAGGTATCACACATGCCCCCACTCGTTCTCTCTCGATTTCATCTCGGGGTCCGGAGATCGATTGAAAGAGGACTAGGGTGGGTACAATATGTTCATTTCGCTTATGAACGTACAATATACTCCCTCTGATCCACACAGACCCCCCCTCCCCCCCCACAGGTCATTTCTATCATAGAAACAGACCAAACCTTTATCTCCTTGCACGACACGCAATTGATCTCTGAACAACAATCGATCTGTTCAACATGTGTCGGGGCATGCATGAACCGAATGGGATGCCAAAACTAAGACGCGAAGCGACACGTAGTGGAGGCAAAGTGAAAATTCAAACGAACCGTTTGTTTGTATGCATGTCAGACAAATTACAAATAAACATTGGAAATACAAGCATGGTCTAGGCCCACATGCGAATGATACTCGGCAGAATGTTCAAATGAGGCATGCGGGAGGCTGGACTCGACCGGAGGGCGACATGATCGATGGAGAAGAGGGTTGGAGATGAATGAGAAATAAGCAAATGGCACATGATTATACTTGACCGGCTCAAATAAACAATAAGTTGTCTCGCTTGGCCTACATAGTGAAAGGCCTAATGCGCAATGCGGAGCACTGAAGCTCGAATATGGCCGGAAAAACAGGGAAACCAACATGTGGGGCACACCTGTCGGGACGACGTAGCGCAAACTAGTCCAATGGAGGAGCTGGCCCACTACCTCCTCGCTACCGGCAACCGTTCGATCATGTGGGTCATGGGGGCCAACAACGTGCCGCAGCTCCAGCACCGCCTATGGACACGGCGACCGCGGTGAGCGACACGCTCGTCGTCACTAGACACGGTCGGTTTCAGTGTGCCAAGGGTGGCATTAGTGTTGTGGCACGACCAACAGCTAGTATGTTTGGTTTGTGCCCAAGGTTGCCCCATCAAAGCATTGGGTAGCCAAAATTTTGGTTGCCCATGATTTGGCCGACATCGCCAAGAAAAATGAACTAGAGTTGGCTAGAGTTCACTGGCATGCCAAAAAATGGCAACCATCCATTTTTGGGTCATGACCAAATCCTCAAAAAAATGGCAACCATCCAAACAAAGACCAATCTTTGGGTCATGATCAAAATTTTGGTAAGGTGCACTTTGGCCACAATCCAAACACACCCCAGCACCCAACTCGTCGAGGATGCACGGGGCGCCGGGACACGTCCGCGGAGTGGTGTAGCACGGCCAACTGCATCCTCAGGACCTGAGACCATGCCGGGTCGTCTTGCTTTTTCAATGACATGCGTCGATCGCATGTGAGCAAAGGGCATCTCCAACGTTGCCACGACTGCATCTGACTACCCTGGCACACCAAAAACCCTCGTCCCTCGCGCCATCGCGCGGTGCGTTCCCAGCCGGCGCCAGCTGCCCGCATTCATGCCGTCCATCCATATGCCGTCGTTAAGAGGCTCGGTGCCCGAGGAACCAACTCCGGCGACTTAATGACGCCCCAGGATGCTTGGCCTCACCGGAATGCGCTACTTAAAGCGGCAATGCCCAGCTAACCTCCACACCATAGCGCATCGTCCTACTACCTGGCATCACATCCGCCATGAACGCAAGCGCGAATGCACTGCGGAAGAGCTTGTCTTCGGGGATGGAGCTCAAGGTCGCCGCCCTCACTCAAGTTGCCGCACAAGATGTGGCCACGTTGGCGGCCGACGACGAGAGCACCGTCAGCCACGCGTCCTACTTGCCGCCGTCCAACGTCCAGCACCGCCGAGGTCGGGGACTCCTCCGAGGATGAGTAGGGCATGGGAGGCGGCAGGGCATGGTGTTCCAACTGGCCGGTCCATCTCCCGTGTTCTACTTTTCCTCGCCGGAGACCACACCTTCACTTCACGGGTCTTGAACCCCGCCCCCGTACATGGAGATCGCAGATGGAGGATGTCGGTCGCCCCCGTAGAATAGGTTTAGGGTTGGGTTTCTTTTATTTTTCTGTCATATAAAAGTTCGAAATGTAATGAAAATCTGCCGTGTTTGCATTAATCTCGGCCGGTGTATATGAACTTTCACAATAATATAGTATATTGTAGGAGTACTAGCAAGATGCCAGTGCGTTGCACGGAAGATCAAGATCTTGTGGGAGAAAAGGATGAACGAGGGAAGGCCTTATCTGCAAATGCACATTCACGCATTTCACATTTTTCTACATCTACGGGAACCTACGAAAGGGTTAACATAAATTGCCTCTCTCTCTCTCCTCCCCCGATTTTCATGGTGGTGGGCCCCTCCCTCCCGCCAATCTACAATCAATAGCTCACACGTTTCGCGTTATGTTAATTACATAACTGGGACTATGTAGGTGTAGCATTACTCGTCCTAAAAAACCCAACTAAGCCAACCTCCCAGCATATCGCGCGGGAAAAGACCCGGCCTTGCCATTTCAGTCGGGATTACCGGATTACTAGTAGTAGTATCGATGGATCGCGCGAAGCAACAATTTTTTTTGAGGGGGCGAAGCACCTAGTTTAAAAGGAAAAAATGTGGTACACTCACAACACCCCTCTCGCGGTCGCTTTGCACCCCACACACGTTCGGTCCTCGCTTCGGCTCACGCAAACGGAACTCGCTTCGGCTTGCCTCTTCACTGACACGTGGGACTGCACTTGGATAAACTGACCATGCGCCAAACTCCCCCCGCCCACCGCGCGAAAATCCTCCCCCCCACCCAAAAATTCCCCCCAAATCCTAGATTCAACCGCCGTTCGGCCAACTAGCTAATAATATTCCCCAAACCCCCTCCCCCCGTCCCCCTCCACTCCATTCGCTCCGCCAAAGCCACCCTCCCCGCCACGCCAATACGTCGGCACCGCGGTTCGTCGAGGGAACGCACGGTGATCCTCTCGCTCCCACAGTATGCTCTCGTAGACTGCCGTCCTCTAGCTGCGTCGCCACCGCTGGCGACGTTCTTGTGGAGGCGCACGATGGTCAGCGCCACCACCGCTCACGACGTTCGTGTGGAGACGCATGGCGGTCAGCTTCTCCCATGTTACGCGCATTCTAGACTGAGGCCCCATGCATGTCGGTGTAGCGCTGAATGTTAGCTGATAGACGCTGTTAATCTCACTGTTTGCTGAAGTAGTTTACAGTCAATATGCTCTGCTTAAGAAGCTTCCTTGCCCTATCTTGCACTAAATCTGCTTAGCTGAGATGGCACCCCAAGGCCGATTAGTTACTAAAATATCCTACCATATATTTATGGTGACGTAGATTGCCATGGTCTTGTAGCCAATCTGTTAGGTGAAATAGCTCTACACCGTTTTATACTCGATCTTTGTTGCTGCGATGGCCTTCGATAGTTTGATGGCTGTGTGCTCGGCCTCATTGACTCCTGAAATAGCCAGCCATAATTTAGCACTCAAATCTGTTTGCTGAATTAGCTTTACATATATTTCATTACTTAGATCTGCTCGTCCAAATATCTTGCCATAGCTTTAGACATCGACCTAGGTATTTTCTTCTGAACTTAATAAAAAAGCATATATGTTTTTCCTGTAATATCTAGTAGAAGAACTAATTTGTATGTCTAACAGATGGACAGGGCTTGGATAACTTCTGCTCGAAGATTCTCCATTGCATATGCCGAGGGGGTTGAAAACTTCATGAACTTTATCAGAGCTGAGTATGGTGGTCCGAAATCAGATGTGCTCTGCCCGTGTAGCAGTTGTATGAATTCAGTTACAAGACCCCAGTCAACTGTGAAAAATCATCTATACTTGTATGGGATGTCGGTCACATATACTAGGTGGGTTCATCATGGTGAAGTGTGAACGTCAATGTTATTCACTACGTGGAAGCAGCAGATCACCATCTTGATCTGCCTGATGCTCAGGTGGAAGAGGAGGAGGAGGAGGTGGTGGCGGAGCCAGTGAGTTTGACCAACACTGAAACAATGCTACGAAATGCTCGTGCATTCCATGAACTTTCACCTGCAGAAGAAAAATGGTGGGCCCGCATGTTGGAACAATGCAATGTGGGTGTCACCCCAGGAAATAAGCTGTCGGTATTCTAAGCTATGGTCACCTTTCTTCAGGTGAAGACATCTGAGCAGATGACCAACAAATCATTCGATGCGATGTTGGCTGCTTTCAGCAATGCTTTCACAGATGCGTCTGAGCTGCCACACACCTACAGTAAAATGAAGAATTTCCTTCGTGCAGTTGGAATTGGATATGATATGATCCATGTTTGTAACAATAATTGTGTTCTGTTCTGGAAGGATTATGCCAACTTAAGTGAATGCCCGAAATGCAAATCATCAAGATGGAAAGATGGTCATACTGTGAAGAGGATTCCTCATAATGTTCTGAGACATTTTCCAATTACACCAAGATTGCAGAGGTTGTTTCATGATGCTGAAACAAGAGAGGATGTACTATGGCATTGTAGGAACCAGGATTTCAGAGATCAGAATGTAATGAGCCATCCATCACATGGTAGTATGTGGAAAAGCTTCAATCAGAAGCACGAAAAGTTTGCTGCTGACCCGAGAAACATTAGACTTGGCTTAGCTTCAGATGGATTTAACCCATTTGGCCACCAGATCGGCACATATAGCATGTGGACAATGCTTGTTATCCCTTACAACATGCCTCCAAATGTCTGCACCAAAGAATCAAACTACATGATGACCTTGCTCATCCCAGGTCCAAAAAGTCCTGCAAAGGATTTTGATTTGTCCATGGAGCCTCTTATGGAGGAACTTCAACAGATAAGGAGGGGTGTTCTGACTCGAGACCTATATAGCAACCCACCAGCTGATTTCTTTCTGTGTGCTGTTATAATTTGGTGCATCCATAATTATCCGACTTTGGGCACTATGTCAGGGCGAACGACACATGGTTACAATGCATGTGTTCGCTGTGACAGGAATCCGCTGTCATACGCAATACTTAGTGTCGGTGAGAACGACACCTATGGGATCACAAAAATCCCTACTACGGTTAGCGGGGCGTGGGGTTGAAAGAAGAGTGGATCAAACAGATAGCACACGATTCGTTTATCCAGGTTCGGGCTGCAAGGATGCGTAAAACCCTACTCCTGCTTTGGTGGATGTATATCTGTGTTTTTGAACTAGCTATGGGGCGTGCAGAGCTCCAAAAAGCCGAATCCTTCTCCTGGTCGCCTCGGGCCTCCTTTTATAGAAAAAGGGGTTGCCACAGTGGCACACAGGAGGTGGAAAGGGTACAGTGATGCGAGGTTATCCCTCGCATTACATGACAAGGCGCATTTAATGCGTTTGCTTAGGTGTCCATCGCCGCTCCTCCTCGCGTCGACACGCGCCCTGGCCAGTGTTGCCCGTGGTGCCATGTAGGCAGGCAGGCAGCTGAGGTGGCGCGGTGATGGTGTCTTCACGAAGATCTGCGTGCCGCCACGCAGGTGCCTGCCCAGTTGGTTGGGTCGGCAGCTGTATGTGAACGGCGGTGGAGGCTTGGTTGGTGTGGGCCTGATGGTGGCCTATAGACGTCCTCGGCAAGGGCCTTGCCGGGGCCTCGGCAAGGGTCTTGTCGCGGCGCCTGCCGTCGTCCCTGGCAAGGCGCTTGCCGGGGGTCTCGTGATCTTCCTTGGCTGATATTTTGCTAAGGGTCGTCGTCTTCTTAGTGCATATCTGATCTTGAGTGTTTCTTCATAAAGGTCTGCATGCCACCACGGAGACGTCTCCCGAATCCTTGCCCCATGGGGGCAGTGGACTCAAGGGTGATTTGCTCCGTTGGCGTGGGGCGAGTTGCCGCGGCAAGGGTCTTGCCGGGGCTGCTAAAGCCAGTCCCGGCAAGGATCTTGCTAGGGGAGCCTGCCTTGTCCCTTGGCTCTTCGTGGTCCTGGCCTTGGCGTTGCTCCAGTTCCCTTGAGCTTCGGTCTTACCCTGCTCACCTCCCTTGCCTTGCTCGTTGTGGTCGTGGGTGCGGCTCTGACTGCCCGTGCACAGTTATAGGGGTACAAAAAGTGCACCCCTCTTTTTGTGCACCGACAGGGGCCCCCGGGCCTGGGCCACACATAAGCGCAACACGTTGTTGGGCTAGGCCCAAAACGATGCGCGGGCAGGCAGGGCGGTTTTTACCGTGGTAAGATTTTTCGCGCGCTGCGCTTCCCATGACTCGCGCGCGTGGCGCGGCATGGGGAGGTGGGCGTGAAGTGGGCGGCATGCATGGGGTTGGTCTCTGCCCGCATGCGTCACGTCGTAGTTAATGAGAAAAAAAGGAGGCAACCCGCACCTTCCCCGTAAAAGGGAATAACCGCGGGCGCGCTGCTCACTTTGCCTTCCCCTCTTGCGCCTTTTCCGATCTCAGAATCGCCGCTTCTCTTTCCTTCCTCTCTAAGCTTTCGCCACCGTCTGCCGTCACCGTGTCCCCGGCGCCCTTTGTTCTTCGCTCCTCTTGGCCGTCATGGCGCCTAAATCCACCAAGGGCAAGGGAGGGGCCAAAGACGCCGGAGCGGTGGAGGTGCCGGAGAGTGCGTTGGCAGTGCAGCGCATGCAATCTGCCTTCTTTTCCCCCTCGACGGTCGACGTACACGAGCTTCAGGCCTCCTTCAAGCCCCTGTGGGGGTTGAAGACGGGGGGAGGGAATTCGGGGCACCCGGCCACGCGCGTCGTCCCCGCCAACTGCGCTGAGGCCGGGCCAAATCGGTAACCCTTCTTCGTCGATTACTTCTCCTATGGCCTCTGTCCCCCATTTTCTGACTTCTTTAGCGACGTCATGCATACCTACGGCTTCCATCTCTTGGATTTTACTCCAAATGCCATGGCGTGCATGGCTCTTTTCGCGCACCTTTGTGAGGGCTTTGCCAGGGTGCATCCCAACACGGCGCTTTTCCGCCATTACTTCTTCCCTCGGATCCAAACAGGGGCACCATCTCTGGTTGCATCGCCTGGATTCCGAAATCCAAGGGAGCGTACCCGGAGGGGGCCATGAAGGAGAGATGGGAAGAATGGCGGGGTCGGTGGTGCTGGATTGAAGAAGAAGACCCGCCGGTGTTCTTCGAAGTCCGTCGGGTGCCGCCGATCCGCAGAAGTGATTGGCGTGATGTCGATGGCGACGACAAGAAGCTTACCGTCGCCACCACCAGGATTCTTCGGCTCACCGAGGCCGGGCTCACCCTCGAGATGATCAGGGTGGACTTTATCCTCCGCCGGATCGCCCCGCTGCACAACAAAGGGAGGCCGACCTGGCTTTTCACGAACCCCGCAGATATCATGCGGCTTCGCCCCGGCCTCGATCGCAACTTCATGGTGATGCAGCATGCCCACTTCTGCCAACGACTCTTCCAGCTCGACGTGGGCCATGATGGCGAGATTGAGCGGACCGGCAAGGCTGGGAGGGCCGCCGCGAAGGCCGGCAAGACCGTCAGGGGGCCCTTGTTCAAGTTGCCAGCAAAAGTAGTCTCGTTGTGCAATAATTCACGTCGGACCGACATCATTGCCATGATGCCGGATTGCAACGCGCACGGCCCCGTCCAGAGCTGGGCCGCGCCAGATGATGCCCAAGTGCAAGAATTCTTTGATACTCTGCATGAGGGGTATGTCAATGTTGACGCCGAGTGGCTGCTCGTCCAGGACACTAGTCAGGTGGAATTGGACTACATTGCCGCCAGGGCAAGGGAGGCACAACTTGCCGCGGAGGCCGGCAGTGCTGGTGGCGTGGAGGAGAGGGCCGCGGCGGCCGCGGAGGAGGAGGAGCTCGCCCGATGGGCGGCGGCCTCCGGGGAGGTCAACAGTGCCGACACCGGGGCCCCCCTTGTCGAATACGCGGTCGACGAGTCGTCGGAGGAGGAAGCTGAGGACGCGGGCCTGATGCCAGCCACGAGAAGGGGGCGAGTCCTGTGGCGAGCTGGCTCCGGCGAGCCGGTCCGGCCCGGCAGGACTGCGCGGCCTCAATTAACCCTGGAGGGGTCCGGGCGGCACACGAGGACCACAGCGGTGAAGAGGCCGACAAAGGCCACGGAGAGGAGCAAGACAACTGCCCCTTCCTCATCCAGGTGTGCGCCAACCCCGCCTTCTTCGCCTCCTCCAGCGGACGTCGACCCAGATGTCGACGTGGGGGTCACTTTTGATCTCAGGCCTCTTAGCTCGAAGAGGAAAAGGAAACCAGTGGAAGAGGAAGAGATGGATGATGAGTAAGTACTCTGTTTCTCACTGTCATCTCTGTTCCTGAATTATGCCACTTATCTTGATCCATCTTTGCTTTTGTAGGGACGCAGAGACGTTGGCCCAGAGGGTAAAGAGGGCCAGGGCCTTGGTGGGCGGCCAACCCCTGGCTAGTGCTCCAAAGACGCCACTGGTGGTGTTGAGCAGCCCGGATAGCAGTCCCAGCACAGCCCCCAGCGTAAGTTCGTCACCCTCCTCTTATCGACATGTGGTAAGAGTTCAATGCTATGGTGCTGACCTTGTCGGGTTTGCAGGAGGGGAGCGGCAGCAGGAGGAGCCGCAGAGGGCTACCCCCAACACACCACCCCCATCGACTACGCCGCCACGGGGGCGTCCCCGGCAAGAGCGTCAAGCACCGAGCCCACACCCATGGAGGAAGAGGGGAACTTGGGCGCTGGTGACTCTGCCACGGAGCCGAATACTGGCGGGGAGGGGACTTCTGCTTCATAGCCCGGTACTGGTGGGTCGCCTGTGCTCCGTCTCTGTTTTTCCCTTATTCTTTTTCTTGGCTTCATTGCTCCCATTACTACCCAGGCCCTCCTTCGGTGGATATGGAGGACGTGGATACTGTTGTTGGGAACATTGCTGAGGAGGCCGCGACGGAGGCTGACGGGATTGCCGCCGAGGAGGCCGCCAGAGATGCTGACGAAGTCGCCGCTGATGAGGCCGCCAAGGATGCTGCCGGAGACGCTGCTGCGGGGGCCGCCGAGGCGACCGGTGAGGCTTCTGCTGAGGGTGCCAGCGGTGGGCCTGCCGGGGAGGCCGGCAAGGCCACAACCGAGGAAGAGGTGGTTGAGGATCAGCCTCCTTCCTCCACAACCTCGGGCCCCGGCCGATATCTGAAGGTGGGCGACGATCTTTTCGTCCATCTTCCACGGGTGTCAAGTTCCCGAGCGCCCGCCGAAGGGGAGGTCTTCGACGGCGAGGTGCTTGCCGCCACCAGGCTCGAGGTGGTCGATGAACCGAGCGTTGGCGGTGATGGTTCTCCAGAAGAGCAGCTTTTCCGCGCCATGGGGGCCAATTTGCGAAAACTCCAAGTGCTCTACCGTGCCCGTATGGACAAGGTTAAGTCCAAGATGGCAACGGTGGACAAGGTGGAGGTGGACTTCAAGGCGCGCGTTGCTGAGACGCAGACCTGGTTCCACCAGACTTGCGAGGAGCAGAGGGCCTTTCAGGAGGAATTGGCCAAGCGCAATGTAGAGATCACCATGAAGATGGCTGACACCGAGAAGGCCCAGGAAAAGGCGGCGAACTTGGTTGCCACGACCGAGGCCGCCCAGAACCAGCATCAAGCCGCATTGGATTCCCGGGAAGAGGACCTCACCGCGCATGAAACGAAGATTGCCGCAACGCTCCGCCGCAAGGATGAGGAGCTCGAGGCCCTTGTCGTGCGACGGACACGCGAGCTGGAGAAGAGGCACAAAGAGGCACTCGATGCCCAGGCTCTGGCCCATGCCTGCAAGGTAAAGGAGTTGGAGGTAGAGCGGGACGAGCTGAAGGAGCAGGCCCTCAAGCTGTCCAACGAGAAGAGAACGCTCAACAGCGCCTTGGTAGAGGCGCAAGGAGCGGTCATCAGCAGGACTGGGGAGCTCTCCGAAGCGCAAAACTCCGTCAGAGATCTCAAGCTAAAGTTGGAGAATCTCGACAAGATGTAGTCGGAGAGCAGGGCTCGGGAGGAGACCTTGACCAGGAGCCTGGAGGAGGAGAAGCAGCTGCGGGCGAACGAGGCCGCCTCCCACCAGGAATATGTGGCAGGCGAGAACAGATGGATCAGCCGTCTAGAGGACGTCACCGGCAGGGTCACCTGCAGTTGGCCACCATGGGGATGCCAAACATGAGGTATGCCCCTGAGCGCAGCGGGACCGTCAACACCAAGCTGACCCAGTTCTTCGAGGGCGTCCTTGGAGCCTTGGCTTATCTTCACTCCAGCAAAGCGGCCACGTTGGCCGAGGAGGCCCGGCGACTTTGCCGGGGGGCCATGACCAAGGTCCTCACCAAGATGGCGTACTGGAATCCCGACCTCGACTTCGAAGCCGCGATGGATAGCTTGCCGGATGGTACTGACCTCACGGTGCTCAAGGAGCGCATCAAGCCCATCATCATAAGCATCGACGAAATCAAGAGGGTGGAAGGCCAGCGCCGGGATTAGGCATCCCGTTCTTCATTGCCGCTGCAGGTTCACGACCAAGACAAATTTTATCTTTAGTTAGAACCGCAGCAATGATGTGATGTAACATAACTTTCGCAGTACTCTTAATTTTCGTGCATGTTATTTCCCCGTTCAATTTCTCTTTGTATGTGCGCCCTACGTCGATTGGGTAGGTTCGCCGGCATGGAAGCCCCAAGCAGCATTTTGGGGACGGATCCCCATGGGCCTGCCGGGTATGCATGCTGCCGGGCGAGCCACCTTTCCGTTCTGAACGTGGCCGCTCGAACTGTCGAGCTTGACTCGAGTCAGAATCGAGAGTGTTGTTGATCGTGGAAGGCTACTCTGCCATTCTCGACGCAGCCGCTTGAGCTGTTGAGCGGACTCGAAACAGGGCTAGGGCGTTGCCGATCGTGGGAGAACCCCCTGGCATGCAGGTTTCCCATACAAAGGTGTGACATCTCCGGGGGGGAATAACTTCATACAAGAAAGATAAAACAAATCAGGGTTCAGCGCAACTTAACTTCTGTTTGCAGTCGCTCGAGTGCCGATCTTCCGGCCTCCTTCCTTCTCCAAGAGCCGAAGATGAAGGAGTGCTGGACTAACTGCTAGAGCCGATTCTCACAACTGCGCCCCCTACCTGGCGCGCCAAAGATGTCGGTGAGAACGACACCTATGGGATCACAAAAATCCCTACTACGGTTAGCGGGGCGCGGGGTTGAAAGAAGAGCATATCAAACAGATAGCACACGATTCGTTTATCCAGGTTCGGGCCGCAAGGATGCGTAAAACCCTACTCCTGCTTTGGTGGATGTATATCTGTATTTTTGAACTAGCTATGGGGCGTGCAGAGCTCCAAAAAGCCGAATCCTTCTCCTGGTCGCCTCGGGCCTCCTTTTATAGAAAAAGGGGTTGCCACAGTGGCACACAGGAGGTGGAAAGGGTACAGTGATGCGAGGTTATCCCTCGCATTACATGACAAGACGCATTTAATGCGTCTGGTTAGGTGTCCATTTGCTTTATCGGGGATGGGGGCGAAGTCCGTCCCGTCCATCGCCGCTCCTCCTCGCGTCGACACGCGCCCTGGCCAGTGATGCCCGTGGTGCCATGTAGGCAGGTAGGCAGCTGAGGTGGCGCGGTGGTGGTGTCTTCACGAAGATCTGCATGCCGCCACGCAGGTGCCTGCCCAGTTTGTTGGGTCAGCAGCTGTATGCGAACGGTGGTGGAGGCTTGGTTGGCGTGGGCCTGATGTTGGCCTGTAGACGTCCTCGGCAAGGGCCTGGCCGTGGCCCCGGCAAGGGTCTTGTCGCCGCACCTGCCGTCGTCCCCGACAAGGTGCTTGCCGGGGGTCTTGTGGTCTTCCTTGGCTGATATTTTGCCAACGGTCGTTGTCTTCTTAGTGCATATCTGATCTGGAGTGTTTCTTCACAAAGGTATGCATGCCACCATGGAGACGTCTCCCAAATCCTTGCCTCATGGGGGCAGTGGACTCAAGGGTGATTTTCTCCGTAGGCGTGGGGCGAGTTGCGGTGACAAGGGTCTTGCTGGGGCTGCTAAAGCCAGTCCTGGCAAGGATCTTGCCGGGGGAGCCTGCCTTGTCCCTTGGCTCTTCGTGGTCCTGGCCTTGGCGTTGCTCTAGTTCCCTTGAGCTTCGGTCTTACCCTGGCTCACCTCCCTTGCCTTGCTCGGTGTGGTCGTGGGCGCGGCTCTGACTGCCCGTGCATAGTTATAGGGGTACAAAAAGTGTACCCCTCTTTTTGTGTACCGACACTTCGCAATATCTGTTACATTGGACACCACCGTTTCCTTGCCAACGACAAGCCGCATCCTAGAAAATACCGAAGACATGTGTTCAATGCAAAGCATGAAAACCGTGATGCACCAAAGAGGCTCACCATCGATGAGTTGCAAGTGGAATTAGAGAAGGTCAGGCATATACACCAGGAAACCATCCTGATAATGGTAGTGGGAAAAGGAAGCGTGGCAGGGCAGAAGAGAGATTATTGTTTACCTGCAGGTCCACTTTGTGGGACTTGGAGTATTGGAAAGATTTGGATCTACAACATAATTTTGATGTGACGCACATCGATAAAAATATATGTGACAGCATTATCGGCACACTTCTTAATATTGAAGGCAAGACAAAACATACCTTAAAATCTAGGATTGATTTGACACACCTGGGTATCAGAAAGGATTTGCAGGTGCAGGATGAAGGTAAACCACGGGATATGGCACCAGCTGTGTACGTCTTGGACAAGGTAAAAAGAAAAGAATTCTGCAAGGTCCTGTCATGTGTGAGATTCCCAGATGGATTTGCTTCCAACCCTGAAAGGAGAGTCAGTGCAGATGGAGACAAGGTACAAGGGTTGAAAACTCATGACTGCCACATCCTACTTCAAAGGGTTTTACCTGTTATCCTTATAGGATTGGGCCGCCCTGACTTATACAGAGCAGTTGCAGAGTTGGGACAATTCTTCAGGGAACTCTGCAGTAGAAATATCAGGATAGATGCTTTGGAGCGTCTTAGAGACAAGATACCAACTATCCTATGCAACCTTGAGAAGATATATCCTCCAGCCTTCTTTGATGTGATGGTGCATTTGGCTGTTCATCTACCTGATGAGGCACTACTTAGAGGTCCAGTACAGTATGGCTGGATGTACCCTATTGAAAGGCGGCTAGGCACTTTCAAGGGCTATGTTAGGAACAGAGCTAGACCCGAGGGTTCCATTGCAGAGGCCTACATTGCTACAGAAGCGTTGACATTCTGCTCAAAATACATTGAAACAGCTGATCAGCTTAGCAAAGACGTGGATGAAGACAATCCCGGGCTCAATGTTTTCGATTATTCTATTCAAGTTACAGGGGAGAGTTGACAAGAGGACAAACCTAAAGATTTGGACAAAATGTTTTGGTATGTGTTGAATAACTGTCCTGAGATACTACCTTATATCAAGTGCTAAGTAATGCAGCTTATACATCGTAATCTACTAAACTTGCAACACATTCTTATATATTTAGATGTTTGACGCGATCACTATGTTGTGCAGCATCTACAAAAAGGAGTTACCGCCGCAAAATCCAAGAAACATTGACAAACTGGTTATGGCAGGATTTGTGAAATGGTTCAAGAGCCATGTAAGCTTTTGAATTGCACTGTCAGTTTTTTAATATATTGAGTACATAAGATGATCAGCTTGTCTATTTTCTAACCATAGGTTAAGAAGATGTAGGAGGATGGGCAGGCAGTTGATGATGCCCTTTACTCACTAGCAATGGGTCCTGATACTCGGGTAAGACATTATGAATCTTGCATTGTTGGAGATGTGCGCTACACCACCCTTGCATGAGACGAAGGCAGGAAGACACAAAACAGTGCCATCATGAGCACGGATACGTATGACAAAGAGACTACTGAAATGTATGCTAACATAACAGACATTGTTCAGTTGCAGTATATCTCCAGTTTCGAGGATCATCGGTGTGTGGTCTGTTGTGCTATCGTTGGTATAACCTATTTTCCAGGATCGCAAAACCCAGAGCTGATGATTATTTCAAATCCATCAATGTCAAGGCGGCGTACCAGACCAACGAGCCTTTTATTTTTGCAAATCAAGCAACACAGATATTTTTCTTCGAAGACACATTTGCACGTAGCGATGACTGGAGAGTAGTGCAAAGGTTTGAGCAGAGGAATTCGTTTAATGAAGTTGCACAACAAGATGATGCTTACACTACTCTGATGTACAAGATAACACACATGTTCCTAATATCTTTGAGAACCATCACGTCAATGATGTCGGCGAAAAGATTGCCTGTCGTGCTATGGACATACAAGGGTTGATCAAGAAGAAGCCAACGTTCGAGGACGAAGAAGAAGATGACACCGTGGGGAATTACGATTCAGACTGATACACATGGCGAAGATGTTGACGCTGCTGCTGCGGATGATGATTACATTGCTTTTGTCGTATTTGCCTGTCAGAAGACGTTTTTTTATCTACTATGTGAAATTGTGTTTGCTATGACAACTGAAACCTGATGAACTTGTTGTTTAGTATTTTCCTATGAGAACATCACTTGTTATGTATGCTGATTTGTGTTTGGTGATTGTATGATGACTAAAACATGATGACATTGTTGTTTAGTTGTACTCATATTTGGCTGTGAAACTTGAATTTGATGACATAGTTTGCTGTTGGACTGCAATTTGCTCGACGTCTTCGAATGAGAACGAAGCTGACCCGACAGGTCCTCTGCTAATTTGTTTATTTATTACCAAAAGGGCCTCTGCTATTTATTTATTTATGAGCAAAAGGGGATACCCCATGATTTCCGTTAATAGAAATCATTAGATGTTCACAACACTACGCCCAGCCTGCTACACAGGTTTCATTCATTACTAGTTTCAGCAAAGTGCTCATGTCATAGCCACTGAATACATCATGAGTGCTACATACACTGCAAATAAAGAGACAATCATCCTACAGAGCACATCGATTTTGCCCATTATCTTCACAAGCTCTTTCATCTCCTCATTGCTGTCAAGGCCGTTCAGCAGCTGTTGCTTGGCCATGATCAGAGGAACTGCATCTTTAACCTTCTGCTCTGCATCTTCCTCTTCTGCCATTCCTTCAGTTACTTTTCCAACACCCCAACCTACTGGTATTGGGATCCCTCGGATAACCAAATAATCAGCATAGTTGCACTCGCCCACATCAGCAACTTCGTAGAAATACACACGAATCTTCCCTTTTCTGCATGAATCAAATTGGAAGATCATCAACCAAACTATTAAAAAATAAGCAACTGAAAGCAGCAGAACAACACTTAAACATATTATTACCCCATGATTCGGGCATTTGTAGAAGACTCGGCCGAGGTTAAGGATTGTGGTTGAGACGTGACGGATGACTCTGCGTGATTTCCAGCAGTGGCACCACACCAACGGCAGCGGGTTACGATGAGCAACCGGCTGCAGTGCGCATGCCGGCGTGGGTGCGATGAGACCCACATGTAATGGTACGGGTGGCGACTTGGAGTATATTTGGTTGTTGCCTGCTGAAGAGCAGGTGGAAGAGCAGCCAGCGGACATGGTTGCTACGACCAGAGCTTATGATGCTAGGCAGAGTAAGTAGAGAAGAGGAGAAGCGAACGTTGGATATGCCAGTTTCATTACTTGCAGAGTAGCATAGCACCATATATAGTCATAGTCTAGGTTTGGATTCGAACCAGCTACAGGAGCACGTCTCTCTTTTTTCTAAAACTCAGCAACGTCTCTTTACTGGTACACTAGCTTGTTCTGTACGCCTTCTCAAGTCTTTGATTCCTCCACCTGACATCTGGGACCCACCGAAAGGGCCTCTGTATTTCGCGAAAAGAACGTGCCCCCCGCTGACAGGTCGGACCCACCAGGTATCTTCGCGCACAAGGAAGTGCCTCCTTATTAAGCACAAAAAATTGAATACTCCCCCTGCCAACTGGAACCCAGCATCGTGGGAGGCTGACTTTTGGGCCTACCAAGTTGACGGGGACGGAAGGCTTTGTCAACTTAGTCAATATGAACGATTCTAGCTCCAGTTACCGTATGATGTTCATCCAACGGCAGTAGTGCTTGTTCAACCTCTGGTCTTCTTGCTCCAGCCGCCCAAACCAGCGCCGGTCGTGCCGCGTGCTCCTGCCTCCCTTGGCCGACTGTGATGCCGCGGAGGCCTCACTGCCCCCTACTACTCCCACCGCTCGCCAGGCCATCACTCTAGTCACCCACACCCCCTGTTATTCTACGGCGACGATAGCCTCACGCCGCAGCCGAACCAGTGAACAATCGTACTCCTCTCTGCATGGGCATCCACTGCCGTGTCTTCCCCGGCTCCATGTCGTCCCCTTCCTAGGCCTCGCCGTCGTCCACCGCCTTGGTGCTCTCGGCGCGGCATGGTCAATGTGGTCAACGACCGACTTCTATCGGAAGAGTACTGTACGTGGAGAGGCTGACAGCTGGGTCCACGGCCGTAGCTGGGTCCACGGCCACAACCCAGTTTTTTGGGGATTCACCAAGTAAGTCGCTTTATGAGGCCTATTGGGATGAAAATCTTTCAAGACAAGGAGAGCTTCATTCGGCTGGCCGAGAAAATGGCCTATCAGTAATGAGAAATGGGTTGTACATTTTTAAAACACATCAAACCAGCAATTAGTTTCAAATTTCTTTTTTTCATTTCGAGATTTTAAATTGCATTGATTTTTATGCGTGGACAATTTGTTGGATTTTATATTGATATATATTTATTTTTAAAATCAGTTTGACTGTGACTCGAAATTTCGGGATGAAAAACAGTTCGGACCGCACCAAAATATGCAAAATTTCGTATAATTTTTTAACCGTGGCCATAATATGGGCTGTAATGCTAACAAAAAGAATATGGGCTCCAAAAAACCTTAAGAATTAGCAAATGGGCTATAAATTATTAGAAATAATGGCAGATGGGCTGTATGATGTTCTCCACAGATTTGAGGCTTTCCTAAAAAAAGGATGATGCACAAGCAGTGACTGTTGGATGTCCATCCAACGGCCTTCGTGCTTCTTCAATCTTTGCTCTTCCTGCTCCAGCCGCTCAAACAAGCGCCGGCGGGACTGCCTGCTCTCTCCTCCTCGTGGCTGGCTGTGCTGCCACGCAGGCCTCACCACCCCACCGTACTCCCATCACTGGCCTAGCCATCCCTCTACTCACCCACACCTGCTGTTATTCTCCAGCGACGGCAGACGAACCAGTAAACTCTCGTACAGTCGTACTCCCCTCCACGTGGGAAAAACTGCTGAATCTTCCCTGCCTCCGTGTCGTTCCCTTCCTAGGCCTCGCCGTTGTCCACCGCCCTGGTGCTCTCAGCGCGGCCTGGTCAACGTGGTCAACGACCGACATGCATCTGAAGTGAACTGTACGTGGAGAGGCTGACAGCTGGGTCCACGGCCGCACGCAAGGAAATGCATCCTTATTACGTGCAAAATAATGATTCCTCCACCTGACATCTGGGACCCACTGAAAGGGCCTCTGTATTTCACGAAAAAAACGTTACCGCCGCTGACAGCTTGGACCCACCAGCTATATCTTCGCACGCAAGGAAGTGCCTCCTTATTACGCACACAAAAATGAATACTCCCCTGCTAGCTGGGACCCAGTATAGTGGCAGGCTGACTTGTGGGCTACTAAGTTGACGGGGATGGAGGGCTTTGTCATCTTAGTCAATATGCACGATTCTAGCTCAAGTGACCGTACGATGTCCATCCAATGGCCGTAGTGCTTCTTCAACCTCTGGTCTTCTTGCTCCAGCCGCCCAAACCAGCGCCGGTCGTGCCTCATGCTCCTGCCTCCCGTGGCTGGCTGCGATGCGGCGGAGGCCTCACCGCCCCTACTACTCCCACCGCTGGCCAGGACATTCCTCTACTCACCCACACCCCTTGTTATTATGCGGCGACGGCAGCCTCACACCGCAGCGAACCAGTGAACCCTCGTTCTCCTCTCCGCGTGGGCATCCACTGCCGGGTCTTCCCCGGCTCCGCGTCGTCCCCTTCCTAGGCGTCGCTGTCGTCCACCGCCCTGGTGCTCTCAGTGCGGCATGGTCAACGTGGTCAAGGAATGGCTTCCATCAGACGTGGACTATACGTGGAGAGGCTGACAGCTGGGTCCACGGCTGCAGCAAGGAAGTGCCTCCTTATTACGTGCAAAATAATTATTCCTCCACCTGACAGCTAGGACCCACCAGACAGGCCACCGTATTTCGCAAAAAAAGGTTTCCCCCTGACTGCTGGGACCCACCAGCTACATCTTCGCATGCAAGGAGGTGCGGCCGGGCAAAAAAACGATTCGCCCCCCTGACTGCTGGGACCCACCAGCTACATCTTCGCACGTAAGGAAGTGCCTGACAGTCGGGACACACCTGATCGAAGCGTACGTAGCATTATCATTCTGGTCGCGAATGTGTATGTACATACTGGTCGATGTAGAGGCGTGCACGTGTCGTAGTAGAGGCGCGCACGTAGCATGTACACGTACGTACATCGGCCAGGGTGCAAGAAAGTAAATAAGGCCACGTACGTACATACGGGCGAGGTCTCGAACGCCTACTCGCGCGTACGTACGGCTAGGGCTCGTGTACATGGCTGGGTCAGAACGGAGAAACAACGTCGTCATCGTTTTCATGGGGAGCCAACTGGCTGGGTCGGAACGGAATGCGTCGTCGTGTTCATCGGGAGGGCTTGGACGGAACAGGCGATGGAAACGAGGCCTGGCGTACCACAGCACAGAGGAAACAGCCTTGTGTTCGACCGGCCATTTTTGAAACGGGATCCTGTTCATCAGGAGGGGTCTGGCGTACCGCAAAATAGAGGAAACGGACCTCCTACGGTCGAAACGGGGGTCCTGTTGATCGGGAGGGATGTGGCATACCGCAAAACGGAGGAAATGGACTTGTGCTGGAGCGCTACGGTCAAAACGGGGGTCCTGTTCAATGGGAGGGGTGTGGCCTACCGCAAAACGGGACTCCACGGGATACTCTTTCATCTCCACCATCGACCTCCTCCAGCCTCCATGGGCTACTGTTCATCCACTATCGACCTCCTCCAGCCTCCACCTATGACTGTTCATCCACGGGCTCCTGTTCATCCAGCCTCCACCGCGCACTACTCCACCGGCTACTGTTGAACCAACCCTCTCCACGGGCTCCTGTTCAACCACCCCTCCACGGGCTACTGTTCATCCAGCCCTCCACCATCTACTGTTCATCCTGCCTTCCACGGGGTGGTCCTGTTCATCCTGCCCTCCATGGGGTCCTGTTCATCCAACCCTAACCGGCTCGATCGATCGGGGTCCTGTTCGTCCAAAGGCAACACCACAGGGTCCTGTTCATCTACCCCCACCAGGAACTGTTCATCCAACCCCCTCCCCCCCCAGCAACGCTCACTGTTCATCCAGAGGCAGCATCGATCGGCTTCAGTTAGCAGCAGTAGCGAAGGAATCGCTCGATCGCGTTCAGTTAACAGCCATCGATCGATCGCTCGGGTTTAGTAACGCGTAGCCTGTAGTGCAATCGCTCTGGTTCAGTTAGACCCCAACGCCTCGCTCGGGTTCAGTTAGAGCCCAATGCCTCACACCCTACGCGTGTGCGTGTACGAGAGAAACGCGCATCGCTCGGCCCCGACCACCCACCCTAATCGGGAACACCCCGATATTTTCCTCGCCCTCGCTTCTACCACGGTTTTTTCTGTCATGGACGGCCCAAAGAATGTCATGCAGCTGCGTCTCCGGCCCGCCCAGGACGAAAATCCCATTTTCTGTCATGATTTTTTGTCATAGAAGTAGGACCCACCACATCTATGATGATACTGGGTATTGTCACAATTATCGTCATAGAAGTGTCATAAGTATGACAGAAAAAAAATTCGTTCGGCCCAAAATGTCACGGATGTGTCTTTTTTTTGTAGTGTTAGCAACTGAACTAGTATCAAATACTAAGGGGTTGCTACAAACACTAGTAAACTACACATCAATAACATGTATATCAAATATACCTTTGTTCACTTT
The DNA here is from genome assembly GCA_032464435.1 of Aegilops umbellulata. Taxonomy (NCBI): domain Eukaryota; kingdom Viridiplantae; phylum Streptophyta; class Magnoliopsida; order Poales; family Poaceae; genus Aegilops; species Aegilops umbellulata. The sequence goes on from CP136060.1 coordinate 293,560,419, forward strand.
GCCATCCTTCTTATCCGCCAAATACTTGGGGCAGTTCCGCTTCCAGTGACCAGTCCCTTTGCAGTAGAAGTACTCAGTCTCAGGCTTAGGTCCAGACTTGGGCTTCTTCACTTGAGCAGCAACTTGCTTGCCATTCTTCTTGAAGTCCCTTGTATCCCTTTGCCCTTTTCTTGAAACTAGTGGTCTTGTTAACCATCAACACTTGATGCTCTTTCTTGATTTCTACATTCGTCAATTTCAGCATCACGATGAGCTTGGGAATCGTTTCCGTTATCCCTTGCATATTATAGTTCATCATGAAGTTCTAGTAACTTGGTGATAGTGACTAGAGAATTTTGTCAATCACTATCCTATCTGGAAGATTAACTCCCACTTGATTCAAGCGATTGTAGTACTCAGACATTCTGAACACATGTTTACTAGTTGAGCTATTCTCCTCCATCTTGTAGGCAAAGTACTTGTCAAAGGTCTTAAGCCTTTCCATATGGGCATGAGTCTGAAATACTAATTTCAACTCTTGGAACATCTCCTATGCTCCGTGGCATTTCAAAAACATCTTTGAAGCCCCGATTCTAAGCCGAAAAGCATGGTGCAGTAAACTATCGAGCTTGCCAAACGTTCATAACGCCTGCTTTTGCTCCTGCAATCGGTCTGTCACCTAGCGGCGCATCAAGGACATAATTCTTCTGTGCATCAAAGAGGATAAACCTTAGATTATGGAGCTAGTCCGCATCATTGCTACTAGCATTTTTCAACATAGTTTTTCTCTAGGAACATATCAAAAATAAACGGGGAGCAACATCGCGAGCTATTGATCTACAACATAGATATGCAAATACTACCAGGACTAAGTTCATGATAAATTAAAGTTCAATTAATCGTATTACTTAAGAACTCCCACTTAGATAGACATCCCTCTAGTCATCTAAATGATCACATGATCCAAATCAACTAAACCATGTCCGATCATCATGTGAGATGGAGTAGTTTTAAATGGTGAACATCACTATGTTGATCATATCTACTAGATGATTCACGCTCGACCTTTCGGTCTCCAGTGTTCCGAGGCCATATCTGCATATGCTAGGCTCGTCAAGTTTAACCCGAGTATTCTGCATGTGCAAAACTATCTTACACCCGTTGTAGATGAACGTTGAGTTATCACACCCGATCATCACGTGGTGTCTCGGCACGACGAACTTTGGCAACGGTGCATACTCAGGGAGAACACTTATACCTTGAAATTTTAGTAAGGGATCATCTTATAAAGCTACCGTCGAACTAAGCAAAATAAGATGCATAAAAGATAAACATCATATGCAATCAAAATATGTGACATGATATGGCCATCATCATATTGTGCCTTTGATCTCCATCTCCAAAGCATCGTCATGATCTCCATCGTCACCGGCATGACACCATCATCTCCATCATCTTGATCGATATCAATTTGTCGTCACTTGGTCATCTCGCCAACTATTGCTCTTGCAACTATTGCTATCGCATAGTGATAAAGTAAAGCAATTATTTGGCGCTTGCATCTTATGCAATAAAGAGACAACCATAAGGATTCTGCCAGTTGCCGATAACTCCGTTACAAAACATGATCATCTCATAAAATAAATATAGCATCATGCCTTGACCATATCACATCACAACATGCCCTACAAAAACAAGTTAGACGTCCTCTACTTTGTTGTTGCAAGTTTTACGTGGCTGCTATGGGCTGAGCAAGAACCGTTCTTACCTACGCATCAAAACCACAACGATATTTCGTCAAGTTACTGTTGTTTTAACCTTCACAAGGACCGGGCGTAGCCACACCTGATTCAACTAAAGTTGGAGAAACTGACACCCGCCAGCCACCTGTGTGCGAAGCACGTCGGTAGAACCAGTCTCGCGTAAGCGTACGCGTAATGTTGGTCCGGGCCTCTTCATCCAACAATACTGCCGAATCAAAGTATGACATGCTGGTAAGCAGTATGACTTGTATCGCCCACAACTCACTTGTGTTCTACTCGTGCATATAACATCTACGCATAAACCTGGCTCGGATGCCACTGTTGGGGAACACGGTAATTTCAAAAAAATTCCTATGCACACGCAGGATCATGGTGATGCATAGCAACGAGAGGGGAGAGTGTGTCCACGTACCCTCGTAGACCGAAAGCACAACGCGGTTGATGTAGTCGTACGTCTTCACGATCCGACCGATCCAAGTACCGAACGCACGACACCTTCGAGTTCAGCACACGTTCAACTCGATGACGTCCCGTGAGCTCCGATCCAGCAGAGCTTCGCCAGAGAGTTTTGTCAGCACGACGGCGTGATGACGATGATGATGTTTCTACCGACGTAGGGCTTCGCCTAAGCACCGCTACGATATGATCGAGGTGGATTATGGTGGAGGGGGGCACCGCACACGGTTGGGAGAGATCAACTGATCAACTTGTGTGTCTTGGGTTGCCTTCCTGCCCCCGTATATAAAGGAGTAAGGGGGGAGGCCGGCGGCCCTGTAGGGCGCGCCAGGAGGAGGAGGAGTCCTCCTAGTAGGAGTAGGATTCCCCTTTCCTACTCCTACTAGGAGGAGGAAAGGAAGGAGGAAAGGGAGAAGGAAGGAGAGGGAGGAAAAGGAGGAAAGGGGGGCTGGCCCCCTAGTCCAATTCGGTTTGGGCAAGGGGGGCCACGCGCCCTGCCTCCTCTCTTCCACCACTTGGCCCATGAGGCCCATTACTTCTTCCTAGTATTCCCGTAACTCCGTGGTACCCCAAAAAATACCCGAATCACTTGGAACCTTTTCCGATGTCCTAATATAGTCGTCCAATTTATCGATCTTTATGTCTCGACCATTTCGAGACTCCTCGTCATGTCTCCGATCTCATCCGGGACTCCGAACTACCTTCGGTACATCAAATCACATAAACTCATAATATCGATCGTCACCGAACTTTAAGCGTGCAGACTCTACGGGTTTGAGAACTATGTAGACATGACCGATACACGTATTTGGACAATAACCATTAGCGGAACCTGGATGCTCATATTGGCTCCCACATATTCTACGAAGATCTTTATCGGTCAAACCGCATAACAACATACGTTATTCCCTTTGTCATCGGTATGTTACTTGCCCGAGATTCGATCGTCGTTATCTCAATACCTAGCTCAATCTCGTTACCGGCAAGTCTCTTTACTCGTTTCGTAATGCATCATCCCGTAACTAACTCATTAGTTACAATGCTTGCAAGGCTTATAGTGATGTGCATTACCGAGAGGACCCAGAGATACCTCTCCGACAATCGGAGTGACAAATCCTAATCTCGATCTACGCGAACTCAACAAGTACCATCGGAGACACCTGTAGAGCACCTTTATAATCACCCAGTTACGTTGTGACGTTTGGTAGCACACAAAGTGTTCATTCGGTATTCGGGAGCTGCATAATCTCATAGTCACAGGAACATGTATAAGTCATGAAGAAAGCAATAGCAACATACTAAACGCAACTGCTATGCTAACGGAATGGGTCAAGTCAATCACATCATTCTCTAATGATGTGATCTCGTTAATCAAATGACAACTCATGTCTATGGCTAGGAAACTTAACCATCTTTGATTCAACGAGCTAGTCAAGTAGAGGTATACTAGTGACACTTTGTTTGTCTATGTATTCACACATGTATCAAGTTTCTGGTTAATACAATTCTAGCATGAATAATAAACATTTATCATGAAATAAGGAAATAAATAATAACTTTATTATTGCCTCTAGGGCATATTTCCTTCAATTGTGGCCTCGGTTAAAAAATTGTACAAAAATTTGCATATTTCGATGCAGTTCGAACTATTTTTAATCCCAAAATTTTGAGTCACATTCAAACTAATTTTAAAAATATATTTATATCAATATAAAATCCAAATAATTGTCCACGCATAAAAAATCAATGGAATTTAAAATCTGAAAATGAAAAAAAAATTGAAACTCATTGTCGGTTTGATGTGTTTTAAAAATGTGTAGCCCATTTCTCATTACTGATAGCCCATTTTCTGGGCAAGCCGAATTAAGCTTTCCTCGTCTTGAAAGATTTGCAGCCTAGCAGGGCTAACAAAGCAAGTTTGCCTCGGATGGGTATTCTTCAAAAGAACAAAAAAAACTGGGCTAGCCATTTTTAGAAAGAAAAAAAACTACTGGGCTGGCCTTGTGGTAAACATAAAAGAAAAGGGTCGCTAGACAGGCCAGAGTGCCCCGCACAACCAAGTTGACACCCTGCTTCCGTCTCAAAAACAAAAATAACTGGGCGAGCTGCTGGGTCCCTGGTGTCAACCGCTCGTTGTGCAATTCTCTCATTTATTGACTACGTTGACAATGGCATGGGACCCAGATGTCAGAAATCCATTAGGAGGAACCATTTTTTAGCTTGAAATAAGGAGGCACTTGCTTACGTACTGCCATGACCCTGGTGGCTCCATGCTGTTATCCTCTCCAAGTACAATCATCTCCTGATTGTGTACGCGTCAACCTAGTAGGCCCACAAGTCAGCATGTAAACCCGTGGCGGACAAATACATGCCATTTAAAAAAATAACAGCCCATGCCATACATTCAAACGAAAAGTTCAACATTCAGAGCAAACTAATAGGTCTGATCCAGATATAGAGTACTGAACTTCCATGTTGACAACCATCATAGCCAAGTTAACTATCTACTCCCAGTAATACTCTAGTAGTGTACAAGTACTAACTTACTCTTAGCTAACTAGACGATGCCGGCTGCCATCTGGGGTACACGCTAAACCCCGGCACCGACGTCCTCCTCCTCGCCACGGACTTGCCAGAGGTGCGATAGGGCACGTTGCTCACGCGCGTTGGCCCTTTCCATGCCGACGTGGTCCACGGAAGCTTCGGCTTCTGAGCGGGAAACCCACTTGACGAGCTGGTAGTAAAATTCGGCATCGCGAACGCGTGCGTGCCCGACAGCCTCCAGGGCTATTTGCCGGGCGCCGGCCTCCACGTAGTCGGCCCAGTTACAGGCGCTCTGCTCGCAACTTAGAGCGTCGGTGCGCTGCTGCTCCATGCCCAGCTGGCGGCGCAGATCGGCGATACGCTGCTCCTCCGCCAGGCGGTCGCACTCCAAGAAGTCCTCATACTCCGCATTGCCATCTAAAGACCGATAGAATGCCTCCTCCCTCTGTCTGCCTTCCGGTGAAAAACCAAACACTAGTTCCGGCAGTGACCGCCTCCAGCGTCGCCTATTGCGGACGGGCGGGGGCATGACGGACGTGGCGAGAGCGAGGACTAGTGGCGAGCGACATCAGGCCGGTGGGGGCTTATGAGGATAGGGCGAGTTGGGTGATGGTGCCACCAGATAACGCCGGGAACCAGTAATTATAGGCGGAAGGTAGGTGAAGCAGCGTGTTGCGAGAAATGTGATGGTCATTGGAATTCAATGCATAAACAGGCATGGCTTAGCGCGCCAACTTACCGTGGAAAACTGGAAAAACTAATGTGTCGTCCCGTCCCGTCAATGGTGCATCCCATCCGTGCTAGATCGCACATCGACATGACGGTCAAACAAGTGCACTCGAATCATCTAGATGAGGTACTCCCTCCTTGTCAAAAATTATTCCACCACTCATCATCTACCTTGGTTGTTGAGATTTTTGAATTGAGCCCTGCAAACCGGAAAGGAGGTAGTACGTGCGTGATCTGCTATTTATTCGTATAGGATCAAGTAGATCGGATAGTGTATGTGTAGGATCGCATTAGCTGATGAACGTTCGCTGGGAGATAAGGCATTTGCAAACGTTTTTGCTCGCAGTTTCTTCAGATTTGCATGGCATTTTCTTTAGAACAGCTTGCCAGTTTCTTGAGAGGTAGGCATTTTTATTCAAAAAACTGGCACTTTGGATCTTGCATCGCAACTAAAATTGCCAGGAGCATATTAGTAGGCTAGCTAGTGATCGACCAGTAACTTGTAAACACTGAGCGAGAAGAAATAAGGAACTGCTAGTAACTTGTAAACATTGAGAACACGGAAATAAGGATCATGTTGTGCACAGTAGTAAGAGCCGATCCGTTCGAAATGTTCACATGAGACACACAGGCCTGGCATTGTAATATGTTCACATTAGTATCCAAATTCACAACCAACTAGTATGACTCTCGTACATAATATCAACATGTTAATGCGTCTCAATGATTCACGGATCATATGCGTCTCCCCTCTCGTTGCTATGCATCACCATGATCTTGCGTGTGCATAGGAATTTTTTTGAAATTACTACGTTCCCCAACAGTGGCATCCGAGCCTGGTTTTATGGTTTGATGTTATTTGCACGAGTAGAACACAAGTGAGTTGTGGGCGATATAAGTCATACTGCCTACCAGCATGTCATACTTTGGTTCGGCGGTATTGTTGGACGAGACGATCCGGACCAACCTTACGCGTACTCTTACGCGAGACCGGTTCCCTCGACGTGCTTTGCACATAGATGGCTTGCGAAAGACTGTCTCTCCAACTTTAGTTGAACCGAGTGTGGCTACGCCCGGTCCTTGAGAAGGTTAAAACGGAGTCTATTTGACAAACTATCGTTGTGGTTTTGATGCGTAGGTAAGATGAGTTCTTGCTTAAGCCCGTAGCAGCCACGTAAAACTTGCAACAACAAAGTAGAGGACGTCTAACTTGTTTTTGCAGGGCATGTTGTGATGTGATATGGTCAAGACATGATGCTAAATTTTATTGTATGAGATGATCATGTTTTGTAACCGAGTTATCGGCAACTGGCAGGAGCCATATGGTTGTCGCTTTATTGTATGCAATGCAATCGCCCTGTAATGCTTTACTTTATCACTAAGCGGTAGCGATAGTCGTAGAAGCATAAGATTGGCGAGACGACAACGATGCTACGATGGAGATCAAGGTGTCGCGCCGGTGACGATGGTGATCATGACGGTGCTTCGAAGATGGAGATCACAAGCACGAGATGATGATGGCCATATCATATCACTTATATTGATTGCATGTGATGTTTATCTTTTATGCATCTTATCTTGCTTTGATTGACAGTAGCATTATAAGATGATCTCTCACTAATTATCAAGAAGTGTTCTCCCTGAGTATGCACCGTTGCGAAAGTTCTTCGTGCTGAGACACCACGTGATGATCGGGTGTGATAGGCTCTACGTTCAAATACAATGGGTGCAAAACAGTTGCACACGCGGAATACTCAGGTTATACTTGACGAGCTATGCATATAAGATATGACCTCGGAACACGGAGACCGAAAGGTCGAGCGTGAATCATATAGTAGATATGATCAACATAATGATGTTCACCATTGAAATTACTCCATCTCACGTGATGATCGGACATGGTTTAGTTGATTTGGATCACGTGATCACTTAGAGGATTAGAGAGATGTCTATCTAAGTGGGAGTTCTTAAGTAATATGATTAATTGAACTTTAATTTATCATGAACTTAGTCCTGCTAGTATTTTGCAAATTATGTTGTAGATCAATAGCTCGCGTTGTTGCTTCCCTGTGTTTTGATATGTTCCTAGAGAAAATTGTGTTGAAAAATGTTAGTAGCAATGATGCGGATTGGATCCGTGATCTAAGGTTTATCCTCATTGCTGCACAGAAGAATTATGTCCTTGATGCACCGCTAGGTGACGGACCTATTGCAGGAGCAGATGCAGACGTTATGAACGTTATGCTAGCTCAATATGATGACTACTTAATAGTTTAGTGCACCATGCTTAACGGCTTAGAATCGGGACTTCAAAGACGTTTTGAACGTCATGGACCATATGAGATGTTCCAGGAGTTGAAGTTAATATTTCAAGCAAATACCCGAGTTGAGAGATATGGAGTCTCCAACATGTTCTATAGCTAAAAGATGGAGGAGAATCGCTCAACTAGTGAGCATGTGCTCAGATTGTCTGGGTACTACAATCGCTTGAATCAAGTGGGAGTTAATCTTCCAGATAAAATAGTGATTGACAGAATTCTCTAGTCACCATCACCAAGTTAGTAGAACTTCGTGATGAACTATAGTATGCAAGGGATGACGAAAACAATTCCCAAGCTCTTCGTGATGCTGAAATCAACGAAGGTAGAAATCAAGAAAAACATCAAGTGTTGATGGTTGACGAGACCACTAGTTTCAAGAAAAGGGCAAAGGGAAAGAAGGGGAACTTCAGGAAGAACGGCAAGCAAGTTGCTGCTCAAGTGAAAAAGCCCAAGTCTGGTCCTAAGCCTGAGACTAAGTGCTTCTACTGCAAAAGGACTGGTCACTGGAAGCGGAACTGGCCCAAGTGATTGGCGGATAAGAAAGATGGCAAAGTGAATAAAGGTATATTTGATATACAGATTATTGATGTGTATTTTACTAGTGTTCGTAGCAACCCCTCGGTATTTGATACTGGTTCAGTTGCTAAGAGTAGTAACTCGAAACGGGAGTTGCAGAATGAACAAAGACTAGTTAAGAGTGAAGTGACGATGTGTGTTGGAAGTGGTTCCAAGATTGACATGATCATCATCGCACACTCCCTATACTTTCGGGATTAGTGTTGAACCTAAATAAGTGTTATTTGGTGTTTGCGTTAAGCATGAATATGATTTGATCATGTTTATTGTAATACAGTCATTCATTTAAGTTAGAGAACAATTGTTGTTCTGTTTACATGAATAAAACCTTCTATGGTCATACACACCAACGAAAATGGTTTGTTGGATCTCGATCGTAGTGATACACATATTCATAATATTGAAGCCAACAGATGCAAAGTTAATAATGATAGTGCAACTTATTTGTGGCACTGCCGTTTAGGTCATATTGGTGTAAAGCGCATGAAGAAACTCCATGCTGATGGATTTTTGGAATCACTTGATTATGAATCACTTGATGCTTGCGAACCGTGCCTCATGGGCAAGATGACTAAGACACCGTTCTCCGGAACAATGGAGCAAGCAACAGATTTGTTGGAAATCATACATACTGATGTATGTGGTCCGGTGAATATTAAAGCTCGCGACAAGTATCATTATTTTCTGACCTTCACAGATGATTTGAGCAGATATGGGTATATCTACTTGATGAAACATAAGTCTGAAACATTTGAAAAGTTCAAAGAATTTCAGAGTGAAGTTGAGAATCATCGTAACAAGAAAATAAAAGTTTCTACGATATGATCGTGGAGGAGAATATTTGAGTTACGAGTTTGGTCTTCAATTAAAACAATGTGGAATAGTTTCACAAACTCATGCCACCTGGAACACCACAGCATAATGGTGTGTCCGAACGTCATAACCGTACTTTATTGGATATAGTACAATCTATGATGTTTCTTACCGATTTACCAATATCATTTTGGGATCCTGCATTAAAGATAGCTGCATTCACGTTAAAAAGGGCACCATCTAAGTCCATTGAGACGACACAATCTGAACTATGGTTTGGCAAGAAACCAAAGTTGTCGTTTCTTAAAGTTTGGGGTTGCGATGCTTATGTGAAAAAGTTTCAACATGATAAGCTCAAACCCAAATCGGAGAAATATGTATTCATAGGATACCCAAAGAGTCAGTTGGGTACACCTTCTATCACAGATCCAAAGGCAAGACATTCGTTGCTAAGAATGGATCCTTTCTAGAAAAGGAGTTTCTCTCGAAAGAAGTGAGTGGGAGGAAAGTAGAAAACTTGATAAGGTAATTGTACCTTCTCCCTTATTGGAAAGGAGTTCATCACAGAAATCTGTTCTTGTGAGTACTACACCAATTAGTGAGGAAGCTAATGATGATGATCATGTAACTTCAGATCAAGTTACTACCGAATCTCGTAGGTAAACCAGAGTGAGATCCGCACCAGAGTGGTACGGTAATCCTGTTCTGGAAGTCATGTTACTAGACCATGATGAACTTGCGAACTATGAGGAAGCGATGATGAGCCCAGATTCCGCTAAATGGTTTGAGGCCATGAAATCTGAGATATGATCCATGTATGAGAACAAAAGTATGGACTTTGATGGATTTGCCCGGTGATCGGCAAGCCATAGAATTTAAATGGATCTTCAAGAGGAAGACGGACGCTGATAGTAGTGTTACTATCTACAAAGCTAGAATTTTCACAAAAGGTTTTCGACAAGTTCAAAGTGTTGACTACGATGAGAGTTTCTCACTCGTATCTATGCTTAAGTCTGTCCGAATCATATTAGCAATTGCCGCATTTTATGAAATCTGGCAAATGGATAAACAAAACTGCATTCCTTAATAGATTTATTAAAGAAGAGTTGTATATGATGCAACCAGAAGGTTTTTTCAATCCTAAAGGTGCTAACAAAATATGCAAGCTCCAGCGATCCATCTATGGACTGGTGCAAGCATCTCGGAGTTGGAATATACACTTTGATAAGTTGATCAAAGCATATAGTTTTATACAGACTTGCGGTGAAGCCTGTATTTACAAGAAAGTGAGTGGGAGCACTACAACATTTCTGATAAGTATATGTGTATGACATATTGTTGACTGGAAATGATGTAGAATTATTCTGCAAAGCATAAAGGAGTGTTTGAAAGGAGTTTTTCAAAGAAAAGACCTCGGTGAAGCTGCTTACATATTGGGCATCAAGATCTATAGAGATAGATCAAGACGCTTAATTGGACTTTCACAAAGCACATACCTTGACAAGATTTTGAAGTAGTTCAAAATGGAACAATCAAAGAAAGAGTTCTTGCCTGTGTTACAAGGTGTGAAATTGAGTAAGACTCAAAGCCCGACCACGGCAGAAGATAGAAAGAGAATGAAAGTCATTCCCTATGCCTCAGCCATAGGTTCTATAAAGTATGCCATGCTGTGTACCAGATCTATTGCATACCCTACCACTGAGTTTGGCAAGGGAGTACAATAGTGATCTAGGAGTAGATCACTGGACAGCGGTCAAAATTATCCTTAGTGGAATAAGGATATGTTTCTCGATTATGGAGGTGACAAAAGGTTCATCGTAAAGGGTTACGTCGATGCAAGTTTTGACACTGATCTAGATGACTCTAAGTCTCAATCTGGATACATATTGAAAGTGGGAGCAATTAGCTAGAGTAGCTCCGTGCAGAGTATTGTTGACATAGAAATTTGCAAAATACTTACGGATCTGAATGTGACAGACCCGTGGACTAAAATTATCTCACAAGCAAAACATGATCACACCTTAGTACTCTTTGGGTGTTAATAACATAGCGATGTGAACTAGATTAGTGACTCTAGTAAACCCTTTGAGTGTTGGTCACATATCGATGTGAACTATGGGTGTTAATCACATGGTGATGTGAACTATTGCTGGTAAATCACATGGTGATGTGAACTAGATTATTGACTCTAGTGCAAGTGGGAGACTGAAGGAAATATGCCCTAGAGGCAATAATAAAGTTATTATTTATTTCCTTAATTCATGATAAATGTTTATTATTCATGCTAGAATTGTATTAAAAGGAAACATAATACATGTGTGAATACATAGACAAACAGAGTGTCACTAGTATGCCTCTACTTGACTAGCTTATTAATCAAAGATGGTTATGTTTCCTAACCATGAACAAGGAGTTGTTATTTGATTAATGAGGTCACATCATTAGTTGAATGATCTGATTGACATGACCCATTCCATTAGCTTAGCACCCGATCGTTTAGTATGTTGCTATTGCTTTTATCCATGACTTATACATGTTCCTATGACTATGAGATTATGCAACTCCCGTTTGCCGGAGGAACACTTTGGGTGCTACCAAACGTCACAACGTAACTGGGTGATTATAAAGGAGTACTACAGGTGTCACCAAATTTAGATGTTGGGTTGGCGTGTTTCGAGATTAGGATTTGTCACTCCAATTGTGGGAGAGGTATCTCTGGGCCCTCTCGGTAATGCACATCACTTAAGCCTTGCAAGCATTGCAACTAATGAGTTAGTTGCGGGATGATGTATTACGGAACGAGTAAAGAGACTTGCCGGTAACGAGATTGAACTAAGTATTGGATACTGACGATCGAATCTCGGGCAAGTAACATACCGATGACAAAGGGAACAACGTATGTTGTTATGCGGTCTGACCGATAAAGATCTTTGTAGAATATGTAGGAGCCAATATGGGCATCCAGGTCCCGCTATTGGTTATTGACCGGAGATGTGTCTCGGTCATGTCTACATTGTTCTCGAACCGTAGGGTCCGCACGCTTAACGTTACGATGACAATTATTATGAGTTTATGCATTTTGATGTACCGAAGGTTGTTCGGAGTCCCTGATGTGATCACGGACATGACGAGGAGTCTCGAAATGGTCGAGACGTAAAGATTGATATATTGGAAGCCTATGTTTGGACATCGGAAGTGTTCCAGGTGAAATCAGGATTTTACCGGAATACCGGGAGGGTTACCGGAACCCCCCGGGAGCCAAATGGGCCAACATGGGCCTTGGTGGAAAGGTGAAAGGGCTGCCCTCATGGGCTGCGCGCCTCCCCCCTCCCCTAGTCCTATTAGGAATAGGAGAGGTGGCCGGCCCCCTCTCTCTCTCCCCCTTTGAGGAATCCTATTCCAACTAGAATTGGGGGGGGGGGGGAATCCTACTCCCGGAGGGAGTAGGACTCTCCTGGCGTGCCACCCTTGGCCGGCCAGCCCCTCCCCCTTGGATCCTTTATATACGGAGGCAGGGGGCACCCCATAGACACACAAGTTGATCTTCGTGATCGTTCCTTAGCCGTGTGCGGTGCCCCCCTCCACCATATTCCACCTCGGTCATATCGTTGCAGTGCTTAGGCGAAGCCCTACGCCGGTAGTACATCAAGATCGTCACCACGCCGTCGTGCTGACGGAACTCCTCCCCGAAGCTTTGCTGGATCGGAGCCCGGGGATCGTCATCGAGCTGAACGTGTGCCAAGAACTCGGAGGTGCCAGAGTAACGGTGCTTGGATCGGTCGGATCGTGAAGACGTACGACTACATCAACCGCGTTGTTATAACGCTTCCGCTTTCGGTCTACTAGGGTATGTAGACAACACTCTCCCCTCTCGTTGCTATGCATCACCATGATCTTGCGTGTGCGTAGGAAATATTTTGAAATTACTACGTTCCCCAGCAGATCTCTCTGCCTCCTCGTGAGCCAGCCTGATGAGGCCGCGCCTGAGGAAGCGCTGTGTCGTCCGCCCCGCGAGGCTTGGCCCCTCGCGAGGGTCTTGGGTCTTGTGTTGATGAAGATGGGCCGCGCTGGGCCCCCATTTGAGCCACGCCGCAGGCCGCAGGCTGGCAAGTCTGGGGACCCCCGTTCCCAGAACGCTGACAGCGCCAGGTAGGGGTGCGCCGGAGCTTCTTCTCCGCCAATCAGCTCTCCGACGTTCACCGGCTACGATGTCTGGCGACCCAAGGGCCAGCTCCGACCGCTAGGCAGCCTGGCCGGCCCGGACGGCGCCGCCTGCCCATGGAGGTCTCGACCCCGCACCCCAAGCGGCACGGGTGCCACCAAGCTCCACCGGGCGCGGACAGCGCGACCAGGCGTCATCCACCCCCACCCCACGACAAGTACGGGCCGTGGCGAGAACAGCGAGCCACGCCGCAGCAACAGCGCCGCACTCACGGTGGGAGCAAGCGAATATGCGGGCGGCACTCACGGTGGCAAGGGAGCTGCTGCGATGTAGGCTGATGGAGAGCGGCTGGGACACGCTACTTGAGCGAGTTGCTGAGCTGCTGGACGCAGCGGCATCGGGAGCACCGCCCTTCTGCTATCAACTTCCCCCCAGGCCACTGCAGGGTCGCGCGGCGAGCCTCACCACATATGTGTGCCATCAACTACGCACGGGGGCTTCGTCAACATCAGCACGGCCGCCGGCGTAGGGGGCTCCAGCCCCCCCCCATGCCACCCTCGACAAGCACGAGCGCAAGCGTCACCCCCATGGTCCCGGCCGGATGCCGTATGGTCATTCCCAGGACGCCATCATGGGCGGAGCAACGTGGAGCGTGCGGCACCACGGCGAGGTGTTCGGGCTGACGGCCCCGGAAGCCTACGTGCCCCGCATGATGGACCAAGGGTACGCACTGATACGTCTCCAACATATCTATAATTTTTGATTGCTCAATGCTATATTATCTACTGTTTTGGACTATATTGGGCTTTATTTTCCACTTTTATATTATTTTTGGGACTAACCTATTAACCGGAGGCCCAGCCCAGAATTGTTGTTTTTTGCCTATTTCAGTGTTTCGAAGAAACAGAATATCAAACGGAGTCCAAACAGAAAAATCCTTTTTGGAACGTGATTTTCTCACCGGATAAGACCCAGGAGATTTGGACCCTACGCCAAGGCATCGAAGAGGCGGTCACGAGGGTGGGGGGCGCCTCCCCTAGGGTGCGCCCCCTGCCTCGTGGGCCCCTCGAAGCTCCACCGACATACTTCTTCCTATATACCCACGTACCCCCAAACGAACAGATACGGAGCCAAAAACCTAATTCCACTGCCGTAACTTTCTGTATCCACGAGATCCCATCTTGGGGCCTGTTCCAGAGCTCCGCCGGAGAGGGCCGTCATCACGGAGGGCTTCTACATCATCATAGCCTCTCCGATGAAGTGTGAGTAGTTTACCTCAGACCTTCGGGTCCATAGTTACTAGCTAGATGGCTTCTTCTCTCTCTTTGGATCTCAATACAATGTTCTCCCCCTCTCTTGTGCAGATCTATTCGATGTAATCTTCTTCTTTTGCGGTGTGTTTGTTGAGACCGATGAATTGTGGGTTTATGATCAAGTCTATCTATGAATAATATTTGAATCTTCTCTGAATTCTTTTATGTATGATTGGTTATCTTTCCAAGTCTCTTCGAATTATCCGTTTGGTTTGGCCAACTAGATTGGTAGTTCTTGCCATGGGAGAAGTGCTTAGCTTTGGGTTCGATCTTGCGGTGTCCTTTCCCAGTGACAGAAGGGGAAGCAAGGCACGTATTGTATCGTTGCCATCGAGGATAACAAGATGGGGTTTATTTCATATTGCATGAATTTATCTCTCTACATCATGTCATCTTCCTTAAAGCGTTACTCTGTTTTTAACTTAATACTCTAGATGCATGCTGGATAGTGGTCGATGAGTGGAGTAATAGTAGTAGATGCAGAATCGTTTCGATCTACTTGTCATGGACGTGCTGCCTATATACATGATCATGCCTAGATATGCTCAATTATGTCAATTGCTCAACAGTAATTTGTTCATCCACCATAGAATACTTATGCTCGAGAGAGAAGCCACTAGTGAAACCTATGGCCCCCGGGTCTATTCTCATCATATCAATCTCCATCACTTTAATTTTGCTTTGCTTTTTTACTTTGTCTTTTACTTTTCACTTTGCATCTCTATACCAAAAATACCAAAAATATTATCTATCGGATCTCACTTTTGTAAGTGACGGTGAAGGGATTAACAACCCCTAATCGCGTTGGTTGCGATGAGCTCTTTGTGTTGTTTAGGTACGAGGGACTTGCGCGTGGCCTCCTACTCGATTGATACCTTGGTTCTAAAAAACTGAGGGAAATACTTACGCTACTCTGTTGCATCATCCTTTCCTCTTCAGGGAAATCCAATGCAAGCTCAAGAGGTAGCAAGAAGAATTTCTGGCGCCGTTGCTGGGGAGTCTACGCAAAAAGTCAACATACCAAGTACCCATCACAATCCCTATCTCCCGCATTACATTAGTTGCCATTTGCCTCTCGTTTTCCTCTCCCCCACTTCACCCATGTCGTTTTATTTGCCCTCTCCTTCTCTTTCTCCGTTTGCCTTTTTCTCGCTTGCCTTTGTTGGATTGCTTGTTTGTCGTGATGGCTCTACCTTAATTTGGTGACCTTCACCTTAAAAGGTTAGAGGAGATCGAAAATAACGTCAGGAAGTTTATGGTTTTGCAGTTTGAGCATAACAATTTCTTTAGAAACGAACTTAAAGAACAAAAATGTTTTATGAGTTACATGAATAAAGAGCTCGATGATATGTCTAAAGAATTTGATAGTATAAGATCCCAAATTGCTCGTCTTGAAAAGATGACTGCTGAAATTTCGGATATACAAGCTACCTTAGTCAATAAGATGGCCGCAAAACCGAATTCCTATGAAAATCAAGATGAAGATCTAAAAGTTATTGATGTGTCCCCTATCAAATCTTTGTTTTGCAATATGAATCTTGATGAAGTTGAATATGATCTTCCTCTACCTAGAAGGCGTTCTAAAAATTCGGAGTATTTAGATCTTTATGATGAAATTTATGAAAGTGGGATCGAAAGAAGTAAGAATCTAGATGTTGCTAAACCCACTATATTAGATTTCAAGGAATTTAATTATGAAAGTTGCTCTTTGATTGATTGTATTTCCTTGTTGCAATCCGTGCTAAATTCTCCGCATACTTATAGTCAAAAGAAAGCCTTTACCGAACATATTGTTGATGCCTTGATGCAATCTTATGAAGAAAATCTTGAGTTGAAAGTTTCTATCCCTAGAAAACTCTAAGATGAGTGGGAACCAACTATTAAAATTAAAATTAAAGATCATGAGTTTTATGCTTTGTGCGATTTGGGTGCTAGTGTCTCCACTATTCCCAGAACTTTGTGTGATTTGCTAGATTTTCGCGATTTTGATGATTGCTCTATAAACTTGCATCTTGCGGATTCTACTATTAAGAAACCTATGGGAAGGATTAATGATGTTCTTATTGTTGCAAATAGGAATTATGTGCCCATAGATTTCATTATTCTTGATATAGATTGCAACCCTTCTTGCCCTATTATTTTTGGTAGACCTTTCCTTAGAACGGTTCGTGTGATTATTGATATGAAGGAAGGGAATATTAGATTCCAATTTCCATTAAAAAGGGCATGGAACACTTTCCAAGAAAGAAAATAAAATTGCCATATGAAACTATCATGAGAGCCACATATGGATTGCCTTCCAAAGATGGCAATACCTAGATCTATCCTCGCTTTTATGCCTAGCCAGGGGCGTTAAACGATAGCGCTCGTTGGGAGGCAACCCAATTTTATTTTTAGTTTTTTGTGTTTTTATTATGTTAGGCAATAAATAACCCATCTACCTTCTGTTTGGATGTGGTTTTGTGTTTTAATTAGTGTTTGTGCCAAGCTAGACCTATTGGATCTTCTTGGATGATAGTTATTTGATCTTGCTGTAATTTCCAGAAACTTTGCGTTCAGTGCCCGAATTATTGAAAATCATCAGAACGTGATAAAATATTGATTCCAATTGCTGCTGATCAATAGACAAATTTTCTAGGTCGTCTAATTTTGGTAGAATATTTTGGGTTCCAGAAGTTTGCGTTAGTTACAGATTACTACAGACTGTTCTGTTTTTGACAGATTCTGTTTTTCGTGTGTTGTTTGCTTATTTTGATAAATCTATGGTTAGTAAAATATGTTATGATCCATAAATAAGTTTTAATACAGTAGGTTTAACACCAATATAAATAAATAATGAGTTCATTACAGTACTTTGAAGTGGTCTTTTGTTTTCTTTCTCTAACGGAGCTCACGAGATTTCTGTTGAGTTTTGTGTTGTGAAGTTTTCAAGTTTTGGGTGAATTCTTTTGATGGATTATGGAACAAGGTGTGGCAAGAGCCTAAGCTTGGGTATGCCCATGGCACCCCCAAGATAATCCAAGGACACCAAAAAGTCAAAGCTTGGGGATGCCCCGGAAGGCATCCCCTCTTTCGTCCACTTCCATCGGTAATTTACTTGGAGCTATATTTTTATTCACCAGAATGATATGTGTTTTGCTTGGAGTGTCTTGTATTATTTGTGTCTTTGTTTGCTAGTGTGACACAATCATCCTTGCTATACAAACCTTCTGAGAGAGCCATATATGAATTGGAATTTGATAGAATACTCTATGTGCTTCACTTATATCTTTTGAGCTATGTAGTTTTGCTCTATGTGCTTCACTTATATCTTTTGAGAGTTATAATTTTTCTCTATGTGCTCCACTTAGATATTTTAGAGCATAGTGGTGGTTTGTTTTAAAGAAACTATTGATCTCTCATGCTTCACTTAAATTATTTTGAGAGTCTTAATAGCATGGTAATTTGCTTAATAAGTAATATGCTTGGTGTTCAAGATTTGTGAATTTTTCTTTTGGGTGCGTTGAATACTAAGAGAAGATTGAAGAATGATAATTGTTTTGAGATATGGAGGTGATAATATTAGAGCTATGCTAGTTTAGTAGTTGTGAATTTAAAGAATACTTGTGTTAAAGTTTGTGATTCCCGTAGCATGCACGTATGGTGAACCGTTATGTGATGAAGTCGGAGCATGATTTATTTATTGATTGTCTTCCTTATGAGTGGCGGTCGGGGACGAGCGATGGTCTTTTCCTACCAATCTATCCCCCTAGGAGCATGCGCGTAATACTATGCTTTGATAACTTCTAGATTTTTGCAATAAGTATATGAGTTCTTTATGGCTAATGTTGAGTCCATGGATTATACGCACTTTTTCCCATCCTTCCACCATTGCTAGCCTCTCTAATACCGCGCACCTTTCGCCGGTATCATACACCCACCATATACCTTCCTCAAAACAGCCACCATACCTACCTATCATGGCATTTCCATAGCCATTCGGAGATATATTGCCATGCAACTTTCCACCGTTCCGTTTATTATGACACGCTCCATTATTGTCATATTGCTAGCATGATCATGTAGTTGACATCGTATTTCTGGCAAAGCCACCATTCATAATTCTTTCATACATGTCACTCTTGATCCATTGCATATCCTGGTACACCGCCGGAGGCATTCATATAAAGTCATATTTGTTCTAAGTATCGAGTTGTAATTGTTGAGTTGTAAGAAAAATAAAAGTGTGATGATCATCAATTTTTAGAGCATTGTCCCAAGTGAGGAAAGGATGATGGAGACTATGATTACCCCATAAGTCGGGATGAGACTCCGGATGAAAAAAAAGAGGCCAAAAGAAGAGAAAAAAAAGAAAGGCCCAAATAAAAATAAAAAAATGAGAGATAAAGAGAGAAGGGACAATGCTACTATCCTTTTACCACACTTGTGCTTCAAAGTAGCACCATGATCTTCATTATAGAGAGTCTCTCATTATGTCACTTTCATATACTAGTGGGAATTTTTCATTATAGAACTTGGCTTGTATATTCCAATGATGGGCTTCCTCAAAATTGCCCTAGGTCTTCGTGAGCAAGCGAGTTGGATGCACACCCACTTAGTTTCTTTTGATGAGCTTTAATATACATATAGCTCTAGTGCATCTGTTGCATGGCAATCCCTACTCACTCACATTGATATCTATTGATGGGCATCTCCATAGCCCGTTGATACGCCTAGTTGATGTGAGACTATCTTCCCCTCTTTTTGTCTTCTCCACAACCACCATTCTATTCCACCTATAAGTGATATATCCATGGCTCACGCTCATGTATTGCGTGAAGACCGAAAAAGTTTTGAAAAAGTTAGGGTATGAAACAATTGCATGGCTTGTCATCGGGGTTGTGCATGATTTAAATACTTTGTGTCGTGAAGATAGAGCATAGCCAAACTATATGATTTTGTAGGGATAAATTTCTTTGGCCATGTTATTTTGAGAAGACATGATTTCTTTATTAGTATGCTTGAAATATTATTATTCCTTATGTCAATATGAACATTTGTCTTGAATCTTTCGAATCTGAATATTCATACCACAATTAAGAAATTTTGCATTGCAATTATGCCAATTAGCACTCCGCATCAAAAATTCTCTTTTTTATCATTTACCTACTCTAGGACGAGCAGGAATTAAGCTTGGGGATACCTGATACGTCTCCAACGTATCTACAATTTTTGATTGGTCCATGCTATATTATCTACTGTTTTGGACTATATTGGGCTTTATTTTCCACTTTTATATTATTTTTGGGACTAACCTATTAACCGGAGGCCCAGCCCAGAATTGCTGTTTTTTTTGCCTATTTCAGTGTTTCGAATAAACAGAATATCAAACGCAGTCCAAACAGAAAAATCCTTTTTGGAATGTGATTTTCTCACCGGATAAGACCCAGGAGACTTGGACCCTACGCCAAGGCATCGAAGAGGCGGTCACGAGGGTGGGGGGCGCGCCCCCTGCCTCGTGGGCCCCTCGAAGCTCCACCGACGTACTTCTTCCTCCTATATATACCCACGTACCACCAAACGAACAGATACGGAGCCAAAAACCTAATTCCACCGCCGCAACTTTCTGTATCCACGAGATCCCATCTTGGGGCTTGTTCCGGAGCTCCGCCGGAGAGGGCCGTCATCACGGAGGGCTTCTACATCATCGTAGCCTCTCCGATGAAGTGTGAGTAGTTTACCTCAGACCTTCGGGTCCATACTTATTAGCTAGATGGCTTCTTCTCTCTTTTTGGATCTCAATACAATGTTCTCCCCCTCTCTTGTCGAGATCTATTCGATGTAATCTTCTTCTTTTGCGGTGTGTTTGTTGAGATCAATGAATTGTGGGTTTATGATCAAGTCTTTCTATGAATAATATTTGAATCTTCTCTGAATTCTTTTATGTATGATTGGTTATCTTTGCAAGTCTCTTCGAATTATCCGTTTGGTTTGGCCAACTAGATTGGTAGTTCTTGCCATGGGAGAAGTGCTTAGCTTTGGGTTCAATCTTGCGGTGTCCTTTCTTAGTGACAGAAGGGGCAGCAAGGCACGTATTGTATCATTGCCATCGAGGATAACAAGATGGGGTTTATTTCATATTGCATGAATTTATCTCTCTACATCATGTCATGTTGCTTAAAGCGTTACTCTATTTTTAACTTAATACTCTAGATGCATGCTAGATAGCGGTCGATGAGTGGAGTAACAGTAGTAGATGCAAAATCGTTTCGATCTACTTGTCACGGACGTGATGCCTATATACATGATCATGCCTAGATATTCTCATAACTATGCTCAATTCTGTCAATTGCTCAACAGTAATTTGTTCACCCACCGTAGAATACTTATGCTCTCGAGAGAAGCCACTAGTGAAACCTATGGCCCCCGGGTCCATTCTCATCATATCAATCTCCATCACTTTAATTTTGCTTTGCTTTTTTACTTTGTCTTTTACTTTTCACTTTGCATCTCTATACCAAAAATACCAAAAATATTATCTATCGGATCTCACTTTCGTAAGTGACCGTGAAGGGATTGACAACCCCTAATCGCGTTGGTTGCGTTGAGCTCTTTGTGTTGTGTAGGTACGTGGGACTTGCGCGTGGCCTCCTACTGGATTGATACCTTGGTTCTAAAAAACTGAGGGAAATACTTACGCTACTCTGCTGCATCATCCTTTCCTCTTCGGGGAAATCCAACGCGAGCTCAAGAGGTAGCATGCACCAGAGGACGACATCGGCTCATTCGTTGGAGAAGATTGGGGAGAAGGGGCGCTAGGAGCTGAATCCTTCCAAGAGCCAACGGAGAACCACAATGATCGCGCCAGCAGCGGCAATTACAGGGTACCGCTAGTCTCTCAAGAACAGGCTTACGCTAACCATGGACTACAGATGAACCAGGTTGCTGCGTTGATCGACGACCCAGGCACAGCGGTACCTGCTCCAACAAGGGAGACGTGCTGGGGGCCACCGAGAGGAGCCAGGAGCAAGGCCCCTCCCCGTGGCGTGCGACGCCTGACGACGCCCGGAGGTAGGCCCTCTGCCGGGGAGGCCTCACCAACCCTCCCCCGGCAGAGGACTTGTGGACGCCGAGGGAACCGCTGGCGTCCTCTTTCCCTCCTCTATTTCGTCCTGGTGACCGGTCGTCTCAGAGGAGGTCGAGAGTGGCGCAAGGTGGGGCCCTCGTCTGGCGATATGAAGCAAGGCCGGTACCTATGAAGAAGGCCCGGTGCCTGTGAAGCTCGCCGCCCGTGACACTCTCACGTAATAATGAGTTGGGGCTGTACACGCCCCGGAGTCTCAGGGGTGCCGGCCTCAGGCCCCGGGGCTCCCTCCCACGCCTAGTGGCAGCACTTAGCTCTGTGCTGGTGAGAAGACTTGAAGACTAGAAGACTAGACTAGGTGCCAAACGCGGCCTTTTGCTTTGGATCTCTCTCTTTCTATAGCCTTGCCTTCTGGATTTGGATTTGAGTTGAAGCGCGGGGGGAGCCTTTTCTTGTTCGAGCAATTCCTTGCCTTCTGGATCTCATTTTGTCTGGGACTCATGTCCGTCGCCTTTCCATCACGAGCCCCTCGCGAGCGGGACTGCGCGAAGCACGCGCGCGCCAAGCGCGCGCTAGCACTGCAACTGGCGCTCACCTCTTCTGGGGCCCCTTTCGACGGGGCAGCGAGTTCCGCAAGGTTCTCGGGTACTCGACATAACACAGCCTAGCACAAAGCCGACGTTGATAAGGTAAACCAAGACAGAAAACTCGCATCAGGATTCATAAGTTCACGAGGACACTAACTCAGATCGCATGGAAAAGTAAAAACTGCAATTTGCTTACATGAGGGGCTCCCCCTCTCAAAATGCTCTTACAAGTTTCCAAGGGCCACGCCCTTGTTGGTGCGTAGGAAGAAATGACAGGAGAACAAGGGATCAGCCAGAAATGTCGCTCGCTGCGTCACCCGCAGATGCGTCACTCGCGTCGTCATCGTCTTCATCGGCCTCATCGCCGCCATCGACGATGCCCCCGTCGCCATCATCGACCACGTCGCCTTCATCTGCGAGGACAACCACCGCGTCATCCTACGAAGCAAAGGCCCTGGCCGACGCGTCCACATTGTCCTCGACCCAGCGCGCTAGGTTGCCCCGAACAGCCGTGGGAACAGGGGCAATGGCGGCATCGAAGTCAAAGTTGGGATCGGCATTCAGAAGGTGGATGAAGACACGCGAGAAAGCATGCTCAAGCAAGCCACGCCCCCTTTCCTCCACAAGCTGGCGAGCTCTGGCAGATCGAGCCTCCAGGAGCGTCACCACCTCGGTGAAGAAGGTCAGGTGGCTGGCGTAGTCATTTGAGTGAGGGGTCGGCGTCTCCACGTCGCAGATGTGGCCCAGTGCGATATTGGCCCTGTTTCGGAGGTCCTGAAACATAGGGGCATGCTCACGCTCCAGCGTCCGACGTTGGAGCACCTCCTCCGTGTTCTGTCTCGCGATAACCTCTGCGTCATCAACCCGCCTCCGGAGGGAACGTAGCTCGGCGCGGGCAGAGGCCAAGTCCGCCTGCGCCGTGACGAGGGCAGCGGCCGTGGCTTCCGCGCGCCTCTCAGCCTCGTCCAACCTGGGCCTGAGGGCAGCGGCCCTGCCCTCATCCTCCATGCCCGCGAGCTTCAACTTCAGGTCGTACCTACCCTCCAGGTCCGCGCGAACCTCGGCCACCCGGCGTTTCACCTCCTCCTCAACTCCAGCCTCGCGAGCCCCTATGGCATCTTTTTCTTGGGCAAATTGACGCTCCCTCGTCTCCAGTTGCTTGAGCTCGCGGTTATGCTCCATGGCCTCCAGGGCCAGCGCTTCCTCACGCTTCCGGACCTCCTCTTCCTCGCGGCGGCGGCGGCGATCAGCCTCGCGGCGGCCTCGCGGCGGCGGTCAGCCTCGCGAGCCTCCTCCAAGGCTCATGAGCGGGCTTCGTAGGAAACCTTGAGAGACGCCTTAGCCTTCGCGTTCTCAAGGTCACGCTGATAGCGGCCGAGGTTGATGGCCACCTTCAGCTTGCACCACTCCTCCGCCAGCCGGAGACCTTCAGCCTCAAGACGCGAATCGACACTCACGAGCTCTCTACCGAGCCGGCTCATCGCGTTCATCACCTCCTGGAAGAGCTCATGGCGAACCACGCTCCGCCTGCGCTCGAGCTCGAACGCCCGACCTTCTTCGCCCTCCACCTCGGGGGCTGCGGGCGGGGCGTCAAGCGGCGCACCACCCCTCGGCAGGGGGCTGGGGGCTGGCGCCACACCCGACACCAGCCCGTCCTAGTGAGAAGCCCAAGCCTGCTGGGGCTCGCTGCTCAAGGAGGAACCGAGGATCGAAGCCAACAAGTTGCTGTAAAAAATCAGCGGGGGAGTCTTGGGCACGCCTGCCAAGCTCCGCGCCAGACCAAGGGGGAGTTGCGACGAGGCCGCAGGTTCAACGCGCCAGGAAGGCAAGAGTGCCCCTTCAACCAACCCTGCTCCAGGGGCAACCAGCGAACTCGGAGCGCTCGAGGCAAGCGGAAGAGTTAAGGAAGAAGGAGGCCGTTTCTCAGGAGGCTCAGCAGCCTCAGTGGAAGGGACCCTGAAAGAGTGGCGTCAGAAGAAGAAAGCAGCACACGGAAAGCCACAACTGTATGATACTCACACGTCAATGGCGATGTACTTCCTCCGCTTAAGCGGTCCGAAGATGTTGCTGCCACTGGGAGATCCTTTCCTCTTGCGGAGCTCCTTGAAGTCCACAGAAAGGCGGCCTAAACGCTGGACGCGACGGCCGGTGCGCAGCGGGGCCGTAGAAGAGCTCAGGAGAATATCTTCAGGGGTGCCCAGTTGTGGCGAACAGCCGGGCACCGTTTCACCACGACCTCGCGAGGCTCCCGGGGCCTTGGCCTCGGGAGCCGCATGCAACGTCTCCTCAGCAACCGACGCCCCAGGAGGGGGGTGGCGAGCTCCTGAGGATGATGCCCCAGGATCACCACTCGGCGCGTGCTCCTCAGCACTCGAGCCGCCGGTCTCCGCCTAAGCTCACCCACCTGCACCGTCACTTGGGGCGAGCCCAGCGTCGGGGGCAAGGAAGGGAACCACGACGATGGGGTTCTCACGAGGCCCCTCCAGGCCGATTGTCCGTGGCCCCCATTCATCAAAGAGAGGCATGTACTTTACAAATTCATCCTTATTCTTGCAGCGGTACAGCAGGCAGCTATTCCCGGGCAGTTCGGCCGGCAGAAAAACAGCCGTCAGCACCTTGAGCATTGTTCGCCGCGTCCCAAGGAGGAGCCCAGACTCCTGAAATCTCATGTGGTCTTGGCTGCAGAGCAAGGTCCACATTGTGAGAGAGTGGCGCTGAAACGGAGCGACCCGGCGTTAGACGAATTCCTTCAACACCATCGGTGCAGTTACGCCGCGATCCTTCAGCAACCTCAACCTGAGCCAGACGCGGGCAAGGCCGGGGCTCGCAGCCGCTGATGGCTCCCGCCGGGGTTAGGAACATCGGGCCCCGACGGAGCCTGAAGCAGAGGACTGAGCACACCGGCATCGACGAACACCCATCATATCCGAAATTCGCTCGTGGATGGAGGAAGATCGAAATTGACCCCCTCGCCCGCCATCGCAGCCACAACCTGGAAGCTCACGCACCCCGAGCATTGCTGAGGGTCGGCCAGATGCAACGAGAAGAAGTGGCGGAGGAGAGCCACCGAAGGAGCGATGCCCACCATGGCTTCGCACACGAATGCGAAGACGGCAAGAAGAGTCACAGACTGAGGGTCGAGATGCAGCATGTGGGTCTGATAATGCTCAAGCCCAGCATGGAAGAAGGCGGAGAAGGGAGGAATCAGGCCAGCCCAAAGGGCATCTATGAAGATTGGGATCTCAGTGGCCGTCTGGGCCGTGCAAGTGCGAGACGCAGGCCAAGCCACTGTCTCCCCCCACTCATTGAAGCTGGAGGCAAGCATCGGGCGCACCTTGTCCATGGCTTCGTCGTTAAGCACACGAGACCGGCCGAGCACCGGCGCGAAGAACGGAGGCGCAGATGAAAGAGGCAGAGGACTCTTCCCCTTCTCAGCTTGCTTAGGCGCCATGGCTATGGAGCAGGCAGAGCGTGAGTCAGATTGGAGAAGAGAAACAGAGCCGCAAGGAAGCAGGGGAATTGGGGAAGCAAGGCGCAGGAGGCGGAGGAGTAACCGTGTAGGCCGCAGGGGCCGCATAGCCAGGAGGGTCCAAAGGCAGCATGGGGAAGCGGAGACGCCCACGTCCAATCAACCGCTACGCGTCGACTGAGGCCGCAGGCTTTTGGGGCCCGCGGTGCTCCGAACTTGACCCTTTGCTTCGTCGTGAAGCCAAGCCCAAGTGCACCTTGGGCCCGGGGGCTACTGTCGGCGTTCTAGGAACGGGGGTCCCTAGACTTGCCTGCCTGCGGCCCACGGCGTGGCCAAGCAGCAGGTCGTACGGACCATCTTCGTCAACAAGGCACCCAAGACCCTCGCGAGGGTCCAAGCCTCCCGAGGCGGACAACGCAAGACCTCCTCTGGAGTGGCCTAGCTAGGCAGGCTCACGAGGAGTGGAGATATCAAGGCGGGGCAAACCTCACGAGGCTCTCGTGACGTGAGCCATGACGAACGGTGCCAGGCGGGCGCTAGGCGGGTGCCGGTGCATGCAGTGTCCTTATTTCCTCTTTGGTGCTAAGGAGGCCAGCGCAAGCGAAGAGTACAGAGGCATCAGGCAAAGGTTGCTATATTGGTGCAACGAGACCAAGACCAGGAGGACGGCAAGGCAGATGTCATAATGGAGCCCAAGATGGCGTCACCCCAGAGCTTTTCGCAGGCGAAGACCGCTTATGTCAGGATAGCTTTTACTCGTTGTCCCCCTTCAAATTTGCCAGCCGTTGTTGGCTCCCTTCCCGCTCGATATTTGGGAAGAGGACCAGGGCCTCTATAAATAGGACTAGCCACCATAGTAGAGGCATCGGATCCTCATGCCACAAGTTCATACGCACAAGAACACCTCAACCTCAGGAGTCTGTTCTTCGCTTGTATTGTTCATCATCAGCCCGTGAGGCAATCCACCACCACCGCACTAGAGTAGGGTATTACACCACAACGGTGGCCCAAACCAGTATAAACCCCGTGTCTTTCTGCGTTGTGAGTTTGTCGAGTTCGTCCGCAAGATCTTAGCGAGCTAGAGCATAGATCGGTAGGAGGGAAAGACTCAGCGCGCACCCCAGTGTTCGAACCTTAAGGGTTTGCCGGAACCCCACATCCAACATACTCGGACTCCAAGTCCTAGTAGGTTTCCACCTAATGAAGAGGGGGAAGAAGGAAGGAAGAGGGGGAGGGGAAGGAAAGGGGGGCATCGCCCCCTTCCCCTAGTCCAATTTGGACCCAGGGGGCACGACCATCCCCTCTTGGCCCTTACTCTCTTCCCACTAAGGCCATCGAGGCCCATTAGTTCCCCGGGGGTTCCGATAACCCTCCGGCACTCCGATAATTGTCCGGTACCTCTCGGAACTCATCCGGTGTCTGAATAATTTCGTCCAATATATCAATCTTTATTCTCGGCCATTTCGAGACTCTTCCTCATGTCCGTGATCTCATCCGGGCCTCCAAACAATCTTCGGTCATCAAATCACATAACTCACAATGCAAATCGTCATCGAACGTTAAGCGTGCGGACCCTACGGGTTCAAGAACTATGTCGACATGACCGAGACACATCTCCGATAAATAGCCAATAGTGGAACCTGGATGCTCATATTGGCTCCTACATATTCTACGAAGATCTTTATCGGTCGAACCGCATAACAACATACGTTGTTCCCTTTATCATCGGTATGTTACTTGCCCGATATTCGATCATCGGTATCATCATACCTAGTTCAATCTCATTACCGGCAAGTCTCTTTACTTGTTCCATAATGCATCATCCCGTGACTAACTCATTAGTCACATTGCTTGCAAGGCTTATAGTGATGTGTATTACCGAGAGGGCCCAGAGATACCTCTCCGATACACGGACTGACAAATCCTAATCTCGATCTATGCCAACTCAACAACACCATTGGAGACACCTGTAGAGCATCTTTATGATCACCCAGTTACGTTGTGACATTTGATAGCACACAAAGTGTTCCTTCGTATTCGGGAGTTGCATAATCTCATAGTCTGAAGAACATGTATAAGTTATGAAGAAAGCAATAGGAATAAAACTAAACGATCATTATGCTAAGCTAACGGATGGGTCTTGTCCATCACATCATTCTCTAATGATGTGATCCCATTCATCAATTGACAACACATGTCTATGCCTAGGAAACTTAACCATCTTTGATTAACGAGCTAGTCAAGTAGAGGCATACTAGGGACACTCTGTTTGTCTATGTATTCACACATGTACTAAGTTTCAGGTTAATACAATTCTAGAATGAATAATAAACATTTATCATGATATAAGTAAATATAAATAACAACTTTATTATTGCCTCTAGGGCATATTTCCTTCAGTCTCCCACTTGCACTAGAGTCAATAATCTAGATTACATAGTAATGATTCTAACACCCATGGAGTCTTGGTGTTGATCATGTTTTGCTCGTGAGAGAGGCTTAGTCAATGGGTATGCAACATTTAGATCCGTATGTATCTTGCAAATCTCTATGTCTCCCTCCTTGACTTGATCGTGGATGGAATTGAAGTGTCTTTTGATGTGCTTGGTTCTCTTGTGAAATCTGGATTCCTTTGCCAAGGGAATTGCACCAGTATTGTCACAAAAGATTTTCATTGGACCCGATGCACTAGGTTTTACACCTGGACCAGAAATGAACTCCTTCATCCAGACTCCTTCATTTTCTGCTTCTGAAGCAGCTATGTACTCTGCTTCACACATAGATCCCACCACGACGCTCTGCTTGGAACTGCACCAACTGATAGCTCCACCATTCAATATAAAAACGTATCCAGTTTGTGACTTAGAGTCATATGGATCAGTGTCAAAGCTTGCATCGACGTAACCATTTACGATGAGCTCTTTGTCACCTCCATAAACGAGAAACATATCCTTAGTACTTTTCAGGTATTTCAGGATGTTCTTGACCGCTGTCCAGTGATCCACTCCTGGATTACTTTGGTACCTCCCTGCTAAACTAATAGTAAGGCACACATCAGGTCTGGTACACAACATTGCATACATGATAGAACCTATGGCTGAAGCATAGGGAATGACTTTCATTTTCTCTCTATCTTCTGTAGTGGTCGTGCATTGAGTCTGACTCAATTTCACACCTTGTAACACAGGCAAGAACCCTTTCTTGGCTTGATCCATTTTGAACTTTTTCAAAACTTTATCAAGGTATGTGCTTTGTGGAAGTTCAATTAAGCGTCTTTATCTATCTCTATAGATCTTGATGCACAATATATAAGAAGCATCACCGAGGTCTTTCATTAAAAAATTCTTATTCAAGTATCCTTTTATGCTATCTAGAAATTCAGTATTATTTCCGATTAACAATATGTCATCTACATATAATATCAGAAATGCTACAGAGCTCCCACTCACTTTCTTGTAAATACAGGCTTCTCCAAAAGTCTATATAAAACCACATGCTTTGATCACACTATCAAAGCGTATATTCCAACTCTGAGAGGCTTGCACCAGTCCATAAATGCACCGCTGGAGCTTGCACACTTTGTTAGCACCTTTTGGATCGACAAAATCTTCTGGTTGCATCATATACAACTCTTCTTTAAGATATCCATTAAGGAATGTAGTTTTGACATCCATTTGCCAAATTTCATAATCATAAAATGCGGCAATTGCTAACATGATTCGGACAGACTTAAGCATCGCTACGGGTGATAAGGTCTCAACATAGTCAACTCCGTGAACTTGTCGAAAACCTTTCGCAACAAGTCGAGCTTTGTAGACAGTAATATTACCGTCAGCGTCAGTCTTCTTCTTGAAGACCCATTTATTCTCTATTGCTTGCCGATCATCAGGCAAGTCAACCAAAGTCCATACTTTGTTCTCATACATGGACCCCATCTCAGATTTCATGGCCTCAAGCCATTTCATGGAATCTGGGCTCATCATCGCTTCATCATAGTTCATCGGTTCGTCATGGTCAAGTAACGTGACCTCCAGAACAGGATTACCGTACCACTCTGGTGCGGATCTTACTCTGGTTGACCTACGAGGTTTGGTAGTAACTTGATCAGAAGTCTCATGATCATCATCATTAGCTTCCTCAATAATTGGTGTAGGAATCACTGGAACTGATTTCTGTGATGAACTACTTTCCAATAAGGGAGCAGGTACAGTTACCTCATCAAGTTCTACTTTCCTCCCACTCACTTCTTTCGAGAGAAACTCCTTCTCTAGAAAGGATCCATTCTTAGCAACGAACATCTTGCCTTCAGATCTGTGATAGAAGGTGTACCCAATAGTTTCCTTCGGGTATCCTATGAAGACACATTTCTTCGATTTGGGTTCGAGCTTATCAGGTTGAAGCTTTTTCACATAAGAACCGCAGCCCCAAACTTTAAGAAACGGCAACTTGGGTTTCTTTCCAAACCACAGTTCATATGGTGTTGTCTCAACGGATTTAGATGGTGCTCTATTTAACGTGAATGCAACCGTCTCTAAAGCATAACCCCAAAACGATAGCGGTAAATAAGTAAGAGACATGATAGATCGCACCATCTCTACCTACTAATAAACCAAGTATTGCTTATGGTCATCCTGTCTAAAACATTACCCTCGAAGTTGCTATATATTACCTGCTATGCCATCCATAAGTGAAGAAAACTATTCGTTTTTCGTTAAGAAACCGTCGCTGTAAGTGTTTTATAGATACGATACCCAACCTTTAGCACATATGAGCTGGTGGTGTAGTGGAAACAGCCTGTTTCTCCCAATCAAAAGACCAGGGTTCGAACCCTGCTTCCACCCTGTTTTCCAACTCCTTTTTCTCACCCACCTCATCCCCCCTGAATGTCTTCATGTGCCGGCCTATGGGGCGCGGCATCTCTATTTTTCTTCATTTCATTTTTTGTCTTTTCTTTTCTTTTTTCTGTTTTTTACTCTTTTTTTGAATTAATTCAAGATTGACAAATTTTAAAAAGTTGCGACTTTTGGAAAATCATAAAATGTCTACGAATCTTACAAATGTTCGAAAAATCATAAAATTTTCATGCTTTCAAAAAATGTTGGTAATTTTACAAAGATTTTGGAAAATTATAAAAAATTACAATTTGGAAAACAATTGTCGGGAAATAAAACCATGTTCTTGATTTTGAAAAAATGATCATGTATACAAAACATATCCACGAATCTAAAAAATATCCATGAAATTTTAGAAAATTCTCAAAAAAATCAATTTTTCTGCGAATTTCAATTTTTCACTAATTTAGAAAAAACATTGATTCAAAAAATGTTCAGGGATTTAAAAATATTCATGTGTTCAATAAATGTTCGTCTAAACAAAACAATTGTTTATGAATTTTTAAAAATGCCAAATTATTTAGAAAAAATGTTTGTCAATTCCAAAAACTTTTTGCCGTTTCAATTTTTTTTTATGTCTAGGTTTTGATCAGTTTTTGGAAAGTCTTTATATGTCTAGGCGTTGGGAGTAGTTTGTGGTAGATGAGATTTATTTTAAAAGTTTTAAACATTTTCTTGCGCTGCACAATGACAACTGTGTCATGTGGTGGCAAGCTCATTGTCTTGGGATTTACCATGTCTAATGCACTGTGATCATGTGGACATCACGTCCATCATTAGCGAGAGTCGGAATAAAGGTAAGTGGCAAAATGATGAGCCACTGTGTTAAAATAGAGGATGCTGATTGAGTCATACTTATTTGACCAGAGTGTAATTTTTGTATCTACTGTTGCAACGCACGGGCATGCTTGCTAGTATCTAATAAAGTGCGGTTACGACGTTCGGACACACCATTACGCTGTGGTGTTCCAAGTGGTATAAGTTGTGAAACTATTCCACATTGTTTCAAATGAAGACCAAACTCGTAACTCAAATATTCACCTCCATGATCAGATCATAGAAACTCTATTTTCTTGTTATGATGATTTTCCACTTCACTCTGAAACTCAAATACCCATATCTGCTCAAATCATCTGTGAAGGTCAGAAAATAACAATACCCGCCGCGAGCCTCAACACCCATCGGACCACATACATCTGTATGTATGATCTCTAACAAATCTGTTGCTCTCTCCATAGTACCGGAGAACGACGTAGTCATCTTGCCCATGAGGCACGGTTCGCAAGTACCAAGTGATTCACAATCAAGTGGTTCTAAAAGTCCATCAGTATGGAGTTTCATCATGCCCTTTACACCGATATGACCTAAACGGCAGTGCCACAAATAAGTTGCACTATCATTATCAACTCTGCATCTTTTGGCTTCAACATTATGAATATGTGTATCACTACTATCGAGATTCAACAAAAATAGACCATTCTTCAAGGGTGCATGACCATAAAAGATATTACTCATATAAATAGAACAACCATTATTCTCTGATTTAAATGAATAACCGTCTCGCATCAAACAAGATCCAGATATAATGTTCATGCTCAACGCTGGCACCAAATAACAATTATTTAGGTCTAAAACTAATCCCGAAGGTTGATGTAGAGGTAGCGTGCCGACCGCGATCACATCGACTTTGGAACCATTTCCCACGCGCATCGTCACCTCGTCCTTAGCCAATCTTCGCTTAATCCGTAGTCCCTGTTTCGAGTTGCAAATATTAGCAACAAAACCAGTATCAAATACCTAGGTGCTACTGCGAGCATTAGTAAGGTACACATCAATAACATGTATATCACATATACCTTTGTTCACCTTGCCATCCTTCTTATCCGCCAAATGCTTGGGGCAGTTCCGCTTCCAGTGACCAGTCTGCTTGCAGTAGAAGCACTCAGTTTTAGGCTTAGGTCCAGACTTGGGCTTCTTCACTTGAGCAGCAACTTGCTTGCCATTCTTTTTGAAGTTCTCCTTCTTCCCTTCGCCCTTTTTCTTGAAACTAATGGTCTTGTTAACCATCAACACTTGATGCTCCTTCTTGATTTCTACCTCCGCAACCTTTAGCATTGCGAAGAGCTCGGGGATTGTCTTATCCATCCCTTGCATATTATAGTTCATCACGAAGCTTTTGTAGCTTGATGGCAGTGATTGAAGAACTCTGTCAATGACACTATCAATAGGAAGATTAACTCCCAGTTGAGTCAAGTGGTTTTGGTACCCAGACATTCTGAGTATATGGTCACTGACAGAACTATTCTCCTCCATTTTGCAGCTATAGAACTTATTGGAGGCTTCATATCTCTCAATACGGGCATTTGCTTGAAATATTAACTTCAACTCCTGGAACATCTCATATGCTCCATGACGTTCAAAATGTCGTTGAAGTCCCGGTTCTAAGCCGTAAAGCATGGCACACTGTACTATCGAGTAGTCATCAACTTTGCTCTACCAGACGTTCACAACATCTGGAGTTGCTCCTGCATCGGGTCTTGCACCTAGCGGTGCTCCCAGGATGTAATTCTTCTATGCAGCAATGAGGATAATCCTCAAGTTACGGACCTAGTCCGTGTAGTTCCTACCATCATCTTTCAACTTAGCTTTCTCTAGGAACGCATTAAAATTCAAAGGAACTGTAGCACGGGCCATTTATCTACAACAACATAGACATGCAAAATACTATCAGGTACTAAGTTCATGATAAATTAAAGTTCAGTTAATCATATTACTTAAGAACTCCCACTTAGATTGACATCCCTCTTGTCATCTAAATGATCACGTGATCTAAATCAACTAAACCATGTCCGATCATCACGTGAGATGGAGTAGTTTTCAATGGTGAACATCACTATGTTGATCATATCTACTACATGATTCACGCTCGACCTTTCGGTCTTAGTGTTCCGAGGCCATATCTGCATATGCTAGGCTCGTCAAGTTTAACCCGGGTAATCTGCGTGTGCAAAACTGGCTTGCACCCATTGTATGTGAATGTAGAGTTTATCACACCCGATACTCTCGTGGTGTCTCGGCATGACGAACTGTAGCAACGGTGCATACTCAGGGAGAACACTTAGACCTTGAAATTTTGTGAGAGATCATCTTATAATGCTACCGCCGTACTAAGCAAAATAAGATGCATAAAGGATAAACATCACATGCAATGAAATAGGTGATATGATATGGCCATCATCATCTTGTGCCTTTGATCTCCATCTCCAAAGCACCGTCATGATCACCATCGTCACTAGCTTGGCACCTTGATCTCCATCGAAGCGTCGTGGTCGTCTCGCCAACTATTGCTTCTATGACTATCACTACCACTTAGTGATAAAGTAAAGCAATTACATGGCGATTGTATTTCATACAATAAAGCGACAACCATATGGCTCCTGCCAATTGCCGATAACTGTTACAAAACATGATCATCTCATACGAAAATTTATATATCATCACATCTTGACCATATCACATCACAACAAGCCCTGCAAAAACAAGTTAGACGTCCTCTACTTTGTTGTTGCAAGTTTTATGTGGCTGCCATGTGCTTCTACCAAGAACCGTTCTTACCTACGCATCAAAACCACTTGTCAAGTGTGTTGTTTTAACCTTCAACAAGGACCGGGCGTAGTCAAACTCGATTCAACTAAAGTTGGAGAAACAAACACCCACTAGCCACCTGTGTGCGAAGCACGTCGGTAGAACAAGTCTCATGAACGTGGTCATGTAATGTCGGTCTGGGCCGCTTCATCCAACAATGCCGCCGAATCAAAGTTAGACATTGCTGATAAGTAGTATGACTATTATCGCCCACAACTCATTGTGTTCTACTCGTGCATATAACATCTATGCATAGACCTGGCTCGGATGCCACTGTTGGGGAACGCAGTATTTCAAAATATTTACCTACGATCACGTAAGATCTATCTACGAGATGCATAGCAATGAGCGGGGAGATTGAGTCCACGTACCCTCGTAGACCGAAAGCGGAAGCGTTTAGTAACGCGGTTGATGTAGTCGAACGTCTTCGCGATCCAACCAATCCAAGTACCGAACATACGACACCTCCGCGATCAGCACACATTCAGCTCGGTGACGTCCCTCGAACTCTTGATCCAGCTGAGCCTGACAGAGAGTTCCGTCAGCACGAAGGCGTGGTGACGGTGATGATGAAGTTACCGGCGCAGGGCTTCGCCTAACCACAACGACGATATGACTAAGGTGTGTAAGTGTGGAGGGGGGCACCGCACATGGTTAAGAGAAACTTGTGTGTTCTAGGGTGCCCCCCTGCCCGCTTATATAGAGGAGGGGAGGGGAGGCCGGCCGGCCCTCCTAGGGCGCGCCAGGAGAGGGGAATCCTACTAGGACTCCAAGTCCTAGTAGGTTTCCACATAATTCGGACCCAAGGGGGGCGCGGCCAGCCCCTCCTGGCCCTTCCTCTCTTCCCACTAAGGCCCATCAAGGCCCATTAGTTCCCCCGGGGGTTCCGATAACCCTCCGGCACTCTGCTAATTATCCGGTACCTCTCGGAACTTATCCCGTGTCTCAATAATTTTGTCCAATATATCAATCTTTATGTCTCGACCATTTCGAGACTCCTCGTCATGTCCGTGATCTCATCCGAGACTCCGAACAATCTTCGGTCATCAAATCACATAACTCATAATACAAATCATCATCGAACGTTAAGCGTGCGGACCCTACGGGTTCGAGAACTATGTAGACATGATCGAGACACATGTCTGATCAATAACCAATAGCGGAACCAGAATGCTCATATTGGCTCCTACATATTCTACAAAGATCTTTATTGGTCAAACCGCATAACAACATACGTTGTTCCCTTTGTCATCGGTATGTTACTTGCCCGAGATTCGATCATCGGTATCATCATACCTAGTTCAATCTCGTTACCGGCAAGTCTCTTTACTCGTTCTGTAATGCATCATCCCGTGACTAACTCATTAGTCACATTGCTTGCAAGGCTTATAGTGATGTGCATCACCGAGAGGGCCCAGAGATACCTCCCCGATACTCGGAGTGACAAATCCTAATCTCGATCTATGCCAACTCAACAAACACCATCGGAGACACCTGTAGAGAATCTTTATAATCACCCAGTTACGTTGTGACGTCTGATAGCACGCAAAGTGTTCCTCCGATATTCGGGAGTTGCATAATCTCATAGTCTGAGGAACATGTATAAGTTATGAAGAAAGCAATAGCAATAAAACTAAACGATCATTATGCTAAGCTAACGGATGGGTCTTGTCCATCACATCATTCTCTAATGATGTGATTTTGTTCATCAAATGACAACACGTGTCTATGGCTAGGAAACTTAACCATGTTTGATTAACGAGCTAGTCAAGTAGAGGCATAGTAGGGACACTTTGTTTGTCTATGTATTCACACATGTACTAAGTTTCCGGTTAATACAATTCTAGCACGAATAATAAACATTTCTCATGATATAAGGAAATATAAATAACAACTTTATTTTTGCATCTAGGGCATATTTCCTTCAGTGACTATCCAATCTTTATGTGTCTATTTTCTAATGGCACTGCACACAGTGACTACTATTCTCTTGTGCAATTCCACCAAAATTGTGGTCACTTTGTTTGTTTGCCAAATAGCAACGGGCATACATATGTCTGCACAAATATCAAGAAGCTAGTAAACATATACCCACCTAGTATTTTCGGTTTAAACACGTCTCTTCCGCTTAGCATCTGTCATGTTTTGCACTGGACAATTTGATATTGTCATGTTTTGCCCTGGACAATTTCGTACTGAATTGTTTTGTTGGTACAGAGCAGAAATATAGCGCCTATTCTTCATCATACCAAGGATATCCATGTTTGCAGTGATGGAAGAGGTGAAATCGATACAACCAAAATTGAGCATGCAATCATTGAATCATGTCCCGCACCTCCAATGTAGGTCCACCCTGCCAATAAATTCACATGCAAACCACTAATATTACTATCTAATGACAGTACAAAAAGAGTAGCAAGATAGTAGCAAACCACGTAGCTTCGTAATCAACAGCTCATAGTGCCACCAATTGGATATAACGGTTTGGAAGAACACATGCTCCTAATGTTGAACCATATGGACTTTTTGTGCAGTTCCACTAAAATCGAGCATCCCTGTTTGCGTAGATATTGAAAGTGTGATTACTATAATAGTGGCACTAGTTGAAGCATAGACTCACAAATATAAGCATTCTAATTTATAAATAGGAAAAGGTAGCAAGACTGTTTCTAACCACCTATTTGAAGGAATAAATAAGGCAACAACGGCTGATGCCAGGAAGGCATACATAGTATTTTCTTCAAAACTGAACCATTCCCGACCTTTCCTCTTCTATTAAGCATATTTTGTGCAGTTCAACTAAAATAAAATGCCATCACCGCCTTGACAATTCAGTGACACTGGACAAAAAGAAATGAATTGACATTAAATCATGGTGGCACGTATGTCATCGACAGGCATTAGAGACAAACATACAGACCTGCTCCGATAACATAATGAACATTAATTTTAACATGGTGTGACTAGCTTTACCGGGATAATTTGAGTGAACTGTACACCCTCTGTTCCTTAATATAAGACATTTTCGCAGTTCACTTTAAAGTACCCAAACGTCTAGTATTTAGAAAAACAGGTAGTAGTTTTCTTGAGCACATATCTGGGAAAGCTTGCCACACTTTATATATGTCCATACGCTAATGCAACACCATTCGAATAGTACAAATATACACTAATCTAGTGGCTAGTGCAACAGTAGACTAGTTTTTTTTATTATGGGGTACAATACAATGGTTTTACTTAACAGATTTCCATAAGCTAGCACTAGAAGATTTCTATAAGCATTACACTTACACTTACTAAGCCTTTTGTGCCAAACAAGTTGGGGTAGGCTAGATATGAAACCCTTTCACGAGGACTTCCCAGGAGGTCACCCATCCTATTACTACTGTCGCCGAAATGGGTTTCATACCCAAAGGACTGGATAGTTTTTACGTTGGCTCGCCAAGCCTATCACAACCCTTAGATATGAAACCCTTTCACAAGGACTTCCCAGCAGGTCACCCATCCTAGTACTACTCTCGCTCAAATGGGTTTCATACCCATGGAACTGGCTAGTTTTTACGTTGGCTCGTCAAGCCTATCACAACCCTCCTCCTTTACCCGAGCTTGGGACCGTCTATGCCTAGAAGACATAAGCAGAGTAAAGGAAGATTTCTATAAGCATTAACAATACAAAATGTAAAGGTAACAAGTTTCACCATTGGTATACTAGTTGTGCAACAGCATTAAACCAAATACAAACGTCTGAAGGTAACTAGCATTATTAACTAATGACAGTATAGAAAAATTGCAAACCATGTACCTTCAAGGTAAATATCATTTCGAACTCGAGGGGACCTTAAAATTGCTATCCCAATCTTGATAATCGATCAAACATCAAAACTTGATCGCAAAACGAATCAAGAGAACAACCATAGGAGGAGGTGCCCACTCTTGACCTTTCCTCTTGTCTTCATAATTTTGTGTGCAGTTTAAGAAACATAAAATGACATCAGTGCCTTGGCATTTTGGTGACACTGTACAAAAAAATTGACTTATCTCATGAAAGTGAGGTATGTAATCTATAAGCATTAACAGTGCAAAAATCTGAAGGTAGTAACAAGTTTCATCGGTTGTATACTGGCTGTGGAACAGCATTAGAATGCCTTAGCTGAAAAATCTTTAATACATCCACAATCAACAGCTAACCCTGAAATAATCCAGTGACATTAAATGGCATTGCTTAAATTTATCGGTGGCATTAGACTGAGTGCGGCATTAGTTAAATGTGGCATCACTTTAGCAATAACATTGCTTGACTTTACCGATGGCGTTATACTAACAGCAAAAAAGTGGCAATAAGAGCATGGGAGGCCCATTCGGACAGTGGGCGTACTAGTACGATGTACCTCCACGGACGCATAGAGTGGTGAGGGAGGTTTGGTTGCCCAGAGAAACAAATATGCAGGAAGCATATGTGGATTACATCCCATTTTTGTTCTCTTTAGCCACCTTTTTCTATGTGAGGACAACAAACCGATCGACCTGGTCATTCTATATTGTGTTGTCATGCCCTTCTACCCTTTTTCACCCCTTTTCAACCAAGATACACGAGACTCGTTCCATAGCTACTGATTTTCCCCTTTTCAACCTAGATGCGGGTTCGATGCCTAGTCTCTTTGACAGTAATTTCTCCCTTCCTTTCCTTATTCAACCCCGACATGGATTAGTCTGCATGAAGTAGGGTTTCCTTTAATAGTGCAAATTAAGGTTTTCATCTGCGTGACCAGCAGAAAAGTGGATAGCAAATTGGGAAGATGGTGGAGTGGAAAAAGATCCACATGCAGCGACGTGGCAGATGGGGCAATATAACAAGGGTATGGTTCGAAAAGAGGTAGCATACCTGAGGTTCGGCGGGAAGTGGCTTCACTCATGGTTGTTGTCCTCCGCACACACTACGACAGCGAGCTTGGGGACGGAGGCCATACCGTGAGGGCGCTAGGTCTGAGAGGACGAC
This sequence comes from Aegilops umbellulata, assembly GCA_032464435.1. NCBI lineage: Eukaryota > Viridiplantae > Streptophyta > Magnoliopsida > Poales > Poaceae > Aegilops > Aegilops umbellulata. The sequence goes on from CP136060.1 coordinate 293,599,727, forward strand.
CTTGTCGTCAGTATGTGACCTCACTCGTCGGCGACGAGTGCGTCAACGCTGCATGTCCTTTTCTTCCCCGGCGGATCTGTGACCACCGGTGAGGAGGGAGAGAGAGGCCGTCTTTTTTAGATCTGGAGAGAGGGTGATAGTGTGAGAAGCAAGTGGGCAGCCCTTAGTAAGCAAGCGCTGAAGCTCCAACCTATATATCTTTTTTATACTAGTACTAGAGGTGGAGTAGTGGTAGAGTAGTTTATATTTTTCTGCATACTGTATCAATTAGTTGTGCTTCAAAACTGAACGGCACGCCACTAAAAAACTAAAGTCGAGAAATAATGCGGCACCTCGGGCCAACACGGCCAGATCGCATTTTGCACGAGAAATGACACACCATGTTTCGTTGACATGTGGGAACCTTCCAACATGTCAGTGAGACGACGGCGAGTCCTTTTGTACAATTTCTGAACAGACGTTTATGTAAGCCGGGGCGCCTCTTCCTGTACCATGGCAACCGTCCACCACCTCTTCGCCTTTCCCTCTTGATTTGGAACTGCTATCGCACGCTCTTCCTCCCTCCTCCATTTGCCTTCACCCTTCCTTCTGCCATTGTTCGATCGTCTTCTCCATGGAGGGAATAAGCCGGAAACAACCCCGTTATTCTTGCCCCAATCTAAAAGATGACACGATGGAGGAACTCATTGATCAGTGCGACGTCATCACCTCGGCTAGCATGGCAGGTCCGCTCAAGACCATTCTCGACTCAACTAATAACATCATTACAAAGAACCCAAGGGTCCAGGAGCGGTTTGATCTCCCCTATCTTCTTCGCCATGACCCCGCTCACTGGCGCGCGGACGACGGAAGCCTCGCCTTGTGTAAGTTGATGCCGCTTGATAATGATACGTGTGATGTTAAGATGCCATCGCTTAATGGTAAGGCCTGGGCAGGCACAAATGGAGATTGGGTTGTTTATATTGGGTACAACTTCGAGTGGGAGCTTGTGAATGTGTACACTCGTGAGTGGATTCCACTTCCAAAAATCTCAGAGTGCCTTGAGGTTGAGCACACAGATGATCTACGTACGTTCAAATACAATCATGGTGACTGTCATCTATGGAAGAAAGCAATTTGTCGAGTTCCCAACGGCTCTTGGGATTACACGAACTATGAAGTTGCTATCTTCGACAAGCTTGTCTCCGTCCTTACTTCCATGCCTCGATGGATATTGCTCAAAAATCAATTTATGTACACGGATGAGTACTGTGATTCAATTCAATATGAGTGTCTTGTGTTTGCTGCCACCACTCGTGGCACTGTTTTTGCATGGAATCCTTTTGGTTTTGGTACGTTTGTCTTCCACCGTAATTATAATTGTTTCATCCACATGCATGCGGGTTAGCTATTTTCCCTTTACTAATTAACCTTCTTGTGTTTCCAAGGTCATGTGAACATTCCACCACCTATACTTGAGATTTTTTATAACCAAGGGGGAGATGATGATGGTGATGATCACGAGCATGAGGACGAGCAGGACCTATATACTCAGTGGAGCCTGACAACTTATTTCGATGGATCACCTCTTCTTGTCTGTATACAGTGCACTGCTGATATTAGTACTAAGGAAGCAGGTGCTGCCTCCCATGGTCGCACTCTTCGGACCTATTCCAACATCCGTTGCAGGGTATCCGTGATGGATACTAGTGTGCTAGCGCCAACACCTTCTCCCTGGTTCAGTATTGTTAGTCTTGGAGAAAACTCGCTCTTCCTTGGACAAAACTATCCAATGATGGTGAAAGGCGATACAGCTGATGTTGACACAACATTACTACCATTTATGATAAGCAACTGTATCTATACCTCAGACATTGCTATGGTTCCCAACCCTGGCTATCACAATATGCGTCCAGATATAGGTCGCTTCAGCCTGGATGATCAGTCCTGCATTGGTCTCGATATTGACAATTCATAGAGGCTTACCTATGGTTAAAAGCGAGCTTTTTCAACAACGAGTATTGCTTGAGCTCAAGTTCATTTCATTGCTTGTTATTTGTTGTGTGTTGAAAACTCTAGTATTTACTACAATGTTTTGTTGGAAATAATCCATAATCCAACATGTATCCTCGTTGTCGTTGTGTGTTGATGACTTGTTGTATGTAATGAATGGTACATTTGCATACGCATGTCATAAACTCAATTTATGAATGGTTTTCGAGTCACTTCTTAGAGTGTGAGTACCGTAGTAGTATAGCCAGCATCCGATTATATGAAGTTGCCACATCACATAGAGCCAACCTCACAATAGTTAGTTCTAGTTAGATCAACTAGAGCTAGGTGTCACACCGAGGCCGAGAAATATGTTGATAGCATGGCTGCGTGAGGTGGGCTTGTACGTAATATGATGTAGGCACGGGGCTTGCCATGTTTCCTACTCCTATGGTCTAAATGTGGAGAAGATTTGGTCGAGTTCTTCCTCCTTTTACCGACATGTGGGACATCCAGCATCCAGGGCGTGTCATGCAATAAAATGGAGTGCTAGTTGAAACCACATGATGTGCATCTTGGGTTAAACTGTAAATAGAATCTTACTCTTGAGTAACTCCAAAAGCGGCCACCAAAGATCTTTATTGGATTTGTTTTTCATCACTAGCATGTCGAGGTGAAAGATGTGCAGGTTTAGTGGGTCGTCGTGCGTTTTCAATGACACGTGGGACCGCATGTGAGCAAACAGACGATGGGATCCACGTGTCTGCTGGCTAGCTGAGAAGAGGGAGAGGAGGGCTGGGCACAGACACCAGGAAATTTCGTGACAAAATGAGTACTACTAGTGGTGTACCATTCTCCTGGAGAGATATAGTGTGTTCGCTCTACGTAACCAGCACCTCGATATAGTGGGGTGTCGGTGTCAAAACCGGCGGATCTCGGGTAGGGGGTCCCGAACTATGCGTCTAGGCGGATGGTAATAGGAGACAAGGGACACGATGTTTTTACCCAGGTTCGGGCCCTCTCAATGGAGGTAAAACCCTACTCCTGCTTGATTAATATTGATGATATGGGTAGTACAAGAGTAGATCTACCACGAGATCAAGGAGGCTAAACCCTAGAAGCTAGCCTATGGTATGATTGTTGTTCTGTCCTACGGACTAAAACCCTCCGGTTTATATAGACACTGGAGAGGGTTAGGGTTACACAGAGTAGGTTACAATGGTAGGAGATCTATATATCCGCATCGCCAAGCTTGCCTTCCACGCCAAGGAAAGTCCCTTCCGGACACGGGACGAAGTCTTCAATCTTGTATCTTCATAGTCTAGGAGTCCGGCCGAAGGTATAGTCCGGCTATCCGGACATCCCGTAATCCAGGAATCCCTCAGTAGCCCCTGAACGAGGCTTCAATCATGACGAGTCCGGCCCGCAGATTGTCTTCGGCATTGCAAGGCGGGTTCCTCCTCCAAGTACTTCAAAGAAGATTTTGAACACAAAGGATAGTGTCCGGCTCTGCAAAATAAGTTTCCACATATTGCCGTAGAGAGAATAATATTTACACAAATCTAATCTGCTGACGTATTCCATAGCGTGACATCACACTACGGCCAAGCCTTTATTCGAATCGTTTTACTCCCCCACCTCAGCGCGTTTCACGAGGCAGTTCCTTGGCACGTCTTGTCAAAGCAGAGATCGTGTCCCCTTTATTTACGGGATTCTCATCAATACGGACGTGGGTAACCCAACCGCGCCATTGATTGCGGCGCTTGGGAGATAAGCGAGTTTTATCAGGCTGGTGGGGACGCATAGCCGCATCCGCCCATATAAGGGGATAAGGATCCACTTTTTCACCTATGCCTTCTCCCTCCTTTGCCTATCCATCTTCCGTGCACTTGAGCTCAAGCGCCCAAGTCCGCACTTCCCACCTCGACCTTCTCTAGCCATGTCCGGAGCGGGAGGCAAGTGGATGGTCTCCTCCGTCACGGAGGGACACATAAAAAAACTAAGGAAGGCCGGATACTTGTCTGACGACATCGCGCACCGGCTTCCCGAAGAGGGGCAGCTCCTCCCCACCCCAAGGACCCATGAGAGGGTAGTGTTTCTCCCCCAATTCCTCCATGGACTGGGCTTTACTCTCCACCCATTCGTCCGGGGGCTTATCTTCTACTATGGCCTGGATTTCCATGATCTGGCCCCGAACTTCGTCCTCAACATCTCGGCGTTTATCGTCGTGTGCTAGGCTTTCCTCTGCATCCACCCCCGTTTCGGCCTATGTCTCAAGACCTTCAACGTCAAGCCAAAGGTGGTGCGCGGCATCCAGGCGGAGTGCGGAGGTGCCATGGAGGGCAAGATGGCCAACGTCCTATGGCTCGAGGGCTCCTTTGTGGAGACCCTGAAGGGTGGCAATCGTGGTGGTTTTACATCACCGAGCCGCGCGACCCTGAGTGGGTCGCAGCCCCCGAGTTCCGGTCCGGCCCCCCTACGCGGCTCACGTCCTGGAAAGAGACGGGCCTGTCGTGGGGCAACAATGGAGAGGTGACTGGACTGCAAAAATGCATCCAAACCCTGGTGAACAAGCAGCTCAAGCTTGTCAACGTAGTCCAGGTTATGCTCATCCGCCGGATCCTCCCGTGTCAACAATGGGCTTTCAACCTGTGGGAGTTCGACCCGGCGCAGCACCGAACTCTGAGCAGGCTCTTCGACACGACGTACGAAGATGCCTGGAAGGTGCTATTCAAGGGCGCCGAGGCTCCCGCATCCGCTTCCGAGGACCGCGGATTCAGCACGCAGCGTTATGCTAGTGCGGTAAGATATTTCTACCTTTTACAGGGTATTAGTTTTTCATAGTTTGACTCTATGCGGGATCTAAGCTCCCTTACCTTTGACAGGATTGGCAGGCGAAGTCCGGACAGATCGACTATCCGGCTCCTTTGCCCGAAGACCCAACCGATGCTCGCTTGGCGAAGCTGCTGGTTCCGGCACCCAATGTGGTGCCGGAGAAGAAGGCCAAGAAGAAGGCCACAGGGACTCGAAAGAGTGCCCGGCGCCTGTAGGTGTCGGATTCATCATCCGACGAATCCGAGACGCGCTCCTCCGGTGAAGACGAGGAGGAGGAAGAAGAAACCTCTCCCCCTCCAGCGGGGGGAGGAAAAAAAGGAAAGCCGCCCCGACCGGGGAGGCAGAAGGGTCCAAGAAGGGGAAGACCCTTCCTCCAGACTACTCCACCAACGCCGACGACGGCGAAGAGGAGTGGCCGCACAGGGCCAAGCGCCCGGCGAAATCGTAATTATCCGGATACCAGAGTAATTCATAGTATTCCTTTATTGCACAACCTTTCCTTATGTCGAATATGATTATGCAGTACGCCCAAGGCCGGGCTCGACGAGTCGTCGAGTGGCTCCCTGGATTCGTCGGATGTGAATTCACTTCCGACGGCTACCTCCCCCGCCCTACGGACGACGCCGAAGTGTTGTCCCAACAGGTTCCAAGTCAGGAGGAGGTGATTCCGGAGGCGCCGCAAGGCGACCTCCCGGATTCCAGTAGTAAAGGGGATAGATCCCCCAAGGGCTCCGAGTCTGGCTTTGAGCCGGACTCCATGCCGGAACCTTCAACGGTTCCGTACTCCGGTAGGTAGCCTCCTTCCAAGAGGAGCAAGCCTACCGAGCCGGCGGCCTCCGTCCAACCGGAGGTATCGGACAATTTGCTGGAGGTGCTTAACGGCGCCTCCATCAACGAGGAGCACCGCACTGTTATGAGTGTGGTGATCCAGAAGGTTGAGTCCGCCAAGAGCGGACTGACTGAAGCTTGTGCCAGCCTTTTAACAGGCTTTGAGGTAAGTAAAGAATATGTAAAAAATATTACCGCATAGACAGTAGCCCCTGATGCTCTGTTTGGCATTCGGAAAGAAAAGCCAAATAGAGGATCTAATAAAATTCGCAAGAGTCTAACAAAAAATGAGTCAATATGCGTATGCAGGCTTCGCTGCTAGCGTCCGCCGCACTGACTGCGGAGGTGGGTACGCTGAAGCGGAACCTCGAGCGGTCCGAGCAAGAGCTCGGCCTTGCCAAGCGGCAGCTCGAGGAGAAGAAAGGTAAGATATACCTTATTGAAATATATAAAAGGTGCAATTGCAAAAAATGACAGGATTAACATGGCTATTGTAGGGGCCACGTCTGAGGTGGCAACCCTTAAGCAAGCGCTGTCCGAGGCCGAGAAGAGAGCGGCCATGGAGCGCACCGAGCGGGAGAAGTATGAGGCCCAGGTTGGCGAGGTGCGGCAAGAGCTCCAGGCTCTCATGAAAAACATGAGAGTTTGGAGCATGACTCAAAGACGTGAGCGTCCGAGCTCGCGGTGGCTATTCAAAATGCCAAGTCTGCCAAGGCCGAATCCCAGAAGGCCCTCCAGGAGTTGGATGCGGTGAAAAAGATAGCGGCGGGTAAGCCATTCTTTATGCAAAGCAAACATGTAAAAGTGAGTTACTTGTTACTTACCCGAATCCGGAGCTCTCCAGGAGCATTCGCAGATTTACCCTGTAGTGTGTCCGATGCCGCCGCATTCTATCGAGCCGAGGAGGGCAGCTCGACGGAGAAGGTGTTCTGGTCTCAGTATGCTCAGGCCGGACACCCTGTGCCCCTGAGCGACCAGCTGAAGCAACTGGTTGAGCTCCACAAGGTGGCCGAACAGGCCATGAAGGGCCTCATAGTTCGGCTGTGGCCTAGAGAGGCTCTGCCTGGGAGCTACTTCGAGCTGGTGCGGCGGCTGGTGGAGGCCTATCCAAGGCTCGAAGTCATCAAGCGCTCCGTCTACATCGAAGGTGCCCGTAGGGCCCTTGCCCGGGCTAAGGTGCACTGGGGCAAGTTGGATGCTGAGAAGCTTGTGAAGGAGGGGCCACCGTCGGGGAAAGAGCATCGCAAGCCCGAGATGTATTATAAGGACGTTCTGAAGGGTGCCCGCCTTATGGCGGATGAATGTTCCAGGGATGTAATTTTTGATTAAACTCGCTCGTTTTGTCCTGTGCGCTGAAAACTTGTTCATATGCGCTAAGAAATGCTTTTGTAATTTAAAATATTACCTTATGTGCGTCCGTTTATCAAATTTGAGAGATGGCGAGTCGTCGGCTTCTGCCCCCATGCCACTAGTGCTGGGGTGTTCGGGATAAACCTGAGCGCTCTTTTTCCCATGTTTAGGTCCTTCGAGGGAGGCGCTCAGCACAACGAACAAGGCAATCAGACTATAATGCTTGTACACTCTCACTTAGCCATAGAATTCTATAATTTTAAAATTCGGCGAAGCCCCTAGTATTTGGAAGACCGAGTTCGGGGCGCTATCCACGCCTTGGCCAGACAAAGCTGACTCCTCGCTCTAAGCGGCATAAGTCTTTACGGACTCAAAAAACCTCTCGAACAACGACCAGCTCTCGCTTCATCATGACAGTCAGTTTTAGCTTTCTCTGCTGAGGTGCTCAGCCCAGCTCAACTACGGCACAATCGTAGTAGTACTCCTAGTGCTACCTTAGTCGATATAGCGGAACGTAAGGCACCAAAACATAGGAGCCGGACAAACCCAACTATTGACCCAAGACATGATTCGGAGCCGATGCATATAATGCTATAAGTTCGGGGTGCCGCACTTGTGACAGTGTTCGGACTTCTCACACCATATTGAGGGGTACTGAAGCCCCTGGCGTATTGGCCGTACCAAAGTGTACGGTTGCAACATGTCATTAATGAACATATATTTGTAAAAAAGGTAATGCAAAAATAGGCAGAAGCCATCCATTGTTTATTAAAAGGGCTGCAATCAAGGCAGAACGATACAAATAACGCGATAAGCAAAAGGTTGGACTATTTAACATGTCCGTTCCACGGGCAGGCTGCGGAATGGTATGCGAAATAGGTAAACTGCTCGTGATAGAGACGACCTGGGAATTCCGTAATGCGGCGTGGCTTGTCTACTTCCCTCGTTCTTGAATCGTTTGTGCGGCAATTGTATTGCCGGACAGGGCTTCCGAAGAATGGAGTCCTGAAAGTAAGAGAAAATTAAAAAATCGGCAGCCCCTAGTGCGGTTTAAGCCGTGTTTCGAGCGTGCCGTGATGGTGCCCCTCCCCCTGTGCCCATGGTATTTCAAGAGCGTAGTTATGTACGCGAAGCACTGGTTTCGCATTTTCACGAGGGTTGGGGTTGGGGCCGCATTGCTACGCCTGCTCGGAACGTGCCAGGCGGTCTTGTTGTGGGTTACTATGGGCGCGCTTGACGGTGTCCAGACGTTTAATGGCCGGACTGGAGAATTGCCTTGAGAGGCTGCTTTGTACTTCCACTGCGAGGGCCGCCGTGTGCACCACCATTCGGAGGGAGCGTTTGGTGTTTCCATTGACCGTAATTACTCCTCGAGGGCCTGGCATCTTGAGCTTAAGGTATGCGTAGTGCGGTACCGCACTGAACTTGGCGAATGCGGTTCGCTCGAGCAGTGCGTGATAGCCACTGCGGAACGGGACTATGTCGAAGATTAACTCCTCGCTTCGGAAATTATACGGAGATCCGAAGACCAGTTCAAGTGTAACTGAGCCTGTACAGTTCGCCTCTACACCTGGTATGACGCCTTTAAAGGTCGTTTTGGTGGGCTTAATCCTCGAGGGATCTATGCCCATTTTCCGCACTGTATCCTGGTAAAGCAGGTTCAGGCTGCTGCCGCCGTCCATAAGGACTCTAGTGAGATGAAATCCGTCAATAATTGGGTCTAGAACCAATGTGGCGAATCCGCCATGACGGATGCTAGTGGGGTGGTCCCTTCGATCAAAGGTGATCGGGAAGGAGGACCATGGGTTGAACTTTGGGGCGACTGGCTCCATCGCGTATACGTCCCTTAACGCGCGCTTCCGCTCCCTCTTGGGGATGTGGGTTGCGTATATCATGTTCACCGTCCACACTTGTGGGGGAAACCCCTTCTGTCCACTGTTGTTCGGCGGCCGGGGCTCTTCATCGTTATCGCTATGCAGCCCCTTGTCTTTATTTTCGGCATTGAACTTGCCTGCCTTCTTGAACACCCAACAATCCCTGTTGGTGTGATTGGCTGGCTTTTCGGGGGTGCCATGTATCTGGCACAAGCGGTCGAGTATTCGGTCCAAACTGTACGGGCCCTGAGTATTTCTTTTGAATGGCTTTTTCCGCTGACTCGATTTATAGCCTCTGAATCCGGCATTAACTGCCGTATCCTCAGCACTATCGCCGTTAATGCGGCGCTTTTGCTAGTTGCGACGCGACCTGCCACTACTGTCTCTGGTATCTGAATTACCAGGGTTCTTGGTCATATTGTTGCTACGAGCAATCCATCTGTCTTCTCTCGCACAAAAGCGGGTCATGAGTGTCGTGAGCGCTGCCATAGATTCCGGCTTTTCCTGTCCAAGGTGCTGGGCAAGCCACTCGTCACGGATATTGTGCTTGAAGGCTGCTAGGGCCTCTGCGTCCGGACAGTCGACTATTTGATTTTTCTTTGTTAGGAACCGTGTCCAGAATTGCCTGGCCGATTCCTCTGGCTGCTAAATTATGTGGCTTAGGTCATCGACGTCTGGTGGTCGCACATAAGTGCCCTGGAAATTATGTGGCTTAGGCCTTTTCCAGGTCCTCCCAACAACCGATTGATTCTGCTGGCAAGCTGTTAAGCCAATGTCGAGCAGGTCCCTTAAGTTTGAGTGGGAGGCATTTGATGGCTTGTAGATCATCGCCGCGGGCCATGTGGATATGAAGGAGATAATCCTCGATCCATACCGCAGGATCTGTTGTGCCATCATATGATTCGATGTTCACGGGTTTGAAACCCTCAGGGGATTGATGATCCATTACTTCATCTGTGAAGCATAGTGGGTGTGCGGCGCCTCTGTATTGGGCTATATCACGACGTAGCTCGAACGAGCTTTGTCTATTGTGTTTGGCCCGGCCGGATTTACTATATCCGGAGTGACGATCACCGTCACGTGCCGTGGGGCGCCCGCGCGATCCGTAGATCGATCTTGTTTGCCTTGCCTTGTCCTCCAATATATCTCGCAGGTCTGGCGCATTTTCCTGTGCCTTGGTATGTTTTAAGCGGCGTCGGGGTGCTGCTTGAGTGGAGGGCCGAAAGGCCTCTCTATCGCGGCCACGAGGTGGCCGGTCGGCCATATCATGCGCTGGTGATGTAGGTTTAGGTGCTTCCTCCTCTAATCGGGGTAGCAACCTGCGCTTTGGGTAGCTCTTGGAGGGACGTTCGAGTTCATACTCTTCGGCCGTAAGGACTTCCGTCCATCTGTCGGCTAGCAAATCTTGATCAGCTCTAAGCTGTTGCTGTATTTTCTTGAGGCTGCTTGCCGTGGCCATAAGCCTGCGTTTGAAACGCTCTTGCTCGACGGGATCCTCTGGCACGACGAATTCGTCGTCGTCAAGGCTTGCCTCGTCTTCGGAGGGAGGCATATAATTATCGTCCTCGACCTCTCTATCTGCCGCTCTCTCATGAGGGCTGTCTTCTCCATCCTCCTATGCTGAATCTTGCTGGAGGGGGTTTTCTTTGGCACTGTCCGGAGTGTTATTATCTCCCGTGCCGGAATCACCGTTTTTGCTTTGGCGGGATTTGGAGCGGTGCCGCTGACGCCGGCGCTTAGGCTTTTTCTTGGAGGGGTCATCCTCCGCTGTTCCATCGCCATCTCCTTCTTTTGGGGTGTCCACCATGTATATGTCATACGACGAGGTGGCTTTCCAGTGCCCTATAGGCGCTGGTTCTTGATCGTCTCCTGCATCGGCATCCATACCGTCGATGTCTTCGGAGTCGAAGTCGAGCATGTCGGTTAAATCGTCGACAGTGGCTACAAAGTGGGTGGTGGGTGGGCTTTGAATTTCTTCATCGTCCGTATCCCAACCTTGCTGACCGTAGTTCGGCCAGGGCTCTCCTGATAAAGAGAGAGACTTTAGTGACTTCAGAATATCGCCGAAGGGCGAGTGCTGAAAGATGTCCGCGGCAGTGAACTCCATGATCGGCGCCCAATCGGATTCGATCGGCAGGGGCGCGGAGGGCTCGGAGTCCGTAGAGGAGTCCGGCTCCTTGGAGTCACGAGCCTCGCGGAGGGCAGGGCTGGTGTTCGGCTCGATCGTCGTAGATATGGCAGCCCCAGAGGCGGCGTCCGATCGGCGCAGTTGGCTCCGAATTAAGGGTCGGAGCCGATGCGAGTTCGGCCTCCAGGGCACTTTTCGGTGGCAGAGCTAGATCATGCCCATCGTGACAGTGCGGCGTGCTTGGCTGTGGCTCGAATCCATCGAAGATCAAGTCCCCGCGGACGTCAGCCGTGTAGTTTAAACTTCCAAACCTGACCTGATGGCTAGGGGCGTAGCTTTCGATCTGCTCTAGATGGCCAAGCGAATTGGCCCGCAGTGCGAAACCGCCAAAGACGAAGATCTGTCCAAGGAGAAAGGTCTCACCTTGGACTGCATTGCTGTTGATGATCGGAGGAGCCATCGGGACTAAAAGTGACGACACAGAGGAACTCTCAATGAAAGCACCAATGTCGGTGTCAAAACCAGCGGATCTCGGGTAGGGGATCCCGAACTGTGCGTCTAGGCGGATGGTAACAGGAGACAAGGGTCACTATGTTTTTACCCATGTTCGGGCCCTCTCGATGGAGGTAAAACCCTACTCCTGCTTGATTAATATTGATGATATGGGTAGTACAAGAGTAGATCTACCACGAGATCAAGGAGGCTAAACCCTAGAAGCTAGCCTATGGTATGATTGTTGTTCTGTCCTACGGACTAAAACCCTCCGGTTTATATAGACACCGGAGAGGGTTAGGGTTACACAAAGTCGGTTATAATGGTAGGAGATCTACATATCCGCATCGCCAAGCTTGCCTTCCACGCCAAGGAAAGTCCCTTCCGGACACGGGACGAAGTCTTCAATCTTGTATCTTCATAGTCCAGGAGTCCGGCTGAAGGTATAGTCCGGCAATCCGGACACCCCCTAATCCAGGACTCCCTCAGGTGTCATAGGCCATAAATAGCATTCACGTCTAGCAGTACGGCACACGCCACCCACACGAGTCCCATCTGACACCAATTTTCTTGGAGTCTGTGCTACATCCATCTCTTCTCCCTCCTATTCTCTCACCCATCGCGCGGTGGGTGGGGTGGGGGTTTGCCGATAGTCAGTTTTCTCAACACAACACACATTCCCCCTTGAGCGGCGTGCTGGACCAACTGCGTGGGGGTGCGACGCGAACACGGTAGGCTTTCCCTTTTGAACTTGTAACTTGTAAGATTTGGTTCTGCTCCATGGCGTGGCCGATAGATAGAAATAACAATGTTCCCTAGAGTAATGAGAAGTTTGGTTCTGGCACGGTTCATGCATGGAGTACGTATGAAAATTATGAAGTTGATGCGAAAGGTAAGATAATTACTAGTACAATATACTACTACATGGATTTGACGGAAAGATAAAGATACATACGGATCCATGATGGACATCCTCACGCCCTAGTGCGCCGTGTCACCAACCGACGTGTGAGGAGCAACGAAGTTAGCGGCGAGCTCAACGTGCTTCTGAACAAAGTCGTCCAAGGTTGCCCTGCGGTCCAAGAAGGCCAGCGTCCTATTGTCCTCCTCTTACACGTAGTAGTCCTTGTGGACGATTTACGCGTAGACGTGGGTGGATATGTCCATGGTGTCTTGCTCCGCCAGCCGCTGCGTGGCGAGCGCAACCTCGAGGTGGACATTCTCCAGCGCGACTGTGGGCAGTCGCAGGGCACCAGTGTGTCGAAGAGGTTGTCACCATAGAGGCCACTAGGGGTGGCGGGCATCATGGAGCCTGGGCGCATGGGCTGGAGGCGTACGTCAAGGTCGTTCGCGAGCTTCTTGGCGACGGTAAACTTGTCGAGGAAGCCGACGAGGACTTCGCTGAACAAGGAGATGAAGCTGTCGTCCAAGAGGCCTCTCGCCCTGGCGGCCTCAAGCACGACCTAGAGACATTCCTTGGTGTTGGGTTGCAGGCCGGCGTCGTGAACCATCTGGCATAGCCGGCTGATGCTCGTGCTCAACGCCGCCATGGGTCTAGCTTCTAGTCAACTGATCTTGCAATTGGAGTGATAAGTCTTGCCCTTGGTTAGGGTGCGAAGGATTTCGTAGATTGGACTGGTAGGGAGCCTTTATATGAGAAGTGCAGACTGCGTTGCATTCACGTGTGTGTTGGCCATCTTCTCCTCGGCCCTCCCTCCGTGCCGGTGCAGTATGGTCATCTCACTGCGACCAAGTTGGGGCAAAATGAGAGAACTTTGATATTTACTGGTTTATTGGTCCCCTTTGCGTTTTGTGCCAAGTTTTGACCTTTGATTTAACTAACAAAAATTTTGTGCTAAGGCCCTTCCCAGTGCTCCATGGTCGACAGGTGCTAAGCATGCCACATAGGCAAAAAAAATGACATGGCGCAGTAATTAAGGAGGAGAGAGAGAGCACTTTGGTGACCCCAGGAAGAACCAATGCCAAGCACATGAACCTAGGCAAACCACTTAAATGAAAGAAGTTGACCAATGCATGGAAGATTTTAGCTGCTCAATCATTAAATACAGTGAGCTTAACAACAACAAGTTAAGCACCTATGCATTGGTGAGTTGAGGTGCTAAGCTATTTAATGCACTTCTAAGCACATTCGCATTGGAACAAGTCTAAATAGTCTCAAGTCATTGAATGCATACACACCCCACGTCTCCTATTGGGTGTTTTCTTTTTTCGTGGCAAAAAATAGGGAACGAGGTGGGTAGCTAATGCACCGCGCCTAAAAGTTTTGGGATTATTTGGTTTTCGTAATGTGACTAATGCACCAGTACGGAGGGAGTACAATAGTAGTCTTTGATTGTAATTTTTTGTTGGTAGCTTACCAAGCTGAGCGCTCGGTGTCGGTGTACTAAAGTAGGGGTACCTTAGTACCCCGAACTTGTGCATGGGCAGTACTAGCCTCCCGCGGCAAGGCCTGCCAGGGGAGCGACAAGAGTCTCCACGGCCCTTTCCGGGCCGGACGAAGGCCAAGTGATCGAGCCTAGAAGACCAAGCCCCGGCAAGAGGAGCTTGCCGGGTCGAGAAGGCAAGGTCCGGCAAGAGGAGCTTGCCGGGCCATGGCGACAAGGCCCCGACAAGAGGAGCTTGCCGGGACGACTAAGCCGAAGCACCAAGGCCCCGGCGGGAGGAGCTCGCCGGGACGGCCAAGCCAAGGCACCCCAAGGGAAGCCCGCCGCGGTGCGCCACGCGCCCCGGCAAGGCCTGGCGAGCGGCAAGCTCCCAGGTGCGGCAAGGCAACTACCGCAGCAAGCCACTTGCCGCGGCAAACCACCACATCAGGCCCGCGCTCCAGCTCACCTGCCCACGCGTCGCTCTGGGGCTTCCCCGGAGGCACGTGGCGGGACGCCGCGCAATCTGAGACGCGCGGTGGCATGCGACGTTGGCAGAGTCGCCCCCGTGGCGAGCAGAGGCGCTCCTAACGGTCCGCCTCGGCACTGTTCAGGCGATCTATACGGGCATTTAATGCCTTTGTCCCCCGCCGTCAGAGTTAGGTGCGATAGCACTGTGAAGCCACTATTCACACAATCCCTTGCCATTTTTACCCTCACCTGCGTCGCTCCCTGTGGGAAACCCCTTGGCATATAAAAGGAGGCCCATGCGCACGTAGAGAGAGGGAGGGGATCGGACCCGATAGGCCCTCGCCTACGTCCAGCTCCAACTTACTGTAGCTTCTTGCGCTCCAGAGCAAGAACCCGAATCAACCAGACATGCAGCAGTAGGGTTTTACGCATCCATGCGGCCCGAAGCTGGGTAAAATCGTTGTGTGTGTGTCGCCTCGATCTGCTCTTTGTGCATCCTCCACCCCCGCCAAACCGACAAGGGGCTCCGTCCCCATAGGTGCTCGTGGAGGCAGATACCCCCCGACATCTTTGGCGCGCCAGGTAGGGGGTGCGTCGAGGTTGTGTGAATCAGATCCGGCGTCCGCGCGAGCCAGACTCTCATCGTTTGCGCCAGCATGGCGCCGAAGAAGAAAGCTCCGGAGGTGACCGGCCCGTCAACGTTGAACCCACCGCCCATGGAGCAGACGGGTGGTGGGGAGGACGCCGGCGGAGGAACGGGCACCGTCGAGCCAGTTCTTGCTCCCGCGGCGTCCGAGCTCGCCCCGCGCCCCGCTCAGGAGGCGCGAAACCAGCAGCGTCATGGTACCCATGGTACCATACGCTCGCTGGACCCGAGCCACGCTGGTGGATCCCAGGGCGCTCAGGACCGGCATGCGATCCAGCGTGCCGGGACGAGCGTCGCGCGGCTGCCTGGACCGGGTGCTGCTCCTTCTAACGTGGTTAGGAGTTCGAGCACATCCCGCTCCTCGCGCCGCTCGCCGCCTCTGCCCGCCACCCCAGCGGAAGCTCTCACGCGAGCTCAGCTGCTCCTAGACTACCCTCCAACGGCGGACAAGCTCGACGGCTGGAGGGCAACCATCCGGAGCCTCATCTGTTTCGCCAACGGTGACACTCCGCGGCAGCACAGCGCGTCGCAGCCGCGGCCAGTCACCCAGGCGAGAACCGATGGCGCCAAGCATGGCGGGGGTGCGACCACCGTGCACTCCCCGCCCCAGAAGCCACGGTCGCCGACTCACCGGGCTCACCTCGACGACGATTCTACCGCGTCGTCGAACCCGCGAATTTGCCGCGACCAACGCCAAGTCCTTCACGAACAAAGGGAAGAAGACGCCCGAACCCGCATGGAGCGCAGAAGAGAGGCGCGGCGTCAATCAGACCAGTGCGTTGGGCCCACTGGAGACATGCACGCGCCGGGGGAACCAGGCGAACTGCCGTATTCGGTAGGTTGCCCTGCGTTCACCCGCGAGCTGCGGCAAGTCCAATGGCCCAGCACAAAGAACTTCAAGCCCGACGTGCCCGAGAAGTACGACGGCAAGTCGCATCCGTCTGAGTTCCTCAGCATCTACACCATCGCGGTGCAGGCTGCCGGGGGACGGGACGATAAGATCCTTGCCAACTACTTCTCGCTGGTACTCAAGCCCAACGTCAGATCCTGGCTCATGCACTTGCCGGACGGCTCCATCTCCTCCTGGCCAGATCTATGCCATCAGTTCGTGGGCGCCTTCACGGGCGGCCACAAACCCCATGGCCAGGCGAGCGACCTTCATCTGCTTGTTCAGAAGGAGGGGGAGCCTTTGCGCAAGTTCATCCAGAGGTTCAGCCGTGTGCACTACAACATCCCAGACGTCCACCCCGCCGCGGTGATCAGCGCGTTCCACCAGAACGTGCGTAACCGCAGGATGCGGGAGGAGATGGCGATGTGCAAAATCAAGGAGGTCAGCGAGCTTTACGCCCTGGCCGACAAGTGTGCACGCGCTGAGGAGGGGAGGCAGCTCCCTGGAGAAAGTGTTGGAGAAGGAGACTCCGACAGTGAAGGTACCGCCCCGGCAAGGAGAGGCCGGCGGCGGAACGGCAAGAAGAAGAAAAACCCAGAGGTACTGGTTGTCGAGAAGTCCGGCAGCGAGGGCTCCGCCAAGAAAGCCCAGGCGGGAGGCCCCGGCAAGGAGGTTGCCGGGTGCGCCAACTGTCGGGCGGTGGCGGCTGCCGATAAGCGGGACGGTACCGACAAGAAGTACTGCAAGATCCACCGCACCAGGGGCCACGACCTCCAGAGTTGCAAGCAAGTCGAGCGACTCGTCGACCTGCAAAAGGCCGAGTATGCACGACGCGACAAGGAGAGGGCCCAAGCGGGTGGCGGGGGATCCGGCACGAAGCGTCCCGGCCCGGGGGAGCGCCGCGGCAAGGACAAGCAGCGGCAAGCAGACAGACCTCCCTGGGGCCGCGACAAGAGCGAAGACGAAGATGACGACGAAGACATGGAAGACCCCGAGACCAGCGAGCAGGAGTTTCAGAAAGCCACTGAGGTCTTGTGTGTGGACGGCGGTGCCTCCCTGCACGCTTCCCACCACCAGCTTAAACGGTGGGTGCGGGAGGTCAATGCAGTGGAGCCACCCGTCGAGTCACGCAGACCCCTGAGATGGTCCAGCACGCCTATCATCTTCGACATTGAGGACCACCCTGATCGCACAACCGCGGTCGGGTGCTTGCCGATGTTGGTTTCCCCAACGATCCGCAACCTCAAGGTCACTAAGATGCTAGTTGACGGCGGGGCCGGCTTGAATCTGATCTCCTCTACTGTTCTCCGGAGACTCCAAGTTCCCGACAGCGAGCTCGAAGAAACCGGCACATTCCAAGGAATCAACCCGGCAAGGAGCAAGCCGAAGGGAAAGATCACGCTGCCGGTAACATTTGGCAGCGAGCTGAATTTCAGAACTGAGAAGGTCACCTTTGACGTCGCCGACCTTCCGTTGCCTTACAAAGGGATCCTCGGCCGACCAGCACTCGCCAAGTTCATGGCGGCCTCTCACTATGCGTATAACATGCTCAAGATGCCCGGCCCGATAAGCGTCATTTCTGTCCCCGGCGACAAGAAGGATGCCCTTATCTGCGCCGACCAATTATACCGGGACGCAACAGCGGCAACGGCCCGCGGTCCGCTCGCCGCTGGAGCTTCCGGGGGAAAGAAGACCAAGTCCGGCAAGTGCTCTGGTGCCCACTCCGGCAAGCGCGCCTCTTCGGAGTGCTGCGCTGCCGTCGAGGACGTGCCATTGATCCCCGCCGGCAAGAAGACCAAGCCCGGCGAATGCTCTGGCGCCCACTCCGGCAAGCGCGCCTCTTCGGAGTGCTGCGCTGTCGTCGAGGACGTGCCATCGAGCCCCGCCGGCAAGAAGGCCAAGCCCGGCGAATGCTCTGGTGCCCACTCCGGCAAGCGCGCCTCTTCGGAGTGCTGCCCTGCCGTCGAGGATGTGCCATCGAGCCCCGTCGGCGAACACGAGAAGACGACGGCTGCTCCACCCGCGACCGAGAAGGTGCCTGCCAAGGAGGACGGCACTGGTGGTACCTTCACCATCAGTGCCACTCTCGGCCCCAAATAGGAAGGCGCGCTCGTTGCTTTCCTGCGGGCGAATGTCGATGTGTTTGCCTGGCAACCATCTGACATCCCCGGCGTTCCAAGGGAAGTGATTGAGCACCACCTTTCCGTCTGTCCTCATGCGCGGCCCGTCAAGCAAAAGGTCAGGAAACAAGCGGTGGAGCGCCAAGAGTTTATCGCGGAGGAAATCAAGAAGTTGGAAGCGGCAGGCCTCGTCAGAGGCGTGCTCCATCCGACGTGGTTGGCCAATCCTGTCGTCGTGCGCAAGGCAAACGGGAAGTGGAGGCTTTGCATCGATTTCACCGATGTCAACAGAGCCTGCCCTAAAGATCCATTTCCCTTGCCGCGCATCGACCAGATTGTTGACTCCACGGCCGGATGCGACCTGCTTTCATTCCTTGACGCCTACTCCGGGTACCACCAGGTCTTCATGGCCGAAGAAGACGAAGAGAAGACTGCGTTCATCACTCCGTGCGGCACGTACTGTTTTGTGCGGATGGCTTTTGGACTGAAGAACGCGGGCTCGACATTTGCGAGGGTTGTCCACACTGCTTTTGAGCCACAGATCCACAAAAATGTGGAGGCCTACATGGACGACATTGTGGTCAAGCGCAGAAACAAGGCAACCTTGGTACAAGACTTGGAAGAGACCTTTGCAAACTTGCGCAAGATCAGCCTAAAGCTCAACCCCGAGAAGTGCGTGTTCGGAGTTCCCTCCGGCAAGCTTCTCGGGTTCTTCGTGTCTCAGCGTGGGATCGAAGCCAGCCCCGACAAGATCAAGGCCATCGAGCAGATTGAAGCACCAACGCGTGTCAAGGACGTGCGAAGACTTGCCGGCTGCGTGGCGGCTCTCAGCAGATTTATTTCCAGGTCCGCGGAACGCGCCCTGCCGTTTTTCAAAATCTTGAAAAAGGCAGGTCCAGTAAAATGGACTCCGGAAGCGGAGGCTGCGCTGCAAGACTTGAAGAAATACCTGTCCTCCGCCCCTATACTTGTCGCGCCTAGACCACAAGAGAAGTTGCTGCTCTACCTAGCGGCAACCAATCAAGTGGCTAGTGCTGCGTTAGTTGTGGAGAGGGAAGCTGATGACGAGCCAGCAGCCACGGCAAGCGCGTCCGACGGCAAGCAGGGGGCTTCCCCGACAAGCTCTGGCCCCGGCAAAGGCGGATCCGCGCAAGCGCAAGGGGAAGTGCAGAGGAAGAGGATGGTGCAGCGCCCAGTTTACTTCGTCAGTTCCCTCTTGCAGGGGGCTAGGTCGAGGTACTCTGGTGTGCAGAAATTGCTCTTCGGCCTCCTCATGGCCTCGAGGAAGCTGCGCCGTTACTTCCAAGCACACGAGATCACCGTGGTCACTCGCTTTCCGCTTAAGAGGATACTGCAGAATCCCGATGCAACAGGCAGGATTGTCGAGTGGGCACTAGAACTGTCAAGCTTTGGCCTCGAATTCGAGAACACATCGACCATCCAGAGCAGAGCATTGGTAGAGTTCATAGCAGAGTGGATGCCGACACCGGACGAAGAAATTCCCGAGACGAGCATCCCCGGCAAGGAAGCAACCAAAGAGTGGCTGATGTACTTTGATGGTGCCTTTTCGCTGGAAGGCGCCGGTGCCGGCGTGCTGCTCATCGCGCCCACCGGAGAGCACCTCAAGTACGTCGTCCAGATGCACTTTCCCAAGGAGCAAGCAACCAACAATACGGCAGAGTATGAAGGTTTGCTCGCCGGTCTCAGGATCGCGGCGGAACTTGGGATCAAGATGCTCATTGTCAGGGGTGACTCGCAGCTCGTCGTCCGCCAAGTGAACAAGGATTACCAGTGCCCGTTGATGGAAGCTTACGTTGATGGAGTGAGGAAGCTGGAAGAGCGCTTTGACGGCCTGCAAATGGAATACGTTCCAAGAGCAGAGAACGACATCGCCGACGGCCTGTCCAAATGCGCCGCACTAAAGCTACCTGTGGAACCAGGGACTTTTGTGCTCAAGCTGACTCAACCATCCGTGACACCATCAACTGGGCCAAGCAAGAAGAGGAAATCGGTCTCCAGCGACTACCTTCCGGCAGAGCTTCCTGAAGACGCCGCTAAGGGAGTCCCCGGGATCGACGCCAAGAGTGCTGAGGAGCTGCCCGCTCCGGCAAGCCCCAGGGTTTGTCCCGACGAAGCAGGCGCTCCCGGCAAGCCACGCCCCGGCGAGCCTGCCGGGGAACGTCAAGCTCCGGCTGAGCCCCAGGTCCTCGCCGTGGAAGCTGATGTTCCCGCAGCCGCCGACATGCCTCTAGTCCTCGTCGTCGAGCCACAGGCTCCGACGTGGGCACAACAGATCGTCCGTTTCCTCCAGACAGGAGAGCTTCCCGAAGAACAAGAAGAAGCTGAAAGAGTAGCCCGGCAGTCCAGTATGTACCAGTTCGTCGACAGCGCACTGTACAGAAGAGGACGCAATGGGGTGAAATTGAAGTGCATCCACCGGGAAGACGGACAGAAGCTGTTGGCGGAGATACACGGAGGCATATGTGGGCACCACATTGGCGCCAGAGCACTTGCCGGAAAGGCGTTCCGGCAGGGCTTCTTCTGGCCCACAGCCCTCCGGGATGCAACTGCACAAGTAACCAAGTGTGACGCGTGCCAGTTCCATTCCAAGAAGATACACCAGCCAGCTCAAGCTCTCCAGACGATCCCTTTATCCTGGCCCTTCTCGGTCTGGGGGCTCGATATCCTCGGCCCCTTCCCCCGATCTGTCGGCGGCTTTGAGTACTTGTTCGTTGCCATCGACAAGTTCACAAAGTGGCCAGAAGTGGAACCAGTGAGGAAGGTGACCGCCCAGTCCGCGATCAAATTCTTCAGGTCGATTGTTTGCCGCTTCGGGATCCCCAACAGGATCATCACCGACAACGGTACGCAGTTCACAAGCCACGCCTTCATGCAGTACACCCAAGATCTCGGCACCAAGGTCTGCTTCGCTTCTGTTGCTCATCCCCGGAGCAACGGTCAAGCGGAAAGGGCCAACGCCGAGGTACTGCGCGGGCTCAAGACCAGAAGTTTTGACAAGCTGCTCAAGCGCGGACGGAACTGGATCGAGGAGCTGCCGGCGGTTCTTTGGTCGGTCAGAACGACGCCAAATCGAGCCACCGGCCAGACACCATTTGCTCTAGTCTATGGAGCAGAAGCAGTTACCCCCACGGAACTCGTATACGGGTCACCTCGAGTGCTCGCTTATGATGAGCTTGAGCAAGAGCGGTCGCGTGAAGATGACGCACTGCTCCTCGAGGAAGATCGTCTCCAGGCTGCTGTACGATCCGCTCGCTACCAGCAAGCTCTGCGTCGCTATCATAGCCGCAAAGTTAAGGCCAGGAGCCTCGAGGAAGGCGACCTTGTTCTTCGGCGCGTTCAGTCGGCCAAGATACACAACAAGTTGACGCCGAAGTGGGAAGGCCCTTACCGGGTGAAACGAGTCACGAGGCCCGGCGTCGTCCGCCTCGAGACCAAAGATGGTACTCCGGTGAGCAATTCCTGGAACATTGAGCATCTTCGCAAGTTTTACCCGTAAGGCGCGGTTTTCGGACCCCGTCCGGCAACCAACTCTTTGTACAAAAGTCTTGCCGCAGACGCATGTAATCCTTTGTACAAAGCCAGGCGCAGACCCTGGCCGCAATTACGCGCTGGCCCCCCCCCCCAAGTTTTAGCATGCATGCTGAGTCGAGTCTCGTCCTTGGTTAGGGTTGATAGTGCCTAACAGTCGCTAACCCCTAACTTAGAGGTCGAGTCCGCGTCTTTTTCCCGTCCTTTCCCTTTGGCTCGCGGGAACTGCCTACCCTTGCCGAGCCGCTCAAGGACGAAGAAAGGGAGAAGGACGAGCCAGCACCCGCCTCCCGACAAGCCAGAGTTGCCGGGGGCTGCAACCTCAGATAAGTCTTTACATCCCTTATCATGCATTCTCTTAAGCGGCAAACCCCGGAACGCGTTCCCGGGGCCCGCTTCGGATAGTAGCCGCGGCGGCAAGGGGAGGAAGCGAGGGGCCAGAACCCGCCTTTTCCCTGCCTCCGCCTAGAGCGGGAGGAGGGCCAAGGGGCGCGGGGGACGGCAGGGTCCGTTGTCGGGCGGGGAAGTGTCTATCTTAACGGTGCAAAGGGTCCGCCCCTTGCCGCGGGATGTACCCGCGAGACAAATGATCCGGCAAACAACCCCTTTTCATTAAAAACATTCCACTCAGGTACAATTCAGAGAGAATGAAAAACATGAAAGATGGGATTACAAGATTTTAATGCAACTAAGGCCCGAGGGCTTACAAGATAAAAATAGATAAGGTGCCCGTAATCCCTTTCTTGTCTCTCTCCTCAGGAGGTACGGCAAGGAGGCGAGAAGGGCAAAAGGGGCGCCTAGACGAGCTACGGGTGGCAGAAGACGCCAAGAGAGAGTCCGAGGCCCCACCCCGGAGCTCCGGAGGCCGGAAGAATACGGCGACGCCGGAAGCGGAGCTCGAGAAGGAGGCGGCGAGACGTCAACACGCTGTCGAGGGCATCTAGCCCTCGTACTCCGAGTTAACGGCCTTGCCGCCAGCCTCTTCCGCAGCCTCGCCACTCCGGCCGAGAAGACGAAGCCCCGGCAAGAGGAGCTTGCCGGGCCGGAGAGAAGACCCCGGTGGTCGTCGCCGCGAGCAGGGGTGGTGACGGCGTCTGAGGCGAGGTTGGAAGACGAGGCAGTGGCCTTGCCGCCCGTCCTCTTCCTCTTCCGCATCCTCCCTACGCCAGCCGCCCAAGGAGACGACCCCGGGGAGTTCACGGCGCTAGCGACGCGGACGATGGGGGCCGCCGGTGCCACGCGGAGCTGCGACTAGCGCCTAGTCGTGCCCGTCACCCCGGCGACCGCCCGCCCTCGTCGTCGCTGTCGCTCCCCTCCTCGTCACTCTCGCTCGAGGAGTAGCCTTCGCTGTCGAAGGAGCTATCCACGCAGCACCGGGCCCGGGTGCCGAGGTCCCCGAAGACCTTGACGGAGAGCAGATCGCCCTCCATCATCTTGAAATGGAGGGTGAACCCCGCCGTCAAGCTGTGGATCCGGGCGAACGACTTCCACCCTCGGCCCAGACACATCACGCCGGGGGCTCGGGATTCGACATGGACTCGCATACCACTGATCCCGCAGCCCCTCATGCGCAGCCTCAGCGTCTCGTGTTGTTCCGCCTCCAAGACGTCCGCGAAGGGGGCCGGGAGGCGGAGGCGACGGTGAGGCGCCCGGCGCAGCCTGATGATGAACTCGCAGGGGTCGTCCCCGAGATGAACCGTCGGGGGAAACGGAGCCGCCGGCGGAGGCGAGGCCGGCGCGCCGTCCTGCCCGCCTCGAGCGCCTCGGCCCCGTCCACGGCCTCGCCCCCTCCCCCTTCCCCTTACGGTTGGCTCCGCCGCCGCGAGTGCAAGGGGAGGAGGGGCTCGCTGCCTGGCGGCAACCCTTGCCGCCACCGAAGAAGGACCAGGGTTCCCTTCCTCCATGACAGCTGGGGAGAGGGGACCAGGGATCTAAGAGAAGGAAAAAGGAAGGAGTGCGGACCCTCGTCATCCCCTTCCGCTCCTTATAAAGGGGCGGAGTGGGGGCTCGGCCGCCCCGCCCAACCAATCAAAGCAGAGGAAGGGCAGGCGACGGGGCCGACCCTCTACTTCGACCCGCATCGGCCCGGCTTCTTGCCTCCACCACCGTGACCCCAAGCGCATGGAGGACGCGCGGCGGGCGAGCAGGGCCGAGGCGACTGATGAGGCGACCTCTCCCCCCACTCGAAAGTGGGGGCGGACGTTTCACTTCTCCAAATAAAAGAGATCGTGCCCGACGTGACGCATGCCTGCGGGCCTCAAGCCCCGCGCACGCCACCCACGTCACGCACGCCTTGCACGCCTCGCCCCCCCCCCCCCACGACATCGCGATAAGCGCGCGCCAATTGGGGAGGGCGCGACGAGCGTGGAGTTAAGGAGCAGCGCAACCCAGGCCACGCGTGCCCATGAACTGTTAGGGCCTGGCCCAACAACGCTCGGCACCGTGTATGGCCCAGACCCGGGGGCTCCTGTCGGTGTACTAAAGTAGGGGTACCTTAGTACCCCGAACTTGTGCACGGGCAGTAGTAGCCTCCCGCGGCAAGGCCTGCCAGGGGAGCGACAAGAGTCTACACGGCCCTTTCCGGGCCGGACGAAGGCCAAGTGATCGAGCCTAGAAGACCAAGCCCCGGCAAGAGGAGCTTGCCAGGTCGAGAAGGCAAGGTCCGGCAAGAGGAGCTTGCCGGGCCAAGGCGACAAGGCCCCGGCAAGAGGAGCTTGCTGGGACGACTAAGCCGAAGCACCAAGGCCCCGGCGGGAGGAGCTCGCCGGGACGGCCAAGCCAAGGCACCCCAAGGGAAGCCCGCCGCGGCGCGCCGCGCGCCCCGGCAAGGCCTGGCGAGCGGCAAGCTCCCAGGTGCGGCAAGGCAACTACCGCGGCAAGCCACTTGCCGCGGCAAACCACCACATCAGGCCCGCGCTCCAGCTCACCTGCCCACGCGTCGCTCTGGGGCTTCCCCGGAGGCACGTGGCGGGACGCCGCGCAATCTGAGACGCGCGGTGGCATGCGACGTTGGCAGAGTCGCCCCCGTGGCGAGCGGAGGCGCTCCTAACGGTCCGCCTCGGCACTGTTCAGGCGATCCAGACGGGCATTTAATGCCTTTGTCCCCCACCGTCAGAGTTAGGTGCGATAGCACTGTGCAGCCACTATTCACACAATCCCTTGCCATTTTTACCCTCACCTGCGTCGCTCCCTGTGGGAAACCCCTTGGCATATAAAAGGAGGCCCATGCGCACGTAGATGGAGGGAGGGGATCGGACCCGATAGGCCCTCGCCTACGTCCAGCTCCAACTTACTGTAGCTTCTTGCGCTCCAGAGCAAGAACCCGAATCAACCAGACATGCAGCAGTAGGGTTTTACGCATCCATGCGGCCCGAAGCTGGGTAAAATCGTTGTGTGTGTGTCGCCTCGATCTGCTCTTTGTGCATCCTCCACCCCCGCCGAACCGACAAGGGGCTCCGTCCCCATAGGTGCTCGTGGAGGCAGATACCCCCCGACACTCGGTGAGTACAATAGTAGTCTGATTGATGAGACTCAAATTTGAGCCATCTACCGGAAGGGAGAGTGTATAATATCATCAGGAACTATGTTCAAAACCGAATAAAACAATACTCCATGTATTTATTTACAGAGGGAGTAGTATATTTTTTTGTGACATGCATTACTAGATATTGCTAGTCAAATACTAAATCCAGACGGACGTGGTAGTGCTAATAAATCCAGATGGTGGTGCTAGACTAGTAGTAGTACTACCAATGTAGTACTAGTAGTCTACTACCCGTTGGTCAAATTACTCCTCACAGTGAAGTGACAAGACCATACGCCGGAGATGACACCTGAGTGTAGGCGCCGTGTTCGGCATACCGAAGTCAGCCTCACTGTGTGTAGTCACTATCATCATGGTTGTAGAGCTAGCCTGCTTACAACTATTCGTGTTCGACATAATTTTCCGTGCGTGGCCACGAGTATCTATACTCTTTTCTTATACGAGTAAGATGCCTGTGCATTGCACGGAACACCAAGATTGGGGGTGGACGGTGCCGGCAGTGGCTATCGCGCCAGATTGTTCCATGGCCTTCTAGATGTGGTGGGGAGGAGATAAGGCTGATTGTGAGAGACAAGGAGTTGTTTGTAAATAGGGAACAAGTGCGGGCATCTTTTTGCAAAACTGCAGAAATTTGCTTTGTATGCGTCAGATCTAGATCCGATGGCTATTTGTGAAAGATGGCAAGCACACTATCATCACCAACTCAGGACCTCTTTGATTCGCAGGATTTTGAAAATGTGGGAATAGGACACGACAATATTACAAGTTTCAAACGGATATTACAAATGTTAGGAGTAATGCTGCACCTACAAGGAGGGAATTATTAGGAAGTTTACATAAGAACTTTTGTTACTTTAGGTGGATGCAGCATTATCGTACCAACTAAAATCCACCATCCTAACAAGTCACTAATGGGCAAATAAATTTTTTAGTCTCTGGCGACTTGACGTTTCAAAAACAAATTCAGCTTATGCGGAGACTTTGTCATTTAGGCTTAGATGCTTGCGGTGATCAGCACGCTATCCATTGTTGCGCCAGAGAACGCCAAACCTCATTACCTTGAGCACACTTGCCTCCAGAACAAAGAACCTGGCCAATTTAATCTCAGATGTGCTGCCTCGGTAGTAGATCAAATCAATTTCTGTAAGATGGAGATCAAGGCATTCGATTAGATTGTTATAGTGCAACACATTTTTCACTTTCGGGTTTTTCTTATCTGTAAAATAAGAGAACACATTAGAGCAGCTAGCTGTATAAGATGATTGTGTCATCTAGAGGTACCAATATCATTCGCTCATACGATATGGTTGGCTCTAAGGCTAGTGATATTTTCTCTCTCTCTCTCTCTCTCTCTCTCTCTCTCTCTCTCTTTCTCTTTCCTCTCATTTACCTAGGAGCACGTGAAGAGCTTGGGCATTTGTTTCCTTCCACTATGTGGACGATGCCATATTTCTCAAAAGTATGCCACATAATACGCATCGATGTCAAATCAAAATATTTTGGCACTGCTCTAGTGATGTGAGAGAGTTGGCACCGCTGTGCACACAGACCCACATGTATAAAAAAATCAACCAAACCAACTATACCAACCTCTCACTCTCCCAAACAAGTGTTCTTTTATTGCGTCAGTCCTCTTCCTCTCCCATGCAAGTGTTTTTTCATTGCGTGAGTTAATTTGGCACCGGAGCAGGAACATTGATAGACTTACACATGATGTGGAAAATCTCAAGATTGAAAATTTTCCACCCAAGGTTCATATTAGTGAATGAATTAAAGCTTTATATGTCTCCATAGATGAAAGTAAGAAAAGAACCGCTATGCTAAGAGATAAAAGATTTAGAAAAGGCAATTCCTCCAGGTTTTTTATGTAGTAATGATGAAGATGTTAAAATGATTGGTGTTTCTTCTATTGATTCCTTGTTTAGTAATATTAAACTTGATGATAAGGGGACTGAAGAAGAGTCAACTTTAGCTAGAAGGCGTCCCCATATATAATTCGGAGGGTGAAAATCTTATTGAAAAAATCGATAAAAGTGGGTTTAGAGAGGTAAAAACTTTAACTAGTGATGTGCCCAATCTCTTGGATTACAAAGACATTAATTATGATAGTTGTTGTTTGATTGAATGTATTTTTTGTTGCAATCCATGCTAAATTTACCCAACGCGTATGAATAAAATAAGGCTTTTACTAAACATATCGTAGAAGCTATGATGAAAGCCTTAGAAGAAAAGCTAGAATTACAGATTTCAATTCCTAGAAAATTATATGATGAATGGGAACCCACCATTAAAGTCGAGATCAACAATTATGAGTGCAATGCTTTATGTGATTTGGGTGCTAGTGTTTCCGCAATTCCGAAATCTCTATGTGATGTGCTAGGTTTTACCAATTTGGAAGAATGTTATCTTAATTTGCACTTGGCGGATTCTACTTTTAAAAAGCCTTTGCGAAGAATTAATGATTTTCTTATTCCTAAAATAGGAATTATGTGCCCATAGATTTTATTGTTCTTGATATTGATTGCAATCCGTCTTGTCCCATAATACTTGGTAGACCATTTTTACGAACTATAGGTGTCGTGATTGACATGAAAGAAGGCAATATTAATTTCAATTTTCGTTAAAGAAGGTATGGAACACTTCCCTAGAACTAGAATTCAGCCACCACGAGCACATATGCCCGTGCGTTGCAACAGGAGTGAATATTAGCGTGTTCACCAGTGTGGCATGATAGCATCCAGAAGGTATCACACAACAGGGAGACACACACCAAGCTCTAAAAAGTGCATATCAGTCAGACATTAATCACGCAACAACCCTTAACACATGTGCCAAGGATCAATTAATTCTCCTTATAATCCTAACATCTACACTTAGTTAGCTTTACACCTTCGCATATCCAATTTGTAGCACACTGGTTGACCTTGCTACGACGCGCCTCCGACTTGTAGAGATGGCGGTCATCCTTGTTGTGTCCATGTGGTCGGCTTTGCTACCTTATCCGTATGACTTGTTGTCTTGGCATCACTTAAGTAATTGGTTTTACAGCACGGCGGTCCAACTTCCCAATAGAAAACTAATAGTGGCGACTGGTGTTACATTGGCGTGCTTCCGGATGTAGCCAGCAATTGGCCTTCCAACATTGTGTTCTACTTGGAGCAACAGGGCCTAAAACTGTTGTGTGTTCCATTTGAAGTAACAATGCTCGATTGAAAGTTGCATGTAGATTAACCAGGTATTTTTTTCAAGAAAGTAAAACTTGATAGCGGCAAAAACACCGAGAAATAAAAACATTTCCTTGCACATTGAAAAGGTTAGCATGTCTCCCAAAAATCAAAGCTGACAGCAGGTCGTTTGCTTCTTTTTTCATTTTTGAGTAGTTTGCGAGCAAGACCCGATTGATCCCATGGAAAGAAGGCAGCAGCATCTCTCGTGTTGCACACATGTCGGGGGTTGTTTTGTTAGTGTGTATTAAGATTTAACCATCACTCACCAGCTATATATACCACTCCAACCAGGTATCTTATATCTTTTGTTAGTTACATTTAGCTATGCCATACACTCCATCGAACATGCCAGCATATCCCGAGCCTACAATCTAGTCATACTTCCCACATTTCCGTTTAGAGCCAACATTTAATTCTTCCGTCAGGCTCTATAACAACAATTTCATTTAATTAGAGCCAACCTTAATTCCTTCACTCCCGCACCATACCCTTCGTTTGGGCTTGCTGATCTCGACAACTATCCAGCGTATATAAACTGATGGATTTTTGTGGATTAAAGCGAGGTGGGATAAATATTCAAGCGAGCCTTCTCTATCTACAAGAATGTTCACACTTTTTAAAGTTTTCAAAAAAATGTTCGTGTTTTGAAAGTTTGTTCGGAATGGTTTTGTTCTATTTTTTCACAACTTTTAACAAATGTTCAGAATTTCAAAAAAGGTTCCCGTTTTCAGAGATTGTTGACAAATCTTAAAAATGTTCATGTTTTCAATTTCAGGAGTTTCAAATCATGTTCCCATTTACAAAATTGTTTGAAAATGTGTTAAAAGACGTGTTTTGAAATTTTGTTTGGGTTTTTCAAAAATTGTTTGGAATGTTTTTGTTCAAAATTTTCACAACTTTTCAGAATTTCTATTGGGTTTCAAAAAAAATGTCCGTGTATCCACAAATTGTTCATTTAAAAAAATGCTCATGCTTCAATTTCTTTTTCGGAATTTCCTTTTTTTTATGTGTTCCCAATTTTGTTCTGAGTTTCAAAAAATGTTTGTGTTTCCACATTTTATTTTGGAATTTAAAAAATGTTCCTGTTTGAAAAAAATGTTCATGATTTTCAGAAAATATTCGTGTTTTTTAAAAATATTTCATTTTATTAAAATATGTTTACAAATTTGTAAAGTGTTTACGCTTCACAAAACATTCTGGTATTTTTTTCGACAACAGTTGCGATCAAAAATTAAAAATATTCGTATCTGCGCTGGAAATTGATTCTTAAGATTCTGCACTGTTTTATAACCAGCAAAGTTCGGCTGGTCAACTGGTTGGTGTGTGATGTTTCTAATATGACATCCTGGGTTCGATCCCCACACAGGCATCATTTTTGGAGACTACATATGTCATCGCAGCCTCTTACTATTTTCATGGGCCGGCCCAGATGTTTTGAGAAAATAACGTACGATCGGACGAAAATTAGGTAGGTCCAAAAAAATACCACAAGACAAAAACTATTATGACCAAACTAAGAATACCTATTCCCTTTAATAGTAGTATAGATATAGATATTAGTCAATCATAAGGGCAACCTATGGAGAAAAAACCAAAGATGACGATACTTAAAACTATCATTATGCCTAGCTAGGGGCATAAAACAATGGCGCTTGTTGGAAGGCAACCCAATAGTTATCCTTTAAATTTTTGTTTCATTTCTGTTTTTAATAAATACACAATTATGCTACTGTTATGATTGTTCTTTATATGTTTTGGTTGGTGTTTGTGCTAAGTAAAGCCTTTAGGATGGTTTGGGTGATAGTTGGCTTGATTCTGTTGAAAAACATAACCTTTTGCGCCCAGCTCTGGAATTTTGTAAATTCAAAAAAAGGTGTTTTTGCTTTGGTTGTTTTACACAGAATGTATATACAAATTTCCCATGTCTTCCTAATTTTTCAGAATTTTTAGAGTTACAGAAGTATAAGCAATATTCGGATCTCAACAGACTGATGTGTTTTTGACAGATTCTGTTTTTGTTGCATTGTGTGCTTATTTTGATCAATCTATGGATTGTATCAGGGGGGGGGGTATAAGCCATGGTAAAGTTAGAATACAGTAGGTATAATGCAATAACGAATATGGATTGTTTTGCAACAGTACTTAAAGTAGTGACCTGTATTCTTATATACTAACGGATCTCACGAAGGTTTTGTTAAGTTTTATGTGATTGAAGTGTTCAAGTTTTGGGTGAGATCACGATGGATAAAGGAATAAGGAGTGGCAAGAGACCAAGCTTGGGGATGCCCAAGGAACCCCAAGGTAATATTCAAGGACTCCCAGGCAACTAAGCTTGGGGATGCCCGGAAAGGCATCCCCTCTTTCTTCTAACGACCATCAGCAATTTTTCTTGGAGCTATATTTTATTCGTCACATATCATGAGTTTTACTTGGAGCTTCTTGTATTATATGAGTCTTTCCTTGTTTTGCTTTTTAGTTCGTCACAATCATTCTTGCTGGACACACCTATTTGAGAGAGCCATAATGATACCTTGATTTGTTAGAATTGCTCTTTATGCTTCACTTAAATTTTTTGAGCTAGGCAATTGATCTATGTGCTTCACTTAAACTTCTTTTAGCACGGTGGTGGGTTTATTTTGAAGAAATATGGTCTCCTGCTTCACTTAGATTATTTTTAGAGTTGATAAATTTTGAAGAAATGCACTCTCATGCTTCACTTATATTATTTTGAGAGTTGGAAATTTTGAAGAAATATTTATGCTCTCGTGCTTCACTTAAATCTTTTTGAGAATTGATAATAGCAATGGTAATTTGTATAAGATATGAACTTGGTCCCAAAGTAATGGGTATTCAATATGGATATAATAAAAACTTACATGAATATCAATGGATATTATAAACTTGATTCCTTGCAAAAGTTGCGATATGGAGATAGTGATATGTGAGTCATGTTGTTGAGTAATTATGATTTAGTAATAATATTGGTGTTAAGGTTTGTGATTCCATATGCAAGCAAGCAATGAAGTTATATTCTACTTGTGGTGCATTATTCAGTGTTAGTTATGTTTAATGCGTGTTTATGACCGTTTTTGTTTTTTGGTTGGTCGCTTCTCAATCTATTTGCTAGCCTTCATTTGTACTAAGCGGGAATGCTGCTTGTGCATCCAAATCCTAAACCAAAGTTGTGCCAAATGAGTCCACCATACCTACCTATATGCGTGCCATTCCAATTAAATTTATATGTGCCAACTCTAATATTCAAAATGAATTTTTGTTTTGTCTGCCCGTTCCGCTCATGAAGTGGCATGGGGTGGCCAATATTTTCCATGCTAGGTATGTTATTCTCAAGATGAGTGTTTATTCACTTGTCATTGCACGAGAGTGTGGCAGGTAATAGGGGTACCCAGTTCCGAAATGAAAAAAATATATTATATATGTTTTTCAGAATAAATTCCTTGGAAAGTGTTGGTATGGAAGGCACCCGTGGATACGGCTAGCCATGGATTGTGTAAGAATGGCGTAAAGGAAATAAAATTTGAGTGTGCTTCGTGAATGTATCAATGGGTGAGCGTAATGGGCCAGGGATAAATTTCTTTAGAGTTTATATTTTGAAATATATGGTTGCTCATTGATATGCCTGAGTATTGATGTCTTCATGTCAAATTATAAACTATTCTTTGAATCATTTAAAGTTCAAATATCCATGCTGCAAAAGAAAAGAATATGTGACGAACATGTTAGGTAGCATTCCACATCAAAAATTATGTTTTTATCATTTACCTACTCGAGGACGAGCACCCATCACCCCAGAGGATGCAAGAAAAAGGTATAGCAAAATTCTAGGTTGCATCTTGCAAAAAACCATCCCGATCGGTAGCTAGGATTTGGTCGGACACAAGGAGAATCTACTACCGGTGTTAGACCATAGTTATGAATTTCCACCTGATGTCAAGAAGTTAGCCGAAAATTACGCTATGTGAAAACGGCCAAAGATGTTAAGGGACTGGCAGAGCAGTGCGCGCTGCAATCTAGTTCGTAAGGACTTCGAGACCGTTTAGCGGCTCAATCCAACTATGGATCACGAAGATTGGATGAAGTTTTGTGAATCCTCTAGTAGTGAGTGAAGCAAGGAGATCGGCGATCATTTCCCAAAATTGCGAAAAAAATCTGCCAAGTAACCATCATTTGGGCCCTGGTGGTTACAAAGGTGCAGAACCCAAGTGGGAAGGAGGCCGTGGAGTGTATAGCCGTGGGTAAACAGCCTCCGTTCTGGCAACATCGAGATCGTGCTTGGGACTTCCGTTTTCTCAGGGCCCGTGTAGTGCAAGACCCAGACAGTAAGGAGTTGCTCCTCTTGACGCAAGAACTTCGCTCGACGGAGGAGAACTTGGTAACGTCGACCAACACTAATGATTTATTCCCCACAACTTATTTATTACATAGCATACTAATATATGTATTTTTTGTAGAGACAAATAAAGCAGCAATTTGGACCGGGTCCTCATGAATCTCCCCACGGCTATAGGTATGATGACCCTCTTACCCGCGCAGTGAACACAAGTTTTTGGGTTAACATGAAGCCAAAAACTGGGCGTGCGTTGGGAGGGTGTAAGATGTTGTGGGATGACGCCTACCCCAAAACTAAAGAACTAAAATAACAAAAGGAAGTAAATAAGCAAAACAAAGTTAGATGCAGTAGTAGATGCAACATTCGAGAAAAGGTTAGCAAAAATGTTTCCGCACGGCGCGCCAACTCCTACCTAGCAACATGCACCTATCATCACCCATCAGCCACGTGCATACTGCCGTGGTAACGATTTCGACAATAAAAGAGGGCTAGGATAAAGGAGCATGATCTATCGAGATGCATATGGGTGACATGGTGGTTTTAGCGAGTTCGGGCCTCTCACGGTGGAGATAACAACCCTACGTCTCGTGCTCCGGAGAGGCTTTGTTTTATCTTAGAATGTATCCGAAGGTTACAATGAGAGAGCAACAGATCCCCATAGTCCTGAGACTAATGGTGAGAGAGAGAGAGAGATGGAAGAAAAAAAGAGCCCCCTAGTCTAGTGGTGGGGGTGGCTTATATAGAGTGCGCCACCCCCTCACCCCTTATGTTACATGGTGGAGCATTAATGCTATAATGCCTGCCCACTACAAAACCGTCATGCTGACTATTGGTCTTTGCATATCCGAGTGAGTTGCACGGTCGAGTGGAATGAGCTCGTCGAGTGAAGTGCCGTGCTCCGAGTGGTTATCGCCGTCCGAGTGACTTTCAATTGCGGTACATCTGGACGGCGATCTGGCCCAGGGGTCCAGTACAAAGTATATGGTGTCCATGGGTAGGGCCTTTAGGTCAGACCTGTTACCCTACCCCCAATACATGCCCTCGTCATTAGCCCCCGAATCGGTCGAGGTTGAGCGGGTCGAGTCGAGGTGAATTCCCAGATGAGTCGAGTACTGCGGAGGCACATACGAACTCCCTCTGATCACCCGACGATCTTATCTCCGCATGTTGCCTTGACAGATTCCAGACTGTATGGTGTCCGAGTGAAATGAGCTCAAACGGGTCCGCGGAGGAGCGTCAAACTCACCTTATAGCAATTTTTTTTGGAGTGATTTGGAGCTGGTCCTGCATTGAGTAACTGATTACTCGGAATTTCTTCACGCATGGAACGTGTCTTTTTTTGTTGTTTGGCCGTCACTCAGACCGGGCGGACCGTTTCGAGTGGATACCATTCCAGTGGGGGCACGCTGAGTGCACCCACTGGGTGTAGTCCCAGAGACTGCTGTCGACTGCGGGCAGTCGGCGGGGGTCTTAGAGCCTGTCTTTTTTGTTGTTGTTCATCACTCGGACTGGTCAGGCCGTACCGAGTGGAGATTACTCCAGTGGGGGCACGCTAAGTGCACCCACTGGGTGTAGTCCCCGAGACCGCCATCGACTACGGGCAATCGGCGGGGGTCTGAGAGAACTAAAACTCTTCTTAGATGGTACTGATCGAACTTGTTCTTCTCTGACTCGGAGGTCGAGTAATTCTGCAGCTGGTTTTGCATCGAGCAAAATGTTTCTTTCCGAGTTCTCTTCCAGTGGGGGCACGTTGAGTGCACCCGCTGGGTGTAGTCCCCGAGCCTCTGTCGGACTAGATGAGTCAGGCGGAGGGTTTAAGTCTCCTGGTAAACCTCCACGCAGTCGACACGGTAAATATCTTTTAGTCTGAAATTGAGTCAATCGTATGCATCTTCAGGTGCTTGACATGGTAAATAAGCTCAGCCTGGAGCTGAGTCAGTCGGAATGATCTTCGTGCACTCGGCATGGTAAATAAATTCAGCCTGGAACTCGATCAAGCGGGTGAATCTTCGTGCTCTCGGCACGGTGAATAAATTCGGCTTTAAAACTGCCGACTGTAGAAAAAGGCCGGACACTCCAGGGAGTAATCGTTCCCGTAGTACTTCTTATATTGACCGTTAGATTTTGCGTGAAAGGAGTATTTATCCGAGTGGACGTGCTTCCCAACTGATCGGGTATGTTGACTGCAAGGAAAAACTTGGTGGCACTCGTATGTCTCCCGGAGGAGATAGACTAGTGGTCTGACATGGACGTGCCATGAAACCCGAGTGGCGAGGCTAGTGTGTGGGCTGACTCTCCGGAGAGATGCCACTCATTATCCCGGGGGAACACCAACACATGCCATCTCTGAGTCCAAGTTTGTGAAACTGACGTCTTGGAGCCTAGGATAAGGGCCAAGTGTATCCGTAAAGGAGCGTCATTTTCTCCCTTTTGCAGTCCTGAAGATGACTTCAAGAAATGATTTGGGCGATCGTCCGAGTGGACAGTACTACCCTTATAGATTTTCGGCAGACCGAGCATGTATGGTCAAAAGAAATATTCCTGATGTGATCAATAGGTTGACCAAATGGGCGTAACTCATGAGGGCGACATGGCCCAGGGCTGTGCGAAGCCCCCGAGTGATGCTCGAAAAAGGTAAGATTGCTACAGAGTGTGATATGAGGTTTGAACATATGAGTAACTTAGTCGTTCCTGTGCTGGGGGTGTAGAGGTAAAGACATGTCCAAATGATGGAGACGCGCGAGGTGTCGGAAGGGCGATGATGTGTACAACCGAGTGACGACGCGTGGGGCGGTCGAGTGGTGAAGACGTGCACAACTGAGTGGCAACACGCGGGGCGGCCGAGTGGTGAAGACGTGCACAACCAAGGCGGGGCGGCCGAGTGGTTATGAGGTGACCAACCGAGTGGCGAAGCGCGGGGCGGCCGAGTGGTTATGAGGTGACCAACCGAGTGGCGACGCGCGGGGCGGCCGAGTGAGGATGTGTGAGGTGGCCGAGTGAAGGACTACGTGTCCAGCCAAGATGTGACGCGCGGGGCGGCCATGTGGTGAAGGCATGCACAACCGAGAGGCGACACACGGAGCGGCCAAGTGGTGAAGACGTGCACAACCAAGTGGCGACGTGCGGGGCGGTCGAGTGAGGATGTGCGAGGTGGTCGAGTGAAGGACTACGTGTCCAGCCAAATTGTGACGCGCGGGGCGGCCATGTGGTGAAGGCATGCACAACCGAGAGGCGACGCGCGGGGCGGTCGAGTGAGGATGTGCGAGGTGGCCGAGTGAAGGACTACGTGTCCAGCCAAGTTGTGACGCGCGGGGCGGCCATGTGGTGAAGGCATGCACAACCGAGAGGCGACGCGCGGAGCTGCCAAGTGGTGAAGACGTGCACAACCAAGTGGCGACGCACGGGCTGGCCGAGTGAGGATGTGCGAGGTGGTCGAGTGAAGGACTACGTGTCCAGCCA
Organism: Aegilops umbellulata; assembly: GCA_032464435.1. Lineage (NCBI taxonomy): Eukaryota > Viridiplantae > Streptophyta > Magnoliopsida > Poales > Poaceae > Aegilops > Aegilops umbellulata. The sequence continues at coordinate 293,635,842 of CP136060.1, forward strand.
AGTGGCTGAAATGGTCTTCGAAGGAATTAGCCAGATGCTTTCGAAGCTGATGTAGTGACGAGGTCGGTGTAGTGTGGCTGCGGCGCAACAAGACCGGCGCGACAACTGAGTCTGAGTAGGAACGAAGATGGCATGCAGAGTGTCTGGGTGATTATGTAATTTGTTAAAGTGACGGATCGAATGCACTTGTTGAAGTGAAGGTTCTGACTGGTGATGAAGTACTCGACCACTTAGGAGAGTATCATTCCGAATGAGCTGCAGCTCCCGAGTGCGGCGTAGCCCCCGAGCGTACTATAGGCTTCGACAACGGATGTGCTGGAATACAAGAAATATAGTTTTGAATGGATAATTTGTAATTAATCGAGTCGGACTCGGGTAAAGATGAGGAGAAGCTTCCGAGAGATGCTCAAAAGAGACAAACTCGCAAGGAGTGAAGGGTGCAGTTTAATTATAAAAGGGACTTATCAGTCTCATGCCTGACAAGGTCTAACTCATTGATATGATGAAGAGGATTCCTCTGAGGGGTTGGCTGAATGTGTTTGAAGTCAACAGAGTGACAAGGTTGGTGTTGTGGTGCGCTAGGACCGGCACGGTGACCGAGTCCGAGTAGCGATGAAGTTGGCGCATAGGGCCGTCGAGTGATCGCGTAACTTGTGTAAAAAATGGCACAAGCCAATGAAATAATTTCTCGAGGAAATTTGATGTGTGCTGAAATGATTTATGTAAATAACACCCATAGACACCCACTGGAAGTGCAAGGGGCTTGCTGGTATAAAACCAACAAGATTCTAAAAGAGTGAAGGATCTAGTCAAACTTGACGAAGTGAAGGATCCAACTGGACATGTTGGAGTGCTGGCTCAAATAAAATGGAAGTGTAGTGTTCCCACTGAGTTGCAGCCCCCGAGGACTGATGCAAACTCGAAATGAAGAACACATGGTGTTCATGAATGACGTATGCATTAAAAATGGAAGTTGGACTCAGGAGTGAGTACTAAGCAAGTATGTGAAAAATAAGAAACCGAGCGTAGGGGCACACTCGGTGGCGAGGCCTCCGAGTGAACATGATTTGTGAATAAAGGAGGGGTAGGATAAAGGAGCATGATCTATCGAGATGCATATGGGTGACACGGTGGTTTTAGCGAGTTCGGGTCTCTCACGGTGGAGATAACAACCCTACGTCTCGTGCTCCGGAGAGGCTTTGTTTTATCTTAGAATGTATCCGTAGATTACAATGAGAGAGGAACAGATCCCCGTAGTCCTGAGACTAATGGTGAAAGAGAGAGAGATGGAAGAAAAAAAGAGCCCCCTAGTCTAGTGGTGGGGGGTGGCTTATCTAGAGTGCGCCACCCCCTCACCCCTTATGTTACACGGTGGAGCATTAATGCTATAATGCCTGCCCACTACAAAACCGTCATGCTGACTATTGGTCTTTGCATATCCGAGTGAGTTACACGGTCGAGTGGAATGAGCTCGTCGAGTCAAGTGCCGTGGTCCGAGTGGTTATCGCCGTCCGAGTGACTTTCAAGTTGCGGTACATCTGGACGGCGATCTGGCCCAGGGGTCCAGTACAAAGTATACGGTGTCCATGGGTAGGGCCTTTAGGTCAGACCTGTTACCCTACCCCCAATACATGTCCTCGTCACATACCACTTTATTCCATGCTGGCTGCAAGCCAACATGGTCGGGGTGAAGACAAGGGTTGACAAGGGTCAAATCATCCCATTTACCGTTGGTAGCAGAATGATGCACGGGGTCGTCCAACCAATTGGCATGACGAGGCTGCAGGTGCAGCAGGTAGTGCCGGGCTTCGAATCTTGGTCGTTGCCTCACCCCCTAAAGACGACATTACTATGATATGGCAGGTGGCTCAGAGCCAGCTGCTTAAGTGGCCAATGAATAATATACAGGAGATTCCCCAAGGATATGCCAGCACCAGAGACGTAGTGCCAGATAATCGGCAATCAGGGGAGAAGAATGCACGTGACAGTTGTGAACCATCCGCGGACATACCACCTATGTTTGTTGTCAGCCCCGAAGGGCGGAAATGAACATGTATAAGCCCGGGGAACCGCTTCTATCGAACTCTATGTTGGAGACCCTCTCGATTGTTCTTCAAATTGTACACACTCATGTGGTGGATCAATCAAAAAAAGGTCAACATGGATACACATCCGAGGTGATAGAAGGTCGTAGTTTTGTCTAGGAGTCTCCGGCAGACATAATCGATCTGGCCTTTAATGAGGTCATCCATGCAAATATCTTCTCTATCAGTGCAGTTTCCCCAGCGTTAATGAGGCTCTAGGTACTTCATCGAGCTACAGATCCCCTACTCCCACATGGTAAAGTTTCCTTACCTGATCCTTTTTACATGCACTACGTACCACAACCTGGAAACCACAGAAGGCCAGGATGTCATGTCGGACTACCTATTCCCAGTCTTTGTTGTCAAACATCCACATGCGGACACCTTTCTACTTCGATAAGTAAGTCATTAACATTCCCTAATTTATTTTGAAACATATAAATAGCCTTGTGGTTTTATCTCATCAATGCTAATTTCATCATTGTTTTGCACAGAGACCGACATTGGATCGTAATCGCATTATTGCCGACGCAGGGCTTGGCTTACTTCTTCGAGTCAAACAGACACCGCCAAAAGCAATGGACCAGATTGGAGAAGCACCGGTGCACGTAGGTGCTATACAAACGGTTTTCAACCTCTTTCCGCGACGACATTCGGAACCGTCGCCAAGTGAGTGTGGGCGATAGGGGGGTCCTTCCCACACGACCCAGAAACTGTCGGGGATAGGCCCTCCTAGCACACAGCCTGGGGCAAAATGAGCTCGTGTGTGATCGGGCGAGGCATCGAAACCCAATCATTTCCGTTCGTATGTACATCCCACACAGTAAATCCCGGAAAAACATTTCTGTTCGTATGTATATCACACACAGTCAATCCAAGGAATATGTTTCCGTTCTTATGTACATCCCACACAGTCAATCCAGGGAAAATGTTTTTGTTCGTATGTACATCCCACACAATTTTATGTATAGGCTCATGTGTGAAAAGTGTAACTATCACACACGCTCTGCCTTGGTTAACCGTTTGCTTTTATCAACAACATCATACACGATTTGATGAAGAAAACTGTGTGGCATTGGGCTATCCATCACAAGCGCTTTTACTACTAGAAGCGTTTGCAAAGTTTCATGACCCATTTAGCTGGTTTATTAGTTTACAATTGATAATTCCAGTATTACACAAATTCACATTTCATATCGAACATTTGTTTGCCAATTTCATATTAGGCACATAAATATATTTTAACATCACAGTACGATAGCTACCTGAAAACGGCACAATATAGCATATAGCTATTTCAACTTCATAAGAACAATAGAACAATATATACATTTCCCTAATCGAGATCATCCAGGCACATCTCATCCACCTCTGCTTTCAGTTCAGTAAGAATCTATTTTGCACTGTCCAACTGGGAAAGTGCCTCCTCCTTCGCCAACACCATCTTACCAAAGTCTGATTTGAAAAATCTGAGCTCATTCTCCACCTTCCTATTTTTATCACTCATCTTCCAAATATTCTTCAGTGTTGACAACACTTTCTCTAAGCCTACCTCTGTTCTCTTCCTTATACATGCTCCAGAGCTTTGCTAGGCACATTTTCAAGACTGTGGCCACTCTTGATCAACCGACTCCAAGTAATAACACTCCCGTTCTTACTATAATATTTAAAACTAGATTAGTAACAATTGTAGGGGAAATAGGTTTATAGCAACATATAAAATCACCAATACTTATTTTGAAAAACTAAGGAAATAGGTTAATTATGATATATCTTCTCAAAAAGATCAATGTGCAAATGAATTAATTGCTACTGACACAACAACCAAATTCTTAAATATCAGAAGCTATAACTACAACAACTTGTCGGGGGGAATCGGCCTCCACGAGCACCTATGGGGACGGAGCCCCTTTTCGGTTCGGCGGGGGGCAGAGGTTGCACAAAGAGCAGATCGAGGCGACACACACACACAACGATTTTACCCAGCTTCGGGCCGCACGGATGCGTAAAACCCTACTGCTGCTTGTCTGGTTGATTCGAGTTCTTGCTCTGGAGCGCAAGAAGCTACAGTAAGTTGGAGCTGGACGTAGACGAGGGTCTACTGGGTGTCCTCCCTCTGGGGTTTTTTGGTCCTCCTCCCGTCCTCTCTCCTCCTCCCCCCCCCCCTACGTGCGCATGGGCCTCCTTTTATATGCTAAGGGGTTTCCCACAGGTAGCGACGCAGGTGAGGGTAAAAATGGCAAGGAACTGTGCGAACAGTGGCCGCACAGTGCTATCGCACCTAACTCTGACGGCGGGGGACAAAGGTATTAAATGCCCGTCTGGATCGCCTGAATAGTGTCGAGGCGGACCGTTAGGGGCGCCTCCGCTTGCCACGGGGGCGACTCTGCCAACGTCGCATGCCACGCGCGCCCTAGGTTGCGCGGCGCCCCGCCACGTGCCTTTGGGGAAGCTCCAGAGTGACGCGTGGGCAGGTGAGCTGGAGCGCATGCCTGAGGTGGTGGTTGCCGCGGCAAGTGGCTTGCCGCGGTGGTTGTCTTGCCTCACCTGAGAGCTTGCCGCTCGTCAGGCCTTGCCGGGGCGCGCGGCGCGCCGCGGCGGGCTTCTCTTGGGGTGCCTTGGCTTGGCCGTCCTGGCGAGCTCCTCCCGCCGGGGCCTTGGTGCTTCGGCTTAGTCGTCCCGGCAAGCTCCTCTTGCCGGGGCCTTGTCGCCTTGGCCCGGCAAGCTCCTCTTGCCGGACCTCGCCTTCTTGGCCCGGCAAGCTCCTCTTGCCGGGGCTTGGTCTTCTAGGCTCGATCACTTGGCCTTCGTCCGGCCCAGAGAGGGCCGTGGAGACTCTTGTCGCTCCCCTGGCAAGCCATGCCGCGGGACGCTACTACTGCCCGTGCACAAGTTCGGGGTACTAAGGTACCCCTACTTTAGTACACCGACAGGAGCCCCCGGGTCTGGGCCATACACGGTGCCGAGCGTTGTTGGGCCAGGCCCTAACAGTGCACGGGCACGCGCGGCCTGGGTTGCGCCGCTCCTTAACTCTGTGCCCGTCGCACCCTCCCCAAGTGGCGCGCGCTTATCGCGGCGTCGTGGGGGGCGAGGCGTGCGAGGCGTGCGTGACGTGGGGCGTGCGCGGGGCTTGAGGCCCGCAGGCATGCGTCACGTCGGGCACGATTCCTTTATTTGGAAAGGCGAAACGCCCCCCCCCTTTATAAGTGGAGGGAACAGGGGCAGCTCGCCATTCCGCCGGTTGCTGTTCCTCGAAAGTCTCTGCCACTTCCTCCTTCAAGGGCTTGGTGGGGGTGCTCCAGCATCTCCGGGAAACGATCCCAGAGCAGCTGGCCGAGGAGACGCGGGAAGCCGTCTCCGGGGCCCTCGAGAGGGTGCTGGTGAAGATCGTCTTCCGCAACCCCACCATCAGGCTTACCAACGTCCTCAGGCACCTGCCGGAAGACGCCGACCTGACGGAGATCAGGGCCCTCGTCACCCCCATTGTGGAAAGGGTGGCCGGGATCAAGAGGGTCGAGGGCGACCGTGCAGATTAGGCCGCCCACCTCTTTTCTTTTCTTCTCTTGTCGCTGCTGAGCATGTCATAGAAACAGCTGATTAGAGCAGCGGCAAGTCATTTTGGAATATAACTTTTATCTTAGGCAGTTCATTGCGCTGTTATCTCCCTCGTTCGACTTTGTGCTTCGTACGTTCACGCCCTACGCTCCCAGGAACTTGTCGGCGCAAGCCTCCGCCTTGCCACAGGTGCCGAGTGCGGAACATCAGCAACCCGCTGGCGGTGCCTCCACCGGCAAGAAACCTTGCCGCGGCTGGCGCAACTCACTTAAAATGTTGAGCAGGCTCAGGGCCAGGTAAGCGTTGCGACTGCAGTCGCAGCACACTTAAGCTGCCGAGCAAGCTCGAAACAAAGTAAGGACGCCACTCTGGATGTAGCACACTTAAGTCGTTGAGCGGACTCGAAACGAAATAAGGGCGCAACCAACCACGAGCCGGCCCCTCCGCGCACAGGTTTCCCATACGAAGCTCGGCCGTTCGAGGAAGATAACTTAAGGATAAAAAGGAGCTTAATTGCTCAAACTTTGGCAACTTAGCTTTTCTGTTGTTTGAAGTCCGGCAAGGCGGAGCTTCCTCGGGCGACGCCCAGCCTATCCTGTCATCCCCCCTTCTCGAGGTAAGGGAATAACGAGGGCTCAGGGCTTCACGACCTGCCATCGCTTGCCGGAGCCGAGTGCTGCATAATCGTGTCAAATAATGCATGCGCAAAGGGGAGAGGCGCGAAATCGACAAGATGTGCGGGGCACATAAGCTATGCTTGGGATCTGCGCTCGTCTCTGTACCAAGGATTACATGCAACTGCGGCAAGACTTGGACAGAGAGGATGGCCGACGGAACGGGTTTCGACTGCCGCGCTGGCAAGGTCCCTCCCACGGTCGGCGTCGACTCGTTTGGATCTTGGCGGCCTGGGCGCGCCGAAGAACGAGGTCGCTTTTCCCGCAACTTACGGCGCTAACTTCTGCGGCTACGGGAGCGGCGCAGAGTTTGCTGGAGGCGAGAAACTCGCTCAGCGGCCGGAAGGCGGTCCTCCTCAAGGAGCAGCTGCTCTTGCCCGGGCTCTGCGTGAGTGGGTACTCGAGGAGGGCCGTGCACGAGTCCATGAGGACGAATGCCTCCGCTCCGCGGGTTGGAGCGGAAAGGTACTTGGCCATACCTGAGCTTACCTATGGTCGCCAAATCTGGTTCGCACAACCTCGACGCACCCCCTACCTGGCGCGCCAAAGATGTCGGGGGGAATCGGCCTCCAAGAGCACCTATGGGGACGGAGCCCCTTTTCGGTTCGGCGGGGGGCGGAGGTTGCACAAAGAGCAGATCGAGGCGACACACACACACAACGATTTTACCCAGCTTCGGGCCGCTCGGATGCGTAAAACCCTACTGCTGCTTGTCTGGTTGATTCGAGTTCTTGCTCTGGAGCGCAAGAAGCTACAGTAAGTTGGAGCTGGACGTAGACGAGGGTCTACTGGGTGTCCTCCCTCTGGGGTTTTTTGGTCCTCCTCCCGTCCTCTCTCCTCATCCCCCCCTACGTGCGCATGGGCCTCCTTTTATATGCTAAGGGGTTTCCCACAGGTAGCGACGCAGGTGAGGGTAAAAATGGCAAGGAACTGTGCGAACAGTGGCCGCACAGTGCTATCGCACCTAACTCTGACGGCGGGGGACAAAGGTATTAAATGCCCGTCTGGATCGCCTGAACAGTGCCGAGGCGGACCGTTAGGGGCGCCTCCGCTTGCCACGGGGGCGACTCTGCCAACGTCGCATGCCACGCGCGCCCTAGGTTGCGTGGCGCCCCGCCACGTGCCTCTGGGGAAGCTCCAGAGTGACGCGTGGGCAGGTGAGCTGGAGCGCATGCCTGAGGTGGTGGTTTGCCGCGGCAAGTGGCTTGCCGCGGTGGTTGTCTTGCCGCACCTGAGAGCTTGCCGCTCGTCAGGCCTTGCCGGGGCACGCGGCGCGCCGCGGCGGGCTTCTCTTGGGGTGCCTTGGCTTGGCCGTCCCGGCGAGCTCCTCCCGCCGGGGTCTTGGTGCTTCGGCTTAGTCGTCCCGGCAAGCTCCTCTTGCCGGGGCCTTGTCGCCTTGGCCCGGCAAGCTCCTCTTGCCGGACCTCGCCTTCTTGGCCCGGCAAGCTCCTCTTGCCGGGGCTTGGTCTTCTAGGCTCGATCACTTGGCCTTCGTCCGGCCCAAAGAGGGCCGTGGAGACTCTTGTCGCTCCCCTGGCAAGCCTTGCCGCGGGACGCTACTACTGCCCGTGCACAAGTTCGGGGTACTAAGGTACCCCTACTTTAGTACACCGACAAACTCTACAAGTTCTTACTCATGTACTATAAATAAAAAATTGAACATTTTATGAGGAAGTTAAATCTAACTGCAACAACATAACGACAGTGTTTGGATGACAGCAAATTGATACTAACAGGTGTGTACGTGCACAAATTTAGTAACATAGAACTAATAGCACTAAGGTCGTCCACTATGTATGCCAACACCGGTGTAAAGACAACTGTTACTACATCTCGCATCGGTGCCCTGCACTGGCGAGCCGATGCAGCGGAAAAAAATCAGGGACCCAGACTCCGGATCACCTAGTTGCTCTGATGCCCAGTTCCTTCGTGCCATGAAGATTTAGTATTTTACTGCTTGGCTGCTCGCATGTGTGGACCAAAGTTGGTTGCACAAACTGCTGAAGCGGTGCCAATAATTTTCTAGTGGCACCGCTGATGAGATGGCAACATTTTTAGATACTACGTACAAACTGTGACACTGTCTTAGGATGTGTTTGGTTGAAGGTGTGGTATGAATGGGTTTAGGACCGTGAAAGTGTCTGAATCACATCTAACAAATGATTTGTAACAACGAAATAGGTCTAACCTTCTCTGCACATGCCAGAAACTTCCTCCCACTGTCCACAGATTCAAACGCAACTAGCTTCACGTATGGAGATTGATGGTGACAACGAGCAGACGGATCTTCAGCCACCATGCTCCATTCGTTGCAACTGATGGTCCTAGGGAGCTACAAGAGGAAGAAATGACTCAAATCGACCGCCATGTTAAAATCCTTCATACCAACTCATAGCCCGAGAGAGACAAGAGAGGCATACCCGGGTGGTGAAGGAGGAACCGCTCGAGAGGTCATTGAAGAAGACCATGGCGACCCCGACGGTAGGATGCGAGACGACGAGAGCAAGGAAGCAAGCGGGGAAGCGGCTATAGCTTAGGAAGGAAGGAGGAGGAAACAGGGGAAATGTGACTTGTGGTCAGGGAGAAAAGGGGGTGGGGATGGGGGAGGGGGGCGGGGGTAGATATTTTGGCGATAGGCCCAAAATTTGGAAATGTGGAGGGAAACTTTGCACGCAGTGCTGCCAGACACCATTCACTTTAAACGATTGTGTGCATCGCAAACGATTCTTCTGCTTTACGTGCATGGGATGAGTTTGCTAATTAAAAATTTGGTGGAAATTTCGTCGGGTACGTCATTGCATAATTTAACATCTCTTGCTAATTTGGGCACACAAAAGAGCATACAACACACAGACCACACTTACTGAATCGAGCAATTTTAGTTATTAAACATAGCTAGTTGACCTAAACATTGCTCTAACAAAAGACCAGCATTAAAAACAAAGCCTAAGTATGCATAATTTTAACAAATCCGCCGCCGCGCCGGCCTATGCATCGCCAGTGTGAGATGAGATGTCGATGATTTGTCCTGGCGAAATGCTGCCGTTGGTAGACTCCGCGTCCCCCCTGCAGAAGTCGACCGCGTCCTCATCCTCGTCCTCGGCACCGCCCTCAAGGTTGTAGTACTCGTAGTAGTGGCTGCGCCAGAGCTCGCATTGGTACTCCACCACCGATTCCTTAATGGACAGACCTTCTCTACCTCGACCTCGGCCACGCGCAACTCCTCCTCCCGACGCTCCTTGATCTCCGCCGCCTCCCGCATCTTGAGCTCCCGCTCGGCGATCTCATGAGGAAGCAGGTGCTCCGTGGCCAACGCCGCCTTTTCGGACGTGCGTTGCATGCCTGATTCCGAGGTGGCCTGGAATATCTTGGCGTGTGTGTTCTCGATCCTGGCGTGGATGTCCTCGACCTGGGCCAGGGCGACATCGGCGGCACAGACAGCAGCTCAAGCGCTCTCGGCGTTTGCAGCCGCCATCGCAGCAGCTGCTGCAGCTGTCTCGGCTGCTGTAGCTGCCTTATCGGATACCGCAGACGCCCTCTCGGCGGATGCGGCCGCGCTCAATGCGGATGCGGTGGCACTCTCGGCGTAGGCAGTTGCGCTCTCGACGCAGGCGGCGGCGCTCGAGGAGGACGCGACCATCGCACGGGCCTTCACGAAGAGTTTCCACGGCATCATCTTTGCAACAAGGGGGTGCGGGAATGGGGATCGAGATTCGTGGATTCGGGGGGTTGCCGACACTGGAGCAGATGAGCCGGCGAAGCTTAAGGAGGAAGACTTAAATAGACCCAAAAAATTTCATCGCAAACGGTTTCTACAAAAAAAACTGGGTATGATGTTATGGATATTTTCTATTAGCTGCGAAAGACGAATTTGTAGTAAAGTGGCAACGAATGGTGTTTTAAATGTACGAGAAAATTTGTAGTACTAATACAACTGTCATGTCAAATTTTGGAAAATTTCAGGGTTCATTTGACCTTTTAAGACATTTAATTTATTTTCTAGCCAATTAATGACCATAATTCAAATTTGAACTACATGTACATGCAACACCTAACCATAACGGTTTGAAAAATCATATTTGTGTACTTGTGTGCGAGTTAATTCCATGTGCAGTAAATTAGAAGTAATTTTCAAACAATTGGTCTCACGGTATGGACACATGCATGGAATGCCATGGCACTTAAATTCCAAAAAATAAAAAAATGATCAGAAAAACATGAAACCTTGCTTGATGTAATGTCATGCGACCAAGATGATGTGGTAAAATTGTTTGCCTGTTTGACGAAAGTTTGGACAAACACCCCTCACAAACTGGATCAACCCACTAGAAGGCTCGTGGTTCCGAGAGGGAACAATGCATGTTTGATGACGAATAGGAGATAACTTCCTCTTGAGGCCTTCAAATTTTTTCTATGTTTAACGTGCACTAATACAACTGTCATGTGAAATTTGGAAAATTTCAGGGGTCATTTGACTATTTAAAGACATTTAAATGACTTTCTAGCCATTTAATGACCGCAATTCAAATTTGAACTACATCTACATGCAACGGCTAACCATAACGGTTTGAATAATCATATTTGTGTACTTGTGTGCGAGTTAATTCCATGTGCAGTAAATTAGAAGGAATTTTCAAACATATTGGTCTCACGACATGGACACATGCATGGAGTGTCATGGCATTTTAATTCCAAAAAAATTAAAAAATGATCAGAAAAACATGAAACCTTGCTTGATGTAATGTCATGCCACGAAGATGATGTGGTAAAAAAAAAGTTGCCTGTTTAATGAAAGTTTGGACACACACCCGTCACAAACCGGAGCAACTCACTAGAAGGCTCGTGGTTCCAAGAGGGAATAATGCATGTTTGATGACGAACGGGAAATAGCTTCCTCTTACGGCTTTAATTTTTTTCTATGTTTATTAACGTGCACTAATACAACTGTCATGTGAAAATTTGAAAAATTTCAGCGGTCATTTGACCTTTTAAAGACATTTAAGGGATTTTCTAGCGATTTAATGACCGTAATTCAAATTTGGACTACATCTACATGCAACGGCCAACCAAAACGGTTTGAAAATCATATCTGTGTACTTGTGTGCGAGTTAATTCCTTGTGCAGAAAATTAGAATGAATTATAAAACATATTGCTCTCACGAAATGGACACATGCATGGAGTGCCATGGCATTTAAATTCCAAAAAATAAAAAAAAATGATCAGAAAAACATGAAACCTTGCTTGATGTAATGCCATGCCACCAAAATGATGTGGTAAAAAATGGCTTTTTTGACGAAAGTTTGGACACACACCCCTCACAAACCGGAGCAACCCACTAGAAGGCTCGTGGTTCCGAGAGGGAACAATGCATGTTTGATGATGAACGGGAGATACCTTCCTCTTACGGCCTTCAATTTTTTTGTACGTTTAACGTGCACTAATACAACTATCATGTGGAAATTTGGAAAATTTCAGGGGTCATTTGACCTTTTAAAGACATTTAAGTGATTTTCTATCCATTTAATGAACGTAATTCAAATTTGAACTACATCTACATGCAACAGCTAACCAAAATGGTTTCAAAAATCATAGTTGTGTACTTGTGTGAGAGTAAATTCTATGAGAAGTAAATTAGAAGGAACTTTCAAACATATTGGTCCCACGGTATGGACACATGCAAGGAGTGCCATGGCATTTTAATTCCCAAAAATTAAAAAATGATCAGAAAAACATGAAACCTTGCTTGATTTAATGTCATGCCACGAAGATGATGTGGTAAAAAAATTGGCCTATTTGATGAAAGTTTGGACACACACCCCTCACAAACCGGAGCAACTCAATGGAAGGTTTGTGGTTACGAGAGGGAACAATGCATGTTCGATGAAGAACGGGAAGTGGCTTCCTCTTACGGCCTTCAAATTTTTTCTATGTTTATTAACGTGGACTAATACAACTGTCGTATGAAAATTTGGAAAATTCCAGGGGTCATTTGACCTTTTAAAGATATTTAAGTGATTTTCCAGCCATTTAATGACCGTAATTCAAATTTGAACTACATCTACATGTAACGGCCAAACATAACAGTTTGAAAAATCATATTTGTGTACTTGTGTGCGAGTTAATTCCTTGTGCAATAAATTATAAGGAATTATCAAACATATTGGTCTCACGGCATGGACACATGCATGGAGTGCCATGTCATTTTAATTCCAAAATTTTTAAAAATGATCAGAAACACATGAAACCTTGCTTGATGTAGTGTCATGCCACCAGGATGATGTGGTAAAAAATTGGCATGTTTGACGAAAGTTTGGACACACACCCCTCACAAACCGAAGCAACTCACTAGAAGGCTCGTGTTTCCGAGAGGGAACAATGCGTGTTTGATGATGAATGGGAGATAGCTTCCCCTTACGGCCTTCAATTTTTTTTACATTTAACGTGCACTAATACAAGAGTCATGTGAAAATTTGGAAAATTTCAAGGGTCATCTGACCTTTTAAAGATATTTAAGTGATTTTCTAGCCATTTAATGACCGTAGTTCAAAATTGAACTACATGTACATGCAACAGCTAACCATAACGGTTTGAAAATCATATTTGTATAGTTGTGTGCGAGTTAATTCCATGTGCAGTAAATTAGATGGAATTTTCAAACATATTGGTCTCATGGCATGGACACATGCATGGAGTGCCATGGCATTTAAATTCCAAAAATAAAAAAATGATCAGAAAAACATAAAACCTTGCTTGATGTAATGTCGTGTGACCAAGATGATGTGGTAAAAAATTAGCCTGTTTGACAAAAGTTTGGACACACCCCCCTCACAAACCGGAGCAACTCACTAGAAGGCTCGTGGTTCCGAGAGGGAACAATGCATGTCTGATGACAAACGGGAGATAACTTCCTATTGCGGCCTTCAATTTTTTTTGCACATTTAACATGCACTAATACAACTGTCATGTGAGAATTTGGAAAATTTCAGGAGTCATTTGACCTTCTAAAGACATTTAAGTGAATTTATAGCTATTTAATGATTGTAATTAAAATTTGAACTACATCTACATGCAAAGGCTAACCATAACGGTTTGAAAAATCGTATTTGTGTACTTGTGTGCGAGTTAATTTCATGTGCAGTAAATTAGAAGGAATTTTCAAACAATTTGGTCTCACGGCATGGACACACACTGGTACGCGCCGGTCCTAAACAAACGGTTTTTAACCCCTTTCCGCGACGGCATTTGGAACCGTCGCCAATTGAGTGTGTGCGATAGGGTGTCGTTCCCACACGACCCAGAAATCATCGGGGATTGGCCCTCCTGGGACCCAGGCTGGGGCCGTGTGCGATCGGGCGAGGCATCGAAACCCAATCATTTCCGTAGGTATGTACATCCCACATGGTAATCCGAGAAAATCATTTCCGTAGGTATGTACATCTCACACGGTGTATCCCAGAAAAACATTTTCCGTTCGTATGTATATCGCACATAGTCAATACAAGGAATACGTTTCCATTCTGATGTACATCCCACACAGTCAACCCAGGGAAAACCTTTCCGTTCGGATGTACATCCCACACGGTTTTATGTATACACGCGTGTGTGAAAGGTGTAACTATCACACACGCTCTGCCTTGGTTAACTGTTTGCTTTCATTAACTACATCACACACGATTTGATGTAGAGAACTGTGTGGCATTGGGCTATCCATCAGAAGCGCTTTTACTGCGAGAACCGTTTGCAAAGTTCCATGGCCGTCTGTTCTCTTTTTAGTTTTGCCTAGAATTTATTGTTCTAATTGGAAAATTTCAAATACAAAACGTGCAATTCAAATTCTCAACACAATGGTTCAACAACGAATCCGTAAATAAAATTGCCAGTACAATATGTTCAGTAATTATAGTATTAGGCAGCAATTAACTATGATGAACCACAGTATTTAAAGGCGGTAAAGGTGAAGAGACAAGTGTAAATCATTTTGGCTGCCGACGGTGTTGAAGAAGTGGAATGCCCATAATGTGCCTTCCTGCATGCCATAGGCACGAACCACTTTTGTCCAACCCCTTGTGACGATCGCCCGCCCATCCTTCACCACCTTCAGGAAGACTTCTAGAGCATTATCATGGTAGCATGAATTATATACTTTAACCTTAGTTGCCTCCACTCCGGTCATGTAGTTTGCAAGGTAATCATCAGTAAATAGCTTCGGAAACCACCCAAAAGAGAAAAATATCAGATAATGAGGTCTAATAGAATAACTTGTTGTGGGCAGGGGGAAAAGGCAACACATTACTTATCATCCTAAAGTTCACTGTTGTCTTCGACAAAGTGTAAATAAAGAGCTTAATTCCAATCACCCGTTTCTTTTGCCTAACAATCTTTCTTAGTTTCCTCACTTGACGCTTGTTCATGAATATCTCATTGCCCCATACGCAAAAGGGATCGAAGCGTGGATCAGTACCGCTCATATATGTACCTACAAGCAACCAGTAAATGTTAGAAGCTAAACTGAGATTGCACAAATGATGTAAAATAGAACTACCTATGTTCCTAAGTACAAGTGTTTTTTTAGATTTCAATATGAACTACATACGGATGTATATAGAATTATAGATAGAATCTAGATTCACTCATTTTGCTCCTTATGTAGTCTATATTGGAATCTCTAAAAATACTTATATTTAGGAATAGATGGTGTATAAGACATGGGATGGAGCTAACCTCGACGGCAAACAACAGCATCGCCCATTGTAGCCCTGTGTAAGTACATGGAAAGCCAATGTTAACTACAACAGGGTTAACATCCACCAAAAATAGCAAATGGTAATAAAACGCCAGCATCTGTAGTGATATCTTCATTTTGAAAGAGTAGCATGGTAGCAAAGGGACGGATTAAAAATGGTTACAACTATTAATTGCAATAGGCTTAACAACATCCTAATTCATGTTTTGTAAGTTTGTAGCCATTGAAATACAACTCTTTAAAATGGATACAACTGTTAATTGCAACAGGCTTAATGGCCATTTAAACCAGTACTGATAAAAATGCAATTCGCTGAGTTAAACATCATAGGCCAGGTGCTGCCAGAGCAGATAATGGCCCAGTTGTCTATAAAAAGGTAGGGAAATAGCTCAAACGTGTTAGGCATGTTTACTACAACATTCTTAATACATCGACAGTACAAAACATAGCCATTAATTGCAACTGGTATGGTAAGATTGAACTGGTGGGTACATACTTGGTAAGTCCTGAGAAGTAGTTGTTGGGGCACTTCATCTTGGCCAGAGCCCGCCCAAAGTCAGGGGCGGCGAAGGCGAGCTGTTCCTCCGGGTCGAAGCGTGGATCATTGCCACTGACATGTGTACCTACAGGCAACTAGTAAATGGTAGAAGTTAAACTGTAATTGCACAAATTATGTGAAATACTATAAGACATGGGATGCAGCTAACCTTGATGGCAAACAACGGCATCGACAGTTATGACCCTGCGTAAGTACATGGACAAGCATGTTAAGTACAACAGGGTTAGCATCCACCAAAAATAGCAAATGGGGCAGCATCTCTAGTATATCTTCATTGTGGAGAGTAGCATGGTAGCAAATGGATAGATTAAAAAATGGGTACAACTGTTAATTGCAACAGGCTTAACAGCATCCTAAGTCATGTTTTGTAAGTTTGTAGCCATTGAAATACAACTTTTTAAAAATGGATTCAACTGTTAATTGCAACAGGCTTAATAGACATTGAAACCGATACTAATAAAAATGCAATTGGCATAGTTAAACATCACAAGGCAGGTGCTGCCAGAGCAAAGAGTGGCCCAGATGTCTATAAAAAGGTAGGGAAAGTAGCAAAAACGTGTTAGGCATGTTTACTAGAACATGCTTAATACATCGACCGTACAGAACATAGCCATTAATTGCAACTGGTATTGATAAGATTGAACTGGTGAGTACATACTTGTTAAGTCCTGAGAGGTAGTTGCTGGGGCACTTCATCTTGGCTAGAGCTCGCGCAAAGTCAGCGACGGCGGAGGCGAGCTGTTCCTCCGGGTCGAAGCGTGGATCAGTGCCACTGACATGTGTAGCTACAAGCAACCAGTAAATGGTAGAAGTTAAACGACAATTGCACAAATTATGTGAAATACTGTAAGACATGGGATGCAGCTCACCTCGACGGCAAACAAAAGCATCGGCCGTTATGACCCTGCGTAAGTACATGGACAGGCATATTAAGTGCAACAGGCTTAGCATCCACTAAAAATAGCAGATGGGCAGCATCTCTAGTGATATCCTGAGTCATGTATTGTAAGTTTGTTGCTGGTATTGGTGAAATTGAGCTGGACACGGTAATATTTGAACATCACATAGTGTGTAGTACTGAAATAAACAAGGCACGAACATTCTTAATACATCAACCGTACAAATCATAGTTGTTGCAATTGGTATTGGTAAGATTTAGCTGGTCAGATCTTACCTGTTAAGTCCTGGGGGGTAGTCGTTGGGGGACTTCATCTGGGCCAGAGCCTGCACCATGTCGTCGGCGGCGGCGGTGGTGGAGGGGAGGTGTTCCTCCGGGTCAACACGGACAACGGCCATCGCACCATGGACCGCCATCAGCTCCTCACGGGGGGGGGGGATTTGGAGGCATGAGGATGTTTCGCACGCGCCATTTAAGCAATCAAGCTGGGGACGTGATAGAGATCGGTGGGTTACCTGACTGGATCCGAGCAGAACGTACATGTGGTTGAAGCTGTGGTTGCGGCGGCGGCGGATTGAGATGCCGGTATGGGGAGCCGCGAGGGAGGGGGGATGCTGAGGAAGGGGATGTGGTTGGAGGAATAAATTCTGAAATCGCGCGCCTAATGAAAATTTCGATGCGAAACTTGAAACTTGGGCGGGGGAAACACACAACGCAGATGAAGCGCGTAAAATACTCGTGTGCGAGAAAAAAGAAAGTTGCCAGATCTCGTCTCCAAAAAATGTACACGTGAACTTGATTTTTTTTGGGTCAATGGTACGCCTGGTTTATTAGGAAATATCGCATAGGTAACTGACTTATGGGTCATTAACGCAAAAAACGCAGATGGGTACGGCATAGAAACCGCGTGTTTTGTGATCTTCTAATGATTAACGCAAAAAAACGCACAAGGGCACACATGCTAATCAACGCTCAAAGCCCTCAAAGAATTCTCTTACCGACATTGTACGTTAATACAACAAACTTAAAGTACTACAGGTAATTTGCTCAAATACTACAAACTTAACCTACTTCTCACATGCTGCCATCAGGGCATGCTAGCCAGACGCCAGCGTTCTCCTTCCCGGCCTTGTAGGCGGCAGCCCACCGTGCTTCGATCTCCGCCAAGCTCTCCTCACCACGGCATGCGGCCTCTTTTTTCTTGCGGCGGCGGGACTCTCTTTTCTTGACTGCTTTCTGCCTTTTCTGCTCCTTCTGTGCAGCTTTGGACGCCTCTAGATCCACCACCCATTCGGCCATGGCAGCCTCAAAGTCCGCCCATGTAACTGTCTGGCCGCCACCGGCGATGAACTCGGCGCGGCGAGATGCCATCGCGTCCTTACCATGTGTGCGGTCACGGGCGGCGAGGAACGCGGCCCGGCGGGATTCCGCCGCTTCCTTACCAGTTACTGTGTGCCGCGGTGCCATGGAGAGAGCTCTGGGACGGAGGGGCCGTGCAGCCGTACAGTGTTGTGGTATTCAAGAGCTCAACGACAAACGACAACAGAAATTTGGCTTCCATACAATTTTGCTCGTTCATTATCGCACACGGTTCATCTTCATCGCTTCCGGAAACAGTGTGCGCTGAACCTATTGTGTGTTGCGTCATGATTGGTCGGAACCCCAGCCACGCGGATCGCGCGTGTGCACCGCTGGATGCGCCGCGATCAAACGGCAATCCACGTCCCTCACATCACACCCTTGCACCTGTAGCTGGATTGGATTTATATGCGCTAAATGCCTAGAAAATGCACATAATCCCCTAAATATGGTAAATGATCTCGGGTTCGTCGTATAAAAAAACTCCAGTGCAAAGAACGAAGAAAATTTGGATTTCCCTTCAATCTTGAGGATTTCCCTTTCGAAAGCATGGAACTTCCTCGGTGATGGTTCGATTTATGAAGAGCGTGCATGACGACATAAGCCAAACCTTCTCAAATTTTTACCAGGGCATGGTGAGGTCATACCATGGCACCATGCCATGCATCATGTTTTTAAGCATTTATTTCATTTTTCTATAGTTGAAAACCCAACAAACAAACATTTGTGGTTGACTATTGCCACACATTTCATCGAAATATCTGTCCATTCCTTGTAAAAGGCATGAGAATTTACTAAATGGCACGAGCATGGTTTTCTAGGCCGTTCTTGTGGACCCTTTCATGCATCGATTGTTTGAACTTGAATTATGCTCATTAATGCCTAGGAAATGCACATAATCCCCTAAATATGGCAAATGAACCCGGAAAAGTGCCCAATTTGAACACGGTGATTTGTAGGTTGTATGTTCATCGTAGAAAAAAACTCGTGGACAAAGGACAAAGAAAATTTGGACCCCCCCTTCAATCTTGGTGATTTCCCCCTTGAAACCATGAAACTCCCTCGGTGATGGGTCGATTTATGAAAGGCGCGCATCACGACATAAGGAAAACATTCTCCAATTTTTACTAGGGCATGGTGAGGCCATACCATGGCACCACGCCAGGCGTCATGTTCTCCAACCATGTGTCTCACTTTTTTGTATAGTTGTTAACCGAGTAAACGACACGTTTATGGTTGACTATTGCCACACATTTCCTAGAAATATCTGCCCATTCCTTGTAAAAGGCATGAGAATGTACTAAATAACACGAACATGGTTTTCCAGACCGTTCTTGTGCACTTTTTCATGCACCCATTGTTCGAATTTGAATTATGTCCATTAATGCCTAGAAAATACACACAATCCCCTAAATATGGTAAATGAGCCCGGGAAAATGTCAAATGTGAACACGTTGCATTTGAGGCGGTATGTTGATCGTTGGAAAAAACTGAATGACAAACTAGGACGGAAATTTGGATTCCCCTTCAATCTTGGAGATTTTCCCTCTCGAAAGCATGGAACTTCCTCGGTGATGGTTTGATTTATGAAGGGCGTGCATGACGACATAAGCCAAACCTTCTCAAATTTTTACCAGGGCATGGTGAGGTCATACCATGGTACCATGCCAGGCGTCATGTTTTTTAAGCATTTATTTCATTTTTCTATAGTTGAAAACCCGACAAGCAAACATTTGTGGTTGACTATTGCCAGACATTTCAGCGAAATATCTATCCATTATTCCTTGTAAAAGGCATGAGAATTTACTAAATGGCACGAGCATGGTTCTCCAGCCCGTTCTTGTGGACCCTTTCATGCACCGATTGTTTGAACTTGAATTATGTGCATTAATGCTTAGGAAATGCACATAATCCCCTAAATATGGTAAATGAGCCCGGGAAAATGTCAAATTTGAACACATTGCATTTCAGGCTATACGTTGATCGTTGGAAAAAAACAGAATGACATACTAGGACAGAAATTTGGATTCCCCTTCAATGATGGTGATTTCCCTCTCGAAAGCATTGAACTTCCTCGGTGATGGTTCGGTTTATGAAGGGCGTGCATGACGACATAAGCCAAACCTTCTGAAATTTTTACCAGGGCATGGTGAGGTCATACCATGGCACCATGCCCGGCGTCATTTTTTAAGCATTTATTTCATTTTTTCTATAGTTGTGTGACACCCCGATAATTACGCTACAGTAATTCCATGCTAATGATGCCATGTCACCTTAGTTACTGCTGCTAATCCCGCGTTAGTTCAAAACCGATTCTAAATTCAAATTCAAATCAAGTCAGACAATTAAAGTTTTCAAAACTCAAAACTAAAATGTTCTTAATGTGATAAGAAAATCATGGATATTAATGGTGGAGAAACCAACATTTCTTATAATATTTAAATTCACTAAAATAACCAAAGCTTAGGGAAAAACAATTAATTTAATGCCTTTTATGAAGTTATAATATTATAACTAAATTAGTATTGTGCCAAAATAATTATGGCAGAGGCCTAAATAGTAATATTAATTTAGGTGCTAACTTGGTATTTTATAAAACTAAAATAATAGAAACTTTAATGAAACAATAAAGAAATAAAAGAAAAGAAAATACAAAAGCAAAAGGCAAAACAAAACTAAAAAGAAAAAAAAGGCCCCCTGGCCAACTGGGCCAGACGGCCCAGCTCACCGGCCAGGCCGGCCCACCTGGCCCAGCCGGCCGACCCGCCCTGCCTTATCCCCACAAGGGGGAAACCCTAACCCGTAACCCCTCCACTCCCCCCTCTCGCTCTCTCCTCCCTCTATCGATCTGGATCTGGATCGACCCAGATCCCATCGCCCCCGACGCCCCGTGGCCTCCCCCGCCGTCCCCCGACGCCCCGTGGCCTCCCCCGCCGTCCCCCGTCGCCAGGCGCTCCCCGGACCCCGTCGACGCCGTCCCGTCCTCTCTTCCTCGCCTCCCCCTTACTCAAGACCGCGCCCGACGCCGTAGGACACCCCCGCCCCGAGGACCGCTCCGCCGCCTCGACCACGCCTCCTCGCCGGAGCTGCCCCGCCGGCCTGCCTCCACTCCGTCTGTGCCGTCTTCGTCCTCCTCCTCACGCATGGCTGCCCGGACCCTACGGATCCCGGTGAGGCCACGACCTCGTCCTCCCATCCCCTCTCTGTCCCACGCGGCCAACACGGCGCCCGGGCCGCGCTCACCGCGCCCGGCCGCGTCCCGCAGCTCCGCACGACGCCAGCCCCGCACCTAGTGCGTCCCCGCTCGTCCGCCCACGGCCTGCCGGCGTCGCCCGCTTGTGTGCCCCGTGTTAGAGCCGCCTTCCCCTGCCATCGCCCCGACTCCGCCCCGGTGCGTTCGCGCCTCACCCGGCTCACACCCGACGCATGGCCGCGCCCCTGCCCCTCTGTGAGCCGATGCGCCCGCTATGCTGCTCTCCCCTGCGCGCTCGGACGGCTCACCGCCTCGCACGCGCCTCGTCTCGTGCGAGCCCACCATGGCCGCCTCCCCTGCTGCTGCTCTTGCCGCCCTCCCGTGGCGCCGCCCTCCGTTCCCTTGGCCGGCGTTGTGGGCGCCGGCGGCCTCGCCACTCCCGTAGCTGCCCCCCCTTTCCTGACGATCTGGGCGCTCGCCCAGTCGGGCGCCGACGCCCAGCGCCCGCAACCGCAAACCCACTAGGCCCCAGGGCCAATGACAAGTGGGCCCCCCTGCCCAGAATGTTAAAAAAAAGAATTTTAAAAATATATATAAATAATAAATAAATAAATAAAATTAAAATTAATTAAATAATTAATTAATTAACTAAATAATTAATTCTGATTAAATTAACTAATTAAGGTTAATTAACCTAATGACTAGTTAACCTAGTTAACTACTGTTAATTAACTATCAGAGTATGACAAGTGGGACCCACGAGTAAGTTTGACTTAGTCAAAGTCCACGTTTGACCGCTGACGTCATGATGACATCATGCTGACGTCATAAATGCATTTTAGGATTAAATTAATTCTGTTAATTCTAGAAAATGATAAAATCCTTTTAAAATTAATATAAAATAAACCGTAGTTCGGATGAAAATACTTTGTACATGAAAGTTGCTCAGAACGACGAGGCGAACCCGGATACGCAGCCCGTTCGTCCGCCACGTGTCCCTAGCATAGTGAACCTGCAACATTTCACCTCCGGTTCATCTGTCCGAAAACGCGAAACACCGGGAATACTTTCCCGGATGTTTCCCTCCTTTCCCGGTAGCACCCAGTACTGCATTAGGGCACACCTAGCATCGTTGTTTGCTCTGTCATGCATCGCCATGCGCCTGTTTGCAATGTATTTACTATTTCCTCCCCCTCTTCTTCTCCGATAGACCCCGAGACCGACGCTGATGCCCCTCTGTACGACTACGGTGTTGACGACCCTTCTCTCTTGCCAGAGCAACCAGGCAAGCCCCCCCTTTGATCACCAGATATCGCCTATTCTTCTCTATACTGCTTGCATTAGAGTAGTGTAGCATGTTACTGCTTTCAGTTAATCCTATACTGCTGCATAGCCTGACCTTGCTCCTACTGTTGTTACCTTTACCTGTTATCCTACTGCTCAGTATAGGATGCTAGTGTTCCATCAGTGGCCCTACACTCTTGTCCGTCTGCCATGCTATACTACTGGGCCGTGATCACTTTGGGAAGTGATCGCGGGCATATACTATATACTATACACTGTTATCTGTGATACTGTTCGGAGATGGGGGCTGAAGGGGCAGGTGGCTCCATCCCGGTAGAGGTGGGCCTGGGTTCCCGACGGCCCCCGACTGTTACTTTGTGGCGGAGCGACAGGGCAGGTTCAGACCACCTAGGAGAGAGGTGGGCCTGGCCCTAGTCGGCGTTCGCGATACTTAACACGCTTAACGAGATCTGGGTATTTGATCTGAGTCTGGCCATTTGGTCTATACGCACTAACCACCTACGCGGGAGTAGTTATGGGTATCCCGACGTCGTGGTATCAGCCGAAGCACTTCTTGACGTCAGCGACTGAGTGGCGCGCGCCGGGTTGGACCGCGTAACGTGACTTCCGTTGTACTGGAGGTTACTAGGTCTGCTCACCGGCCGCGTTCGCAACGTGCAGGTGTGCTCAGGGCGATGGGCCCAGACCCCTGCGCGCTTAGGTTTAGACCGGCGTGCTGACCGCTCTGTTGTGCCTAGGTGGGGCTGCGACGTGTTGATCTTCCGAGGCCGGGCATGACCCAGGAAAGTGTGTCCGGCCAAATGGGATCAAGCGTGTTGGGCTATGTGGTGCACCCCTGCAGGGAAGTTTATCTATTCAAATAGCCGTGTCCCTCGGTAAAAGGACGACCCGGAGTTGTACCTTGACCTTATGACAACTAGAACTGGATACTTAATAAAACACACCCTTCCAAGTGCCAGATACATCCCGGTGATTGCTCTCCAACAGGGCATCGAGGAGGGGATCGCCGGGTAGGATTATGCTATACGATGCTACTTGGAGGACTTCAGTCTACTCTCTTCTATATGCTGCAAGACGGAGGCGACCAGAAGCGTAGTCTTCGATAAGACTAGCTATCCCCCTCTTATTCTGGCATTCTGCAGTTCAGTCCACTGATATGGCCCTTTACACATATATCCATGCATATGTAGTGTAGCTCCTTGCTTGCGAGTACTTTGGATGAGTACTCACGGTTGCTTTCTCCTTCTTTTTCCCCTATCCCTTCTACCTGGTTGTCGCAACCAGATGTTGGAGCTCAGGATCCAGATGCCACCGTCGACGACGACTCCTACTACACTGGAGGTGCCTACTACTACGTGCAACCCGCTGATGACGACCAGGAGTAGTTAGGAGGATCCCAGGCAGGAGGCCTGCGCCTCGTTCGATCTGTATCCCCGTTTGTGCTAGCCTTCTTAAGGCAACCTTGTGTAACTTATGTCTGTACTCAGATATTGTTGCTTCCGCTGACTCGTCTATGATCGAGCACTTGTATTCGAGCCCTCGAGGCCCCTGGCTTGTATTATGATGCTTGTATGACTTATTTTATCTGTAGAGTTGTGTTGTGGTATCTTCCCGTGAGTCCCTGATCTTGATCGTACACGTTTGCATGCATGATTAGTGTACGATTGAATCGGGGGCGTCACAAGTTGAGACCCGAACAAACAAACATTTGTGGTTGACTATTGCCACACATTTCAAAGAAATATCTATCCATTATTCCTTGTAAAAGGCATGAGAATTTACTAAATGGCACGAGCATGGTTTTCTAGGCCATTCTTGTGGACCCTTTCGTGCAACGTTTGTTTGAACTTGAATTATGTGCATTAATGCCTAGGAAGATCATATAATCCCCTAAATATGGCAAATGAACCCGGAGAAGTGCCAAATTTGAACACAGTGATTTGCAGGTTGTATATTTATCATAGATAAAAAAACTCATGGACAAAGGACAAAGGAAAATTGGAACCCCCCCTTCAATCTTGGTGATTTCCCCGTCGAAACCATGAAACTTCCTCGATGATGGTTCGTTTTATAAAAGGCGTGCATGAGGACATTTTTACCAGGGCACGGTAAGGTCATACCATGGCACCACACCAGGCATCATGTTTTTCCAAGCATGTATTTCATTTTTGTATAGTTGTTAACCCAGTAAACGACACGTTTATGGTTGAATATTGCCACACATTTCCTTAAAATATATGCCCATTCCTTGTAAAAGGCATGAGAATGTACTAAATAGCACGAGCATGGTTTTCCGGACCGTTCTTGTGCACCTTTTCATGCACCGATTGTTCAAATTTGAATTATGTGCATAATTAATGCCTAGAAAATGCACATAGTCCCCTAAATATGGTAAATGAGTTCGGAAAAATGTCAAATTTGAACACGTTGCATTTGAGGCGGTATGTTGATCGTTGGAAAAAAACTGAATGACAAACTAGGACAGAAATTTGGATTCCCCTTCAATCTTGGTGATTTCCTTCTCGAAAGCATTGAACTTCCTCGGTGATGGTTCGATTTATGAAGGGCGTGCATGACGACATAAATCAAACCTTCTCAGCTTTTAACCAGGGCAGGGTGTGGCCAGACCATGGCACCATGCCAGCCGTCATGTTTTTCAAGCACATATTTCATTGTTCTATAGCTGGTAACCCAGTAAATGACGCGTTTGTGGTTGACTATTGCCACGCATTCCATTGAAATCTCTTCCCATTCCTTGTAAAAGGCTTGAGAAATTACTAAATGCCACGAGTATGGTTTTTCCAGACCGTTCTTGTGCACTCTTTCATGCACCGATTTTTTGAATTTCAATTACATGCATTAATGCCTAGGAAATGCACACAATCCCCTAAATATTGTAAATGAACCCGAAAAAGTGTCAAATTTGAACACGGTGATTAGCAGGGTTTATGTTCATCGTAGAAAAAATACTCATGGATGAAGGACAAAGGAAATTTGGATTCTCATTCAATCTCGGTGATTTACTATGGCACACGATTCATCTCCGTCGCCTCTGCGAACCATGTGTGTTCACTGACACATGTAAAAGGAAAAGAAAAACCTCGCCAACTTCGTCCCCACTCACTCGTCGTGGACTCCTCCGCAACTCTGCACCCTAAGCTCGACGGTTGTTGGCGGCGGGCGTAGGTCATGCTCCAAACTACACCGGATTTTGCCTCCACCGCTTTCCGCCGCCTATCTGCACCGACATTCTAGACTCTGGTCGACTGGGGTTTTCTACGGGATTGGGCCGGGGATTTTTCTCGTGGAGAAGGTAATCAACTTAATTATAGAAATATTCACTCATCTCTTATCGCAGTCCATTCGTCATTGTTAATCAACCGGCGGAAATCGCCGTGGAATCATTTTTGTTCTAGCTGATTCGTGGGTGTTCATTCATGTGTCCACAGTGCGAGCACAAATCGGGCAACTGTGGTCATGGCCAGTCGCAAAAGAAGTTCTATCTCACCATTCCGGATGACTTTAGGGAGCGCTCGATATAGTCAATCTCAACCTACCACGGTCGGCATGGCCTAAATTTGTGAACATATACCGTCTGTTGCTACATTATCTATATATTTGCATCAAATCTTTGTTACATTATCTATTTTTAATTCTATATTTTTGTACTTTGCTTTCATATCTCTCTCTCTCTCTCTCTCTCTCTCTCTATTTTTAATTCTATATTTTTGTATTTTTAATTATATATAGGCACGCTAAAATAAGCCTGAGCGCACTTTTAGTAATCCTACGCTCCACCCGCGCACTTGCCAAATAGCGACTGATCGGTGCGCTAATTATCCCAAACAACCCGCCACACACCTTTGTTCTCATGCCATCAATTCATCGTAACGTGGTAATGGGTAGCAGGCCCCGCCGAAGCAAAAAATCTGTCGTAATTAGCGAAGGAAAAGTGGTATCTCAGAGGTACACTTTTACGAGGCAGGAACCTAATTAGTTACGTTCCTATATTTTACGTGGCTTATTACTATGCTGAATTAGTTACATTACTATATTTTACGTGGCTTATTACTATGTGTACAAAAATACACATATTTAAAGCAATTACTACATTTTCAAAGTTGATTACAATATGTAGTTAGCAACACACAAAAAAATAGTGTCATTGCATGCATTCGGTAACCAAATTAAAACATTTACTATATTTTTCAAGTTTGATTACCATGTTTAACTAGGACAATAAAGAAAAAATATGGCAGAGCGGTGAATCATTGCATGCATCCGGTAATCAATTACTATATTTCCCAAGGTTCATTACCATGTGTATCTAGGCAGACACATATAATAAGAAAAACGTGAGCTGCTTTATAATGTATAAAATTTTATACCATAATTTTCTTTTCGCATGTACCACGTACTTTGACTGGTCACAAGGTAGTAATGGTTTTCATCCTGTTACTATTTCTTGCAAGAACCTTTACTGAAATTAGTACAACCAATTTAAATCAATTACTATATTTTCAAAGTTGATTACCATATGTAGTTAGCAACACACACACAAAAAGTGTCATTGCATGCATTCGGTAACCACAGTAAAACGTTTACTATATTTTTCAAGTTTGATTACCATGTTTAACTAGGACAATAAAGAAAATATATGACAGAGCGGTGAATCATTGCATGCATCCGGTAATCAATTACTATATTTCCGAAGGTTCGTTACCATGTGTAACTAGGAGGACACATATAATAAAAGAAAAACGTACTTTGATTGGTCACAAGGTAGTAATGGTTTTCATCCTGTTACTACCTCTCTCTCAGTTTACAGGGCGTGTGCGTATCCCTAGGTCGTCAATTTGACCAACCTAATACAAGTCATATATTACAAAAAATATATCAACATAAACTTCGGAGTTTCTACTTTCAAAAGGTATAATTTTTGTGTTATGTAGTTTATATTAGGGTGATAAAATTGGCAATCTAGATATATGCGTAGGACTTGTAAACTGAAACGGAGGTAGTACTATTTCTTGCAAGAACCTTACTGAAATTAGTACCTATGCAAGGGAGCCGGTAAATGTTTTAATCACATTACCGCATAAGCCCACTTTTTTACTAGGCCTAGCCCCAAGAGTGGCGGGGCGGACGTGCAAATCGTGGCTGCCGGTAACGACAATTAATTCCATTACTATATATGCATGTGCTTTTACCATGGTTAGTTATAGGAGCGGCTAACCAGGTCGAGCGGCGTGCAATTTGTGGGCGGAGCGTACAATTAGAGTTTCTGCGCGCACGCTCACTTTAGCGCCACCGTGTGTGTGTGTCTATATATATATATATATATATATATATATATATATATATATATATATATGGGTTGGTATATTCTAATAACACCCTCTAGAGTTTTATTCTAATAACACCTCCTTATTCTGATAACACCCCCGAACGATAAAAACACCGGAGCTAAAATCCCACCCTCCTCCCACGACCACCAACCACTCCCCCGAGCTCCAGCAACCTCCACCACGGCCGCAACAGGCGCCCCACCCGGCCACCCCACCACCACCACCCCCCAGCCCCGTCGCCCACCACCACCCTCGTGCCGCAGCCCACACCACCTGCCTCCCCACCTTTCCGCGCAGCCCACAACCCGGCCTCCCACCGCCAGGCCAGCTCCGATGCTCCACCTCCTTCCCCACCTTCCCCGTCCTCGATCTCCAACGCCAGCCCCCACCGCCGGCCGGTGCGCTTCCGCCCTCCGCTCCCACTGCGCCTCACCAGCCTCCTAAAGGGGTCCCCGGCGACCCTTGTTCCTCCGTGTTGTCCCCCGTCATCAGATCCAAGTGGAGTGCCATGGTCAGGGCCCCCGATCCATGCCGCCACCAACCCATCACTAACCGCCAGGGGTTCCTCTCTCGAGCCTCCCCAGTGTGGCGGATCCCGTCAATCCATGTCGCTTCTGATCTAGTCCGGCCTCCCCTACTCTTGAGCCATGGAGCAGCAGCCGCGCACGGGATCGAGATGCGCTGGTCCCTGCGACCTGGGTAGCGTGCGTGGAGCAGGGGGAGGGCAGCGGGATCCACTCGCTGATTCCTCCCTCCCATCTGCATCTGCCTCCACCGGCGGACCCTCCATGCCCACTGGCGCACGGGAAGTCCTCCCCTCGATGGCGGGTAGTACGGGATTAGGGGAGCTACAGTTATCGCCGCCTCCCCTCCACCCTTCTGTGCAATTCGACAGAGCTTCGGCTGCTCTTTGTCCACGGATTTTGTCACGCCTGATGCAGCACATACCCCACATGGTGGTTCGTTCCCCCGCGCGACGGTGTTCGTTAGACTTCGGCATATTTTTTTCT
The DNA here is from genome assembly GCA_032464435.1 of Aegilops umbellulata. Lineage (NCBI taxonomy): Eukaryota > Viridiplantae > Streptophyta > Magnoliopsida > Poales > Poaceae > Aegilops > Aegilops umbellulata. Next base: position 293,664,571 of record CP136060.1, read on the forward strand.
TGCGTTTTGTTGCAGTTTGCTGTCCGGTGCACTGCAAAAATGTCTATTCTTGTTCTTGAGGTTCAGTTTACAGATTTTTGCAGGAGGGAAGAAACATCGAAAAGCTCCTGATGCACTTTGAGTGGTTTGCCGGAGCAGTCCACTTTGCCCCAAACGGCCATGCCTGACATGCACTCCACCACGGCTTCTTGCGTTCGTGTGCATATCTCTAGTGTATGTTAGTTTATTTGGAGAAAATATCAAGTGGACTTCAGTTCACTATTGGCCTTTCGCAGTGCACTCATTAAAAAGAGAAGATACCATTTGAAGTGCATTATATTTTTGCTAATTTCCATGGACGAGAAATTGTAACCGAGTTCAGTATCATGAAGTTCAGTACTCTTGACCCTGTAGCGCATAACACATTAGAAAAATATATACAGAAACTTGCAGTCTTTACAAAAAGTGTTGTTCATATCGCGTGTTGTTGTGGTTCATTATTTTTGACCATGTAGTGTGGATGCAGGGAGCTCGCGGTACATTGGTGGTTTGCATGCAGTACACCTCTCTTGAACAAAAAGTATGCAGCTCAAGAAGTTCAGCGATGCAGTATGCACTTCCCAGCTATGCAGTACAGTTGTATTTTTTGGAGAATTGTTTTTGAAGTGCACTTAGTTTGTATAAAAAGAATATGTTTCATTATCCCTATGTATAAAGTGCAAATTGTTTCGTGTGCTTTAAAAATTAGTCGACTACATCAACGCATGCAGTGCTTTTGGTCCTCGGATGTGGTTCATTTTTTAGAGTGATGTTGTTCACTTGTGCCCAAAATGAAAGTGCTAAAAACTTAGCGCAACAACAAACATAGTAATGCAGTTCACTTGCCTCCTCTCTGCGGTCCACTCTTGTTCATAAAAAAAAGTTAAAAAAAGACAACAAAAACTCGTATGAGAAAAACTACGTCCGACAAAAGAAATTATGCAGCTCGCTTGCCCGTTCGATGCAGTGCGGTTTTCATTCTGAAGAAGTGTTGTCGGCCGTATGATGTTGCTCATCCCGTAAGTGCAAAAAAATTGTTACGGAAGCGATAAAAAGTAATGCGGTTCACTTTTTGATCGTGTTGTGGTTCATTTACACCCGATGTGAAGTGCACTCTACTTTCTCGTCCTTGAAAAAAATTATGTTTCAATAAAAGAAACCATGCAGTTCTCTTACCGTATGATGCAGTGTGGTTTTTCGTTCGACGCAGTGCGGTTTTTAGTCGGATGAAGTACCCACGTCGATTTGGGTGTCGCGAAAAATAGTGTCCGCATTTCGGTAAATTCGAAATTCCTCTTAAACCGTAAAGAACTGGGGAGAGTGTTCTACATGCAAAAGTTGTGCCTCGTCGATATCTTTCCAACGACATAATGTTTGGATCGTTCCGACCAACGGTTTGTAAAAATCTCGCGAAAAACGGCCGCCGCCACCCGTCATCCGCCGCATGATTTTCAAAATTAACTTAAAACCGTAAGGAATCTCAAAAACATTTCAACATATGAAAGTTGTGCATCATCCATAGCTTTTCAACGGTATATTACACGCCTCGTTTCGACAAATGGTTAAAAAACTGGAGCGAAAACAGTACCAACAATTTGAAAAAAAATGAAAAACAGAATTCCGCGATTTAGTAAATTTGAAACTGCTCTTAAACCGTAACGAATTACAGAAAAAAATAGATATGAAAAAGATGTGCCTCGACGATATTTATCCAACAGTGTATCATTTTCTTCATTCCGACGAGCGGTTTAGAAAAAACGCTCGTTGCCACTCGTTATGGGCCGCACCATTTTCAAAACTGCTCTTAAACCGTGAGGAATCTCGAAAAGTGTTCAGCATGGCGAAGTTGTGCCTAATCCATAGCTTTTGAACCATATATTACACGCCTCGTTCCGACAAATGGTTAAAAAACTAGAGCAAAAAAGGTACCAAAAAACATAGCGTGCAGTTTTTTTGCAACGGGAAGTTCACTCGCGTGAGTACTGCAGCACACTTGGTTCAAACAATGACGTGCACTTGCCTTGAGCGTGCAGTGCGGAAGTGTTATCAGAATAGTTATTTCAATATATCTAATTTACGATCTTACTTTTCATTTCAAGCAGTACATCCCTTGCTTTGCAAGAACAGGAGTAGAAGGAAATCTTGAGCCTTACTTTGCTGATGACTCCCAGGATGTCATAGCAGCATGGATTTACAATGACGGTAAGCGTAAAACTTGATAAAGATGGTCACTCCTATTTTAATGCGGACCTTTGGAGAAAAATGTATAGGTGTTATGAACTGAAAGCTGGCAATAAAATTCTAGTGCGTGCACCACAGCCTGGTCTAATTAACATGGATGTTTACTTCCCCAACGTCATCAGCCGATCAAAGTCTGATCGAGGTTAGTGTCCTTTCAACTTTCTCCTTGCTGTCCTATTACTATTTAAGCAACAAATTGATCAGTATTTAAGCAACCAATTGTGATATCATATTCTGACTCCGTTCCTAGCCAGTAACAAATTTTATTTACCAATTTATGCGCACTATATATTCTTCTGCCATGTTCTGAATAAATAATACTTGAAGCAGGATATGTTGGATGCATAGTGAATGATCTGTATGTTACTAAGCATACCAAATTTCACTGGAAGTACTTGAAGCATGTCAGAAACTTTGTTGATAATCTGACATAAATAGCACAACGTATGAACACTGGATTTTGGATGGGATTAATTAGACCTATGGTGCACACACTGAACAAGACCAATTGTGTGCACAAAATCCTGGTAAAAAGTCGTATTTTAATGTTGATACTCATAAACTATATATATCTTTAACGATATGTTACAATTGTTTTTCTATTCTACATGCCAACAGAAATTGCCCCCTGTAGCAGTTCCTGGATCGATTTCCCGGTGTGGTCGAATTACACTTGTGCCTGCTAATAACGTCAAAGTGATTGCAAGGTACTGCATTTCCCGCAGAAATGGAACCATTCAAATTAACAAGTTCTCGCTTCTCGCGGCAATGCATCCATATTGGAAAATTGGAGACATTGTTCTACTCATGATCTACCAAGGAATAGGAGGGCTCTTCCTTTTCATTGACGAGATGCCGAGTCGCCGCGATCAAGCTGCTTCCAGTGGATAGTTGTGGTTGTTGGCCCTCAGCCTCTTAAAATGTGCTAGCTGTTACTATATATGTTAAGTATGTAGATATGGACCATATGGTTGTTTGCCCTTAGCCTCTTAAAATGTGACAGTTGTTACTATGTTAAGTATGTAGATATGGACCATATGGTTGTCAAAACCGTGTTACGAAGATCCTCCTTTTGTCAAATAGTGTAACCACTATATATATGTTACTCAAATGTTGTTACCCAAGTTCATAAATTTTCATGGAAAGTATTAGTATTGTCACAGTTCATTGAGTTTAAGCGTGTGCCCGATGACCAGAAGGCATTTCTAGATTAACTATCCATATTGCAAGTTCACACACATGTTAACATAAGGAAATGTATGTGTAACATACTAATCATCGCACACGAGTACTTGCAGACGCATCGTGTGCGATACTCCGCCACCGCAAGCAACTAGTTTGCATTTTTCAAAGTTTTTTGTACACACAGAATCGCACACGAAGTAACTGCATTGACCGTCTGTGTTGTAATTTCTCATCGCAAGCGGTTCATCCGAGTCGGCTGTTTGCCACAAATCACACACATCTTGTTTACACGACTTGTTTGTGTTCTTTTGGCTCATCGCAAACACTTCATGCATGTGAACTGTATGCCGCATATCACACACATCTTGTTAAGTTGAACCGTTTCTATTGTGTTCCCTAATCGAAAATTGTTTGTTTGAGTTAATCGTATGTCGTATTGATAACCCACAAGTATAGGGGATCGCAACAGTTTTCGAGGGTAGAGTATTCAACCCAAATTTATTGATTCGACACAAGGGGAGCCAAAGAATATTCTCAAGTATTAGCAGTTGAGTTGTCAATTCAACCACACCTGGATAACTTAATATCTGCAGCAAAGTATTTAGTAGCAAAGTAGTATGGAAGTAACGGTAACAGTGGTAACTTCAAAGTAACTAAGCAAAGAGCAATATGTGAAAAGCTCGTAGGCATTGCATCAGTGATGGATAATTATGTCGGATGCGATTCCTCATGCAATAGTTGTAACATAGGGTGACACAGAACTAGCTCCAATTCATCAATGTAATGTAGGCATGTATTCGAAATATAGTCATACGTGCTTATGGAAAAGAACTTGCATGACATCTTTTGTCCTACCCTCCCGTGGCAGCGGGGTCCTATTGGAAACTAAGGGATATTAAGGCCTCCTTTTAATAGAGTACCGGACCAAAGCATTAACACTTAGTGAATACATGAACTCCTCAAACTACGGTCATCACCGGGAGTGGTCCCAATTATTGTCACTTCGGGGTTGCCGGATCATAACACATAGTAGGTGACTATTGACTTGCAAGATCGAATCAAGAACTCACATATATTCATGAAAGCATAATAGGTTCAGATCCGAAATCATGGCACTCGGGCCCTAGAGACAAGCATTAAGCATAGCAAAGTCATAGCAACATCAATCTCAGAACATAATGGATACTAGGGATAAAACCCTAACAAAACTAACTCGATTACATGGTAAATCTCATCCAACCCATCACCGTCCAGCAAGCCTACGATGGAATTACTAACGCACGGCGGTGAGCATCATGAAATTGGTGATGGAGGAAGGTTGATGATGACAACGGCGACGGATTCCCCTCTCCGGAGCCTCGAACGGACTCCAAATCAGCCCTCCCGAGAGAGATTAGGGCTTGGCGGTGGCTCCGTATTGTAAAACGCGATGAATCCTTCTCCCTGATTTTTTTCTCCCCGAACGTGAATATATAGAGTTGGAGTTGAGGTCGGTGGAGCACTAGGGGGCCCACGAGGCAGGGGGCACGCCCAGGGTGGTAGGCGCGCCCCCACCCTCGTGGACAGGGTGTGGGCCCCCTGGCCTTGAATCTTTCGCTAGTATTTTTTATTAATTCCAAAAAATTTCTCCGTGAAGTTTCAGGTCATTCCGAGAATTTTTATTTCTGCACAAAAATAACACCAGGGTAATTCTGCTGAAAACAACATCAGTGCGGGTTAGTTCCATTGAAATCATGCAAGTTAGAGTCCAAAACAAGGGCAAAAGTGTTTGGAAAAGTAGATACGATGGAGACGTATCACGTATATCGCACACACATTGATATGGCTTCCCGTTTCTGTTGCTCTACCTCATCACAAACAGTTCGAATGGATTAACCGTGTGTCCTGTATCGCCAACACATTGTTATGGCTGCCCGTTTCTATTATTCTGCCTCATCGCAGACAGTTTGAATGGATTAACCATGTGTCCTAGATCACACACGCAACTAAAATCTGAACCATGTTTGATGGCTCCACCATTGCAAATGTTTTGCACCTTTTTTGATGGTTTTTTTACACCACCGATTGAGATTATTGTGTCGCACACAGTTTCGGCAAAGGGTCTCTGATCATAGTGTCGCATTAGCAGTATCCTGCAGTAGTGATATGCATGGAGTGCCATGGCATTTTAATTCCAAAAAATTAACAAATGATCAGAAAAACATGAAACCTTGCTTGATGTAATGTCATGCCACCAAGATGATGTGGTAAAAAAATTGGCATGTTTGACGAAAGTTTGGACGCACACCCCTCACAAACCGGAGCAACTCACTAGAAGGCTCGTGGTTCTGAGAGGGAACAATACATGTTCGACGAGGAACGGGAGATAGCTTCCTCTTAAGGCCTTCAAATTTTTCTACGTTTAACGTGCACTACTACAAGTGTCATGTGAAAATTTGGAAACTTCTAGGGGTCATTTGACCTTTTAAAGACATTTAAGTGATTTTCTAGACATTTAATGACCGTAATTCAAATTTGAACTACATGTACATGCAACGGCTAACCATAACATTTTGAAAAATCAGATTTTTTTGTACTTGTGTGCGAGTTAATTACTCATCAGACGATGTAAATATCTGGTGTTCAAAAAAGAAAATGCAAAGATCTGGCAAGAGAACCAGCCCCCACATGATTGGCACTCTTTTTCGCGGCTCGAGGTTTGGTACGTGAGTGGCGGGGGTCATTAATCAGACACGGTTCTGTATTGGAAACCATCAGGTAATAAGTTCACACGCGGATTTTACTGCGGGAATTGTGTGTAATTCAAACTACAGTACTCATAAATTCCAGCGATCGGCGTGTGTACTGTTCCCGTCGATCTAGATTCCAGCCGCGAATAATACTACCTTGCTCATGTCGTCCCGCATGCATTCTCATCTACATCCTTCCCTCGCTCGCCCTCTCTCTCTCTCTCTCAAATTCCTTCCATGGCGTCGCCGGTCTGCCCAAGCGCCGACGAGGAGTCGCCGCCCCCCAAGGACACTCACTCGAATAGCGGCGGCGAGGACCCCTACGCTCCGCCGGACAAGGTTGCGCCAGACCCCCAACTTTGGATTGGTTTTTGGGCCAGTACAATATTTGTCTGTGGAAGTCGCTGCTGCCGGCAGAGGAAGCCAGGCAAGTGGCGTTTAAGAAGGAGATGGCGGAGGAGGAAGCCAGGTACCAGGCGACTGTGAAGCCCGTGATGCCGCCTAGAAAAAGGAGGCGGCGGAGCTTTGGGGGCAGGCGCGTCGTCGTGTGGAGGATGTGTATGAAGATGGGTACTTCGTGAGGAAGGTCAAAGGCGCTTGGTGCCTCATCGCTGTGTAGAGGTGGGCCGATAAGCTCCAGTGTGCCACCGACGAGGGGCTCCGGTGGGCGCCCAACGAAATGGCAAGATCGTTCGTGCTCGTCCGCTAGCAAGAGGCCGATCGGTACGTCAAGCGCTGCGAGGCGGAGGAGGCGGAGTATTGCCTACGCACTGGGACGCCGCCGCGCAGCAAGGAGCTGCTGGCGAGGGGCTGCCGGAATACTGGCCTCAGGAGGGATTATTAGTTTTAGTATTATTCGTTTTCAATTTTATGCCGGAAAACAGATGTGTACGAAGACGGGTACTTCTGTGATGAACTAATGAACAATTAATATATATATATATATATATATATATATATATATATATTATGAATTCCATTTTCCATCTGTTTTTGTATACTAATTTGAATCTAGTTGTTATCATCCACATATACAGAATGGAAAGCGTATATACACGCATTGAAAGGGAACATATAAGAACGGAAAACAGAGTACACACATTGAAATAGAGCAACAAACAGAGCAATACTATCATTGTTGTGAATACATAGCTATCCACGTCGAAACGACTCAACAAAATAAAACACGTCCTTGAGACCATGACCAGCAGCCCTTGCCTACGGTAGCTCTTGGCTCTGCCTAAACTCGTGCAGGCGTTCGTCCAAGCGGTCGACACGCTCGTGGTACATCTGGAGCGCGACATCTACTGCGCCCAGGCGGTCACCTGGGCCAAGGAAGTGGTCGAGCCTACCGACCAGCGCATTGGCATCGAGCGGGCCGGGGACAAGGTGAACGGTGCGACACGTCCGAATGGCGCGGCGGGCGTCCAGTGCAAGTAAGGCGCGGACGGCCTCTGGTGCAAGTACGATGCAGAGGGCCTCTGCCCACTCCTGGCGGGGAATGGGGTACTGACAGGACGTGTACCCAGCTGCGATGCCCTGTCGACAGCACGCAAGCGCCGATGGATCCGCTTTTGCTGTGCGGCGCGCCGTGCCTCTTGCTCTGCAGCGCTCCAACAGTCTTGCCGTGCGGCGAGCCATAGCATATCGATGCGGACGCGCCTACCTTGCTCTGCGGCGCGCCATCAATCATGTTGTGCGGCGAGCTACAGCATCTCGGCGTTGACATGCCTATCTTGATCCGCAGCACTGAAGCGCCATGCGCCAAGGGTGTGCTCAACCCTGGCACTGACGTGCATCATGGCATCGTCCATCGCGTTGCCGGGGAGCGCCTCAGCCTCGACGGGCCATGTCACCTACTCATTTTCCTCGTCGACGAGGTTGATGGCAGAGGCGGCGCTTCGGTGGGTTGGCATGCTTGGAAAAGGTGGATGTGCTACAAGCTGCACTTGTTGCCTCCTTGCATCACGCGTCGCCTAGGTTTATGCGCAATATCACTGGGTGGTGGGAAACCGGTGAGGAAATTGCGAGAAACGTTGGCGTGTTCATAAAATGCCATCAATTAGTGGAAACTTAGAATAGAAGGAACATCGAGCTAGCACAAGAAGTAGATGATGATCAGATGATCGTTTGTCCTAGTTAATTATGCATGTAATAGTTTGCTTTTGCATGTGGAAATGTCATTTTTGTACTAGCCACCTATGTAATTGGATGTTTGCCACGTATTATACATCTTGTTTTTGTGAAACGTTTCTGTTCTCTTGGCTAAACACAAACAGTTTATCGGAATGAACTATAAGCCCTCCATTGCACACACCTTGATCTGGTTGAACCATTTCTGTTGCGTTGCCTAATCGAAAACAGTTCATCCGAGTGAACCGTATGTCGTATATTGCACAGAACCTTGATCTGGCTAACCGTTTCTTCTGTGTTGCCTAACCACAAATAGTTCATCTGAGTGAACCATAAGTTGTATATCGCACATGCCTTCATCTAGCCACCCGTTTCTTTTGTTCTGCCACATCAGTTAATTGGACTGAACCGTATGCCCTGCATCGCACACGCAACTAAAATCTGAACGTGTTTGATGCATTCGTCATCGCAAAAGTTTTTTGTACCTTTTTTGACATTTTTAACACCACCGTTTGCGATTAATGCATCGCACACAGTTTTGTCAAAGGGTCTTTGATCGTAGTGTCGCATTAGCAGCAACCTGCAATAGTAAAGGTTCTAAATGATGCTCTCGCCAAGTTTAAGAATGTCAGAGAGACTATAACAGAACATTCAAAATTCAAGTTCTTCACTAGCTCTTGTTTCTTTCAAGAACCAAATTTGGAATCCTCTCCTAGCTGTGGATACTATGCCATCGCTATCAGGGACGGCTTTTTGAAGAAAAACAACTATTTGCGTAATCATAACCAGATCATCAAGTGGTCCGAAGAGATGGAGAGGGACATGGACATAGAGGAACTATTAATAGAGCATGGCCGCCTCCAATGGTCTTGGCCAGAATCGTCAATAAAGAGGTTGTAAATGAGGATGGGAAGTTTCATTTCCAGCTAGAGCAAGATAAAGACCGACTTCACCGAGTCGAAGACATATTATGGTAATCGATTGCGAGCGATACAGTGCTTCAAAACATCTTGATTCATTGTTCATTTTATGAGTTGATAAATTTACATGTTATTTGTTGCCCTGCACTTCTTATATTTTATGTTTGCTTCATTAATAATTTAACTATTGTAACATCGTTTCAATATGATTGTTTGAATTCAATGGGATGGCCGAGTGGAAACTACTGCTTCAGCGCCAAAATAACGCTGCTGCGGCAGCAATTTCTCCATATGCCGACATCACTACGAGTGGCGGGCGGCAAAGGTGCCTGCCACTACTAGTACGCACAACAGTGGCGGGAAGTGATTGTATTTGTGGCGAGCAGTAACTTCTGCCCACCACTACAACGCTGTCATCAGTGGCATGGGCGGCCCCTAGCTTGTCCTATCTAACTTATGTATGTACTCAGATATTGTTGCTTCTACTGACTCTTGTGTATTCGAGCATATCTATTCGAGCCCTTGAGGCCCCTGGCTTGTTATATCAAGCTTGTATTATTTCAGTTTGTGTGTAGAGTTTTTTTGTGATATCTTTCCGTGAGTCCCTGATCTTCATCGTACACATTTGCGTGTATGATTAGTGTATGATTGAATCAGGGGCGTCACAGGGCCTCATGGGCGGAAGTTCTATTTCGAGCGGAAGCGGGAGAAGGTTTTACTAATGAAGACAGGCGGATCCCCGGCAGGTCGGGCACGATAGCCACATTGGCACTAGTACAGCGGGGTGTTATACAAATGGTTTTAACCCCTTTTTGCGACGGCATTTGGAACCGTCGCCTAGTGAGTGACTGCGATAGGGGGGTCCTTCCCACGCTACCCAGAAACCGTCGGGGATATGCCCTCCTGGCACACACGCTCGGCAAAATGAGGTCGTGTGCGACTGGTGAGCGATCAAATACGGTTATACGTACAGTAGTGCTACAAAAATTCAATTATACATGTGAAATCGTTTCTTGTCGTAAGTTCATCCCACACAGTCAGTCCCCGCTAAATGTTTTCGTTCGTATATACATCCCACAGAGTCGCTCCAAGGAAAATGTTTCTGTTCGCAGGTGCAGCACACACAATTTTCCCCATCAAATTGTTTGTGATAGCATTTCCATTGCACAAGGTATTAACAATTTTATCGTTTGCGTTATTGAATGCATCACACACGGTACGTATAAGAAACTGTGTGGCAAAGGTTGTCCATCACACATAGTTTTTATGTGGTAAACGTTTTCGCCAGGTGGCCTAACGCAAACAGTTTTCAAGAGGATGTCGTGTGTGATTGTTCATTAATCCAACACGATTTATTCCTAGAAATTGTGTGCGCTGCTTGAGTTCATCACTCACGGTGTCTTCTCGATAACCGTTTGCAATATAAAAACCCAATTAGCAGGCTAAGTATCCTATCATTAATAATCCATTTATTAATCTAATTGACATCTCATATTAAGAACACAATATATTTCATTTTCTTAATTGAAATACATCATAGTACAGCATCATATAGCTTCAGCACTCAGGTACCCCATTACACAACTGGACCAGCACCAAGTTTCACATGCAACATTTATAACCTTTCGAAATTAGCATCATAGACGTTACATAGACATATGTATCTCATCTGGAAAACTGCTGAAGCAGAAGGCGAATATTGAGCCTTCATTGATGTTGAAGGTCTTTGCAACTTTAGGCCAGTGTCTGTGGATGATTGACCGTCCATCCTTTGTCCTTTTCAGGAACACTTCAATATTGAACCATGGGTGTTGTATGAATACCTTCCTTGCCTCCTGACCATACTAGTGATTTGAGAGGTAATCATCAGTGAACTGCTTTGGAAAGGCCTGAAAACAAGGATGTGCATAAATATCTTCTCTATATTGGAAATGGGGCAAAGGAATAAAAAAAGGCAAGGTATAATAGTTAGTACCATCCTGTAGTGAACTGATGTCTTCTCCATTGTGCAGACAAAGATCTTGTTGTTTTTTGTCGCTAATTTGTTTATCTAACAGTCTTTCTGAGTTTCTTGACTTGACTGATATTCATGGACAACTCATTTCCCCATATGCAAAAAGGGTCGAACAGTGGGTCAAAACCTCTGACAGTAGGACCTACATGTGCAAGACAAAATTGTTAAAAACCTAAATATTAGAATGTTTCCTGAAAGTCCACAATAATGTGCTATTAGACAAAAGACCATGCATGTGCAAACCTCAATTGTAAACCTCAGTGCTTCCCATTGTTTCCCTGCAACACATATATGGTAGTTAGTGATCAGCTTAAGTGAGGGTTCGCATGCTATTATTAAAATATGTTGATGAAAAATAAGCACATTGCAGATTCATCAGATTAATTCAAGCCACATGGAAAACCCATTTATCCGAACCAAGCATGATTAAGAACTACTCCCTCCGTCCGCGAATAAGTGTACATCTAGCTTTTGTTCTAAGTCAAAGTTTTAAAATTTTGACCAACTCTATAGAAAATAGTAGTAACATATATAACATCAAATTGATATATTATCAAAGTATATTTCAAAACGAATCTAGTGATATTAATTTGGTGCCATAAATGCTTTTACTTTTTCCTAGAAAGATGGTCAAAGTCTTAAAACTTTGACTTAAGACAAAAGCTAGATGTACACTTATTCACAGACAGAGGGAGTAGGAAATATAGCAATTGTATATGTTTCTCATGTATTAAGTGCAGCCAAATTCATTATTACTCACATGCACAACAATACAAAACTCTACCCACGACAGTTGGACATCGCATTGCAGAATTGAACCAAGCAGTTAACTAAACACCACAACAAATGAACCAAACATTAACGGAGAATCACATTGCACATTAATATACTCCTAATAGAAGATTAGACAGTTAACCAGACCAAGCATGCTTAACAACTTGGAAATATAGAAATTGTATTTCTTTCTCACGTATTTAGTACAACCAAATTCAATTTATTTCTCACATGGTATACAATAATAGAATGCACTCACAACAATTGAACATCGCATTGCAGAATTGAACCAAATAGTTAACTAAACACCACAACAAATGAACCAAACGTTAACTGAGCACCACATTGCACAATGTATAACATACTAGAAGATCAGACAGTTAACCAAACCAAGCATACTTGACAACTTGGAAATATAGCAATTGTGTTTGTTTCTCATGTATTTTGTAAAGAAAAATTTGATTTATTTCTCACATGGAAGACAATACAAAATTGCACCCTGAAGAATTGAACATCACATTTGCAGAATTGAACCAAACAATTAACTGAACACGACAACTAATTAACCAAACAATTAATAAGTGAGCACCACATTGCATGACATATAGACTATATACACTAGAGCAACAGATTGCATGGTAAAAGTAGATAGCACAATTCACTAGAATTTGTTAAGGAAAGGCAGTAGCTAGTAACCTAAACATGGGTCCTTATAGTGAGCTAATAAGACAAGCTACTCCTCATTGTTAGAGATATCGATGACGATTGGCTCTTTGGACATGGAAGAGGGTGAGGCCTCCGCATCGTGGGTGCCCTCGTCGTAGTGGTGACTTGCCTGAGCCGCTCCAGGCACCAACCTGCTGGCTCTCGAGTTGAGGTAAGCACGTGCATGCTGAGAAAACACCTCATAGTCTTCGTCGAAGGCACCAAGGGTGGCCTCGAGAAAACGCCATGAACTATCGTTTAAAGCATCCAACCGTGTTGCGGCTTCGGCACACGAGGCGTCGACGGTGGCCTCGATGGCGAGGTACTCCTCCAAGATCTGGGGGTCGGCACGAATGGCAGCCATCGCGACCTCATCCGCGTGTGCGGCCGCAATTTCCATCTCCGCTGCCAAATGCTCCTTGAGCTCCTGGCTATACTGCGTGCACCATGGCTTAGGGCGGCGCTTATTTGATGGAGGGCTCGGTGATTTGGGTGGAAGGTGTCGCGCTGGCGGTCGGGGCATGTGGGATGTGGAAGGAGGAGGAGGATGCGGGTCGTGTGTGGACTACCTGCCTGGATAGACGAGGCCGAGCAGCGTGAAGGAGGGTCCCCGGCGAGGAGGCGGCGCTGCAAGCAAGGAGTGAAGGTTTCGACTTGGAAAGGAAGGCGAAAATAGGGGAAATGTGGCTTTTCGTAAGGGGGAGGGGGTGGGGAGGTAGATATTTCTGCGGAAGCCGAAAAATTTGAATCGGTTCAGCGAAAAAATTGGCGCGCAAAGTGTCATCAGACACGGTCCCTTATTCAGAACTGTGTATGATATGTGAACATCACAAATGATTCAGATAGCTTAACCCGTGTGTGATGAGTTTGAACCTCAAAATTTTTGGTTCGAATGTCCCTGGTTACAGTGGTCATCCACGTCATTGCATAATTTGGGTTCACAAAGGAGACTACAGCACACCCACACTTCTTAATCGAGCAAGTTCAGCAATTAAACAGAGCTAGCTGACCTAAACATTACTCTAACAAATAAAAGACCGGTGCTCTTAATTAAACAAAACAAAGATTACTACTACGGCTGGTCCTTGTCGATCTCCGCCGCCTCCTCCATGTCCAGCTCGCGCCCGACGGTCTCCTCGGGAAGGGGCTCGATGGCATCCAGCGCACCATACTCAGCAAGCATCACGCCATCCGCGCCCGCCATCTCTTTGGAAAAGGCTGCCATGAGCTGGGCGTGGGCGGCTGCGATCTGGGCTTGGATGGGCTCCGTCGTGGCAAGGTATGCGGCGGAGGAACAGACGGCTGCTCGAATGCTCCCGGCGATTGGCAACTCTTCGGCCGTGGGTTGCCGACCATTGTCGAAGAAGTTTCATTCAATTGGTGCGATGACCGCCAAGAGATGGGCGTGGGCGGCCTCGACATGGTCGTGGGCGGCCTCCATCAAGTCTAAGGCCGTCGCTGCAAAACGGACAGCTGTTGTGCCGCTCTCGCTAGTTGCTATCCCCGAGGCAGATGTTGCTGCCGCAACCTGAGAAGCAGCATCGTCCATTTGGACTACCTTGGGTGCCCGGTCGCAGATTGTGACCGCGCTCATGCACCATGTTAGCACGCGCATGGCGGCTATGGCCGAGCTCTCCTTGGAGTGGGCTGCCGAAGTTGCCCTCATGATGCGGGTCCATGTCCCCATCTTTCACCGGCAACGACTGAACAGTGAAATGATATTTGGGGAGCGAGCTAGTGTGCTTGAGACATCAGTTGTGGACTGTAGCTGACACACCTTCTCGCGTAAGCCGTATGCGTACTATACATGGACGGTGCTCCAGGATATTTTGTATTGCATCTCACACAGTTGGTGATAATAAACTCTGTGCGATCTACTTGATTTTTCGTCTTGATTTGAATTACATAATGGGGTCACAGCTGCAAAGGATGGTGTTTGAATTGTTAGAACTTTTATCTACAGTGAACATGCAACTATAGGTGTGCCGTCAAAAAAATGGAAATATTCAGGGTTCGTTTGGACATTTTTATACATTAACTTGGTTTTCTAGGCATTTCAGGTGCACAATTCAAAAGTAAACTACATGCACATGCTCCGGCGCACCAAAATGGGTTGTAAAATGATATATGTGTCCATGGGTTGATGCTTATGTCCCATTCAAGAAATGGGGATGAATTTCAAACACCATGGCACCGTGGCTCTTTGGAAAATGTTGAGGTGCTTGCTTTTGTAATTCTAGTAAATACAAAACTCGTCTGAAATTCATGAACCTTGGCATGCTATCATGTAATGGCATCAACATGCTGGGGTAAGAAAGTATTGTCCCATTTGGGGCAGGTTTTGGTATAAGCTTCTCGCAAACCAGAGCTTCTCACAACAAGCCTGATGGTTTCAGTAGGGAACGTGCCACCTTGGGGGATGAAACGATATCTGTTACCTCTTCTTACTTTCAAAATTTTCTCATGTCAACATAGAACAATAGGAGTTTTGTGCAATTTTTGGGATTTTTGGGGTTCGCCTGGACATTTTTATACATTAACTGAGTTTTCTATGCATTCGTGTGCATAATTCAAATTTGAAATACATGCACATACTCCACTGCATATAAACGGGTTGAAAAAACAAATGTGCGTCCTTGGTTGCAACCTTAGGTCCCAAGAAAGAAATGGGAATGAATGTCAAACACCTCTGCCACCGTCGCTCGGCTGCTTGAAAGTGCGTTATATCGACTAGAGGGGGGTGAATAGGCGATTTTTATGAATTCTTTACCGAGGAATTTGCGGGTGAGGAAATTCCTTAGCGAAGGACTACTTGCAGCGGAATAAGTACTAAAAAGTAAATATAACAGAACACAAGCATGATCATCATGATGAAATAAAGACGAGCACAGAGTACAGAAAGCGTGAACACAAGATAACACGAGATGAAGACAAATAGACTGAAGAAATTGAACTGAGGAAATTGAGAAAGTCTTCATTCAAAGTCTTCAAACACAAATATGAACAAGTGCACACTCGTAAAATGAACGTACAGATGAACGTCCGCTAACTAAACTAAACCGAGAGAACCAACGAACTGATGAGAAAAAAACGTAACTAGGGTTTAAAAAAACCGACGGTTTTTACCTAAACCGAAAAAAACCAAACGGCGAGATTTGCGAACTCCGGCGTGGCTTTCGGCGAGCGGGGCGGCGGCACGGGCGATGGCGGGGTGGCGCAGTTGTTGCGGCGGCGGGGCGCGGCAAGCGGCGGCTCGGCTGCTGCTGCTCCTTGCAGCGGCGGGGCGACTTCTTATAAAGGGAGGGGGCGAGGCGGCTTGCGGGAGAGGGCGGGAGGAGTCCCGGGCGGCGAAGGCGGCGGCCCCGTGCCCCGGCCGGACTCGGGCACGGCGGCGGAGGCGGTGGCGCGGCGCGGGCCGGCCTGCCTCGGCTAGGCCTTGGCCCTGTCGGGCGTGGAAGGTTTTTTTTAACATATTCCGCCGAAATAGAATCCTATAAAAATAAATAAAAATCTAAAAATACCAGACCAAATTTTCTCCATCTAAATAAAATATTTAGAACAGGGTGAACATTTACTTGGCCTAAAATGCAATTTTGAAAAAATGCACCTTTTTCTAATGCAAATAAAATTCCAATAAAAACCCGATAAAAAATTAATTAATCTGATTTTAATATTTTTCCTCCAATATTTCATTTATTTTTGGAGAAGTCATATTATCTCCTCTCTTATATTTTTTCCTGAAATATTATGGAGAAAAAAAATAAATAAACCAGAGTGATCCTTGTTTTTATATTTGATAAAAGTCAAATATGAAAAACGTGAAATCCGCAACTCTCTCCGAGGGTCCTTGAGTTGATTAGAATTTCGAGGATCGCGAAATGAAATGCAACAAAATATGATATGCATGAATGACCTATGTATAACATTCCAAATTGAAAATTTGGGATGTTACAGGTTGCTGCAAAGGGACCTCCAGTTGATCCATCCAATTTATCCGGTTTTACATGTGATTCTCCTCATTCTGCTGATGAGTCATTTGACTCCAACTATAAACTGTTCAAAAATCAGAATGGTGAAGTATTTGCTAGATATGTTGGCACTAACTGCAGTAACGGTTCCCCTATGAAGAAAATCTGGGTTCCTAAAAGATTCCTTGAAAATCTTCAGGTGAATGTCATCATGACACCACCAGTGAAGAATAGGAACCCCAGATCAAATTCTTCATATGGATCCAAGTCCTCATACAGACCAAATTCCTCACGTGGATCAAATTCCACAAAAGGATCAAAGTCCTCATATGAACATCATCGTGCTAACACCTCTGTTTCGCAGGGAAGAGCTAAGGGCTATGAATATGAGCATTCTTATTCTAACCATTATGTTCATAAGTCTTCAAAGAATTTCTCTGCTTATTCATATGCTTATCCTAACTCCTCTTATGTGAAATGAAATGGACTGGCTTCTATGCCACATTTCTCGTATGGAGCTCGCAGAGTGATGAACTCTTTGCCACCCCTTCAGATATGGGTGGTGAAGAAAAAGAACTAATTTCTTCTGCAGGGTCAGGTCTCCAGACGTGCGTAAACGTATGAAGAATTTGCTGAAGAACTGAGATTGCCTGAAAGGACGCATGCTAATCATGAAGAAATGAACCCTCATTTCTCCCGTCCTCACTCTGCTCTATCTGTTCTAATGCTTGATGAAATTGATCTGATGAATTGTGATGTCATATTCTTCACTGATGAAGTATATGAGTTAGTAAGCTGCACTAATTCATCTGCAGGATGATTAACCCAAAGCCACTGAGTGGGTCCTCGATAGTGGATGTACAAATCACATGACTGGTGACAAGAATCTATTGATGGATGCCCCCTTATCTCCATGGCATCTGAAGCATATCATCTTCGCTGACAAAAGCAAAAGTGAGGTATTGGGTCTAGGTAAGGTTGCGATCACAAGGGATCTACACATGGACAAGGTCATGCTTGTCGAGTCCTTAGGATACAACCTCATGTTTGTCTCAATGCTTTGTGATCTTGATATGGTTGTTGTCTTTGGCAAGTATCGTTGTGTTGTGGTCTTGGAAGCTGACAATTCCAAAGTCTTCGAAGGCTTTAGGAGAGGAGACTTGTATATTGTTGATTTCTCTACAGACCCGTGTACACTCGTAAACACATTAGTCCCTTAACCTATAAGTCTTCAATACACCAAAATCACTAAGGGGCACTAGATGCACTTACAAAGCAAATATTGATATACATGGTTTTAAAATTCTAGTAAATTGAAAACTCGTCTGAAATTCATGAAACTTGACATGCTATCATGGAACGGCATCAACATGCAGTGGTAAAAATATTGTCCCATTTGGGGCAGGTTGGGGTATAAGCTTCTCACAAACCAGAGCTTATCGGAAGAAGCCTCATGGTTACAGTAGGGAACGTTTCACCTTTCTGGACGAAACGATATCCATTGCCTCTTCTTGTTTTAGTTTTTTCTCTAGTGTCAACATAGAACAACATGAGTGTTGTGTTAAATTTTCGAATTTTTCGGGGTTCGTTTGGACATTTTTATACATTAATCGAGTTTGCAATGCATTTATGTCCATAATTCAAATTTGAACTACAGGCACATGCTCTAATGCATATAAATTGGTTGAAAATTCAAATATGTGTCCTTGGTTGCTAGCTTAGGTCCCATGCAAGAAATGAGAATGAATGTCAAACATCCTGCCACCGTCACTCGGCCGAAAACATTGAGATACCTTGTTTTTAAATTATAGTAAATCCAAAAATCATCTGAAATTCATGAAACTTGGCATGCTATCATGGAGCGGCATCAACATGTCGTGGTAATTTTTTTGTCCCATTTGGGGCAGGTTTGGGTATAAGCTTCTCACAACAAGCCTGATGGTTTCGGTAGGGAACGTTTCACCTTTCTGGACGAAACAATATCTGTTGCCTCTTCTTGGTTTCAATTTGTTCTCTAGTGTCAACATAGAACAACAGGATGTTGGGTTAAATTTTGGAATATTTGGGGGTTCGTTTGGACATTTTTATACATTAATTGAGTTTTCAATGCATTTATGTGCATAATTCAAATTTGAACTACAGGCACATGCTCTAATGCATATAAATTGGTTGAAAATTCAAATGTGTGTCCTTGGTTGCATGCTTAGGTCCCATGCAAGAAATGGGAATGAATGTCAAACACCCTGCCACCGTCACTCAGCCGCAAACATTGAGATACCTGGTTTTTAAATTCTAGTAAATCCAAAACTCGTCTGAAATTCATGAAACTTGGCATGCTAGCATGGAGCGGCATCAACATGCCATTGTAAAAATTTTGTCCCATTTGGGGCAGGTTTGGGTATAAGCTTCTCACAAACGAGAGCTTCTCACAACAAGCCCGATGGTTTCGGTAGGGAACATGCCACCTTTGGGGACGAAACGATATTCGTTGCCACTTATTGCTTTTAAAAAATTTCTAGGGTCAACATAGAACAGCATGAGTGTTGTGTTAAATTTTAGGATTTTTGGGGGTTCGTTTGGACATTTTTATACATTAACTGCGTTTTCTAGGCATTGTATGTGCATAATTCAAATTTGAACTACATGCACATGCTCTAGTGCATACAAATTGGTCGAAAAAACAAATCTGTGTCCTTGGGTGCATGCTTAGGTCCCACGCAAGAAATGGGAATGAATTTCAAACACCAGGGCACTGTTGATTGCTGACAAAACATTGAGATACTTTGTTTTTTAATTCTAGTAAATCCAAAAATCGTCTGAAATTCATGAAACTTGGCATGCTATCATGGAATGGCATCCGACATGCTGTTGTATTTTTCGTGTCCATTTTGAGACAAGGTGCAGTTGAATAACAACCAACAAAGGCATTTTGAAACAAATAGCTGCCACTCTCACATCGCAAACGTTTTAGATAGAGCCCTCGTATGTAAACCAACAGATTTCGCAGTAAGCCAAGGGAAAATGTGTCGAGCAGGATTTGTGTAGCTCTTCATTGCAAACGTTTTAGATAGAACACCTGTATACAAAGTGAGAGCTATGGTCTTCCGCAGTAAGCCATCGGAAAATTAGCCGCGTAGGATTTGTGATTCTCTTCAACATGAACGGTTCAGATTGCATAAGGTATGCAAATCGAGACTTCAGCGCTAACCCAAGAGAAAGTTTGGCAAGCAGGATTTGTACCCCCTTCAACGCAAACGGTTTTTTCGGATGACCCGTGTGCAACCACGTACAGACAATTTGGTAAGATTTGCATCTGTCATATTGGGTATATTGCCATTTGTCAAAGGAAATGCATCTCAAGTACACCAATTAGTAGGTATGAGAGGATTAATGTCGGACCCTCCCGCCTCGGTTGCCCGCGGGACCCACTATCAAGAAGTGTATCCACGGCTTCTTGTACCAATTTTTCCTGGCACATTACTAAATCTGCTGGCGCTTTGACATTTGTTGATCTTGTAACATTGCCATTTGTCAATCCTTGTAACACTACGATTTGTCAAAATATGCACCTAAAAATCACTAGCACTATCTAATTTTTGCAACTAAAGTTCAGTAATTAAGAATAGATTTCTATCATAGATTAAGCAGTCGTTCTTAATTTATACAAATAGTTCAACTCAACAGCTAAACCGACCAATTTTCCCCAATTGTTGCCAACCACGTACTGAAATAGCTAGTTCAACTATATATACTAGCTAATTTTAAGTACGTTGTACAGTTCCACCACATCTATAGTCAGATGAACTGAACAAACTAGCCCCTAAATACTAGTAATATGGAGGGGCTTTGTACTAGTTCCAGCGGCCACTCCTCTGCCGAGCGCGCTCAGTAAGAGGAAGAGGAGGAGGAGCCTAACGACAAGCGGACAACTGCAATACGGTGCCTACCGCTACTGCTTCTTCAGTGAAGCTCACCTCGAACGCCCTCAGCTGCTCTAGACGACACCTCTTGAAGCAGCCGGACTGCTCGTAGATCTCCTCAGTTCTCGCCTCTGCATCGGCGTGTGTTTCCACCACGGCTGTGGTAAGGCTCTTTGCATGCTCGACGAGGCACTCCTCCTCCTCCCGCAGGAACTCGGTATTGCGCGCAAGGTCGCCAACGCCCGTGCGGGCCTCCACCTCCGCCTCCCTCCTTCGAGCGGCAGTGGCAGAGCGGGTGATGATCCCGGCGGCTGGCGTTGGGCTGGCGGCCACGGCGGCCGATGATGGGGTGGCGGCCACGACCACCACGTCAATCCTTCAGGCCGCGGTGGCAGAGCGGGTGTCGGTGTCAAAACCGGCAGATCTCGGGTAGGGGGTCCCGAACTATGCGTCAAGGTCGGATGGTAACAGGAGACAAGGGACACTTTATTTTACCCAGGTTCGGGCCCTCTCGATGGAGGTAAAACCCTACTCCTGCTAGATTAATATTGATGATATGGGTAGTACAAGAGTGGATCTACCACGAGATCAAGGAGCCTAAACCCTAGAAGCTAGCCTATGGTATGATTGTGTATGATGATGGTTGTCCTACGGACTACAACCTTCCGGTTTATATAGACACCGGATAGGGTTAGGGTTACACAGAGTCGGTTACAATGGTAGGAGATCTCGAATATCCGCACGCCTAGCTTGCCTTCCACGCCAAGAAAATATCCTTCCGGACACGAGACGAACTCTTCAATCTTGTATCTTCATAGTCCTGGAGTCCGGCTGAAGGTATAGTTCGGCTATCCGAACACCCCCTAATTCAGGACTCCCTCAGTAGCCCCTGAACCAGGCTTCAATGACGACGAGTCCGGCGCGCAGATTGTCTTCGGCATTGCAAGGCGGGTTCCTCCTCCAAGTTCTTCAAGAAGATTATAAACACCAAAAAATAGTGTCCGGCTCTGCAAAATAAGTTTCCACATATTGCCATATAGAGAATAATATTAACACAAATCAAATCAGCTGACGTATCCCGCAGTGCGTCATAACACTGCGGCCAAGCCCTTTATATAAATTGTTTTCATTGTTCCACCTCAGCTCGTTTAGCGAGGCGGTTTCCTTGGCACGTCTTGTCGAAGCAGAGATCATGTGCCCCCTTTAACGGGATTCTTATTAATACGGACGTGGGTAACCCAATCGTGTCTGTTAGCACGTCTTGCCTTAATTAAAGGCTAGTCCAAGACGGTTACGGGGAGGGCGCTTGATATTCTGCCTCTTATAAAGAGACCAAGGCCCTGTTCCCCGCTTCTATTCTCAAAATGAGCTCGCCCGTCGCCTCGAGTTCCAACACCCTAGGCTTCCAGATTCCGAGCGCACCGGATCTTCGATAATGTCCGGCTCCAACCTCCAAGGCCGATGGATGCCCTCCTCTGTTACGGAGGAGGACGTATCAAGATTGAGCGAAGCTAGATTCCTGACCAGGGAGATTCCGCATAGGCTGCCTGTTCAAGGATAGGTGATCCCTAGCCCTCAGCCCGGCGAGAGTGTGGTATTCATATCCCACTTCCTCCGGGGATTAGGCTTCCCCGTGGATCCCTTCGTAAGGGGGCTGATGTTTTATTATGGCCTGGAATTCCACGACTTAGCTCCGGAGTCCATACTCCATATCTCCTCGTTCATAGTTGTGTGTGAAGCGTTCCTCCGTGTTACCGCTCACTTCGGACTGTGGCTCAAGACCTTCAAAGTAGAACCGAAGATAATCGAAGGGCGCCATGCAGAGTGCGGAGGCGCTGCTATAAAAAGAAATGCCGACGCTCCATGGCCCGAGGTCGCTTTTCAAGAGGAGCTTGGCTTATGGCAACAGGAGTGGTTCTACATCACCGCTCCTCGGGGCACCGCCCGGCCTTTCGCTCGGGTCCCCCACCATGGTTAGCATCGTGGATTAACACAGGGTTAGATCGGGGCTTGCCCAAAGACGTTCCTCTGCTGCAGGGCCGCATTAAGGATCTCTTGAAGGGAGACCTCAACCTGGTCAAGGTGACACAAGTCATGCTGATTCGCTGGACACTGCCCGGCCAACGTCGCCCCCTTCGCTTGTGGGAATTCAATCCGGAGGGACCAAGAGCTCTCCAGAATTTTATGGGCATGACGCCTGTGGAGATGTATAAACTGTTCTTTGGATCACAGTAAGTGAGTCCGGATTTGACCGAGGATGCTGGTTTAAGCTGCAATCGCCCGGATACTCAAGTAGATGACCTTGCGACCGGACCATCTATCCGCATAATTAACTTGTTTTTAACAGCGCTTCTTCTTTTAAGCAGGAGTGGATAGCGAAGGCGAAGCAGATCAGGTGTCTGGCTCCCCTTCCCGAAACCAGGCTGGATCCCGTGCTAGTCAGTATGCTGGAGGAAGTGCCTTTGGAGGGAAATAAGGGGGAGGACAAGGAGATCGTGGCCTCTTCTAAAGAGGCCCTTCCGAAGGGGGGAATCGATAATTCCTCTCCTAAGGGAAAGAAAAGGGCCACCTCTAACGAACCGGAGACCATAGCCTCGAAGCGGGGGAAAGAATCCTTGTCAGAGGACCGAACGCGGGGGAGCCCCTCGGCCGAACTAAACCCTAAAAGGGACCAGCTCTCCAGCGAGCCGTAAGTAGAAGAAGAGTTTTCTTTTAAGAGAAATCCTGGATTTATATCTGAGAAGTTTTAACCGAAACCTTACTTTGTAGTTCGGACCTCAGCCCTTCTCAGCAGAACTCGTCCTCGGGGGATCTTCTTCCGGAGATGATGGAGAGCGGAACGCCTCCTCCTTCTGTATCGCCTAGCAAGGCGGGCGACGCTGAAGTGTCGTCAAGGGGGATTTCTCCGGATCCGCGAGGAGTGGATGGTGTTGCCCCTCAAGGTTCTCCATGTCCGGTCTTTGAGGAAGGCCATGGGACGAGTCCGGCACCATCTGGTGTTCGGTCGGAGGAGCTAAAGATTCTGCTGGGGCGAGCCTCTGTCTCAGAGGAGCATCGTGCGTTAATGAGCACGGTAATTGAAAAGATTTCATCCGCCGAAAGCGCACTGCACGAGGCCATCAAGAGTTTAGTGGCAGGCCTTGAGGTACGTTTTTAAATAACGTATATTTGTGTTAATTGCGCATAATAAAGTGCGCCCTGTGTAGATAGTAGCCCCTGAGACTCTGTGTGTCGTAAAGATGTACGGCGCGCAAAGGATCTTAATCCCAGGTCCTTTAAGTGGCACCTTTATATGTAGGTGGCTGATTGTCCGGAGTCAAGCCGGACTTGTGAATATGCCGAACTAAAGCGACAACTGGATGAGGCAGAAGCTGACATCGTGCTTGTTAACAAGCGGCTTGGTGGTGCTCAAGGTATTGAAATCATTAGGCGATTGTTAGTAAGACGAGTTGTATGTCAATATCTTATCGTGTGTGTGCTTGACGCAGATGGTGCGGCCGCCGTGGAAGGTCTTAGGGCCGAACTCGCCCGAGCGAAGGAACAAGCCAGAAAAAGCGATGCAGCTGCCGTGAAAGCCCTTGAACAGCTGAAAGCCGAACAGGCTGCCCATTGCCGAAGCAAGGAGGAAATGGCTGATATGGCCGTAAAGTTAAAGAGTGCTACTGACCGTTGCAAGCTTCTTGAAGAAGAAGATCGGGCGAGGCAAACGAGCTTAGAGAAGGCTATTGCTGACGCCAAGGATGCCCGCTCTATAATGAGAGCGGCAAAGGAAGAGCTGCGTCAAGCCGGACAAATTGCAGATGGAAAGCCCTTCTCGCTGCGGAGAAAATTTTGTGATCCGAAGTTTGCCCCGTTAAACCGGATGTGGAGTATAGAGGACACTTATCTGGATTAGGCGGCTAGTGCCGCTGATGCGACTGAACACTTTCGAGATAAAAAAAAGATCATGAAGTGGAGAAGCTCTTTTGGTCGCAATTCATCAATCCAGAGCGTCCGCTGGCAATGGACGATCGCCTGGCCTAATGGGCCAAACTAAATAGGTTGTCCGGACTCGCCATGAAGTACGTCATGGATCGTTTGTGTCCGGGGAGATCGAATCCGAAGAGTTATTTCAGCTTGGTGCAGCAATTGCTAGACGTGGTGCCACGTGTCGATGCTATGAAGAGGTCAGCGCGCGTAGAGGGTGCTCGGCTGGCTCTTGCCCGTGTCAAGACATACTGGGCAGATATGGAGCCCACCACTGTTGCGTCCCGGGATTCGGATAAAAGCCGAACACCTGCCGAGCACTATTTTGAGGAAGTCCTCGAAGGCGCTCGCGTAATAGAGACGCGGTGCTCGAAGGATGCTATATTATGATAGCATATGTAATCATAAAACAGTATTTTGATAAATTGTAGTGGCATTTTTTTAGACTTGTGCCTTCAAGTATTAAGAACACCTCCTGTGCGGCCGTTTTAATATATATAAATTCTGAAAGATTGCAGTCGTTGGCTTCAGCCCCCACGCACATAGTGCGGGGGTGCGCGCAGAAAACGCATTTTCACACTTAACCCAACGTCTTGGTCCTACAAAGGAGGTGATAGCATAGCGGGCTAGGCAACCGGACTATAATGCTTTAACACTTTCACTTAGCCATAGGAGCTTGACAGTGGGACTCTTTAGGTAGCCCTTTAGTGGCGACTGCGCTTTGCCCGAGTTCGGAGCGCGTACGTGCCTGACCGGGAAACGGCCCTTCATGAAAGCGGAGGAATTCGAAAAATCCCTATGAGTCATCGAGTGGCGACCAGTCTCGCGCTACATCATGACAGTCGGTTTTCGGCTTTCTCTACTAAGGTGCTCACCCGGCCGAATCGGGGCACAATCACAGTAGTTCTCCTGGTGCTACCTTAGCCGATAGAGCGGAACGTAAGGTGGCCGAACTCAGGAGCCGGGCAACCCAACATATGACCAAAATCATGATTCGGAGCTGATGCATATAGTGCCAAAACTCGCGACGCCGGACACTCCCTAAGGTGTTCGGTCTTTATCAGTGCGGGTGAGACAACACCCTTAAAAAAAAGAGCCCCTAGTGTCCAGGTACGAGCAAAAAATTCTGGCGTGGCCACATGCCAAAACGCCAGCCTCCTCCTTGGTTATAGTAGAAAAAACCAGGGGATGTATAGCAGCAAGAGACAGTAAAAAAGGTTTACGCAGGGTCTTAATCTAAAAAGAAGCCTTAGGACGGGTCCCTACTGCACGTCTGCGCCTGTGTCTCCGCTGTGCCATGTCCTGGACGGGCGCCGCATGACGTTCATCTGTAAAAGAGAGGAACTGAATTGAAAATGGGTTGTGCGGAATAAAAAGATAATAAACTAAATATAAAGTAAAAAATATATAAGATTGAGCTTTATTGTCTCTGCGTATAGCCCCCGGTACGGGGGTATATGGCGTTATGAGCCTGCGTTGATGATGGACTTGTGCCGAACTCGTTGAGTCCGGGTCCGTGGCCTTTAGTGACTTATAAAAAAAGTCTTTTGGCTGGCGCGGCCATTTTATTGTGCGGCTGTTTAAGCGGCCGCGCAGTCCTCGTGGACCGGGCATCTTAAGTGTGAGTGATGCGTAATGCGGTATTGCGTTAAAGCGAGCGAAAGCTCCGCATCCCATTAGTGCTTGATAGCGACTTGAAAACGGGACTACATGGAAGGTCAGCTTTTCGCGACGAAAGTTATTGGGAGAGCCAAATATGACCACAAGCCGGAGAAAACCCATACAATGGGTGTCCGGGCCTGGTGCTACCCCTTGAAAGGAGGTTTTGCTGTGGCGGATTCTTGCTGGGTTTATGCCCATGCGGTGGATTGTATCCTGATATATCAGGTTTAGTCCACTACCGCCGTCCATAAGGACATTGGTAAACTGGAATCCATCGATTATTGGATCCAGTATCAGGGCAGTCCGGCCTGCGTTTTTGATATTTCTAGAAAAATCTAGCTGATAAAAAATGATTGGCTTTAGTGACCAGTGGCGGGACTCCTGAGGGGAAAGTTTGATTGTACGTACCTTTATGGGTGCCATACGTTTTGTTACATGAAGTAAGTTCACTGTTTTGACTTCTTGCGGGAAGTTCTTTTGTTTCCTGGTATTCTGCCTTTGGGGTTCGTCCTCTTCTTCACTTGGTGTGTCGAGCCCCTTGTGTTCGGCGTTAAGCTATCCGGATTGTTTAAAAACCCAACAATCTCTGTGGGTGTGATTGGCAGGCTTCCCAGGAGTACTATGTATCTGACATATTCTGCCCAGGATTCTATTTAAGCTGGACGGATCATCCCTGTTATCCTGAGGGGGTGGTTTTGTTTGATTTTTCCGCGAGCTTTTGAATCCAGCATTGACTGCCGCGCTCTTCGGACTTTTCCCTTTGATTCGGCGACGGTCCTTATTCCGTCGCGGTTTTCTGTTTCCATCTCTGATTTCGGATGTACTTGGGTCGCTAGGGCTGCATCGTGCCAACCAGCTGTCCTCTCCTGCGCAAAAGCGGGTCATGAGGCTTGTGAGTGCGGCCATTGTTCTTGGCTTTTCCTGGCCGAGGTGTCTGGCGAGCCATTCGTCTCGGACATTATGCCTGAAAGCTGCTAAGGCTTCGGCGTCTCGACAATCCACTATCTGATTCTTTTTAGTAAGGAATCTGTTCCAGAACTGTCGCGCTGATTCTCCGGGCTGTTGAGTTATGTGACTGAGATCGTCTGCGTCCGGAGGGCGGACGTAGGTCCCTTGAAAATTTGCTCGGAAAGCGTCCTCGAGCTCTTCCCAACTTCCAATTGTGTTTTCGGGAAGGCTTTTAAGCCAGTGCCGGGCTGGCCCTTTAAGCTTAAGGGGTAAATATTTGATGGCGTGGAGATCATCTCCTCTAGCCATGTGTATGTGGAGGATATAATCCTCGATCCAGACTCCGGGGTCTGTTGTTCCATCGTATGCCTCTATGTTGATGGGTTTGAATCCCTCTGGAAATTCATATTCCAGGACCTCATCAGTGAAACATAGGGGGTGTGCGGCGCCCCTGTATTTGGGTGTGCCGGATTCTGATGATAGCTTTTTTGCATTGCTTGTGAGAGCTTGCTTTCTTGGCCCGTAAATGGACCTGGCTGGGCCATGATGCGGGTCTTTAATTGGGTCGCATGCCGCATTGAATGCGGCGCCACTTGCCGTTTTATATTGGCCGTGTAGTCGTCTATCCGACCGTATGGCTTTTTTATTTTTCGAATGCGAGGGCTCTAGGGCTTCTTGGTCGAATTCGGGCAGTAGTTTTCTCTTCGGATAGCTTTTAGTGCGGCGGCTGCCGCCGTATTTGTCTGCGGTCTTGATTACCTTGCTCCATCTTATTCTGAGTGCATATTCCGCCGTCTTTAGCTTCCGCTTCTACTTTTTCAGGATGCGTGTTGTAGCAACGAGCCTTTCATGGAGATTCTTCTGCTCCGTGGTTTTATCCGGCGTGAGATCGTCCGGAGTTCTGTTATGGCCGGGGGAGGGCTGTCTGTCCACTCTATCCGTGTTGCCCTGTTCGGACGGCTGCTCTGAGGCATGCTCGTTGTCTACCGGCTCGTCCTGCTCTACGGCTGGGTCTTGATCGAGGCGGGGCTTGGCTTGGCGTCTACGTCGCCGCTTTGACTGCTTTTCGGAGGGTTTATCCCTTTTTCCGCCCCCTTTTTCCTCGTTGTCGTTTCCTTTAGGGGTATCCACCATGAATACATCATTAGGTGGGGTGGTGGCCCAGCGCCTTATAGGTGCTGGTTCCTGTTCGTCTCCATCTTCGTCGTCCATACCGTCGAAGTCTTCGGATCCGAAGTCGAGCATGTCGGTTAAATCGTCGATAGTGGCTATTAAGTGGGTGGTGGGTGGGCTTTGAATTTCTTCGTCACCCGAATCCCAAACTCGCAGACCATAGTCCGGCCTGGGCTCTCCTGATAAAGAGAGAGACTTGAGAGAATTCAGGATATCACCGAAAGGTGAGCACTGAAAGATGTCCGCGGTGGTGAACTCCATTACAGGCGCCCAATCAGATTCGATCGGCGGGGGCACGGAAGGCTCGGAGTTCGAAGAAGAGTCCGGCTCCTTGGAGTCCTGGGCCGTGTGGAGAACGGGGCTGGCATTCGGCTCGATCGCCTTCGAGATCGCAGCCCCCGAGGTGACGTCCAACCGTTCATCCTCAGAGAACGCAGTGGGCTCCGAGTTAAAGATCGGGGCCGGAGCGTGTGCGGCCTCCAGGGTGCTATTCGGAAGCAGAGCTATATCATGCCCCTCGAAATAGCGCGGCGCGCTTGGCTGTGGCTCGAACCCGTCGAAGATCAAGTCTCCGCGGATATCAGCTGTGTAGTTTAAGCTTCCAAACCTGACTTGATGGCCAGGGGCGTAGCTTTCGATCTGCTCCAGATGACCAAGTGAATTGGCCCGCAGAGCGAAGCCGCCGAAGATGAAGATCTGTCCGGGGAGGAAAGTCTCACCCTGGACCTCATCGTTGTTGATGATCAAAGGAGCCATCGGGCCTAAAAGCGACGACACAGAGGAACTCTCAATGAAAGCACCAATGTCGGTGTCAAAACCGACGGATCTCGGGTAGGGGGTCCCGAACTGTGCGTCAAGGTCGGATGGTAACAGGAGACAAGGGACACTTTATTTTACCCAGGTTCGGGCCCTCTCGATGGAGGTAAAACCCTACTCCTGCTAGATTAATATTGATGATATGCGTAGTACAAGAGTGGATCTACCACGAGATCAAGGAGGCTAAACCCTAGAAGCTAGCCTATGGTATGATTGTGTATGATGACGGTTGTCCTACGGACTACAACCTTCCGGTTTATACAGACACCGGATAGGGTTAGGGTTACACAGAGTCGGTTACAATGGTAGGAGATCTCGAATATCCGCATGCCTAGCTTACCTTCCACGCCAAGAAAAGATCCTTCCAGACACGGGACGAAGTCTTCAATCTTGTATCTTCATAGTCCTGGAGTCCGGCTGAAGGTATAGTTCGGCTATCCGAACACCCCCTAATCCAGGACTCCCTCAGTGGGTAATGGTCACGGTGGCCGACAGTGGGGTGGCGGCCACGATGTCCACCTCCCGCCTTTGGGCCGCGGCGATGGAGCGGGCGATGGCCCTGGCTTTCGACGGTGGTGTGGCTGCAATGGCGGCCGACAACAGCTGCCGACGGGCAGTGAGGGCAGAGCGTGTGCCGGGTGTTCTGCGCACACCCAATAGGAACGCCACGCGCACTACATTACACCGGAGACCGCGCCGCTGCTGCGGTGTAGCCTCCCAGCTGGAGCTGTCCTCTGATGACGGCGGAGTGGCTGAGTGACGAGATGGACCGGTGCCATTGGCGATTGTAGGAGAAGCAGACAATATAAGCTACGGGGAGGGAGGGGAAAATGCGACGCATGACTCGCCGGCCGTGAGGGTTTATATAGTAGGGTGGGAATCATCGGGATTTTGGGGGATTTCACCGAGTCGGGCAGGAAGCTTGCGCGGGAACCTGTGGGGTTGCGCTGGAATGGGCTCACCACCGTTTGGCCAAAATAATGCCCCTGAGCGCTGCTCAAGCTTGCGCTCGAAGCCGTCTGTGGCAGCGGGGTGACAAGACGTGCGAGAGGAGGACGAAAGGACACGTACACATACAGTTAATAAAAAACGTTTGTGATTTAGTTACCTACTATACCCCCGTCCTAGTTTATAAGTAGTATTTAACTAATAAAATACGAACGCATGTCACCAAAGATTATATTGTTGGATTTGTATTTGAACATAGTTTCCAGTTATATAATTTTTGTAACATGCATTAAGATTTTGTTGGTTAAATTTAAGGTGATATACCAGCAAGCGTTTGCCCAGAACACACATGGCTATTCCATCACAAACAGCTCGGATGGATCAACTGTATGCCACGTATCGCACACGGAACTCTAATCTGATTCGTGCTTGATGTCTCCGACATCTCTCGCACGGTTCGTCTTATTTGCCACGTATCACTGTGCGGCCTTTGCTCGCGTCCCTCGGCAAGCTCTGCTTGCCGTTAGGCGCCGCAGTGTGCAGTGCTCGCCGTTCGGCGCTGCGGCGCGCTCTCCTCGCGTCCATCAGTGTGCTCGGCTTGTGGACAGCTTTTCCTTGCGTGTTCAACTGCTATATGCATATATATATGGTTGCTCATCGTTGAGGCGACCGCGGAGTGCTTTGCTCACGTCCCTCCGTGTGCGCTCTGCCAGCGGTTGGGCCTGCGCACGATCACGTCGGGGGCCCATATGCATGCGGTTGTGCCACGCGCGTTGCCACGCGATGCAGTTAAATGCGGCACGATGGAGTTAGGCGCTATAAATTAGAACTGCCATTAGGGCATGCCGATATTCCAGGCTGTCCTGCTTCCCCTTTAATTCCAGCCGCCATTATAACCTTAGTCTCTCCAACCTTTCGATCGCGCCCCACAACACAAGAAGCACACCCACGACGACACATAGAGAGGGGATGTCTAGCGGCGCTCCAATAGAGTTCGACGAGCATAAAGTGGAGACCCACGCGAGGGAGACGGATCTCTTAGTGGTGTACACCTTTGACCCGACCGTGGTGGATGACTATATCAACACCGTTGAGCAGTTGCTGGCTCGAGACAAGTACATGCTGGTCGGCATCGACCTCCAGTACACCGCCGGTCGTCCCAACATAGATCTTAAGGTTGCTGTTGGCCAGTTGTGCGTGCGCCATCATGTCCTCATCTACCACTACTGCATGGCCATAGAGCCTTCCGGCCGTTTCGCCAGGTTTGTCAACAGCACCGACTACAAGTTCGCTACGGTAGAAACCACCAATAATGTAAAAGCGCTCAGGGTTACGGGCTTGGCCTGCAAGAACCTTGTCGAAATCCATGAGCACTATAGGGTATGGGGCAACGCGAAGAAGGACTCCCTGGTTGAACTCGCCTTGGCCATCATCGACCCATACTACGAAAAGATGAAGCAACATGCCAACA
The DNA here is from genome assembly GCA_032464435.1 of Aegilops umbellulata. NCBI lineage: Eukaryota > Viridiplantae > Streptophyta > Magnoliopsida > Poales > Poaceae > Aegilops > Aegilops umbellulata. The sequence continues at coordinate 293,696,162 of CP136060.1, forward strand.
GAACACGTCCCATATCTTGGCACGGGGCCTAGATGCGGCAACTAGATGAACCTCACCTCGGGTTCGTGGCCAAGAGCGTGTACGCATGCTACAAGATGCACAGTAAGATCGTTGACATGAGGAAGTGCCTCGTTACCCAAATCGACGAGGCCAGATTGAGCCACAAACAAAGCAAGCGTCACAAGAAGTAGGTGATGATTAGATGATCGTTTATCCTATTTAATCATGCATGTAATATATTGTTTACTTTGATGTGTGGAAATGTCATGTGTGTAGTAGCCACATATGTAATTATGCATGTAATAGTTTACTTTGGTGTGTGCAAATGCCATGGTTGTAGTAGCCACCTATGTAAGTGGATGTTTAATTTGGTTATGCAACCATGTCTTTATAAGTGTGTGTCTATATGTTGTTGTTCTATATGCAATCCCATCGCTCAACACAGACGTCTTATTAGCAGCATTCGTCTGTGTTATTATCGGACTTCGCACACATTTCTGATTACTGACTTGTTTGTCGTGTATCACACACATCTTGTTATATTGAATCGTTTCTGTTCTCTTGTCTGAACGCAAACAATTCATCCGAGTGAACTGCATGCCATATATCGCACACACATCTGGCTGACCGTTTTCTTTTGTAATGCGTAATCACAAACAGTTCATCTGAGTGAACCGTATGTTGTATATCGCACACACCTTCATCTAGTCGCCCGGTTCTTTTGTTCCTCCTCATCGCAAGTAGTTAATTAAACTGAATCGTATGCCCTGCATCGCACACGCAACTAAAATCTGAACCGTATTTGATGCATCCGTCATCGCAAACGTTTTGCACCTTTTTTATGGGTTTTTTACACCATCGTTTGTGATTATTGCATTGCACATAGCTTCGTCGAAGGGTCTCTGATCATAGTGTCGCGTTAGTAGCATCCTGCAGTAGTGTGGAGCCGACAAGGCTCGATTGGTAAAAGGGCCCCTCCTCGTATATGATGGACAATTCTTCATGTTCGTGGAAGATGGGGTCATCATCTTGACGATACATTCCCGGCTCAGGCGCGGGGCAGCTTAGTGTTTCGACCCAGCGCCTCCATCTCTGTTCAGATATATCAGACAACCATTTAAAGGAAATGAAACGAACTAATCGGATGGACGAGGAGGTTCAGGGAACTTACTATTTCGGCAGTGTTGTAGTAGGACAAGCCTATAAACTTTCTCTTCACGAACTCCGATGGTTCTCCCTTGTATATGTCGGCTAGGGCTGTACAAAAGGCCACTTGGTCTTTTTGAATCCCTCCCGAATTGACTGGGTGGTGTCTTCGGTCCCATTGTACATGCACAAAAGATGCTGGTGTTGCCGCAGTGGCTGGACTTTCCGTTCAATGGCCATTGCCATCACGTCTATGATGGTGAGGGCACTGTTTGTCAAATACGGCACCAGGGCAGCCATGATTGCCACCTCAAAACCATCCTTCTGAGTGGTGCTCCGCGATATCCAATTAAAGAGTTTCCTCGGAGCATCCGAGGAGAATATCAGGAGCCCGGGCTGAACTAGCTCATGCAGCGGGACGCCATCCATATAGAACCACTCATACGCCCATGTATCAACGTCTTCTCGAGGGGTGCCTGTGGGGTAGCCGGTCCCAGCTATTCGGCAGACCTCGGCTGTGCCGACTGTGAAGTTTCCCTCCTCGGGAACAGGGCATCACACAGAAGTATTTCCTCCACAACTCGAAATGTGCCACGCATCCGAGGTACATTTTGTTGGGGAATGTTGCATGGAAAACAAAAAAAATTCTACGCACACACAAGATCTATCCACGAAGATGCATAGCTACGAGGAGGGAGAGCATCTTCATACCCTTGAAGTTTGCTAAGCAGAAGCGCTTATCAACGCGGTTGATGTAGTCGTACACCTTCACAATCTGTCCCGATCAAGCACCGACGGTACGGCACCTCCGTGTTTAGTACATGTTCGACTCGATGACGTCCTCGCCTTCTTGATCTAGCACGAGGGGTGAAGTAGTAGATGAGCTCCGGCATCTTGACGGCATGGTGACAGTGGTCGTGAATTACAATCTCTGCACGGCTTCGCCAAGCACAACAGAAACTATAGCGGAGGATAAAACTAGAGGGTACGGGGTTGCCCGCACATGGCTTGGTGAATCTTGATGTGTTCCGGGTGCTAGCCCTATCCCTCTATTAATATGTTGAGCTCTAGGGTCATAACTTGGAGAAAGATCCTCCTCAAAGTCGGTTTTGCCCGCAAGGTAATAGTCCTTCTCGGACTCTAGGACCAGACGCCGGGGTCATCGGCATTTGGCCCCAGACACCATGGTCCCTAGCATCTAGCCCATGGCCTCCGCAAAACATCCTTTTGCACCTTCCTTAATCCTCGTGGGCTTTACCCCTTGGCCCAAATAAAGTGTTCTCGTACCCGTACATTTCGGGAAACATCTGAAACCCCTTCTGGTGAATTCTGAAACCCTTCCGGAGACCAAACACTCTTATCCCATATATAAATCTTTACCTCTGGACTATTCCGGAGTTCCTCGTCATGTCCGTGATCTCATCTGGGACTCCGAATAACATTCAGTCACCAACATACATAACTCATATAATACTATATCGTCAACAAATGTTAAACGTGCGGACCCTACGGGTTCAAGAATGATGTAGACATGACCGAGACGCTTCTCCGGTCAATAACCAATAGCGGGACCTTGATGCCCATACTGGTTCCTACATATTCTTTTGGCATCCTAGGAATGAGGGTACCCAGACTTGCCTTCCTGCAGTCCACGGCGTGGCTCCACCAGCGGCCTGGTACGGCCCATTTTTAGCAGCAACCACTCAGGACCCTCGCGAGCGGCCAAGCCTCGCGAGGCGGATGACACCAAGACCTCCCTGGGGGCGGCCTCACCAGGCTGGCTCCCGAGGAGCGGAGATATCTATGCAAGGGTCACCTCGTGAGGTTCACATGACGTGAGCCATGATGACCAAGGCTAGGCGGGCGCCAGCGGGCGCAGTGTACCAGTTTCCCCTTTGGTGCTAAAGAGGCAGGCACAGGCGAGGAGTCCCGAGGCATCAGGCAAAGGTTCCCCTATTGGTGCAACAAGACCAAGGCCAGCAGGACGGCATGACGGAGGTCATCGCGGAGCCCACGGCTGCATCACCACCAGAGCCTTTGGTAGGCGAAGACCACCTTTTGTCAGGATAGCTTGTACTAGTTGTCTCGCTTCAAAATCGGCCGTTGTGGGATCCCTTCCCTCCTACATTTGGGAAGAGGACCCGGGCCTCTATAAATAGGACTAGCCACCACCTTAGGAAGGGGACGGATCATTCAGACCACCCTCACACGCATAGCTCACCAAGCTCAAGAACACCTCTCCTAAGGAGGTTGTTCGTCCATTGTACTTGTTCATCCTCAGCCTACGAGGCAATCCCCCACCACCACACTGGAGTAGGGTATTACACCACAACGGTGGCCCGAACTAGTATAAACCCCTGTGTCCCGTGTTCTTTGGGTTCGTCGAACTAGGCCATGAGATCGTTGTGCCAGCAAGCCAGGGAGAGAGAGTCCTTCGTGCGCACCCCAGAGTTCAAACCTCAAGGATTTGCCGGAACCCAGAATACGACATTTGGAGCGCCAGGTAGGGGTGCGCTGAAGCTTCGCCTCTATGCCTGCTTCTTCTTGCTTGCATGGCAGGTGCCACTCCTCCGACTGGGTCGACGGGCACGCGCGAAGGCACCGTGGGCATCCGGGCCTTCACCCCCTCCTTGCGGCAAGTGCGGTGGCCGCACAAGTTCAAGCCAGAGATGCCACCTCGCTATGACGGCACGGCGGATCCAGCGGCCTTCCTGATGGCGTACAAGGAGGCCGTTCTCGAAGCCGGAGGCGACGACCAAGTCAAGGCCAACAGGTTCCCCATGGCCCTCGCTGGCATGCCGCGCATCTGGATACTCAACCTTCCGGGGTCCTCTTTGGCCTCCTGGGAGGAACTGCGCGGCCACTTCATCGCACGCTTCGCAGCGCAGGTGCCCCCTGCCGTAGCAGCCCTCCTTGGTGGTTCACAGGCGCCACCCTCGGATCTCCATGTCAATCAATTCGTCCGCCAGATGGGCGCTACCCGCGTGCAGCAGGGGGCTCCCCCGGGATGGGCGGTGCCCTAGGCTGACCTCACCTTCAGCTCGGAGGACCACCCAGCAATCACCGCGGGCTCAGGCGCGCTCCCGATGCTCTGCACGCCCGCCATCTCTAATGTAGAAGATACCAAGACCCTCATCGACGGAGGGGCAGGCCTCAACATGCTCTCCATAGAAGCCTTCAGCTTGCTCCACGTACCGCTCGGCCGGCTCCACCACACCAAGCCCTTCTCTAGGGTCGACAGTGGTTCCATCAGCCCCCTAGGGCAGATCCGCCTCCCCGTCACCTTCGGCACCCGTGATAACTACCGCACCGAGCTCATATTCTTCGACATCGCTCGCATCAGCTTCCCCTACAAATCCATCCTCGGGTACCCTGCCTTGGCCGAGTTCATGGTGCCAACCCATCCCACCTACAACCTCATGAAGATGACAGGGAGCAACGGTGTTCTCACAGTGGCAGGGGACACCAAGGAGGCCCTAGCGGCCCTCAGGCTCGCCTTCAGGCCCGCAGCGGCAGCTCGCCCCATAGACGAGACAGTGTCCGGGGCCCAGGGGCTGCGCCAGCGAAGAAGAAGCAGCTATTTTCGCAAGATCGTGCCAAGACGAAGCAAGTACCGGTCGATCATGACGGGGCCACATGAGCCACCTTCACCATATGCACCAACCTCGACCCCGACCAAGAAGAGGCACTCGTGAAGTTCTTGCAAGCGAACAATGAGGTATTCACCTGGGAGCCCAAGCAGCTGGTGGGGGTCCCGAGGGGAGTAATCAAGCACCACTTGAGGGTTTGCCCCAATGTGCGCCCGGTGAAGCAGAAGGCGCGACGGTAGTCCACGGATAAGCAGTCCTTCATTGTCTAGGAAACCTGCAAGCTGCAGGCGGCGGGTGTCATCCGCGAAGTCCGGTATCCGGAATGGTTGGTGAACCCCGTTATCATGCCCAACAAGGGCGGAAGGAACGCATGTGTGTCGACTTCACAAACCTCAACAAGGCCTGCCCTCAGGACCCGTTTCCGGTTCCGCACATCGATCAGATCGTCGACTCCACCACCGAATGCGACCTGTTATGTATCCTGGATGCCTTCTCTGGCTACCACCATATCAAGATGGTAGTGGACGACGTAGAAAAGATGGACATCTTGACCCCGTGCAGGGTGTACTGCTACACCTGCATGCCGTTCGGGCTGCGCAACGCTGGGCGACCTTCCAGCGACTAATGCACATCGCCATGGTCCAGCAGCTCGGGAGGGACGCGGAGGCCTACGTCAACGACATTGTGGTGAAGTCTCGGGAGGCAAAGACCCTCATTCAGGTCCTGGACGAGACGTTCGCTAGCCTGCGCCAAGTGGATCTGCGGCTCAATCCAGAGAAGTGCATGTTCGGCATCCCATCTGGCAAGCTGGTGGGTTTCCTCGTATCGCATAGGGGGATCGAGGCGAATCTGGAGAAGGTCAAGGCAATAGAAGATATGAGCCCGCCTCGGACCCTCAAAGAAATGCAAGAGTTCGTGGGTTGTGTGACCTCGCTGGGGCGCTTTATCTCCAAGCTGGGGGAGCGCGCCCTACCATTCTTCAAGCTGATGAAGAAGAAAGGCCCATTCGAGTGGACCCCAGAGGCCGACCTAGCATTCCAAGACCTCAAGAGATACCTGACCAGCCCACCAGTGATGGTAGCGCCTCGTCCCCTCGATCCCCTAGTGCTTTACCAAGCCGCCACGCCTCATTCCGCCAGTGCAGCGCTGGTGGCCGTCCGCGAGGAACATCAGGCCAAGAGCCCGCCGCACAATGCCTCGCCTTCAGCTGGGAAGGTGCGGCATCATGATGGCGCCCCTGAAGCCACAGCGACATTAGCATATGACCAGGCTCCACAAGACGGTGCCCTCGAGACCGCGGTGGCCTCAATGGGCAGCCAAGCTCCTGAGGTCCCCCGGCCTCCGGAGGCGTGCCTAGCTCCGGAGACCTCGGACCCCATTGAAGCTCCGACCCTCGTCGAACACCCAGTGTATTTCGTCAGCATGGTGCTACGGGATGTAAGGGCACGCTATCCCATGTCGCAGAAGCTTCTACTCGCGCTCCTCATGGCCTCGTGCAAACTGCGTCACTACTTTCAAGGCCACCCCATCAAGGTCGTCTCGGCGTACCCGCTAGAGAGGGTACTCCGGAGCCCCAATGTTGCAGGAAGGGTCGCCGAATGGAACATTGAGTAGCAGGCATTTCAGCTAGAGTTCAGCACAACCAGGGTCATCAAGGGAGCCGCACTCGCCGACTTCGTGGCGGAATGGACCGACGCTCCAAGGCCCGAAGCGGGCGAGGACCGATCTCTCTCACCAGGGAGTGAAGCACCGGACGGCTGGGTCATGTACTTCGACGACGCTTTCGCACGACAGGGCGCGGGGGCTGGCGTCGTGCTCATCTCGCCCACCCAAGACAAGCTCTACTACGCCGTGTAGCTCTGCTTCCAGTGGGGCGAGAAGGTCTCCAACAACATCGCGGAATACAAAGGATTGATCGCCGGCCTCAAGGCTGAGGCAGCCTTGGGGGTGAAATGCCTCACCATCAAGGGTGACTCTTAGCTCCTTGTCAACTTTTCCAACAAGGTGTACAAGCCGAAGGACGAGCACATGGAGGCATACCTCGCGGAGGTGCGTAAGATGGAGAAGCAATTTTTGGGCCTGGAGCTGCAGCATGTGCCCCGCGGCACAAACAAGGAAGCTGATGACATCGCCAAGACGGCGTCCAAGTGTCAGTCATAGGAACCCAGCGTCTTCGAGGAGTGGCTCTTCAAGCCTTCCGCGGACCCTCTGGCTGCGGAGCCAACACCGCCTCGAGAGGAGCTCCCCCCGCCACCAGCCTCAGGAGCCCCCACCTGCGGCCCGACCTCAGGAGAGCGCCTACTCCTCGTGCTCGAGCCTTAGGAGGGGTGTTGGACCGAAGAGTTCAGGGCATACCAAGGGCAAGGAACACTACCGGAGAAGGAGGAGGACGCGGAGCGCGTGGCCCGGCAGGCTACAACATACTGCATCCAGGATGGTGAGCTATACAGAAAATGACCAAATGATGTTTCCTTGCAATGCATCTCCAGGAAGCAGGGGTGCGAGCTGCTAGCTGACATACACGGCAGAGATTGCGGGCATCATTCGTCGTCGTGCACTGTCGGTGTCAAAACCGGCGGATCTCAGGTAGGGGATCCCGAACTGTGTGTCTAGGCGGATGGTAACAGGAGACAAGGGACACAATGTTTTTACCCAGGTTCGGGCCCTCTCGATGGAGGTAAAACCCTACTCCTTTTTTATTAATATTGATGATATGGGTAGTACAACAGTGGATCTACCACGAGATCAGAGAGGCTAAACCCTAGAAGCTAGCCTATGGTATGATTGTTGTTCGTCCTACGAACTAAAACCCTCCAGTTTATATAGAGACCGGAGAGGGCTAGGGTTACACAGAGTCGGTTACAATGGGAGGAGATCTACATATCCGTATTGCCAAGCTTTCCTTCCACGCCAAGGAAAGTCCCATCCGGACACGAGACGAAGTCTTCAATCTTGTATCTTCATAGTCCAAGAGTCCGGCCAAAGGTTATAGTCCGGCTATCCGGACACCCCCTAATCCAGGACTCCCTCAGTAGCCCCTGAACCAGGCTTCAATGACGACGAGTCCGGCGCGCAGATTGTCTTTGGCATTGCAAGGCGTGTTCCTCCTCCGAATACTTCATAGAAGATTTTGAACACAAGGACAGTGTCCGGATCTGCAAAATAAGTTCCACATGCTGTCGTAGAGAGAATAATATTTACACAAATCTAATCTGCTGACGTATTCCGTAGCGTGACATCACACCACAGCCAAGCCTTTATTCGAATCGTTTTTATTGTCCCACCTCAGCGCGCTTTCCGAGGCGGTTTCCTTGGCACGTCTTGTTGAAGCAGAGATCGTGTCCCCTTTATTTACGGGATTCTCATCAATACGGACGTGGGTAACCCAGTCGTGCCCGTCGGTACGTCTCCTCGATCAGAGGCGAGTCCTAAACGGTCACGGGGAGGGCTCTTGGTATTCAACCTCTTATAAACAGACCAAGGCATTACTCCTTTCTTTTAATCTCAATCGAATTCGCCCTTCGCCTCGAGTTCCAACATGCAAGGCCCCAGATTTCAGGCGCTTCGGACCTTCGACGATGTCCGGTTCCGACCTTCGAGGCCGATGGATGCCTTCCTCCGTCACGGAGGAAGACGTGCTAAAGCTGAGAGAGGCCAGGTTTTTGACCGGCGAAATCTCGCGTAGGCTGCCTGCTCACAGGCAGGTCATTCCTACTCCCAAGCCTTGTGAGACCGTGGTGTTCATGTCTCACTTCCTCCGAGGGCTAGGCTTCGCGACGGATCCCTTCGTGAGGGGGCTCATGTTTTATTATGGGCTGGAATTTCACGACTTAGCTCCAGAGTCCATCCTCCACATCTCATCGTTCATTGTCGTGTGCCAAGCCTTCCTCCGTATTACTCCTCACTTCAGAATGTGGATTAAGACCTTTAAAGTAGAGCCGAAGATGATCGAGGGACAGCACGCGGAGTGCGGAGGCGCTGTTATAAGCAAGAATGCTGATGCTTCATGGCCTGAGGGCTCTTTTCAAGAGGAGTTCAGCTTATGGCAACAAGAGTGGTTTTATATCACGGCTCCCAGGGGCACCAAGTGGGTGGCGCCACCTGCTTTCCGCTCGGGTCCCCCACCACGGCTAGCGTCATGGGTCAATAAGGGGCTGGACTGGGGGCCGGCAAAGGACGTGCCCCTGTTGTAGGGCAGCATCCGAGATCTCCTAGAAAAGGACATCAGTCTGGTCATGGTGACGCGGGTTATGCTAATTCGCTGAGTTCTGCCCTGCAAACGTCGCCCCCTCCGCTTGTGGGAGTTCAACCCGGAGGGACCGCAAGCTCTCCAACATTTTCTCGGCATGACGCCCGTGGAGATGTACAAATTGTTCTTCGGACCACAAGTAGTGTGTCCGGATTCTACGGAGGACGCATGTCTGAGCTGTGATCGTCCGGATACTCAAGTAAGTAGCCCTGTGCCCGGACACACCTTCCATTCCTTTATCACAACATCACCCTTAAAACAGTTGTCCTTGAAACAGGAGTGGGTAGCGAAGGCGAAGTTAATCAGGTGTCCGGCCCCCCTTCCTGAGACCTCGCCAGATCCCGTGTTGACCAGGATGCTGGAGATCGTGCCTTTGGAAGAGAACGAAGGGGGGGACAAGGAAGCTACCGCCTCCTCGAAGGGGTCTGTTAGGAAAGGAGGAATCGAAAATTCCTCTACCCAGGGGAAGAAGAGGACCGCCTCTGAAGACCCGGAGACCATGGTCTCAAAGCGGGGAAAGAAATCTTCGCCAGAGGGTCCTGTGCTGGGGGATACCTCGGCCGTACTGTGCCCCCAAGGGGATCAGCCCTCCACCGAGCCGTAAGTAGAGAGGGGAGGTTTAAAATGAGAGGGATCCTTATTTTATCTCTGAGGAAAATAACTGATATTTTACCTTGTAGTTCGGATCTCAGCCCTTCTCAGCAGAGCTCATCTTCGGGGGATCTTCCTCAGGAGATGATGGAGAGCGGAACGTCTCCCCCTGCCGTTCCGCCTTACGAGGCGGGCGACCCTGAGGTGTCATCGTGGAGGGTTTCTCCTAATCCAGCAGGGCCGGACGGCAGTCATATGGCCCCCCAAAGCTCCCCATGTCCGGCCTTTGAGAAAAGCCAGCGAACGAGTCCCGCACCGTCTGGTGCGCGGTCGGAGGAGCTGAAGGATCTGCTAGGGCGAGCGTCTATCTCATAGGAGCACCGTGCGTTGATGGGTACGGTAATTGAAAGGATTTCGTCTACGGAAAGCGGGTTGCACGAGGCCGTCAGGAGTTTACTGACAGGTTTTGAGGCACGTGAAGTGCTGTACCTTTTGACAGTTCCGCATATATAAGATGCGCCCTGTGTAGATAGTAGCCCCTGAGACTCTGTGTGTTGTCAAAGACGGCAGCACGCAGAGGATCATAGTCCCACGTATAATTTTGCTGCCTTCCTATGCAGGTGGCGAGGTGTTCGGTGGCTAGCCAGACTGATGAATTTGCCGAGCTAAAGCGGCAGCTTGACATGGCAAATGCCGACATCGCGCTTGTCAACAAGCGGCTTGACGAGGCACAAGGTATGTAATTTCTCCGGAGACACCTGGTAAGAGGAGGTTTATGCCAGTATCTTACAACATGTGCGCTTGATGCAGATGGTGCCACCGCCATGGAGAACCTTCGGGCGGAACTCGCCCGAGCCAAGGAGCAGACCAGGAAAAGTGATGCGGCTGTCGTAAAGGCAATTGAAGAGCTGAAAGCCGAACAGACTGCTCACTGCCGAAGCAAGAAGGAAATGGCCAAGATGGCTGTGAAGTTGAAGAGCGCTGCTGACCGTTGCAAGCTTCTTGAAAAGGAAGATCGGGCGGAACAGACGGACCTGGAGAAGGCCACTACAGCAGCCAAGGATGCTCGCTCTGCGATGAGAGCTATGAAGGAGGAGCTACGTCAAGCCGGAGATATCGCGGCTGGAAAGCCCTTTATGCTGCGGATGAAGTCCGGGGATCCTAAATATGCTCCGTTGGACCGGATGTGGAGTACGGTGGACACTTATCTGGATTTGGCGGTGAGTGCCGCAGACGCGGCCGAACACTTCCGCGATCAAGAGGATCGCGAAGTGGAAAAGCTCTTCTAGTCGCAGTTCCATAATCCCGAGCGTCTACTTCCATTAACCGATCGTTTGGCCGAATGGGCCGAGCTTAATAGGTTATCCGGACTCGGCATGAAGTATGTTGTGGGTCATCTCTGGCCGGAAAGGCCAAAGCCGAACAGTTATTTTAGCTTGGTGCAGCAGTTCCTTGGTGCAGTGCCGCATATCAATGCGATGAACAGGTCAGCATGCATAGAGGGTGCGCGGATGGCCCTTGCCCGTGTCAAGACATACTGGCTGGAGATGGAGGCCACCGTTGTGGCATCCCAAGACTCGGACGGAAGCTGAGTACCTGCCGAGCACTATTTTCAGGAAGTTCTGCAAGGCACTCGTTCAATAGAGAAGCAGTGCTCGAAGGATACTATGTTCGAATAACATGTATTATTGTAAAACAATATTTTGATGGAATGTAAAAGCTTTTTATACTTGTGCCTTCAAGAATTAAAATACCTCACGTGCAGTCGTTAATGTATATGTGTATATAACCTGAAAAATGGCAGTCGTCGGCTTCAGCCCCCACGCATATAATGCGGGGGTGTTCGCAGAAGGCGCATTTTCACACTTGATCCAACGTCTTGGTCCATGAAGGAGGTGATAGCGCAGCAAACTAGGCAACCAGACTATAATGCTTTATCACTTTCACTTGACCATAGGAGCTTGACAGTGAGGCTACTATATAGCCCCTGGTGGCGCCGCGCTCGCTCGAACTCGGGGCGCGTGTGTGTCTGGCCGGGAAACGGCCCTTCGTTAATGCGGAGGAATCCCGAAGATTTCGATAGGTCATCGAGTGGTTGACCAGTCTCACGCTATATCATGACAGTCAGTTTTCGGCTTTCTCTATTGAGGTGCTCGCCTGGCTGAACCGGGGCACAATCGCAGTAGTTCTCCAGGTGCCGCCTTAGCCGATAGAGCGGAACATAAGGCAGCAAAACACAAGAGCCGGGTGTCGTGTCAAAACCGGCGGATCTCGGGTAGGGGGTCCCGAACTGTGCGTCTAGGCGGATGGTAATAGGAGACAAGGGACACAATGTTTTACCCAGGTTCGGGCCCTCTTGATGGAGGTTAAACCCTACGTCCTGCTTGATTAATATTGATGATATGGGTAGTACAAGAGTAGATCTACCATGAGATCAAGGAGGCTAAACCCTAGAAGCTAGCCTATGGTATGATTGTTGTATGTTGTCCTACGGACTAAAACCCTCCGGTTTATATAGACACCGGAGAGGGTTAGGGTTACACAAAGTCGGTTACAATGGTAGGAGATCTAAATATCCACATCGCCAAGCTTGCCTTCCACACCAAGGAAAGTCCCATCCGGACACGGGACGAAGTCTTCAATCTTGTATCTTCATAGTCCAGGAGTCCGGCTGAAGATATAGTCCGGCTACCCAGACACCCCCTAATCCAGGACTCCCTCAGTAGCCCCTGAACCAGGCTTCAATGACGACGAGTCCGGCGCGCAGATTGTCTTCGACATTGCAAGGAGGGTTCCTCCTCCAAGTACTTCATAAAAGATTTTAAACACTAAGGATAGTGTCCGGCTCTGCAAAATAAGTTTCCACATATTGCCATAGAGAGAATAACATTTACACAAATCTAATCTGCTGACGTATCCCGTAGCGTGACATCACACTACGGCCAAGCCTTTATTCGAATCGTTTTTACTCCCCCCACCTCAGCGCATTTTGCGAGGCAGTTTCCTTGGCACGTCTTGTCAAAGTGGAGATCGTGTCCCCTTTCTTTACGGGATTCTCATCAATACGGATGTGGGTAACCCAACCGCGCCATTTATCACGGCGCTTGGGAGATAAGCGAGTTTTACCAGTCTGGTGGGGACGCTTAACCGCATCCGCCCATATAAGGGGATAAGGATCCACCTTTTTACCTACGCCTTCTTCCTCCTTTGCCTATCCATCTTCCACGCACTCGAGCTCCAGCGCCCAAGCCCGCACTTCCCACCTCAACCTTCTCCGGCCATGTCCGGAGCGGGAGGCAAGTGGATGGTCTCCTCCGTCACGGAGGGCCACATCAAAAAACTGAGGAAGGCCGGATACTTGTCTAACGACATCGCGCACCGGCTTCCCGAAAAGGGGCAGCTCCTCCCCACCCCAAGGCCCCATGAGAGGGTAGTATTCCTTCCCCGCTTCCTCCGCGGACTGGGTTTTCCTCTCCACTCGTTCGTCCGGGGGCTCATGTTCTACTACGGCCTGGATTTCCACAATCTGGCCCTGAACTTTGTCCACAACATCTCGGCGTTTATCGTCGTGTGCGAGGCTTTCCTCTGCATCCGCCCCCATTTCAGCCTATGGCTCAAGACCTAAACGTCAAGCCAAAGGTGGTGCGTGGCAACTAGGCGGAGTGCAGAGGCGCCATGGCGAGCAAGATAGCCAACGTCCTATGGCTCAAGGGCTCCTTTGTGGAGACCCTGAAGGGGTGGTAGCTAGGGTGGTTTTACATCACCGAGCCACGCGATCCAGAATGGATCGCAGCCCCTGAGTTCCGGTCCAGACCCCCCACGCGGCTCACGTCCTGGAAAGAGATGGGCCTGTCATGGGGCTACAAACAAGAGGTGACTGGATTGCAAACATGCATCCAAACCCTGGTGAACAAGCAGCTCAAGCTTGTCAATGTAGTCCAGGTTATGCTCGTCCGCCGGATCCTCCCGTGTCAACAACGGGCCTTCAATCTATGGGAGTTCGACCCGGCGCAGCACCAAACTTTGAGCAGGCTCTTCGACACGACGTACGAAGATGTCTGGAAGGTGCTATTCAAGGGCGCCGAGGCTCCCGCATCCGCTTCCGACGATCACGGATTCAGCACACAGCGTCAAGCTAGCGCGGTGAGCTATTTTTACCATTTACAGGACGTTAGTTTTTCATAGTCTGACTCTATGCGGGATCTAAGCTCCCTTACCTTTGACAGGATTGGCAGGTGAAGTCCGGGAAGATCAACTGTCCGGCTCCCTTGCCCGAAGACCCAACCAATGCTCGTTTAGCGAAGCTGCTGGCTCCGGCACCTTACGTGGTGCCGGACAAGAAGGCCACGAAGAAGGCCACGGGGACTCGAAAGAGTTCCCGGTGTATGGCGGTGTCGGACTCATCGTCCGACAACTCTGAGACGCCCTCCTCCCGTGAATACGAGGAGGAGGAAGAAGAAACCTCTCCCCCTCCAGCGGGGGGAGGAAAGAAGAGCAAGGCCGCCCCAACAGGGGAGGCCGAAGGGTCCAAGAAGGGGAAGACCCTTCCTCCAGACTACTCCACCGACGCCAACGAGGGCGAAGAGGAGTGGCCGCACAGGGCCAAGCGCCCGGCGAAATCGTAAGTATTCAGATACTAGAGTAACTCATAATGTTCCTTCGTTGTACATCTTTTCCTTATGTCGAATATAATTATGCAGTCCGCCCAAGGCCGGGCTCGACGAGTCGTCGAGCGGCTCCCTGGATTCGTCGGACGTGAATTCAGTTCCGCCCGCTACCTCCCCCCGCACTGCGGACGACGCCGAAGTGGCGTCGCAACAAGTTCCGGGCCAAGAGGAGGTGGTCCTGGAGGAGCCGCGAGGCGACCTCCCGGACTCCAGGAGTAAAGGGGACAAGACCCCCCAGGGCTCCAAGTCCAGCTTTGATCCGGACACCGCGCCGGAATCTTCAACGGTTCCGGACTGTGGTAGGCAAACTCCTTCCAAGAGGAGCAAGCCTAATGAGCCGGCGGCCCTCGTCCAACCAGAGGCGCCGGACAATCTGCTGGAGGTGCTTAACGACGCCTCCATCGACGAGGAGCACCATACTATTATGAGTACGGTGATCCAGAAGGTTCAGTCCGCCACGAGCGGACTGACTGAAGCTTGTGCCAGCCTTCTAACAGGCTTCGAGGTAAGTAAAAAATATGCAAAAATATTACCGCATAGACAGTAGCCCCTGATGCTCTGTTTGGCGTTCGGAAAGAAAAGTCGAATAGAGGATCTAATAAATTTCGCAGGAGTCTAACAAAAAATGAGTCAATATGCGTATGCAGGCTTCGCTGCTTGCGACCGCCGCACTGACTGCGGAGGTGGGCACACTGAAGCAGGGCCTCGAGCGGTCCGAGCAAGAGCTCGGCCTTGCCAAGCGGCAGCTCGAGGAGAAAGAAGGTAAGAGATACCTTATAGAAAAATACAAAAAAGATACAATTGCAAAAAAATGACAGGATTAACGCGGCTTATCGTAGGGGCCACAACTGAGGTGGCAACCCTCAAGCAGGCGCTATCCGAGGCCGAGAAGAGAGCGGCCACGGAGTGCACCGAGCGGGAGAAACATGAGGCGCAGTTTGGCGAGGTGCGGCAAGAGCTCCAGGCTCTCGTGAAAAAACATGAGAGCTTGGATCTTGACTCGAAGACGCGAGCGTCTGAGCTCGCGGCGGCGATTGAAACTGCCAAGTCTGCCAAGGCCGAAGCCCAGAAGGCCCTTTAGGAGGTGGATGCAGTGAAGAAAATAGCGGCGGGTAAGGCTTTTTTATGCAAAGCAAGCATGTGAAAGTGAATTACTTGTTACTTACCCGGATCCGGAGCTCTCCAGGAGCATTCGCAGATTTGCCCTGCAGCGTGTCTGATGCCGCCGCATTCTACCGAGCCGAAGAAGGCAGCTCAACGGAGAAGGTGTTCTGGTCTTAGTATGCTAAGGCTGGACACCCCGTGCCCCTGAGCGACCAGCTGAAGCAGCTGGTCGAGCTCCACAAGGTGGCCGAACAGGCCATGAAGGGCCTCATAGTTCGGCTGTGGCCTGGAGAGGCTCTGCCTGGGAGCTACTTTGGACTGGTGCAGCGGCTGGTGGCGGCCTGTCCAAGGCTCGAGCTCATCAAGTGCTCCGTCTGCATCGAAGGTGCCCGGAGGGCCCTTGCCCGCGCTAAGGTGCACTGGGGCAAGCTGGACGGTGAGAAGCTTGTGAAGGACGGGCCACCGCCGGGGAAAGAGCATCGCAAACCCGAGAACTATTATAAGGACGTTCTGAAGGGTGCCCGCCTTATGGCGGATTGAAAGAACAAGTGCTCCCTGGGTGGTTTTGGTAATTAGTGTCAACATATCTCTTGTTGGACTAACACTTTTACCTAGAATGTTTCAGATAAGCTCAACAATGGAGTGGCATGGACTAAAGGATGTGGAACCCCTTCAAGATGCTAAGGACAAAGGATTGGCTCAAGCTTCAAGATCAAGACTCTACATTTTCTATTTTAGTGATCCAAGATCACATTGAGTCCATAGGAAAAGCCAATACTATCAAGGAGGGATGAGGTGTTGCTTAATGAGCCTCTTGCTTCATGTGCTTAGTGATATGCTCCAAAACCCTCAACTATCTTCCCACATCCACATTTGACCTAAACCAAAAGTCAAACTCGGCCCCACCAATTCAGTCCATCCGACGCCACCGAGTTTCACATGTCATAGCCACTGCCACAAACCCTAGCAAATTGGTTTCACTGATAGGGATCTCGGTCTCACCGAGATGGGGTTGTAATCTCACTGTGTATGTTCATTGCCAAAATCGGTCTCACCGAGTTTGAGCAATCGGTACTACCGAGATTACAATGCAAATTCTCTGGTTAGCTTATTACCAAAATCGGTCCCACCGAGTTTGTGTAATCGGTCTCACGGAGTTTGCCTGACCAACTCTCTGGTAAGCTTATTACCAAAATTGGTCCCACCGAGTTTGTGGAATCGGTCACACCGAGATTAGGTTATGCCCAAACCCTAACCATATCGGTCCTACTGAGTTGCATCTCAGTCCCACCGAAAATCCTAACGGTCACTAGGTTTGCTGAATCGGTCCGACCGAGTTTAACAATTCGGTCCCATCGAGTTTGGCAGATTGTGTGTAACGGTTAGATTTTGTGTGGAGGCTATATATACCCCTCCACCCACTCTTCATTCATGGAGAGAGCCATCAGAATAGATCTTCACTTCCAATACACATTTTCTGAGAGAGAACCACCTACACTTGTGTTGAGCTCAAGATATTCCATTCCTACCATATGAATCTTGATCTCTAGCCTTCCCCAAGTTGCTTTCCACTCAAATCTTCTTTCCACCAAATCCAAATCCTGTGAGAGAGAGTTGAGTGTTGGGGAGACTATCATTTGAAGCACAAGAGCAAGGAGTTCCTCATCAACACACCATTTGTTACTTCTTGGAGAGTGGTGTCTCCTAGATTGGCTAGGTGTCACTTGGGAGCCTCCAACAAGATTGTGGAGTTGAACCAAGGAGTTTGTAAGGGCAAGGAGATCACCTACTTCGTGAAGATCTACCGCTAGTGAGGCAAGTCCTTCGTGGGCGACGGCCATGATGGAATAGACAAGGTTGCTTCTTCGTGGACCCTTCGTGGGTGGAGCCCTCCATGGACTCGCGCAACCGTTACCCTCCATGGGTTGAAGTCTCCATCAACGTGGATGTACGATAGCACCACCTATCGAAACCACGCCAAAAACATCCGTGTCTCCAATTGCGTTTGAATACTCCAAACCCTTCCCTTTACATTCTTGCAAGTTGCATGCTTTACTTTCCGCTGCTCATATACTCATTGCATGCTTGCTTGATATGTATTGTGTTTGTTAAACTTGTGCCTAAACTCCACTTGAACTTAAGAATATTAAAAACTGCAACTTTTGGCACTTAGTGTCTAATCACCCCCCCTCTAGACACCTCTTCTCGATCCTCTAAATTGGTATCAGAGCTTTGGTCTCCATTGCCTTGGTTTAAATACCTTTGGAGGAAGATGGATGTGTCTACTTTAGGGAGTCTTAGACATAGAGTGCCCATTCTTGATGGAGAGTATTTTCATGAGTGGAAAAATGAAATGCTTGAGATTTTCAATGAATATCATTTGAACAAGTACATTGCTAATCCTTGTGCACCTCATATTGATCCTTTGCACCCTACCCTAGATGAAGATATTGACATGATTCGCAATCTTAGAACTGTTGAGCTCATCATTAGAGGATTGCCCAAAAATTTGATTGCTAGTTTGCCTACTCTTAATTGTGCCTATACTATATGGAAATTTCTTGAGGGACGATTTCCCGACTATTCCTTAAAGAATTTAGACGAAATTCTCCAAAAGTCTATTGCCTTGAGTAAGATGAACTCTAGTGATCCTAGTTTTGGTGATTGTCTATTTGAGCTTACCAATCTCATGCATGCTAAAGGAAATGTTGGAATCATTAGTGATATCATATCCGAAGCTATAAGAATTCATAAAGGTAACCACTTTGATGATCATTTACCTAATGAATTACCCTCTCTAGGAATTGATCAATCACAAGATGATGTTGAACATGGATATTATGATGAAGATGATGATAGTAACTATGATCTTGATGATGCAGTGAGACATTTTGGTCTTGTGGAAAATCTTCGCGGCTACATGGCTGGAGGAAAGGAATGGGTCCTTGATAGTGGATGTACTGATCATATGACCGGAGATGAAGAGATGTTCCGTGAGCTTGCTGAAAATGACGGCCCTCGAAAATACGTCACCTTTGGTGATAATTCAAAGGGTAAGGTGGTTGGCCTTGGTAAGGTGGCCATCTCACATGATAGCTCCATACAAAATGTCATGCTCGTTGAATCCCTTGGATACAATTTACTTTCAGTTTCTAGACTTGCGGATTTCGGTTTCAATGTCTTATTCACTGACGTAGATTGCCAAGTGTTTCGTAGAGACAATCATAAAATGGTCTTTACCAGTATACGTAGAGGAGATCTTTACATTGTTGATTTCACTAAAAAGGCTCAACCTAAAACTTGCTTAATTGCTAAATCTTCTAAAGGCTGGTTGTGGCATAGAAGACTAGGTCATGTTGGGATGCGAAATCTTGATAAGCTTATTAAAGGCGATCATATCCTTTGAATAAAAGATGTTGTATTTGACAAGGATAGACTTTGTAGCGCTTGTCAAGCAGGGAAACAAGTTGGAGGAAGTCACCGCGTGAAGAACATCATGACCACAAGAAGACCACTCGAGCTACTTCACATGGATCTCTTTGGTCCAAATGCTTACAAGAGTCTCGGTGGTAACTCATTTGGTCTAGTCATAGTTGATGATTTTTCAAGATTCAGGTGGGTGTTCTTTCTTGATGACAAGTCGCAGGTCCAAAAGATCTTCAAAAACTTCGCTAGGAAGGCCCAAAATCAGTTTGACGTGAAGATCAAGAAAGTTTGGAGCGACAATGGAACAGAGTTCAAGAACGCAAATGTGGACACCTTTCTTGACAAAGAAGGGATTTCACATGAGTTCTCGGCTACGTACACACCTCAACAAAATGGAGTTGTTGAGAGGAAGAACCGGACTCTTATCGAGATGGCAAGAACGATGCTTGATCAGTACAAAACGCCAAAGCACTTTTGGGCGGAAGCGGTTGAGACAGCTGGTCACGCAACAAATGGCTTGTATCTTCACAAGCTACTTGGCAAGACGACATACGAGCTCCTCACCGGTAACAAACCCCAAGTTGGATACTTTCGAGTATTCGGCTCAAAGTGCTACATTCTTGATAAGCATCGTCGTTCTAAATTTGCTCCTAAGTCTCATGAAGGTTTTGTACTTGGTTATGGCTCAAACTCTCACACTTACCATGTCTACAACAATTTCACCCGAAAGGTTGAAGAGACGGTGGATGTGAAGTTTGATGAATCTAACGGCTCGCAAGTAGAGCAATTGCCAATTGATGTAGGAGACAAAGACCCTTCGGAAGCAATACAAGACTTGTCCATTGGCAAGATTCGTCCAACGGAAATGAACGAGAGTACCTCATCCGTCCAAGTGGAAGCTTCTACCTCGCGACAAGGTGAACCAAGAGTTGATATGGAAGCATCCACAAGTGGGACACGCCAAGATGAAGATCAACAACCTCCTTCTCCACCACGACAAGAGAACGACAACGTCAACAATGAAGAAGGCCAAGAAGAAGAGCAAGATGAAGAGGATGTTCCACCCCGACCCGAGCAAAAGCTTTCACGAGTTCGAGCAAGTATTGCCAAAGATCATCCCGTCGAGCAAATCTACAATGATATCCAAACCGGGAGAATCACTCGCTCTAAAACTCGCTTAGCTAACTTTTGTGAACATTACTCGTTCATTTCTAAAATTGAACCTATGAAGGTTGAAGAAGCATTGAAGGGTCCGGATTGGATAAACGACATGCATGAAGAGCTACACAACTTCGAGAGAAATCGAGTGTGGACATTGGTCGAGAAGCCCGACAACAACCACAACATCATTGGTACCAAGTGGGTGTTTCGCAACAAGCAAGATGAAGATGGACAAGTGGTTCGCAACAAAGCACGTCTCGTCACCCAAGGCTATACACAAGTTGAAGTGAGAAGTTTGGAAAGCTAATGTCGGAGAAGTTTGAGATGTCTATGATGAGTGAACTCAAATTCTTTCTCGGTTTGCAAATCAAGCAAACTAAGGAAGGTACCTTTGTCTCTCAAACAAAGTACACCAAAGACTTATTCAAGAAGTTCAATATGCAAGAATGCAAAGGTATGCCTACACCCATGCCTACTAGTGGACATCTTGATTTGACCAAAGATGGTGAACCGGTTGATTAAAAGGTTTATCGCTCTATGATTGGTTCATTGTTATATCTATGTGCCTCTCGTCCCGATATTGTTCTAAGTGTGTGCATGTGTGCACAATATCAAGCTGCTCCTAAAGAATGTCATCTTAAGGCTGTGAAAAGGATAGTGAGATACTTAATCCATACACCAAATTTTGGCATTTGGTATCCTAAGAGGTCCTCTTTTGATCTTGTTGGCTACTCCGATTCGGACTATGCCGGAGACAAGGTTGATAGGAAGTCCACTTCGGGTACTTGTCAATTCCTTGGTAGATCTCTTGTGTCTTGGTCTTCCAAGAAACAAATCTCGGTATCCTTATCCACCGCCGAAGCGGAATACATTGCCGCTGGTTCATGTTGTGCTCAACTGCTTTGGATGACCCAAACTCTTAAAGATTATGGGATATATGTGAAACATGTTCCATTGCTTTGTGACAATGAAAGTGCTATTAAAATTGCTCACAATCCCATGCAACACTCTCGAACTAAGCATATTGAAGTTCATCATCATTTCATTCGAGATCATGTTGCCAAAGGGGACATTAACCTTAAGCATGTTCGCACCGATAAGCAATTGGCAGATATATTCACTAAACCACTTGATGAGAAAGTGTTTTGCAGGTTAAGAGGTGAATTGAACATCATTGATGCTTCAAACTTGGAGTAGGAACTCCATTTGATACATGCGAGGCATGAGCCTATGACTAATCCTTGATATTTCTCTTATGATGCTATTCATATGTCTTGGATATATTTGCACCTTGCATGTTACCTAACCCATGTAGGTACTGGGCTGAATCTAAATCTATGAGATTGCAACTCACTCACATCTTGAGCAATCTCTACATCACCAAGACTCTACACAAAGGTGGTTGAAGACAAGGAAGCACGAAACCATTCAAACATATCCTTTGACAAATTCTATGATTGTGTCTCATGATTGTCATTTTGGATACACAAGTGCTCTTCCTTGCAAAACTAACCCATGTAGGTAGATGAACTCAAACTCCAAGTGGTGCTCCCAACTACATCAACCTTGAGCAACCCACACAAGTTCAACTACATGTGCAAGATCAACACCACCACCCAAGTTATGTTATTCCATCTTAGAGAAGCTTTACTCCAAGTTAGGAGTCAAAGCATCTCAACAAGATGTGAATACATCAAGATGCTTAAACAAAAAATGGTAACCCCATTTTGAGCTTAAACGATGAGTATGACCTATGATCAAGTGATCTCACTTGACTCCTAAGTCAATATACTCTAACATAGGTGACTTTGTCACCGCCCAACTCTAGATGAAGTTCTCTTGTGTTCTGTGTTATTGCATTTGTTTCTTGCATATTTGTTTCCCCTTTCAAAGAAAACTTCATCTAGATCTTTTAGTTTCTTTTCTTTTCGTGTTGTTCTGCATTTTCTGCATCCAATTCATTGCAAATCTTTCAGTTAATTCCTCGCAAATCCTTGTGAGATCTTACTTGTCTAGTGAGCTGAGGTAACAAGTGGTTTCACTCTAATGAACTCGGTCACACCGATTTGTTTTCTTCGGCCTAACCGAAAATCACACGGTGCAACCGAAGCACACAACTCGGAGTCACTGATTTCATCACAGGAAAACCAACTTGCCACTTATTCCTGATTTCTGTTTGCTCCAGCTCCACTCAATGATTCTTGTCCTCTACCAGCATCATGTTACACATGCTGCTTTGCTCTGTGACTCAAGGACCAACCCATTTGTATCACATGTCCAGAAGACCCTTCTTGGAAATTGATGTCAAAGGGGGAGAGAGAGGTCACATCAAAGCTTAATCTTTCCTATAGGGGGAGAAAGAGAGAACACTCAGGGGGAGAGAAAGTAATATCATCAATGACCCCAGATGCTTGGTGCTCAAGAGGAGAGATGTCACATGTCTTTAAAAGGGGAAAGACATGTTTGTTTGCGTGCTTTAGCTCAAGCTGTGTTGTTTCTTTTCTGTTGCTCTGATTTTCTGTTCCCTATCTTCTCCCAATATCCCATGCAGATTCAGGGGGAGCAAGACATCTAAGGGAAGGAAATCTCTGATTTTATTGCATCTTTACCTTTGGGGACATGTCTATATCCAATGTAGTACTTAGTACTCACTCTACATGTCATCCCAGTCTTGGTTCTCTTGTGGTTTCTCTTGTTTGCTCTGGTTAGTAGGTGTATCTATGTTATCTAACCTTGTTTGCGCAGGTTCATCCCACCCTAAGCCAACTCAAGACCACAAGGTAAGTATATGCATCACAGTCATGTGAATGAGAAGTTCTTGCTGATGTATATACTGTTTGCAAGAAAGACTCATGAGCATGAAGGTACATTTCACATATTCACATCATTTGCTCTGATGCATATAGCCAAGATACATGTAACACATTGCTTACTCTATCATGCTTATGCATTCACATGCTCCTATATTCCATATTCACATGTTTGCATACATGTAGGGGGAGCCTATGCATGTTACATGTCTTTCCAAAGCTTTACTTGCTTTTCTCTATATCTTTACCTAAAGCTTTGATGTATGTTGTCATCAATTACCAAAAAGGGGGAGATTGAAAGCACAAGTGCTCCCTGGGTGGTTTTGGTAATTAATGTCAACATATCTCTTGTTGGACTAACACTTTTACCTAGAATGTTTCAGATAAGTTCAACAATGGAGTGGCATGGACTAAAGGATGTGGAACCCCTTCAAGATGCGAAGGACAAAGGATTGGCTCAAGCTTCAAGATCAAGACTCTACATTTTCTATTTTAGTGATCCAAGATCACATTGAGTCCATAGGAAAAGCCAATACTATCAAGGAGGGATGAGGTGTTGCTTAATGAGCCTCTTGCTTCATGTGCTTAGTGATATTCTCCCAAACCCTCAACTATCTTCCCACATCCACATTTGACCTAAACCAAAAGTCAAACTCGGCCCCACCGATTCTTTCCATCCGGCGTCACCGAGTTTCACATGTCATAGCCACTACCACAAACCCTAGCAAATCGGTTTCACCGATAGGGATCTCGGTCTCACCGTGATGGGGTTGTAATCTCACTATGTATGTTCATTGCCAAAATCGGTCTCACCGAGTTTGAGCAATCGGTACTACCGAGATTACAATGCAAATTCTCTGGTTAGCTTATTACCAAAATCGGTCCCACCGAGTTTGTGTAATCGGTCTCACCGAGTTTGCCTGACCAACTCTCTCGTTAGCTTATTACCAAAATCGGTCCCACTGAGTTTATGTAATCGGTCACACCGAGATTAGGTTATGCCCAAACCCTAACCATATAGGTCCTACCGAGTTGCATCTCAGTCCCACCGAAAGTCCTAACGGTCACTAGGTTTGCTGAATCGGTCCGACCGAGTTTAACAATTCGGTCCCACCGAGTTTGGCAGATTGTGTGTAACGGTTAGATTTTGTGTGGAGGCTATATATACCCCTCCACCCACTCTTCATTCGTGGAGAGAGCCATCAGAACAGATCTTCACTTCCAATACACATTTTCTGAGAGAGAACCACCTACACTTGTGTTGAGCTCAAGATATTCCATTCCTACCATATGAATCTTGATCTCTAGCCTTCCCCCAGTTGCTTTCCACTCAAATCTTCTTTCCACCAAATCCAAATCCTGTGAGAGAGAGTTGAGTGTTGGGGAGACTATCATTTGAAGCACAAGAGCAAGGAGTTCATCATCAACACACCATTTGTTACTTCTTGGAGAGTGGTGTCTCCTAGATTGGCTAGGTGTCACTTGGGAGCCTCCAAAAAGATTGTGGAGTTGAACCAAGGAGTTTGTAAGGGCAAGGAGATCGCCTACTTCGTGAAGATCTACCGCTAGTGAGGCAAGTCCTTCGTGGGCGACAGCCATGATGGAATAGACAAGGTTGCTTCTTCGTGGACCCTTCGTGGGTGGAGCCCTCCGTGGACTCGCGCAACTGTTACCCTCCGTGGGTTGAAGTCTCCATCAACGTGGATGTACGATAGCACCACCTATCGGAACCATGCCAAAAACATCTGTGTCTCCAATTGCGTTTGCATACTCCAAACCCTTCCCTTTACATTCTTGCAAGTTGCATGCTTTACTTTCAGCTGCTCATATACTCATTGCATGCTTGCTTAATATGTATTGTGTTTGTTAAACTTGTGCTTAAACTCCACTTGAACTTAAGAATATTAAAAACTGCAACTTTTGGCACTTAGTGTCTAATCACCCCCCCCCCCTCTAGACACCTCTTCTCGATCCTCTCACGGATGAATGTACCAAGGATGTAATTTTTGAGTAAACTCGCTCGTATTGTCCTGTGCGCTGAAAACTTGTTCATATGCGCTAAGCAATGCTTTTTGAATTTAAAATATTACTTTCTGTGCGACCGTTTATCAAAAATTGAGAGATGGCCAGTCGTCGGCTTCTGCCCCCATGCCACTAGTGCTGGGGTGTTCGGGATAAACCTGAGCGCTCTTTTTCCCATGTTTGGGTCCTTCGAGGGAGAAGCTCAGCACAACGAACAAGGCAATCGGACTATAATGCTTGAACACTCTCACTTAGCCATAGAACTCTATAATTTTAAATTTCGGCGAAGCCCCTAGTATTCGGAAGACCGAGTTCGGGGCGCTATCCACGCCTTGGCCAGACAAAGCCGACTCCTCGCTCTAAGCGGCATAAGTCTTTAGGGACTCGAAAAACCTCTCGAACAGCGACCGGTCTCGCGCTTCATCATGACAGTCAGTTTTAGCTTTCTCTACTGAGGAGCTCATCCCAGCTCAACTGGGGCACAATCGCAGTAGTTCTCCTAGTGCTACCTTAGCCGATATAGCGGAACGTAAGGCACCAAAACATAGGAGCCAGGCAAACCCAACTATTGACCCAAGACATGATTCGGAGTTGATGCATATAATGCTATAAGTTCGGGGTGCCGCACTTGTGAAAGTGTTCGGACTTTTCGCACCGTATTGAGGGGTACTTAAGCCCCTGGCGCATTGGCCGTACCACAGTGTACGGATGCAACATGTCATTAATGAACATATATTCATAAAAAGAGTAATGCAAAAATAGATAAAAGCTATGCATTGTTTATTAAAAATGTTGCGATCAAAGCAGAACGATAAAAAATAGCGCGATAAGCAAAAGGTTGGACTATTTAACGTGTCCGGTCCAGGGGCAGGCCACGGAATTGTTTGCAAAATAGGTATACTGCTCGTGATAGAGACCACCTGGGAGTTCCATAATGCGGCATGGCTTGTCTGCTTCCCTGGTTCTTGCATCGTTTGTGCGGCAGTTGAATTGCCGAACAGGTCGTCCGAAGTATGGAGTCCTGAAAGTAAGAGAAAATAAAGAAATCGGTAGCCCCTAGTGCAGTTTAAGCCATGTTTCAGGCGTGCCGTGATAGTGCCCCTCCCCCTGTGCCCATGGTATTTCAAGAGCGTAGTTATGTACGCGAACCACTGGTTTCGCTATATCGCGAGGGCTAGGGTTGGGGCCGCATTGCTATGCCTGCTCAGAACGTGCCAGGCGGTCTTGTTGTAGGTTACTCCGGGCGCGCTTGACAGTGTCCGACCTTTTAACGGCCGGACTGGATAACTGCCTAAAGAGGCTGCTTTGTACTTCCGCTGCGAGGGGCCGTGTGCTCCTCCGTTCGGAGGGAGCGTTCGGTGTTTCCATTGACCGTGATTACTCCTCAAGGGCCTGGCATCTTGAGCTTAAGGTATGCGTAGTGCGGTACCGCATTGAAGTTTTCAAATACGGTTCGCCCGAGCAGTGTGTGATAGCCACTGCGGAACGGGACTATGTCGAAGATTAACTCCTCGCTTCGGAAATTATCCGGAGATCCGAAGACCACTTCAAGTGTAACGGAGCCTGTACAGTTGGCCTGTACACCTGGTATGACGCCTTTAAAGGTCGTTTTGGTAGGCTTAATCCTCGAGGGATCTATGCCCATTTTCCGCACTGTATCCTGGTAAAGCAGGTCAGGCTGCTGCCGCCGTCCATAAGGACTCTTGTGAGATAAAATCCGTCAATAATTGGGTCTAGAACCAATGCGGCAAACCCGCCGTGATGGATGCTAGTGGGGTGGTCCCTTCGATTGAAGGTGATCGGGAAGGAGGACCATGGGTTGAACTTTGGGGCGACTGGCTCCATCGCATATACGTCCCTTAACGCACGCTTCCGCTCCCTCTTGGGGATGTGGGTTGCGTATATCATGTTCACCGTCCGCACTTGTGGGGGAAAACCCTTCTGTCCACTGTTGTTCGGCGGCCGGGGCTCCTCCTCGTCTTCGCTACGTAGCCCCTTGTCTCTATTTTCGGCATTTAACTTGCCTGCCTGCTTGAACACCCAACAATCCCTGTTGGTGTGATTGGCTGGCTTTTCAGGGGTGCCATGTATCTGGCACAAGCGGTCGAGTATTCGGTCCAAACTGGACGGGCCCTGAGTATTTCTTTTGAATGCCTTTTTCCGCTGACCGGATTTGTAGCCTCCGAATCAGGCATTGACTGCCGTATCCTCGTTGTTGTCGCTATTAACGCGGCGCTTTTGCTTGTTCCGATGCGACCTACCACTTTGGTCCTTGCTGTCCGAATTACTAAGGTTCTTGGTCAAGTTATTGCTACGGGCTAGCCAGCTGTCTTCTCCCGCACAAAAGCGGGACATGACTGTCGTGAGGGCTGCCATAGATTTCGGCTTTTCCTGTCCAAGGTGCCAGGCAAGCCACTCGTCGCGGATATTATGCTTGAAGGCTGCTAGGGCCTCTGCGTCCGGACAGTCGACTATTTGGTTTTTCTTTGTTAGGAACCGTGTCTAGAATTGCCTGGCCGATTCCTCTGGCTGCTGAATTATGTGGCTTAGGTCATCGGCGTCCGGTGGTCGCACATAGGTACCCTGGAAATTGTCGAGGAATGCGGCTTCCAGGTCCTCCCAAGAACCGATTGATTCTACCGGCAAGCTGTTAAGCCAATACCGGGCTGGTTCCTTAAGTTTGAGTGGGAGGTATTTGATGGCGTGTAGATAATCTCCGCGGTCCATGTGGATATGAAGGAGATAATCCTCGATCCATACCACAGGATCTGTTGTGCCATCATATGATTCGATGTTCACGGGTTTGAAACCCTCAGGGATTTTATGATCCATTACATCATCTATGAAGCATAGTGGGTGTGCGGTGCCTCTGTATTGGGCTATATCATGACGCAGCTCAAACGAGCTTTGTCTATTGTGTTCGGCCCGGCCGGATTTATTATATCCGGAGTGACGATCACCGTCACGTGCCGTGGGGCGCTCGCGCGATCCGTAGATCTACCTTGTTTGCCTTGCCTTGTCCTCCAGTATGTCTCGCAGGTCTGGCGCATTTTCCCGTGCCTTAGGATGTTTTGAGCGGCGACGGGGCGCGGCTTGAGTGGACGGCCGAGAGGCCTCTCTGTCACGGCCACGAGGTGGCCGTTCGGCCATGTCATGCGCTGGTGATGTAGGTTTAGGTGCTTCCTCCTCTAATCGGGGTAGCAGCCTGCGCTTTGGATATCTCTTGGAGGGGCGTTCGAGTTCATACTCTTCGGCTGCAAGGACTTCAGTCCATCTGTCGGCTAGCAAATCTGGATCAGCTCTAAGTTGTTGCTGTTTTTTCTTGAGGCTGCTCGCCATGGCCATAAGCCTGCGTTTGAAACGCCCTTGTTCGACGGGGTCCTCTGGCACGACGAATTCGTCGTCGTCGAGGATTGCCTCGTCTTCGGAGGGAGGCATATAATTATCATCCTCAACCTCTCTGTCTGCCGCTCTCTCGTGAGGGCTGGCTTCTCCATCCTCCTGTGCTGAATCTTGCTGGAGGGGGTGTTCTTCGGCGCTATCCGGAGTATTATTATCTCCCGTGCCGGAATCACCGTTTTTGCTTTGGCAGGATTTAGAGCGGCGCCACTAACGTCGGCGCTTAGGTTGCTTCTTGGAGGGGTCATCCCCCGCCGTTCCATCGCCATCTCCTTCTTTTGGGGTATCCACCATGTATATGTCATATGTGAGGTGGCTTTCCAGTGCCCTATAGGTGTTGGTTCTTGATCGTCTCCTGCATCAGCGTCCATACCGTCGATGTCATCGGAGTCGAAGTCGAGCATGTCGGTAAAATCATCGACAGTGGCTACAAAGTGGGTGGTGGGTGGGCTTTGAATTTCTTCATCATCCGTATCCCAACCTTGCTGACCGCAGTCCGGCCAGGTCTCTCCTGATAAAGAGAGAGACTTTAATGATTTCAGAATATCGCCAAAGGGCGAGTGCTGAAAGATGTCCGCGGCGGTAAACTCCATGAGCGGCACCCAATCGGATTCGATTGGCAGGGGCGTGGGGGGATCGGAGTCCGGATAGGAGTCCGGCCCCTCGGAGTCACGGGCCTTGTGGAGTGCGGGGCTGGTGTTTGGCTCGATCGCCGTTGGGATCACAGCCCCCGAGGCGGCGTCTAACCACTCATCCTCGATCGGCGCAGTTGGTTCCGAATCGAGGGTCGGAACCGATGCGAGTGCGGCCTCCAGGGCACTGTTCGGTGGCAGAGCTAGATCATGCCTATTGCGACAGTGCGGCGCGCTCGGCTGTGGCTCGAATCCGTCGAAGATCAAGTCCCCGCGGACGTCAGTCGTGTAGTTTAAACTTCCAAATCTGACCTGATGGCCAGGGGCGTAGCTTTCAATCTGCTCCAGATGGCCAAGCGAATTGGCCCGCAGTGCGAAGCCGCCGAAGACGAAGATCTATTCAGGGAGAAAAGTCTCACCCTGGACTGCATTGTTGTTGATGATCGAAGGAGCCATCGGGCCTGAAAGCGACGACACAGAGGAACTCTCAATGAAAGCACCAATGTCGGTGTCAAAACCGGCGGATATCGGGTAGGGGGTCCCAAACTATGCGTCTAGGCAGATGGTAACAGGAGACAAGGGACACTATGTTTTACCCAGGTTCGGGCCCTCTTGATGGAGGTAAAACCCTACGTCCTGCTTGATTAATATTGATGATATGGGTAGTACAAGACTAGATCTACCACGAGATCAAGGAGGCTAAACCCTAGAAGCTAGCCTATGGTATGATTGTTGTATGTTGTCCTACGGACTAAAACCCTCCGGTTTATATAGACATTGGAGAGGGTTAAGGTTACACAAAGTCGGTTACAATGGTAGGAGATCTAAATATCCGCATCGCCAAGCTTGCCTTCCACGCCAAGGAAAGTCCCATCCGGACACGGGACAAAGTCTTCAATCTTGTATCTTCATAGTCCAGGAGTCCGGCTGAAGATATAGTCCGGCTACTCGGACACCCCCTAATCTAGGACTCCCTCACCGGACAAACCCAACATTTGACCAAAGACATGATTCGGAGCTGATGCATATAAGGCCAAACTCGCGACGCCGAACACTCCCTAAGGTATTCGGTCTTTATGAAAACAGGCTGAGCAGTGCCCTTGATAATAAGCCCCTGGTGTCCAGGTACGTGCAAAATTCTGACGTGGCCACATGCCAAGACGCCAGCCTCCTCCTCGGTTATACTGAGAATCTGGGGGATGCGTATCAACAAGAGACAGTAAAAAAGGTTTACGTAGGGTCTTAATCTAAAAAGAATCCTGGAGACGGGTCCCTGCTGCACGTCTGCGCCTGTGTCTCCGTTGTGCCATGTCCTGGACGGGCGTAGCATGGTGTTCATCTGTAAAAGAGAGGAACTTAGCTGAAAAGAAAAAAAAGAATAGTCGTGCTAAATGTACTTTGTACTAAATAAACAAAGTATAATTCAAGACGGGTAAAATTGAGCCTTATTGTCGCTTATTTTACATACGCGGAGCCCCTTGTGTAGTGGTGTACGGCTACTAAACCTTTATCAATTATATGTTTGCTCCGGACTCGCCTAGCCGTGTCCGTGGTCTTTAATGACCTGTTAGATGCTTTTGTTGTTGAAGCTATTTTAATGTATGGCTGTTAAGGCAGCCGCATATTCTTCCGCGCTCGAGGAACACTCGATATTTCCCTTTAGTGAGATGATGCCTTGTGGACCGGGCATCTTAAGCGTAAGAGATGCATAATGTAGTATTGCGTTAAAGCGGGCGAAAGCTTCAAGTCCCATTAGTGCTTGATAGCTACTTGAAAATGGGGCGATGTGGAAGGTTAGCTTTTCGCGGCGGAAGTTATCGGGGGAGCCGAACATAACTTCTAGCAGGATAGAACCCGTGGAACGGGCATTCGGGCCTGGCATTACTCCTTGAAAGGAAGTGTTGCTATGGCGAATTTTTGTTGGGTCCATCCCCATTTTGCGGATTGTGTCCTGATATAGCAGGTTTAGACCACTGCCGCCGTCCATCAGGACTTGTGTAAAGTGGAGTCCGTCGATTATCGGATCTAATATCAAGGCCGTCCAGCCTGCGTTCCAGATACTTCTAGAGTAATCCTGATGGTCGAAGGTGATCTGTTTTAAAAACCAGTGGCGAGACTCCTTTGGGATAGGCCGTATGGCGCGTATCTCTATGGGCGCCACTCTGTTTTTCCCTTTTGTCATGTGAAGTAAGTTTACTGTTTTGACTTCTTGTGGGAAATTCTTTTGTTTCCCGGTGCTTTGCTTGTGGGGTTCGTCATCGTCCTCACTTGGTGTGTCGAGCCCCTTGTGTTCGGCGTTGAGTTTGTCGGATTGCTTGAAGACCCAGCAATCTCTGTGGGTATGGTTTGCAGGCTTCCCGGGAGTACTGTGGATTTGACATATCTTGTCCAAGATTTTGTTTAGGTTAGATAGCTCGTCCCTGTTATCCTTGAGGGGCAGCTTTTTCTGATTCTGCCGAGAGCTTTTGAATCCGGCGTTGACTGTCGTGCTCTTCGGGTTGTTTCCCTTATTCCGGCGCTGGTCCTTGCTGCGTCACGGTTTCCCGTTTCCATCCCTAACTTCGGATGTACTTGGGTCGCTAGTGCTGCATCTTGCGAACCAGCTGTCCTCTCCCGCGCAAAAGCGGGTCATGAGGCTTGTTAATGTGGTCATTGTTCTTGGCTTTTCCTGGCCGAGGTGTCTGGCAAGCCATTCGTCTCGAACGCTATGTTTGAAAGCTGCTAAGGCTTCGGCGTCCGGACAGTCGACTATCTGGTTCTTTTTAGTAAGAAATTTGTTCCAGAGTTTCCGGGCTGATTCTCCAGGCTGTTCAGTTATATGGCTTAAATCGTCTGCGTCCGGAGGTCGGACATAGGTCCCTTGAAAATTTGCCCGAAAAGCATCCTCGAGCTCTTCCCAACTTCCAATGGTGTTTTCGGGAGCTTGAGGGGTCAGTATTTTATGGCGTGGAGGTCATCTCCTCTGGCCATGTGTATGTGGAGGATATAATCCTCAATCCAGACTCCAGGGTATGTTGTTCCGTCGTACGCCTCTATGTTTACGGGCTAGAATCCCGCTGGAAATTCATGGTCCAGCACCTCATCGGTGAAACAGAGGGGGTGTGCGGCACCCTGTATTTGGGTGTGCCGTGTTCTTCGGATATTTGTTGAGTTACATTGCTTACTAGAGCTTGCTTTCTTGGCCCGTAGATAGACCTGGCCGGGCCATCCTTTTGATGTGAATCCTTGGGTGGATTGCGTGCTGGTTTGTGTGCGGCGCCATTTGCCGCTCTATGTTGGCCGTGGGGTCGTCTATCCAACCGGGTGGCTTCCTTATTTTTTTGATTTTGGGGGCTCTAGGGCCTCCTCATCAAATTCGGGCAGTAGCTTTCGCTTCGGGTAGCTCTTTGTGTGGCGACTATTGCTGTATTTGTCTGCGGTGTTGAGTACTTTGCTCCATTTGATTCGGAGTGCGTCTTTTGCAGTTTTGAGCTTCCGCTTCTGCTTTTTCAGGCTACGCACCGTGGCGACGAGCCTTTTGTGGAGGTTTTCCTGTTCCACGAACTTGTCTGGCGTGAGGTCGTCCAGACTGTTATCTTCGTCGGGGACGGGTTGTGCGGTTTGTTTATCCAAGTTGCCTTGTTCGGACGGTTGCTCG
Source organism: Aegilops umbellulata (assembly GCA_032464435.1). Lineage (NCBI taxonomy): Eukaryota > Viridiplantae > Streptophyta > Magnoliopsida > Poales > Poaceae > Aegilops > Aegilops umbellulata. Next base: position 293,728,596 of record CP136060.1, read on the forward strand.
ATGCCATGTTCATCGTTCGCTGGCTCGCCCTGCTCTGTGGCTGGGTCTGTACGACCGTTGTCTCTATCAGGGTGGGGCTTGGAGCGGTGCTTACGCCGTCGCTTTGGCTGCTTTTCGGAGGAACGACCCTTCATTGCGTCATCCCGTTCTTCCTCGTCGTTTCCTTTGGGTGTGTCCACCATGTATACATCATAGGATGGGGTGGCTGTCCAGTGCCCTATAGGCGCTGGTTCATGTTCGTCTCCTACATCGTCGTCCATACCGTCGATGTCTTCGGAGTCGGAGTCGAGCATGTCGGTTAAATCATCGACATGGCTATGAAGTGGGTGGTGGGTGGGCATCGATTTTCTTCGTCGTCCGCATCCCAATCCCGTTGGCCATAGTCCGGCCAGGGCTGTCCTGACAAAGAGAGAGACCTTAGTGAATTCAGAATGTCGCCGAAGGGCAAGTGCTGAAAGATATCCGCGGCGGTGAATTCCATGATCGTCGCCCAATTGGATTCGATTGGCAGGGGCGCGGAGGGTTCGGAGTCCGGAAAAGAGTTCGGCACCCTGGAGTCACGGGCTTCGCAGAGGGTAAGGCTGGTGTTCGGCTCGATCGCCGTTGAGACTGCAGCCCCCGAGGCGGTGTCCAGCCACCCATCCTTGATCGGCGTAGTTGGCTCCGAGCTAAAGGTCGGAGCTGACGCGGGCACGGCCTCCAGGGCACTGTTCGGCGGCAGAGCTAGGTCATACCCATCGTGACAGTGCGGTGTGCTCGGCTGTGGCACGAATCCGTCGAAGATCAAGTCTCCGCGGATGTCGGCCGTGTAGTTCAAACTTCCAAATCTGACCTGATGGCCAGGGGCGTAGCTTTCAATCCTGGACCGCATCGTTGTTCATGATCGGAGGAGCCATTGGGCCTAAAGGTGACGACACAGAGGAACTCTCAATGAAAGCGCCAATGTCGGTGTCAAAACCGGCGGATCTTGGGTAGGGGGTCCCGAACTGTGCGTCTAGGCGGATGGTAACAGGAGACAAGGGACACAATGTTTTTACTGAGGTTGGGGCCCTCTCGATGGAGGTAAAACCCTACTCCTGCTTGATTAATATTGATGATATGGGTAGTACAAGAGTGGATCTACCACAAGATCAGAGAGGCTAAACCCTAGAAGCTAGCCTATGGTATGATTGTTGTTCGTCCTACGGACTAAAACCCTCTGGTTTATATAGACACCTGAGAGGGCTAGGGTTACACAGGGTCGGTTACAATGGGAGGAGACCTGCATATCCGTATTGCCAAGCTTGCCTTCCACGCCAAGGAAAGTCCCATCCGGACACGGGACGAAGTCTTCAATCTTGTATCTTCATAGTCCAAGAGTCCGGCCAAAGGTTATAGTCCGGCTATCCGGACACCCCCTAATCCAGGACTCCCTCACGCACCCTGGTGGGCAACGCGTTCCACAGCTGGTTCTACTGGCCCACGACACTCAACGACGCAACCGAGCTGGTGAGATCCTGCGAGGCCTGATAGTTCCATGCCAAGAAAATCCACTAGTCGGCCCAGGGCCTCCAGACTATCCCCCTCTCATGGCCATTCACGGTCTGGGGGCTGGATATCCTGGGTCCATTCCCTCGAGCGCCCGGGGGCTACCTCTACCTCTACGTCGCCATCGACAAGTTCACCAAGTGGGCGGAGGTGGAAGCCGTCCGCGCCATCCCAGTCGGGTCAGCTGTCAAGTTCATCAAGGTCCTCGTGAGTCGGTTCGGGGTCCCTAGACACATCATCATCGACAATGGCTCGCAGTTCACTAGCAATCTCTTCAAGACATATTGTGCTAACCTTGGAACGCAGATATGCTACGCCTCAGTGGCACACCCCAAAAGCAATGGCCAAGCCGAGCGAGCCAACACGGAGGTCGTGAGAGGCCTCAAGACCAGGACCTTCAAGAAAAAGCTCGAGGCCTACGGCAGGGGCTGGCACGACAAGCTCCCGTCCATGCTGTGGTCCATCCACACCACCGCCACCAAGCCAACAGGGAGACCCTATTCTTCCTCGTCTACGGAGCCGAAGCGGTTCTCCTTCACGAGGTCAGGCATCGCTCCGCGTGGGTCCTGGCGTTTGACGAGGCATGTCAGGAAGCCATGCAGGGGATGGACCTCGTGATGGTGGAGGAACGCCGCCGCCAAGCCTCGCTCCGGGCGGCAAGATACCTGCAGGCGCTGCAACGGTATCACTGCCGTAGCGTCCGCTCCAGGACGCTCGAGGTGGGCGATCTCGTCCTAAGGCGGGTGCTCTCCAGGGAAGGGCTGCATAAGCTCTCACCCATGTGGGAGGGCACGTTTAGTATTGCCCGCGTCTCTAGGCCTGGCGCCGCGCGCCTGGAGACGCAGGACGGGATCCCTGTCCAGAACGCTTGGAACATCCAACACCTCCGGAAGTTCTACCATGAAGCAAGGCCTAGTCCTATGAAGGTCTCCGCTCGTGACACTCTCACGTAATAATGAGTGGGGCTGTACATGCCCCGGAGTCTCCGGAGTGCCGGCCTCGGGCCTCGGGGGCTCCCTCCCACGTCCTAGTGGCAGCACTTAGCTCTGCGCTGGTGAGAAGACTAGAGTAGGTGCCAGATGTGGCTGTTCATTTGCTTTATGTATTTGGTTTGCAACCTTTTTAAAGGAATTTGAAGTTCTGGCGTTTCCCGATTAATTGGTTGAGTCCCTTCTTCTCTCTGCTTCTTCGCTTGGTTCCATGTTTTACGCCAGGGAGAACAGCAGTTGCCTGACACTCTCCCTCGCGCGCCTCGCGCGAGGGCTGGGCAGGTGTGTGCGTGAGCTAGGCTAGCCCGGTGATGGGCACACCTCGCCAAAGCCCTTTTGCTCCAGAGCTTCGGCTCCCCAATCTTCACGAGGCGCCCTCGATTGAGCTCGTGATCGGCGCACCCCTCTAAGTCTGTGCCCCACGGGTACCGCGATGTGGTGCGCTAGGCCAAGATTAGCCCATGCATGAGGCCTTGCGCAAGGGAGGATAAGGATTTCATAATGAATTTTTGCAGCTTCGCGGTACCTCCCGAGGTCAGCGGCTCCCGAATCGGCAGTAGGGAAGCCTCGCTGGATGCCAGGAGGCACGCCCTCACGAGGTGGAAACTACCTCAGATGTGTCAAGCTAAGTTATCCCTCTACGTCCACATGAAGCACAGATGCCAAAACACAACACAGAAACAATGAGCATAACATGAGCGGCATAGAAATTACGGTTCATTACACGCTCTCGCAGGGCCCCATACTTGTTTTTTGGAATACAGGAAGAAAGGAGGGGACAAGCAAATCGGCGCCCACGCCCGCAGCAGCTCACGAGGGTTGGATCCCAACGCCTCCCCCCGGACTCAGCCGAAGTTCTCCTCGTGCTTCACCGGGGCGGGGCGACGAGACGACCCGCCTCCGTCCTCATAGCGAGTCCACGACGTGGCGGTTGGTCGTAGCCACCGCTGCTGGAGCTTTCACCGGAGGAGGAGCTGCCGCCGTCGGATAGGCCACGGCCGTCGCCAAGGGTGAGCCCGCCCTCGGCGTCGTCGCGGCCATCGTCGGGACCCAGCTCGTCGTCGCCGCCGCTATCCTTGGGGTAGCACCCTGCACGGAGGCCATCTTCCCCAAAAACCATCAAGTAGAGGGTCGCGATGCCATCGTACTTGAAGTGGAGGGTGCACCTCCTACCCAGGCCGCGCGCGCGGGAAAACGTCTGCTAGCCGCAGGCCAGGACCGTGTTGCCCGTGGCAGAAACCTCCACCGCGACCTATGAGGCCTTGCTGCAGCAGCCGTCGGCTTGCAGCCAGAAGCCGTCGAGACCTGCGGCCGGCAGCTCGCCGGCGAAGGAGCGCAGGAGCTGGAGCCAAGTGCCGGCCGGCTGCTCTGACCACACGACAAACTCCGGGAGCACCTCCGCTGAATGGAAACACGACCGAGGAGGTCGGGCGACGACGGCGCGCCTCCCCTCGGCGCAAGGGCTGCTCTGCCTAGAACGGCCCCCACCACGGGAGGAGACACCACCGCGACTGCGAAGGGCGATGCCGGCCCCCGAAGGAGTACGTCCGCGCCCCTGGGGGGCTAGCACAGGGGTTGCGCGTGCTTGCGGGGGCGACCACGCCCCCTCTTAGGAGGTGGCGAGCCGGGGCCCTCCTGGCGAGCCTTCCCATTCTCCGCGGCCGAGAACCTCTTTGTCGATGCCATGGGTGTCGCAGCAAGATGGTGGAACAAGGAGGAAGAATAAGAAGCAGACGGAGTGAAGGATGGAGATGTGCAATAGCGGCTCCGCGCCCTCTCCCCATTTATAGCCAGAAGGAGGCCAACCACCAGCCTCCATGATCGCAGGTAAGGATGGTTTCCTCCTGCATGCAGCAGGGACGCATCAAGTCGAATGGTTGCCGAGGCAGCGAGGGGAAGCGGAGACGCCCACGTCTCGTCAATCGCCACGCGTCAATCAAGGCCGCAAGCGTTTGGGGCCCGCGGCGCTCCGCACTTGCCCTTTGGCTTCGCCTCGAAGCCAAGTTCGAGCGTGCCTTGGGCCCGGGGCTACTGCCGGCATCCTGGGAACGGGGGTACCCAGACTTGCCTACCTGCGGCCCATGGCGTGGCTCCACCACTGGCCTGGTACGGCTCATCGTTAGCAACAACCACTCAAGACCCTCACGAGGGGCCAAGCCTCGCGAGGCGGGCGACACCAAGACCTCCCTAGGGTCGGCCTCACCAGGCTGGCTCCCGAGGAGCGGAGATATCTATCCAAGGGGCACCTCGCGAGGTTCGCGTGACGTGAGCCATGACGACCAAGGCCAGGCGGGCGCCAGCGGGTGCAGTGTAACAGTTTCCTCTTTGGTGCTCAAGAGGCAGGCGCAACAGAGGAGTTCGAAGGAATCAGGCAAAGGTTCCCATATCGGTGCAACAAGACCAAGGCCGGCAGGACGGAGGTCATCGCGGAGCTCACGGCTGCATCACCACCAAAGCCTTTGGCAGGCGAACAACACCTTTTGTCAGGATAGCTTGTACTAGTTGTCTCCCTTCAAAATCGGCCGTTGTGGGATCCCTTCCTGCCTACATTTGGGAAGAGGACCTGGGCCTCTATAAATAGGACTAGCCACCACCATAGAAAGGGGACGGATCGTTCAGACCATCATCACACGCACAGCTCACCAAGCTCAAGAACACCTCTCCTGAGGAGGCTATTCGTCCATTGTACTTGTTCATCCTCAGCCTATGAGGCAATCCCCCACCACCACACTGGAGTAGGGTATTACACCACAACGGTGGCCCAAACCAGTATAAACCCCTGTGTCCCGTGTTCTTTGGGTTCGTCGAGCTAGGCCGTGAGATCGTTGTGCGAGCGAGCCAGGGAGAGAGAGTCCTTCGTGCGCACCCCAGAGTTCAAACCTCAAGGGTTTTCCGGAACCAAGAATCTGACATATTACACGAAGATCTTTATTGGTCGAACCTTTATGACAACATATGTAGTCCCTTTGTCCGTCGGTATGTTACTTGCCCGAGATTCGATCATGGGTATCTCCATACCTAGTTCAATCTCGTTACCGGCAAGTCTCTTTACTTGTTCTGTAATACGTCATCCTGTAACTAACTCCTTAGTCACTTTGCTTGCAAGCTTCTTGTGACGATGTATTACCAAGAGGGCCCAGAGATACTTCTCCGTCATACGGAATGACAAATCCCAGTCTCGATTCATGCCAACCCAATAGACACCTTTGGAGATACCTGTAGATCACCTTTATGATCACCCAATTACGTTGTGATGTTTAATGGCACACAAGGCACTCCTCCAGAGTCCGGGAGTTGCAATATCTCATGGTCGAGGAAACATGTATTTGACATGCAATAAACTGAACGATCATATGCTATGCTAATGGTTGGGTCTTATCCATCACATGATTATCCTAATGATGTGATCTCATTATCAAATGACAACTCATGTCTATGGTTACGAAACCTTAACCTTCTTTGATCAACGAGCTAGTCTAGTAGAGCCTCACTGGGAACATGGTATTTGTTTATGTATGCACACATGTATTTAAGTTTCTGGTCAATACAATTCTAGCATGAATAATAAACCTTTATCATGAATAACGAAATATGATCATAACCATTTTATTATTGCCTCTAGGGCATATTTTCATCAATCTCCCACTTGCACTAGAGTCAATTATCTAGTTCACATCGCCATGTGATTAACACCCAAAGAGTTCACTAGAGTCAATAATCTAGTTCACATCGCCATGTGATTAACACTCAAAGAGTTCTATGGTGTGACCATGTTTTGCTTGTGAGAGAGATTGTTAGTCGAAGGGTCTGCAACATTCAGATTCGTGTGTACTTTGCAAACATCTATGTGTACAATGCTATGCATAGAGCTACTCTAGCTAATTGCTCCCACATTCAATACGTATGCAGATTGAGACTCAGAGTCATCTGTATCAGTGTCAAAGCTTGCATCGACGTAACCCTTTACGACGAACTCTTTATCACCTCCATAACCTAGAAACGTTTCCTTAGTCCTTTTTTAGGTACCTAAGGATAATTTTGACCGCTCAGTGATCCACTCCTGTATCACTGTTGTATCTCCCTGCCAAACTTATGGCAAACCACACATCAGGTCTGGTACACCGCATGGCATACATTATAGAACCTATGGCTGAGGCATAGGGAATGACTTTCATTCTCTCTCTATCTTCTACCATGGTTGGGTTTTGAGTCTTACTCAATTTTGCACCTTGCAAGACAGGCAAGAACCCCTTCTTGGACAGATCCATTTTGAACTTCTTCAGAATATTATCAAGGTATGTGCTTTGTGAAAGTCCTTTTAAGCGTCTTGATCTATCCCTATAGATCTTGATGCCTAATATATAAGCAACTTCACCGAGGTCTTTCGTTGAAAAATTCTTATTCAAGTATCCTTTTATGCTATCCAGAAATTCTATATCATTTCTAATCAGCAATATGCAATCCACATATAATATTAGCAATACTACAGAGCTCCCACTCACTTGCTTGTAAATACAGGCTTCACCATAAGTCTGTATAAAACAAAAATGCTTTGATCACCTGTGACGCCCCCGATTCAATCGTACACTAATCATGCATGCAAATGTGTACGATCAAGATCAGGGACTCGCGGGAAGATATCACAACACAACTCTAAAACATAAATAAGTCATACAAGCATCATAATACAAGCCAGGGGCCTCGAGGGCTCGAATACAAGTGCTCGATCATAAACGAGTCAGCGGAAGCAACAATATCTGAGTACAGACATAAGTTAAACAAGTTTGCCTTAAGAAGGCTAGCACAAACTGGGATACAGATCGAAAGAGGCGCAGGCCTCCTGCCCGGGATCCTCCTAACTATTCATGGTCGTCGTCAGCGGGCAGCACGTAGTAGTAGGCTCCTCCGGTGTAGTAGGAGTCGTCGTCGACAGTGGCGTCTGGCTCCTGGACTCCATCGTCTGGTCGAAGCAATCGGGTAAAAAAAAGGAGAAAAGGGGGGAACAAGGCAACCGTGAGTACTCATCCAAAGTACTCGCAAGCAAGGAGCTACACTACATATGCGTGGGGATATGTGTAAAGGGCCATATAGGTGGACTGAACTGCAGAATGCCAGAATAAGAGGGGGATAGCTAATCTTGTCGAAGACTACGCTTCTGGCCACCTCCGTCTTGCAGCATGTATAAGAGAGTATACTGAAGTCCTCCAAGTAGCATCGCATAGCATAATCCTACCCGACAATCCTCTCCTCGTTGCCCTGTTAGAGAGCGATCACCAGGTTATATCTGGCACTTGGAAGGGTGTGTTTTATTAAGTATCCGGTTCTAGTTGTCATAAGGTCAAGGTACAACTCCAAGTCGTCCTGTTACCGAAGATCGTGGCTATTCGAATATATTAACTTCCTTGCAGGGGTGCACCACATAACCCAACACGCTTGATCCCATTTGGCCAGACACACTTTTCGGGGTCATGCCCGGCCACGGAAGATCAACACGTCGCAGCCCCACCTAGGCACAACAGAGAGGTCAGCACGCCGGTCTAAACCTAAGCGCACAGGGGTCTGGGCCCATCGCCCTTAGCACACCTGCATGTTGCGTACGCGGCTGGAAGCAGACCTAGCCCCCTTAATACAAGTGCGAGCTTACGGTCCAATGCGGCGCGCGCCGCTCAGTCGCTGACGTCACGAAGTGCTTCGGCTGATACCACGACGTCGAGTGCCCATAACTGTTCCCGCATAGTTGGTTAGTGCGTATAGGCCAGTAGCCAGACTCAGATCAAATACCAAGATCTCGTTAAGTATGTTAAGTATCCATGAACGCCGACCAGGGCCAGGCCCACCTCTCTCCTAGGTGGTCTCAACCTGCCCTGTCACTCCGCCTCAAAGATCCACTCGCGGGTACTCCTACGAGCCGACCCGTCTTTGGTCACCACATGTATCATGTATAAAGTATATAGTATATAACCGTGATCACCTCCCGAGTGATCACGGCCCGATAGTATAGCACAGTAGACAGACAAGAATGTAGGTCCACTGATGGAAAACTAGCATCCTATACTAAGCATGTAGGATTGCAGGTAAAGGAAACAACAGTAGTAGCAAGGACAGGCTATGCATCAGGATAGGATAACGGAAAGCAGTAACATGTTACACTACTCTAATGCAAGCAGTAGAGAGTAGAGTAGGCGATATCTGGTGATCAAGGGGGGGGCTTGGCTGGTTGCTCTGGCAAGAGAGAGGGGTCGTCACCTCCGTAGTCGTACTGGGTAGCAGCGGCGTCGGTCTCGGTGTCTAGCGGAAGAAGAGGGGGAAGAAACAATGAATACAATGCAAACAGATGCATGACAAAGCAAAGCGTGATGCTAGGCGTGCCCTAATGCAGTATGAGGTGATACCGGTGAAGGGGGGAAACATCCGGGAAAGTATCCCCGGTGTTTCGCGTTTTCGGGCAAAGGAGCCGGAGGGGGAAAGTTGCAGGTTTGATATGTTAGGGGTGTATGGCAGACGAACGGGCTACGTATCCGGATTCGTCTCGTCGTTTTGAGCAACTTTCATGTACAAATTATTTTCATCCGACATACGGTTTACTTTCTATGAAATATTAAAGTTTTTAAATCATTTTGGAAAAACAGAATTAATTTAAATAGAAAACAGGGTTATGACATCATCATGACATCAGCATGATGTCAGCAGTCAACAGGGTTGTTCACAAGGTCAAACTTACATGTGGGGTCGTTCTATCATAGACCTAACTAAACTACCAGTTTTAATTAACTAAATTAGGTAGTTAGGCTAATTTAAACCGAGTTAATTAAGTTAATTTATTGATTTGCTAATTAATTAATTGATTAATTTTATTTGTTATTAAAATTCGTTCTAAACAGGGGGTGGGCCCCTGTGGTCAGTGGCACAAGGTAACGCCCTCGCTATGGCACACACACACAGGGGGGCATCTATGGCCATGGTGTGGCCAGGGGAGGCACTAGCCGCGCCGGAGAGGCCGGGAGCGACGGCGGAGGCGAGCGGCGCCTAGCAGCGGCGGCCGTGGCGGATGCGGCGCAGGCGGGCGACGGTGCTGGCAGAGCAGAGCCGCGGCTGGAGGAAGGGGGAGGTCGCTGGCGCGGCAGTGGGGGCTGCAAGCGTGGGTGGTTGCCGAGGAGTGCGCGCCCAGGTGGCCAACAGCACGCGGAGGCACAACAGATGGGGGTGGCGAGTGGAGGCGCATGACACACGGACGCGCGAGCGCGGCCAGCGACGGCACCGTACGGCGAATGAAGAGAGGGGGATGGGGGAAGCGTGCTCACGGGGCCCTGTAGTTGTGCTAAAAATGAGCTCGGGGAGGCGCCAGAGCTCGGGGTCGCGATGGTCGATGACGAGGACGGAGACGGCGCGATGCAGCCGGTGGGGAGGAGGAGAGCCGTCAGGCAGGGGGTTCTCGGAGCGGCGGACGGCGTCGGGAGCACCGCGGGGTCGAGCCCGCGATCTGGATCGATGGGGGAGGGAGAGCGAGCGACGTGGGGAGCGGGGAACGAGGGGGAGTGCGGGGTTCAGGAGCGAGGGAAGTGGGGATCGAGCGTGGGGGTCTCCCCAGGCGGCGCTCGAGGGAGAGGGAGGTGGGGATTTAGGGTTTCGGGGGTGTAGTGGGGATATAGGCGTGGGAGGGTAGTGGGCTGGCCGGCCGACTAGCTGGGCCGAGGCCCCGCGGGAGAGGGGGGTTATTCCTTTTTTTTGCTTGTTTCCTTTTTTTCTTTTTTTTACTACTTTCTGATTTTATTTTAGTCACACTTTATTTTAGTTCCTTATAAAATATGACCATAGCTCCTAAAACAAGGTTTCAGAACAATCCTCTACCATAAAAAGTTTGGTGGTCAAATAAACTAGTTTAATATTTGTTTATTATTTAAAATCATTTAAACAATTGTTTTGCTACGGTTTTATTCATTTTCGAGTATTTGGTCATTTCATAAAAGTGTGGTTTCTCCACCATAATTACCTATGCATCATTTAACACAACCCGAACATTTTAGTTTTAATGTTTGAAAACTTTTACCGTTTGGTTTGTTTTTGAATTTGAATTTGAATCGGTTTCGAACTAACGCGAGATTAGCAATGGTAACCGTAGTGACGTGGCATCATTAGCGTAGGTCTACTATAGCATAATTAACCGGGCGTCACAATTCTGCTCCACTACAAGAAATCTCGTCCCAAAATTTAAGACGTAGAGTGAGGGGAAAAAGATTTGGTTACGAAATTCTAACGAATCTTCTTAGTCTTGGTTGCTCTTCTCGAAGAGGTTGATCCATTACATTGATGTCTTCATTTCGCTGTTTCAGGTCATCATGATGAAGTCGTCATCCTTTCTTCGGGGGTCTCATCGTACTTATGAAAAATGGTAAGGGGTATCTTCAGAAGAACTGACCTCTACAAGGTCACGTATCTGGTAGAGAACATCTGGCAGGGTGATGGATAGTAACTCTCGAATTGAAACTTAAGAAATTATTGAGAGCAAAGTAAGGAGATGCAATATGGAAGTTTCAAACGCTTAGGCAATCATTCGTTGCCTAAAAAGAAGTGTGAAAGAGGGTTCAGAGCAATGGGAATAAGTATTGCGTCTGATACCATAATAGATCACTAGGCAGGTGGCCCGTGAATTACATACAAAGTCAAGCGAGAGGAGTAACTTTGACAATAGGTTGTACAGGAGAGTCAGGTTTCGATCCTGTGGAACTATGGGTTATGGGCCCACCATGTGGGTTTAAAGTAGGAAAGGCGCTGACATCTTGCACGGTTATGCTAGCAAGGCATGGCAGGGAATAGCCTGTCGGTTATGTCGGCAACAACGTCGGTACCAAGGGCGAGGGATGAAGAGAACCATTTTTCCTGCTCGTGGAACGAGGCGGACCATTAGGCAAAGTTCTCGTCCGTCGGTGGCTACCGGAATGTCATCAACAATAGTATTAGGGTCTTGCTGACAGAATTGTACACCGAGGTGTTTACATAAGCAGGAGACTATTACTGCTTAGATCATATAGATCACAAGAAACGTTAAACCAACCAATTGACAGGAAAATATGATTATCAGATTAAACAGAACAATGGAAAGGAAAATGTGTTTAAACAAATATTTCAAGGGTATATCCTTCACAAGGACAAGCAGAGCATGTTATCCATGACAGGATATAATGTAGAAAACTCTTTAGGTAGGGGAGAGAAATTTCATGACATTACCCAGGCAACGGTGTTTGGATAATTGAGCAAGAAACATTTAGCATTGGGCTTCACATGTTCTTGTTGAAAATCGGAGTACCACAGACATGCTTCGAGATAGCATTGACATGGTCTTCAAGCAAAGGTCAGACTTTGAATACACAAAGGATCCATCAGGATAACTTATTAAACAAGGCATTCAATTTCCTCATGGAAAAATGGTTAACCTTGTCAAAAAGGAAACTATAACGATAGGTCCTCCGGCCAGGTGTGCTAGCCATGACATCACCTTACCGGGTCATATAAAGACAAATGATATAATTCTTGGAAATATGTTCCAAGCATCATATATGACCGAGCTTCAGATCTGATCAGTGTTAGAATACCTCGGACTCAGGATGCCTAAGAAGTAAAGGGGTGCAACACAATTTGACGAGATGGCGTTGCAAGATTTTTGGGAAACGAACTATGGGAGCGATTTCCGAACCACACTTCATCATTGAGCCAAGGAGAGAATGGCAGGGTGGCTGATGGACTCAGCAAAAATTCATCAAGATTTCCAAGAAGATGGATTTCCACAATTATGTGAACAAGGAAATATCATTGGTCGGATCAAATAATATAATGATGTATGCTCGAGGGAAACATACACAACTGAACAATGATAGAAGGGTGCACCCAGGAATCTGGACTAGGTAGCACGGTCAATGTTCGAATGATGATTCAATAAGCAATAGACTTAGAATGAAACTATAGACCAATAACTTCAAAGCAATAGGGTTGCTAGAAGTTTAGAATTTACACATCACAGACCATTTGTCGGTATTCCAGTTAGAAACAACACGGAGACCAAGAAATGAACGCAAAAGGCGAGAGATATTACTATATCAAGAATTCTCAAGAGGTGGTGAGATTCTCACGACATTCTTGACATAAAAGATGGTAATACTCCAAGGTAAAGAAGAAAAATTGCTAGATAGCAAGGATCTCAAGGAATATCACAAAGCACGAACAAGTTTGTGTTGAACGAAAGGCAATAAAGTGGTCGATGATAACACAAATCATCGAGAGCAAAGGGTGGTATTTCTCGTCAAGAATTCTATATATATCTTGGAAGAGCTCAGAATGTTGATGATGACCACGACACATTTGTCGCGAGATTTAATGAAGATGTAATCGATCGGCGACGACATCAAGTCAATGGAATGATGGGGCAAAAGATTATTGGAACCAAGGGTATGACACAAACTCAAAATCAAGCTTGGAGTTCAAGGCGAAATGATACGACGAGGAAGATCGGCGTAAACTTAGCTCATCGTTGAAAGTTGTGTTTCGGGATTAAGGACCAGGTAGCACAGTTAAACTATAGCACGATAACGATATAGTTGATCAGGCTAGGGATGACTTGATCGGGTACAAAATCGTACTTAAATAAGATTACTAAAAGTTGTTGAACCGTAGTGCGCACTCGGTTCAGTTATCGATGTGTTTGACTGTTTAATAACTCAGAGCCCATGAAAAATTGTAATCTGTGAGAATGTAGTACTTGATGAAGAACTCATAAGAACTTATGTAGTTCCAAGATAATCTCGAGATACCAGGGGGGTAATACTCGACGAAAGATCAAAGTAAAGGTTAGAATTGTGTATTGATCCACAGAATACAAGTGCTTAAACTTGCCCGAGAAATGGGATCTAAGAAGAACATATGGTCGGAACCACGCTTGCAAAGGCCAGATCCCAGATATAAGATGAACTTATACCCGAGGAATAATTAATTTAAGAGAAGCTTTCATGATAAGATCTACATCGTGTCCATGGGCATGAATACAAAGTTCAAGGTCGACTCCCACTTTTCCAATGCATAAACTTTTATTCACTTCTCGTTTTCGACGAAGTTGCAGTGTTGAAATTTTATCTGGCATAACACCAGTATAGTATGAACCGTAGAAGTTTCTGAGTTTACACAGATTAGAAAAGGTATAGGTTCAATACATCGGGGCATCTTAGAATCATATACCACAATCTTTAGGAGTAATTTAACTCAAGCTCGAAGGCAGAGCATGGTCAAGAAAGCAGAGGATACAATTTACCAAAGGCATTATGTATCCGAGGAAAGGCTCACAAGGTTATTGAATATGAAGGGCGTTGTCAGATAAAATCCAACAAAGGATCTGGTGGTCCATAAGGGATCTGATGTGAGCATCGGTATTCAACCAGAAGAAGAAAGAATGCAAGGAGATCATATGATAGAAACAACTAACTAATTCAAAGCTCAATCGCAAAGGATTTATGATTTCCAATTCAAGGGATCAGAAGCAAATGCTCTGATTAAGGAGGGAATAGTTGAATAGACTTAGGGGTACAACCGACGAAAATTTAATTGGTTGAGAACCAGCTCATGTTCAAACTGACACTGAGCCGGAAGGATGAATCCTAGGATTCGATTGAGGGATGCGAGCATCCTCAACATATTGAATCAACGGACTTAAAATGATAAATACAAGGGATGCCAATAAGATTACGAGACTTATGGGATTAACCATAATCCAAGCAAGCAAGAATTTCAAGAGCAATAGGCTGCTAAGGATTTTCGGAATATCAAATATTATTTCGAAGTACTTAGTGAAACACATAAACAACTGGGGATGGGCGGATACTCGGTAAGTGCGAGGATTTATCCATTGGGGTGTTCATGTGGGTAATGAACTGCAAGGCAGTAGACACAAAGTATTCTCGGAACAATAGAGAAAATTTTTGGGGTAACTTGTAATAACAAGAACAATGGGATTGAAAGGAGAAGTGTATGTAGTTATCCATAATAATATAACAGTGGTAGGGAATTTGCAAAGGCGGAGGGCATAAGTGTCTCGAGAGAACATCGGAGATTATCTTCGGAATCTTCTGGTGAAGCAGTCGATCATCTGTAATGAAGGGCTCTCCGGCAGGAAGTGGTAGCGAGAACCTAGAGTTAGATTTTAGCAAAATCATTTAACCTGAATAGAAGAGAGATCAGAGTCCCAGAGTATAGGTCGAGGAATAAAAGATCCTAATACCACCCAATGGCGACCTGGGCCCAGGGGCCGCACAGCCAAGTTAGTAAAACAATTTTCATCGACTAGACTCAACTTCGGCCAAGGAGTGTGGAAGGGGGATTCCTACAGGCAGTCGGCTCTGATACCAACTTGTGACGCCCCCGATTCAATCATACACTAATCATGCATGCAAATGTGTACGATCAAGATCAGGGACTCACGGGAAGATATCACAACACAACTCTAAAACATGAATAAGTCATACAAGCATCATAATACAAGCCAGGGGCCTCGAGGGCTCGAATACAAGTGCTCGATCATAGACGAGTCAGCGGAAGCAACAATATCTGAGTACAAACATAAGTTAAACAAGTTTCCCTTAAGAAGGCTAGCACAAACTGGGATACAGATCGAAAGAGGCGCAAGCCTCCTGCCTGGGAACCTCCTAACTACTCCTGGTCGTCGTCAGCGGGCAGCACGTAGTAGTAGGCACCTCCGGTGTACTAGGAGTCGTCGTCGACGATGGCGTCTGGCTCCTGGACTCCATCGTCTGGTCGCGGCAATCGGGTAAAGAAAAGGGGAAAAAAGGGGGAACGAGGCAACCGTGAGTACTCATCCAAAGTACTCGCAAGCAAGGAGCTACACTACATATGCATGGGGATATGTGTAAAGGGCCATATAGGTGGACTGAACTGCAGAATGCCAGAATAAGAGGGGGATAGCTAATATTGTCGAAGACTATGCTTCTGGCCACCTCCGTCTTGCAATGCAGCATGTAGAAGAGAGTAGATTGAAGTCCTCCAAGTAGCATCGCATAGCATAATCCTACCCGACGATCCTCTCCTCGTTGCCCTGTTAGAGAGCGATCACCAGGTTATATCTGGCACTTGGAAGGGTGTGTTTTATTAAATATCCGGTTCTAGTTGTCATGAGGTCAAGGTACAACTCCAAGTCGTCCTGTTACTGAAGATCACGGCTATTCGAGTAGATTAACTTCCCTGCAAGGGTGCACCACATAACCCAACACGCTTGATCCCATTTGGCCGGACACACTTTTCGGGGTCATGCCCGGCCGCCGAAGATCAACACGTCGCAGCCCCACCTAGGCACAACAGAGAGGCCAGCACGCCGGTCTAAACCTAAGCGCACATGGGTCTGGGCCCATCGCCCTTAGCACACCTGCACGTTGCGTACGCGGCCGGAAGCAGACCTAGCCCCCTTAATACAAGCGCGAGCTTACGGTCCAATGGGGCGCGCGCCGCTCAGTCGCTGACGTCACGAAGTGCTTCGGCTGATACCACGACGTCGAGTGCCCATAACTGTTCCCGCGTAGTTGGTTAGTGCGTATAGGCCAGTAGCCAGACTCAGATCAAATACCAAGATCTCGTTAAGCATGTTAAGTATCTGTGAACACCGACCAGGGCCAGTCCCGCCTCTCTCCTAGGCGGTCTCAACCTGCCCTGTCGCTCCGCCTCAAAGATCCACTCGCGGGTACTCCTACGAGCCAACCCGTCTGTGGTCACCACATGTATCATGTATAAAGTATATAGTATATACCCGTGATCTCCTCCCGAGTGATCACGGCCCGATAGTATAGCACAGCAGACGGACAAGAATGTAGGGCCACTGATGGAAAACTAGCATCCTATACTAAGCATGTTGGATTGCAGGTAAAGGAAACAACAGTAGTAGCAAGGATAGGCTATGCATCAGGATAGGATAACGGAAAGCAGTAACATGTTACACTACTCTAATGCAAGCAGTAGAGAGTAGAGTAGGCGATATCTGGTAATCAAGGGGGGGCTTTCCTAGTTGCTCTGGCAAAAGAGAGGGGTCATCAACTCCGTAGTTGTACTGGGTAGCAGCGGCGTCAGTCTCGGTGTCTAGCGGAAGAAGAGGGGGAAGAAACAATGAATACAATGCAAACAGATGCATGACGATGCATGACAAAGCAAAGCGTGAAGCTAGGCATGCCCTAACGCGGTATGAGTTGACACTGGTGAAGGGGGGAAACATCCGGGAAAGTATCCCCGGTGTTTCGCATTTTCGGGCAAAGGAGCCGGAGGGGGAAAGTTGCGGGTTTGATATGTTAGGGGTGTATGGCGGACGAACGGGCTGCGTATCCGGATTTGTCTCGTCGTTCTGAGCAACTTTCATGTACAAATTATTTTCATCCGACATACGGTTTATTTTCTATGAATTATTAAAGTTTTTAAATCATTTTGGAGAAACAGAATTAATTTAAATAGAAAACAGGGTTATGACATCATCATGACATCAGCATGATGCCAGCAGTCAACAGGGCTGTTGACTGGTCAAACTTACATGTGGGGTCGTTTTGTCATAGACCTAACTAAACTACCAGTTTTAATTAACTAGATTAGGTAGTTAGGCTAATTTAAACAGAGTTAACTAAGTTAATTTATTGATTTGCTAATTAATTAATTGATTAATTTTATTTATTATTAAAATTCATTCTAAACAGGGGGTGGGCCCGTGTGGTCAGTGGCACAAGGCCACGCCCTAGCTATGGCACACACACACAGGGGGCCATCCATGGCCATGGTGTGGCCAGGGGAGGCACTAGCCGCGCCGGAGAGGCCGGCGAGCGAGGGCGGAGGCGAGCGGCGGCCGTGGCGGAGGCGAGCGGCGGGCGTGGCGGATGCGGCGCAGGCGGGCGGCGGCGCTGGTAGAGTAGAGCCGCGG
This sequence comes from Aegilops umbellulata, assembly GCA_032464435.1. Taxonomy (NCBI): domain Eukaryota; kingdom Viridiplantae; phylum Streptophyta; class Magnoliopsida; order Poales; family Poaceae; genus Aegilops; species Aegilops umbellulata. The sequence goes on from CP136060.1 coordinate 293,746,056, forward strand.
TTGGAGGAAGGGGAGGTCGCTGGCGCGGCAGGGGGGCTGCAAGCATGGGCGGTTGCCGAGGAGTGCGCGCGTCGGCGCAACAGATGGGAGTGGCGAGTGGAGGCGCATGGCACGCGGACGCGCGAGCGCGTCCAGGGACGGCACCGTACAGCGAACGAAGAGAGGGGGATGGGGGAAGCGTGCTCACGGGGCCCTGTAGTTGTGCTAAAAATGAGCTCGGGGAGGCGTCGGAGCTCGGGGTCACGATGGTCGATGACGAGGACGGAGACGACGCGATGCAGCCGCTGGGGAGGAGGAGAGCCGTCAGGCAGGGGGTTCTCGGAGCGGCGGGAGCACCGCAGGGTTGAGCCCCTGGTCTGGATCGATGGGGTAGGGAGAGCGAGCGATGTGAGGAGCGGGGAACGAGGGGGAGTGCAGGGTTCAGGAGCGAGGGAAGTGGGGATCGAGCGTGGGGGTCTTCCCTGGCGGCGCTGGAGGGAGAGGGAGGTGGGGATTTAGGGTTTCGGGGGTGTAGTGGGGATATAGGCCTGGGAGGGTAGTGGGCTGGCCGGACGACAAGCTGGGCCCAGGCCTCGCGGGAGAGGGGGTTATTCCTTTTTTTTGCTTGTTTCTTTTTTTCTTTTATTTACTACTTTCTGTTTTTATTTTAGTCACACTTTATTTTAGTTCTTTATAAAATATGACCATAGCTCCTAAAACAAGGTTTCAGAACAATCCTCTACCATAAAAAGTTTGGTGGTCAAATAAACTAGTTTAATATTTGTTTATTATTTAAAATCATTCAAACAATTATTTTGCTATGGTTTTATTCATTTTAGAGTATTTAGTCATTTCATAAAAGTGTGGTTTCTCCACCATAATTACCTATGCATCATTTAACACAACCCGAACATTTTAGTTTTAATGTTTGAAAACTTTTACCGTTTGGTTTGTTTTTGAATTTGAATTTGAATCGGTTTCGAACTAACGCGAGATTAGCAACGGTAACCGTAGTGACGTGGCATCATTAGCGTAGGTTTACTGTAGCATAATTATCCTGGCATCACATCACCTCATCAAAGCGTTTATTCCAACTCCGAGATGCTTGCACCAGTCCATAGATGGATCGCTAGTGCTTGCACACTTTGTTAGCACCTTTAGGATCGACAAAATCTTCCAGTTGCATCATATATAACTCTTCCTTAATAAACCCGTTAACGAATGCAGTTTTGACGTCCATTTGCCAGATTTCATAATCATAAAATGCGGCAATTGGTAACATGATTCGAATAGGCTTAAGCATCGCTGCGGGTGAGAAAGTCTCATCGTAGTCAACCCCTTGAAATTTTTCAAAACCTTTCGCAACAAGTTAAGCTTTGTAGATAGTGATATTACCATCAGCGTCCGTCTTCCTCTTGAAGATCCATTTATTCTCAATGGCTTGCCGATCATCGGGCAAATCCACCAAAATCCACACTTTGTTCTCATACATGGATCCTATCTCATATTTCATGGCCTCAAGCCATTTGTCGGAATATGGGCTTGTCATAGCTTCTTCATAGTTCGTAGGTTCGCCGTTGTCCAACAACATGACTTCCAGGATAGGATTACCGTACCACTCTGGTGCGGAACGTGTTTTGGTCGACCTACGAGGTTCAGTAGCAACTTGATATGAAGTTTCATCATCATCATCATTTGCTTCCTCTCTGGTTGGTGTAGGCATCACGGGAACAATTTTCTCTGATGTACTACTTTCCAACTCGAGAGAAGGTACAACTACCTCATCAAGTTCTACTTTCCTCCCACTCTATTCTTTCAAGAGAAATTCATTCTCTAGAAAGGACCCATTCTTAGCATCAAAGATTTTGCCTTCGGATCTGTGGTAGAAGATATACCCAATAGTTTGTTTCGGGTATCCTATGAAGACGCGCTTCTCTCTTTTGGGTTCGAGCTTATCAGGCTGAAGCCTTTTGATATAAGCGTCGCATCCCCAAACTTTAAGAAACGACAACTTAGGTTTCTTGCCAAACCACAGTTCATACGGTGTCATCTCAACGGATTTAGACGGTGCCCTATTTAACATGAATGTGGTTGTCTCTAATGCATAACCCCAAAATGATAAAGGCAAATCGATAAGAGACATCATAGAACGCACCATATCTAATAAAGTATGGTTACGAAGTTCGGACACACCATTACGCAGTGGTCTTCCAGGTGGCGTGAGTTGTGTAACAATTCCACATTGTCTTAAATGAAGGCCAAACTCGTAACACAAATATTCGCCTTGTTACGATGATTCTCCACTTCATTCTGAAATTCTTTGAACTTTTCAAATGTTTCAGTTTCATCAAGTAGATTTACCCATACCAACTCAAATCATCTGTTAAGGTTAGAAAATAACGATACCCACTTCGTGCTTCAACACTCACCGGACCGCACACATCGGTATGTATTATTTCCAGTAAGTCATTAGCTCACTCCATTGTTCCGGAGAACAGAGTCTTACTCATCTTGGCCATGAGGCATGGTTCGCAAGTATCAAATGATTCATAATAAAGTGATTCCAAAAGTCCATCCGCATGGAGTTTTTTCATGCGCTTTACACCAATATGACCTAAACGGCAATGCCACAAGTATGTTGCACTATCATTATCAAATTTGCATCTTTTGGCATCAATATTATGAATATGTGTATCACTACGATCAAGATTCAATAAACCATTCGCATTGGGTGTATGACCATAAAAGCTTTTATTCATGTAAACAGAACAACAATTATTCTCTGACTTAAATGAATAATTGTATTGCAATAAACATGATCTAATCATGTTCCTGCTCAACGCAAACACCAAATAACATTTATTTAGGCTCAACACTAATCCCGAAGGTAGAGGGAGTGTGTGATGGTGATCATATCAATCTTGGAAACACTTCCAACACACATCGTCACCTCACCCTTAACTAGTCTCTGTTTATTCTGCAACTCCTGTTTTGAGTTACAAATATGAGCAACCGAACCAGTATCAAATACCCAGGCGCTACTATGAGCACTATTAAGGCACACATCAATAACATGTATATCAAATATACCTTTGTTCACTTTGTCGTCCTTCTTATCCGCCAAATATTTGGGGCAGTTCCGCTTCTAGTGACCATTACCCTTGCAGTAAAAGCACTCATGGGAGCATCAACTTCCTTGCCATTCTTCTTGAAGTTCCCTTTCTTTCCCTTACCCTATCTGAAAACCGGTGGTCTTGTTAACCATCAACACTTGATGCTCTTTCTTGATTTCTACCTTCGCCGATTTCAGCACCGCAAAAATCTTTGGAAATCGTTTTCATCATCCCTTGCATATTATAGTTTATCATGAAGCTCTAGTAGCTTGGTGATAGTGACTGGAGAACTCTGTCAATCATTATCTTATCTAGAAGATTAACTCCCACTTGATTCAAGTGGTTGTAATAGCTAGACATTCTGAGCACATGCTCACTGGCTGAGCTATTCTCCTCCATCTTGTAGGCTAAGTACTTGTCAGAGGTCTCATACCTCTCAACACAGGCATGAGCCTAAAATACCAATTTCAGCTCTTGGAACATCTCATAAGTTCTATGGCGTTCAAAACGTCTTTGGAGCCTCGATTCTAAGCCGTAAAGCATGCCGCACTAAACTATCAAGTAGTCATCAGACCGAGCTTGTGTTCATAACATCTGCATTAAGGACATAATTCTTCTATGCAGCAATGAGGATAATCCTCATATCACAGACCCAGTCTGCATTATTGCTACATTCATCTTTCAACTTAGTTTTCTCTAGGAATGTATCAAAAATAGGGGAGCTACATCGCGAGCTATTGTCTACAGCATAATTTGCAAAGACATTTTGACTATGGTCATGGTAAATTAAGTTCAGTTAGTCAAATTACTGATGAACTCCTACTTAAATCAACATCCCTCAAGCTGTCTAAGTGACACATGATCCATATCAACTAAACCATGTCCGATCATCACGTGAGATGGACTAGTCTTCAATGGTGAACATCTTCATGTTGATCATATCTACTATATGACTTATGTTCGACCTTTCGATCTCCAGTGTTTCGAGACCATGTCTGTACATGCTAAGCTCATCAAGTTTAACCCAAGTGTTCTACTTGTGTAAATCTGGCTTACACCCATTGTATGTGAACGTAGATCTATCACACCCAATCATCATGAGGTGCTTCGAAACGATGAACTTTAGCAACGGTGCATACTTGGGGAGAACACTTTTATCTTGAAATTAAGTGAAGGGATCATCTTATAATGCTACCGTTGTTCTAAGCAAAATAAGATGCATAAATGATAAACATCACATGCAATCAAAATATGTGACATGATATGGCCATCATCATCTTGTGCTTTTGATCTCCATCTTCAAAGCAACATCATAATCTCCATCGTCACCAGTGTGACACCTTGATCTCCATGGTTGCGTCGAGTTCGTCTCGGCAACTATTGTGTCTAAAACTATTGCTAACGCGTAGCGATAAAGTAAAGCAATTAATGGCGCTTAATGATTGACATGCAGGTCATGCAATAATTAAAAGACAACCCTAAGGCTCCTGACGGTTGTCGATATTACAAAACATGATCATCTCATGCATCAACGTATATCACATCATGTCTTGACCATATCACATCACAACATACCCTGCAAAAACAAGTTAGACGCCCTCTACTTTGTTGTTGCAAGTTTTACGTGGCTGCTACAAGTAACTAGCAAGTACCGTTCTTACCTACGCAAAACCACAACGGTGATTATCAAGTTTGTTGTTTTAACCTTCTGGAAGGACCGACCGTAGTCAAATTCGATTCAACTAAAGTGGGAGAAACAGACACGCGCCAGCCACCTTATGCAAAACAAGTTGCATGTTAGTCGGTGTAACCGGTCTCATGTACGTGGATATGTAAGGTTGGTTCGGGCCGCTTCATCCCACAATACCGCCAAATCAAAATAAGACGTTGGTGGTAAGCAGTATGAACATCACCGCCCACAACTCCTTTGTATTCTACTCATGCATATCATCTACGCATAGACCTGGCTCATGATGCCGTTGTTGGGGAACGTTGCATGGAAAACAAAAGAATTTCTATGCATACGCAAGATCTATCCATGGAGATGCATAGCTACGAGAGGGGAGAGCATCTTCATACCCTTGAAGATTGCTATGCGGAAGCGTTTGTCAACGCGGTTGATGTAGTCGTACACCTTCACGATTCATCCCGATCAAGCACCGAACTCACGGCACCTCTGCGTTCAGCACACGTTCAGCTTGATGACATCCTCACCTTCTTGATCTGGCAAGAACACTACAAAAAAAAGACACATCCATGACATTTTGGGCCAAACGAAAAAAAATTCTGTCATACATATGACACTTCTATGACGATAATTGTGACAAAACCCGGTATCATCATAGATGTGGTGGGATCCTACTTCTATGACAAAAAATCATGACAGAAAATGGGCTTTTTGTCATGGGCGGGCCAGAGACGCAACTGCATCACATTCTTTGGGCTGTCCATGACGGAAAAAACCGTGGTAGAAGCGAGGGGGAGGAAAATTTCGAGGAGTTCCCGGTTACGGTGGGAGGTCGAGGGCCGAGCGATGCGCGTTTCTCTCATACACGTACGCGCGTGTGTGCGAGGCGTTGGCTCTAACTAAATCCGAGCGAGGCGTTGGGCTCTAACTGAACCTGAGTGATTGCACTGCAGGCTACGCGTTACTGAACCCGAGCGATCGATCGATGGCTGTTAACTGAACCCGATCGAGCGATTCCTTCGCTACTACTGCTAACTGAAGTCGATCGATGCTGCCTCTGGGATGAACAATGAGCGTTGCGGGGGGTTTGGATGAACAGTGAGTGGTGGCGTTGCCTCTGGATGAACAGGACCCCGTGGTGTGGTGGAGGGCTGGATGAACAGTAGACGGTGGAGGGGTGCCCGTGGAGGGGTGGATGAACAGGACCCCGTGGTGTGGAGGGCTGGATGAACAGTAGACGGTGGAGGGGTGCCCGTGGAGGGGTGGTTGAACAGGACCCCGTGATGTGGAGGGTGGGATGAACAGTAAACGGTGGAGGGGTGGTTGAACAGTAGCCGGTGGAGTAGAGTGCGGTGGAGGCTGGATGACAGGAGCCCGTGGAGGCTGGATGAACAGGAGCCCGTGGAGGCTGGAGGAGGTCGACGGTGGAGATGAACAGTGTCCCGTGGAGTCCCGTTTTGCGGTATGCCACACCCCTCCCGATGAACAGGACCCCCGTTTCGACCGTAGCGCTCCAACACAAGTCCGTTTCCTCCGTTTTGCGGTACGCCACACCCCTCCCGATCAACAAGACCCCCGTTTCGATCGTAGGAGGTCTGTTTCGTCCGTTTTGCGGAACGCCACACCCCTCCCGATCAACAGGACCCCCGTTTCGACCGTAGGAGGTTCGTTTCCTCCGTTTTGTGGTACGCCAGACCCCTCCCGATGAACAGGATCCCGTTTCGAACGTGGTCGGTCGAACACAAGGCCGTTTCCTCCGTTTTGCGGTACGTCGGGCCTCGTTTCCATCGCCTGTTCCGTCCAAGCCCTCCTGATGAACACGACGCATTCCGTTGCCTCCCCATGAACACGACGCATTCCGTTGCCTCCCCATGAACACGACAACGACGCTATTTCTCCATTCCGACCCAGCCATGTACACGAGCCCTGGCTGTACGTATGCGCGAGTAGGCGCTCAAGACCCCGCCCGTATGTACACATACGTGGTCGTATTTTCTTTCTTGCACCCTGGCCGCTGTGCGTACCTGTACATGCTACGTGCGCGCCTCTACTATGACACGTGCGTGCCTCTACACCGACCAGTATATATGTACGTACACGTTCGCGACCAGAATGACAACGCTACGTACGCTTCGACCAGGTGGGTCCCGACTATCATGCACTTCCTTGCGTGCGAAGATGTAGCTGGTGGGTCCCAGCAGTCAGAGGCAAACGTTTTTTTGTGAAATATGGTGGCCCGTCCGGTGGGTCCCTGCTATCAGGTGGAGGAATAATTATTTTGCACGTAATAAGGAGGCACTTCCTTGCTGCGGTCGTGGACCCAGCTGTCGGCCTCTCAACGTACAGTCCACGTCTGATGGAAGCCGTTCCTTGACCACGTTGACCACGCCGCGCCGAGAGCACCAGGGCGGTGGACGACGGCGAGGCCTAGGAAGGGGACGACGCGAAGCCGGGGAAGACGCGGCAGTGGATGCCCACGCGTAGAGGAGTACGAGGGTTTACTGGTTCCCTGCGGTGTGAGGCTGCCGTCGCCGCAGAATAACAGTGGGTGTGGGTGAGTAGAGGGATGGCCTGGCCAGCGGTGGGAGTAGTAGGGGGCGGTGAGGCCTCCGCCGCATCGCAGCCGGCCACGGGAGGCAGGAGCACGAGGCACGACCGATGCTGGTTTGGACGGCTGGAGCAAGAAGACCAGAGGTTGAAGAAGCACTACGGCCGTTGGATGGACATCGTACGGCCACTGGAGCTAGAATCGTGCATATTGACTAAGTTGACAAAGCCCTCCATCCCCGTCAACTTAGTAGGCCCACAAGTCAGCCTGCCACTATACTGGGTCCCAGCTAACAGGGGGAGTATTCATTTTTTTGTGCGTAATAAGGAGGCACTTCCTTGCGTGCGAAGATATACCTGGTGGGTCCAACATGTCAGTGGGGGGAATGTTTTTTTCGCGAAATACAGAGGCCCTTCCGGTGGGTCCCAGCTGTCAGGTGGAGGAATCATTATTTTGCGCGTACAGTCCACTGCCGATGGATGTCGTTCGTTGACCAAGTTGACCAGGCCGCGCCGAGAGCACCATGGCGGTGGATGACGGCGAGGCCTAGGAAGGGAACGACATGGAGCCGGGGAAGACTCGGCAATGGTTGCCCACGCGGTGGGGAGTACGAGGGTTTACTGATCCGGCTGCCGTCGCTGGAAAATAACAGGAGGTGTGGGTGAGTAGAGGAATGGCCTGGCCACGGGAGGCAGCAATGAAGTAGGGTGGGACGGTGCGGCCTGTGCGGCAGCATAGCCGGCCACGGGAGGCGGGAGCGGGCAGTCCCACCGGAGCTGGTTTGGGCGGCTGGAGCAAGAAGATCAGATATTGAAGAAGCAGCACGGCCGTTGGATTAACATCCAACGGTCACTGCTGCTAGAATCGTTTGTGGACTAAGTTGACAAATCCAAAGTACACGTCAACCTAGTAGACCCACAAGTCAGCCTCCAAATCTGTCCCAAATAGCATATACCTTAATTTAAATTCAATGAAATTTTACCCGCACAAAAACAATGAAATTTAAAATATCAAAATCCAAAAGAAAACAGTATTTTGGAACTAATTGCCTGTTTGCTGTATTTTTTCATTTTACAGCCCATTTATTATTACTTATAGCCCATTTCTTATTACTTATAGCCCATTTTCTGGGCAAAATGCATCCCTCCTCGTCTTGAAAGATTTCCGGCCCAGCAGGGCGTAGAAAAGCAAGTAGGCCTACGTTGGTTATTCTACAAAAAACAAAATAGCTGGCTAGCCATTTTCAAAAAGGAAAAAAACAAACTAGGCTGGTCATGTGCTAAACATATGAAATAAAAGCCTGCGCTAGACGGGCCACGGGTCCCACACAACCCAGTTGATACCCTTCTCCGTCCCAAAAAAACAAAATTACTGTGCGCGCTGCTGGGTCCCTACTGTCATCCTCACCATATACAGTCATCTCCTTATTCCTCTCAGGTTTTGACCATGTTGACAACACCGGAGGGCGGCGCCGCCGCAAGCGAACCAAGGCGGAGGACGATGGTGAGGCCTCGGACGGGAACGAACAAGAGCCGAGGAAGATCACAGACAGCCGTGGGAGGCGGAAGCAGGCGGTCCCCCCGGCGCTGGTTTGGCTTTGGCGGCTCGAGGAAGAAGAGACTGAAGAAACGCGACAGACGTTGAATGTCAATCCAACGATCAAGGTTGGCACAATCATTTGTTGACTAAGCGGACACCAAGTAGCATACTTTTTATATATAGGAAGAAAATGCGAGGAAAATGCGTTCGTGTGCCGTCCTCCTCACAGGGAACGTTCGCCACATAAGTGACTAGCACCCTTGGTTTTCAACCGAGAGGTCTTGGGTTCGAGTCCCAGGAACTCTCAATTTTGTCCTCCTTCCTTCCTCGCAAAAAATAGGGAAAGAAAATCAAAGACTTGGGAAGGCGTACAGAACAAGCTAGTGTACCAGTAAAGAGACGTCGCCGAGTTTTAGAAAAAAGAAAGACGTGATCCTGTAGCTGGTTCGAATCCAAACCTAGACTATGACTATATATGGTGCTATGATACTCTGCAAGTAATGAAACTGACATATCCAACGTTCGCTTCTCCTCTTCTCTACTTACTCTACCTAGCATCAGTAGCTCTGGCCGCAGCAACCATGTCCGCTGGCTGCTCGTCCACCTGCTCTTCAGTAGGCAACAACCAGATATGTGCCAAGTCGCCACCCGTACCATCGCCTGTGGGTCTCATCACACCCTCTCCGGCACGCGCACCGCAGCCGATTGCTTATCGCAACCCGCTGTCGTTGGTTTGGTGCCACTACTGCAAATCACGCAGAGTCATCCGTCGCGTCTCAACCACAATCCGCAACCCTGGCCGAGTCTTCTACAAATGCCCGAATCATGGGGTAATAATATGTTTAAGTGTTGTTCTACTGCTTTCAGTTGCTGATTTTTTTAATAGTTTGGTTGATGATCTCCTAATTTGATTCATGCAGAAAAGGGAAGATTTGTGTGATTTGTATTTCTGGGAAGTTGTTGATGTGGGGGAATGCAACTACGCTGATTATTTGGTTAGCCGAGGAATCCCAATACCAGCAGGTTGGGGTGTTGGACAAGTAACTGAAGGAACGGGAGAAGAGGAAATGCAGAGCAGAAGGTTAAACATGTAGTTCCTCCGATGATGGCCAAGCAACAGCTGTTGAACGGACTTGACTGCAATGAGGAGATGAAAGAGCTTGTGAAGATAATGGGCAAACTCAATGTGCTCTGTAGGATGATTGTCTCTTTATTTGCCGTGTATGTAGCACTTGTGATGTATTCAGTGGCTACGACATGAGCACTTTGCTGAAACTAGTAATGAATGAAACATGTGTAGTAGGATGGGTGTAGTGTTGTGAACATCTAATGATTTCTATTAACGAAAATCAGGGGGTACCCCCTTTTGCTCATATAAATAAATAAATAGCAGAGGCCCTGTCGGGTCAGCTTTGTTCTCATTCGAAGACGTCGAGCAAATTGCAGTCCAACAGCAAACTATGTCATCAAATTCAAGTTTCACATCCAAATATGAGTACAACTAAACAACAACGTCATCATGTTTTAGTTGTCATACAATCACCAAACACAAATCAGCATACATAACAAGTGATGTTCTCACAGCAAAATACTAAACAACATGTTCATCAGGTTTCAGTTGTCATAGCGAACACAATTTGACATAGTAGATAAAAAACCGTCTTCTGACAGGCAGATACGACAAAAGCAATGTAATCATCATCCGCAGCAGCAGCGTCAACATCTTCGCCATGTGTATCAGTCTGAATCGTAATTCCCCACGGTGTCATCTTCTTCTTCGTCCTCAATGTCCTCGAACGTTGGCTTCTTCTTGATCAACTCTTGTATGTCCACAGCACGACAGGCAATCTTTTCGCCGGCGTCATTGACGTGATGGTTCTCAAAGATATTAGGAACATCTGTGTTATCTTGTACATCAGGAGCAGTGTAAACATCATCTTGTTGTGCAACTTCATTAAATGAATTCCTCTGCTCAAACCTTTGCAATACTCTCCAGTCATCGCTATGTGCAAATGTGTCTTCCAAGAAAAATATATGTGTTGCTTGATTTGCCAAAATAAAAGGCTCGTCGGTCTGGTACGCCGCCCTGACATTGATGGATTTGAAATAATCATCAGCTCTGGGTTTTGCGATCCTGGAAAATAGGTTATACCAACGACAGCACAACAGAACCACACACCGATGGTCCTCGAAACTGGAGATATACTGCAACTGAACAATCTCTGTTATGTTAGCATACATTTCAGTTGTCTCTTTGTCATACGTATCCGTGCTCATGATGGCACTGTTTTGTGTCTTCCTGCCTTCATCTCGTGCAAGGGTGTTGTAGCGCACATCTCCAACAACGCAAGATTCATAATGTCTTACTCGAGTATCAGGACCCATTGCTAGTGAGTAAAGGGCATCATCAACTGCCTGCCCATCCTCCCGCATCTTCTTAACCTATGGTTAGAAAATAGACAAGTTGATCATCTTATGTACTCAATATATTAAAAAACTGACAGTGCACTTCAAAAGCTTACATGGTTCTTGAACCATTTCGCAAATCCTGCCATAACCAGTTTGTCAATGTTTCTTGGATTTTGCGGCAGTAACTCCTCTTTGTAGATGCTGCACAACATAGTGATCGCGTCAAACATCTAAATATATAAGAATGTGCTGCAAGTTTAGTAGATTATGATGTATAAGCTGCAGTACTGCACTTACTTGATATAAGGTAGTATCTCAGCACAGTTATTCAACACATACCAAACCATTTTGTCCAAATCTTTAGGTTTGTCCTCTTGTCGACTCTTCCCTGTAACTGGAACAGAATAATCAAAAACATTGAGCCCGGGATTGTCTTCACCCACCTCTTTGCTAAGTTGACCAGCTGTTTCAATGTATTTTGAGCAGAATGTCAATGCTTCTATAGCAATGTAGGCCTCTGCAATGGAACCCTCGGGTCTAGCTCTGTTCCTAACATAGCCCTTGAAAGTGCCTAGCCGCCTTTCAATAGGGTACATCCAGCCATACTGTACTGGACCTCTAAGTAGTGCCTCATCAGGTAGATGAACAGCCAAATGCACCATCACATCAAAGAAGGCTGGAGGATATATCTTCTCAAGGTCGCATAGGATAGTTGGTATCTTGTCTCTAAGACGCTCCAAAGCATCTATCCTAATATTCCTACTGCATAGCTCCCTGAAGAATTGTCCCAACTCTGCAACTGCTCTGTATAAGTCAGGGCGGCCCAATCCTCTAAGGATAACAGGTAAAACCCTTTGAAGTAGGGCGTGGCAGTCATGAGTTTTCAACCCTTGTACCTTGTTTCCATGTGCACTGACTCTCCTTTCAGGGTTGGAAGCAAATCCATGTGGGAATCTCACACGTGACAGGACCTCGCAGAATTCTTTTCTTTTTACCTTGTCCAAGACGTACACAGCTGGTGCCATATCCCGTGGTTTACCTTCATCTTGCACCTGCAAATCCTTTCTGATACCCCGGTGTGTCAAATCAATCCTAGATTTTAAGGTATCTTTCGTCTTGCCTTCAATATTAAGAAGTGTGCCGATAATGCTGTCACATATATTTTTCTCGATGTGCATCACATCAAGATTATGTCGCAGATCCAAATCTTTCCAATACTCCAAGTCCCACAAAGTGGACCTGCGGGTAAACAATAATCTCTCTTCTACCCTGCCACGCTTCCTTTTCCCGCTACCATTACCAGGATGGTTTCCTGGTGTAATATTCCTGACCTTCTCTAATTCCACTTGCAACTCATCGGCGGTGAGCCTCTTTGGCGCATCACGGTTTTCATGCTTTGCATTGAACACATGTCTTCGGTATTTTCTAGGATGCGGCTTGTCCTTGGCAAGGAAACGGCGGTGTCCAATGTAACAGATCTTGCTAAGTATTGCGTATGACAGCGAATTCCTTTCACAGCGAACACATGCATTGTAACCATGTGTCGTTCGCCCTGACATAGTGCCCAAAGCCGGATAATCATGGATGCACCAAATTATAACAGCACGCAGAAAGAAATCAGCTGGTGGGCTGCTATATAGGTCTCGAGTGAGAACACCCTTCCATAGCTGTTGAAGTTCCTCCACAAGAGGCTCCATGAACAAATCAAAATCCTTTCCAGGACTTTTTGGACCTGGGATGAGCAAGGCCATCATGTAGTTTGATTCTTTGGTGCGGACATTTGGAGGCATGTTGTAAGGGATAACAAGCATTGGCCACATGCTATATGTGGCGCTCTGGTGGCCAAATGGGTTAAATCCATCTGAAGATAAGCCAAGTCTATTGTTTCTCGGGTCAGCAGCAAACTCTTCATATTTATCATTGAAGCTTTTGCACTCATTGCCATGAGATGGATGGCTCATTACATTCCGATCTCTGTACTCCTGGTTCCTAGAATGCCACAGTACATCCTCTCTTGTTTCAGCATCATGAAACAACCTCTGCAATCTTGGTGTAATTGGAAAATGTCTCAGAACATTATGAGGAATCCTCTTCACAGCATCTCCATCTTTCCATCTTGATGATTTGCATTTCGGGCATTCACTTAAGTTGGCATAATCCTTCCGGAACAGAACACATTTATTCTTACAAACATGGATCATATCATATCCAATTCCAACTGCATGAAGGAAATTCTTCATTTTACTGTAGGTGTGTGGCAGCTCAGACGCATCTGGGAAAGATTCGCGGAAAGCAGCCAACATCGCATCGAATGATTTGTTGGTCATCCGCTCAGATGTCTTCACCTGAAGAAAGGTGACCATAGCTGAGAATACTGAACAGCTTATTTCCTAGGTGACAGCAGCGTTGCATTGTTCCAACATGCGGGTCCACTGTTTTCTTCTGCAGGTGAAAGTTCACGGAATGCACGAGCATTTCGTAGCATTGTTTCAATGTTGGTCAAACTCACTAGCTCCGCCACCACCACCTCCTCCTCCTCTTCCACCTGAGCATCAGGCAGATCAAGATGGTGATCTGCTGCTTCCACGTAGTCAATAACATTGACGTTCACAGCTTCACCATGATGAACCCACCTAGTATATGTGACCGACATCCCATACAAGTGTAGATGATTTTGCACAGTTGACTGGGGTCTTGTAACTGAATTCATACAACTACTACACGGGCAGAGCACATCTGATTTTGGACCATCGTACTCAGCTCTGATAAAGTTCATGAAGTTCTCAACCCCCTCGACATATGCAGCAGAGAATCTTCGAGCAGAAGTTATCCAAGTCATGTCCATCTATTAGACATACAAATTAGTTCTTCTACTAGATATTACAGGAAAAACATATATCCTTTTTTATGAAGTCTAGAAAAAAATACCTAGGTCGATGTCTAAAGCGATGGCAAGATATTTGGACGAGCAGATCTAAGTAACGAAATATATGTAAAGCTAATTCAGCAAACAGATTTGAGTGCCAAATTATGGCAGGCTGTTTCAGCAGTCAATGAGGCCGAGCACACAGCCATCAAACTATCGAAGGCCGTCGCAGCAACAAAGATCGAGTATAAAACGGTGTAGAGCTATTTCACTTGACAGATTGGCTACTAGACCATGGCAATCTACGTCACAATAAATATATGGCAGGATATTTTAGCAACTAATCGGCCTTGGCATGCCATCTGAGCTAAGCAGATTGAGTGCAGAACATGGCAAGGAAGCTTCTTAAGCAGAGCATATTGACAGTAAACTACTTCGGCAAACAATGAGATTAACAGCGTCTATCAGCTAACATTCAGCGCTACACCGACATGAATGGGGCCTCAATCTAGAATGCGCGTATCATGGAGAAGTTGACCGCCGTGCATCTCCACACGAACGTCGCCAGCGGTGGCGGCGCTGACCTCCGTGCGCCTCCACAAGAACGTAGCCCGAGGTGGCGGCGCGGCTAGAGGACGGCAGTCTACGAGAGCGTACTGTGGGAGCGAGAGGATCGCCGAACCGCGGTGCCGACGTATCGGCGCGGCGGGGGGGCGGCTTTGGCGGAGCGAATGGAGTGGAGGGGACAGGGGGAGGGGGTTTGGGGAATATTATTGGCTAGTTGGCCGAAGGGCGGTTGAATCGTATTTGGGGAGAATTTTTGGGTGTGGGGGGGAGGATTTTCGCGCTGTGGGCGGGGGGAGTTTGGCGCATGGTCGGTTTCTCCAAGTGCAGTCCCACGTGTCAGTGAAGAGGCAAGCCGAAGCGCGTTCCGTTTGCGTGAGCCGTGTGCAGGACCGAACGTGTGTGGGGTGTAATGCGACTGCGACAGGAGTGCTGTGAGTGTACCGCCTTTTTTCCTTTTAAACTAGGTGATTCGCCCCCTCAAAAAAATTTGTTGCTTCGTGCGATCCATCGATACTACTACTAGTAATCCGGTAATCCCGACTAAAATGGCGCGGCCGGGTCTTTTCCCGCGCGATATGCTGGGTGGTTGGCTTAGTTGGGTTTTTTAGGACGAGTAATGCTACACCTACGTAATCCCAGTTACGTAATTAACGTAATGTGAAACGTGTGAGCTGTTGATTGTAGATTGGGGGGAGGGAGGGGCCCACCACCATGAAAATCAGGGGAGGAGAGAGAGAGATGCAATTTATGTTAACCCTTTCATAGGTTCCCGTAGATGTAGAAAGATGTGAAATGCGTGAATGTGTAGTGGACGTACTATTGGAGTGCCTAAGATAATTTGTGAATGTATAGACCCTATGTGTTTATTTTATTTCGCATGTTAGATTTGTCTCGTTTCAATAAAAAGCAGAGTTGGTGATGATGGTGTGCCTGTCATCCTGCAATATAGGTCGTCCGATCTATATCTAATGGATAGGAAGGAAACTATGACAATTTACCCGCACTCCTCTCCACATTTGCAGATAAGGCTTTCCCTCGTTCATCCTTTTCTCCCACAAGATCTTGATCTTCCGTGCAACGCACGGGCATCTTGCTAGTACTCCTACAATATGTATATTATTGTGAAAGTTTATATACACCGGCCGAGATTAATGCAAACACGGCAGATTTTCATTACATTTCGAACTTTTATAGGACAAAAAAATAAAAGACACCCAACCCTAAACCTATTCTACGGCGGCGACCGACTTCCTCCATCTGTGATCTCCATGTAAGGTACCAGGGGTTCAAGACCCGTGAAGTGAAGGTGCGGTCTCCGGCGAGGAAAAGTAGAACACGGGAGACGGACCGGCTAGTTGGCACACCATGCCCTGCCGCCTCCCATGCCCTACTAATCCTCGGAGGAGTCCCCGACCTCGGCGGTGCCGGACATTGGATGGCGGCAGGTAGGACGCGTGGCTGACGGTGCTCCCGTTGTCGGCCGCCAGCGTGGCCACCGCTTGTGCAGCGACTTGAGCGAGGGCGGCGACCTCGAGCTCCATCCCCGAAGACAAGCTCTCCCGTAGAGCGTTCGCGCTTGCGGTCATCGCGGATGTGGTTCCAGGTAGGAGGACGATGCGCTATGGTGTGGAGGTTAGCTGGGCGTTGCCGTTTTAATTAGCGCATTCCAGTGAGGCCAAGCGTCTGGGTGCGTCATTAAGTCACGGAGTTGGTTCCTCGGGCACCGAGCCTCTTAACAACGACATATGAATGGACGGCATGAATGCGGGCAGCTGGCGCCGGCAGGCAACGCACCGCGTGACGGCGCGAGGGACGAGGGTTTTGGTGTGCCAGGGTAGTCAGCTGCGGTCGTGGCAACGTTGGAGATGCCCTTTGCTCACATGCGATCCCCGCATGTCATTGAAAATGCAAGACGACCTGGCATGGTCTCAGGTCTAGAGGATGCAGTTGGCCGCGCTACACCACTCCGCGGACGCGTCGCGGCGCCCCGTGCATCCTCGGCGAGCCGGGTGTTGGGGTGTCTTTGGATTGTGGCCAAAGTGCACCTTACCAAAATTTTGGTCATGACCCAAAGATTGGTCTTTGTTTGGATGGTTGCCATTTTTTTGGCATGCCAATGAACTCTAGCCAACTCTAGTTCATTTTTCTTGCCAATGTCGGCCAAATCATGGGCAACCAATACCTCAACCAAAATTTTGGTCATGACCCAAAGATTGGTCTTTGTTTGGATGGTTGCCATTTCTTTGGCATGCCAATGAACTCTAGCCAACTCTAGTTCATTTTTCTTGCCAATGTCGGCCAAATCATGGGCAACCAATACTTTAACCAAATTTTTGGCTACCCAAAGCTTTGATGGGGCAACCTTGGGCACAAACCAAACAAACCGTTGGTCGTGCCACAGCACTAATGCCACCCTCGGCAAACTGAAACCGACCGTGTCTAGCGACGATAGGAGTGTGTCGCTCACCGCGGTCGCCGTGTCCAGAGGCGGTGCTGGAGCTGCGCCCCATTGTTGGCCCCAACGACCCACATGAACGGTTGTCGGTGGCGAGGAGGTCGTGGGCCAGCTCCTCCATTGGACTAGTCTGCGCTATGTCGTCCCGACGGGTGTGCCCCACATGTCTGTTTCCCTGTTTTCCTGGCCATATTCGAGTGTTAGTGCTCCGCGTTGCCCATTAGGCCTTTCACTATGTAGGCCAAGCGAGACAACTTATTGTTTATTTGAGCTGTTCAAGTATAATCATGTGGCGTTTGCTTATTTCTCATTCCTCTCCAACCCTCTTCTCCATCGATAATGTCGCCCTCCAGTCTAGTCCATCCTCCCGCATGCCTCATTTGAACATTCCGCCGAGTATCATTCGCATGTACCCACCCTAGTCCTCTTTCAATAGATCTCCGGACCCGAGATGAAATCAAGAGGGAACGAGTGGGGGCACGTGATGCCTAAGGCGGATTCAAAAATTTTAACTGGTGATCATACCATCCGCAAATCATATATAAAGGGTATTCAATGTTCGTTTCATTTTTGAACGTACAATATACTCCCTCCTATCCTTTCTAATTTACATATAAGTTTTATGTGTAGTCAAAACATATCTACTTTGATAAAAAAAGGTATCAACATTCAACAATGCCCAATCAATACTGTTAGATTCGTACGTACTCCTAGATTTGTACTCGAGATGGTTTCCAATTTGACTATTGACAAGATTAATAGTACATGAGATGTATAATGTGAAAATTATATCATTGGAAACTCCTTTCACATACGAATTTGACCGTATGCTTTGTGAAAGTTGCATGTCATATATTATTACTCTAACATTTGGTCAAAGTTAGCCTCAAAAAACGCATTAGACCCTGTATGCTTTGTGTAAGTTGCATGTCATATATTATTACTCTAACATTTGTGTAAGTTGCATGTCATATATTATTACTCTAACATTTGGTCAAGGTAGTATAGTGGAAGTGGATCCTCTGACGTAGGTATCCCTGCCTTACCCTCCCTTTCGGTCACTTACTAGCGGACCCCATGCTTGCTAGGCCCCGCATGTCAGTTACGCAATGGGTTCGGCCACGTCAGGGGATCCTCATCCGTAGTATACTCCCTCTGTTTTTATTTACTCCACATAAAACGGAGGGAGTGGTGGTATAATAAATGACGCGGGCGGGGGAGGGGGAGGGACGTCGGTTTGCTCTCAACTGCGGTCCCACAAGCGAGCGAAAATGCAAGACGAAGTGCGTTCCATTCGGTGAGCGACGTGGAGGATCCAGCGTGCCGGGCTGCAACGCGAACGCAACAAGAGCGATGTACAGTCAAAACCGATTGACCGGTCGTCACCGGAACCACTATTCACACCAGAACCTTCGCTGCTCGGCCTATGCCAGCCACTGCCCTAAAACCACACCAAATCTCTAGCCCATTCCCCACCTTTCGATTCCCTAGCCCGCATCAAGCGTCCCCTAGTTCGCTGGAAAGCCATGGTGCGCCGCAAGATCTCTTACTACAAGATGCTGACGCCGGAGCGCCGCGCAGAAATCGCGGCGGCGGTCGGCGCCACAGACCTTCGTTCCCAAGCTCGCTTTGCGGCGGGCCAATCCTAGAGTTCTCTAGAGCCAAGCTACGAGGAGGAGGAAGCCGATCCAATGTTCATGGCGGAGGTTGCGGCGCAGAAGGCCCCCGAATGGTATGAGACGATGGACATTGACTTCTTGCCGGCGTCCGAGTCCCCCATGGTGCAGGCGGACCAGCGGTTCAACATGGCGATACTAAAGGAGGACCGGGAGGCAGAGGCTCAACTCGACGCGGAGCGCGCGCATGTCGCTACCGTCGAGGCTCTCATGCAGGCGGAACCGGATGTCGTGGATGTGAACCGGGCGGCGGAGGCTCAACTTGAGGCGGAGCGCGCGGATACCGCTGCCATCGAGGCCATCCTGCAGGCGGAACCGGACGTCCTGGACTTGAACCGGGTGGCAGAGGCTCGACTCGACGCAGAGCGCGCGGATGCCGCTCTCATCGACGCCCTCCTGCAGGCGGAACCGGACATCCTGGACTTGAACCGGGCAGCGGAGGCTCGACTCGACGCGGAGCGCGCGGATGCCGCTGCCGTCGAGGCCCTCCTGCAGGCGGAACCGGATGTCCTCGACTTGAACCGGGCTGTGCTCTTGTCCGTGCAGAGCGCCCGCACGCTCCGCTTGAACAAGTAGCTGGAGGCCGAGGACAACCACGGTGTTGAGACACACGTCGGCACCGACGGCTGGTTCGCGCCGGCAGCCAAAGACGACGAGGCCGTCTCTTTCCGCGAGCAGTGATAGTTTTTCTGTATGTTGTTGTTTTCATGGATCTTTTGCTATGTAAAAACATATATTTGTTATGCAAGTCGCCTGACTTGGGTCAGTCTACCATTTCAGGTGGTTGGATGAATATCCTACGTCTCCTAACCCTTCTTTCCTTCTTCCTCACCTCTTCTTCTTCCCCAACAGACCACCGCACGAGCCGTATGGATACTCCCCAACATGCGGTTGGACAAACATACTCTATGAACGAAAATTATGTGTCGGCGATAGGATGACTGAGTTTGGTTTGTCCACGTGCGACAGCACGTGTCAGTGAGGGTGCGTTCCCTTGGTTGGGTTTGCGGCGTGCAGGAGCGACAGTGTGAGGGTGCGGTGCGTCCGCGGCGTGCAGGAGTGGCCGTGTGAGGGTGCGGTGCGACCGCGACAGCCGTGCACAAGTGTACCTCCTTCTCATTTTGAAAACTTTAGGCAAGCTTGGCAAAAATGTGTGGTGAAGTTTGGCAATGCAAGGCCTAGACCCAAACAGGATAAGTACGTACATACTAAGAGTACTAGTGTTAAAAAAGAAAGGCGGGGTTTTCCTTCACGGGATTTAATCGATACAAATCCTCATTTCACGTGTCAATTAATGCGTATTTTTTTCTCCAAAGACGAAAGAGCTAACCATCTCACTCCTCATTGCTTGATTAATGCAGCGCCATGCAAACCAACCTTCTCACTTCCGCATGCATGCAGGGGATATTAATGTCCTTGGTTGCTAACCCCATCAATTTTGCCTCGATTAGTGTTAGTGGCCCTTTGCAAATTGTAATTTTGATATACTGTCCTTGTGTACAAAAAATGGAGGTAGTAACTATATTTGACTTCCTTCCCCATTGCGGTGACGTCGGCGATATCTTTTTTTGGTGGTTTGGCGAAGTGCGTTCGACGGAGAACACCATTGAGGGAGACCACGGTAAGTCATTCGCAAGTGCCGCCTGCAAGCCGAGACAACTGCCTTATTTGCATCCAGGATGTCCTTTACTAGTACTACTAGGAGCACTAATGCGGTGAGATGGCTTCTCGAAGAAGACGATGGAGAAGCGGAGTCAGCGAAGAGTGAAATGATGGTTGCTTCGTCCGTGCTTTTGTGATTTGACGCCTCACTGCTTTGTGATTTGTGATAGAAGGGACAGGGGAGTAGACTCTGTGCTCTATACTGTACTACATGCGTCAAGCATGGGAGAAAGAGGAGAGACGTTGCATTTTTCTATTCCTTCAATCAATCAATGAGGGAGCTTCGGTTCCATCTTTTTGGCTTTGGCAACACCGTCCACAATGGTTCCCACGATGCCAAAACCTATTTTCACATTTGGCTACACATTGTGGATGCCCTTAACCGTACCACTTGGTTTTGCTCCTATGTGCTATCTATACAAATCTCAATTATATTGATCTAAAAAAATTATAGAATCGAGATTAGTAAAAAGGAGGTGATTTTGCCGCGCGGATGGCGGGGGAGGTTTCTTATTTGAGCAATGCTACATCCACGTAATGGTTTATGTAAAGTTACGAATTGATGTGATGTGGGACTATTTGATTGGATTGAAGGAGAGGATTAGGCCCACCCCACCTGAAAATCAGGGGGGCATATATAGATTAGATGGAAAGTATACGTAGCAACTACGTAGCCCTTTGTAAGTCTAGGATTAGGCTTCTTATTTTCGTAGGACGTTGTCCTGGCGGTTTGCTAACATGCGGTCCCACGTGTCAGTGCTTTACCAAGCCGATCTGCGTCCCACATGAGGCAGAACAACGGCAGAAGCAACACGTGGTTAAGTTGAAGAAGATGAGGGAGAAGCGGATTCAGCAACGAGTGAAATGATGGTTGCTTCATCTCTCCAACTTAACTGCGGGAAAGGTGCAACTTTGTGATTTGACGCCTCATTGCTCATTACTATGCTGGCCCCATGACTGGGGTGCTTCACCCCGTCTGCTCTGCGCTGTATTCTGGTATGGCACGTGGACCCGGTAGCTTGATGTCCCACATGTCGGCGAAAGGGACTAGAAGATTTATGAAAGCGAGCGCTCCACTCTTACGACGGAGGAGTAGACGACACGACGGCCAAGTGAACTGTCACTTGTACTGTATAGTACTATAGTTTTGCTGTTTCGCACGATCCATCGATACAAACCCGATTAAACAGGAAAGGGCGGGATTTTTCCCGTGCGGTAGATGATACTGGCCATACATTTCAAAGGCAATTTTAATGTATGCAAACTGAATAATTATAAGTAACAATATGATATCTAGTATAACTAAAAACACATATGATTTATTGTGTTAGAGTGTAGTAGCAGTGCTGTATTGCATAGTTGTTAGATGTAACATGCGAGAACGTGTAGAGATGTAGTTTTGGAGGGCCTACAGAGAGAAAAGCGTAATACAGTCACCGAACTTCAGAATAAGCTGATTACGGTCACTATATACATTTTGCGGTGATTATACGGTCACTTGCTCATAGTTCAGCATCGGATTGCACTCTGTTGACCGGCCAAATAGTCTGCGTGGCGCCATGTTGACTAGTTAAATTGACCACGTTCCTTGTGGGTCCCACCTGTCAGTTCGCATAGGCAAAAGGTCAGATAAACACAAATTTACGCAGGCGCTACAAGGCTCCAACCCGTGCGCGGGAATCACCTGGTTGTGTATGTGTCTGTTAGGGCCTGATGTGTGCGCATGCACGTGTAGGTTGAGCACTTGAGCGTGAGAGTGTGTGTTGGTCGTGTGGTGTACTGGTGTGTGCATGCATGCGTGCGTGTGTGTGTCTGAGTGTCGCGTGCGTGCATGTGAGTGTTGCGTGCGTGCGTGGCTGCGTGTGTATGTGTGAGTGTTGCGTGCGTGCGTGGGTGCATGTGTTTGTGTGAGTGTTGTGTGGATGCAGTTCGTGTGCATGCGTGCATGTGTGTATAATCACCACACTAGCTCCTGTGTGTTAAAACAGATGGCTCAGCATACCAATACAAGGCCACCTTGTCCGTTGTGCCCGCGGTCATGACATCGAACCACCGTCCAAATATTTTTTGTCGTTTGTTTTCATTCTTACTAGCAAGATGCCCGTGCGTTGCACGTAACCACAAGATGCATTTGTATGACTTGTTTATCTTGTGAGAGAAAAGGATGAACGAGGGAAGGCCTTAATTGCAAATGTGGAGAGGTGTGTGGGTACCTTTTTGCAAAATTGCCATAGTTTCTTTCTTATCCGTCAGATATAAATCGGACGGCCTATATTGCAGGATGGCAGGCACACCATCATCACCAACTCTGTTTTTTATAAGAGTGTATTTTATGTATTTTATAAGAGTGTAGATGTAGAGTAGATACAAGTGGAAAGGTGGGCACGATGGTAGTGAGATAATGTGATGCAACACTAGAGGTGTGAAAGTGCAACTATCCCTAGGTGGTTTTGGTAATTCATAACAACATATAGCTCATTGAGCTAATGTTATTCCAAGACAATTATTTCAGGAAAGCTCAATGATTGGCATGGCATGGATGGTGAAAGTGGAACCCTCAAAATGCTAAGGACAAAGGATTGGCTCAAGCTCAAAAGCTCAAGACTCTTCATTTCACATTTTAGTGATCCAAGATCACATTGAGTCCATAGGAAAAGCCAATACTATCAAGGAGGGATGAGGTGTTGCTTAATGATCCTTTTGCTTCATGTGCTTAATGATATGCTCCAAAGTCCTCACCTACTTTCCCATATCCACAAATGACCTAAACCCTAAGCCAAACTCGGTCCTACCGATTCTTTCTATCCGGCGCCACCGAGTTTCACTTGTCATAAGCCACTGCCAAACCCTAGCAAATCGGTTCTACCGATAGGGATCTCGGTCTCACCGAGATGGGATTGCAATTTCTCTGTTTCCTTTTCGTAAATTTTCGGTCTCACCGAAAGAGCGGATCGGTCCCACCGAGATTGCAATGTAAACTCTCTGTTTCCCTTTTGTAACTTTTCGGTCTCACCGAAAGAGCAAATCGGTCCCACCGAGTTTACCTGACCAACTCTCTGGTTAGCCTATTACCAAATCGATCTCACCGAGTTTGTGTAATCGGTCTCACCGAGATTACGTTATGCCCTAAATCTAACCATATCGGTCCTACCGAGTTGCATGTCAGTCCCACCGAAAATCTCTAACGGTCACTAGGTTTACTATTTCGGTCCGACCGAGTTTGTTGATTCGGTCCCATCGAGATTGGTAAATTGTGTGAAACGGTTGGATTTTGTGTGGAGGCTATATATACCCCTCCACCTCCTCTTCATTCATGGAGAGAGCCATCAGAACACATCTACACTTCCAACTCATATGTTCTGAGAGAGAACCACCTACCCTTGTGTTGAGGCCAAGATATTCCATTCCTACCATATGAATCTTGATCTCTAGCCTTACCCAAGTTGCTTTCCACTCAAATATTCTTTCCACCAAATCCAAATCATGCGAGAGAGAGAGTTGAGTGTTGGGGAGACTATCATTTGAAGCACAAGAGCAAGGAGTTCATCATCAACACACCATTTGTTACTTCTTGGAGAGTGGTGTCTCCTAAATTGGCTAGGTGTCACTTGGGAGCCTCCGACAAGACTGTGGAGTTGAACCAAGGAGTTTGTAAGGGCAAGGAGATCGCCTACTTCGTGAAGATCTACCGCTAGTGAGGCAAGTCCTTCGTGGGCGATGGCCATGGAGGGATAGACAAGGTTGCTTCTTCGTGGACCCTTCGTGGGTGGAGCCCTCCGTGGACTCGCGCAACCGTTACCCTTCGTGGGTTGAAGTATCCATCAACGTGGATGTAGGATAGCACCACCTATCCGAACCACGGGAAAAACATCCGTGTCTCCAATAGCGTTTGAATTCTCCAAACCCTTCCCTTTACATTCTTGCAAGTTGCATGC
The DNA here is from genome assembly GCA_032464435.1 of Aegilops umbellulata. NCBI lineage: Eukaryota > Viridiplantae > Streptophyta > Magnoliopsida > Poales > Poaceae > Aegilops > Aegilops umbellulata. The sequence continues at coordinate 293,770,492 of CP136060.1, forward strand.
TTTAATTTCCGCTGCCTATATACTCTTTGCATGCTTGCTTGAATTGTGTGATGATTGCTTGACTTGTCCTAAAGTTGCTAAAATCTGCCAAGAACTAAAATTAGGAAAAGGTTAAGCTTTTATTTGGTCAAGTAGTCTAATCACCCCCCCCCCTCTAGACATACTTCCGATCCTACAAGTGGTATCAGAGCTTTGGTCTCCATTTGCTTTGATTTCCATAGCTTTTGGTGGTCATAGCCTTGGTTTCACAACCTAGGAGAGTATGGTGTCTAGCGAGGGAAATTATCACCGTAGAGGTCCTTACTTTGATGGTACTAATTTTACTAGTTGGAAGCATAAAATGAAAATGCATATTCTTGGACATAACCCCGCCGTTTGGGCTATTGTGTGTGTTGGTTTGCAAGGTGACTTCTTCGATGGGAAAGAACCAAACCGTGAAGCTACCACGGATGAGTTGAAGATGCTACAATACAACGCTCAAGCTTGTGATATTCTCTTCAACGAATTGTGCCCTGAAGAATTCAACAAAATCAGCCGTCTTGAGAGTGCAAAGGAAATTTGGGATACTTTGATTGATATGCACGAAGGTACCGACTTCGTCAAGGAATCCAAATTGGATGTGCTTCAAAGTCAACTTGACAAGTTCAAAATGAAGGATCATGAAGGTGTCGCTGAAATGTACTCTAGGCTTGCTCTCATCACAAACGAGATTGCCGGCTTAGGGAGTGAAGAGATGACCGACAGATTCATCATCAAGAAGATCCTAAGAGCCTTGGATGGAAAATATGATACCGTGTGCACATTGATCCAAATGATGCCCAATTACAAAGATCTCAAGCCAACGGAGGTCATTGGAAGAATTGTTGCTCATGAGATGTCACTCAAGGATAAAGAGGAACTTCACAACAAATCAAGTGGTGCTTACAAAGCCTCATGTGAAGCCCCCACATCATCAAGTGAGAAACAAAACTTCAATGAAGAACTGAGCTTAATGGTGAAGAACTTCAACAAGTTCTACAAGAGTAGAAGCAAAGATAGAAGCTCCAAGTCAAGGTCCTACAATGACAAAAGATCTTCTAGTCGAGAGCGAAACTGCTACAATTCTGGAAGACCCGGACACTATTCCAATGAGTGTACGGCTCCCTACAAAAGAAGAGAAGATTCTCCAAAAAGAAGAAGCAGAAGAGAAGAATCACCATCAAGAGAGAGAAGGAGTAGAGATGATCGTTATGAACGAAGATACTCACGGAGAAGCAAGGATTCGGAAAGAAAGGAAAAATTATCAAGGATCTACACAAAACGAAGACATCAAGCTCATGTTGGTGAATGGGTATCCGGCTCCGACTCCGACAACCACTCCGAGAGAAGTTATCACTCCGATTCCGAATATACTCAAGATGAAGGTGTTGCCGGTCTAGCACTTGTGTCAACCAACTCCTACGACATATTTGACTCACCAAATGAAGGAATTGGAAGATGCTTCATGGCCAAAGGTCCTAAGGTAACTCACCCTGAGTATGTTGATTTTAATAGTGATGAAGATGACTTGTTAGGTGATGATGTTTACTTGTTGACAACTCTAGTGATGAATACTATGTTGAAACATCAATAAATCATGCTAATCAAGATAAAACGAATGACAATGATAAGGAGAAAATTGAGGCTCTAACTAAAGAACTAAACACTCTTAAGTTAGCTCATGAAACTATCTTCGAAGATCATCGAGAACTTTTAAGAGCTCATGAGAAGTTACGCTTTGAAAAGCTCAATCTTGAGCAAGAGCATGAGTTTTTAAAGGCAATCAATGATGATCTCCACAATAAAAGTTCTTCTTACATTGCCAAGCGTTTACTCTTATCCACTTACATGCCTCAAGTCAAGTCTAGTAATAAGAACAAGAAAGATTCTTCCTCTAGTAGTAACAATGATCATGTTAAATCCAATATTGTTGCTTCTAGTAGTTCTCTTGATTCCACTAATGATTCTACTAGCCAAGTTACACTTGAGCAAGAAAATAGCTTATTGAAGGGAATCATAGAGAAAGGAGTGTACAAAAGCCTTGCCGGAAGTAAGCAATTCGAGGATATCGTACGCAAGCAAGGAAGGCACCGGAAGAATCAAGGTGTTGGTTTTGAACGAAAGTTCAATGCCAATGGAGTTGAGTGGGAAGAAGATCAATACCCCAAGACAAAGTTTGTTCCTCAACAAGAGAAGTATGATCCTACTTCTTTCAAGGGGACACAAACTCAAGATGATCTTCCACCACAAGACTACAAACAAAAAGGCAAGGACAAGCTTCAAGAGGAAATTGATGCATTTGAAGAATCCCCTAAGACCTTAGTCAAGTGGATTCCCAAGACTACTTCAAGTTCCACTTCATCAAGTACGACTACAACTCCAAGGATTCCCGTCAAGATGGTGTGGATCCAAAAGAAGAAGAACTAGAGAGTTCTTGAGGGTGACTCCGCCAACATACTTCACTCTTATCATTTTGGCAAGAACAAGTGCAATCAACTTCCACATCTTGCACTAGTTCAAGGAGTCACAAACCCTCTTGTTGATAAGACAAGGGACAAGGTAACCTAAAAGCTTTCATAGACATCATCTTGTGCGAGCATCACTCTATGTCTATGGATATCCTTGTTTGTTCCTTGTGGGACTAACCCATGTAGGTATTGAAAGTGCAATTCACTCAAAAGGATAGCTCCAAGTGATCTACATCAACATTGAGCATCCACATCTTCAACATCTACATGAAGTCGTCATCGACAAAACCCAAGGTTAGTTCATCCCTCTTAGGGGGGATATCACATCTAGGGGGAGCTTTACTCTAAGACTTGAGTTAAAGCAACTCTAATGATGTGAACACAACAATGCTTTATGTAAAAGTGGTAACCCCACTTGAGCTTAAACGATGAGTATGACCTATGATCAAGTGTTCTCATTTGATTCCTAAGTCAATATACTCATATATAGATGACCTAGTCATCGCCAATTGCTTGATAGATGCTAGAATTGGTTGTGCATGCTTTGTCACATATTTCAATTACCATTTTATTGTGTGAGCATGTTGGTTGCATATTTTACTCATTCGAGGACATCCACTTGTTGTTTTGATTGTTTGGCTTTATTTTTGTTTTGCCAAGTGGATGGACAAGAATGCCTAAGAACCTTCTGTAGCTATCTATGCTTTTCTCGTCTCAAACTCTATTCATGCTACATCACAAAATTGATCAAGTCAGATTTGAACCACTCTATGTGAGGAGCACTCAGAGTCCCCGATTCGTCATAGACTTAAACTTCCAAAACCTCTTTGTGATTCTCGGTCTGACCGATACTCCACTTTCGGTCTTACCGAGATCATTAAGTTGATCTATGTTTTCGATCTCGGTGCAACCGATTTGAACCATTCAGTCACACCAATTTGCAATAATTGTATACATTTTTGCATCTCGGTGCCACCGAGTTGTTCCACTCGGTCACACCGACAGGGTCGGGCTATATATAGACACGGGCAAAAATTTGGAAATTTCTCCGAACCCTTTCGCCCGCGCGATAGCTTGCTCTGCCAACGTGGTCTCCGGATCGTCTCCTCGCCGCCAGCCGCCTCCAGTCGCTGGTCTCTGTCGCCGTCAACGGGATTCAACCCCGCCATTGCCGCCGTAGCGAGTCTCCGCCGAACTAGGGTATGGACTTGATCTTTGTGCTATTACCCAATCCGATTCCTAGCACATTGTGATCATATTGATTCTAGCCACGTTTGATAAACTCCTATCCAATCAATGAATTCGTAGAATAGGATTGATTTGAAAATTTTAGGGTTAGGTTTCCGCCGAAACCATCTCGGACCCACCGAGTTGAAAAACTCGGTCCCACCAATTTGGCTCATGTCATTGCACTAGTGAGACTCGGTCTGACCGAGTATTGCTAAATCGGTGTGACCGATTTTGAAACTTTGTGAAACCCTAGCAGTCTCGGTGCCACCGAACTGTGACTCGGTCTGACCGAGTTCACTAGTTTAGGTTCCAAAAACTGCTTCGGTATCACCGAGTTTAAAAATCGGTAGTTCCGAAATTATTTCTGTGGGAAACTAAAACTAAGATTTCGAACCATTCGTTTGCAAAAATCTCTGCATTTTGTGATGCTCATCCACTCTACCTCATCTATAAACTATTCACAGGGTCAGCAGTCAGCTTGTTCATCATGTCAGACTAGAGTGATAGCCAGAACATGTCAGAACAGCCAGTGCAGATGAGTGAGGGCACTAGTCCCTCCAGTTCTTCAAATGAAGGCAGCAGGAGCACCCCTAGCAACCTGCCAAAGGCTGCCACAAGACAAAGGAAGAAGAGAACCTCAGAATCAGAGGATAAGGACTATGTGGCAGAAGAGGAAGCAACTTCCATGAAAGTTGTGCTCAAGAAAGAGCATGGCTCAAGACAGAGCACCAAGCCAGGCTTAAAGGTCAAAAGGCCAGCAGGCAGGCAGCCTATGCCAAAGGCCAGAGCCTCAACAAAGATTCTTGAGAAGCCTGCACCCAAAGAGCCAGTTGCTGCTGAAGGGAAGAAGGAAAGGAAAAGAGGCAGATGGTGCAAGAAAGTTGATCCCATGTATGAATTTGAACAGCATTCTTCTGATGAGGAAGAAGAAGAAGAGGTTGCTGCACCGGCACCTAAGGCACCCAAGCTAATGGGTGATGCTATCAAATCAGGGGCTACTGCATCTAAGCCCAAGGAAGCACCTAAGGTTGCATCAAAGGCCAAGACAGCTCCAAAAAGAAATACAAGGAGCATCCCAGGTGTTGAGAAGAACAAGGCCCCAGTGCCTGACACTGCAGAAGAAGAGGAAGGCCAAGTTCTCCGAAAGTTGAAGCCCAAGATCCCAGACCACAATGATGCTCATCCTGTGGCTGAGGATATGAAGATCAGAAGAGACTCAGGACTGAGAAAGTGGAGAGCAGAGGATCCATATGCTACCAGGAGGAGGACTGATGTTGACTACAGGTTCCACACTAAGGAACAACAAGACTTCTATGAGACAGTCTTATTGGACAAGAAGCCCATTGTGTGTGATATGAGATGGGTCGACTGGGAATACATCAAGGACAATGAAGAGCACTATCCTGGAGTGCAAGACAGCTTCAAGGCATGTGGAGTAGCTGACTTTGTTGGGCAGAAGCTCACAAACTGGAATGAAGAGCTGATCATGCAGTTCTACTCCACAGCACATTTTTATCCAGATGGCAGAATTGTATGGATGTCTGAAGGTACGAGGTACCAATCAACAGTTGCTGAGTGGGGACAGCTCATCAATGCCCTAGAGGAGCATGAGGATGACCTAGATATTTATGCCAAGAAGAAGATGGACCACAACTCTATGTCAAATATGTACAAAGAGATCCCAAACAAGGCACTTGACACTTTCAAGTTTGGATCAGTACATTATCTTCTGTCAGGATTGCCAACCATCAATTGGATACTGAGGCACACCTTGTTGCCCAAGTCAGGTGATCACAAGATGATCAGAGGCCATGCAATCAACTTGCTTCATATCTTTGATGTGCCACAGAAATTCAAAGTCATGAGCCTCATGGTAGAAACAATCAAGAGGACTGCAGCAGACCAGAAGAGGAGCTGTGGATATGCCCCTCAGATCCAGGAGCTGATTAACTCCAAGATGGGCACAGGCATATACCTCTTGGACAAGGAACATTTGCCTATTCACCCAGATTTTGAAGATAACGAAGTTGTGATGAACAAAGATGAACCATCTTCAGCCCATGCACAAGCATAGAAGGAGAAGGCAAGGAAGGAGAAAGCTTCAAAGATGCCAACTCAAGAGGAGGCATCTGAATATTTCTTGAAAACCAAGCAAGAGTAGCTCAGTTACTTGATTGCATCCACCCTGAGGATAGAGAAAGGACTGGCCACCCTCACTCAGAATCAGGAGAGCTTAGAGAGAATCGTAGAACAAAAGTTCTATGACTTGGATGCCAAAGTGACAGAGATTTAGTCTGCAGTGGAGCAACTTCAAGATGACATGCAGGAGAGGAAAGGGAAGACTACCACTGATGCATTTGCCAGAGTGCCACGAGCTCAGAGGTCCAATGCAGTGCCAGTTCCTGACAGAAGAGCCACCACCTCAGCTCCAGCCACAGCACCAGCCCAACCAGCTCCAGCATCTACTTCAGCCCAGCTCCAACCACGTCTACAGAAGCCTTCGTCCTTGGAGTGATCCAGACTCCACCACCACCAGAAGATCAAGCCTGAGTGTCGATCTAGCACTATGCATTTTCTAGGAACTTTTTGGTAACTTGTTGCCAAAGGGGGAGAAAAATGTATAGATCATAGGCTTCGAGAGAGAGTGTGTGTTGCTTTTATTCTCTCTTGCTTTATTTGGTGGTTTTTCAAACATTGTTTGCTTTTGGTCGAGATACTTTGATATGCTTGTGAGACATTGATGATCATGTGTTTGATCATAAGCTACACGTATGCATGCTTGATATATCTTATCTATTTTATGTGATCATTCATTTTTCTTTGATGATGAGTGCATGTATTTCATTCTTATCATTTAGAGCGCTCCACCAAGATGTATGTGACATGGAAGAGTAACCCATGATTCTAACTCTTTGTGCATTTGCAGTCCAAAGCAAATTTTAAATATGCACAAATTTAGGGGGAGCTCTTACTTATCACATACTTCTCAAAGCGACGGTATAATTCATTCTTATTATCATTTGTCGAAGCTTTGATCTATATGTTGTCATCAATTACCAAAACGGGGGAGATTGAAAGTGCAACTATCCCTAGGTGGTTTTGGTAATTCATAAAAACATATAGCTCATTGAGCTAATGCTATTCCAAGACAATTATTTCAGGAAAGCTCAATGATTGGCATGGCATGGATGGTGAAAGTGGAACCCTCAAAATGCTAAGGACAAAGGATTGGCTCAAGCTCAAAAGCTCAAGACTCTTCATTTTACATTTTAGTGATCCAAGATCACATTGAGTCCATAGGAAAAGCCAATACTATCAAGGAGGGATGAGGTGTTGCTTAATGAGCCTTTTGCTTCATGTGCTTAATGATATGCTCCAAAATCCTCAGCTACCTTCCCATATCCACAAATGACCTAAACCCTAAGCCAAACTCGGTCCTACCGATTCTTTCTATCCGGCGCCACCGAGTTTCACTTGTCATAAGCCACTGCCAAACCCTAGCAAATCGGTTCTACCGATAGGGATCTCGGTCTCACCAAGATGGGATTGCAATTTCTCCGTTTCCTTTTCGTAACTTTTCGGTCTCACCGAAAGAGCGGACCGGTCCCACCAAGATTGCAATGTAAACTCTCTGTTTCCCTTTTGTAACTTTTCGGTCTCACCGAAAGAGCAAATCGGTCCCATCGAGTTTACCTGACCAACTCTCTGGTTAGCCTATTACCAAATCGGTCTCACCGAGTTTGTGTAATCGGTCTCACCGAGATTACGTTATGCCCTAACCCTAACCATATCGGTCCTACCGAGTTGCATGTCAGTCCCACCAAAAATCTCTAACAGTCACTAGGTTTACTATTTCGGTCCGACCGAGTTTGTTGATTCGGTCCCACCGAGATTGGTAAATTGTGTGTAACGGTTGGATTTTGTGTGGAGGCTATATATACCCCTCCACCTCCTCTTCATTCATGGAGAGAGCCATCAGAACACATCTACACTTCCAACTCATATGTTCTGAGAGAGACCCACCTACCCTTGTGTTGAGGCCAAGATATTCCATTCCTACCATATGAATCTTGATCTCTAGCCTTCCCCAAGTTGCTTTCCACTCAAATCTTCTTTCCACCAAATCCAAATCCTGTGAGAGAGAGAGAGAGTTGAGTGTTGGGGAGACTATCATTTGAAGCACAAGAGCAAGGAGTTCATCATCAACACACCATTTGTTACTTCTTGGAGAGTGGTGTCTCCTAGATTGGCTAGGTGTCACTTGGGAGCATCCGACAAGATTGTGGAGTTGAACCAAGGAGTTTGTAAGGGCAAGGAGATCGCCTACTTCGTGAAGATCTACCGCTAGTGAGGCAAGTCCTTCGTGGGCGATGGCCATGGTGGGATAGACAAGGTTGCTTTTTCGTGGACCCTTCGTGGGTGGAGCCCTCCGTGGACTCGCGCAACCATTACCATTCGAGGGTTGAAGTCTCCATCAACGTGGATGTAGGATAGCACCACCTATCCGAACCACGGGAAAAACATCCGTGTCTCCAATAGCGTTTGAATTCTCCAAACCCTTCCCTTTACATTCTTGCAAGTTGCATACTTTACTTTCCGCTGCCTATATACTCTTTGCATGCTTGCTTGAATTGTGTGATCATTGCTTGACTTGTCATAAAGTTGCTAAAATCTGCCAAGAACTAAAATTGGGAAAAGGTTAAGCTTTTATTTGGTCAAGTAGTCTAATCACCCCCCCCCCTCTAGACATACTTCCGATCCTACAAGGTGCCACGTGGAGCATTTAACTGGTCAACTAGTCATGTCATGAGCAAATACAGAGTTGTACGGTGAGACCGTGATTGTATAATAACCACTAAATGTAAATGGTGACCGTAATGAGTGGATTCTGAAGTCCAATGTACGTATCATGCTTTCGCTTCAAATACAATGACCGTCATTGCATATATCGCGAGAGAAAGATGAAACATGCGTGAATTTTCTGGGGGCTTACTTTTAGAGGACCTGGAGATAGTTTTGTGTGCATACATGAAAGGGGCGTACAGGGGGGTATGCGATGGAGAGAGAGATGCACTTTGTTTCTCTTTATTATGACTAACTTTGTATATAGTATACAAATTCACAGTGCGGAATAAATATCATTGTGGGCACCATGCAATGCAAATTAGCGTTCGTACTCCTCCATATAACTTTGTAATGTTGTATATATGTAGAAACTCTAAAATAATTTTTTGGCCACACTTTATTCAAAAGGAATGTTGTATGCGAGATAAATGTGAAGAGAGGGCTTTTTAGATCAATGGGGTACGTGATGTAACATGTGTGAATGTGTAGTTGATGCATTTGGCGGGGCCCAGAGAGGTATGTGTGTGTATTACGTATTCGAGAGAGGCATGGATAGAGGGCCGACGGGGGGCGTGGGAGAGATAGCACGAGAAATGAGAGTGGTCTAGAGAGAGAGAAACGAATATGACGTCACGACAAGAGATTCCATTCCCTTGAGTGTGTATATGCAAGGGGGAAGGGAACAGAGGCACCAGGAGAAATTTTCTGTGTGTGTGGTGTTTGTGTTGGTATGTGTGGGTGTGAGAAGATAATGAGACATGGGGGCAGAGGGTGTGTCACCGCGTGAGGTCCGGTGGGTCGAGGTGAGGCCCTTCGTTCGGTTCCGTCCTGCGCCACATTGGTCGGCCCGTGACGCATTTAGGAAGACCCATGGATGACTAGTCGTACAAGACAAAGATAGCAGAATTGTGAAGGACTCTATGTCCACTGACAAAGCCGGCTAGGATTTGTAACCCTACGTTCTCGGACTAAGGTAACCCCTTTATCTCTGATATTACTATTCATCCAACCTAACTTTAAGGGGCATCCTACAGAATGCTCTGCTAGAATCATACTCGTCGATTAGGAAGAGAGGTGTGAGACAATGCGTGAGAGACAGGCGTAAAGATAATGTGCGTACATGAGACACGTAGGTAGGTCCATGTATATAGAAAGGGTCGATGAGGATTGTGCGTGTGCATGTTTGCGAGAGGAAGAGTGCTTGTGATAAAGGTTAGTGAAAACAGTTGTAAATGGTTACGAGAGGGAGGGAGGGTTATATCTAGAGCATGTGTGCGAGAAAGACACCTTGGGAGAGAGTGTGTGAGCATGTGTGAGAGACCACCGATGGAGAGTGAAACTACACGTAAAAGACTGCTCTACACATTGATTAAAGATATAAATTGTATCTAAATATTAGGATGGATGATATTTGCAATTCGCGTAAGGAGCGGTCATTGATCCATCAGACATCTAGATTCTATCGAATTTGAGCATGTCTATGTTATTACTCGACACAATTGATCCACATAGTTAGTATTTTGAACTCCAGACAATGCATCGCTTTAGCAATCGAATATAAACGTGAGTATAGTTCATGTTGTGTGTGTAAAGCACATTATACATACGAAAGTTACACAATGGACATTATAAATAGCTACTACCTATGAACTAGCATACATTTGAATTCAACTTAAGGTGGTTTAAAAAATCGAATTCAACATGAAGTCCATTCAATTATTTGAATTTGATATCATGGCATTTGTAAACCATACCTAAATTATGGGGGCACCAATCTTTGCTCTGATTTTGTACATAATAGCATATGTAGTCGTGTACAAAATAGATTCAAATTTAGCTCCTCCATTCCAAAATAATCGTAGTTATCGGATTTTTAGGTGTCAAAATTTCAAAAAGAAGCGGATAATTTAATGAGGTTTTCAAACATACAAGGTCAAATATAACGTTGTATATTTAGGTCAATCCTCATAGTTCAAGAGTACCCTAAACGTGAATGCTTGTGTTTCAAAATTTCGAACGAAGCGCCAAAAGAGCCTCTACTCGCCCGAAACCGCGTGAGACCAATGTTTGGTAGTGCAAGGAAATTACTTTTCTAATAACTCCGACCCATGAAACCTACCGGCCCGACGTCCAAAGGTCTAAACCAGGGTAGGTTTGTAGCTTCATCTAGACGCCACGCAACCGCATCCGAAAAACATTCATACACAATGGCCGCCTAAGCACAAATGCGCGCGGCCGAAATCGCTCCTGCCCACTATTCGGGACACCTGGGATTACCATCCTACCCCCGACCCACAGTAGGTCCGAAATTTAAGAGGGGGGCAATGTTTGTACTTTCCCTAAATTTCAAACAAGCGCGTCCCATCTTCTGTTCAAAAAAGCCAAAAACAAGCGCGTCCCAGACCGAAACATGGTTCCCCCCCACCCGTCCGATTCCCCATTCGTACTCCATGGGCGCCAAAACTACCTCTCCACCAGCCGCGAAACCCCGGCGTCCTCCGTCCACCACCCCATCCCACCCATCACCGCCGCCCTCCTCCATCACGCCGGAGCCGATACCCTGACGTCGTCGTCCACCGCATCCTCAACCGCAACACCCTCCATGGCTAGTAGTTGAAGCCGAGGCCGAGCCATCCGTACCCGAGCCAGTTCAACCACGCCGTCCTGCGCCTCACCGCTGCCGCTCCAACTTCGCCACCCTCCACCGCACCGGAGCTGTTCCTGCTACGCCGTCCTTCGCCGCCTCGAATCTGCTTCCCCTCCACCGACATACGGCCACGGCAACACAGTCAACAATTTGGCCATGGGTTCGTCCAAGCCTGCACCCTCCGGAACATCGGTTTCCCGGTAAAAAGAAGAAAATCGGCGCGACATGTGGAGATGACCACACCGGCAACCGAAAAAGGTACTCCTCTTCCCTTATTCGTGCAAATCTTACATCTCTGCTTGCACGGTATTCATCCCACAGAAGACACTACTTCACCGCTTCTTCTTGATACTAGATGTTCCTAGTAACTCACGATGCACAAGGTTTCTCCTCATATACTATTTCAACTTAGCTAGAGGTCCGTCGCCCCCCTAAATTTCAATTTTTGGCCAGTTGATTCCCAATTAACAGAAGCATTCCCCAACGTAACAGGCGCTAGTATGCCTATTACACCGGGGAAGCAACGCCTTGGTGTTTATCTTAGGGGCGTGTGCGGCCTAGAGCTACTGGCGCCCGATCTTGAGGTCGGTCGGGATTAAAGGGATGGCCTGGGGTGCTGCCAAGCACGGCGGTGGTGTGAGGTCGATGGGAGGGCGGGGCGGCAGAGGTAGGGGTCTGGGCCGGTGGTCGCTGGCGGTTCGAGAAAGATCGTCAACAGTGATTGGCAGGAGGTAGACGAAGGCCATCTGCCCGTTCCTTATAGATCGGACGGTTCATTAAAAAAATCGACTGACCTATTTATTTTCAGTCGACTGTTATCTTAGATATGACCACATGTGGTGGTGTGCTGGAGGAGTACCTGCATTTCCTGTGCTCATATATTACAAAATCATACGGAGTAGAATCTAATTTTGTTTACCATGCAATGTTGTAGAGCTATCATATGTCTCCTGTCATTTATTTTTCAACCACCTGCTATCTGCTACTTTTACAGTGCACTAGTTCTGCACACACTTCACCCTTACTCTCACTATTGTGTTTTTATGCAAGGGTATTTCGGACTCTGCTGCCATGAGAGAAGCCAAAAAGAAAAGAGAGAAGTCGCTCCAGCTTGGTGTGCGGCTAGGCAAGACACGTTTCAAGGCTTTAAAGGGTGTAGTGTCAGCAGATGGAGACGGGGAACGTAGCTCTGGAGTTGATGACCTCGCTCGCAATGAACCACCATCCCAGGTGCTTGCTTTAAATTCGCGGTGTCATATGTGGTTGCATGTTCCATATGGTGTCTAGCTTGTATTCGAAAGGCCGAAGTCGGTAAGATAAGGAAAGATTTTTTTTACATGAACCACCATCCCGTGAGCACCAGAAGACAAATAGCTAGTCAGGGCACTGGCCGAGCCAGTGACAAGCCCAGCAAAGATAGGCATCACCTGGAAGCCAACTAAAAAGCTGCGATGGTGGCGAAGCAGCCCGCCTCCCACCAGGCTCTCAGGTCCTAGATGATCATGCTCACCACTCCAGCCGGATGTCTAGCTTGTATTGCTTCCAATTTGGTTAAATTGCATCTGCTTAGCTTACACATTATACCTTTGAATATCACACGCCTTTCTGTTTTTGGTACATACTAGTACATCTGTGTATTAACCATGTTCTTACATCAAAGTAATGTTCTTGTGTATCCCTCATCAATCACTTATGATGAGGCAGGCAGGCAAGGGGACTACTCCTCATTTAAAGAATGCGGTGTCAGTCTCCCGACATGATTCTCAAGAAACAGAAAAGCTAGATGAAGATAGTGAACGTAGCTCTGTAGTTGATTACAGCATTTCCCCTACACTAGCATCGCAGGTGCTTGCTCTAACTTGGCAGCGTGATATGTGGTTGCATGTTGCATATCGTGTCTAGATTGTAATTCTTCCAATCTGGTTAAACTGCATGTGCTAGTCTTCTTAGCTTATACATTATACCTGTTAATGTGACATGCCTTCCTGTATTTAGTACATAGTACATCTGTCTATTAAGCATGTCCTTACATAAAACTATTGTTTTTTTTTGTATCCCGCATCAATCAACATGACGAGACACCTTTAGTATATGCAGTGCGATATTAGTTGCATCTTTCATATGATTTATAGCATGCGCTGCTTCTAATTTTGTTGAAATTCCATTTATGATGGGACACTTTTAACTTGGTAGAGTCATATTGGTTGCATCTTTCATGTGGTGTCTAGCTTGGATTGCTTCTTATTTGCTGGAATGGTTTCTGCTTAGTTTACACAAACAGTTGTGAACATGTCATGTCGTCCTGTTTTTCGTACATATTCCATCCTGGTATCATGTGTTTGCCTTACATCATAGTAGTGATTGTTATTATCATGCGTGAATGAGTTCTGAAGAGAGAATTTTATTGCTTTTTCTTGTCGGTTTTACTTGACAATTCAAAATCAATAAAGCGGAAGGAAGTTAGCAAGGCAGCGGATAAGGATGCTCCTTCAGAACGGAGGGCCTCTACAGTTTCTACTCCTCCACACACCCAAGATGATTTTCAAGACAACACATGCATAGACACTCAACAAAGCTGTGTTTATGATGAGCACGTCTCCCCTAGTGCAGCATCACCGGTGCTCCCTCTAACTTGGCACTGTTATATGTGGTTGCATGTTATGTGTGATGTCTAGCTTGTATTGCTTCTAATTTTGTTGAATTCCATCTGCTTACTTTACACATTATACTTGAATAAGACACGTGTTCCTGTTTCTAGAACATACAATATCTGTCTATCACACCATGTTCTTACATCATACTACTACTGTTGTGTACCCTGCAACAATCACTTATCATAAGACACCTTTGACTTCGGAGTGTGATATAGGTTACATCTCACATTCTTTTCTAGCTTGTACTACTAATTTGTTGAAATGGCACTTATGATGAGACAGTTTTAACTTGGTAGAACGATATTCGTTGCATCTTTCATATGGTGTCTAGCTTTCATTGCTTCTAATTTGTTGAAATGCCTTCTTCTTAGTTTACACATCATAAGCTGTGAATATGCAATGATGTGAATATGCAATGGCACTAATGACGAGAGACCTCTAACATGGTAGTGTGATGTGTTTTGCATCTTGCATATGATTTATTTCTTGTACTGCTTCACATTTGTTTAAACGCCATTTATGATGAGACATTGTTAACTTGGCAGAGCGATATTTGTAGCATCTTTCATATGGTGTCTACCTTCCATTGCATTGCTTCTAATTTGGTGAAATGTCTTCTCCTTAGTTTACACATCATAGTTCTGGTTATCTCTTCCGTCCTGTTTTTCATACATATTACATCCTCCTATCATGTGGTTGTCTAACATCAAAGTTCAGTTCGTCTGCATCACGCATCGATTTGTTCTAAAGAACTAAATTGTTATTCGTTTTTCTTGTCGGCTTGACTTAACATGGCACAGAGAAAGAGGAAGAAACACAGAATGGCAGGGAATGAGAAGTGGATGGATCCTGCAGATTCTGCTGGTACTTATGGTGCAATAGAAGGTCAAAGTCCAGCGGAAAATTCTACAAACACGGCATCCCATGCTACACGAGTTGCAAAAAAAAGTCAAACAAAAACAAATAGCTGCCACCAAACAAGCAGAGACAGCCCTAGTTCTTGCAACACCTACCACAGTACTACCAGCTGCACGACGTACTCGTGCGTCAACTGAGCTAGCAGCACGTTCCCAAGCTCCCTTGCCACCTGACACTACTTCCCAAGCACTCTTGACACAAGACGAGTTGGCAATATCAGATGAACCTTGTGAGCTTCAACAGCAAGAAGGTAGTTGCTGGAGTCAAGTTACAGTTGCATGCTTCTTTGTATGTAGTCTCACAGTTTGATGTACACTAACACTTCCTATGTTTGTTGTTGGACTAGCACCTAGGCGCAAGAGGAAACAAACATCAGGGATAATGCTCGATAGGTTAACTAAATCTAGAGGAGGAAGAATGGAGATCCGTTTTGAGGCAGGTTTAAAAAGGCCATGTGATGCTACAGAGTCAGCCAAGTTAGTATCAGAGGCAGCGGTTGCTGTTAGGTGTCATGTATGTATCCTCCCAACATGGATTCAGTACAAGAATGACAAAGACGAAACCCAGTTCAACACCTTCCTCGACCATTTATTTGTAAGTATGGTTATGTATGGAAACTAGTAATATCGTCTTGCTCTGTCCAATACTTTCTAGGTTGCTGATAATAAGACTCCCATAATTTTCAACAGATGAGGTTGAAGTTGGATAGCCAAGATGATGCAACCAGACAAGCTTGCACCCATGTTTTCAAGTCTGCTCTATGACAGTATCGGTATAACTTGAGGAAAACTCACTTTGAAGGCAAGACTAACAATGAACTTGCCAAACATCTCCAGTGGAAAATATATCTGATGAAGACTGGAGAGGCCTCGTTAAACACTGGTCCGATCCGAAGTATCGGGTACATTATATATATGTCACAGATCACATGCTGAAGTCCTATTTACGCATGTGCCACACAAATCTATCTTCTTGTAGGTGAACTGTTCAAAGAACAAGGCCAACCATATGAAAGTGAAATTCCAACAGACGATAGGATCTCGTAGCTATATTGCACACTGCGAGGCTCTTGTAATTAGCTGTTGTTTCACTCTTTTCGCTGTACCATATTATCAGATCTATATTGACTTGTTCCAAATGCAGAGGAAAGCCCGCAAGGACCAAAAAGTACCTGAACCAAATGTTGTGGAAATCTTCAAGGACTGTCACACCAGCAAGAAGAAGGGCATGACTACACCAGTCAAAGCCGATGTTGTAAGTCCTTAATCCTCATGCCTTTTAACTACTACTTACTCTGACTTGTGCCTTGAACTGCATGGTTTGCAGCCAATGTCTATTACTCTTTTCAATTTTATACACAATTGCCTTAGCGTATCATTGCACCTTACAAGGTTTAAAAGAGAGGAGTGATGTTCCTTTGATCTTGACCCGTAATCTAGTTCCATGCTGGACTTGCCCACACAACGTTACAATTGCCTGTTTGTCTGTTCTCAGTTGTTTTGTGATATGAATGATGTCATACTATGCTTATCGTATTATAAACTTCGTCTCTTTATCTTTAGCCCTCAATACAATGTGAAGAAATAAACAATACATTAGCGATGGTACATGGTCATATGTTTGGAACCTGGTTTTATTATGTACTTTGCAATAAAATACAACTAATATTTTACATGGGTTCACCAGAATAAGTTCAGTATATAGACCAAAGCTATTTTGTTTGGTTTTGTTGCCTCCTTAATATCTTATGTTCTGGTACTACTAATGTAAAACCTCAACTTTTCAGCGAGCTATGGAAAAAATGGTGGAATCGCCACCTTTTGAAGGTGGCGAGGCAACTATAACCGCAATGTCAGCTCTTGCTGCAGTGGGTCAGTACCTTTCCACTAACAGTGCCAAAAGCACGTTCCTGCGTAATACTGGGTTGGTTGTTAAGGCAATATCGTCCAAACTGCCTCATGATCAAGATATGCAAGCTCAAAGCAATGTTGTATCTGCGCTCCAGACACAAGTCCATTCCCTAACAGAGACCCTTTGTGAAACAAGGAGTAACATTGCTCAATGTCGTCAAGATATGCATGGTTTTGAAACCAGACTATCAGACATTTGCTATGTTGTTCAGGATCCTAGGGGAAATGAAGGCAGGGGTTATGGTGCTCCATCGGACAATACAGCATGAAAACGTAACAGTCAGGTCAAATGAACTGAGCTTCTGAACTTCTGGTGGTGCATTTATCTGCTAGACTGTTAAGTTTTATGCCAACCTTCCTTTTGTTATATAGTTGTAATTTGTTTTTGTGCGATACAAAATTTATTCTTAACGTGCAGCCACCGGCTGAAGAAAACAGCAAGCCATTTTTGTATAGTGTAGGGTGTTCCCTATATTTGCACTGGTGGCGATCTTTGATGTCGAGTGGATGTAATCTGTGAAATCGCCTTAATAGCCTAGCGTTAGTTTTGGCCTTATTTATTTCCTAGTCTTCTTTTTCCCTGGTTTGCTAGTGGCCGCAACTACCATGGGCCATATACGGGCCGTAGGATCCATGGGTCTCCTACGGGCCGTCGATAAATGGGCCTGTAATCGGTGGGCCTCGGGACGTCGGATAAATGGGTCTACATGGGCCGTAATCAGGCGTAATTGGTATCGGCCCAGCACGGTAACAGGCCGTTAACAGGCCGTAGGACAGCAAAGGCTTAATTCTGTCACAGGCATAACGGGTCGTTAATGGGCTAGAATATAGGACGGGCTGGAAATGGCGCAACGGGTTAACAGGCCAGAAACGGGCCGACTCTTGCCATGGGCCGAATTTGGCCCATTAGGGTAACAGGCCAGTAACGGGCCAACTCTTGCCATGGGACGAATTTGGCCCACTAGGGGAACAGGCCAGTAAAGGGCCGACTCTTGCCATGGGCCGAATTTTGCCCATTAGGGGAACAGGCCAGTAACGGGCCGGAAGTAATCGAGGGCCGAAAAGGAGCCCAAGAACGTATGGGCCGTCAATAGGCCGAAAGCTAACACGGGCTGGAAACGGCCCATGTAAATCACGGGCCGTTAACGGGTATAAAGAAAATTACTGTTCATTATGGGCTAGAGTCACCGTGGGCCTGTAAAGGGCCGAAAGATACGAAGGCCTCATATGGGCCGAAAGACGTCGTGGGCCATACATGGGCCGAAAGTGAAATGGCTGGTATTATATTCGACGGCCCACATGACGTTGTTGGGCCGATTTCCTTTAGGGCCTAACGGGTCGTGAGTTAACGGGCCGTAAAATGGGCTATTTGCAAAGAGACCGTTAACAGGCTTTTCATGGGCCAACCCGTTAACTTTTGACCAAGTCAAACGGGCCGGCTTTGTAAGCTAAATGGGCCACTGTTGGGCCGTGCCACGTGTCGACATATCATAGGCGCCTATCTAACCCACTAACAAGCTGACACGTGTTTCATCCGGCCAATAAGAATTTTACACGTGGAAATTTCCCATTGGTCGGGGCTGTTAACGGGTTATCGGATCCAAAACCCGACCGGATAGCTTAACGGCATTCCATTATGGTGGATGCCACATGTCGGTCACCCTTGACGAAAGCTCTTCTGTGACGCGCAATTTATCGTCATGGAAGTGGACACTTCCGTGATGATAATTCTGGTAATGTCATGGAACACTTCTACGACAACACAGGTATGACTATCTTGATTCTGTCATAAATTTGTCATGGATGTACATGCATGACAAAAAACGCGACCTACTGTGACAAACACGTATCATCACGGAAGTGTATTTTTTTGTAGTGAAGGGTAGAAGTACTAAACGAGTTCCGTCAGCACGACGGCGTTATGACGGTGGTGGTGAAGAACAATCTCCACAGGGCTTCGCCAAGCACAACGGGAACTATGATGGACGATAAACTAGAGGGGACGGGGTTGCCGGCACACGGCCTGGTGAATCTTGATGTGTTCCGGGTGCTATCCCTGCCCCTCTATTTATATGTTGAGGCATGGGGTCATAACTTGGCGAGAGAGCCTCCTCAAAGTCGGTTTTGCCCGCAAAGAAAGAGTCCTTCTCAAACTCCAGGACTAGACACCAGGGTCCTCGGCGTCTGGCCCCAGACGCCGAGGTCCCTGGCATCTGGCCCCTGGCCTCCACGAAACTTCCTTTTGCACCTTCCTTAAGCCTCGTGGGCTTTACCCGTTGGCTCAAATAAAGTATTCTCGTACCCGAACATTTCGAGAAACCTCCGAAACCCCTTCCGGTGAATTCCGAAACCCTTCCAGAGACCAAACTCTATTATCCCATATATAAATCTTTACCTCCGGACTATTCAGGAGTTCCTCATCATGTCCGTGATTTCATCCGGGACTCCGAACAACATTCGGTCACCAACATACATAACTTATAATAATATATCATCAACGAACGTTAAGCGTGCGGACCCTACGGGTTCAAGAATGATGTAGACATGACCGAGACACTTCTCCGGTCAATAACCAATAGCGGGACCAGGATGCCCATATTGGTTCCTACATATTCCACGAAGATCTTTATCGGTCGAACCTTTATGACAACATACGTAGTTCCCTTTGTTCCTCGGTATGTTACTTGCCCGACATTCAAACGTCGGTATCTCCATACCTAGTTCAATCTCGTTACCGGCAAGTCTCATTACTGTTTCGTGATACGTCATCCCATAACTAACTCCTTAGTCACTTGCTTGCAAGCTTCTTGTGATGTTGTATTACCGAGAGGGCCCGGAGATTCCTCTCTGTCATACGGAGTGACAAATCCCAGTCTCGATCGATGCCAACCCAATAGACACCTTCGGAGGTACCTATAGAGCAACTCTATGGTCACCCAGTTACGTTGTGACGTTTGATGGCACACAAGGCATTCCTCCAGAGTCCGGGAGTTGCATGATTTCGTGGTCGAGGAAACATGTATTTGACATTTAAGAAAGCAGTAGCAATAAACTGAACGATCATATACTATGCTAACGGTTGGGTCTTGTCCATCACATCATTCTTCTAATGATGTGATCCCGTTATCAAATGACAACTCATGTCTATGGTCAGGAAACCTTAACCATCTTTGATCAACGAGCTAGTCTAGTAGAGGCTCACTAGGGACATTGTATTTGTTTATGTATCCACACATGTATTTAAGTTTCCGGTCAATACAATTCTAGCATGAATAATAAACCTTTATCATGAGTAAGGGAATATGATAATAACCATTTTAATATTGCCTATAGGGCATATTTCCATCACATTTCGCAAAGGGCGGTGATCCCCGTGATGTGTAGAATCGAGTTGGGGGTCAGATGGTGGGGTTGGATCCCGTAAATTCAAGCAGGCCCCAAAGAAAGGGATGGATAGGAAATCCCAGGCCACGGAGGAGGAAGGGAACAAAGCATACCTGCTCATCCCTGTCAAGGATGGGGTGGCGGTCGACATGAACCTGCCTCTCCACATAAATTAAGCCAGGCCGGGTAGAGGCCACATCTGGATCCGGCAAATACCCTTGAGTGCCAAGTTGATCTAGCTGGAGGCTGATAATGGAGCAGCTTCCCTAGTCATCCTTGAGGGGACCATGGGGGCGCTTTGAGGAGCATGTGTCGTTCACCATTTTTGAAGCTCTCGAGGCTAGATTGTGGGGGTGATTTCTTGTGTTGGGTCGAAGAAGGGGAAAGTGGATATGCTCTTTGTCGTAACTCTGACTGGGTGTCTGTTAAATACAAGAGAGAAGGTGACGCTTCAACGTCTACCCATAAAGCGATATGTTCCCTAGATGGCTCAACAATCAAGGGAAGATTATTTTAATAAAAGGGAATGACCGAGCATGGTGTGACCAAGGCCGAACTCAAGATGAGAAAGGGAGGAAGTCACCTATCAAACCGAAGACTCCAAAGCCGAAGTCATGTGTCTGAAGTAATTTGTCTTCCTCGACATTGAAGACCAGTTCGGGGGCTACTAACGGTGTCCTGGACTAGGGTGTACCAACCTAGTTGGCCCACAGTGCATGGGCCAAGCTTATGGCCCACCATTCTCCTAAGGAAGGACTCTGGAAGCCTCGGACTTCGGCGTGATCAAGACGGAGTTCACCACTTGACGTGCACTCCAAGGTTTGCATCGACTCAGGGGCGTGCGTATCCCTAGATTGGCAACCGACCATGTGTAACCCTAGGTACCCCTAGTGTCTATATAGGCCACGAGGTTTAGTCCGTAGGAGGACGATCACAATTAGTACCACCTAACCTTAGGGTTAGATCACAACTTACGATCTCGAGGTGGATCAAGCTTGTACTCTATACACAATCATCAATACAATCAAAGCAGGATGTAGGGTATTACCTCTTCGAGAGGCCCCGAACCTAGGTAAAACTGCCTCCTTTGTCTCCTGTTACCCATAGATCCGAGACCACACCTCGGGACCCCTACCCCAAGGTCTACCTGTTTAGTACCGACACCCAACATCCTTGCAACATATGGACAATAGCAACACGCGTCTACGAGGACCATCTCCTTTGGGTCAGAGTCAACTTGAAGGTCGTAGCAACAATGTGGAAGTCAGTGATGACCAACAACAAGTAACGGGTAATGATGAACTACTTGTCAATCAGATACTTCTTGGTTGACGACTATCAGAAACCAGCTGCCATGTGCAATCCTGATCATGTCAAAGCGTTCTCTGTGCCTCCTACTGAACAAGATCAACATGTTGTTCATTGCCAGAATTGTCCATTCAATGATGACTTCGCGCCACCATACACACAAGTGCCACAAGCCAGGGGAGCATTGCTGAGTCCAAACACACTCAATGGGACGGTCGCAAATGCATTGTCGGGCGGTATAGCCAGCCATCCTAACCTTGCACGCAAGAAGAGAAGGCAACGGACGGGTAATAAGAAGGGCACTGCGAGCCAACCGGTTTAGAATAATAAAGAAGTTCGTCGTGTTGCAAGGCGAAAATACCATTCCCCGGGTGAACCCATCCTTCCGAAGGAGCTCAGCAATTTTCTGCACACATAATTGAGGCTTCTGCATGACACAATTCTCTGTAGGGAGAAGTACGCATTTTATCACGGAGATGGATTTTGCCCCGTGTTCTCAATGATGGTGCCAATGAATATTTTTCCCGCGGCAATCAATAGCGCCTACATTGCCAAGTGTGAGCTCAACAAGGATGTCGCGGTAGCGGACCCCTACCTCATGCATGAGACCAATGCCAATCTCCCTGATTGTCATCAAGCTATGAAGAAGTATCTGACAGACTTCAGGCTTGCCGACATGGACAAAGATTGCATTCTCGTGCCCTACTGTCCCAAGTAAGTCATTCGGTACATAGTATACTTTCATACAATCTTGTTCTGCTTCCATGTAAAAGCATTATAACTCGAGGATAATTGGTCTTCTCAACTTTTTATGCAGAGAACATTGTGTCCTCATCGTTATTACCATGAAGTTCGCCAAATCTTATTTCTTGGATTCGACGAGGAAAGTGAAGAAAGATTACAAAGGTATCAAGAAGGTTCTGGATGAAGCACTCGTCGAGTATACCAGACGGGGAGGGGTGATCAGAGATGGATATCGCAAGTTTGACAAATTTAAAGTGGTACCCTTCAGCCACAAAACTGACTTTTGTTGCATGCAGCAGCCGGAAAACACTGATTCAAACGACTACTACTTCGTCCACCACATGGATGAGGACGTACAGGAGGGAGAACGCCTTAAAAAAAACTCCGATGTCATCGCATGGGGGAGAAAAATAGAGGAAATTAGCCCGACAAATAGCAGGGGTGAGTTCAGACGCATCCAGCTGAAGTTTGCTACCATCCTCAACAAGGATGTCATCGACCATGCCGGGGTTTTCAACGGTGGCGCACCTACCAGCTGGGAGGAGGTAAAAACTCGCCTTCAGAAGCAGGGTCACGATGCTGACGGTCTGGTGTCTCTTGTGGATCCGTCGAAGATCAACATGTTGTAAATGATCCTTATGCTGGTCATATATATTAATGTAATAGGATAGTGACAGGTAACTACGCTGCTGTGGTTCTATACACTTTGATCAGCTACATGTTGTTCTGTGTTATCGTGTACTTCACAACTTTGCTTAGCTATCTTAATTAATTAAGTGCTATACATAATTATCGTGAATGTATTTTAATTAAAATTACATGTTTCCTTATTCTGGCATACGAACATCAAGGAGAGCTAATGCTTATGCTTATTGGGTATTTTGGATTGACGCTTCTTCACGCCCAAAAAGAAGGCAGCTATGTCTGAGCTAAACTTGGATATGGAAGTCTTCTTTCATTTAGGATGAAGTAACGCTCTAAATATATTTGATCGTAAAAACATTGCCACGACACCATTGTTTCGCAGCCATGGAAACGTTTTTCCGGTGTTTTCAAACTAAGTAATGGCGTGCAAAGGAAATACAACGCCTCCAAGGTCTTCATATTTATGGCATAGGGAAAATTTCGAACGCCATAAGTACATATGATAATGTCGTCGTGCAACTTTATCCAACGCCATCAGCATAAAAAATACTGCTAACGTGGGCTCCGAGGCCACCACTATGTTTTAACAATGACACCATATTGGTGGCGTCAGGTGTCCACACCAGCAAGGTCGTTTTTGCCATGTCGTAGTTAGGCTTTTCTGCACTAGTGAAAACAGGACGTAGGCATTAGTTTTTGCAGATGCGTCCAAACTGGTTTCAGTCGGATGACGCCCAAAACCGGTTCACCTAGGGTGAGCGGCGCTTCGGAGAGGGGTAGAAACCCTAATCACCTCTAGATCGTCAGTAGGGGGGGGGGAGGGTGCTTGCGGTGTTTGTGGCTCTTCTATTTATTTTAGAGTAGGAAGAAAAGTGACTGCAATTCCAGTATACATTATCTGTATGGTCCTTCTCTAAAACCAATGGAGCTGAATATGCAAGTAAATTACACAGGGCTTCCTATCAATTCGGCAAGGTGGAAGATAGAACACTTCAAAAGTGACAGAATTAGCAGTTGATGGAAAATTTCTAGTGTCTAGTGTCGTTATGTGCGAATCTATCTTAATCCGATTGCGGCGCTTTTCTATCGTGCAGCAACGTATGTGATACCTGTTCCACCATTTATACCTTATAAATCATTCATATACAATACGGAGTACACATATTTGATAATTGTTTTCATACGAGAATCTAGCTCGACCCTAGGGACAAGAAGAAAGCTTCATTGTTAACTGTTACAAGCGTACAAATTTCAAGCATCTTGCCGCAGCCTCTCATGGTATACTCAGATGCTGTCAGTTGTTTAAGGGCAAACTCTGTCAGTGAACATGCAAGTGCAATCTATTATACATACTGTCGCTGGAGCGCTACCTTAGATAAAGATCGAGTTGGTTGGATGTATTCGGGTGGTACAAAGAAGTACGGCAACTGATCTAATCAAGATGTTTCTTGAACATGTGCACAACTATAGTTTTGGGGAAAGTCATCTTCGTCAACATCAGGGAGTCCTGGCTGCGCTCAGTGAGTCGGCCGATGACCGCTCTGGCTGCGCCCCGCTCGCCTGAGCGGCCGCTGCCGCCTCCCCCTCCGTCGGCCGGCGCCGCGCCGGCTAGCTCCGCCGCTCCCCCGCTGCTTGTCGCTCCACAGCCCTGGATGCGGCGCTCGACCCATGCCCTGCCGCCCCCGTGGAGCTGGCGATGCCGCTGCGCTGGGCTGACCTGGCGGAGGACGAGGACTCCCACGCGGGCCGCCCCACCGTCCGGCGCACACCTCCGGCCAGCCGGTCTGTGCTGCGCCCGATGCTGGTTGACGTGCCTCGCCGGGGAGCCCACTCCCCACCTCTTGCTCGCCGGCCGGCTGCACCTCCCCTCCTCCCGACGCCTGGGCAAAGGGCCGACTTTAGGTCGCGTACCGCTCGCCGCAGCCGCGCTCCGGCGTGGGGCGTCGCGGGGCGGTCCGACCTTGGTCCGGCCTGGTCCTCTTGGCGCTCGGCGGCCGTCCCCCATGGATCCCGACCTACCTCCTTCCCGGCGGCGTCCCCATGGCCAGTGGTCTCCCGGCCCTCGCCGTTTCGGCCGTTCATCGCAGCATTCGGCACCTCTGCTCTCCGTTTCTCGCCCACCCATTCCCGTCGCCGCCCCTTGGCCGCTGGTCCCCTTGCGCCGGCGTCGGTCGCGGCCGCGGCGGCGGTCGCAGCGCGAGGGGAAACCCTAGCCGCTGTTACCCCGCCCTACGGGCTGGACCGACGGCTCGTGGGTCGTACCAGGATGGGGCCGGGGGATGGGCCTGGGACCTGGGCTGGCCGCCCCGTTAATGGGCCCAGCATCTGCTGCGCCCCTTGTGGGCCGGCGTACCCATCCATCAGGCCGATCTGGCTCCCATCGGGCTTCCCTCGCCCCCATTCCCTCCCCGCTCCTGCCCTAACCACTGCCCCGCCTCCCCCCCGCCGCCATCCCGTCGTCCCACCCTCCGTCCGCGCCGACCTCGCCTCCGGTCCGCATGACCCGCGAGTGGCACGACGCTGGGACGCGCCCCAAGCGCCGCGCCAACGACTCTCGCCCCGACTCCTCTCGTGCTGAGGAGCGTCGCGACTCCTTTCGTGCTGAGGAGCGTCGCGACTCCTTCCGGCCATCTCCCGACGCGATGCGTCATGAATCCAAGCTCCGCCACCAGCTCTCCTCCCGCGACGACCGCCGTTCCCACGGCTATGACAACCGCCGGTCCCCCTCTCGCCGCTCTCCCACCCGGGCGGACCACCGGGGCCGCT
The DNA here is from genome assembly GCA_032464435.1 of Aegilops umbellulata. Taxonomy (NCBI): domain Eukaryota; kingdom Viridiplantae; phylum Streptophyta; class Magnoliopsida; order Poales; family Poaceae; genus Aegilops; species Aegilops umbellulata. The sequence goes on from CP136060.1 coordinate 293,796,029, forward strand.
CCCGTTCGCCTCCTCCTGTCGCGGACCGCCGCGATGGTCGGCGTCGGTCGCCTTCCCCCCCGCCCCGTCGGGCCGCCAGCCGCTCCCCGGTCCGGGGCGGACGCGCACGCTCCCCCGACCGTTCCTACGGGCCTCCGGCTCCACCTCCCGCGGCTGCCGCGGTCCGGCGCTACCAACCTCCACGGGGCGAGCCGAGCCTCCCTCCGACCGGCAATGGGGCGGGACGGGGCCGGCCCGGTGGCAAGCGCAAGAAGAAGCACGGCCTTGGGCGCGCAAACGGCCCAGCCCCGCTCAACGCCGCTCCCCGGGACCCAGTCGCCTCGACGTCGTCCGCCCTCCTTCCCGACGACCGCGCTGCCGACCTGGTCAAATGCTTCAACTGCGGCCTCTCCGGTCACTCTCAGGTGGCCTGTACTCGTCCGCAGTGCTGCTACCACTGCTCCGACCCGGACCACCCCGCTTTCCTTTGCCCGGACCGCCCGGTGGCGGAGGAGCTGATGATGTACGGGCACGGTATTGAGGGCCTCGGCTTCTTCCACATCGAGGTGCCCGATATCCCCACCCCTTCCCCCTCGCTCCTGGCCATTGTTACCGTGAAGGATGGGGTGGCCTCGCCGGAGATGATCGAGGCCGAGCTCAACCACCTCTACCTCTGCAACTGGGATTGGCAGGTCACCTTACTATCTGGAGGTCAGTTCTCTGTGGTCTTTCCAGACGCGGTCAGCCACGGATACGGCACCCGCAGTGGAGACATCACCCTAGCGCTCAACTCGCTAGTGGTTGACATCTCCGTGCCGGTGCGGGACCCCTTGGCGGTCGCGGTCTTGGACACGGCCTGGATCCTCATTGGTGGCCTCCCGGACATCGCCCGCTCTGAGAGGGTTATCCGGAACATGTCCCGCATCCTCGGCAAGGTGGTGGTGGTGGATGAGCTTTCCCTCCGCAAAGAGGAGGAGGTCCGCGTTAAGGTCAAATCTCTCGACTCCTCCAAGCTTCGGGCCATCATCCGGGTGTTCTTTAACGACCAGGGCTTCGACATCCGCATCTCCCCTGAACCTCCCAACCATATTGGCCGCCCCCGCATCGACGACAGCTTCCCGGGGGGCGGCCCCGGTGGGGGTGGCACTGGGGGCCACCGCAGCGACCGAGACCCTCGTCACGGCCACCACTCGGGCTCGGACGAGGACGACGACGACCTCGAGGACAGCCCCCCCCCCCACGACCATTCGCCTGTGCCGGCCTCCCGGGGTGGCGATGGGCCGCGTCGTACCCACCTGGCAGGCCCTCCAGCTGCCGATGATGGCCCCGACGCTTCGGATGTCAGTCTTCAAGTCTTCCCGGCCTCTTCGCCACGCTCCCCCGACGGCATCTCCCTCGACTTCACCACCTCCTCCCCGGCTGGGACCGCGCCGGCGCCTCCCGTCACGACTCCCACCGCGGCTGACCTCCTGTTGGTGCCGCTGGGGGTTGTGGATGCGGACCCGGCCCCGCCCCTCCCGGAACCTTCGGCGGATGCCCCTGGGTCTCCGGCGCGGCTGGCCAGCCCATCTCTGGGGATGGCCGCTCTTGAGGACCCACCTCCCTCCCCTGGCGCTCCCGGCGTGCCGTCTCCTGCTTCCCCCGCGGTGCCGTCGTGCGCCTCTCCCCCGGGCCTGGCGGTGGTGGTGACCACTCCGGTGGCGGCGCCACCTCCTCCACCTCGGACCGCGCGGCGGGGCCGTCCGACCTCGTCCCAGGTGTCCTCCTCGCGCCGCAGTGCGCGGATCGAGGCGTCCAGGCGGCCAGGCCATCCCCATCCCTGAGCTCGCCGCCCTCCGGGCTGCCGCCCGGAACCTCGAGTCAGGTACCGCGATCGTCCCGACCACATCGGCTGCGTGCTCCTTCTCTGCTTTAGAGTCGGTCCCGCTCGGCCACCTTGCTAAGGTGGCCGCGGACTCGGCCATAGTATTCCGCGGGGAGGTTGCTCCCCCGCTAGTTCAGATAGATGCCATCCGTGCACGGGAGATTCTTGATGGCCGGCTCGCTGAGGCCCGTGCACGCCCTCCCCCCACCGATGGAGGGGAGCTTGGGTCCACCCCGAGCGCCCCTCCCTTAGGGTCTGTCGCCCCGGACGAGATCCGGGGCCGCACCCGCTCCCGTACTGCCGCTCTCCGCGCATAGAGCGCATCACGTGTCCTGGGGTCAAGCAGCCCCCCGATGGATGCCTATGTGTGCCCTATTCTGGAACATTCACGGTTTCGGCCAAGTTGGTCGACGCCGCCAACTCATTGAGTACCTGCGAACCGAGCGTATTGACATAGTTGCCATCCAAGAAACGATGTGTACTGAATTCTCCCTATCGGAACTTGAGCACTTAAGTTCCGACCTATTCGCCTGGCACTGGCTCCCTTCTAGTGGGAACGCAGGCCACTCGGGGGGCATCCTCTTAGGGGTGAAGGATGCGACCCTTGAGGTTGGCGGGATGGACCGGGGAGAGTTCTTCGTGAGTATGGAGATCTTTGAACGGTCCCTAAACTTTAAATGGGAGATCATCGCGGTTTATGGGCCGGCCGACCACCGTAGGTCAGAGACCTTCCTCGCTGAGCTAAGGAGGAAGGTGGCGTAGGCCCGGTTTCCGGTGGTTGTTGGAGGCGACTTCAACCTCATCCGGACTGAGGAAGACAAGAGCAATAACCTAGTGAACTTCCCTCGGATGCAATTATTCAATGATTGCATCGCAGATATGGGATTGCGGGAACTCGATCGTGTAGGGGCCAGATTCACTTGGACTAACCGCCAAGTTGATCCGACTCGTTCGGTCCTCGATCGGGTTTTCGTTTCCCCTGAGTGGGACATTAGGTGTCCCCTAGCATCGCTGCGGGCGATCACTCGGATTGGGTCAGATCATGTACCCCTTCTCCTCTGCTCGGAGAATGAACGGCCCCCGCTGCCTCCACGCTTCCACTTTGAGACCTTCTGGCTGCGCCAGCCAGGCTTCTTTGCTGCGGTGGTAGGCAGGTGGCGGGAGGCGCGGGACGCTCCCCATAGGGCCATGTCGGCCGTTGACTCTTGGCATTTCTGCGCCAAGCGGTCACGGCAGTTCATGAAAGGCTGGGGTGCTAACGTGGGTCGGGACATCCGGGAGAGGAAGAAAGCCCTCCTTGCAGACATCCAGGGACTCGACCTCCGGGCTGACACTACTGGTCTCTCGTCTGACGAATGGATGCGTAGGTACGACCTAGAAGATCAGCTCACGGTCATCTACACTGACGAGGAAGCATACTGGCGCATGCGAGGTACCCAGAATTGGGACCTCAAGGGGGACGCCAACACTGCGTACTTCCAGGCTATCGCTAATGGCCGTAGGCGCCGCAATTCCATCCCTCTCTTATGGAATGGACCGACCCTCCTCCAGCGGCCGGAGGACATTCGGGCGCATGTTGATGGATTCTACAGAGACCTATTCTCTGCCTCCCCTCGGGGAGGTCTTGCTCTAGCGCAAGACATCTGGCCTGCCCACTGCTGCGTTTCGGCGGCAGACAATGCGGCCATCACGGCCCCGTTCTCTGAGGAGGAGGTTTGGGCAGCCATTAAGGGCATGAACTCCTCCTCGGCTCCTGGTCCCCATGGCCTTCCAGTGAAGTTTTTTCAGTCCTTCTGGGAGGTGATCAAACCCGAGGTGATGGCCTTATTTGACGAGTTCATGGCTGGGACCATTGACCTCGACAGGCTGAATTATGGGGTAATCACGCTCATTCCTAAGATGCCGGGGGCCTCGGACATCCGACAATTCCGGCCGATTACGGTGATTAACGTCATCTTCCGTATCCTGGCCAAGGGGTACGCCATTAGGGTGGCCCCTATAGCTGACCGGATCACTCATCCTGATCAGTCAGCTTTCATCCAGGGTCGTTATATCCTGGATGGGGTCCTAGTGTTTCACGAAGTTCTCCACGAGGTGCGCTCCAAACACCTCAAGGCAGTCTTCCTGAAATTGGACTTCCACAAGGCGTACGACACGGTTAGCTGGGCCTTCCTTTGGGAATGTTTGCTACGGAAGGGTTTTGATGATAGATGGGTGACTAGAGTTATGCAGTTAGTTTCTTCCGGCCGCACAACGGTGAACATTAATGGGGAGATCGGGCCGTTCTTCCCCACGCTTTGTGGAGTCCGCCAGGGCGACCCCTTCTCCCCATTTCTGTTCAACATAGTTGTTGATGCGCTAGCTGCCATCCTCGATAAGGCCAAGGCAGCTGGGCACATCAACGGGATTGTCCCGCACCTTGTTGGTGGCAACGGGGTCTCCCTTCTCCAATATGCGGACGACACCATAATCATGGTGGAGGGCGCCGCGAGTGATATTTCGAACCTCAAGTTCCTCCTCCTGTGCTTCCAGCAGATGTCCGGCCTACGGATCAACTTCGACAAGAGTGAAGTGATGATCTTGGGCTACGCCCAAGACGAGCGCCAGAGCATCGCAGACCGGCTTAACTGCCAGCTTGGACGCTTCCCCACGACATATCTTGGGATTCCCATTAGCGATTCCAAGCTCACCGTGGCCGAGCTGCGACCCACGGTGGGGAAGCTTCAACACCGGATCGAGCCCTGGCAGGGACGGTGGCTCTCTAAAGCGGCACGTGCGGTTCTTATCAACTCGTCCCTCACCAGCCTTCTCTTATTCATCATGAGCTTCTACAGCCTGCCGGAGACTCTTCATCATGAGATTGCCACCGTTCAGGGGCGATTCTATTGGGCCGGCGAGGGTGACAAGCAGAAATACCACATGGTCAAGTGGTCCGAGATCTGTAAACCCCGCGACCAGGGCGGCCTTGGGATCATGTCATCCAAGCGCATGAATCTGGCCCTTTTGACTCGGTGGCTCTGGTGGATCAACAACGGCGATGGGGGTCTGTGGCTGCGCATTATCCAGCAGAAATACCTCCGCGGTCAGCCACTCGCCTTCTGTCAACGGTCTGGTGGCTTCCAATTCTGGCAATCGGTCATCCAGCTCCTTCCGGTCCTTCGGATAGGGACCTCGATTGAGATCGGGTCCGGCACCGCCACGTTATTCTGGTTTGACCGCTGGATTGGGGATGCCCCCTTGGCATCCCGGTTTCTGGCCCTGTTCTCCATTGCGGTGGCCCCCCAGATTTCCGTGGCAGACGCCCTTCTCGACCTTGGGCACCTTGCGTTCCGCAGGCCGCTTGGCCCGGCGGAGAATACGGACTGGCTGGATTTGCTTGACTGTGTGGCTCTCCATGCGCCGGACCTCTCGGCTGACGACGATCGCGCTCGATGGCGCCTTGAACCATCCAGTCAATTCTCCACCAGATCTCTATATCCGGCCATCGCCCCATCGCCCGGCCCAGAGGCGCTCACATTTATTTGGGAGATTCGCCTCCCACTGAAGATTAAGATATTCCTGTGGCAGTGGATTCGTGGCCGCCTACCATCTGGCGTTGAGGTTCTGAAACGCAACGGCCCTGGGGACGGGTGCTGCCCACTCTGTGGGCCTGAAGAGGACTCGAACCATATCTTCTTCACCTGCGTGTCTGCGCAGTTCCTCTGGAGCTGTTTCCGCGAGATTGTGGGTGGAAGCTGGGACCATACCAACTTCCCTGCTCTCTTTGCCGAACTCCAGGCGATTCCCCCCGCATTACGCCGCACTAGGTGGCTCATCATCGGGGTCCTTGCCTGGACGCTGTGGACTGTTAGGAATAAACTTGTGATTCAGCATACTCCTCTTCGTCGTGCTACTGACGCTTTGTTCAAATGGTCTGGGTACTTGCAGCTTTGGCGGCCGCTTAGCCGCTCCAGGGAGAGAGACGCCATCACCTCCATCATCACCCAGCTGCGCGCGATGGCTCTCCGACTCGCTCCCCCGCTTCCTCCGCCACCTCCGGAGCCAGATTAGATCGGCGTCTCCGAAGTCGCCGTCGCCACCGCTACGTGTTGTTCGTGCGTCTTGGGGTGTTGCGTTGGGCTTGTGTTGCTGTGCCCACAGCTGAACCTTGGGTGTGTGGGTGTTGTGTTTTGTGCGTCTGTGTTGGACCTTCGTGCGGTGGCGTGGGGTGTGGTCGTGTTTTGAATGGTACCTTGTGAATTTTGTGCTTGGTGGTGCTTTATTTATAAAGCGGGGCGAAAGACTTTTTCGGTAACTATAGTTTTTTGAGCTGCCAGTACACAACTTTCTTAACGTTGTGCTGTCGTAGCTGTCGCGAATTTTAAATCCCCTGCGGAAGATTTTCAAAGTGATGGATGTGCTCACATGAGCATCTGCTCATCAACCAGCATGATTAAATCTGTGGATGAGGACGTCCAGGGGCTAGCCAGAAGAGCTTAATCGATTCTGGCCGGCCGGTTGTGATCGAATAATACAGTGGCTCTTCCAAACATCGAAAGGGAAAAACGATGGACGGCATCGATCGGTGGTCACTGGCTTTTAAATTGTTGAGTCTTGATGACTGCATAAACAAAGTTTTCAGCAAAAATTTAAGCCCAACATGCAGGTCACTCCCGCCTTTCAGTTGACCCTGCTGGATTGTTTTTAGGGTGCCCGAGGTGAGGCGAAAGCTTCGTTAATTTGCGTTTTTGTTTGACTTGCACGCCCTTTTCTTCTTGCGCGGCCCGATCGACGGTGATGTGTTTTATCTAAGAAATCGATGGTGATGTGAACATACATTATCAAGTGGTGTACACAGCACACTAATGTAGTCAAGATCTAGTTGTTTTACGGGGAGGAGGATTAGGTTAAGAGTATGTGTAACGTTACTGTCCGTTGAATTGTTTAGGAGTGGATCGGCGTGATACCTGTCAGCGTACAGTACAACAAGAAGTACGGGCACTTATCTAGTCAAGTTGCCATTTTTTATTGTACCTGTCTGAAAGGTACTCAACGTAGTTTATGAGTACTGCTATCAGCGTAAGATGCTTGGATTCTGCAGGATTTTGTAATCCGTTTAATATTGCAATACTTAGTTACACAAGTTGGATGCAAAAATGTTGGCAGCGGTGTAAAAATTTGTTGAAACACTATTAAAATGGGCGAGAGCTCAAACACCACCAGCTCTATCTTGTGTGTGCAATGTTTGCAAATATCTTGGATTCCTCATACAGAATTATTGTCACCATACCCCGCAAAAAAAAAAGAATTATTGTCCCCAAAGTTGTCATGATAAATATTCCACCATATGTTATAATTTTCTGATTTGTGATAAACTGTATGGAAATGAAAAAAAATCAAAAAGGGGAAATCTGGGGATATCAAACTTGGGTGTCAAATCTACTCCAATGCAAAGTTTCGTGAAAAAACATACCAGAAAAAATATCCGTGGCGAAGAAAATGTTGGAAATAAATGGTTTGGCCTATTAGCAACTTCTAAAATTTCAGATAAGCCCTTGAGAAAAATAGCAAGTGATGGTGCTAAAGTTTAGTCTTATACCACTAGTTGTGGAAGTGTTGAATCTCTTTATATAGCGGGTTCTCTACTCCACGCTTAGTGAGGTGTGAAGGGGAGAAATACAAGACCACACGCGCGCTCACTTGCCTCGCCTGGCCTGGCCTGGTCGGGCTCGAGCACGGGCTCGGGCCGGGACAGCGCGCATGCGACATGCGCGTTAATGGTCCGTCAAAACCCGGTGTGTTGCCTTGAAAGGGCGTTGCTTCCTTTTGCTGTTTTGTTTTTTTATGTCTTGGCAAACAAGTTAATTATTTCTTGTCTGATAAGTATACGACTTAGAATCCAAGTCAATTGAGGTTGTGAACGTGACACGATACCGCTTCTGATCCTATTATATATACTGCTACTGACCGCGGCCAAAGACACATCGAAAACACCTAGGGTTCTATCTCATCTCCCAACTTGCGCCGCCACCATAGTTTACTCTGTCTCAAAGGCCGACATGCATCGGCGTGCAGGAGAGCAAGTCTCTGGAACCGTTCATCCTTGAGATCCTACACCGGGAGAGGATGAATTAGATTTTTGGGAAGCGCTCTGCGCGACTACTCAAATTTGTCATCACAGGTCATCTTCCGTCCAAGTCGGGCAGCGCTACTCATCGTCGTCTTCATCGCCGTCAGCAATAGATTGCCGCCAACATCGTCATCACCAACATCACTCCTGTAACAGCTAACGAACAGTACGTCCATCGTGTTATTCGTAGTTGTTGTTTCGTGTGCGATGATGGTGTGCATGCTTTCATGTTCATCGGGTTTGCTAGATTGTTGCATGTTGTCTCTGTTCTAGTCATGAATAATTTACTGGAATTAATCATGAACTTCCCTAATATTCCAATAATCCAAAAACCTAATTGGAAGCAATTTCGTGAGTTAACTATGGCTGGATTCACTGATGCGCTGAGGCCGGATAGGTTTACCGGTGTGCACTTTAAGAGGTGGCAAGTGAAGTCCACGCTTTCTCTTACTTCTCTGAAAGTTTTCCACGTTAGTGTTGGCATGCCAGAGGGAATTTCTGAGGAAGATCAGAGAATGTTCCAGGAAGCCAATACTATGTTTGTGGGATGCATTCTGAGTGTTCTTGCTGACCATCTGTGTGATGTGTACATGCACATACAAGATGGAAAGACAATGTGGGATGCACTGAATGCAATTCGGTGCAACAGATGCAGGCAGTGAACATACTTCATGGAGAGTTTCCACGACTACAAGATGGTGAATAACCATTTTGTTCTTGAGCAAGCTCATGAGATACAGTACATTGTGAAGGAATTAGATCTCCTTAAGTGTGTTCTTCCCGATAAATTTGTGGTTGGGTGCATGATTTCAAAGTTACCTCCTTCATGGTGGAATTTCGCCACAACTCTTAAACATAAGAGACATGAGATATCAGTTAAAAATCTGATTGCATCTCTCGATGTTGAAGAGAAAGCTCGGGCTAATAAAGACACTACTAAGAAAGGAGGTGAGGTTCACCCTACCTCCAATATGATGCAGAGGTACCCACAGAACAAGAGCAAATGGAGCATGTTTTCAACAAGCCTATCAAGAGTACTACCTTCAAGTAGAAGAAGTTTAACAAGGTTGAGCTAGAGTGCTACGCCTCTGGGATGCCCGAACATTTTTCCAAGAAATGCCCAGACGTGCAGACAATAGAGGAAAAACGAACTCCAAGACTGTCAATATGGTGGCCGCTAGTAATACTGATGGGTATGGTAATTTAGCTATTGTTCTTTCATTATTTCAATCATCTTCTTGATGGATTGATTCGGGTGCTAACGTTCACATGTGTGCCGACGTCTCTTTATTCACTTCTTATCAGGTCACATGGGGTTCTTCTGTCCTAGTGAGGAATGGATCGCATGCTTCTGTTCGTGGCATTGGCGCGGTGGCTCTAAAGTTCACTTCGGGAAGATCATGCAGCTAAGGAACGTGCAACATGTCCCGGCTATGAATAAGAATCTAGTTAGCCGCTCCCTTCTATGTCGAGATGGGCTTAAGGTTGTTTTAGAGTCGAATAAATTAATCATGTCGAGATATACTCTGTTTATAGGCAAAGCCTATGAGTGCGGAGGCTTGTCCTGCTTTTTCCTTTTAGATTTTTGCAAGAAGTCGGTGAACCAAATTTGTGCTAGTGTTAATGATAATGTAAGTGTTTAGCACTCTCATTCATGTCGCATTAATTTTGGTTTAATGTCTCGGCTATCCAGTATGAGTTTAATTCTGAATTTCACTATTGCCAAGGGTTCTAAATGTCATAGTTGTGTCCAATCGAAGCAACCTCGAAAGCTTCACACAACTACGAAGGAGAGAAACTGATGAGGACATGACTATCTTGGATACGACCAAAAATATTGCATACATGTATATTTGTGAGATGATTTCTAATGCAAACTATGCAATAATTTATTTAGAGCTAAAAGCATTGGGAGTCCTACAACTTGCGCACAATGTGATGGTTTGGTCCTAGAACTTGCAAATTGACCGTACCCGGTCCCAAAACTTGCATAAAATGTGCAAATTTGGTCCTGACCAATCACAGAGCGACAAATGGACGCCTGGGTCCCGACCAGGTCAGCGCGCGACATTTAGCAAAGAGGCCCCTACCTTTCGTTTGAATCTACCCGCAGGACACGAAAACACCAGCCGTCCTCGTCCTCGGCACGTTCAAGTGGCAGATGATCGCCGGCACCTTGTTCCCGTACCTGAGCTGCTTTGCGGCTAGGTCCCGGCACGACGAGCGCAAGGCCATCGTCCTGCACGTCGTCAAGTGCATCTTCGCCTCCATCAAAGGCCAGACCACCCCCTGCTCCCGTTCCACCCCATCATCCCATCAGATCGGATCATGAAAAGATCTCTCGTGTGCGTGTGTGTGCAGCGATGAGCTCGGTGGAGTACCCGCCGTCGACCATGGCGCTGGCGCCGATCCTGGTCGCGCGCGGCGGCAGGGAGGGGACGATGGGCCCGAACCCAGAGGAGGAGCTCAAGGCGATCTTGGGCTCATCATGGCAGCAATTACTCCAACTCTGAGGACGACGAGCGCCTCCGCCGCGCCGCCGCCAGCAACTACGGCCACAACTATGATGACAACAACGACGAGGAGGAGGAGGAGGAGGAGGACGCGGCCGCACCGGCGGAGGAGGACCACCACGCTGAGGATGACAACCTAGAGGCCGAGGAGCTGGAGGCCCTCACCAACGAGATCGATGAGGAGTCACAGATCGTTGGGGAGGTCCTCCGCATCAAGGAGCTCCTCCTACACAAGCAAGACCATGTATGGAATCCTATTTGTGCACTTCTTCCATTCATTGCTAAACCAACCTGATATTTGTCAACTCCAGTGAGCACTTAGCATTGATCTGAACTAAAACAAAAACGGTGTCTTGCAGTCGGATGCTACTCTGTTCGACTCACTTAGGAGGCTGCAGCTAATGCAATTGTCCGTCTCCACGCTTAAGGTACCTATTTTGCATACCGCATATGAGATATCTTGTTTCATTGCTATTTGGTTTGCTTATCTCTGGGGTTGTTCATCATAGGCTACTGAGATTGGGAGGGCTGTTAATGGCCTTCGGAAGCACAGCTCGCAGCAGATTCGTCACCTCGCGCTGGCTCTCATTCAGTAAGCTTCATGAACTTTTATCTAGTTTGGCTTTATAGAACTAGTTCATGCTTAAATTTGAAGAGTTCAGTGAGGCAAATCGCTTCTCTCATGTTCCAAAAAGATTTTGACTAGTACGAGTCCATCTGCACTGCTACATAGTCTCCATTTACCTTTGTTCATCATCCCAAAGAAAAATGAGAAAGTTACCTTGTTAGCATGAGTCCAAAGCAATCTTGTAAACTATTGTTGACATCTTCAGTTTCTTTTTGTGTTTCCAGGGATTGGAAAATTTTGGTTGATGAGTGGGTCAGTACTACAACGTTGCCCTTGAGGTAAAGGATCTGAATTTGTTCATTGTTACGTTATTTCATCCATCAGTTTCAGGGTTAATTCTAAGTGAATGAATGCTCAGTTGCAAGCCTCTTAGCTTACTATTGTTACTGCTTTTACCTGTAGACAACTCCTTAGGAACTTCAAACCCTTCTGTTATGGATGATGATGATGAAGAAGAAGGCCTTCCTTCTCCACCTTTGGATGAAGGAGCATTCTTTGCACCTGAGACTACTGCCATTCAACTCTCTGAGGTACTAACATATCCACTTTTGCTGTGTGAATTGTTTTAGTGCTGAACAATAAGCTAATTAACTTCCATTGTTATTTTTCCTGTTCGCCTTTTCAACCTAAAGTTCTTTCACGAAATGGATGAAGATGGAAGTGAGTACAAGTACCCAAATTGCTTAGTTTTCCCTTGCTATGCTAGCACTCCATAGATTGTGTGATAACTAACATTATATTATGACAGACTTGAGACACAACAATGATGGCCGCCTTGGGAACAAGAGGGAAAACATTGGCAGGAGGCCTGCAAACCATTCAACTGTGTTAAAACCATCCAACGGCCGCATATGCATATGTGTATGTGTGTGTGGATAGTGTGCGAGCTAGCTAGACCTATCCTCTCGTCCTCTTTTCATCACTCCATAAGTGACAAATAATACAGTACTCCCTCAGTAATAGTTAAGAAGATATTCATTCTTATGATGATGACCTTCTTGTTTGCGTTTGCTCTCTGTTGGGTCATGCCATATTGGCTCATTGCCATGCCTTGCTCTTGACATGCCGAAACAGACTGTACTCTCCGCTCATCTGCGAGTCCCGTGCGCACTTGCTGCTTCAGCAGTGGGGGTGGTTGGTTGGGTGTTGTCTCGCTGTTATTTGTGGGTGAAAACAACTGTGCCCTCCCTTGCTTTATGCAAATCTCATGCGGCCATTGCTTGCCCTGCCACCAGGTCGCCCCTGCGCTGCTATTTGCAACAATGGCTTCCTGTTCTTGGAGGTGTCTGGCACTGCCTTCCCCTCTCTGAGTGAACCCACTGTATGTATTTGGGTAGCAGTAGCAGCAGCATGCAATGCAAAATTACTGCTTGTTTGGACAGGCCAGGGCAGCTGATTGTCTGCCTAAGAAAATAATTCAGGTGTTTTCATGTCTTGCGGGTAGATTCAAACGAAAGGCAGGGGCCTCTTTGCAAAATGCCGCGCATTGACCGGGTTGGGACCCAGGCATCCACTTGCCGCTCTGTGATTGGTTAGGACCAAATTTGCACATTTGATGCAAGTTCTGGGACTGGGTAGGGTCAATTTGCAAGTTCTAGGACCAAACCATCACATTATGCGCAAGTTGTAGGACTCCCAATGCTTTTAACTCATTTATTTATGTCATCCAGGACAAAAATACTTCACAAACTTTTGTGCCATGTCTAATTGCAGGTGTATGGGTTATTTGTACAATCCACATATGAAGATAAGGGAAAAAGAGAAGTTTGGGTGCTGTTCAAAAACCCCTCTCACGTCACTTTTGGGCCAAGAGAAGATAGAGTCCAAGTCTCTCACGTTCTGGATTCAGATTCGGACTGCACAGACATACCTGACTTAAAACGCCAAGAACTCTTTCATACGGACTCCGAATTGGATGATTCTTTTTTTGTTGGAAAGTAGATTTTATGCTCTTTCCAACCCAATTTGAATCACTTTAAAATTTGTCCGGAGCATTAAGTTATCGACAAAACAATCTGACGTTGCAGCAGAATCCGAGTCAATTACAAGTCCAAAGGTGTTGCATCACCTCCACTTGGGCCCATGAGCCTTGTACGACCTAGGGTTAGTTTTAGGCTGCCTTGGGACGTCCTCCCACCTCCTTGGCCGCCACCCCTTGCTCCTATATAAGTAGATTCATCAAGTAGATTTTTCCTTGGGATTTGTTTAGTTAAAAGTTAGCCATTGCAACTTTGTGTACTTCGTTTGTGTCCAACGACCAGACCAAGACCGCTTCCGGATCCCCACCTTTACCAATACTTCATCTATATTCGCAATATTCAGATTGCATTGTCATATTCTTGCTTGTTCTTCGATTGTGTGCAGGAATAGACCTTCGTGGTCAGGTTGATCATGCTCCGGCGTGGTCAATAACCTCTCAGAGTTGGTTTAGCGATTGCTAAGGAGCAACGTCATGCACGTTTGTAGTCGGATCATCAAAGTCGACTCCTGCAAATCGATAGTTATCATCTCATCAAAAAATCAGGACACCCTCGCCTCTATCAGAAACTTGGCACCTCTAGAACTCATACATTCTGATCTATATGAGATGAATGGTGTGTTGACAAAAGGTGAAAAGAGATATTTGATGACTTTGATTGATGATGCAACTAAATTTTGCTATGTTTATTTGTTGCAAGTTAAAGATGAAGCTTTAGACTACTTTAAAATCTATAAAGCTAAAGTTGAAAATCAAATAGAGAGAAAGATCAAGCATCTTAGATCGGATCATGGTGGAGAGTATTTTTCCAAAGTATTTTGATAAATTTTGTGAGGAACATAGTATTATTCATGAGAGGACGTCTCCCTATTCGCCCCAACCAACTGGGGTTGCCGAGAGAAAAAACTACACGCTGACTGACTTGGTGAATGCCATGTTAGACATTGCTGATTTATCTAAGGCATGTGGGGTGATTTCTTTGACTTTGTGTCATGTCCTAAATAGAGTTCCTAACAAGAATAACGAGGAAACCTCTTATGAGGAGTGGGCCGAGAGAAAATCATCACTTTCATATTTGCGCACTTGGGGATGCTTGGCAAAGGTCAATGTTTCTATCCCTAAGAAACGCAAGCATGGACCAAAGACACTACATTGTGTCTTTCTAGGTTATGCTTAGCGGAGCATTACATATAGATTTTTAGTGGTTAAATCTGAAGTACGTGATATGCATGTTGATACTATAATGGAATCTCGTGATGTAACATTTTTTGAGAATATATTTCCTATGAAAGATATGCATAGCACTGCTAGATTTTCTTCTGAGATAAGTCCTGAATCTAGTACATCTAATAAGTATTTCGAACATTCACCAGAGGAAGTCCTTGAGAAGGATAACGATGAAGCTCCTGTGGGAAGCAAGAGACAAAAGGTTGCAAAATCCTTTGGGGATGATTTCATTGTATACCCTGTGGACGACACCCACAAGTCTATTGCAGAGGCATATGCATCTCTGGATGTAGATGATTGAAAACAAGTTTTCCATAATGAGATGAACTCAACTCTTTCTAATGGGGCTTGGGAGCTAACTAAGTGGCCCAATGGGCTGCAAATGGGTGTCCGAAAAGAAGCTAAGTCCTGATGGCACTATTGATTAGTACAAAGCGTGGCTTGTGACCAACGACTGCACTCAGAAAGAAGGCGAAGATTACTTTGAAACCTATTCACCCGTTCCTAGAATGACCATCATTCGGGTGCTACTTTTCCTGGATGCCTCTTAAGGTCTTATCATTCGTCAAATAGATGTAAAGACAACTTTCTAAAATGGAGAGTTGGAAGATAAAATCTATATGGATCAACCTCATGTGTTTGTGATAAAGGGTGAAGAGAGAAAGGTGTGCAAGTTGTTAAAAATCTTTGTGTGGTCTAAAATAGGAACCTAAGAAATGGCATGAAAAGTTTGAAAGAACTCAGAATTCTGCAGGATTTTTATTAATGAGGCGGATAGGTGTGTTTACTATCGCCGTGGTTGTGGCAATCGTGTTATATTATATTTGTATGTGGATGACAAAGTAATCTTCGGTACAAACATCGATGAAATCAATGAGGTCAAGTCTTTTATATCAAAGAGCTTTGACATGAAATGTCCGGGATAAGCCGATGTGATTTTAAACATCAAACTTATCAAGGATGAGAGTGGGATTACTCTAACGCGATCTCACTATGTTGTTCTTGAGCCGGTTCAGCTTTATGGATAGCAAGCCTTCTCCAACACTTTATGATCCCAACATGACACTCAGAAAGAACAAGAAAGAAACGAGAGATCAATTAAGATACTCTCAAATTTTCGGTTCACTCATGTACATAGCTAGCACAACAAGGCCAGATATCTCTTTTGCTGTGAGTAAATTGAGTGGGTTCATGTCCATCCGGGGTGCTGATAATTGGCATGCACTAGAAAGGGTCTTGCGCTATCTAAGAGGTACTATGTGTACTATGCATATGTAATTTTAAAAAATACAGTAATATGTGAGGTACACAAAATATAAATTTGTGTATATATATACTAGGAAACGGTATATCTAATATATATATATATATATATATATATATATATATATATATATATATTCATCTTTTCTGTATAGTTTTCTTATTGATAGTTTGCATGTACGTAGTTTATATATTTTTATATATGCGAGCCTTGTTTCTTTGAGGTTTGTGTGTATACATTATCATCTATATCTATATTTCTATAATTATATACTATACAAATAACTTTGGATACTAGTCCTTGGATGAAGCTAATTTGATAGTAGAGAGGGTTAGCAAATCCGGGCATTATTGGCCATGAGTTGTCCCCTTGACTACACCAGATTTTGCCACATGCTTTATCGAGAAGATTCATGGCTAAGCTCAAGCACAATGCACTATATGTAAAACTTAGATAAGTGAGAGTATATGAAATACTAAACTTCTATTGTTAAGCTTATTAATTTCTGCTGCTATTTATATAGGTACAAGGGATGTGTGCAACATGGCGTCTTTACGGGAACGTCACGAGCAGAGAGTCGCGCCGGTTGAGATATGGAGGAAGAAAGGGGACCGCATGACGGTTAGCATCAACGTAGATTCTTCTGAATTAACTCATGGTTAATTAAATCATAACACTACAACTATAGAAACCTAAAAACTTATGGTCCATCTCTCCTTTATTTTAGAATCTTCCGTGCTTCAATCTGCCAAATCATTCCTTTTTTTTACTTTATGGTGTATAATGCACAACTTAACATACACAGACCTCGAGACACAAGCACTTCTCATTTGTTTTAGATTCTTTCATATTCTATTCTCTCAAGTTTTTTCTCTTAAAGTATTGTCATTCACTTTTACTTTATTTAGTTTTTGTCCGATGTTCTGATAGTACTTCCATAACACAATTTAGTAAGTATATGGCAGTTGAGGATCTCCTATTACTTCATTCGTTGGAATTCCGACGGATCTACCGGCAGTCTATTGAGTTGCTCGCAAGTTCTCAACGAAGGAGATAGCGAAAGGGAAAAATGCAACTTTTACTGGAAGCAAAAAAGCCTAAAACCGTGAACACCACTACTTCCCTAGCCTGCACACCTCCTTCGAGGACCAGGTTGCTCTTTTCGGTGGATTGTGCGTTCTCAGATTTTGATGGCACGACCACAGCTGGCATGATACTTCGACGTCATGACGGGACACTCATATTTGTTGCATAGAGATACCTATTCAACTGCAATGATGCGTTGGGGGCGGAGATTACTTAAACATGTAAATATGATCGAATATTCACCCGGGTGCTCCAAAATTACATCTTTACGTGAATATTCAGTCGTAGTTTGAATATCTAAGCTCTGAGGTGCAATGCACGTGTGCATTAGTAGAGATACAGAAGAGCGTTGGAGCATGCATATTGTTTCCCAGCTGGATCCCCATTTGTACGTCCAACATCAGCCATCGACGCGAGTGTCCCACACGTCCGCCGCAGAACCAGCGCGGCGCCACATGTCCAAGGGAGCGTCTCCCCGGCGCGCTGGCCGTGCGCCAAAGTGCCCACATCGGCACCGCAACCGACCGAGCGGCGCAGCCCAAGGCCGAACTCCAAAGGCGATTACACGGGCTCAACCGTCCGCAGGCCACGCCGCGTCCGTCCTCAAAAGGCGAGGCGGCCTTGTCAGCACCCGCAGCCAAGGGATATGCCGCCGTCACCCGCTCCACGCGCGCGCCTCGCCGGGGACGCAGCCCGATCCATCGGCTTGACCGTCAACGCGCGGCGCGTTTACACCGTGGGCTGCTGCAGCCTGCAGCTGATCAAAATCTTTGCGTACACTACATTGGCTGATGTCACTGGCGCCGGTCAATCAGAACCGCTCGTCGTTTTTGGTTTTCGACGACCTGACCTGATTGCGTGCCCGCGCGATGCACTTTTCACGCGTATACGCGACGGGGAAAATTCGTCGTCGGAAGTTGGAACGGTGTCTAGAAGACAGCGGATGGGGGAATGGATACAGGAGGGATATCGATCATTGATTTGGGAAGATGTGTGAGAAATAAATGTCGGGAAGAAGATGAAGATATTCACCGCTGACAATCTTGTGTGGGGCCCGTCGCTGACGAGCTTTGGCCTCTCTGCTCACGCAGTGCAGCATGCTTGCGTCTTACCGGAGGGTGGCTAGCCGGGCACTGTCAAGACTTGCCTTTTCTGATTTTGTTTCAGTCGAATAGGTGGCAAACTAGGCACCGGCAAACATAGTAATTTTGGGCGACTAAACTGTTCATGTTGTTCTATCTTCTGCAGTCAAACGCTATGGCCAGAAGAACACCACCACCCTAGTCCCAAGCTAGTCAAGGCAACTCGGTAATGATGCTACGATGTGCATCTAGGCGGTGTCGAGGTTAAATTATCTTCTCTAATAATGGAACATAGATTAATTACCATCGTCCTATTTCAGCTTCAAGCAATATGTTCGGAGAAAGGATGGTAAATACCAAAAAGGAAAAAAGAATTCTTAATTTATAAGTTCACATGAATGTCATCCAAATATAAATTTTCATTCGGACAGGAAAAGAGGATAATATGAATTTCATTCAAATATAAAGTTCATATAATATTCGGACGGGGAAAAGGGGATTGCTAAGTTAGCGACAGACCATGCGCCGCCCTCCTCTGGCGACACGGGGGTAGGCACACCTGCCACTGCAGGGAACCCCCGCCTCTGTCTGCTACCACTGCGCCGCCGTCGGAGAGCAGGCCGGCAAAGCCGTGCCGCCCCTGGATGGTGGCGGCGGAGCAGACCCGTCCCTCCCACGCGCACCCCCACCCTCGCGCTTCACCCCAAATCCACCAACCGCTGCCGTCGGGGCGCTCCCCCCTCCGCCCGCTCCCGCTGCGCCGCTGCCGGAGGGCCGACCAGCGAGGCGTGTCGTGCCCTGGGATGGTGGAGGCGGGGCATAGCCGTCTCCCATGCACCCTCCCTCCCGCCTCGCATCCCCAAGCTCTTGCGTGGACGAACCCCTCCCAGCTACTGCTCGCTCCTGCAGGTCCGACGACGAGCGTGACGTGCCTGGCCATGGCCATGGGCACCCTCCCCTGCAGTACTTCCCTCCTCCCATATGCGACGCGGCCTAGCCCTGCTGATGCCGTTGTTGGCCACGGATTGGGCAAGGGGACTGCCGCCGGTCAAGGGGGTGTTCACAGCCTGCCTTCCATGCGCAGGCGGCCCCCTCTCGTCTCCGGCGGCGCTACCTTCCCCAAGCCATGGTGACGGCTCATGTGGAGGCAACGAGACTACAAGGATAGTGGCAGTCACGAAGCTCCTCAAGGCGGGTTCTTGTTGGCACTGTTTCAACCCCGCGACTTTGGACCCACGTCTCTCCGGTTTCCATGGTTGTCGGCGTCCTCTGTCGGGCGGCTCCGGCCTCGGGGACCAGCAACTACGTCCCTTCCAGCTCGCATGGCTCCCTGATGTCCCGACGGCTATGGCCACAACATTTAGGGTTTGTGTTCCTCTAGTCCTAGACTGTCGGCGTTGCCGTTCACCGTCGCCCCACCCCGTCATGGTTTGCTTCGCTGCCTGCCCTATGTTGGACATCTCAAAGCCCTTTCTTTTTGCCAGATCCAATGCTCGCGTGTTCGGAGGTGGTGCCACCCATCGACGGCAGGTGCAGCCCCGCCAACCCCTTCCTACATGGTGGCTCCGACCAGCGTTTGGCTCCTCATCTTCCTTTCCAATTACGGTGACGATAGGATTGCTTATTCAGGCCAGGGAGAAATCCATGCTTGGCTTGTCAGTGCTGGCAGCGGCGGCGTGTGCGTACATCGTTCCCATCTTGGAGCCGCTGTCAAGGCCCTTGGCTGGGCCCCTCTTCGAGCTCAGGGGAAACCGTAGGTCTGGTTCTCTGGATCGGATGGCGACGGCGTCTCAACGTCGTCTTCTTTCTTAAAGGCGCTATCTTTCTCGCTCACGGTGTCCCCGGTTTTGGATCTGTCGATGTTGGTGTTCTTGTTGGTTCGGCATTGCTGTTCTTGGTTCGGGTTTGGTAGGTTTTGTTGTGATGTATCCTCTGTACGGGCCGAGCATTCCTTGTCTCTCTGCCTCGGGCATCATGTTCATGCCTGCATGCGTTCGTGTCATGTGTTGTATCCTTTTGTGTACTCATCTACTCCTATCAATGCAATGATACACAAGCTTTGCGTATTCCTGAAGAGAAATCATTCAAAATACTGCAGGAATATCCACGTAAAACTTATGTAGTGCAGAAAAGAATTATCAGCCTCGGGCAAGTCACTTCTCATTTCGTAAATATTTATATGTGCTTTGAAAAAGAAAACATGACACAATAGACAGTGCATTATAAAAACTCCAATGGCGTCACACAAGGCGGCCTAGAAATTCTACCGAACGCCATCATACTTGTCGCATTATAATGGGTTGATAAACTTCAAATCATGTGTTAGAAATGGCCAATAAGCGGCCTAGAAAATCTACTTGACGCCATCATATATGTCGCGTTATACGAATGTATTGCGCCGATAATTTGTGCATTATATAGTGTAGTCAATGGCCAATAAGCGGCCTAGAAAATCTACCTGACGCCATCATACATGTCGCGTTATAGTGGGTTGATAAAGTTCACAACATATAGTGTTATAAATGGCCAATAAGCGGCCTAGAAAATCTACCTGGTGCCCTCATACTTGTCGCGTTATAGTAGGTTGAAAAAGTTCACATCATATAGTGTTATAAATGGCCAATAAGCGGGCTAGAAATTATGACGCCATCACATTATGTCACGTTATATGAAGTATTGCGTTGATAAGTTGTGCATTATAGTGTTGCCAATGGCCAATAAACGGCCTGGAAATTCTATCTGACGACATCATATTTGTCGCGTTATACGAGTGCATCGAGTTGATATGTTTTATATCACATAGTGTTAATGACCAATGAGTTGCCTAGAAATTCGACGTGACGCCATCATATCGTTTGCAGTATACGAATACATTAAGTTATACATTTTATACTACACAATGTTATCAATGGCCAATGAGGGGCCTAGAAATTCGACTGGACGCCATCATAACAGCCGCGTTATACGAATGCATTAAGTTGCTATATTTTAGATTACACAATGCTATCAATGGCCAATGACCGGCCTACAAATTCTACCTGGCGCCATCATATTTGTCGCGTTATACGAATGCATTGAGTTGATATATTTTATATTACACAGTGTTATCAATGGACGACAAAGCGGCCTAAAAACTGGACCTGACGCCATCATATCGGTCGCGTTATATAAATGCATTAAGTTGATATATTTTATATTACATAATGTTATCAATGGCCAATAAGCAGCGTAGAAATTATACTTGACACCATCATATTTGCCGCGTTATAGAAATGCATTGAGTTGATATATTTCTCTTACACATTGTTAGCAATGGTCACTGAGCGGCTTAGAAATTCTACCAGACGCCAAGCGTTATATGAATGCATTGCGTTGATGTAATGTATATTACACGATGTTATCAATGGCCAATGACTGGCTTAGAAATTCTACCTGACGCCATCATATCAGGTGCTTTATACGAATGTATCGTATTGATATATTATATATTACATAGTTTTACGAATGGCCAATGCGCATCCTAGAAATTAAACATCGGTAAGCAAATAATTTACACGGTAGAATATTCGCAAGAAAAAAGAATAATCGCAAAAAATATACTCATTGCCATATGAGTACTGAAAGAAATAAAAAGAGAAGAAAAAAAACTGTACGTTCACATGTGTTGCGCTCTTGCTCCTCCAGCAACGGTGAAAAAGGTCCCCACCAAAAAAAATATTCCTAGAATCGACCGTGCTCTGTCGCCCCCTGCCCTCTCACTCTCACCCCTTTGACTTTGTCGCAAAAGTCAAGTGGGGACCTTGCCCCACCCCTCCAGAGACCACGAGGCCGGCTCCCGATAAAACGCAAGCCCCCTCGCCCCCCTCTCTCCTCCTTTTCAGACACCACGAGCGAGGCCGGATCCAATGCCCATCCCCACCACCACCATCTCTCTCCTCCCACCAACAGCGCCAACAATAAACTAGAACCAAAAGTCAGCGCCCCCCTCCTTTCCTCCCTCCATAGCCAGCAAGAACGAACCCGAGAGAGGCCGACCATGGACAGGGACGCCGGGTGCTACTACCTCGGCGGCGGAGGCGGCAACGACTGGGACCTCAACGCCGTCGTGCGCTTCGCCTGCCGCGGCCGCGTCCTCCCGCCGCCGCCCTCGGAGGACCCCTTCTCCTCCTTCTTCCCCCCGCCGGCGCCTGTCGTGGAGGACCACGGGATGCCTGACGCCGCGGCGTTGCTCCCTGATCCGCCCGTCGACGGGGGCTCTGCCGCCGTCGACGAGCTCTCCATTGCCTTCTTCGCGCCGTCCGCGGCGCTGCCGGCCTCGCCTCAGCCGCCGCCGCCGCAGCAGCAGCAGCAGCAGCCAGCGGCGCCAACGAACCAAGAAATGGTCCCGATGCAGCAAGACGAGGCGGTGCCGCCTCCGATGCTGCTGACTGCGGGCGGGCAAGGCCCCGTCGGCGAAGGGTCGAGATCCAAGAGAAAGTACGTCCCGAACACTCTGAATTTTTTCGAAATAGAATGTTGCTGGCTTATCGTGTATGCTTGTGCTCACGCGTGCGCGTGGATGGTTGGCGTCTGTGCAGGAAGAAGGTGGTGAAGAAGGTGGTGAAGCGGGTGGCGGCGGACGGCACGTCGGCGGACCCGTGGGCGTGGCGTAAGTACGGGCAGAAGCCCATCAAGGGGTCGCCGTACCCGCGCGGGTACTACCGGTGCAGCACCGACAAGGCGTGCGAGGCGCGGAAGATGGTGGAGCGCTGCCGCGACGACCCCAACTCCTTCATCCTCACCTACACCGGCGGCGAGCACAGCCACCCCGCCCCCGCCCACCGCAACTCCCTGGCCGGCACCACGCGCAACAGGCAGCAGGCGCCGGAACCCGCTGCCGGACAGAGCGCTCCCGCCGCCAAAGCCAAGGAAGAGTCGTCGGCGGCGGCGGCGGAGCCGAGCCCAGGGCAGTCGACGTCGGGCGGGATGTCCCCGACGACGCCCCTGCGCACGCCCTCCATGGAGGAGTACAACCAAGACTCAGAATTCGACGAGGCCGCCGGCGGCGCAAGTCAGCCGCCCATGGACGTCGAGAAGGACCGCGAGGATGAGCTGCTGAAGATATTGGAGGGGTGCGTGCACGGCGGCGACTCCAGCATCGTCGTCGAGGAGACGTTCGTGGTCACGCCGTGGGTCACGGCCCCCGGTGGCGCGGCCGGGTGGAGTTGACTCCGCCGTTACCGTCCGTACATTGCCATATATAGCAGCATGCTGTCCATTATAATCCTGGCTCGTTGCAGCAGCAGCCGCAGCGGTAGCAGTAGAAACATAAGAAAAGAAAAGAAAAGATAGAGGTGGAAGAGAGCATCTGATCCATGCTACAACCCCAGTGCCAGCCGGCCAGTAGTTATTCGCCTAGTGTAATTAAGTGCTAATTAGCTCTGGAGTAATACAGTAGCGAGTGTTCTTTGATGGCTTGATTAGAGTACTTACTTATACTGCATGTATAATTAAACCAAACCCAAAGACAATCTTCTTCTTCTTCTTCTTTCTTGACATGTTTGGGCCATTCAATGGCTGCCTAGCTTTATCTAGAGGTTTTTGGTGCTACATTTGTGCGTGCACTAGCTAGACTGATCATCATGATACAGTCCCAGTTGCACCCAGGTGATGGAGCAAGAAGGTGAGATAAAGGGAGGACAGAAATGGAAGAAAGGAAGGGGAGTTGGTGCATGGTGTGGGTGGCTCACCTTGTCTCTTCCCTTTCACTGTGTGCCCAATTTGTGTGTGTAGTGGCTTTCTGGCTGCAGTGCAGTTATGCTTTTGCAGATCAGGACCATGTTGCTCCGGCCCAATGGATGGTACCTTTTGATTCTCGGATCTCGGTCCTATGTGTATTGGGACGTACTGCTGCTGCAACCAATCCTCGTTTACCCAATTTTCATGTTGCTCTTCTCAGTGAATTCAGTGTTTAGATGTTGGTTTCTTTGGATACTGATGAAGTACATGGCGTGTAAATCCTTATAAAAATATGGCCTTTTTCGGTTGAATGTGGATGTATAAGAGCCGTAGCACATTTACCCCCGAACCATGCATAAGAGTTAGGTGTCAATTCATTAAGAGAGAAAAAGATACATCGCCAAAAGGCGAGGTCCTACAACGCCAAAGAGGCATGACCCGAAAAGGAAGAACCTAAATGACCTAAGATCAATACCCAAGAGAATCGGATCCATGGGTTGGAGACGAGCAATCCTAGCTTAGGTTGCATCATACGAAATGAAAAAGCGAGTAACATCTACTGCAAGAACCTAGACACCAGTCAATTGTAACACGACCCAAACTCGGCAGCCATGACGATGACAACGACAAACACACAAGCACCCAGTGACAAAATCACAACCAAACATAAAGACAACACTGCTTGAATGACCCTAGGCGCAGCATCGCCCAACAACAACGCCACCGTTCCATCACTACCAGACCAACCGTCACCTAAGCCGTAGATGAGGCGCCATGAAGGTGGGCGAGCACAAACTAGAGGAAGAGGGGGCACAAGCAAGCACCTATGATGAAGTCCACCGCAACTGGCAAGCTCGGGGTGGAGCCCCGGCGCAATATGGGGAAGAGATAACCGGCGATGACGCCCACACCATCACAAACCAAAAGGCCATCGAACAAAAGAGACCAACCACCAAACGTCAAACACCCCCACTATCGGCCTGAGAGGAGCCACACGAAGGAAGATGTGCCAGACCCAACGGAACTACTGGCAGATTTGGCAGGTAAATGACTAAGAGGGGGAGAGAGTGGGTGGCAAGGATGACAAGGAACAGAGGCACACCTGTAACGACATGATGAAGTAGCCACCGCACCTCGACACGGCCTCAAGAAGCGATCGGAGCATGGCCAAGCGACCGGCATCCGACAAGATCATACTCGCCAAAAGGGACCAGAAGACGCAACTCAGGGAACATACCTCGTCGTCGCCGTCCTTGGTGGTCGCGTGGGCTTTCCCACTGGCGATCTCACGTGATGGTGAGAAATGGGGGGGGGGGGGGGTGGATGTGAGGCATCTAGGGTTGTGATTATCGCTAGAGTCGCCCAATCTGGGGATGGAGGCCCTCGCACGATATGAGGAAAAGGTAACTGACGGTGGCACCCACACCATCACACACCAAAAGGCCTTTGAGCAGAAGCGACCAACCACAAAGTGTCAAATCCCACCCACTACCGGCTGGAGAGGAGCCACAAGGAGGAAGATGTGCCAAATTCGACGGAACCACTGCCAGATTTGGCAACAAAATGACCGAAAGGGGGAGAGAGTGCGAGGCAAGGATGGCAAGGAACATAGGCACACTTGAAACGACATGATGAAGTAGCCACCGCACCTCGACACACAGCATATAGTGACTGGCATACGACACGATCATACTCGCCAAAAGAGACAAGAAGAAGCAACCCAGGGAACATGCCACGTTGCCGCCGTCCTTGGTGGTCGCTTGGGCTTTCCCACTCGCGATCTCCCACGGTGGCAAGAGTGTGTGTGTGTGTGTGTGTGTGTGTGTGTGTGTGTGTGTGTGTGTGTGTGTGTGTGTGGATTTGAGGCATCTAGGGTTGTGATTATCACTATAGTCGCCCAAGCTGGGGGTGGAGGCCCTGCACAATATGAGGAAATGATAACCGATGGCAACGCCCACAACATCACAAATCAGAAGGCCTTCGAGCAGAAGCGACCAACCACCAAACGTAAAAACCCACCCACTACCGGCCGGAGAGGAGCCACACGGAGGAAGATGTGCCAAATCCGACGGAATCACTGCCAAATTTGGCAAGGAAAATGACTAAGAGGGGGAGAGAGTGGGCGGCAAGGATGGAAAGGAACAGAGGCACACCTGTAACGACATGATGAAGTAGCCACCGCACCTCGACACAACCCCAGGAAGAGACTTGAGCATGGCCAAGCGACCGGCATCCGACAAGATCATACTCGCCAAAAGCGACCAGAAGAAGCAACCTAGGGAAGATACCTCCCCATCGTCGTCCTTCCTTATCACGTGGTCTTTCGCACCGGCGATCTCACACGATGGCGAGAAGGGGGTGTGGAAGTGAGGCGGCTAGGGTTGTGATTATCGCTAGATTTGCACAAGTGGGGGTGGAGGCCCCAAATGATATGAGGAACGGATAACCGACGGCGACACCCACACCATCAGAAACCAAAAGGCCTTCGAGCAGAAGCGACCAACCACCAAACGTCAACCCCCCCTCCCCACTGCTGGCGAGAGAGGAACCACATGGAGGAACATGTGCCAGATCCGGCGGAACCACTACCAGATTTGGCAAGAAAACGACCAAGAAGGGGGGGGGGGAGAGTGGGCGGCGAGGATGGCAAGAAACACAGGCGCACCTTAAAACAACATGATGAAGTAGCCACCGCTCGTCGACACGGCCTTAGGAAGCTCCTAGAGCATGAATAGGTGACCGACGTCCGACAAGATCATACTCGCCAAAAGCGACCAGAAGAAGCAACCAAGGAAAGATACCTCGCCACTGCCACCCTTAGTTGTCGTGTGGGATTTCCCACCAACGATTTCACATGGTGGCGAGAATGGGGGGGGGCTGTTGCGGCTAGGGTTGTGATTATCGCTAGATTCGCACAAGCTGGGGTGGAGGCCCCACATGATATGAGGAACAGATAACCGACGGCGACGCCCACACCATCACAAACCAAAAGGCCTTCAAGCAAAAGCGACCAACCACCAAACATCAAAGCCCCCCCCCCCCCTGGCCGAACAGGAGCCACATGGAGGAACATGTGCCAGATCCGGTGAAACCATTGCCAGATTTGGCAAGGAAACGACCGAGAGGGGGAGAGAGAGTGGGCGGCGAGGATGGCAAGGAACAAAGGTGCACCTTAAAACGACATGGTGAAGTAGCCACCGCTCGTCAACATGACCATAGGAAGCCCCTAGAGCATGAACAGGTGACTGACGTCCGACAAGATCATGCTCACCAAAAGCGACCAGAAAAAGCAACCAAGGGACGATACCTCGCCACCGCCGTCCTTAGTGGTCATGTGGGCTTTCCCACCGACGATCTCACACGGCGGCGAGAAGGGGGGATGTGAGGCGGCTAGGGTAGTGATTATCGGTAGATTCACACACGTTGGGGTGGAGGCCCCGCATGATATGAGGAACCGATAACCGACGGCGACGCCCACACCATCACAAACGAGAAGGCCTTCGAGTAGAAGCGATCAACCACCAAACGTCAAAGCCCCCTCCCCCCTCGCTGCTGGTCGAAGAGGAGCCACATGGAGGAACATGTGCCAGATCCGACGGAACCACTGCCATATTTTTTTTGAAAAGGGGGAGATCCCCGGCCTCTGCATCAGAACGGTGCATACGGAACACATGATATGAGGAACCGATAACCAACGGCGACGCCCACACCATCACAAACGAAAAGGCCTTCGAGCAAAAACGACCAACCACCAAACACCAAAGCCCCCTGCTGGCGGGAGAGGAGCCACATGGAGCAACATGTGCCAGATCCGGCGAAACCACTGCGAGATTCGGTAAGGAAACGACCGAGAGGGGGAGAGAGAGTGGGCGGCGAGGATGGAGAGGAACAAAGGCGCACCTTAAAACAACATGATGACGTAGCCACCGCTCGTCGACACGGCCCTAGGAAGCTCCTAGGGCATGAATAGGCGACCGACGTCCAACAAGATCATACTCGCCAAAAGCGACCAGAAGAAGCAACCAAGGGAAGATACCTCGCCACCGCCGTCCTTAGTGGTCATGTGGGCTTTCCCACCGATGATCTCACATGGTGGCGAGAAGGGGGGATGTGAGGCGGCTAGGGTTGTGATTATCGTCAGAGTCGTCCAAGTGGGAATGACGTGGGGTAAGGAAGGGCGCGACTATTTATAAGATTGTCGGGTGTGTTAAATTGCAATTGTTTTTGTGAAATATTTTTTTGCATATTTGTCTAAGAAAATTCTAAGTTTATTCTATCTGGAACTATTTCATTAGTCATGTGAAATTTGCATATATAATTACCATTTTTTGTGTGTTTGGCTTTGCATATACAATTACACTTTTTCATTTCCTTTTCTTTCTTTATTTTTATTTCATTGTTAGTTATTGTCTTTTAGAAGTTTTTTTAGTATGTTTGACATATGAGAATACGACAATTTAGATAGGTGGATCCCATATAAGAGCTCACAGAATTGTCTAGTCTGTATTTGAGGTTGGTTTTCCAAAACTTAGTCTACAAGTAGTGTTAAATTATTAATATCTAGGTTGTTATTAAAAAAAGGTTGGTAATCTGAAATCAAAATGAGCTCAGCAATGAGGTCACCTAACGAGTCATGGTTGAATTTATACTTTTTTTAACACATGGTTGAATTTATACTAATCAAGTCAAATCAGTACAGTAGTCTAACTCAAAAGTTGTTTACGCTCTAAAATGCACTTTCGAGCGGCATCTCGCATGTTCGTCGCGTGGACGTCAGGAGTACGTACATCTGCAAATTATACCTTCTTCCTGGTCAACGTGTTGCAGTGAAGAGTGCGGACCGGCCGGGCTGAAAACGGTTTTGTATTTTTGTCTCCGTGCCCCTCTCCCCCGCCGATGCGCCAGCGCGAAGGCCGCGGCCCCAACGAGCCACTTTGGCCTTCATTTGTCTAAAAAAAAAACCAAGGGCCTTCACCGGAAATCCCGCCCTATTAACTGGTCGAAATATACAAATAAGTATACACCGTAAGTATACTGCATTCAAGGAGTATCAAAAAATGAACTTTTGATTGTCTTTTGTTTTTAAAAAGTATGAAAATATGCACCCAAGTATTTAAGTTTCCAAACTTAAAACAGAAATGTATGATGAACTATCCCTCACAGCAGAGATGTTCTTTTTTCTTCTGGCCGGATGTGGAGACGCCCTTTCATGGTATACTCCTTGTAGTTGTACGGAGCATGTGTCAGAAAAAAAGTGATTTTGTAACCGTGCCGTGAGTTAAGGCCGGCAGTTAATTAGGGGAGGCATTGGCGTCATTAACTACTAGTACGAGCTTACTTAATGCGATCTTCTTTTACTCCTCGAACTAGGGGGCCACCGCCGCGCCCGCGCCCGCGCGCGCTGCCCGTGGGAAGCGCCGAGGCCGGAGCTCGAGGCCTCGAGCAAAGTACTCCCACAGTAATTAAAGCCACGATTCAAGCGGCAGACCAGCCCTGTGTTCGGGTCCGTTCGACGTGCGTTACTGCCTCCGTCACGGGAAGAAAAAATGTACTCAACCCCGGGACCGACCGACTGGAGTTCGTGCACGACACACGATCGTCGGTGGTTCTTCTCGTCTTGTGCCGTGCTGCCAGAACCTCCGATGGATCGATGTCGCCCCGTGGCCGTCACCGCCGGGCGTACGCGTCTGTCCCAGTTTTGGCCACACCCCGATCCGCGGTGCCCTGCTATGCATACCCTGTCACGCCAACCGGCCGGTAGTTCCCGACCGACGCGACGGGCGTCTGCAAAACGGGCAAATACCCGCCGAACTTAAGGCAGTTGTTGGTGCGCGTGCGATGCAAACCCTCGCTTAATTTCGCCGGCGTCGGTGGCTGACGACGGTCGTGTAGACGGGCGGCCTTTGGATTCTTCCGGCGGCTCGAGATCGACGGTGTCCATCGATCCACCGGGACGGAACCGAGATATATATAGAGAGCGACTTGTCGGTGCGCGCATTCGATCGGCAGCCGGCGGGCGGCGGCTGCTACGTGATTCAAGATCGCTCTCCTACTAAAGCTTTCCTAGCGGCTATGATCACATCCGTCGTGTCGCCTTTTCCTATTTTGGAACCCTGGAACCAAGTTCTCCAAGAATAACAGCAACTCTAGCGCAGTGGGCCAGTGGCCATTTTCTTTAATAGAATGAAAGTGATTTCCTTCCTCAATTAAAGAAAAACGAGACCAATCCAAGGGTTAATCTTCGTTGGCTTTTTTTATAGGAGAAATTTCGCGAGCACCGTACGTCCGAGCCGGGACTCGAACTACTCGAAATCGGGTGGGCTGGCAGCAACCCCAGCTGCCCAGCCAACGGGTCGACGCCCTATTCTCAAAACAATTTCATTAACTAAATTAGCATAGTTGTCTACAACCCAAACACAACAAGCACCAGTATAACCACACCAACCCCTTCTTTTTTGAGAAAACTTCCGATTTATTTCATCTTCAATCATCCAGATCCGTAGACCACCTAACGACGAATACAAGAACTGAAGTGAGTCGAAGTCGTGCCAGCGTCATCGCCCCTCCCTCTCTGGAGCAGGGCAAAACTTGTTGTAGTAGACAGTCAGAAAGTCGCCGTGCTAAGGCCCTATAGAACCAGCGCAGTAGAACAAAAAATGTCGCCGATAAAGAATAACGTAGATCGGAAGGATCTAATTTGAAGATACACGAACTTAGACGAACTACGATCAGCACAACAAGGTGAAGCAAAAGGGAAACGCCTCAACTAGTCCTAGGCTAGGTACACATGAAGGACCAAACAGCAGAACAACTCATTGCCGGGGGCTGGCCTACCAGCAAACATACGAGCTAAAAATACGCCCCCCAAAGCACTAAGTTTTGGACCATACACAGGGAGAAGCAACAAAGCTGCAAACAGGGAAGAGCACACCGATTCCACCTCAGATCTTTCACCCTCCAGTCTTGGAATCTAAGATGCCCAGCTTCGTCTTGCATGAATATCTAAGTGGCAACCTGATCCAGAAGTCTTGCGCACCGCTGCAGCTTCGATCTTGTGTCCTCCCTCACCTGCAAAGCACTCCAATCATTAATCCAATGAGGAACTCTAAATCGAACATTAATAGGCTCATCGTTTCTTCTAGAAACAAGCTAAATTCCAAGCTTTCCAAATACTCCAAATAATTGCAGCAGCCCCCACGGAGAAGATTTTCCTGTTCCCAGATCACATCCTTTTCAACCAGACATTAAAACAATTGTTTACACCATAGAAATCACAAGGAATTCCTAGGTTGCGGATCACTATATTCCAAATGTACCTAGCTAAAGGACACCGAAAAAAATTGATTGGTAGATTCCTTATTTCCACAAAAAAGACATTCAGCCTCATAATTTCCTCCACGAGGCAGTAACATGTCTCTGGTTAAAATGCTCTCCCTCAATACAAGTTAAAGAAAGGTTTTGATCTTGGGAAGGATTTGAACCTTCCAAAGGAATCTACCAGGACATTTTCCTTCTATTTTCATTCCAGAATAAAATGACTTAACATCAAAGTTTTAAATAGCGCGCTAAGCCTCTTAGCGTCAGACCTCTTCTAAATGCTATAGTGTGCTATAGCGGAGCTATAGCGAGCTATTTAAAATGTTTGCTCAAGTGTTTGAACAAAAGACTCTTAGCGCGGGACCTCTTCTAAACGCTATAGCGTGCTATAGCGGAGCTATAGCGGGCTATTTAAAACCATGCTTAACATTGTACTCTCCCGGTGAATTTAGCGGCCAAGGCAATTTATCCTCATTACCATTTAATGAAACATTGTTACACAGATCAACCAACGATCGACACAGGTTAGCTTTTTCTCCAACCAAAGTTCTTCTAAAACTTAAAAAAGAAAGATTGAAAGGATAATCATCATGCACTGTAATGTGATGATTTTGAGATATGCAATATAATCTGGGGTAGGCCAAGTACAAGCTTTCCTTCCCCAACCATCTATCCTCCAAAAACCTAGTTTTTTCCCATTCCCCACGCAAAATTTACAACAAGACACAAAGAGATATTTGGGTTTAAGCAATCTGATACGTCCATTTTGCATCATGTTTCCTACTAATATTTATAATGTTTTTTTATAATTATAACACTTTGTGATGCAATTCTAATGCCTTTCTCTCTCAAATTGTAAGATTCACATGAAGAGGGAGATTGCCAGCAGTTGGAATTCTAGACCTGGCAAAGCTACATTAGAAATACCAATTCCGCAGAGCTCCAAATGAACTAAAATTTCACGGAGAATTTTTATGAAATATATAAAAAATACTGGAGCAAAGAAGTACCAGAGGGGCCCCACCAGTTGTCCACAAGGCAACAGGGCGCGACCACCCCCTAGGTGCACCCTAATGCCTTGTGGGATCCATAGCTGGCCTTCGGCCCCCATCTTCTGCTATATGAAGGATTTTGACCAAGAAAAAAAATAACGGGAGGACTTTTGGGATGAAGCGCCGCCGTCTCGAGGCAAAACCTGGGCAGGAGCACTTTTGCTCTCCGGCGGCGCGATTTTGCCCGGGATAGTTCCCTTCGGGAGGGGGAAATCGAAGCCATCGACATCACCAACAATCCTCTCATCATGGGAGGACCAATCTTCATCAATATATTCACTAGCACCATCTCATCTCAAACCCTAGTTCATCTCTCGTATTCAATCTTTGTCTGAAAACCTCATATGGTACCTGTGGGTTGCTAGTAGTGTTGATTACATCTAGCAGCTGATGCTAGTTGCTTTATTTGGTGGAAGATTATATGTTAAGATCCTTGATGATATTCAATAACCCTAACATGAATATGATTTGTGATTAGTTACTTTTGTTTTTAAGGACATGGGAGAAGTCTTGTTGTAAGTAATCATCTGAACTTGGTATTCGTTTAATATTTTGATGATATGTATGTTGTTGCTTCCTTTACTGGTATCATGTGAACGTCGACTACATGAGACTTCACCATACTTGGGCCTAAGGGAAGGCATTGTGGAGTAATAGGTAGATGATGGATTGCTAGAGTGACATAAGCTTAAATCCTAGTTTATGCGTTATTCCATAAGGGGCTGATTTGGATCCATATGTTTCATGCTATGGTTAGATTTATCTTAATTCTTCTTTCGTAGTTGCAGATGCTTGTGAGAGGGGGTAATCATAAGTGGGAGGCTTGTTCAAGTAAGAACAACACCCAAGCACCAATCCACCCATATATTAAATTATCAAAGTAGCGAACGTGAATCAAATAAACACGATGAAAGTAACTAGATGATTGATAGGTCTCAAACGTATCTACTTTTGCAAACACTTTTACTCTTGTTTTGTACTCTAATTTGCATGATTTGAATGAAACTAACCCAGTCTGACGCTGTTTTCAGCAGAATTGCCATGGTGTTGTTTTTGTGCAGAAATAAAAGTTCTCGGATTGAACTGAAAATTTACGAAGAATTATTTCAGAATATATAAAAAATATTGGCGGAGGGGAGCCACCAGGGCGCCACAAGCCCAAGAGGCGCGCCACCCCCAGGGTGCGCCCGACAGGCTTGTGGGCCCCTGGCAGCTCCCGCAACCCTAACTCCAATTCCATAAGTACCTATTCACCAAGAGAAAAATGAGAGAGAAGGAATCATCGCGTTTTACATACGGAGCCACCGCCACCTCCTGTTCTTCATTGGGAGGGCTAATCTGTATTCTGTTCTAGGCTTAGGAGAGGGGGATTCGACGTCGTCGTCATCATCAACCATCCCCCAACACCAATTTCACGATGCTCACCGCCGGGAGTGAGTAATACCTTCGTAGGCTTGCTGGACGGTGATGGGTTGGATGAGGTTTATCTTCTAATCGAGTTAGTTTTATTAGGGCTTGATCTCTAGTATCCACTATGTTCTGAGATTGATGTTGCTATGACTTTGCTATGCTTAATGCTTGTCACTTGGGCCCGAGTGCCATGATTTCAGAATTGCTGTTTTTTTTGCCTATTTCAGAGTTTCACAGAAAAAGAATATCAAACGGAGTCCAAACGGAATGAAACCTTTCGGAACGAACGTGATCCAGAGGACTTGGACCCTACGTCAAGACATCAACCAGGAGGGCACGAGGTAGGGGGGCGCGCCTACGCCCCCCAGGCATGCCTTCCACCCTCGTGGGCCCCATGTTGCTCAACCACGTACTTCTTCCTCGTATATATACCTACGTACCCCCAAACTACCAAATACGGAGCCAAAAACCTAATTCCACCGCCGCAACCTTCTATACCCGTGAGATCCCATCTTGGGGCCTTTTCCGGAGCTCCGCCAGAGGGGGCATTGATCATTGAGTAGTTTACCTCAGACCTTCGGGTCCATAGTTATTAGCTAGATGGCTTCTTCTCTCTTTTTGAATCTCAATACAATGTTCTCCCCCTCTCTTGTGGAGATCTATTCGATGTAATCTTCTTTTGCGGTGTGTTTGTTGAGACCGATGAATTGTGGGGTTTATGATCAAGTTTATCTATGAACAATATTTGAATCTTCTCTGAATTCTTTTATGTATGATTGGTTATCTTTGCAAGTCTCTTCGAATTATCAGTTTGGTTTGGCCTACTAGATTGATATTTCTTGCAATGTGAGAAGTGCTTAGCTTTGGGTTCAATCTTGCGGTGTCCTTTCCCAGTGACAGTAGGGGCAACAAGGCACGTATTGTATTGTTGCCATCGAGGATAACAAGATGGGGTTTATATCATATTGCATGAGTTTATCCCTCTACATCATGTCATCTTGCTTAAAGCGTTACTCTGTTCTTATGAACTTAATATTCTAGATGCATGCTGGACAGCGGTCGATGTGTGGAGTAATAGTAGTAGATGCAGGTAGGAGTTGGTCTACTTGTCTCGGACGTGATGCCTATATACATGATCATACCTAGATATTCTCATAACTATGCTCAATTCTGTCAATTGCTCAACAGTAATTTGTTCACCCACCGTAATACTTATGCTCTTGAGAGAAGCCTCTAGTGAAACCTGTGGCCCCCGGGTCTATTTTCCATCATATTAATCTCCCGTCAACAAGCTATTTCTGTCGCCATCTTTTTTTTGCTTTCTTTACTTTGCATCTTTATCATAAAATACCAAAAATATTATCTTATCACATCTATCAGATCTCACTCTCGTAAGTGACCGTGAAGGGATTGACAACCCCTTTATTGCGTTGGTTGCGAGGATTTATTTGTTTGTGTAGGTGCGAGGGACTTGTGCGTGGCCTCCTACTGGATTGATACCTTGGTTCTCAAAAACCGAGGGAAATACTTACGCTACTTTGCTGCATCACCCTTTCCTCTTCAAGGGAAAACCAACGCAATGCTCAAAAGGTAGCAAGAAGGATTTCTGGCGCCGTTGCCGGGGAGTCTACGCAAAAGTCAACACACCAAGTACCCATCACAAACCCTTATCTCCCGCATTACATTATTTGCCATTTGCCTCTCGTTTTCCTCTCCCCCACTTCACCTTTGCCGTTGTATTTTCCCCTCTTCCGTTCATCCTTCTGTTTGCTCGTGTTACCATGTGCCTTCTATTTGCTTGCATATTTGCTTGCTAAGAATCTGTTGATATGGATCCACTTAAAGTGTTCTACTTGGATCATCTTCGATCCCTATGCGCTCGTGCTGAAATCCCAACTAGCCTAGTTGATGGGAAATCTTTAGATGAGCATGCTCATTTTGTGTGTCACCATTTGTCTGAAAATGGGAGACTCTTATGGAATCAAATAAACAAATTGATGTGTTATGCTTGGAATCTTTGTGAAATTTATGATTTTACTTGTTGCTCTGAAAACATTAAGAAACACCTTCCCTACCAATGTGAGTTTAGTGACAATGGAATTGTATCTTCATATGCTAGGGGTGTTTATAATTACTATGATGTTCAACAAATTGAAGAATTTGT
Source organism: Aegilops umbellulata (assembly GCA_032464435.1). Classification (NCBI taxonomy): domain Eukaryota; kingdom Viridiplantae; phylum Streptophyta; class Magnoliopsida; order Poales; family Poaceae; genus Aegilops; species Aegilops umbellulata. The sequence goes on from CP136060.1 coordinate 293,831,420, forward strand.
TGCTTTTAAGGGTGCTTATGAAATTGCTTCTTTGATTGAAACGTATGGTGCTACTCTTTAAAAATCAAAATATTTTGCCATACTTAAATATTGTTATGATAATTATGCTTCCAATGCCTATGTTAAACCATATATTGAGGATTCCTTCGCTGTCCAAAAAGAAGCTAATATTTCGCAGGAGTCTATGAAAGAAGAAAATAATGATATGCATGAATCTATAGATAATTATGATTCCGATGATTTGATTGAAATATCCCTTGATGAACATGATGCTTGCTATTCTTGTGGCCATGATGCCAATATTTATGAAGATGAATTTTCTATAGTTCCTTATGTTAAACATGAGATCGTTGCTATTGCACCCATACTTGATAGTTCCTTTGATGAAAAGCATGATCGTAATGATTTTCTATAAATTCTCTTGATGTCAATTGTGCTAATAATATGCAAAACCCTAAGCTTGGGGATGCTAGTTTTGCTATGTCTACTACTTGTTGCAATGATCATGATTGGGGTGATTCTTCTTTTGATCTTGAAAATTTATTTAAGCCCAATGATGAATATGAGATTGATAATAATTTTTGCAATAATATTGAACGTGGGTTTGGAGAGATCATGACTTTAGTTAATGTTAATCCCACTATTTTGGAAGAGTGTCAACTTTGCATGCGTGTGGATCATGTTGAAAATATTTATTGTGATAGCTATTTTGTTGAATTTGCTTATGATCCCACATGTAATTATTATGAGAGAGTAAAATATGGTCGTAGAAATTTTCATGATAATAAATTACCTCTCGTTATGTTGAGATTGCTATTGCTTCTTTCCTCTTCCTTGCATATGCTAGTTTTTGCTTGCTATGATAATTTGTTTGCCTATAAGATGCCTATGCATAGGAAGTATGTTAGACTTAGATGTGTTTTTCATATGCTTTATGATGCTCTATTTGCGCTTCAATTCTTGTCTTCCATGTGAGCATCATTAAAATTATCAATGCCTAGCTAGGGACATTAAACGATAGCGCTTGTTGGGAGGCAACCCAATTTTATTTTTAGTTTTTTGCTTTTTGCTTCTGTTTAGGAATAAATCTTTGATCTAGCCCCTGGTAAGATGTGTTTTTATGTTTTAATTAGTGTTTGTGCCAAGTTAAACCTATAGGACCTTCTTGGATGATAGTTATTTGATCTTGCTAAAAATTGTAGAAACTTTCTGTTCACGAAACTAATTGTTAAAAATCCCATAACGTGATAAAATATTGTTTCCAATTGCTGCTGATCAATAAAAAAATTATCTAGGTCTTCCTATTTTGGCTGAATTTTTGGAGTTCCAGAAGTTTGCCTTAGTTACAGATTACTACAGACTGTTCTGTTTTTGACAGATTCTGTTTTTCGTGTGTTGTTTGCTTATTTTGATGAATCTATGGATAGTAAAATAGTTTATAAACCATAGAGAAGTTAGAATACAGAAGGTTTAACACCAATATAAATAAAGAATGAGTTCATTACAGTACCTTGAAGTGGTGTTTTGTTTTCTTTCGCTAACGGAGCTCACGAGATTTTCTGTTAAGTTTTGTGTTGTGAAGTTTTCAAGTTTTGGGTAAAAGATTTGATAGATTATGGAACAAGGAGTGGCAAGAGCCTAAGCTTGGGGATTCCCATGGCACCCCAAGATAATATAAGGACACCAAAAAGCCAAAGCTTGGGGATGCCCCAGAAGGCATCCCCTCTTTCGTCTACTTCCATCGGTAACTTTACTTGAAGCTATATTTTTTATTCACCACATGATATGTGTTTTGCTTGGAGAGTCTTGTATTATTTGAGTCTTTGCTTTTTAGTTTACCACAACCATCCTTTCTGTACACACCTTTTGAGAGAGACACACTTGATTTGGAAATTGTTAGAATACTCTATGTGCTTCACTTATATCTTTTGAGTTATATAGTTTTTGCTCTAGTGCTTCACTTATATCTTTTAGAGCACGGTGGTGGATTTGTTTTATAGAAACTGTTGTTCTCTCATGCTTCACTTAGATTGTTTTGAGAGTCCTACAAAACAGCATGGTAGTTTGCTTTGACAATGATAGGCATTCAAGATTAGTAAAAATTTTCTTATGAGTGTGTTGAATATTATGAGAAGTTTGATACTAGATAATTGTTTTGAGATATGAAGATGGTGATATTAGAGTCATGCTAGTTGAGTAGTTTTGTCTTTGAGGAATACTTGTGTTAAAGTTTGTGATTCCCGTAGCATGCACGTATGGTGAACCGTTATGTGATGAAGTCGAAGCATAATTTATTTATTGATTGTCTTCCTTATGAGTGGCGGTCGGGGACGAGCGATGGTCTTTTCCTACCAATCTATCCCCCTATGAGCATGCACGTAATACTTTGCTTTGATAACTTGTACACTTCTGCAATAAGTATACGAGTTCTTTATGACTAATGTTGAGTCCATGGATTGTACGCACTTTTCTTCCTTCCACCATTGCTAGCCTCTCTAATACCACACACTTTTCGCCGGTATCATACACCCACCATATATCTTCCTCAAAACAGCCACCATACCTACCTATCATGGTATTTCCATAGCCATTCTGAGATATATTGCCATGCAACTTACCACCGTTCAGTTTATTATGACATGCTCCATCATTGTCATATTGCTTTGCATGATCATGTAGTTGACATTGTATTTGTGGCAAAGCCACCATTCATAATTCTTTCATACATGTCACTCTTGATTCATTGCATATCCCGGTACACCGTCGGAGGCATTCACATAGAGTCATATTTTGTTCTAAGTATTGAGTTGTAATTGTTGAGTTGTAAGTAAATAAAAGTGTGATGATCATCATTTTTTTAGAGCATTATCCCAAGTGAGGAAAGGATGATGGAGACTATGATTCCCCCACTAGTCGGGATGAGACTCCGGACGAAATATATATATATAAAAAAGAGGCCATAAAAAAAGAAAAGGCCCAAATAAAAAAATGAGAGAAAAAGAGAGAAGGGACAATGTTACTATCCTTTTACCACACTTGTACTTCAAAGTAGCACCATGATCTTCATGATAGAGAGTCTCCTATGAAATCACTTTCATATACTAGTGGGAAATTTTTCATTATAGAACTTGGCTTGTATATTCCAATGATGGGCTTCCTCAAAATGCCCTAGGTCTTCATGAGCAAGCGAGTTGGATGCACACCCACTTAGTTCCTTTTTGTTGAGCTTTCATATACTTATAGCTCTAAGTGCATCCGTTGCATGACAATCCCTACTCACTCACATTGATATCTATTGATGGGCATCTCCATAGCCTGTTGATATGCCTAGTTGATGTGAGACTATCTTCTCCTTTTTTTATTCTCCACAACCACCATTCTATTCCACATATAGTGCTATGTCCATGGCTCACGCTCATGTATTGCGTGAAGATTGAAAAAGTTTGAGAACACTAAAAGTATGAAACAATTGCTTGGCTTGTCATCGGGGTTGTGCATGATTTAAATATTTTGTGTGGTGAAGATAGAGCATAGCCAGACTATATGATTTTGTAGGGATAACTTTCTTTGGCCATGCTATTTTGAGAAGACATAATTGCTTAGTTAGTATGCTTGAAGTATTATTATTTTTATGTCAATATTAAACTTTTGTCTTGAATCTTTCGGATCTGAATATTCATACCACAGTTAAGAGAATTACATTGAAATTATGGCAAGTAGCATTCCACATCAAAAATTCTGTTTTTATCATTTACTTACTCGAGGACGAGTAGGAATTAAGCTTGGGGATGCTTGATACGTCTCCAACGTATCTATAATTTTTTATTGTTCCATGCTATATTATATTCTGTTTTGGACATTATCGGGCTTTATTATATACTTTTATATTATTTTTGGGACTAACCTATTAACCGGAGGCCCAGCCCAGAATAGCTGTTTTTTGCCATTTCAGAGTTTCACAGAAAAAGAATATCAAACGGAGTCCAAACGGAATGAAACCTTCGGGAACGTGATTTTCGGAACGAACGTGATCCAGAGGACTTGGACCCTACGTCAAGACATCAACCAGGAGGGCACGAGGTAGGGGGGCGTGCCTACCCCCCCAAGCGCGCCCTCCACCCTCATGGGCCCCACGTTGCTCCACCGACGTACTTCTTCCTCCTATATATACCTACGTACCAGCGAACTACCAGATACAGAGCCAAAAACCTAATTCCACCGCCGCAACCTTCTGTACCCGTGAGATCCCATCTTGGGGCCTTTTTCGAAGCTCCGCCGGAGGGGGCATCGATCACGGAGGGCTTCTACATCAACACCATAGCCTCTCCGATGATGTGTGAGTAGTTTACCTCAGACCTTCGGGTCCATAGTTATTAGCTAGATGGCCTCTTCTCTCTTTTTGGATCTCAATACAATGTTCTCCCCCTCTCTTGTGGAGATCTATTCGATGTAATCTTCTTTTGCGGTGTGTTTGTTGAGACCGATGAATTGTGGGTTTATGATCAAGTTTATCTATGAACAATATTTGAATCTTCTTTGAGTTCTTTTATGTATGATTGGTTATCTTTGCAAGTCTCTTCGAATTATCAGTTTGGTTTGGCCTACTAGATTGATCTTTCTTGTAATGGGAGAAGTGCTTAGCTTTGGGTTCAATCTTGTAGTGTCCTTTCCCAGTGACAATAGGGGCAGCAAGGCACGTATTGTATTCTTGCCATCGAGGATAACAAGATGGGGTTTATATCATATTGCATGAGTTTATCCCTCTACATCATGTCATCTTGCTTAAAGCGTTACTTTGTTCTTATGAACTTAATACTCTAGATGCATGCTGGATAGCGGTTGATGTGTGGAGTAATGGTAGTAGATCCAGGCAGGAGTCGGTTTACTTGTCTCGGACGTGATGCCTATATACATGATCATATCTAGATATTCTCATAACTCTGCTCAATTCTGTCAATTACTCAACAGTAATTTGTTCACCCACCGTAATACTTATGCTCTCGAGAGAAGCCTCTAGTGAAACCTATGCCCCCCGGGTCTATTTTCCATCATATTAATCTCCCGTCAACAAGCTATTTCTGTCGCCGTCTTTATTTTGCTTTCTTTACTTTGCATCTTTATCATAAAAATACCAAAAATATTATCTTATCACATCTATCAGATCTCACTCTCGTAAGTGACCGTGAAGGGATTGACAACCCCTTTATTGCGTTGGTTGCGAGGATTTATTTGTTTGTGTAGGCGCGAGGGACTTGTGCGTGGCCTCATACTGGGTTGATACCTTGGTTCTCAAAAACTGAGGGAAATACTTGCGCTACTTTGCTGCATCACCCTTTCCTCTTCAAGGGAAAACAACACAGTGCTCAAGAGGTAGCAGGTAGCCAGATGAAGGCGTGTGCGATATACGTCATATAGAAAACTCGGATGAACTGTTTGTGATGAGGCGGAATAATGGAAACGGGCAGCCAGATGAAGGTTTTTGTGATATACGGCATATAGTTCACTCGGGTGAACTTTTTGTGATGAGGCAACACAAAAGAAACGGCCAGCCAGAATAAGGTGTTTGCGATATACGACATATGGTTCATTGCGATAAACTGCTTGTGTTGAGCCAAGAGAACAGAAACCTTTCACATAAATAAGACGTGTGTAATACGCGGCAAACATCCAATTACATAGGTGGCTAGTACAAACATGACATTTCAACACACCAAAGTAAACTATTAGATGCATAACTAACTAGGATAAATGACCATCTGATCATCATCTACTTCTTGTGCTAGCTCGATATTCCTTCTATGCTAAGTTTCCATTCATTGATGGCGTTTTATGAACACGCCACCGTTTCCCGCCATTTCCTCACAGTTTTCCTGCCACCCAGCGATATTGCGCATAAACCTAGGCGGCGCGTGATGCACGGAGGCAACAAGCACAGCCTGTAGCACATCCACCTTTTCCAAGCATGCCAACCCACCAAAGCGCCGCCTCTGCCATCAACCTCGTCGACGAGGAAAACGAGAAGGCGCCACAGCCCGTCGAGGCCGAGGAACTCCCCGACAATGCGATGGATGACATCGTGATGCGCGTCATCGCCAGGGTTGAGCGCATGGCGCTTCAGCGCCGTGGATCAAGATAGGCATGTCAGCACCAAGAGGCTGCAGCTCACCGCACAACATGATCGATGGCGCGCCGCAGAGCAAGCGAGGCGCGTCCGTGCCGATAGGCTGCGGCTCGCCGCATGGCGAGACCGTTGGAGCACCGCAGAAGTATCTTGCAAGTCTATAGTCACCTACTATGTATTATGATCCGGCAACCCCGAAGTGACAATAATCGGGACCACTCCCGGTGATGACCATAGTTTGAGGCGTTCATGTATTCACTATGTGCTAATGCTTTGTTCCGGTTCTCTATTAAAAGGAGGCCTTAATATCCCTTAGTTTCTATTAGGACCTCGCTGCCACGGGAGGGTAGGACAAAAGATGTCATGCAAGTTCTTTTCCATAAGCATGTATGACTATATTCGGAATACATGCCTACATTACATTGATGAATTGGAGCTAGTTCTATGTCACCCTATGTTATGACTGTTACATGATGAACCGCATCCGGCATAATTATCCATCACCGATCCAATGCCCACGAGCTTTCCATCTATTGGTTTACGTTTATTTACTTTCCCGTTGCTACTGTTACAATCACTACAAAACACCAAAAATATTACTTTTGCTTTCATTACTCTTTTGTTACCGTTACCACTACTATCATATTACTTTGCTACTAAATACCTTGCTGCAGATATTAAGTTATCCAGGTGTGGCTGAATTGACAACTCAGTTGCTAATACTTGAGAATATTCTTTGGCTCCCCTTGTGTCGAATCAATAAATTTGGGTTTATTACTCTACCCTCGAAAGCCGTTGCGATCCCCTACATTTGTGGGTTATCAAGACTAATTTTTGGCGCCGTTGCTGGGGAGCATAGCTCTATTCTTTGAGTCACTTGGGATTTATATCTGCTGGACACTATGAAGAACTTGAAAGACGATAAAACAAAAATTTATCCCTCAACTATGAGGGGAGGTAAGGAACTGCCATCTAGCTCTGCACTTGATTATCCTTCTGTTATGAGTAAGCTTGCGACACCTAAACCTGCTTCTGCTACTCGTTCTGATATGTCGCATGTTATTGATGATGCCACTTCTTCTATGCATGATACTTATGATGAAACTACTTCTGTGCTTGATACTACTGTGCCCCTTAGTGAATTTCTTGATGAACAAATTGCTAGGGCTAGAGAGAAATAAATTATTGAAACTGATACTGTTGATGAAAGTGATGATGAAGATAGGCCTGTTATTCCAGAGGGTTATGTTTTTGATATGGAAGCCTCTGCAACTATTTTAGCTTGCAAAGATAGTCATGAACTCAAGAGGCTATTAATTAAATGGAACAAGGAATCTCTTAGAGATAGAATGAGGCCTGACCCTGCTTTTGCTACTTCACCTATTTGTGTTGCCAATAAGGATTATGAATTCTCTGTTGATCCTGATATAATTACTTTGGTTGAATCTGATCCTTTTCATGGCTATGAATCTGAAACTGTTGTGGCACATATTACTAAAATTAAAAACTGTTTTGATGGCCAGGAGAGCCTATCCCCGACGGTTTCTGGGTCGTGTGGGAAGGACCCCCTATCGCCCACACTCACTAGGCGACGGCTTAAAATGCCATCGCGGGAAGGAGTTAAAAATCGTTTGTATAGCACCTCGCTGTACCAGTGTGTTATCTAACTCTACACTTGATTCATCTTCTGTTTTAAGTAAGCTTGCGACACCACCACCTACTATTAATTATGATATGTCGCAAGTAATTGATGATGCTACTTCTGTTGTGAATGATGCTAGTACTTTGCTTGATGATACTATGCCACTAGGTGAATTTCTTGATGAACAACTTGCTAGAGCTAAAGAATTTGAGAATGCTGAAACCGATGAAATTATTGAAACTGAAAATTATGAAACACCCATTCCACCTAGCTCTCCTAGATATGAATTGCCTAAGATACCTGAGGGTTATGTTATGGATGGAGAGATAGCTAGACAATTTCTTGCTTGTAATGATAGAGATGATCTTAAGAAACTATGTGAGATGAAAGAAAAATCTCTGAATGCTTGAATGAAATATGATCCTAAGTTTGCTACGTCACCTATCTTTGTTACTGATAAGGATTATGAATTCTCTGTAGATCCTGAGTTAATTACTTTGGTTGAATCTGATCCTTTCCATGTTTATGAATCTGAAACCGTTGTGGCACACCTTACTAAGTTGAATGATATAGCCACCCTATTTGCTCATGAGGAAAAATGTGCTACTACTATATTCTTAAGTTGTTTCCTTTCTCGCTAAAGGGTGATGTTATGATATAACTTTGTGCAAATTGAAGAAGAGAGTCTCCCACAAGCTTGGGGGAGGCTTCTCAAGTTACTTAATGCTTTGCCTGATCATCCTCTTAAGAAAAATGAAATACTGGATATCTTTTATAATGGACTAACCGATGCTTCGAGGGATTACCTGGATAGTTGTGCTGGTTCTCTTTTCAGGGAAAGAACACTGGATGAAGCTGAAATTCTATTGAACAATATGTTGGCAAATGAAAATAATTGGGCACCTCCTGAGCCAGTTCCTGCTCCAATTACTGAGCATATTCCTAAACCAACTCTGAAGAAGAGAGGTGTTCTATTTCTCAGTCCCGAAGATATGCAAGAGGCAAAGAAATCTATGAAAGAGAAAGGTATTAAAGCTGAAGATCTTAAGAATTTACCTCCTATTGAAGAAATACACGGTCTTAATTTACCGCCTGTTGAAGAAACACATGATCTTAATCCATTATCTATTGAAGAACCTCCAGGTCTTGATAACCCGACACAAGTAGTAAAGGTAAATTCTCTCTATAGATTTTATGAAGGTGATATTCCTCACTATAAGTCTGCTAGACAATGCTTTGATGAGTTTGATAATTTTATCGTCAAACAAGAAAACTTCAATGCTTATTTTGGTAGACAATTGAAATACGATTCCGATATGATTAAACACTTGGGTGATTATATGGCTAATATTAGAGGTGAACTTAAACTTGTTAGCAAACATGCTTCTATGGTTACCACTCAAGTAGAACAAGTACTTAAAACTCAAAATGATTTTCTCAATGAAATGAATAGTAAGAAAAATGATTATGTTGTTAGAGTGGCTACTAGAACTGGTAGGATGACTCAGGAACCTTTGTATCCTGAAGGCCACCCTAAGAGAATTGAGCAAGATTCTCAGAGAAATAATATTGATGCACCTAGTTCTTCTAAAAGGAAGAAAAAGAAAAATGATAGGACTGTGCAAACTTCTAGTGAACCTATTGCTGAACCACCTGATAATCCAAATGATATATCTATTTCTGATGCTGAAACACAATCTGGTAATGAACATGAACCTAGTGAAAATGTTAATGATGATGTTCATGATGATGCTCAACCTAGTAATGATAATGATGTAGAAATTGAACCTGCTGTTGATCTTGATAACCCACAATCAAAGAATCAACGTTATGATAAGAGAGACTTTGTTGCTAGGAAACATGGCAAAGAAAGAGAACCATGGGTTCAGAAACCCATGCCTTTTCCTCCCAAACCATCCAAGAAAAAGGATGATGAGGATTCTGAGCGTTTTGCTGAAATGATTAGACCCATCTTTTTGCGTATGCGATTGACTGATATGCTCTAAATGAATCCTTATGCTAAGTACATGAAAGATATAGTTACAAATAAAAGAAAGATACCGGAAGCTGAAATTTCCACCATGCTTGCTAATTATACTTTTAAGGGTGGAATACCAAAGGAACATGGAGATCCAGGAGTACCTACTATACCATGCTCCATTAAAAGAAACTATGTTAAAACTGCTTTATGTGATCTTGGTGCCGGTTTAGTGTTATGCCCCTCTCTTTATATCGTAGACTTGACTTGAATAAGTTGACACCTACTGAAATATCTTTGCAAATGGCTGATAAATCAACTGCTATACCTGTCGGTATTTGTGAGCATGTGCCTGTTGTGGTTGCAAACGTTACTATTTTAATGGACTTTGTTATTCTTGATATTCCCGAGGACGATAGTATGTCTATTATTCTTGGAAGACCTTTTTTGAATACTGCAGGGGATGTTATTGATTGCAACAAAGGCAATGTCACTTTTCATGCTAATGGTAATGAGCATACGGTACACTTTCCGAGGAAACAACCACAAGTTCATAGTATCATTTCTATTGGAAAAATTCCATCAATTATATTTGGAAGTTTTGAATTTCCTCTTCCTACTGTCAAGAAGAAATATGATATTCTTATTATTGGGGATGTGCATATCCCCGTTGAGGTAACATAGTGTTATTCGAAATTTCTCCGGTTTCATGTTATTCGGAATGAGTTTATTAACAAGACCTGATCAACCTTGTTAGTGGATTCCTTTTGATGAGCATGAGATGGATGAAACTAGAAGGCAGAACCTTCTGTACCCTCTTTATATCTTCTGTTATTTAGTTGAAATAAAGTTAAAATAGTATTTTTCTGTCTGTTTTCTGATTTATCCATGCAATATAAAATACCCCAAAAATAAAAGTCCTCCAAATGCCATGCCAATTTAATATGATTTTTTCAGGAATATTCGAGGATTTATGGTGCTGAAAGCACTGCGGGGGGAGCTGTCACCTAGCCACGAGGGTGGAGGGCGCGCCCCCTGCCTCGTGGGCCCACGGTGGCCCTCCTCCACTTATTCCTGCACCCATCCTCTTCTTCTTCCTCCCACAAACACGAATATCTGGTTCAAGCACGAGTTCTGGCTCACTTTGCTGTGATTTTCGATGTCCTTGCTCAAAGCACCTCTCACAAAACTGCTTGGGGAGATTGTTCCTTGGTATGTGACTCCTCCATTGGTCCAATTAGTTTTTGTTCTAGTGCTTTATTCATTTCAATTTTGTGCTGCATAGGTGACCATGTTCTTGAGCTTGCATGTCAAATTTGTATGGTTCCAAGTAGTTCTAATGCTTGATATAGGCTCTAGGCACTTGTAGGATTAGTTTCTATCAATTTTGTTGAGCTTGGTTCACTTCTGTTTGAAGTTACTAAAAATTTCAGAGTATTTCAGAAAAGGATGAAGAGACTTTTGAGGGGCTCATCGAGCCAAAGCTCGAAGGAAAAACAAAATGAAGAAGCACAGAGGCCCAAATATAATTTGCCTCGTACCGCGGAGGTCCGGCCGTGTGAATGGCCTTCCGATGATTTCTTGAGGGCATCCGAGATTTATGAGGATTTCTATTCATTGGTTGAGAATGCTGGCCTCACCGACTTCCTCCATGACCAACGTCATCAGTATCCCTTACTCACTAATACTTTTGTGCAAAACTTCTACTTTTTCCCTAAGGAATCACCTCCTTCAGTAGAGTTTCATTTATATGACGTTGTTAAGAAGATGCCATTAGCTGAATTTTGCAAGGTTTGCAAAATACCCCATGAGGGCACCTTAGAAGAACCACACCGTAAAGATGTGGAAGAATTTATTGACACCATCACGGTGGGAGAAACCAGGAAGGTTTTTGATGCAAAAATCACTAGCATACATTTTCCTGTTTTACGCTACTTTGCCATATTTGCTAGTCGTTGCTTGATTAGTCGTGGAAACTGTGGAAACCTTAGTGTTCCTGATATTATTATCTTGTTCCATGGTTTATACCGCGATAATACTGTTAGTATGAGCGGAATTATTGCTAGACGGCTAAGTCTGAACCGTACTAAGGGCCCCATCTTTGGAGGCATTTATGCTTCACGCCTCGCTGCACATTTTAACATACCTATTAGGCTTTATGAGAGAGAAGAAAAATTGCTGCCTAGTGCTTATTTAGATTATAAGAGTATGCTACCGCATGATTTTATTGTCAAGGGCAGGGAAGGAGAGCTCAAATATAAATTATTATTTCATAAACATCATCCTGAAACTATTACCTTGCCTGCTCCTTCCTTGTTTAATTTCGAAGGACCTTATCTCGTTACGTGGGCTGCCGTTCAAGCCTACCGGAATCCTGCACCAGCCCCGGAACCGGAACCACAAGATGAGCCTCCACGACAGTCTGTTTATTCTTGGGATCCGGAGATGGCTGCCAGCCAATGGCAGTCAAAGTCTTCTTCGTCGCAGTACGACCCCAGCTACACCTACGGGTATCCGCCAGGCCATCCCTGGCAATGAACCAACTTAGGCCAAAAGCCTAAGCTTGGGGGAGTACGTATTTCTCACCGACATTACATTTATGTTCACGCACACTCATTGCTAGATGTCGGTGGTCATACTTTTTCACTGTAATATCCATGCTAGTTTATTTTCTTTTTCCTACATTCTTCTTGTGTGTTTGTTAAACCTTAAGAAAAAACAAAATATTAGTAGTAGTTTACTTTTCTTGCTGTAGTAGTAATAATTAAAAAGAAAACCCAAAATATTTCTCATTCTTCTTTTGCTTGTTGGGAGCTTTCCTGTGTAAATAGTTTTATTTCTTTTCTTTTCTTTAGGGGTCGGTAGGAGAAGACCATGATTAAATTGTTGAAGTGGCTCTTATATGCATTATTGTTGATTTAACCAAGAGCCCATATTGCCTTGTCTTCTCCTGTTTATTGAATGCTCGCAGATTCCAGCTTAGTCCAATGCACGTGCACTCTTATTATTATTCACATCGTTCGGTCGTGCAAGTGAAAGACAATTATGACGATATATGATGGACTGACTAAGATGAGAAAAGCTGGTATGAACTCGACCTCTCTTGTTTTTGTAAATATGATGAGTTCATTGTGTTGGGGAACGTAGTAATTTCAAAATTTTCCTACGCACACGCAAGATCATGGTGATGCATAGCAACGAGAGGGGAGAGTGTTGTCTACGTACCCTCGTAGACCGAAGCGGAAGCGTTGACACAACGTAGAGGAAGTAGTCGTACGTTCTCCTCGCGATCCAACCGATCACAGCACCGTTACTCCGGCACCTCCGAGTTCTTGGCACACGTTCAGCTCGATGACGATCCCCGGGCTCCGATCCAGCAAAGCGTCGAGGAAGAGTTCCGTCAGCACGACGGCGTGGTGACGATCTTGATGTGTTACCGGCGCAGGGCTTCGCCTAAGCACTGCAACGATATGATCGAGGTGGAATTTGGTGGAAGGGGGCACCGCACACGGCTAAGGAACGATCCGTAGATAAACTTGTGTCTTTGGGGTGCCCCCTGCCCCCGTATATAAAGGAGCCAATGGGGAGGGGCTGGCCGGCCAAGCTAGGCGCGCCAGGAGAGTCCTACTCCCTCTGGGAGTAGGATTCCCCCCCCAATCCTAGTTGGACTAGGATTCTGCAAGGGGGAGAGAGAGAGAGGGGGCGCCCACCTCTCCTAGTCCTAATAGGACTAGGGGAAGGGGGGGAGGCGAGCGCAGCCCATGAGGGCATCCCTCTCACCTCTCCTCCAAGGCCCATGTTGGCCCATTATGCTCCCGGGGGGTTCCGGTAACCCTCCCGGTATTCCGGTAAAATCCTGATTTCACCTGGAATGCATCCGATGTCCAAACATAGGCTTCCAATATATAATTCTTTATGTCTCGACCATTTCGAGACTCCTCGTCATGTCCCCAATCTCATCCGGGACTCCGAACTCCTTCGGTACATCAAAACTCATAAACTCATAATATAACTGTCATCGAAACCTTAAGCGTGCGGACCCTACGGTTCGAGAACAATGTAGACATGACCGAGACACGTCTCCGGTCAATAACCAATAGCGGGACCTGGATGCCCATATTGGCTCCTACATATTCTGCGAAGATCTTTATCGGTCAGACCGCATAACAACATACGTTGTTCCTTTTGTCATCGGTATGTTACTTGCCCGAGATTCGATCGTCGGTATCCAATACCTAGTTCAATCTCGTTACCGGCAAGTCTCTTTACTCGTTCCGTAATACATCATCTCACAACTAACACATTAGTTGCAATGCTTGCAAGGCTTATGTGATGTGCATTACCGAGAGGGCCCAGAGATACCTCTCCGACAATCGGAGTGACAAATCCTAATCTCGAAATACGCCAACCCAATATGTACCTTCGGAGACACCTGTAGAGCACCTTTATAATCACCCAGTTACGTTGTGACGTTTGGTAGCACACAAAGTGTTCCTACGGTAAACGGGAGTTGCATAATCTCATAGTTAAAGGAACATGTATAAGTCATGGATAAAAAACAATAGCAACATACTAAACGATCGAGTGCTATGCTAATGGAATGGGTCATGTCAATCAGATCATTCAACTAATGATGTGATCTCGTTAATCAAATAACAACTCTTTGTTCATGGTTAGGAAACATAACCATCTTTGATTAATGAGCTAGTCAAGTAGAGGCATACTAGTGACACTCTGTTTGTCTATGTATTCACACATGTATTATGTTTCCATTTAATACAATTCTAGCATGAATAATAAACATTTATCATGATATAAGGAAATAAATAATAACTTTATTATTGCCTCTAGGGCATATTTCCTTTAGTCTCCACTTGCACTAGAGTCAATAATCTAGTTCACATCGCCATGTGATTTAATAGCAATAGTTCACATCACCATGTGATTAACACCCATAGTTCACATCGATATGTGACCAACACCCAAAGGGTACTAAGGTGTGATCATGTTTTGCTTGTGAGATAATTTTAGTCCACGGGTCTGTCACATTCAGATCCGTAAGTATTTTGCAAATTTCTATGTCAACAATACTCTGCACGGAGCTACTTTAGCTAATTGCTCCCACTTTCAATATGTATCTAGATTGAGACTTAGAGTCATCTAGATTAGTGTCAAAACTTGCATCGACGTAATCTTTTACGACGAACCTTTTGTCACCTCCATAATCGAGAAACATATCCTTATTCCATTAAGGATAATTTTGACCGCTGTCCAGTGATATACTCCTAGATCACTATTGTACTCCCTTGCCAAACTCAGTGGTAGGGTATGCAATAGATCTGGTACACAGCATGGCATACTTCATAGAGCCTATGGCTGAGGCATAGGGAATGACTTTCATTCTCTTTCTATCTTCTGCCGTGGTCGGGCTTTGAGTCTTACTCAATTTCACACCTTGTAATACAGGCAAGAACTCTTTCTTTGACTGTTCCATTTTGAACTACTTCAAAATCTTTTCAAGGTATGTACTTATTGAAAAACTTATCAAGCGTCTTGATCTATCTCTATAGATCTTGATGCTCAATATGTAAGTAGCTTCCCCGAGGTCCTTCT
Source organism: Aegilops umbellulata (assembly GCA_032464435.1). Taxonomy (NCBI): domain Eukaryota; kingdom Viridiplantae; phylum Streptophyta; class Magnoliopsida; order Poales; family Poaceae; genus Aegilops; species Aegilops umbellulata. The sequence continues at coordinate 293,846,774 of CP136060.1, forward strand.
TCGAAAAACTCCTTTCAAATACTCCTTTATGCTTTACAGAATAATTCTACATTATCTCCGATCAATAATATGTCATTTACATATACTTATCAGAAATGCTGTAGTGCTCCCACTCACTTTCTTGTAAATACAGGCTTCACCGCAAGTCTGTATAAAACTATATGCTTTGATCAACTTATCAAAGCGTATATTCCAACTCCGAGATGCTTGCACCAGTCCATAGATGGATCGCTGGAGCTTGCATATTTTGTTAACACCTTCAGGATCGACAAAACCTTCTAGTTGCATCGTATACAACTCTTCTTTAATAAATCCATTAAGGAATGTAGTTTTGTTTATCCATTTGCCGGATTTCATAAAATGCGGCAATTGCTAACATGATTCGGACAGACTTAAGCATAGATACGAGTGAGAAACTCTCATCGTAGTCAACACCTTGAACTTGTCGAAAACCTTTTGCGACAATTCTAGCTTTGTAGATAGTAACACTACTATCAGTGTCCGTCTTCCTCTTCAAGATCCATTTATTTTCTTTGGCTTGCCGATCATTGGGCAAATCCATCAAAGTCCATACTTTGTTCTCATACATGGATCATATCTCAGATTTCATGGCCTCTAACCATTTTGCGGAATCTGGGCTCATCATCGCTTCCTCATAGTTCGCAAGTTCGTCATGGTCTAGTAACATGACTTCCAGAACAGGATTACCGTACCACTCTGGTGCGGATCTCACTCTGGTTTACTTACGAGATTCGGTAGTAACTTGATCTTGAAGTTACATGATCATCATCATTAGCTTCCTTACTAATTGGTGTAGTAGTCACAAGAACAGATTTCTGTGATGAACTACTTTCCAATAAGGGAGAAGGTACAATTACCTTATCAAGTTTTCTACTTTCCTCCCACTCACTTCTTTCGAAAGAAACTCTTTCTCTAGAAAGTTTCCGAACTTAGCAACAAAAGTCTTGCCTTCGGATCTGTGATAGAAGGTGTATCCAACAGTTTCCTTTGGATATCCTATGAAGACACATTTCTCCGATTTGGGTTCGAGCTTATCAGGTTGAAGCTTTTTCACATAAGCATCGCAGCCCCAAACTTTAAGAAACGACAGCTTAGCTTTATTGCTAAACCATAGTTCATACGGTGTCGTCTCAACGGATTTAGATGGTGCCTCTTTTAACGTGAATGCAGCTGTCTCTAATGCATGATCCCAAAACGATATTGGTAAATCGGTAAGAAACATCATAGATTGTACTATATCCAATAAAGTACGGTTATGACGTTCGGACACACCATTATGCTGTGGTGTTCCAGGTGGCATGAATTTGTGAAACTATTCCACATTGTTTTAACTGAAGGCCAAAACTCGTAACTCAAATATTTTACCTCTGCGATCATATCGTAGAAATTTTTATTTTCTTGTTACGATGATTATCCACTTCACTCTGAAATTCTTTGAACTTTTCAAACGTTTCAGACTTATGTTTCATTAAGTAGATATACCCATATCTGCTCAAATCATCTGTGAAGGTCAGAAAATAATGATACTTGCCGCGAGCATCAGTACTCATCGGATCGCATACATCAGTATGTATTATTTCCAACAAATCTGTTGCTTGCTCCATTGTTCCGGAGAATGGCGTTTTAGTCATCTTGCCCAAGAGGCATGGTTCGCAAACATCAAGTGATTCATAATCAAGTGATTCCAAAATTCCATCAGCATGGAGTTTCTTCATGCGCTTTACACCAATATGATCTAAACGGCAGTGCCACAATAATTTGCACTATCATTATTAACTTTGCATCTTTTGGCTTTAATATTATGAATATGTGTATCACTACGATCGAGATCCAACGAACTATTTTCATTGGGTTTATGACCATTGAAGGTTCTATTCATGTAAGCAGAACAACAATTGTTCTCTAACTTAAATGAATAACCGTATTGCAATAAACATGATCAAATCATATTTATGCTCAACGCAAACACCAAATAACACTTATTTAAGTTCAACACTAATCCCGAAAGTATAGTGAGTGTGCGATGATGATCATATCAATCTTGGAACTACTTCCAACATACATCGTCACTTCACCCTTAACTAGTCTCTGTTCATTCTGCAACTCCCGTTTCGAGTTACTAATCTTAGCAACTGAACTAGTACCAAATACTGAGGGGTTGCTATGAACACTAGTAAAATACACATCAATAACATGTATATCAAATATACTTATGTTCAATTTGCCATCCTTCTTATCCGCCAATCACTTGGGGTAGTTCCGCTTCCAGTGACCAGTCCCTTTGCAGTAGAAGCACTTAGTCTCAGGCTTAGGACCAGACTTGGGCTTTTTCACTTGAGCAGCAACTTGCTTGCCGTTCTTCTTGAAGTTCCCCTTCTTTCCTTTTGCCCTTTTCTTGAAACTAGTGATCTTGTCAACTATCAACACTTGATGTTTTTCTTTGATTTCTACCTTCGCCGATTTTAGCATCGCGAAGAGCTTGGGAATATCTTCCGTTATCCCTTGCATATTATGTTCATCACGAAGTTCTATTAACTTGGTGATGGTGACTAGAGAATTCTGTCAATCACTATCTTATCTGGAAGATTAACTCCCACTTGATTCAAGCGATTGTAGTACCCAGACAATCTGAGCACATGCTCACTAGTTGAGCGATTCTCCTCCATCTTTTAGCTATAGAACTTGTTGGAGACTTCATATCTCTCAATTCGGGTATTTGCTTGAAATATTAACTTCAACTCCTGGAACATCTCATATGGTCCATGACGTTCAAAACGTCTTTGAAGTCCCGATTCTAAGCCGTTAAGCATGGTGCACTAAACTATTAAGTAGTCATCATATTGAGCTAGCAAAACGTTCATAACGTCTCCATCTGCTCCTGCAATAGGTCCGTCACCTAGCGGTGCATCAAGGACGTAATTCTTCTGTGCAGCAATGAGGATAAACCTCAGATTACGGATCCAATCCGCATCATTGCTACTAACATTTTTCAACACAATTTTCTCTAGGAACATATCAAAATAAACATAGGGAAGTGACAACGCGAGCTATTGATCTACAACATAGATATGCTAATACTACCAGGACTAAGTTCATGATAAATTTAAAGTTCAATTAATCATATTACTTAAGAACTCCCACTTAGATAGACATCCCTCTAATCCTCTAAGTGATCACGTGATCCAAATCAACTAAACCATGTCCGATCATCACGTGAGATGGAGTAGTTTCAATGGTGAACATCACTATGTTGATCATATCTACTATATGATTCACGCTCGACCTTTCGGTCTCCGTGTTCCGAGGCCATATCTGTTATATGCCAGGCTCGTCAAGTTAAACCTGAGTATTCCGCGTGTGCAACTGTTTTGCACCCGTTGTATTTGAACGTAGAGCCTATCACACCCGATCATCACGTGGTGTCTCAGCACGAAGAACTTTCGCAACGGTGCATACTCAGGGAGAACACTTCTTGATAATTAGTGAGAGATCATCTTATAATGCTACCGTCAATCAAAGCAAGATAAGATGCATAAAAGATAAACATCACATGCAATCAATATAAGTGATATGATATGGCCATCATCATCTCGTGCTTGTGATCTCCATCTTCGAAGCACCGTCATGATCACCATCGTCACCGGCGCGACACCTTGATCTCCATCGTAGCATCGTTGTCGTCTCGCCAATCTTATGCTTCCACGACTATCACTACCGCTTAGTAATAAAGTAAAGCATTACATCACGATTGCATTGCATACAATAAAGCGACAACCATATGGCTCCTGCCAGTTGCCGATAACTCGGTTACAAAACATGATCATCTCATACAATAAAATTTAGCATCATGTCTTGACCATATCACATCACAACATGCCCTGCAAAAACAAGTTAGACGTCCTCTACTTTGTTGTTGCAAGTTTTACGTGGCTGCTACGGGCTTTAAGCAAGAACTCATCTTACCTACGCATCAAAACCACAACGATAGTTTGTCAAATAGACTCCGTTTTAACCTTCTCAAGGACCGGGCGTAGCCACACTCGGTTCAACTAAAGTTGGAGAGACAGTCTTCCGCAAGCCATCTATGTGCAAAGCACGTCGAGGGAACCGGTCTCGCGTAAGCGTACGCGTAAGGTTGGTCCGGATCGTCTCGTCCAACAATACCGCTGAACCAAAGTATGACATGCTGGTAGGCAGTATGACTTGTATCGTCCACAACTCACTTGTGTTCTACTCGTGCAAATAACATCAAACCATAAAAACCTAGGCTCGGATGCCACTGTTGGGGAACGTAGTAATTTCAAAATTTTCCTACGCACACGCAAGATCATGGTGATGCATAGCAACGAGAGGGGAGAGTGTTGTCTACGTACCCTCGTAGACCGAAGCGGAAGCGTTGACACAACATAGAGGAAGTAGTCGTACGTTCTCCTCGCGATCCAACCGATCACAGCACCGTTACTCCGGCACCTCCGAGTTCTTGGCACACGTTCAGCTCGATGACGATCCCCGGGATCCGATCCAGCAAAGCGTCGAGGAAGAGTTCCGTCAGCACGACGGCGTGGTGACGATCTTGATGTGTTACCGGCGCACGGCTTCGCCTAAGCACTGCAACGATATGATCGAGGTGGAATTTGGTGGAAGGGGGCACCGCACACGGCTAAGGAACGATCCGTAGATCAACTTGTGTCTTTGGGGTGCCCCCTGCCCCTGTATATAAAGGAGCCAAGGGGGAGGGGCTGGCCGGCCAAGCTAGGCGCGCCAGGAGAGTCCTACTCCCTCTGGGAGTAGGATTCCCCCCCCCAATCCTAGTTGGACTAGGATTCTGCAAGGGGGAGAGAGAGAGGGGGCGCCCACCTCTCCTAGTCCTAATATGACTAGGGGAAGGGGGGAGGCGCACGCAGCCCATGAGGGCATCCCTCTCACCTCTCCTCCAAGGCCCATGTTGGCCCATTATGCTCCCGGGTGGTTCCGGTAACCCTCCCGGTATTCCGGTAAAATCCTGATTTCACCTGGAATGCATCCGATGTCCAAACATAGGCTTCCAATATATAATTCTTTATGTCTCGACCATTTCGAGACTCCTCATCATGTCCCCAATCTCATCCGGGACTCCGAACTCCTTCGGTACATCAAAACTCATAAACTCATAATATAACTGTCATCGAAACCTTAAGCGTGCGGACCCTACGGTTCGAGAACAATGTAGACATGACCGAGACACGTCTCCGATCAATAACCAATAGCGGGACCTGGATGCCCATATTGGCTCCTACATATTCTGCGAAGATCTTTATCGGTCAGACCGCATAACAACATACGTTGTTCCTTTTGTCATCGGTATGTTACTTGCCCGAGATTCGATCGTCGGTATCCAATACCTAGTTCAATCTCGTTACCGGCAAGTCTCTTTACTCGTTCCGTAATACATCATCTCACAACTAACACATTAGTTGCAATGCTTGCAAGGCTTATGTGATGTGCATTACCGAGAGGGCCCAGAGATACCTCTCCGACAATCGGAGTGACAAATCCTAATCTCGAAATACGCCAACCCAATATGTACCTTCGGAGACACCTGTAGAGCACCTTTATAATCACCCAGTTACGTTGTGACGTTTGGTAGCACACAAAGTGTTCCTACGGTAAACGGGAGTTGCATAATCTCATAGTTAAAGGAACATGTATAAGTCATGGATAAAAAACAATAGCAACATACTAAACGATCGAGTGCTATGCTAATGGAATGGGTCATGTCAATCAGATCATTCAACTAATGATGTGATCTCGTTAATCAAATAACAACTCTTTGTTCATGGTTAGGAAACATAACCATCTTTGATTAATGAGATAGTCAAGTAGAGGCATACTAGTGACACTCTGTTTGTCTATGTATTCACACATGTATTATGTTTCCATTTAATACAATTCTAGCATGAATAATAAACATTTATCATGATATAAGGAAATAAATAATAACTTTATTATTGCCTCTAGGGCATATTTCCTTCACATTGTTCTTGATTCAGCTTATTATGAATAAACATGTTTGCAATGACAATTAGAGATCATAGTTGCTCGTGCCATGCTTGATTAGCTATGAGTTATAATGGTTTACCTTGCGTGCCAACATGCTATCGAAATGGTTGTGATGTGGTATGATGGGGTGGTATCCTTCTTTGAATGATTTAAGTGACTTGACTTGGCACATGTTCATGCATGTAGTTGAAACAAGTCAACATAGCCTTCACGATATTTATGTTCATGGTGGATTATATCCTACTCATGCTTGCATCCAATGTTTATTAATTTTGATGCATGTTCATGACTGTTGTCGCTCTCTAGTTGGTCGCTTCCCAGTCTTTTGCTAGCCTTCACTTGTACTAAGCGGGAATACTGCTTGTGCATCCAATCCCTTAAACCCCAAAGTTATTCCATATGAGTCCACTATACCTTCCTATATGCGGTATCTACCCGCTGTTCCAAGTAATTTTGTATGTGCCAAACTCTAAACCTTCAATAAACATTCTATTTTGTATGCTCGAATAGCTCATGTATCAACTAGGGCTGCCCTTATCTTCCATGTTAGGCGGGTTATTCTCAAGAGGAGTGGACTCCGCTCCTCACTCACAAGAAAATGGCTGGTCTCCGGGATGCCCGGTCCCATGCTTTATGCAAACTAAATCAAAATTAATTGCAAACAAAACTCCCCCTGGGACTGTTGCTAGTTGGAGACACTTGTTGTTTCGAGCAAGTCATGGATTGATGCTTGTTGGTGGAGGGGGAGTATAAACTTTACCATTCTGTTTGGGAACCGCCTATAATGTGTGTAGCATGGAAGATATCGCCATCTCTTAGTTGTTATGTTGACAATGAAAGTATGCCGCTGAAAATATTATTTATCTCTATTTCAAAACTGAGCTCTGGCACCTCTAAAAATCCCTGCTTCCCTCTGCGAAGGGCCTATCTATTTACTTTTATGTTGAGTCATCACCCTCTTATTAAAAGCACTAGCTGGAGAGCACAACTGTCATTTGCATCCATTACTATTAATTTATATTGGGTATGACTCTTATTGGATCTCTTTTACCATGAACTACAATGTCTAGTCAGTCCTTGATATTTAAAGGTGCTCTACATTTATGTTTTGCGGTCTCACAAAGGGCTAGCGAGATGCCATCTTGTTATATCATATTATGATTGTTTTGACAAAGTGTTGTCATCCGAGATTTATTATTATGGCTTGCTAGTCGATTATGCTATTGATATGAGTAAAAATGAGACCTGAGAATTATTGCGAATGTGGTTAGTTATAACCTTTGCTGAAAACTTGAATGCTGGCTTTACATATTTACAACAACAAGAGCAAACAGAGTTTGTAAAAGTTTTTCTTTATCACTTTCAGTTTGTCAACTGAATTGCTTGAGGACAAGCAAAGGTTTAAGCTTGGGGGAGTTGATACGTCTCCGTCGTATCTACTTTTCCAAACACTTTTGCCCTTGTTTTGGACTCTAACTTGCATGATTTGAATGGAACTAACCCGGATTGACGCTGTTTTCAGCAGAATTGCATGATGTTGTTTTATGTGCAGAAAACAAAAGTTCTCGGAATGACCTGAAACTCCACGGAACATCTAGTTAAAAATAATAACAAATCCTCGCCAAAGATGAAGACCAGGGGGCCCACACCCTGTCCACAAGGGTGGGGGGCGCGCCCCTACCTCGTGGGCCCCCTGGAGCTCCTCCGATGCCAACTCCAACTCTATATATTTGCTTTCGGGGAGAAAAAAATCAAGGAGAAGAAATCATCGCGTTTTACGATACGGAGCCGTCGCCAAGCCCTAAAACCTCTCGGGAGGGCTGATCTGGAGTCCGTTTGGGGCTCCGGAGAGGGGGATTCGTCGCTGTCGTCATCATCAACCATCCTCCATCACCAATTTCATGATGCTCATCGCCGTGCGTGAGTAATTCCATCGTTGGCTTGTAGGACGGTGATGGGTTGGATGAGATCTATCATGTAATCGAGTTAGTTTTGTTAGGGTTTGATCCGTAGTATCCACTATGTTCTGAGATTGATGTTGCGATGACTTTGCTATGCTTAATGCTTGTCACTAGCGCCCGAGTGCCATGATTTCAGATCTGAACCTATTATGTTTTCATGAATATATATCTGTTCTTGATCCTATCTTGCAAGTCTATAGTCACCTACTATGTGTTATGATCTGGCAACCCCGAAGTGACAATAATCGGGACCACTCCCGGTGATGACCATAGTTTGAGGAGTTCATGTATTCACTATGTGCTAATGCTTTGTTCCGGTTCTCTATTAAAAGGAGGCCTTAATATCCCTTAGTTTCCATTAGGACCCCGCTGCCACGGGAGGGTAGGACAAAAGATGTCATGCAAGTTCTTTTCCATAAGCACGTATGACTATATTCGGAATACATGCCTACATTACATTGATGAATTGGAGCTAGTTCTATGTCACCCTATGTTATGACTGTTACATGATGAACCGCATCCGGCATAATTATCCATCACCGATCCAATGCCTACGAGCTTTCCATCTACTAGTTTACGTTTATTTTCTTTCCCGTTGCTACTGTTACAATCACTACAAAACACCAAAAATATTACTTTTACTTTCATTACTCTTTTGTTACCGTTACCACTTCTATCATATTACTTTGCTACTAAATACCTTGCTGCAGATATTAAGTTATCCAGGTGTGGCTGAATTGACAACTCAGTTGCTAACACTTGAGAATATTCTTTGGCTCCCCTTGTGTCGAATCAATAAATTTGGGTTGAATACTCTACCCTCGAAAGCTGTTGCGATCCCCTACACTTGTGGGTTATCAAGACTAATTTTTGGCGCCGTTGCCGGGGAGCATAGCTCTATTCTTTGAGTACTTGGGATTTAAATCTGCTGGACACTATGAAGAACTTGAAAGACGATAAAACAAAAATTTATCCCTCAACTACGAGGGGAGGTAAGGAACTGCCATCTAGCTCCGCACTTGATTCACCTTCTGTTATGAGTAAGCTTGCGACACCTAAACCTGGTTCTGCTATTCGTTCTGATATGTCACATGTTATTGATGATGCCACTTCTGCTATGCATGATACTTATGATGAAACTACTTCTATGCTTGATACTAATGTGCCCCTTAGTGAATTTCTTGATGAACAAATTGCTAGGGCTAGAGAGAAAGAAATTATTGAAACTGATACTATTGATGAAAGTGACGATGAAGATAGGCCTGTTATTCCAGAGGGTTATGTTTTTGATATGGAAGCCTCTGCAGCTATTTTAGCTTACAAAGATAGTCATGAACTCAAGAGGCTATTACTTAAATGGAACAAGGAATCTCTTAGAGATAGAATGAGGCCTGACCCTGCTTTTGCTACTTCACCTATTTGTGTTGCCAATAAGGATTATGAATTCTCTGTTGATCCTGATATAATTACTTTGGTTGAATCTGATCCTTTTCATGGCTATGAATCTGAAACTGTTGTTGCACATCTTACTAAAATTAAAAACCGTTTTCATGGCCAGGAGAGCCTATCCCCGACGGTTTCTGGGTCGTGTGGGAAGGACCCCCTATCGCCCACACTCACTAGGCGACGACTTAAAATGTCATCGCGGGAAGGAGTTAAAAACCGTTTGTATAGCACCTCGCTGTACGAGTGTGTTATCTAGCTCTGCACTTGATTCATCTTCTGTTTTAAGTAAGCTTGCGACACCACCACCTGCTATTAATTATGATATGTCGCAAGCAATTGATGATGCTACTTCTGTTGTGAATGATGTTATTTATGATGCTAGTACTTTGATTGATGATACTATGCCACTAGGTGAATTTCTTGATGAACAACTTCCTAGAGCTAAAGAATTTGAGAATGCTGAAACCGATGAAATTATTGAAACTGAAAATTATGAAACACCCATTCCACCTAGCTCCCCTAGATATGAATTGCCTAAGATACCTGAGGGTTATGTAATGGATGGAGAGATAGCTAGACAATTTCTTGCTTGTAATGATAGAGATGATCTTAAGAAATTACTATGTAAGACGAAAGAAAAATCTCTGAATGCTTGAATTAAATATGATCCTAAGTTTGCTACGTCACCTATCTTTGTTACTAATAAGGATTATGAATTCTCTGTAGATCCTGAGTTAATTACTTTGGTTGAATCTGATCCTTTCCATGTTTATGAATCTGAAACCATTGTGGCACACCTTACTAAGTTGAATGATATAGCCACCCTATTTGCTCATGAGGAAGAAATGTGCTACTACTATATTCTTAAGTTGTTTCCTTTCTCGCTAAAGGGTGATGCTAAGATATGGTCTAATACTCTTTCTCCTGGTTGTGTGTGTTGTCCCCAAGATATGATAAATTACTTCTGAGGGAGTCCTGGATTAGGGGGTATCTGGATAGTCGAACTATATTTTTTGGCCGGACTGTTGGACTATGAAGATACAAGATTGAAGACTTCGTCTCGTGTCCAGATGGGACTCTCCTTGGCGTGGAAGGCAAGCTTGGCAATACGGATATGTGGATCTCCTCCCTTGTAACCGACTCAGTGTAACCCTAGCCCCCCTCCGGTGTCTATATAAACCGGAGGGTTTAATCCGTAGGACAAGAACAATCATACCATAGGCTAGCTTCTAGGGTTTATCCTCTACAATCTCGTGGTAGATCAACTCTTGTAATACTCATATCATCAAGATCAATCAAGTAGGAAGTAGTGTATTACCTCCATCGAGAGGGCCCGAACCTTGGTAAACATTGTATCCCCCGCCTCCTGTTACCATCCGCCTTAGACGCACAGTTCGGGACCCCGTACCCGAGATCCGCCGGTTTTGACGCCGACATTGGTGCTTTCATTGAGAGTTCCACTGTTCCGTCACCGCAAGGCATGATGGCCCCTTCGATCATCGGTAACGATGTGGTCCAGGGCGAGGTTTTCCTCCCCGGACAGATCTTCGTGTTCGGCGGCTTCACTCTGCGGGCTAACTCACTTGTCCATCTGGAGCAGATCCAGAGCTACGCCCCTGGCCACCAGTTGAGGTTCGGAAACTTGAATTACACTGCCGACATTCGTGGAGACTTGATCTTCGACGGATTCGAGCCCATGTCATATGCGCCGCACGATCACGACGAGCATGATTTAGCTCTGCCGTCGGACAGTGTTCAGGAGATCGCACCTGCAACTACTCCGGCTTTTAATCCAGAGCAAAATGCGCCATCTGAGGACGGGTGGATAGACCCCGCCATGGAGGTCGTACTCTCAGCAGCGATAGAGCCGGATACTGACCATTCCCCTTATGAGAGCCGTGATGCCGAACCACTAGATTCATCTCTGGCCACGGACTCCGAGCCGCCTGCGTTCGTACCTATCGAATCCGATTGGGCGCCCATCATGGAGTTCACCTCCGCGGATATCTTTCAGCACTCGCCTTTCGGCAACATGCTAAATTCATTAAGGTCTCTCTCCTTGTCAGGAGAACCTTGGCCGAACTATGTCCGGCTAGAATGGGATGCGGACGACGAAGAAATTTGCTGCCCACCCACCACCCACTTAGTAGCCACTGTCGACGATTTAACCGACATGCTCGACTTCGACTCCGAAGACATTGACGATGCGGACGATGATGCAGGAGACGAATAGGAACCACCGCCTACAGGGCGCTGGACCGCCACCTCATCATACGACATATACATGGTGGATACCCCCAAAGAAGGCAATGGCGACAAGACAACGGAGGATGACCCCTCCAAGAAGCAACCCAGGCACCGACGTCAGCGGCGCCACTCTAAGTCCCGCCAATAGCAAAAGCAATGATACCGGCACAAGAGACAGTAACACTCCGGATAGTGCCGAAGACGATGACAATCCCCTCCAGCCAGATTAGAGCAGGAGGATGAACAAGCTAGCCATCCAGAATAGGCAGCAGATGGAGAAGAAGAGGATGACAATTACATGCCTCTCTCCGAAGACAAGGTGAGCCTCGGTGATGAAGAATTTATCGTGCCTGAGGATCCCGTCGAGCAGGAGCGCTTTAAGCGCCGGCTTATAGACACAACAAATAGCCTGAAGAAAAAGCAACAACAGCTTCGAGCTGATCAAGATTTGCTAGCAGACAGATGGACTAAAGTCCTTGCGGCCGAGGAATATGAACCCGAACGCTCAACCAAGAGTTACCAAAGCGTAGGTTGCTACCTCAATTAGAGGAAGAAGCATTGAAACCTACATCACCAGCGTATGATGCGGCCGATCGGCCACCTCGTGGCCGAGACAGAGAGGCATTTCAGCCCGAAGTCCAGCCCGCACCCCGCCGCCAATCAAACAAAAATACCAAGGGCCGGGGCAACACGCGGAACCTGCGAGGTGTATTGGAGAATAACGCAAAAACATACAAGATCGATATACGGATCAAGGGGGCGCACACCAACACGCGACGATGATCGTCACGCCAGATACACTAAATATAAATCTGGCCGAGCCGAACATGGCAGACAAGATTCATATGAACTGCATCGTGATGCCCGGCACAGAGGGGCCGCACACCCCCTATGCTTCACTGATGAAGTTATGGATTACGAATTCTTAGAGGGTTTTAAACCCGTAAATATCGAATCATATGATGGTACAACAGATCCCGTGGTATGGATCGAGGATTTCCTCCTCCACATCCACATGGCTCGCGGTGATGATCTACACGCCATTAAGTTCCTCCCACTAAAACTCAAAGGACCAGCTCGGCATTGGCTGAATAGCTTGCCAGCAGACTCCGTCGGCAGTTGGGAGGATTTGGAAGATGCATTCCTTGACAACTTCCAGGGTACTTATGTGCGACCACCGGATGCTGACGATTTAAGTCATATAACTCAGCAGCCAGGGGAATCGGACAGGAAATTCTGGACTCGGTTCCTAACCAAGAAGAACTAAATAGTCGACTGTCCGGATGCAGAGGCCTTAGCGGCATTTAAACATAATATCCGTGACGAATGGCTCACTCGGCACCTCGGCCAGGAGAAGCCGAAATCTATGGCAGCCCTCACGACACTTATGACCCGCTTTTGTGTGGGCGAAGATAGCTGGTTGGCTTGTAGTACCAATACAGCAAGCAAACCTGGCACATCAGAAGCCAGAGATAGCAACGGCAAACCACGACGCAACAACAATAAGCACCGAAAATATGGTGAAAACGCCGAAAACACGACAGTTAATGCTGGGTTCAGGGGCTCAAAGTCCGGTCAGCGGAATGGGCCACACAAAAATAAAAATCCGGGTCCTTCCAGTCTGGACCACATACTCGATCGCCTATGCCAAATTCATGGCACCCCAGAAACGCCAGCCACCCATACCAACAGAGAATGCTGGGTCTTCAAACAAGCCGGCAGGGCAGGCGCCAGAGACAAAGGGGGGTCTCAGAGTGACGATAGCGACAAAGAGCCTGGACCACCAAACACAGGAGGGCAAAAGATATTTCCCCCACATATTCAATCGGTGAACATGGTACATAACACCCAAATTAACAACTCGGACCGGATATCCATCCTTAGGGATGGTGACTCAACGGAACTTGTCGTCCCACAACATAAACTAGGGCCAGTCACCTTCAACCGCATGGATCGCCCGGTCAACACCAATCAGGGCAATTCAGCCGCACTAGTCCTGGACCCAATAATATACGGGTTCCACCTCACTCGAGTCCTTATGGACGGCGGTAGAAGTTTAAATCTGCTTTACCAAGACACAGTGCACAAGATGGGCATCGATCATTCCGCGATCAAACCCACTAAAGCCACTTTCAGAGGCATTATACCAGGTGAGGAGGCTCGCTGTACAGGCTCCATTACCCTTGAGGTGGTCTTCGGTTCACCAGAAAATTACCGTATCAAAGAGTTAAACTTCGAAATCGTCCCTTTCCGCAGTGATTATCAAGCACTGCTCGGACGAACCGCATTCGTTCAATTCAACGCGGTGCCGCATTATGCCTACCGTAAGCTCAAGATGCCCGGTCCACGCGGCGTCATCACGGTTAATGGCAAGGCCGAACTTTCCCTCGGCACAAGCATATACACCACTGCCTTAGCAGCAGAGGCAGCGAGTAGCACCTTGCAACCGAACCCCGAGCAGACGTCCGGGCCTCCGGATACCGTCAAGGGACTCCGAACTACTCCACGGAAGGATAGCCCAGCCCGTCCAGGGCTCAACTAAAACACTCGGGTGAAGGCCAGGACATGCCGTACTCAGTGGCTCAACCGCCCTCCGGCACATAATTATTTCTTACTTTTTCTTCACAGCTTCACCTTTGCACTAACCAGGACGGGCTACACAGACGTAGCATGAACACGTAAGGGAATCCTTAGACATCTCCCGCAGTGACCGTCCAGCTATATTGCGGATCCGCACTCAGCCTCTTCCCCCTGGTCTCAGCAGGTTCCGCAATCATATTCCTTTTTTTATCACATTACTTGTACCCATACGCATAGACGTAATATTCAAATACAACATGTGGATTTATATGACGCTTACCTCCTGTTATTTCTTATTGAAATCATTCTGTCAAGCGGCATCCGTACACAGCGATATGCCCTAAAATATGTCAGGGGCTTTGTTTTACCCATAACACGGCAATAAAGTCCGAACACCTTCATGGAAGTTCGGCACCCCGAACTTATAGCATTATATGCATCAGCTCCGAATCATGTCTTCGGTCAATAGTTTGGTTTGCCCGGCTCCCATGTTTTGGTACCTTACGTTCCGCTATACCGGCTAAGGTAGCACTGGGAGAACTACTGCGATTGTGTTCCAGTTCTTCCGGACGAGCACCTCAATAGAGAAAGCCGAAAACTGACTGTCATGATACAACGAGAGCTGGTCAGCTGTTCGAGAGGTCACAAAATCTTTAAGGATTTCTTCCGCATAATGCCATAACCAATGCAGCGTGCGATGGATCGGTTCTTTCTCCGATCAGGCGCTTATAGAGCCCCTAGTACGGTCTTCCGAACACGAGGGGCTGCGCCGACCATACTAAAGCTCCTATGGCTAAGTGAGAGTGATAAAGCCCTATAGTACGATTGCCTGGTTCGTTGTGCCGAGCACCTCCCTCGGAGGACCCAAAACTGGGATAAAGAGTGCTCAGGTTATCCCGAACACCCCCGTACTTCATACATGGGGGCAGAAGTCGACGACTGGCCAACTCTCAGATT
The DNA here is from genome assembly GCA_032464435.1 of Aegilops umbellulata. Taxonomy (NCBI): domain Eukaryota; kingdom Viridiplantae; phylum Streptophyta; class Magnoliopsida; order Poales; family Poaceae; genus Aegilops; species Aegilops umbellulata. Next base: position 293,862,025 of record CP136060.1, read on the forward strand.
TAACATATAAAACGGCCGCACAGGAGGGTAAACTTTCATATAACAGGCGGTAACTGATGTAATCGACCTTGTTTTAACATTACAAAGGAGAACATGATTTGCATTCATGGAAATATAAAGTCCTTGGCTCATAGCTCTGCGGCAAGGTAGGATCCTTTCAGGACATTCTCATAATATAACTCGGGCTTGCGGTGCTCCTTCCCCTCCGGCGGTCCTTCGGTCATCAGCTTTTCAGCATCCATCTTCCCCCAGTGCACCTTTGCGCGGGCGAAGGCCATTCGTGCACCCTCTATACACACCGACCGCTTGATGACGTCAAGTCGAGGACAAGCACCCACAAGCCTCTTCACGAGCCCGAAGTAGCTAGTTGGGATCGGCTCAACAGGCCATAGCCGAATAATTAAATCCTTCATGGCTAGTTCCGCCGCCTTCTGTAGTTCGATCAGCTGTTTCAGTTGATCGGAAAAAGGCACCGGACAATTCGGTGCCAAATACTGCGACCAAAAGAGCTTATCAACAGTATTCCTTTCTTCGGCTCGGTAGAATTGAGCGGCATCTGATATGCTGCGAGGTAGCTCGGCAAATACCCCTGAGAAATCCGGATTCAAAATTAGAAACATAAGCCACCCCCAAATACTTACTCTACGGGGAAAAAGCCTTACCAGCCGCGATCTTTCTTGCCTCTTGGATCTCCTGCAGGGCGCTTCGGGTTTCCCCCCGGGCATCGCTCGTGGCCTGATGAGGCTTGGTGAGTTCGGACTCTTTCTCCGTGAAACTCTGCTCCAAGGTCTCGCATTTCCCTACGGCCTCTTGTAGCTCCTGTTCAGCTTTAATAACCCTGGTCTCGTGTTTCTCACGCAGAGCCTGCTCACTGGCTGCCTTTTTCTCGGCCTTGGCCACAACCTTCTTGAGGGCTTCGACTTCGGTCACAATTTCTAGTGCAATGTCATAAAGCTCAATTCATACTGAAAATTCATTCGCAATAAATGCGAACAAGACTTGTGCATACCCTGTTTATCTCTCAACTGCATTTTCAACTGGCCAAGTTCTTCCTTAGCCCGCTCCAGACTTTGATTCAGTCCGAAGATTTCCGCAGTGTAGAAAGCAGCTGCCGCTACAGACGCCTGCTTATAACAGAAGAGAAATAACTGTCATTCAATGAGTCTTCCTGCGAATATATATTTGATCCTCTGTCCGGTTTCTTCACCGAACAGTGTATTAGGGGCTACTATCTATACCATGACACTCTTCGACAACCCATAAAACATACCTCAAAGCCTCTTATAAGACTGATACAAGCTTCTTTCAGTCCACTCTCAGTTGACTGAATTTTCTCAATCACCGCACCCATGAGGGCATGGTGTTCATCGATGATGGAGGCATCTTTCAACGCCACTAACAAAGCCTCCGACACTTATGGATAGACAGAGGTCACTGATGGAACAGGCACTCCCCTTCCAGCTAAAGGAGGCTGCCTTCTTGATCTTGGAGCCGTATAGGTCTCTGGAATCGCATCCGGCTGGGCGCCGAACTCAGTATTGCTCCCTCCATCAGCCCTCATTGGAATCTTTTCCCCCATGTGTCTGACCCCTGAGGTTTGACCTCCAGGCGCTGCCTTCACGGTTTTTTCCTTTCCTCCTTGGCCGGGGTCCTTCTGGGACGAAGCCTCGGTGTCGTGCACCTGTTTGGAGGAAGGGGCCTTTGGGGGCGTCCCGCTCTCCATAGCATTTGAGCTCAGCAAGTCCTCTGATGAATATTGTTTGGCATGAGACCCCGCCGAACTACAAAAATTATGGCTTGGGTTAAAATACTAAGCCACGACGAGTCCGGACGCCTAAAACGTACTCGGATTTTATACGCTTACGAATTCACCAGGGGCTGGGCCTTGAGATCCCATGCCGGGCCGCTGTCGGCGGCAGCAGTGGACTCCTCCGGAAGAGGAGCCTTTCCCCTTTTGGAAAGCGGGGCCGGACAATGGATCCGCTCCGCCTTCTTCGTCCAGCCCTGGGAGAGTTGTATAAAACACGTTAAGCGTTTCTTTTGGGTTATGCGGTTAAGAAAGTTTGTTAACTCACCGAACTTGCCGGGCGGGACAGTTGATACCCACGGTCTTCGGTGGAGTCCGGCCACGATTTGCTGGACTTGAAAAGCACCTTCCAGATGTCCTTGTGCGAGGAGCCAAAAAGCTCCCGCAAGGTTTGGTGCCAGGCTGGATCGAACTCCCACAAATGGCAAGTCCGGTGCTGACAAGGCAAGATTCGGCGAATCAACATCACCTGGACCACATTGACAAGCCCAATGTTCTTGTCTCCTATATCTTCAACGCGCGTCTGGAGCACCGACAGTTCGTCGGACGAGCACCAGTCCAGGCCTTTTTTGACCCAGGATGTAAGCCACAAGGGGGCGCCAGATCGGAACTCGGGAGAGGCGGCCCACTCTGTGCCGCGCGGGTCAGTGATATAAAACCACTGCTGTTGCCACTCCTTGACAGAATCATTAAATGTTCCTGTTGGCCATATGACGTTGGGCATCTTGCTCACCATGGCGCCCCCACACTCGGCGTGCTCGCTGCCCACCACCTTGGGCTTCACATTGAAGATCTTCAGCCATAAACCAAAGTGTAGTAAAGTGCGGAGAAAAGCCTCGCACACGACAATGAATGTCGAGATGTTGAGGAAGGAATTGGGGGACATATCGTGAAGATCGATCTCATAATAGTACATGATGCCGCGAACGAACGGGTGGAGGGGAAATCCTAGCCCACAGACAAAATGAGGGAGGAATACAACCCTCTCATGGGTTTCCGGAGTAGGGACGATTTGTCCCGCCGTCGGAAGACGATGACTAATTTTCTTGGCCAGATACCCGGCCTTCCGAAGCTTTTTAATATCCTTCTCTTGAACGGTAGAGGCCATCCATTTGCCTCCCGCTCCGGATCCGGACATCTTCGGAGGACCTCTTGTGGACAGAGAAGAGGAACGCTTGAGCGTTGGAGCTTGAGCAGAAGGGAATGAGCTGGGAGGAAAGTGTGGGTGAAAAGAATAAATCCTTGTCCCCTTATAAGGACGGAAGAGGCGATGCACCTCCCCACTTACCTGGTAAAACCTCTTGTTCCCAAATGCCATAATAGATGGCACGGTTGGGTTACCCACACCCGTATTGATGAGAATCCCGTTATAAGGGGACACGATCTCTGCTTCGACAAGATGTACCAAGGAAACCACCTCGTGATAGGTGCAGTGGCTGGTTGCGAAAAGTGGTTCGAGACCGGGCGAGGTGTGCCGCCCAACGTGTCAGCAGATTAGATTTGTGTAAATAACATTCTCTCTATGATGGTATGTGGAACTTGTTTTGCACAGCCGGACACTATCCTTGTGTTCAAAATCTTCTATGGAGTATTCGGAGGAGGAACCCGCCTTGCAATGCCGAAGACAAACTGCGCGCCGGACTCATCGTCACTGAAGCCTGGTTCAGGGGCTACTGAGGGAGTCCTGGATTATTGGGTATCCGGACAGCCGGACTATATCCTTTGGCCGTACTGTTGGACTATGAAGATACAAGATTCAAGACTTCGTCTCGTGTCCGGATGGGACTCTCCTTGGCGTGGAAGGCAAGCTTGGCAATACGGATATGTGGATTTCCTCCCTTGTAACCGACTCTGTGTAACCCTAGCCCCCTCCGATGTTTATATAAACCGGAGGGTTTAGTCCATAGGACAAGAACAATCATACCATAGGCTAGCTTCTAGGGTTTAGCCTCTATGATCTCGTGGTAGATCAACTCTTGTAATACTCATATAATCAAGATCAATCAAGCAGGAAGTAGGGTATTACCTCCATCGAGAGGGCCCGAACCTGGGTAAACATTGTGTCCCCCGCCTCCTGTTACCATCCGCCTTAGACGCACAGTTTGGGACCCCCTACCCGAGATCAGGCGGTTTTGACACCGACAACTTCTCTAAAAAATATTTTCATGCTCATAAGAAACAAGCCGCCTTATAGGAAATATTTAACTTTGTGCAAATTGAAGAATAGAATCTACCTCAAGCTTGGGGGAGGCTTCTCCAATTACTTAATGCTTTGCCGATCATCCTCTCAAGAAAAATGAAATAAAAGATATCTTTTATAATGGACTAACCGATGCTTCTATGGATTACCTAGCTAGTTGTGTTGGTTGTGTTTTTAGGGAACGAACTATTGGGGAAGCTGAAGAACTATTGAATAATATATTGCGAAATGATAATGACTGTACACTTCCTGAAACACCACCTAAACCGACTCCAAAGAGGAGAGGTATTCTATTTCTCACTCCTGAATATATATGCAAGATAATCATCAAGATCAATCAAGCAGGAACTAGGGTATTACCTCCATCGAGAGGGCCCGAACCTGGGTAAACATCGTGTCCCCCGCCTCCTGTTACCATCCGCCTTAGATGCACAGTTCTGGACCCCATACCCGAGATCCGCCGGTTTTGACACCGATATTGGTGCTTTCATTAAGAGTTCCACTGTGCCGTCACCGTAAGGCTAGATGGCTCATTCGATCATCGGTAACGATGCGGTCCAGGGCGAGGTTTTCCTCCCCGGACAGATCTTCGTATTCGGCGGCTTCGCACTGCGGGCCAACTCGCTTGGCCATCTGGAGTAGATCGAGCGCTACGCCCCTGGCCACCAGGTCAGGTTCGGAAACTTGAATTACACTGCCGACATCCGCGGAGACTTGATCTTCGACGGATTCGAGCCCATGTCAGGTGCGCCGCGCGATCACGGCGAGCATGATTTAGCTCTGCCGTCGAACAGTGTTCGGGAGATCGCACCTGCAACTACACTGGCCCTTGTTCCGGAGCAAACTGCGCCATCTGAGGACGGGTGGATAGACCCTGCCTTGGAGGCCGCACTCTCAACGGCGATTGAGCCGAATACTGACTTTACCCCTCGTGAGAGCTGTGCTGCCGAACCATTGAATTCGTCCCCGGCCACGGGCTTCAAACCGCCTGCATCCGTGCCTGTCAAATCCGATTGGGCACCGATCATGGAGTTTACCTCTGCGGATATCTTTCAGCACTCACCCTTCGGCGATGTGCTAAATTCGTTAAAGTCTCTCTCCTTGTCAGGATAATCTTGGCCGAACTATGTCCGGCTAGAATGGGATGCGGACGGCGGAGAAATTCGCTGCCCACCCACCACCCACTTGGTAGCCACTGTCGACGATTTAACTGACTTGCTCGACTTCGGCTCCGAAGACATCGACGGTATGGACGACGATGCAGGAGACGAACAGGAACCACCGCCCACAGGGCGCTGGACCTCCACTTCATCACATGACATATATATGGTGGATACACCCAAAGAAAACAATGACGAGGAAAGGAAAGAAGCAACGAAGAACAGCTCCATCGAGAAGCAAACAAAGCGTCGACGTAGGCGCCACGCTAAACCCCGCCTTGGCAAAAACAACGATAACAGCGAAAGAGAAAACAACACCACGGTCGACTCCAAAGGAAACGACGACCACACTGACCCAGCGGTAGAGCGCGACGAAGGCGCAAACGGCGAACATAGTATGGATCGGATGTTCGAACACGGTGATGCCGAGGATAAAACCCACCAACCTCCCTCCGAGGAGGAAAACAGTCCGGAAGAAGATGTACACATCATCCCGGAAAGGCACTTGGAACAAGAGAACGTCCCCAGAAGGCTTATTGCCACAACGAGGATCCTAAAGGAGCAGAAGCAAAGGCTTAAGGCCACGCAGAATACGCTCAACAGTAGATGGAACAAAGTGCTTGACAACGAAGAAAAATATGGTGGTAGTTACCACATGAAGAGCTATCCAAAGAGCAAACTATTACCCAAATTCGGCGACGAGGCCTCAGAGCCCACACAGCCGAAAAACAAAACGGCCAACCGGTCGGATCAACTACCTCGTGGCCGAGATAGAGTGGCTAACAAGGCCGCACATAAGTCAACACACGATCTACATGAGGACTTGCGCCAAAAATCCAGTATGACAAGATCCATCAATGGATCTAGGAAGCGCGCTACGGAAAAAAATCAACACCGAATACCACAACCGTCTGAACGCCATGGTACATCTAAATACAGGGGTGCCGCACACCCCCTATGTTTCACCGATGAGGTGCTGGACCATGAATTTCTAGAAGGATTCAAACCAGTGAACGTAGAGGCGTACGACGGGACCATAGACCCTGGGGTCTGGATTGAGGACTTTATCCTCCATATTCATATGGCTCGCGGATACGATCTCCACGCCATCAAGTACTTGCCCCTCAAGCTCAAAGGACCAGCTCGACACTGGCTGAAAAGCCTCCCCGAAAACTCAATTGGAAGTTGGGAGGAGCTTGAGGATGATTTCCGGGCTAATTTTCAAGGGACTTATGTCCCACCTCCAGACGCTGACGATTTAAGTCATATAGTTCAACAGCCCGGAGAGTCAGCCCAAAAACTTTGGAACAGGTTCCACACTAAGAAGAACCAAATCATCGACTGCCCGAACGCCGAAGCCTTAGCAGCTTTTAAACATAGCGTCCGAGACGAATGGCTCGCCAGACACCTCGGCCAAGAAAAACCAAGAACAATGGCAGCCCTAACAAGCCTCATGACCCGCTTTTGCGTGGGCGAGGATAGCTGGTTAGCTCGCAGTAGCACCAGCGACCCAAGCACATCCGAAGTCAGGGATGGCAATGGAAAACCACGACGCAGTAAAATCAAGCGTCGAAATACAGAAGACAACCCAGACAATACGGCGGTAAACGCCAGATTCAGGGGCTCTCGACCAGGTCAAAGGAAGAAGCCTTCTAAGGGCAGCAGAGATGGACTGTCCGGCCTAAACAAGATTCTAGACAAACTATGTCAGATTCATGGCACCCCCAAAAACCCTGCAAATCACACCCACAGAGAATGCTGGGTCTTCAAGCAGGCCGGTAAGCTAAACGCCGAACACAAGGGGAGGGAGACACCAAGTGAAGACGAGGACGAGCCTCGCCAGCAAAGCACCGGGGGACAGAAAAAATTTTGGTCGAACACTAGACGACATCTTCGACTGTTAAAGTAGCCACACATTAATGGAAATATTGAGCGTTCCTTACGCGCAGAAGAACGTGTGGCTGCTTTAACAGCCGAACACTAGACGGCCTCACCAACCAGAACAAATGACCGGTCGTTAAGACCACGGACACGGTTAGACGAGTCCGGCGCATCATTAGATATACTTGAGATTGGTTTGATGATTATACCCTTATAAACGGTACCAGGGGCTTCCCGCATGTAAACAGGGCTAGTTCGAGTCAACCTTACTTATCTTAAATTTTAAATAGTTTATTTAGAATAACCAATTTTTTGCATGACAACTTTCAACTAAGTTCCTCTCTTTTACAGATGACAATCGTGCTACACCCGTCCAGGATACGACACAACGGAGACATAGGCGCAGACGTGCAGCAGGGACCCGCTAAAGGTTTCTTTTAGACTAAGACCTTGCGTAAACCTTTCTTACTGTCTCTTGTTGTTCACATCCTCCGGACTCTCAGTACAACCAGGAAGGATGCTGACGTTATTAGGCACTTGGCCACGTCAGAATATTGCACGTACCTGGACACTCGGGGTTCATTATCAAGGGCATTGTTTAGACCGACATATGTTATAAAGACCAAATACCTTAGGGATTGTTCAGCGTCGCGAGTTTGGCCTTATATGCATCAGCTCCGAATCATGTCTTTGGTCAAAGGTTGGGTTTTCCCGGCTCCTGTGTTTTGCTACATTACGTTCCGCTCTATCGGCTAAGGTGGCACTAGGAGAACTATTGCGATTGTGCCCTGGTTCATCCGGACGAGCAGCTCAGTAGAGAAAGCCGAAAACTGACTGTCATGATAAAGTGTGAGACTCGTCAACCACTCGATGACTTAGCGGAATCTTCGGGATTCCTCCGCATTAACGAAGGGCCATTTCCCGGCCAGGCATGAACGCGCCCCGTATTCGGACGAGCGTGGAGCCATCAGGGGCTATATAGTAGCCCCACCGTCAAACTCCTATGGCTAAGTGAAAGTGTTAAAGCACTATAGTCTGATTGTCTAGTTCGCTGCGCTATCACCTCCTTAAGGGACCAAGATGTTGGATCAAGTGTGAACACGCGTCTTCTGCGAACACCCCCACATTATATGCGTGGGGGCTGAAGCCGACGACTGCAAACTTTCAGGTTATATACATATATACATAAACGGCCTCACATGAGGTATCATAATACTTTCAGGCAAAAGTATAAAAACAACCTTTATAACTCAATAAAATATTGTTTTCACAATGGGAATACATGTTATTAGAACATAATATTCTTCGAGCACTGAGCCTCTATTAAACGAGCGCCTTCAAGGACTTCTTCAAAGTAGTGCTCGACAGCTATTCGGCCCACGGCCGAACCCTGGGTTGCAATAGCAGTGGCCTCCATCTATGCCCAGTATGTCTTGACATGGGCAACTGGCATCCGCGCACCCTCTATGCATGCCGACCTCTTCATTGCATCGATGTGCGGCACAACACCAAGGAATTGCCGCACCAAACTAAAATAACTATTCGGCCTCGGCCCTTCTGGCCACAGATGATCCACAACAGACCTCATGGCAAGCCCAGACAACCTATGGAGCTCGGCCCACTCGGCCATTCTCTCGTTCAACCGAAGCGGACGCACTGGAGCATGGAATTGTGACCAAAACAGCTTTTCCACTTCACGATCTTTTTTATCTTTGAAGTATTCGGCTGCGTCAGCAGCACTTGCTACCAAATCCAGATACGCATCTGCAGAACTCCATAGCCGATCAAGAGGAGCGTACGTCAGATCTCCGAACTACATCCGCAGCATAAAGGGCTTCCCAGCCACGATATCCCCGGCTTGGCGCAGCTCCTCCTTCATTGTTCTGATTGTAGAGCGGGCGTCCTTGGCAGCCACCGTGGCCTTCTCGAGGTCCGTTACCTTCGCTCGATTTTCACCTTCAAGAAGCTCGTAACGGTCGGCGACTTCCTTCAATTCTACAACCATCTTGATTATTTCATCCTTGCTTCGGTAATGCGCAGCCTGTTCGGCTCTCAGCTCTTCGGCCGCCTTTCAAGCGGCCGCATCACTTTTTCTGGCTTGTTCGTTGGCTCGGGCAAGTTCCGCCCGAAGGGTCTCCACAGCGGCAGCTCCATCTGCAGTCACAAACATATTAAAGATACTAGCATCATGCTCCTCTTACCATGTGTTGATCACAGGAGAAATCACATACGATGCGCCTCGTCGAGCCGTTCGTTCACAAGCGTGATGTCGGCATCCGCCGCATCAAGTTGCCGCTTTAGCTCTCACTAGTCCGGCTAGCCACTGGACCTCCCGCCACCTGCACATGAAGGCGGCCAACTTATTACCTGGGACTATGATCCTCGGTTTGTCGTCACTCTGGACAGCAACCAGAGTCTTAGCGGCTACTATCTGCACAGGGCACACCTAGCGTGTGCGGTACCGCCAAAAACATACACTATTTCACGTACCTCAAAGCCTTTCAGCAGACTCATAAAAGCTTCATGCAACCCACTTTCGGCGGATGAAATCCTCTCAATCACCGTACCCATTAGCGTATGATGCGCTTCTGAGATGGCCGCTTGCTTTAGCAGATCCTTCAGTGCGCCCGATCGCACACCGGAAGGTGCCAGGCTCTTTCGGTTGCTCTCTTTAGGAGCCGAATACTGAGGACTTCAGATGGCCGAAGGATTACCCTCTGGCCTTGCCGGATCAGGAGAAACCCACCGCGACGACACTTCAGGGTCGCCCGCCTCATGAGGCGGGGTGGCATGGGGATGTGTTTTGCTCTCCATCATCTCCGGAAGAAGATCCCCCGAAGATGAACTCTGTCGAGAAGGGCTATGATCCGAACTACAAGATAAATGCTTCGGTTATTTTCCTCAGAAGTGAAGCAGGATATTTTTACTATTAAGTGCCCTTTTACTTACAGCTCGGTGGAGGGCCGATCCCCTTGCGGACACTGTGCGGCAAGGGTACCCCTCGGGGCAGGACCCTCTGGCGAAGATTTCTTCCACTGTTTGGAAACCACTGTTTCCGAGTCTTCAGAGGCGGTCCTCTTCCTTCCTTGGGGAGAGGGAATTTCATATTCTTCTCCCCGGCTATCCTCCTTTGCGGAGGCGCTAATTCATCTGGTTTGGATGAACAATGAGCGAGGCCCGCTTTCATCCTCTTTATTCCCCCCTTTATCTTCCCCTAGGGCGCTTGATAAGGCGCAAGCTCCAGCATCCTAGCTAGTATAGGATCCGGTGAGACCTCAGGGAGGGGGGCCGGACACCTGATCATCTTCGCCTTTGTTACCTAGTCCTGGTCAAAGAGCGACTTTTCAGAATGATGTTGTGATAAATAAAAAGAAAGTATGTTCGGCTACGGGACTACTTACTTGGGTATCTGGACGATTTCAGCTCAGACCCGCATCCTCGGTGGTGTCCGGACACATTACTTGTGGTCCGAAGAACAATTGATGCATCTCTTCGAGCGTCATGCCGAGGAACTGCTGAATTGCTCGCGGTCCCTCCGGGTTGAACTCCCACATGCGGAGGGGACGACGTTTGCAGTGAAGGACTCGACGAATCAACATGAGTTGCATTACCGTGGCCAGACTGACATCTCTCTCGAGGAGATCTCGGATGCGGCTCTGCAATATCGACACATCCTTTACTGGCCCCCCAGTCTAGCCCCTTGTTGATCCATGACGTCAGTCGTGGCAGGGGGCCCGAGCGGAAAGCAGGGGAGGCCACCCACTTGGTGCCCCGGGGAGCTATGATATAAAACCACTCCCGTTGCCATAAGCTGGACACCTCCTGGAAGGAACCCTCTGGCCATGGGGCATCGGCAAACTTTTGCTTGTTACGACACCTCCGCACTCTGCGTGTCGCCCCTCGATCATCTTCAGCTCCACATTAAAAGTCTTGAGCCACAGGACGAAGTGAGGGGTAATGCGGAGGAAGGCCTCACATACAACGATGAACGACGAGATGCGAAGGACTGAATCCGGGGCCAGGTCATGGAAATCCAGCCCGTAGTAGTACATGAGCCCCATGACAAAAGGATCTAAAGCGAGGCCTAGCCCTCGGAGGAAGTGAGAGATGAATACAACGCTCTCACCGGGTTCGGGAGTGGGGATGACCAGCCCTTGAGTAGGCAGCCTGTGCGAGATTTCGCCGGTCAGAAACCTGGCCTCTCTTAGCTTCTTGACGTCTTCCTCTGTGATAGAGGAAGGCATCCACCGACCTTGAAGGTTGGACCCGTACATGGTTGAAGGTCCGAAGCGCCTGACCTAAGCCTCGGGTGTTGGAACTCAAGGTGGGTGGGGCGGGGAAGGGTTCGATTGAGTTCGAGAAGAAAAAAGGATAGGCCTTGGTCTCTTTATAAATAGGGTGAATACCAAGCGTCCTCCTCGTGACCGTTTGGGACTTGCCTACAATCGGGGAGTCATACCAACGGGCACGGTTGGGTTACCCACGCCCGTGTTGATGAGAATCCCATAATAAGGGGGACACGATCTCTGCTCCGACAAGACGTACCAATAAAATTGCCTCGCGAAGCATGTCGTGGCAGGCTGATTGGGAAAAACGGTTCATGTAAGGAACATGCCATGGCATGATGTCACGTTATGAAGGGTCGTAAGCAGATTATATTTGTGTAAATATTATTCTCTCCGCGGTGGTATGTGGAACTTGTTTTGCAGAGCCGGACACTATCCTTGTGTTCAAAATCTTCTATGGAGTATTCGGAGGAGGAACCCGCCTTGCAATGCCGAAGACAAACTGCATGCCGGACTCATCGTCATTGAAGCCTGGTTCACGGGCTATTGAGGGAGTCCTGCATTAGGGGGTATCCGTACAGCCGGACTATATCCTTTGGCCGGACTGTTGGACTATGAAGATACAAGATTGAAGACTTCGTCTCATGTCTGGATGGGACTCTCCTTGGCGTGGAAGGCAAGCTTGACGATACAAAAATATGGATCTCCTCCCTTGTAACCGATTCTGTGTAACCAAAGCCCCCTCCGGTGTATATATAAACCGAAGGGTTTAGTCCGTAGGACAACAACAATCATACCATAGGCTAGCTTCTAGGGTTTAGCCTCTACGATCTCGTGGTATATCAACTCTTGTAATACTCATATCATCAAGATCAATGAAGAAGGAAGTAGGGTATTACCTCCATCGAGAGGGACCGAACCTGATTAAACATTGTGTCCCCCGCCTCCTGTTACCATCCGCCTTAGACGCACAGTTCGGGACCTCCTACCTGAGATCCGCCGGTTTTGACACCGACATGGACCCCTCAAAATGCTAAGGACACATATTGGCTCAAGCTCAAGACTATACATTTTACTTTTAGTGATCCAAGATCACATTCAGTCCATAGGAAAAGCTAGTACTATTAAAAGGGGATGAGGTGTTGCTTAATGGCTTACTTGCTCAAAATGCTTAGTGATATGCTCCAAAAACCCTCAACCACTTTTTCATATCCACATATGTACCAAACCAAAAGTCAAACTCGGCCCCACCGAAACATTCTGTCCGGCGCCACCGAGTTCTCTTGACATAGCCACTGCCACAAACCCTAGTCATTTCGGTCTCACCGAGATGGGATTGCAAACTCTTTGTTTCCCTTCGTAACATTTTGGTCCGACCGAGATGAGCGATCGGTCCCACCGAGTTTGCAATGCAAACTCTTTGTTTCCCCTTCGTAATGTTTCAGTCTAATTGAGATGAGCGAATCGGTCCCATCGAGTTTGCCTGACCAACTCTCTGGTTAGCTTATTACCAAAATCGGTCCCATCGAGTTTGTGTAATCGGTCTCACCGAGATTACGTTATGCCCTAACCCTAATCAAATCGGTCCCACCAAAAAGCCTAACGTTCACATTTTGAACTGAATCAGTATGACCGAGTTTTGTTTCGGTCTCACCGAGTTTGGTGAATTGTGTGTAACGGTTAGAATTTGTGTGGAGGCTATATATACCCCTCCACCCACTCTTCATTCGCGAGGAGAGCCATCAGAACATGCCTACACTTCCAGCATACATTTTCTGAGAGAGAACCACCTACTCATGTGTTGAGGTCAAGATATTCCATTCCAACCACATAAATCTTGATCTCTAGCCTTCTCCGAGTTGCTTTCCACTCAAATCATGTTTCCACCAAATCCAAATATGTGAGAGAGAGTTGAGTGTTGGGGAGACTATCATTTGAAGCACAAGAGCAAGAAATTCATCATCAACACACCACCTATTACATTTTGGAGAGTGGTGTCTCCTAGATTGGTTAGGTGTCACTTGGGAGCCTCCGGCAAGATTGTGGAGTTGAACCAAGGAGTTTGTTCGGGCAAGGAGATCGCCTACTTCGTGAAGATCTACTCTAGTGAGGCAAGTCCTTCGTGGGCGGTGACCATGGTGGGATAGACAAGGTTGCTTCTTCGTGGACCCTTCGTGGGTGGAGCCCTCCGTGGACTCGCACAACCGTTACCCTTCGTGGGTTGAAGTCTCCATCAACGTGGATGTACGATAGCCCCACCTGTCGGAACCGTGCCAAAAATCTCCGTGTCTACATTGCGTTTGCTCCCTCCAAACTCCTCCCTTTACATCATGTGCAATGTTTTACATTCTGCTACTATACTCTTAGAATTGCATGTGTAGGTTGATTGCTTGACTTGCGCAAAGTTGCTAAAATCTGCCAAGACTTAAAACTGGGAAAAGGCTAGATTTTTATTCGGTCAAGTAGTCTAATCACCCCCCTCTAGACATACTTTCGATCCTACAAGTGGTATCAGAGCTTTGGTATCCATTTGCCTTGATTTCCATAGCTTTTGGTGATCATAGCCTTGGTTTCACAACCTAGGAGAGTATGGCGTCTAGCGAGGGAAATTATCACCGTAGAGGTCCTCACTTTGATGGTACTAATTTTGCTAGTTGGAAGCATAAGATGAAAAATGAATATTCTTGGACATAACCCCGCCGTTTGGGCTATTGTGTGTATTGGCTTGCAAGGTGAATTCTTTGATGGGAGAGAACCAAACCATGAAGCTACCGCGGAAGAGTTGAAGATGCTGCAATACAATGCTCAAGCTTGTGATATTCTCTTCAACGGATTGTGCCCCGAAGAATTCAACAAAATCAGCCGTCTTGAGAATGCAAAGGAGATTTGGGATACTTTGATTGATATGCACAAGGGTACCGACTCCGTCAAGGAATCCAAATTGGATGTGCTCCAAAGTTAGCTTGACAAGTTCAAAATGAAGGATGGTGAAGGTGTCGCTAAAATGTACTCTAGGCTTGCTCTCATCACAAATAAGATTGCCGGCCTAGGAAGTGAAGAGATGACCGATAGATTCATCATCAAGAAGATTCTAAGAGCCTTGGATGGAAAATATGATACCATGTGCACATTGATCCAAATGATGCCCAATTACAAAGATCTCAAGCCAACGGAAGTCATTGGAAGAATTGTTGCTCATGAAATGTCACTCAAGGATAAGGAAGAGCTTCACAACAAGTCAAGTGGTGCTTACAAATCTTCATGTGATGCTCCTATATCATCAAGTGAGAAATAAACCTTCAATGAAGAATTAAGCCTAATGGTGAAGAACTTCAAAAAGTTCTACAAGTGTAGAAGCAAGGAAAGAAATTCCAAGCCAAGGTCCTACAATGACAAAAGATCTTCTAGTCATGAGCGTAATTGCTACAATTGTGGAAGACCTACACTACTCCAATGAGTGTACGGCTCCCTACAAAAGAAGAGAAGATTCACCCAAAAGAAGAAGTAGAAGAGAAGAACCTCCACCTAGAGAGAGGAGGAGTAGAGATGATCGTTATGGACGAAGAAGCTCTCGGAGAAGCAAGGATTCAGAAAGGAAGGACAAGTCATCGAGGAGCTAAACAAAACGAAGACATCAAGCTCATGTTGGTGAATGGGTATCCGGCTCCGACTCCGACCATCACTCCGAAAGAAGTTATCACTCCGACTCCGAATATACTCAAGATAAAGGTGTTGCCGGTCTAGCACTTGTGTCAACCAACTCCTACGACATATTTGACTCTCCGAATGAAGGGATTGGAAGATGCTTCATGGCTAAAGGTCCAAAGGTATCACACCCCGAGTACATTGATTTCAATAGTGATGAAGATGATTTGCTAGGTGATGATGATTTACTTGTTGACAACTCTAGTGATGAAAACTATGATGAACTTGCTATTAATCATGATAATCAAGATAAAATGAATGATGATGATAAGAAGGAGATTGAGCGACTAACTAAAGAACTAAACACTCTTAAGTTATCTCATGAAACTACCTTGGAAGATCATCGAGAACTTTTAAAGACTCATGGGAAGTTGCGCTTTGCAAAGCTCAATCTTGAGCAAGAGCATGAGTTTTTAAAGGCCATCAATGATGATCTTCGCAAGAAAAGTTCTTCTTACATTGCCAAGCGCTTACTCTTGTCTACTTACATGCCACAAGTTAAATCTAGCAACAAGGGTAAGAAAGATTCATCATCTAGTAGTAACAATAATCATGCTAAATCCAATGTTGTTGCCTCTAGAAGTTCTCTTGATTCCACTTATAATTCTCCTAGCAAAGTTACACTTGATCAAGAAAATAGCTTATTGAAGGGAATTATAGAGAAAGGTGTTTACAAGAGCCTTGTCGGAAGCAAGGAATTTGAGGAAATTGTACGCAAGCAAGGAAGGCACTGGAAGAATCAAGGAATTGGTTTTGAACGAAAGTTCAATGCCAATGGAGTTGAGTGGGAAGAAGATCAATACCCCAAGACAATGTTTGTTCCTCAACAAGAGAAGTATGATCCCACTTATTTCCAAGGGACACAAGCTCAAGATGATCTTCCACCACAAGACCACAAACAAAAAGGCAAGCACGAGCTTCAAGAGGAGATTGATGCATTTGAAGAAGCTCCTAAGGCCTTGGTCAAGTGGGTTCCCAAGACTACATCAAGTTCTACTTCATCAAGTACGACTACAACTCCAAGGATTCCCATCAAGATGATGTGGATCCCGAAGAAGAAGAACTAGAGAGTTCGTGAGGGTGACTCCGCCAACATACTTCTCTCATATCATTTTGGCGAGGACAAGTGCAAACAACTTCCACATCTTGCACTAGTTCAAGGAGTCACAAACCCTCTTGTTGGTAAGACAAGGGACAAGGTAACCTAATGTTTTTATGGACATCATCTTGTGTGTACATCACTCTATGTCTATGGATATCCTTGTTTGTTCCTTGTGGGACTAACCCGTGTAGGTATTGAAAGTGCAACTCACTCCAATGGATTGCTCCGAATGATCAACATCAACATCGGGCGTCCACATCTTCAACACCTACATGAAGTCATCATCGACAAAACCCAAGGTTAGTTCATCACTCTTAGGGGGGATATCACATCTAGGGAGAGCTTTACTCAAATCAATTGAGCTAAAGCAACTCTAGTGGTGTGAACACAACAATGCTTTATGTAAAAGTGGTAACCCCACTTGTTCTTAAACGATGAGTATGACCTATGATCAAATGTTCTCATTTGACTCCTAAGTCAATATACTCATATATACATGACCTAGTCATCGCCAATTGCTTGATAGATGCTAGAGTGTTTGTGCATGCTTTGTCACATATTTCATTTGCCATTTTATTGCGTGAGCATGTTGAATGCATATTTTACTCATTCGAGGACATCCACTTGTAGTTTTGATTGATTGGTTTTTTCTTTTTTGCCAAGTGGATGGACAAGAATGCCTAAGAACTCCCTCTAGCTATCTATGCTTTTCTCGTCTCAAACTATATTCATGCTACATCACAAAGTTTGATCAAGTCAGATTCGAACCACTCTGTGTGAGGAGCACTCGGAGTCCCCGATTCATCATAGGCTTAAACTTCCAAAACCTCTTTGTGCATTTCGGTTTGACCGAGTCATCCACTTCGGTCACACCGAGTTCACTAAGTTGATCTAGGTTTTCCATCTCGGTGCAACCGATTTGAACTTTTCGGTCACACCGAGTTGCAGTAACCACTTGCGATTCTGCATCTCGGTGCCACCGAGTTGTTCCACTCGGTCACACCGACAGGGTCGGGATATATATATATATCCATGGGTGAAATTTTGGAAATTTCTTCAAAAGCCCTCAGCCCGAGCGTATCCTGCTCTGCCTCCTCGGGTCTCTAGATCGTCTTCTCGCCGCCAGCGACCTCCCGCCGCTGGTTTCCGTCGCCGTCAACGGAATTCTGCTCCGCCGTAGCGAACTCCCGCCGAACACGGGTATGGGTTTGATGTTTTGTGCTATTTCCTTACTCCGATTCCTAGCACATTGCTTTGCCATGATCATAACAACATATGAAAACAATCCATCCGGAGAAAACATCCTCTAGGTTAGGTTTGATTTGAAAATTTAGGGTTAGGTTTCCGCCGAACTCATCTCGGGCCGACCGAGCTGTCAAAATTGGTCTCACCGATTTGGCTTAGGCCATTGCACATGTGTTTTTCGGTCTGACCTAAAATTGCAAACCGGTGTGACTGAGTTCAACTCTCTGTGAAACCCTAGCAACCTCGGAGCCACCGAACTGTGACTCGGTCTGACCGAGTTCACTAGTTTAGGTTCCAAAAGTTGCTTCAGTGTCACCGAGTTCAACAAATCGGTAGATCCGAAATGCTTTCAGTGGGAAACTAAAACTAAGATTTTGACTCAACTGTTTTGCAAAAACTCTACACTTTGTGATGCTCATCTATTCTACCTCATCTATAACTATTCACAGGCTTTGCTGTCAGATTGCCTGCCAAGATGTCTGACCAGAGTGACAGCCAGAACAGATCTGAAGAGCAAGTGCATATGAGTGAGGGCACTAGTCCCTCAAGCAGCTATGATGAGGGCAGCAGGAGCACACCAAGTAACTTGCCCAAAGCAACCACCAGATCAAGGAAGAAGAGAACCTCAGATTCAGAGGATGCGGATTATCTGGCTACTGAAGAAGAAGTGAGCTCAAAGAAGAAAGTGTTGAAGAAGGAGTATGGCACAACTGCTGCAACCAAGCCAGGACTGATCAAGAAGGCACCAGCAAAAAGAGTTCCTATGTCTAAGGCCAGATCCTCGCCAGATCCTCCACTCATGAAACTTCCAAGCCAAGGAAAGTTCCAATAGGAGAAACCATGCAGTTCACTATAGAACAGTCAGATGATGACGTGGCTAGAGACAAGAAGAAGAAAAGGGCAAGAACCACTGCTGCAAAAGTTCTTGGAAAGTCAACCATGTTGAGAGATTCAGAAGAGGAAGAGGAAGAGGATGCTGCTTCAGCACCCAAGTCTCAGAAACTCATGGGGGATGCTATCAAGTCAGGGGCTGCAACATCAAAGCCCAAAACTGCTCCCAAAGCAACAACTCAAGCTTAGAAGCCTTCTAAGCGAAACAGAAGCACCAGAAACATTCCTGCTGAAGAGAAGAACAAGGCGCCAGTGCCTGAAGTTGAAGAAGAGGATGATGAGGCCCTAGTGCTGAGAAGACTGAAGCCAAAGATTGTAGACCACAATGACACTCATCCAGTGGCTGAGGACATGCACATCAGGAAAGATGCTGGATTGAGACTTTGGAGACAGTCTGATCCATATGCTGTGAGGAGGAGAACTGTTGTGGACTACAGATTCCACACCAAAGAACAACAAGATCTCTATGAGACTATTCTGCTTGACAAGAAGCCAATTGTCTGTGATATGAAGTGGGTTGATTGAGAATACATTGATGAGAATGAAGATCACTTCCCAGGTGTACATGAAAGTTTCAAAGCCCGTGGAGTTGACAAATTTGTTGGATAGAAGCTCACCAAATGGAATGATGAGCTGATCATGCAATTCTACTCCACTTCTCATTTCTATCCAGATGGAAGGATAGTGTGGATGTCTGAAGGTACAAGGTACCTATCAACTGTTGAAGAATGGGCCAAGCTGATCAATGCCCCAGAAGAGCATGAGGATGATTTGGATGTGTATGCCAAGAAGAAGAAAGACCACAACTCTATGGCAAATATGTACAAAGAGATCCCAGATAAAGCTTTAGAGACACACAAATTTGGATCTGTACACTATTTGCTGTCTGGTATGCCTACTATCAACACCATCTTAAGGCATACTCTGTCGGATTTCTGGTTCCGGCAGACCCTTAAGGTTCGAACTCTGGGGTGCGCGCGGAGATCTCTCCCCTACCGATCTACGTCCGATCTCCTTGTGTGATCTAAGATGGAAACGACGAACAACACAAAGGACACGAGATTTATACTGGTTCGGGCCACCTTTGTGGTGTAATACCCTACTCCAGTGTGTGGTGTGGTGGATTGCCTCAGGGGCTGATGATGAACAGTACATGGGAAGAACAGCCTCGCGAGAGGTGTTCTTGAACTGATGCGATGAACTGTTTGGGTGAGTTCAATCGCCTCTCTCTTTGCTAGGGCTCTATCCGATCTGATCAGATGCCTCTACTCTATGGTGGCTAGCTCTATTTATAGAGGCCCTGGGCCTCTCCCCAAATAATGAGCGGGAAGGGCGCCAACAATTGGCCATTTTGAAGGGGAACATCTAGTACAAGTTATCCTGACCAAAGGTGGTCTTCGGCTGCCAAAAGCAATTGTGATGACGCCGTCTTGGGCTCCACGGTGACCTCCATCCTGCCGCTCTGCTGGTCTTGGTCTCGTTGCACGGGAATGGTAACCTTTGCCTGATGCCTTGCCCTGTGCTTGCCCCCTTTGCACCGAAGGGGAAACAACGACACTGTGCAGGCCGGCGCCCGCCTGGCGCCCGCCTGGTCTCGATCGTCATGGCTTGCATCACGGGCTCCTCGCGAGGTACCCCTGCCTTGATCTCTCCGCCTCCTCGCGAGCCTGCCTGATGAGGCTGCCCCTGTGGAAGCTTCCTATCGTCCGCCCCGCGAGGCTCGGCCTATCGCGAGGGTCTTGAGCCTAAGCTGATGAAGATGGGTCGCGTTGGGCTCCCACTTGAGCCACGCCGCAGGCCGCAGGCTGGCAAGTCTAGGGACCCCCATTCCCAGAACGCCAACAGTAGCCCCCGGGCCCAAGGCGCGCCCGGGCTTGGCTTAGCAGAGAAGCGAAGGGGCAAGCGCGAAGCGCCGCGGGCCCTAATAGCATGCGGCCTTGGGTGCCGCGTGGCGATTGATTGGACGTGGGCATCTGCGCTTCCCACGATGCCTCGGCGACCGCACGACTTGACAAGTCCCTGCATGCAAAGAAACGGGTCATGATTACCTGCGATCGTGGTGGCCGGCGGTTGGCCTTCTCCGGCTATAAGTACGGGACTGCGTGAGCCCCTTCAGTCCATCCCTTCCTGCTGCTCCTTTCCTTCTTCTTGGCTACTCGCCGTTCCCATGGCTCCGCCGAAGAGACTCTCGGTCGCGGAGAAAGGAAAGGCTCGCCAGGCAGGGCCTGACTCCCCCCCGACCAAGCGCGCCCGGGGCCGTCGTCGCAAGCACTCCGCGGTCCCCGCAGTGGCTCCCTGTGGCCATGGAGGCGGTTCTCTGCATGGTGATGAGTGCCCGGTTGCTGACGGGAGGCATGCCGTGGCCGCGCACCCCCCAGGCCGCGCTTTCGCTCGACGGAGGTGCTGCCGGAGTTCGTCATGTGGTCGGCGGACCCAACCAGCACCCGGCTCCTGCTCCCCCATTTCTTTGTAGGTGAACTGCCGGCCAGCACCCGGTGCGGCCTCTGGCTTCAGGCA
The DNA here is from genome assembly GCA_032464435.1 of Aegilops umbellulata. Lineage (NCBI taxonomy): Eukaryota > Viridiplantae > Streptophyta > Magnoliopsida > Poales > Poaceae > Aegilops > Aegilops umbellulata. The sequence goes on from CP136060.1 coordinate 293,882,819, forward strand.
GATGGCTGCTGCAGCAGGGCCTCCTGGGCATCGCTGGAGGTCTCCGTTTCTGGGAATGGGGCCCTGACCCGCGGCTGGCAAACGTTTGCCCGCGCGCGCGGCCTGAACCGGCGGTGCACCCTGTACTTCTAGTTCGATGGCGACGCCACCCTCTACGTGAGGGTGTTTGGGGAAGACAGTCGCCGTGCTGGGTGCTGCCCCGAAGATGATGACCGCGGCCGCATGCCCAGCCCCGGTACTGACCAGAATGAAGACGGCGACAGGCGTACAGGCGGTGGTGCTCGGGGTTCGCTAAGCTTCGGCAACTCTTTCTCAGGCAGCAGCTCCTCCAGCGGTGGCCGCAACCAGTCCCCTCGTCGTCGCGCCCGCCTGGGTGAAGGTAGCGGTTCAGCCCACCGTCGCGCCCCGGTGAAGCGAGAGGAGGGATCCGCCTGAGCCCCAGGAGTAGCTCGAACTTTCGCTGTGGGTTGGTGCCGGACGAGTCGCGCCCATTTTGTTTTTCTTCTTTTCCTGCGCAGAAAGAGAAGGTAGTATAGGGCCCCGCGGGGCGTGTTAGAACTGTTGCTTTTAATCATCGTGCTGCTTCCACTATTTCTGCGCTATGTTTCCACGCTGTCGGTGTCAAAACCGGCGGATCTCGGGTAGGGGGTCCCGAACTGTGCGTCAAGGTCGGATGGTAACAGGAGACAAGGGACACTTTGTTTTACCCAGGTTCGGGCCCTCTCGATGGAGGTAAAACCCTACTCCTGCTAGATTAATATTGATGATATGGGTAGTACAAGAGTAGATCTACCACGAGATCAAGGAGGCTAAACCCTAGAAGCTAGCCTATGGTATGATTGTGTATGATGATGGTTCGTCCTACGGACCACAACCCTCCGGTTTATATAGACACCGGATAGGGTTAGGGTCACACAGAGTCGGTTACAATGGTAGGAGATCTTGAATATACGCACGCCTAGCTTGCCTTCCACGCCAAGAAAAGATCCTTCCGGACACAGGACGAAGTCTTCAATCTTGTATCTTCATGGTCCTGGAGTCCGGCTGAAGGTATAGTCCGGCTATCCGAACACCCCCTAATCCAGGACTCCCTCAGTAGCCCCTGAACCAGGCTTCAATGACGACGAGTCCGGCGCGCAGATTGTCTTCGGCATTGCAAGGCGGGTTCCTCCTCCAAGTTCTTCAAGAAGATTACAAAAACAAAAAATAGTGTCCGGCTCTGCAAAATAAGTTTCCACATATTGCCATATAGAGAATAATATTAACACAAATCAAATCTGCTGACGTATTACGTAGTGCGTCATAACACTGCGGCCAAGCTCTTTATATAAATTGTTTTCATTGTTCCACCTCAGCATGTTTAGCGAGGCGGTTTCCTTGGCACATCTTGTCAAAGCAGAGATCGTGTGCCCCTTTTAACGGGATTCTCATTAATAAGGACGTGGGTAACCCAGTCGTGCCCGTTAGCACGTTTTGCCTTAATTAAAGGCTAGTCCAAGACGGTTACGGGGAGGGCTCTTGGTATTCTGCCTCTTATAAAGAGACCAAGACCCTATTCCCCTCTTCTATTCTCAAAACGAGCTTGCCCGTCGCCTCGAGTTCCAACACCCTAGGCTTCCAGATTCCAGGCGCACCGGACCTTCGACAATGTCCGGCTCCGACCTCCAAGGCCGATGGATGCCCTCCTTCGTTACGGAGGAGGACGTATTAAGGTTGAGGGAAGCTAAATTCCTGACCGGCGAGATTTCGCACAGGTTGCCTGTTCAAGGACAGGTGATCCCTAGCCCTCAGCCCGGCGAGAGTGTGGTATTCATATCCCACTTCCTTCGGGGATTAGGCTTCCCAATGGATCCCTTTGTAAGGGGGCTGATGTTTTATTATGGGCTGGAATTCCACGACTTAGCTCCGGAGTCCATCCTCCATATCTCCTCGTTCGTTGTTGTGTGCGAAGCGTTCCTCCGTGTTACCCCTCACTTCGGATTATGGCTCAAGACCTTCAAAGTAGAACCGAAGATGATCGAGGGGCGCCACGCAGAGTGTGGAGGCGCTGCTATAAAAAGAAATGCTGATGCTCCATGGCCCGAGGGCGCTTTTCAAGAGGAGCTTGGCTTATGGCAACAGGAGTGGTTCTATATCACTGCTCCTCGGGGCACCGCATGGGTGGCGCCTCCTGCCTTTCGCTCGGGTCCCCCACCGCGGTTAGCGTCATGGATCAACACAGGGTTAGATCGGGGCTTGCCCAAAGACGTACCTCTGCTGCAGGGCCACATTAAGGATCTCTTGGAAGGAGACCTCAACCTGGTCAAGGTGACACAAGTCATGCTGATTCGCCGGACACTGCCCGGCCAACATCGCCCCTTCGCCTGTGGGAGTTCAATCCAGAGGGACCACGAGTTCTCCGGGATTTTATGGACGTGACGCCCGCGGAGATGTATAAACTGTTCTTCGGATCACAAGAAGTGAGTCCGGATTTGACCGAGGATGTGGGTTTAAGCCGCAATCGCCCGGATACTCAAGTAAGTGACCTTGTGCCCGGACCTTCTATCCGCATAATTTACTTGCTCTTAACAGCGCTTCTCCTTTTAAGCAGGAGTGGATAGCGAAGGCGAAGCTGATCAGGTGTCCGGCTCCCCTTCCCGAAACCAGGCTGGATCCCGTGCTAGTCAGGATGCTGGAGGTAGTGCCTTTGGAGGGAAATAAGGGGGAGGACAAGGAAACCATGGCCTCCTCGAAAGAGGCCATTCCAAAGGGGGGAATCGATAATTCCTCTCCTAAGGGAAAGAAAAGGGCCGCCTCTGACGACCCGGAGACCGTAGCCTCGAAGCGGGGGAAAGAATCCTTGTCACAGGGCCCGACGCCGGGGAGCCCCTCGGCCGAACTAAACCCTCAAAGGGACCAGCTCTCCAGCGAGCCGTAAGTAGAAGAAGGGTTTTTTCTTTTAAGAGAAATCCTTGATTTATATCTGAGAAGTTTTAACCAAAACCTTACTTTGTAGTTCGGACCTCAGCCCTTCTCAGCAGAACTCGTCCTCGGGGGATCTTCTTCCGGAGATGATGGAGAGCGGAACGCCTCCTCCTTCTGTATCGCCTAGCAAGGCGGGCGACGCTGAAGTGTCGTTGCAGAGGATTTCTCCGGATCCGATAGGGGCGGAAGGTGGCCATGTGGCCCCCCGAGGTTCTCCGCGTCCGGCCTTTGAGGGAGGCCATGGGACGAGTCCGGCACCATCTGGTGTTCGGCCGGAGCAGCTAAAGATTCTGCTGGGGCGAGCCTCTGTCTCAGAGGAGCATCGTGTGTTGATGAACACGGTGATTGAAAAGATGTCATCCGCCGAAAGCGGATTGCACGAGGCCGTCAAAAGTTTACTGGCAGGCCTTGAGGTACGTTTTAAATAATGTACACTTGTGTTAGTTGCTCATAAATAAAGTGCGCCCTGTGTAGATAGTAGCCCCTGAGACTCTGTGCGTCGTTAAAATTGACGGCGCGCAGAGGATCATAATCCCAGGTCCTTTAAGTGGCACCTTCATATATAGGTGGCGGATTGTCCGGAGTCAAGCCGGACTCGTGAATTTGCCGAACTGAAGCGACAACTTGATGAGGCAGAAGCCGACATCGCGCTTGTTAACAAGCGGCTTGATGATGCTCAAGGTATTGAAATCATCGGGCGATGGTTAGTAAGAGGAGCTTTATGTCAATATCTTACCTTGTGTATGCTTGACACAGATGGTGCGGCCGCCGTGGAGGGTCTTAGGGCCGAACTCGCCCGAGCGAAGGAACAAGCCAGGAAAAGCGATGCGGCTGCCGTGAAAGCCCTTGAAGAGCTGAAAGCCGAATAGGCTGCCCATTGCCGAAGCAAGGAGGAGATGGCTGATATGGCCGTAAAGTTAAAGAGTGCTACCGACCGTTGCAAGCTTCTTGAAGAAGAGGGCCGGGCAAGGCAAACGAGCTTAGAGAAGGTTGTTGTTGACGCCAAGGATGCTCGCTCTATAATGAGAGCGGCAAAGGAAGAGCTGCGTCAAGCTGGACAAATTGCGGATGGAAAGCCCTTCTCGCCGCGGAGAAAATTTTGTGATCCGAAGTTTGCCCCGTTAAACTGGATGTGGAGTGTAGAGGACACCTATCTGGATTTGGCGGCTAGTGCTGCTGATGCGACCGAACACTTTCGAGATAAAAAGGATCATGAAGTGGAGAAGCTCTTTTGGTCGCAATTCATCAATCCAGAGCGTCCACTGGCAGTGGACGATCGCCTGGCCCAATGGGCCGAACTGAATAGGTTGTCCGGACTCTCCATGAAGTACGTCATGGAACATCTGTGTCCGGGGAGATCGAAGCCGAAGAGTTATTTCAGCTTGGTGCAGCAATTGCTAGACGTGGTGCCCCGTGTCGATGCTATAAAGAGGGCAGCGTGCATAGAGGGCGCTCGGCTGGCTCTTGCCCGTGTCAAGACATACTGGGCAGATATGGAGCCCACCATTGTTGCGTCCCGGGATTCGGATAAAAGCCGAATACCTTCCGAGCACTATTTTGAGGAAGTCCTCGAAGGCGCTCGTGTAATAGAGACGCAGTGCTCGAAGGATGCTATATTATGATAGCATATGTAATCATAAAACAATATTTTGATAAATTGTAGTGGCATTTTTTAGACTTGTGCCTTCAAGTATTAAGAACACCTCCTGTGCGGCCGTTTTAATATATAAATTCTGAAAGATTGCAGTCGTTGGCTTCAGCCCCCACGCACATAGTGCAGGGGTGCGCGCAGAAGACGCATTTTCACACTTAACCCAACGTCTTGGTCCTACAAAGGAGGTGATAGCGCAGCGGGCTAGGCAACCGGACTATAATGCTTTAACACTTTCACTTAGCCACAGGAGCTTGACAGTGGGACTCTTTAGGTAGCCCCTTAGTGGCGACTGCACTTGCCCGAATTCGGGGCGCATACGTGCCTGACCGGGAAACGGCCCTTCGTCAAAGCAGAGGAATCCGATAAATTCCTATAAGTCATTGAGTGGCGACCAGTCTTGCGCTACATCATGATGGTCGGTTTTCGGCTTTCTCTACTGAGGTGCTCACCCGGCCGAACCGGGGCACAATCGCAGTAGTTCTCCTGGTGCTACCTTAGCCGATAGAGCGGAACGTAAGGTAGCCGAACTCAGGAGCCGGGCAACCCAACATTTGACCAAAGACATGATTCGGAGCTGATGCATATAGTGCCAAAACTCGCGACGCCGAACACTCCCTAAGGTGTTCGGTCTTTATGAGTGCGGGTGAGCTTTCTCTACTGAGGTGCTCACCCGGCCGAACCGGGGCACAATCGTAGTAGTTCTCCTGGTGCTACCTTAGCCGATAGAGCGGAACGTAAGGTAGCCGAACTCAGGAGCCGGGCAACCCAACATTTGACCAAAGACATGATTCGGAGCTGATGCATATAGTGCCAAAACTCGCGACGCCGAACACTCCCTAAGGTGTTCGGTCTTTATGAGTGCGGGTGAAACAACACCCTTAAAAAAAGAGCCCCTAGTGTCCAGGTACGAGCAAAAATTCTGGCGAGGCCACATGCCAAAACGCCAGCCTCTTCATTGGTTATAGTAGAAAAAACCAGGGGATGTATAGCAGCAAGAGACAGTAAAAAAGGTTTACGCAGGGTCTTAATCTAAAAAGAATCCTTAGGACGGGTCCCTAGTGCACGTCTGCGCCTGTGTCTCCGCTGTGCCGTGTCCTGGACGGGCACCGCACGACGTTCATCTGTAAAAGAGAGGAACTGAATTGAAAATGGGTCGTGCGGAACAAAAAGAAAATAAACAAAATATAAAGTAAAAAATATATAAAGTTGAGCTTTATTGTCTCTGCGTATAGCCCCCGGTACGGGGGTATATGGCGTTTTAAGCCTGCGTTGATGACGGACTTGTGCCGAACTCATTTAGTCCGGGTCCATGGCCTTTAATGACTTATATCGAAAAAGTCTTTTGGCTGGCGAGGCCACTTTATTGTGTGGCTGTTTAAGCGGTCGCGCAATCCTCCGTTTGGAGGAGGCGTATTTTAGTGCGCTCCCTTTAAAGAGATGATGCCTCGTGGACCAGGCATCTTAAGCGTGAGAGATGCATAGTGCGGTATTGCGTTAAAGCGAGCGAAAGCTCCGCGTCCCATTAGTGCTTGATAGAGACTTGAAAATGGGACGACATGGAAGGTCAGCTTTTCACGACGGAAGTTATTGGCAGAGCCAAATATGACTGCGAGCCGGAGAAAACCCATACAATGGGTGTCCGGGCCCGGTGCCACCCCTTGAAAGGAGGTTTTGTTGTGGCGAATTCTTGCTGGGTTTATGCCCATGTGGTGGATTGTATCCTGATATATCAGGTTTAGTCCACTGCCGCCGTCCATAAGGACATTGGTAAACTGGAATCCGTCAATTATTGGATCGAGTATCAGGGCAGATTGAATCAACTCCTCGCAAAGCAACGACAAAATCCAAGCTGGATCAGCAAAAACAAACACAATATTTGGTGTCCCCCGACATGGGACGTTTTCTGACTTTTTATTCAACTCACGTGAAAACTAATCTCCCCTCGTTACATGGCCGAAGCCTTTATTTATAAGCGTGCACGCAGGCACAGAACCAAAACCGACTATGACTCTTTAACTCACGCAAGGAAATCTACTAGTACTTCCTTTATCTAACACCACATGGTTTCCTAGTTGAAAGAAACAAACTAATTAAGGATTCCACTAATTAAATATCCGGCCACGCTGATCACTAGGATCACAAAACCAAACCAGGACTCTTTTTCTTACCAAAACAAGACCGAATCAGCTACGCTAGTTGAATTGAAATAGCACCGACCATCGTCCAACTCGGAGTACGAAAATTAGGATTGACTTCTTCAGCTCGTGGTTCTGGCGATGGTACTCGTATTGTAATTTGACCGACTGTCAAATTTTTTGAATTAGTAACTTCATCTCTCTTTGCACTGTTGGTCACATCATCCCCTCCTTCTTGAAACAAAACCGTCCTTGGTTTTGTGCCAAATTTTACGACCTTCTTCTTCAGTGAAACATTTGTATCTATCTTAATTTCTCCCGCAAACATAGATCGCAACACACATCTTCTTCCGTCATCCCAAAAAGTGCAAGTGTTGGACCGGCCCTCGTGTGTGGCACGACGGTCATATTGCCATGGTCTTCCCAATAACAAGTGACATGCATCCATTGGCAAGACATCACAAATTACTGTATCTTTATAGTTACCAACTGAAAATTTCACACGTACCTTATGAGTAACTTTCAGTCTACCAGACTGGTATAACCACTCAATACAGTGTGGTTGCGGGTGTTTCCATGTAGGTAGCGCTAAAACATCCACAAGTTCTTTGCTGATAGCATTAGTGTAGGTTCCTCCGTCTATGATCAACTTACAATTAGTGTTGTTGATTTTGCACCGAGTTTGAAAAATATTCCAACGCTACCCCTTATCCTCAATGCAATCCTCTTGCACTCGCTGCACCATCAATGATGGGTATGATTCAGCAGCTTCAAAACTCGCAATCACCTTTTCAACATCTTCAGATTTTTCAGTAGAAGTGTCAGAAACAACCTCTTCATCGCTAGCGGATGCATAGCCATCTTTCGTTAGCAACACTCTTTTCTCATTAGGGCATTCACGTTTCATATGTCCTCTTCCTCCACACTTGAAACACTCGATGTCACTAGTATGTGTGGTAGACTGCACACTAGAATCAACCCTCGACAGTCCTGATTTTGAAGCATCCTTTTGCACGGAACCATGAGAACGATTTGATGTTGTCGTCCTGGAGCTAGGAACGACATCCTCACTCTTATGCTGCGAGCGTCGCCATGTGTTCAAAGTGTTACTGGGAACTGTGCTGACTTGGCGCCGCTTAATCTGTTGTTCCACACGCACAGCTTGGTGCACAAGATCTTGTATGTTGTAGTAGACCACCATCTCCACATGATCCCGCACCTCGATATTTAGCCCGTTAAAGAAACGTGCCATGGTCGCCTCCAGATCCTCCGTTGTCCCTGTACGTATCATAAGCAATTCCATCTACTTGTAATATTCATCAACACTCATATGACCTTGAGAGAGCCGCTGCAACTTGTTGTACATATCTCTTTTATAATGCTCAGGAACAAAACGTCGCCTCATGAACTCTTTCATCCCTTGCCAAGTCGTCGGGCGATGTCTTGAACGACAAATTTGATTCCACCATATTAGCGCGTAACCGGTAAACTCAATGCCAGCAAGTTGAACTTTCTTCTCCTCGCTATAAAGATGGGCATCAAAAATTTGATCCACACGCATCTCCCACTCTAAATAGCCTTCTGGTTCGCACTTGCCGGAGAACGAAGGGATTGAAATTTTTATGTGCCCAATTCCATCATCCACAGGCACACGCACAGCTTGACCAACTCGGTCATGCACTCCGCCACGAACGGAAGTTTCAGGACGAGGCTCATAGTGTCGTGGTTGTGGCGCGTACCCCACCTGGTCAACGCCGTCATCGAGACCATCATCTCCAGCATGAGGTTGTGTGACCAAACGGCGATCATGCACGTCGGCATGTCCATCGTGAGCAGGTGGTGCATAATGCAGTGGAACCGCCGGAGCAGTCTGTGGTGGGGCAACATTCGCCGCCGGCATATTGATGATGTCCGCCAAACCATCAAACCGAGTGATCAGGACATCTATACTTTTGCCGAGCGCATCATGACATTGCTTGATGTAGTTGCATGTGTGGTCAAAACCATCTCGAATATTTTGCGGAATATCATCCGCATACACTGGACGTACTATTTCCTCAGAATCAGCAGCAACCTCATCACCCTTGTTGACCAAGGTTGACATCTTGATCAACACAGTACCGTGAACAACCTTAGCTCTGATACCACTTGATGAGGGCTCGACTAGATGCAAGTCGTTCGTCGGTCCAATCTTTCACGATACTAGCAGCAGCACAAGAAATTCCGGCCAAGCAAAGATGCGAGACCGTCAGATCAAAAACTAACGTCGAGCAGATTGAATCAACTCCACGCGAAGCAACGACAAAATCCAAGCTGGATCAGCAAAAACAAACACAATATTTGGTGTCCCCCGACATGGGACATTTTCTGACTTTTTATTCAACTCACGTGAAAACTAATCTCCCCTCGTTACATGGCCGAAGCCTTTATTTATAAGCGTGCGCGCAGGCACAGAACCAAAACCGACTATGACTCTTTAACTCACGCAAGGAAATCTACTAGTACTTCCTTTATCTAACACCACATGGTTTCCTAGTTGAAAGAAACAAACTAATTAAGGATTCCACTAATTAAATATCCGGCCACGCTGATCACTAGGATCACAAAACCAAACCAGGACTCTTTTTCTTACCAAAACAAGATCGAATTAGCTACGCTAGTTGAATTGAAATAGCACCGACCATCGTCCAACTCGGAGTACGAAAATTAGGATTGACTTCTTCAGCTCGTGGTTCTTGCGATGGTACTCGTATTGTAATTTGACCGACTGTCAAAATATTTGAATTAGTAACTTCATCTCTCTTTGCACTGTTGGTCACATCATTTTGTTTCCTGGTGTTCTGCTTCTGGGGTTCGTCCTCGTCTTCGCTTGGAGTATCGGGCCCCTTGTGTTCGGCGTTAAGCCTTCCGGATTGTTTAAAAACCCAACAGTCTCTATGGGTGTGATTGGCAGGCTTCCCAGGAGCATCGTGTATCTGACATATTCTGTCCAGGATTCTGTTTAAGCTGGACAGATCGTCCCTATTATCTTGAAGGGGTGGTTTTGTCTGATTTTGCCGTGAGCTTTTGAATCCGGTATTGACTGCCGTGCTCTTCGGACTTTTTTCTTTGGTTCGGCGACGGTCCTTATTTCGTCGCGGTTTTCCGTTTCCATCCCTGATTTCGGACGTACTTGGGTCGCTGGGGCTGCATCGTGCCAACCAGCTGTCCTCTCGTGCGCAAAAGCGGGTCATGAGGCTTGTGAGTGCGGCCATTGTTCTTGGCTTTTCCTGGCCGAGGTGTCTGGCGAGCCATTCGTCTCGGACATTATGCCTAAAAGCTGCTAAGGCTTCGGCGTCCGGACAATCCACTATCTGATTCTTTTTAGTAAGGAATCTGTTCTAGAACTGTCGAGCTGATTCTCCGGGCTGTTGAGTTATGTGACTGAGATCATCTGCGTTCGGGGGGGGGGGGGGGGGGCGGACATAGGTCCCTTGAAAATTTGCTCGGAAAGCATCCTCGAGCTCTTCCCAACTTCCAATTGTGTTTTCGGGAAGGCTTTTAAGCCAGTGCTGGGCTGGCCCTTTAAGCTTAAGGGGTAAATATTTGATGGCGTGGAGATCATCTCCTCTAGCCATATGTATGTGGAGGATATAATCCTCGATCCAGACTCCGGGGTCTGTTGTTCCATCGTACGCCTCTATGTTGACGGGTTTGAATCCCTCTGGAAATTCATATTCCAGGACCTCATCGGTGAAACATAGGGGGTGTGCGGCGCCCCTGTATTTGGGTGTGCCGGATTCTGATGATTCCTTTTTTGCATTGCTTGTGAGAGCTTGCTTTCTTGGCCCGTAAATGGACCTGGCTGGGCCATGATGCGAGTCTTTAATTGGATCGCATGCCGCATTGAGTGCGGCGCCGCTTACCGTTTTATGGTGGCCGTGGGGTCGTCTATCCGACCATGTCGCTTTTTTATTTTTTGAATGCGAGGGCTCTAGGGCCTCTTGGTCGAATTCGGGCAGTAGTTTTCTCTTCGGATAGCTTTTAGTGCGGCGGCTGCCGCCGTATTTGTCCGCGGTCTTGATTACCTTGCTCCATCTTATTCTGAGTGCATCTTCCGCCGTCTTCAGCTTCCGCTTCTGCTTTTTCAGGCTGCGTGCTGTGGCAACGAGCCTTTCGTGTAGATTCTTCTGCTCCGTGGTTTTATCTGGCGTGAGATCGTCCGGAGTTCTGTTATGGCCGGGGGAGGGCTGTCTGTCCTCTCTATCCGTGTTGCCCTGCTCGGACGGTTGCTCTGAGGCATGCTCGTCGTCTACCGGCTCATCCTGCTCTATGGCTGGGTCTTGATCGAGGCGGGGCTTGGCTCGGCATTTTCGTCGCCGCTTTGATTGCTTTTCGGAGGGTTTATCCCTTTTTCCGTCCCCTTTTTCCTCGCTGTTGTTTCCTTTAGGGGTATCCACCATGAATACATCGTTAGGTGGGGTGGCGGTCCAGCGCCCTATAGGTGCTGGTTCCTGTTCGTGTCCATCTTCATCGTCCATACCGTCGAAGTCTTCGGATCCGAAGTCAAGTATGTCGGTTAAATCATCGACAGTGGCTATTAAGTGGGTGGTGGGTGGGCTTTGAATTTCTTTGTCGTCCGAATCCCAACCTCGCAGACCATAGTCCAGCTTGGGCCCTCCTGATAGAGAGAGAGAGAGACTTGAGAGAATTCAGGATATCACCGAAAGGTGAGTACTGAAAGATGTCCGCGGCGGTGAACTCCATTGTAGGCGCCCAATTGGATTCGATCGGCAGGGGCACAGGAGGCCCGGAGTTCGGAGAAGAATCCGACTCCTTGGAGTCATGGGCCGTGCAGAGTGCGGGGCTAGCATTCGGCTCGATCGCCTTCAAGATCGCAGCCCCCGAGGTGACGTCCAACCGTTCATCCTCAAAGAACGCAGTGGGCTCCGAGTCGAGTATCGGGGCCGGTGCGTGTGCGGCCTCCAGGGCACTATTCGGAGATAGAGCTATATCCTGCCCCTCGAGGTAGTGCGGCGCGCTTGGCTGTGGCTCGAACCCGTCGAAGATGAAGTCTCCGCGGATATCTGCTGTGTATTCTAAGCTTCCAAACCTGACTTGATGGCCAGGGGCGTGCCCAGAGGACAGAGGTCAGCTGCAGTGCCAGTACCATATAGGAGAGCTACATCATCTGCACCAGCAACAACAACTTTTGTGCCACCTCTAGCAGCCATTCCATCAGCTCCAACTACATCAACTGATGCATTCGTCCTTGGAGTTCTCTCTACACCACCTCCCAAAGACCAAGCTTGAGAGACGCATAGCACTATGCATTTTCGAACTTTTTGGTAACTTGTTGCCATAGGGGGAGAAATGTATAGATCATAGGCTTCGAGAGAGAGTGTTTTGCTTCTTTGTCTCTCTTGCTATTTGGTTGAACTTTATTGTGTGCTTGTTTGATACTCTATGTCCTTGTGTGCGATACTTGTATGATCAAGTGTTTGATCATATATGCTACTTTAATGCTTGCTTGTATGATACTATCTTTTGTATCCATATATGATCATTCGCTTTGCTTGGTGATGAGTGCATGCTTTTAGTTTCTATCATTTTGCATGCTTTTAATTTCTATCATTTTGAGCGCTCCACCATGATGTATGTGACATGGAAGAGTAACCCACGATCCTAATCGATTGTGCATTTGCATTCAAAAGCAAATTTTAAATAATGCACAAATTTAGGGAGAGCTCTTGCTTATCACATACTTCTCAAAGCGACGATGTATTTCAATCTTATTATCATTTGTCGAAGCTTTGATCTATATGTTGTCATCAATTACCAAAAAGGGGGAGATTGAAAGTGCAACTATCCCTGGGTGGTTTGGGTAATTATTAACAACATATAGCTCACTGAGCTAATGCTATTTCAAGATAAATATTTTAGGAAAGCTCAATGATTGGCATGGCATGGATTAGGAATGTGGACCCCTCAAAATGCTAAGGACACATATTGGCTCAAGCTCAAGACTCTACATTTTACATTTAGTGATCCAAGATCACATTGAGTCCATAGGAAAAGCCAATACTATTAAAAGGGGATGAGGTGTTGCTTAATGGCTTACTTGCTCAAAATGCTTAGTGATATGCTCCAAAAACCCTCAACCACTTTCTCATATCCACATATGTCCTAAACCAAAAGTCAAACTCGGCCCCACCGAAACATTCTATCCGGTGCCACCGAGTTCACTTGACATAGCCACTACCACAAACCCTAGACATTTCGGTCTCACTGATAGGGATCTCTGTCTCACCGAGATGGGATTGCAAACTCTCTGTTTCCCTTCATAACGTTTCGGTCCAACCGAGATGAGCGATCGGTCCCACCGAGTTCGCAATGCAAACTCTCTGCTTCCCCTTCGTAACGTTTCGGTCTTACCAAGATGAGCGAATCGGTCCCACCGAGTTTGCCTGACCAACTCTCTGGTTAGCTTATTACCAAAATCGGTCCCACCGAGTTTGTGTAATCGGTCTCACCGAGATTACGTTATGCCCTAACCTAATCAAATCGGTCCCTCTGAGTTGACATGTCGGTCCCACCGAAAAGCCTAACGTTCACATTTTGAACTAAATCGGTCTGACCGAGTTTTGATCCGGTCTCACCGAGTGTGGTGAATTCTGTGTAACGATTAGATTTTGTGTGGAGGCTATATATACCCCTCCACCCACTCTTCATTCGTGAGGAGAGCCATCAGAACATTCCTACACTTCCAGCATACATTTTCTGAGATAGAACCACCTACTCATGTGTTGAGGTCAAGATATTCCATTCCAACCACATAAATCTTGATCTCTAGCCTTCTCCATGTTGCTTTCCACTCAAATCATCTTTCCACAAAATCCAAATCCGTGAGAGAGAGTTGAGTGTTGGGGAGACTATCATTTGAAGCACAAGAGCAAGGAGTTCATCATCAACACACCATCTATTACCTTTTGGAGAGTGGTGTCTCCAAGATTGGTTAGGTGTCACTTGGGAGCCTCCGTCAAGATTGTGGAGTTGAACCAAGGAGTTTGTATGGGCAGGGAGATCGCCTACTTCATGAAGATCTACCCTAGTGAGGCAAGTCCTTCGTGAGCGATGGCCATGGTGGGATAGACAAGGTTGCTTATTCGTGGACACTTCGTGGGTGGAGCCCTCCATGGACTCGCGCAACCGTTACCCTTCGTGGGTTGAAGTCTCCATCAACATGGATGTACGATAGCACCACCTATCAGAACCACGCCAAAAATCTCCGTGTCTACATTGTGTTTGCTCCCTCAAAACTCCTCCCTTTACCTTCATGTGCAATGTTTTACATTCCGCTGCTATACTCTTAGAATTGCATGTGTAGGTTGATTGCTTGACTTGTGCAAAGTTGCTAAAATCTGCCAAGACTTAAAATTGGGAAAAGGCTAGATTTTTATTTGGTCAAGTAGTCTAATCACCCCACTCTAGACATACTTTCGATCCTACAGAACCTAATAATGATGTTGAAATAGAACCTGTTGTTGATCTTGATAACCCACCTCTTAGAAATAAAAATTATGATAAAAGATATTTCATTGCTAGAAAACATGGTAAAGAAAGAGAACCATGGGTTCGGAAACCCATTCCTTTCCCAACTAAAACATCTAAGAATAAGGATGAATAAGAATTTGAACGCTTTGCTGAAATGCTTAGGCCAGTCTTTTTGCGTACTCGTTTGACTGATATTTTGAAGATGGCCCCATATGCTAAGTATATGAACTATATTGTCACTAATAAAAGAAAGTTACCCGAAGCTGAAATTTCCACCATGGTTGCAAACTATTGTTTTAAGGATGGAGTACCTAAGAAATTAGGAGATCTAGGAATACCCACTATACCCTGCTCCATTAAAAGAAACTATGTTAAAACTGCTTTATGTGATTTAGGAGCCGATGTTAGTGTTATGCCTTTGTCTCTACAGAAGACTTGATTTGAATAAGCTCACACCTACTGAAATATCTTTGCAAATGGATGATAAATCTACTTCTATACCTATTGGAATTTGTGAGGTTGTGCCGTTGAAGTTGCAAATGTTAGTATCTTGGCAGACTATACTTGATATGCCTGAGGATGACAACGTGTCGATTATCCTCGGTTGACCCTTCTTGAATACTACAGGGTCTGTTATTGATTGCAACAAAAGCAAGGTCACTTTTCATATCAATGGTATTGAGCATACCATACACTTTCCAAAGAAGCAATTTAAAGTGAATGGTATTAATGTTATTTAAAAGACTCCAACAATTACTATTGGAAGTTCTCAACTCCCTCTTTGTTGTGGATATAACCCCTTGGTATGACCCCTACGTTTAGGGCCGGGTTATCCAGTGGCTGCTTAAAAAGTAAGGTCCGACATGGGGTGTGGTGACTAAGACCTCAAGGCCCATGAGGCGACTCATAGAGTGGGCCGGCTTGTGGCCCGGTGCCTAAGGCGGTGGCTCATCGAAGGACGGCGCAATTTCCTTGCTTTGGAAGCAAGACAAGTAGGAAACAGATTAGGGCACAAGCTGTAGTACGATCCGGACTCTGTTGTAAGCCTAGGGCCTCGACCTGTATATAAAGGCGAGCCCTTGAGGCAGAAAGACTAAGTTACAATCTCTCGAGTACTAGGATAGACAAGTCGCACCCTTGTAATCGAGATCACCATCATCAATATCAATCACGCAGGAAGTAGGCTATTACCTCCATCGAGAGGGGCAAAACCTAGGTAAATCCTTGCCTTTCAATTCCGATCAACCCTGTTCAAGCTACTACCTCGCGGCGATGGCCTCACGACTAAGTCCTTTCAAGAGGACATTTGCCGTGACAAAACCACGACAGTTGGCGCCCACCATGGGGCTATCGCTCGGTGGTGTTGAGTTCTTGGAGGGAGATCTCCCAGGGATCGAAGGATACGTGATCGGCCGCATGACCAAGAGTCACCACGACAAGCTCTACATTGACGATTCAGGCTGGGCCCCGAGGCGGACTCAATCAAGTGCGGTTACCGCGTCCCCTTTGGCAAGACCCACGTCTTGATCGGCAAAATTGGTGAACCAGGACCCGAGCCGGACATCTGTGCCGAGATCGTCGAGCCAGCTCGGCGCTCGTAACCTGCCTGGTCTCAAGCCGACTAGAATCATGTTTTTGTTGGCTTCACCCAGGGGGCCGATCTTGGGGATAATTCCGCGTCTGGCGGAGACACCCTTGTCTACTCCGACGGTGAGTCATCAGTCAGGGACACCGAGTCGATCTGCCCGCTATACGACGGTAGACTTGGGGGCTGCTCTGATGACGAGCCGGTCCTGGACAATCACGATCCGCCCGCTGGACCACCAACTACATGGCAGGCACTACACCGACCCTCAATTCAGAAGCTGATCCAAGTTCGTCTGTGTCGGTGTCAAAACTGGCAGATCTCGGGTAGGGGGGCCCAAGCTCTACGTCCATGGATCATAACAAGGGACAATGGGAACACGGTGTTTTCCCAGGTTCGGGCCCTCTCAAAGGAGGTAATACCCTACGTCCTGCTTGATTGTATTCGACGAGTATAGGGGTTACAAGAGTTGATCTACCTCGAGATCGTAATGGCTAAACCCTAGTAGTCTAGCCTATAATTATTCTGATGCCCTCTACGGTCTAACCCCTCCGGTTTATATACACACTTGAGGGGCCTAGGGTTATACAAAGTCAGTTTAGAGGAAAGGAGTATTACACCCAGACACCAAACTTGCCGTTCTACGCACATAGGAGTCCTACCCAGACACGGGAGGTGGTCTTCTGCTTCGTCTTCACGACCCATCAGCCCGAGCCATATCGAATAAGTCGGACACATGAGGACCCCCGAATCCAGGACTCCCTCAGTAGCCCCTGAACTTGCCTTCAATGACAATGTAGTATCCGGCTTATGTCTTCGGCCTTGCAAGATGGGTTCTCCACCATACTCCGGATTGACGGCAGTACGGTTTTGACCTCCATGTTCTGCCTTTACGATTCCTTCGTGTCGTCGCCTCGATTTCCACGCGTCGGGCGAATGCGAACGGTTCATATTTTTTTATAAATAAGCCCCTTACCATGTAAGGGCGGCATCTATATAAGGAGGTTAGATCCCCAAATGCCATCCCACATCGTGCAAGGAGCATAAGAGCAAACCACGAAAAACTTCAACACATGGCGAGTGCTCCCAGTTCTTCCTCGCGCCCTCATGGCCCTCAAGAGGGTGATTGGCGAAGCAGCTTAGTGTCTCACATTTAGCTGAATCGACTTTAGACGCAGGGATATCTCCCTCCCGCAGATCTAGTCTCCATGCGGGCGGGATTGGCCTCGATTGGCAATGATGTGCTAGCAGAGAATTTCCCCAACCCCAACAAGGAGGAGAGGGTGTGCTTCGTCTTGTTTCTTTTGCGGGGCTTAGGATTCCCTATCCACCCCTTCCTCAGAGGTCTATTGGAACTCTACGGGATCCAGCTGCACAACCTCACACCGGGTTCCATCCTACACATATAAGGTTTTGTCGCTCTCTGCGAACTATTTTTAGGCTGTGATGCTCATTTTGAACTATGGAGAAAGTTATTTTGCCTCGTCCCTCATCATCAAGGGGGTTCCATATTTTAAGTGGGCGGCTCCGTAGTATGGCGCATAGCCAGATAAGGTTACCTCGTCGGAACTCCCAGGAAGGAATCCCGAGAGTGGACTTTGGAATGGTTTTATATTGAGGACGTTCCCCTTCCGGACCCAGTTCAGCGTTGACTTCCCAAATTCTCCAGTGCTCCTGTGAAGAAACGCCTCAATTGGCACCCCCGGAGTTCTAAGGAAGAAGACAATGTGGAAGTAAAGAGGTTGGTCAGCAAGGTCGGGTTACTTGCCCATTCCGAACTCTCGATAATCGAAGTTATGGCCATCGCGATAAAGCGATGCATCTAGCCCCTTCAGTGCAGAGTGATCCCTTTATGGTGTTACAATGGAAAGGACGACGCATCTCCTTATAAGAGCAAGGGCCCGGATATCCCAGCCGCTCTGGCCGCCATTCTGTCAGGTCTTTATAAGGGGGAGAAAGAAGAACTCACCCGTTTAAATTGCCGGGAAGGTTTTTCCATGTATAGCCCCATTAAATGGGTAAGTTTTTGTTTATCAACATTGTTCTTCCTCATTATCAAGGTATGCTAATCAAATTGCTCTGGTCGTCTTAAAACAGACATGGAGGAAGGTGGTCGAAAATGTTCATTGCCCCTCCCCACAACCTGAGGATTATGCTCGCAATGAAGACCCCGGCCTCTGCGAGGATCTGGATATATTTATAGACTTTGATGATGGAGTCTTTTATCATGCGAGCATTGACGGCTCCGAAGTGGCTATTATGGCCGACTACCCCGACATTCTCCCTTTCTCTACTGTAAGTACTCGGAAATCGTCCTTAAAAAAGGAGCCCTCCACTTGCGTCTCACCCATCACACTGAATCGTGCTTCATAGGATCGGCGCTCAGCGAGCCGCATTCCATCGAGGGCGGTCTTTAGGAAGGCAGCATCTATGTAGGGAGAACCTTCCAAACAAAAGGAAACAGGGAGCACCGTCGAGCCTCCTCCTTCATCAAAGAGGTATAACTTTTGACATGTGCCTGGGCATAAGACCAGATTTTCATATGTCTTCTCCCATCTTATTTCAGGAGGAGCACACGACAAACCGTGTCCAAACATCCAGTTAGCCGATCATCAGCTAATCCAGCTCCGGGCTCATCAACTAGGACGCGAGCCAACACGAATGCAGCGCCTAATCATCCACCTCATGAGGATTCGGATGACGTATCCATCACAAATTCCGTAGTGGAGAGCGTGATGAATCATCGGTGGCTAAAAGAGACCATGCGTTCTCGGGAATTCATTGCCCTCAGCTCCGTGGATGCATATATCCGAGCTGCCCAGGACGGACTTGCCGGAGTTGCTCACCTATTTTCAAAAGATATGCAAGTAATATTTTGTGTAAATTTAATAGATATATGCCAGTAGCCCCCGAGACTTGAAGCGGTTAGACCAACTGATTTAAGGATTGTTATGACCACAGGTTCTCAAAGAGAAAAACAACGCGCTGTCTCAGGAGCTTGAAACGAGCCAGACACAGCTAAATGCCGCCACCACAGAGCTAGAGGAAATGAAGAAAGTCATGATAACCATTGATCAAAAGACCAAACTAGAGGAGGAAAAGGATAAGCAAGCCGAAGAGATAAAGAGCTTAAAAGCTCAACTATCGGATGCACAAAAAGAGAATAGAAAGTTGAAAAGCGGCATATTTGGTATGACCTTTGAACCATCCAGTTGAATCATATTGTCCGGTAATTCGGAGTGTTATAATGCTATTCTTGCAGGTCTGTTAACCGGGCGTCATGAAGAAGAAGTGTCCCTATTCCGAGGCGATGTTCTAAAAGAGCTGGCCATAGTGCATGAGCGGGCCCGGAAAGCCATGAAGAGTATGGTCAAAGCCTTATGGCCATCTGATACCCCTCCATGAAGTATGTAGGAGTTGGCGAACCTGTTCAAAGGTTCCTGGTGCCGTTTTGAGGTATGGAAGGCGTCAGCATGCCGGGAAGGTGCACGAGAGGCATGGGCGATGGTGATAACACGCTACACCGGGCTCGATCCGAATCATATGGCCCGAGTTGGACCCCAGTGACCGGACGGAAAAGAGATTCCTGTGAACTTGGTTGATGACCAAGTGATGATAGCGGCGAAATATTCGCAAGGAGACTGCAGCTTAAACAGTCTTATAGAAGACATAGAGAAAGAGTAGGCGTTCAATTCGATGTATCAATGTACTTTATCATCGAACTTATCTCCAACCGAACTTGTTGAAAATTTGTCATCGCAGGCCTTCGGCTTCAACCTTCGAACCAAGAAGTTGGAGTGTTTCCGGATACCATGTTCGAATGTAATAAACATTCATTATGTCCGGAAACCAGGCAATCCGGTCATATTGCTCAAGCAGACAAATTTGTTCTGGGAGTTATGTTATATTACTATTTAACGTAAGAAACATCTTCTAGGGAAAATAGTTCCATTAAGGGTTCCTTCCCTGGGGCAGCATGCTTAATTATGCATGCCTAGGCTTTGATCCGAAAGATAGAACTATGGGTAGCCTATCCTTATTTTTAGAAGTATGACATGAACGTAAATAATCTGTCGCTGCTTGCCGACACTTTATTCCCTTTAGAACGCTAGCTTTCGGCTTCACCCGTATGAGGTACAGATCCGGACCCGGTTGTAACAATCGCAGAGGTGCTCCCTTTACGCCCTAGCCGAATAATCGAGAATTTAGGGTATAAACACAAGAGGGAGGCAACCCAGCTTGGCAAAAAATTAAGTCATAGAGGTGCATATAATGGCAAAAGATGTATAGAACAAACGATGTAAACATTGTAAGCAACAAGCTTTTAGTAATAAACTTCGTCGAAGAAGCCCCTAGTTATAGTGGGGTGTGTACGTTTAAAGATGTGTACCCCTTACAGTTCGGTAGATCCGAACACTCCTTGGGATATTAAAAGGAAAATAAAAAAGGAGAGGAGAAAAAGGAACCTAGTCAAAGTAAAAAAAAGGTGCTTCCAAACTATCCTTAGAATCGTCGGAGCCGAGCAGTGTTCCATGGGTTCAGCTCAAGGCGGTTATCCGATGCATTATGAAGGCGATAGGCTCCTCCTATGAGAACTTCATCGACAATGAAGGGGCCCTCCCATCGTGGTTTGAGCTTATGCATTTTCTTCTCCGAGATACGCAAGACAAGATCGCTAACGTCATATTTCTTGGCCCACACTTCTCTGCTTTGGTATCGCCTAGCCTATTGTTGGTAAAATGCGGAACGAGCTTGTGCGATATCGCACTCCTCTTTGAGGCTGTCTTTGTCATCCTGCCGATCGAGCTCGGCTTCTCGCTCTTCGTACATGCGCACTCGAGGTGAGTCATGAATAATGTCGCAGGGCAGGACAACTTCTGAACCGTACACCATGAAGAAAGGATTGTATCCGGTTTGTCGGTTAGGTGTAGTCCGCAGCCCCCATAGTACGGAATCGAGTTCCTCAACCCAGTGCTTGTCTGACTCCTATAGGGAGCGCACCAGTCGAGGTTTAATGCCGCTCATTATCAAACCAATGGCCCGTTCAACCTAACCATTTGTTTGAGGATGATAGACGGATGCATAGTCGAGCTTAACACCCAATTTAGCACACCAGTTTTTCACATCATCGGCCGTAAAATTGGAGCCATTATCAGTGATGATGCCGTGCGGGACACCGTAGCGGTGTACCACGCCAGATATAAAGTCAATCATTGGCCCTGCTTCAGCCCTTTTTACTGGTCTGGCCTCTATCCACTTAATGATTTTATCCACCATAACCAGTAAATATTTCTTTTTGTGGCTTCCCCCTTTAAGTGTCCGACCATATCGAGCCCCCAGACCGCGAAGGGCCAAGTGATGGTGTAGCGACAAGACCTCAAACAGTCTGATCTCTGTGCATAAGTGTCATCCCTGGATCGGTAATGCTGACACACACAGTACTTGAAGGATTTATAATAGAGTAGCAATCACACACTTATTACATCGAATGTCTCAAAAGAGAACTTATTACAATAAATAAGGCTTAAGGCCATCTAATACGATAACAGCGGAAGGCTTGGAAGATAAAGTGAGTCCATCAACTTCAAATGGCATCACTGAGTGAAAGACCATGACCTAAGGCTCCTTACTCATCGTCTGAAAAGTCTGCAACATGATACGTTGCAGCCCGAAAACGGGTCAGCACATGGAATATGGTGGCAATGTAACACCAAAAGATAATGAACAGAATAATGTTATCACTACATGCATATATGGCTGGTGGAGGCTGTATGGTTAATAGGATTTGCGAAAAGCCAATTTTTCCATACTGCAAAGGAATATGTTTTATTTAACTATCATTGTGGTCGATAAACATTGAGAAGGTAAACCCCCTCTCAATCCCAATTAAAAGTAATTAACAATAACCCAACAAATTAATTAAGTAACATGATGAGATCCACATGATAATCCAAGAACTAGATACTCAATTTTGTCCATAATCGAGGACACGGCTAACCATGATTAGTTTGTACACTCTACAAAGGTTTGTGCACTTTTCCCCACAAACTCGATCTCCTCCGTTGGATTTCTCGCACTACATGGTGTTTGAGAAACGGATGACCGAGACACAGTCTTTCAGAAGCGTTAGCACCTTACGATGGGTAGACCAGTACACCTACATCCCCTACATCTGCTAGTCTACCACTGTAAGAGTTCACACAACTTAATCAACTATGCTAGAGCCCATAATAGCTTGTGGCTGCACACGGAAGTTTCCAGTATGAATAATCTTATGATCCCTTTGAGCCTGGGCGGTGGTCCATAGGAGAATCACACGGTACCCCGGGATTTCCAAAAATACAGGCAATCACTGGAAAACCCAGGTGCCTCAATCCACCCAGATGTGTATTTAAGTTGCCACCTTAAGTTGAACCATTAATTAACAATCTCACATCTGTCATGGATACACTCAAACCCAATCCACGTCTTCGAGCATAGCATAGCAATATAAGAATAATGTAGAAGTAACTCCTAGTGTTTGATAATAAATAGGTGAATAGGTACTACCTCCTCTACTTCCCAACCCCACAATTTAATACAGATCCTAACCATGCAATTGTTTGAGGATTGATCTAATGCAATAAAACTGGGTAGTAAGAGGTATGATCAAAGTGTTACTTGCCTTGCTGATGATCCGTGAAACCTAGAGACTCGTAGCAGAACGCTTCGCACTCCGGGTACTCTATCGCAAACAAACAAGCATACAATAAGCAACCAAGCAAGGGCACGGGTAAAACTCAAATAAGAAATCTAACCAGAAAGTTCAACTTAAGAACTCCGGTTTGCAAAAAGAATCAAAATCAAACGAAGCAACAAAACTCAAACGTCGAAAGAAACAAGCTTAGTTTACTAATCTGCACTAAAGTCAAATTTTACAGTAGCAAAAACTTGTTTGAGTTGATTAAACGGAAAGAGGTTTTCGAGACGAAACTCTAGGCACTTGAATCGCCTGATTCCAATAAACGAGCGAAAAGTTATACTAGAACGAAAATCAGAACAGAAATCACGATCGAAAATAATCGCGGAAAATCCGAGAAAAAGAAAAACTGACGAACAGGCTAACGAACGAACGTTCGTTGTCTGCGGCTAAACGGTGAAAACCGTTCGTAAAAACGAACATACGGACGAACGTACGATAAATAACTAAACTGAAAAAATAAAACCGAACCTGATCTAAAAAAACAGATCTAGGGTTTTGAAAAAATCAAACGGTTTTTCTCACGAAAAACCAAGGCGGCTACCTCGGGTCCAGCGGGGTCCGGCGGCGGCGCGGGGCGGCGGCGTAAGGTGCGGCGGCGTGGGCGGCGGTGGCGGTGGCGGCGGCGCGGGCGGTGCTGCTTAGGGTTAGGGTTCGGGGGTTGGCGGGGCTAACGGGCTGCGGGGCGGCAGCTTTTAAAGAGGCCGGTCCGAGAAGTCCTGGCCGAATACGGCCCTAAGTCGGTTGACTTTTTTTTTAATAATTCGGACATGCAGAAAAAGAAAGAAAATAAATACTAAACGGACTCCAAAAATCCCTAAATAGATTTTCCCCGTCCTCTAAAAATAAGCCGGACAAGATGAACATTTATTTGGGCCTAAAATGCAATTTCATAAAACGCATATTTTCTAATTGAAATAAAATAGCGATAAAACTCCGAATAAAAATCTTATTTGATTTTAATATTAAATCTCAGATATTTCTTTATTTTGAGGAAGTCATTTTATCCTCTCTTTTATTTTTAATAAAAGAAATATTTCAGAGAAATATAATTAAAATCAAACGATCCTCTTTTCAAAATTTGAGAAAACTCAAATATGAAAATAACAAAATCCCGAACTCTCTCCGTAGGTCCTTGAGTTGCATAGAATTTCTAGGATCAACCAAAATGCAATAAAATATGATATGCAATGATGATCTAATGCATAACATTCCAAATTGAAAATTAGGGATGTTACAAACCTACCCCCCTTAAGGTGAATCTCGCCCTCGAGATTCGGGTTAGCTAGAAAATAGGTGAGAGTGATCCTTCCATAAGTTTTCCTCTCGTTCCCAAGTGGCTTCATCCTCGGTATGGTGACTCCATTGGATCTTGCAAAACTTGATAACCTTGTTGCGCGTAACTCGACTGGCAAACTCGAGTATCTTGACTTGTTTCTCCTCATTTGTCAAATCACTATCCAACCGTATCGCTTCAAGCGACACTGTATCTCTCAGAGGAATATCAGCCATCTCCGCGTGGCACTTCTTTAATTGAGAAACGTGGAACACATCATGAACTCCGGACAATCCTTCGGGTAATTCCAACTTGTAAGCCACTTCTACCATACATTCCACAACTCTGTATGCTCCCACAAAACGTGATGCTAGCTTTCCCTTGACTCCAAAGCGCTTCACTCCTCGAAGTGGTGATACTCGAAGATACACTTTGTCTCCGACTTCGTAAACTGTCTCCTTGCGTTTAGAATCCGCATAACTCTTCTGCCTAGACTGGGCTACCTTGAGTCTATCGCGAATCAACTTAACCTTCTCTTCAGACTCTTTAATCAAATCAGGTCCAAACAGCTGTCGGTCTCCAACTTCGTCCCACAAACAACAGTGTTCTGCACGTCCTTCCGTACAGTGCTTCGAAAGGGGCCATCTTCAAACTGGCTTGATAACTGTTGTTATAAGAGAACTCTGCATATGGCAAATTACGGTCCCAACTAGATCCATAGTCTAGTGCACAAGCTCTCAACATGTCCTCTAGAATCTTATTGACCCTCTCAGTCTGTCCATCTGTCTGCGGGTGAAAAGCTATACTAAACTCTAGCCTGGTTCCCAAAGTTTCATGCATTTGATTCCAAAACTTTGAGGTAAACTGGGTTCCTCTATCTGATACTATGGTCCTCGGAACTCCATGCAGACATACGATCCTGGTCATGTATATCTTTGCCAACTTAGCACTGGTGTAAGTGGTCTTCACTGGGATGAAATGAGCTACTTTCGTCAAACGATCGACTACAACCCATATCGAGTCATAGCCTGAACGAGTCCTAGGTAATCCCGTGATAAAATCCATGCCTAGTTTATCCCACTTCCATTTTGGTATAGGCAATGGCTGTAATAATCCTGCTGGCTTATGATGTTTTGCCTTTACTCTCTGACATACATCCCAAACTGCTACATACTCTGCAATATCCTTCTTCATACCGTTCCACCAGAAACTGTCCTTCAAATCCAGATACATCTTGGTATTTCCTGGGTGAGTCGAATATGGCGAACCATGGGCCTCTTGCAGAATCAACTTTCTGATCTCCTGATCATTTGGCACATATACGCGGTCCTCAAACCATAAGGTATCGTGCTCATCCTCACGAAATCCTTTGGCCTTTCCTTTGCTCATCCTTTCCTTTATCTCGGTAAGCTCCTTGTCTGTCTTCTGAGCTTCTCTGATCTTATCCATCAATGTAGACTGTATCTCCAATGCTGCTACATAGCCTCTCGGAACTATCTCCAAACATAGCTCGCGAAGGTCTTATGCTAACTCCTTGGGTAATTCTCTGGTCATGAGAGTATTTACATGACTCTTGTGGCTCAACGCATCGGCTACCACGTTAGCCTTTCCTGGATGATAATGCAATCTCATATCATAATCCTTGATGAGCTCCAACCATCTCCTTTGTCTGAGATTTAACTCCTTCTGCGTGAAGATATACTTCAAACACTTGTGATCCATGTATACCTCACAATGGTTTCCGATGAGAAAATGTCTCCATGTCCTCAACGCATGCACTATGGCTGCTAACTCCAAATCATGCATAGCATAGCTTAACTCATGGGGTTTAAGCTGTCGTGAGGCATATGAAACAACTCTTCCCTCCTGCATAAGTACGGCTCCAAGTCCTCGACGAGAAGCGTCGCAATACACTTCATAATCCTTGCGTTGATCTGGCAGAATCAACACTGGTGATGTAACCAAGCGTCTCTTCAACTCGTGAAAACTGGTCTCACATTCCTCAGTCCAATTGAATTTGGTGTCCTTCTTCAACAACTCCATCATATGTTTTGCAATCTTTGAGAAATTCTCAACGAACCTCCGGTAGTATCCTGCGAGTCCAAGAAAACTCCAGATCTCTCCAACTGTCGTGGGTGATTCCCAGTTTGTCACGGTGACAACCTTGGTGGGGTCTACTGTTATTCCTTCTCTGGATATAACATGTCCAAGAAATCCAACTTCCTTCAGCCAAAACTCACACTTGCTGAACTTGGCGTATAACTGGTGTTCCCTGAGCTTACAACGTACCAAACACAAATGTTCTTGATGTTCCTCTTCATTCTTCGAGTAAACCAGAATATCATCAATGAACACTACGACGAACTTACCCAAAAACTCCATAAACACTTTGTTCATCATGTTCATAAAATAGGCAGGTGCGTTAGTCAGACCAAATGACATAACGGTATACTCATACAACCCATACCTTGTGGTAAAAGCTGTCTTGGGTATGTCCTGCTCTCGAATCTTCAACTGGTGATACCCTGACCGCAAATCGATCTTGGAAAACACTTTACTCCTTGCAATTGGTCAAACAGATCGTTGATCATCGGCAGTGGGTACTTATTCTTGATCGTCACTTCATTCAGTCCTCGATAATCAACAACCATCCTTAATGATCCATCCTTCTTCTCCACTAGAAGTACTGGTGATCCTCAAGGTGACGAACTTGGGCGAATATATCCTTTATCCAGCAACTCCTTAATATGCTTCTTAATCTCCTCCAAATCCTTTGCGGGCATTATGTATGGTCTCTTAGATATTGGCCCTGTGCCTGGCAAAAGTTCAATCAAAAACTCAATGTCTCTGTCTAGTGGCATGCCTGGCAACTCTTCTGGAAATACATCCGGAAAACCCTTTACCACTGGTACTTCCTCCTGTACAACTCCTGATAAGGAATTTACTTGAGTCCTATTCGACACATGCCGGGATACATACTTGATCCTTCTTCCCCCTGGGGTGGTGAGTAAAATCGTCTTACTGGCGCAATCGATGTTTCCTCCATACATCGACAGCCAATCCATACCCAGAATCACATCCAAACCTCGCGACTCCAATATTATTAGATCGGAAGGGAAAACATGCCTACCTATGGCTAATGGCATCTGAAACATCCATGGCTTGCCATATACTCTGCTCCGGGTGAGGTTACTAGCATGGGTGTCTTAAGAACTCTACTGGGCAACTTATACTTATGCACAAATCCCCTTGATATGTATGAATGCGATGCACCAGTATCGAAAAGTACAACTGCAATAAATGACTTAACCAAAAACTTACCTATTACTGCATCTGGCTGAGCTTCAACCTCCTCCACGTTAAGGTGGTTCACTTGCCCCTTGTTGAAAGGGTTCGGCTTCTTCCCAGAGCTTCCATTGCCATTTCCATTCTTAGCTTCAGGACATTCATTGGCGTAATGTCCGGTCTTTTGGCACTTGTAGCAAGTAACGTGGCTTAGATACTTCTTAGCGGGTGTTGCCGGGTTGGAACGGGTTTGTCCGCTACTTCCTCCATTACCATTACCATTCTTGGGGCCACTATGGTTGTGTGAACTTCCTCCATTATGAGTGTGGCCTCCATGGTTATGAACAAGTCCTCCCGAGTTCGGGGTGTAACAGGGTCTCTGCTGAGCTCCAGAATTATACTTCCCCTGTCCATACTTCCTCTTGCGGTTGTCAATCTGCTGCTGCTTCCCTTCGATCATAAGAGCTCTATCCACCAATTCCTGATAGTTATTGAAATTTGCCACCATCAACTGCATGCTTAGCTCATCATTCAGTCCCTCCAAAAACTTCTCCTTCTTAGCAGCATCTGTAGCAACGTCATCTGGGGCATAACGTGCTAACTTACTAAACTCGTCCACATATTGGCCAACCGTGCGCCTTCCTTGGCGTAAGTTGCGAAACTCACGCTTCCTCATGGCCATAGAACCTACTGATACATGGGCAGTACGAAAAGCCTGCTGAAACTGGTCCCATGTTACAGTGTCAATAGGGTAAGTGACTATGAAATTCGCCCACCAAGATGCTGCGGGTCCATCAAGCTGATGTGCGGCAAAATGCACTCTCTCCGCATTTGTGCATCCTGAAGTGGTTAACTCCCTTTCAATCTTGCGGAGCCAATCGTCTGCAACAATCGGCTTGGTGCTACTGGAGAACACCGGCGGATTCAGCCTAAGAAAACGGGCTAAGTGGTCAACTGGTGGGGGTGGTGGTGGGTTGTTGTTGTTGTTGTTGTTGTTGTTGTTGTTGTTGTTGTTGTTGTTGTTGTTGTTGTTGTTGTTGTTGTTGTTGTTGTTGTTGTTCCCCTGGTTCCGATTTTGGACTAGTATCTGCATCAATGCATTCTGCTGCTGGATTAACTGAGTGAGCTCTGGTGGGAAAGCAAATCCATTGTCGCATCTCAGAGGCATCTGCTGGGTTTAGAAAAGATGAGATAACAGAATAGAATGAGGTCTAAGGGGAAAACGCTACCCATATGCACATGAGACAAACACAAACATCTCACTCAATCAATCAAAGCATACAATCGGTCTAGAACTATCGTTACAAAACTGCTTGGACTATACTATATACATGGTGGAATACTACTACTGATTTGGTGGTCTACTAGAAAAATTGATCGGTCGAAGACTCCATGATATCTGCTCCAGCTTCATCAACATAATCATCATCGCTATCATCATGGTCCGAGTCGGTGTCGTCAATGATGATGTAGTTCTCCGAGCAAGTGGAACTGTCATCTTCTCCTCCTGGCACAGGGTCTCCCATGAAAACTCCTAGCTTCCTGGTCAGGTCGTCATTCTTCTCCATTAGTACGACGATTTCCTCCGTATATTCTTCGCGTGTAGCCTTGAGTTCTTCCTCCAGTTCCGTAAATCTTGTCATTGCTTGCTTCAAATCCATCATGCCTGCGCACATCTGGTTCTCCTGGCGACGAATGTGCTGGTTCAACTCCTGGATGAAAGAGGCAATCGATCCATCCTTCCTGGTGCTGATCATCTCCCATTGCTCATATCGGCGCCCACAAATCTGGTAGATAGTGTCCTTGAGATCATTGTGGTAGACTTCTCCAATTCGTCCCATGGTGTGTGAGCTCCCATACTCTTTCCTAGACTCCAGGTGGGTGCATCAAAAGTAAACTCTATGGGCTCAGTTACTGGCGTGAATGTCCTTCCTGGAACTTGAACATGAATCATCTAGTGCTCCTCTTCTGGTAATGTGGCATTGTAGGTCCCGGTGAAGCTTGGTATTCCAATGTTCAGGTACCTAGTAACTTCCTTCAAGTGGCGTCCAAAAGGGGTGTCTTCATCCGGTTGCATGAACTTTATCCTTGCATCCGCCATCCTAAAGAGTAGAAAATGGAGAGTGAGAAGAGAGTAGTGATCTAGGGATTTAGCTTAGTGGTCGTGTCCTACAGTCAGCGTGTGCTATGATACCATCTTTGTAGCGACCAGACCTCAAACAGTCTGATCTCTATGCATAAGTGTCATCCCTGGATCGGTAATGCTGACACACACAGTACTTGAAGGATTTATAACAGAGTAGCAATCACACACTTATTACATCGAATGTCTCAAAACAGAACTTATTACAATAAATATGGCTTAAGGCCATCTAATACGATAACAGCGGAAGGCTTGGAAGATAAAGTAAGTCCATCAACTCCAACGGCATCACTGAGTGAAAGAGCACGACCTAAGGCTCCTTACTCGTTGTCTGAAAAGTCTGCAACATGATACGTTGCAGCCCGAAAATGGGCCAGCACATGAAATATGCTGGCAATGTAACACCAAAAGATAATGAACAGAATAATGCTATCACTACATGCATGTATGGCTGGTGGAGGCTGTATGGTTAATAGGTTTTGCGAAAAGCCAATTTTTCCCTACTCCAAAGGAATATGTTTTATTTAACTATCATGGTGGTCGATAAACATTGAGAAGGTAAACCCCTTCTCAATCCCAATTAAAAGTAATTAACAATAACCCAACAAATTAATTAAGTAACGTGATGAGATCCACATGATAATCCAAGAACTAGATACTCAATTTTGTCCATAACCGAGGACACGGCTAACCATGATTAGTTTGTACACTCTACAGAGGTTTGTGCACTTTTCCCCACAAGACTCGATCTCCTCCGTTGGATTTCTTGCACTACATGGTGTTTGAGAAACGGATGACCGAGACACAGTCTTTCAGAAGCGTTAGCACCTTACGATGGGTAGACCGGTACACCTACATCCCCTACATCTGCTAGTCTACCACTGTAAGAGTTCACACAACTTAATCAACTATGCTAGAGCCCATAATAGCTTGTGGCTGCACATGGAAGTTTCCAGTATGAATAATCTTATGATCCCTTTGAGCCTGGGTGGCGGTCCACAGGAGAATCACATGGTACCCCGGGATTTCCAAAAATACAGGCAATCACTGGAAAACCCAGGTGCCTCAATCCACCCAGATGTGTATTTAAGTTGCCACCTTAAGTTGAACCATTAATTAACAATCTCACATCTGTCATGGATACACTCAAACCCAATCCACGTCTACGAGCATAGCATAGCAATATAAGAATAACGTAGAAGTAACTCCCAGGGTTTGATAATAAACAGGTGAATAGGTACTACCTCCTCTACATCCCAACCCCACAATTTAATATAGATCCTAACCATGCAATTGTTTGAGGATTGATCTAATGCAATAAAATTGGATAGTAAGAGGTATGATCAAAGTGTTACTTGCCTTGCTGATGATTTGCGGAACCTAGAGACTCGTAGTAGCACGCTTCGCACTCCGGGTACTCTATCGCAAACAAACAAGCATACAATAAGCAATCAAGCAAGGGCACGGGTAAAACTCAAATAAGAGATCTAACCAGAAAGTTCAACTTAAGAACTCTGGTTTGCAAAAACAATCAAAATCAAACGAAGCAACAAAACTCGAATGGCGAAAGAAACAAGCTTCGTTTACTAATCTGGACTAAAGTCAGATTTTACAGCAGCAAAAACATGTTTGAGTTGATTAAACGAAAAGAGGGTTTCGAGACGAAACTTTAGGCGCTTGAATCGCCTGATTCCGATAAATGAGCGAAATGTTATACTAGAACGAAATTAGATCAGAAATCGCGATCGAAAATAATCGCGGAAAATCCGAGAAAAAGACATACTGACGAACAGGCTAACGAACGAACGTTCGTTGTCTGCGGCTAAACGGTGAAAACCGTTCGTAAAAACGAATGTACGGACGAACGTACGCTAAATAACTAAACCGAAAAAATAAAACCGAACCGGATCTAGAAAAAACCGGATCTAGGGTTTCGAAAAAAAACTAAACGGTTTTTCTCACGAAAAACCGAGGCAGCTACCTCGGGTCCGGCGGGGTCCGGCGGCGGCGGCGGGCGGTGCAGCGGCGGGCGGCGGCGCAGGGCGGCGGCGGGCGGTGCAGGCGGCGGCGGCGGTGCGGGCGACGGCGGCGGTGCGGGCAGGGCGACTTAGGGTTAGGGTTCGGGGGCTGGCGGGGCTAACGGGTTGCGGGGCGGCGGCTTTAAAAGAGGCCGGCCCGAGAAGTCCTGGCCGAATACGGCCCTATGTCGGTTGACTTTTTTTAAATAATTCGAACATGCAGAAAAAGAAAGAAAAGAAATACTAAACGGACTCCAAAAATCCGGAAATAAATTTTCCGATCCTCTAAAAATAAGCCGGACAAGATGAACATTTATTTGGGCCAAAATGCAATTTTAAAAAACGCATATTTTCCTAATTCGAATAAAATAGCGATAAAACTCCGAATAAAAATCTTATTTGATTTTAATATTAAATATCTGATATTTCTTTATTATGAGGAAGTCAATTTATCCTCTCTCTTTTATTTTTAATAAAAGAAATATTTCAGAAAAATATAATTAAAATCAAGCGATCCTCTTTTTAGAATTTGAGAAAACTCAAATATGAAAATAACGAAATCCCCAACTCTCTCCGTAGGTCCTTGAGTTGCGTAGAATTTCTAGGATCAACCAAAATGCAATAAAATATGATATGCAATGATGATCTAGTGCATAACATTCCAAATTGAAAATTTGGGATGTTACAGATGGGGACTGTTCTTAAAGCAGTGGGAGGCATATGACTTTGATTGGCGAAAATCTAACATCCCACACAACATTGAACAAGGTTTTGTGCGTCTGCTCGGGCCACTGGCTAGAAAAATCCTGTCCGGAAGGCCTTGCTTACGAGTGCCCGAGCTGCGGTGTGGTGGCCGCCTAGACCAGCGTGTATTTTAGCCAATAGTTGTCGTCCCTCCTCTTCGGAGATGCACGTTTGGAGAACTCCGATAGTGCTTTTCTTAAACTTCGTGAACTTTGTAGGCTTTAGAACGTCGAACTATGTGACGGGCCTCATTTTGATCGTCAGGAAGCTCCTGCCTATTAAGGTAGGCCAGGAAGGTTTCGGTCCAAGCAGCAATAACGTCCATGATCTCATGAGTAGAGGGCGTTATTTTAGTATCCGAACCCCCGATGATATCTGTATTGTGCTCGGCTGCTGGGGGCGTGATCATGTCCGTATTGGCATCTCCGCTCTTGTTCTGCCATACCACGGGTGGCTTGAAGAGCCTTTCCACAAAGGTATTATGTGGGAAGGGGTCACGCTTGGCGCCCATGCGAGCGAGTATATCCGCTGCCTGGTTACTGTCTTGAGCGACGTGATAAAATTCAGACCCTTCAAGCCGAGCCGATATGTTTAATACGACGTTTCGATATGCCGCCATTTTTCGATATTTTGCACCGAACTCTCCATTTACCTAAGATATTGAGAGGTTTGAATCCCCGCGCACCTCTAGGCGTTGTATTCCCATGGAGACAGCCATGTGAAGACCATTTAGAAGTGCCTCGTATTCGGCTGCATTATTGGAGTCCGTATACATGATTTGCAACACGTAGCGGACTGTGTCCCCCGTAGGGGATGTCAAAATAATGCCAGCCCCCAGTCCAGCTAGCATTTTAGAGCCGTCGAAGTACATTATATAGTTGGAGTAAGAACTGTGCTCTTTAGGGAGCTCGGCTTCCGTCCACTCTGGAACGAAGTCGGCCAACACCTGAGATTTAATAGCTCGGCGTGGCTTGTATGCTATCTCAAACGGTAAGAGCTTGATGGCCCATTTAGCTATGCGGCCAGTGGCGTCCCTATTGTTTATGATGTCATTAAGTGGTACTTCGGATGTCACCGTGATCGAACACTCTTAAAAATAGTGCCGAGTTTTCGGGATGCCATAAAGACCGCGTAACCTATCTTTTGGTAGTGAGGGTATCAAGACTTGCATGGTGTAAGGACCTCTGATACGTAATAGACTGGCTTTTGGATGGGGAATTTATGTCCCTCTTTCCCTCGCTCGACGACGAGTACAGCGCTCACTACTTGGTGAGTTGTGGAGATATAAAGCAACATAGCCTCGCCAACACTTCAGGCGGCTAGGATTTGGTTGCTCGCTAATAAGGTTTTTAGTTATTCCAATCCGGATGTGACCGCTTTCGTCCATTCGAAGTTGTCGGTGCGTCTAAGCAGTCTATAAAGTGGTAATACTTTTTCCCCTAATCTGGAGATGAAGCGGCTCAAAGCCGCCAAGCATCCTGCTAGCTTTTGGACCTGCTTTAAGTCTGTTGGTGTAGCCAATTGCGACAAGGCTCAGATTTTAGCTAGGTTTGCTTCAATTCCTCTGTGGGAGAATGAACCCTAGTAGCATTCCGACTGGAATGCGGAAGACGCATTTTTACGGGTTGAGCCGTATGTCGTATGTTCGGAGGTTGTCAAATGTGAGGCGGAGGTCATCCACCAATGATTCGACGTGTTTAGTCTTGATGACTACGTCATCCACATATGCTTCAACTGTCTTGCCGATTTGTTTTTCCAAGCACGTTTGAATCACGCGTTGGTAAGTGGCAACAGCGTTTTTAAGCCCAAAGGGCATAGTGTTGAAACAGAAAGGCCCGTACGGGGTGATGAACGCCGTCGCGGCTTGGCCGAATTCCTTCATTTTAATCTGATGGTATACGGAGTAAGCATCTAGGAAACACAATGAGTCGTGTCCCACGGTTGCATCAATGATCTGGTCAATGCGGGGCAATGGGAAAGGGTCTTTAGGGCAAGCCTTATTGAGGTCTTTGAAATCGACACAAAGGCGCAAAGATTTATCCTTCTTCGGCACCATAACCAAGTTGGCTAGCCAATCCGGGTGTTTGATTTCTCTGATGAACCCGGCCTCAAGTAATTTGGCTAGCTCCTCCCCCGTAGCTTGTTGTTTGGGTTCGGAAAAACACCGCAGCGTGTGTTTGATTGGTTTGAACCCTTTGATTATGTTGAGGCTATGTTCGGCCAGTCTACATGGGATCCCGAGCATGTCCGAAGGGTGCCAGACAAAGATATCCCAGTTTTCACATAGGAACGTGCGTAAGGCAGCGTCTACCATTGGATCCAGCTGTGCTCCTATGGAAGCTGTTTTATTAGGATCCGTCAGGTGCACTTGAAATTTAACTATTTCATCTGCCGGCTTGAAAGAGGTGGATTTAGGTCTCTTGTCGAGAATCACATCATCCTTGTCCATCGTGGATCGTAGGGTGGTTAGTTCCTCAGCCGCGAAGGCTTCGGATAGTGACTCAAGAGCCAAGGATCTGGTTTTGTTTTCGGCGCGGAGTGCCTTATCCGGATCGCTCATAACTGTGATTATACCATTGGGGCCTGGCATTTTAAGCTTCATGTACCCATAATGGGCTACGGCTTGGAAGCGTGAGAAGGCGTCCCGTCCTAGAAGGGCGTGGTATCTGCTATTGAAGGGAGCAACGTGGAAGAGCAACTCTTCGGACCTGTAATTTTCAGGCGTGCCGAATACTACGTCAAGTTTAATTTTCCCCAAACAACGTGCTTCTCGACTTGGGATGATGCCTCGAAAGGTGGTACTGCTTTGCTCAATGCGTGTTTTGTCAACCTGCATCTTATCGAGCGTGTCCTCATAAATGAGGTTAAGCCCACTGCCGCCATCCATGAGCACTTTGGTAAGCCGAGAGCCGTCCACAATGGGGTTTAGTACTAAAGCGGCGGGTGCTCGGACTGATCGGGCCCTTGGTTCGTCGTCGTGGTGAAGGTTATTGCCGCGTCATTCCATGGGCTCACTACGATTGATGGACTTTGGCGAGGTCGCGAAGTGCCCTCTTACGCCGATTATTTGAAGAGAAAATCTCAAAGACCGTAAGGACGTTAAAATGGTCATCCTCCAAAGAGTTCTTCTCTGGGGTGGTGGTGGTGAGGATGGTCTCCCCACTTTAGTTACTTGCCGGAGTACCCAATATGCTCGAAGGTTGTGAGTTGAGTCTGTGCTTGGCGCCGCATGTATCAGACATGGCTTGTCGAGGAGTTCGTCAAGAATGGACCTGTATCCCGAAACAGGTTTGTTTTTCATGTCAATGGGCTTGTGGTCGGATGCCTCATGAGGATGTATTCGTTTTACCCGGGAAGTACACTACTTGAAGGTAGCAGGTTCCGATTGGGTTTTCTAGGCCTTCCATGTGCTTTCCATCGCACAGTACTTCTGTACTACGTGTGATAGTTCTATGAAACTCTGTATGTGATGGCAGTCGAGGGCATTCCGAATTCCTTCGTCGGTACAATTGCGATGAAAGACCGAGACCGCATTGTCATCGTAGGAATCTTTAATCTTGTATTTGACAAGTAGGAATCTGGCCCAAAAGTGATGGACCGTTTCCTGAGGTTGCTACCATACATACATCAGGTCATATATGTCTGGAGGGCCTGGATTACTTGGAGAGTATTGATTGTGGTGGGTGGGTGGGCTAAAACTCGAATCCCGACTCAAAGTTGTATCCGGAGTTTGTAAAATCTCTGAGGTTACCAGTTCGGGCCCGGGAGGATCCAAGTGCTCCCCGGACTCTATGTCCGACTCTGAGTTCGGGGGGTGTGGAGTCCCACCCAAAGGAAGGGTATCTGACTCAAGGGATTTTGAGATCCGAATGTAGCTGGTCTTCAATTTAGGAGAAGAAGTGTTTCCGGCTCGTTCCATGACGACTACTACCAGGTGAGTGATCGGCGGGAGATGGATTTCCCTCTGGTCAAGGTTTAGCCCGATCCGATCATAGGCCGTTGAAAGCCCCAGGGTGGCGATGCGATCTAGCAGCTCGTTTAAGGATGAGATGTCCGCCGGATCCATCTTTTCAGAGTATTCACGACCGATGCGGGGGTGGTGTTTGGCGATCACGGGGGACACTGTTGGCTTGATGGCCATGCGGGCACCCACGGTGAAACCGCCGAGCGGGAGGACCTGTCCTGAGGTTAGGCTCCTTCCATAAGTGATATTGTCGTTGATGACAAGGCGAGCCATAGATCACTTTTCGTGACTGCACAGCGTAGCTCTCAATGAAAGCACCATTGTCGGTGTCAATACCGGCAGATCTCGGGTATGGGGGCCCAAGCTATGCGTCCAAGGATCAATGGTAACAAGGGACAACGGGAACATGGTGTTTACCCGAGTTCGGGCCCTCTCAAAGGAGGTAATACCCTACATCCTGCTTGATTGTATTTGATGAGTATAGGGGTTACAAGAGTTGTCTACCTCGAGATCGTAATGGCTAAACCCTAGCAGTCTAGCCTATAATTATTCTGATGCCCTCTACGGTCTAACCCCTCTGGTTTATATACACACTTGAGGGGCCTAGGGTTATATAAAGTCGGTTTAGAGGAAAGGAGTATTCCACCCGGACACCAAACTTCTCATTCTACGCACATAGGAGTCCTACCCGGACACGGGATGTGGTCTTCTGCTTCGTCTTCATGACCCATCAGCCCGGCCCATATTGAATAAGCCGGACACCTGAGGACCCCCGAATCCAGGACTCCCTTGGTCTGGCCCTGTTAAAATGTCGTCTCAAGTTCTTTCAGAGCTAGTCGTCTCATTGACGACCCTCCTTGAGTCACCGTTAATGACGAGAAACCAGGTGGAACGCAATGCGGAGGTAGCTAAGCTTTGCAGGCAGATGGCTAAGGCTTAGGAAGACATCAATGCTGAGAACGCCCGCATGATGGAACTACTAGCCTAGATTCATAATGAGGTGGAAGGCCTGATGACGGAAGCCTGGCGTATCGGTCTCTGACAAAAATCTTTAGAGATGGTTCATAGGAGAAGGCACGAGAGTCGCGTGCCCATTGACTTTGAGCCCGCACGTCTATTCAACATGCCTGCACCAGGTGCTAGGCCGAGCACCCCCATGGCACCAGTTATACCCCAATTAAGCTGGGTCATGCCCCAAGAGGGAGACAGGTGGCCACCTCCAGTTCAGCCTCGTCAGCCAGTACAACAGCATCAGCTTGAGCCGGCCCAACACCCGCCGCGTGTTCGATCGACTCCTGACCGTTTCATAACACTGACGGGTCACTTCGCCAAACCCGTTGATAACTTGTAGGCAGTAGCTACCAACCTCGCTGCACTTCCAATCACAGGGAATACCCCAGTTGAGAGGGAGGCTTTGCATGCTATCGAGATGTTAAAAACAGTGGTCGCTCAACAAGCGAACTACTCTTGCAGTTAGCATAGCCTCCACTCTACCTCGCATCCAAGTCGCAGCAGGAGTCGCGAACTGTCTCCAGTAGCGCTCATCAAAGATGCAAGCAGTAGTGTGACCCACCTCGACATGGAGCCTTAGATGCCCAGGAGATTGTCGACACAGCCCGGGCACGACGGGAGGCAGAAGCAGCCAATGTGGCGGCTCATCCGTCGCCCCACATGACCCCATTGGCTTCGCAAGGTGTCGGTTCGAGCACGAGAAGATAGGGATTCCATGCCCAGTACTAGCTCTGCGCAACGAGGTATGCTTAGGGATTTCAAAGGCCCTCGTAAGGTTTCCAATTACACGCCTGACCTGGAACCGGCGGCTTGGATTGAGAGTTACGAAATCGTCGTGGACATGCTGGATGTTAGCGATGGGGTTTGTGCTAAGTATTTAACCATGATGCTGGAGGGACCAAATTGTACTTGAAAAACTTACCCCCTAATTCCATCAACACTTGGTTGGAGCTGAAGGAGTACTTCATCAAGCACTTCCAAGGAACTTGCAAGCGCCCGATGACAACATGAGGGCGATTCAGCTCTTCATTGGCCCCGTCGGGTCGCGGACATTATCCACTCCTCTAATGGCATATCAGCCGCCAAAGCCGTCTTTATTTTGGAGAAAAACTGTCATTTTGTTCCTTTGGTTCAGAAGCTTGGGCACCTCAAGCGGACAGTACAAGAGATTGGAGGTCCCATGGATGTCCTTACCAAATACGCTGAATCAGATACCACGAAGGATCCTACGTCAGGTGACGAAAAGGCTGGAAAAGGCAAGAAAAATGGTGGTGGCAAGGGACACCAACAGAACAACTCCGGGTACAATGGGAACCATGGCAATCAGGGCAAAGGTGGCATGCGTAAACACCCGGAGGGCAGCTCATATTTTGTTGCCAACACCAATACTTGCTTCAAGGGCCAGAGACAGAATAATTTTGGGAGGCCGTTCAATGCAAATAAAGCTCGTAACTTCGAGGAACCCCTCAAAGGTCCGTGTACCAAGCACAATACATAGGATAAGCCGGCAAACCACTCCTGAGAGAACTATTATATTATGCAGCAATTTCGCAATCAAGCTTACCAGATTCACCAGGGTGGTGGCGGTGGAAACCCAGAGCAGCATGAGGCTGGTGGCTCAGTATCCGGTTTTCCTGGAGCCGGCTCATCTGGTGGATTTCACGGTCCTGGCTGGTCCGGATCTGGATATCAGGGGTCTGGCAATCATGGAGGCGAAAATCAACATTCTAGCCAAGGTACTCAGTATCAGGGTAGCCATGCGGGTTTTCAGAGCACTCCTAAGAAGTTAAATAGTTGGCAGTATCACATCTTTACGACTAGCACCTGCAAGCGGGATAACAAGCTTCAGAAATGTGCTGTTAACTTGGTTGAACCAGCTATTCCTGAATATTTGAATTGGTTAGAACCACCAGTCACTTGGAGTAGGGCTGATCATCCTCCCCGGGTTGAATATCCCGGCTGCCTAGCTTTGGTGGCGGCTCCTCAAGTTGATGGATATAAGCTCAAGCTCATAAAGGTACTGATGGATGGGGGAAGCAACATCAACATCTTGTACTATGATACCTTCCGGTGCATGAACTTGTCAGAAAAGCAACTACTGTCCTCCTCAACTGTTTTCCACGGGATCGTCCCTAGAAAATCTGCATACCCCATTGAGCGGATTAAATTGGAAGT
This sequence comes from Aegilops umbellulata, assembly GCA_032464435.1. Taxonomy (NCBI): domain Eukaryota; kingdom Viridiplantae; phylum Streptophyta; class Magnoliopsida; order Poales; family Poaceae; genus Aegilops; species Aegilops umbellulata. The sequence continues at coordinate 293,922,045 of CP136060.1, forward strand.
TTCCTTTGGAAATGAGTATAATTACATAACAGAGATTCTGATGTTTGAAGTGGTCAAGATCAGAAGCCCATATCATGCTCTGTTTGGATGACCGGCTTATGCTCATTTCATGGCTCAGCCTTGCTATGTGTATGTCAAGCTCAAGATGCCTGGGCCGAAGGGCATTATCACGGTCGATGGTGACAGGAAAATTTCTTGTGAGTGTGAAGAAGGGGACACACCTTTTGCTGAGTCAGCCTGCACAGTGATAACCCACAAGTATAGGGGGTCGCAACAGTTTTCGTGGGTAGAGTATTCAACCAAAATTTATTGATTCGACACAAGGGGAGCCAAAGAATATTCTCAAGTATTAGGAGCTGAGTTGTCAATTCAACCACACCTGAAGACTTAATATCTACCGCAAAGTATTTAGTAGCAAAGTAGTATGGAAGTGCAGTAACGGTAGCAAAAGTAACAGTAGCAGTTTTGTAGCAATCGTAACAGTGGCAACGGAAAAGTAACTTAGCAAAGATCAATATGTGAAAACCTCGTAGGCAATGGATCAATGATAGATAATTATGTCGGGATGGCACTCATCATGCAACAGTTATAACCTAGGGTGATACAGAACTAGGTCCAATTCGTCAATATAATGTAGGCATGTATTCCGTATATAGTCATACATGCTTATGGAAAAGAACTTGCATGACATCTTTTGTCCTACCCTCCCGTGGTAGCGGGGTCCTAATGGAAACTAAGGGATATTAATGCCTTGTTTTAACAGAGAACCGGACCAAAGCATTAACACGTAGTGGATACATGAACTCCTCAAACTACGTTCATCACCGGGAAGTGTCCCGACTATTGTCACTCCGGGGTTGCCGGATCATAACACATAGTAGGTGACTATAACTTGCAAGATAGGATCAAGAACACAAACATATTCATGAAAACATAATAGGTTCAGATCTGAAATCATGGCACTCGGGCCCTAGTGACAAGCATTAAGCATAGCAAAGTCATATCAACATCAATCTTAGAACATAGTGGATACTAGGGATCAAACCCTAACAAAACTAACTTGATTACATGGTAAATCTCATCCAACCCATCACCGTCCAGCAAGCCTATGATGGGATTACTCACGCACGGCGATGAGCATCATGAAATTGGTGATGGAGGATGGTTGATGATGACGATGGCGATGGTTTCCCCTCTCCGGAGCCCAAAACGGTCTCTAGATCTACCCTCCCGATGAAAAACAGGAGGTGGCCGCGGCTCCATATCGTAAAACGCGGTGAATCCTTCTCTCAGTTTTTTCTCCCCTAACGTGAATATATGGAGTTGGAGTTGAGGTCGGTGGAGCTTCGTGGGACCCACAAGACAGGGGGCGCGCCCAGGGTGGTAGGGCGCGCCCCACCCTTGCAGACAGGTGGTGGGCCCCCCTCTGTTGATTCTTTCGCCAATATTTTTTATTTAGTCCAAAAATATTCTCCGTGAAGTTTCAGGTCATTCCGAGAACTTCTATTTCTGCACAAAAATAACACCATGGCGATTTTGCTGAAAACAACGTCAGTCCGGGTTAGTTCCATTCAAATCATGGAAATTAGAGTCCAAAACAAGGGGAAAAGAGTTTGTAAAAGTAGATACGATGGATACGTATCAACTCCCCCAAGCTTAACCAATTGCTTGTCCTCAAGCAATTCAGTTGACATACTGAAAGTGATAAAGAATAACTTTTACAAACTCTGTTTGATGTTGTTGTTGCAAATATGTAAAGCCAACATTCAAGTTTTCAGCAAAGATTATGAACTAACCAAATTCACAAGAACATTTAGGTCTTACATTTAGTCATATCAATGGCATAATCAACTAGCGAGCAATAATAATATATCTCGGATGACAACACTTTTTCAAAACAATCATGATATGCTATAACATAATGGTATCTCGCTAGCCATTTCTGAGACCGCAAAACATAAATGCAGAGCACCCCTGAAGATCAAGGACTGACTAGACGTTGTAATTCATTGTAAAGAGATCCAGTCACAGTCATACTCAATATGAGTTAATAACAATGCATACAAATGACAGTGGTGCTCTCTAACCGGTGCTTTTTGTAAGAGGATGATGACTCAACATAAAAGTAAATAGATAGGCCCTTCGCAGAGGAAGTAGGGATTTGCAGAGGTGCCAGAGCTCGAGCTTTTAAACATAGATAAATAATATTTGGAGAGGTATGCTTTCATTGTCAACATAACAACCAAGAGATCTCGGTATCTTCCATACTAGATACATTATAGGTGGTTCCCAAACAGAATGGTAAAGTTTTTACTCCCCCACCACCAAGCACATTCCACGGCTAGTCTGAAACAATAGGTACCGTCCAACTAACAACAATCCTGGGGGAGTTTTGTTTGAAGTTATATTTTGATTTGATTTGAGCATGGAATTGGGCATCCCAATTACTAGCCATTTTCTCATGAATGATGAGTGGAGTCCAGTCATCATGAGAATAACCCACCTAGCATGGAAGATACTGATAGCCCCCAGTCGCTACATGAGCGATTCGGGCAGACAAAACAAATTATCATTTGAAGGTTTAGAGTTTGGCACATGCAAATTTACTTGGAACGGCAGGTAAATACCGCATATAGGTAGGTATAGTGGACTCGTATGGAACAACTTTGGGTTTATGGAAGTGGATGCACAAGCAATATTCCCGCCTAGTACAAGTGAAGGCTAGCAAGGGATTGCATAGCGACCAACTAGAGAGCTACAACAGTCATAGACATGCATTGAGATTAACCAACATTGAGTGCAAGCATGAGTAGGATATAAATCACCATGAACATAAATATCGTGGAGGCTATGTTGATTTTGTTTCAACTAAATGAGTGAACATGTGCCAAGTCAAGCCACTCGAATCATTCAAAGGAGGATACCATCCTATCATACTACATCACAACCATTTTAATAGCATGTTGGCACGCAAGGTAAACCATTATGAACTCCCAGCTAATTAAGCATGGCATGAGTAACTATAATCTCTAATTGTCATTGCAAACATGTTTCATTCATAATGAGCTGAATCAGGAACGATGAACTAATCATATTTCAAAAACAAGATAGGTCGAGTCCATACAAGCTTTTCCTCATCTCAATCATTTCGTCATATATCGTCATTATTGCCTTTCACTTGCACGACGAATGGTGTGGAAAATAATAACAGTGCATGTGCATTGGACTAAGCTAGAATCTGCAAACATTTATTTCAAAGGAGAAGACAAGGTAATATGGGCTCTTTGTTAGATCAACAATAATGCATATGAGAGCCACTCAACATTTTCATCGTGGTCTTCTCCCCTCGACCCCAAAGAAAAGAAAAAAATTCAAAGAAACACACTGAAATGTTTTTGGAGTTTTTGTTTTTCTGAAGAAGGTAAAACAAGAATGAGAAAAACTATTTACACGGGAAAGCTCCCAACAAGCAAAAGAAGAACAATAAATCTTTCTGGATTTTCTTTAATACTACAACTAAGCAAACATGGAAAGGAAATAAGCTACAACTAAAATATTTTTTTTGGTTTTCTTAAATTTTTCAAACACACAAGAAGAAAGCGGGAAAAAGAAAATAAACTAACATGGATAATACAATGAAAAAGTATGAACACCGCAACTAAAATGAGTGTGTGAACATGAATGTAGTGTCAGTGAGAAATGCGTACTCCTCCAAGCTTGGGCTTTTGGCCTAAGTTGGTCTAAGCCCATGGATCAAAGTAGCCCTCTCTGGTGTACTGAGGAGGATCCTGGGGGTTCCACTGGTTAGCGAGCTCCTGCGGCTCCCACTGATAAACAGGCTCCTGATATGGATCAGGTGATGGCTCTGGCTCGTGAACCGGGGATCGCATGTGCTCCTAGTATGCATAAATGTCCGCGGGCATGATGAGGTATGTGCCTGAATGAATATTGAACAAGGAAGGTGCAGGCAAGGTAATAATCTGACAAGTCTTTTCGCTAAATTCCAGGTTATAAATGAGTCTGTTTTCCTTATCATAGCGAATAAAATCATGTGCTACCATACTGTTATTGTCTAGGTAAATAATGGGTAGTATCTTCTCATCCGTCTCATCGTGCCTAATAGGTATCACAAAGCGTCTAGCAAGGCGGGAAGCATAGATACCTCCAAAGATAGGACCCTTCGTACGGTTTAAACTCAACCATCTAGCAACCATAGCGCCTAAACTGAAAGTTCTATCACGAAGTAAAGCAAGGCGCAAAATGGCAAGGTCGGGAGCACTAAGGCCTCCACTATCCCTGGGACCAATTAAACATCTCCCAGCAAATAATGAGTAGTAGCGCAGAACAAGAAAATGTAAACTAGACACTCTCGCTTCTGACACCTTTCTCCTTTCCCCTACGGTAACTTCATCAATAAAATCTTTCACATCTCTAGGACGTGGCTCATTGATACTACCCTCAAAAGGTAATTTGCAAACCTCACAAAATCATAAAGCGTCATCTCCTTATATTCATCATATAAGTAAAAATCTACCATGGGTGGTGATCATCTAGCTTGAAAATGAAAATTTTGCACGAAAGTATTAGTGAGTAGGAGGTACTGATCACACTTATCGTTGAGGAAGTCGGTGATGCCTGCATTCTCCGCCAAATAGTAAAATACTCATAAATTCCGGCCGAGTCTAAGAATGCATCACATGGCCATTCGCACGGCTGAACCTCCACGGTGCGAGGAAGATTGTACTTGGCCTTCTTCTTCTCCTCATTTTATTTTTCCTTCGAAACCCGGCTCGAGGAGCCTCTCGACAATCTCCTCATCATTTTCTCCCTCTGAAAAATTCTGAAATTTTTAGTGACTCCAAATAAAAGTGAACCAAACTCAATAAAATTGATAGCAACTACTCCTACAAGTGCCTAGAAGCTATATCATGCACCAAAACTACTTTGGACCATATAAATTTGACATGCAAGCTTAAGAACAAGGTCACCACAGGAGCAAAAATTTAAAATATATAAAGCACTAGAACAAAAACTAATTGGACCATTCGAGGAGTCACATACCGAAGAACAATCCCCCAAAACAGTTTTGCAAATGGAGCTTTGCACAAGGAGATCGAAAATGGCAGCAAGATGAGCAAGAACACGGGTTTGAGCTACGAGATGATTTTTTCTGGAGGAAGACGAAGTGGACGGGTACTGGAATAAGTGAAGGGGACCCACAAGGTAGGTGGCGCGCCCAGGGGGTAGGGTGCGCCCTCCACCCTTGTGGCCCACAGGTGCATGTTCAGTGCCAGAAATTCTCAAATATTCTATAAAAAATCATACTAAATTTCCAGGGCATTTGCAGAACTTTTATTTTTGGGGCATTTTTTTATTGCACGGATAATTCAGAAAACTGGCGGATAAAATTATTTTTGCTTTATTTATTCTAAATAGAAGAAACTAAAATGTGGGTACAGAAAGTTGTGCCTTCTAAATTCATCCATCTCATGCCCATCAAAAGGATTCCATTAACAAGGTTGATCAAGTCTTATTAACAAACTTCTTCTGAATGACATGAAACCGGACAATTTTTGAATAACACTAGGTTACCTCAATGGGGATATGCACATCCCCAACAATAAGAATATCATATTTCTTTTTGATAGTAGGAAGAGGTAATTCAAAACCTCCAATAGTGATAGTTGAAGTTTTTCCAACAGAATTGATACTATGAACTTGAGGTTGTTTCTTCAGAAAGTGTACCGTATGCTCATTACCATTAACATGAAAAGTGACATTGCCTTTGTTGCAATCAATAACAGCCCCTGCAGTTTTCAAAAAGGGTGTACCAAGGATGATCGACATACTGTCGTCCTCGGGAATATCAAGAATAACAAAGTCCGTTAAGATAGTAACGTTTGCAACCACAACGGGCAAATTCTCACAAATACTGATGGGTATAGCAGTTGATTTATCAGCCATTTCCAAAGAGATTTCAGTAGGTGTCAACTTATTCAAATCAAGTCTATGATATAAAGAGAAAGTCACAACACTAACACCGGCTCCCAACTCACATAAATCAGTTCTACATAGTTTCTTTTAATGGAGCATTGTATAGTTGGTATTCCTGGATCTCCAAGTTTCTTTGGTATTCCACGCTTAAAAGTATAATTTGCAAGCATGGTGGAAATTTTAGCCTTCGGTATCTTTCTTTTATTAGTAACAATATCCTTCATATACTTAGCATAAGGAGGCATTTTAAGCATATCAGTTAAACGCATACGCAAGAAGATAGGTCTAGTCATTTCAGCAAAGCGCTCAAAATCCTCATCATCTTTTTTCTTGGATTGTTTTGGAGGAAAGGGCATGGGTTTCTGAACCCATGGTTCTCTTTCTCTACCATGTTTCCTAGCGATGAAGTCTCTCTAATCATAATGTTGATTCTTCGGTTGTGGATTATCAAGATCAACAGCAGGTTCAATCTCTACATCAGTATCATTACTAGGTTGAGCACCAACATGAACATCATCATTAACATTATCACCAGGTTCATGTTCATCACCAGATTGTGTCTCAGCATCAGAAATAGAAATTTCATTGGGATTCTCAGGTGTATCAATAACAGGCTCACTAGAAGCATGCAAAGCCATATCCGTTTTTTTCTTTTTATTACTAGGACTAGGTGCATCAGTATTATTTCTCTAAGAATCTTGCTCAACTCTCTTAGGATGGCCCTCAGGATACAAAGGTTCCTGAGTCATCTTACCACCTCTAGTCATAACCCTAACGGCATTATCATTGTTCTTACTATTCAACTAATTAAGAAAATCATCCTGTTCCTTAAGTACTTGTTCCACTTGAGTTCTAACCATGGAAGCATGTTTACTAATAAGGTTAAGATCATTAACAGTTCTACTCATATAATTACCCATGTAGTCAAGCATGTGAGAATTACATTTCAATTGTCTACTAACATAAGCATTGAAGTTTTCTTGTTTAACAATAAAATGATCAAACTCATCCAAGCATTGACTAGCAGACTTATTATGAGGAATATCACCTTCATCAAATCTATAGAGAGAATTTACCTCTACTACCTGTGTCGGGTTATCAAGGCCACGTATTTCTTAAATAGGTGATAAATTTTTAACATCTTCAACTTTAATACCTTTTTCTTTCATAGAGTTCCTTGCCTCTTGCATATCTTCAAGACTGAGAAATAGAACACCTCTTTTCTTCGGAGTTCGCTTAGGGGTTGGTTCAGGAAGTGTCCAATCATTATCATTACTCAATATATTATTCAATAGCAATTCAGCTTGCTCAACAGTTCGTTCCCTGAAAACACAACCAACACAACTATCCAGGTGGTCTCTGGAAGCATCAGTTAGTCCATTATAAAAGATATCAAGTATTTCAGTTTTCTTGAGAGGATGATCAGGCAAAGCATTAAGTAATTGGAGAAGCCCCCCCCCCCCCAAGCTTGTGGGAGACTCTCTTCTTCAATTTGCACAAAGTTAAATATTTCCTTTAAAGCAGCTTGTTTCTTATGAGCAGGGAAATGTTTTTCAGAGAAGTAATATATCATATCCTGGGGACTACGCACACAACCAGGAGCAAGAGAATTAAACCATAACTTAGCATCACCCTTTAACGAGAAAGGAAACAACTTAAGAATATACTAATAGCGAATTTTTTCCTCATGAGCAAATATAGTGGCTATATCATTCAATTTAGTAAGATGTGCCACAACAGTTTCAGATTCATAACCATAGAAATGATCAGATTCAACCAAAGTAATTAACTCAGGATCGACCGAGAATTCATAATCCTTATCAGTAACAAAGATAGGTGAAGTAGCAAACTTAGGATCATATTTCATATCTAGAGGGAGAATCGTAATCTTCAGTTTCAATAATATCATCAGTTTCGGTAATTTCATTCTCTCTAACCTAGAAAGTTGTTCATCAAGAAATTCACCTAGTGGCACAGTATTATCAAGCAAAGAGGTAGTATCATCATAAGCATCATAACAGAAGTGGCATCATCAATAATGTGCGACATATCAAAATCAATAGCAGTTGTAGGTGTCGCAATGTTACTTATAACAGAAGGTGAATCAAGTGCAGAGCTAGATGGTAGTTCCTTACCCCCCTCCTCGTAGTTGATGAAAAAATCTTGGTTCTTTGATATTTCAAATTCCTCATAATGATCAACAGATATAAATCCGAAGTGACTCAAAGAATAGAGCTATGCTCCCCGGCAATGGCGCCAGAAAAAGGTCTTCATAACCCACAAGTATAGGGGATCGCAACAGTTTTCGAGGGTAGAGTCACTACAAAAAAAGACACATCCATGACATTTTGGGCCGAACAAATTTTTTTCCATCATGCTTATGACACTTCTATGACGATAATTGTGACAAAACCCGGTATCATCATAGATGTGGTGGGCTCCTACTTCTATGACAAAAAATTATGATAGAAAATGGGCTTTTCGTCCTGGGCTGGCCGCAGACGTAGCTGCATGACATTCTTTGGGCTGTCCATGACGGAAAAAACCGTGGTAGAAGCGAGGGCGAGGAAAATAACGAGGAGTTCCCGGTTACGGTGGGTGGTCGGGGCCGAGCGATGCGTGTTTCTCTCATACACGTACGCGCGTGGGGGCAAGGCGTTGGGCTCTAACTAACCCCGAGCAAAGCGTTCGCCTACTGAACCCGAGTGATTGCACTACAGGCTACACATTACTGAACCCGAGCGATCGATCGATCCCTGGCTGTTAACTGAAACCGATCGAGTGATTCCTTCGCTACTGCGGATAACTGAAGCCGATCGAACCTGCTGCCTCTTGATGAACAGTGAGCGTTGTTGGGGGGTTGGATGAACAGTTTCCGGTGGGGGTTGGTTGAACAGGACTGAAAGTGCGTTATATCAACTAGAGGGGGGGCTGAATAGGCGATTTTTACAAATTCGCTACTTAGGAATTTCTAGGTGAGGAAATTCCTAAGCAACGAACTTCTTAGCAGCGGAATAGGTACTCATATGCATGCATAACGGAATAGTATCACAGTCATCATGATGAAATGAAACATACACAGAGCATAAGCAGGCTGAAGACAAAGTGACTGATGAACTAGGAATGAGGAAGTTGATAAAGTCTTCAGTCAAAGTCTTCAAACAGTAACGATCAAGTACATCGACACATGAATGAGGAAATGAAAGGGTTGAGGAAATAGAACAAGTAGCTTGGAGAAGATGATGATTTGGTAGACCAGTTCCAACTGCTGTGACAGTCATACGTCTGGTTGGTGCGGCTAGGTATTTAAACCCGAGGACACACAGTCCTCACCGTATTCTCCTTGAGATAAGATCACATAGACCTCGCCAAATCACTCGTGGTAAGTCTTCAGGTGACTTCCAAACCTTCATAGACTCGGTCACTCGACGATCCAAAATTTCCTCTTGGATGCTCTAGATCATGATGCCTAACCATCTGAAGGATGCACATTCCTCAAAGCTAACAAGCGTTGGCTCCACACATGAACAATCTCTTAAGTGATGCTCAATCACTTTGGGTTTGTAGGTGCTTGGGTTTTCCTCACTGATGATTTTTGCTCAAAGTCCTCGGAGGATGGGATGCTCTCAATGACAAGTGTCAGTTTATCTTGGAGCAGCCAACCAACTAGTGGTTATAGGGGGCGTCTATTTATAGCCTAGGGAGCAGCCCGACATGATAAGAGATAAATGCCCTTCAATGATATGACCGTTAGATGGGTAGATATTTTGGGACAGCTGGTGCGTAGCACAACAACGGTTGGATATTTGAGTATCAAATTCCTCAAGGCTATCATGTTCCTCACTTGTAGGCAGTATGCACTGGCAAATTCCTAACTCCTCAGTCAGAACAAATTCCTCAGAGACCAGAAGAACTTCTTCTCTGTCACTGAAGAAATTGACTGAGCTGTATGAGATTTCCAATGGCTTCACTCGAAAGGATTGGGTAGGTGTAGGATTTTGAGATGAGCATCACTTGGAAAGTGTTTCCTTAGTTTTCCCTCAACCCCTTTAACAGTACGGTGTTTCCTATGACTCAAGAAAGAGATGACACTACGAAAACAAAAGTCTTCATGCTTCATAATCCTCGCATGAATATCAAGTCTTCAAGGTCACACCAATTTCCTCACTTTCGAAGTCTTCAAGAAAACCAAAGTCTTCAGTTGAAGACATTCATTTTTAGGGGTCGACTTTCATAGTAAACATCAAACTCCTCATAGACTTATAGACCTGTGTACACTCACAAACTCATTAGTCCCTTAACCTATAAGTCTTCAATACACCAAAATCACTAAGGTGCACTAGATGCACTTACAATCTCCCCCTCTTTGGTGATTAATGATAATATAGGTTAAGTTTTCAACGGGGATAAACATATGAAGTGTAAATACCGATATTGAGGAATTTGATTGCAAGATATAGAAGAACTCCCCCTGAAGATGTGCATATTTGAAGAATTTGCTTTGAATAGCAAATGCACATTGTAGAGTAGAATCATGGAGAGCTCCCCCTATATCTTGTAAGTCATACACACATTTAACATATGATATGAAGAATCTGAAATGCATGATGAAATATAGACTCTAACGAATTCAACATGCGTGCATTAGGGTACTTGAGGAATAAGCATGTCGAAAAGCAGTTCGAAAGAGTTATAGCACCATAGGACTTAAGTTTACAACTCATCAAAGCAAACTCCTCTGAAGAGCAAGAGTTTTAACTTAACAAAAAAATGCCCCTATATAAGAGACCCGCTTGAAGACTAACTCAAATTTCTCCCCCTTTGTCATCGAACGACCAAAAGGGATGAAAAATGAGGACTAACGCCCCTGAAGAATATCATCATGATGTCGATGGAGGAGCGTCAGCGTTGTTGGGGTCATCCGTTGGAGTAGGGCCCGCCATAGTGTCATTCAAGTCTTCCACTTCATCCGTCTCACGCGATGAATAATATGAACTAGCAACAAGCTGAGGAACTTTGACCTTCTTGAATTTCTTCGAAGGTGGCTGTGACCAATCAAAGTCCTGTTGGAATTCCATCTTCTTGAGATCTTCTTCACTATAAAGATGAGATAGAATAGCCCAAGTGCGATCAAAGACTTCATGCAAGTAGTAGTGATTCTTCTTCACAGTGTTTTTTGTGACTGTCATGTTCTGAAGAATTGCACCAAAATGTCTCTTGACCCACTTGTGATTTCTATCAACTTTCTGATGAAGACTAAGGAGCAGTTCACGATCAGTCATCACACACAGAGCTATGGCTTGAGGATATTGCTTTGAAGCTTTGGCGGCAGAGTCTTGTGTTGCAGAGTCATCATTGGTGGAATATGATGTAGCCTTATGAAACTGTCCATCCAATGGACGAGTGCCTTCATCTATAACAGTAGCTTTGCCCTTCTCATCAGCTGAGGAAATGGTCCTTTTGTGGACTTCAATGGGGGGCAAATTGCTGAGATTATTTTGAAAGTCAGCCTTATAATAAATTGAAGACCTTGATCTGATGAATTTCATGATCTGGGGAGCATAAGGCTTCAGCTCAAAAGGTGACAAAGCAAAATTGGCCAAAGTCCTCATGAAGAAATCATGATAGTTGATAGGAATACCATGAATGTTATTGAACAACAGATTCTTCATTATTCCAACAACTACTTCATCATTAGAGTTGTGGCTGTTGATTGGAATGAGGGTTTTGGTCAACATTCTATATACTTTCCTTGGCACATAAAGCAATTCCTTGACGAGGAATGTGGTCCTTGGAGCTTGGCCAGCCTTCAAAGGCTTCATCAGCACTTGCATCAAATGATCTGAGAATTCAGGTTTTGCATACATGAGCCTTCCACTTTTAGTGGGAGGACTGACTAGGACGGCTTGAAGCAATTCAGAGGCCGGTGCTTTGTAGTGACTATTTTCAATCATCCAGTCTAGCACCCATGAATTCACATCTTCAACATTTCCAGTGATGTATAGTGTGGCATAGAACTGAAGAATGAGTTCTTCATTCCAGTTGTAGATTTCGGTGCAGAAGTTTAGTAGCCCAGCGTCATGAAGAACACTGAGGATAGGGGTGAAGCACGGAAGATACTCCATATACACATGAGGAACTTGCTCGTGGTCAATTACCTTGTCCTTATCAAATAGGAGTGAGGAATAGAGATTCATTTGCCTGGCTGTCCAAAAGCGTTTGCGACGAAGTCTAGCAGAGTCATAAGGATTATAATCTTAGAAGAAATGATGATCAGCAAAGAAATCATCAGCTTTGAATTTCTGTTTCTTGGTATGAGGGTTCTGTGGCTTGGGCTGATGATTGTCAGTTGAACTCTTCACAGCCTCATGATGCACAACCTCTGGAGCCAGAAGCTAAGGAATTTCAGTAGCAGTTTCGTCAGCAGCAGCCTTGGCCTCCATTTCTTCAGCACTAGTGGCTGGAACTTCTTCAGGAATAGAATGAAGTGAAGCTTGATGTCCTTCTGAGCCTGTATGAATTTCTTCAGTCTGCAAAGGGGACTGATGAATTTGCTGTAGCGGGGTTGCCAGTGGTGAATTGGGGTGATGACTTTCCCAATAGTCATCATTCAAAATAGGAGTTGTAGACCCAATGTCCACATCCTCATCTTCTTCATCAATTTCTTCCATGCCTGCCTCTTCAGCTGTGAACTAAGGCATGGGCAATGATACCAGCGGAGTTGAAGGGATATCACCCACTTCAATGTCTTCATCCAACTGCTCTGAAGAAGCATCAGAAGGATTTTCATCATCGGTGTCACTTGGAATGACATATTCCTCACCAAAGGGAACAATCTCCTTTGATGGCATGCTTGATATAGGAACAACATCAATTGGGTTCACGAATGAGCTTGTCAAAGTCTTCACTTTCTTAGGAGCGGAAGACTCTGAGGTCGCTGATGCTTTCCTTTTCTTCACTGCTACCCTCTCCACAGCTTTGGTCTTCTTCACTTCTAATGCAGAAGGAAGGTTGACATCTTTCATTTGTGATGACTTTGCAGGAGGAGCAGAAGAAATTGGTTCAATTTCTTCAGGCGCAACTGATGCAGTTGCATTGGCAAGTTTAGATTCCTCAGGCACAGTAGTAGATGTTTCAACTCGCTTGGTTTGGTCTTCAGGCCCAACATTGGAGGTTTCCCTGGCATTTTCTTCAGAGACTGGCATTTTCCCGAATCATTTTCTTCAACAGTGTGATTTTCATCAGCTGTGCTTGCATTCTCTTCAGTAGGCTGAGCAGATGCCTCAGACTGAGGAATTTCTTGTTGCGATGAAGTTGCAACATTTGGAGTGAATCCCTTTGCCATTCTAACGAATCTGACTTTGGCACCTAGCCAATCTGCATGATATGCGTCAAATTCATCAATGAGTGCTTTGATCTCAGTCTGTATGATCACAAGTTCTTCAGGAGACATTTTCACAACATTCTTCTTCAGAAAGTGCTCCTTCTTGTACTAAGCTTTCTCCACTTGCCCGGCCTTCTCAAATTGCCATTTTTCTTCGCCTATGAAGGCTATCAACATACGACTTTGGCCAGGAGTGAGGTTGTAGTCAGGAAGAGGAGTGTTAGGGTCCTTGTGCCATAAATCAATGAAATCAAGGATCAACTTTGGATCCAGCATAAGTGGCACTAGCGGCCCTTGCTTGTCTAGCTCTGATGATTTCAGCCAATTCTTCATCATCAGCTTCATCGTCACTTGACGAAACTTGAAAGGCAACCTGCTTCTTGTGAGGACTTGGCCTTGTGCCTTGTCCAACACTGGCCTTTTTCTTCAGTAAGGTTGGACCAGTTGAAGACTAAGGTGGAGCTGAGGAACTGGAAGATGCTCCCGAAGCAATTGAGATTCCTGTGGTCCTTTGGCAAGAGGCAAGATGCACAGGTGCCGAGGACTTTGCAGTAGTTGCTGAGGATTTTGCAATAAAGGGGGCTGGACCTGCTTTTGAGGATGTTGCTTGAGGAATAGGCCGTGAGGGCTTTGAAGAGCTTGGCCGTGAGGGCATTGCAGCTGAGGAACTTGGCTTGACAGCTGGTTCCTTTGGCATTGCCTTCTTAGGCTTGCTAGCAGCGGCCTCAACAGCGGCGGCAGCAGAGTCTTCATTGAATTTCTTCACTGCTTCTTTTATCATTTTGGCCAACTTATCTTGGCGCTTGGCCCACTCCTTGGGAAAATCCTCACCACTTTTGATGCTAGTGGGATCTGCAACTTGGTCTGGTGCCAATGGACGTCTTGGGCATGGAGGGTGTATGGAGAATTTCTTCATGTATTTCGGAGTCACATATCGATACCCCTCCATTCTTTGGCCCACCCCCTTTCAATCCGCTGAATGTGCACCTTGCGCTGATTTTTGTTCTCCTTGCCATGCTTGGCTTCATTAGGAGTACAATATTCATCATATATGTCATCAGGGATTTCAAAAGCAGTATTTGCTTCTGGTCTCTTTCCTACCTTCTTAGGTCTTTTACCATTAGCCATTTTCTTCAATTGAGGATTACGAACAATCGAATTTTTTGACGAGGTATGCAATTTGTCTTCAAGGAACGCTGCCAATGAGTTAAGTTGATGAGAACCTAGAGATTCAGCAGCAGACGTGTGTACCTGTGAACAGAGTATAGGTGCGAAGAATTTGGAGAGGTCATATGCGTTCTCAGAAGTTTTTAAAAAGAATCAAGTTTGAGGAATTTGACCATGGTTGTCTTGAGGAATTTCACTAAGCGTTCTTGACTTAGGTTCTAGAGTTGTATAGATTAGAAAATCCACACAATTGAGGAATGAGGAAAAATGTTGCTTAGGGAAACAAATCAAGAATAGAAACAACATGGTGTTTAAGAGTATGGAAGTTGAAGAATAAACATCTTTTGAAGATTTTGTGGAAATCATCAGAATCAACAAGGGCAGTACAAACAAATTTTATTTACCCTTGATGAAGAACACGACGAACTGAGAGTATTATTGGAGAAGCTCGTCCATTCGGATCTTCCATGCCCTAACTTTGCGCTGGAAGACAGCTGCGGCGGCGGCGGAGTGAAGATTTGCACGGCCGACGCAAGTTCGACGGTGATGAGGTCGAGGCAGTGAATCCTCACCGGCGATGATGGAAGGTAGCGGTGGTGCTAGGTCAGAGAGCTCGAGTGAGGGGAGTGAGATCGAGCGGAATAAATGAGGTTTGAGGAGGGCAAGGGGTATTTATAGCCGAGGTAAAAAACGACACGTCTGAAGAAATTGGACAAATGTGCCCCTGACCCTTCCCATACTAGCGACATGTGTCACCCACGTACTGAGAAGTGGAGATCGTGGGTGAATAGATTAATCTTATCGTGGGATGCGGAACGGTTTGAGCGGCAAAAGCCGAAAATTCAGATAAGAAAATTTTAATGTTTCGTTCGCAAATTCGTCAGCTGTAAGGACACAGTGAAGATTTTGAACAGGTTTCAAATAGAACGCACATGAAGAATTTGTGAACAGACTAGGTTGAGTTTAGCATAGAGGGGGACAGGTCCGATCACATTCACTTAGGCAAAAAGGTCAACTTGAAGAATTAGGAATAAGTGAATACTGTAGAGGATTGAAAACCCAAATATATATCTATAGTCAATGAAGAACACAGTCGGAAAGAGTGAAGACTTTGCAAAGTTGAAGAATTTGACCAATTGAGGAATTTGAAAATGAGGAAAAACTCAAATTTAAGATTTTCAACTTTTGTTGGTGGCATGACCCACCGTATAAGAATTATGATTTCATACGCCGCGTACAATTATCATAGGGCTCCGAGAATCAAATTCTTCATTAATTTCTTCACACTTAGACGGTTAGTCTTCATTGATTGAAGAAAAATGTTACTTCGTGTGCTGCACATCTAAGTCATCAATTTTGCATAAGTGTTAGTATGTGTGTACCTTTTAAAGAACATTCGAAGATTCTAAGATATTTAGCTCACACCACAACTTGCTAAATCTCTTCTCATCCAAGGGCTTTGTGAAGATATTCACTAGCTGTTCTTCAGTCTTCACGTGCTAAATAGAGATGTCGCCTTCAACACATAATCTCGAAGAAAATGATGACGAATCTGGATGTGCTTTGTCTTCGAGTGCGGAACTGGGTTATGAGCAATCTTGATGGCACTCATTGTCACTGTAGAGAGGCACACTCTTCACATTTATACCATAGTCCTTGAGGGTTTGCTTCATCCATAGCAATTGAGCATTGCACAAACTAGCAGCAATGTACTTAGCTTTAGCAGTAGAGAGTGATATGCAGTTCTGCTTCTTCGAGGACCAACATACTAAGGATCATCTGAGGAAATGGCATGTGCGTGATGTTGACTTGCGATGCACACGATCACCATCATAGTTAGAGTTAGAATATCCAATGAGATCAAAAGCCGAGCCCTTGGGATACCATAATCCAAGTGTTGGAGTGTGAGCTAGATATCGAAGAATATGTTCACAGCCTTATGGCGTGATTCCTTCGGTGTAGCTTGAAAACGGGCACACATGCAAACACTAAGCATAATATCTGGCCTAGATGCACATAGATACAATAAAGGGCCAATCATGGAGCAGTATACCTTTTGATTAAAGTCTATGCCATTTTCATCAGTGCATAGATGGGCATTTGTGGGCATAGGGATTTTGACGGCTTTGAAATCTTGCATGCCGAATTTCCTCAACACATCCTTGAGGTATTTCTCTGGAGATATGAAGATGCCATTGCACTGTTGACGAATTTGAAGACCCGAGAAGAATTTCAATTCTCCCATCATAGACATTTGATATTCCTCACTCATCATATAGGCAAATTTGTCACTGTAACGTTGGTTTGTACAGACAAAGATAATATCATCAACATATATTTGGCACACGAATAATTCATCATCATATGTTTTGGTGAAAAGAGTCGGGTCAAGTGAACCGGGTCTGAAGCCTTTCTTCATGAGGAATTCCTTCAAAGTATCATACCACACCCGAGGGGCCTGCTTGAGGCCATAGAGGGCCTTATTGAGTCTAAAGACTTTGTCGGGATGCTTAGGATCTTCAAAACTTGGGGGTTGAGCAACATATACTTCTTCCTCAAGCTTACCATTGAGGAATGCACTTTTCACATCCAATTGATATAAGACGATATTATGATGGTGAGCATAAGCAAGCAATATGCGAATAGCCTCAAGTCTAGCAACAGGTTCAAAAGTTTCATTGAAATCAATTCCTTCAACATGTGTGTAGCCTTGAGCTACAAGACAAGCCTTATTCCTCACCACAAGGCCATTTTCATCTTGCTTGTTGCGGTAGTTCCATTTGGTACCGATGATATTGTGCTTGCGTGGGTCTGGCCGCTTGACAAGTTCCCAGACATTGTTGAACTCGAATTGATGTAATTCCTCTTGCATCACTTGAATCCACTCAGGCTCCAGAAATGCCTCCTCAACTTTGGTGAGCTCTGTGATAGAGAGAAAAGCAAAGTGACCACAAAAGTTAGACAAATGTGAATCCCTTGAGCGTGTGAGAGGACCTGGTGTGTTGATGTCGTCGACGATTTTCTTGATCTGCACTTCATTTGTGACGCGAGGATGAGCTGGTTGACGACGTTGAGTGGGCTTCGCATTTTATTCAGAGCCATTTTCCTCAGGTGCACCAGCATGATATTCTTCACATTTTGGAATGACTTCTTCAGCAGATTCCTCAGTGGGTATGACATCCTCAGTAGCCTTGAACTTGATGGATTCCTCAGGTGACATTTCATCTAGCACAGGAGGTAGGTGCTCTCTTTGTGAGACATTAGTTTCACCAAACCACACATCTACAGTTTCAACAACCTTGTGGTGAAAGGTGTTGAAGACTCTATAAGTGTGCGAGTCCTTTCCGGAACCAAGCATAAAACCTTCATGTGCTTTCGGTGCAAATTTAGAATTCTGATGAGGATCTCTAATCCAACATTTAGCACCGAAGACTTTGAAATAACTCACATTGGGTTTCTTGTCGGTGAGGAGTTCATATGAGGTCTTTTTGAAGAATTTGTGAAGATATACCCTGTTGATGATGTGGCACGCAGTATCAATTGCCTCAGGCCAGAAGCGAGGAGGTGTATTGTATTCATCAAGAGTAGTGCAAGCCATCTCAACGAGAGTCCTGTTCTTGCGTTCCACGACGCCATTCTGCTGAGGAGTATAAGGGGCAGATAACTCGTGAGTAATACCAAGTTCATCAAGATAGTCATCAACACCAGTGTTCTTGAACTCGGCCCATTGTCACTCCTAATGTGCTTAATCTTCACACCGAAATTCGTTGAGGACCTCGAGGAAAATCATTTGTAGACTTCCTGCACTTCAGTTTTTGTAAGTGATGATATGCACCCATGTGTAAGGAGAATAGTCATCAACAATTACAAACCCATATAGAGATGTTGCATTTGTGAATGTGGCATAATGAGTAGGGCCGAAGAGATCCATGTGAAGAAATTCACATGCACGAGTGGTAGTCATGATAGTCTTTGAGGGATGCTTGGAGTTGGTCATCTTTCCAGCTTCACAAGCTCCACATAGATGGTCCTTGAGGAATTTGACACCCTCGATGCCAATGAAGTTTGCTTCTTCTTCGCGAGTGTGTGCAAGTTCCTCATGCCAGCATGACCTAGTCGTCGATGCCATAACTAGCCTTCTGAAGCTTTTGCAAGTAGACAAGTGGCAGGATGTGGTCCCGCAAAAAAATCAACAATATGCAAGTCTCCTCTCCTAAAGCCTTCAAACACTTTGGAATTGTCAGATTCCATGATCACAACACAATGATATTTTGCAAAGACGACCACCATATCAAGATCACAGAACATTGAGACAAACATGAGGTTGAATCCTAAGGACTCGACAAGCATGACTCTGTCCATGTGTCGATCCTTTAAGATCGCAACCCTACCTAGACCCAATACCTTTCTTTTGCCTTTGTCAGCGTAGGTGATATGCTTCAGATGCGATGGAGATAAAGCAGTGTCCATGTCGGTGTCAAAACCGGCGGATCTCGGGTAGGGGGTCCCGAACTATGCGTCTGAGGATCGAAGGTAATAGGAGGCAGGGGACACGATGTTTACCCAGGTTCCGGCCCTCTTGATGGAGGTAATACCCTACTTCCTGCTTGATTGACTTTGATGAGTATAAGGGTTACAAGAGTTGATCTATCTCGAGATCGTAATGGCTAAACCCTCCGGTTTATATGGACACCGGAGGGGGCTAGGGTTGTACGGAGTCGGTTTACAAAGAAAGGAAACTACACATCTGGACGCCAAGCTCGCCATCCACGCAAAGGAGAGTCCCATCCGGACACGGGGGAAGGCCTCCTATCTTGTATCTTCACGGCCCATAAGTCTGGCCCATGTCACATAGCCCGGACGCCCAAGGACCCCATTGTCCAGGACTCCCTTAGTAGCCCCCGAACTTGCCTTCAATGACGATGTTGCATCTGGTTTTATGTCTTCGGCTTTGCAAGGCAGGTTCTCCATTTTACTTCATATAGTTCGGCTTTATATTAAATACCATACCCTTCAACTTCTGCGCCCCCGTCACTTTGGCTTCCACATATCAGATGAATACGAAAAAGTCTAAGTGTTTTTACAAATAACCCCTTGACCATATGGGGAAGGCGTATATTTAAGGAGACTGAATCTCAGATGCCATTCCTCTCCAGGCGAAAATCCATAGAGCTTGCCATAGGAAACCAACGAAACATGGCTGGCGCTCCCAGTTCTTCCTCCCGCCCCCATGGCCCTCAAAAAGGCGATTGGGAGAGCTTCTTGGTATCCCACGCCCAGTTGACCATGCGTCAGATGCAGGGTTATCTCCCTCCCTCGGATCTAGTCCCTGTTCGGGCGGGATTAACTTCCATCAACGGCGAAACCCTGGCGGAGAACTTCCCCAATCCTTCTGGTGGGGAGCGGGTGTGCTTTGTTTCCTTCCTGCTGAGAGGCGTAGGGTTTCCGATCGACCCTTTCCTCAGAGGTCTCTTGGAGTATTATGGCCTCGAACTACACAATCTCACGCCAGGCTCCATCCTGCACATCGTGGGCTTCGTGGTTCTTTGCGAGCTGTTCCTAGGCTACGAGGCCCACTTCAAGCTATGGAGGAAATTTTTCTGCCTCGTCCCCCACTCCCAAAAGGGATCCATATTCGAGGTGGCGGCACCGAAGTATGGCAAGCACTCCGAAGAAGGCCTCCGAAGAGTGGCACTCAGAGTGGTTTTGCATCAAAGACGTTGTTCTCCCGAACCCAGTCCGGTGCGGTCTTCCCGAATTCTCCACTGCTCCTTTAAAGAAGCACGCCAGCTGGCGTCTCCGAAGTCTCGAGGAAGAAGACAGTGCAGAGATTAAAAGGCTAGTAAGCAAGATCAAAGTACTTGCCCACTCCGGACTGTCCATAATCGAGGTAATGGCGATTTCAATAACGCGATGTGTTCAGCCACTCCAATTAGGAGGGCTTCCCATGTGGCATTACAATGGGGAGGACGACGCATCACACTGTGGGTGCAAGGGTCCGGACAATTTTGCCGCCTTGGCCGCCATGTTGGCTGATCTTTACAAAGGGGAGAAGGAAGACTTCACTCGCCTTAAATACCGAGAAGGTTTCTCCATGTATAACCCCATTGGCTGGGTGAGTTTCTGACCATAGGCCTCACCTAATCTTTTCACTTGGTCATGCTTAATCGAACTTAATCCGGCCACTTTTAACAGGAATGGAGAAAAGTTGTCGCGGGGATCTACAGCCCCGCTCCGCAACCGGGGGACCATATTCAAGACCTGGATCCCGGATTTGAGGAAGATCCGGATATATTTATAGAACTTCAGGAGGGAGTCTTTTATCAGGCGAGCTACGACGACACGGAAGTGGCTATTACAGCCGATTACCCGGCATTCTCCCTTCCTCCCGTGTAAGTACTCAGGAGACATCCCCTCAAAAAGAGTTTTCCCGTTGCGCCCCACCCATCGCACTGTATCGTGCTCCCAAGGAGCGATGCTCGTCCCATAGAACTGCGGCAAAGGCGTCCTATAAGAAGACGACGCTTGCGCAGGGCGAGTCTTCGAAGTGGAAGGCAAACGATGATACTGCCGAGCCTCCTCTTTCATCAAAGAGGTATAATCTTTTGACATGCACTCAGTGGGTAGACCGGTCCGTGACGTTGCCTGCTGTGCCGCATTGTTGGAGGAGCGTGCGCTGGACTGTATCCGGAGACCCGGCCGGCTATGCACAAGCTAATCTGGTCCCGGACCCTATCACAAGGACTGGGGTTGATACATGTGCAATACCGGATTGTCGGCTCCCAGAGGATTCGGATAATGTATCCGTCACCAACTCCGAAGTGGAGAGTGCGATGAAACGTTGGCGGCCGAGAGCGGCTATGCGTGACCCAAATTTCACTGAGGAGGCATTCAGCGCTTTCAGCTCAGCGGATGCATACATCCGAGCTACTCGGGATGGGCTTGCTGGAGCCACTCACCAGCTCTCAAAGGATATGCGGGTAAGAACTTTTGTGTAGATTTAATAGTCATATGCCGGTAGCCCCCAAGTCTTGAAGCAGTTGGCCCAACTGATTTAAGGGTCATTACATCATCAAGTACTCATGGAGAAAAATAACACATTATCCAAGGAGCTAGAAGACTGCCGAACTAAGCTAACTGTTGCCACCGCCGAACTGGAAAATATAAAGAAATCCAAGAAGGCACCTGATGGTAAGCACAACAGTAGCCCGGAAATATAATTCCATGCCCACATTGCTTTTATTAAATATGCATTATTGGCAGGGTCACCAGATCAGCTGGAGGAGAGGCTCAGGGCTGCTCAAGCGGACAAACAACACGCCGAAGGGCAAGAACCGCTGGTCAATGTGTATTAACACGGGCCATTGATGAGAAGAACAAACTACAAGATATAAACATCAAGCAAGCCGAAGAACTGAAGCACGTAAGAGCCCAGCTATCGGATGCCTTGAAGGAGAATAGAAAGCTGAAAGGCGGCATATTCAGTATGATCTTAAACCTGACTTTCGTATGGTCCCCTGATAAAAAGTTTTACGAGTTTATTTTTGTAGGTGTGCTGACTGGGCGGCCCGAGGCAGAGGTATCTGGGTTTCAAGGCGACCTGCTACAAGAGCTGTCCAAAGTGCACGAACGAGCTCGGAAAGCAATGAGTAACATGGCTATGGCTTTATGGCCATCCGATTCTCCTCTAGGAAGTATGGAGGGGCTCGTGAAGTTATTCAAGGGAGCTCGACGCCGTTTTTAACTATGGAAGGTGTCAGCATGCCGCGAAGGTGCACGAGAGGCCTGGGCCATGGTGAAAACGCGGTACACCGGACTTGATCCGGATCATATGGCCCGGGTCGGACCTCGGGGACCAGACGGACAAGAAATTCCAGTTAATTTGGTATACGACCAAGTAAAGATAGTCACCACAACAGGATTGTAAACTAGACAGCCTGTTAGATGGTCTAGAGGAGGAAAAAGTTTTTGATTCCATGTAACAATGTACTTGTATCGCCAAACTTATCTCCACCCGAATTGTAAAACAATTGTCATGGCAGACTGTCCGCTTCTACCTCCGAAACCCAAGGGTTGGAGTGTTTCTGAATAGTATATCGACGGCAAATGCCGAGGTTTGTTCGGAAACCAAGCAGTCCGGTCATAATTTCTTTTACAGACAAGTTGTAGTTGGGGAGTTATGTTATATTACATATGAAAGTAAGAAAGATCTTCCAGAAAGAATTGTTCCATTAAAGATTCCTCTCTCTGGGTCAGCGTGCGTGATGCTAAAAAAACACATTACGCTTTAATATTTGGGGGCTTATATTGTAACAAGGGTAGTGCGTGATGCTAAAAAATCACATTACGCTTTAATATTTGGGGGCTTATATTGTACCAATTATTCTGCCGACCTTATATTGTAACAAGGGTAGCTTTCGGCTTCACCCGTCTGAGGTACATGTCCAGATAACCCGGTGCTAAGAATCGAGAGGTGCTCCCTTTATGCCTAGCCAAACAAGCGGGAACATTGGGCATCAGCACAGGAGCCAGGCAACCCAGCTTGGCAAAAAGTTAAGTCATATTGGTGCATATAGTGGCGAAGAAAGGACATATATGATCAGACGACACATATATATGGTGATCTTGATGCTGAAAAAATAATAATAAGCTTCTATGAAAAGAAGCCCCCAGGTTGGGTATGTACATTTAAGGATGTATACCCCTCAAGTGTGCGGGTTACCCGAACACGAGCTAGAAAATGTATAAAAACGAGAAAAAAGGAAAAGTGAAAAGGAGTAGAAGGAACGAGGAATAAGGTACATTGTGTGGACTTAGGCGTAGAATCTTCGGAGCCGGGCAGCGTTCCATGGATTCAGCTCCAAACGATTATCCGCAGCATTACGAAGGTGATAGGCTCCTCCAGTGAGAACTTCATCTATGATGAAGGGACCCTCCCATTTGGGCTTGAGCTTGTCCTTTTTATTCTCTGGTAGGCGTAGAACGAGATCACCGACATTATAAGTCTTTGCTCATACTTCTCTACTTTGATATCGCCGAGCTAACTATTGGTAGAATGTGTAACGGGCCTTCGCAATGTCGGGCTCCTCCTCCAGGCCGTCCAAATCGTCCTGCTGATCGAGCTCAGCTTGTCTCTCTTTGTACATGCGCACTCGAGGTGAGTCGGGAATAATGTCGCAAGGCAAAACCGCCTCTGCACCGTACACCATGAAGAAAGGTGTGTCCGCAGCCCCTAGAGTATGGAATCGAGTTCCTTAACCCAGTGCTTGTCTGATTCTTGCAGGGATCGCACTACTCCGGGTTTGATGCCGCTCATTATCAGGCCATTAGCCCGTTTGACCTGACCGTTTGTTTGAGGGTGATATACGGAGGCATAATCGCGCTTAATGCTCAAATTAGCGCACCAAGCCTTCACCTTGTCGGCCGTCAAATTAGAGGCGTTGTCAGTAATAATACTATGCGGGACACCATAACGGTGTACAACACCGGATATAAAGTCTATCACCGGTCCGGCTTCAGCCGTTTTGACTGGTTTGGCCTCTAACCACTTAGTGAACTTATTGACCATAACCAGCAAATATTTCTTATTATAGCTTCCCCTTTGAGGGGTCCGACCATGTCTAGCCCCTAGACCGCAAAAGGCCAAGTAATGGGGACTGTTCGTAGGGCAGTGGGTAGCATATGACTTTGATTGGCAAAAAGCTGGCATCCAACGAAGCGCTGTATGAGGTCATGTGCATCTGCTCGGGCCGTGGGCCAAAAGAAACCTGTACGGAAGGCCTTACTTACAAGGGCCCGAGCTACGGCGTGATGGCCGCCAAGACCAGCATGTATTTCAGCCAAGAGCTATAGTCCCTCTTCTTCGGAGATACATCTTTGAAGGACTCCAGTAGTACTTTTCTTGTAGAGTTCTTCACCATGAACTTTATAGGCTTTCGAGCGTCGGACAATATGACAAGCCTCGGTCTGATCACCAGGGAGCTCCTTCCTAGTAAGGTAAGCCAGGAAAGGTTCAGTCCACGGGGCAATTACAACGATAATTTCATGGGCCGACGGTGTTATTTCGGTGCCCGAGCCCCCGATGATATCGGAACTGTGTTCGGAATCTGGGGGTATTATTGGCTCCGGACAAGTGTTGCCGCTCTCGTCCTGCCACACCACGGATGGCTTGAAGAGCCTCTCCACAAAGGTGTTAGGCGGGAATTGGTTGCGTTTAGTGCCCATGCGAGCAAGGATGTTTGCTGCTTGATTACTCTCTCGAGCCACGTGATGAAACTCAATGCAAGCCCCTCAAACCGAGCTGATATTTTGAGTACAACATTGCGGTAAGCCGCCATCTTTGAATCTTTTTCATTGAATTCTCCATTCATTTGGGATATTGCAAGGTTTGAATCCCCGCACACCTCGAGGCATTGTATGCCCATAGAGAAGACCATCCGAAGATCGTGCAATAGAGCCTCGTATTTGATTGCATTGTTAGAGTCGGTATACAATATTTGTAACACATAACAGACTGTGTCTCCTATGGGGCATGTCTAGACAACACCAGCCCCTAGTCCGGCTAACATTTTAGAGCCATCAAAGTGCATCACCCAGTTGGAATATGTGCTGTACTTCGGCCTCTGTCCATTCGGCGACGAAGTCAGCCAACACTTGAGATTTAATGGCTCAGCGTGGCTTGTATGTTATTTCGAATGGTAAGAGCTCAATGGCCCATTTGGCAATCTGACCAGTGGCGTCCCAGTTGTTTATAATCTCATTGAGTGGTACTTCTGAAGCCACTGTGATCGAACACTCTTGAAAGTAGTGCCGCAGCTTCCGAGATGCCATAAAGACCACTTATGTTATCTTTTGATAGTGTGGGTATCGGGATTTGCATGGTGTAAGGACCGTCGATACGTAGTACACCGGTTTTTGGAGTAGGAATGTATGTCCCTCTTCCTCTCGTTCGACGACGAGCACCACACTCACCACTTGGTGAGTTGCGGATATGTAGAGCAACATAGGTTCACCGACGTTTGGTACGACAAGGATTGGGTTGCTCGCTAACAAAGTTTTTATTTCTTCCAATCCATATGTTACCGCGTCCGTCCATGCGAAGTGGTCGGTGCATCGGAGCAGGCAATAAAGTGGCAATGCCTTTTCACCCAATTTGGAGATAAAGCGGCTCAAAGCTGCCACACACCTAGCTAGTTTTTGGACCTGCTTGAGGTCTGTTGGTGTTGCCAATTGTGATAGGGCTCGGATTTTGGCTGGGTTTGCTTCGATTCCTCTATTGGAAACAATGAACCCAAGAAGTTTTCCAGGTAGAACGCCGAAAACGCACTTTTCCGGATTGAGCCGTATGTCATATGCTCGGAGATTGTCGAATGTGAGGCGTAAGTCATCCACCAATGATTCAACATGTTTAGTTTTGATGCTTACATCATCTACGTTTGCCTCAACTGTCTTGCCAATTTACTTTTCCAGGCATGTTTGAATCATGCATTGGTAAGTGGCGCCGGCGTTTTTGAGCCCGAAAGGCATAGCGTTGAAGCAGAAAGGCCCATAACGGGTGATGAATGCCGTTGCGGCCTGGTCAGATTCCTTCATCTTTATTTGATGGTAGTCGGAGTATGCGTTGAGGAAACACAGTGAATCGTGTCCCGTAGTTGCATCAATAATCTGGTCAATGCGATGTAGTGGGAAGGGGTCCTTAAGGCATGCCTTATTAAGGTCTTTGAAATCGACACACAGGCCGAGGATTTATCCTTCTTCGGCACCATGACCAGCTTTGCTAGCCAGTCCAGATGTTTGATCTCTCTGATAAACCCGGCTTCCAATAGCTTGGCTAGCTCCTCCCCATAGCTTGTTGCTTGGGTTCGGAAAATCACCGCAACGTTTGCTTGACTGGTTTGTATCCCTTCAGTATATTGAGACTATGTTCGGCCAGTCCGCGTGGGATTCCTGGCTAATCCGAAGGGTGCCAGGCGAAGATGTCCCAATTCTCGCGCAGGAACGTACGTAACATGGCGTCGACTGCCGGAACCAGCTGTGCCCCAATGGAAGCTCTCTTCTTGGGGTCCGTCGGGTGAACTTGAAATTTGACTATTTCCTCTGCTGGTTTGAAGGAAGTGGACTTAGGCCTCTTATCGAGGATTAGGTCGTCCCTGTCCACTGTGGAGCATAGGGTGGTTAATTCTTCGGCCGGAAGGGCCTCGGATAATGCCTCGAGGGCCAAAGATGTGGTTTCGTTTTCGGTGCGGAGTGTTATGTCTGGATCACTAGTGATACTGATAACTCCATTGGGCCTGGGCATTTTAAGCTTCATGTACCCGTAATGGGGTATGGCTTGAAAGCGTGTGAAAGTGTCTCGCCTATCGGCGTTTTGGGAACGGGGGTCCCCAGACTTGCCTGCCTGCGGCCTGCGGCATGGCTCAAGTGGGGGCCCAGTGCGGCCCATCTTCATCAGCTCAAGCTCAAGACCCTCGCGAGGGGCCAAGCCTCGCGGGGCGGACGACGGGAAGCTTCCTCAGGAGCGGCCTCCTCAGGCAGGCTCGCGAGGAGGCGGAGAGATCAATGCAAGGGTACCTCGCGAGGATCCCGTGACGCAAGCCATGTGGATCAAGGCCAGGCGGGCGCCAGGCGGGCGCCGGCCTGCGCAGAGTCCTTGTTTCCCCTTTGGTGCAAAGGGGGCAAGCACAGGCCAAGGCATCAGGCAAAGGTTACCATTCCGGTGCAACGAGACCAACACTAGCCGGACGGCCGGATGGAGGTCACCATGGAGCCCAAGACGGCATCACCACCAGTGCTTTTGGCAGCCGAAGACCACCTTTGGTCAGGATAACTTGTACTAGATGTTCCCCTTCAAAATGGCCAACTGTTGGCGCCCTTCCCGCTCAATTATTCAGGGAGAGGCCCAGGGCCTCTATAAATAGAGCTAGCCACCACAGAGTGGAGGCATCGAGCAGAGACCAAGTAGAACATACCGCACCAGCTCAAGAACACCCCTCGCGAGGCTGTTCTTCCTTTGTACGGTTCATCTCAGCCCCTGAGGCAATCCACCACACCACACACTGAAGTAGGATATTACACCACAACGGTGGCCTGAACCAGTATAAACTCGTGTCCTTTGTGTTGTTCGTCGTTTCCAGCTTAGATCACACGAGGAGATCGGACGTACATCGGTAGGGGAGAGATCTCCGCGCGCACCCCAGAGTTCGAACCTTAAGGGTCTGTCGGAACCCGAAATCCAACATTTGGCGCGCCAGGTAGGGGTGCGCCGGAGTTTTCCCTCCGACGACCCGCTCTCCACCAACACCATGTTTCGCCCTCATGGTGGACGATGCACCACCCGCTCCAGCAGCCGATGCCGACACTAGGGCTTGGGGGCTCCGAGCCTTGGCCCCCGCCTTGCGACAGGTGCAGTGGCCGCGCAAGTTCAAGCCCGAGATGCCGCCGCATTACAACGGCGTGATGGATCCGCTGGTTTTCCTGCTGGCGTATGAAGAGGCTGTCTTGAAAGCCGGGGGCGACGACCGGGTGATGGCCAACTGGTTTCCCATAGCCCTCGCCGGCGCCCCGCGCATGTGGCTGCTCCACCTGCCGACGACCTCCGTGACCTCCTGGGGGGAGCTGTGTGACCTCTTCCTCGCCCGTTATGCCGCACCAGTGTCGACCGTCATCGCAGCTCTCTTGGGTGGCTCGCAGGCACCAGCCTCGAGCCACCACGTCAAGCCGTTCACCCGCCAGATCAGCACCGCCTCCAAGCGCCGAGAAGCCCCCCAGGCTGGTTGGCGTTCGAGGCCGATCTAACCTTCGACTCGGATGATCACCCCTCCAACCCCATCGGTTCGGGCGCGCTCCCGATGCTGTGCACTCCCACCATCTGCCAAGTGGCCGTCACCAGGACCCTCATCGACGGCTGCGCTGGCCTCAACGTGCTCTCGGTGGAGGTGGAGGCCTTCAGCCTCCTCCACGTGCCACTGGAGTGGCTTCAGCCCAGCAGGCCTTTCTCGGGCGTCGGAATCGGTTCCACCGCCTCCTTGGGACAGATCCGCCTCCCAGTGACCTTCGGCACCTACGACAACTTCCGCATAGTGCTGATCGACATCGACATCACTCCCATCGGCCTCCCCTACAATGCCATCATCGGCTATCCGGCCTTGGCCCGTTTCATGGCGGCAACTCACCCGGCGTACAACCTCATGAAGATACCCGGGAGCAGCGGCGTCCTTACCGTGTCAGGAGACACACGGGACGCGCTGCAGGCACTCAAGCTTGTTTTTAGGGCGGCCGCGGTGGCGCAGCCAACCAGCACCGATGCCCTTGAGCCCAAGGGGGCTGCGCCGGCTAAAAAGAAGCAGCTATTCACCCAAGACAAGGCGGAAACCAAGCAGGTATTGGTCGACAAGGACGGGTCCACTGACGCCACCTTCACCATAGGAGCCAACCTCGAGCTCGAGCAGGAGAAGGCCTTGGTAAGGTTCCTGCGCGTGAACAAGAAGGTGTTCACATGGGAACCAGATCAGTTAGCGGGGGTCCCAAGGGTTGTGATTGTGCATCACCTCAACGTGTGCCCCAATGTGCGCCCCGTGAAGCAGAAGGCGAGGCGACAGTCCACTGAGAAACAAGCTTTCATCGTTCAAGAGACACGGAAGCTAGAAGCAGCAGGGGTTATCCGCGAGGTCCGCTACCCTGATTGGTTGGCTAATCCGGTCGTCGTGCCAAAAAAGGGGGAAAGGAACGCATGTGTGTCGACTTCACCAACCTCAAAAAAGCATGCCCACATGATCCATTTCCGCTCCCCCGCATTGACCAGATAGTCGACTCCACCGCAGAGTGCGACCTATTGTGCTTACTGGATGCTTTCTCGGGCTATCACCAAATCAAGATGGCGGTGGAAGATGTGGAGAAAACGGCTTTCCTGACCCCATGCGGAGTGTACTCCTATATGTGCATGCCATTCGGGTTGCTCAACGTAGGCGCAACCTTTCAGCGGCTGATGCACATCGCCTTGGGCTGGCAGCTCGGGAGGAACGCTGAAGCTTACGTCGACGATATTGTGGTGAAGTCTCGGGAGGAAAAAACCCTGATACAGGACCTGGAAGAAACTTTTGCGAGCCTCAACGAAGTGGACCTGCGGCTCAACCCGGAGAAGTGCGTGTTTGGAGTCCCCTCGGGCAAGCTCCTGGGTTTCCTAGTGTCCCACAGGGGCATCGAGGCCAACCCCGGAGAAGGTCAAGGCAGTTGAAGACATGAGCCCGCCAAGGACCCTTAGAGAGATGCAGAAGCTCACCGGGCGAGTAACCGCGCTAGGGCGCTTCATCTCCAAGCTGGGGGAACGAGCACTGCCCTTCTTCAAGCTGATGAAGAAGAAGGGCCCCTTCGTATGGACTGAAGAGGCCAACAAGGCATTCCAGGATCTCAAGAGGTACCTTACCAACCCACCAGTGATGGTAGCTCCGCGTCCTCGGGAGCCCCTGGTGCTCAACCTTGCGGCCACCCCCTACTCCGCTAGCGCAGCCCTGGTGGCAGTCAGGGAGGAGCGCCGGACCAAGGCCGCATCAACCATCTAGGCTAAAGCAAAGCAAAGCCAAGAGGGCCTCGCCAAGACCACGACCGTGGCCGAAAGGGAACAACCACAGCAGGAGAACACGCCTGGAGCAGGCGAGGCCACTGCGAGCGACCAAGCACTGGGGGCTCTGCCATCTCAGGAGATGCCTCGGCCTCCGGAGGACGCAAACTGCGCCGGCACCCTCAACCTCGTCGAGCACCCCGTGTACTTCGTCAGCACAGTGCTACGGGACGCAAGGGCGCGGTACCCCATGCCGCAAAAACTCCTCCTCGCGCTATTAGTGGCCTCACGCAAGCTGCGGCACTACTTCCAAGGGCATCCTATCAAAGTCGTCTCAGCGTATCCCTTGAAAGAGTGCTCAAGGGCCCAAACTCGGCTGGAAGAGTCGCTGAATGGAACATCGAACTACAAGCATTCCAGCTAGAATTCAGTACGACCAGAGTCATCAAGGGAGCCGCACTTGCAGATTTCATGGCAGAATGGGCAGAAGCACCGGGTCTCGAGGCACGCGAAGACCGATCACTTTCCTCGGGAAGTGAAGCACCGGACGGCTGGGTCATGTACTTCAATGGGGCGTTCTCTTGACACGGCGCGGGAGCTGGCGCGGTGCTTGTATCCCCTACCCAGGAGAAACTCTACTACGCCGTACAACTCTGCTTCCAGCACGGAGAAAAGGTATCCAACAACATAGCAGAGTACGAAGGCCTGATAGTCGGCTTGAGAGCCGCAGCCGCCTTAGGGGTAAAGCGCCTCATCATCAAGGGCGATTCGCAGCTCCTCGTCAACTTCTCCAACAAGGTATACGAACCAAAGGACGAGCACAAGGAAGCCTACCTCGCCGAGGTTCGCAAGATGGAGAAACAGTTCCGGGGGCTGGAGTTGCAGCATGTGCCTCGCGGCACCAATCAGGAGGCCGATGACATTGCCAAGAGTGCATCTAGGCCGCTGCCTCAGGAGCCTGGCGTCTTCGAGGAGCGACTCTTCAGACCCTCGGCGGTGCCGTCACTGTCGAGCACGGCACAACCAAGGGAGGAGCTCCCTCAGCCGCCTGCCTCAGGAGCTCTGGTCTGCGGCCCGGCCTCAGGGGCACGCGTGCTCCTGGCGTTGGAGCCTCAGGAAGGGTTTTGGATCCCGGAGCTCAAGAACTACTTGATGCAAGGGACCCTGCCGGAGAACGAGGAGGAGGCGGAGCGTGTGGCGTGGCAGGCCACGGCTTACTGCATCAAGGATGGAGAGCTCTACAGGAAGCGACCGAATGACATGTCCCTATGTTGCATCTCCAGGGAGCAAGGGAAGGAGCTGCTGGCGGACATACATGGCGGAGACTGTGGGCACCACTCATCGTCACGAACTCTCGTCGGTAAGGCATTCCGTAGTGGATTCTACTGGCCCACATCACTCAGCGACGCCGTTGAGCTGGTGAAGGCTTGTGAGGCCTGCCAGTTTCACGCTAAGCAGATCCATCAGCCTGCGGGGGGTCTACAGACTATACCCCTCTCATGGCCATTCGCAGTTTGGGGCTGGACATTCTGGGCCCGTTTCCTCGGGCGCCAGGGGGCTATCGCTACCTCTACATCGCCGTGGACAAGTTCACCAAGTGGGCTGAGGTGGAAGCTGTCTGCACAATCCCGGCAGGCTCCGTAGTCAAGTTCATCAAGGGCCTCGTGAGCCGATTTGGGGTGCCTAACCGCATCATCACCGACAACGGTTCGCAATTCACCAGTAATCTCTTCAAAACATACTGTGCTAACCTTGGAATGCAGATATGCTACGCTTCGGTGGAACACCCCCGGAGCAACGGCCAATCCAAGCGAGCCAACGCGGAGGTCCCGAGGGGCCTCAAATCCAGGACCTTCAAGAAGAAGCTGGAGGCTTGTGGCAGGGGCTGGTATGACAAGCTCCAGTCCGGGTTGTGGTCAATTCGCACGACTGCGACCAAGCCGACTGGCGAGACCCCGTTCTTCCTCGTCTATGGAGCAAAGACTGTTCTCCCTCACGAGATCAGACGTCGCTCCGCACGGGTCCTGGTGTTCGACGAGACGCAGCAGGATGCCATGCGGGGGATGGATCTCGTGCTGGGGGAGGAACACCGTCGAGAAGCCGCGCTGCGAGCGGCAAGGTATCAACAGACACTACAACGATACCACTGCCGCAACATCCGCCCCAGAACTCTTGAGGTAGGGGATCTCGTGCTCGGACGGGTTCTCTCCAGGGAGGGGCTGCACAAGCTCTCTCCCATGTGGGAGGGCCCATTCAAGGTTGTTCATGTTTCTAGGCCTGGCTCCGCGCGCTTGGAGACCCCGGAGGGGGTATCCATCCAGAACGCATGGAACATTCAACATCTTCAGAGGTTCTATCCCTGAGCGAGGCCTAGCGCCTATGAAAGGCCTGGTGCCTGGGAAGAAGGCAAATGCCTATGAAGTTTCCGCATTTTGGGAAAGTCCTAGTGCCTGAGAAGAAGGCAAATGCCTCTGAAGTTGTCGCATTTTGGGAAAGGCCCGGTGCCTGTGAAGAAGGCAAATGCCTGTGAAGCTGCCGCATTTTGGGAAAGGCCCGGTGCCTGTGAAGAAGTCCAATGCCTGTGAAGCTCGCTGCCCGTGAAAATCTCACGTGATAATGAGTGGGGCTGTACACGCCTCGGAGTCTCCGGAGAGCCGCCCTCGGGCCTCGGGGGCTCCCGCCCACGCCCAGTGGCAGCACTTAGCTCCGCGCTGGTGAGAAGACTTCGAAGATTAGAATAGGTGTCGGACGCGGCTTTTTCATTTGCTTTCTGCAGTTGGCTTGTGTGTTCCCGTTTGAAGTTTTACTGGGGCTGTTGCCCTCCCTGGCTTGTGACTCTTTATCTTTTTTACTCGCTTGCCTCGTTTTCTCTCGCACAAGTCTCACGAGGGAGGTTCGCGGGCGCCCTCGCGAGTGTTTTCTGCCCTGGTCGTTTGGAGCTTTCATGTCCGCGTCCTCTGCGGGAGCACCCCTCCCAGTCCGTGCCTCACGAGAGGATCAAACGAGAGGATCGGACGTAGATCGGTAGGGGACAGATCTCCGCGCGCACCCCAGTGTTCGAACCTCAAGGGTCTGCCGGAACCCGAAATCCGACATTTGGCGCGCCAGGTAGGGGTGCGCCGGAATCCTTCCTTCGGACGACCCGCTCTCCGCCAACACCGCGCTCCGCACCCATGGCGGACAGCGCGCCGCCGGCCCCGGCAGTAGACGCCAACGTAGGGGCCAGGGGGCTTCTGGCCTTGGCCCCCACCTTGCGACAGGTGCAATGGCCGCACAAGTTCAAGACCGAGATGCCGCCGTGCTATAACGGCGCGGCAGACCCGCTGGTTTTCCTGATGGCGTACGAGGAGGCCGTCCTCAGGGTCGGGGCGACGACCGGGTGATGGCCAACTGGTTACCCATGGCCCTCACCGGTGTCCCGCGCATGTGGCTCTTCCACATCCCGACGGCTTCAGTGACCTCTTAGGAAGAGCTACGCAGCCTCTTCCTCGCCCGTTTCGCCGTGCCAGCGCTGCCCTCCTGGGTGGCTCCCAAGTGCCGCCCTCGAGCCACCACGTCAAGCCGTTCGCCCGCCAAATCAGCGCAGCCGCCAAGCGTCAAGAAGCTCCCCCAGGCTGGGCGGCGCCCGAGGATGATCTGACTTTCGACTCGGGTGACAACCCCCTCAACCCCTTTGGCTCGGGCGCGCTCCCGATGCTGTGCACCCCCACCATCTGCCAAGTGGCCATCACCAGGACCCTCATCGACGGTGGCGCCGGCCTCAACGTGCTCTCGGTGGAGGCCTTCAGCCTCCTGCACGTAGCACCGGAGCGGCTCCAGCCCAACAGGCCCTTCACAGGCGTCGGAGCCGGCTCCACCGCTTCCTTGGGGAAGATCCTCCTCCCAGTGACCTTCGACACCTACGACAACTTCCGCACGGAGCTGATCGACTTCGACATCGCTCCCATCGGCATCCCGTACAATGCCATCCTCGGCTACCCGGCCTTGGCCCGGTTCATGGCGGCAACTCACCCGGCGTACAACCTCATGAAGATGCCCGGGAGTAGCGGCGTCCTTATCGTGCCTAGGGATATAAGGGATGCGCTGCAGGTGCTCCAGCTTGCCTTCAGGGCGACCGCAGTGGTGCAGCCCACCAGCACCGACGCCCTCGAGCCCAAGGGGGCTGCACCAGCTAAAAAGAAGCAGTTGTTCACCAAGGACAAGGCGGAAATCAAGCAAGTACCGGTCGACGAGGACGGTTCCACCGGCGCCACCTTCACCATAGGAGCCAATCTCGAGCCCGAGCAGGAGAAGGCCCTGATCGGATTCCTGCGCACGAACAAGAAGGTATTCGCATGGGAACCTGATCAGTTAGCAGGAGTCCGGAGAGGTGTGATCGAGCATCACCTCAACGTGTGCCCCAACGTACGCCCCGTGAAGCAGAAGGCAAGGAGGCAGTCCATTGAGAAACAGGCTTTCATCGTTCAAGAGACCCGGAAACTGGAAGCGGCAGGGGTTATCTGCGAGGTCCGCTACCCTGATTGGCTGGCTAATCCCGTTGTCGTGCCAAAGAAGGGGGGAAGTTGCGCATGTGTGTCGACTTCACCAACCTCAACAAAGCCTGCCCGCAGGACCCATTTCTGCTCCCCCGCATCGACCAGATAGTCGACTCCACCGCAGAATGTGACCTGTTGTGCTTCCTGGATGCCTTCTCGGGCTATCATCAAATCAAGATGGCGGTGGAAGACGTGGAGAAGACGGCCTTCCTAACCCCGTGTGGGGTGTACTGCTATACGTGCATGCCATTTGGGTTGCGCAACGCAGGTGCAACCTTTCAGCAGCTGATGCACATCGCCTTAGGCCGGCAGCTTGGGAGGAACGCTGAGGCTTATGTCAATGACATCGTGGTGAAGTCTCGGGAGGCAAAAACCCTGATACAGGACCTGTAGGACACCTTTGCGAGCCTCAATGAAGTGGATCTACGACTCAACCCGGAGAAGTGCGTGTTTGGAGTCCCCTCAAGCAAGCTCCTGGGTTTCCTCCTGTCCCATAGGGGCATCGAGGCCAACCCGGAGAAGGTCAAGGCGGTCGAGGACATGAGCCCGCCAACGACCCTCAGGGAAATGCAGAAGCTCACTGGGCGCGTGACTGCGTTGGGCCGCTTCATCTCCAAGCTGGGGGAACAAGCGCTGCCCTTCTTCAAGCTGATGAAGAAGGGCCCCTTCGAATGGACTGAAGATGCCGGCAAGGCGTTCCAGGATCTCAAGAGGTACCTTACCAGCCCACCAGTGATGGTAGTGCCACGCCCTCGGGAGCCCCTGGTGCTCTACCTTGCGGCCACCCCTACTCTGCTAGCGCGGCCTTGGTGGCGGTCAGGGAGGAGCGCCGAGCAAGGGCCACATCAACCGCCCAGACTGAGGCAGCGCAAGGCCAGGAGGGCCTCGCGAGGACCACAACCGCAGCTGGAGAGGAACGGCCGCACCAGGGGAGCACACCTGGGGGAGGAGAGGCCTCTTCAGATGACCCAGCGTTGGGGGCTCCATCTCCTCAGTAGGCGCCCCGACCTTTGGAGGACGCACGCTGTGCAGGCACCCTCAATCTCGTTGAGCATCCCGTGTACTTCGTCAGGACGGTGCTGCGGGACGCGAGGGCGCGGTACCCCATGCCTCAAAAGCTCCTCCTCGCGCTATTGGTGGCCTCGCGCAAATTGCGGCACTACTTCCAGGGCCATCCCATCAAGGTCGTCTCCGCATACCCTTTGGAGAGGGTACTCAGGAGCCCCAACTCAGCTGGAAGGGTCGTAGAGTGGAACATCGAACTACAAGCATTTCAGCTGGAATTCAGTACGACCGGAGTCATCAAGGGAGCCGCACTTGCAGATTTTGTTGCAGAATGGACAGAAGCGTCGGGTCTCGAGGCAGGTGAAGACCGGTCACTCTCCCCAGGAAGCGAAGCGCCGGATGGCTGGGTCATCTACTTCGATGGGGCATTCTCCCGGCACGGCACGGGAGCTGGCGCAGTACTGGTATCCCTCACTCAGGACAAACTCTACTATGCCATGCAACTGTGCTTCCAGCATGGAGAGAAGGTCTCCAACAACATAGCAGAGTATGAAGGCCTGATAGCAGGCTTGAGAGCTGCAGTCACCTTAGGGGTAACGCGCCTCACCATCAAGGGAGATTCACAGCTCCTCGTCAACTTCTCCAACAAGATATACGAGCCAAAGGACGAGCACATGGAGGCTTACCTCGCTGAAGTCCGCAGGATGGAGAAACAGTTCTAGGGGCTGGAGCTGCAGCATGTGCCTCGCGACACCAATCAGGAGGCTGACGACATTGCCAAGAGGGCATCTAGGCGGCTGCCGCAGGAACCTGGCGTCTTAGAGGAGCGGCTCTTCAAGCCCTCGGCGGTGCCGTCGCTATCACGCACGGCACAACAAAGGGAGGAGCCTCCTCAGCCGCCTGCCTCGGGAGCTCCGGTCTGCGGCCCGGCCTCAGGAGCACGCCTGCTCCTGGCGTTGGAGCCTCAGGAGGGATGTTGGATCCTGGAGCTCAAGGACTAGTTGATGCAAGGGATTCTGCCGGAGAGCGACGAGGAGGCGGAGCGTGTAGCGCGGCAGGCCACAGCTTATTACATCCAGGATGGCGAGCTCTACAGGAGGCGGCCAAATGACGTGTCCCTACACTGCATTTCCAGTGTGCAAGGAAAGGAACTGCTGGCGGACATACACGGCGGAGACTGCGGGCACCACTCGTCGTCACGAACCCTTGTTGGCAAGGTGTTCCGCAGCGGGTTCTACTGACCCACAGCACTCAACGACGCCGTTGAGCTGGTGAAGGCTTGCGAGGCCTGGCAGTTCCACGCTAAACAGACCCATCACCCTGCGGGAGGTCTGCAGACCATACCCCTCTCATGGCCGTTCGCAGTTTGGGCATTGGACATTCTGGGTCCGTTCCCTCGGGCGCCAGGGGGCTATCGCTACCTCTACGTCGCTGTGGACAAGTTCACCAAGTGGGCCGAGGTGGAAGCTATCCGCACAATCTCGGCAGGCTCGGCAGTCAAGTTCATCAAGGGCCTCGTGAGCCGGTTTGGGGTGCCTAACCGCACCATCACTGATAACGGTTCGCAATTCACCAGTAATCTCTTCAAAACATACTGTGCTAACCTTGGAACACAGATATGCTACGCTTCAGTAGCACACCCCTGGAGCAATGGCCAGGCTGAACGAGCCAACACGGAGGTCCTGAGGGGCCTCAAAGCCAGGACCTTCAAGAAGAAGCTGGAGGCCTGTGGCAGGGGCTGGTACGACGAACTCCAGTCCGTGTTGTGGTCCATCCGCACGACAATGACCAAGCCGACTGGCGAGACCCCGTTCTCCCTCACGAGGTCAGGCGTCGCTCCGCACGGGTCTTGGCATTTGACGAGGCTCAGCAGGACGCCATGCGGGGGACGGATCTTGTGCTGGGGGAGGAACGCCGTCGGGAAGCCGCACTGCGAGCGGCAATGTATCATCAGGCACTACGACGATACCACTGCCGCAACATCCGCCCCAGGACCCTTGAGGTAGGGGATCTTGTGCTCAGACGGGTTCTCTCCAGGGAGGGGTTGCACAAGCTCTCTCCCATGTGGGAGGGCCCGTTCAAGGTTGTTCATGTTTCCAGGCCTCGCTCCGCGTGCTTGGAGACTCCGGAGGGAGTACCCATCCAGAACGCATGGAACATTCAACATCTCCGGAGGTTCTACCCCTGAGCGAGGCCTAGCGCCTAGGAAAGGCCCGATGCCTGTGAAGAAGGCCAATGCCTGTGAAGCTATCGCGTTTTGGGAAAGGCCCGGTGCCTGTGAAGAAGACCAATGCGTGTGAAGCTATCGCGTTTTGGGAAAGGTCCGGTGCCTGTGAAGAAGGCCAATTCCTGTGAAGCTATCACGTTTTGGCAAAGGCCCGGTGCCTGTGAAGAAGGCCAATGCCTGTGAAGCTATCACGTTTTGGGAAAGGCCCGGTGCCTGTGAAGAAGGCAAACGCCTGTGAAGCTCACCGCCCGTGACACTCTCACGTAATAATGAGTGGGGATGTACACGCCCCGGAGTCTCTGGAGCGCCGCCCTCGGGCCTCGGGGGCTCCCGCCCATGCCCAGTGGCAGCACTTAGCTCCGCGCTGGTGAGAAGACGTCGAAGACTAGAATAGGTGCCGGACGCGACTTTTTCATTTGCTTTCTGCAGTTGGCGTGTTTATTCCCGTTTGAAGTTTTATTGGAATTGTTGGCGTTCCTGGCTTGTGACTCTCTAACTGTTTTGACCGCTCTCTTCGATTTTTCTCGCACAAGCCTCGCGAGGGATGTTTGCGGGCGCCCTCACGAGCGTCTTCTGTCCCGATCGTCTGGAGCTTTACTGCCTAAGCCCCCTACGGGAGCACCCCTCCCAGTCCATGCCTCACGGGCATCGCGACACGGACGCAGGACCTAGGCTAATAGCCCCCGCCGCCGGGACCAAAGATTACCCCTCTAACTAACCCTTCCAGGGCACGAAGCACCCGGCAAGGCCTCAGCCACGAGAGGCGAGGGCCGCGTCAAGCTGCACCTAGCTCAAGTGACTCCCGCACATGGGCACGCAGCACGGAAACATAGCACAGGAATAGCAAAAGCAACACGACACTTGACCGCAACAGTTCTAACACACCCCCACGGGGCCCTGGGCGAAGGCAGCCACCACTGGAGGAGCTGCTGCCCGAGGGAGAGTCGCCGAAGCTTGGCAAGCCTCGAGCACCGCCACCGGCACGCCTGGCGCGATCTTCATCTTGGTCGGTGCCGGGGCTGGGCAGGCGACCACGGTCGTCATCTTCAGGGCAACACGCAGCACGGCGTCCATCTTCCCCAAACACCCTCACGTAGAGGGTGGCGTCGCCATCGAACTTGAAGTGCAGGGTGCACCGCTGACTCAGGCCACGCACGTGGGCAAACATTTGCCAACCGTGAGTCAGGGCCCCATTTCTGGAAGGGGAGACCTCCAGCGAAGCCCAGGAGGCCCTGCTGCAGCAACCGTCCCCCTGGAGCTAGAAGCCTTACCGGGCGCTGGCCGACAGCTCACCTACGAAGAAGCGAGGGAGCCGGAGCCAAGTGCTGGTCGGGTCCGCCGACCACACGACGAACTCCGGCAGCACCTCTGCTGAGCGAAAGCACGGCCTGGGGGCCGCGCGGTCACGACATGCCTTCCCTCGGCAGCAGAGCGCTCGCCACCGCGCAAAGAACCGCCTCCGTGGCCATGGGAAGCCCGTACAGGGACCGCGGGATACTTGCGAGGGCGACCCAGGCCGCGCTTGGACAGGGGGGAGTCGGGCCCCGCCTGGAGGGCCTTTCCCTTCTCTGCGGCCGAGAACCTCTTCGGAGCCATGAGAACGGCGAGTGGCCAAGAAGAAGGAGGAGGAAGAAGAAAGGGGCGAACTGGCGGAGCTCACGCAGCCCCGTACTTATAGCCGGAGAAGACCAACCGCCGAGCACCACGATCGCAGGTAATCATGACCCATATCTCTGCATGCAGGGACTTGTCAAGTCGTGCAGTTGCCGAGACTGATCGGGCTCTTGGTTCTTCTTCGGCGTTAAAAGTTATCGCCGTATCGTTCCAAGGATTTATTGCTGCAACTTGGCAGACTTCGGCGAGGACGCGCAGCGCCCTTTATGCCTATTATTTAAAGAAAAGGTCTCGAAGACCGTGAATACTTTGAGATCGTCGTCCTAAGAGTACTTCTCTGCGGTAGTGGTTGTGAGGATATCCTCACCGCTCTTGGCCACTTGTCGGAGTGTCCAACATGCTCGAAGGTTGTGCGTTGGTTCGGTATCCGGTGTCGTGTGTATTTGACAGGGCCTGTCGAGCCATTCCTCAAGGACAGTTCTCTCTCCCGTTAAGGGCTTGATTTCCTTGTCAATGGGATGATGATCAGGTGCCCCGCGAGGGTGCATCCTTTTTGCCTGTCCGGTAGATGGCTTACAGGCCTGTGGTCTCGAGCGGGCTGTTTGATCTTTCCAGGCGCTTTCCATTGTGCAGACTTCTGTACTATATGTGCCAAATCTGCAAAGTGCACTATGCGACAGTGGTTGAGGGCATTAAGAATTCCTTCATCTACAGTTTTTGCAAAATACTGAAATCGCGTCATTGTCGCAGCAATCTTTGATCTTGTTTTTAACAAGGAGGAATCTGGCCCAAAAGTGATGGACTGTTTCTTGAGGCTGTTGCCGCACATACATTAGGTCGCATATATCCGGAGGACCGGAATTGCTTGGGGAATATTGTTTGTGGTGGGTGGGGATAAATCTGAACCTTGACCCGCTGTGGCATCCGGAGTTTGAAGAATTTTTGAGGTTACAAACCCGGGATCCGGAGTGTCCTGGGAGTTTTCAAGCTCAACGCCCGATTCTATGTTCGGAGGATAGGAGTGTTCTTCTGAAGATGGGTATTCGGCTCGCTAGGCTCGGAAATCCGAACATAGTTTGTTCTCAACGTAGGAGAACAGTTATCCTCTCGTCCGATCCTCTTGACTCTCTCTCTGCCGGCGCGTCGCTTCAATGTCGGAGCCAGTGAGAGGTCGTGTCCGCTCTGGCTGGGCATGAATGCGGCACTGACCGTTTCAGGCGGGAAGCACGCGCGGGTGATGAAGAGGGTTCGGGTTGGTTAGGACCGGCCATGGCAGCGGTCCGGACGTGCGCAAACAAGAGATGTTGTACGTTAATATTGATGCGTATATAATTAACAACATAAATAATGTGCCAGTTGGACAAATATGATTGGAGATGGAGATGGAAATGAAATTTTACGTAAACACGGATATGCATGTCTATGTCTATGTGTGTGTGCGCGACGACTCTCGCGACCTGGAAGCGGGAGCGTGTTTTTGATCGATTTTTCTTTTTTGGTACGTTAGAAAATCAGTTTGTCTAATTCACATATAGATGTTATTTAAGGATATCACATCTAAGCTCCCACAAGTATATAATGTAGCAACAAGAAACAAAAAAACTAGGAAAAAATAGACCACAAGCAGAGTGGACATCAACTTAGATGTGACATAACTATGTCAAATCTAGATGTGTCCTAGACAGACCCTTAAAAAATTGTCCGCCAGTTTTCGTTTCTTTTTTCCGGGAACGCACGTATTCTATTTAAAACCACTGCTATGGAGAGATTTTTTTACTCCATTATAGCCTCTTGTTTGATAGAGTTTCTCGCGTCTTGCTCTCTCATCCTCTCCATATCAAAACAAGATGACAGTGTCCACTCTATCTCTCTCCTCACCGGTGGTCACAGATCCAGCCGAATCCCACCCGCTGCGGGAGGTGAGGAGGTGCAGCGTTGACATTGTCGCCGTCGGCGACGGAGGAAGCCGATGCACACCGTCCTCTCGGAGCCGGCGCTGGCACGGACAAAGATCCTCCGCGCCCTTGTTCACTGCCGTCATGTGGGCAGATCCCGCCCGCCCGCCTAAACGACATCTCGCCCACCTAAGGTACTGGTCCAGCTCCCCAGGTCGCTGCGTGCGGTTTTTATTCTATGCGACTACTCCCCAGCTCCCCATGCATAGTAGCTAGGGTTCGTCGGCTGGTCCGACATCACCTTCGAAAAGTTGTCCTGATTTATGCCTCGGTGGAGGTATACATGTTGTTTCGACAAAAAGTACATGGTGGTTGTGCGGTCATTGTCCATATGGTGGTAGTACTATCACTGGTTAAATGAAGAAATGCTTTTTTTCTCGGGTATCCTGGTTTAGTTCCCATCAAGATAATTATGATGCTTCTGTTTGTTGGTGTACTTTTCATTAATTCTTATTGACAATTGAGATGTCGTTGCTAACCCTTTTTTATATTTTTGGAAACAGCGATGCGTGTCTCCATACCCGGGCATGTCTTCCTCAATTTTAGTGGAACTGCACAAAATTGGATGGCCATTGTTGTTCCGCCTCACTGTTCTCTGCCACGTGGTTCTTCGTTCCTCGAGCTTGATTACTGAGAAGAAACAGACCACCGTGAGGATTTGTCGAACTTCATAGGTGCCTCACCCAAACTTGATGCGAAATGGATGAGGCATCACCACGATGACCTATCGATGCTCATGGTTGCGCCTCATGGTTGCGCCGACTGGTGAAGCTAATCAATTTTCTACGAAAAACAAGTTGTCTTCCATCAGTGCTCTTTGCTTGTTACGCACAAAGATGATATCCTTCGTCAGTTCACCTTGGTTGCGTTGGAGACGCAGTCGTCTTTCACGTTGGTGCAATTTTATCACACAATTGGCTATGAACCAAATGTTTCCTCAAAGAAGGATCGACGTTGGTACTAAGAGCATAAGTTTTGTATTGATTTCTAATCCTTCTCACAACTTTGTCTCTAGCTCCCCTGTAATTTTATTTGTCCAGCTATTAACTTTGATTTAAAAAATGGTGTGGACTAAAATCCTCGGATGGACGTAGTAGCCCTCCATTTTTATTT
This sequence comes from Aegilops umbellulata, assembly GCA_032464435.1. NCBI lineage: Eukaryota > Viridiplantae > Streptophyta > Magnoliopsida > Poales > Poaceae > Aegilops > Aegilops umbellulata. The sequence goes on from CP136060.1 coordinate 293,964,595, forward strand.
ACACGGCATATTAGATTTGACTGAAGTCAAACTTTGTAATACTCTCAAACCTTTCCGATAATTGAAATTAAATTTCTTTATTTGTACACACTCTCACACGTTTCCGATAATTTGGCGCATGTGTGGTTGTTCACTTAAGGGAGGGTATTGTACCACACGTGAAGGATAGGGAGTGCGACCAGGACGGGTGGGCGTGGATCGTTAGTTCATCGGAAGTAGTACTAGTTTTCTTCACTGTACATTAAATAAAGAGTTTCGTTTCGTACTTACACAATTTAAAACGATTGTTATGGAGAGAATAAGAAAACCGCTCCACTATATATTAGTCGTATACACGAGAGTACTATATGGACGCAGCTTCATTGACTTAGTGCACCTGCCTTTGGATTTATGACAGGTGGGCCCAAAATGTGGCTGGCTCACTTGTCATACAGCCAAAAGCAGGTGCAGTGAAGGCACCGGAGCTCAGTCTGTACTACAGTAGTATATATATAAGCGGGAGCCTCAGTACTTGTTCGCTAGGGTTTGCACTCTCCACACGCTCGCCGCACTACATATATGTTACACGCTGGAGGCTCAACGTTCATTTGCTACGGTTTTCTATATTCACATTCTCTCACCCTCTCTTCACCAGATCTAAACAAGACTGTGTTGGCCTCTTGTCTCTCTCTCCCCCCTCACAGCTGGTGAAGGAGGCGTCCGTATCCCGTCGCACCGGGAAGGGGAGAAGGTGCAGCGTTCACTCGATCGCCTTCGGCGAGGGAGGCAATCCACTGCCGGTTGTGCTGTTCTCTTTCACCCAGCGCCTGTGCGGGAGGGCCACTGGCCCCTTCTTCCTCGCTGTCGTACGTAGTGTGGGCAGATCCGGCCTCCCGCCGCATGCCTTGCCACATCCCGACAACCCTAAGGTATAAGTTTCTTTGAAACCGTCATTGCTCTACCTACATGTAGATCTTTTTCGATCTGTAGTCGAATCTAGGTCTTGGTTCAAAGAGGAAAGAAGGGTGCGGTGGGCTGGAGCAAGAATCTAGGACATGGTTCAATGAGGAAAGGAGGGGCGGAAAGTAGTATAGACTGGCTATCCAGCCGCTTTGTAGGTCGAAAAGGGAAAAAGGGGGTAACCCAGTACACACATCTGTAAGGAACCATTCTCTTTGTTGAAAAGGGAAAGAAACTGGGGAGTCGGGTAGTTTGTGCAGGACTAGATTTGCTGCCCTCACATAGGAAGAAGGTTCAAAGAGAACAAATATGGGACCAGCGCATATATGCTGCTTGGCTACATACTCTGCATCACCCATTTATACGCGTGGACGCACATGGTGCTGGCATGTCCCATACAACTATTTTGCTGTTGTTAATCTAAGAATGCCGCCAGAAAATTGAAGCAATGCCACTGTTAAAAGTAAATTACATTTTTTAACGAATGTTGTTTCAAGAGAATGTCTCCGTTAATATGAATCAATGCAACCGTTTTAAAAATGCTATTGTCCTACTTTGTTTTCCATCCAAGATAAGTTAGATGCTTCTTTCTGTCACCGTTTGTTTCATCCTCCTTTATCGGCAAGTAATTGTTTCCTTTTTTGCCTCTGTTAAAACAGGGGTATCGATTCAACTTGTTGCTATTGCGACATTTTTCTTCGCTACTCGAAACACTTATGTTTTAAGAGTATTTTGTGCAGTTCAACTTGAATGTCACACCGGTGACTTTGCTTAATTTTGGTGGAACTACACAAAAGGAGATCGAGATTTGTTTCCAATCTTCGTGGCAAGTTGTTTCAAATCTTGGTCTCAACCACATGATGTGCAGTGTGCTTTGAGATGTTGTGCTACTTGTTTTGGTACCGTTTTAAATAAATGTTGAATTGAAGCTATTGTAATGCTGTCTTTTCCCATTAAGTAGTGAACAAAAATGGGACCAACCCAGACATGATGCTTGTTGCTTTGTTACGACAAATTCAGCATCACCCCCTTTGTAAGCCGGTAATTGATGCCACTCTTAGAATTAACTACTGAATCTTATTTCAAAACTGCAACACTTGTTAGGGATTGGTGGTATCCCCATTTTTGTGGACGCATGTTTCATCCTCCTTTATTAGCCAGTAATGGATTCCTCTTTTTGCCTCTGTTTAAACAGGGATATCTATTCAACTTGTTGCTATTGCGACATTTTGCTTCGCTACGCGAAACACTTTGCTTGATTTCATTGTAACTGCACAAAACGAGATTGGATTTCCTATTCTTGTTGGCAGATTCGTATTTTATCTTGTCCGTCTCATGAAAGGTCAGTACATGCCTTCATCCACATGATTGTGCAGTGTGCTTTGAGATATTGTGCTACTTTTATTGGTATTGCTTTAAATAAATGTTGAATTGAAGCTATTGTATTGCTGTCTTTTCCCATTAAGTAGTGAACAAAAATGGGACCAACCCAGACATGATGCTTGTTGCTTTGTTTCAACAAACTCTGCATCACACCCTTTATAAGTAGATGGAAGCACATACTGTTGTTGCGCCCACTCTCCCCTGGAACTGTTTATGCTTTTTGTTAATCTAATGCTGCTGCTAAAATTAAGCAATGCCACTGTCAGAATTAATTAACTACTGAATCTTAGTTCAAAACTGCAACACTTGTTAGGAATGGTACTATCCTGCTTTGTAGTTCTTTCTACATGTTTAACCAAGGTATTGTTAAGATAATGTCTCTATTAAAATGAATCAGTTGCACTGTTTTAGGAATGGTACTTTATGCTTTGTCATTCTTTATACATGTTGAAACAAGGCATTGTTAAGATAATGTCTCAGTCAATATGAATGAATCACACTGATGGAGAATTGCTACTCTCCTGCTTTGTTTCCCAATAAGATAAAGTAGATCAGTAGATGCTTTTATTCTGGGAGTACAAGTCATCAACCGTTATTTCTCAGTAATTGTTTCCCTTATACCTATTGTTGCTTACAGGGATATCAAAATTAAAGCTCGATTTTATTCCGACTTCGATTTTAGTTGAACTGCACAAAAGGAGCCAATGTGTCCAAGGCAAACTGCTGCATTACTGGGTCCAGTTGGTTGTTCCACTTTGCAGAAAGAAGCAGTCACTGTTTGCGCTACATTACAAAAGGATTGACCGAGAAGCTTTACAGAGTATTAGGCCTTCCACTATGTAGGCCAAAAGAGGTGCCAATTTCACCTTTTCTTAGTTTGGCACCAAATCCCTCCATTGCTTCAGCAGGTGCCATAAATATTAGACACCGGTGACATGACTAGTATGCAGAGACCATTGGCAATTTAACAACACGTGGAGTGCCCTGGGCAAAAAGTGCCCAAACAAGTACAAGAAGCGACAGGACTCCATGATTATAGGCATTACATATTTTGAATGGGAAAAGCTTGTCAAAGTTTAATCATTGATGTTAGCAAGAAGACGTTAGTTTAATATATTGGAATTGGAAAACCTTGTCAAAATTTGCTCATTGATTTTAGCCAGAAGACATGCATTTGATATTTTTGAGTGGGACGCCCTTGATGTGAGCAGCGTTGAGTGTTTTTCCTATTCCTATGTTCAGTTTAGAAGTAAATAGTTACTCTGCTGAGATATTCCTGTGTTAAGAGTTTGTTCTGAATATTGTCTATGTAATGCCAGGCCTTGTTTGATTGCAAAGTTGAGCTTGGAATGTTGTGGCATGCGGCATCACGAGCTGTTCACCGTGCCTCCTGAGAATAATGCTTCGTATTGTTTTGCATGTCGATCTAATGCCAGTGATTTGCTTGTTAAGAAGATCATCCTCTTCTGTTGTTTCCGTGCTTAAGAAGTTCATCGTCTGATGTTTCATTCATAGCCTATACGACAAGCCGGGTAGGTTAGACGTGAAACCATATGATCTTCCGACGAACTCATGATATTAGGCCGTGATTGGATCATTGTTTTCCAACCAAAACCGCTTGTAAAACTGACGCTTGTAAATTAAAGCAGATGGTCTCGGGCGAAGGCGCTTGGTTGGTCGATTTCGACTAGTAAAATATTGGAAGTACATCACACACGATAAAAACGCTGAACGACACTCGGACGATTGCTAATCCAGCTGTTAGCTATTGTTTCAGCCTTGCCCATGGATGGCATGATACGCACGTCGTGCATGTATCGTCTGGTAATGTCGTCCATATTGCAGTGCTCGTAAAATATACACTGGTCTCTCAAATTACACGTGTAACCCACCGGTTTTACTTACAGACCTCGGGCCCTCGGTTTCATTACGCCTGTATTTACGCGTTGTTTCCGATGATGAGTAAATTACACTTGTATGTTAATACAGGTTTGAAATAAACCAGAGCTCCCAAGCGCAGCCTTACCATTTCATGCCGTCTCAGTTTCTTGAAGGTGCTCATAGGTGTCCGATGATCCTGGCTTCCTGAATGAGCAGCGGGCGCTGTATCAGACCATCCGTAGGGCCCACGAGGCCCTCTCCGTTGTCCTTCGAGTTGTTGCGCTCGCCGTGGCGCCGAGCATTGTTAACATCGTCAACGAACATGGGGATTCAGAAGATGACTTTATTTTAACTGGATGACACTAGGGACCCACTAGGGCCATAGCCGTACGTATGCAAGTGCCTCCTTATTATGTATAACTATATTTTTTTGCTTTCTCCTGGTTCCTGACATCACGGTCGGACACCATTGTCAACCTATCTATTCAATATAAACGAGAGAATTGCACAAGGTGCGGCCGACAGCTGGGACCAAGCAGCTCGAGCAGTATTTGTGTTTTTGAGGCGTGAGCACTGCAGAGTTTTTCTTGGCGATGGTTTCGTTGTTGTTCAGAGGAGAGCAGGGTATTAACTAGGCGGGCTGTGGCCCGTCTAGCCCAGGCCAGATATCCAGCCCAGATACTAATTTTTTCAAGATGAAAATGGCTAGCCCAGCTATACGTCTTTTTGAGGAATACCCAGGCAAGGTCAACTTGTTATTCTCCGCCGCGCTGGGCTGCAAATCTTTCCTAGGAGGGATGCATTAGGCTTAACAGGAAAATGGGCTTTAAAAAATAATAAGTGGGATGTAATTATAAAAACTGGGCAGTAACTATAAAAAATGCACCAAACAGGAAATTAGTTTATAAAATATTATTTATGGATTGTGAAAATCTTAAATTTTCATTGTTGCGCACGCAATGTTTCGTTGGATTTTTACGTAATACAAATTTATATTTAATCTGACTAGAATTTTTGAGATAAAAATATTTCGGAGCCCATCTAAATGTGGGAAATTTTATTGAATTATGTCTTCAACGGTTGGTTGAAATTATTAATCATTGTCCTAGCTAGAAAATGGGCTGTACTTTTAACAAACTGTAAATGGGCTGTTGTAAATTCCATTAGAATTCAAAAATGGGTTGTACATTCTTACAAAACGCAAATGGGCTATAAGTTCTCTGCCACACACTTGTGGGACTACTAAGTGACGCGCCCCCTAAAAAATAAGTTGACGCGTATGCAAGGCTTTGCCAACTTATTATAGCCAACACATGGTTCTAGCAGCAGTGGCCGTTGGATGTCTATCCAACGGATGTCGTGCTTCTTCTTCAATCTCGGATATTCTTAGCTTCGGCCGCCCAAAAAATGATTCCTCCCCCTGACATATGGGGCGCACCGTTTTGGAGGCTTACCTGTGGGCCTACTAAGTTGGAGCGTACCAAGGGCTTTGTCAACTTAGTCAATATAAATGATTCTAGCTTCAGTGACCGTACGATGTCCATCCAACGGCCGTAGTGCTTCTTCAACCTCTAGTCTTCTTGGTCCAGCTGCCCAAAGCAGCGCCGGTCGTGCTGCCTGCTCCTGCCTCCCGTGGCCGGCTATGCTGCCGCGGAGGCCTCACCGCCCCCATACTACTCCCACCGCTGGCCAGGCCATCCCACCACTCACCCACACCCCCTGTTATTCTGCGGCGACGGCAGCCTCACACCGCAGCCGAACCAGTGAACCCTCGTACTCCTCTCTGCGCGGTCTTCCACTGCTGAGTCTTCCCCGGCTCCGCGTCGTCCCCTTCCTAGGCCTCGCCGTCGTCCAGACCACCGCCCTGGTGCTCTCGGCGCGGCGTGGTCAACGTGGTCAACGACCGACTTCCATTGGAAGAGTACTGTACGTGGAGACGCTGATAGCTGGGTCCAGGCGGCCGCAAGGAAGTGCCTCCTTATTACACGCAAAATAATTATTCCTCCACCTGACAGCAGGGACCCACCGGACGGGCCACCTTATTTTGCGAAAAAAAATGTTTCCCCCTTGACTGCTGGGACCCACCGGACGGGCCAGCGTATTTCGCAAAAAAAATGTTCCCCCCGCTGTCAGCTCAGACCCACCGGAAGTGCCTCCTTATTACGCACAAAAAATGAATACCCCCTACTAGCTGGGACCCACCATGGTGGGAGGCTGACTTGTGGGCCTACTAAGTTGACTGGGACGGGGGCCTTTGTCAACTTTAGTCAATATGAACGATTCTAGCTCCATTGATTGTACGATGTCCATCCAACAGCTGTAGTGCTTCTTCAACCTCTGGTCTTCTTGCTCCAGCCGCCCAAAGCAGCGCCGGTCGTGCCGCATGCTCCTGCCTCCCGTGGCCGGCTGTGCTGCCGCGGAGGCCTACTATTCCCACCGCTGGCCAGGCCCTGCGGCGACAGTAGCCTCACACCGCAGCCGAACCAGTGAACCCTCGTACTCCTCTCCGCGCGGGCTTCCACTGCCGCGTCATCCCCGGCTCCCCGTCATCCCCTTCCTAGGCCTCGTCGTTGTCCATCGCCCTGGTGCTCTCGGCGCGGCGTGGTCAACATGGTCAAGGAACGACTTCCATCAGACGTGGACTGTACGTGGAGAGACTGACAGCTGGGTCCATGGCCGCGGCAAGGAAGTGCCTCCTTATTATGTGCAAAATAATTATTCCTCCACCTGACACCGGGGACCCACCGGACGGGCCACCATATTTCGCAAAAAAAATGTTTGCCCCTGACAGCTGGGACCCACCAGCTACATCTTAGCACGCAAGGAAGTGCGTTCGGGCAAAAAAACGATTCGCCCCCCTGACTGCTGGGACCCACCAGCTACATCTTCGCAGGCAAGGAAGTGCCTGACTGTTGGGACCCACCAGGTCGAAGCGTACATAGCGTTGTCATTCTGGTCGCGAACGTGTATGTACATACTGGTCGTAGTAGAGGCGCGCACATGTCGTAGTAGAGGCGCGTACGTGTCATAGTAGAGGCGCGCATGTAGCATGTACATGTACGTACAACGGCCAGGGTGCAAGAAAGAAAATACGGCCATGTATGTGTACATACGGGCGGGGTCTCGAACGCCTACTCACACATACGTACGGCCAGTGCTCATGTACATGGCTGGGTCAGAACGGAGAAACAGCGTCGTCGTCGTGTTCATGGGGAGGCAACGGAATCCGTCGTGTTCATGGGGAGGCATCAGAATGCGTCGTGTTCATCAGGAGGCAACGGAACGCGTGGGAGCGAACCGGCTGGGTCGGAACGGAATGCGTGGTCGTGTTCATCGGGAGGGCTTGGACGGAATAGGCGATGGAAACGAGGCCTGGCGTACCGCACAACAGAGGAAACGGCCTTGTGTTCGACCTGCCACGTTCGAAACGGGATCCTGTTCATCGGGAGGGGTCTGGCGTACCGCAAAACGGAGGAAACGGACCTCCTACGGTCGAAACGGGGGTCCTGTTGATCGGGAGGGGTGTGGCGTACCGCAAAACGGACGAAATGGAATTGTGTTGGAGCGCTACGGTCGAAACGGGGGTCGTGTTCATCTGGAGGGGTGTGGCGTACCACAAAACGGGACTCCACCGGATACTGTTCATCTCCACCGTAGACCTCCTCCAGCCTCCACAGGCTCCTGTTCATCGAGTCTCCACGGGCTCCTGTTCATCCAGCCTCCACCGTGCGCTACTCCACCGGCTACTGTTCAACCACCCTTCCACCGTCTACTATTCATCCAGCCCTCCACACCATGGGGTCCTGTTCAACCACCCCTCCACGGGTACCCCTCCACCGTCTACTGTTCATCCATCCCCCCACACCACGGGGTCCTATTGAACCAACCCTCCACGGACACCCCTCCACCGTCTACTATTCATCCAGCCCTCCACCACACCATGGGGTCCTGTTCATCCAGAGGCAACGCCACCGCTCACTGTTCATCCAACCCCCCCCCCCCCCCACAACGCTCACTGTTCATCCCAGAGGCAGCATCGATCGGCTTCAGTTAGCAGCAATAGCGAAGGAATCGCCCGAGCGGGGTTACTTAACAGCCATCAATCGACCGCTCGGGTTCAGTAACGCATAGCCTACAGTGCAATCGCTCGGGTTCAGTTAGAGCCCAACGCCTCGCTCGGGTTCAGTTAGAGCCAACGCCTTGCACACACGCGCGTACGTGTATGATAGAAACGCGCATCGCTCGGCCCCCGACCTCCCACTGTAACCGGGAACTCCCCGAAATTTTCCTCCCCCTCGCATCTACCACGGTTTTTTCTGTCATGGACGGCCCAAAGAATGTCATGCAGCTGCGTCTCCGGCCCGCTCATGACGAAAAGCCCATTTTCTGTCATGATTTTTTGTCATAGAAGTAGGAGCCCACCACATCTATGATGATACCGGGTTTTGTCACAATTATCGTCATAGAAGTGTCATATGTATGACAGGAAAAAAAATCGTTCGGCCCAAAATGTCATGGATGTGTCTTTTTTTTGTAGTGAGAATAACCATCTAGAAAGCAAAAAATGTGTATGTTTGGATAATCTTTCTAGCATTTGATCAATAAAAGGTAAGGGGTAATGATCTTTCTTAGTAGCCTTATTTAATTTGCAGAAATCAATTACCATCCTATAACCTGTAATAATTCTTTGCGGAATCAATTCATCTTTATCATTAGGAACGACAGTAATACCTCCCTTCTTAGGGACACAATGGACATGACTTACCCACCGACTATCAGCAATGGGATAAATTATACCTGCCTCAAGGAGCTTTAGTATTTCCTTTCTTACCACTTCTTTCATCTTAGGATTCAGCCGTCGTTGATGATCAATTACTGGTTTGGCATCTTTCTCCAAATTTATTTTGTGTTGGCATAGAGTGGGACTAATGCCCTTAAGATCATCAAGAGTATATCCAATAGCAGCACAGAGCTTCTTCAGAGTTTTCAATAATTTTTCTACCTCCTTCTCTGAAAGGTTAGCACTAATAACAATAGGATATATCTTCTTTTCATCAAGATAAGCATATTTAAGAGTATCAGGTAATGGTTTAAGTTCAAACATGGCACCCTTGGGTGGAGGAGGATCTCCTAGGATTTCAACAAGTAAATTGTGTTTCATAATAGGTCTCTTTTTAAAGAATACTTCATCTATTTCCCTTCTTTCATTCATAAACATATCATTTTCATGGTCTAGCGAATATTGTTCTAAAGGACCACTAGGAGGCACAGCAATAGAAGCAAGACCAATAATTTCATCTTTACTAGGCAATTCTTCATCACAAGGTTGTCTATGAAATTTAGAGAAATTAAACTCATGAGACATATCATCCAAACCAATAGTAACAACATCCTTTTCATAGCCTATCTTAGAATTAACAGTATTCAAGAAGGGCCTACCAAATATAATGGGACAAAAGCTATCTTGTGGGGAACCAAGAACAAGAAAATCAACAGGATATTTAGCTTTCCCACACAAGACTTCAACATCTCTAACAATCCAAATCGGTGAAATGGTATCTCTATTGGCAAGCTTAATGGTGACATCAATTTCTTCTAACTCAGCGGGTGCAATATCATGCATAATTTCTTTGTATAAGTCAATAGGTATTGCACTAGCACTAGCACCCATATCACACATGCCATGATAACAATGATCTCCTATTTTAATAGAAATAACAGGCATGCCTACCACAGGTCTATGTTTATCTTTAGCACTAGGTTTAGCAATCCTAGCAGTTTCATCACATAAGTAAATAACATGCCCATCAATATTATCAGCCAAGAGATCCTTAACCATAGCAATAATAGGTTTAACTTTAACTTGCTCAGGAGGTGTATAGGTTCTAGTATTACTTTTACGAACCACAGTTGAAGCTTTAGCATGATCCTTTATCCTAACAGGAAAAGGTGGTTTCTCAACCTAAGGAGTAGGAACAACAGGATCGTTATAAGTGATAGTCTTTTCTTCATCTTTAATAGGTTCAACTACTTTTACTTCTATGGGAGGATGATATTTAAACCACTTCTCCTTAGGGAGATCAACATGAGCAGCAAAAGATTCACAAAAATAAGCTACTATCTCAGAGTCAAGTCCATATTTAGTGCTAAATTTACGGAAAACATCGGTATCCATAAAAGATTTAACACAATCAAACTTAGGTGTTATACCTGACTCCTTACCTTCGTCGAGATCCCAATCTTCAGAGTTGCGTGTAATTCGTTCCAATAAATCCCATTTCAATTCAATAGTCTTCATCATAAAAGAACCAGTACAAGAAGTATCAAGCAAGGTGCGATTGTTGTCAGAAAGACAAGCATAAAAATTCTGAATAATCATTTCTATTGAGAGCTCATGATTGGGGCATGAATATAACATTGACTTAAGCCTCCCCAAGCTTGAGCGATGATTTCTCCTTCGCGAGGCCAACAATTATATATATAATTACGATCACGATGAACAAGATGCATATGATAAAGCTTTTGATGAAATTCCAATTTTAATCGCTTATAGTCCCATGATCCCATATCATCACATAGCCTGTACCATGTCAATTCATCTCCCTTCAAAGAAAAAGGGAAAACCTTCTTCTTAATAACATCATCGGGCATACCTGCAAGCTTAAATAAACAACATACTTCATCCACATAGATTAAGTGTAAATCGGGATGCAATGTTCCATCTCCTGCAAAAGGATTATCTAGCAGTTTCTCTATCATACCTAAGGAATTTCAAAGTAAACATTTTCATTTTCAGTAGGTTTGGTAGGTTGAGGAGCTACTCTTTGCTCTACTGGTCGAGGTGAAGATACCCCGAACAAGCCCCTCAGAGGATTACTTTCCATAGTAACAAGTGACAGTAAATTTCTGCACACTATATAAATTTTCCCTTACCAAATTCCACCTACCAAAGGCGCTTCACTCCGCGGCAACGGCGCCAGGAAAGAGTCTTGATGACCCACAAGTATAGGGGATCTATCGTAGTCCTTTCGATAATTAAGAGTGTCGAACCCAACGAGGAGCAGAAGGAAATGATAAGCGGTTTTCAGTAAGGTATTCTCTGCAAGCACTGAAATTATAGGTAACAGATAGTTTTATGATAAGGTATTTGTAATGAGCAACAAGTAATGAAAGTAAATAAAGTGCAGGAAGATGTCCCAATCCTTTTTGTAGCAAAGGACAAGCCTGGACAAACTCTTATATAGAGAAAAGCGCTCCCGAGGACACATGGGAATTATCGTCAAGCTAGTTTTTATCATGTTCATATGATTCGCGTTCGGTACTTTGATAATTTGATATGTGGGTGGACCGGTGCTTGGGTGCTGCCCTTACTTGGACAAGCATCCCACTTATGATTAACTCCTATTGCAAGCATCCGCAACTACAAAAGAAGTATTAAGGTAAACCTAACCATAGCATGAAACATGTGGATCCAAATCAGCCCCTTACGAAGCAACGCATAAACTAGGGTTTAAGCTTCGGTCACTCTAGCAACCCATCATCTACTTATTACTTCCAAATGCCTTCCTCTAGGCCCAAACAATGGTGAAGTGTCATGTAGTCGATGTTCACATAACACCACTAGAGGAGAGACAACATACATCTCATCAAAATATCGAACGAATACCAAATTCACATGAGTACTAATAGCAAGACTTCTCCAATGTCCTTAGGAACAAACGTAACTACTCACAAAGCATATTCATGTTCATAATCAGAGGGGTATTAATATGCATATAGGATCTGAACATATGATCTTCCACCAAATAAACCAACTAGCATCAACTACAAGGAGTAATCAACACTACTAGCAACCTACAGGTACCAATCTCAGACTTAGAGACAAGAACTGGATACAAGAGATGAACTAGGGTTTTAGAGGACATGGTGCTGGTGAAGATGTTGAGATTGACCCCCTCCTGATGAGAGGATCGTTGGTGATGACGATGGCAATGATTTCCCCCTCCCGTAGGGAAGTGTCCCCGGCAGAACAGCTCTACCGGAGCCCTAGAGTGGTTTCGCCAAGGTTCCGCCTCGTGGCGGCGGAGTCTCGTTGTCGGTGTCAAACCGGCGGATCTTGGGAAGGGGGTCCCGAACTATGCGTCTAGGCGGATGGTAACAGGGGACAAGGGACACGATGTTTTTACCCAGGTTCGGGCCCTCTCGATGGAGGTAAAACCCTACTCCTGCTTGATTAATATTGATGATATGGGTAGTACAAGAGTAGATCTACCACGAGATCAGAGAGGCTAAACCCTAGAAGCTAGCCTATGGTATGATTGTTGTTCGTCCTACGGACTAGAACCCTCCGGTTTATATAGACACCGGAGAGGGCTAGGGTTACATAGAGTCGGTTACAATGGGAGGAGATCTACATATCCGTATCGCCAAGCTTGCCTTCCACGCCAACGAAAGTCCCATCCGGACACGGGACGAAGCCTTCAATCTTGTATCTTCATAGTCCAGGAGTCCGGCCAAAGGTTATAGTCTGGCTATCCGGACACCCCCTAATCCAGGACTCCCTCAGTAGCCCCTGAACCAGGCTTCAATGACGACGAGTCCGGCGCGCAAGTTGTCTTCGGCATTGCAAGGCGGGTTCCTCCTCCGAATACTTCATAGAAGATTTTGAACACAAGGATAGTGTCCGGCTCTGCAAAACAAGTTCCACATACCATCGTAGGGAGAATAATATTTGCACAAATCTAATCTGCTAACGTATTCCGCAGCATGATATCACACCATGGCTAAGCCTTTATTCGAATCGTTTTACTGTCCCACCTCAGCGCGCTTAGCGAGGCGGTTTTCTTGGCACGTCTTGTCGAAGCAGAGATCGTGTCCCCTTTATTTATGGGATTCTCATCAATATGGACGTGGGTAACCAGGTAGTGCCCGTTGGTATGTTTCCTCGATCAAAGGCGAGTCCCAAACGGTCACGGGGAGGGCCCTTGGTATTCACCCTCTTATAAAGAGACCAAGGCCTTACTCCTTTCTTTCATTCTCAAACGAGTTCGCCCTTCGCCTCGAGTTCCAACACCCAAGGCTCCAGATTTCAGGCGCTCCGGACCTTCGATGATGTCCGGTTCCGACCTTCGAGGCCGATGGTTGCCATCCTCCGTCATAGAGGAGGACGTGCTAAAGTTGAGAGAGGCCAGGTTCTTGACCGGCGAAATCTCGCATAGGCTGCCTGCGCAAGGGCAGGCCATTCCCACTCCCAAGCCCGGTGAGAGCGTGGTGTTCGTGTCTCACTTCCTTCGAGGGCTAGGCTTCCCGACGGATCCCTTCGTGAGGGGGCTCATGTTTTATTATGGGCTGGAATTTCACGACTTGGCTCCGGAGTCCATCCTGCACATCTCATCGTTTATTGTCGTGTGTGAAGCCGTCCTCCATATTACTCCTCACTTCGGATTGTGGCTTAAGACCTTTAAGGTAGAGCCGAAGATGATCGAGGGACAGCACGTGGAGTGCGGAGGCGCTGTTATAAGCAAGAATGATGACACTCCATGGCCTGAGGGCTCTTTTCAAGAGGAGTCCAGCTTATGGCAACAAGAGTGGTTTTATATCACAGCTCCTAGGGGCACCAAGTGGGTGGCGCCACCTGCCTTTCGCTCGGGTCCCCCACCACGGCTAGCGTCATGGGTCAATAAGGGGCTGGACAGGGGGTCGGCAAAGGACGTGCCCCTGTTGCAGGGCCGCATCCGAGATCTCCTAGAAAGGGACATCAGTCTGGTCATGGTGACGCAGGTTATGTTGATTCGCCGAGTTCTGCCCTGCAAACGTCGCCCCCTCTGCCTGTGGGAGTTCAACCCGAAGGGACCACGAGCTCTCCAACATTTTCTTGACATGACGCCTGTGGAGATGTACAAATTGTTCTTCGGACCACAAGTAGCGTGTCCGGATACTACGGAGGACGTAGGTCTGAGCTGCAATCGTCCGGATACTCAAGTACGTAGCCCTGTGCCTGGACATACCTTCCATTCCTTTATCACATCATCACCCTTAAAAGAGCTGTCCTTGAAACAGGAGTGGGTAGCGAAGGCGAAGTTAATCAGGTGTCCGGCCCCCCTACCTGAGACCTCGCCGAATCCCGTGTTGACCAGGATGCTGGAGATCGTGCCTTTGAAAGAGAACGAGGAGGGGGACAAGGGAGCTACCGCCTCCTCAAAGGAGGCTGTTGCGAAAAGAGGAGTCAAAAATTCCTCTACCCAGGGGAAGAAGAGGACCACCTCTGAAGACCCGAAGACCATGGTCTCAAAGCGGGGGAAGAAATCTTCGCCAGAGGGTCCTGCGCTGGGGGATAACTCGGTCGTACTGTGCCCCCATGGGGATCAGCCCTCCACCGAACCGTAAGTAGAGAGAGTAGTTTAAAATGAGAGACATCCATGTTCTATTTCTGAGGAAAATAACCGAAATTTTATCTTGTAGTTCGGATCTCGGCCCTTCTCAGCAGAGCTCATCTTCGGGGGATCTTCTTCCGGAGATGATGGAGAGCGGAACGCCTCCCCCTGCCATACCGCCTTGCGAGGCGGGTGACCCTGAGGTGTCGTCACGGAGGGTTTCTCCGAATCCGGCAGGGCCGAAAGGCAGTCATATGGCCCCCAAAGCCCTCCGCGTCCGGCCTTCGAAAAGGCCATCGGACGAGTCCGGCACCGTCCGGTGCACGGTCGGAGGAGCTGAAGGATCTGCTCGGGCGAGCGTCTATCTCAGAAGAACACCGTACGTTGATGGGTACGGTGATTGAAAAAATTTCATCCGCGGAGAGCGGGTTGCACGAGGCCGTCAGGAGTTTACTGACAGGTTTTGAGGTACACGAAATGATGTGCCTTTTGACGGTTCCGCATATATAAGATGCGCCCTGTGTAGAGAGTAGCCCCTGAGACTCTGTGCGTTGTCAAATGTGACGGCGCACAGAGGATCATAATCCCAGGTATAATATGTCGCCTTTCCTATGTTGGTGGCGAAGTGTCCAGTGGCTAGCCGGACTAATGAATTTGCCGAACTAAAGCGGCAACTTGACGTGGCAGATGCCTACATCGCGCTTGTCAACAAGCGGCTTGACGAGGCACAAGGTATGTAATTTCTTCGGAGACACCAGGTAAGAAGAACTTGATGCCCGTATCTTACAACGTGTGTGCTTGATGCAGATGGTGCCACTCCATGGAGAACCTTCGGGCGGAACTTGCCCGAGCCAAGGAGCAGGCCAGGAAGAGCGATGCGGCTTCCTTAAAGGCGGTTGAAGAGTTGAAAGCCGAACAGGCTGCTCACTGCCAAAGCAAGAAGGAAATGGCCGAGATGGTTGTAAAGTTGAAGAGCGCCACCGACCGCTGCAAGCTTCTTGAAGAAGAAGATCGGGCGGAACAGACGGACCTGGAGAAGGCCACTACCGAGGCCAAGGATGCTCGCTCTGCGATGAGAGCTATGAAGGAGGAGCTACGTCAGGCCAGAGGTATCGCGGCTGGAAAGCCCTTTATGCTGCGGATGAAGTTCAGGGATCCTAAATATGCTCCGTTGGACCGATTGTGGAGCACGGCGGACACTTATCTGGATTTGGCGGCGAGTGCTGCGGACACGGCCAAACACTTCCGAGATCAAGAGGATCGCGAAGTGGAGGAGCTCTTCTGGTCGCAGTTCCACAATCCAGAGTGTCCACTTCCACTAACCGATCGTTTGGCCGAATGGGCCGAGCTGAATAGGTTATCCGGACTTGCCATGAAGTTCGTCATGAGCCACCTGTGGCCGGAAAGGCTAGAGCCGAAAATTTATTTTAGCTTGGTGCAGTAGCTCCTTGGGGCGGTGCCGCATATCAATGTAATGAAGAGGTCAGCATGCATAGAGGGTGCGCGGATGGCTCTTGCCTGTTGAGGGAGTCCTGGATTAGGGGCTGTCTGGATAGCCGGACTATACCTTCAGTCGGACTCTTGGACTATGAAGATACAAGATTGAAGACTTCATCTCATGTCCGAAAGGGACTTTCCTTGGCGTGGAAGGCAAGCTTGGCGATGCGGATATGTAGATCTCCTACCATAGTAACCGACTCTGTGTAACCCTAGCCCTCTCCGGTGTCTATATAAACCGGAGGGTTTTAGTCCGTTGGACAGAACAACAATCATACCATAGGCTAGCTTCTAGGGTTTAGCCTCCTTGATCTCGTGGTAGATCTACTCTTGTACTACCCATATCATCAATATTAATCAAGCAGGAGTAGGGTTTTACCTCCATCGGGAGGGCCCGAACCTAGGTAAAGACATCGTGTCCCTTGTGTCCTGTTACCATCCGCCTAGACGCACAGTTCGGGGCCCCCTACCCGAGATCCGCCGGTTTTGACACCGACATTGGTGCTTTCATTGAGAGTTCCTCTGTGTCGTCGCCATCAGGAAGGATGCCTCATCCCGTCTTTAAAGACGACACCGTTGCTAAAGGCGCTTTGGCTGTGGGCCAAGCTCTCTGGCTAGGTGGTTTTCTTATGACCGCCTGTTCGACTGCTGCGCCGACGATGACCTCTCGGGTCATCAAAAGCAATCTTCATGTCAGCTCGGAACTCGCCGAGCAGTTAGATCCAATGGATCTCTCTTCCATAAATGAGCTCTTGGATCGCATCGCCGCCCTCGGAGTTGCTACGGATTACCACCAGATTGGGCCTAAACCCGATCTGCGAGAGATTAACTCTCCCCAAGTCACCCATCATGTTGTCGTGGTAGAGGGACAGTGCGGCGACCTTTCATCTATCTTAAGGACTAGGTACGTCCGGATTCCCGATCCCTCCAAGTCGGATACCCGCGGAGGGGAGGATATCACTCAAGACATGAACTTAGAGTCAGGCGACGGGCTGAATTCATTGGACAACATCCAAGGATCCAAACCTGCGGGTTCAGAAACTCCTTGGCCTCTGAGTTTCAGATGGGGTGAGGTTTTGGATTTAATTACACCCACCCACCCGAACATAAGTGTTCTATCCCAAATTAGGCAAAAGCCCGAAGAAACAGTACATCATTACTGGGCCAGATTCCTCCTGGTTATGAACAAGATAAAGGGCTGCCGCGAGGAAGACGCAATCTCAATCTTCTGCAATCATTGCACGGACAAGGGAATCCTCAACGCCATAGGTCGTCGTGATATTACACGCTTCGCTGACTTGGTGTCCATAGTACGAAAGTACTGTGCGATGGAAAGCGCTTGGAAAACCGAAATAAAATTTTGGGACGATCCGGCCCTGAATAGAAACCTAGTCCAAAATAAAAGGGTGCATCATCCTTATACACCCGGGTTAAATACCAAAAAGCAAAAGCCCTCTACGGGGCATGGAACCGTACTGGAAGGATGGCTTAATAGACCCTGTAAAATTCACAGTACAGAGGGTGCCACACCAACTCACAACCTTAGAGCATGTTGGATACTCCGGCAGGTGGCCAAAATTGGCGAACATCTCCTACTTCCGGAGGCCACTTAAAGCCACCCCAGGGACACCAGTACGGTATTAACAATCTTCGAGACTTTCGCATCAAATAATATGCGAAAAAGAACACTCCACAGCCTTGCTGAAGTCTCCCAAGTAGCAACAATAAACCCATGGGGTGACAGGCTATTACTTTTAATGCCAGTGATGAACCTAAATTCCGAACAGCCCGTGCACCAGCCGCATTGGTCCTCAGTCCAATAGTGGACGGCTTTCGCCTCACCAAGGTACTCATGGATGGAGGCAGCGGATTGAACCTCATTTATGAGGAAACCCTTCGAAAAATGGAAATAGACTGGAACCGCATTGAGCGAAGCAGCACAACCTTTAAAGGAATAATCCCTAGTCGGGAAGCGCGCTGTACAGGAAAAATCACACTAGATGTGGTGTTCGGCACGCCGGATAATTACAGGTTCGAAGAGGTCACGTTCCAGGTGGCCCCGTTCAGTAGCGGATACCACGCTCTGCTAGGGCGGGAAGCGTTTACAATCTTCCAAGCAATACCCCATTACGGGTACATGAAGCTCAAGATGCCCGGGCCAAACGGAATTATATCTCTCGCTAGTGATCCGGACATAGCACTCCGTGCTGAAAATAAAACAGCCACACTAGCCCTTGAGGCACTATCCGAAGCCCTAGCAGCTGAGGAACTGACTGCGCTGCGCTCCACGGTGAACAAGGACGATGTGATACTCGACAAAAGATCCAAGTCCACCTCCTTTAAACCAGCGGACGAAATAGTCAAATTCTAGGTCCATCCAACGGACCCCAATAAAACATCTTCCATCGGGGCACAATTAAACCCTGATGTAGACGCCACACTGCGAGAATTCCTACGCGAGAACTGGGACATTTTCGCCTGGCACCCTTCAGACATGCCAGGAATCCCACGCAGGCTGGCCGAACACAGGTTAAATATCCTAAAAGGATTCAAACCTGTCAAACAAGCTCTTCGGCGTTTTTCCGAACCCAAGAGACAGGCCATGGGAGAGGAGCTAGCCAAGCTATTGGAGGCGGATTCATCAGAGATATAAAACATCCAGACTGGCTAGCAAACCTGGCGATGGTACCAAAGAAGGACAAATCCTGGCGCCTGTGTGTTGATTTTAAAGACCTTAACAAGGCTTGCCCAAAGGATCCCTTCCCCCTCCCTCGCATTGATCAAATTATCGACGCTACCGCAGGACAAGATTCGTTGTGTTTCCTTGACGCATATTCCGGCTACCATCAAATCAAGATGGCGGAATCAGACCAAGCCGCAACGGCATTCATCACACCATTCGGCCCATTCTGCTTCAACACAATGCCCTTTGGGCTCAAAAACGCCGGCGCAACATATCAGCGCATGATTCAGACATGTCTGGCAAACCAGATCGGCAAAACAGTGGAGGCATACGTAGATGATGTGGTCGTAAAAACAAGACATGTCGAATCTCTAGTAGACGACTTGAGGCTCACATTTGATAACCTCAGAACATACGACATCAAGCTCAACCCGGAAAAATGCGTTTTCGGCGTTCCAGCCAGAAAGCTCTTGGGCTTCATTGTATCCGATAGAGGAATTGAAGCAAATCCAGCCAAGATCCGAGCTTTGTCACAATTGGATATCCCAAAGGACCTCAAACGAATACAAAAATTAACCGGATGCATGGCGGCTCTAAGCCGCTTTATCTCCCGCTTGCGAGAAAAGGCACTCCCCCTCTATCGCCTTCTTCGGCGCACCGAACACTTCGAGTGGACGGATGCCGCCACGGCCGGACTCGACGAAATACAAGACATATGGGCAACAAACCCAGTCCTGGCCGCGCCAAACATTGGCGAACCAATGCTATTGTACATTGCAGCAACCCATCAGGTTGTAAGCGCAGTACTCGTCGTCGAACGAGAAACGGACAGACACAAATTCCCCCTTCAAAAGCCGGTGTATTATGTGTCCACTGTCCTCACTCTGTGCAAATCACGGTACCCGCATTATCAGAAGATTGCATACGCGGTATTCATGGCATCCCGGAAGCTGCGACACTACTTTCAAGAGTGTTCAATAACAGTAGCCTCGGAAGTACCACTTAACAATATTATAAACAACCGCGACGCAACAGGCCAGATTGCAAAATGGGCCATTGAGCTCCTCCCATTCGACATAACTTATGAGCCATGGCGAGCTATCAAGTCGCAAGTTTTGGCCGACTTCGTCGCAGAATGGACGGAGGTCGAACTCCCTAAAGAGTACGACACATATTCAAACTGGATCATGCATTTCGACGGCTCCAAAATGTTAGCCGGTCTAGGGGCTGGCGTCGTTTTGAGGTCCCCCATAGGAGACACAGTTCAATATGTACTCCAGATTATGTATACAGACTCCAACAATGCAGCCGAATATGAGGCCCTTTTACACGGTCTCCGGACGGCAGTATCCATGGGCATTCAACGCCTAGAGGTGCGCGGGGATTCGAACCTCGCGATATCCCAAATAAATGGAGACTTTGATGCCAAGGATCCAAAAATGGCAGCTTACCGCAACGCCGTCTTAAAAATGTCAGCTCGGTTCAAAGGGCTTGAATTTCACCATATAGCCCAGGAAAACAATCAGGCCGCAGATGTCCTGGCACGCATCAGCGCAAAATGCGATGTAGTCCCCCCCCAACATCTTTTTGGAAAGGTTGTTCAAGCCATCCGTAGTATGGGAAGGGGAACCTGGCAATAACAGCCCGGACCCAACCGGACTGCTCGACACTGAACAATCTGGCATAATTGGAGGCTCTGCCAATGAAATTACACCTTCAGCCCACGTAATAATGGCCGTCATCGCCCCGTGGACAGAACCATTCCTAGCCTACCTTACTAGGCAGGAACACCCAGAGGACCAAAACGAGGCACGCTGCATAGTGCGGCGATCTAAAGCCTATAAAGTCCATGAGGGAGAGCTTTATAAGAAAAGCACTACCGGAGTCCTTCAAAGGTGCATATCCGAAGAGGAAGGGCGGAACTTGCTGGCTGAAATTCATGCCGGACTCGGTGGTCATCATGCTGCAGCTCGGTCCCTCGTAAGCAAGGCTTTCCGTACAGGATTTTATTGGCCGACGGCCCGGGCAAACGCTCAGGACTTAGTCCAGCGATGCGTCGGTTGCCAGCCTTTTGCAAACCAAAGCCATATGCCACCCACCGCCCTCCAAACTATCCCCATCACTTGGATCTTCGCGGTCTGGGGGCTTGACATGGTTGGACCCCTTAAAGGCGGAACCCACAAGAAAAAATACTTACTGGTCATGGTGGATAAGTTCACCAAATGGATAGAGGCCAAGCCTGTTAAGACGGCCGAATCCGGACCGGTGATAGACTTTATATCCCGGGTCGTACACCGTTATGGAGTCCCCCACAGCATCATCACTGATAACGGCACGAACTTTACGGCCG
Organism: Aegilops umbellulata; assembly: GCA_032464435.1. Taxonomy (NCBI): domain Eukaryota; kingdom Viridiplantae; phylum Streptophyta; class Magnoliopsida; order Poales; family Poaceae; genus Aegilops; species Aegilops umbellulata. Next base: position 293,985,701 of record CP136060.1, read on the forward strand.
ATGAGGTAAAACTCTGGTGCAAAAACATGGGCATCAAGCTCGATTATGCTTCCGTCTATCACCCACAAACTAACGGCCAGGTCGAACATGCAAATGGTCGTATCATGAGCGGCATCAAACCCAGATTAGTGCGGTCCCTTAAAGAATCTAATATGCACTGGGTAGAGGAGCTCGACTCCGTACTCTGGGGGCTGCAGACCACGCCCAATCGCACCACCGGATACACACCATTCTTCATGGTGTATGGCGCAGAGGCAGTTTTGCCCTGCGACATAATTCATGACTCACCTCGAGTGCGCATGTACGAAGAAAGAGAAGCTGAGCTCAATCGGCAGGACAGTTTGGATGCCTTAGAGGAGGAGCGTGACGTGGCAAAAGCCCGTTCCGCATTCTATCAACAGCAGGCTCGAAGATATCAAAGCAGAGAAGTACGGGCCAAAAATTACAACGTTGGCGAATTAGTTCTACGCTTGCCGGACAAGAAAAAGGACAAACTCAAGCCCAAGTGGGAAGGTCCCTTCATAATTGACCAAGTCCTGACTGGTGGAGCATACCGCCTGCGAGATGCATCGGATAACCGACTCGAGCCGAACCCATGGAATGCAGCCCGTCTCCGAAGATTCTATGCCTAGCGCTGGACTCTGTGTTCGTCTCCTTCCTCTGTCCATTTTTTATATTTCCTGTCTTACATTTCTTTCCTTCTCCCCTTCCTTTCTCTTATAGCCTTTAAAGGCTCAATAAGTGACGCGCTATCCGCGCTCATTAAACCTGGGGGCTTTTTTTCAACAGAAGCTTATTTATACGGGCTTCATGCCCAACACATGTGTCACACTTCCGCATGTACCTTTGTAGGATCGAAAGTATGTCTAGAGGGGGGTGATTAGACTACTTGACCAAATAAAAATCTAGCCTTTTCCCAATTTTAGTTCTTGGCAGATTTTAGCTATCTTAGCACAAGTCAAGCAATCTCCACACAATTCAAGCAAGCATGCAAAAGATTATATGAGCAGCGCAAAGTAAAGCATGCAACTTGCAAGAATGTAAAGGGAACGGTTTGTAGGATTCAAACACAATTGGAGACACGGATGTTTTTGGCGTGGTTCCGATAGGTGGTGCTATCGTACATCCACGTTGATGGAGACTTCAACCCACGGAGGGTAACTGTTGCGCGAGTCCATGGAGGGCTCCACCCACGAAGGGTCCACGAAGAAGCAACCTTGTCTATTCCATCACGGCCATCGCCCACGAAGGACTTGCCTCACTAGCGGTAGATCTTCACAAAGTAGGCGATCCCCTTGCCCTTACAAACTCCTTGGTTCAACTCCACAATCTTGTCGGAGGCTCCCAAGTGACACCTAGCCAATCTAGGAGACACCACTCTCCAAGAAGTAATAAATGGTGTTTTGATGATGAACTCCTTGCTCTTGTGCTTCAAATGATAGTCTCCCCAACACTCAACTCTCTCTCACAGGATTTGGATTTGGTGGAAAGAAGATTTGAGTGGAAAGCAACTTGGGGAAGGCTAGAGATAAAGATTCATATGGTTGGAATGGAATATCTTGAGCTCAACACAAGTGTAGGTGGTTCTCTCTCAGAACATGTGTATTGGAAGTGTAGATGTGTTCTGATGGCTCTCTCCACGAATGAAGAGTGGGTGGAGGGGTATATATAGCCTCCACACAAAATCTAACCATTACACACAATTTGCCAAACTCGGTGGGACCGAATGGTTAAACTCGGTCGGAGCGATTCAACAAACCTAGTGGCCGTTAGGATTTTCGGTGGGACTGAGATGCAACTCGGTAGGACCGATATGGTTAGGGTTAGGGCATAACATAATCTCGGTGTGACCGATTACACAAACTCGGTGGGACTGGTTTTGGTAATAAGCTAACCAGAAAGTTGGTCAGGTAAACTCGGTGGGACCGATTCGCTCATCTCGGTTAGACCAAAACGTTACGAAGGGAAACAGAAAGATTGCAATCCCATCTCGGTGAGACCGAGATCCCTATCGGTGAAACCGATTTGGCTAGGGTTTGTGGTAGTGGCTATGACATTTGAAACTTGGTGGCGCCGGATAGAAAGAATCGGTGGGGCTGAGAATGACTTTTGGTTTAGGTTATATGTGGATGTGGGAAGGTAGTCGAGGGTTTTGGAGCATATCACTAAGCACATGAAGCAAGAGGCTCATTAAGCAACACCTCATCCCTCCTTGATAGTATTGGCTTTTCCTATAGACTCAATATGATCTTGGATCACTAAAATATAAAATGTAGAGTCTTGATCTTGAAGCTTGAGCCAATCCTTTGTCCTTACAATTTTGAGGGATCCACTTTCCTCATCCATGCCATGCTATTGATTGAGCTTTTCCTGAAATATTAATCTTGGAATAATGTTAGCTCAATGAGCTATATGTTGTTAGGAATTACCAAAACCACCCAGGGATAGTTGCACTTTCAACCTTTATTCACCATTATATGCATCGATATGACTTAAGTTTTGGCCAAGCTGGGTTGCCTGGCTCCTGTGCTTACCCCTACGTTCCCGATTGTTCGGCTAGGTGGTAAAGGGAGCACCTCTGCGATTGTTACTGCCGGGTCAGTCGGATGTGTACCTCAGACTGGGTGAAGCCGAAATCTAGCATTCTTAAGGGAATATTCGGTCGGTGAACTAAAGATGATCTTTTCACTTACTTATTTATGCGCCCCCAGATGATTTTTCCTGCATCTGTTTTCGCAGCATGGACATGCACTTTAGGGCATGCCTCCCAGGGAAAGGAACCCCTAACGGAACTATTCTCCCTGGAAGATGTTTCTTACTAACCATGTAATATAAGATAACTAGTTGGGCACTTGTCTGTTCAAGCATTAATGACCCCTACGCCTGGTCTCCATGCATACCCTGGTTCTTGCATAACAGAATGGGTATTCGGACACACTCCAGACCGTCAGGTCCCGAGGCTGAAGCGAAAAGGTCGGCCATGACAAACAATCTACAATCCGGCTAGAAGACATTACACATGTCAATTACATAGTCATTCTGACTGATTGTATTCCTCTTCAATACCATCTAATAGGCTGTCTAGTTTACAGTCCTGCTGGGAATACTTTGTGGCCAATTCTACTTGGTCGTATACTAAGCTTACAGGGATCTCCTTCCCATCGGGCCCTACAGGTCTGATCTCGGCCATGTGGTTTGGGTCAGCCTTCGTGTACCGCGTCTTCACCATGGCCCAGGCCTCCCTAGCGCCTTGACGGCAGGCCGATATCTTCCACAATCGGAAGCGCCGCCGTGCTCCCTTCAGCTTCTCTGCAAGCTCTCCAAGGCCTTCGGGCATGGAGATGGATGGCCACAAGGCCTGGGCGACGCCTTGCATCACCTGCCGAACTCGCTCGTGCAGCTGCGAGAGCTCGGAAAGAAGGTCACCCGTAGAACCGGGCATCTCCTCTGCAGGACGACCTGTTAGCATACCTACAGACATTACTCTGTTAGTCGACTTCCTCGCCGATTTCTTTTTTCAAAGTTCGTTTAAGCACTTACTAAATATGTCGCGTCGAAGCCGCTGATTCTCCTTAGCGGAGTCCGACAGCTGGGCACGAACATCTTTCAGTTCAACGCCCAGCTTGGTGTTGGCATCCTAGAGATCATTCTTCTCCCGCCTCACCTTTGTTAGCACGCTCTCACCAGCCTTTAGCTGGCGTAGGAGTTGTTGCTTTTCCGGATCTAATCCGGCGCCATCTGCAATTTCATTTGTCAGATTTGCACACACGCCGCACTTCACACAATACTTATCTTTTTGAAGCATATATTACCAGAGGGGGTCTCCTTGGGCTCCCCTGTTGCGGCTAGTGCGGCCTCAAGTTGGGCTTTGCACTCTTCTAGCTCCTGGGACAGTTGGGTATTCTTCTCTGAAAGAACCTGCATATTACATGATCCTTAAATCAGTTATTCTAACTGTTTCAAGTCTCGGGGGCTACTGATATATATAACCATCAAATTTTCTCACCCGTATGTCTTTCACATACTGCTCCGTGGCTCTGGCTAGACCATTTTGAGCGGCACGGAGGTACGCGTCTCCCGAATTGAAGGCATCCAATGCCTCTGGGGAGAAACAAGCGTCGCGAAGAACTGTCCGGCGACGCCTGTGGTTCATGGCACTCTCCACCTCGGAATTGGTGGCAGACAGCCTATCTGCATCGTCTGTTGGAGGAGCGTCCGGTGCGCGCCTCGTGTTCGCCTCCGCCTCCGGACCAGGCTTTGGAGCCTGGCTGGTGGAGGCGCGATTGGCAGCCTCTCTGGATATAGTCCGGCGAGGTCTCTTTGTCCTGAAGAAAGCACGAGTGTTAATATGCCTTGAAGGAATAACACTAGGGGATGAGATGGCGCGTTATACCTTTGCACCGGCGTCTCAGTCCGGACCGCACTTCTTTTCAGCCCCTGGGGCCTTGCGGCCCCACGTTGGCTAGTCACCGCAGGCTCGGCCTCCCGCCTCAAGGACCTCCTCTGCAAAACGCGGTTGTTATACGGTAATCGAAAACACGGGAGGACGGGTCCCTTTTTGAAGTGCTGGGATTTCGGTCTCAGTTACATGGGAGGCTGGGAGTAGCCCTGGGTAATCGGCCGTAATGGCCACCAAGGCGTTGTCCTTGCTCAATTGATGAAACACCCCATCAATTAGCTCCACAGATAAGTCAGGATCCTCTTGGGAGGCCGGGTCGAGGGACCGTCCCGGATCCTCGGGTTGTGGAGGGGGCTGTTTATTTCTTTAATAGCCTAGCGCAGTTCCCGCGTTGAAGTCGTTAGACTGTATAGTTGATAATGGGAATACGAAACAGATGGACAAGTAAAAGTGTCCACTTACCCAGCTTGGAGGATTATACATTGTAAATCCACCCTGAGGGTTGACGCGGAGAAATTCCTCCTCTTCTGCCTTGTACAAAGCGGACAAGATCTTTATTAGAGCGGCAACTAAGTCCGGCCCCTTACGGCCGTGACGGGTGGCGTCGTCCTCCCCGTTGAAGTCCCACATAGGGTGGCCTCTATATTGAAGCGGCTGCACCCCCCGCATGATGCATACGACCATGACTTCGATCATGGTTAGTCCGGAATGAGCTAATAATCTTATCCGGCCCATCAGGTAAAGGACGTCCTTGTCACTCTCCCTTTGAGGGCTCCGTGGACGCCAGCTTAGGCGCTTCTTCAGGGGAGCATTGTCGAACTCAGGAAGGCCGATCCGAATAGGATCCGGCAACGGGACGTCCTCTATATAAAACCATTCCGAAGGCCAATCTTCGAACGCCTTCTTTGGGGTTCCAGATAAATATCCGGTCCCGGCGATGCGCCACACTTCGGCTCCGCCCACTTGATATATTGACCCCTCCTGAGTACGGAGCACCAGGCAGAATAGCCTCTTCCACAGCGCGAAATGAGCCTCGACACCCAAAAACAGCTCGCAAAGGGCTACGAAGCCCGCGATATGCAATATGGAGGCAGGCGTGAGGTTGTGCAGCTGGAGGCCATAGAACTCCAGGAGCCCCCGGAGAACGGATGAATTGGAAATCCGAGTCCTCTTATTAAATAAGGGACAAGACATACCCGCTCTCCATTGGAGAGATTGGGGGCGCTCTCCGCTTGCTCTTCGCCATTATAGGTGGCAAGTCCGGCTCGAACTGGGACCATATAGGCCGGAGGGAGGAATTCCTTGGTCTGAAGCGACACTAGCTCGCTGTGCGGGATGGAGCACCTCTCCCAATCTCCAGGCCGAGGGCTGGAAGGGCGAGCTTAGGAGCTGCGAAGACTGGCCATGGTGGAATGGACCTTTGTCGGATGCACTATGATGAATACTCACGGAGGGGAGAAGGTGTGGTTTGGATCTAAATCCTCGTCCCTTTAAATAGGCGGATCATTCACGCGGCTAGGGGTGTGAATGTAAAAACACCTAGACTTTTCGTATTCATTTGACACGTGGGAGACGTCCATTATTGGGCGTAGAAGCCAAGGAGCGCTACGTTTGCAAAAAACCAGACATTATTAAACAGGTGCACGGAATTTGGAGGAGAACCCGCCTTGCAATGCCGAAGAACAATTTGCGCGCCAGACTCGTCGTCATTGAAGCCTGGTTCGGGGGCTACTGAGGGAGTCCTGGATTAGGGGGTGTCCGGATAGCCGGACTATACATTCATCCGGACTCTTGGACTATGAAGATACAAGATTGAAGACTTCGTATGGTGTCCGGAAGGGACTTTCCTTGGCGTGGAAGGCAAGCTTGGCGATGCGGATATGTAGATCTCCTACCATTGTAACCGACTCTGTGTAACCCTAGCCCTCTCCGGTGTCTATATAAACCGGAGGGTTTTAGTCCGTAGGACAGAACAACAATCATACCATAGGCTAGCTTCTAGGGTTTAGCCTCCTTGATTTCATGGTAGATATACTCTTGTACTACCCATATCATCAATATTAATCAAGTAGGAGTAGGGTTTTACCTCCACCGAGAGGGCCCGAACCTGGGTAAAAACATCGTGTCCCTTGTCTCCTGTTACCATCCGCCTAGACGCACAGTTCGGGACCCCCTACCCGAGATCCGCCGGTTTTGACACCGACACCCGTGTCAAGACATACTGGGCGGAGATGAAGGCCACCGCTGTTGCATCCCAAGACTCGGACGGAAGCCAAGTACTTGCCGAGCACTATTTTCAGGAAGTTCTGCAGGGCGCTCGTTTAATAGAGACGTAGTGCTCGAAGGATATTATGTTCGAATAACATGTATTATTGTAAAACAATGTTTTGATGGAATATAAAAGCTTTTTATACTTGTGCCTTCAAGAATTAAAATACCTCCTGTGCGGCCGTTAATGTATATGTGTATATAACCTGAAAGATGGCAGTCTTCGGCTTCAGCCCCCACACATATAATGCGGGGGTGTTCGCAGAAGGCGCATTTTCACACTTGATCCAACATCTTGGTCCTATTAAGGAGGTGATAGCGCAGTGAACTAGGCAATCGGACTATAATGCTTAATCACTTTCACTTAGCCATAGGAGTTTGACAGTGGGGCTGCTATATAGCCCCTGGGGGCACCGTGCTCACCCGAATTCGGGGCGCGTATGTGCCTGGCCGGGAAACGGCCCTTCGTTAATACGGAGGAATTCTAAAGATTCCGGCGGGTCATCGAGTGGTTGACCAGTCTCACGCTATATCATGATAGTCAGTTTTTGGCTTTCTCTACTGAGGTGCTCGTCTGGCTGAACCGGGGCATAATCGCAGTAGTTCTCCTGGTGCCGCCTTAGCCGATAGAGCGGAACGTAAGGCAGCAAAACACAGGAGCCGGGCAAACCCAACATTTGACCAAAGACATGATTCAGAGCTGATGCATATAAGGCCAAACTCGCGACGCCGAACACTCCCTAAGGTATTCGGTCTTTTATGAAAACAGGCGGAACAGCGCCCTTGGTAATAAGCCCCTGATGTCCAGGTACGTGCAAAATTCTGAAGTGGCCACATGCCAAGACGCCAGCCTCCTCCTTGGCTATACAGAGAATTCGGGGGATGTGTATCAACAAGAGACAGTAAAAAAGGTTTACGCAGGGTCTTAATCTAAAAAGAATCCTGGAGACGGGTCCCTGCTGCACGTCTGCGCCTGTGTCTCCATTGTGCCGTGTCCTGGACGGGTGTAGCATGGTGTTCGTCTATAAAAGAGAGGAAATTAGCTGAAAAGAAAAGGAATAGTAGTGCGGAATGTACGCTGTACTAGATAAACAATGTATAATTTAAGATGGGTAAAATTGAGCCTTATTGTCGTGTATTTTACATACGCGTAGCCCCTTGTATAGGGGTGTATGGCTACTAAACCTTTATCAATTATATGTTTGCTCCGGACTCGCCTAGTCGTGTATGTGGTCTTGATGACCTGGTAGATGCTTTTGTTGGGGAAGTTGTTTTAAGATATGGCTGTCAAGGCGGCCGCATATTCTTTCGCGCTCGAGGAACACTCGATATTTCCCTTTAGTGAGATGATGCCTCGTGGACCGGGCATTTTAAGCGTAAGAGATGCATAATGCGGTATTGCGTTAAAGCGGGCGAAAGCTTTGCGTCCCAGTAGTGCTTGATAGCTACTTGAAAATGGGGCGATGTGGAAGGTTAGATTTTCGCGGCGGAAGTTATCGGGGGAGCCGAACATAACATCTAGCCGGAGAGAGCCAATGCAATGGGCATCCTGGCCTGGCGTTACTCCTTGAAAGGAAGTGTTGCTATGGTGAATTTTTGTTGGGTCTATCCCCATTTTGCGGATTGTGTCCTGATATAGCAGGTTTAGACCACTGCCGCCGTCCATCAGGACATGTGTAAAGTGGAGTCCGTCGATTATCGGATCTAATATCAAGGCAGTCCAACCTTCATTCCGGATACTTCTAGAGTAATCCTGGTGGTCGAAGGTGATCGGTTTTAACAACCAGTGGCGAGACTCCTTTGGGATAGGCCGTATGGCACGTATCTCTATAGGCGCCACTCCTTTTGTCACGTGAAGTAAGTTTACTGTTTTGACTTCTTGTGGGAAATTCTTTTGTTTCCCGGTGCTCTGCTTGTGGGGTTCGTCATCGTCCTCACTTGGTGTGTCGAGCCCCTTGTGTTCGGCGTTGAGTTTGCCGGATTGCTTGAATACCCAACAATCTCTGTGGGTATGATTTGCAGGCTTCCCGGGAGTACTGTGGATTTGACATATCTTGTCCAAGATTTTGTTCAGGTTAGATAGCTCGTCCCTATTATCCTTAAGGGGCAGCTTTTTCTGATTCTACCGAGAGCTTTTGAATCCGGCATTGACTGTCGTGCTCTTCGGGCTGCTTCCCTTATTCCGGTGCTGGTCCTTGTTGCGTCGCGGTTTCCCATTTCCATCCCTGACTTCGGATGTACTTGGGTCGCTGGTGCTGCATCTTGCCAACCAGCTGTCCTCTCCCGCGCAAAAGCGGGTCATGAGGCTTGTTAATGCGGCCATTGTTCTTGGCTTTTCTTGGCCGAGGTGTCTGGCGAGCCATTCGTCTCGAACGCTGTGTTTGAAAGCTGCTAAGGCTTCGGCGTCTGGACTGTCGACTATCTGATTCTTTTTAGTAAGAAATATGTTCCAGAGTTTCCGGGTTGACTCTCCGGGCTGTTGAGTTATATGGCTTAAATTGTCCGCATCCGGAGGTCGGACATAGGTCCCTTGAAAATTTGCCCGAAAAGAATCCTCGAGCTCCTCCCAACTTCTAATGGTGTTTTCGGGAAGGCTTTTAAGCCAATGCCGGGCTGGCCCTTTGAGCTTAAGGGGTAAGTATTTGATGGCGTGGAGGTCACTCCTCTAGCCATGTGTCTGTGGAGGATATAATCCTCAATCCAGACTCCAGGGTCTATTGTTCCGTCGTACGCCTCTATGTTTACGGGTTTGAAACCCGTTGGAAATTCATGGTCGAGCACCTCATCGGTGAAACAGAGGGGGTGTGCGGCACCCCTGTATTTGGGTGTGCCGTGTTGTTCGAATATTTGTTGAGTTGCATTGCTTACTAGAGCTTGCTTTCTTGTCCCGTAGATCGACCTGGCTGGGCCATCCTTTTGATGCGAATCCTCGGGTGGATCGCGCGTTGGTTTGTGTGCGGTGCCATTTGCCGCTCTATGTTGGCCATGGGGTCGTCTATCCGACCGGGTGGCTTCCTTATTTTTTGATTTGGGGGGCTCTAGCGCCTCTTCATCAAATTCAGGCAGTAGCTTTCGCTTCGGGTAGCTCTTTGTGTGGCGGCTGCCGCCGTATTTATCTGCGGTGTTGAGTACTTTGCTCCTTCTGATTCTGAGTGCATCTTCTGCAGTTTTGAGCTTCCGCTTCTGCTTTTTCAGGCTACGTGCGGTGGCGACGAGCCTTTTGTGGAGGATCTTCTGCTCCAGGAACTTGTCCGGCGTGAGGTCGTCCGGACTATTATCTTCGCCGGGGACGGGTTGTGTGGTTTGTTTATCCAAGTTGCCTTGTTCGGACGGTTGCTCGATGCCATGTTCGTCGTCCGCCGGCTCGCCCTGCTCTGTGGCTGGGTCTGTATGGCCACTGTCTCTGTCGAGGCGGGGCTTGGAGCCGCTTTGACTGCTTTTCGAGGGAACAATCCTTCGTTGCGTCGTCCCGTTCTTCCTCGTCGTTTCCTTTGGGTGTGTCCACCATGTATACATCGTAGGATGGGGTGGTTGTCCAGTGCCTTATAGGCGCTTGTTCCTGTTCGTCTCCTACATCGTCGTCCATACCGTCGATGTCTTTGGAGTCAAAGTCCAGCATGTCGTTTAAATCGTCGACAGTGGCTACGAAGTGGGTGGTGGGTGGGTGTCGAATTTCTTCATCGTCCGCATCCAAATCCTGCCGGTCATAATCCGGCCAGGACTCTCCTGACAAAGAGAGGGACCTTAGTGAATTCAGAATGTCGCCGAAGGGCGAGTGCTGAAAAATATCCGCGGCGGTGAATTCCATGATCGGCGCCCAATCGGATTCGATTGGCAGGGGCGCGGAGGGCTCGGAGTCCGGAGAGGAGTCTGGCACCTTGGAGTCATAGGCTTCGTAGAGGATAGGGCTGGTGTTCGGCCCGACCGCCGTAGAGATTGCAGCCCCCGAGGCGGTGTCCAGCCACCCGTCCTCGACTGGCGTAGTCGGCTCCGAGCTAAGGGTCGGAGCGGATACGGGTGCGGCCTCCAGGGCACTGTTCGGCGGCAGAGCTAGATCATGCCCATCGTGACAGTGCGGCGTGTTTGGCTGTGGCTCGAATTCGTCGAAGATCAAGTCTCCGCGGATGTCGGCCGTGTAGTTCAAACTTCCAAATCTGACCTGATGGCCAGGGGCGTAGCTTTCGATCTGCTCCAGATGGCCAAGCGAATTGGCCTGCAGTGCAAAGCCACCGAATACGAAGATCTGTCCGGGGAGAAAAGTCTCACCCTGGACCGCATCGCTGTTGACGATCGGAGGAGCCATCGGTCCTAAAGATGACGACACAGATGAACTCTCAATGAAAGCACCAATGTCGGTGCCAAAACCGGCGGATCTCGGGTAGGGGGTCCCAAACTGTGCGTCTAGGCGGATGGTAACAGGAGACAAGGGACACGATGTTTTTACCCAGGATCGGGCCCTCTCGATGGAGGTAAAACCCTACTCCTGCTTGATTAATATTGATGATATGGGTAGTACAATAGTAGATCTACCACGAGATCAAAGAGGCTAAACCCTAGAAGCTAGCCTATGGTATGATTGTTGTTCGTCCTACGGACTAGAACCCTCCGGTTTATATAGACACCGGAGAGGGCTAGGGTTACACAGAGTCAGTTACAATGGGAGGATATCTACATATCTGTATCGCCAAGCTTGCCTTCCATGCCAAGGAAAGTCCCATCCGGATACGGGACGAAGACTTCAATCTTGTATCTTCATAGTCCAGGAGTCCGACCAAAGGTTATAGTCCGGCTATCCAGACACCCCCTAATCCAGGACTCCCTCACTCATCCTGAAAGCTTGCCTATGATTTTTCTTCGGATGAAAGACTTCATATAGCAGAATATGGGCACCGGAGGGCCACTAGGTGGCTCACAAGGCAGGGGGCGCGCCCAGGGGGGTAGGGCGCGCCCCCCACCCTCGTGCTCCAGGTGTGGGTTCCCTCTGGTATTTTCTTCACTCAGTATTTTTTGATTATTTCCAAAAATAACTTCTGTGGAGTTTCAGGACTTTTGGAGTTGTGCAGAATAGGTCTCTAATATTTGCTCCTTTTCCATACCAGAATTCCAGCTGCCGGCATTCTCCCTCTTCGTCTAAACCTTGTAAAATTAGAGAGAATAGGCATAAGTATTGTGACATAATGTGTAATAACAGCCCATAATGCAATAATTATCAACCCACCGGACGGGCCACCATATTTCGTGAAAAAACGTTTCTCCCCCTGACTGTTGGGACCCACCAGCTACATCTTCGCACACAAGGAAGTGCGTCCATATTACGGGCAAAAAAATGATTCGCCCCCTGACTACTGGGACCCACTAGCTACATCTTCGCACGCAAGGAAGTGCCTGACAGTCGGGACCCACCTGGTCGAAGCATACGTAGCATTGTCATTCAGGTCGCGAACGTGTACGTACATACTGGTCGATCGGTCACTTTGCAACGATGAACCATGGCCGAGTAAGTAGCGCACATGTCATAGTAGAGCCCCCCACGTTGGAGTTCAGGCTGTCCCGTCTAAACAGTGTACACGTACATACGGCCACACGCCAAAAAATACAGCCACATACGTACATACGGGCGGGGTCTCGAACGCCTACTCGTGCATACGTACGGCCAGGGCTCGTGTACATGGCTGGGTCGGGACGGAGAAACTGCTACGTCGTCGTGTTCATCGGGAGCCAACCGGCTGGGTCGGAACGGAATGCGTCGCCGTGTTTATCGGGAGCCAACCGGCTTGGATGGAACAACCAATGGAAACGAGGCATGGCGTACCACAGAACGGAGGAAACGGCCTTGTTTCGACCGGCCACGGTCGAAACGGGATCCTGTTCATCGGGAGGGGTCTGGCGTACCGTAAAATGGAGGAAACGAACTTCTCTTGGACCTCCTATGGTCTAAACGGGGTCCTGTTGATCGGGAGGGGTGTGGCATACCGCAAAACGGAGGAAACAGACTTGTGTTGGAGCGCTACGGTCAAAACGGGGGTCCTGTTCATCGGGAGGGTTGTGGCGTACCGCAAAGTGGGACTCCACGGGATACTGTTCATCTCCATCGTCGACCTCCTCCAGCCTCCACGGGCTATTGTTCATCAACCGTCGACCTCCTCCAGCCTCCACCTGTGACTGTTCATCCACGGACTCCTGTTCATCCAGCCTCCACTGCTCCTCCACCGGGTATGCCACATCATTCTCGGAGAGACGCCGCTTCTCCAAAGAAAGAACACTGTCATGCAGACTCCGCATAGCACCGGTTGCAGCATTGAGCAAATTAGTCGGTAGCATCGTCCTACCCGCCACATGCACCCTCCTCAGGATATCCTTAGGTGAAGGTGGCCCGTCCCAAGCACGGATCGTACTTGGTGCCAGCTGGCTCGCACCCTTGTTATTCTTTCTTTTCCGCCCCTTCTGCTTCTTCTGCTGTAATGGGATCGAGTTCTGCTCAGAGACCACCTTCTTGAGTGTGTTGGGGCTGATAATATTTCGCACCTCGGCTATCTGTGGCTCGGTGAAGGTGGCAGCTGGAGGCGTCTCCTGAGAACTGAACGCCAGACGACGGCTGTTGCAATTGGGTTTCTCCGCGGTACCAGCTAGATCACGATCGTCTTTTGCAGGGTTGGGTTCTTGAGAAGGAGGCCCCAAGAATTCGTCATCGTACCCATGTTCGTTGAAGTACTTATCGACGTTGGTAAATGTATCGTCGTCATCTGGATCCTGTGCCATATGCATGTCCGGATCAGCTGACGGCAGTAGCGTTGCGGTGGTCTTGCCATGGCTTGGCGCCGGCACGACTGGCGGTGTTGTTTGTGGGGTGGTGTCCCCCGCCCCCAAACGAATCTGGCTCTTCGGCCAAAGCATGGACCCTGTTAGTGTGTTGTAGCAAACAAACAACTTCTCTAATTCTCAAGATAACCTAGTTCTCGAGGGATGTGTCCAGAAAGTTGGTTGCTCTCAAGATCCAAGGTTGTGAGTTTGGTCAAATTTCCTAGGCAGTTTGGGATGGAACCTGTTAGTGTGTTGTAGCACAGCCACAACTCCTCTAAGTTCTCAAGATAACCTAGTTGTCGAGGGACGTGTCCAGAAAGTTAGTTGATGTCAAGATACATGCTGATTAATTTTTGTTTCGGTTGAGAATCGGGCGCCTTATAGGTCAAGAAAATTGGGCATGACCTTTGCTAATTTTCTTGACCTAGGAGTGCCACATTCTCAACCGAAACGGAAATTAATCAACATTTCAGGAGAAAGGGGTCATTTCAAAAGATCACAAGTAGCAGCAGCATCACAAGTTGACAAAATCACAAGTAGCAGCAGCATTACAAGTAGTACAGCAGCATCATCATCACAAGTAGTACAGCAGCAGCAGTGAATACAGTTTTTATAGCATGTACTTTGGGTTCAGTTCTCTTGAGAAAAAATAGCAGCAGTGGCCCGTCGTTGACAAAGGAAACAACCCTCTGAATGACAAAGGAAACAACCCTCTGAATGATCTATTTATCATATGTATTGGCCATAGCACACCGTTATAGTCTGAGCTGATCATCACTTTGTATAACAAAATGTAGGCTTAAGCTGAATAATCAGAAGCAACTAAACTTTGAGTATTCACCTGGTTTTACTGAAAGTGAACCAGACAAACACTTGAGGCAAATCCAAAAGTTTTACAAAAAAATCATCTATACACAAGGCAGTATCTTTGTCAAAACAGAGCAAGCAGAAATGGCTACCAGAGTTCAGAAGACATTCTCACTCTCACAATAATGCCGTACACTCATCGGAGCGACGAGATATGAGCAAATCCAAAAGTGTCAGAAAAGAACCAAAGATCAATGAGTATAAAGTGACACTGGTCTACTGTATGTATGTATTGCCACATTTGGCCACATCATTACGAGTATCATCACAAGAATCATCTCTACTCAAGGAAGCAATTTTGTCAAAAGTCAAAACAGAGCAAGCAGAAATGTCTTTGTGAAGAAGACTGTATGTACAAGGACCACTACATAGATTCAGAGAACAAACACGACGAACAAACACACATTCATGCTAACTCAGGTGAAAGCTTCATAGGCTTAATAGAGGGATGGCATTTTTTAAGTACTTGAAACTTCTAGTGCCAAAATCTGGCACAACTAGTGGCACAACCGATAATAAAAAAACACGACACAACCGTGTCCATCACAAAAACTTGGCATTGACCAAGTACATTTTGCTCAAAACAAATTTCATCATCATTTCAACGGAGCATGTGGTTAATGATCCTGATTTTATGTTAACGCAAATTTCACTACCTCAATTTGACAATCTTCCTGTCCTATTCGCAGTAGAGTAGTAATCACTTGTGGGTTTATTATACTAGGACCATGCAGCACACAACTGTTAAAACCTCATTGGTATGTCAGAATGTTATTGGTAAACCGAATATCATCAGAAAATGCAAAATAAATAAAGCTTTGCTGCAACTTCAGGATTGGTTTATACTATTGTTCATATTACACCCAAGTACAAACAGTACAGAAATGTCCTCGTAGCACCAAAATTTACTACTTTACATGTAAAGCAGTGGAAAGAATGAAAATCCCCCTAGCTCACTTCATACCATGACTCCGAAGTCCAGAGCACGATGGCTACGGGTGCGGCAAGTCGAGAAGGAAGAGGGGAGAGGAGGCGGAGCTTACCGGGGAGGCGCAAGGAGGCCCTGCGACAGCTTAGTAGCAGCAGAGTTGGTCGGAGTCGAGGAAGACGGCGGCAACCCGAGGAAGAAGAGGTGGAGGGGGTGGAGGGGTCGAGCGCCGTCGCGACCTGCTTCTGCGGCTCGCCGGCCCGGTGTTGAAGCAGATTTCGCCCGCCGCGTTGCCTGTTGCCTCGCACGGTGCAGCTCGAGCGGAGAGGCGCCGCGGGTTTCTAGGGTTTCGAGGGTTGGGAAGGTGAGGGAGGGGGTGGGTGGGTGCGGCGAAGGCGAGGGAGGGGTGGGTGGGGGGCGGCGGAGCCCGGGAGCGAGGTCGCCGGTGGGTGGGGGCGGCGGTGGTGGTGGAAGGGGATCGGCGGCAGTGGCGAGAGGTGAGGGGCGAGATGGGAGAAGGGCGAACGGCTGGCGAGATGGAACGTCTTTGATATTTTAGTGGGGGAAGGTTAGCAATGGCGCACCTTCTAGGGGTGCGCCATAAACACCGTGATAGCAATGGCGCACCATCCCCTGGTGCGCCATTACTAACTCTTTTTTTTAGTTGCATCTAATAATTTTTTAGAAAATAGCCATAAATTTTAAAATGTTACGATATAAGTAGTTATTACTAATTTTCAAATACTTGCGTTGCAAAACATTTGTGAATTGGTAAAACATTTATGAATATGAAAAAATATCATCAAATTTGAAAAAAATATTCATGAATTCAAAAAGTGCCCATGAAATTTGAAAATATTCATGAGTTCAAAAAATATTAACAAATTCAATACTTTTTGTGAGTTAGAAATTCAATACCAGAATAAACATAAATTAAAATTGGTATATCAATGGCGCACCTCCTAGGGGTGCGCCATAAGCACCTTGATAGCAATGGCGCACCTTCTCCTGGTGCGCCATTACTATCTTGTTTTTTAGTTGCATTAATTTGTGAATTGGTAAAACATTTATGAATATGAAAAAATATCATCAAATTTGAAAAAATATTCATGAATTCAAAAAGTGCCCATGAAATTTAAAAATATTCATGAGTTCAAAAAATATTAACAAATTCAATACTTTTTGTGAGTTAGATATTCAATACCATAATAAACATAAATAAAAATTGGTATAGCAATGGCGCACCTTCTCCTGGTGCGCCATTAGTAACTTTTTTTACCAGAACAAACATAAATAAAAACAATTAAAATACCAGAAGAAAACACAAAAAAGCCCAAGGTGCCTGTAAATGATGATTTGCAACAAAACAAGAGGGAGAAGAACAAAAATTCCAAATCCAAGAAGAAAGTGGTCGATACTTCAACTTGGTGATGTACAGACAACATTAATCTTCATATGTTGAAAGTCATATTAAAGGAAGGTAAGTACAGACAACATTCGTCCCCACTGTTTTGAACAAAACAGGTTAGTGGATAGAGGACTAGAACAGAAGAAATGCCATTTCCATATGTCGAAATACCATCGAGAAATGAAGACTACAATTTAAATACAATCGATCTTAGCTATGTTTTCACAATCTTCTTGCCCTTCTTTTTCACAAATGGAGTTCTTCTCTTGAACGCACGTCCTTTAGGTAGGGTGGTCCTACTTCTTCTTGTGGTGTATGGTACTTCATCGTCGTCGTCATGTTCCATCTTTGGATCACCATACTTGTCGAAGTCTTGCTCATTGGTGAATCCGTCCATTCCGATGATCTTCTTTTGCCTCTCCTCATGACAACACGACTGGGCTTTGACGGGTCGGTAATGAAGAAGCATTGGTCCACTTGGGAAGCCAGTACCCATGGCTCATTTTTCGCGGTGACATTTGCGCCCGCGGTCTTGGATTTGGCTTCGGGTATAACCATGGTGGTGAAATACCGGTCTTCTTTTAGGACACTCTTGGCCCATCTGACACAGAACATCGGGACCTTCTCTCTAGCGTAGCTCAGCTCCCAGATCTCCTCGATCCTTCCGTAGTATATGTCCTTGTCGTTACCGGTGTAGGATTCCATCGTTACCCCGGAGTTTCCTCGGTGTAGAATGTGCAGCCGCTGATATCGTACACCTCATAGGTCATCAGGTTGTACTCGCCACCTTGTGACAAGGCGAATATGATTTTTTCTTCCGCGGAAGAATCCTCATGTAAAGGGTACGACAGAAGCTTCTCCTTGAACCAACGCGTGAAACATGAGTTGTGCTCTTTGATTATATCTCCGTCCGTCCTCTGTTGGCCTCGGTCATTGTACGTCTTCTCAATAAAGGTTTTGTGCTCTACCACCCAAGGATCGACCACGTCTATGTTTTGTAGCGCGACTAGGTTTGCTCTTTCAAAGTCGGTGAGTCGACCCTCGAAGTCGACATGCATTTCGCGGCGACCCTCACGGTGACCCCATCCAGCGAGCCTGCCGAGGTGCCTGTTGACGGGCAGACCAACGGGGTTCTCGATGCCTAGATAATTCGTGCAGTAGGAGATGCACTCTTCGGTCAGAAAGCCCTTTGCTATGCTTCCCTCTGGATGTGACATGTTGCGAACGTATCCTTTGATGACACCATTCATACTTTCGAACGGCATCATGTTGTGCAGGAACGTCGGCCCGAGTTGGATGATATCCTCCATGATATGGACCAGCAGATGCACCATAACGTCAAACAATGCAGGCGGGAAGTACATCTCAAGCTCACATAGTATCACCACCATCTCTTCCTGTAGCCTTCTGAGTTGCCTCATGCCAACCGACTTTCAAGAGATGACGTCGAAAAAGTTGCATAGGACAAATAGCGTTTCACGGACGTGCGCGTCCATGATCCCACGGATTGCCACTGGAAGTATCTGCATCATCAGCACGTGACAGTCGTGAGACTTCATCCCGCTGAACTTCTGCTTCGTTGAGTCTAGGTATCTGCTTATCTTCCCCGCATAACCGTAAGGAAGTTTTACTCCTATGAGGCAGGTGAAAAACTGCTCGATCTCCTCCTGACTTAGAGTGAAGCACGCAGGAGGGCAGTCATTTCTGATCTTCTTGGCCTTTTTGCCTTTGCGACGACTTTCCGTGTCCTTCGCCTCATCATCATCATCATCGTCATCATCATTAGCGTGAAGCTCCTCCCTTATGCCCATTGATTTCAAGTCTGCCCTTGCTTTCGACCCATCTTTGGTCCTCTCTAGCATGTTGAGCAGGGTACCAAGCAGACTCTCGCACACGTTCTTCATGATATGCATGACATCAAGGCTGTTAGGCACACGGAGGAGCTTCCAGTACGGCAAGTCCCGGAAAACAAACCTCGTTTTCCATACCTTCAGCAGCGGCTCTGGCGCCTTTCGCTTCTTTCCCGGCTCTGGCGCCTTTCGCTTCTTTCCCGGCAGTGGGCACTCTTTCCAATTTTTCAACAGCTCGTCTATTTCCTCGCCGCTCCTCGTACGCGGGCGTCTTCGGGGTTCGGTTTCACCATCGAACAGATCCTTGCGTTTTCTCCATGAGTCATCGTCGCGAAGCCACCTTCGATGTCGCATGAACACGGTTTTCGAAGACCCGGGATCTCTATCTAGCTGGCGATACGTTGTGTCATCCATGCACCTGACGCATCGGGGTACCAGCTCCGACGTGATGGAGGAGGGCGGCGGTGGATTGGGCATGATGGGGTGGAGGACGAAGGAGGCTGGGGCTTCACGGCTGGTGAAGAGGGCGTTTTGGCACCCATGGAGTATGAATGGGGAAACGGAGGGACAGGGAACAATGTTTTGGTTTGGAACGCGCTTGTTTGAAATTTGGGGAAAGTTACAAACTTTGCCCCCATCTAAAATTTCGGATATATTGCGGGTTGGGGGTAGGACAGTAATCTCAGGTGTCCCAAATGGTGGGCGGGATAGATTTTGGCCGAGCGCATGGGTGTTTAGGCGCCCATGGCGTATGAATGCTCCTCGGAGGCGGTTGAGACTGTCATCTTGGTGAAGTTACAAACCTACCCCGGTTTAGACCTTTGGACATCGGGCCGATAGGCTACATGGGCAAGAGTCAGGACTGTAATTTCCTACCACCAAACATTAGTCTCGCGCGGTTCCGGGTGACTAGAGGCTTATTTGGCGCTTCGTTCAATATTTGGGAGCAGAAGCATTAACATTTTCGGTTCTCTTGAATTGAACTTTCAGGATTTTTCCAACTTAAAAAAATCTTGACTCTTCAAAATCCTAAAACTACAATTATTTTGGAATGGAGGGGGTACATTTGAATATACATTGTACACAAGTATATATTAAAAAATATGCAACTTACCTCGGTTCTTGCATGGTTCTAGATATAATCTCCTTGGTTGCAAAAAAATAGTTAGACATGCATATGAATATATAGCATGTTCAAACGCACAACAAAGATTGATGCCCCGTTTTAGATCTGATTTACAAATGCCATTATCTTGGATTCAAATAGATGAATGCACTTGCTATGAATTCGGATCTTTGAAACCCCCATTATGTTGAATTCAACATGTATTCTATTTCGTATCTAGCAATTTAGAGTGCAACATGTATCCATGTAAGTGAAAAATGTATAAAGTGCTTCACACTAACAACATGGAGTGCACTAATTAATGTTTATATATGAATTGCAAAAGCAATGCATTGCCTGTATTTCAAACCGCTCTCACTCTATGGATCGATAATATGAAATAAACACATGCACATGCTAGAATTCAATAGAGTATGGGTGTCTGATAGACCGATTTTCGTTCCTACGCAAATTGCAAAATTCATGATCTCATCCAAAAATAATAATGCCATTTATATTTTAGTTTAATGTGTAGAACCGCCTTTTACACGTGGATGCACCATGCCTCGGCCCGTTCTCACACACGCGCTATATATCTCTCTATCTAACGCATAAGTGCACACACTTTATATACATCGTCATTTCTCTTTCACACATGCTCACAATTAGGGATGAAAACGGAGTGGAAACGGATGGAACTAAGTGCTATCATATTTGTTTTCATATTTTTTGCAGAAGCGGAAACGAATACAGAAACCCCGGAAATGAATACGGAAACAGATACTACCGGAAATGGACGTGGAACGAATAGAAAGCGGATACGGAAATAGAAATAGGCATTGATTGGAACTTAAAAACCCCTTGAATCATGGAGCAATACACACAAAATAAAACAAATTCAATGAGTTGTTAACATGGCTACAAAATAATATCATTATGTTAGCAACTTAGCATAGTATTGTAGTAGTACCGGAAAATTGTGTCGTTGTGTTCTCTTTGGTGGTTGGGCTACAAAGCAGCTATAGGTCTATAGTAAAAACAGAAATTCCATATTCACGGAAACGGAAAATTCCATTTCCATGCATGTTCCACCGGAAAACACCGTTCCGATTTTGTTTCCATTTCCGCATAAAAAATTCCACTTCCACTTCCATTTTGCAAATTTCCGTTTTCGTTTTCATTTTTCCTCTCCATTTCCATTTTCCTATAGAAAGTGATTAGTAGCAAAGTAGTTTGATAGTTTTGATAGTAGTGACAGTAGTAACAGTAACAGTAACAGTGATAGCAGTAATTTGTACCAAGTGTAACAGTGATGATAGCAATAGATAACGAAGGAAGATCAATAAGGATAAATTCATAGGCATTGGATCAGTGACTTGTTGGATGATATTCATCATGTGACATTTATAACCTAAGGCAATACGGCACTAGCTCCAGTTCATCGATATAATGTAGGCATGTATTTCGTAAATAGTCATACGTGCTTTATTAAAAGAACTTGCATGACATCTTTTGTCCTACCCTCCCGTGGCAGCGAGGTCCATATTGGAAACTAAGGGATATTAAGGCCTCCTTTTAATAGAGAACTAGAACAAAGCATTAACACATAGTGAATACATGAACTCCTCAAACTACGATCATCACCGGGAGTGGGCCCGGTCGTTGTCACTCCGGGGTTGCCGGATCATAACACGTAGTAGGTGACTATAACTTGCAAGATCGGATCTAAAACATGGATATAATGATGAATTCATAAATGGTTCAGATCTGAGTTCATGGCACCTGGTCCCAAAGTGACAAGCATTAAGCATAGCAAAGTCATAGCAACATCAATCTAAGAACATAGTGGATGCTAGGGATCAAGCCCTAACAAAACTAACTCGATTACATGATGAATCTCATCCAACTCCTCACCGACCAGCAAGCCTACGAAGGAATTACTCACTCCCGGTGGGGAGCAACATGGAATTGGCGATGGAGATGGGTTGGTGATGACGAAGAACGAAGATCCCCCTCTCCGGAGCCCCAAACGGACTCCAGATCTGCCCTCCCGAGGAAGAATAGGGCTTGGCGGCGGCGGCTCCGTCTCGTGGATCATGATAATTCTTTTTCCCTGATTTTTTTCTGGAATAATGTGAATGTATAGTATTAGGGGGTCATCAGCGGGGCCACCAGGTGGGTACAACCCACCTGGGCGCGCCAGGAGAGGGGGGCGCGCCCTGGTGGGTTGTGCCCAACCAGGGGCCCCTCTCTGGTGGATCTTGGCTCCAGAAATTCTTATTATTGACATAAAAAAATCCTCGCAAAGTTTCGTTCCATTCCAGGAACTTATATTTCTGCACAAAAACAACACCAGGGTAGTTCTGCTGAAAACAACGTCAGTCCGGGGTTAGTTTCATTCAAATCATGCAAATTAGAGTCCAAAAGAAGAGGAAAAGCATGAGAAAAAGTAGATACGTTGGAGACGTATCAACTCCACTAAGCTTAAACCTTTGCTTGTGCTCAAGTAATTCAGTTGATAAACTGAAAGTGAGAAAGAAAAACTTTTACGAACTCTTTTGCTCTTGTTTGCATAAATAAGCTTAAACAGCACCCATGTTTTCAGCCAGCATTATACCTAACCATGTCAAAAATAACTCTTAAAGATTATAATGACTCATATCAAGGACATAATCAGCTAGCGAGCAATAATAAGATATCTCAAATAGCAACATGTTGTCAAAACAACCATGATATAATATGACAATAGTGGTATATCGCTAGCCCTTTCTGAGACCGCAAAACATAAATGTAGAGCACCTCCGAAGTTCAAGCAGCGACTAAACATTGTAATTCATGGTAGAAAAGATCCAGTCATGATGCACCCAACATTAGCTATAAACAACGCATAAATCATGACAGCTGTGCTCTACTCAGTTTCTGGTGCTTGTTTTTAGAAGGTGATGGAACAACATAAAAGTAAATAGATAGTCCCTTCACAGAGGGAATCAGTGATTTGCAGAGGTGCCAGACACTACTGCAGGATGCTGCTAATGCGACACTACGATCAGAGACCCTTTGACGAAACTGTGTGCGATGCATTAATAAAAATCGGGGATGTAAAAAAATGGTCAAAAAAGGTGCAAAACATTTGCGATGGCGTTGCCATCAAACACGGTTCAGATTTTAGTTGAGTGTGCAGGCCATGCCACTCGGTTAACCCGTTCGAACAGTTTGCGATGAGGCAGAACAACAGAAACAGGCAGGCATATCAATGTGTGTGTGATATACGGCATACAGTTCGCTCCAATGAACCGTTTGCTATTAGGGAGCGCAACATAAACGGTTAGCCAGATCAAGGTGTGTGTGATATGGGGCATACGGTTCACTCGGACGAACTATTTTCGATTAGCGAACGCAACAGAAGCGGTTCAACTTAACAAGTGTGTGCGATACGTGGCAAACAGCTAACTCGGATGAACGCTTTGCGAGGAGAAATTACAACACAGATGGTTAATACAGTCAGTTCGTGTGCGATTCTATGTGTACAAAAAACTTTGAAAAATGCAAACTAGTTGCTTGCGGTGGCTAGGAGTATCGTACATGATGCATCTGCGAGTACTCGTGTGCAATGATTAGTAAGTTACACATATGTTTCCTTATGTTAACACTTGTGTGATAAATAACACGTGGCACCGAATACGGTATTCGGGTTGTGTGTGTGCTCCACTTAGTCTTCCCGCGCTCCAGCGAATGCTTCCCGCGCTCCACATGGCTGAATTGTGAAATCCACGCCTATTCCCTCACCGGTTTCCTGCCACCAGCTAACGGCTTGCTACATATAACCTAGGCGGCAACGCACCGCCGCGACACTCTGCGAAGATCTAGTCCTCACCCATGTACCATTAGTTATTCCAAGCATGCCAGGCAACGACCAAAGCTTCGACGTCGACGCCTACCTGCGTTACATCTTCGGCGAGGAGAACGAGTCGGAGCAGGTCGGGGAGCAAGAGCTTCATCGGCCAGTGCAGGCACCATGGCCCATTGGCAGCGATATCGGCGTCACAGTCCTTGGGAGCACAATCGACATATTGCAGAGGAGGTGTGATGAGCAGTTTGCCATCCACCGTGCAAAAGATCCAGAGCTGCTCGTTGGCATGATCGACGACCCACCCGAAGAGCCGCCGTCACCAGTGCTCATCGAGAGCCTGATGCCCCGCAAGGAATGGGCAGAGGATCTTTGCGATTTAGTCAAGACAAAGGCAGCCTATGGCTTCATCATTGCCCGTGGCGGCCCTGTCAACCTCGATCCCGATGATGTGGTGGCCAGGTTAGAGCGCATCATTGGCGGAGTTGACGTCCCTGATGAAGTAGAACATCGCCAACGTGATATCTTGGCAGGTGATCGACAGAATTTGCTACCAGGCCAGAGACATGGAAATGGAGCGGTTCCATGGAGTTGTCATGCGCGCGATTGCATGCTGTCAAGATCTTTTGGAAGAGGCCCGGCAGCCCCAAGAGCCTCCCAGCGCCAGCAGCTCCGTAGGAGGAGGCGGGTCGGGACACTTGGAGTGAACGGCCGCAAGGGTGCTATGCTGATCATGGAGTCCGGGAAGACCATCGTCGGAAGGCCGCCAGCTCAGCCTTTCAGCTTATATTTCATTATAATTTTATGCATATGTAGGTCATGAGTGTTCTGGGCCTTGCCGCATTTGGCATTTTAAATTATCCATAATATGTAAGACAATTATTAAGAATTATTAACAGTTGCCATTATAACTTTGCCTCAAAGGCGAGCAGAGCGCGCGCAGGGATGCCAAAGCGGAGCGCGCCGCGGCCGCCTCAACGGCGAGCCACCACGTGATCAACCTTGTGCCATCAATAAATTTTTACCTTGTTTCTCGTCACATTGCTGATTACAACGCAATAAGTAATTGCAAATCTGTTCACAACTAGCAAACTAATATGTGTTCACACTTAGCACCGGGCTATAAAAACAACCAACTCGAAAATTACTTCATAGTTCCTCTCCTCGTCACCCACAAAACTGTTTTTTTCTGTCAAGTCGTTCCGCCGTGACCGGTAGGAGGAGTTTAGGTTGGACATATAACCAGGCAGCAAAGACCAAGGCCGCGGAAGCACTAGAGAGGTCCCGCTGCAAAGCCGCAGGCGCAGCAGAGATTTCCCAGCGCGCCGCGGAGCCCTCGAGCGAGCTCTCACGGGCACGCGAGGGCTCTCACAAGCGCATTCGCGGCATCAGCCATCGCGACGAGCCGGCGTTCCTGAAGTCCTTCACCGGCGACAACGACATTCTCGCTGGCGTCACTACACAACAGGAGCTGGTCGACGGCTTGACGAAGCTGCTCAAGATCAACGATGCCTCGGTTCACAAGGTGACCGGCCTCGTCGAGCAACTCATGCGTGACAATGCGAAGCTCCTCCAGTTGGTTGCCGAGAAGGAGGAGGAGGCTGCCGGCTGGAAGATGTTGCATGAGCAAAGCAGTGCCTCAGATATGACGCTAAAAGCGGTCGTCGAGGAACTGATGGGTGGCTTGAGGAAGCTCCGGATCGAGCGCGAGCAGGAGGTGGAGGAATCCGTGACTGCTTTCAAGCAAAGTTGTGAGGAATTGAAGGAGCTGGAGGATTTCGCCGCCCGGCGATCCATCGACGAGTATAGGCAGTAGCGACCCAGATCGTTGTCTGCAATTTCCTTCTTCTCTTGCCCCCGTGTCTTCCGGGCTTTGCCGCATGTGGAACTTTAAATTATCCAGAATATGTAAGACAATTATTATCCGCGCCATTGTAAATTTGTCGTCGTATTATCCGTTGCCATTTTATTTGTGATAATATTATCCGTTTCCCTATGTGGCAACTTAAATTAGGGCGGAATACGAGTTGAAAACACGAACAAAGCAAATGCTGCCATGGGATCACAAGCAAACACCCTCCGTCCAGGTGCTTTAATTAACCCATTAATGGAGAAGTTGTGAGAGAGGCGGGCGGCGGCTAGTGCATGGAGGTCAAAGAGCTCACTTCCTGGTGAGCATGGGTGGCCTTGCTGCTCGCACGTGTCCCGTCGAGCCTGCGAGGTGGACAGGATGCACGCGTCCCATCGAGCCTGCGTGGCGGACTGCTCGCACGCGCCCCGTCGAGCCTGCACGGCGGACTTCTCGCGCTCGTCCCGTCTAATCAAACAACTGCACGCACGCCACCCGGTAAATATAATGCAACCGTTTGTGATATTAACGTGTTAGCTTTTTGTTTCAAAAAGGACTACGTTGACTACTAATGTGTGCGCCTCTTCTCAAACTGGACGATTTTTTTACCACGGCATATATGTGCCATGTCATGAAACCATGCCAAGTTTCATGTTTTTTGGGTGACCTTTTGATTTACTTGGATTTAAAAACCGAGATTCTCATTGTTTCAGGATGACGACAAGTTTGTAATTCATTCTCATTCCTTAAACGAGACCTAAACATGCACCCAATGACACGTGTATGATTTCCCACCCATTTTGCTTCACTGGACCATGTGATTGTAGTTCAAATTTGAATTATGGACTACATTAAATGCATAGAAAACTTATTAATTAGTAATATATATACAATGGCCAAACAAACCCTGAATAGTTTCAAATTTCAGCTCGACACTCCTATTATTCTATGTTTCCTGTAGAAAACAAAGTTCAAGGCGAGAAGAGGGAGTGATTATCGTTTTGCCCACAAGAGGGGCATATTTCCCTACCGGAACCACGAGGGTTGCGATGGGCTCTGGTTGGTAAAAGGCTTGTAATATGGCTTCACCCAAATTGGACAATTATATGTACCATGTAGAGACACCATGCCAAGTTTCATGATTTCCTGGTGAGTTTTGAATGTATAGACATTTAAAAACCGAGATTCACAATATTTGTTGCCAAGCCAGGATACCGAGGCGGTTGAATTCGTTCCCATTCATTCCATGGGACCTAAACATGCACCCCAAGGAAACATGTACATTTTTTCTAGCCATTTTGGTGCACTGGAGCATGTATTTGTAGTTCCGATTTGAATGATGGATATTAAATGCCTAGAAAACTTAATTAATGAATAAAAAAGGTCAAACAAACCCTGAATAATTTCAAAGTTCAGCGCGAATCTCCAGTTGTTCTGTGTCGCGTGTAGAAGAAAATACGAGGCTAGAAGAGGGAGTGATTATCGTTTGGCTCACAAGGGGACACGTTTCCCTATCGAAACCACGAGGGTTCTTGCGAAAGGCTCCGGTTTGTAAGAGGTTTGTAATAAAGCTTGGCCCAAATTGGCAATGTTTTTACCACGACATATATGTGCCATGAAGTGACACCATGCCACCTTTGATAACTTTCTGGTGAGTTTAGGATTTATGGGGACCTAAAAACCGAGATTCAAAATGTTTGAGGATGAGCCAGGACATCGATACGATTGTAATTTGTTCCCATTCCTGGCATGAGACCTAAACATGCACCCAAGGACACATGTATATTTTTTCTATCCATTTTGGTGAAATGGAGCATGTATTTGTAGTTCAGATTTGAACTATGGACATTAAATGCCTAGGAAACTCAATTAGTGTACAAAAAGGCCAAACGAATCCTGAATAAGTTTAAATTTCAGCACGGATATCCTGCCGTTCCATATTGCTCGTGGAAGAAAATACAAGGCGAAAAGAGGCAGTGATTACGTTTTGCCCACAAGGGGAACACGTTTCCCTATCAGAACCACGAGGCTTCTTTGAGAAAAGCTCCAATTTTTGTAACTGGTTTGTAATAAAGCTTGGCCCAAATTGGACAATGTTTTTACCACGACATATATGTGCCATGACGTGACACCATGCCACCTTTGATGACTTTCTGGAGAGTTTAGGATTTATGGGGACTTAAAAACCGAGATTCAAAATGTTTGAGGACGAGCCATGACACCGGTACAGTTGTAATTCGTTCCCATTCCTGGCATGGGACCTAAACATGCACCCAAGGACACATGTGTAATATTTCTAGCCACTTTGGTGAACTGGAGCATGTATTTGTAGTTCAGATTTGAATTATGGACATTAAATGCCTAGGAAACTCAATTAGTGTATAAAAAGGCCAAACGAACCCTGAATAAGTTTAAATTTCAGCACGGATATCATGTCGTTCCATGTTGCCCGTCGAAGAAAATACAAGGCGAAAAGAGGAAGTGATTACGTTTCTCCCACAAGGGCGACATGTTTCCCTATCGGAACCATGAGGCTTCTTTGAGAGAAGCTCCAGTTTGTAGGAGGCTTGTAATAAAACTTGCGCCACAATGGACGAAAAAATTCCTCGACATATAAGTGCGATGTCGTGACACCATGGCAGGTTTCACGATTTTCAGCTTAGTTTCGGATTTACAGGGATTTAAAAACCGAGATTCTTCTCACGAAATGTTTTCAAATAGCACACGGTTCACTCATGAAAGCCGATATTCAACGAAAACTTCGTGCAAACCATATTTTAATGTTTCATAAAAATCTGGAAAAAAAGTGGGATGTTAAGAAGGTGATGTTTTATTGCGACACAAAATTTCAAGTTGAAAAACATTACGAGATGTGAGCTATGAAAAAGACAAATTCCGCCCTGAATAGTGACATTACTCTTCGGCACTATTCAACATTGATTTTGTGTTTTTCATAAATCACATCTCGTAATGTGTTTCAACTCGAAATTTTGTGTGGCAATAAAACATCATCCTCTTAATATCCCACATTTTTTTTAATTTTTTTGAAACTTCAAAACATCGCTTTCTTGTGGTTTTATCCGGTTTCCACTGAATGTTGGTTTCCATATGATATCCCTCCCCCCCCCCCGCTGCGCGCGCGATCTGAGTTGTGCGTTCTGAGTGGCCAGAACCCAAAGCCCATGGATCGTACGTGTGCACCGTTGGATGCTCCCAAATCGAACGGCAACCCTGAGCCCTTTTGACGGCACATGCAGTACATGGGTAAGCACTGTGCGCATGTGTCATGTAGCTCACGCTTCCTTCTCTACTAGGTTTTCATTCAAAACAGGCTACCATTTCTCGCCACTCCTCTCATCGGTTTCCCGCCTCTTCTCCCAGATATGTATGATGTAGATGTTTGTTTAATTCTTATAGTTCATCTCATCCAAAATCAATTAGTTTTATAAAAAAACTATTTTAAGATTCATGGAATTGTGCATTGTAAAGGTAAAAACAAACAAGTGACAATTCATTTAGAAGAAAAAAAAGGTTTGGGAAATTAAGATATGAAAGATTCTAGAGAACAAAGGAGAAGTGCTTGTGTTTTGACGTTTGTGCATTATGCTTAAGTTCAACCATGGAGTCTTCTAGATTGTACATGTGGCAGAATCTGGTGGAATGTAGATGATATTCAACAACCAGTAGTGCTTGGTTTTGCCATCTCTGTACCGTCGGATTGGCTTCATCCAACGAGCAACTTTCAAAGTTACTCACACACTATATAGGTGTATAGATGTGTGTGTGTATATATATATGTGTCCCATGCTAGAGAAAATAAAGTTTGAGCGCATGCGTGGGACGACCCCCCTGCCCCCCCCCCCCCGGCCCGCTCATACATCTCCAACGTATCTATAATTTTTGATTGCTCCATGCTATATTATCTATTGTTTTGGGCAATATTGGGCTTTATTATCCACTTTTATATTATTTTTGGGACTAACCTATTAACCGGAGGCCCAACCCAGATTTGCTGTTTTTTGCCTATTTCAGTGTTTCGAAGAAAAGGAATATCAAACGAAGTCGAAACGGAACGAAATCAACGTGAGAAGTTATTTTTGGAAGGAAAGCTACCGGATAGACTTGGACCCCACGTCATGAGCCAAGGGAGGTGCTCACGAGGGTGGGGGCGCGCCCACCCCCCTAGGGCGCGCCCCCTGCCTCGTGGGGCCCTCGAAGCTCCACCGACGTACCTCCTGCACCCATATCTACCTACGTATCCTAAAACTTCCAGAACAGAGATTAGATCGGGAGTTCCGCCGCCGCAAGCCTCTCTAGCCACCAAAAACCTCTTGGGACCCTGTTCCGGCACCCTGCCGGAGGGGGGAACCCTCACCGGTGGACATCTTCATCATCCCGACGCTCTCCATGATGAGGAGGGAGTAGTTCACCCTCGAGGCTGAGGGTATGTACCAGTAGCTATGTGTTTGATCTCTCTCTCTCTCTCTCGTGTTCTTGATTTGGCACGATCTTGATGTATCGCGAGCTTTGCTATTATAGTTGGATCTTATGTTTCTTATCCCCCTCTTCTCTCTTGTAATGGATTGAGTTTTCCCCTTGAAGTAATCTTATCGGATTGAGTCTTTAAAGATTTGAGAACACTTGATGTATGTCTTGCTGTCGGTGTACTAAAGTAGGGGTACCTTAGTACCCCAGACTTGTGCACGGGCAGTCGTAGCACCCTGCGGCGAGGCCCGCCCCGGAAGCGCCAAGAGAAGACCAGGCATTCAAGACATGGCCCCCGGCAAGAGGAGCTTGCCGGGCCAAGAAGACAAGGCCCCCGGCAAGAGGAGCTTGCCGGGCCAAGAAGGCAAGACCCCGGCAAGAGGAGCTTGCCGGGACGACTGGGCCCGTGTAAGGCCATCCAAGAACAAAGTATACGAGACAGAAGATCGAACCCCCGACAAGAGGAGCTTGTCGGGAAGGCCGAACCCAGGCACCACAAGAGAAGCCCGCCGTGGCACGCCAAGCGCCCCGGCAAGGCCTGATAGCTGGCACGCTATCAGGCACAGGAAGACGACCCCCGCGGCAAGTCACTTGCCGCGGCAAGATCGCCACCTCAAGACTGCGCTCCAGCTCGCCCGCCCACGCGTCGCTCTGGGGCTTCCCCCGAGGGCACGTGGCGAGGCACCGCGCAGCCTGGGGCATGCGGTGGCATGCAGCCGCCATCGTGGCGAACGATGGCGCACCTAACGGTCCGCCTCGGTGCTGTCCGGGCGACCGTGACGGGCATTTAATGCCCTTGTCCCCTACCGTCAGAAGTAGGTATGATAACACTGTGCCGCACTGTAGCACCACCGTTCCCACACTATTACAGCTACCACCCCTTTTACACTTTTACCCCTTTCTCTTACGTTGACACCTGTCGGTGACCCCTTTGCGCTATAAAAGGAGGCCCGTGTGCAACGTAGAGGGGGTTCGCTTCCGGGGGTTCGGGTTTCCGGTTCCGAGAGGCCCCGCGAGATTCGGCATCCAGACAGCCATACGCTCGGTGCAGCTAGCTCTCCAAGCTCCCGAGCTCCCCAGTTGAATACAACTAAGCAGGAGTAGGGTTTTACGCGTCCATCGCGGCCCGAACCTGGGTAAACCGCCCGTGTGCCCGCCTCGATCTGCTCTCTGTGCTCCCTCCGCCCCCCTCACCGGACAACGAAAGGGGCTCCGGCCCCATAGGTGCTCGCGGGGGGACCCCGGTCCGCCCCGACACTTGCCGTGCGTATCTGTGGTGACAATGGGATATTACGTGATTCACCTGATGTATGTTTTTGTGATCAACTTGCGGGTTCCGCCCATGAACCTATGCATAGGGGTTGGCACACGTTTTCGTCGTGATTCTCCGGTAGAAACTTTGGGGCACTCTTTGAGGTTCTATGTGTTGGATTGAGTAGATGAATTGAGATTGTGTGATGCATATCATATAATCATACCCACGGATACTTGAGGTGATATTGGAGTATCTAGGTGACATTAGGGTTTTGGTTGATTTGTATCTTAAGGTGTTATTCTAGTACGAATTCTAGGGCTGTTTGTGACACTTATAGGAATAGCCCAACGGATTGATTGGAAAGAATAACTTTGAGGTGGTTTCGTACCCTACCATAATCTCTTCGTTTGTTCTCTGCTATTAGTGACTTTGGAGTGACTCTTTGTTGCATGTTGAGGGATAGTTATATGATCCAACTATGTTATTATTGTTGAGAGAACCTACACTAGTGAAAGTATGAACCCTAGGCCTTGTTTCCTATCATTGCAATACCGTTCACGCTCACTTTTACCACTTGTTACCTTGCTGTTTTTTATATTTTCAGTTTACAAAAACCTATATCTACCATCCATATTGCACTTGTATCACCATCTCTTCGCCGAACTAGTGCACCTATACAATTTACCATTGTATTGGGTGTGTTGGGGACACAAGAGACTCTTCGCTATTTGGTTGCAGGGTTGCTTGAGAGAGAACATCTTCATCCTATGCCTCCCACAGATTGATAAACCTTAGGTCATCCACTTGAGGGAAATTTGCTACTGTCCTACAAACCTCTGCACTTGGAGATCCAACAACGTCTACAAGAAGAAGGTTGCGTAGTAGACATCAAGCTCTTTTCTCGCGCCGTTGCTGGGGAGGCTAGGTAAGTGAAGGTATATCTTTAGATATTGCAATCGAATCTTTTTGTTTCTTGTTTTAGCACTAGTTTAGTTTATAAAACAAAACTACAAAAAAATGGAATTTAGTTTGTCTCATACGCTTCATCTTTTTAATATCTTTCTTGAGTATGATGGAAAGGAAAATTGTGCCAAAGTGTTAGAAGAAGAATGCGTTAAAATGTTTGGCACTAAATCTTTGTATGATGAGCATGATTGCAATGTTGTTAGTATGGATTCCTTGAATATCCATGATGCTAATGATATGCAAAGCCACAAGCTTGGGGAAGCTATGTTTGATGAAGATGATATTTTTTGTCCCCCAAGCTTTGATGAGAAAATTTACTATGATGAAAGCATGCCTTCTGTCTAAGATGATTATTGTGATGACACCTATTCTATAAAGAATAATTATAACCTTGAAACTTGTTATCTTGATCTTAATTTTCAATCATATGATAGTTATTTTGTTGAGTTTGCTCCCACTATTATTCATGAGAAGAATTTTGCTTATGTGGAGATTAGTAAAAATTATATACTTGTAGATCATGAAAATAATGCTTTAGGTGCTGGTTATATTGTTGAATTCATTCATGATGCTACTGAAAATTATTATGAGGGAGGAACATATGCTTGTAGGAATTGCAATAATATCGAGTTTCCTCTCTATGTGCTTAAAATCTTGAAGTTATGCTTGTTTTACCTTCCTATGCAAGTTGATTATTGTTCCCATAAGTTGTTTGATCACAAAATCCCCATTCATAGGAAGTGGGTTAGACTTAAATGTGCTAGTAATATTCTTCATGATGCTCTCTTTATGTTTCAATTCTTATCTTTTATGTGAGCATCATTGAAATCATCATGCCTAGCTAGGGGCATTAAACGATAGCGCTTGTTGGGAGGCAACCCAATTTTATTTTAGTTTCTTGCTTTTTACTTTTGTTTAGGAATAAATAGCCCATCTAGCTTACGTTAAGATGTGGTTTTATGTTTTAATTAGTGTTTGTGCCAAGTAGAACCTTTGGGAAGACTTGGGTAAAGTCTTTATGATCATGCTGTAAAAAACAGAAACTTTAGCGCTAACGAGATTAGCTAGAACTTTTTACTGGAGAGTTATATTTAGTTGATTCTTTTTGCAGATGATTACTAGAAAAATTCCTCAGGTCCACCAATTTATTTTAGAATTTTTGGAGTTCCAGAAGTTTGCGTTAGTTACAGATTGCTACAGACTGTTCTGTTTTTGACAGATTCTGTTTTTCGTGTGTTGTTTGCTTATTTTGATGAATCTATGGCTAGTAAAATAGTTTGTAATCCATATAGAAGTTGTAATACATTAGTTTTAACACCAATATAAATAAAGAATGAGTTCATTACAGTAGCTTGAAGTGGTGTTTTGTTTTGTTTCGCTAACGGAGCTCATGAGTTTTCTGTTAAGTTTTGTGTTGTGAAGTTTTCAAGTTTTGGGTAAAGATTCGATGGACTATGGAATAAGGAGTGGCAAGATCCTAATATTGGGGATGCACAAGGAACCCCAAGGTAATATTCAAGGACAACCAAGCGTCTAAGCTAGGGGATGCCCCGGAAGGCATCCCCTCTTTTGTCTTCGTTCATC
Organism: Aegilops umbellulata; assembly: GCA_032464435.1. NCBI lineage: Eukaryota > Viridiplantae > Streptophyta > Magnoliopsida > Poales > Poaceae > Aegilops > Aegilops umbellulata. The sequence continues at coordinate 294,019,313 of CP136060.1, forward strand.
GGTAACTTTACTTGGAGCTATATTTTTATTCACCACATGATATGTGTTTTGCTTGGAGCGTCATGTCATTTTATTTTTCTTTGCTTTCTGTTTGAATAAAGTATAAAGATCTGAAATTCTTAAAATGAGAGAGTCTTCACATGGTTGCATAATTATTCGACTACTCATTGATCTTCACTTATATCTGTCGGAGTAGTTTGTTGTTTGCTCTAGTGCTTCACTTATATCTTTTAGAGCACGGTGGTGGAATTGTTTTATAGATGATCTCTCATGCTTCACTTAGATTATTTTGAGAGTCTTAAATAGCATGGTAATGTGCTTAACCCTAATATGCTAGGTATTCAAGAATAGTAAAAACTTTCTTATGAGTGCATTGAATACTAAGAAAAGTTTGATGCTTGATAATTGTTTTGAGATATGTAGATGGTGATATTAGAGTCATGCTAGTTGAGTAGTTGTGAATTTGAGAAATACTTGTGTTAAAGTTTGTGATTCCCGTAGCATGCACGTATGGTGAACCGGTATGTGATGAAGTCGGAGCATGATTTATTTATTGATTGTCTTCCTTATGAGTGGCGGTCGGGGACGAGTGATGGTCTTTTCCTACCAATATATCCCCCTAGGAGCATGCGTGTAATACTTTGCTTTGATAACTTGTAGATTTTTGCAATAAGTATATGAGTTCTTTATGACTAATGTTGAGCCCATGGATTATATGCACTTTTCCTCCTTCCACCATTGTTAACCTCTCTAATACCGCGCACTTTTCACCGGTATCATACACCCACCATATATCTTCCTCAAAACAGCCACCATACCTACCTATCATGGCATTTCCATAGCCATTCCGAGATATATTGCCATGCAACTTTCCATCGTTCCATTTATTATGACACGCTTAATCATTGTCATATTGCTAACATGATCATGTAGTTGACATCGTATTTGTGGCAAAGCCACCGTTCATAATTCTTTCATACATGTCACTCATGAGTCATTGCACATCCCAGTACACCGCTAGAGGCATTCATATAGAGTCATATCTTGTTCTAAGTATTAAGTTGTAATTCTTGAGTTGTAAGAAAATAAAAGTGTGATGATCATCATTTTTTAGAGCATTGTCCCAAGTGAGTAAAGGATGATGGAGACTATGACTCCCCCACAAGTCGGGATGAGACTCCGGACGGAAAAAAGAAGAAAAAAAGAGGCCATAAAAAAGAGAAAGGCCCAAATAAAAAAATGAGAGAAAAAGAGAGAAGGGACAATGCTACTATCCTTTTACCACACTTGTGCTTCAAAGTAGCACCATGATCTTCATGATAGAGAGTCTCCTATGTTGTCACTTTCATATACTAGTGGGAATTTTACATTATAGAACTTGGCTTGTATATTCCAATGATGGGCTTCCTCAAAATGCCCTAGGTCTTCGTGAGCAAGCGAGTTGGATGCACACCCACTTAGTTTCTTTTGTCGAGCTTTCATACACTTATAGCTCTAGTGCATCCGTTGGATGGCAATCCCTACTCACTCACATTGATATCTATTGATGGGCATCTCCATAGCCCGTTGATACGCCTAGTTGATGTGAGACTATCTTCCCCTCTTTTTGTCTTCTCCACAACCACCATTCTATTCCACATATAGTGCTATGTCCATGGCTCACGCTCATGTATTGCGTGAAGATTGAAAAAGTTTTGAAAATGTTAAAGTATGAAACACTTGCTTGGCTTGTCATCGGGGTTGTGCATGATTTAAATACTTTGTGTGGTGAAGATAGAGCATAGCCAGACTATATGATTTTGTAGGGATAGCTTTCTTTGGCCATGTTATTTTGAGAAGACATGATTGCTCAGTTAGTATGCTTGAAGTATTATTATTTTTATGTCAATATGAACTTTTGTGTTGAATCTTTCGGATCTGAATATTCATATCACAATTAAGAAGAATTACATTGAAATTATGCCAACTAGCATTCCACATCAAAAATTATCTTTTTTATCATTTACCTACTCGAGGACGAGCAGGAATTAAGCTTGGGGATGCTTGATACGTCTCCAACATATCTATAATTTTTGATTGCTCCATGCTATATTATATACTGTTTTGGGCAATATTGGGCTTTATTATCCACTTTTATGTTATTTTTGGGACTAACCTATTAACCGGAGGCCCAGCCCAAATTTGCTATTTTTTTTCCTATTTCAGTGTTTCGAAGAAAAGGAATATCAAATGGAGTCGAAATGGAACGAAATCAACTCGAGAAGTTATTGTTGGAAGGAAAGCTACCGGATAGACTTGGACCCTATGTCAGGAGCCAAGGGAGGTGCTCACGAGGGTGGGGGCGTGCCCACCCCCTAGGGCGCACCCCTGCCTCGTGGGCCCCCCGAAGCTCCACCGACATACCTCCTGCACCCATATATACCTACGTATCCTAAAACTTCCAGAACGGAGATTAGATCGGGAGTTCCGCCGCCGCAAGCCTCTGTAGCCACCAAAACCCAATCGGGACCCTGTTCTGGCACCCTGCTGGAGGGGGGAACCCTCACCGGTGGCCATCTTCAACATCCCGGCGCTCTCCATGATGAGGAGGGAGTAGTTCACCCTCGGGGCTGAGGGTATGTACCAGTAGCAATGTGTTCGATCTCTCTCTCTCTCTCTCGTGTTCTTGATTTGGCACGATCTTGATGTATCGTGAGCTTTGCTATTATAGTTGGATCTTATGTTTCTTCTCCCCCTCTTCTCTCTTGTAATGGATTGAATTTTCCCCTTGAAGTAATCTTATCGGATTGAGTCTTTAAAGATTTGAGAACACTTGATGTATGTCTTGCCGTGCGTATCTGTGCTGACAATGGGATATCACGTGATTCACTTGATGTATGTTTTTGTGATCAACTTGCGGGTTCCGCCCATGAACCTATGCATAGGGGTTGGCACACGTTTTCATCGTGATTCTCCGGTAGAAACTTTGGGGCACTCTTTGAGGTTCTATGTGTTGGATTGAGTAGATGAATTGAGATTGTGTGATGCATATCATATAATCATACCCACGGATACTTGAGGTGACATTGGAGTATCTAGGTGACATTAGGGTTTTGGTTGATTTGTATCTTAAGGTGTTATTCTAGTACGAACTCTAGGGCTGTTTGTGACACTTATAGGAATAGCCCAACGGATTGATTGGAAAGAATAACTTTGAGGTGGTTTCGTACCCTACCAAAATCTCTTCGTTTGTTCTCCGCTATTAGTGACTTTGGAGTGACTCTTTGTTGCATGTTGAGGGATAGTTATATGATCCAACTATGTTATTATTGTTGAGAGAACTTGCACTAGTGAAAGTATGAACCCTAAGCCTTGTTTCCTATCATTGCAATACCGTTCACGCTCACTTTTACCACTTGTTACCCTGCTGTTTTTTATATTTTCAGTTTATAAAAACCTATATCTACCATCCATATTGCACTTGTATCACCATCTCTTCGCCGAACTAGTGCACCTATACAATTTACCATTGTATTGGGTGTGTTGGGGACACAAGAGACTCTTTGTTATTTGGTTGCAGGGTTGCTTGAGAGAGACCATCTTCATCCTACGCCTGCCACGGATTGATAAACCTTAGGTCATCCACTTGAGGGAAATTTTCTACTGTCCTACAAACCTCCGCACTTGGAGGCCCAACAACGTCTTCAAGAAGAAGGTTGCATAGTAGACATCACCCGCCCGCCGCCGACTTGAAGTTGGGAAACTGACATCATAAGTATTAAACCAGGCTTGCAGTCGGGTACGGTGTCCGATTTGTAATATAGTTGGTGTGGCCCATCGAAGTTGTGCATTTGGGATTTAAACACATCATACACCATCATACCCATACATATTTTCGGGCCGCATGCAGTGTATACGAGGTCTTCTGGTCGACCACGTCTCCCTTGTGCCGATTTTTGTGACGACACGGATATCTGTGGGCTCCCCGAGTGTATATATATCATCCCTTTGACTGATAATGAGGGGTATCTGTGTTGGCAATGAATGGATTCCTCCTAGTTCGTGTTAGGGCCGGTCACCATCAAATGTCAGTCAACCAAAGCTCGAGCTCATGCATTGTCAGGATTCCCTCCCAGATGCTCAGATTGCTGGGTTTGACCTACATCAAACCCTGCGTACGTATCTCGTCCTTAACTGCCTTGCCTTCATGGTTGTTGTATGTATCGAGAGGTAGGCACCACATCTAAATTGTACATTATTCTATATTGAAAACACACATCACCCCTTCCCAACGTACATCATTTTAGGCCGCATGCAAGAGGTGTTGGTTTTGCGGTCCCTCTCGTGCGATTTTTATGATCGTTCAATCTATTGGCCCAAGTGGTTTATCGACAACAACAACTGTCATTTGACCAAACGAAAGATTCATTGGTCCGTCTTATGGTAGGTCATGGCAACATGCATGTATGACCAAAGTATCGATCATTACGTGCATCCGCCCCGCTGACACGAAGTGGGAGGTGGTGGGCCAAGCATCCTAGCTAGGTACGACATTATGTCATTATATATATCCTAGCTAGGTGGTTGTTAGGGTGCTTTCGGGTATGCGAGGTAGGTGCCACCAAAGTTATGCATTGTGTATTTAAAGTTTTATACAGCCCGAATACTCGTACATATATTTGGCCACTTCCAGGTGGTTCTTGACTTCTGGCCCCTCTCATCGATCTTCAACGACGCGCCCAACCGTGGGCCCGCGGGGTCAAAGTTGTGCATTGGAATTTTGAACATCACAGACCACCCTTTTCACTCATATATATTTGAGCCACATGCTGGTGTGGCTGTCTTTTGACCCTCTCTAACATTACTTTTTGCTGCAAAGACTATGATGACCCTCAACGGACATGGGGTATAATATCTTAACCGTGTGCGATACAAGTGTGATGTGAATCACCATGACCGTGCAAGCGCGAGCAAATTAAGGTAGAGGTACTGGCTCAACCTTGTGTGAAGCAAGTGCGCTGAAATCATCACGACCGCGCAAGCACGAGCAAAGGGTGGAGGTATTGGCTCAACCGTGTGCGATGCAAGTGCGCTGAAATGACCACGACTGCGCAAGTGCGAGCAAATTAAGGTGGAGGTACTGGCTCAACCGTGTGTGATGGAAGTGCGCTGAAATCACCACGACCATGCAAGTGCGCAGAAATCACCACGACCGTGCAAGCACGAGCAAAGGGTGGAGGTACTGGCTTAACCGTGTGCGATGCAAGTGCGCTGTAAAACCACCACCTGTGCAAGCTAAAGGTGGGTAAGATTATTTGGAAATTAGGACGAATCGTGTGCGATAGACCAGCTAGCTAGAAATATAGAAAACAAACTACCCGCCTTGAGCGTTGCAAAAATCAGTGGATCCGCGCCACTTTTCCTTATTATCATACACACATACTGTTATTGGACCGTGCGCGATCTTGGGCACTCCCGCCCCGCATAAATTCCTTTACCCCAATTTTAGTAGCTATCGTACTTCAACTGTCGTCCATACTCCTCCAGCACCGACCTTATAGTAAAATTGCAGTAGCCGAGGCATTTGAACCGTCGCCCTCTCTCGTCCACCACCATCTCCACCCACCATTACTAAAAATTTTAGTAGCCGCAACATATCCTCAAACACCACCCCCCTCCACAGTCCCCCACCCGCCCCTCCCCCCCTCGAAACCTATCTCGCGGCCACCGCCGGCGCGCCGCCAACCCTACCGGTCTGCCCGTTCCTCCTAGCTTAGATAATAAAGTTCAGGTTACCCAGCGATTCCCATACTGTCGCCCCACTCTCCTGAGTTTATAGGTGAGGCCTGCGTTGTCCCTCCCCGCCAGATCCACATCCCCTGCTCCAGAATGTCGTAGCCTAAGCTCGACCACGTATCCTGGGGAGCCCGACGAGCGTTCGACCAAGAAGAGGTTGTCGGTGTACTAAAATAGGGGAACCTTAGTACCCCGAACTTGTGCACGGGCAGTCGTAGCACCCCGCGGCAAGGCTTGCCAGGCGATCGCCAAAACTCTCCATGGTCCCTTTTTGGGCCATCCAAGAACAAAGTATTCGAGCCAAGGCCCCGGCAGGAGGAGCTTGCCGGGAAGGCCACCCAAAGAGAGCAAGGCCCGGGCAGGAGGAGCTTGCCGGGACGGCCGCTCGAAGCACAAGGCCCCTGCAAGAGGAGCTTGCCGGGAAGGCCGACCAGGGCACGACAAGAGACTTGCTGCGACGCGCCACGCGTCCCGGCAAGGACCGGTGAGCAACAAGCTCCCGGGCGCGACAAGGCATCAACCGCGGCAAGGTGCTTGCCGCGGCAAGTCACCACCCCGCGCCTGCGTTCCAGCTCATCCACCCACGCGTCGCTCTAGGGCCGTTCCAGGCGTACGTGGCGAGAGGCTGCGCAGCCAGGGGCATGCGGTGGCGAAGCAACGTTGGCAGGGTAGCCGTCATGGCAAACGGTGGTGCCCTTGACGGTCCCTTTTCTGCACTGTTTGGGCGACCCAGACGGGCATTTAATGCCCTTGTCCCCTGCCGTCAGAGTTAGGTATGATAGCACTGTGCAAACAGCTGTACCCAACACAACGTTTTCCAGTTTTACCCCCGCCTATGTTGCCACCTGTGGGTAACCCCTTGCGCATATAAAAGGAGGCCCCATGCGCAACGTGAAGGGAAAAGGGAGGAAGAAGGCCACTCACGCTCGGTCTGATTAGTCGCCTGAGTGTACTGTAGCACTCAGCGCTCCCGAACAAGAACACAATACAAACCACAAAGCAGCAGTAGGGTTTTACGCATCCGTGCGGCCCGAAGCTGGGTAAACCCCTTGTGTGCATCGCCTCGATCCGCTATTCGCGCGACCTCCGCCCCCCGCCGAACCAGAAAGGGGCTCGGTCCCCATAGGTGTTCGTGGAGGCAGATTTCCCCCGACATCTTTGGCGCGCCAGGTAGGGGGCGTCGAGGTCGTGTGAACCTGATCCGGCGTCTGCACGGGCTAGATCTCCATCATCCTCATCGACATGCCACCGAAGAAGAAGGCTCCGGAGGTGGCTGGTCCGTCCGCGTCGAACCCACCGCCCATGGAGCAAACGGGTGGTGGGGACGGCACCGGCGGCGGAACGGGCGTCGCCGAACCAGCTCATGGTGCCACGGCGTCCGAACATGCACCGCGCCCCTCTCAGGAGGCATGGGACCAATAGCGGCTTGGCACTCACGGTACCATATGCTCGCTGGACCCAGATCGAGCTGGCGGATCCCAGGGTGCTCAAGGCCAGCATACACACCAACGTGCTGGCGCGAGCGTGGCGCGACTGCCTGGTCCGGGTGTTGCTCCTTCTAACATAGTTAGAAGTTCGAGCACATCCCGCTCCACGCGCCGCTCGCCACCGCTACCCGCCACTCCAGCAGAAGCTCTAACACGAGCTCAACTGCTCCTAGACTACCCTCCAACGGCGGACAAGCTCGACGACTGGAGGGCCACGATACAGAGTCTCATCGGCTTCGCTAACGGCGACACCCCGCGGCAGCACAGTGCGTCGCAGCCGCGGCAGGTCGGCCAGGCACGAACCGATGGCGCCAAGACCGGTGGGGGTGCGACCACCGTGCATTCCCCGCCCCAAAGGCCAAGATCGCCGACTCGCCGGAGCCATCACGACAACGACTCCACCGCGTCGTCAAATCAGCGAACTCGTCGCGATCAACGCCAAGTTCTTCACGAATGAGAGCAAGAGGACGCTCGTACGCGCATCGAGCGTCGGAGAGAAGCGCGGCGTCAATCAGACCAGCGCGCGGGGCCCTCTGTCGACATGCATGCGCCGGGGGGACCAGGCGACCTGCCGTACGCGGTAGGCTGCCCTGCGTTCACCCGTGAGCTGCGGCAAGTCCAGTGGCCCAGCACGAAGAATTTCAAGCCAGACGTACCAGACAAGTACGACGGCAAGTCGCATCCGTCGGAGTTCCTCAGCATCTACACCATTGCGGTGCAGGCTGCTCGAGGGCGAGACGACAAGATCCTTGCCAACTACTTCCCGCTGGTACTCAAATCCAACGTCAGATCCTGGCTCATGCACTTGCCGGATAACTCCATAACCTCCTGGACAGACTTGTGCCATCAGTTTGTTGGCGCCTTTACAGGCGGCCACAAACCCCATGGCCAAGCGAGCGGCCTTCATCTGCTCGTCCAGAAGGAAGGGGAATCCTTGCGCAAGTTCATCCAGAGATTCAGCCGCGTGCACTAGAACATCCCAGACGTCCACCCTGCCGCGGTCATCAGCATGTTCCATCAGAACGTGCATAACCGCAGGATGCGGGAGGAGATGGCGATGTGCAAGATCAAAGACGTCAGCGAGCTATATGCCCTGGCCGACAAGTGTGCACGTGCTGAGGAAGGAAGGAAACTACCCAGAGAGAACACTGGAACAGGAGAATCTGACAGTGAGGATACCGCCCCGGCAAGGAAGAACCGGCGGCGGAGCAACAAGAAGAAGAAGAGCCAAGAAGTACTGGTTGTTGAGCAGTCCGGCGATGAAGGCGCCGCCAAGAAGGCCCAGGCTGGTAGCTCCGACAAGGAGGTTGCCGGATGCGCCAACTGCCAGGTTGTGGTGGTCGCCGACAAGCGGGACGGCACCAACAAACAGTACAGCAAGATCCACCGCACCAAGGGCCATGACCTCCAGAGCTGCAAGCAGGTCGAGCGGCTCGTCGAGCTGCAAAAGACCGAGTACGAGCGGCGCGACAAGGAGAGAGCCCGGGGAGGTGGCGGAGGATCAGGCACGAAGCGCCCCGGCCAGGGAGGACGCCGCGACAAGGACAAGCAGCGGCAAGCAGACAGACCTCCCCGCGGCCGCGACAAGAACGAAGACGACGACGAAGACGAAGACATGGATGATGTCGAGACCAGTGAGCAGGAGTTTCAGAAAGCCACAGAGGTCTTGTGCGTAGACGGCGGTGCTTCTCTGCTTACTTCTCACCGCCAGCTCAAGCAGTGGGCGTGGGAAGTCAATGCAGCGGAACCACCCGTTGAGTCGCGCAAGCCTCTGAAATGGTCCAGCACGCCTATCATCTTTGATATTGAGGACCACCCTGACTGCACAACTGCGATCGGGTGCTTGCCGATGTTGGTCTCACCAACAGTCCGCAACCTCAAGGTCACTAAGATGCTAGTCGACGGCGGGGCCGGCTTGAACCTGATCTCCTCCGCTGTGCTCCAGGAACTCCAAGTCCCCGACAGCGAGCTTGAAGAGACCGGCACGTTCCAAGGAATCAACCCGGGAAGGAGCAAGCCGAAGGGGAAGATAACGTTGCCAGTGACATTTGGCAGCGAGCTGAACTTCAGGACAGAGAGGATCACTTTTGACATTGCCGATTTTCCATTGCCCTACAATGGAATTCTCGGCCGTCCAGCGCTCGCCAAGTTCATGGCGGCCTCTCACTACGCATACAACATGCTCAAGATGCCAGGCCCGATAAGCGTCATCTCTGTCCCCAGCGACAAGAAGGATGCCCTTATCTGTGCCGACAAGATCTACCGGGAAGCAGCAGCCGCGATGGATCACAAGCCACTTGTCGCTGAAGCTCCCGGAGGGAAGAAGAAGACCAAGCCCGGCAAGTGCTCCGGTGCCCACTCCGGCAAGCGCACCTCTTCGGAGTGCTGCGCTACCGTCGAGGACGCGCCATCGAGCTCCACCGGCAAGAGTAAGAAGTCAATGGCAGCCTCGCCAACGACCAAGAAGGTGTCCGCCAAGGAGGACGGCACTGGTGGTACCTTCACCATCAGTGCCACTCTCGACCCCAAATAGGAAAGCGCGCTCATTGCTTTCGTGCGGGCGAATGTCGATGTGTTTGCCTGGCAACCATCTGACATCCCCGGCGTTCCCGGGAAAGTGATTGAGCACCACCTCGCCGTCTGTCCTCATGTGCGGCCCATCAAGCAGAGAGTCAGGAAGCAAGCGGTGGAGCGCCAAGAGTTCATCGCAGAAGAGATCAAGAAGTTGGAAGCGGCAGGCCTTGTCAGAGGTGTGCTCCATCCGACGTGGTTGGCCAATCCTGTTGTCGTGCGCAAAGCAAATGGGAAATGGAGGCTTTGCATCGACTTTACTGATGTTAACAAAGCTTGTCCCAAAGATCCCTTTCCCTTGCCGCGCATTGACCAGATTGTTGACTCCACGGCCGGATGTGACCTGCTTTCATTTCTGGACGCATACTCAGGGTACCATCAGATCTTCATGGCTGAAGAAGATGAGGAAAAGATCGCATTCATCACTCCATGTGGCACGTACTGTTTTGTACGGATGCCTTTCGGTTTGAAGAATGTCGGTTCGACGTTTGTGAGGGTTGTCCATACCGCTTTTGAGCGGCAAATCCACAGAAATGTGGAAGCCTACATGGATGACATATTGGTCAAAAGCAGGAACAGGGCAACCCTGATTCAAGATTTAGAAGAGACCTTTACGAACCTACGCAGGATCAGCCTCAAGCTCAACCCCGAGAAGTGCGTGTTTGGAGTCCCTTCCGGCAAGCTTCTCGGGTTCTTCGTGTCTCAGCGAGGAATCGAAGCCAATCCAGACAAAATCAAGGCCATCGAGCAGATTGAAGCACCAACACGCGTCCAGGATGTACGAAGGCTTGTCGGCTGCGTCGCGGCTCTCAGCAGGTTTATTTCCAAGTCTGCAGAACGCGCCCTGCCATTTTTCAAGGTTTTGAAAAAGGCGGGTCCAGTAAAATGGACTTCGGAAGTGGAGGCTGCGCTGCAGGACTTGAAGAAATACCTGTCCTTCGCTCCAATACTTGTCGCGCCTAAACCACAAGAGAAGTTGCTGCTGTACCTGGCGGCAACCAATCAAGTGGTTAGTGCTGCGTTAGTAGCGGAGAGGGAGGCAGATGATGAGCTAGGAACCGCGGCAAGCGCGTCCAGCGACAAGCAAGAGGCTTCTCCGACAAGCTCTGGCCCCGACAAGGATGAATCTGCGCAGGAGCGAGTGGAGGTGCAGAACAAGAGAATGGTGCAGCGCCCAGTTTACTTTGTCAGCTCCCTTCTGCAGGGGGCTAGGTCAAGGTACTCTGGTGTGCAGAAATTGCTTTTCGGCCTTCTCATGGTCTCGAGAAAGCTGCGCCATCACTTCCAAGCACATGAGATTACAGTTGTCACCCGCTTTCCGCTAAAGAGGATACTGCAGAATCCAGAAGCAACAGGCAGGATTGTCGAGTGGGCACTGGAACTGTCAAGCTTCGGTCTCAAATTCAAGAGCACTTCAACTATCCAAAGCAGAGCATTGGCGGAGTTCATAGCAGAGTGGACATCGACCCCAGACGAAGAGATCCCAGAGACGAGCATCCCCGTCAAAGAAGCAAGCAAAGAGTGGCTGATGTATTTTGATGGTGCTTTCTCGCTGCAAGGCGCCGGTGCTGGCGCGTTGCTTATCGCGCCCACCGGAGAGCATCTCAAGTACATAGTCCAGATGCACTTCCCCAAGGAGCAAGCAACCAACAATACTGCAGAGTATGAAGGTTTGCTCGCCGGTCTCAGGATCGCGGCAGAACTTGGGATCAAGAAGCTCATTGTCAGGGGTGACTCGCAGCTTGTCGTCCGCCAAGTGAATAAAGATTACCAGAGTCCGTTGATGGAAGCGTACGTTGATGAAGTGAGGAAGCTAGAAGAGCGCTTTGACGACCTGCAAATGGAACACGTTCCAAGAGCTGAGAACGACATTGCTGACGGCCTGTCAAAGTGCGCAGCACTTAAGTTACCTGTGGAACCAGGAACCTTTGTGCTCAAGCTGACTCAGCCATCCGTAACACCATCAACCGGACAGAGCAAGAAGAGGAAGTTGGTCTCCGGTGACTATCTTCCGGCAGAGCTCCCCGGAGCCGCCGCCAAGAAGGTCCCCAAGATCGACGCCAAGAGCGCTGAGGAGCCGTCTGCTCCGGCAAACCCCGGGGTTTGTTCCGTAGAAGCAGACGCTCCCGACAAGTTTTGCTCCGGCAAGCTTGTCGGGGAACATCAAGCTCCGGCTGAGCCCCAGATCCTCGCCGTAGAAGCGCACGTTCCCGCAGCAGTAGATGTGCCTTCAGTCCTTGTTGTCGAGCCACAGGCTCCAGCATGGGCGCAGCAGACTGTCCATTTTCTCCAGAACGGAGAACTTCCTGAAGAACAAGAAGAAGCGGAAAGAGTAGCCCGGCGCTCGAGTATGTACCAGTTCGTCGACAACACGCTGTACAGAAGAGGGCGCAACGGTGTGAAATTGAAGTGTATTTCTCGGGAAGGCGGACAAAAGCTGTTGGCAGAGATACATGGAGGCATATGTGGTCACCACATTGGCGCCAGAGCACTTGCCGGCAAAGCGTTCCAGCAAGGTTTCTTCTGGCCGATAGCCCTCCAGGATGCAACTGCACAAGTAACCAAGTGTGAAGTGTGCCAGTTCCATTCCAAGCAGGTACACCAGCCAGCTCAAGCTCTCCAGACGATCCCTTTATCCTGGCCATTTTCGGTCTGGGGGCTCGACATCCTCGGCCCCTTCCCCCGAGCTGTCGGGGGCTTTGAGTACTTGTACGTCAAAATCGACAAGTTCACAAAGTGGCCGGAAGTGGAACCAGTGAGGAAGGTGACAGCACAGTCAGCAGTCAAGTTCTTCAGGTCGATTGTTTGCCGCTTCGGGATCCCCAACAGGATCATCACCGACAACGGTACGCAATTCACGAGCCGCGCCTTCATGCAATACGTCCAAGATCTCGGCGCCAAGGTCTGCTTCGCTTCTGTTGCTCATCCCAGGAGCAACGGTCAAGCGGAGAGGGCCAATGCCGAAGTGCTGCGCGGGCTCAAGACCAGAACTTTCGACAGGCTGCACAAGTGCGGAAGAAACTGGATCGAGGAGCTGCCGGTGGCTCTTTGGTCGATCAGAACGACGCCAAATCGAGCCACTGGCCAGACACCATTTGCTCTAGTCTATGGAGCAGAAGCAGTTACCCCAACGGAACTCGTATACGGGTCACTTCGAGTGCTCGCTTATGATGAGCTTGAGCAAGAGCGGCTGCGTGAAGATGACGCGCTGCTCCTTGAGGAAGATCGTCTTCAGGCTGCTGTGCGAGCCTCTCGCTACCAGCAAGCTTTGCGTCGCTACCATAGCCGCAAAGTTAAAGCCAGAAGCTTCGAGGAAGGCGACCTTGTTCTTCGGTGCGCTCCGTCCGCCAAGAATCATAACAAGTTGACGCCAAAGTGGGAAGGCCCTTACCGGGTGAGACGAGTCACGAGGCCCGGCGCTGTCCGCCTCGAGACCGAAGATGGCACTCCGGTGAGCAACTCCTGGAATATTGAGCATCTTCGTAAGTTTTACCCGTAAGGCGCGGTTGTCGGACCCCGTCCGGCAACCACCCTTTTGTACAAGTCTTGCCGTTGTTGCATGTAATCCTTTGTACAAAGCCAGGCGCAGACCCTGAGCAGCAGTAAATGAAGCGCTGGCGCCCTAAGTTTTAGCATGCATGCTGAGTCGAGCCTCGCCCTTGGTTAGGGTTGATAGTGCCTAACAGCTGCTAACCCCTAGCTTAGAGGTCGGGTTTGCGTCCTTTTTTCCTGTTCTTTCATTTCCTTTGGTTCGCAGGGTTTTGCGTATCCTGGCCAGACCGCTTAAGGACGAAGAAGAGAAGAAGGGCGGGCCAGCATCTGGTCCCCGGCAAACCAGTGTTGCCGGGGGCTGCAAGTACAAAGATTCGCTCGCGGCAAGCCAAAGTTGCCGGGGGCTGCAAGTACAAAGATTCGCTCGCGGCAAGCCAAAGTTGCCGGGGGCTGCAATCCCAGATAAGTTTCTCATCCCTTGTCATGCATTCTCTTATGGACTAAGGAATGCGAAAGCCTTGTTTCTTCCTAAAAAGCTGCCGTGCTCCCTTAACTCCGGGCCCCGGAGCGCGTTCCTGGGGCCAGTTTTGGTAGTAGCCGCGACGGCAAAGGAACGGAATGAGGAGCCCGAACCCGCCTCATCCCTACCTCCGCCAAAGGCGTGAGGAAGGTCGAGTGGCGCGGGAAGACGGCAGGGCCTGTTGCCGGGCAAAGAAGTGTCTATCTTAACGATATAAAGGATTCGCTCCTTGGCGTGGGTTTTACCCGCGAGAAAAATGGCCCGGCAAACATCCCCTTTTCATTAAAAACATTCCGCTCAGGTACAGTTCAGAGAGAATGAAAAACATGAGAGATGGGGTTACAAGCTTTAAATGCAACTAAAGCCCGAAGGCTTACAAGTTAAAAAGAGATAAGGTGCCCGTAATCCCTTTCTTGTCTCTTTCCTCAGGAGGTAGGACAAGGAGGCGAAAGGGGCAAAAGGGGCGCCCAGACGAGCTACGGGTGGCAGAAGACACCAAGAGAACGCCCCGGGGGGCCGTCTGAAAGCTGGACGGTGACGGCGGCGCCGGAAGCAGGGCTCGACGAGGCGGCAGGACGTCAGCACGCTGTCGAGGGCGCCGTGCCCTCGTACTCCGAGTTGACGGCCTTGCCGCCCGCCCTCTTCCTCTTCCGCAGCCTCCCTACGCCAGCCGCCAAGGAGACGACCCCGGGAAGCTCAAGGAGCCGGCGACACGGATGATGGGGTCGTCGGTGCCACGCGGAGCCGCGACCGATGCCTAGTCGGACCCGTCATCCCGACGACCGCTACCCTCGTCGTCGCTGTCGCTCCCCTCCTCGCCACTCTCGCTCGAGGAGGAGCCTTCGTTGTCGGAGGAGCTATCCACGCAGCACCGGGCCCGGGTCCCGAAGCACCCGAAGACCTTGACGGAGAGGAGATCGCCCTCCATCAACTTAAAATGGAGGGTGAACCCCTCCATCAAGCTGTGGATACGGGCGAACGTCTTCCACCCTCGACCAAGATACATCACGCCGGGGGCTGGGGACTCAACGTGGACCCGCGTGCCGCTGATCCCGCAGCCCCTCATGCGCAGTCTTAGCGTCTCGGGTTGTTCCATCTCCATCACACTTGCGAAGGGGGCCGGGAGACGGAGGCGACGACGAGGCGCCCGGCGCAGCCTGACGAAGAACTCGCAAGGGTCGTCCCCGATGTGGACTGCCGTGAGAAGAGGAGCCGCTAGCAGAGGCGAGGCCGGCGCGTCGCCCCGTCCGCCTCGTCCCCGAGCGCCTCGGCCTCGTCCATGACCTCGTCCACGACCTCGCCCCCTCCCCCTTCCCCTTACGGTTGGCTCTGCCACCGCGGGTGCAAGGGGAGGAGGGGCGCGTTGCCTAGCGGCGACCCTCGCCGCCACCGATGAAGGACCAGGGTTCCCTTTCTCCATGGCGAATGGAGAGAGGGGATCAGAAGCTGAAGAGAAGCAAAGATGAAGGAGTGTGGGTTTTCGTCGCCCCCCTCTTGCTCTTTATAAAGGAGCAGGGTGGGGGCTCGGCCGCCCCGCTCAGCCAATCAAGACGCAGAAAGAGCAGGCGACTGGGACCGGCCCGCTGCCTCAACCCGCGACGGCCCGGTTTCCTGCCTCCACCGTCCGCGACCCCAGGTGCATGGAAGCCGCGTGGCTGGCGTACAGGACCGAGGCGACGGATGAGGCGACCTCCCCTCGCCCCGTGATCGTGGGGAGCTAACGCCTCGGAAACCGTGCCTCGGCCCCGTCCAGCAAACGAGTCGCGCCTCCACGCCTCCCTCCACTTATGGAGATGGCGCGAACCGTCCCCCTTTATTGCGACGTGACGCATGCCTGCGGGGCTCAGCCTCACGCACGCCTCCCATGTCACGCACGCCTCCCCCCACGATGCCGCGTTCGACGCGTGCCGTTCGGGGAGGACGTGGTGGATGCAAAAGAAGATGCAGCGTGACCCAGGCCGCGCGTGCCCGTGCACTGTTTTGGGCCTGGCCCAACAGTGCTCGGCACCGTGTATGGCCCAGGCCCGGGGGCTCCTGTCGGTGTACTAAAATAGGGGTACCTTAGTACCCCGAACTTGTGCACGGGCAGTTGTAGCACCCCGCGGCAAGGCTTGCCAGGCGATCGCCAAAACTCTCCATGGTCCCTTTTTGGGCCATCCAAGAACAAAGTATTCGAGCCAAGGCCCCGGCAGGAGGAGCTTGCCGGGAAGGCCACCCGAAGAGAGCAAGGCCCCGGCAAGAGGAGCTTGCCGGGACGGCCGCTCGAAGCACAAGGCCCCGGCAAGAGGAGCTTGCCGGGAAGGCCGACCAGGGCACGACAAGAGACTTGCTGCGACGCGCCACGCGTCCCGGCAAGGACCGGTGAGCAACAAGCTCCCGGGCGCGACAAGGCATCAACCGCGGCAAGGCGCTTGCCGCGGCAAGTCACCACCCCGCGCCTGTGTTCCAGCTCATCCACCCACGCGTCGCTCTGGGGCCGTTCCAGGCGTACGTGGCGAGAGGCTGCGCAGCCAGGGGCATGCGGTGGCGAAGCAACGCTGACAGGGTAGCCATCGTGGCAAACGGTGGCGCCCCTGACGGTCCCTTTTCTGCACTGTTTGGGCGACCCAGACGGGCATTTAATGCCCTTGTCCCCTGCCGTCAGAGTTAGGTATGATAGCACTGTGCAAACAGCTGTACCCAACACAGCGTTTTCCAGTTTTACCCCCGCCTACGTTGCCACCTGTGGGTAACCCCTTGCGCATATAAAAGGAGGCCCCATGCGCAACGTGAAGGGAAAAGGGAGGAAGAAGGCCACTCTAGCTCGGTCTGATTAGTCACCTGAGTGTACTTTAGCACTCAGCGCTCCCGAACAAGAACACAATACAAACCACAAAGCAGCAGTAGGGTTTTACGCATCCGTGCGGCCCGAAGCTGGGTAAACCCCTTGTGTGCATCGCCTCGATCCGCTCTTCGCGCGACCTCCGCCCCCCGCCGAACCAGAAAGGGGCTCGGTCCCCATAGGTGTTCGTGGAGGTAGATTTCCCCCGACAGAGGTTTATCATGGCCTCTCCGGCGGATGTTGGTGAGGTGGCCGCCGTTCGCCCCGACCTGTCGATCCCGGAGCAACACGTCACCGTGGAAGCCGGCGAAGACGTTGACTACATTGCCATGTCGAAGGCTTCATGTCAGCGGGCTAGCGTATTACTATATCTCGGGAAAGTTGGCTACGACATCAAGCTCGTCCACACCGGCGGCTTCATGCGGGCCATGTCACAGGTTAAGTGGTCCATCCCCAACCCCTTTGGTTCAACCGCCGTCGATCTCTTCGACGACCCTCCCGTTGATCTCCTCTGCCAAGCGGTCAAGGATTTGCGAGCTTTATACGCCATCGAGCCCATTTTGTCACTTCTGAAGGACACGTTCTACGTCGGCGGCTTGGGATCCTCAATTGCCAAGTCAGATCTCGTCGACCACGACCACGAGGAGGGCACCCACGATGGTTCTTCCAAGCTGAAACAACCCATCTGTGACATCAGAAAGCGCACCATGGGTATGTGCTCTTCCAACTGGAAGGATCCCGTCCATGGAATGCAAGGCAACATTCTATCAGCAAATCTTACTTTTTCTAGCTTGTCAACCCATACCCTTTGTTGTAGTAGCATTTGTCGTGCGGTGCTCTAACTGTGCCGCGTTTAATTATTTCAGTTATGCAAAAATGTATTGTTCAATAGGTCTATGTGATGTTTAAGTATGAATTGTCCACTTTAGTTTCATGAATGGCTATATTTGGTTGTTTATAGTGAGTAGATGCCTTGTTTATCTGTATTGGGTTGTTAGGTTGGTTGGAGTGAGCATTTTTTCAGTTATCGAGCAGATGCCTTGTTTATCTATATTTGGTTCTTAGTTTGGTTGTAGTGAGTATTTGTCCAGTTATCAAGCAGATGCCTTATTTATCTGTATTTGGTTGTTAGGTTGCTTTTTTTAGCATTTGTCCAGTTATCAAGCAGATGCCTTGTTTGTCTGTATTTGGTTGTTAGGTTGCTTTTTTTAGCATTTGTCCAGTTATCAAGCAGATGCCTTGTTTATCTTTATCTGCTTGTTAGGTTGGTTGCAGTGAGCATTTGTCCAGTTTTCAAGCATATGCCCTGTTTATCTGTATTTGCTTGTTAGGTTGGTTGCAGTGAGACTCTGTCCAGTTTTTTGGTTGTTATACTGGTCATTTATGCCTTGTTTATTTCAGTCATTCACAATGTGTTGTTCATTATGTGCAAGTCGGAACTGTGCCACTCGACTACATCAATACCAGTTTGAACGGGTATATTTGGTTCCAGTTATTCCTAGTGTAGTTAACACATGCCCTTTATTTCAGTTTTACACATTTATCCAGTGTGATGTTTAAGCATTACCTACGTTCTATTCATTTTCAACAATGCCAGATTGAATTACAATATTTGATGGCGGTTAAGCCTGTTGTCGGTAACATTGCCTTCCATTTTATATCTGCTTTAACAGCATGCTGAAACCAACACATTCAAGCTATCATTTGGAGATGATGTTGTTTACCTTTGCTATATTTGTTTGATGTTAAGTTTGTTGTACTTATCATGCCTTTCCACTACTTATGCAGGACAACAACGGGAGTGGCCACCATTTTCCGCCGAGGTTAGCTTCATCCTTCGGCCTGTACTCCCCCCATCGTTCCATAATGTAGTGCATATAGATCCAGACCTGGACACTAGTTAGCTTCTAATATTGACTTGTTGCTTGTAGGTACATATGCCCTTGGCAAGGATCCACGCATCGACCCTTTTTGTGTATGGGGCAATGAGATATTGATGAACAAGCATCTAGTGAGGAAACTGATAAGGATTATTAGCAAAAAGATACGAATGGTGGCAAGCAAAATATTTGTTTATGCTCTATCCAACACAACAATGAGCTGTAGGATGGTAACTACAAACTCTGCAGCCTTCTCTTTTTACTGCCCATAATGAGTTGTTAGATAACAATGTGTGAATCTTTTTCGTTCCCAGTGGTTCCCGAAGCAGTTCACTCAAGATTACCTCGCGAAGTACATGATTGGTGGACACTCAATGAAGGTTAAAGTATTTCATCCAGACTACAATGAGCATCGAGAAGTCCTAATGAAGACAGTGAAGGATGGACGGGCAGCCATCACAAGGGGTTGGCCTAGAGTCGTGCGCGCATTACGCATGGAGGAGGGCACAATATGGGCATTCCGCTTCACCTTCTCCAGCAACCAGAATGTCTTTCGCCTCTCTCTTTGCAGTCTTTAGTACAATTGTGGTTCATCATTCTTTACTTGGTGCTTCTGTAGTTCTTCAGTATATGTATCTGTGCATCGAATTATGGATTCGTGGTTGAACCTATATTTGTAATAAACATGGTTGGATATGAAATAAGTGTTTGCCTACTTTCAAATTCAAAATATGTGATTTTTAAATTAGGGATTACACTGCACACGGTTTGCAAAAGCGAAACGTCTGCGATATACATGGAGATCAAAAATGTTTCTAGGATCCACTATGTGTGCGATCAATCTCCACTGCACACACGACTTTCTCTTGAAAACTGTTTGCGTTAGGCCACCTTGCGCAAATGTTTACCACATAAAAAGTGTGTGTGATGGACAACCTTTGCCACACAGTTTCTTCTAGGCATCGTGTGTGATGCATTCAATAACACAAACGATAAAATTATTAATATCATGTGCAATGGCAACGCTATCACAAACGATTTAACGGGAAAAATTGTGTGTGATGTACTTGTGAATGGAAACGTTTTCCTTGGAGCAACTGTGTGGGATGTACATACGAACGGAAACGTTTAGCGAGGACTGACTATGTGGGATGTACTTGCGACCGGAAACAATTTCACCGTATAATTGTATTTTTTTAGCTCTACTGTACGTATTTCCGTATTTGAGCGCTCGTCGGTCGCACACGACCTCATTTTTCCGAGCGTGTGTGCCAGGAGGGCATATCCCCGATGGTTTCTGGGTCGTGTGGGAAGGACCCCCCTATCGCCCGCACTCACTTGGCGACGGTTCCAAATGCCATCGCGGAAAGGGGTTAAAAATCATTTGTTTAGGACCGACGCGCACCAGTGAGAGCTTAGTTTTTAAAACAGAGATAAATGATATTTTGAGACATGCTCCCTTCTTATTCACATCACGACCATCGGTTATAAACATCTTCCATGCTAAGCACGTTAGTGGCGGTTCCCAAGCGATAAAAGTAAAGGTTTTGACTCCATTGGGAGTTTTTATTATTATTCAAGAGATGAACTCTTTTTCATATTTGCGGTTTGGGACTGGGCATCCCTAATACTGCCCATTTTCTCGTGCGATGGCGAGTGAATAAACACTCAACCTGATAGTGACATGCTTAGCACAGAAGATATTGACCACCTCCTGTCGTTCCATGAATGATCCAGGCACACAAAAAGGATAATTTTTAGAAGTTTTTAGAGGTGGCACATGCAAATTTACTTAGGACGGCAGGGTAATACCGTATATAGGTAGGTATGGTGGACTCATCTAGAATAACTTTGGGTTCAAGGTTTTTGATGTACAAGCAGAGTTCCCACTTAGTACAGGTGAAGGCTTGCAATTAGATTGAGAAGCGGCCAGCTAGAGAGCAACAACGATCATAACCAGACATTATGCATAAGTAACATTGGACACTAGCATGAGTAGGATATGAACACCATGAACATAAATATTATAGAGGCTATGTTGGTTTTGATTCAACTACATGCATGAACATGTACCAAGTCAAGCCACTTGAACATTCAGAGGAGGATACCATATCATCATACTACATCACAATCATTTTAACACTATGTTGATATCCAGATAAATCATTATCCACTCCTAGCTACTTATACATGGCATGAGAAACTATAATCTCTAATTGTCATTGCAAACATGTTTAATCATAACGGGCTGAAGCACGGATACTAGGTTAATCATATTTACACAAACAGAACAAGTCGAGTTCATACCAGTTTCTCTTTGCCACGACCAGTTCATCGAATATCGTCATTATTGCCTTTCACTTGTACGAGCGAATGATGTGAAAATAATAATGGTGCAAGAGTGCCATGGACTAAGCTAGAATCTGCAAAACATTTTATTCAACAGGAGAAGACAAGGTAAAATGGGATGTTTATTAGTTCTACAGTTAGTCATATGAGAGCCACTCAACATTTTCATCGTGGTCTTATCCTCGATAAAACTCGAATAAAAAGAAAAGAAATTTAGAGAAACACACCAAAATATTTTTTGGAGTTTTTGGTTTTCTTGAACAGACAAATAAAAAGGGAAAAGCAAAAACAAGAAAAACTATTTACATGGGAAAGCTCCCAACAAGCAAAAGAAGAACAAGGAAATATTTTTGGATTTTCTTTTAGTGCTACTACTAAGCACACATAGAAAGTGAATTACTACAACTAATTTTTTTGGTTTTTTCTAAAGTTTTCAAACACACAAGAAGAAAGCAAGAAAATAAATTTAAGCATGGATAGTACAATGAAAAAGTGTGAACACCGACAAATAGAATGATATGTGAACATGAATGTAATGTTGGTGAGAAACACGTACTCCCCCAAGCTTAGGCTTTTTGCCTAAGTTGGTAATCGATTAGTAGCCTGGAGGGTAGTAGGGATCCTGACGAGCTGGCATCCACTCATCCCACTGCTGAGGTCCCTGAGCAGCGTCCGCAACAGCGTGAGCATTCCAGTAGGCGAGGATGTCTTTAGGCATAATCCGGTATCCGCCCCTAGCAATAGAATCAAACAAAGCAGGTGCAGGCAAGGGGATAACATCACGAGTTTCAACACTATAGACCAGGTTATAAGGAATGGCAATATCAGGACGATCATGTGCAAGAAAGTGATGGTAATCTCAACATAACGAGAGGTAGATGGCTCCTCTCCTCCTCCTCCTCCTCCTCCTCCTCCTCTCCCCCTCCCACCTGCTCCACCTCTCACCATGGATGTAGCCGCTACTCCACGCCATGGAAGGGCTCCTACATTGGGATTTCAACCCTGGCCTTGCAGCGGCCGATCAGGTACGTCGACGGTTTGGAGAGACGGTGCACTTCTCTCCTTCGAGCAAGACCAAGGAATTTTTCTTGGTTGTCTCCTTTTCTTCAGCTTCCTTCCCCCTCAATGAGGAATCTGTGGGGGTGGCTCTTCAGTGCTGCATTGGTGGTCATCATCTTGGCTTTAAGGTTTCTAAGATTTTTGAGAGGTCCTTTCGTTTTTCTGTGGCAGGGAACAAGGTTGGACATTTCATTCATGGCCTCAAGGATCGTATTTGGCCAGATTTCATCTGTCATTTTCATATGTTCAATGGCCGTTTCACTGGCTACAAGCATTTGGATTCTCGTTGGCATGCTGATGAATGGTTGGACTCTATTGCTACTCGGAGTCCCGTGGCTGTGCGCATTGCTCCTTCTGTTTTCACTCAACCCTCAGGAATTGATCTTACAACCTCCAATGAGTTGTGCAAATTTGGACTCGTGCCTTTAGCTTCAATGGATTTCACTGATAAGAATAGTCATGAAGCTTCATGTTCTAACGAGGCACCACAAGCCCATGATCTGCCATCGCCCATGGTGACGGCGCCGGACTCAACCTCATCGCCGGTAAATGACTTTTCTGCAAATGGGACAATTTCAAACTCTTTTGGTAAGGCATCATCCATGGAGCAGGTTTCCTCTGCTTTAATGGCTGACATAACTTTTGGTAGCCTTCCATCCATTCATTATGACAGAGTTATGGCACATATTACAAAATTTGAAGGTTGTCGGTTCAAATGGGACACCTGGCAATCTATCACTAATTTCATTCTGTTGCATATTCTGGATTTTCGACGCGTCGGTCACTCAGAGCAACAAATTGCCACCGTCTGGAAGTTATCAAGTGTCCCCCCACAGGATTATATTTACAGGAGATTAAATCTATGTGCCTCGTGCATGGCCAAGGGACACCTGGCAGATTCTTGCCCTGGAATATTTTGTACCTCTTGTGAGTGCACATCCTGTACCTGTGACACGATTATTCGCACTAAACCTTCCGCTGCAACTAAACAGACGGGGACCCAGTCAAAAAGCCCAACTAGCGGCCCATCTTGTTTTATTTGTGGCTCTCAAGCCCACTCAAATTTCTGCTGTCCAGGAGCTCTCCAGTGTCGGGCTAGCACCTTACTGGGCCACACTTATACAAGTTGTTCTGATGACAAGGTTGACCGTTACTATTGGAGCACCAAATTCAATTAGGCCCATCAGAGGATCCCGTTTGACCCTTTGGAAAATAATTGTGATATTCGGGTAGGTCTCCCCACTAAGGAAACTTCTATCTCTATGGCAACAAATGCTCTCTCTCCGCATGGTCACAAATCTGCCCCGGACAAGGTTGATAGTCTGGGCAAGGGAAGATACCATGCTGATCTTATAGAGCCCTAGAATCAGCAATCTGATTTACAATTACCATTTACCGCACCTGCCAACTTTGACCAGGGACCGCCGCGGATGACTAGAACCCTTCGATGTGATAACTGTGGGCTTGGCGGACACGTGGCCTCATCCTGCTATACTCAGCGCAAGGGAAAGGGGTGGCGTTGGGTCCCCAAGTCTCTCCCAAAGGCCGCCGCTCCGCATTCTACCTCGACTCCCATGCCATCCTCTGCTCCGCAACAGAACACCACAACAATGGCCAACTTTCCCATCAATGTCATCCCCTACCTCCCGCCGGGCATGACCGTCGAGCTTGGGCCGCCTGATCGCAGGGTGCGTGATGACATGGTGATCGGCCCGAGCCCTCCACTGCGCCATGACTTCCTCGCCATTGCTGAAGCAAACAGGGTCATCCCTTTCCATCGCAAGGCGGCTCTTCGCCAAATCATTGAAGGTTTGCTTGTTGATTCGGAGTTTTTCCCCACGGAAGTAGGTGACCACCCTCTTGGTGTTGTTATCTTTGGTTTATCTCACACGGTCACTAGAGATGCAGTAGTGGGTACCACGTTTGAGCTTGATGAAGATGAGTTTGATGAACATGTTGTGATCTCTTTCGTTCCACATGATGCTGCTTTGAACATGCGTCTCACATCTTTTGGGCCAGAGATCTGGTTGCGTTACATTGGTTTTCCATATGATTATCAAACAAATCATTACATGCATAAATCTGTTGATAAGTTCGGTCAATTGGTTGAATGGCATAATCCTAGAGGAGACCGTAGATTTGTGCTTTTGAAGGTCAGAGTGGTCCATCTCAAGTTTGTTCCTAAAAGTCTGGTTATGCGTCCGCTGGGAGGCGCCCGCTAGAGTTGGACAGTGGCCATAACTATGTTGTGCAGCAGCGATTGGAATGCTCACATTCCAGATGTGCCACCGGCTACCGAGGATCCACCACCAGAGGATGGAATCCCCCATCCCCTGTATGGTGACAATCTAACTGCTGAACAGTTATACCAAATGCAGCTTCACAATTGGATTGCCCAAAATGTAGCGGCCAATGCTAATGGGCAGCCAGGTAATGCCAATGTTGAACAGGAACAAGATGCAGAGGTTCATTTCCAGCCACAGTGGGGGGTTTGGCCCCCTTCCCCGCCGCACACACCGCCTGCCATGTTCAACTTCCAAGCTTGGCTTGCTGGAGAAGGGCTGCAGGTGCACCATGGTATCCCCCCCCCCAATAATCTGCAAGATAGCCTGGCTGCTGCCTGGAATGACTCAATCTCCATCTTCAGTAGCTCGGACTCCAGTGCCACTTTGTCTGATGGATATGTTGTAGTTCCTCTGAATATTTTCAACCAACTGCTTTCTGCCAGTGGTACTGCAATTGGTGTTTTGTCTGCAGATGCACCTCAGTCCAGTGACTCTGTCCATGGCCCAGAACTTGCTACACATGAGGTAAACACCTTGGAACTGTCTCTCACTTTATCCAGTGCCGGTCTGCAGCTCTCCATGCTCTCTAATGAGAACGCATACGCCTCTCTACTTCTGAGCAACTGTGTGCCCATGCTGCATTTGAACACGTACCTCTTAGCTGCTATCAGGCCCATCATCACTGCTTATGGCCCATGGAGCTCAGGTTTTGGTTTTCGTGATAGTTCAGTGCAGCTCAATGTAAGTATTTCTCAAACAAATGGGCAATACTCTGTTTTGTTAGCTTCCAAAACGATCCAACACTCCGCTGATTCTATTTCCTACACTGGTCTGATCCCCGGCTGTACTTCTTGGTCACTCTCCCCTGAGACTGAAGAGCTATTACCACTTGTGGGCACTGACAAGGATTTCATGGCTCCGACTTCTAGTGTTGTAATTACTGAATTGGTGGAGGAGCCAATTCAAGCATCGCAGGTGGATACAATTATCCCTAGCAACACTGTGGTCCCCTCAGTCTGTTCTGATGATCTGAGTCTGACAGTTCACGATGATGCAGTACTTCCTCAACAAGTTTCTGTTCCCTCTCTTGATGGTGTTCTGACTGATTCTCACGTTGCTACTATGAGCTCGGGCACTTCAGTTGCTAGGAAGGGGAAAGCCAAAGCTCCTGCCTCTGTGGTTGAGGTTCGTCGAAGCAATCGCTCCAACAAATATGACGGCTTCAAGGTACCCTCTGTTTCTGATACTAAATCCAAAACATCCAAAGTCAAGCCTCGTATTGTTCCATCTGCTGCTATTGTTCAAGTGGATCTAGCTGATCCGGCCGCCAATCAGAGGGACTGCATCCCTCCACCCACTCCTGTCCAGGTGCTGCAACACATTGGAGTCAATAAATGCGCCATTCCGCCAGAAGAAGTTACTGATGATGCTCTCCTGGCGGAACCTGAAGGCGGTCCGTCTCTCGCTTGAAGCTCCTGAAGGCGTCTGCACCACTGCTTTCATATTTTGCTATAGTTTAACATGTCCTTTATGTTGAACTGGAATATTTTGTGCTGGAATGTACGTGCCTTAAACTCTGAACCTAAGCTTCTGGCCCTCTCTAATGCTATCTCTTCCAGTGGTTGCGCTATAATTTGTCTGCAAGAAACGAAAAAGCACTTCATTGATAATATGTTCATTAAGTCTTGCTGCCCAAAGAGATTTCATAAATTTGCATATGTCCCCACTCATGGAGCATCGGGGGGCATCGTCACCATTTGGAACAGTGCCATCTTTACTGGCACTGTGATCCTGGAGGAAGATTTTGCATTGGTTACTAAATTTCGCTCCACACAGTCCCCCCAGGAATGGACCCTAGGTAATATATATGGCCCATGTCAAGGTGATACCCGAGTGACCTACACCGAGTGGCTTCATAATCTTAATATACCATCCAATGAAGATTGGCTTCTACTGGGAGATTTCACTTACATCCATGGCCCCGACAACAGAAACAAACCTGGAGGTAATCTGAATGACATGATAGCTTTCAATGACATTATACGTTCTCACCAGTTAATTGAGCTGCCAATAAAAGGTCGGGCCTACACTTGGAGCAATATGCAGATCGACCCACTCCTTGAACAATTAGATTGGTTTCTCACTTCCAACAACTGGACAACTTCTTACCCAAACACTATTGTCATGCCCCTGGGAAAACCAATTTTAGATCATATCCCGTGTGTTGTCAAAATTGAAACCACCATTCCTCGCAGTAAAATTTTCAGGTTTGAATCATATTGGACAGAACACCGTGGGTTTTTCAATTTGGTGCAATCGGTCTGGTCAAGGACATTTAAGAACACCACCAACGCTACCACCTTACTAGCCAGAAAATTCAAGGCCCTAAGATACGAATTAAAACGTTGGAGCAAAGGAATCTCAAAATTATCAGTGGCAATTGAGAACTCAAATCTTGCGTTGGCTAACCTTGATGCTCTGGAAACCTCAGAAACCTTACCACTCCAAGCAAAATTTCAGGAAAATTCTGAAGAAACATCTCCTAAGGCTACTCAACTACCAACGACAATACTGGCAAAAGAGATGCACGATTCGGTGGGTCAAATTTGGGGATGAAGACCCTAAACTTCTGAAAGCCTTGGCCTCAGAGAGATACAGGCGGAACATAATACCAACACTTAAATTACCAGATGGTACGGTCGTCGAGGACCACGCTGGCAAGGAGGCTGTTATATACCAATCATTTAAAGAAAGACTGGGCAAGTCAGGAGAATTCCAAATGAAATTTAACCTGCAAAATATCATCAATAAAGTGGAGGGACTGGAACAACTTACTGTTCCCTTCACCAAGGAGGAGATCGATGGTGTCATCAAGGAAATGTCGGCTGAACGTGCACCAGGTCCAGATGGATTCTCTGGTATCTTCATAAAAAATGCTGGCATATTATCAAGGAAGACTTTTACGAGCTTTGTAACCAGTTCTATGAAGGTGGACTCAATCTTGAGACTATTAATGAGGGGTTTATCACACTCATTCCTAAAGTTCTGTCCCCGGAAACAGTCTCTGATTTCAGACCCATCACACTGCTCAATTGCTGTCTCAAGATCCTTACCAAACTTCTTGCAAACAGGCTCCAGAAACTGATACTCAAAATTGTACACTGAAATCAGTATGGATTCCTCAAAGGACGGTCAATACAGGATTGTTTGGCTTGGGCGTTTGAATATATCCATCAGTGCCAAGCCTCCAAGGAAAATATCATCCTCCTCAAATTGGATTTTGCCAAAGCATTTGACACGATCGAACATGATGCAATGATTACGATCATGGAACACATGGGCTTTAATGATAAGTGGCTTCGCTGGGTCAAATGCATCTTCTCCTCTGGTAAGTCGGCGGTGTTGTTAAATGGTGTCCCAGGCAGACAATTCCTTTGTAAATGTGGAGTGTGTCAAGGAGATCCCTTCTCACCATTGATCTTCGTGCTTGCGGCGGACCTCCTTCAAGCTGCCATCAATGATGCCTTCAGGCAACAAAGAATCCAGCTTCCTTTCCAACGACAGAACCAAAATGACTACCTCGTGATCCAATACGCGGACGACACGATCATCATTCTTCCTGCATGCCCTGATCAAGCCAGAATGATCAAAGACATTCTCTCTGACTATGCTGCCTCCATTGGGCTAAAGATCAACTTCCACAAGTCGACCCTGATCCCAATCAATTGTGAGGACAGCTGTTACACGGAGCTCTCCACTATTTTTGGCTGCAATGTTGGATCCATGCCCTTCACATACCTAGGGCTGCCTCTTGGAACAACCAAGCCTTCAGTTCAAGATCTCATGCCCCTAGTTTGCACGATGGAGAGAAGGATGACAAGCACTCTCGCTCTGATGTCTTATGGAGCCAAACTCTCACTCCTAAATACAGTGATCACATCCCTAGCCATCTTTGCTCTTTGCACTCTCAAGCTGCCACCAAAGATTTTAGAACTCCTAGACAAACTAAGAAGGAAATGCTTGTGGACAAAAAAGACAGAACAAGGGGACAAATGTAACTCGCTGGCGGCCTGGAGCATGGTTTGCCAACCAAAACAGTGCGGAGGCCTTGGGATAATAAACCTTCATCTGCAAAGTGAAGCTCTCCTCCTCAAGTACCTTCATAAATTTTACAACAGACACAATGTGCCATGGGTCGAGCTCATTTGGTCAACTTACTACACTAACAAGATCCCCCATGCAACAGAACCATGCGGATCCTTCTGGTGGAGAGATATTCTCAAGCTCACCCAGATTTACAGAGGTATAACCAAAGCAAATGTAAATGATGGCAGCACGGTGCTTATGTGGAAGGATCAGTGGTTGGACAGTACATTGAATGCAACATACCCACGTGCGTTCTCCTACGCAAAAAATGAGGATATATCAGTTAAAGCATTCTTGGGCTCCACGTCATTGCATGAAACGTTTCACCTACCACTCTCAGTCCAAGCATTGCAAGAAGTCCGTGAGCTGCAACAAAAGGTGATCAATGTTGGCAACAATGAAGACCCGATCCCCCATGACACCTGGACATACTGCTGGGGATCGAAGGAATACAAAGCGAACAAATACTACAAGTTCTATTTTAGAGATGTTCGGGCCCATCAATCCTTCCAATGGCTATGGAAAGCGAAGACGATGCTGAAAATCAAAGTGTTTGGATGGTTATTACTCTCTGATCGCCTAAACACGCGCAACATGCTCAAGAGGGGATATTACAACATCGGAGATGACTACAACTGCCTTCTATGTGACCAATAGATGGAAGAGGACATGGAACATATGGTCTTTCAATGCTCTTTTAGTAAACATTGTTGGTCAATCCTGGGGATCACTTGGTAAGACACTGGATCCGGGCTTCAATGGATTAGTCGTGCAGCAAGCAACTGGAACAAACTCATGTTCATGGAAATATTCCTACAGGCAGCTTGGAGTATCTGGAAGGAGAGGAACAACAAGCACTTCGGAAGTATCACCCTCACTGTGCTCTCCTGGCTTGAACGTTTTAAGCATGATTTTAGCCTCCTCCAACATAGAACTAAAACTGATAAGAGAGACTTCATTCTCTCTTTTGTACAAAACCTTGAACTTCCCTGATTCTTCTATCTTATTAGTAATAGCAGCTGATCCCCCAAAATTGGTGGATAAGCACCATGTAACTACACCATGTACATTGTACTTAGTTTTTGAGTAATACAAACACAGTGGGAGCATCTCCCACTGTCTGGTCTCTCAAAAAAAAAGAAAGTGATGGTGATCCATGGCTGCACGGTCTAGGTAAACCTTAGCCAGTGGGTAATCATGAGGGCATGTCGCAACCTCGAAATGAGCTGCCAAACGAGTGGCAAAAATCCCACCATGTATTTTACCCTGAGATTTATTGAGATGGAGGCGAAGAGCCACAATAGCTCCCAAACTATAAGTGTTGTCGCCCTCTAATGCACGACGTAAAACAGCAAGGTCTGGTGAACTAAGTGCACCCACCTTCTCCCTAGCAAGCAAGCATTTGGTAATGAAATATGCAAAGTAACGAATAGCAGGAAAATGTAAGCCACTGGCAGTGATGGCTGACACTCTCCTCTCATCACCCACTGTCAAAGTGCGACAGAAGTCCTCAAACTCAGCTGGCCTAGGCTCAGCCAGGCTCCCATCATAAGGGATCATGCATATGTTACAAAACTCAGTAAGTGGTATTTGATGGTTTTCAACATATAAGTCAAATCTCACTTCAGGAGGATTATTTATAGGCAGGAAAGTTAAACTTTGGACAAACATGTTTGTGAGCATTTGGTGTTGGTCACACTCATCTGCGATGAAGTTGGTGAGACCGGCATTGGCAATAAATTGCATGAACTCCGCATGAATTCCAGCCTCTTGCAGGAACGGGGCGTGCGGCCATTCGCACGGTCGTACCTCCGCCAACCTCCTAGGGTGGAGATCACTGTCAGAAGACTCCCCAATAACACCCTTGGAGTTTTTCTTAGAGCCAAATTTCCTGAAGGTATTCATGTCCGCGTACAATTTTTCCTATGAACAAAAATCTGAATTTTTAGTTCACAAAATTTTCTCAACAAAAATTCACAATATTGATAGCAGCTACTCATAGGGATACATAGAGGCCATAGCAAGCATTCAAACTACTTAGAACACTAAGAATTGAACATACAAGCACATCTACATCAGCACCAAGAGTAGCTATTTATTCAAAGTATAAACCTCTAAAACAAAAACTAATTGGACAAATGGTGGAGTCACATACCAAGCAACAATCCCCCAAAACAGTTTCTGAAACGGAGCTTCGAGCAAAGAGATCGAAATCCGCGGGTTTGAGCTCACGAACACGGGAGAGAGAGCAATGGGGATTTGTTATCTGGAGGTGAGTGATGAATTGGGCTAAAGAGATAAGTGAGGGGGCCCACATGGGGACTAGAATCCACCAGGGCGTGCCTGGGGGTCCTGGCGCGCCCAGGTGGGTTGTGCCCACCTGGTGCACCTCCCTCTGGTATTATTTGCACCAAAAAATCTTAAATATTCAGGAAAAAATCATATAAAATTTCCAGGGCATTCTGAGCACTTTTATTTTTGGGTCATTTTTTATTGCACGGGAAATTCAGAAAATAGACAAAACATGGCATTTTATGTTATTTAACTAATAAAAACATAAAAATAAAGGTAGGGACATAAGGTAGTGCTTACTAAATTCATCAAGTTCATACCGCTAAAAAATGATTCATTAATAAAGTTGATCAGGTCTTATTAATAACCACTTCCGATTAGCATGAAACCGAAGAACTTTCGTAAATCACTAGGTTACCTCAATGGGGATTTGCATCTCCCCAACAAAAAGCATTTCATATTTCTTTTTGACAGTAGGTAGAGGTATTTGAAAACTTCCAATAGTGATTGTTGGAGATTTTTCAATAACATTAATACCATTCACTTGGAATTGTTTCTTCGGAAAGCGCATCGTATGCTCATTACCATTAATATGAAAGGTGACCTTGCTTTTATTGCAATCAATAACAGCCTCTACGGTGTTCAAGAAGGGTCTACCAAGGATAATCGACATGTTGTCGTCCTCAGGCATCTCAAGTATAACAAAGTCAGTCAAAATAGTAACATTAGCCACAACAGTGGGCACATCCTCACAGATACCGATAGGTATGGCAGTTGAGTTGTTAGCCATTTGCAAGGATATTTCAGTAGGTGTGAGTTTATTCAAGTCAAGTCTTTTATATAAAGAGAAAGGCATAACACTAACACCAGCTCCTAAATCACACAAAGAAGTTTTCACATAATTCTTTTTGACGGAGCAAGGTATAGTTGGTATTCCCGGATCTCCAAGATTTTTAGGTACTCCATCTTTGAAAGTATAATTAGCAAGCATAGTGGAGATTTTTCAGCTTCCGGTATTTTTCTCTTATTAGTGATGATGTCTTTCATATACTTTGCATAAGGAGGCATTTCCAAGATATCAGTCAAGAGAGTACGCAAAAAGACTGGCCTCAACATGTTAGCAAAGCGTTCAAATTCTTCATCATCATTCTTTTTAGTTGACTTGAGTGGAAAAGGCATAGGTTTTTGAGCCCACAGTTCTCTTTCTTTACAGTGTTTCCTAGCCACAAAGTCTCTTTTATCATATCTTTTATTCTTGGGTTGTGGGTTATCAAGATCAACAGGTGGTTCTATCTCAACATCATTATCTGGTTCTTTATCATTATTTGGTTGAGTGTCTTCATGAACCTCATCATTACCTTTTTCATTATCACTAGGTGAGTTTTCATTACCAGACTGAGTTTCAGCATCACAGATAGAAGTTGGGTTCACTAGAAGTGTGCAAAGTCCTGTCATTTTTCTTTTTCTTTTTCTTTTTAGAAGGACTAGGTCACTAGTGTTCTTTCTGTGTTAGTCTTGTTCAATTCTTTTTGGGTGTCCTTCAGGATAAAGTGGTTCCTGAGTCATTTTACCTCCTCTAGTTGCAACTCCAACAGGAAAGTCATGCATGTTATGATTCATTTCATCAAGTAATTCGATTTGTGATTTAGCAACTTGTTCTAACTGAGTTTGAACCATTGAAGCATGTTTTCTAACACCTCTAACATCATTTGATATTCTAAATAACAAGTCACTCAAGTGGGCAATCATATCAAAATTGTATTTCAATTGTTTCATAACATTTGCATTGAAGTGATCTTGTTTTCTAATGTAGTTTTCAAACTCATAAAGGCATTGACTAGGATGCATATTGTGAGGATTATCATTTTCATTGAAATTCATAAGAGAATTTACCTCTACCACCTTAGGCAGTGGTGGTGTATTAAGCCCATCTATTTCTTCAATAGGAGGTAAATTTTAAACATCCTCAGCTTTAATACCTTTTTCCTTCATAGATTTCTTTACCTCTTGCATATCTTCAGGACTGAGATATAATATACCCCTCTTCTTTGGAGTGGGTTTAGGCGGTGGTTCAGGAAGAGTCCAATCATCATAAATTTTCAATATGTTATACAATAATTCTTCAGCTAGAGCAATAGTTCGTTCCCTGAAAACACAACCAGCACAACTATCTAGGAAGTCCCTAGAAGCATCGGTTAGTCCATTATAGAAGATATCAAGTATTTCATTTTTCTTAAGAGGATGATCAGGCAAAGCATTATGTAATTGAAAATTCCTCCCCCAAGCTTGTGGGAGACTCTCTTCTTTAGTTTACACAAAGTTAAATATTTCCTACAAGGCAGCTTGTTTCTTATGAGCAGGGAAATATTTTTCAGAGAAGTAATAAATCATATCCTGGGGACTACGCACACAACCAGGAGTAAGAGTATTGTACCAAGCTCTAGCATCACCCTTTAGTGAGAAAGGAAATAATTTAAGAATAAAGTAATAACGAGTTTTCTCATCATGAGTAAAAAGGGTGGCTATATCATTCAACTTAGTAAGATGTGCCACAACAGTTTCATTTCATAACCATGGAAAGGATCAGATTCAACCAAAGTAATTAACTCTAGGTCGACAGAGAATTCATAATCCTTATCATCAATAAAGATAGGTGAAGTAGCAAACTTAGGATCAAATTTCATTCTAGCATTCAGAGTTTTTTCTTTGTACTTGCATATTAATTTCTCTAGATCATCTCTATCATTGCAAGCAAGAATATCTCTAGTTGGTTCTTCACTCATAACATAACCTTCCGGTACCTTAGGAAATTCATATCTAGCAAGGCTAGTTCTAGTAGGTGCTTCAGGAGTTTTAGTTTCAAGCTCATCATCAGATTCAATAAAATCATGTTGTATTACTCTAGCAATTTGTTCATCAAGAAATTCACCAAGTGGAACATCATTATCAAGCAAGGTATAGCATCATCATAAGCATTATCCATAGCAGAAGAAGCATCATCAATAACTTGCGACATATTAGAATTCATAGAATGTGGTGGTGTTGCAAGTTTACTCATAACAGAAGGTGAATCTAAAGCAGAACTGGATGGCAGTTCCTTACCTCCCCTCGTCTTTGAGGGAAATATCTTAGTCTTTAGATCGTTCAGATCCTTCATAGTGATAATATGATAATAATACCAAGTGACTCAACAAATATAGATATGCTCCCCGGCAACGGCGCCAGAAAAAGGTCTTGATAACCCACAAGTATAGGGGGTCACAACAGTTTTCGAGGGTAGAGTACTCAACCCAAATTTATAGATTCGACACAAATGGAGCCAAAGAATATTTGAAGGTATGAGCAGATGAGTTGTCAATTCAACCACACCTGGAGATTAATTATCTGCAGCAAAGTGATCAGTAGCAAAGTAGTTTGATAGTTTTGATAGTAGTGACAGCAGCAAGAGTAACAGTAACAGTGATAGCAGCAATTTGTAGCAAGTGTAATAGTGACGATAGCAATAGTAATGTAGCAAGATCAATAAGTATAAATTCGTAGGTATTGGATCGGTGACTTGTTGGATGATATTCATCATGTGACAGTTATAACCTAGGGCGATACAACACTAGCTCCAGTTCATCGATATAATGTAGGCATGTATTTCGTAAATAGTCATACGTGCTTCATTAAAAGAACTTGCATGACATCTTTTGTCCTACCCTCCCGTGGCAGCAGGGTACATATTGGAAACTAAGGGATATTAAGGCTTCCTTTTAATAGAGAACCAGAACAAAGCATTAACACATAGTGAATACATGAACTCCTCAAACTACGGTCATCACCGGGAGTGGGCCCGGTTGTTGTCACTCCAGGGTTGCCGGATCATAACACGTAGTAGGTGACTATAACTTGCAAGATCGGATCTAAAACATGGATATAATGATGAATTCATAAACGGTTCAGATCTGAGTTCATGGCACCCGGGCCCAAAGTGACAAGCATTAAGCATAGCAGAGTCATAGCAACATCAATCTAAGAACATAGTGGATACTAGGGATCAAGCCCTAACAAAACTAACTCGATTACAAGATGAATCTCATCCAACTCCTCACCGACTAGCGAGCCTATGAAGGAATTACTCACTCCCGGTGGGGAGCATTATGGAATTGGCGATGGATATGGGTTGGTGATGACGAAGAACGAAGATCCCCCTCTCCGGAGCCCCAAACGGACTCCAGATCTGCCCTCCCGAGGAAGAACAGGGCTTGGCGGCGGCTCCATCTCGTGGATCGCAATAATTCTTTTTCCCTGATTTTTTCTAGAATAATGTGAATTTATAGTATCAGGGGGGTTGTCAGCGAGGCCACCAGGTGGGTACAACCCACCTGGGCGCGCCGGGAGAGGGGGGCGCGCCCTGGTGGGTTGTGCCCAACCAGGGGCCCCCTCTGGTGTGTCTTGGCTCCAGAAATTCTTATTATTGATATAAAAAATCCTCGCAAAGTTTCGTTCCATTCCGAGAACTTCTATTTCTGCACAAAAACAACACCATGGTAGTTCTGCTGTAAACAGCGTCAGTCCGGGGTTAGTTGCATTCAAATCATGCAAATTAGAGTCGAAAACAAGAGGAAAAGCATGAGAAAACGTAGATACGTTGGAGACGTATCATAGAGCATCCAAAGGATCTTCAAGATCACCTTTTCCTTTTCAGGACCTGTACACAGCTTTCCCTTGTGCTCGGCATGTAAAGTAGCCTGGAGGCTTATCGCATTATCTGTACAAATACCTTTCGACGCATCAATTAGACTATAATGGAAACAGTTCTTCGCCCAACCTATTGAGTACTGGCCTATCTTCTAATATGTATTCCTTTCGTCTGATTGTTACCTTGGTACGACTTAAATCTCCAGGGGCTCTATTCAGCCACGCCCATTTCTTAAAATCAAAATAAGTCCGAACACTTTTATAGTACACTTCAGCATCCCGAATATAACATTATATGCATCGGCTCCGAATCATGTCTTTGGTCAATAGTTGGGTTGCCCGGCTCCTGTGGTTACTGCCTTATGTTCCGTTTGTTCAGCTAAGGTAGTAAAGGGAGAACTACTACGATTATGTTTCTGGTTCATCCGGATAAACACCTCAGTAGAGAAAGCCGAAAACTGACCGTCATGGTACAGCGAGAGCTGGTCAGCTATTCAGTGAGTAAATCCAAATCTCTTGCGATTTTTTCCGTATTATATGAAGGACCGGCCTCCACCCGGTCAGGCGTTTACAACGCCCAAGTTCGGATAACCGAACAATACCAGGGGCTGCGCCTAAAATCCCATTGTCAAACTCCTATGGCTAAGTGAGAGTAATAAAGCCGCATAGTCCAATTGCCCGGTTTGCCGCACTGAAACCTCCTTCAAGGACCAAGCTGTTAGGTTTAAGTGTGTTCAAGTGCTATCCCTAACACCCCCGTACTACCTACATGGGGGCTAAAGTTGACGACTGGCCAACTCTCAGACACAGTAAACGGCCGCACAGGAGGGAAATAATTCGAGATAAATCGAGCAAACATATTATACAAAAGCCTTGTTTTATAATACAAAGTTCGGGCAGCACGGATACATTCACTAAAAAATAATGTCCTTCAAACATTGGCCCTCTACAATACGGGATTCTTCCAGGACTTCGTCAAAATACCGCTCCGGCGTGCGGTGCTCCTTGCCTGCGGGTGATCCCTCGGTTGCAAGCTTGGTGGCATTCATCTTCACCACTGCACCTTGACATAGGCGAAGGCCATTCGGGCACCTTCGACATAGACCAACCGCTTTATGGCATCAAGCCGGGGGCAGGCATTGACGAGCCGCTTCATAAGGCCGAAGTAGCTGCTGGGTATGGGTCCGGTTGGCCAAAGACGGACTATAACATCCTTCATGGCCAATTCAGCCACCCTATGCAGTTCGGTCAGCTGCTTCAGCTGATCACTAAGGGACACCGGATGCTCTGGTGCAAGGTACTATGACCAGACCAGCTTCTCCATTGAGCTCCCCTCTTCGGCTCGGAAGAACTCCATAGCATCAGCAACACTCCAGGGCAGATCCGCAAACGCTCCTGGCGAACTCCAAACCCGGGTCAGTAAGATGTACTTTCTCCTTACAAATTTGCTCTACATATTAAAGGCCTTACCTGCCGCTATTTGCTTTGCCTCCTGGATCTCCTAGCAGGCGCCTTGGGCTTCAACCCCGACCTCCTTCACGCTTTGGAGGGCCTTAGCAAGTTCGGATTCTTGATCTGAAATCTTGCGCTCCAAGGATTCAGATTTGCTTATAGCATCCTTGAGCTCTTGTTGGATTGCCTCCACCCTCGATTCATATTTTCGGCAGGTGGCCTGTTCCTCCTCAGCCTCCTTCTTGCCTTCGGCCAGCGCGCTCTTGAGTGTCTCTACCTCAAGCGCGTCAACTATGAGCATATTTATAAAACTCATTCAGATATCAAATCGTAATTCATATCTTTTTAGATATACATAGGTATTGCATACCTTTCTTTTCCTCCAGTCGCTTGTTGGCACAGATGATTTCTTCATCAGCCTGCTCCAACTTCCGCTTCAGATCGGACACTTCGGCGGCCTGAGAGGTAGCCGCCACCAGCGAAGCATGTTGATCACAATAGAAACATATGTTATCTCCTGCGAATACTACTTGATCCTCTGTTCGGCCCTTCTTTACAAAGGCCGCACAGAGTCTCAGGGGATACTATCTATAACAGGCATATCTTTTGTATATACACAACAGCTAAAGAATATTATGTCACATACCTCAAAGCCCGTTAGAAGTTTGGTATAGGCTTCATTCAATCCGCTTTTAGCGGACTGGACCTTTTTAACCACCGTACTCAAAAGGGTACGATGTTCCTCCACAATGGAAGCACACTGAAGCGCTTCCACCAGAGTATTCGGCGCCCCTGGATTCACAGAGGTCGCCGGTGGAGTCGACGCACCCCTTCTTTCAAAGGAGGTTGCTCGCTTGATTCCAGAGCCGTGCGGATCTCCAGAATAATATTCGATTGGCGGCTGAATTGGGCGTGCCCCCCATCGCCGGTCTCCATGGGGGTCGGTTCCCCCCCCCCCCCCCGTTTTCGACAGCAGAGGTATTACCCTCTGGTGCCACCTTGACGGCCTCCCGCACGTCCCCATGGCCTGGAGAGGTTCGTCAGGACAACACCTCAGTATTGTGTGTAGCAGTGGGTGGAGAGGCCGGCAGAGGCATCTCGCTCTCCATTATGTTCGGCCTTAGCGAATACCTAGAGGACGATGATTGTTGTGGGAGATCGCGAGTCGGACTGCAGCACGCAAGCCATTGTGTTAGAACCGCAAGGCAAAAAAATCAGATATATACATAGTATCTTTGAATACTTATGATTCGGCCAGGGGCTTTGCCCTAAGGTGTCGCTTGGGGATGACTTCGGTATCTGAATCCGCCCCCTTTTGGGCGCCTCCGCTTCTGGATCCGCGGAGGCTGCCCTTTTATTCTTCCTCCCCTTAGGGGGAGAATGGTTCTCTTCCTCCTCGTCTTCATCCTCGTCATGAGAAAAGGGAGCGTCGGCATCTTCGGACATAGCGTCTGAAGTACCTTTACGGCAGAGGCCACCTTTGGCCTCCTTGCCCTTCTTCTTGGCCTTCTTCTCTGGTGCCTGATACGGCGCTGGAACCAACATCTTTGTTAACAGAGGGATGGTTGGGTCTTCGGGTAGCGGAGCCGGACATCGGATCCGCTCCGCCTTCTTTGTCCAACCCTGTGGAAAGAATGGAATGCTCAATATAATCCTTGCATTCACAAATCAAGGTCAGAAAACTTACGGGAGTGGCCAAATGGGTGCAGTCAAGGCCGAAGTCAACGGTAGTCTCCGGCCATGACTTGCGGGTCTTGAGTAGCAGCTTCCACATGTCTTCATGCGTCATGCCGAAGAATCGCTGTAGGGTCCGAGGACTAGCCGGATCGAACTCCCACATATGGAGAGCCCGGCGTTGGCAGGGGAGAATCTGGCGGAACAACGTTACCTGGATCACGTTGGCAAGACTGGTGCTCTTCTCTATCATGCTCTTGATGCGCTTCTGCAGCGTCATTACCTCGTCAGACGACGCCCAATCCAGGCCCTTGTTAATCCATGATGCAAGCCACATTGGAGGCCCGGATTTGAACTCAGGAGTGGCGGACCATGTGGCGTTGTGGGGTTCCGTGATATAGAACCACTCATGTTGCCATCCCTTCATGGTCTCTACGAAGGTCCCCTTGGGCAGGTGACATTGGGGAGCTTGCTCACCATGGCGCCACAACACTCCGCGTGTTGACCAGCGGCCACTTTCAGCTTCACATTGAAGAACTTGAGCCATAGGCGGAAGTGGGGGGAAATGCGGAGGAACACCTCACACACGATGATGAACGTTGAAATGTTGAGGAAGGAATTCGGGGCTAGATCATGAAAATCTAACCCGTAGTAAAACATAAGGCCATGGACAAAAGGATGGAGAGGAAACCCTGATCCGCGCAGGAAGTGGGGGATAAACACCACTCTCTCGTTAGGATCCGGGGCGGGGATGATCTGATTTTTGGCAGGGAGACATTGGGCTATATCCGCGACCAGGTACCCCACGTCCCGGAGTTCCTGGATGTTCTCCTCTGTGACTGAGGGAGCCATCCACTTGCCCTGCGCTCCAGATCTGGACATGGTTGGAGTGTTTGGTGGTGGTGGGAAAGATCGAGACTTGGGTGCTGGAGCTCAAGGACGGAGGGGCAGATGAAGAAGAAGGCGTGGGGTAAAAAGATGGGTCATTATCCCTTTATAAGGAAAGTGAATATCAAGCGCCCCTTCACAAGCCTTAAAACTCGACTATTCCCAAGGGATCATGCGAATGGCATGCTTGGATTACACAAACCCACATTGATGAGAATCCCGCAACGAGGGGACACGATCTATGCTTTAACAAGATGTGTCACCGGAGGTTGCGTCTCCAAACGCGAAGTGGGAGGCTGAAAACGGTTCAGAATAATAAAGTGGCCAGACGTAATGTTTCGCCGGTTAAAATGCCAGTAAGACATGTCATATTTTTTTATTAAGTGTTGAGCCCTTGCGGTTGAGG
This sequence comes from Aegilops umbellulata, assembly GCA_032464435.1. NCBI lineage: Eukaryota > Viridiplantae > Streptophyta > Magnoliopsida > Poales > Poaceae > Aegilops > Aegilops umbellulata. The sequence continues at coordinate 294,059,093 of CP136060.1, forward strand.
GTTGTAACTGTTAAACAGAGCCGGATATAGTTCTCATGTTCAAGAAGACTACTTTGGAGTGTTCGGAGGAGGAACCCGCCTTGCAATGCCGAAGATAATTTGCGTGCGGGACACATCATCATTGAAGACTGGTTCAGGGGCTACTGAGGGAGTCCTGGATTATGGGGTGCTCGGGAGTCCGGGCCATGTGACCTGGGCCGGACTGATGGGCCATGAAGATACAAGATGAAAGGCCTTCCCCCATGTCCGGATAAGACTCTCCTTTGCGTCGATGGCAAGCTTGGTGTTTGGATATGGATTTTCCTTTCTCTGTAAACCGACTCTGTACAACCCTAGCCCCCTCCCATGTCTATATAAACCAGAGGGTTTAGTTCGTAGAGATCATCGTAATTATATAGGCTAGACTTCTAGGGTTTAGCCATTACGATCTCGAGGTAGATCAACTCTTGTAACCCCTATACTCATCAAAGTCAATCAAGCAGGAAGTAGGGTATTACCTCCATCAAGAGGGCTCGAACCTGGGTAAACATCGTGTCCCCTGCCTCCTGTTACCTTTGATCCTCAGACACACAGTTCGGGACCCCCTACCCAAGATCTGCTGGTTTTGACACTGACACCCGTTTCTGTGGCGAGACTCCCATGCCGGCGGCTGCGCCATGCAAGCAGAGACAGAAGTCGGGTGCCCAGAGAGATACGAGTCGGTGGCCAGTGCCTCTGCATCCGCCGCCATCATCGAGGCGAAGTAGAACAAGGGAGGCTGGCACCGCTTGGGTCCCATGAAGGCCACCGTGGAGGCGACACCGGCGTACACAGCAGGTGTCTTGCCGGATCCTTTTGTTGCGAGGACCTTCGTCGACCGCACATGAGCTCCACGAATGCGGAGAAGCCCCTTCCACCTTCATCTTGGGCATCAGCCAATGATATCAGTTGGGCAGGGGGGAGCAAGCCATCCTTTGTGCTGAAGCATATACCTCCGGGGCTCCCGCCAGTCTGGTGACCGTGCTGCCGGACATGAGGAACACAAATGGATCGACGGGAGACCATTTAGGCCAGGTATTATATACCTGTGTTGTCCAGAACTAGCACCGCTTAGCTGATTTGAATTTAATGAAATAAGTCGTGTTTGTATGAAAATCTGGTATTTTATCTGAATTCCGCCATTGTTTATATGAAATATCGCTGTGTTTGCATGAATTTTGTCCAGTTGGTTGAGTTGCTATTAGAATGTGTGCGGCTACGGTTGGATGGCGTAATTTGCGGGTCGTCAGTCGGCCTGCGGCCGGCTCAGGTGGCTGGTGGGACAAAAAAAGCTCAGCTTGTGCGAGCTCGTCTCCAACATGCGCGCTGGAGGATGCATGGGCACCCGAGCCATTTCTTGTTCATCGGTGGCAAAGGCACGGGTGGACAAAAGGGTCGACAATATTTTGGCTAACCCGGGCAAGATCCAAACAGCCCCTCCCAGCACTTTCAAATCCCTCGTTCGCCGTGAAATTTTGCCATGTGTTGTTTTCATGGACTAGCAAGATGCCCGTGCATTGCACGGAACAACAAAACACCTGTTGTGATTGACCCATGCAGGAGTAATCCCCTGTCTAAAAACTAATGATATCTCGAGAATTTTATCGGAAAAATGGTATCTCGAGAATTTCAATGAAAAAATGATATCTCGAGAAAGATGAGATATAAGGTGAGGAGGAGTGGGGCGTGGTGGTGACTGGTGGTCGGACTGGGCGGAGGCATGGGGATGGACGGCGCATTATGTCTAGGTTTGCATCTCTCTCTCTCACACACCCATGTAGATGGGGGACGTGCACGAAGAGAAGAGGTGCACGTACTCCCGTCTCTTTCCCAACCAGCGAGGGTACACGGTGGAGCTCATTTCTGTACGAAAAGCCAGCCCATGTGGTAATTTGACACGTGTACTGGTTGTCCACTTGATGGAGTATCGTCTACCACGGGTGAACAAACAAATTGCAACTTGACGCGTTATGTTAAGAACGAGGATAACCATGTGGGGCCTACCTTAGAGGCAAGGCTCTATACACTGGAGTACTTTTGATGTGTCCCGTCAACTCGCAGAATGAGGAGAAGCTTGCTTAGTACGCCGTCTTCCCCGCCCACGGGCGCGGTGGCTCGCGGGACGAGGTGAAGCTTGCTTACTACTCCCTCTGTTTACTCCTCATCCTTACCTTGGTTAGAGAGACTATTATATTGTTTGAAATATATATGTATTTTAGTAGTAGGAGTAGTACAGTGGTACTACAACAATTTCCTTGTAGTCCGTGGTGCAGCAAGCTACCCTAGGCTATGTTACTACTCCCTCCTTTCCAGTCTATGGCTCAATTTCAAAATCTCTCCAACCAAGGTAGACGGTGAGTGGTGGAATTAATTTTGTAGTTCGGACAAGTAATTAGTACGCTCGTTTTTCTCAAGAATTTATGTTTACCGAGGCATAATTAGAACAAATGCATGCATGACCACTAAATTTCCATGAACTTCTACATGCATTGGTGAGTTTTCTCTTGACACTGCTTGCATCGGGTGATTTAACGCACCTCGAAATCCAAACATGTGATGGTACTACTACTACTAGTAGTAGTAGCATTGAGACTTATAAAACAGAAAAACGAATCTTTTTAGATGTGCCCTATAAACCGGAAAGGAGGGAGTAGTAAGTAGTACTACCTCCATAGTGGGCACGTACTCCATAAAATTAGATTTTTCCCAAAACTAAGTCGCTCAACCTTTATTTGCTTGTTTCCCTTCCCGCCTCGTTGCCTCGAATAGACTATGCCAAACTCGCCTGCCTGCCGCGCGGGAAAATACCCGCCCTCGCCTTTTTTAGTCCGAGTTTGTATCGATGGGTCGCGCAAAGCAGCAAAAACCAAGCCGTGTCTTGTACTCCTCCGTCGATGCTCGCTTTCATGAATTATGTACTTCCTCTCACCGACATGTGGGACATATAGCAACCGGGTCGACGTGTCATGCACCAAATAACAGTGCAGAACAGCAGGGGGGACACACCCTAGTCGTACTGCCCCAGTAGTAGTAATGAGCAATGAGACGTCAAATCACAATGTGGCACCTTCCCAGATGGACGAAGGAACCATTATTTCACACTTCGCTTCGCCATCATCTCCTTCAAGAAAACCATGTGTTGCTTCTGCCATTGTTCTGCCTCAAGAGGGACGCGCATCGCCTTGGTACATCATGACACGTGGGACCGCATGACAGGCCATGCTCCCCCGTCCATCACTTGGTAAAATCACCTCATTTTTACTACTCCTCTGTATTGGTTTACACGGCATGCACGTTGTTATAGGTTGAGAATTTAACTGGCTATATATGTGACGAACAGTATATGTTTAGAAACTACATCCGCTTAAGAATCCAATGATATACTTTTTGTGACATAGTAACTCATATTTAGTTAGTCAAATGGATGACCTAGAACTATGTGCATGCCCTATAAACAGAGACGGAGAGGGTAGTACAGTATCTTTTTAGATCAATATAGTCGGGATTCCCCAAGGAGCAAAACCAAGTGGTAGGCTGCTCCTGTCGTGTTGGCGTAGCAACTCAAGCAGGGTCAGTCTGCACATGAAATGGCGACACACTTAACAGGACCCCTTTGGCCGACATGTGGCTCATCCACCATCTTGTTCCACGTGCAATGCACCAAATTACAGTTCGGAGCAGTGGTTGGACTTGGAGGCACCCCGTTCGTAGCACCGCAGTAGTAGTAAATGAGCGATGAGAGGTCAAAGCACAAAGCCCCACCGTTCCCGCATTAAGCTGGACGGAAGAAGCAACCATCATTTCACTCTAGGGCGCAAGATCATAAAGAAAAGAGCAAACCAATGATGCGTGCGGCCTCCACTACAAATCCTTTTTTTTTTGAAAGCGCCTCCACTACAAATCCGCTTCTCCCTCGTCCTCTTGAAGAAAACCGATGATGCGTGCGGCGGTAGGGTTTTAGGAGTACTACGGCATGCGGGGCCACGTCATAGTAAATGGGAGAGGGATTGAGTTCGAGTCAATGCCTAGCTTAATATGTGTGGGCCTCTTGGTTTTACCGGAACGAGGCAGCATTTTGGGTTTGGGGACCAGTGGAGATATCTGTACAAAAAATTGTGGACGTAGGTTCGACCGAAAGGCAATGATGCATGAGCCCTGCATATTGATATACCCGCGGCCGCGTGAAATTTGCTACTCTAGTCAAAATAATGCATAAAAGTTCCTCCAAAAACATCTATAACTAATGGGAAGTGAATGTATGCTTAAAATAAAAATGTAATACTCCCTCCGTCTAGGTGTATAAGTCATCTTAGGTTTTTTTGCTAGTTAATAGCATTCCATGCAATGAATTAACCACTCCATGTCATGCTTGAAAGTTTCAAGCCATTGAAAGCATGCACGGCCCACATCTCTTATTGGTTGATATGTCACGAAACAAGAAACGAGGAGTTAGTTAATGTACCCTGCCTAAGTGTTTTGGGATTATTTGGTTTTTGGAAGATGACTTACACACCTAGACGGTGGGAGTACAAAGAGAAAAAATGAATTGTAGTTAAAAGAATGACATTTCAAACAAAAATGTGAATGTGAACTACATATGTGTGCACGTGACCAACACATACATTGTCAATACAAAATCTAATGCAAGAAATAACTTATGAGTAACATGCACGAATTGATGATGTGGTGCTTGCATGCATAGAGTACAAAAACAATGTGATTTATGACTTGCATGCATGACGTGTTCTTGTGCCATAGTTGCATGTCTAGGAAAAAAGCTACTAGTGGGTTGTACTAGCTATTTAGGAATAGAAGATGTATACATGGAAGTTGTAGGGAAAAAGATGACATGTATCTCAATTCCTATGAGTAGGGATTGTAAAAGAGATGTCATTTGGTTCACATCATAGGAACTTTTCTATTGAATCTAGAGATGACATGTATCTCAATTCCTATGAGGAGGGATTAGAAAAGAGATGTCATTTGGTTCACATCATAGGAACTTTTCTATTGAATATAAGCTAATGTTTATTTTCCTTTGAAATTATGGGAGTATAGGAATCCATTCATATGAACCAAGTGGCTCTAAAGCTGTAAAAATGATATCATGTTTATTTCCTTTGAAATATGGAATATATGAATCTATTCCTATGAACCAATTGGCTCTAAAGGAAAAAAATCCTATAAAAATCATATCATATAGAGTTCATATGATATTCCTCCACACCAAAGGATGGTTGAAATTGCTGTAGGTGATACGACGGTCTTTCTTTGTAGACTTCTCCCCCATCTTTATAGTTACCTCTCGAAGATGAATGAAATGATATATACTGGATATTCTATATGTGCATTAAACTCGGTAAAAGTTTGCGAGGTTCAAAATTTCAATAAAGCTATATGCACTGCATTTTGGAACGGAGGGAGGAGCATACGGCAGTTGCTAACACTCACGTGGAATATTTGTGTGTAGGAGGAGTGGCTGTTCTGTTAAATGACATGGCAAAACTGACACTGTCATATGCCAATCTAACGGTTCTTACGGCGCTCGTTAGGAAACGGCTTGTGGCGAACGTTTGTCGGATAATGATTTACATACACATGCATTACATTGATACGTTCCCCCTCTCTCTCACGCACACACGCACCCTCACGAGTCACGACTCTCCCGAGTCCTCTCGCATCCACCGTCTATCTGCAGGTAGACGTCACACACATATGTGCTCTTCACACCCTACCCTCACAACTTCTAAAAAAGACATCGTGCACCTTTTATTTTAACTCACACGTCACACACTTATACTATTACTCTTGTGGCGAACGTTCTTTGGGCATAGTATATTGTACTCTCACGAAGAGAAGCGGTGCACGCACGCACTAGTTCTCTCACACCCACTCACGGGTACACGTAGGAGCGCATTTTTTGAAGCTGGTACAACAAAATCACACCACTATATATATACGCAGGAGCCTTAGTGCTTGCTTTACTAGGGTTCCTATCTTTCACTCTCTCATGCTCTCCAGATCTAAGCAAGACATAGGTGGACACACTTTCTCTCTGCTCACGGTTGTTCACAAATCCGGCTGGACCACCTCGACCAGGGCAGGGGTGTAGGTGCATCGTTCACGCTGTCGTCGGTGGCGAGGGAGGAGACCAACGGCTGCCTACGTGTCCCGATCGGCGGTCGCGCCGTTCTCTTCAAGAGAGCGCCGGCTCGGGAGGGCGTCCGACTCCTTCTTCCTCCCTGTGGTATTGTGGCCAAGATGCGGCCTCTCGATGCCGTCTTTGCCACATGCCGACGACCCTCAGGTATATATATTCCTTCGAAACCTGCCTTGCTCTACTGCCCCTAGCTCGCCACGTGGCTGCGTGTGGATCTTTTTCTACTTCCGTCGGCTGTTCCAAAGCCACCTAGACTTTTACTATTACTAGTGGTAAAGCTAGTTCATACAGTCGAATCTAAGAGTTGGTTCAAACAGGGAAGAAAGTGGGAAAGCTGTAGCATGATCTAGGACTTGGTTCTAAGAGGAAACGGGGGAAAGTAGTAGATACTGGCTACCCAACCGGTCTCTTGGTTGAAAAGGCGAAGAAAGCATGGTGGATGGCGAAGGGTGGGGGGAAGTGGACCTGTCTCTTGGTTAAAAAAAGAAAGAAAGTGAGGCGTGTTGGGGGACAATGCAAATGAGAATGAGCAGGTCTAGATTTCCTGTGCTCACATAGGAAAATGTCGTCGAGGGGATAAAAAATGGGACAAATGCAGACATGTTGCCTGAGTGTTTGTCACTCTCGGCAACCACATCTGCCTCACCACTTTATGCCCCTGCTGTCCCTACGCCCATATCTCTATCGTTAATGAAAAATCACATGAAGCATTAAGCAATGCCACCTGATGTCACTATAAGTAATGGTCTAGTGCCATCGATAAATTGAAGCAATGCCACCACCATTTTATGAAGTGCTTCTGTCTTGCTTTATTTCCCATGAATTGTGTTTTTGCAGTTACAATTAAATCTCACACCGCTAACATTACTTCATCCCAGTGGAACTGCACAAATTTGATTGCACATTTACTGACCATGTGCTACTCTCATGATAGTAATACTAATGCTATTGTTCTGCATGTTAATTAGTGGCAGTGTAGATGTGATGTGATGCTACTTACTTAAGGGCACTTTCATATTGTCAATGTAGTGCCAATTATAACACAATAGATGTTGTTGTTAATCAACGCCACTGCAAATAACTGTCACTGTTTAAATAACCGTATTTCATATTTGCGCAAACAGGGATGTATATCTCCATATCGTTTCTATCTACGCAATCAAAAGTACACACCTCAGTTTTAGTACAACTACACAAAATGAGATGGCTATTCCTAGCTGTCGTCCTCTAACAACCCGTCTTCCAGGTATTCCTACATTGGTAATAACTAGGCAGAATGACCAACGCAATCTAAAAGAAGCTGATTCGTATGTTCTACTTCCTGATTGCAGTGCAGGGACGAGCGAAAAAATTGCATCCTAGTCTAGAATGCACTTTCTACTAGTTGCGCGGAGGTTTTTAGGACAGGTGCGCGGACAAGAGGCATTGTGGTCTGCTTATTTCTGCAAATAGCGGTGCTTAAATATAGTGGAATGCACAAGAATTTCAGATGGTCATTACACTACATGGTTTAGTTCAGCATTCCAGCTGAGAACACAATTATAATTGGTTATTCTGGAATGAGAGAACCTAACCCTGGATGGTGGCAACAATAAAAAAACCAGAGTGAACTCCAGGAAATTTAAGCATGCCGGGAGGCCCTTTGCTCAGAGAAGCCTTGCTGATTTTTCCTGATCTGTAAACCTTCTCACAACTTTGTCTTTTGCTGTGAACTAGTATATGTTTGCTATGTTTTATGAATCATTGAGATGTATAAAATTGCTTAACTTATGCTTTTCATGTTTTTATGAAGCCGAGTTTAATGTGGGTGTTCCACATGAACGCTGGACTAGCGTGTGAACGTTTGGAATTTACATTGTGGCCTTAGTTAACTGCATGAACCAATGTAACAAGATACGTAGTTGCTTATATGTCAGACAACATATTATTGATTGTTAGTTGGTCGATAGCCTAGTGTTGAAGTGAGCTGAGCCAATGTGTCGTGTTTTGCACACAACTTCTTACAAGTGGGGTAGCACCAACAGTGTTTACAAGTACTTATGTATACGTCAGCGCACAGTTCTCGAATGAGTACTCTACTTCATCAAACACACACTTCTCGTATGATAAACTGTGACAACTTATGTCTTACCATGCCATATTCATGAAAAAACTAGTGAGGATGCATATGTTTCGGCAACAATTACGATGGTTCTCACATGATTCACGGGCACATAAAAGTAGCAGGAGTTCCCAGAGACGGATTCAAACAGAGTACTAGCCCCAAAGGGCTCGATAATAGGCAAGGTTCGGATAATTAGACACAATCCAAACTACTATTAAACACTAGCTGGGGCAACTATTTCATGCGTCGATCTAATTTGGGTTGGACACAAGAGGGACCTTGCCATGAACATCATCGAGGACGTCCGGCAGCAGCTCAATCCCGTGAACCTTCATGAAGATAACCTTGTGGCCTTGCCACTCATAAACTTGTTTGTGGAGGCATGGCACGTCATCTTCCTGCATAAGCTTGACAAGAACAGTATGCCTCACAAATGAAGGAGTAGCTTTGAACTTCTTGTGCTTTGGTACACCCTGGACAACACGCCTGACAACGGTGAGGCTGGAATACAACTCAACATTGGTATAAGCGCAAATGTCTTCCAGGATCCAACATCCTAAGAACTCTGTTTTCCCAGTGTGTATATTCAGGTCATCCGCGTCATAGCGAGTGACATGTACAACCACACAATCCTTGTCTACATAAGGGCTCTAATTGAAACAGAGACAAATTCTAAATTACTTTCCAGTATAAGAAACACAAGTTATTTAAACCACTATGTATAGCATGGCATCGAAGCTAATAGAATTTTTCATTATTCATCACCACATACTTAAATGAAAAACCACAATCGAGATCAGCAAAGAAGAAAATCACCTTGGGCAGCTCAGCGGGGGGGGGGGGGGGACACATCCTCGAAGGGGGAAAACTGCTCCTGCAGGGCCACGGGGGTTGTAACCTCAAACGGCGCGTTGACCATCTCAGTAATGGCCATGAGCGTATCTGGGGTGGGCTTAGTGGCTGCCTCCATCTTCTTGCAGCTCTCTGTCTCGTGGGGATTAGCCTCCCGTGTCTGCTCCAATATCGGCAGATCTTTGTCTGGTTCTCCTTGGTCCATCATGAAACTGACGAATACTAGGAGACCACTTAAAGGAAAACACAATCACAATGACAATGAAACAAAAAAGAGAGTGAGGATCAGTTACTGCTTTGCAAAAGTTCTTTGTTTTCTCTGAACGAAAATATACCAACATCACGGATCCGCTTACCTTCCTTTTGTTGGGAGAGAAGAACAGTGGCAGATGAGAGTGTTGGCTTTCTTGAAGACAGTGAGGGAGAAGGGGATTCGGCGAAGAGTGAAATTATGGTTGCTTCGTCCGTCAAACTTGGACCGCGGGGAGGTGGGGTTTTGTGATACGACGGCTCGTTACTGCCGCACTACAACCGGGGTGACTCTCCGCCTGCATATTGCCTTCTAATTTGGTGGATGGCATTTGGGCCCGCGCGCTGCATGGCCCGCATGTTGGTGAATAAGTAAAATGGCATTCAGTAGTAATTGTTTTTCTGGGTAGCTGTAGAGTGTCTCCACTGTACTAGTAGTAATTGTTTCTCTAGGCCCAAGACAAAACAGCCCATCCACCCTAGTAAATTATAAAATCAATTCAAAAGCCCAGCACACCGCCCCCAACAAAACCAGGGTGCTCTTCTTCCTCCTCACTCCCACCCACCTCACGTCAGCTCGCTCCACTCGTACCCCCAAATTCCTCACCTCACTCCTACAGAAAACCCAAGCTCCCCTTCTTCTTCACTCACACTACAACTAGGCTCGTCATTCGTTACTCTGCTCAAATCCGTTAGCGCGACGCGACACCCTCAAGGAAAATGGAGTCGGCTAACCCCAGCGCCAAGAAGACGAGGCTCCCGCCAGGGGCGATGCCTGTTGTAGATCTCGCATCCGGCAGCGCGGGGAGAAGCGGCGACCCTGCCCCCACCGGATCCCAGGAACCCATAGAATCTCAGGTGGACCGCATCAGCGATCTCCCGGACGCTGTCCTTGGGGAGATCACCTCGCTTCTCCCCACCAAGGATTGTTGCCGCACCCAAGTCCTCTCAATTTGGTGGCGCCCTCTATGGCGCGTCGTGCCCCTTAATATCGACTGCCATCAGCTATCTCTCTTCAATGATTTTGAAATCCCCAGAGCCATCATCTCCACCCACCAGGGCTCCGTTCAAAGCCTCTGCATCCCGTCACGCTACCTGAGCGAGCATGGCATGCCCTGCACGGTGGACGCCTGGCTGAAATTCCCTGAATTCACAGAACTACAGTTGCTTGAGTTCTACTATTCCCCTGGAAATCACCTACCAGATATGGAACGCCATGTAATTGTGCCCTCAACACCGATGTCCATCTCGCTATTTTCCTCCTCCCTCCACACACCGGCACCTTTGCGCTGTGCTACCTACCAGACAATCTGGTACTAAACCTTCAACTCCCATTTCTCAAGAAACTTTCACTTGTGCGGGTTCGTATATCGGAGGCCTCATTGCACAGCATCATCCACTCCAATTGCCCTACCCTGGAGTGCTTGGTGCTTGTTTTCATAGTTAGAATCGGTTGTCTCCAAACAAAGTCGCCTAACCTTGTAAGAATTGGAATTTCTTTTGACGGAAGGTAGCCCATCATCCAAGATGCCCCTTCACTTCAAAGGTTGATCCTTGATTCTAGTTATTCACCGTCGCAAATAACCGTCCTCTTTGTGCCTAAATTGGAGACCTTGGGTGTAATACATGATCTCTGTGCTCATTTCAAGATGGTGTTTGGCTCCACAGTTCTTCAGGTACTTTATATTATCATCTACACTTGTAACCATAAGCTGCATTTTAAATTTCTACGCATAAGTTATATATCATCTTGGAGTACACATTTTGTACTAATACTATGTTCTATGCTCAATGAAGAGTTTCTACATGGATAGCCTATCAATGGTGCTGGATTCTGTCAAGATCTTAAATATCCAAATGAATAGTTTTGATCTGAACAAGATTATTGGCTTGCTGCAATGCTTTCCATGTCTGGAGAAGTAGTATATAAAGGCGATAATTTCACGCACATTGGAAGCCCGCATATAGTGTACTAGAATTAACCATTCAGTTGTTGCTCTTTCGACACTCTTTTTTTTAGACCTTAACTATTTTCAATCTTCATGTCTATTTAGGCAACAGGACGGGGTAAGAAAGTTATAACCAATAGGTGGATTCATAAGCACCGGGATTTTCTCACTTCTCATGACATTCGATTGAAGACAATAATACTAGAACGATATGTAGCCAAGCATGCAAACACTAGATTTGTCACATTCTTCCTGCTGAATGCGAGGTTACTATTGTCCATCAGGCTTAAGTTTATCAGCAGCATGGTTTTGACGGATGGGTATGTCGAAGAGCAAAAAAAGGAGTTTCAGGCGGACAAAAGAGCTTCTGAACGTGCCGGTCTTCTATTTACAACATATTGTGGTCATAATCCAGTAAATTTTACGACCCAGGATGTTCATTCTATGGACCTGACCGATCCATTTGACTATGACTGCCGAAAACAGTGCCCTTTTCAACCTGGGTTTTGTCTAAACCTGATGAACAATTAACCCTTGTGCTTTGTACAGTTTGTAAGATGGAGTTAGATGTTCTTGCCCTTTTCAACTCGACTGTGACTATCATATTTTCTTTGAAATAAGGCAAATGGCTTGCCATTCGTTTAATTTAGAGTGAAATATTGTAACAAATCCCAACCAAGGGAAATAACATCACTCCAGCCGGCTGCTTGAGCTCACTATGCATTATAGAAGCCAAGTGCTTAGCCCCCACCAGCACCCACAAACTTATTTTGAACTAGCACACCAAATGGGCTGTAAATTTTCATAGGAAACGCTGCATGACTGTGACATATTTGGACTCTGACATTTGGGACCCATGAGGAAATAGCCTATCCAAGGTGGTGTCGACTTACTAGCTACTCAACAAACGATTCTGCCTACCAGCCGTTGGATTGACATCCAACATGTATTATGTATCCTCTATCTCTTGTCTTCTTCCTCCAGCCGACCAAACCAAACCACCCCATCGGCTCCGCCTGCTCCCACCTCCCATGGCTGGCTGTGCCTCCGCCGCCCTACCATACCCTCCAATGTTGGCCAGTCCCTCCCTCTATTCCCTCACATGTCCTGTTATTCTTCGGCGACGTCAGCCCCAACACGCACCCACACCTAAACTAGTCAACCCTCGTACTCCCCTCCGCCTGCAACTGGACCGGTGCATCTTCCATGGCTCCTGTTCATTCCGTCTGAGGCCTCGTCATCGTCCTCCGCCTTGGTTCGCTTGCCGTGCGCGGTGTGCCGCCCTCTTGCGTTGTCAACGTCGTCAACAACTGAGAGGAACAAGGAGATGACTGTACGTGGAGAGGATGACAGTAGGGACCCACCAGCGTCATGGTAGTACGCAAGCAAGTGCCTTGTTATTACAAGCCCAAAAAATGATTCCTCCTAATGGTTGGACATTTGGGGTTCACGCCATTGTCAACGTAGTCAATAAACGAGAGAATTACACAACGAGCGGCTGACACCAGGGACCCAGTAGGTCGCGCAGTTGTTATTTACTTTTTTTAGGAACAAGCAGTTGTTATTTATACTAGTTTTAGCGACGGATCGGGGTAACAATGGGGCTGTGGCCCGTCTAGCCAGGGTTTTATTTATGTTTACCACATCATTAGCCCAATTGTGTTTTTTTCTTGCTGAAAATGGCTAGCCTAGTTCTATTTTTTTAAATAAATACCCAAACGAGGCCTACTTGCTTTAACAGCCCTGTTGGGCTGCAAATCTTTCAAGACGAGGAGAGTTTCATTCGGTTTGCCTAGAAAATGGGCTATCAGTAATGAGAAATGGGATGTACATGTTTAAAACACATCAAACCTGGAATTAGTTTAAAATTTTTTTCATTACAAGATTTTAAATTCCATTGATTTTTATGCGTGGACAATTATTTGGATTTTATATTTGTATAAATTATTTTTCAAAATAGTTTGAATGTGACTCGATATTTCGGGATTAAAACACAGTGACCGCGCCGAAATATGCAAAATTTCGGATAATTTTTAACCGTGGCCACAATATGGGGTGTAATGCTAACAAAAAGAAGATGGGCTCCAAAAAAATTCTTAAGAATTAGCAAATGGGCTGTAAATTATTAGAAATAATGGCAGATGGGTTGTATGCTGTTTTCCACAGATTTGAGGCTGACTTGTGCGCCTACTACAGGTTATCGCGTATGCTTTCCAAAAAAAGGTTGACGCACACACAACGCCGGGTCAACTTAGTCAACACACGAGAGCAGTGACTATTGGATGTCCATCCAACGGCCGTCGTGCTTCTTCAATCACTGCTCTTCCTGCTCCAGCCGCTCAAACAAGCGCCGGTGAGACTGCCTGCTCCCTCCTCCCAAGGCCGGCTGTGCTACTGCGCAGGCTTCACCGCCCCATCGTACTCCCATCGCTGGCCTAGCCATTCCTCTACTCACCCACACCTGTTGTTATTCTCCGGCGATGGCAGACGAACTAGAAACCCTCGTACATCGCTCCACGTGGGAACAACTGCCAAGTCTTCCCTGGCTCCGTGTCGTTCCCTCCCTGGTGCTCTCGGCGTGGCATGGTCAACGTGGTCGACGAACGACATCCATCGGAAGTGGACTGTACGTGGAGTGGCTGACAGCTGGGTCCACGGCCGCACGCAAGTAAATGCCTCGTTATTACGTGCAAAATAATGATTCCTCCACCTGACAGCTAGGACCCACCGGAAGGGCCTCTGTATTTCACGAAAAAAATGTTCCCCCCGCTGACAGGTCGGACCCACCAGCTATATCTTCGCACGCAAGGAAGTGCCTCATTATAATGCACAAAAAAATGAATAGTCCCCTACTAGCTGGGACCCACCATAGTTGGAGGCTGACTTGTGGGCCTACTAAGTTGACGGGGACGGAGGGCTTTGTCAACTTAGTCAATATGAATGATTCTAGCTCCAGTGACCGTACGATGTCCATCCAACGGCCCTAGTGCTTCTTCAACCTCTGGTCTTCTTGCTCCAGCCGCCCAAACCAGTGTCGGTCTTGTCACGTGCTCCTGCCTCCCATGGCTGGCTGTGATGCCGCGGAGGCCTCACCACCCACCGCTGGCCAGGCCATCCCTCTACTCACCCACACCCCCTGTTATTCTGCGGCGACAGCAGCCTCACACCACAGCCGAACCAATGAACCCTCGTACTCCTCTCCGCATGGGCATCCACTGTCGCGTCTTCCCCGGCTCTGCGTCATCCCCTTCCTAGGCCTCGCCATCGTCCATCGCCCTGGTGCTCTCGGTGCGGCATGGTCAACGTGGTCAAGGAACAATTTCCATCGGAAGAGTACTGTATGTGGAGAGGCTGACAGCTGGGTCCATGTCCGTAGCAAGGAAGTGCCTCCTTATTACGCGGAAAATAATGATTCCTCCACCTGACAGCAGGGACCCACCGGACGGGCCATCGTATTTCACAAAAAATGTTTCCCCCTGACTGTTGGGACCCACCAGCTACATCTTCGCACGCAAGGAAGTGTCTGACAGTCGGGACCCACCTGGTCGAAGCATACGTAGCGTTCTCATTCTGGTCGCGAACGTGTACGTACATACTGGTCGATCGGTCTGTCTGCAGGCTGCAGTGATGAACCGCAGCTGAGTAAGGAAGGGCATATGTCGTAGTAGAGGCACACACGTAGCATGTACATGTACGTACAACCAGTGTGCAAGAAAGTAAATACGGCCACATACGTACATACGGGCGGGGTCTCGAACGTCTACTCGCGCATACGTATGGCCAGGGCTCGTGTACATGGCTGGGTCGGAACAGAGAAACTGCGTCGTTGTGTTCATCGGGAGCCAACCAGCTTGGATAGAACAGCCGATCGAAATGAGGCCTGGCGTACCACAGAACGGAGGAAACGACCTTGTGTTCGACCGGCCATGGTCAAAATGGGATCCTGTTCATCGGGAGGGGTTTGGCATACCGCAAATTGAAGGAAACGAACTTCTCTTGGACCTCCTACGGTTGAAACGGGGTCCTGTTGATTGGGAGGGGTGTGGCGTACCGCAAAACGGAGGAAACAGGCTTGTGTTGGAGCGCTATGGTCGAAACGGGGGTCCTGTTCATCGGGAGGGGTGTGGCGTACCACAAAACAGGACTCCACGGGATACTGTTCATCTCCACCGTCGACTGCCTCCACGGGCTACTGCTCATCCACCGTCGACCTCCTCCAGCCTGCACCCGCGACTGTTCATCCACGGCTTTTCCCCTCCTGCCTCCACTAGCCACTGTTCATCCACGGTCTCCTGTTCATCCATCCTCCACCGCTCCTCCACCAGCTATTTTTCAACCAGCCCTCTCCACAGGGTCCTGTTCAACCACCCCTCCATGGGCTACTGTTCATCCAGCCCTCCATCGGCTACTATTCAACCAGCCCTCCACGGGGTCCTGCTCATCCAGCCCTCCACGGGGTCCTATTCATCCACCCCCAACCGGCTCGATCGATCGGGGTCCTATTCATCCAGCGGCAACGGCCTCTACTACCATGGGGTCCTATTAATCCAACCCCCCCCCCCAACAACGCTCGCTGTTCATCAAGAGGCAGCATCGATCGGCTTCAGTTAGCAGCAGTAGCGAAGGAATCACTCGGGTTCAGTTAACAGCAAGGGATTGAGAGGGGTTCAGTAACGTAGCTAGTGCAATCGCTCGGGTTCAGTTAGAGCCCAATGCCTCGCTCGAGTTCACTTAGAGCACAACGCCTCGCACACACACGCATACGTGTACGAGAGAAACGTGCAAACCTCCGTGCATTGCTCGGCCCCAACCACCCACCGTAACGGGGAACTCCCCAATATTTTCCTCGCTCTCGCTTCTACCACGGATTTTTTCGTCATGGACGGCCCAAAGAATGTCATGCAGCTGCGTCTATGGCCCGCCCAGGACGAAAAGCCCATTTTCTGTCATGATTTTTTCTCATAGAAGTAGGAGCCCACCACATCTATGATGACACCGGGTTTTGTCACAATTATCATCATATAAGTGTCATAAGCATGACAGAAAAAATTCGTTCGGCCCAAAATGTCACGGATGTGTCTTTTTTTGTAGTGATAGATACTTCTGGAAATCTGACACCGAATGAACTGTTGCACGTCCACCGGCTGTATTAAGCACACTATCGTAAATCAAAAGCTTCTCCTAGTTCTGCGAGCCACTGCGCACGCATGGGCGAGGGAGAGGTCATACTAGTAGTAAGAAAAGCTTCTCCTCCTTTGCGAGTTGACGGGACACATCAAAAGTACTGTATTAGTCTCCAAAAAGGGTTGACCATGTCCATGGCTACCATCCCGTGCTCCGCCATTCAGTGCGTGCACGATTCACGTTCCATTGAGATAAGAATGTTGTGTATGTGCCATCGAATAGAATAACTTAATTTATAAAAAACATGCCACCGCGTCATTATCGAACTTTGATTCTTCCACGCGTGGTTCCCATGAATAACTACTACACTCACCAAATTATCTGGTGAGCTGCCTCTTCGTATAGAAATGAGCTCACCATGTACCCACGCGTGAGTATTAGTGAAAGAGGCAAAGAGTACCTGCGTTAGTGCCTCCACCTCTTCTCCTCGTGCTCGTATTCCTTTTTCCGGGTGATTCATGCACCTACTCCACCTGCGTTCGTGACCGTTGGTGAATCTCTCCTACTATACTTAACTCCATTTTCTTGCATGACACGTGAACCTGGATGCTGGATGTCCCACGTGTTGGCAAAACTTAGAAGTACGCTTTCCGACAACCGAGAAGGAGCAAGAAACCTCGCGGTGGAGCGTCTGGACTGTTTAATATTTTTATTCAGCGATATAAAATCTACCCAATCTTCTCCATAGTAGAACGGAAGAGTCCGAAACATGGCAGCCCAGTGTGTTACATCATACATGGCCAACCCACGCTATCACCATATTTCTTGGCCTCCGTGCAACACCTAGCTCTAGTAATCCACCAGCCTGTATCGCTTCTCGCTCTTCGTCTCTCTCAAAGTGCGGCGGGCTGGCGATTTTGCCGTCTATTGAGGTCGGTTAACTCATCACATGTTAACGACATGCCAAGAGCATTCTAAAAAAATTGTACTCTATTGTTATGCCAAGAAGAGGAAGCGCTTTGACGACGGACCAAATGAGACATGTGTGACGTGCCATGAGTGGGTCCAGTTTCTCGTTTTGAACTTGTTTGGTGTAGTAGTAACACTTGGTTTTGACTATTGATAAGATTTTATATAGGGCCTAATGTATTCTTTGAGGTTGCCTTTGACTATTGGTAAGATTTTATATAATTTGAAAATTATATCATTCGAAGATCCTTTCACGTTCCGTTTCAAAAAAAGATTCTTTCACGTACGAATTTGACGGTATGTGATACATCTCCAACGTATCTAATTTTTTATTGTTCCATACTGTTATATTATCATTCTTGGATGTTTTGCAATCATTTTATAGTCATTTTATATCATTTTATGGTACTAACCTATTGATATAGTGCCAAGTGCCAGTTGTTGTTTTCTGCATGTTTTTTACATCGTAGGAAATCAATACCAAACAGAGTCCCATGGCAACCCAAGCTATTATCCAAAGAGAAGCAAGCAACTATGCTTGGGGATTCCCCAAGTGGCATCCCCTCTTTCTTCTGACGACCATCAGTATTTTACTTGAAGCTATATTTTTATTCATCACATACTGTGAGTTTTGCTTGGAGCATTTGGTATGATATGAGTCTTTGCTTGTTTTGCTTTTCGTTTTGAGTCATGAATCCTTGCTGGACACACTTGTTTGAGAGAGCCAAAATTATGCCATGACTTGTTAGAATTGCTCTTTATGCTTCACTTACATTTTTATAAGCTATGGAATTGCTCTAGTGCTTCACTTAAATCTTTTTGAGCACAGTGTGCTTTAGTATTTTTGAAGAAATGCTCTCATGCTTCACTTAGATTTATTTGAGAGTTAGTCATTTTTTTAAGAATTTCTCTCTTGCTTCACTTAAATTAATTTGAGAGAAAGAAATATTATGCTCATGATCTTCACTCATATTTGTTTGAACTTATCAAAAGCAACACATGGAAATTAGTCCCAAAGTGATAGATATCCAAGAAGGGTATAATAAAACCTTTCATGAAGATCATTGGACAAAATAAACTTGATTCCTAGTAATAGTTTTGAGATATGATGATGTGATATGTGAGTCATCTTGATGAGTAATTATGCTTTAGTAAGAATATTGGTGTTAAGGTTTGTGATTCCCTATGCAAGCATGAAATCAATAGTTATGCAATGAAATTATATCCTACTTGAGGTGCATTATTCGGTGTTAGTTATGCTTCTGGCTCGCTTATGAGATTATTCGTTTCTTGGTTGGTCACTTCTCAATCTTTTGCTAGCCTTTATTTTGCACTAAGTATGATCTCTACTTGTGCATCCAAAACCCTTAAACCAGTTTTGCCATATGAGTCCACTATATCTACCTATATGCGGTATTCTTTTGCCGTGCTAAGCAAATTTGTATGTGCCATCCCTAGTTTTCAACTTCTCTTTTGTGTGCTCGTACCACTGCGAGGCGGTGAGGGGTGGCTAATATTTTCCATGCTAGATGTGTTATTCTCACGATGAGTGTTTATTCTCTTGTCATTGCACGAGAGTAAGGTAAAGGTATTAGGGATGCCCATTCCTGAAATGAAAAATGAATTTACTTTATGTTGTCAAGTAATAAATTCCTTGGAAAGTGTTGGTATGGAGGGCACCCGTGGATACGGTTAGCCATGGAAAGTGAAAGCATGCTTGAAAAGGAATAAACTTTATTTTCTGTTTGGGAACCACCTATGATATATTTAGCATGGAAGGTGTTGGGAACTCTAAGTCGTTTTCATTGGTGGGAAAAGCTTACCTCCAAAAATATGTTTTATCTCTATGTTTTTCGCTTTGAGCTCTAGCACCTCTACAAATCCCTACTTCCTCCGCGAAGGGCCTTTCTTTTACTTTATGCAATTTTTATTTTTAATTTGAGTCTCCATCTTCTCTTATAAAGCACCAACTAGGGGGCACTATGATCGTACTTGAGCATTGGGTGTAGCTAATATGCGAGTGTGTTTCATGAATGGATCAATGATTGAGCATGATGGGCTAGGGATAACTTATTTTAGCATTGATATTTTGAAAGACATGGTTGCTTGTTGATATGCTTGAGTATTTAAGTCTCATGTCAAAACTAGACTATTGCTTTGAATCGTATAAAATTCCAATTGTCCATGCTATAATGAAAAGAATATGACATGACATGTTAGGCAACATTCCACATCAAAAATTATGTTTTTATCATTTACCTACTCGAAGACGAGCAGGAATTAAGCTTGGGGATGCTAATACGTCTCCAATGTATCTATAATTTTTTTATTGTTCCATGTTGTTATATTATCATTATTGGATGTTTTACAATCATTTTATATCATTATTTGGTACTAACCTATTGACATAGTGCCAAGTGCAAGTTGCTGTTTTCTGCATGTTTTTTACATCGCAGGAAATCAATACCAAACGGAGTCCAAACGCAGTGAAACTTTTTGTGGAATTCTTTTGGACCAGAAGACATCTGGTGGGCCAAAGAAGCACCTGGGGTGCTCTGAGGGGAGCACAACCCACCAGGGCGCACCTGGAGGCCCAGGCGGGCCCAGGTGGGTTGTGCCCACCTCGGGTGCCCCCTGAACCGCCTCTTTGATCTATAAATACCCCAATATTCCAGAAACCCTAGGGGAGTCGACAAAAATCAATTCCAGCCGCCGCAAGTTCCAAAACCACCAGATCCAATCTAGACACCATCACGGAGGGGTTCATCATGTCCATTGGTGCCTCTCCGATGATGCGTGAGTAGTTCTTTGTAGACCTACGGGTCCGTAGTTAGTAGCTAGATGACTTCCTCTCTCTCGTTTGATTCACAATACAATGGACTCTTGGAGATCCATAGATGTAACTCTTTTTTGCGGTGTGTTTGTTGGGATCGGATGAACTTTGAGTTTATGATTAGATTTATCTTTTTATCCATGAATGTTATTTGAGTCTTCTTTGATCTCTTATATGCATGATTGCTTATAGCCTTGTATTTCTTCTCCAATATTTGGGTTTTGCTTGGCCAACTTAATCTCTTTATCTTGCAATGGGAAGAGGTGCTTTGTAATGGGTTCAATCTTATGGTGCTTGATCCCAGTGCAGAAAGGGAACCGACACATATGTATCATTGCTATTAAGGTTAACAAGACGGGGTCTATTTCTACATAAATAGATCTTGTCTACATCATGTCGTCATTCTTATTGCATTACTCAGTTTCTCCATGAACTTAATACACTAGATGCATGCTGGATAGCGGTCGATGTGTGGAGTAATAGTAGTAGATGCAGGCAGGAGTCGATCTACTAATCTTGGACGTGATGCCTATACAATGATCATTGCCTAGATATCGTCATGATTATTTGAAGTTCTATCAATTGCCCAACACTAATTTGTTTACCCACTATTTGCTATTTTTGTCGAGAGAAGCCACTAGTGAAACCTACGGCCCCCGGGTCTCTTCTTTATTATATTTGCCTTTGCGATCTATTTTCCCTTGCTTTTATTTTCAGATCTATTGATCCAAAAATACAAAAATACCTTGCTGGACTTTATTTTATTTGGTGTTCGATCCATTAATATTTACAACTCTCTCACGTCCGTTTGCCAATTTCTGGCGCCGTTACCTGAAAGGGATTGACAACCCCTTTAACACGTTGGGTTGCGAGTATTTGTTATTTGTGTGCAGGTGTTGTTTACGTAGTGTTGCTTGGTTCTCTTATTGGTTCGATAACCTTGGTCTCATCACTGAGGGAAATACCTACTGTTGTTGTGTTGCATCATCCCTTCCTCTTTGGGGAAATACCGACGTAGTTCTAGCAGACAATAGTATGCTTGGAGCAACTTGCATGTCCTATACTGCTCCTGTTTGGATACTCTAACTTAGCTAGAGGTTAGACTAACTCATGACCAACCCTGAACTAACTCTAGACAAAGAGGTGTTTGGATGACGGGGTTAGATTGACAACAAATGCACTTGATGGAGAGAGAAAAGTGATTTTTCAGTGGGCCCCACGAGAACTAGCTCCAAGTAGCACCACTTGGCTGGTGGGATAGAGAGAGAAAAGGGATTTTTCAGTGGGCCCAATGATAACTATCTCCAGTTAGCACCTCTTGGGTGGGATAGTTTTTCTTGGTGGGTTTGCTGCAACTTGCTCCAATTTAACCCTCATGTTTGGATACTTTAGGGCTATTTGAGTCCCAACTAGCTCAAACTAACTCTAACCCATGGATCCAAACAGGGCCAAAGTTTGTCTCAGAAAATGCATTAATCCCTTTATACATGGACAGACGGAGTACATGATACTAGCAAATGCTCACCATTAGTAGTAGTTCATTGGTTGGTTTCGATTTTTGATTCAGTTGCTATGCTGCTACCGTCCAATATTCATGTGTGGTAGTTTCTAAAATAAAAAAAGGAGGTAGTACTTACTGTGGGAAAGGTGAAGTGATGGTTGCTTCGCCCGAGCAACTTATTACTCTGGGAATATTGGAGTACCAGCGGATTCAACGAAGAGAGAAATGATGGTTGCTTCGTCCGAGCAACTTACTGTGGCGAAGGTGGGGCTCTATGATTTGGCTGCTCACTAGTCATTATTACTACGACGCAACGACCGGGGTGAATCTTTCCCGGTAGTTGTGCACTCAATATTGCTGCATGGCAGGTGGAGCCGGATGAAGGATGTCCCACATGTCGGCGAAACGAAGTTGAATTGTTTCTGGCATTTCTATCAATCCTTCAGCATTTGTTTACATGTACGCATAATTTTCCAGCATAATGAAATTGTACTGTGATGCTATGAAGGTTTGAACTTTGGTTCCCGCAAGAAAAAAAAGGTTTCAACTTAGGATTCATGTGTCCTCTTGCCTCGAGATTGTCTCGTTACAACGTTCCATCAAATACAAATGAAACTACCATGGCTGCTAATGCATCTCAATGGTTCGCAGATTAGTGCCAGTATTCACATCACAACTGAAGAAAAAGTTGTGAGAAGGTGTACAAATAAAGAAATATATATATAATTGATCGATGTTGTTCATAGGCATGGATCCATTTCCTAGGCACAGTGTTCATTGGTGGGGAGCTAGTTTCTCCCAGCTCTGTAGCCAAAAAAGAGGTGTATGGAGGACATCACAATCCGATCATTTTGTGTAGCTCCACTAAAATCAAGCTGATCATCCCTATTTGCAAAGATATTCAGTCAGTGTGATTACAATAATAGTGGAACTAGATGATGAAACATAACACACACAAATAGAAGCCGATCACCTCTGTGATCTCTCTTTAGGACTAACTACTTGTTGGAGAAGATTAGGCACGGAGTTGGATGAGGAGGATAGCAAAACCAATCTCCCTTTCTGTAGTCCCATAGAAATGTAAAAACTTTGCCCGTGGGACATTTTGGCGGAACTGCACAAAATACTCTTAAGAAAAAAGTGATTTGTGCAGTTCACCAAAAGGTCACAATAGCAACGAGGTGAAATGGATAGCCCTGTTTGCTAAAGGAGGTAGAAAGGAAACAATTACTACCCAATAAGACGAGTTGAAGACACATACACCGACAAAAAAGAAGCATATTCCATGTAATAAGGGAAAGATAGCAGCATGGTGGTTTATCAAAAACGGTTTGAGGACGATATTGCAAGATGGAAAGTACACCGTCCAAGATACGTCTTAAGCAAACAACTAAAGAAGATCCACATGCAGGATTTTCCACCTTCAGCAACGTGGGAAGATGGGCAGTGGAGTAAGGCTGGAGGACGTTGTACCTGAGGGTCGTCGGGATGTAACTAGGAGGGCACCGGTGGCCAGGATCTTCCCATACTGCGGCAATGAGCAAGTGGCGAAGACCCTACCACGCCGGAGCTTGGTCAGAGAGAACGGTGGGTACCGCAGATCGGGACGTGCTGCCTCAACGCCGTCGAATGGAGAAACGATGCACATCCTCCCTTTCCACCGGTGAATGGGATGCAGCCGGATCAGTGACCAATGGTGAGAGAGAGAGGCCACCGCCGCCTTGTGTGAGATAGTGTGACTAGAGACAAACCTCGGCAGGCAGGCTCCATTATATATAGTGGAGCGGATTTTTCTTTTTTCCTGACGACAATCGTTTTATATTCTGTACGTGCCATTGAGGAATATAACTTTATTTAATACTAACGTGTCAAGTCGAACTTTGTTCCATCTACGCATGGTACACGACCCTCCTTCGAGTAAACAACCGCTACACGCGTCAAATTATCACGTGGGCTGCCTTTTTGTACAGAAATGAACTCCACCGTGTACCCGCGCGGCTGTGACCAGGAACGAGGCGTGAGTGCGTGCATCGTGCGTGCACCTCTTCTTTAGCTGCAGGTACGTACATGGGTGGGTGTGAGAGAGATGGTTTGTGCGAAACAGAAGCAATGTGTCGATGATATCTCAAACAAAAAACATAACATATGCAATGTGTGTGAAATAGAGTCATGGACATATCATATATAGAGGGAGCAATCCACAAGAAGAGAGTGGAGGGATCATCGGCGTGAGATATCGATAGAATCGAGAACAGGGATGAAGTGTGTGTGTGCGCGATTGATAAAGAGTGCCATCGAATTTATGTTTGCCCACATGAAAGATATAGGGTGGCTAGCCTACTGGAATGTGAGAGGGCAGAGGTGCGGTTTTTCTCTATGGCATGGATACCTACCTACAACGTTTGACTATCGGTGTGTGGGGGGAGGTGGAGGGGGAAGAGACCTGACTCTAGAGAGGTAGATCGACTAGTATATGTGTGGAGAAGGAGAGAGACCTAGCTATGTATTGAGGGAGATCGATCGGCATCCATGCATATGTGTAGCATAGGAACAAGGTTGGGAGAAAGACAAAGGTACAATGTCAGAGGGTTGGTGGTGGAGTTGCTTCTCACAAATGGTGGGAGAGGCCTCCTAGACAAACGGTGGGTACGAGTGCAATATCAATAAGAGAGGGGATTTCTACTTGTCTATGCACGTGCACGTGAGAGACAGGTCGGGAGGTATGCAAGGATGATGAGGGGGCGATATGGTTGTGGTAAGCAGACGTAACTATATAGGAAGATCAATCGTCATGTGTCTGAGAAAGGGAGAGACATAACTAGTGAGGTAAGTCGATCGGTGCGTGGGGAAAAAGAATTATAGTCGACCTAGCTATTTGTAGGGAGATCAGTACGTATACATGCATGCATGTGTTAGAAGCAAATAAGGTCCGGAGAGATAGACAGGGGGAGAGGGGTGCGGCTAGGTGGTGGCGCGAGAGGCCTACTATGTCGAGGGGGAGTAGTGTGCGAGTATGAGATCGATGAAAAGAGGGGCGGGAGTGTGCACCTACGTGGAACTGTATTGGACATAGGGTGGCATGGACGGTGAGAAGAGAAGAGGGGAAGTGTGTGTTTGTGGTAGGCACACTTGGCTAGAGAGGTATATCGACTGATGTGTGCCAGAAAGAAGGAGCCGGGGGGCCTACACACCATGGGTGAACGACCTAAAGAGAAATAACGAATGTGCGCGATGGAGGGGACGCTGCGGGAGAGTGAGAGGGGGGCGGGCATGTGCATGCACGATAGAAAGTTAGCACTAGGTAGCTAAAAAGATACGAGGATCGTGAAGGTGTAAAAGGCAAACAGAGGTCATAATTCATTATAAAAAAAGTGGTTTCGGATATTTGAAGAAGATATCACAATGTAGAACATTGATTATAATTTGGGATAATGTGTAGCTTTTGCAGCTTAGCGCTAAATACTTGTCATAATGTAGGGGGCGGGGCACTATAGTTTGTGTGATAAACACGGTGTACGTATGGAACATGGTTTAGATTGTGGATATCTAGTTAGTACATCAAATGTACTATTATTTGGAATCAACATCAAGTGTATTCCAAAAATTGAATTCGAGTTCATATAGTATACATAATGCATATCCATCTCTATAGTAATCATGTGGTGTGTTGTTAAGGTAATACACGAATGATGGTTTAAGTTAGCAACAATCATGATTGTAGATTCTTATTCAAATAGAGAAATGAATTCAAATTTAGTTCGAATTGCAGCGGTAGTATAGACATTTAGAATGCACTAAAATGTTGGTATGAGTAGGTTACATGCATTATACAGCCAGTGAAAAAATTTAATTGGACATAACATGGATTCATACTTTGAATAGCATTTGTATAGTAAAACGGGACACGACTCTCTCTTTGTGTGGTGTGAATAGTTTTATTTTTTCGTTTTTTCATTAGGTAAGTGCGAATTGATTTTGTACATACAAGTACAATATTATGCATTAGGCTTGTCCCTAAAATTCAACCCGCTCCTTGTTATATCCCGAAAATACAGATATCGTGCTCCCAAAACTCGTGCCTTCACAACCCGCCCCTTGCTATCCCGAAATTGCAACGCGCGCGAAAACTCCCTCCAACTGCCAAATCCCGACATGCAAAATCCCCCTTCTAACCCTAAGCAAAAACGGTCGCTAGTTCAAATCGGTGGGGGTACTTTTGTAACACACCCTACATTTTGGACAAGTGTGTCCCTAAGTCATAGTTCCCCCTCCCATCGCCTCCTTTTCACCATTCGAAATCCTAGGCCGCCATAACCTCTCTGCTCCAGCCGTGAAACCCCACCCTCCCCCGTTCGCCACCTCACCGCTGCCCAGCCGGAACCTCTTCCCCGACGATGTCGTCCACCGCAACAGCTCGATGTCCCTCGCCCACCTCCCCGGATGAGGATCCGTTGTCCATCTCGTTGTCATGCCGGTTCAGCCGCCCCGTCCTCCACCTCCAAGGAGCTGCTCCGACGATTGCCTCGTCTATCGCGGTTGCTCCATCCCCACAGTGCCACCTTAACTTGCTCCACCGAAACCGTAGCATCCTCACCGACTCCTCGGACAAAGCCGAGGCCTACTCGGTGCCACCAAAGAGGTTGTACACTCATCGCATCGCACCTTCTCCTTAACTCGACATCCCGGCGCCAACGGTGCTCCATCCCGCACCCCCATGGCGCGGCTGCCTCGAAGCCGGTGCCACGAGCGACATATCCACGGCATCTCTCCTCCAGTGCGATGCCCCTTCGGCGGCGGCGGCCATACCAGCCAGATCTGCTGATGCTGCTCTGGCTCTCGCTCGATCAAGCTGCTGCTGCTGCTCCGGCTCTCGCTCGCTCGTGCTGCTGCTCTGCTCTCCCCCTCGCTCGTGTTGCTGCTCTGCTATGATTTAGCTACACTTCAGTCGACCGAATCGACTTTTGGGTTGGTCAATTTTCAGGGGGTGGGGGGCTCGCTGGAGTTAAGGAAGAACCAGCCACAGCGGGGAGGGGGGCTCGCCGGAGAGGTACCTCACTATCTATCTTAGGGTTCAGGGTGGGGGCAGTGGTCGCCGGCGGTGGGGCGCGGTGGTGGGGCGATGGCGTGGGGGTCACCGGAGAAAAACCTCGGCTGGGGGGGGGGCTAGAGGGCTGGCCGGGGTGGCGGCGGACTGGCGGTGGGGTGTGGTTTCGGGGCGGCAGGGCGGCGAGGGCCGGCGGTTCGACCGATGGTGGCTAGCGGCTCAGGTTGAAGATGAACTGCAGGCCCTCCCTAAAATACATGTGAAGTGCCTCTCTGCTACCATTGCATTCAGTTCCGACAGTAACATTCAGATTCCACAGTAAATTTCAGTTTCGACAGTTAAGTCTAGAGTCAATAGTTTTTACCTCATCTGTTGTAGTCAGGTGTTTTTTGGTGATGTAAATTTTACATCTATCACTTTTTGGTAATGTAGTTTACATCATCTATTGGAGATGCTATTAGAATCCCACATGAGATTAACGATGCCTGTCTTGTACCACTTCAGCCTCGACGTCTTACGGCTTGCCGGAGCTGCTCCAACAACCATCCATCACAATAGAGTAGTGCCCTGGACGCCGTCTACAGATTCCTCAGATCTTCCTCCACACCTCCGATAGCCACCTCTGCCTCTACTTCTTCGGCGACCAACCCAATGAAGCCGAGGTCGACACGGCTGATACGTCTCCGTCGTATCTACTTTTCCAAACACTTTTGCCCTTCTTTTGGACTCTAACTTGCATGATTTGAATGAAACTAACCCGGACTGACGCTGTTTTCAGCAGACTTTCCATGGTGTTATTCATGTGCAGAAACAAAAGTTCTCGGAATGACCTGAAACTCCACGGAACGTCTAGTTAAAAATAATAAAAAATCCTCGCCAAAGATGAAGACCAGGAGGCCCACACCCTGTCCACGAGGGTGGGGGAGCCCCCCCCCCCCTAGGGCGCGCCCCCTACCTCGTGGGCCCCCTGGAGCTCCTCCGACGCCAACTCCAACTCTATATATTTGCTTTCGGGGAGAAAAAAATCAAGGAGAAGAAATCATCGCGTTTTACGATACGGAGCCGCCGCCAAGCCCTAAAACCTCTTGGGAGGGCTGATCTGGAGTCCGTTCGGGGCTTTGGAGAGGGCGACTCGTCGCCGTTGTCATCATCAACCATCCTCCATCACCAATTTCTTGATTCTCACTGCCGTGCGTGAGTAATTCCATCGTAGGCTTGCTGGACGGTGATGGGTTGGATGAGATCTATCATGTAATCGAGTTAGTTTTGTTAGGGTTCGATCCCTAGTATCCACTATGTTCTGAGATTGATGTTGCTATGACTTTGCTATGCTTAATGCTTGTCACTAGGGCCCGAGTGCCATGATTTCAGATCTGAACCTATTATGTTTTCATGAATATATGTGAGTTCTTGATCCTATCTTGCAAGTCTATAGTCACCTACTATGTGTTATGATCCGGCAACCCCAAAGTGACAATAATCGGGACCACTCCCGGTGATGACCATAGTTTGAGGAGTTCACGTATTCACTATGTGCTAATGCTTTGTTCCGGTTCTCTATTGAAAGGAGGCCTTAATATCCCTTAGTTTCCATTAGGACCCCGCTGCCACGGGAGGGTAGGACAAAAAATGTCATGCAAGTTCTTTTCCATAAGCACGTATGACTATATTCGGAATACATGCCTACATTACATTGATGAATTGGAGCTAGTTCTATGTCACCCTATGTTATGACTGTTACATGATGAACCGCATCCGGCATAATTATCAATCACCGATCCAATGCCTACGAGTTTTTCCTATATTGGTTTTCGCTTATTTACTTTCCCGTTGCTATAGTTACAATCGCTACAAAATACCAAAAATATTACTTTTGCTTCCGTGACCTTTTATTACCGTTACCACTACTATCATATTACTTTGCTACTATACCTTGCTGCATATATTAAGCTATCCAAGTGTGGCTGAATTGACAACTCAGTTGCTAATACTTGAGAATATTCTTTGGCTCCCCTTGTGTCGAATCAATAAATTTGGGTTGAATACTCTACCCTCGAAAGCTATTGCGATCCCCTACACTTGTGGGTTATCAAGACTAATTTCTGGCGCCGTTGCCGGGGAGCATAGCTCTATTCTTTGAGTCACTTGGGATTTATATCTGCTGGTCACTATGAAGAACTTGAAAGACGCTAAGACAACAATTTATCCCTGAACTACGAGGGGAGGTAAGAAACTGCCATCTAGCTCTGCACTTGATTCACCATCTGTTTTGAGTAAGCTTGCGACACCTAAACCTGCTTCTGCTATTCGTTCTGATATGTCACATGTTATTGATGATGCCACTTCTGCTATGCATGATACTTATGATGAAACTACTTCTATGCTTGATACTACTGTGCCCCTTAGTAAATTTCTTGATGAACAAATTGCTAGGGCTAGAGAGAAAGAAATTATTGAAACTGATTATAATGATGAAAGTGATGATGAAGATAGGCATGTTATTCCTGAGGGTTATGTTTTTTATATGGAAGCTTCTGCAGCTATTTTAGCATGCAAAGATAGATCTGAGCTCAAGAGGCTATTAGTTGAATGGAATAAGCAATCTCTTAAAGATAAAATGAGGCCTGACCCTGCTTTTGCTACTTCACCTATTTGTGTTGCCGATAAGGATTATGAATTCTCTGTTGATCCTGATATAATTACTTTGGTTGAATATGATCCTTTTCATGGTTATGAATCCGAAACTGTTGTGGCACATCTTACTAAATTAAATGATATAGCCACCCTGTTCACTAATGATGAGAGATCTCGCTACTTTTATATCCTTAAAATATTTCCGTTCTCATTAAATGGTGATGCTAAGATATGGTTTAATTCTCTTGATCCTGGTTGTGTGTGTAGTCCCCAAGATATGATTTACTACTTCTCTGCTAAATATTTCCCTGCTCATAAGAAACAAGCTGCTTTGAGGGAAATATACAACTTCGTGCAAATTGAAGGAGAGAATCTCCCACAAGCTTGGGGGAGGCTTCTCAAGTTACTTAATGCTTTGCCTGATCATCCTCTTAAGAAAAATGAAATAGTTGATATCTTACATAATGGACTAACCGATGCTTCCAGAGATTACCTAGATAGTTGTGCTGGTTCTATTTTCAGGGAAAGAACACCGGATGAAGCTGAAATTCTATTGAATAATATGCTGACAAATGAAAATAATTCGGCACTTCCTGAGCCATCTCCTGCTCCAATTACTGAGCCTATTCCTAAACCAACTCCGAAGAAGAGAGGTGTTCTATTTCTCAGTCCTGAAGATATGCAAGAGGCAAAGAAATCTATGAAAGAAAAAGGTATTAAAGCAGAAGATGTTAAAAATTTACCTCCTATTGAAGAAATACATGGTCTTGATTTACCGCCTGTTGAAGAAACATATGATCTTAATCCATTACCTATTGAAGAAACTCTTGGTCTTGATAACCCGACATAGGTAGTAAAGTTAAATTCTCTCTATAGATATGATAGAGCTGAAATCCCTCCTACTAAAATTGCTAGTCGGTGCTTGGATGAGTTCGATAATTTTATGTTTAAGCAAGAAGACTTCAATGCTTATTTTGGTAGACAATTGAAATACAATTCCGGTACGATTAAACACTTGGGTGATTATATGGCTAATGTTAGAGGTGAACTTAAACTTGTTAGCAAACATGCTTCTATGGTTACCACTCAAGTAGAACAAGTACATAAAGCTCAAAATGATTTGCTTAATGAAATGAATAGTAAGAAAAATGATTATGCTGTTAGAGTGGCTACGAGAACTGGTAGAATGACTCAGGAACATTTGTATCCTGAAGGCCACCCTAAGAGAATTGAGCAAGATTCTCAGAGAAATAATATTGATGTACCTAGTTCTTCTAAAAGGAAGAAAAAGAAAAATGATAGGACCTTGCAAACTTCTAGTGAACCTATTGCTGAACCACCTGAGAATCCAAATGATATCTCTATGTCTGATGCTGAAACACAATCTGGTAATGAACATGAACCTAGTGAAAATGTTAATGATGATGTTCATGATGATGCTCAACCTAGTAATGATAATGATGTAGAAGTTGAACCTACTATTGATCTTGATAACCCACAATCAAAGAATCAACGTTATGATAAGAGAGACTTTGTCGCTAGGAAACATGGTAAAGAAGGAGAACCATGGGTTCAGAAACCCATGCCTTTTCCTCCCAAACCATCCAAGAAAAAGGATGATGAGGATTTTGAGCACTTTGCTGAAATGATTAGACCTATCTTTTTGCGTATGCGATTGACTGATATGCTCAAAATGAATCCATATGCTAAATATATGAAAGATATTGTCACTAATAAAAGAAAGATACCGGAAGCTGAAATTTCCACCATGCTTGCTAATTATACTTTTAAGGGTGGAATACCAAAGAAACTTGGAGATCCAGGAGTACCTACTATACCATGCTCCATTAAAAGAAATTATGTTAAAACTGCTTTATGTGATCTTGGAGCCGGTGTTAGTGTTATGCCTCTCTCTTTATATCGTAGACTTGATTTGAATAAGTTGACACCTACTGAAATATCTTTGCAAATGGCCAATAAATCAACTGCTATACCTGTCGGTATTTGTGAGGATGTGCCTATTGTGGTTGCAAACGTTACTATTTTA
Source organism: Aegilops umbellulata (assembly GCA_032464435.1). Lineage (NCBI taxonomy): Eukaryota > Viridiplantae > Streptophyta > Magnoliopsida > Poales > Poaceae > Aegilops > Aegilops umbellulata. Next base: position 294,090,577 of record CP136060.1, read on the forward strand.
ACGGACTTTGTCATTCTTGATATTCCCGAGGACGATAGTATGTCTATTATTCTTGGAAGACCCTTTTTGAATACTGCAGGGGCTGTTATTGATTGCAACAAAGGCAATGTCACTTTTCATGTTAATGGTAATGAGCATATGGTACACTTCCCGAGGAAACAACCTCAAGTTCATAGTATAAACTCTATTGGAAAATTTCCATCGATTATATTTGCAGGTTTTGAATTTCCTCTTCCTACTGTCATGATGAAATATGATATTCTTATTATTGGGGATGTGCATATCCCTGTTGAGGTAACATAGTGTTATTTGAAATTTCTCTGGTTCCATGTTATTCAGAATGAGTTTATTAACAAGACCTGATCAACCTTGTTAGTGGATTCCTTTTGATGCGCATGAGATGGATGAAACTAGAAGGCACAACCTTGTGTACCCTCTTTCTACTTTCTGTTATTTCGTTGAAATAAAGTAAAAATAGTATTTTTCTGCCTGTTTTCTGATTTATCTATGTAATATAAAAATACCCCGAAAATAAAAGTTCACCAAATGCCCTGAAAATGAAATATGATTTTTTTCTAGAATACTTGAGGATTTATGGAACTGAGAGCACATCAGGGGGGTCAACCACCTGGGCACGAGGGTGGAGGGTGCGCCCTACCCCCCAGGGCACGCCCCCTGCCTCGTGGGCCCACGGTGGCCCTCCTCCACTTATTCATGCACTCATACAGTCCTTCTTCCTCCTACAAACACGAGTATCTAGCTCAAGCACGAGTTCTAGCTCACTTTGCTGTGATTTTTGATCTCCTTGCTCAAAGCACCTCTCACAAAACTGCTTGTGACGCCCGGATAATCTAGCTACAGTAACCTCTGCTAATGATGCCACGTCACCACTCTTACTGTTGTGAACCTCGCGATGATTCAATCTCGTTCGAATTCAAAATTCAAAATCAAGGCAAACAATAAAAGTTTTTTTAAACATTAAAACTAAAATGTTCTATATGTGCCAAATATTGCATAAATAATTATGGTGGAGAATCCACATTTTTATAAAGTATTTAATTGAACTGAAATGACTAAAACAGTAACAAAAACATATAATTAAATGCCTTTACTAATTAATAAATTATCAAACTAGATTATTTGGGGACTAGACATTTAGTGACACTGGACTAAACTGAAACACTAAAATTAGATGTAAGTAAATATTTTACAGTAACTAAATTAAAAGGTAACTAAAATAAAATAGGAAAGAGTAAATAAAAAGAAAAGAACAAATAGAAAACAAAAGAAAGAATAGGAGAAAGAGAACCCCCCCCACTGGGCCAGTCGGCCCAGCTGCTACCAGGCCGGCCCAGGCCGCCCTCCCACTCCCCCATAACCCCTGGGCGACCAAACCCTAACCCCCCAACGCACCACTCCCTCCCCCACTCTCCCCCTCCCCCAATCCAGATCGGATCGGGGCACGACACCGACGTGCGTCGCCGCCTCGCCCTCGTCTGTCGCCGCCTGAGGCCCGCCTGGACCTCGCCAGGCCGCTTCCCCACCGGAGCCACCTCACCAGACGCCTCCTCATCTCCTCCCCAACGGCCTCCTCCTCGTCGCGACGCCGACGCCGCGTCGCCGCCGCCCGGGACTCCGCCGCAGGAGCCACCTCGCCGGAACGCATCCTCGTCTCCCCCCCGAGCAGCCGCCTCGAGCCTCGCCGCTTGTTCGCCTGCAACGTGGGGTGAGGAAACCCCCTCCTCCTCTCTATCTCCCCTCTCTGAACCCGCGCCCATGGCGTCCTCGCCGGCGCTGACCGCGTCCTCCCCGAACGCACCAGGGCTTTGCCCTCCTCCCGTCGTTGCTCGCGCCTCCCCTTCCCCGCATATGCCGCGCGCCAGCCCCGCAAGCCGCGCTCGGCCCGCCGCAGCCGCCGGTGTCCCGTCGCCCGTGCACACCAACTGCGCCCCCGCTCGCCTCTGTGCTGCCCGACCCTCGCGGCCACGCCTTCGCGCTGCTCCCCACTGCCCCTTGCCTAACCAGCGCCGGGCCATGCCCCACGCGTGTTCTCGTCGCCGCCGCCTTGAGCCGCACGGCCCCCACCGCCTTCGCGCCGTCCCGGCCGCCTGCCGGTGCCGTGGCCGCCGGCGCCCCGCGGCGCTGGGCCGCACCCGTTGCGGCTGCGTCTGGGTGACCCGGCGCCCACGCCCGTTACCACGCGCCCGCCCCGGTCGGCCTCCTAGGCCACTGCCGGGTGGGGCCTGATGCCCCCTGGGCCACTGACGTAGGGGCCCCACACCCCTAAATCGAAAATTAAAAAGAAAATGAAAATGTAATTAATTAAATTATCAATTAATTAATTAGTTAATTAATTAAGTTAATTAATCATGTTTTAATTAATCTAATTAATTAGTTAATTTAATTAAACAGTAGTTAATTAGCTAAACCCTAATTAATCTAATCATTGAATGACATGTGGGACCCACATGCAGTTGACCCAGTCAACTGCACAGTTGACTGCTGATGTCAGCATGATGTCATGCTGACGTCATCTTTTACTATTCTCGATAATGTTGAAATAAATAATTAAATTCCAGAAAATTAATAAAAACTTTAGTAATTTGTATTAAATAAACCGTAGCTCGGATCAAAGAACTTTATACATGAAAGTTGCTCAGAACGACGAGACGAACCCGGATACGCAGCCCGTTCGTCCGCCACGCATCCCTAGCATAGCAAACTCACAACTTTCCCCCTCCGGCTCCTCTTCCCGAAAACGCGAAACACCGGGGATACTTTCCCGGTTGTTTCCCCCCCTTCACCGGTATCACCTAGTACTGCGTTAGGGCACACCTAGCACCGCGTATTGCCGCGTCTTGCTTTGTGTTACATTTGATTGCTCTGTTATTTATTGTGTTCCCCCTCCGTTACTTCTTTCCGATAGACTCTGAGACCGATGCCGGTACCCTTGTGATCGACTACATCGACGACCCCTCCTTCTTGTCTGAGCAACCAGGCAAGCCCCCCCTGATCACCAGATATCGCCTACTCTCATCTATACTGCTTGCATTAGAGTAGTGTAGCATGTTACTGCTTTCGTTATTCCTATCCTGATGCATAGCCTGTCTTTGATACTACTCTTGATACCTTTACCTGCAATCCTACCTGCTTAGTTTAGGATGCTAGTGTTCCATCAATGGCCATACACTCTTGTCCGTCTGCCATGCTATACTACTGGGCCGTGATCACTTCGGGAGGTGATCACGGGCATATACTATATACTTTACACTGTTACATTACATGTGATACTGTTCGGAGACGGGGGCTGAAGGGGCAGGTGGCTCCATCCCGGTAGAGGTGGGCCTGGGTTCCCGACGGCCCCCGACTGTTACTTTGTGGCAGAGCGACAGGGTAGGTTCAGACCACCTAGGAGAGAGGTGGGCCTGGCCCTAGTCGGCGTTCGCGATACTTAACACACTTAACGAGATCTGGGTATTTGATCTGAGTCTGGCCATTTGGTCTATACGTACTAACCACCTACGCGGGAGTAGTTATGGGTATCCCGACGTCGTGCTATCAGCCGAAGCACTTCGTGACGTCAGCGACTGAGCGGCGCGCGCCGGGTTGGACCGCGTAACGTGACTTCCTTTGTAATGGAGGTTGCTAGGTCTGCTCTCCGGCCGCGTACGCAACGTGCAGGTGTGCTCAGGGCGATGGGCCCAGACCCCTGCGCGCTTAGGTTTAGACCGGCGTGCTGACCTCTCTGTTGTGCCTAGGTGGGGTTGCGACGTGTTGATCTTCCGAGGCCGGGCATGACCCAGGAAAGTGTGTCCGGCCAAATGGGATCAAGCGTGTTGGGCTATGTGGTGCACCCCTGCAGGGAAGTTTATCTATTCGAATAGTTGTGTCCCTTGGTAAAAGGACAACCCGGAGTTGTACCTTGACCTTATGACAACTAGAACTGGATACTTAATAAAACACACCCTTCCAAGTGCCAGATACAACCCGGTGATTGCTCTCCAACAGGGCATCGAGGAGGGGATCGCCGGGTAGGATTATGCTATACGATGCTACTTGGAGGACTTCAGTCTACTCTCTTCTACCTGCTGCAAGATGGAGGCGACCAGAAGTGTAGTCTTCGATAAGACTAGCTATCCCCCTCTTATTCTGTCATTCTGCAGTTCAGTCCACTGATATGGCCCTTTACACATATATCCATGCATATGTAGTGTAGCTCCTTGCTTGCGAGTACTTTGGATGAGTACTCACGGTTGCTTTTCTCCCTCTTTTCCCCCTTTCTCTTCTACCTGGTTGTCGCAACCAGATGCTGGAGCCCAGGATCCAGACGCCAATGTCAACTATGATCCCTTCTACTCTGGAGGTGCCTACTACTACGTGCAACCCGTTGACGACGACCAGGAGTAGTTTAGGAGGATCCCAGGCAGGAGGCCTGCGCCTCTTTCGATCTGTGTCCCAGTTTGTGCTAGCCATCTTATGGCAACTTGTTTAACTTATGTCTGTACTCAGATATTGTTGCTTCCGCTGACTCGTCTATGATCGAGCACTTGTATTCGAGCCCTCGAGGCCCCTGGATTGTATTATGATGCTTGTATGACTTATTTTATTTGTAGAGATTGTGTTGTGATATCTTCCCGTGAGTCCCTGATCTTGATCGTACACATTTGCGTGCATGATTAGTGTATGATCGAATCGGGGGCGTCACACTGCTTGGGGAGATTGTTCCTTGATATGTGACCCCTCCATTGGTCCAATTAGTTTTTGCTCTAGTGCTTTATTCATTGCAAATTTGTGCTGCCTAGGTGACCATGTTCTTGAGCTTGCATGTCAAATTTGTATGGTTCCAAGTACTTCTAATGCTTGATATAGGCTCTAGGCACTTGTAGGAGTAGTTGCTATCAATTTTGTTGAGTTTGGTTCACTTTTGTTTCAAGTTACTAAAAATTTCAGAAATTTTTCAGAGGAAGCAATATGCTTAGGAAAATGTTCCAAGGTGGTTCTTCAAGGAAGAAAGGACCCAGGTTTGCAATGTGTGATGTTGATGAGGAGCCCCCATGGGACGCTCCAGTGCGGCCTTGTGAGTGGCCTTCAGAAAATTTTATGGATCGAGCGGGAATCAAAGAGGAATTTAACGCATATTTGCGTAACGCCGATCTTGTGAGCTTTGAGGCAGACAAATGCCCTCAGTACCATCAACTCACTAGTTCATTTGTGAGGAGGTTTGAATTTTCATCTTCACGTAATTCTCCAACTGTCATGTTTGATCTTTATGACAAATCTTATACCATGGACTTAGAGGATTTTACTCTTGCCTGCAAACTTCCACAACGGGGTAGTGCTAGTGATCCCCATAAATCTGAATTTAGAGATTTTCTTGCTGGTATAACTGTAGGGGAATCTAGAGATATAGCACAAGCTACCATAGGGAGCATTCACTTTCCTGCTATACATTATTTTGCTCTCTTCATAGGTAGGTGCATAAACGGTAAGGATGAAGCATGTCATATGTGTGTGCCTGACCTCAGTATTCTTAGGAGTGTTGTGTTAGGAGACCAATCTTATCATATGGGAGCCATTGTAGCACGTAGGTTGCATCATAATGATATAATGGAGATTTCTTTGGAGGAATTTATGCAACCCTCTCAGCTGATTTTCTTGAGGTGGACGTTCACGAGGATGATATGGAGTTGCCTCATACTTATTTAGATTTTAATTCTATGTTCTCTCACCAGTTTGTCAAGAGGAATGAATCACCTCTCCAGTATCGACTAATCTTTGACAAACGGCGTGTTGTCCGTATTACTCTCCCTACTCCTGCCTTCTTTGTTTTGCAGGCAAAACAAAGATATATTATTACCAGAGAGGAGGAGGATGAGTACGAGAGGAGAGCGCAGGCAGCCCAACGCCACGCTGCAACTCAGGAGGCGATAGCCGCTGCATCGCAGTATGACCCCAGCTAAACCTACGGATATCCGCCAGGCCATCCCCTGATTTTATTGTCAAGGGCAGGGAAGGAGAGCTCAAATATAAACTATTCTTTCATAAACATCATCCTAAAACTATTAGCTTGCCTGCTCCTTCCTTGTTTAATTTTGAAGGACCTTATCTCATTACGTGGGCTGCCATTCAAGCCTACCGGAATCCTGCACCAGGCCCGGAACCGGAACCACAAGATGAGCCTCCACGATAGTATGTTTATTCTTGGGATCCAGAGATGGCTACCAGCCAATGGCAGTCAGAGTCTTCTTCGTCGCAGTACGACCCCAGCTACACCTACGGGTATCCGCCACGCCATCCCTGGCAATGAACCAACTTAGGCCAAAAGCCTAAGCTTGGGGGAGTACGTATTCCTCACCGACATTACATTTATGTTCACACACACTCATTGCTAGATGTCGGTGCTCATACTCTTTCACTGTAATATCCATGCTAGTTTATTTCTTTTTCTTGCTTTCTTCTTGTGTGTTTGTTAAACCTTCAGAAAAACCAAAAAAAATTAGTAGTAACTTTTAGTTAGTTTACTTTTCTTGTTGTAGTAGTAATAATTAAAAAGAAAACCCAAAAAGATTTCATGTTATTATTTTGCTTATTGGGAGCTTTCCCGTGTAAATAGTTTCATTTCATTTCTTTTCTTTGGGGGTCGATAGGAGAAGACCATATTTAAATTGTTGAAGTGGCTCTTATATGCATTATTGTTGATTTAACCAAGAGCCCATATTGCCTTGTCTTCTCCTGTTTATTGAATGCTCGCAGATTCCAGCTTAGTCCAATGCACGTGCACTCTTATTATTATTCACATCGTTCGGTCGTGCAAGTGAAAGGCAATTATGATGATATATGATGGACTGACTGAGATGAGAAAAGCCGGTATGAACTCGACCTCTCTTGTTTTTGTAAATATGATGAGTTCATCGTTCTTGATTCAGCTTATTATGAATAAACATGTTTGCAATGACAATTAGAGATTATAGTTGCTTGTGCCATGCTTGATTAGCTATGAGTTATAATGGTATACCTTGCGTGCCAACATGCTATTAAAATGGTTGTGATGTGGTATAGTGGGGTGGTATCCTCCTTTGAATGATTTAAGTGACTTGACTTGGCACATGTTCACGCATGTAGTTGAAACAAATCAACATAGCCTTCATGATATTTATGTTCATGGTGGATTATATCCTACTCATGCTTGCATCCAATGTTTACTAATTTTAATGCATGTTCATGACTGTTGTCGCTCTCTAGTTGGTCGCTTCCCAGTCTTTTGCTAGCCTTCATCTGTACTAACCGGGAATACTGCTTGTGCATCCAATCCCTTAAACCCCAAAGTTATTCCAGATGAGTCCACTATACCTTCCTATATGCGGTATCTACCTGTCGTTCCAAGTAAATTTCTATGTGCCAAACTCTAAACATTCAAATAAACATTCTGTTTTGCATGCTCGAATAGCTCAGGTATCAACTAGGGCTGCCCTTATCTTCCATGTTAGGCGGGTTATTCTCACGAGGAGTGGACTCCACTCCTCATTCACGAGAAAATGGCTGGTCTCCGGGATGCCCAGTCCCATGCTTTATGCAAACTAAATCAAAACAATTGCAAAAAAAACTCCCCCTGGGACTGTTGCTAGTTGGAGACACTCGTTGTTTCGAGCAAGTCATGGATTGATGCTTGTTGGTGGAGGGGGAGTATAAAGTTTACCATTCTGTCTGGGAACCTCCTATAATGTGTGTAGCATGGAAGATATCGCCATCTCTTAGTTGCTATGTTGACAATGAAAGTATACCGCTCAAAATATTATTTATCTCTATTTCAAAACCGAGCTCTGGCACCTCTACAAATCCCTGCTTCCCTCTGCGAAGGGCCTATCTATTTACTTTTATGTTGAGTCATCACCCTCTTATTAAAAAGCACTAGCTGGAGAGCACAGCTGTCATTTGCATGCATTACTATTAATTTATATTGAGTATGACTATGACTGGATCTCTTTTACCATGAATTATAATGTCTAGTCAGTCCTTGATCTTTAAAGGTGCTCTGCACTTATGTTTTGCGGTCTCAGAAAGGCTAGCGAGATACCATCCTGTTATACTATATTATGATTGTTTTGAGAAAGTGTTGTCATCCGAGATTTATTATTATTGCTCGCTAGTTGATTATGCTATTGAGATGAGTAAACATGAGACCTAGGAGTTATTGCAAATGTGGTTAGTTATAATCTTTGCTGGAAACTTGAATGCTGGCTTTACATATTTATAACAACAAGAGCAAACAGAGTTTGTAAAATTTTTTCTTTATCACTTTCAGTTTATCAACTGAATTGCTTGAGGACAAGCAAAGGTTTAAGCTTGGGGGAGTTGATACGTCTCCATCGTATCTACTTTTCCAAACACTTTTGCCCTTGTTTTGGACTCTAACTTGCATGATTTGAATGAAACTAACCCGGACTGACGCTGTTTTCAGCAAACTTTCCATGGTGTTATTTATGTGCAGAAACAAAAGTTCTTGGAATGACCTGAAACTCCACGGAATGTCTAGTTAAAAATAATAAAAAATCCTCGCCAAAGATGAAGACCAGGAGGCCCACACCCTGTCCATGAGGGTGCCCCCCCTTAGGGCGCGCCCCCCTACCTCGTGGGCCCCCTGGAGCTCCTCCGATGCCAACTCAAACTCTATATATTTGCTTTCAAGGAGAAAAAAATGAAGGAGAAGAAATCATCGCGTTTTACGATACGGAGCCGCCGCCAAGCCCTAAAACCTATTGGGAGGGCTGATCTGGAGTCCGTTCGGGGCTCCGGAGAGGGGCATTCGTCGCCGTCGTCATCATCAACCATCCTCCATCACCAATTTCATGATGCTCACCGCCGTGCGTGAGTAATTCCATCGTAGGTTTGCTGGATGGTGATGGGTTGGATGAGATCTATCATGTAATCGAGTTAGTTTTGCTAGGGTTTGATCCCTAGTATCCACTATGTTCTGAGATTGATGTTGCTATGACTTTGCTATGCTTAATGCTTGTCACTAGGGCCCGAGTGCCATGATTTCAGATCTGAACCTATTATGTTTTCATGAATATATGTGAGTTCTTGATCCTATCTTGCGAGTCTATAGTCACCTACTATGTGTTATGATCCGGCAACCCCAAAGTGACAATAATTGGGACCACTCCCGGTGATGACCATATTTTGAGGAGTTCATGTATTCACTATGTGCTAATGCTTTGTTCCGGTTCTCTATTAAAAGGAGGCCTTAATATCCCTTAGTTTCCATTAGGACCCTGCTGCCACGGGAGGGTAGGACAAAAGATGTCATGCTAGTTCTTTTCCATAAGCACGTATGACTATATTCGGAATACATGCCTACATTATATTGATGAATTGGAGCTAGTTCTATGTCACCCTATGTTATGACTGTTACATGATGAACCGCATCCGGCATAATTATCCATCACCGATCCAATGCCTACGAGTTTTTCCTATATTGGTTTTCGCTTATTTACTTTCCCGTTGCTATAGTTACAATCACTACAAAATACCAAAAATATTACTTTTGCTTCCTTTACCTTTTATTACCGTTACCACTACTATCACATTACTTTGCTACTAAATACCTTGCTGCAGATATTAAGCTATCCAGGTGTGGCTGAATTGACAACTCAGTTGCTAATACTTGAGAATATTCTTTGGCTCCCCTTGTGTCGAATCAATAAATTTGGGTTGAATACTCTACCCTCGAAAGCTGTTGTGATCCCCTACACTTGTGGGTTATCAACGGCTACTGCAAAGAGGTTGTGCACTTATCGCATCACTTATTACTCTACATTCATGTCGATCCATTAGGGCTATTTTCGTTCAAAGGAAAAACTAAAGGAAAAGAGTAGCAATAGGAAATTTTCCTATGGCACTCTACTATTCAATTATTCATGCATTTTGTTGAAAGGAATGGAGCAAAACATCCACCTAGACCTACTTTTCAAAATCATATGCATGAAAACAAGACCAAGTGCATTAGTGGCAGAATAACATTCTAACTGTACACGCTTTCATATGGTTTCACTTTAATTTGCCCATGTTTCTTTGCATTCCTCTGATGTTCCAATCGCTGTGAACCAAACACCCAAGTTGAGAGAAATCTTGTGCTTACAAATGCTTTGTTTCCCACGTGCATTCTTATCCTATTCCGGTGTTTTTCCTATCCTTGCGTTTTTAGAATCCTGCAAGCCAAAGGAGCCCTTACAAAATTACTTCAGTTACAGGTAGGTGTCGAAGAAAACTTTGTGTGGTTTGTCCTGCTCCCGCCGCGACGTCGTCCACCTCATCTGAGCTGCTCTATCAACAGAAGTATCCACCAAACCAGACATCACGACTCCTGACCATCTTTTGCCGCCTCAGATCTCGTTCCCTGCCGTCGGCACCCACCACAACGGCATCACCATCATTGACTCAGCAGATGAACCTGAGGAGTACATGGGTCCACAAGAGAGGTCGCACTCTTTTGTTTCTGCTTATGTTATGCATTACCTAATATTACCTGCTACTTTATCGGCCTGTTCACCTCTTAGACTCCAAGTCAGGTCCAAATTAACGTTCAAACTTGAGTTTTAAAATTAGTTGTGGGGCACATATCGAGGCAGCAACGAATAGTATCTCTGAATATTATCTGGGTCACCTAGGGTATGCCTGTGTTGTTCATCTTGGGTGGGAAACAAATAGTAAAGCAATCATCATCTGTCTTTTTATTAAATTAAAGCTATCATTAGCCTGCTATCATTATTTTTGGATCCATCCACTGGTTGTTACCATCACTCTAGATTTTTGCATGCCCTCCTTACATAATCTCACTATATTTTTTTGTATGCATGTCAGATATTGTACACAATCATGTTGAACATGTAGAGAAAAAGAGAAGATTTTTGCGTGGCAATACAATGCCATTCATACATTACTCCATGGTGGGTTCAATGGCAAACCCTCCCCCCTCCAGATTGTAATATAGAGGAAGATATCTGTTCTGAGGTGGATTCAGACGCAGCTGACCACTCCTATTTATCCCCCAAGGTGTTTGCTCTAACTTGCCATGATGATGTTAGTCATATCATCCATATGTTGCCTTGTAGTGCCTACTTTCGACATCATATATGTCATTTGCTTAGTTTAGACATGTTCTGTAATGCCACCTGTTTAGTTTCTATATCATATATGGGAATTATGCAGTCTCATCTCTTTTAGCTAGCAATAATATATGTGAAATATGCAATGCCATCCTGTTTAACCAAGCATCATATATTTGAATGATATCTTGCCCATCCTTTTCTTCATTACATTTCCATTTGTCGACAATGTTTGTACATTAAACTACTCTTCCTGTGAATCAGCCATTTGAGTGGGTGATGGAAAAATCTGGAGTGAAAACAAGGTCTTCAGAGTAGACTGTGGTACCTGTCGAAGCAGATCTCTTGCTGGGTCCCAATAGCTCATCGGAGATGGATTCAGAGACGGATGACCAGTCCTATTCCCCCACCAAGGTGTATGCTTTAACTTGGCATGGTTATACTGCTCATATCATGCATAAGGTGTCTTGCATTGCATAGTTTAGACATCATATACACAATATTCAACACCATGTTCTTAGTTCAGACATCATATATGCGAATGCCCTCTGCTTAGCATATAAATCACATATGTGAATTAAATCATGTGATCCTGATTACTTAGATAACATGTATGTGAATTATGTCATGCGACCCTGTTTACTAAAGACATCATATAATTATCTCATGCCATCTTGTTTAGTTAGTCATCATATCTTTTAATTATGTCATGCTATGCTATCCAGTTTAGATAGACATCATATATGTGAAATTATGTCATTCTATCTTTTTTAGTTAAACGATATACATGTCAACTATTTCATGCCCTCTTTTTTCCACACTATCTATTGCATCTGTCTCTCATACAATGTCTGTACATTCAATTATGGTTCCTGTTTATCAGCCAGTATCTAGCGGAGTAAAAACACGGTCTTCAAATAAAACAGTGCTACCTCTTGGTGGAGATAGCACCCTGGTTTAACATGCACGAGAACCAGCCCTACCACACATAACCCAGACACTTGCAGATTGTACCCCTACTGTGATGGACAGAGAACCAGCTTCACCCAATCTAACCCCAACCCCAGCAGATAGTAACCCAGTTACTGTTGACACAACACCATCTCCACCACAGAGCTCCCAAACAAGAGCAGTTAGTAAGGCAGCTCCAGTGCCCAAAGCGCCAGTACTACCACGGCGAAACCCAACTCCACCAGTAAGTACACCTATTCCTGTGGAGGAAGCACAAGCAGCCATTCGTAGTTTAGCATCTATCGCATTTGACATTGTTAAATCCTATGTGTGTATCTTCCCATCATGGAAATATTATACTGAAGATGAAGGAAAATGCCAGTTGCAGGTGTTTGTCCAGGAGTTATGTGTAAGTAATGTTATTCATGGCAATTACTTTGCTTTGTGCCATACATTCTACCTCCATGATAGTTATAATAAAGCAAATTTTCCCATTTTTCTCTATAGAGAAGGACCGATTTGGAAACTCAGGATGAGGTAACTTGTGCTTGGTGGCAGTATCGGAATTACCTGAAGAAAACGTACTTCACTGGCAAAGAAACTCATCAAATTCCCTTGCGTTCTCCTAAGACACATTTACTGGACGATGACTGGGAACGCCTTGTTCTGTACTGGTCCCGAACCAAGAATGTGGTAAGGTCTATGAGATCATTTTTTATTTTTAAGTACTATGTGCTTGCGTCTTACTGTACTCTATTCATGTAGAACAAGTGCTTAAACCTAAAGAACAACTTTTCTCATTTAAGATTCCATTGCTATCGTGCATACTGCTTTGCTCTTATATCACTGTATTTACTCATACAAACTTATTTTTAAATTGAAGGATCCAATCGAAACTCCAATGGCACAACAGGTATGTTTACGCATGTTTCTTTAACAGGTTTGCTCTTATAAATAGCTCTGTTGATTTCAATTTCAATTGTGTATACAGTTGACTTCTCATGTCATGCACATTACTAGCATCACAACAGAGCCAATAGTGTTGTTGTACATGTAAACCCATGGTACCCTTCTGAAATCTTGTTGTGCCGTGTAGTTTCCCACGCTTTGTATTCTTCCAGTGTTGCTTTGTCTTGAACTGATATGATTTGAACCGTGTCTCTATTTTGATTTGGCAAGACAATGCAGTGACCATAAGACATAGATACATGTTTGATTGATGCTTTTATTATGTACTACTTGGCAATAGAAGACTTGGTAGTTTAATCATGTCCACCTTACTAATGAACTGGTTCACCGAAATGAGTTTCATATACTAGTACATGCTAAACCTGTTATGTGTCTACTTATTTCTTCTTTTAGAATGTTGACGGAATATTGGGGAAGAGTGCCTTATTAGGAAATGGCAAAGGAAGTAATGCAGATAAGGTTCAAGATAGTGAGACATCCTTGTTGGTCTCCAACAAAGCTAATAAAACAGCTAAGGAAAACTATCTTGAAGACAGTGAGACAACCCCAAAGTCCTGTCTTGGTTTAGTGTTCTAATTACTGGCCACTGCCGCTGGCACAAGCTATTCAAACTCACTGTCTGAATCGGTTTGGTTTCTTGAGTCTCAACTATAAGCCGAAAGACATCGATCAGTTGTGCTGCGACAAGAAGCCGAAAGACTACGAAAGTCCCCAGAGCATTCAGATGCATACTTTCTGGTGCAACAACAAGCGTTGGAGGATTTTAGCGCCAAACAGGACAAAGCTAATAAGCTTGCTAAGCTTATTGCCAGCATGGTGGATACCCAGGATAACATTTCTTGAGCTCTTCTGAAATTGTTTCAGTTATGGACTTGTTTTGCTGCCGTGTTTATTTGCACTAGTGGCCAATTTAGATGGCCAGTGTATGTAATATGCTGCTTTGTTCCCTATATTTGCACTGGTGGCGAACTTTGATACCCAGTGGATGTAATATGTGTAATAGCCGTAATAGCCTAGCGTTAGTTGCTTGCTTATTTATTTCCTTATTGTCTTGTTTAGTTGTTTGCTTATAGTCACTGCAGTTTTTTTTCCGTGTTTTTCTAGTGGCAACAATAACCTATTTTTATAACTAGGCCACAATAACCATGGCAACACATGGACTGTTGTAACCATGCATGGTCTTGATACCTACTGTGGTGACCATGGCCCTCCACGGGCTGTACGATCCATGGGCCTTCTATGGGCCAAAGGATCCATGGGCCTTCTACGAGCCGTAGGATCCATGGGCCTTGTATGGGTCGTAGTATCCATGGGCTTCCTACGGGCTGTAGGATTCCTGGGCCTTCTACGGGTTGTATAATCGTTTCGCCAAACATGGGTCGTACTATTCATGGACCAATAACGGTTCGCAAAATGGGCCTTAAACGGGCTAGAGTGGAAATCATCTGTTTTATGGCCCGACCATAACAGGCCATTAATAGGCCGTATTTGATGACGCTATGAAAACAGGCCAACGAGTTAACGGGCCACAAACAGGCCGACTGTAACCACGGGCTGAAGTTGGCCCACAAGCGGAACAGGCCAGTAACGGACCGTAAGTAATCGAATCCTAGAGATGAGCCAAGCATAAATGGGCCCTTAGAAGGCCGAAAGTTAACACGGGCTGGAAACGGCCGACGGAATAATGGGCCGTTAATGAGTATAAAGCGATACACTGTTCATTATGGGCCAGTTTCATCTCGGGCCTTTAATGGGACTAGAGTTGCAAAGGGCCTCCTATGGGCCGAAAGACGTCGTGGGCCATACATGGGCCGAAATCATATTGGACGGCCTAGATGACGCTACTAGGCCAAATTCGGAGAGGCTGTAACGGGCCGTGAGTTAGCGGGCCGTAAATGGGCTATATATGAACATGCTGTTAGCAGGCTTTCCGTGGGTCGGCCCGCTACCTTTTCACCAAGTCAAACGGGCCGGCCTTTTCACCAGAATGGGCCTATGTTGGGTCGTGCCACGTGTTGACGTATCATAGGCGCCTCCTGTCCAATGAGTGGATGACATCTGTCCAAACGGTGAGCTGCACGTGGTTCCTCCGGCCATTGAGAATTTTACGTGTGGAAAATCCCCATTGGTCCGGGCTATTAATGGGTTATCGGATCCAAAACCGGACCTGATAGCTTAACGGTGACCCGTTATGGTGGATGCCACGTGTCGGTTATCCTTGACGAAAGCACTTCCATGACGCGCCATTTATCGTCATGGAAGTGGACACTTCCGTGATGATAATTTTGGTAATGTCATGGAACACTTCTACGACAGCACAGGTATGACTATCTTAATTCTGTCATAAAATCGTCAAGGATGTACATGCACGGCTGAAAACGTGACCTACTGTGACAAACATGTATCATCACGGAAGTGTATTTTTTGTAGTGCATTTCTTTGTTGATGAATTTGAAGACCAACAAAGAATTTCAGCTCTCCCATCATGGACACCTGATATTGCTCTTGCATCATATGCCCAAACTCATCACTGTATCTCTTATCAGTGCAGCCGAAGATAATGTCATCCACATAGATTTGGCATACAAATAGTTCTCCATCATATGTCTTCATGAAGAGAGTGGGATCTAGGGAACCAGGTTTGAAGCCTTTGCTCTTCAAGGAGTCTTTGAGTGTGTCATACCAAGCGTGTGGTGCTTGTTTGAGGCTGTACAGTTCCTTGTTGAGTTTGTAGACCATATCAGGACGCTTTAGATCTTCAAAACTAGGTGGTTGAGAAACATACACTTCTTCTTTGATTTTGCCGTTGAGGAAGGCACTCTTCACATCCATTTGGTACAGAAGGATGCTTTTGTGGTTAGCATAGGCTAGTAGTATGCGAATGGCTTCAAGCCTAGCCATGGGAGCAAAGGTTTCATCAAAGTCAATTCCCTCTACTTGTGTGTAACCTTGAGCAACGAGACGAGCTTTGTTTCTGATGACTTGGCCATGTTCATCTTGTTTGTTGTGGTAGATCCATTTGGTGCCAATAATATTATGCTTGCGTGGATGAGGAAGTTTGACAAGCTCCGAGACATTATTGAGCTCGAACTGATGACGCTCTTCTTGCATGGCTTGAATCCATTCAGGCTCCATAAAAGCTTCATCTACTTTCTTGGGTTCGGATATGGAGACAAATGCAAAGTGCCCACTGAAATTTCCTAGTTGTGTAGCTCTTGATCGAGTGGGTGGACCAGGTGCATTGATGCTCTCAATTATCTTCTCAATCTGAACTTCATTGGCCACACGAGGATGAATAGGGCAAAGACTTTGCTGTTGCTGGCCATTATCTTCATCTTCAGCATTGTCTTCAGGCTCAGCGTTGCCTTCACGTTGAGTATTGGCAGGGATGACAATTTCCTCTTCAGTCTTGTTCCTCGTTGTGTATGATTTCTCCAGTGCCCATTAGCTTGATAGATTCACTCAAAGAAGCTTCATCTAGCAAATTTGGCAGGTGCTCTCTTTGCGAGCCGTTAGTCTCATCGAACCGCACATCTATAGTTTCAACCACTTTATAGCGAAAGAGGTTGAAGACTCAGTAGGTGCGCAAATCCTTTCTGTAACCAATCATAAAACCTTCATGTGTTGTCGGTGCAAATTTGGAAGTGTGATGATGATCCTTGATCCAGCACCTAGCTAGCACCGGAGACTTTGAAATAGCTTACATTTGGCTTCTTACCAGTGAGTAGTTCATAGGAGGTCTTCTTAAAGAACTTGTGCAGATAAACTATGTTGGTGATGTGGCATGCAGTATCAATGGCTTCAAGCCAGAACTTTCTTGGAGTCTTTTACTCATCAAGAATCATACGAGCCATCTCAATGAGAGTCATGTTCTTGTGCTCCATGATGCCATCCTACTAGGGTGTGTATGGAGATGACAACTCATGAGTGATGCCCAATGTATCAAGATAAGTGTCGAGGCCAATGTTCTTGAATTTCGTACCATTTTCACTCCTGATGTGCTTGATCTTGATGCCATAGTTGGTCATGGCACGATTGGCGAATCGTCTGAAGACATCCTGCACTTCAGGCTTATAGAGAATTATGTATACCCAGGTATATCTCGAATAATCATCATCAATAACAAAGCCATAAAGATATGAAGTGGTAGTAAGGGTAGAGTAGTGAGTAGGGCCAAATAAGTTCATGTGTAGCAGCTCGAAGGGGTGTGAAGTCATCATGATTGTCTTCGAGGATGTTCTGCCATTGTCATGTTCCCGGCTTCACAAGAACCACATAGATGATCCTTCTTGAACTCGACTCCCTTTATGCCAATAATATGCTTCTTATTGACGAGAGTGTGCAAGTTCCTCATACCCGCATGTCCTAGCCTTCGATGAAAAAGCCAACACTCTGAAGCTTTTGCTAGAAGACATACGGCAAGCTGTGGTCCTGTGGAGAAATCTACCATATACAGATCACCTCTTCGATAACCTTCGAAGACTAGAGATTTGTCAGAAGCCATAAGCACAAGGCAACGATATTTTTACAAACATCACAATCATGTCAAGATCACAAAGCATTGAGACAGACATTAAGTTGTACCCAAGGGATTCAACAAACATCACTTTATCCATGTGTTGATCCTTTGAGATAGCAACTCTACCTAGGCCCAATACCTTGCTTTTACCAGTGTCAGCAAAAGTGATGTGGCTTTTAGTAGACGGTCGTAGGGTTGAATCCATGAGAAGACTTCGATCACCAGTCATATGGTTAATGCATCCACTATCTATAATCCACTTAGTAGCTTTCGGAGATGTACCCTATAGTGCAATTAGTGAGACAGGATTCACTAAGAGTATTGTGAAGCATAAACATTTGACAAACAAGCATACTATCAAAGTTAAGATTCTTGGATGGTAAGATAGGATGCCCATCAAGAAATGCAGGGATGAAATAAATGGTAAGACCATTTGGGCACTTAATCTTGCGTCCCACAAGATGTTTTAGGTCCCCAACATTGTCTTCAGAAGTCAATGATTTCCGGCTGGAGATCTTTCCCTGCAAGAGAAGTTAATTCCTCTTAACCACCCACATCTTAAGGGGTGGCTTAGAAGCAATAAGTCTAAGTGCAGCATCTCAGAACTTTGGCTTTGAAGCCCTCGCAAATAGTTTTGCAGGAGGTGAGTAGTACTCAAAAGAATATGCAGAAAAGTTCTTTGATCTATGAACATAGCGGTTAGATGAAACACGCTCATATTCATGAGTCTGGTGATAATTTCCCTGCAAAACATTTGTGTTAGGTGACCTTGTGTGGTCCTCTGTCTATATGAAGCCTTTGGGCCGTATGAAGCCTTTGGTCTGGGGTTTGTCTTCTTCCCTAGTGGTGTCATGATGACATTCACGGGAAGCTTCTCAAGACAACTTTTAGGAACCCAAATCTTGTTCATAGGCAGCCCATTCCTGCAGTTAGTACCAATAAACCTGGCAAACACTTGACCATTTTGATTCTTGAACAGTTTATAGTTTGAGTCAAATGACTCATCGGTGATAATAGGGTTAGCACAGGTGAAGCCAGATAAGGTAGATGGATCCATTGAAGGGCCCTTTGCAGCAACCCATGTGGTTTTGGGGTACTGCTTAGGCTTCCAATAAGAACCATCAACATTCATTTTCCTCTCGAAACCAACATCCTCTTTCCTTGGGCTTCGGTTCAGAATCTATTTCTTGAGTACATCACATAGTGTCTGCCCTTGGAGGCTTTTGTACATGCATGTTTTAAGTAATGTCTTCAACCTGGCATTCTCATCAGCAATAGAAGTGGTATCCTCAGAAGAGGTGTTAGTTACCACATCAACAGTTGAAGATATTGCAACTTCAGAAGCAGTAGAACATTCAGCAACAGAGACAAGATTATCACAATCAAGACATTTTAAACAAGGTGGCACAAAATCTTCCTGAGCAAAACTGATCTATTGAGCGAGTAGTGAATCGTTCTCTTTTTGAAGATCTTCATGAGACGCTCTCAGTTTTCTCTAAATCTTGCTTCCTTTGAAGATATTCATAGGAAAGCTTCTCTTGAGTGGCTGAGAGGGTTTCATGATGACTTTCAAGTTCTTCGTACTTAACACGAAGATTTTTTATGTCTTCGATTAAGGACTGAGTTGGATTCCTTTCCTCGTCCAACATGTCGTCGCTTTTGTCTAGCAATTTTTGAATGTGTTCCATAGCAGTTTGTTGTTCAGTTGCAATTTTAGCAAGAGTCTTATAGCTGGGTTTGGATTCACATTCAGAGTCATCTTCACTGGAGGTTTGAAAGTAAGCTTCGTGTGAGTTTACCTTGGCACCTCGTGCCATTAAGCAGTAGGTTGGAGCAGAGTCGTCTGAAGGAAATATGCCCTAGAGGCAATAATAAAGTTGTTATTTTATATTTCCTTATTCGTGATAAAGGTTTATTATTCATGCTAGAATTGTATTGATCGGAAACTTAAATACATTGTAAGTGCATCTAGTGCCCCTTAGTGATTTTGGTGTATTGAAGACTTATAGGTTAAGTATCTAATGCTTTTATGAGTGTACACAGGTATATAAGTCTATGAGGAGTTTGATATTTACAGAGAAAGTCGACCCCTAAAAATGAAGTTCTTCGACTGAAGACTTTGATATACTAAAGACTTTCTGAAGACTTTGAAAGTGAAGAAATTGGTGTGACCTTGAAGACTCAGTATTCATTCGAGGAATATGAAGCGTGAAGACTTTTGTTTTCGTAGTTTCATTTTCTCTTTCTTGAGTCATAGGAAACACCGTACTGTTAAAGGGGGTCGAGGAAATACTAAGGAGAAAATTTCCATCTGATGCTCAACTCAAATCCTACACCTACCAATCCCTTCGAGTGAAGCCATTGGAAATCTCATACAGTTCAGTCAAATTCTTCGGTGACAGAGACGCAGTTCTTCTGGTCACTGAGGGCTTTGCTCTGACTGAGGAGTTAGGAATTCGCCAGTGCGAATTACCTACACAGTGAGGAACATGATAGCCCTGAGGAATTTGTACCTCAAATTTCCGACCGTTGTTGTGTTGCGCGCCAGCTGTCATAAAATATCTTGTCCACCTAACGGTCATTTCATTGAAGGGCATTTATGTCTTATCATGTCGGGCTGCTCCCTAGGCTATAAATAGCTGCCCCCTACAACCACTAGCTGGTTGGCTGCTCCGCGTGAACTTGACACTTCTCATTTGAGAGCAACCCATCCTCTGAGGACTTTGAGCGAAAATCATCAAGTGAGGAAAATCCAAACCCAAACCTAAAACACCTACAAACCCAAAGTGATTGAGCATCACTGAAGAGATTGATCCTGCGTGGATCCGACGCTTGTTACCTTTGAAGACTGTGCTTCTTCCAGACGGTTAGGCGGCAAGGTCTAGAGCATCCAAGAGGAATTGTGGGTCGCCGAGTGACCAAGTCTGTGAAGGTTTGGAAGTCACCTGAAGACTTACCACGAGTGATTGGGCGAGGACTGTGTGTCCTTAACTCAAGGAGAATACGGTGAGGACTGTGTGTCCGGGACTAGGTGTCCTCGAGTTTAAATACTCAGCCGCTCCAACCAGATGTACAACTGAGACAGCAGTTGGAACTGGTCTACCAAATCATTGTCTTCACCAAGCTTACTGGTTCTATTTCCTCAACACTTTCATTTCCTCATTACTGTGTTGTGTGTTTATCATATCTGTGTTTGAAGACTTTGACTAAAGACTTTCTCAATTTCCTCAGTTCAATTTCTTCAGTCTGTTTGTCTTCATCTTGTGTTATCCTGTGTTTACGCTTTCTGTACTCAGTGTTTGTCTTCATTTCATCATGATGACTATGCTAGGATTCTGTTATGTTTTCATCTGAGTACTTATTCCGCTGCTAGTAGTTCTTCGCTAAGGAATTTCCTCACGAGCAAATTCCTCAGTGAAGAATCTCATAAAAATCGCCTATTCACCCCCCCTCTAGTCGATATAACGCACTTTCAATTGGTATCAGAGCAAGGTACTCCCTTGTTCTGTGTGATTTTGGTTTAACCGCCTGGAGTTTTAGTTATGTCGACCGCAGATATGAAGAAAGTGTCATGCCCCATCTTTGACGGTCACGAGTGTCCCAAATGGAAGGACATGATGAAGAAGCGTCTCATGGTGATGAATAGTGAGCTGTGGACCGTCAATGAGATTGGTCTGACCGATCTATGCAAGATGGCGGAAGCTGATGACATTCGCAAGTACACTCAACTCAACCTCACAGCGAAGGCCGTCATCTGCTCTAGTCTGTCTCGAAACCAGTTCAGAAACATCATGCATCTCGATCAGGCGAAGCTTGTCTGGGACCGTCTCTCTGATGTCTATGAAGGCCATCGAACCTGTCATGATCCTTGGTTTGAGGATTTCAAGGAATCGCTCAAATCAATGACAATCTAACTAGAATTATCATCCTCTACTCCATGCCTTATGGCAAAAAGTGCTGAGGTAACTGAATGCTACCTATCTGAGTCTAGTGATGAAGAATCTGGTGATGAATTTGGACCCAGTTATGTCAAACTTGCTTCCCTTGCCGCTAAACAACAAAGAGCTTTGCAAAAGGCTAATGATATGCTTAGTAAGAGCAATGATATGTTGGGTGAAGAAATGGATCAGTCACAAGCCTTGGCTGAAAGTCTTCAGAGGCGTCATTCTAAGTATGACTCTCTTCAAGATCAGCATAACTCTCTCTTGTCTGATTTTGAGAAGATAAGAGTGAGTTATGAAGATCTCCAGAAGGAGCGCGATTCGTTACTTGCTCAACAAATCAGCGCTGCTCAGGAAGAATTTATTCCTCCATGTTTAAAATGCATTGAACGAGAATCTGCTAATTCCTCACCTGAATGTTCAAATGCTTCAAATGTTACAAATTCTTCACCTGCCTCTGCTATCACTAATTCCTCATCTGAGGACATTGCTAGTATTACTGACGATGCAGGACTGAAGGAATTATACATAACAGGCATGTACAAAAGCCTCAAAGGGCATCAGACTCTTTGTGATGTCCTTAAAAAGCAGATCCTCAACAGGAACCCTAGGAAAAAGGGTATTGCCTTTGAGAGGAAACTCAATGCTTATGGTACATATTGGAAGCCTGAGCAGTACCCCAAAACCTCATGGGTTGCTGCAAAGGGTCCTCCAGTTGATCCATCTAACTTATCTGGCTATACATGTGAATCTTCTCATTCTTCTGATGAGACTTTTGACTCCAACTATAAACTGTTCAAAAATCAAAATCGTGAAGTATTTGCTAGATATGTTGGCACTAACTGCAGGAACGGTTCCCCTGTGAAGAAAATCTGGGTTCCCAAAAGGCGCCTTGACAGTCTTCAGGTGAATGTCCTCATGACACCACCTGTGAAGAAAAGGAACCCTAGATCAAATTCTTCGTATGGACCAAATTCTTCATATGGATCCAAGTCCTCATACGGACCAAATTCCTCAAGGGGATCAAATTCCTCACATGGATCAAAGTCCTCATATGAACATCATCGTGCTAACAACTCTGTTTTGCAGGGAAGAGCCAAGGGCTATGAATATGAGCATTATTCTCCTAATCATTATGTTCATAAGTCCTCGAAGAATTTCTCTGCTTATGCATATGCTTACCCTAACCCCTCTTATGTGAAACGAAATGGTTTGGCTGCTTTGCCACCATTCTCATATGGAGCTCGCAGAGTGATGAACTCTTTGCCACCCCTTCAGATGTGGGTGGTGAAGAAAAAGAACTAATCTCTTCTGCAGGGTCAGGTCTCCAGACGTGCAATAACGTCTGAAGAATTTGCTGGGGACCTGAAAAAAAGCCTGAAAGGACGCAGGCTAACCATGATGAAATGAACTTTCATTTCATACGTCCTCCCTCTGTTTTATCTGTCTTACTGCTTGATGAAATTGATCTGATGAATTGTGATATCATATTCTTCACTGCTGAAGTATATGAGGTCGTAAGTTGCACTAATTCATCTGCAGGATGATCAACCCAAAGCCACTGAATGGGTACTTGATAGTGGATGTACAAATCACATGACCGGCGACAGGAATCTGTTGATGGATGTTCCCTTATCAGCGTCACACATGAAGCATATCATCTTCGCTGATAAAAGCAAAAGTCAGGTATTGGGTCTAGGTAAGGTTGCTATCACAAAGGATCGACACATGGACAAAGTCATGCTTGTTGAGTCCTTAGGATATAATCTTATGTCTGTCTCAATGCTTTGTGATCTTGATATGGTTGTTGTCTTTGGCAAGTATCGTTGCATTGTGATTATGGAAGCTGACAATTCCAAAGTCTTCGAAGGCTTTAGGAGAGGAGACTTGTATATTGTTGATTTCTCTGCAGATTCACAACCAGCCGTGTGCCTACTTGCAAAAGCTTCAGAAGGATGGCTATGGCATCGACGACTTGGTCATGCAGGCATGAGGAATTTGAACACGCTTGCAAAGAAGAAGCATGCCATTGGCATTGAGAATGTCAAATTCCTCAAGGATCACTTGTGCGGTTCCTGTGAAGCTGGAAAGATGACAAAGGCCAAGCATCCAGCGAAGACTATCATGACCACTACTCGTCCATTTGAATTGCTTCACATGGATCTCTTCGGTCCTAATCATTATTCCTCTGTTTCGAATGAAGCATCTCAATATGGATTTGTTATTGTTGATGATTACTCTCGTTACACATGGGTACACCTTGTCTCTTACAAAACTGAAGTGCACGAAGTCTTCAAACGATTTTCCTCGAGGGCTTCAACCAACTTTGGTGTGAAGATTAAGCACATCAGAAGTGACAATGGCACTGAGTTCAAGAATTCGGGTCTCGATGACTATCTTGATGAACTTGGTATTACTCATGAGTTATCTGCTCCTTATACTCCTCAATTGAATGGCGTCGTGGAGCGCAAGAACAGGACTCTTGCTGAGATGGCTCGCACTATGCTCGATGAGTACAAAACCCCTCATCGTTTCTGGGTTGATGCAATTGATACTGCGTGCCATATCATCAACAGAGTATATCTTCACAATTTCTTCAAGAAGACTGCTTATGAACTCCTCACTGACAAGAAACCAAATGTGAGTTATTTCAAAGTCTTCGGTGCTAAATGCTGGATTAGAGATCCTCATCACAATTCTAAATTTGCACCGAAAGCACATGAAGGTTTTATGCTTGGTTACGGAAAGGACTCGCACACCTACAGAGTCTTCAACAATGTTCTTCACAAGATTGTTGAAATTGTAGATGTGCGGTTCGATGAAACTAATGGCTCGCAAAGAGAGCACCTACCTTCTGTGTTAGATGAACCAGCACCTGAGGATTCTATCAAGCACAAGGCTACTGAAGATGTCATTCCTACTGAAGAATCTGCTGAAGAATTCATTCCAGAACATGAAGAACGTCGAGCTGATGCACCTGAAGAAAATGCTGAGGAAATTGATGGTGAAGAAAATGCGGATCAAATTCCTCAACGACAACCAGCTCACCCTCGCGTTGCAAAAGAAGTGCAAGTGGAGAAGATCATCGATGACATTAGAGCACCAGGTCCTCTCACACGCTCAAAAGCTTCACATCTATCTAACTTTTGTGGGCACTTTGCTTTTGTCTCTATCACAGAGCCCACTAAGGTAGATGAAGCATTTCTGGAGCCTGAGTGGATTTAGGCCATGCAAGAAGAATTACATCAGTTCAAGCTCAACAACGTATGGGAACTAGTCAATCGTCCCGATCCTCGCAAGCATAACATCATTGGCACAAAGTGGATCTACCGTAACAAGCAAGATGAAAATGGTGTTGTGGTGAAGAATAAGGCACGACTAGTAGCTCAAGGCTACACACAGGTTGAAGGAATTGATTTAGATGAAACTTTTGCACCTGTTGCTAGACTTGAGGCTATTCGCATATTGCTTGCTTATGCTAACCATCATGATATCATCTTACACCAAATGGATGTGAAAAGTGCATTCCTCAATGGTAAGCTTGAGGAAGAAGTATATGTTGCTCAACCACCAGGTTTTGAAGATCCAAAGCATCCTGACAAAGTCTTCAGACTTAACAAGGCCCTCTATGGCCTCAAGCAGGCCCCACGGGCGTGGTATGATACATTGAAGAAATTCTTCATGAAGAAAGGCTTCACACCCGGTTCACTCGATCCTACTCTCTTTACGAAATCTTATGATGGTGAACTGTTTGTGTGCCAAATATATGTTGATGATATTATCTTTGGATGTACTGACCAACGTTACAGTGATGATTTGCCTATATGATGAGAGAAGAATATCAAATGTCTATGATGGGAGAGTTGAAATTCTTCTTAGGTCTTCAAATTCGTCAACAGCGCAATGGCATATTCATATCTCAGGAGAAATACCTCAAGGATGTCCTGAAGAAATTCGGCATGCAAGAATGCAAAGGCATCAAAATTCCTATGCCCACAAATGGTCAACTATGCACTGATGAAAATGGTACTGACTTCGATCATAAGGTATACCGCTCCATGATTGGTTCTTTATTGTACTTATGTGCATATAGGCCAGATATAATGCTTAGTGTTTGCATGTGTGCACGATTTCAAGCTGCACCGAAGGAATCACACTATAAGGCTGTGAAGCATATTCTTCGATATCTAGCTCACACACCAACACTAGGATTATGGTATCCCAAGGGCTCGGATTTTGATCTCATTGGATATTCAGACTCTGACTATGCCGGTGACCACGTGGACCGCAAGTCAACATCTGGTACTTGTCATTTCCTCGGACGATCCTTGGTCTGTTGGTCCTCAAAGAAACAGAACTGCGTATCACTCTCTACTGCTGAAGCTGAGTACATTGCTGCTGGTTCTTGTTGTGCTCAACTGCTATGGATGAAGCAAACGCTCAAGGACTATGGCATCAACGTGAAGAATGTGCCTCTCCTCTGTGACAATGAGAGTGCCATCAAGATTGCTCACAACCCAGTTCAGCACTCGAAGACAAAGCACATTCAAATTCGTCATCATTTTCTTCGTGATCATGTGTTGAAGGGCGACATTTCTATTGAGCATGTGAAGACTGAAGAACAGCTAGCCGATATCTTCACTAAGCCCTTGGATGAGAAGAGATTTAGCAAGTTGCGGTGTGAGCTAAATATCTTAGAATCTTCGAATGTACTTTGAAAAGGCACTCATCCTTACACTTATGCAAAATTGATGACTTAGATGTGCAACACATGAAGAAACGTTTTTCATCAATCAATAAAGAATAACACTCTAAGTGTGAAGAAATTAATGAAGAATTTGATTCTCAGAACTCTACGACAATTGTACGCGGTGTCTGAAATCATCATTCTTACACGGTGGGTCACGCCACCACAAAAGTTGAAAATCTTCAGTTTGAGTTTTTCCTCAACTTTTGAAATTCTTCAGTTTTTCAAATTCTTCAAACTTTACAAAGTCTTCACTTGTGCCGTCATTTTTCTTCATTGACTATATATATATATATATATATATATATATATATATATATATATATATATATATATATATATATATATATATATATATATATGAGTTTATGTCCTCTACAGCATTCACTTATAGCTATTTCTTCAAGTTGGAACTTTTCTGCTAAGTGAATGTGATCGGACCCTTCCCCTCTATGCTATACTCAATCCAATCCATTCACAAATTCTTCATGTGCGTTCTATTTGAAACTCGTTCAAATTCTTCACTGTGTCCTTGTCAGCTGAAGAAATTGCGAACGGAACGTTAAAACTAATCTTATCCAAACTTTCGGTTTTGCCGCTCAAACCGTTCCGCATCCCATGATGCATTATTTTATCCACCCACGATCGTACACGATCTCCACTACACAGTATGTGGGTGACACATGTCGCAAGAAGGAGAACGGCCAGGGGCACGTTCGTCCTAAATCTTCGAACGAGCAGTTTTTCACCGCGGCTATAAATACCCCTATCGCCATCCTCACTTCTTTTACCCCGCTCGATCTCACTCCCTCGCTCGAGCTTCCAAACCCTAGCGCTGTCGCTACTCCATCGTCGCCGGTGAGGAAGAGCTTCACTGCCTCGACCTCGTCGCCGTCGTACTCGCGCCGACCGCGGAAATCTTCACCTCCGCCGCCGTCGTAGACGTCTTCCTCCGCCAAGTTAGGGCGTGGAAGATCTGCATCGACGAACTTCACTGTTCGAACTCCCAGTTCGTCGTGTTCTTCATTCAGGGTAATTAAAAGCTAATTTTACTGCCCTCTTTGATTCGAAATTTTTCTGCAAAATCTTCAAAGGTGTTTTTATTCTTCAAATTCTCACACACAAAACACCTCACATGTTATCTGTTCTTGATTCATTTCCCTAAGCATCAATTTCTTCAAAGATTCCTGAATTGTGTGGATCTTTGATCTATACAACTCTGGAACCTAAGATATAAAGCGCTTAGTGAAATTCCCAAGACGAATCTGGTCAAATTCCTCAACTTGTTCTTTATGAAAACCCTCTGAGAACGCATATGACCTCTTCAAATTCCTCGCAACTATACTCTGTTCACAGGTACACATGTCCGCTGCTGAATCATTAGGTTCTCATCAACTTAACTCATTTGCAGCGTTCCTCGAAGAAAAGTTGCATACTTCTTCAGAGAACTCAATTGTTCAAATTCCTCAAATGAAGAAAATGGCTGAAGGTAAAAAGCCACAGAAAGGAGGAAAGAAGCCTGAGGTTATGACTGCATTTGAAATCCCTGAGGATATTTATAAAGATTACTGCACGCCTGATGAATCCAAATTTGGTAAAGAAGATAAAAATCAGCGCAAGGTGCGAATCCAGAGGATTGAACGGAGATGGGCACGCGAATGGAGGGAGTGCAGATATGTTACTCCAAAGTACATGAAGAAATTCGCAGTAAACCCTCTATGCCAAAGACCTCCATTGGCACCTGGCCAAGTGGCTGATCCCACTAGCATCAAGCGTGGTGAGGAATTTCCTAAAGAATGGGCCAAGCACCAAGCTAAACTGGCCAGGCAAGCCAGAGAAGCAGTGAGGAAATTCAATGAAGACTCTGCTGCTGCTGCTGCTGCTGCCACTGAGGCTTCTGTCAGGCCGAAGAAAGCGATGCTAAAGAAGCCCGCTCGCAAGCCAAGTGCTTCATCTTCAATGCCCTCACGGCTAAGTTCCTCAGTTGCGCCCTCATGGCCAGAATCTTCAAAATCTTCAAAGCAAATTCCTCATGCTGCTCCTGCTCCACCAAAGTCCTCAGCTGTGCCGACAAAGTCCTCAGCACCCGTGCATCTGGCCTCGTGCCAAAGGACGACTGGCATGTCTATTGCCTCTGGTGTCTTAGCTTGTTCTTCAGTTGCACCAAATTCCTCAGCAAGACCCTCGCTGCTGAAGAAAAAGGCTACTGCTGGACGCGGAAATCGCCCAAGTCCCAACAAGAAGCAGGTAGTCTTCACTATGCCATCTGATGATGATGAAGCTGATGAAGAAGAACTTACTGAAATCATCAGGGACCGACAAGAACGGGCTGCTAAAGCCAAAGGCACACATGTGCCCCTGCTATTGGATCCAAAGGCGATCCTCGATTATATTGATCTCTGGCATAAGGATCCTCACACACCTATGCCTGATTTCAAGTTGACACCTGGTCAAAGTCACATGTTGACTCACTTCATCCAAGAGGAGAAGTGGAAATATGATAAGGCCAGAGAGATCAAGAAATCGCAGTACCGCAAAGAGAAGCTACTGAAGAAAAATGTTCTCAAAATGAAGCCTGAAGAACTCGTCAAGATGCAGGCTGAGATCAAAGCCCTCAGCGACAAATTTGACTCGTACTATGCTGATTGGCAAGGAGCCAAGGTCAGATTTGTGAGGCTGACTGATACCTTCACCAAGGGTGCAGCCTCAACGCAACAAATTCCTCAAGCTGAAGCATCTGTTCAGCAAACTGAAGAACATGCCAGCACCGCTGATGAAGTTCAGGCTGCTGAAGAAAATGCTAGTTCCAGGGCTGGTGCTCTACTCCAGCCACTGAAGAAATTGCCAGGGCATCCACTAGTGGTGCGCCTGAAGAAATTGAAGAAACCAGGGAAACTGCATCAGTTGTGCCTGAGGAAAATCAACCAGATTCCTCAGCTCCACCTGCGCCTACACCAACTCCTATCCTTCCATCCACATTGTATGTGAAGAAGACAAAGGCTGCAGAACGAGCTGCTGTGAAGAAAAGGAAGGCATCAAATGCTTCAGAATCTTCAGCTCCCAAGAAGATGAAGCCCATGACCAGCTCGTTTGCTAATCCCATTGATGTCGTTCCTATCTCCTCCGTGCCATCAAAGGACCTTGTTCCTTTTGGTGAAGATTATGAGATCCTAAGTGGATCAGATGAAGAAACTCAATCTGCTGCTTCGTCAGAGCAGATTGATGAAGAAATTGAAGCGGATGCAATCCCTTCAAACCCAATGGTCTCATCACCAATGCCTCAGTTTGATGCTGAAGAGGCTGGTGTTGAAGAAATTGATGAAGATGTGGATATTGGCAGCACAACTACGTTGATGAATGATGACTTTTGGGAAAGTCAGCACCCCAATTCCCCACTCTTCACCCCACTGCAGCAAATTCCTCACTCCCCTGCACCAACTGTTCAAATGGGCACTGAAGAAAATCATCCCACTGCATCTGTGAATGAAGGAATTCCAGCCACTAGTGCTGAAGAAACTGCTGCTGAAACAGACAAGGTGACTGCACCTGAGGAAAATCCTGAAATTCCTCAGCCTGAAGAACCTGATATTGTGATTCCTGAGGTCGTGATGCAACTCACTGACACTCCTCTGCCAAGGCCAAAGGATCCGTTCTCACGAAAACAGAAATTCAAGGCTGAAGACTTCTATGGCGAGCACGTGTTCTTCACTGAATACAACCCATATGACTCTGCTCGCATAAGGAAGAGGCGTTTCTGGACTGCCAGCCAAGCCAATTTCTATTCCTTAGTGCTTTACAACAAAGACAAAGTTTTCGACCATGCTCATATTCCTCACGTGGATATGGAGTCTTTGTCGTGCTTCACGCCAGTGCTCAGTGTTCTTCATGACGCTGGGCTGCTCAATTTTTGCACAGATATATGCGATTGGAATGAAGAACTTATTCTTCAATTCTATGCAACGTTGCACATCACCGGCAACTCTGAAGATATCAATTCATGGGTTTTGGACTGGATGACTGAGAACACACATTACAAGGCCCCAGCATCTGAATTGCTTTGGGTCCTTCCTCTGAGTCCACCCACTGAAGATGCTTGTTGTGTGTACAACGAACCTGAGCTTTCAAATCACTATATGCAAGTGCTGATGAAGCCTTTGAAGCCAGGGCAAGCTCCTCGAACCAAATTCCTCGTCAAGGAATAGTTGTATGTGCCAAGAATTGTCTATCGCATTCTGACGAAGACAATGAGTCCCATCAAAGGCCACGACTCGACTGATGAAGAAGTCATTGGCATCAAGAAGAATCTGCTTTTCAACATCATTCATGGCGTTCCCGTCAACTTCCATGATTTCTTCATGAGGACTCTGGCCAACATTGCTATGTCACCATTTGAGCTGAAGCCTTATGCACCTTGGATAATGAAATTCATCAGGACAAGGTCTTCACTCAACTACAAAGCTGAAACGCTCAACCACTGCAGCTACTTGCCTCCCATTGAAGTCCTCAAACGGACATTTTCCTCAGCTGAAGAAAAGGGCAAGGCCACTGCTGTGATAGATGAAGGCATTCGTCCATTGGATGGTCAATTTCGCAAAGCTGCATCTTACTCCACCAATGATGACTCTGCCACACATGACTCTGCTGCTAACACTGCCAAGCCAAATCCTCAAGCCACAGCACCCAGGGTGATGACTGACCGTGAGTTACTCCTCAGTCTTCATCAAAAGGTTGATCGCAATCACAAATGGGTCAAGCGTCAGTTTGGTTCAATTCTTCACAACATGACTTCCACACACAATACAGTGAACAAAAACCACCACTACCTTCATGAAACCCTCAACCGCACCTGGGCTGTTCTATCTCAAGTGTACAGTGCTGAAGATTTGGAGAAAATGGGTCTCAAAGAAGATTTTGACTGGTTTGCACCTCCTCCGAAGAAATACAAGAAGGTCCCAGTTCCTTCCTTGGTGGCCAGTTCATATTCTTCATCACGTGACACTGATGAAAATGAAGACTTGGACAACACTGCAGCAGGCCCTACTTCAATGACCGACCCCAACAACGCTGGCGCTCCTTCATCAACTTGAAAATCTTCAGGGGCGTTAGTCCTCAGTTTCGATCCTTTTGGTCATTCGATGACAAAGGGGGAGAAATCTGAGTTAGTCTTCAAGCGGGTCTATAATAAGGGCGTTTTTTTGCTAAGTTACAACTCTCGTTCTTCCAAAACTTTCATTGGATCAAGTTGTAATCTTAAACCCGATGGTGCGCTGATACTTTTGTTGCACTATGCTTTGATACTTTTGATGCGCTATTCTGCATGCTTATTCCTCATTAATATTATCGCACACATGCTGAATTACATCAGGCACCATATTTCATCATGCATTTCAAATTCTTCATATTATATATCAAATGTGTGTATGAATTACAAGATATAGGGGGAGATCTCCATGATTCAACTCTTCAAGTGTGCATTGCTTCAAAAGCAAAATCCTCACTATGCACATCTTCAGGGGGAGTTCTTCTATATCTTGCAATCAAATCCCTTAATATCAGTTTTTACACTTCATACATTTATCCCCGTTGAAAACTTAACCTATGTTGTCATCAATCACCAAAAAGGGGGAGCTTGTAAGTGCATCTAGTGCCCCTTAGTGATTTTGGTGTATTGAAGACTTATAGGTTAAGTATCTAATGCGTTTATGAGTGTACACAGGTCTATAAGTCTATGAGGAGTTTGATATTTACAGAGAAAGTCGACCCCTAAAAATGAAGTTCTTCGACTGAAGACTTTGATATACTAAAGACTTTCTGAAGACTTTGAAAGTGAAGAAATTGGTGTGACCTTGAAGACTCAGTATTCATTCGAGGAATATGAAGCGTGAAGACTTTTGTTTTCGTAGTTTCATTTTCTCTTTCTTGAGTCATAGGAAACACCGTACTGTTAAAGGGGGTCGAGGAAATACTAAGGAGAAAATTTCCATCTGATGCTCAACTCAAATCCTACACCTACCAATCCCTTCGAGTGAAGCCATTGGAAATCTCATACAGTTCAGTCAAATTAATCAGTGACAGAGACGCAGTTCTTCTGGTCACTGAGGACTTTGCTCTGACTGAGGAGTTAGGAATTTGCCAGTGCGAATAACCTACACAGTGAGGAACATGATAGCCCTGAGGAATTTGTACCTCAAATTTCCGACCGTTGTTGTGCTGCGCGCCAGCTGTCCTAAAATATCTTGTCCACCTAACGGTCATTTCATTGAAGGGCATTTATGTCTTATCATGTCGGGCTGCTCCCTAGGCTATAAATAGCCGCCCCCTACAACCACTAGCTTGTTGGATGCTCCGCGTGAACTGGACACTTGTCATTTCAGAGGAACCCATCCTCCGAGGACTTTGAGCGAAAATCATCAAGTGAGGAAAATCCAAACCCAAACCCAAAACACCTACAAACCCAAAGTGATTGAGCATCACTGAAGAGATTGATCCTGTGTGGATCCGACGCTTGTTACCTTTGAAGACTGTGCTTCTTCCAGACGGTTAGGCGTCAAGGTCTAGAGCATCCAAGAGGAATTGTGGATCGCCGAGTGACCAAGTCTGTGAAGGTTTGGAAGTCACCTGAAGACTTACCACGAGTGATTGGGCGAGGATTGTGTGTCCTTAGCTCAAGGAGAATGCGGTGAGGACTGTGTGTCCAGGACTAGGTGTCCTCGAGTTTAAATACTCAGCCGCTCCAACCAGATGTACAACTGAGACAGCAGTTGGAACTGGTCTACCAAATCATTGTCTTCACCAAGCTTACTGGTTCTATTTCCTCAACACTTTCATTTCCTCATTACTGTGTTGTGTGTTTATCATATCTGTGTTTGAAGACTTTGACTAAAGACTTTCTCAATTTCCTCAGTTCAATTTCTTCAGTCTGTTTGTCTTCACCTTGTGTTATCCTGTGTTTACGCTTTCTGTACTCAGTGTTTGTCTTCATTTCATCATGATGACTATGCTAGGATTCTGTTATGTTTTCATCTGAGTACTTATTCCGCTGCTAGTAGTTCTTCGCTAAGGAATTTCCTCACGAGCAAATTCCTCAGTGAAGAATCTCATAAAAATCGCCTATTCACCCCCCCCTCTAGTCGATATAACGCACTTTCATACATGTGTGAATACATAAACAAATATTGTTTCCCTAGTAAGCCTCTACTAGACTAGCTCGTTGATAAAAGATGGTTAAGGTTTCCTAACCATAGACATGTGTTTTCATTTGATAACAGGATCACATCATTAAGAGAATGATGTGATGGACAAGACCCATCTTATAGCTTAGCATAATGATCGTTCAGTTTATTGCTATTGCTTTGTTCATGTCAAATACATATTCCTTAGACTATGAGATTATGTAACTCCTGGATACCGAAGGAGTACCTTGTGTGCTATCAAACATCACAATGTAACTGGGTGATCACAAAGATGCTCTATAGGTATCTCCGAAGTTGTTTGTTGAGTTGGCATAGATCGAGATTAGGATTTGTCACTCCGAGTATCGGAGAGGTATCTCTGGGCCCTCTCGGTAATACACATCATAAGCTTGCAAAAAAATGACTAAGGAGTTAGTTATGAGTTGTATTACAGAACGAGTAAAGAGACTTGCCGGTAACGAGATTGAACTAGGTATGAAGATACCGACGATCGAATCTCGAGCAAGTAACATACCGACGGACAAAGGGAATTGCGTATGTTGTCATAACGGTTCGACCGATAAAGATCTTCGTAGAATATGTAGGAGCCAATATGCGCATCCAGGTTCCCCTATTGGTTATTGACCGGAGAGGTGTCTCGGTCATGTCTACATAGTTCTCGAACCCGTAGGGTCTACACGCTTAACGTTCATTGACGATATAGTGTTATATGAGTTATATGTTTTTGTGACTGAATGGTGTTGGAGTCCCGGATGAGATCACGGACATGACGAGGAGTCTCGAAATGGTTGAGAGGTAAAGATTGATATATAGGCCGATGGTGTTTGGACACCGGAAGTGTTTCAGGACGTACCGGGAAGGAATCGAGTCACCGGAAGGGGTTCCGGGCACCCCACGGGCAAGTTATGGGCCAAAGGAGGGGACAAACCAGCCGACAAGGGGGCTGGTGCGCCCCCTCCCTTGTTTGGCCAGCCCTAGGGAAGGAAAAGGTGGAGGGCTAGCCCCTCCTGCCTTTCCTTCTCATGGGAGAGAGGAAAGGGGGGCGCCACCCTCCCCTGCCTTTTCCCGCACTCCAAATAAGGAAAGGGGGCGCGGCTTGGGAGGGACCCCAAGTGGGATTCCTCCTACTTGGACGCCTCCTTTGGCTGCTCCTCCCTCCCTCCCACCTATATATATATGTGGGAGGGGGCGCCTAGCACACAACAGAAAATTTCCTAGCCGTGTGCGGCGCGCCCTCCACCGTTTACACCCCTAGGTGAAGCCCTGCAAAGATCTCTTCACCATCACAGTCAGCATGCTATCGTGCTGCCGGAAATCATCTACTACCTCGACGTCTTGCTGGATCAAGAAGGCAAGGGACGTCACCAAGCTGAACATGTGCAGAACGCGGAGGTGACGTGCGTTCGATACTTGATCGGTTGAAACGCGAAGAAGTTCGACTACATCAACCGCATTGTGAAACGCTTCCCCTTATGGTCTATGAGGGTACGTAGACACACTCTCCCCCTCATTGCTATGCATCTCCATGGATAGATCATTGCGTGTGCGTAGAAATTTTTTGTCTTCCATGCAACGTTTCCCAACATCGTCCTCATCATTGGCTTCAGTGTCGGCGGCGTGACCATTGTCTTTAGTGTTGAAGATGGACTTGGCGACGAATGCCGAAGCTAGAGCCAAGCTTGCCACGCTTGAATCAGACTCCTCCTCGAACTCTGCC
This sequence comes from Aegilops umbellulata, assembly GCA_032464435.1. Taxonomy (NCBI): domain Eukaryota; kingdom Viridiplantae; phylum Streptophyta; class Magnoliopsida; order Poales; family Poaceae; genus Aegilops; species Aegilops umbellulata. The sequence goes on from CP136060.1 coordinate 294,125,719, forward strand.
ACCTCTGCCTCCTCAGAAGCAGACTCCTCCTCTAAATCCATTTCCTTCCCAATGAAAGCGCGTGCAGTGCCAAATGAGCTCTTCTTGTATGATGATGACTTTGATGAAGACTTTGAAGATTTCTTCTTCTTCTTGTCGTCAGAGTCATATTCCTTGCTCTTGTTCTTTTTCTTTGCTTCCTTCTCCCATGGGGGACAGTCATATATGTAGTGACCTAGTTTCTTGCATTTGTGGCATGTTCTCTTCTTGTAGTCACGAGAGGAACTCTCATCATTCTTGGAACTAGATCTTGAAGACTTTCCAAAGCGATTCTTCTTGGAGAACTTCTGGAACTTTTTCACAAGCTTTGCTAGCTCTTTGCCAATGTCTTCAGGATCATCGGAACTGCAGTCAGATTCTTCTTTAGATGAGGAAACAACTTTGGCCTCCAAAGCACGAGATCAACCATAGTTGGGGCCATAGATATCTCTCTTCTCAAACAGCTGGAACTCATGTGTGTTGAGCCTCTCAAGTATGTTAGACGGATCGAGATCTCTGAAGTCAGGGAGTTCTTGGACCATCAAGGCCAAGGTGTCAAATGAGCTGTCAAGTGATCTCAGTAGCTTCTTCACAATTTCATGCTTGGTGATCTCAGTGGTGCCGAGTGCGCGAAGCTCATTTGTGATATCAGTGAGGCGGTCAAACCTGAGCTGGACATTCTCATTTTCAATTCTCTTGAATCGGTTGAAGAGATTGCGAAGCACATCTATTCTTGAGTCTGTCTATGTTGAGACGCTTCGTTGACCTAGGACAGCCAGTCCCAAACAAGCCTCGCAGTTACCAGTGCACTCACACGGCCATACTGTCCTTTGGTCAGATGACCACAGATGATGTTCTTGGCGGTTGAGTCCAGTTGCGCGAACCTCTTGACATCAGCAATGGTGACGCCTTCACCGACTTTGGGAACGCCAGTCTTGACGACATACCAGAGGTCGATGTCAATGGCTTCAAGATACATGCGCATCTTATTCTTCCAGTAGGGGTAATCAGTGCCATCGAAGACGGGGCACGCAACGGAGACCTTGATTATCCCTGCAGTCGACATAGCTAAAACTCCAGGTGGTTAAACCGACTCACACAGAACAAGGGAGCACCTTGCTCTGATACCAATTGAAACTGCTAGTTATCGACTAGAGGGGGGTGTATAGGCGATTTTTATGAAAGTCTTGAAAACACGAGGTCTTTGAAGACAAACAATCAAATGGAACCTATATGATATGCAGCGGAAGATAAACTACTCTATACAAACCATAGTCAAGTAAGCAATATAATGAAAGCATGAAGACTAATAGCAGCTAGGTAGTACAGACCGGAATGGAAGACAGTGTGAAACCAAACAGGTAAAAGTCTTCGCACAGTGAAGTCAAATAGAACAGGCAAACAAGCAATGACTTCGCGAAGACAAACTGAAATATAAAGGAGGTAGGGGATAGCACCGGTAGCTTTGTGAAGACAAGGATTTGGTAGACCAGTTCTAATTGTTGTGACAACTGTACGTCTAGTTAGGAGGCTAAGATTGAACTCAGAAGACCACGTCTTCATCTTATTCCCCTTGAGCTAAGGACACTTAGTCCTCGCCCAATCACTCTGGTAAGTCTTCAAGGTAGACTTCCAAACCTTCACAAACTCCGTTCACCGGCGATCCACAATGACTCCTGGATCTTCAGAACGTGACGCCTAACTGGCTGGAGGATACAAAGTACTAAAGAGTAACAAGTCTTCAGGTCATGTGGATAGAAAGACTTCAGTGATGCCTAACACTCTTTGGCTCTGGGTGTTTTGGGCTTTGTCCTCGCAAGGATCCTCTCTCTCAAAGGCTTCAGAGGTGGGTTGCTCTCAAACGACAAAAGTCGTGCACTAACAATGAGCAGCCACCAATTTATGGTGGAGGGGGTGGGCTATTTATAGCCCGCAGGCAACCCGACATGATATGTCCGAAATGACCCTGGTTCACTAAGGAACCGACATGTGTCCAACAGACGGATTTCAAGCACACACAGCAGCTTGGCTTGGGCTACAAGCAAAGCTGACTCATCCAACTCTGGATAAGATTTGGTATCATTGTCTTCACTAGAAGACATAGGGTTTTGGTTGAGCATCACGTCAGTCTTCTGACTTTGTTCACTTGGACCCCACTTAACAGTTCAGTGGTTCCTATGACTCAATAAAGAAGAAAAGGAAACTACGAAAGGAACTATGTCCTCACACTCCATAGTCTTCAAGTGAATGTCTAATGTCATTATCTTTAACGTGAATGTCTTCATGAACCACCATTGTCTTCAATGTCATCATATATTTTTAGGGGTCATCTCTGGTAGGTAAACCGAATCAATGAGGGACTACTACCTGTGTTATCCTGCAATTCTCACAAACACATTAGTCCCTCAACCACGCTTGTCGTCAATACTCCAAAACCAACTAGGGGTGGCGCTAGATGCACTTACATGCGGTAAAACCAATTGAAGGTGAGCTTGAAGCGGAGTGGGCAATCGGTTTAACCAAGGCCGACTGGATCCTAATCGGATTAGCCAAATCCGAATGGAGCCCAATTAGTTTCGCCGTGGATCAATCGGCATCACATAAGCCGACGCTGTATTATTTTTGAAAAATTTCAAAACTGTGTATTGTTTCTTGAATTGATTAAAAAATGTATATTATCTATACCAATATAAAAATACCCAAAGGGGTAGATCCAACAAATCCCGGTCGTCAAATCAGGTCAATCCAACGACTCAGGCTCCTTCAATGGTAAGCGCTCAACACGTATAGTGTGCAGTTAATATCATACCAAATGTCAATGCCAATGCTAATCACATAATTAATATGTAAATAATATCCTACCTAATATTTACGTGTAATTAATATATTACCTACTCCCTCCGTCCTGTGATTCTTGTCGTGGGCGCAGTTCATTGGTGATTTTGCAAAAAAGCACTCGTAGTTTTAAAATCGTCCGAAACAAGCCCCTCCGCCCCCTGTCTTCTTACTCCTCCATCGATAGGGGCCAGCGCCGCCCAGCTGCGCGATTCACCACTGTAGGATCGGAAGTATGTCTAGAGGGGGGTGATTAGACTACTTGACCAAATAAAAACTTAACATTTCCCCAATTTTAGTTCTTGGCAGATTTTAGCAACTTTAGGACAAGTCAAGCAATCATCACACAATTCAAGAAAGCATGCAAAGAGTATATAGGCAGCGGAAAGTAAAGCATGCAACTTGCAAGAATGTAAAGGGAAGGGTTTGGATAATTCAAACGCTATTGGAGACACGGATGTTTTTCCCGTGGTTCGGATAGGTGGTGCTATCCTACATCCACGTTGATGGAGACTTCAACCCACGAAGGGTAATGGTTGCGCGAGTCCACGGAGGGCTCCACCACGAAGGGTCCACGAAGAAGCAACCTTGTCTATCCCACCATGGCCATCGCCCATGAAGGACTTGCCTCACTAGCGGTAGATCTTCACGAAGTAGGCGATCTCCTTGCCCTTACAAACTCCTTGGTTCAACTCCACAATCTTGTCGGAGGCTCCCAAGTGACACCTAGCCAATCTAGGAGACACCACTCTCCAAGAAGTAACAAATGGTGTGTTGATGATGAACTCCTTGCTCTTGTGCTTCAAATGATAGTCTCCCCAACACTCAACTCTCTCTCACAGGATTTGGATTTGGTGGAAAGAAGATTTGAGTGGAAAGCAACTTGGGGAAGGCTAGAGATCAAGATTCATATGGTAGGAATGGAATATGTTGGCCTCAACACAAGGGTAGGTGGTTCTCTCTCAGAACATATGAGTTGGAAGTGTAGATGTGTTCTGATGGCTCTCTCCACGAATGAAGAGGAGGTGGAGGGGTATATATAGCCTCCACTTAAAATCCAACCGTTCCACACAATTTACCAATCTCGGTGGGACCGAATCAAACTCGGTCGGACCGAAAAGGTAAACCTAGTGACCGTTAGAGATTTTCGGTGGGACTGACATGCAACTCGGTAGGACCGATATGGTTAGGGTTTGGGCATAACGTAATCTCGGTGAGACCGATTACACAAACTCGGTGAGACCGATTTGGTAATTAGCTAACCAGAGAGTTGGTCAGGCAAACTCGGTGGGACCGATTTGCTCTTTCGGTGAGACCGAAAAGTTACAAAAGGGAAACAGAGAGTTTGCATTGCAATCTCAGTGGGACCGATCCGCTCTTTCGGTGAGACCGAAAAGTTACGAAAAGGAAACAAAGAGGTTGCAATCCAATCTCGGTGAGACCGAGATCCCTATCGGTAGAACCGATTTGCTAGGGTTTTGGCAGTGGCTTATGACAAGTGAAACTCGGTGGCGCCGGATGGAAAGAATCAGTAGGACCGAGTTTGGCTTCGGGTTTAGGTCATATGGAGATATGGGAAAGTAGCTGAGGATTTTGGAGCATATCATTAAGCACATAAAGCAAAGGGCTCATTAAGCAACACCTCATCCCTCCTTGATAGTATTGGCTTTTCATATGGACTCAATGTGATCTTGGATCACTAAAAGTGTAAAATGAAGAGTCTTGAGCTTGAAGCTTTAGCCAATCCTTTGTCCTTAGCATTTTGAGGGTTCCACTTTCACCATCCATGCCATGCCAATCATTGAGCTTTCCTGAAATAATTGTCTTGGAATAACATTAGCTCAATGAGCTATATGTTGTTATGAATTACCAAAACCACCTAGGGATAGTTGCACTTTCAATCTCCCCCTTTTTGGTAATTAATGACAACATATAGATCAAAGCTTCGACAAATGATAATAAGAATGAATTATATCGTCGCTTTGAGAAGTATGTGATAAGTAAGAGCTCCCCCTAAATTTGTGCATATTTAAAATTTGCTTTGGACTGCAAATGCACAAGAAGTTAGAATTATGGGTTACTCTTCCATGTCACATAAATCTTGGTGGAGAGCTCAAAATGATAACAATGAAATACATGCACTCATCACCAAGGGAAAGTGAATGACCACATAAGATAGATAAGATATATCAAGCATGCATAAGTGTAGCTTATGATCAAACACATGATCATCATTGTCTCACAAGCATATCAAAGTATCTCGACCAAAAGCAAATAATGTTTGAGAAACCACGAAATAAAGCACGAGAGAAAAACAACACACTCTCTCTCTCTCTCTTGAAGCCTATGATCTATACACTTTCTCCCCCTTTGGCAACAAGTTACCAAAAAGTTCCTAGAAAATGCATAGTGCTAAATCGACACTCAGACTTGATCTTCTGGTGGAGGTGGAGTCCTGATAACTCCAAGGACGAAGGCTTCCGTAGATGCGGTAGGAGTTGGAGCTGAAGTGGATGCTGGAGCAGGTTGGGCTGGTGCTGCGGCTGGAGCTGAGGCGGTGGCTCTTGTGTCAGGAACTGGCACTGCACTGGACCTCTGAGCTCGTGGCACTCTGGCAAATGCATCAGTGGTTGTCTTCCCTTTCCTCTCCTGCATGTCATCTTGGAGCTGATCCACTGTTGTCTGAATCTCTGTCACCTTGATATCCAAGTCATAGAACTTTTGTTCTACGATTCTCTCTAAGCTTGCCTGGTTTTGAGTTAGGGTGGCCAGTCCTTTCTCAATCCGTAGGGCGGATGCAATCAAGTAACTGAGCTGCTCTTGCTTGTTCTTCAAGAAGTACTCAGATGCCTCCTCTTGAGTTGGCATCTTGGCAGCTTTCTCCTTCTTTGCCTTCTCCTTCTTGGCTTGTGCATGGGCTGAAAATGGTTCATCTTTGGTCATCACAACTTGGTTGTCCTCGAAATCTGGATAGATAGGAAAATGTTCCTTGTCCAACAAGTATGTGTCTGTGCCCATTCTTGAGTTGATCAACATCTGGATCTGAGGGGCATAACCACAGCTCCTCTTCTGATCTGCTGCAGTCCTCTTGATAGTCTCTACTATGAGGCTCATGACCTTGAATTTCTGAGGCACATCAAAGATATGTAGCAAGTTGATGGCATGACCTCTAATCATCCTGTGATCTCCAGACTTGGGCAAAGTGTGTGCCTAAGGATCCAGTTGATCGTAGGCAGACCTGACAACAAGTGTTTTACAGACCCAAACTGGTGAGTGTCAAGATCATCTATTGGAATCTCCTTGTACATATTTGCCATAGAGTTATGATCCATCTTCTTCTTGGAATAGACATCCAAGTCATCCTCATTTTCTTCTGGGGCATTGATAAGCTGTGCCCACTCAGCAACTGTTGATTGGTACCTCGTACCTTCTGACATCCAGACAATCCTCCCATCTGGATAAAAGTGTGTTGTGGAGTAGAACTGCATGATAAGCTCCTCATTCCACTTTGTGAGCTTCTGCCCAACAAAGTCTTCTACTCCACATGCCTTGAAGCTGTCCTGCACTCCAGGGTAGTGCTCTTCATTTTCCTTGATATATTCCCAGTTGACATATCTCATATCACACACAATTGGCTTCTTGTCTAACAAGACTGTCTCATAGAAGTCCTGTTGTTCCTTAGTGTGGAACCTGTAGTCAACGGCAGTCCTTCTCCTGATAGCATAGGGATCCTCAGCTCTCCATTTTCTCAGTCCAGAGTCTCTCCTGATCTTCATATCCTCAGCCACAGGATGTGCATCATTGTGGTCTGGGATCTTTGGCTTCAATTTTCTCAACACCTGGCCTTCCTCTTCTTCTGCAGTTTCATGCACTGGGGCCTTGTTCTTTTCAGCAGCTGGGATGCTCCTAGTATTCCTATTTGGAGCCGACTTGGCTTTGGATGCAGTCTTGGGGGCTTCCTTGGGCTTAGATGTAGCTGCCCCTGATCTTATGGCATCACCCATTAGCTTGGGTGCCTTAGGTGCTGGTGCAGCACCCTCTTCCTCTTCTTCTTCTTCATCAGAAGAATGTTGTTCAAATTCAGCCATGGGATCAACCTTCTTGCAACATCTTCCTCTCTTCCTTTCCTTCTTTCCTTCAACAACAACTGGTTCTTTGGGAGTGGGCTTCTCAGGAATCTTGGTTGAGGCTCTGGCCTTTGGCATAGGCTGCCTGCCTGCTGGCCTTTTGACCTTTAAGCCTGGCTTAGTGCTCTGCCTTGAACCATGCTCTTTCTTGAGTTCAACTTTCTTGGAAGTTGCTTCCTCCTCTGCCACATAATCTTCATCCTCTGATTCTGAGGTTCTCTTCTTTCTTTGCCTTGTGGCAGCTTTTGGCAGGTTGCTAGGGGTGCTCCTGCTGCCATCATCTGAAGAACTGGAGGGACTAGTGCCCTCACTCATTTGCACTGGCTGCTCTGACAAATTCTGGCTATCACTTTGGTCTGACATGATGAACAAGCTGACTGCTGACCCTGTGAACAGTTTATAGATGAGGTAGAGTGGATGAGCATCACAAAATGCAGAGGTTTTTGCAAAAGAATGATTCAAAAACTTAGTTTTAGTTTCCCACAGAAAGCATCTTGGATCTACCGATTTTTAAACTCGGTGATACCGAAGCAGTTTTTGGAACCTAAACTAGTGAACTCGGTCAGACCGAGTCACAGTTCGGTGGCACCGAGACTGCTAGGGTTTCACAAAGTTCCAGAATCAGTCACACCGATTAGTAATACTCGGTCAGACCGAGTCTCACTTGTGCAATGGCGTAAGCCAAATCGGTGGGACCGAGTTTTTCAACTCGGTGGGTCCGAGATGGTCTCGACGGAAACCTAACCCTAAAATTTTCGAATCAAACCTAATCTATGAGTTCATTGACTGGATAGAAGTTTATCAAACGTGGCAAGAATCATTATGATCACAATGTGCTAGGAATCGGATTGGGGAAGAGCACAAAGATCGAGTCCATACCCTCGACAACGGCGGGGTTGATTCCCGTTGACGGCGACGGAGACCAGCGACTGGAGGCGGCTGGCGGCGAGGAGACGATCCGGAGACCACGTTGGCAGAGCGAGCTATGGCGCGGGCGAAGGGGTTCGGAGAAATTTCCAAATTTTTGCCCGTGTCTATATATAGCCCGACCCTGTCGGTGTGACCGAGTGGAACAACTCGGTGGCACCGAGATGCAAAACTGTATACAGTTATTGCAACTCGGTGTGACCGAATGGTTCAAATCCGTTGCACCGAGATCGAAAACATAGATCAACTTAATGATCTCGGTAAGACCGAATGTAGGGTATCGGTCAGACCGAGAATCACAAAGAGGTTTTGGAAGTTTAAGTCTATGACGAATCGGGGACTCCGAGTGCTCCTCACACAGAGTGGTTCAAATCTGACTTGATCAATTTTGTGATGTAGCATGAATAGAGTTTGAGACGAGAAAAGCATAGATAGCTAAAGGAGGTTCTTAGGCATTCTTGTCCATCCACTTGGCAAGAGAACAATAAAACCAAACAATCAAAGCAACAAGTGGATGTCCTCGAATGAGTAAAATATGCAAACAACATGCTCACACAATAAAATGGCAATTGAAATATGTGACAAAGCATGCACAACCAATTCTAGCATCTATCAAGCAATTGGCGATGGCTAGGTCATCTATATATGAGTATATTGACTTAGGAGTCAAATGAGAACATTTGATCATAGGTCATACTCATTGTTTAAGATCAAGTGGGGTTACCACTTTTACATAAAGCATTGTTGTGTTCACATCATTAGAGTTGCTTTAACTCAAGTCTTAGAGTAAAGCTCCCCCTAGATGTGATATCCCCCCTAAGAGGGATGAACTAACCTTGGGTTTTGTCGATGATGACTTCATGTAGATGTCGAAGATGTGGATGCTCAATGTTGATGTAGATCACTTGGAGCTATCCTTTTGAGTGAATTGCACTTTCAATGCCTACATGGGTTAGTCCCACAAGGAACAAACAAGTATATCCATAGACATAGAGTGATGCACACACAAGATGATGTCTATGAAAGCTTTTAGGTTACCTTGTCCCTTGACTTACCAACAAGAGGGTTTGTGACTCCTTGAACTAGTGCAAGATGTGGAAGTTGATTGCACTTGTTCTTGCCAAAATGATAAGAGTGAAGTATGTTGGCGGAGTCACCCTCAAGAACTCTCTAGTTCTTCTTCTTTTGGATCCACACCATCTTGATGGGAATCCTTGGAGTTGTAGTCGTACTTGATGAAGTGGAACTTGAAGTAATCTTGGGAATCCACTTGACTAAGGTCTTAGGAGCTTCTTTAAATGCATCTATTTCCTCTTGAAGCTTGTCCTTGCCTTTTTGCTTGTAGTCTTGAGGTGGAAGATCATCTTGAGTTTGTGTCCCCTTGAAAGAAGTAGGATCATACTTCTCTTGTTGAGGAACAAACTTTGTCTTGGGGTATTGACCTTCTTACCACTCAACTCCATTGGCATTGAACCTTCGTTCAAAACCAACACCTTGTCTCTTCTGGTGCCTTCCTTGCTTGCGTACAATCTCCTCGAATTGCTTACTTCCAGCAAGGCTTTTGTACACACCTTTCTCTATGATTTCCTTCAATATGCTATTTTCTTGCTCAAGTGTAACTTGGCTAAGAGAATCATTAGTGGAATCAAGAGAACTACTAGAAGCAACAATATTGGATTTAACATGATCATTGTTACTACTGGAGGAAGAATCTTTCTTATCCTTGTTACTAGTCTTGACTTGAGGCATGTAAGTGGATAAAAGTAAACGTTTGGCAATGTAAGAAGAACTTTTCTTGCAGAGATCATCATTGATTGCCTTTAAGAGTTCATGCTCTTGCTCAAGATTGAGCTTTTCAAAGCGTAACTTCTCATGAGCTCTTAAAAGTTCTCGATGATCTTCGAAGATAGTTTCATGAGCTAACTTAAGAGTGTTTAGTTCTTTAGTTAGAGCCTCAATTTTCTCCTTATCATTGTCATTCGTTTTAGCATGATTAATTGACGTTTCATCATAGTATTCATCACTAGAGTTGTCAACAAGTAAATCATCATCACCTAACAAGTCATCTTCATCACTATTGAAATCAACATACTCAGGGTGAGTTACCTTAGGACCTTTGGCCATGAAGCATCTTCCAATTCCTTCATTTGGTGAATCAAATATGTCGTAGGAGTTGGTTGACACAAGTGCTAGTCCGGCAACACCTTCATCTTGAGTATATTCGGAGTCGGAGTGATAACTTCTCTCGGAGTGGTTGTTGGAGTCGGAGCCGGATACCCATTCACCAACATGAGCTTGATGTCTTCGTTTTGTGTAGCTCCTTGATGATTTCTCCTTTCTTTCCGAATCCTTGCTTCTCCGTGAGTATCTTCGTTCATAACGATCATCTCTACTCCTTCTCTCTCTTGATGGTGATTCTTCTCTTTTGCTTCTTCTTTTTGGAGAATCTTCTCTTCTTTTGTAGGGAGCCGTACACTCATTGGAATAGTGTCCGGGTCTTCCACAATTTTAGCAGTTTTGCTCTCGACTAGAAGATCTTTTGTCATTGTAGGACCTTGACTTGGAGCTTCTATCTTTGCTTCTACTCTTGTAGAACTTTTTGAAGTTCTTCACCATTGAGATCAATTCTTCGTTGAAGTTTTGTTTCTCACTTGATGATGTGGGGGCTTCACATGAGGCTTTGTAAGCACCACTTGATTTGTTGTGAAGTTCCTCTTTATCCTTGAGCGACATCTCATGAGCAACAATTCTTCCAATGACTCCCGTTGGCTTGAGATCTTTGTAATTGGGCATCATTTGGATCAATGTGCACACGGTATCATATTTTCCATCCAAGGCTCTTAGTATCTTCTTGATGATGAATCTATCGGTCATCTCTTCACTTCCTAAGCCGGCAATCTCGTTTGTGATGAGAGCAAGCCTAGAGTACATTTCAGCGACACCTTCACCATCCTTCATTTTGAACTTGTCAAGTTGACTTTGAAGCACATCCAATTTGGATTCCATGACGGAGTCGGTACCTTCGTGCATATCAATCAAAGTATCCCAAATTTCCTTTGCATTCTCAAGACTGCTGATTTTGTTGAATTCTTTGGGGCACAATCCGTTGAAGAGAATATCACAAGCTTGAGCGTTGTATTGTGGCATCTTCAACTCATCCGCGGTAGCTTCACGGTTTGGTTCTTTCCCATCGAAGAAGTCACCTTGCAAACCAACACACACAATAGCCCAAACGGCGGGGTTATGTCCAAGAATATGCATTTTCATTTTATGCTTCCAACTAGCAAAATTAGTACCATCAAAGTAAGGACCTCTACGGTGATAATTTCCCTCACTAGACGCCATACTCTCCTAGGTTGTGAAACCAAGGCTATGACCACCAAAAGCTATGGAAATCAAAGCAAATGGAGACCAAAGCTCTGATACCACTTGTAGGATCGGAAGTATGTCTAGAGGGGGGGTGATTAGACTACTTGACCAAATAAGAACTTAACCTTTTCCCAATTTTAGTTCTTGGCAGATTTTAGCAACTTTAGGACAAGTCAAGCAATCATCACACAATTCAAGCAAGCATGCAAAGAGCATATAGGCAGCGGAAAGTAAAACATGCAACTTGCAAGAATGTAAAGGGAAGGGTTTGGAGAATTCAAACGCTATTGGAGACACGGATGTTTTTCCCGTGGTTCGGATAGGTGGTGCTATCCTACATCCACGTTGATGGAGACTTCAAACCACGAAGGGTAATGGTTGCGCGAGTCCACGGAGGGCTCCACCACGAAGGGTCCACGAAGAAGCAACCTTGTCTATCCCACCATGGCCATCGCCCACGAAGGACTTGCCTCACTAGCGGTAGATCTTCACGAACTAGGCGATCTCCTTGCCCTTACAAACTCCTTGGTTCAACTCCACAATCTTGTCGGAGGCTCCCAAGTGACACCTAGCCAATCTAGGAGACACCACTCTCCAAGAAGTAACAAATGGTGTGTTGATGATGAAGTCCTTGCTCTTGTGCTTCAAATGATAGTCTCCCCAACACTCAACTCTCTCTCACAGGATTTGGATTTGGTGGAAAGAAGATTTGAGTGGAAAGCAACATGGGGAAGGCTAGAGATCAAGATTCATATGGTAGGATTGGAATATGTTGGCCTCAACACAAGGGTAGGTGGTTCTCTCTCAGAACATATGAGTTGGAAGTGTAGATGTGTTCTGATGGCTCTCTCCACGAATGAAGAGGAGGTGGAGTGGTATATAGAGCCTCCACTTAAAATCCAACCATTACACACAATTTACCAATCTCGGTGGGACCGAATCAAACTCGGTCGGACCGAAAAGGTAAACCTAGTGACCGTTAGAGATTTTCGGTGGGACTGACATGCAACTCGGTAGGACCGATATGGTTAGGGTTTGGGCATAACGTAATCTCGGTGAGACCGATTACACAAACTCGGTGAGACCGATTTGGTAATTAGCTAACCAGAGAGTTGGTCAGGCAAACTCGATGGGACCGATTTGCTCTTTCGGTGAGACCGAAAAGTTACAAAAGGGAAACAGAGAGTTTGCATTGCAATCTCGGTGGGACCGATCCGCTCTTTCGGTGAGACCGAAAAGTTACGAAAAGGAAACAGAGAGGTTGCAATCCCATCTCGGTGAGACCGAGATCCCTATCGGTAGAACCGATTTGCTAGGGTTTTGGCAGTGGCTTATGACAAGTGAAACTCGGTGGCGCCGGATGGAAAGAATCGGTAGGACCGAGTTTGGCTTTGGGTTTAGGTCATATGGAGATATGGGAAAGTAGCTGAGGATTTTGGAGCATATCATTAAGCACATAAAGCAAAGGGCTCATTAAGCAACACCTCATCCCTCCTTGATAGTATTGGCTTTTCCTATGGACTCAATGTGATCTTGGATCAGTAAAAGTGTAAAATGAAGAGTCTTGAGCTTGAAGCTTTAGCCAATCCTTTGTCCTTAGCATTTTGAGGGTTCCACTTTCACCATCCATGCCATGCCAATCATTGAGCTTTCCTGAAATAATTGTCTTGGAATAGCATTAGCTCAATGAGCTATATGTTGTTATGAATTACCAAAACCACCTAGGGATAGTTGCACTTTCAACCGCCCATCAGGAAGTGCTCCGCCACTGTCGCCACATACCTGCTCTGCCGCCGCCATCGCCAAGTACCTACTCCGCCGCCTCCCCCGCTCAGACCTGCATCACCGCGATCCCCACCCGCCTCGATTACCTACGGGCGTCATTGGGACCTCCGGCCGCGTCCTCCTCGAGCTCGCGGGCGTCCACCTCGAGCTCCCGTGCATCCTCCTCAAGATCCAGCGCATCCTCCTCGAGCTCCCGCGCGTGCGCCGCCATAGTTCCTCCCGGCCGCGATCCCCTACGGGCGTCGCCAGAAATTGCCTCCACGATCTGGTTGACCAGGAGCTCGCGCGCTCCCTCCTCGATCTCTCGCGCGTCCTCCTCAATCTCCCACGCAAGCCCGTGCAACTCCTTCTCCCCAGCCCGGGTGCCCGGGCGACTGCTTCTCCCCTACCGCCGGTGGAGCTCCTCTGTGTAAGTGCATCTAGTGCCCCTTAGTGATTTTGGTGTATTGAAGACTTATAGGTTAAGTATCTAATGCGTTTATGAGTGTACACAGATCTATAAGTCTATGAGGAGTTTGATATTTACAGAGAAAGTCGACCCCTAAAAATGAAGTTCTTCAACTGAAGACTTTGATATACTGAAGACTTTCTGAAGACTTTGAAAGTGAAGAAATTGGTGTGACCTTGAAGACTTGGTATTCATTCGAGGAATATGAAGCGTGAAGACTTTTGTTTTCGCAGTTTCATTTTCTCTTTCTTGAGTCATAGGAAACACCGTACTATTAAAGGGGGTCGAGGAAATACTAAGGAGAAAATTTCCAAGTGATACTCAACTCAAATCCTACACCTACCAATCCCTTCGAGTGAAGCCATTGGAAATCTCATACAGTTCAGTCAATTTCTTCAGTGACAGAGACGCAGTTCTTCTGTTTCTGAGGACTTTGCTCTGACTGAGGAGTTAGGAATTCGCCAGTGCGAATTGCCTACACAGTGAGGAACATGATAGCCCTGAGGAATTTGTACCTCAAATTTCCGACCGTTGCTGTGCTGCGCGCCAGCTGTCCTAAAATATCTTGTCCACCTAACGGTCATATCATTGAAGGGCATTTATGTCTTATCATGTCGGGCTGCTCCCTAGGCTATAAATAGCCTCCCCCTACAACCACTAGCTGGTTGGCTGCTCCGCGAGAACTTGACACTTGTCATTTGAGAGCAACCCATCCTCCGAGGACTTTGAGCGAAAATCATCAAGTGAGGAAAATCCAAACCCCAAACCCAAAACACCTACAAACCCAAAGTGATTGAGCATCACTGAAGAGATTGATCCTGCGTGGATCCGACGCTTGTTCCCTTTGAAGATTGTGCTTCTTCCAGACGGTTAGGCATCAAGGTCTAGAGCATCCAAGAGGAATTGTGGATCGCCGAGTGACCAAGTCTGTGAAGGTTTGGAAGTCACTTGAAGACTTACCACGAGTGATTGGGCGAGGACTGTGTGTTCTTAGCTCAAGGAGAATACGGTGAGAACTTGGTGTCCCGAGCTGCGTGCTTAGGACTGGGTGTCCGGGACTGTGTGTCCTCGAGTTTAAATACTCAGCCGCTCCAACCAGATGTACAACTGAGACAGCAGTTGGAACTGGTCTACCAAATCATTGTCTTCACCAAGCTTATTGGTTCTATTTCCTCAACACTTTCATTTCCTCATTACTGTGTTGTGTATTTGTTCATATCTATGTTTGAAGACTTTGACTGAAGACTTTCTCTCAATTTCCTCAGTTCAATTTCTTCAGTCTGTTTGTCTTCATCTAGTGTTATCCTGTGTTTACGCTTTCTGTACTCTGAGTTTGTCTTCATTTCATCATGATGACCATGCATGTATTCTGCTATGTTTACCTCTGAGTACTTATTCCGCTGCTAGTAGTTCTTCGCTAAGGAATTTCCTCACGAGCAAATTCCTCAATGAAGAATTTCATAAAAATCGCCTATTCACCCCCCCCCTCTAGTCGATATAGCGCACTTTCAATTGGTATCAGAGCAAGGTACTCCCTTGTTCTGTGTGATTTTGGTTTAACCGCCTGGAGTTTTAGTTATGTCGACCGCAGGTATGATCAAGGTCTCTGTTGGGTGTCCCACCTTCGATGGGACGGACTACCCCTACTGGAAGAATAAGATGTGAATGCATCTTGAGGCAATTGATAACGATCTCTGGTACGTTGTGGAAAATGGTGTTCCCTCCATCACTCCCTCACTGAACGCTACCGATGTGAAGAGATTCAAGCAACTCGACTCCCAAGCGAAGAATATCATATGTGGCCATCTGAGTAAGGGTCAGTATGGTAGAGTGAGTGCTTTGGAAACTGCAAAGCTTATCTGGGAGAGGCTATCCAAGGTCAATGAAGGAGTTTCAACTCAGCTTGACTCAAGAGTTGATGTTCTTCGTAATCTCTTCAATCGCTTCAAAAGACTCGACAATGAAAATGTGCAGAAAACCTTCGATCGCCTCACTGACATCTCAAATGAGCTTCAAGCACTTGGTGCCACTGACATCACCGACCATGAGGTGGTGAAGAAATTGCTGAGATCGCTTGATTCCTCATTTGACACTCTGGCACTGATGATACAAGAGCATGGTGATTACAAGTCACTTGACCCCGCTGATATTCTCGAGAGGCTAAACACTCATGAGTTCTAGCTTGCTGAGAAGAGAGATCTCTACGATACAAGCTATAGCAGATCACGTGCACTGAAGGCCAAGGTAGTATCTGAGTCCGAAGATGAAGACTCTGGTAGCAGCCTTGGTGATCCTGAAGAACTGAGTCGTGATCTAGCACTGCTTGTGAAGAAATTCTAGAAGTTCTCAAGACGTGGTCGCTTTGGAAAACCCTCAAGGAGCAATGATTCCTCATCCAGTGACTATAAGAAGAGGCTTTGTCACAAGTTCAAGAAACCAGGACATTACATCCAAGACTGTCCTCAATGGGAAAAGGAATCAAAGAAGAAGAAATACAAGGATTACAGTTCTGATGATGCGTAGAAAAAGAAGAAGTCCTCAAAATCTTCATCATCAAAATCCTCAAAGTCTTCATCTCACAAGAAGAGCAGCTCCAAGAAGGCTCGGGCATTCATTGGCAAGGAAATGGACTCTGAGGCTGAATCTGAAGAAAATGAGGAAGAGGAACAATCTGAAGATTCTGAGTCTGGTGTGGCAAGCCTAGCCCTCGCTACTGCATTCGTCAGCAAATCCATCTTCAACACTGAAGAAAGTGAACTCACCAACAAGGCTGATGAAAGCAGTGATGACTACGCTCCCACCTATTGCTTCATGGCAAAGGGTGCCAAGGTACTCAAATATGCCTCCTCTGAATCTAGCGATGACGAATCTGATGAAAAACTTAAGCCTAGCTACTCTAAACTTGCTAAGATTGCTGTGCAACAACAAAAGGCTTTTGAAAAGGTTCAAAACATGCTAGACAAAAGTGATGATATGTTGGGTGAAGAATTGGATCGCACTAAGGCCTTAACTGAAAATCTTCAAAGACTTCAGACCAGGTTTGACAACCTTCAAAATCATCATAACACTCTCTTATCTGACCATGAGAAGCTTTCTTATGAATATCTTCAAAAGAAGCAAGATCTTGAGAAGCTAAGAGAGAGTTATGAAGATCTTCAGAAGGAGCGCGATTCATTACTTGCTCAACAAATCAGCGTTGCTCAGGAAGAATTTATTCCTCCATGTTTAAAATGCATTGAACGAGAATCTGCTAATTCCTCACCTGAATGTTCAAATGCTTCAAATGTTACAAATTCTTCACCTGCCTCTGCTATCACTAATTCCTCATCTGAGGACATTGCTAGTATTTCTGACGATGCAGGACTGAAGGAATTGTACATAACAGGCATGTACAAAAGCCTCAAAGGGCATCAGACTCTTTGTGATGTGCTTAAAAAGCAGATCCTCAGCAGGAACCCTAGGAAAGAGGGTATTGCCTTTGAGAGGAAACTCAATGCTGATGGTACATATTGGAAGCCTGAGCAGTACCCCAAAACCTCATGGGTTGCTGCAAAGGGACCTCCAGTTGATCCATCTAATTTATCTGGCTATACATGTGAATCTTCTCATTCTTCTGATGAGTCATTTGACTCCAACTATAAACTGTTCAAAAATCAGAATGGTGAAGTATTTGCTAGATATGTTGGCACTAACTGCAGGAACGGTTCCCCTGTGAAGAAAATCTGGGTTCCCAAAAGGTGCCTTGAAAGTCTTCAGGTGAATGTCCTCATGACACCACCTGTGAAGAAAAGGAACCTCAGATCAAATTCTTCATATGGACCAAATTCTTCATATGGATCCAAGTCCTCATACGGACCAAATTCCTCAAGGGGGTCAAATTCCTCACATGGATTAAAGTCCACATATGAACATCATTGTGCTAACAACTCTGTTTCGCAGGGAAGAGCCAAGGGCTATGAATATGAGCATTATTCTTCAAATTATTATTTTCATAAGTCCTCGAAGAATTTCTCTGCTTATGCATATGCTTACCCTAACCCCTCTTATGTGAAACGAAATGGTTTGGCTGCTTTGCCACCATTCTCATATGGAGCTTGCAGAGTAATGAACTCTTTGCCACCCCTTCAGATGTGGGTGGTGAAGAAAAGGAACTAATCCCTTCTGCAGGGTCAGGTCTCCAGACGTGAAATAACGTCTGAAGAATTTGCTGGGGACCTGAAAAAAAGTGCCTGAAAGGACGCAGGCTAACCATGATGAAATGAACTTTCATTTCACACGTCCTCCCTCTGTTTTATCTGTCTTACTGCTTGATGAAATTGATCTGATGAATTGTGATATCATATTCTTCACTGCTGAAGTATATGAGGTCGTAAGTTGCACTAATTCATCTGTAGGATGATCAACCCAAAGCCACTGAATGGGTACTTGATAGTGGATGTACAAATCACATGAGTGGTGACAAGAATCTGTTAATGGATGCTCCCTTATCAGCGTCACACATGAAGCATATCATCTTCGCTGATAAAAGCAAAAGTCAGGTATTGGGTCTTGGTAAGGTTGCTATCACAAAGGATCGACACATGGACAAAGTCATGCTTGTTGAGTCCTTAGGATATAATCTTATGTCTGTCTCAATGCTTTGGGATCTTGACATGGTTGTTGTCTTTGGCAAGTATCGTTGTGTTGTGATTATGGAAGCTGACAATTCCAAAGTCTTCGAAGGCTTTAGGAGAGGAGACTTGTATATTGTTGATTTCTCTGGAGATTCACAACCAGCTGTGTGCCTACTTGCAAAAGCTTCAGAAGGATGGCTATGGCATCGACGACTTGGTCATGCAGGCATGAGGAATTTGAACACGCTTGCGAAGAAGAAACATGTCATTGGCATTGAGAATGTCAAATTCCTCAAGGATCACTTGTGCGGTGCCTGTGAAGCTGGAAAGATGACAAAGGCCAAGCATCCAGCGAAGACTATCATGACCACTACTCGTCCATTTGAATTGCTTCACATGGATCTCTTTGGTCCTAACCATTATTCCTCTGTTTTGAATGAAGCATCTCAATATGGCTTTGTTATTGTTGATGATTACTCTCGTTACACATGGGTACACCTTGTCTCTTACAAAACTGAAGTGCAGGAAGTCTTCAAACGATTTTCCTCGAGGGCTTCAACCAACTTTGGTGTGAAGATTAAGCACATCAGAAGTGACAACGGCACTGAGTTCAAGAATTCGGGTCTCGATGACTACCTTGATGAACTTGGTATTACTCATGAGTTATCTTCTCCTTATACTCCTCAACAGAATGGCGTCGTGGAGCGCAAGAACAGGACTCTTGCTGAGATGGCTCGCACTATGCTCGATGAGTACAAAACCCCTCGTCGTTTCTGGGTTGATGCAATTGATACTGCGTGCCATATCATCAACAGAGTATATCTTCACAAATTCTTCAAGAAGACTGCATATGAACTCCTCACTGACAAGAAACCTAATGTAAGTTATTTCAAAGTCTTTGGTGCTAAATGCTGGATTAGAGATCCTCATCACAACTCTAAATTTGCACCGAAAGCACATGAAGGTTTTATGCTTGGTTACGGAAAGGACTCGCACACCTACAGAGTCTTCAACAATGTTCTTCACAAGATTGTTGAAACTGTAGATGTGCGGTTCGATGAAACTAATGGCTCGCAAAGAGAGCACCTACCTTCTGTGTTAGATGAACCTGCACCTGAGGATTCAATCAAGCACAAGGCTACTGAAGATGTCATTCCTACTGAATAATCTGCTGAAGAATTCATTCCAGAACGTGAAGAACGTCGAGCTGATGCACCTGAAGAAAATGCTGAGGAAATTGATGGGGAAGAAAATGCTGATCAAATTCCTCAACGACAACCAGCTCACCCTCGCGTTGCAAAAGAAGTGCAAGTGGAGAAGATCATCAATGACATTAGAGCACCAGGTCCTCTCACATGCTCAAAAGCTTCACATCTATCTAACTTTTGTGGGCACTTTGCTTTTGTCTCTATCACAGAGCCCACTAAGGTAGATGAAGCATTTCTGGAGCCTGAGTGGATTCAGTCCATGCAAGAAGAATTACATCAGTTCAAGCTCAACAACGTATGGGAACTAGTCGATCGTCCCGATCCGCGCAAGCATAACATCATTGGCACAAAGTGGATCTACCGCAACAAGCAAGATGAAAATGGTGTTGTGGTGAGGAATAAGGCACGACTAGTAGCTCAAGGCTACACACAGGTTGAAGGAATTGATTTCGATGAAACTTTTGCACCTGTTGCTAGACTTGAGGCTATTCGCATATTGCTTGCTTATGCTAACCATCATGATATCATCTTACACCAAATGGATGTGAAAAGTGCATTCCTCAATGGTAAGCTTGAGGAAGAAGTATATGTTGCTCAACCACCAGGTTTTGAAGATCCAAAGCATCCTGACAAAGTCTTCAGACTTAACAAGGCCCTCTATGGCCTCAAGCAGGCCCCACGGGCGTGGTATGATACACTGAAGAAATTCTTCATGAAGAAAGGCTTCACACCCGGTTCACTCGATCCTACTCTCTTTACTAAATCTTATGATGGTGAACTGTTTGTGTGCCAAATATATGTTGATGATATTATCTTTGGATGTACTGACCAACGTTATAGTGATGAATTTGCCTATATGATGAGAGAAGAATATCAAATGTCTATGATGGGAGAGTTGAAATTCTTCTTAGGTCTTCAAATTCGTCAACAACGCAATGGCATATTCATATCTCAGGAGAAATACCTCAAGGATGTCCTAAAGAAATTCGGCATGCAAGATTGCAAAGGCATCAAAATTCCTATGCCCACAAATGGTCAACTATGCACTGATGAAAATGGTACTGACTTCGACCATAAGGTATACCGCTCCATGATTGGTTCTTTATTGTACTTATGTGCATCTAGGCCAGATATAATGCTTAGTGTTTGCATGTGTGCACGATTTCAAGCTGCACCGAAGGAATCACACTATAAGGCTGTGAAGCATATTCTTCGATATCTAGCTCACACACCAACACTAGGATTATGGTATCCCAAGGGCTCGGATTTTGATCTCATTGGATATTCAGACTCTGACTATGCTGGTGACCGTGTGGATCGCAAGTCAACATCTGGTACTTGTCATTTCCTCGGACGATCCTTGGTTTGTTGGTCCTCGAAGAAACAGAACTGCGTATCACTATCTACTGCTGAAGCTGAGTACATTGCTGCTGGTTCTTGCTGTGCTCAACTGCTATGGATGAAGCAAACGCTCAAGGACTATGGCATCAACGTGAAGAATGTGCCTCTCCTCTGTGATAATGAGAGTGCCATCAAGATTGCTCACAACCCAGTTCAGCACTCGAAGACAAAGCACATTCAAATTCGTCATCATTTTCTTCGTGATCATGTGTTGAAGGGCGACATTTCTATTGAGCATGTGAAGACTGAAGAACAGCTAGCCGATATCTTCACTAAGCCCTTGGATGAGAAGAGATTTTGCAAGTTGCGGTGTGAGCTAAATATCTTAGATTCTTCGAATGTACTTTGAAAAGGCACTCATCCTCACACTTATGCAAAATTGATGACTTAGATGTGCAACACATGAAGAAACGTTTTTCTTCAATCAATGAAGATTAACACTCTAAGTGTGAACAAATTAATGAAGAATTTGACTCTCAGAACCCTACGACAATTGTACGCGGTGTCTGAAATCATCATTCTTACACGGTGGGTCACGCCACCACAAAAGTTGAAATCTTCAATTTGAGTTTTTCCTCAACTTTTGAAATTCTTCAGTTTCTCAAATTCTTCAAACTTTACAAAGTCTTCACTTGTGCCGTCATTTTTCTTCATTGGCTATATATATATATGGTTTTATGTCCTCTACAGCATTCACTTATAGCTATTTCTTCAAGTTGGAACTTTTCTGCTAAGTGAATGTGATCGGACCCTTCCCCTCTATGCTACACTCAATCCAGTCTATTCACAAATTCTTCATGTGCGTTCTATTTGAAACTCGTTCAAATTCTTCACTGTGTCCTTGTCAGCTGAAGAAATTGCGAACGGAAAGCTAAAACTAATCTTATCCAAACTTTCGGTTTTGCCGCTCAAACCATTCTGCATCCCACGATGGATTATTTTATCCACCCACGATCTTACGCGATCTCAACCACACAGTACGTGGGTGACACATGTCGCAGGAAGGAGAACGGCCAGGGGCAGGTTCGTCCCAAATCTTTGGACAAACAGTTTTTCACTGCGGCTATAAATACCCCCCTTCGCCATCCTCACTTGTTTTACCCCGCTCGATCTCACTCCCTCGCTCGAGCTCTCCAAACCCTAGCGCCTTCGCTACTCGATCGTCGCCGGTGTGGAAAAGCTTCACTGCCTCGACCTCATCGCCGTCGTACTCGCGCCGACCGCGGAAATCTTCACCTCCGCCGCCGCCGTAGATGTCTTCCTCTGCCAAGTTAGGGCGTGGAAGATCTGCATCGACGAACTTCACTGTTCCAACTCCCAGTTCGTCGTGTTCTTCGTTCAGGGTAATTAAAAGCTAATTTTACTGCCCTCGTTGATTCGAAATTTTTCTACAAAATCTTCAAAGGTGTTTTATTCTTCAAATCCTCACACACAAAACACCTCACATGTTATCTGCTCTTGATTCATTTCCCTAAGCCTCAATTTCTTCAAAGATTCCTCAATTGTGTGGATCTTCGATCTATACAACTCTGGAACCTAAGATATAAAGCGCTTAGTGAAATTCCTCAACTTGTTCTTTATGAAAAACCCTCTGAGAACGCATATGACCTCTTCAAATTCCTCGCAACTATACTCTGTTCACAGGTACACATGTCCGCTGCTGAATCTTTAGGTTCTCATCAACTTAACTCATTTGCAGCGTTCCTCGAAGAAAAGTTGCATACTTCTTCAAAAAATTCAATTGTTCAAATTCCTCATCTGAAGAAAATGGCTGAAGGTAAAAGGCCACAGAAAGGAGGAAAGAAGCCTGAGGTTATGACAGCTTTTGAAATACCTGAGGACATCTATGATGAGTACTGCACGACTGATGAAGCTAAGTTTGGCAAAGAAGATAAAAATCAGCGCAAGGTGCGAATCCAGAGGATTGAAAGGAGATGGGCACGTGAATGGAGGGAGTACAGATATGTTACTCCAAAATACATGAAGAAATTCGCTGTAAACCCTCCATGCCAAAGACCTCCATTGGCACCTGGCCAAGTGGCTGATCCCACCAGCATCAAGCGTGGTGAGGAATTTCCTAAAGAATGGGCCAAGCGCCAAGCTAAACTGGCAACGCAAGCCAGAGAAGCAGTGAGGAAATTCAATGAAGACTCTGCTGCTGCTGCTGCTACTGCCACTGAGGCCTCGGTCAAGCTGAACAAAGCAATGCTAAAGAAGCCCACTCGCAAGCCAAGTGCTTCATCTTCAATGCCCTCACGGCCAAGTTCCTCAGCTGCGCCCTCACGGCCAGAATCTTCAAAATCTTCAAAGCAAATTCCTCATGCTGCTCCTGCTCCACCAAAGTCCTCAGCACCTGTGCATCTGGCCTCATGCCAAAGGACGACTGGCATCTCTATTGCCTCTGGTGTCTCAGCTAGTTCTTCAGCTGCACCAAATTCCTCAGCAAGACCCTCACTGCTGAAGAAAAAGGCTACTGCTGGACGTGGAAATCGCCCAAGTCCCAACAAGAAGCAGGTAGTCTTCACTATGCCATCTGATGATGATGAAGCTGATGAAGAAGAACTTACTGAAATCATCAGGGACCGACAAGAACGGGCTGCTAAAGCCAAAGGCACACCTGTGCCCCTGCTATTGGATCCAAAGGCGATCCTAGATTATATTGATCTCTGGCATAAGCATCCTCACACACCTATGCCTGATTTCAAGCTGACACCTGGTCAAAGTCACATGTTGACTCACTTCATCCAAGAGGAGAAGTGGAAATATGATAAGGCCAGAGAGATCAAGAAATCACAGTACAGAGAAGCTACTGAAGAAAAATGTTCTCAAAATGAAGCCTGAGGAACTTGTCAAGATGCAGGCTGAGATCAAAGCCCTCAGCAACAACTTTGACTCGTACTATGCTGATTGGCAAGGAGCCAAGGTCAGATTCGTGAGGCTGACTGATACCTTCACCAAGGGTGCAGCCTCAAAGCCACAAATTCCTCAAGCTGAAGCATCTGTTCAGCAAACTGAAGAACATGCCAGCACCGCTGATGAAGTTCAGGCTGCTGAAGAAAATGCTAGTTCCAAGGCTGATGACTCTGCTCCAGCCATTGATGAAATTGCCAGGGCATCCACTAGTGGTGCGCCTTAAGAAATTGAAGAAACTAGGGCAACTGCATCAGTTGCGCCTGAAGAAAATCAACCAGATTCGTCAGCTCCACCTGCGCCTACGCCAACTCCAATTCTTCCATCTGCATTAGATGTGAGGAAAACAAAGGCTGCAGAACAAGCTGCTGTGAAGAAAAGGAAGGCATCCAATGCTTCAGAATCTTCAGCTCCCAAGAAGATGAAGCCAATGACAAGCTCGTTTGCAAATCTCATTGATGCCGTTCCTATCTCCTCCGTGCCATCAAAGGACCTTGTTCCTTTTGGTGAAGATTATGAGATCCCTAGTGGATCAGATGAAGAAACTCAATCTGCTGCTTTGTCAGAGCAGATTGATGAAGAAATTGAAGCGGATGCAATCCCTTCAACCCCAATGGTCTCATCACCAATGCCTCCGTTTGATGCTGAAGAGGCTGGTGTTGAAGAAATTGATGAAGATGTGGATATTGGAAGCACCACTCCAGTGATGAATGACGAATTTTGGGAAAGTCAGCATCCCAATTCCCCACTCTTCACTCCCCTGCAGCAAATTCCTCACTCCCCTTCACCAACAGTACAATTGGGCTCTGAAGAAACTCGTCCCACTGCATCTGTGAATGAAGAAATTCCAGCCACTAGCGCTGAAGAAACTTCTGCTGATACAGACAAGGTGACTGCACCTGAGGAAAATCCTGAAATTCCTCAGCCTGAAGAACCTGATACCGTGATTCCTGAGGTCGTGATGCAACTCACTGACACTCCTCTGCCAAGGCCAAGGGATCCA
This sequence comes from Aegilops umbellulata, assembly GCA_032464435.1. Taxonomy (NCBI): domain Eukaryota; kingdom Viridiplantae; phylum Streptophyta; class Magnoliopsida; order Poales; family Poaceae; genus Aegilops; species Aegilops umbellulata. The sequence goes on from CP136060.1 coordinate 294,150,363, forward strand.
TTCTCACGCAAACAGAAATTCAAGGATGAAGACTTCTATGGCGAGCACGTGTTCTTCACTGAATACAATCCATATGACTCTGCTCGCATAAGGAAGAGGCGTTTCTGGACTGCCAGCCAAGCAAATTTCTATTCCTCAGTGCTTTACAACAAAGACAAAGTCTTCGTTCATGCTCATATTCCTCACGTGGATATGGAGTCTTTGCCGTGCTTCACGCCAGTGCTCAGTGTTCTTCACGACGCTGGGCTGCTCAACTTCTGCACAGATATATGCGATTGGAATGAAGAGCTTATTCTTCAATTCTATGCAATGTTGCACATCACCGGCAACTCTGAAGATATCAATTCATGGGTTTTGGACTGGATGACTGACAACACCCACCATAAGGCCCCTGCATCTGAATTGCTTCGGGTCCTTCCTCTGAGTCCACCCACTGAAGATGCTCGTTGTGTGTACAACGAACCTGAGCTTTCAAATCATTATATGCAAGTGCTGATGAAGCCTTTGAAGCCAGGGCAGGCTCCTAGAACCAATTTCCTCGTCAAGGAATTGTTGTATGTGCCAAGGATTGTCTATCGCATTCTGACGAAGACAATGAGTCCCATCAAAGGCCACGACTCGTCTGATGAAGAAGTCGTTGGCATCATGAAGAATCTGCTTTTCAACATCATCCATGGCGTTCCCGTCAACTTTCATGATTTCTTCATGAGGACTTTGGCCAACATTGCTATGTCACCATTTGAGCTGAAGCCTTATGCACCTTGGATAATGAAATTCATCAGGATAAGGTCTTCACTCAACTACAAAGCTGAAACGCTCAACCACTGTAGCTACTTGCCTCCCATTGAAGTCCTCAAACGGACATTTTCCTCAGCTGGAGAAAAAGGCAAGGCCACTGCTGTGATAGATGAAGGCATTCGTCCATTGGATGGCCAATTTCGCAAAGCTGCATCTTACTCCACCAATGATGACTCTGCCACACATGACTCTGCTGCTAACACTGCCAAGCCAAATCCTCAAGCCACAGCACCCAGGGTGATGACTGATCGTGAGTTACTCCTCAGTCTTCATCAAAAGGTTGATCGCAATCACAAATGGGTCAAGCGTCAGTTTGGTTCAATTCTTCACAACATGACTTCCACACACAATGCAGTGAAGAAAAACCACTACTACCTTCATGAAACCCTCAACCGCACCTGGGCTGTTCTATCTCAAGTGTACAGTGCTGAAGACTTGGAGAAAATGGGTCTCAAAGAAGATTTTGACTGGTTTGCACCTCCTCCGAAGAAATACAAGAAGGTCAAGGTTCCTTCTTTGGTGGCCAGCTCATATTCTTCATCGCGTGCGACTGATGAAAATGAAGACTTGGACGACACTGCAGCAGGCCCTACTTCAACAACCGACCCCAACAACGCTGGCGCTCCTTCATCAACTTGAAAATCTTCAGGGGCGTTAGTCCTTAGATTTTCGATCCTTTTGGTCATTCGATGACAAAGGGGGAGAAATCTGAGTTAGTCTTCAAGCGGGTCTATAATAAGGGCTTATTCTTTTTTTTTAAGTTACAACTCTCGTTCTTCCGAAACTTTTATTGGATCGAGTTGTAATCTTAAGTCCGATGGTGCGCTGATACTTTTGTTGCACTTTGCTTTGATACTTTGATGCGCTATTCTGCATGCTTATTCCTCGTTAATATTATTGCACGCATGTTGAATTACATCAGGCACCATATTTCATCATGCATTTCAAATTCTTCATATTATACATCACATGCGTGTATGAATTACAAGATATAGGGGGAGATCTCCATGATTCAACTCTTCAAATGTGCATTGCTACAGAAGCAAATTCCTCACTATGCACATCTTCAGGGGGAGTTCTTCTATATCTTGCAATCAAATTCCTCAATATCAGTATTTACACTTCATATATTTATCCCCGTTGAAAACTTAACCTATGTTGTCATCAATCACCAAAAAGGGGGAGATTGTAAGTGCATCTAGTGCCCCTTAGTGATTTTGGTGTATTGAAGACTTATAGGTTAAGTATCTAATGCGTTTATGAGTGTACACAGATCTATAAGTCTATGAGGAGTTTGATATTTACAGAGAAAGTCGACCCCTAAAAATGAAGTTCTTCGACTAAAGACTTTGATATACTGAAGGCTTTCCGAAGACTTTGAAAGTGAAGAAATTGGTGTGACCTTGAAGACTTGGTATTCATTCGAGGAACATGAAGCGTGAAGACTTTTGTTTTCGTAGTTTAATTTTCTCTTTCTTGAGTCATAGGAAACACCGTACTGTTAAAGGGGGTCGAGGAAATACTAAGGAGAAAATTTCCATGTGATGCTCAACTCAAATCCTACACCTACCAATCCCTTCGAGTGAAGCCATTGGAAATCTCATACAGTTCAGTCAATTTCTTCAGTGACAGAGACACAGTTCTTCTGTTTCTGAGGACTTTGCTCTGACTGAGGAGTTAAGAATTCGCCAGTGCGAATTGCCTACACGGTGAGGAACATGATAGCCCTGAGGAATTTGTACCTCAAATTTCCGACCGTTGCTGTGCTGCGCGCCAGCTGTCCTAAAATATCTTGTCCACCTAACGGTCATATCATTGAAGGGCATTTATGTCTTATCATGTCGAGCTGCTCCCTAGGCTATAAATAGCCGCCCCCTACAACCACTAGCTGGTTGGCTGCTCCGCGAGAACTTGACACTTGTCATTTGAGAGCAACCCATCCTCCGAGGACTTTGAGCGAAAATCATCAAGTGAGGAAAATCCAAACCCCAAACCCAAAACACCTACAAACCCAAAGTGATTGAGCATCACTGAAGAGATTGATCCTGCGTGGATCCGACGCTTGTTCCCTTTGAAGATTGTGCTTCTTCCAGACGGTTAGGCGTCAAGGTCTAGAGCATCCAAGAGGAATTGTGGATCGCCGAGTGACCAAGTCTGTGAAGGTTTGGAAGTCACCTGAAGACTTACCACGAGTGATTGGGCGAGGACTGTGTGTTCTTAGCTCAAGGATAATACGGTGAGAACTTGGTGTCCCGAGCTGCGTGCTTAGGACTGGGTGTCCGGGACTGTGTGTCCTCGAGTTTAAATACTCAGCCGCTCCAACCAGATGTACAACTGAGACAGCAGTTGGAACTGGTCTACCAAATCATTGTCTTCACCAAGCTTACTGGTTCTATTTCCTCAACACTTTCATTTCCTCATTACTGTGTTGTGTATTTGTTCATATCTATGTTTGAAGACTTTGACTGAAGACTTTCTCTCAATTTCCTCAGTTCAATTTCTTCAGTCTGTTTGTCTTCATCTAGTGTTATCCTGTGTTTACGCTTTCTGTACTCTGAGTTTGTCTTCATTTCATCGTGATGACCATGCATGTATTCTGCTATGTTTACCTCTGAGTACTTATTCCGCTGCTAGTAGTTCTTCGCTAAGGAATTTCCTCATGAGCAAATTCCTCAGTGAAGATGTTCATAAAAATCGCCTATTCACCCCCCCCTCTAGTCGATATAACGCACTTTCACTCTGCCCATACAGCTTCTGCTCATCTACCAGTACTGCTGCTGCTCGTCTTCCCGTGCTTCCGCCAGAGCTCCTGCTCATCAGGAGGAAGAAGGTACTGTAAGGAGTTGCTCCTCTGCTCCTGTGCTGAATATGATCAGTGTACAGTAAGGAGTTGCTGCTCTACTCTTGTTCGTCAGGAAGAACAATGTTAACTGAATATGATTAGTGTTAACTGAAAAAACAGTAGATATCAGCAGAGCAATTATGATCTGAACAAACACTATCAAGTGTAAACTGTATAATTTAGTTAGTCAATGGAGTGGATGTGGACGAATCTGTACCAGTGTAATGTAATTATGTCATATTCAGCACAAGTACATGCTGATAGGGATCAGGGAGTTTGAACTTGTGTCAGAAATCTCCAGGGAAAGGGATCTCAGGGTCTTCCAAGAGCTTCTCCTTCAGCCACTGATTATCAACAGGTGTCTCTGGATGAACGCCATCAGGGTATTTATAAAGCTCTTTATCTTCATCTTGCTCTATTATGGGGACATGGCAGACCAAAACCTCACAGTTTTTAGGATTCATTAGTCTCCAAACCTGAACAATAGAAAGCAACTTGGTGCTGTTAAAAATTATAGAGTTCCTCTATTTCCACAAACACCACAAATCAGTTGAACTAACAATGTTTAAAACAGAGTTCTTATTGTTGGAGACCAAAAAACTAGCCAAGGATTCATAATTAGAGACAATAGAAATGTTAAAGTGCTCACTTATGAAACATCGATGCATAATTCAGTAGATGCATGATCTGTTGATAAAGTACTCCAGAACTGTCAGGCTAATGAACCTGACTTGCATAGATGTCATTGGCTGGTAAAACAACACTTGATTCTTTCATGTGTAGTTATACTGTAGTGCTCACTTATGGTTAGAGCAAAGTGTTTGGCTGCCATGGCAGCCTTTCTATAAATGGTGCCATGGCAACATTTCTTGTTTGGCTACCGTGGCAACCAAACTAGAAATGGTGCCATGGCACCTATTTCTTGTTTGACTTGCATACTCATTTTGTGTGTGTATATTCTTGTTATGGTGTACTCATCTTTTGTCATTGATGGCAGGAACACATAACTATGGATTTGAACTTCATCCCTCAAGAGGAAGAACATGAAGCTATTGATTTGAACTTGATGCCTCAAGAGGAAGACGGTAAAGGTATTAATTTGAATTGGATCCCTGAAGAGGAGGAACCTCAAGTGGCAGATAATGGAGCTATGGATTTGATCTTGATGCCTCAAGAGGAAGATGATGAAGCTATGAATTGGATGCCTCAAGAGATGAAGGGGAAGAGAATGAAGCTCAAGAGGAAATGGATGAAGTTATGAATTGGATACTTCAAGAGAAAAGAAGAGAATTGTCAGGTAAGGAGAGGCATGGTGTTTACTTCGCCTTGCTAGTAATCAAGCTCAGAGATGGCTCTGTTCGACTAGACGACAAGCTACTAGTCTCAACCCTGTTGAACATAAGTGTACGATCTGTTGAAGAATCTGGGAAGACGCCAAAAAGCAAATTGCCGATGGCAAAGAAGTAGATGTCTCAAGCAAGAAGCCAGGAAGAGCTGGCCGAAAGAGAAAGGAGCTGGATCTAGCGAGGACCTCAACAATCCCACTGAATAAAAGAAGGACAATTCGATCACTGGCACGGTCTCTAGGTGTGGCCGGATCGACCCTACATAAGAGGTTCCAGCTGAATGAGCTCAACCGCATCAAAAGCACTATGAAGCCTCACCTCAAGCCAGAGAACAAGCTTGCGAGATTGAAATTTTGTATGTCCATGCTCGATGACAATTCGATCTCAACTTCTCGGGCTATGTTTAAGCCAATGACCAATATGGTTCACATAGATGAAAAGTGGTTTGACATGATGAGAGTGAAGAATAGTTACTATGTGATACGTCTCCGTCATATCTACTTTTCCAAACACTTTTGCCCTTGTTTTGGACTCTAACTTGTATGATTTGAATGGAACTAACCCGCACTGTCGCTGTTTTCAGCAGAATTGCCATGATGTTGTTTTATGTGCAGAAAACAAAAGTTCTCGGAATGACCTGAAACTCCACGGAATAACTTACAATAAATAATAAAAAATCCTCGCCAAAGATGAAGACCAGGGGGCCCACACCCTATCCACGAGGGTGGGGGGCGCGCCCCACTACCTCGTGCGCCCCCTAGACACCTTCCCACGCCAACTCCAACTCTATATATTGGCTTTTGAGGAGGAAAAAAATAGAAGAGAAGAAATCATCGTGTTTTACGATACGGAGCCGCCGCCAAGCCCTAAAACCTCTCGGGAGGGCTGATCTGGAGTCCGTTCGGGGCTCCGGAGAGGGGGATTCATCGCCGTCGTCATCATCAACCATCCTCCATCACCAATTTCATGATGCTCACCGCCATGCGTGAGTAATTCCATCGTAGGCTTGCTGGACGGTGATGGGTTGGATGAGATTTATCATGTAATCGAGTTAGTTTTGTTAGGGTTTGATCCCTAGTATCCACTATGTTCTGAGATTGATGTTGCTATGACTTTGCTATGCTTAATGCTTGTCACTAGGGCCCGAGTGCCATGATTTCAGATCTGAACCTATTATGTTTTCATGAATATATGTGAGTTCTTGATCCTATCTTTCAAGTCTATAGTCACCTACTATGTGTTATGATCCGGTAACCCCGAAGTGACAATAATCGGGACCACTCCCGGTGATGACCATAGTTTGAGGAGTTCATGTATTCACTATGTGCTAATGCTTTGTTCCGGTTCTCTATTAAAAGGAGGCCTTAATATCCCTTAGTTTCCATTAGGACCCCGCTGCCACGGGAGGGTAGGACAAAAGATGTCATGCAAGTTCTTTTCCATAAGCATGTATGACTATATTCGGAATACATGCCTACATTACATTGATGAATTGGAGCTAGTTCTGTGTCACCCTATGTTATGACTGTTACATGATGAACCGCATCCGGCATAATTATCCATCACTGATCCGATGCCTACGAGCTTTCCATATAGTGGTTTACGCTTATTTACTTTCCCGTTGCTACAGTTACAATCACCACAAAATACCAAAAATATTACTTTGCTTTCTTTACTCTTTTGTTACCGTTACCACCACTATCATATTACTTTGCTACTAAACACTTTGCTGCAGATACTAAGTTTCCAGGTGTGGTTGAATTGACAACTCAACTGCTAATACTTGAGAATATTCTTTGGCTCCCCTTGTGTCAAATCAATAAATTTGGGTTGAATACTCTACCCTCGAAAGCTGTTGCGATCCCCTATACTTGTGGGTTATCAAGACCAATTTCTGGCGCCGTTGCCGGGGAGCATAGCTCTATTCTTTGAGTCCCTTGGGATTTATATCTGTTGGATACTATGAAGAACTTGAAAGACGCTAAGACAACAATTTATCCCTCAACTACGAGGGGAGGTAAGGAACTGCCATCTAGCTCTGCACTTGATTCACCTTCTGTTATGAGTAAGCTAGCGACACCTAAACCTGCTTCTGCTATTCATTCTGATATGCCGCATGTTATTGATGATGCCACTTCTGCTATGCATGATACTTATGATGAAACTGCTTCTATGCTTGATACTACTGTGCCCCTTAGTGAATTTCTTGATGAACAAATTGCTAGGGCTAGAGAGAAAGAAATTATTGAATCTGATAATATCGATGAAAACGATGATGAGGATAGGCATGTTATTCCTGAAGGTTATATTTTTGATAAAGAAGCTTCTGCTGCTATTTTAGCTTGCAATGATAATGATGAGCTTAGAAGGTTAATAGCTAAATGGAACAAAGAATCACTTAGAGATAAAATGAGGCCTGATCCTGCTTTTCCTACTTCACCTATCTGTGTTCCTGATAAGGATTATGAATTCTCTGTTGATCCTGATATAATTACTTTGGTTGAATCTGATCCTTTCCATGGTTATGAATCTAAAACTGTTGTGGCACATCTTACTAAATTAAATGATATAGCCACCCTATTTACTAATGATGAGAGATCGCGTTACTTTTACATACTTAAAATATTTCCGTTCTCATTAAAGGGTGATGCTAAGATATGGTTTAATTCTCTTGATCCTGGTTGTGTGTGTAGTCCCTAGGATATGATTTATTACTTCTCTACTAAATATTTTCCTGCTCACAAGAAACAAGTTGCTTTAAAGGAAATATACAACTTTGTGCAAATTGAAGAAGAGAGTCTCCCACAAGCTTGGGGGAGGCTTCTCAAGTTACTTAATGCTTTGCCTGATCATCCTCTTAAGAAACATGAAATACTTGATATCTTTTATAATGGACTAACCGATGCTTCTAGAGATTACCTTGATAGTTGTGCTGGTTCTCTTTTCAGGGAAAGAACACCGGATGAAGCTGAAATTTTATTGAATAATATGTTGACAAATGAAAATAATTGGGCACCTCCTAAGCCAGCTCCTGCTCTAATTAATGAGCCTATTCCTAAACCAACACCGAAGAAGAGAGGTGTTCTATTTCTCAGTCCCGAAGATATGCAAGAGGCAAAGAAATCTATGAAAGAAAAAGGTATTAAAGCTCAAGATGTTAAGAATTTACCTCCTATTGAAGAAATACATGGTCTTAGTGTACCGCCTGATGAAGAAACATATGATCTTAATCCTTTATTTATTGAAGAACCTCCTGATCCCGATAACCCGACAGAGGTAGTAAAGGTAAATTCTCTCTATAGATATGATAAAGCTGAAGTTCCTCCTACTAAAATTGCTAGTCAGTGCTTGGATGAGTTTGATAACTTTATGTTTAAGCAAGATGACTTTAATGCTTATTTTGGTAGACAATTAAAACAGAATGCTTATATGATTACACACTTGGGTGACTATATGGCTAATATTAAAGGTGAACATAAACTTATTAGCAAACATGCTTCTATGGTTACCACTCAAGTAGAACAAGTACTTAAAGCTCAAAAAGAAGTGCTTGATGAAATGAATAGTAAGAAAAATGATTATGCTGTCAGAGTGGCTACTAGAACCGGTAGAATGACTCAGGAACCTTTGTATCCTGAAGGCCACCCTAAGAGAACTGAGCAAGATTCTCAGAGAAATAATATTGATGCACCTAGTTCTTCTAAAAAGAAGAAGAAGAAAAATGATAGAACTGTGCAAACTTCTAGTGAACCTATTGCTGAACCACCTGATTATCCAAATGATATATCTATGTCTGATGCTGAAACACAATCTGGTAATGAACATGAACCTAGTGAAAATGTTAATGATGATGTTCATGATGATGCTCAACCTAGTAATGAAAATGATGTAGAAATTGAACCTGCGGTTGATCTTGATAACCCACAAACAAAGAATCAACATTATGATAAGAGAGACTTTGTTGCTAGGAAACATGGTAAAGAAAGAGAACCTTGGGTTTAGAAACCCATGCCTTTTCCTCCCAAGCCATCCAAGAAAAAGGATGATGAGGATTTTGAGTGCTTTGCTGAAATGATTAGACCTATCTTTTTGCGTATGCGATTGACTGATATGCTCAAAATGAATCCTTATGCTAAGTACATGAAAGATATTGTTACAAATAAAAGAAAGATACCGGAAGTTGAGATTTCCACCATGCTTGCTAATTATACTTTTAAGGGTGGAATACCAAAGAAACTTGGAGATCCAAGAGTACCCACTATACCATGCTCCATTAAAAGAAATTATGTTAAAACTGCTTTATGTGATCTTGGAGCCGGTGTTAGTGTTATGCCTCTCTCTTTATACCGTAGACTTGACTTGAATAAGTTGACACCTACTGAAATATCTTTGCAAATGGCTGATAAATCAACTGCTATACCTGTCGGTATTTGTGAGGATGTGCCTGTTGTGGTTGCAAACGTTACTATTTTAACGGACTTTGTTATTCTTGATATTCCCGAGGATGATAGTATGTCTATTATTCTTGGAAGACCTTTTCTTAATACTGCAGGGGCTGTTATTGATTGCAACAAAGGCAATGCCACTTTTCATGTTAATGGTAATGAGCATATGGTACACTTTCCGAGGACACAACCTCAAGTCCACAGTATCAACTCTATTGGAAAAATTCCATCGATTATATTTGGAGGTTTTGAATTTCCTCTTCCTACTGTCAAAAAGAAATATGATATACTTATTATTGGGGATGTGCATGTCCCCATTGAGGTAACTTAGTGTTATTCAAAATTTCTCCGGTTTCATGGTTATCGGAATGAGTTTGTTAACAAGACTTGATCAACCTTGTTAGTGGATTCCTTTTGATGAGCATGAGACGGATGAAACTAGAAGCACCACCTTCTGTACCCTCTCTATACTTTCTGTTATTTAGAAGAAATAAAGTAAAAATAGTATTTTTCTGTCTGTTTCCTAATTTGTCCGTGCAATATAAAAATATCCCGAAAATAAAAGTCCTCAGAATGCCATGCCAATTTAATATGATTTTTCGGGAATATTCGAGGATTTACTGTGCAAAAATCACCGCGGGGGGAGCTGCTACCTGGCCACGAGGGTGGAGGGCGCGCCCCCTACCTCGTGGGCCCATGATGGCCCTCCTCCACTTATTCCTGCACCCATCTTCTTCTTCTTCTTCCTCACACAAACACGAAAAATCAAGTCAAGCACGGGTTGCAGCCCTCTTTGCTGTGATTTTCGATCTCCTTGCTCAAAGCACCTCTCGCAAAACTGCTTGGGGAGATTGTTCCTTGGTATGTGACTCCTCCATTGGTCCAATTAGTTTTTGTTCTAGTGCTTTATTCTTTGCAAATTTTTGCTACATAGGTGACCATGTTCTTGAGCTTGCATGTCAAATTTATATGGTTCCAAGTAGTTCTAATGCTTGATATAGGCTCTAGGCACTTGTAGGAGTAGTTGCTATCAGTTTTATTGAAGTTAGTTCACTTTTGTTTGAAGTTACTAAATATTTTAGAATATTTCAGAAAATAATGAAGAGACTTTTGAGGGGCTCATCGAGCTGAAGCTCCAAGGAGAAACAAAATGAAGAAGCACAGAGGCCCAAATATAATTTGCCTCGTACCACGGAGATCCAGCCGTGTGAATGGCCTTCTGATAATTTCTTGACACAGGCCGGGATTTATGAGGATTTCTATTCATTGATTGAAAATGTCGGCCTCACCGACTTCGTCCGCGACCAACATCCTCAGTATCTCTTACTCACAAATACTTTTGTGCAAAACTTCTACTTTTTCCTTAAGGAATCACCTCCTTCAGTAGAGTTTCATTTATATGACGTTGTTAAGAAGATGCCATTAGCTGAATTTTGCAAGTTTTGCAACATACCCCTGAGGGTACCTTAGAGGAACCACCCCGTAAAGAGGTGGAAGTGTTTATTAACACTATCTCTGTGGGAGAAACCAGGAAGGTTTCTGATGCAAGAATCACTAGCATACATTTTCCTGTATTACATTATTTTGCCTTATTTGCTAGTCGTTGCTTGATTGGTCGCGGGAACTGTGGGAACCTTAGTGTTCCTGATATTATTATTTTGTTCCATGGTTTATACCGCGATAACACTGTTAGTATGGGCGGAATTATTGCTAGACGGTTAAGTATGAACCGTACTAAGGGTCCCATCTTTGGAGGCATTTATGATTCACGCCTCGCTGCACATTTTAACATAGCTATTAGGCTTCACGAGAAAGAAGAAAAATTGCTGCCTAGTGCTTATTTAGATTATAAGAGTATGATAGCACATGATTTTCTCGTTAAGGGCAGGGATGGAGAGCTCAAATATAAATTATTCTTTCATAAACATCATCCTGAAACTATCACCTTGCCTGCTCCTTCTTTGTTTAATTTTGTAGGACCCTATCTTGTTACATGGGCTGTCGTTCAAGCTTACCGGAATCCTGCACCAGCCCCGGAACCGGAACCACAATATGCTTATTCTTGGGATCCAGAGATGGCTGTCAGCCAGTGGCAGTCAGAGTCTTCTTCATCACAGTACGACCCCAACTATCCTTCATCGCAGTACGACCCCAGCTACACCTACGGGTATCCGCCAGGCTATCCCTGGCAATAGACCAACTTAGGCCAAAAGCCTAAGCTTGGGGGAGTATATATTTCTCACCGACATTACATTTATGTTCACACACACACTCATTGCTAGATGTCGGCGCTCATACTCTTTCACTGTAATATCCATGCTGGTTTATTTTCTTTTTCTTGCTTTCTTCTTGTGTGTTTGATAAACCTTAAGAAAAACCAAAAAAAATTAGTAGTAGTTAACTTTTCTGCTGTAGTAATCATAATTAAAAAGAAAACCCAAAAATATTTCCCATTCTTCTTTTGCTTGTTAAGAGCTCTCACATCTAAATAGTTTTTATTTATTTTCTTTTCTTTGGGGGTCGATAGGAGAAGACCATGATTAAATTGTTGAAGTGGCTCTTATATGCATTATTGTTGATTTAACCCAGAACCCATATTGCTTTGTCTTCTCCTGTTTATTGAATGCTCGCAGATTCCAGCTTAGTCCAATGCACGTGCACTCTTATTATTATTCACTTCGTTCGGGCGTGCAAGTGAAAGGCAATTATGATGATATATGATGGACTGACTGAGATGGGAAAAGCTGGTATGAACTCGACCTCTTTTGTTTTTGTAAATATGATGAGTTCATCATTCTTGATTCAGCTTGTTATGAATAAACATGTTTGCAATGACAATTAGAGATCATAGTTACTTGTGCCATGCTTGATTAGCTATGAGTTATAATGGTTTACCTTGCGTGCCAACATGCTATTGAAATGGTTATGATGTGGTATGATGGTGTCGGCACCCCGATCCTAAGTCACACCGATCTAGCATGTAACACATCATATCACTTTGCGGCCTCACGCACGGTATTCCCACGGGTGCCACCTTACCTGGCCCGGGACCGTTTGCGCCTCTTGGCTCACGTATATGATAGTGTCGCTAGCATCCATATGACAAAGAACCCGGGCCGACATGGCTAGTCGTGAACCCAAAGCGGCACTAACCCACGGAGACAGGCATACATGAATCAACCTCGAACATGTCGGTCAACAGCATGTGAATCCGGGCTGTAGCACTGAGCTAACAGGACTCCGGTAACCCGGGCTGTAGCAGGCTAGGCAGGACTCTGGATGTCTCCGCGTGACATTTCCCCGAAGGGACAGACACAGGAACGAAGTGAAACACATGCCGGCCAGTCAAGTGTCCTGAGCAGTAGTGCTGGGCTAGCAGGACTCCGGTGAACCGGGCTGTAGTGGACTACTATGGCTCAAGGAAGCACTAGACTACATTTCCCCATAAGAAAGGCTGCCGAGGATAAACAACTAGATTGTCGGATCCCACACATACCAAGCATTTCAATCATACACACAATATGCCCGATATGTGAAAATACAACATGGCATCACAACAAGACTCTACGACTCAAGTATTTATTCATTAGGCTCCGAGGAGCGAGATATTACAAAACATGGGTCTCATGACCCAACATTCAGAGCATACAAGCAACAAGCACATGCGGAAGCTTAACATGTCTGAGTACAGACATCTACAAATGAAAAAGGGCTGAGAAGCCTGACTATCTACTAGATCCTGCCGAGGGCACGAGATCGTAGCTGAGGTAACAAGCTAAACGTCGAAGTCCACGCGGAACTACTAGCAAGACTGACGTCTCTCTGCAAAAAACATAAAATAGGCAAACGTGAGTACAAATGTACCTAGCAAGACTTACATCAGAACTATCTACATATGCATCGGTATCAATAAAGGGGTGGTGGAGTTTGACTGCAGCAAGCCAGCTTTGACTCGGTGGCTATCCTGAACTACGACTGCAAGTAACCCTTTTGAGGTGGCGCACACGAGTCCACATATTCACCATATCAATACACCACTATGGATCCACTCCCGTCTCCCTACGAGAAGGCCATCCATAGCACTCACACTTATCTTGCGCATTTTAGAGTATCCACTTTCACTTGTCTATGAACTATGCAAGGGGTCCAAGTTTCCATATCCGAGGAATCCGGCTATTCGAATAGATAACGATAACCCTGCAGGGGTGTACTTCTTCACACACGCTCTCGCCACTTACCACCATGTACACGTCATGTACCTTGGCAACGTTCAAGCGGAAGCCTGGCAAGGGAGTCGGCCACGACCTGACTAACCACACAAGTCTCTAGTCCAGGTTTATCGCCTATTCGGGTTCCATACGCAAGGAGATCCGGCCGGGGTGTCGCTCACGGCCCCAAACGATGTGTACAGGGTTCCAAGCCCACCAAACGGGCGACGCTTGGTCTACCCGGCCACGGTGCCTAGTCTGTCCCAAGCCCACCTGTACCGGGTGCCACTTGGTAGACTACTAACACTACCTACAAACACCAGAAACTAGTTGCAACTCCTGGACAGAGATCAAGTTGATTAATAAGTCGAGAGAGCTTGGAGCGCCTAGAGCCCAATGTGTGGTAGTAACTGTTCATGGATCACAAACACAGAACTTAGTTCCTGAGGACGGCTGCAATGAGACAACCCACCATGTACTCCTACATGGCCTCTCACCGCTACCTTTACCAAATCGTGTTCACACACTTCACAATGGTCTCTCAACAATAGGACATGTTCACCACATTCCAATTCATCCCCGATGAATCAGACCTGACTCAACTCTAAGCGATAGCAGGCAAGACAAACAAGCATGAATGAGTAGGCACATCAGGGCTCAAACAACTCCTACTCATGCTAGTGGGTTTCATCTATTTACTGTGGCAATGACAGGTCATGCAGAGGAAAGGGGTTCAACTACCGCAGCATGTAACAGTTGAATTGTTGTTGTCCTAATGCAGTAAAAGAGAGCAGGAGCGAGAGAGTGGGATTGTATCGGAATGAACAAGGGGGTTTTGCTTGCCTGGCACTTCTGAACATATTATAGTTCTTCATTGGTGTCATCGATCACATCGTCGGAAACACGTCTATCGAGAGGGGACAAACACCGGCAACTGAGAAAGAACACAATCAATGCGATGCCACAATATAATGCATGATCATGACATGGCAATATGCTGTGATTTGACCTAATGCATCTAGCTATGATTTAAATGAAGTTGGTTTGAATACATGATTCAAATTCCAACTCCATATATGATTATTTAAATGCCCTTTATTTGTTTTGTCCAAAACAGAGGACAAACATTGTTCAAACATGCATGAAAATGGTACCGATGGATTCCTTGAATTTTTCTGATAATTTTTCATATATAAATTATTTCATTTGGAGTTACGGTTGAATTCCTATGAATTTTAGAAGTTTAAACTAATTTTTGGATATTCATGATTTATTTTAAAACCAGAAATCCATTACTGCGTCAGCACGACAGCAGTATTGCGTCGGCAGGTCAACCAGGTTGACCCGGGTCAAACCTGACGTGTGGGGTCCACACGTCAGTAACTAACTAACTAATCTAAGTTAATTAGTGTTAAACTACTACTAATTAAAAATGTCAGTGGAGTTAATTAAACTTAATTTAAAACTAAACTAGGATTAGCTGGAGCCAGGGCCCACTTGTCAGCGACCCACGGGTCAAACTGGGCCCACCCGGTCAATGGTCAGCGGGGTCAAACCCTGGTCAACAGGGTCAGACCTGCCGGCGGCTTGACACCGGCAAGGCCAGACGCGGCGGCGCGGCTCGGGAACGCGCTAAAGGCGGCGGTTTCGCGCGCTGGGGGCACCAGGGCATAGCCCTTGCTCTCGCGCATCTAGTGGGGACAGTAGCAGGTCACGGGCTCACCGGAGTCGATGCCGGCGACGGGTCGAGCGGTGGCCGGAGCTACGGGTGTGCTCGGGTTGGAGCTAGGGGGCACGTGGGGAGGAGCTAGTTGTGGCTACGGGTGCGCGAAGACATGCTGAGCATGGCGGTGCGCTTGGTTGCGGCTCTAGGTGGCGGTGGCCACGGCGGCGAGAGGCTCGGCGGCGGCACGGTTCGGTCTCCGGTGGAAAGCACGGCTAGAGGAAGGGTTGGAGAGGGGAAATAGCGGGGAAACAACGGAGGCTCATAGGGGGGTCGAACGGAGTCGAGGTTGAGGCCGGGGAAGCACGGGCGGCGGCGGATCAAGGGCGAGGTCGCCGGCGGCCGAAGGTTGAAGAAGAGCTCGAAGGCGACGTTGTAGGGCTTCCGGCGGGGCGTGGCTTGGTGGGGAGGGAGAGGGGGTCGAGGCGGAGCTCCTGAGCTCAGTGGTAGGGTGAGGGGTGGCCGGTGGCCACAGGAACGGCGAGCGGCGGTGACGGCTACGTTCGGTCACGCGTGAGTGAGAGAGCCAGAGAAGAGGGAGAGTGAGCGAGGGGGTCAGCGGAATCGGGACGACACGGGAAAAACGTCCACGCGTCTAGGGGATCGTCGGCAAGCAGGAGGTGGCCGGGGCGCACTTGCGTGCGTCGGCCACGCGCCGTGCGTCCGACTGGCGGGAGGAAGAAGACCTCCCTGCCCCTGGTGGGCTGGGCCGGCCAGATGGGCTGCCAGGTGAGCGCCAGGTAAGTGCTTTCTCCCTCTCTCTTTTCTAATTCTGTTGTTGTTTCCTATTGATTTTGACCTGTGTTGAATTAGTAAAAATACTAACTCATTTTGTAAAATCCTGAAAAAAAATGTGGGCACTATTTGAATTATCTCCAATAGCCCCCAATTGTTTTCAGAAGTATTGAAGCATTTAAAATATTTATAGGCATTAAATGCTCCAATTCAAATACAATATGATTTAACTCAAAAATCCATAAATGGCCAAGAAATATGCTCACCATTTTTGGCAGAGGTTTTCACCTTTATCAGAAATCATGAACATTTTCCATGACATTTTGGGTTCTTTGAAAATATTTTTAGTTTGATCCTAGTTGCATTTCATTTGGTGCTAGGGTTTGGTCAGTCCCCATTTCAAGTTTCATGAAAATTAAACATGATGCATGGATGCAATGCCACTAGTTACAAGCAAACTCTAGGGCTGTGACAACTCACCCCCACTAAACAAGAATCTCGTCCCGAGATTCAAGACGTGAGGTAAGAAGATAGAGGGGACACAAAACTACACAAACTTCATATTCCAACTGTCCTTCTCGGAGATGTTGATCCATTGCTTCAAGTTGATTTTGACGTCTTTGCTTTCGAAATCTTTATCTAACACAATGATGACAGAAGAAAACTCTACAGAAAACGATCTCCTCGAAGATCGAACACTCAAGATCAACTCACGGAGTGAGATGTAAGAACACCTCTTGAGTTGATACACAAAACACACACGGGGAGCAACAGAAGAAGTAGATGACGGAGGTTCATTGGTAAGCAACAATTCCACGTCTAGGTAAGATGGTGCATGGTTCAAAGTAGCAAGGAGATGATTGACATGATTCCATAACTTTACACCTTAGTGAAGGTGACTCGTAGAATTATTCCCTTAAGTGGCAAAAGGAATTACTTTTGATACAAAGATCATTGAAATTCTTTATAGCAGCCTAAGGCAATCACAATCGATCATTTGAAGGAGTTCGAAAGGATGACATACTCGGACTAGAATGAAAGATGTGGGCTACCTTGTTGAAGACACGTGATGGATGATTTTTGCCTATCATCGGAAATGGATGGGACCCATGGTAGGACCACTTTTGAAGATGATCCTGAACAGCAATTATTGAAAGAGCAGCCCATGGGAAATTGGCACAATGGCGGTGCAAGCTGGGAACAAGATGCAAATGTTGGGGATTTTCCAACCATCATATCTGCCTGAGATTCAGATCTGGTTGGTAACAGGATTTTCTAGACATGATGTCTAGAAAATAAAGGTTGCAACACAAGTCGATGAGATAACATTGCGAGACTCTCGGGAGATGAACTACGGTAGCAAGCTCCAATGTTGGTTCTGCTACACACATGTGAACACGCTGTCCCAGACAAGCATGACCACGTAGTAGTCTTACAACAAAACACTACCGAGTTCTGGTTGGGAACCATCATTGAAGATAACGAAGTCGTGTGCATGACCTAGGATTAGCACATGAGACTCCCTTTTCTTGAACAAATCAATCAGTGGCTTGGTGTGCTAGGAAATACATGTGGAATGGAGGTAGCTAATCTCACAAACCAAAGTATACTTCGCACATGCATGACTGACTTGGGAAGATTCCAGAGGAACCAACATTGACTTTCTCAAATTCACGACGGCAACTTGCATCAAATGCACATGTATTAGAGGAAGTCACTTCTTTCATCCGAACATATGCTTCATGAACGGGGCATGTAGAAAATGCTTACACAAGTTTCCAACGCTAACTTAGATGTTCAACATGAATTATGGACAAGATGAAAATGTTGTTAATGGGCTCAACAACAAACCATCTAGGCTTCCATATAGATGGAATTCCGCAATTAAGTGAACACAGTGATAGCATTGGTCAGACCAAAGGATGTAATGGTGTATGCCCGAGGGATCAACCACGAGTAAGACAACATTACGAGCATCGTTGGTTCTGAATTGACTTGACGATAGCCCATACTCAAGTCAAAGTTTTGACAAGGCAATAGATCCAACAACTGATCACGAGGACCAATCGATGGAGATATCATCTTTCTTCAACACACACACACAAAGATATCCCTTAGTGATGAACTAAGTCGGACAAGCTTTCATCTTCCAACTCTCCAAGTTATTGTTTAGCTCGACCAACTAGCTCAGGGGTATCCAACACAGATTCTTGGAGAAGGGGTGGTTTATAGGAAACCAACTTGATCACAAACTCAACATAGCGGTCAGGTAAAAACCTGGTAATACTTCCGAGAAGATATTCGGAACATCACGAACCACCGATATGTTACTAAGCTTGGGAACAATCTTGCTTTTCAGAGCAAGACGATATGATCAAATAAGCAAGGATTGACACTATCCTAACTCATCGATCGAAAAGTGCACCGGAAATAAGGACTAGGTAGCACGATCAACCTTAGGGTGATGATTCAATAACCAACACACTAAGAACGAGAATAGTGTCCATTAACTACCAAGCAACACAGTTGCTAGGAGTATTGATTTCACACATCATGGTTCACTTGTCGGTATTCCAGTTTCAATAACATGTTGGGGAACGTAGTAATTTAAAAAAATTTCCTACGCACACGCAAGATCATGGTGATGCATAGCAACGAGAGGGGAGAGTGTTTGTCTACGTACCCTCGTAGACCGAAGCGGAAGCGTTGACACAACGTAGAGGAAGTAGTCGTACGTTCTCCTCGCGATCCAACCGATCACAGCACCGTTACTCCGGCACCTCCGAGTTCTTGGCACACGTTCAGCTCGATGACGATCCCCGGGCTCCGATCCAGCAAAGCGTCGAGGAAGAGTTCCGTCAGCACGACGGCGTGGTGACGATCTTGATGTGTTACCGGCGCAGGGCTTCGCCTAAGCACTGCAACGATATGATCGAGGTGGAATTTGGTGGAAGGGGGCACCGCACACGGCTAAGGAACGATCCGTAGATCAACTTGTGTGTCATTGGGGTGCCCCCTGCCCCCGTATATAAAGGAGCCAAGGGGGAGGGGCTGGCCGGCCAGGCTTGGCGCGCCAGGAGAGTCCTACTCCCTCTGGGAGTAGGATTCCCCCCCCCCCCAATCCTAGTTGGACTAGGATTCTCCAAGGGGGAGAGAGAGAGAGGGGGGGCGCCCACCTCTCCTAGTCCTAATAGGACTAGGGGAAGGGGGAGGCGCACAGCCCATGAGGGCAGCCCTCTCACCTTTCCTCCAAGGCCCATGTTGGCCCATTATGCTCCCGGGGGGTTCCGGTAACCCTCCCGGTATTCCGGTAAAATCCTGATTTCACCTGGAATGCATCCGATGTCCAAACATAGGCTTCCAATATATAATTCTTTATGTCTCGACCATTTCGAGACTCCTCGTCACGTCCGTGATCACATCCGGGACTCCGAACTCCTTTGGTACATCAAAATGCATAAACTCATAATAACTGTCATCGTAACGTTAAGCGTGCGGACCCTACGGTTCGAGAACAATGTAGACATGACCGAGACACGTCTCCGGTCAATAACCAATAGCGGGACCTGGATGCCCATATTGGCTCCTACATATTCTACGAAGATCTTTATCGGTCAGACCGCATAACAACATACGTTGTTCCCTTTGTCATCGGTATGTTACTTGCCCGAGATTCGATCGTCGGTATCCAATACCTAGTTCAATCTCGTTACCGGCAAGTCTCTTTTCTCGTTCCGTAATACATCATCTCACAACTAACTCATTGGTTGCAATGCTTGCAAGGCTTATGTGATGTGCATTACCGAGAAGGCCCTGAGATACCTCTCCGACAATCGGAGTGACAAATCCTAATCTCGAAATATGCCAACCCAACATGTACCTTCGGAGACACCTGTAGAGCACCTTTATAATCACCCAGTTACGTTGTGACGTTTGGTAGCACACAAAGTGTTCCTATGGTAAACGGGAGTTGCATATTCTCATAGTTAAAGGAACATGTATAAGTCATGGATAAAAGCAATAGCAACATACTAAACGATCGGGTGCTATGCTAATGGAATGGGTCATGTCAATCAGATCATTCAACTAATGATGTGATCTCGTTAATCAAATAACAACTCTTTGTTCATGGTTAGGAAACATAACCATCTTTGATTAATGAGCTAGTCAAGTAGAGGCATACTAGTGACACTCTGTTTGTCTATGTATTCACACATGTATTATGTTTCCGGTTAATACAATTCTAGCATGAATAATAAACATTTATCATGACATGTAAGGAAATAAATAATAACTTTATTATTGCCTCTAGGGCATATTTCCTTCAGTCTCCCACTTGCACTAGAGTTAATAATCTAGATCACATCACTATGTGATTAACATCAATAGTTCACATCATCATGTGATTAACACCCATAGTTCACATCGCTATGTGACCGACACCCAAAGGGTTTACTAGATTCAGTAATCTAGTTTACATTGCTATGTAATTAACACCCAAAGAGTACTAAGGTGTGATCATGTTTTGCTTGTGAGAGAATCTTAGTCAACGGGTCTGCTACATTCAGATCCGTTATGTATTTTGCAATTTTCTATGTCTACAATGCTCTGCACGGAGCTACTTTAGCTAATTGCTCCCACTTTCAATATGTATCTAGATTGAGACTTAGAGTCATCTAGATTAGTGTCAAAACTTGCATCGACGTAACCTTTTACGACGAACCTTTTTGTCACATCCATAATCGAGAAACATATCCTTATTCCACTAAGGATAATTTTGATCGCTTGTCCAGTGATCTACTCCTAGATCACTTTTGTACTCCCTTGCCAAACTCAGTGGTAGGGTATGCAATAGATCTGGTACACAGCATGGCATACTTTATAGAACCTATGGCTGAGGCATAGGGAATGACTTTCATTCTCTTTCTATCTTCTGCCGTGGTCGGGTTTTGAGTCTTACTCAATTTCACACCTTGTAATACAGGCAAGAACTCTTTCTTTGACTGTTCCATTTTGAACTACTTCAAAATCTTTTCAAGGTATGTACTTATTGAAAAACTTATCAAGCGTCTTGATCTATCTCTATAGATCTTGATGCTCAATATGTAAGCAGCTTCACCGAGGTCCTTCTTCGAAAAACTCCTTTCAAATACTCCTTTATGCTTCACAGAATAATTCTACATTATTTCCGATCAATAATATGTCATTTACATATACTTATCAGAAATGCTGTAGTGCTCCCACTCACTTTCTTGTAAATACAGGCTTCACCGCAAGTCTGTATAAAACTATATGCTTTGATCAACTTATCAAAGCGTATATTCCAACTCCGAGATGCTTGCACCAGTCCATAGATGGATCGCTGGAGCTTGCATATTTTGTTAACACCTTCAGGATCGACAAAACCTTCTAGTTGCATCATATACAACTCTCCATTAAGGAATGCAGTTTTGTTTATCCATTTGCCAGATTTCATAAAATGCGGCAATTGCTAACATGATTCGGACAGACTTAAGCATAGATACGAGTGAGAAACTCTCATCGTAGTCAATCCCTTGAACTTGTCGAAAACCTTTTGCGACAAGTCGAGCTTTGTAGACAGTAACATTACCATCAGCGTCAGTCTTCTTCTTAAAGATCCATTTATTCTCAATTGCTTGCCGATCATCGGGCAAGTCAACCAAAGTCCACACTTTGTTCTCATACATGGATCCCATCTCAGATTTCATGGCCTCAAGCCACTTTGCGGAATCTGGGCTCACCATCGCTTCTTCATAGTTCGTAGGTTCATCATGGTCTAGTAACATGACTTCCAAAATAGGATTGCCGTACCACTCTGGTGCGGATCTTACTCTGGTTGATCTACGAAGTTCAGTAGAAACTTGATCTGAAGTTTCATGATCATTATCATTAGCTTCTTCCCTATTTGATGTAGGTGTCACAGAAACAGATTTCTGTGATGTACTACTTCTCAATAAGGGAGTAGATACTGTTATCTCATCAAGTTCTACTTTCCTCCCACTCACTTCTTTCGAGAGAAACTCCTTCTCTAGAAAGTTTCCGACTTTAGCAACAAAAATTTTGCCTTCGGATTTGTGATAGAAGGTATACCCAATAGTCTCTTTTGGGTATCCTATGAAGACATATTTTTCCGATTTGGGTTCGAGCTTATCAGGTTGAAGCTTTTTCACATAAGCATCGCAGCCCCAAACTTTAAGAAACGACAGCTTAGATTTATTGCTAAACCATAGTTCATACGGTGTCGTCTCAACGGATTTAGATGGTGCCCTATTTAATGTGAATGCAGCTGTCTCTAATGCATAATCCCAAAAACGATAGTGGTAGATCGGTAAGATACATCATAAATTGTACTATATCTAATAAAGTACGGTTATGACGTTCGGACGCACCATTATGCTGCGGTGTTCCAGGTGGCCTGAGTTTGTGAAACTATTCCACATTGTTTTAATTGAAGACCAAACTCGTAACTCAAATATTCGTCTCTGCGATCAGATCGTAGAAACTTTATTTTCTTGTCACGATGATTTTCCACTTCACTCTGAAATTCTTTGAACTTTTCAAATGTTTCAGACTTATGTTTCATCAAGTAGATATACCCATATCTGCTCAAATCATCTGTGAAGGTCAGAAAATAATGATACTTGTCGCGAGCCTTAATATTCATCGGACCATATACATCAGTATGTATGATTTCCAACAAATCTGTTGCTTGCTCCATTGTTCCGGAGAACGGCGTTTTTAGTCATCTTGCCCAAGAGGCATGGTTCGCAAGCATCAAGTGATTCATAATCAAGTGATTCCAAAATCCCATCAGCATGGAGTTTCTTCATGTGCTTTACACCAATATGACCTAAACGGCAGTGCCACAAATAGGTTGCACTATCATTATTAACTTCGCATCCTTTTGGTTTCAATATCATGAATATGTGTATCACTGCGATCGAGATCCAATGAACTATTTCCATTGGTGTGTATGACCATAGAAGGTTTTATTCATGTAAACAGAACAACAATTGTTCTCTAACTTAAATGAATAACTGTATTGCAATTAACATGATCAAATCATATTCATGCTCAACGCAAACACCAAATAACACTTATTTAGTTTCAACACTAATCCCGAAAGTATAGGGAGTGTGTGATGATGATCATATCAATCTTGGAACCACTTCCAACACACATCGTCACCTTGCCCTTTAACTAGTCTTTATTCATTCTGCAACTCCCGTTTCGAGTTACTAATCTTAGCAACTTGAACTAGTACCAAATACTGAGGGGTTGCTATGAACACTAGTAAAGTACACATCATTAACATGTATATCAAATATACTTATGTTCACTTTGCCATCCTTCTTATCCGCCAGTCACTTGGGGTAGTTCCGCTTCCAGTGACCAGTCCCTTTGCAGTAGAAGCACTTAGTCTCAGGCTTAGGACCATACTTGGGCTTTTTCACTTGAGCAGCAACTTGCTTGCCGTTCTTCTTGAAGTTCCCCTTCTTTCCTTTTGCCCTTTTCTTGAAACTAGTGATCTTGTCAACCATCAACACTTGATGTTTTTCTTTGATTTCTACCTTCGCTGATTTTAGCATCGCGAAGAGCTTGGGAATATTTTCCGTTGTCCCTTGCATATTATAGTTCATCACGAAGTTCTACTAACTTGGTGATGGTGACTAGAGAATTCTGTCAATCACTATCTTATCTGGAAGATTAACTCCCACTTGATTCAAGCGATTGTAGTACCCAGACAATCTGAGCACATGCTCACTAGTTGAGCGATTCTCCTCCATCTTTTAGCTATAGAACTTGTCGGAGACTTCATATCTCTCAACTCGGGTATTTGCTTGAAATATTAACTTCAATTCCTGGAACATCTCATATGGTCCATGACGTTCAAAACGTCTTTGAAGTCCCGATTCTAAGCCGTTTAAGCATGGTGCACTAAACTATTAAGTAGTCATCATATTGAGCTAGCATAACGTTCATAACGTCTGCATCTGCTCCTGCAATAGGTCCGTCACCTAGCGGTGCATCAAGGACATAATTCTTCTGTGCAGCAATGAGGATAAACCTCAGATCACGGATCCAATCCGCATCATTGCTACTAACATTTTTCAACACAATTTTCTCTAGGAACATATCAAAATAAACACAGGGAAGCAACAATGCGAGCTATTGATCTACAACATAGATATGCTAATACTACCAGGACTAAGTTCATGATAAATTAAAGTTCAATTAATCATATTACTTAAGAACTCCCACTTAGATATACATCTCTCTAATCCTCTAAGTGATCACGTGATCCAAATCAACTAAACCATGTCCGATCATCACGTGAGATGGAGTAGTTTCAATGGTGAACATCACTATGTTGATCATATCTACTATATGATTCACGCTCAACCTTTCGGTCTCTGTGTTCCGAGGCCATATCTGTATATGCTAGGCTCGTCAAGTTAAACCTGAGTATTCCGCGTGTGCAACTGTTTTGCACCCGTTGTATTTGAACGTAGAGCCTATCACACCCGATCATCACGTGGTGTCTCAGCACGAAGAACTTCCGCAACGGTGCATACTCAGGGAGAACACTTCTTGATAATTTAGTGAGAGATCATCTTATAATGCTACCGTCAAACAAAGCAAGATAAGATGCATAAAAGATAAACATCACATGCAATCAATATAAGTGATATGATATGGCCATCATCATCTTGTGCTTGTGATCTCCATCTCTGCAGCACCGTCATGATCACCATCGTTACCGGCGCGACACCTTGATCTCCATCGTAGCATCGTTGTCGTCTCGCCAATCTTATGCTTCCACGACTATCACTACCGCTTAGTAATAAAGTAAAGCATTACATCGCGATTGCATTGCATACAATAAAGCGACAACCATATGGCTCCTGCCAGTTGCCGATAACTCGGTTACAAAACATGATCATCTCATACAATAAAATTTAGCATCATGTCTTGACCATATCACATCACAACATGCCCTGCAAAAACAAGTTAGACGTCCTCTACTTTGTTGTTGCAAGTTTTACGTGGCTGCTACGGGCTTTAAGCAAGAACTCATCTTACCTACGCATCAAAACCACAACGATAGTTTGTCAAATAGACTCCGTTTTAACCTTCTCAAGGACCGGGCGTAGCCACACTCGGTTCAACTAAAGTTGGAGAGACAGTCTTCCGCAAGCCATCTATGTGCAAAGCACGTCGAGGGAACCGGTCTCGCGTAAGCGTACGCGTAAGGTTGGTCCGGATCGTCTCGTCCAACAATACCGCTGAACCAAAGTATGACATGCTGGTAGGCAGTATGACTTGTATCGTCCACAACTCACTTGTGTTCTACTCGTGCAAATAACATCATACCATAAAAACCTAGGCTCTGATACCACTGTTGGGGAACGTAGTAATTTAAAAAAAATTCCTACGCACACGCAAGATCATGGTGATGCATAGCAACGAGAGGGGAGAGTGTTTGTCTACGTACCCTCGTAGACCGAAGCGGAAGCATTGACACAACGTAGAGGAAGTAGTCGTACGTTCTCCTCGCGATCCAACCGATCACAGCACCGTTACTCCGGCACCTCCGAGTTCTTGGCACACGTTCAGCTCGATGACGATCCCCGGGCTCCGATCCAGCAAAGCGTCGAGGAAGAGTTCCGTCAGCACGACGGCGTGGTGACGATCTTGATGTGTTACCGGCGCAGGGCTTCGCCTAAGCACTGCAACGATATGATCGAGGTGGAATTTGGTGGAAGGGGGCACCGCACACGGCTAAGGAACGATCCGTAGATCAACTTGTGTGTCATTGGGGTGCCCCCTGCCCCCGTATATAAAGGAGCCAAGGGGGAGGGGCTGGCCGGCCAGGCTTGGCGCGCCAGGAGAGTCCTACTCCCTCTGGGAGTAGGATTCCCCCCCCCCCCCCCAATCCTAGTTGGACTAGGATTCTCCAAGGGGGAGAGAGAGAGAGAGGGGGCGCCCACCTCTCCTAGTCCTAATAGGACTAGGGGAAGGGGGGAGGCGCACAGCCCATGAGGGCAGCCCTCTCACCTTTCCTCCAAGGCCCATGTTGGCCCATTATGCTCCCGGGGGGTTCCGGTAACCCTCCCGGTATTCCGGTAAAATCCTGATTTCACCTGGAATGCATCCGATGTCCAAACATAGGCTTCCAATATATAATTCTTTATGTCTCGACCATTTCGAGACTCCTCGTCACGTCCGTGATCACATCCGGGACTCCGAACTCCTTCGATACATCAAAATGCATAAACTCATAATAACTGTCATCGTAACGTTAAGCGTGCGGACCCTACGGTTCGAGAACAATGTAGACATGACCGAGACACGTCTCCGGTCAATAACCAATAGCGGGACCTGGATGCCCATATTGGCTCCTACATATTCTACGAAGATCTTTATCGGTCAGACCGCATAACAACATACGTTGTTCCCTTTGTCATCGGTATGTTACTTGCCCGAGATTCGATCGTCGGTATCCAATACCTAGTTCAATCTCGTTACCGGCAAGTCTCTTTTCTCGTTCCGTAATACATCATCTCGCAACTAACTCATTGGTTGCAATGCTTGCAAGGCTTATGTGATGTGCATTACCGAGAAGGCCCTGAGATACCTCTCCGACAATCGGAGTGACAAATCCTAATCTCGAAATATGCCAACCCAACATGTACCTTCGGAGACACCTGTAGAGCACCTTTATAATCACCCAGTTACGTTGTGACGTTTGGTAGCACACAAAGTGTTCCTATGGTAAACGGGAGTTGCATATTCTCATAGTTAAAGGAACATGTATAAGTCATGGATAAAAGCAATAGCAACATACTAAACGATCGGGTGCTATGCTAATGGAATGGGTCATGTCAATCAGATCATTCAACTAATGATGTGATCTCGTTAATCAAATAACAACTCTTTGTTCATGGTTAGGAAACATAACCATCTTTGATTAATGAGCTAGTCAAGTAGAGGCATACTAGTGACACTCTGTTTGTCTATGTATTCACACATGTATTATGTTTCCGGTTAATACAATTCTAGCATGAATAATAAACATTTATCATGACATGCAAGGAAATAAATAATAACTTTATTATTGCCTCTAGGGCATATTTCCTTCATAACACAGAACCGAGGAGCAAATGATGATGGCGAGAAGTATCACTATGTCAAGAATTCATAAGGGAAGGTGCAGTTCTCATGACGTTCCTGACATAAAGTGGGTAATACTTCAGGGTAGAACAAAATCAAAAGCTGGATTGGCATTTTGATCTGCGGAATACAACTGCTTTGACCCAATCCTAGATATGGATGAGGTACTGGAGTTTGTTTCTCCTAGTCATTCTGAAATAGAATGGCTCGACGGACCACTAGAGTAATAGGCATCGATAAACACGATTGCCAACTACTCCTTACTATCAATTGATAAACGAGGGCCAGAAAACATCTGGAGAGAGACAACTCAAAAGAACATATAACTTTCTGAGTTGTGTACGCATGGATTAGTATGTCGAACAAGTTCAACATATTTCTTCCGGATAACCCATGCAGAAGAAGAAGGACTGGCAGATTCACAATTTGAGTGGATAACTCGTTAAGAGCACTCTTATTGTGATCTTTTGGTTCAAAAGAACTTCTGCCATAAGCAGTTCATGGTATTTGGAAGAAGGAAATACCACAGACCTCGAGGACTGTCGCAAAGGTTACTAATATCCTAAAGGAACTAGCAACACTATCAACATGAGGTAAGTAGGGTGAATCTCGGGTCAAGAACCCAGGAGTAGAATACCTACTACTAAATGGCATCACGGGATGCTTTCCAGAATGATGGTCAGAATCATCACACTAGAACACCAAACATGGCTAGATTACTAGATGGTTTCATAAGACACCTACGGTCATAATAGTAGCTCCAACATATACGCCAAGGCAATAAATTACCTCAACGCACCGGTTAGTGTGCTTAATCTGGCCCAAAGGACATCGGGATGGAAAGAAGGGATTTGCAAATGCATCAGACTGATTAGAAACCTGGGATGACTCGGACAGCATAACGGTTGTAATTGCTCAAAATAATTTGAGACATCCTGCAAAATGGTAGCATAACCACTCAACATCACAATATCAATGTTCTGAGATCAACTAAGAACACATGGAAGTACTATAAACCAAACTGAGACTTGAATCCATCAATCCTATAAGTCTCTATCATAGTAACTCGTCATCCTAATAGATAGATGAGAAGGCCTAGTTCTTAATCCCCGTAGAAAAGAAGAGGGTGACTCAGATCAGAAGGCATAAGGTATAAGGAGTAAAAAGAGCCTTACGTTCCCTTCCACAATCAATTCCCTTACATAACTAAAGCATTTCTAGACACAACTTCGACCAGTTTGGCTTGGTAATCCTACAGGCAGTCAGGCTCTGATACCAAAGCTGTCGGGACCCCGATCCTAAGTCACACCGATCTAGCATGTAACACATCATATCACTTTGCGGCCTCACGCACGGTATTCCCACGGGTGCCACCTTTCCTGGCCCGGGACCATTTGCGCCTTTTGGTTCACGTATATGATAGTGTCGCTACCATCCATATGACAAAGAACCCGGGCCGACATGATTAGTCGTGAACCCAAAGCGGCACTAACCCATGGGTACAGGCATACATGAATCAACCTCGAACATGTCGGTCAACAGCATGTGAATCCGGGCTGTAGCACTGGGCTAACAGGACTCTGGTAACCCGGGCTGTAGCAGGCTAGGCAGGACTCTGGATGTCTCCGCGTGACATTTCCCCGAAGGGACAGACACAGGAACGAAGTGAAACACATGCTGGCCAGTCAAGTGTCCTGGGCAGTAGTGCTGGGCTAGCAGGACTCCGGTGAACCGGGCTGTAGCGGACTACTATGGCTCAAGGAAGCACTAGACTACATTTCCCCATAAGAGAGGCTGCCGAGGATAAACAACTAGATTGTCGGATCCCACACATACCAAGCATTTCAATCATACACACAATATGCCCGATATGTGTAAATACAACATGGCATCACAACAAGACTCTACGACTCAAGTATTTATTCATTAGGCTCCGAGGAGCGAGATATTACAAAACATGGGTCTCATGACCCAACATTCAGAGCATACAAGCAACAAGCACATGCGGAAGCTTAACATGTCTGAGTACAGACATCTACAAATGAAAAAGGGCTGAGAAGCCTGACTATCTACTAGATCCTGCCGAGGGCACAAGATCGTAGCTGAGGTAACAAGCTAAACGTCGAAGTCCACGCGGAACTACTAGCGAGACTGACGTCTCTCTGCAAAAAACATAAAATAGGCAAACGTGAGTACAAATGTACCCAGCAAGACTTACATCAGAACTATCTACATATGCATCGGTATCAATAAAGGGGTGGTGGAGTTTGACTGCAGCAAGCCAGCTTTGACTCGGTGGCTATCCTGAACTACGACTGCAAGTAACCCTTTTGAGGTGGCGCACACGAGTCCACATATTCACCATATCAATACACCACTATGGATCCACTCCCGTCTCCCTACGAGAAGGCCATCCATAGCACTCACGCTTATCTTGCGCATTTTAGAGTATCCACTTTCACTTGTCTATGAACTATGCAAGGGGTCCAAGTTTCCATATCCGAGGAATCCGGCTATTCGAATAGATAACGATAACCCTACAGGGGTGTACTTCTTCACACACGCTCTCGCCACTTACCACCATGTACACGTCATGTACCTCGGCAACGTTCAAGCGGAAGCCTGGCGAGGGAGTCGGCCACGACCTGACTAACCACACAAGTCTTTAGTCCAGGTTTATCGCCTATTCGGGTTCCATCCGCAAGGAGATCCGGCCGGGGTGTCGCTCACAGCCCCAAACGATGTGTGCAGGGTTCCCAAGCCCACCTCGACGGGTGGATCTACGCTTGGTACACCGTGCCACGGTGCCTAGTCTGTCCCAAGCCCACCTGTACCGGGTGCCACTTGGTAGACTACTAACACTACCTACAAACACCAGAAACTAGTTGCAACTCCTGGACAGAGATCAAGTTGATTAATAAGTCGAGAGAGCTTGGAGCGCCCGGAGCCCAATGTGTGGTAGTAACTGTTCATGGATCACAAACACAGAACTCAGTTCCTGAGGACGACTGCAATGAGACAACCCACCATGTACTCCTACATGGCCTCTCACCGCTACCTTTACCAAATCGTGTTCACACACTTCACAATGGTCTCTCAACAGTAGGACATGTTCACCACATTCCAATTCATCCCCGATGAATCAGACCTGACTCAACTCTAAGCGATAGCAGGCAAGACAAACAAGCATGAATGAGTAGGCACATCAGGGCTCAAACAACTCCTACTCATGCTAGTGGGTTTCATCTATTTACTGTGGCAATGATAGGTCATGCAGAGGAAAGGGGTTCAACTACCGCAGCATGTAACAGTTGAATCGCTGTTGTCCTAATGCAGTAAAAGAGAGCAGGAGCGAGAGAGTGGGATTGTATTGGAATGAACAAGGGGGTTTTGCTTGCCTGACACTTCTGAAGATATTATAGTTCTTCATTGGTGTCATCGATCACATCGTCGGAAACACGTCTATCGAGAGGGGACAAACACCGGCAACTGAGAAAGAACACAATCAATGCGATGCCACAATATGATGCATGATCATGACATGGTAATATGATGTGATTTGAGCTAATGCATCTAGCTATGATTTAAATGAAGTTGGTTTGAATACATGATTCAAATTCCAACTCCATATATGATTATTTAAATGCCCTTTATTTGTTTTGTCCAAAACAGAGGACAAACATTGTTCAAACATGCATGAAAAGTGTACATATGGATTCCTTGAATTTTTCTGATAATTTTTCATATATAAATTATTTCATTTGGAGTTACGGTTGAATTCCTATGAATTTTAGAAGTTTAAACTAATTTCTGGAATTTCCTGATTTATTTAAAACCAGAAATCCATTACTGCGTCAGCATGACAGCAGTATTGCATCGGCAGGTCAACCAGGTTGACCCGGGTCAAACCTGACGTGTGGGGTCCACACGTTAGTAACTAACTAACTAATCTAAGTTAATTAGTGTTAAACTACTACTAACTAAAAATGTCATTGGAGTTAATTAAACTTAATTTAAAACTAAACTAGGATTAGCTGGAGCCAGGGCCCACTTGTCAGCGACCCACGGGTCAAACTGGTCCCACCCGATCAATGGTCAGCGGGGTCAAACCCTGGTCAACAGGGTCAGACCTGCCGGCGGCTTGACGCCGGCAAGGCCAGACGCGGCAGCGTGGCTCGGGAACGCGCTAAAGGCGGCGGTTTCACGCGCTGGGGGCACCAGGGCATAGCCCTTGCTCCCGCGCATCTAGTGGGGGCACCAGGGCATAGCCCTTGCTCCCGCGCATCTAGTGGGGACAGCAGCAGGTCACGGGCTCACCGGAATCGACGCCGGCGATGGGTCGAGCGGCGGCCGGAGCTACGGGTGTGCTCGGGTTGGAGCTAGGGGGCACATGGGGAGGAGCTAGTTGTGGCTACGGGTGCGCGAAGACATGCTGAGCATGGCGGTGCGCTCGGTTGCGGCTCTAGGTGGCGGTGGCCACGGCGGCGAGAGGCTCGGCGGCAGCGCGGTTCGGTCTACGGCAAAAAGCACGGCTAGAGGAAGGGTTGGAGAGGGGAAACAGCGGGGAAACGACGGAGGCTCACAGGGGGGTCGAACGGAGTCGAGGTTGAGGCCGGGGAAGCACGGGCGGCGGGATCGAGGGCGAGGTCGCCAGCGGCCGAAGGTTGAAGAAGAGCTCAAAGGCGACGCTGTAGGGCTTCCAGCGGGGCGTGGCTCGGTGGGGAGGGAGAGGGGGTCGAGGCGGAGCTCCTGAGCTCAGCGGTAGGGCGAGGGGTGGCCGGTGGCCGCAGGAACGGCGAGCGGCGGTGACGGCTACATTCGGTCGCGCGTGAGTGAGAGAGACAGAGAAGAGGGAGAGTGAGCGAGGGGGTCAGCGGAATCGGGACGACACGGGAAAAACGTCCACGCGTCTAGGGGATCGTCGGCAAGGAGGAGGTGGTCGGGGCGCGCCTGCGTGCGTCGGCCACGCGCCGTGCGTCCGACTGGCGGGAGGAAGAAGACCTCCCTGCCCCTGGTGGGCTGGGCCGTCCAGATGGGCTGCCAGGTGAGCGCCGGGTAAGTGCTTTCTCCCTCTCTCTTTTCTAATTCTGTTGCTGTTTCCTATTGATTTTGACCTGTGTTGAATTAGTAAAAATACTAACTCATTTTGTAAAATCCTAACAAAAATTGTGGGCACTATTTGAATTATCTCCAACAGCCCCCAATTGTTTTCAGAAGTATTGAAGCATTTAAAATATTTATAGGCATTAAATGCTCCAATTCAAATACAATATGATTTAACTCAAAAATCCATAAAGGGCCAAGAAATATGCTCACCATTTTTGGCAGAGGTTTTCACCTTTATCAGAAATCATGAACATTTTCCATGACATTTTGGGTTCTTTGAAACTATTTTTAGTTTGATCCTAATTGCATTTCATTTGGTGCTAGGGTTTGGTCAGTTCCCATTTCAAGTTTCATGAAAATTAAACATGATGCATGGATGCAATGCCACTAGTTACAAGCAAACTCTAGGGCTGTGACAGATGGGGTGGTATCCTCCTTTGAATGATTTAAGTGACTTGACTTGGCACATGTTCACGCATGTAGTTGAAACAAAATCAACATAGCCTTCACGATATTTATGTTCATGGTGGATTATATCCTACTCATGCTTGCATCCAATGTTTATTAATTTTAATGCATGTACATGGCTGTTGTCGCTCTCTAGTTAGTCGCTTCCCAGTCTTTTACTAGCCTTCACTTGTACTAAGCGGGAATACTGCTTGTGCATCCAATCCCTTAAACCCCAAAGTTATTCCAGATGAGTCCACTATACCTTCCTATATGTGGTATCTACCTGCCGTTCCAAGTAAATTTTTATGTGCCAACCTCTAAACCTTCAAATAAACATTCTGTTTTGTATGCTCGAATAGCTCATGTATCAACCAAGGCTGCCCTTATCTTCCATGTTAGGCGGGTTATTCTCAAGAGGAGTGGACTCTGCTCCTCACTCACGAGAAAATGGCTGGTCTCCGGGATGCCCATTCCCATGCTTTATGCAAACTAAATCAAAATTAATTGAAAACAAAACTCCCCCTGGGACCTGATATATGTTGGAGACACTCGTTGTTTCGAGCAAGTCATGGATTGATGCTTGTTGGTGGAGGGGGAGTATAAACTTTACCATTCTGTTTGGGAACCGCCTATAATGTGTGTGACATGGAAGATATCGCCATCTCTTAGTTGCTATGTTGACAATGAAAGTATACCGCTCAAAATATAATTTATCTCTATTTCAAAACCGAGCTCTGGCACCTCTACAAATCCCTGCTTCCCTCTGCGAAGGGCCTATCTATTTACTCTCATGTTGAGTCATCACCCTCTTATTAAAAAGCACTAGCTGGAGAGCGCATCTGTTATTTGCATTCATCACTATTAATCTATATTGGGTGTGACTATGATTGGATCTCTTTTACCATGAATTACAATGTCTAGTCAGTCCTTGATCTTCAAAGGTGCTCTGCATTTATGTTTTGCGGTCTCAGAAAGGGCTAGCGAGATACCATCTTGTTATATCATCTTATGATTGTTTTGAGAAAGTGTTGTCATCCGAGATTTATTATTATGGCTCGCTAGTTGATTATGCTATTGATATGAGTGATTATGAGACCTGAGAATTCTTGCAAATGTGGTTAGTTATGATCTTTGCTGAAAACTTGAATGCTGGCTTGACATATTTACAACAACAAGAGCAAACAGAGTTTGTAAAAGTTTTTCTTTATTTCTTTCAGATTGTCAACTGAATTGCTTGAGGACAAGCAAGGGTTTAAGCTTGGGGGAGTTGATACGTCTCCGTCGTATCTACTTTTCCAAACACTTTTCCCCTTGTTTTGGACTCTAACTTGTATGATTTGAATGGAATTAACCCGGACTGACGCTGTTTTCAACAGAATTGCCATGATGTTGTTTTATGTGCAGAAAACAAAAGTTCTCGGAATGACCTGAAACTCCACGGAATAACTTACAATAAATAATAAAAAATCCTCACCAAAGATGAAGACCAGGGGGCCCACACCCTATCCACGAGGGTGCCCCCCCTAGGGCGCGCGCCCCTACCTCGTGGGTCCCCTGGACACCTTCCGACGCCAACTCCAACTCTCTATATTGGCTTTCGGGGAGAAAAAAATAGAAGAGAAGAAATCATCGCGTTTTATGATACGGAGCCGCCGCCAAGCCCTAAAACTCTCGAGAGGGCTGATCTGGAGTCCGTTCGAGGCTCCGGAGAGGGGGATTCGTCGTCGTCGTCATCATCAACCATCCTCCATCACCAATTTCATGATGCTCACCGCCGTGCGTGAGTAATTCCATCGTAGGCTTGCTGGACGGTGATGGGTTGGATGAGATTTATCATGTAATCGAGTTAGTTTTGTTAGGGTTTGATCCCTAGTATCCACTATGTTCTGAGATTGATGTTGCTATGACTTTGCTATGCTTAATGCTTGTCACTAGGGCCCGAGTGCCATGATTTCAGATCTGAACCTATTATGTTTTCATGAATATATGTGAGTTCTTGATCCTATCTTGCAAGTCTATAGTCACCTACTATGTGTTATGATCCGGCAACCCCGAAGTGACAATAATCGGGACCACTCTCGGTGATGATCATAGTTTGAGGAGTTCATGTATTCACTACGTGCTAATGCTTTGTTCCGGTTCTGTATTAAAAGGAGGCCTTAATATCCCTTAGTTTCCATTAGGACCCCGCTGCCACGGGAGGGTAGGACAAAAGATGTCATGCAAGTTCTTTTCCATAAGCACGTATGAGTATATTCGGAATACATGCCTACATTACATTGATGAATTGGAGCTAGTTCTGTGTCACCCTATGTTATGACTGTTACATGATGAACCGCATCCGGCATAATTATCCATCACTGATCCGATGCCTACGAGCTTTCCATATAGTGGTTTACGCTTATTTACTTTCCCGTTGCTACTGTTACAATCACCACAAAATACCAAAAATATTACATTGCTTTCTTTACTCTTTTGTTACCGTTACCACCACTATCATATTACTTTGCTACTAAACACTTTGCTGCAGACACTAAGTTTCTAGGTGTGGTTGAATTGACAACTCAGCTGCTAATACTTGAGAATATTCTTTGGCTCCCCTTGTGTCGAATCAATAAATTTGGGTTGAATACTCTGCCCTCGAAAGCTGTTGCGATCCCCTATACTTTGGGTTATCACTATGTACTTCCAGGAGAACCTGAACCCAAGCGCACCGTTCCAAACACTCACAGCATTGGGAAGGTAATGTTCCTAACAGCTGTGGCCAGGCCTCGATATAACAATGAGGGGGAGCTAACATTCAATGGGAAGATCGGCATTTGGGCATTCATCAAAGAGACTGAGGCGGTGCGGACAAGTCAGAACAGAGCAAAGGGAACAAGAGTGTTGACATCAGTGAAAGTAACCAGCCCTGTGTGCAAAGATTATCTAATCAATAAGGTGATCCCAGCAATTCAGGATAAGTGGCCTGACGATGATGAGGGAGCAACAATATTCATCCAACAGGATAACACAAATCCTCATGTCCTTCCCAATGATGTAGCTTTTTGAGAAGCTGTGGAACAAACTGATCTTGACATCCAATTGCTACAACAGCCCCCAAATAGCCCCAACCTCAATTGTTTGGACCTCTGCTTTCATAACTCTCTCCAGTCTCTAACCGACTGCAGGTCACCTACAAACATCCAGGAACTGGTATAGGTGTGGAAGAGGAATTCGAGAATTATGATCCCCACAAGTTGCACAGAAGCTTTATCACATTAGAAGCAGTTATGTTTGAAGGCTCTGTCAAGGAAGTGAAACAGGCATTCCTAGGTTGAGGTTACCATTGGATTGACCCTCAGTCATGCCTCTGATTCCAAGGAGTTGATTCAGCAAGTTCCTCGCGGGAAGTCTAATCGGATCAATCAGTGGTTCCGTAATGAGTAGTCGAATACACATTGAGGGGGCCTTGCCTGGGATCGAGTAATCAGCCCTGTAGGTTCCTCTCTATTTAGATAGACCCCATCAACATGGCCATTCCCTTCTCCTGGTAGAAAAAACCCATTAGAGGTTTGATTCTCAAAAGAAAACAGACCAGAAACTCGAAACTATTCCTACTCGCCAGGTGGCTTTACAAATTTGAGTTTAAAAATAGGAAAAAATAATGAAAGACAAAGGAGGAAATCAATTAAGTTGCCACACTTGCACAAGGATCGTATTCAGAATGCTGGCACGGAAATAATCAGTGTATATTGTGACAGTCGGGTAGTTGTTGATACCAGGGCCATTATAGAAGAAATGGAATTTGCAATAGGAAAAGAAAATGAAAGGAAAGAAATATCTATAGAAGGGAAAAGAAAGAAAAGAAAAGGGAAGGGATGAAGTAGCAACATAAGGTAAAAGAAAGTAAAGTAAAGTGAAGAGAAGGGAAGTGAAGAAATGGCCAGCGTAAGGAAAAGAATGTAGCCAAGAGGGGACAAAGAGGCCCTTATGTCATGTAGTGAGGTAGTTGTTGATACCAAGTGCTCCTTGTGTATCTCTTGTGTAATCTTGTGTCAAGAGGAGACAAAGAGGCCCTTATGTCATGTCCTTGTGTATGCCTTGTCTAATCCTTGTATATCAACTCCTTGTTGGAATTTATTGGAATTTGGGTTATTTGGATTAATTGAATTATCTGGGTTATTTAGATTAACTAGATTAATTTGTATTTGAATTAATTTGGGTTATTTAGATTTATTTGAATTAATTTGGATTAATTTTAGTTATTTGAATTAATTTATAATATTTGGATTTATTTCAATGAGGCATGCTAATGTCACAATCAGTATACTTTTAAGGTTAGTGGCAAGCAAGGCCTTTGCTGATCTGTATGCTTGGCAAGCAAGGCCTTTGCTAATCTCATATCATCAATACATGATCTTCTAATCACTACTGAACCAAAAAAGACCCATGTATGGAGTTAACTGAACCAAATTTTGAGTATGAAAAAGAGACCCTTGTATGGAGTTAACTGAACCAAATTTCAAGCTGAGACTAGTTCATTGAAACCTGGGCACACCATTTAAAATGATTTGTCAATTAAACAATTAAAAAAACTACAGTAGATTAGGACTCAAGCTGAGACTAGTTCACTGAAAGAAAGGAAAATGCACAAGATCAATACTCAAGGTGAGACTAGTTTCTGTTTTACTCATGATTGAAAAGGTCAAAGTGCTCTGGTTTACAACCAATCAGGAGGCCCACGCTACTATCCTGGAAGATGCAGCTACTCATTTCACAGTAGATTGACAATATGCAAATGATTTTCTAGGGGTTTCAGACCTGCTATGTGTGTCTGAATCATGTGTACAAGTCAGTCACAAGCACAAGCGGATCATGAATACATGTGTGTCTGAATCATACTCCATGTGTTTACTGAATCATGTGTTTACTGAATTTCAAACTTGCTAGCAATAAGCTTGCAGTACACTTTATAGTCAGATCAGGAGCCAAGCTCTAAAACTGGACTTTTAACTGACTTTTAAACTGAATTTTTACTCCAAAATAAGAGTACCATGCCTACTTAACTGAATTTTTAACATAATATCTCTCTTGGCCTAGGAGTACTCAATTTCAATGTCTCTCTTAGCGTAGGTGTCGGTGTCAAAACCGGCGGATCTCAGGTAGGGGGTCCCGAACTGTGCGTCTAGGCGGATGGTAACAAGAGACAAGGGACATGATGTTTTTACCCAGGTTCGGGCCCTCTCGATGGAGGTAAAACCCTACTCCTGCTTGATTAATATTGATGATATGGGTAGTACAAGAGTAGATCTACCACGAGATCAAAGAGGCTAAACCCTAGAAGCTAGCCTATGGTATGATTGTTGTTCGTCCTACGGACTAAAACCCTCCGGTTTATATAGACACCGGAAAGGGCTAGGGTTACACAGAGTCGGTTACAATGGTACATATCCGTATCGCCAAGCTTGCCTTCCACGCCAAGGAAAGTCCCTTCTGGACACGGGACGAAGTCTTCAATCTTGTATCTTCATAGTCCAGGAGTCTGGCCGAAGGTATAGTCCGGCTATCCGGACACCCCCTAATCCAGGACTCCCTCAGTAGCCCCCGAACCAGGCTTCAATGACGACGAGTCCGGCGCGCAAATTGTCTTCGGCATTGAAAGGCGGGTTCTCCTCCAAATTCCGTGTACCTGTTGAATAATGTTCGGTTTCTTGTAAATGTAGCGCTCCTTGGCTTCTACGCCCAATAATGGCCGTCTTCCACGTGTCAAACGAATACGAAAAGTCAGGGTGTTTTCACATTTACATCCCTAGCCGCGTAAATGAGCCGCCTATTTAAAGGGACAAGGATTTAAATCCAAACCACACCTTCTCCCCTCCGCGAGTATTCATCAGAGCGTATCTGACAAAGGTCCATTCTATCATGGCCGGCCGCCGCAGCTCCTCCTCTCGCCCTTCCAGCCCTCAGCCTGGAGATTGGGAGAGATGCTCCATCCCGCACAGCGAGCTAGTGACGCTCCAGACCAAGGGATTTCTCCCCCCGGCCTATATGGTCCCGGTTTGAGCCGGACTCGCCACCTATAATGGCGGAGAGCAAGCGAAGAGCGCCCCCAATCCCTCCAAAGGAGAGCGGGTATGCCTTGTCCCTTATCTAATAAGAGGGCTCGGATTTCCAATTCATTCGTTTCTCCGGGGGCTCCTGGAGTTTTATGGCCTCCAGCTGCACAACCTCACGCCTGCCTCCATATTGCATATCGCGGGCTTTGTAGCCCTTTGTGAGCTATTTTTGGGCTGCGAGGCTCATTTCGCGCTGTGGAAGAGGCTATTCTGCCTTGTGCCCCGTTCTGAGAAGGGGTCAATATATCAAGTGGGCGGAGCCGAAGTGTGGCGCATCGCCGGGACCGGATATCTATCCGGAACCCCAAAGAAGGCGTCCGAGGACTGGCCTTCGGAATGGTTTTATATAGAGGACGTCCCGCTGCCGGATCCTGTCTGGATCGGCCTTCCTGAGTTCGACAGTGCTCCCCTAAAGAAGCGCCTAAGCTCGCGTCCACGGAGCCCTCAGAGGGAAAGTGACAAGGACGTTCTTTACCTGATGGGCCGGATAAGTTTGTTAGCTCATTCAGGACTGACCATGATCGGGGTCATGGCTGCATGCATCATGCGGGGGGTGCAGCCGCTTCAGTACAGAGGCCACCCCATGTGGGACTTCAACGGGGAGGACGACGCCACCCGCCACGGCCGTAAGGGGCTGGACTCGGCTGCCGCTCTAATAAAGATCTTGTCCGCTTTGTACAAGGGAGAAGAGGAGGAATTTCTCCGCGTCAACCCACAGGGTGGATTTTCTATGTACAATCCTCCAAGTTGGGTAAGTGGACACTTTTACTTTCCCATCCATTTTATATTCCCATCGTTAAATATTCAGTCTAACGACTTCAACGCAGGAACTGCGCCAGGCTGTTAAAGAAATAAACAGCCCTCCTCCACAACCCGAGGATCCGGGGCGGTCCCTCGACCCGGCCTCCCAAGAGGATCCGAACTTATCTGTGGAGCTGATTGATGGGGTATTTCATCAATTGAGCAAGGACAACGCCTTGGTGGCCATTACGGCCGATTACCCCGGGCTACTCCCCGCCTCACAGGTAACTGAGACCGAAGTCCTAGCATTTTGAAAAGGGATCCATCCTCGCGTGTTTTCGATTTCGTATAACAACTGTGTTTTGCAGGGGAGGTCCTTGAGACGGGAGGCCGAGCCTGCGGCGGCTAGCCAACGAGGGGCTGCAAGGCCCCGTGGGCTGAAAAGAAGTGATGTCCGGACAGAGACGCCGGTGCAAAGGTATAGCGTGCCGCCTTATTCCCAGGTGTTATTCCTTCAAGGCATATTAACGCCTGTGCTCTCTTCAGGACAAAGAGACCTCGCCGGACTATATCCGGAGAGGTTGCCAATCGCGCCTCCACCAGCCAGGCTCCAAAGCCTGGTCCGGAGGCGGAGGCGAACACGAGGCGCGCAATGGACGCTCCTCCGACAGAGGATGCGGACACGTTGTCTGCCACCGATTCCGAGGTGGAGAGTGCCATGAACCACAGGCGTCGCCGGACAGTTCTTCGCGACGCTTGTTTCTCCCAAGAGGCATTGGATGCCTTCAATTCGGGAGATGCGTACCTCCGTGCCGCTCAAAATGGTCTAGCCAGAGCCAGGGAGCAATATGTAAAAGACATACGGGTGAGAAAATTTAATGGTTATATATATCAGTAGCCCCCGAGACTTGAAACAGTTAGAATAACTGATTTAAGGATCATTTATAATGCAGGTTCTTGCGGAAAAGAATACCCAACTGTCCCAGGAACTAGAAGAGTGCAAAGCCCAACTTGAGGCCGCACTAGCCGCGGTAGGGGAGCCCAAGGAGACCCCCTCTGGTAATATACGCTTCGAAAGATAAGTATTTTGCGAAGTGCGGCGTGGGTGCAAATCTGACAAATGAAATTGCAGATGGCGCCGGATTAAATCCGGAAAAGCGACAACTCCTACGCCAGTTGAAGGCTGGTGAGAGAGTGCTGACAAAGGTGGGGCGGGAGAAGAACGATCTCCAAGATGCCAACACCAAGCTGGGCGTTGAACTGAAGGATGTTCGTGCCTAGCTGTCGGACTCCGTTAAGGAGAATCAGCGGCTTCGACGCGGCACATTTAGTAAGTGCTTAAACGAACTTTGAAAAAAGAGTTCAGCGAGGAAGTCGACTAACAGAGTAATGTCTGTAGGTATGCTAACAGGTCGTCCTGCAGAGGAAATGACCGGTTCTACGGGTGACCTTCTTCCCGAGCTCTCACAACTGCACGAGCGAGTTCGGCAGGTGATGCAAGGCGTCGCCCAGGCCTTGTGGCCATCTGTCTCCATGCCCGAAGGCCTTGGAGAGCTTGCAGAGAAGCTGAAGGGAGCGCGGCGGCGCTTTCGATTATGGAAGATATCGTCCTGCCATCAAGGCGCCAGGGAGGCCTGGGCCATGGTGAAGATGCAATACACGAAGGCTGACCCGAACCACATGGCCGAGGTCGGACCTGTGGGGCCCAATGGGAAGGAGATCCCTGTGAGCTTAGTATACGGCCAAGTAGAATTGGCCGCAAAGTATTCCCAACAGGACTGTAAACTAGACAGCCTGTTAGATGGTATTGAAGAGGAATACAATCAGTCAGATTGACTATGTAATTTTAATTGACATGTGTAATGCCTTCTAGCCGGATTGTAGATCGTTTGTCATGGCCGACCTTTTCGCTCCAACCTCGGGACCTGACGGTCTGGAGTGTGGCCGAATACCCTCGCGGTTATATACGAACCGGGGCATGCATGGAGACCAGGCGTAGGGGTCATTAGTGCTTGAACAGACAAGTGCCCAACTAGTTATGTTATATTACATGGTTAGTAAGAAACATCTTCCAGGGAGAATAGTTCCGTTAGGGGTTCCTTTCCCTGGGACGCATGCCCTAAAGTGCATGTCCGGACTGCGAAAAGAGACGCAGGGAAAACATCTGGGGGCACATATATAAAAAAAGGAAAAAACATCTCTTGTTCACCGACCGAATATTCCCTTAAGAACGCTAGCTTTCGGCTTCACCCAGTCTGAGGTACACATCCGGCTGACCCGGCAGTAACAATCACAGAGGTGCTCCCCTTATGCCCTAGCCAAATTAACGGGAACGTAGGGCATAAATACAAGAGCCAGGCAACCCAGCTTGGCCAAAACTTAAGTCATATCGATGCATATAATGGTGAATAAAAGGTACATGTGGAAGGATGACACATGTGCTGGGCATGATGCCCGTATAGATAAATAAGCTTCTGTAAAAGAAGCCCCCAGGTATAATGAGCGCGGATAGCGCATCAGTTGTGCACAAACAAGGCACCAATTGGCCCTTAAAGGCTATGAGAGAAGAGAAAGGGAGAAGGAGAGAAATAAAAGACAGACAGTGTATAAAAATGGACAGAGGAAGGAGACGAACACAGAGTCCGGCGCTAGGCATAGAATCTTCGGAGTCTGGCTGCGTTCCATGGGTTCGACTCGAGTCGGTTATCCGATGCATCCCGCAGACGGTACGCTCCACAGGTCAGAACTTGGTCAATGATGAAGGGACCCTCCCATTTGGGCTTGAGTTTGTCCTTTTTCTTCCCCGGCGGGCGTAGAACTAACTCGCCAACATTATAATTTTTGGCCCGTACTTCTCTGCTTTGGTATCTTTGAGCCTGCTGTTGATAGAATGCGGAACGGGCCTTTGCCACGTCACGCTCCTCCTCCCAGGCGTCCAGACTGTCCTGCCGATCGAGTTCGGCTTCTCTTTCTTTGTACATGCGCACTCGAGGTGAGTCATGAATTATGTCGCAGGGCAGAACCGCCTCTGCGCCATATACCATAAAGAATGGTGTGTATCCGGTAGTGCGATTCGGCGTGGTCCGCAACCCCCAGAGTACGAAGTCGAGCTCCTCTTCCCAGTGCGTGTTAGATTCCTTTAGGGACCGCACTAATCTGGGTTTGATGCCGCTCATGATAAGACCATATGCTCGTTCGACTTGACCGTTAGTTTGCGGGTGATAGACGGAAGCATAATCGAGCTTAATGCCCATGTTTTTGCACCAGAGTTTTGCCTCGTCGGCCGTGAAGTTCGTGCCGTTATCCGTGATGATGCTATGGGGGCACCATAACGGTGTACTACCCCGGATATAAAGTCTATCACCGGTCCGGATTCGGCTGTTTTAACAGGTTTGGCTTCTATCCATTTGGTGAATTTATCCACCATGACCAGCAAGTATTTTATCTTGTGGGTTCCCCCTTTAAGGGGTCCGACCATGTCGAGCCCCCAGACCGCGAAGGGCCAGGTAATGGGGATTGTTTGGAGGGCGGTGGGTGGCATATGGCTCTGGTTTGCAAAAAGCTGGCAACCCAC
Source organism: Aegilops umbellulata (assembly GCA_032464435.1). Classification (NCBI taxonomy): domain Eukaryota; kingdom Viridiplantae; phylum Streptophyta; class Magnoliopsida; order Poales; family Poaceae; genus Aegilops; species Aegilops umbellulata. Next base: position 294,193,625 of record CP136060.1, read on the forward strand.
GCAGTGTTGGACTAAGTCCTGAGCGTCTGCCCGGGCTGTCGGCCAATAAAAACCTGTACAGAAGGCCTTGCTTACAAGGGCCCGGGCTGCAGCGTGGTGGCCGCCGAGTCCAGCATGAATTTCTGCCAGAAGATTCCGCCCTTCCTCTTCGGAGATGCACCTTTGAAGGACTCCGGTTGTGCTTTTCTTATAAAGCTCTCCTTCATGGACCTTATAGCCTTAGATCGCCGCACTATGCAGCGTGCCTCATTTTGGTCCTCGGGGAGTTCCTGCCTAGTTAGGTAGGCCAGGAATGGTTCTGTCCACGGGGCGATGACGGCCATTATGGCGTGGGCTGAAGATGTTATTTCGGTGGCAGAGCCTCCGATTATGTCAGAGTGTTCGGTATCGGGCAGTGCGGTCGGGTTCGGGCCATTATTGCCGGGTTCCCCTTCCCATACTATGGATGGCTTGAACAGCCTCTCCAAAAAGATGTTGGGGGGACTGCATCGCGTTTTGCGCCGATGCGTGCCAGGACATCTGCCGCCTGATTGTTTTCCCGGGCTATATGGTGAAATTCGAGCCCCTCGAACTGAGCTGGCATTTTTACGACGGCGTTGCGATAAGCCGCCATTTTCGGATCCTTGGCATCAAAGTCTCCATTTATTTGGGATATTGCGAGGTTCGAATCCCCACGCACCTCTAGGCGTTGAATGCCCATGGATACTGCCATCCGGAGACCATGTAGAAGGGCCTCATATTCGGCTGCATTGTTGGAGTCCGTATACATTATCTGGAGTACGTATTGAACTGTATCACCGGTTGGGGACGTCAAAACGACGCCAGCCCCCAGACCAGCCAACATTTTGGAGCTGTCAAAGTGCATGATCCAATTGGAATATGTGTTGTACTCTTTAGGGAGTTCGGCTTCCGTCCATTCGGCGGCAAAGTCGGCCAATACTTGCGACTTAATGGCTCACCGTGGCTTGTAAGTTATGTCGAACGGGAGGAGACGAACACAGAGTCCGGTGCTAGGCATAGAATCTTCGGAGACATGCTGCATTCCATGGGTTCGGCTCGAGTCGGTTATCCGATGCATCTCGCAGGCGGTACGCTCCACCAGTCAGGACTTGGTCAATTATGAAGGGACCTTCCCACTTGGGCTTGAGTTTGTCCTTTTTCTTGTCCGGCAGACGTAGAACTAATTCGCCAATGTTGTAATTTTTGGCCCGTACTTCTCTGCTTTGGTATCTTCGAGCCTGCTGTTGATAGAATGCGGAACGGGCTTTTGCCACGTCACGCTCCTCCTCCAAGGCGTCCAAACTGTCCTGCCGATCGAGCTCGGCTTCTCTTTCTTCGTACATGCGCACTCGAGGTGAGTCATGAATTATGTCGCAGGGCAAAACTGCCTCTGCGCCGTACACCATGAAGAATGGTGTGTATCCGGTGGTGCGATTCGGCGTGGTCCGCAGCCCCTAGAGTATGGAGTCGAGCTCCTCTACCCAGTGCATATTGGATTCCTTAAGGGACCGCACTAATCTGGGTTTGATGCCGCTCATGATAAGACCATTTGCACGTTCGACCTGGCCGTTAGTTTGTGGGTGATAGATGGAAGCATAATCGAGCATGATGCCCATGTTTTTGCACCAGAGTTTTACCTCGTCGGCCGTAAAGTTCGTGCCATTGTGAGTGATGATGCTGTGGGGGACGCCGTAACGGTGTACAACCCCGGATATAAAGTCTATCACCGGTCCAGATTCGGCCGTCTTAACAGGCTTGGCTTCTATCCATTTGGTGAACTTATCCACCATGACCAGTAAGTATTTTTTCTTTTGGGTTCCGCCTTTAAGGGGTCCAACCATGTCAAGCCCCCAGACCGCGAAGGGCCAAGTGATGGGGATAGTTTGGAGGGCGGTGGGTGGCATATGGCTTTGATTTGCAAAAAGCTGGCAACCGACGCATCGTTGGACTAAGTCCTGGGCATCTGCCCGGGCCGTCGGCCAATAAAAGCATGTACGGAAGGCCTTGCTTACAAGGGACCGAGCTGCAGCGTGATGACCGCCGAGTTCGGCATGAATTTCAGCCAGAAGGTTCCGCCCTTCCTCTTCGGAGATGCACCTTTGAAGGACTCCGGTAGTGCTTTTCTTATAAAGCTCTCCCTCATGGACTTTATAGGCTTTAGATCGCCGCACTATGCAGCGTGCCTCATTTTGGTCCTCGAGGAGTTCCTGCCTAGTAAGGTAGGCTAGAAATGGTTCTGTCCACGGGGCGATGACGGCCATTATTACGTGGGCTGAACGTGTCATTTCATTGGCAGAGCCTCCAATTATGTCAGAGTGTTCGGTGGCGGTCAGTGCGGTTGGGTCCGGGCTGTTATTGACGGGTTCCCCTTCCCATACTACGGATGGCTTGAACAGCCTTTCCAAGAAGATGTTGGGGGGGGGGGGACTACATCGCGTTTTGGGCTGATGCGTGCCAGGACATCTGCCGCCTGATTATTTTCCCGGGCTATATGGTGAAATCCGAGCCCTTCGAACCGAGCTGACATTTTTAAGACGGCGTTGCGATAGGCGCCATTTTTGGATCCTTGGCATCAAAGTATCCATTTATTTGGGATATTGCGAGGTTCGAGTCCCCGCGCACCTCTAGGCGTTGAATGCCCATGGATACTGCCATCCGGAGACCATGTAAAAGGGCCTCATATTCGGCTGCATTGTTGGAGTCTGTGTACATTATCTGGAGTACGTATTGAACTGTGTCTCCTGTGGGGGACGTCAAAACGATGCCAGCCCCTAGACCGGCCAACATTTTGGAGCCGTCGAAGTGCATGACCCAGTTTGAATATGTGTCGTACTCTTTAGGGAGTTCGGCCTCCGTCCATTCTGCGACGAAGTCGGCCAAAACTTGCGACTTGATAGCTCGCCGTGGCTTGTAAGTTATGTCGAACGGGAGGAGCTCAATGGCCCATTTTGCAATTCGGCCCGTCGCGTCGCGGTTGTTTATAATATCATTAAGTGGCACTTCCGAGGCTACTGTTATTGAACACTCTTGAAAGTAGTGTCGCAGCTTCCGGGATGCCATAAATACCGCGTAAGCAATCTTTTGATAATGCGGGTACCGTGACTTGCACGGAGTAAGGACAATGGACACATAGTAGACCGGCTTTTGAAGGGGGAATTTGTGTCCGTCCGTTTCTCGTTCGATGACGAGCACTGCGCTTACGACATGATGGGTTGCTACAATGTATAATAGCATTGGTTCGCCAATGTTTGGCGCGGCCAGGACTGGGTTTGTTGCCAAGATGGCTTTTATTTCGTCGAGTCCGGCCGTGGCTGCATCCGTCCACTCGAAGTGTTCGGTGCGCCGAAGGAGGCGGTAAAGGGGTAGTGCCTTTTCTCCCAAGCGGGAGATAAAACGGCTTAGAGCCGGCACGCATCCGGTTAATTTTTGTATTTGTTTGAGGTCCTTTGGGATATCCAATTGTGACAGAGCTCGGATCTTGGCTGGATTTTCTTCAATTCCTCTACCGGATACAATGAAGCCCAAGAGCTTTCCGGCTGGAACGCCGAAAACGCATTTTTCCGGGTTGAGCTTGATGTCGTATGTTCGGAGATTATCGAATGTGAGCCTCAAGTCGTCTATTAGAGATTCGACATGTCTTGTTTTGACGACCATGTCATCTACGTATGCCTCCACTGTTTTGCCGATCTGGTTTGCCAAACATGTCTGAATCATGCGCTGATATGTTGCGCTGGCGTTTTTGAGCCCGAAGGGCATTGTGTTGAAGTAGAATGGGCCGTATGGTGTGATGAATGCCGTTGCGGCTTGGTCTGATTCTGCCATCTTCATTTGATGGTAGCCGGAATATGCGTCGAGGAAACACAACGAATCGTGTCCTGCGGTAGCGTCGATAATTTGATCGATGCGGGGGAGGGGGAAGGGATCCTTTGGGCAAGCCTTGTTAAGGTCTTTAAAATCAACGCACAGGCGCCAGGATTTGTCCTTCTTTGGTACCATCACCAGGTTTGCTAGCCAGTCCGGATGTTTTATATTTCTGATGAATTCAGCCTCCAATAGCTTGGCTAGCTCCTCTCCCATGGCCTGTCTCTTAGGTTCGGAAAAACGCCGAAGAGCCTGTTTGACTGGCTTGAATCCTTTTAGGATATTTAAGCTATGTTCGGCCAGCCTGCGTGGGATTCCTGGCATGTCTGAAGGTTGCCAGGCGAAAATGTCCCAGTTCTCACGTAGGAACTCTCGCAGTGCGGCGTCTACATCAGGGTTTAACTGTGCCCCGATGGAAGCTATTTTATTGGGGTCCGTTGGATGGACCTGGAATTTGACTATTTCATCCACTGGTTTAAAGGAGGTGGACTTGGATCTTTTGTCGAGTATCACATCGTCCCTGTTCACCGTGGAGCGCAGCGCAGTCAGTTCCTCAACCGCTAGGGCTTCGGCTAGTGCCTCGAGGGCCAGTGCGGCTGTCTTATTTTCGGCGCGGAGTGCTATGTCCGGATCACTAGCGAGAGTTATGGTTCCGTTAGGCCCGGGCATTTTGGGTTGGGGAACGTAGTAATTTCAAAAAAATTCCTACGCACACGCAAGATCATGGTGATGCATAGCAACGAGAGGGGAGAGTGTTGTCTACGTACCCTCGTAGACCAAAGCGGAAGCATTGATGCAACGTAGAGGAAGTAGTCGTACGTCTTCCCGGTCCAACCGATCCAAGCACCGTTACTCCGTCACCTCCGAGTTCTTGACACACGTACAGCTCGACGACGCACCCCGGGCTCCGATCCAGCAAAGCTTTGGGGAGGACTTCTGTCAGCACGATGGCGTGGTGGCGATCTTGATGTTCAACCGTCGCAGGGCTTCGCCTAAGCACCGCTACAATATGACCGAGGTGTAACGTCATGGAGGGGGGCACCGCACACGGCTAAGGAACGATCACGAAGATCAACTTGTGTATTCTAGGGTGCCCCCTGCCCCCGTATATAAAGGAGCCAGGGGGAGGGGGCAGCCGGCCAAGGAGGGGCGCGCCAGGGGGGAGTCCTACTCTCCCTTCTTTCCTAGTTGGAGAAGGAGAAGGGGGGAAATAGGAGGAAGAGGGAAAGGAAATGGGGGGGGGCCTTCCCTTGTCCTATTCGGACTAGGAAGGGGAGGGGTGCGCGGCCACCTCCTGCCTCCTTTTCTCTTTTCCCTTAAGGCCCATGTAGGCCCAATAACCCCCCGGGGGGTTCCGGTAACCTCCCGGTACTCCGGTAAAATCCTGATTTCACCCGGAATGATTCCGATATCCAAATATAGACTTCCAATATATCGATCTTTATGTCTCGACCATTTCGAGACTCCTCGTCATGTCCATGATCACATCCGGGACTCCGAACAACCTTCGGTACATCAAAATACATAAACTCATATTGAAACTGTCATCGTAACGTTAAGCGTGCGGACCCTACGGTTCGAGAACAATGTAGACATGACCGAGACATGTCTCCAGTCAATAACCAATAGCGGGACCTGGATGCCCATATTGGCTCCTACATATTCTACGAAGATCTTTTATCGATCAGACCGCATAACAACATACGTTGTTCCCTTTGTCATCGGTATGTTACTTGCCCGAGATTCGATCGTCGGTATCCAATACCTAGTTCAATCTCGTTACCGGCAAGTCTCTTTACTCGTTCCATAATACATCATTCCGCAACTAACTCATTAGTTGCAATGCTTGCAAGGCTTAAGTGATGTGCATTACCGGGAGGGCCCAGAGATACCTCTCCGATATTCGGAGTGACAAATCCTAATCTCGAAATACGCCAACCCAACATGTACCTTTGGAGACACCTGTAGAGCTCCTTTATAATCACCCAGTTAAGTTGTGACGTTTGGTAGCACACAAAGTGTTCCTCCGGTAAACGGGAGTTGCATAATCTCATAGTCATAGGAACATGTATAAGTCATGAAGAAAGCAATAGCAACATACTAAACGATCGGGTGCTAAGCTAATGGAATGGGTCATGTCAATCAGATCATTCAACTAATGAGGTGATCCCGTTAATCAAACAACAACTCATTGTTCATGCTTAGGAAACATAACCATCTTTGATTAACGAGCTAGTCAAGTAGAGGCATACTAGTGACACTTTGTTTGTCTATGTATTCACACATGTATTATGTTTCCGGTTAATACAATTCTAGCATGAATAATAAACATTTATCATGATATAAGGAAATAAATAATAACTTTATTATTGCCTCTAGGGCATATTTCCTTCAGTCTCCCACTTGCACTAGAGTCAATAATCTAGATTACACAGTAATGATTCTAACACCCATGGAGCCTTGGTGTTGATCATGTTTTGCTCGTGGAAGAGGCTTAGTCAACGGGTCTGCTACATTCAGATCCGTATGTATCTTGCAAATCTCTATGTCTCCCACCTGGACTAGATCCCGGATGGAATTGAAGCGTCTCTTGATGTGCTTGGTTCTCCTGTGAAATCTGGATTCCTTTGCCAAGGCAATTGCACCAGTATTGTCACAAATGATTTTCATTGGACCCGATGCACTAGGTATGACACCTAGATCGTATATGAACTCCTTCATCCAGACTCCTTCATTTGCTGCTTCCGAAGCAGCTATGTACTCCGCTTCACATGTAGATCCCGCCACGACGCTTTGTTTTGAACTGCACCAACTGATAGCTCCACCGTTTAATGTAAACACATATCCGGTTTGCGATTTAGAATCGTCCGGATCAGTGTCAAAGCTTGCATCAACGTAACCGTTTACGATGAGCTCTTTGTCACCTCCATATACGAGAAACATATCCTTAGTCCTTTTCAGGTACTTCAGGATGTTCTTGACCGCTGTCCAGTGATCCACTCCTGGATTACTTTGGTACCTCCCTGCTAGACTTATAGCAAGGCACACATCAGGTCTGGTACACAGCATTGCATACATGATAGAGCCTATGGCTGAAGCATAGGGAACATCTTTCATTTTCTCTCTATCTTCTGCAGTGGTCGGACATTGAGTCTTACTCAACTTCACACCTTGTAACACAGGCAAGAACCCTTTCTTTGCTTGATCCATTTTGAACTTCTTCAAAACTTTGTCAAGGTATGTGCTTTGTGAAAGTCCAATTAAGCGTCTTGATCTATCTCTATAGATCTTAATGCCCAATATGTAAGCAGCTTCACCGAGGTCTTTCATTGAAAAACTCTTATTCAAGTATCCTTTTATGCTATCTAGAAATTCTATATCATTTCCGATTAGTAATATGTCATCCACATATAATATCAGAAATGCTACAGAGCTCCCACTCACTTTCTTGTAAATATAGGCTTCTCCAAAAGTCTGTATAAACCCAAATGCTTTGATCACACTATCAAAGCGTTTATTCCAACTCCGAGAGGCTTGCACCAGTCCCTAAATGGATCACTGGAGCTTGCACACTTTGTTAGCTCCCTTTGGATCGACAAGACCTTCTGGTTGCATCATATACAACTCTTCTTCCAGAAATCCATTCAGGAATGCAGTTTTGACATCCATCTGCCAAATTTCATAATCATAAAATGCGGCAATTGCTAACATGATTCGGACAGACTTAAGCATCGCTACGGGTGAGAAGGTCTCATCGTAGTCAATCCCATGAACTTGTCGAAAACCTTTTGCGACAAGTCGAGCTTTGTAGACAGTAACATTATCGTCAGCGTCAGTCTTCTTCTTGAAGATCCATTTATTCTCAATTGCTTGCCGATCATCGGGCAAGTCAACCAAAGTCCACACTTTGTTCTCATACATGGATCCCATCTCAGATTTCATGGCTTCAAGCCATTTTGCGGAATCTGGGCTCACGATCACTTCTTCATAGTTCGTAGGTTCATCATGATCCAGTAGCATGACTTCCAGAATAGGATTTCCGTACCACTCTAGTGCGGATCTTACTCTGGTTGATCTACGAGGTTCAGTAGTAACTTGATCTGAAATTTCATGATCATCATCATCAACTTCCTCACTAATTGGTGTAGGTGTCGCAGAAACCGGTTTCTGTGATGAACTACTTTCCAAATAAGGGAGCAGGTACGGTTACCTCATCAAGTTCTACTTTCCTCCCACTCACTTCTTTCGAGAGAAACTCCTTCTCTAGAAAGTTTCCAAATTTATCAACAAAAGTCTAGCCTTCGGATTTGTGATAGAAGGTATATCCAATAGTTTCCTTTGGATATCCTATGAAGACACATTTGTCCGGTTTGGGTTCGAGCTTATCAGGTTGAAGCTTTTTTACATAAGCATCGCAGCCCCAAACTTTTAGAAACGACAACTTTGATTTCTTGCCAAACCATAGTTCATAAGGTGTCGTCTCAACGGATTTCGATGGTGCCCTATTTTTAACGTGAATGCGGCCGTCTCTAAAGCATAACCCCAAAATGATAGCGGTAAATCTGTAAGAGACATCATAGATCGTACCATATCAAGTAAAGTACGATTACGACGTTCGGACACACCATTACGTTGTGGTGTTCCGGGTGGCGCGAGTTGCGAAACTATTCCGCATTGTTTCAAATGTACACCAAACTCGTAACTCAAATATTCTCCTCCACGATCAGATCGCAGAAAATTTATTTTCTTGTTACGATGATTTTCCACTTCACTCTGAAATTCTTTGAACTTTTCAAATGTTTCAGACTTGTGTTTCATTAAGTAGATATACCCATATCTGCTTAAATCATCTGTGAAGGTGAGAAAATAACGATATCCACCACGAGCCTCAACATTCATTGGACCACATACATCTGTATGTATGATTTCCAACAAATCTGTTGCTCTCTCCATAGTACCGGAGAACGGTGTTTTGGTCATCTTGCCCATAAGGCACGGTTCGCAAGTACCAAGTGATTCATAATCAAGTGGTTCCAAAAGTCCATCAGTATGGAGTTTCTTCATGCTCTTTACACCAATATGACCTAAACGGCAGTGCCACAAATAAGTTGCACTATCATTATCAACTCTGCATCTTTTGGCTTCAACATTATGAATATGTGTATCACTACTATCGAGATTCATCAAAAATAGACCACTCTTCAAGGGTGCATGACCATAAAAGATATTACTCATATAAATAGAACAACCATTATTCTCTGATTTAAATGAATAACCGTCTCACATCAAACAAGATCCAGATATAATGTTCATGCTCAACGCTGGCACCAAATAACAATTATTTAGGTCTAATACTAATCCCGAAGGTAGATGTAGAGGTAGCGTGCCGACCGTGATCACATCGACTTTGGAACCATTTCCCACGCGCATCGTCACCTCGTCCTTAGCCAATCTTCGCTTAATCCGTAGTCCCTGTTTCGAGTTGTAAATATTAGCAACAGAACCAATATCAAATACCCAGGTGCTACTGCGAGCATTAGTAAGGTACACATCAATAACATGTATATCACATATACCTTTGTTCACCTTGCCATCCTTCTTATCCGCCAAATACTTGGGGCAGTTTCGCTTCCAGTGACCAGTCTGCTTGTAGTAGAAGCACTCAGTTTCAGGCTTAGATCCAGACTTGGGTTTCTTCTCTTGAGCAGCAACTTGCTTGCTGTTCTTCTTGAAGTTTCCCTTCTTATTTCCTTTGCCCTTTTTCTTGAAACTAGTAGTCTTGTTGACCATCAACACTTGATGCTCCTTCTTGATTTCTACCTCCGCAGCTTTTAGCATTGCGAAGAGCTCGGGAATTGTCTCATCCATCCCTTGCATATTATAGTTCATCACGAAGCTCTTGTAGCTTGGTGGAAGTGATTGGAGAATTCTGTCAATGACGCTATCATCTGGAAGATTAACTCCCAGTTGAATCAAGTGATTACAATACCTAGACATCTTGAGTATATGCTCACTGACAGAACTATTCTCCTCCATCTTGCAGCTATAGAATTTATTGGAGACTTCATATCTCTCAATCCGGGCATTCTGCTGGAATATTAACTTCAACTCCTGTAACATCTCATATGCCCCATGACGTTCAAAACGTCGTTGAAGTCCCGGTTCTAAGCCGTAAAGCATGGCACATTGAACTATCGAGTAGTCATCAGCTTTCCTCTGCCAAACGTTCTTAACGTCGTTAGTTGCATCAGCAGCAGGCCTGGCACCCAGCGGTGCTTCCAGGATGTAACTCTTCTGTGCAGCAATGAGGATAATCCTCAAGTTATGGACCCAGTCCGTGTAATTGCTACCATCATCTTTCAACTTTGCTTTCTCAAGGAACGCATTAAAATTCAACGGAACAACAGCACGGGCCATCTATCTACAATCAAACATAAACAAGCAAGATACTATCAGGGACTAAGTTCATGATAAATTTAAGTTCAATTAATCATATTACTTAAGAACTCCCACTTAGATAGACATCCGTCTAATCTTCTAAGTGATCAGGTGATCCATATCAACTAAACCATGTCTGATCATCACGTGAGATGGAGTAGTTTCAATGGTGAACATCACTATGTTGATCATATCTACGATATGATTCATGCTCGACCTTTCAGTCTCCGTGTTCCGAGGCCATATCTGTATATGCTTGGCTCGTCAAGTATAACCCGAGTATTCCGCGTGTGCAACTGTTTTGCACCCGTTGTATTTGAACGTAGAGCCTATCACACCCGATCATCACGTGGTGTCTCAGCACGAAGGACTTTCGCAACGGTGCATACTCAGGGAGAACACTTCTTGATAATTAGTGAGATATCATCTTAAAATGCTACCGTCAATCAAAGCAAGATAAGATGCATAAAAGATAAACATCACATGCAATCCATATAAGTGATATGATATGGCCATCATCATCTTGTGCTTGTGATCTCCATCTTCGAAGCACCGTCATGATCACCATCGTCACCGGCGCGACACCTTGATCTCCATCGTAGCATCGTTGTCGTCTCACCAATATTATGCTTCTACGACTATCGCTACCGCTTAGTGATAAAGTAAAGCATAACAGGGCGATTGCATTGCATACAATAAAGCGACAACCATATGGCTCCTGCCAGTTGCCGATAACTCGGTTACAAAACATGATCATCTCATACAATAAAATTTAGCATCATGTCTTGACCATATCACATCACAACATGCCCTGCAAAAACAAGTTAGACGTCCTCTACTTTGTTGTTGCAAATTTTACGTGGCTGCTACGAGCTTAGCAAGAATCAATCTTACCTACGCATCAAAACCACAACGATAGTTTGTCAAGTTGGTGCTGTTTTAACCTTCGCAAGGACCGGGCGTAGCCACACTCGGTTCAACTAAAGTTGGAGAAACTGACACCCGCCAGCCACCTGTGTGCAAAGCACGTCAGTAGAACCAGTCTCGCGTAAGCGTACGCGTAATGTCGGTCCGGGCCGCTTCATCCAACAATACCGCCGAACCAAAGTATGACATGCTGGTAAGCAGTATGACTTATATCGCCCACAACTCACTTGTGTTCTACTTGTGCATATAACATCAAACCATAAAAACCTAGGCTCGGATGTGTGACGCCCCCGATTCAATCGTACACTAATCAGGCACGCAAATGTGTACGATCAAGATCAGGGACTCACGGGAAGATATCACAACACAACTCTACAAATAAAATAAGTCATACAAGCATCATATTACAAGCCAGGGGCCTCGAGGGCTCGAATACAAGTGCTCGATCATAGACGAGTCAGCGGAAGCAACAATATCTGAGCACAGATATAAGTTAAACAAGTTTGCCTTAAGAAGGCTAGCACAAACTGGGATACAGATCGAACGAGGCGCAGGCCTCCTGCCTGGGATCCTCCTAGCTACTCCTGGTCGTCGTCAGCTGGCTGCACGTAGTAGTAGGCACCTCCAGAGTAGTAGGAGTCGTCGTCGACGGTGGCGTCTGGATCCTAGGCTCCAACATCTGGTTGCGACAACCAGAAGAAAAGGAAAGGGGGAAAAGGGGGAGAAAGCAACCGTGAGTACTCATCCAAAGTACTCGCAAGCAAGGAGCTACACTCCATATGCATGGATATATGTGTAAAGGGGCCATATCAGTGGACTGAACTGCAGAATGCCAGAATAAGAGGGGGATAGCTAGTCTTATCGAATACTACGCTTCTGGTCGCCTCCGTCTTGCAGCATATAGAAGAGAGTAGACTGAAGTCCTCCAAGTAGCATCGCATAGCATAATCCTACCCGGCGATCCCCTCCTCGATGCCCTGTTGGAGAGCAATGACCGGGTTGTATCTGGCACTTGAAAGGGTGTGTTTTATTAAGTATCCGGTTCTAGTTGTCATAAGGTCAAGGTACAACTCCGGGTCGTCCTTTTACCGAGGGACACGGCTATTCGAATAGATAAACTTCCCTGCAGGGGTGCACCACATAGCCCAACACGCTTGATCCCATTTGGCCGGACACACTTTTCTGGGTCATGCCCGGCCTCGAAAGATCAACACGTCGCAGCCCCACCTAGGCACAACAGAGCGGTCAGCACGCCGGTCTAAACCTAAGCGCGCAGGGGTCTGGGCCCATCGCCCTGAGCACACCTGCACGTTGCGTACGCGGCCGGAGAGCAGACCTAGCAACCTCCATTTCAAAGGAAGTCACGTTATGCGGTCCAACCCGGCGCGCGCCGCTCAGTCGCTGACGTCATGAAGTGCTTCGGCTGATACCACGACGTCAGGATACCCATAACTACTCCCGCGTAGGTGGTTAGTGCGTATAGACCAAATGGCCAGACTCAGATCAAATACCCAGATCTCGTTAAGCGTGTTAAGTATCGCGAACGCCGACTAGGGCCAGGCCCACCTCTCTCCTAGGTGGTCTGAACCTGCCCTGTCGCTCCGCCACAAAGTAACAGTCGGGGGCCGTCGGGAACCCAGGCCCACCTCTACCGGGATGGAGCCACCTGCCCCTTCAGCCCCCATCTCCGAACAGTATCACATGTAATGTAACAGTGTAAAGTATATAGTATATGTCCGCGATCACTTCCCGAAGTGATCACGGCCCAGTAGTATAGCATGGCAGACGGACAAGAGTGTAGGGCCACTGATGGAACACTAGCATCCTATACTAAGCAAGTAGGATGGAAGGTAAAGGTATCAACAGCAGTATCAAAGACAGGCTATGCAACAGGATAGGAATAACGAAAGCAGTAACATGCTACACTACTCTAATGCAAGCAGTATAGAGGAGAGTAGGCGATATCTGGTGATCAAGGGGGGGCTTGCCTGGTTGCTCTGGCAAGAGAGAGGGATCGTCAACTCCGTAGTCGAATGGGGCAGCAGCAGCGTCGGTCTCGGTGTCTATCGAGGGAAGAGGGGGGAGAACAATAAATATTTAAGCAAGCAGTTGCATAGTGATGCATGACATGACAAGTAACGGCGTTAGAGGTGCCCTAACGCGGTATGGGATGATACCGGTGAAGGGGGGAATCATCCGGGAAAGTTTCCCCGGTGTTCCGCGTTTTCGGGCAAAGGAGCCGGAGGGGGAAAGTTGCGAGTTTGATATGTTAGGGGTGTGCGGCGGATGAACGGGCTGCGTATCCGGGTTCGTCTCGTCGTTCTGAGCAACTTTCATGTACAAAGTTTTTCCATCCGAGCTACGGTTTATTTTATAATGATTTTAAAAGATTAAAATCAATTTTAGCATTTATTTAATTATTTTAATCCAACATTATCCAAAACAGTGTTTGCTGACGTCATCATGACGTCAGCAGTCAACAGGGGCGTTGACTGGTCAAACTGACGTGTGGGTCCAGTGGGACCCACCTGTCATTCTTTGATTAGGTTAATCAGGTTTTAGATAAACTAATTACTAATTAATTAAACTAATTAGTTAATTAGGTTAATCTAATTATTATTAATTAACTTAATTAATTCCTTAATTAATTAATTAATTAATTAATTAATTAATTATTTTTATTATTATTAATTTTAATTAATTTTTTTTAATTAAACGTTTCCAGGGCGTGGGCCCCGACTGTCATAGGCACAGGGGGCCTAATGGGTGTGGGTGCATCGCGGATCGGGCGCCATCCAAACGGGCGCTGCCCGAGCGGAGGCCGAACCCGCCTGGCTGCGGGACGCCGGAGCTCCGTAGGCGGGAGTCGGCGAGGCGCGGGCTGGCGCCGCTGCTACGGCGCGAGACCAGCAGGGTGGCGGTGGCCCGCGGCCGGAGCAGCCACGACGGCAAAAACGGCGGGAGCAACAGAAGGGGCGGCAGGGGGCGCGACCAGGAGTGGCGGGGGGGAGCGACGGCCGCGGCGAGGCCGCGAGCGGGCGAGGCGCCAGGGGAATGCAGGGGAGCGCCCGGGCGACAGAGGCACGGAGGGCGGAGGGCTGCGGCCGGGCGCGGCCACGACGGGCGCGCGCGCGCGTCGACGCGGCCAGGAGGGACCGGCCACGGCGCGGGCACGGGAGCCGGACGGCGTGCAGGACAGAGGGGAGAGGAGGAGCGGACGGAGTTGGCCGCGGGCGTGGCGGGACAGAGGGGGTCACAAGGGGCGTCCGTGCGGCGGCCGCGGCGAGGCGCGGTTCGTGCGTGCGCCGGCGACAGAGGGAGAAGGGAGGAAAGGAGCTCACGGGGAGGGGGTAGGAACTCGGTAGCGTGCTCGGGGCAGGTCGAGGGGGGCGTCGGGGACGAGCGGCGACGGGGAGGCAGGCCGGTGGGGGAGGGGGCGAGGTCCAGGAGCGTCGGGCGCCGGGGAGGTCCACGGGCGGCGGCGGGCGTGGTCGTCGGGAGCGGATCTGGCGATGGGATCGGGCTCCTCCCGATCCAGACGAGGGAGTGGGGGGGGAAGTGGGGCGACGTGGGGGTGGGCTAGGGTTTCGGGGTCTCACCGGGGTGGATAAGGAGAGAGGGGTGGGGTTGGCCGGCTGGGCCAATGGGCTGGCCTGGCTGTCAGCTGGGCCGGTTGGCCCATTGGGGGGGGGGGCTTTTCGTTCTTTTGTTTTTTTTTCTTTTCTGTTTCTGTTTTGCATTTTCTTATTATTTCTTTTCTGTTTTAATCATTTTAAATTACTTAAGCAATTTGTAAAAAGATGTTGGCTACACCATAATTACCTTTGTATTATTTGGCGCACCCCGAACATTTTGGTTTTAATTTTTGGAGACTTTTATTGTTATCAATAATTTAAATTGAATTTGAACGGTTTCGAACTCTTGCGAGGTTAGCAACAGTAATCGGGATGACGTGGCATGGATTACTGTAGCAAGATCATCCGGGTGTTACAGGATGCCACTGTTGGGGAACGTAGTAATTTCAAAAAAATTCCTACGCACACGCAAGATCATGGTGATGCATAGCAACGAGAGGGGAGAGTGTTGTCTACGTACCCTTGTAGACCGAAGCGGAAGCATTGACGCAACGTAGAGGAAGTAGTCATACGTCTTCCCGGTCCAACCGATCCAAGCACCGTTACTCCGGCACCTCCGAGTTCTTAACACACGTACAGCTCGATAACGCACCCCGGGCTCCGATCCAGCAAAGCTTCGGGGAGGAGTTCTGTCAGCACGACGGCGTGGTGACGATCTTGATGTTCAACCGTCGCAGGGCTTCGCCTAAGCACCGCTACAATATGACCGAGGTGTAATGTCGTGGAGGGGGGCACCGCACACGGCTAAGGAACGATCACGAAGATCAACTTGTGTGTTCTAGGGTGCCCCCCTGCACCCGTATATAAAGGAGCCAGGGGGAGGGGGCGGCCGGCCAAGGAGGGGCGCGCCAGGGGGGAGTCCTACTCCCACCGGGAGTAGGACTCCCTTCTTTCCTAGTTGGAGAAGGAGAAAGGGGGAAAGAGGAGGAAGAGGGAAAGGAAAGGGGGGGCCCCCTTCCCTTGTCCTATTCGGACTAGGAAGGGGAGGGGCGTGCGGCCACCTCCTGCCTTCTTTTCTCTTTTCCCTTAAGGCCCATGTAGGCCCAATAACCCCCCGGGGGGTTCCGGTAACCTCCCGGTACTCCGGTAAAATCCTGATTTCACCCGGAACGATTCCGATATCCAAATATAGACTTCCAATATATCGATCTTTATGTCTAGACCATTTCGAGACTCCTCGTCATGTCCATGATCACATCCGGGACTCCGAACAACCTTCAGTACATCAAAATACATAAACTCATAATGAAACTGTCATCGTAACGTTAAGCGTGCGGACCCTACGGTTCGAGAACAATGTAGACATGACCGAGACATGTCTCCGGTGAATAACCAATAGAGGGACCTAGATGCCCATATTGTCTCCTACATATTCTACGAAGATCTTTTATCGATCAGACCGCATAACAACATACGTTGTTCCCTTTGTCATCGGTATGTTACTTGCCCGAGATTCGATCGTCGGTATCCAATACCTAGTTCAATCTCGTTGCCGACAAGTCTCTTTACTCGTTCCGTAATACATCATTCCGCAACTAACTCATTAGTTGCAATGCTTGCAAGGCTTAAGTGATGTGCATTACCGAGAGGGTCCAGAGATACCTCTCCGATATTCGGAGTGACAAATCCTAATCTCGAAATACGCCAACTCAACATGTACCTTTGGAGACACCTGTAGAGCTCCTTTATAATCACCCAGTTACGTTGTGATGTTTGGTAGCACACAAAGTGTTCCTCCAGTAAACGGGAGTTGCATAATCTCATAGTCATAGGAACATGTATAAGTCATGAAGAAAGCAATAGCAACATACTAAACGATCGGGTGCTAAGCTAATGGAATGGGTCATGTCAATCAGATCATTCAACTAATGATGTGATCCCGTTAATCAAACAACAACTCATTGTTCATGGTTAGGAAACATAACCATCTTTGATTAACGAGCTAGTCAAGTAGAGGCATACTAGTGACACTTTGTTTGTCTATGTATTCACACATGTATTATGTTTCCGGTTAATACAATTCTAGCATGAATAATAAACATTTATCATGATATAAGGAAATAAATAATAACTTTATTATTGCCTCTAGGGCATATTTCCTTCATTTTGAGCTTCATGTACCCGTAATGGGGTATTGCTTGGAAGATTGTAAACGCTTCCCGCCCTAGCAGAGTGTGGTATCCGCTACTAAACGGGGCCACTTGGAACGTGACCTCTTCGGACCTGTAATTATCCGGCGTGCCGAACACCACATCTAGTGTGATTTTTCCTGTACAGCGCGCTTCCCGACTGGGGATTATTCCTCTAAAGGTTGTGCTGCTTCGCTCAATGCGGTTCCAGTCTATTTCCATTTTTTAAAGGGTTTCCTCATAAATGAGGTTCAATCCACTGCCTCCATCCATGAGTACCTTGGTAAGGCGAAAGCCGTCCACTATTGGACTGAGGACCAATGCGGCTGGTGCTCGGGCTGTTCGGAATTTAGGTTCATCACTGGCATTAAAAGTAATAGCCGTGTCACTCCATGGGTTTATTGTTGCTACTTGGTAGACTCCGGCAAGGCTGCGGAGTGTTCTTTTTCGCATATTATTTGATGCGAAAGTCTCGAAGAATGTTAATACCGTACCAGTGTCCCTGGGGTGTCTTTCTGTGGCCTCAGGAATTAGAAGATCTTCGCCAATTTTGGCCACCTGCCGGAGTATCCAACATGCTCTAAGGCTGTGAGTTGGTGTGGCGCCCTCTGTACTGTGAATTTTACAGGGTCCATTAAGCCATCCTTCCAGTACGGTTCCATGGCCGGTAGAGGGTTTTTGCTTTTTGGTGCTTAACCCGGGTGTCTGGCGATGATGCACCCTTTTATTTCGGACTGGGTTTGTATTCAGGGCCGGATTGTCCCAAAATTTTATTTCGGTTTTCTAGGCGCTTTCCATCACACAGTACTTTCGTACTATGGACGCCAAGGCAGCGAAGCGTGTAATATCATGATGACTTATGGCGTTGAGGATTCCCTTGTCCGTGCAATTATTGCAGAAGAATGAGATTGTGTCTTCCTCGCGGCAGTCCTTTATCCTGTTCATAACCAGGAGGAATCTGGCCCAGTAATGATGTACTGTTTCTTCGGGCTTTTGCCTAATTTGGGATAGATCGCTTATGTTCGGGTGGGTGGGTGGAATTAAGTCCGAAACCTCACCCAATCTGAGACTCAGAGGCCGAGGAGTTTCCGAACTCGGAAGTTTGGATTCTTGGATGTTGTCCAATGAATCTAGCCCGTCGCCTGACTCTAAGTTCAGGTCTTGAGTGATGTCCTCCCCTCCGCGGGTATCCGGCTTGGAGGGATCGGGAATCCGGACATAGCTAGTCCTTAAGATAGATGAAGGGTCGCCGCACTGTCCCTCTACCACGGCAACGTGATGGGTGACCTGGGGAGAGTTAATCTCTCTCAGGTCGGGTTTAGGCCCAATCTGGTCGTAATTCGTAGCGACTCCCAGGGCGGCGATGCGATCCAAGAGCTCGTTTAGGGAAGAGAGCTCCATTGGATCTAACTGCTCGGCGAATTCCGAGTTGACATGAAGATTGCTTTTGATGACCCGAGAGGTCATCGTCGGCGCAGCAGCCGAACAGGCGGTCATAAGAAAACCACCTAGCCGGAGAGTTTGGTCGACAGTCAAAGCTCCCTTAGCAACGGTACCGTCTTTAAAGACGGGATGAGGCATCCTTCCTGATGGCAACGGCACAGAGGAACTCTCAACGAAAGCACCAATGTCGGTGTCAAAATCGGCGGATCTCGGGTAGGGGGTCCCGAACTGTGCGTTTAGGCGGATGGTAACAGGAGACAAGGGACACGATGTTTTTACCCAAGTTCGGGCCCTCTCGATGGAGGTAAAATCCTACTCCTGCTTGATTAATATTGATGATATGGGTAATACAAGAGTAGATCTACCACGAGATCAAAGAGGCTAAACCCTAGAAGCTAGCCTATGGTATGATTGTTGTTCCTCCTACGGACTAAAACCCTCCGGTTTATATAGACACCGGAGAGGGCTAGGGTTACACAGAGTCGGTTACAATGGTAGGAGATCTACATATCCGTATCGCCAAGCTTGCCTTCCACGCCAAGGAAAGTCCCTTCCGGACACGGGACGAAGTCTTCAATCTTGTATCTTCATAGTCCAGGAGTCCGGCCGAAGGTATAGTCCGGCTATCCGGACATCCCCTAATCCAGGACTCCTTCAGTAGGAGTACTGAATTTTTACAGTAGATTTACACTGATTTTCCAACTCAAGCAGTATCCATTCACTTATTTTGATTTTCCAACTCAAAATAAGAGTACCATGCCTGCTTAACTGAATTTTTAACATAATCTCTCTCTTGGCCTAGGAGTACTGAACTTTTGAACAATAAACAGACACACATGACGGCTACTCTTGTTTACAGTAAGATGAATGTATTGCAGCTAACTTGGACAATTTACTGCATAAGCAAATTTTAGGTTCTCAGACATCAGCTAGACATGGTCCCTCTTGCCTCCTCTTTTCTAGTTTAAAGAATTGTTTTACAGATAGAGAGAAGTACTGCAAATAAACAAGTTAATCCGAGGAAGGTTTCCTTGAGTAACATAGCTAGTTAATTACTCCTACAAGATGGTTTGATCAGTTTTGTGTTATCTTTCAGGCAATAAACAACTATCCTCAGAAACAACTGCACAGAGTATAATTCACAAGTTGACATCACACTTTACAAAAGCACATCTCAGTTTACAGGAGTACATCTCACATTCACTAAAATTCAGTCGACAGAGAATAAGTGGTTCAGAGAATACCCACATTCAGTAAATTCAGTAAAGATGAAGTAGAGAAGAGAGGTTCATACCCAGGTTGTAGGCGTTGATGACAGAGATGACCCAGGCTATAGGACTTGGAGATGCTGGAGAAGATTTGTAGCCGCCGCCGCTGCTGCCAAGTGAGCAGGCACAACCCACTGGACAGCCGCCGCCGCTGCCGCGGTGTCGCAGGCGCAGGTCTTCCACCAGAGAAACAACGAAGAAGAAGCCGCAAATCCACGAGCTTAAGCTTGTTGTCGTCGTCGGGCTCATTAGGGCGGCGATACCTGGGGAAATCGAAGATTTTTATGAGGAAGGGGGGAGCTTGGGGAGGCAGGCGAGCGGCATCTGCGGCAGCGGAGCAGGAGGCAGCTGCGGCGAGGGAGCAGGGGAGCCGCGGCGGCGGGGAGCAGGGCAGCAGCGGCGGGGGATCGGGGAAGCGAAGGCGGCGGGGAGCAGCGCAGCTGGGGATTCTGTCGGAGGAGGACGACGAGGAGTGCGAGTTTGGTCGAAAGAAACTGGAGGTTTTTTTAAAAAAATTGCCCTCGCGACATGTATTACGGACCGAGGGAGTACTTAATATCAACGTGCATTGCACACACACATTTCTTTTTGAGGGTCTCACACACACATTTATATAGTACTAGTTTTTTAAAAAAATAGCTGAATTTCGCTCGTCCCACCGTGTGGCCCCAGATACCAAAGCCCAGTCGGCCTGCACACTCCTCTTCCAGTTTTCCTGTCGAAAGTTGAGAAGAAAAAAAAAACTCCTCCCCTCGCCGTACCCCTATCCCGATGGCGATCGGCGGCGGCGGCGGAGGCGGGAGCTGGAGCATCCACGGCCGCCCGGACGTCACCTCCCGCTACGATGTCCTCGGACGCGCTGGCTCTGGCGCCTACGCCGACGTCTACCGCGGCCGTCGCCGCTCCGACGGCGCACCGGTTGCCCTCAAGGAGGTCCACGACGCTGTCAGCGCCCAGCGCGAGGCCGACGCCCTCCTCGCCGTCGCCTCTGAGTCCTCCCCTCATGTCATCACGCTCCTCGACCACTTCCCCGGCGGCGACCACGACGACGATGTCCTCGTCCTTGAGTGGCTTCCGCTCGACCTCGCCGCCGTCGTGCGCGAAGGGAGGCGCGCGGGAGGTCTCCCTGCCGGCCAGCTCAAGCGATGGATGCTGCAGGTCATCGAAGGCGTCGCCGCCTGCCACCGCGCCGGCCTCGTGCACCGCGACCTCAAGCCCGGAAACCTGCTCATCTCTGAGCACGGGGTCCTCAAGGTCGCCGATTTTGGTCAGGTTGAAATTCTGAAAACGCTTTTCTCAGTTCGACGAATGACTTTCTTTTATGGATTCAGGCGTAAGAATCGGTTCTCTTTCTGTAGTAGCATGTCAAAACTGGTAGGTGGATGATTAGTCATGGACGTCGGCCGATAGTGTTTCCTCAATTGTCACAGGAATAGTGGAGCTTGTGTAAGTAAATGTAGATTTCTTTTTGCGCTCGGTGGTTATACTGAAATGGGGGCTGCTGCTGCAACATGTCAGTTCTACTCTATGGGGATATAACTGGCGAGGAACCATTTTAGTTGCAATCTGTAGATCTGCAGAAGGATTTGATTGTAGAAGGATCATGTACATGTAGAGCATGGAGCTATTGTTCTGGAAGTTTTAGAAATCTATTGGTGCTAAATGGACCTCCAAACTACATGCCTTTTCTGGACTTTGCAGCTGCTGTGCTCCAACATGGAGGTTAAATATCTTGGAATTAAAATCAGGCTTATAATGGAGAAATTGACAAGTTATAAACAGTTGTTGGTCAGCACTAGGGTTAAATATATAGAAATCTATATGATTGGTTAATGTATGTTGAGCTGTCGACTTTAAGGTAGTAGGGCAGACATAGTTGGTGAATTTGCCTAAATTACATCTTTACTTTATCAGACATACTTTGCTGTGTGTGTAGGAAACTAGGAATTGAAACCATAGATATAGAGCTTGGGTTGGGCATCTTATGCCTACAATTTCTTTAATTGATCTTCATTGGTCTTACATGCATGCAGTTTTATTATTCAAATACTCTACAATTTTGCTGTTCAAGGAAATCTAGTTGAATCAGAAATGTCATTTTTGTTTGTGCAATAAATTTTCCTGTCTGAATTTAGAGATTCTTCAAATGCTAGAGTTAGCTCAAAAGCCGGTGACGTTCATCATGTCAATGAGGAAAGCGTTTGGCAGTGTGCTGCAGCATACCAGTATTATGTTCTGCTGTAAATTTTGGACATAACCTGAAGTCATCTTTTCTTCTACATTCTTATATGGTGTAGCTTTATATGTTGATGTTATGCTGAGGCATATCTGTACACTGTACCGACCCTTTCAGTTTGTGAGAGTTGCGACGAAGCCATATATTATGAGACTATGCTTTAATGGACACTACCTTGCTTCCTTCTGTGATAGTATGTTATTTTGCATCAGCGTGGCTCCAACCATTAGGTGTAGCATATTCTAAAAACTTTCCGTATTTCATTAGGAGTGCTAAACCTTGTTTGAGGCTGGATCCTGTTCATGGATATGGTACTATGAATGACTGTTGCTGTGGTTTGTAGTGTTGGAATGCAATATTTTCTTTATGGGTTACCATCTTCAGTTTCAGCATCTCAGCTGATACATGATCAAAATAACTTGCATCAGTTAAACGAGAGCATTGTAAACACTGTTAAGGAATTTTCCTTGAAGTAGCCCATAACTCTATGAAATGCACCTGTGCTATATGCAAAGATCATTGTAAAAGGTTCTTCTTTTACCATTTCCATATTCATAGGGTTTATTCTTTCCGTGCTAATTAAGTTAAGTTCTTCTTATAATATAATGTTCTGAAATTTTATACTGATTTATATTCACAATTTTAACTACAAGCTTTACGACAAATAAATTATTTTATGATAGCAGTAGCAATCCTCTTGCCAAGGACAAGTCATTTCTTGCGAAGGAACACATGAAGCATATATGTGGTCTATCATATAGTTGATCAACTTTGTCTTCTTGTGCTTGTCATATACCTGTACGCTATATACTCTGTACTGCTTTCAGTTGTTTGTATCAGTTGTTTTGCTTTTCACAAGTTATTTTGGTATTTGTTCTTTGGCAGGCCAGGATTCTTCAAGAACAGCCATCTGATGAACCGGAAATTCCTGCTGCTCAGGAGCCAGAGACACTCACTGCAGCTGACTACCTACATGAGATTGACCAACTCCGGGCCAAGTCCACCTATGGAGATGTCGACAGAATGAGCCTTCAGGATGGAAACACCTCCTGTCTTGCCACTTGCAGCACAGCTGACATCGACGATGATCCATTTAGAGCCTCATATTCGTATGATGCTGAAGAAGACATTGGGGATGAAGAGTCTGGTGCCTTCACTTCTTGTGTTGGAACACGGTGGTTTAGAGCTCCTGAACTCCTATATGGGTCAACCAGCTACGGCCAAGAGATCGACCTGTGGTCACTAGGATGCATTTTGGCTGAGCTTCTTAGTTTAGAGCCCATATTCCCAGGCCAATCTGATATTGACCAGATTGGTAGAATCATCGGAGTCCTGGGCAATATCACAGAAGAGTCCTTTCCTGGCTGTTCAAATTTACCCGATTACAACAAGATCTTTTTCAGCAAGGTTGAGAAGCCTACGGGCCTCGAAGCATCACTTCCTAACAGATCTGCCTCTGAGGTTAGCATAGTAAAGCGGCTACTTTGCTATGACCCAGCAAAGAGGGCTAGTGCTTCTGACTTGCTGAATGATCCGTACTTCACTGAAGAACCCTTACCCGTACCTACCGAGGCGCTACAAGTCCCAGCATCAAAGGGTGAGGACGACGACAGCTCTGCGGAAGAATGGGGTAATTACAGGGACGGCAATTCGGATTCAGACATTGACGAATTTGGCAGCATGGATGTCACCAAAACCGACAAGGGTTTCAGCATACGCTTTTAGCGATGAAGAAAGATGCCCACGGGAACAATATCTTTGTATTGAAACATTGTTGTATTCTCTGTCTGGAACATGTCGTTTGGGCTCCTGGTGGAAAATAAAGTTGTACTAGCTATTGTAGTTTATATTGTATGTCCATGTGTTGGTGCAGGTCTGCCATTTAGAGAACGTGAAACATTTGCAAGTCGCCACTTCTGAATGCATAACCTTCATTCGCCTCCTGACACAGATGGGTTCGTCTACAAGTGGATTTTCTGCAAGTTTTATGAAAATGGTGCTAATATCTACAATATGTATAATATATACGTAATACAAAAGTACATTTTGCGATGAATCTTATGTACTCCCTCCGTTCACTTTTGTAAGACGTTTTAGACATTTAAGTACATTTCAGTTGTCTTACACGTCTTACAAAAGTGAACAGAGGGAGTAACTAACTTGATGTTGTATATATTGATGTCTTTTCCTATGAGGGAGTAACTAACTTGATGTTGTATATATTGATGTTTTTTTCCTATAGATAGACTTGGCCAAATTTTAAAAAGTTTGACTTCCTGTTCAGGCATGAGTGGTTAGCTATCTTAAACCAACAATCTGACGCCAGAGTTTTTAGCCTTTGTAATAATTTACAGGACTACTACTACATAGCAAATT
The DNA here is from genome assembly GCA_032464435.1 of Aegilops umbellulata. NCBI lineage: Eukaryota > Viridiplantae > Streptophyta > Magnoliopsida > Poales > Poaceae > Aegilops > Aegilops umbellulata. The sequence continues at coordinate 294,217,938 of CP136060.1, forward strand.
TGCAAGCCTAGTGGAAAGCACACTGTGGTGTTTCTTTTTTCAGTTAAAGAGCAAACAAAATTGCCAGCCGTCCGATGCCCAAACGGACGGACACGCGCCCGGAAGGCCGCGGAGCCTAAATAATCATGTGGCTGCACCTGCAACCCTATCTCAAACCCTGCCCCCGTGCCCTGCCCCCGATGTCGAGCAGCCTCTTCCTCTGCTCTTCCCAGGTGCGCTATGCCAACCTCCCGGCACCTCTCCGGCAGCCGGGCCGCCACGCCGCCCGGCTGCCCCCGGCGGCTGCCGCGTTCGTATCTCTTACCCGTCATCGCGCTCGTCCCCTCCACTGGACCGGCTCGGGGGTTCGAATGATTGCTTCTTGCTTCGGTGAGTAGCCCTTTGCTTGCTTGCTTCTTGGATGGATGGGTTTGTTCAAGGGGTTCCGCTCTGAGGAACATTTCTTGTGCTGCGAGCAATCAAGTCCGAATCATGATGACTCTTAGTTGCAGACATGTTTGCGCTGTATCTATCCGGGGCTCGAATCGGTTCAGTTGGTCTTCTTCCTCGGCGCGCAAGGTCGATCTCGAGGTTCGATTAGGTGTGTACCTGATCTTGCTTTGTAATTAAATGCAGTGGTCAAAAGAAGAAGGCGTGGGAATGGTATCTACGCCTCTTTGTTTGGCGTTGGAGCTCCTGAAGCTCTGGTCATTGGAGTGGTCGCTTTGCTGGTTTTTGGCCCCAAGGGTCTAGCAGAGGTAAACCTTGCTCAGCCCAAGGCCGGCCTTAATTTTGTTGTAGTTATTGTCCACTAAATTGTAAGCAATGGCATCATCTTTTGAGCTCATAAAATATCTTAACCTCCAGAATGCACTGCCCTGATCAAATGACCATATTATCTGTTATACAGAGGATTTGGTGATATACTGTACTTGTAGCTTTATTCAAGATAAACTTTGTAACCATAGCTCCATTAGCAAAATACGTTTAAAAATAAGCTCTCCTTTTTGCGACCAGTGGGAATCATAGTTAGTCAATCAGAAATAAAATGGAAATATGGCCAGTATTTCACACTTGCTAACTTGTCTGCAGGCAGCCAGGAGTTTGGGGAAGACTCTGCGTGCGTTCCAACCGACTATCAGAGAGCTACAGGTTGGTTTGAGATTTACTTGCTGCGATATGACTGAGGATTCCTTCATGTAATGCAATCTAATTCTCTGCACTTAGGATGTATCAAGGGATTTCAAGAACACTCTTGAACGAGAAATCGGACTTGATGAGGATCCTCCATCCATGAGTTATAGGCCTCCTCCACCTATGAATAATAGCCCACAGCCTGCTGTTGACCCAGGTCAGTTATTTCAATCCTTCTGAAGCTCTTTCAATGAAATGCTGCCCAATTTGTTTAAAGCACTCTTCTTCGAACCTATATGTTTGAAAATTATGCATGTCAGTCAAGCAACAGAAATTCCACCATGTGCGTTTCTGATACAGTGATCCCTTGCAGTTGTTGATGCCAAGTTATGTTTGTTCTTTACCATTTTTTAGTCAGCTCTTATTTTTTCATTATCATTTTTGTTAAATACCTAGTAACACATAACCTGCAGCCATTCATTTTTTTATTGAAGTACTTCCTCCATCCCAAAATATGTGTTGCTCTTCATCAAGTATACATTTTGCCATGACTCGAGCTTAAGGCCCATGCTTTTCAAAGTTTTCTCACCTAGGCTGGTTGCTCTAAATTTTGTCAGAAAATGGTACCATATTTTTCTCAAATCAATTATTCAGCTTAAAAGATGGATTTACATCAGCCTACTGAATTTAAGATGCCGTGCCACTGCCTTTTATTGCTTCTGCTTTTAGATGTCAAGCCTGAAACAACCGTGCCATACACCAGCGAGGAACTCATGAAAGTAACCGAAGAACAGCTGGCTGCATCCGCAATTGCTGCTTGGAATGCACAGCAACCTCCCACATCTGAGCAGCAAGGTCTGTGATTTAATTTTGTAGTTTATTGAACTAGTTAGATGTTTCAGTATCGTAAGTTGTTCTCAAAACCAGAAACTTTTGTGGGCTGGTTTATCGCAATATCCAAATTCAGGGAAACTTTTAAGTGTGTATTTGACAGGCTATCATTACCTTATGATTAATTGGACTGGAAACCCTGCAAAATAATAATAATTGGTCTATACATTTTCTTTTCATACTAACCTGGTTACGCTACATCATATTTCAGAAGCAGCAGCAGCAGCAACACCTTCTGAAAGTACTGACTCAGCATTATCAGGAGGGAGTGATGGTCCTGATGCCGTGACGGCGGAGTCCACCTCAGGTAATACTGAGAATGCAAAGCCGAGAGATGAGGCATAATACTGAAAACAGAAAGTATGTTGTATGTGGAGTAGAGCAAGGCGAAAGCTTTGGCGTCAATTGGTTGTAGAAAGAATGAAATAGTTTTGGTTTCCACTTGGTGAGCTGGGTTGGCCAAGTGATGGGTGATTCGAGGCTTCGATTAGTAGCGGCTTGGTCTGTTGTGGTGTGTAGCATGGAGAGATAGGTAGGTGATGCGAAACTGAGCTGTGCATATCTTGGTCCTCCTCCAGTGTCTTGTTTTTGCCACGGCTGTTGTTACATGTCTGTACCATATTTTTGTGATTATGCAAGGTAAGCAGATAGATTTTTGAAGGGATGGGATATCTTTTTTTCTTTCTTTCTTTCCATTATTAGGTGATTGTTGAATGTGTGCATCTAGTCTTGATTGTTTCTGGCTATGGTTTCTCCTGGAAGGCTGGAACACAGGGAACTAAAATACATTACATATAATTGCCTCTCAATTCTTAGAGGAATTCAGAATGCAGGAGAATTTCATGAGAAGCTGGCAGGTTTTCTTCCTGAAAGATAGGTTAAGAATATTGTCTCATGTTTGCTCGTATGTTGAGGTAATCTTGTAAAGGTTGGGTCATTTCAATTGCTATGATTCTGGTGTCTTCTCTGCCATGGCAGCGATCGTTGGCTCCTATTTCGGGGTGAGGGCGTCCCAAATGTGGTCGATGGAGGTGGGGACGATGAGGCCGAGAAGTAGCCACACTTGTGTACCTTCGAGACACTTGAGAACTAGGTGGAGTGTGTCCTCGCGGTGGTGATCACACAACAGGCAAGATGAGTCGGAGGAGATGGTCTTGTGTAGAAAGTTCGCCTTGGTGTTCAACCTGTCTCAAAATAGAAGCCAACCATAATTTTGACCTTGACGGGGGTCAACGGGCTCTAAATGTAGCCAGGGTTGATGTCAACCTAGGAGTCGACGGATAGCCACGAGTAAGTGCACCTAGAGGAGAACGAAGTCCCATGGATGAGGAACCTACCGTCTGGAGCGTCATTTGAGGTAACATCCCGCAACAAAGATAAAATAGCAACAAGTTTGAAAAAAGCAACCTAGGTTAGTTGATCTCGCAGGTTAGCGAATACTCCATTTTGACTAGGGACACTAGGACCAAGGGGGAGGTGGAGTGAGAAAAATATGAGGGAAGGTCGAGGGTATGGGATTGGAGATCAACCAAGAGTCAAACCAGAGGAAGGTGGAAGTGCCACTATTTGTGGGGACGAAGAAGATTGTGTGTGTGTGTGTGGGGGGGGGGGGGGGGGGGTCGCTGGTCGGTCACAATTTTCCAAAGGAAGAAGGAAAGGTAGGTTTGGTATTAAAGTTGAGGGAGTATTGTTTGTGGAACCGGTGAGCCCAGAGTAGGTCCGGTTTTTGGATATGGTGGGATAGAGGCGAATGTGGTTGAAGATTATAGGATCACTAGTCTTTGTAATCATAGACAAAGCCAGAAAGTTAAATTTTATTTTCTAGCCCTTTTTTCCAAGGGGGTTAGATTCTTAGGATCCAAGGAGGAGTAAGCATACATGGTAATTTCCCAAAGGCCAAAGTTGGCACCCCAAACATGAGACTCATCAAGGCTTTCCAATGACCACAATTCTTAGGACCAAGAGTAGGTGGAGGGCCTATATTAGTAACATGAGTGCCTTATGAAAGTATAGGGTAGCGATGCCTTAGTTGAGTGTAGTCTTCATTATCAACTTCAGTACCGGCTATGCCGACAACGTTCAAACGCGGTAGTTGACTTGACGACATTTTTCTCAAATACGACAAGCTTCCATTGTAATTCTAAAATTTTCAACTCATAGTTGGTGTTTTATCGTTCAACATCTTTGCTCTCTATAGCGGTGAAGCTCAACAATGAGAAAGAGACCTTGCTCTGATACTAATTGAAGGATCAAAGATTTCATAAATGACGACTAGAGGTAGGGATAGGCGACTACCAAATTAAATTCTTCTCTTAGTTGCATTTAGAGGGGTATAAATTCTGTAGAAATGCAACGGTGATACAACCCAATATGATGTGTTACAACAAGCTAGTAAGCTACAACACACGAGCAAGTATAAAAACAAATAAAGTTAGGATAAAGAGACAACCGAAACGATGCAGACTACAATGTAATCCAAAGTTCACACACTTGGGGTGTGCTAAATCTCCGTTGGGAAGGGGGGGGGGGGCAACGAATGCTCCCATGAGAACGAATGTCTCACCTTCTTCGAGAACCTCAAGCAACAAATGCTCAGGTTACCTTCCACTAGGGGTAGCTCTTGAGGCGAGCTCCAAACCCTCACAAACAAGCCCGGGGCACAACCACACGACTTGGAAGCTCATGGGAAACACCAAACATCTAGGGTTCGCTACAAACCCAAGAGCAACAAGATTTCTAGGATCTCGTGGGGGAATCAATGAAATTGAGTTTTGATTGGATGGATTTGTAGATCAAGTGTTTCTATGGCTCTCTCTAATATATGAGGTGGATTGAGTGGCTAGAGAGGGAGGAATCGGAGTTTTAAGCTTTGGATCAATGGATGAAAGAAAGTAGAAGTCGCCCCCTTCCTTTGAACAAGAAGGGTGGATTTTATAGATCAACCTGTTTTTTGCCCGTTATTGTACTGCGCAGAAATGTCAGACTATCTGGGTCAGTATCCAACAGTTTTCAATGCTCTAGACAAATTGGGACACAATGTCGGACATATCTCAGACTATTTGACATGTCAAATAATCTAATCTAAGTCAAATAATTTAACCTGGTCTAGAGGAAAAGTACAAACCAGATAATCTGACTTTGTGTCTGACTCGTATTGCAGCACACAAACAGATGGAAACAAATGTCTCTTTCTCAATATGTGTGTTAGGTATTTGGTATGATTTGTTAAATGATTCTCACACAAGATCCATATCGTACCCTCTTTTTATAGTAGAGCGTGGCTATGACTCAATAAAGAGAAATCATGGGTGGAAATTCGATTTGTCGTCTTCTTATATCGTTTTTGCTTAGGAGGGGGGGGGGCACACTTGAAGCACAATTAGTCCTATAATCAACATTTCCATTAACACCAAAACCTTGAATAATTTAGGGCGGATGTCAATGAACTTAGGGCGAATGTCCTTTCATTTCGGCCGCATGTTATGTTGACCATGTCCAATTTCAGATTTACTAAAGAACTACTCTTAGACCGTCCTAAATAATCAATCGTTATCCTATTGTCTTTCTATATTTTTTATTGGTGATAAAATTCCCCCCTTTTCTGTTAGTGAGTGGCGGTGCAAGTTATAGATCGACAAGATAATATTAGGACCTCTCCAAACATAGTATCTTGAGTACTTGGAACCATGTTCAGTACTGTAAAAGCGCATCTGTTGCAATCTATAATCTTAGGCCCCTCATTTTCATTCAATTATGAAATGACTCATTTTTTGGTAATTTTTTTTTGAATTCTCATAACCCTGTAAATGTGATATCACAAAATGTCTTGTTTGTACAGAAGTGATTGTTTTTCCCGTTCAATGTTTTTTATCTTTAACTTATATAAGTTGACTTTACAAACAAAATACGCACTACAAGACTAAGTGAAGTAAATACTACAAAAGGTTAATGCCATGAAAAATATTTAGTTTACACCATACCTTTTTACCCATTCGTAGCAACCATGTACCCATTAGTTTCCTTTCGTCATTTGCATCAATGTATCAACTACTATTGTAATGTAATATATCTCCCTTTCTCCTCTACATGCAAACATGCAATGCACAGACATGTACATGTCTACTAATCCTATCAAACAAAAGCAACATCTGTATAAATCATAACCAAGCCAACAACAAGCACCCTCAGGGGTGTGGCGTGTCACCGAGCCTTTGCCCAGCTAGTATATATCTAGTTTTACCACCATCCCACCCACCCTACTAATCCTCCCACCACACCACATTCTAGTTGAGTTCAAATTACAACATTGAACTTTACTTTGGCTTAAAATACCCTCCCAAACTATGAAAACCATTTAAAAACATTAATCAGATTGATTGGTTCCATACCTGGCTTTTGCTAACATGGCACCACAAACATCGTGTACACATCAACTCACCAAACAACTCAACCAATCTATTGACAAAAATACAAAAAAACACATATAAATTTGATAAAATCAAGTAAATCATGCATAAATCCATCAGGCATTTTGGTAAAATTTTAGCTTTTTTATAGATGATTTGGGAGAAACATGTTTTGATTAGTCTCTATCTCAAATTTGAGTGAAAACTCAAACTACATGGAATTTTTTTAAAGAGTCATTGTAAAATGGTGATCATTCTAGTAAAAGTATTCTGTTGTTGACAGAGAGTTTGGGAGAAACATGATTTTTAGTTTCAACCACAAATATTTGGGTTCAAAATTTAAACTACATAGGAAATATTAAAATTTCTAATAAGTTATAAATAATTCAATGAGAACTTTGGTAAAAAATTAGCCCTTTTTGACAATTTTGTTTAGAGAACCTTGCTTGTTTAGTTTTAGCCTCAGATTTTGCTTCAAAATCTGCAAGGCATAGAGCTGTTGAAATACTTGTAGTAAATCACTCATATTTCAAAGAGCACTAGTATAATTTCATCTCATTTGGACAAATGGTTGGGAAGAAACCTGCTTGGTATGTTATCCTCAAATATGAGTAAATGGGTAGGTAATGTATTTGTTCTGACCAATTGAGCTAAGGGCACTCCAAGTTCTTGCCACAACGGTTAAAAAAGAGATAAGAGGGGGCAGGGGGCTGTATATTAGTGGAGAGACGACTCTTGATGTTTCCCTTGGAATTGCTATGTATGCTTTTCTTTACCCCCACTCTTTCCTTTTTTTGTCAATCTTCTATTCTTAAATAGCTACCTCTCACTACCGAAATCTCCTTCATTTGGGTGATACCACATAAATTTCTTATGTCATTGTCCTTCCTTTTTTTGCCGAAGCTATCACGCAAGGCCCATCGCGCCTCTCGCTGGCCTAACTAGGGATTCCCCACCTGACCACTTCATTTGTTCTCTGCTAATGAATCTGCGTCACGACACCTCATCTCCAGGTCTTCTCCATGAGCTAGAGTCCAAACGACTCCCATGGAAGGCTCACTCCCTCCTCACATCTCCACATCCGCCCCTCTCCCTCTTCATTTTCTCTAACGATCTCCATTAAATTGTTGGAAATATGCCCTAGAGGCAATAATAAATTAGTTATTATTATATTTCCTTGTTCATGATAATCGTTTATTATCCATGCTAGAATTGTATTGATAGGAAACTCAGATACATGTGTGGATACATAGACAACACCATGTTCCTAGTAAGCCTCTAGTTGACTAGCTCGTTGATCAATGGATGGTTACGGTTTCCTGACCATGGACATTGGATGTCATTGATAACGGGATCACATCATTAGAAGAATGATGTGATGGACAAGACCCAATCCTAAGCATAGCACAAGATCGTGTAGCTCGTATGCTAAAGCTTTTCTGATGTCAAGTATCATTTCCTAAGACCATGAGATTGTGCAACTCCCGGATACCGTAGGAATACTTTGGGTGAGCCAAACGTCACAACGTAACTGGGTGGCTATAAAGGTACACTACAGGTATCTCCGAAAGTGTCTGTTGGGTTGGCACGAATCGAGACTGGGATTTGTCACTCCGTGTGACGGAGAGGTATCTCTGGGCCCACTCGGTAGGACATCATCATAATGTGCACAATGTGATCAAGGAGTTGATTACGGGATGATGTGTTACGGAACGAGTAAAGAGACTTGCCGGTAATGAGATTGAACAAGGTATCGGGATACCGACGATCGAATCTCGGGCAAGTACAATACCGCTAGACAAAGGGAATTGTATACGGGATTGATCGAATCCTCGACATCGTGGTTCATCCGATGAGATCATCGTGGAACATGTGGGAACCAACATGGGTATCCAGATCCTGCTGTTGGTTATTGACTGGAGAACGTCTCGGTCATGTCTGCATGGTTCCCGAACCCGTAGGGTCTACACACTTAAGGTTCAATGACGCTAGGGTTATAAAGGAAGTTTGTATGTGGTTACCGAATGTTGTTCGGAGTCCCGGATGAGATCCCGGACGTTACGAGGAGTTCCGGAATGGTCCGGAGGTAAAGATTTATATATAGGAAGTATGGTTTTGGCCACCGGAAGTGTTTTGGGCATCACCGGTAGTGTACCGGGACCACCGGAGGTGTCCGGGGGTCCACCAAGTGGGGCCACCGGCCCCGGAGGGCTGCATGGGCCAAGTGTGGAAGGGGACCAGCCCCAGGTGGGCTGGTGCGCCCCTCCACCAAGGCCCAAGGCACCTCCTAGAGGGGAAGGGGGCAAACCCTAGGGCAGATGGGCCCTAAGGCCCACCCCTGGTGCGCCTCCCCCTCTCCTCCACCTGGCCGCCACCCAGATGGGATCTGGGGGCTGCCACCACCCCTGGGGAGGGAACCCTAGGTGGCGGCGCAGCCCCTACCCTCCCCTATATATACTTGAGGTTCGGGCTGCCCAATACACACGAGTTCTCACCTCTCCATGGCGCAGCCCTGCTTCTCTCCCTCCTCCTCTCCCGCGGTGCTTGGCGAAGCCCTGCAGGATTGCCACGCTCCTCCATCACCACCACGCCGTTGTGCTGCTGCTGGATGGAGTCTTCCTCAACCTCTCCCTCTCTCCTTGCTGGATCAAGGCATGGGAGACGTCACCGGGCTGTACGTGTGTTGAACGCGGAGGTGCCGTCTGTTCGGCACTTGGTCATCGGTGATTTGGATCACGACGAGTACGACTCCATCAACCCCGTTCACTTGAACGCTTCTGCTTAGCGATCTACAAGGGTATTATGCACTCTCCTTCCCCTCGTTGCTGGTTTCTCCATAGATAGATCTTGGTGACACGTAGGAAAATTTTGAATTTCTGCTACGTTCCCCAACAGTGGCATCATGAGCTAGGTCTATTGCGTAGATTCTTTGCACGAGTAGAACACAAAGAAGTTGTGGGCGTTGATTTTGTTCAATATGCTTATCGTTACTAGTCCAATCTTGATTCGGCGGCATTGTGGGATGAAGCGGCCCGGACCGACCTTACACGTACACTTACGTGAGACAGGTTCCACCGACTGACATGCACTAGTTGCATAAGGTGGCTAGCGGGTGCCAGTCTCTCCCACTTTAGTCGGATCGGATTCAATGAAAAGGGTCCTTATGAAGGGTAAATAGCAATTGACATATCACGTTGTGGTTTTGCGTAGGTAAGAAACGTTCTTGCTAGAAACCCATAGCAGCCACGTAAAACATGCAAACAACAATTAGAGGACGTCTAACTTGTTTTTGCAGGGTATGCCATGTAATGTGATATGGCCAAAAGGATGTGATGAATAATATATGTGATGTATGAGATTGATCATGTTCTTGTAATAGGAATCACGACTTGCATGTCGATGAGTATGACAACCGGCAGGAGCCATAGGAGTTGTCTTAATTTATTTATGACCTGTGTGTCAACATAAACGTCATGTAATTACTTTACTTTATTGCTAACCGTTAGCTGTAGTAGTAGAAGTAATAGTTGGCGAGACAACTTCATGAAGACACAATGATGGAGATCATGATGATGGAGATCATGGTGTCATGCCGGTGACGATGATGATCATGGAGCCCCGAAGATGGAGATCAAAAGGAGCAAAGTGATGATGGCCATATCATGTCACTATTTGATTGCATGTGATGTTTATCATGTTTTTGCATCTTATTTGCTTAGAACGACGGTAGTAAATAAGATGATCCCTCATTAAAATTTCAAGAAAGTGTTCCCCCTAACTGTGCACCGCTGCGAAAGTTCGTCGTTTTGAAGCACCACGTGATGATCGGGTGTGATAGATTCTTACGTTCACATACAATGGGTGTAAGACAGATTTACACACGCGAAACACTTAGGTTGACTTGACGAGCCTAGCATGTACAGACATGGCCTCGGAACACAAGAGACCGAAAGGTCGAGCATGAGTCTTTTGGTAGATACGATCAACATGAAAATGTTCACCGATGATGACTAGTCCATCTCACGTGATGATCGGACACGGCCTAGTTGACTCGGATCATGTAATCACTTAGATGACTAGAGGGATGTCTATCTGAGTGGGAGTTCATAAGATGAACTTAATTATCCTGAACATAGTCAAAAGATCTTTGCAAATTATGTCGTAAGCTCGCGCTTTAGTTCCACTGTTTTAGATACGTTCCTAGAGAAAATATAGTTGAAAGTTGATAGTAGCAATTATGCGGACACTAGAAGGCTTATGTCCTTAATGCACCGCTCGGTGTGCTGGACCCCGAACGTGGTCTGTGGATGTTGCGAACATCTGACATACACGTTTTGATGACTACATGATAGTTCGGTAATGATAAATGGTTTAGAATTGAGGCACTGAAGACATTTTTTTTGAAATGTCGCGGAACATATGAGATGTTTCGAGGGCTGGAATTGGGATTTCAGGCTCGTGCCCACATCAAGAGGTCTAAGACCTCCGACGAATTTTCTTAGCCTGCAAACTAAGGGAGAAAAGCTCGATCGTTGAGCTTGTGCTCAGATTGTCTTAGTACAACAATCACTTGAATCGAGTGGGAGTTGATCTTCCAGATAACATAGTGATGTTTCTCCAAAGTCATTGCCACCAAGCTGCTAGAGCTTCGTGATGAACTATAACATATTAGGGATAGATATGATGATCCTTGAAATATTCGCGATGTTTGACACCGCAAAAGTAGAAATCAAGAAGGAGCATCAATTGTTGATGGTTAGTGAAACCACTAGTTTCAAGAAGGGCAAGGGCAAGAAGGGATACTTCATGAAACGGCAAATCAGCTGCTGCTCTAGTGGAGAAACCAAGGTTGAACCCAAACCCGAGACTGAGTGCTTCTGTAATAAGGGGAACAACCACTGGAGCAGAATTACCCTAGATACTTGGTAGGTGAGAAGGCTGTCGATAGAAGTATATTGGATATACATTATGTGAATGTGTACTTTACTAGTACTCCTAGTAGCATCAGGGTATTAGATACCGGTTCGGTTGCTATGTGTTAGTAACTCGAAATAAAAGCTATGGAATAAACGGAGACTAGCTAAAGGTGAGCTGACGAGATGTGTTGGAAGTGTTTCCAAGGTTGATATGATCAAGCATCGCAAGCTCCCTCTACCATCGAGATTGGTGTTAAACCTAAACAATTGTTATTTGGTGTTTGCGTTGAGCATAGACATGATTGGACTATGTCTATCGCAATACGATTATTCATTTAAGGAGAATAATGGTTACTCTATTTATTTGAATAATACCTTCAATGGTCTTGCACCTAAAATGAATGGTTTATTGAATCTTGATCATAGTGATACACATGTTCATGCCAAAAGATATAAGATAGTAATGATAGTACCACCTACTTGTGGCACTGCCGTGTAAGTAATATTGGTATAAAACGCATGAAGAAGCTCCATGTTGATGGATCTTTGGACTCACTCATTTTTTAAAAGGATTGAGTAATGTGAACCATGTCTATTGGTATATACGCATGAAGAAACTCCATGCAGATGGACCGTTTGGACTCACTTGATTTTGAATCGCTTGAGACATGCAAATAATACCACATAGGCAAGATGACTGAAAGCTTCGGTTTCAGTAAAATGGAACAAGAAAGCAACTTGTTGGAAGTAACACATTTTGATGTGTGCAGTCCAATGAGTGTTGAGGCAAGCAGTGGATATCGTTATGCTCTTACTTCACAAATGATTTGAGTAGATACTGAGCATATTTACTTGATGAAACACAAGTCTGAATTATTGACTGGTTCAAGTAATTTCAGAATGAAGCTGAAGATCGTCATGACAAGAGGATAAAATATCTATGATATGATCATAGAGATGAATATCTGAGTTGCGAGTTTGGTACACAATTGAGACATTGTGGAAATTGTTTCACGACTAGTACCGCCTGGAACACCATAGTGTGATGGTGTGTCCGAACATCATAACTGCACCCTATTGGATATGATGCATACCATGATGTCTCTTATCGAATTACCACTATCGTTCATGGGTTAGGCATTAGAGACAACCGCACTCACTTTAAATAGGGCACCACGTAATTCCGATGAGATGACACCGTATGAACTATGGTTTAGAGAAACCTAAGCTGTCATTTCTTAAAAGTTTGGGGCTGCGACGCTTATGTGAAAAAGTTTCAGACTGATAAGCTCGGACCCAAAGAGGATAAATGCATCTTCATAGGACACCCAAAACAGTTGGGTATACCTCCTGTCTCAGATCCGAAAGCAGTAGGGATTGTTTCTCGAATCGGGTCCTTTCTCGAGGAAAAGTTTCTCTCGAAAGAATTGAGTGGGAGGATGGTGGAGACTTGATGAGGTTATTGAACCGTCACTTCAACTAGTGTGTAGCAGGGCACAGGAGTTGTTCCTATGGCACCTACACCAATTGAAGTGGAAGCTTATGATAGTGATCATGAGACTTCGGATCAAGTCACTCCCAAACCTCGTAGGACGACAAGGATGCGTACTACTTCAGAGTGGTACGTAATCCTGTCTTGGAAGTCATGTTGCTAGACAACAATGAACCTACGAGCTATGGAGAAGCGATGGTGGGCCCGGATTCCGATGAATGGCTATGAATGGCTCGAGGCCATAAAATCCGAGAGAGGATCCATGTATGAAAACAAAGTGTAGACTTTGGCAGAACGGCTCGATGGTCGTGAGGCTGTTGAGTACAGATGGATTTTAAAAGGAAGACAGATAATGATGGTAAATGTCACCATTAAGAAAGCTCGACTTGTCGTTAAGATGTTTCCCGACAAGTTCAAGGAGTTGACTACGATGAGACTTTCTCACTCGTAGCGATGCTAAGAGTCTGTTGGAATTAGCAGGTACTGCATTATTTATGAAATCTTGCAGACAGGATGTCAAAAATATTGTTTCCTTGTTCTTGAGGAAAGGTTGTATGTGATACAACCAGAAGATTTTGTCGATCCTGAAAGATGCTAACAAGTATGCAAAGCCCCAACAATCCTTCTAAGGACTGGAGTAAGCATCTCGGAGTTGGAATGTACACTTTGATGAGATGATCAAAGATTTTGGGTTTATACAAAGTTTATGAGAAACTTGTATTTCCAAAGAAGTGAGTGGGAGCACTATAGAATTTCTGATGAGTATATGTTGTTGACATATTGTTGATCAGAAATGATGTAGAATTTCTGGAAAGCATATAGGGTTATTTGAAAGGTGTTTTTCAATGGAAAACCTGGATTAAGCTACATGAACATTGAGCATCAAGATCTATAAGGATAGATCAAAACGCTTAATGGTATTTTTCAAATGAGCACATACCTTAACATGATCTTGAAGGTGTTCAAGATGGATCAGTCAAAGAAGGAGTTCTTGCCCGGATTGTAAGGTATGAAGTTAAGACTTAAAGCTCGACCACGGCAGAAGAAAGAGGAAGGATGAAGGTCATCCCCTATGCTTTTGTCATAGGCTCTATACGGTATGCCATGCTGAGTACCGCACCTGATGTGTGCCTTGCCACATATCTGGCAAGAGGGTACAAAGGTGATCTAGGAGTAGATCACCAGATAGCGGTCAAAATTATCCTTAGAGGAATAAGGATATGTTTCTCGGTTATGGAGGTGATAAAGAGCTCGACGTAAAGAGTTACATCGATGCAAGCTTAACACCTATCCGGATAGCTCTGAGTAGAGTAAACCGGATTCGTATAGTAGAACAATTGTTTGAAATATAGCGTAGTAGCGACATCTACAAGATGACATAGAGATTTGCAAAGTACATACGGATCTGAATGTTACAGACCCGTTGACTAAAACCTCTCTTACAGACATAACATGATCAAACCAAGAACTCAATGAGTGTTAATCACATAGTGATGTGAACTAGATTATTGACACTAGTAAACTCTTTGGCTGTTGGTCACATGGCGATGTGACATGTGAGTGTTAATCACATGGTGATGTGAACTAGATTATTGACTCTAGTGCAAGTGGGAGACTGTTGGAAATATGCCCTATAGGCAATAATAAATTAGTTATTATTATATTTCCTTGTTCATGATAATCGTTTATTATTCATGCTAGAATTGTATTGATAGGAAATTCAGATACATGTGTGGATACATAGACAACACCATGTCCCTAGTAAGCCTCTAGTTGACTAGCTCGTTGATCAATGGATGGTTACGGTTTCCTAACCATGGACATTGGATGTCATTGATAACGGGATCACATCATTAGAAGAATGATGTGATGGAGAAGACCCAATCCTAAGCATAGCACAAGATCGTGTAGTTCGTATGCTAAAGCTTTTCTAATGTCAAGTATCATTTCCTTAGACCATGAGATTGTGCAACTCCCGGATACCGTAGGAATACTTTGGGTGTGCCAAACGTCACGTAACTGGGTGGCTATAAAGGTACACTACAGGTATCTCCGAAAGTGTCTGACTGGGATTTGTCACTCCGTGTGACGGAGAGGTATCTCTAGGCCCACTTGGTAGGACATCATCATAATGTGCACAATGTGATCAAGGAGTTGATTACGGGATGATGTGTTACGGAACGAGTAAAGAGACTTGCCGGTAACGAGATTGAACAAGGTATCGGGATACCGACGATCGAATCTTGGGCAAGTACAATACCGCTAGACAAAGGGAATTGTATACGGGATTGATCGAAGCCTCGACATCGTGGTTCATACGATGAGATCATCGTGGAACATGTGGGAACCAACATGGGTATCCAGATCCCATTGTTGGTTATTGACTGGAGAACGTCTCGGTCATGTCTGCATGGTTCCCGAACCCGTAGGGTCTACACACTTAAGGTTCGATGACGCTAGGGTTATAAAGGAAGTTTGTATGTGGTTACCGAATGTTGTTCGGAGTCCCGGATGAGATCCCGGACATCCGGAATGGTCCGGAGGTAAAGATTTATATATAGGAAGTATGGTTTTGGCCACCGGAAGTGTTCTGGGCATCACCGGTAGTGTACCGGGACCACCGGAGGTGTCCGGGGGTCCACCAAGTGGGGCCACCGGCCCCGGAGGGCTGCATGGGCCAAGTGTGGAAGGGGACCAGCCCCAGGTGGGCTGGTGCGCCCCTCCACCAAGGCCCAAGGCGCCTCCTAGAGGGGAAGGGGGCAAACCCTAGGGCAGATGGGCCCTAAGGCCCACCCCTGGTGCGCCTCCCCCTCTCCTCCACCTGGCCGCCACCCAGATGGGATCTGGGGGCTGTCGCCACCCCTGGGGAGGGAACCCTAGGTGGGGGCACAGCCCCTCCCCTCCCCCTATATATACTTGAGGTTCGGGATGCCCAATACACACGAGTTCTCATCTCTCCATGGCGCAGCCCTGCTTCTCTCCCTCCTCCTCTCCCGCGGTGCTTGGCGAAGCCCTGCAGGATTGCCACGCTCCTCCACCACCACCACGCCGTTGTGCTGCTGCTGGATGGAGTCTTCCTCAACCTCTCCCTCTCTCCTTGCTGGATCAAGGCATGGGAGACATCACTGGGCTGTACGTGTGTTGAACACGGAGGTGCCGTTCGTTCGGCACTTGGTCATCGGTGATTTGGATCACGACGAGTACGACTCCATCAACCCCGTTCACTTGAACGCTTCCGCTTAGCGATCTACAAGGGTATGTAGATGCACTCTCCTTCCCCTCGTTGTTGGTTTCTCCATAGATAGATTTTGGTGACACGTAGGAAAATTTTGAATTTCTGCTACGTTCCCCAACATAAATTCCACTATGCCATTATTCTCTTGCAACATGAATGGATGGATTTACTAACCGACGAAGTTCCCCTGCCCTTTAAACAGGAATCTTCAATGTCGACTTACCTTGAAACATGAATCATCTTATTTGCATACTTACAAGATGTGTAGTGTTGATTGAAATGTTATAACTAAAGTTTATGATGCTTACATTGCTTCTGTCCTTCCATGGTTACACATTTATACAAGAAATTAGGATAGGGGGCAATGCAGAACTATCTCAATATGATAAGAGAATCTTACATTTCAACATGGTGCCCCATGGTTGCTTTGCCCTCTACTGCAATTTATTCTGAACCTTTTGGTTCCATTTATATTATCTTATTTTGTTTCCCCATTGAACGTATTTATACAATCCAATTGGAATTGATAACTTTTGTTTGATGTTAAATTGTAGCATACAAGATGTTACTTTGTGCTATAGATCTTTTTTTCACGCGGAGTCATCTAATGTCTTGGGCAACACGCGGTAACCATGTCAACATTTGTATGCAATATCGTATCCACAATCAAATAACCTAAAAGTCTCATAGTATCCACAATCAAGGTCGGTCCACACGTCAAATATACTAAAACTCTCATAGTATCCCGCGTCTAAAAGTCTCATAGTATCCCGCGGGGCATCATCTAGTTCACCAGCGTTGCCGACCACAATGAAATTTATAGTACGTAGTGAAACTAATTCTATAATTTGGTGCGACTTCTTTACCTATTTTTCTCTTCTTTCCCTCCCTCCACAATTAGACCACAACGTTGAGATGCAAATATGTTCGCTGAACAACATAAATGAAACATTATTTAGATACAACACCTAAGAAACAACGTGTTGTGGTGGTTATATCTAAAAATCTTGAGAGAAATCCATGTTACAACCTGCAATTTAACCATAAACTCTGAAACCGTCTAATAGTTGATCCTAGACTATCGAGACCTTCTCTCCACTGAATCCAGTTTTCACCGAGTAGACGTGGTTTTTACCCGTTGGCTGGCTAGTCAGCAGACATGTCAGCGTAGTCACTCAAACCATTTTTGTTCAAATTTTGTCAAAAGGAATGGAAGTAAGAAATTCTCAATTGTCAGTGTTGAAACGTGATATCTTTGTATTTATTTCCGACTATTCTCCTCTTATCTCTAGTCTTGTATAGATTGATCTCTAGAGATATTGTAGGGTTAGTTGGCTTGTCACGCAATACACCACCTGTATATATTGTAACCGACTCCGATGGAATACAATTGAGTTGCATCCTATAGTCTTCTACATGGTATCAGTTTTCTCCCGATCTCCATCGCTTCCGCTCTAGGCCACCGCCGCGACCCACGCCGCCGTCGCCCCTCTCTCCCTGCCGCCGCCGCCGCCTGTCCTACACGCCGCCGCCGCCACACCCAAACCCTAACCCTCCTACGCCGCCGCCGCCGCTGCCACTCCTTCTATCGCAGCCGCCGCCGACACACCAAACCGTAAACCCTATCCCGCCGCCGCCGCTACTCCCTCCTCTGTAGCCGCCGCCGCCGTCCCTCCCTCCCACTCTCCAACCAACGCCACCACCATGTCTCGCTCCAAACCCGACCTCTCCGATGCCGGCTCCTTCGCCGGTCCCGCCTTCACCTCCGATCGCCTCAACGAGCTCCACATCAAAGACCATGTTCCCGTCATCCTCGACCTCGACTCTCCTTCCTACAACGCATGGTGCACCTACTTCGCGCTCCTCTTCCGCTCCTTCCGCCTCATCGAGCATGTTGATGGTAGCGTCAACATCCGCGACATGAAGGACGACGACGAGTGGCTTGCTGTGGACGCCTGCATCGTCAAGTGGCTTTTTCTCACCATCTCCCCGGGGCTCTTCAACATGGTGAACTCCCGTGATCCATCGGCGTACGCTATGTGGACACGGTTGTGCGACCTCTTCCTCGACAATCAACTCCAGCGCCGCGTCTTCCTCCAAGGTGACTTTTTTACTATGCAGCAAAACGATCTCTCGATCGACGAGTACTGCACGCGGATGAAGGTTCTGGCGGACGAGCTTCGCGATGTCGGCATGAACATCGACGACTCTGTCCTCCTCACCAACCTACTTCGCGGCCTCCACCCTGACCTCGGCCAACCCGCCGCCAACCTCTCCCTCATCACGCCAACGTATGCCAAGGCGGTCACGTATCTTCGCATGGAGGAGAAGCGTCTCCGTCACGCGGTGCGGCAGGCTCCTCTCGCCGCTCTCCACGCCGGCACCATCAAGGGGCCCGCCGCCCCCCGCAGCCTCCTCGCGCGCCGGCTCCACAGTCGCCCGCCGGCTCCACAGTCGCCCGCCGCCCCTGACCAGGGTCGCCAGAAGAGGCGGGGAGGTCGCGACGGCCGTGGACACAACGGCGGCTCTCAACCCCGCCAGGCGGCTCCACCCGCCCCTACTCAGGCCGCGGCACCCCCGCCCTGGCTCACGGGGTACAACCCCTGGACGGGGGTAGTGCACGCCTACTCGATGCCACTTCCGCGGGCGCCTGCTCCGGGTCTCCTTGGCCCTCGCCCGGGTCTTCATCAAGCTCTCTTGGCCGCGCCGGGCGGTTTCGGATCCGGCGGCCCTTCGGCGTACAACGGGACCATGGCTCACGGCGCTGCCATATCACCGTCCTACGGCGCTCCATCGACTGGCTACACCTACGACCCGGCGCTCCTAGCCGCCCTCCACGCCGCCCCTTCCCCAAGCAACTACTCTGGCAGCGGGGACTGGTACATGGACACAGGTGCCGCTGCTCATATGGCGTCGAACCCCGGTATCCTCTCTCGTGTCTCTTAGTACCCTCTTCTTTCTCGCATCGTTGTCGGTGATGGATCTACGCTTCCCATCACTCACCACGGCGCGTCTTCCCTCCCTCTCTCCTCATCTTCCTTACCTCTCAATAACGTACTTGTGTCTCCATCCTTAATAAAAAATTTATGTTCTGTCCGTATTCTTACTCGTGAACATCCTGTTACCGTTGAGTTTGACAAACATGGTTTTTCTGTCAAGGATGCTCACTCCCAGAAGGTTCTGCACCGATGTGATTCTCCCGGCGATCTCTACCCATGTGGCCAAACGACAAGCAGTGGTCATGTCGCTCTCCACGCCGACGTCGCTCTTTGGCATGCTCGTCTTGGTCACCCCGGCACCGCTGCTCTTCATAAAGTTTTGCAGACTTTTCCTTTTTCATGTAATAAATCGGAGGCACACACTTGTCATGCCTGTCGCATAGGAAAACACGTTCGTTTGCCGTTTTCAACTTCCTCATCAATTGCTACTTTTCCTTTTGATGTTATTCATTGTGATGTTTGTGTTGGGGAACGTAGTAATTTCAAAATTTTCCTACGCACACGCAAGATCATGGTGATGCATAGCAACGAGAAGGGAGAGTGTCGTCTACGTACCCTCGTAGACCGAAGCGGAAGCGTTGACACAACGTAGAGGAAGTAGTCGTATGTTCTCCTCGCGATCCAACCGATCACAGCACCGTTACTCCGGCACCTCCGAGTTCTTGGCACACGTTCAGCTCGATGACGATCCCCGGGCTCCGATCCAGCAAAGCGTCGAGGAAGAGTTCCGTCAGCACGACGGCGTGGTGACGATCTTGATGTGTTACCGGCGCAGGGCTTCGCCTAAGCACTGCAACGATATGATCGAGGTGGAATTTGGTGGAAGGGGGCACCGCACACGGCTAAGGAACGATCCGTAGATCAACTTGTGTGTCTTTGGGGTGCCCCCTGCCCCCGTATATAAAGGAGCCAAGGGGGAGGGGCTGGCCGGCCAAGCCTGGCGCGCCAGGAGAGTCCTACTCCCTCTGGGAGTAGGATTCCCCCCCCCCCAATCCTAGTTGGACTAGGATTCTCCAAGGGGGAGAGAGAGAGAGAGGGGGCGCCCACCTCTCCTAGTCCTAATAGGACTAGGGGAAGGGGGGAGGCGCACAGCCCATGAGGGCAGCCCTCTCACCTCTCCTCCAAGGCCCATGTTGGCCCATTATGCTCCCGGGGGGTTCCGGTAACCCTCCCGGTATTCCGGTAAAATCCTGATTTCACCTGGAATGCATCCGATGTCCAAACATAGGCTTCCAATATATCATTCTTTACGTCTCGACCATTTCGAGACTCCTCGTCATGTCCGTGATCACATCCGGGACTCCAAACTCCTTCGGTACATCAAAATGCATAAACTCATAATAACTGTCATCGTAACGTTAAGCGTGCGGACCCTACGGTTCGAGAACAATGTAGACATGACCGAGACACGTCTCCGGTCAATAACCAATAGCGGGACCTGGATGCCCATATTGGCTCCTACATATTCTACGAAGATCTTTATCGGTCAGACCGCATAACAACATACGTTGTTCCCTTTGTCATCGGTATGTTACTTGCCCGAGATTCGATCGTCGGTATCCAATACCTAGTTCAATCTCGTTACCGGCAAGTCTCTTTTCTCGTTCCGTAATACATCATCTCGCAACTAACTCATTGGTTGCAATGCTTGCAAGGCTTATGTGATGTGCATTACCGAGAAGGCCCTGAGATACCTCTCCGACAATCGGAGTGACAAATCCTAATCTCGAAATATGCCAACCCAACATGTACCTTCGGAGACACCTGTAGAGCACCTTTATAATCACCCAGTTACGTTGTGACGTTTGGTAGCACACAAAGTGTTCCTATGGTAAACGGGAGTTGCATATTCTCATAGTTAAAGGAACATGTATAAGTCATGGATAAAAGCAATAGCAACATACTAAACGATCGGGTGCTATGCTAATGGAATGGGTCATGTCAATCAGATCATTCAACTAATGATGTGATCTCGTTAATCAAATAACAACTCTTTGTTCATGGTTAGGAAACATAACCATCTTTGATTAATGAGCTAGTCAAGTAGAGGCATACTAGTGACACTCTGTTTGTCTATGTATTCACACATGTATTATGTTTCCGGTTAATACAATTCTAGCATGAATAATAAACATTTATCATGACATGTAAGGAAATAAATAATAACTTTATTATTGCCTCTAGGGCATATTTCCTTCAGTCTCCCACTTGCACTAGAGTCAATAATCTAGATCACATCACTATGTGATTAACATCAATAGTTCACATCATCATGTGATTAACACCCATAGTTCACATCGCTATGTGACCGACACCCAAAGGGTTTACTAGATTCAGTAATCTAGTTTACATTGCTATGTAATTAACACCCAAAGAGTACTAAGGTGTGATCATGTTTTGCTTGTGAGAGAATCTTAGTCAACGGGTCTGCTACATTCAGATCCGTTATGTATTTTGCAATTTTCTATGTCTACAATGCTCTGCACGGAGCTACTTTAGCTAATTGCTCCCACTTTCAATATGTATCTAGATTGAGACTTAGAGTCATCTAGATTAGTGTCAAAACTTGCATCGACGTAACCTTTTACGACGAACCTTTTTGTCACATCCATAATCGAGAAACATATCCTTATTCCACTAAGGATAATTTTGATCGCTTGTCCAGTGATCTACTCCTAGATCACTATTGTACTCCCTTGCCAAACTCAGTGGTAGGGTATGCAATAGATCTGGTACACAGCATGGCATACTTTATAGAACCTATGGCTGAGGCATAGGGAATGACTTTCATTCTCTTTCTATCTTCTGCCGTGGTCGGGTTTTGAGTCTTACTCAATTTCACACCTTGTAATACAGGCAAGAACTCTTTCTTTGACTGTTCCATTTTGAACTACTTCAAAATCTTTTCAAGGTATGTACTTATTGAAAAACTTATCAAGCGTCTTGATCTATCTCTATAGATCTTGATGCTCAATATGTAAGCAGCTTCACCGAGGTCCTTCTTCGAAAAACTCCTTTCAAATACTCCTTTATGCTTCACAGAATAATTCTACATTATTTCCGATCAATAATATGTCATTTACATATACTTATCAGAAATGCTGTAGTGCTCCCACTCACTTTCTTGTAAATACAGGCTTCACCGCAAGTCTGTATAAAACTATATGCTTTGATCAACTTATCAAAGCGTATATTCCAACTCCGAGATGCTTGCACCAGTCCATAGATGGATCGCTGGAGCTTGCATATTTTGTTAACACCTTCAGGATCGAAAAAACCTTCTAGTTGCATCATATACAACTCTCCATTAAGGAATGCAGTTTTGTTTATCCATTTGCCAGATTTCATAAAATGCGGCAATTGCTAACATGATTCGGACAGACTTAAGCATAGATACGAGTGAGAAACTCTCATCGTAGTCAATCCCTTGAACTTGTCGAAAACCTTTTGCGACAAGTCGAGCTTTGTAGACAGTAACATTACCATCAGCGTCAGTCTTCTTCTTAAAGATCCATTTATTCTCAATTGCTTGCCGATCATCGGGCAAGTCAACCAAAGTCCACACTTTGTTCTCATACATGGATCCCATCTCAGATTTCATGGCCTCAAGCCACTTTGCGGAATCTGGGCTCACCATCGCTTCTTCATAGTTCGTAGGTTCATCATGGTCTAGTAACATGACTTCCAAAATAGGATTGCCGTACCACTCTGGTGCGGATCTTACTCTGGTTGATCTACGAAGTTCAGTAGAAACTTGATCTGAAGTTTCATGATCATTATCATTAGCTTCTTCCCTATTTGATGTAGGTGTCACAGAAACAGATTTCTGTGATGTACTACTTCTCAATAAGGGAGTAGATACTGTTATCTCATCAAGTTCTACTTTCCTCCCACTCACTTCTTTCGAGAGAAACTCCTTCTCTAGAAAGTTTCCGACTTTAGCAACAAAAATTTTGCCTTCGGATTTGTGATAGAAGGTATACCCAATAGTCTCTTTTGGGTATCCTATGAAGACACATTTTTCCGATTTGGGTTCGAGCTTATCAGGTTGAAGCTTTTTCACATAAGCATCGCAGCCCCAAACTTTAAGAAACGACAGCTTAGATTTATTGCTAAACCATAGTTCATACGGTGTCGTCTCAACGGATTTAGATGGTGCCCTATTTAATGTGAATGCAGCTGTCTCTAATGCATAATCCCAAAAACGATAGTGGTAGATCGGTAAGATACATCATAAATTGTACTATATCTAATAAAGTACGGTTATGACGTTCGGACGCACCATTATGCTGCGGTGTTCCAGGTGGCCTGAGTTTGTGAAACTATTCCACATTGTTTTAATTGAAGACCAAACTCGTAACTCAAATATTCGTCTCTGCGATCAGATCGTAGAAGCTTTATTTTCTTGTCACGATGATTTTCCACTTCACTCTGAAATTCTTTGAACTTTTCAAATGTTTCAGACTTATGTTTCATCAAGTAGATATACCCATATCTGCTCAAATCATCTGTGAAGGTCAGAAAATAATGATACTTGTCGCGAGCCTTAATATTCATCGGACCATATACATCAGTATGTATGATTTCCAACAAATCTGTTGCTTGCTCCATTGTTCCGGAGAACGGCATTTTTAGTCATCTTGCCCAAGAGGCATGGTTCGCAAGCATCAAGTGATTCATAATCAAGTGATTCCAAAATCCCATCAGCATGGAGTTTCTTCATGTGCTTTACACCAATATGACCTAAACGGCAGTGCCACAAATAGGTTGCACTATCATTATTAACTTCGCATCCTTTTGGTTTCAATATCATGAATATGTGTATCACTGCGATCGAGATCCAATGAACTATTTCCATTGGTGTGTATGACCATAGAAGGTTTTATTCATGTAAACAGAACAACAATTGTTCTCTAACTTAAATGAATAACTGTATTGCAATTAACATGATCAAATCATATTCATGCTCAATGCAAACACCAAATAACACTTATTTAGTTTCAACACTAATCCCGAAAGTATAGGGAGTGTGTGATGATGATCATATCAATCTTGGAACCACTTCCAACACACATCGTCACCTTGCCCTTTAACTAGTCTTTGTTCATTCTGCAACTCCCGTTTCGAGTTACTAATCTTAGCAACTTGAACTAGTACCAAATACTGAGGGGTTGCTATGAACACTAGTAAAGTACACATCATTAACATGTATATCAAATATACTTATGTTCACTTTGCCATCCTTCTTATCCGCCAATCACTTGGGGTAGTTCCGCTTCCAGTGACCAGTCCCTTTGCAGTAGAAGCACTTAGTCTCAGGCTTAGGACCATACTTGGGCTTTTTCACTTGAGCAGCAACTTGCTTGCCGTTCTTCTTGAAGTTCCCCTTCTTTCCTTTTGCCCTTTTCTTGAAACTAGTGATCTTGTCAACCATCAACACTTGATGTTTTTCTTTGATTTCTACCTTCGCTGATTTTAGCATCGCGAAGAGCTTGGGAATATTTTCCGTTGTCCCTTGCATATTATAGTTCATCACGAAGTTCTACTAACTTGGTGATGGTGACTAGAGAATTCTGTCAATCACTATCTTATCTGGAAGATTAACTCCCACTTGATTCAAGCGATTGTAGTACCCAGACCATCTGAGCACATGCTCACTAGTTGAGCGATTCTCCTCCATCTTTTAGCTATAGAACTTGTCGGAGACTTCATATCTCTCAACTCGGGTATTTGCTTGAAATATTAACTTCAATTCCTGGAACATCTCATATGGTCCATGACGTTCAAAACGTCTTTGAAGTCCCGATTCTAAGCCGTTTAAGCATGGTGCACTAAACTATTAAGTAGTCATCATATTGAGCTAGCATAACGTTCATAACGTCTGCATCTGCTCCTGCAATAGGTCCGTCACCTAGCGGTGCATCAAGGACATAATTCTTCTGTGCAGCAATGAGGATAAACCTCAGATCACGGATCCAATCCGCATCATTGCTACTAACATTTTTCAACACAATTTTCTCTAGGAACATATCAAAATAAACACAGGGAAGCAACAATGCGAGCTATTGATCTACAACATAGATATGCTAATACTACCAGGACTAAGTTCATGATAAATTAAAGTTCAATTAATCATATTACTTAAGAACTCCCACTTAGATAGACATCTCTCTAATCCTCTAAGTGATCACGTGATCCAAATCAACTAAACCATGTCCGATCATCACGTGAGATGGAGTAGTTTCAATGGTGAACATCACTATGTTGATCATATCTACTATATGATTCACGCTCAACCTTTCGGTCTCTGTGTTCCGAGGCCATATCTGTATATGCTAGGCTCGTCAAGTTAAACCTGAGTATTCCGCGTGTGCAACTGTTTTGCACCCGTTGTATTTGAACGTAGAGCCTATCACACCCGATCATCACGTGGTGTCTCAGCACGAAGAACTTTCGCAACGGTGCATACTCAGGGAGAACACTTCTTGATAATTTAGTGAGAGATCATCTTATAATGCTACCGTCAAACAAAGCAAGATAAGATGCATAAAAGATAAACATCACATGCAATCAATATAAGTGATATGATATGGCCATCATCATCTTGTGCTTGTGATCTCCATCTCTGCAGCACCGTCATGATCACCATCGTTACCGGCGCGACACCTTGATCTCCATCGTAGAATCGTTGTCGTCTCGCCAATCTTATGCTTCCACGACTATCACTACCGCTTAGTAATAAAGTAAAGCATTACATCGCGATTGCATTGCATACAATAAAGCGACAACCATATGGCTCCTGCCAGTTGCCGATAACTCGGTTACAAAACATGATCATCTCATACAATAAAATTTAGCATCATGTCTTGACCATATCACATCACAACATGCCCTGCAAAAACAAGTTAGACGTCCTCTACTTTGTTGTTGCAAGTTTTACGTGGCTGCTACGGGCTTTAAGCAAGAACTCATCTTACCTACGCATCAAAACCACAACGATAGTTTGTCAAATAGACTCCGTTTTAACCTTCTCAAGGACCGGGCGTAGCCACACTCGGTTCAACTAAAGTTGGAGAGACAGTCTTCCGCAAGCCATCTATGTGCAAAGCACGTCGAGGGAACCGGTCTCGCGTAAGCGTACGCGTAAGGTTGGTCCGGATCGTCTCGTCCAACAATACCGCTGAACCAAAGTATGACATGCTGGTAGGCAGTATGACTTGTATCACCCACAACTCACTTGTGTTCTACTCGTGCAAATAACATCAAACCATAAAACCTAGGCTCGGATGCCACTGTTGGGGAACGTAGTAATTTCAAAATTTTCCTACGCACACGCAAGATCATGGTGATGCATAGCAACGAGAAGGGAGAGTGTCGTCTACGTACCCTCGTAGACCGAAGCGGAAGCGTTGACACAACGTAGAGGAAGTAGTCGTACGTTCTCCTCGCGATCCAACCGATCACAGCACCGTTACTCCGGCACCTCCGAGTTCTTGGCACACGTTCAGCTCGATGACGATCCCCGGGCTCCGATCCAGCAAAGCGTCGAGGAAGAGTTCCGTCAGCACGACGGCGTGGTGACGATCTTGATGTGTTACCGGCGCAGGGCTTCGCCTAAGCACTGCAACGATATGATCGAGGTGGAATTTGGTGGAAGGGGGCACCGCACACGGCTAAGGAACGATCCGTAGATCAACTTGTGTGTCTTTGGGGTGCCCCCTGCCCCCGTATATAAAGGAGCCAAGGGGGAGGGGCTGGCCGGCCAAGCCTGGCGCGCCAGGAGAGTCCTACTCCCTCTGGGAGTAGGATTCCCCCCCCCCCCAATCCTAGTTGGACTAGGATTCTCCAAGGGGGAGAGAGAAAGAGAGGGAGCGCCCACCTCTCCTAGTCCTAATAGGACTAGGGGAAGGGGGGAGGCGCACAGCCCATGAGGGCAGCCCTCTCACCTCTCCTCCAAGGCCCATGTTGGCCCATTATGCTCCCGGGGGGTTCCGGTAACCCTCCCGGTATTCCGGTAAAATCCTGATTTCACCTGGAATGCATCCGATGTCCAAACATAGGCTTCCAATATATCATTCTTTACGTCTCGACCATTTCGAGACTCCTCGTCATGTCTGTGATCACATCCGGGACTCCAAACTCCTTCGGTACATCAAAATGCATAAACTCATAATAACTGTCATCGTAACGTTAAGCGTGCGGACCCTACGGTTCGAGAACAATGTAGACATGACCGAGACACGTCTCCGGTCAATAACCAATAGCGGGACCTGGATGCCCATATTGGCTCCTACATATTCTACGAAGATCTTTATCGGTCAGACCGCATAACAACATACGTTGTTCCCTTTGTCATCGGTATGTTACTTGCCCGAGATTCGATCGTCGGTATCCAATACCTAGTTCAATCTCGTTACCGGCAAGTCTCTTTTCTCGTTCCGTAATACATCATCTCGCAACTAACTCATTGGTTGCAATGCTTGCAAGGCTTATGTGATGTGCATTACCGAGAAGGCCCTGAGATACCTCTCCGACAATCGGAGTGACAAATCCTAATCTCGAAATATGCCAACCCAACATGTACCTTCGGAGACACCTGTAGAGCACCTTTATAATCACCCAGTTACGTTGTGACGTTTGGTAGCACACAAAGTGTTCCTATGGTAAACGGGAGTTGCATATTCTCATAGTTAAAGGAACATGTATAAGTCATGGATAAAAGCAATAGCAACATACTAAACGATCGGGTGCTATGCTAATGGAATGGGTCATGTCAATCAGATCATTCAACTAATGATGTGATCTCGTTAATCAAATAACAACTCTTTGTTCATGGTTAGGAAACATAACCATCTTTGATTAATGAGCTAGTCAAGTAGAGGCATACTCGTGACACTCTGTTTGTCTATGTATTCACACATGTATTATGTTTCCGGTTAATACAATTCTAGCATGAATAATAAACATTTATCATGACATGTAAGGAAATAAATAATAACTTTATTATTGCCTCTAGGGCATATTTCCTTCAGTTTGGACATCTCCCGTGCCTAGCAATTCGGGTTTATCATATTACCTTGTGATTTTGGATGATTTCTCTCATTTCACTTGGACCTTTCCGTTGCGCCGCAAATCCGACGTCGCTTCCTCCCTTCACGCCTTTTACGCCTATGTTGCCACCCACTTTCACCGCACCATTGCTCATCTTCAAACTGACAACGGAAAGGAATTTGATAACCTCGCTATTCGCACCCTTTTATCCACTCATGGCACCATTTTTCGCCTCACATGTCCATACACATCTCAACAAAACGGTCGTGCCGAACGTGTTCTCGGCACTCTTAATGAGAGTGTTCGCGCCTTGCTCTTCCACGCACACATGCCTGCTCGGTTCTGGCCAAATGCCCTCGCCACAGCTACTCTTCTTCTTAACATCCGGCCTTGCCAACCCTGATGGAACTATACCCCTCATCACCTATTATTCGGGTCACCTCCGTCATATGATGATCTTCATGTTTTCGGTTGCCTTTGTTATCCTAATATCACCGCCACGACACCACATAAGCTAGCGCCTTGCTCCATCGCTTGTGTCTTTCTTGGCTACCAACCAAACACAAAAGGCTTCCGTTGCTACGACCCGGAGTCCCATCGTGTGATCGTGTCTAGGCATGTTTATTTTGATGAGGTTGTTTTTCCGTTTCAGCAGGCATCGTCGCGTCCCTCGCCATCTCTGGACGTCTCTCCTCGACGGACTCGTGGAGCCCTTGCGCTCCCACCACCTCGCCGGTCGGGCGCGGTTGCGGCCTCGTCGCCCGCTGTCTCGCCGCCCTCGGTGTTTCCTCCGCCGACTCAGGAGGAGTCGGCCTCCCCGGCCACGCCGGGCCCCCGTCTCTTGGCTCTGGAGGAGCCGGGTTCCCCGGTGTCAGGACCCCGATCCTAAGTCACACCGATCTAGCATGTAACACATCATATCACTTTGCGGCCTCACGGACGGTATTCCCACAGGTGACACCTTACCTGGCCCGGGACCGTTTGCGCCTTTTGGCTCACGTATATGATAGTGTAGCTAGCATCCATATGACAAAGAACCCGGGCCGACATGGCTAGTCGTGAACCCAAAGCGGCACTAACCCATGGGGATAGGCATACATGAATCAACCTCGAGCATGTCGGTCAACAGCGTGCGAATCCGGGCTGTAGCACTGGGCTAACAGGACTCTGGTGAACCGGGCTGTAGCAGGCTAGGCAGGACTCCGGATGTCACCGCGTGACATTTCCCCGAAGGGACATACACAAGAACGAAGTGAAACACATGCCGGCCAGTCAAGTGTCCTGAGCAGTAGTGCTGGGCTAGCAGGACTCCGGTGAACCGGGCTGTAGCGGACTACTATGGCTCATGGAAGCACTAGACCACATTTCCCCATAAGAGAGGCTGCCAAGGATAAACAACTAGATTGTCGGATCCCACACATACCAAGCATTTCAATCATACACACAATATGCTCGTTATGTGTAAATACAACATGGCATCACAACATAACTCTACGACTCAAAGTATTTATTCATTAGGCTCCGAGGAGCGAGATATTACAAACATGGGTCTCATGACCCAACATTCAGAGCATACAAGTCAAAACACATGCGGAAGCTTAACATGTCTGAGTACAGACATCTACAAATGAAAAAGGCTGAGAAGCCTGACTATCTACAAGACCTTGCCGAGGGCACAAGATCGTAGCTGAGGTATCAAGCAAAACATTGAAGTCCACGCGGAACTACTAGCAAGACTGACGTCTCTCTACAAAACATAAAATAGGCAAATGTGAGTACAAATGTACCCAACAAGACTTACATCAGAACTAGCTACATATGCATCAGTATCAATAAAGGGGGTGGTGGAGTTTAACTGCAGCAAGCCAGCTTTGACTCGGTGGCTATCCTGAACTACGACTGCAAGTAACTCTTTTGAGGTGGCGCACATGAGTCCACATATTCACCATTTCAATACACCACTATGGATCTACTCCCGTCTCCCTACGAGAACACCATCCATAGCACTCACGCTTATCTTGCGCATTTTAGAGTATCCACTTTCACTTGTCTATGAACTATGCAAGGGGTCCAAGTTTCCATATCCGAGGAATCCGGCTATTCGAATAGATAATGATAACCCTACAGGGGTGTACTTCTTCACACACGCTATCGCCACTAATCGCCCTGTACACGTCATGTACCTCGGCAACCTTCAAGCGGAAGCCGGGCGAGGGAGTCGGCCACGACCTGACTAACCACGCAAGTCTCTAGTCCAGGTTTATCGCCTATTCGGGTTCCATCCGCAAGGAGATCCGGCCGGGGTGTCGCTCACGGCCCCAAACGATGTGTGCAGGGTTCCCAAGCCCACCTCGACGGGTGGATCTACGCTTGGTACACCGTGCCACGGTGCCTAGTCTGTCCCAAGCCCACCTGTACCGGGTGCCACTTGGTAGACTACTAACACTACCTACAAACACCAGAAACTAGTTGCAACTCCTGGACAGAGATCGAGTTGATTAATAAGTCGAGAGGGGTCGAGTTACCGGAACCCAATGTGTGGTAGTAACTGTTCATGGATCACAAACACAGAACTCAGTTCCTGAGGACGGCTACAATGAGACAACCCACCATGTACTCCTACATGGCCTCTCACCGCTACCTTTACCAAATCGTGCTCACACACTTAGCTCTCAACGGTAGGACATGTTCACCACGTTCCAATTCATTCTCGATGAATCAGACCCGACTCAAACTCTAAGCAGTAGCAGGCATGACAACAAGCATGAATGAGTAGGCACATCAGGGCTCAAACAACTCCTACTCATGCTAGTGGGTTTCATCTATTTACTGTGGCAATGACAGGTCATGCAGAGGAAAGGGGTTCAACTACCGCAGCATGTAACAGTTGAAACGTTGTTGTCCTAATGCAGTCAAAGAGAGCAGGAGCGAGAGAGTGGGATTGTATCAGAATGAACAAGGGGGTTTTGCTTGCCTGGCACTTCTGAAGATATTATAGCTCTTCATCGGTGTCATCGAACTCATCGTCGGGATACGCCTACCGAGAGGGGACAAGCACCGACAAAGAAGGAAGAACACAATCAATGCAATGCAACAATATGATGCATGAATGTGACATGGCAATATGCTGTGATTTTAGCTAATGCAGCTAGCAATGATTTAAATGGGGTTGGTTTGAACGCAAGATTCAAATTCAAACTCCACATAAAGCATTTCAAATGCCATTAATTCAAATTGTCATATACAGCAACTTTAAGTTGTTCCAACATGCATGAAAATGGTACAGATGGATAGATTGGATTTTTCTGATCATTTTTCATATATAAATTATTTCATTTGGAGTTATGGTTGATTTTCTATGAATTTTAGAAGTTTTGGGCATTTTCTGGAATTTCCTGATTTATTGAAAACCCAAAAGTCAATTACTGCATCAGCACTGCGTCATGCCTGCGTCAGCAGGTCAACAACGCTGACCCAGGTCAACCTTGACCAGTGGGTCCCGCATGTCAGTGTCTTAGGGCTGGTTAGGGTCACAGACATGTGGGCCCAGTCAACAGCCACGTCAGCTTGGTCAAAGCTGACATGTGGGCCGACAGTGGTTAGGTTAAGAGTAAACAGGGGTTACCCCGCAGTTAATTAGAATGGTGGGGCCTGCCTGTCAGTGACACAGGGCGAGGTTAATGCGGTAATTAGCCTCAGGCTAATGACGCCACATCAGCGTCACCGGAGTTGCGCCGGCGGCGACAAAACCGACGACGGAGACGCCGCGGGAAGGCGCTACAGGGGGCGGTTTTGAGCACGGTTTGGCACGTTGGAACGTCCGCGACGCGGCGCGTCCAGCGGTGGCTGTGGCCGCGACTGGGGTGGCCGGTAGCGGCAACTACGGCGAGCGAGGCGGCGGCCGGAGCTCGGAGCTCGCGGGCAAAGGTGCTACGGCACGGAAAAGAGCAAAAGGAGGGAGGGGAAGGGGAAAGGAGCTCATGGTGAACTCGATGGCGTCGTCGGCGAGGTCGGGGAAGCACCCAAAAGAGCGGGGCGGGGATGGGGATCTCTGGCGTCCGGGGTTGAAGAAGAAGACGAGGGGAGGGGGATTACTCGGGGCTTCCTGCGTCATGTGGGTTGGTGGAGACGAAGAGGAAGGCGCGGCGGTTCCACTGGAGGCATCAGCGAGGCGAGGGGTGGACGATGGCCGCGGTGGTGCTCGTCGGCGCTCTCGGGTGGTCAGTCGTCGATCGCAGGAGGGAGAGACAGAGGAGGAGGAGGGGGTCCAGAGAGAGAGAGGGCGGTCAGGGGGTGTCGTTGCGCTCGGGGCCGTCTCCAGCAGCGAGCAGGTAAGCAGGAGGTGGCCGTGCGCGTGCCGGCGTACGGTGGGCACACGCCCTCGCGTCCTTCTGTCAAGAGGAGGACGACGACTGGCAGATGGCTGCGTGGGATGGGCTGCTACAGTGCTGGGCCAGGTGGGCTTCAGGTAGGTCCAGGTGAGTTAGCTCTCTTTTCAAATTTTTGTTTCTGTTTTTCTAATTTTCTGCTGCTGTTTTTCATTTAGTAAAAATACTAAACCACTTGGTAAAATCCTGAAAATAATTTTAGGCACCTTTGAAATATTTCTCAACATCCCTCAAGTACTTTCAGGATTATTTGGACAATTAAAAATATTTATAAGATTTAAATGTCCAAATTCAGATACTTATGGATTAATTCAAAAATCCAAAGTGTCCTAGAAATGTGTGCATCATTTTTGGCAGAAGTTTTCACCCGTTCCAAAATTGATGAACTTTTCCAAAAGGCATTTTGGGTTCATTGAAAAGATTTAATTTTGACCCTAGTTGAATTTCATTTGCTGCTAGGGTTTATGAGTCCCCATTTCAGGTTTCGGGTAAAATGAGACATGATGCATGGATGCAACGCCACAAGTTACAAGCAAACTCTAGGGCTATGACAACTCACCCCTACTAAACAAGAATCTCGTCCCGAGATTCAAGACATGAGGTAAGAAGACATAGGGGGCACAAGCTAACATGGTCTTCACGATCCAGGTTGCACTTCATAAGAACGTTGACACGATCACCATCTTTGTCTCGTTGTCTTGCTCTGAGAACTCCAACTAACATGACAATGAGAGGAAAGGGAAAAATCCAGAGGGATCGATCCTCTCGAAGATCGAACAACTCAGGATCACTCATCGAGTGAGACACTGAAACATCTCTCGAGCTGAGACACGAAACACATCGAGAGGGATGGAAGAACAAACGATGGGGTTTGATTTGGTGGGCAACAATTCCACGCTTAGAAAGATGGTGGATGGTGTCAAGGTGGCGAGGAAATAATTTCCATGATTCCACAACAGGGCACCTTGGGGGAGGTGACTCGTAAAATTATTACCTTAAGTGGCAAAAAGAATTACTTTTGATCCATAGATCATTGAAACTCTTCATACTAGCCTGAGGCAAATCACAATTGATCATTTGAAGAATTCGAGAGGATGGCATACTCAGTTTGGAAAGGAAACTACGGTTATAGAACAACACAGCAAATGGAAGGCACATTCCAGTTGATACCAAGAATATAACCTAGTGACTGAGCGTTCTTTCAAGAACTTGAGCATTTCCATATTCATCAAGGTTTTACCAACATCTATGCCAAGATCCTGATGACACCTCATACTACCATGATGAATAACGATGGAGGATGCAGGTGCAGAGGAGGACAACACTTTCTCAGATTTTACCTTAGCAAGGCCAAGGAAACAAAAATCTAGATGATCGACCGAGAGACATTTAGCACTCCGCTTCTAATGTTCTCCTTGATGTACCAGCTTAACCCAATACCATTCGGTATCTGGAACATCAAATAAAGGTCTGACTTCGGAAACTCAAAGAACCCATAAGGAACAACTTATGGACTAAGTCATACCAACTCCTCATGGAAGAGTGGCCAAATTGCTGACTCAAGATACTACAATAATAGTGCTTTCAGCTAGGTGCGTCCACTTCATTGGAACCTATATCATAGTTCTTGGAAGAGGTTCCAACCATCATATCTGCCTGAGATTAAGATCTGGTTGGTAACAGGATAATTCAAACAACGTGTGTGGAAAAGAAAGTTTGCAACACAAATCGACGAGATGACGATGCGAGATTCTCGGGAGATGAACTACGATAGCAAGCTCTAAAACATGAGCTGGTTCTGCTACGTACATGTGAACACGTTGTCCCAGACAAACATGACCACGTAGTAGTCTTACAACAAAACACTACCGAGTTCTGGCTGCGAACCATCATCGAGGATATCGAAGTCTTGTGCATGATCTAGAATTAACACAACAGACTCCTTTTCCTTGGGCAAATCAGTCAGTGGCTTGGTGTGCTAGGGATACATATATAATGAAGGTTGCAAGTCTCCAAACCACATAATACTTCACACATGTGCATGACGGACTTGGGATGATTCCAGAGGAAGCAAAAACAATCTTTCTCGAATTCACGGCGGCAACTTACACCAAGTGCACGTGAATTAGAGGAAGTCACTTGTTTCATCCGAACATAGACTTCATGAACGGGACACGAAGAAAATGCTTACACAAGTCTCCAAGACTATCTTGATGTTCAACACGAATCATGGAGAAGATAAGGATGTTGCCGATGGGCTCAACAACAACTCATCCAGGTTTCCATATACATGGAATTCCACAATTTGTGAACAAGGTGATAGCATTGGTCGGACCCAAAAGATATAATGGTGTATGCTCGAGGAACAACCACGAGTAAGACAACATTACGAATATCGTTGGTCCTAACTTGATCTGACGATAGCCCACACTCAAATCAAGGTTTGGACAAGACAACAGATTCAACAGCTGATCACGAGGAACAATCGATGAAGATATCATCTTTCTTCAACACACACACAAACACATGGATATCCCTTTGGAACGAACTAAGTTGGGCAAGCTTTTATCTTCCAACTCTCCAAGTTATTGTTTAGCTTAACCAACTAGCTCAGGGGTAACCAACACAGATTCTTGGAGAAAGGGTGGTTTACAAGAAACCAACTTGATCACGAACTCAACATAGCGGTCAGGTGACAACCTGGTAACACTTCGGAGAAGATATCCGGAAAATCACGAACCACCGATATGTTACTAAGTTCGAGAACAATCTTGCTTTCCAAAGCAAGACGATATGATCAGATAAGCAAGGGATTGAATAATCCTCACTCATTGATCGAGGAGTGGACCAGAAATAAGGACTAGGTAGCACGATTAGTCCTAGGATGGTGATTCAATAACCAACACGCTAAGAATGAGAATATTGTCCATTTACTACACAACAACGAGTTGCGCGGAGTATTGATTTCACACATCACAATTCACTTGTCGGTATTCCGGTTACAACAACACGGAACCAAGGAATCAACAATGATGGCAGGAAGTATCACTAAATCAAGAATTCATAAGAGGTGGTGCAATTCTCATGACATTCTTGATAGGAGAGAAGGTGACACTCCACGGTAGAACAGAGCAAAAGCTAGATTGGCATTTGGATCTGCGGATTACATCTGCTTTGACCCAATCCTAGAAATGGATAAGGTACTGGAGTTTGTTTCTCCTAGTCATTCCGGAATAGAATGGCTTGACGGACCACAAGAATGATGGGCACCGATGAACGAATGCACGCATACTCTTGACTATCAATTGATAGACAAAGGTCAGAAGACGACAAAAGAGGGACAACTCAAAGGAACATATGTTTTTCTGAGTTGTGGATGCATGGATTAGTATGCCGAATAAATTCAACATATTTCTTCCAGATAACCCATGCAGAAGGGTAGGACTGGCAGATTCACAATATAGAATGGAGAACTCATCGAGAGCACTCTTGTTGTGATCTTTTGGTTCAACGAGGAACTTCTGCCAAGGTTGGTTCATGGTATTTGGAAGAATGATATACCACGGGCCTGGAGGACTATCACAAAGGTTACTAATATCCTAGAGTAACGAGCAACACTAACTACACGAATTAAGTAGAGTGAACCTTGGGTTCCAGAACCCAGAAATAGAATACCTACTACTAAATGGCACCACGAGATGCTTTCGAGAATGGTGGCCAGGATTGTCACACCGAAAACACAAAACATGGCTAGATTACTAGGTGACTCGCTAAAACACCTAGGGTCATAATAATAGCTCCAACATATATGTCAAGGCAACAGAGTACCTCAACTCATCGATTAGTGTGCTTATTCTGATCAAAAGGACATCGGGAACAGGAAGGAAGAATTTGCAAATGCATCAGATAGTTTAGAAACCTGGGATGACTCGGACAGCATAACGGCTGTAAATGCTCAAAATATTTGAGACATCCTGCAAAAATGGTGGCATGACCACTGAACATCACAATATCAAGGTTCCGAGACCAACTATGAACATACGGAAGTAGTAGGGACTGAACTGATACTTGAATCCATCAATCTTATAGGTCTACGGATTAGTAACACGTGATCCTGGTAGAAAGATGAGAAGCATAGTTCTTAATCCCCGTAGAAAAGAAGAGGTTGACTCAGATCAGAAGGACATAAGGTATAAGGAGTAAAAAGAGCCTTACGTTCCCTTCCACAATCAATTCCCTTATATAACTAAAGCATTTCTAGACTCGACTTCGACCAGTTTGGCTTGGTAATCCTACATGTAGTCAGGCTCTGATACCAAAGCTGTTAGTACCCCGATCCTAAGTCACACCGATCTAGCATGTAACACATCATATCACTTTGTGGCCTCATGCACGGTATTCCCACAGGTGACACCTTACCTTGCCCGGGACCGTTTGCGCCTTTTGGCTCACGTATATGATAGTGTCGCTAGCATCCATATGACAAAGAACCCGGGCCGACATGGCTAGTCGTGAACCCAAAGCGGCACTAACCCATGGGGACAGGCATACATGAATCAACCTCGAGCATGTCGGTCAACAGCGTGCGAATCCGGGCTGTAGCACTAGGCTAACAGGACTCCGGTGAACCGGGCTGTAGCAGGCTAGGTAGGACTCCGGATGTCACCGCGTGACATTTCCCCGAAGGGACATACACAAGAACGAAGTGAAACACATGCCGGCCAGTCAAGTGTCCTGAGCAGTAGTGTTGGGCTAGCAGGACTCCGGTGAACCGGGCTGTAGCAGACTACTATGGCTCATGGAAGCACTCGACCACATTTCCCCATAAGAGAGGCTGCCAAGGATAAACAACTAGATTGGCGGATCCCACACATACCAAGCATTTCAATCATACACACAATATGCTCGTTATGTGTAAATACAACATGGCATCACAACATAACTCTACGACTCAAAGTATTTATTCATTAGGCTCCGAGGAGCGAGATATTACAAACATGGGTCTCATGACCCAACATTCAGAGCATACAAGTCAAAACACATGCGGAAGCTTAACATGTCTGAGTACAGACATCTACAAATGAAAAAGGCTGAGAAGCCTGACTATCTACAAGACCTTGCCGAGGGCACAAGATCGTAGCTGAGGTATCAAGCAAAACGTTGAAGTCCACGTGGAACTACTAGCGAGACTGACGTCTCTCTGCAAAACATAAAATAGGCAAACGTGAGTACAAATGTACCCAACAAGACTTACATCAGAACTAGCTACATATGCATCAGTATCAATAAAGGGGGTGGTGGAGTTTAACTGCAGCAAGCCAGCTTTGACTCGGTGGCTATCCTGAACTACGACTGCAAGTAACTCTTTTGAGGTGGCGCACACGAGTCCACATATTCACCATTTCAATACACCACTATGGATCTGCTCCCGTCTCCGTACGAGAACGCCATCCATAGCACTTGCGCATTTTAGAGTATCCACTTTCACTTGTCTATGAACTATGCAAGGGGTCCAAGTTTCCATATCCGAGGAATCCGGCTATTCGAATAGATAATGATAACCCTGCAGGGGTGTACTTCTTCACACACGCTCTCGCCACTTATCGCCCTGTACACGTCATGTACCTCGGCAACCTTCAAGCGGAAGCCGGGCGAGGGAGTCGGCCACGACCTGACTAACCACGCAAGTCTCTAGTCCAGGTTTATCGCCTATTCGGGTTCCATCCGCAAGGAGATCCGGCCGGGGTGTCGCTCACGGCCCCAAACGATGTGTGCAGGGTTCCCAAGCCCACCTCAACGGGTGGATCTACGCTTGGTACACCGTGCCACGGTGCCTAGTCTGTCCCAAGCCCACCTGTACCGGGTGCCACTTGGTAGACTACTAACACTACCTACAAACACCAGAAACTAGTTGCAACTCCTGGACAGAGATCGAGTTGATTAATAAGTCGAGAGGGGTCGAGTTACCGGAACACAATGTGTGGTAGTAACTATTCATGGATCACAAACACAGAACTCAGTTCCTGAGGACGGGTGCAATGAGACAACCCACCATGTACTCCTACATGGCCTCTCACCGCTACCTTTACCAAATCGTGTTCACACACTTAGCTCTCAACGGTAGGACATGTTCACCACGTTCCAATTCATTCCCGATGAATCAGACCCGACTCAAACTCTAAGCAGTAGCAGGCATGACAACAAGCATGAATGAGTAGGCACATCAGGGCTCAAACAACTCCTACTCATGCTAGTGGGTTTCATCTATTTACTGTGGCAATGACAGGTCATGCAGAGGAAAGGGGTTCAACTACCGCAGCATGTAACAGTTGAAACGTTGTTGTCCTAATGCAGTCAAAGAGAGCAGGAGCGAGAGAGTGGGATTGTATCAGAATGAACAAGGGGGTTTTGCTTGCCTGGCACTTCTGAAGATATTATAGCTCTTCATCGGTGTCATCGAACTCATCGTCGGGATACGCCTACCGAGAGGGGACAAGCACCGACAAAGAAGGAAGAACACAATCAATGCAATGCAACAATATGATGCATGACTGTGACATGGCAATATGCTGTGATTTCAGCTAATGCAGCTAGCAATGATTTTGTGACGCCCCCGATTCAATCGTACACTAATCATGCATGCAAATGTGTACGATCAAGATCAGGGACTCACGGGAAGATATCACAACACAACTCTACAAATAAAATAAGTCATACAAGCATCATAATACAAGCCAGGGGCCTCGAGGGCTCGAATACAAGTGCTCGATCATAGACGAGTCAATGGAAGCAACAATATCTGAGTACAGACATAAGTTAAACAAGTTTGCCTTAAGAAGGCTAGCACAAACTGGGATACAGATCGAAAGAGGCGCATGCCTCCTGCCTGGGATCGTCCTAACTACTCCTGGTCGTCGTCAGCGGGCTGCACGTAGTAGTAGGCACCTCCAGTGTAGAAGGAGTCGTCGTCGACGGCGTCTGGATCCTGGGCTCCATCGTCTGGTTGCAGCAATCGGGTAGAGAGATGGGGAAAAGGGGAAACAAGGCAACCGTGAGTACTCATCCAAAGTACTTGCAAGCAAGGAGCTACACTACATATGCATGGATATATGTGTAAAGGGCCATATCGGTGGACCGAACTGCAGAATGCCAGAATAAGAGGGGAATACCTAATCCTGACTAAGACTACGCTTCTAGCAACCTCCGTCTTGCAGCATAGAGAAGAGAGTAGACTGAAATCCTCCAAGTAGCATCGCATAGCATAAACCTACACTACAAGAAATATGTCAACTTGTGACCACCACTATTGGTCACTGAAAGGTCACAAATTTCCATTTACGACCTTTTTGTGACCAAAAATAGAAGGTCAAAAGCTGGCCGTCGTAAACTGACTATAGCGACCTTTCTTCTGGAATGGTCAAAGACGTTTACGATCAAAATATTCCTACTGTGGCGTTTTGGTCACTAGCAACCTCCCCCAGGCCACGTAGGCATCCAGCGTGGCAAGCTGACGTGGCACAAGATTCAGCCCGGTCCAATTCGGTTTTCTACATGGGCCTAGCCCAACAATTCGGCATTTTTACTGTATATTTTCTCTATTAATTTTCTATAGCTACATGGGCTTGGCCCAACAATTTGGCCTTTTTATTTTCTAGGCATGGCCTTTTTGCTAGTCTATTGATTTTCTATTTTCAACCATTTTATTTTGCAGCTGGTCCTACCACAGATTGGTCCCACTTGTCATGCTTATCCCAAAATTGGTCCCACACATCAAAAATTTCGAACTTTGCCAAACAACCATTATATCATTTCACAGGTATTCAAATCACATACACAATAATTATCAGACCAGAGAGCAAACGAAATTCATCCAAAACAACACTACATTGGTCTATTACAATCACTACAGTATACTACAAGCAAGATATGCCTACTACTGCCTACAATTACAACACATAATATGCTACTGTTTGTTGATATGCTTCACAGCTTCAGACTTTGATTCACACTTCACCTGTGCAAAGAATAAGAATGAAAATATAAGAATAAGAATGTGTACAGAACATCAAACAATAGCCAATGAGGAATCCAATAACTTATAAGCAAAAATTGACAGCAAATGCCATGTAGATAAATAGTATGACTAACACTAACCAGTATATGTTCATGGAGTGACAAATGTTCTCACTAGCTAGGATTTTTTTGGCATATAGTATACTGACATGTGCAACTCTTAACTAAATTGATCATATAAATGAAAAGAACTGTAAGAACGAGTTCATTCATTCATTCAAAATCCAGGCATGTCAAATTTTAAGCACCAACAGAACAGATCTAACAAACCAGACTATAATCATCA
This sequence comes from Aegilops umbellulata, assembly GCA_032464435.1. NCBI lineage: Eukaryota > Viridiplantae > Streptophyta > Magnoliopsida > Poales > Poaceae > Aegilops > Aegilops umbellulata. The sequence continues at coordinate 294,258,788 of CP136060.1, forward strand.
TGCATCAGGATTTATGGTTTTAGCAAAACAGTAAGGAAACAAAGATACACGCATCAAGCATACCAGCTACTACAATAAGAGGTCGAGATGCTCCAGAAACTGTAGGGAGTATGCACACCGGCAGTCGTGCAGTAGCTAGGGATTGAGGAGGATGAGCTTGCTCCCATTGTACCTGGATGGTAGACAAGAAACCAAGTTATGGCAGCAGAAGCATCATGTTGTATCCACTGTACCTGGGTCATATTTAGGTACATAATTAGCTAATATGTTGATAAAAAGTACTCAGTAGCTACAATGTATAGTTTACACATATGAATGGAAGATTCAACAAAGGCATGTTGATAAAACAGTGAAAACAATGGTATCAGGTATACCGCCATGAATGAGCACTTCATGATATTTATATTCATCATCACAGCAACCTATAACCACCTATGCTCATTGTTACAAATCTATGCATAGTTAAAAAATAAACCTATCTATTTGAAACCAGAATAGATTTCTCACTCAAATCTGAATTCATTAGTTTATCCTCCAGACTATTGAAATCTCAGGCCTCTAATTCGCTAGGTTCTGGGGCAACAAACATCATTGCAAATTTGCAATGCAGCATAGATAAACCAAATGTAAGATCGGAAACAACAAGGTAGAATCATCTAGACCACATGTTTACCAGCAAAAAATCTAGAACACATGTTCAACCGGAATGCACTACTCCATTCTCGTAATATTAACATAGAGGATGATCCCCACAAGGTCCAAGCATCCACACTGCACAAACAACACGCTCGCATTCACAGAAATAGAGCTCAGGCAGTAGCAAATAAACATTGATGGATTACCCACCGTGCATAGACCAATCAGCAACAACAACAACATTAGGTAGTAGAAGAAGCAGAAGGGGGAGGGCACTGTCTTGAGAGGAACTCCCCTGATTGCAGGAACCACAAAACAGCTGGTGGAGCATGGCCGCCGCCATCTGAGCGAGCTCACTCCTTCCTTGGTAGAGGGTGGCAAGGTCCAAGCCACGGCCTTGATGCCCGCCGGCGGATCTGGTGGATTTGCTCGCCGCCACACCAAGATCAAGGGTATAGGGTTCCCGGAGGAAGCGACCAAGACGCCTCCGCCGTGCACAGGGCCACGACCAAGCATCGGGGAGGACGGGGCCGGAGTCGGTGAAGAGGCCATCATCCTTCTCGTGGTGCATGCCGTTGCCGTTGGAGTCGGGCATTTTCGGAACTCCTATAAATGAGATGGAAAACAGATTAGTCATAAGTAAACAATCATTGTTTGCATCGGTACATTGACACTTGCAAGTTTATTATTGCACTGGTAACTAGCAAGGTTATGTTTCAGTAACTGCAAATTATGGCAAATTGTGGTTAATTTGCCCTGGTATGTAGTCAGTACTATCCAAGAATACATGAATGATATATATAGTAAACAGACAGTGTAGGGAGCACTGCATAACTGTATGATATCTAAGCTAAAAAGCACTGTGTAACTATATGAACTCTACGCTAAAAGGTCTTTGGAAGTGTATGTCAGCAGACAGAATGGTAATCGGTGTACTCTGCTATTTTACCTACTATACACAAAACAGATTAAATGTCCATGGACAATTCTAGTAAACACAAAAATAGTATCATCAGTTGGGATCACTTCTGATTTTGCTTGCTCGCACACCAACCACAAACGTGTCACAGCCAAGTATTTAACTAGTTTGCCGCCAAGTTTAAGTTACTACTAACCGAAAGTGAATAATCAATTAGTAAAGATAATGAAGTTAATCGAACAATTTTTACACATGTATAATGGCGTGAATAGAGCAATGGAGCAATGCCCAATCTGATATGATGCAATATGAGTATGTATATTACAAGGAACAGTTTTCTGCATTGACAACAGAAGCTATGCTCACAAATTTATATTGTAGGTACAAGAAATGTGCCAGACATCATATAAGCATACACAATTACACACATGATACTTAGATCACACTGTCAATTCATACTACACTAGTCACTCTTATGAGATATTGGCATGCAGCTGTACACAGCTACTTGACCATGACAATTTATAATACACAAGTCACTCTTATATAATATAATTGAACAAAACACTGTCATGCATTTAGTGGACTACGACCAGGTGCAAGTTGATGAGAATCATCATGCTGAAACTGATACAACCACATCATATCCTTCTAACGTTCCTAGTTCACTCAGAATGTTCTCTTACACAAAGGCATACATGTATCAACATGCAACATGCTGCCTTTTGGAATTGAATCACACAATGAGGATAAACAGAAGGAAGTGGTATGTGTAAAACAAGCAACATTCATGGTGACCTTCCTGAATATCTCAGACACTGCATCTTTAGGTCTGACAAGGCAGGGAGAGGGAGGGGGTTACCTGCAACTGCAGGCAGGAAGATGGGTGGGAGTTGGGCGAGGTCCATGGTGACCTTCCTTGCTTCCTCCCTCCCTGCTCGGGTGGTTCTACAATCCAACACATCCTCCAGGCCTAGCTAGGGTTTTTTCTTCTTCTCCTACAGCAATGGAAAGGGAGGACCATGGCATCACCAACAGTACAGAACTGAGCAACAAACAAAAGCAGAAGCAAATCGAAATCGAAACGAATCAGGCACCTTGGCGATGGAGCTCCATGGATGGCTTGGAGAAGGTCGGGGCAGAGGAGGCGCAACGAGCACGGGATCTTCGAGCGCCCCGAGGGAGGAAGGAAGGAGGCGGTGGCGGGGCGACGCAGCTGACCTCCGTCGCTTCGGGTGGGTCCTGGCCGCCGGGTTGATCTGGACTAGGAGAGAAGGTGCAGGCGATGGATGTAGGGGATCGCCGGTTGGGAGATCGCCGGGGTGGGGGTGGTGGGCGGCGGCGGCGGCGCCGTGGGATGGGCCTGAATCGGGAGGGGAATGGAAGAGACAGAGAGAGTTGCGCGGGCTCGACGCGATCGAAGGGCGGGAAGTCAAAGTCGGCGAGCAGCGGGTTGCTGCTGCTGTCGGCGTCCGCCATGGCGTCGGGGGCAACGGTGGATTAGGCGGAGCGGGCGGGGGTGGCGGAAGGGGGGTAGTCGGGGCTGGGGGAGGAAGAATTATGGGTGGGGGAAGAAGAGGGGCGAGAGGAGTAGGGCGTGGGGGAGGCCATGGACGGCGGCGAGCTCCACCAGAGGTAGATGGCGGTGGCGATCTGGAAGGGAGGAGGCGAGCTCTCTCTCTCTCTCTCTCTCTCCATCGGGCGAGACAGCGAGGAGAAAGGAGGATGTGGGAAAGAAAGGAGGCGGGGGGTGGATGGAAAATGACCAGCTAGGGTTTCGGGGTTGGTGTGGAAGGGTTGAGGATGGCCGTTGGATCCGCCAGCATCCGACGGCGTATGATGCACGATCCGCGTGAGACGTCTATGGACCAATCAGAATGCAGCATGATGTTATGACCATCTAAATAGGTCATATTTGCCCAAAAAATAATGTGTTAAAATCATGTCAGCTATTCTATGACCTGAAAAATTCAAAAAGAAAATGGAAACCTTCTCATTGTGTCACCAAAATGTGAACAAGTTTACAGAAAAAATAACAAACAAGAAAAAAGATAAATATCTTTAAAAAGGTGTTGTCAGATATGTGTTTTTTGGCAAAAAAAAACATTTTCCATTTTCGAATGCCTGAAATGAGTTTTTTTGTGAAAGACCTACAATATATTTGTTCAAAAATTAGACCAAATCAATTTTATAAAATACTAGGCCATATTTAACACACAGTTGAGCAAATGGTTAGGTGTCACAAGCCTTGATCCACCTCCGGTGAAAAAGATAAATTTCGCTGATTCAGCTGGAAGCGGGTCAAATTTGAACTGCGGCTGCCTTATAGTTTGCTATTTGTTTTTTCAAAAATAATTTCTAGGTACATAAGTATCTATTTAATCAGAGAAACACCAAAAAAATTCCAATCCGGCGCGCGCCACTCAGTCGCTGACGTCACGAAGGCTTCGGCTGATACCACGACGCCGGGATACCCATAACTACTCCCGCGTAGATGGTTAGTGCGTATAGACCAAATGGGCAGACTCAGATCAAATACCCAGATCTCGTTAAGCGTGTTAAGTATCCGCGAACGCCGACCAGGGCCAGGCCCACCTCTCTCCTAGGTGGTCTCAAACCTGCCCTGTTGCTCCGCCACAAAGTAACAGTCAGGGGCCATCGGGAACCCAGGCCCACCACTACCTGGGTGGAACCACCTGCCCCTTCAGCCCCAACTCCGAACAGTATCACAGGTAATGTAACAGTGTAAAGTATATAGTATATGCCCGCGATCACTTCCCGAAGTGATCACGGCCCAGTAGTATAGCATGGCAGACGGACAAGAGTGTAGGGCCACTGATGGAACACTAGCATCCTATACTAAGCAGTAGGATAGCAGGTAAAGGTAACAACAGTAGTAGCAAGGACAGGCTATGCAGCAGTATAGGATTAACTGAAAGCAGTAACATGCTACACTACTCTAATGCAAGCAGTAGAGAAGAATAGGCGATATCTAGTGATCAAGGGGGGGGGGCTTGCCTGGTTGCTCTGGCAAGAGAGAGGGGTCGTCAACTCCGTAGTCGTACTGGGTAGCAGCAGCGTCGGTCTCGGTGTCTAGCGAGAGAAGAGGGAGGAGAAACAATAAATATTTAAGCAAACAGATGCATTGCGATGCATGACATAACAAGTAACGGTGCTAGGGGTGCCCTAACGCGGTATGAGGTGATACCGGTGAAGGAGGGAAACATCCGGGAAGTATCCCCGGTGTTTCGCGTTTTCGGGCATAGGAGTCGGAGGGGAAAGTTTGCGAGTTTGATATGTTAGGAATGTGTGGCGGACAAACGGGCTACGTATCCGGGTTCGTCATGTCGTTCTGAGCAACTTTCATGTAGAAAGTATTTTCATCCGGGTTACGGTTTATTTTCTATTAATTTTAAAAGATTGAAATCAATTTTTGGATTTATTTAATTATTTTAATTCGAAATGGGATTTATGACATCAGCATGATGTCATGCTGACGTTAGCAGTCAACATGTGTTGACTGGGTCAATCTGACGGTGGGTCCCGCATGTCATTGCCTATAAACTAATTCACCAGATTAATTAGTATAGTTAACAGATTAGTTAAGTTAATTAACAGTAGTTAATTAGTTTAATTAGTTATTAGGTTAATTAAATTTGAGTTAATTAACCTTAATTAATTAATTATATATGTTTTCCATCTTTTTCTTTTTCGTTTCTGGGGCGGGCCCCACTGGTCATTGACCCTGTGGGAGCCTTAGCGGGCGTGTGGGCTTGCAGGCGCTGGGGCGTGCGGGCGCTGGGCGCGGGCGCCCGTATGGGAACCCAAGGCGCAGGCGGAGGCCACCGGGGCGCGGCGGGGCGCCAGAGGCCGGCAAGGTAAGGGGAAGGGCCGGCCAGCTCCGGCGAGCGGCGGGGCCGAGCCGACCACGCGACAGGGGAAGAGGCCCCGGGCGCGGCCATGGCCAGCCAGGTGTGAGGGGGGCAAGCGGGCGCGGCCAGCTGCGCATGGGTGGGTGCGGTGGAGCGACGCTGTGGTCGTGGCGAGGCCTAGCGCGGGCGCGCGCGAGCGCGTAGCGGCGGTGAGCGTAGCCAGACGCGACGTCGGGCGCGCGGTGCGTGACACAGGGGGAAGCGCGTGCGCGGGGAAGGAAGAGAGGGGAAGGTGCGATGCTCATGGCGGGGCGCAGGGACTAAGGCAGCGGGCTCGGGGACGTCCGGCGAGGCGGCACCGGCGACGGAGAGGACGGCGTGCGGCGGGGCGGCGACTTCGACGGCGAGGTAGCTCCGGGGAGGTGGTCCGGCGTCGGCGCAGGGCGAGGTGGCGGGGACGAGGAGGCGTCCGGCGGGGTCCAGCGGGGTCGAAGAGCATCGACGCCACCGAGGCAGAGACAAGGGGCGAGGGGGATCTCCCGATCCAAATCGAGAGGGAGAGGTGGATCGAGGGGAAGTGGGGTGCGTGGGGTAGGTTAGGGTTACGATGGGAGGGGGAGTGGGTTAGTAGGCGCGGGGGTGGGCCGGCCCACTCGGGCAGCTGAGGCCAGCTGGGCCACTTGGCCTAGCTGGGGGGGGGGCTTCTGTTCTTTTTTGTATTTTCCCTTTCTTTGATTTATTTTTCTTTTCTGTTTTGGTTAATTGTTTGGGCATTAAATGAGTTTTGAAAAACATGAGAGCTGGCCCACAAATCACAGCACAATATATCCTACCACCCGAAACTAGTTTGGGGTAATTTTCATTTCATATTTATTTTGTATTAATAGAAAGGTTATTTAAATAATGTTTTTAGCCACTGTTTGAGGTTGTTTAAGTCACTTATCAAACTTCAATAATGTTGCTTACAATTTTATCATAGCCTCTGACTTATCTACTATTTATTGAACATTTTAGTTTTAATATTTGAAAACTTTTATTGTTTGCCTTATTTTGAATTTGAATTTGAACGGGGTTTGAATCAACGCGAGTTTATCAACAGTGAGCGTGGTGACGTGGCATCACTAGTAGAGAGTTACTGTAGCTTAATTATCCGGGCGTCACAATTCTCCTCCACTATAAGAAATCTCGTCCCGAGATTTAGGAGCGGGAGTAAGGGGGGAGGGATCTGGTTACGAAATGCTAACGGATCTTCTCAGTCTTGGTTGCTCTTCTCGAAGAGGTCGATCCATTACATTGATGTCTTCAGTCCTCTGCTTCAGGTCATCATGATGAAGTCATCGTCCTTCCTTCAGGACCTTCACCGAACTTACGAAAGGGTGAGAAGGGAAAACTCTATATGGTTGGATTCAAACAAGATCGAGCATCAGACGGTTAACTCAAGGAAGAAGCATAAGTATCTCTCGATTTGAAACTTAAGAAGATATCGAGAGCAAAGTAAGAAGGTACCATGAGAAGTTTCAAACGGACAGGCAATCGTTCGATGCCTAATCAGAAGGTGAAAGGGTTTCAGGGCAACGAGAATAGGTATTGCGCCTCATACCAGAATAGATCACTAGACAGGTGGTCCGTGAATTACATACGAAGTCAAGCGAGAGGAACAACCTTGGGAACAGGTGGTGTATAGGAGAGTCAGGTTTCGATCCCGTGGAACTGTGGGTTATGGACCCACCATGTGGGTTAAAAGTAGGAAGGCGATGACGTTTTGCACGATCATGTAAGCAAGGTATTTCAGAGGATAGCCTATCAGTTATGTCAGCAACAACATCAGTACCAAGTGGGAGGGACAAAGAGAACCATTTTCCTGCTCGTTGAACGAGGCGGACCAATAGGCAAAGTTCTCGTCCATCGGTGGCTACCGGAATGTCATCAACAATCGTATAGGGTCTTGATGACAGATTGTACAACGAGGCATTTACATAAGCAGGGAATATTACTGCTTATATCGTACAGATCACAACAAGGGTTTAAACAAACCAATGGAAAGGGAAAATGGTTATCAGTTTCAATCAGAACAACGGAAAGGGGAATGTGTTTAAGCACATTTCAGGGGGTGTATCCTTCCCAAGGACAAGCAGAGCAAGATATCCACGACGGGGTAGAAAGTAGAAACCATTTAGGTAAGGGGAGAGGAATTTGATGGCAAAACCCATACAACGGTGTTTTGGATAATTTATAAAGAAAACATAACATTTTGTTTCAAATGTTCTTATCGAAGATCGGAGTATCACAGACATGCTTCGAGATAGCATTGACATGGTCATCAGGTGAAGATCAGACTTTGGAGACACAAAGGATCCACCAGGAATAACTTATTAAACAAGTCATTCAATTCCACAGGGAAGAATGGTTAACCTTGTTAAAAAGGAAACTATAACACTAGGTCCTCCGGCCAGGTGTGCTAGGCATGACATCACCTTACCTAGTCCTAAGAGGACCAATGTTATAACTCTTGAAAATATGTTGCAACCATCATATCTGACCGAGATTCAGATTTGATTGGTGTGAGGATACCTCAGGCTCAGGATGCCTGAGAAGACAAGGTGCGACAAAATGACGAGAAGACATTATAAGATTGTCGAGAAATGAACTATGGAACCGAGTTCCGAAACAAGAGTTCATCAGTAAACCAAGGAGAGGATGAGGAGGTGGCTGATGGACTCAGCGACAAATCATCGAGATTTCCAGAGGATGGATTTCCACAATTAGGTGAACAAGGGGATGACAATTGTCAGTTAAAATGATACAATGAGGTATGCTCGAGGAAACATACCCATTTAAACATTGGTTGAAAGGTGCACCCGAAAAATGGGCTGGGTCGCACGAACAATGTTAAAATGGTGACTTAATGAACAAAAGAATTAGAATGAAACTATCGATCATTCACTTGAAGCAATAGGGTTGCTAGAAGTTTTGAATTCACACCTCAAAGTTAAATTGCCGGTATTCCGATTAGAATCGACACGGGTACCAAGAAAAGATTGGTGATGTTAATAAGTATCACTTGTATCAAGAATTCTTAAGGGTGGTGAATTTCCCATGACATTCTTGACCTAAAAGATAGCAATACTCCAAGGTAGAATATAACATAAGTTGGATAGCAAGGATCTCAAGGTACAACACAAAACAGGAACAAGTTTGTGTTGAAGGGAAAGCAAGAATGTTGCCGATGATAACACAAATCATTGAGGGGCAAGGATGGTATTTCTCATCATGAATTCAATTGATATCCTGGAGGAACTCAGAATGTTGATCATGATCATGACAAATTTTGTCAAGAGGTTTCATGGAGATGTAATCGGTCGGCGATGACATCAAGTCAACGGAATGATGGAGCAAAAGTTATTGGAACCAAGGGTACGACACAAACTTGAAATCAAGCTTGCTGTCCAAGGTGAAATGATATGACAAGGAAAATCGACGTAAGCTTAGCTCATCATCGAAATTAGTGCTCCGAGAAGGACCAAGTAGCACGGTTAAAATGTAGCATGATAATGATATAACAATCAGGCTAGGAATGACTAGAAGGATTATTAAACTCGTAAGCAACAAAGATTACTTAGATTTGTCGAACCAAAGTGCCGAATCGGTTCACTTACCGGTGTTCTTGAGCGACTAACAACTCAGAACCCATGAAAAATTGGAATCAGTGAGAAATAATAGCTGATGAAGACTCATAAGATGCAACACATTTCTTAGATATTCTTGAGATACCATAGGGTAATACCCGACGATAGCTCAAGGTAGAGGTTGGACTGGGGTATTGCTCTACAGAAGACAAGTACTTAAACTTGCATGAGAAATGGTATTTAAAGGTGAACATGGTCGGAACCACAATTGCAAAAGGCCAGATCCCAGATATAAGATGAACTTATACCAAAGGAATAATTAACTTAAGAGAAGCTTTAATGATAAGATCTACATCATGTCCATGGGCATGAACACAAGGTTCAAGGTCGACTCCCACTTCTCCAATGCATAACCTTTCATTCACTTCTCGCGTTCGATGAAGTTGCAGTGTTGAAATTTTATCTGGCGAAGCACCAGAAGAGTATGACTCGTGAAAACTTCTGAGTTCACACATATAAAGGAAGGCATAGGTTCAACCCGTCAGGGTATCGTGGAAACATATACCACAAGCTTCAATAGTAAATACGACCAGCTCGAAAACAGAGCATGGTTGGCCAAGCAGATGATACAATTTACCAAGGGCATTATGTATCAGGTAAAGAACTCACAAGAATTTTGGTTGTGAAGGACATTGACGGATAATAACCCGACAATGGTTATGGCGGTCCACAACGGGGCTGATGTGAGTATCGGAACTCAATCAAAGGAAGAAGGAATGCCAAGGCATCAGATTATAGAAACAACTGACTAATTCAAAGCTTAATGCAAAGAAATTTTATGATTTTCAAATCAAGGGATCAGAAGCAATCGTTCTGATCGAAAATGAATAAGTTCAATAGACTTGGAAGCACAAACGATCAAGGCATTGATTGGTCAAGAACCAGCTCATATCCAAATGAGGTCTGAGCCGGAAGGATGAATCCTAGGATTCGACTGAGGAATGCGAGCATCCTCAACATATTGAATCAACGGACTTAAAATGACAAAGACAAGGGAGGCCAACAAGGTTACGAAACTTATGGGATTAACCATAATGCAAGCAAGCGAGAATTTCAAGAGCAATAGGCTGCTCCGGATTTTCGGAAGATCGAATGATATTTTGAAGTGTTTGGCGAAACACATGAATAACGGGGAATGAGCGGATACTCGATAAGTGCGAGAATTATCCGTAGGGGTATTCAGGTGACAAAGAACAACAAAGCAGTAAGCTCAAAGGATTCTCGGATCAACAGAGAGAATTTTGAGGTATCTTGTAATAACAAGATCAACTCGGAAACATTGTATGAATGGCGAGTATACGTGCTTATCCATAGGGGTTTATCGATGAAAGGGCATTGCATAAGTGACCATAAAGTTTCGAGAGAACATCGGTGAGTATCTTTAGATCCTTCTGGTGCAGCAGACGATCATTTATAACAAGGGGCTCTCCGGGAGAAAGTTGTTACGAGAACCTAGAGTCAGATTTAGTAAATTCATTTAACCCGAATAGAAGAGAGATCAGAGTCCCAGAGTAAAGGTCGAGGAGTAAAAGATCCTAGTACCACCCGATGGCGACGTGGGCCCGTAAGGCACACAGCCAAGTTAGTAAAAGTCCTTGCAATGTCTAGACTCGACTTCGGCCAAGGAGTTGGAAAGGGGGATTCCTACAGGCAGTCGGCTCTGATACCAACTTGTGACGCCCCCGATTCAATCGTACACTAATCATGCATGCAAATGTGTACAATCAAGATCAGGGACTCACGGGAAGATATCACAACACAACTCTACAAATAAAATAAGTCATACAAGCATCATAATACAAGCCAGGGGCCTGGAGGGCTCGAATACAAGTGCTCGATCATAGATGAGTCAGCGGAAACAACAATATCTGAGTACAGACATAAGTTAAACAAGTTTGCCTTAAAAAGGCTAGCACAAACTGGGATACAGATCGAAAGAGGCGCATGCGTCCTGCCTGGGATCCTCCTAACTACGCCTGGTCGTCGTCAGCGGGCTGCACGTAGTAGTAGGCACCTCCAGTGTAGAAGGAGTCGTCGTCGACGGTGGCGTCTGGATCCTGGGCTCCATCGTCTGGTTGCAGCAATCGGGTAGAGAGATGGGGAAAAGGGGAAACAAGGCAACCGTGAGTACTCATCCAAAGTACTCGCAAGTAAGGAGCTACACTACATATGCATGGATATATGTGTAAAGGGCCATATCGGTGGATTGAACTTCAGAATGCCAGAATAAGAGGGGGATATCTAATCCTGACGAAGACTACGCTTCTGGCAACCTCCGTCTTGCAGCATAGAGAAGAGAGTAGACTGAAATCCTCCAAGTAGCATCGCATAGCATAAACATACCCGGCGATCTCCTCCTCGATGCCCTGTTAGAGAGCGATCACCGGGTTGTATCTGGCACTTGGAAGGGTGTGTTTTATTAAGTATCCGGTTCTAGTTGTCATAAGGTCAAGGTACAACTCCGGGTCGTCCTTTTACCAAGGGACACGACTATTCGAATAGATTAACTTCCCTGCAGGGGTGCACCACATAGCCCAACACGCTTGATCCCATTTGGCCGGACACACTTTCCTGGGTCATGCCCGGCCTCGGAAGATCAACACGTCGCAGCCCCACCTAGGCACAACAGAGCGGTCAGCACGCCGGTCTAAACCTAAGCGCGCAGGGGTCTGGGCCCATCGCCCTGAGCACACCTGCATGTTGCGAACGCGGCTGGAAGCAGACCTAGCCTAGTGCCGTTCCAGTCCAATCCGGCGCGCGCCACTCAGTCGCTGACGTCACGAAGGCTTCGGCTGATACCACGATGCCGGGATACCCATAACTACTCCCACGTAGATGGTTAGTGTGTATAGACCAAATGGGCAGACTCAGATCAAATACCCAGATCTCGTTAAGCGTGTTAAGTATCCGCGAACGCCGACCAGGGCCAGGCCCACCTCTCTCCTAGGTGGTCTCAAACCTGCCCTGTCGCTCCGCCACAAAGTAACAGTCAGGGGCCATCGGGAACCCAGGCCCACCACTACTTGGGTGGAACCACCTGCCCCTTCAGCCCCCAACTCCGAACAGTATCACAGGTAATGTAATAGTGTAAAGTATATAGTATATGCCCGCGATCACTTCCCGAAGTGATCACGGCCCAGTAGTATAGCATGGCAGACGGACAAGAGTGTAGGGCCACTGATGGAACACTAGCATCCTATACTAAGCAGTAGGATAGCAGGTAAAGGTAACAACAGTAGTAGCAAGGACAGGCTATGCAGCAGTATAGGATTAACTGAAAGCAGTAACATGCTACACTACTCTAATGCAAGCAGTAGAGAAGAATAGGCGATATCTAGTGATCAAGGGGGGGGGGCTTGCCTGGTTGCTCTGGCAAGAGAGAGGGGTCGTCAACTCCGTAGTCGTACTGGGTAGCAGCAGCGTCGGTCTCGGTGTCTAGCGAGAGAAGAGGGGGGAGAAACAATAAATATTTAAGCAAACAGATGCATTGCGATGCATGACATGACAAGTAACGGTGCTAGGGGTGCCCTAACGCGGTATGAGGTGATACCGGTGAAGGGGGGAAACATCCGGGAAAGTATCCCCGGTGTTTCGCGTTTTCGGGCAGAGGAGCCGAAGGGGAAAGTTTGCGAGTTTGATATGTTAGGAATGTGTGGCGGACAAACGGGCTGCGTATCCGGGTTCGTCATGTCGTTCTGAGCAACTTTCATGTAGAAAGTATTTTCATCCGGGTTACGGTTTATTTTCTATTAATTTTAAAAGATTTAAATCAATTTTTGGATTTATTTAATTATTTTAATTCGAAATGGGATTTATGACATCAGCATGATGTCATGCTGACGTCAGCAGTCAACATGTGTTGACTGGGTCAATCTGACGGTGGGTCCCGCATGTCATTGCCTATAAACTAATTAACCAGATTAATTAGTATAGTTAACAGATTAGTTAAGTTAATTAACAGTAGTTAATTAGTTTAATTAGTTATTAGGTTAATTAAATTTGAGTTAATTAACCTTAATTAATTAATTATATATGTTTTCCATCTTTTTCTTTTTCGTTTCTGGGGCGGGCCCCACTTGTCATTGACCCTGTGGGAGCCTTAGCGGGCGTGTGGGCTTGCAGGCACTGGGGCGTGCGGGCGCTGGGCGCGGGCGCCCGTATGGGAACCCGAGGCGCAGGCGGAGGCCACCGGGGCGCGGCGGGGCGCCAGAGGCCGGCAAGGTAAGGGGAAGGGTCGGCCAGCTCCGGCGAGCGGCGGGGCCGAGCCGACCACGCGACAGGGGAAGAGGCCCCGGGTGCGGCCATGGCCAGCCAGGCGCGAGGGGGGCAAGCGGGCGCGGCCAGCGGCGCATGGGTGGGTGCGGTGGAGCGATGCTGTGGTCGTGGCGAGGCCTAGTGCGGGCGCGCGCGAGCGCGGCCAGACGCGGCGTCAGGCGCGTGGTGCGTGGCACAGGGGGAAGCGCGTGCGCGGGGAAGGAAGAGAGGGGAAGGTGCGATGCTCACGGCGGGGCGCAGGGACTAAGGCAGCGGGCTCGGGGACGTCCGGCGAGGCGGCACCGGCGACGGAGAGGACGGCGTGCGACGGGGCGGCGACTTCGACGGCGAGGTAGCTCCGGGGAGGTGGTCCGGCGTCGGCGCAGGGCGAGGTGGCGGGGACGAGGAGGCGTCCGGCGGGGTCCAGTAGGGTCGAACAGCATCGATGCCACCGAGGCAGAGACGAGGGGCGAGGGGGATCTCCCGATCCAAATCGAGAGGGAGAGGTGGATCGAGGGGAAGTGGGATGCGTGGGGTAGGTTAGGGTTACGGTGGGAGGGGGAGTGGGTTAGTAGGCGCGGGGTGGGCTGGCCCACTCGGGCAGCTGAGGCCAGCTGGGCCACTTGGCCTAACTGGGGGAGGGCTTCTGTTCTTTTTTGTATTTTCCCTTTCTTTGATTTATTTTTCTTTTCTGTTTTGGTTAATTGTTTGGGCATTAAATGAGTTTTGAAAAACATGAGAGCTGGCCCACAGATCACAGCACAATATATCCTACCACCAGAAACTAGTTTGGGGTAATTTTCATTTCATATTTATTTTGCATTAATAGAAAGGTTATTTAAATAATGTTTTTAGCCACTGTTTGAGGTTGTTTAAGTCACTTATCAAACTTCAATTATGTTGCTTACAATTTTATCATAGCCTCTGACTTACCTACTATTTATTGAACATTTTAGTTTTAATATTTGAAAACTTTTATTGTTTGCCTGATTTTGAATTTGAATTTGAACGGGGTTTGAATCAACGCGAGTTTATCAACAGTGAGCGTGGTGACGTGGCATCACTAGTAGAGAGTTACTCTAACTTAATTATCCGGGCGTCACAGATTTAAATGGGGTTGGTTTGAACGCAAGATTCAAATTCAAACTCCACATAAAGCTTTTCAAATGCCATTAATTCAAATTGTCATATACAGCAACTTTAAGTTGTTCTAACATGCATGGAAATGGTACAGATGGATAGATTGGATTTTTCTGATCATTTTTCATATATAAATTATTTCATTTGGAGTTACGGTTGATTTTCTATGAATTTTAGAAGTTTTGGGCATTTTCTGGAATTTCCTGATTTATTAAAAAACCCAAAAGTCAATTACTGCATCAACACTGCGTCATGCCTGTGTCAGCAGGTCAACAGCGCTGACCCAGGTCAACCTTGACCAATGGGTCCCGCATGTCAGTGTCTTAGGGCTGGTTAGGGTCACAGACATGTGGGCCCAGTCAACAGCCACGTCAGCTTGGTCAAAGCTGACACGTGGGCCCATAGTGGTTAGGTTAAGAGTAAACAGGGGTTACCCCGCAGTTAATTAGAATGGTGGGGCCTGCCTGTCAGTGACACAGGGCGAGGTTAACGCGGTAATTAGCCTCAGGCTAATGACGCCACGTCAGCGTCACCGGAGTTGCGCCGGCGGTGACAAAACCAACGACGGAGACGCCGGGGGAAGGCGCTACAGGGGGCGGTTTCGAGCACGGTTTGGCTCGTTGGAACGTCCGCGACGCGGCGCGTCCAGCGGTGGCTGTGGCCGCGACTGGGGTGGCCGGTAGCGGCAACTGCAGCGAGCGAGGCGGCGGCCGGAGCTCGGAGCTCGCGGGCAAAGGTGCTACGACACGGAAAAGAGCAAAACGAGGGAGGGGAAGGGAGAAGGAGCTCACGGTGAACTCGATGGTGTCGTCGGCGAGGTCGGGGAAGCACCCAAAGGAGCGGGGCGGCGATGGGGATCTCCGGCGTCCGGGGTGGAAGAAGAAGACGGGG
This sequence comes from Aegilops umbellulata, assembly GCA_032464435.1. NCBI lineage: Eukaryota > Viridiplantae > Streptophyta > Magnoliopsida > Poales > Poaceae > Aegilops > Aegilops umbellulata. The sequence goes on from CP136060.1 coordinate 294,274,186, forward strand.
GGGATTACTCGGGGCTTCCGGCGTCACGTGGGTTGGTGGAGACGAAGAGGAAGGCGCGGCGGTTCCTCTGGAGGCATCGGCGAGGCGAGGGGTGGACGATGGTCGCGGTGGTGCTTGTCGGCGCTCTCGGGTGGTCGGTGGTCGATCGCGGGAGGGAGAGACAGAGGAGGAGGAGGGGGTCCAGAGAGAGAGAGGGCGGTCAGGGGGGGTGTCGTGGCGCTCGGGGCCGTCTCCAGCAGCGAGCAGGTAAGTAGGAGGTGGCCGTTCGCGTGCCGGCGTGCGGTGGGCACACGCCCTCGCGTCCTTCTATCAAGAGGAGGACGACGACTGGCAGATGGCTGCGTGGGCTGGGCTGCTACAGTGCTGGGCCAGGTGGGCTGCAGGTAGGTCCAGGTGAGTTAGCTCTCTTTTCCAATTTTTGTTTCTGTTTTTCTATTTTTCTGCTGCTGTTTTTCATTTAGTAAAAATACTAAACCACTTGGTAAAATCCTGAAAATAATTTTAGGCACCTTTGAAATATTTCTCAACAACCCTCAAGTACTTTCAGGATTATTTGGACAATTAAAAATATTTATAAGATTTAAATGTCCAAATTCAAATACTTATGGATTAATTCAAAAATCCAAAGTGTCCTAGAAATGTGTGCATCATTTTTGGCAGAAGTTTTCACCCATTCCAAAATTGATGAACTTTTCCAAAGGGCATTTTGGGTTCATTGAAAAGATTTAATTTTGACCCTAGTTGAATTTCATTTGCTGCTAGGGTTTATCAGTCCCCATTTCAGTTTTCGGATAAAATGAGACATGATGCATGGATGCAATGCCACAAGTTACAAGCAAACTCTAGGGCTGTGACACCCGGCCTCGTCGGGTCGCCGCCTCTCGACTCTGGTGGAGTCGGGCGCGACCCCAGCTGGGCTCTCGGGCCCCTCGTTGGCTCAGGAGGAGCCGGGCACTTCTGGCCCGTACGCGCCCGCATCGCCGTCTACGACCGAGCCCGAGCCTCCTAGCTCTCTGTCGGTTCTGGAGGAGCCGACCCTCTCGGCCCCGTCGGCCGGGTCTTCCCATGCCTCGCCGACGCCCTCAACACCAACACCCGTGGGCTCGCCGGAATCTTCCTCGTCATCCGAGCCGGTTGTTGTGGCTCCTCGGCGCCGCGGTCCACGCCCGCCTCCCCCGCCGCCTCATCATCATATGGTGACGCGCGCCAAGGCCGGTGTGCATTAGTCGAACCCGCGCTACCACAACCTCAGCATCACGACCCTCTCTTCGATTCCGCGATCGGTGCGTTCTGCGTTGAGTGATCCGCATTGGACCGCCGCTATGCGTGCTGAGTACGATGCTCTTGTCGCCAACCGGACTTGGACTCTTGTTCCTCGTCCCCCTGGAGCGAACGTCATCTCGGGCAAATGGGTTTTTCGTCACAAACTCCTCCCGGACGGTTCTCTGGACAGGTACAAGGCCCGCTGGGTTGTCCGTGGATTTGCACAACGTGCCGGTGTTGACTTCTCTAAGACTTTTTCTCCGGTCGTCAAACCAGCCACGATTCGTGTGGTTCTTCAGCTGGCTGCATCTCGTAACTGGCCCGTACAACAGCTCGACATCAACAACGCCTTTTTGTACGGCCATCTTCAGGAGCGAGTCCTCTGTCAGCAGCCGACTGGGTTCGTTGACCCTCAGCGACCGGATGATGTCTGCCTATTGTCTCGATCTTTATATGGCCTCAAACAGGCTCCGCGCGCCTGGTACCAGCGCATCGCTGGGTTTCTCGGTCTTCTCGTGTTTCGCAGCACCACCTCTGACACGTCGTTGTTCGTGCTGCATCGGGCTGATCATGTGGCTATGCTTCTGCTCTATGTTGATGATATTGTCATCACTGCCTCCCGAGCGGATCTTCTTCGCGACATCATTGGTCGTCTGGTTCTGAGTTTCGGCTGAAGGATCTTGGCGCGTTGCATTTCTTCCTCGGCATTAATGTGCGACGCGATGCCACTGGGTTCTTTCTGCATCAAGGATAGTACACTCTTGATCTTCTGGACCGTGCCGGCATGACTGACTGCAAGCCAGCCGCCACACCTGCTGAGGCCAAGCCGAAACTTTCTGCTACCGCCGGCCAGCCTGCCACTGACGCCGCTCTTTACCGCAGCATTGTGGGCGCCCTTCAGTACCTCACGCTCACCAGACCAGACATTCAGTTCGCGGTGCAGCAAGTTTGCTTGCACATGCACTCGCCCCGTGATGTCCACTAGTCTTTGGTCAAGCGCATTCTTCGGTACATTCGTGGCACTCCGACCCACGGTCTTCGTCTCCGTGCATCCGCCTCGACTGAGCTTCTTGCTTATACTGACGCGGATTGGGCTGGCTGTCCAGACACTCGACGTTCCACGTCTGGCTACTGTGTCTTCTTCGGGGATTCTCTGGTCTCCTGGTCCTCTAAACGGCAGCCTACTGTCTCCCGTTCGAGTGCTGAGGCCGAGTATCGAGCTGTCGCCAACGTCGTTGCGGAGACTTGTTGGCTTCGTCATCTTCTCGATGAGCTTCGGATTTCTCTTCCGAAGGCTACTGTGGTCTTCTGTGACAACGTGGCGGCCACCTATCTCGCGGCTAATCCGGTGCAGCACAAGCGCACCAAACACATTGAGCTCAATGTTCACTTTGTACGCGAGAAGGTTCAGTTGGGTCAGCTTCGTGGTCTTCATGTACCGACCACCCAACAGTTTGCCGACATCATGACCAAGGGATTGCCTACCGCTGCATTCCAGGAGTTCCGTTCCAGTCTTTGCATCGCCGACACCGACGCTTCGACTGCGGGGGGGTGTTGAAACGTGATATCTTTGTATTTATTTCCGACTGATTCTCCTCTTATCTCTAGCCTTGTATAGATTGATCTTTAGAGATATTGTAGGGTTAGTTGGATTGTCACGCAAGACACCACCTGTATATATTGTAACCGACTCCGATGAAATACAATTGAGTTGCATCCTACAGTCTTGTACAGTCAGCCCAAAAATGAGAGTCTACTTGTGTCAGCCAATGTGCGCACGTCTCGGAAGAATAAAGCGTCTGGGTGTGTGACCTCCAACAAAAAGTCCCATTCCCATTTCGTACCCCAAAGCAAAGCAATCTGGAGTAAGGATCGCCGCCGAAGCAATGGCGACGGCGAGGGGCACCGAGCGGCGGCGGCAGGGCGGGGATCGCACCCGGGCCAGGCTGCGAGAGAGGATCAAGTACCGCCACGACAGGCTCGTCCAGGACGCCTGGGAGGTCTCCGAGCTCTTCGCGCCCCACCTCGCCATCCTCGCCTTCCCCGCAGTTGGCAAACCCCTCCTCTTCGGCAACCCCACCCTCGACTCCGTCCTCCGCAGTGTCTTCCTCGACGCCGACGTCGGGACCGAGACGGCGGACGAGGCCGCGGCGCGCGTAGCGGCGGTGAGGCGTGAGGCGGGGTGGATCGAGGCGCAGGTCTCGCACGAGCAGGCGCGGCTGCGCGCCGTCGCGGAGAAGGTCAAGGCGGCGCAGGAGGAACAGGGGAGGGCGCACTGGTGGGAGGTGGATGTGGACGCGCTCCGGGAGGCAGAGCTGCCCGAGTTCGCCACGGCGCTCGATGCTCTCAGGGCCGACGTTCTCCGGCGCCTCGCCAAGCTGGCCGAAGCCCGGAAGCCACCGCGGCGGCAGTGGTAGTGGCTTCGCCGTGGGGATCGGCGCCCGGGTTCGTTCATTGCTTGCCTAATCAGGTCATTGTTCGGGATTGGGACAGCAGTACGTAGCTGCATATAGCAAGATGTTAGTACAACTTTAGCTTGAATTTTTTTGTTCATTGCGTGGAAAATCTTCTCGATGATTGAATCGGAGTATATGCATAATCAGGAATGACGTGGTAGAACAAGTTGTTGCTCCCTGGAGTATGGTTTTATTCTGAATTTTTGCTGATGCATCTGATCTGAAGGTACAAGTATATAGTAGTTCAGAGTGTGCTTGATCTACGGCAGTCCGGAAGCTATTGTCCAAATTATGTTTTTCTGGTCACAGTACGTTGGTCAGATTTCAGAGTGTTTGCACTGCTCAATTGACATCTATTGCACCTCTAGGAACAAGGAACAAGGAACAAGTGCTATACTTGTTGTTAGTTGTTACTGTTAGTTAGTCAAAATAATTATGCAAGGTGTAAGTGTAGTTAACATGTGGCCAATGATAGATACTCCACTAAGTATTTGTCAACTAAGTTTCCTGTTAACTATGCTCCTAGGTATCATAGTTGTAATAGAAGCTTCATAGCGTTTGGTTGCGTTTGAAATGAAATTAACACATATATAGTGCCTACTATAAAGCCATGTATATAATGTCTATGCTGATAGTGAAATATGGTGCTTAAAGATACTCCCACCGTCTCATAATATAAGAGCGTTTTCTACTCGTCGCTTGAGCTTTTTGGGCACTGGCCTGAACTTTAGAGATCTGTAATAAGCTGTACTTTGGGGCTGCTGGCTCCCCCAGTTTCCTTTCCTTCTGTTTTTCTAGCTTTGAACTTGGTAGAACGTTGAGGATCTGTACGGTTTTTACTCTGGTTTCGTTTTGAATGAAAAATGGAACCGGGGGGGGGGGGGGGGGGGCGTTTTGCCCTCCTGATAGTCTAAAAACACTAATATAAGAGCGTTTTCTACACTAGTGTAGTGTCAAAACTCATTCATTCTTCCTGCACACTGTTATTGTCTTCTCTTTTGTGCTGCCATGGTCTGGGTGACACTTGTTTTGATGCGACGGATCGCACACCGGTTGTTGCCATTGTTGAAGTATCTGTACTGCCGTTTGAGGTTGGTTTTGAGTTTCTACTAGCATTACTGATGTGTATGATGTTACTCGCAAATTAACTGAATGCATGCCAGTTAGTTCCTTCCACTCTTGCCTGATGTCTGCACTCTGCAATGCACAATCTCTTGTATCATGACTATCTGGCGTTTATAATTCAGTAACTGGAGCGGAGCCTCTGTCCAATGCCTACTGCAATACCAAGAAAATTTAGGGCAGTGTAGGAGTATATATAGATTTTATCGTCTTGACACTACAATCAATCATATGAATCAGAAGAGTTAGACTTAGCATTGCAGTTAACTCAGCTATGTCCAGTGGATGAAAACTTGAAGGCTGAAGCCAAAGATCAATTAACGTCTCGGATATTTGTGTTGCTGCTTGTCTTGCCCCGCTTTACGAAAGGTGCAGCATGTTCGTAAGGAAACTTATTTTGGTTCCGGATTGTCTACTTCATTGACAGTTAATGCGGCACCAAATTTTTTGTTCAGCGAGTTCATCCAATAACGCATGATTTGTGCAGAAATTTGAGTTGATGATCAGCAATTAGTATAACCTGATCAACTGGAATACAGCAAAAACTGAAAGAACATACTATATCTAGTAGAAGCACAGGTTAACAAGAAAACAACTTATGAATCTTGAAACCAGTAACTCGTCAATTGTATTCGTGAACAATAATCCCCACTAATCTTACACGGTACTACTAGCAAAAGGCACCTAAGCAAAGATGATCTAAGAACAATGGCAATGGCAATTAACCGAAGCTCAAAGATGATCCAAGAACAATGGCGATTAACCGAAGCTCGTCCAGCTTGGGACTACTGCGGCTGTGGAGCGGAGGGCATCTTGTCGGCGTGGCGGCGCACGTTGTCCCGGAGGCGCTGGAGCGCCCTGGCGAAGACCGGCAGCTCCGCCTCCCCGAGCGCCTCCACGTCCGCCTCCCACCAGAAGCGTTTCCCCGCCTGCGTCTGCACCTCCACCACCTTTTTCCCGACGGCGCTCATCCGCTCGGCCTCGGCCGCGACCTCCACGCCCATGGCCCCCGTCTCCTGGCACAGCGTCTCCAGGGCCTCCCACTCCACGTCGTCGGCAGCAGGAACAGGAGCAAGGGCGTCGCCGTCGACGTCGGCGCAGCCCAGGACGGCGTCGGTGGAGGGGCTGCCGAAGGCGAACGCCTTGCCGGCCTCGGAGAAGACGACGATGGCGAGGCTGGCGCGGCAGAGCAGGGCGAGCTCCGCGGCCTTCTTCCAGAGCCCGGACTTCCGCTTGGAGAAGGTCACCTGCCGCGACTCCTTCTTCTCCACCCGGCGGTTCTCTCTGCGCTGCCGCCCCTTCGTCTTCTTGCCGAGCGGCGGCAGCGTCTTGGTCGCTTGCTCAACGAGGGGGTGCAAACGCGGCGGCTGCGTCATGGTCGCTCTCTCAACGATGGGGAGTAAGCGCGGCGGCGACGGGTGCTCTCTCTCTTGCTTGAGCTTCTCTCTCGGTGGGAAGGCGATGCAAAGAACGAACTGCGAAAGGGGTATATATGGATGTCCGTAAGGAAAGAGATAGCGGCGGATCAACTCGGGTCAGGGTTGGGTTGGGGTTGGAGACGCGGTAACATTTTGTGGAAACCGCCCGCACAAAGAAGGAAAGAGAAGGCGGCGTTTGGAAGATGATCGGTGTGGACGTGCGGTACTCGGATTTGGGAAAGGAAAAAAAAAGATTTGGTGCGTCCCGTGCGTCCCCTGTTTGATCTACCGCCACGCGTCCCGCTCCTGGCTTCCTCCCTCAGTTCCATCGTGAATCGTGCGTCCCACGCCTAGGCTCGCAACCGCAATGAAGCGCCGCGAGCGTTTGTATGTAAAGTACCGTTTATAGAAAAAATGTATGTAGTACGTGGGAAAAAATTGTAAGCTCATCTCAAACGCCTGACTCACAAATCGCCCATCCGTCCGAACAGCAAAAGCCATCCAACGCGAATATGTATCGGTCCTGCAGCGGTTCGAACTCGGTTTCTTCCATAAACCGAAGACAAACGTGAGGGCTTCACGGGAGTCTGGACACGTGAAACGTCGCTCTCTGCCGCGCCAACATCCACACAATGGGTGTACATATTTCCCCCAAAACCACAGTTTTGCTAGAGTTTTAAATTTATTTGATGCATACATGTTTATTATACATACGTAATCGAAGATTTTATAAAAATAATGTGTGTACAATTGTACGCCCCAATACTAGCGTAGCTCCGCCCATGCCTCCGGCCCACCCAAAAGGAAGTCGGAGCCCACACTTTTGTAGCATCCACATTGTTTCCACGTCAAAATCCCCCACTATCTTCTTCCAGCCCCGCCACTCTCCGTCCAATTCCTACTCTTTTCTCACATCATCTCTTTCCTTCTGCCGTCGACGCATGGAACCGTCGGAGAACCTGTCGGAGATGGAGCCGACGGAGGTGCCGGAGGATCCAAGAATCACGCTCCCCCGGAAGATCAGCTCGGCTACGTGACAAACTCGCCGCGTCAAAGAGAAGGCCGCGGAGGAGGAGAAACTCAAGAAGCGGTTGGCCGCCGTTGGGCACAACGGTGGCATTGGGCGTGGAGGTCGTGGCGGGCGCACCCACAGTACAGACGGTGCCGTGGTCAAAGCCTTAAATCCTCCGTACTACTAGGTCGCCAAGAAACTCGGAACACCCGCCAGACGGTGCCTTACATCATTGACCTAAACACGGCGCTGCTCTTCTCCGAGTTTTTTCGTCGCTGCTCGTCCGGGCGCGGACGATGTGAAGGGAGTAGATGGTTTCCCGCACGATGTTCGCTATAGTGCGTACAATGGGGGAGGCGGCGTACGACGACCCAGATAGGGAGATGCTCGACATCATCCATGATGGAGGAGGAGGAGGCCATGAGAATGGGCAGGTGGAAGACTCGGATCCCACGCAGTCCGGCAACTACCAGCAACAATAGTTCTACACCTAGACGACCACGCAGTAGTCCTGCACCCAGACCGGCGATGGCACACAACAACAACCGTATTGGGCCGCTGGACAGCAAGAGCCGGAGGAGGAGGAGGACAGTGAGACGATGATCCGGATGATACATCCAGAAATCCAAAGAAGAAGGGTAGATGAGAAAGCTTCAACATGCGGGAGGACGAGCTGTTGTGCGATGCATGGTTGGCCACTAGCATTGTTCCGATCGATGGCACGGAGAAAAAGGGCACAACCTTTTGGAGGAACATTCACATATGGTTTCATGAACACATACATTTCGCACCCTACTCCAACGCGGTCATCCGCAGCCATGAATGGAAGCCTGTCGGTGGCAAAACCGGCGGATCTCGGGTAGGGGGTCCCGAACTGTGCTTCTAGACGGATGGTAACATGAGACAAGGGACACGATGTTTTTACCCAGGTTCGGGCCCTCTCGATGGAGGTAAAACCCTACTCCTGCTTGATTGTTCTTGATGATATAGAGTTGATCTACCACGAGATTGAAGAGGCTAAACCCTACAGGCTAGCCTATGGTATGATTGTTGTTCTTGGTCTTACGGACTAAACCCTCCGGTTTATATAGACACCGAAGAGGGCTAGGGTTACACAGAGTCGGTTACAAGGAAGGAGATCCACATATTCGTATTGCCAAGCTTGCCTTCCACGCCAAGGAGAGTCCCATCCGGACACGGGACGAAGTCTTCAATCTTGTATCTTCATAGTCCAATAGTTCGGCCAAAGGATATAGTCCGGCTGTCCGGATACCCCCTAATCTAGGACTCCCTCAGTAGCCCCCGAACCAGGCTTAAATGACGATGAGTCCGGCGCGCATATTGTCTTCGGCATTGCAAGGCGGGTTCTCCTCCAAACTCTGAGTACCTGTTAAATAGTGTCCGGCTTCTCGTAAATGTTGCGCTTCTCGGCTTTTGCGCCCAATAATGGCCATCTTCCACGTGTCAAGCGAATGCGAGGAGCCAGGGTGTTTTTACATTTACCACCCTAGCTATGTGAATGAACTGTCTATTAAAGAGACGAGGATTCTCAGATCCAAACCACACCATCCTCCCTCAGCGAGCATTCATCGGAGCACGCCCGAAAAAAGAAATCCATCCCAACATGGCCGGCCAGCGCAGCTCCTCTTCTCGCCCCGGTAGCCCTAAGCCCGGAGATTGGGAGAAGTGTTCTGTCCCGCACAACCAATTAGTAAAGCTGCAGACCCAGGGATTTCTCCCCCAGCGTATATGGTCCCAGTTCGAGCCGGGCTCGCCACCTATAATGGCGGGGAGCAAGCGGAGAGCTTTCCCAATGTGACGCCCGGATAATTAAGCTACAGTAATTCTCTGCTAATGATGCCACGTCACTTCGATTACTATCGCTAATCTCGTGTTAGTTCGAAACCGATTCAAATTCAAATTCAATTAAAGGCAAACAATAAAAGTTTCCAAAAAGTAAAACAAAAATGTTCGGGAGATGCCATATTTTACATAAGTCAATATGGTGTAATAAACACAATTTTATAAAATGCCTAAATATTTTAAAATGACTTAAAACAGAAAAGAGTAATAAATAAAAGAAAAGAAAAAAAAAACAACAAACATAAAACAAAAAAAAGAGGAGACCCCCTGGGCCGTGGCCCAACTGGGCCAACCCACCAGGCCCAGCCGGCCGGCCCACTTCCTCTCCTTAACCCCCCCAGAAACCCTAACCGGCCACACCCCACACCCCCCCACGCCGCCCACTTCCCCCCTCTCTCTCTCCCGATCCCATCTGGGTCGGGGCACCCGAGCCGCCGCCGTCGTTCGACCCGCGACGCTGCCCGTCGCCGCCGCCCGGGGCCACCTCGCCGGGACCGCCGCACCACCGCCCCCTGCCTCCTCCCAGGCGCCCCCTACTCGTCTGGATCGGGGAGGGGCCAGATCCCGCGCCGCCCTTCGCCTGCGACGCCGACGCCCATCCCCGGCGCCGCCTCATCGTCGCTGTGCTCCGCCACCCCGTCGTCGCTGCCTTTTGCGTTCATTTCTTGGTCTCCGTGTTGTTTCTAACCGGAATACCGACAAATGGTCTGTGATGTGTAAATTCTAAACTTCTAGCAACCCTATTGCTTTGAAGTTATTGGTCTACAATTTCATTCTAAGTCTATTGCTTATTTAATCATCATTCGAACATTGATCGTGCTACCTAGACCAGATTCCTGGGTGCACCCTCCTATCATTGTTCAGTTGTGTATGTTTTCCTCGAGCATACATCATTATATCATTTGTTCCGACAAATGATATTTCCTTGTTCACCTAATTGTGGAAACCCATCTTTTTGGAAATCTCGATGAGTTGTCGCTGAGTCCATCAGCCACCTCCTCATCCTCTCCTTAGTTTAATGATGAACTCTCGTTCCGGAACTCACTCCCATAGTTCAGTCCCCGAGTCTGAGTTATCCTGACACCAATCAGATCTGAATCTCGGCCAGATATGGTGGCTGGAACATTTTCCAAAAGTTATAACGTTGGTCTTTTTACGACTCGGTAAGGTGATGTCATGCTTAGCACACCTGACCGGAGGACCTATTGTTATAATTTTCCTTTTACCAATGCTATCCATTCTTCCGTGAGGAAATTATAAGACTTAATCTATACGTTGTTCCTAATGGATCCTTTGTGTATCCCAAAACCTGACCTTTGCTTGAATACCTTGTCAATGCTATCTTGAAGCATGTCTATGGTACTCTAATTTTCAACAAGAACATTTGAAGCCCAAGGCTAAATGTTTCCTTCTCTATTATCCAAACACCGTTGTATGGATAATGTCATGAAAATTCTCTCCCCTACCTAAAGAGTTTCCTGCATTATAACCTGTCATGGATATCATGCTCTGCTTATCCTTGGGAAGGATATATCCATGAAATATGTGTTTAAACACAATTTCCCTTCCATTGTTCTGTCTAATATGATAATCATATTTTACTTTCCATTGGTTGTTTGAACCTTTCTTGTGATCTATATGATCTAAGCAGCAATATTCTACTGCTTATGTAAACTCCTCGGTGTGCAATTCTGTCAGCAAGAACCTGTTACTATTGATGATGACATTTCGGTAGCCACCGATGGACGAGAACTCTGCCTATTGGTCCGCCTCGTTCAACGAGCAGGAAAATGGTTCTCTTCGTCCCTCGCCCTTGGTATCGACGTTGTTGCCAACATAACTGACAGGCTACCCTCTGACACGCCTTACTATCGTGACCGTGCAAGATGTCGGCCCCTTCCTACTTTCAACCACATGGTGGGCCCATAACCCACAGTTCCCAGGATCGAAACCTGACTCTCCTGTACACCCCCTGTTCGCAAGGTTGTTCCTCGTGCGTCGCCTCGTATGTAATTCACGGACCACCTGCCTAGTAATCTATTTTGGTATGAGGCGCAATACCTATTCTCGTTGCCCTGAAACCCTTTCACCTTCTAATTGGGCATCGACCGATTGCCTATCCGCTTGATACTTCTTACAATACCTTCTTGCTTGGCTCTCGATGAGTTTCATTTGACCAACTCGAGAGATACCCCTGTGTCCATTCATGGGATAACCCCGATGGTTAACCCTTATAGCATTCTATCATTGTCGAACTGCCCCTTACCTATTCGTAAGTACGAGATAGACCCCGAAGAATGGATGCTGACTTCATCATGATGACTTGAAGCAGAGAAATGAAGACATCAACGTAAGGGATCAACCTCTTCGGAAGGGCAACTATGACCGAGGAGAATCGTTAGAATTACGTAACCAGGTCCTTCCCCCCCCCTACTCCCCTCTTAAATCTCGGGACGAGATTTCTTGTAGTGGAGGAGAATTGTGACGCCCGGATAATTAAGCTACAGTAATTCTCTGCTAATGATGCCACGTCACTTCGATTACTATCGCTAATCTCGTGTTAGTTCGAAACCGATTCAAATTCAAATTCAATTAAAGGCAAACAATAAAAGTTTCCAAAAAGTAAAACAAAAATGTTCGGGAGATGCCATATTTTACATAAGTCAATATGGTGTAATAAACACAATTTTATAAAATGCCTAAATATTTTAAAATGACTTAAAACAGAAAAGAGTAATAAATAAAAGAAAAAAAAACATAAAACAAAAAAAAGAGGAGACCCCCTGGGCCGTGGCCCAACTGGGCCAACCCACCAGGCCCAGCCGGCCGGCCCACTTCCTCTCCTTAACCCCCCCCAGAAACCCTAACCGGCCACACCCCACACCCCCCCACGCCGCCCACTTCCCCCCTCTCTCTCTCCCGATCCCATCTGGGTCGGGGCACCCGAGCCGCCGCCGTCGTTCGACCCGCGACGCTGCCCGTCGCCGCCGCCCGGGGCCACCTCGCCGGGACCGCCGCACCACCGCCCCCTGCCTCCTCCCAGGCGCCCTCTACTCGTCTGGATCGGGGAGGGGCCAGATCCCGTGCCGCCCTTCGCCTGCGACGCCGACGCCCATCCCCGGCGCCGCCTCATCGTCGCTGTGCTCCGCCACCCCGTCGTCGCCGCTCCATCGCCTCCCCCTCACCGACGCCAACGCGCCCCGTCGCCCCCCTTCCCTGCTCGCAAGTGAGCGCCGCCGTCCCCCTTCGCCCCCTCTCTCCCTGTGTCGCCACGGTCACCACGCTCCCCGCCCCGCGGTCGACACGCTCCGGCCCCGCCCGTTGCGCGCTCACCGCGCACCTCTCCCCGTCGCTCCCGCGCACGGCCTCGCTGGCCACGGTGCTCGACCGCGCTGCTCGCGACCCGTGGCCGCGCCACCATGACCTCCTCATGCGCCTCCCCCCCACTGTGTCGCGGCCTTCGCCCGTGCGCCGCCCCTCGCTGCCGATTCCCGGCGCCCGCACGCGCGCCGGCCGCCTCGGTCGCGCCCGGTGGCCTAACTCCCACATCGCCGCCCCGCAACGCCCGGTTGGGTGCGCCCCTGTTCGGGCTGCGCCCGACGCCCGCTAAGCGACCAAACCCGCTAGGTCCTCTGGGCCTATGACATGCGGGGCCCAGCCCCTGGAACGTATTAGAAAAATAATAATAAATAAAAATAAATAATAAATATAATAATTAATTAATTAATTAAAGAATTAATTAAGTTAATTAGTCATAATTAGATTAACCTAATTAACTGTTAGTTTAATCTAATTAGTAATTAGTTAGTTAATCTCTGATTAGCTTAATCACAGAATGACAGGTGGGACCCACACGTCAGAATTGACCAGTCAACGCCCCTGTTGACTGCTGACGTCATGCTGACGTCAGCGTGCACTGTTTTGGATAATGTTATATTTAAATAATTAATTAAATTCCAGAAATTAATAAAATCTTTAGAAAATCATATCTTTTAATCCGTAACTCGGATTAAAATGTTTTCAACATGAAAGTTGCTCAGAACGACGAGACGCTTCCGGATACGTAGCCCGTTCATCCGCCGCACACCCCTAACATATCAAACTCGCAACTTTCCCCCTCCGGCTCCTCTGCCCGAAAACGCGAAACATCGGGGATACTTTCCCGGTTGTTTTCCCCCTTCACCGGTATCACCGCATACCGCGTTAGGGCACCACTAACGCCGTTATTTGTCATGTCATGCATCACTATGCATCTGCTTGCTTAAATATTTATTGTTTCTCCCCCCTCTGCTCTCGATAGACCCCGAGACCGACGTTGCTGCTGCCCCGTTCGACTACGGAGTTGACGATCCCTCTCTCTTGCCAGAGCAACCAGGCAAGCCCCTCCCTTGATCACCAGATATCGCCTATTCTCCTCTATATTGCTTGCATTAGAGTAGTGTAGCATGTTACTGCTTTCGTTATTCCTATCCTGATGCATAGCCTGTCTTTGATACTGCTGTTGATACCTTTACCTGCAATCCTAATGCTTAGTATAGGATGCTAGTGTTCCATCAGTGGCCCTACACTCTTGTCCGTCTGCCATGCTATACTACTGGGCCGTGATCACTCGGGGGTGATCACGGGCATACTATATACTTTACACTGTTACATTACATGTGATACTGTTAGGAGATGGGGGCTGAAGGGGCAGGTGGCTCCATCCCGGTAGAGGTGGGCCTGGGTTCCCGACGGCCCCCGACTGTTACTTTGTGGCGGAGCGACAGGGCAGGTTCAGACTACCTAGGAGAGAGGTGGGCCTGGCCCTAGTCGGCGTTCGCGATACTTAACACGCTTAACGAGATCTGGGTATTTGATCTGAGTCTGGCCATTTGGTCTATACGCACTAACCACCTACGCGGGAGTAGTTATGGGTATCCCGACGTCGTGGTATCAGCCGAAGCACTTCTTGACGTCAGCGACTGAGTGGCGCGCGCCGGGTTGGACCGCGTAACGTGACTTCCGTTGTACTGGAGGTTGCTAGGTCTGCTCTCCGGCCGCGTACGCAACGTGCAGGTGTGCTCAGGGCGATGGGCCCAGACCCCTGCGTGCTTAGGTTTAGACCGGCGTGCTGACGGCTCTGTTGTGCCTAGGTGGGGCTGCGACGTGTTGATCTTCTGAGGCCGGGCATGACCCAGAAAAGTGTGTCCGGCCAAATGGGATCAAGCGTGTTGGGCTATGTGGTGCACCCCTGCAGGGAAGTTTATCTATTCGAATAGCCGTGTCCCTCGGTAAAAGGACGACCCGGAGTTGTACCTTGACCTTATGACAACTAGAACTGGATACTTAATAAAACACACCCTTCCAAGTGCCAGATACAACCCGGTGATTGCTCTCCAACAGGGCATCGAGGAGGGGATCGCCTGGTAGGATTATGCTATGCGATGCTACTTGGAGGACTTCAGTCTACTCTCTTCTATATGCTGCAAGACGGTGGCGACCAGAAGCGTAGTCTTCGATAAGACTAGCTATCCCCCTCTTATTCTGGCATTCTGCAGTTCAGTCCACTGATATGGCCCTTACACATATATCCATGCATATGTAGTGTAGCTCCTTGCTTGCGAGTACTTTGGATGAGTACTCACGGTTGCTTTCTCCTTCTTTTCCCCCTATCCCTTCTACCTGGTTGTCGCAACCAGATGTTGGAGCTCAGGATCCAGACGCCACCGTCGACGACGACTCTTACTACTACGTGCAGCCCGCTGATGACGACCATGAGTAGTTAGGAGGATCCCAGGCAGGAGGCCTGCGCCTCTTTCGATCTGTATCCCAGTTTGTGCTAGCCTTCTTAAGGCAATCTTGTTTAACTTATGTCTGTACTCAGATATTGTTGCTTCCGCTGGCTCGTCTATGATCGAGCACTTGTATTCGAGCCCACGAGGCCCCTGGCTTGTATTATGATGCTTGTATGACTTATTTTATTTCTAGAGTTGTGTTGTGATATCTTCCCGTGAGTCCCTGATCTTGATCGTACACATTTGCGTGCATGATTAGTGTACGGTTGAATCGGGGGCGTCACACCCAACCCCTCTAAGGGAGAGCGGGTATGCCTTGTCCCCTATTTGTTAAGGGGACTTGGATTTCCAATCCATCCAATTCTCCGAGGGCTCCTGGAGTTCTACTCCCAGCCTCGCAGGTGAATGAGACCAAAGTCCCAACCTTTTGAAAAGGATGTCCTTTTATGCACTTCACCTACCGTATACAAACAATGTTTCATAGGGAAGGCCCTCGGGACGCCACGCCGAGCCCGCGGCAACTCGCCAACAAGGGGCTCCGAGGCCGGACAGGCTAAAGAGGAAGGCGGTCCGGACGGAGACGCCGGCGCAGAGGTATGATGCAATACCTCACTCCACGGCTATCGTCTTTAAAAACATAATTACACCCGTGTTTCCTAGAAGGAAGAACGCTCGCTGGACTATATCCGGAGAGGTCGCCGATCACGCCTCTACCAGTTGGGCTCCAAGGCCGGGCACAGAAGCGGAAGCTAACACGAGGCGCACGCCGGATGCTCCTCCTACAGAGGATGCAGATAAAATATCCGCTACAAATTCTGAAGTGGAGAGCGCCATGAACCATAGGCGTCGCCGAGCCGTACTCCGTGACGCTTGTTTCTCCCAAGAGACGTTTGATGCCTTCAACTCAGGAGATTCGTATATCCGTGCAGCTCAAAATGGTCTAGCCAGAGCCACGGAACAATATGTAAAGGATATACGGGTAAGAAAATTTGATGATTATACATAGCAGTAGCCCCTGAGACTTGAAACAGTTGGAATAACTGATTTAAGGATCATTTTGTGCAGATTCTTACAGAGAAGAATACCCAATTGTCTCATGAGCTTGAAGAGTGCAAGGCCCAGCTATGGTCTGCAGTTGCCGCAGTGAAGGAGTCTGAGAAGGCCTCCTCTGGTAACACTTGTTTCAGAGAACGATAGGTACCATATAGAGTGCGGTATGCCTACAAATCTGACAATAAATATTGCAAATGACGCCGGAGTGAATCCGGATGAGCAACATGTCGTACGCCAGCTAAAGGCCGACGAGCGCGTGCTTACAAAAGTTAGGCAGGAGAAAAACAATCTCCAGGACGCCAATACCCAGCTGAGCGTGGAACTAAAGGATGTTCGCGCCCAGCTATCGGACTCCATGAAGGAGAATAAGCGGCTTCGACGCGGCATTTTCAGTAAGTGCTTGAGCGAACTTGTTAAAAAGAGTTCGGCGAAGAAGCCAACTAACAGAGTTATGTCTGTAAGTATGCTGACAGGTCCTCCCGCGGATGAGATGCCCGGTTCTGCGGGTGATCTTCTACCAGAGCTCTCACAACTGCACGAACAAGTTCGACAGGTGATGCAAGGCATTGCCCAGGCCTTGTGGCCATCCGTCTCCCTGCCCAAAGGCCTTGGAGAGCTTGCGGAGAAGCTCAAGGGAGTGCGGCGGCGCTTCCGATTATGGAAGATATCGGCCTGCCGTCAAGGTGCCAGGGAAGCCTGGGCCATGGTGAAGACGCGGTATACCAAGGCTGACCCAAACCACATGGCCGAGGTCGGACCTGTGGGGCCTGATGGGAAAGAGATCCCCGTTAGCTTAGTGTATGGGCAAGTAGAATTAGCCGCAAAGTATTCCCAATAGGATTGTAGGCTGGACAGCCTGTTGGATGGTATAGAAGAGGAATTCAGCCAGTCTAAATGACTATGTAATGAAAGTGACATGTATAATGCCTTCTAGCCGGATTGTAAATCATTTGTCATGGCGGACCTTTTCGCTTCAGCCTCGGGACCCGATAGTCCGGAGTGTATCCGAATACCCGCTTAGTTATATAAGAACCGGGGTATGCGTGGAAACCAAGCGTAGGGGTCATTAGTGCTTGAACAGACAAGTGCCCAACTAGTTATGTTATATTACATGGGTAGTAAGAAACATCTTCCAGGGAGAATAGTACCGTTAAGGGTTCCTTTCCCTGGGTACGCATGCCCTAAAGTGCATGTCCGGACTGCGAAAAGAGACGCAGGAAAAACATCTGGGGGCACATATGGAAAATAAATAAAAATCATCTTTTGCTCACCGACCGAATATTCCCTTAAGAACGCTAGCTTTTGGCTTCACCCAGTCCGAGGTACACATCCGGCTGACCTGACAGTAACAATCGTAGAGGTGCTCCCCTTATGCCCTAGCCGAATTAACGGAAACGTAGGGCATAAATACAAGAGCCAGTCAACCCAGCTTGGCCAAAACTTAAGTCATATCGATGCATATAATGGCGAAGAAAAGGTACATGCGGAAGAATAACACATGTGCGGGGCATGAAGCCCAGATAAGGAATTAAGCTTCTGTGTAAGAAGCCCCCAGGTATAATGAGCGCGGATAGCGCGTCCATAGTGTGCAAGCAAGGCACGATTTGGCCCTTGAAGGCCTTGGGAAAGGAAAAAAAGGAAGGAAGAAAGAAACATATAATGTATATGCAAAAAAATGGACAGAGGAAGGAGACGAACATAGAGTCCGGCACTAGGCGTAGAATCTTCAGAGCCTGGCTGCGTTCCATGGGTTCGGCTCAAGTCGATTATCCGATGCATCCCGCAGACGGTACGCTCCGCCGGTCAGAACTTGGTCAATAATGAAGGGGCCTTCCCATTTGGGCTCGAGCTTGTTCTTTTTCTTCTCCGACAGACATAGAACTAGTTCGCCAACGTTATAAGTTTTGGCCAGTACTTCTCTGCTTTGGTATCTTCGAGCCTGTTGCTGATAGAATGCGGAACGGGCTTTGGCCACGTCGCGCTCCTCCTCCAGGGTGTCCAGACTGTCCTACCAATCGAGCTCGGCTTCTCTTTCTTCGTACATGCGCACTCGAGGTGAGTCATGAATTATGTCGTAGGGCAGAACCGCCTCAGCGCCGTACACCATAAAGAAGGGTGTGTATCCGGTAGTATGATTCGGCGTGGTCCGCAGCCCCCAGAGTACGGAGCCGAGCTCCTCTACCCAGTGCGTGTTAGATTCCTTTAAGGACCGCACTAATCTGGGTTTGATGCCGCTCATGATAAGACCATTTGCTCGTTCAACTTGACCGTTAGTTTGTGGGTGATAGTCAGAAGCATAACCGAGCTTGATGCCCATGTTGCTGCACCAGAGTTTTACCTCGTCGGCCGTGAAGTTCGTGCCGTTGTCGGTGATGATGTTGTGGGGGACGCCATAACGGTGTACAACCCCGGATATGAAGTCTATCACCGGTCCGGATTCGGCCGTTTTAACAGGTTTGGCTTCTATCCATTTGGTGAATTTATCCACCATGACCAGTAAGTATTTTTTCTTATGGGTTCCCCCTTTAAGGGGTCCAACCATGTCAAGCCCCCAGACCGCGAAGGGCTAGGTAATGGGGATTGTTTGGAGGGCGGTAGGTGGCATATGGCTTTGGTTTGCAAAAACCTGGCAACCGACGCAGCGTTGGACCAAGTCCTGTGCATCTGCCCGGGACGCCGGCCAATAAAAACCTGTACTGAAGGCCTTGCTTACAAGGGCCCGGGCTGCGGCGTGATGGCCGTCGAGTCCGGCATGAATTTCTGCCAGAAGCTTCCGCCCTTCCTCTTTGGAGATGCACCTTTAAAGGACTCCGGTAGTGCTTTTCTTGTAAAGCTCTCCTTCATGGACCTTGTAGGATTTAGATCGCCGCACTATGCAGCGTGCCTCATTTTGGTCCTTGGGAAGTTCCTGCCTAGTTAGGTAGGCCAGGAATGGTTCTGTCCACGGGGCGATGATGGCCATTATTACGTGGGCTAAAGGTGTTATTTCGGTGGCAGGGCCTCCGATTATGTCAGAGTTTTCGGTGTCGGGCATTGTGGCTGGGTCCGTATTATTGTTGCCGGGGTCCCCTTCCCATACCACGGATGGCTTAAACAGCTTCTCCAAGAAGATGTTGGGTGGGACCGCATCGCGTTTTGCGCCGGTGCGGGCGAGGATATCCGCCGCCTGATTGTTTTCCCGACCCACATGGTGAAATTCGAGCCCCTCAAACCGAGCTGACATCTTGAGCACGGCGTTGCGATAAGCCGCCATTTTCGGATCCTTAGCATCGAAGTCTCCATTTATTTCGGTTATTGCGAGGTTCGAATCTCCACACACCTCCAGGCGTTGAATGCCCATGGAAACTGCCATTCGAAGACCATGTAACACGGCCTCGTATTCGGCTGCGTTGTTGGAGTTTGTATACATTATCTCGAGTACGTATTGAACTGTATCTCCAGTTGGGGATGTCAGGACGACACCAGCCCCCAGACCAGCCAGCATTTTGGAGCCGTCGAAGTGCATGATCCAATTGGAGTATGCGCCGTACTCTTTAGGGAGTTCGGCTTCCGTCCATTCGGCGACAAAGTCAGCCAGTACTTGCGACTTAATGGCTGTGGTAGCATCGATAATTTGATCAATGCGGGGGAGGGGGAAGGGATCCTTTGGGAAGGCCTTGTTGAGGTCCTTGAAATCGACACATAGGCGCCAGGATTTGTCCTTCTTTGGTACCATCACCAGGTTTGCTAGCCAGTCCGAGTGTTTTATTTCTCTAATGAATCCGGCCTCCAATAACTTGGCTAGTTCCTCTCCCATAACTTATCTCTCTTGGGTTCGGAGAAACGCTGAAGAGCCTGCTTGACTGGCTTGAATCCTTTTAGGATATTAAGGCTGTGTACGGCCAGCCTGCGTGGGATTCCTGGCATATCTGAGGGATGCGAGGAGAATATGTCCCAATTCTCGCGCAGGAACTCTCATAGTGCAGTGTCCACGGCGGGGTTTAACTGTGCCCCGATGGAGGCTGTTTTCGTAGGGTCCGTTGGGTGGACTTGGAATTTGATTATTTCATCCGCTGGTTTAAAAGAGGTGTACTTGGATCTTTTGTCAAGTATCACGTCGTCCCTGTCCACTGTGGAGCGTAGCGCAGTTAATTCCTCGGCCGCAAGGGCTTCGGATAATGCCTCGAGGGCCAATTTGGCTGTTTTGTTTTCGGCGCGGAGTGCTGTGTCCGGATCAGTAGCGAGAGTGATGATTCCGTTGGGTCCGGGCATTTTGAGCTTCATGTACCTATAATGGGGTATGGCTTGGAAGATCATGAACGCCTCCCGCCCTAAAAGGGCGTGGTATCCGCTACTGAACAGGACCACTTGGAATGTAATTTCTTCGGACCTATAGTTCTCCGGCGTGCCGAATACCACATCTAGTGTGATTTTTCCAGCACAGCGTGCTTCCCGACTGGGGATGATTCCTCTGAATGTTGTGCTGCTTTGCTCAATGCGGTTCCAGTCTATTTCCATTTCTTGAAGAGTTTCCGCATAGATGAGGTTTAATCCACTGCCGCCGTCCATGAGTACTTTGGTGAGTCGAAAGTTGTCCACAATTGGACTAAGGACCAGTGCAGCTGGTGCCCGGGATGTTCGGAATTTAGGTTCGTCACTGGCGTTGAAGGTAATAGCCGTGTCACTCTGTGGATTTATTGCTGTCACGTGGCAGATTTCGGCAAGGCTGTGGAGTGTTCGCTTGCGCCTATTATTTGATGCGAAGGTCTCAAAGATTGTTAATACCGTATTGTTATCCCCGGGATGGTGCTCTGTGGCATCTGGGATGAGAAGATCCTCACCACTTTTGGCCACCTGCCGGAGTACCCAACATGTTCTAAGGCTGTGTGTTGGTATGGTATCCGCTGCACTATGAATTTTGCAGGGTCCGTTGAGCCATCCCTCCAATACGGTTCCGCACCCTGTAGAGGGTTTTTGCTTCTTTGTAATTAACTCGGGTGTCTTATGATAGTGCACCCTTTTACTTCGGACTGGGTGTATATTCGGAGCCGGATTATCCCGAAATTTTGTTTCGGTTTTCCAGGCGCTTTCCATCGCACAGTATTTTCATACTATGGATGCCAAGTCAGCGAAGCGTGATATGTCATGGCGACTTATGGCATTAAGGATTCCCTTGTCCGTGCAATTATTGTAGAAAAATGAGACTGCGTCTTCCTCGCGACAGTCCTTAACCTTGTTCATCATAAGGAGGAATATGGCCCAATCATGATGTACTATTTCCTGGGGCTCTTGCCTGATGTTGGAAAGATCGCTTATGTTTGGGTGGGTGGGTGGAACTGAGCCTGAACCCTTACCCGATCTGAGACCTAGGGGGCAAAGAGTTTCCAATCTTGGAAGTTCAGGTTCCGGGATGTTGCCCGATAAGTCTGGCTCGCTGCCTAACTCTAGGTTCAGGGCTTGGGTGATGTCCTCCCGTAAACGGGTGTCTGGCTCGGAGAGCTCAGGAATCCGGACATAGTTAGTCCTCAAGATAGAGGAAGAATCCCCGCATTGTTCCTCCACCACCGCAATGTGATGGGTGACCGGTGGAGAGTTAATCTCCCTTTGATCGGGTTTAAGCCCAATACGATCATAGTCCGTAGCGACTCCTAAGGCAGCGATGCGATCCAAGAGCTCGTTTAGGGAAGAGTGCTCCATTGGATCCATCTCTCGGCAAGTTCCGAGTTGACGTGGAGGCTGTTTTCGATGACCCGAGAAGTCATCATTGGTGCAGCAGTCGAACAGGCGGTCATGATGAAACCGCCTAGCCGGAGAGTTTGGCCGACAGCCAAGGCTCCCCCGGCGGTAATGTTGTCTTTAAAGACGAGATGAGACATCCTTCCTTGGAGATGACACAGTGGAACTCTCATTGAAAGCACCAATGTCGGTGTCAAAACCGGCGGATCTCGGGTAGGGGGTCCCAAACTGTGCGTCCAGGCGGATGGTAACAGGAGACAAGGGACACGATGTTTTTACCCAGGTTCGGGCCCTCTCTATGGAGGTAAAACCCTACTCCTGCTTGATTTATCTTGATGATATGAGTATTACAAGAGTTGATCTACCACAAGATCGAAGAGGCTAAACCCTAGAAGCTAGCCTATGGTATGATTGTTGTTCTTGGTCCTACGGACTAAACCCTCCGGTTTATATAGACACCGGAGGGGGCTAGGGTTACATAGTGTCGGTTACAAGGAATGAGATCCACATATTCATATTGCCAAGCTTGCCTTCCACGCCAAGGAGAGTCCCATCCGGACACGGGACGAAGTCTTCAATCTTGTATCTTCATAGTCCAACAGTCCGGCCAAAGGATATAGTCCGGCTGTCCGAATACCCCCTAATCCAGGACTCCCTCAAAGCCCCTCAACCATCAGCGACACACCATCCAAGAGGTCGTGTCCAAGTATTGCGGGCACTTGAAGCATCTCATTGCACGATGGCCTAGCGGTGCACGAATCACCGAGCAAGTAAGTTGATCACTAGCCAGATATGCTTAGTATTGTTGATCACTAGTCGGACATGCATTGTTTTGTTGCTCACTAGCCGGATATGCATTGACGACAATGTTTCACTTTGTAGCATACTCGTGCTTGTATGGTGTACAAGAAGTTGGAAAAGAAGTAGTCCTTCACCGTCGTGCATTGTTGGTTGAAGTTGAATGGGCAACCGAAGTGGAACCTTTTCATAGCCAAGACCGCTGGCCAAGGCAACGAGGAAGAAACCAGTGACCTTACCGACACAACCCAAGAATCGCCAAAGAAGGTTAGAGGAAATTTATGGGGGGAGAAGTGGGAGGAAGAGAGGGCAAAGCGAGAAGGTGCGGCGGTGAAGCTCATGGAGAGGTGATAACCCACAAGTATAGGGGATCACAACAGTTTTCGAGGGTAGAGTATTCAACCCAAATTTATAGATTCGACACAAGGGGAGCCAAAGAATATTTGTAAGTATTAGCAGCTGAGTTGTCAATTCAACCACACCTAGAGATTAATTGTCTGCAACAAAGTGATTAGTAGCAAAGTAGTGTGATAGTTTTGATAATAGTAGCAGCAGCAATAGTAACGGTAACAGTGATAGAAATAGTTTTATAGCAAGTGCATAGTAACGATAGCGGTGGTAACTTGGCAAGAACAATATAAGATAAATTCGTAGGCATTGGATCGGTAATCTGTTGGATGATATTCATCATGTGACAGTCATAACCTAGGGCGATACGACACTGGCTCCAGTTCATAAATATAATGTAGGCATGTATTTCGTAAATAGTCATACGTGCTTATGGAAAGAACTTGCATGCCATTTTTTGTCCTACCCTCCCGTGGCAGCGGGGTCCAATTGGAAACTAAGGGATATTAAGGCCCCCTTTTAATAGAGAACCAGAACAAAGCATTAACATGCGCTGAATACATGAACTCCTCAAACTACGGTCATCACCGGGAGTGGTCCCGACTATTTTCACTCCGGGGTTGCTGGATCATAACACGTAGTAGGTGACTGATACTCTCCAACGTATCTATAATTTATGAAGTATTCATGCTATTATATTATACATCTTGGATGTTTAATGGGCTTTACTATACACTTTTATATTACTTTTGGGGCTAACCTATTGACCCAGAGCCCAGTGCTAGTTTCTGTTTTTCCCTTGTTTCAATGTTTCGCAGAAAAGGAATATCAAATGGAGTCAAAACGGAATGAACCCTTCGAAAAAGTTATTTTTGGAAAGAAAGCAATACGGGAGACTCGGAGTGCACGTCAGGGGATCAACGAGGAGAGCACGAGGCAGGGGGCGCCCACCCCTCCTGGGCGTGCCCTCCACCCTCGTGGGCCCCTCGTGGCTCCCCTTACCGACTTCTTTCGCCTATATATTCCCATATACCCTAAAACCATCGGGGGATAGAATAGCTCGGGAGTTCCGCCGCCGCAAGCCTCTGTAGCCACCGAAAACCAATCGGGACCCTGTTCCGGCACCCTGCCAGAGGGGGGAACCCTCACCGTTGGCCATCTTCATCATCCCGGCGCTCTCCATGACGAGGAGGGAGTAGTTCACCCTCGGGGCTGAGGGTATGTACCAGTAGCTATGTGTTTGATCTCTCTCTCTCTCTCTCTCTCTCTCGTGTTCTTGAGGTGATACGATCTTGATGTATCGCGAGCTTTGCTATTATAGTTGGATCTTATGATGTTTCTCCCCCTCTACTCTCTTGTAATGGACTGAGTTTTCCCTTTGAAGTTATCTTATCGGATTGAGTCTTTAAGGATTAGAGAACACTTGATGTATGTGTTGCATGGGATAACCATGGTAACAATGGGTTATTCTATTGATTCACTTGATGTATGTTTTGGTGATCAACTTGCGGGTTCCGCCCATGAACCTATGCATAGGGGTTGGCACACGTTTTCGTCTTGACTCTCCGATAGAAACTTTGGGCACTCTTTGAAGTACTTTGTGTTGGTTTGAATAGATGAATCTGAGATTGTGTGATGCATATCGTATAATCATACCCACGGATACTTGAGGTGACATTGGAGTATCTAGGTGACATTAGGGTTTTGGTTGATTTGTATCTTAAGGTGTTATTCTAGTACTAACTCTATGATAGATTGATCCGAAAGAATAACTTTGAGGTGGTTTCGTACCCTACCATAATCTCTTCGTTTGTTCTCCACTATTAGTGACTTTGGAGTGACTCTTTGTTGCATGTTGAGGGATAGTTATATGATCCAATTATGTTATTATTGTTGAGAGAACTTGCACTAGTGAAAGTATGAACCCTAGGCCTTGTTTCCTAGCATTGCAATACCGTTTACGCTCATTTTTATCACTTGCTACCTTGCTGTTTTTATATTTTCAGATTACAAAAACCTATATCTATCATCCATATTGCACTTGTATCACCATCTCTTCGCCAAACTAGTGCACCTATACAATCTACCATTGTATTGGGTGTGTTGGGGACACAAGAGACTCTTTGTTATTTGGTTGCAGGGTTGCTTGAGAGAGACCATCTTCATCCTACGCCTCCCACGGATTGATAAACCTTAGGTCATCCACTTGAGGGAAATTTGTTACTGTCCTACAAACCTCTGCATTTGGAGGCCCAACAACGTCTACAAGAAGAAGGTTGCGTAGTAGACATCAAGCTCTTTTCTGGCGCCGTTGCCGGGGAGGCTAGGTAAGCGGCACACACACCCCGTCAATCAAGCCATTTCTGGCGCCGTTGCCGAGGAGGTGAGTGCTTGAAGGTATATCTTTAGATCTTGCAATCGAATCTTTTTGTTTCTTGTTTTAGCACTAGTTTATTTTATAAAAGAAAACCATAAAAAATGGAATTGAGTTTGCCTCATACGCTTCATCTTTTTAATATCTTTCGTGAGTATGATGGAAAGGAAAATTGTGCCAAAGTGTTAGAAGAATAATGCTATAAAATGTTTGACACTAAATCTTTGAATGATGAGCATGATTGCAATGTTGTTAGTATGAACTCTTTGAATATCCATAGTACTAATGATGATTGCACTAGTTATGATGAAAATGTCTCCTATAAACATGTCAATTTTTGTGGAGTGCATTGGGTTTGCAAGTACACACCAAATAGGGAAGATAGATATTGCAAGAGGCATAAGCATTTAGAAACTAAATTGTTGCAAGAAAGGCTAGATGTTTGTGCTAAAAATTTAAATTTTCTTACCCGTACTTGTGAACTTTGCAATGAACATGATCATTTCAGTACCCAATGCAAATTGTTTCATGATCGTATCGTGTCCAAAAATTGTGATGACCTGATTTCCCTTGAACATCATAATGAACTTAGTTTGCTCTTGGTTTATGAAGAAATGAAACATATAACTAAGGTTATTCCAGAATTTGCCCTTGATAGAGTTCTTCATTTTGATCTAGAGGAAATTTATATGTATTGTGCGGTGAATTGCATTGAAAATCATTATATTGCCAATTACATAAAGAAAAGAAAACAAATAGAAGATGAAGAGAATACTAACGAAAGGGAAGAGACTTCCCAATATTCTCCTATTATTTCTTATGATGAATCAGGTAACGAGGAGGAGCCTTCTATTCAACCAATCTCATTAATAAGGAGCTCCAAAAAGAGGAGTGAACCCACACATGATGTGGTGAAGAAGAAGAAAAGAAAAAGGAAGAGAGTTAAAAAGATATCTCTCCCAAGTAATGTTGCTCCTATTATTGTTGTGCCTCATGAAAACGAATCAAAAATAATTCTGGAAGATGATGCACTTGATGATGATCTCGTTATGCCTATTGCTTATTGAGATGATTATGATTGGAAAGATAATGATACTTCTTATGATCTTGAAATTCTTTTTGGCACTTGCTTGGAAGAATATGATAATTGCTATACTATTGGTGCTATCCATACTATTAATAATGAGAGTGATTATGCTTATGATATGAAAAGGCCCAAGCTTGGGGATGCTATGTTTGATGAAGATGATGTTTTTGAGAATATATTTGCTGCAATTAATGTTTGGCCCAAGCTTGGGGACGATACGTTTAATGAAGATGATATTTTTAGTCTCCCAAGTTTTGATATGCAAATTTATAATGATGATAGGATGCCTCCTACATATGATGATTATATTGATGAAAGTGGATTTGGAAGAGTGTCAACTTTAGGAAGTAATGATCCCACTATTTTGGAGGATGTTGAATCTTATTATGATAAATATGAAAGTGGATTTGGAGAGGTCATGACTTTATTTAGTGATGATTCCAGTATCTTGGAAGTGGTTTCAATCGATTATGATGAGAACAAAGTTGCTACTTATGATGATTATTGTGATGAAACTTATGCTATAAAAAGTAGTGATGATTATATTTATAAAACTTGTCATGATTATGATTCCCCTTTTTCTGAACATTACTCTTTTAATGTGGAAACAATTTATAGTATTCAAGTCTCTTATGATACTCCCACTATCCCGAACGAGAAGAATTTTGCTTATGTGGAGAGTAGTAAATTTTCTATGCTTGTAGATCATGAAAAGAATGCTTTAGGTGCTGGTTATATTGTTGAATTTATTCATGATGCTACTGAAAGTTATTATGAGGGAGCAACATATGCTTGTAGGAATTGCAATAATATCAAGTTTCCTCTCTATGTGCTTAAAGTTTTGATGTTATGTTTGTTTTGCCTTCCTATGCTAGTTGATTATTGTTCCCATAAGTTGTTTGCTCACAAAATCCCTATGCATAGTAAGTATGTTAGACTTAAATGTGCTAGTCATATTCTTCAAGATGCTCTCTTTATGTTTCAATTCCTATCTTTTACGTGAGCATCATTGAAGTCATCATGCCTAGCTAGGGGCGTTAAACGTTAGCGCTTGTTGGGAGGCAACCCAATTTTATTTTAGTTTCTTGCTTTTTGGTTCTGTTTAGTAATAAATAATCTATATAGCCTCTGGTTAGATGTGGTTTTATGTTTTAATTAGTGTTTGTGCCAAGTTAAACCTATAGGATCCTCTTGCATGATAGTTATTTGATCTTGCTGAAAATTCCAGAAACTTTCTGTTCATGAAAACAAGTATTAAAAATTACCAGAACGTGATATAATATTGATTCCAATTCCAGAGGATCAATAAAACAATTATTTAGGTTGTCCTATTTTGGAAGAATTTTTAGAGTTCCAGAAGTTTGCGTTAGTTACAGATTACTACAAATTGTTCTGTTTTTGACAGATTCTATTTTTAGTGTGTTGTTTGCTTATTTTGATGAATCTATGGCTAGTAAAAGAGTTTATAAACCTTTGAGAAGTTGGAATACAGTAAGTTTAACACCAATATAAATAAAGAATGAGTTCATTACAGTACCATGAAATGGTGTTTTGTTTTCTTTCGCTAACGGAGCTTACGAGTTTTCTGTTGAGTTTTGTGTTGTGAAGTTTTCAAGTTTTGGGTAAAGATTCGATGGACTATGGAATAAGGAGTGGCAAGAGCCTAAGCTTGGGGATGACCAAGGCACCCCAAGGTAATATTTAAGGATAACCAAGCGTCTAAGCTTGGGGATGCCCCAGATGGCATCCCCTCTTTCGTCCTCATCCATCGGTAACTTTACTTGGAGCTATATTTTTTCACCACATGATATATGTTTTGCTTGGAGCATCATTTTATTTTCTTTAGATTTGCTTGCTGTTTGAATAAAATACCAAGATCTTAAATTCTTAAATGAGAGAGAGTCTTCACATAGCTACATAATTATTTAACTACTCATTAATCTTCACTTATATCTTTTTGGAATAGTTTGTCATTTACTCATGTGCTTCACGTATACCCTATGAGTAAATGTTTGAATAAATTGAATGTCATAAATCTGAATCTATATATGTTTCATATGCTTATAACATGGGGAGTAATGACTTCACACACATAATAAGTATAGGTAGTAAACTTATTGAAAGTTAGCAAACGTAGAATTGGTCACTTGAACAATTCATGAAAGAATATTGAAGGAAGAGGGATTTCACATATAAATATACTATCTTGGACATCTTTTGTAATTGTGAGCACTCATTAAAATATGACATGCTAAAAGGTTGATGTTGGACAAGGAACACAACGTAATGGGTTATGTTTTCTTATATCTGAAATAAAGTATATTGTCATGGATCGCCCAACACGTTGAGCTTGCCTTTCCCCCTCATGCTAGCCAAATTCTTTGTACTAAGTAGAGATACTACTTGTGCTTCCAAATACCCTTAAACCCGGTTTTGCCATGAGAGTCCACCATACCTACCTATGGATTTAGTAAGATCCTTCAAGTAAGTTGTCATCGGTGCAAGCAATAAAAATTGCTCTCTAAATATGTATGATCTTTTAGTGTGGAGAAAATAAGCTTTATACGGTCTTGTGATATGGAAGCAATAAAAGCGACGGACTGCATAATAAAGGTCCCTATCACAAGTGGCAATATAATGTGACGTTCCCTCGCATGAAGATTTTGTGCATCCAACTATAAAAGCGCATGGCAACCTCTGCTTCCCTCTGCGAAGGGCCTACCTTTTACTTTTATGCAAGAGTCATGGTGATCTTCACCTTTCCTTTTTCATTTTATCCTTTGGCAAGCACCTCGTGTTGGAAAGATTCTAATATATATATCCAATTGGATGTAAGGCATCATGAGCTACTATTGTTGACATTACCCTTGAGGTAAAAGGTTGGGAAGCGAATCTATAAGCCCCTATCTTTCTCTGTGTCTGATTAAAACTTTGAACCCTTAAATATCGCGTGAGTGTTAGCAATTGTGAAAGACTAAATGATAGTTGAGTATGTGGAGTTTGCTAAATCAAAGCTCTGACATAGACTCTTCCTGAAAATAAGATGAATTGTAATTGTTTGATGAATAATAACACGGTTTGTTGGTTTTCAAGAAAGTTTATGATCTATACTTTAACATGTGAATAGTTTGTTACTTGATCATGAAAAAATTTATGAGATGAGCTACTGTTATGACATATAATGATGCTAGAAAAGGTGATTGAAATTATCATTGATCAAACTTGTGCACCTACTAGCATTCACACTTCATAAATTCTTTCTTTTATCATTTACCTACTCGAGGACGAGCATGAATTAAGCTTGGGGATGCTGATACGTCTCCAACGTATCTATAATTTATGAAGTATTCATGAAATTACATTATACATCTTGGATGTTTAATGGGCTTTACTATGCACTTTTATATTACTTTTCGGGCTAACCTATTGACCCAGAGCCCAATGCCAGTTTCTATTTTTTCCCTTGTTTCAGTGTTTCACAGAAAAGGAATATCAAACGGAGTCAAAACGGAATGAAACCTTCAAAAAAATTTTTTTTTTGAAAGAAAGAAATACGGGAGACTTGGAGTGCACGTCAGGGGATCAACGAGGAGAGAACGAGGCAGGGGGGCGCACCCACGCCCCTGGGCGTGCCCTCCACCCTCGTGGGCCCCTCGTGGCTCCTCTTACCGACTTCTTTCGCCTATATATTCCCATATACCCTAAAACCATCGGGGGATAGAATAGATCGGGAGTTCCGCCGCCGCAAGCCTCTGTAGCCACCAAAAACCAATCGGGACCTTGTTCCGGCACCCTGCCGGAGGGGGGGAACCCTCACCGGTGGCCATCTTCATCATCCCGGCGCTCTCCATGACGAGGAGGGAGTAGTTCACCCTCGGGGCTGAGGGTATGTACCAGTAGCTATGTGTTTGATCTCTCTCTCGTGTTCTTGAGGTGATACGACCTTGATGTATCGCGAGCTTTGCTATTATAGTTGGATCTTATGATGTTTCTCCCCCTCTACTCTCTTATAATGGATTGAGTTTTCCCTTTGAAGTTATCTTCTCGGATTGAGTCTTTAAGGATTTGAGAACACTTTATGTATGTCTTTTGTGGGATAACCGTGGTGACAATGGGTTATTCTATTGATTCACTTGATGTATGTTTTGGTGATCAACTTGCGGGTTCCGCCCATGAACCTATGCATAGGGGTTGGCACACGTTTTCGTCTTGACTCTCCGGTAGAAACTTTGGGCACTCTTTGAAGTACTTTGTGTTGGTTTGAATAGATGAATCTGAGATTGTGTGATGCATATCGTATAATCATACCCACGGATACTTGAGGTGACATTGGAGTATCTAGGTGACATTAGGGTTTTGGTTGATTTGTATCTTAAGGTGTTATTCTAGTACGAACTCTATGATAGATTGATCCGAAAGAATAACTTTGAGGTGGTTTCGTACCCTACCATAATCTCTTCGTTTGTTCTCCACTATTAGTGACTTTGGAGTGACTCTTTGTTGCATGTTGAGGGATAGTTATATGATCCAATTATGTTATTATTGTTGAGAGAACTTGCACTAGTGAAAGTATGAACCCTAGGCCTTGTTTCCTAGCATTGCAATACCGTTTACGCTCATTTTTATCACTTGCTACCTTGCTGTTTTTATATTTTCAGATTACAAAAACCTATATCTATCATCCATATTGCACTTGTATCACCATCTCTTCGCCAAACTAGTGCACCTATACAATCTACCATTGTATTGGGTGTGTTGGGGACACAAGAGACTCTTTGTTATTTGGTTGCAGGGTTGCTTGAGAGAGACCATCTTCATCCTACGCCTCCCACGGATTGATAAACCTTAGGTCATCCACTTGAGGGAAATTTGTTACTGTCCTACAAACCTCTGCATTTGGAGGCCCAACAACGTCTACAAGAAGAAGGTTGCGTAGTAGACATCAAGCTCTTTTCTGGCGCCGTTGCCGGGGAGGCTAGGTAAGCGGCACACACACCCCGTCAATCAAGCCATTTCTGGCGCCGTTGCCGAGGAGGTGAGTGCTTGAAGGTATATCTTTAGATCTTGCAATCGAATCTTTTTGTTTCTTGTTTTAGCACTAGTTTATTTTATAAAAGAAAACCATAAAAAATGGAATTGAGTTTGCCTCATACGCTTCATCTTTTTAATATCTTTCGTGAGTATGATGGAAAGGAAAATTGTGCCAAAGTGTTAGAAGAATAATGCTATAAAATGTTTGACACTAAATCTTTGAATGATGAGCATGATTGCAATGTTGTTAGTATGAACTCTTTGAATATCCATAGTACTAATGATGATTGCACTAGTTATGATGAAAATGTCTCCTATAAACATGTCAATTTTTGTGGAGTGCATTGGGTTTGCAAGTACACACCAAATAGGGAAGATAGATATTGCAAGAGGCATAAGCATTTAGAAACTAAATTGTTGCAAGAAAGGCTAGATGTTTGTGCTAAAAATTTAAATTTTCTTACCCGTACTTGTGAACTTTGCAATGAACATGATCATTTCAGTACCCAATGCAAATTGTTTCATGATCGTATCGTGTCCAAAAATTGTGATGACCTGATTTCCCTTGAACATCATAATGAACTTAGTTTGCTCTTGGTTTATGAAGAAATGAAACATATAACTAAGGTTATTCCAGAATTTGCCCTTGATAGAGTTCTTCATTTTGATCTAGAGGAAATTTATATGTATTGTGCGGTGAATTGCATTGAAAATCATTATATTGCCAATTACATAAAGAAAAGAAAACAAATAGAAGATGAAGAGAATACTAACGAAAGGGAAGAGACTTCCCAATATTCTCCTATTATTTCTTATGATGAATCAGGTAACGAGGAGGAGCCTTCTATTCAACCAATCTCATTAATAAGGAGCTCCAAAAAGAGGAGTGAACCCACACATGATGTGGTGAAGAAGAAGAAAAGAAAAAGGAAGAGAGTTAAAAAGATATCTCTCCCAAGTAATGTTGCTCCTATTATTGTTGTGCCTCATGAAAACGAATCAAAAATAATTCTGGAAGATGATGCACTTGATGATGATCTCGTTATGCCTATTGCTTATTGAGATGATTATGATTGGAAAGATAATGATACTTCTTATGATCTTGAAATTCTTTTTGGCACTTGCTTGGAAGAATATGATAATTGCTATACTATTGGTGCTATCCATACTATTAATAATGAGAGTGATTATGCTTATGATATGAAAAGGCCCAAGCTTGGGGATGCTATGTTTGATGAAGATGATGTTTTTGAGAATATATTTGCTGCAATTAATGTTTGGCCCAAGCTTGGGGACGATACGTTTAATGAAGATGATATTTTTAGTCTCCCAAGTTTTGATATGCAAATTTATAATGATGATAGGATGCCTCCTACATATGATGATTATATTGATGAAAGTGGATTTGGAAGAGTGTCAACTTTAGGAAGTAATGATCCCACTATTTTGGAGGATGTTGAATCTTATTATGATAAATATGAAAGTGGATTTGGAGAGGTCATGACTTTATTTAGTGATGATTCCAGTATCTTGGAAGTGGTTTCAATCGATTATGATGAGAACAAAGTTGCTACTTATGATGATTATTGTGATGAAACTTATGCTATAAAAAGTAGTGATGATTATATTTATAAAACTTGTCATGATTATGATTCCCCTTTTTCTGAACATTACTCTTTTAATGTGGAAACAATTTATAGTATTCAAGTCTCTTATGATACTCCCACTATCCCGAACGAGAAGAATTTTGCTTATGTGGAGAGTAGTAAATTTTCTATGCTTGTAGATCATGAAAAGAATGCTTTAGGTGCTGGTTATATTGTTGAATTTATTCATGATGCTACTGAAAGTTATTATGAGGGAGCAACATATGCTTGTAGGAATTGCAATAATATCAAGTTTCCTCTCTATGTGCTTAAAGTTTTGATGTTATGTTTGTTTTGCCTTCCTATGCTAGTTGATTATTGTTCCCATAAGTTGTTTGCTCACAAAATCCCTATGCATAGTAAGTATGTTAGACTTAAATGTGCTAGTCATATTCTTCAAGATGCTCTCTTTATGTTTCAATTCCTATCTTTTACGTGAGCATCATTGAAGTCATCATGCCTAGCTAGGGGCGTTAAACGTTAGCGCTTGTTGGGAGGCAACCCAATTTTATTTTAGTTTCTTGCTTTTTGGTTCTGTTTAGTAATAAATAATCTATATAGCCTCTGGTTAGATGTGGTTTTATGTTTTAATTAGTGTTTGTGCCAAGTTAAACCTATAGGATCCTCTTGCATGATAGTTATTTGATCTTGCTGAAAATTCCAGAAACTTTCTGTTCATGAAAACAAGTATTAAAAATTACCAGAACGTGATATAATATTGATTCCAATTCCAGAGGATCAATAAAACAATTATTTAGGTTGTCCTATTTTGGAAGAATTTTTAGAGTTCCAGAAGTTTGCGTTAGTTACAGATTACTACAAATTGTTCTGTTTTTGACAGATTCTATTTTTAGTGTGTTGTTTGCTTATTTTGATGAATCTATGGCTAGTAAAAGAGTTTATAAACCTTTGAGAAGTTGGAATACAGTAAGTTTAACACCAATATAAATAAAGAATGAGTTCATTACAGTACCATGAAATGGTGTTTTGTTTTCTTTCGCTAACGGAGCTTACGAGTTTTCTGTTGAGTTTTGTGTTGTGAAGTTTTCAAGTTTTGGGTAAAGATTCGATGGACTATGGAATAAGGAGTGGCAAGAGCCTAAGCTTGGGGATGACCAAGGCACCCCAAGGTAATATTTAAGGATAACCAAGCGTCTAAGCTTGGGGATGCCCCAGATGGCATCCCCTCTTTCGTCCTCATCCATCGGTAACTTTACTTGGAGCTATATTTTTTCACCACATGATATATGTTTTGCTTGGAGCATCATTTTATTTTCTTTAGATTTGCTTGCTGTTTGAATAAAATACCAAGATCTTAAATTCTTAAATGAGAGAGAGTCTTCACATAGCTACATAATTATTTAACTACTCATTAATCTTCACTTATATCTTATTGGAATAGTTTTTCATTTACTCATGTGCTTCACGTATACCCTATGAGTAAATGTTTGAATAAATTGAATGTCATAAATCTGAATCTATATATGTTTCATATGCTTATAACATGGGGAGTAATGACTTCACACACATAATAAGTATAGGTAGTAAACTTATTGAAAGTTAGCAAACGTAGAATTGGTCACTTGAAAAATTCATGAAAGAATATTGAAGGAAGAGGGATTTCACATATAAATATACTATCTTGGACATCTTTTGTAATTGTGAGCACTCATTAAAATATGACATGCTAAAAGGTTGATGTTGGACAAGGAACACAACGTAATGGGTTATGTTTTCTTATATCTGAAATAAAGTATATTGTCATGGATCGCCCAACACGTTGAGCTTGCCTTTCCCCCTCATGCTAGCCAAATTCTTTGTACTAAGTAGAGATACTACTTGTGCTTCCAAATACCCTTAAACCCGGTTTTGCCATGAGAGTCCACCATACCTACCTATGGATTTAGTAAGATCCTTCAAGTAAGTTGTCATCGGTGCAAGCAATAAAAATTGCTCTCTAAATATGTATGATCTTTTAGTGTGGAGAAAATAAGCTTTATACGGTCTTGTGATATGGAAGCAATAAAAGCGACGGACTGCATAATAAAGGTCCCTATCACAAGTGGCAATATAATGTGACGTTCCCTCGCATGAAGATTTTGTGCATCCAACTATAAAAGCGCATGGCAACCTCTGCTTCCCTCTGCGAAGGGCCTACCTTTTACTTTTATGCAAGAGTCATGGTGATCTTCACCTTTCCTTTTTCATTTTATCCTTTGGCAAGCACCTCGTGTTGGAAAGATTCTAATATATATATCCAATTGGATGTAAGGCATCATGAGCTACTATTGTTGACATTACCCTTGAGGTAAAAGGTTGGGAAGCGAATCTATAAGCCCCTATCTTTCTCTGTGTCTGATTAAAACTTTGAACCCTTAAATATCGCGTGAGTGTTAGCAATTGTGAAAGACTAAATGATAGTTGAGTATGTGGAGTTTGCTAAATCAAAGCTCTGACATAGACTCTTCCTGAAAATAAGATGAATTGTAATTGTTTGATGAATAATAACACGGTTTGTTGGTTTTCAAGAAAGTTTATGATCTATACTTTAACATGTGAATAGTTTGTTACTTGATCATGAAAAAATTTATGAGATGAGCTACTGTTATGACATATAATGATGCTAGAAAAGGTGATTGAAATTATCATTGATCAAACTTGTGCACCTACTAGCATTCACACTTCATAAATTCTTTCTTTTATCATTTACCTACTCGAGGACGAGCATGAATTAAGCTTGGGGATGCTGATACGTCTCCAACGTATCTATAATTTATGAAGTATTCATGAAATTACATTATACATCTTGGATGTTTAATGGGCTTTACTATGCACTTTTATATTACTTTTCGGGCTAACCTATTGACCCAGAGCCCAATGCCAGTTTCTATTTTTTCCCTTGTTTCAGTGTTTCACAGAAAAGGAATATCAAACGGAGTCAAAACGGAATGAAACCTTCAAAAAAAATTTTTTTTTGAAAGAAAGAAATACGGGAGACTTGGAGTGCACGTCAGGGGATCAACGAGGAGAGAACGAGGCAGGGGGGCGCACCCACGCCCCTGGGCGTGCCCTCCACCCTCGTGGGCCCCTCGTGGCTCCTCTTACCGACTTCTTTCGCCTATATATTCCCATATACCCTAAAACCATCGGGGGATAGAATAGATCGGGAGTTCCGCCGCCGCAAGCCTCTGTAGCCACCAAAAACCAATCGGGACCTTGTTCCGGCACCCTGCCGGAGGGGGGAACCCTCACCGGTGGCCATCTTCATCATCCCGGCGCTCTCCATGACGAGGAGGGAGTAGTTCACCCTCGGGGCTGAGGGTATGTACCAGTAGCTATGTGTTTGATCTCTCTCTCGTGTTCTTGAGGTGATACGACCTTGATGTATCGCGAGCTTTGCTATTATAGTTGGATCTTATGATGTTTCTCCCCCTCTACTCTCTTATAATGGATTGAGTTTTCCCTTTGAAGTTATCTTCTCGGATTGAGTCTTTAAGGATTTGAGAACACTTTATGTATGTCTTTTGTGGGATAACCGTGGTGACAATGGGTTATTCTATTGATTCACTTGATGTATGTTTTGGTGATCAACTTGCGGGTTCCGCCCATGAACCTATGCATAGGGGTTGGCACACGTTTTCGTCTTGACTCTCCGGTAGAAACTTTGGGCACTCTTTGAAGTACTTTGTGTTGGTTTGAATAGATGAATCTGAGATTGTGTGATGCATATCGTATAATCATACCCACGGATACTTGAGGTGACATTGGAGTATCTAGGTGACATTAGGGTTTTGGTTGATTTGTATCTTAAGGTGTTATTCTAGTACGAACTCTTCATTGTCCCATCCGGACACGGGACGAAGTCTTCAATCTTGTATCTTCATAGTCCAACAGTCCGGCCAAAAGATATAGTCCAGCTGTCCGGATACCCCCTAATCTAGGACTCCCTCAAAGCCCCTCAACCATCAGTGACACACCATCCAAGAGGTTGTGTCCAAGTATTGCGGGCACTTGAAGCATCTCATTGCATGATGGCCTAGCGGTGCA
This sequence comes from Aegilops umbellulata, assembly GCA_032464435.1. Lineage (NCBI taxonomy): Eukaryota > Viridiplantae > Streptophyta > Magnoliopsida > Poales > Poaceae > Aegilops > Aegilops umbellulata. Next base: position 294,311,193 of record CP136060.1, read on the forward strand.
CAAATCACCGAGCAAGTAAGTTGATCACTAGCCAGATATGCTTAGTTTTGTTGATCACTAGTCGGACATGCATTGTTTTGTTGCTCACTAGCCGGATATGCATTGTCGACAATGTTTCACTTTGTAGCCTACTCGTGCTTGTATGGTGTACAAGAAGTTGGAAAAGAAGTAGTCCTTCACCGTCGTGCATTGTTGGTTGAAGTTGAATGGGCAACCGAAGTGGAACCTTTTCATAGCCAAGACCGCTGGCCAAGGCAACGAGGATGAAACCAGTGACCTTACCGACCCAACCCAAGAATCGCCAAAGAAGGTTAGAGGAAATTTATGGGGGGAGAAGTGGGAGGAATAGAGGGCAAAGCGAGAAGGTGCGGCGGTGAAGCTCATGGAGAGGTGATAACCCACATGTATAGGGGATCGCAACAGTTTTCGAGGGTAGAGTATTCAACCCAAATTTATAGATTCGACACAAGGGGAGCCAAAGAATATTTGTAAGTATTAGCAGCTGAGTTGTCAATTCAACCACACCTAGAGATTAATTGTCTGCAACAAAGTGATTAGTAGCAAAGTAGTGTGATAGTTTTGATAATAGTAGCAGCAGCAATAGTAACGGTAACAGTGATAGCAATAGTTTTATAGCAAGTGAATAGTAACGATAGCGGTGGTAACTTGGCAAGAACAATATAAGATAAATTTGTAGGCATTGGATCGGTAATCTGTTGGATGATATTCTTCATGTGACAGTCATAACCTAGGGCGATACGACACTAGCTCTAGTTCATAAATATAATGTAGGCATGTATTTCGTAAATAGTCATACGTGCTTATGGAAAGAACTTGCATGCCATCTTTTGTCCTACCCTCCCGTGGCAGCAGGGTCCAATTGGAAACTAAGGGATATTAAGGCCTCCTTTTAATAGAGAACCAGAACAAAGCATTAACATGCGCTAAATACATGAACTCCTCAAACTACGGTCATCACCGGGAGTTGTCCCGACTATTTTCACTCCGGGGTTGCTGGATCATAACACGTAGTAGGTGACTGATACTCTCCAATGTATCTATAATTTATGAAGTATTCATGCTATTATATTGTACATCTTGGATGTTTAATGGGCTTTACTATGCACTTTTATATTACTTTTGGGGCTAACCTATTGACCCAGAGCCTAGTGCTAGTTTCTGTTTTTCCCTTGTTTCAGTGTTTCACAGAAAAGGAATATCAAACGGAGTCAAAACGAAATGAAACCTTCAAAAAAGTTATTTTTGGAAAGAAAGCAATACGGGAGACTTGGAGTGCACATCACGGGATCAACGAGGAGAGCACGAGGCAGGGGGCGCCCACCCCTCCTGGGCGTGCCCTCCACCCTCGTGGGCCCCTCGTGGCTCCCCTTACCGACTTCTTTCGCCTATATATTCCCATATACCCTAAAACCATCGGGGGATAGAATAGCTCGGGAGTTCCGCCGCCGCAAGCCTCTGTAGCCATCGAAAACCAATCGGGACCCTGTTCCGGCACCCTGCCGGAGGGGGGAACCCTCACCGGTGGCCATCTTCATCATCCCGACGCTCTCCATGACGAGGAGGGAGTAGTTCACCCTCGGGGCTGAGGGTATGTACCAGTAGCTATGTGTTTGATCTCTCTCTCTCTCATGTTCTTGAGGTGATACGATCTTGATGTATCGCGAGCTTTTCTATTATAGTTGGATCTTATGATGTTTCTCCCCCTCTACTCTCTTGTAATGGACTGAGTTTTCCCTTTGAAGTTATCTTATCGGATTGAGTCTTTAAGGATTTGAGAACACTTGATGTATGTCTTGCTTGGGATAACCGTGGTAACAATGGGTTATTCTATTGATTCACTTGATGTATGTTTTGGTGATCAACTTGCGGGTTCCGCCCATGAACCTATGCATAGGGGTTGGCACACGTTTTCGTCTTGACTCTCCGGTAGAAACTTTGGGCACTCTTTGAAGTACTTTGTGTTGGTTTGAATAGATGAATCTGAGATTGTGTGATGCATATCGTATAATCATACCCATGGATACTTGAGGTGACATTGGAGTATCTAGGTGACATTAGGGTTTTGGTTTATTTGTATCTTAAGGTGTTATTCTAGTACGAACTCTATGATAGATTGATCCGAAAGAATAACTTTGAGGTGGTTTCGTACCCTACCATATTCTCTTCATTTGTTCTCCGCTATTAGTGACTTTGGAGTGACTCATTGTTGCATGTTGATGGATAGTTATATGATCCAGTTATGTTATTATTGTTGAGAGAACTTGCACTAGTGAAAGTATGAACCCTAGGCCTTGTTTACTAGCATTGGAATACCGTTTACGCTCATTTTTATCACTTGCTACCCTGCTGTTTTTATATTTTCAGATTACAAAAACCTATATCTATCATGCATATTGCACTTGTATCACCATCTCTTCGCCAAACTAGTGCACCTATACAATATACCATTGTATTGGGTGTGTTGGGGACACAAGAGACTCTTTGTTATTTGGTTGCAGGGTTGCTTGAGAGAGACCATCTTCATCCTACGCCTCCCACGGATTGATAAACCTTAGGCCATCCACTTGAGGGAAATTTGCCACTGTCCTACAAACCTCTGCACTTGGAGGCCCAACAACGTCTACAAGAAGGTTGCGTAGTAGACATCAGTGACTATAACTTGCAAGATCGGATCTAGAACATGGATCTAATGGTGATAACATAAACAATTCAGATCTGAAATCATGGCACCTGGGCCCAAAGTGACAAGCATTAAGCATGGCAAAGTCATAGCAACATCAATCTCAGAACATAGTGGATACTAGGGATCAGGCCCTAACAAAATTAACTAGATTACATGATGAATCTCATCCAACTGCTCACCGACCAGCGACCCTACGAAGGAATTACTCACTCCCGATGGGGAGCATCATGGAATTGGTGATGGAGAAGGGTTGGTGATGACGAAGAACGAAGACCCCCTCTCTGGAGCCCCAAATGGATTCTAGATCTGGCCTCTCGATGAAGAACTGGGGGTGACGACGGCTTCATCTCATGGATCGCGATAATTCTTTCTCCCGCATTTTTTCTGGAAAAAATAGGATTTTATAGCGTCGGTTTCAGGGTCTGCGGGGCCACCAGGTGGGGACAACCCACCTGGGCGCGCCTGGAGGGGGGGCGCCCTGGTGGGTTGTGCTCACCCAGGTGCCCCCTTCGGTGGATCTTGGTTCCAGAAATTCTCTTTATTGATATAAAAAATCCTCGCAAAGTTTCGTTCCATTCCGAGAACTTTTATTTCTGCACAAAAACAACACCATGGTAGTTCTGCTGAAGACAACGTCAGTCCGGGGTTAGTTTCATTCAAATCATGCAAATTAGAGTCCAAAACAAGAGGAAAAGCATTAGGAAAAGTAGATATGTTGGAGACGTATCAACTCCCCCAAGCTTAAACCTTTGCTTGTCCTCAAGCAATTCAGTTGATAAACTGAAAGTGAAAAGAAAAACTTTTACGAACTCTTTTGCTCTTGTTTGCATAAATAAGCTTAAACAATACCCATGTTTTCAGCCACTATTATAAATAACCATGTCAACAATAACTCTTAAAAATTATATTAACTCATATCAATGACATAATCAGCTAGTGAGCAATAATAAGATATCTCAAACAGCAACACGTTATTAAAACAACCATGATATAATATGACAATGGTGGTATCTGTAGGATCGAAAGTATGTATAGAGGGGGGTGATTAGACTACTTGACCAAATAGAAATCTAGCCTTTTCCCAATTTTAGTTCTTGGCAGATTTTAGCTATCTTAGCACAAGTCAAGCAATCTCCACACAATTCAAGCAAGCATGCAAAAGAGTATATGAGCAGCGGAAAGTAAAGCATGCAACTTGCAAGAATGTAAAGGGAAGGGTTTGGAGGATTCAAACGCAATTGGAGACACGGATGTTTTTGTCGTGGTTCCGATAGGTGGTGCTATCGTACATCCACGTTGATGGAGACTTCAACCCACGGAGGGTAATGGTTGCCCGAGTCCACGGAGGGCTCCACCCACGAAGGGTCCACGAAGAAGCAACCTTGTCTATTCCATCACGGCCGTCGCCCGCGAAGGACTTGCCTCACTAGCGGTAGATCTTCACGAAGTAGGCGATCTCCTTGCCCTTACAAACTCCTTGGTTCAACTCCACAATCTTGTTGGAGGCTCACAAGTGACACCTAGCCAATCTAGGAGACACCACTCTCCAAGAAGTAACAAATGGTGTGTTGATGATGAACTCCTTGCTCTTGTGCTTCAAATGATAGTCTCCCCAACACTCAACTCTCTCTCACAGGATTTGGATTTGGTGGAAAGAAGATTTGAGTGGAAAGCAACTTGGGGAAGGCTAGAGATCAAGATTCATATGGTTGGAATGGAATATTTTGACCTCAACAAAAGTGTAGGTGGTTCTCTCTTAGAAAATGTGTATTGGAAGTGTAGGTATGTTCTGATGGCTCTCTCCACGAATGAAGAGTGGGTGGAGCGGTATATATAGCCTCCACACAAAATCTAACCGTTACACATAGTTTGCCAAACTCGGTGGGACCGAATAGTTAAACTCGGTCGGACCGATTCAGCAAACCTAGTGACCGTTAGGATTTTCGGTGGGACTGAGATGCAACTTGGTAGGACCGATATGGTTAGGGTTAGGGCATAACGTAATCTCGGTGTGACCGATTACACAAACTCGGTGGGACCGATTTTGGTAATAAGCTAACCAGAGAGTTGGTCAGGTAAACTTGGTGGGACCGATTCGCTCATCTCGGTGAGACCGAAATGTTAAAAAAGGGAAATAGAGAGTTTACATTGCAATCTCGGTGGGACCGATCGCTCACTTCAATTAGACCGAAACGTTACAATGGGAAACAGAGAGATTACAATGCCATCTCGGTGAGACCGAGATCCCTATCGGTGAGACCGATTTGGCTAGGGTTTGTGGCAGTGGCTATGACATTTGAAACTCGGTGGCGCTGGATAGAAAGAATCGGTGGGGCCGAGTTTGACTTTTGGTATAGGTCAAATGAGGATGTGGGAACGTAGTTTAGGATTTTGGAGCATATCACTAAGCACATGAAGCAAGAGGCTCATTAAGCAACACCTCATCCCTCCTTGATAGTATTGGCTTTTCCTATAGACTCGATGTGATCTTGGATCACTAAAATGTAAAATGTAGAGTCTTGAGCTTAAATCTTGAGCCAAACTTTTTGTCCTTAGAATCTTGAGGGATCCACTTTCCTCATCCATGCCATGCCATTCATTGAGCTTTTCCTGAAATATTAATCTTGGAATAATTTTAGCTCAATGAGCTATATGTTGTTAAGAATTACCAAAACCACCCAGGGATAGATGCACTTTCAATCTCCCCCTTTTTGGTAATTGATGACAAAATATAGATCAAAGCTTCGACAAACGATAATAAGAGTGAAAGATATTGTCGCTTTGAGAAGTATGTGAAAAGCAAGAGCTCCCCCAAAATTTGTGCATATCTTAAGATTTGCTTTGGACTGCAAATGCACAATGAGTTAGGATCATGGGTTACTCTTCCATGTCACATACATCTTGGTGGAGCGCTCAAAATGATAAGAATTAAATACATGCACTCATCACCAAGCAAAGTGAATGATCATATAAGGATAAGTATGATAATATCATCTAACAAGCATAAGTGTAGCTTATGATCAAACACATGATCATAAATGTCTCACAGATAATAGCATAGTATCTCAAGCAATCAAAAGCGAATAAAGTTCAACCAAGAAGACAAGAGAGAACAAAAGAAAACTCTCTCTCTCTCGAAGCCTATGATCTATACATTTTTTCCCCCTTTGGCAACAAGTTACCAAAAAGTTCCTAGAAAATGCATAGTACTATATCGTCTCTCAGGCTTGGTCTTCAGGTGGTGGTGTCCGGAGAACTCCAAGAACGAAGGCTTCAGTCGATGTAGATGGAGCTGCTGGGGTAGGTGTTGGAGCTGGTGGCACTGAAGCTGTAGCTGGTGCAGATGATGTGGCTCTGGTGTCAGAAACTGGCACTGCAGATGATCTCTGAGCTCTAGGCACTCTGGCAAATGCATCAGTGGTTGTTTTTCCCTTCCTCTCCTGCATGTCATCCTGTAGCTGCTCCACAGCTGACTGAATCTCAGTTACTTTGACATCTAAATCAAAGAATTTTTGTTCCATGATTCTTTCTAGGCTCTCCTGGTTTTGAGTTAGGGTGGCCAACCCCTTCTCAATCCTCAGAGTTGATGCTATCAAGTAACCAAGTTGTTCTTGCTTGCTCTTCAGAAAGTACTCAGATGCCTCCTCTTGAGTTGGCATCTTGGCAGCATTCTCTTTCTTTGCTTTCTCCTTCTTTGCTTGTGCTTGCACTGATGATGGTTCATTCTCATTCATCACAACTTGATTGTCCTCAAAATCTGGATAGATAGGCAAGTGTTCCTTATCCAACAAGTATTTGCCTGTGCCCATCTTTGAGTTTATCAACTCCTGGATCTGTGGGGCATATCCACAACTTCTTTTCTGGTCAGCTGCTGTCCTCTTGATAGTCTCAACTATAAGGCTCATGACCTTGAACTTCTGTGGCACTATATGTAGCAAGTTAATTGCATGGCCTCTGATCATTCTGTGATCTCCAGACTTGGGCAAGAGAGTGTGCCTAAGGATCCAATTGATTGTAGGCAGCCCTGACAGCAAGTGTTTTACTGACCCAAACTGGTGAGTCTAAAGATCATCTTCAGGAATCTCCTTGTACATGTTTGCCATAGAGTTGTGATCCATCTTCTTCTTGGCATAGACATCCAAGTCACCTTCTTGCTCTTCTGGGGCATTAATCAGATTTGCCCATTCCTCAATAGTTGAGTGGTACCTTGTACCTTCAGACATCCATACTATCCTGCCATCTGGATAGAAATGTGTTGTGGAGTAGAATTGCATTATGAGCTCCTCATTCCACTTTGTGAGCTTCTGCCCAACAAAGTATGCAACTCCACAAGCACTGAAGCTGTCATACACACTAGGATAGTGTTCCTCATTTTCATTGATATACTTCCAGTCGACCCACCTTATTTCACACACTATAGGCTTCTTGTCCAACAACACTGTCTCATAGAAATCCTGTTGTTCCTTGGTGTGGAACCTGTAATCAACAGCAGTTCTTCTTCTTGTAGCATAAGGATCTGTCTCTCTCCATTTCCTCAACCCTGAATCTCTCGTGATCTTCATGTTCTCAGCCACAGGATCAGCATCATTGTGGTCTGGAATCTTGGGTTTGAGCTTCCTCAGAACTTGTCCTTCATCATCTTCATCAGCAGCAACATCTGGCACTGGGGCCTTGTTCTTCTCAGCAGCTGGTATACTACTGGTATTCCTCTTAGGTGCACTCTTGGGCTTGGAGGCAGCTTTGGGTGCTTCTTTGGGCTTTGATGTTGCAGCCCCTGACTTTATAGCATCACCCATAAGCTTCTGGGCCTTAGGTGCTGGTGCAGCAACCTCTTATTCCTCTTCTTCTTCTTCTTCTTCTTCTTCAGAGTCTCTCCTCATAGAGGGTTTGCCAAGAACTCTGGCAGTAGTGGTTCTGACTCTCTTCTTCTTCTTATCTTGTCCAACAGCTTCCTCTTCTGACTCAATGGTAAACTTCATGGTTTCTCCAGTGCCAACCTTCCTAGGTTTGGAAGTGGGAACTCTCCTTGCAGGTGCCTTCTTCTGCATACCTGGCTTTGTGGCTGCAGCTAAGCCATATTCCTTCTTGAGCACCTTATTATTTGATGTGGCTTCCTCTTCCTCTACCACATAATCTTCATCCTCAGATTCTGAAGTTCTCTTCTTGCTTGCTCTAGTGGCAGCCTTTGGCAAATTGCTTGGGGTGCTTCTGCTACCCTCATCTGAGCTGCTAGAGGGACTAGTGCCCTCACTCATGTGAATCTGCTCCTCTGACTTGTTCTGGCCGTCACTCTGGTCAGACATGTTGCAAAAACTAACTGCAGACCCTGTGAATAGATTGTAGATGAGATAGAGTGGATGAGCATCACAAAATACAGAGATTTTTGCAAAAGAATGAGTCAAAAACTTAGTTTTAGTTTTCCACAGAAAGTATTTCGAATCAACCGATTTTCAAACTTGGTGATACCGAAGCAGTTGTTGGAACCAAAACTAGTGAACTTGGTCAGACCGAGTCACAGTTCGGTGGCACCAAGACTGCTAGGGTTTCACAAAGTCCTGAACTCGGTCACACCGATTTGCAATTCTCGGTCAGACCGAGAACCAAATGTGCAATGGCCTTGGCCGAATCGGTGGAACCGAGTTCTGCAACCCGGTGGGTCCGAGATGGTTTCGGCGGAAACCTAACCCTAAATTTTCAATTCAACTCTAATCTACGGAGTGTTTTGACTGGATAGAAGCGTTTCAATCGTGGCAAGATTCATCATGAACACAATGTGCTAGGAATCGGATGGGGATAGCACTGTGATCGAGTCCATACCCTAGTTCGGCGATGAACTCGCTACAGCGGCAACGGCGGGGAAGAATTCCATTGACGGCGGCGGAGACCAACAACAGGAGGCGGCTGGCGACGAGGAGGACGATCCGGAGACCTTGGAGGCAGAGCGAGCTATGCGTGGGCGAAGGGGTTTCGGAGAAATTTCCAAAAAAATTCCCATGAGTATATATAGCCCGACCCTGTCGGTGTGACCGAGTGGAACAACTCGGTGGCACCGAGATGCATAACTGTTGACAGCTACAGCAACTCGGTGTGACCAAAAAGTTCAAATCGGTTGCACCGAGATGAAAACCTAGATCGACTTAGTGATCTCGGTATGACCGAAATGGAGGAATCGGTCAGGCCGAAAAGCACAAAGAAGTTTTGGAAGTTTAAGTCTATGACGAATCGGGGACTCCAAGTGCTCCTCACACAGAGTGGTTCGAATCTAACTTGATCAAATTTTGTGATGTAGCATGAATAGAGTTTGAGACGAGAAAAACATAGATAGCTAGAGAGGGTTCTTAGGCATTCTTGTCCATCCACTTGGTGAAAGAAAATAAAACCAATCAATCAAAACAACAAGTGGATTTCCTCGAATGAGTAAAATATGCAATCAACATGCTCACACAATAAAATGGCAATTGAAATATGTGGCAAAGCATGCACAACCAATTCTAGCATCTAGGCAATGACTAGGTCATCTATATATGAGTATTTTGACTTAGGAGTCAAATGAGAACATTTGATCATAGGTCACACTCATCGTTTAAGCACAAGTGGGGTTACCACTTTTACATAAAGCATTGTTGTGTTCACACCACTAGAGTTGCTTTAGCTCAATTCTTAGAGTAAAGCTCCCCCTAGATGTGAGATCCCCCCTAATAGGGATGAACTAACCTTGAGTTTTGTCGATGATGACTTCATGTAGATGTTGAAGATGTGGATGCTCAATGTTGATGTAGATCATTTGGAGCTATCCATTGGAGTGAGTTGCACTTTCAATACCTACACGGGTTAGTCCCACAAGGAACAAACAAGGATATCCATAGACATAGAGTGATGCACACACAAGATGATGTCTATGAAAGCTTTTAGGTTACCTTGTCCCTTGTCTTACCAACAAGAGGGTTTGTGACTCCTTGAACTAGTGCAAGATGTGGAAGTTGATTGCACTTGTTCTTGCCAAGATGATAAGAGTGAAGTATGTTGGCGGAGTCACCCTCAAGAACTCTCTAGTTCTTCTTCTTCTGGATCCACACCATCTTGATGGGAATCCTCGGTGTTGTAGTTGTACTTGATGAAGTGGAACTTGAAGTAGTCTTGGGAACCCACTTGACCAAGGCCTTAGGAGCTTCTTCAAATGCATCAATTTCCTCTTGAAGCTTGTCCTTGCCTTTTTGCTTTTGATCTTGTGGTGGAAGATCATCTTGAGCTTGTGTCCCTTTGAAAGAAGTGGGATCATACTTCTCTTGTTGAGGAACAAACTTCATCTTGGGGTATTGATCTTCTTCCCACTCAACTCCATTGGCATTGAACTTTCGTTCAAAACCAACACCTTGATTCTTCCGGTGCCTTCCTTGCTTGCGTACAATTTCCTCGAATTGCTTACTTCCGGCAAGGCTCTTGTAAACACCTTTCTCTATAATTCCCTTCAATAAGCTATTTTCTTGCTCAAGTGTAACTTGGCTAAGAGAATCATTAGTGGAATTAAGAGAACTACTAGAAGCAACAATATTGGATTTAGCATGATTATTGTTACTACTAGAGGAAGAATATTTCTTGTACTTGTTACAAGACTTGACTTGAGGCATGTAAGTGGATAAGAGTAAACGCTTGGCAATGTAAAAAGAACTTTTCTTACGAAGATCATCATTGATTGCCTTTAAGAACTCATGCTCTTGCTCAAGGTTGAGCTTTTCAAAGCGTAATTTCTCATGAGTCCTTAAAAGTTCTCGATGATCTCCTAAGATAGTTTCATGAGCTAACTTAAGAGTGTTTAGTTCTTTAGCTAGAGACTCAATCTTCTCCTTATCATTGTCATTCGTTTTATCTTGATTAGCATGATTAATTGATGTTTCATCATAGTATTCATCACTAGAGTTGTCAACAAGTAAATCATCATCACCTAACAGGTCATCTTCATCACTATTAAAATCAACATACTCGGGGTGTGATACCTTTGGGCCTTTAGCCATGAAGCATGTTCCAACTCCTTCATTTGGTGAGTCAAATATGTCGTAGGAGTTGGTTGTCACAAGTGCTATACCGGCAACACCTTCATCTTGAGTATATTCGGAATCAGAGTGATAGCTTCTCTCGGAGTGGTTGTCGGAGTCGGAGCCGGATACCCATTCACCAACATGAGCTTGATGTCTTCGTTTTGTGTAGCTCCTTGATGACTTGTCCTTTCTTTCCAAATCCTTGCTTCTCCGTGAGGGTCTTCGTTGATAACGATCATCTCTACTCCTTCTTTATCTCGATGGTGATTCTTCTCTTCTACTTCTTCTCTTGGAAGAATCTTCTCTTCTCTTGTAGGGGGCCGTACACTCATTGGAATAGTGTCCGGGCCTTCCACAATTGTAGCAGTTTCGCTCTCGACTAGAAGATCTTTTGTCATTGTAGGACCTTGACTTGGAGCTTCTATCTTTGCTTCTACTCTTGTAGAACTTGTTGAAGTTCTTCACCATTAAGCTCAATTCTTCATTGAAGGTTTGTTTCTCACTCGATGATGTGGGGGCTTCACGTGAGGCTTTGTAAGAACCACTTGATTTGTTGTGAAGTTCCTCTTTATCCTTGAGTGACATCTCATGAGCAACAATTCTTCCAATGAGTTCCGTTGGCTTGAGATCTTTGTAATTGGGCATCATTTGGATCAATGTGCACACAGTATCATATTTTCCATCCAAGGCTCTAAGGATCTTCTTGATGATGAATCTATCGGTCATCTCTTCACTCCCTAAGCCGGCAATCTCATTTGTGATAAGAGCAAGCCTAGAGTACATTTCAGCGACACCTTCACCATCCTTCATTTTGAACTTGTCAAGTTGACTTTGAAGCACATCCAATTTGGATTCCTTGACGGAGTCGGTACCTTCGTGCATATCAATCAAAGTATCCCAAATTTCCTTTGCATTCTCAAGACGGCTGATTTTGTTGAATTCTTCGGTGCACATTCCGTTGAAGAGGATATCACAAGCTTGAGCGTTGTATTGCAACATCTTCAACTCTTCCGCGGTAGCTTCACGGTTTGGTTCTTTCCCATCAAAGAATTCACCTTGCAAGCCAATACACACAATAGCCCAAACAGCGGGGATATGTCCAAGAATATGCATTTTCATCTTATGCTTCCAACTAGCAAAATTAGTACCATCAAAGTAAGGACCTCTACGGTGATAATTTCCCTCACTAGACGCCATACTCTCCTAGGTTGTGAAACCAAGCCTATGACCACCAAAAGCTATGGAAATCAAAGCAAATGGAAACCAGAGCTCTGATACCACTTATAGGATCGAAAGTATGTCTAGAGGGGGGTGATTAGACTACTTGACCAAATAAAAATCTAGCCTTTCCCAATTTTAGTTCTTGGCAGATTTTAGCTATCTTAGCACAAGTCAAGCAATCTCCACACAATTCAAGCAAGCATGCAAAAGAGTATATGAGCAGCGGAAAGTAAAGCATGCAACTTGCAAGAATGTAAAGGGAAGGGTTTGGAGGATTCAAACGCAATTGGAGACACGGATGTTTTTGTCGTGGTTCCGATAGGTTGTGCTATCGTACATCCACGTTGATGGAGACTTCAACCCACGGAGGGTAACGGTTGCGCGAGTCCACAGAGGGCTCCACCCACGAAGGGTCCACGAAGAAGCAACCTTGTCTATTCCATCACGGCCATCGCCCATGAAGGACTTGCCTCACTAGCGGTAGATCTTCACGAAGTAGGCGATCTCCTTGCCCTTACAAACTCCTTGGTTCAACTCCACAATCTTTTTGGAGGCTCCCAAGTGACACCTAGCCAATCTAGGAGACACCACTCTCCAAGAAGTAACAAATGGTGTGTTGATGATGAACTCCTTGCTCTTGTGCTTCAAATGATAGTCTCCCCAACACTCAACTCTCTCTCACAGGATTTGGATTTGGTGGAAAGAAGATTTGAGTGGAAAGCAACTTGGGGAAGGCTAGAGATCAAGATTCATATGGTTGGAATGGAATATCTTGACCTCAACACAAGTGTAGGTGGTTCTCTCTCAGAAAATGTGTATTGGAAGTGTAGGTATGTTCTGATGGCTCTCTCCACAAATGAAGAGTGGGTGGAGGGGTATATATAGCCTCCACACAAAATCTAACCGTTACACATAGTTTGCCAAACTCGGTGGGACCGAATAGTTAAACTCGGTCGGACCGATTCAGCAAACCTAGTGACCGTTAGGATTTCGGTGGGACTGAGATGCAACTCGGTAGGATCGATATGGTTAGGGTTAGGGCATAACGTAATCTCGGTGTGACCGATTACACAAACTCGGTGGGACCATTTTTGGTAATAAGCTAACCAGAGAGTTGGTCAGGTAAACTCGGTGGGACCGATTCGCTCATCTCGGTGAGACCGAAATGTTACAAAAGGGAAACAGAGAGTTTACATTGCAATCTCGGTGGGACCGATCGCTCAGTTCGGTTAGACCGAAACGTTACGAAGGGAAACAGAGAGATTACAATCCCATCTCGGTGAGACCGAGATCCCTATCGGTGAGACCGATTTGGCTAGGGTTTGTGGCAGTGGCTATGACATTTGAAACTCGGTGGCGCCGGATAGAAAGAATCGGTGGGGCCGAGTTTAACTTTTGGTATAGGTCAAATGAGGACGTGGGAAGGTAGTTGAGGATTTTGGAGCATATCACTAAGCACATGAAGCAAGAGGCTCATTAAGCAGCACCTCATCCCTCCTTGATAGTATTGGCTTTTCCTATAGACTCAATGTGATCTTGGATCACTAAAATGTAAAATGTAGAGTCTTGAGCTTAAATCTTGAGCCAAACTTTTCGCCCTTAGAATTTTGAGGGATCCACTTTCCTCATCCATGCCATGCCATTCACTGAGCTTTTCCTGAAATATTAATCTTGGAATAATGTTAGCTCAATGAGCTATATGTTGTTAGGAATTACCAAAACCACCTAGGGATAGATGCACTTTCAATCTCCCCCTCTTTGGTAATTGATGACAACATATAGATCAAAGCTTCGACAAATGATAATAAGACTGAAAGATATTGTTCATGGTAGAAAAGATCCAGTCATGATGCACCCAACATTAGCTACACACAATGCATTAGCATGACAACAGTGCTCTCAGGTTCTAGCGCTTATTTTAGGAGGTGATGACACAACATAGAAGTAAATGGATAGTCCCTTCGCAGAGGGAAGCAGTGATTTGCAGCGGTGCCAGAGCTCAAGTTTTTTAAACAGAGGTAAATGATATTTTGGGAAATGCACCCTTCTTGTTTACTTCACGACCATCAGTTATCAATATCTTCCATGCTAAGCACGCTAGTGGCGGTTCCCAAGCGATAAAATTAAGGTTTACTCCCCCTCCACCAACAATCACACTCCACGGCTTGTCCGAAACAACGGGTGCTGTCCATACCATCAACAGCCCCCGGGGAGTTTTGTTTAATTATTTGCAATTTTGAGTTTGGGACTGGGAATCCCTATTATCGCCCTTTTCTCATGCGATGGCGAGTGAATAAACACTCATCTTGAGAATAACCCACTTAGCACGGAAGATACCGACTACCTCCTCTCGTTCCATGAACGATCCAGGCACACAAAATGATATTTATTTGAAGTTTTTGGAGGTGGCACATGAAAATTTACTTAGGAAGGCATGGTAATACCGCATATAGGTAGGTATGGTGGACTCATCTGTAATAACTTGGGTTCAAGGTTTTTGATGTACAAGTAGAATTCCCACTTAGTACAAGAGAATGCTAGCAATTAGGTTGAGAAGCGGCCAGCTAGAGAGCAGCAACGGTCATGAACATGCATTATGCATAAGTAACATTGGACACAAGCATGAGTAGGATATGAACACCATGAACATAAATATCATAGAGGCTATGTTGGTTTTGATTCAACTACGTGCATGAACCTATGCCAAGTCAAGCCACTCGAACATTCAGAGGAGGATACCATATCATCATACTACATCACAATCATTTTAACACAATGTTGATATCCAAGATAAATCATATCCACCCCTAGCTACTTATGCATGGAATGAGAAACTATAATCTCTCATTGTCATTGCAAACATGTTTAATCATAATGAGCTGAATCATGGATACTAGGTTAAACATATTTACAAAAACAGAACAAGTCGAGTTCATACCCGTTTCTCTCTGCCATGACCAGTTCATCAAATATCGTCATTATTGCCTTTCACTTGCATGACCGAACGATATGAAAATAATAATAGTGCAAGAGTGTCGTGGACTAAGATGGAATCTGCAAACATTTTATTCAACAGGAGAAAGCAAGGTAATGTGGGTTCTTTGTTAGATCAACAATTATGCATATGAGAGCCACTCAACATTTTCATCGTGTGGTCTTCTCCTTGGTACAACTCGAATAAAACGAAAAGAAATTCAGAGAAACATACTGAAATATTTTTGGAGTTTTTGGTTTTCTTGAACAAGCAAACAAAAGGGAAAAGCAAAAACGAGAAAAACTATTTACACGGGAAAGCTCCCAACAAGCAAAAGAAGAACAAGGAAATCTTTTTGGGTTTTCTTTTTGTACTACAACTAACTACTCTAGGAAGAAAAATAAAAAAGAAGAAGGAAATATTTTTGGATTTTCTCAAAGTTTTTCAAACACACAAAAAGAAAGCGAGAACATAAATTTAACATGGATGATACAATGAAAAAGTATGGACACCGACAACTGGAATAAAATATGTGAACATGAATGTAATGTCGGTGGGAATACATACTCCCCCAAGCTTAGGCTTTCGGCCTAACTTGGTAGTCAATCAGTAGCCTGGATAGTAGTCGGGGTGCTGAGGAGCGGGCATCCACGGATCCCACTGCTGAGGCTCCTCCTCCGTTGCAGCCTGGTTGTTCCGGTAGGCGATGATATCCGCAGGCATAATCCTGTATCCGCCCCTGGCAACAAGATCAAACAAGGCAGGTGCAGGCAATGGAATAATATCACGAGTATTAACGCTGAAAACCAGGTTATAAGGAATAGGAATGTTAGGGTAGTCGCGTGAAATAAACTGGTGGTGTTCCATGGCTGCGCGAACTAGGTAAACCTTGGGCAAAGGATAATCATGAAGGCGTATCTCAACATCGAAGCGAGCCGCCAAACGAGTAGCGTAAATACCACCATGTATTTTACCCTTGGATTTAGTAAGGTGAAGGCGGCGTGCCACAGTAGCTCCCAAGCTATAAGTGTTCTCGCCCTCAAGTGCATGACGTAAAACAGCAAGGTCTGGGTTACTCAGTGCACCCACCTTCTCTCTAGCAAGCAAGCATTTTGCAATGAAAAGAGTGAATTAATGAACAACAGGAAAATGCAAGCTAGCGGCAGTGATACCCGACACTCCTCTCGCATCACCCACTGTCAAGGTACGATAAAAGGCTTCAAACTTTGCAGGCCTAGGCTCTACCAAACCACCATCAGAAGAAAGCAAGCATATTTCACAGAACTCAGTAAGCGGTATCTGATGGGGCTCAGTGTATAAATTAAACTGCACCTCAGGAGGATTATTCCTAGGAAGGAAATTAAAACTATGAACAAAGGTGTTTGTGAGGAGATGATACTGTTCACATTCAGCTGCGATGAAGTCGGTGAGGCCGACATTAGCAGCATATTGTGTAAAGTCTTGAAGGATTCCAGCCCCTTCCATGAACGGGGTATGCGACCATTCACACGGCCATACTTCCGCCAGCCTCCGGGTATGGAGATCACTGTCAGACGACTCCCAAATAACTCCCTTGGAGTTCTTCTTGGAAGCAAATTTCCTAAAGATATTCATCCTTTTCCTATGAACAAAACTTCTGAAATTTTGAGTCCACAAATTTTTCTCAACAAAACTTCACAAAATTGATAGCAACTACTCATAGGGATGCATAGAAGCCATAACAAGCATTCAAACTACTTAGAACTCTTAAGAATTCAACATGCAAGCTCATCTACAGCAGCACCAAGAGTAGCTACTTATTCAAAATATAAACCACTAAAGCAAAAACTAATTGGACAAACGGAGGAGTCACATACCAAGCAACAATCCCCCGAAACAGTTTCGGAAATGGAGCTTCGAGCAAAGAGATCGAAATCCGCGGGTTTGGGAGCAAGAACACGAGAGAGAGAGAGAGAGAGAGAGAGAGAGAGAGAGAGAGAGAGAGAAATGGTGATTTTTTTCTGGAGGTAGGTGATGATGTGGTGTGAAGAGATAAGTGAGGGGGGTCACGTGGGGACCATAGCCCATCAGGGCGTGCGTGGGGGTCCTGGCGCGCCCAGGTGGGTTGTGCCCACTGATAACCCACAAGTATAGGGGATCGCAACAGTTTTCGAGGGTAGAGTATTCAACCCAAATTTATTGATTCGACACAAGGGGAGCCAAAGAATATTCTCAAGTATTAGCAGTTGAGTTGTCAATTCAACCACACCTGGATAACTCAATATCTGCAGCAAAGTATTTAGTAGCAAAGTAGTATTAGAGTAACGGTAACGGTGGCAAAAGTAGTAGTAGTAGTTTGGTAGTAATTGTAATAGTGGCAACCGAAAAGTAACTAAGCGGAAACAATATGTGAAAAGCTCGTAGGCATTGGATCGGTGATGGAGAATTATGTCGGATGCGATTCCTCATGCAATACTTATAACATAGGGTGACACAAAACTAGCTCCAATTCATCAATGTAATGTAGGCATGTATTCCGAATATAGTCATACGTGCTTATGGAAAAGAACTTGCATGACATCTTTTGTCCTACCTTCCCGTGGCAGCGGGGTCCTATTGGAAACTAAGGGATATTAAGGCCTCCTTTTAATAGAGTACCGGACCAAAGCATTAAGACTTAGTGAATACATGAACTCCTCAAACTACGGTCATCACCAGTAAGTATCCCGATTATTGTCACTTCAGGGTTAACGAATCATAACACATAATAGGTGGCAGACTAAGGCATAGCCTAGTGGTGGGGAGGGGTTGATGCCTTCCCACCCACCCAGGTTCAAGGCATGCTACTTGCAATTTGGGTTTGTTGCACCAATTATACTGTAGGGGTTCCCTTACAGTCTTTCTATCAAAAAAAACACATAATAGGTGACTATAGACTTGCAAGATAGGATCAAGAACTCACATGTATTCATGAAAACATAATAGGTTCAGATCTGAAATCATGGCACTCGGGCCCTAGTGACAAGCATTAAGCATAGAAAAGTCATAGCAACATCAATCTCAGAACATAGTGGATACTAGGGATCAAACGCTAACAAAACTAACTCGATTACATGGTAAATCTCATCCAACCCATCACCGTCCAGCAAGCCTATGATGGAATTACTCACGCACGGCGGTGAGCATCATGAAATTGGTGATGGAGGAAGGTTGATGATGACGATGGCGACGTATTCCCCTCTCCGGAGCCCTGAACCGACTCCAGATCAGCCCTCTCGAGAGAGATTAGGGCTTGGCGGCGGCTCCATATCGTAAAACGAGATGAGTCCTTCTCTCTGATTTTTTTCTCCCCGAACGTGAATATATAGAGTTGGAGTTGAGGTAGGTGGAGCACCAGGGGGCCCACAAGGCAGGGGCGCTCCCAGGGGGGTAGGCGTGCCCCCACCCTCGTGGACAGGGTGTGGGCCCCTGGCCTCTATTCTTTCGCCAGCATTTTTTATTAGTTCCAAAAACATTCTCCGTGAAGTTTCAGGTCATTCCGAGAACTTTTATTTCTGCACAAAAATAACACCATGGCAATTCTGCTGAAAACAACATCAGTCCGGGTTAGTTCCATTCAAATCATGCAAGTTAGAGTCCAAAACAAGGGGAAAAGTGTTTGGAAAAGTAGATACGATGGAGACGTGTCAACTCCCCCAAGCTTAAACCTTTGCTTTTCCTCAAGCAATTCAGTTGACAAACTGAAAGTGGTAAAGAAAAACTTTTACAAACTCTGTTTGCTCTTGTTGTTGTAATTATGTAAAGCCAACATTCAAGTTTTCAGCAAACATTATAAACTAACCATATTCACAATAACATTTAGGTCTCATGTTTACTCATATCAATGGCATAATCAACTAGCGAGCAATAATAATAAATCTCGGATGACAACACTTTCTCAAAACAATCATAATATGATATAACAAGATGGTATCTTGCTAGCCCTTTCTGAGGCCGCAAAACATAAATGCAGAGCACCCCTGAAGATCAAGGACTGACTAAACATTGTAATCCATGGTGAAAGAGATTCAGTCATAGTCATACTCAATATAAATTAATAGTAATGGATGAAAATAGCAGTGGTGCTCTCCAGCTGGTGCTTTTAATAAGAGGGTGATGACTCAACATAAAAGTAAATAGATAGGCCCTTCGCAGAGGGGAGCAGGGATTTGTAGAGGTGCGAGAGCTCGATTTTGAAACAGAGATAAATAATATTTTGAGCGGAATACTTTCATTGTCAACATAACAACCGAGAGATCTCGATATCTTCCATGCTACACACATTATAGGTGGTTCCCAAGCAGAATGGTAAAGTTTATACTCCCCCACCACCAACAAGCATCAATCCATGGCTAGCCCGAAACAACGGGTGCCTCCACCTAACAACAGTCCTGGGGGAGTTTTGTTTGCAATTATTTTGATTTGATTTGAGCATGGGACTGGGCATCCCGGTGACCAGCCATTTTCTCGTGAGTGAGGAGCGGAGTCCCCTCCTCTTGAGAATAATGCTACCACTTGAGCACTGCGTTGGTTTTCCCTTGAAGAGGAAAGGGTGATGCAGTAAAGTAGCGTAAGTATTTCCCTCAGTTTTTGAGAACCAAGGTATCAATCCAGTAGGAGACCACACTCGAGTCCCACACACCTACACAAGCAAATAAGAACCTCGCAACCAACGCGATAAAGGGGATGTCAATCCCTTCACATTCACGTACGAGAGTGAGATCTGATAGATATGATAAGATAATATTTTTGCAATTTTTATGATAAAGAGAAATAAAGATGCAAAGTAAAATAAACAGCAATAGAAATAGCTAAGTGTTGGAAGATTAATATGATGGAAAATATACCCGGGGGCATAGGTTTCACTAGTGGCTTCTCTCAAGATAGCATAAGTATTACGGTGGGTGAACAAATTACTATCGAGCAATTGATAGAATTGAGCATAGTTATGAGAATATCTAGGTATGATCATGTATATAGGCATCACGTCCGTGACAAGTAGACCAAAACGATTCTGCATCTACTACTATTACTCCACACATCGACCTCTATCCAGCATGCATCTAGAGTATTAAGTTCATAAGAACAGTAACACTTTAAGCAAGATGACATGATGTAGAGGGATAAACTCATGCAATATGATATAAACCCCATCTTGTTATCCTCGATGGCAATAATACAATACGTGCCTTGCTGCCCCTGCTGTCACTGGGAAACGACACCACAAGATTGAACCCAAAGCTAAGCACTTCTCCCATTGCAAGAAAGATCAATCTAGTAGGCCAAACCAAACGGTAATTCGAAGAGACTTGCAAAGATAACCAATCATACATGAAAGAATTCAAAGAAGATTCAAATATTGTTCATAGATAATCTTGATCATAAACCCACAATTCATCGGTCTCGACAAACACACTGCAAAAGAAGATTACATCGAATAGATCTCCAAGAGAATCGAGGAGAACTTTGTATTGAGATCCAAAGAGAGAGAAGAAGCTATCTAGCTAATAACTATGGACCCGAAGGTCTGAGGTAAACTACTCACACATCATTGGAGAGGCTATGGTGTTGATGTACAAGCCCTCCGTGATCAATGCCCCCTCCGGCAGGATGCCGGAAAAGGCCCCAAGATGGGATCTCACGGGTAGAGAAGGTTGCGGCGGTGGAATTAGGTTTTCGTGGATGCTTCTGATGGTTTGGGGCTATGTAGGTATATATAGGAGGAAGAAGTAGGTCAGTGGAGCCACGAGGGGCCCACAAGGGTGGAGGGCGCGCCTGGGGGAGGTGGGCGCGCCCCCTACCTCGTGGCTGCCTCGTCTGTTGCTTGACGTCCACTCCAAGTCCTCCGGATCACGTTTGTTCCAAAAATCACATTCCCGAAGGTTTCATTCCGTTTGGACTCCGTTTGATATTCTTTTTCTGCGAAACACTGAAATAGGCAAAAAAGCAGCAATTTGGGCTAGGCCTCCGGTTAATAGGTTAGTCCCAAAAATAATATAAAAGTGTATAAATAAGCCCATTAAACATCCAAAACAGAATATATAATAGCATGGAACAATAAAAAATTATAGATACGTTGGAGACGTATCAAGCATCCCCAAGCTTAATTCCTGCTCGTCCTCGAGTAGGTAAATGATAAAAACAGAATTTTTTATGTGGAATGCTACTTAGCATAATTTTCAATGTAAATCTTTTTATTGTGGCATGAATATTTAGATCCGAAAGATTCAAGATAAAAGTTTAATGTTGACATAAAAACAATAATACTTCAAACATGCTAACCAACCAATTATGTCTTATCAAAATAACATAGCCAAAGAAAGCTTATACCAACAAAATCATATAGTTAGGCTATGTTTCAATATTGTCACACAAACATTCTCATCATGCATAACCCCGATGACAAGCCGAGCAATTGGTTCATACTTTTAACGCGCTTCAGCCTTTTCAACTTTTACGCAATACATGAGCGCAAGCCATGGATATAGCACTATGGGTGGAGTAAAGTATAATGATGGGGGTTATGAGAGAAGACAAAAAGGTAGAAAGTCTCACATTGACGTGGCTAATTAATAGGCTATGGAGATGCCCATCAATTGATGTCAATGAGAGGAGTAGGGATTGCCATGCAACGGATGCATGCATCCAACTCGCTTGCTCACGAAGACCTAGCGCATTTTGAGGAAGCCCATCATTGGAATATACAAGCCAAGTTCTATAATGAAAATTTCCCACTAGTATATGAAAGTGACAACATAGGAGACTCTCTATCATGAAGATCATGGTGCTAGTTTGAAGCACAAGTGTGGAAAAAGGATAGTAACATTGTCCCTTCTCTCTTTCTCTCTCATTTTTTTGGGCCTTCTCTTTTTTTTCTTGGCCTTTTTTTCCTTTTTTTATTTTAGTCCGGAATCTCATCCCGACTTGTGGGGGAATCATAGTCTCCATCATCCTTTCCTCATATGGGACAATGCTCTAATAATGATGATCATCACACTTTTATTATTTACAACTCAACAATTACAACTCAATACTTAGAACAAAATATGACTCTATGTGAATGCCTCCGGCGGTATACCGGGATATGCGATGAATCAAGAGTGACATGTATGAAAAAATATGAATAGTGGCTTTGCCACAAAATACGATGTCAACTACATGATCATGCAAAGCAATATGACAATGATGAAGCGTGTCATAATAAACAGAATGGTGGAAAGTTGTCATGGTGGCTGTTTTGAGGAAGATATAAGGAGGCTTATGTGTGATAGAGCGTATCATATCACGGGGTTTGGATGCATCGGCGAAGTTTGCACCAACTCTCAAGGTGAGAAAGGGCAATGTGCGGTACCGTAGAGACTAGAAAATTGTGGAAGGTTGAGAATGCGTATAATCCATGAACTCACATTAGTCATAAAGAACTCATATACTCATTGCAAAACTTTATCAGCCCTCGAAGCAAAGTACTACTACGCATGCCCCTAGAGGGATAGATTGGTAGGAAAAGACCATCGCTCGTCCCCGACCGCCACTCATAAGGAAAGCAATAAAACAACACCTATGTGTCAAAATTGTAACACAAATTTTTCCATACGTGCATGCTACGGGACTTGCCAACTTTAACACAAGTATTTCTCAATTTCACAATTACTCAACTAGCACACTCTAATATTACCACCTTTATATCTCAAAACACTTATCAAGTATCTAACTTCTCATGATATTTAATGAACTCAATATGGAAGATTAATTTCACGATTAAAGAAAATTACCATGTTGTTTAAGACTCTCAAAATAATATAAGTGAAGCACGAGAGATCCATAATTTCTATAAAATATAACCACCGTCGTGCTCTAAAAGATATAAGTGAAGCACTAGAGCAAAAACTATATAGCTCAAAAGATATAAGTGAAGCACAAAGAGTATTCTAACAAATTCCGAATCATGTGTGTCTCTCTCAAAAGGTGTGTACAGCAAATATGATTGTGGAAAACTAACAAACAAAGACTCAAATCATACAAGACGCTCCAAGAAAAACACATATCATGTGGTGATAAAAATATAGCTCCAAGTAAATTACCGATGGATGAGGACGAAAGAGGGGATGCCTTCCGGGGCATCCCCAAGCTTTGGCCTTTTGGTGTCCATGGATTTACCTTGGGGTGCCTTGGGCATCCCCAAGCTTAGGCTCTTGCCAATCCTTGTTCCATACTCCATAAAATCTTTACCCAAAACTTGGAAACTTCACAACACAAAACTTAACAGAAAATCTCGCGAGCTCCGTTAGCGAAAGAAAACAAAACATCACTTCAAGGTATTGTATTGAACTCATTCTTTATTTATATTGGTGTTAAACCTACTGTATTCCAACTTCTCTATAGTTAATAAACTATTTTATTAGCCATAGATTCATCAAAATAAGCAAAGAACACACGAAAGACAGAATCTGTCAAAAACAGAACAGTCTGTAGTAATCTGTAACTAACGCAAATTTATGGAACTCTAAAAATTCTGCCAGAATAGGACGATAAATATATTTTTTGATATGCTTCAATTGGAATAAATATTATATCACGTTCTGGTAATTTTTAACAATTGTTTTTGTGAACAGAAAGTTTCTGGAATTTTCAGCAAGATCAAATAACTATCATCCAAGAAGATCATATAGGTTTAACTTGGCACAAACACAAATTAAAACACAAAAACAAATCTAACTAGAGGCTAGATCAAAGATTTATTCCTAAAAAGAAGCAAAAAGCAAAAAGCAAAGAAAAACTAAAATAGAATTGGCTTGCCTCCCAACAAGCGCCATCGTTTAACGCCCCTAGCTAGACATAAAAGCAAGGATAGATCTAGGTATTGCCATCTTTGGTAGGAAATCCATAAGTGGCTCTCATAATAGATTTATAAGGTAATTTAATTTTATTTCTAGGGAAGTGTTGCATACCTTTCCTTAACGTAAATTGGAATCTAATATTCCCTTCCTTCATATCAATAATTGCATCAATCGTTCTAAGGAAAGGTCTACCAACAATAATAGGACATGAAGGATTGCAATCTATATCAAGAACAATAAAATCTACGGGCACATAGTTCCTATTTGCAACAATAAGAACATCATTGATTCTTCCTATATGTTTCTTAATGGTGGAATCCGCAAGGTGTAAGTTTAAAGAGCAATCATCAAATTCACGGGGAAACCTAACAAATCACATAATGTTTTTTTGGAATCGTGGAAACACTAGCACCCAAATCACACAAATCATAGCATTTATGATCTTTAATTTTAATTTTACTAGTAGGTTCCCACTCATCATAAAGTTTTCTAGGGATAGAAACTTCCAACTCAAGCTTTTCTTCATAAGATTGCATCAAAGCATCAACGATATGTTTAGTAAAAGCTTTATTTTGACTATAAGCATGCGGAGAATTTAGAACGGATTGCAACAAGGAAATACAATCTATCAAAGAGCAATTATCATAGTTAAATTCCTTGAAATCCAAAATAGTGGGTTCATTGCTATCTAAAGTTTTAACCTCTTCAATCCCACTTTTACCTAATTTTTGCATCAAGCTCTAAAAACTCTGAATTTTGGAACGCCTTCTAGGTAAAGGTGGATCATCTCTAGTCCCATCATTATCAAGATTCATATTGCAAAACAAAGATTTAATAGGGGACACATCAATAACTTTTAGATCCTCACCTTTATTCTCATAAAAATTAGAAGAACACGCTTTTACAAAGCAATCTTTCTTAGCACGCATCCTAGCAGTTCTTTCTTTGCACTCATCAATGGAAATTCTCATGGCTTTGAGAGACTCATTGATATCATGCTTAGGTGGAATAGATCTAAGTTTCAAAGAATCAACATCAAGAGAAATTCTATCAATGTTCCTAGCCAATTCGTTAACTTTAAGCAATTTTTCTTCAAGCAAAGCATTGAAATTCTTTTGTGAATTCATAAACTCCTTAACACTAGTCTCAAATTCAGAGGACATGTTATTAAAATTTCCATAAGAGTTGTTGTAGGAATTACCATAATTATTAGAGGAATTACTAGGGAACGGCCTAGGATTTAAGTTTCCTGTATACGCGTTATTACCAAAATTATTCCTACCAACAAAATTCACATACGTAGATTCATTATTATTCTCAATCAAAGTAAACAAAGGCATATCATTAGGATCAGAAGAAACACTTTTAGTAGCAAATAATTTCATAAGTTCATCCATCTTTCCACTCAAAACATTAATTTCTTCTATCGCATGCACTTTTTTACTAGTAGATCTTTCGGTGTGCCATTGAGAATAATTAACCATAATATTATCTAGGAATTTAGTAGATTCTCCTAAAGTGATTTCCATAAAAGTGCCTCCCGCGGCCAAATCTAAAAGATTTATAGAAGCAAAATTTAATCCGGCATAATTTTTTTGTATAATCGTCCAAAGATTCAAACCATGTGTAGGGCAATTACGTATCATTAATTTCATCGTCTCCCAAGCTTGTGCAACATGTTCATGATCAAGTTGCTTAAAATTCATAATATTGTTTCTAAGAGAGATGATCTTAGCGGGAGGAAAATACTTAGAGATAAAAGCATCTTTGCACTTTCCAAGAATCAATACTATTTTTAGGCAAAGACGAAAACCAAGTTTTAGCATGATCTCTAAGAGAAAACGGAAATAGCTTCAATTTAACAATATCATTCTCCACATCTTTCTTCTTTTGAATATCACAAATCAAGGAAGCTATTTAGATGGGTAGCGGCATCTTCACTAGGAAGGCTGGCGAATTGATCATCATGACAAGATTCAACAAAGCAACATTAATTTCACAAGATTCAGCTTTGGTAAGAGGAGCAATCGGAGTGCTAAGAAAATCATTGTTGTTGGTATTGATAAAGTCACACAATTTAGTATTATCTTGAGCCATCGTGACAAGCAAGCAATCAAACACACGAGCAAACAAGAAGCAAGCGAAAAAGAGGCGAACAGAAAAGAGAGGGCGAATAAAACAGCAAGGATGAAGTGGGGGAGAGGAAAACGAGAGGCAAATGGAAAATAATGTAATGCGAGGGATAAGAGTTTGTGATAGGTACTTGGTATGTCTTGACTTGTGCGTAGGTCTCCTCGGCAACGGCGCCAGAAATCCTTCTTGCTACCTCTTGAGCACTGCGTTGGTTTTCCCTTGAAGAGGAAAGGGCGATGCAGTAAAGTAGTGTAAGTATTTACCTCAGTTTTTTAGAACCAAGGTATCAATCCAGTAGGAGACCACGCTCGAGTCCCACGCACCTAGACAAGCAAATAAGAACCTCGCAACCAACGCGATAAAGGGGTTGTCCACGGTTACGTACGAGACTGAGATCTGATAGATATGATAAGATACTATTTTTGGTATTTTATGATAAAGATGCAAAGTAAAATAAACGACAATAGAAATATCTAAGTGTTGGAAGATTAATATGATGGAAAATAGACCCGGGGGCCATAGGTTTCACTAGTGGCTTCTCTCAAGATAGCATAAGTATTACGGTGGGTGAACAAATAACCGTGGAGCAATTGATAGAATTGAGCGTAGTTATGAGAATATCTAGGTATGATCATGTATATAGGCATCACGTCTGTGACAAGTAGACCAAAACGATTCTGCATCTACTACTATTACTCCACACATCGACCGCTATCTAGCATGCATCTAGAGTATTAAGTTCATAAGAACAGAGTAACGCTTTAAGCAAGATGACATGATGTAGAGGGATAAACTAATGCAATATGATATAAACCCCATCTTGTTATCCTCGATGGCAACAATACAATACATGCCTTGCTGCCCCTGCTGTCACTGGGAAAGGACACCGCAAGATTGAACCCAAAGCTAAGCACTTCTCCGATTGTAAGAAAGATCAATCTAGTAGGCCAAACCAAACTGATAATTCGAAGAGACTTGCAAAGATAACCGATCATACATAAAAGAATTCAGAGAAGATTCAAATATTGTTCATAGATAATCTTGATCATAAACCCACAATTCATCGGTCTCGACAAACACTGAAATAGGCAAAAAAACAGCAATTTGGGTTGGGCCTCCGGTTAATAGGTTAGTCCCAAAAATAATATAAAAGTGTATAAATAAGCCCATTAAACATCCAAAACAGAATATATAATAGCATTGAACAATCAAAAATTATAGATACGTTGGAGACGTATCAAATAACCCGCCTAGCATGGAAGATACATACAACCCTAGTTGATACATGAGCTATTCGAGCATACAAAACAGAATTTCATTTGAAGGTTTAGAGTTTGGCACATACAAATTTACTTGGAACGGCAGGTAGATACAAGTGGACTCATGTGGAATAACTTTGGGGTTTATGGAAGTGGATGCACAAGCAGTATTCCCGCTTAGTACAAGTTAAGGCTAGAAAAGACTGGGAAGCGACCAACTAGAGAGCGACAATAGTCATGAACATGCATTAAAATTAATAAACATTGAGTGCAAGCATGGGTAGGATATAATCCACCATGAACATAAATATCGTGGAGGCTATGTTGATTTTGTTTCAACTACATGTGTGAACATGTGCCAAGTCAAGTCACTCGAATCATTCAAAGGAGGATACCACCCTATCATACCACATCACAACCATTTTAATAGCATGTTGGCACACAAGGTAAACCATTATAAACTCCTAGCTAATTAAGCATGGCATAAGCAACTATAATCTCTAATTGTCATTGTAAACATGTTTCATTCATAATAGGCTGAATCAGGAACGATGAACTAATCATATTTACAAAAACAAGAGAGGTCGAGTTCATACCAGCTTCTCTCATCTCACTCAGTCCATCATATATCGTCATTATTGCCTTTTACTTGCACGACTGAATGGTGTGAATAATAATAATAGTGCACGTGCATTGGACTAAGCTGGAATCTGCAAGCATTCAGTACAAGGGAGAAGACAAGGTAATATGGGCTCTTGGTTAAATCAACAATAAAGCATATAAGAGCCACTTAACATTTTCATTATGGTCTTCTCGTCTCAACCCCCAAAGAAAAGAAAAGAAAAGAAATAAAACTATTTACACGGGAAAGCTCCCAATAAGCAAAAGAAGAACGAGAAATTGTTTTGGGTTTTCTTTTAATTATTACGACTACAAGCATGGAAAGTAAATTAACTAAAAGCTACAACTAATTTTTTTGGTTTTTTCTTAAGGTTTTTCAAACACACAAGAAGAAAGCGAGAAAAAGGAAAATAAACTAGCATGGATAGTACAATGAAAAAGTGTGAGCACCGACAACTAGAATGAGTGTGTGAACATGAATGTAATGTCGGTGATAAATACATACTCCCCCAAGCTTAGGCTTTTGGCCTAAGTTGGTCTATGCCCATGGATCAAAGCTACTCTCACCGGTGTACTGAGAAGGATCCTCGGGGTGACACTGGTTGGCGATCTCCTCCGGATCCCACAGATAAACAGACTGACGGTGAGGATCAAGTGGTGGCTGCGGCTCGGGCTCTCGAGCTGGTGTTAGCTAGGTTCCGGTAGGCATGAATGGCCTCCGGCAGAACAAGGTACATGCCTGAAGATAAGTTGAACAAAGAAGGAGCAGGCAAAGTAATAGTCTCAAAGTAATTATTATCAAATATTAGTCTATAGTTAAGCATCTGTTTCTTATTCTTAGCAATAAAATCATGTGCTACCATACTCTTATAGTCTAGAAAAAACAGGAGGCAACAACTTTTCTTCTTTCTCATAATGCCTAATAGGTATGTTAAAGTGTGCAGCGAGGCACGAGGCGGAGATACCTCCCAAGATGGGACCCTTCTTACAGTTCAGATTTAACCGCTTGGCAACAATAGCGCCTAGACTAAAAGTGTTATCACGAAACAAGGCATGGCACAAAATAACAATATCAGGGGCACTAAGGTTTCCACAGTTCCCGCGACCAATTAAACATCTACTAGCAAATATTGCAAAGTAACGTAGAACAGGAAAGTGTATGCTAGTGATTCTTGCATCGGAAACTTTCCTCGTTTCCCCTACAACAATCATATCAATAAACCCTTCCACATCATTACGATGTGGTTCCTCTATGCTGCCCGCAAAGGGTAACTTGCAAACCTCACAAAAATCATAAAGGGACATCTCCTTATACTCATCATATAAATAAAAATCCACCGAAGGTGGTGATCTCCTAGCATGGAAATGAAAATTTTGCACAAAAATATTAGTGAGTAGGAGATACTGTTCACGCTGGTCGCGGAGGAACTCGGTGAGGCCCGCATTCCCAGCCAAATAATAAAAATCATCGTGAACTCCCGGCTGCTCTCAAGAATTCATCACAAGGCCATTCACACGGACGAACTTCCGCGGTGCGAGGAAGATTATACTTAGGCTTCTTATTCTCTTCACTTTGTTTATCCTTCGAGCTTTGGCTGGAAGAGCCCCTCAAAAATCTCTTCATCATTTTCTGAAAATTTCTGAAATTTTTAGCAACTTAAAATAAAAGTGAACCAAACTCAACAAAATTGATAGCAACTACTCCCACAAGTGCCTAGAGACTATATCATGCAATAGAACTACTTGGGACCATATAAATTTGACATGAAAGCTCAAGATTAGGGTCACCTCAGCAGCAAAAATTTGCAATGAATAAAGCACTAGAACAAAAACTAATTGGACCATTGTAGGAGTCACATACCAAAGAACAATCCCCCAAAACAGTTTTGTGAGTGGAGCTTTGAGCAAAGAGATAAAAAATGGCAGCAAGATGAACTAGAACTCGTGCTTGAGCTGGTTGGTAATTTTTGGAAGGAAGAAGGAGTGTGTGGGTGCTGGAATAAGTGGAGGGGGCCACCAGGGGCCCATGAGGCAGGGGGCACGCCCAGGGGGTGGATGCGCCCTGGACCCTCGTGGCTAGGTGCTAGCTCCCCCTGATGTGTTCTCACAGCCAGATACTCTCAAATATTCTACAAAAAATCATATTTCATTTTTATGGCATTTGGAGAACTTTTATTTCGTATTTTTTTATTGCAAGGACAATTCAGAAAATAGACAGAAAATACTATTTTTGCTTTATTTAATCTAAATAACAGAAAGCAAAGGAAGGGTACAGAAGGTTGTGCTTTCTAACTTCATCCATCTCATGCTCATCAAAAGGAATCCACTAACAAGGTTGATCAAGTCTTGTTAACAAACTCTTTTCGAATAACATGGTACCGGAGAAATTTCGAATAACACTAGGTTACCTCAACGGGGATATGCACATCCCCAACAATAAGAATATCATATTTTTTCTTGACAGTAGGAAGAGTAAATTCAAAACCTCCAATAATAATCGATGGAATTTTTCCAATAGAATTGATAGTGTGGACTTGAGGTTGTTTCCTCGGGAAGTGTACGGTATGCCCATTACATTAACATGAAAAGTGACAATTCCTTTGTTGCAATCAATAACAGCCCCTACAGTATTCAAAAAGGGTCTACCAAGGATAATCGACATACTATCGTCCTCGGTAATATCAAGAATAACAAAGTCCGTTAAAATAGTAACATTTGCAACCACAACAGGCACATCCTCACAAATACCAACAGGTATGGCGGTTGATTTATCGGCCATTTGCAAAGATATTTCAGTAGGTGTCAACTTCAAATCAAGTCTATGATATAAAGAGAGAGGCATAAAACTAACACCGGCTCCAAGATCACATAAAGCAGTTCTAACATAGTTTCTTTTAATGGAGCATGCTATAGTTGGTACTCCTGGATCTCCAAGTTTCTTTGGTATTCTGCCCTTAAAAGTATAATTAGCAAGCATGGTCGAAATTTCAGCTTCCGGTATCTTTCTTTTATTTGTAACAATATCTTTCATATACTTAGCATAAGGATTCGTTTTAAGCATATCAGTCAAACGCATACGCAAAAAGATAGGTCTAATCATTTCAGCAAGCGCTCAAAATCCTCATCATGCTTTTTCTTGGATGGTTTAGGAGGAAAAGGCATGGGTTTGTGAACCCATGGTTCTCTTTCTTTACCTTGCTTCCTAGCAACAAAGTCTCTCTGATCATAACGTTGATTCTTTGATTGTGGGTTATCAAGATCAACAACATGTTCAATCTCTACATCATTGTCATTGCTAGGTTGAGCATCAACATGAACATCATCATTAACATTATCACTAGGTTCATGTTCATTACCAGATTGTGTTTCAGCATAAGATATAGAAATATCATTGGGATTCTCAGGTGTGTCAACAACAGGTACACTAGAAGCATGCAAAGTCCTATCATTTTTCTTTTTCTTCTTCTTAGAAGGACTAGGTGCTTCAACATTAGTTCTCTGAGAATCTTGCTCAATTCTCTTAGGGTAGCCCTCAGGATACAAAAGTTCCTGAGTCATTTTACCCCCTCTAGTCACAACTCTAACAACATTATCCTTTTTCTTATTTTTTTAATTCATTACGCGGATCATTTTGAGCTTTAAGCACTTGTTCTACTTGAGTGGTAACCATAGAAGCATGTTTACTAATGAGTTTAAGTCCACCCTTAACTCTAGACATATAATCACTCAAGTGTTCAATCATATAAGCATTTCGTTTCAATTGTCTACCAACATAAGGATTGAAGTTTTCTTGTTTGACAATAAAATTATCAAACTCATCTAAGCATTGGCTAGCAGACTTATAACGAGGAATATCACCTTCATCAAATCTATAGAGAGAATTTACCTTTACTACCTATGTCGGGTTATCAAGACCATGTATTTCTTCAACTGGCGGCAAATTAAGACCATGTATTTCTTCAATCGGAGGTAAATTCTTCACATCATCAGCTTTAATACCCTTTTCTTTCATAGATTTCTTTGCCTCTTGCATATCTTCAGGACTAAGAAGTAGATAGGTGAAGTAGCAAAAGCAGGGTCATATTTCGTTCTAGCATTCAAAGATTTTTCTTTCAGCTTAGCTAATAATTTCTTAAGATCATTTCTATCATTGCAAGCAAGAAAGTCTCTAGCAGTTTCTTCATCCATAACATAACCCTCAGGCACAACAGGAAATTCATATCTAGGGGGAGAATCTTCATCATAACTTTCATCAATATTATCAGTTTCAATAATTTCATTCTCTCTAGCCCTAGCATGTTGTTCATCAAGAAATTCACCTAGTGGCACAATAGTATCAAGCATAGAAGTAGTTTCATCATAAGTATCATGCAAAGCAGAAGTGGCATCATCAATAACATGCGACATATCAGAATTAATAGCAGAAGCAGGTTTAGGTGTCGCAAGCTTACTCAAAACAGAAGGTCAATCAAGTGGAGAGCTAGATGGCAGTTCCTTACCTCCCCTCGTAGTTGAGGGAAAATCTTAGTTCTTTCGTCTTTCAAGTTCCTCATAATGATCAGCAGATATAAATCCCAAGTGACTCAAAGAATAGAGCTATGCTCCCCGGCAATGGCGCCAAAAAATAGTCTTGATAACCCACAAGTATAGGGGATTGCAACAGTTTTTGAGGGTAGAGTATTCAACCCAAATTTATTGAATCGACACAAGGGGAGCCAAAGAATATTATCAAGTATTAGCAGTTGACTTGTCAATTCAACCACACCTGGATAACTTAATATCTGCAGCAAAGTATTTAGTAGCAAAGTAGTATGGAAGTAACGGTAACAGTGGCAAAAGTAACAGTAGTAGTTTTGTAGTAATTGTAGCAGTGGCAACGGAAAAGTAACTAAGCGGAGAACAATATGTGAAAATCTCGTAGGCATTGGATCGGTGATGGAGAATTATGTCGGATACGATTCCTCATGCAATAGTTATAACATAGGGTGACATAGAACTAGCTCCAATTCATCAATGTAATGTAGGCATGTATTCTGAATATAGTCATACGTGCTTATGGAAAAGAACTTGCATGACATATTTTGTCCTACCCTCCCATGGCAGCGGGGTCCTATTGGAAACTAAGGGATATTAAGGCCTTCTTTTAATAGAGTACTGGACCAAAGCATTAACACTCAGCGAATGCATGAACTCCTCAAACTACGGTCATCACCGGTAAGTATCCCGATTATTGTCACTTTGGGGTTAACGGATCATAACACATAATAGGTGACTATAGACTTGCAAGATAGGATCAAGAAGTCACATATATTCATGAAAACATAATAGGTTCAGATCTGAAATCATGGCACTCGGGCCCTAGTGACAAGCATTAAGCATAACAAAGTCATAGCAACATCAATCTCAGAACATGGTGGATAGTAGGGATCAAACCCTAACAAAACTAACTCGATTACATGGTAAATCTCATCCAACCCATCTCTTCCAGCAAGCATACGATGAAAATACTCACGCACGGCGGTGAGCATCATGAAATTGGTGATGGAGGAAGGTTGATGATGACGATGGCGACGGATTCCCCTCTCCGGAGCCCCGAACGGACTCCAGATCAGCCCTCCGGAGAGAGATTAGGGCTTGGAGGTGGCTCCATATCGTAAAACGCGATGAGTCCTTCTCTCTAATTGGTTTCTCCCCGAACATGAATATATAGAGTTGGAGTTGAGGTCGTTGGAGCACCAGGGGGCCCACGAGGCAGGGGGCGCGCCCCCACCCTCGTGGACAGGGTGTGGGCCCCCTGGCCTTGATTCTTTTGCTAGTTTTTTAATTAATTCCAAAAATATTCTCCGTGAAGTTTCAGGTCATTCCGAGAACTTTTATTTCTGCACAAAAATAACACGATGGAAGTTCTACTGAAAACAACGTCAGTCCGGGTTAGTTCCATTCAAATCATGCAAGTTAGAGTCCAAAACAAGGGCAAAAGTGTTTGGAAAAGTAGATACGATGGAGACGTATCACCCACCTGGTGCACCTCCCTCTGATGTTATTTGCACCAAAAATTCTTAAATAATCACAAAAAAGCGTATTAAATTTTCAGAGCATTCTGAGAACTTTTATTTTTGGGTCATTTTTTATTGCACGGGAAATTCAAAAAACAGACAGAACATGACATTTTATTTTGTTTAACTAATAGAAACAGAAAACAAAAGGTAGGGACAGAAGGTAGTGCTTACTAAATTCATCAACTTCTTACCTCTCAAAAATGATCCATTAATAAGGTTGATCAAGTCTTATTAACAACCACTTCCGATTAGCATGAAACTGAAGAACTTTCGTAAATCACTAGGTTACTTCAACGGGGATGTGAATATCCCCAACAATAAGCATTTCATGTTTCTTTTGGGCAGTAGGTGGAGGTATTTGAAAACTTCCAATAGTGATTGTCGGAGATTTTTCAATAACATTAATACCATTCACTTGGAATTGTTTCTTTGGAAAGTGCACCGTATGCTCATTATCATTGATATGAAAAGTGACCTTGCTTTTATTGCAATCAATAACAACCCCTGCAGTATTCAAGAAGGGTCTACCAAGGATAATCTACATGTTGTCATCCTCGGGCATCTTAGGTATAACAAAGTCAGTCAAAATAGTAACATTAGCAAGAACAATGGGCACATCCTCACAAATACCGATAGGTATGGGGGTTGATTTGTTAGCCATTTGCAAAGATATTTCAGTAGGTGTGAGTTTATTCAAATCAAGTCTTTTATATAAAGAGAAAGGCATGACACTAACACCAGCTCCTAAATCACATAAAGCAGTTTTCACATAGTTTCTTTTTATGGAGCAAGGTATAGTTGGTATTCCCGGATCTCCAAGTTTATTAGGTAATCCATCTTTAAATGTACAATTAGCAAGCATGGTGGAGATTTCAGCTTCCGGTATTTTTATCTGATTGGTATGATGTCTTTCATATACTTTGCATAAGGAGGCATTTTAAGGATATCAGTCAAGCGAGTACGCAAAAAGACTGGCCTCAGCATTTCAGCAAAGCGTTCAAATTCTTCATCATCTTTCTTTTTAGTTGACTTAGGTGGAAAGGGCATAGGTTTTTGAACCCACAGTTCTCTTTCTTTACCGTGTTTCTAGCAATAAAGTTCCATTTAATCATGTCATTTATTTTTAGGTTGTGGGTTATGAAGATCAACTGGTGGTTCTATCTCAACATCATTGTCTGGTTCTTTATTATTTGTTTGTGTGTCTTCATGAACCTCATCATTATTTTTTTCATTATCAGAAGGTGACTGTTCACTACCAGATTGAGTTTCGGCATTAGAGATAGAAACTTCATTATCATTAGCAGGAGGTTTTTCTATTTTAGGTTCACTAGAGGCATGCAAAGTCCTATCATTTTTCTTCTTCTTTTTCTTTCTAGAAGGACTACGTGCATCAGTGTTAATTCTTTGAGAGTCTTGTTCAATTCTTTTTGGGTGTCCCTCAGGATAAAGTGGTTCTCGAGTCATTTTACCTCCTCTAGTTGCTACTCTAATAGCAAAGTCATGTATGTTATTATCCATTTCATCAAGAAACTCTCTTTGAGATTTAGCAACTTGTTCTAACTGAGTTTGAACCATATAAGCATGCTTTCCCACACCTCTAACATCATTTGAGATTCTAAATAAGAAGTGACTCAGGCGGGCAATCATATCAAAATTATATTTCAATTGTTTCATAACATTTGCATTTAAGTGATCTTGTTTTCTACTGTAATTTTCAAACTCGTAAAGGCATTGGCTAGGATGCATATTGTGAGGATTATCATTATCATTGAATTTCATTAAAGAATTTACCTCTACCACCTTAGGCAGTTATGGTGTATCAAGCCCATGTATTTCTTCAATAGGAGGTAAATTTTTTACATCCTCAGCTTTAATACTTTTTTCCTTCATAGATTTCTTTGCCTCTTACATATCTTCAGGACTGAGATATAATATACCCCTCTTCTTCGGACTGGGTTTAGGCGGTGGTTCATGAAGAGTCCAATTGTCATAATTTTTCAATATGTTATTCATTAAGTCCTCAGCTTGCCCAATAGTCTGTTCCCTGAAAACACAACCAGCAGAATTATCTAGGAAATCCCTAGAAGCATTGGTTAGTCCATTATAGAAGATATCAAGTATTTCATTTTTCTTAAGAGGATGATTAGGCAAAGCATTAAGTAATTAGCGAAGCCTCCCCCAAGCTTGTGGGAGACTCTCTTCTTTAATTCGCACAAAGTTAAATATTTCCTGTAAGGCAGCTTGTTTCTTATGAGCAGGAAAATATTTTTCAAAGAAGTAATAAGGGCCGAGGAAATCTGCTATTGCTTGGGACTTGGTAGCTTTCTTTGCCTCAAACTTGATATCCAATAGAAGGAGTTCAATCGCCCATTTCGCCATTCGACCAGTTGCACCTCTGTTGTTCAGAATTTCTGACAATGGTGCGTCACTGACGACTGTAATGGAATGATCTGAGAAATAATGTGCAACCTTCTTCATTGTCATGTAGATTCCATAAACATGCTTCTGGTAATGCGGATATCTCTACTTGGATGGAGTCAAGACTTCAGAGATATAGTATACTGGGCGCTGATCTTTATAGGCTTTTCCTTCTTCTTCCCCCTCGACCGTGAGTACTGTACTGACAACTTGTCCAATGGCTGCAATATAAAGAAGTAAAGGCTCTTTGCTGATTTGGGCAGCGAGCACCGGCTGGGTGGAAAGCAGGGCTTTGAGCTCTGCAAACGCTGCGTCAGCTTCAGGAGTCCACTCGAACTTATCAGATTTCTTCATCAGTCGGTAAAGAGGCAAAGCCTTTTCACCGAGGCGAGAGATGAATCGACTCAAGGCGGCCAAACAACCAGTAAGCTTCTGAACATCATGCACACGCACAGGGCGTTTCATCCGGAGTATGGCACCAACTTTCTCTGGGTTCACGTCGATCCCTCGTTCGGAAACGAGGAAACCGAGTAACTTTCCACCTGGAACTCCGAATGTGCACTTCAAAGGATTAAGCTTAATATCATACCTTCTCAGGTTGGCAAAGGTTTCAGCGAGGTCAGTCAGCAGGCCAGAACCTTTACGCGACTTGACCACAATGTCATCCATATATGCTTCCACATTCCGACTGATTTGAGTGAGCAGGCACTTCTGAATCAAACTCATAAATGTGGCACCAGCGTTCTTGAGACCGAATGGCATGGTGACATAGCAAAAGCACCCGAATGGGGTGATGAAAGCTATTTTTATTTCATCGGGTCCAAACAGTCGGATCTGATGATACCCGGAATATGCATCCAAAAAAGACAAACGCTCACACCCCGCAGTTGAGTCGACAATTTGGTCGATGCGGGGGAGAGGGAAATGATCTTTCGGGCAGGCCCGATTGATATGCTTGAAATCAATACACATACAAAGTGAATCATCCTTCTTGGGGACCATGACAACATTGGCATGCCACTCGGAGTGGTAAATCTCTCGGATGAACTCAGCTGCCAGAAGTCGAGCCACTTCCTTGCCAATTGCCTTTCTCTTCTGTACAGCGGACCGTCGAAGATGATCTTTGACTGGTTTCACTTTTGGGTCGACTCGCAAACAGTGCTCAGCCAGTCCCCTGGGTACACCCGGCATGTCAGAAGGTTTCCATGCAAAGATGTCCCAGTTCTCACAGAGGAACTGGATGAGCGTTTCTTCCTATTTGCTGTCGAGTGATGCTGAGATATGAGTAGGAGCAGCATTAGGATCGGTCGGATGAATATGAACCGACTTTGTTTCACCGGACGACTGAAATGCAGAATCCGTGGTAGGCTTCTTGGCTCGCAACAAATCACTCGGATCTGCATTCTTCTGGTATTCTTGCATTTCAACTGCTGCCATTTGTGCATCAGCAATTTTTGAACCCTTCTAGAGGCACTCTTCTGCCTTCTGCCGATTGCCAGTGACCGTGATCACTCCTCCGGGACTAGGCATTTTCAATTTGAGGTACACATAACATGGTCGAGCCATAAAACATGCATATGCAGGCCTACCCAAAATAGCATGATAAGCACCGTGGAAATCCACTACTTCAAATGTCAACTTTTCCTTACGGTAATTCTTTGAATCACCAAAAACCACGTCAAGAGTGATCTGGCCGAGTGATTCGGCTTTCTTTCCAGGGATAACGCCATGGAAACTCATGTTTCTCTCGCTAAGCTTGGACATCAGAATACCCATCCCCTTTAAGGTTTCAGCGTAAGGAATATTCAGGCCGCTACTGCCATCCATCAACACTTCATTCAGTCAGGTGCCTCGAACAACTGGGTCGACTACCAACGCTTGCCTCCCTGGAGTGGCAATGCGTGCAGGATGATCAGATTGGTCGAATGTGATAGCTGTTTGTGACCACTTTAGGTATGTTGTCGTTGCCTGAGCAACCATATTCACTTCTCTGTTTATCACTTTCAGTCGAATTTTGCTCTCAACATCAGCAAAAATCACCAGAGTGGATCTGATGTTGGGAAAACCATCATCACCTTCTTCCTTGTCCTCATCCTTGTCTGACTCCTTTTCCTTTTCACTTGGCTGCTTCTGTCGGAATTGCTGGATCAGGAGTTGACACTGTCGAGTGGTGTGTTTAGGATAAATCCGATTACCCTCTTCATCCTTCTTGGTGTGAATGTGACATGGCAAATCTAACACATCATTTCCTGCTTGATCCTTTACCTTCTTGGGGGTCCAGGGCCCCTTAGGTTTCCCTTTAAACTTTCCTTGAATCATTGCCGCAGTTTCACCAAGTCCTGCAGGGTCAGCTTTACGTTTCTGTTTCTGATTGGAATTGCCTCCATCGGTGTCGATCCTCTTCTTCTCCATTAGCATACCGAGTGGCTATTTCCATCATCAGAGTCAGATACATATCTTCCATCTGACCGAATTTCAGGTTAAGCTCTCGATACCGAACGCCTTCCTTGAAGGCACAAACTGCTTGACGTTGGGATACATTTTCCACTGTGTGATGCAAAGTGGTCCACCTCTAAATATAATCCCTCAGAGTCTCATTCGGTTTTTGCACGCAATGTTGCAATTCCGTCAGTCCTGCTGGCCGTTTGCAAGTACCCTCAAAAGTTCTGACAAACACTCGGGCAAGCTCCTCCGAACTGAATATACTGCCTGGGGTCAATTGATTCAGCCATGCTCTGGCCGAACCTTCCAGCATCAGAGGAAGTTGCTTCATGGCCACTTCATCATTGCCACCACCAATCTGCACAGCCACTCGGTAATCCTCAAGCCAAGTGTCAGGCTTGGACTCACCAGTGAACTTGCTGGCTCCAGTCGCCAACCTGAAGTTGGGAGGAATCTCTGCAGCCCGGATGGCTCTGATGAAACACTCTGGGCCTGAGACATGAACTCTGCTGCCAGTCGGGCGATCTCTATCAAGGCCCTCTCTGTGTGCTCTATTCCAGTCGACTAGACCTTGAACGCGAATAGATCTTGCATCAAAGCCTGGCTCCCTTGGGTCGACTGGTATTCTTCGCTCGCCGTTGTGCTGGCATCTGTCATCATATTGCCAGGGCACATATGATCCACTCCTCGGAGGAGGTGTGGGAACTCGACGACGGTCATCACGGCCGAGTCGGTGATCATACTGCTCGTGGTTCCGTCCCACGTACTGATCCTGCCGGTGCCCACGTCCCTCACGCCGCGGGGGCGATCTTGGGTTGTGGGCCGATTGAACTGTATCTGCCATCACAGATCTGCTATGAATCCTATTCCGTGACAGAGACACCGCTGTGTTCTGCTCTCCTACTGCCTGGAGTAAGGCCCAGATCTGCATCAAACCCCTACCAACCTCCTACTGGGAAGGCTGAATTGACTCCACTATACGGGCCGCAGTTGTGAGATTTTGAATCGGAGTGCGGTATACCTGAGGCTGAGGCGGGAAAAGTTGTGGTTGTCGTAGAATGGACTCAGGGATCCGCTGCCGAGCACGCTCGTCGAGTGCATGCTGAAGGTTCTCCAGTCGAGTGCGCTCAACCAAATTGGCCAGGCGCGCCTCCTCCAAGGCCCGAGCCTCAGAGAATTCCCCAACGATGGGCGTGTGGAGTGCCTCCATGTTGCGGCAGTGAAGCTCCTCCCTATGCTGTGAAGGAAGGATTTCAGGGTGGTACTCCTCGTAAACGCATGACGGATCGATGCCTCCATCACCGCCACCGTCGCGGCAGAAACTAGGCGGACTGCACGGCGCGTCGACCATCAAGACGTCAGCCGCAGGATCGCTGCTATCGCACTCAGATGCAGTCTCGACGGAGCCGGTAGAACAGGCCGTAGAGAGTTTCGTCGGGCTCGATTGCCGCGACTTGTGGGGTGGCCGACTGACGAGCCAACGCATGTTTCACCCACTGCTGAAGCTACGACCGACCGGATCGCTTGCGTCACAACAGGGAGCAAGGACACCACGGGAGCCGACCGGTACTGGGTCGACGACTGCCGGAGAAGGACGCCGCAAACGCACGCGCAAAAGTGGGTCGCCCCACGGACGGGGAGCGTCTCGGCGTCTAGTGGAGCTTCCTGGAGCCAGGCGGAGTCGTCGGTGATGAAGATGAGCGCGTCGATACGGATGTCGCGGCCCTCAGCCAATCCACCGCCGGAAACGATGATAATGGAATTGGAAAAATCGCAACCTCACCAAAAAGTCGCTACGACACCTGCCCCATGGTGGGCGCCAACTGTCGTGGTTCTAAGACTGATAGTAGCATGGGGGGTAGGTATGACGAGGCAAGATCCTAGCTATGGTGAGGTTATACACATAAGATTTACGAGTTCAGGCCCTTCACGGTGGAAGTAACAGCCCTACGTCTCGGTGCTCGGGAGCTCGGTCGATTGGATTATGTGTGTGGAGTTACAGGGGGTGTGAACCCTTGTCCCTGAGGAGGGGGGTATCTTATATAGAGTTCGCCACGCCCCTCCGGCCCTCAGTTACACATGGTTTAAGGTACATAAAGATAGGACATTACTGATAACGCCAGCAATAAAGATACATGAATGACCATTAAGTCTACAGAGTAACGCCTGACCGTTGCTATACAGAGTGACTTTAGATCTTCTATCCGTCGAGTGATTCTTGTTATGGTCGAGTGAGATTGAATCTTCCGAGTGGAATGCTTCTGGTCGAGTGGATGATGTTATCCCTTGAATGCTTCTGACTTTAGGGTAATGTCCTTGGGGAGGTTGTCTAGGTCAGGCCTATGACCCTACCCTAGGTACATGTCGCCATCAGTCGGTGCATGTGGGATGTGGAAGGAGGAGGAGGATGGGGGTCGGGTGTGGATTACCTGCCTGGATAGGCGAGGCCGAGCAGCGTGAAGGAGGGTCGCCACCGAGGAGGCGGCGCTGCAAGAAAGGAGTGAAGGTTTCAACTTGGAAAGGAAGGCGGAAATAGGGGAAATGTGGCTTTTGGTAAGGGGGAGGGGCAGGGAGGTAGATATTTCTGCGGAAGCTGAAAATTTGGAATCGCTTCAGCGAAAAAACTAGCGCGCAAAGTATCATCAAACACGGTCCCTTATTCAGAATTGTGTGCGATATGTGAATATCTCAAATGATTCAAATAGCTTAACCCGTGTGTGATGAGTTTGAACGTCAAAATTTTGGTTTGAATTTCCATGGTTACAGTGGTCATCCACGTCATTGCATAATTTGGGTACACAAAGGATACTACAACACACCCACACTTCTTAATCGAGCAAGTTCAGCAATTAAACAGAGCTAGCTGACTTAACATTACTCTAACAAATTAAAGACCGACGCTCTTAATTAAACAAAACAAAGAGTACTACTACGGCTGGTGCTCGTCGATCTCCGCCGCCGCCTCCATGTCCAGCTCGCGCCCGACGGTCTCCTGGGGAAGGGGCTCCATGGCATCCATCGCACCATACTCGGCAAGCATCTCGCCATCGGCATCTGCCATCTCTTTGGAAAAGGCTGCCACGAGCTGCGTGTGGGCAGATGCCATCTGGGCTTGGACGGGCTCCGTCGTTGCAAGGTATGCGGCGGAGGAATGGGCGGCTACTCGAACGCTCTCAGCGATTGCCAGCTCTTCGGTCGTGGGTTGTCGATCGTTGTCGGAGAAGCTTCGTTCGATTTCTGTGGTGACCGCCAGGAGCTGGGCATGGGCGGCCTCGACATGGTCGTGGGCGGCCTCCATCAGGGCTAAGGCCGCTGCTGCGGAACGGACAACTGCTTTGCCGCTCTTGCCAGTTGTTATCCCTGAGCCAGATGTTGCTGCTGCCACCTGAGAAGGAACGGCGGCCGTTTGGGATGCCATGGCCGTCCGGTCCTAGATTGCGGCCGCGCTCACGCACCTTGTTAGCACGCACATGGCGGCTGTGCCCGCGCTCTCACCAAGTGGGCCACTGAAGTTGCCCTCATGGCGCGGGTCCACGTGCCCATCTTTCACCGGCGATGATTGAATAGTGAAATGATATTTGGGGAGCGAGCTAGTGTGCTTGAGACGCCAGCTGTGGACTGTAGCCGACGGTGCTCCAGGATATTTTGTGCTGCATCTCACACGGTTGGTGATAATAAACTATGTGAGATCTACTTGATTTTTCATCTTGATTTGAATTACATAATGGGGTCACAACAACAATGGACGGTGTTTGAATTGCTAGACCTTTTATCTGGAGTGAACATGCAACTATGTGTGTGTCATAAAAGAATTGGAATTATTCAGGGTTCGTTTGAACATTTTATACATTAAATTGGTTTTCTAGCCATTTCAGGTGCACAATTAAAAATTAAACTACATGCACATGCTCTGGTGCACCCACATGGGTTGTAAAATCATATATGTGTCCATGGGTTTATGCTCATCTCCCATGCAAGAAATGGGGATGAAATTCGAACACCACTGCACCGTGGCTCTCCGGCAAACGTCGATGTACTTGCTTTTGTAATTCTAGTAAATCCAAAATTCGTCCGAAATTCATAAAACTTGGCATGCTATCATGGAGCGGCATCAACATGTCGTGGTAAAAATTTTGTTCCATTTGGGGCAGGTTTGGGTATAAGCTTCTCATAAACCAGAGCTTCTCACAACAAGTGTGATGGTTTCGGTAGGGAACGTTTCACCTTTCTGGACGAAACGATATCCGTTGCCTCTTCTCGATTTCAATTTTTTTTCCTAGTGTCAACATAGAACAACAGGAGTGTTGTGTCAATTTTGGGGATTTTTTGGGGTTCGCTTGGACATTTTATACATTAACTGAGTTTTCTGTGCATTCATGTGCATAATTCAAATTTGAACTACATGCACATGCTCTAATGCATATAAATTAGTTGAAAATTCAAATATGTGTACTTGGTTGCCTGCTTAGGTCCCATGCAAGAAATGGGAATGAATGTCAAACACCCTGCCACCGTCACTCGGCCGCAAACATTGAGATACCTGATTTTTCAATTCTAGTAAATCCAAAAGTCGTCTGAAATTCATGAAACTTGCATGCTATCATGGAGCGGCATCAACATGTTGTGGTAAATTTTTTGTCCCATTTGGGCAGGTTTGGGTATATGCTTCTCACAAACCAGAGCTTCTCACAACAAGCATGATGGTTTCGGTAGGGAATGTCCCACCTTTGGGGACGAAACAATATCCATTGCCTCTTATTGCTTCCAAAAAATTTGTCATGTCAACATAGA
Source organism: Aegilops umbellulata (assembly GCA_032464435.1). Classification (NCBI taxonomy): domain Eukaryota; kingdom Viridiplantae; phylum Streptophyta; class Magnoliopsida; order Poales; family Poaceae; genus Aegilops; species Aegilops umbellulata. The sequence continues at coordinate 294,354,706 of CP136060.1, forward strand.
ACAACAGGAGTGTTGTGTCAATTTTTTTTGATTTTCGGGGTTCGTTTGGACAATTTTATGCATTAACTGAGTTTTCAATGCATTTATGTGCATAATTCAAATTTGAACTGCATGCACATGCCCCAGTGCATATAAATTGGTTGAAAAATCAAATATGTGTCCTTGGGTGCATGCTTAGGTACCATGCAAGAAATGGGTATGAATTTCAAACACCAGGGCACCGTTGACTGCCGGCAAAACATTGAGATGCCTGGTTTTTAAATTCTAGTAAATCCAAAACTCGTTTGAAATTCATGAAACTTTGCGTGCTATCATGGAGCGGCATCAACATGTTGTGGTAAAAAATTTATCCCATTTGGGGCAGGTTTGGGTATGTGCTTCTCACAAACCAGATCTTCTCACAACAAGCATGATGGTTTTGGTAGGGAACGTCCCACCTTTGGGGACTTTACGATATCCATTGCCTCTTATTGCTTCAAAAAATTTCTCGTGTCAACATAGAACAACAGGAGTGTTGTGTCAATTTTTGTGATTTTTCGGGGTTCATTTGGACATTTTTATGCATTAACTGAGTTTTCAATGCATTTATGTGCATAATTCAAATTTGAACTACATGCACATGCCCCAGTCCATATAAATTGGTTGAAAAATCAAATATGTGTCCTTGGGTGCATGCTTAGGTCCCATGCAAGATATGGGAATGAATTTCAAACACCAGGGCACCGTTGATTGCCGATAACACATTGAGATGCCTGGTTTTTAAATTCTAGTAAATCCAAAACTCGTCCGAAATTCGTGAAACTTGGCATGCTATCATGGAGCAGCATCAACATGCCATGGTAAAAATTTTATCCCATTTGGGGCAGGTTTGGGTATATGCTTCTCACAAACCAGAGCTTTTCACAACGAGCATGATGGTTTCGGTAGAGAACGTCTCACCTTTGGGGACGAAACGATATCCATTGCCTCTTATTGCTTCCAAATTTTATCTCGTTTGAACATAGAACAACAGGAGTGTTGTGTCAATTTTTGTGATTTTTCAGGGTTCGTTTGGACATTTTTATGCATTAACTGAGTTTTCAATGCAATTATGTGCATAATTCAAATTTGATCTACATGCACATGCTCCAGTGCATATAAATTGGTTGAAAAATCAAATCTTTGTCCTTGGGTGCATGCTTAGGTCCATGCAAGAAATGGGAATGAATTTGAAACACCAGGGAACCATTGATTTCCCTCAAAACATTGAGATGCCTGGTTTTTAAATTCTAGTGAATCCAAAACTCGTCTGAAATTCATGAAACTTGGCATGCTATCATGGAGCGGCATCAACATGTCGTGGTAAATTTTTTGTCCCATTTGGGGCAAGTTTGGGTATATGCTTCTCACAACAAGCATGATGGTTTCGGTAGGGAACGTCCCACCTTTGGGTATCCATTGCCTCTTATTACTTTCAAAAAATTGCTCGTGTCAACATAGAACAACAGGAGTGTTGTGTCAATTTTTGTGATTTTTCGGGCTTCGTTTGGACATTTTTATGCATTAACTGAGTTTTCAATGCATTTATGTGCATAATTTAAATTTGAACTACATGCACATGCTCCAGTGCATACAAATTGGTTGAAAAATCAAATATGTGTCCTTGGGTGCATGCTTAGGTCCCATGCAAGAAATGGAAATGAATTTCAAACACCAGGGCACCGTTGATTGCCGGCAAAACACTGAGATGCCTGGTTTTTAAATTCTAGTAAATTCAAAACTCATCTGAAATTCATGAAACCTGGCATGCTATCATGGAGCAGCATCAACATGCCGTGGTAAAATTTTTGTCCCATTTGGGGCAGGTTTGGGTATATGCTTCTCACAAACCAGAGCTTCTCACAACAAGGATGATGGTTTCGGTATGGAACGTCCCACCTTTGGGGATGAAATGATATCCAATGCCTCTTATTGCTTCCAAATTTTATCTCGTGTCAACATAGAACAACAGGAGTGTTGTGTCAATTTTTGTGATTTTTCAGGGTCCGTTTGGACATTTTAATGCATCAACTGAGTTTTCAATGCATTTATGTGCACAATTAAAATTTAAACTACATGCGCATGCTCCAGCGCATATAAATTGGTTGAAAAAACAAATCTTTGTCCTTGGATGCATGCTTAGGTCCCATGCAAGAAATGGGAATGAATTTCAAACACCAGGTCACCGTTGATTGCCGGCAAAACATTGAGATGCCTGGTTTTTAAATTCTAGTAAATTCAAAACTCATCTGAAATTCATGAAACTTGGCATGCTATCTTGGAGTAGCATCAACATGTCGTGGTAAATTTTTTGTCCCATTTGGGGTAGGTTTGGGTATATGCTTCTCACAAACCAGAGCTTCTCACAACAAGGATGATGGTTTCGGTATGGAACGTCCCACCTTTGGGGATGAAATGATATCCATTGCCTCTTATTGCTTCCAAATTTTATCTCGTGTCAACATAGAACAACAGGAGTGTTGTGTCAATTTTTGTGATTTTTCAGGGTCCGTTTGGACATTTTAATGCATCAACTGAGTTTTCAATGCATTTATGTGCACAATTAAAATTTAAACTACATGCACATGCTCCAGCACATATAAATTGGTTGAAAAATCAAATATGTGTCCTTGGGCGCATGCTTAGGTCCCATGCAAGAAATGGAAATGAATTTCAAACACCAGGGCAACGTTGATTGCCGGCAAAACATTGAGATGCCTGGTTTTTAAATTCTAGTAAATTCAAAACTCATCTGAAATTCATGAAACCTGGCATGCTATCATGGAGCAGCATCAACATGCCGTGGTAAAATTTTTGTCCCATTTGGAGCAGGTTTGGGTATATGCTTCTCACAAACCAGAGCTTCTCACAACAAGGATGATGGTTTCGGTATGGAACGTCCCACCTTTGGGGATGAAATGATATCCATTGCCTCTTATTGCTTCCAAATTTTATCTCGTGTCAACATAGAACAACAGGAGTGTTGTGTCAATTTTTGTGATTTTTCAGGGTCCGTTTGGACATTTTAATGCATCAACTGAGTTTTCAATGCATTTATGTGCATAATTAAAATTTAAACTACATGCGCATGCTCCAGCGCATATAAATTGGTTGAAAAAACAAATCTTTGTCCTTGGGTGCATGCTTAGGTCCCATGCAAGAAATGGGAATGAATTTCAAACACCAGGTCACCGTTGATTGCCGGCAAAACATTGAGATGCCTGGTTTTTAAATTCTAGTAAATTCAAAACTCATCTGAAATTCATGAAACTTGGCATGCTATCTTGGAGTAACATCAACATGTCGTGGTAAATTTTTTGTCCCATTTGGGGTAGGTTTGGGTATATGCTTCTCACAAACCAGAGCTTCTCACAACAAGGATGATGGTTTCGGTATGGAACGTCCCACCTTTGGGGATGAAATGATATCCATTGCCTCTTATTGCTTCCAAATTTTATCTCGTGTCAACATAGAACAACAGGAGTGTTGTGTCAATTTTTGTGATTTTTCAGGGTCCGTTTGGACATTTTAATGCATCAACTGAGTTTTCAATGCATTTATGTGCACAATTAAAATTTAAACTACATGCACATGCTCCAGCACATATAAATTGGTTGAAAAAACAAATCTTTGTCCTTGGGTGCATGCTTAGGTCCCATGCAAGAAATGGGAATGAATTTCAAACACTAGGGCACCGTTGATTGCCGGCAAAACATTGAGATGCCTGGTTTTTAAATTCTACTAAATTCAAAACTCATCTGAAATTCATGAAACTTGGCATGCTATCATGGAGTAGCATCAACATGCCGTGGTAATTTTTTTGTCCTATTTGGGGCAGGTTTGGGTATATGCTTCTCACAAACCAGAGCTTCTCACAACAAGGATGATGGTTTCGGTATGGAACTCCCACCTTTGGGGATGAAATGATATCCATTGCCTCTTATTGCTTCCAAATTTTATCTCGTGTCAACATAGAACAACAGGAGTGTTGTGTCAATTTTTGTGATTTTTCAGGGTCTGTTTGGACATTTTAATGCATCAACTGAGTTTTCAATGCATTTATGTGCACAATTCAAATTTAAACTACATGCACATGCTCCAGCGCATATAAATTGGTTGAAAAATAAAATCTTTGTCCTTGGGTGCATGCTTAGGTCCAGGCAAGAAATGGGAATGAATTTCAAACACCAGGACAACGTTGATTGCCGGCAAAACATTGAGATGCCTGGTTTTTAAATTCTAGTAAATCCAAAACTCGTCTGAAATTCATGAAACTTGGCATGCTATCATGGAGCGGCATCAACATGCTGTGGTAAATTTTTTGTCCCATTTGGGGCAGGTTTGGGTATATGCTTCTCACAAACCAGAGCTTCTCACAACAAGCATGATGGTTTCGGTAGGGAACGTCCTACCTTTGGGGACGACACGATATCCATTGCCTCTTATTCCTTTCAAAAATTTCTCGTGTCAACATAGAACAACAGGAGTGTTGTGTCAATTTTTGTGATTTTTCGGGCTTCGTTTAGACATTTTTATGCATTAACTAAGTTTTCAATGTATTTGTGTGCATCATTCAAATTTGAACTACATGCACATGCTCCGGTGCATATAAATTGGTTGAAAAATAAAATATTTGTCCTTTGGTGCATGCTTACTTCCCATGCAAGAAATAGGAATGTATTTCAAACACCAGGGTCCCCAGACTTGCCTGCCTACGGCCCACGGCGTGGCTGTGCAAGCAGGCCTGTATGGCCCATCTACATCAACAAGGCATTCAAGACCCTCGCGAGGGGCCAAGCCTCGCGAGGCAGGCAGACGGGGAGGCGTGCGTGCAGGTGTGTGAATTGACGGGGAGGCATGGGAGTAGCTGTGTGAAATGATGGTAGGAATGGCAGACGTCCGCCGCGCAGGCTCACCGGGAGGCGAGACAACATTTGACTGCAGCCTCCCTCACTCCCACTGGTTCGTATTAACTGCGCGCCCGAGCTGCCGACCATAATAGGCGGCTGCACCCCCGGTCCACAGTGGTCACCAACGTCTGGACTCTGGAGTGTATGACGATGCTGCCGAAGCGCACCATCGGAGGGAGTGGCGGCGCCGGGGCTGGTGAAGCACCCGCACAACGCGTGAAGCTGGCCACAGAGGTTTTCGTCGCCGCCGGCGAGGTCTCGCGCGGGCAGCAGCATGACCTTGACTTCGTCGGCGCTGTCGTGCCCCCCCCAGCCGGAGCCGGAGGTCAACAGCAACTCCGGCAACAACTGCGACTTCGACGGAAAACTGGTTAGTCGTCTATATACCCATTTGTGCGGCAAACATATCAAGTGTTTTCTCTGGCTAATCCCCCCCCCCACCCCGCCCCTATATAATGTTTCTGGAATACAAATCCTATGGTTATGTTCTCTCAGTCCATGGAATCAGAGTAATTAAGATCTGTTAGATGCACGTAGTGAATTGATTGTTTGAATGTTATCCATATAGAGTTAGTTATTAATTGTTTCTTCTGTACAAATGATTTTTGCTAATAATCCGACTAGGGTTAGCTTACGTGCTAATAATTCATGGCCAGATCTTGAGAATTGATTTTGAATGTCCTACATATATGTTTGTGCCTTTTTTCCTCCTGATCTTGAGAATTGATTTCGAATGTCCTACATGTTATGCCATTTTTTTCTTTCAGATTGGTATGTACACAGATGAGGCTCCGACCAGCGCTGTCACCGGATGTAGATCTTGGACCCGACTGTGCGGCCAGAAGCGCCCCCTTGGACCTAAGGAACCAGTAGAATCTCCGGCGGACCGCATCAGCCATCTCCCGAACGAAATCCTTGGGAGATCATCTCCCTTCTCGCCACCAAGGATGGCTGCCGCACACAAGTCCTCGCATCTCGGTGGCGCACTCTATGGTGCACCCCGCCTCTTAATCTCGACTGTCGTCAGCTATCTATCGATGATGATTCTGAACTCCCCGGAGCCATCATCTCCTCCCACGAGGGCTCCATTCAATGCATCTGCATCCCGGCATGCTACCTGCTGGACATACCCTGCATGGTGGCCACCTGGCTGACATCCCGTCAATTCGATAAACTCCAGCAGCTTGAGTTCTACCATGACTATGTATGTAACATACCACGAACCGATGTATCTGTGCCCTCACCACTGATGTCCATCACATGGTTTTCCTCCACTCTCCACACCGCCACCTTTGTCCGGTGCCATCTAGCAGACAATCTGGTACAAATGCTTCGACTCCCATTGCTAAAAAACTTGGCTCCACACCTATTGAGATACTGTATATTATTCACGTAAACTTTTGTAATCTGCCCTTTTCATTTGTGCGCATAAGTTAAGTCTCACCTTGGAGTACACTTTTGGTACTTGTCGGGGAAAACTGATCCGCGAGCACCTATGGGGACGGAGCCCCTTTTCGGTTCGGCGGGGGGCGGAGGTCGCACGAAGAGCAGATCGAGGCGGAGCACACAAGCGGTTTACCCAGCTTCGGAGCTCTCCGGAGAGATAATACTCCTACTGCTGCTTTGTGGTTTGTATTGAGTTCTTGCTCGGGAGCGCTGAGTGCTACAGTACACACAAGCAGCTAACGAGACCGAGCGTGTGTGTTCTACTGTTCGTCCTCCGTTCCTCTACGTTGCGCATGGGCCTCCTTTTATATGCTCGAGGGGTCACCGACAGGTGGCAACGTAGGCAAGGGTAAAAATGGAAAAGGTGCTGCGGTTGGTACAGCTACCTGCACAGTGTATCATACCTAACCCTGACGGCAGGGGACAAAGGCATTAAATGCCTATCTACGTCGCCCAAACAGTGCAGAAAAGGGACCGTCAGGGACGCCACCGCTCGCGACGATGGCGATCTTGTCAGCGCCGCTTTCCACAGTGTACCCCTGGCTGCACAGCCTCCCGCCACGTACGCCTGGAAGGGTCCCAGAGCGACACGTTGGTGGATGCGCTGGAGCGTGGGTACAGAGTGGTTGCTCGCCGCGGCAAGCGCCTTGCCGCGGCCGTTGTCTTGTCGCGTCCGGAAGCCTGTCGCTCACCGGACCCTGCCGGGACACGGGTTGCTTGCCGCGGCAAAGTACCTTGTCGCGGTCGTTGTCTTGTCGCGTCCGGAAGCTTGCCGCTTGCCGGGACGCGTGGCGCGTCGCGGCAAGTACCTTGAGATGCCTCGGTTGGCCTTCCCGGCAAGCTCCTCTTGCCGGGGTCTTGTGCCTTGAGTGGCCTTCCCGGCAAGCTCCTCTTGTCGGGGACTTGTCTCCTTGGCTTAAATACTTTGTTCTTGAATGGCTCCAAAGGAACCACGGAGGACCTTGGCGGTCACCCGGCAAGCCTTGCCGCGGGGCGCTGCGACTGCCCGTGCACAAGTTCGTGATACTAGGGTACCCCTACTCTAGTACACCGACAGGAGCCCCTGGGCCTGGGCCATACATGGTGCCAAGCGTTGTTGGGCCAGGCCCAAAACAGGGCACGGGCACACGCGGCCTGGGTCACGCCGTATCTTACTCCGCATCCACCGCGCCCTCCCCGAACGGCACACGTCGATTGCGGCGTCGTGGGAGAGGTCGTGGGTGGTTCTTTATTCGGAGAGGCGGACCGTCCGCCCCCTCCCTCCTTATAAGCAGGGGAAACAGGGGCAGTTCGCCCATCTGCCCGTTGTTATTCCTTCCTCGTGAATCTCCGCCACTCCCCTTCTTCCCAAAGCCGAAGGAGAGCAGCGCTCCGCCCCCATCGCCACCAGCACCACCAACGCCGTCGGATGCTGATCTGGAGGCGCTCAAGGCCCTTGTCGCACCCATTGTGGACAAGGTGAGCGGGATCAAGAGGGTTGAGGGCGATCGCGTGGACTAGGCCGCCTGTTTTCTCCTTTTCTTGCCGCTGCTGATCATGTTATGAAAGCAGTCTATTAGAGCCGCAACAAGCTATCTTGTAATATATAACTTTATTTTGGGTAGTGATTGCAATGTTATTTCCTTTACTTGATTCCTTCCTCTGTATGTTTTTGCCCTACGCTTTTAGGGAACTTGCCGGCGCAGGCACCCTCGCCGCGAGCGCTGAGTGCGGGACGTCAGCAGCCTGCTGGCAGTGCCGTTGCCGACAAGAAACCTTGTCGTAACTAGCCGCAGCTCGCTTAAGTTGTTGAGCGAACTCGAAACAAAGTAAGGGCGCGACTCTAGTCGCGGCACACTTAAACTGTTGAGCGAACTCGAAACAAAGTAAGGGCGCAACTAGCCACGAGCCGGTTCCTCCGCGCACAGGTTTTCCATACAAAGCACGGTCATTCAAGGAAGATAACTTAAAAAAATTAAAAACATCTGATTGCTCAAACTTTGGCAACTTAGCTTTTCTGTCGTTTGCTTCCCAGCAAGGCGAAACTTTCTTGAACGACACCTGGTCCATACCATTATCTTCCCCTTCCCCCCGGCAAACTTGTGGGCGAAGGAACCTTCATTTCCTTGAGAAAAAAGAAAGTAGAGAAAATAATGATATGGAGCCTTATGGCTCGTTATTGCTTACCGGGGGTGTTCGCGAAATGCCATCTTCGGTCTCAAGGCGGACAGCGCCAGGCCTAGTGACTCGTTTCACCCGGTAAAGGCCTTCCCACTTTGGCGTCAACTTGTTGGAATTCTTGGCGGACTGGACGCGCGGAAGAACAAGGTCGCCTTCCTCGAGACTTCTGGCGTTAACTTTGCGGCTATGGTAGCGGCACAAAGCTTGCTGGTAGCGAGCAACTCGTACAGCAGCCTGAAGACGGTCTTCCTCAAGGAGCAGCGCATCATCTTGTCGCAGCTGCTCTTGCTCAAGCTCATCATAAACGAGCACTCGAGGCGACCCGTATACGAGTTCCGTGGGGAGAACTGCCTCTGCTCCATAAACTAGAGCGAAAGGTGTCTGGCCAGTGGCTCGATTTGGCGTCGTCCTGATCGACCAAAGAACCACCGGCAGCTCCTCAATCCAGTTTCTTCCGCACCCGTGCAGCCTGTCGAAAGTCCTGGTCTTGAGTCCACGCAACACTTCAGCATTTGCCCTCTCCGCTTGACCGTTGCTCCTGGGGTGAGCAATAGAAGCGAAGCAGACCTTGGCGCCAAGATCTTGGACGTACTGCATGAAGGTGCGGCTCGTGAATTGCGTACCGTTGTCGGTGATGATCCTGTTAGGGATCCCGAAGCGGCAAACAATCGACCTGAAGAACTTGACAGCTGACTGTGCTGTCACCTTCCTCACTGCTTCCACTTCCGGCCACTTTGTGAACTTGTCGATTGTGACGTACAAGTACTCAAAGCACCCGACTGCTCGGGGGAAGGGGCCGAGGATGTCGAGCCCCCAAACCAAAAATGGCCAGGATAAAGGGATCGTCTGGAGAGCTTGAGCTGGCTGGCGTATTTGCTTGGAATGGAACTGGCACGCTTCACACTGGGTTACTTGTGCAGTCGCATCCTGGAGGGCTGTCGGCCAAAAGAAACCTTGCTGGAATGCTTTGTCGGCAAGTGCTCTTGCGCCAATGTGGTGACCACATATGCCTCCATGTATCTCTGCCAACAGCTTCTGTCCATCTTCCCGGTGAATACACTTCAATTTCACACCGTTGAGTCTTCTTCTGTACAGTGCGTTGTCGACAAACTGGTACATACTTGACTGCCGGACTACTCTTTCCGCTTCTTCTTGCTCTTCGGGAAGTTCTCCTGTCTGAAGGAAACGGACGATCTGCTGTGCCCATGCTGGAGCTTGTGGCTCGACAACAAGGACTAAAGGCACATCTGCTGCTGTGGGAACATCCGCTTCTACGGCGAGAAACTGCGGCTCAGTCGGAGCTTGACGTTCCCGGCAAGCTTGCCGGAGCAAAACTTGTCGGCAGCGTCTGCTACGACGGAACAAACCCTGGGGTTTGCCGGAGCAGACTGCTCCCCAGCACTCTTGGTGTTGATCTTGGGGACCTTCTTGGCGGCGGCTTCGGGAAGCTCTGCCGGAAAATAGTCACCAGAAATTAACTTCCTCTTCTTGTTGTTCCGCCGCCGGTTTTTATTTGCCGGGGCAGCATCCTCGCTGTCAGATCCTCCTGCTCCTGCATCCTCTCCGGGGAGTTTCCTCCCTTCCTCAGCACGTGCACACTTGTCGGCCAGGGCATACAGCTTGCTGACGTCTCTGATCTTGCACATCGCCATCTCCTCCCGCATCCTGCGGTTACGCACGTTCTGGTGGAACGCGCTGATGACCGCGGCAGGGTGGACATCCGGGATGTTGCGTTGCACTTGGCTGAATCTCTGGATGTACTTGCGCAAGGGCTCTCCTTCCTTCTGGGAAAGCAGGTGAAGGTCACTCTCCTGGCCATGAGGTTTGTGGCCGCCCGTAAAGGCGCCGACAAACTAATGGCATAGGTCTGCCCAGGAAGATATGGAGTTTTCTGGCAAGTGCATGAGCCAGGACCTGACGTTGGGTTTGAGCACCAGCGGGAAGTAGTTGGCAAGGATCTTGTTGTCTCGCCCCCCGGTAGCCTGCACCGCGATGGTGTAGATGCTGAGGAACTCCGACGGATGCAACCTGCCGTCGTACTTCTCCGGTACGTCTGGCTTGAAATTCTTCGTGCTGGGCCACTGGACTTGCCGCAGCTCACGAGTAAACGCAGGGCAACCTACCGCGTACGGCAGGTCGCCTGGTTCCCCTGGCGCACGCATGTCGACATTGGGCCCAGCGCGCTGGTTTGATTGACGCCGCGCTTCTCTCCGGCGCTCGATGCGAGTACGAGCGTCTTCTTGCTGTCGTTCGTGAAGAACTTGGCGCTGATCGCGACGAGCTCGTGGATCTGATGAAGCGGTGGAGTCGCTGTCGCGGTGGACCCGGCGAGTCGGCGATCTTGGCCTTCGGGGCGGAGAGTGCACGGTGGTTGCACCCCCACCGGTCTTGTCGCCATCGGGTCGCGCCTGGCTGACTTGCCGCGGCTGCGACGTAGTCGGCTGCCGTGGAGTGTCGCCGTTGGCGAAGCCGATGAGACTCTGAATGGTGGCCCTCCAGTCGTCGATCTTGTCTGGTGTTAGAGGGAAGTCTAGGAGCAGTTGAGCTCGCGCCAAAGCTTCTGCTGGAGTGGCGGGTAGCGGTGGCGAACGGTGCGAGGAGCGGGATATGCTCGGACTTCCAACGATGTTAGAAGGAGCAGTATTCCGTCCAGGCGACCGTGTCTCGCTCGCGCCAGCACGTTGGCGTGCATGCTGGCCTTGAGCATCCCGAGATCCGCCAGCTCGATTTGGGTTCAGCAAGCGTATGGTACCGTGAGTACCATGACGCTGCCGGTCCCGCGCCTCCTGAGATGGGCGCGGAGCATCCACGGACGCCAGGTCGTCGTGGGAGCCTGCTACGCTGCCGACGGTCAGCGCAGCCTTGTCCTTGGACCTGGCGGCACCGTGAGCTCCCTCGTCGACGCCCGTTCTTCCGTCGGCGTCTTCCCCACCAGGCATTTGCTCTGGCGATGGTGGGTTTGTCGCAGACGGAGCAGCCGCCTCCGAAGCCTTCTTCTTCGGCGGCATGTCGATGAAGATGTTGAAGATCTAGCTCGTGTGAACGCCGGATCAGGTTCGCACAACCTCGACGCCCCCTACCTGGCGCGCCAAAGATGTCGGGGAAAACTGATCCGCGAGCACCTATGGGGACGGAGCCCCTTTTCGGTTCGGCGGGGGGCCGAGGTCGCACGAAGAGCAGATCGAGGCGGAGCACACGAGCGGTTTACCCAGCTTCGGAGCTCTCCGGAGAGATAATACTCCTACTGCTACTTTGTGGTTTGTATTGAGTTCTTGCTCGGGAGCGCTGAGTGCTACAGTACACACAAGCAGCTAACGAGACCGAGCGTGAGTGTTCTACTGTTCGTCCTCCGTTCCTCTACGTTGCGCATGGGCCTCCTTTTATATGCTCAAGGGGTCACCGACAGGTGGCAATGTAGGCAAGGGTAAAAATGGAAAAGGTGATGCGGTTGGTACAGCTACCTGCATAGTGTATCATACCTAACCCTGATGGCAGGGGACAAAGGCATTAAATGCCTATCTACGTCGCCCAAACAGTGCAGAAAAGGGACCATCAGGGACGCCACCGCTCGCGACGATGGCGATCTTGTCAGCGCTGCTTGCCATAGTGTACCCCTGGCTGCACAGCCTCCCGCCACGTACGCCTGGAAGGGTCCCAGAGCGACACGTTGGTGGATGCGCTGGAGCGTGGGTACAGAGTGGTTGCTCGCCGCGGCAAGCGCCTTGCCGCGGCCGTTGTCTTGTCGCGTCCGGAAGCCTGTCGCTCACCGGACCCTGCCGGGACGCGGGTTGCTTGCCGCGGCAAAGTACCTTGCCGCGATCGTTGTCTTGTCGCATCCGGAAGCTTGCCGCTTGCCGGGCCTTGCCGGGACGCGTGGCGCGTCGCGGCAAGTACCTTGAGATGTCTTGGTTGGCCTTCCCGGCAAGCTCCTCTTGTCGGGGTCTTGTGCCTTGAGTGGCCTTCCCGGCAAGCTCCTCTTGCCGGGGACTTGTCTCCTTGGCTTAAATACTTTGTTCTTGAATGGCTCCAAAGGAACCACGGAGGACCTTGGCGGTCACCCGGCAAGCCTTGCCGCGGGGCGCTGCGACTGCCCGTGCACAAGTTCGGGATACTAGGGTACCCCTACTCTAGTACACCGACAGTACTAATATTATGTTCTATGCTCAATGAAGAGCTTGTCCATCCTATCAGTGGTTGTGGATTCTATCAAGACCTTACATATCAGTATGTGGTGTTTTGATCTGAACACGATTATTGGCTTGCTGCAATGCTTTCCATGTCTGGAGAATTTGTATATAAAGGTGATGATTTCACGCACATTGAAAGCTCGTATATAATGTACTATAATTAATCATTGAGCTATCAGTCTTTCAACATAATCTTTTTAGACATTAACTGTTTTCAATCTTCATCTCTAATTAGGCACTAACACATGGAGAAAAAGGTATAACCAATCGATGGTTCAAGAAGCACCAGGATTTTCTTAGATCTCATGACATTCGTTTGAAGATAGTAACACTGGAAGGATATGCATCCAACAATGCAAACACTAGCTTTGTCACATTCTTCATGTTGAATGCGAGGGCACTATTGTCCATGAGGACTAAATTTTTTGACAAGAAATTTCTTACGACTGCAAGTGTTGAACAACATAAAAAGAAGTTTCAGGGACCTAAGGGCTTCCGATCGTCCTCGGCTTCTATTTACAACAGTTTGTCATCATGTACCAGTAGAATTTCTGGCCGAGGATCTTGATTTTATGGATCAGACCGATCCATTTGATTGTGACTGCCGAAAACTTTGGTTGATTTAGATGTCATTGTCCTGTTCAATCTGGATTTTTTCTAAACCTGATGAGCAATTAATCCTCGTACTTTTGTAATGTTTGTAAGCTGGAGTTAGATATTGTTTCCCTTTTCAACTCGGTTTTGACCCATATTTTCTTTCATACTGGGCCAATGGCTTGCCATTTCTTTCATTAAGACATAAATATTATAAGCATTCACAACAGAGGGAAAGAACATCACTCCCGCGGGATACTCAAGATCTTTGTTCATTACAGAACCCGCAAGTTCTTAGCGCCCACCAGCACCCACAAACTTATTTTCAGCTAGCACACCAAATGGATTGTAATTCTTAATAAGAAAAGTAGCATGGTAGTGACAGATTTGGATTTGTCATTTGTGACCCACGAGGAAAAGTCCTATCCAGGGCGGTGCTGACTCGACAGCAAACATTGAGAAACCTGGTTTTAAAATTACTGTAAATCCAAAACTCGCCTCAAAATCATGAAACTTGGCATGGTGTTATGACATAGCAGCAACATGTTGTGGTAAAATATTAGTCCAATTTGGGACAAGTTTTGATACAAACTTCTTACAAACCGGAGCTTCTCTCAAAAAGGCTCATGGTTCCGCGAGGGACCTTGTCACCTATGTGTGCGAAACGACATACATTGTCTCTTCCCGCCTTGATTTATTTTATAGAGGCAACATGCAACTATATATAGTAGTGTCGTCCTAAAAACATGAAATTATTCACGGTTCGTTTTGGCTTTTTATACATTATTTCAGTTTCCTAGGCATTTTGGAACGTACTTTCGTGTGTGCAAAGGTCATGTGTGTACTAGCCACATATGTAATTCGATATTCAATCTGTTTATGGAATCAAGTCCTTATAAGTTATAAGTACATATGTTGTTGTTCTGTGTGCAATGACATCACACACGGACCATACTGGGGAACCCGTCGGTGATGACTTCATCAATCGCTGACAATTGTATACCACCAAGCGTTTGCCCACAACACACACGGCTTATTAGCAGCAATCGTCTATGTTATTATCGATCTTCGCACACATTTCTGATTACAGACCTGTTTGCCGCGTATCACACACATCTTGTTATATTGAACCGTTTCTGTTCTCTTGGCTCAAAGCAAACAGTTCATCCGAGTGAACCGCATGCCGTATATCGCACACACCTTCGTCTGGCTGGCCGTTTCTTTTGTGTTGCCTAATCACAAACATTTCATCTGAGTGAACCGTATGTTGTATATCGCACACACCTTCATCTGGCTACCCGTTTCTTTTGTTCCTCATCATCACAAACAGTTCATTGAACTGAACCGTATGCCCTGCATCGCACACGCAATTAAAATCTAAACCGTGTTTGATGCATCCTCCATCACAAACGTTTTGCACCTTTTTGATGGTCTTTTTACATCCCCGTTTGCGATTAGTGCATCGCACACAATTTCGTGAAAGGGTCTCTGATCGTAGTGTCGCGTTAGCAGCATCCTGCAGTAGTGTATGTTGATTTAAGTGGGAGTTCATTAGTAATTTGATTAACTAAACAAATTATCATGACTTAGTCTTAATTGTCTTTGCAAAATTTGTGTTGTAGATCAATGGCCCGCATTGTAGTTCCCCTGAATTTTAATGCGTTCCTAGAGAAAGTTAAGTTGAAAGATGATGGAAGCAACTATGCGGACTGGGTCCGTAACTTGAGGATTATCCTCACTACTGCATAGAAGGCTTATGTCCTTGATGCACCGCTAGGTGCCGCACCCCCTCCACTTGTCTATGGATGTTGTGAACATCTGGCAGCCGCGTTTTGATGACTACTCTATAGTTCAGTGCGTCGTGCTTTATGGCTTAGAACCAGGGCTCCAAAGACATTTTGAGCACCATGGAGCATATGAGATGTTCCAGGAGCTGAAATTGTTATTTCAAGATCATGCCCATGTTGAGAGGTATGGCACCTCTGACAAGTTCTTTAGCAGCAAGATGGAGGAGAACGGTTTTGTTAGTGAGCATATACTTAGAATGTCTAGGTTTCACAACCGCTTGACTCAGTTGGGAGTTAATCTTCCAGATGACATGGTCATTTATAGAGTTCTCCAATCACTGCCACCAAGCTATAAGGGCTTTGTGATGAACTATAATATGCAAGGGATGGAGAAAACGATTCCAGAGCTCTTCGCAATGCTTATGGCTGCAGAGGTAGAAATCAAGAAGGAGCATCAAGTGTTGATGGTTAGAAAGACCACTAGTTTCAAGACAGGCAAGGGAAATAAAGGGAAGTTCAAGAAGAATGGCAAGACAATTGGGGGTGAAGAAACCCAAGGTTGGACCCAAAACTAAGACTGAGTGCTTCTACTTCAAGGGGAATGGTCACTTGAAGCATGCCCCAAGTACTTAGCAGATAAGAAGGCTGGCAACGTCAACAAAGGTATATTTGATATAATGTTATTGATGTGTACCTTACTAGTGCTCGTAGTAGCGCGTGGGTATTTGATACTGGTTCGGTTTCTAATATATGTAACTTGAAGCAGGAGCTACGGAATAAATGAAGACTGGCTGAGGACGAGGTGATGATGTGCGCCGGAAATGGTTCCAAGGTTTCCATGATCGCCGTAGGCATGCTACCTCTGCATCTACCTTCAGGATTAGGTTTAAACCTAAATAATTGTTATTTGGTTCCTGCGTTGACCATGAACATTATATCTGGATTTTGTCTATTGTGAGATAGTTATTCATTTAAGTCAGAGAATAATGGTTGTTCTATTTATATGAGTAATATATTTTATGGTCATGCACCCCTTGTGAAATGGTTTATTCTTGTTGAATCTCGATCGTAGTGATACACATATTCATAATATTCATGCCAAAAGATGCAAATTTAATAATGATAGTACCACATATTTGTGGCACTGTCGCTTAGGTCATATTGGTGTAAAGCGCATGAAGAAACTCCATGTTGATGGACTTTTGAAATCTCTTGATTATGAATCATTTGAGACATTTGAACCATGCCTCATGGGCAAGATGAGTAAAACTTTGTTCTCCGGAACAATGGAGCGAGCTAGTGACTTATTGGAAATATTACATACCGATGTATGTTGTCCGATGAGTGTTGAAGTATGCGGTAGATATCGTTATTTTCTTACCTTCACGGATGATTTGAGTAGAAATGGGTATATTCACTTAACAAAACACAAGTCTGAAACATTTGAAAAGTTCAAGGAATTTCATAGTGAAGTGGAGAATCATCGTCACAAGAAAATAAAGTTTCTACGATCTGATTGTGGAGGTGAATGATACGTCTCTATCGTATCTACTTTTCCTAACGCTTTTGCTCTTGTTTTGGACTCTAATTTGCATTATTTGAATGAAACTAACCCGGACTGACGTTGTTTTTAGCAGAACTACCATGGTGTTGTTTTTGCGCAGAAATAAAAGTTCTCAGAATGGAACGAAACTTTTTGGAGAATTTTTATGAATAAAATAAAAATACTAGAGCCAGAACCACCAGAGGGGGGAGCCCTGGGTGCCGCAGACCCTGACTCCGACGCTACAAAATCCTATTTTTTGACAAAATATGAGGGAGAAAGAATTATCGCGTTTCACGATACGAAGCTGCCGCCACCTCCTGTTCTTCATCGGGAGGCCAGATCTAGAGTCTGTTTGGGGCTCCGAAGAGGGGGATTTTTTATCTTCGTCATCACCAACCCTTCTCCATCGCCAATTCCATTATGCTCCCCACCGGGAGTGAGTAATTCCTTCGTAGGCTCGCTGGTCGGTGAGGAGTTGGATGAGATTCATCATGTAATCAAGTTAGTTTTGTTAGGGCTTGATCCCTAGTATCCACTATGTTTTGATATTGATGTTGTTATAACTTTGACATGCTTAATGCTTGTCACTTTGGGCCTGGGTGCCATGATTTCATATTTGAACCGTTTATGTTATCACCATTATATCTATGTTCTAGATCCGATCTTGCAAATCATATTCACCTTTACGTGCTATGATCCGTAAACCCCGGTGTGACAGTAATCATGATACTTTCCGGTGATGACTGTAGTTTGAGGAGTTCATGTATTCACTATGTGCTAATGCTTTGTTCCAGTTCTCAATTAAAAGGAGGCCTTAATATCCCTTAGTTTCCTTATGGACCCTGCTGTCGCGGGAGGGTAGGACAAAAGATGTCATCTAAGTTCTTTCCATAAGCACGTATGACTATTTACAAAATACATGCCTACATTATATTTATGATGGAGCTAGTTTTGTATCGCCCTAGGTTATGACTGTTATATGATGAATATCATCCAATGAATCCAGTGATCCAATTCCTACGAATTTTCCATATATTGTTCTTGCTAAGTTACTACTACTGTCGCTACTGTTATACTTGCTACAAAATCATTGATATCACTATTACTGCTACTATTATCACTGCTATCAAAACTATCATATTATTGTGCTACTGATCACTTTGCTGCAGATATTTAATCTCCAGGTGTGGTTGAATTGACAACTCAACTGCTAATACTTACAAATATTCTTTGGCTCCCCTTGTGTCGAACCTATAAATTTGGGTTGATACTCTACCCTCGAAAACTATTGCGATCCCCTATGCTTGTGGGTTATCAAGACCTTTTTCTGGCGCCATTGCCGGGGAGCATAGCTACATATGTTGACTCACTTGGGATTATTATCTATTTATCACAGTGAAGAATCTGAAAGACACCAAGGCTAAGATTTTTCCCTCTAAGACGAGGGGAGGAAGGAACTGCCATCACACTCTACACTTGATTCACCTTCTATTTTGAGTAGACTTGCAACACCACCACATGTTATTAATCCTGATATGTCGCAAGTTATTGATGATGCTACTTCTGTTATGAATGCTACTCATGATGATGCTAGTACCTTGCTTGATTATAATATGCCACTAGGTGAATTTCTTGATGAACAAATTGCTAGAGCTAAAGGTATTGAGAATGTTGAAACTGATGAAATTATTGAAACTGATGAAGTAACTGAAACTGAAAATCTTGAAACACTTATTAGGCCTAGCCTCCTGGATATGAATTGCCTAAGATACCTGAAGGTTATGTTATGGATGACGAGACAACTAGAGATTTTCTTGCTTGCAATGACAGAGATGATCTTAAGAAATTATTATGCAAATTGAAAGAAAAATCTTTGAATGCTAGAATGAAATGTGATCCTAAGTTTGCTACTTCACCTATCTTTGTTGATGATAAGGATTATGAATTCTCTGTCGACCCAGAGTTAATTATTGTGGTTGAATCTGGTCCTTTCCATGGCTATGAAAGTGAAACTATTGTGTCACACCTCACTAAATTAAATGATATAGCCACCCTTTTTGCCCATGACGATAAAATTCACTACTATTATATTCTCAAATTATTTCCGTTCTCATTAAAGGGTGATGCTAAGACATAGTACAATACTCTTGCTCCTGGTTGTGTGCGTAGTCCCCAGGATATGATTTATTACTTCTCTGAAAAATATTTTCCTGCTCATAAGAAACAAGCTGCCTTATAGGAAATATTTAACGTTTGTTCAAATTGAAGAAGAGAGTCTCCCACAAGCTTGGGGGAGGCTTCTCCAATTGCTTAATGTTTTGCCTGGTCATCCTCTTTTGAAAAATGAAATACTCAATGTCTTCTATAATGGACTAACCGAAGCTTCTACGGACTTCCTAGATAGTTGTGCTGGTTGTGTTTTTAGGGAACGATCTGTTGAGCAAGCTGAGGAATTATTGAATAATATATTGAAAAATTATGATGATTGGACTTTTCCTGAACCACTACCTAAACCCACTCCGAAGAAGAGGGGTATCTTATATCTAAGTCCTGAAGATATGCAAGAGGCAAAGAAAAGTATGAAGGAAAAAGATATTAAAGCAGAGGATGTTAAAATTTTACCTCCTATTGAAGAAATACATGGACTTGACAAGCCACCACCAAAGGTGGTAGAGGTAAACTCTTTAATGAAATTTGATGAAAGTGACAACCCTTATAATATGCATCCTAGTCAATGCCTTTATGAGTTTGATAACTACATTAGAAAAAAAGATCACTTCAATGAAAATGTTACGAAACAATTGAAATACAACTACAATATGATTGCTCTCTTGAGTGACTTGTTATTTAGAATTACCAATGATGTAAGAGGTGTAGGAAAACATGCTTCTATGGTTCAAACTCAACTAGAACAAGTTGCTAAATCTCAAAGAGAATTGCTTGATGAAATGAATAATAATATAAATGACTTTGTTGTTAGAGTAGCAACTAGAGGAGGTAAAATGACTCTGGAACCACTTTATCCTCAGGGACACCCTAAAAGAATTGAATAAGACTCCCGAAGAATCAACACTGATGCACCTAGTCCATCTAAAAAGAAGAAGAAAAAGAAAAATGATAGGACTTTGCATACCTCTAGTGAACCTAAAGTAGAAAAACCTCCTAATAATAATAATGATGCTACTATTTCTGATGCTGAAACTCAATCTGGTAATGAACACTCATCCAGTGATAGTGAAAAATATAATGATGATGTTCATGAAGACACTCAACCATACAATGAGAAACAACTAGACAATGATGTTGAAATGGAACCAGTTGTTGACCTTGATAACCCACAACCTAAAAATAAAAGATATAATAAAAGAGACTTTGTTGCTAGAAAACATGGAAGAGAAAGAGAACCATGGGTTCAAAAGCACATGCCCTTTCCACCCAAATAAACTAAGAAGAAAGATGATGAAGAATTTGAATGTTTTGCTGAAATGCTTAGGCCAGTCTTTTTGCGCGCTCGCTTGACTAATATATTAAAGATGGCCCTTTATGCAAAATATATGAAAGGCGTCATCACTAATAAGAGAAAAATACTGGAAGCCGAAATCTCCACCATGCTTGCTAATTATTCTTTTAAGGATGGAGTACCAATAAACATGGAGATCCGAGAATACCAACTATACCTTGCTCCATCAAAAGAAATTATGTCAAAACTGCTTTGTGTGACTTAGGAGCTGGTGTTAGTGTTATGCATTTCTCCTTATATAAAAGACTTGATTTGAACAAACTCACACCTACTGAAATATCTTTGCAAATGGCTGACAAATCAACTGCTATACCTATCGATATTTGTGAGGATACGACGGTTGTTGTTGCAAATGTTACTATCTTAACTGACTTTGTTATACTTGAAATGCCCGAGGACGACAACATGTTGATTATCCTTGGTAGACCCTTTTTGAATACTATAGGGGCTATTATACAATAAAAGCAAGGCCAATTTCCATATCAATGGTAATGAGCATGTGGTACACTTTCTGAAGAAACAATTCCAAGTGAATGGTATTAATGTTATTGAAAAATCTTAGACACTCACTATTGGAAGTTTTCAAATACCTTTACCTACTGTCAGAAAGAAATATGAAATGCTTATTGTTGGGGACATGCATATCCCCGTTGAGATAAATTAGTGTTTTACGAAGATTCTTTGGTTTCATGCTAATCGAAGGTGGTTGTTAATAAGACTTGATCAACCTTATTAATGGATCATTTTTAAGAGGTATGAAGTTGATGAATTTAGTAAGCACAACCTTCTGCTCCCAACTTTTGTTTTCTGTTTTTCTTAGTTAAATAAAATAAAATGTCATGTTTTTTCTATTTTCTGAATTTCCCGTGCAATAAAAAATGACCCAAAAATAACAGTTCTCAGAATGCCTTGAAAAATTTAATATGATTTTTTCTGAATATTTTGATTTTTTTAGTACAAATAACATCAGAGGGGGTGCACCAGGTGGGCACAACCCACCTGTGCGCGCCAGCAGCCCCAGGCGCGCCCTGGTGGGTTGTGGTCCCCACGTGAGCCTCCTCACTTATCTCCTTAGCCCATGGCATCACCTACCTCTAGAAAAAAAATCACCATTACTCTCTCTCTCTCTCTCTCTCTCTCTCGTGTTCTTGCTCTCAAACCCACTGAGTTCGATCTCTTTGCTCGAAGCTCCGTTTGCGAAATTGTTTTGGGGGATTGCTACTTGGTATGTGACACCTCCATTGCTTCAATTAGTTTTTGCTTTGGTGGTTTATATTTTGAATAATTAGCTACCCTTGGTGCTGGTGTAGATGAGCTTACATGTTGAATTCTTAGAGTTCTAAGTAGTTTGAATGCTCAATATAGCCTCTATGCCTCCTTATGAGTAGTTGCTATCAATCTTGAGAAGTTTTGTTGACAAAAATTTTGCGTACCAAAATTTTTCAGAAATTGTACGCGAATAAAATGAACTTCTTTGGAAGGAGTTCTTCGAGGAGGAGGTCCTCGGAGGCATCATCTAGCAGTGGCTCAACTCATCGGTCTTATGTTGAACCAAGTGCAAGTTCAATACGGGATGCCACTACCAAATCATGCTTATGGCCGTGCTATGATTTCATGATGAGTGCAGGTAACAAAGAAGAATTCGAGCAATATGTTCACAACGCCGAGTTTGATCCCTACTTTGAAGATAAGTGCATCCAGCATCTCAGCCTCACAAAATCGTTTACTAAAGAATTTAAATTTCATCCTCGTGAGTCTAGAGTTTCGTTTAAACTTTATGACAATCCAATTACCATGCCTCTAGACGCATTTGGTGGTGTGTGTAAAATTCCATTTTGGGGTTCGTTGGACGAACCACCAAGGTCTGAGTATGAGTCATTTTTTATTAATCTTTGTTCGGCGAGGATAGAGGGGTGATATCATATGTCTCCAATGTATCTATAATTTTTTATTGTTCCATGCTATTATATTATCTATCTTGGATGTTTTATATGCATTTATATGCTATTTTATATGATTTTTGGGACTAACCTATTAACCTAGATCCCAGTGCCAGTTTCTGTTTTTCCTTGTTTTTTGAGTTTCGCAGGAAAAAGAATATCAAACGGAGTCCAAATGAGCTGAAAATTGAAGGAAATATGCCCTAGAGGCAATAATAAAGTTCTTATTTATATTTCCTTATATCATGATAAATGTTTATTATTCATGATAGAATTGTATTAACCAGAAACTTAGTACATATGTGAATACATAGACAAACAGAGTGTCCCTAGTATGCCTCTACTTGACTAGCTCGTTAATCAAAGATGGTTAAGTTTCCTAGCCATAGACATGTGTTGTCATTTGATGAACGGGATCACATCATTAGAGAATGATGTGATGGAAAAGACCCATCAGTTAGCTTAGCACTATGATCGTTTAGTTTTATTGCTATTGCTTTCTTCATGAATTATACATGTTCCTCTGACTATGAGATTATGCAACTCCCGAATACCGGAGGAACACTTAGTGTGCTATCAAACGTCACAACATAACTGGGCGATTATAAATATGCTCTACAGGTGTCTCTGATGGTGTTTGTTGAGTTGGCATAGATCGAGATTAGGATTTGTCACACCGATTGTCGGAGAGGTATCTCTGGGCCCTCTGGGTAATGCACATCACTATAAGCCTTGCAAGCAATGTGACTAATGAGTTAGTTGCGGGATGATGCATTACGGAACGAGTAAAGAGACTTGCAGGTAATGAGATTGAACTAGGTATTGAGATACCGACGATCGAATCTCGGGCAAGTAACATACCGATGACAAAGGGAACAACGTATGTTGTTATGCGGTTTGACCGATAAAGATCTTCGTAGAATATGTAGGAGCCAATATGAGCATCCAAGTTCCACTATTGGTTATTAACCAGAGATGAGTCTAGGTCATGTCTACATAGTTCTCAAACCCATAGGGTCCGCACGCTTAACGTTCGATGATGATCGGTATTACGAGCTTATATGTGTTTTGATGTACCGAAGGTTGTTCGGAGTCTTGGATGTGATCACGGACATGACGAGGAGTCTCGAAATGGTTGGGACATAAAGATTGATATATTGGATGACTATATTCGGACACCGGATGAGTTCCAAAGGTCACAGGATATATATCGGAGTGCCGGAAGGGTTATCGGAACCACCGGAGATGTAAATGGGCCTTATTGGGCCTAGGGGAGAGAGAGAGAGGGGCTGCCAAGGGCTGGCCGCGCCCCCCCCCCATGGGCCTAGTCCAAATTGGACTAGGGGGAGGGGTGGCGCCCCCTTCTTCCTTCTCTTCCCCCCTCCTTCCTTCTTCTCCTAGTAGGACTAGGAAAGGGGGGAGTCCTACTCCTACTAGGAGGAGGATTACTCCCCCCTTGGCGCGCCTATGAGGGTCGGCCGGCCTCCCCCTCCCCCCTTTATATACGTGGGGTGGGGGGCACCCTAGAACACATCAAAGTTGATCTTAGCCATGTGCGGTGCCCCCCTCCATAGATTTCCACCTCGGTCATATCGTTGCAGTGCTTAGGCGAAGCCCTGCGCCGGTAACTTCAGCATCATCGTCACCACGCCGTCGTGCTGACGAAACTCTCCCTCGGCCTCAGCTGGATCAAGAGTACGAGGGACGTCACTGATCTGAACGTGTGCAGATCACGGAGGTGCCATACGTTCGGTACTTGATCGGTTGGATCGCAAAGATGTTCGACTACATCAACCGCGTTGCATAACGCTTCCGCTTTTGGTCTACGAGGGTATGTGGACACACTCTCCCGCTCGTTGCTATACATCACCTAGATGGATCTTGCGTGTGCGTAGGAAAACTGTTGAAATTATTGTGTTTCTCAACAGTGGCATCCAAGCCAGGTCTATGCGTAGATGTATATGCACGAGTAGAACACAAAGAGTTATGGGCGATAATAGTCATAATGGTTACCAGCATGTCATACTTTGATTCGGCGGTATTGTTGGATGAAGCGGCTCAGATCGACATTACGTGTACGCTTACGTGAGACTGGTTCTACCGACGTGCTTCGCACACATGTGGCTAGTGGGTGTCTTCTCCAACTTTAGTTGAATCGAGTGTGACTATTCCCGGTCCTTTTTGAAGATTAAACCATCAAACTTGACGAAAAGTCATTGTGTTTTTGATGCGTAGGTAAGAACGGTTCTTGCTAAGCCCGTAGCAGCCACGTAAAACTTGCAACAACAAAGTAATGGATGTCTAACTTGTTTTTGCAGGGCATGTTGTGATGTGATATGGTCAAGACGTGATTATATAAATTCTTGTATGAGATGATCATGTTTTGTAACACAGTTATTGACAACTGGCAGGAGCCCTGTGGTTATCGCTTTATTGTATGAAATGCAATCGCCATGTAATTGCTTTACTTTATCACTAAGCGGTAGCGATAGTCGTAGAAGCAATAGTTGGCGAGACGACAATGATGCTTCGATGAAGATCAAGGTGTCAAGCCGGTGACGATGGTGATCATGACGCTGCTTTGGAGATGGAGATCAAAGGCACAAGATGATGATGGCCATATCATATCACTTATATTGATTGCATGTGATGTTTATCCTTTATGCATCTTATTTTGCTTAGTTCGACGGTAGCATTATAAGATGATCTCTCACTAAATTTCAAGGTATAAGTGTTCTCTCTGAGTATGCACCATTGCTACAGTTCATCGTGCCGAGACACCACGTGATGACCGGGTGTGATAAGCTCTACGTTCACATACAACGGGTGCAAGCCAGTTTTGCACACGCAGAATACTCGGGTTAGACTTGACAAGCCTAGCATGTGAAGATATGGCCTCGGAACACTGAGATCGAAAGGTCGAGCGTGAATCATATAGTAGATATGATCAACATAGTGATATTCACCATTGAAAGCTACTCCATCTCACGTGATGATCGGAGATGGTTTAGTTGATATGGATCACGTGATCACTTAGATGATTAGAGGGATGTCTATCTAAGTGGGAGTTCTTAAGTAATATGATTAATTGAACTTTAATTTATCATGAACTTAGTACCTGATAGTATTTTGCATATCTATGTTGTAGATCAATAGCTCGCGTATAGCTTCCACGTTTATTTTTGATATGTTCCTAGAGAAAAACAATGTTGAAAGATGATAGTAGCAATGATGCGGACTAGGTCCGTGATCTGAGGGTTATCCTCATTGTTGCACAGAAGAATTATATCCTTGATACACCGCTAGGTGACGGACCTATTGCAGGAGCAGATGCAGACGTTGTGAACGTTTTACAAAGCTCAGTATGATGGCTACTTGATAGTTTAGTGCACCATGCTTTACGGCTTAGAACCGGGACTTAAAAAGCGTTTTGAACGCCACGGAGCATATAAGATGTTCCAAGAGCTGAAATTGGTATTTCATACTCATGCCTTTGTCAAGACGTATAAGACCTCTGATAGTACTTTGCCTACAAGATGGAGGAGAATAGCTCAACCAGTGAGCATGTGCTCAGATTGTCTGGCTACTACAATTGCTTGAATCAAATGGGAGTTAATCTTCCAGATAAGATAGTAATTGACAAAAGATCTCTAGTCACTATCACCAAGTTACTAGAACTTTGTGATGAACTATAATATGCAAGGGGTGACGAAACAATTCCCAAGCTCTTCGCAATGCTAAAATCGGCGAAGGTAGAAATCAAGAAAAGCATCAAGTGTTGATGGTTGACAAGACCACTAGTTTCAAGAAAAAAGGGTAAAGGGAATAAGGGGAACTTCAAAAAGAACGGCAAGCAAGTTGCTGCTCAAGTGAAGAAGCCCAAGTCTGGACCTAAGCCTGAGACTAAGTGCTTCTACTGCAAAAGGACTGGTCACTGGAAGTGAAATTGCCCCAAGTATTTGGCGGATAAGAAGGATGGCAAAGTGAACTAAGTATATTTGATATACATGTTATTGATGTGTAATTTACTAGTGTTTATAGCAACCCCTCAGTATCTATTATATACTTAAAACAAAAGTAAAATAAGCCACCAAGCTCATCCACATAGGTTAAAAATATATGCTCCGTCGATCTTGATTTTGACAGCCAAGATTAAAAGAATCTAAAAGTTACGTGCAGCAATATTATGTACATATATTTTGTGTCTGACACGTATATTTTCAAAATCACGGAACAGAGGAAATGCTGACATGGTTCGGGCTCAAGCCAAAAGAAGAAAAAACAAACTTCGGTCTACTAGATGGTTAAAAAACGGAAGTAGTACCATAGATGTGCCGTCCACAATATGTATTCATCGGAAACACGCACACATACGGTTTTCTTGAAGACAGGAACACGACAAAACACATGATTGACATTATCGCTAGCACCTGCGGCGTCTTCTTTAAAATCAACAAGCCAAATACCTAGGCAAGTCAAATCCTACCATGAGTTGCAGAGGAAGGAGACTTAGGGTGCGTGCGTATGTAGGTTCCAGCTTCCAAAGCAACAAAGGATGGCACCTGGCCTCCTCAAGCTTCATGCGATCTTGCCGGCGCACCGATGATGAGGATGTTGTAGCGGGACAGGAACGTAGCAGCGTGGCTGCATGGCCGGTGACTCGCGATGGCGGCGGCATGATCAACTCAAGTCAAGGGGCCAACGTGATGGAGCATAACAGAAACACACACGTACGCATGCGTCTGGATGAGAATAGGTGCGTTCATGGATCTCTCTTTCCTAAGCATGTATGCTAATTGATCCTTCATAGGTATGTCTACGTATGGTCCTAGCTGACATATATTATACTCCCTCCGTTCCTAAATACTTGTCTTTCTAGGCATTTCAACAAGTGACTACATACGGAGCAAAATGAATGAATCTACACTCTAAAATATGTCTACATACATCCGTATGTAGTAGTCATTTGAAATGTCTAGAAAGACAAATATTTAGGAACGGAGGGAGTAATATGCATGCGTTTGTAAGATATATATATGCTATAAGCTGTGAGGTGATTGAGTAAGATATAATTTTAAGCCAGCAAATCTGCTACCCAACTGACACACCACCAGCGAAATTAAAGTCTACCAATTCTATGACGCAGATGGCGACACAACGCTGACAAATATCAGAAACAACAAAAACTACAACGTGATGTGAAACTCGACGAAGTCACGCCCAACTAAACCTTCCGAATTGTCCATCACCTGAATCATAAAGGTGCAAAACTATTATTCTTAGAACAATGTGCATTATCAGTTTGACTAACAATTTTCTAATCCGTTTGCAGCAAAAGCACTATGGCATACAAGAAGCTTGGCGACTTGACAACAGGACGACAAAAGTGAACATTCAAGTGAAAGTAATGAGAATGTGGGACTCGCACAATTCAACAATTGATGGCCTTATGACCCTCGGTATGATCCTGATGAATGAAATGGTTAAATCAAGACATATTTTACTGTAGATTATTCTATTGTTTTAAACATTCACCGCTAAGCATTTTTTATTGTTTTTACAGGGTCAAAGAATTCATGCTACTATCAGGAAGACTCTGATAGACACGGTGTATAGATCCAATCTTAATTGGACTTCCATCGCTGCGTTTAAAATTAACCAGTGATAAAAAGTACAACGGTAAGCGCCATAATATTACAATCTGTCGGTGTACTAAAGTAGGGGTACCTTAGTACCCCGAACTTGTGCACGGGCAGTAGTAGCGTCCCGCGGCAAGACTTGTCAGGGGAGCGACAAGAGTCTCCACGGTTCTTTCTGGGCCGGACGAAGGCCAAGTGATCGAGCCTAGAAGACCAAGCCCCGGCAAGAGGAGCTTGCCGGGCCAAGAAGGCGAGGTCCGGCAAGAGGAGCTTGCCGGGCCAAGGCGACAAGGCCCCGGCAAGAGGAGCTTGCCGGGACGACTAAGCCGAAGCACCAAGGCCCCGGCGGGAGGAGCTCGCCGGGACGGCCAAACCAATGGCACCCCAAGAGAAGCCCGCCGCGGCGCGCCGCGCGCCCCGGCAAGGCCTGACGAGCGGCAAGCTCTCAGGTGCGGCAAGACAACCACCGCGGCAAGCCACTTGCCGCGGAAAACCACCGCCTCAGGCATGCGCTCCAGCTCACCTGCCCACGCGTCACACTGGAGCTTCCCCGGAGGCACGTGGCGGGGCGCGCGGTGGCATGCGACGCTGGCAGAGTCGCCCCCGTGGCAAGCAGAGGCGCCCCTAACGGTCCGCCTCGGCACTGTTCGGGCGATCCAGACGGGCATTTAATGCCTTTGTCCCCCGCCGTCATAGTTAGGTGCGATAGCACTGTGCGGCCACTGTTCGCACAGTTCCTTGCCATTTTTACCCTCACCTGCGTCGCTACCTGTGGGAAACCCCTTAGCATATAAAAGGAGGCCCATGCGCACGTAGGAGAAAAATGGGGGGGGGGACCAAGAAAAGAGAGGGACCGGAAGGAGGACACCCAGTAGACCCTCGTCTACGTCCAGCTCCAACTTACTGTAGCTTCTTGCGCTCCAGAGCAAGAACTCGAATCAACCAGACAAGCAGCAGTAGGGTTTTACGCATCCGTGCGGCCCGAAGCTGGGTAAAATCGTTGTGTGTGTGTCGCCTCGATCTGCTCTTTGTGCAACCTCCGCCCCCCGCCGAACCGAAAAGGGGCTCCGTCCCCATAGGTGCTCGCGGAGGCCGATTTCCCCCGACATCTTTGGCGCGCCAGGTAGGGGGTGCGTCGAGGTTGTGCGAACCAGATTTGGCGACCACAGGTAAGCTCAGGTATGGCCAGGTACCTTTTCGCTCCAACCCGCGGGGCGGAGGCATTCCTCCTCACGGACTCGTGCACGGCCCTCCTCGAGTACCCACTCACGCAGAGCCCGGGCAAGAGCAGCTGCTCCTTGAGGAGGACCGCCTTTCGGCCGCTGAGTGAGTTTCTCGCCTCCAGCAAACTCTGCGCCGCTCCCGTAGCCGCAGAAGTTAGCGCCGGAAGTTGCGGGAAAGGCGACCTCGTTCTTCGGCGCGCCCAGGCCGCCAAGATCCAAACGAGTCGACGCCGACCGTGGGAGGGACCTTGCCAGCGCGGCCGTCGGAACCCGTTCCGTCGGCCATCCTCTCTGTCCAAGTCTTGCCGCAGTTGCATGTAATCCTTGGTACAGAGACGGGCGCAGATCCCAAGCATAGCTTATGTGCCCCGCGCATCTTGTCGATTTCGCGCCTCTCCGCTTTGCGCATGCATTATTTGACACGATTGTGCAGCACTCGACTCCGGCAAGCGATGGTAGGTCGTGAAGCCCCGAGCCCTCGTTATTCCCTTACCTCGAGAAGGGGGGATGACAGGATAGGCTGGGCGTCGCCCGAGGAAGCTGTGCCTTGCCGGACTGCAAACAACAGAAAAGCTAAGTTGCCAAAGTTTGAGCAATTAAGCTCCTTTTTATCCTTAAGTTATCTTCCTCGAACGGCCGAGCTTCGTATGGGAAACCTGTGCGCGGAGGGGCCGGCTCGTGGCTGGTTGCGCCCTTATTTCGTTTCGAGTCCGCTCAACGACTTAAGTGTGCTACATCTAGAGTGGCGTCCTTACTTTGTTTTGAGCTTGCTCGGCAGCTTAAGTGTGCTGCGACTGCAGTCGCAACGCTTACCTCGTCCTGAGCCTGCTCAACATTTTAAGTGAGTTGCGCCAGCCGCGGCAAGGTTTCTTGCCGGTGGAGGCACCGCCAGCGGGTTGCTGATGTTCCGCACTCGGCACCCGTGGCAAGGCGGAGGCTTGCGCCGACAAGTTCCTGGGAGCGTAGGGCGCGAACGTACGAAGCACAAAGTCGAACGAGGGAGATAACAGCGCAATGAACTGCCTAAGATAAAAGTTATATTCCAAAATGACTTGTCGCTGCTCTAATCAGTTGTTCTATGACATGCTCAGCAGCGACAAGGGAAGAAAAGAAAGAGGTGGGCGGCCTAATCCGCGCGGTCGCCCTCGACCCTCCTGATCCCGGCCACCCTTTCCACAATGGGGGTGACGAGGGCCATGATCTCCGTCAGGTCGGCGTCTTCCGGCAGGTGCCTGAGGACGTTGGTAAGTCTGATGGTGGGATTGCGGAAGACGATCTTCACCAGCACCCTCTCGAGGGCCCCGGAGATGGCTTCCCGCGTCTCCTCGGCCAGCTGCTCTGGGATCGTTTCCCGGAGATGCTGGAGCACCCCCACCAAGCCCTTGAAGAAGGAAGTGAGCTTGACGCTCGGCGGGACGTTCTCGCCGGAGGGGTACTCGTGGCCCTCCATCCCCAGCAGCTTCAGCTCCTTGTCGATGGTGGTGGCGATGTCGACGAGGCCTTCGGTCCACCGCTCCACCATCTCCTGGAAGGTGTTCTGGGTAACGGCGGCGCGCTTCAATAGCTCCTCGTTGTCAGCAACCTCCTTCCGCAAGGTCGCTTCCTGCCCCTTGGCGCTCTCCAGCGCCTTGGCCAGGGTGTCCAGCTTCAGCTCGAGGTCGGCCTTGGAATCCTTGGCGGCGTCGAGCTCCCGGATCTTCTCGGCGAAGCGGCCCTGCAGCTCGCCAAGGGTGTGAGCGCCCTTCTCGCGCTCATGTTTGAGCGCGGCAAGCTCTTCGCCGCTCGCCTTGAGGTCGCTGACGAGCTGCGCCACCCTCGTCTCCAGCTCCCCCTTGACGACCTCGGCGGCCGCGGCAGCGTCCTGCGCTTTCTGCAGGGCCCCGCCAAGCGCCTGCTCGCGCGCGGCAACCTCCTCCTCGTGGCTGGCGAGGCTGGCCTTCTGCTGCACCAGTTCGCTTTCCCGCGCGGATAGCCCCGCAGCGGCAAGCCTCTGCTGCTCTTCGGCCTCTGCTTTCTCGAGGAAAAAGGCCGTCCGTGCCTCGTCGAGCAGCCTCCGCTCCTCCGCCAAAGACCGGAGAGCCTCCTGGTTGAGCTCCCGGAGCTCCCCGGCACGCTTCTCCATGACCGCGCCGGCCCTCGCGACGAGTGCCTCCTGGCGCTTCACCATAGCCTGCCGGGCGCGATAGAGCGACACAAGCTTCCGAAGCAGCCGCTCCTCCTCGGGCTCGCCGCTGCTGGTGCTTGGCGCGTCGACCACTGCCAGCCCGACGGAGGCGAGCACTTCTCCGTCCAAGGCCTCCCCCTCGACCGGCGCCCTGGAGCTAGGCTCCCAGGGGAGCCTGATGAAGACGCCATCGCCGGCCTTCAGGTAGGCACCCGCCGGGGGCTCCTCGGGGCCCAACGCGGCGGCAGCAGCGGGATCGCCGGACGACGGAGTGCTTGACGCCCCTGCCTCCCCGGGGCCGTCGGCACGGTCGCCGGTCCCCTCGCCGTCTGCCGCGCGGCGGCCTTGGCGGCTTCGGCCTCCCCGCCGCCTGCGGGGTCGTCGGTGCCGTCCGCCTCCTCGATGACGACGACGTCATCGGCGTTGCCGCGCGCGCCCTCCCCGACGACGACCTCGGTCTCCATCGGGTCCGCGGTGGGCGGGTCTGATGGCCAGAAGAGGGGAGAAGAGTCAACCGAACAGCCGACGAAAAGGATCATAAGGAAAGATAACCAGGGGAAGTTTTCCGTGCAGGGGGGCTTACCGGTGGCAGGGTCCGTGGCCGCGGCCTCCGCTGCCGGGGGATCGCTGGCCGCGTCCCTCGCCGGAGATCCCTCCCTTGCCGGAGAGGTCTCCCTTGCCGGGGAGGTCTCCCCTGCCGGGGGCTCCTCCCTTGCCGGGGATTTCTCCCTAGGCGGGGTGGTCGACGCAGACGGCGCGGCAGGAGTGCCCCCCGGGGTCGCCTGCTGGGGCTGCTCTGCTCCTACCCAACAACAACAACAACAACAGCCACATGTCAGCCACAAAGAGAAGGGGAGCTCACGCGCGCGCCAAACAGCAAGATCTAGCCGCGCACTCACCCTGGGGGCTGCGCTGTGGGCTGCCCTGGGGACCCGCTGCCAAGTCCGGCAAGGTCGTCTCCGGCACCTCCCCAGTTGCCGGGGGAGATTCGCCCTCAAGGACGACCAGCGAGATCTTGGCCCTCTTCGCCCTCCTCTGGGCCAGGCTCCTGAATGGGAACGGTTTCGGGGGAGGGTGAGTGGGCTGCGAAACAAGACGAAGCAACAGAAATCAAGAAGATACAAGCTCTACCAGGAACTTACTCTTCGTCCTCCTCTTCGTCGTCGGAGCTAAGCGCGGAATAGTCAAAAACCGGCTTGCTCCAGGCGCGAGGAGACAGGGGAGTGGGTTTCCGGGACCGCTTGGCGGGGACGGTGGACGATCCCGCCCCCGTTGCCGCCGCGGTACGGGGAGCGGCAGGAGCAGAAGCCGCGGCCCGTGAGGACCCCGCTCCCGCTGCTTCGGAGGCGCGTGTCACGCGGGGCTGCGGTTGCTGGTCGGCCTGCCGCACCACCTCTCCGGCCCTTTGGAGACGCCTCCTCGGCTGGGCAGGGGGCTCCGCCTGCGACGAGCTGCCCGGGAGCTGCGAGGAGGGCGCGTCAACCTCCGGCAAGCCGCTCGCGTCCTGGGCGGGCTCGCTCGCGCCACCATGCCCGGCTGGTTCCTCCGCGCCGGCGAACTCCATTGGGTCGGTGAGGCTCTCCGCCTCCGCCGCGTCTGCTTCGGCCAGGGTGAAGCCAGACTCGCCCGCGGCCGCGGCAGCCGCCGCCTCCTCCATCCTGGAGGCGATGTAAGCCAGCTCCTCGGGGGTGGTGTCCCGCGTGAGGCCCCTCTTCTCGTCGGGGTCGACCGGCACCTCCTCCAAGTTGTCGAAGAAGGCCTGCACGACGTCGTCCGCCGGCTCCTGCCAGGTCGCGTCGATCCCGTGCGAGTCGCACAGTGGCATCATCGCGAGGATGCAGCTGAGCGCCGAGTTGTTGCACAGGGGGACGATGCCCGGCGGCAACCTGAACCATTCTGGGTGCTCGGAGTCGTACCTGAACAGCTCCTTCAGCACTGCGACGAGCTCCAGAACGGTGAAGTTGTAGTTAAGGCCCGGGCGCAGCCTCATGATGTCCGCCGCGTTTTGGAATTCCCAAGCCGGCTTCCCCCTCTCCTGCAGGGGGGCGATACGCCGGCGAAGGAAATCGGCGCCGACGGCGCCGACGGTGAGCCCGGCAAACCTGAGGCGCAGGATTCGGGTGACGGCAATCTTCAGCTTGGCGTCGTCCGGGGCTAGGTCGCTCCAGTCACGGCTACGCACCACTGGAGTTCGGCGCACGGCGGTGAACGGCGGTGGATTCTCCTCGACGATCAGGCACCACTCGGCCCTCCACTCCTCCCATCTGCCACGGAGTTCCCCCTCCAAGTAGACCTCTTTCTTGCCGGTCCTGGAGACCCAGGCGACTCCGCCGGACAGCGGCTCTCCTTTCTCCACCCGAGGAGTAAAGAAGTGGCGGAAGAGGGCTACGTTGGGGCGGACTCCGACAAAGTTCTCGCAAAGGTGTGCGAAAACCGCCATTGTCAGAACGGCGTTGGGGGTGAAATCAAGGAGGTGGAGGTTGTAGGTGTGCATGATGTCGCAGAAGAACTCGGAAAAAGGCGGGCAGAGCCCGCAATAGAAGAACACGGCGAAGAAAGGGTACCCGGTCGGGTACAGCTTCTGGGCGATGGCGGGGCGCGCTCGCGTCGCCGTCGACCAGAAGAGGCCGTATCCGTTCTTCAGCCTCAGCGCATCGAGCTGAGGGGGGAACGTCGCCGTCTCCTTCCGGAGCGCTTCCAGCCGCAGCGCCTCGGCCGACTTCACGGCCTTCCCCTTCGCCTTGTCGCTCTTCGGGGCCATGGCAGAAACAAGGAGGGGAGTTGTCGGCGTTGGCGGCGCCGGGGGCTGCGAGGGCGAATCGCTGCTTTCTCTAGTAAGGAGGAAGTGGCGGAGATTTTCGAGGAACAGCAACCGGCGGAATGGCGAGCTGCCCCTGTTCCCCTCCGCTTATAAAGGGGGTGGGAGTGGGGGCGGGCGTTTCGCCTTTCCAAATACAGGAATCGTGCCTGACGTGACGCATGCCTGCGGGTCTCAAGCCCCGTGCACGCCACCCACGTCACGCACGCCTCGCACGCCTCGCCCCCCCCCCCCACGACGCCGCGATAAGCGCGCACCACTTGGGGAGGGCGCGACGGGCACAGAGTTAAGGAGCAGCGCAACCCAGGCCACGCGTGCCCGTGCACTGTTAGGGCCTGGCCCAACAACGCTCGGCACCGTGTATGGCCCAGACCCGGGGGCTCCTGTCGGTGTACTAAAGTAGGGGTACCTTAGTACCCCGAACTTGTGCACGAGCAGTAGTAGCGTCCCGCGGCAAGGCTTGCCAGGGGAGCGACAAGAGTCTCCACGGCCCTTTCTGGGCCGGACGAAGGCCAAGTGATCGAGCCTAGAAGACCAAGCCCCGGCAAGAGGAGCTTGCCGGGCCAAGAAGGCGAGGTCCGGCAAGAGGAGCTTGCCGGGCCAAGGCGACAAGGCCCCGGCAAGAGGAGCTTGCCGGGACGACTAAGCCAAAGCACCAAGGCCCCGGCGGGAGGAGCTCGCCAGGACGGCCAAACCAATGGCACCCCAAGAGAAGCCCGCCGCGGCGCGCCGCGCGCCCCGGCAAGGCCTGACGAGCGGCAAGCTCTCAGGTGCGGCAAGACAACCACCGCGGCAAGCCACTTGCCGCGGAAAACCACCACCTCAGGCATGCGCTCCAGCTCACCTGCCCACGCGTTACACTGGAGCTTCCCCGGAGGCACGTGGCGGGGCGCCGCGCAACCTGGGGCGCGCGGTGGCATGCGACGCTGGCAGAGTCGCCCCCGTGGCAAGCAGAGGCGCCCCTAACGGTCCGCCTCGGCATTGTTCGGGCGATCCAGACGGGCATTTAATGCCTTTGTCCCCCGCCGTCAGAGTTAGGTGCGATAGCACTGTGCGGCCACTGTTCGCACAGTTCGTTGCCATTTTTACCCTCACCAGCGTCGCTACCTGTGGGAAACCCCTTAGCATATAAAAGGAGGCCCGTGCGCACGTAGGAGAAAAATGGGGGGGGGGGGGGGACCAAGAAAAGAGAGGGACCGGAAGGAGGACACCCAGTAGACCCTCGTCTACGTCCAGCTCCAACTTACTGTAGCTTATTGCGCTCCAGAGTAAGAACTCGAATCAACCAGACAAGCAGCAGTAGGGTTTTACGCATCCGTGCGACCCGAAGATGGGTAAAATCGTTGTGTGTGTATGTCGCCTCGATCTGCTCTTTGTGCAACCTCCGCCCCCGCCGAACCGAAAAGGGGCTCCGTCCCCATAGGTGCTCGCGGAGGCCGATTTCCCCCGACACAATCTCTTCTTTTATTTACAGAAGTATATCTAATAGAACTAACGAAACATGAATCATGTTTATTTACCAGTGTAAAATAATTGTTATACTTGACTCACTCCAATTGTGCAGGCACTCAGCGGAAGAAAGTTTACCAGAAATGATTGAGATAGATAGAACTATCCAAGAAGCACTAGAAAAAACATGTGTTTAACAAGAGGAGAACATTAATGGAACTTACTAGAATAAGGCATCGCAAAGAGATAAATCAGGTAATGCGTGAGAGTTCTTCCAAGATGTGATATCACCACATTTTGAGGAAAATAAGACTTTAAGACCTGCAATCGCAACTGAGTTATATTAGTTAAACTTATACCATATTTTTCTTATTTATGTCTCTCAATTTCTTCAGAATGCTAACTTTTGAGCTTTTTGGTATTTTTTTTAGGATTTGGTGTTCACCGCATAGCTACAATAGACGAGTGACAAGAAAATATTGAATGCGGGCATCCGTCATGTGATGAATGTCACAAATTAGCTATGAAGTAAAGTAACATGTTTTCCCAAAGTTGTGACATGTCCAGAAAACGTAATACCTCGGTAAGCATATTCTATTAATTTGGACAACAAATTTTCTATTAAATTTAGTCGATCACTAATTACAATGGTGATGTAAGAATCGTAACCGACTTCAAATTAGTGACCATACAAATACTACAAGATGCACTTTATTTGACGACAAGGCCAAAAATTTGCATACACTGCAGTAGTAAGAACAGCAAAGAAAACACCCAAAAGGTTAAAGAAATCAAGATCTGAATTGCTTATGAAAAATGCAAGAAGACAAGTGGTCAGTTCAAAGATAAAATAGCAGAAACAAAACATAGAAGAACAAGTAGGTCATCCCAAAATATTGATGATTAGTAGCTTATCAAGTGAAACTAAGGAACTATTTATATTTGCTGGGATAAGAGTAACGATGCCTAACATCAACCAAATATGAGGAGATGTTAGCACTATCAGAAGTATGCCATACTGTAATTATTATTTCAAATACATCTGAACATACACTTTTTTGAGTTTTTATGTACTTGCAGAAGTTCGTCTATCATGTAGCCTTTTCAGTTCAAGAGAACCACCAGAGAAGTTCTAATATTATAGTACAAGTGATACAAAAATCTTAGGAAGGAGTGCAAAAGTTAGAATCATTACTTGGAAGGATGCAGAGCAATAGCACTAACAGTGGTAGAGGTCTGATAGCTCGAACAATTAGGAAGGAGGCAACTCACTTGGTACACTAATTGCATGGAAAATCTGAAGAACCCAAAGATTTATGTTCGCATTCAATCTCAACAATAACAATCTCAACTTTGTGTCACAAAAACTATGGAGCAAGTTATGGTTGATGATAGGCTTGAGATGCTATACTTGGACAATTAGGTTGAGAGGTAAGGGCACAATGGACTCTCTAAAAGATTAACTACTACATTTCTAAATTTTCTGCCGTTGATTAATTATGTATCCATGAACTAATTTTGCATAGAAAAGGCCATTACTAATGTCTCTGATACAGCAGACATACAAAAGCCATGATCGACGGTGTGAAACGAGAGAAGTTGCAGTTCGGCACACATCAAACCGATGGGCCGCGGTCATCTATTTATATGCAGAGAATACAAGGTCAAGTTGTTACAGATTGATCTGGGAAGATCACAACAGAATACATGTGTGCGCATCAAGCAAACTAAGATTCTAACTACCTAACTTGTTATCCACGTTGATGTATATCGGCTGTTTAACACACCCCCTCAATCACAACCGAAGAGGTTGAGATTGTGTCTAAAGAGCCGAAGCTGCTGCACACCAACAGGCTTAGTTAGGCCATCTGCTAGCTGATCCTGCGTGGGAATAAATCGTATGTCCAGTGCCTTGCTTGCAACCCATTCTCGAACAAAGTGAAAGTCAACCTCAATATGCTTTGTCCGTGCATGAAACACAGGATTAGCAGAGAGATACGTGGCTCCAAGATTATCACACCAAAGCACTGGTGCACGCGACTGATATACTCCCAATTCTCCAAGCAAGGATTGTAGCCAGATGATTTCTGCTGTAGCATTTGCTAATGCCTTGTATTCTGCTTCAGTACTTGACCTTGCCACTGTAGCCTGCTTTCGTGAACTCCATGATATGAGATTGCTACCATAGAACACTGCAAAACCACTAGTGGAGCGTCTGTCATCAGAAGAGCCAGCCCAGTCAGCATCTGAGAATGCACTGACCAAGGAAGAAGTGGACTTGCGAACGCGAAGACCAGTATGCACAGAGTGTTGCACATATCTAAGGATCCTCTTAACTGCTGTCCAATGCTCATCTGTGGGCTCATGTAAAAACTGACAGACCTTGTTTACTGCAAAAGAGATGTCCGGGCGCGTAAGAGTGAGATACTGCAAGGCTCCAACCGTGCTGCGGTACTTGGTGACGTCATCTGGAGACAGAAGAGAACCCCCTTCATGAGAGAGTTTATCAGTGACTGTCATGGGCGAGGTGGCGGGCTTACATTGACTCATTCCCGCTTTCGCAAGCAAATCAGCTGCATATTTCCCTTGAGACAGGACAAGATCCTCCCCTGATCGCCGCACTTCAATGCCCAAAAAGAAGTGAAGATCACCAAGGTCCTTAAGAGGGAACTCAGAGTGAAGATCTGTGATCAGACGACTGACAGCTGACTGACAGCTGAGGGTGATGAGCTAGTAACAATAATGTCATCCACGTAGACCAGCATAAACATGATAACATCACCAGAGTTGTACACAAAGAGTGAGGTATCAGCACGTGAAGGGACAAACCCCAATTCCTGGAGTCTGGAGCTGAGGCGTGAGTACCATGCACAAGGAGACTGTTTCAATCCATAAATTGCCTTGTTGAGCTTGCGGACATGATGCGGAAAACGTGAATCAACATACCCAGGTGGTTGTCGCATGAACACATCCTCTTCCAGAACGCCATGGAGGAACGCATTCTGGACATCAAGTTGCCGAAGGGTCCAGCCACGAGAAACTGCAAGAGACAAGACCAGACGAATGGTGGCAGATTTAACGACAGGACTGAAGGTATCCTCATAATCAACTCCGTAGTGCTGCTTGAAACCCTTCGCTACCAGTCGTGCTTTGTGACGCTCAACGGTACCATCAGCACGATGTTTGACGCGGAACACCCATTTGCAATCAATGAGATTACGGCCTGGTGCAGGAGGGACGAGATGCCACGTGTGATTGCGCTGGAGAGCCTGAAACTCCTCATGCATAGCTGCAGCCCAAGAGGGGTCAGCGAGAGCAGCCGAGACGCTTGCTGGAACCAAACCAGACGTAGTTGTAGCAGAAAAACCGCGTTTGCGCGTGTCATACGGGACCGTACCATCCGTCCGGACGTACGGTTTGACGACCCCCGCCTGGGATCGTGTGCGCGGACGTGGGGTTGGCGAAGGCGCGGGTCGCTCCTCGACCAGTGCGGGCGCAGGTGACACCGGGAGCCCGCCACGAGCGAGCGCAGGCAGGCGCTGTGTTGGGGACGCGGGCGAGGCCGATTGGGCCGGTGGAGTGGAGCCCACCACAGAGGCGGGATCGCGCGTGGGCGCAGCTAAGGGCGCCTGGTTGTTGGAGCGCGGGGGCTGCGGCCCACTTGGAGACAGAGATGCAGTCGTAGGATCCGCGCCGGTCGGCTGAGTGGAGGAGCCTGGCGAATCAGCGCCGGGATCAGCACCAACCGATCCTGCAACAGAATCAGCGCGGGGATCCGAGCCGCCCGGATTTTTTGCACCCGTTTCCTGCACATGCGATGACGAAAAAATTGGCTGTGAAGCCGGATTAGTCCAAACAGGAGAAGGCAGGGTATCGCTAATTTATGCATGTTGGTTACTAGGTTCCGTACGCTCCATAGCCTCTGGAGAGAAAACGAGGATTTGCTCCAGGATTTGGTCGGGTGTTTGCTTCGGTGTGTCAACAGAAAAAGGAAAAAGATTTTCATCAAAAATGACATCACGCGAGATATAAATGCGACCGGTAGAGACATGAAGACAGCGATACCCTTTATGCATCATGCTATAACCAATGAAAACACATTGCTTAGAGCGGAATTGAAGCTTTCGTTCATTGTAGGGACGAAGACAAGGCCAACACGCAGATCCAAAAGTGCATAGGAAATTATAATCCGGTGCTTTTCCAAACAGCCGTTCTAGTGGAGTAGAATTTTTAATGGTACGAGTAGGAAGACGATTGATTAGAAAGCATGCTGTGAGAAAAGCTTCATCCCAAAAACGAAATGGCATGGAGGCATGTGCAAGGAGGGTAAGACCTACATCGACTACATGGCGATGCTTGCGCTCTGCGGAGCCGTTTTGTTGATGAATGTGTGGGCAGGAGACATGATGTTCAATGCCAAGTTGACGAAAAAATGAGTTGAGTTTCTCATACTCACCCCCCCCCCCCAATCTGTTTGCATGCAAAGAATTTTGTGATTGAGTAGGCGTTCAACATGGACTTGAAATTCAAGGAAAACACGATAAACATCAGCTCGAGATTTAAGACAGTAAAGCCATGTAAATTTGCAATAATCATCGATGAAATTGACATAATATTTAAACCCTCCAGAGGAGGTGCACGCGGGCCCCCATACATCCGAGAAAACAAGCTCAAGAGGTTTGGAGGATGACCTATTCGACCTAGGAAAGGGAAGTTGATGACTCTTTCCCTGTTGGCAAGCATCGCACACAGGAACTTTATTTTTATTGGACTCACGAAGAAACTCTAGACTTTGACGACGAAGGGCTTGATCCACCACCGGAGAAGCTGGATGGCCTAGACGGTAATGCCATCTAGTGTGGGTGTGCTTGATGGCGGAGAGAGCTTGGGCTTGAGGTGTCCTGCCATGGCTACCGGTGACGGGGTAGAGGCCTCCATTAGTGCCCCCTCGAAGAAGAACCCTCTTGGAAGCACGATCCTTGACAACAAAGTAGGTAGGGTGAATTTCAACACAAACATTATTGTCATTGGAAAGTTTATCAGTGGAAAGTAAACTTCGTGTAGCTTGGGGAACATGAAGAATATTACGAAGGATGAGAGGTCTATGAGACGTACGGAGTACAGAGGAACCAATATGAGAAATCGGCATACCTGACCCGTTCGCCACGTGGACTTGATCCTTGCCGGTGTATCGTTCATGCATGGTGAGCTTGTCCAGATCCCCAGTTATGTGGTCGGTGGCACCGGAGTCAAGGTACCACGCCGGATCGAAGCTCTGTCCAGTGGAGATATTGTTGGCGATGCGCTCCTTGCGAATGAAGGAGTGGTCGAAGCGGCGATAGCAGTCGAAGACGTCGTGGCCAGGGCGCTTGCAAAGCTGGCAGATGATGTCTCCCTTGCCCCCGTTTCTGCCAGCGTTGGGAGCACCAGAGCCACGATTGGTGTTGTGGCTCGGGTCGCCACAGTTGTGGCCATGACCAGGGGAGCCGCAGGTGCGCCCGTTGCCGCCGCCGTTTCCGCCGCCGCTGTTGCCTCCCAAGCCGCGGCCGCGTCCACCTCCAGAGCCGCGGTTGCGGTTTCCACCAGATCCGCCGCCGCCAGAGTTGCGGCTGACGTTGTTCACCGAGGGACCGCCGGAGGGAGGGAGCTGAAACACGTTGTCGTGGTGCTGATGACGAAGCTCGAAGTCCAGGAGATGAGAGTAGAGCTCATTGAGCGAGATCTCATCTGCCCGCGTGGTGACAGAGGTCACGAGCGGGTCGTAGGTGGAGTCCAGGCCGGTGAGGAGGTAGATGATGATGTCCTCCTCATCCAGCTGCTTCCCGGCGGCAGCGAGGGCGTCAGTGAGGCCCTTCACCTTGGTGAAGTAGTCCACCATGGTCATGTCACGCTTCTGGATGTGAGCAAGTTGACGACGAAGCTGCATGATGTGCGCCCTGGAGCGGGTCGCATAGGTCCTCTCCAGCGCACTCCAAACCGCCGCAGATGACGGTAGGAACAGGACCTGCAGCAAGGTGTTGTTGGAGAGGGTGGACAGGAGGAAGCTGAGACAATGCTGGTCCCGTGTCACCCACGAGAGGTAGTCGGGGTTGGGAACCGGGGGGGCGCCGTCGGCGCCGGGGACAACTTTGTCAGGAGCCGGTTCCGTTCCGTCGGCGATGGACATCCAGTGCGCGCCGCGGAGAGAAGGGAGGATCTGGGCTTTCCAGAGGAGATGGGTGTCGTGGGAAAGCTTCACGGTCACGAGGCCCATGAGGGATGGAGATGGCGAGGTGGAGGCCATGACGCCGAGCGACTGCGTGGTGACTGCGCCGGTGGTGAGCGACGCGAGGGCGGAGCTGGTGGCGGCTGCTTGGGTGGAGGAGGTTTGGCTGGACGAAGTCATCTAGATGGGAAGAGGATGGCCTGATACCATGTGAAACGAGAGAAGTTGCAGTTCGGCACACATCAAACGATGGGCCGCGGTCATCTATTTATATGCAGAGAATACAAGGTCAAGTTGTTACAGATTGATCTGGGAAGATCACAACAGAATACATGTGTGCACATCAAGCAAACTAAGATTCTAACTACCTAACTTGTTATCCACGTTGATGTATATCGGCTGTTTAACAGACGGCACTTTCATCTATCTTACAATTAGTCTATAAATTCTCCTCTCTCTCTCTCTCTCTCTCTCTCTCTCTCTCTCTCTCTTTAATTGTCTCCCAAAAAATAAGCATCATACCATAGCCTCCTCATTTGACAAAGCTCAATGGACAACGCTCTGCATCGCACCATCCAAAATGCGTCTTAAGCAGTGTATCAATCCATGCTTACATATATACCTTTGATCTTTCTAGAGAAAAACCATTTATACACCTATAATATTTCCGTTCTTGACAAATGATTAATCAGAAAAATTCTACAGATTAACATGTACTCCCTCTGTAAAGAAATATAAGAGCATTTAGATCTTAACATGTACTCTTATATTTCTTCACGGAGGGAGCATCACTCATTGAATCCACTTAAAATTCACTTCAAATCAACTCAATCTACTCTCATCTCTCTCATACTACAAACCTCCAAAAGCCACGATCCCCGACACTTATCTCTGTCATGAATAGTCCCCAAATCCACATCTACACTATACCGTCTCTCTCGAAAAGTGGCTCTTCTCTAATAACTATATATCGAGTGTGACTATGGATGGGGATTCTACCGCTACTTCTCATATGGGGTCAAATTTAGCTTATGTGACAAGGAGAGAAGATGATATATTTAATTACCTCTGCCTCCTCTTCCGCCAAATCCATTTGGATCTGGCCGTTGGGACTGAAGCTGTGGCGCTCTGCTCGCCTACGGTTGTCGGCGCCACGACTTCTCCTGCAGCTGCGCATGTGCTGCTGCTGTCTGAGATGAGCAGAGGAGAGCGGGCATTTCCCATCTTGCGGTGGCCAGCGACGATGCCGAAGACCGAAGTTCGACAGCGGCGACCGACGGTGGCAGTGTGGCACAAAAATAAACTGATGCGAGACTGGGCTGACTGCTTGGGAACAAGCACGAGGATTTGGGCTGAGTTGGGCTGAGAAATAACTCAACAAAAAAAGAAGTTAATTACCGGAGGTTCGTTTCAAAAAAAATGACAGAGGTTAAAAAAGTTTGCAGGCCTAGGATGATCCTTTTTTTCGAGTGTCCCAGGATGATCATATAGCATTATGAAAAAACATATCTAAAAAAGCATTACAAAAAATAAATATCCATTATGGGTTATAAAGCTACTATTTAGTTTACAACCCCAATAAAAGATTAAAAAAGAAACCTAAAACAACAAAATTGGATTTCATATTACAAAAATTTATTTTCAAGTAACAATGTGTATTAGAAATATACATTACAAATCTGGCGGAAAAATATACATCATGAATGACTCATTTCCATCGGTGGAGTAAATAAATATAACAAAAAATCTAGCCGCGCAAATGCGCGGGCCGCACTACTAGTTTGA
The DNA here is from genome assembly GCA_032464435.1 of Aegilops umbellulata. Taxonomy (NCBI): domain Eukaryota; kingdom Viridiplantae; phylum Streptophyta; class Magnoliopsida; order Poales; family Poaceae; genus Aegilops; species Aegilops umbellulata. The sequence goes on from CP136060.1 coordinate 294,398,097, forward strand.
TACTAGTTCAGTTGCTAAGATTAGTAACTCGAAACGGGAGTTGCAGAATGAACAAAGACTAGTTAAGGGTGAGGTGACGATGTGCGTTGGAAGTGGTTCCAAGATTGATATGATTATCATCGCATACTCTTTATACTTTCGGGATTAGTGTTGAACCTAAATAAATGTTATTTGGTGTTTGCGTTGAGCATGAATATGATTTGATCATGTTTATTGCAATACGGTTATTCATTTAAAGTCAGAGAATAATTGTTGTTCTGTTTACATGAGTAAAACCTTCGATTGTCATACACCCAATGAAAATAATTTGTTGGATCTCGATCGTAGTGATGCACATATTCATAATATTGAAGCCAAAAGATGCAAAATTAATAATGATAGTGCAACTTATTTGTGGCACTACCGTTTAGGTCATATTGGTGTAAAGCGCATGAAGAAACTCCATACTGATGGACTTTTGGAATCACTTGATTATGAATCATTTGATGATTGCGAACCATGCCTCATGGGCAAGTTGACTAAAACTCTGTTCTCCGGAACAATTGAGCGAGCTACTGACTTATTGGAAATAATACATACCAATGTATGCGGTCCGATGAGTGTTGATGCTCGCGGCGGGTATCATTATTTTCTAACCTTCACAGATGATTTGAGCAGATATGGGTATATCTACTTGATGAAACATAAGTTTGAAACATTTGAAAAGTTTAAAGAATTTCAGAGTGAAGTGGAAAATCATCGTAACAAGAAAATAAAGTTTCTACGATCTGATCATGGAGGCAAATATTTGAGTTACGAGTTTGGTCTTCATTTGGAACAATGTGAAATAGTTTCGCAACTCACGCCACCTGGAACACCACAGTGTAATGATGTGTCCGAACGTCGTAACCGTACTTTATTAGATATGGTGTGATCTATGATGTCTCTTACCGATTTACCACTATCATTTTGGGGTTATGCATTAGAGACAACTGCATTCACGCTAAATAGGGCACCATCTAAATCCATTGAGATGACACCATATGAACTGTGTTTGGCCAGAAACCCAAGTTGTCGTTTCTTAAAGTTTGGGGCTGCGATGGTTATGTGAAAAAGCTTCAACCTGATAAGCTCGGACCCAAATCGGAGAAATGAGTCTTCATAGGATACCCAAAGGAGACTGTTGGGTATACCTTCTATCACAGATCCGAAGGCAAGATATTCGTTGCTAAAAATGGATCCTTTCTAGAGAAGGAGTTTCTCTCGAAAGAAGTGAGTGGGACGAAACTAGAACTTGACGAGGTAATTGTACCTACTCCCTTATTGGAAAGTAGTTCATCACAGAAATCAGTTCCAGTGATTCCTACACCAGTAAGTGAGGAAGTTAATGATGATGATCATGAAACTTCAGATCAAGTTACTACCAAACCTCGTAGGTTAACCAGAGTATGTTCCGCACCAGAGTGGTACGGTAATCCTGTTCTGGAAGTCATGTTACTAGACCATGACGAACCTACGAACTATGAGGAAGCGATGATGAGCCCAGATTCCACGAAATGTTTTGAGGCCATGAAATCTGAGATGGGATCCATGTACTCGAATTGTCGCAAAAGGTTTTTCGACAAGTTCAAGATGTTGACTAGGATGAGATTTTCTCACTCGTAGCGATGCTTAAGTCTGTCCGAATCATGTTAGCAATTGCCACATTTTATGAAATCTGGCAAATGGATGTCAAAACTGCATTCCTTAATGGATTTATAAAAGAAGAGTTGTATATGATGCAACAAGAAGGTTTTGTCAATCCTAAAAATGCTAACAAAGTGTGCAAGCTCCAGCGATCCATCGATAGACTGGTGCAAGCATCTCGGAGTTGGAATATACGCTTTGATAAGGTGATCAAAGCATATGGTTTTATACAGACTTGCGGTGAAGCCCGTATTTACAAGTAAGTGAGTGGGAGCACTACAGCCTTTCTGATAAGTATATGTGAATGACATATTGTTGATCGCAAATGATGTAGAATTTTCTAGAAGCATAAAGGAGTGTTTGAAAGGAGTTTTTCAAAAGAAACACCTCGGTGAAGCTGCTTGCATATTGAGCATCAAGATCTATAGAGATAGAACAAGACGGTTAATAAGTTTTTCAATGAGTACATACCTTGGCAAGATTTTCAAGTAGTTCAAAATGGAACAGTCAAGAAGGAGTTCTTGCCTGTGTTGCAAGGTGTGAAGTTGATTAAAGACTCAAAACCTGACCACGGAAGAAAATAGAAAGAGAATGAGAAGTCATTCCCTATGCCTCAGTCATAGGTTCTATAAAGTATGCTATGTTGTGTATCAGACCTATTGTGTACCACACCATGAGTTTGGCAAGAGGGTACAATAGTGATCCAGGAGTGGATCACTGAACAGCGTTCAAAATTATCCTTAGTGGAATAAGGAATTTTTTTCTCGGTTATGGAGGTGACAAAGAGTTCGTCGTAATGATGCAAGCTTTGATACCGATCTAGATGACTCTAAGTCTCAATCTAGATACATATTGAAAGTGGGAGCGATTAGCTATAGTAGCTCCATGCAGAGCATTGTAGACATAGAAAATTTGCAAAATACATACGTCTCTGAATGTGGCAGACCCGTTGACTAAACTTCTCTCACAAACAAAATATGATCACTCTTTGGGTGTTAATCACATAGCAATGTGAACTAGATTATTGACTCTAGTAAACCCTTTGGGTATTAGTCACATGGAGATGTGAACTAATCACATAAAGATGTGAACTATTGGTATGAAATCACATGACGATGTGAACTAGATTATTGACTCTAGTGCAAGTGGGAGACTGATGGAAATATGCCCTAGAGGCAATAATAAAGTTGTTATTTATATTTCATTATATCATGACAAATGTTTATTACTCATGCTAGAATTGTATTAACAGGAAACTTAGTACACGTGTGAATACATAGACAAACAGAGTGTCCATAGTATGCCTCTACTTGATAAGATCGTTAATCAAAGATGGTTAAGTTTCCTAGCCATAGACATGTGTCATTTGATGAATGGGATCACATTAATGATGTGATGGACAAGACCCATCCGTTAGCTTAGCACTATGATCATTTAGTTTTATTGCTATTGCTTTCTTCATGACTTATACATGTTCCTTTGATTATGAGATTATGCAACTCCCGAATACCGGAGGAACACTTAGTGTGCTATCAAACGTCACAACGTAACTGGGTGATTATAAAGATGCTCTACAGGTGTCTCCAATGATGTTTGTTGAGTTGGCATAGATCGAGATTAGGATTTGTCACTCCGATTGTCGGAGAGGTATCTTTGGGCCCTCTCGGTAATGCACATCACTATAAGCCTTGCAAGCAATGTGACTAATGAGTTAGTTGCGGGATGATGCATTACGGAATGAGTAAAGAGACTTGCCGGTAACGAGATTGAACTAGGTATTGAGATACCAACGACCGAATCTTGGGCAAGTAACATACCGATGACAAAGGGAACAACGTATGTTGTTATGCAGTTTGACCGATAAAGATCTTTGTAGAATATGTAGGAGCCAATATGAGCATCCAGGTTCCGCTATTGTTTATTGACCGGAGATGAGTCTCGGTCATGTCCACATAGTTCTCGAACTCGTAGGGTCCGCACGCTTAACGTTCGATGATGATTGGTATTATGAGTTTATGTGTTTTGATGTACCGAATGTTGTTCAGAGTCCCGGATGTGATCACGGGCATGATGAGGAGTCTTGTAATGGTCCAGACATAAAGATTGATATATTGGATGACTATATTCGGACACCGGATGAGTTCCGGAGGTCACCGGATATATATTGGAGTGCCGGAAGGGTTATCGGAACCACCAGAGAAGTGATGGGCCTTATTGGGCCTAGGGAAGAGAGAGAAGGGCTGCCAAGGGCTGGCCGCCCCCCTCCCATGGGCCTAGTCTGAATTGGACTAGGGGGAGGGGCGGCGCCCCCTCCTTCCTTCTCTTCCCCCCTCCTTCCTTCTTCTCCTAGTAGGACTAGGAGAGGGGGGAGTCCTACTCCTACTAGGAGGAGGATTCCTCCCCCCTTGGCGCGCCTATGAGGGTCGCCTGGCCTCCCCTCCCCCCTTTATATACGTGGGGAGGGGGGCACCCTAGAACACATCAAAGTTGATCTTAGCTATGTGCGGGGGCCCCTCCATAGATTTCCACCTCGGTCATATCGTTGCAGTGCTTAGGCGAAGCTCTGCGCCGATAACTTCATCATCACCGTCACCACGCCGTCGTGCTCACGAAACTCTCCCTCGGCCTCAGCTGGATCAAGAGTATGAGGGACGTCACCGAGCTGAACGTGTGCAGATCGCGGAGGTGTCATGCGTTCGGTACTTGATCAGTTGGATCGCAAAGACGTTCGACTACATCAACCGCGTTGCTTAACGCTTCCGCTTTCGATCTACGAGGGTATGTGGACACACTCTACAGCTCGTTGCTATGCATCACCTAGATGAATCTTGCATGTGCGTAGGAAAACAGTTGAAATTACTGTGTTTCCCAACAAAAATTTACGGTGATTTTTTATGGACCAGAAGAAGCCCCCGAAGTACAAGAGTTGGGCCAGAAGAGCCACGAGTACTCCACAAGGGTGGAGGGCGCGGCCCCCTCGGGCGCGCCCCCTGTCTTTTCGTCGCCTCGTGGACCCCCTGACTTAATCCTGACGCCAAAAATTCTTATAAATATAGAAACCCCAGAAATAAACCTAGATCGGGAGTTCCGCCGCCGCAAGCCTCTGTAGCCACGAAAAACTAATCGGGAGCCTGTTCTGGCACCCTACCGGAGGGGGAAACCATCACCGGTGGCCATCTTCATCATCCCAGTGGTCTCCATGACGTGGAGGGAGTAGTTCACCCTAGGAGCTGAGGGTATCTACCAGTAGCTATGTGTTTGATCTCTCTCTCTCTCTCTCTCTCTCTCTCTCTCTCGTTTTCTTGATTTGACACGATCTTGATGTACCGCAAGCTTTGTTACTATAGTTGCATGATATGGTGTTTCTACCCTCTAACTTCTTGTGATGAATTGAGTTTTACCTTTGAGGTTTCACTATTATCGGATTGAGTACTATTATGGATTTGAGAACACTCGATGTATGTCTTGCATGGTATATATGTGGTGACAATGGGGTATTCTATTGATTAACTTGATGTATGTTTGGGCACTCAACTCGCAGATTCCCGAGGTGACATTGGGGTAATCTATGCATAGGGGTTCATGCACATTTTCGTCCTTGTTTCTCTGGTAGAAATCTTGGGGCACTCTTTGAGGTTCTTTGTGTTGGATTGAATATTATGAATATGAAGTTGTTTGATGCATATCGTATAATTGACCCATGTATACTTGTAGTCACATTGGAGTATCAAGGTGACATTAGGGTTGATTGATCTGTGTCATATGGTGTTATTTTACTATGAACACTAGGGCTGTTTGTGACACTTATAGGAATAGCTCAATGGATTGATCGGAAATAATAACTTTGAGGTGGTTTCATACCCTACAAGCAATTTCATCTTATGTTCTCCGCGATAGGAACTTTGAAGTGACTTTTGTCGCACGTTGAGGGATTGCCATATGATTTAATTATGTTATTATTGTTTAGAGAACTTGCACTAGTGAAAGTATGAACCCTAGGCCTTGTTTCTAAGCATTGCAATACCGTTTTTGTTCACTTTTGTTACTAGTTCCCTTGCTGTTTTTATATTTTTAGATTACAAAAACCTATATCTACCATCCATATTACACTTGTATCACCATCTCTTCGCCGAACTAGTGCACCTATACAATTTACCATTGTATTTGAAGTGTTGGGGACACAAGAGACTCTTTGTTATTTGGTTGTAGGGTTGTTTGAGAGATACCATATTCATCTTATGCCTCCCACGGACTGATAAACCTTAGGTCATCCACTTGAGGGCAATTTGCAACTGTCCTACAAAACTCTACGCTTGGAGGCCCAACATGAGTCTACAATAAGAAGGTTGCATAGTAGACATCAAGCTCTTTTCTGGCGCCGTTGCCGGGGAGGCTAGGTAAGTGGCACTCACACCCCGTCAACTAAGCTCTTTTCTGGTGCCGTTGCCGGGGAGGTGAGTGCTTGAAGGCATATCTTTAGATCTTGCAATTGAATCTTTTAGTTTCTTATTTTATCACTAGTTTAGTCTACAAAAGAAAATTACAGAAAAATGGAATTGAGGTTGCCTCATATGCTTCATCTTTTTAATGTGTTTTGTGAAAATGATGGAAAGGAAAATTGTGCTCAAGTGTTAGAAGAAGAAGTTCATAAAATGCTTGGCACTAAATTTTTGAATGATGAGCATGGATGCAATGGTGTTAGTATGAATTCTTTGAATATCCATGATGCTAATGATATGCAAAGCCATAAGCTTGGGGATGCTATGTTTGATGAAGATGATATTTTTTGTCCCCCAAGTTTTGATGAGAAAATTTATTATGATGAAAGCATGCCTCCTATCTATGATGATTATTGTGATGACATGTATGCTATAAATAATAATGATAACCATGAAACTTTTCATCATGATTTTAACTTTCAATTGGATTATGCCTCACATGATAGTTATTTTGTTGAGTTTGCTCCCACTACTATTGATGAAAATAAATTTGCTTATGTGGAGAGTAAAATTTCTATGCTTATGAATCATGAAAAGAATGATTTATGTGATGGTTATATTGTTGAATTCATTCATGATGCTACTGAAAATTATTATGAGGGGGGGAATATATGCTTGTAGGAGTTGCAATAATATCAAGTTTCCTCTCTATGTATTGAAAACCTTGAAGTTTTGCTTGGTTTGCCTTCCTATGCAAGTTGATTCATGTTCCCATAAATTGTTTGCTCACAAAATCCCTATGCATAGGAAGTGGGTTAGGCTTAAATGTGCTAGTCATATGAGATGCTCTCTTTGTGTTTCAACTCTTATCTTTTATGTGAGCATCATTGAGATCATCATGCCTAGCTTAAAAGGCATTAAAGATAAGCACTTGTTGGGAGACACCCCAATATTTACCCCTACTGTTTTTGTGTGTTCACATGATTAAGCTACTGTACTAATCATTATGTATAGCTTTTGTTTCAATAAAGTGCCAAGTAAAGCCTTTGGGATAGTGTGGTTGATAGTTGATTTGATTCTGTTCAAAAATGGAAACTTTTGCATCCAGTATATAAATTCCCATCTTTTATTGGAACGTGGAGAAACTCTAATTTTTTCACAGATGTTTGATATACAAATTTTTTACGTTGTCCTAGTTTTTCAGAATTTTTGTAGTTACACAAGTATGATTTCAATTCTGATTTTCATAGACTGTTCTGTTTTTGACAGATTCTGTTTTCGATGCATAGTTTGCTTATTTTCTAGTTTCTATGGCTTATATTGCTTAATATAAACTAGCGGAGTATCCCGCGCGTTTGCGCGGCTAGAATCATATTATGTTTTTAATTATTTTTGGCATCTTAAATATGTTTTCATGTTTCTTTTTCAGAAAAAGTATATTATGAAGTGTAGCATTTCGAGAGAACTCTATTCATAATAAACATGTCTAAACCTTGAGTTCAAATACATGTATGTAGCAATATGTATTTATTTTAAAATGATTATATTTCTTTTATAATATTATTATTGTTTAGTCCACCTTTTCTCTATGCAGGAAGGCCATCGTTCTATTCAAGAATCAAACACCTATTTATTATTCACTGAAATGAGAGATTATGCAAAACTCATCACACTCACATCTGCATATTTCAGTGTTGGCTGATCTTATTTGTGTGTCTATTGAAGCTTATATTTAGCATCGTCAAATAACATACCTGTTGGACATTTGTCACCATGGAAAATGTTAGGTTCACCGCCTTTAATTTTTTAGTCTGCTACGACTCCCTTACTCACCACATGAAACCCCAAGCAATACTATGACTCAGCATCATTGTTGTCTTTACTTGTTACCCAATCAAACAATTGCCATGGATAAGGTGTATATTGTCCTAGAAGTTTATGTGCGATGTTCATATGATGGCAAGGTGGAATTGGCTATGCGAAGCGGTATTTCTAATGCTATATCTGGTGAAAATTGATAGTTTTCATATATTTTAAACTTGTAAGATCGTTATTAGTTTTGTTATATTTTCACTATGTGTTATCTCATACCACCTATTGTGTTGGATATATTTTTCATTGTTATATATATTGGGCGCGTCTATTTATTTGCACATCTAGATAATATTTTATATACATTTTCCTATGTGAAAATGGCAAAATATGCCATGTATAAGCATCTATAATTTATTAACATTTTCCTATGCCATAAGAAGTTTATTGTTTGAACTTGCCATATACGCTTTGTGCTTCGCCTCCAGATAAAACTTAGATATTTCACTTCTTTCTACTAGCTCAAAGCGCATCATGGGAGATGATGGGTTCACCAAGATTTTGAATAAATATATTAGTGGCCTAGGTCCTTCCAAATTAACGTCATACTAAATTTCAGAAAGGAATTATCACTACAAAATATATTGGTAGATAATTTATATTCTCATGATCGCCGTTTGGTGTAGGATCTAACCTCTTAAAAACATAAAAAAAAATATTATCTATAAATCATAATTGTATTAATAAATGATACATGTAGCGAGGTAAATATGTCATTCAGTCTGCTTGTTACTACTTAATTTTAACTCAGTATTTAAACCAAAATTTGATTGCCGACAACACACTATTGGAAATTAGAAGAATCCCGCATATGTATAGCTATCCCGATGATCCACATTTGATAAATATACATATTCAATTCGATATAGCGCTATAGTTTTCAAAGACATGTCAACATTTTTTTATCAGAGTTATTGCAATAAACTGAGACAGTTCGTGAAATAGATGTATATCAAATAATTAAAATGCTTTTAAGTTAACACTAAAATTTTCACCTTTTTCCACTTAGTTATCCAATTGAACCCATGCATCCATCTCGCCAAGACAATGGGTTACATCCTGTATCAGCCCATAAGTGACTCAATATGCTATGTTCGTTAATTGCAAGTGCACCTTAGGGGATTAGTAGAAGTAGCCTGGAAGCGCTTTATTTTCTATTTTCCTTCTTTTTTGCTTTCTAATGTGGACATGGAGCAGATTTTTTATTTTATTATACTTTTTTTGCGGAAGAGGACATGGAGGACATGAAGCAGCTTTCTTGGAAAAAAGAGAGGCCATGGAGCAGCTAACTAACACGTGATTGTATAGGACTCAGACAGTACGTCCCCATGTAGTCCGTCCCGTGCATGCAATGCTTTTTTTTTCAAATGTCAATTGCATATGCGTATCTCTTATGTAGACTTAGCTGATCGCTGCCCGTCATTCTAGAAAAAATCTTACTGTTTATTTCTCCTTTTGCCTTTCCAATCCGGACACGCTGTTTAATTGTATTGGACTCACAGTACCTGTACGTGCCCATATGTAGTCCGTTCCATGCATGCTCGTGGTCAATTGCATAAGCATATTTTGTAAATGTAGACTTTAGCTGTTCGCCATTTAATAAATAATATCAGCTGTCCGTCTCATCCACGTAAACAACCAAATAATATCAGCTGTCCGTCTCATCCACGTAAACAACCTTTGAGCGGGTTGATCAATTTGATTACTTTCCCAAAACAAATCTATATAGCATCTCCTAATACGTGTTGACTTTTGGCCAGATAGATCCTAGCCGTTCAAATATCATAACTTTAGACCGGTAAATCTCCACCATAACTTTTCTATCGTTTTAAGTATATAATAGATTGTAGAAATGATAGGGTACAATAAGAATCATGTGGAAACAATTATGAATCTTTTCTTTTACAGTACCCAAGTGAATGATTTGTTTTATTATACTAAGGGGTCTCATGAATGTTTTGTTAAGTTTTGTGTGATTCAAGTTTTCAAGTTTTGGGTGAGATATCGATATGAGGAGAATAAGGAGTGACACGAACCTAAGCTTGGGGATGCCCAAGGCACCCCAAGTTAATATTCAAGGAAGATCCAAGCAACTAAGCTTGGGGATGCCCAGGAAGGCATCCCCTCTTTCGTCTTCAACATTATCGGTAACCTCACTTGTAGCTATATTTTTATTCATCACATGATATGTGTTTTGCTTGGAGTGTCATTTTATTTTATTAGTATTTACTTGTTTTTATTTATAGTAATGTTTTTCATCTTTTAGTTCAATAAAAAGGTCAAGTGTAGCCTTTACCATGCTTATTTTGCAACTCTATATGTTGCTGTTCTGAAAACAAAAAGTTTTCTATTGTTGTATGAATTATTTTGGAAAGTCAGAACATGATAAAATCTTGAAATTTTTACACCTTGATCAATAACAAATTTTTATACAGTGTGGTAAATTTTCAGAATTTTTTGAGTTAGGGAAGTATGAATACAATTGCACTCTTTACAGACTGTCCTGTTTAGACAGATTGCTGTTATGTTTGCATTGTTTGCATATGTTTGCTTGTTTAATGATTCTATTTGAGGATGAGGGTATTAAATATGCAGAGACATTTAGTATGCAATGTTAAACAATAATTTTAATGATTTGCCGCAGTAGAGAATGATAAGGCTTTGCATTTGATTTATACTAACTTTTCTCTCGAGTTCTTGTTGGGTTTTGTGTGGATGAAGTTTTTAAGATTTAGGGAAACCGTGATATAAAATGAATTAAGGAGACACAAAAGCTCAAGCTTGGGGATGCCCAAGGCATCCCTAGTTAATATTTCAAGAAGTCTCAAGCATCTAAGCTTGGGGATGCCTCGGTTGGCATCCCACCTTTCTTCTTCAACAATAATCGGTCAGTTTTGGTTAAGCCTAAGTTTGTGCTTCTTCACATGATATGTGTTATTTTTAGAATGTCATTTTATTTATTTTGCTTGCTATTTGAATAAAGTCATAAGATCTGATTTTATTTTATGAGAGAGAGTCCTCACATAGCAACATAATTATTTGACTACTCATTGATCTTCACTTATATCTTTTTGGAGTAGTTTGTCAGTTGCTCTAGTGCTTCACTTATACCTTTTTAGAGCATGGCAGTGGTTTTATTTTGAAGAAATTGATGAACTCTCATGCTTCACTTATATTATTTTGAGAGTCTTCAAACAACAGGCTAATTTTCTTAGGTTATGAATTTAGTCATGATATGATGGGCATCCAAGAGGGATATAATAAAAACTTTCATATAAAGTGCATTGAATACTATGTGAAGTTTGATTCCTTATGATTGTTTTGAGATATAAAGATGGTGATATTAGAGTCATGCTAGTGAGTAATTGTGGATTGTAGAAATACTTGTGTTAAAGTCTGTGATTCCCGTAGCATGCACGTATGGTGAACCGTTATGTGATGAAGTCGGAGCATGATTTATTTATTGATTGTCTTCCTTATGAGTGGCGGTCGGGGACGAGCGATGGTATTTTCCTACCAATCTATCCCCCTAGGACCATGCGTGTGGTACTTTCTAATAGATTTTTGCAATAAGTATGTGATTACTTTATGACTAATGTTGAGTCCATGGACTATACGCACTCTCACCCTTCCACCATTGCTAGCCTCTCTTGTGCCGCGCAACTTCCGCCGGTACCATACACCCACCTTATACCTTCCTCAAAACATCCACCATACCTACCTATTATGGCATTTCCATAGCCATTCCGAGATATATTGCCATGCAACTTTCCATCGTTCCATTTATTGTGACATGCTTCATCATTTTCATATTGCTTTGCATGATCATGTAGTTGACATCGTATTTGTGGCAAAGCCACCGTTCATAATTCTTTCATACATGTCACTCTTGATTCGTTGCACATCCCGGTACACTGCCGGAGGCATTCATATAGAGTCATAATTTGTTCTATGTATCGAGTTGTAATTCTTGAGTTGTAAGTAGATAAAAGTGTGATGATTTTCATTATTAGAGCATTGTCCCACGTGAGGAAAGGATGATGGAGACTATGATTCCCCCACAAATCGGTATGAGACTCCAGAAGAAAAAAAAGAGGCCAAAAAATGAGAAAAGGCCCAACAAAAACTGAGAGAAAAGAGAAAAGGGGCAATGTTACTATCCTTTTACCACACTTGTGCTTCAAAGTAGCACCATGATCTTCATGATAGAGAGTATCCTATGTTATCACTTTCATATACTAGTGGGAATCTATAATACCTAAATAGTTCATCCCCACTATCTTATTTCTCTAAACATGTAAGCTATCCAACTCAGCAGCCTTGCCACATCAGCAATAACTCTTATTTATCTTCAATTGCTAGCTCGCCACATCAGCAATTATTTTCAACAAGTCATGTTGTTTTTTGTTTCAGGGGTAACAAACTCATGTTGGTATCGTAGCAAGCCTCTTTGGGCTTCCGTAACTGATGAGGCGGCGTAAAAACCGATAAAGAGAAGCCAAGAGAATCCCATCGGTCGATCTCTTTTTAACCCTTACTCTTTCTGACAGCAGAAAAGGCTATGCCTCCATTCACAACCCACGAACCATCGATGTCCTGTAGCCGACCGCTCCGGCGTTCTTCCATGCGGGCGAGCAGAGGCACCCATGCCGCCACCTCCTCCTCTCCTTCTCCTGGCGTGCGAGACCTCGATGGAGCGACCTCCATCGCGTCATTGATCTGGCCGCCGCCTCACCTGCAGCTTGATCTGATCTGGGAGAGATGGTGAGGGGTGGGGGCAGCGGAGGTAGGAAGAGGGAAATGGTGATCCGGTGTAGGACTACCATGCTGCAGACTTGAGGCGCCCAACCCCGGCCACCTAGACGACTCCGCCTCCTTAAGGACGACCTCCATCACGTCCCTGCTGACCAGAAGCAATGACGTCACGTCTCTCGAGGACTTCTCGTGCTCCTGTAAAAATTCCCCTTCAGATGGTGGAGCGGCATCTCTCCCATAGTCTTCAACATCAGGTTGGTGTCTGCACCTTTGCTCCAAAATTGTGTCATGCCTGCCAGGTCATGAAAAGTTAATCTGACGCATTCCCTCTTGCATTATATTGATCTCAAAAGCTCATGTGTTCTATCATAATCATAGGATTATAGATGCATACCATTATGATTATTTCAGTGTCGTCATAGATCCGTTCTCTTTTTCATGAAGTGGCTGGGGGCTTTGGCCACATGAAAACTTTCATTTGAAATATAGAAGATATAAATCAGTGAAGTTGATGTCATACAACTCATCTTTCGGTAGTGTAAGGAAAAACTTTGAGATCTGTATTGCCATCCCAACGGATGAAGACATGGATTACATATTAAAAGTGCATCAGTGTTCTGTCATTTAACACCATGTGTGGGTATATCATTGACAACCAATGATTTCTTTATGGTTGAAAATACTTCATCGTTGCACTATGATGGTAAGATATGTTTTGTTTTCCTCTAAGGAAACCTCATTGTTCCAACACTCTTTTATTTTTGCAGCATTGTAGAGTTCTTTTGAACGTATGGGATTCTAAATCATATTCTGATTTTTTTCATTCACAATGATTTCTTCATTCCCATTATAGTGACCTTCATGGTACGTTTTTTCTTGAAGAATTGACCTTCATGGTAGTCATTGCCACCTAAATCTAACAAATAATCACCAGTTTATGTATGGTTCAGTATTTGTGCATCACCAGCTATAATGGGTTCAGTATATCAATTCATTGAACTTTGTTGCTATATTCATATATACATTTCTATCAAATGTACATCCACCTAAATTTAACAAATAATCACCGGTTATGTATGGTTCAATATTTGTGCATCACCGGCTGTAAAGGGTTCAGTATATCAGTTCGTTGAACTTTGTTGCTATATTCATATATACATTTCTATCAAATGTACATGATTTCATTTTTGTTGGTGGTGTAGACTCATTGGGTTATTCTTTTTTTTGTCAATTTGATTATGGGAGTGGCCCAACATTTGCCAAAGGAGTCATGAAGTGGGTGCTCAAATCTTCTTTCGGTTGCTTTAAAAATGATTTGGCATCTCCAAGTAATGATCCCTTCTTATTGTGAGTAACATGGGGAAAATCTTCATACGATAGAGAACCACGATATTGAGGGCGTTCTCATTTGTGAGTGGGCCATTCCCAATCTAGCTGCCATCAGCTTTGTGACCATGTTTATTACTCTCACTTACAATTTTGTTGCCTTTCACTTGTGGTCTGGCAAGGGATCTTTTATGTACCGTCTCGTGGCAGTATTTTTTTTCTAATTGTATAATTCATCTATGCTGAGAATAAATGCAAAAAATAATAAGTGGGATGTGTTCTTGCTCTGTTCTGCTACTTGACGCATCTATCCATTTTTCTCCCATCTCATGACGTCATGTGATCAATCTTTTTGTTTGGAATAGTAATACATCTGTCGCTATTTTGTATAACTATGAGCTTGCTTATTGACATCTATCATTACTAATCCAGCAAGGCTCCTGACTCCATGGCGTGGGTTAGTCTTTTGGCGGGCCTATTAAAAGTTGAGGGATCTTTTATTCCATTTCAATTTGCTTTGGAAGTCTTCTACCTTCTCAAGTGCTCATGTCAAGGAATATAGCTGTATTTTTCATTTGCCTTGCAATCCTAATGTAGAAAAGGCAACCAAATTATTGGAGGGATAGAAATTGTTAAAGAATAGATAAACAAACTATTTGCCATGGAAATTGCTATTTGGAGACCTGGTGCATATGGAAACTATGTAACGACCAAGTCTTTGATAATCACTTCCAAACTTTGGTTGGTGCAAAATTCCCGTTGTTAGCACCTACACATAAAAATGTATTGGACAGTGAAAACTAAATTTCTCTTTCCCCTTGAAATCGTAACATTATTACATGTGAGTGAAAGAGGAATCTGATCATCAAAACTAACATTTTACCTAGTCATCAGTGTTTATTTTTTGACCATACATTCCCGCAGCAACGCGCGGGGAATCATCTAGTTTTTCATTATAGAACTTGGCTTGTATATTCCAATGATGGGCTTCCTCAAATTGCCCTAGGTCTTATGAGCAAGCGAGTTGGATGCACACCCACTTAGTCTATTTTTTAGCTTTCATAAAATTATAGCTCTAGTGCATTTGTTGCATGCCAATCCATACTCACTCACATTGATATCTATTAATGGGCATATAGCCCGTTGATACGCCTAGTTGATGTGAGACTATATCCTTATTTTTGTCTTCTCCACAACCACCATATTCTATTCCACCTATAGTGCTATATTCATGGCTCACGCTCATGTATTGCGTGAAAGTTGAAAAAGTTTGAGAACATCAAAAGTATGAAACAATTGCTTAGCTTGTCATCGGTGTTGTGCATGATTTGAATATTTTATGTGATGAAGATGGAGCGTAGCCAGACTATAACATTTTCTAGGGATAGCTTTCTTTGGTCATGTTATTTTGAGAAGACATGATTGCCTTGTTAGTATGCTTGAAATATTATTGTTTTGATGTCAATATTAAACTTTCGTTTTGAATCTTATGGATCTGAACATTCATGCCACAATACAGAAGATTACATTGATAAATATGTTAGGTAGCATTCCACATCAAAAATTCTGTTTTTATCATTTATCTACTCGAGGACAAGCAGGAATTAAGCTTGGGGACGCTTGATACGTCTCCAACGTATCTATAATTTTTTATTGTTCCATGCTATTATATTATCTATCTTGGATGTTTTATATGCTATTTTATATGATTTTTGGGACTAACCTATTAACCTAGAGCCCAGTGCCAGTTTTTGTTTTTTCCTTGTTTTTGAGTTTCCAGAAAGGACTATCAAATGGGGTCCAAATGAGCTGAAAATTTACGGTGATTTTTTATGGACCAAAATAAGCCCCCGAAGAAAAAGAGTTAGAGCAGAAGAGCCACGAGGCCTCCACAAGGGTGGAGGGTGCACCCCTAGGGCGCTCCGCATGTCTTGTCGTCACCTCGTGGACCCCCTATGACTTGTTCCCGACGCCAAAAATTCCTATAAATATAGAAACCCCCATAAATAAACCTAGATCAGGAGTTCCACCGCCACAAGCCTCTGTAGCCATGAAGAAACCAATCGGGAGCCCGTTCCGGCACCTTGCCGGAGGGGGAAACCAACACCGGTGGCCATCTTCATCATCTCGGCGGTCTCCATGACAAGGATGGAGTAGTTCACCCTTGGGGCTGAGGGTATGCACTAGTAGCTATGTGTTTGATCTCTCTCTCTCTCTCTCTCTCTCTCTCTCGTGTTATTGATTTGGCACGATCTTGATGTACCGCGAGCTCTGTTACTATAGTTGAATCATATGGTGTTTCTCCCCTCTACCTTCTTGTGATGAATTGAGTTTTACCTTTGAGGTTTCACTATTATCGGATTGAGTACTATTATGGATTTGAGAACACTTGATGTATGTCTTGCGTGGTATACCCGTGGTGACAATGGGGTATTCTATTGATTAATTTGATGTATGTTTTGGCACTCAACTCGTGGATTCCCGAGGTGACATTGGGGTAATCTTTGCATAGGGGTTGATGCACGTTTTCGTCCTTGTTTCTTCGGTAGATATCTTAGGGCACTCTTTGAGGTTCTTTGTGTTGGATTGAATATTATGAATCTGAAGTTGTTTGATGCATATCGTATAATTAACCCATAGATACTTGTGGTGACATTGGAGTATCTAGGTGACATTAGGGTTGATTGATGTGTGTCATATGGTGTTATTTTACTACAAACTCTAGGGATGTTTGTGACACTTATAGGAATAGCTTAATGGATTGATCGGAAAGAATAACTTTGAGGTGGTTTCGTACCCTACAAGCAATTTCATCTTATGTTCTCCACGATAGGAACTTTGGAGTGACTTTTGTCGCATGTTGAGGGATTGCCATATGATTTAATTATGTTATCATTGTTGAGAGAACTTGCACTAGTGAAAGTATGAACCCTAGGCCTTGTTTCTAAGCATTGCATTACCATTTTTGTTCACTTTTGTTACTAGTTACCTTGCTGTTTTTATATTTTCAGATTACAAAAACCTATATCTACCATCCATATTACACTTGTATCACCATCTCTTCACTAAACTAGTGCACCTATAAAATTTACCATTGTATTGGTTGTGTTGGGGACATAAGAGACTCTTTGTTATTTTTTTTGTAGGGTTGTTTGAGAGAGACCATCTTCCTCCTACGCCTTCCATGGATTGATAAACCTTAGCTCATCCACTTGAGGGAAATTTGCTACTGTCCTACAAAACTCTGTGCCTGGAGGCCCAACACGAGTCTACAACAAGAAGGTTGCATAGTAGACATCATGACACAAGGTAGAATAAAAAGTATTCATTTCCCATCAATTCAATACTTTGCACTGTTTAATGGCAAATGCATTGTAGGAAAGCAATACTGTAGTACATTTTGTGCTCCTGACTTGAGCCTCAAACACAATGCTCTCAACGGTATTAAATGTTATAACCTTGGAGCGATTGTTACATGCGGATTGCAACACAATGCTGGTAGTGGATATTTTTATGGTGGGATTTATGCTTCACAATTAGCAAAGGATCTGGGTGTATCACCTTGGCCTAATGAGCCTATCCTACCTACTCAGTACTTAGACTTTGAGGCCATGAAGCGCCATAAGTTCCTTAAGGGCGAAATCAATTACTATACTTATAACTTGCGATTCAATAAATAATCCATTGTGCATGCCTTTTTGCCTGCCCGCGCTCTCTTTGATTTTCACAACAAAGGAAGGTATTATGCTTTTTAGAACGAGGTCCGTGCGCACAAGCAGAGGTCGTGGCTACTCGGCAGGCTGAGGAGGCTGCACCAAGAGCCTCCGTGAGCTACCACTCTAACTATTATGCAGGCCGCAAGTGGTGATTGCCAAGCTAGGCCAAAAGCCTAAGCTTGGGGGAGTGCGTATTTCGACCGACATTACATTCATGTTCACACATTTCATTCCCATTATCGGTGTTAATACTTTTTTTATTGTAGTATCAATGCTTGATTTATTTTCTCGCTTTCTTCTTTAGTGTTTGAAAAACTTTGAAATATTTTCCAAAGAAGTGTTTCTTGCTTCTTTTCGGTTTTCCTTTCTTGTTTAGCTAGATGTAGTATTAAAAAGAAAAAAACCAAAAATATTTCCTTGTTCTTCTTTTGCTTTGTTGGGAGCTCTCCGCTGTAATTAGTTTTTCTTGTTTCAAGAAAAACTAAAAACTCCAAAAATATTTCAGTCTGTTTCTCTGAAATTCTTTTCCTTTTGTTGAGTCATATCAAGGAGAAGACCACGATGAAAATGTCGAGTGGCTCTCATACGCATTGATATTGATCTAACAAAGAGCCCATATTACCTTGTCTTCTCCTTTTTGAATAAAATGTTTGCAGATTCCAGCTTAGTCCACGGCACTCTTGCACTATTATTATTTTCATATCATTCGGTTGTGCAAGTGAAAGGCAATAATGATGATATTTGATGAACTGGCTGTGGCAGAGAGAAACGGCTATGAACTCAACTTGTTCTATTTTTGTAAATATGTTTAACCAAGTATCCATGATTCAGCATGTTATGATCAAACATGTTTGCAATGATCTTTAGAGATTATAGTTTCGCATGCCATGCTTAAGTAGCTAGGAGAGGATAATGATTTTTCTTGGATTTCAACATGCATTAAAATGATTGCGATGTGGTGTGATGATATGGTATCCTCCTATGAATGTTTCGAGTGGTTTGACTTGGCACATGTTCATGCATGTAGTTGAATCAAAACCAACATAGCCTCTATGATATTTATGTTCGTGGTGTTCATATCCTACTCATGCTAGTATCCAATGTTACTTATGCATAATGCATGTTCATGACCGTTTTTGCTCTCTAGCTGGCCGCTTCTCACCCTATTTGCTAGCCTTCGCCTGTACTAAGCAGGAATACAACTTGTGCATCAAAATTATAAAACCCAAGTTATCCCAGGTGAGTCCACCATATCTACCTATATGCAGTACTACCATGCCGTTCTAAGTAAATTTGTATGTGCCACCTCTAAAAACTTCAAATAAACATCCGTTTTTGTGTGCTTGGATTGTTCATAAAGCGACGGGGGTAGTCAGTATCTTCCATGCTAAGCGCGTTATTCTCATGATGAGTGTTTATTCACTCGTCCTTGCACGAGAGGGGCCGTAATAGGGATTCCCAGTCCTGAAATAAAAAAATGCAAATAATTAAACAAAACTCCCCCAGGAATGTCGGTGTACAAAAGTAGGGGCTCTCCTTTTTACCCCTCTACTTGTGCACGGGCAGTCAAAGCCGCACCTGCGGCCACACTTAACAGGGCAAGGGGAGGGAGCAGAAGCACAAGAATACAAGAGCAGCGCTCCAGCCAAAAGCACAAGACGGGCAAAGCGATGCCAAGACCAGAGACACAAAGAGCAAGAGGGCGAGGCGAACTCCCCCGGCAAGACCCTTGCCGGGGTGGCCTCTGCGGCCCCGGCAAGAGCCTTTCCGGGGCAACTTGCCCAACGCCAGCAGAGCGGGCCACCCTTGAGCCCAAGGGTTCCAGACGCCAACAACCACATTGGAACCAAGGCTCGGGAGGCACCTCCGTGGTGGCATGCAGATCTTCGTCGAGATCATAAACACACATGACCAGATGAGGACCAGAAGATGACGATCCTCGGCGAGATCCTTGCCGAGGAAATCCGCGAGACCCCCGGCAAGATCCTTGCCGGGGACAACCGCAACACCACGACAAGACCCTTGCTGAGGCCTCGGCAAGGCCCTTGCCGAGGACACCTGTGGGGCCACAGCCAGACCCACGTCTGCCAAGACTCCACCGTTGTTCCCATACAGCTGTCAGCCCAACCAGCTGGGCAGGCACCTACGTGGCAACGTGCGGCTTCCAGGCCAACTCAGTAAGAACCTGCGTGGTGGCATGCAGATCTTTGTGAAGACCCTACCACCACGCCATCTCAGCAACCAGCCAGCCTACATGGCGCTGCATGCCTCGTTGGCCTGGACGTGTGTCAGAGCCAGGCGGAGCGGCGACGGACGGGACGGGCCTCATTGTCGTCCCCAATAAAGCAACGGGACACCTAAGGAGTGCATTTAATGCGTCTTGTCCCCTAATGACAGGTGATAATCTTGTACACTGTATACCTTTCCACCTCGTGTGTGCCACTGTGGCGACACCTTTTGGCTATAAAAGGAGGCCCGAGGCGTCCAGGAGAAGGATTCGGATCTTTTGGACTACGCACGCACCGTAGCTAGTTCAAGAGCTCAAGAACACTCAAATATACACCAAAGCAGGACTAGGGTTTTACGCATCTTCACGGCCCGAACCTGGGTAAACGACTTGTGTGCTGACACCTAGACCTGCTCTTTGCACATCCCCGCGCCCGCCAACCGTAGAAGGGATCCCAGTGATCCCATAGGTGTCGTTCCCACCGACATCTTTGGCGTGGGGGGCGCAGTTGTGGAAATCTGGTCTGGGTGGAGCAGCGGCTTCATCGTGGTCGTCACTCCAAGGAAGAAGACGACCAAACAGGCGGCGTCGCCTACGGATGCGGTGAATGCCCGCGCAACGACAGAAAAGCTAAGTCACGCCAAATCTTGGTTATTTTCACTTATATAAGGCTGTTCTCCCCGAGAGATCTCGTTCTTTGTATGGGAAACCTGCACGCGATGGAACCCTTCCGCTATTGGCAACGCCTTTGTTTCTGTCTCGAGCCCGCTCGATAGTTCATCCGGCCGCACTGGCAGCTGCAAGGTGGCCTACCCGTTCCCAGCTGCGCTCTTGTCGTGCCTTGAGTCCGCTCGATAGTTCAAGTGACCGTGCTGGCGGCGGCAAGGTGGCTCGCCTGGCAGCAAGCGACCTTCCGGTAGGGTGCTAAGGATCCGTCCTTAAAGCACCATGGCATGGGTTTACGCGCCGGCAGCCTTATCTCAACAAGCGTAGGGTACGAACATACGAAGAAAGATCTAATGGGAAGATAGCATGCATGATATTAAAGTATTGCAGAGTTATATTACATCAATTGTTGCTACAGTTCTAACTAAAGATAAAAATTGTCTTGGTCATGAACCTGCAGCGGCGATGAGAAACGGGGTGCCTAATCCCGGCGCTGGCCCTCTACCCTTCGAACTCCGTCGACGCGGCTAATGATGGGCTCGATACGCTCCTCGAGCGCCGCGAGGTCCGCATCCTCCGGCAAGCTCTCCAGCGCAATGTCAAAGTCGAGGTTGGGGTTCCAGTACGCCACCTTGGTGAGGACCTTGGTCATGACACCCCGGCAGAGCTTCCGGGCCTCATCGGCCAGAGAGGCCGCCCTGTTGGAGCGAAACTGCTCCAGGGCCCCCGAGAACACCCTCGAAGAACAGGGTCAGCTTGGCGTTGGGACTCACGTTTGGCTCTGGGGCGTAACTCACGCTTGGCATCCCTATGGCAGCCAGCTTTGTGGTGATCCTACCGGCAACGTCGGTGAGGCGGCTGATCTAGAGGTTTTTGCCCTTCACGAAATCCGCGTGGTTGGCGGCCTCGTTCTTCCGCAGTTGCCTTTCCTTCGCCAGATCCTTGGTCAAGGTCTCCTCCCAGGCCTTGACCTCTGAAAGCGCCCCCTCAAGACCTTCCAGCTTCAGCTTCAGGTCTTTGATGGAGTCGTTGGCCTTGTAGAGCTGCTCAGCCTTGCCGAGGACTGCGCCCTGTGCCTCCACCAAAGCACCGTTGAGCGTGTCCTTCTCCTTTGCCAACTTCAGGGCCTAATCCTTCAGCCCGTCCCGCTCCACCTCCAGCTCTTTCACCTTGCCGGCATGGACCAGAGCTTGGGCATTGAGCGCCTCCTTATGCCTCTGCTCCAGCTCCTGGGTCCGCTGCACGACAAGCTTCTCCACCTCCTCATCCTTGTCGCGGAGTGTTGCGGCGAGCTTCTCCTCACGAGCGGCAAGGTCCTCCTCCTGGGAGTTTAGCTCGGCCTGGTGCTGGGGCCGAGCGGCCTCGTCCTTGGCGGCCTGCTCCTTCGCTAGCTCCTGGGCCTTCTCGATGTCGGCCTGCTTCATGACAAGCTCCAGCTTGTGCTCGGCCAGCACATCCTGGGCGGCCTTCAGTTCCTTGTGGGCCTCGCAGAACCAAGCCTGCGTCTCGGCGACGCGCTCCTTGAGGTCTGCCTCCACCTTTTCCACCACCGCCATCCTGGACTTGGCCTTGTCCAGGAGGGCACGGTGAAGCGCCTGGAGCTTCTGGAAGTTGGCACTCATGGCCTAGAGGAGTCGCTCTTCCTAGGAACCGCTGCCACCGGCGCTCGGTCCGTCAACAACCTCAAGCCCGGCGGAGGCAAGCACCTCATCATCAAACACCTCCCCCTCGGTGGGTGCCCCGGTGCTCGCCGTCCCTGGGAGGTGGACGAACAGGTCATCGCTCACCTTCAGATACCTACCCGAGCCAGAGGCAGCGGAGGAGGAAGGTAGGTCGTCAACCGCCCCCTCCTCGGCAGCGGCGTTGCCGGCCTCCCCGGCAGGCCCCTTGCTGGCCTCCTCAGTAGCGGCCTTGCCGGTCTCCCCGACCGGCTCCTTGGCGGCGTCCTCAGCAGCACCCTTGGTGGCCTCCTCGGCGGCGATCTTGTTGGCCTCGGCCTCAGCATCCCTGGCGACCTCCTCGATGACAGCATCGATGTTCTCCTGGTCTGTCGGGGGAGCGCCTAGATGCCAAGGAGGATGAGGCAGAGCCAAGACCAAGTTTCAAAAAAAGAAGAAACAAGAACAGGCATAGAAGGCAAACAACTCACCCGTGCCAGGCTGGGAAGAAGTGGCCCCCTCCCCACCAACATTCGGTGATGGGACGGAGCCGCCGGCGCCTGGGTTTGCCTCCGCCTCCTCCGTGCGCATGGGCTCGATGCTTGGCGCCCTTGCCGGGGACGCCCCTCGGGGCGGCATGGTTGATGGGGGCGGCGTGTTGGGGGTGGCCCTCAGTGACTCCTCCTGCTACCGTCCTCCTCCTGCAACCACGCCAAGGTCAGCACCAAGAGATCGTACCCCCAGCACACGTTGATAGGGAGCGAGTGGTGAACGCACGCCGGGGGCTATGCCGGGGGCTGCTGTCCGGGCTGCTCTCCACCACCAGCGGCGTACTCGAGGTGCCCGTCGGGGGCTGGCCGCCCGTCGAGGCCCTGGCTCTCTTCGCCACCCTCTCGGCCAACATCTCCACATCCCTGCAAAGATGAAAACAAGTCAAGAAAAGCGGCATGGTCTGCGGGGACGGAGATGACGAAGGACAAGATACTTACTCATCTCCGCCTCCTCTTCTGCTGCCTTCCTCTTCCTCCTCGGGCTGAGAGACCCAAGGTCGAAGACGACCTCCGTGTCGACATCCATGGGAGGAGGGGAATCGGGTGGAGTCCGAGGACGCTTGGACGAAGAAGAGGTGGTCGCTTTCCTCTTCGCCACCGCGGCCTTCACCACCTTCTTCGCTGTCGTGGCCCTCGTCGGGCGCACAGACTCCCCCTGGATCTCTTGTCGTTGCTCGGTCTTGCTGGGCCGGACCGGCTCGCCAAAGGTGGCCCGTCGTAGGACACGCCTTCTCTCCAAGGCCGGAGGATCGTCAGCTTCGGCCTCCTCCTCGGTCGACTCGTCGGCCACGTCTTTGATGAGAGGGGCCCCGGTGTCGGCGCTGCTAGCCTCCCCAGTGGACTCCGCCCACCCGGCAAGTTCCTTCTCCTCTGCGGTAGCCTCGACCTCGTCATCCACGTGGCTGGTGCTGCTAGCGTCCTTGGCAAGCTCCACCTCCGCCGCCCTGGCGGCGATGTAGTCCAGCTCCACTTGACTGGTGTCCTGGATGAGCAATGGCTCGGCACGGACGCACTTCTCCGATAGCTTGTCGAAGAACTCATGCACCTGCTCCGCCTCCGGCTCGGCCCAACTTGGGTCAAGGCCGTGCGCGTTGAAGTCCGGCATCATGGCGATTATGTCGGCCTGGCGAGAGTTGTTGCTTAGCGGGACCACTCACGCCGGCAGCCCAAACAAGGGCCCCTTGACGACCTTGCCAGCCTTCGCGGCCTTGCCGGATCTCTCGGCCCTTCCGTCATGGTACACATCGAGCTGGAAAATCCTCTGGCAAAGGTGGGCATGCCTCATCATCGTGAGGTTATGGTCCAAGCCAGGGCGAAGCCTCATGATGTCAGCCGCGTTCCTGAAAAGCCAGGCCGACCTCCCCTTGCTATGCAGTGGAGCGATTCGGCGGCGGATGAAATCCGCCCCAATCATCTCAAGGGTGAGCCCGACCACAGTAAGGCGATGGATCCTGGTGGTGGCGATCGTGAGCTTCTCATCATTGGCGTCGACATTGCCCCAATTATCTCTACGAATTGGCGGCGCTTGGCGGACACGGCAAAATTCCTGTGGGTCCTCCTCCTCAATCTAGCACCACCGGCCCCGCCACTCCTCCCACCTCTCCTTCTGGGCCCCTCCGGATACGTCCCCTTCCCCTGGTTCCTTGGAATCCAGGTAACACAACCAGAGATGGCGCCTCCCTTTTGGATACGAGGATAAAAGTAGTGGCGAAATAGCGCCATGCTCAGATGCACTCCGGCGAAGCCCTCGCAAAGATGGGCAAAAAGGGCCATGCACACCATGACATTTGGAGTGAAATCCAGGAGGTGGAAGCCATAGGTGTGCATGACGTCATTGAAGAAATCAGAGAAAGGGGGGCAGAGCCCGCAGGAAAAGTAATCAACGAAGAATGGGTACCGATTCGGGCCGGCCTCGGCGAAACCGGCGGGGATGATGCGCATGGCAGGGTGCCCCTTCGTCTTGCATCCCCATAGGGGCTTGAAGTAGTACCGGAGGTGGACCGCGTCGACCATCGAAGGAAAGTAGGTGAGTTGCGTCCGCCGCGCCGCCAACTCGCTCTTCGGCGCCTCCTTCCCCCCTGCGTCCTTGGCCACTCCCTTGCCCTTGCCGGTTTTGGGTGCCATGGCGGCTGAGGAAGACGAAAGATGAGGGACGGCAAAGGCGCGATGGCGGCGGCGGCGAGTGAAAGCAAGAGCTTGAGAAGGGAGAAGGGAAGGACGGCGGTTCCAAGATTGAGAAAGGCTAAGAGGGTAAATGGGCGTCACGCCTGTGGTTTTTCCTTTTTTATGGGGAAGGCGCGGGCCGCTTCTTTACCATTTACTGCGATGTGATGCGTGAGGGCAGCAACCGCCCCACGCATGCGCCCCACGTTACGCACGACCCCCACGCCGCACATTCAACGCGGGTCGTGGGGAAGCGCAGCGAGCGAAGGAATTACTGCGGTAAAAATCTGCCCCGCCTGCCCGCGCACCGTTCTGGGCCCAGCCCAACAACGCGTTGCGCTTATGTATGGCCCAGGCCCGGGGGCTCCTATCGGTGTACAAAAGTAGGGGCTCTCCTTTTTACCCCTCTACGGGCAGTCAGAGCCGCACCTGCGGCCACACTTAACAGGGCAAGGGGAGGGAGCAGAAGCACAAGAATACCAGAGCAGCGCTCCAGCCAAAAGCACAAGACGGGCGGAGCGACGCCAAGACCAGAGACACAAAGAGCAAGAGGGTGAGGCGGACTCCCCCAACAAGACCCTTGCTGGGGCGGCCTCCGCGGCCCCGGCAAGAGCCTTGCCGGGGCAACTTTCCAAATGCCAGCAGAGCGGGCCACCCTTCAGCCCAAGGGTTCCATACGCCAACAACCACATTGGAACCAAGGCTCGGGAGGCACCTCCGTGGTGGCATGCAGATCTTCGTCAAGATCATAAACACACAAGACCAGATGAGGACCAGAAGACGACGATCCTCGGCGAGATCCTTGCCGAGGAAATCCACGAGACCCCCGGCAAGATCCTTGCCGGGGACAACCGCAACACCACAATAAGACCCTTGCCGAGGCCTCGGCAAGGCCCTTGCCGAGGACACACGGGGCCACAGCCAGACCC
Organism: Aegilops umbellulata; assembly: GCA_032464435.1. Lineage (NCBI taxonomy): Eukaryota > Viridiplantae > Streptophyta > Magnoliopsida > Poales > Poaceae > Aegilops > Aegilops umbellulata. The sequence goes on from CP136060.1 coordinate 294,424,064, forward strand.
ACGTTTGCCAAGACTCCACCACGGTTCCCATACAGCTGCTAACCCAACCAGCTGGGCAGGCACCTACGTGGCAACGTGCGGCTTCCAGGCCAACTCAGCAAGCACCTGCGTGGTGGCATGCAGATCTTCGTGAAGACCCTACCACCACGCCATCTCAGCAGCCTGCCAGCCTACGTGGTGTTGCAGGCCTCGTTGTCCTGGACGCGTGTCTAAGCGAGGCGAAGCGGCGACGGACGGGACGGGCGTCGTTGTCGTCCCCAATAAAGCAACGGGACACCTAAGGAGTGCATTTAATGCGTCTTGTCCCGTAATGACAGGCGATAAGCTTGTACACTGTGTACCTTTCCACCTCCTGTGTGCCACTGTGGCGACCCCTTTTGGCTATAAAAGGAGGCCCGAGGCGTCCAGGAGAAGGATTCTGATCATTTGGACTACGCACGCACCGTAGCTAGTTCAAGAGCTCAAGAACACTCAAATATACACCAAAGCAGGACTAGGGTTTTACGCATCTTCGCGGCTCGAACCTGGTTAAATGACCTGTGTGCTGGCTCCTAGACCTGCTCTTTGCACAACCCCACGCCCGCCAACTATAGAAGGGATCCCAGTGATCCCATGGGTGTCGTTCCCACCGACAAGGAATGATGTTGGTATGGACGGTACCCGTGGATTCTGCTAGAGATGGAGTGTGTTTGTTGGTGGAGGGGGGCAAACCTCTAATTTTATGGCTTGGGAACCGCCACTAATGTGTTTAGCATGGAAGATATTGATAACTTTTGGTCGTGATGTGAACAGGAAGGGTGCATTTCTCAAAGTTTCATTTATCTCTGTTTTAAAAATCTGAGCTCTGGCACCGCTGCAAATCACTGCTTGCCTCTACGAAGGTACTATCTATTTAATTTTATGTTGTGTCATCACCTTCTCAAATAAGCGCTAGATCTGAGAGCACTATTGTCATCCTCATGCATTGTGTATAGCTAATTTTGGATGCATCATGACTAGATCATTTCTACCATGAATTACAATGTTTAATCGCCGATTGAACTTTGGAGGTGCTCTCCATTTATGTTTTGCGGTCTCAGAAAGGGCTTGCGAGATACTACTTTTATCATATTATATCACGATTATTTTGACAAAGTGTTGTCATTTGAGATATTTTATTATTGCTCGCTAGTTGCTTATGCCATTGATATGAGTTAATATAATTTCTAAGAGTTATTGTTGACATGGTTAGTTATAATCTTTGCTGAAAACCTGGGTGCTACTTAAGATTATTTATGAAAACAAGAACAAAAGAGTTCGTAAAAGTTTTTCTTTTTCACTTTCAGTTTATCAACTGAATTGCTTGAGGACAAGCAAAGGTTTAAGCTTGGGGGAGTTGATACGTCTCAGTCGTATCTACTTTTCCTAACGCCTTTGCTCTTGTTTTGGACTCTAATTTGCATGTTTTGAATGGAAGTAACCCGGAATGACGCTGTTTTCAGCAGAACTACCATGGTGTTGTTTTTGTGCAAAAATAAAAGTTCTCGGAATGGAACAGAACTTTTTGGAGAGTTTTTATGGAATAAAAGAAAAATATTGGAGCCAAGAACCACCGGAGGGGCCCCTGGGTGAGCAAAACCCACCAGGGCGCCCCCCTCCAGGTGGACCCAGGTGGGTTGTGCCCACTTGGTGGCCCCACAGACCCTGACTCCGACGCTATAAAATCCTATTTTTTGGAGAAAAATGAGGGAGAAAGAATTATTGCATTTCATGATATGGAGCCGCCGCCACCTCCTGTTCTTCATCGGGAGGCCAAATCTGGAGTCCTTTTGGGGCTGTAGAGAGGGGGATCTTCGATCATTGTCATCACCAACCCTTCTCCGTCGCCAATTCCATGATGCTCCCCGCCAAGAGTGAGTAATTCTTTCGTAGGCTCACTGGTCGGCGAGGAGTTGGATGAGATTCATCATGTAATCGAGTTAGTTTTGTTAGGGCTTGATCCCTAGTATCAAATATGTTCTGAGATTGATGTTGTTATGACTTTGCCATGCATAATGCTTGTCACTTTGGGCCTGGGTGCCATGTTTTCAGATCTGAACCATTTATGTTATCACCATTGTCGGTGTCAAAACCGGCGGATCTCGGGTAGGGGGTCCCGAACTGTGCGTCAAGGTCGGATGGTAACAGGAGGCAAGGGACACATTATTTTACCCAGGTTCGGGCCCTCTCGATGGAGGTAAAACCCTACTCCTGCTAGATTAATATTGATGATATGGATAGTACAAGAGTGGATCTACCACGAGATCAAGGAGGCTAAACCCTAGAAGCTAGCCTATGGTATGATTGTGTATGATGATGGTTGTCCTACGGACTACAACCCTCCGGTTTATATAGACATCGTATAGGGTTAGGGTTACACAGAGTCGGTTACAATGGTAGGAGATCTCGAATATCCGCACGCCTAGCTTGCCTTCCACGCCAAGAAAAGATCCTTCCGGACACGGGACGAAGTCTTCAATCTTGTATCTTCATAGTCCTGGAGTCCGGCTGAAGGTATAGTCCGGCTATCCGAACACCCCCTAATCCAGGACTCCCTCAGTAGCCCCTGAACCAGGCTTCAACGACGACGAGTCCGGCGCGTAGATTGTCTTCGACATTGCAAGGCGGGTTCCTCCTCCAAGTTCTGTAAGAAGATTATAAACACCAAAAATAGTGTCCGGCTCTGCAAAATAAGTTTCCACATATTGCCATATAGAGAATAATATTAACACAAATCAAATCTGCCGACGTATTCCGCAGTGCGTCATAACACTGCGGCCAAGCCCTTTACATAAATTGTTTTCATTGTTCCACCTCAGCTCGTTTAGCAAGGCGGTTTCCTTGGCATGTCTTGTCGAAGCAGAGATCATGTGCCCCCTTTAACGGGATTCTCATTAATATGGATGTGGGTAACCCAACCACGCTATTTACCACGGCGTTTGGGAGGCAAGTGAGTTTTATTAGGTAGGTGGGGACGCCTAACCGTACCTGCTTATATAAAGGGATAAGGATTCACCTTTTTAACCTACGCCTTCTTCCTCCTTTGCCAATCCATCTCTCGCGCACTCAAGCTCCAGCGCCCAAGTCCGCTCTTCCTTCCTCAACCTTCTCCAACAATGTCCGGAGCAGGAGGCAAGTGGATGGTCTCCTCCATTACGGAGGCTCAAGTAAAAAGGTTTAGGAAAGCCGGATACTTGTCCAAGGACATCCCGCATCGGCTTCCTGATAAGGTGCAGCTTCTTCCTACCCCAAGGCCCCATGAGAGGGTAGTTTTTCTTCCCCACTTCCTCCGCGGACTGGGCTTTCCACTTCACCCATTTGTCCGGGGGCTCATGTTCTACTACGGCCTGGATTTCCACGATCTGGCCCCGAACTTTGTTCTCAACATCTCGGCGTTTATCGTCGTGTGTGAGGCCTTTCTCCGCGTCCGCCCCCACTTCGGCCTCTGGCTAAAGACCTTCAACGTCAAGCCCAAGGCGGTGTCCGGCACCCAGGCGGAGTGCGGAGGCGCTATGGTTGGCAAGATAGCCAACGTCCTCTGGTTCGATGGCTCCCTTGTGGAGTCCCTAAAGGGGTGGCAGGCTGGGTGGTTTTACATCACCGAGCCCCGCGATCCGAAATGGGTCGCGACCCCCGATTTCAGATCCGGACCCCCCACGCGGCTCATGTCCTGGAAAGATACAGGCCTGTCGTGGGGCAACGAGGAAGAAGTGACTGGGTTGCAAAGCATGCATCCAGTCCCTGGTGAACAAGCCAATCCGGCTTGCCAATATAGTCCAGGTCATGCTCGTTCGCCTGATCCTCCCGTGCCAAGAACGGGATTTTACTTTGTGGGAATTCGACCCGGCGCAGCACCAAACCCTTAGTAGGCTCTTCGACACGACGTATGAAGACGTCTAGAAGGTGCTGACCAAAGGCGCCGAGTCCCCCACATCCGCCTCTGAGGATCGCGGATACAGTTCGCAGCGTAACGCTAGCGAGGTAAGCTATCTATACCTTTGACAGGTTCGTTAAGCTCTTCTTCATAGATTAACTCTATGCGGGATCTAAACTCCCTTTTACCTTTGACAAGCTTGGCAGGAGATATCCGGACCAATTAACTATCCGGCTCCTCTGCCCGAAGACCCGGCCCCAGCTCTCTTGGTGAAGCTAATGGCTCCGGCACCTTATGTGGTGCCGGAGAGGAAGGCCAAGAAGAAGAAAACCACCGGGACTCGAAAAAGTTCCCGCAACATGGTGGTGTCGGACTCGTCATCTGACGAGTCCGCAACGCCCTCCTCTCGTGAAAACGAGGAGGAGGAACAAGGAAGCTCTCCCCCCCAGTGAGGGGAGCAAAGAGGAAGAAGGCCACCCCAACGGGGGAGGCCGAGGGGTCGAGGAAAAGGAAGACCCATCCGCCGGACTACTCCCACGACGCCGAAGAGGGCGGAGAGGAGTGTCCGGACAGAACCAAGCGTCCGGCAAAATCGTAAGTATTTATATACCAGAGTGACTCATGATATTATTTTAATGCGCTGCTTTCCCTAATATCGAACGTAATTTATGCAGCCCGCCCCGGGCCAAACTCGACGATTCGTCGAGCGGCTCCCTGGACTCGTCGGACCTGAACTCTGTTCCGCCCGCGGTCTCTCCCCGCGGGGCGGACGACGCCGAAGTGGCGCCCCGCCAAGCTTTGGGGCAGGAGGAGATGGTCCTGGAGGAGCCACAAGGCAATCCTCCGGACCCCAGGAGTAAAGGGGATGAAACCCCCCAGGGCTCCAAGTCTGGCTTTGTGCTGGACACCGCGCCGGACTCAACAGTCCCGGTCCGCGGTGGGCGAACCCCTTCCAAGAGGAGCAAGCCATCTGAGCCGGCGGTCTCCGTCCAACCGGAGGCGCCGGACAATCTGCTGGAGGTGCTTAAGGGCGCCGCCATCGATGAGGAGCACCGTACTGTTATGAGTACGGTGATCCAAAGGATTCAGTCCGCCAAGAGCGGACTGAATGAAGCTTGCGCTAGCCTTCTAACAGGCTTCGAGGTAAGTGAAAATATGTCAAATTATTTACCGCATAGACAGTAGCCCCTGATGCTCTGTTCGGTGTTCGGAAAGAAAAGCCGGATAGAGGATCTAGTGATTTTCGCAGGAGTCTAACAAAAAAGGTCAAATATGCGTATGCAGGCTTCACTGCTGTCCACCGCCGCACTGACTGCGCAGGTGGATGTCCTTAAAAAGGACCTCGGGCAGACTGAGCAAGAGCTCGGCCTTTCCAAACGGCAGCTCGAGGAGAAGGAAGGTAAGAAATACCTAAAAAAAAAGAAGAAAAAAGGTGCCTATAGAGAGGCTTGATTGCAGAAGGAAATAAGAGGATTATACTGCTTATTGTAGGGGCCGCCACCGAGGTGGCAACCCTAAAGCAGGCGCTGGCAGAGGCCGAAAAGAAAACGGCCGAGGAGCGCGCCGAGCGAGAAAGGCTTGGGGTTCAGGTCGATGAGGTGCAGCAAGAGCTGCAAACTCTCATGAAAAAACATGAGGGTTTGGAGCTTGAGTCAAAGGCACAAGCATCCGAGCTTGCGTCGGCCGTTGAGACCACCAAGAGTGCCAAGGCCGAAGCCCAAAAGGCCCTCCAAGATTTGGAGGAGGTGAAAAAGATAGCAACGGGTAAGGCATTCTCAATGCAGAGTAGGAAATATATAAAAGTAAACTACCTATTACTTACCCGAATCCGGAGTTCTCCAGGGGCGTTCGCCGATCTTCCCCGCAGCGTATCCGACGCCGCCGCGTTCTACCGAGCTGAAGAGGGCAGCTCGACGGAGAGTGTGTTCTGGTCTCAGTATTCTAAGGCCGGACACCCTGTGCCCTTAAGCGATCAGCTGAAACAGCTGGTCGAGCTCCACAAGGCGGCCGAACAGGCCATGAAGGGCTTACTAGTTCGGCTGTGGCCTGGAGAGGCCCTGCCTGGGAGCTATTTCGGGCTGGTGCTGCGGCTGGTGGAGGCCTGTCCACGGCTTGAGGTCATCAAGCGCTCCGTCTGCATTGAAGGTGCCCGGAGGGCCCTTGCCCGTGTAAGGGTACACTGGGGTAAGCTGGACGGAGAGAAGCTGGTGAGGGACGGGCCGCCGCAGGGGAAGGAGCATCGCAAGCCCGAGAACTACTACAAGGACGTTCTTGCCGGAGCCCGCCTTGTCGCGGATGAATGTGCTAAAGATGTAATATTTGAGTGAACTCGCTCGTTTGTATCCTGTGCGCTGAAAACTTGTTCATATGCGCAAAGCAATGCTTGTTTAATTTAAAATATTATTTTCTGTGCGGCCGTTTATCAAAAATTGAGAGATGGCAAGTCGTCGGCTTCTGCCCCCATGCCACTAGTGCTGGGGTGTTCGGGATAAACCTGAGGGCTCTTGTTCCCATAGTTGGGTCCTTCGAGGGAGGCGCTCAGCACAACGAACCAAGCAATCGGACTATAATGCTTGAACACTCTCACTTAGCCATAGAGCGTTATAATTTTAAATTTCGGCGAAGCCCCTAGTTCGGAAGGCCGAGTTCGGGGCGCTATCCACGCCTTTGGCCAGACATAGCCAGCTCCTCGCTCAAAGCGGCATAAGCCTTTAAGGACTCGAAAAACCTCTCGAACAGCGACCGGTCTCACGCCTTATCATGACAGTCTGTTTTAGCTTTCTCCACTGAGGTGCTCAACCCACCTGATCTGGGGCACAATCGCAGTGGTTCTCCTAGTGCTACCTTAGACGATAGAGCGGAACGTAAGGTACCAAAACATAGGAGCCGGGCAAACCCAACATGTGACCAAAATCATGACTCGGAGCCGATGCATATAGTGCTATAAGTTCGGGGTGCCGCACTTGTGAAAGTGTACGGACTTCTCACACCAGATAAAAGGGTAATGAAGCCCCTGGCGTGGTTTGCCGTACCATGGTGTACGGGTGCGATCATGTTATGTAATAAACATATATATTCAAAGGTGACAATGCAAAAAAATAGACGAAAAGCTATGCATTGTTTATAAAGAGGCTATTTATCAAAGCCAAACGATACAAGTAGTGCGATAAGCAAAAAAGATATTAGACTATTTAACATGTCCTGACCAGGCGCAGGCTGCGGAATTTAAAAACAGATATATCGCTCGAAATAGAGACCACCTAAGAGTTCTGGAATGCGGCGTAGCTTTGTCTGCTTTCCTGGATCTTGCATCGTCTGTGCGGCAACACTGCCGAACCGGTTATCCAGAGTATGGAGTCCTGAAAGTAAAAAATAAAGATCTGGCAGCCCCTAGTACGTTTGACGCCGTGTTGTAGGCATACCGTTAATGTGCCCCTCCCCCTGTGCCCATGGAATTTTAAGGGCGTAATTGTGTACTCGAGGTACTTGCTCCGCTATGTTGCGATGGCTGGGGTCGGGGCCGTATTGCTACGCTTGCTCTGATCGTGCCAGGTGGTCTTGTTTCAGGTTACTCCGGGCGCGCTTTGCATTGTCCGGTGTTTTAACAGTCGGACTGGAGAGTTGCCTTGAAAGGATGCTTTGTACTTTCGCTGCGAGGGCCGCCGTGTGCTCCTCCGTATGGATGGAGCGTTCTGTGTTTCCGCTAACCGTAATTACTCCTCGAGGGCCTGGCATCTTGAGCTTGAGATATGCGTAGTGCGGCACCGCATTGAATTTAGCGAATGCGGTTCGTCCGAGCAGGGCGTGATAGCCACTGCGGAACGGCACTATATCAAAGATTAACTCTTCGCTTCGGAAGTTATCCGGAGATCCGAAGACCACATCAAGTGTTATCGAGCCTGTGCAATTGGCCTCTACACCTGGTATGACGCCTTTAAAGGTCGTCCTTGTGGGCTTGATCCTTGATGGATCTATGCCCATTTTCCGCACTGTATCCTGATAAAGCAGGTTCAGGCTACTACCGTCGTCCATGAGGACTCTTGTGAGATGAAATCCGTCCACGATTGGGTCGAGGACCAGTGCGGCAAAACCGCCGTGACGGATGCTAGTGGGGTGGTCCCTTCGATCGAAAGTGATCGGGCAGGAGGACCATGGGTTGAACTTTGGGGCGATTGGCTCCATCGCGTATACGTCCCGTAGCGCACGCTTCCTCTCCCGCTTGGGAATGTGGGTCGCGTATATCATGTTCACCGTCCGCACTTGTGGGGGAAACCCCTTCTGTCCATTGTTGTTCGGCGGCCTGGGCTCCTCCTCGTCGTCGCTGTTCAGCCCCTTGTCCTTGTGTTCGGCTCTTAACTTGCCTGCATGCTTGAACACCCAACAATCCCTGTTGGTGTGATTGGCTGGCCTTTCGGGGGTGCCATGAATCTGGCACGAGCGGTTGAGTATCCGGTCCAAACTGGACGGACCATGGGTATTCTTTTTAAATGGCTTTTTCCGCTGGCCGGATTTATAGCCTCTGAATCCGGCATTAACTGCCGTATCCTCATTGCTGTCGCTGCTAACGCGGCGTTTTTGATTATTTCGACGTGACCTGCCACTTTTGTCTTTGGTATCCGAATTGCCGGGCTTCTTCGATAAGTTGTTGCTGCGAGCTAGCCAGCTATCTTCGCCCGCGCAAAAGCGGGTCATGAGTGTCGTGAGGGCTGCCATGGTTTTCGGCTTTTCCTGTCCCAGGTGCCGGGCAAGCCACTCGTCACGGATGTTATGTTTGAAGGTTGCTAGGGCCTCTGCGTTCGGACAATCGACTATCTGATTTTTCTTTGTTAGGAACCGTGTCCAGAATTGCCTGGCCGATTCTTCTGGCTGCTGAATTATGTGGCTTAGGTCGTCGGCATCCGGTGGCCGCACATAGGTCCCCTGAAAGTTGTCGAGGAATGCGGCTTCCAGGTCCTCCCAAGAACCGATTGAGTCCGCTGGTAGGCTGTTAAGCCAGTGCCGGGCTGGTCCTTTAAGCTTAAGGGGTAGGTATTTGATGGCGTGCAGATCATCACCACGTGCCATGTGGATGTGAAGGAGATAATCCTCAATCCATACTGCCGGATCTGTCGTACCATCGTACGACTCGATATTGACGGGTTTAAAACCCTCTGGGATTTTATGATCCATTACTTCGTCTGTGAAGCATAGTGGGTGTGCGGCGCCCCTGTACTGGGCTATGTCGCGACGCAGCTCGGAAGAGCTGTGCCTGCTGTGTTCGGCCCGGCCGGATTTATTGTGTCCGGAGTGAAGATCATCACGTGTCGTCGGGCGTCCGCGCGATCCATAGATCGATCTTGTTTGCTTTGCTTTATCCTCCAGTACGTCTCGCAGGTCTGGCTCGTTTTCCCGTACCTTATTTGAGCGGCACCGGGGCATGGCTTGCTTAAGGGCTCGACAGGCCTCTCTGTCGCGGCCACGGGGTGGCCGGTCTGCAATGTCATATGCTTCCCCCTCTGATTGGGGTAGCGGCCTGCGCTTAGGATAATTTTTGGAGGGGCGCACGAGTTCATACTCTTTGGCTGCAAGGACTTCAGTCCATCTATCAGCTAGCAGATCTTGATCAGCTCTAAGCTGTTGCTGCTTTTTCTTTAGGCTGTTGGCCGTGGCTAGAAGCCTGCATTGAAAACGCTCTTGTTCGGCGGGGTCTGATGGTACGACGAATTCGTCGTCGTCGAGGCTTGCCTCGTCTTCGGAGGGAGGCATGTAGTTATCATCCTCAACCTCCTGCTCTGCCGCTCTCTCCTGAGGGCTGGCTTTTCCATCTTCCTGCGCCGAATCTTGCTGGTTCTGGTGTTCTTCGGCGCTGTCTGGGGTAGTATTATCTCCCGTGCCGGAATCACCGTTTCTGCTGTGGCGGGATTTAGAGCGGCGCCGTTGGCGCCGGCGTTTTTGCGGTTTTTTCGAGTTGTCGTCTTCCGCTGCTCCATCGACATCCGCATCCTTTGGAGCATCCACCATGTATATGTCATATGATGAGGTGGCGGTCCAGCGCCCTATAGGTGCTGGTTCTTGTTCGTCTCCTCCTTCGTCGTCCATACCGTCGAAGTCTTAGGAGCCGAAGTCAAGCATGTCAGTTAAATCGTCGACAATGGCTATTAAGTGGGTGGTGGGTGGGCTTTGAATTTCTTCGTCGTCCGAATCCCAACCTCGTAGACCATAGTCCGGCCTGGGCTCTCCTGATAAAGAGAGAAACTTGAGAGAATTCAGGGTATCACTGAAAGGTGAGCACTGAAAGATGTCCGCGGCGGTGAACTCCATTACGGGCGCCCAATCAGATTCGATCGGCGGGGGCGCGGAAGGCTCGGAGTTCGGAGAAGAGTCCGGCTCCTTGGAGTCCTGGGCCGTGTGGAGTACGGGGATGGCGTTCGGCTCGATCACCTTTGAGATCGCAGCCCCCGAGGTGACGTCCAACCGTTCATCCTCAGAGAACGCAGCGGGCTCCGAGTCAAAGATCGGGGCCGGAGCGTGTGCGGCCTCCAGGGTGCTATTCGGAGGCAGAGCTATATCATGCCCCTCGAAATAGCGCGGCGCGCTTGGCTGTGGCTCGAACCCGTCAAAGATCAAGTCTCCGCGGATATCAGCCGTGTAGTTTAAGCTTCCAAACCTGACTTGATGGCCAGGGGCGTAGCTTTCGATCTACTCCAGATGACCAAGCGAATTGGACCGCAGAGCGAAGCCGCCGAAGACGAAGATTTGTCCGGGGAGGAAAGTCTCACCCTGGACCTCATCGTTGTTGATGATCAAAGGAGCCATCGGGCCTAAAAAGCGACGACACAGAGGCACTCTCGATGAAAGCACCAATGTCGGTGTCAAAACCGGCGGATCTCGGGTAGGGGGTCCCTGAAAGTGCGTTATATCGACTAGAGGGGGGTGAATAGGCGATTTTTATGAAATTCTTCACTGAGGAATTTGCTCGTGAGGAAATTCCTTAGCGAAGAAATACTAGCAGCGGAATAAGTACTCAGAAGTAAACATAACAGATTACATGCATGGTCATCATGATGAAATGAAGACAAACACAGAGTACAGACAGCGTAGGCACAGGATAACTCTAGATGAAGACAAACAGACTGAAGAAATTGAACTGAGGAATTTGTGAAAGTCTTCAGTCAAAGTCTTCAAACACAGATATGAACAAACAGACAACACAGTAACGAGGAAATGAAGGTGTTGAGGAAATGGAACCAGTAAGCTTGGTGAAGACAATGATTTGGTAGACCAGTTCCAACTGCTGTCTCAGTTGTACGTCTGGTTGGAGCGGCTGAGTATTTAAACTCGAGGACACACAGTCCCGGACACCCAGTCCTGAGCACGCAGCTCGGGACACCAAGTCCTCACCGTATTCTCCTTGAACTAAGGACACACAGTCCTCGTCCAATCACTCGTGGTAAGTCTTCAGGTGACTTCCAAACCTTCACAGACTTGGTCACTCGGCGATTCACAATTCCTCTTGGATGCTCTAGACCTTGACGCCTAACCGTCTGGAAGAAGCACAGTCTTCAAAGTTAACAAGCGTTGGATCCACGCAGGATCAATTTCTTCAGTGATGCTCAATCACTTTGGGTTTGTAGGTGTTCTGGGTTTGGGTTTGGATTTTCCTCACTTGATGATTTTCGCTTAAAGTCCTCGGAGGATGGGTTGCTCTCAAATGACAAGTGTCAAGTTCACGCGGAGAAGCCAACCAACTAGTGGTTGAAGGGGGCGGCTATTTATAGCCTAGGGAGCAGCCCGACATGATAAGACATAAATGCCCTTCAATGATATGACCGTTAGGTGGACAAGATATTTTAGGACAGCTGGCGCGTGGCACAGCAACGGTCGGAAATTTGGAGTACAAATTCCTCAGGGCTATCATGTTCCTCACTGTGTAGGCAATTCGCACTGGCGAATTCCTAACTCCTTAGTCAGAGCAAAGTCCTCAGTGACCAGAAGAACTGCGTCTCTGTCACTGAAGAAATTGACTGAACTGTATGAGATTTCCAATGGCTTCACTCGAAGGGATTGGTAGGTGTAGGATTTGAGTTGAGCATCACATGGAAATTTTCTCCTTAGTATTTCCTCGACCCCCTTTAATAGTACGGTGTTTCCTATGACTCAAGAAAGAGAAAAATGAAACTACGAAAACAAGTCTTCACGCTTCACGTTCCTCGAACGAATACCATGTCTTCAAGGTCACACCAATTTCTTCACTTTCAAAGTCTTCAGAAAGTCTTCAGAATATCAAAGTCTTCAGTCGAAGAACTTCATTTTTAGGGGTCGACTTTTACTGTAAATATCAAACTCCTCATAGACTTATAGACCTGTGTACACTCATAAACACATCAGATGCTTAACCTATAAGTCTTCAATACACCAAAATCACTAAGGGGCACTAGATGCACTTACAATCTCCCCCTTTTTGGTGATTGATGACAACATAGGTTAAGTTTTCAACGGGGATAAATATATGAAGTGTAGAAACTGATATTGAGGAATTTGATTGCAAGATATAGAAGAACTCCCCTGAAGTTGTGCATAGTGAGGAATTTGCTTTTGAGGCAATGCACACTTGAAGAGTTAAATCATGGAGATCTCCCCCTATATCTTGTAATTCATACACGCATTTGATATATGATTTGAAGAATTTGAAATGCATGATGAAATATGGTGCCTGATGCAATTCAGCATGCGTGCGATAACATTAATGAGGAATAAGCATGCAGAATAGTGCATCAAAAGTATCAGAGCTCAAGCATGTATCGAAGTATCAGAGCACCGAGCACCATAGGGTTTAAGATTACAACTCGATCCAATAAAAGTTTGGGAAGAACGAGAGTTGCAACTTAAAAAAATGCCCTTATTAAAGACCCGCTTGAAGACTAACTCAGATTTGTCCCCGCTTGTCATCAAATGACCAAAAGGATCGAAACTGAGGACTAACACCCCTGATGATATTCAAGTTGATGGAGGAGCGCCAGTGTTGTTGTTGGGGTCGCTTGTTGAAGTAGGGCCTGCTGCAGTGTCGTCCAAGTCTTCATTTTCATCAGTGTTGCGCGATGAAGAATAGGAACTGGCCACCAGAGAAGGAACCTTGACCTTCTTGAATTTCTTCGGCGGAGGTGCCGACCAGGCAAATTCTTCTTTGAGGCCCATGTTCTCCAAATCTTCAGCACTATATACTTGAGACAGAACAGCCCAGGTGCGGTTGAGGGTTTCATGAAGGTAGTAATGGTTTTTCTTCACTGCATTATATGTGGTAGTCATGTTGTGAAGAATTGAACCAAACTGACGCTTGACCCATTTGTGATTGCGATCAACCTTTTGATGAAGACTGAGGAGTAACTCACGATCAGTCATCACCCTGGGTGCTGTGGCTTGAGGATTTGTCTTGGCAGTATTAGCAGCAGAGTCATGTGTGGCAGAGTCATCATTGGTGGAATAAGAAGCAGCCTTGCGGAATTGACCATCCAATGGACGAATGCCTTCATCTATCACAGCAGTGGCCTTGCCCTTTTCATCAGCTGAGGAAAATGTCCTTTTGAGGACTTCAATAGGAGGCAAGTAGCTGCAGTGATTGAGAGTTTCAGCCTTGTAGTTGAGTGAAGACCTTGTCCTGATGAATCTCATAATCCAAGGTGCATAAGGCTTCAGCTCAAATGATGACATAGCAATTTTGGCCAGAGTCCTCATGAAGAAATCATGGAAGTTTATGGGAACGCCATGTATGATATTGAAAAGCATATTCTTCATGATGCCAACAATTTCTTCATTTGAAGAATCGTGTCCTTTGATGGGACATATTGTCTTCGTCAGAATGCGATAGACAGTCCTAGGCACATACAACAATTCCTTGATGAGGAATTTGGTACGAGGTGATTGCCCTGGCTTCAGAGGCTTCATGAGCACTTGCATATAGTGGTTTGACAGTTCAGGTTCACCATACACGCAATGCGCATCTTCAGTGGGTGGACTAAGAGAAAGGCAGCGAAGCAATTCAGTTGCTGGGGCCTAGTAATGTGTATTTTCAGTCATCCAGTCCAGAACCCATGAATTGACATCTTCAGAGTTGCCAGTGATGTGCAGTGTAGCATAGAACTGAAGAATAAGTTCTTCATTCCAATCGCATATATCTGTGCAGAAGTTGAGTAGCCCAGCGTCGTGAAGAACACTGAGGACTGGCGTAAAGCACGACATAGATTCCATATCCACGTGAAGAATATGTGCATGGTCGAAGACTTTGTCTTTGTTGTAAAGCACTGAGGAATAGAAGTTTGCTTGGCTGGCAGTCCAGAAACGCCTCTTCCTTATGCGAGCAGAGTCATAAGGATTGTATTCAGTGAAGAATACGTGCTCGCCATAGAAGTCTTCGGCCTTGAATTTCTGTTTGCGTGAGAATGGATCCTTTGGCCTTGGCAGAGGAGTGTCAGTGAGTTGCATCACGACCTCAGGAATCACAAGCTCAGGTTCTTCAGGCTGAGGAATTTCAGGATTTTCCTCAGGTGCAGTCACCTTGTCTGTTTCAGCAGCAGTTTCTTCAGCACTAGTGGCTGGAATTTCTTCATTCACAGAAGCAGTGGGATGAGTTGCATCAGAGCCCAATTTTACGGTTGGTGAAGGAGAGTGAGGAATTTGCTGCAGGGGAGTGAAGAGTGGGGAATTGGGATGCTGGCTTTCCCAAAAGCCGTCATTCATTACTGGAGTTGTGTTTCCAATATCCACATCTTCATCATCAATTTCTTCAACACCAGCCTCTTCAGCATCAAACTGAGGCATTGGTGATGAGACTATCGGGGTTGAAGGGATTGTATCCACTTCAATTTCTTCATCAATCTGCTCTGAGGAAGCAGCAGACTGAGTTTCTTCATCTGATCCACTTGGTATCTCATAATCTTCACCAAAAGGAACAAGGTCCTTTGATGGCATGGAGGAGATAGGAACAGCATCAATTGGATTGGCAAATGAGCTGGTCATGGGCTTCATCTTCTTTGGGACTAAAGATTCTGAAGCACTTGATGCTTTCCTTTTCTTCACTGCAGCTCGCTCTGCAGCCTTGGTTTTCTTCACATCTAAAGCAGAGGGAAGAATTGGAGTTGGAGTTGGTGCAGGTGGAGCTGAGGAATCTGGTTCATTTTCTTCAGGCGCACCACTAGTGGATGCCCTGGCAATTTCATCAACGGCTGGAGCAGAGTCATCAGCCTTGGAACTAGCATTTTCTTTAGTAGCCTGAACTTCATCAGCGGTGCTGGCATGTTCTTCAGTTTGCTGAACAGATGCTTCAGCTTGAGGAATTTGTTGCTTTGAGGCAGTACCCTTGGTGAAGGTATCAGTCAGTCTCACAAATCTGACCTTGGCTCCTTGCCAATCAGCATAGTACGAGTCAAAGTTGTCGCTGAGGGCTTTGATCTCAGCCTGCATTTTGACAAGTTCCTCAGGCTTCATTTTGAGAACATTTTTCTTCAGCAGCTTCTCTTTGCGGTACTGGGATTTCTTGACCTCTCTGGCCCTATCATATTTTCACTTCTCCTCTTGGATGAAGTGAGTCAGCATGTGACTTTGGCCAGGTGTCAGCTTGAAATCAGGCATAGGAGTGTTGGGATCCTTGTGCCAGAGATCAATATAGTCTAGGATCGCCTTTGGATCCAAAAGCAGGGGCACAGGTGTGCCTTTGGCTTTAGCAGCCCTTTCTTGGCGGTCTCTGATGATTTCAGCGAGTTCTTCTTCATCGGCTTCATCATCATCAGAGGGCATAGTGAAGACCACTTGCTTCTTTGGACTTGGGCGAGTTCCGCGTCCAGCGGTAGCCTTTTTCTTCAGTAACGAGGGTCCAGCTGAGGATTTTGGTGCAGCTGAGGAACTAGCTGAGACACCAGAGGCAATAGAGATGCCAGTTGTCCTTTGGCATGAGGCCAGATGCACAGGAGCTGAGGACTTTGTGGGAGCAGGAGCAGCATGAGGAATTTTCTTTGAAGATTTTGAAGATTCTGGCCGTGAGGGCGCAGCTGAGGAACTTGGCCGTGAGGGCATTGAAGGTGAAGCACTTGGCTTACGAGCAGGCTTCTTCATCATTGATTTCCTCGGCTTGGCAGAAGCCTCAGCAGCAGCAGATTCTTCATTGAATTTCCTCACTGCTTCTTTTGCTTGCTTTTGCAGTTTACGCTGGCGCTTGGCCCATTCTTGAGGAAATTCCTCACCTCTTCTGATGCTAGAGGGATCAGCCACTTGGCCAGGTGCCAATGGAGGGCGTTGACATGGAGGGTTTACGGCGAATTTCTTCATGTACTTAGGAGTAACATATCTGTACTCCCTCCATTCTCTTGCCCATCTCCTTTCAATCTTCTGTATGCGCACCTTGCGCTGATTTCTATCTTCTTCAGGAGGTGTGCAGTACCCAGCATAAATGTCCTCGGGGATTTCAAATGCAGTCATGACCTCTGGTCTCTTTCCTCCTTTCTGCGGCCTTTTACCTTCAGCCATTTTCTTCAGATGAGGAATTTGAACAATGGAATTCTCTGAAGAAGTATGCAACTTTTCTTCGAGGAACGCTGCAAATGAGTTAAGTTGATGAGAACCTAAGGATTCAGCAGCGGACATGAGTACCTGTGAACAGAGTATAGTTGCGAGGAATTTGAAGAGGTCATATGCGTTCTCAGAGGTTTTTTTATAAAGAACAAGTTTTGAGGAGTTTGACCAGATTCGTCTTGAGGAATTTCACTAAGATCCATAAATATCTTAGGTTCCAGAGTTGTATAGATTGAGAATCCACACAATTGAGGAATCTTGAATAAATTTAGACTTAGGGAAATGAATCAAGAACAGAGAATAAGTGAGGTGTTTTGTGTGTGAGGATTTGAAGAATAAAAACACCTTTGAAGATTTTGTAGAAAAACTTCGAATCAAAGAGGGCAGTAAAAATAGCTTTTAATTACCCTGAATGAAGAACACGACGAACTGTGAGTTGGAACAGTGAAGTTCGTCAATGCAGATCTTCCACGCCCTAACTTGGCGGAGGAAGACGTCTACGGCGGCGGCGGAGGTGAAGATTTCCGCTGTCGGCGCGAGTACGTCAGCGATGAGGTCGAGGCAGTGAAGCTTTTCCTCACTGGCGACGATGGAGTAGCGACGGCGCTAGGGTTTGGAGAGCTCGAGCGAGGTAAAGGAAGTGAGGATGGCAACGGAGGGGTATTTATAGCCGCAGTGAAAAACTGCTCGTCCGAAGATTTAGGACTAACATGCCCCTGGCCGTTCTCCTTCACTTGACATGTGTCACCCACGTACTGTGTAGTGGAGATCGTGTAAGATCGTGGGTGAGTAAAATAATCCATCGTGGGAAGTGGAACGGATTGCGCGGCAAAACCGAAGGTTTGGATAAGATTAGTTTTAACATTCCGTTCGCAATTTCTTCAGCTAACAAGGACACAGTGAAGAATTTGAACGAGTTTCAAATAGAACGCACATGAAGAATTTGTGAATAGACTGGACTGAGTATAGCATAGAGGGGAAGGGTCCGATCACATTCACTTAGCAGAGAAAAAAAATTCCAACTTGAAGAAATAGCTATAAGTGAATGCTGTAGAGGACATAAACTCATATATATATAGCAAATGAAGAAAAACGACGGCACAAGTGAAGACTTTGTAAAGTTTGAAGAATTTGAAAAACTGAAGAATTTCAAAAGTTGAGGAAAAACTCAAATTGAAGATTTTCAACTTTTGTGGTGGCGTGACCCACCGTATAAGAATGATGATTTCAGACACCGCGTACAATTGCCGTAGGGTTCTGAGAATCAAATTCTTCATTAATTTCTTCACACTTAGAGTGTTATTCTTCATTGATTGAAGAAAAACATTTCTTCGTGTGTTGCACATCTAAGTCGTCAATTATGCATAAGTGTTAGGATGAGTGCATTTTCAAAGTACATTAGAAGATTCTAAGATATTTAGCTCACATCGCAACTTGCTAAATCTCTTCTCATCCAAGGGCTTAGTGAAGATATCGGCTAGCTGTTCTTCAGTCTTCACATGCTCAATAGAAATGTCGCCCTTCAACACATGATCATGAAGAAAATGATGACGAATCTGAATGTGCTTTGTCTTCGAGTGCTGAACTGGGTTGTGAGCAATCTTGATGGCACTCTCATTGTCACAGAGGAGAGGCACATTCTTCACGTTGACTCCATAGTCCTTGAGTGTTTGCTTCATCCATAGTAGTTGAGCACAGCAAGAACCAGCAGCAATGTACTCAGCTTCAGCAGTAGACAGTGATACGCAGTTCTGTTTCTTCGAGGACCAACAGACCAAGGATCGTTCGAGGCAATGACAAGTACCAGATATTGACTTGCGATCCACACGGTCACCAGCATAGTCAGAATCAGAATATCCAATGAGGTCAAAGTCTGAGCCCCTTGGGGTACCATAATCCTAGTGTTGGTGTGTGAGCTAGATATCAAAGAATATGCTTCACAGCCGTATGGTGTGATTCCTTCGGTGCAGCTTGAAATCGTGCACACATGCAAACACTAAGCATTATATCTGGCCTAGATGCACATAAGTACAATAAGGAGCCAATCATGGAGCGGTATACCTTGTGATCGAAGTCAGTACCATTTTCATCAGTGCATAGATGACCATTTGTGGGCATAGGAATTTTGAGACCTTTGCAATCTTGCATGCCGAATTTCTTCAGGACATCCTTGAGGTATTTCTCCTGAGATATGAATATCCCATTGTGCTGTTGACGAATTTGTAGACCTAAGAAGAATTTCAATTCTCCCATCATAGACATTTGATATTCTTCACTCATCATATAGGCAAATTCATCACTATAACGTTGGTCAGTACAGCCAAAGATGATATGATCAACATATATTTGGCACACAAATAGTTCACCATTATATGATTTAGTAAAAAGAGTGGGATCGAGTGAACTGGGTGTGAAGCCTTTCTTCATGAAGAATTCCTTCAATGTGTCATACCACGCCCGTGGGGCCTGCTTGAGGCCATAGAGGGCCTTGTTAAGTCTGAAGACTTTGTCAGGATGTTTTGGATCTTCAAAACCTGGTGGTTGAGCAACATATACTTCTTCCTCAATCTTACCATTGAGGAATGCACTTTTCACATCCATTTGGTATAAGATGATATCATGATGGTTAGCATAAGCAAGTAATATGCGAATATCTTCAAGTCTAGCAACAGGTGCAAAAGTTTCATCGAAATCAATTCCTTCAACCTGTGTGTAGCCTTGAGCTACTAGTCGTGCCTTATTCCTCACCACAACACCATTTTCATCTTGCTTGTTGCGGTAGATCCACTTTGTACCAATGATGTTATGCTTGCGAGGATCGGGACGATTGACCAGATCCCATACGTTGTTGAGCTTGAACTGATGTAATTCTTCTTGCATGGCCTGAATCCACTCAGGCTCCAGAAATGCTTCATCTACCTTAGTGGGCTCTGTGATAGAGACAAAAGCAAAGTGCCCACAAAAGTTAGATAGATGTGAAGCTTTTGAGCGTGTGAGAGGACCTGGTGCTCTAATGTCATCGATGATCTTCTCCACTTGCACTTCTTTTGCAATGCGAGGGTGAGTTGGTTGCCGTTGAGGAATTTGATCAGCATTTTCTTCAGCATCAATTTCCTCAGCATTTTCTTCAGGTGCATCAGTTTGATGTTCTTCACGTTCTGGAACGAATTCTTCAGCAGATTCTTCAGTAGGAATGATATCTTCAGTAGCCTTGTGCTTGATCGATTCCTCAGGTGCTAGTTCATCTAGCACAGAAGGTAGGTGCTCTCTTTGCGAGCCATTAGTTTCATCGAACCGCACATCTACAGTTTCAACAATCTTGTGAAGAACATTGTTGAAGACTCTGTAGGTGTGCGAGTCCTTTCCGTAACCAAGCATGAAACCTTCATGTGCTTTCGGTGCAAATTTAGAGTTGTGATGAGGATCTCTAATCCAACATTTAGCACCGAAGACTTTGAAATAACTCACATTGGGTTTCTTGTCAGTGAGGAGTTCATAGGCAGTCTTCTTGAAGAATTTGTGAAGATATACTCTGTTGATGATATGGCACGCAGTATCAATTGCATCAACCCAGAAACGACGAGGGGTTTTGTACTCATCAAGCATAGTGCGAGCCATTTCAGCAAGAGTCCTGTTCTTGCACTCCACGACGCCATTCTGTTGAGGAGTATAAGGAGCAGATAATTCATGAGTAATACCAAGTTCATCAAGATAGTCATCGAGACCCGAATTCTTGAACTCAGTGCCATTGTCACTTCTGATGTGCTTGATCTTCACACCAAAGTTAGTTGAAGCCCTCGAGGAAAATCGTTTGAAGACTTCCTGCACTTCAGTTTTGTAAGAGACAAGGTGCACCCATGTGTAACGAGAGTAATCATCAACAATAACAAGACCATATTGAGATGCTTCATAAGAGACAGAGGAATAATGGTTAGGACCGAAGAGATCCATGTGAAGCAATTCGAATGGACGAGTAGTGGTCATGATAGTCTTTGCTGGATGCTTGGCCTTGGTCATCTTTCCAGCTTCAGAGGCACCGCATAAGTGATCCTTGAGGAATTTGACATTCTCAATGCCAATGACATGCTTCTTCTTCGCAAGCGTGTGCAGATTTCTCATGCCTGCATGACCAAGTCGTCGATGCCATAGCCATCCTTCTAAAGCTTTTGCAAGTAGGCACACGGCAGGTTGTGAATCTGCAGAGAAATCAACAATATACAAGTCTCCTCTCCTAAAGCCTTCGAAGACTTTGGATTTGTCAGATTCCATAATCACAACACAACGATACTTGCCGAAGACAACAACCATATCAAGATCACAAAGCATTGAGACAGACATAAGATTGTATCCTAAGGACTCAACAAGCATGACTTTGTCCATGTGTCGATCCTTTGTGATAGCAACCTTACCTAGACCCAATACCTGACTTTTTCTTTTATCAGCGAAGATGATATGCTTCATGTGTGATGCTGATAAGGGAGCATCCATCAACAGATTCTTGTCACCGGTCATGTGATTTGTACATCCACTATCAAGTGCCCATTCAGTGGCTTTGGATTGATCATCCTGCAGATGAATTAGTGCAACTTACGAACCTCATATACTTCAGTAGTGAAGAATATGATATCATAATTCATCAGATCAATTTCATCAAGCAGTAGAACCGATAAAACAGAGGGAGGACGTGTGAAATGAAAGTTCATTTCATCATGGTTAGCCTGCGTCCTTTCAGGCATTTTTGTCAGGTCCCCAGCAAATTCTTCAGACGTTACAGCACGTCTGGAGACCTGACCCTACAGAAGAGATTAGTTCTTTTTCTTCACCACCCACATCTGAAGGGGTGGCAAAGAGTTCATCACTCTGCGAGCTCCATATGAGAATGGTGGCAAAGCAGCCAAACCATTTCGTTTCACATAAGAGGGGTTAGGGTAAGCATATGAATAAGCAAAGAAATTCTTAGAGGACTTATGAACATAATAATTTGAAGAATAATGCTCATATTCATAGCCCTTGGCTCTTCCCTGCGAAACAGAATTGTTAGCACGATGATGTTCATATGAGGTTTTTGATCCATGTGAGGAATTTGATCCTCTTGAGGAATTTGGTCTGTATGAAGACTTGGGTCCATATGAAGAATTTGGTCCATATGAAGAATTTGATCTGAGGTTCCTTTTCTTCACAGGTGGTGTCATGAGGACATTCACCTGAAGACTTTCAAGGCGCCTTTTGGGAACCCAGATTTTCTTCACAGGGGAACCGTTCCTGCAGTTAGTGCCAACATATCTAGCAAATACTTCACCATTCTGATTTTTGAACAGTTTATAGTTGGAGTCAAATGACTCATCAGAAGAATGAGAAGATTCACATGTATAGCCAGATAAATCAGATGGATCAACTGGAGGTCCCTTTGCAGCAACCCATGAGGTGTTGGGGTACTGCTCAGGCTTCCAATAAGTACCATCCGCATTGAGTTTCCTCTCAAAGGCAATACCCTCTTTCCTAGGGTTCCTGTTGAGGATCTGCTTTTTAAGCACATCACAAAGAGCCTGATGCCCTTTGAGGCTTTTGTACATGCCTGTCATGTACAATTCCTTCAGCCCTGCATCGTCAGTGATACTAGCAATGTCCTCAGATGAGGAATTAATGATAGCAGAGACAGGTGAAGAATTTGTAACATTTGAAGCATTTGAACATTCAGGTGAAGAATTAGCAGATTCTCGTTCAATGCATTTTAAACATGGAGGAATAAATTCTTCCTGAGCAGCGCTGATTTGTTGAGCAAGTAATGAATCGCGCTCCTTCTGAAGATCCTCATAACTTTCTCTTAGCTTCTCAAGATCTTGCTTCTTTTGAAGATATTCATAAGAAAGCTTCTCATGATCAGATAAGAGAGTGTTATGATGATTTTGAAGGTTGTCAAGCTTAGTCTGAAGTCTCTGAAGATTTTCAGTCAAGGCCTTAGTGCGATCCATTTCTTCACCCAACATATCATCACTTTTGTCTAGCATGTTTTGAACCTTTTCAAAAACCTTTTGTTGTTTCACAGCAATCTTAGCAAGTTTAGAGTAGCTAGGCTTAAGATTTTCATCAGATTCATCATCACTAGATTCAGAGGAGGCGTATTTGAGTACCTTGGCACCCTTTGCCATGAAGCAATAGGTGGGAGCGTAGTCATCACTGCCTTCGTCAGCCTTGTTGGTGAGATCACTTTCTTCAGCGTTGAAGATGGATTTGCTGACGAATGCAGTAGCGAGGGCTAGGCTCGCCACACCAGACTCAGAGTCTTCAGATTGTTCCTCTTCCTCATTTTCTTCAGATCCAGCCTCAGAGTCCATTTCCTTGCCAATGAATGCCCGAGCTTTCTTGGAGCTGCTCTTCTTGTGGGACGAAGACTTCGAGGATTTTGATGATGAAGATTTTGAGGATTTCTTCTTTTTCTTCGCATCATCAGAAGTGTAATCCTTGTATTTCTTCTTCTTTGATTCCTTTTCCCACTGAGGACAATCTTGAATGTAATCCTTGTATTTCTTCTTCTTGGCTCAGCCCCTCTTATAGCGTTGTTAGTTGCAGGTAAAGATGAAGTTTGTTCCTTGGTGGAACATGGAGATGTTGTTCCTTGTTGGAACATGTTTACTTGTTGGGATATCACAATATATCTTATTTAACTAATGCATCTATATACTTGGTAAAGGGTGGAAGGCTCGGCCTTATGCCTGGTGTTTTGTTCCACTCTTGCCGCCCTAGTTTCCATCATATCGGTGTTATGTTCCCGGATTTTTGCGTCCCTAACGTAGTCGGGTGATTTATGGGACCCCCTTGACAGTTCGCTTTGAATAAGACTCTTCCAACAAGGCCCAACCTTGGTTTTACCATTTGCCTACCACCTATCCCTTTTCCCTTGGGTTTGATCAGCCCGAGGGTCATCTTTATTTAGCCCCCCCGGGCCAATGCTTGTCTAAGTGTTGGTCCGAACCGAGCAGCCTGCGGGGCCCTCTCGTGGAAACCCGAGGTCTGGTTTTACTCGTAGCTTGTCTTATCCGGTGTTGCCCTGAGAACGAGATATGTGCAGCTCCTATCAGGATGTCGGCGCATCGGGCGGCTTTGCTGGACTTGTTTTATTGCTGTCAAAATGTCTTGTAGCCGGGATTCCGAGATTGATCGGGTCTTCCCGGGGAGAAGGAATATCCTTCGTTGATCGCGAGAGCTTATCATGGGCTAAGTTGGGACACCCCTGCAGGGTTTGAACTTTCGAAAGCCGTGCCCGCGGTTATGTGGCAGATGGGAATTTGTTAATGTCCGGTTGTAGAAAACCCGAAGTTGATCTTAATTAAAATACACCAACCGCGTGTGTAACCGTGATGGTCTCTTCTCGGCGGGGTCCGGGAAGTGAACACGGTTGTTGGAATTATGTCTGACGTAAGTAGTTCAGGATTACTTATTGATCATAGTTGTTCGACGGTGCTTTGCCTTCTCTTCTCGCTCTCATTTGCGTATGTTAGCCACCATATATGCTAGTCGCTGCCGCAGCTCCACCTCACTACCCTGTCCTACCTTTAAGCTTAAATAGTCTTGATCTCGCGGGTGTGAGATTGCTGAGTCCCCGTGACTCACAGATACTTCCAAAACCAGTTTGCAGGTGCCGATGAGACCATGCAGGTGACGCAACCAAGCTCAAGGAGGAGCTCGATGAAGATCTTGTCCTTTATGTTGTTTCGTTCTAGTCGATCAATAGTGGAGCCCAGTTGGGGTCGATCGGGGACCTTTGTCGCTTTTGGGGTTTCTTCTTTTATTTTGGCTCCGTAGTCAGGCCCTGATTGTAACTGTATGATGTAATGTTTTATTCATGTATTTGTGTGAAGTGGCGATTGTAAGCCAACTATGTATCTCTTTCCCTTATGTATTACATGGGTTGTGTGAAGATTACCTCACTTGCGACATTGCTTTCAATGCGGTTATGCCTCTAAGTCGTGCTTCGACACGTGGGAGACATAGCCGCATCGAGGGTGTTACATCACTATGTGCTAATGGTTTGTTCCAGTTCTCTATTAAAAGGAGGCCTTAATGATAGAGGCAAAGGTGTCCCGATGTTTCGATGAGAGAGGTATCATTTTCTGTGGGAGTCGACTTTGATGATCCGACTACGAACGTGCGAAGACGTCACGCCTTAGCAATAGCTAAACCAACTTCCGAGGGGTTATTGACCACGCCAGAGCACGATCAACCTGGCCATGAGGGTCTATTTCCTGCGAGTAAACGAAGAACAAGCAAGAAACTGAAATTGCAATCTGGATATTGCGAATATAAGAGGAAAACTTTATTTATGAAGGTGGTGTTCTGTGATGTCTTGGTCTGGTCGTTGTACACAAAAGAAGTACGCGAAGTTGCAGCTATGGCAAACTTTTTAACTAAACAAAACCCAAAGTCTAAACGATGCCCTAAGGGTTGTGTATATGGAGGAAGAGGGAGGAATTTCGTGGCCCTTGGAGGAGGGGTCCAAAACCAACCCTAACTCTTGTTTTCCCACACATACAGACTCTAAAAATAGCCTATAATCAAGTATTTCGAAATTACATGGGCCTGGCCCAATAATAAGATGACGTGGCACCTAGAACAACCTCTGGACGAAATTTATGAAGTGGCATCTTGTATATTTCGTCCAAGGCTTCATGCATTCATTATGGTGGCTTTAAAGTCCTAGAATCATCACTTGTAACTCCGTTCTTGTTCCCATTGCGCATGCCATCATCTCCATGCTTGAACTTGCTCCAAGGTTCATCTTTCTTGTCCAAGCTAGGCCCTTCATTCGTAAGCAAAACAAATGTATCCAATTTAGGCAGCATCATATTCTCATGAACATTGGAATCGTTACCGAGAAACGAAAGTACCTGATAATTTAATTGGCGTGCGTGAGCTCTAGTAATTGGCCTAGTATATGTAGTAGTAGGGGTTGTGGGTGCAACAATGGTATTGATGTCCTCATCATCCTCCCCTTCTTGAAATGAAGTCGTCCTCGATGGAAGCTCATTTTCCTCACCCAAATAAGGCTTCAAATCTGCAATGTTAAAAGTGGGACTAACCCCAAAATCTGCAGGCAGCTCATGTTTGTATGCTTTATCATTTATTTTCTCTAACACCATAAAAGGACCATCAACATGTGGCATTAGCTTTGACTTACGCAAATCCGGAAACCTATCCTTATGCAAATGTAACCAAACAAGATCTCCGGGTGCAAAGACAACATGTTTCCTACCCTTATCTCAGCAAGTTTATATTTAGCATTCATGCGCTCAATATTTTTCTTAGTTAATTCATGCATTTTAAAGATCAATTCAGCATGCTGTTTAGCATCAAAATTAACCTTCTCCGAAGATGGAAGAGACAACAAATCAATGGGTGCACGAGGTAGGAAACCATACATAATTTCAAAAGGGAACATCTTAGTAGTAGAATGCAATGAACGATTATAAGCAAATTCAATATGAGGCAGGCATTCTTCCCACATTTTCTTATTATTCTTCAAAACAGCCCTAAGCATAGTAGACAAAGTTCTATTGACTACTTCAGTTTGTCCATCAGTTTGGGGGTGACAAGTAGTATTAAAAAGCAGTTTAATCCCCAACTTAGCCCATAAACATCTCCAAAAGTGGCTAAGAAATTTAGTATCACAATCTGAAACAATAGTATTTGGCACACCATGCAAGCGAATAATTTCACAAAAGAACAAACAACAACATTAGCAGCAACATCGGTTTTATGACATGGTATGAAGTGTGCCATTTTCGAAAATCTATCCACGACAACAAATATGCTATCCCTCCCCTTCTTTGTTCGAGGTAAACCTAAAACAAAGTCCATAGATATATACTCCCATGGAACACTATGTACATGCAAAGGCATATATAAACCATGAGGACTAAGTCGTGACTTAGCTTTTTGACATGTAGTGCAGCGAGCAACAAAACGCTCAACATCCCATCTCATCTTTGGCCAAAAGAAATGTGTAGCAAGTACATCATCCGTCTTCTTGACGCCAAAGTGTCCCATTAATCCTCCTCCATTTGCCTCCTGCAACAACAAAAGACGAACGGAGCTAGCTGGAATGCATAGCTTGTTAGCACGAAACACAAATCCATCGTTGACGACGAACTTGTTCCATGTTCTCCCTTCTTTACAATTCTGTAATAAATCTTTAAATTTGGCATCATGCACATATTGATCTTTGACGGTCTCCAAACCAAATATTTTAAAGTAAAGTTGTGAAAGCATAGTATAACGACGTGTCGGTGTACAAAAGTAGGGGCCTTTCTGTACCGCTTTACTTGTGCACGGGCAGTCGTAGCCACACCTGCGGCCATGCTTGGCGAGGTAGAGGAAGGAAAGGTACAAGACTGCCAAGGCAGTGCTCAAGCCAGAAGCATGAAGAGCAAAGGGACAAGATGGATTTCCCCCGGCAACACCCTTGCCGGGGCGGCCTACATAGCCCCGGCAAGAGCCTTGCCGGGGCGGCTTGCCCAACACCGGCAAGGCCGCCACCATTGAGACTGAGAGTTCTGACACCATCGACAACGTCAAGACCAAGACTCGGGGGTGCCTGCGTGGTGGCATGCAGATCTTTGTGAAGACCAAAGGCCTGCGGGTCTAGATAAAAACCAGAAGATGAAGATCCCCGGCAAGACCCTTGCCGGGCACAAACGAAGACCCCCCGGCAAGATCCTTGCCGGGAATGGCCACGAGACCCCGGCAAGACCCTTGTTGGGGGCATCTGTGGGGCCACGGCTACGCCCGCACCTGCCAATGTTTCGCTGCCCCGTGGCCGTTCCGATGCGGCAATCAGCCCGCCAACTAGGCGAGCGCCTATGTGGCAGCATGCAGCTTCTAGGCCAACTAGTCAAGCAACTGCGTGGTGGCACGCAAATCTTCGTGAAGACCCTGTCACCGCACCAGCTCAGCAACCAGCCAGCCAGCATGGCACTGCATGCCTCATTAGCTTGGACGCGCGTCGAAGCAGGGCAAGGCAGAGACGGATGAGACGAGCTCTATTGACGCCCCCGATAAAGCAAGAGGGCACGTCGGCATCGCATTAAATGCATTTGTCCTACGGTGCCAAGCGATAAACTTGTAACACTGTAGATACTTTCCACCTATTGTGTGCCACTGTGGCGACCCCTTTGACATATAAAAGGAGGCCCGAGGGATTCGGACTTTTTTGAACTGGGCATGCACCGCAGCTAGTTCAAGATCTCAAGAACACCAAATCAACACAGACAAGCAGGACTAGGGTTTTATGCATCGTTTGCGGCACGAACCTGGGTAAAAATCCCCTCGTGCTGATCTTTTAGACCTGCTCTTTGCGCAGCTCCACGCCCCGCCAACTGTAGAAGGGATTCCCCGGGATCCCATAGGTGTCGTTTCCCCCGACATCTTTGGCGCACCAGGTAGGGGGCTGAGGCTATGAAAATCTGGTCTAAAAGTTAGCGCATCGACTTCATCATCGCGATGGCCCCCAAGAAGAAGGCGATCACAGCGATCGGATCGTCTAGAGCCGGACCGACCAGCACGGGCGGGCGATGGGGTTGCCGCAGATGGTGGCGGAGGCGTGGCCCGCGAGCATCCACGACACTCTGGCAATCGGAGCCACGTGAGCGGCGTCGTTCGTGCCCCAGATGACGAGACGCACGCCACTGGGTCTAGGGGCGGGGCCGAGCTGCCCACGGGTGGCGCGGCCACATCCAGGACGCCCCAGCCGGCGCCCACACCGCGGTCTTCCCAGGCCGCGTGTGATGAGCAAAGCCGCGATGTCTGTGCCCCCGGGCACCACCGCGGGAAGAGCCCTTTGCATCACTCTCAAGATGCAATGGGCCAGCATGCGCGCCCAGACGCTGGCGAAAACAGCGCGCGACCGTGAGACCGTGAGACCGTGATAGAGCTCCTTCAACATGGTCAGAAGTCGGAGCGCGTCTCGGTCCACGCAGCTTTAGCCGCCACCCATGCTGGCGGAAGCATTGGCGCGCGTGCAATTGCTCCTCGACTTTCCTCCTGCCACGGAGAAGCTCAATGAGTGGAGAGCCACCATTTGGAGCCTCATCATCTTCGCCAATAAAGATGAACCGCGACCACCGGGACCCTTGTGCCGGCGCTCTGTCGAGCCGGTGCGCGCCGGTAGTGGGAGGACCGGAGACGCTGCGACCACGGTGCACTCCCCTCCCCCACGCCTGCAACAGCAGCCGCCGGCTCATTGGGCCGACGCCCGCGACAATGTTTCCACAGCGTCGTCCAACCCATGAGCCCGCTGCAACCAACGTCAAGTTCTTCTTGAGCAAGCTCAGGAAGACGCTCGGACCACTATCGAGTGGCGGCGGGAAACGCGCCATCAGTCAGATAGGCATGTGGGGCCCACTATGGACCGCCCAGCGCTGGGGGGTTCCGGTGACTTACCTTACAAGGTGGGTTGTCCAGCCTTTACCCGTGAGTTGCGGCAGTTCCAGTGGCCCACCCACCGCACATTCAAGCCCGACGTCAGAGAAAAGTACAACGAAAAGACTCACCCGTCGGAGTTCCTCAACATCTACACTATCGCGATGCAAGCTGCCGGGGCTCGCGACGACAAGGTGCTTGCCAACTACTTCCCGTTGGCACTTAAGCCCAACATCATGTCATGGTTGATGCACCTGCCAGTGGATTCCATTTCTTCTTGGTCGGATCTATGCCACGAGTTTGTTGGCGCCTTTACCGGAGGCCACCAAGCTCCTGGCCAGGTGAGTGATTTGCATGTCATCCCCCAGAAGGACGGCGAAACCCTGCGCAAATACATACAAAGGTTCAGCCGTGTGCAGTACAACATCCCAGATGTTCATCCCACCGCCGTCATCAGTGCATTCCATCAGAATGTGCGCAAACGCAAGATGCGTGAGGAGCTGGCGATGAACAAGATTAAGTATGTAGCCGAGCTTTATGTTCTGGCCGATAGATGTGCTCGGGCTGAAGAGGGGAGGAAGTACCTCGGCAAATATGCCGGTGCGGAAACCGATTCCACAGACGAAGATGTCGTCGCCCCGGCAAAGAAGGGCCGACACCGCAATAGGAAGCTTAAGGGCAAAACCGTGCTTGCCGTCAAGGGATCCGGCGACCCCGGCGCCACCAAGAAGGCCAAGGTTGATGACCCTGGCAAGGAAGTTGACGGGTGCGCCGCCTGCTGTGCCTTGGCGGCTGCTGACAAGCTGGGAGGCTCGGACAAGCAGTACTACAAGATCCATCGCACCAAGGGCCATGACCTCCAGAATTGCCAGCAGGTTGAGCTGCTTGCAGAGAAGCAGAAAGCTGAGTATGAGAGGGGCGATAAGGAGAAAGGCCAGGACGGTGCTGAGGGGTCCAGCAAGAAGCGTGGCGGTCGAGGAGGTCGCCGCGACAAACATAACCAACAAGAGAGGCCCGCTCGGGGCCGCAACAAGAAGGAGGGAGACGATCATCATGATGAGGACAATGAGTCCGGCGAGCACGAGTTCCAGAGAGCTATGGAGGCCATGTGCGTCGACGGTGGCGCCTCGTTGCACACCTCTCACCGCCAACTGAAGCAGTGGGCGCGTGAGGTCATTGCGGCGGAGCCATCGTTCGATGCCCAGAGGCCACTGAAGTGGTCGAGCACGCCTATCATTTTTGACATCGAGGATCACCCTGATCGCACGAATGCGGTCGGGTGTTTGCCCTTGTTGGCTTCACCAACAGTATGCAACCTCAAAGTGACAAAATTGCTAGTTGACGGTGGGGCCGGTCTGAACTTGATCTCGCCCGCCGTGATTGAGAGGCTGCAAATTCCCGATGGGGATCTCAAGGAGACGGGCACGTTTCAAGGGGTCAACCGGGGGAGGAGTCAGCCGAAAGGTAAGATCACGTTGCCCGTACATTTGGGGGCGAGCTAAACTATAGGACGGAGAAGATTGTTTTTTATGTTGCCAAGATCCCCTTGCCCTATAATGGGATCCTCGGCCGCCCAGCGTTGGCCAAGTTTATAGCGGCATCACATTACGCCTACAACACGTTGAAGATGCCTGGGCTGATGAGAATCATCACCGCCCCCTCCGACAACAAAGACGTGCTCATCTGCACCGACCAGTTTTACCGGGAGGCAGTTGCAGCGGCTGCCGCCAAGGCACCTGTTCCCACCGCTGAGACCTCGGGAGGGGAGAAAACCGGCAAGGCCTTTGCCCCTGCCGGCAAGGCCCCTTCCGGCAATACTTCTGACCCCGGCAAGGACTCCTGCACCTCCTCCGACAAACGTGCCTCTTCGGAGTGTCGCATTCCTGTTGAGGGCATGCTAGAGAGCTCCCCCAGCAGGAGCAAGAGGTCCAAGGCGGCCCCACCGGAAACCAAAAAGGTCCCCGTCAGGGAGGATGGCACGGGTGGAGCTTTTACCATAAGCTCCACCCTTGACAACAAATAGGAAAGCGCGCTCGTCGCCTTCCTGCGGGCGAATGTCGATGTGTTTGCATGGCAAGCATCCGACATCCCCAGCGTTCCCAGGGAGGTGATTGAGCACCACCTTGTTGTCTGTCCCCATGCGCGGTGAGGGAGTCCTGGACTAAGGGGTCCTCGGGCGTTCGGCCTGTTATCTGTTGGGCCGGACTGATGGGCTGTGAAGACACGAAGACCAAAGACTGTACCCGTGTCTGGATTGGACTCTACTAGGCGTGGAAGGCAAGCTAGGCGACCGATTATTAAGATCTCCTCTTATGTAACCGACCTCATGTAACCCTAGATCTCTCCGGTGTCTATATAAACCGGAGAGCATAGTCCGGATAGGACAGATTCATTACCATATACTCATAGGCTAGGCTTCTAGGGTTTAGCCTTTACGATCTCGTGGTAGATCGACTCTTGTAACACTCATATTCATCAAGATCAATCAAGCAGGAAGTAGGGTATTACCTCCATAGGGAGGGCCCGAACCTGGGTAAACATCGTGTCCCCCGTCTCCTATTACCATCGATCCTAGATCCACAGTTTGGGACCCCCTACCCGAGATCCGCCGGTTTTGACACCAACATTGGTGCTTTCATTGAGAGTTCCACGATGCCATCGATGAAAGGTTTGATGGCCCCTTCAATCATCTGTAATGACGTGATCCAGGGAGAAACCTTCCTCCCCGGACAGATCTTTGTATTCAGCGGCTTCGTACTGCGGGCCAACTCGCTCGGCCATCTAGAGCAGATCGATAGCTACGCCCCTGGCCATCAGGTCAAATTCGGAAGCCTGAACTACATCGCGGACATCCGTGGAGACTTGATCTTTGACGGATTCGAGACCGCGGCAACCGCTCCCCTTCGCCCCGATGAACATGGCTTAAACCTCTCATCGGAGCGCATCCAGGAGATAGCTCCTGTAACAACTCTGGCCTTGGAGCCGGAGCAGATCAAGTCGTCCGAAGATGGGGAACTCAAACCCATTACGGGGGCTACCAATTCGGTGGCGTTGGAGCCGCATGTGGATCCCACTTTGTACGATGCTTGCATCAACGGAACCCCGGACTTGCCTCCGATATCGAGTTCCGAACCCTGCAAGCCCGCGGATACCGAACTCGATCGGCTATCGATCTTCAAGTTCAGCGCCACGGATATCTTCCAACACTCGCCCATGGGCGACATACTAAACTCACTAAAAAACCTATCCCTGGCAGACGGCTCGTCGCCGAACTATGTTCGGTTCGACCTTATGGCGGATGATGGAGAATTTTGCTTCCCACCCGCCACCCACTTCATAGCCACCGTCGAAGACCCAACCAACATGCCCGACCCCTGCTCCGAAGACCTAGACGGTCTGGACGACGATGAGGGGCAAAGCCAGAGCTTACTACCCGCTAGACACGGGGCGATCACTTCCTGGTATGACGTGTGTATGGTAGACACACCCAATGACGATCTTGACGATGACAAGGAGAATCTAGTCAAGGATAAGCCTCCTGGTACATAGTCCGAACACCGGCACCCCCGGCACCACTCTCAGTCATGCCACTCAAGAGAAAACAATACTAGCAACGAAGGTGATAATACTCCGGACAACGAAGACCCTGTCGAGACAGGATCTGAACAGGAGGACCAGGAAAGCGGGCAGGATAGCCCTGATGAACAGGCCACATACGGAGACTCGTAGGATAGTAATTATCTTCCACTCTCCGAGGAAGAAGAGGACCTCGGCAACGAGGAATTCATCATGCCTGAGGAACCTCTAGAACAGGAGCGCTTTAAACGCCGGCTAATAGCCATTGCAAGGAGCCTAAGGAGGAAGCAGTTGCAGCTTCAAGTGAGTCAAGATTTGCTCAACAATAGATGGACCGAGGTCCTGGCCGCCGAAGAATACGGCCTTAGCGTCCCAGAATAAAGCCACCACAACAGTAGGTGGCTCCCTCAATACGATGGCAAGGCTTTGGATCCCACACCACCATCGAATAAGCCGGGAGGCCGACCACAGTTCGGTCCGGGCAAAGCAGCAGCCCCAGCAGAGCACCATACCAACCCATCCTGCCGTCCAAGCAAGAATAAAGAAGCTCGGGGGAACACTCGCGACATCTAACAAGACCCGGAGGGTAGAACAGGATACACAAAATCGACACATAGATCGCAGAGACATGCCCCGGCCAGTAACAACGGTTATCTATTCGGACACAACAGACCCAAGCACGCTCGGTCCGAAAACCGTAAGCGGAGTCCGCTGGAGGTGCTTCATAGTGTGGCCCAACATAGAGGAGCCACACACCCTCTTTGCTTCACCAACGAGGTAATGGAGCATGAATTCCAGACGGGTTTAAAACCCATTAACATCGAATCATATGATGGAACAACAGATCCCGCAGTATGGATTGAGGACTTCCTCCTCCATATCCACTTGGCTTGCGGAGACGACCTTCATGCCACTAAATACTTGTCTCTGAAGCTTAAGGGGCCAGCACGGTACTGGCTAAACAGTTTGCCAGAAAATTCTATTGGCAGCTGGGAAGATCTGGAAGACGCCTTTCGTGACAACTTCCAAGGAACATACGTCCGGCCACCAGATGTCGATGACTTAAGACATATTGTCCAACAGCCCGGCGAGTCAACCAGGGAACTCTGGACTAGGTCCTTAGTCAAAAAGAACCAAATTGTCGACTTTCCGAACGCGGAAGCCCTAGCGGCCTTCAAACATACCGTCCGAGATGAATGGCTAGCACATCACCTCGTCCAGGAAGGACCTAAATCCATGACAGCCCTTACCGCTCTAATGACTCGCTTTTGTGCAGGAGAAGACAACTGGCTCGCTCGCAAAAGCAACAACGCCAGCGACCCGGGCACTTCCGAAATCCGAGACGGCAACGGCAAGCCACGACTAAACGAGCATAACAGTCGCAGCAACAACGAAAGATTGCATGACAGAGCGGTCAACGCCGGATTTCACAGTCCGAAACTCGGTCAACAGAAGAAGCCATTTAAGGCCAAACAAGACGGACCATCTGCCCTTGACAGGATATTGGACCGGCCTTGTCAAATTCACAGCCACCCTGATACACCACCTAATCATACCAACAGAAATTGTTGGGTCTTCAAGCAGGCAGGCAAGCTTAATGTCGAATACAAGGGGAGAAGGCCACCAAGCGATAAAGACGACGGCAAGGCTCGCCAGCCGAACACCGGGGGCCAGAAGCAGTTTCCCTCCGACGTTCGACCACTACCGGAGCGGAAATAGCAATTCGGCTTCCGCCACCCACCCACTATGATGGCAGGATTTACACCACGCGTACATCACTACGCGCTCAAGATACCACGGGCATTGGCAGAAGCATAATACGGACAACCCTGCAAGCATTCCCGTAACGTTTGTTATCCCTTTTTCTTTACTTTTCTTTATTATAAACAGGTGACCAACAGGACTGCATATACAACGAACTCTGTCAGAGTTCGGATCTGCACACTCACCTAAGGGGTTACTTCAGTTAAGGACTCCCCTCCAAGCGGACGGGCGGCGCAGACGTGCGACAAGAGGTCCAAAATATTTTTGTAGACCGCACTCTTTATTTTGAGCCTGTACTATGCCTTTTTTCCTCCGTTCCTAACCCTGAGCATGTCGAATGGCGGGGTTGTGGTTTTTTTTTCTTTTTTATATATGAATTTATCATCGGCTCATTGCTCCACTCCCAGTAAACTTCATCTGAACTAATCTTCTATACTCTTTTTACAATGACTACGGCCGTAGCGGCTGTGTTACAAGACGCACCTCGGCATAACCTGCCAGGGGCTCGGTTTGGGAACAAATGAGTCGCCAATAAAAGCCCGAACAGCTCTATAGCGTACTTCGGCATCGCAAGTTTGGCCTTATATGCATCAGCTCCGAATCATTGTCTTTGGTGAATAGTTGGGTTGCTCGGCTCCTGTGTTTGCTACCCTATGTTCCGCTCTATCGGCTAGGGTAGTAAAGGGAGAACTACTGCGATTGTGCCCTGGCTTTGACCGGATGAGCACCTCAGTAGAGAAAGCCGAAAACTGACTGTCATGATGCGGCGAGAGCTGGTCAACCACTTGACGACTTATTCGAATCTTTAGCAATTCTCCGTGTCACACGAAGGGTCTTTTTCAGATCAAAACATGTAAGGCACAATATTACGATACGCCGCATACATACCAGGGGCTATGTCGTAGCCCCACCATAAAACTCCTATGGCTAAGTGAAAGTGTTAACGCCCTATAGTCCGATTGCCTGGTTCACCGCATTATCACCTCCTTAATGGACCAAGACGTTGGATAAAGAGTGATTCAATGCTTTTCCGAACACCCCCGTATTTCCTAAGAGGGGGCCGAAGCCGACGACTGGAAAACTTTCAAATTACATTAAAACGGCCGCACAGGAGGAATACAAGCTTTCGAGCAAAAAATTAGATTAACTATAAAGTTGTCGGTTACAAGCCTTATACACATCACTCAAATATTATGTCTTTTGAGCACTGACCCTCTATCAAGCAGGCGGTCCTTGCCTTCGGGTGGACTCTTTGTCGCAATATTGATGGCCTTCATCTTCCCCCAGAATGTCTTGACTCGGGCGAAGGCCATCCGTGCACCTTCAATGCATGCCGACCGCTTCACAGCGTCGATACGCGGCACCGCGTCAGCAAGCCGCTGCACCAGGCCGAAGTAACTACTCGGAACAGGTTCAGTCGGCCACAAATGGACTACGACGTTCTTCATGGCAGCGCCGGATATCCTATGCAGCTCGGCCCACTGGGACATCTGTTCATTCAGCAACAGAGGGCGCTTGGACGCGCCGAATTGCAACCAGAAAAGCTTCTCCGTTGCACATCCCTCTTGCGCCTGATAAAACTACGCCGCATCGGAAGAACTCTTCGGCAAGTCTAAAAAATTGTCCGGAGAACTCCATACTTGGTTAAGCTGAGCAAATATCGGATCGCCGAACTTAGCCTGTAGCAAAAAGGGCTTGCCGGCCACAATCTCCCCAGCTTGCCAGATCTCCTCACGGGTTGCTCTGGATTCAGACCGCGCCTCTCTCGCCTCTTGTAAGGCCTTGTCAAGTTCAGCCGTTTTGGCTTCATTTTCCTTCTCAAGAAGTTTACAGCGGCCAGCTGCATTCTCTAACTCGCGCGCCATGGTGGACATGGCCTCCTTGTCCTGGCGTCGCACGGCTTGGTCGGCCTTCAATTCGGCCGATGCCTTTTCGGCGGCCACATTACTAAACTGGGCCTGCTCCTTGGCCCGGGCTAGCTCCGCCCGAAGGGCTTCCATGGCGGCAGCACCACCTGCATTCATGCACATTCCATATAAAACTCTTTTCAGAGTCAGGCTTAAATTACAAGCACATTGGTGTAAGGAATGCCCACAATACATACCTTGTGAGTCATCAAGACGCCTGTTGATCAACGCAATGTCGTCCTCCACAGTATCCAGCTTTTGCTGCAGTTCGGCCACTTCCGTACCACGGGTGGCTGCAGGAAGCGAGACAACATGCATTCCAAGTTAAACCAAGGTCAGTACCTGAGCGTGTCTTTTTGATATTCCGATCGCTTCTTTTGAAGGCAATCCGAGTCTCAGGGGCTACTGCATATACAACAGGTGCATTCGGTCAATAATATTCCCTTGGCAAAATTACATCACAAACCTCAAAACCCCTTAGAAGGCTCATGAAGGCCTCATTCAACCCGCTCTTCGCGGAGAGAACCTTTTCAACCACTATAGCCATTAAGGCACGGTGCTCCTCTGAAACGGATGCCTGTCGCAGCATGTCCGTCAGCGTCTCTGGCACTCCTGGGTTTTCGGACACCGTTGCCGGAGCACAGCATTCCTTTAAAGGAATCTGCTTACCTGCCTCCAGAATCATCTCCGGTTGTAAGCCGGACAGTTCGGGGCTGCCATTCTTGACCCCCGAACTCGGAGTGACAGAGGCACCACCTTCGAGTAACTCCTTCCTCGTTTCCTGTGCTACTTGTCGGTCGGGAGGGGCCCTCCAGGATGACACCTCAAGATCATCCGCCCTATTGGGCGAGGAGGCCGTAGAAGGCGTGTCACCCTCCATCATCTCTGGAAGAAGGTCCCCCGAGGAGGAGGACGATTGAGAAACACCAGGCGTTAACCTGCGGGGACGTGCACATGTCGGAGAAATACTTCAGTAATAAGAAAAGACTGAGGTATGGTTAAAGTACCCTGCTCCACTTACGGTCTGACCGGAGGTTCGTCCTCATCATCAAGCTCTACATTGACATCGCTTGCCCGGCTCAAGCCGACCGATGATGGCATTTTTTCTTTCTTGGAAAGTTTCCCCACCTGGCCTCCAGAAGCAGCCCGCTTCTTGCCATGGCAGGCATCTTCTTTGGGCTCCTCGCTCTCACCCCCCTCTGCAGACACCCGGTACGGTGTCGTAATTAACATCCACGTCAGCAGGGTGGATGCGGGATCTTCGGGAAGGGGCGCCGGACTCCAAATCAATACTGCTTTCTTTATCCAGTCCCGCATAGGGACGGATTGCTCAATATCTTGTCAAAATATGTTGGAATAAAAGGTGTTGAATACTTACCGAAGTGTCTAGATGATTGCAGTCGAGGCCAACATCTTCGGTGGTGTCCGGCCGTTGCTATCACTCCCCGAAATATAATTTCCACATTCCTTCGTGCGTAGTACCGAGGAAGTGCTGAAGAGTCCGCTGCCCTTCTGGATTAAACTCCCACATATGGATAGGCCACCGCTGACATGGCAGGATCCGGTGAACTAGCATTACTTGAACAACATTCACAAGCTCGATGCCTCTCTCGGTAAGGCTTCGGATGCGACTTTGCAGAGTCTGCACCTCATTAATGGATCCCCAGTTCAGTCCCTTGTTGATCCATGAAGCGAGTTGAATTGGAGGGTCGGGCCGGAGAGCAGGAGTATCCACCCACTTGGAGCCCTGCGGCTCGTTGAAATAAAACCACCCCTGCTGCCATACTTCGGAAGACTCGGCGAACGATCCTTCAAACCAAACCGTGCTGGCAAGCTTGCTTATTGCAATGCTGCCGCACTCTGCCTGCTCCTCCTCTCTCACCCGCGGTCTCACATGAAAAGTCTTGAGCCACAAACCAAAGTGCGGAGGAGTCTGGAGGAAGGCCTCACATGTGACGATGAATGCCGAGATGAGAAGAATGGCGTCCGGGGCCAGATCGTGAAAATCTAGTCCATAGTAGAACATGAGCCCCCGGACAAAGGGGCTAAGCGCGAACCCTAGCCCATGAAGGAAGTGGGACACAAATACAACCCTCTCGCCGGATTTGGGGGTGGGAATAATCTGTCCCTCGGCGGGAAGCCGATGAAGAATTTCTGGGGTCAGGTACCTCGCTACGCGGAGCTTCACAATATCCTCCTCCATGACGGAAGAGGCCACCCACCGGCCTGAACGGCTAGGCCTGGACATGATTGGGGTTGGTGGTGATTGGAACTTGAGGGATAAACTCGTGGTGGCTGGGATTGAGGAAGAAGCAAGTGCAGAAGAGAAAGACAAGTCTGGGTCCCTATATAAAGGCCCGGAATATCGAGCGCCCCCTCCTGGGTCTCGAAACTTACCTATCCTCAAAGAGTTGTACCCAGGGGACGGTTGAGTTACCCATGCCAACATTATTGAAAATCACGTGAATAAGGGGACACGATCTCTGCTTTGACAAGACGTGCCAATAAAACCGCTTCCCGAGACATGGGGCGACAGGCTAGCCAACGGTTGGAAATAATAACCGGGCAGGCGTGATGCAATGTCATAAACAGTTGTCGGCAGATTGGACTCATGGAGTATTGTATTTTTTGCAATTATATACGTAGGTCCGGATACAATCATCGCATCCGAAGACTATATTGGAGTTTGGAAGAAGGGGAACTCGCCTTGCAATGCCGAGGACAATCTGCACGTCGGACTCCTCGTCATTGAAGCCAGGTTCAGGGGCTAGTGAGGGAGTCCTGGACTAAGGGGTCCTCGGGCGTCCGGCCTGTTATCTGTTGGGCTGGACTGATGGGCTGTGAAGACACGAAGACCGAAGAATGTACCCGTGTCCGGATTGGACTCTACTTGGCGTGGAAGGCAAGCTAGGCGACCGATTATGAAGATTTCCTCTTATGTAACTGACCTCATGTAACCCTAGATCTCTCCGGTGTCTATATAAACCGGAGAGCATAGTCCGGATAGGACTAATTCATTACCATATACTCATAGGCTAGGCTTCTAGGGTTTAGCCTTTACGATCTCGTGGTATATCAACTCTTGTAACATTCATATTCATCAAGATCAATCAAGTAGGAAGTAGGGTATTACCTCCATAGGGAGGGCCCGAACCTGGGTAAACATCATGTCCCCCGTCTCCTGTTACCATCGATCCTAGACGCACAGTTCAGGACCCCCTACCCGAGATCCGCCGGTTTTGACACCGACACGCGGCCCGTCAAGCAGAAGGTCGGGAAGCAAGCTTTGGAGCGACAAGAGTTCATCATAGAGGAGATCAGGAAGTTGGAGGTGGCAGGCTTGGTCAGAGGAGTGCTCCACCCCACTTGGTTGGCCAATCCAGTGGTGGTGCATAAGGCAAATGGGGAATGAAGGTTGTGTATTGACAAGACGGATATCAATAAAGCCTGTCCGAAGGATCCTTTCCCTCTGCCATGCATTGACCAGATAGTGGACTCCACTACCGGGTGTGACCTGCTGTCATTCCTTGACGCCTACTCTGGATACCACCAGATCTTCATGATGAAGGAGGATGAGGAAAAGACTGCATTCATCACCCCATGTGGTACCTAATGTTTTGTACGAATGCCTTCCGGGTTGAAAAGCGTTGGTTCGACATTTGCCCGACCAGTACAAATTGGTTTTGAGCCCCAGCTGCATAGAAATATGGAAGCTTATATGGATGATATAGTGGTCAAAACCAAGGACAGGGCCACGCTCGTGCAGGATCTGGAGGAAACATTTGCAAACCTGCACAAGATCAACCTCAAGCTCAACCCAGAGAAGTGTGTGTTCGGCATCCCATTCGGCAAACTTCTTGGGTTCTTTGTGTCTCAACGTGGAATCGAAGCAAATCCCGACAAGATCAAAGCGATTGAGCAGATTGAGGCGCCAAAATGAGTCAAAGACGTCCGTAGGCTCGCCGGTTGCGTTGCCGCTTTAAGTAGGTTCATCTCCAAATCTGCTGAGCGCGCCCTCCCCTTTTTCAAAGGTTTGAAAAAGGCGTGTCCAATGAAATGGACTCCGGAGGTAGAGGCAGCGCTGCAAGATTTGAAGAGGTACCTCTCCTCCATGCCAATACTAGTCGCGCCTAAGACGCAAGAGCCGTTGTTGCTATATCTAGCGGCAACGAATCAAGTGGTCAGTGTTGCGCTAGTGGCATAGAGAGAGCTTGAGGAAGAAACAGTGGCAGCGGCGGAGCCGTCGGATGATGGGACGGAGCATTCCCCAGCAGGGCCTGATGCTGGCAAGGCGGAACCCCCGGCAAAGCCCGGTCCCAGCAAGACAGAGTCTGCGCAAGTGGGTGAAGTCGAACAGAAGAAGAAGGTGGTGCAGCACCCGGTTTATTTTGTCAGTTCCCTCTTACAGGGGGCTAGACCAAGATATTCTGGTATGCAGAAGCTACTTTTCAGCCTCCTCATGGCCTCGAGAAAGTTGCGTCACTATTCCCAAGCACACGAGATCACCGTCGTCACCCGCCTCCCTTTGCAACGAATCTTGCACAACCCAAATGCAACTGGAAGGATTGTGGAGTGGGCGTTGGAACTGTCAAGCTTTGGCCTCAAGTTTGAAAGTACTTCAACAATCAAGAGCCGAGCCTTGGCAGAGTTCATAACAGAATGGATCTCAACGCCCGACGAAGAGATTCAAGAGACCACCCTTCTCGGCAAGGAGACGAGCCGTGATTGGATTATGTACTTTGATGGAGCTTTCTCGCTGCAAGATGCTGGTGCCGGCGTGCTACTCGTCGCACCCACCGGAGAGCACCTCAAGTACGTAATCCAGATGCACTTTCCCCTAGAAAGATCAATGAACAACACGGCGGAGTATAAGGGATTGCTTGCCGGTCTCAGGATCATGGTAGACATCAGAATCAGCAAGCTCATCATCAGAGGTGATTCGCAGCTCGTCGTCTAGAAAGTTAACAAGGATTACCAGAGCCCATTGATGGAGGCCTATGTGGATGAGGTGAGGAAGTTGGAGGAGCGTTTTGACGGTCTACAAGCAGAGCATGTTCCCCGAGCGGAGAACAGCAGTGCCTATGACTTGTCGAAACATGATGCCCTCAAGTTGCCTGTGGAACCAGGTACCTTTGTGCTTCAATTAACCCAGCCATCCGTTGAGCCATCAGCAGGACAGAACAAACGAAGGAAGGCAGGCCCCGGCAAGTACTTTCCTGCTGAGCTCCCGGGAGCTACCGGCAAGGACGTTGCCGGATGCCCAAAGCTTGCCAGGGAGCGGCAACCTCCGACAGGGCCCCAAGCCCTGAACGTAGAGGCAGCTGCCCCTAAGGCCGAAGATGAGCCTTTAGTCCTTGCCGTCGAGCCCCAGGCTCCGGCATGGGCACAGTGCACCGTCCGTTTCCTCCAAACAGGGGAACTCCCTGAGGAACAGGAAGAGGCAGAGGAAGTAGCCCGTCGGTCTAGCATGTACCAGTTTGTGGATGATGCCCTATATACCAAAGGAGACCGAACGACGTGAAATTGAAGTGCATTCCTCAGGAGGACGGACTGGAGCTGTTGGCAGAGATACATTGAGGCATGTGTGGCTCCCACATAGGGTCAAGAGCCCTTGCCGGCAAAGCGTTCCGGCAAGGTTTCTTCTGGCCCACCGCTCTCCAGGATGCAACTGCACTAGTAACCAAGTGTGAAGCGTGCCAGTTCCATTCAAAGAAGCTTCATCAACCAGCTCAAGCTCTCCAGACAATCCCTCTTGCCTGGCCATTTTTGGTCTGGGGGCTCGACATACTGGGCCCCTTTCCCCATGCTGATGGGGGCTTTGAGTACTTGTACGTTGCGATCGACAAGTTCACAAAGTGGCCAGAAGTGGAACCGGTGAGAAAGGTGACAGCGCAATCAGCCGTCAAGTTCTTCAAGGGACTAGTCTGCCGTTTTGGTGTGCTAAATAGGGTTATCACCGACAACAGCACGCAGTTCACGAGCCGCACTTTCATGCAATACATCCAAGACCTCGGCGGAAAGGTTTGTTTTGCTTCTGTTGCTCATCCCAGAAGTAATGGCCAGGCCGAGAGGGCGAATGCAGAAGTGCTGCGAGGCCTCAAGACCAGAACTTTTGACAGGCTACACAAGTGTGGAAGGCGCTGGATTGATGAGTTGCCAACGGTTCTTTGGTCGATCAGAACGACACCAAATCGAGCCACTGGCTAGACACCCTTTGCCCTGGTATACGGGGCAGAAGCAGTTCTCCCCACGGAACTCATATACGGGTCATCTCGAGTGCTCGCTTATGATGAGCTT
The DNA here is from genome assembly GCA_032464435.1 of Aegilops umbellulata. NCBI lineage: Eukaryota > Viridiplantae > Streptophyta > Magnoliopsida > Poales > Poaceae > Aegilops > Aegilops umbellulata. The sequence continues at coordinate 294,466,454 of CP136060.1, forward strand.
GAGCAAGAGCAGTTGCGCCAAGGTGATGCGACGCTCCTTGAGGAAGATCGTCTTCTGGCTGCTGTGCGAGCCGCTCGCTACCAGCAAGCCTTACTCCGCTACCATAGCCGCAAGGTTCACGCCCGAAGCCTTGAGGAAGGCGACCTTGTTCTTTGGCGAATTCAATCCGCCAAGAGTTCAAACAAGTTGACTCCAAAGTGGGAAGGCCCTTATCAGGTAATACAAGTCACCAGGCCCGGCGCAGTCCGCCTGGAGACCGAAGATGGCATTCCGATGAGCAATTCCTGGAATATCAAACATCTTCGCAAGTTTTACCCCTAAGGCGCGGTTGCCGGCAGCCCCGGCAACCCCCCTTTTGTACTAGCCTTGCCGGCAAGGCATGTAACCCTATGTACAGAGCCAGGCGCAGACCATGTGCACAGTCAGGGAAAGAAAACCCTTAGTATGTATAGTTTCCCATTGATTTCCATGTTTATATGTATATGTATATGCATGCTTGCCAGGATATTTTACTAGTTTTTTATTCCAATAAATGTTAATGGACCGCCAAGGTTCCATGCTCTTTCCCTCTCTTCTTTCCAGCCTCGGCAAGGACGCTCGATCCCGCCAAGGACCCGGCTCCGGCAAGAAGTTGAGAAGACCGCCCGGCACGGCGATCCCCGGCAAACCAAACAGATAAAGTTTACCTCTTGCCCATTCATGTTCGTAACCTGTGACTTGTGAATTAGAAAACCTCGCCACTCTCTTTTAAAAACTCGGGTGCTCCCATCCGTAGCCCGAACGTTGCTTCGGTCGGAATGGTCGTAGTAGCCCTTGCTAAAAGGAGATTGACGAGGGGTTGGACCCTTTGTCTGTAACCCGGTAGATGTGATTCTCCAGCAGACGCAGAGAGCACCGGCAGGACGGCTTGCCGGGAGGACTCGTTTATTTGCATTAAGGAGGCATTTCGCCTCTGCACGAACGTATACGTGCACGGGTTCCCGGCAAGGCTGGTCTTTTTCATTGACATGCTGATAGAAGTACGAATGTTACAGGACACAAGCAGGGGCTCAAGAGATTACATTACTTAGAAATGAAGATTTGGCAAGTGCCTACAAGTTAAAAGAAAGATAAGTGCCCCGTGATCTCCGTTCTTGCCCCTTTCCTCCCAGGTGCGGTAGGTGAAGGCAAAGAAGGGGCGACGGGGAACGCGCCGATGGAGAGCATGGCGGGGATGACTCTCGGCAAGGCGCGTGGCTGAGGGAGGAGGGTGATGCAGATGATAGTGCTACCACCGATGGTCGGCTGGAGTCGGAATCGGCGTCCTCCCGCCTGCTACCCTTGTCGTAGCTGTTGTTGTCCTCCTCGTCACGATCGCCCGAGGAGGAAGTTTCGTTGTCGGTGGAGCTCTTCGCGCAGCACACTAGGCGAGTTCCCAAGTGCCCGAAGACCTTGACGGAAAGCAAGCTGTTCTCCATTAATTTGAACTGGAGAACGTGCCCCTCCGACAGGCTATGGGCACGGGCAAAGGTCTTCCACCCACGGCGGAGATACATGACGTGAGGGGCGGGGAAGTCAACGTCGACCCGCATGCCGCCGTTCCCGTACCCCCTCATGTGCAGCCTCAGGGCCTGCAGCGGGTCGAGCTCCATTTCCCGAGCGAACGGGGTGGGGAGGCGGAGGTGGCCGCACACTGGCTTGTACAGCCTAATGAAGAACTCCCGAGGCTGATCTCCGACATGGCCCTCCATTAGGGGAAGAGCCGCTGGCGGAAGCGTGGCCGGTGCGCCACCCCGTCCTCCTCTCCGCCGAGCGCCACGGCCGCCTCGGCCTCGCCCCCTCCCTCTTCCTCTCACAGCAAGCTCCGCTGCCATGAGCTTCGGAGGAGGGGGGACACGTTGTCGAGCAGAAGCCCTCGCCGCCGCCATTGGAGCGCCAGGGCGCCCTCTCACCATGGCGAATGGAAGAAAGGGGTCAAGCAGGAAGGAGACGAATGCAGGAGGACACCGTCCCTCTCCCTTTTTATAGAGGGGCAGGGTCGGGGCTCGGCCCCCCAACCTAAGGGCAGCCGCCCCACTCGACCAATCCGGCCGCCAGAGGCGTAGGGAATCAGGACCGGCCCGCTGCTCCAATCAGCGACGCCTGGCTTCCCGCCTCGATGTTAAGGCTCGCGCCCTCCGTATCCGCCACCTACCCTACCTGAGGCATGCGGGACACGTGGCGGGCGGGCCGGAATTAAGAAGACAAGTGGGACGACCATTTTCCACCCCGTGATTGTAGGGCGCAAGCGCCATGAAGGCCACGACCCGAGTCCACTTTGTAAATGAGTCGCGCCCCTGCGGCTTCCTCTTTTTATGGGGAAGGCGCGGGCCGCCTCTTTACTATTCACTGCAGGGTGACACAAGCATGCTGCAACCATTCCACGCACGACCCCCACATCACGCACTCAATGCGGGTCGTGGGGAAGCGCAACTGGCGACTGAGGAGGATAAAACTCTGCCACGCGTGCCCGTGCACCGTTCTGGGCCTGGCCCAACAACGCTTCGCGCTTATGTGTGACCCAGGCCCGGGGGCTCCTGTCGGTGTACAAAAGTAGGGACCTTTATGTACCCCTTTACTTGTGCACGGGCAGTCGTAGCCACACCTGCGGCCACTTGGCGAGGCAGAGGAAGGAAAGGTACAAGACTGCCAAGGCAGTGCTCAAGCCAGAAGCATGAAGAGCAAAGGGACAAGATGGATTTCCCCCAGCAACACCCTTGTCGGGGCGGCCTACATAGCCCCGGCAAGAGCCTTGCCAGGGCGGGTTGCCCAACACCGGCAAGGCGGCCACCCTTGAGCCTGAGAGTTCTGACACCATTGACAACGTCAAGACCAAGACTCGGGGGCGCCTGTGTGGTGGCATGCAGATCTTTGTGAAGACCAACGGCCTGCAGGTCTAGATAAAAAACAGAAGACGAAGACCCCCGGAAAGACCCTTGCCGGGGATAGACGAAGACCCCCCGGCAAGATCCTTGCTGAGGCCGGCCACGAGACCCCGGCAAGACCCTTGTCGGGGGCATCTGCGGGGCCACGGCTAGGCCCGCACCTGCCAACATTTCGCTGCCCCGCGGCCATTCCGACGCGGCGATCGGCCCACCAACTAGGCGAGCGCCTGCGTAGCAGCATGCAGCTTCTAGGCCAACTAGTCAAGCAATTGCGTGGTGGCATGCAGATCTTCGTGAAGACCCTGTCACCGCACTAGCTCAGCAACTAGCCAGCCAGCATGGCGATGCATGCCTTGTCAGCTTGGACGCGCGTCGAAGCAGGGCGAGGCGGCGACGGACGAGACGAGCTCTGTTGTCGCCCCCGATAAAGCAAGAGGGCACGTTGGCAGTTCATTAAATGTGTTTGTCCTACGGTGCCAGGCGATAAACTTGTAACACTGTAGATACTTTCCACCTCATGTGTGCCACTGTGGCGACCCCTTTGATATATAAAAGGAGGCCTGAGGCGTACTGTGGAAGGATTTGGACTTTTTTGGACTGGGCATGCACCACAGCTAGTTCAAGAGCTTAAGAACACCAAATCAACACAGACAAGCAGGACTAGGGTTTTACGCATCGTTTGCGGCCCGAACCTGGGTAAAAAATCCCCTCGCGCTCTTTTAGACCTGCTCTTTGCGCAGCTCCACGCCCCACCAACCGTAGAAGGGATTCCCCGGGATACCATAGGTGTCGTTTCCCCCCAACATCTTTGGCGCGCTAGGTAGGGGGAGCTGAGGCTGTGAATATCTGGTCTAAAAGTTAGCGCCTCGACTTCATCCTCGCGATGGCCCCCAATAAGAAGGTGATCACGACGATCAGATCGTCTAGAGCCGGACTGACCAGCATGAGCGGGCGACGGGGCAGACGCTGATGGTGGCGGATGCATGGCCCGCGAGCATCCACGACACTCTAGCAATTGGAGCTAGGCGAGCGGCGTCGTTCGTGCCCAAGACGACGAGCCGCACGCCGCTGGGTCCAGGGGCGGGGCCGTGCTGCCCACGGGTGGCGCGGCGACCTCCAGGACGCCCCAGTCGGCGCCCGCACCACAGTCTTCCCAGGCCGCGCGTGACGAGCAACGCCACGACGGCGGTGCCCCTGGGCACCGCCGCAGGAAGAGCCCTTTGCATCACTCTCGAGATGCAACGGGCCAGCATGCGCGCCCAGACGCTGGCGGAAACGGCACGCAACCGCGAGACCGTGATAGAGCTCTTTCTAACGTGGTTAGAAGTCGGAGCGCGTCATGATCCACGTAGCCTTCGCTGCCACCCACGCCGGCGGAAGCATTGGCACGCGTGCAACTGCTCCTCGACTTCCCTCCTGCCGCGGAGAAGCTCGATGACTGGAGAGCCACCATGCGGAGCCTCATCAGCTTCGCCAATAAAGATGAACCGCTACCAGCAGGACCCTCGTGTCGGTGCTCTGTCAAGCCGGTGCCCGCTGGCGGTGGGAGGACCGGAGACGCTACGACCACAGTGCTCTCTCCACCCCCACGCCCGCAACAGCAGCCGCTAGCTCATCGGGCCGACGCTCGCGACAACGTTTCCACAGCGTCGTCCGACCCGCGAGCCCGCTGCGACCAACGTCAAGTTCTTCGGGAGCGAGCTCAGGAAGACGCTCGGACCACTATCGAGCGGCGGCGGGAAGTGCGCCATCAGTCAGATAGGCGTGCGGGGCCCACTATGGACCGCCCAGCGTCGGGGGGGGGGGGGGTCCGGTGACTTACCTTACGGGGTGGGTTGTCCAGCCTTTACCCGTGAGCTGCGGCAGTTCCAATGGCCCACCCATCGCACATTCAAGCCTGACGTCGGAGAAAAGTACAACGGCAAGACTCACCCGTTGGAGTTCCTTAGCATCTAGCCTATTGCGATGCAAGCTGTCAGGGCTCACGACGACAAGGTGCTTGCCAACTACTTCCCGTTGGCACTTAAGCCCAACGTCATGTCATGGTTGATGCACCTGCCAGTGGATTCCATTCCTTCATGGTCAGATATGTGCCATGAGTTTGTTGGCGCCTTTACCGGAGGCCACCAATCTCCTGGCCAGGCGAGTGATTTGCATGTCATCCCCCAGAAGGACGGCGAAACCCTGCGCAAGTACATACAAAGGTTCAGCCGTGTGCAGTACAACATCCCAGATGTTCATCCCGCTACCGTCATCAGTGCATTCCATCAGAATGTGTGCAACCACAAGATGCGTGAGGAGCTGGCGATGAACAAGGTTAAGGATGTAGCCGAGCTTTATGTTCTGGTCGATAGATGTGCTCGGGCTGAAGAAGGGAGGAAGTACCCCGGCGAAGATGCTGGTGCGGAAACCGATTCCATAGACGAAGACGTCGTCGCCCCGGCAAAGAAGGGCCGACCGTGCTTGCCGTCGAGGGATCCGGCAACCCCGGCGCCACCAAGAAGGCCAAGGTTGATGACCCTGGCAAGGAAGTTGACGGGTGCGCCGCCTGCCGTGCCTTGGCGGCTGCTGACAAGCTGGGAGGCTCGGACAAGCAGTACTACAAGATCCATCGCACCAAGGGCCATGACCTCCAGAATTGCCAGCAGGTTGAGCTGCTTGCAGAGAAGCAGAAAGCTGAGTATGAGAGGCGCGATAAGGGGAAAGGCCAGGACGGTGCTGAGGGGTCTAGCAAGAAGCGTGGCGGTCGAGGAGGTCGCCGCGACAAAGATAACCAACAAGAGAGGCCCGCTCGGGGCCGCAACAAGAAGGAGGGAGACGATCATCATGATGAGGACAATGAGTCCGGCGAGCACGAGTTCCAGAGAGCTACGGAGGCCATGTGCGTCGACGGTGGCGCCTCGTTGCACACCTCTCACCGCCAACTGAAGCAGTGGGCGCGTGAGGTCACTGTGGCGGAGCCATCGTTCGATGCCCAGAGGCCACTGAAGTGGTCCAGCACGCCTATCATTTTTGACATCGAGGATCACCCTAATCTCACGACTGCGGTCGGGTGTTTGCCGTTGTTGGTTTCACTATGCAACATTCTTGTGTTTAATGACATAAGGGAAATTCTCAATGAATTCAACCCATTTAGCATGTCTACGGATCAGTTTTGCTTGACTTTTAAAGTGTTTCAAAGATTCATGATCAGAATGTATAACAAATTCTTTGGGCCATAAATAATGTTGTCATGTTTCTAAGGTCCGAACAAGAGCATATAATTCTTTATCATAAGTAGAATAGTTCAGACTAGGCCCACTCAATTTTTCCGAAAAGTATGCAACAGGTTTGCCATCTTGTAATAACACACCTCCTAATCCAATTCCACTAGCATCACATTTAAGCTCAAAAGTCTTATTAAAATCAGGAAGTTGGAGTAAAGGAGCATGTGTCAACTTATCTTTCAATACCGTGAAGGCTTCTTCCTGTGCGATACCCCAACCAAAAGGCACATCCTTCTTTGTAAGCTCATTGAGAGGTGCATCAATCGTGTTGAAATCTCTCACAAAACGCCTATAGAAACCAGCGAGGCCAAGGAAACTCCTCACTTGTGTGACCATTTTGGGCTGCGGCCAACTCTCAATAGCTTCAATCTTGGCTTTATCAACTTCAATTCTCTGTGGAGTAACAACATAGCCAAGAAAAGATACTCGGTCGGTGCAAAAGGTGCACTTCCCAAGGTTACCAAACAAACGTGCATCACGTAGAGAAATAAAAACAACACGTAAATGTTCCAAATGTTCCTCCAAAGATCTGATATAAATCAATATATCATCAAAGTAAACTACCACAAATCATCCAATGAAAGCACGTAAAACTTCGTTCATTAATCTCATGAAAGTACTAGGTGCATTAGTTAACCCAAAAGGCATGACTAACCACTCATATAAACCAAACTTAGTTTTAAATGTTGTTTTTCGTTCATCTCCCAGTTTCATATGAATTTGATGGTATCCACTACGCAAATCAACTTTGGAGAATATTGTAGAGCCACTCAATTCATAAAGCATATCATCTAGCCTAGGAATAGGATGATGATAACGAATAGTAATATTATTAATGCCTCTACAATCAACACACATACGCGACATACCATCCTTTTTTGGCACTAGTATAATAGGAACAACACAAGGACTAAGAGATTCGCGTATATAACCTTTGTCGAGCAGCTCATGTACTTGATGCATAATCTCCTTTGTCTCCTCTGGATTGGTATGGTATGGCGCACGGTTTGGCAACGAAGCACCGGGAATTAAATCAATCTGATGCTCAATCCCGCGAATAGGTGGTAAGCCCGGTGGCACGTCTTGTGGAAAGACGTCAGCGAACTCCTGCAAAATGTTAGTGACAGCAGGAGGCAAAAAGGAAGACATGACCTCGAATGAAAATAATGCCTCTTTGCACACAAAAGCATATTAAACAGATTTGCTTAAATCTAGCTCATCAATATCAGATTTGGTGGCAAGTAAACATGCACTTTTCAATTTAATTTCAGAAGCAACATTAGATGGTTTATTATTAGGCTTCATTTGTTGCTCAAATTCTTTTGCCACAATCTAATTTTCACTCTTATTTTTCTCTTGTTTTTCTTTACTAGATCTATTAATATCATCTTTCAAAATAGAATCAGGAGTCATAGGAAACAAAGTAATATGTTTATCCTTATTAACAAGAGTATACTAATTGTTTCTACCATGGTGTACAGAATTTTTATCAAATTGCCATGGCCTACCAAGTAATAAGGAACATGCTTGCATGGGTACCACATCACAATCAACATAATCAGCATATGTAGAGATACTAAAATGCACACGAACAATACGTGTTACCTTAACCTTGCCGCTGTTGTTGAACCATTGGATATAGTAAGGATGTGGATGTGGTCTTGTGGTGAGAGATAGCTTCTCCACCATCTCCATGTTAGCCAAATTGTTGCAGCTCCCGACATCTATGATGACGCGAACAGAACGTTCCTTCACAACTCCCTTTGTATGGAACAAATTAAGCCTCTGATTTTGCTCAGCTTGTGTGACCTGCACACTCAAAACACATTGAGCAGCTAAACATTCATACCTGTCAGCGTCTTTAGGAGCCATGTATTGCGTCTCATGATCAGAATCATCTCCACCGTGTTCTTCACTTGTAATAAGAGCCAAAGTCTTCTCATCATAGTCACTAGCGGACTCATACCCACCATCCTTAGTAGCAATCATAACACGCGGAGATTGGCCTTCTCTCGCTTAATGACCTCTACCCTTACAATGACGACAACTAATATCATGTATGTGCCATGTTGATGCCATAGATGAAGAAGAGCTCTGGGCAGGCCTAGAAGGTGTACTCCTGGCAGATGGTGGTGGTGGTGCATGTTTTCTTGTATCTCGGTTGGAATTGGAGGCTGAAGTCAATGGTGCTGCAATAGGACGTGTGGGAGTAGAGGAGGCACGCGGTGCCATGATGAAGATTGACTTGCAGAAAAATTAGTTCGCGTCAATGCTTGTCGATCCTGCACTTCATGTTCAGCTTTGCAAGCAAGTGGAATAAATGAGTGATATTATTATACTCCTTATACTCTAGAATGGTCCGAATCTCTTTATTTAACCCACCCATAAAATGCGCAAGCATAGCTTCATTATCCTCAACAATACCACATCTAATCATGCCAGTTTGTAATTCTTGATAATATTCTTCTACGGAATTTTTTTCCTTGTCTTAAACGCTGAACTTTTTGAAGTAATTCACGTTGATAATATGGTGGAACCCAACGAGTACGCATAGTAGTTTTCAAAGCATCCCAACTAGCTGGAATATGATATAATCTACAATGTTCAGACGACCAAACACATGCAAAACTAGTGAAAGCACAAACAGCAGCAGGAACACGTCTCTCTTCAGGATATTGTAAACATGTAAGCCTCATCACGCTTCAAGGCAAATGCCGCCTCATCATGCTTCTCCTCCTTCTTGGAGTTGATTTTTCCCCGTGGTCGCTTCTTTCCCTCACCATGGTCCTCGACGACCTGAGGCCCTCCATTCTTCTTGAGGCCGGCATATTGCTCCTTGAACTTCTCGTCATCTTTTATGATCATCCAACAATGGGTGAGGGTGAATGGCTTGTTCCCATGTTGGGCCTTGAATGCTTCCAAAGCTTGGAATACCTACAAATGAAGATATGAATGTATATTCATATGTGCAATGGACATGCAAGCATCAATCAAAGGAGGAAAGAATGAAGATGAAGGAATTGTATACCATGTCTTTGATGTCGGGTCCACTCACGAGACGGCCATCGATGCTCTCAGTGGTGGCACAAAACTTTTTGCACTTTGTTGTATGAGCCGCCACTGCTTCAAGATGGACACCCAATCACGCTTGCTCTCAAACTTGTACGGTGGGGACTTCTTGCGTTCATGGAATTGGGCATGAACTCTCACCAAAAGGTTGATCCTTTTTGCTCGGCGTCGATCTTGGGATCTTGTCCAATATCTCTCCAACATTCACAAATGAGTTTGCCCTCATCCTTTGTGTATGCCTTCATACGAATCCTTTGGCACGTCTTCCTTTGCGCATTGGCTTGGTGTGTGAGCTCGTCGGCAAACAAAGGCTCCCCCTCGATGTCCACTTCCTCTTCTTCTTCTTCTTCTTGGTCGTAGTCATCCGGGAACTTGTGGCCTTGCGTGAAGGTGCTATCCATGCCCTCTTGGCCTTGCGGGAACGTGCCGCCCATGCTATGTTGGTCTGTCATGAAGGTGACATCCATGCCATCATTGCCTTTTCACGAAGGTATTGGCCATGCCCTCCTAGCATGATGTGAAGGCGCCGCGGTCGTCTTGGCTTTGGATCTCGTCGGGATCAAAGGTCGCGCCACCCATGCCACCCTCGAAAATGATGTTATCCATGATGAAACGATTGACCGTGTCATCATACGTTGGTGTCGGCATTGAGTCAAACAGGTTGCGGGCGTCGGGGCGGTTGCCAGCGGGGATCTCAGGCAGCAATTTTCTTTGGCCCTCGGTGGACAAGCCGCCAGCCACAGGTGTAGCGCTGAGGTCGACGGCCATGGGCGCGGGCGTGGCCGGCGCGACAATACTCACCTTCGGCGAGCAGTCCGCGTGAGAGGTGGAGAAGCGGGTGGCTTGCGATTGGGGATGGAAGCCAGGCGCCTGCGGCATGGTGGACGTGCACGGCGACTCTGTCTGTGGCGAACAGAGTGCCAGTGAGCCCGTGATGGCCACGACCATGGCAGCAGCGACAAGCCCGTGCTGGCTCAGGCAATTGTTGAACCCTCGCATGAGGAGGGCCTACTGTGTGGCCTTGGCGACGAGGGCCTGATTATCCGCGATAGAGGCCTTCTGTTGGGCGGCGGCGTTGGCTGCTTCCATCTTGTCGGCCCACACCTTCCTCCGGCTAGCCCTCTTGGCCAACTGAACGACCCGCTGCGTGTCCGTCAGCTCCTTCTTCTTGGGTTGCGGCGCCTTTTTGCGGACGGCACGGGGCTTGTCGATGGTGGTGGCGAGGCAGGAGGGGTTAGCAAGGTTTGGCATGTTGGTCATGGCGAGCGGACGGGAGATCAAGCGGGGCGAGAGGGTTTTGAAAAAAGGAGTAAAATGAGGATGGATGTGCCACCGACTGACGGGATAGAGGAGGACAAAAGCGGGCGTTACGCGCATCCGTTCCGATGCAAACCCGACTTAAAGTTGGTCTAGAATGGGTAGAGTCAATTACACCGGTGGTGCTAGAACTTTCCACAAATGATCACTTTAGTACTAGAACTTGCGGCATGCATTGAAGTGGTGCAAAAACTTGGTTCGGACGTGCAAATACGGTGCTAATTGCGTTTGTATACACCGGCGATGTTGACAGGCCATGACAGCATGGTGTAGGGCCCGCTGTCAGTGACTGCATTGTGAAGATGTGTCTGTGGCGTGCTATTTTACAAAACACCCTTCTTTATTTTTCTTTTTTTCTTGAAAAGTCCCCTATCAAGTATACCGTAATTTGCATGTGTCGCATCAGGTGTGTCCCACCTGTCAGAGAACCATCACAAATTTTATTAAAATGAAAAACAGGGTGCACCGAGGTATTCAAACAAGTGACATCGGACTAACACGCACGCGCGGCTAGCCACCCGCCCTAAGTTTGGTTGATGACTTACAAGCATACGCGAACTTTATATCTTGCATTAAACAACATAAATTAAAAAAATAGTCCAAAGAAAAACTTACGCCCTTGGGGTTCAAATGAGCGACACGAGTAAAAGAAGAAGGGCGTGCCACTCCAACTAATGGAATCTCATGTCTCCATAGAATTGTTGAAGTTTTTGTTTATAACATAACGTGCCCATGGGTTACAATTTCTGTTAGTTTTTCCCATTTTCAAAATTTATAAAAATATGTAAATTATAATATAAATAATATACATAAAAAATAAATTATACTAAAAATGATCACACATAATTTAGAAAATCCATCAAATAAAATAATGAATTATTTTGTATAATTTTAAAAAGTGTTTCCATATAAAAAATAATTTAGAAAATATATCTAAACAAATTATCATATAAGTTCAAAAAATAGCATGTGTTTTAATAAATATGCATGTTGTATATAAAAGAAAATATGATTTAATTTTCATGGTGTTTTAAATGTGTTCATGCATTTCAATAAAGGTTGTGTGTTTTATTAACAAATGTATTTTAAATAAATATAAATATATGTATGGAAAGAATATGTTAATAGTGTGCCTCCAGACTACGGATTCTCAAATGAATACATATTTACAATTATAACTATAGTTACAATCTAAATATCTTTTCTAAATTTGGAAAAATGAAAAGAAAAACTGACATGTTGAAAATGGGCCACCCTAACTGCTGTTTGTTGTAGCCCAGCGGGCGGCCAGTCGTAGCTGCTAAAAATACTTTCGCTCAAAAAAAAAGGGAGCTCCTAGTCGGCGCCTTCTGCGCCGATTAGCATAACTGGAGCCTGCAGAAGTCGAATGTTGGGTTGATTCTTTGTTCGGCCCAAATTCTAGCGCGTTTGGACTGTTTCAGCACTAGTTCACAGTTTGTTCTGTTTGGACTGTTTCAGCGCTAGTTCACTATTTCCTTTTTACTGTTTCGTCAATATAGTTTGAACTGGAAATTTCTCTCAGATTATGTTCGATAGGAGAAAATGCGTGAACCAAAAAATGGTATGAATTTTCATAACAATATAAAATCTCCATAAAATCACAGAAAAGCTGATGAATGATTTATTTCAGAATTTGGTAGTGGCTTCCACTAGTTTAGTTGTTTGAAAGGGAATTTTATTCTAGGTAGTACAACTGATTTTTTTAAAAAATACAGTTAGTTCTCCATAAGTAAATTCATACTGGCAGGGGGTGTATTACTTAGAACAACTACACTAGTGGAAGCCAGAAACAACTTAAGAATGGCTGGTCTTGACCCTTGTTTCGGTATTGAAATGTGAAGCTCGCCGAAAATATGATCTCAACCATTTTACACCCTCAAGTGGTCCTGAAAAATTCAAAAACAGAATACATTTAGTTTCTTAATATAAAATAAACTTCTGAATATGGACTGGATCATGTGAAAAAAGTGTACTACTTTTGAAAAACACACTTCTTTTAGAGTGTACCTTTCAGTTGTTCATTATCTTGATTGTGCGAAGTCCTTTTATTTGAAAGACCGGAAACCCTGAAGAATAAAAGCAGAAAAAGATTGATTGAATTTTTGGGTATATACTTCCCTTAATAACAAAGTTGCTTTAAGAGAAATATGAAAATTCAATGAGGTGTTTATAACTTACGTGGTTTTGAAGAAATGACCTCACGATTGGTAGTTGGACCTCGCTGTTTTGGTAGGTTGCAATCTCATACAAAAATATTTCGCGCATAGCTTGGAGATCAACCTGTTTTGCACAGTTGTGATTATCATCTGAATATTTTTCTTCTATGAGATGAAAGAATTTCAATTAGAATATGTTGTTTAGAAGATAATAAACTCTTATAGTAGAGAATCCAAGAACTCCCATGCCACGATATGTTTTTAGTATTTGAAGAAGGAAAACACCTATGCCGTACCTGCATTAATGAAATCAGGTTAACTAGCATGTTAGAATCAAAATCCAGATAAAAAAATAATCCATAACTTCAAAATTTATGTTGCCGTGATGTGGATGAAATGGAGGAAAAACTGTTAATGATGTAAGAAGTCAGACTCTTAACCTGAAATGAGTCCTAGGAACTGCAATGAATCTGTAGTCAAAGTCTTTGATGCTGAATGCAATGCAGATAGGGTAGGTGAGTGCAAACAGTGACTTCAAATTGTAACAGACAGTGCTTATTATAGTTGTGAATTTGTCTTGTCCAGACCCATCAGGATTCATAATATCAAAAAATCTTCCACTCTGTAGGTTTGCTGTTATTCGAATCCATTGCTTATCATTGAAGCAAGGCAAGTGGACCTGTGAAAATTGATAGTAGGTTAGTTCTTGTCACAACTTTCCATTTGAAGAACTCAGTAAGAGAAAATTTGTTTAAAAGAAAAGGTACTAACAAAATTTGCTATTTCCAATCTGAAGCCAACTCTTGCTTCACTTAGAATGTCTCTGCATATTGGGTCTGAATGATCAAGCATAGGCCTGATGAGTATTGCCTGATAAATACAGACAAATAGAAATTTTTGGTTGGTGAAACTAGCAAATATTACCACAGAAGAACATTCGAAGACAGAGAAAGAAAAAGAATTAAATGTATCATACCATATCTTCTCTTTGCACAATGTGCCTAATAACATCAGTATTTGGTATTAGGCCTTGCCTACCGCGGATTAGTTGGTCAGTGTTGAGCATCTTTGAGTAACAATCCAGAGAGTGCGGATTCATCCAGCAACCAGGTCTTAAGGAAATAGTTAAGGTTTTCTGGTCAACCCATACTTCATTCACTTGGAATATTCTTTGGTTGTTGTTTTGGAATTAATGTTAGAAACTTTCAACTATAAGTTTGTAAAAAAAAGTGTGAACGAAGAAATGGTTTGTATGGTATAGTTTGATGAAAACTATGACTGTTTTGTACAACTAAAAGGAATGGACTTAGGAAAAGAAATTACCTTGAGTCCAGAACTGGAAGAGCTGTAGTCATTGTCTTGTAGAATTCTACTTACACTGGTGTTGATAAAATAACTTGTTGGAACTGCAAATAGTTGGGCTGCTGAATAATTTTTGCAGAAGAGAAGTTTTGAAACTGCTTCTTTCCTGCCTCTATCTGATTCCTTTTGGATTTAGCTTCAAATTCTTCCATCAGTTTGAGCAATGCTGGATCATAAAGTGGAGTTCCAAAGGAAATTTCTTGCTGCGGAGAATTAATCTTGAAAGGCCTTAGTGGACTATTGCTATACAGGAATGGAGTATTAGCATTGAAAAACCTAGGATATGTATGAGTCTCAGGTTTGTCAAGTTTGGACAAAGAACCCAGATGAGAGTAGATGCTTGTTTGATAAGAAGTCATATAGGGTGGGACTGTATCTTGTAGTGCATCGGTTATTGCATTGAAACTTGGTATGTTGTCTTCAGTGTAGTTTGCTGGGAAAGAATTAGGTGGAGATGCTGGTTGAGACACTTGAGTAGATGGGAGATTGGTTTCACATTTTTCTGCAAGTGTTTCATGGCAGGGATGTGAATTAATGATAATTGACTTGTCTTCTAATGCTTCTAGTTTGACTTGATGTGGTGCACAGTAAAAAAGAGTCTCCTGGCATTAAGACAAGATGAAAAAAAATTATGTTAGTATGAACATTAAAATATAAAAAGGAAGAGAAAATAAAAATTATGGAAGAAGAAAAATAAATTGAAAGTACCTGTGGCAGATGAATCAGATGAGATAAATTTCCAGTGAGTAGAGCTAAATTTCTCTTGTCTCCAATTACGATTTACTGTTGAATTCAAGTCTTCCCATGTTGGTTTGTTTCTAAGCGAATCCAGGATAACTGGTATTTATACAACGAATAAACACAGAAAAATGAAAAGTTATTGACTAATAATAAGAAAGAACTGGAGATATTGTAAGTAGTTTAAATATGAAGAAAAATATTTGTGGAGTGAAAATAAAGAAAAAGTGGACAGAATAAAAGCTTTATTGTATAAAAAGTTTGTATTACCTTCTTTAGGAGAAATGACTGTATAGGTAAAGTTTTCATTAATTTCATCTCTGCTGAAAACTTCTAGAAGCGCTAAATCTGTGGAACTTGGAGATCCAATAGATATTGGAGGAGCGAAATTCATTTGCTCATCAATAAGCACGCGTTCAGAGAAATTTAGAATCATCGAATCAATTAGTTCTTGACTATTTTCTGAATCAAAGCTTGGAGGATATGAATGAGGGCCAGGAAAATCCAAGAAATTAGTTGAATACATGAATGAGTCCAAGTGCGGATGTTTCTGCATTACACTAATGGGTATCAGGGAACGAGTTGAATCAACATTAGATACAACATTACCCAATTGCACTCCTGAAAGAGCTGTAACTGTAGAAGGTTGATATTGAGGTTCATCTTTAGAAGGAGAACTTGAGGGTAATAAACTGAGAACATCGTCAACATAAGATTGCAGCGTTGGAATAGAGTTTGTTAAAACTGTCTGCCAAAATTTCTGACTGGAACTCTGAAGCTTAATCCTTTCCTGATTTGAAGAAAATGAGAATTGAGAAAGAATAAAGTGAGCTCGAAGCAACCATAAAAAAATAGATGAACCTACTACTTTGTAAGTAAAAGACAAGTATTCTTGCTTCTGAATTAGATTTGCAAACCTGTATGTTGTGAATCAATGGCAGTTTGCTATTAATGTAGTGCAAAATTGATTCAGGTAATTGCATAGGTGACTCATCGATAGAATCAGCGAATGGAGTTGTTGTTATGTGCTTCATCTGTTTTTGTTTGGAGGAAAAAAATGGAAGTGGATTTTTAGCTGAGTAAATTTCATGAGCAAAAAAGTACTATAAAATCAAAGTTAATCTTGATATTTGTCTCTTCTGTACTTACTTCAAGCCTCCCAAACTCAATATTGACTCCAGGCTTTGTGTCTAGAGAGATGAATGATCTGAGCATTGTTGCTGACCACAAAGGAAGTCTTGGGAACGTACTAGTTGAAATCTTGTAGTAAGAAGTGATCAAGAATTCAAAATGTGCAATCTGACAAAGTTTGCCAAAAAAATATGGAAGGAAATGAAAAGTCAGTTAAAAATTGTCTTTGACATGATCTAAAGTGAAAAAGAAGTTAAAATTCTAATAAATCCTTACCACTAATAGTACTTTGCAACCTCCTGCTAGGTTTGACCTCTTCTTCCCAACACTTGACTGCATTTTTGCAATCTCATGAACCAAGAAAGACAGGGTAAAGAGGCACCAATTGTATTTTGGAACTGACTCAATATTGACCAACGCATTGTAGTATTTTTTGCTTAGAAGTCCCTTTGAATTTGGTGCAATTAGAATGGAAAGTACAAGGAGCATGAAAATCCTAGAGAAAGCTTCTTCTATATGTTTTCAGATAGCATCGATACCAAGTGTTCTGGGGTTGGTTTTGTTGTTCCAAGAAATGTGTTCATGAAATCAACAGTTTGTTTTGAAGGCTTTGTTTGTATTGGAAAACCGCCACATGGAATGCCTAGGATTTTGTGTACAACTGATTCTGTCAAATGGAACTTGAAACCATTTCTTAGTTCAATTCTACAAGTAGTGGTGTTGAACTGCATTCCTAACCATTCAAATATATCATCCAATATGCAGTTGCATGATGTATGAAGCAAAGAACCGAACCCAAGCTTATGAACTATCAGCTTCTGCTCCTCATTAAGTTCAGATATAAACTTGATTAGCAGACTGATATGATTAATTTCGGTGACCTGGTGGACACAATGAATGAATTAGAATTGGGAAAAACAAGAACATGTCACAGAGCAGTTTAATTAAATTTAGGGGAGAAAAGAGCACTTTGAATAAATTTAGTTTTGGGGTATATGATTGTTGTGCTTACTTTTAATCTCTTTGCTGCATTTTGCTCATTTAATTGAGTGTCAAGATGCTGTTGGTTGCTCCTCTTGTTGATGAAACTTTGATCTACAGAACCCATCTGCACATAACAACACAAAAGTTATAGCAAGAGTAATGCCATGACTACCAGTCTATCAAGAAACAATCATTCTAAAAACCATTGTACTATGTACAGTTTTAAAAATAAAGCATATTAGGATGAAATTATACAAAAGTCAACGTTGTTAAGAAGAAGAAAAAAGAAGCATTGTCATCACCAGACAGAAAAAACATAGTGAATATATTGAGCAAAGGCTATGTCAACAAGACTTGTCCATTGCGATTCGATTTTGAAATTTTAACTCTGTTTCAATATTGAACAAATAATTAAAAAGTTTTTACATGGCAATGGAGCTGCAAGGCCACAGGGCATCACCACAACAATAGGGGGAGAGATAACAAATAGAGACTAGCATTTTGATTATCGCTACATGTGAAAAAGCTGTACTGGAAGTAAAAATACTATGATGTGCCTGAATCACATTTGATTGTTAGGACTGATAGTACGGAAAGTCAAATTCAGAATTTCACATGTCAAAAATGTTGCTCTAGTTTGGCCACATTTGTCAGCTGTGATGCACATGCTCTTTTGTATTACATACATGAAAACTTACGTTTGTTGTTTCCAAAAATAATTGTCATATAACATCTGAAAAAAATGCAATTCCTTCAGCAACTGTCACCAACAAAAAAATATTGATTGAGCAATTCCTATAGGTGCCAGAGTAGCAGTGACAAAATAACAATTTCTACACCTGCTGTCATGTTGCACGGTTGTGTTGTGGGAAGGTAGCAGAGCATCCGAAACCAGTTCCATGGCAGCATTGAGTGAACTAGGCATAGATCTATAAAAGTTTCAGTGCAGTAGGCTAAGATTTTGACACTAGGTTAATTAATTCATTTATCTGACCAAAAACAACATTAGGAACCTAGTGGGTAGAATTGAAGAACTCCCTAAGATTTAGTAGATCCACCGTGTCTGAGGCATTTGGGGATAAAAAGCTACACCTAGGGTTTGTAGTTTCGCCAGAGGTACGATCTAGAAGCTACGGAACGACAGAGAAAAGAGATTTTGAATGGAAAACCAGCGTTGATCTTGGTGAAGAGTAATTTCCCAACAGGGGATCCAGGAGAGAGTCGGCAGTCGCCGGAGCAAGAGATAAAGACAGAGTGGAAGAGAAATGGGGAATTTTCCTTCCCGTGGTGTGTTTTTGACAAATAAGCCCCTCTGTTCAAGCACGTTGCTAGTACTTTTTGAAAAAACACCTTGCGGCAACTTCGAATTATTTTTTAGGTCCCTATGGAAATAAGTCAGGGCCCGCAAGTAAGTGACTTGGGAGGAAAAGACTCTGAGCGAAAGAAAACAGGGGAATTGTTCTAGATACCTCTCGACTCTCTCGACCAGTCCCGAAGGGGAGGAATTGGCGGCGCAGATGGCGGCAATGGAGCCGCTGCCGGTGGCGACACAGATTTCCGGTGGGGAATTCTCCGGCGTGGATGGGAGGACATCAAATCCACCAGTATTGGCGGCCATGGCAATCGAAAACCTACGTGCTTCAAGCCGATCGTCCAGATCCGAGGTTCTTTTCTTCATCTGCTTTGTTCTTATGTTAGATATAAAAAGTGCAGCCATAAGACGTTGTTGTTCTTTTAGAAAGTCAGTACAGAAACTATCTAGATTATATAGACTAATGTACTAGCAGTCTGCATACACTTGTTATATGTTGAATTCTCTGATGCATCTGAAAAGATGTGTATATTCGTAGCTGCCTAGTGTAGGGTCAGACAGTACATCATCAGATCAACAAACTCCTTAAACAGATGCGTTGTTTTGTAAACATACAAGGTTGAAAGAAGTAGTAGATTGTTGTGGAGGACAGTGATATTTTGTAATGATTGCATAAGTTAATTTTAGTTTCAATTAATCAGGTAGCCAAATTTAAAAAAGTGTACTGCTATGTGGCACCGTTTGTGCTCTGTAATTCACAAAATGAAGGAAAAAAAATTATGGATTCACTCTGGTTTAGAAGGGCTAATTATTATGTGGTCAATTTGGAATTGAAGAAACTATGCTGTTATTTTATTAAATTTAATTTATGGCCACAAAACAGACAAACCATTAGTAAATTTCCTTGTGTGTAATCTTTTACGTCTCCAAAATAAACTAGTTCTCAAACAACATGATAACTAAATCATTGTTAAATAAATATCTCCTTTGAATCAGTTGAGTGTAAAATGTTGTGCACTGAATATGATTAACACTGATGATCTTCAGTTTAATAAGACCAAGTCTTGTTCTTCTAAATTCAATTGTGTATTGCCTAGACAGTGAATATATGGTATCCACTTAGCTTGCTGAAAAGGTATTTTGTTTTTGTGTTAGGTGCTTTCAAGTGGAAGAACTAGAGCAGTAAATAAGAACAAACCAATGAAGAGCAAAGAAAAAGCAAAGATGCTAACAATGAGTGATCAAGTTGATAAAAGTTTAGGAGAAAAAATGTTGTATGTTTTGTTCACTGATATTTCGAATTACCCAATCAGGTTGTTTCTATACACAGTTGTGAAAAAGAAAGTTTATTAATAATATATATGTTCTGCTTGATGCAGGGTGATGATGTTATGCTTGAATTTGACCAATATGTAATGTATCATGAAATGAAGAAGAAAACAGAGGTTAGTAAGTGAAGTTCGTGGGCAAAACAATTTTTTAGTGAAGTTCCTCCTTAGGGAGAAGTATTTGTTAAAAAAATTAATATAGACTTGCTTGTATATTTCAGGAAGTACTAAGTAGTCATGAATTGATGTTAAGTCAAGAAAATTTTTAGCACGCATGACAGATTTGAATCAATTACGCAAGAAGTTATTACTACACAATGTGTTGTAGAAGATGTGACTGAGCGAGATGATAATGAAGAAGATAAAGATGGTTCAAATGGTCAAGACATTGAAGAGGTATATCAACAACACTAAAAACAGACTGTTTGTAAGAATCTGTTCTTTTTATGTGCATGGTTGTTTAATTGCATGTTTTGCTCCAAAAATTCTAGATAAATTTTCAACAGCAACAAAAATGTGTTGGAGTTTCTGGTCCTTCTTCTACTGTCATAAGTGGAAATCAAGATGCTGAACTAGCAGGAGATAATATATCTTCTATTCAAAATGACAATGCAATGAGCGTGGTGCTTGGTTCTGATAAGGTTTGTACTATGTAATTTTTTGTTTTCTATTGTAACTTCATGAAAGTTATTGAAAGAAAATACAGACTTTCTATTTTTCATTCCTCATGTTGTTTCTAAAAAAATGTGTAGGATGCACTTTCTTGTGAGAATGCTCTTGAAAACACAACCCAAGATATTGGTAGTAGCAGTGGGGATTCTGATGAAGATGATGATGATAGTGTTTCGAAAGATGAAGAGTATGTGTTTCCAACGCCAGATGAAATAGAGAAGACAAATTTGCCTCAAGTTGGGAAGGTGTTCAGTACTCTGGATGCTGCTAAAAGGTTTGTCAATGTATATGCTCTGACCAATGGATTCGGAATAAAGAAAGGAAGAAACCACAAGAATAGAAAGATATCTTTTGTTTGCAACAAGAGCAGGAAGACTGTGTCGACATATACAGGGGCAAGAAAAAGGAG
This sequence comes from Aegilops umbellulata, assembly GCA_032464435.1. Lineage (NCBI taxonomy): Eukaryota > Viridiplantae > Streptophyta > Magnoliopsida > Poales > Poaceae > Aegilops > Aegilops umbellulata. Next base: position 294,487,122 of record CP136060.1, read on the forward strand.
GAGAAATGTTCTTCAAAGAACGAACTGCCAAATGCATGTTACAGTCTGCTTGGAAGATGGAAAATGGCACATTCAATCCCAAGATTTGAAGCATGACCATGATTTGGTTTCTTCTCCATCTCTAACACAGTTCTTCCTTAGTCATAGAAGTATGAATGATGCTGAGAAGTTATTGTCCAGGCTGCTACAGGAACACAGAATAAAACCTAGGAAAATCATGAGCATATTTAGGAAGCTGTGTGGTGGAAAATTTGGGAATAAAACTTTTGATGTGAAGAAACTTGACAATTTGAAGCAAGATGACCGTGAGAAGAGAAGTAACACAGACATAGAACACACTTTGGATTATATTGAGAAGTTGCAAGTTAATAAGCCTGGTTTTGTATACAAAGCACAGAGAGATTCTTCCAATTCCATCCTTAGTTTGTTTTGGACAGATTCAAGGTCGAGGCTGGATTACCTGTTGTATGGAGATATTATTTCGTTTGACACAACGTTCAGCACCAACAAATATAACATGCCTTTTGCGCCAATAATAGGAGTTAATGGCCACTCGAGAACAATTGTCTTTGGCTGGGCTCTTTTGCAAGATGAGACAGCAGATACTTTCAAGTGGCTATTTGAGACATTTGTTGAAGTGATGGGTGGAAAGAAGCCAGGAGTTGTGCTCACTGATCAAGATGCTGCTATGAAAAAATCAGTTCCAAAGGTGTTCCCAGATGCATTGCACAGATTTTGTATTTGGCATTTTTGGAGGAAAGCAAGGGAGAATCTGAAAGTATACTTTCATTTGAAGAAAGGCATGGAGAAGGACCTGGATGAATGTATCATGCAGTCATTGACGGTAGAGGAGTTTGAAACCAAATGGCAGGAAATGCTAGAGAAGCACAGTTGTGCGAAACATGCTCACATCAAGCGGATGTGCGAGAATAGGCAGTACTTTGTTCCTGCTTACTACCAACGAGTGTTCTGTCCTTTCACTAGATCAACAAGCAGAAGTGAGAGTTTCAACTCTAACTTTTAAGGATTATGTTTTGAGGAAAGACACAGTTGAAACATTTATCCGTCAATATGAATTGTTCCAAGAGAGTGTGATACATATAGAAAACAAACATAGATTCTTGTCTAATGAGAAAGTTCCTGTTATGTGGGGATATCAGCGGTTTGAACGGCATGCAGCTGAGATATATACTAGAGCCATATACAGCAAGTTCCTGACAGAGATGATGAATGCCACCGCTTTTGGAGTGAGAGAGATTGAGAAAGATAAAAAATATGAACTTAAAAGAAACTTTGAGTATGAGAACCCAGAATTTGACGGGGAGATACTCACTGTGCATGTAGACCGAGCTGCTGGGCAATTTGACAATGAATGTGGAAAGTTTGACATGGATGGAATTTTATGCTGCCACATTCTGAGACTGTTTACTCAGTTTGATTACCTCAAGATACCAGAAAGGTATGTAGTGGCAAGATGGACAAGAGAATTTAGAGAAATTTCGCTAAGAAAGCACAAGATTGATGTTCTTGGTGCACAAAGCGAAGACCAGTCACACAATGTCGTGTGATATGCAATTGTAATGAATACTGTTAGTGAGGTCTGTTCGGACATTAGTCATGATTCTGGGTATTGTCAAGAATTATTAGATGCAGTCAAGACTGTCCATAACAAGTATCTTGCTGGGAGAGAAGAAACAGAAGGGAACCAAAAAGCAAATGAGAATGAAAGGAACAGAAATAGTGACAAGGGCCTGAAAGATCCTGCTGTTAAAAAGAATAAGTCTGTCAACAAAGGGAATAGAATGAAGCCCCGTTCAGAAATTGAAGCTCAAAAGTGTGCTGCGCGAAAGAGAAAAAATTCAATATGAAGGTGTGAGTACTAGTGCATAAAAACGATTAAGAAAAGTTATTGTTGAGATACTCTCAGGTTGAAGTTGCTATGCTGGATATAAGAACAGTTGCTATTTTTGTAGGCTACATAATACTTTGTGGTATTACTTTATTTTAGGGATATATTCAACAAAACATTATTTCTTGTTGTAATTGGAAATGGTGTCCATATTGCTTATTGAAAATATTAGTGTGAGGAATAGTAAACGCCTCACTATTTGTGTTTACAAAACAAAAAAAAATAGCCATTGCATTTGGGATGTATGAGGTACTGTTTTTTTGTTTCATACTCAAGATGATGCGGTTGAATTTAGACATGAATATACACTTTGGTTTGAAAAAAAATTTAGGAAAAACAAAATCGAGGAAAATAGTGAGACATGAAGAAGTGCAAAAAGGGTAGTAAAAAAGACAAGTTTGTGTTCAAAAAAATGAATTTGTATATTTTTTGAAGTTTAATCCAGTATTATTAAGTTGATTTTGGATTCAAGTAATAAAAATTTCAGTTTTAGTGAAGTAGTTTTCAAATTTGTATTTTAGTTAAATAAATTTATAATATTATAAAGTAGGATTACTTTGGTTTATAATACAAATAAAACCTTTCATTATGCTTATGTGGGCGTAGAAATTGTGTTTTGAATCCAATTTGAATATTGGATAATTGAATTATAGAATACAAATACATTTCATCAAATTCGAAAATGTTGATGAAAAAATGTTTTGAAGTGTAGTGAATTAATTTGAGTTTCCATGAATTCAATTTGATTAGTGTGAATTACAAATAGAAACAACTGAACTACTTTGATTACAAATTTGATGAAATGAATTTCTCTTGTGTGAACTAAATTTTTAATCCAATCGAACTAATTTAGAAATTTAATGAACTGATTTGAAATTTTGATGATCTAAAAGTTGAATGTTGGTGAACTAGATTTGAAATCAATAAAACTAATTTTATGAACTAAATTTTGAATGCAAATTATATAAAATTCAATGAACTGAATTAGGTGGTGTTTTTTAGTGAACTAAACTTAGAGATTATAATGAGTATTGTATTGAACTAAATGTGAATCTAGTGAACTAAAATTATGATTTGATGAACCAAATTTTAACTTGGTCAACTAGACTTTGAATGTTGTAGAACCGAATATGGATTTTGGTTCATTATATCTGACTGTTGATGAAATATTTTTGAATTCGATTGAACAATTTCTATTTCCCATGAACTATAATTTGGATTTTTTAAAGTAAACTAAAATAAAAAACTGACCTGTTTTCAATACAGAAATCATGAACTAAATTAGATTTGCGTGAACTAAAAACTTGAATCCAGGTGAACTAATTTTAATGAACTGAATTTAATTCAGTGAACTAAACTTTGAGATTATGATGAGTATTGAAGTGAACTGAATGTGAATGCAGTGAACTAAAATTATGATTTAATGAACCGAATTTGAACTTGGTGAACTAGACTTTGAATGTTGGAGAACTGAAAAAGGATTTTGGTTCATTATAATTTGGTTGTTGATGAACTTTTTTGAATTTAAATGAACTAATTGTATTTTCCAAGAACTATAATTTGGTTTTTAAAAAGAAGTTCACTAAAATAAAATACAGCTGGCCTGGTTTTCATTGTAGAATTCATGAATTGAATTAGATTTGCGTGAACTAAAAACTTGAATCCAGATGAACTAATTTTGATGAACTGAATTTGAATTCAGTGAACTAAACTTTGAGATTATGATGAGTATTCAAGTGGATTGAATATGAATCTAGTGAACTAAACTTGTGATTTGATGACCCAAATTTGAACTTGGTGAACTAGACTTTGAATGTTGGAGAAATGAATATGTATTTCGTTCAATATAATTTGACTGTTGCTGAACTATTTTTTGATTCGATAGATCTCAAAGTTTGTTTTGATGAACAAATTTAGATGAATTTGAATTCAGTGAACTAAACTTTGAGATTATGATGAGGATTGAAGTGTACTAAATATGAGTCTAGTGAACTAAATTTGAACTTGGTGAACTACATTATCAGTGTTGTAGAACCGAATATGGATTTTGGTTCATTATAATCTGACTGTTGATGAACTATTTTTGAATTTGATTGAACAACTTTTATTTCCCATGAACTATAATTTGGATTTTTTTTAAAAGTAAACTAAAATAAAAAACAACTGACCTGTTTTCAATACAGAAATCATGAACTGAATTAGATTTGCGTGAACTAAAAACTTGAATCCAGGTGAACTAATTTTAATGAACTGAATTTGAATTCAGTGAACTAAACTTTGATATTATGATGAGTATTGAAGTGAACTGAATGTGAATGAAGTGAACTAAAACTATGATTTAATGAACCGAATTTGAACTTGGTGAACTAGACTTTGAATGTTGGAGAACTGAAAAATAATTTTGGTTCATTATAATTTGGTTGTTGATGAACTATTTTTGAATTTAGATGAACTAATTGTATTTTCAAGAACTATAATTTGCATTTTTAAAAAAGTTAACTAAAATAAAAAAACAACTGACCTGGTTTTCATTGCAGAATTCATGAACTGAATTAGATTTGCGTGAACTAAAAACTTGAATCCAGGTGAACATATTTTAATGAACTGAATTAGATGGTGTTTTTTAGTGAACTAAACTTTAAGATTATGATGAGAATTGTGGTGAACTGAATGTGAATCTAGTGAACTAAAATTATGATTTGATGAACCAAATTTTAACTTGGTCGACTAGACTTTGAATGTTGTAGAACCGAATATGGATTTTGGTTCATTATAATCTGACTGTTGATGAACTATTTTTGAATTCGATTGAACAACTTTTATTTCCCATGAACTATAATTTGTATTTTTCAAAAAGTAAACTAAAATAAAAAACAACTGACCTGTTTTCAATACAGAAATCATGAACTGAATTAGATTTGCGTGAACTAAGAACTTGAATCCAGGTGAACTAATTTTAATGAACTGAATTTGAATTCAGTGAACTAAACTTTGATATTATGATGAGTATTGAAGTGAACTGAATGTGAATGAAGTGAACTAAAATTATGATTTTATGAACCGAATTTGAACTTGGTGAACTAGACTTTGAATGTTGGAGAACTGAAAAAGAATTTTGGTTCATTATAATTTGGTTGTTGATGAACTTTTTTTGAATTCAAATGAACTAATTGTATTTTCCAAGAACTATAATTTGCATTTTTTTTAAAAGTTAACTAAAATAAAAAAACAGCTGACCTGGTTTTCATTGCAGAATTCATGAACTGAATTAGATTTGCATGAACTAAAAACTTGAATCCAGGTGAACATATTTTAATGAACTGAATTAGATGGTGTTTTTAGTGAACTAAACTTTAAGATTATGATAAAAATTGTGGTGAACTGAATGTGAATCTAGTGAACTAAAATTATGATTTGATGAACCGAATTTGAACTTGGTGAACTAGATTATCAATGCATAATTTGTTTTTTTAAGTTCTCTGAAATAAATTACAGCTGGCCTGGATTTCATTGCAGAATTCTTGAATTGAATTAGATTTGCGTGAACTAAATCTTGAATCCAGATGAACTAATTTTGATGAACTGAATTTGAATTCAGTGAACTAAACTTTGAGATTATGATGAGTATTAAAGTGGATTGAATATGAATCAAGTGAACTAAACTAGTGATTCGATGAACCAAATTTGAACTTGGTGAACTAGACTTTGAATGTTGAAGAAATGAATATGTATTTCGTTCATTATAATTTGACTGTTGATGAACTATTTTTTGATTCGATTGAACTAATTTTTTTCGACGAACAAATTTAACTAAACTTTAAGATTATAATGAGTATTGTAGTGAACTGAATGTGAATCTAGTGAACTAAAATTATGATTTGATGAACCGAATTTTAACATGGTGAACTAGATTATCAGTGTTGTAGAACCGAATATGGATTTTGGTTCATTATAATCTGACAGTTGATGAACTATTTTTGAATTCGATTAAACAACTTTTATTTCCCATGAACTATAATTTGGCTTTTTAAAAAGTAAACTAAAATAAAAAACAACTGACCTGTTTTCAATACAGAAATCATGACCTGAATTAGATTTGCGTGATCTAAAAACTTGAATCCAGGTGAACTAATTTTAATCAACTGAATTTGAATTCAGCGAACTAAACTTTGAGATTATGATGAGTATTGAAGTGAACTAAAATTATGATTTAATGAACCAAATTTGAACTTGGTGAACTAGACTTTGAATGTTGGAGAACTGAAAAAGGATTTTGGTTCATTATAATTTGGCTGTTGATGAACTTTTTTTGAATTCAGATGAACTAATTGTATTTTCCAAGAACTATAATTTGGGTTTTAAAAAAGTTCACTAAAATAAAATACAGCTGGCGTGGTTTTCATTGTAGAATTCATGAATTGAATTAGATTTGCGTGAACAAAAAACTTGAATCCAGATGAACTAATTTTGATGAACTGAATTTGAATTCAGTGAACTAAACTTTGAGATTATTATGAGTATTCAAGTGGATTGAATATGAATCTAGTGAACACAATTTGTGATTTGATGACCAAAATTTGAACTTGGTGAACTAGACGTTGAATGTTGGAGAAATGAATATGTATTTCGTTCATTATAATTTGACTGTTGATAAACAAATGTTTGATTCGATTGAACTAATTTTTTTCCATGAACAAATTTAGATGAATTTGAATTCAGTGAACTAAACTTTGAGATTATGATGATGATTGAAGTGAACTAAATATGTGTCTAGTGAACTAAAATTATGATTTGATGAACTAAATGTGAAATTGGTGAACTAGATTATCGGTGCTGTAGAACCGAATATGGATTTTGGTTCATTATAATTTCACTGTTGATGAACTACTTTTGAATTCGATTGAACAACTTTTATTTCCCATGAACTATAATTTGGATTTTCAAAAAGTAAACTAAAATAAAAAACAACGGACCTGTTTTCAATACAAAAATCATGAACTGAATTAGATTTGCGTGAACTAAAAACTTGAATCCAGGTGAACTAATTTTAATGAACTGAATTTGAATTCAGTGAACTAAACTATGAGATTATGATGAGTATTGAAGTGAACTGAATGTGAATGAAGTGAACTAAAATTATGATTTAATGAACCGAATTTGAACTTGGTTAACTAGACTTTGAATGTTGGAGAACTGAAAAAGGATTTTGGTTCATTATAATTTGGCTGTTGATGAACTTTTTTTGAATTCAAATGAACTAATTGTATTTTCCAAGAACTATAATTTGGTTTAAAAAATGTTCACTAAAATAAAATACAGCTGGCCTGGTTTTCATTGTGGAATTCATGAATTGAATTAGATTTGCGTGAACTAAAAACTTGAATCCAGATGAACTAATTTTGATGAACCGAATTTGAATTCAGTGATCTAAACTTTGAGATTATGATGAGTATTCAAGTGCATTGAATATGAATCTAGTGAACTAAACTTGTGATTCAATGTCCCAAAATTTGAACTTGGTGAACTAGACTTTGAATGTTGGAGAAATGGATATGTATTTCGTTCATTATAATTTGACTGTTGATGAACTATTTTTTGATTCGATTGAACTAATTTTTTTTCGATGAACAAATTTAGATGAATTTGAATTCAGTGAACTAAACTTTGAGATTATGATGAGTATTGAAGTGAATTAAATATGAGTCTAGTGAACTAAAATTATGATTTGATGAACTCAATTTGAACTTGGTGAACTAGATTATCAGTGTTATAGAACCGAATATGGATTTTGGTTCACTATAATTTGACTGTTGATGAAATATTTTTGAATTCGATTGAACAACTTTTATTTCCCATGATCTATAATTTGGGTTTTTTTAAAGTGAACTAAAATAAAAAATAGCTGACCTGTTTTCAATACAGAAATCATGACCTGAATTAGATTTGCGTGATCTAAAAACTTGAATCCAGGTGAACTAATTTTAATGAACTGAATTTGAATTCAGTGAACTAAACTTTGAGATTATGATGAGTATTGAAGTGAACTAAAATTATGATTTAATGAACCGAATTTGAACTTGGTGAACTAGACTTCGAATGTTGGAGAAATGAAAAAGGATTTTGGTTCATTATAATTTGGCTGTTGATGAACTTTTTTTGAATTCAAATGAACTAATTGTATTTTCCAAGAACTATAATTTGGTTTTTAAAAAAAAGTTCACTAAAATAAAATACAGCTGGCGTTGTTTTCATTGTAGAATTCATGAATTGAATTAGATTTGCGTGAACAAAAAACTTGAATCCAGATGAACTAATTTTGATGAACTGAATTTGAATTCAGTGAACTAAACTTTGAGATTATTATGAGTATTCAAGTGGATTGAATATGAATCTAGTGAACTAAACTTGTGATTTGATGACCCAAATTTGAACTTGGTGAACTAGACTTTGAATGTTGGAGAAATGAATATGTATTTCGTTCATTATAATTTGACTATTGATGAACTATTTTTTGATTTGATTGAACTAATTTTTTTTCGATGAACAAATTTAGATGAATTTGAATTCAGTGAACTAAACTTTGAGATTATGATGAGGATTGAAGTGAACTAAATATGAGTCTAGTGAACTAAAATTATGATTTGATGAACTAAATGTGAACTTGGTGAACTAGATTATCGGTGTTGTAGAACCGAATATGGATTTTGGTTCATTATAATCTCACTGTTGATGAAATATTTTTGAATTCGATTGAGCAAATTTTATTTCCCATGAACTATAATAAAATAAAAAACAATTGACCTGGTTTTCATTGCAAATTTCATGAACTGAGTTAGATTTGCGTGAACTAAAAACTTGAATCCAGATGAACATATTTTAATGAACTGAATTAGATGGTGTTTTTTAGTGAACTAAACTTTGAGATTATGATGAGAATTGTGGTGAACTGAATGTGAATCTAGTGAACTAAAATTATGATTTGATGAACCGAATTCGAACTTGGTGAACTGGATTATCAATGTATAATTTGGTTTTTTTAAAGTTCACTAAAATAAAAAAACAACTGGCCTGGTTTTCATTGTAGAATTCATGAATTGAATTAGATTTGCGTGAACTAAAAACTTGAATCCAGATGAACTAATTTTGATGAACCGAATTTGAATTCAGTGATCTAAACTTTGAGATTATGATGAGTATTCAAGTGCATTGAATATGAATCTAGTGAACTAAACTTGTGATTCAATGTCCCAAAATTTGAACTTGGTGAACTAGACTTTGAATGTTGGAGAAATGGATATGTATTTCGTTCATTATAATTTGACTGTTGATGAACTATTTTTTGATTCGATTGAACTAATTTTTTTTCGATGAACAAATTTAGATGAATTTGAATTCAGTGAACTAAACTTTGAGATTATGATGAGTATTGAAGTGAACTAAATATGAGTCTAGTGAACTAAAATTATGATTTGATGAACTCAATTTGAACTTGGTGAACTAGATTATCAGTGTTGCAGAACCGAATATGGATTTTGGCTCACTATAATTTGACTGTTGATGAAATATTTTTGAATTCGATTGAACAACTTTTATTTCCCATGAACTATAATTTGGGTTTTTTTAAAGTGAACTAAAATAAAAAACAGCTGACCTATTTTCAATACAGAAATCATGACCTGAATTAGATTTGCGTGATCTAAAAACTTGAATCCAGGTGAACTAATTTTAATGAACTGAATTTGAATTCAGTGAACTAAACTTTGAGATTATGATGAGTATTGAAGTGAACTAAAATTATGATTTAATGAACCGAATTTGAACTTGGTGAACTAGACTTTGAATGTTGGAGAAATGAAAAAGGATTTTGGTTCATTATAATTTGGCTGTTGATGAACTTTTTTTGAATTCAAATGAACTAATTGTATTTTCCAAGAACTATAATTTGGTTTTCAAAAAAAAGTTCACTAAAATAAAATACAGCTGGCGTGGTTTTCATTGTAGAATTCATGAATTGAATTAGATTTGCGTGAACAAAAAACTTGAATCCAGATGAACTAATTTTGATGAACTGAATTTGAATTCAGTGAACTAAACTTTGAGATTATTATGAGTATTCAAGTGGATTGAATATGAATCTAGTGAACTAAACTTGTGATTTGATGACCCAAATTTGAACTTGGTGAACTAGACTTTGAATGTTGGAGAAATGAATATGTATTTCGTTCATTATAATTTGACTGTTGATGAACTATTTTTTTGATTTGATTGAACTAATTTTTTTTCGATGAACAAATTTAGATGAATTTGAATTCAGTGAACTAAACTTTGAGATTATGATGAGGATTGAAGTGAACTAAATATGAGTCTAGTGAACTAAAATTATGATTTGATGAACTAAATGTGAACTTGGTGAACTAGATTATCGGTGTTGTAGAACCGAATATGAATTTTGGTTCATTATAATCTCACTGTTGATGAAATATTTTTGAATTCGATTGAGCAAATTTTATTTCCCATGAACTATAATAAAATAAAAAACAACTGACCTGGTTTTCATTGCAAATTTCATGAACTGAGTTAGATTTGCGTGAACTAAAAACTTGAATCCAGATGAACATATTTTAATGAACTGAATTAGATGGTGCTTTTTAGTGAACTAAACTTTGAGATTATGATGAGAATTGTGGTGAACTGAATGTGAATCTAGTGAACTAAAATTATGATTTGATGAACCGAATTTGAACTTGGTGAACTGGATTATCAATGTATAATTTGGTTTTTTTTAAAGTTCACTAAAATAAAAAAACAACTGGCCTGGTTTTCATTGTAGAATTCATGAATTGAATTAGATTTGCGTGAACTAAAAACTTGAATCCAGATGAACTAATTTTGATGAACTGAATTTGAATTCAGTGAACTAAACTTTGAGATTATGATGAGTATTCAAGTGGATTGAATATGAATCTAGTGAACAAAATTTGTGATTTGATGACCAAAATTTGAACTTGGTGAACTAGACTTTGAATGTTGGAGAAATGAATATGTATTTCGTTCATTATAATTTGACTGTTGATGAACTATTTTTTGATTCGATTGAACTAATTTTTTTCCATGAACAAATTTAGATGAATTTGAATTCAGTAAACTAAACTTTGAGATTATGATGAGGATTGAAGTGAACTAAATATGTGTCTTGTGAACTAAAATTATGATTTGATGAACTAAATTTGAACTTGGTGAACTAGATTATCGGTGTTGTAGAACCGAATATGGATTTTGGTTCATTATAATCTGACTATTGATGAACTACTTTTGAATTCGATTGAACAAATTTTATTTCCCATGAACTATAATTTGGATTTTCAAAAAGTAAACTAAAATGAAAAACAACTGACCTGTTTTCAATACAAAAATCATGAACTGAATTAGATTTGCGTGAACTAAAAACTTGAATCCAGGTGAACTAATTTTAGTGAACTGAATTTGAATTCAGTGAACTAAACTTTGAGATTATGATGAGTATTGAAGTGAACTGAATGTGAATGAAGTGAACTAAAGTTATGATTTAATGAACCGAATTTGAACTTGGTGAACTAAACTTTGAATGTTGGAGAACTGAAAAAGGATTTTGGTTCATTATAATTTGGCTGTTGATGAACTTTTTTTGAATTCAAATGAACTAATTGTATTTTCCAAGAACTATAATTTGGTTTTAAAAAAAGTTCACTAAAATAAAATACAGCTGGCCTGGTTTTCATTGTAGAATTCATGAATTGAATTAGATTTGCGTGAACTAAAAACTTGAATCCAGATGAACTAATTTTGATGAACCGAATTTGAATTCAGTGAACTAAACTTGAGATTATGATGAGTATTCAAGTGCATTGAATATGAATCTAGTGAACTATACTTGTGATTTAATGTCCCAAAATTTGAACTTGGTGAACTAGACTTTGAATGTTGGAGAAATGGATATGTATTTCGTTCATTATAATTTGACTGTTGATGAACTATTTTTTGATTAGATTGAACTAATTTTTTTTCGATGAACAAATTTAGATGAATTTGAATTCAGTGAACTAAACTTTGAGATTATGATGAGTATTGAAGTGAACTAAATATGAGTCTAGTGAACTAAAATTATGATTTGATGAACTAAATTTGAACTTGGTGAACTAGATTATCAGTGTTGTAGAACCGAATATGGATTTTGGTTCATTATAATCTGACTGTTGATGAAATATTTTTGAATTCGATGGAACAATTTTTATTTCCCATGAACTATAATTTGGATTTTTTTAAAGTAAACTAAAATAAAAGACAACTGACCTGTTTTCAATACAGAAATCATGAACTGAATTAGATTTGCATGAACTAAAAACTTGAATCCAGGTGAACTAATTTTAATGAACTGAATTTGAATTCAGTGAACTAAACTTTGAGATTATGATGAGTATTGAAGTGAACTAAATGTGAATGCAGTGAACTAAAATTATGATTTAATGAACCAAATTTGAACTTGGTGAACTAGACTTTGAATGTTGGAGAACTGAAAAAGGATTTTGGTTCATTATAATTTGGCTGTTGATGAACTTTTTTGAATTCAAATGAACTAATTGTATTTTCCAAGAACTATAATTTCCATTTTTTTTAAAGTTAACTAAAATAAAAACAACTGACCTGGTTTTCAATATAGAAAATCATGATCTGAATTAGGTTTGTGTGAACTAAAAACTTGAATCCAGGTGAACTAATTTTAATGAAGTGAATTTGAATTCGGTGAACTAAACTTTGAGAATATGATGAGTATTGTAGTGAAATGGATATGAATCTAGTGAACTAAACTTGTGATTTGATGACCCAAATTTGAACTTGTTGAACTGGATTATCGATGTATAATTTGATTTTTTTAAAGTTAACTAAAATAAAAAACAACTGGCCTTGTTTTCATTGTAGAATTTCTGAAATTGAATCCGATTTGCGTGAACTAAAAACTTGAATCTAGATGAACTAATTTTGATGAACTGAATTTGAATTCAGTGAAATAAATTTTGAAATTATGATGAGTATTCAATTGAATTGAATATGAATCTAGTGAACTAAACTTGTGATTTGATGACCCAAATTTGAACTTGGTGAACTGGACTTTGTATGTTGTAGAACCGAATATGGATTTTGGTACATTATAATTTGACTGTTGATGAACTATTTTTTATTTCTATTGAACTAATTTTATTTTCCATGAACTAAATTTTGTATTTTTAATAAAGTTAACTAAAATAAAAACAACTGACCTGGTTTTCAATACAGAAATCATGAATTGAATTAGATTTGTGTGAACTAAAAACTTGAATCCAGGTGAACTAATTTTAATGAACTGAATTTGAATTCGGTGAACTAAACTTTGAGGTAGACATTATTGAAGTGAACTAAAATTTGGATTTTTTAAAAGTTAACTAAAATAAAAAACAACTTACCTGGTTTTCAATACAGAAATCATGAACTGAATTAGATTTGGATTTTGAATGTTGTAGAACCGAATATGGATTTTGACCTAGTTTTGCGTGAACTGAATTAGATGTGGATGATATGGAAGCAGAGGAATGATGTGGTCTTCAATGGTAGGCTTTCGGCGAATATGGGATTGTTCAAAGGTGATACGGAAGGATTGGAGGTGGAACAAGTAGTCTGTGGTGCAAGTGAATAGTCCATTGTAGGAACTAGGGTGGTGCCGGATTAATTCCGCATGTAAATAAGCTTGTAACCACGGATTTGGGGCTCTTACCCTCTCTCTTCTTTAATGAATGATACGCACACTCGTGCATATTCGAGAAAAGAAATCTAAAACAAGTACTCCCTTCATCCCAATAATATAACAGCATTTTTGACACTACACTATGTAGTGTGAAAAACTTACTTATACTATGGGACAGAGGTAGTAATCCGGATCGGAGGAGGCATTATGCTCCACTTATATTGCACATAGGTAGATAGATGCCCAACTTACGACCAATCATGCGAGGCATGGAATTCACATGTTCCAACCAAACAACAACAACAAAAAAAAAAAAAATTAAAAGCCTCCTCTTGTATCATCGCAGAGATACTCGGCCAGTTCTTTTGGCAGCTTAAAAAATAAGTCGCCTTCTCCCCAACTTTTCCCATAAGCCTCCTCTTTTGTTCATTGGGGCTTCTAAACTAGTTATGGGATAACTAATTTAAAAGTCTCAACAAATTTAAAGCGCGGCTTATTTTTTAAGCCGGGGAGCGGAAGCTTAAGCCGGCCAAAAAGAACTGGCCCTTGTTATAAACAGAGATTGCAACAAAGATACTATAGGTCACGAAGAAACTAATAGTTGCATTTTTAGCAAAAAAATGCTCAGTACGCCAACATAGATACTATATAGTTCATGGAAAATATAGTACGCCATCTGGATTCAAAGAAAAAGTACATATCCAAGAGTATAGCAGTAGCTCGAGGCTGACATATGTTTAAACAAGTAGTACTATGTACTACCATATGATTACAGATGAAACTGTTGTAGACAGGAAAATGCATCCTTTTCTCCCGATCAATTACACATTCAAAATGTTTGCAGATGGATGTTCCGGGGGAAAGTCAATTTCCTATTGGCAGATCTTCTTCCTTGAGCTTGTTCAAAGTGCTTTTGAAGAACTTGAACGCAGATATCATTCTGTACTTTGGAATGTTCGCCTGGGTATAAAGACAATATAGACAAAATGTGAGAGATAGAAGTACAGAATTTGTGAAAACTTTTTAAAGTACTAGAAAAAAAAATTACTATACAATACTAGATCACTGATTTATTACAGGAAGCTGTAGAGATAGTAAACGCTGAAAAAAGCTTGACTAAGTCATATGAGCATTGTGAAACAATTACTGCTGGGACAACACGTGACAACACATAACAAGACCTGAAAAATTGTCGGTAATAGAAGTATCGATAGAAAACTAACTAACACTTCAAAAAAATGAATAAATATCAATTCCAACCATGCATGCAATAAGTCAGGTCATTCCCTAGTAAGCTAAAAAGAGAAAGCACATGAAATTTAACGGACTTCATGGTGTTCATTTGGCAGAAAAAAAGAACCAACAGCTGTTTCCGGCTTTGAACATATCAAATGGCCTAGCTCACTAGTTTGCTTTGGATTCAGTTTTTCATAAACAGAAAAAATAATAATAAGGCAAAGAGTTTTCAAGATATACCGCACTGAAAGTCTTCATAGCTTTGCCTTCGAAATTTTCGATGTACAAAGGCAGATAGTGGCTTGAGTCATGCCTGCATAAAGAAAAACAAATACGGGGAAAAAATGAGAATGAGTATCAACTGTGATAACAAACAGGTAGGATGAAAAAAATGTAATTACTACAGAAAAGTATGTTGAATAAAGTTGCAAATGAAATAATTGAATAAATATACAAAAACAAAGAAGAAAGGACTTACATTAAATCGTTTGTTGGGTATGGTCCCACAGGTTCAAGCTTGAAAGAGAATACATTCTTGAATGGCTTTTTACTGAGCTTGCAAATCATGTTGTAGTTGGAAAGCTGTTTAATATAAATATAAACACAGTTAAAGAGATTCACAAATGGTAGATCAGAAAAGAATTTTGTTTGCATTGAAAAACAAAAGGATATTATGTCTCAATAATTACTTACCAAGTTGTAGACAAGTTCTTGTTGGGTAGTTCCCAGAATGGTGCCACAGGGATCAAAAAAGTGAGATCTCTCAAAGAGAGAGTTGATGGAAAGTACAACCCAGTGGTTTGATTTTATAGTACGGAAGTATAACTGTTCAACAAGAAAAATCAGGATGCGTTGAAAAAGATTTACCAAGTCTTGCTTCCAAAGGCTTTCTTCTGAATTAATCCTGTCAAATTCTCGTATGCACGAAACTGGATCAAATAACTCAGGGGGAACCAACAATTTATTCTTTGAACAACAAAATGAAAATTAGTAAATATCTCACATTGAATGTAAGTAAAAAGAAAAATTGGTTAAAAGAGAACCTAATAGGCAGGTTAGAAGGAAAACTCACAGTGAAGTACGAAGTGAAACAGTACTTCTTCACGTAAGGCTTTACTTCAGATGACATCTTTGATTCATAGTTAAGAACTTGAATAAATGAGTTCATCACTTCATCTCCAATCTCACTCCTCGCTTTAAATGAATTTAAGTAATTCTCATAGCTTACAGGAAAACCCTCTATGTCAATAAAAAGAGTGTTGGACAGAATAAACAAGCATAACTATTGTTAAAATTGAGAAAAAGGATCTTAAAAAATATAGTTTAACAATTAAAAAAATACATATACAACGCTATGGTGGTCAAAACAAAGTTAAACATCCTTTTATAGGGGTATGAGCATTGAGCTGTAATCTAAATTAGTTTGGTATCCATATGATTTCTTTTTAGTCTAAAATTGTATGAACTACAAAGTTTTTGATCTGAACTACCTTTGAGGTGATCCATAAATTTGTTCGGATTTCATAATACAAATATGATGAAAAATGTCTACAACTAATTTAGTCCATAAAATTGCTTGCAAATTAGAAAATGCCTACAATTATTATTCTAGGTAGATGTGTAGACTAAAAAAGTTCTCATAGTTTAATGAAATAAGAAATGATAAAATAACTAAAGGAATAAGAAAATTAACTATTCTTGGAATATAGGCTTCCTCAGATATTTGGAAAACAAGATATCCACTTCGTGAGAGATTTTGAGTTTCTTTGGTTGTTCGGGGGATTGAACTTTAGCTGCTCTTTTCTTTCTGTTCTTCTTTTCCATTGTGTTAGTTCCTGTACTCGGTCCAGCTTCTGCATTATTCATTGTAGAGAAGTCTGCATATCACATATGTAAAAAAATTGAACATTAAATGTTGCAATGCGCCCAGACTCATAATACAAGAAAATGGAGAACACATAAAGGGAAAACAACATAATAGGCAAGAATTATAACCTTGTTGGACAGCAAAGTCCATGTTCATTGAAATTCCTACACTTGTATCACAGTGAGAGGCTGCTATGTCTTCATTAGTCACACCAGTAGGAGTGATAGGAGAATCATCCTGAATAATGATTGGAGTACCTTCGAAGTGTTTCACTCTTTCATTTGGAGAAGCAGAACTAATCAATATAAAACTTCTTTTTGCATCAACTCCACTAGAAAAATTGATATCAGGTGCTTCAGTCGATAGAAAATTTTCTTCCTGCTGAGAAAGGAAATTGAAATGATGTTGTAAGTTCAAGCAAAATTATGATTGGATTTTTTTTGAAAAAGTACCTTATGTAGTGAAGTAGTAGGATGCTCAAGAGGGTTGGTGTTCAGAGGTGTACCATTGACCGGAAAAATTGGTGTTTGGTACACCGAATTCAGGACTGAAATGTTCTGGAGAAAAGGAAGCACACATAATTCAGGCAAACAACAAACCAAACGAAAGTAAGCTACATGGAATATTTGTCTCAAAAATAGAAATGTTGCACTTAAGTTTACTTGCAAAACAAGTATTATAAGTGCTGCTCATGATAAGTCATAACAAAAAAACGAATGTCACACAGAATACATGGAATATTCAGGTAAACACTAGAGTTACTGTTAAGCTCTGAAGTAAAGATGAAGAAAAGGAGACAAATATGTAAGCTCTGAAGTGCGTTTACAAACCTCAAATTTTGGTCTGATTGGCTCGTTCTTAACTACATCATTGGAGGGAGCCTGGATTATAAAAAAGATTACTAACAGGACACTCCTTTCAAGAAAACACTTAGATAGGAACTACAAAAAGGCACAACACAAAAAAATACCTCTGATTTCAAATGTGACTCTGGTTTAAATTTATATCTGGTTCAACTTTTATAGTGCAACTGGGAACTGCTGAAATGATATCTGGACTTTTTGAATCAATTGACTTGGTTTCAATGAGAGCTTCAGGAACAGTATTAGCATTGTTGACCTACAATTGACATTACGAATAAATGTTTATCTATATAAGATAAAAAGTGACAACAAAGAATAAAACAAATAGAAATGAATATTCTACTCATAAGAAATACATCCACGGAAGGAACTGAATTAAACACACCAGGAGCATCAGGGGCACTGTTAACTGGAACCACATTGGCATATGGTGTGCATGATATGTCTCGGAGCTACAAATTAAAGTTAAACAAATGATGAAAACAAAGTACTAGAACTAAAAAGATAACTCAAGAAACGATATACAGTATATGATGCTTACTGGTAAAACCCCAAAAAAAATCCTAGACTCATAATTCCTATCAACCAATGCGAGATACTTGAAATCTTCAGTCTTAACATGAGATATCCGAGGAAGAGAATGATCCACAGTTGACTGATGATTATCAATAAAATCAAAATCAACAAAATCTAGATAAATGATCTGCCATTTAAAAAATAAACAGGTCAGTAAAGTAAAAAGTAGAGAGATAAAAAAATAGTGGAAGTGCAGATTGAACTTACTCCCCAAATAGGAAGACATCCACCAATATATGAAGGCTTGTTCATTTCCTCAACACTTGGTCTGTTCGTAATCATTTCAAAATGACGCTCTGACTCCTCACGCATGAAATCCAGTGCTAATTGCCCAAAGTCAAGTGAAGGTATAGCAGAAACATCTCTTAGAGAGTATAAGAACTTCATGTTACCAAAGCAGTATGAGGCAGGGCACAGAATAGATGATAGGAAATAAAATGCAAAGCTCCTGATAAATCCATCTTCTTTCTCGTCACTAAGCATCACCTCCTCTATTTTGTTGATCGGCATTTTGTTCCGATAATCTACATACTTGTTCCTTAACTCTGTAACCTCTGCCTTCACTTGGGGATCATCGCTACTGAATACAAAAGGCTCGGTGCCACCAGGAAAATCAAAGATTTTGTTGACCATATCTTTAGTAATCTTGATAGTTTTATTCTTGTGCTTGAAATATGGCTCTTTACTTCCAAACATATGTTGATCTATCCATTAAAGCAGATTCATTGGTATTTTAAGTTTCACTAGCATATGAAGGAAAGGTTTCAGTTTGTACTTTCTCACATGGCCTAACTGAATATCACTAAACTTCTTCACAGTTTTGTTCCAACGCTTGAAAGACAGTCTGGTAATGTATGTTGGTTTGCATAATTTCCTAGGGAACACTCGGGCTACAAAAAAAATATAAACAGCTGATAAGACGGTGGAAAAACTAGAGAATTAACCAATAAAGATGGAATATGAAAAAAACATATAGCCCAATAAACTATCACACGAATTAGATCTCTGTGTAGCTACATGCGGGAGGCATCGCTATTTGGATGGACAAGCAATTAGTTAGCGGGAATAAATCAAATCAAAGAACACAAAAAGAAGATTAGAATTAGATAGTGCACATGTGGTGTACTTAGTAGCTTTGAAAAGCAAAATCTGTAGGAATTTATGTGTCTTTCAAACATTATACTATAGTTTTATTTTTATCAATACCTCATTGTGGAACTTATGTTTGATTGGAATTGATCAAGGGTTTGCATTTCATTCGTTGTACTTGAGGAATTAAACTCAAGGTGTTGGTCACGATTATACTGGAACACTTCATGTTCTTATACATGTTGGAATATTCGCGGGAACAGTATAAACTGGGGAAGTTGGGCTATGCGTAGGATCAGATCTACGTATTGAGAAGCCTACATGTTTGAACATGTATTGATACATTTTAAACTTGGCGTATGACTCACACATACGTGGAAAGGGATAAGAAGGAATTTGACTTGGAAACTAGTTGGCTATGATCGTGGTTGGACCAAACAGCACAAACTTAATATTCAAACAGCACAAACTAACAAGTTAATAGACAAAAACTAACAAGTGAATAGACAAAAACATATGGTAAGACCAAAAGCTTACATAAGAACAATTTTCCAACAATTTGATCTAGTTTTGTACTATGGCAAATTTGAAAGCTACAAACAGAAAAGAGAAGAACTAACATACCACCTGAGTCATTTCGGAGACCTCGTGGAGGGTATTTAGTTGGTTCGTCCCCTTCTGGTTCTTGAACTTGGCCAACCCCACCTCCTTCGTGTGCTGCAAATATAGATTTAACAACAACTATTAACAAATGAGCACTACTTATGAATATATGACATTGCAGATAATTAAAAAACCATAAGATACTAAAGGGGTTGGACAAGAAAACATAGAAATACTAAGAGGAAATTTTCTTCAAATTCAATAACCTAGTTGAAAAACAAAAATATTTGTGTTAAAGCTAATCTACATGTGCCATAACTATAGCACATTCTAATTCCTAGGTCACTGATTCTATATGTGAATATTTGAGCGGGCATTTTCTGTTATCTTTTTCTATGTTCCTTTTCCTATATAAGGTACTATAGTACCACTACAGAAATTGAAAATTGACAATTGCTTCTTCTAGAAATTAGCTGATCATTCTCTCGTAACCTAACATGTTGGAACTTGACAACTTTACATGCACCATGCACTAACTACAAAATTGGTATATATAGTACTATAAAAACATTATATTATTATACAAGAACCCTTTCTGGAACAATCAAACATCATAACTTGAGTAAACAAAATCACGCGAAGTACAGCACCTAGGCATTCACAAATGGGATATATGTCCAGTTAAATTAGGCATAGATTATTAGTATTAGATGAAGACATAGCTATGGGCATTACCAAATACCTCATGGTATGGACTATATGAAATATTACTGGACAAGTGTCAACAAAAAGAATGAATGAAAATATAGGAGACTGACGCATACAGATGTGCAAAAACAAGGATTAGAACCAGACATAAATGTGAACTAACAAATAGAAACGTGCTAAGGAGAATTTGTCAACAAACCATGACAAACTAAATGTCTCAAGTTGAAGTTCACTAACTAAAACAAAATGCACTATACCCTCGAAATTATTACAATAGACTCCACAATCTACTATTGATTTATACTCCAATACATGTAGAACCACTCTCCAATCCCACAAGATTAATACTCAGAGCCAACATCTTCCTAATAATCACAAAACCCCTAGTAAATTTCAACTATGTTATGCATGCCGATGGGCACAAAACAGACAGAACAACAAAAGGGGAGATGAATTCAGACGCAACAAGACAATAAATCATACAACAGATTCAGTTGCACAGATGGCACAGGGACACGGACCAAACACACGGGGAGATGCCATCTGTCACATGAGATGGATTTACACGCATGAACAAGATACATTTATACACATGCAAACACAAGATCTAAAATAAGGGGCGAAATTTTCTACCCCAAACCCTAGATACCAGAGACACCATCCATCATTGCACACGGCCAGATCCACGCTTAAACAAATAGCAACACAAAAGAACGAGCACCACGAAAAACACAAACCCTAACCGAGACCTGAGAGGGATTAGGGTTAGAAGAAGAACGAACCAGATGAATCCATCACGCTACGGAGGAAGAAGAACACAGAAGAAGCAGTCGGATTAGGGTTCGTCGATGCGCTCCCTCGTCGATCCGCCTGATTCGCCTGAGATTCGAACTCAGTCTTCGGGGAAGAAGAGAAGTCGTCGGGGGAGAAGCAGAGGAGGAAACAGAGGACACCACGGGAAAACAGAAGAAACAGGGGGTCGGGGGAAAGACTTAGACGACCACAGGACGGGGGCGAATCAGATACTAAACGGGTCGGCCCGCCTAGCACCGCTGCAGGCGCCGGTTTGCGGAATGAACTAAAACCGGTGCCGGTGGCGCTAAATAGGATATGCCAAAAAAAAGATGCCAAAAATCTTTCCTTCAAAAAAACAAAACCCCGCACACAAAGCCCGTGGTTGTATTGGTAGTCCTCCTGCTAGTATCTCTCGCGTCGCTTGTTCGAAACACCTCAGCGTGTTTTTTTTTTGTGAAATTTAAATATCTATGCATGTGAGTTATCTTGAGGTTATTACCGGTTTAAATTCTACTCCCTCCATTCCAAAATATAAGAACGTTTTTAGGTGGCCTGCTTTTTTCCATTCTGAAAAACATTTGTGATGTTTGCTCGCCACACATGCAGGTAGTGTACACATACACGCCACACGCCCTGACTCCACCGTGCGTCAATGACAGCGGGCCCTATACCATGTAGTCATGGCTGTCAGCGTCATCAGTGTATACAAACGCGATTAGCACTGTATTTGCACGCTCAAGCCAAGTTTTTGCATCAGTTCAATGTATGCTGCAAGTTCTAGCACTGAAGTGAACGTTTGTGCCAACTTCTGCTGCCACCAGTGTAATTGATTCAAATGGGTATTACGCGGACAAAATGCGAACGCCTTGTCCGTTTGGTTCGGGTCGTGATTTGTCTCCGATTTTGGTGAACACCTTCCACCAAAATCCCATTCCTATTTCTCGTATCCCGAAGCAAAGCAAGTAGGAGTACTAGCATCACCGCCGAAGCAATGGCGACGGCGAAGGGCACCGTGCGGCGGCGGCAAGACGGGGATCGCACCCGGGAAAACCTGCAAAAGAGGATCAGGTGCCGCCGAGACAGGCTCCTCCAGGACGCCTGGGAGATCTCCGAGCTCTTCGCGCCCCACCTCGCCATCCTCGCCTTCCCCGCCTCTGGCAAAGCCAAACCCCTCCTCTTCGGCAACCCCACCCTCGACTCCGTCCTCCGCAACGTCCTTGTCGACGCCGACATAGGGGCCGAGACGGCGGAGGAGGCCGCGGCGCGCGTGGCGGCGATGAGGCGTGAGGTGGGGTCGATCGAGGCGCGGGTCGCGCAGGAGGAGGCGCGACTGCGCGCCGTCGCGGTGAAGGTCAAGGCGGCGCAGGAGGAACAGGGGAGGGCTCACTGGTGGGAGGTGGATGTGCACGTACTGGGGGAGGCGGAGCTGCCGGAGTTCGCCACGGCGCTCGATGCTCTCAGGGCCGACGTCCTCCGCCGCCTCACCGAGCTGGCCGAAGCCCGGAAGCCACCGCGGCAGCAGTGGTAGTGGCTTCGCCGTGGGGATCGGCGCACGGATTCGTTCAGTCCATCAGGTTGTTTTTTGCTTGCCTAATCAGGTCATTTTTCGGGATTGGGACAGCAGTACGTAGCTGCATATAGCAAGATGTTACAACTTTAGCTTGAATTTTTGTGTTGATTGAATCGGGGTATATACATAATCAGGAATGGCGTGGTAGAACAAGTTGTTGCTCCCTGGAGTATGGTTCTATCCTGATTTTTTGCTGATGCGTCTGATCTGAAGGTACAAGTATATTGTTCAGAGTGTCCGGAAGCTATTGTTGAAATTTTGTTTTTCTGTCCCGGTACTTTGTTCAGATTTCAGAGTGTTTGCACGTCTCAATTGACATCTAGGAACAAGGAACAAGTGCGGACCTTGTTGTTACTGTTAGTTAGTCAAAATATTATGCTCGGTGCAAGTGTAGTTAACATGTGGCCGATGATAGATACTCCACTAAGTATTTGTCAACTAAGTTTCCTGTTAACTATGCTCCCAGGTGTCATAGTTGTGATAGAAGCTTCATAGCGTTTAGTTGCGCTTGAAATGGAATTAACACATATAGTGCCATGTATAATGTCTATGCTGATAGCCTGATAGTGAGAGATTATATAGCTGCAGAACAAGCATCTAAACTTGTCTACTCCAATAATGCAACCTCCTCTTTGGATTTTAGTATCTGTACATCAATGCTAGTTACTATCCATAACCATTTGTGAAGTGCCGCAGCGTAATCAAGCATGTATGAAACAAGCACATTTGCTGTCTTACATGGCAAGAAGAACCAGTTTGTTTTAGTTAAGCACCTGCCCCAAGTCTCCCCAAAAGGCCAAAATTCTTCCTGCACACCGTTATTCTCCTTCTCTCTTTTGTACTGCCATCGTCGAAGTCTCGGTGACATTTGTTTCGTCGCGATGGATCTCACACTGGTTGCTGCCATTGTTGAAGTATCTGTACTGCCGTTTGAAGTTGGTGCAGAGGCAGAGCCTTGAAGACCATCACCAATTCACATCGGAATATTTTCGAAACAGAAAGGGAGTTTCACTTGATTTTTTTTATTTAATTTTTTTGCGGGGAGAGTTTCACATGATTTGTTTTGGAGTTCATACTAGAATTAGTGCATTACTCATGTACTCCCTCCGTTCCTAAATATTAGTCTTTTTAGATATTTCAAATGGACTACAACATACAGATGTATGTAGACATGTTTTAGAGTGTAGATTCACTTATTTTGCTCCGTATATACTTGTTGGAATCTCTAGAAAGACTTGTATTTAGGAACGGAGGGAGTATGTACTTGCAAATTAACTGAATGCATGCCAGTTTGTTCCTTCCACTATTGCCTGATATCTGCACTCTGCAGTGCACAATCGGTTATCTCATGACAACGTCCAAAATGAAGGTGCAAGTAACAGGATATATGGATTTTACTCCTGAATGAAGCCAAACAATCATATGAATCAGAAGATTTAGACTTGGCATTGAAGTTAACTCAGCTATGTCAAGTGGTTCATCAGCAGCCCTTAACATGTTCGAAAGGAAACTTTTTGTTCTTGAAAAGAAAGGAAACTTTTATTTTCGCCCTGGATATTTGCGTTGCTGCTCGTCTTGCCCTTTACGAATGGTGCAGCATGTTCGAAAGGAAACTTATATTGGTTCCGGATTGTCCTACTTCGTCGAAAATTAATTCGGCGTCAAATCTTGTGTTCATGAGTTGATCCAATAACGCATGATTTGTGCAGAAAATTGAGTTAATGATCAACAATTATCTAGAATAAAAACTGAAAGAATATGTGCTGGACTGCTCATGAGAGGAAAATGGTAATCTTGAAACCAGTAACTTTCAATTGTACTCGTGAACAATAATCCAATAATCTTACACGGTACAGTACTAGCAAAAGGCAACTATGTAAAGATGGGTCTTTTTTTTAGTAGTAACATGTAAAGATGATCTAAGAACACTGGCAATTAACCGAAGCTCGGCCTGCCCTGGACTACTGCGGCGGTGGAGCAGCGGAGGGCATCTTGTCGGCGTGGCGGCGCACGTTGTCCCGGAGGCGCTGGAGCGCCCTGGCGAACACCGGCAGCTCAGCCTCCCCGAGCGCCTCCACGTCCGCCTCCCACCAGAAGCGCTTCCCAGCCTGCGTCTGCACCTCCACCACCTTCTTGCCGACGGCGCTCATCCGCTCGGCCTCCGCCGCGACCTCCACGCCCATGGCCTCCGTCTCCCGGCACAGCGCCTCCAGGGCCTCCCACTCCACGTCGTCAGCAGCAGGAACAGGAGCAAGGGCGTCGGCGCATCCCAGGACGGCGTCGGTGGAGGGGCTGCCGAAGGCGAACGCCTTGCCGGCCTCGGAGAAGACGACGATGGCGAGGCTGGCGCGGCAGAGCACGGCGAGCTCCGCGGCCTTCTTCCATAGCCCGGACTTCCGCTTGGAGAAGGTCACCTGCCGCGACTCTTTCTTCTCCACCCGGCGGTTCTCCCTGCGCTGCCGCCCCTTGGTCTTCTTGCCGAGCGGCGGCAGCGTCTTGGTCGCTTGCTCAACGAGGGGGAGGAGACGCGGCGGCTGCGTCATGGTCGCTCTCTCAACGAGGGGGAGGAAACGCGGCGGCAGGTGCTGTCTCTCTCTATCCTCTCTTCTTGAGCCTGTCTCTCGGTGCGACGGGAACCAACGGCGGAAGGGGGATATAAAGACCTCGGAGGAGGCACCTCGGGTCCGTGTTGGACCGGCCGGAGAGGCGGTGACAAAGAAGGAAGGAGAAGAATAGCGCTCGCGAACCCGTCGGGTTCGCGGTTTGGAAGAAAATTTCCTTAAATGCAACGCGCTGTGCGTCCCCTCCCGAATAAGCAAATTTACCGAAACCGGGATGTATCGATGAAGCATCCGCCGTCCATGTCAACATCAAGATGCACACTTTCTTTTGAGTAATAAAATAAGAAATCTTTTGTGAGGTGAAATACATCTCTATACAAGTCTGACACCATCTGACTAATACGTGAACATGCTCCACAAGCTTTCCATCTGGTCATGCATGTGTACTCCTAGACCACTCAACCTATAGTACTAACATTTTACTTTCTTGTTAGCTATTAAATGATTGATATCTTTTTAATAAATGACTTATTTTTAAATCTTTTTATATATTCGAATTCCTAAAGACAATATCTTTAAAACAAGACCAATATTCAATATATTTTAGAGTAGTTTGAATTTTCCAGTCTCATTCGCTTTGCCATTTAAAAAAAAAGGATGTAACTCATTTAAAAAAACTCGTTTCACTTTATTTTAAAAACTGGTTTAACTCATTTTAGAAAACTAATTTTATTCATTTTAAAACACTGATTTCACTTGTATCAAAACACATATTTAAGTCATTTCAAAGAATTGGTTTCGCTCATTTCGAAAAGGTGATTTCACTCATTTTGAAACACTGATCTCAGTTATTCCGAAAAACATATTTCACTCATTTACAGAAATAATTTTACTCATTTCAGAAAATGTATTACGGTCGTGTAAAAAACAAATTTAACTAAATTTAAACACCGATTTCACATATTTGAAAACACATATTTCATTCGTGTCAAAGAACTGGCTACACTAATTTCATAAAACTGACTTTACTCATTTCACAATGTTAAAACAATGATTTCACTCATATGAAAAAACTGATGTCACTCGTTTCAGAAAAATAATTTTACTAAATTGAGAAAACAGATTTCACTCATTTCCATATTTCAGTTTGAAATGGATTTCAGTCAGTGCGAAAAACTGATTTTACTCGTTTAGAAATTCTGAAATAACAAGTTTCACGTATTTCACACCCAAAAATGTGTCATGTGTATGGAAAACATATTTCACTCATTTTAAAAAATTGCTCTCACCCAATTCAAAGATCATATTTCACTATTTTAAGAAAGTTGATTTCACTCAAAGCAAATAACTTATTTCAAATATTTCCAAAACATTGTTTGATTCAATTCAAAAAATATCTATTCAAAAAACAATTTCACTTGTTTCGTAAAACATATTTCACTCATTCAAAAAATGTTTGAAATAATTAGTTTAACATGTTTTACATGACTAGTTTAAAATTCTGAAATAACAAGTTTCATGTATTTCACACCCAAAATGTGTCATGTGTATGAAAAACATATTTCACTCATTTAAAAAAAATGGTCTCACCCAATTCAGAGCTCATATTTCACTATTTTTAGAAAGGCGCTTTCACTCAAAGCAAATAACTGATTTCAAATATTTGAAAAAACTTATTTGACTCAATTAAAAAAATCACTTGTTTCGTAAAACATATTTCACTCATTTTTTAAAAATGGTCTCACCCAATTCAAAGATCATATTGCACTATTTTTAGAAAGCTGATTTCACTCATTTCAAACGTTCAAATTTAAATATGCTTGAATGTATTCAAGATTGATCTTGTTCTAATGGTCTTGGGTCCAGGAGTTCAAATATATACAAAGTTTCAAAAACAAATTTTTTGTTTTGAAGATATGAACGATCTAAAATGGTGAAAAGGGAATTAAAAGTGATGGATTTAGAGATGAAGAGAGGAGAGATAATGTCAGAGACATGCATGTTATAGTATGTACCATGAGCAGTAAAAAGAGAAAAGCAGGCCCATGCATGCGTCCTTTGCATGTGCATGATGGACCCGGTCTGATGAAATACGGTGATTTAAATAGATAGAAGGGGGGAATACAATGTACACCTTTTGAGCTGGCAGCATGCTATTGATGAGAGAACCACCGGTACATCCCGACACCGGTAAAAAACACTTTGCGGAAGAATAGCGCTCCCGTCGGGTTCGCGGTTTGGAAGAAAATTTCCTTAAATGCAACGCGCTGTGCGTCCCCTCCCCTAGGCGGCTATGCTAGGCTAGGCTCGCACCCGCAACGCGGCGCGGCGCGACGAGCGAAACAACTGCATCGTGCGGGATCAATCCGATCTGACGGAGCGGCGATCGGTGTAACCAACACTTGGAGCACTAAAAATAATCGCAGCATGCTCTCAGACATTGCAGCGGACACTAAGACTGCTCACAGTGGGGAGTAACATAGTAACTTGTCGATGTTACTAGTCTATGTTACTACCTCCATAGTGGGTAGTAACATATGAGTGATATCATGAAAGAGTTCATTTATTAGGCTATAGACTTATCATGCCTTGAAATGTGTGATGTTACAGTAACTAGCTAAGTTACCAGAAACTCCTCTCTCCTCATTAATTAGCTGCCACATAAGCAATCTTGTATTGAAATGTGTGATGTTACTAGTCAAGTTACTCCCATTGTGACTAGTCTAAGTCATCGTAGCATGTCCCCCTTGTATGGTTGCAGCAAAACACACGAGGTCACGTCGTCTCGAAATAAGAGCAACTCCAACGGGCGACTCAAACGGACGGCGCATTTATCCGCTTTTTGTCCGTTTGGGTCGGCCACCCGCCCGACGTCCGTTCAGTTTTGCATTTGGGTCGGCAGTGCACCCAACGCGCCGACCCATATGTGCCGACGTGGCCGGCTGGCCGCCCAATTATACATTGATTTGCATTCAACATATTATCAAATGAAAATGTTTAGTCTGACGCCCAAATAAATAGTATAGTTTTAAAAGCCAAATACAAATAAGAATGTTTCACATAGTTTTGCAAACGAATAAAAGAAGATACATCTATTGGTTGCCAACATGAGTCCACATATGCTCAACCAAATCATTTTGCAGTTGCACGTGAGTTTCCCAATCACGCATGTATTCATGAGTGAACTGCTCAAATGTTGCCGCGACTCCATGCTCAGGCACAACATTCTCACCCTGAAACTGAAAGTCTTGATCGTACAGACGTTCCGGGCGCTCGTCTTCTACGATCATATTGTGCATGATCACACAAGCAGTCATCACCTCCCATAGTTTCTGCGTGCTCCAAGTATTAGCAGGATAGCGAACGATGCCCCATCGAGATTGCAAAACACCGAAGGCACGCTCGACATCCTTTCTAGCACTCTCTTGCTCTTGGGCAAATCTTTTCCTTTTCTCTCCGATGGGGTTGGGTATTGTCTTGACAATAGTGATCCACTGAGGATAGATACTGTCACCCAGATAGTACCCTTTGTCGTAGTTGCGGCCGTTGATAGTAAAGTTCACCGGTGGGTTGTTGCCTTCGGCAAGCCTAGCAAACACTGGCGAGCGCTGAAGCACATTGATATCATTGTGTGATCCAGCCATGCCAAAGAAAGAGTGTCAGATCCAGAGATCTTGAGACGACACGGCCTCTAGTATGACAGTGCAAGCCCTGACATGTCCCTTATACTGCCCTTGCCAAGCAGAAGGGCAGTTCTTCCACTCCCAGTGCATGCGGTCTATGCTGCCAAGCATCCCCGGGAAGCCCCTACCGGCATTCATCGCCAACAAACGGGTTGTATCTTCAGCTGTCGGCTCTCTCAAATACTCAGGGCCAAACATAGCAATAACAGCCTTGCAGAACTTATACAAGGACTATAGGCATGTAAACTCGCTCATACGGACGTACTCGTCAATGAGATCATCGGGCACTCCATATGCAAGCATTCGGATGGCGGCAGTGCATTTCTGATAGGAGGAGAAACCAATCTTGCCGACGGCATCCTCTTTGCACTCGAAGTAGTCATCATAGCCGACCACTCCCTCTCTAATACGGTTGAAAACGTGCCTACTCATACGGAACCGGCGGCGGAATTTGTGATGTTTGAACAACGGTTTTTTGTATCAAAGTAGTCCTTCCAGAGAAGGAAATGCCCGCTCTCTCGGTTGCGATTCAACGCCAGAAGGTGGCCCGGAATGGAGCCACGGAACAACGGTCGCTGGCTGTTGAGGTGGTGATGGACCAACACGACAGCAAATATCTCCTCCTCGTCGTCGCGCGACGAATCGTCGGAGTCGCAAAGGAAATTGTGGAAAAAAACTCGTCGGCGGAGTCCATTTCGTACCTTGGCAAACTGTCGAACAGCTTGCGGGCGTCGACGAAGGAGACGACCGGCGAGGGGAGTCGCGGTGCCCACAGATCAGCTAGCTGCCCTGCAGGCGTCCGACGAGTGTGACGGCGTCCGACGAGCGTGACAGTCGGATGTGGCAGGGGCGGCGAGGCGGCTTCTTGGTCGCGGGCGGCTGTGCGATGGGGGAAGCGGCGGTGGGAAGCAGTTTGCTCCCCAGCGGCAAAACAACGGCGGAGGGCGACGGGGGGAGGGGCGGTGTTGCTGGGCGGATGTGGAGGCGGCGGCAGCTGGAAGAGTCGCCGGAAAAAATGGGCGACGGCGTCAGCGACGGAGGAGGCAGATGAGGGTTGCTTGTTGGACGGGGGTGAGACGGGAGGCCAATGTGCCACAGACCAGCGGGCCCGGGGACAGAAGTAGGCGAGCGCGCGCGCATCCGTCGCGTTTCCGCGCCGATGCAAATCCGGCTCAAAAATGGGCCGAATGGGTCGCCCGCGGACGAAAAACGGACGCGCGTCTGTTTGGGTCGGCGCGTTGGGCCGCCCTTTGTGTCCGCGCCGACCCAGACGGACGGCCGCGGACGAAATGGGTCATCCCATTGGAGTTGCTCTAACGCATGCAATATTGAGAATCCCGAATCACTAGCCATGACTTTTGGGCCTGATAAGTGTCACACGATGATGTGGCACGAACACATGACAACTCCCAACAGTTTTTATGACAAGTTTAGTGACATGTGTATGGCAACTTTCTTTTCGGATGACAGGTTTTAGTTTTTTTTCTTTTCGGATGGCAACTTTATTTATAAAAAAAAGTCAAAACGGGATTGCTTCCTGTCACACGTGTGGCACTTGTCATTTGGATAATTTTTTAGGCTGGTCGTAATGGTAGTATCATAGCTAGTATCATGCATACCAACTAAGCAATTTTGATGAGGTGTCATAGAATTAAATGAAGAAAGAGAGGGTTGAGTATCATATCATGATACCATATCATAATAAATGCTTATGCACGTTCAAAAAAAATGCTTATGCTACTACTATATGTCATGCATGGCAATAACTAAAAATACTACATGATACTAATATATGATACTATGCATTAGTGAGGTAGTATCATACACTAGTACTCCCTCCTTCCATCTATATAGGGTCTAATGCGTTTTTCGAGGCTAATTTTGACCAAATATTAGAGCAATAATATATGACATGCAACTTACACAAAGCACACCGTTAAATTCGTGTGTGAAAGGAGCTTTCAATGATATAATTTTCACATTGTGCATGTCATGTACTATTAATCTTGTCAATAGTCAAAGGCGATCTTAAAAAACACATTAGGCCCTATATAGATGGAAGAAGAGAGTATCATATGCATGATACTCTCCATTACAACCAGCCTTAGCACAATAGCTTCCTGCCATGGTTCACTCGACCCATCCCCATTGGTCCATCATGTCCCTCGGTTTCAGCATGGCGGAGAACCTTGAATTCGAGCTCCATGAGGTGTCCATGACAACGAAGAGAAATGATGTATTTTACCAAATAACGAGTAAACATACGGCGAATTGGGAGATGTTACTTTAGAATGCAATGTTAAGGCTAGTCATAGTGGGGAGTAACTTATACTAGTGTCATGCATATGACACTAGTCTAAATTACTGCCTCCATAGTGCAAAGTAACATAGTAGTAGTGTCATGGATGACTATATTTATTAGCTTATAGACTTATTCTTTCTCGAAAAGCGCTATGTTACAGTAACATACTCCCTTCTTTCCGGTTTATAGGGCTCAATTCAAAAATCTCACCAATCAAGATAGATGATGAGTGGTGGAATACTTTTTCTAGTTTGCAAAAACACCTAATTAATGCTCTTGTCTTCCTCAAAAAATTATGTTTATCAATGCATTAATTGCAATGCATGCATGCATAAAGTACATACATTGGTCAATTTTCTCTTAATACTTGCATGCAATGATTTAATGCACCTTGAAATTTTAACATGTGATGAAAAACAACCAAATTAAGCCTTATAAAATGAAAAAACTAAAATTTCGAGATAAACCCTATAAACCGAAAAGGAGGGAGTATTATGTTACCCTCATTAACTACATGCCACATAAGCAAATATTTCTTAAAATGCGCTATGTTACTCTCTAAGTTACTCCCACTATAACTAGCCTAATCCATTTCGAATGTACGGATATAGCAGAAATACACATTGGGCATGCTGCTAGAGCCTGCTCATAAAAGGTGTGGATTTTGACAAAGTTGAATCTCAGCCACGGTTCCGTACCTGGGAATGCAGTTTGACATGCTACCTGGTGCAAGAGAGTAGAGATCCTTATAATGCCTATGCTCTGTGGGTTCGATTCTCTCACAAGTAGAACACGTCAAGAAGGCCCACATAATGAATAAATTCACTCTGTTAAAATCCTTAGAATGAGTCACATTTGTTGCTCCAGAATGAACCAACCTTAAGATGCGACAAGATGCTTGATAAGGAATGAACCTCAGTATCATGATGCGTTCCTCGTAGTAGTTATGCCATCGAACCACGTCAAAAAACTCTTTGTGCTTTGAAAGCAAACATATGGTTATTTGCACAAAAAGAAAACATACAAGCTTATTAGCCGCTCCCAGAATATAGTGAGTCATGCTTTAGCAGCTTATGGGCGTAGTTTGCCTCGAACCGCGGTGTGGTTAGGCTCAGGTACGGAGGAGATTGTTACTCTTTGTATGAACGATATTATGCCTCCCTAGATTAATACAATCTCCTTTTACCCCGCAAAAAAGAAACATATGGCCATATGAGTATGTTTTTAATTTGTATGCTTTGAAAACTCGCTCAAAGCTTTCCTTGCAAGTTTCCTTAGCCAACCCTTCTTCTTATTTATCCTAGGGATATACTTTACTATGAGTACCAAGCTTCATTGAGGCCTTAATTTTGAGAAAAAAAATCAAAATTCAAACTTTTCAGTTTCAAAAAACTCCATGCATACAATGATGTAATGTGTATGTGTGTAAAATTTCAGGATGAAATACCTTGAATTGCGAGCTGCACCAAAAAAACAAAATCATGAACTTTGAGGATGAACGATACGTATGCCAAAAAGGCACAGATTTGTTTTATAGGAAAGAAGAGGAAACGATAAGAGGTAAACAATACAACAAACATATGTCATTTCTTCGCAAACTTCACATCCGAGTTGAACACTCGACCATGTACGTTACCATGCTCGATTATAGGAAAGAAGAGGAAGCATAAGAGGTAACCAATATAACAAACAGACTACAAAGCTGAAATGGTGGTGAAGCTTAGTGGTGTTGTGTTTAGGAAATTGCTTGGCGCTCTCTTCGGTCGAACCTTGCAAGAAAGAGAACAAAAGCTCTTCTAAATTCTCTTCTCACCTAAAACCATTACGTAAGTCCAACATGAATAGTTCTTACATGGGCGTAAAATGCCAAAAAGAACTTGTACAATAACAAACATTTACATTTTACACTTTACAGCGTTCTTGTCAGGCAAATTCTAACACTTCAGATCAACCTCAGTTGTACATTCCCTTACATAAGCCGGAAAACATGCCTTGCAGTAAATCAGGATTTATCTATATTCAATTATAAAAGTATTGCTAGTTTGGTGAAATGTCCATTTGGTGTCTGTCATCTCAAAACTACGAGTCCATCTCTTCAGGTGGTATCTGTGATGGTAGTACAGCATTGATGAAAAGCAGTAGAACGAAGAACGATGTGTGCTGAACTCAAGCAAGTGACTACCAGAATCTGATATTCTGATATCCTTCAACTCTTCAAGCCGTTAGCTGATAGTTAACGGAGAGAAGCTCCTGACTCTCGACAGTTCCCAATAATGATACTGCAGGATGAGTGCATTATGAGCTACGTTTCAGGAAAATTATCAGCACAGGCAACTTGGCAGAAAGACTGAATTGTCTGAGGCGATTGCCCATTGCTAACTCAATCTTACTTAAATTAAGTAAAAAAAATGGAGTACATGAGTAATTGATTCTATACATGACTAATTCATCTGGCCAAATACCCTAAAATACAATGGTGAACATGGGTCCACACACACCTCCTATGAACAGTAACACTTTAAAATAGCAAAAAAATCAAACAATTCCATTTTTTTAGGTTAACAAACTTGGTCGACTTCTCTACTCACGTGTGAAGTTTCATGAAGAAATGACATCGGTAGTATTCTTGGCAAAGAAAACAAAATCAGACCTCCAAATTGCTCGAAAGAAAGTTGAAACATGGTCTTTTTATAGCACAGATTTTGCCTTTATTTTACCTAAAATACCACGGATGGCATTTCTTCGCAAAACTTCACATGTGAGTAGAACACTCAACCATGTATGTTACCAAAAAAAATTCAGAATTGTTTGATTTTTTGTACCATTTTTTCGATTTTACTGTTCATAAGGGTGATCGTGTACCCATGCTCCAAAAATCCATGTCTGATATCAGACTGCTTAAACCTAGATCCGATTGGAACTTTTAAGGAACAGGTCTCTCGTAATATTTTATCACACTTTTCGTCTTGTGTCTTAACATCAAGCATGAGTATAAAGTTAGATTAAATGAAAGGTCGAAGACCAACAAGTTTAACAAGGGCATGATCCAGACATCAGTTTAGACTTCTGAAAGAGACCAACTTTAAGACTACCTTAGGTTGCCACTACTTGATCTGTCAATCAGAAAGCATGCTGCATTTGTAGCCTGATGGTGAAACAGAACTGCTCCTTCCAGAGAACTCCATGTAATATTGTAATCAACAATCCTGTTGGTGCTGCGTTTGGGTTCAGGTTTTCCAAATAGTACATTAGGAAACATATAATGTATTGTTTATACAAATATGTGCAAGAATATGTTTCATAATTGGCGACAAAGATAAGTGTCTTACATGATATATGACTGTCACTTGGTGGCTTCGCTTTACTTTGGGTCACCCTCGTCAGACTTCAGTACATCTGCCTACTAAAACTCCAAGGCAACTCAACCAGATCCATAAGCTATCGATAAGCCATAACTCATCTTTTAATCACAACTGAAATGTACCCAGGTCCTGATCATGCCTTGTAAGTTTAATGGTCTTTCCACCAACCCAATGAAGGCGGTAAGAAAGGTCAAGATTATGTAACAGCAGTTTTAGATTATCAGCCTCGTCTAGTTCCCTCGTCTTGCTCTGCAAGCCCAGAACCAAAACACATATCAAATGTATGCCTTAGATTCAACATGAAGAAAACTGACGAAAACAATAATCGGCAAGTTTGAATGAAATATAACCAGTATTGTATGTTCACAGCCTATTATAGATGATAAAAGAACTGAAGATGACACTTCACATCAAACACAAAATAGAAAAGCAGAAAGCATGAAATGGGAAAGTGACAGAAAATTCTGCTTAAGACTCTTTTAAGTCTTAAATTAACATAACCCTTGCCCTTCTTATAAGTCCCTCCGATCCATATTAGTTGCTGCTCAAATAGATGTATCTAGACGTATTTCACGGTGCCAGATTAATTCACCAATAGATACTTTTTTAAACACTCATTCATGCGCTAATTATTCTTCACATAAGTGCAGTTTATATACAGTTTGTTCAATTCAATTTCTTGCCACCATTTACGACGTAAAAAATGCAAGGAGTTGGTGAACACCAGGTTCCAGAAAATAGCAATAACAGTTTCAAAAGGGTAGTTCGATTCCATCAACAATATGGATTTTATCACAATTTCCTTAGAAACATGCATGAGTGTCATTCCAATATATATTCAGTAGATTTTGGAAACAAGTCCAATTCAAATTGGAAGGCTGCCATCTGATTCAGTTTTAGGGCCAGCTTAGGCATTCGCGATCCTGATTGGTGCATTTCAGGATGGACCACAGGATATTAGAACCTGCTTATGACCAGAGTCAGATAATTCAAACCAGGTGGACAAGGGGGCAAAATCTTTTGCAAGGGTGATGTGGTGTAAACAGTCTATCATCCAAATTAGAACCACATGGGATGGGATTATGTCTAAGATATTCAGAGTTGCAATCAGGGTAATAGGCACACAGACATGAGATGCAACACAGTTGCTTGGGGCAGAAAAGATTTTTACACCTTGTTCATAGAACATTAAGCACTTGCTGTACCTGCAACTGACCAGACTGACAATTACAAAATAAACATGCTTACCAGTATATTCACCAACGCCAAAACAACACGACATAATCAGTGAGAAGAAACTAGTAGAAAATATACCTCTGAATTTTGATGTTTATCATGTCCCAAGATGTTAGAAATAATACTTAGGCGAGCTGAGTTGGGTGAAAATCCTTCCCATGGAGGAACATAGATAAGTTTTGTGCACTGAATAGGAGTAAGGCTTCTGCTTAGCCTCTCCCACCAGGCTGAACCAAGAGACCACCATCTAATCATCAATCCGTTCTCCGAGAAAGCGACAAGGCCCTAGGTAAAAAGGAGTAAAATTACGTCAAAACACTCTGGATTCCCATATATAAGATTTACATCTCAAAAACAAACTATAGCTTAAAGCAAGCAGATTATGTTTGTCATATAGCTCAATCTTTTAGCAAACCTACCATATTTTTTACTACAAATAGCAACCCATTCACCACTATCCATATTTCATGGAACAGGTATGCCATAATCCCATTTCCATAGGCATAAAATCACAAAGAATACAAATTAAGAAATTGAAGAACCATGTAGCCCTTTAGACAAGAAAATTAGTTTGATATCCCCCAGTAGCTACTGGATAATGATCTATTGGGTAAAGAAGATACCATAATGTTTCCTACGGTCGATAATATGAAAAGCAAAACAATTCAATACCAAATATGCAAGTGACATTTTATGTAGCTAATTTCAGAAGAAATGCTTATCAACATCTATTTGATTATTTTTGCCTGGAGGTAGTGTCAAACACACCAAAAATGTCAACATGTAATGTCAGGTTCAATAAAATTTAGTAAATACTTAATACTCAGTTTGGACATGAGTGATATGATTTTTATAGAACCAATGGACTGGAGAAAGAATGAAATATACATATACACTAACGAGTTGAGAGGTAATCTTAGGCCAGCACAAGCTACAAGTGTAATATATTCATATATCATATGTGTATTTATTAAAAGCAGTCTGACTCTGTTATGAAAATAGCAATATCAAACCTCTCCATCTGGTGAGAAACTCAAAGCTGTTATCAGTATGGTTGTTGTTGTATCCGATGGTCCTTTGAGAAAGCTTGGAAGACCTGGTGGTCCACATGCATCGAGAATTCTTATTTTTGTGACACTGCAAACAAAAAAAGGAAAAATGGAGATGATGAAAGTACGAATTAGCATGGCGTCTCTGAGTTCAAATTCATTTTTGGTGAGAACTCACAGTTCTGTATGATCACAAATCACCAATAGTGCTACAAACAATTAATATCATACGTTTCATTTAAAACAAGTTGCGCAGAAATTTTACCTTATTATTTGGGCCTAAAGAAACAAAATACATTTCAAAAGAACTTCAAAATATTCTAATCTCAAGAGAAGTATCAACCGGTAGATTTCATGAGTATACACTATACAATGAACTTTGTGAAGTCAGCATATGCCATTGGTGATGCATAATTTAACAGCTCTATGGTAACAACTTTCTGCAACTTGAAGACTGTACCTTTCTATGTCATAAACACGAATTGTGGCACTGTGAATCTCTCCAATAGCATCACCAACAGCTAATCTTGTCATTGTTTCATTGAGAGCAACCATTGGAAATACACGGGCAATTTCTCTTAGAGCCATCATTGAGCTGATAATGCAAGCTTTACGCATTATTAAATTGCTTGGATCCATCGTGTGTAGGATATAGCTGATTGCCTGCACAACAAAGAAATGTTTTTCTTTTGGACATAAGACATTTTAATACATATATAATGTTTGGGCATGAAATCTCACTGTGGTACTAGACAACTTGATAAGAAAAGTTCAAATAAATAGCTGGATCACATAAAAATAAAGCATCTAAACAATATTGGAACATTTCCATGGTCTTCTACTGGAACTTTGCAAACAAACACAAGAAACAGGAATGTACATAGGAGATTTTCCCTTTTTGTAGAAATCACATACTACCAATTTTGCTGCAACTTCAAGAAGCTTCCAACTTGGAACTTAACCAATTCTTAGTGATTACATAACTCTGTATAAAAAATTTACAATGCGTACAATGAGGAAACAATGCATACCTTGTCAAGATAAGGAGCCAGGGCCTTTGGAGAGCCTCGAAGTACTCGGATGAGAGTTTTGAGCGAGACTACGTGAACAGGTGAATCAGATGAAGTAGCCCAAATTTGACTTTCTATTACACCAAAAAATCCCATTATGTCAGCCATAGCCAAGCTTGGTAGAAGGGTGCCAACTAATGCCTCCCTCATTGTAACAGCAACCGCAGTTTTATAGATGACATTGCTAGAAGGTGCACTACTTAGACACTCAATTTGGAAAAGGACGTCACTCAAGAAATGAGTGATGTCAGTCCCCAAACATACTTTCCATGTGCTTTCCATTCCCTCCGCTAGAAGCTCAGCTGCAGTTGAACTGTAACGATCATTCATCGACATAACTAACTTGATTAGTTGATTGACAACCAACTTTGCAAGCTTAACTTTCACAATGCTTGGGTACCAAACAACGAAAGCAGCTGCAACAATGATATTTGATGCCACTGCATCCTGGCTTGTTCCTCCAATCCAAGATAGCCACTCCTGATTTTCAAATGATTCCAGCCATGAGCTTATCTGAGAAGTATCATCATCATCCCTATCAAGATTTTCGTCATCCACCTTCAACTGTCCATAACTAGATACTGAGGCACTCTGCATCTCTGGGATAAGCTTGTCCATATGATCAGATAAAGACAAGTGATCAGGAATTTTATTTCTCTGTACACGGAGGGGTAGTGGAACAGAGCGAGGAGCTGAGCAGTGAAATAAGGAGCGGGCAGCCATTCGCACATGTTCAGAAGGATGTTGCCAAAAGCTCACCAGAAGCTGTAAAAATACATATAACTAAGTTACAAAAAGATGGTGGTGCTTTCATGTATTTAGGAAGAAAATATAAGTATGCAGAAGTGCAACAGAA
Organism: Aegilops umbellulata; assembly: GCA_032464435.1. Lineage (NCBI taxonomy): Eukaryota > Viridiplantae > Streptophyta > Magnoliopsida > Poales > Poaceae > Aegilops > Aegilops umbellulata. Next base: position 294,526,212 of record CP136060.1, read on the forward strand.
TACCAAGACACATTGCTTTGTTTCCTATAATAAATGCTTAAGTGAATTTCTGACAAGTCACAGGGTTACCTATAGGTAGAACAAAAGCAGTTCGTCATTCAAGCCCTTGCGAAAATAGAAGCAAAGCTAGCATACTAACCAAGTGATCAATAGTTTCCAATCAAAGGGAAATTTCAAAATATGCTGACCCCATTCGTCGACGATCTTATGATCTACCAAGGAGTTGTGGAGAACAGTAGAGAGAGGGGTGGTGCCCTAAGAGATCTTGTTGGAGACAATGGAGGCACGGTGCTTTACCAGGCTCAAGCCCTCGGATGTGTATTGATGAATGAGAGATTCCAGAGTGTAGATTGGATCTGAGAAAACTAGGTCATGCGAGTATAGCCTCGCGGCTCAAGATGATCTTCAGCGAGGGCCATCGAGACTTCTATATAGGCCTGCTTTCTCCGGTAGCGACGTAACTATCCTCAGGACGATACGATCCGATCCGGTCTTGCATGGTTACAAGGAATGTATCTCTTGCAACAATAAGATCCTGGAAATAGTGTGTTCATCCTTATCTCCTCCGAGTTACTAGTTTGGCATGATTGGGAGCAGGCCCCGGGGTTCCCTAGACACTCTTTGGTTGACTCGGTATGTCCACACCCGTAGGGTATAGTCCTCCCATTATGCACCATTTCTCGTTAACACTATCCATCATGTCTCCCCAACAATGATGCATGCTAAGGTGAGTTCAAAAGAATCTAATTTACAGATCATGGCACTACAAATATAAGCTATGATCCAAGCAAATTTCCACCGCAAGGCTAAATAAGGTTTAACTTATAGGTACGAAAATTATAAAACATGGACATGTAGTGCTCCAAATTAATCTGTAAACTGATGCACCTGTATTGTACCAACTGGAATATGTGAAATACAGATGCAACTGTAAGCACACATTTAGCAACATAATAATTGATCCAAATCATGGGCTGGCATTAATCCAAAAGTTTTGTTTCAATTGGCATTCGTATCATACTACAATAAATTCAGCATTGCAAACTATAAAAATATAGAGAATTAGAGATTATAATTTACACATGCAAACTCTAAAAACATATGTGCTTTATAAAAGGTAATGGATATCGCCGTAACCAGGTCTACAGAACATGGCAGTTGCATCTGCTACTAAGGTAATAGATCCGGCAAAGGCAGACTATCTGGAATGCATCTAAGGACATTTATTTGGTCCTGAAGTATCTCTTATGTATGTGAATACAGCTCTAGAATAAACCACAGCACCATTTACACTTATGCATGAACGTCACGGGGGTGGGGGATCTATTTTGGTGACCCAGTTGGATCTCGAAAGTATGAGAACATGCCAGAATATTTTTATGTGATAACAAATTGTGATGCACCAAGGCCCAAATGTGCACAAACAGTTAAATTTTGTCTTTGTTGCATGCCTTCAAAGGGTTAATACTGTCCTACTCTTGTTCCTAGAGGGATATACACACGGAACTTAACCAGACGGATCAGGACATCACATACAATCTTAGTGGCTGATCAGGACAGGTGTGCAGTGGTCCTAACCATAACCATATTTTGTACATCAAGAGCCAATCTATTTGTTGTCTTGTGTCTATTTAACGGACCATAGCGCCCTGCATTCCAAGATCACACTGGCATAACCCACGGCAAACACAAGAGATGAGGGCAATATCTTGATGCCGTAACACCTCATGGCCCAACCAAACTAGCCAACTAGGCTGGGAGTATCACAGATACTCCCTCCGTTCCAAAATAGATGACCCAACTTTGTACAAACTTTGTACTAAAGTTAGTACAAAGTTGAGTCATCTATTTTGGAACGGAGGGAGTATTAATTAAGCCTTCACATATATGTAGAATATCACCTATTATCAATTATTTCCTACAAGCCACTGCAACAACAAAAATATAACTCCACCTTATGTTTTCCTTCACGCGATAAAGATAATCAAAGAAATTGCTTTCATAAAAGAATAATTTCATAAGACTGAAAGAAACAATGTGCAATAAATGTGGTAGAACCTGGAGGGATGGGGGCTTTATATCTGGGACTTTCTCAGCAAAGTGTCTTGTATAAAAAGCTGCCAAGGCACTGCAGCAAGACACACAGCACAGATGAGAAAAATGGAAGACATGAATTTGATGCTATCTTGAAAGTAACAAAACCATATTTATCACAACTGTGAAAAGTAACTAAATAGTGCAATGGTATCATATTTGATACGGCAACCAGGAAGTGGTACAATACAAATGCTGATTAAGCAAATTACAATCCAAACATTTGGTGACTTAAGAATCATTGGTTGGATTACTAGTGCAATACAGAGATGCTGAAAACAAACCCAAACCCGTTCAAGATTTCCGCACATTTTATTTTTGCAATGTTTTCTTTGTAAAAAAGTTCTTTTCTGCAATGTTCCAGCAAACCAAATGAAAGATGCCAGTCTCACGCTATGCAGAATGTGAACCCGCGCGAAATGCAAATGAACAGATGACCCAGTACCTGCTAGCATTTGTACAAGATCGAGATAATGTGATCATGCGTTGGGCAAGAGAAACTATTGACAGCGACCTCATAGCACAAAATTCAGCAGAGGACTTCCAAATCTGAAACAGAAAAATATCATGTTTAGACTTCAAATGTGCTTAAATGCGAAGCAACAATGAAATTAACAACCCACCTCAAGAGTGGCTTCTTTCCCTGGGAACATCACCGTAAACGAGCCTCTATCCCCTACCACCCCTGTAGCTATATGACAACCTTCTGGCTTGCAAACTTGCATCTCATCCACAAGTAATTTGTCCAGCTCACAATCAACATCCCACAAATGCAGAAAACAGAGACTAAATCGAAGTAATTGCCCTTCCAATGACTCTCTAGATGGGCTATCCATTTCTAGGATCCCAGAGGTATTATTTAAAGCTCCAGGCGGCATAGTTTCTTTGTTAGCATCACCACAAAGATGATCTCTCAACTGCCTATCACTATTGCTGTTTGACATGCCTTGTGCGGACATAATTGCAGTGAGGTCAAATCTCAAACTTGCAATGCCGGGATATGGACATGAGCACTTTATGGGGTACTTTCTTCTTTTGTTTGTTATCTGGGCAGAGCCAGATTTTCCTGAACTATATGCAGAATTATCTCTATCAACTGGAGCTGGTGTCTTCCCCTTCACATCATGCGCAGCAGAGACACTCAAAGCTATGGAATCTGCAGCATTGTGATGGTTCGTTGGTATAGATGAGATGTTCATCCCATTTCTATTTGCAGGAGACTGGGTGCCTTTCAAAATTGGAACAAGTAAGGAAGATGCTGAAGTTGTCCCTCCCAAGATGCCGCCAGTAACTGAATTTTTGGAAATGCCCCTACAGAAGTGTTCAAATACTGATTGAGATGTTGTCCCTCTAATAATTCGGTCTCGAGCACCTGTTTTCACATCCCATATATACAATATGCTGCCCACGTCATTACAAGAGTGCAGACTACGGCATAAACAAGCAATGTACCCTTTTACTCCATCCCAAGCAACCATTGATGGGTAACAAGAATGCCCAGGAAACATCCTCTCGACACGCATGGTTTGAAGAGAAACAAGTGCTACAAGGCCATCTTCTCCAACAGAAACAAAACAATCATCCCAAGGCTGATGAGTCGAAGCTGGTGGTAGTATTATTTGCTTAACCGCCGCAACATGGTGATGCATCACAGAAAGGAGGGAGCCGCCATCAAGATCCCAGACACGAATAGTACAATCCAAACTCCCCGATATGAGTGCTAGTCGAAAGCTTCTAGAGTCAGAGTGGGCATGCATGTGGTGTGCAGCCAAGCAAAGAATTGCTCCCTTGTGCCCCAAGAAAAATCTTTCAGAGATATGTGGGTAAACCCCTCCGCTACCAAATTGTGCGGCTGGCAACAGATTGAGAAATCGGATAACTTCTATGTCACCATTATGGAAACCATAAACTATGGCATATGGAGCATAAGAATCCTCGGAAAGTACCATCGAAGAAGACACGGTCCTTCCATGCTTTCCCGATCCATTGATGTATGCTGAGCACATCTGTGAACTTATTTCCACTCCATTGTCTGAATTGGGTAGTGAATTAGAGAGCTCTGACCTAAATTCTTCTCCCTGAAGACTGCCTTCTCCAAGAACTTTGCTCAAAGGTGGGCTCTCTGTGTTCATTGCAATACTCAAATCTAGTTGATCCATAGACCATATGGAGATGAACGGTTTCCAAAACAAGGAACCACCAATCTTATACGGACGGGATTCCATCCTAATAAGACAGTTGCCCATCTGGCAATATTGAACTACTGGCATTTCTCCCTGCTCGGATGAAATACCAGGAACTTTACATACAGCCTCACACCCAAACAAAGGAGGAGTACCAACAGCAACCTTGTACACCATGGCACCACCATTGCTGCTCCACAACACCAAGCTCCTGACCACAGTGCCATCCTCAGAGTGAGGGCCTCCCCACTCCCCTCCGTGGAGAAAAAACCCTCCAGAAAGGCAGCCCTTGACCCCTGTTTCCTCCTCCTTGCATAGCGAAGTGTTCGCCAGAGACACCTCACCCAGCACGGAACCCTCGACAACGCATTTCAACAAACAGTTCGTCTTCAGCACCAAGGCAACGACCTTCCCGTCGTCCGATAACGCCACGGCCTCCACCGTACCATCCGGCGCCTCTGCAGGTGCAAAGCTGGACAAGGAACTCACGCTGAGCCGCCTCGGCGAGTCACCCTCGACGGCCGCGCCCTCCACCACGGGCACCATTTGCGCCCGCCCCTGCGCGTCAGCCAGCACAACACTGACGGCATTGTCATCGCTGCAGACCGTGAGCGCGATCGCCCTCGGGAGCGAGACAGAGAGGGCCCCGTGGAAGGCGGTGTGAAGGACCGTGAGGGTGCGTGCATCGACGACGACAAGTGCAGACACGTGGCGGTGGGCGTGGCCGTCGTCGTGGGGGTGGCAGAGGATCGCGACCCGGGGGTTCGACGAAGCGGAGGAGGAGGTGGTGGGGAGGAGCGCGACGAGGGAAGGGGAGCCGGCCCAGGGCGGGAGCGAGCGGCGGCGGAGGCAGCGGAGGGGGGCGGAGGCGGAGAAGAGGGATAGGACGCCGGCAGTGCAGGAGACGAGGAGGGAGGCGGGGGAGGGGAGGGGGCAGAGGGCAGTGATGGCCGCGGCGTGGGCGCAGAGGAGGGAGGAGGGGCGTGGGCAGAAGGGCGGGGAAGGAGGGAGAGGCCAGTGGAGGACGGTGCCGTCGGCGGCGCCGGTGAAGAGCGCGGCGGGGGTGGCCGCGACGGCGGTGATGTGGTGGGAAGGCGGCGACGGCGACCAGAGCGCGGCCACCGAGTGGCACTTCATGGACGGGGAGATCTGGGAGGAGGAGAGTCGACCCGGCGGTGGTCGGCTGATGATCCCAGCCCAGGCGGGTAAACTAGGCTACTGTACGGGGCAAGTAACACGAGAAGCGGCGACTTCTCTAGTTCTCTTTCGGGGGAACGGCAGGCGCTCGTTGTACTGTCAATTGTTTTCTTCTTTGATTTTTTTTTATCAACTGTTTTCTTTGATTTGTCTCAAAAAAATGTTTTCTTTGATAAATTTTTTAGGGGAAATTCTTCGATAGTTTTATTAAGATGTTCTTTAACTCATTTAAAAAATGTTCTTTAACTTTTTTTTAAATAGAATTTTTTTTCAAAAGAAAAGAGAGTTAATGTACATATAATTCTCGGTTGATTCAGTCCGCGGTATTTAAAAACTCAGTTTATCTTATCCAACTTCAAAAAAATGTTGGAGTGCACTCTAAAAAAATTGAAGGTTGTGGAGCGCATATGAAAACTCAGTTTGTTGTATCCAAGCCTAAAAAAGAAATTTTCTTTCTTTTTTTGCATATAATGAAATTTGTGCTTATCTTTGACATTGATTTTTAACGAACTTGGCAAGATCAACATCAAACACTTGAAACTTGTTAGTTCATATATATAACGGTAAAATTTATATGATAGTTCATGTGCATAGCACACAATTTTAGACTAGAAAAAGTGTCGAAAAGAGAAATTTCCGTACACTACTTGAGTACATACAAAGATAGGCACTACGTTGGCCTTCAAGATCTGAGGGCGGCTAGTCAGAGTTGGAGCTCAACGGCTCATCGGCGGCCCATTCGCGCCGGAGCTCGGCCTCTTGGGCCCTGAAGGCATGGTGCAACTTGTGCTGCTCGCGCTCGCGGCGGCGGCATGGTCGCGGGTGTCAAGTGAAGATGGCGTATGTGGACGTTTTTTCTCCTCCTTGAAGGCATTGTCGATGAGTTCACCCCTGCGCTAGTGTTGGAAATATGCCCTAGAGGCAATAATAAAATGATTATTATTATATTTCCTTGTTCATGATAATTGTCTATTATTAATGCTATAATTGTATTAACCGGAAACCGTAATACATGTGTGAATACATAGACCACAACATGTCCATAGTGAACCTCTAATTGACTAGCTCGTTGATCAATAGATGGTTGTGGTTTCCTGACCATGGACATTGGATATCGTTGATAACGGGATCACATCATTAGAAGGATGATGTGATGGATAAGACCCAATCCTAAGCATAGCACAAGATCGTGTAGTTCGTCTGCTAGAGCTTTTCTAATGTCAAGTATCTTTTCCTTAGACCATGAGATTGTGCAACTCCCGGATGTCGTAGGAATACTTTGGGTGTATCAAACGTCACAACGTAACTGGGTGACTATAAAGGTGCACTACAGGTATCTCCGAAAGTGTCTGTTGGGTTGGCACAAATCGAGACTGGGATTTGTCACTTCGTATGACGGAGAGGTATCTCTGGGCCCACCCGGTAATGCATCATCATAATGAGCTCAATGTGACTAAGGAGTTAGTCACGGGATCATGAGTTACAGAACGATAAAAAGACTTACCTGTAACGAGATTGAACGAGGTATGGGTATACCGACGATCGAATCACGGGCAAGTAACATACCGATTGACAAAGGGAATTGTATACGGGATTGATTGAATCCCCGACATCGTGGTTCATTCGATGAGATCATCGTGGAACATGTGGGAGCCAATATGGGTATCTAGATCTTGCTATTGGTTATTGGCCGGAGAGGCATCTCGGTCATGTCTGCGTGTTTTCCGGACCCGTAGGGTCTACACATTTAAGGTTCGGTGACGCTAGAGTTGTAATGGGAATTGTATGTGGTTACCGAAAGTTGTCCGGAGTCTCGGATGAGATCCCGGACGTCATGAGGAGTTTCAGAATGGTCCGGAGGTAAAGATTTGTATATGGGAAGTCTTATTTTGGCCACCGAAAAATGTTCGAGATTTTTCGGTATTGTACCGGAAAGGTTCTAGAAGGTTCCGGAGTGGGGCCCACCTGCATGGGGGGACCCACATGAACGTGGGTAGTAGGGGCAAGGCCCCACACCCCTGGTCAAGGCGCACCAAGATCCCCCTTTAGAAGGAATAAGATCATATCCCGAAGGGATAAGATCAAGATCCCTAAAAAGGGGGATAACAATCAGCGGGGAAGGGAAAGGATGGGATTTCTTTCCTCCCACCTTTGCCAACGCCTCAATGGACTTGGAGGGCAAAAAACAAGCCCCCTCCACCCCTATATATGGTGGGGAGGTGCATGGGAGCTTAACCCCTTGCCCCTGGCGCAGCCCTGCTCCCTCCTACACCTCCTCCTCCTCCATAGCGCTTAGCGAAGCTCTGCCGGAGAACCACGAGCTCTATCGCCACCACGCCATTGTGCTGCCGGAGTTCTCCCTCAACTTCTCCTCTCCCCTTGCCGGATCAACAAGGAGGAGACGTCCCCGGGTTGTACGTGTGTTGAACGCGGAGGCGCCGTCCGTTCGGCGCTTGGATCGGATCTTCCGCGATTTGAATCACCGCGAGTACGACTCCATCAACCGCGTTCTTGTAACGCTTCTGCTTAGCGATCTTCAAGGGTATGAAGATGCACTCCCTCTCTCTCATTGCTAGCATCTCCTTGATTGATCTTGGTGACACATAGGAAATTTTTGAATTATTACTACGTTCCCCAACAGCGGCATCGTGAGCTAGGTCTATGCGTAGATTATATGCACGAGTAGAACACAAGTAGTTGTGGGCGATGATTTGTTCAATTAGCTTACCGTTACTAGTCCTGTCTGAAGGAAATATGCCCTAGAGGCAATAATAAAGTTATTATTTATTTCCTTATATCATGATAAATGTTTATTATTCATGCTAGAATTGTATTAACCGGAAACATAATACATGTATGAATACATAGACAAACAGAAAGTCACTAGTATGCCTCTACTTGACTAGCTCGTTAATCGAATATGGTTATGTTTCCTAACCATAGACATGAGTTGTCATTTGATTAATGGGATCACATCATTAGGAGAATGATGTGATTGACATGACCCATTCTGTTAGCTTAGCACACGATCGTATAGTATGTTGTTATTGCTTTCTTCATGACTTATACATGTTCCTATGACTATGAGATTATGCAACTCCCGTTTACTGGAGGAACACTTTGTGTGCTACCAAACGTCACAACGTAACTGGGTGATTATAAAGGTGCTCTACAGGTGTATCCGAAGGTACTTGTTGGGTTGGCGTATTTCGAGATTAGGATTTGTCACTCCGATTGTTGGAGAGGTATCTTTGGGCCCTCTCGGTAATGCACATCACTTAAGCCTTGCAAGCATTGCAGCTAATGAGTTAGCTGTGGGATGATGTATTACGGAACGAGTAAAGAGACTTGTCGATAACGAGATTGAACTAGGTATTGAGATACCGACGATCGAATCTCGGGCAAGTAACATACCGATGACAAAGGGAACAACGTATGTTGTTATGCGGTCTGACCGATAAAGATCTTCGTAGAATATGTGGGAGCCAATATGAGCATCCAGGTTCCGCTATTGGTTATTGACCGAAGACGTGTCTCGGTCATGTCTACATAGTTCTCGAACCCGTAGGGTCCGCACGCTTAACGTTACGATGACAGTTATATTATGAGTTTATGTGTTTTGATGTACCGAAGGTTGTTAGGAGTCCTGGATGTGATCACGGACATGACGAGGAGTCTCAAAATGACCGAAACATGAAGATTGATATATAGGAAGCCTATGTTTGGATATCGGAAGTGTTCCGGGTGAAATAGCGATTTTACCGGAGTACCGAGGGGTTACCGGAACCCCCCGGGGACTTAATGGGCCTTAATGGGCCTAGGTGGAAGAGAGGAGAGGCGGCTAGGGCAGGGCCGCGCGCCCCTCCCCCCAGTCCAAATAGGACAAGGAGAGGGGGGCGGCGCCCCCCTTCCTTCTTATCCTCCACTCTTTCCCCCTCCAAAGTCCTAACCCAACTAGGAAAGGGGGGAGTCCTACTCCCGGTGGGAGTAGGACTCCTCCTGGCGCGCCTCCTCCCTGGCCGGCCCCACGCCCCCTTGCTCCTTTATATGCGGGGGCAGGGGGCACCCCATAGACGCAACAATTGATCATTGATCTCTTAGCCATGTGCGGTGCCCCCTCCACCATAGTCCACCTCGATAATACTGTAATGGTGCTTAGGCGAAGCCCTGCGTCGGTAGAACATCAACATCGTCACCATGCCGTCGTGCTGACGAAACTCTCCCTCAACACTCGGCTGGATTGGAGTTCGAGGGACGTCATCGGGTTGAACGTGTGCTGAACTCGGAGGTGCCGTACGTTCGGTACTTGATCGGTCGGATCGTGAAGACGTACGACTACATCAACTGTGTTGTGCTAACGCTTCCGCTTTCGGTCTACGAGGGTACGTAGACAACACTCTCCCCTCTCATTGCTATGCATCACCATGATCATGCGTGTGCGTAGGAATTTTTTTGAAATTACTACGTTCCCCAACACTATCTTGATTTGCCGGCATTGTGGGATGAAGCGGCCCGGACTGACCTTACACGTACGCTTACGTGAGACAAGTTCCACCGACTGACATGCACTTGTTGCATAAGATGGCTAGCGGGTGTCTGTCTCTCCCACTTTAGTCGGATCGGATTCGATGAAGAGGGTCCTTATGAAGGGTATATATCAATTAACATATCACCTTTGTGGCTTTTGCGTAGGTAAGAAACGTTCTTGTTAGAAAACCATAGCAGCCACATAAAACATGCAACAACAATTAGAGGACGTCTAACTTGTTTTTGCAGGGTATGCTATGTGATGTGATATGACCAAAAGGATGATGAATTATATATGTGATGTATGAGATTGATCATGTTCTTGTAATAGGAATCAGGACTTGCATGTCGATGAGTATGACAACCGGCATGAGCCATAGGAGTTTTCTTAATTTATTGTATGACTTGCGTGTCAATGAAAACACCATGTAATTACTTTACTTTATTGCTAACCGATAGCCATAGTAGTAGAAGTAATAGTTGGCGAGACAACTTCATGAAGACACGATGATGGAGATCATGATGATGGAGATCATGGTGTCATGCCGGGTGATGAAGGTGATCATGCCGCGCCTCGAAGATGGAGATCAAAAGCGCAAGATGATATTGCCCATATCATGTCACTTTATGATTTGCATGTGATGTTTATCATGTTTACATCTTATTTGCTTAGAACGACGGTAGCATAAATAAGATGATCCCTCGCTAAAATTTCAAGAAATGTGTTCCCCCTAAGTGTGCACCGTTGCGAAGGTTCGTTGTCTCGAAGCACCACGTGATGATCAGGTGTAATAGATTCTAATGTTCACATACAACGGGTGTAAGCCAGATTTACACATGCGAAACACTTAGGTTGACTTGACGAGCCTAGCATGTACATACAGGACCGCGGAACACGAGAGACCGAAAAGTCGAACATGAGTCATGTAGTAGATGCGATCAACATGGAGATGTTCACCGTTGATGACTAGTCCGTCTCACGTGATGATCGGACACGGCCTAGTCGATTCGGATCATGTATCACTTAGATGACTAGAGGGATGTCTATCTGAGTGGGAGTTCATCAAATAATTTGATTAGATGAACTTAGTCTAAAATTGTATTTACAATCTATCTTGTAGACCCAATGGCCCACGCTAATGTTGCCCTCAACTTCAACACGTTCCTAGAGAAAACCAAGCTGAAAGATGATGGAATCAACTATAAGGACTGGGTCCGTAACTTGAGGATCATCCTCATAGCTTCCAAGAAAGCATATGTCCTTGAAGCACCGTGATGTCTACTATGCAACTTTATTCTTGTAGAGACGTGTTGGGCCTCCAAGCGCAGAGTTTTGTAGGACAGTAGCAATTTTCCCTCAAGTGGATGACCTAAGGTTTATCAACCCGTGAGAGGTGTAGGATGAAGATGGTCTCTCTCAAACGACCATGGAACCAAATACAAGAAATCTCTAGTGTCCCCAACACACCCAATACAATGGCAAATTGTATAGGTGCACTAGTTCGGTGAAGAGACGGTGATAAAAGCGTAATATTGATGGTAAAAATATATTTTTATAATCTGAATAAATAAAAACAGCAAGGTAGCAAATAGTAAACGGGGAAAAAAATGGTATTGCAATGCTTGAAAATGAGGCATAGGGTCCGTACTTTCGCTAGTGCAATCTCTCAACAGTGCTAATATAATTGGATCATATAACCATCCCTCAACGTGCGATAAAGAGTCACTCCAAAGTTCCTATCTAGCGGAGAACATAAGAAAAAATTGTTTGCAGGGTACGAAACCACCTCAAAGCTATTCTTTCCATTCGATATATTCAAGAGTTCGTACTAAAATAACACAAAGCTATTCTTTCCATTCAATCTATCCTAGAGTTCGTACTAAAATAACACCAAAGCAAATTTATATTCATAATACTCAATCCAACACAAAGAACTTCAAAGAGTGCCCCAAGATTTCTACCAGAGAAACAAAGACAAGAACATGCATCAACCCCTATTCATAGATTACCCCAATGTCACCTCGGGAATCCGCGAGTTGAGTGCCAAAACATATATCAAGTGAATAAATACAATACCCCATTGTCACCACGAGTATTCAACTGCAAGACATATATCAAGTGTTCTTGATGTGATCAGAAGCGCTATTTCATGTGCCATCACGATGGAAGAAAAACATGCACTTTTTGCTAGTTGCACTTTGATGAACATGAGAGCGGAAGCGCCACATATCCTTATTGGAGAAGTTTCTGTCGAACTTGTTGCTAAGCAAAAAGTGAAGCCAAACTTCAGGGCTCCTCCGAGATGGTAATCAACGTGGCTGAAATAGATAATTAGTATATTTAATATTGGGTACAACTTGTGCGTACCGTAGTGCCCGTTTGTTAATTTCCTAGTAGGTACTAGTCGGGTCGTGAGTCCTAGTTCTGTTTGGATTCTAGTGATCAGCGTTGCCGGATACTTAATTAGTTAAATCATAATAAGTTTGAATAGGAAAGAGATAGAGTCCGATTGGATTTGGGTTTGTTTGGATCGTTTTGCCTATGATGTACGTCGCCTATATAACAGGCAGGCTTAAGCCTTTGTACGGACGAAAGATTTGGAGTTGAAAGTACAGAGAAAAGCATCGCGTGGGATGCACCAAATATCTGAGTTCTTTTGCTAATTCTTGAGGGATTTAGTTGCTGCTGCGCGCCCGGTTTGATCCTATCGTTTCCGTTCGCAAGTTTTATTCTTTGGTCTTCTTGCATATTGCTTGATCCGAAGAACTGATATGCTATTCATCGTCTACGTCTGCTATTATGATTTCTGTTCGTCGTGGAATTTTCTACTTCGTTGAGTACCGTGAAAGATTGGGCCAACAAAAGACTCGCCATCTAGTCGGGTTACGTCAAGTGGTATTCAAAGCAAGGTTGATCACGGTACAATTTTCTCTCTCTGGTTCTTCAGTTGATCTACTTGAGTTGCTACAATGGTGAATTCATAGAAATCAAATTCAAGTGTGCATGGTGCACATGAAGGAGATGCGGAAGACGAGTTGCCCTTGCCCACCTATGATCCAAGTGTTGCGCCGGCTATCGTTCTAGGATTGAAGGCAACTCATGACTATGTGCTGAATCTAGTGGGGAGGCGCATCAATAAGGTTGAGGAAAGTCTAAGAAAAAAGATTGCTGATTTGACTGAGGCCGTTCATTGACTGAGACCACGTTCACCACCTAGTGATGGGTCTGCTGCACCGCGTCGTCATCGGCAATTATCTGGACAGCGGGTAGGCGAACAAGTTCGCAACAATGGTGAGCATCAAGACCATCAGTCTGAGGGGGCTGGTAGCTATTATGAGCCTGTGCGGCGTGCTTATAACCATCATGGAGGTGGCCTACACCATGGGAGAGGACATGAACATCCGCGGCGCGCCTACGAAGATGATGGTATTGGAAGAATAAAAAAAATCATACCGTCGTTTAGCGGCAAAGACAATCCAGATGATTATTTGGAGTGGGAGATGCACGTGGATCAGATTTTTTATGGACAGCGGTACACCAAGGAGAAAAAGGTTCGTGTTGCATCTATTGAGTTCACGGGCTATGCTTTAATATGGTGGAACCAACTATGTCGCGCGGGAGGACGTCCGGAGTCTTGGAATGAGATGAAGAGTATCATGAAGAGACGCTTTGTTCCACAACACTTCACTAGGACCTTGTACACACGCTTGCAGCAGCTTCGACAAGGTAACTCTAGTGTTGAGGAGCATTATAAAGAGATGGAAATATTGTTGATTCATACAGGGGTAGAGGAGAAAGAACAGGCTACAATGGCACGGTTAATTCATGGTCTGAAATCAGAGATACGAGACCGTGTCGATATGGTTGAATATACGGGATTACAGGGATTATTGCACCATGCCATTCGAGCGGAGTAGCAAGTAAAGCGTCGTGGTGGTCATGATAATTCATCAAACTCGGTGCAGCGTAATTTTCAGCGAGAGGGTGGTGGTAATAGTGGTTTCAAAACAGATTCTAAGCTGGCTACAAAGGAAGTATCTCAATCCAAGGTTGAATCGTCTCATGCTTCTAACTCTCGTACTAGTGATATTGTGTGCTTCAGGTGTGGTGGCAGGGGGCATAAAAAGTTTGAGTGTCCTAATGAGAGAAGAGTCCTCCTCGCGGAAGAAGGATACATGTCTGCGAGCGATGGAGAAAAAAATACTGACACGTCTAGTGAGAAATCTGAAGATGATGAAAAAGTGACTGCAAGTTTTGAAGCTGTAGAAGCATACCCATCATTAATGGTGCAACGAGTGCCAGAAGATCGTATTGAGGATAAGGGACAGAGATGGAATATTTTCCAGTCTTCGGTTAAGATCAACAACACCAATTGCAAGCTAATAATAGACGGTGGAAGCTACATCAATGCAGTCAGTAAAGCGTTAGTTGATGATTTGGGGTTGCCCGCATGGAAGCACCCACAACCCCACCATGTCGAGTGGATGTACCATACCGGAAAGCTCAAGGTCACTCATAAGGTGCGCGTCAAATTCTTTGTTGGTGATTATACTGATACGGTGATCTGTGATGTCATACCCATGGATGCATGTCACTTGTTATTGGGAAGGCTGTGGCAATACGACCATAACGCGACACATGAAGGTCGAACCAACACTTACTCATTCTAGGATGCCGGGAAGCGACGTGTGTTACGGCCGATGTTTGACAACGCAATCAAGGTGGATGAACATGTTGCATTGCAGAAGAAGGTTGCAATGGTTCCTCCGAAACCGAGGACGGTTTCCTTTCAAGGGGGAAGGGATGATGTGATCAGAAGCGCTATTTCATGTGCCATAACGAAGGAAGAAAAACATGCACTTTCTGCTAGTTGCACTTTGATGAACATGAGAGCGGAAGCGCCACATATCCTTATTGGAGAAGTTCCTGTCGAACTTGTTGCCGAGCAAAAAGTGAAGCCAAACTTCAGGACTCCTCCGAGATGGTAATCAACGTGGCTGAAATAGATAATTAGTATATTTAGTATTGGGTACAACTTGTGCATACTGTAGTGTCCGTTTGTTAATTTCCTAGTAGGTACTAGTCAGGTCGTGAGTCCTAGTTCTATTTGGATTCTAGTGATCAGCGTTGCAGGATACTTAATTAGTTAAATCCTAATAAGTTTGAATAGGAAAGAGATAGAGTCCGATTGGAGTTGGTTTTGTTTGGATCGTTTTGCCTAGGATGTGCGTCGCCTATATAACAGGCAGGCTTAAGCCTTTGTACGAACGGAAGTTTTGAAGTTAAAAATACAGAGAAAAGCATCGCGTGGGATGCACCAAATATCTGAGTTCTTTTGCTAATTCTCGAGGGATTTAGTTGCTGCTGCGCGCCCGGTTCAATCCTATCGTTTCCGTTCACACGTTTTATTCTTTGGTCTTCTTGCATATTGCTTGATCCGAAGAACCAATCTGCTATTCATCGTCTACATCTGCTATTACGATTTCTGTTCATCGTGGAATTTTCTACTTCGTTGAGTACCGTGAAAGATTGGGCCAAAAAAAGACTCGCCATCTATTCGGGTTACATCAGTTCTCAAATCCATAAAAGTATTCAATCTGATAACAATAAAATCTCAAAGGAAAACTCAATTCATCACAACAAGTAGAGAGGGGGGAACACCATATGATCCAACTATATTAACAAAGCCCACGATACATCAAGATCATGACATCTCAAGAACACGAGAGAGAGAGAGAGAGATTAAACACATAGCTACTGGTACAAACCCTCAGCCCCGATAGTGGACTACTCCCTCCTCATCGTGGTGGCTGCCGGGATGATGAAGGCCACCGGTGATGATTCCCCCTCCGGCAGGGTGCCGAAACGGGGTCTAGATTGGGTTTTGGTGGCTACAGAGGCCTACAGTGTCGACACTTCTTATCTAGGTTAACTTCTGATGGTTTCTCTATTTATAGGATTTTTTGGCGTTGGTTTCATGCAAAGATGGGCCTCGAGGTGAGCACAACCCATCGGGGCACGGGCAAGGGCCCAGGTGCGCCCCGGTGTCTTGTGCCCTACTCCTTCACCTCCTGGTCCTTCCACGAAGCTTTGGGGGTCTCTTTTGTTCCAAAAAAATGATCAAAAAGTTTCTGCTCATTTGGAGAACTTTCATTTCTGCACAAAAAATAACACCACGGTAGTTCTGATGAAAACAGCATCAGTCCGGGTTAGTTCCATGCAAATCATACCAAAACCATATAAAATTGTTGTAAATATGGCATGAATACTTCATAAATTGTAGATATGTTGGAGATGTATCACACCGCTAGGTGACGCATCCATTTTCCCAGCAACTCAAGACGTTATGAACGCTTGGTAGTCGTGTAGTGATGATTACTCCCTGGCTCAGTGCGGCATGCTTTACAGCTTAGAACCGGGGCTCCAAAAGCGTTTTGAGCAACATGGAGCATATGAGATCACTACTGCAGGATGCTGCTAACGCGACACTACGATCAGAGACCCTTCGACGAAATTGTGTGCGATGCAATAATCACAAACGATGGTGTAAAAAACCATCAAAAAAGGTGCAAAACGTTTGCAATGATGGATGCATCAAACATGATTCAGATTTTTGTTGCGTGTGCGATTCAGGGCATACGGTTCAGTTCAATTAACCGTTTTCGATGAGGAGGAACAAAAGAAATGGGCAGCCAAATGAAGGTGTGTGCGATGTACAACATACGGTTCACTCGGATGAACTATTTGTGATTAGGCAACACAAAAGAAACGGTCAGCCAGATCAAGGTGTGTGCTATGTACAACATACAGTTCACTCGGATGAACTGTTTGTGACTAGGCAACACAAAAGAAACGGCCGGCCAGATCAAGGTGTGTGTGATGTACGACATGGGGTTCACCTGGATGAACTGTTTGCGTTGAGACAAGAGAACAGAAATGGTTCAATATAACAAATACCATAAATATTGCAAGGTTCAAGTTCAAAGATTACAACGCCCAAATTCAAACATTGCAAGCTGCGTCATTTCTGAAAAGGGATCAGTCGCTGATAAGTCATGTATGGGTTTGACACAATAACTTCCAATTGCTTTGCCATATGCTCTTCCAATACGAAGTTTGGCATTTTTGGAGGCACTTCCATTCCGCAGTACCAGCCGCCTCTGATAATCATACCATGGATCTTTCCTAATTAAATGCGTGTTCAACCTCAGTACCCTCAGCACCTTTGCTCTGGCAAGAAAGAACATGGCGAATGTAATCTCCGGTGGGGTCCCTCGGTAGGAGTTCAAAGTAATATTTGAGAGATGCAGATCCAGGCATTCGATGTGATTGTCGTTATCAACATCTTCCACCGGGCCTAATATGCATTGCAAAAGAAGAGAACGTGTTAGTGCCTACATGCAGTTTTGAACACTGCTACACGCCCATTTGGTTTGCAGGATTTGTAAAATGCACCAACGTGCCATCTTTGATCTGGCATGATCAACATGGGCATTAATTTGATTACAATCTAGAAACATGTAGCCTACTTCATAAGAGGTTGGATTGGATGAAAAATTCCCTAAGAAAACTAGTACAGATGAATCCAAAGGAGAAATCCTTATGGACGATTATAACCATATGAATGAAGCAACCAATATGGGGTGGGGGTGTATGTCCTAAAATCCTCCAAAATTCCTTCAGAAATCGTAGTACATAGTCATTGTAAACTTGGAAAAAGGTGCAAAAAATTGAACTCCCTTATGGTTAACATTTAACAGGAAAGGAACATCACCTTGATATACAACTTCTTCAGGAACGGAAAGCATCTCAGGCAACTTAAAACTTGGTCTAGGTTGGCGACGACAGATTCTAGTGCCAAGACCTTCACTGTGCCCAAAGTCTGGGTGAAGCTTCGCTGGATGACAGACGAACATACATCTTCAAAACTAGAAATAACGTTGATATCAAGAAGGAGAGGTATATAAGGCGACTGTTGTACCAGAAAGTTGTAGTATTTGACAGACGAGTAGCCCGCCACTTTCAATTTTGGCGCAGAAATGACATTGATTCTTGTTGGACCTTGTTGATCAACTACAAGTAATCTCTCAAGTGAAGGTGTGTCCTGGATGACCATATTGTGGTCCACCTTTTGTGATCTCTTGTTGCAGCACCAGCAACGCACATAAATAGTGCGGAGAGTCCTGGAGGTGATGTGCAAGGTACTTGACCAATTCATCGCCTGAAGATGAAGGAACTCGAGTGTAGTACAGCCGCGGAGCAGGCGCTCCATGTCATCCTTTGGGATGTGGAGGGCGACGAGCTCGAGGTGCTTCAGTCGTGGTAGAAAAAGAGCGGGCGCGTCATTAGGGGGGTGGCAGTTCATGAACTTGGCGAGGCGCAGCGTGGGCGCGAAGTGGAGCGCGGACGTTGGTGAAGGAAATATGCCCTAGAGGCAATAATAAAGTTGTTATTTATATTTCCTTATATCATGATAAATGTTTATTATTCATGCTAGAATTGTATTAATTGGAAATTAGTACATGTGTGAATACATAGACAAACAGAGTGTCACTAGTATGCCTCTACTTGACTAGCTCATTAATCAAAGATGGTTAAGTTTCCTAGCCATGGACAAAGAGTTGTCATTTGATAAACGGGATCACATCATTATAGAATGATGTGATTGACTTGACCCATCCATTAGCTTAGAACGATGATTATTTAGTTTGTTGCTATTGCTTTCTTCATAACTTATACATGTTCCTATGACAATGAGATTATGAAACTCCCGAATACCGGAGGAACACTTAGTGTGCTATCAAACATCACAACGTAACTGGGTGATTATAAAGATGCTCTACAGGTGTCCCTGATGGTGTTTGTTGAGTTGGCATAGATCTGTTGGGGAACGTAGTAATTTAAAAAAATTCCTACGCACACACAGGATCATGGTGATGCATAGCAACGAGAGGGGAGAGTGTGTCCACGTACCCTCGTAGACCGAAAGCGGAAGCGTTATGACAACGCGGTTGATGTCGTCGTACGTCTTCACGATCCGACCGATCCAAGTACCGAACGCATGGCACCTCCGCGTCTGCACACGTTCAGCTCGATGACGTCCCACGAACTCCGATCCAGCAGAGCTTCGAGGGAGGGTTCCGTCAGCACGACGGCGTGATGACGGTGATGATGATGCTACCGATGCAGGGCTTCGCCTAAGCACCGCTACGATATGACCAAGGTGGATTATGGTGGAGGGGGGCACTGCACACGGCTAGGAGAGATCAACAGATAAACTTGTGTGTCTATGGGGTGCCCCCTGGCCATGTATATAAAGGAGTGGAGGAGGGCGAGAGGGCTGGCCCCTATGGCGCGCCCTGGAGGAGTCCTACTCCCACCGGGAGTAGGATTCCTCCCCTTCCAAGTAGTAGGAGTAGGAGACAAGGAAGGGAAAGAGGGAAGAGGAGGAAGGAGGGGGCGCCGCCCCTCCCCCTAGTCCAATTCGGACTAGTCATTGGGGGACGCGCGGCCTGCCTCTCTCTCTCTCTCTCTCTCTCTCCTAAAGCCCAATAAGGCCCATATACTTCTTCCCCCGTATTTCCGTAACTCCTCGGTACTTCGAAAAATTACCCGAACCACTCGGAACCTTTCCGATGTCCGAATATAGTCGTCCAATATATCAATCTTTACGTCTCGACCATTTCGAGACTCCTTGTCGTGTCCCCGATCTCATACGGGACTTCGAACTACCTTCAGTACATCAAATCACATAGAGTCATAATACAAATCGTCACCGAACATTAAGCGTGCGGACCCTACGGGTTCGAGAACTATGTAGACATGACCGAGACACGTCTCTGGTCAATAACCAATAGCGAAACCTAGATGCTCATATTTGCTCCCACATATTCTACGAAGATCTTTATCGGTCAAACCGCATAACAACATATGTTGTTCCCTTTGTCATCGGTATGTTACTTGCCCGAGATTCGATCGTCAGTATCTCAATACCTAGTTCAATCTCGTTACCGGCAAGTCTATTTACTCGTTCCGTAATGCATCATCCCGCAACTAACTCATTAGTCACATTGCTTGCAAGGCTTATAATGATGTGCATTACCGAGAGGGCCCAGAGATACCTCTCCGACAATCGGAGTGACAAATCCTAATCTCGAAATACGCCAACTCAACAAGTACTTTCGGAGACACCTGTAGAACACCTTTATAATCACCCAGTTACGTTGTGACGTTTGGTAGCACACAAAGTGTTCCTCCGGTAACAGAAGTTGCATAATCTCATAGTCATAGGAACATGTATAAGTCATGAAGAAAGCAATAGCAACATACTAAATGATCAAGTGCTAAGCTAACGGAATGGGTCAAGTCATTCACATTATTCTCCTAATGATGTGATCTCGTTAATCAAATGACAACTCATGTCTATGGTTAGGAAACTTAACCATATTTGATTAACGAGCTAGTCAAGTAGAGGCATACTAGTGACACTATGTTTGTCTTTGTATTCACGCATGTATTATGTTTCCGGTTAATACAATTTTAGCATGAATAATAAACATTTATCATGAAATAAGGAAATAAATAATAACTTTATTCTTGCCTCTAGGGCATATTTCCTTCAAGATCAAGATTAGGATTTGTCACTTCGAGTATCGGAGAGGTATCTCTGGGCCCTCTCGGTAATGCACATAACTATAAGCCTTGCAAGCATTGTGACTAACGAGTTAGTTGCGGGATGATGCATTACGGAACGAGTAAAGAGACTTGCCGGTAATGAGATTGAACTAGGTATTGAGATACCGACGATCGAATCTCGGGCAAGTAACATACCGATGACAAAGGGAACAACGTATGTTGTTATGCGGTTTGACCGATAAAGATCTTCGTAGAATATGTGGGAGCCAATATGAACATCCAGGTTTCGCTATTGGTTATTGACCGGAGACGTGTCTCGGTCATGTCTACATAGTTCTCGAACCCGTAGGGTCCGCACGCTTAACGTTCGGTGACGTTCGGTATTATGAGTTTATGTGTTTTGATGTACCGAAGGTAGTTTGGAGTCCCGGATATGATCACGGACATGACGAGGAGTCTCAAAATGGTCGAGACATAAAGATCGATATATTGGATGACTATGTTGGGACATCGGAATGGTTCCGGGTGAGTTCAGGCATTTACCGGAGTACCAGGAGGTTTCCGGAACCCCCCGGGAGTGTATGTGCCTTATTGGGCCTTATTGGGAGAGAGGAGGAGCCGGTCTAGGAGGGGGCCCGCCCCCCAAGCCCAATCCGAATTGGGAGGGGGGCCGGCCCCCCTTTCCTTCCTCTCTCTCTCCTCCTTCCTTCCTCTCCTACTCCTACTTGGAAAAGGAGGAATCCTACTCCTGGTGGGAGTAGGACTCCCCTAGGGCGTGCCATAGAGAGGTCCGGCCCTCCCCCTCTCCCACTCCTTTATATACGGGGAGGAGGGCACCCCATAGAGACATAAGTTGATCATTGTCTTAGCCGTGTGCGGTGCCCCCCTCCACCATAATCCACCTCGGTCATATCATCGTAGTGCTTAGGTGAAGCCCTGCGCCAGTAGCTTCATCATCATCGTCATCATGCCATTGTGCTGACGAAGCTCTCCCTCGACACTCAGCTGGATCGAGAGTTCGTGGGACGTCACCGAGTTGAACGTGTGCAGATCGCGGAGGTGCCGTACTTTCGGCACTAGGATCGGTCGGATCGTGAATACGTACGACTACATCAACCGCGTTGTCATAACGCTTCTGCTTACGGTCTATGAGGGTACGTGGACTATACTCTCCCCTCTCGTTGTTATGCATCACCATGATAGATCTTGCGTGTGCGTAGGATTTTTTTTTGAAATTACTGAGTTCGCCAACAATGGCATCCGAGCCAGGTCTATGCGTAGATGTTATATGCACGAGTAGAACACAAAGATTTGTGGGCGATAATAGTCAAAATGCTTACCAGCATGTCATACTTTGATTCGGCGGTATTGTTGGATGAAGCGGCTCAGACCGATATTACGCGTACGCTTATGCGAGACTGGTTCTACTGACGTGCTTCACACAAAGGTGGCTAGTGGGTGTCAGTTTCTCCAACTTTAGATGAATCGAGTGTGACTACGCCCGGTCCTTATTGAAGGTTAAAACATCACACTTGACGAAAAATCATTGTGGTTTTGATGCGGAGGTAAGAACGGTTGTTGCTCAGCCCGTAACAGCCACATAAAACTTGCAACAACAAAGTAGAGGACGTATAACTTGTTTTTGCAGGGCATGTTGTGATGTGATATGGTCAAGACATGATGCTAAATTTTATTGTATGAGATGATCATGTTTTGTAACAGAGTTATCGGCAACTGGCAGGAGCCATATGGTTGTCGCTTTATTGTATGAAATGCAATCGACATGTAATTGATTTACTTTATCACTAAGCGGTAGCGATAGTCGTAGTAGCAATAGTTGGCGAGACGACAACGATGCTTCGATGGAGATCAAGGTGTCAAGCCGGTGACGATGGTGATCATGACGGTGCTTTGGAGATGGAGATCAAAGGCACAAGATGATGATGGCCATATCATATCACTTATATTGGTTGCATGTGATGTTTATCCTTTATGCATCTTATTTTGCTTAGTTCGATGGTAGCATTATAAGGTGATATCTCACTAAATTTCAAGGTATATGTGTTCTCCCTGAGTATGCACCGTTGCTACAGCTCGTCGTGCCGAGACACCATGTGATGATCGGGTGTGATAAGCTCTACGTTCACATACAACGGGTGCAAGACAGTTTTGCACATGCAGAATACTCAGGTTAAACTTGACGAGCCTAGCATATGCAGATATGGCCTCGGAACACTAAGACCGAAAGGTCGAGCGTGAATCATATAGTAGATATGATCAACATAGTGATGTCCACCATTGAAAACTACTCCATCTCACGTGATGATCGGACATGGTTTAGTTGATATGGATGACATGATCACTAGATGATTAGAGGGATGTCTATCTAAGTGGGAGTTCTTAAGTAATATGATTAATTGAACTTTAATTTTTCATGAACTTAGTACCTGATAGTGTTTTTGTAGGATCGGAAGTATGTCTAGAGGGGGGTGATTAGACTACTTGACCAAATAAAAATCTATCATTTTCCCAATTTTAGTTCTTGGCAGATTTTAGCAATTTTAACATAAGTCAAACAATCTCACACGATTCAAGCAAGCATGCAAAAGAGTATATGAGCAGCGGAAAGTAAAGCATACAACTTGCAAGAATGTAAAGGGAAGGGTTTGGAGGATTCAAACGCAATTGGAGACACGGATGTTTTTGGCGTGGTTCCGATAGGTGGTGCTATCGTACATCCACGTTGATGGAGACTTCAACCCACGGTGGGTAACGGTTGCGCGAGTCCACGGAGGGCTCCACCCACGAAGGGTCCACAAAGAAGCAACCTTGTCTATTCCATCATGGCCGTCGCCCACGAAGGACTTGCCTCACTAGCGGTAGATCTTCACGAAGTAGGCGATCTCCTTGCCCTTACAAACTCCTTGGTTCAACTCCACAATCTTGTCGGAGGCTCCCAAGTGACACCTAGCCAATCTAGGAGACACCACTCTCCAAGAAGTAACAAATGGTGTGTTGATAATGAACTCCTTGCTCTTGTGCTTCAAATGATAGTCTCCCCAACACTCAACTCTCTCTCACAAGATTTGGATTTGGTGGAAAGAATATTTGAGTGGAAAGCAACTTGGAGAAGGCTAGAGATCAAGATTCATATGGTAGGAATGGAATATCTTGACCTCAACACAAGTGTAGGTGGTTCTCTCTCAGAAAATGTGTATTGGGAGTGAAGATCTGTTCTGATGGCTCTCTCCACGAATGAAGAGTGGGTGGAGGGGTATATATAGCCTCCACACAAAATCTAACCGTTACACACAATCTGCTAGACTCGGTGGGACCGAATCGTTAAACTCGGTCGGAGCGATTCAGCAAACCTAGTGACCGTTAGGATATTCGGTGGGACTGAGATGCAACTCGGTAGGACCGATATGGTTAGGGTTAGGGCATAACGTAATCTCGATGTGACCGACTGCACAAACTCGGTGAGACCGATTTTGGTAATAAGCTAACCAGAGAGTTGGTCAGGTAAACTTGGTGGGACCGATTCGCTCTTTTCGGTGAGACCGAAATGTTACGAAAGGGAAACACTGAGTTTACATTGCAATCTCGGTGGGACCGATCGCTCACTTTGGTTGGACCGAAACGTTACAAAGGGAAACAGAGAAATTGCAATCCCATCTCGGTGAGACCGAGATCCCTATCGGTGAGACCGATTTGCTAGGGTTTGTGGCAGTGGCTATGACATGTGAAACTCGGTGGCTCCGGATAGAAAGAATCGGTGGGGCTGAGTTTGACTTTTGGTTTGGGTCATATGTGGATATGGAAAGGTAGTTGAGGATTTTGGAGCATATCACTAAGCACATGAAGCAAGAGGCTCATTAAGCAACACCTCATCCCTCCTTAATAGTATTGGCTTTTCCTATGGACTCAATGTGATCTTGGATCACTAAAATATAAAATGTAGAGTCTTGTTCTTGAAGCTTGAGCCAATCCTTTGTCCTTATAATTTTGAGGGATCCACTTTCCTCATCCATGCCATGCCATCCATTGAGCTTTTCTGAAATATTCATCTTGGAATAATGTTAGCTCAATGAGCTATATGTTGTTAGGAATTACCAAAACCACCCAGGGATAGTTGCACTTTCAATCTCCCCCTTTTTGGTAATTGATGACAACATATAGATCAAAGCTTCGACAAATGATAATAAGAATGGAATATATCGTCGCTTTTGAGAAGTATGTGATAAGTAAGAGCTCCCCCTAAATTTGTGCATATTTAAGATTTGCTTTGGACTGCAAATGCACAATGAGTTAGGATCATGGGTTACTCTTCCATGTCACATACATCTTGGTGGAGCGCTCAAAATGATAAGAATTAAATGCATGCACTCATCACCAAGCAAAGTGAATGATCAACATAAAGATAAACTGATAATAACATCCAACAAGCATTAAGTGTAGCTTATGATCAAACACATGATCATCAATGTCTCACAAATTACGGTATAGTATCTCAAGCACTCAAAAGCAAATAAAGTTCAACCAAAAGACAAGAGAGAACAAATGCAGACTCTCTCTCTCTCTCTCTCTTGAAGCCTATGAACTATACATTTTTCTCCCCCTTTGGCAACAAGTTACCAAAAAGTTCATAGAAAATGCATAGGACTAAACGACTCTCAGGCTTGGTCTTTAGTTGGTGGAGTCCGGATAACGCCAAGGACGAAGGCTTCGGTAGAAGTGGTTGGAGCTGCTAGGGTAGGAGCTGGAGCTGGTGGAACTGAAGCTATAGCTGGTGCATAAGTGGTGGCTCTGGTGTCAGGAACTGGCACTGCAGATGATCTCTGAGCCCTGGGCACCCTGGCGAATGCATCAGTTGTGGTCTTGCCCTTCCTCTCCTGCATATCTTCTTGTAGTTATTCCACAGCAGACTGGACCTCTGTCACCTTCACATCTAGGTCATAGAACTTTTGTTCCACGATTCTTTCCAAACTCTCTTGGTTTTGAGTCAGGGTGGCCAGTCCTTTCTCAATCCTCGGAGTGGATGCTATCAGGTAACTGAGCTGCTCCTGCTTGTTCTTCAAGAAATACTCAGATGCCTCCTCTTGAGTTGGCATCTTGGCAGCTTTCTCCATCTTTGCCTTCTCCTTCTTTAGCAATGTCAGGCACTGGGGCCTTGTTCTTTTCAGCAGCAGATATGTTTCTGGTGTTTCTCTTTGGTGCACTCTTGGGCTTAGATGCAGCTTTGGGTGCTTCCTTGGGCTTGGATGCAGTAGCCCCTGACCTTATGGCATCTCCCATGAGTTTCTGTGCCTTAGGTGCTGGTGCAGCAACCTCTTCTTCCTCTTCCTCATATGAGTCTCTCCTCATAGAGGGTTTACCAACAACTCTGGCAGTGGTAGTCCTGACTCTCTTCTTCTTCTTATCTTGGCCACTTGCTTCCTCTTCTGATTCCATGGTGAGCTTCATGGTTTCTTCAGGTACAGCCTTCCTAGGCTTAGAGGTAGGAACTCTTCTTGCAGGTGCCTTTTTATGCATTCCAGGTTTGATGGCTGCAGCTGAGCCATACTCTTTCTTGAGCACCTTTCTCTTGGATGTGGCTTCCTCTTCTGCCACATAGTCCTCATCCTCTGATTCAGAGGTTCTCTTCTTGCTTGCTCTAGTGGCAGCTTTAGGCAGGTTGCTTGGGGTGCTCCTGCTACCCTCATCATAACTGCTAGAGGGACTAGTGCCCTTACTCAAATGAGCCTGCTCCTCAGATCTGTTCTGGCTATCACTCTGATCAGACATGTTGAAATTCAGACTCCTAACCCTGTGAATAGTTTATAGATGAGATAGAGTGGATGAGCATCACAAAATGCAGAGATTTTTGCAAAAGAATGATTCAAAAAGTTAGTTTTAGTTTTTCACAGAAAGCATTTCGGATCGACCGATTTGCAAACTCGGTGATACCGAAGCAGCTATTGGAACCAAAACTAGTGAACTCGGTCAGACCGAGTCACAGTTCGGTGGCACCGAGACTGCTAGGGTTTCACAAAGTCCTGAACTCGGTCTCACCGATTTGTAATTCTCGGTCAGACCGAGAACCACATGTGCAATGGCCGTGGCTGAATCGGTGGAACCGAGTTCCGCAACCCGGTGGGTCCGAGATGGTTTCGGTGGAAACCTAAACCTAAATTTTTGAATCTCAACTATTCTAAGGATTGTTTTGACTGTATAGGAGTGTTTCAATCGTAGCAAGATTCATAAAGAACACAATGTGCTAGGAATTGGACGGGGAATAGCACTGTGATCGAGTCCATACCCTAGTTCGGCGGCGGACTCGCTACGGCGGCAACGGCGGAGACGAAATTCCGTTGACGGCGGCGGAGACCAGCGACTGGAGGCGGCTGGCGATGAGGAGGACGATCCGAAGACCCAGGAGGCAGAGCGAGCTATGCGCGGGCGAAGAGGTTTCGGAGAAATTTCCAAAATTTTGCTCGTGAGTATATATAGCCCGAGCCTGTCGGTGTGACCGAGTGGAACAACTCGGTGGCACCGAGATGCATAACTGTTGACAGTTATAGCAACTCGGTGTGACCGAAAAGTTCAAATCGGTTGCACCGAGGTGAAAACCTAGATCGACTTAGTGATCTCGGTATGACAGAAATGGAGGAATCGGTCAGACCGAAAAGCACAAAGAAGTTTTGGAAGTTTAAGTCTATGACAAATCGGGGACTCCGAGTGCTCCTCACACAGAGTGGTTTGAATCTGACTTGATCAAATTTTGTGATGTAGCATGAATAGAGTTTGAGACGAGAAAAGCATAGATAGCTAGAGAAGGTTCTTAGGCATTCTTGTCCATCCACTTGGCAAGGAAAAAGAAAGCCAATCAATCAAAACAACAAGTGGATGTCCTTGAATGAGTAAAATATGCTCTCAACATGCTCACACAATAAAATGGCAATTGAAGTATGTGGCAAAGCATGCACAACCAATCTAGCATCTATCAAGCAATTGGTGATGACTAGGTCATCTATATATGAGTATATTGACTTAGAAGTCAAATGAGAACATTTGATCATAGGTCATACTCATCGTTTAAGCAAAAGTGGGGTTACTACTTTTACATAAAGCATTGTTGTGTTCACATCATTAGAGTTGCTTTAGCTCAATTTTTAGAGTAAAGCTCCCCCTAGATGTGATATCCCCCCTAAGAGGGATGAACTAACCTTGGGTTTTGTCGATGATGACTTCATGTAGATGTTGAAGATGTGGATGCTCAATGTTGATGTAGATCAATTGGAGCTATCCATTGGAGTGAATTGCACTTTCAATACCTACATGGGTTAGTCCCACAAGGAACAAACAAGGATATCCATAGACATAGAGTGATGCACACACGAGATGATGTCTATGAAAGATTTTAGGTTACCTTGTCCCTTGACTTACCAACAAGAGGGTTTGTGACTCCTTGAACTAGTGCAAGATGTGGAAGTTGATTGCACGTGTTCTTGCCAAAATGATAAAAGTGAAGTATGTTGGCGAAGTCACCCTCAAGAACTCTCTAGTTCTTCTTCTTTTGGATCCACACCATCTTGATGGGAATCCTTGGAGTTGTAGTCGTACTTGATGAAGTGGAACTTGAAGTAGTCTTGGGAATCCACTTGACTAAGGTCTTAGGAGCTTCTTCAAATGCATCAATTTCCTCTTGAAGCTTGTCCTTGCCTTTTTGCTTGTAGTCTTGTGGTGGAAGATCATCTTGAGCTTGTGTCCCTTTGAAAGAAGTAGGATCATACTTCTCTTGTTGAGGAACAAACTTTGTCTTGGGGTATTGATCTTCTTCCCACTCAACTCCATTGGCATTGAAATTTCGTTCAAAACCAACACCTTGATTCTTCCAGTGCCTTCCTTGCTTGCGTACAATTTCCTCGAATTGCTTACTCCCGGCAAGGCTCTTGTACACTCCTTTCTCTATAATTCCCTTCAATAGGCTATTTTCTTGCTCAAGCGTAACTTGGCTAAGAGAATCATTAGCGGAATCAAGAGAACTACTAGAAGCAACAATATTGTATTTAACATGATCATTGTTACTACTAGAGGAAGAATCCTTTTTGTTCTTGTTACTAGACTTGACTTGAGGCATGTAAGTGGATAAGAGTAAACGCTTGGCAATGTAAGAAGAACTTTTCTTACGAAGATCATCATTGATTGCTTTTAATAACTCATGCTCTTGCTCAAGGTTGAGCTTTCCAAGGCGTAATTTCTCATGTGTTCTTAAAAGTTCTCGATGATCTCCTAAGATAGTTTCATGAGCTAACTTAAGGGTGTTTAGTTCTTTAGTTAGAGCCTCAATCTTCTCCTTATCATTGTCATTCGTTTTATCTTGATTAGCATGATTAATTGACGTTTCATCATAGTATTCATCACTAGAGTTGTCAACAAGTAAATCATCATCACCTAACAAGTCATCTTCATCACTATTGAAATCAACATACTCGGGGTGTGATACCTTTGGGCCTTTAGCCATGAAGCATGTTCCAACTCCTTCATTTGGTGAGTCAAATATGCCGTAGGAGTTGGTTGACACAAGTGCTAGACCGGCAACACCTTCATCTTGAGTATATTCGGAATCGGAGTGATAACTTCTTTCGGAGTGGTTGTCGGAGTTGGAGCCGGATACCCATTCACCAACATGAGCTTGATGTCTTCGTTTTGTGTAGCTCCTTGATGACTTTTCCTTTCTTTCTGAATCCTTGCTTCTCCGTGAGTATCTTCGTTCATAACGATCATCTCTACTCCTTCTTTCTCTAGATGGTGATTCCTCTCTTCGGCTTCTTCTTTTGGGAGAGTCTTCTCTTTTCTTGTAGGGAGTCGTACACTCATTGGAATAGTGTCCGGGTCTTCCACAATTGTAGCAGTTTCGCTCTCGACTAGAAGATCTTTTGTTATTGTAGGATCTTGACTTGGAGCTTCTATCTTTGCTTCTACTCTTGTAGAACTTGTTGAAGTTCTTCACCATTAAGCTTAATTCTTCATTGAAGATTTGCTTCCCACTTGATGATGTGGGGGCTTCACATGAGGCTTTGTAAGCACCACTTGATTTGTTGTGAAGTTCCTCTTTATCCTTGAGTGACATCTCATGAGCAACAATTCTTCCATTGACTTCCGTTGGCTTGAGATCTTTGTAATTGGGCATCATTTGGATCAATGTGCACACGGTATCATATTTTCCATCCAAGGCTCTTAGGATCTTCTTGATGATGAATCTATCGGTCATCTCTTCACTCCCTAAGCCGGCAATCTCATTTGTGATAAGAGCAAGCCTAGAGTACATTTCAGCGACACCTTCACCATCCTTCATTTTGAACTTATCAAGTTGACTTTGAAGCACATCCAATTTGGATTCCTTGACGGAATCGGTGCCTTCGTGCATATCAATCAAAGTATCCCAAATTTCCTTTGCATTCTCAAGACGGCTAATTTTGTTGAATTCTTCGGGGCACAATCCGTTGAAGAGAACATCACAAGCTTGAGCGTTGTATTGCAGCATCTTCAACTCTTCCGTGGTGGCTTCACGGTTTGGTTCTTTCCCATCGAAGAAGTCACCTTGCAAATCAACACACACAATAGCCCAAACAGCGGTGTTATGTCCAAGAATATGCATTTTCATTTTATGCTTCCAACTAGCAAAATTAGTACCATCAAAGTAAGGACCTCTACGGTGATAATTTCCCTCGCTAGACGCCATACTCTCCTAGGTTGTGAAACCAAGGCTATGACCACCAAAAGCTATGGAAATCAAAGCAAATGGAGACCAAAGCTCTGATACCACTTGTAGGATCAGAAGTATGTCTAGAGGGGGGGGGTGATTAGACTACTTGACCAAATAAAAATCTATCCTTTTCCCAATTTTAGTTCTTGGCAGATTTTAGCAATTTTAACATAAGTCAAACAATCTCACACGATTCAAGCAAGCATGCAAAAGAGTATATGAGCAGCAGAAAGTAAATCATACAACTTGCAAGAATGTAAAGGGAAGGGTTTGGAGGATTCAAATGCAATTGGAGATATGGATGTTTTTGGCGTGGTTCCGATAGGTGGTGCTATCGTACATCCACATTGATGGAGACTTCAACCCACGGAGGGTAACGGTTGCGCGAGTCCATGGAGGGCTCCATCCACGAAGGGTCCACGAAGAAGCAACCTTGTCTATTCCATCATGGCCGTCGCCCATGAAGGACTTGCCTCACTAGCGGTAGATCTTCACAAAGTAGGCGATCTCCTTGCCCTTACAAACTCCTTGGTTCAACTCCACAATCTTGTCGGAGGCTCCCAAGTGACACCCAGCCAATCTAGGAGACACCACTCTCCAAGAAGTAACAAATGGTGTGTTGATAATGAACTCCTTGCTCTTGTGCTTCAAATGATAGTCTCCCCAACACTCAACTCTCTCTCACAGGATTTGGATTTGGTGGAAAGAAGATTTGAGCGGAAAGAAACTTGGGGAAGGCTAGAGATCAAGATTCATATGGTAGGAATGGAATATCTTGACCTCAACACAAGTGTAGGTGGTTCTCTCTCAGAAAATGTGTATTGGAAGTGAAGATCTGTTCTGATGGCTCTCTCCACGAATGAAGAGTGGGTGGAGGGGTATATATAGCCTCCACACAAAATCCAACCGTTACACACAATCTGCTAGACTCGGTGGGACCGAATCGTTAAACTCGGTCGGACCGATTCAGCAAACCTAGTGACCGTTAGGATATTTGTGGGACTGAGATGCAACTCGGTAGGACCGATATGGTTAGGGTTAGGGCATAACGTAATCTCGGTGTGACCGATTACACAAACTCGGTGAGACCGATTTTGGTAATAAGCTAACTAGAGAGTTGGTCAGGTAAACTCGGTGGGACCGATTCGCTCTTTTCGGTGAGACCGAAATGTTACGAAAGGGAAACAGTGAGTTTACATTGCAATCTCGGTGGGACCGATCACTCACTTCGGTTGGACCGAAACGTTACGAAGGGAAACAGAGAAATTGCAATCCCATCTCAGTGAGACCGAGATCCCTATCGGTGAGACCGATTTGCTAGGGTTTGTGGCAGTGGCTATTGACGAGGATACGTACCTAGGGTAGGGTAACTTATCATACCTGAGGTACCCAATCAAGGACATGACTCCTACAATGAAAGACATTCTAAGAAGTATCGACAGGTCAGTCGACCTGGTCAGCCCAGTCGACGGACACGAGCGTACTCGACCAGAAGTACAAGCAGTCGACCATGAAGACAGCCACTCGACCATAAGAAGACCTAAAGGCACTGCCTACAAACGGTCACCTCATAAGTAGCTTTTATGGCCTTCATGGTCCTTTATTACAGGCGTTACCAGTAACCCCCTCTCTTTATGTACATTAAACTCCTTGTAACGTGGGCTGGCTGGGGTCCTGGCGAACTCTATATAAGCCACCCCCCTCCACTAGGACAAGGGTTCGGAACTTTGTAACACATACACATATAATCCAGTCGACCGCCTCCGGGCTCCGAGACGTAGGGCTGTTACTTCCTCAGAGAAGGGCCCGAACTCGTAAAACTCCTTGCGCATACAACTACTCCATAGCTAGGATCTTGCCTCTCCATACTCACCCCCCATTCTCACTGTCAGACTTAGAACCACGACAGTTGGCGCCCACCGTGGGGCGGGTGTCCTAGCGATTTGTTGGAGGAGTTGGGATTCTTTCAACCCACATCATGTTTTCGAGCG
The DNA here is from genome assembly GCA_032464435.1 of Aegilops umbellulata. Lineage (NCBI taxonomy): Eukaryota > Viridiplantae > Streptophyta > Magnoliopsida > Poales > Poaceae > Aegilops > Aegilops umbellulata. The sequence goes on from CP136060.1 coordinate 294,558,588, forward strand.
GAGTCATGGTCGAGAGCCGCGAGATCCGTCTCGGCGCTCTCTCCTTCATCGTCGACAACTCTGCTTGGTTGCAGGAGGCTCCACTCGACGTGGACGCGCTTCCCGCCCGCGGAGCCACGCATTTTCGCGCATGCGTCCGCGGCATCCTCTTGCGGCAACCGTCGACCCAGTACGGGTCGGCATTTGTTGTGCCGTCATCGCCATCATCGTCATCAGTTTCCCACCGGCGCAAGCGCACCGGTCGGTCGAGACTCCAGCGGTGGGTGAAGCACGCACTGGCCCGCCAGTCGGCCATCCCCCAAGTCACGGCAATCGAGCCTGACGAGTCACTCTACGGCCTGTTCGACCTGTCGACTGGCTCCGTAGAGACTGCGTCCGAGTGCGACAGCAGTGATCCAGCGGCGGAAGTACTAATGGTCGACGGACCACGTAGCCCCCCCGGATTCCCCCATACCGAAGAGGTTACCGCAGGGGGGATTCCGGCGCGGGGCCACGAAGAGTACAGGCCCGAGCCCCTTACCTCAGTGCAGAGGGAGGAACTCCGTCGCCGGAACGTGGACGCCCTTCACACTCCTATCGTTGGAGAAACCCCTGAGGCGCGAGCCCTGGAGGAGGCGCGCTTGGCCAACTTGGCTGAACGTACTCGATTGGAGAATCTCCAGAGAGCACTCGACGAGCGCGCACGACCGCCCGCTCCCGAGTCCAGTCGTCGTCGCGTCTTCCAGCCGCCGACCCAGGTATACCGTACCCCGATTCAGAATTTGGCAGCTGCGGCTCGCATAGTGGAGTCGATCCAGCCTTCACAGTCAGAGGCAGGGAGAGGTCTATTGCAGATCAGAGATTTGCTTCGTGCAGCGGGTGACCAGAATTCAGCCGTATCTCAGTCGCGCAACAGGATTCACAGTCGATCCGTCACTGCGAATTCCGTTCAGTCGGCTCATAGTCCAAGGTCGCCCCCGAGGCGTGAAGGACACAGAGGCTGGCACGAGGATCAATACCAAGGGCACGAGCGATATGAGCACTGATTCGATCGCAACGATCAACGTCGAGTGCCTTCTCCTCCCCCAAGAGCCGGGTCGTACGTTCCTCGACGGCAAGAGGACAGACGCCAGTTCAGTGCTGGGCGAAGGGTCCCAGTCGACCCCAGGGAACCAGGCTTTGATGCGAGATCCATCATCGTTCAAGGTCTGGTCGACCGAAATAGAGCTCACCGAGAAGACCGTGACAGAGGCGCCCCGTCCAGCAGCAGAGTTCGCGTCTCAGGTCCCGAGTGTTTCAGCAGGGCAATCAGAGCTGCAGTGATTCCTCCCAACTTCAGGTTGGCGGCTGGAGTCAGCAAGTTCACCGGAGAGTCCAAGCCGGACACATGGCTCGAGGATTACCGAGTGGCTGTTCAGATCGGAGGCGGCAATGACGAGGTGGCCATGAAGCATTTGCCTCTCATGTTGGAAGGATCAGCCAGAGCGTGGTTGAATCAGTTGGCTCCCAGCAGTATTTATACTTGGGAAGATCTAGCCCAGGTGTTTGTCAGGACATTCGAAGGGACTTGCAAGCGACCGACAGGGTTGACAGAGTTGTAGTCATGCGTTCAGAAGTCAAGTGAAACCCTGAGGGATTATATCCAAAGGTGGGTCACTCTGAATCACACTGTCGAGAACGTGTCCGATCATCAGGCAGTTTGCGCCTTCAAGGAAGGCGTCAGAAACATGAAGTTAACTTTGAAGTTTGGTCGAACCGGAGATATGACCCTGAGTCGAATGATGGAAATCGCCACCAAGTACGCGAACGGAGAAGAGGAAGATAGACTCCGGAGTGGCAAGTATAAGGCAGCCGCCAATGAGGCCGGCGGAGGACACTCCAGTCGGAAGCAGAAGCGCAAGGCCGAGCCAGTCGCCCCCGGGGAAGCCTTAGCTGTGACCCCAGGGAAGTTTAAGGGGAAACCCAAGGGTCCTTGGAACCCCAAGAAAGTGAAAGACCAGGACGGGAACGATGTGATGGACTTACCATGCCACATTCACACGAAGAAAGATGAAGAGGGAAATCTCATTTACCCTAAGCATACCACTCGACAATGTCGACTCCTGATGCAACAGTTCCAAGGGAAGCAGGCAAAGGACAAAGAGAAAGAGTCAGACAAAGTTGAAGACAGAGAAGACAGCGGTGAAGAATACCCCCAAGTCAATTCCACTCTGATGATTTTCACTGATGTCGAAAGTAAGAGTCGACTAAAGGTCATCAATCGCGAAGTAAACATGGTCGCTCCGGTGACGCCCAATTACGTGAAGTGGTCCCAGACCGCCATCACCTTCGACCAGTCCGATCATCCGACTCATATTGCCACCCTAGGGAGGCAAGCGTTGGTGGTCGACCCAATTATTGAAGGCACTCGACTGACCAAGGTTCTGATGGACGGCGGCAGTGGGCTAAACTTGTTGTATGCAGAGACATTGAAGGGGATGGGCATTCCGATGTCCCGACTCGGACCCAGCAACATGAGCTTCCACGGAGTCATTCCTGGGAAGAGAGCTGAGTCACTCGGTCAAATCACTCTCGACGTCGTCTTCGGTGACTCGAAGAATTTCCGGAAAGAAAAGTTAACCTTTGAGGTCGTGGACTTTCAGAGTGCGTACGACGCCATTCTTGGGAGGCCAGCCTATGCTCGTTTCATGGCTCGACCATGCTACGTATACCTCAAGCTGAAGATGCCTGGCCCCAAAGGTGTAATCACCATCGTTGGCAATCGGAAGAAGGCAGAGGAGTGCTTCCAGAAAGGCGCCAAAATTGCTGACGCTCAGATGGCCAAGATAGAGATGCAAGAGTACCAGAAGACTGCGGATCCAAGCGAGTTGTTGCGAGCCAAGAAGCCCGCCACGGAGTCGGCATTTCAGTCGACTGGTGAGACCAAGCAAGTCCACATCCACCCGACCGATTCAAATGCGGCTCCAACCAACATCTCCACTACACTCGACCCCAAATAGGAAGAAGCGCTCGTCCAGTTCCTCCGTGAGAACTAGGACATCTTTGCATGGAAGCCTGCTGACATGCCAGGTGTGCCCAGGGGACTGGCCGAGCACCGCCTTCGAGTCGACCCAAAGGCCAAACCAGTCAAGGAGCATCTCCGACGGTCCGCCGTTCAGAAGAGAAAGGCCATTGGCGAAGAAGTGGCCCGACTCCTAGCAGCAGAATTCATTCGCGAGATCTACCACTCCGAGTGGCTCGCTAATGTTGTGATGGTCCCTAAGAAGGACAGATCGTTGCGCATGTGCATCGATTTCAAGCATATCAATCGGGCCTGCCCGAAAGATCATTTTCCTCTTCCTCGCATCGATCAAATAGTCGACTCGACTGCAGGATGCGAGAGGTTATCTTTTTTAGATGCTTACTCTGGATACCATCAGATCCGTCTGTATGGACCCGATGAAATAAAAACAGCCTTCATCACCCCTTTTGGGTGTTTCTGCTATGTTACCATGCCTTTCGGTCTCAAGAACGCCGGAGCTACATTCATGAGAATGATTCAGAAGTGCCTAATCACTCAAATCAGTCGGAATGTAGAAGCATACATGGATGACATAGTGGTCAAGTCACGGAAAGGGTCCGACCTGCTGACTGACCTAGCTGAAACTTTTGCCAATCTCAGGAGTTATGATATCAAGCTCAATCCGTCGAAGTGCACATTTGGAGTCCCTGGAGGAAAGTTACTCGGTTTCCTTGTTTCCGAACGAGGAATCGACGCTAACCCTGAAAAAGTTGGCACCATACTCCGGATGAAACGCCCCGTGCGTGTGCACGACGTCCAGAAACTTACTGGATGCTTGGCCGCCCTAAGTCGATTCATCTCCAGGCTCGGTGAAAAGGCGCTGCCTCTTTACCGACTGATGAAGAAGTCAGACACGTTCGAATGGACTCCAGAAGCTGATGCAGCATTTGCAGAGCTAAAAGCTCTGCTCTCCACCCAGCCGGTGCTTGCTGCTCCTGTCAGCAAAGAGCCATTGTTGCTTTACATAGCAGCCACGGGACAAGTCGTTAGTACCGTTCTTACGGTCGAGCGGGAAGAGGAAGGAAAGACCTTCAAAGTTCAACGCCCAGTTTATTATCTCTCTGAAGTTCTGACCCCGTCGAAGCAAAGATATCCCCACTATCAGAAGCTCGTTTACGGGATTTACATGACCACGAAGAAGGTTGCTCACTATTTCTCTGATCACTCTATCACAGTCGTCAGCGACGCTCCATTATCAGAGATTCTTCACAACAGAGATGCAACCGGTCGAGTGGCGAAATGGGCAATTGAACTTCTTCCTCTTGATATCAAGTTCGAGGCAAAGAAAGCTATTAAGTCCCAGGCAATAGCTGATTTCCTCGCCGAGTGGACCGAGCAGGAGCTTCCGACTCAAGTTCACTCGGAGCACTGGACTATGTTTTTCGATGGCTCCAAGATGCTGAACGGATCCGGTGCGGGGGTTGTACTGGTTTCCCCCCGAGGAGATAAGCTCAAGTATGTCCTCCAGATTCACTTTGATTCCTCCAACAATGAGGCAGAGTATGAAGCGCTTCTATATGGATTACGTATGGCCATTTCACTCGGCGTCCGTCGCCTCATGGTCTACGGCGACTCAGATCTGGTTGTTAATCAAGTGATGAAGGAGTGGGATGTCCGAAGCCCATCCATGACGGGGTATTGCAGCGCAGTGAGGAAGCTGGAGAAACGATTCGAGGGGTTGGAGCTCCATCATATACCCCGACTGAAAAATCAAGCTGCAGATGATTTGGCGAAGATAGGGTCCAAAAGGGAGGCCATCCCTAAAGATGTGTGTTTGGAGCACATTCACACACCATCAGTGCAAGAAGATCCTTTCACAGAAGAGCCTCCACAACCAAAAAGCGCCTCTGACTCGACCGAAGTGGAGGTTCCAGCTGTGGTCGACCTGATTATGGAGGTTATGATCACCACTCCCGATTGGACAGTGCCGTACATTGCGTATATCATGAGAAAAGAGCTCCCAGAAGATGAAGAAGAGGCTCGGCAGATCGTTCGTCGATCCAAAGCCTTTACAGTAATCAAAGGGCAGCTATACAGAGAAAGCGTGACTGGAGTTGGTCAGAAGTGCATCACACCTGAAGAAGGACAGATAATTCTCGAGGACATCCACTCGGGGACCTGCGGACATCACGCGTCCTCTCGGACCATCGTGGCTAATGCATACCGAGCGGGTTTTTACTGGCCAAAGGCGAACGAAATGGCAAAGGATATAGTCGACAAGTGCGAGGGGTGCCAGTTTTATTCCAACATGTCTCACAAGCCCTCCTCCGCCTTGAAGACCATTCCACTCGTCTGGCCTTTCGCTGTCTGGGGTCTAGATATGATCGGACCACTGAGAACTGGTAGGAGTGGCTTCACCCACTTGTTGGTCGCAGTCGACAAGTTCACGAAGTGGATAGAAGCCAAACCCATAAAGGACCTCGACGCAAACACTGCCATCAGTTTTATCAGGGGATTGATATTCAGATATGGAGTTCCGCACAGCATCATCACAGATAACGGATCAAACTTTGATAATGACAGATTCAAAGCCTTCTGCGCCTCTCAGGGCACTCGAGTCGACTACGCTTCAGTTGCTCATCCTCAGTCGAATGGACAGGCCGAACGCGCGAATGGCCTCATCCTCAAAGGACTAAAACCCCGACTGATGCGTGATCTCAAACACGCAGCAGGCGCCTGGGTCGACGAACTTCCGTTAGTTCTATGGGGGTTGAGGACCACCCCTAACCGGTCGACTGGAAGAACACCATTCTTTCTGGTCTATGGAGCCGAAGCGGTTTTGCCAAGCGACCTGCTCCACAACGCGCCTCGAGTCGAGTTGTATTCCGAAGCAGAAGCAGAACAGGCCCGGCAAGATGCAGTCGACCTCTTAGAGGAGGAAAGAGAGATGGCTCTAATCCGCTCGACCATCTACCAGCAAGAGTTGCGTCGGTTCTACGCCAGAAATGTGAAGGGTCGAGCCTTTCAGGAAGGAGATTTGGTCCTCCGCGTGGATCAGCAAAAACCTCACAAACTTGCCCCGACCTGGGAAGGCCCCTTCATCATCACCAAAGTCCTGCACAACGGAGCATATCACCTCTACAACATCGATCGGCGGATCGACGAGCCTCGAGCATGGAACGCGGACCTGCTCCGTCCTTTTTACACTTAAAAAACTCACTTGACTGAGATGTAATAAAAGTACCTCTGTAGTTCTTTCGTTTCAAGCAAAAGACTGCTATTTCTTTTTCTGTTTGTCTAAATTTCCCCCAGTTGGGTGACTTAGTTGCGAATCCGCTTCGCCTAAGTTTTCAGAAAATCCTACCGAGTGGAGAACCAGCCTCCCACTCGGGGGCTTAGCTGCGAATCCGTTTCGCCTAAGTAATCGAAATCCTACCGAGTGGAGAGCCAGCCTCCCACTCGGGGGCTTAGCTGCGAACCCGTTTCGCCTAAGAAATTAAAATCCTACCGAGTGGAGAGCAAACCTCCCACTCGGAGGCTTAGCTGCAGCCCAGTGCTCGCCTAAGTGTATAAAAATCCTACCGAGTGGAGAGCAAACCTCCCACTCGGGGGCTTAGCTGCAGTCCAAGTACTCGCCTAAGTAATTGAAATCCTACCGAGTGGAGAGCAAACCTCCCACTCGGGAGGCTTAGCTGCAGTCCAAGTACTCGCCTAAGTAATTGAAATCCTACCGAGTGGAGAGCAAACCTCCCACTCGGGGGCTTAGCTGCAGTCCAAGTACTCGCCTAAGTAATTGAAATCCTACCGAGTGGAGAGCAAACCTCCCACTCGGGGGCTTAGCTGCAGTCCAAGTACTCGCCTAAGTAATTGAAATCCTACCGAGTGGAGAGCAAACCTCCCACTCGGGGGCTTAGCTGCAGTCCAAGCACTCGCCTAAGTATTCCAAATCCTACCGAGTGGAGAGCAAACCTCCCACTCGGGGGCTTAGCTGCAGTCCAAGCACTCGCCTAAGTATTCAAAATCCTACCGAGTGGAGAGCAAACCTCCCACTCGGGGGCTTAGCTGCAGTCCAAGCACTCGCCTAAGTATTCAAAATCCTACCGAGTGGAGAGCAAACCTCCCACTCGGGGGCTTAGCTGCAGTCCAAGTACTCGCCTAAGTAATTGAAATCCTACCGAGTGGAGAGCAAACCTCCCACTCGGGGGCTTAGCTGCAGTCCAAGCACTCGCCTAAGTATTCAAAATCCTACCGAGTGGAGAGCAAACCTCCCACTCGGGGGCTTAGCTGCAGTCCAAGCACTCGCCTAAGTATTCAAAATCCTACCGAGTGGAGAGCAAACCTCCCACTCAGGGGCTTAGCTGCAGTCCAAGCACTCGCCTAAGTATTCAAAATCCTACCGAGTGGAGAGCAAACCTCCCACTCGGGGGCTTAGCTGCAGTCCAAGCACTCGCCTAAGTATTCAAAATCCTACCGAGTGGAGAGCAAACCTCCCACTCGGGGGCTTAGCTGCAGTCCAAGCACTCGCCTAAGTATTCAAAATCCTACCGAGTGGAGAGCAAACCTCCCACTCGGGGGCTTAGCTGCAGTCCAAGCACTCGCCTAAGTATTCAAAATCCTACCGAGTGGAGAGCAAACCTCCCACTCGGGGGCTTAGCTGCAGTCCAAGCACTCGCCTAAGTATTCAAAATCCTACCGAATGGAGAGCAAACCTCCCACTCGGGGGCTTAGCTGCAGTCCAAGCACTCGCCTAAGTATTCAAAATCCTACCGAGTGGAGAGCAAACCTCCCACTCGGGGGCTTAGCTGCAGTCCAAGTACTCGCCTAAGTAATCGGAATCCTACCGAGTGGAGAGCAAACCTCCCACTCGGGGACTTAGCTGCAGCCCAGTGCTCGCCTAAGCCATGTTCTCAGTTGGGGCCGGTGACGTGGTCCGAGGGCGCTTGGATGACTGGCCCACCAGAGCACTCGACTGACTGCGCCCCACGGCGGGATCCTGAGTGTTCTTGGAGCGCCTCTCGCGTCGAGGAGGATCGACCTCCACCTCCTCATCCTCATCACCCGAGTCGTCGCTGGCCTCCTCCTCTACGTCGTCGTCAGATTCCCACTCCTCGACTTCACCCTCGACTTCAACTTCATTCTCACTTCCTTCGCCTCCACTCCCTCCTCCTTCAGATACTTGCGCCTGGTTCCCATTCGGCATCAAATACATGTCGTTGATCTCCTGCAAGACAACGGGCAGAGCAAGGATCAGTCGACTTATCGCAAGCCAGTTACTAAACGGAGTGAGAATTTCAGCCGGAAGAAGTAAAGCATACCTTGTCTGTCTCCATCATCCCATCTAGCGGAGCAATCCTCCTAGAACCCCTGGGGTTGTCCTTGTTCCTGGTCATACTGGTCAGCCAGCTCTCCAGTACAGAATCCTCGACCGCCTCCGGGTGGATCCGAGTGGAGTCGTCGGGCCCGGAATACAACCACATCGAGTGATCCCGAGCCTGGAGAGGTTGGATTCGTCGCTGGAGGAAGACTTCGAGCAAGTCCATGCCGGTCACGCCTTCCCGAACCAACTCAACCACTCGACTGACTAGTACCTTCACCTGAGCCTTCTCCTCCGGAACCACTTTCAAAGAAGCGGGTTTCTGCACTCGGTCCAAGGTAAAAGGAGGAAGGCCGGTCGAGTGGCCAGGGGTCGGCTGGTCCTTGCAGTAGAACCAAGTCGACTGCCACCCGCGCACGGAATCGGGAAGTGTCATGGGAGGAAAACAACTCTTACCCCTCGTCTGGATCCCGAGGCCCCCGCACATCTGGATCACCTGCGTCCTTTCCCCGTCCGGGTTAAGCTTTTTAACCGACTGGGATCGGCAAGTGAAGATATGCTTGAAGAGGCCCCAGTGGGGTCGACAACCTAAGAAACACTCACACAGAGACACGAACGCAGCGAGATAGACTATGGAGTTGGGCGTGAAATGGTGGAGCTGCGCTCCGAAGAAGTTCAGGAAAGCCCTAAAAAAAGGACTCGGGGGCAGGGAAAACCCCCGGTCGACATGGGTGGCTACCAGGACGCGCTCACCCTCGCGAGGTTTCGGCTCCGTCTCCTTCCCAGGAAGGCGAGAAGCCTTGTGGGGAATGAGTCCCCCCTCCACCATGTCGTCGATATCCGCCTGAGTAAGGATGGAGGGCATCCAATCCCCCTGCAACCAGCCGGACAGCAGAGCGGCCCGCGAGGACGACCCGCCTCGGCCGGATTTCTTCCCTTTGCCCTTTGCCGCGGCCTTCTTCGCGCGTTCCGCCGCCGCCGTCTTGTCCGTCCCCATCGTCTCGAACGAGGTCTTGGCCGAGCGGCGGTGTCGAGGTTGCGGCGGAGAGCGAGGCGGAAGCTTACGGAGGAAGGGGGAAGAAGAGCGAGGGCGCACAGTAAAAAAAATCAGAATCATTGCTTTATATAAGGCCACACCCGAGTGGCTGATCAGTGGGCCTGCGCCTCCCAGTCAGATCCCGCAACAGGCGCGCGCGCAGTACGTGGCGAAAAAGGTGGCGCGGAGATCGAGGCGCCCTTGCCTTATCCAGCCGATTCGCGCGATTTTCTCCGTCCGGTGCGCTTCTCAATTTTCAAATCCCGCGAGATCCGCGATCGATAGGACGGTTTGTCAGACAAAAAGATCCGTTTCCTTAAGTCTCCCAAGGGACTCGTCACGTAAACGCACTCGACGGTAATCTGAAACCACTCGACCGACATCTGAATGGATCAAGGCAACTGAAGAATGAGTTCCCACCGTAACTTCCATTTATCCGAAGACAGACGCAACCGAGGCATGGAGGTTGAGTCGGAAGCATAGGCTCGGCCCCATTCTCACTTAACCCCTGACCCATTCGGGGGCTAATGACGAGGATACGTACCTAGGGTAGGGTAACTTATCATACCTGAGGTACCCAATCAAGGACATGACTCCTACAATGAAAGACATTCTAAGAAGTATCGACAGGTCAGTCGACCTGGTCAGCCCAGTCGACGGACACGAGCGTACTCGACCAGAAGTACAAGCAGTCGACCATGAAGACAGCCACTCGACCATAAGAAGACCTAAAGGCACTGCCTACAAACGGTCACCTCATAAGTAGCTTTTATGGCCTTCATGGTCCTTTATTACAGGCGTTACCAGTAACCCCCTCTCTTTATGTACATTAAACTCCTTGTAACGTGGGCTGGCTGGGGTCCTGGCGAACTCTATATAAGCCACCCCCCTCCACTAGGACAAGGGTTCGGAACTTTGTAACACATACACATATAATCCAGTCGACCGCCTCCGGGCTCCGAGACGTAGGGCTGTTACTTCCTCAGAGAAGGGCCCGAACTCGTAAAACTCCTTGCGCATACAACTACTCCATAGCTAGGATCTTGCCTCTCCATACTCACCCCCCATTCTCACTGTCAGACTTAGAACCACGACAGCTATGACATGTGAAACTCGGTGGCTCCGGATAGAAAGAATCGGTGGGGCCGAGTTTGACTTTTGGTTTGGGCATATGTGGATATGGAAAGGTAGTTGAGGATTTTGGAGCATATCACTAAGCACATGAAGCAAGAGGCTCATTAAGCAACACCTCATCCCTCCTTAATAGTATTGGCTTTTCCTATGGACTCAATGTGATCTTGGATCACTAAAATATAAAATGTAGAGTCTTGTTCTTGAAGCTTGAGCCAATCCTTTGTCCTTATAATTTTGAGGGATCCACTTTCCTCATCCATGCCATGCCATCCATTGAGCTTTTATGAAATATTCATCTTGGAATAATGTTAGTTCAATGAGCTATATGTTGTTAGGAATTACCAAAACCACCCAGGGATAGTTGCACTTTCAGTTTTGCATGTCTATGTTGTTGTAGATAGATGGCCCGTGATGTTCCGTTGAATTTTAATGCGTTCCTAGAGAAAACTAAGTTGAAAGATGATGGTAGCAACTACACGGACTGGGTCCATAACTTGAGGATTATCCTCATTGCTGCACAGAAGAATTACGTCCTAGAAGCACCGCTAGGTGACAAACCCGCTATAGGAGCAACGCCAGATGTTATGAACGTCTGGTAGAGCAAAGATGATGACTACTCGATAGTTCAGTGTGCCATGCTTTACGGCTTAGAACCGGGACTTCAACGACGTTTTGAACATCATGGATCATATGAGATGTTCCAGGAGTTGAAGTTAATATTTCAAGCAAATGCTCGGATTAAGAGATATGAAGTCTTCAATAAGTTCTACAGCTGCAAAATGGAGGAGAATAGTTATGTCCATGAACATATACTCAGAATGTCTGGATACCACAACCACTTGACTCAACTGGGAGTTAATCTTCCTGAGGATAGTGTCATTGACAGAGTTCTTCAATCACTGCCACCAAGCTAAAAGAGCTACATGATGAACTATAATATGCAAGGGATGGATAAGACAATTCCCGAACTCTTCGCAATGCTAAAGGCTGCAGAGGTAGAAATTAAGAAGGAGCATCAAGTGTTGATGGTTAACAAGACCACCAGTTTAAAGAAAAAGGGTAAAGAGAAGAAGGGGAACTTCAAGAAGAACAACAAGCAAGTTGTTGATCAAGTGAAGAAGCCCAAGTCTGGACCTAAGCGTGAGACTAAGTGCTTCTACTGCAAAGGGACTGGTCACTTGAAGCGGAACTACCCCAAGTATTTGGCGAAGAAGAAGGATGGCAAAGTGAAAGGTATATTTGATATACATGTTATTGATGTGTACCTTACTAATGCTCAGAGTAGCGCCTGGGTATTTGATACTGGTTTTGTTGCTAATATTTGCAACTCGAAATAGGGGCTACGGATTAAGCGAAGATTGGCTAAGGATGAGGTGACAATGTGCGTGGGAAATGGTTCCAAAGTCGATGTGATCGCCGTCGGCATGCTACCTCTACATCTACCTTTGGGATTAGTTTTAGACCTAAATTATTGTTATTTGGTGCCACCGTTGAGCATGAACATTATATCTTGATCTTGTTTGATGCGAGACGGTTATTCATTTAAATCAGATAATAATGGTTGTTCTGTTTATATGAGTAATATCTTTTATGGTCATGCACCCTTGATGCGTGGTCTATTTTTACTGAATCTTGATAGTAGTGATAGACATGTTCATAATATTGAAGCCAAAAGATACAATTTTAATAATGATAGTGCAACTTATTTGTGGCACTGCCGTTTAGGTCATATTGGTGTAAAGTGCATGAAGAAACTCCATGCTGATGGGCTTTTGGGATCACTTGATTATGAATCACTTGATGCTTGCGAACCATGCCTCATGGGTAAGATGACTAAGACTCCGTTCTCCGGAACAATGGAGCGAGCAACAGACTTGTTGGAAATAATACATACCGATGTATGCGGCCCAATGAGTGTTGATGCTCGCTGCGGGTATCGTTAGTTTCTTACCTTCACAGATGATTTGAGCAGATGTGGGTATATCTACTTGATGAAACATAAGTCTGAAACATTTGAAATGTTCAAAGAATTTCAGAGTGAAGTGGAAAATCATCGTAACAAGAAAATAAAGTTTCTACGATCTGATCGTGGAGGAGAATATTTGAGTTACGAGTTTGGTCTTCATTTGAAACAATGCGGAAGAGTTTTGCAACTCACGCCACCTAGAATACCACAGCGTAATGGTGTGTCCGAACGTTGTAATCGTACTTACTAGATATGGTGCGATCTATGATGTCTCTCACTGATTTACCGCTATCATTTTGGGGTTATGCTTTAGAGACGGTTGCATTCATGTTAAATAGGGCACCATCTAAATCCGTTGAGACGACACCTTATGAACTGTGGTTTGGCAAGAAACTCAAGTTGTCGTTTCTTAAAGTTTGGGGCTGTGATGCTTATGTGAAAAAGCTTCAACCTGATAAGCTCGAACCCAAATCAGAGAAATGTGTCTTCATAGGATACCCAAAAGAGGCTGTTGGGTACACCTTCTATCACAGATCCGAAGGCAAGATATTCGTTGCTAAGAATGGATCCTTTCTAGAGAAGGAGTTTCTCTCGAAAGAAGTGAGTGGGAGGAAACTAGAACTTGATGAGGTAACAGTACCTGCTCCCTTATTGGAAAGTAGTTCATCACAGAAATCAGTTCCAGTGATTCCTACACCAGTAAGTGAGGAAGCTAATGATGATGATCATGAAACTTCTGATCAAGTTACTACCGAACCTCGTACGTCAACCAGAGTAAGATCCGCACTAGAGTGGTATGGTAATCCTATTCTGGAAGTCATGTTACTTGACCACGACGAACCTATGAACTATGAGGAAGCGATGATGAGCCCAGATTCCGCAAGATGGCTTGAGGCCATGAAATCTGAGATGGGATCCATGTATGAGAACAAAGTATGGACTTTGGTTGACTTGCCCAATGATCGGCAAGCCATAGAGAATAAATGGATCTTCAAGAAGAAGACTGACACAAGGAGTTGACAAAGCTCGACTTGTTGTGAAAGGTTTTCGACAAGTTCAAGGAGTTGACTACGATGAGACCTTCTCACCCGTAGCAATGCTTAAGTCCGTCTGAATCATGTTAGCAATCACCGCATTTTATGATTATGAAATTTGGCAAATGGATGTCAAAACTGCATTCCTTAATGGATATCTTAAAGAAGAGTTGTATATGATGCAACGAAAAGGTGCTAACAAAGTGTGCATGATCCAGCGATCCATTTATGGACTGGTGCAAGCCTCTCGAAGTTGGAATATATGCTTTGATAGTGTGATCAAAGCATATGGATTTATACACACTTTTGGAGAAGCCTGTGTTTACAAGAAAGTGAGTGGGAGCTCTGTAGCATTTCTGATATTATATGTGGATGACATATTGTTGATCGGAAATGATACTGAATTTCTGAATAGCATAAAAGGATACTTGAACAAGAATTTTTCAATGAAAGACCTCGGTGAAGCTGCTTATATATTGGGCATCAAGATTCATAGAGATAGATCAAGCCGCTTAATTGGACTTTCACAAAGCACATGCCTTGACAAAGTTTTGAAGAAGTTCAAAATGGATCAAGCAAAGAAAGGGTTCTTGCCTGTGTTACAAGGTGTGAAGTTGAGTCAGACTCAATGCCCGACCACTGCAAAAAATAGAGAGAAAATGAAAGTCAGTCCCTATGCTTCTGTAACGCCCCGAGACCGATGCTCTAGTTGCCTTCCATTTATTTTGTTGTTGCCATGTATGGATTGCCATGATTGTCATAATAAATTGTTGCATCATCATGCTTGTGTTATCTTTTATTCTCATTTGGTGCATTCCATCTTGATGTATGTTGCCATGTGCATTTGCATCCATCATGTTCATGATTGCTTGCTTGCTTGTGATGTTTGTTTTGTTATTATTATTTTGCATCATGCATTCGTCTCCATATTATTGTTGTGCTTGTTTCCTTTTACTTGTTCATGTCCATTACAACTCCTTCTTCTTGTCCTTGATCCTTTCTCTTTTACTTATTGCTCAACTTCAACATGGATTCACCCAAGTTCCTACCCCATCCAAGCTTCTCCTTTCTTCTTTATTCCATTTATTTTTCTTGTGGCATTTTCCCTATTCGGAAAAATGTTCAACCTATCCCTATAAATCCTAAGTTATGCCTACACACTCTCTGACGAATTACAGATCCTTTGGAATTGTTTTGGTTGGGTTAAAAAATGGCTCAAGTTTGAATTTTATTCGAACTTGCATTATTTTTTCTACCTCTAAAAATGTCCAGACCATTTTATTCCACTTGTGCATAAATCCAGGATCTAAGATCTATTTCTTTCTCAGTCTACTTCCTTCCTGATCTTCCTGTGCATTTCTACTCTTGTTATTTCGTCTGATGAATTAAAGAAAAGAAATGAGGAGAGAAAGGAAGAGAGAAGCCCAGCGCTGCAGCCCACTCACCTCTCAGCCGAAGCCAGCCCACAGCGCATGGCCTCCCCTGTTCTTCTTCTTCTCTGTACGGCGTCCATCCAGGAGCTCCACGTAGACGAACTCGGTGATTTGACAGCCGGTAGCTTCCCTAGGCTCCTATAAAACTTCTCAAACCCTACCCTAGCCTCTCCTCCCTCCATTTCCCCCTCTCCCTGCCGCCGTCACCAGGTAAGCCTCTCCATGCCAAGCCGTCGCCATGGCCGAGAGGAGGCCCGAGCTCCTCTCCGGCGTGACCCACCCGTGCAGCCACCTTCTTCTTCTTCGGGAGTGTCGAGAACGCCTTCATCGTCTTCCTCACCCTTGCTGCAACCACAAGGGCTCCGAGGCTTCCTCCTCGACGTCCTCTTCATCGCCGCGTTCGCTCGCCGTCGCCATGACCGAGCTGAGCTTGAGCTCGAGCTCGGGTTGATCCGCCCGTCTCTGTCCGGCTTTTCGCTAGGAGCATCAACGTGTCGATCGCCGTCTTCCTCGCCTACGCTCGCGTCCACATGGTCTCCGGAGGTCCTTCCACGACGTCCTCGACGTCCTCTTCTTCGGGCCGAACCATCGTCGTCGACCGGCGCAGCCCCACGCCGGCTCCTCTGCTTCCCCGACGAGTCCGCCTACTCCAGCAGCACCCCCATGGTGAGCCGCTGCTCCTTCCCTTCTCCTTCCCCGTCATACTCCGTCGTTGTCGTTGACGTTTTCCGCGCGCACCCACCGCGGACCTCATCGCCGGCGAGGTTCCCGTCTGTGTTTTGTTGCATCCGTAGCACCTTTAGGGTCGCCTTGTAGCACAGCATCTTTTGGTGCCCTCCTCTGCGAGTTTTGGTCGCTGGAGTTCCTCCGACGAGCTCGCCCGCTGTTCTGCTCGCACGCGCCGTCATGCTCTTCTTATCTTCTTCTTGCGTGCGCTCACGACTGCGAGCTTCGATGCTCTTGCCGCTGCTCGCCTCGCTGGTCCACGCACTGCAGCACCCGCATGCCAAGTCCCGCGCTCGCGCAGCACGCCCGCGTCTTCGCTGTTAGAAATAAACCACGAGTGCGTGCGTGCGCGTCGTGTGGCAATCCGTGCGTGTGTGCGTGGTGCTAGCCGAGTCAAGAGTCACTGCATGCGTGAGTTTGTTAGTGATTGGCATGGGCGTGCATGTAGCTAGTCAGTTGGCGCATGGGTTAGTGCGTGGAGGGTGTGCTGTTAGTGGCCTGTTAATGTGGCTGGTAGTGCGTGCGTGAGTCCAGCGCCTCATCACCCAGCACAGCCAGCTCATCGCCGTGCTCCGCCACCGTGGCCGCAAACTCCTGCCCGCGTATGCCCCCCACCGTTGCTCTGCCTTCCGAGCGCGCGTTGCAGCACAAGCCCCTGTGTCTGCACGCCCGCCGCCGTTTCCTAGCCGCAGGCGTCCCTGCGTTCGCTCAGTGCCTTCACCTCCGATCACCGTGCTTCCATGGCTAAGCCTGGAGCATTTCTTGTCTGGTTCTTGTACGGTAGGATGCTGTTTGTATCAGTAAAACACCTCTAGCCCAGTTGGTCAGCTCGCACGAACACATATAGGAGGGCCTGGGTTCGGGTCCTAGGTTCCCCCCATTTTTCGCCTGGTTTTTTTTTCTCTGCACACACTCACTTGGGCCAATTCTGCCGGGCCGCCACTGAAGCGGTGGATTCGGCCCGAGCTTTCCCTCAGGTAGTTTTTTTCCTTATGTATTTGTTTTTCTGTTTTGGCCAGATTTGCATGCATATTGAGATGATCATATCTTTTAAATGGTTAATCCAAATAAAACATCCCATATATGTAAAATGCTTAGAATTTCATGTAGATTAATAATTTGCAACTTTCATCCATGTTTGGAGTGTCTAAACTTGATGTTTGTTTTATTTTTGCCTAAATGCCATGCTAAAATGCTTTATTTCATAACTAAATAACCGTAGCTCCAAATTTAATAAACTTTATATGTAAATGGGGTGAAAAAATGGCTAGTTTAACATGGTTGCATTACTTTGCATGTTTAACAACTATAAAATTGTGTATAGGGCATTACTTTGATTGAGAATAATAATGAATCTATGGATGTGAAATTTGTTAGTAGGAATAATTTTGGCAACAACGCGTATAGAGGGAATTTTAATCCTAGGCCTTATCCTAGCAATCCTTCTAATAATTATGGAAATTCCTACAACAACTCTTATGGAAATTTTAATAAGATACCCTCTGATTTTGAGACTAGTGTTAAAGAGTTTATGAATTCACAAAAGAATTTTAATGCTTTGCTTGAAGAGAAATTGCTTAAAGTTGATGAATTGGCTAGGAACGTTGATAGAATTTCTCTTGATGTCGATTCTTTAAAGCTTATATCTATTCCTCCTAAGCATGATATCAATGAGTCTCTCAAAGCCATGAGAATTTCCATTGATGAGTTCTTCCAATTCCTATGAAAATCAAGATGAAGATCTAAAAGTTATTGATGTGTCCCCTATTAAATCTTTGTTTTGCAATATGAATCTTGATGAAACTGAATATGATCCACCTTTACCTAGAAGGCGTTCCAAGAATTCGGAGTATTTAGATCTTGATGATGAAATTGATAAAAGTGGGATTGAAAGAAGTAAAACCCTAGATGTTGCTAAACCCACTATTTTGGATTTCAAGGAATTTAATTATGAAAGTTGCTCTTTAATTGATTGTATTTCCTTGTTGCAATCCGTGCTAAATTCTCCTCATGCTTATAGTCAAAATAAAGCGTTTACTAAACATATCGTTGATGCCTTGATGCAATCTTATGAAGAAAAACTTGAGTTGAAAGTTTCTATCCCTAGAAAACTCTATGATGTGTGGGAACCAACTATTAAAATTAAGATTAAGGATCATGAATTCTATTCTTTATGTGATTTGGGTGCTAGTGTCTCCACTATTCCCAAAACTTTGTGTGATTTGCTAGATTTCCGCGATATTGATGATTGCTCTCTAAACTTGCATCTTTTGGATTCCACTATTAAGAAACCTATGGGAAGAATTAATGATGTTCTTATTGTTGCAAATAGGAATTATGTGCCCGTATATTTTATCGTTCTTGATATAGATTGCAATCCTTCTTGCCCTATTATTCTTGGTAGACCTTTCCTTAGAACGATTGGTGCGATTATTGATATGAAGGAAGGGAATATTAGATTCCAATTTCCATTAAGCAAGGGCATGGAATACTTCCCTAGGAAGAAAATAAAATTACCATATGAATCTATCATGGGAGCCACTTATGGATTGCATACCAAAGATGGCAATACCTAGATCTATCCTTGCTTTATGCCTAGCTAGGGGCGTTAAACGATAGCGCTTGTTGGGAGGAAACTCAATTTTATTTTTAGTTTTTTTGTTTTTGTTTATGTTTAGGAATAAATAATCCATCTACCTTCTGTTTAGATGTGGTTTTATCTTTTAATTAGTGTTTGTGCCAAGTTAAACCTATAGGATCTTCTTGGATGATAGTTATTTGATCTTGTTGTAATTTCCAGAAACTTTCTGTTCACCAAAACAATTATTAAAAATCACCAGAACGTAACAAAATAGTGATTCCAATTTCTGCTGTTCAATAAACAAATTTCCTAGGTCGTCCTATTTTGGCTGATTTTTTGGGGTTCCATAAGTTTGCCTTAGTTACAGATTACTACAGACTGTTCTGTTTTTGACAGATTCTGTTTTTCGTGTGTTGTTTGCTTATTTTGATGAGTCTATGGCTAGTAATATAGTTTATAATCCATAGAAAAGTTGGAATATAGTAGGTTTAACACCAATATAAATAAAGAATGAGTTCATTACAGTACCTTGAAGTGGTCTTTTGTTTTCTTTCGCTAACGGAGCTCACGAGATTTCTGTTGAGTTTTGTGTTGTGAAGTTTTCATGTTTTGGGTGAAATCATTTGATGGATTATGAAACAAGGAGTGGCAAGAGATTAAGCTTGGGGATGCCCATGGCACCCCCAAGATAATCCAAGGATGCCAAAAATTCAAAGCTTGGGGATGCCCCGGAAGGCATCCCCTCTTTCGTCTACTTCCATCGGTAACTTTACTTGGAGCTATATTCTTATTCACCACATGATATGTGTTTTGCTTGGAGCATCTTGTATGATTTGAGTCTTTGTTTTTTTAGTTTACCAAAATCATCCTTGATGTACACACCTTTTGAGAGATCCATACATGAATTGGAATTTGTTAAAATACTCTATGTGCCTCACTTATATCTTTTGAGCTTTATAGTTTTTGCTCTAGTACTTCACTTATATCTTTTAGAGCACGGTGGTGGATTTGTTTTAAAGAAACTATTGATATCTCATGCTTCACTTAGATTATTTTGAGAGTCTTAATAGCATGGTAATTTGCTTAATAATTCTAATATGGTAGGTATACAAAAATAGTAAAACTTTCTTAGGAGTGTGTTGAATACTAAGAGAAGTTTGATGATTGATAATTGTTTTGAGATATGGAGGTGATAATATCAAAGTCGTGCTAGTTGAGTGGTTGTGAATTTTAAGAATGCTTGTGTTGAAGTTTTCAAGTCCCGTAGCATGCACATATGGTAAACGTTATGTAACAAATTTGAAACATGAAGTGTTCTTTGATTGTCTTCCTTATGAGTTGCGGTCGGGGACGAGCGATGGTCTTTTCCTACAAATCTATCCCCCTAGGAGCATGCGCGTAGTGCTTTGGCTTTTGATGGCTTGTATATTTTTGCAATAAGTATGTGAGTTCTTTATGACTAATGTTGAGTCCATGGATTATACGCACTCTCACCCTTCCAATATTGCTAGCCTCTTCGGTACCGTGCATTGCCCTTTCTCACATCGAGAGTTGGTGCAAACTTCGCCGGTGCATCCAAACCCCGTGATATGTACGCTCTTTCACACATAAACCTCCTTATATCTTCCTCAAAACAGACACCATACCTACCTATTATGGCATTTCCATAGCCATTCCGAGATATATTGCCACACAACTTTCCACCATTCCATTTACCATGACACATTCATCATTGTCATATTGCTAGCATGATCATGTAGTTGACATAGTATTTGTGGCAAAGCCAGCGTTCATAATTCTTTCATACATGTCACTCTTGATTCATTGCATATCCCGGTACACCGCCGGAGGCATTCATATAGAGTCATACTTTGTTCTAGTATCGAGTTGTAATCATTGAGTTGTAAATAAATAGAAGTGTGATGACCATCATTTTCTAGAGCATTGTCCCATGAGAGGTTAAATAAAAAAAGGAAAGAGGCCAAAGAAGCCCAAATAAAAAATAAAAAAAATAAAAAAAGAGGTCAAAGAAGCCCAAATAAAAAAAAATGAGAGAAAAAGAGAGAAGGGACAATGTTACTATCCTTTGCCACACTTGTGCTTCAAAGTAGCACCGTAATCTTCACGATAGAGAGTCTCTTGTTTTGTCATTTTCATATACTAGTGGGAATTTTTCATTATAGAACTTGGCTTGTATATTCCAACTATGGGCTTCCTCAAATGCCCTAGGTCTTTGTGAGCAAGCAAGTTGGATGCACACCCACTTAGTTTCTTTTGTTGAGCTTTCATACATTTATAGCTCTAGTGCATCCGTTACATGGCAATCCCTACTCCTTGCATTAACATCAATCGATGGGCATCTCCATAGCCCATTGATTAGCCTCGTTGATGTGAGATCTTCTATTTTTTTGTCTTCTCCACATAACCCCCATCATCATATTCTATTCCACCCATAGTGCTATGTACATGGCTCGCGCTCATATATTGCATGAAAGTTTATAGGTTTGAGATTATTAAAGTATGAAACAATTGCTTGGCTTGTCATCGGGGTTGTGCATGATGAGAGCATTCTTGTGTGACGAAAATGGAGCATGACTAAACTATATGATTTTGTAGGGATGAGATTTCTTTGGCCATGTTATTTTGAGAGGACATAATTGCTTAGTTAGTATGCTTGAAGTATTATTATTTTTATGTCAATATGAAGTTTTGTCTTGAATCTTTCGGATCTGAATATTCATGCCAATATTAAAAAGAATTACATTGAAATTATGCCAAGTAGCACTCCGCATCAAAAATTCTTTTTTTATCATTTACCTACTAGAGGACGAGCAGGAATTAAGCTTGGGGATGCCTGATACATCTCCAACGTATCTATAATTTTTGATTGCTCCATGCTATATTATCTACTGTTTTGGACTATATTGGGCTTTATTTTCCACTTTTATATTATTTTTGGGACTAACCTATTAACCGGAGGCCCAGCCCAGAATTTCTGTTTTTTGCCTATTTCAGTGTTTCGAAGAAACGGAATATCAAACGGAGTCCAAAGGGAATGAAACCTTCGGGAACGTGATTTTCTCAACAAATAAGATCTAGGAGACTTGGACCCTCCGTCAAGAAAGCCACGAGGCAGTCACGAGGGTGGAGGGCGCGCCCCCTTAGGGCGCGCCCCTGCCTCGTGGGCCCCTCGAAGCTCCACCGACGTACTCCTTCCTCCTATATATACCTACGTACCCCCAAATGATCAGAGACGGAGCCAAAAACCTAATTCCATCGCCGCAACCTTCTGTACCCATGAGATCCCATCTTGGGGCCTGTTCGGTGCTCCGTCGAAAGGGGAATCCACCATCGAGGGCTTCTACATCATCACCATAGCCCCTCTGATGAAGTGTGAGTAGTTTACCTCAGACCTTCGGGTCCATAGTAGTAGCTAGATGGCTTCTTCTCTATTTTTGGATCTCAATACAATGTTCTCCCCCTCTCTCGTGGAGATCTATTCGATGTAATCTTCTTTTTGCGGTGTGTTTGTTGAGACCGATGAATTGTGGGTTTATGATCAAGATTATCTATGAGCAATATTTGAATCTTATCTGAATTCTTTTATGTATGATTGGTTATCTTTGCAAGTCTCTTCGAATTATCAGTTTGGTTTGGCCTACTAGATTGGTTTTTCTTGCAATGGGATAAGTGCTTAGCTTTGGGTTCAATCTTGCGGTGTCCTTTCCCAGTGATAGTAGGGGCAGCAAGGCACGTATTGTATTGTTGCCATCGAGGATAACAAGATGGGGTATTTATCATATTGCATGAATTTATTCCTCTACATCATGTCATCTTGCTTAAGGTGTTACTCTGTTTTCTTGAACTTAATACTCTAGATGCATGCTGGATAGCGGTCGATGAGTGGAGTAATAGTAGTAGATGCAGGCAGGAGTCGGTCTACTTGTCTCGGACGTGATGCCTATATACATGATCATACCTAGATACTCTCATAACTATGCGCAATTTTGTCAATTGCTCAACAGTAATTTGTTCACCCTCCGTAAAATACTTATGCTCTTGAGAGAAGCCACTAGTGAAATCTATGGCCCTCGGGTCTATTCTCATCATATCAATTTCCAATCACTTTATTATTACTTTGCTTTTTATTTTTCGTTGCATCTTTATATCAAAAATACCAAAAATATTATCTATCATATCTATCAGATCTCACTCTCGTAAGTGAACGTGAAGGGATTGACAACCCCTAATTGCATTGGTTGCATTGAGCTATTTGTTTTGTGTAGGTACGAGGGACTCGCGCGTGGCCTCCTACTGGATTGATACCTTGGTTCTCAGAAACTGAGGGAAATACTTACGCTACTTTGCTGCATCATCCTCTCCTCTTCGGGGAAATCCAACACAGTGCTCAAGAGGTAGCACATCGCCACTCCCTTCGATGGGGCGCTTCGGCGGCATCCTCGTACGCTGACAGCTTTGAGGACTCAGAGTGGCGTCGAGGATGCGGGCGGAGAGAGAGAGAGAGAGGAATTGTGTGTGTGGCGAGTGTTGGGGATATAACTATTTTTGTAAACCGCCCAGGAGGGGCCGGGTTACGCAAAGAAGACTCATCAGAGAGAAGCCCGGGACCAAGCGTGAAGATGGCGGTTCAAAGAGTCTAAGGCCCACAGGAGGCTTAAGGCCCATACTGACAAACCGCCATGATGGCATGACTTGTAACATAAGGTAGAGGTAACTAGTCACCGAGCCGGACACTGTTTATGAGCCGGACGGGACCCTGTAGGCCGCAGGGCGTCAAACCGTGTATATAAGGGGACGACCAGCCGGCGGTTTAGGGAAAGAATCAACCCATCAAGAGCCGGGCATAGCGTATCTCGCTCCCTGGTCATCGAAACATCAAGCAATACCAACCCAACTAGACGTAGGCCTTCCTTCACCGTAAGGGGCTGAACTAGTATAAACCTCTCGTGTCCTTTGTCCCAATTAACCCCTTTAAGCTTCCTAGTTGCGATGGCTCCACGACTAAGTCCTTGCAACAGGACATCTGCCGTGACAATTCCACGACAGTTGGCGCCCACCGTGGGGCCCGCGCACGGTGGATTTGAGTTCTTCAAGGGCAGCTTCGAAGGGCTCAAGGGATACGCAGTCGGCCGGATGACCAAGAGTCGTCGCGGCAAGATCTACATCGACGACGAAGGCTGGGGCCCCGACACCGGCTCAATTGAGTACGGGTACCGGGTCCCCTTCGGTGGAATCTACGTCTTCATCGGCTGGATTGGTGAGCCGGGCCCTGAGCCGGACAACTGCACCGACCTCATCGAGACGGCTCAGCGCGCGAGACCCGCCCGGGCTCAACCCGTCGTGAAGCGTGCCTTCGTGGGCTGCATCCATGGAGGGGAACTTTCTGAAGGATCTGAAGGTGATGGTGACACGGCCGTCCTCTCTGATGGTGATTCCTCCGCCGGTTCAACAGATTCTCTGTATCCAGTGCGAGATGGCGGGTTTGGGGACTGTTCCGATGGCTCCAGTATTCCGGACCCCTAAGAACCGCTAAGCTGGGCAGGAGTCTTCATTGTTGGTACTCAACCCGGCCAAAATTCCACAGCCGCAGCAGCCATAACGTCCGGGTCAGGAGTAGCCGGGGCAGGAGGCCCCGTGCACCCGCAGGCTCAGGTGCTGATGGATCTCATGGATAAACTTACGGCCCTGTTAACCACCACAGTTATCCCTGCGAATCAAGATGAGCATAATGCAGAGGTGGCACATGTTCGTGAGGAGATAGCTCGGGCCAAGGAGGCTTTAGCAGCTGAGGACGTCAGATTAGCCACAGAACATGCGGCTTTGGATGCTCGGGCACAACAACTCCAGTCAGAGGCTTTCCAGCTTACCATGAGCCTGAACGCGTCTAACGAGGTGATGATGAGAAGGCATCAGAAAACTCAATCCCGTTTACCTCCGGCTTACGATCCACGGAACCTCTTCGCAACGCCTGGAGCTGGTCAAAGTAACCCGCCGGAGGTCAATCAGTTCATGACAGCCGGGGGCCGGTTCAACCTCAGGTGATGACACCTCTTCAGGGGAATATGGAACCACCTCGTTATGTGCCGATACCACCGGGTCACTTCTCCAACCCCATGGAGAACTTAATTGCAGCGTCAGCACGCTTGGCGGCTCTTCCAGTGGACGGTGATGATCCGACAGTAGTGGAGACCCGGAGGATCAGAGATCTCGTGCAGACGGCCCTGGCTCAGCAAGAAACCTATTCCTATAGCCGAGACAGGATTCATTCAACCCCACCGCCCTGGTTAGTTCCGACTCGTCCAAACCGGAGCCCGAGTTACAGCAGGTACATGGATTCAGAGGCCTTATCAAGAAACGCCCAACGCCGTAACCAGCCTGGCGGTTATAACCCGGTGCAGGACCGAATACGTCAGGAGGACGAGCGGGTGGCTCAACTGGCGGCTCAGCTGACGGCTCAGGAGGCCCTTCCGGATTACCCGACGTCTTCTGTTGAGGCAGGAGTAGCCACCAAAACCGGCGGCGTCCCTTGTTTAGTGTCGGCTCTACGTAATGTGCGTTTGCCCAAGGATTTCAAAGGGCCTCGAAAGTTGCCGAATCATACGGCCGACTTACAGCCTGGGGCGTGGATCGAAAGTTATGAGATGGCCATGGAACTGTTGGAGGTCAGTGATGCGGTGATGGCTAAGTACTTCACCATGATGTTGGATGGAACAACCCGGTCTTGGTTAAAGGGCTTGCCGCCCAATTCCATTAGTTCATGGGCCGAGTTAAAGGCCCGGTTCATCCAGAACTTCAAGGATACTTGTAAGCAATCTATGTCAATTGTGGACTTAACAAATTGTAAGCAAGAGGAGGGTGAATCCACAACTCATTGGGTGCACCGGGTCAAGGAGATTATACATTCGTTTGACAAGATGGATGCCGGCTCTGCAGTCCTCATGGTAGAGAAGAATTGCCGTTTTGAGCCGCTGAGACAGAAACTGGGGCGCCTTAAGCGTGATTGCAATGATATGGGTACGCTGATGGCAGCTTTAGTCAAATACGTCGACTCTAATAGTACCAAGGATCCCGCGTCTGATGAGGAAAAGACAGGGAAGGGAAAGAAGAACGGCAATGGAAAGGGTCAGCAGCATAACCCGATGAATAAAGGAGGCAATAAGCGTAAGGCGGAGGGTAACCCGGAGTTTGTGGCTAACGCCAATGCACAGGGTAGCAATCAGAGACGTAAGGGAAAACCGCCCCCTCGATCTGGTGGGTCAGGTCCATCTCTTGAGCAGCTACTCAATGAGCCCTGCCCGAGACACGGCACCCGGGAACGACCCGCCACCCACTTGTGGAAAGATTGTGCCATCATGAAGGCTTTCAAGAATTCCAGCACATTTGATGGCAATCATGGGTCGGGCGGCGGCTCAGGTGCTGACGGCTTTCATAGCCCGGGCGGCGGTTCAAATTCCGGCTTTCAGGGAAATCAAGGCGGCTATAATCAACAGCAGTCTGGTCAAGGAGGACAACAACAGCAGCAGCAGTCGGGTTATCAGAGCCATCCAAAACAGCTGAATAGTGGGCAGTATCATGTGTTTACCACTAGCTTGTGCAAACGTGACCATAAACTTCATAAAAGGGCTGTTAACTCTGTTGACCCGGCAGTTCCTCATTACATGAGGTGGTCAGAACAGCCTATTGTATGGAGCAGGGAAGATCACCCTCCCCGGGTTGATAATCCGGGTCAGTTAGCCTTGGTGGTGGCGCCTCAGGTCGGTGGATATAAATTCACCGAAGTACTCATGGATGGAGGTAGCAGCATCAATATCCTCTATTATGAGACCTTTCGACGCATGGGTTTGACTGACAAAAATTTGAAGACGTCCAACACCGTTTTCCATGGAGTGGTGCCTGGTAAGTCGGCATACCCAGTCGGTAAGATTGAATTAGAGGTAGCCTTTGGAGATGAATATGATTCCCGGGCTGAGAAATTGACGTTTGAGGTTGTCAAAATCAAAAGTCCATATCATGCTCTGTTCGGGCGGCCGGCTTATGCTAAATTCATGGCGCGACCGTGTTATGTTTATCTGCAGCTTAAGATGCCGGGTCACAAGGGCACCATCACTGTGCATGGGAGTCAAAAGGTGGCCTTGGAGTGTGAAGAGGGCGACGCGGCTTATGCTGAGTCTGTTTGTGCAGCTGAAGAGCTAAAGTTTTATCAAGATAATGTTGACCCGACAGATATGACCTCTCTGAAGAAACCAACTACAGAGCATGATCCAGCGTTGAAATTTAAATCGGCAGCTGAAACTAAACTTGTGGACTTTACTCCGGGCGACTCATCTAAACAGTTCAGCATCAGTGCCAACTTGGATCCTAAATAGGAAAGCGCGCTCATCGAGTTCATCCGTGAGAACCGGGACATCTTTGCATGGAAACCTTCGGACATGCCGGGTGTACTGAGAGGACTCGCTGAGCACACTCTTAATATTGATCCTAAGTATAAGCCGGTCAGGCAGTTTCTTCGGCGATTCAACGAGGAACGACGAAAGGCTATTGGAGAGGAGGTCGCCCGACTCTTGGCGGACGGGTTCATTATTGAATTTTTCACCCGGAGTGGTTGGCTAACCTGGTGCTCGTACTCAAGAAGAACAACACCTGGCGAATGTGTGTGGATTACACGGACTTAAATAAGGCTTGTTCGGCTGATCCTTTTGCTCTCCCCCGTATTGATCAAATCATTGATGCTACGGCGGGTTGTGAGCATTTGAGATTTTTGGATGCTTACTCTGGTTATCATCAGATTAAGATGGCAGTTAAGGACCAGGAGAAGACGGCTTTCATTACTCCGTTTGGAGCCTTCTGCTATGTATCTATGCCTTTCGGGCTCAAGAGTGCCCATGGGACTTATCAGCGGTGTGTACAGAACTGTCTCCACAGTCAGATTGGGCGCAATGTTCATGCTTATGTGGATGACATAGTGGTGAAATCCAGAGAGAAGGAAACCTTGATATCTGATTTAAAGGAGACCTTTGATAATCTCCGGGTTTACAAGATGATGCTTAACCCGAAGAAGTGTGTAGTCGGTGTACTCGCAGGCAAGCTTTTGGGATTTCTGGTCTCAAACAGGGGCATTGAAGCTAATCCGGAGAAGATCAAGGCAATTACCTCTCTGGTTAAGCCGGCGTGCATCAATGATGTTCAGCGATTGGCAGGTCGTGTCGCTGCTTTAAGCCGGTCCATAAGCCGGTTAGGTGAGAAGGCCCTACCGCTGTATCAGATGATGAAGAAAACAGACACTTTTGTCTGGAGCGATGCTGCTAATACTGCCTTTGAGGATTTAAAGAGACAGTTATCTGAACCGCCGGTCCTAGAAGCTCCCATTGATAGAGAGCCATTGATGTTATATGTGGCCGCCAACTCGCGAGCTATCAGTGTTGCGATCGTGGTGGAGCGCAAGGAGGCTGGCAAGGAGCATCCGGTTCAACGGCCGGTTTATTACGTCACTGAGGTGCTCATTGAGTCTAAACAAAGATATCCACATTGGCAGAAGCTTGTTTACGGAGTGTTCATGGCAAGACGGAAGCTGAAGCAATACTTCCAAGGTCACCCTATCACTATGGTGAGTTCCGCCCCCTTGGGAGACATAATCCAGAACAGAGAGGCCACGGGACGAGTCGCCAAGTGGGCCATTGAGGTTGGGCCTCACGGTCTCAAGTACATGCCACGTACTGCTATTAAGTCTCAGGTATTGGTGGATTTTATCAATGATTGGACAGAGTTGCAGGCACCTGAGGAGAAGCCGGATAACACATATTTGACTATTCACTTTGATGGGTCCAGGCAGTTAGAAGGCTCGGGGGCTGGAGTAGTCTTAACTTCCCCTCGTGGTGACAAATTCTGTTATGTGCTCCGGCTTATGTTTCCTTGTACTAACAATGCAGCTGAGTATGAAGCCTTACTCCATGGTCTCCAGATGACCAAAGAGATGAATTTAAGCCGGGTAAGGTGCTTGGGCGACTCAGACCTTGTGGCTCAACAAGTGTCAGGCAAGTGGGACTCCAAGGATCCCCTTATGGCGGCTTACCGTCGTGAAGTTGATGATGTAGCTGGGCACTTCAAGGGGTATCAGGTGGAACACACTGATCGAAGGAAGAATGAGGCGGCTGATGCCTTAAGCCGGCTGGGATCTCAACGTAAGCCGGTGCCGCCTAATACCTTTCTTGATGTTTTGCATAACCCTTCTGTCAAGTTACCTACAGAAGAAGATCTAGCAGTGCCAGACCCGGAGGCGCAGCTGGTGGCGGCTCTCCACATCATCCCGGATTGGACAGTGCCTTATTTGGCGTATATGACCCGGGAAGAGTTGCCTGAGGATGAGACCTTGGCAAGACAAATCATCCGGCGGTCCAAGTCCATGAAAATCGTTAATGGCGAGTTACATCACTGTAGCGTCACTGGAGCGTTTCAATGTTGCGTGTCACCTATGGAGGGTCAGGAGATACTTCATGAGCTCCATGAAGGGGACTGCGGTCATCATGCCGGCTCAAAATCCCTTGTGGCCAAGGCTTTCCGTCATGCGTTCTATTGGCTGACGGCTCATACTGATGCAGAAGATCTGGTCAGTAAATGTGACGGATGTCAGAAATTCTCACGACGAGCTCATGTGCCGGCTCAGGAATTGAGAATGATTCCAATTACTTGGCCGTTCGCAGTCTGGGGGCTTGACATGGTTGGACCTTTCAAAAGGTCCAAAGACAAAAAGACACATCTACTGGTGGCAGTGGATAAGTTCACAAAGTGGGTCGAGGCAGAGCCGGTCAGTAAGTGTGATGCAGCGACAACGGTTCAGTTCATGAAAAAAGTGATCTTCCGTTTTGGTTTTCCACATATCATCATAACTAATAATGGCACTAATCTCTCCAAGGGTGCCATGGAAGAGTTCTGTCAAAGGGAACATATCCGGCTTGATATTTCGGCTGTTGCTCATCCTCAATCCAATGGTCAAGCAGAAAGAGCAAATCAGGAGATCTTGAAAGGCATCAAACCCCGGCTCTTGGTCCCCTTACAACGAACGCCGGGTTGTTGGGTGGAGGAGTTACCTTCTGTACTTTGGAGCATCAATACTACACCTAACAGATCTACGGGTTACACACCTTTCTTCATGGTGTATGGAGCAGTGGCGTTCCTTCCAAGTGACATCCGTCATGACTCACCCCGGGTGGCGGCTTACGTTGAGGCTGACAACGAAAGAGCTCGCCAAGATGCACTTGACCTGTTGGACGAAGAGTGAGACTTAGCAATAGCCCGCTCGGCGATTTACCAGCAAGACCTGCGCCGCTACCACACTCGCCGGGTTAGATCCAGAACCTTTCAGGAAGGCGACTTAGTGCTCCGGCTCATCCAGGATCAATCTGACATGCATAAGCTATCCCCTCCTTGGGAAGGACCCTTTGTGGTTAGCAAGAATCTGAACAACGGGTCATACTACCTTATCGATGTTCGAGAGCACAAAGACTCACGTAAGTCGGAGGAGGAAACCCGCCGGCCATGGAATATCACTCATCTTCGGCCTTACTATACTTGAGCCACCGGCTCTAATATGTATATATTTCGACTATGTATATATTACATAAAGCAATAAAGCAGGACCTCTGTCCTTTTTTCCACCCCAAAAGGTTTGTGTGTCTTCTTTGTCATGTGGTGGAGATAACCAACAGGGAGCAGGTCACATCTGAATCTGGCTTTTCCTTTGGTCCGGCTTATGATCATATCTGAATCTAGCCATGATCACTTGGGGGCTTCCTGTTCAAACATAGGTCATATCCGAACCAAAGAGAACATAACTGTCGATACCCACTTGATCGGCATACTGCCAAACCCACTTGGGGGCTTCTTGATCATATTTGAATCATAGCTTAACCCCTTTGGGTCTGACGTGGATTGTATTCGAATCAGCGTCATTAAACAACTCTTATGGTCACTTGGGGGCTTCCTGTTCAAACATAGGTCGTATTCGAACCAAAGAGAACATAGCTGTCGATACCCACTTGATCGGCATCGCCACAGCCACTGGGGGCTATATGATCGTATCCGAATCTTAGCTTAACCCCTTTGGAACGGTTCACTGATCGTATTCGAATTATAGGCCTTTAAATCTTATTTATTATTCGTCATGTTTTGTAAATGTCAATATTTAGCTATCTTGAGACTCTCTTGAAAACGTTATGGAGTAGATTTCATTCCTCCGGATTAATATTGGTTACCTCGGGTTGTTACGAACCAGGTAAACTTCTATATATCAATTTTCAGGAGTCAAGAATACCCTCAGGGGTTGGGTTATATGAGTCGGAGAGGTAACTACAAGCATCACAGGTATATCATTATGATTATGTCTACTAAGCTTAATCGTAAGTTGGTTTTCCTAAATATTGCTTGGTATATACTCCGGGTTATCAATACCTTTATATGAACCCCGTGGCGCTAAGTGGCCAGAGGATTCTTTGTTTGTCCCTTATGCAGGATAAGGCAAGTAACTTTGTTTAAACATAAAGGAACGAGAAGATCAATAAAAAGCTGGAAATATACAGCGATGGCGGCTTAAGAAAGTATTGAGCGCCATAAACATGCGCGAAGGCATGACAAAAATTGAGAGTTTTTCTACCCTCTTACAAGACTCCCCGAGTCTGAATAGTGAAGCATTGTTTTCACAAAGACACAAGCATATGACACCCGATGTCTTTACTCCTTTGGTTGGCTTGACGATTCCGGGTTATCCTTCTCCGCCTCTTCGTCTGCTGCCCTGTCCTGGAAGGTTGAGGAGGCCTAGTCAATGCCACTCAAGGCTTCAAACTCAGCTTCATCATCTATTAAACCGGTTGGGTCGACTTCAGGGGCAAAGGTATGCTTACGAGTTGGAGGGATCAGGCTGACATCATCATAATGAGGTGTTGGAATCCTCCGGTTCTCATTGTCATAACCCAGCTGGTACTTAGTAAGATCAGTGTCGTTCCCAATGAGGGTAGCCACAGGGCGTATGTCTTTCACACAGGCGGTGAAGTCCGCCTCATCAAACAAGGTGCCATCCTCCTTCAGACTCGGATATCCAAGACTGAGGTCGGCCGGGTCTAGCTCTGGAATCCATGCCTTGGCCCGGCTCATGGCAGCTATAGCTCCAGCTCTGGCAGATGCTCGTCTTAGCTCTTGGACCCGCTGAGGCAGCACATCAAGCCGTTTTAGCACATCTTGCAGGAGACGGGGGACATCATTTGATAAAGCCACAATGGTCAAAGCACGTTGTGACCCGGTGTACAATTGCTCCACCAGAGTATAGACTGCCTTCAGTTTGACCACCATGTCCTGGTTGAGGTTTGTGCTCCTGGGGCCTGTGTTATTAAACAAAGGGTAAGCTGGAGGCAATAATTAACCTAGTCATCAAAGGAATAATTGCAATATTTCAGGTTCATATAAAGTAATTTACCGAAGATTGCCGAGACCATTCGAGATATCTGACGCTTTAAGCCGGACAACTCGGTGTGTGCTTTTGCAAGGGATGCTTCGGCTGTCTCGGCCCGAGTCACCAGAGAGGCCCTCTCATCAGCCCAGGTTTTCTTCTCCGATTCAAAGTTCTTCTTCAACTTCTCTTGTTCAGAGACGCTGAATTCAAACTTGGAGTTGGCCTTTTGAATTTCAAGTTCCTGGGCTGCCAGGTGGCTCTTCAGGTCCGCAATCTCCGACTCAAATTGACTTATGGTGGTCTGCATTGGTACCAGGTCATAGTCAGGATCATGATACAAATAAAGTGAAGTCCCAAGAACTTTGCAAGCAAAGATATTTGACACTTGGGGGCTAATGTATGCTGAAGAATTCTAAATTACTACGCCGACTTATACAAACTAAAGTCCCAAGCACTTTGCAAGCAAAGATACTTGGCACTTGGGGGCTAATGCGTATCGCAAGTTCAAGGTATCAGGCTACAACCGGGATAAGTATTTTCTCTTTAAACCGGATAAGCAGTGCTAGACAGTTTTCTAAGTCTACAACATATTTACTCATAAGCAATAGACTTGGGGGGCCGTTACAGTAAGTATGATTGACAGTAAGGAAGCATAAGTCATACCTCAGATTTTTGCTGTATTTGCTTCACCATGTCAACTTCCAGGTCACGGCTGCTATGCACCTGGTTGATATAGCCCGAGACGATCTCTCCAATACTCAAATGAGTATAGTCAGTGATGTCCATCTTGGCTTTACGACGCTCTAGCAACTCCTCCTTAGCAGAACACTTGGCAAGAACAGTGGGCCGGGCTGGCTCAATGAACTGAGTCTTGAGAATTTCCATTTCTGGGTCAGTCGTCTTGGCCGGGCTAAGTGCTTCCAAGTTAACAGAATCATCAAGAATATCTTCAGCAGGCGGGTCAGAAGTTGGAGCCGGAATATCTTGAGCCGGTTCAGGTGGCGGTTGATGTGTGGAAGAGTCAGAGGCAGCCGTGCCCAGTTCTGGCTCAATCACTATAGGGTCTTGGGCCGGCTTATCCTTCTTTGTTTTCTTCCTGGGCTTCACTTGCACACTATGGACAAGGCAGAAAGGTGAGTGCCAAAACATAAGTAAGATAAAGCATAAGGTAAACAAATCGACATTACCCAGGGGCAGTCTTAAAGGCCGGCATGTTTGACTGCATAAACTCGCCGGAGGAAGGAGAGGCATCCTGATAATTGGAGTCAGAGGAATTGAGAGGTTGACGGATTAAACCCGCCAAAGGTGAAACAGAATGTAAGTTGGAGATAACCTCATTCCGACGCTTCCTGGTTACGTCAGGTAAGCCAGAGGAGAGTTCTGCATCCTTACTGGTCTGGGTCTGCCTCTGGCTTTCAATTTGTTGTCGCTTCAAAAGAAAGTCAGGATCTTGGTAAGCCAAAGGATGTGAAAATCTTACTTTCTGGGTTACTCTTCAAATTTTCTGACGCGGCAGAGGCTCGGAGTCGGAGGAGATTAAAGTTACCTCTTCTTCGATGGGTTGGCTGTTTCCCGTGTCTTCCTGAAAGGGGAGTAATGTTAGTTAAGTAGTCATAAAAGAGTTAGGAAAATTAAAAAAGTTACCTCCTCTTCATCATCATCAGAGTCATCAAGTTTAAACATCTCAGAGGCACTGGGTTTCCTCTTCTTCGAAGTTGTGGGCTTGGCGGCTTACCTTTTGGCTCTTTTA
Organism: Aegilops umbellulata; assembly: GCA_032464435.1. NCBI lineage: Eukaryota > Viridiplantae > Streptophyta > Magnoliopsida > Poales > Poaceae > Aegilops > Aegilops umbellulata. Next base: position 294,592,001 of record CP136060.1, read on the forward strand.
GCCACCCTGGCTTGTTTTGCCGCCTCATGATCGTACTTGACCTTCCAGAAGTCGGTATTTGCCTGTGGAAAAATTATAAAGGGTCATGAGTAAAAATAAGGTACAATGTAAAAAAGAGTAATCATTGAGGCTGATGACTTACTGCAGGGGCCGGGTTCCTCTTGGAGAAGGGCAGTAAGCCGAAGGCATTACTGGTTATTGTGCCCTCTTTCAACAAGGACTGGGTGGTAGCCTCCACCACATCATCTGGTAAGTCGTCAGAACTGTGGCGCTGAGGATCACCCTTCTCGCCAGAGTAAGTACACATTAAGCCAGGACGACGGCTTAACGGAATCACTCTCCAAGCAACCCAGACTCGGACCAGGTCGATGCCATCTAAACCGTTCCCCAAAAGATCTTTGATCTTCTTGATGGTGGGGGTGAGTGTCAGACGTTCAACAGCAGTTAACTTGTCCGGCAGCGGGTGAGTGGATTCAAGGCGCAAGGCCCGAAAGCCGGGCAGTGGATTTTCGCCAACCGGAGAAGTATCTTGGCAGTAGAACCATGTCTGGTTCCAATCTATGGGATGACTCGGCAGTTCAGCATAAGGGAACAGGCAGTCTCTCCGCCTTGAATTGATATGCCACCGAGTTCCAGACTGGGCCCGTTGGCACGCTCATTCTGCCGGTTTAAATAGAACAGTTCCCTGAAAAAAGCAGGCTAGGCTCTTCTTCAAGATAAACCTCACAAAAGACTTGGAAGTTGCATATATTAGACACGGAATTGGGTCCGATATCTTGAGGCCTCAGATCAAAGAATTTCAGAACATCCCTGAAGAATTTTGAACCGGGAGGAGCAAATCCCCGGCTAATATGATCTGTAAAAACTACTACCTCCCCTTCTTTGGGATGAGGTTTCTCCTCGGACGGGTCAGGAGCATGATAAGACATGACCTCCTTCTTGGGCAGGTAGCCAGACTTCACAAATTCGGACAAATTGCTTTCCGTGACAACGGATGGGACCCAATTGCAGGTCACCGGAGGTTTGGGAGCTTTAGGTGCCATTGCGTAAATCGAAGCCTACAACAAGATAAAAGAAATTTTTTCCGGCTCAATTTTTAACCCGGAGGAAAGCAGTATTGATTTGTTCAGGGTGGCGACTTAAGAAGGGGCCTAATGACATATAGGTGACTATGCAATGATGTTTAAAACCGCTGCAGGTATCAAAGGTAGTTAAAATTTTCTTAAATCGCCAGAGACAAGCGGTGTTGACAGCCGGTATTTTAAACCGGTCACATGGATTACTATGGTTAAAATAGATTCAGCAGATACAATTCTTGGCTAAGTGTGGGACAAACAGGTTTCACAAGTTGCAATTGTTATTTTGGATCAAATGGTTGCTCAGAAAAGGAAAAATTTCTAGACCTAAAACAGGGCAGAGAAGTTCATGCAATCGAAGATGGCTTCCAGACAGGGGAAATGAGATTTGTCTTTATACAAAATAAGCGCAAACAAGTACCGCGGCAGTTCTATGTTGTTTTTATGATCTAAAAAGTGCGTTGGAGGTGGAAACTAGCAAAGACTCGCATCGGGCGGCGGAGAACGCTGACGAACTCAAGACAGTTGTAATGCAGATCTGAGGAAACAAAGAAAAGGAACTCACCGATGCGGATGAGCTGTGGAGGGTCGCCGTCGTTCTCTGGTCAAGAGTCAGGTTGATGCAGCGGCCTGAGTCGTTGAAGACGAAGGAGTTCGACGGCGGCGGCGGCGGCGGAGCTTGAGCAGCGGAGAAGGGAGTGCGAGGAGGAAGACAAGTGGGAAAATGGGAAAGACCTAGGTCGCATCTATTTATAAGGAGGGGCCGACCAAGACAGCGCGAGAAACGAGGAGACGGAGTATCATTATCCAGCGACCCCGACGCCTCGATTTTTGGGATGGTCAGTAAAGGCAAAAATCCGTTGAGGATATGATGGAATAAAATAAGGATTTAATTAAAAGATGATGTCACGGTGGGTTAACCCGGATCCAGAAGATGACGTCACAACGGGTTATGACCTTTTCACGGACAGAAGACAGAAGGACTGATACTTAAGGTATTTTAAGATTGACATGAAGCGGTCCAAATCAATCTGGGGCCTAATGTTGGGGATATAACTATTTTTGTAAACCGCCCAGGAGGGGCCGGGTTACGCAAAGAAGACTCTTCAGAGAGAAGCCCGGGACCAAGCGTGAAGATGGCGGTTCAAAGAGTCTAAGGCCCACAGGCGGCTTAAGGCCCATAGTGACAAACCGCCATGATGGCATGACTTGTAACATAAGGTAGAGGTAACTAGTCACCGAGCCGGACACTATTTATGAGCCAGACGGGACTCTGTAGGCCGCAGGGCATCAACCCGTGTATATAAGGGGACGACACGCCGACGGTTTAGGGAAAGAATCAACCCATCAAGAGCCGGGCATAGCGTATCTCGCTCCCTGGTCATCGAAACATCAAGCAATACCAACCCAACTAGACGTAGGCCTTCCTTCACCGTAAGGGGCTGAACTAGTATAAACCTCTCGTGTCCTTTGTCCCGATTAACCCTTTTAAGCTTCCTAGTTGCGATGGCTCCACGACTAAGTCCTTGCAAGAGGACATCTGCCGTGACAATTCCACGACAGCGAGGATGGGGGGTGCGGCCGCTCGGCGACGCCATTAATATAGACCAGTGGGAGCGAGGCGGGCGGCGGTCCAAGGTTGTCTCGCTTCCCGGTGAGAATGACTGCTTAATCTTTAGTATGAATGAAATCTATGCTTAATTACTGAATTTTAGGTGCAAAAAATAGATAGTGATATTGATTTTTAGCTGCATATTTTAAAAAATCGCAGTGTCTCTTGGCTTAGCGCTGAAGTCTGGCTTTAATTTGTGTACCGTAATATGAACCATTTGCGTTGAAGAGATGCACAGATCCTGCGTTGAACAACTTGTACGCTTCCCGGTGAGCCTGCACACCGGACTGCACTCGCACGCCTCCAGTTCAGTCAAGCAGTTGTCCACACGCACCTCCTATAGCCATTAAAACCAAGACATGTGGCGTCACGTGAATGGTTAACCAAACGCACACGGTTTGAATTATACAAACGTTTGAGATATTAAAGTGCCAGCTATTTTTTAAAATTTCCTTTGTTGGTTGTCATTATTCGAGTACGCCTTCTCTCAAAATGGACTCAAAAATACCACAACATGTCGAGTGCCCTTCCATGATAGCATGCCAAGTTTCATGAATTTCAGACTAGTTTTGGATTTACTAGAATTTAAAAACCAGGCATCTCAATGTTTTGCCGGCAATCAACGGTGCCCAGGTGTCTGAAATTCATTCCCATTTATTGCATGAGACCTAAGCATGCACCAAAGGACACATATTTGATTTTTCAACCAATTTATATGCACTGGAGCATGCGCATGTAGTTCAAATTTTAATTATGCACATAAATGCATTGAAACTCAGTTAATGCATAAAAATGTCCAAACAAACCCCGAAAAATCACAAAAATTCACTCAACACTCATGTTGTTCTATGTTGACACGAGAAAAAAAAATCAAAGCAATAAGAGGCAATGGATATCGTTTCGTCCCCAAAGGCGGGACGTTCCCTACCGAAAACCATCATGCTTGTTGTGAGAAGCTCCGGTTTGTGAGAAGCATATACCCAAACCTGCCCCAAATGGGACAAAATTTGTACCACGACATGTTGATGCCGCTCCATGATAGCATGCCAAGTTTCATGAATTTTAGACTAGTTTTGGATTTACTAGAATTTAAAACCCAGGCATCTCAATGTTTTGCCGGCAATCAATGGTGCCCTGGTGTTTGAAATTCATTCCCATTTCTTGCATGGTACCTAAGCATGCACCCAAGGACACAGATTTGATTTTTCAACCAATTTATATGCACTGGAGCATGTGCATGTAGTTCAAATTTGAATTATGCACATAAATGCATTGAAAACTCAGTTAATGCATAAAATGTCCAAACGAACCCCGAAAAATCACAAAAGTTCGCACAACACTCCTGTTGTTCTATGTTGACACGAGAAAAAAAAAAAGAAAGCAATAAGAGGCAATAGACATCGTTTCGTCCCCAAAGGTGGGACGTTCCCTACCGAAAACCATCATGCTTGTTGTGAGAAGCTCCGGTTTGTGAGAAGCATATACCCAAACCTGCCCCAAATGGGACAAAATTTGTACCATGACATGTTGATGCCGCTCCATGATAGCATGCCAAGTTTCATGAATTTCAGACTAGTTTTGGATTTACAAGAATTTAAAAACCAGGCATCTCAATATTTTGACAGCAACCAATGGTGCCCTGGTGTTTGAAATTCATTCCCATTTCTTGCATGGGACCTAAGCATGCACCCAAGGACACATATTTGATTTTTCAACCAATTTATATGCACTCGAGCATGCACATGTAGGTCAAATTTAAATTATGCACATAAATGCATTGAAAACTCAGTTAATGCATACAAGTCTCCAAATGAACCCCGAAAAATCACAAAAATTCACACAGCACTCCTGTTGTTCTATGTTGACATGAGAAAAAAATTGAAAGCAATAAGAGGCAATGGATATCGTTTCGTCCCCAAAGGTGGGACGTTCCCTACCGAAAACCATCATGCTTGTTGTGAGAAGCTCCGGTTTGTGAGAAGCATATACCCAAACCTGCCCCAAATGGGACAAAATTTGTACCATGACATGTTGATGCCGCTCCATGATAGCATGCCAAGTTTCATGAATTTCAGACTAGTTTTGGATTTACAAGAATTTAAAAACCAGGCATCTCAATATTTTGACAGCAACCAATGGTGCCCTGGTGTTTGAAATTCATTCCCATTTCTTGCATGGGACCTAAGCATGCACCCAAGGACACATATTTGATTTTTCAACCAATTTATATGCACTCGAGCATGCACATGTAGGTCAAATTTAAATTATGCACATAAATGCATTGAAAACTCAGTTAATGCATACAAGTCTCCAAATGAACCCCGAAAAATCACAAAAATTCACACAACACTCCTGTTGTTCTATGTTGACACGAGAAAAAAATTGAAAGCAATAATAGGCAATGGATATCGTTTCGTCCCCAAAGGTGGGACGTTCCCTACCGAAAACCATCATGCTTGTTGTGAGAAGCTCCGGTTTGTGAGAAGCATATACCCAAACCTGCCCCAAATGGGACAAAATTTGTACCACGACATGTTGATGCTGCTCCATGATAGCATGCCTACTTTCATGAATTTCAAACGAGTTTTGGATTTAATAGAATTTAAAAAACAGGCATCTCAATGTTTTGCCGGCAATCAACGGTGCCATGGTGTTTGAAATTAATTCCCATTTCTTGCATGGGACCTAAGCATGCACCTGACAAAGATTTGATTTTTCAACAAATTTATATGCACTGGAGCATGTGCATGTAGTTCAAATTTGAATTATGCACATAAATGCATTGAAAATTCACTTAATGCATAAAAATGTCCAAACAAACCCTGTATAATTCCAATTCTTTTATGATCACTGCAGATAAAAGGTCTAGCAATTCAAACACCGTCCATGGCCGCTGTGACCCCATTATGTAATTCAAATCAAGACCAAAAATCAAGTAGATCCCACACAGTTTATTATAACCAACCATGTGAGATGTAGCACAAAATATCTTCGTACCATGTCTGAATAAGGGACCATGTCTGATGACACTTTGCGCGCTAGTTTTTTGGCTGAAGCGATTCCAAATTTTCGGCTTCCGCGGAAATATCTACCTCCCCGCCCCTCCCCCTTACCAAAAGCCACATTTCCCCTCTTTTCGCCTTCCTTTCCAAGTTGAAACCTTCACTCCTTGCTTGCAGCGCCGCCGCCTCCTCGCCGGCGACCCTCCTTCACGCTGCTCGGCCTCGCCTATCCAGGCAAGTAATCCACACCCGACCCCCATCTTCCTCCTCCTTCCACATCCCACATGCCCCGACAGCCGGCGCGAGCGCGACACCTTCCACCCAAATCACCGACCTCTCCACCAAATAAGCGCTGGCCTAAGCCATGGTGCACGCAGTATAGCCAGGACCTCAAGGAGCATTTGGCAGTGGAGAAGCAAATCGCGGCCGCACGCGCGGATGAGGTCGCAATGGCTGCCATTCGTGCCGACCCCTATATCTTGGAGGATCACCTCACCGTCGAGGCCACCGTTGATGCCTCGCGCGCCGACGTTGCGACGCGGTTGGCTTGTTTAAACGACAGTTCGTGGCGTTTTCTTGAGGCCACTATCGGTGCCTTCAACAAAGACTACGAGGTGTTTTCTTAGCGTGCACGTGCTTACCTCATCTCAAGAGCCAGAAGGTTGGTGCCCTGAGTGGCTCAGGCAAGTCACCACTACAACGAGGGCACCCACAATGCGGAGGCCTCGCCCTCTTCCATGTCCAAGGAGCCAATCATCATCGATATCTCCGACAATGAGGAGTAGCTTGTCTTATTAGCTCACTATAAGGACCCATGTTCAGTTTGCTAGCTACTACCTTTCCTTAACAAATTCTAGTGAATTGTGCTATCTACTTTCACCATGCAATCTTCTGCTATAGTGTATATGTTCTATATGTCGTGCAATGTGGTGTTCAATTAACTGCTTGGTTCAATTTTGCAAATGTGATGTTCAATTCTTCAGGGTGCAATATTTCCAAGTTGTTAAGCATGCTTGGTTTGGTTAATTGTCTGATCTTCTATTAGGAGTATGTTATATAATTTCAATTGGTGTTTAGTTAACTGCTTGGTTCATTTGTTGTGGCTTGGTTCACTTGTTGTGGTGTTTAGTTAACTTCTTGGTTCAGTTCTGCAATGCGATGTTCAATTGTTGTGGCCGCATTCTGTTATTGTATACCATGTGAGGAATAAATCAAATTTGGCAGTACTAAATACATGAGAAACAAATACAATTGCTATATTTCCAAGTTGTTAAGCATGCTTGGTTTGGTTAACTGTCTGACCTTCTATTAGGAGTATGTTATATTGTGCAATGTGGTGCTCAGTTAACGTTTGGTTCATTTGTTGTGGTGTTTAGTTAACTGCTTGGTTCAATTATGCAATGTGATGTTCAATTGTTGTGGCTGCATTCTCTTATTGTATACCATGTGAGGAATAAATCAAATTTGGATGTACTAAATACATGAGAAACAAATACAATTGCTATATTTTCAAGTTGTTAAGCATGATTGGTTTGGTTAACTGTCTGATCTTCTATTAGGAGTATGTTATATTGTGCAATGTGGTGCTCAGTTAACGTTTGGTTCATTTGTTGTGGTGTTTAGTTAACTGCTTGGTTCAATTCTGCAATGCGATGTTCAATTGATGTGGCTGCATTATGTTATTGCATACCATGTGAGGAATAAATCGAATTTGGCTGCACTTAATACATGAGAAACATATACAAGTGCTATATTTCCTAGTTCTTAATCATGCTTGGTTTGGATAAATGGGGTTTCCATGTGGCTTGAATTAATCTGATGAATCTGCAATGTGCTTATTTATCATCAACATATTTTACTGATAGCATGCGAACCCTTACTTAACCTGATGACTAACTACCTTATATGTGTTGCAGGGAAACAATGGGAAGCACTGAGGTTTACAAGATGGTACTAACTATTATACCTTGCCTTTTTGTATTCCTTTGCCCCATTTCCAATATAGAGAAGATATTTATGCACATCCTTGTTTTTACGCTTCACTGATGATTACCTCTCAAACCACCTCTGTGGTCAGGAGGCGAGGAAAGTTTTCATACAACACCCAACGTTCAATATTGAAGTGTTCCTGAAGAGGTCGAAGGATGGACGGTCAATCATCCACAGGCACTGGCCTAAAGTTGCAAAGACCTTAAACATGAATGAAGGCTCAATATTCGCCTTCCGTTTCAGCAATTTTCCAGATGAGATGCATCTCTCTATGTACCATCTATGATGCTAATTTCCAAAGGTTCTAGATGTTGCATGTGAAACTTGGTGCTGGTGCAGTTGTGTAATGGGTAGCTGAGTGCTGAAGCTATATCATGTTGTACTCCAATGTATTTCAATTATGAAGTCCTGCTTCCTTAATATGGAAATGGAATATATTATGTGCTTAATATGAATGTCAATTAGATTAGTAAATGTATTATTAATAATAGGGCAATTAGCCCGCTAATTGGCCAATTAGCTTGCCAATTGGGTTTTCCTATTGCAAACGGTTAATGAGAAACCACCGTGGGCAATGACCTCAGGAAACGCACACGGTTTCTAGGAATAAACCGTGTTGGATCAGTGAACAATCACACACGACATTCTCTTCAAAACTGTTTGTGTTACGCCACCTTGCGCAAACGTTTCCCTTGTAGTGACTGTGTGGGATGTATATACGAACAGAAACATTTAGTGGAGACTGACTGTGTGGGATGTACTTACTACCGGAAATGATTTTTCCTGTATAATTGTATTTTTTAGCACTACTATACGTATTTCTGTATTTGAGTGCTCGCCGGTTGCACATGACCTCATTTTGCCGAGTGTGTGTGCCAGGAGGGCATATCCCCAACGGTTTCTGGGTCGTGTGGGAAGGACCCCCCTATCGCCCACACTCACTTGGCGACGGTTCCGAATGCCATCGCGAAAAGGGGTTAAAACCCGTTTGTTTAGGACCGACGCACACCAGTGGATGTTCAAAGAGCTAAAAATGGTTTTCCAAGATCATGCCCGGGTCGAGAGATATGAAGTCTCCGACAAGTTCTATAGTTGTAAGATGGAGGAAAATAGTTCTGTCAGCGAGTACTCAAAATGTATGGGTTGCACAACCGCTTGTCTCATCTAGGAGTTAATCTTCCAGATGACTCTGTCATCGATATAATCCTCCAGTCGCTTCCACCTAGCTACAAGAGCTTTGTGATGAACTACAATATGCAAGGGACGGAGAAGTCCATTCCTGAGTTATATTCGATGCTGAAATCAGTGGAGGTGGAGATGGAAAAGGAACATCAAGTGTTGATGGTGAATAAGACCACTAGTTTCAAGAAAGGCAAGGGTAAGAAGAACTTCAAGAAGGACGGCAAGGGAGTTGCCGCGCCCGGTAAGTCAGTTGCTAGGAAGAAGCCAAAGAATGGACCCAAGCCTGAGACTGAGTGCTTTTATTGCAAGGGAAATGGTCACTGGAAGCGGAACTGCCCCAAGTACTTAGCGGATAAGAAGGCCGACAACGCCAAAGGTATATATGATATACATGTTATTGATGTGTACCTTACCAGCGCTCGTAGTAGCTCTTGGGTATTTGATACCGGTGCGGTTGCTCACATTTATAACTCAAAATAGGAGCTGCGGAATAAGCAGAGACTGGCGAAGGACAAGGTGATGATGCACATCGGGAATGGTTCCAAGGTCGATGTGATCGCCGTCGGCACGCTACCTCTACATCTACCTTCGGATTAGTTTTAAACCTCAATAATATTTATTTAGTGTCAACTTTGAGCATGAACATTGTATATGGATCTCGTTTAATGCGAGATGGCTACTCATTTAAATCCGAGAATAATGGTTGTCCTATTTATATGAGAGATATGTTTTATGTTCATGCCCTGCTGGTCAATGGTTTATTTTTATTGAATCTCGAACGTGATGTTACACATATTCATAGTGTGAATGCCAAAATATGTAAGGTTGATAGTGATAGTCCCACATACTTGTGGCACTGCCGCCTTGGTCACATTAGTGTCAAACGCATGAAGAAACTCCATGTAGATGGACTTTTGGAGTCTCTTGATTATGAATCATTTGACACGTGCGAACCATGCCCTCATGGGCAAAATGACCAAGACTCCATTCTCCAGAACAATGGTGTGAGCAACCAACTTGTTGGAAATAATACATACTGATGTATGAGGTCCAATGAGCGTTCAGGCTCGTGGTAGCTATCGTTATGTTCTCACCCTGACTGATGACTTAAGTAGATATGGGTATGTCTACTTAATGAAACACAAGTTTGAGACCTTTGAAAAGTTCAAGGAATTTCAGAGCGAGGTAGAGAATCAACATGACAGGAAAATAAAGTTCTTACGATTAGATCGCGGAGGAGAATATTTGAGTCACGAGTTTGGCACGCACTTAAGGAAATGTGGAATTGTTTCACAACTCATGCCGCCTGGAACACCTCAGCGTAATGGTGTGTCCAAACATCGTAATCACACTCTATTGGATATGGTGCGATCTATTATGTCTCTTACCGATCTACCGCTATCATTTTGGGGTTATGCTTTAAAGACTGCCGCACTCACTTTAAATAGGGCATTGTCTAAATTCGTTGAGACGACACCGTATGAATTATGGTTTGGAAAGAAACCTAAGTTGTCGTTTCTGAAAGTTTCGGGATGCAATGCTTATGTCAAGAAACTTCAACCTGAAAAGCTCGAACCCAAATCGCAAAGGTGCGTCTTCATATGATACCCTAAGGAAACTATTGGGTATACCTTCTACCTCAGATCCGAAGGCAAGATCTTTGTTGCCAAGTGTCGGTGTCAAAACCGGCGGATCTCGGGTAGGGGGTCCCGAACTGTGCGTCTAGGATCGATGGGTAACAGGAGACAGGGGACACGATGTTTACCCAGGTTCGGGCCCTCTTTATGGAGGTAATACCCTACTTCCTGCTTGATTGATCTTGATGATATGAGGTTTACAAGAGTTGATCTACCACGAGATCGTAGAGGCTAAACCCTAAAAGCTAGCCTATGATTATGATTGTGTATAAGATTGTCTATTGACTAGCCTGGCCTCGGTTTATATAATGCACCAGAGGCCTAGGATAACAAGAGTCCTAGCCGAATACGGCGGTGGGGAGGAGTCCTTGTCTTGATCGCCAAGTCTTGTGGAATCTTCCTTGTATAAATGCGGCAGCTGTCCGAACTGGCCCATGAGTATACGGCCATGGGGGTCCTCGGCCCAATCTAACAGATCGGGAGATGATGTGGTGAGTACCCCCTAGTCCAGGACACCGTCAGTAGCCCCCTGAACCGATCTTCAAGTTAGGGACGCTCCTCGATTCTTACGAACTGTTCTTCATCTTCTGTCGTCGGTCTTGAAAACTAGTTCAATAAATCTTCTCATCTTCGATCTTGAGGATCGCCGAAGTGCATCTAAAGAGTTTACACGTCGGGTATCCGAGGAGCCCCTTTAAGTTTCCGGCCTTTATCAATGCCTTGTTATTTTTATGCCACACATCGGGTTTGAAGTTGTTCCCGGGTGGCAGCGTCCTCTTGCATCCGAGCTCCAACGCCGGATTGTATTCGAGGAGTATTGTTGCAGCCAGGCTCCAATGCTGAACTGCATCCGAGCTCTAGCATCGGACCGTATCCGAGTTTCAACGCCGGACTATGTCCAAGCTCCAACACCGGACTATGTCCAAGCTCTCATGCCGGACTGTATCCGAGGTGTCATAGATCAGCTTGGTTCAAAAAAGTTGAAGGAGTTTAGCCGAGCTTAATGCCGGAAATGCCCTCTATGGAGCTAGCCGCTAGCGCCCGAGCTTTATGCCGGTCTGCTTCCAAGGTGGTGCACCACCCCGACCGCGGGCTGATTTTTTGTGAATATTTTTAACTGGTGCAGTTTATTCTCTGCCGATGTATATCCAGTGGCCCTCAAGGTGTGTATCAATCTAAAACCCGAGATGCACCTGAAGGCAAGCATAAAACCGATGTTCCCAGTAGCCCCTGAGACTCAGGTCGATGCGCAAAATCGGCCTGAGGATCAACTCCTAGCTCGGTAACATACATAGGAATAAAAACGCGGTGTAATATATTAGAGATAATAGTGATCGGCGAACGAGCCCCTGAGAGAGGGTCGTGAGAAGTCGCCGTGATATATTAGCTTGATGCCAGATAGGTCCAGATGGTACTTATTGTTGTCCAAAGACGTGCTTTCCCATAGTTCGATCAAGCCGAACACTGAGCCCTTTGAATTTTTTGCATTGAATAGGCAATGCAGTAGCCCCCGAGACACTGGTCGGGTGGCAACACCAGATCAGGGGATCGATGTGCCCCTTTAATATTTGGGAATAATGAGTGCAAAGCCCAGTAGCCCACGAGCCTTAATGTGGGCACGGGTGGCCGAATTAAGGATCGATATCCAGAGTAAAATCATAGATTATGTGTAATGATTCTATGTATGCAAGTACTTTACATCATTATTTTGACTCCATTGTGACCGTTTGTCAGTTGAAAGTGGCCCATCGTCGGCTTCTACCCCTTGGTAGATACTACGTAGGGTGTTTCCTTAGTAACAAAGCAACCCTTAGCCGACATCTTGGTGCCCGAAGGCGGTTGTGTTACTAGAAACGAGGCAATCAGATATGCGGGCTTTAAAACTTTTGCTTAGTCATAGGAGCTTTATACTGGGGAAGCTAGCTATGAGCCCCGGTTAGTGTTCGGCAACACCCGAGGTCAAGCCGTAAACACTTCGGCCAATGTTATGAACGGCCCGTCAATTAACATAATCATCGGATCGCTGACCAGTTTACGCCTATTGTGACAGTCAGTTTTCGGCTTTCTCCACTGAGGTGCTTGACCATGCGAGCTGGAAGCACAATCGCAGTGGTTCTCCCTTTGCACACCTAGCCGAACAAAGCGGAACGTAGGAGGCAAGCACAGGAGCCTGGCAACCCAACTATTGACCGAAGACACAATTTGAAACCGATGCATATATAGCAATATCCGAGAATGTTTTTGCCGAATCCCTAAAGGTGTCCGGCGTTGCACTGTGAGACTAATGCTAGAAATGCATAAATAGTTTAAGAGTGCCATAGGCTCGAAAAGCCAAAAAACCTATTCGAAAGTTTAATGTCCGAACTAGATCAAGTGTTCGGTGCCAATCCGAAAATTGGACTTTAAAAAAAATGCTTCTGCCGTGCTTTAACATGACACATCCTATCTCAAGACTTCAAATGGGTCAACCTACGGCTTCAACCTCCTATCCCGAAGGCGAAGTACTTCTCATTAGGCCAATTTAGCAAACTAAACTCTGGTGGTTTTGAGAGAGAAATTAGGCTTCCCGGCTAGTGACCACACACTCGTGTCGAAAAAAGGAGTGATAAATAATAATAAAAACTTTGCGACGACTAAGAAGAAAAACACTTATTATAAAACGGCTCAAATAAACTTAAGAGCCCCCAAGTGACTTGGGTAAAAGAATGATTGTATGTACCGAAGTACTTATATCATATCTATGTTCACCCGAACTTTAAACGCGTCTTAACCGACCGTCGGCTTCTCCCTCTTCGATCAAGGACCAAAAAGTGTTATGTACTCCACCTGTCGAGAATATCGACAGTGTTTCCAATAACCAGGCAATCAGGCCATAAGGCTGTAACAGACAAAGCGCGCTCAGGGAACTTATGCTACATTACTGACGAAGTGTAAGAAGCATCTTCAAAGAAAATAGTACCCCCACCGATACCTTTCTTCGGTGCTCACTGTTACTATGAGACTTGTGCAATAGATTTTTTGTACTCATGAGTTCCGTTGTGTGCCGACCATGATTGAAAACAATAAGAGCGCTAGCTTTCGGCTTCACCCAGTCTAAGGTTAGAGCTCGGATGACCCGGTCGTAACAATCGCAGAGGTGCTCCCTTTACTCCCTAGCCGAATAATCGAGAACGTAGGGGTAAGCACAGGAGCCAGGCAACCCAGCTTGCAAATCGCTTAAGTCAATATGGTGCATATTGTGGCATAATACACGAACAAAGAACGAAGCCCCCCGTACAGCCGAGGTGACGTGGTATGTCAGTACACCGAGTTGACGATACTTCCCAATCCGGATCATTTACCTGTGCACAAAAAATAGTGCAAACCAGAGATAATAGTAATAATAATAATTTAAAAAAAATCATTGCATAATAAATAATTTATGCAAAGTGAGTAATAAAAGAAATATGGCCTGGCGCCGAAGGCAATGTTGATGCAGGGTGTCGGCGTGATGCGGTAAAGGCGTGACAAAGCCTGAATTCACAGGTCGGTCCGAGTTCCGGATGCGACGTTCGCCGGACTATGTACGGAAACTGATCGAACCACCATGCGACCGTTAATGCGGCCACCATTTGATAGACCTGTGTACATATGATGGACAAACCAAAGTAATAATTCCTTGGAAAAAATGAACCCAAACAAGCAAAAAATACTAGGATTAATAGCACTTGGTTTATTTGTGTAGCAATTAGAAGAAAGGTGATTCCCAAAATTGGGACTCGATCCGCACACCCATTGCTTGATGGGCGATAAAGCGATGGCATGGCAATGCTAGCAAAGGTTGGCTTGCCGAGGCAAAGCCCTCGGTCTAGTTAATCGTGACGAAGCTGGTTGGCTGGTGACGCCAAAGTCACCGGAGTAGGTTGATGAAGAGTTGATGAAGCCCCCGGTCCAGCCAAGATGTCGAAGCCTCGATGTCAGCCGATGAGTCGAAGTAGGTCGGCGTGATGGACACCGGCTTGCAGGAGCAACAGTGCGGCCCTGCCGATGTAGGTCGTGACGTGGTCAATGCAGGCTTGATGAAGTGATTGTGCGGCTATGCCGGTGTGCCCGCTCCGTGTAATCCGTGGGGCGGCGATGTTGGTGATGATTTATCCTTTGCGCTGCCGAACTCTTGTTCGGCTTGCCGAGATGATGATCCGAAGAAGTTGAGCTTGGCTCAACAAAGTGACGACGTGTCCAGCGCAGGTCGGCAGCCGTGGAGCAATATTGCCGGACTGGTTTGACACCAGCATGATGTTGAAGATCATGTTCAAAATATTTTAAAGTTAGTGGGATGTGTTCGGGAATAAAACAAAATACCCCATACAAACCTTCCTTCAAAAAGGATGTCCGAAATCCCGTTCATAAAAAAGATGAATTCGGGTCGGATTCATTCTCGCGCAGAAAACAGATTCGAAAAGTGATGCACTAATCGGAAGGTTCCCGGAGTTTGGACATTCGGATCGAGCCAGAATTTGGAGGGGTGGTAGATATGGAAATTCCGCAGTAGATGAACGGTTGGATCTTTCAAAGGACCTCCGAGCTGGGCTCTGGAGACCACGCCCTAAACTCGTCTAGATTCCCGTCCAGATTTGACAGGGCTCCGGTATATCGTAGATTGTCGGAGACTCCTCCATCGGAACTCGACGAAAATTTGCATGGCTGTTGTAGACGTAATTCCGCACTATTCCACCAAAGCAATCGTCAAACCGATGCCCGAGGAGGCGGTGACGGCAGACACAAGTTCGCTGTCTAGGAAAACAGCACGGCCGCCTAAGGGCAATGTTGACGTTGACCCCTCGAGCTCCATGGATGATTCCTCTATGATCGTGATAGAGATCAGAGTTGATGTTGATGAAGGCCCCCATCCGAACATGATGATCGGAGATGGAGCGCGGTCCTCGGTCGAGCCAAGGTGACCAGTCGAGCCGGCGACGAAGATGCCGGCGTCGCAGTTGACCTGCGGGCGAGCCATTGATCCTTTTGCCGATCACACAACGGAACTCTCAATGAAAGCACCAATGTCGGTGTCAAAACCGGGGATCTCGGGTAGGGGGTCCCGAACTGTGCGTCTAAGATCGATGGGTAACAGGAGACAGGGGACACGATGTTTACCCAGGTTCGGGCCCTCTCTATGGAGGTAATACCCTACTTCCTGCTTGATTGATCTTGATGATATGAGTATTACAAGAGTTGATCTACCACGAAATCGTAGAGGCTAAACCCTAAAAGCTAGCCTATGATTATGATTGTGTATAAGATTGTCTATTGACTAGCCTGGCCTCGGTTTACATAATGCACCAGAGGCCTAGGATAACAAGAGTCCTAGCCGAATACGCCGGTGGGGAGGAGTCCTTGTCTTGATCGCCAAGTCTTGTGGAATCTTCCTTGTATAAATGCGGCAGCTGTCCGAACTGGCCCATGAGTATACGGCCATGGGGGTCCTCGGCCCAATCTAACAGATCGGGAGATGACATGGTGAGCACCCCCTAGTCCAGGACACCGTCACCAAGAATGGATCCTTTCTGGAGAAAGAGTTTCTCTCAAAAGAAGTAAGTGGGAGGAAAGTAGAACTTGATGAGATACCCTGATATGTCTCCAACGTATCTATAATTTTTTATTGTTCCATGCTATTATATTATCCTTTTTGGATGTTTATGGGCTTTAGTAAACACTTCTATATTATTTTTGGGACTAACCTATTAACCGGAGGCCCAACCCAAATTGCTATTTTCTTGCCTATTTCAGTGTTTCGAAGAAAAGGAATATAAAAAGGAGTCCAAACGAAATGAAACCTTCAGGAGAGTTACTTTTGGAACAGAAGCAATCCAGGAGACTTGGAGTAGATGTCAGGGAAGCTTCAAGGTGGCCACGAGGCAGGGAGGCTCGCCTACCCCCCCTATGCGCACCCCCACCCTCGTGGCTCCCCTAACCGACTTCTTTCGCCTATATATGTCCATATACCCTAAAAACAATGGGGAGCAGAATAGATCGGGAGTTCTGCCGCCGCAAGCTTCTATAGCCACCAAAAACCAATCGGGACCCTGTTCCGGCACCCTGCCGGAGGGGGGAACCCTCACCGGTGGCCATCTTCATCATCCCGACACTATCCATGACGAGGAGGGAGTAGTTCACCCTCGGGGCTGAGGGTATGTACCAGTAGCTATGTGTTTGATCTCTCTCTCTCTCTCTCGTGTTATTGAGGTAATACGATCTTGATGTATCGCGAGCTTTGCTATTATAGTTGGATCTTATGATGTTTCTCCCCCTCTACTCTCTTGTAATGGATTGAGTTTTCCCTTTGAAGTTATCTTATCGGATTGAGTCTTTAAGGATTTGGGAACACTTGATGTATATCTTGCCGTGCTTATCTGTGGTGACAATGGGATATCACGTGATTCACTTGATGTATGTTTTGGTGATCAACTTGCGGGTTCAGTTGAACTTATGCATAGCGGTTGGCACATGTTTTCGTCTTGACTCTCCGGCAGAAACTTTGGGGCACTCTTTGAAGTTCTTTGTGTTGGTTGAATAGATGAATCTAAGATTCTGTGATGCATATCGTATAATCATACCCATGGATACTTGAGGTGACATTGGAGTATCTAGGTGACATTAGGGTTTTGGTTGATTTGTGTCTTAAGGTGTTATTCTAGTACGAACCCTATGATAGATCGAATGGAAAGAATAGCTTCGTGTTATTTTAGTACAGACTCTTGAATAGATGATCAGATAGGATAACTTTGAGGTGGTTTCGTACCCTACCATAATCTCTTCGTTTGCTCTCCTCTCTGCTATTAGTGACTTTGGAGTGACTCTTTGTTGAATTTTGAGGGATAGTTATATGATCCAATTATGTTATTATTGTTGAGAGAACTTGCACTAGTGAAAGTATGAACCCTAGGCCTTGTTTCCTAGCATTGCAATACCGTTTGTGCTCACTTTTATCATTAGTTACCTTGCTGTTTTTTAATTTCAGATTACAAAAACCTATATCTACCATCCATATTGCACTTGTATCACCATCTCTTCGCCGAACTAGTGCACCTATACAATTTACCATTGTATTGGGTGTGTTGGGGACAAAAGAGACTCTTTGCTATTTGGTTGCAGGGTTGCTTGAGAGAGACCATCTTCATTCTACGCCTCCCACGGATTGATAAACCTTAGGTCATCCACTTGAGGGAAACTTGCTACTGTCCTATAAACCTCTGCACTTGGAGGCCAAACAACGTCTACAAGAAGAAGGTTGCGTAGTAGACATGAAGCAGTTTCTGGCGTTGTTGCCGGGAAGGTTAGTGTTTGAAGGTATATATTTAGATCTTGCAATCGAATATTTTTGTTTCTTGTTTTATCACTTGTTTAGTTTATAAAAGAAAACTACAAAAGAAATGGAATTGAGGGTGCCTCATATGCTTCATCTTTTTAATATCTTTCGTGGAAATGATGGAAAGGAAAATTGTGCTCAAGTGTTAGGAGAAGAATGCATTAAGATGTTTGGCACTAAATATTTGAATGATGAGCATGATTGCAATGTTGTTAGTATGAATTCCTTGAATATCCATGATGCTAATGATATGCAAAGCCACAAGCTAGGGGATGCTATGTTTGATGAAGATGATATTTTTAGTCCCCCAAGTTTTGATGAGAAAATTTATTATGATGAAAGCATGCCTCCTATCTATGGTGATTATTGTGATGACATGTATGCTATAAAGAATAATGATAACTATGAAATTTGTCATCTTGATTTTAATTTTCAATCCCATGAAAGTTATTTTGTTGAGTTTGCTCCCACTACTATTCCGAATGAGAAGAAATTTGCTTATGTGGAGAGTAATAAAAATTCTATGATTATGCATCATGAAAGAGTGCTTTATGTGATAGTTATATTGTTGACTTCATTCATGATGCTACTGAAAATTATTATGAGGGAGTAATATATGCTTGTAGGAATTGCAATAATATCAAGTTTCCTCTCTATGTGTTGAAAATCTTGAAGTTATGCTTGTTTTGCCTTCCTATGCTAGTTGATTATTGTTCCCATAAGTTGTTTGCTCACAAAATCCCTATGCATAGGAAGTGGGTTAGACTTGAATGATCTAGTAATATTCTTCATGATATTCTCTTTATGTTTCAATTCTTATCTTTTATGTGAGCATCATTGAAACCATCATGCCTAGCTAGGGCGTTAAACGTTAGCGCTTGTTGGGAGGCAACCCAAATTTTTTTTGTTCTTTTATTTTTGCTCCTGTTTAGTAATAAATAATCTATCTAGCCTCTGGTTAGATGTGGTTTTATGTTTTAATTAGTTTTTGTGCCAAGTAGAACCAATAGGATCTTCTTGGGTGATAGTTATTTGATCTTGCTGAAAAAGACAGAAACTTTGTGCTCACGAAAATAATTGTTACAATTCACCAGGAAGTGATAAAATGCTAATTATTTTTGCAGAAGATCAATATACAAATTATCCAGGTTGTCCTAATGTTTCAGAATTTTTGGAGCTCCAGAAGTATTCGAACAAATCAGATTGCTACAGACTGTTCTGTTTTGACAGATTTTGTTTTTCGTTGTTGGTTGCTTATTTTGATGAATCTATGAGTAATATCGGGGATATGAACCATAGAGAAGTTGGAATAGAGTAGCTTTAAAACCAATATAAATAAAGAATGAGTTCACAACAGTACCTAAGTGGTGATTTATTTTCTTATACTAATGGAGGTTATGAATTTTCTGTTAAGTTTTGTGTTGTGAAGTTTTCAAGTTTTGGGTAAAGATTCGATGGACTATAGAATAAGAAGTGGCAAGAGCCTAAGCTTGGGGATGCCCAAGGCACCCCAAGGTATTCAAGGACAACCAAGAGCCTAAGCTTGGGGATGCCCCGGATGGCACCCCCTCTTTCGTCTTCGTTCATCGATAACTTTACTTGGGGCTATATTAAGTCCATATGTTCCTGTTTTAAAAATAGAAAGTTTGTTGTTATGTTTTGAATATTTGTGGATAGTCAGAACATGATAAAATCTTGAATTCCTTTACACAATGAGTAACAACAAATTATCGACAGTGTGGTAACTTTTCAGAATTTTTGGAGTTAGGGAAGTATCAGTACAATTGCATCTTTACAGACTGTCCTGTTTAGACAGATTGCTGTTATGTTTGCATTGTTTGCATATGTTTGCTTGTTTAATGATTCTATTTGAGGATAGGAGTCTTAGATACGCAGAGTCATTTAGTATGCAATGTCAAATAATAATTTTAGTGGTTTGCTATAGTATAGAATGATAAGGTTTATGCGTTCATTTATACTAACTTATCTCACGAATTCTTGTTGAGTTTTGTGTGGATGAAGTTTTTAAGATTTAGGAAAGCCGCGATATGAAAGGAATTAAGGAGATACAAAAGCTCAAGCTTGGGGATGCCCAAGGCATCCCTAATTAATATTTCAAGAAGTCTCAAGCATCTAAGCTTGGGGATGCCCCGGTTGGCATCCCACCTTTCTTCTTCAACAATGATCGGTTAGTTCTGGTTGAACCTAAGGTTTTGCTTCTTCACATGATATATTCTATCCTTGAAATGTCATTTATTTTGATTTGCTTGGTGTTTGAGTACTTAAGATCTGAAATTTTATTTATGAGAAGGAGTCTTCACATAGTTACATAATTATTCAACTACTCATTGATCTTCACTTATATCTTTTGGAGTAGTTTGTCATTTGCTCTAGTGCTTCACTTATATCTTTTTAGAGCACGATGATGGTTTTATTTTGAAGAAACAGATGAACTCTCATGCTTCAATTATATTATTTTGAGAGTCTTAAACAACATGGTAATTTGCTTTGGTTATGAATTTAGTCCTAATATGATAGGCATCCAAAAGGGATATAATAAAAACTTTCATAATAAGTGCATTAAATACTAAGAGAAGTTTGATTCCTTATGATTGTTTTGAGATATGAAGATGGTGACATTAGAGTCATGCTAGTGAGTAGTTGTGAATTTGAGAAATACTTGTGTTAAGGTTTGTGAGTCCCGTAGCATGCACGTATGGTGAACCGTTATGTAGCGAAGTTGGAGCATGAGATATTTTTTGGTTGTCTTCCTTATGAGTGGCGATCGGGGACGAGCGATGGTCTTTTCCTACCAATCTATCCCCCTAGGAGCATGCGTGTAGTACTTTGTTTCGATGACTAATAGATTTTTGCAATAAGTATGTGAGTTCTTTATGACTAATGTTGAGTCCATGGATTATACACACTCTCACCCTTCCACCGTTGCTAGCCTCTCTAGTACCGCGCAACTCTCGCCGGTACCATAAACCCACCATTTCCTTCCTCAAAACAGTCACCATACCTACCTATTATGGCATTTCCATAGCCATTTCGAGATATATTGCCATGCAACTTTCCGCCGTTCCATCTATTATGACACGCTCCATCATTGTCATATTGACTTGCATGATCATGTAGTTGACATCGTATTTGTGGCAAAGCCACCATTCATAATTCTTTCATACATATCACTCATGAGTCATTGCACATCCCGGTACACCGCTGGAGGAATTCATATAGAGTCATATTTTGTTCTAAGTATCGAGTTGTAAATAAATAGAAGTGTGATGATCATAATTATTAGAGCATTGTCCCGTGTGAGGAAATAAAAAAAGGAGCAAGGCCAAAGAAGCCAATGAAAAAAAGAAGAATAGAAAGGCCAAAGAAGCCAAACAAAAAAAGAGAGAGAGAAAAAGAGAGAAGGGACAATGCTACTATCCTTTTCCACACTTGTGCTTCAAAGTAGCACCATGATCTTCATGATAGAGAGTCTCATATTTTGTCACTTTCATATACTAGTGGGAATTTTCGTTATAGAACTTGGCTTGTATATTCCAATAATGGGCTTCCTCAAAATGCCCTAGGTCTTCATGAGCAAGCAAGTTGGATGCACATCCGCTTAGTTTCTTTTGTTGAGCTTTCATACATTTATAGCTCTAGTGCATCCGTTGCATGGCAATCCCTACTCACTCACATTGATATCTATTGATGGGCATCTCCATAGCCCATTAATACACCTAGTTGATGTGAGACCATCTTCCTCCTTTTTGTCTTCTCCACAACCACCACTCTATTCCACCTATAGTGCTATGTCCATGGGTCACGCTCATGTATTGTGTGAAAGTTGAAAAGGTTTGAGAACATCAATAGTATGAAACAATTGATTGGCTTGTCATCAGGGTTGTGCATGATTTGAGTATTTTGTGTGATGAAGATGGAGCATAGCCAGACTATATGATTTTGTAGAAATAAGCTTTCTTTGGCCATGTTATTTTGAGAAGACATGATTGCCTTGTTAGTATGCTTGAAGTATTATTATTTTTATGTCACTATTAAACTTTTTTTTGAATCTTATGGATCTGAATATTCTTGCCACAATAATTGCATTGATAAATATGTTAGGTAGCATTCCACATCAAAAATTCTGTTTTTATCATTTACCTACTCGAGGACGAGCAGGAATTAAGCTTGGGGATGCTTGATACATCTCCAATGTATCTATAATTTTTTATTGTTCCATGCTATTATATTATCCATCTAGGATGTTTTATATGCTATTTTATATGATTTTTGGGACTAACCTATTAACCTAGAGCCCAGTGCTAGTTTCTAGATTTCCTTGTTTTTGAGTTTTACAGAAAAGGAATGCCAAACGGAGTCCAATTGGCGTGCCAATTTTTGATGATTTTTTATGGACCAGAAGAAGCCCTCGGAGTAAAATAGTTGGACCAGAAGAGTCCCGGGCCATCCACGAGGGTGGAGGGCGCGCCCTACCCCCTGGGCGTGCCCCTACCTCGTGGACAACTCGGAGACCCCCCTGACGTGAGACCGATGCCAAAATCTCCTATAAATACAGAAACCTCCAGAAAATAATCTAGATCGGGAGTTCCGCCGCCGCAAGCCTCTGTAGCCACCAAAAACCAACTGGGACCCTGTTCCGACACCCTGCCGGAGGGGGGATCCATCACTGGTGGCCATCTTCGTCATTCTGACGCTCTCCATGACGAGGAGGGAGTAGTTCACCCTCGGGGCTGAGGGTATGTACCGGTAGCTATGTGTTTCATCTCTCTCTCTATCTATCTCCCTCTCTCTCTCTCTCTCTCTCTCGTGTTCTTGATATGGCACGATCTTGATGTACCGCGAGCTTTGCTATTATAGTTGGATCTTATGATGTTTCTCCCCCTCTATCTCCTTGTGATGAATTGAGTTTTCCCTTTGAAGTTATCTTATCGGATTGAGTCTTTAAGGATTTGAGAACACTTCATGTATGCCTTGCATGTGCTTATCTGTGG
The DNA here is from genome assembly GCA_032464435.1 of Aegilops umbellulata. Lineage (NCBI taxonomy): Eukaryota > Viridiplantae > Streptophyta > Magnoliopsida > Poales > Poaceae > Aegilops > Aegilops umbellulata. The sequence continues at coordinate 294,614,859 of CP136060.1, forward strand.
TGACAATGGGATATTCACGTGATCCACTTGATGTATGTTTTGGTGATCAACTTGCGGGTTATGTGACCTTGTGAACTTATGCATAGGGGTTGGCACACGTTTTCGTCTTGACACTCTGGTAGAAACTTTGGGGCACTCTTTGACACTCTGGTAGACATTAGGGTTTTGGTTGATTTGTGTCTTAAGGTGTATTTTACTACAAACTCTAGGGCTGTTTGTGACACTTATAGGAATAGCCCAATGGATTGATCGGAAAGAATAACTTTGAGGTGGTTTCGTACCCTACAATAATCTCTTCATTTGTTCTCCACTATTAGTGACTTTGGAGTGACTCTTTGTTGCATGTTGAGGGATTGTTATATGATCTAATTATGTTATCCTTGTTCAGAGAACTTGCACTAGTGAAAGTATGAGCCCTAGGCCTTGTTTCAACGCATTGCAATGCCGTTTTCACTCACTTTTATCATTAGTTACCTTGCTGTTTTTATATTTTCATATTACAAAAACCTATATCTACCATCCACATTGCACTTGTATCACCATCTCTTCGCCGAACTAGTGCACCTATACAGTTTACCATTGTATTGGGTGTGTTGGGGACACAAGAGACTCTTTGTTATTTGCTCGAGAGAGGCCATCTTCATCCTACGCCTCCCACGGATTGATAAACCTTAGGTCATCCACTTGAGGGAAATTTGCTACTGTCCTACAAACCTCTGCACTTGGAGGCCCAACAACGTCTACAAGAAGAAGGTTGTGTAGTAGACATCAGGGGTACCTCGTCAAGTTCTACTTTCTTCCCACTTACTTCTTTCGGGAGAAACTCTTTCTCCAGAAAGGATCCATTCTTGGCAACAAAGATCTTGCCTTCGGATCTGAGGTAGAAGGTATACCCAATAGTTTCCTCAGGGTATCCTATGAAGAAACATTTTTCCGATTTGGGTGCAAACTTTTCAGGCTCAAGTTTCTTGACATAAGCATCGCATCCCCAAACTTTCAGAAATGACAACTTAGGTTTCTTCCCAAACCATAATTCATGCGATGTCGTCTCAACGGATTTAGACAGTGCCTTATTTAAAGTGAATGCGGCAGTCTCTAAACCATAACCCCAAAATGGTAGCGGTAGATCGGTAAGAGACATCGTAGATCGCACCATATCCAATAGAGTATGATTACAACATTCAGACACACCATTACGCTGAGGTGTTCCAGGCGGCGTGAGTTGTGAAACAATTCCACATTTGCTTAAGTGCATGGCAAACTCATGACTCAAATATTATCTTCCATGATCTGATTGTAAGAACTTTATTTTCCTGTGATGTTGATTCTCTACCTCGCTCTGAAATTTCTTGAACTTTTCAAAGGTCTCAGACTTGTGTTTGATTAAGTAGACATACCCATATATACTCAAGTCATCAGTGAGGGTGAGAACATAAAGATAGCCACCGCGAGCCTCAATGCTCATTGGACCGCATACATCAGTATGTATTATTTCCAACAAGTTGGTTGCTCGCTCCATTGTTCCGGAGAACAGAGTCTTGGTAATTTTGACCATGAGGCATGGTTCACACGTGTCAAATGATTCATAATCAAGAGACTCCAGAAGTTATATGTGAAAGTTAGAATCTATCACACCCGATCATCACGTGGTGCTTCGAAACAACGAACCTTCGCAACGGTGCACAGTTAGGGGGAACACATTTCTTGAAATTTTAGTGAGGGATCATCTTATTTATGCTAACGTCATTCTAAGCAAATAAGATGTGAACATGATAAACATCACATGCAAATCATAAAGTGACATGATATGGCCAATATCATCTTGCACCTTTGATCTCCATCTTCGAGGCGTGGCATGATCACCATCGTCACCGGCATGACACCATGATCTCCATCATCATGTCTTCATGAAGTTGTCTTGCCAACTATTACTTCTACTACTATGGCTAACGGTTAGCAATAAAGTAAAGTAATTACATGGCGCTTATGTTGACTCGCAGGTCATACAATAAATTACTCCTATGGCTCCTGCCGGTTGTCATACTCATCGACATGCAAGTCATGATTACTATTACAAGAACATGATCAATCTCATACATCACATATACAATTCATCACATCCTTTTGGCCATATCACATCACATAGCATACCCTGCAAAAACAAGTTAGACATCCTCTAATTGTTGTTGCATGTTTTACGTGGCTGCTATGGGTTTCTAGCAAGAACGTTTCTTACCTACGCAAAAGCCACAACGGATATGCCAATTGCTATTTACCCTTCATAAGGACCCTCTTCATCGAATCCGATCCGACTAAAGTGGGAGATGAAGGAAATATGCCCTAGAGGCAATAATAAAGGTATTATTTATATTTCCTTATATCATGATAAATGTTTATTATTCATGCTAGAATTGTATTAACGGAAACTTAGTACATGCATGTGTGAATACATAGACAAAATGAGTGTCACTAGTATGCCTCTACTTGACTAGCTCATTAATCAAATATGGTTAAGTTTCCTAGCCATGGACATGAGTTGTCATTTGATTAATAGGATCACATCATTAGAGAATGATGTGATTGACTTGACCAATCCATTAGCTTAGCATGATGATCGTTTAGTTTGTTGCTATTGCTTTCTTCATAACTTATACATGTTCCTATGACTATGAGATTATGCAACTCCCGAATATCGGAGGAACACTTAGTGTGCTATCAAACGTCACAACGTAACTGGGTGATTATAAAGATGCTCTACAGGTGTCTCTGATGGTGTTTGTTGAGTTGGCATAGATCGAGATTAGGATTTGTCACTCAGATTGTCGGAGAGGTATCTCTGGGCCCTCTCGGTAATGCACATCACTATAAGCCTTGCAAGCAATGTGACTAATGAGTTAGTTACAGGATGATGCATTATAGAACAAGTAAAGAGACTTGCCGGTAACGAGATTGAACTAGGTATTGAGATACCGACGATCGAAAGGGGGCCCAGCACGGCCCATCTTCATCAACACAAGACCCAAGACCCTCGCGAGGGGCCAAGCCTCGCGGGGCGGACGACACGGCGCTTCCTCAGGCACGGCCTCATCAGGCCGGCTCACGAGGAGGTGGAGAGATCAAGGCGGGGTACCTCGCGAGGTGCCCATGACGCAAGCCATGACGACCAAGGCTGCCAGGCGCGCGCCAGTCCGTGTAGTGTCTCCCTTTCCTCTTTGGTGCAAAGGGGGCAAGCGCAGGCGAGAGGATCAAGCAAAGGCATCCATTTTGGTGCAACGAGACCAAGACCAGTCCAACGGTGGGAAGGAGGTCATCGTGGAGCCCAGAATGGCGTCACCACAGGGCCTTTGGCACGCGAGGACCAACTTTAGTCAGGATAAGTGTACTAGATGTTCCCCTTCGAATTGGCCAATTGTTGGCGCCCTTCCCGCTCAATATTTGGGAAGAGGCCCAGGGCCTTTGCCTATAAATAGGACTAGCCACCCCCAGGGTAGAGGCGTGGAGAGACACCATCTAGCAATCGGGCACCGAGAGATCATTCAGCGATCTAGCAATCGCATCAGGGAGAAACCAGTGAGAAAGACTCAGGCATCAGAGAGAGAGAGAAGGGAGGTTGAACTCCTCCTAGCAGTTCATCCCCCTAGCCAAGAAGAGACCCTAGCGAGGCTGTTCTTCCTTGTATTGTTCATCATCATCAGCCCAAGAGGCAATCCACCCACCACAAACTAGAGTAGGGTATTACACCACAATGGTGGCCCGAACTAGTATAAACCCTGTGTCTCTTGTGTTGTTCTTTCAGTAGTTAGATCTTTGCGGGACGGAGAGGTAGAGGGCATAATCTCCGCGCGCACCCCAGAGTTCGAACCTTAAGGGTCTGCCAGAACCCGAAATCCGACATTTGGCGCGCCAGGTAGGGGTGCGCCAGAATCCACCTTTCTACCGCTCCGCGTCCCGTCGCATCATCATCACCATGTCCAGCGACCAGGCGGGCAACCAAGATCCATGGGCGGCGTGGCCCGCCCGCGCAGATCCGCCCGCCTCGGGCGACCCCGCGCCCCAGGCAGCTCATGGTCCACAGGGTGCTGCGGGTCGCGGGCGGCGCGGACAGGCTTCAACAACCCTCACGCCGAGGCAAGCGTGGTCGGCGGCAAGGGCCTCCAATCACGCCGCGACCACGACACCGTACACCCGCCGGGAGCAAGCTAACTCGAGGGCCACGCTCACGGTGGCCCGAGAGCTGCTGCAGTGTAGGCTGCTGGAAGGCGGCCGCGACGTGCTGCTGGAGCGGGTCGCCGAACTCCTGGGCTTTGCCGCTTCGGGGGCTCACCCCTTCTGCATCCAGCTTCTGTCTCAAGCCCAGGGCGGCACGCGCGGGGGCCCCGCGCGCTCCCGTGGGCCTCAGGGCTACCCCAACACTAGCGAATCCGTCGGCGCTGGACTGGCGGTGGCGCTACCCCCGCCCCCGGCGCGTGAGGAAGAGGGGCTCGGCGCAGCCCACGGCGCCAGCGGGCAGCCGCGCTACCACCCCGCGGTGGGCACGTCAAGCAGCGCCGCATGGCACATGGAGCACTACAGCACAACCTTCGGGGTGGCGGCGCCAGAAGAATACGTGCCCCACATGATGGACCAAGGGCACTCTCACGAGGGCGAACAAGGCTCGCTTCTCAGCCCAAGCTGGGGAGACGAGACACCAGAAGCTGATCTCTTCCAGGAGCCCCGGGACGGCTCCACCGGCCACGCTAGAGGCGACAATTATCGGGTACCACTAATTCCTCAGGAGCAGGCGTACGCTGATCATGGATCGCAGGAGGTGCAGGTCGCCGCAGCGAGCAGCTGCCCCGCTCCCACAGTCTCCTACCCCTCGGGAGGAGGGCGCAGGGGGTTGCAGGAGAGGGGCAGGGATCCCACATCACCACCGCGGCGTTCGGAGCAAGGCGTTCTTAGGAGGTAGGCCCTCCGCTGGGGAGGCGCCTAAGGGCCTGCCCCTGGCGGAGGACCCGTGGTCGTCGGGGGAACCGCTGGCGATCGCTCTACCCCATCGGCGGCGTCCTGGTTTCCGGTTGTCGTTGGTGGCACTAGAGTGTGGCGCAAGGCGGGGCCCTTGTCTGGCGATATGAAGCAAGGCCGGTACCTATGAAGAAGGCCCGGTGCCCGTGAAGCTCGCCGCCCCGTGACACTCTCACGTAATAATGAGTGGGGCTGTACATGCCCCGGAGTCTCAGGGGTGCCGGCCTCAGGCCCTGGGGCTCCCTCCCACGCCCAGTGGACAACACTTAGCTCTGCGCTGGTGAGAAGACGTCCAAGACTAGATTAGGTGCCGGACGCGGCCTTTTGCCTGTTTTCATTCACTTCTTCTTTGGTTGTAACTTTTCCCCTGCTGGATTTAAGTTGGATTCCAATTTGAGATTTGCGTGTGTTCGGGGAAGGGGTGTTTAGTCTCGTTCGAACCATTTCTCGCGTTCTGGTTACCTCTCCACCACAGCTGCCTCCCCTCGCGAGCCCCTCGCGAGCCGGGCCGGGCCTAGCTCGTGCGCAGCCCAGACTGCCGCTGTTGCTCCTTCTCGGGAGGACGTTTCGGTGCCTGCGGAGGATGCCCTTTCATGAAAAGGCCCAGAGCCTGTGAAGAAGGCGAATGCCTGTGAAGCTATCGCGTTTAGGAAAAGGCCCAGAGCCTGTGAAGAAGGCGAATGCCTGTGAAGCTATCGCGTTTAGGAAAAGGCCCAGAGCCTGTGAAGAAGGCAAATGCCTATGAAGCTATCGCATTTAGGAAAAGGCCCAAAGCCTGTGAAGAAGGCGAATGCCTGTGAAGCTATCGCATTTAGGAAAAGGCCCAGAGCCTGTGAAGAAGGCAAATGCCTGTGAAGCTATCGCGTTTAGGAAAAGGCCCGGAGCCTGTGAAGAAGGCGAATGCCTGTGAAGCTATCGCGTTTAGGAAAAGGCCCAGAGCCTGTGAAGAAGGCGAATGCCTGTGAAGCCATCGCGTTTAGGAAAAGGCCCAGAGCCTGTGAAGAAGGCGAATGCCTGTGAAGCCATCACGTTTAGGAAAAGGCCCAGAGCCTGTGAACAAGGCGAATGCCTGTGAAGCCATCACATACGGGAAAAGGCCCGGAGCCTGTGAAGAAGGCCAGCGCCTGTGAAGCCCCTCGCCGGCGACACTTGCGCGTCCTATAGTTTCAACTAGAGAACACTCAGGACACCACGTCCTCCCACGGGCTGCCTCGGGGCCTGCGCGAAACAAAGGTAAACCAGCCAGCCGCCAGGCGCGGGTGCTCGCGCAATATAATAGCTGCTAATACGATGTATACAGGTTTTACATGAGGGGCTTCCCCTCCCCAAAATGCTCTCACAGCCATCAGGCCAAACACTTGAGTTCTACTCGTGCAGGGTAAAAAGACACGAGCGATACATACTCACTCGGACAAATCCCCCAATGCATCCTCAGGAGCACCTCCCGAGCCGCTGCTGGCATTGCTGAACTCGCCATCGCTGCCTGCGTCGCCGTCAGCGGCATCAGGGCCGTCCACCACACCGCCCTCGCCGGCAGCCATGATCACGTCGTCGTCATCCGAAGCAAAGGCCCTGACGAGAGCGTCCATGTTGTCTTCCACCCAGTGCGCCAGGTCGCCTCGGACGGCCTGGGGGACTGGGGCGATGGTGGCGTTGAAGTGGAAGTGGGGGTCCATGTTCCGGAGATGGCTGAAGACACGAGAAAAGGCGCGCCCGAGCAGGGCACGGCTCCTCTCCTCCACCAACCTGTCGGCCCTGACCGACCGCGCCTTCGGCTGCGTCACCACGGCGGTGAAGAACTGCAGGTTGCCGGCATAGTTGATCGTGTGCGGCTCGCCGAGAGCCGCCTCGCAGATGTTGCCCAATGCTGCGTTAGCCCTCTCCCAGAGCGTAGCCAGCATGGGGCCATGCACGTGCTCCAGGACCTACCGCTGGTGTATCTCATCAGCGTTCTGGCGCTCGACAGCCTCAGCCTCTTCCACACGCTGACGAAGACGGAGCACCTCGGCCTGGAGGGCAGTCGACTCCTTTTGCGCTGCCTCAAGGGCGGCCCGGGAAGCGTCGGCCCGCCGCGTCGCCTCATCCCGTTGGGCCCTCAGGGCTGCGGTTCTTCCCTCAGCCTCGACCCGGATCAACTCCAGCTTCCCCTCGAACTCGCGCTCGAGGCCTTGGCGTGCCGTCGCCACCCGACGACCAACCTCCTCCAGGACACGTGCTTCCTGTGCGGCGACTTCATCTTCCGCCTGCGTCACCAGGCGCTCCCTCGTCTCCAACCGCTCGTACTCGCGGGTGCGTTCGGCGGCTTCCAGCGTCAACGCTTCCTCCCGCCTCTGGAGCTCAGCTGGGTCGCCAGAGGCCACCTTCATCGACGCAAGGGACGCCTCGCGCAGTCCCACTTGCCCCTCCAATGAGGGGCATCGGGCCAGGAGCTCCCGAGCCCGCTCCTCTGCTGCTTCTCGCCGTCGGTCAGCTCCCAGGGCCTCCTCAGCGGCCTGGGATCGGTGTCGGGGGAAATCGGCCTCCACGAGCACCTATGGGGACGGAGCCCCTTTTCGGTTCGGCGGGGGCCGAGGTTGCACAAAGAGCAGATCGAGGCGACACACACAACGATTTTACCCAGCTTCGGGCCACACGGATGCGTAAAACCCTACTGCTGCTTGTCTGGTTGATTCGAGTTCTTGCTCTGGAGCGCAAGAAGCTACAGTAAGTTGGAGCTGGACGTAGACGAGGGTCTACTGGGTGTCCTCCTTCGGGGTCCCCCCCCCCTACGTGCGCATGGGCCTCCTTTTATATGCTAAGGGGTTTCCCACAGGTAGCGACGCAGGTGAGGGTAAAAATGGCAAGGAACTGTGCGAACAGTGGCCGCACAGTGCTATCGCACCTAACTCTGACAGCGGGGGACAAAGGCATTAAATGCCCGCCTGGATCGCCCGAACAGTACCGAGGCGGACCGTTGGGGGCGCCTCCGCTTGCCACGCGGGCGACTCTGCCAACGTCGCATGCCACCGCGCGCCTCAGGTTGCGCGGCGCCCCGCCACGTGCCTCTGGGGAAGCTCCAGAGTGACGCGTGGTCAGGTGAGCTGGAGCGCAGGCCTGAGGCGGTGGTTTGCCGCGACAAGTGGCTTGCCGCGGTGGTTGTCTTGCCGCACCTGAAAGCTTGCCGCTCGTCAGGCCTTGCCGGGGCACGCGGCGCGCCGCGGCGGGCTTTTCTTGGGGTGCCTTGGCTTGGCCGTCCCGGCGAGCTCCTCCTGCCGGGGCCTTGGTGCTTCGGCTTAGTCGTCCCGGCAAGCTCCTCTTGCCGGGGCCTTGTCGCCTTGGCCCGGCAAGCTCCTCTTGCCGGACCTCGCCTCCTTGGCCCGGCAAGCTCCTCTTGCCGGGGCCTGGTCTTCTAGGCTCGATCACTTGGCCTTCGTCCGGCCCAGAAAGGGCCGTGGAGACTCTTGTCGCTCCCCTGGCAAGCCTTGCCGCGGGACGCTACTACTGCCCGTGCACAAGTTCGGGGTACTAAGGTACCCCTACTTTAGTACACCGACAATCGGGCCACCCGAGAGGCCTCCAGCGATGCCTTTGCTTCTTCATCATCAAGGTCGCGCTGACGGCGCGCGAGGGCGATGACGGCCTCCATCTCGCGCCTTCCTGCGGCCAGGCGCAGGCCCTCGGCCTCCAGGCGCGCGTCTTCACCAGCGAGCTCCTCCCCAAGCAGGTCCACCGCGTCGGTCGCCCTTCGAAGGAACTCTTGGTGGCGAGCACAGCGCTCCCGAGCGCGCTCGAGCACGTCTTCCACACCATCATCAGCCCCAAGCAAGCGCCGGGGGCCACGAACCATCGCTCCTCCTTCGGGCAGGGGGCTGGGGGCTGGCACCCTCACGACGGCCGGGCGTGCCATACCAGAAGCCCGGCCTGGGGCCAGCCCGTCTCCAAAAGAAGGGCACAGGGGCCGCCTCAGTCAGTCGCAGCCCGCGACCAGATGAGAAGCCCACGGCAGGCCGACTATGCCAAGAGAGGGCCCGCGAAAGAGATCGCGGGAAGAGAAGGGCCGCAGTGCGCCTCGGGACGGTCCGCCCCTTCATTCGCCCTCACCACAAGAGCAGTGCTGCTCGGAGCACTTGGGGACGATGAAGGAGGCGAAGCCAAAGGAGGCGGCGCCTCAGCGACTCCCACGAGTTCGGCCGGAAGAGGCCTGTGGAGTAAGGATCAGTAGACGCAACAAGGGGATCAGGAGCCAATAAAGGAGAAGGCTTACTCGTCGGTAGCGAAGTATTTCCGGCGCTTCAGCAAGCGACAAGAGAAGTCATCACCCAAGGCCTCCCTTTTCCTCCGGAGGGCCTCAAAGTCCACACGGAAGCGGCCCAAGAGAAGAGCGCAGGGGTCAGCCCGCGACGAAGACGGAGCATCAAAGCGATCCGCGTCAGGGGCGCCTGCCTGACGCGCACTATCAATCGCCTCGCCAGAAGACGCAGCCGGGGCCTCGGGAGCCTCGGCCCCAGGCGCTGGGAGCGGCTGCTTGCCACCCGCAGCCTCAGCAGGACGGGCCTCAGGAGCTGCTCCCTCGAGGGCATCGCCAGGCGCAGTCACCTCATTGGGAGCCTTCTCGGCCTCCGCCGTCTCATGCCTCCCTGCTCCACCACTCGAGGAGGATTCGCCTTGACTGACCGGAAGGGCGGTCACCACCACAGGGTTCTCGCGAGGCCCTTGGAAGCCAGCAGGGCGCAACCCCCATTCATCAAAGGAGGGCATCTGCCTCACGAAGTCGTCCCTGTTCTGGCAGAGATACAGCAGGGCCCCTCCCCGCTGGATGCTGCCCGGGTTGGGGTCACCAGTCAGGACCAAGAGCACTGTCCTTAGCGCCCCAGGCGTCAGGTCTTCTTCCTGGAGCCTCATGCGATCATCATGCCCACTGAAAGCCCACATACGGCGGGAGTGGAGTTGGAGAGGTGCAATGCGGCGCAACAGGAACTCCTTCACCACCTTGGGCGCTGTCACGCCGAGCGATTTCAAGAACGTGAAGCGGCGCCAGACGAAGGCGAGCCGGGGGCTCTTGAGCGTCTCCTGGCCCCAGCCCGAATTGGGTAGAGCCGGCGAAGTTGGCTTCGCCAGCAGGGGCTGGGCACGCCGACATCAACGTACAACCACCGCTCGCGGAACCCAGCTGAAGGCAAAGGAAGCTTGAAGTCGATCCCTGAGGCCGCAGTCTCAGGCGCGGCGACGAAGCTCACACACGCTGAGCATTGAGTGGGGTCGGCAAGGCGCAAAGAGAAGAAGTGGTGCAGCAAGGCAACAGAAGGAGGGATGCCCATCATCGCCTCGCAAACAAAAGCGAAGACCGAAAGGAGGGTAATGGATTCAGGACCCAGATGCATCATATGGATCTGGTAATGAGAGAGGACGGCCTTGAAGAAATCGGAAAAGGGGGGAACCAGACCCGCCCACAAGGCGTCAGCAAAATAATGAACCTCAGTGATTATCCTGTCAGTGGGGAAGTGAGACGTGGACCAGGCCGTCGTCCTCCCACACTCGTTGAAGATGGTGGCCAGAGCCGGGCTGGGCTTATCCAGGCACTCTCGATTGAGTATGATCGACCGGACGACGGCGGGGGCCACCGACGGCGGCGAGCGAGATGGAGGCATGGGTTTCTTCCCTTTCCCCTTCTTCGTCGGAGCCAGGGCGATGGAAAGGAGGGAGAAGATGTGAGATGGGATTGGAGACAAGAGTCGGAGTCCGAAGGGAGAAAGAATAGGGTACGGTCGAGCAACAGGAAGGGGAGCGGCTGTGTACAACTGCGAGTCCACCTAGCAGGGCACAAAATAAGGGAGCGTGGGGGAATAGTGCCGCCCACGTCCAATCAACCGCCACGCGGCGCCCAAGGCCGCAGGCTGTTAGGGTCCACGGTGCTTCGCCCTTACCCTTTCGCCTCTTAGCACGGCCAAGTCCGGGCGCGCCTTGGGCCCGGGGGCTACTGTCGGCGTTCTGGGAACGGGGGTCCCCAGACTTGCTTGCCTGCGGCCTGCGACATGGCTCGAAAGGGGGCCCAACACGGCCCATCTTCATCAACACAAGACCCAAGACCCTCGCGAGGGGCCAAGCCTCGTGGGGCGGACGACACAACGCTTCCTCAGGCATGGCCTCATCAGGCCGGCTCACGAGGAGGCGGAGAGATCAAGGCGGGGTACCTCGCGAGGTGCCCATGACGCAAGCCATGACGACCAAGGGTGCCAGGCGCGCACCAGTCCGCGCAGTGTCTCCCTTTCCTCTTTGGTGCAAAGGGGGCAAGCGCAGGCGAGAGGATCAAGCAAAGGCATCCATTTCGGTGCACCGAGACCAAGACCAGTCCAACGGTGGGAAGGAGGTCATCGTGGAGCCCAGAAGGGCGTCACCACAGGGCCTTTGGTAGGCGAGGACCAACTTTAGTCAGGATAAGTGTACTAGATGTTCCCCTTCGAATTGGCCAATTGTTGGCGCCCTTCCCGCTCAATATTTGGGAAGAGGCCCAGGGCCTTTGTCTATAAATAGGACTAGCCACCCCCAGGGTAGAGGCATGGAGAGACACCATCTAGCAATCGGGCACCGAGAGATCATTCAGCGATCTAGCAATCGCATCAGGGAGAAACCAGTGAGAAAGACTCAGGCAGCAGAGAGAGAGAAGGGGGGCTGAACTCCTCCTAGCAGTTCATCTCCCTAGCCAAGAAGAGAGCCTCGCGAGGCTGTTCTTCCTTGTATTGTTCATCATCATCAGCCCAAGAGGCAATCCACCCACCACAAACTAGAGTAGGTTATTACACCACAATGGTGGCCCGAACTAGTATAAACCCTGTGTCTCTTGTGTCGTTCTTTTAGTAGTTAGATCTTTGCGGGACGGAGAGGTAGAGGGCATAATCTCCGCGCGCACCCCAGAGTTCAAACCTTAAGGGTCTGCCGGAACCCGAAATCCGATAGAATCTTGGGCAAGTAACATACCGATGACAAAGGGAACAACGTATGTTGTTATGCGGTTTGACCGATAAATATCTTCATAGAATATGTAGGAACCAATATGAGCATCCAGGTTCTGCTATTGGTTATTGACCGGAGTTGAGTCTCGGTCATGTCTACATAGTTCTCGAAACCGTAGGGTCCGCACGCTTAACGTTCGATGACGATCGGTATTACGAGTTTATGTGTTTTGATGTATTGAAGGTTGTTTGGAGTCCCTGATATGATCACGGACATGAAGAGGAGTCTCGAAATGGTCGAGACATAAAGATCGATATATTGGAAGGCAATGTTTGGACATGATGGTTCCGGGTGAGTTCAAGCATTTACCGGAGTACCCGGGGGTTACCGGAACCCCCCGTGGAGTGTATGGGCCTTATTGGGCCTTAGTGGGAGAGAGGAGGAGGCGGACAAGGTGGGGGCGCGCCCCCAATCCCAATACGAATTGGGGTGGGGGCGGGCCCCCCATTCCTTCTCCCTCTCTTCTCCTTCCTTCCTCTCCTACTCCAACTAGGGAAGGGGGAATCCTACTCCCACCGGGAGTAGGTCTCCCCCCTTGGGCGCGCCATGAGAGGGCTGGCCCTCCCCCTCCTCCCCTCCTTTATATACGGGGGAGGGTGGCACCCCATAGACACACTAGTTGATTGTTTAGCCATGTGCAGTGCCCCTTCCACAGGTGTCCACCTCGATCATATCGTTGCAGTGCTTAGGCGAAGCCCTGCCCCGGTAGCTTCATCATCACGTCACCACGCCGTCGTGCTGACGAAACTCTCCCTCAACCTCAGTTGGATCTAGAGTTCGTGGAACGTCACCGAGCTAAACGTGTGCTGATCGCGGAGGTGCCGTACCTTTGGTGCTAGGATCGGTCGGATCGTGAAGACGTACGACTACATCAACCGCGTTGTTGATACGTCTCCAACGTATCTATAATTTTTGATTGCTCCATGCTATATTATCTACTGTTTTAGACAATATTGGGCTTTATTATCCACTTTTATATTATTTTTGGGACTAACCTATTAACCGGAGGCCCAGCCCAGAATTGTTGTTTTTTGCCTATTTCAGTGTTTCGAAGAAAAGGAATATCAAACGAAGTCGAAATGGAACGAAGTCAACTGGAGAAGTTATTTTTGGAAGGAAAGCTACCGGAAAAGCTTGGAGTGCACGTCAGGAAAGAAGGGAGGTGCCCACGAGGGTGGGGGCGTCCCCCTAGGGTGCGCCCCTGCCTCGTGGCCCCCCTTCGGTCCACCGACGTACTTCTTTCACCCATATATACCTACGTACCCTAAAACTTCCAGAACGGGGAATAGATTTGGAGTTCCACCACCGTAAGCCTCTGTAGCCACCAAAAACCAATCGGGGCCCTGTTCTGGCACCCTGCCGAAGGAGGGAACCCTCACCGGTGGCCATCTTCATCATCCCAACGCTCTCCATGACGAGGAGGGAGTAGTTCACCCTCGGGCCTGAGGGTATGTACTAGCAGCTATGTGTTTGATCTCTCTCTCTCTCTCTCTCTCTCGTGTTCTTGAGGTGATACGATCTTGATGTATCGCGAGCTTTGCTATTATAGTTGGATCTTATGTTGCTTCTCCCCCTCTACTCTCTTGTAATGGATTAAGTTTCCCCTTTGAAGTTATCTTATCGGATTGAGTCTTTTAATGATTTGAGAACACTTGATGTATGTCTTGCGTGGGATACCCGTGGTGACAATGGGGTATTCTATTGATCCACTTGATGTATGTTTTGGTGATCAACTTGCGGGTTCCGCCCATGAACCTATGCATAGGGGTTGTCACACGTTTTCGTCTTGATTCTCCGGTAGAAACTTTGGGGCACTCTTTGAGGTTCTATGTGTTGGTTGAATAGATGAAACTGAGATTGTGTGATGCATATCGTATAATCATTCCCATGGATACTTGAGGTGACATTGGAGTATCTAGGTGACATTAGGGTTTTGGTTGATGTGTGTCTTAAGGTGTTATTTTACTACGAACTCTAGGCTGTTTGTGACACTTATAGGAATAGCCCAATGGATTGATCAGAAGGAATAACTTTGAGGTGGTTTCGTACCCTACCATAATCTCTTTGTTTGTTCTCCCCTATTAGTGACTTTGGAGTGACTCTTTGTTGCATGTTGAGGGATAGTTATATGATCCAATTATGTTATTATTGTTGAGAGAACTTGCACTAGTGAAAGTATGAACCCTAGTCCTTATTTCCTATCATTGCAATACCGTTTACGCTCACTTTTATCATTAGTTACCTTGCTGTTTTTATATTTTCAGACTACAAAAACCTATATCTACCATCCATATTGCACTTGTATCACCATCTCTTCGCCGAACTAGTGCACCTATACAATTTACCATTGTATTGGGTGTGTTGGGGACACAAGAGACTCTTTGTTATTTGGTTGCAAGGTTGTTTGAGAGAGACCATCTTCATTCTACGCCTCCCACGGATTGATAAACCTTAGGTCATCCACTTGAGGGAAATTTGCTACTGTCCTACAAACCTCTGCACTTGGAGGCCCAACAACGTCTACAAGAAGAATGTTGCGTACTAGACATCAAGCTCTTTTCTGGCGCCGTTGCCGGGGAGGCTAGGTAAGCGGCATTCACACCCCGTCAACTGAGCAGTTTCTAGCGCCGTTGCCGGGGAGGTGAGTGCTTGAAGGTATATCTTTAGATCTTGCAATCGAATCTTTTTGTTTCTTGTTTTATCACTAGTTAGTCTATAAAAGAAAACAAAAAAATGGAATTGAGTTTGTCTCATACGCTTCATCTTTTTAATATCTTTCGTGAGTATGATGGAAAGGAAAATTGTGCCAAAGTGTTAGAAGAAGAATGCATTAAAATGTTTGGCACTAAATCTTTGAATGATGAGCATGATTGCAATGTTGTTAGTATGAACTCCTTGAACATCCATAGTATTAATGATGATTGCACTAGTTATGATGAAAATGTCTCCTATAAGCATGTCGATTTTTGTGGAGTATATTGGGTTTGCAAGTACACACCAAATAGGGAAGATAGATATTGCAAGAGGCATAAGTACTTAGAAACTAAATGGTTGCAAGAAAGGCTAGATGCATGTGCTGAAAACTTATTTTTTCTTAGCCATACTTGTGAACTTTGCAATGAACATGATCATTTTAGTACCCAATGCAAATTGTTTCATGATCGTATCGTGTCCAAAAATTGTGATGACTTGATTTCCCTTGCACATCATAATGAACTTAGTTTGCTCTTGGGTTATGAAGAAATGAAACGTATAACTAAGGTTATTCCAGAATTTGCCCTTGCTAGAGTTCTTCATTTTAATCTAGAGGACATTTATATGTATTGCGTGGTGAATTGCATTGAAAATCCTTATATTGCCAATTACATAAAGAAAAGAAAACAAATAGAAGATGAAGAGAATGTTAAGGGAAGGGAAGAGACTTCCCAATATCCTGCTATTATTTCTTATGATGAATCAGGTAACGAGGAGGAGCCTTTTATTCAACCAATCTCATTATTAAGGAGCTCCAAAAGGAGGATTGAACCCACACATGATGTGGTGAAGAAGAAGAAAATAAAAAGGAAGAGAGGTAAAAATGTATCTCTTCCAAATAAGGTTGCTCCTATTATTGTTGTGCCTCATGAAAATGAATCAAAAATAAGTGTGGAAGATGATGCACTTGACGATGATCTAGTTATGCCTATTGCCTATTGTGATGATTATGATTGGGAAGATAATGATACTTCTTATGATCTTGAAAATCTTTTTGGCACTTGCTTGGAAGAATATGATAACTGCTATACTATCGGTGCTATCTATACTATTAATGATGAGAGTGATTATGCTTATGATATGAAAAGGCCCAAGCTTGGGGAAGCTATGTTTGATGAGGATGACATATTTGAGAATATATTTGCTATAATTCATATTTGTCCCAAGCTTGGGGATGCTATGTTTAATAATTATAATATTTTTAGCCTCCCAAGTTTTGATATGCAAAGTTGTTATGATGATAGCATGCCTTCTACCTATGATGATTATACTGATGAAAGTGGGTTTGGAAGAGTGTCAACTTTAGGAAGTAGTGATCCCACAATATTGGAGGATGTTGAATCTTATAATATTTATAGAAGTGGATTTGGAGAGGTCATGACTTTATTTAGTGATGTATCCACTATCTTGGAAGAGGTTTCAATCGATTATGATGAGAACAAAGTTGCTACTTATGATGATTATTGTGATAAAAGTTATGCTATAAAGAGTAGTGATGGTTATATTTATAAAACTTGTCATGATTATGAGTACCCTTTCTCTGAACATTACTCATTTAATGTGGAAACAATTTATTATATTCAAGTCTCTTATGATACTCCCACTATTCTGAATGAGAAGAATTTTGCTTACATGGTGAGTAATAAAATTTCTATGCTAGTAGATCATGAAAATGATGTTTTAGGTGCTGGTTATATTGTTTAATTCATTCATTATGCTACTGAAAATTAATATGAGGGAGTAACATATGCTTGTAGGAATTGCAATAATATCAAGTTTCCTCTCTAGTGTTGAAAATCTTGAAGTTATGCTTGTTTTGCCTTCCTATGCTAGTTGATTATTGTTCCCATAAGTTGTTTGCTCACAAAATCCCTATGCATAGGAAGTGGGTTAGACTTAAATGTGCTATTCATATTCTTCATGATGCTCTATTTATGTTTCAATTATTATCTTTTTGTGAGCATCATTGAAATCATCATGCCTAGCTAGGGGCGTTAAACGATAGCGCTTGTTGGGAGGCAACCCAATTTTATTTTAGTTTCTTGATTTTTGGTTCTGTTTAGGAATAAATAATCCATCTAGCTTATGTTTAGATGTGGTTTTATGTTTTAATTAGTGTTTGTGCCAAGTAGAACCTTTGGGAAGACTTGGGTGAAGTCTTTATGATCATGCTGTAAAAAACAAAAAATTTAGCGCTCACGAGATTAGCTTCAACTTTTTACTGGAGAGTGCTATTTAGTTGATTCTTTTTGAACATGATTACTAGGCAAATTACTCAGGTCCACGGATTTATTTTAGAATTTTTTTAGTTCCAAAAGTTTGCATTAGTTACAGATTACTACAGACTGTTCTGTTTTTGACAGATTCTGTTTTCATTGTGTTGCTTGCTTGTTTTGATGAATCTATGGCTAGTAAAATAGTTTATAAACCACAGAGAAGTTGGAATACAGTAGGTTTAACACCAATATAAATAAAGAATGAGTTCATTAAAGTACCTTGAAGTGGTTTTTTGTTTTCTTTCACTAACGGAGCTCATGAGTTTTCTGTTAAGTTTTGTGTTGTGAAGTTTTCAAGTTTTGGGTAAAGATTCGATGGACTATGGAATTAGGAGTGGCAAGAGCCTAATCTTGGGGATTCCCAAGGCACCCCAAGGTAATATTCAAGGATAACCAAGCGTCTAAGCTTGGGGATGCCCCGTATGGCATCTCCTCTTTCGTCTTCGTTCATCGGTAACTTTACTTGGAGCTATATTTTTATTCACCACATGATATGTGTTTTGCTTGGAGTGTCATTTTATTTTCTTTTGTTTTGCTTGCTGTTTGAATAAAGTATCAAGATCTGAAATTCTTAAAATGGGAGAGTCTTCACATAGTTGCATAATTATTCGACTACTCATTGATCTTCACTTATATCTTTCGGAGTAGTTTGTTGTTTGCTCTAGTGCTTCACTTATATCTTTTAGAGCACGTGGATTTGTTTTATAGAAACTATTGATCTTTCATGCTTCACTTAGATTGTTCTGAGAGTCTTAAATAGCATGGTAATTTGCTTAAATAATCCTAATATGCTAAGCATACAAGATTTGTAAGAATTCTTATGAGTGTGTTGAATACTAAGAAAAGTTTGATGCTTGATAATTGTTTTGAGATATGAAGATGGTGATATTAGAGTCATGCTAGTTGAGTAGTTGTGAATTTGAGAAATACTTGTGTTAAAGTTTGTGATTCCCGTAGCATGCACGTATGGTGAACCGTTATGTGATGAAGTCGGAGCATGATTTATTTATTGATTGTCTTCCTTATGAGTGGCGGTCGAGGACGAGCGGTGGTCTTTTCCTACCAATCTATCCCCCTAGGAGCATGCGCGTAATACTTTGCTTTGATAACTTGTAGATTTTTGCAATAAGTATATGAGTTCTTCATGACTAATGTTGAGTCCATGGATTATACGCACTTTCCTTCCTTCCACCATTGCTAGCCTCTCTAATACCGCACACCTTTCGCCGGTATCATACACCCACCATATACCTTCCTCAAAACAGCCACCATACCTACCTATCATGGCATTTCCATAGCCATTCCAAGATATATTGGCATGCAACTTTCCACCATTCCGTTTATTATGACACGCTCCATCATTGTCATATTGCTTTGCATGATCATGTAGTTGACATTGTATTTGTGGCGAAGCCACCGTTCATAATTCTTTCATACATGCCACTCATGAGTCATTGCACATCCGGGTACACCGTCGGAGGCATTCATATAGAGTCATATTGTTGTCCTAAGTATCGAGTTGTAATTCTTGAGTTGTAAGTAAATAAAAGTGTGATGATCATCATTATTAGAGCATTGTCCCAGTGAGGAAAGGATGATGGAGACTATGATTCCCCCACAAGTCGGGATGGGACTCCGGACGAAAAATAAAAGAGGCCAAGGAAGCCCAAACAAAAAAAAGGAAAAAAAAGAGGCCATAAAAAAGAGAAAAGGCCCAAATATAAAAAATAAAAAAAATTAGAGAAAAAGAGAGAAGGGACAATGCTACTATCCTTTTACCACACTTGTGCTTCAAAGTAGCACCATGATCTTCATGATAGAGAGTGAGGGAGTCCTGGATTAGGGGGTATCCGGACAGCCGGACTATATCCTTTGGCCGGACTGTTGGACTATGAAGATACAAGATTGAAGACTTCGTCCCGTGTCCGGATGGGACTCTCCTTGGCGTTGAAGGCAAGCTTGGTAATACGAATATGTAGATCTCCTTCCTTTTAACAGACTCTGTGTA
The DNA here is from genome assembly GCA_032464435.1 of Aegilops umbellulata. Lineage (NCBI taxonomy): Eukaryota > Viridiplantae > Streptophyta > Magnoliopsida > Poales > Poaceae > Aegilops > Aegilops umbellulata. The sequence goes on from CP136060.1 coordinate 294,633,891, forward strand.
ACCCTAGCCCCCTCCGGTGTCTATATAAACCAGAGGGTTTAGTCCGTAGGACGAAGAAGAACAACAATCATACCATAGGCTAGCTTCTAGGGTTTAGCCTCTTCGATCTCGTGGTAGATCAACTCTTGTAATACTCATATCATCAAGATCAATCAAGCAGGAGTAGGGTTTTACCTCCATCGAGAGGGCCCGAACCTGGGTAAAAACATTGTGTCCCCTGTCTCCTATTACCATCCGCCTAGACGCACAGTTCGGGACCCCCTACTCGAGATCCGCTGGTTTTGACACCGACTGGTGCTTTCATTGAGAGTTCCTCTGTGTCGTCATCGTTAGGCTTGATGGCTCCTTCGATCATCGATAGCGATGCAGTCCAGGGTGAGACTTTTCTCCCCGGACAAATCTTTGTATTCGGCGGCTTCGCACTGCGGGCCAACTCGCTTGGCCATCTGGAGCAGATCGGGAGTTACGCCCCTGGCCACCAGGTCAGGTTTGGAAGCTTAAACTACATGACCGACATCCGTGGAGACTTGATCTTCGACGGATTCAAGCCCCTGCCGAGTGCGCTGCACAGTCACGGTGAGCATGATTTAGCTCTACCATCGGACAGTGTTCAGGAGACCGCACCGGCAACCGCTCCGACCCTTAATCCGGAGCCTATTGCACCATCTATGGACGTGTGGATAGACCCCGCCACGGAGGCCACGTTCTCAGCGGGGATCGAGCCGAGTACCGACCTTACCCTTCACGAGATCCGTGATGCCAAACTGCCGGATTCTTCTCCGGCCATGGACTCCGAACCGCGTGCGCCCGTGCCTATCGAATCCGACTGGGCGCCGATCATGGAGTTCACCTCCGCGGATATCTTTCAGCACTCGCCCTTCGGCGACATACTGAACTCATTAAGGTCCCTCTCCTTGTCAGGAGAAACCTAGCCGAACTATGTCCGGCAGGATTGGGATGCGAAGAAATTCGTCGCCCACCCACCACCCACTTAGTAGCCACTATCGATGATTTGACCAACATGCTCGACTTCGACTCCGAAGCCATCGATGGTATGGACGACGATGCAGGAGACGAATATGAACCACAACCCATAGGGCACTGGACAGCCACCTCATCATATGATATATATATATATATGGTAGACACACCCAAAGAAGGCAATGGCGACGGGACAGCGGGGGATGACCCCTCCAAGAAGCAACCCAAGCGCCGACGTCAGCGGCGCCGCTCTAAGTCTCGCCAAAGCAAAAGCGGTGATACCGGCACAGGAGATAATAACACTCCGGACAGTGCCGAAGATAACGACAATCCCCTCCAGCAAGATTTAGAGCAGGAGGATGGAGAAGCCAGCCCTCTTGAGAGAGCGGCAGATGGAGAGGCGGAGGATGATAATTACATGCCTCCCTCCGAAGACGAGGCAGGACTCGACGATGACGAATTTGTCGTGCCTAAGGATCCCGTCAAACAAGAGCGCTTCAAGCGCCGACTTATAGCCACGACAAATAGCCTTAAGAAAAAGCAACAGCAGCTTCGAGCTGATCAAGATTTGCTAGCTGACAGATGGACTGAAGTCCTTGCAGTGGAGGAATATGAACTCGAACGCCCCTCCAAGAGTTACCCAAAGCGCAGGTTGCTACCCCGACTGGAGGAGGAAGCATTAAAACCTACATCTCCAGCGTATGACGCAGCTGATCGGCCACCTCGTGGCCGCGACAGAGCGGCATTTCTGCCGAAGGCCCAGCCCGCACCCCGACGCCACTCAAATAAAAAGGCACGAGGAAATACGCTAGACCTGCGAGACGTATTGGAGGACAAAGCAAAACATGCAAGATCAATCTACGGATCACGAGGGCGCGCCACTACGCGAGACGATAACCGTCACGCCGGATATAGTAAAAGTAAATCCGGTCGGGCCGAACACAGCGGACAAGACTCATATGAGCTGCGTTGTGATATAGCCCAGTACAGAGGCGCCACACACCCCCTATGCTTCACAGACAAAGTAATGGATCACCAAATCCCAGAGGGTTTCAAACCCATAAATATCGAATCATACGATGGTACAACAGATCCTGCGGTATGGATCGAGGACTACCTTCTGCATATCCACATGGCCCGCGGTGACGATCTATACGCCATCAAATACCTTCCACTCAAACTCAAAGGACCAGCTCGGCATTGGCTGAATAGCTTGCCAGCAGAATCCATTGGCTGTTGGGAAGATCTGGAAGCCGCATTCCTTGACAACTTCCAGGGCACTTATGTGCGACCACCAGATGCCGATGACTTGAGCCACATAATTCAGCAGCCAGAGGAATCGGCCAGGCAATTCTGGACACGGCTCCTAACTAAGAAAAATTAAATCATCAACTGTCCGGATGTAGAGGCCCTAGCAACTTTTAAGCATAACATCCGCGATGAGTGGCTCGCCCGGCACCTGGGCCAGGAAAAGCCAAAATCTATGGCAGCCCTCACGACACTCATGACCCGCTTTTGCGCGGGAGAGGACAGCTGGCTGGCTCGCAGCAATAACATATCAAAGAACCCTGGTACTTCGGATACCAAGGATAGCAATGGCAGGTCGCGTCGCAACAAACACAAGCGCCGTATCAACAGCGACAATACCGAGGATACGACAGTCAATGCCGGATTCAGAGGCTCTAAACCCGGTCAGCGGAAAAGGCCATTCAAAAGAAGCACTCCGGGCCCGTCTAGTTTGGACCGAATACTCGATCGCTCGTGTCAAATACATGGCACCCCCGACAAGCCAGCCAATCACACCAACAGAGAATATTGGGTGTTCAAGCAGGCCGGCAAGTTAAATGCCGAAAATAAGGATAAGGGGGTACATAGTGATGACGAGGAGGAGCCCCGGCCGCCGAACACCAGAGGACAGAAGAGGTTCCCCCCACAAGTGCGGACGGTGAACATGATATACGCAACCCACATACCCAAGAGGGAGCGGAAGCGTGCGCTAAGGGACGTATATGCGTTGGAGCCAGTCGCCCCAAAGTTCAACCCATGGTCCTCCTGTCCGATCACCTTCGATCGCAGGGACCACCCCACTAGTATCCGTCATGGCGGATTCGCTGCACTGGTCCTATACCCAATCATAGATGGATTTCACCTCACTTGAGTCCTTATGGACGGCGGCAGCAGCCTGAACCTGCTTTATCAGGACACAGTGTGCAAAATGGGTATAGACCCCTCAAGGATCAAACCCACAAAAACGACCTTCAAAGGCGTCATACCAGGTGTAGAGGCCCATTGCACAGGCTCAGTCACACTAGAAGTGGTCTTCGGATCCTCGGATAACTTCTGAAGCGAGGAGTTAATCTTCGATATAGTCCTGTTCCGAAATGGCTATCACGCACTGCTCGGGCGAACTGCATTTGCAAGGTTCAATGCGGCACCGCATTATGCATACCTCAAGCTCAAGATGCCAGGACCTCGAGGGGTCATCACAGTCAATGGAAACACAGAGCGCTTACTCCGAACAGAGGAGCACACTGCGACCCTCGCAGCAGAAGCGCAAAGCAACCTCTTAAGGCAATCAACCAGTTCGGCGATCAAACACCCGGACACCGTCAAGCGTGCCCGGAGTAATCTGCAACAAGACCTACTGGCATGTTCCGAGATCGCATAGCAATGCTGCCCCCACCCCAGTCCCAGCCAAACGGCAAAATCCGTGCCACGCGTACATAATTACGCATTGAAAATACCATGGACATAGGTGGGGGGCACGACTACGGCACGCCCCAAAACGCGGCTCAACCGCACTAGGGGCTTCCCACTTTGTTATTTTTTCTCTCTTTTAGGACTTTACTCTCTGGAAGCCCCGTCCGGCAGTATGATCGCCGGACACATGATGCAACAACCAAGGAGGCAGAAAGCTACGTCGCACCATGGAACTGCCAGGTGGTCTCTGATAATGAGCGAAATACCTGCTTTAAATACCATTCCGCATCTTGCCCTTGGAGTGGACATGTCAAATAGTCCTATTTCTTGCTTATCGCACTACTTGTATCATTATGCTTCAACGCACCCCTTTTGAATAAACAATGCATAGCACTAGTCTATTATCGCATTCTCTATTCCTTTTATATTTATGTTCATTTATGACATTGAGCACCCGTACACTTTGGTACGGACAATGCGCCAGGGGCTTAAGTACCCCATAATACGGCATGAGAAGTCCGAACACTTTCGACAGTGCGGCACCCCGAACTTATAGCATTATATGCATCAGCTCCGAATCACGTCTTGGGTCAATAGTTGGGTTTGCCCGGCTCCCATGTTTTGGTACCTTACGTTCCGCTCTATCAGCTAAGGTAGCACTGGGAGAACTACTGCGATTGTGCCCCGGTTCATCTGGGCAAGCACCTCAGTAGAGAAAGCTAAAACTGACTGTCATGATAAGGTGAGAGCTGGTCGCTGTTCGAGAGGTCTCGAGTCCCTAAAGACTTATGCCGCTTAGGGCGAGGAGTCAGCTTTGTCCGGCTTAGGTGTGTATAGCACCCCGAATTCGGCCTTCCGAACACTAGGGGCTTCGCCAAAATTTAAACTTGTAGACTTCTATGGCTAAGTGAAAGTGATAAAGTATTATAGTCTGGTTGCCTTGTTCGTTGCGCTGAGCACCTCCCTCGAAGGACCCAACAATGGGAAAAAGAGTGCTCAGATTTATCCCGAACACCTTAGCACTCGTGGCATGGGGGCAGAAGCCGACGACTGGCCATCTTTTAGATTTGATAAACAGCCGCACAGAAGGTAATATTTTAAATTCAAACAAGTGTTGCATAGCGCATATGAACAAGTTTTCATAATACAGGATCACTCGAGCAAGTTCATTCAAAACTTACATCCTTCACACACTCGTCCACCACAAGACGGGCACCCTTCAGGATGGCGATGCTCCTTGCCCTGCGGCGGCCCCTCCTTCACCAACTTCTCGGCGTCCATCTTGGCCCAGTGCACCTTCGCACGGGCGAAAGCCTGACATGCACCTTGGATGCAGACGGACCGCTTTATGACTTCCAGCCGTGGGCAGGCATCCACAAGCCGCCTCACCAGGCCGAAGTAGCTGTTGGGAAGGGAGTCACCAGGCCACATCCGGACTATAAGGCCCCTCATGGCCTGTTCGGCTGCCTTGTGTAGCTCGACTAGTTGCTTCAGCTGGTCGCTCATAGGCATTGGGTGTTCGGTCCCAGTATACTGAGACCAGAACAACTTCTCCGTCGAGCTTATCTCCTTGGCCTGGTAGTATTTTGCGGCATCCGACACGCTGCGGGGCGAATCTGCGAATGCTCCTGGAGAGCTCCGGACTCGGGTAAGTAACAAGTAATTTACTTTCACATGCTTGCTTTGCATAATGAATGCCTTACCCGCCGTTATCTTCTTCATTGCCTCAATTTCCTGGAGGGCCTTTTGGGCTTCAGCCTTGGTATGCTTTGTGCTCTCGAGGGCCGCGGCAAGACTCTCGCGTCTTCGAGTCAAGCTCCAAAGTCTCGTGCTTCTTCACGAGAGCCTGGAGCTCTCGCTGCACCTCGCCCACCCGTGCCTCTTGTTTCTCCCGCTTGGTGAGCTCCTTGGCCGCTTTGTTTTCGGCCTTGGATAGCGCTTGCTTCAGGGTCGCCACCTCGGTCGTGGCCCCTGGAACATCCATGATGATCCTAACATTTTGCAACCACATCCTTTATATATATATATCTAGACAAGGTATTACTTACCCTTGTTCTCCTCGAGCTGCCTCTTGGCAAGGCCGAGCTCTTCCTCGGACCGCTCGAGGTTCTGCTTCAGTACGGCGACCTCCGCAGTCAGTGCGGCAGAGGTCAGCACCAAAGCCTGCATACGCATATAGACATACTTGTATTAGACTCCTGCAGATGTTATTTTGATCCTCTATTCGTCTTTTCTTCGTGAACGCCAAACAGAGCATCAGGGACTACTGTCTATGCGGTAATATTTTCCTATATTTTAAATGCATACCTCAAAGCCTGTTAGAAGGCTGGCATAGGCTTCAGTCAGTCGCTCTTGGCAGACTGAACCTTCTTGATCACCGCACTCATAATAGTGTGATGCTCTTCATTGATGGAAGCGCCGTGAAGCGCTCCCAGCAGGTTATCCGATGCCTCTGGATGAACAGAGGTCACCGGCACGGGCGGCTTGCCCCTCTTGGTAGGGGGCCGCTTACCGGAGTCCGGAACCACTGGAGGTTCCGGCGCGGTGCTCGACTGGGGGCCGAACTTGGAGCCCGTGGGAGTCTTGCTCCCTTTGCGCCTCGAGTCCGGAAGGTCGCCTCAAGGCGCCTCCAGGACTACCTCCCCTCGGCTCGGCGCCCCTTGAGACAATGCCTCGACATTGTCCGTGGGGCGAGGAGAGGTGGCGGTTGGAAGTGAATCGCTATTCATATCCGACGAGTCCAAAGAACCGCTCGACGAGGATACGTCGATACGGGCCCGGGACGGACTTCATAACCATATTCGGCATTAGGAAAAGCTGTGCAATTAAACTATGCCACGAGTTACTCTGGTATTCGAATACTTACGACTTCGCCAGGGGCTTGGCCCTGAGTAACCACTCGTCTTCTCTGTCGGCGGCGGTGGTGGAGCAGTCCGGAAGGAGAGTCCTTCCCTTCTTGGACCCTCCGGCCTCATCGGTTGGGGCGGCCTTCCTTTTCTTGTCTACCCCGGCTGGAGGGGGGAACCTTTACCTGACTCCTCCTCGTTTTCATGGGAGGAGTGCGTCTCGGAGTTATCGGACGATGAGTCCGATACCACCTGGCGCCAGGAACTCTTTCGGGTTCCCGTGGCCTTCTTCTGGATCTTCTTCTCCGGCACCTCATAAGGAGCCGGAGTCAGCATCTCCATCAGGAGAGCGTCTGCAGGGTCTTCGGGCAGAGGGGCCGGGCAGTCAATCTGCCCCGATGTCTCCACCCAGACCTGTCAAAGGCATGGGAGCTCAGATCCCGCACATAGTTAAACTATGGACAATGAATACCCTATAAGTGATAAAAGAACATACCGCGCCGGCTTGGCGCCGCGCGCTAAGTCCGCGATCCTCGGAGAGGGGAGGGGGAACCTCGACACTCTTAAACAGCACCTTCCAGACGTCCTCGTGCGTCGTGCCGAAGAGCTCGCTCAGAGTCTGGTGTTGGGTCGGGTCGAACTCCCACAAATTGAACACCCGTTGTTGACACGGGAGGATCCGGCGGATGAGCATGACCTGGACTATGTTGACAAGCTTGAGCTTCCTGTTTATCATATTTTGGATGCAAGTCTGGAGTCCGGTCAGCTCTATCGGATTGCCCCAGGGAAGGCCCTTCTCTTTCCAGGAGGTGAGCCGCGTAGGGATTCTGGATCGGAATTCGGGGGCCGCCGCCCATTTGGTATCTCGCGGCTCGATGATGTAGAACCACCCCGATTGCCACCCCTTTATGGTCTCCACATAGGAGCCCTCGAGTCATGCGATGTTGGGCATTTTGCCCACCATGGCGCCTCCGCACTCCGCCTGCTGGACGCCTGAAAGTGCAACTATCCCTAGGTGGTTTTGGTAATTCATACCAACATATAGCTCATTGAGCTAATGCTATTCCAAGATGATTATTTCAGGAAAGCTCAATGATTGGCATGGCATGGATGATGAAAGTGGATCCCTCAAAATGCTAAGGACAAAGGATTGGCTCAAGCTCAAAAGCTCAAGACTCTTCATTTTATATTTTAGTGATCCAAGATCACATTGAGTCTTTAGGAAAAGCCAATACTATCAAGGAGGGATGGGGTGTTGCTTAATGAGCCTATTGCTTCATGTGCTTAGTGATATGCTCCAAAACCCTCAGCTACTTTCACATATCCACACTTAAACTAAACCCAAAGCCAAACTCAGTCCTACCGATTCTTTCAACCCGACGCCACCGAGTTTCACATGTCATAGCCACTGCCAAACCCTAAGCAAATCGGTTCTACCGATAGGGATCTCGGTCTCACCGAGATGGGATTGCAATCTCTCTGTTTCCTTTTCGTAACTTTTCGGTCTCACCGAAAGAGCGGGTCGGTCCCACCGAGATTGCAATGTAAACTCTCTGTTTCCTTTTTGTAACTTTTCGGTCTCACCAAAAGAGCAAATCGGTCCCGCCGAGTTTACCTAACCAACCCTCTGGTTAGCTTATTACCAAATCGGTCTCACCGAGTTTGTGTAATCGGTCTCACTGTGATTACGTTATGCCCTAACCCTAACCGTATCGGTCCTACCGAGTTGCATGTCGGTCCCACCAAAAATCACTAACGGTCACTAGCTTTACTAAATCGGTCCGACCGAGTTTGTTGATTCGGTCCCACCGAGATTGGTAAATTGTGTGTAACGATTAGATTTTGTGTGGAGGCTATATATACCCCTCCACCTCCTCTTCATTCGTGGAGAGAGCCATCAGAACACATCTACACTTCCAACTCATATGTTCTGAGAGAGAACCACCTACCCTTGTGTTGAGGCCAAGATATTCCATTCCTACCATATGAATCTTGATCTCTAGCCTTCCCCAAGTTGCTTTCCACTCAAATCTTCTTTCCACCAGATCCAAATCCTATGAGAGAGAGTTGAGTGTTGGGGAGACTATCATTTGAAGCACAAGAGCAAGGAGTTCATCATCAACACACCATTTGTTACTTCTTGGAGAGTGGTGTCTCCTAGATTGGCTAGGTGTCACTTGGGAGCCTCCGACAAGATTGTGGAGTTGAACCAAGGAGTTTGTAAGGGCAAGGAGACCGCCTACTTCGTGAAGATCTACCGCTAGTGAGGCAAGTCCTTCGTGGGCGATGGCCATGGTGGGATAGACAAGGTTGCTTCTTCGTGGACCCTTCGTGGGTGGATCCCTCTATGGATTCGCGCAACCGTTACCCTTCGTGGGTTGAAGTCTCCATCAACGTGGATGTATGATAGCACCACCTATCCGAACCACGCCAAAACATCCTTGTCTCCAATTGCGTTTGAATTCTCCAAACCCTTCCCTTTACATTCTTGCAAGTTGCATGCTTTACTTTCCGCTGCCTATATACTCTTTGCATGCTTGCTTGAATTGTGTGATGATTGCTTGACTTGCCCTAAAGTAGCTAAAATCTGCCAAACTCTAAAATTGGGAAAAGGTTAAGTTTTTATTGGTCAAGTGGTCTAATCACCCCCCCTCTAGACATACTTCAAGGTCCTACAAGTGGTATCAGAGCTTTGGTCTCCATTTGCTTTGATTTCCATAGCTTTTGGTGGTCATAGCCTTTGTTTCACAACCTAGGAGGGTATGGCGTCTAGCGAGGGAAATTATCACCGTAGAGGTCCTTACTTTGATGGTACTAATTTTGCTAGTTGGAAGCATAAGATGAAAATGCATATTCTCGGACATAACCCCGCCGTTTGGGCTATTGTGTGTGTTGGTTTGCAAGGTGACTTCTTTGATGGGAAAGAACCAAACCGTGAAGCTACCGCGGAAGAGTTGAAGATGCTGCAATACAACGCTCAAGCTTGTGATATTCTCTTCAACGGATTGTGCCCCGAAGAATTCAACAAAATCAGCCGTCTTGAGAATGCAAAGGAAATTTGGGATACTTTGATTGATATGCACGAAGGTATCGACTCCGTCAAGGAATCCAAATTGGATGTGCTTGAAAGTCAACTTGACAAGTTCAAAATGAAGGATGGTGAAGGTGTCGCTGAAATGTACTCTAGGCTTGCTCTCATCACAAATGAGATTGCCGGCTTAGGGAGTGAAGAGATGACCGATAGATTCATCATCAAGAAGATCCTAAGAGCCTTGGATGGAAAATATGATACCGTATGCACATTGATCCAAATGCTGCCCAATTACAAAGATCTCAAGCCAACAAAGGTCATTGGAAGAATTGTTGCTCATGAGATGTCACTCAAGGATAAAGAGGAACTTCACAACAAATCAAGTGGAGCTTACAAAGCCTCATGTGAAGCCCCCACATCATCAAGTGAGAAACAAACCTTCAATGAAGAATTGAGCTTAATGGTGAAGAACTTCAACAAGTTCTACAAGAGTAGAAGCAAAGATAGAAGCTCCAAGTCAAGGTCCTACAATGACAAAAGATCTTCTAGTCGAGAGCGAAACTGCTACAATTTTGGAAGACCCGGACACTATTCCAATGAGTGTACGGCACCCTACAAAAGAAGAGAAGATTCTCCAAAAAGAAGAAGCAAAAGAGAAGAATCACCATCAAGAGAGAGAGAGAGAGAAGGAGTAGAGATGATCGTTATGAACGAAGATACTCACGGAGGAGCAAGCATTCGGAAAGAAAGGAAAAGTCATCAAGGAGCTACACAAAATGAAGACATCAAGCTCATGTTGGTGAATGGGTATCCGGCTCCGACTCCGACAACCACTCCGAGAGAAGTTATCACTCTGATTCCGAATATACTCAAGATGAAGGTTTTGCCAGTCTAGCACTTGTGTCAACCGACTCCTACGACATATTTGACTCACCAAATGAAGGAGTTAGAACATGCTTCATGACCAAAGGTCCTAAGGTAACACACCCTGAGTATGTTGATTTCAATAGTGATGAAGATGACTTGTTAGGTGATGATGATTTACTTGTTGACAACTCTAGTGATGAATACTATGATGAAACGTCAATTAATCATGCTAATCAAGATAAAACGAATGACAATGATAAGGAGAAGATTGAGGCCCTAACTAAAGAACTAAACACTCTTAAGTTAGCTCATGAAACTATCTTCGAAGATCATCGAGAACTTTTAAGAGCTCATGAGAAGTTACGCTTCGAAAAGCTCAATCTTGAGCAAGAGCATGAGTTTTTAAAGGCAATCAATGATGATCTCCGCAAGAAAAGTACTTCTTACATTGCCAAGCATTTACTCTTATCCACTTACATGCCTCAAGTCAAATCTAGTAACACTAATAAGAAGGATTCTTCCTCTAGTAGTAACAATGATCATGCTAAATCTAATGTTGTTGCTTCTAGTAGTTCTCTTTATTCCACTAATGATTCTCTTAGCAAAGTTACACTTGAGCAGGAAAATAGCTTATTGAAGGGAATTATAGAGAAATGAGTCAACAAGAGCCTTGCCGGAAGTAAGCAATTCGAGGAAATTGTATGCAAGCAAGGAAGGCACCGGAAGAATCAAGGTGTTGGTTTTGAACGAAAGTTCAACGCCAATGGAGTTGAGTGGGAAGAAGATCAATACCCCAAGACGAAGTTTGTTCCTCAACAAGAGAAGTATGATCCTACTTCCTTCAAGGGGACACAAGCTCAAGATGATCTTCCACCACAAGACTACAAGCAAAAAGGCAAGGACAAGCTTCAAGAGGAAATTGATGCATTTGAAGAAGCTCCTAAGACCTTAGTCAAGTGGATTCCCAAGACTACTTCAAGTTCCACTTCATCAAGTACGACTACAACTCCAAGGATTCCCATCAAGATAGTGTGGATCCAAAAGAAGAAGAACTAGAAAGTTCTTGACGGTGACTCCGCCAACATACTTCACTCTTATCATTTTGGCAAGAACAAGTGCAATCAACTTCCACATCTTGCACTAGTTCAAGGAGTCACAAACCCTCTTGTTGGTAAGTCAAGGGACAAGGTAACCTAAAAGCTTTCATGGACATCATCTTGTGTGTGAATCACTCTATGTCTATGGATATTCCTTGTTTGTTCCTTGTGGGACTAACCCATGTAGGTATGAAAGTGCAATTCACTCCAATGGATAGCTCCAATTGTTCTACATCAACATTGAGCATCCACATCTTCAACATCTACATGAAGTCATCATCGACAAAACCCAAGGTTAGTTCATCCCTCTTAGGGGGGATATCACATCTAGGGGGAGCTTTACTCTAAGACTTGAGCTAAAGCAACTCTAATGATGTTAACACAACAATGCTTTATGTAAAAGTGGTAACCCCACTTGTGCTTAGACGATGAGTATGACCTATGATCAAATGTTCTCATTTGACTCCTAAGTCAATATACTCATATATAGATGACCTAGTCATCGCCAATTGCTTGATAGATGCTAGAATTGGTTGTGCATGCTTTGCCACATATTTCAATTGCCATTTTATTGTGTGAGCATGTTGGTTGCATATTTTACTCATTCGAGGACATCCACTTGTTGTCTTGATTGATTGTTTTTCTTTTCTCTTTCCAAGTGGATGGACAAGAATGCCTAAGAACCTCCTCTAGCTATCTATGCTTTTCTCGTCTCAAACTCTATTCATGCTACATCACAAAATTTGATCAAGTCAGATTCGAACCACTCTGTGTGAGGAGCACTCGGAGTCCCCGATTCGTCATAGACTTAAACTTCCAAAACTTCTTTGTGATTCTCGGTCTGACCGATACCTTATTTTCGGTCCTACCGAGATCATCAAGTCGATCTATGTTTTCGATCTCGGTGCAACCGATTTGAACCATTCGGTCACACCGAGTTGCAATAACGGTATATAGTTTTGCATCTCGGTGCCACTGAGTTGTTCCACTCGGTCACACCGACAGGGTCAGGCTATATATAGACACGGGCAAAAATTTGGAAATTTCTCCGAACCCCTTCGCCCGCGCAATAGCTCGCTCTGCCTACGTGGTCTCCGGATCGTCTCCTCGCCGCCAGCCGCCTCCTGTCGCTGGTCTCCATCACCGTCAACGGAATTCAACCCCGCCGTTGCCGCCGTAGCGAGTCTCCGCCGAACTAGGGTATGGACTCAATCTTTGTGCTATTCCCCATCTGATTCCTAGCACATTGTGATCTTATTGATTCTAGCCACGATTGAAACACTCCTATCCAGTCAATGCAATTCGTAGAATAGGTTTGATTTGAAAATTTTAGGGTTAGGTTTCCGCCGAAACCATCTCGGACCCACCGAGTTGAAAAACTCGGTCCCACCGATTTGGCTCATGTCATTGCACAAGTGAGACTCGGTCTGACCGAGAATTACTAATCGGTGTGACCGATTTTGGAACTTTGTGAAACGCTAGCAGTCTCGGTGCCACCGAACTGTGACTCGGTCTGACCGAGTTCACTAGTTTAGGTTCCAAAACTGCTTCGGTATCACCGAGTTTAAAAATCGGTAGATCCGAAATGATTTTTGTGGGAAACTAAAACTAAGATTTTGAATCATTCTTTTGCAAAAATCTCTGCATTTTGTGATGCTCATCCACTCTACCTCATCTATAAACTCTTCACAGGGCCAGCAGTCAGCTTTTACATCATGTCTGATCAGAGTGATAGCCAGAACATGTCAGAAGAGCAAGTGCACATGAGTGAGGGCACTAGTCCCTCCAGTTCTTCAGATGAAGGCAGCAGGAGCACTCCTAGCAATTTGCCAAAAGCTGCCACCAGACAAAAGAAGAAGAGAACCTCAGACTCAGAGGATGAGGACTATGTGGCAGAGGAAGAGGAAGCTACTTCCAAGAGAATAGTGCTCAAGAAGGAGTATGGCTCAGCCCAGAGCACAAAGCCAGGCTTGAAAATCAAAAGGAAGCAGGTAGGCAGCCTATGCCAAAGGACAGAGCTTCAACTAAAATTCCTGAAAAGCCTGCACCCAAAGGGCTAGTTGCTGCTGAAGGAAAGAAGGAAAGGAAAAGGGGCAGATGGTGCAAGAAAGTTGATCCAATGACTGAGTTTGAAAAGCATTCTTCTGAAGAAGAAGAAGAAGAAGAGGTTGCTGCACCAGCACCTAAGGCACCAAAGCTTATGGGTGATGCTATAAAATCAGGGGCTACTGCATCCAAGCCCAAAGAAGCACCCAAATCTGCCTCCAAGGCCAAGCCAGCTCCAAAGCCAAAACCAAAGAGAAATACAAGGAGCATACCAGCTGCTGAGAAGAACAAGGCCCCAGTGCCTGAAACTGTTGGAGAAGATGAAGAAGGACAAGTTCTGAGAAAACTCAAGCCCAAGATTCCAGACCACAATGATGCTCATCCTGTGGCTGAGAACATGAAAATCAGAAGAGACTCAGGGTTAAGAAAGTGGATAGAAGCTTATCCATATGCTACAAGGAGAAGAACTGATGTTGACTACAGGTTCCACACTAAGGAACAACATGACTTCTATGAGACAATTTTGTTGGATAAGAAGCCTATCGTTTGTGACATGAGGTGGGTCGACTGGACCTACATCAAGGAAAATGAAGAGCACTATCCTGGAGTGCAAGACAGCTTCAGTGCTTGTGGAGTTGCTGACTTTGTTGGGCAGAAGCTCACAAAGTGGAACGAGGAGCTCATTATGCAATTCTACTGCACAGCACACTTCTACCCAGATGGAAGGATAACATGGATGTCTGAAGGTACAAGGTACCAATCCACTGTTGAGGAATGGGCAAAGTTGATCAATGCCCCAGAGGAAAATGAAGATGACTTGGATGTCTATGCCAAGAAAAAGATGGATCATAACACAATGGCAAATATGTACAAGGAGATTCCAGCAGATGATCTTGACACTCACCAGCTTGGGTCCATGAAACACTTGTTGTTAGGACTGCCTACGATCAACTGGATCCTTAGGCACACACTCTTGCCCAAGTCTGGAGATCACAGAATGATCAGAGGTCATGCCATTAACTTGCTACACATATTTGATGTGCCTCAGAAATTCAAAGTGATGAGCCTCATAGTAGAGACTATCAAGAGGACTGCAGCAGATCAGAAGAGGAGCTGTGGTTATGCCCCTCAGATCCAAGAGTTGATTAACTCAAAAATGGGCAAAGGCACATACTTGTTGGACAAAGAACACTTGCCTATTCATCCAGATTTCGAGGACAATCAAGTTGTGATGAATGAGAATGAACCATCATCAGCCCAAGCACAAGCAAAGAAGGAGACGGCAAGGAAGGAGAAAGCTGCCAGGATGCCAACTCAAGAGGAGGCATCTGAGTATTTCTTGAAAACCAAGCAGGAGCAGCTTAGTTACTTGATTGCATCTACACTGAGGATTGAGAAAGGACTGGCCACCCTCACTCAGGATCAGGAGAGCTTAGAGAGAATCGTGGAACAAAAGTTCTATGACTTGGATGTAAAAGTAACAGAGATTCAGTCTGCAGTGGAGCAACTTCAAGATGACATGCAGGAGAGGAAAGGGAAGACTACAACTGATGCATTTGCGAGAGTGCCACGAGCTCAGAGGTCAACTGCAGTGCCAGTTCCTGACACCAGAGCCACCTCATAAGCTCCAGCTACAGCACCAGCCCAACCAGCTCCAGCATCCACCTCAGCTCCAGCTCCAACCACTTCTACAGAAGCCTTCGTCCTTCGAGTGATTCGGACTCCACCACCACCAGAAGATCAAGCCTGAGAGTCGATCTAGCACTATGCATTTTCTAGGAACTTTTTGGTAACTTGTTGCCAAAGGGGGAGAAAAATGTATAGATCATAGGCTTCGAGAGAGAGAGTGTTGCATTTATTCTCTCTTGCTTTATTTGGTGGTTTTTCAAACTTTGTTTGCTTTTGGTTGAGATACTATGATATGCCTGTGAGACATTGATGATCATGTGTTTGATCATAAGCTACACTTATGCATGCTTGATATTATCCTATCTATCTTATGTGATCATTCACTTTTCTTGGTGATGAGTGCATGTATTCATTTCTTATCTTTTTGAGCGCTCCACCAAGATGTATGTGACATGGAAGAGTGACCTATGATTCTAAATCTTTGTGCATTTGCAGTCCAAAGCAAATTTTAAAATATGCACAAATTTAGGGGGAGCTCTTGCTTTTCACATACTTCTCAAAGCGACGATGTTCTAAATCTTATTATTTATCGAAGCTTTGATCTATACGTTGTCATCAATTACCAAAAAGGGGGAGATTGAAAGTGCAACTATCCCTAGGTGGTTTTGGTAATTCATAACAACATATAGCTCATTGAGCTAATGCTATTCCAAGATGATTATTTCAGGAAAGCTCAATGATTGGCATGGCATGGATGATGAAAGTGGATCCCTCAAAATGCTAAGGACAAAGGATTGGCTCAAGCTCAAAAGCTCAAGACTCTTCATTTTATATTTTAGTGATCCAAGATCACATTGAGTCTTTAGGAAAAGCCAATACTATCAAGGAGGGATGAGGTGTTGCTTAATGAGCCTTTTGCTTCATGTGCTTAGTGATATGCTCCAAAACCCTCAGCTACTTTCCCATATCCACACTTAACCTAAACCCAAAGCCAAACTCGGTCCTACCGATTCTTTCAACCCGGCGCCACCGAGTTTCACATGTCATAGCCACTGCCAAACCCTAAGCAAATCGGTTCTACCGATAGGGATCTCGGTCTCACCGAGATGGGATTGCAATCTCTCTGTTTACTTTTCATAACTTTTCGGTCTCACCGATAGAGCGGATCGGTCCCACCGAGATTGCAATGTAAACTCTCTGTTTCCTTTTTGTAACTTTTCGGTCTCACCGACAGAGCAAATCGGTCCCACCGAGTTTACCTGACCAACCCTCTGGTTAGCTTATTACCAAATCGGTCTCACCGAGTTTGTGTAATCGGTCTCACCGAGATTACGTTTTGCCCTAACCCTAACCATGTCGGTCCTACCGAGTTGCATGTCGGTCCCACCAAAAATCACTAATGGTCACTAGGTTTACTAAATCGGTCCGACCGAGTTTGTTGATTCGGTCCCACCGAGATTGGTAAATTGTGTGTAACAGTTAGATTTTGTGTGGAGGCTATATATACCCCTCCACCTCCTCACTACTAGGAAAATGCCTACTAATGGCGCACTGGTTTTGCCTACTAATGGCGCATTACCAGTGCGCCATTAGTACCACGCCACTAGTATATCTTACTAATGGCGCACCATAGGTGCGCCATTAGTATCTGGTATAGTAATGGCGCACCAACTAGTGCGCCATTAGTATGTAACAGCATGCGCCATTAGTGTGCCTCCAGGGGGGGCATACGTAAGCATGGCTTTGTCATACTAATGGCACATTCTACGCTGATGCGCCATTAGTATCCTTTGGCATACTAATGGCGCACCTGTGGTGATGCGCCATTAGTATGAATATTTGGTTTATTTTTTCCTTTTCTGATTTTTGCGCAGGTTACAAAATATATTATTAGACAAAATATAAAATATATTATTAGACAGAATATAGACAGCAGCACACAGCAACATCAGTTTCATCGAATACAATAGAAGATTAGTCTCCGAATACAATTCATCATATTAGTCTCTGAATTCAAAAGACCAAACAAAGATAAAACATTACAAGTCTCAAGACCGCGAGTATCGAGTTTGTCTTCACATTACAAGTCGATATCGATCATCTAAACTACCATCACATAGAAGAGGGTTGTGGTCATCACGATGAGCATCATCGCGATCAAACTGGTCTTCATCCGGTTCCTCCAACGCTCCCTCCTCTCTCCCACTAGATAGCGTGCGTATCTAGATTCGGCCTCCGCCCTAGTGGTGTACCCTTTGTAACTGTTAGCGCTGAAACGGTGAACCTGTCTCCGACACTCCTCCCAGTCATCGTAGACTCCGGGAACCTTACCCTTGTACACGACGTACGACGGCATCTCTATGCACAAGCCAAACAATAGACAATACATAAGCAATATGTAAGTATGCAACAAAAGGATCGGAAGAGAAAAGGAAGACATTAATAGCACGATTCATAGTCCTACTAATAAATAGCATCGATTACATCTAAGTTGAACAACTGTCCAAACCAAAGAGACATACGAATTCATTAAAGTTTAATTACAACATGAGCCAATCAATGTTTCAGAACTACACATCACTACTTTCGACTCGACTCATCAGACAGGAGCGTGGGTGAAGCCGCCGTCTGTCGTGATGGTCATGAAATCACGGTCGTTGTCACCCTGCATTTGTAGCGTTTCATCTATCTCACTGTTGAACGGTTGATATCTGAGGAAGAACTGCCCCGCGGTATGAAGGACATCTTGATGGATGATGTCCGCAAACTCCGACTGGATGCGAAAGAATTCTTGTTTGAGGTCTGCGTCCTGGACTACCGACAAGCTCGCGGCCCAATCTTTGAGATTATCTGGTAGCAGAAGGTGATGATGGTCCCTTACGATCGCCCGCATGTGATGGAGGGCATAGTAGGCATCCTTCTGACCGTCAGGCGGCTGCTTGACGCAGCAGAACTTCGTATTGTGTGATAACATGTGCTTGCCGTACTTACGAACTAGCCTGGTGAAGGTGCCTCCAGATTTGGCGTAGCCGGGGAGAACATCATCAAGAACTTTCTTGACATTTGTGTAGTCTATCTTGGAGTTACGGTTCGGGTCGAAATACGTGGCCATGGAATATTTCGGGCTTAAGAGGATGAGTATGCAATGTGTGTCACTGCACAGAACACGGAATGTTAGAAAAAAAAGAACGATCGAAATCTAAGAAATCAAATGTTACGGGGCGGTTAAGGGATGACTTACTCGGGAAAGTAAGCCACAAGGAAGTTATCCTTATCTGCGTTTGCCAGAATGACGCCTTTGAGGTGTGAACTCGCAACTTGGCGGTCCCCAGCGCTGCTCAAGTGCTTGGCACGCATGTAGAAGGGGTCGACTATCACGATGTTCGGGGTCTTGTCTCTAATGATCCGCATCTGCATGCTCAGCGAAAACAGCCGAACGAAGGTGTAGTGCAGCGGATGAAGGTTAAACATAGCAAAGATGTCATCAAACCGCAGGACGATCGTACCCCCGATGTTGCCATCCACAAAGCCCTTGCTCTCTGGCACCTTGGCCACGAAAACCGGGTATGCCACATCCTTCTCTCTGAGACGCCGCTTCTCCAAAGAAAGAACACTATCGTGCAGACTCCGCATAGCACCGGTTGCAGCATTCAGCATATTTGGCGGTAGCATCGCCCTACCCGCCACATGCACCCTCCTCGAGATATCCTTAGGTGAAGGTGGCCCGTCCTGAGCACGGATCGAACTCGGTGCCGGCTGGCTCGCACCGGCGCCCTTGTTAGTCTTTCGTTTCCGTCCCTTCTTCTTGATCTCTTGTAATGGGACCGAGTTCTGCTCACAGACCGCCTTCTTGAGCGTGTTGGGGCTGATAATATTTCGCACCTCAGCTATCTGAGGCTCGGTGAAGGCGGGAGCTGGAGGCGTGTCCTGAGAACTGAACGCCAGACGACGCCTGTTGCAATTGGATTTCTCCACCGTACCAGCTAGATCGCGGTCGTCTTGGTTGGGTTCTTGAGAAAGAGGCCCGCAGAACTCGTCAGCGTACCCATGTTCGGCAAAGTACTTATCAACTTTGGTAAATGTACCATCGTCATTGTCGTCGCCGTTCGGATCCTGTGCCATAGGGCTGTCCGGATCCTGTGCCATAGGGATGTCCGGCAGGTCCGGTAGTGTTGCGGCGTTCTTGCCATGGCTTGGCGCCGGCACGACTGGCGGTCTTATCTGTGGGGTGGTGTCCCCTGCCCCCAAACGAATCTGGCTCTTCGGCCAAAGCAGGGGCCAGTTTACACAGGTGCTGAGGGTCATCTCATCTTCTTCGTCGGCCCCAGCGGGTCGAATCAGAGGTAATAGCTCGTCGCAGCCTGGCAGCACCCGAACCACTTCAACCCTATACATTCTGGGTGGCATCGGATTACCGTGGAACATGGGGTTGCCCGGTTGAACGATTCTGCCCTTGGCGACATCGACCAACTCGGCGCCCACGAAGTGCAGAAGAGTGCAAGGAACATCGGCGGTGCCCTGCGAAAACATGTACAGGGCGTCAGGGATGCCCAGTCAAAGGCAAGGAGATGAAGTCATCGGCCGAGAGGCTTAGTTACCGTGATGCCGTCGAGCTCGGCTAATGTTGAGGCACCGCCAACGGCGGGCGTGCAACTGACAGAGGGGGCGCTTGCTGGCGAGGTGCCGGCCGGCGTACACCCGGGTGCATTAAGCTCCAATGCCCGTGCCGGCGCCGGAGACACGAATACCGACTCCGCCGGAGACACCAATGGTGCCGCCGCCGGAGACACCAATGGCGCCGCCTGCACGCTGTGCGAGTTGCTGGCCGTGAAGCTGGGAACCGGGGGAGACCCCTGTTGGCCGCCTGCAATCCACGTCGTCAGCCCATGAATCAACGTAGGCACCATGGCGTTGAGCGTGGTTCCAAGTTGTTGTTGCACTTGCTCTTGGACAAGCTCCGGAATCCGCGCCACTTGTGCCTTGAGTTCTTCAACCTCGCACGTCTGGCTTTCCGAGCTGGTCTTTTTCTCCTTCCGCACACCAGCGGTATAGTATGACCCCCATTTTGTGGACAAGCCTTTGCCGGCCACACAACCAGCTGACGTCGGCTTAGTGAGCTTATCCTTGTTTTTCATTACGTTCAACGCCCTATTTAAAGGGGTGCCGAAAGGGGAGCTCTGAGACGACCCCGCGCTACTGCTTTCATTGTCCTGCGAAAGGAACGTGAACCATTTAGAAATATTGGGGATTAATTAGAGTGCCACCATATGGAGCTAATTACGTGGGGGTGTATTCATTACCAGAAGAAGCTCAAGCGCCCTGGTCTTCGGATCCGTGGTAAGCTCCTTTGTTATCGGGTCCTCCTTGTACCGGGCCCTGACATAGTTCCTGGTCTGCTTGTCACCGCTGTATTTCTCGAAGCGGGGCGGTAGGCCTTGCTCGGCACGCTCTGCGTCCTCCTTGTCCCATATAGGCTCCGCCACTCTGTAACCGCCGGGACCGAGTTTGTGTTCCCCTAAGTTCAACTCCCGCATTTCTTTCCCCCACTGACTTGATTCAGAGGTTGCGGGGCTCTCGCACTTGATCTTGAACTCCTTGTAGTCATCTTCGCTCATCAAAGGATATTTCATGAGGGCGACACTGTTCACTTTATTCCCTGAGAGGCGTGTGTTTTCAAATTCGGCGGGGAACTTGTATCGTTCGTGCAGCTTCGTGAAGAGGAGGTTGCACAAATTCCCTCGGTCCTTATGCCTAAGGTTCTCGGTGTTGATCGAGATGGTGCTCCGGAGAATGCACCCGAGCTGAAGCGAGTACCCCTTGACTATATGTTTGGGCTCCGTTGGATTCCTGTCGGAGTCCACTTGAGTGAATTCCTCCTTGAGGGCGTGGAGCGCATTCGGACGCCGGTCATTCCTTTGCTTCTTTGGTTGGCTGCCATCTGTGTGTGCGCCGCCATCATCAGTGGTGGCATCCTCGGCGGCACCATCAGTGGTGTCATCCCCGACGCCACTAGGGGTTGTGTAACCAGGATCGGTGTCTTCCGCAGCGTCCTCATAGCAGTGAGGTTATTCCTCCATCTCCTGGGACAGCTCCCAGAATGGCTTGCCGCCCGAACCACCGGCCTCATCGTTGTGGGCCATGTTTCGCTCTAAATAGAAAAAAAGTTTGGTCAAAAAGTTGGTTATTGTCAAGGAACAAGATCATGGTCTCATCATTTAGGGTTTGTCGACACCAAGGCACCCTAAAAGCCTAAGCTTTCATCATTTAGGGTTTGTCGACATCGAGGCACCCTAAAAGCCTAAGCGTACATCATTTAGGTTCTCATCGACACCGAGGCATCCGGGGCAGCCAAGTTAAGTTTTCATCATTTAGGGTTTATCGATGTCGAGGCACCCTAAATGCTAAGTTAAGTTTTCATCATTTAGGGTTTATCGATGCCGAGGCACCCTAGGTTGGGCCTAATGACTTGGCACTAATCACTTGGCTCTATTGCCACCTATGGTTTAATACAGCAAGAATAAAGGGGCAGTTGATCCTACTTAATTAAGTACTAAGATACCCCGGCCCATGCATTAGTAGCAAGTACCTCATATGTCCGACTTTTAGCAAAGTCATGCTAAAATTCACGGAAAATTTCAGCATGACCTTTGCTGAAAATAGGACATATGGAGTACCCGAATTTGCCGGAACGGAAGTTAATCGACATTCTGGAAAACTCAAGGGCCTCTCGGGGTGCCTGCAAATTCATCACGACACGATGGTCGGAGACAAAACCCAGCAAACTAACATGTAAACCATGTCCAATAAGAGCATATAATTCAACAACTCCACTGAAAATGAGAGCTGAAAGATGCAGGGAGAGCACAAACAGCTCAGAAAAATCAATCCATCTAGCATTTCACGTTTTGCTAGAAATACCTTTAACATCAGTATCAATATGATTTATAGAGTCAACATCCAGTAAGTATAATCAAGGTAATCAACCATTCCCATAAAACAAGACAAGTTTGATTCAGTACTGCTAATATGATTGGAGATTACTATGAACATGTGGCAAGACTACTTTGATAACAAGGGCCACTAGTTGGCCAGTAGTTGAACTAGCAGCTTGGCCATATCACTGACACCACGCACTGCTGTGACAGCTCTCAGCAGCAACCTCCAAGGCTCCGACAACCGACACAGATAACCTATCTCAAAGATGAGCCTCAAGACAAGCTTCGCATTCTTGAGTTTATTTTTTTCCAGAATTTTAGAGGCCCCACAAATTCAGTTCAGGTATTTTATACCATGTTAAAGACAGTAATGTATAGAGGTTTAGCCCTGGTCCTTAGATTCAGTTTCCTAATCTTTTTGTTTTCTACAAAGATATTCCCAACCTTCATGATGTTGGTAAGAAAAGAGTTACTCTCTGAATCTTTTATCTATTTATACCTGTAAATTAGCACTCTGATGCTGGCCTTGATAAATGATCCCACTATGTTGTTTGCTGGAATCTGCAAAATGATCCCACTATGTTGACAACTGATCCCACTATGTTGTTATACTTGAGAACACTGTAACAAAATCAAAACCACAATAAACAGTGGTCAGATATAACAGGTACAATTACACAAAGCATCTGAATACACACATACTTCATCTATCAAGTATAACTCTATCAAGCCAAGAAGGTATGAGCTATTCATGTTTTTTATAAGACCATGGTTATCTAAGAATATCAAATAAGCTTACCACCCACTACAATCACCAAATGATTCAAATCCAACCATTTTCATGTAAAATGTTGAAGCAGTTTATCTGAAATCTCGAATGAGAAAAAGTTGTTGCATATTGCAAGCACTAAGAACCTCCACGTCTCCAATTTTCCCTTCAATAAAACAACTTCATCCAGGAAGGCAGCAAGCAGTAGTTCATTGTGCACATATAAAGAAGCAGCGGCGCAACAAGCAAGAGCAGCAGCAATGCAAGAGCAGCGGCGACGGCAAGAGCAGCAGGAAGCAAAAGCAGCAGCGGCAGCGGCGCTATAGGCAGAAGCAGTAGCAGGCGAGCAGCAGAAGCAGAGTAGCAGCAACGGGCGCGCGCGAGGCGCAGCCAGGAGATGGAGTGGGCGTCTACGGGCGACGACAG
This sequence comes from Aegilops umbellulata, assembly GCA_032464435.1. Classification (NCBI taxonomy): domain Eukaryota; kingdom Viridiplantae; phylum Streptophyta; class Magnoliopsida; order Poales; family Poaceae; genus Aegilops; species Aegilops umbellulata. Next base: position 294,657,218 of record CP136060.1, read on the forward strand.
GCACGGTGGGGGCGCAGTGCAGCAGCGGCAGCAGGTCAACATGGCAGCGACGAATCGAGGCGAAGTAAAGGGGGATCCGGAGGAGAAGCTCACCACGAAGTCGGGGACGTGGTCGGGGAGGCCGGGGACGGACCAGAGCGGCGGCAAACGGCGACGAACGACGGCGATGTACAACGACGGGGCCACGCACAGGAAGAGACGGCGGGAGGTGGATGCTGCTCCTCGGTGAGGTGGACGCGCTGCTGCTTCTCCTTGTCGGCGGGGGGCGGCGGCGGCGGTGGAGAGCGGTCACGGGGGGCGAGGGAGGGGGATCGATCTGGCGAGGGAGGGGGAGGGAGGGGGATCGATCTGGTGAGGGGGAAAGGGATAGAGGGGGGAAGGTTAGCAATGGCGCACCACCAAGGGGTGCGCCATAAGTACATCCATAGCAATGGCGCACCACCGAGGGGTGCGCCATAAGTAACTTTTTTTAGTTGTGTCTAATATTTTTTTTTAGAAAATGACGATCAAATTTGAAAACATTTATGAATGTGAAAAAATATCATCAAATTTTTTATTTCAAAATATTTATGAATATGAAAAAATATCATCAAATTTGTTATTTAAAAATATCATCAATATTTTTTTGGATTTTTAGTTGCATTCATTTGTGAATTGGTAAAAAATTTATGAATATGAAAAAATATCATCAAATTTGAAAAAATATTCATGAATTCAAAAAGTGTCCATGAAATTTAAAAATATTCATGAGTTCAGAAATTCAATACCATAATAAACATAAATAAATATTCATGAGGACTAGAAACAGAAGAAATATCATTTCAATATGTCGAAATACAATCGAGAAATGAAGACTACGATTTAAATACAATCAATCTTAGGTAGCTATCTGTTCACAATCTTCTTTCCCTTCTTTTTCACAAATGGAGTTCTTCTGTGGAACGGACGTCCTTTAGGTAGGGTGGTCCTGCTTCTTCTTGTGGTGTGTGCTGCTACTTCATCGTCGTCGTCATGTTCGATCTTCGGGTTGCCGTACTTGTCGAAGTCTTGCTCATTGGCTACTCCATCCATTCCGATGATCTTCCTTTTGCCTCTCCTCACGACAACACGACTGGGCTTTGACGGGTCGGTAATGAAGAAGCATTGGTCCACTTGGGAAGCCAGTACCCATGGCTCATTTTTCGCGGTGAAGTTTGCGCCCGCGGTCTTGGATTTGGCTTCGGGTATAACCATGGTGGTGAAATACTGGTCTTCTTTTAGGACGCTCTTGGCCCATCTGACACGGAACATCGGGACCTTCTCTCCAGCGTAGCTCAGCTCCCAGATCTCCTCGATCCTTCCGTAGTATCTGTCCTTGTCGTTGCCGGTGTAGGATTCCATCGTTACCCCGGAGTTCTGATAACCATCGCTCTTCATGTCCTTGTCCTCGGTGTAGAATGTGTAGCCGTTGATATCATACGCCTCATAGGTCATTAGGTTGTGCTCGGCACCCTGTGACAAGGCGAATATGAGTTGTTCTTCCGTGGAAGAATCCTCATGTAAAGGGTACGACAGAAGCTTCTGCTTGAACCAACGCGTGAAACATGAGTTGTGCTCTTTGAGTATATCTCCGTCCGTCCTCTATTGGCCTCGGTCATTGTACGTCTTCTCAATAAAGGTTTTGTGCTCTACCACCCAAGGATCGACCACGTCTATGTGTTGTAGCGCGACTAGGTTTGCTCTTTCAAAGTCGGTGAGTCGACCCTCGAAGTCGACATGCATTTCGCGGCGACCCTCACGGTGACCCCATCCAGCGAGCCTGCCGAGGTGCCTGTTGACGGGCAGACCAACGGGGTTCTCGATGCCTAGATAATTCGTGCATTAGGAGATGCACTCTTTGTTCAGAAAGCCCCTGGCTATACTTCCCTCTGGACGTGACATGTTGCGAACGTATCCTTTGATGACACCATTCATCCTTTCGAACGGCATCAGGCTGTGCAGGAACGTCGGCCCGAGTTGGATGATATCCTCCACAATATGGACCAGCAGATGCACCATAACGTCGAAGAATGCGGGCGGGAAGTACATCTCAAGCTCGCATAGTATCACCACGATCTCTTCATGTAGCCTTCTGAGTTGCCTCACGCCAATCGACTTCCGAGAGATGACGTCAAAAAAATTGCATAGGCCAAATAGCGTTTCACGGGCGTGCGCGTCCATGATCCCACGGATTGCAACTGGAAGTATCTGCGTCATCAGCACGTGACAGTCGTGAGACTTCATCCCGCTGAACTTCTGCTTCGCTGGGTCTAGGTATCTGCTTATCTTCCCCGCGTAACCATAAGTAAGTTTTACTCCTAGGAGGCAGGTGAAAAACTGCTCGATCTCCTCCTGACTTAGAGTGAAGCACGCGGGAGGGTAGTCATTCCCGGTCTTCTTGGCCTTTTTGCCTTTGCGACGACTTTCTGTGTCCTGCTTCGCCTCATCATCATCATCATCATCATTAGCGTGAAGCTCCTGCCTGATGCCCATTGATTTCAAGTCTGCCCTTGCTTTCAGCCCATCTTTGGTCCTCTCTGGCATGTTGAGCAGGGTACCAAGCAGACTCTAGCACACGTTCTTCGTGATATGCATGACATCAAGGCTGTGAGGCACACGGTGGATCTTCCAGTACGGCAAGTCCTAGAAAACAGACCTCATTTTCCATACCTTCAGCAGCGGCTCTGGCGCCTTTCACTTCTTTCCCGGCTCTGGCGCCTTTTGCTTCTTTCCCGGCAGTGGGCAGTCTTTCCAATTTTTCAACATCTTGTCTATTTCCTCGCCGCTCCTCGTACACAGGCGTTTTCGGGGTTTGGTTTCACCATCGAATAGATCCTTGCGTTTCCTCCACGGGTCATCGTCGCGAAGCCACCTTCGATGTCCCATGAACATGGTTTTCGAAGACCCGGGATCTCTATCTAGCTGGCGATACGTTGTGTCATCCATGCACCTTACGCATCCAGAAAATCCGTGGACTACCTGCCCCGCGAGATATCCGTAACCGAGATAGTCGTGCACCGTCGTGAGCAGTGCGGCTCTCATAGGGAAATATTCTTTCTCTGCGGCGTCCCACGTATTGGTTGGCGTTTTCCATAGCGTGTCTAGCTCCTCCTTCAACAGCCCCAGATACAGATTGATGTCGTTCCCTGGTTGTTTCGGCCCTTCAATTAGCATACTCATGTGAATGTACTTCCTCTTCATGCACAACCAGGGGGAAGGTTGTACATCCACACAAACCCAGGCCAGGTGCTATGTGTGCTTCTCTGGCTGCCAAACGGATTGACTCCATCGGTGCTCGCGCCCAGCACGATGTTCCTTGGATCCTTCCCAAATTCTGGGTATTCGAAGTTCAACGCTTGCCACTGGCTCGCATCCTTAGGGTGACTCAGCATCTTGTCTTTTTTATTTATCTCCGGATCATTTCTGTCATCTTCCCGCTTCTTCTCCTCCCTATCCGCGTGCCAACGCAAGAGCTTTGCTACCTTAGGGTTCGCGAAATACCGTTGCAGACGAGGAGTGATCGGAAAGTACCACACCGATTTTCGAGGAGCTTTCTTCCTCTTCTTGTATCGAGTGACGCCGCACACCGGACATATGGTAGACTCCGCGTGCTCGTCCCGATAAATGATACAATTGTTCATGCACACATGGTATTTCACGTGCGGTAAATCCAGAGGACACACGATTTTCTTCGCCTCCTCGAAACTGGTCGGGCACCTGTTCCCCTTGGGAAGACGTTCGTGCCAGAATGACATGTTCTCGTCGAAGCATGCGTCGGTCATTTTGTGTTTTACCTTCATCTCCAGAGCCATGAGCGTTACTTTCAGGCGGGTATCCTCGGGCCTGCATCCTTCATACAATGGAGTAACCGCGTCTATCTCTAGTTGATCCAGCTTGGCTTTCTCTCGGGCGGCAGCTCTTGCGTTATCCGTCTGCTTGAGAAGCAGCTCTTGAATATGAGGGTCCTGCACCCAGCCTCCATCGTCGTCTGCTCTGGCATCTTCATCTTCATGAGCATGCCCTTCGTCTTGATCTTCCTCATCATCATGTACGACATCTTCTACATGATGACTGTGTACAACATCACCGTCGTGATCATGTCCTGGAGGTTCTTTGTCTTCTCGCCCGCCCTCGCCGCGGTGGTACTTGTCTTGTTGCCCTTCCTCATTTCTTGCCCGGCGCCGGCCATGGACGACTTCATAGTCATCTTCATCACCTTGCCATCGATAGCCATCCATGAAACCACGCAAGAGCAGGTGGTCCTGCACCTGCCCGGAATCCGGGTCCGCAATAAGGCTCTTCAGCTTGCATCTTCGACACGGACATCTTATCTCCGTCTCGTTCTTTTGAAACATCTCGGCCTTCGCGGAGCTCAAAAACCTATTCACAATGCCTTCAGTCATCGTGCGGACCATGGTCGCCTGCGGGGTAGAGCAAAACGATATTTTAGAACCAAGAAAAAATTTGGCATGACCTTCCCTAAAAATAGGACCAAAAAGAATGCATAGTGCCAAAATTCTCGCTGAAACGGAAATGAATCAAAACATTCCGGCAAAATATTGGCAACTATCGCATTTCAAATACCGGTACCTTCAAACACAAACATATATGCAACACCACAAACACATGCAACACCACAAACATACATAGATCTAGCTAGGCCACAAAAAGTGCATGTGCACGTTGTTGGAGCGAGCTAGGGAGAAAAAAAGTAGATCTACATCATGAAGATAGCTTTCCCTTACTTACCTATCAAAAAAAGGTAATTTCACCACTTAATTTTGATGAATCTATGGTGGAAATGAGGTGGGGAGGAGGAGATGGCCGAAAGCTTGGAGAAGGAGGTGGAGGGAATGAAGTGGGGAAAATGAGTGGGTAGGTGTGGGGCTGTCCAAAATATCTTGTTGGGGACCCAGGTTACTAATGGCGCAGCACCAGCAAATGTGCCATTAGTAACCCTGGTTACTAATGGCGCCCCAGCAGGTGGTGCGCCATTAGTAGTTTTGCAAAAAAGTAAAATAAATAAATATATATACTAATGGCGCATCTTCTCACAGTGCGCCATTACTAGTTTAAACTAGTAATGGCGCACTGCGAGAAGATGCGCCATTAGTAGTTTTGCAAAAAAAAGAATAAAACTTTTTTGCAGTAATGGCGCACTGTCTGCTTGGTGCGCCATTAGTAGTTAGAACTAGTAATGGCGCATTGTAGACCTGATGCGCCATTAGTATGTATGGAAAAATGGAAAAAGAAAATTCATACTAGTGGCGCACCCTGTTTCTAGTGTGCCATTAGTGTCTTCCACACTAATGGCGCATCACAAACAGGTGAGCCATTACTATATAGTAGTGGCGCACTACTTTCCTGGTGCGCCATTAGTACCAATCCTATCCATAGCCCTTTTCCTAGTAGTGCCTCTTCATTCGTGGAGAGAGCCATCAGAACACATCTACACTTCCAACTCATATGTTCTGAGAGAGAACCACCTACCCTTGTGTTGAGGCCAAGATATTCCATTCCTACCATATGAATCTTGATCTCTAGCCTTCCCCAAGTTGCTTTCCACTCAAATCTTCTTTCCACCAGATCCAAATCATATGAGAGAGAGTTGAGTGTTGGGGAGACTATCATTTGAAGCACAAGAGCAAGGAGTTCATCATCAACACACCATTTGTTACTTCTTGGAGAGTGGTGTCTCCTAGATTGGCTAGGTGTCACTTGGGAGCCTCCGACAAGATTGTGGAGTTGAACCAAGGAGTTTGTAAGGGCAAGGAGATCGCCTACTTTGTGAAGATCTACCGCTAGTGAGGCAAGTCCTTCGTGGGCGATGGCCATGGTGGGATAGACAAGGTTGCTTCTTCGTGGACCCTTCATGGGTGGAGCCCTCCATGGACTCGCGCAACCATTACCCTTCGTGGGTTGAAGTCTCCATCAACGTGGATGTAGGATAGCACCACCTATCCGAACCACGCCAAAACATCCTTGTCTCCAATTGCATTTGAATTCTCCAAACCCTTCCCTTTACATTCTTGCAAGTTGCATGCTTTACTTTCCGCTGCCTATATACTCTTTGCATGCTTGCTTGAATTGTGTGATGATTGCCTGACTTGTCCTAAAGTAGCTAAAATCTGCCAAACTCGAAAATTGGGAAAAGGTTAAGTTTTTATTGGTCAAGTAGTCTAATCACCCCCCTCTAGACATACTTCAAGGTCCTACAATGCCCACCACCTTCGGTTTGACGTTGAAGGTTTTCAGCCATAGGCCGAAGTGGGGCTTGATGCATAGGAAGGCCTCACACACGACGATAAACGCCGAGATGTTGAGGATGAAGTTTGGGGCCAGATCATGAAAATCCAGGCCGTAGTAGAACATGAGCCCCCGGACGAATGAGTGGAGGGGAAATCCTAGTCCACGGAGGAAGTGGGTAAGGAATACTACCCTCTCATGGGGCCTGGGGGTGGGGATGAGCTGCCCCTCATCTGGGAGCCGGTGTGCGATATCCTCGGACAGGTATCCGGCTCCCCTCAGCTTCTTGACGTCTCCCTCCGTGATGGAGGAGATCATCCACTTGCCTCCTGCTCCGGACATGTTCGGAGAGGTTTGAGGAGAAGGATGCGGACTTGGGCGTTGGAGCTCGAGTGCGCAGGAATGGATGAGCAATGAGGAAGAAGGCGTGGGTAGAAAAAGGTGAACCCTTATCCCTTTATAAGGGCGGACGAAACTATGCGTCCCCACCAACCTGGTAAAACTCGCTTATACCGCAAGCGCCGTAATTGATGGCGCAGTTGGGTTACCCACGTCCGTATTGATGGGAATCCCGTAATAAAGGGAACACGATCTCTGCTTCAACAACACATGCCGAGGAAGCCGCCTCGCGGAACACGCTGAGATTGGTTATAAAAAACGATTCGAATAAAGACCTGGTTGTAGTGTGATGTCACACTACGGGGTACGTCAGCAGATGGGATTTGTGGAAATATTATTATCTCTACGGTTGTATGTGGAACTTGTTTTGCAGAGCCGGACACGTTCTTCGTGTTCAAAATCTTTTATGAAGTATTCGGAGGAGGAACCCGCCTTGCAATGCCGAAGACAATCTGCGCGCCGGACTCATCGTCATTGAAGCCTGGTTCAGGGGCTACTGAGGGAGTCCTGGATTAGGGGGTATCCGGACAGCCAGACTATATCCTTTGGCCGGACTGTTGGACTATGAAGATACAAGATTGAAGACTTCGTCCCGTGTCCGGATGGGACTCTCCTTGGCGTGGAAGGCAAGCTTGGTAATACGGATATGTAGATCTCCTTCCTTGTAACCGACTCTGTGTAACCCTAGCCCCCGCCGGTGTCTATATAAACTGGAGGGTTTAGTCCGTAGGACGAAGAAGAACAACAATCATACCATAGGCTAGCTTCTAGGGTTTAGCCTCTTCGATCTCGTGGTAGATCAACTCTTGTAATACTCATATCATCAAGATCAATCAAGCAGGAGTAGGGTTTTACCTCCATCGAGAGGGCCCGAACCTGGGTACAAACATTGTGTCCCCTGTCTCCTGTTACCATCCGCCTAGACGCACATTTCGGGACCCCCTACCCGAGATCCGCCGGTTTTGACACCGACAGAGAGTCTCCTATGTTGTCACTTTCATATACTATTGGGAATTTTACATTATAGAACTTGGCTTGTATATTCCAATGATGGGCCTCCTCAAAATGCCCTAGGTCTTCATGAGCAAGCGAGTTGGATGCACACCCACTTAGTTTCTTTTGCTGAGCTTTCGTATACTTATAGCTCTAGTGCATCCGTTGCATGGCAATCCCTACTCACTCACATTGATATATATTGATGGGCATCTTCATAGCCCGTTGATACGCCTAGTTGATGTGAGACTATCTTCCCCTCTTTTTGTCTTCTCCACAACCACCCTTCTATTCCACATATAGTGCTATATCCATGGCTCACGCTCATGTATTGCGTGAAGACCGAAAAAGTTTTGAAAATGTCAAAAGTATGAAACAATTGCTTGGCTTGTCATCGGGGTTGTGCATGATTTAAATACTTTGTGTGGTGAAGATAGAGCATAGCCAGACTATATGATTTTGTAGGGATAACTTTCTTTGGCCATGTTATTTTGAGAAGACATAATTGCTTAGTTAGTATGCTTGAAGTATTATTATTTTTATGTCAATATGAACTTTTGTCTTGAATCTTTCGGATCTGAATATTCATATCACAATTAAGAAGAATTACAATGAAATTATACCAACTAGCATTCCACATAAAAAATTATCTTTTTATCATTTATCTACTCGAGGACGAGTGGGAATTAAGCTTGGGGATGCTTGATACGTCTCCAACGTATCTATAATTTTTGATTGATCCATGCTATATTATCTACTATTTTAGACAATGGGCTTTATTATCCACTTTTATATTATTTTTGGGACTAACCTATTAACCGGAGGCCCAGCCCAGAATTGTTGTTTTTTGCCTATTTCAGTGTTTCAAAGAAAATGTTGGGGATCGTTGCAGAAATTAAAAAAAAATCTACGCATCACCAAGATCAGTCTATGGAGGGACTAACAAAGAGAGAGAGAGAGAGAGGGGAGTGCATCTTCATACCCTTGAAGATCGTGATGCGAAAGCGTTACAAGAATGCGGATGAAGGAGTCGTACTCGTAGCGATTCAGATCGCGGTTGATTCCGATCTAAGCGCCGAACAACGGCGCCTCCGCGTTCAACACACGTACAGCCCGGGGACGTATCCTCCTTCTTGATCCAGCAAGGGGAGAGGATAAGTTGAGGGAGAGCTCCGGCAGCACGACGGCGTGGTGGTGGAGCTTGCAGTTCTTCGGCAGGGCTTCGCCAAGCACTACTACGGAGGAGGAGGTGTTGGGGAGGGAGAGGGCTGCACCAAGGGAAGGGGTCTGGCTCCCATGCGCCTCCCCACTATATATAGGGGTGGATGGGGCTGGTTTCTTGCCCTCCAAGTCCATTGGGGCGTTGGCAAAGGTGGGGGAAAGAAATCCCATCATTTCCCTTCCCCACTGATTGTTATCCCCCTTTTTAGGGGTCTTGATCTTATCCCTTCGGGATATGATCTTATTCCTTCTAAGGGGGGATCTTGGTGCGCCTTGACCAGGGGTGTGGGGCCTTGCCCCCACTACCCACATTCATGTGGGTCCCCCCATGCAGGTGGAACCTTCCCGGTACAATACCGAAAAATCTCGAACTTTTTCCGATGGCCAAAATAGGACTTCCCATATATAAATCTTTACCTCCGGACCATTCCGGAACTCCTCGTGACGTCCGGGATCTCATCTGGGACTTCGAACAACATTCGGTAACTGCACACTAATTCCCATAACAACTCTAGCATCAGCGAACCTTAAGTGTGTAGACCCTACGGGTTCGGGAATCATGCAGACATGACCGAGACAGCTCTCGGGCCAATAACCAACAGCGGTATCAGGATACCCATGTCGGCTCCCACATGTTCCACAATGATCTCATCGGATGAACCACGATGTCGGGGATTCAATCAATCCCGTATACAATTCCCTTTGTCTATCAGTATGCTACTTTCCCAAGATTCGATCGTTGGTATCCCTATACCTTGTTCAATCTCGTTACCGGCAAGTCTCTTTACTCGTTCTGTAACGCATGATCCCGTGGCTAACTCATTAGTCACATTGAGCTCATTATGATGATGCATTACCGAGTGGGCCCAGAGATACCTCTCCGTCATACGGAGTGACAAATCCCAGTCTCCATTCGTGCCAACCCAACAGACACTTTTGGAGATACCTGTAGTGCATCTTTATAGCCACCCAGTTAAGTTGTGACGTTTGGTACACCCAAAGCATTCCTACGGTATCCGAGAGTTACACAATCTCATGGTCTAAGGAAATGATACTTGACATTAGAAAAGCTCTTAGCAAACGAACTACACGATCTTGTGCTATGCTTAGGATTGGGTCTTGTCCATCACATCATTCTCCTAATGATTTGATCCCGTTATCAATGACATCCAATGTCCATGGTCAGGAAACCATAACCATCTAATAATAAACGAGCTAGTCAACTAGAGGCTTACTAGGGACATGTTGTGGTCTATGTATTCACACATGTATTACGGTTTCCAGTTAATACAATTATAGCATGAACAATAGACAATTATCATGAACAAGGAAATATAATAATAACCATTTTATTATTGCCTCTAGGGCATATTTCCAACAGAAAAGGAATATCAAACGAAGTCGAAACGGAACGAAATCAACTGGAGAAGTTATTTTTGGAAGGAAAGCTACCGGAAAAGCTTGGAGTGCACCTCAAGAAAGAAGGGAGGTGCCCACGAGGGTGGGGGCGCGCCCCCTGCCTCGTGGCCCCCCCTTTGGTCCACCGACGTACTTCTTTCACCCATATATACCTATGTACCCTAAAACTTCCAGAACGGAGAATAGATCTGGAGTTCCGCCGCCGTAAGCCTCTGAGCCACCAAAAACCAATCGGGACCCTGTTCCGGCACCCTACCGGAGGGGGAACCCTCACCGGTGGCCATATTCATCATCCCGGCGCTCTTCATGACGAGTAGGGAGTAGTTCACCCTCGGGGCTGAGGGTATGTACCAGTAGCTATGTGTTTGATCTATCTCTCTCTCTCTCTCTCTCTCTCTCTCGTGTTCTTGAGATGATACAATCTTGATGTATCGCGAGCTTTGCTATTATAGTTGGATCTTATGTTGCTTCTCCCCCTCTACTCTCTTGTAATGGATTGAGTTTCCCCTTTGAAGTTATCTTATCGGATTGAGTCTTTTAATGATTTGAGAACACTTGATGTATGTCTTGCGTGGGATACCCGTGGTGACAATGGGGTATTCTATTGATCCACTTGATGTATGTTTTGGTGATCAACTTGCGGGTTCCCGCCATGAACCTATGCATAGGGGTTGGCACACGTTTTCGTCTTGATTCTCCGGTAGAAACTTTGGGGCACTCTTTGAGGTTCTATGTGTTGGTTGAATAGATGAATCTGAGATTGTGTGATGCATATCGTATAAGCATTCCCATGGATACTTGAGGTGACGTTGGAGTATCTAGGTGACATTAGGGTTTTGGTTGATGTGTGTCTTAAGGTGTTATTTTACTACGAACTCTAGGGCTGTTTGCGACACTTATAGGAATAGCCCAATGGATTGATCATAAAGAATAACTTTGAGGTGGTTTCGTACCCTACCATAATCTCTTCGTTTGTTCTCCGCTATTAGTGACTTTCGAGTGACTCTTTGATGCATGTTGAGGGATAATTATATGATCCAATTATGTTATTATTGTTGAGAGAACTTGCACTAGTGAAAGTATGAACCCTAGGCCTTGTTTCCTATCATTGCAATACTGTTTATGCTCACTTTTATAATTAGTTACCTTGATGTTTTTATATTTTTAGACTACAAAAACCTATATCTACCATCCATATTGCACTTTTATCACCATCTCTTTGCCGAACTAGTGCACCTATACAATTTACCATTGTATTGGGTGTGTTGGGGACACAAGAGACTCTTTGTTATTTGGTTGCAGGGTTGTTTGAGAGAGACCATCTTCATTTTACGCCTCCCACAGATTGATAAACCTTAGGTCGTACACTTGAGAGAAATTTGCTACTGTCCTACAAACCTCCGCACTTGGAGGCCCAACGACGTCTACAAGAAGAAGGTTGCATAGTAGACATCAGTTGTCATAACGCTTCCACTTACGGTCTATGAGGGTACATGGACAACACTCTCCTCTCGTTGCTATGCATCACCTAGATGGATCTTGCGTGTGCGTAGGATTTTGTTGAAATTACTGCGTTCCCCAACAGTCGTATCAGAGCCAGGTCTATGCATAGATGTTATATGCATGAGTAGAACACAAAGAGTTGTGGGCGATAATAGTCATACTGCTTACCAGAATGTCATACTTTGATTCGGTGGTATTGTTGGATGAAGCGGCTCAGACCGACATTACGCGTATGCTTACGCGAGACTGGTTCTACCGATGTGCTTCGCACACAGGTGGATAGTGGGTGTCTGTTTCTCCAACTTTAGTTAAATCGAGTGTGACTACGCCCGGTCCTTGTTGAAGGTTAAAATAGCAAACTTGACGAAAAATCATTGTGGTTTTGATGCGTAGGTAAGAACGGTTCTTGTTAAGCCTGTAGCAGCCACGTAAAAGTTGCAACAACAAAGTAGAGGACGTCTAACTTGTTTTTGCAGGGCATGTTGTGATGTTATATGGTCAAGACATGAATATATAAATTATTGTATGAGATGATCATGTTTTGTAACACAGTTATCAGCAACTGGCAGGAGCCATATGGTTGTCGCTTTATTGTATGAAATGCAATCGCGGTGTAATTGTTTTACTTTATCACTAAGCGGTAGCAATAATCGTAGAAGCAATAGTTGGCGAGACGACAAGATGCTTCGATGGAGATCAAGGTGTCAAGCCGGAGACAATGGTGATCATGACGGTGCTTTGGAGATGGAGATGAAAGGCACAAGATGATTATGGTCATATCATATCACTTATATTGATTGCATGTGATGTTTATCCTTTATGCATCTTATTTTTCTTAGTTCGGCGGTAGCATTATAAGATGACCTCTCACTAAATTTCAAGGTATAAGTGTTCTCCTTGAGTATGCACCGTTGCGACAGTTCGTCGTGCCGAGACACCACGTGATGATCAGGTGTGATAAGCTCTACGTTCACATACAACGGGTGCAAGCCAGGTTTACACATGCAGAATACTTGGGTTAAACTTGACGAGCCTAGCATATGCATATATGGCCTCGGAACACTGAGACCGAAAGGTCGAGCGTGAATCATATAGTAGATATGATCAACATAGTGATGTTCACCGTTGAAAACTACTCCATCTCACGTGATAAACGGACATGGTTTAGTTGATATGGATCACGTGATCACTTAGATGATTAGAAGGATGTCTATCTAAGTGGGAGTTCTTAAGTAATATGATTAATTGAACTTTAATTTATCATGAACTTAGTACCTGATAGTATTTTTGCATGTCTATGTTGTTGTAGGTAAATGGCCCATGTTGTTGTTCCATTGAATTTTAATGCGTTCCTAGAGAAAGCTAAGTTGAAAGATGATGGTAGCAATTACATGGACTGGGTCCGTAACTTGAGGATTATCCTCATTTCTACATAGAAGAATTACATCCTGGAAGAACCGCTAGGTGCCAAACCCGCTGCAGGAGCAACGCCAGATGTTATGAACCTCTGGCAGAGCAGAGTTTATGACTACTCGATAGTTCAGTGTGCCATGCTTTACGGCTTAGAACCGGGACTTCAACGACATTTTGAACTTCATGGAGCATATGAGATGTTCCAGGAGTTGAAGGTAATATTTCAAGCAAATGCCCGGATTGAGAGATATGAAGTCTCCAATAAGTTCTACAGCTGCAAAATGGAGGAGAATGGTTCTGTCAATGAACATATACTCAGAATGTCTGGGTACCACAACCACTTGGCTCAACTGGGAGTTAATCTTCCTGACGATAGTGTCATTGACAGAGTTCTTCAATCACTGCCACCAAGCTACAAGAGCTTCGTGATGAACTATAATATGCAAGGGATGGATAAGACAATTCCCGAGCTCTTCGCAATGCTAAAGGTTGCGGAGGTAGAAATCAAGAAAGAGCATCAAGTGTTGATGGTCAACAAGACCACCAGTTTCAAGAAAAAGGGTAAAGGGAACAAGGGGAACTTCAAGGAGAACATCAAGCAAGTTACTGCTCAAGTGAAGAAACCCAAGTCTGGACCTAAGCCTGAGACTGAGTGCTTCTACTGCAAAGGGACTGGTCACTGGAAGCGGAAATGCCCCAAGTATTTGGCGGAGAAGAAGGATGGCAAAGTGAAAGGTATATTTGATATACATGTCATTGATGTGTACCTTACTAATGCTCGCAGTAGCGCCTGGATATTTGATACTGGTTCTGTTGCTAATATCTGCAACTCAAAATAGGGGCTATGGATTAAGCGAATATTGGCTAAGGATGAGGTGACGATGCGCGTGTGAAATGGTTCCAAAGTTGATGTGATCACCGTCGACACACTACCTCTACATCTACCTTCGGGATTAGTTTTAGACCTAAATAATTGTTATTTGGTGCCAGCGTTGAGCATGAACATTATATCTGGATCTTGTTTGATGCGAGACGGTTATTCATTTAAATCAGAGAATAATGGTTTTTCTATTTATATGAGTAATATCTTTTATGGTCATGCACCCTTGATGAGTGGTCTATTTTTATTAAATCTTGAGAGTAGTGATACACATGTTCATAGTATTGAAGCCAAAAGATATAAGTTTAATAATGATAGTGCAACTTATTTGTGGCACTGCCGTTTAGGTCATATTGGTGTAAAGCGCACGAAGAAACTCCACGCTGATGGGCTTTTGGAATCACTTGATTATGAATCACTTGATGTTTGCGAACCATGCCTCATGGGCAAGATGACTAAGACTCCATTCTCCGGAACAATGGAGCGAGCAATAGACTTGTTGGAAATAATACATACTGATGTATGCGGTCCGATGAGTATTGATGCTCGCGGCGGGTATCGTTATTTTCTTACCTTCACAGATGATTTGAGCAAGATATGGGTATATATACTTGATGAAACATAAGTCTGAAACATTTGAAAAGTTCAAAGAATTTCAAAGTGAAGTGGAAAATCATCGTAACAAGAAAATAAAGTTTCTACGATCTGATCGTGGAGGAGAATATTTGAGTTACGAGTGTGGTCTTCATTTGAAACAATTTTGAATAGTTTCACAACTCACGCCACCTGGAAAACCACAGCGTAATGGTGTGTCTGAACGTCGTAATCGTACTTTATTAGATATGGTGCGATCTATGATGTCTCTTACTTATTTACCGCTATCATTTTGGGGTTATGCTTTAGAGACGACTGCATTCACATTAAATAGGGCACCATCTAAATCCGTTGAGACAACACATTAAGAACTCTGGTTTGGCAAGAAACTCAAGTTGTCATTTCCTTAAGTTTGGGGTTGCGATGCTTATGTGAAAAAGCTTCAACCTGATAGCCTCGAACCCAAATCGGAGAAATGTGTCTTCATAGGATACCCAAAGGATACTGTTGGGTACACCTTCTATCACAGATCTGAAGGCAAGATATTCGTTGCTAAGAATGGATCCTTTCTAGAGAAGGAGTTTCTCTCGAAAGAAGTGAGTGGGAGGAAAGTAGAACTTGATGAGGTAATTGTACCTGCTCCCTTATTGGAAAGTAGTTCATCACAGAAATCAGTTCCACTCATTCCTACACCACTGAGTGAGGAAGCTAATGATGATGATCATGAAACTTCTGATCAAGTTACTACCGAACCTCGTAGGTCAACCAGAGTAAGATCCGCACCAGAGTGGTATGGTAAGCCTGTTCTGGAGGTCATGTTACTTGACAATGACGAACCTATGAACTATGAGGACGCAATGATGCGCCCAGATTCCAGAAAATGGCTTGAGGCCATGAAATCTGAGATGGGATCCATGTATGAGAACAAAGTGTGGACTTTGGTTTACTTGGCCGATGATCGGCAAGCCATAGAGTATAAATGGATCTTAAAGAAGAAGACTAACGCTGACGGTAATATTACTTTCTACAAAGCTTGACTTGTTGCAAAAGGTTTTTCGACAAGTTCAAGGAGTTGACTACGATGAGACCTTCTCACCCGTAGCGATGCTTAAGTCCATCCAAATCATGTTAGTAATTGCCGCATTTTGTGATTATGAAATTTGGCAAATGGATGTCAAAGCTGCATTCCTTAATGGGTATCTTAAAGAAGAGTTGTATATGATGCAACCAAAAGGTTTTGTCGATCGAAAAGGTGCTAACAAAGTGTGTAAGCTCCAGCGATCCATTTATGGACTGGTGCAAGCATCTCGGAGTTGGAATATACGATTTGATAGTGTGATCAAAGCATATGGTTTTATACAGACTTTTGGAGAATCCTGTATTTACAAGAAAGTGAGTGGGAGCTCTGTAGCATTTCTGATATTATATGTGGATGACATATTGTTCATCGGAAATGATACTGAATTTCTGAATAGCATAAAAGGATACCTGAATAAGAATTTTTCAATGAAAGACCTCGGTGAAGCTGCTTATATATTAGGCATCAAGATCTATAGAGATAGATCAAGACACTTAATTGGACTTTCACAAAGCACATACTGAAAGGATCGAGAAGCGGTGTCTAGAGGGGGGGTGATTAGACACTAAGTGCCAAAAGTTGCAGTTTTTAATATTCTTAAGTTTAGGTGGAGTTTAGGCACAAGTTTAACAAACACAATACATATCAAGCAAGCATGTAATGAGTATATGAGCAGCGTAAAGTAAAGCATGCAACTTGCAAGAATGTAAGGGGAAGGGTTTGGAGTATTCAAACGCAATTGGAGACATGGATGTTTTGACATGGTTCCGATAGGTGGTGCTATCGTACATCCACGTTGATGGAGACTTCAACCCACGGAAGGTAATGGTTGCGCGAGTCCACGGAGGGCTCCACCCACGAAGGGTCCACGAAGAAGCAACCTTGTCTATTCCATCACGGCCGTCGCCCACGAAGGACTTGCCTCACTAGCGGTAGATCTTCACGAAGTAGGCGATCTCCTTGCCCTTACAAACTCCTTGGTTCAACTCCACAATCTTGTCGGAGGCTCCCAAGTGACACCTAGCCAATCTAGGAGACACCACTCTCCAAGAAGTAACAAATGGTGTGTTGATGATGAACTCCTTGCTCTTGTGCTTCAAATGATAGTCTCCCCAACACTCAACTCTCTCTCACAGGATTTGGATTTGGTGGAAAGAAGATTTGAGTGGACAGCAACTTGGGGAAGGCTAGAGATTAAGATTCATATGGTAGGAATGGAATATCTTGAGCTCAACACAAGTGTAGGTGGTTCTCTCTCAGAACATGTGTATTGGAAGTGTAGATGTGTTCTGATGGCTTTTTCCATGAATGAAGAGTGGGTGGAGGGGTATATATAGCCTCCACACAAAATCTAGCCGTTACACACAATCTGCCAAACTCGGTGGGACCGAATCGTTAAACTCGGTCGGACCGATTCAGCAAACCTAGTGACCGTTAGGATTTTCGGTGGGACTGAAATGCAACTCAGTAGGACCGATATGGTTAGGGTTTGGGCATAACGTAATCTCGGTGTGACCGATTACACAAACTCGGTGGGACCAATTTTGGTAATAAGCTAACCAAGAGTTGGTCAGGCAAACTCGGTGAGACCGATTACACAAACTCGGTGGGACCGATTTTGGTAATGAGCTGACCAGAGGTTTTGCATTTTAATCTCGGTAGTACCGATTGCTCAAACTCAGTGAGACCAATTTTGGCAATGGACATATATAGTGAGATTACAATCCCATCTCGGTGAGACCGAGATCCCTATCGGTGAAACCAAATTGCTAGGGTTTGTGGCAGTGGCTATGACATGTGAAACTCGGTGGCGCCGGATAGAAAGAATCGGTGGGGCCGAGTTTGACTTTTGGTTTAGGTCAGATGTGGATGTGGGAAGATAGTTGAGGGTTTTTGGAGCATATCACTAAGCACATGAAGCAAGAGGCTCATTAAGCAACACCTCATCCCTCCTTGATAGTATTGGCTTTTCCTATAGACTCAATGTGATCTTGGATCACTAAAATAGAAAATGTAGAGTCTTGATCTTGAAACTTGAGCCAATCCTTTGTCCTTAGCATCTTGAAGGGTTTCCACATCCTCTAGTCCATGCCACTCCATTTTTGAACTTATCTGAAACATACTAGGTAGAAGTGTTAGTCCAACAAGAGATATGTTGACATTAATTACCAAAACCACGCAGGGAGCACTTGTGCTTTCAATCTCCCCCTTTTTGGTAATTGATGACAACATACATCAAAGCTTTAGGTAAAGATATAGAGAATAGCAAGTAAAGCTTTGGAAAGACATGTAACATGCATAGGCTCCCCCTACATGTATGCAATCATGTGAGTATGGAATGTAGGAGCATGCGAATGCATAAGCATGACATAGTAAGCAATGTGTTACATGTATCTTGGCTATATGCTTCAGAGCAAATGATGTGAATATGAGAAAAGTACCTTCATGCTCATGAGTCATTCTTGCAAACAGTATGTACATCAGCAAGAACTTCTCATTCACATGACTGTGATGCATATACTTACCTTGTGGTCTTGAGTTGGCTTAGAATGGGATGAACCTGCGCAAACAAGGTTAGATAACACAGATACACCTACTAACCAGAGCAAATAAGAGAAACCACAAGAGAACCAAGACTGGGATGACATGTAGAGTGAGTACTAAGTACTTCATTAGATATAGACATGTCCCCAAAGATAAAGATATGCAATAAGATTAGAGATTTCCTTCCCGTTGATGTCTTGCTCCCCTTGAATCTAACATGAGATATTGGGAGAAGATAGGGAACAGAAAATCAGAGCAATAGAAAATAAATAGCTGAGCTTGAGCTAAAGCAAGCAACTAAACATGTATTTCCCCTCTTAAAGACATGTGACATCCCTCCTCTTGAACACCAAGCATCTGGGGTCATTGATGATATTACTTTCTCTCCCCCTGAGTATATTCTCCCCCTATAGGAAAGGTTAAGCTTTGATGTGATCTCTCTCTCCCCCTTTGACATCAATTTCCAAGAAGGGTCTTCTGGACATGTGATACAAATTGGTTGGCCCTTGAGTCACAGAGCAAAGCAGCATGTCTAATATGATGCTCGTAGAGGACAAGAATCATTGAGTGGAGCTGGAGAAAATAGAAATCAGGAATAAGTGGCAAGTTGATTTTACTGGGATGAAATCGGTGACTCCGAGTTGTGTGTTTCGGTTACACTGGAAGCTTTCGGTTGGACCGAAGAGAACAAACTGGTGTGACCGAGTTCATCAGAGTGAAACCACTTGTCACCTCAGCTCACTAGACAGGTAGGATCTCACAAGGATTTGCAAGGAATTAACTGAAATATTTGCAATGAATTGGATGCAGAAAATGCAGAACAAAGAGAAAAGACAAGAAACTAAAAGATCTAGATAAAGTTTTTTTTGAAAGGGGAAACAAATATGCAAGAAACAAATGCAATAACACAGAAAAGAACACAAGAGAACTTCATCTAGAGTTGGGCGGTGACAAAGTCACCTATGTTAGAGTATATTGACTTAGGAGTCAAGTGAGAGCACTTGATCATAGGTCATATTCATCGTTTAAGCTCAAAATGGGGTTACCATTTTTCGTTTAAGCATCTTGATGTATTCACATCTTGTTGAGTTTGTAATGACCAGACCTCAAACAGTCTGACCTCTGTGTTCAGGTGTCATCCCTGGATCAGTAATGCTGACACCACACAGTACTTCGAAGGATTTATAACAGAGTAGCAATCACACACTTATTACATCGAAGTCTCAAAGAGAACTTATTGCAATAAATATGGCTTAAGGCCATCTAACAACGATAACAACGGAAGGCTTGGAAGATAAGCGAGTCCATCAACTCCAACGGCATCACTGAGTATAGAACCACGACCTAAAAGAACCTTACTCGTCGTCTGAAAAGTCTGCAACATAAAACGTTGCAGCCCGAAAACGGGTCAGCACATGGAATATGCTGGCAATGTAACACATAGAGAGTAATGAAAGATTAAGCCTATACTACATGCATATATGGCTGGTGGAAAGCTCTATGGTTACAGTTTTGCGTAAAGCCAATTTTTGTCCTACTGCAAAGGAGTAAATTTATTTAACTATCATAGTGGTTGTTAAACATTGAGAATGGTTGACAGCATCCTCAATCCCAATTAAAGTAATCATAAAAAAACCAACAATATTTATTTAGAAGTAACATGATGAGATTCACATGATATCCAAGTACTAGATACTCAAAACGTCCATAACCGGGGACACAACTAACCATGATTAGTTTGTACACTCTGCAGAGGCTTGCGCACTTTTCCCCACAAGACTCGATCGCCTCCGTTGGATTTCTCGCATTACATGGTGTTTGAGAAACGGATGACCGAGACATAGTCTTTCTGAAGCGCTAGCACCTTGCGACGTGATAGACCGTACCAACCTACATCCCCTACATCTGCTAGTCTACCACTGTAAGAGTTCGCACGACTTAGTCAACTATGCCAGAGCCCATAATGGCTTGTGGCTGCACACGGAAGTTTCTAGTTTGAATAATCTCATGATCCCTTTGAGCCTGGGTGGCGGTCCAAAAAGATACAGGCAAACCTGGAATACCCAAGTGCCTTAATCCACCCAGATGTGTGTTTAAGTTGCCACCTTAGATAAACCATTAATTAACAAACTCACATATGTCATGGATATCACTCACCCAATCCACGTCTACTAGCAAAGCATGGCATAATAAGTGAACGTAGAAGTAACTCCCAAAGGTTTCATAATAAAACAGGTAATAGGTACTACCTCAACTACTTCCCATCCCATAGTTTAATTAGATCCTAGTCATGCAATGTTTGAGGATTGATCTAATGCAATAAAACTGGGTAGTAAAAGAGGTATGATCAAAGTGTTACTTGCCTTGCTGATGATCCGCAAAACCTAGAGATTCGAAGTAACAGGCGGCGCACTCCGGGTATTCTATCGCGGACAAACAAACAAGCATAAAATAAGTACTCATCTAATGCACAGGTATAACTCAAATAAAAGATCTAACCAGAAAGTTCAACTTAAGAACTCCGGTTTGCAAAAAGAATCAAATCGAACGAAGCAACGAAAGTCAAACGGCGAAAGAAAACAACTTCGTTCTACTAATCTGGACCTAAGTCAAATTTTACAGTAGCAAAAACTTGTTTAAGTTGATTAATCGGATATAGGGTTTCGAGACGAAACTCTAGGCACTTGAATCGCCTGATTCCGATAAACGAGCGAAAAGTTATACTAAAACGAAAATCGGATCAGAAATCACGATCAGAAAATAACCGCGAAAAATCCGACGAAAAAGAAAAATGACGAACGGATTAACGAACGAACGTTCGTTAATTAACCTAAGCCGAAAATAATAAAACCGATCTAATAAAAATAAGTAAATAAATAAAAAAACCAAAAAAACCAAAAATAACCGACGGAAAACCGCTCGGTTTTTCTAAAAAAACAGGCACGAAAAACGAGGCGGCGGCGAACCTCGGGCGGCGTGCGGCTCCGGCGGGGCGGCGCGTCGGCGGGGCGGCGGGGCGGCGAGGCGGCGCGGCGGCGGCAGCGCGGGCGACGAGGCGGCGGCGGCGGCTGGCGGCGCGGGGCTGGGGCGCGGGTGGGGCTAGGGTTTGGGGCTGGCTCCCCCCCCCCCCCGGGTGGGCCGGCTTATAAAGCCCCTACGGGCCGGGAGTCCTAGTCGGACACAACCCGTAGGTCGGTTCGTTTTTTTTAAATAGTTACGCTCGGAAGAAAAAATAAAAAGAAATACTAAACGGACTCCAAAAATCCCGAAATAAATTTTCCCGGGCTTCTAAAATCAAGCCCGACAAAGTGAGCATTTATTTGGGCCCTAAATGCAATTTTGAAAAATGCATATTTTTCCTAAATTCAAATAAAAATATCGAAAAACTCTGAAATAAATCTTATTCAATTTTGTTATTAAATCCTCAATATTTCTATATTTTGGGATAGTCATTTTATTCCCTCTCTCATATTTTTGTAATAGAAATATTTGATGATAAAATAAATAAAATCAAATGATCCTATTTTCAAAATTCGAGAAAACTCAAATATGAAAATAATGAAATCCCCAACTCTCTCCGTGGGTCCTTGAGTTGCTTAGGATTTTCTAGGATCAAAACCCAAAAGCAAATAAAATATGATAGGCATGATGATCTAATGTATAACATTCCAAATTGAAAATTTGGGATGTTACAAACCTACCCCCCTTAAGATGAATCTCGCCCTCGAGATTCGGGTTGGCTAGAAAATAGGTGAGGGTGGTCCTTGAGCAAATCTTCCTCTCGCTCCCAGGTGGGTTCATCCTCCGTGTGGTGGCTCCACTGAACTTTGCAAAACTTGATAACCTTGCTGCGAGTGACTCGGCTGGCAAACTCGAGAATCTTAACTGGTTTCTCCTCATAGGTCAAATTGTTATCCAACCGAATTGCTTCCAACGGCACCGTGTCTCTCAAAGGTATGTCAGCCATCTCCGCGTGACACTTCTTCAACTGAGAAACATGGAACACATCATGAACTCCTGACAATCCTTCGGGCAAATCCAACTTGTAGGCCACTTCTCCCATACGCTCCAAAACTCGATATGGTCCTACAAATCGTGGCGCTAACTTTCCCTTAACTCCAAAGCGCTTAATCCCTCGAAGTGGAGATACTCGAAGATAAACTCTGTCTCCGACTTCGTAAACTGTCTCCTTGCGTTTAGAATCTGCGTAGCTCTTCTGCCTGGACTGGGCTATCTTGAGTCTATCGCGAATCAATTTCACCTTCTGTTTAGACTCCTTAATCAAATCAGGTCCAAACAACTGGCGGTCTCCAACTTCGTCCCATGATAACGGTGTCCTGCACCTTCTTCCGTACAAAGCTTCGAAAGGGGCCATCTTCAAACTGGTTTGGTAATTGTTGTTGTAAGAGAACTCTGCATATGGCAAATTGTCGTCCCAACTAGATCCATAGTCTAGCGCACAAGCTCTCAGCATATCCTCCAAAATCTGATTGACTCTCTCGGTCTGTCCATTTGTCTACGGGTGAAAAGCTGTACTGAACTCTAGCCTGGTACCCAAAGTCTGATGCAACTGCTTCCAGAACTTTGAGGTAAACTGGGTTCCTCTATCTGATACGATACTCCTCGGAACTCCATGCAGACATACGATCCTGGTCATGTATATCTTTGCCAACTTAGCACTGGTGTAAGTGGTCTTTACTGGGATAAAATGAGCTACCTTCGTCAATCGATCAACTACAACCCAAATCGAGTCATAGCCTGAACGAGTCCTTGGTAATCCCGTGATAAAATCCATGCCTAGCTTATCCCACTTCCATTCGGGTATCGGCAATGGCTGCAACAATCCTGTGGGCTTCTGATGCTCTGCCTTTACTCTCTGACATACATCACAGACTGCTACATACTCCGCAATATCCTTCTTCATTCCGGTCCACCAGAAAGTATCCTTCAAATCCAAATACATCTTGGTATTTCCTGGGTGAGTCGAATAGGGTGAATCATGTGCCTCTTGCAGAATCAACTTCCTGATCTCCGGATCATTGGGCACATAAACACGGTCTTCAAACCATAGGGTATCGTGCTCATCCTCACGAAATCCTTTAGCTTTTCCTTCGTTCATTTTCTCCTTTATAGAGGCAATCTCCTTGTCAGTCTTCTGAGCTTCTCTGATTCTATCCATCAACGTTGACTGAATCTCCAATGCTGCTACATAGCCTCTCAGAACTATTTCCAAACATAGCTCACGAAGATCCTCGGCTAACTCCTTTGGTATTTCTCCCGTCATTAGGGTATTGACATGGCTCTTACGGCTCAATGCGTCAGCTACTACATTAGTTTTTCTGGGATGGTAATGCAATCTCATATCATAATCCTTGATAAGCTCCAACCATCTCCTTTGTCTAAGATTCAACTCCTTCTGCGTGAAAATGTACTTCAAACTCTTGTGATCCGTGTACACCTCACAATGATTTCCAATGAGGAAATGTCTCCATGTTTTCAAAGAATGCACTACGACTGCTAACTCCAAATCATGCATGGCATAATTCAATTCGTGAGGCTTCAGTTGTCGTGAAGCATACGAAACAACTCTCCCCTCCTGCATAAGCACTCCTCCAAGTCCTCGACGTGAAGCGTCGCAATATACCTCATAATCCTTGGTCTGATCTGGTAGAATTAACACTGGTGAGGTAACCAAACGTTTCTTCAATTCCTGGAAACTAGCCTCACACTCCTCAGTCCATTTGAACTTGTTATCCTTCTTCAGCAACTCCGTCATAGGCTTTGCAATCTTTGAGAAGTTCTCAATAAATCTCCGGTAGTATCCTGTGAGTCCAAGAAAACTCTGGATCTCTCCAACTGTGGTTGGTGCTTCCCAATTGGTCACAGTGATAACCTTGGTGGGGTCAACTGCTATTCCTTCTCCGGATATAACATGTCCGAGGAATCCAACTTCCTTCAACCAAAACTCACATTTGCTGAACTTGGCATATAACTGATGTTCTCTGAGCTTCTCGAGTACCAATCACAAATGTTCTTTATGCTCCTCTTCATCTTTGGATACACCAGAATATCATCAATGAACACCACGACGAACTTATCTAGAAACTCCATAAACACTTTGTTCATCATGTTCGTAAAATAGGCAGGTGCGTTAGTCAGTCCAAATGACATAACGGTATATTCATACAGTCCATATCTTGTGGTGATTGTTGTCTTAGGTATGTCCTGCTCCCGAATCTTCAACTGATGGTACCCTGATCGCAAATCGATCTTGGAAAACACTTTAGCTCCTTGCAACCGATCAAACAGATCATTGATCATTGGTAGTGGGTACTTGTTCTTGATCGTTACTTCGTTCAAACCACGATAATCAACAACCATCCTTAACAATCCATCCTTCTTCTCCACTAGAAGTACTGGTGATCCCCAAGGCGAAGAACTTGGGCGAATGTAACCTTTATCCAGTAACTCCTTAATATGCTTCTTAATTTCCACCAAATCCTTTGCGGGCATCCTGTATGGTCTCTTCGATATTGGCCCTGTGCCTGGCAAAAGCTCAATCAAAAACTCAATGTCTCTATCCGGTGGCATGCCTGGCAACTCTTCTGGAAATACATCAGGGAAATCCTTTACCACTGGTACTTCCTCCTGCACAACTCATGTCAAGGAATTTGCTTGAATCCTTTTTGGCACATGCCGTGATACGTACTTGATCCTTCTTCCTTCGGGCGTTGTAAGCAAAATTGTCTTACTGGCACATTCAATGTTCCCTTCATACTTTGACAACCAATCCATGCCTAATATCACATCCAATCCTTGAGATTCCAATACTATTAGGTCTGAGGGAAACACATAGTTACCAATCCTTAATGGTAACCGATCACACCATCGACTAGCCATATACTTTGCTCCAGGCGAGGTTACTAACATGGGTGACCTAAGAGCTTGGGTTGGCAGGTTATACTTATCCACAAATCCCCTTGATATGTATGAATGCGATGCACCAGTATCAAAAAGAACGAGTGCAGTAAATGACTTAACCAAAAACTTACTGATTACTGCATCAGGCTGAGCTTCAACCTCCTCCACATTAACGTGGTTCACTTGTCCCCTGTTGAAAGGGTTCGGCTTCTTTCCCGAGCTTCCATTGCCATTCTGGCCTTCAAGACATTCATTGGCATAATGTCCGGTCTTTGAACACTTGAAACAGGTGACTTGGCTCAGGTCTCTCTTAGCTGGGGTTGATGGGGTGGTGCGGTTCTGGCCGTTGCTTCCTCCATTCCCATTACCATTCTTGGAGCCATTATGGTTGTGCGAGCTACCTCCTCCATGGGTATGCTAAAAGTGAACTCCCGGTTTAGGGGTAAGACGGGGCTTCTGCTGAGCTCCTGAGTTATACTTCCCTTGTCCATACTTCCTCTTGCAGTTTTCGATCTGCTACTGCTTCCCCTCAATCATAAGAGCACGGTCTACCAACTCCTGGTAGTTGTTGAAACTTGCTACCATCAACTGCATACTCAGCTCGTCATTCAGTCCTTCCAGAAACTTCTCCTGCTTAGTTGCATCTGTAGCAACATCTGGGGCATAACGTGCTAGCTTACTAAAGTCATCCACATACTGGCCAACTGTCCGTCCTCCTTGGCGCAAGTTGCGAAACTCACGCTTCTTCATGGCCATAGCTCCTGCTGAAACATGGGCAGTACAGAAAGCTTGCTGAAACTGATCCCATGTGACAGTGTCTACAAGGTAAGTGGCTGTAAAATTCTCCCACCAAGCTGCCGCGGGTCCTTCAAGCTGATGTGCGGCAAATTTCACCTTTTCCCCATCTGTGCATCCTGCAGTGGTCAACTCCCTCCCTGTCTTGCGGAGCCAATAATCTGCTACTATCGGCTCGGTGCTACTGGAAAACACCGGCGGATTTAGCCTAAGGAAACGGGTCAAGTGATCAACTGGTGGTGGTGGCGGTGGGTTGTGGTTGTTGTTGTTGTTGTTATTGTGGTTGTGGACTAACAACTGCATCAAAGCATTCTGCTGCTGAATCAACTGGGTGAGCTCCGGTGGGAAAGCAAATCCATTGTCACGTCTCGGAGGCATCTGAGGGTTTAGAAAAGATGAGAATTAAGAATAGAATGAGGTCTAAAGAGAAAACACTACCCAAATGCACATGAGACAAATGCACACAAAATCACTTCATTCAATCAAACAAGGGCATACAATCGGTCTAAAACTATCGCAAAAGTGCGTGAACTATAATATATACATGGTGGAACACTACTACTGTTATGGTGGTCTATTTAGAAAAACTGCTCCGATGAAGACTCCATGATATCTGCTCCAGCTTCGTCTTCGAAGTCATCATCACTAGGATCGGAGTCGGTGTCGTCGATGATGATGTAGTTATCCGGACAGGTGCAATCTTCATCTTCTCCTCCGGGTGCTGAATTTCCCATGAGTTCTCCAATCTTCTCCTTAAGATCGCCGTTTTGTTTCACTAGAGCTACAATCTCATCCATGTAGTCCTTGCGAGTGGCCTCCAGTTCTCCCTCTAGCTCAATAATCTTGGCGTTTGCCTTCTTTAATTCCATCATGTCTGCGCACATCTGGTTCTCCTGGCGTCGAATGTGCTGGTTTAACTCCTGGATGAAAGCTGCAATGGATCTATCCTTCTTGGTGCTAACTATCTCCCATTGTTCATCTCGGCGTCCGCAAATCTGGTAAATAGTGTCCTTGAGGTCTTCTTGGTAAACTTCTCCAATGCGTCCCATGGTGATGTGAGCTGCCATGCTCTTTCCCAGACTCCATGTTGGTGCATTGAAAACACACTTTATGGGCTCCGTGACTGGCGTGAACGTCCTTCCTGGAACTAGAGCTTGAATCTTCCAGCGCTCCTCTTCGGGTAAAGTGGCGTTGTAGGTCCCGGTGAAGCTTGGTATTCCAATGTTGAGGTACCTAGTGACTTCCTTCAGGTGTCGTCCAAAAGGTGTATCTTCATCCGGCTGGGTGAACTTGATCCTCGCTTCCGTCATCCTAAAAGATTAGAAAAGATGAGGAGTCAGAAATGAGAAGAGAGTAGTGAACTAGGGCTTTAGCTTAGTGGTCGTGTCCTACAGTCAGCGTGTGCTCTGATACCATCTCTGTAGCGACCAGACCTCAAATAGTCTGACCTCTGTGCTCAGGTGTCATCCCTAGATCAGTAATGCTGACACCACACAGTACTTCGAAGGATTTAGAACAGAGTAGCAATCACACACTTATTACATCGAAGTCTCAAAGAGAACTTATTACAATAAATATGGCTTAAGGCCATCTAACAACGATAACAGTGGAAGGCTTGGAAGATAAGCGAGTCCATCAACTCCAATGGCATCACTGAGTATAGAACCACGACCTAAAAGCACCTTACTCGTCGTCTGAAAAGTCTGCAACATAAAACGTTGCAGCCCGAAAACGGGTCAGCACATGGAATATGCTGGCAATGTAACACATAGAGAGTAATGAAAGATTAAGCCTATACTACATGCATATATGGCTGGTGGAAAGCTCTATGGTTACAGTTTTGCGTAAAGCCAATTTTTGTCCTACTGCAAAGGAGTAAATTTATTTAACTATCATAGTGGTTGTTAAACATTGAGAA
This sequence comes from Aegilops umbellulata, assembly GCA_032464435.1. Taxonomy (NCBI): domain Eukaryota; kingdom Viridiplantae; phylum Streptophyta; class Magnoliopsida; order Poales; family Poaceae; genus Aegilops; species Aegilops umbellulata. The sequence continues at coordinate 294,685,160 of CP136060.1, forward strand.
TGGTTGACAGCATCCTCAATCCCAATTAAAGTAATCATAAAAAAACCAACAATATTTATTTAGAAGTAACATGATGAGATTCACATGATATCCAAGTACTAGATACTCAAAACGTCCATAACCGGGGACACAACTAACCATGATTAGTTTGTACACTCTGCAGAGGCTTGCGCACTTTTCTCCACAAGACTCGATCGCCTCCGTTGGATTTCTCGCACTACATGGTGTTTGAGAAACGGATGACCGAGAGATAGTCTTTCTGAAGCGCTAGCACCTTACGACGTGATAGACCGTGCCAACCTACATCCCCTACATCTGCTAGTCTACCACTGTAAGAGTTCGCACGACTTAGTCAACTATGCCAGAGCCCATAATGGCTTGTGGCTGCACACGGAAGTTTCTAGTTTGAATAATCTCATGATCCCTTTGAGCCTGGGTGGCGGTCCAAAAAGATACAGGCAAACCTGGAATACCCAAGTGCCTTAATCCACCCAGATGTGTGTTTAAGTTGCCACCTTAGATAAACCATTAATTAACAAACTCACATATGTCATGGATATCACTCACCCAATCCACGTCTACTAGCATAGCATGGCATAATAAGTGAACGTAGAAGTAACTCCCAAAGGTTTCATAATAAAACAGGTAATAGGTACTACCTCAACTACTTCCCATCCCACAGTTTAATTAGATCCTAGTCATGCAATGTTTGAGGATTGATCTAATGCAATAAAACTGGGTAGTGAAAGAGGTATGATCAAAGTGTTACTTGCCTTGCTGATGATCCGCAAAACCTAGAGATTCGAAGTAACAGGCGGCGCACTCCGGGTATTCTATCACGGACAAACAAACAAGCATAAAATAAGTACTCATCTAATGCACAGGTATAACTCAAATAAAAGATCTAACCAGAAAGTTCAACTTAAGAACTCCGGTTTGCAAAAAGAATCAAATCGAACGAAGCAATGAAAGTCAAACGGCGAAAGAAAACAACTTCGTTCTACTAATCTGGACCTAAGTCAAATTTTAAAGTAGCAAAAACTTGTTTAAGTTGATTAATCGGATAGAGGGTTTTGAGATTAAACTCTAGGCGCTTGAATCGCCTGATTCCGATAAACGAGCGAAAAGTTATACTAAAACGAAAATCGGATCAGAAATCACGATCAGAAAATAACCGCGAAAAATCCGATGAAAAAGAAAAACGACGAACGGATTAACGAACGAACGTTCGTTAATTAATCTAAACCGAAAATAATAAAACAGATCTAATAAAAATAAGTAAATAAATAAATAAAAAAACCGAAAAAAAACGACGGAAAACCGCTCGGTTTTTCTAAAAAAAACGGGCACGAAAAACGAGGCGGCGGCGAACCTCGGGCGGCGTGCGGCTCCGGCGAGGCGGCACGTCGGCGGGGCGGCGGGGCGGCGAGGCGGCGCGGCGGCGGCGGCGGCGTGGGCGATGAGGCGGCGGCGGCGGCGGCTGGCGGCGCGGGGCTAGGGTTTGGGGCTGGCTCCCCCCCGGGTGGGCCGGCTTATAAAGCCCCTACGGGCCGGGAGTCCTAGTCGGACACGATCCGTAGGTCGGTTCGTTTTTTTAAAAAAGTTACGCTCAGAAGAAAAATAAAAAGAAATACTAAACTGACTCCAAAAATCCCGAAATAAATTTTCCCGGGCTTCTAAAATCAAGCCCGACAAAGTGAACATTTATTTGGGCCCTAAAAGCAATTTTGAAAAACGCATATTTTTTCTAAATTCAAATAAAAATATCAAAAAACTCCGAAATAAATCTTATTTAATTTTATTATTAAATCCTCAATATTTCTATATTTTGGGAAAGTCATTTTATTCCCTCTCTCATATTTTTGTAATAGAAATATTTGATGATAAAATAAATAAAATCAAATGATCCTATTTTCAAAATTCGAGAAAACTCAGATATGAAAATAATGAAATCCCCAACTCTCTCTGTGGGTCCTTGAGTTGCTTAGGATTTTCTAGGATCAAAACCCAAAAGCAAATAAAATATGATATGCATGATGATCTAATGTATAACATTCCAAATTGAAAATTTGGGATGTTACAGAGTTGCTTTGACTCATGACTTGGAGTAAAGCTTCTCTGAGATGGAATGACATACCTTGGGTGGTGGTGTTGATCTTGCTCATGTAGTTGAACTTGTGTGGGTAGCTCAAGGTTGATGTAGTTCATCAAGAGTTGGGAGCACCACTTGGAGTTTGAGTTCATCTACCTACATGGGTTAGTCTTGCAAGGAAGAGCACTTGTGTATCCAAAATGACTATCATGAAACTCAACATAGAATTTGTCAAAGGATATGTTTGAAAGGTTTCGTGCTTCCTTGTCTTCAACCACCTTTGTGTAGAGTCTTGGTGATGTAGAGATTGCTCAAGATGTGAGTGAGTAGCAATCTCATAGGTTTTGATTCACCCAAGTACCTACACGGGTTAGATAACATGCAAGGTGCAAATATATCCAAGACATATGAATAGCATCATAAGAGAAATGTCAAGGATTAGTCATAGGCTCATGCCTCGCATGTATCAAATGGAGTTCCTACTCCAGGTTTGAAGCATCAATGATGTTCAATTCACCTCTTAACCTGCAAAACACTTCCTCATCAAGTGGTTTAGTGAATATATCTGACAATTGCTTATCGGTGCGAACATGCTTAAGGTTAATGTCCCCTTTGGCAATATGATCTCAAATGAAATGATGACGAACTTCAATATGCTTAGTTCGAGAGTGTTGCACGGGATTGTGAGCAATTTTAATAGCACTTCCATTGTCACATAGCAATGGAACATGTTTCACATATATCCCATAATCTTTAAGAGTTTGGGTCATCCAAAGTAATTGAGCACAACATGAACCAGCGGCAATGTATTCCGCTTCGGCGGTGGATAAGGATACCGAGTTTTGTTTCTTGGAAGACCAAGACACAAGAGATCTAGCAAGGAATTGACAGGTACCCGAAGTGGACTTTCTATCGACCTTGTCTCCAGCATAGTCTGAATCGGAGTAGCCAACAAGATCAAAAGAGGACCTCTTAGGATACCAAATGCCAAAATTTGGTGTATGAATTAGGTATCTCACTATCCTTTTCACAGCCTTAAGATGACATTCTTTAGGAGCAGCTTGATATCGTGCACACATGCACACACTTAGCATAATATCAGGACGAGAGGCACATAGATATAACAATGATCCAATCATAGAGCGATAAACTTTTTGATCAACCGGTTCACCATCTTTGGTCAAATCAAGATGTCCACTAGTAGGCATGGGTGTAGGCATACCTTTGCATTCTTGCATATTGAACTTCTTGAATAAGTCTTTGGTGTACTTCGTTTGAGAGACAAATGTACCTTCCTTAGTTTGCTTGATTTGCAAACCGAGAAAGAATTTGAGTTCACTCATCATAGACATCTCAAACTTCTCCGACATTAGCTTTCCAAACTTCTCACTAAAATGAGGGTTAGTTGAATTGAATATGATATCATCAACATAAATTTGGCACACAAATAGTTCTCCATTAACCCTTTTAGTAAAAAGAGTAGAGTCAATTTTACCAATTTCAAAGCCTTTTTCAGTAAGGAACTTGGTCAAGCATTTATACCATGCTCTAGGAGCTTGTTTAAGACCATAAAGGGCTTTGTGAAGTTTGTAAACATGATTAGGTTTCTTAGGATTAACAAAGCCTGGGGGTTGCTTAACATAAACTTCCTCCTCAATTTTTCCATTTAGAAAAGCACTTTTAATGTCCATTTGGTACAAGGTGATATCATGGTGATTAGCATAGGCAAGTAAAATGCGAATGGACTCAAGTCTAGCAACGGGAGCATATGTCTCACCATAGTCCATACCTTGAACTTGTGTATAGCCTTGGGCGACGAGACGTGCTTTGTTGCGAACCACTTGTCCATCTTCATCTTGCTTGTTGCGAAACACCCATTTGGTACCAATGATGTTGTGGTTGTTGTCGGGCTTCTCGACCAATGTCCATACTTGATTTCTCTCAATGTTGTGTAGCTCTTCATGCATAGCATTTATCCAATCCGGATCCTTCAATGCTTCTTCAACCTTCATAGGTTCAATTTTAGAAATGAATGAGTAATGTTCACAAAAGTTAGCTAAGCGAGTTTTAGAGCGAGTGATTCTCCCGGTTTGGATATCATTGTAGATTTGCTCGACGGGATGATCTTTGGCAATTCTTGCTCGAACTCGTGAAAGCTTTTGCTTGGGTTGGGGTGGAACATCCTCTTCATCTTGTTCTTCATCTTGGCCTTCTTCATTGTTGACGTTGTCGTTCTCTTGTCGTGGTGGAGAAGGAGGTTGTTGATGTTCATCTTGGTGTACTTCCTTGTTTTCTTCATCTTAACGTGTCCCACTTGTGGATGCTTCCGTATCAACTCTTGGTTCACCTAGTCGTGAGGTAGAAGCTTCCACTTGGACAGACGAGGTACTCTCCTTCATTTCCGTTGGACGAACCTTGCCAATGGACAAGTCTTGAATTGCTTCCGAAGGGTCTTTGTCTCCTACATCAATTGGCAATTGCTCTACTTGCGAGCTGTTAGATTCATCAAACTTCACATCTACCGTCTCTTCAACCTTTCGGGTGAAATTGTTGTAGACACGGTAAGTGTGAGAGTTTGAGCCATAACCAAGTAGAAAACCTTCATGAGACTTAGGAGAAAATTTAGAACGATGATGCTTATCAAGAATGTAGCACTTTGAGCCGTATACTCGAAAGTATCCAACTTGGGGTTTGTTACCGGTGAGGAGCTCATATTCCGTCTTGCCGAGTAGCTTGTGAAGATACAAGCGATTTGTTGCATGACAAGCTGTCTCAACCGCTTCCGCCCAAAAGTGTTTTGGCGTCTTGTACTCATCAAGCATCGTTCTTGCCATCTCGATAAGAGTCAGGTTCTTCCTCTCAACAACTCCATTTTGTTGAGGTGTGTACGTAGCCGAGAACTCGTGTGAAATCCCTTCTTCGTCAAGAAAGGTGTCCACATTTTCGTTCTTGAACTCCGTTCCGTTGTCACTCCGAACCTTCTTGATCTTCATGTCAAACTGATTTTGGGCCTTCCTAGTGAAGTTTTTGAAGATCTTTTGGACCTGCGACTTGTCATCAAGAAAGAACACCCACGTAAATCTTGAAAAATCATCAACTATGACTAGACCAAATGAGTTACCACCGAGACTCTTGTATGCATTTGGACCAAAGAGATCCATGTGAAGTAGCTCGAGTGGTCTTCTTGTGGTCATGATGTTCTTCGCGCGGTGACTTCCTCCAACTTGTTTCCCTGCTTGACAAGCACTGCAAAGTCTATCCTTGTCAAATACGACATCTTTTATTCCAAGGATATGATCACCTTTAATAAGCTTATCAAGATTTCGCATTCCAACATGACCTAGTCTTCTATGCCACAACCAGCCTTTAGAAGATTTAGCAATTAAGCAAGTTTTAGGTTGAGCCCTTTTAGTGAAATCAACAATGTAAAGATCTCCTCTACGTATACCGGTAAAGACCATTTTATGATTGTCTCTACGAAACACTTGGCAATCTACTTCAGTGAATAGGACATTGAAACCAAAATCCGCAAGTCTAGAAACTGAAAGTAAATTGTATCCAAGAGATTCAACGAGCATGACATTTTGTATGGGGCTATCGTGTGAGATGGCCACCTTACCAAGGCCAACCACCTTACCCTTTGAATTATCACCAAAGGTGACATATTTTCGAGGGCCGCCATTTTCAGCAAGCTCACGGAACATCTCTTCATCTCTGGTCATATGATCAGTACATCCACTATCAAGGACCCACTCCTTTCCTCCAGCCATGTAGCCGCGAAGATTTGCCATAAGACCAAAATGTCTCATTGCATCATCAAGATCATAGTCACTATCATCATCTTCATCATAATATCCATGTTCAACATCATCTTGTGATTGATCAATTCCTAGAGAGGGTAATTCATTAGGTAAATGATCAAAGTGGTTACCTTTATGAATTCTAATAGCTTCTGATATGATATCACTAATGATTCCAACATTTCCTTTAGCACGCATGAGATTGGTAAGCTCAAATAGACAATCACCAAAACTAGGATCACTAGAGTTCATCTTACTCAAAGCAATAGACTTATGGAGAATTTCGTCTAAATTTTTTAAGGAATAATCGGGAAATCGTTCCTCAAGAAATTTCCATATAGTATAGGCACAATTAAGAGTGGCAAACTAGCAATCAGATTTTTGGGCAATCCTCTAATGATGAGCTCAACAGTTCTAAGATTGTGAATCATATCAATATCTTCATCTAGGGTAGGGTGCAAAGGATCAATATGAGGTGCACAAGGACTAGCAATGTACTTGTTCAGATGATATTCATTGAAAATCTCAAGCATTTCATTTTTCCACTCATGAAAATACTCTCCATCAAGAATGGGCACTCTATGTCTAAGACTCCCTAAAGTAGACACATCCATCTTCCTCCAAAGGTGTTTAAACCAAGGCAATGGAGACCAAAGCTCTGATACCAATTGAAAGGATCGAGAAGAGGTGTCTAGAGGGGGGATGATTAGACACTAAGTGCCAAAAGTTGTAGTTTTTAATATTCTTAAGTTTAGGTGGAGTTTAGGCACAAGTTTAACAAACACAATACATATCAAGCAAGCATGCAATGAGTATATGAGCAGCGGAAAGTAAAGCATGCAACTTGCAAGGATGTAAGGGGAAGGGTTTGGAGTATTCAAACGCAATTGGAGACATGGATGTTTTGGCGTGGTTCCGATAGGTGGTCCTATCGTACATCCACGTTGATGGAGACTTCAACCCACGGAGGGTAACGGTTGCGTGAGTCCACGGAGGGCTCCACCCACGAAGGGTCCACGAAGAAGCAACCTTGTCTATTCCATCACGGCCGTCGCCCACGAAGGACTTGCCTCACTAGCGGTAGATCTTCACGAAGTAGGCGATCTCCTTGCCCTTACAAACTCCTTGGTTCAACTCCACAATCTTGTCAGAGGCTCCCAAGTGACACCTAGCCAATCTAGGAGACACCACTCTCCAAGAAGTAACAAATGGCGTGTTGATGATGAACTCCTTGCTCTTGTGCTTCAAATGATAGTCTCCCCAACACTCAACTCTCTCTCACGGGATTTGGATTTGGTGGAAAGAAGATTTGAGTGGAAAGCAACTTGGGGAAGGCTAGAGATCAAGATTCATATGGTAGGAATGGAATATCTTGAGCTCAACACAAGTGTAGGTGGTTCTCTCTCAGAACATGTGTATTGGAAGTGTAGATGTGTTCTGATGGCTTTTTCCATGAATGAAGATTGGGTGGAGGGGTATATATAGCCTCCACACAAAATCTAACCGTTACACACAATCTGCCAAACTTGGTGGGACCGAATCGTTAAACTCGGTCGGACCGATTCAGCAAACCTAGTGACCGTTAGGATTTTCGGTGGGACTGAGATGCAACTCGGTAGGACCGATATGGTTAGGGTTTGGGCATAACGTAATCTCGGTGTGACCGATTACACAAACTCGGTGGGACCGATTTTGGTAATAAGCTAACCAAGAGTTGGTCAGGCAAACTCGGTGAGACCGATTACACAAACTCGGTGGGACCGATTTTGGTAATGAGCTGACCAGAGGTTTTGCATTGTAATCTCGGTATTACCGATTGCTCAAACTCAGTGAGACCGATTTTGGCAATGGACATACACAGTGAGATTACAATCCCATCTCGGTGAGACCGAGATCCCTATCGGTGAAACCGAATTGCTAGGGTTTGTGGCAGTGGCTATGACATGTGAAACTCGGTGGCGTCGGATAGAAAGAATTGGTGGGGCCGAGTTTGACTTTTGGTTTAGGTCAGATGTGGATGCGGGAAGATAGTTGAGGGTTTTTGGAGCATATCACTAAGCACATGAAGCAAGAGGCTCATTAAGCAACACCTCATCCCTCCTTGATAGTATTGGCTTTTCCTATAGACTCAATGTGATCTTGGATCACTAAAATAGAAAATGTAGAGTCTTGATCTTGAAACTTGAGCCAATCCTTTGTCCTTAGCATCTTGAAGGGTTTCCACATCCTCTAGTCCATGCCACTCCATTTTTGAACTTATCTGAAACATACTAGGTAGAAGTGTTAGTCCAACAAGAGATATGTTGACATTAATTACCAAAACCACCCAGGGAGCACTTGTGCTTTCACATACCTTGATAAAGTTTTGAAGAAGTTCAAAATGGATCAAGCAAAGAAGGTTCTTGCCCGTGTTACAAGGTGTGAAGTTGAGTCAGACTCAATGCCGAACCACTGCAGAAGATAGTGAGAAAATGAAAGTCGTTCCCTATGCTTCAGCCATAGGTTCTATCATGTATGCAATGTTGTGTACCAGACCTGATGTGTGCCTTGCTATTAGTTTAGCAGGGAGGTACCAAAGTAATCCAGGAGTGGATCACTAGACAGTAGTCAAGAACATCCTGAAATACCTGAAAATGACTAAGGATATGTTTCTCGGTTATGGAGGTGATAAAGAGCTCGTCATAAACGGTTACGTCGATCCAAGCTTTGACACTGATCTGGATGACTCTAAGTTACAAACCAGATATGTATATTTATTGAATGGTGGAGCTGTCAGTTGGTGCAGTTCCAAGCAGAGCGTCGTGGTGGGATCTACGTGTGAAGCGGAGTACATAGCTGCTTCGGAAGCAGCAAATGAAGGAGTCTATATGAAGGAGTTTGTATCCGATCTAGGTGTCATATCTAGTGCATCGGGTCCAATGAAAATCTTTTGTGACAATACTGGTGAAATTGCATTGGCAAAGGAATCCAGATTTCACAAGAGAACCAAGCACATCAAGAGATGCTTCAATGCCATCCGCGATCAAGTCAAGTAGGGAGACATAGAGATTTGCAAGATACATAAGTGATCTGAATGTTGCAGACCCGTTGACTAAGCCTCTCTCACGAGCAAAACATGATCAGCACCAGGACTCCATGGATGTTAGAATCATTACTGTGTAATCTAGATTACTGACTCTAGTGCAAGTGGGAGACTGAAGGAAATATTCCCTAGAGGCAATAATAAAGTTATTATTTATATTTCCTTATATCATGATAAATGTTTATTATTCATGCTTGAATTGTATTAACCGGAAACTTAGTACATGTGTGAATACATAGACAAAATGAGTGTCACTAGTATGCCTCTACTTGGCTAGCTCGTTAATCAAGGATGGTTAAGTTTCCTAGCCATGGACATGAGTTGTCATTTGATTAACGGGATCACATCATTAGAGAATGATGTGATTGACTTGACCCATCCGTTAGCTTAGCACGATGATCGTTTAGTTTGGTGCTATTGCTTTCTTCATAACTTATACATGTTCCTATGACTATGAGATTATGCAACTCTCAAATACCGGAGGAACACTTTGTGTGCTATAAAACATCACAACGTAACTAGGTGATTATAAAGATGCTCTACAGGTGTCTCTGATGGTGTTTGTTGAGTTGGCATAGATCGAGATTAGGATTTGTCACTCCGATTGTCGGAGAGGTATCTCTGGGCCCTCTCGGTAATGCACGTCACTATAAGCCTTGCAAGTAATGTGACTAATGAGTTAGTTATGGGATGATGCATTATGGAACGAGTAAAGAGATTTGCCGGTAACGAGATTGAACTAGGTATTGAGATACCGACGATCGAATCTCGGGCAAGTAACATACCAATGACAAAGGGAACAACGTATGTTGTTATGCGGTTTGACCGATAAAGATCTTCATAGAATATGTAGGAACCAATATGAGAATCCAGGTTCCGCTATTGGTTATTGACCGGAGATGAGTACCGGTCATGTCTACATAATTCTCGAACCCGTAGGGTCCGCATGCTTAACGTTCGATGACGATAGGTATTATGAGTTTATGTGTTTTGATGTACCGAAGGTTGTTCGGAGTCCTGGATATGATCACAGGCATGACAAGGAGTCTCAAAATGGTCGAGACATAAAGATCGATATATTGGAAGGCTATGTTTGGACATCGGAATGGTTTCGGGTGAGTTCGAGCATTTACCGGAGTACCGGGGGGTTACCGGAACCCCCCGGGCAGTGTATGGGCCTTATTGGGCCTTATTGGGAGAGAGGAGGAGGAGGCCAAGGTGGGGGCACGCCCCCCCCCCCAAGCCCAATCCGAATTGAGGTGGGGGCCGGCCCCACTTTCCTTCTCCCTCTCTCCTCCTTCCTTCCTCTCCTACTCCAACTAGGGAAGGGCCGGCCCTCCCCCTCCTCCACTCCTTTATATACGGGGGAGGGGAACCCCATAGACACACAAGTTGATTGTTTAGCCGTGTGTGGTGCCCTCCTCCACAGATTTCCACCTCGGTAATATCGTTGCAGTGCTTAGGCGGAGCCCTGCGCCGGTAGCTTCATCATCACCGTCACCACGCCATCGTGCTGACGAAACTCTCCCTCGACCTCAGCTTGATCTAGAGTTTGTGGGACGTCACCTAGCTGAACGTGTGCAGATCGCGGAGGTGCCGTACCTTCGGTGCTAGGATCGGTCGGATCATGAAGACGTACGACTGCATCAACCGCGTTGTCATAACACTTCTGCTTATGGTCTATGAGGGTACGTGGACAACACTCTCCCCTCTCATTGATATGCATCACCTAGATGGATCTTGCGTGTGCGTAGGATTTTTCTGAAATTACTGCGTTCCCCAACAGGAGAGACAGACACCCGCTAGCCACCCTATGCAACAAGTGCATGTCAGTCGGTGGAACCTATCTCACGTAAGCGTACGTGTAAGGTTGGTCCGGGACGCTTCATCCCACAATGCCGCCGAATCAAGATAAGACTAGTAACGATAAGCAAATTGACCAAATCATCGCCCACAACTACTTGTGTTCTACTCGTGCATAGAATCTACGCATAGACCAAGCTCATGATGCCACTATTGGGGAACGTAGTAATAATTCAAAAAATTCCTACGTGTCACCAAGATCAAGCTAGGAGATACTAACAACAAGAGAGAGGGAGTGCATCTTCATACCCTTGAAGATCGCTAAGCGGAAGCTTTACAAGAACACGGTTGATGGAGTCGTACTCGCGGCGATTCAAATCGCGGAAGATCCGATCGAAGCGCCGAACGGATGGCGCCTCCGCGTTCAACACATGTACAGCCCGGGGACACAGATCCAGATGACTCCAAGTCACAAACCGGATACGTGTATATTTTGAATGGTGGGGTAGTCAGCTGGTGCAGTTGCAAGCAAAGCGTCGTGGCAGCATCTACATGTGATATTTGTAAAGTACATACGGATCCGAATGTCGCAGATCCATTGACTAAACCTCTTCCACGAGCAAAACATGATCAACACCAGAACTCTATGGGTGTTCGATTCATCGCAATGTAACTAGATTCTTGACTCTAGTGCAAGTGGGAGACTGTTGGAAATATGCCCTAGAGGCAATAAAAAAATTGTTATTATTGTATTTCTTTGTTCATGATAATTGTCTATTGTTCATGCTATAATTGTATTAACCGGAAACCGTAATACGTGTGTGAATACATAGACCACAATATGTCCCTAATGAGCCTCTAGTTGACTAGCTCGTTGATCAATAGATGGTTATGGTTTCCAGACCATGGACATTGGATGTCATTGATAACGGGATCACATCATTAGGAGAATGATGTGATGGACAAGTGCCAATCGTAAGCATATCACAAGATCATGTAGTTCATTTGCTAGAGCTTTGCTACTGTAAAGTATCATTTCCTTAGAGCATGAGATTGTGCAACTCCCGGATACCGTAGGAATGCTTTGGGTGTATCAAACATCACAACGTAATTGGGTGACTATAAATGTGCGCCACATGTATATCCGAAAGTGTGTGTTGGGTTGGCACGAATCGAGACTAGGATTTGTCACTCCTGTCGGCGTTCTGGGAACGGGGGTCCCCAGACTTGCCTGCCTGCGGCCCGCGGCGTGGCTCAAAAGGGGGACCAGCACGGCCCATCTTCATCAACACAGACCCAAGACCCTCGCGAGGGGCCAAGCCTCGCGGGGCGGATGACACGGAGCTTCCTCAGGCACGGCCTCATCAGGCTGGCTCGCGAGGAGGCGGAGAGATCAAGGCGGGGTACCTCACGAGGTGCCAGTGACGCAAGCCATGACGACCAAGGGCGCCAGGCGGGCGCCAGCCCGTGCAGTGTCCTCCTTTCCTCTTTGGTGCAAAGGGAGCAAGCACAGGCGAGAGCATCAAGCAAAGACACCCGTTTCGGTGCAACGAGACCGAGACCAGCCCAACGGCAGGGAGGATGTCATTGTGGAGCCCAAGTCAGCGTCACCACCAGAGCCTTTGGCAGGCGAAGACCAACTTTAGTCAGGATAAGTGTACCAGATGTTCCCCTTCAAAATGGACAATTGTTGGCGCCCTTCCCGCTCAATATTTGGGAAGAGGCCCAGGGCCTTTGCCTATAAATAGGACTAGCCACCCCGAGGGTAGGGGGATCGATCGGCAATCAGAAGATAGAGATATAGATCAATCAAAGAGAGAGAGAAGGGTGACTGAACTCCTCCTAGCAGTTCATCACCCCGGCCAAGAACAGACCCTCGTGAGGCTGTTCTTCCTTGTATTGGTCATCATCATCAGCCCAAGAGGCAATCCTGTTGGAAATATGCCCTAGAGGCAATAATAAAAGCATTATTATTATATTTCCTTATTCATGGTAATTGTCTTTATTTGTGCTATAATTGTGTTATCCGGAAATCATAATACATGTGTGAATAACAGACAACAACGTGTCCCTAGTGAGCCTCTAGTTGACTAGCTCGTTGATCAACAGATAGTCATGGTTTCCTGACTATGGACATTGGATGTCATTGATAACGAGATCACATCATTAGGAGAATGATGTAATGGACAAGACCCAATCCTAAACATAGCATAAGATTGCATAGTTCGTTTGCTAGAGTTTTCCAATGTCAAGTATCCTTTCCTTAGACCATGAGATCGTGTAACTCCCGGATACCGTAGGAGTGCTTTGGGTGTGCCAAACGTCACAACGTAACTGGGTGACTATAAAGGTATACTACGGGTATCTCTGAAAGTGTCTATTGGGTTGACATGGATCGAGACTGGGATTTGTCACTCCGCTTGACGGAGAGGTATCACCGGGCCCTCTCGGTAATGCATCATCATAATGAGCTCAATGTGATCAAAGTGTTTGATCATGGGATCATGCATTACGGTACGAGAAAAGTGACTTGCCCGTAACGAGATTGAACGAGGTATTGGGATACCGACGATCGAATCTCGGGCAAGTAAAATACCGATTGACAAAGGGAATCGTATACGGGATTAATTGAATCCTCGACATCGTGGTTCATCTGATGAGATCATCGTGGAGCATGTGGGAGCCAACATGGGTATCCAGATCCTGCTGTTGGTTATTGCCCGAGAGCCGTCTCGGTCATGTCTGCATGTCTCCCGAACCCGTAGGGTCTACACACTTAAGGTTCGGTGATGCTAGGGTTGTGAAGATATGTATATGCAGTAACCCGAATGTTGTTCGGAGTCCCGGATGAGATCCCGGACGTCACGAGGAGTTTCGGAATGGTCCGGAGGTAAAGATTTATATATGGAAAGTCCTCATACGGACATCGGGACAAGTTTCGGGGTTATCGGTATTGTACCGGGACCACCGGAGGGTCCCGGGGGGTCCACCGGGTGGGGCCACCTATCCCGGATGGCCCCATGGGCCAAAGTGAGGAAGGGAACCAGCCCAATGTGGGCTGGTGCGCCTCCCCCCCAAAGGCCCATGCGCCTAGGGTTGGGGGGACCCTAAAGGGGGCGCCCCCCTTGCTTGGGGGGCAAGCCCCCCTCCCTGGCCGCCGCCCCCCTAGGAGATTCCATCTCCTAGGTTCGGCGCCCCCCCAAGGGGTTATATAAAAGGGGGAGGGGAGGGGGGCTAGACACCCAATACCCTGGCGCCTCCCTCTCCCTCTCCAACACCTCCTCCTCCTCCGTAAGAGCTCGGCGAAGCCCTGTCGGAGTACTGCGGCTCCACCATCACCACGCCGTCGTGGTGCTGCTGGAGTCTTCTTCCCCAACCTCTCCTTTGCCTTGAAGGATCAAGAAGAAGGAGACGTTACGCTGACCGTATGTGTGTTGAACGCGGAGGTGCCGTGCTTTCGGTGCTAGGATCTCCGGTGATTTGGATCACGGTGTGTACGACTACTTCATCCCCGTTCGTTAAACGCTTCCGCTCGCAATCTACAAAGTGGTATGTAGATGCAATCTCTCTCTCCCATGACTCGTTGCTAGATGAACTCATAGATGGATCTTGGTGAAACCGTAGGAAAAATTTTAATTTTCTGCAACGTTCCCCAACAGTGGCATCATGAGCCAGGTTTATGCGTAGTTCTCTATTGCACGAGTAGAACACAATTTGTTGTGGGCGTAGATGTTGTCAACTTTCTTGCCGCTACTAGTCTTATCTTGCTTCAGCGGTATTGTGGGATGAAGCGGCCCGGACCAACCTTACACGTACGCTTACGTGAGACCGGTTCCACCGACTAACATGCACTAGTTGCATAAGGTGGCTAGCGGGTGTCTGTCTCTCCCACTTTAGTTGGAGCGGATTCGATGAAAAGGGTCCTTACGAAGGGTAAATAGAAGTTGACAAATCACGTTGTGGCTTTTACGTAGGTAAGAAAACGTTCTTTCTAGAACCCTATTTCACCCACGTAAAACTTGCAACAACAATTAGAGGACGTCTAACTTGTTTTTGCAGCAAGTGCTTTGTGATATGATATGGCCAAAGTTGTGATGAATGATGAATGATCTATATGTGATGTATGAGATGTTCATGCTATTGTAATAGGAATCACGACTTGCATGTCAATGAGTATGACAACCGGCAGGAGCCATAGGAGTTGTCTTTATTTTTTGTATGACCTGCGTGTCATTGAGAAACGCCATGTAAATTACTTTACTTTATTGCTAAACACGTTAGCCATAGTAGTAGAAGTAATAGTTGGCGAGCAACTTCATGGAGACACGATGATGAAGATCATGATGATGAAGATCATGGTGTCAAGCCGGTGACAAGATGATCATGGAGCCCCAAGATGGAGATCGAAGGAGCTATGTGATATTGGCCATATCATGTCACGTTTATTATTTGATTGCATGTGATGTTTATCATGTTTTGCATCTTGTTTACTTAGAACGACGGTAGTAAATAAGATGATCCCTCATAATAATTTCAAGAAAGTGTTCTCCCTAACCGTGCACCGTTGCGACAGTTCGTTGTTTCGAAGCACCACGTGATGATCGGGTGTGATAGATTCTAACGTTCACATACAACGGGTGTAAGACAGATTTACACACACGAAACACTTAGGTTGACTTGACGAGCCTAGCATGTACAGACATGGCCTCGGAACACAGAAGACCGAAAGGTCGAGCATGAGTCGTATAGAAGATACGATCAACATGAAGATGTTCACCGATGTTGACTAGTCCGTCTCACGTGATGATCGGACACGGCCTAGTTGACTCGGATCATGTAATACTTAGATGACTAGAAGAGGGATGTCAATCTAAGTGGGAGTTCATTAAATAATTTGATTAAATGAACTTTATTATCATGAACTTAGTCTAAATATTTACAATATGTCTTGTAGATCAAATGGCCAACGTAGTCCTCAACTTCAACGCGTTCCTAGAGAAAACCAAGCTGAAAGACGATGGTAGCAACTATACGGACTGGGTCCAGAACCTGAGGATCATCCTCATAGCTGCCAAGAAAGATTATGTCCTACGAGCACCGCTGGGTGACACACCTATTCTCCCTGCAGAACAAGATGTTATGAACGCTTGGCAGTCACGCTGCGATGATTACTCCCTCGTTCAGTACGGCATGCTTTACAGTTTAGAGCCAGGGCTCCAAAAGCGTTTTGAGAGACATGGAGCATATGAGATGTTCGAAGAGCTGAAAATGGTTTTCCAAGCTCATGCCCGGGTTGAGAGATATGAAGTCTCCGACAAATTCTTTAGTTGTAAGATGGAGGAAAATGGCTCTGTCAGTGAGCACATACTCAAAATGTCTGGGTTGCACAACCGCTTGACTCAACTGGAAGTTAATCTCCCGGATGAAGCGGTCATTGACAGAATCCTCCAGTCGCTTCCACCTAGCTACAAGAGCTTTGTGATGAACTACAATATGCAGGGGATGGTAAAGACCATTCCTGAGGTATATGCTATGCTGAAATCAGCAGAGGTAGAAATCAAGAAAGAGCATCAAGTGTTGATGGTGAATAAAACCACTAAGTTCAAGAAGGGCAAGGGTAAAAAGAACTTCAAGAAGGACGGCAAGGAAGTTGCCGCGCCCGGTAAGCAAGTTGCCGGGAAGAAGCCAAAGAATGGACCCAAGCCCGAGACTGAGTGTTTTTATTGCAAGGGAAGTGGTCACTGGAAGCGGAACTGCCCCAAATACTTAGCGGACAAGAAGGCCGGCAAAACCAAAGGTATATGTGATATACATGTAATTGATGTGTACCTTACCAGTACTCGTAGTAGCTCTTGGGTATTTGATACCGGTGCAGTTGCTCACATTTGTAACTCAAAGCAGGAGCTGCGGAATAAATGGAGACTGGCGAAGGACGAGGTGACGATGCGCGTCGGGAATGGTTCCAAGGTCGATGTGATCACCGTCGGCACGCTGCCTCTACATTTACCTACAGGATTAGTTTTAAACCTCAATAATTGTTATTTGGTGCCAAGTTTGAGCATGAACATTGTGTCTGGATCTCGTTTAATTCGAGATGGCTACTCATTTAAATCCGAGAATAATGGTTGTTCTATTTATATGAGAGATATGTTTTATAGTCATGCTCCGATGGTTAATGGTTTATTCTTAATGAATCTCGTACGTGATGATACACATATTCATAGTGTGAATACCAAAAGAGTTAAAGTTGATAACAATAGTCCCACATATTTGTGGCACTGCCGCCTTGGTCACATAGGTGTCAAACGCATGAAGAAGCTCCATGCAGATGGACTTTTAGAGTCTCTTGATTATGAATCATTTGACACGTGCGAACCATGCCTCATGGGTAAAATGACCAAGACTCCGTTCTCAGGAACAATGGAGCGAGCAACCAACTTATTGGAAATCATACATACCGATGTGTGCGGTCCAATGAGTGTTGAGGCTCGCGGTGGCTATCGTTATGTTCTCACCCTCACTGATGACTTGAGTAGATATGGGTATGTCTACTTAATGAAACACAAGTCTGAGACCTTTGAAAATTTCAAGGAATTTCAGAGTGAGGTTGAAAATCAACGTGAAAGAAAGATCAAGTTTCTATGATCAGATCGTGGAGGAGAATACTTGAGTCACGAATTTGGCACACATTTAAGAAAATGTGGAATAGTTTCACAACTCACGCCGCCTGGAACACCTCAGCGTAATGGTGTGTCCGAACGTCGTAATCGCACTCTATTAGATATGGTGCGATCTATGATGTCTCTTACCGACTTACCGCTATCTTTTTGGGGCTATGCTTTAGAGACTGCCGGATTCACTTTAAATAGGGCTCCGTCAAAATCCGTTGAGACGACACTGTATGAATTATGGTTTGGGAAGAAACCTAAGCTGTCGTTTCTAAAAGTTTGGGGATGTGATGCTTATGTCAAGAAACTTCAACCTGAAAAGCTCGAACCCAAGTCGGAAAAATGCATCTTCATAGGATACCCTAAAGAAACTGTTGGGTATACCTTCTACCTCAGATCCGAAGGCAAGATCTTTGTTGCCAAGAATGGATCCTTTCTAGAGAAAGAGTTTCTCTCGAAAGAAGTAAGTGGGAGGAAAGTAGAACTTGATGAAGTGTTACCTCTTGAACCGGAAAATGGCGAAACTCAAGAAAACGTTTCTGAGGTGCCTGCACCGACTAGAGAGGAAATTAATGATGATGATCAAGATGCTTATAATCAAGCTCCTACTGAAATTCGAAGGTCCACAAGGACACGTTCCGCACCAGAGTGGTACGGCAACCCTGCCTTGGAAATCATGTTGTTAGACAATGGTGAACCTTCGAACTATGAGGAAGCAATGGCAGGCCCAGATTCCGACAAATGGCTGGAAGCCATGAAATCCGAGATAGGATCCATGTATGAAAATGAAGTATGGACTTTGACTGACTTGCCCGTTGAGCGGCGAGCCATAGAAAATAAATGGATCTTTAAGAAGAAGACAGACGCGGATGGTAATGTGACCATCTATAAAGCTCGGCTTGTCGCTAAGGGTTATCGACAAGTTCAAGGGGTTGACTACGATGAGACTTTCTCACCGGTAGCGAAGCTGAAGTCCGTCCGAATCATGTTAGCAATTGCCGCATTCTACGATTATGAAATATGGCAAATGGACGTCAAAACGGCATTCCTTAATGGTTTCCTTAAGGAAGAATTGTATATGATGCAACCGGAAGGTTTTGTCGATCCTAAGAATGCTGACAAGGTGTGCAAGCTCCAACGCTCGATTTATGGGCTGGTGCAAGCATCTCGGAGTTGGAACATTCGCTTTGATGAGATGATCAAAGCGTTTGGGTTTACACAGACTTATGGAGAAGCCTGTGTTTACAAGAAAGTGAGTGGGGGCTCTATAGCATTTCTCATACTATATGTAGATGACATACTTTTGATGGGAAATAATATAGAACTCTTGGACAGCATTAAGGCCTACTTGAATAAGAGTTTTTCAATGAAGGATCTTGGAGAAGCTGCTTATATATTAGGCATCAAGATCTACAGAGATAGATCGAGACGCCTCATAGGTCTTTCACAAAGCACATACCTTGATAAAATATTGAAGAAGTTCAATATGGATCAATCTAAGAAAGGGTTCTTACCTGTGTTACAAGGTGTGAAATTAAGCTCAGCTCAATGTCCGACCACGGCAGAAGATATAGAAGAGATGATCGTCATCCCCTATGCCTCAGCCATAGGTTCTATTATGTATGCCATGCTGTGTACCAGACCTGATGTAAACCTTGCCGTAAGTTTGGTAGGTAGGTACCAAACTAATCCCGGCAAGGAACACTGGACAGCGGTCAAGAATATCCTGAAGTACCTGAAAAGGACCAAGGAAATGTTTCTCGTTTATGGAGGTGACGAAGAGCTCGTCGTAAAGGGTTACGTCGACGCTAGCTTCGACACAGATCTGGATGACTCTAAGTCACAAACCGGATACGTGTATATTTTGAATGGTGGGGCAGTAAGCTGGTGCAGTTGCAAGCAAAGCGTCGTGGCGGGATCTACATGTGAAGCGGAGTACATGGCAGCCTCGGAGGCAGCACATGAAGCAATTTGGGTGAAGGAGTTCATCACCGACCTCGGAGTCATAACCAATGCGTCGGGGCCAATCAAACTCTTCTGTGACAACACTGGAGCTATTGCACTTGCCAAGGAGCCCAGGTTTCACAAGAAGACCAGGCACATCAAGCGTCGCTTCAACTCCATTCGTGAAAATGTTCAAGGTGGAGACATAGAAATTTGTAAAGTGCACACGGATCTGAATGTTGCAGATCCATTGACTAAACCTCTCCCTAAGGCAAAACATGATCAGCACCAGAACTCTATGGGTGTTCGATTCATCACAATGTAACTAGATTATTGACTCTAGTGCAAGTGGGAGACTGTTGGAAATATGCCCTAGAGGCAATAATAAAAGCATTATTATTATATTTCCTTATTCATGGTAATTGTCTTTATTCGTGCTATAATTGTGTTATCCGGAAATCGTAATACATGTGTGAATAACAGACAACAACGTGTCCCTAGTGAGCCTCTAGTTGACTAGCTCGTTGATCAACAGATAGTCATGGTTTCCTGACTATGGACATTGGATGTCATTGATAACGAGATCACATCATTAGGAGAATGATGTAATGGACAAGACCCAATCCTAAACATAGCATAGGATCGCATAGTTCGTTTGCTAGAGTTTTCCAATGTCAAGTATCCTTTCCTTAGACCATGAGATCGTGTAACTCCCGGATACCGTAGGAGTGCTTTGGGTGTGCCAAACGTCACAACGTAATTGGGTGACTATAAAGGTATACTACGGGTATCTCTGAAAGTGTCTGTTGGGTTGACATGGATCGAGACTGGGATTTGTCACTCCGCTTGACGGAGAGGTATCACCGGGCCCTCTCGGTAATGCATCATCATAATGAGCTCAATGTGATCAAAGTGTTTGATCATGGGATCATGCATTACGGTACGAGAAAAGTGACTTGCCGGTAACGAGATTGAACGAGGTATTGGGATACCGACGATCGAATCTCGGGCAAGTAAAATACCGATTGACAAAGGGAATCGTATACGGGATTAATTGAATCCTCGACATCGTGGTTCATCCGATGAGATCATCGTGGAGCATGTGGGAGCCAACATGGGTATCCAGATCCCGCTGTTGGTTATTGCCCGAGAGCCGTCTCGGTCATGTCTGCATGTCTCCCGAACCCGTAGGGTCTACACACTTAAGGTTTGGTGACGCTAGGGTTGTGAAGATATGTATATGCAGTAACCCGAATGTTGTTCGGAGTCCTGGATGAGATCCCGGACGTCACGAGGAGTTTCGGAATGGTCCGGAGGTAAAGATTTATATATGGAAAGTCCTCATACAGACATCGGGACAAGTTTCGGGGTTATCGGTATTGTACCGGGACCACCGGAGGGTCCCGGGGGGTCCACCGGGTGGGGCCACCTATCCCGGATGGCCCCATGGGCCAAAGTGAGGAAGGGAACCAGCCCAATGTGGGCTGGTGCGCCTCCCCCCCCAAAGGCCCATGCGCCTAGGGTTGGGGGGGGAACCCTAAAGGGGGCACCCCCCTTGCTTGGGGGGCAAGCCCCCCTCCCTGGCCGCCGCCCCCCCTAGGAGATTCCATCTCCTAGGGCCGGCGCCCCCCCAAGGGGTTATATAAAAGGGGGAGGGGAGGGGGGCTAGACACCCAATACCCTGGCGCCTCCCTCTCCCTCTCCAACACCTCCTCCTCCTCCGTAAGAGCTCAGCGAAGCCCTGTCGGAGTACTGCGGCTCCACCATCACCACGCCGTCATGCTGCTGCTGGAGTCTTCTTACCCAACCTCTCCTTTGCCTTGCTGGATCAAGAAGAAGGAGACGTTACGCTGACCGTACGTGTGTTGAACGCGGAGGTGCCGTGCTTTCGGTGCTAGGATCTTCGGTGATTTGGATCACGGTGTGTACGACTACTTCATCCCCGTTCGTTAAACGCTTCCGCTCGCAATCTACAAAGTGGTATGTAGATGCAATCTCTCTCTCCCATGACTCGTTGCTAGATGAACTCATAGATGGATCTTGGTGAAACCGTAGGAAAAATTTTAATTTTCTGCAACGTTCCCCAACAAATCCCGCCACAAACTGGAGTAGGGTACTACACCACAATGGTGGCCCGAACCAGTATAAACCCTATGTCTCTTGTGTTGTTCTTTCCATAGCTTAGATCTTAGCGAGGCGGTGGGTGCAGGTAGGTAGAAGGCGTAACCTCCGCGCGCACCCCAGTGTTCGAACCTCAAGGGTCTGCCAACATTTGGCGCGCCAGGTAGGGGTGCGCCGGAATTCATCTTCCACAGCCCCGTTTGTTGGGGAATGTAGTAATTTCAAAAAAATTCCTACGCACACGCTAGATCATGGTGATGCATAGCAACGAGAGGGGAGAGTGTTGTCTACATACCCTCGTAGACGGAAGCGGAAGCGTTGACACAACGTAGAGGAAGTAGTCGTACGTCTTCCCGATCCAACCGATCCAAGTACCGTTACTCCGGCACCTCCGAGTTCTTGGCACACGTTTAGCTCGATGTCGATCCCCGGGCTCCGATCCAGCAAAGCTTCGGGGAGGAGTTCCGTCAGCATGACGGCGTGGTGACGATCTTGATGTTCTACTGTTGCAGGGCTTCGCCTAAGCACCGCTACAATATGACCGAGGTGGAATATGGTGGAGGGGGGCACCGCACATGGCTAAGGAACGATCACGAAGATCAACTTGTGTGTTCTAGGGTGCCCCTTGCCCCCGTATATAAAGGAGCAAGGGGGAGGGGCGGCCGGCCAGGAGGGGCGCGCTAGGGAGGAGTGCTACTCCTACCGGGAGTAGGACTCCCTCCTTTTCCTTGTCCAAGTAGGAGAGTGGGAAGGAAGGGAGAGAGGAGAGGAAGGAAAGGGGGGGCGCCGCCCCCCCCTCCTAGTCCAATTCGGACTAGAGGGGGAGGGGGCGCGCGGCCTGCCCAGGCCGCCCCTCCTCTTCTCCACTTCAGGCCCATAAGGCCCATTAACCCCCGGGGGGGTTCCGGTAACCCTTCGGTACTCCGGTTTTCTCTGAAATCACTCGAAACACTTCCGGTGTCCGAATATAGCCGTCCAATATATCGATCTTTATGTCTCGACCATTTCGAGACTCCTCGTCATGTCCGTGATCACATCCGGGACTCCGAACAAACTTCGGTACATCAAAATACATAAACTCATAATGAAACTGTCATCGTAACGTTAAGCGTGCGGACCCTACGGTTCGAGAACAATGTAGACATGACCGAGACACATCTCTGGTCAATAACCAATAGCGGAACCTGGATGCTCATATTGGCTCCTACATATTCTACGAAGATCTTTATCGGTCAGACAGCATAACAACATACGCCGTTCCCTTTGTCATCGGTATGTTACTTGCCTGAGATTCGATCGTCGGTATCTCAATACCTAGTTCAATCTTGTTACCGGCAAGTCTCTTTACTCGTTCTGTAATACATCATCTCGCAACTAACTCATTAGTTGCAATGCTTGCAAGGCTTATGTGATGTGCATTACCGAGAGGGCCCAGAGATACCTCTCCGACAATTGGGGTGACAAATCCTAATCTCGAAATACGCCAACCCAACATGTACCTTTGGAGACACCTATAGAGCACCTTTATAATCACCCAGTTACGTTGTGACGTTTGGTAGCACACAAAGTGTTCCTCCGGTAAACGGGAGTTGCATAATCTCATAGTCATAGGAACATGTATAAGTCATGAAGAAAGCAATAGCAACATACTAAACGATCGGGTGCTAAGCTAATGGAATGGGTCATGTCAATCACATCATTCTCCTAATGATGTGATCCCGTTAATCAAATGACAACACATGTCTATGGTTAGGAAACATAACCATCTTTGATTAACGAGCTAGTCAAGAAGAGGCATACTAGTGACGTTTAGTTTGTCTATGTATTCACACAAGTATTATGTTTCTGGTTAATACAATTCTAGCGTGAATAATAAACATTTATCATGATATAAGGAAATAAATAATAACTTTATTATTGCCTCTAGGGCATATTTCCTTCAGTCTCCCACTTGCACTAGAGTCAATAATCTAGATTACACAGTAATGATTCTAACACCCATGGAGCCTTGGTGCTGATCATGTTTTGCTCGAGGAAGAGGCTTAGTCAATGGGTCTGCTACATTCAGATCCGTATGTATCTTGCAAATCTCTATGTCTCCCACCTGGACTAGATCCCAGATGGAATTGAAGCGTCTCTTGATGTGCTTGGTTCTCTTGTGAAATCTGGATTCCTTTGCCAAGGCAATTGCACCAGTATTGTCACAAAAGATTTTCATTGGACCCGATGCACTAGGTATGACACCTAGATCGGATATGAACTCCTTCATCCAGACTCCTTCGTTTGCTGCTTCCGAAGCAGCTATGTATTCCGCTTCACATGTAGATTCCGCCACAACGCTTTGTTTAGAACTGCACCAACTGACAGCTCCACCGTTTAATGTAAACACGTATCCGGTTTGCGATTTAGAATCGTCTGGATCAGTGTCAAAGCTTGCATGAACGTAACCATTTAGAATGAGCTCTTTGTCACCTCCATATACGAGAAACATATCCTTAGTCCTTTTCAGGTATTTCAGGATGTTCTTGACCGCTGTCCAGTGATCCACTCCTGGATTACTTTGGTACCTCCCTGCTAGACTTATAGCAAGACACACATCAGGTCTCGTACACAGCATTGCATACATGATAGAGCCTATGGCTGAAGCATAGGGAACATCTTTCATTTTCTCTCTATCTTCTATAGTGGTCGGGCATTGAGTCTTACTCAACTTCACACCTTGTAACACAGGCAAGAATCCTTTCTTAGCCTGATCCATTTTGAACTTCTTCAAAACTTTGTCAAGGTAAGTGCTTTGTGAAAGTCCAATTACGCGTTTTGATCTATCTCTATAGATCTTAATGCCCAATATGTAAGCAGCTTCATCGAGGTCTTTCATTGAAAAACACTTATTCAAGTATCCCTTTATGCTATCCAGAAATTCTATATCATTTCTGATTAGTAATATGTCATCCACATATAATATCAGAAATGCTACAGAGCTCCCACTCACTTTCTTGTGAATACAGGCTTCTCCAAAAGTCTATACAAACCCAAATGCTTTGATCACACTATCAAAGCGTTTATTCCAACTCCGAGAGGCTTGCACCAGTCCATAAATGGATCGCTGGAGCTTGCATACTTTGTTAGCTCCTTTTGGATCGACAAAACCTTCTAGTTGCATCATATACAACTCTTCTTCCAGAAATCCATTCAGGAATGCAGTTTTGACATCCATCTGCCAAATTTCATAATCATAAAATGCGGCAATTGCTAACATGATTCGGACAGACTTAAGCATCGCTACGGGTGAGAAGGTCTCATCGTAGTCAATCCCTTGAACTTGTTGAAAACCTTTTGCGACAAGTCGAGCTTTGTAGACAGTAACATTACCGTCAGCGTCAGTCTTCTTCTTAAAGATCCATTTATTCTCAATTGCTTGCCGATCATCGGACAAGTCAACCAAAGTCCACACTTTGTTCTCATACATGGATCCCATCTCAGATTTCATGGCTTCAAGCCATTTTGCGGAATCTGGGCTCACCATTGCTTCTTCATAGTTCGTAGGTTCATCATGATCTAGTAGCATGACTTCCAGAACAGGATTACCGTACCACTCTGGTGCGGATCTTGCTCTGGTTAATCTACGAGGTTCAGTAGTAACTTGTTCTGAAGCTTCATGATCATTATCATCAGCTTCCTCACTAATTGGTGTAGGTGTCATAGAAACCGGTTTCTGTGATGTACTACTTTCCAATAAGGGAGCAGGTACAGTTACCTCATCAAGTTCTACTTTCCTCCCACTCACTTCTTTCGAGAGAAACTCCTTCTCTAGAAAATTTCCGAATTTAGCAACAAAAGTCTGGCCTTCGGATCTGTGATAGAAGGTGTATCCAACAGTTTCCTTTGGATATCCTATGAAGACACATTTCTCCGAGTTGGGTTCAAGCTTATCAGGTTGAAGCTTTTCCACATAAGCATCGCAGCCCCAAACTTTAAGAAACTACAACTTAGGTTTCTTGCCAAACCATAGTTCATAAGGCGTCGTCTCAACGGATTTTGATGGTGCCCTATTTAACATGAATGCGGCCGTCTCTAAAGCATAACCCCAAAACGATAGCGGTAAATCAGTAAGAGACATCATAGATCGCACCATATCTAGTAAAGTACGATTACGACGTTCGGACACACCATTACGCTGTGGTGTTCCGGGTGGCGTGAGTTGCGAAACTATTCCGCATTGTTTCAAATGTACACCAAACTCGTAACTCAAATATTCTCCTCCACGATCAGATCGTAGAAACTTTATTTTCTTGTTACGATGATTTTCAACTTCACTCTGAAATTCTTTGAACTTTTCAAATGTTTCAGACTTATGTTTCATTAAGTAGATATACCCATATCTGCTTAAGTCATCTGTGAAGGTGAGAAAATAACGATATCCGCCATGAGCCTCAACATTCATCGGACCACATACATATGTATGTATGATTTCCAACAAATATGTTGCTCTCTCCATAGTACCGGAGAACGGTGTTTTTGTCATCTTGCCCATAAGGCACGGTTCGTAAGTACCAAGTGATTCATAATCAAGTGGTTCCAAAAGCCCATCAGTATGGAGTTTCTTCATGCGCTTTACACCGATATGACCCAAACGGCAGTGCCACAAATAAGTTGCACTATCATTATCAACTCTACATCTTTTGGCTTCAACATTATGAATATGTGTGTCACTACTATCGAGATTTAATAAGAATAGACCACTCTTTAAGGGTGCATGACCATAAAAGATATTACTCATATAAATATAACAACCATTATTCTCTGATTTAAATGAATAACCGTCTCGCATCAAACAAGATCCAGATATAATGTTCATGCTCAACGCTGGCACCAAATAACAATTATTTAGGTCTAATAATAATCCCGAAGGTAGATGTAGAGGTAGCGTTCCGACCGCGATCACATCGACTTTGGAACCATTTCCCACGCGCATCGTCACCTCGTCCTAGCCAAACTTCGCTTAATCTGTAGTCCCAGTTTCGAGTTGCAAATATT
This sequence comes from Aegilops umbellulata, assembly GCA_032464435.1. Taxonomy (NCBI): domain Eukaryota; kingdom Viridiplantae; phylum Streptophyta; class Magnoliopsida; order Poales; family Poaceae; genus Aegilops; species Aegilops umbellulata. Next base: position 294,711,707 of record CP136060.1, read on the forward strand.
AGCAACAGAACCAGTATCAAATACCCGGGTGCTACTGCGAGCATTAGTAAGGTACACATCAATAACATGTATATCACATATACCTTTCTTCACCTTGCCATCCTTCTTATCCGCCAAATACTTGGGGCAGTTCCGCTTCCGGTGACCAGTCTGCTTGCAGTAGAAGCACTCAGTTTCAGGATTAGGTCCAGATTTTGGTTTCTTCTCCTGAGTTGCAACTTGCTTGTTGTTCTTCTTGAAGTTTCCCTTCTTCTTCCCTTTGCCCTTTTTCTTGAAACTAGTGGTCTTGTTGACCATCAGCACTTGATGCTCCTTCTTGATTTCTACCTCTGCAGCTTTCAGCATTGCGAAGAGCTCGGGAATTTTCTTATCCATCCCTTGCATATTATAGTTCATCACGAAGCTCTTGTAGCTAGATGGAAGTGATTGGAGAATTCTGTCAATGACGCAATCATCTGGAAGATTAACTCCCAATTGAATCAAGTGATTATTATACCCAGACATTTTGAGTATAAGCTCACTGACAGAACTATTCTCCTCCATCTTGCAGCTATAGAACTTATTGGAGACTTCATATCTCTCAATCCAGGCATTTGCTTGAAATATTAACTTCAACTCCTAGAACATCTCATATGCTCCATGACGTTCAAAACGTCATTGAAGACCCGATTCTAAGCCGTAAAGCATGGCACATTGAACTATCGAGTAGTCATCAGCTTTGCTCTGCCAGACGTTCTTAACGTCGTCAGTTGCATCAGCAGCAGGCCTGGCACCTAGCGGTGCTTCCAGGATGTAACTTTTCTGTGCAGCAATGAGGATAATCCTCAAGTTACGGACCCAGTCCGTGTAATTGCTACCATCATCTTTCAACTTTGCTTTCTCAAGGAACACATTAAAATTCAACGGAACAACAGCACGGGCCATCTATCTACAATCAAACATAAACAAGCAAGATACTATCAGGTACTAAGTTCATGATAAATTTAAGTTCAATTAATCATATTACTAAAGAACTCCCACTTAGATAGACATCCCTCTAATCCTCTAAGTGATCACGTGATCCAAATCAACTAAACCATGTCCGATCATCACGTGAGATGGAGTAGTTTCAATGGTGAACATCACTATGTTGATCATATCTACTATATGATTCACGCTCGACCTTTCGGTCTCCGTGTTCTGAGGCCATATCTGTTATATGCTAGGCTCGTCAAATTAAACCTGAGTATTCTGCGTGTGCAACTGTTTTGCACCCATTGTATTTGAACGTAGAGCCTATCACACCCGATCATCACATGGTGTCTCAGCACGAAGAACTTTCGCAACGGTGCATACTCAGGGAGAACACTTTTACTATGATAATTTAGTGAGGGGTCATCTTATAATGCTACCGTCAATCAAAGCAAGATAAGATGCATAAAAGATAAACATCACATGCAATCAATATAAGTGATATGATATGGCCATCATCATCTTGTGCTTGTGATCTCCATCTCCGAAGCATCGTCATGATCACCATCGTCACCGGCGCGACACCTTGATCTCCATTGCAGCATCGTTGTCGTCTCGCCAATCTTATGCTTCTACGACTATCGCTACTGCTTAGTGATAAAGTAAAGCATTACAGGGCGATTGCATTTCATACAATAAAGCGACAACCATATGGTTCCTGCCAGTTGCCGATAACTCGGTTACAAAACATGATCATCTCATACAATAAAATTTAGTATCATGTCTTGACCATATCACATCACAACATACCCTGCAAAAACAAGTTAGACGTCCTCTACTTTGTTTGTTGCAAGTTTTACGTGGCTGCTACGGGCTTAAGAAAGAACCAATCTTACCTACGCATCAAAACCACAACGATAGTTTGTCAAGTTGGTGCTATTTTAACCTTCGCAAGGACCGGGCGTAGCCACACTCGGTTCAACTAAAGTTGGAGAAACTGACACCCGCCAGCCACCTGTGTGCAAAGCACGTCGGTAGAACCAGTCTCGCGTAAGCGTACACGTAATGTCGGTCCAGGCCGCTTCATCCAACAATACCACCGAACCAAAGTATGACATGCTGGTAAGCAGTATGACTTATATCGCCCACAACTCACTTGTGTTCTTCTTGTGCATATAACATCAAACCATAAAAACCTAGGCTCGGATGCCACTGTCGGGGAACGTAGTAATTTCAAAAAATTTCCTACGCAGACGCAAGATCATGGTGATGCATAGCAACGAGAGGGGAGAGTGTTGTCTACGTACCCTCATAGACGGAAGCGGAAGCGTTGACACAACGTAGAGGAAGTAGTCGTACGTCTTCCCGATCCAACCGATCCAAGTACCGTTACTCCGGCACCTCCGAGTTCTTGGCACACGTTCAGCTCGATGACGATCCCCTGGCTCCGATCCAGCAAAGCTTCGGGGAGGAGTTTTGTCAGCACGACAGCGTGGTGACGATCTTGATATTCTACTGTTGCAGGGCTTCGCCTAAGCACCGCTACAATATGACCGAGGTGGAATATGGTGGAGGGGGGCACCGCACATGGCTAAGGAACGATCACGAAGATCAACTTGTGTGTTCTAGGGCGCCCCCTGCCCCCGTATATAAAGGAGCAAGGGGGAGGGGCGGCCGGCCAGGAGGGGCGCGCCAGGGAGGAGTCCTACTCCTACCGGGAGTAGGACTCCCTCCTTTTCCTTGTCCAAGTAGGAGAGGGGGAAGGAAGGGAGAGAGGAGAGGAAGGAAAGGGGGGGCGCCGCCCCCCCCCCCTCCTAGTCCAATCCGGACTAGAGGGGGAGGGGGCGCGCGGCCTGCCCTTGCCGCCCCTCCTCTTCTCCACTTCAGGCCCATAAGGCCCATTAACCCCCGGGGGGGTCCGGTAACCCTCCGGTACTCCGGTTTTCTCCGAAATCACTCGGAACACTTCCGGTGTTCGAATATAGCCGTCCAGTATATCGATCTTTATGTCTCGAACATTTCGAGACTCCTCGTCATGTCCGTGATCACATCCGGGACTCCGAACAAACTTCGGTACATCAAAATACATAAACTCATAATGAAACTGTCATCGTAACGTTAAGCGTGTGGACCCTACGGTTCGAGAACAATGTAGACATGACCGAGACACATCTCTGGTCAATAACCAATAGCGGAACCTGGATGCTCATATTGGCTCCTACATATTCTACGAAGATCTTTATCGGTCAGACCACATAACAACATACGTTGTTCCCTTTGTCATCGGTATGTTACTTGCCCGAGATTCGATCGTCGGTATCTCAATACCTAGTTCAATCTCGTTACCGGCAAGTCTCTTTACTCGTTCTGTAATACATCATCTCGCAACTAACTCATTAGTTGCAATACTTGCAAGGCTTATGTGATGTGCATTACCGAGAGGGCCTAGAGATACCTCGTTGACAATCGGAGTGACAAATCCTAATCTCAAAATACGCCAACCCAACATGTACCTTTGGAGACACCTATAGAGCACCTTTATAATCACCCAGTTACGTTGTGACGTCTGGTAGCACACAAAGTGTTCCTCCGGTAAACGGGAGTTGCATAATCTCATAGTAATAGGAACATGTATAAGTCATGAAGAAAGCAATAGCAGCATACTAAACGATCGGGTGCTAAGCTAATGGAATGTGTCATGTCAATCACATCATTCTCCTAATGATGTGACCCCGTTAATCAAATGACAACACATGTCTATGGTTAGGAAACATAACCATCTTTGATTAACGAGCTAGTCAAGAAGAGGCATACTAGTGACGTTTAGTTTGTCTATGTATTCACACAAGTATTATGTTTCCGGTTAATACAATTCTAGCATGAATAATAAACATTTATCATGATATAAGGAAATAAATAATAACTTTATTATTGCCTCTAGGGCATATTTCCTTCACCGTTCTCCTCCGACCATCGCGTTCATGTCTGACGCTCGTCGGGCCCGCGCCGAGCGCCGGGCCGCTCTCGCTTCCCGCTTCGCCCAGACGGCTCCTGTCGGCGGGCATCCTCGCCGTTCCCCGTCACCTGCCGTCAACGCCGCCACTGGCCCGGCGGGAAACGAGCAGCAAGCGTCGTCTCAGCATCCGTCCGTGCGGTAAGACGGCCGCACCGCTACTTCCTCGCTCACCCCAGCTGGTTATTGTATGTAGATAGGACTATGTATTGGAGCAAGAGTGACAGAAGCTTCAACCTAGCATAGAAATTGATGCATGCGGGATTGAAGGGGGACCAATATATCTTAATGCTATGGTTGGGTTTTACCTTAATGAACGTTATTAGTTGTGGATGCTTGCTAATGGTTCCAATCACAAGTGCATAGAATTCCAAGTCAGGGATGACATGCCAGCAGTGGCCTCTCCCACATAAACTTGCTATCGGTCTAGTAAAGTAGTCAATTGCTTAGGGACAATTTCGCAACTCCTACCACCACTTTTCCACACTCGCTATACTAACTTTATTGTGTCTTTATCTAAACAGCTCCTAGAATTTATTTACGTGCTCTTTATATTCTTGCAAACCTATCCAACAACACCTACAAAGTACTTCTAGTTTCATACTTGTTCTAGGTAAAGCGAATGTTAAGCATGCGTAGAGTTGTATCGGTGGTCGATAGAACTTGAGGGAATATTTGTTCTACCTTTAGCTCCTCGTTGGGTTCGACACTCTTACTTATTGAAAGAGGTTACAATTGACCCCCTATACTTGTGGGTTATCAAGACCTTTTTCTGGCGCCGTTGCCGGGGGAGCAATAGCATGGGGTGAATATTCTCGTGTGTGCTTGCTTGCTTTATCATTTATTTTGTGCTCTTGTTTTATATCTTTAGTTATGGGTAGGAAACATAAAATACCAAAAAATTAGTTGTACCTACTACACCAATGGTTGAAGAACCACTCAAAATCTATCACACTCCTGAAGCTTTTTACTTGGATCATCTTCGATCCCTATGTGCTTGTGCTGAAACCCCAACTAGCTTAGTTGAGGGCAAATCTTTAGATGAGAATGCTTGTTATGTGCGACACCGCTTATCTCAAAAAGGGAAACTTTTACTGGATCAAATTCATCATTTGCAATGCTATGCTTGGAATTTATGTGAAATATATGGTATTACTAGTTGTTCTGAAAACCCTAAGAAACACCTTCCCTACCAATGTGAGTTTAGCGATAATGGAATCGTATCTTCGTATGCTAAGGGTGTTTAAAATTACTATGATGTTCAACAAATTGAAGAATTTGTTGCTTTTAAGGGTGCTTATGAAATTGCTTCTTTGATTGAAACGTATGATGCTACTCTTTACAAATCTGTAAATTTTGCCATACTTAAATATTGTTATGATAATTATGCTTCTAATGCCTATGTTGAACCATATATTGAGGACTCCTCTGCTGTCCGAGAAGAGACTAATATTTTGCAGGAGTCTATGGAAGAAGAAATTGATGAAACTGTGGACTCATTGGATGAAAAAGATGATGAGGAGAGCGAAGAACAAAAGGAGGAAGAGAGGATTAGCTACCCATGCCCACCTTCTAATGAGAGTAACTCTTCAACTCAAACATTGTTTAATTTCCCTTTGTGCTTACCGAAGGATAATTGCTATGATGATTGTTATGATCCCGTTGATTCTTTTGAAATATCCCTTTTTTATGATGCTTTCCATGCTTGTGGCCAAGATGCCAATATGAATTATGCTTATGGAGATGAACTTGCTATAGTTCCTTATGTTAAACATGAAATTGTTGCTATTGCACCCACGCATAATAGTCCTATTATCTTTTTGAATTCTCCCGACTACACTATATCGGAGAAGTTTGCCCTTATTAAGGATTGTATTGATGGGTTGCGTTTTACTACTACACATGATGATTTTGGTAGATATAATATGCATGTGCTTGCTGCTCCTACTTGCAATATCATGAGAGAGGAACTACATCTCCGTCTCTCCATGTTTCCAATAAGATAAAATTGCAAGAAACTGTTTATACTATGCATTGGCCTTTACTATGTGTGCATGAATTGTTCTTTTATGACATGCCGATGCATAGGAAGAGAGTTAGAATTCATTGTTGCATGATATATGTTACTTTGTGCTCACTACTAAATCACAAATCATTGTTAATTAAAATTGGCTTTGATATACCTTGGGATCCGGGTGGATCCATTACTTGAGCACTATATGCCTAGCTTAATGGCTTGAAAGAAAGCGCTGCCAGGGAGACAATCTGAAAGTTTTAGAGAGTCATTTATTTCTATTGTGAGATTTTATAAAGTTTAAAAACAAAAATAATGTGCCAAGATTTGCCTTCAGGATGTTTACATTGCTTGTTGGTTTGTGCGGTGAAAAACAGAAACTATGGCTGTGGTGCGTGATTTTAATTTTTTTTACTGGAACATCAAACGGTTCAGAAACTTTTTGCACTGCCTTTCTATACAATTTTTTTCCTAATTTTTTTCAGAATACTTGGAGTACCATATGTATGGTGAATGTTCAGATTACTACAGACTGTCCTGTTTAAGACAGATTCTGTTTTTTATGCATAATTTGCTTGTTTTGATGAAACTATTGATTTCTATCAGTGGATTAAGCCATGGAAAAGTTATATTACAGTAGCTAAAATGCAATAACAAAATATGAATTGGTTTGCAATAGTACTTAGAGTAGTGATTTGCTTTATCATACTAACGGATCTTACCGAACTTTCTGTTGAGTTTTGTGTGGATGAAGTGTTCGAAGATCGAGGATGTCTCGATATGAGGACAAGGGGGAGAGGCAAGAGCTCAAGCTTGGGGATGCCCAAGGCACCCCAAGTAAATATTCAAAGATACTCAAGCGTCTAAGCTTGGGGATGCCCCGGAAGGCATCCCATCTTCCTTCAACAAGTATCGGTATGTTTTCGAATTCGTTTCATTGATGCAATATGTGCAAATCTTGGAGCGTCTTTTGCATTTAGTTTTCACTTTTCTTTTATGCACCATGCTGGTATGAGATAGTCCATGGTTGATTTATAGAATGCTCTTTGCACTATCTTTTGAGTATGGCTTTATAGAATGCTTCATGTGCTTCACTTATATCATCTGAAGTTTGGATTGCCTGTTTCTCTTCACATACAAAACCGCCATTTGTAGAATGCTCTTTTCCTTCACTTATATTTGTCAGAGCGTGGGCATATCTTTTGTAGAAAGAATTAAACTCTCTTGCTTCACTTATATCTATTTAGACAGATGAGAGGAATTGGTCATTCACATGGTTAGTCATAAATTCCTACATAAAACTTATGGATCACTGAATATGATATGTTTGATTCCTTGCAATAGTTTTGCGATATAGAGATGATAATATGTGGGAGGTACTAGTAAATGGTTGTGTTCAGCAAGAATATTGGTGTTAAGGTTTGTGATTCCCGAAGCATGCACGTATAGTCTCTCGTTATGCTATGAAGTTTGAGCATGATTTATTATTGATTGTCCTCCTTATGAGTGGCGGTCGGGGACGAGCTATGGTCTTTTCCTACCAATCTATCCCCCTAGGGGCATGCGTAGTAGTACTTCGCTTCGGGGGCTAATAAACTTTTGCAACAAGTATATGAGTTATTTATGACCAATGTGAGTCCATGGATTATACACACTCTTACCTTTTCGCAATTTGCTAGCCTCTACGGTACCGTGCATTGCCCTTTCTCACCTCGAGAGTTGGTGAAAATTTCCTCGGTGCATCCAAACCTTGTGATATGATACACTCTATCACACATAAGCCTCCTTATATCTTCCTCAAAACAGCCACCATATCTACCTATTATGGCATTTTCGTAGCCATTCCGAGATATATTTGCATGCAACTTCCATCATCATCATATACATGACTTGAGCATTCATCGTTATATTGCTTTGCATGATCGTAAGATAGCTAGCATGATATTTCCATGGCTTGTCCGTTTTTTGATATCTTTGCTACGCTAGATCATTGCACATCCTGGTACACTGCCAGAGGCATTCATATAGAGTCATACTTTGTTCTAGACATCGAGTTGTAATATTGAGTTGTAAGTAAATAAAAGTGTGATGATCATCATTATTAGAGCATTGCCCCAGTGAGGAAAGGATGATGAAGACTATGATTTCCCCACAAGTCGGGATGAGACTCCAGACTTTAAAAATAAAAATAAAAGAGGCCAAAGAAGCCCAAATAAAGAAAGAGGCCAAAGAAGCCCACTAAAACAAAACAAAAACAAAAAATGAGAGAAAAAGAGAGAAGGGGCAATGCTACTATCCTTTTACCACACTTGTCGGTGTAGTAAAGTAGGGGTACCTTAGTACCCCGGACTTGTGCACGGGCAGTCGTAGCACCCCGCGGCAAGGCTTGCCAGGCGATCGCCAAAAATCTCCGTGGCCCCTATTTGGGCCATCCAAGAACAAAGTATTTGAGCCAAGGCCCCGGCGGGAGGAGCCTGCCGGGAAGGCCACCCGAAGAGAGCAAGGCCCCGGCAAGAGGAGCTTGCCGGGACGACCGCTCAAAGCACAAGGCCCCGGCAAGAGGAGCTTGCCGGGAAGGCCGACCGAGGCACGACAAGAGACTTGCTGCGACGCGCTCCGCGTCCCGGCAAGGACCGGTGAGCGACAAGCTCCCGGGCGCGACAAGACATCAGCCGCGGCAAGGCGCTTGCCGCGGCAAGTCACCACCCCGCGCCTGCGCTCCAGCTCATCCACCCACGCGTCGCTCTGGGGCCATTCCAGGCGTACGTGGTGAGAGGCTGCGCAGCCAGGGGCATGCGGTGGCGAAGCGACGCTGACAGAGTAGCCATCGTGGCAAACGGTGGCGCTCCTGACGGTCCCCTTTCCTGCACTGTTTGGGCGACCCAGACGGGCATTTAATGCCCTTGTCCCCTGCCGTCAGAGTTAGGTATGATAGCACTGTGCAAACAGTTGTACCCAACACAGCGTTTCCAGTTTTACCCCCGCCTACGTTGCCACCTGTGGGTAACCCCTTGCACATATAAAAGGAGGCCCCATGCGCAACGAGGGGAGGGGGGAGGCCATTCACGCTCGGTCTCGCCAGCAGCTCGCGTGTACTGTAGCACCACACGCTCTCGAGCAAGAACACATTACCAAACCACAAAGCAGCAGTAGGGTTTTACGCATCCGTGCGGCCCGAAGCTGGGTAAACCCCTTGTGTGCATCGCCTCGATCCGCTCTTCGCGCGACCTCTGCCCCCCGCCGAACCAAGAAAGGGGCTCGGTCCCCATAGGTGTTGGTGGAGGCAGATTTCCCCCCGACATCTTTGGCGCGCCAGGTAGGGGGCGTCGAAGTTGTGCGAACCTGATCCGGCGTCTGCACGGGCTAGATCTCCATCATCTTCATAGACATGCCACCGAAGAAGAAGGTTCCGGAGGTGGCTGGTCCGTCCGCGTCGAACGCACCGCCCCTGGAGCAAGCGGGTGGTGGGGACGGCACCGGCGGCGGAACGGGCGCCATCGAGCCAGCTCATGGCGCCGCGGCGTCCGAACATGCACCGAGCTCACGGTGCCACGACGTCCGAACATACGCCGACACCTCTCGGTGCAGGTAAGCCCTGGTATGACCAGGCAACCTCTCGCTCCATTCCATGGAGCAGGGACAGTTAGCCCCACGGATCTCGCATACGGGCCACCTCGAGTGCTCGCTCACGCTGAGCTCGAGCAAGAGCAGCTGCGACATCTTTGACGCGCTGCTCCTCGAGGAGGACCATCTTCAGGCCGCTGCGCGAGCTGCTCGCTACCAGCAAGCTTTGCGCTGCTTTTATAGCCGCAAAGTTAGTGCCAGAAGTTTCGAGGAAGTGGGAAGGCCCTTACCGGGTGAAACAAGTCGCTAGGCCTGGCACTGTCCGCCTTGAGACCGAAGATACCACTCCGGTGAGCAACTCCTGGAACGTTGGGCTTCTTCGTAAGTTTCGCCCATAAGGCGCGGTTGTCGGACCCCATCCGGCAACCACCCTTCTGTACAAAGTCTTGCCGCTGTTGCATGTGATCCTTTGTACAGAGCCAGGCGTAGACCCTGTGCGCAGATTGAGTTCATGTGCTCCGCGCACCTTGTTGATCTCATGCTCTTTATTCTTTGCATGCATTATCTGACACTCTGTGCAGCACTGACCCCCGGTAAGCGACGGCGAGCCCCATGTTTCGCCTTGCCGGAAAGCAACCTTGCCGGGTAGCAAGCCACGGAAAAGCTAAGTTGCCAAAGTCTGAGCCATCGAGTTTTTAAAATTTTGAGGTTATCTTCCTCGAACGACCGTACTTTGTATGGAAAACCTGTGCGCGGAGGGACCGGCTCGTGGCTAATTGCGCCCTTACTTCGTTTCGAGTCCGCTCAACGACTTAAGTGTGCTACAACCAGAGTGGCATCCTTACTTTGTTTCGAGCTCGCTCCACAGCTTAAGTGTGCTGCGACTGCAGTCGCAACACTTACTTTGCTTTGAGCCTGCTCAACCATTTAAGTGAGCTGCAGCTAGCCGCGGCAAGGTTTCTTGCCGGTAATGGCGCCGCTGGCGGGCTGCTGATGTCCCGCACTCAGAGCCCGCGGTAAGGCGGAGGCCTACGCCGACAAGTCCCCAAAAGCGTAGGGCAAAAACATACAAAGCACGGAGTCAAGTAGAGGAAATAACAGTGCAATCACTACCTAAGATAAAGTTATATTACAAGATAGTTTGTCGCGGCCCTAATGAATCGCTTTCATGACTTGGCCAGCAGCGACAAGAAAAGAAAAGGGGAGGCGGCCTAATCCATACGGTCGCCCTCGATCCTCTTGATCCCGGCCACCTTCTCCACAATGGGCGTGACGAGGGCCCTGATCTCCTCGAGGTCAGCGTCTGCCGGCAGGGATTTGAGGATGTTGGTGAGCCTGATGCCGGGGTTGCGGAAGGTGATCTTCACCAACACCTTCTCGAGGGCTCCGGCGATGGCGTCGCGCGTCTCGCCGGCCAGCTGCTCTGGGATCGCGTTCCGGAGATGCTGAAGGGCCGCCTCCACGCCTTCCTCCACTTATGGGGATAGCGCGGACCGTCCCCCTTTATTGCGACGTGAAGCATGCCTGCGGGGTTCAGCCCCGCGCTCGCCGCCCATGTCACGCACGCCTCTCCCCATGATGCCGCGTTCGACGCGTGCCGTTCGGGGAGAATGTGGTGGACGCAGAAGCAGATGCAGCGTGACCCAGGCCACGCGTGCCCGTGCACTGTTTTGGGCCTGGCCCAACAGCGCTCGGCACCGTGTATGGCCCAGGCCCGGGGGCTCCTGTCGGTGTACTAAAGTAGGGGTACCTTAGTACCCCGGACTTGTGCATGGGCAGTCGTAGCACCCCGCGGCAAGGCTTGTCAGGCGATCGCCAAAACTCTCCGTGGTCCCTTTTTGGGCCATCCAAGAACAAAGTATTTGAGCCAAGGCCCCGGCGGGAGGAGCCTGCCGGGAAGGCCACCCGAAGAGAGCAAGGCCCCGGCAAGACGAGCTTGCCGGGACGACCGCTCGAAGCACAAGGCCCCGGCAAGAGGAGCTTGCCGGGAAGGCCGACCGAGGCACGACAAGAGACTTGCTGCGACGCGCTCCGCGTCCCGGCAAGGACCGGTGAGCGACAAGCTCCCGGGCGCGACAAGACATCAGCCGCGGCAAGGCGCTTGCCGCGGCAAGTCACCACCCCGCGCCTGCGCTCCAGCTCATCCACCCACGTGTCGCTCTGGGGCCATTCCAGGCGTACGTGGCGAGAGGCTGCGCAGCCAGGGGCATGCGGTGGCGAAGCGACGCTGACAGAGTAGCCATCGTGGCAAACGGTGGCGCTCCTGACGGTCCCCTTTCCTGCACTGTTTGGGCGACCCAGACGGGCATTTAATGCCCTTGTCCCCTGCCGTCAGAGTTAGGTATGATAGCACTGTGCAAACAGCTGTACCCAACACAGCGTTTCCAGTTTTACCCCCGCCTACGTTGCCACCTGTGGGTAACCCCTTGCACATATAAAAGGAGGCCCCATGCGCAACGAGGGGAGGGGGAGGCCATTCACGCTCGGTCTCGCCAGCAGCTCGCGTGTACTGTAGCACCACACGCTCTCGAGCAAGAACACAATACCAAACCACAAAGCAGCAATAGGGTTTTACGCATCCGTGCGGCCCGAAGCTGGGTAAACCCCTTGTGTGCATCGCCTCGATCCGCTCTTCGCGCGACCTCCGCCCCCCGTCGAACCAAGAAAGGGGCTCGGTCCCCATAGGTGTTGGTGGAGGCAGATTCCCCCCCCCCCCCACACACACACAACACTTGTGCTTCAGAGTAGCACCATGTTCTTCATATAGAGAGTCTCTTGAGTTATCACTTTCATATACTAGTGGGAATTTTCATTATAGAACTTGGCTTGTATATTCCGATGATGGGCTTCCTCAAATACCCGAGGTCTTCATGAGCAAGCAAGTTGGATGCACACCCACTTAGTTTCAGTTTGAGCTTTCATACACTTATAGCTCTAGTGCATCCGTTGCATGGCAATCCCTACTCCTGGCATTGACATCAATTGATGGGCATCTCCATAGCCCGTTGATTAGCTGCGTCGATGTGAGACTTTCTTTTTTTTGTCTTCTCCACACAACCTCCATCATCATATTCTATTCCATCCATAGTGCTATGTCCATGGCTTGCGCTCATGTATTGCGTGAGGGTTGAAAAAGCTGAAGCGCGTTAAAAAGTATGAACCAATTGCTCGGCTTGTCATCAGGGTTGTGCATGATAAATACTTTGTGTTAAGAAGACAGAGCATGACAAGATTATATGGATTTGTAGGGATAGCTTTCTTTACCGTTGATTATTTGAAAGACATGATTGTTTGTTGGGATGCCTGAGTATTGATGTCTTTATGTCAAATTATAGACTATTGCTTTGAATCACTTATGTCTTAATATTCATGCCATGATTAGATATATGATCAAGTTTATGCGATAGCATTCCACATCAAAAATTATCTTTTTTTATCATTTACCTACTCGAGGACGAGCAGGAATTAAGCTTGGGGATGCTGATACGTCTCCGTTGTATCTATAATTTTTTATTGTTCCATGCCAATATTCTACAACTTTTACATACTTTTGGCAACTTTTTATACTATTTTTGGGACTAACATATTGATCCAGTGCCCAGTGCCAGTTCCTGTTTGTTGTTGATAACCCACAAGAATAGGGGATCAATTGTAGCCTCTTTCGATAAGTAAGAGTGTCGAACCCAACGAGGAGCTAAAGGTAGAACAAATATTCCCTCAAGTTCTATCGACCACCGATACAACTCTACGCATGCTTTACGTTCGCTTTACCTAGAACAAGTATGAAACTAGAAGTACTTTGTAGGTGTTGTTGGATAGGTTTGCAAGATAATAAAGAGTGCGTAAATAGAAACTAGGGAATGTTTAGATAAAGAAGCAATAAAGTTAGTATAGCGAGTGGGGAAAAGTGGTGGTAGGAGTTGCGAAATTGTCCCTAAGCAATTGACTACTTTACTAGACCGATAACAAGTTTTATGTGGGAGAGGCCACTGCTAGCATGTCATCCCTGACTTGGAATTCTATGCACTTATGATTGGAACTCTTATCAAGCATTCTTCTTCTTCTTCTTCTTCTTCTTCTTCTTCTTCTTCTTCTTCTTCTTCTTCTTCTTCTTCTTCTTCTTCTTCTTCTTCTTCTTCTTCTTCTTCTTCTTCTTCTTCTTCTTCTTCTTCTTCTTCTTCTTCTTCTTCTTCTTCTTCTTCTTCTTCTTCTTCTTCTTCTTCTTCTTCTTCTTCTTCTTCTTCTTCTTCTTCTTCTTCTTCTTCTTCTTCTTCTTCTTCTTCTTCTTCTTCTTCTTCTTCTTCTTCTTCTTCTTCTTCTTCTTCTTTCTTCTTCTTCTTCTTCTTCTTCTTCTTCTTCTTCTTCTTCTTCTTCTTCTTCTTCTTCTTCTTCTTCTTCTTCTTCTTCTTCTTCTTCTTCTTCTCTTCTTCTTCTTCTTCTTCTTCTTCTTCTTCTTCTTCTTCTTCTTCTTCTTCTTCTTCTTCTTCTTCTTCTTCTTCTTCTTCTTCTTCTTCTTCTTCTTCTTCTTCTTCTTCTTCTTCTTCTTCTTCTTCTTCTTCTTCTTCTTCTTCTTCTTCTTCTTCTTCTTCTTCTTCTTCTTCTTCTTCTTCTTCTTCTTCTTCTTCTTCTTCTTCTTCTTCTTCTTCTTCTTCTTCTTCTTCTTCTTCTTCTTCTTCTTCTTCTTCTTCTTCTTCTTCTTCTTCTTCTTCTTCTTCTTCTTCTTCTTCTTCTTCTTCTTCTTCTTCTTCTTCTTCTTTCTTCTTCTTCCTTGACCTTCTCCCTAGATGGGAGAAGGGTTTCCCTTCTGGTACTTGGCTTCCATGGAATGGTAGGGGTGATAGCCCCTCCGAGATTGGATCTATCTCTCTTTCTCTCTCTGTTTCTGCGTTCTCCGATTCTGCCCTTTCACCGTTACTTATATTCCCGGAGATCCGTAACTCCGATTGGGTTGAAATTTGGACACGATTTTTATCCGGATATTAGCTTTCCTGCAACGAAAGAAGGGCACCAACCTCCTTACGGGGTGGCCACGAGGGCCCAGGGCGCGCCTGACCCCCTGGGGTGTGCCCCTGCCTCGTGGCCCCTTCGGGCATCGTCTCGTGTTGATTTTTCTTCCAAAAATTAACATATATTCCAAAAAAATCTCCTCCAGTTTTTATCCCATTTGGACTCCGTTTGATATGGATTTTCTGCTAAACAAAAAACATGCAACAAACAAGAACTGGCACTGGGCACTGGATCAATATGTTAGTCCCAAAAATAGTACAAAAGTTGCCAAAAGTATATGAAAGTTGTAGAATATTGGCATGGAACAATAAAAAATTATAGATACGACGGAGACGTATCAGCATCCCCAAGCTTAATTCCTGCTCTTCCTCGAGTAGGTAAATGATAAAAAAGATAATTTTTTGATGTGGAATGCTACCTAGCATAATATTGATCACATAATCTAATCCTGGCATGAATATTAAGACATAAGTGATTCAAAGCAATAGTCTATAATTTGACATAAAGACATCAATACTCAGGCATCCCAACAAACAATCATGTCTTTGAAAATATCAACGGTAAAGAAAGCTATATCTACAAATCATATAATCTTGTCATGCTCTGTCTTCTTAACACAAAGTATTTATCATGCACAACCCCGATGACAAGCCGAGTAATTGGTTCATACTTTTTAACAGGCTTCAGCTTTTTCAACCCTCACGCAATACATGAGCGCAAGCCATGGACATAGCACTATGGGTGGAATAGAATATGATGATGGAGGTTGTGTGGAGAAGACAAAAAGGGAGAAAGTCTCACATCGACACGGCTAATCAACGGGCTATGGAGATGCCCATCAATTGATGTCAATGCGAGGAGTAGGGATTGCCATGCAACAGATGCACTAGAGCTATAAGTGTATGGAAGCTCAAACTGAAACTAAGTGGGTGTGCATCCAACTTGCTTGCTCATGAAGACCTCGGACATTTGAGGAAGCCCATCATTGGAATATACAAGCCAAGTTCTATAATGAAAATTCCCACTAGTATATGAAAGTGATAACTCAAGAGACTCTCTATATGAAGAACATGGTGCTACTTTGAAGCACAAGTGTGGTAAAAGGATAGTAGCATTGCCCCTTCTCTCTTTTTCTCTCATTTTTTTGTGTTTTTATTTTTTTGGTGGGCTTCTTTGGCCTCTTTTATTTTTTGTGGGCTTCTTTGGCCTCTTTTATTTTTTTAAAGTCTGGAGTCTCATCCCGACTTGTGGGGGAATCATAGTGTCCATCATCCTTTCCTCACTGGGGCAATGCTCTAATAATGATGATCATCACACTTTTATTTACTTACAACTCAATATTACAACTCGATACTAGAACAAAAATATGACTCTATATGAATGCCTCCGGCGGTGTACCAGGATGTGCAATGATCTAGCGTAGCAATGACATAAAAAATGGACAAGCCATGAAAACATCATTCTAGCTATATTACGATCATGCAAAGCAATATGATAATGAATGCTCAAGTCATGTATATGATGATGATGGAAGTTGCATGGCAATATATCTCGGAATGGCTATGGAAATGCCATGATAGGTAGGTATGGTGGCTATTGAGGAAGATATAAGGAGGCCTATGTGTGATAGAGCGTACCATATCACGGGGTTTGGATGCACCGGCGAAGTTTGCACCAACTCTCGAGGTGAGAAAGGGCAATGCACGGTACCGTAGAGGCTAGCAAATTGCGAAAAGGTAAGAGTGCGTATAATCCATGGTCTCACATTAGTCATAAAGAACTCATATATTTATTGCAAAATTTTATTAGCCCTTGAAGCAAAGTACTACTATGCATGCCCCTAGGGGGATAGATTGGTAGGAAAATACCATCGCTCGTCCCCGACCGCCACTCATAAGGAGGACAATCAATAATAAATCATGCTCCAACTTCATAGCATAATGAGAGACTATACGTGCATGCTTCGGGAATTACAAACCTTAACACCAGTATTCTTACTAAACACAACCATTTACTAGTGCGTCCCACATATTATCATCTCTATATCGCAAAACTATTGCAAGGAATCAAACATATCATATTCAGTGATCTACAAGTTTTATGTAGGATTTTATGACTAACCATGTGAATGACCAATTCCTGTCATCTCTCTAAATAGATATAAGTGAAGCAAGAGAGTTTAATTCTTTCTACAAAAGATATGCCCACACTCTAACAAATATAAGTTAAGCAAAAGAGCATTCTACAAATGGCGGTTTTCTATGTGTAGGGAAACAGGCAATCCATACTTCAAATGATATAAGTGAAGCACATGAAGCATTCTATAAAGCCATAATCAAAAGATATAAGTGAAGTGCAAAGAGCATTCTATAAATCAACCATGGACAATCTCATACCAGCATGGTGCATAAAAGAAAAGTGAAAACTAAATACAAAAGACGCTCCAAGATTTGCACATATCACATGAACGAAACGAATCCGAAAACATACCGATACTTGTTGAAGAAAGATGGGATGCCTTCTGGGGCATCCCCAAGCTTAGATGCTTGAGTCTCCTTGAATATTTACAAGGCACCCTCAAGCTTGAGCTCTTGCCTCTCCCCCTTATCCTCATACCAAGACATCCTCGATCTTCGAACACTTCATCCACACAAAACTCAACCCAAAGCTCGGTAAGATCCGTTAGTATAATAAAGCAAATCACTACTCTAAGTACTGTTGCAAACCAATTCATATTTTGTTTTTTGCATAGTAGCTACTGTAATATAACTCTTCCATGGCTTAATCCACTGATAGAAATCGATAGTTTCATAAAAACAAGCAAACGATGCATCAAAAACAGAATCTATCTTAAACAGGACAGTCTGTAGTAATCTGAACATTCACCATACCTCTGGTACTCCACAAATTCTGAAACAATTAGGAAAAATAAACAATTTGTATAGCAAGATAGTGCAAAAAGTTTCACATCCGTTTGACGTTCCAGTAAAAAAATGTAAAATCGCGCACTATAGCCAAAGTTTCTGTTTTGCACCGCACAAACCAACAAGCAATGTAAACATCCTAAAGGAAAATCTTGGCACATTATTTTGTTTTTTTAACTTTATAAAAGCACACAACATAAATAAATGACTCTCTAAAACTTCCGGGTTGTCTCCCTGGCAGCGCTTTCTTTAAAGCCATTAGGCTAGGCATATAGTGCTCAAGTATTCCCAAGGTATATCAAAGCCAATTTTAATTAACAATGATTTGTGATTTAGTAGTGAGCAAAAAGTAACATATATCATGCAACAACGAAGTCTAACTCTCTTCCTATGCATCGGCATGTCATAAAAGAACAATTCAAGCACACATAGTAAAGGCCAATGCATAGTATAAGCAGTTTCTTGCAATTTTATCGTGTTGGAAACATAGAGAGGTGGAGATATAGTTACTCTCTCATAATAATTGCAAGTAGGAGCAGCAAGCACATGCATATTACATCTATCAAAATCATCATGTGTAGTAGTAAAACACAACCCATCAATATAATCCTTAATAAGGGCAAACTTCTCCGATATAGTGTAGTCGGGAGAATTCAAAAAGATAATAGGACTATCATGCGTGGGTGCAATAGCAACAATTTCATGTTTAACATAAGGAACTATAGCAAGTTCATCTCCATAAGCATAATTCATATTGGCATCTTGGCCACAAGCATAGCAAGCATCATCAAAAAGGGATATTTCAAAAGAATCAACGGGATCATAACAATCATCATTGCAATCATCCTTCGGTAAGCACGAAGGGAAATTAAACAATGTATGAGTTGAAGAGTTACTCTCACTAGAAGGTGGGCACGGGTAGCTAATCTGCTCTTCCTCCTTTTGTTCTTCGCTCTCCTCATCATCTTTTTCATACAATGAGCCCATAGTTTCATCAATTCCTTCTTCCATAGACTCCTGCAAAATATTAATCTCTTCTTGGACAGCGGAGGAGTCCTCAATATATGGTTTAATATAGGCATTAGAAGCATAGTTATCATAACAATATTTAAGTATGGCAAAATTTTCAGATTTGTAATGAGTAGCATCATACGTTTCAATCAAAGAAGCAATTTCATAAGCACCCTTAAAAGCAACAAATTCTTCAATTTGTTGAACATCATAGTAATTATAAACACCCTTAGCATACAAAGATACGATTCCATTATCACTAAACTCACATTGGTAGGGAAGGTGTTTCTTAGGGTTTTCAGAACAACAAGTAAAATCATATATTTCACATAAATTCCAAGCATAGCATTACAAATGATGAATTTGATCCAGTAGAAGTTTCCCTTTTGAGATAAGCGATGTCGCACATAACAAGCATGCTCATCTAAAGATTTGCCCTCAACTAAACTAGTTGTGGGTTTCAGCCCGAGCACATAGGGATCGAAGATGATCCAAGTAAAAAGCTTCAATAGTGTGATAGATTTTGAGTGGTTCTTCAACCATTGGTTCAGTAGGTGCCACTAGTTTTTTTAGTATTTTGTGTTTCCTACCCATAACTAAAGGTAGAAAACAAGAGCACAAAATAAAAACTACTTAGTGATAAAGCAAACAAGCACACACGAGAATATTCACCCCACGCTATAACTCCCCGGCAGCGGCGCCAGAAAGAGGTCTTGATAACCCACAAGTATAGGGGATCAATTGTAGCCTCTTTAGATAAGTAAGAGTGTCGAACCCAACAGGGAGCTAAAGGTAGAACACATATTCCCTCAAGTTCTATCGACCACCGATACAACTCTACGCATGCTTTACGTTCGCTTTACCTAGAACAAGTATGAAACTAGAAGTACTTTGTAGGTGTTGTTGGATAGGTTTGCAAGATAATAAAGAGCGCGTAAATAAATTCTAGGGACTGTTTAGATAAAGACACAATAAAGTTAGTATAGCGAGTGTGGAAAAGTGGTGGTAGGAGTTGCGAAATTGTCCCTAAGCAATTGACTACTTTACTAGACCGATAACAAGTTTTATGTGGGAGAGGCCACTGCTAGCATGTCATCCCTGACTTGGAATTCTATGCACTTATGATTGGAACTATTAGCAAGCATCCACAACTACTAACATTCATTAAGGTAAAACCCAACCATAGCATTAAGATATATTGGTCCCCGTTCAATCCCGCATGCATCAATTTCTATGGTAGGTTGAAGCTTCTGTCACTCTTGCCCTCTGATACATAGTCCTATCAACATACACCTAACCCTACGGTGTGATCCACGCGCGCTCTCATATGATGGGAACCAAAGGACAGCAACATAACCACAAGCAAATAAAACCAATCATAGAAATTCAC
Organism: Aegilops umbellulata; assembly: GCA_032464435.1. Taxonomy (NCBI): domain Eukaryota; kingdom Viridiplantae; phylum Streptophyta; class Magnoliopsida; order Poales; family Poaceae; genus Aegilops; species Aegilops umbellulata. The sequence continues at coordinate 294,731,581 of CP136060.1, forward strand.
CAATTACTGATAGGACAACGAAAATCTACTCAGACATCATAGGATGGCAACACATCATTGGATAATAATATGAAGCATAAAGCACCATGTTCAAGTAGAGGGTACAGCGGGTTGCAGGAGAGTGGACCGCAATAGATAGATGGGGGAAGGTGATGAAGATGTTGGTGAAGATGACGGAGGTGTTGGTGTAGATTGCGGTGACGATGATGGCCCCGGCGGCGTTCCGGCGCCACCGAGAGAGAGGGGGAGAGAGCCCCCCTTCTTCTTCTTCTTCTTCCTTGACCTTCTCCCTAGATGGGAGAAGGGTTTCCCTTCTGGTCCTTGGCTTCCCTGGCATGGGAGGGGCAAGAGCCCCTCCGAGATTGGATCTATCTCTCTGTCTCTCTCTGTTTCTGCATTCTCTGATTCTGCCCTTTCACCATTTCTTATATTCCCGGAGATCGTAACTCCGATTGGGTTGAAATTTGGACACGATTTTTATTCGGATATATATTAGCTTTCTTGCAGTGAAAGAAGGGCACCAACCGCCTTACGAGGTGTCCACGAGGGCCCAGGGCGCACCTAACCCCCTGGGGCGTGCCCCCCTGCCTCGTGGCCCCCTCGGGCATCATCTCGTGTTGATTCTTCTTCCAAAAATTAACATATATTCCAAAAAATCTCCGTCTATTTTTATCCCGTTTGCACTACGTTTGATATGGATTTTATGCAAAACAAAAACATGCAACAAACAGGAACTGGCACCGGGCACTGGATCAATATGTTAGTCCCAAAAATAGTATTAAAAGTTGCCAAAAGTGTATGAAAGTTGTAGAATATTGGCATGGAACAATCAAAAATTATAAATACGACGGAGATGTATCAGTTGCATGTTTTTTGTTTCTCAGAAAATCCATATCAAACAGAGTCCAAACGGGATAAAAACTAACGGAGATTATTTTTGGTATATATGTGAATTTTTGGAAGAAGAATCAATGCGAGACGATGCCCGAGGGGCCCACAAGGGTGAGGGGCGCGCCCTGGGTCCTCGTGGTCACTCCGTAAGGCGGTTGGTGCCCTTCTGTTGCCGCAAGAAAGCCAATATCTGAAGAAAAATCGTGTCCAAATTTCAGCCCAATCGGAGTTACGGAGCTCCGCGAATATAAGAAACGGTGAAAGGGCAGAATCTGGAACACAGAAGCAGAGAGAGACGGAGAGACAGATCCAATCTCGGAGGGGCTCATGCCCCTCCCATGCCATGGAAGCCAAGGACCATAGGGGAAACCCTTCTCCCATCTAGGGAGAAGGTCAAGGAAGAAGAAGAAGAAGGGGGGCTCTCTCCCCCTCTGTTCCGGTGGCGCCGGAACACCGCCGGGGCCATCATCATCATCATCGCAATCTACACCAACACCTCCGGGATCTTCACCAACATCTCCATCACCTTCCCCCATCTATCTACAGCGGTCCACTCTCCCGCAACCCGCTGTACCCTCTACTTGAACATGGTGCTTTATGCTTCATATTATTATCCAATGATGTGTTGCCATCCTATAATGTCTGAGTAGATTTTCATCGGTAATTGGTGAATTGCTATGATTGGTTTAATTTTCTTGTGGTTATGTTGCTGTCCTTTGGTGCCCATCATATGAGCGCGCGCGTGGATCACACCATAGGGTTAGTTGTATGTTGATAAGAATATGTATTGGAGGGCAAGAGTGACAGAAGTTTCAACCTAGCATAGAAATTGATGCATATGGGATCGAAGGGGGACCAATATATCTTAATGCTATGGTTCGGTTTTACCTTAATGAACGTTAGTAGTTGCGGATGCTTGCTAATAGTTCCAATCATAAGTGCATAGAATTCCAAGTCAGGGATGACATGCTAGTAGTGGCCTCTCCCACATAAAACTTGCTATCAGTCTAGTAAAGTAGTCAATTGCCTAGGGACAATTTCGCAACTCCTACCACCACTTTTCCACACTCGCTATACTAACTTTATTGTGTCTTTATCTAAACAGCCCCTATAATTTATTTACGTGCTCTTTATATTCTTGCAAACCTATCCAACAACACCTACAAAGTACTTCTAGTTTCATACTTGTTCTAGGTAAAGCAAACGTTAAGCGTGCGTAGAGTTGTATTGGTGGTCGATAGAACTTGAGGGAATATTTGTTCTACCTTTAGCTCCTCGTTGGGTTCGACGCTCTTACTTATCGAAAGAGGCTACAATTAACCCCCTATACTTGTGGGTTATCATTCATTCCATGAGATCATCGTGGAACATGTGGGATCCAATATGGGTATCCAGATCCTGCTATTGGTTATTGGCTGGAGAGGCATCTCGGTCATGTATGCATGGTTCCTGAACCCGTAGGGTCTACACACTTAAGGTTCAGTGACGCTAGAGTTGTAATGGGAATTGTATGTGGTTACCGAAAGTTGTTCGGAGTCTCGGAAGAGATCCCGGACGTCATGAGAAGTTTCAGAATGGTCCAGAGGTAAAGATTTATATATGGGAAGTCCTATTTTGGCCACCGGAAAATGTTCGGGATTTTTTGGTATTGTACCGGGAAGGTTCTAGAAGGTTTCGGAGTGGGGCCCACCTACATGAGGGACCCACATGAACGTAGGTAGTGGGGGCAAGGCCCCACACCACTGGTCAAGGCGCACCAAGACCCCCCCTTAAAAGGAATAAGATCATATCCCGAAGGGATAAGATCAAGAGCCCTAAAAAGGGGGATAACAATCAGTGTGGAAGGGAAAGGATGAGATTTATTTCCTCCCACCTTTGCCAACGCCCCAATGGACTTGAAGGGCAAGAAACCAGCCCCCTCTACCCCTATATTAGGGGGGAGGTGCATGGGAGCTTAACCCCTTGCCCTTGGCGCAACCCTGCTCCCTCCTACACCTTCTCCTCCTCCATAGCGCTCAGTGAAGCTCTGCCGGAGAACCACGAGCTCCATCACCACCATGCCGTCGTGCTGCCGGAGTTCTCCCTCAACTTCTCCTCCCCCCTTGCTGGATCAAGAAGGAGGAGACGTCCCCGGGTTGTACGTGTGTTGAACGAGGAGGCGCCGTCCGTTCGACGGTTGGATCGGATCTTCCGCGATTTGAATCGCCGTGAGTACGACTCCATCAACCACGTTCTTGTAACGCTTCCGCTTAGTGATACGTATCCAACGTATATATAATTTTTTTATTGTTCCATGCTATTATATTATCTGTTTTGGATGTTTAATGGGCTTTAATATGCTCTTTTATATTATTTTTGGAACTAACCTATTAACCGAAGGCCGAGTGCCAGTTTCTGTTTTTTTTGCCTACTTCAGTGTTTTGCAGAAAAGGAATACCAAACGTAATCCAAACGGAATGAAACCTTCGCGATGATCTTTCTTGGAACAAACGCAATCCAGAATACTTGGAGTTGAAGTCTGGAACTCCTTGAGGCGGCCACGAGGCAGGAGGGCGCGCCGGGGGGGGGGTAGGCGCGCCCCCACCCTCGTGGATCCCACGGAGCTCCACCGACGTACTTCTTTCGCCTATATATATACTGTTATACCCTAAAAACATCACGGGGGGCCACGAAACTACTTTTCCACCGCCGCAACCTTCTATACCCGTGAGGTCCCATCTTGGGGCCTTTTTCGGCGATCTGCCGGAGGGGGAATCGATCATGGAGGGCTTCTACATCAACACCATAGCCTCTCCGATGATGTGTGAGTAGTTTACCATCTTCGGGTCCATAGTTATTAGCTAGATGGCTTCTTCTCTCTCTTTGGTTCTCAATACAAAGTTCTCCTCAATGTTCTTGGTTATCTATTCGATGTAATACTCTTTTGCGGTGTGTTTGCCGAGATCCGATGAATTGTGAATTTATGATCAAGATTATCTATGAATATTATTTGGTTCTTCTCTGAATTCTTATATGCATGATTTGATATCTTTGCAAGTCTCTTCGAATTATCGTTTTAGTTTGGCCTACTAGATTGATCTTTCTTGCAATGGGAGAAGTGCTTAGCTTTGGGTACAATCTTGCGGTGTCCTTTCCCAGTGACAGTAGGGGCAGCAAGGCACGTATTGTATTGTTGCCATCGAGGATAAAAATATGGGGTTTATATCATATTGCTTGAGTTTATCCCTCTACATCATGTCATCTTGCTTAATGCGTTACTCTGCTCTTATGAACTTAATACTCTAGATGCATGCTGGATAACGGTCGATGTGTGGAGTAATAATAGTAGATGCAGAATCGTTTTAATCTACTTGACACGGACGTGATACCTATATTCATGATCATTGCCTAGATATTCTCATAACTATGTGCTTTTCTATCAATTACTCGGCAGTAATTTGTTCACCCACCGTAATACATGCTATCTTGAGAGAAGCCACTAGTGAAAGCCTTATTGGTTCGCAGAATTTAAAAAACACAAGAATAGAAAAAACCCACAGGAATAAAGTCCGAATGAATTCTTAGGAGAAAATCCTAAAGATTCCAATCTACATACGGATCAAACAATAACCATAAAAAAGTCATTAAAAATCAATGGAATTTCTTTAGATCAAAAGAGGCCAAAAATGCTTAGGGCACATTCTCTATCAACAAAATTCACATAATAACGGGTTCAATTATATCAAGGAAAAAAGAACTGGTTTCATCATTCATTTCATTCTACACCATCTGTTTCTAAATATAAGACGTCTCAGCACTTCAATTTAATCTGCCAAATTGTTTTACCTCATAGGATTCCGATTCGGTCGGTTTGATGGTTTGACGCGTCAATATTTGCGTGGCGCCGGTCCGGGAAAACCCACCACAAACCCAACTCATCTCAACTGCGAAACAGAACTCGCCTTCTTCCTCTCCCCGATCCCCAATTCCCCGAACACCTAACCCTAGCCCAAGAGCCGCCGGCGCGATGCTCCGCTCCCCCGGCCACTCCCCTCGCCAGCTCACCCCGTCGCCCTCCCCCGCCCCGTCCACCCCTCGCCCCGCCTCCCCCACCCCGTCCTCCGCCTCCGCCTCGGCGTCCACCCTCGCCACCACCTCCTCCAAGCGACGCCGCCCGGAGGTGCTCGACGAGGACAGCTACGTCGTCGCCATCGAGCGCATCATCGAGCGCGACTTCTTCCCCGACCTCCCGCGCCTCCGCGACCGCCTCGACTGGCTCCAGGCCGTGCGCTCCCGGGACCCGCTCCTCCTCCGCGACGCCCAGCTCAAGATCCTCGATCGCCGCCGCCGTCTCCAGCGCAACGGGCCCCTCCCCACCCCGACGCCCGCCACCTCCACCGCGCTCCGCTCACCGTCCTTCCTCGCGACCCCCGCCGTCGCCCCCTCCACCACAGGCGACCCCGAGGAGGAGGACGAGGACGTCTCTGCCGCGCTCTCGCTTGACGACTTCTTCCGCCGCTACACCAGCGAGGACAACGAATCCTTCTCGCGCATCCTTGAGAAGGTCAACCACCGCCGCCGCGAGCGCTATGCCCACCTCCTGGAGCCTGGCGAGGTGGCGGATAAACAGCTGTTGGAGGATGCTAAGCGCGACAGAATAACTGATGGCTATGGTACATCTGGGCAGCCACCGAGTACGTTGGAGGGTGCCAAATTTACGGCCAAGAATTTGCTCATGTACCACCCGGCCGACCGTGGGGAAGCGCCGCTCACTGATGAGGAGCTTGCGGTGCGGCTAAAGGGGCTCACCAAGGAGATCGACAAGTCAAACACCAGGTTACATGGGAAGGCTCTGGCTGAAGACGGGAGACCCAAAGAGGAGGAGGCAGCCGCCATACTGTATGCTCTAGTTGCAGGCTCTACTCCTGGAGGAATGGCGTACAATGATCCTGACAAAGGAAAGAAGTATGATTTGGAGGATCTAAGGAAGACACCAAACCCGTTTTACATTGAATCAGGGAAGAAAGCAGACAATGGGTACAGTTTTGTGAAGACACCATCGCCAGCACCTGGTGTGGACGAGTCCCCGTTCATGACATGGGGTGAGATTGATGGAACACCACTGAGGTTGGATCCTGACGAGACACCAGGTGGTAGTGAGAGGTCACATTTCAAGATCCCACCTCCACCTGTTCGAGATGTGAAGGCACACCTGCTGTCCAGGGATGCTGCGAAGAAGATAAAGGCACGAACACATATGTTTCACAAGCCACCATTGCCATCCCCTGTGAGAGGAGGCAGTGCAAGCCCCAGGAATCTGTCTCCTGCAGCACAGAAGTTTATGAGGAATGCCATCGCAAAATCCACACGAACCATTGATGAGTCTCTCCGTGCAAGTTACAGAGGGTCGACTCCATCTGCAGGCACCCCGAAGACAAGGTTTTCAACGGACCCAGGCTTGGGATCACGGTCTCCTTCGGCGAGAAAGGGTTCCACCCCTCCGTGGTGATTTCAGTAAATCCCAATGTTATATATATCCATTTCATAAACTGATAGATGCTATCCATGTATTGTATCGGGAAAAAATGATGGTAGTTTTTTCAGCTTGGAAATCTTAAGAGGGCTTGCCAGGTCATTAAACTATTCTTGCATTTGCATGGCAGGTTCCCTCAGTGTATTGTGATTTACTGATTTTGCAAAGGTCTTACTAAAATATGCCTTCACAACAAATTTCCTGTTTCTATAGTTTACAGGCAGTTTAATCTTATCAGAAAGTAGAATCTAGTCTAGGTTAAATCTACCTGACCTGAATATTAGAAACCAGAAATGCATATGATATGGTCGCAATAGTGGTGTTACCAAAATAACTTCTCGCGCATGTGCAAGATGCAAGACGGTTTGTCATCTTGGGTTTTGTTTGCTTGGCGTGTATTATAGCGATTATAACAGGTCATATCAGAGTTAAGGAATGACACTTAATTTAATGTATGTTTGGTAGTTGCACACTTAGGGCCAGTTCTTTTGAGCTATGCTGTGGAAATAAGCTCCTATGAAAATAAGCTCAAGATAAGCTCATGTGGAAATAAGCTCCATAGAATAAGCTAGCCAGTTCTTTTCGGTGCCCGTTTGTTCAGCTTATGTGTGGTATGATCAGTGAAAAGTCTGTAATGCCCTTGAACTATATTGTTGTTCACATTAAACGATACTGTGCTATTGTTTTTATCATTTTTCTGCCTGTGTATACAATATATAATGCTTTGAACATTATGGCAGAGAGCAACCTTCTTGTATTACCACAACATATATACTGATGATTTGAACAATCAGACCAAACCACATCCAAAACCCAATCACACGAATCATCTACTTCTAGGAGGGGAGGGGGAACGAGGTCCTTCCGCCGGAGTGCGGCGTCCGCGGCCGGAGTTGAGCACCCGCTGGATCGATCTGGAGTAACTGGTAGGAGACCGGGGCGGCAGGGGTACCCCCGAGGGAGGAGCAGCGGCGGGGGATGGAGGCCTACCCGCCGTCCATGCGCTCACCCGAGGGAGGAGCAGCAGCAGAGGAGCAGGGCACCGGCGGCGGCGGCGGCTAGCTGGAACCCTAGCGGCAGCGGCTAGCTGGAACCCTAGCGGCAGCGGCGCCTCTGTTTTGCGGGAGCTCGATGCGGGATGGGAACGACCGAACGAGAGCCTGTTTTTTTTTTGCGGGAGCTAAACTGGGACCTGGCGGTGGCATTTTTGCTGTAAATTGGGCAAACAACAGGGCCACATAGCTATACCCCTTCGGGGTTAAGTCAGAAGCTGCGGGAAGCTCCTCCCACCCAGCTTTTTCTCATTGTGAAGGGAAGAGTGATGGAAATAAGCTGAGCTAGCTTTTCCAAATCCAGTTCTTTTGAGCTTTTGGCTTATTTTGACAATAAGCTGAAATAAGCTAGAAAAGAACTGGCCCTTACTCTGTTGTTAGCGGAATATCTAAATTGATGGTAGTCGTTTCTTTAGTTCAGTTTGGATTCATGTAGCACATAACGTACACACACTTTCTTCCCATCATTTGATTGGATGACTTGATATATTGGGTCTCAAGTCCCAACTCTGAGGGCCTCTTTGATTCAAACGATTCTGAAAACGCAGGGGAGAAGTACTTACTAGTGCTTTTCTAGTTATGCTGCGGTCAAGTTTATTGTTCTTCCAGTTATACGATAACGAGATTATGATATATCTGTGGTTTACTAAATTTTATATAAATTTCTTTGTGAATGCCCTCGTATTGTGAAGTCCGTTTTGAGCCCCATTTGATCAGGCTAGTATATTAGAAGAAGTAAAACTGGTAGTGGCCTAGGCTATGTGTTGATTCACTGGTTTGCTCTCCGAGGCTGCTTATTTGGGTATGAAAGAAACTGTTCTTAATTTCATATATATGCTTTGAACTAGAATCTAGCCTATTTTTGTTCACATAGTAGAGGCCCATACAGGCCTTGTTTAGAAAAGCTTGGTTTGGAATTCACAATTAGGATAACCTAGTTAATTACTGTTTACTTGTTTATAGGCCAGCTTGGTTATGTCAATACTGACATTTTGTTTCGAATGCATTATGGGTTGCTGGGTTAACAGTTACACGCCCAGCCTTTTTGGCCTTCTTATTGCGGTGGTATGTTGGCCTTAGCCTTCTTTTTTTTCGAGAACACACTAGGTATTTTATTAGAAGAGAAATTTCACGAAGACACAAACCCCAAAAGAGAAGTCCACTTGTAAGTTAAGAAACAGAGAAAACTAAAGGGTAGAAACAGTGTCTTGGTGAAGAGAATTGAAATGATCCTGACCAAGTGAAATTAACTATGTATGCTCAACCGGATTGGGTGATTTTGTTCTCGCAAAAAAAAGAAGAAAGAAAAGGATTGGTTGATTTTGAAACCTACATTTTGAAGTCTTCATCCATTTTGAGGTTGGACATCATGGCATCAAAGTTTGAGATGCTGTGTAAAGCTTTTTGCTTGCTACTACATCATGCTGCTAAAGTTTTGTGATCCTAATGCTTTCATTACCAGAACGCCGTGCATAATTGCTGGAGTACTTAACTTCTGGTTATTTTTACAACTCAAAAGGAACTTCTGGTTATGCAGACACCGGGCTCTTATAAGGGCCTAGTTGTAAAATAATGCTGACGTTGGTCAGTGAAGTTAACTGAGTACTCCTGGACCGAGTTGGCTTTGTATGTCTTTGATTGATAACTTCTGTCTCGGCATTTATCTTCGCCAGACTCGGATCAATAAGGAATTTGCTGTAATCACCGTCAGGCTACGGAGTATAATCTTGTTTCAATCAGACTCGAGTCGTCAGGAATCCTTGTGCTCCCTAGGAATAGAGAGGCCTACCTAGGAAAGCTCTAATGTTTTTACTCCAAGTGGACCCACATGACAGTATTTTTTTTCGGGGGTACGCAAATTGCGTAGCATAGCTTTATAAAAGGAGAGAAAATTAATACATGACATCTACGACTCGTTGCGAACAACGAGCGTAGCTCAACACCACATCCAGCTATCCTCCGGACAGCCACACACAACAACACAACTACAACACGGAAAAACCTGCCCAAGACCGAAACACCTCGCCGCGTCTTGATCGACACTAAACACCTCCGAAGAACAGCAACTCCAGCTTCCTTTGGATTCATCCGCGACGACCATACATAGCGCCGGAGGAGAGCGGTCAGGGCCACGACGAACACCGGAGGAGCGCCAACAGGAAACTCAGTGTCCTTGCACGATGCTCCCAACAGAGAAACGACGTCACAGACGCCGCCATCATGCCGCCCCAGAGGACCAAGGCTTTCGCCCGGAGACAACGGCCAACACCAAGCACGAGGGAGATGGCGACACACTCGACGTCGCCTCCAGGAAGGGGAACGACACCTGCGGGTGCCATCGACGCCGGTTGGCCAAAACCGGACAGGATTTTCATCCGTAATGTTGCGCATCTCCACTCCGACGAGGTGCTGGGCAGCACCGTCCCTGAAGCCTCGCACCGCCGTCACCGCAGCAAATCCGCTGAAGCTGCGTAGCCGTGGTCCAGCACCACCCACACTGCCGAGAGAGCGCGGACCAGACCTCCACCAACATCACCGTCGAGAAGCAACCACATCCTCCAAGCGGAGCAAAAGCCAGATCCGCTCCATCGGCCTTCATCAACACCGAGAGACTGCCGCCAGATTGGATCTGGTCCGCCCTTCCAACCTCATTCCGGCGCCAACTCCACCGGGGCATCGCCGTGATCCCCTCACACGGAGGCGGCCGGAAGCCCGCTGCACGCCAAGACACCTTCCTGGCAGGGCCATCTCGGCGCCGCCTCCCCCATGGCTGATCCAACGCCGCCGCCACCGCCGTTCCTGGCGCTCCACCTGCAGGCACCTACCAGTAGTGCTCCTCGCCAGGATCCGGCGAACGCCCTCGACGTGCCCCCCGCAGTGCCTAGAGTCGCGGCCCAACCAACACCTCCAACCTAGCCGAAGAACAGCAGCCACTCCGCACCTCCAGCAAGGGCCAAGACCGCCCAAGACGACCGTCGCCCGCTCCAAGGGACGGCCTTGCGACGTCCCCAACACCAAGGGCTCGGAACGGACCCGAACAGGTTCAGATCTGACCCGCCTCGCCGCGGGCAACACCCACGCCAGCGCCACCGCGAGAGCGCCGTCGCTCGCCACACGGATCGCATGTGACCGACGCTCGCTGCTCGCCAGGAACGCCCTCCTAGCCGAGCCATCACAACGCCGCCACCAAACCTGGCCCGTAGCTCACGCTGTCGCCTCCAGCACGCCGTCGCGCCCGTCCGCCACCACCACACCGCTGCCCATCTTCGCCAGGACCACCTCGCCGGGGACACCGCTTCCGCCTGCACCACCATGGCGCTCAGCGGCAGCAGAGCCACGGCAACACCCCACCATGCCTAACAGCGGCCACAACCCGAATCCCGCCGCCCAGATCCAGTAAGGGGGATCCCGAGCCGGCGAGCCCCAGGCTGCACAGACCGTCCAGGCAGCACCACCGGACGCAGGCGCCCCAACACCACCGGCGCCGAGCAAGGACGCCGCCGAGCCTACGCCGCGGCGCGCCGCCAAGGCCACCAGCAGCAGATCCGGGTCGTCATCGGGGAAAGGGAGCGGAGCTGCGCCGGGGAGAAGCCCCGCCGCCGCCGCCGCTGCCAGGGCTTTGCCCCGGCAGTGGTCCACGGCGGCGGCGAGAGAGGGAGGCGGGGAAGGGAGGGCCGGCGGCGGGGATGTTGGGTTCCCCCCGTGTCGCCTCAGAGAGGGACGCGGGGGTCGGGAGGATAAAGTCTGTTACCCACATGACAGTATCGAAACTAACGTTCTCGCATTGGTTAAAATTTAGCCTGTTACCTTTTGTGAGGCTATGACTGCCGTCGTGTTTGAGGTGCCGCTGTATTTGGTCAAAGAATGTTTCACCGATTTAAAAACTGTCTTATGAATTTGAAAATTGTTCTAACATTCTAAGCCCCATAGGAATGTTGGTTCTTGGTGCGTCCGGTGTTGGGCGTCACTAGTGGGCCCACCTATAAGCGGGTATTTTGCACGTTTAGATTGTTTGGGCCAGTTCACAAGCTGTCATGACGCTTGTATGGTGCTCTTTGTGTTATGTCGGTGTGCGTGTCATCGTTCGTGGTCGATTGGTTTTGTGGACTATAAAGAAGCTCACGTAACCACCACCGAGACTAAATGATAACAATAATATAGCCACACATCAAACAATTCAACCTTCCTCTCAAAACAAATACTTTGCGACTTCTAAAAAATGTTCACAATTTTTGAAAAACATCATGAATTTAGACAATAATCAGAAATTTAAAAGTTGTTCATGAAGAGAGAAAATATCATGTTTTTCACGAATCTTAAAAAATGGTCAAGAATTTTTAAATGTTTGCGGATTGTAGAAGTTTGTGAATTAAAAAATATTCATGAAAACTAAAAAATCTTCAAAAAATTAAAATATGTTCATGAATTTTAGAAAATTGTTCACAAATTTGAATTTTGTTTATGATTTTATTTTTTTATGAATTTAAAGAACATTTCTGAATTTCAAAACATAATCATAAATTTGAAAAATATCCATAAAATAACAAAAAAACAAAATAATAATTTATAAAATTAAAATAAATTAAAAAAGAAAGCCTTGAGCTAATAACGCCTCTGGGGTCTGTTTTGCTCGAGAGACTCTGCGGTATGCGTGAAATATGAATTGCCATAATAACCTTGGGAGAAAAAAGAATAGAGTTAATGCGACAACTGAAAAATGTGCGGCAAAGCAAGAGTTACCCGTAGTATAAATGAACCGGTCAAATATCTCTGAATTGAATTATGGTATTTTTTCCCCTTGTTTTGAGATTACGACATGATGGTTTTGATAACCTTCGGGCGGGACATGCTGTTTTTTTGCACATAAGTAGAACTAGCACATATGCCCGTGCGTTGCAACGGGAGAGATTTTTTTGCGAGCAGCATCGGGAGAGATAAATGATGTGTCCATCAAAACGGTCTCCACAATAGTCGGGCGATAGAATGGAGAGCTGTGGTGTTCTTGTGGACAATGTTTGGCCCGCGAGATCTTTGTAGTACTGGAGTTGGTCGGAGTGGTGGCCACTACCCAACTCGTGCCTTTTTTTTTCTTCAGGTCCGCCTCCTTGTAGAAAAAGGCAAACAAAAACATCATTAATTTCTAGAAAAAGGCAAACAAAATTTGAAATAGGAAGATTTTTCAAATTCACAAACAATTTTTGAAAATATGACCATTTCTAAGGTGGGAGAAACGAACATTTTTGAAATTTGTGAAGAACTTTTGAAAATGTAAACTTGTTTTTAACATTCAAAACAATTTGTAAAAATGTTTTTTTAATCACGAACATTATTTTCAATTTGTGGCCATTTCAATAAAAATAATATTTTTCGAATTTCTATTACTTTTAAAATGAAATTTATTTTACAAATCTCGTACAATCTTGGAATTCTTTTTGAAAAAATGAGAACATCTTTTGAATGTCAAACAAATGTTGAAAGAAAATAAAACATTTAAAGGTCCAAATATTTTTCGAAATGGAAAGAAAATTTGCAATTCTAAGATTTAACGAAAATTAGTACAAGAAAAGAAATTTTGGAAAATTTAAAAAATAAATTTATTGAAAAAGGAAAAAATAACTTGAAAGGAAAAAAAGAAAAATAAAAAAGGAAAAATGTGGAAACAGGCCGGCCCATTATTGGGCGACCGATGAGAAGCTCCAATTATATATGCCGCTCCGTACGATAACTAAGGTTCCCAGCTGCATGCGCAGGATATAAATGGGTGGCTATTCTGGGCCTTAGCGCATGTGGCCCACGCACGAAATTCTGGACAAGAGTTTTTTTCTTTTCTAGCAGATGGACTACAAATTTTACTTATTTTCGAATTTCAAATATTTTTACAATGACATTTATTTTACAAATCTCGAACAGTATTTGAATTCTTTTTGCGAACATGTGAACATTTTTATAATTTCAAACAAATTTTGAACGAAAATAAAAAATTAAAAGTTGCAAATATTTTTGAATACGAACAATTTTTGAAATTATAAGATTTAAAAAAATAATACAAAAAATAAATTTAGGAAAATAAAAAAATAAATTTATGGGAAAAGGAAAAAATTACTTTGAAGGGAAAAGAATAGAAAAGGACTACAGAAAAAATAAAGCTGGGCCGGCCCAACATTGGGCGACCGATGGGAAGCTCGAACTATATGCCGCTTCGTGCGACAAATAAGGTTTCCCATCTGCATGCGCATGATTTAAATGGGTGGCTTTTCTGGGCCTTAACGCGTGCAGCCCATGTACGAAATTCTGGACAAAACTCTCAAAAAAAATTAGTACCACCTTGGATATGGTTTTTTTTTTGCGGTGAACAGATGAAAAAATTGGAGAAACGCACCTTGCTTTATTAGTAGGTATAGATTTTGAATCAGAACACCCCTCAAATATATGTGATTAGGGTGTTCTCGTTCTAAATTTTAGAAAAAGGGTGTTCTAGTTCTAACAACCTTTTGCTGCCGTACTATTTTTCTGTAAATTGGATTTGAATGTGAACTGGAAAATATGTGAAGAAAATGCCCAATATTCTCATCTTACTACATTGTATAGGCTTATACTTGATGGATGTGTGTGTGTGTGTGACCATAGACCTACGTGAGTCAGTTCATCCCTGCATTAGAGCAACTCTAACCGTAGTCGCCACATGGGCAATCGTCATAATGCATATGAAACGTGCTTCATATGTATTTGAAGGCTCGCCAAGTGATGCGTAAACTCAGTCACCTTATCTCAACATCCACAATTTTTTATTTCCTCTTGAAAACTATGATTTCCATCAAATTTAAACATTTGACACATCAAACAAACATCTACACAGTTTTTAGCAAGCTGCATTAGCAAAAGTGTAAGTGCATCTAGTTCCCTTGAAGGATTTTGATACTTAATGTCAACATACCTCAAGGAACCAATGCATCCTACAAGTTTATTTCAGAAAAAGTTCCTTGTGGGTGCAACAAAGGAATAGAAGATGATCCCTACGAAATGGATCAAGACGTGTGTTGGCCTAGCCGAAGGATTCCTCCTTTTCATTTTAGTAATCCAAGATCATATAGAGTCCATAGGCAATGCTGATACTATCAAAAAGGGGATGAGTCTATTGTCATGAGTTTTTTCTCCATGTGCTTAAAGATCAAACTCCAAAACCCTCATTTTAGCTCTTCCAGTCGGAATCACCGAGTCATTCACCAAAAAATAGTTGTTGCAAAAACCCTTCCATTTGGAGCTTCCAAGTGTTCCATTTGGAAACACCGAAGCATCTTCTAAGCTTTCTAGTGCCATGTTAGAATTTTTGAAGCCAATCGCTCAGAATTTCCGAGGCGACAACGAGTGTGTCACAACTGAAGTGTTCCCGTCGGAGCCTCCGAATGATTTTTTCTCAAACTTTCTGAACTGTTGAAAGTGGCTACCTTTGTGCACGTGAGAGTTTTTGCGCTGATCACTTTAGTGCTTTTAAGCCGTGTGTAGGATCGAAAGTATGTCTAGAGGGGGGGGGGTGATTAGACTACTTGACCAAATAAAAACTTAACCTTTTCCCAATTTTAGTTCTTGGCAGATTTTAGCTACTTTTGGACAAGTCAAGCAATCATCACACAGTTCAAGCAAGCATGCAAAGAGTGTATAGGCAGCGGAAAGTAAAGCATGCAACTTGCAAGAATGTAAAAGGAAGGGTTTGGAGAATTCAAACGCAATTGGAGACACGGATGTTTTTGGCGTGGTTCGGATATGTGGTGCTATCCTACATCCACATTGACGGAGACTTCAACCCACGAAGGGTAATGGTTGCGCGAGTCCACGGAGGGCTCCACCCACGAAGGGTCCACGAAGAAGCAAACTTGTCCATCCCACCATGGCCGTCGCCCACGAAGGACTTGCCTCACTAGCGGTAGATCTTCACGAAGTAGGCGATCTCCTTGCCCTTACAAACTCCTTGGTTCAACTCCACAATCTTGTCGGAGGCTCCCAAGTGACACCTAGCCAATCTAGGAGACACCACTCTCCAAGAAGTAACAAATGGTGTGTTGATGATGAACTCCTTGCTCTTGTGCTTCAAATGATAGTCTCCCCAACACTCAACTCTCTCTCACAGGATTTGGATTTGGTGGAAAGAAGATTTGAGTGGAAAGCAACTTGGGGAAGGCTAGAGATCAAGATTCATATGGTAGGAATGGAATATCTTGGCCTCAACACAAGGGTAGGTGGTTCTCTCTCAGAACGTGTGAGTTGGAAGTGTAGATGTGTTCTGATGGCTCTCTCCATGAATGAAGAGGAGGTGGAGGGGTATATATAGCCTCCACACAAAATCCAACCATTACACACAATTTACCAATCTCGGTGGGACCGAATCAGCAAACTCGGTCGGACCGATTTAGTAAACCTAGTGACCGTTAGTGATTTCGGTGGGACCGACATGCAACTCGGTAGGACCGATATGGTTAGGGTTAGGGCATAACATAATCTCGGTGAGACCGATTACACAAACTCGGTGAGACCGATTTGGTAATAAGCTATCCAGAGAGTTGGTCAGGTAAACTCGGTGGGACCGATTTGCTCTTTCGGTGAGACCGAAAAGTTACAAAAAGGAAACAAAGAGTTTACATTGCAATCTCGGTGGGACCGATCCGCTCTTTCGGTGAGACCGAAAAGTTACGAAAAGGAAACAGAGAAATTGCAATCCCATCTCAGTGAGACCGAGATCCCTATCGGTAGAACCGATTTGCTTAGGGTTTGGCAGTGGCTATGACATGTGAAACTCGGTGGCGCCGGATTGAAAGAATCGGTAGGTCCGAGTTTGACTTTAGGTTTAGGTCATATGTGGAAGTGGGAAAGTAGTTGAGGGTTTTGGAGCATATCACTAAGCACATGAAGCAAGAGGCTCATTAAGCAACACCTCATCCCTCCTTGATAGTATTGGCTTTTCGTATAGACTCAATGTGATCTTGGATCACTAAAATGTAAAATGAAGAGTCTTGAGCTTTTGAGCTTGAGCCAATCCTTTGTACTTAGCATTTTGAGGAATCCACTTTCATCATCCATGCCATGCCAATCATTGAGCTTTCCTGAAATAATCATCTTGGAATAGCATTAGCTCAATGAGCTATATGTTGTTATGAATTACCAAAACCACCTAGGGATAGTTGCACCTTCACCGTGTAATAAAGTTGGTACCAATCATATTTCTGACTGCTCCTATTTGTACACCCACCTATCACACTAGTTCATTCAAAGCAAACTTCACTCCCATCATATGTTTCGAGAGAGAACTCCACCTTGTGCGCATTTCAACGAACTTTCTACTCCAACTATCCAAGCCAATCCTCTAAGATCTTATTCCCTCTTGATTTCCACTCATTCCTCTCCAATCCGATAGCCATATCTTAGAGAGTTTGAGTGTTGATAAGATTATCTTTTTCAGCATGAGAGTAAAGGATTCATCACCAAGCAACCTCCATATTATTACTTTTGGAGGGTGTGTGCCTCCTAGATCGGTCAAGTGCTTGGAAGTCTTTGAGATTTTGAGGGCAGTCATGAAGCAGCCATATCTCGAGAAGTTTGGAAGGACTTGGACATCTAGAACTCTCCCACGAAGGGTCCATGAAGGACACTCACCCATGAACAACCCATGAAGTTTGTAAGGGCTTCGATATTCCCTACTTCGTGAAGATCTACCCTAGTTGACATGGTGGAATAGGCTAGTTGCCCATTTGTGGACCGCTCAGATCTTGGACCCTTCGTGAGTCAAAGCCTCCATCAACGTGGATGTAAGACGGTGCCAACTATCTGAACCACACAAAAATCTTCACTGAGCTGATACGTCTCCAACGTATCTGTAAATTTTGATTGTTCCATGCTATTAAAGTATCATTCTTGGATGTTTTATACTCATTTACTAGCAACTTTATATCATTTTTTGGGACTAACCTATTGACATAGTGCCCAGTGCTAGTTGCTATTTTCTGCTTGTTTTTTACTTTGCAGAATATCAATACCAAACGAAGTCCAAATACCATGAAGCTTTTTGGAGATTTTTTTTGGACAGAAGACACCCAGGGAGCCAAAGAAGTGCACGAGAGGAGGCCTGTGGGGCCCACTAGACACCACGGCGCGCAAGAAGGCCCAAGCATGCCCTGGTGGGTAGTGGGGCCCAAGGGAAGATTCTCCACCGACCTTTGCCTCTAAAAATACTATAAAATCCCAAAAACCCTAGGGGAGTCGACGAAACACAATTCCAGCCGCTACAAGTTCTAGAACTACGAGATCCAACCTAGGGGCCTTTTTCGGCACTCTGCCGTAGGGTCAACAATCATGGAGGGGTTCTTCATCATCACCCTTGCCCCTCCGATGATGTATGATTAGTTTACCACAGACCTATGGGCCCGTAGGTAGTATCTAGATGGCTTCTTCTCTATTTTTTATCTTCAATACAATGTTCTCCTCGATGGTCTTGGCGATCTATTTGATGTAACGATTTTTGAGGTGTGTTTGTTGGGATCGATCCGATGAATTATGAGTTTATGATCAATTCTATCCATGAATATTATTTGAGTATTTGCTGAACTCTCTTTATGCATGATTGTTATAGCCTCTGATTTATTCTCCGAAACTTTGGTTTGGTTTATCAACTAGATTGATTTTTTCTTGCAATGGGAAGAGGTGCTTTGTGATGGGTTCGATCTTGCGGTGCTCAATCTTAGTGACAGAAAGAGACATGACACGTTTGTATACTTTTGCGATGATTTTTCATGGACCAGAAGACATCCAGAGGAGTTGGAGTACACGTCAGGGAAGCCATGAGGTGGCCACAAGGTCAGGAGGCGCGACCAGGGGGGTAGGGCTTGCCCCCCACCCTTGTGGGCCCCTCGTGACTCCACCGACATATTTCTTCCGCCTATATATTCTCAAATATCCCAAAACCTACTGATGTCTACTACACAACCTTGTTCTTGTAGACGTTGTTGGGCCTCCAAGTGCAAATGTTTGTAGGACAATAGCAAATTTCCCTCAAGTGGATGACCTAAGGTTTATCAATCCGTGGGAGGCGTAGGATGAAGATGGTCTCTCTCAAACAACCCTGCAACCAAATAACAAAGAGTCTCTTGTGTCCCCAACACACCCAATACAATGGTAGATTGTATAGGTGCACTAGTTCGGCGAAGAGATGGTGATACAAGTGCAATATGGATGATAGATATGGGTTTTTGAAAACTAAAAATATAAAAACAGCAAGGCAACAAGCGATAAAAGTGAGCACAAACGGTATTGCAATGCGTTGAAACAAGGCCAGGGTTCATACTTTCACTAGTGCAAGTTCTCTCAACAATAATAAAAAATTGGATCATATAACTATCCCTCAACATGCAACAAAGAGTCACTCCAAAGTCACTAATAGAGGAGAGCAAACGAAGATATTATGGTAGGGTACGAAACCACCTCAAAGTTATCCTTTCTGATTGATCTATTCAAGAGTCCGTAGTAAAATAACTTGAAGCTATTCTTTCCGTTCGATCTATCATAGAGTTCGTACTAGAATAACACCTTAAGACACAAATCAACCAAAATCCTAATGTCACCTAGATACTCCAATGTCACCTCAAGTATCCATGGGTATGATTATACGATATGCATCACACAATCTCAGATTCATCTATTCAAACAAACACAAAGTACTTCAAAGAGTGCCCCAAAGTTTCTACCGGAGAGTCAAGACGAAAACGTGTGCCAACCCCTATGCATAAGTTCACAAGGACACGAAACTCGCAAGTTGATCACCAAAACATACATCAAGTGGATCACGTGATATCCCATTGTCACCACAGATAAGCACATGCAAGACATACATCAAGTGTTCTCAAATCCTTAAAGACTCAATCCGATAAGATAACTTCAAAGGGAAAACTCAATCCATTACAAGAGAGTAGAGGGGGAGAAACATCATAAGATCCAACTACAATAGCAAAGCTCGCGATACATCAAGATCGTATCACCTCAAGAACACGAGAGAGAGAGAGAGAGAGAGAGATCAAACACATAGCTACTGGTACATACCCTCAGCCCCGAGGGTGAACTACTCCCTCCTCGTCATGGAGAGTGCCGGGATGATGAAGATGGCCACCGGAGAGGGATTCCCCCCTCCGTCAGGGTGCCGGAACGGGTCTAGATTGGTTTTCGGTGGCTACAGAGGCATGCGGCGCCGGAACTCCCGATCTATTGTGTTCTCGGATGTTTTTAGGGTATATGGATATATATAGGCGAAAGAAGTCGGTCAGGGGATCCACGAGGGGCCCACAAGGGTGGGGGGCGCGCTCAGGGGGGTAGGGTGCGCCTCCCTGCCTTGTGGCTTCCTTAAAGCTTCCCTGACGTCTACTCCAAGTCTCCTGGATTGCTTCCGTTCCAAAAATAACTCTGCCGAAGGTTTCATTCCGTTTGGACTCCATTTGATATTCCTTTTCTTCGAAACACTGAAATAGGCAAGAAAACAACATTTTGGGCTGGGCCTCCGGTTAATAGGTTAGTCCCAAAAATAATATAAAAGTGTATAATAAAGCCCATAAACATCCAAAACGGGTAATATAATAGCATGGAACAATAAAAAATTATAGATACGTTGGAGACGTATCAAGCATCCCCAAGTTTAATTCCTGCTCGTCCTCGAGTAGGTAAATGATAAAAACAAAAAATTGATGTGGAATGCTACCTAACATATTTATCAATGATATATTCTTTATTGTGACAAGAATATTAAAATCCATAAGATTCAAAACAAAAAGTTTAATATTGACATGAAAACAATAATACATCAAGCATACTAACAAAGCAATCATGTCTTCTCAAAATAACATGGCCAAAGAGAGTTATCCCTACAAAATCATATAGTCTGGCTATGCTCTATCTTCATCACACAAAATATTTAAATCATGCACAACCCCGATGACAAGCCAACCATTCGTTTCATACTTTTGATGTTCTCAAACTTTTTCAATCTTCACGCAATACATGAGCGTGAGCCATGGACATAGCACTATAGGTGGAATAGAATGGTGGTTGTGGAGAAGACAAAAAGGAGAAGATAGTCTCACATCAACTAGGCGTATCAACGGGCTATGGAGATGCCCATCAATAGATATCAATGTGAGTGAGTAGGGATTGCCATGCAACGGATGCACTAGAGCTATAAGTGTATGAAAGCTCAACAAAAGAACTAAGTGGGTGTGCATCCAACTCGCTTGCTCATGAAGACCTAGGGCATTTTGAGGAAGCCCATCATTGGAATATACAAGCCAAGTTCTATAATGAAAATTCTCACTAGTATATGAAAGTGACAACATAGGAGACTCTCTATCACGAAGATCATGGTGCTACTTTGAAGCACAAGTGTGGTAAAAGGGCAGTAGCATTGCCCCTTCTCTCTTTTTCTCTCATTTTTTGTTTTTTGTTTTTTGGGGCCTTCCCTTTTTTTATGGCCTCTTTTTTATTTTTTATTTGGGCTTCTTTGGCCCCTTTTATTTATTTTTTTCGTCCGGAGTCTCATCCCGACTTGTGGGGGAATCATAGTATCCATCATCCTTTCCTCACTTGGGACAATGCTCTAGTAATGATGATCATCACACTTTTATTTACTTACAACTCAAGAATTAGAACTCAATACTTAGAACAAAATATGACTCTATGTGAATGCCTCCGGCGGTGTACCGGGATATGCAATGAATCAAGAGTGACATGTATGAAAGAATTGTAAAGGTGGCTTTGCCACAAATACGATGTCAACTACAAGATCATGCAAAGCAATATGACAATGATGAAACGTATCATAACAAACGGAACGGTGGTAAGTTTCATGGCAATATATGTCGGAATGGCTATGGAAATGCCATAATAGGTAGGTATGGTGGCTGTTTTGAGGAAGGTAATGGTGGGTGTATGGTACCGGCGAAAGTTGCGCGGCACAAGAGAGGCTAGCAATGGTGGAAGGGTGAGAGTGCGTATAATCCATGGACTCAACATTAGTCATAAAGAACTCACATACTTATTGCAAAAATCTATTAGTTACCGAAACAAAGTATTACACGCATGCTCCTAGGGGGATAGATTGGTAGGAACAGACCATCGCTCGTCCCTGACCGCCACTCATAAGGAAGACAATAAATAAATAAATCATGCTCCGACTTCATCACATAACAGTTCACCATACGTGCATGCTATAGGAATCACAAACCTTAGAACGAGTATTTCTCAAATTCACAACTACTCAACTAGCATGACTCTAATATCACCATCTTCATATCTCAAAACAATCATAAATAATCAAACTTATCTTAGTATTCAATGCACTTTATATGAAAGTTTTTATTATATCCCTCTTGGAAGCCTATCATATTAGGACTAAATTCATAACCAAAGCAAATTACACTGCTGTTCTAAAGACTCTCAAAATAATATAAGTGAAGCATGAGAGTTCATCTATTTTCTTCAAATAAAACCACCGCCGTGCTCTAAAAGGATATAAGTGAAGCACTAGAGAAAATGACAAACTACTCCGAAAGATACAAGTGAAGATCAATGAGTAGTCGAATAATTATGCAACTATGTGAAGACTCTCTAACATTTAAGAATTTCTGATCTTGGTATTTTATTCAAACAGCAAGCAAAGCAAAAGAAAATAAAATGACGCTCCAAGCAAAACACATATCATGTGGTGAATAAAAATATAGCTCCAAGTAAAGTTACCGATGAATGAAGAAGAAAGAGGGGATGCCAACCGGGGCATCCCCAAGCTTAGGCTCTTGGTTGTCCTTGAATATTACCTCGGGGTGCCTTGGGCATCCCCAAGCTTAGGCTCTTGCCACTCCTTATTCCATAGTCCATCGAATCTTTACCCAAAACTTGAAAACTTCACAACACAAAACTTAACAGAAAACTCGTAAGCTCCGTTAGTATAAGAAAATAAATCACCACTTAGGTACTGTTGTGAACTTATTCTAAATTCATATTGGTGTAATATCTACTGTATTCCAACTTCTCTATGGTTCATACCCTCTGATACTACTCATAGATTCATCAAAATAAGCAAACAACACATAGAAAACAGAACCTGTCAAAAACAGAACATTCTGTAGTAATCTGTATCAAATGTATACTTCTGGAACTCCAAAAATTCTAAAATAAATTGGTGGACATGAGGAATTTATATATTAATCATATTAAAAAAGAATTAACCTAAAATCACTCTTCAGTAAAAAATGGCAGCACATCTCGTGAGCGCTAAAGTTTCTGTTTTTTACAGCATGATCATAAAGACTTCACCCAAGTCTTCCCAAAGGTTCTACTTGGCACAAACACTAATTAAAACATAAAACCACATCTAACCAGATGCTATATAGATTATTTATTACTAAAAAGGAGCAAAAGCAAAGGACAAAAATAAAATTGGGTTGCCTCCCAACAAGCGCTAACGTTTAACGTCCCTAGCTAGGCATGATGATTTCAATGATGCTCACATAAAAGATAAGAATTGAAACATAAAGAGAGCATCATGAAGAATATGACTAGCACATTTAAGTCTAACCCACTTCCTATGCATATGGATTTTCTGAGCAAACAACTTATGTGAACAATAATCAACTAGCATAGGAAGGCAAAACAAGCATAACTTCAAAACTTTAAGCACATAGAGAGGAAACTTGATATTATTGCAATTCCTACAAACATATATTCCTACCTCATAATAATTTTCAGTAGCATCATGAATGAATTCAACAATATAACCATCACATAAAGCATTCTTTTCATGAGCCACAAGCATAGAATTTTTATTACTCTCCACATAAGCAAATTTCTTCTCATGAATAGTAGTGGGAGCAAACTCAACAAAATAACTATCATGTGAGGCATAAACCAATTGAAAAATAAAATCATGATGACAAGTTTCATGGTTATCATTATTCTTAATAGCATACAAGTCATCACAATATTCATCATAGATAGCAACTTTGTTCTCATAATCAATTGGAACCTCTTCCGAAATAGTGGATTCATCAGCAAATAAAGTCATGACCTCTCCAAATCCACTTTCATAATTATCACAATAATATTCAACATCCTCCAAAATAGTGGGATCATTACTTCCTAAAGTTGACACTCTTCCAAACCCACTTTCATCAATATGATCATCATAAATAGGAGGCATGCTTTCATCATGATAAATATTCTCATCAAAACTTGGGGGGCTAAACATATCATCTTCATCAAACATAGCATCCCCAACCTTGTGGATTTGCATATCATTAGCATCATGGGTATTCAAAGAATTCATACTAACAACATTGCAATCATGCTCATCATCCACAGATTTAGTGCCAAACATTCTAATGCATTCTTCCTCTAGCAATTGAGCACAATTATCGGAATCCTTATTCTCATGAAAGATATTAAAAATATGAAGCATATGAGGCACCCTCAATTCCATTTTTGTTGTTGTTTTCTTTTATAAACTAAACTAGTGATAAAACAAGAAACTAAAAGATTCGTTTGCAAGATCTAAAGATATACCTTCAAGCACTAACCTCCCCGGCAACGACGCCAGAAACTGATTGATGTCTACTACACAACCTTATTCTTGTAGACGTTGTTGGGCCTCCAAGTGCAGAGGTTTGTAGGACAGTAGCAAATTTCCCTCAAGTGGATGACCTAAGGTTTATCAATCCGTGGGAGGCGTAGGATGAAGATGGTCTCTCTCAAACAACCCTGCAACCAAATAATAAAGAGTCTCTTGTGTCCCCAACACACCCAATACAATGGTAAATTGTATAGGTGCACTAGTTCGGCGAAGAGATGGTGATACAAGTGCAATATGGAAGGTAGATATGAGTTTTTGTAAAATTAAAATATAAAGACAGAAAGGTAGCAAGCGATAAAAGTGAGCACAAACGGTATTGCAATGCGTTGAAACAAGGCCTAGGGTTCATACTTTCACTAGTGTAAGTTCTCTCAACAATAATAACATAATTGGAGCATATAACTATCCCTCAACATGCAACAAAGAGTCACTCCAAAGTCACTAATAGAGGAGAGCAAACGAAGATATTATGGTAGGGTACGAAACCACCTCAAAGTTATCCTTTCTGATCGATCTATTCAAGAGTCTGTAGTAAAATAACATGAAGCTATTCTTTCCATTCGATCTATCATAGAGTTCGTACTAGAATAACACCTTAAAACACAAATCAACCAAAACCCTAATGTCACCTAGATACTCCAATTGTTGGAAATATGCCCTAGAGGCAATAACAAAAGATTATTATATTTCCTTGTTCATGATAATTGTCTATTGTTCATGCTATAATTGTATTGTCCAGAAATCGTAATACATGTGTGAATACATAGACCACAATGTGTCCCTAGTGAGCCTCTAGTTGACTAGCTCGTTGATCAACAGATAGTCATGGTTTCCTGGCTATGGACATGGAGATGTCATTGATAATGGGATCACATCATTAGGAGAATGATGTGATTGACAAGACCAAAACCTAAGCATAGCATAAAGATCGTGTAGTCCGTTTGCTAGAAGCTTTTGCAATGTCAAGTATCATTTCCTTAGACCATGAGGTTGTGCAACTCCCGGATACCGTAAGAGTGCTTTGGGTGTGCCAAACGTCACAACGTAACTGGGTGGCTATAAAGGTACGCTACGGGTATCTCCGAAAGTGTTTGTTGGGTTGGCACGAACCAAGACTAGGATTTGTCACTCCGTATGACGGAGAGGTATCTCTTGGCCCACTCGGTAATGCATCATCATAATGAGCTCAATGTGACCAAGGGGTTAGTCACGGGATCATGCATTACGGTACGAGTAAAGTGACTTGCCGGTAACGAGATTGAACAGGGTATTGGGATACCGACGATCGAGTCTCGGGCAAGTAACGTACCGATTGACAAAGGGAATTGAATACGGGATTGATTAAGTCCTCGACATCGTGGTTCATCCGATGAGATCATCGAGGAGCATGTGGGAGCCATCATGGGTATCCAGATCCCTCTGTTGGTTATTGACCGGAGAGGCGTCTCGGTCATGTCTGCATGTCTCCCGAACCCGTAGGGTCTACACACTTAAGGTTCTGTGACGCTAGGGTTGTAAAGATATGTATATGTAGTAATCCGAAATTTGTTCGGAGTCCCGGATGAGATCTCGGACATCACGAGGAGTTCTGGAATGGTCCGGAGGTAAAGAATTATATATAGGAAGTGCAGTTTCGGCCATCGAGAAAGTTTCGGTGGTCACCGGTATTGTAGCGGGACCACCGGATGGGTCCCGGGGGTCCACCGGGTGGGGCCACCCATCCCGGAGGGCCCCATGGGCTGAAGTGGGAGGGGGAACCAGCCCATAGTGGGCTGGTGCGCCCCCCTAGGCCCACCCCTGTGCCTAGGGTTGGAACCCTAGGGTGGGGGGGGGGGGCGCCCCACTTGCCTTGGGGGGCACTCCACCCCCCTTGGCCGCCGCCCCCCTTGGGAGATTGGATCTCCAAGGGCCGGCGCCCCCCCAGGGGCCTATATAAAGGGGGGGAGGGAGGGGGCAGCCGCACCCTACAGCCTTGCGCCTCCCTCTCCCCTGCTACACCTCTCCCTCTCGCGCAGACGCTCGGCGAAGCCCTGCTGCAGGTGACAACTGCATCCACCACCACGCCGTCGTGCTGCTGGATCTTCATCAACCTCTCCTTCCCCCTTGCTGGATCAAGAAGGAGGAGACGTCATCCGCTCCGTACGTGTGTTAAACGCGGAGGTGCCGTACGTTCGGCGCTTGGTCATCGGTGATTTGGATCACGGCGAGTACGACTCCATCATCCACGTTCTAGTGAACGCTTCCGCTCGCGATCTACAAAGGTATGTAGATGCAATCTGAATACTCATTGCTAGATGAACTCATAGATGGATCTTGGTGAAACCGTAGGAAATTTTTTGTTTTCTGCAACGTTCCCCAACAGTGGCATCATGAGCTAGGTTTATGCGTAGTTCTCTTTGCACGAGTAGAACACAATTGTTGTGGGCGTTGATGTTGTCAACTTTCTTGCCGCTACTAGTCTTATTTTGCTTCAGCGGTATTGTGGGATGAAGCGGCCCAGACCAACCTTACACGTACGCTTACGTGAGACCGGTTCCACCGACTGACATGCACTAGTTGCATAAGGTGGCTGGCGGGTGTCTGTCTCTCCTACTTTAGTTGGAGCGGATTCGACGAAAAGGGTCCTTATGAAGGGTAAATAGAAGTTGACAAATCACGTTGTGGCTTTTACGTAGGTAAGAAAATGTTCTTGCTAGAACCCTATTTCAGCCACGTAAAACTTGCAACAACAATTAGAGGACGTCTAACTTGTTTTTGCAGCAAGTGCTTTGTGATATGATATGGCCAAAGTTGTGATGAATGATGAATGATATATATGTGATGTATGAGATCATGTTCATGTAATAGGAATCACGACTTGCATGTCGATGAGTATGACAACCGACAGGAGCCATAGGAGTTGTCATTATTCTTTTATGACCTGCGTGTCAATGGAAACGCCATGTAAATTACTTTAATTTATTGCTAAACGTGTTAGCCATAGTAGTAGTAGAAGTAATAGTTGGCGAGCAACTTCATGGAGACACGATGATGGAGATCATGATGATGGAGATCATGGTGTCATGCCGGTGACAAGGTGATCATGGAGCCCCAAGATGGAAATCAAAGGAGCTATATGATATTGGCCATATCATGTCACTATTATTATTTGATTGCATGTGATGTTTATCATATTTTTGCATCTTGTTTACTTAGAACGACGGTACTAAATAAGATGATCCCCCATAATAATTTCAAGAAAGTTTTCCCCCTAACTGTGCACCGTTGCGACAGTTCGTTGTTTCGAAGCACCACGTGATGATCGGGTGTGATAGATTCCAACGTTCACATACAACAGGTGTAAGACAGATTTACACATGCAAAACACTTAGGTTATCTTGACGAGCCTAGCATGTACAGACATGGCCTCGGAACACGGAGGACCGAAAGGTCGAGCATGAGTCGTATAGAAGATACGATCAACATGGAGATGTTCACCGATGATGACTAGTCCGTCTCACGTGATGATCAGACACGGCCTAGTCGAGTCGGATCATGTTTCACTTAGATGACTAGAGGGATGTCTAATCTGAGTGGGAGTTAATTAATAATTTGATTAGATGAACTTAATTATCATGAACTTAGTCTAAAATCTTTACAATGTGTCTTGTAGATCAAATGGCCCACGCTAATGTTGCCCTCAACTTCAACGCGTTCCTAGAGAAAACCAAGCTGAAATATGATGGCAGCAACTATACGGATTGGGTCCGGAACCTGAGGATCATCCTCATAGCTGCCAATAAAAGATTATGTCCTAGATGCACCGCTAGGTGAAGCACCATTCTGTAACGCCCTCGATGCGGCTATATCTCCCACGTGTCGAAGCACGACTTAGAGGCATAACCGCATTGAAAGCAATGTCGCAAGTGAGGTAATATTCACACAACCCATGTAATACATAAGGGAAAGAGATACATAGTTGGCTTACAATCGCCACTTCACACAATACATGAGTAAAGCATTACATCATACAGATACAATCAAGGTCCGACTACGGAACCAAAAAAAAGAAGACTACCCCAAATGCTACACAGATCCCCGATCGTCCCGACAGGGCTCCACTACTGATCAACTAAAACGAAACAACACAATGAACAAGATCTCCATCGAGCTCCTCCTTGAGCTCGGGTGCGTCACCTGCAAACTGGTTTTGGAAGTATCTGTGAGTCACGGGGACTCAGCAATCTCACACCCGCGAGATCAAGACTATTTAAGCTTATAGGTAGGGTAAAAGGTATGAGGTGGAGCTGCAGCAAGCGACTAGCATATATGGTGGCTAACATACGCAAATGAGAGCGAGAAGAGAAGGCAAAAGCACGGTCGAACAACTATGATCAAGAAGTGATCCTGAAACTACTTACGTCAAGCATAACTCCAACACCGTGTTCACTTCCCGGACTCCGCCGAGAAGAGACCATCACGGTTACACACGCGGTTGGTGTATTTTAATTAAGATCAACTTCGGGTTTTCTACAACCGGACATTAACAAATTCCCATCTGCCACATAACCGCGGGCACGGCTTTCGAAAGTTCAAACCCTGCAGGGGTGTCCCAACTTAGCCCATGATAAGCTCTTGCGATCAACGAAGGATATTCCTTCTCCCCGGGAAGACCCAATCAGTCTCGGAATCCCGGCTACAAGACATTTCGACAGTAATAAAACAAGTCCAGCAAGACCTCCTGATGCGCCGACATCCTGATAGGAGCTGCACATATCTCGTTCTCAGGGCAACACCGGATAAGCGAAGCGTACAGGTACCAACATAACCCAAGTTGCCAAGGGACGGTCCCGCACGGTGCTCTAGTTTGGACCAACACTTAGACAAGCATTGGCCCGGGGGGCTAAATAAAGATGACCCTTGGGTTAATTACTCCCAAGGGAAAGTAGGTGGTGGTGAGGCAAATGGTAAAACCAAGGTTGGGCTTCGCTGGAAAAGTCTTATTCAAAGCGAACTATCAAGGGGGTCCCATAAATCACCCGACCGCGTTAGGGATGCAAAATCCGGGAACATAACACCGATATGACGGAAACTAGGGTGGCAGGAGTGGAACGAAACACCAGGCATAAGGCCGAGCCTTCCACCCTTTACCAAGTATATAGATGCATTAATTAAATAAGATATATTGTGATATCCCAACAAGTAAACATGTTCCAATCAAGGAACAACATCTCCATGTTCCAACAAGGAACAAACTTCATCTTCACCTGCAACTAACAACGCTATAAGAGGGGCTGAGCAAAGCGGTAACATAGCCAAACAACGGTTTGCTAGGACAAGGTGGGTTAGAGGCTTGACATGGCAATATAGGAGGCATGATAAGCAAGTGGTAGGCATCGCAGCATAGGCATAGCAAAAGAGCGAGCAACTAGCAAGCAAAGATAGAAGTGATTTCGAGGGTATGGTCATCTTGCCTGAGATCCCGCTAGGAAGAAGAACGAGTCCATGAAGAAGACAAACGGACGTAGTCGAACGAATCCTCACAACTCTGGAACGAAACCGAAGCTAACGAGAGAAGGAACCCGGAAAGAAACAAACAACATGGTAAACAACCATCACATAAACATGGCATGATGCGCAACCAAGTATGATGCATGTCCGGTTTAAAGAGCATGGCATGGCAAAGTGCAACAAACAACACTACAAATTAAGTGGAGCTCAATATGCAACGGGTTGCATATTGGAGAAACACCACATCAATTTATTTAGTTCGCTCTCGTTTAGGTACTCAACAAGATTAAATGTTGGTTAACGTGGCAAGAGGTGAAGCATAATAAAACTAACTATTTAGGCAAGTTTAAATGAGGCCGGAACAACAAACAACATATTCCGGAAAATCCTCATATGCATATTTTTGATTTGGTACTGTTCTGCCTAAAACCATATTTTATTGTTTTTAGACAGGAAAATAAAGTGCAACATGTTAATCTATGCATTTTTATCCCATTTACATATAAAGTTTATTTAAATCCAAGTTCCGGTTAATTAGTTATGAATTAAATCATTTTAACATGGCAATAGGCAAATATAAGCAAACCTCATTTTAAGCATTTTAAACATGGATGGAAATGACATATTATGAAACTAGATGCAATTCTAAGCATATTTCATATATTAAGTTTTTACATATGATGCATGGTGGGAGAGTTATTATATGCATGATCATGAAGGGGTTTTATGCAAAACTATTATCTCAGGAAAAGCTAAATTCGTAGCAGCAGGGAAAAAAATACACAACGGGCCGAATCTGGCTAGGCCAAGTGTACAGGAGAGGGCTGGAGGGGCTGCTCACTTTGGGCCAGGCCCAGGAGGAGGAGGGAGGCCGGATCTGGGCTTTGAGGCTGTTGGCCCAAGCGTTGTCGCGGTCAACGCGTGCTAGTGGATCGAGCGGGCGCCTCGTCCTGGAAGTACAGGACGCAGGCGGCGGGAGCGATGACAGCGAACTTGGCGCGCGAAGAACTCAGGCGGGCGCAGGAGGTCTCCGGTGAGGTCAGCAGGGCGAGGACGACGGTGAGGAACTTGGCGCGGCTGCGGAGCCTTAGGCGATGGACGGGCGACGAGGAGGTCGTCCATGTCGACGGGAACCTGCGGGGTTCTCTATAGGCGCTCGGGCGATGAGGAGGTCAGGGCGCCGGCGGACGGTGTGGTGGGGCTTGCTCCGGTGAGAAACGAGGTGGAAGCAGGGTCGGGCGACGCTCGAGACTGCTGCTGCTTCGGTAGCCGGCGGCCATGGCTCCCTGCGAGGAACAACGGGAC
Source organism: Aegilops umbellulata (assembly GCA_032464435.1). Lineage (NCBI taxonomy): Eukaryota > Viridiplantae > Streptophyta > Magnoliopsida > Poales > Poaceae > Aegilops > Aegilops umbellulata. The sequence continues at coordinate 294,762,479 of CP136060.1, forward strand.
GGGGAGAGTGATTCAGAGAGAGAGAGAGAGAGCAGCGGGGAAGGAGGAGAAGGAGGGCACGGCCTGGTGATGCAGTCCGGTTGCCTGCTCCGGCGAGGAGCTGTAGGCGCGGGCGACGAGGAGGAGGCAGGAGCATCGGGTGCTCTCGGACGAGGGCGACGATGAGGCCAATCCATGGCGAAGCAGAGGTGCGGGGACGAGGAGGACAGCCTTGTGCGTTCCCTCGGGGCATGCGGGCCGAGCTCGGGATGGCCATGGCGCGAGAACTACTGGAGGTGGTCATCGGCAGTGGCGCCGGTCGTCGAGGTGAGGTGGTGGAGCGGTGGATGGATGGATCGATGGAATTGGCTGGATTTGGATGACTAGTGTGAAACAGAGGAGGGGATGGATCCCAAGAGATTTCGAGTGGGTGGCGGCGGCGGACACGGGATTGATGGGACAGATCCCTAGGGTTGCCCACTATTTATATGGCAAAGTGATTTAGGGTAGAGGCTATCACGTCCCTACGATCGCAATTGGACGGTCGCGAATAAAATAGTTGGGGAGTCTAAATAAGAAAACGGTGATATTACGGAGATGTTTTTATAGACGTTAGGGGATGATCCGGACACAACGGTAGCGACAGTCCGGTTCGGGTCCGGGACAACTTTCGGACGCACGCGCAAGGTGGTCCACGGGCTGACGAGAGAGGTTAGGTTGGGTCTGGCGGATTGTGAAGAGCGGGTTGGTCTGAGAGAAGAGGGGAGAGATGCAGCCCGGCACGGTTTCCGGAGACCGAAAACATCCGACGTTAGACCGGCTATAATGCCGCTATATTTATTCGTTGGGGCGTCAAACGAACTCCGATTGCGATGAAACTTGACAGGCGGTCTGTCTACACTATAATAAGACCGCACACCAAATGTCAACCACTCCGAGAACATTTTCTGGCCACTTATAGAATAATATTTCGGACATGTCGCGGGCGCGTGCAAGTGTGGCTGGGCTCAGAACGAACAACAAAGAGAACGATGAGACCGGAACAGATGCAAGTTTTAAAACATGATGATGCAATGCATGACACGCAAGCAATGACAAGGCAACACCAGCGAATAACTGAACGACACCTGGCACATCGGTCTCGGGGCGTTACAACACTCCACCACTACGAGAGGATCTCGTCCCGAGATCTAGGATGGCACCGGATAGAAAACGGAAGAAGAAGAGGAGAGGTAAAACTAAGTTGCTTCTTTGACAAACGAGTGAAACCAAAGAACCTTGAGAGGTTGAGCAAAATGAAAGAAAGAATACCATGGAGATGAACGAAATGAAATACTCCGTTGGACAAGGAACAAGGAATACGGCGAGAAAGAAGAGCTTAAGTGACAAGATAGACGTTGAAACCACTCCGGTTAAAACAAGATAGAGAAGGAATAAGAATGATATAATTTTGACAGCACTCCGACTGTAAATGGAAGGAATTAAACATGAACTTGACAAGATGAGAGGATACTTGATAAAATCAACAGCACACTGCCTCTGGAACTATTGAAAGAATGGCACAAGGGGTAAGAAAGATTTCAGACGGCACTCCGGTTGAGAAGGGGGGCAAAACTTGATAAGATGAAAGAACTTGAATGAGAGCACAACACTCCGGTTAAATGGATAAGCAAGGAAAAGAACATGATCTTGGCAAAACGAGATGATGAGTGAAAAGAGCAATATCACAATGCCTCCGGAAGAAATAATAGAAGCTAGATGGTTGGAAGAAAAGAACGGAGAAAATAATGACAACTTCAACCACAATTGAATTTGGAAAGCATCCTTCCAAGAAGGTTAGAACGGAGTTGTTGGACAACCAATAACGAAAAGAATAAGCTTGTAGTGGGCTTATGGTAAACGTCTCAAAATTACGAGATGAAATTCTGCCACTAACGGAAACAATAGATTGGATTGATATCAACAAGGAGACGAGCAACTTATTTCACCGGTAGGATAAATGAAGAACTTGGGTCATTTATAAGCACCATAAAAAACAACAATCCTTAGGGAAAGCCTTAAGTGAAATATAACCCAAGATAACTCCAATGAAGAGATTGATGGATTTAAAATACCTCATTCTTGACAACATGTGAATCATGACGCATGAAGGGAAATTGTCAAGAACGACATAACACCATCTCAAAAGATAAGGTAGAAATAATTGCACTTCGGAATGCAGGAAGAAGAATATTTGAGCTCTTCCAACAAGAATCTTGTGAACACTTCGAGAATGAATTAAATCCTTGATGAACCACCATGAAGAAACTCCATAAAGAACTCCGGTAAAACAAGTATGATAGAAAGAGAGAGAAGTTGAAAACACAAGGTGGAGCCTTGCAATGATAAGATGAAGTTTTGAAATGATATAAACGAGAAAACTTGGAACTCCGAAAAGAAAAGATGAACAACAAAAACAAGAATTTTGATGGACCTTCGGAATAAGGAATAGAATTTACTCGAAGAAACAGGAATAAGAATTACATTATGCTTATCCTTCACCAATTTAGATTGATGACAAGCAATGGATTTGGCATACTACTTATTCTCGTAGAAAAGATTGAGAGAGATATTGCTCGACTTGGGGAGGTCTTCAACGATCCGCCGGTAGGATTTGGAAACAACGAATGAATTAATATGATAATGAAGGAAGTGAAATCTTGAACGAACCACCGTAAAATTGAAAATGAAAGTAGTAAGGCACAATACACCGGGAAGAATTAGAAAATGAATGAAGATACTTGACAGAATTTAGATACATGAGAATGAAGAGATCATGAACTGATTAGGGGCTACTTGAACGATGCACCGGTAAGATTTGGAGAACGAGAGCTGAAAGCTTGAATGAATAATTTTGAGATGATGGGCTCTGGAGAATCAAACTGAAAAGACTTCTGAAATGCTCCGGATGGGTATGAAAAGAATTCTCGCAATCGAAAACAATTATGAGAGGACGGCATCAAACTAGAACCATTAATCTTGAAGAGAATGGAGCAAGATTTAAGAGAAACTCTTCTTCGGTCTTCCAATGTGGAGAATGATGACGAGAAACACCACCATGAATTGTTGAGGCACTCCGGAATGAGAATTGTAAAGGTTGAACCAATGATGAAAAGAATTTGAAAGATCTTGAAGAAAGACATTTGACTGATGATAAATTATTCTTACGTCAAACTTTGAAAATAATTTGGGAATAGCTCCGGGAAGATTAGAAGAGTCAGGTAAGATCCTGGGAAAAGACCTGTGGTTTAGGGCCCACTCAAAAGAAACATCGTTGAAAAGATTGCTTGAAAGGGATATTGCACCGGTTGAATTAAATGGCTTGAATGAGGTAAGAACCTCAAAAGAACTTGAGTGAATTGAGAATGGAAACTTGAATCTTCTGAGATATCTTCATCACTCCGGAACAAATGAATAGCGAGAGGTGAATGATTAAGAGGTGCACCGGTACGAGAAAACATTAGAAACGATGAAAAGATATGATCGATAAAGCTTGAATTGGAACCACCGGAGTAGAAAAAATAACAAAGAATGATGAACTTGAAGTTGTTGCGCATCTTCATAGAAAATCGCCGGATAAGAACATGAAGGAGAAGAATGGAGAGGCTTCACATCAATAAGATGGATACTTGATCAAGAAATCTGCGTCCTTGAAGAAATAAGGGTGGGAGGGCGGGAAAAACAAAGACAACTTGGAACGGATGAAGCAAACACCATTGAGAAGAACTGATAATTGATCTTGCGAATGTTGAAGTGATCGGATCCACTTGAAGAGAGACACACCGGTTGAAAAGGATTGACATGGCACTCTCAGTTATCATGAAGGATTGGTATCCACATAGGAATATGAGAACACCGCTTAGAAAAGGTATGGAATCAACACTTGACATTGAAGCAACTCGAATACCACAAAACAAAACAAAAACAAAGGATTTGGCTCGCAGAATAAGCCGGAACAAATACATATGATAGAGATTTACCCAATCCCATATCATGCATCTGTCGGAAAGATATTCTAGGAACTACTTGAATTCCCACCTATAAACTCCCGAAACTTTCTGGTTATGCAATCAGATGTTGGGGATACAGGGGACACAAAATATATCACCAAACTAACAATACCTAAATCCAGCTGTATCCATCCTTCAACACATAACCAAGAAACCTTCGGAAATCGTCTACCTCAACCTTCGAAAAGCATCCGTTATATGAGTTATGGCAATACTCCCGCACTCGCCTCAGTACTGGGCTATCAGGGTTATCTCACCAACAACTGTACAAAAGAGATTTTCGATGTCGGCGTACTAAACTCAGGTATTCCAAAACTGTAACGATAAAATTATGACGACAACACCTCAGAGCTCAACTCCCCGGGACACCTCCACTAAACCCCTGCTGACAGGAGGCACCAAGACAATGTTGTCATCACAAAACCATCGGAACGATTCTAAGATACCCGCGTGATCCTAATTTTTTATTTTGTGAAATTTGAGAAGAGAAGAGTCAAAACTCTATGTCAGGATGCCTTACCAGAGCGATGAGGAGACTGGGAAGTAAAAAGAATTCCTAAACTCTCCGATACATAATTCCTAAATGACTCAAAACATTTTTCTAGACACAACTCGGCCGCTAAAAACGATCAATCAGTGGGGGATCCTAAGGTCGGGGATGGCTCTGATTACCAACTTGTAACGCCCTCGATGTGGCTATATCTCCCACGTGTCGAAGCACGACTTAGAGGCATAACCGCATTGAAAGCAATGTCGCAAGTGAGGTAATCTTCACACAACCCATGTAATACATAAGGGAAAGAGATACATAGTTGGCTTACAATCGCCACTTCACACAATACATGAGTAAAGCATTACATCATATAGATACAATCAAGGTCCGACTATGGAACCAAAAAAAAAGAAGACTACCCCAAATGCTACACAGATCCCCGATCGTCCCGACTGGGCTCCACTACTGATCAACTGAACGAAACAACACAATGAACAAGATCTCCATCGAGCTCCTCCTTGAGCTCGGGTGCGTCACCTGCACGGGTTCATTGGCACCTGCAAACTGGTTTTGGAAGTATCTGTGAGTCACGGGGACTCAGCAATCTCACACCCGCGAGATCAAGACTATTTAAGCTTATAGGTAGGGTAAAAGGTATGAGGTGGAGCTGCAGCAAGCGACTAGCATATATGGTGGCTAACATACGCAAATGAGACCGAGAAGAGAAGGCAAAAGCACGGTCGAACAACTATGATCAAGAAGTGATCCTGAAACTACTTACGTCAAGCATAACTCCAACACCGTGTTCACTTCCCGGACTCTGCCGAGAAGAGACCATCACGGTTACACACGCGGTTGGTGTATTTTAATTAAGATCAACTTCGGGTTTTCTACAACCGGACATTAACAAATTCCCATCTGCCACATAACCGCGGGCACGACTTTCGAAAGTTCAAACCCTGCAGGGGTGTCCCAACTTAGCCCATCATAAGCTCTCACGATCAACGAAGGATATTCCTTCTCCCTGGGAAGACCCGATCAGTCTCGAAATCCCGGCTACAAGACATTTCGACAGTAATAAAACAAGTCCAGCAAGACCTCCCGATGCGTCGACATCCTGATAGGAGCTGCACATATCTCGTTCTCAGGGCAACACCGGATAAGCGAAGTGTACAGGTACCAACATAACCCAAGTTGCCAAGGGACGGTCCCGCACGGTGCTCTAGTTTGGACCAACACTTAGACAAGCATTGGCCCGGGGGCTAAATAAAGATGACCCTTGGGTTAATTACTCCCAAGGGAAAGTAGGTGGTGGTGAGGCAAATGGTAAAACCAAGGTTGGGCCTCGCTGGAAAAGTCTTATTCAAAGCGAACTATCAAGGGGGTCCCATAAATCACCCGACCGCGTTAGGGACGCAAAATCCGGGAACATAACACCGATATGACGGAAACTAGGGCGGCAAGAGTGGAACAAAACACCAGGCATAAGGCCGAGCCTTCCACCCTTTACCAAGTATATAGATGCATTAATTAAATAAGATATATTGTGATATCCCAACAAGTAAACATGTTCCAATCAAGGAACAACATCTCCATGTTCCAACAAGGAACAAACTTCATCTTCACCTGCAACTAACAACGCTATAAGAGGGGCTGAGCAAAGCGGTAACATAGCCAAACAACGGTTTGCTAGGACAAGGTGGGTTAGAGGCTTGACATGGCAATATAGGAGGCATGATAAGCAAGTGGTAGGCATCGCAGCATAGGCATAGCAAAAGAGCGAGCAACTAGCAAGCAAAGATAGAAGTGATTTCGAGGGTATGGTCATCTTGCCTGAGATCCCGCTAGGAAGAAGAACGAGTCCATGAAGAAGACAAACGGACGTAGTCGAACGAATCCTCACAACTCTGGAACGAAACCGAAGCTAACGAGAGAAGGAACCCGGAAAGAAACAAACAACATGGTAAACAACCATCACATAAACATGGCATGATGCGCAACCAAGTATGATGCATGTCCGGTTTAAAGAGCATGGCATGGCAAAGTGCAACAAACAACACTACAAATTAAGTGGAGTTCAATATGCAACGGGTTGCATATTGGAGAAACACCACATCAATTTATTTAGTTCGCTCTTGTTTAGGTACTCAACAAGATTAAATGTTGGTTAACGTGGCAAGAGGTGAATCATAATAAAACTAACTATTTAGGCAAGTTTAAATGAGGCCGGAACGACAAACAACATATTCCGGAAAATCCTCATATGCATATTTTTGATTTGGTACTGTTCTGCCTAAAACAATATTTTATTGTTTTTAGACAGGAAAATAAAGCGCAACATGTTAATCTATGCATTTTTCTACCCCATTTACATATAAAGTTTATTTAAATCCGAGTTACGGTTAATTAGTTATGAATTAAATCATTTTAACATGGCAATAGGCAAATATAAGCAAACCTCATTTTAAGCATTTTAAACATGGATGGAAATGACATATTATGAAACTAGATGCAATTCTAAGCATATTTCATATATTAAGTTTTTACATATGATGCATGGTGGGAGAGTTATTATATGCATGATCATGAAGGGGTTTTCTGCAAAACTATTATCTCAGGAAAAGCTAAATTCATAGCAGCAGGGAAAAAAAAATACACAACGGGCCGAATCTGGCTAGGCCAAGTGTACAGGAGACGGCTGGAGGGGCTGCTCACTTTGGGCCAGGCCCAGGTGGAGGAGGGAGGCCGGATCTGGGCTTTGAGGCTGTTGGCCCAAGCGTTGTCGCGGTCAACGCGTGCCAGTGGATCGAGCGGGCGCCTCGTCCTGGAAGTACAGGACGCAGGCGGCGGGAGCGATGACAGCGAACTTGGCGCGCGAAGAACTCAGGCGGGCGCAGGAGGTCTCCGGTGAGGTCAGCAGGGCGAGGACGACGGCGAGGAACTTGGCGCGGCTGCGGAGCCTTAGGCGACGGACGGGCGACGAGGAGGTCGTCCATGTCGACGGGAACCTGCGGGGTTCTCTGTAGGCGCTCGGGCGATGAGGAGGTCAGGGCGCCGGCGGACGGTGTGGTGGGGCTTGCTCCGGTGAGAAATGAGGTGGAAGCAGGGTCGGGCGACGCTCGAGACTGCTGCTGCTTCGGTAGCCGGCGGCCATGGCTCCCTGCGAGGAACAACGGGACGGGGAGAGTGATTCAGAGAGAGAGAGAGAGAGAGAGAGAGAGAGCAGTGGGGAAGGAGGAGAAGGAGGGCACGGCCTGGTGATGCAGTCCGGTTGCCTGCTCCGGCGAGGAGCTGTAGGCGCGGGCGACGAGGAGGAGGCAGGAGCATCGGGTGCTCTCGGACGAGGGCGACAATGAGGCCAATCCATGGCGAAGCAGAGGTGCGGGGACGAGGAGGACAGCCTTGTGCGTTCCCTTGGGGCACGCGGGCCGAGCTCTGGATGGCCATGGCGCGAGAACTACTGGAGGTGGTCATCGGCAGTGGCGCCGGTCGTCGAGGTGAGGTGGTGGAGCGGTGGATGGATGGATCGATGGAATTGGCTGGATTTGGATGACTGGTGTGAAACAGAGGAGGGGATGGATCCCAAGAGATTTCGAGTGGGTGGCGGCGGCGGACACGTGATTGATGGGACAGATCCCTAGGGTTGCCCACTATTTATATGGCAAAGTGATTTAGGGTAGAGGCTATCACGTCCCTACGATCGCAATTAGACGGTCGCGAATAAAATAGTTGGGGAGTCTAAATAAGAAAACGGTGATATTACGGAGATGTTTTATAGATGTTAGGGGATGATCCGGACACAACGGTAGCGACAGTCCGGTTCGGGTCCGGGACAACTTTCGGACGCACGCGCAAGGTGGTCCGCGGGCTGACGTGAGAGGTTAGGTTGGGTCTGGCGGATTGTGAAGAGCGGGTTGGTCTGAGAGAAGAGGGGAGAGATGCAGCCCGGCACGGTTTCCGGAGACCAAAAACGTGCGATGTTAGACCGGCTATAATGCCGCTATATTTATTCGTTGGGGCGTCAAACGAACTCCGATTGCGATGAAACTTGACAGGCGGTCTGTCTACACTATAATAAGACCGCATACCAAATGTCAACCCAATCCGAGAACATTTTTTGGCCACTTATAAAATTATATTTTTCGGACATGTCGCGGGCGCATGCAAGTGTGGCTGGGCTCAGAACGAACAACAGAGAGAACGATGAGACCGGAACAGGTACAAGTTTTAAAACATGATGATGCAATGCATGACACGCAAGCAATGACAAGGCAAAACCAGCGAATAACTGAACGACACCTGGCACATCGGTCTCGGGGCGTTACACATTCCCAGCAAACCAAGACGTTATGAACGCCTATCAGTCACGTGATGATGATTACTCCCTCGTTCAGTGCGGCATGCTTTACAGCTTAGAACTGGGGCTCCAAAAGCGTTTTGAGCAACACGAAGCATATGAGATGTTCGAGGAGCTGAAAATGGTTTTCCAAGCTCATGCCTGGGTCGAGAGATATCAAGTCTCCGAAGAGTTCTTTAGTTGTAAGATGGAGGAAAATAGCTCTGTCAGTGAACACATACTCAAGATGTCTGGGTTGCACAACCGCTTGACTCAACTGGGAGTTAATCTCCCGGATGATGCGGTCATTGACAGAATCCTTCAGTCGCTTCCACCAAGCTACAAGAGCTTTGTGATGAACTTCAATATGCAGGGGATGGAAAAGACCATTCCCGAGGTATATTCAATGCTGAAATCAGCGGAGGTAGAGATCAAAAAGGAACATCAAGTGTTGATGGTCAATAAAACCACCAAGTTCAAGAAGGGCAAGGGCAAGAAGAACTTCAAGAAAGACGACAAGGATGTTGCCGCGCCCGATAAGCAAGTTGCCGGGAAGAAGTCAAAGTATGGACCCAAGCCTGAGACTGAGTGCTTTTATTGCAAAGGGAAGGGTCACTGGAAGCGGAATTGCCCCAAATACTTAGCGGACAAGAAGGCCGGCAACACTAAAGGTATATGTGATATACATGTAATTGATGTGTACCTTACAAGTGCCCGTAGTAGCTCCTGGGTATTTGATACCGGTGCTGTTGCTCATATTTGTAACTCAAAGCAGGAGCTGCGGAATAAGCGGAGACTGGCGAAGGACGAGGTGACGATGCGCATCGGGAATGGTTCCAAGGTCGATGTGATCGCCGTCGGCACGCTACCTCTACATTTACCTACGGGATTAGTTTTAAACCTCAATAATTGTTATTTAGTGCCAAGTTTGAGCATGAACATTGTATCTGGATCTCGTTTAATACGAGATGGCTACTCATTTAAATCCGAGAATAATGGTTGTTCTATTTATATGAGTGATATGTTTTATGGTCATGCTCCGATGGTTAATGGTTTATTCTTAATGAATCTCGTACGTGATGATACACATATTCATAGTGTGAATACCAAAAGATGTAAAGTTGATAACGATAGTCCCACATACTTGTGGCACTGCCGCCTTGGTCACATTGGTGTCAAGCGCATGAAAAAGCTCCATGCTGATGGACTTTTAGAGTCTCTCGATTATGAATCGTTTGACACATGCGAACCATGCCTCATGGGCAAAATGACCAAGACTCCATTCTCCGGAACAATGGAGCGAGCAACCAACTTATTGGAAATCATACATACTGATGTGTGCGGTCCAATGAGTGTTGAGGATCGCGGAGGATATCGTTATGTTCTCACTCTCACTGATGACTTGAGTAGATATGGGTATGTCTACTTGATGAAACACAAGTCTGAGACCTTTGAAAAGTTCAAGGAATTTCAGAATGAGGTAGAGAATCAACGTGACCGAAAAATAAAGTTCTTACGATCAGATCGTGGAGGAGAATATTTAAGTCACGAATTTGGCACACACTTAAGGAAATATGGAATCGTTTCACAACTCACACCGCCTGGAACACCTCAACGTAACGGTGTGTCCGAACGTCGTAATCGCACTCTATTGGATATGGTGCGATCTATGATGTCTCTCACTGATTTACCGCTATCATTTTGGGGATACGCTCTAGAGACAACCGCATTCAGTTTAAATAGGGCACCGTCTAAATCCGTTGAGATGACACAGTATGAATTATGTGTTGGAAATATGCCCTAGAGGCAATAATAAAAACATTATTATTATATTTCCTTATTCATGATAATTGTCTTTATTCGTGCTATAATTGTGTTATCCGGAAATCGTAATACATGTGTGAATAACAGACAACAACGTGTCCCTAGTAAGCCTCTAGTTGACTAGCTCGTTGATCAAAAGATAGTCATGGTTTCCTGACTATGGGCATTAGATGTCAATGATAACGAGATCACATCATTAGGAGAATGATGTAATGGACAAGACCCAATCCTAAACATAGCATAAGATCGCATAGTCCGTTTGCTAGAGTTTTCCAATGTCAAGTATCCTTTCCTTAGACCATGAGATCGTGTAACTCCCGGATACCGTAGGAGTGCTTTGGGTGTGCCAAATGTCACAACGTAACTGGGTGACTATAAAGGTATACTACGGGTATCTCCGAAAGTGTCTGTTGGGTTGACACGGATCGAGACTGGGATTTGTCACTCCGCTTGACGGAGAGGTATCACCGGGCCCTCTCGGTAATGCGTCATCATAATGAGCTCAATGTGATCAAAAGTGTTTGATCACGGGATCATGCATTACGGTACGAGAAAAGTGACTTGCCAGTAACGAGATTGAACGAGGTATTGGGATACCGATGATCGAATCTCGGGCAAGTAAAATACCGATTGACAAAGGGAATCGTATACGGGATTAATTGAATCCTCGACATCGTGGTTCATCCGATGAGATCATCATGGAGCATGTGGGAGCCAACATGGGTATCCAGATCCCGCTGTTGGTTATTGCCCGAGAGCCATCTCGGTCATGTCTGCATGTCTCCCGAACCCGTAGGGTCTACACACTTAAGGTTCGGTGACGCTAGGGTTGTGAAGATATGTATATGCAGTAACCCGAATGTTGTTCGGAGTCCCGGATGAGATCCCGGACGTCACGAGGAGTTTCAGAATAGTACGGAGGTAAAGATTTATATATGGGAAGTCGTCATACGGACACCGGGAAGTTTCGGGGGCATATCGGTATTGTACCGGGGCCACCGGAGGAGTTCTGGGGGTCCACCGGGAGGGGCCATCTCTCCCGGAGGGCCTCATGGGCTGTATGAGGAAGGTAACCAGCCCAAAGTGGGCTGGTGCGCCTCCCCCCAAGGGCCCATGCGCCTAGGGTTGGGGGGGAACCCTAAAGGGGGCGCCCCCCTTGCTTGGGGGGCATGTCCCCCCTCCCTGGCCGCCGCCCCCCTCTAGATCCCATCTAGAGGGGCCGGGCCCCCTTGCCCCTTCCCCTATAAATAGAGGGGTGAGGGGAGGGCAGCGCAACCTTGCTCCTGGCGCCTCCCTCTCCCTCTCCAACACCTCCTCCTCCTCCGTAGAGCTCGGCGAAGCCCTGTCGGAGTACTGCAGCTCCACCATCACCACGCCGTCGTGCTGCTGGTGGATTCTTCTTCCCCAACCTCTCCTTTGCCTTGCTGGATCAAGAAGAACGAGACGTTACGCTGACCGTACGTGTGTTGAACGCGGAGGTGCCGTCCTTTCGGTGCTAGGATCTCTGGTGATTTGGATCACGTCGTGTACGACTACCTCATCCCTGTTCATTGAACGCTTCCGCTCGCGATCTACAAAGTGGTATGTAGATGCAATCTCTCTCCCATGACTCGTTGCTAGATGAACTCATAGATGGATCTTGGTGAAACCGTAGGAAAATTTTTAATTTTCTGCAACGTTACCCAACAGTGGCATCATGAGCTAGGTCTATGCGTAGTTCTCTATTGCACGAGTAGAACACAATTTGTTGTGGGCGTAGATGTTGTCAATTTTCTTGCCGCTACTAGTCTTATCTTGCTTCAGCGGTATTGTGGGATGAAGCGGCCCGGACCAACCTTACACGTACTCTTACGTGAGACCGGTTCCACCGACTAACATGCAGTAGTTGCATAAGATGGCTGGCGGGTGTCTGTCTCTCCCACTTTAGTTGGAGCGGATTCGATGAAAAGGGTCCTTATGAAGGGTAAATAGAAGTTGACAAATCACGTTGTGGCTTTCACGTAGGTAAGAAAACGTTCTTGCTAGAACCCTAATTCAGCCACGTAAAACTTGCAACAACAATTAGAGGACGTCTAACTTGTTTTTGCAACAAGTGCTTTGTGATATGATATGGCCAAAGTTGTGATGAATGATGAATGATCTATATGTGATGTATGAGATGTTCATGCTATTGTAATAGGAATCACGACTTGCATGTCGATGAGTATGACAACCGGCAGGAGCCATAGGAGTTGTCTTTATTTTTGTATGACCTGCGTGTCATTGAGAAATGCCATGTAAATTACTTTACTTTATTGCTAAACGCGTTAGCCATAGTAGTAGAAGTAATAGTTGGCGAGCAACTTCATGGAAACACGATGATGGAGATCATGATGATGGAGATCATGGTGTCAAGCCGGTGACAAGATGATCATGGAGCCCCAAGATGGAGATCAAAGGAGCTATGTGATATTGGCCATATCATGTCATGTTTATTATTTGATTGCATGTGATGTTTATCATGTTTTGCATCTTGTTTACTTAGATCGACGGTAGTAAATAAGATGACCCCTCATAATAATTTCAAGAAGTGTTCCCCCTAACTGTGCACCGTTGCGACAGTTCGTTGTTTCGAAGCACCACGTGATGATCGGGTGTGATAGATTCTAACGTTCACATACAACGGGTGTAAGACAGATTTACACATGCAAACACTTAGGTTGACTTGACGAGCCTAGTATGTACAGACATGGCCTCGGAACACAGAAGACCGAAAGGTCGAGCATGAGTCGTATAGAAGATACGATCAACATGTAGATGTTCACCGATGTTGACTAGTCCATCTCACGTGATGATCGGACACGGCCTAGTTGACTCGGATCATGTAATACTTAGATGACTAGAAGAGGGATGTCTATCTAAGTGGGAGTTCATTAAATAATTTGATTAAATGAACTTAATTATCATGAACTTAGTCTAAAATATTTACAATATGTCTTGTAGATCAAATGGCCAACGTAGTCCTCAACTTCAACGCGTTCCTAGAGAAAACCAAGCTGAAAGACGATGGCAGCAACTATACGGACTGGGTCCGGAACCTGAGGATCATCCTCATAGCTGCCAAGAAAGATTATGTCCTACGAGCACCGCTGGGTGACGCACCTTTTCTCCCTGCAGAACAAGACGTTATGAACGCTTGGCAGTCACGTTCCGATGATTACTCCCTCGTTCAGTGCGGCATGCTTTACAGTTTAGAGCCGGGGCTCCAAAAGTGTTTTGAGAGACATGGAGCATATGAGATGTTCGAAGAGCTGAAAATGGTTTTCCAAGCTCATGCCCGGGTCGAGAGATATGAAGTATCCGACAAATTCTTTAGCTGTAAGATGGAGGAAAATAGCTCTGTCAGTGAACACATACTCAAAATGTCTGGGTTGCACAACCGCTTGACTCAACTGGAAGTTAATCTCCCGGATGAAGCGGTCATTGACAGAATCCTCCAGTCGCTTCCACCTAGCCACAAGAGCTTTGTGATGAACTACAATATGCAGGGGATGGTAAAGACCATTCCTGAGGTATATGCTATGCTGAAATCAGCAGAGGTAGAAATCAAGAAGGAGCATCAAGTGTTGATGGTGAATAAAACCACTAAGTTCAAGAAGGGCAAGGGTAAAAAGAACTTCAAGAAGGACGGCAAGGAAGTTGCCGCGCCCGGTAAGCAAGTTGCCGGGAAGAAGCCAAAGAATGGACCCAAGCCCGAGACTGAGTGTTTTTATTGCAAGGGAAGTGGTCACTGGAAGCGGAACTGCCCCAAATACTTAGCGGACAAGAAGGCCGGCAAAACCAAAGCTTTATGTGATATACATGTAATTGATGTGTACCTTACCAGTACTCGTAGTAGCTCTTGGGTATTTGATACCGGTGCAGTTGCTCACATTTGTAACTCAAAGCAGGAGCTGCGGAATAAACGGAGACTGGCGAAGGACGAGGTGACGATGCGCGTCGGGAATGGTTCCAAGGTCGATGTGATCGCCGTCGGCACGCTACCTCTACATTTACCTACGGGATTAGTTTTAAACCTCAATAATTGTTATTTAGTGCCAAGTTTGAGCATGAACATTGTATCTGGATCTCGTTTAATTCGAGATGGCTACTCATTTAAATCCGAGAATAATGGTTGTTCTATTTATATGAGAGATATGTTTTATGGTCATGCTCCGATGGTTAATGGTTTATTCTTAATGAATCTCATACGTGATGATACACATATTCATAGTGTGAATACCAAAAGAGTTAAAGTTGATAACAATAGTCCCACATATTTGTGGCACTGTCGCCTTGGTCACATAGGTGTCAAACGCATGAAGAAGCTCCATGCAGATGGACTTTTAGAGTCTCTTGATTATGAATCATTTGACACGTGCGAACCATGCCTCATGGGTAAAATGACCAAGACTCCGTTCTCAAGAACAATGGAGCGAGCAACCAACTTATTGGAAATCATACATACCGATGTGTGCGGTCCAATGAGTGTTGAGGCTCGCGGTGGCTATCGTTATGTTCTCACCCTCACTGATGACTTGAGTAGATATGGGTATATCTACTTAATGAAACACAAGTCTGAGACCTTTGAAAAGTTCAAGGAATTTCAGAGTGAGGTTGAAAATCAATCTGATAAAAAGATCAAGTTTCTACGATCAGATCGTGGAGGAGAATACTTGAGTCATGAATTTGGCACACACTTAAGAAGATGTGGAATAGTTTCACAACTCACGCCGCCTAGAACACCTCAGCGTAATGGTGTGTCCGAACGTCGTAATCGCACTCTATTAGATATGGTACGATCTATGATGTCTCTTACCGATTTACCGCTATCTTTTTGGGGCTATGCTTTAGAGACTGCCGCATTAAGGCCTACTTGAATAAAAGTTTTTCAATGAAGGACCTTGGAGAAGCTGCTTATATATTAGGCATCAAGATCTATAGGGATAGATCGAGACGCCTCATAGGTCTTTCACAAAGCACATACCTTGATAAGATATTGAAGAAGTTCAATATGGATCAATCTAAGAAGGGGTTCTTACCTGTGTTACAAGGTGTGAAACTGAGCTCAGCTCAATGTCCGACCACGGCAGAAGATATAGAAGAGATGAGTGTCATCCCCTATGCCTCAGCCATAGGTTCTATTATGTATGCCATGCTGTGTACCAGACCTGATGTAAACCTTGCCATAAGTTTGGTAGGAAGGTACCAAAGTAATCCCGGCAAGGAACACTGACAGCGGTCAAGAATATCCTGAAGTACCTGAAAAGGACTAAGGAAATGTTTCTCGTTTATGGAGGTGACGAAGAGCTCGTCGTAAAGGGTTACGTCGACGCTAGCTTCGACACAGATCTGGATGACTCTAAGTCACAAACCGGATACGTGTATATTTTGAATGGTGGGGCAGTAAGCTGGTGCAGTTGCAAGCAGAGCGTTGTGGCGGGATCTACATGTGAAGCGGAGTACATGGCAGCCTCGGAGGCAGCACATGAAGCAATTTGGGTGAAGGAGTTCATCACCGACCTCGGAGTCATACCCAATGCGTCGGGGCCAATCAAACTCTTCTGTGACAACACTGGAGCTATTGCACTTGCCAAGGAGCCCAGGTTTCACAAGAAGACCAGGCACATCAAGCGTCACTTCAACTCCATTTGTGAAAATGTTCAAGGTGGAGACATAGAAATTTGTAAAGTGCACACGGATCTGAATGTTGCAGATCCATTGACTAAACCTCTCCCTAAGGCAAAACATGATCAGCACCAGAACTCTATGGGTGTTCGATTCATCACAATGTAACTAGATTATTGACTCTAGTGCAAGTGGGAGACTGTTGGAAATATGCCTAGAGGCAATAATAAAAGCATTATTATTATATTTCCTTATTCATGATAATTGTCTTTATTCGTGCTATAATTGTGTTATCCGGAAATCGTAATACATGTGTGAATAACAGACAACAACGTGTCCCTAGTAAGCCTCTAGTTGACTAGCTCGTTGATCAATAGATAGTCATGGTTTCCTGACTATGGGCATTAGATGTCAATGATAACGAGATCACATCATTAGGAGAATGATGTGATGGACAAGACCCAATCCTAAACATAGCATAAGATCGCATAGTTCGTTTGCTAGAGTTTTCCAATGTCAAGTATCCTTTCCTTAGACCATGAGATCGTGTAACTCCCGGATACCGTAGGAGTGCTTTGGGTGTGCCAAACGTCACAACGTAACTGGGTGACTATAAAGGTATACTACGGGTATCTCCGAAAGTGTCTGTTGGGTTGACACGGATCGAGACTGGGATTTGTCACTCCGCTTGACGGAGAGGTATTACCGGGCCCTCTCGGTAATGCGTCATCATAATGAGCTCAATGTGATCAAAAGTGTTTGATCACGGGATCATGCATTACGGTACGAGAAAAGTGACTTGCCAGTAACGAGATTGAACGAGGTATTGGGATACCGACGATCGAATCTCGGGCAAGTAAAATACTGATTGACAAAGGGAATCGTATACGGGATTAATTGAATCCTCGACATCGTGGTTCATCCGATGAGATCATCGTGGAGCATGTGGGATCCAACATGGGTATCCAGATCCCGCTGTTGGTTATTGCCCGAGAGCCGTCTCGGTCATGTCTGCATGTCTCCCGAACCCGTAGGGTCTACACACTTAAGGTTCGGTGACGCTAGGGTTGTGAAGATATGTATATGCAGTAACCCGAATGTTGTTCGGAGTCCCGGATGAGATCCCAGACGTCACGAGGAGTTTCGGAATAGTCCGGAGGTAAAGATTTATATATGGGAAGTCGTCATACGGACACCGGGAAGTTTCGGGGGCATATCGGTATTGTACCGGGGCCACCGGAGGAGTTCTGGGGGTCCACCGGGAGGGGCCACCTCTCCCAGAGGGCCTCATGGGCTGTATGAGGAAGGGAACCAGCCCAAAGTGGGCTGGTGCGCCTCCCCCCCAAGGGCCCATGCGCCTAGGGTTGGGGGGGGGGGAACCCTAAAGGGGGCGCCCCCTTGCTTGGGGGGCAAGTCCCCCCTCCCTGGCCGCCGCCCCCCTCTAGATCCCATCTAGAGAGGCCGGCCCCCCTTGCCCCTTCCCCTATAAATAGAGGGGTAAGGGGAGGGCAGCGCAACCTTGCTCCTGGCGCCTCCCTCTCCCTCTCCAACACCTCCTCCTCCTCCGTAGAGCTCGGCGAAGCCCTGTCGGAGTACTGCAGCTCCACCATCACCACGCCATCGTGCTGCTGCTGGAGCCTTCTTCCCCAACCTCTCCTTTGCCTTGCTGGATCAAGAACAAGGAGACGTTACGCTGACCGTACGTGTGTTGAACGCGGAGGTGCCGTCCTTTCGGTGCTAGGATCTCCGGTGATTTGGATCACGTCGTGTACGACTACCTCATCCCCGTTCATTGAACGCTTCCGCTCGCGATCTACAAAGTGCTATGTAGATGCAATCTCTCTCCTATGACTCGTTGCTAGATGAACTCATAGATGGATCTTGGTGAAACCGTAGGAAAAATTTTAATTTTCTGCAACGTTACCCAACATTATGGTTTGTGAAGAAACCTAAGCTGTCGTTTCTAAAAGTTTGGGGATGCGATGCTTATGTCAAGAAACTTCAACCTGAAAAGCTCGAACCCAAGTCGGAAAAATGCATCTTCATAGGATACCCTAAGGAAACCATTGGGTATACCTTCTACCTCAGATCCGAAGGCAAGATCTTTGTTGCCAGGAATGGATCCTTTCTAGAGAAAGAGTTTCTCTCGAAAGAAGTAAGTGGGAGGAAAGTGGAGCTTGATGAAGTACTGCCTCTTGAAACTGAGAGTAGCGCAGCTCAGGAAAATGTTCCTGTGGTGCCTGCACCGATTAGAGAGGAGGTTAATGATGATGATCAAGATACTTCGGATCAAGCTCCTACTGAACTTCGTAGGTCCACAAGGACACGTTCCGCACCAGAGTGGTACGACAACCCTGTCCTGGAAATCATGTTGTTAGACAACGGTGAACCTTCGAACTATGAAGAAGCAATGGCGGGCCCAGATTCCAACAAATGGCTAGAGGCCATGCAATCCGAGATAGGATCCATGTACGAAAACAAAGTATGGACTTTGACAGACTTGCCCGATGATCGGCGAGCGATAGGAAATAAATGGATCTTTAAGAAGAAGACGGACGCGGATGGTAATGTTACCATCTATAAAGCTCGACTTGTCGCTAAGGGTTATCGGCAAGTTCAAGGGGTTGACTATGATGAGACTTTCTCTCCTGTAGCGAAGCTGAAGTCCGTCCGAATCATGTTAGCAATTGCCGCATACTATGATTATGAGATATGGCAAATGGACGTCAAAACGGCATTCCTTAACGGCTATCTTAAGAAAGAACTGTATATGATGCAGCCGGAAGGTTTTGTCGACCCTAAGAATGCTAACAAGGTATGCAAGCTCCAGCGATCCATTTATGGGCTGGTGCAAGCATCTCGGAGTTGGAACATTCGCTTTGATGAGATGAGCAAGGCGTTTGGGTTTATGCAGACTTATGGAGAAGCCTGCGTTTACAAGAAAGTGAGTGGGAGCTCTGTAGCATTTCTCATACTATATGTAGATGACATACTTTTGATGGGAAATGATATAGAACTTTTGGACAGCGTTAATGCCTACTTGAATAAGAGTTTTTCAATGAAGGACCTTGGAGAAGCTGCTTATATATTAGGCATCAAGATCTATAGAGATAGATCGAGACGCCTCATCGGTCTTTCACAAAGTACGTACCTTGACAAGATATTGAAGAAGTTCAATATGGATCAGTCCAAGAAGGGGTTCTTGCCTGTATTGTAAGGTGTGCGATTGAGCGCGGCTCAATGCCCGACCACGGCAGAAGATATAGAAGAGATGAGTGTCATCCCCTATGCCTCAGGCATAGGATCTATTATGTATGCCATGCTGTGTACCAGACCTGATGTAAACCTTGCCGTAAGTTTGGTAGGTAGGTACCAAAGTAATCCCGGCAAGGAACACTGGACAGCGGTCAAAAACATCCTAAAGTACCTGAAGAGGACCAAGGATATGTTTCTTGTTTATGGAGGTGCCGAAGAGCTCGTCGTAAAGGGTTACATCGACGCTAGCTTCGACACAGATCTGGATGACTCTATGTCACAAACCGGATACGTGTATATTTTGAATGGTGGGGCAGTAAGCTGGTGCAGTTGCAAGCAAAGCGTCGTGGCGGGATCTACATGTGAAGCGGAATATATGGCAGCCTCGGAGGCAGCACAAGAAGCAATCTGGATGAAGGAGTTCATTACCGACCTAGGAGTCATACCCAATGCGTCGGACCCGATGACTCTCTTCTGTGACAACACTGGAGCTATTGCCCTTGCAAAGGAGCCAGGTTTCATAGGAAGACCAGGCATATCAAGTGTCGCTTCAACTCCATTCGTGAAAGTGTTCAAAATGGAGACATAGAGATTTGTAAAGTACATACGAACCTGAATGTGGCAGATCCGTTGACTACACCTCTCCCTAGAGCAAAACATGATCAACACCAAAATTCCATGGGTGTTCGATTCATCACAATGTAACTAGACTATTGTCTCTAGTGCAAGTGGGAGACTGTTGGAAATATGCCCTAGAGGCAATAATAAAAGATTATTATATTTCCTTGTTCATGATAATTGTCTGTTGTTCATGCTATAATTGTATTGTCCGGAAATCGTAATACATGTGTGAATACATAGACCATAATGTGTCCCTAGTGAGCCTCTAGTTGACTAGCTCGTTGATCAACAGATAGTCATGGTTTCCTGGCTATGGACATGGGGATGTCATTGATAACGGGATCATATCATTAGGAGAATGATGTGATGGACAAGACCCAAACCTAAGCATAGCATAAAGATCGTGTAGTTCGTTTGCTAGAAGCTTTTGCAATGTCAAGTATCATTTCCTTAGACCATGAGGTTGTGCAACTCCCGGATACCGTAAGAGGGCTTTGGGTGTGCCAAACGTCACAACGTAACTGGGTGGCTATAAAGGTACGCTACGGGTATCTCCGAAAGTGTCTGTTGGGTTGGCACGAACCAAGACTGGGATTTGTCACTCCGTATGACGGAGAGGTATCTCTTGGGCCCACTCGGTAATGCATCATCATAATGAGCTCAATGTGACCAAGGGGTTAGTCACGGGATCATGCATTATGGTACGAGTAAAGTGACTTGCCGGTAACGAGATTGAACAGGGTATTGGGATACCGACGATCGAGTCTCGGGCAAGTAACGTACCGATTGACAAAGGGAATTGAATACGGGATTGATTAAGTCCTCGACATCGTGGTTCATCCGATGAGATCATCGAGGAGCATGTGGGAGCCATCATGGGTATCCAGATCCCGTTGTTGGTTATTGACCGGAGAGGCGTCTTAGTCATGTCTGCATGTCTCCCGAACCCGCAGGGTCTACACACTTAAGGTTCGGTGACACTAGGGTTGTAAAGATATGTATATGTAGTAATCCGAAAGTCGGAGTCCCGGATGAGATCCCGGACGTCACGAGGAGTTCCAGAATGGTCCGGAGGTAAAGAATTATATATACGAAGTGCAGTTTCGGCTATCGGGAAAGTTTCAGTGGTCACCGGTATTGTACCGGGACCACCGGATGGGTCCCGGGGGTCCACCGGGTGGGGCCACCCATCCCGGAGGGCCCCATGGGCTGAAGTGGGAGGGGGAACCAGCCCATAGTGGGCTGGTGCGCCCCCCTAGGCCCACCCCATGCGCCTAGGGTTGGAACCCTAGGGGGGGGGGTGCCCCACTTGCCTTGGGGGGCACTCCACCCCCCTTGGCCGCCGCCCCCCTTGGGAGATTGGATCTCCAAGGGCCGGCGCCCCCCAGGGGTAATGATGGCAATGGGTAGAGTATGGGGAGGGTAGAGCAATACCATACCCATACCCGTGTAATCAATGGGTACACAATTCTACCCATACCCGTACCCATGGGTATGAACCTTTACCCATACCCATACCCGATGGATAGCCATACCCATTGGGTACCCAACGGGTAGATCAAATAATACACAAGTTATTCGCAATTTTACATTCATCTATAGCACATTTGACAAAAAAATATTGATCTCAACTCAATAACAGTTAGACCAGTACATGATAATTATCTCAATTCAAATTGACAATTGGTGACAACTTTAACATAGGTTCATAAGCTCATGACTCAACTTTAACATAGGTACACTTGTGAATCACGGGTAAAACTCACATGTTAGTATAAATGGGTATATCCATGGGTAAAAGGCTATACCCATACCCTACCCATGACTTAACGGGTAGGGTATGGGTACTACCCATGGGTATAAAATTGTGCCCATACCCTACCCACGCGGGTACGGTATCCGCGGGTACCCATACCAATGGGTAAAATTGCCATCCTTACCCAGGGGCCTATATAAAGGGGGGGAGGGAGGGGCAGCCGCACCCTATAGCCTTGCGCCTCCCTCTCCCCTGCTACACCTCTCCCTCTCGCGCAGACGCTCGGCGAAGCCCTGCTGCAGGTGACAACTGCATCCACCACCATGCCGTCGTGCTGCTGGATCTTCATCAACCTCTCCTTCCCCCTTGCTGGATCAAGAAGGAGGAGACGTCATCTGCTCCATACGTGTGTTGAATGTGGAGGTGCCGTACGTTCGGCGCTTGGTCATCGATGATTTGGATCACGGCGAGTACGACTCCATCATCCATGTTCTAGTGAACGCTTCTGCTCGCGATCTACAAAGGTATGTAGATGCAATCTGAATACTCATTGCTAGATGAACTCATAGATGGATCTTGGTGAAACCGTAGGAAATTTTTTGTTTTCTGCAACGTTCCCCAACACCAATGTCACCTCAAGTATCCGTGGGTATGATTATACGATATGCATCACAAAATCTCAGATTCATCTATTCAAACCAACACAAAGTACTTCAAAGAGTGCCCCAAAGTTTCTACCGGAGAGTCAAGACGAAAACGTGTGCCAACCCCTATGCATAAGTTCACAAGGTCACGGAACTCACAAGTTGATCACCAAAACATACATCAAGTGGATCACATGATATCCCATTGTCACCATAGATAAGCACATGAAAGACATACATCAAGTGTTCTCAAATCCTTAAAGACTCAATCCGATAAGATAACTTCAAAGGGAAAACTCAATCCATTACAAGAGAGTAGAGGGGGAGAAACATCATAAGATCCAACTACAATAGCAAAGCTCGCGATACATCAAGATCGTATCACCTCAAGAACAAGAGAGAGAGAGAGAGAGAGAGAGAGATCGAACACATAGCTACTGGTACATACCCTCAGCCCCGAGGGTGAACTACTCCCTCCTCGTCATGGAGAGCGCCGGGATGATGAAGATGGCCATCGGAGAGGGATTCCCCCCATTCTGCAGGGTGCCGGAACTGGTCTAGATTGGTTTTTGGTGGCTACAGAGGCTTGCGGCGGCGGAACTCCTGATCTATTGTGTTCTTGGATGTTTTTAGGGTATATGGATATATATAGGCGGAAGAAGTCAGCCAGGGGAGCCACGAGGGGCCCACGAGGGTGGGGGGTGCACCCAGGGGGGTAGGGCGCGCCTCCCTGCCTCGTGGCTTCCTTGAAGCTTCCCTGACGTCTACTCCAAGTCTCCTGGATTGCTTCCGTTCCAAAAATAACTCTCCCGAAGGTTTCATTCCGTTTGGACTCCATTTGATATTCCTTTTCTTCGAAACACTGAAATAGGCAAGAAAACAACATTTTGGGCTGGGCCACCAGTTAATAGGTTAGTCCCAAAAATAATATAAAAGTGTATAATAAAGCCCATAAACATCCAAAACGGGTAATATAATAGCATGGAACAATAAAAAATTATAGATACGTTGGAGACGTATCACCTACCAGGAGAGCCATGAAAAAAGTTTTCAACCGCCGCAACCTTCTGTACCCGTGAGATCCCATCTAGGGACCTTTTTCGGCGTCCTGCCGAAGGGGGATTCGATCACGGAGGGCTTCTACATCAACACCATTGCCTCTCCGATGAAGCGTGAGTAGTTTACCTCAGACGTACGGGTCCATAGCTAGTAGCTAGATGGCTTCTTCTCTCTCTTTGATTGTCAATACCATGTTCTCCTCGATGTTCTTGGAGATCTATCCAATGTAATACTCTTTTGCAGTGTGTTTTCTGAGATCCGATGAATTGTGGATTTATGATCAGCTTATCTATGAATATTATTTGAATCTTCTCTGAATTCTTATATGCATGATTTGATATCTTTGCAAGTCTCTTCGAACTATCGATTTGGTTTGGCCAACTAGATTTGTTTTTCTTGCAACGGTAGAAGTGCTTAGCTTTGGGTTCAATCTTGTGGTGCTCGATCCCAGTGATAGAAGGGGAACCGACACGTATTGTATTGTTGCCATCGAGGATAACAAGATGTGGTTTTCATCATAATGCTTGAGTTTATCCTGCTACATCATGTCATATTAATTAATGCGTTACTCTGTTCTATGAACTTAATATTCTAGATGCAGGCAGGAGTCGATGTGTGGAGTAATAGTAGTAGATGCAAGGCAGGAGTCGGTCTACTTGATACGGATCTATGGTGATCATTGCCTTAGATATCGTCATAATTTTGTGCTTTTCTATCAATTGCTCAACAGTAATTCGTTCACCCACCGTAATATTTTCTATCTTGAGAGAAGCCTCTAGTGAAATCTATGGTCCCCGGGTCTATTTTCCATCATATAAGTTTCCGATCTACAATTTTAGTTTCCTATTTACTTCCTTTGCAATCTTTTACTTTCCGTTCCATAAACCAAAAATACCAAAAATATTACTTTACCGTTTATCCATCTCTATCAGATCTCACTTTGCAAATAACCGTGAAGGGATTGACAACCCCTTTGTCGCGTTGGGTGCAAGTTGGTGTTTGTTTGTGCAGGTATTCGGTGACTTGAGCGTTGTCTCCTACTGGATTGATACCTTGGTTCTCAAAAGCTGAGGGAAATACTTACGCTACTTTGCTGCATCACCCTTTCCTCTTCAAGGGAAAAACCAACGCAAGCTCAAGAAGTAGTACTTCACTCCAGGGGGCTTATAATCCGGCTCTTCATCCTCACCAGCCTCAGCCTCATCGGCTCCCAAAGGACTCTCTATATCTGGAACAGGAGTGCCCCAGTTCTCCTTCTGTCTTAGTCAAAAAACCTCATATGAGACCAAGTCATCGGTCACAAACATGTCATCAGGATAGGTGTGTGCCCATGCCTTCTCAATAAGCAACATCATGAAGGGGCCATAGATGAGACACTTGCGCTCAGTGATGGCAGAGAGGAGCTCCGACCACATGACATGAGAAACATCCAAAGACTCTCCTGTTCTTGCATCCTTCTCATGCTGACAGAAGAGTAACATATCCACTAGGTAGGAATGAACCTGATCCAAGTTCCCAATCCGAGGGAAAAGAGTGTGCCTGAAGATGCGATGAAGAATGTACAGAAAAGGAAATAGCTCATATGTTTTCTTCTTCATGACAGGAGAAATCTTGACCGTACTATAGGGCCAAAGAGCTGACTTGTGAGTAGAAGTGGTCTCCTTGTGTGGGCGAAAGACAACCAGGTTGTCAAGCCCATGATCCTCATATCCCAATAGTTCCATGAAAGCCTTCCATTTGATTGAGAGAAGTTTACCATTTGTCACCCACGTCATATACCTATCCTCATTAGTGCCTAGGTGAATAGTGGCATAAAACTGAGCCACCATATCAACATCAAAATCCTTGTTGAACTCCATGACCTTGAGGATATTCAACCGAGCACACATATCCAGAGCCTCTCCAAAGTAGGCACGATCCTTCTCCAAATAAGGAATGCCAATGGATCTGACACTCACAAACAAGTTCTTCTTTGCTTTGAGCACATCAAAATAGATATGGCGTTGTTGCTTGCTCTAGAAGGGACGGTTGATAAGAGCAGGATCTTGAGGTTGGGTATACCGATTGCAGCGATGAGCCGCACAAAACTCCTTAGCAGACATCTCTAAAACGAACTTAACCTTCGGCTTTGGCTTGTTAGCAACCTGCTTGGTAGTCTGTTTGGGCTGCATTGGTTGAGCACTACAAGATGCGCCAGCCTCCTCAGAGGTGCGATAGCGCTTGGACCCTTCAGGACGCTCGGGGTTCTTGCGACGGATTTGATACCCAACATTGCCATCACCTGGAACCCGTCGAACAAAGCGAGGGAAAGTAGGTGTAAAACATTGCATAAGACAACAAAAGGAAGCAAAATGGATCAAAGGTTGGTGCGAGAAAAGAGGAAGTTGGCATCCCAAGCGGTAGTACCACCACCAGGTAGCAGTAGTGCTGCCTATAAGCGGCAGTACCGCAAGAGGCGGAGGGCAATGGCCTGGCCACTGCCGCTGTTAGATCCAGTACTGCTGGGGGTGCCAAATTCAAATTTTCTACTACCAAACTTCAATCCACTTAGTCTAGCAGTCTTCTACACCCTACTCAAGCCTCGATTTGACCAAAAATTGACAAATGCCACAAATATTTCCCTAAAGCCTAGATTCAAAGAATAGAACCATAGGAGAGGCAAACAGAGGCAATACCGTCATCCATGGCAAGAGGAGAGGGCGGGGAATGATCCCACCGGATGGAATCACGGAAGACGGCACGGAAATGGCGACCCTCCGCTACTTGTTCGTCGCGTGTGAGAGGAAAAGGAGTGGGAGAGATAGATGAATGGGTATGGGGGAGTTCGAACTCCCCTTGCACGACTCATAACCCCCACACCCCGCCCAAGAGCGGTAGTACCGCCCCAGTACTACACAGTGGTAGGAGGCATGGTAGTACTGCTCCGAGCGGTAGTACCACGGGAGCTGGTAGTATTACCGCTTAAAATTGGTAGTACCGCCCAGTCCCAGCAGTAGTGCCGCACAGGCGACAACAAACAAGAACAAGGAAAGAAAGGGCTTATGCAATTATTTGAGAGCAAAGGGATGGGATGGCTTGGGTGGGAGACACGAAACACCGGCAAACAGAGGGAGCTACTCCAAGTGCAAAAGACAAACAAACACGAGAAGCAGACTTGGAGTTACTCAAAGCACAGACAAAGTCCTACACGACTAGATAAGATCAAAGAAAGCCAAACACCTCTCAAGGAGAGGGCGGTGACCAAAGCCACCTATGTTTGAGTCAATTGGTATGGCACCGCGAAGATTTTAACCTTGGGCCCATGACCAAAACTCATCTTTGAAGCACAAGTACCATAAAAAATGGCTACTGTCAAAGACTGATCAATTTATGCATAATGGGGGGAGGTAGAGTTCATTGAGAGAAAAACACCCCCTATGTTCATGCGTACATCTAGAACGAGATAAAATGATGAATGTGGTGGGGTGTGCCTATTGGGGAAGGTAGTATTTCAAAAAAATTCCTATGATCACGCAAGATCTATATAGGAGAAACATAGCAATGAGCGGGGAGAGTGTGTCTACGTATCCTCGTAGACCGAAAGCAAAAGTGTTTAGTAACATGGTTGATGTAGTCGAACGTCTTCACGATCCAACCGATCAAAGTACCGAACGTAGGGCACCTCCATGTTCAACACACGTTCAGCTCGAGGACGTCCCTCGAACTCTTGATCCAGTTGAGGACGAGGGAGAGTTCCGTCAGCACGTTGGCATGGCGACATTGATGAAGAAGTTACCGACGCAGGGCTTCGCCTAAGCACGCGGCTAAGAGAAGACTTGGTGTGTCTTTGGGGTGACCCCCTCCCACTTATATAAGGGGGGAGGAGGCTGTCCCTAGAGGGGATGCACCAAGGGGGGAGTCCTACTTGGACACCCGATCCAAGTAGGATTCCACCCCCTCCTTCCTTTCTTCGGAGGGGGAAAAGGGGGGAGGAGAGGAGGGGAAGAGGGAAAGGGGGGTCGCGCCCCCTCCCCTTCCTATTCGGACTCCACTTGGGGGGGAGCCTCCCCCTTGTGGATTGTCCCCTCTTCTCTCCCATGGCCCATAAGGCCCATGATTTCCCCGGGGGGTTCCGATAACCTCCCGGTACTCCGGAAAAATGCCCGAATCACTCGGAACCATTTCGATCTCCGAATGCAACCTTCCAATATATGAATCTTTACCTCTCGAACATTTCGAGACTCCTCGTCATGTCCGTGATCTCATCCGGGACTCCAAACAAACTTCGATCATTAAATCACATAACTCATAATACAAGTCGTCATTGAATGTTAAGCGTGCAGACTCTACGGGTTCAAGAACTATGTAGACATGACCGAGACATATCTCCGTTCAATAACCAATAACGGAACATGGATGCTCATATTGGCTCCTACATATTCTACGAAGATCTTTATGGGTCAAACCGCATAACATACGTTGTTCCCTTTGTCATCGGTATGTTACTTGCCTGAGATTCGATCGTCGGTATCATCATACCTAGTTCAATCTCGTTACCGGCAAGTCTCTTTACTCGTTCCGTAATGCATCATCTCATAACTAACTCATTAGTCAAATTGCTTGCAAGGCTTATAGTGATGTGCATTACCTAGAGGGCCCAGAGATACCTCTCCGATACTCGGAGTGACAAATCCTAATCTTGATCTATGCCAACTCAACAAACACCATCAGAGACACCTGTAGAGCATCTTTATAATCACCCAGTTATGTTGTGATGTTTGATAGCACACTAAGTATTCCTCCGGTATTCGGGAGTTGCATAATCTCATAGTCAGAGGAACATGTATAAGTCATGAAGAAATCAATAGCAATAGAACTAAAAGATCGTAATGCTAAGCTAACAGATGGGTCTTGTCCATCACATTCTCTAATGATGTGATCCCGTTCATCAAATGACAACACATGTCTATGGCTAGGAAACTTAACCATCTTTGATTAACAAGCTAGTCAAGTAGAGGCATACTAGGGACACTCTGTTTGTCTATGTATTCACACATGTACTAAGTTTCCGGTTAATAAAATTCTAGCATGAATAATAAACATTTATCAGGATATAAGGAAATATAAACAACAACTTTATTATTGCCTCTAGGGCATATGTCCTTTAGTCTCCCCACTTGCACTAGAGTCAATAATCTAGATTACATAGTAATGATTCTAACACCCATGGAGTCTTGGTGCTGATCATGTTTTGCTCATGAGAGAGGCTAGTCAACGGGTCTGCAATATTCAGATCCATATGTATTTTGCAAATCTCTATGTCTCCCTCCTTGACTTGATCACGGATGGAATTGAAGCGTCTCTTGATGTGTTTGGTTCTCTTGTGAAATCTGGATTCCTTCACCAAGGCTATTGCTCCAGTATTGTCACAAAAGATTTTCATTGGACCCGATGCACTAGGTATTACACCTAGATCGGATATGAACTCGTTCATCCAGACTCCTTCATTTGCTGCTTTCGAAGCAGCTATGTACTCCGCTTCACACATAGATCCCGCCACGACGCTTTGCTTGGAACTACACCAACTGACAGCTCCACCATTCAAAATAAATACGTATCTGGTTTGCGACTTAGATTCATCCGAATCAGTGTCAAAGCTTGCATCGATGTAACCATTTACGACGAGCTCTTTGTCACCTCCATAAACGAGAAACATATCCTTAGTCCTTTTCAGGTATTTCAGGATGTTCTTGACCGCTGTACAGTGATCCACTCCTGGATTACTTTGGTACCTCCCTGCTAAACTAATAGCAAAGCACACAGTAGGTCTGGTACACAGCATTGCATACATGATAGAACCTATGGCTGAAGCATAGGGAATGACTTTCATTTTCTCTTTATCTTCTGCAGTGGTCGGGCATTGAGTCTGACTCAACTTCACACCTTGTGACACAGGTAAGAACCCTTTCTTTTCCTGATCCATTTTGAACTTCTTCAAAACTTTATCAAGGTATGTGCTTTGTGAATGTCCAATTAAGCATCTTGATCTATCTCTATAGATCTTGATGCCCAATATACAAGAAGCTTCACCGAGGTCTTTCATTGAAAAATTCGTATTCAAGTATCCTTTTATGCTATTCAGAAATTCCATATCATTTCCGATCAACAATATATCGTCCAAATATAATATCAGAAATGCTACAGAGCTCCCACTCACTTTCTTGTAAATACAGGCTTCTCCAAAAGTCTGTATAAAACCATATGCTTTGATCACACTATCAAAGCGTATATTCCAACTCCGAGAGGCTTGCACTAGTCCATAAATGGATCGCTGGAGCTTGCACACTTTGTTAGCACCTTTAGGATCGACAAAACCTTCTGGTTGCATCATATACAACTCTTCTTTAAGATATCCATTAAGGAATGCAGTTTTGACATCCATTTGCCAAATTTGATAATCATAAAATGCAGCAATTGCTAACATGATTCGGACAGACTTAAGCATCGCTACGGGTGAGAAGGTCTCATCGTAGTCAACTCCTTGGAGTTGTCGAAAACCTTTCGCAACAAGTCGATCTTTGTAGACAGTAACATTACCGTTAGCGTCAGTCTTCTTCTTAAAGATCCATTTATTCTCTATGGCTTGCCGATCATCGGGCAAGTCAACCAAAGTCCACACTTTGTTCTCATACATGGATCCCATCTCAGATTTCATGGCCTCAAGCTATTTCGTAGAATCTGGGCTCATTATCGCTTCCTCATAGTTTGTAGGTTCGTCATGGTCAAGTAACATGACCTCCAGAACAGGATTGCCATACCACTCTGGTGCGGACCTTACTCTGGTTGACCTACGAGGTTCGGTAGCAACTTGATCCGAAGTTTCATGATCATCATCATTAGCTTCCTCACTAATTTGTGTAGGAATCACTAGAACTGATCTCTGTGAAGAACTACTTTCCAATTCGGGAGCAGGCACAATTAACTCATCAAGTTCTACTTTCCTCCCACTCACTTCTTTCGAGAGAAAATCCTTCTCTAGAAAGGACCCATTCTTAGCAACGAATATCTTGCCTTCGGATCTGTGATAGAAGGTGTACCCAACAGTCTCCTTTGGGTATCCTATGAAGACACATTTCTCCGATTTGGGTTCGAGCTTATCAGGTTGAAGCTTTTCCACATAAGCATCGCAGCCCCAAACTTTAAGAAAGGACAACTTAGGTTTCTTGCCAAACCACAATTCATATGGTGTTGTCTCAACGGATTTAGATGGTGCCCTATTTAATGTGAATGTAGCCGTCTCTAAAGCATAACCCCAAAACGATAATGGTAAATCGGTAAGAGACATCATAGAATGCACCATATCTAATAAAGTACGGTTACGACGTTCGGACACACCATTACACTGTGGTGTTCCAGGTGGCGTGAGTTGTGAAACTATTCCACTTTGTTTCAAATGAAGACCAAACTCATAACTCAAATATTCACCTTCACGGCGACGGAAGCAGAGGAGAAGGTGGGGAAACGGACTGCGGAGCTCACCGGGCCCTGTAGGTGTGCACAAGTGGGCTCGAGGAGGAGTCAGGGAGGCTCGTGGTGGAGCGGATCGAACACGGCCGACGGTGACGACCCGAGACGAAGACGATGTGGGCGATGGAGATGGGGGCACTCGGATCCAATCCGGTGGCGCAGAGGGTGGGGTAGACGACGGCGGTCCTCCAGGGCTCGTCGGCATGGCGGGGGAGGGTCAGTGGCCATGTGCACGACGGCGACTCAGTGGCGACAAGCTCGCGCGACCGAGCTCGGGATCTAGCGAGAGGAGAGGACAGAGCTGGATCTGGATCTGGGAGGGTGGTAGTGGGCAGCTAGGGTTCCAAGGGAAGGGAGAGAACTTGCGGGTGCAGCCTCTTATCTACTCGCCAGTGCCGGCAAGCTGGTCCAGCATGGCGCCCTCCTGTAGCGACCCAAGTCGGGGGAACAGGATGTCGACTGAGGGGGAGTGAGCCGGGCCAGTTGGCTGGCTCTGGCCCAGGGGGTTTCTTAATCCTTTTATTTTTTTGTGATTTTGTTTCTCTTACCTTTCCCTGTTTTGCATTTAGTTGGGACATCAAATGATTTTTGCTTTGAACAAAACTTGGCACATAATTTTAACACAATAACTTGATATGGCACCAAAAAGTTTGGGGTCCAAAGGAGTTGCGTAACCATTTTTAGAAATAGAAAAGGCCAATTTAATTGCTGTTGGACCACTAAATAATTTTCCAGGGGCACTTTGGGAATCTAAAAGAGGTTGGTTCCAACATGAAAAATATCTAGGGATTATTTGCCACGCTTTGAACATTTTAGTTTTCTTGTTTAGCAAATTTGATTTTTTGACTT
The DNA here is from genome assembly GCA_032464435.1 of Aegilops umbellulata. Lineage (NCBI taxonomy): Eukaryota > Viridiplantae > Streptophyta > Magnoliopsida > Poales > Poaceae > Aegilops > Aegilops umbellulata. The sequence continues at coordinate 294,794,496 of CP136060.1, forward strand.
TGAATTTGAGTTTGAACATGAACAGTGATTTGGATCAAGTGAGGATTAGCAACAGTAATGTGATGACGTGGCACCATTAGTAGGGGTTTACTTTAGCTTAATTTTCCGGACATCACACCCGCAGACCCTAAAACCGACGCTATAAAATCCTATTTTTCCAGAAAAAATTAGGGAGAAAGAATTATCGCGATCCATGAGATGGAGCTGCCGTCACCTCCTATTCTTCATCAGGAGGCCAGATCTGGAGTCCGTTTGGGGCTCCAGAGAGGGGGATCTTCGTTCTTCATCATCACCAACCCTTCTCCATCGCCAATTCCATGATGCTCCCCACCGGGAGTGAGTAATTCCTTTGTAGGCTTGCTGGTCGGTGAGGAGTTGGATGAGATTCATCAAGTAATCGAGTTAGTTTTGTTAGGGCTTGATCCCTAGTATCCACTATGTTCTGAGATTGATGTTGCTATCACTTTGCTATGCTTAATGCTTTGTCACTTTGGGCCTGGGTGCCATGAATTCAAATCTGAACCATTTATGTTATCGCTATTATATCCATGTTCTAGATCCGATCTTGCAAGTTATAGTCACCTACTACGTGTTATGACTCGGCAACCCCAGAGTGACAATAGTCGGGACCACTCCGGTGATGACCGTAGTTTGAGGAGTTCATGTATTCACCGTGTATTAATGCTTTGTTCCGGTTCTCTATTAAAAGGAGGCCTTAATATCCCTTAGTTTCCAATATGGACCCCGCTGCCACGGGAGGGTAGGACAAAAGATATCATGCAAGTTCTTTCCATGAGCACGTATGACTATTTACGGAATACATGCCTACATTATATTTATGAACTGTAGCTAGTGCTGTATCGCCCTAGGTTATGACTGTCACATGATGAATATCATCCAACTAATTACCGATCCAATGCCTACGAATTTATCTTATATTGTTCTTGCTAAGTTACTACTGCTATTGTTACTGTTGCACTTGTTACAAATCACTGCTATCACTGTTACCATTACTATTGCTGCTGTCACTACTATCAAAACTATCATATTACTTTGCTATTGATCAAGGTGCTGCAGATAATTAATCTCCAGGTGTGGTTGAATTAACAACTCAGCTGCTGATACTTTCAAATATTCTTTAGCTCCCCTTGTGTCAAATCTATAAATTTGGGTTGAATACTCTACCCTCGAAAACTGTTGCGATCCCCTATACTTGTGGTTATCAAGACCTTTTTCTGGTGCCGTTGCCGTGGAGCATAGCTATATTTGTTGAGTCACTTGGGATTATTATCAATTTATCACTATGAAGAATCTGAAGGATGCCAAGACTAAGATTTATCCCTCTAAGACGAGGGAGGTAAGGAACTGCCATCAAGTTCTGCTTTAGATTCACCTTCTGTTATATGTAAACTTGCATCTTCTACGATGAATGATGCTAGCACCTTGCTTGATAATGATGATGTGCCAGTTGGTGACTTTCTTGATGAACAAATTGCTAGAGTAATACAACATGATGTTGTTGAATCTGATGATGAGCTTGAAACTGAAACTCCTGAAACACCTGCTAGAACTAGCCTTCCTAGATATGAATTGCCTAAGGTACCGAAAGGTTATGTTATGAATGAGGAGACAACTAGAGATATTCTTGCTTGTAAGGATAGAGATGATCTAGAGAAATTATTATGCAAGTATAAAAAAAAATCTCTGAATGCTAGAATGAAATATGATCCTAAGTTTGCTACTTCACCGATCTTTATTGATGATAAGGATTATGAGTTCTCTGTCGATCCAGAGTTAATCACTTTGGTTGAATCTTATCCTTTCTATGGTTATGAAACTAAAATTGTTGTGGCACATCTTACTAAGTTGAATGACATAGCCACCCTTTTTACTCATGATGAGAAAACTTGCTATTACTTTATTCTCAAATTATTTCCTTTCTCATTAAAGGGTGATGCTAAAGCTTGGTACAATACTCTTGCTCCTGGTTGTGTGCGTAGTCCCCAGGATATGATTTATTACTTCTCTGAAAAGTATTTCCCTGCCCATAAGAAACAAGCTACCTTGCAGGAAATATTTAACTTTGTGCAAACTAAAGAGGAGAGTCTCCCACAAGCTTGGGGGAGGCGTTGCCAGTTACTTAATGCTTTTCCTGATCATCCTCTTAAGAAAAATGAAATACTTTATATCTTCTATAATGGACTAACCGATGCTTCTAGGGACTTCCTAGATAGTTGTGCTGGTTGTGTTCTCAGGGAACGAACTATTGGACAAGCTGAAGAATTATTGAATAACATATTGAAAAATTATGATGATTGGACTCTTCCTGAACCACCGATTAAACCCACTCCGAAGAAGAGGGGTATATTATATCTCAGTCCTGAAGATATGCAAGAGGCAAAGAAATCTATGAAGGAAAAAGGTATTAAAGCCGAGGATGTAAAAAATTTACCTCCTATTGAAGAAATACATGGGCTTAATACACCACCACTGCCTAAGGTGGCAGAGGTAAATTCTTTAATGAAGTTCAATGATAATGACAATCCTCACAATATGCACCCTAGGCAATTCCTTTATGAGTTTGAAAATTACATTAGAAAACAAGATCACTTCAATGCAAATGTTATGAAACAATTGAAATACAATTCTGATATGATTGTTCGCTTGAGTGACTTGTTATTTAGAATCTCAAATGATGTTAGAGGTGTTGGAAAACATGCTTCTATGGTACAAACTTAGTTAGAACAAGTTGCTAAATCACAAAGAGAATTACTTGATGAAATGAATAACAACATACATGACTTTGCTGTTAGAGTTGCAACTAGAGGAGGTAAAATGACTCAGGAACCACTTCTTCCCGAGGGACACCCAAAAAGAATTGAACAGGATTCACAAACAAACAACAGTACTGCACCTAGTCCTTCTAGAAAGAAAAAAAGAAGAAAAATGATAGGACTTTGCATGCTTCTAGCGAACCTGAAGTAGAGAAACCTCCTGATAATGAAAATGAAACTTCTATCTCTGATGCTGAAACTCAGTCTGGTAATGAACATTCACCTAGTGATAATGAAAAAGATAATGATGAGGTTCATGATGCTCAACCAAATAATAAAGAACCAGACAATGATGTCGAGATAGAACCACCTGTTGATCTTGATAACCCACAACCTAAGAATAAAAGATATGATAAAAGAGACTTCATTGCTAGAAAACACGGTAAAGAAAGAGAACCGTGGGTTCAAAAACGTATGCCTTTTCCACCCAAGTCAACTAAAAAGAAAGATGATGAATAATTTGAACGCTTTGCTGAAATGCTAAGGCCAGTCTTTTTGCGTACTCGCTTGACTGATATCTTGAAAATGCCTCCTTATGCAAAGTATATGAAAGACATCATCACTAATAAGAGAAAAATACCGGAAGCTGAAATCTCCACTATGCTTGCTAATTATACTTTCAAAGATGGAGTACCTAAAAAACTTGGAGATCCGGGAATACCAACTATACCTTGCTCCATCAAAAAGAATTATGTGAAAACTGCTTTATGTGATTTAGGAGCTAGTGTTAGTGTTATGCCTTTCTCTTTAAATAAAAGACTTGATTTGAATAAACTCACACCTACTGAAATATTGATAATCCCCAAGTGCAGGAAATAATCATAGCAATTCCCAAAGGTGGAAGTGATAAGTATGGAGTGTCGAACCCACAAGGAGCTAAAGGTAAGATCAATATTCTCTCAAGTCCTATCTGCCACTGATACGACTCTACGTACACCGAACGTTTGCTTCCAACTAGAAACGAGAAATAAAACTACGTTGTGGGTATGAAGAGGATAACTTTGCATGATATCGGAGAGTTAAAACATAAAAGTAGGTGTTGTTATCATAAATTTGGAATATATTACTAAATATTATAAGTAGCGAGTGTGGAATAATGATGGGTCAGTGTGCGGATTTATCCTAGGCAATTGTTAACAAGACCGATAGTCGTCATTGCAATTCATATGAGGGAGAGGCATAAGCTAACATACTTTCTCTTCTTGGATCATATGCACTTATGTTTGGAACTCTAGCAAGCATCCGCAACTACTAAAGATCATTAAGGTAAAACCCAACCATAGCATTAAAGCATCAAGTCCCCTTTATCCCATACGCAACAACCCCCTTACTCGGGCTTATGCTTCTGTCACTCAAGCAACCCACTATAAGCGAATCATGAACGTATTGCAACACCCTACAACGGGAATCCCTCACGCTTGCGCGACAGGAGGGCACAATAGGACAGCACCAAAATAAAACATACAACTCATACCAATCTAGATCATCAATCAACCTAAAGACAAATGAAATCTACTCAAAACATCATAGGATGGCAACACATCATTGGATCATAATATGTGGCATAAAGCACCATGTTCAAGTAAGGATTACAGCGGGGTGCGGGAGAGTGGACCAAGTAAAATAGACGAGGATGGTGATGATGTTGATGAAGATGATCACCGCGGCGATGATTCCCCTCCCGATGGCACTCCGGCGCCACCGAGAGAGAGGAGGAGAGGTTCTCCCCCTTGTGCTTCCTCCTCCATGGCCTCCCCCCTAGATGGGGAGAGGTTCTCCCTCTGGTCCTTGGGCTTCATGGCGATGATGGCCCCTTCGGGGTCCTCCTCCATGGCCTCCGGTGATGATGGACCCCTCCGGCAGGGTGCCAGAGAGGACCTAAATTGATTTCTCGTGGCTACAGAGGCTTGCGGTGGCGAAACTTCCGATCAAGGTTATTTTCTGGAGGTTTGGGCATTTATAGGAGAGGTTGGCGTCGAGAACAAGTCAGGGGCCCCACGGGAAGTCCATGAGGCACAGGGGCGCGCCCTCCACCCTCGTGGGGCCCACGGGCCTCCCCTCCGATAACTCTTTGTTCCAGTATTTTTTATATTTTCCAGAAAAATTCTTTGTTGATTTTCATCGCATTCCGAGAACTTTTATTTCTGCACAAAAACAACACCATGGTACTTCTGTTGAAAACAGCGTCAGTCCGGGTTAGTTCTAATCAAATCATACCAAAATCATATAAAACTATTGTAAACATGGCATGAATACTTCGTAAATTATAGATACGTTGGAGACGTATCAGCATCCCCAAGCTTAATTCCTGCTCGTCCTCGAGTAGGTAAATGATAAAAGAAATTATTTATGAAGTGTGAATGCTATCAAGTGCATAAGTTTGATCAATGATAGTTTCAATCACTTTTCTAGCATCGTTATATATCATAACAGTAGCTCACCTCATGAAACTTCTCATGATAAAGTAACAAGCTATTCACATGTTAAAGTATAAATCATAAACTTTCTTGAAAACTAACAAACCGTGCTCTTAGTCATCAAACAATTGCAATTCATCTTATTTTCGGGAAGGGTCTATGTAAGAGCTTTGATTTAGCAAACTCCACATACTCAACTATCATTTATTCTTTCACAATTGCTAACACTCATGTGATATTTATGGGTTCAAAGTTTTAATCGAACACAGAGAAATATAGGGGCCTATAGTTTCGCCTCCCAACCTTTTACCTCAAGGGTAATGTCAACAATAATAATTTATGAAAACCTACATCCAAGTGGATATATATATCCGGATCGCTCCAACACAAAGTGCTTGCCAAAGGAAAAAGTGTAAAAAGGAAAGGTGACGATCACCATGACTCTTGTATAAGGGTAGAAGATAAAAGTAAAAGATAGGCCCTTCGAAGAGGGAAGCAGAGGTTGTCATGCGCTTTTATGGTTGGATGCACAAAATCTTAATGCAAAAGAATGCCACTTTATATTGCCGCTTTTGATAAAGACCTTTATTATGCAGTCCGTCGCTTTTATTTCTTCCCTATCACAAGTTCGTATAAAGCTTATTTTCTTCGCACTAATAAATCATACATATTTAGGAGCAATTTTTTATTGCATGCACCGATGACAACTTACTTGAAGGATCTTACTCAATCCATGGGTAGGTATGGTGGACTCTCATGGAAAAACTGGGTTAAGGAATGTTTGGAAGCACAAGTAGTATCTCTACTTGGTGCAAATAATTTGGCTATCATGAGAGGGAAAGGCAAGCTCAACATGTTGGATGATCCAAGACAATATAACGTTTCGAATATAGGAAAACATAACCCATTAAGTTGTCTTCCTTGTCCAACATCAACTTTTTAGCATGTCATATTTTAATGAGTGCTCACAGTTACAAAAGATGTCCCAGATAGTATATTTATATGTGAAATCTCTCTTCCTTCAATATTCTTTCATGAATTGTTCAAGTGACCAATTCTGCGTTTGCTAATTTTCAGTAAGTTTACTACCTATACTTATTATGTGTGAAGTCATTACTCCCCATGTTATAAGCATACGAAACGTATATAAATTCAGATTTATGATATTCAATTCATTCAACCATTTACTCATAGGATATACGTGAAGCACGTGAGTAAATGACAAACTACTCCAAAAAGATATAAGTGAAGAACACTGAGTAGTCAAATAATTAACTAGCCATGGGAGGATTATTTTTCATTCAAGATTTCAGATCCAATGATTTTACTCAAACAGGAAGTAAAATTTAAAATACGCTCCAAGCAAAACACATATCATGTGGCGAATAAAAATATAGCTCTGAGTAAGGTATACTGATAGTTTTGAAGACGAAAGAGGGGATGCCTTCCGGGGCATCCCCAAGCTTAGGCGCTTGAGTCTTTCTTGAATATTACCTTGGGGTGCCTTGGAAATCCCCAAGCTTAGGGTCTTTCCTCTCCTTATTCTCCTCATATCGATATCTCACCCAAAGCTTGAAAACTTCAATCACACAAAACTTAACGGAACTTCGTGAGACGGGTTAGTATGATAAATAGTAAACCGTTCACTTTGGTACTGTCAAAGACAAGGTTCATAATTGTTCTCACACAATGCCTACTGTACCATATCATTTCAACAATTTATATTGAGAAATATAAGCCATAGAAACTAGAAAACAAGCAAACTATGCAATGAAAATAGAATCTGTCAGAAACAGAACAGTCTGTAATGATCTGAACAGAAACCATACTTCTGCTACTCCAAAAATTATGAAATAAATTTGTGGACATGAGGAATTTGTCTATGAATCTTCTTCAAAAATAATAAACTCAAAAGCACTCTTCTGTAAAAAAGACAGTTATTCTCGTGAGCGCAAATTTCTGTTTTTATAGCAAGATCACATTAACTTTCACCCAAGTCTTCCCAAAGGTCTTACTTGGCACTTTATTGAAAAAAAGCTATAAAACATGATTATTACAGTAGCTTAATCATGTAAACACACAAAAAATAGTAAGGGTAAATATTGGGTTGTCTCCCAACAAGCGCTTTTTCTTTAATGCCTTTTCGCTAGGCATGATGATTTCAATGATGCTCACATAAAAGATAAGGATTGAAACATAAAGAGAGCATCATGAAGAATATGACTAGCACATTTAAATCTAACACACTTCCTATGCCTAGGGATTTTGTGAGAACATAATTTATAGGAAGAAGAATCAACTAGCATAGAAAGGCAAAACAAGTATAACTTCAAAACTTTAAGCACATAGAGAGGAAACTTGATATTATTGCAACTCCTACAAGCATGTATTCCTCCCTCATAATAATTTCAGTAGCATCAAAAATGATTTCAACAATATAACCGTCACATAAAGCATTCTTTTCATGATCTACAAGCATAGAAATTTTACTACTCTCCACATAAGCAAAGTTCTTCTCATTCGGAATAGTGGGAGCAAACTCAACAAAGTAACTGTCATGTGAGGTATAATCCAATTGAAAATTAAAATCATGATGACAAGTTTCATGGTTAACATTATTCTTTATAGCATACATGTCATCACAATAATCATCATAGATAGCAACTTTGTTCTCATAATCAATTGGAATCTCTTCCGAAATAGTGGAATCATTACTAACTAAAGTCGACACTCTACCAAATCCACTTTCATAAATATCACACTAAGATTCAACACCCTCCAAAATAGTGGGATCACTAATTACTAAAGTTGACATTCTTCCAACCCCACTTTAGATGATAGTATTATTCATACTCCAAAAGATATAAGTGAAGTTCATGGAGCATTCCACAATTAATATAGACTAACCAATATCCAAGCTCAAAATATATAAGTGAAGCACATGAAGCATTCTATAAAACCATACTCAAAAGGTTTAAGTGAAGCACAAAGAGCATTCTATAAGGTCATACTCAAAAGATATAAGTGAAGCACATGAATCATTCTATAAATCGATGAAGGGATATCTCATACTAGAATGGTTCTTAAAGAAAAAGAAAAACACAAATGACACAAATCATGTCAACAAAACAAAAACCGAGGTATACCGATAATTATTGAAGAAGAAAGATGGGATGCCAACCGGGGCATCCCCAAGATTAGATGCTTGAGTATCCTTGGAATATTTACTTGGGGTGCCTTGGGCATCCCCAAGCTTGAACTCCTGACTCTCTTAATTCTTCTCACATCGGTAACTCCTCATTCTTCGAACACTTCATCCACAAAAACTTAACAAAAACTTTGTGAGATCCGTTAGTATACTAAAGCAAATCAATACCTTTATACTGTTACAAACTCATTCCAATTTCATATTAGCACTTTATATACTATATTCCAACTTCACCATGGTTCATACCCCTAGATACTACCCATAGATTCATCAAAATAAGCGATCGACACATAGAAAACAGAACCTGTCAAAAACAGGACAGTCTGAAGTAATCTGGAAGTTTAGTAAACTTCTGTAACTCCACAAACTTCTTAAATTTTTTTACAATTTAAAAAATTTGTACATAAGTAATGTGCAAAGTGTTTCAGACCCATTTGACTTTCTAGTAAAAAAAATGTAAATTCACGCGCTATAGCAAAGTTTCTGTTTTTGTACTGCACATAGTAAAGAAGCAATCTAATCATCCTAAAACCAAAGCCTGGCACATTATTTTTATAATATAATGGATGTATACAAGGGGATAATTATCTTCAGAAAAGCTTCCATGAATTTTTTTACATTGTTTCCATGAGCATGAACACAAGTGTTCAAGGTCGACCCTCACTTCTCCAATGCATAACCTTCCAATCACTTCTCTTATTGAAAAACTTTTTAGGCATGAGAGGCAAGTATTTTTTTTTGTATTTTCATTCTTTTAATTTTTTTGTATGTTTCACCCACAACTAAACATAAAAAAAAGGAAAAACAAAATCTACTTAGTGAAGAAAGCAAACAAGCACACACGAGAATATCAACCCCACGCTATTGATCCCCGGCAACGGCGCCAGAAAAGAGCTTGATAATCCCCAAGTGTAGGGAATCATCGTAGCAATTCCCAAAGGTGGAAGTGATAAGTATGGAGTGTAGAACCCACAAGGATCTAAAGGTAAGATCAATATTCTCTCAAGTCCTATCTGCCACGGATACGACTCTACGTACACCGAACGTTTGCTTCCAACTAGAAACAAGAAATAAAACTACGTTGTGGGTATGAAGAGGATAACTTTGCATGATATTGGAGAGTTAAAACATAAAAGTAGGTGCTGTTATCATAAAGTTGGAATATGTTACTAAATATTATAAATAGCGAGTGTGGAATAATGATGGGTCGGTGTGCAGAATTATCCTAGGCAATTGTTAACAAGACCGGTAGTCGTCATTGCAATTTCATATGAGGGAGAGGCATAAGATAACATAATTTCTCTTCTTGGATCATATGCACTTATGATTGGAACTCTAGAAAGCATCCGCAACTACTAAAGATCATTAAGGTAAAACCCAACCATAGTATTAAAGCATCAAGTCCCCTTTATCCCATACGCAACAACCCCCATACTCGGGTTTATGCTTCTGTCACTCAAGCAACCCACTATAAGCGAATCATGAACGTATTGCAACATCCTACAACGGGGATCCCTCACGCTTGCGTGACATGGAGGGCACAATAGGACAACACCAAAAAAAACATACAACTCATACCAATCTAGATCATCAATCAACCCAAAGACAAAGGATATCTACTCAAAACATCATAGGATGGCAACACATCATTGGATCATAATATGTGGCATAAAGCACCATGTTCAAGTAGGGATTATAGCGGGGTGCGGGAGAGTGGACCGCGTAAAATAGATGAGGATGGTGATGTTGATGAAGACGATCACTGCGGCGATAATTCCCCTCCCGATGGCACTCCAGCACCACCGAGAGAGAGGAGGAGAGGTTCTCCCCCTTGTGCTTCCTCCTCCATGGCCTCCCCCCTAGATGGGGAGAGGTTATCCCTCTGGTCCTTGGGCTTCATGGCGATTATGGCCCCTTCGGGATCCTCCTCCATGGCCTCCGGTGATGATGGCCCCCTCCGGCTGGGTGCCAGAGAGGGCCTAGATTTATTTCTCGTGCCTACAGGGGCTTGCGGCGGTGGAACTTCTGATCTAGGTTATTTTCTAGAGGTTTGGGCATTTATAGGAGAGGTTGGCGTCGAGAACAAGTCAGGGGACCCCACGGGAAGTCCACGAGGCACAGGGGCACGCCCTCCACCCTCGTGGGGCCCACGGGCCTCCCCTCCAATAAATCTTTGTTCCAGTATATTTTATATTTTCCAGAAAAATTCTTCGTTGATTTTCATCGCATTCCGAGAACTTTTATTTATGCACAAAAACAACACCACGGTAGTTCTGCTGAAAACAGTGTCAGTCCGGGTTAGTTTTAATCAAATCATACCAAAATCATATAAAAATATTATAAACATGGCATGAATACTTCATAAATTATAGATACATTTGGAGACGTAGCAAATATCTTTGCAAATGGCTGACAAATCAATTGCTATACGTATCGGTATCCGTGAGGATGTGCCCGTTGTTGTTGCTAATGTTACTATTTTGACTGACTTTGTTATACTTGAGATGCCCGAGGATGACAACATGTCAATTATCCTTGGTAGACCCTTCTTGAATACTGCAGGGGCTATTATTGATTGCAATAAAAGCAAGGTCACTTTTCATATCAATGGTGATGAGCATACGGTGCACTTTCTGAAGAAACAATTCCAAGTGAATGTTATTAATGTTATTGAAAAATATCCGACAATCACTATTGGAAGTTTTCAAATTCCTCTACCTACTGTCAAAAAGAAATATGAAATGCTTATTGTTGGGGACATTCATATCCCCGTTGAGGTAACTTAGCGATTTACAGAAGTTCTTTGGTTTCACGCTAATCGGAAGTGGTTGTTAATAAGACTTGATCAACCTTATTAATGGATCTTTTTTTAGAGGTATGATTTCGATGAATTTAGTAAGCACTACCTTTTGTCCCTACCTTTTGTTTTCCGTTTGTATTAATTAAATAAAATAAAATGCCATGTTTTGTCTGTTTTCTGAATTTCCCGTGTAATAAAAAAATGACCCAAAAATAAAAGTTCTCAGAATGCTCTAAAAATTTAATACGATTTTTTTCTAAATATTTAAGTATTTCTGGTGCAAATAATATCAGAGGGAGGTGCACCAGGTGGGCACAACCCACCTGGGTGCGCCAGAACCCCCAGGCACGCCCTGGTGGGTTGTGGTCCCCACGTGCCCTCCTCACTTATCCCTTCACACCACATCATCACTTACCTCCAGAAAAAATTCTCCATTGCTCTCTCTCCCGTGTTCTTGCTCTCACACCCGTGGATTTCGATCTCTTTGCTCGAAGCTCCGTTTCCAAAACTGTTTCGGGGGATTGTTGCTTGGTATGTGACTCCACCGTTTGTCTAATTAGTTTTTGTTTTAGTGATTTATATTTTGAATAATTAGGTACTCTTGGTGCTACTGTAGATGAGCTTGCATGTTAAATTCTTAGAGTTCTAAGTAGTTTGAATGCTTGCTATGGCCTCTATGTATCCCTATGAGTAGTTGGTATCATTTTTGTGGAGTTTTGTTGAGAAAATTTTGTGGGCTGATAAATTTCAGAATTTTTGTTCATAGGAAAAACATGAATATCTTTAGGAAGTTTGGCTCTAAGAAGAACTCCAAGGGTGTTATTGGGGAGTCATCTTATAGTGATCTCCATCCTCGGAGGTTGGCGGAAGTACGGCTGTGTGAATAGCCGCACACCCTGTTCTTCGAAGAGGCTGGAATCCTTCAGGAGTTCACACAATATGCTGCTAATGCCGGCCTCATCGACTTCATCGCAGATGAGTGTGACCGGCATCAAATCGTCACAAACATCTTTGTTCAAAGTTTTACTTTCCTGCCTAGGAATAATCCTCCTGAAGTGAGCTTTGATTTATATGCTGAAAACCATCAGATACCACTTACTGGATTTTGTGACATATGCCTGATCCCTTCCGATGGGAGTTTAGCTGAGCCTAGGCCAGTTGGGTTTGAGGTATTTTATCGCACCTTGATAGTGGGAGATGAGAGAGGGGTGTCAGCTACCACTGCCGCTAGCATACACTTTCCTGACGTACATTATTTTGCTTTATTTTTTGCTAAGTGCTTGCTTGCTAGAGAGAAAGTAGGTGCGCTCAGCGCACTAGACTTTGCTGTTTTACGTCGTGTATTAGAGGGCGACAACACTCATAGCTTGGGAGCTATTGTGGCTCATCGCCTCCATCTTAATAAATCCCAGGGTAAAATACATGGTGAGATTTTTGCTACTCGTTTGGCGGCTCACTTTAATGTTGAGATACGCCATCATGATTACCCTCTGACCAAGGTTTACCTAGACCGCACAGCTATGGAACCCCATCATTTTCTTGCACGAGATTATCCTAACATCCCTATTCCTTATAACCTGATTATTAGTGTTAAAACTCGTGATATTATTCCATTGCCAGCACCTTCTTTGTTTGATTCTGTTGCCAGGGGCGGATAGAGGATTATGCCTGCAGACATCATCGCTGTCGGGGGAAACGACACATACAGGATCACGTAGAATCCCTTTTGCTATGGTTGGCGGGCGCAGGGCTGTGGGAAGAGCGGGATTAGAAGATCCACGCAGGGGGATTAGCCAGGTTCGGGCCGCAAGTGATGCGTAATACCCTACTCCTGCTGGTTTATGTTTATCTGGTGTTCTTGGACTAGCTACAAAGCATGCAGGGTCCAAAAAGTCTAAATCCTCTCCCAGTATGCCGCGGGCCTCCTTTTATAGATAAAGTGGCTGCCACAGTGGCACACAGGAGGTGGAAAGTTTGTACAATAGTCGAGTCTATTTCCTGGCACCGTAGGACAAACGCATTTAATGCGCCGCCGACGTGCCCTTCTTGCTTTATCGGGGATGTCAAGGAAGCTCGTCCCAACTGCCGCCGCCTCGCCTGGCTTCGATGCGCGTCCGAGTTGACGAGGCGTGTAGTACCACGCTGGCTGGCTGGCTGCTGAGTTTGTGCGATGGCAGAGTCTTCACGAAAATCTGCATGCCACCACGCAGGTGCTTGCTGAGTTGGCCTGGAGGCCGCACGTCTCCACACAGGTGCTCGCCTAGTTGGTGGGCTCGCAGCTGTGTGGGAACGGCGGTGGAGTCTTGGCGGGTGGGGGCCTGGCTTTGGCCCCGCGGATGTCTTCGGCAAGAGTCTTGCTGGGGCCCCGGCAAGGGTCTTGCCGCGGCGTCCTGGGCGTCCCCGGCAAGGGTCTTGCCGGGGGGGTCTCATGGGTATCCTCGGCAAGGATCTTGCCAAGCATCTTCGTCTTCTGATTCTCATCTAGTCTTGTATGTTCTTGGTCTTCACAAAGATCTGCATGCCACCATGGAGGCGCCTCCCGAGCCTTGGTCCCAATGTGGGTGATGGCGTCGGAACTCTTAGGCTCAAGGGTGGCGGCTCTGCTGGTGTTGGGCAAGTTGCCCCGGCAAGGTTCTTGCCGGGGCTGTGGAGGCCGCCCCGGCAAGGGCCTTGCTGAGGGAGTTCACCTTGCCCTTCTGCTCTTCATGTCTATGGCTTGGCGTTGCTCTGGTTGTCTTGTGTCTTTGCTTCCTTCCTCTGCCCCGCTAAGTGTGGCCGCAGGCGCGGCTCTAACTGCCCGTGCATAGGTGAAGGGGTATAAAATAGGACCCCTACTTTTGTACACCGACACGAGCCCCCAGGCCTGGGCCACATATAAGCACGACGCGTTATTGGGCTAGGCCCAAAAAGGTGCGCGGGCATGCGGGGCTGAGTTTTACTGCAGTAACTCCCTCGCCAGTTGCGCTTCCCCATGAATCTGTTGAATGCATGGCGTGGGGGTCGTGCGTGGAATGACCGTAGCATGCTCGCATCATCGCGTGGTGAATACCAAAGAGGCGGCTTGCGTGTCCCTTTAAAACCACATGGCCGCTGCCCATTTACTCTCTCTGCCTTGGAACCGTCGTTCCATGTTTCCCACTACGTCTGCCCCTCGCGCCACGTACGCCGCATGCACGACGTGGGGTAGGTGACAGACGCATGGAATACGGGAAGGCGCGCAGGGGGCGATACTCACGTGCCTTTGATTGGGCGGGGAGGGCGGCCGATGGCCTTTCTCGTTGCCACTTAATGAGTCGGGCCTAAGTGGGCTCTTCAGAGGCGGAGAGCTAGTCTTTTGGCCTTCCTCGCTCAGCTATAAAAAGGGAACTCAGGGGTAGGAGGAAGAGCATCTCCCTGCGCCTCGCCTCCGTCTCCATTCTTCATCCACTGTCATAGCGAGAGGGCGTGGTCGCGGACGTTCTTCCGCGGAGGCGACCAGGTCCTCCTCCCGCCAAAGAACTGTAGTAGTCAAGGAAGAGCCATATGCCCAAGGTGAAGGCCATGCTCGAGGCGGGGGCGCCGAACGGGGCCGCGGTCGGTGAGGCGGCCGAGGCAGAGGCGGCTGAGGCAGAGGTGGGCGCGGAAGGGGGATGCCTGCGCCGTCTCCATCTCCGTCGCCATCTCCTCCACCATCTCCTCCTTCTTCGTCGAGTGGTCACGTTGCGGACATGGCGCTCGAGTTTATTCTGCAGCTGCATGGGCCGCCGTGCAGCCGCCTTCGCCTTCCCGAGGCATTCGCGAGGGTGCTGGAGATCGACTGGCCACCGCGGCTGAGGCTTCATATGAAGGGGTGTTGCCACGACGACATGTGGGGGAACACAAGGTTTCCCGCCCCTCATGTGATGCTCCTTCATTGGGGTTGGAAAACCTTCGCACGTGCCCATTTCTTGATGGATGGGCATGTCCTCCGCTTCACGCTAGCGGAGAGCGACCTGCTCTCCATCAAGGTCTTCGGGCGCTCGAGACACATGCTAGGATGCTGTGCGGAGAGCTCGACCGAAGACGAAAGCTCCTCCTCGGGTGATAGCGACGAGGAGGACAGCGACAACGACGATGAGGGTAGCGGGCGGGAGGATGACTGGTCCGACTAGGTATCGGACACACCATCCCTGGGCGACGCCGGTAGCACCACCATTTGCGTCGCCAGCTCCTTGAACTTCTCGGGGCCGCTGCTTCTGGTGGCTGGCGCTGGAGGGCCGGAGAAGGCGAAGAAGGCGGGTGGTGGGCCGTCAACTCGGAGTACGATGGCACTGACGCCTTCATCCCATATTGCCGACCCACTGCCTCATCTTTTGGCCCCTTCCCCGGCACTGTCATCACCAGCCTTCTCTTGGTGTCTTCTGCTGCTCGTACCTCGCCTAGGCGCCCTTTTGCCCTCCCACTTATCTTGATCCGTTTCCTAAGGAGAGGGACAAGAAAGGGATTACGGGCATCTTATCCTTTTTTTAGTTTTTAAGCCTACGGGCATTTGTCCGATTTAAACCTTGTAATCCCCTTTCTCATGTTTACATTCCGTACGAACTGTACTTGTTTGGAACGTATTAATGAAAAAGGATGCTTCCCGGGTTCTTTGTGCGTGAGCGAGGTCCATGCCAAGGAATGAATCCTTGTTATTCCTAAGATAAACATTGTCGCCCGGCAACAGGCCTCGCCGTCCCCTTACTTCATAGCACGACCGTACCCATGCTCTCGGCGGAGGCAGGGGCGAAGTAAGATTAGGCCCTTCGTTTAATTCGTTGTCACCGCAACTACAACCAAGTTCCGGCCCAGAGAATAGTTCTTGGGCACAGGAAAGGGGGAGCACGGTGGCCCAGGAATAGACGAGGCTTCATACGTCCCAGTTCCATACGGAAATGCATAACAGGGGATAAAAGACTTATCTGAATCTGCAGCCCCCGGAAACCTTGGCTTGCCGTGGTTGGATACTTGAATCTTTAGCCCCCGGCAATGGCTTGCCGGGGTCGAGGATGTCGATCTGTTTCCCTGCTCTTAAATGGCTTGGCAGAAACGCCTGTGCGGCCTACGAACCAAAGAAAGGACTGGAAAGGATGGAAAGACACACACCCGACCTCTATGATAGGGGTTAGCTGTAACGCCCTCAATGCGGCTATATCTCCCACGTGTCGAAGCACGACTTAGAGGCATAACCGCATTGAAAGCAATGTCACAAGTGAGGTAATCTTCACACAACCCATGTAATACATAAGGGAAAGAGATACATAGTTGGCTTACAATCGCCACTTCACACAATTACATGAATAAAACATTACATCATACAGTTTCAAACAGGGCCCGACTACGGAGCCAAAATAAAAGAAGAAACCCCAAAAGCGACAAAGGACCAAGATCGACCCCAACTGGGCTCCACTACTGATCGACTAGAACGAAACAACATAAAGGACAAGATCTCCATCAAACTCCTCCTTGAGCTCGGGTGCGTCACCTGCACGGTCTCATCGGCACCTGCAAACTGGTTTTGGAAGTATCTGGTGAGTCACGGGGACTCAGCAATCTCACACCCGCGAGATCAAGACTATTTAAGCTTATGGGTAGGGGTAAAAGGTATGAGGTGGAGCTGCAGTAAGCGACTAGCATATATGGTGGCTAACATACGCAAATGAGAGCGAGAAGAGAAGGCAAAGCACGGTCGAACAACTATGATCAATAAGTGATCCTGAACTACTTACGTCAAGCATAACTCCAACAACCGTGTTCACTTCCCGGACCCAGCCGAGAAGAGACCATCATGGTTACACACGCGGTTGGTGTATTTTAATTAAGATCAACTTCGGGTTTTCTACAACCGGACATTAACAAATTCCCATCTGCCCATAACCGCGGGCACGGCTTTCGAAAGTTCAAAACCCTGCAGGGGTGTCCCAACTTAGCCCATGATAAGCTCTCGCGATCAACGAAGGATATTCCTTCTCCCCGGGAAGACCCGATCAGTCTCGGAATCCCGGCTACAAGACATCTCGACAATAATAAAACAAGTCCAGCAAAACCGTCCGATGCGCCGACATCCTGATAGGAGCTGCACATATCTCGTTCTCAGGGCAACACCGGATAAGTCAAGCTACGAGTAAAACCAGCCCTTGAGTTTCCCCGTGGTGGCCCCGCAGGTTGCTCGGTTCGGACCAACACTTAGACAAGCATTGGCCCGGGGGGGGGGCTAAATAAAGATGACCCTCAGGTTGATCAGACCCAAGGGAAAGGAATAGGTGGTAGGCAAATGGTAAAACCAAGGTTGGGCCTTGCTGGAAAAGTCTTATTCAAAGCGAACTGTCAAGGGGGTCCCATAAATCACCCGACCGCGTTAGGGACGCAAAATCCGGGAACATAACACCGATATGACGGAAACTAGGGCGGCAAGAGTGGAACAAAACACCAGGCATAAGGCCGAGCCTTCCACCCTTTACCAAGTATATAGATGCATTAATTAAATAAGATATATTGTGATATCCCAACAAGTAAACATGTTCCAACAAGGAACAAGGACTCCATGTTCCAACAAGGAACAACTTCATCTTCACCTGCAACTAACAACGCTATAAGAGGGGCTGAGCAAAGCGGTAACATAGCCAAACAACGGTTTGCTAGGACAAGGTGGGTTAGAGACTTGGTTTAGCAATATGGGAGGCATGATAAGCAAGTGGTAGGTATCGCAGCATAGGCATAGCAAAAGAGCGAGCAATCTAGCAAGCAAAGATAGAAGTGATTTCGAGGGTATGGTCATCTTGCCTGAGATCCCGCACGGAAGAAGAACGAGTCCATGAAGAAGACACACGGACGTAGACGAACGAATCCTCACAACTCCGGAACGAAAGCGAAGCTAATGAGAGAAGCAACCCGGAAACAAACAAACAACAAAGTAATCAACCAACACATACACATGGTATGATATGCGAGATGGTATGCAATGCATATGCATGCTCCGGAAGGACAAAGATGAACAAGGCATAATCTTGGCAATCCAAGCATGCCACTGGATAGGTGAGATGATTTCGGTTGAAATCAATATAAAGAACACCGGAATCGGATGCACGGTTTGCAAATGGCAAGCAATACAAGAATGACAATAATCTGCCATTAACAGCATGATGCTACTTAGCAATCAACAAATAATTAAGCTACTGCACCCAAACATGGCAACAAAGCATATGACAATAATCTACACAAGATGCACGACAAAAGATGAACACTGAGCTATGGCTAATTCACATCATAACAGGTCCATCCAATCATGGCAAAAGTGCAAACGATAACAAGTTCTCAGACTTTGCGAAATTAACAACATAGCAGAAACTAACATCAGGATGACATGTTTAGAGCAATGAAACAACATACTACAGGATCAGGACATAGCAAAATAAGGCATGGCATGAATCTACTCAAAGCACTTAACAAAAGTCCCTTACTGACCATAAGCCAAAAAGGACTAGAAAATATAATAACGCCCATGTCAATTAAGCAAGTTTCGTTACAGGTTTCAGAGTTAGCAGAAAACTGGACAAGGCAGAAATTAATAACGACTAGGCATGTTCGTGAGCTCGATGCACTCACTACAGAGCATTGCATGATAAACTAAGCATACATACATCAAGAAGGCATGGCATAGTAACAATACATGGCAAGAATAACATCATATCATGCAAGGACCAACTACACCAAGCTTAGCAAAATCGTATAACATGTAAACAATCTGCCAGAAACATTTTGAAGCAAAAGTAGAGCTCGACTGACTCAAGCTAAGGCACCCCATAATTGCAAACAAAGGCATGGATGGATATAGCAAATACTCAAGTCCAAAACTCCCTTACTGATCATTCTCAAATTATGCATAGATCTCTCAGAAACAACATGAATACATGGCATGAAAATAACAGCAGTCAGGGACTTAGTGAAATCACTAAGTCTCTGAAATCAGCAACATCAAGATACCTAGTTTGCATGCTTGTGCTAGTCACCACATAGATCACAAAAATACATGGCAAAGTTATATGGATAGGTAACATGGCATATTACAAAACTCATGTAGGACTCAACTTCATAGGATGCACACATCAATCATGGCAAAAATGACAAAAGTGCATGTTCAGACAAGATCCAGCAACTAACATCAACTAGCCCTCTTCTAACAGCATTTCGGGCACCAAGATGAGCTCAAATGAAAATGATGCAATGGAATGAAATGATCTACTCTTCGAGGCGAACGATTTGACATATTGTATGCCCGAAACGGAGCTACATGCAGAGAGTTATGGCATGATGAACATGACAAGATAATGTCCAAAAGTCGGGGACTTAGTGAAAAAAAGAGGGGGAAGAAGTCAACCGGGCGCGCGGATGCCGAGGCGGCCGGGAATTCGCCGGAATCTCGCCGGAGTTGCGGGAGAGGTCGGGGAGGCCGGGAGAAGGCGGATCCAGGCCGGATCTCGCCGGATCCGGCCGGATCTCGGCGCGGGAGGGGCGGAGGAGGTCGCCGGTGGCGGAGCCGCAGGCGGCGCGGCGCGGCGCAGCCGGGAGGCGGCGGCGGCGCGCGCGGGGGCGGCGGCGCAGGCGGCGGGGTGGCGGCGCAGGCGCGGGGGCGCGCGCGGGCGGCGGAGCAGGCGCGGGGGCGCGTGCAGGCGGCGGAGCAGGCGCGGGGGCGTGCGCGGGCCCGGGCGGGCCGGCCTCGGGCCCCGCGGGCCGCGCCGGCGGAGGAGAGAGGAGGGGGGCCGGGAAGGCCACGCGGCGGCTTGCTATTGGGCGAGGAGGCGGCGGCGATGACGTGGCCCCCTCCGATTGGTCGGAGTGAGGTGGCTGCGGGGCGGCGGACATGTCCGGCGCGGTGGGTAGATTTGTCCGGCGGCGCGGAGGGAAGAAGGCTAGGGTTTGGACTGCGAGAATTTCGGGAGGGGAGCACATATTTATAGGTAGAGGGGGCTAGGAAGCTCCAAATGGAGTGCGGTTTTCGGCCACGCGATCGTGATCGAACGACCGAGAACATGGAGATGACTTAGGTGGGTTTGGGCCACTTTGAAGGGGCGTTGGGCTGCACACCAAAGAGGCCTTTGCGGCTATCCGGTTAACCGTTGGAGTACCAAACGACCTCCGATTGACCCGAAACTTGACAGGCGGTCTACCGGTGTTATACCAAGGCCACATGTCAAGCCTCGGTCCATTCCGAGAAGGTTTAATACCCGCACACAGAAAAAGGTAAAAGAGGACGCCGGGGAACATAGGAGCGCCGGATTGCAAAATGGACAACGGGGAAAATGCTCGGATGCATGAGACGAACACGTATGCAAATGCGATGCACATGATGACATGATAAGAAATGCAGATGATGACATGGCAAAGAGCAACACGCAAGCACATGACATGGCAACGACGGCGAATAACTGGCGGACACCTGGCGCATCGGTCTCGGGGCGTCACATTAGCTGCCACTGAGCACTATCAACCCTACCAAAGAGAGAGACTTAACATAGCATGCATGCTAACACTTAGGGCGCCAGCGCTTCATTTATTTATGCTCAGGGTCTTTGCCTGGCTCTGTGCAAAGGGATACATGCCTTGTCGGCAAGGCTTGTACAAAAGTTGGTTTGCCGGGAGGCCCGACAACCACGCCTCATGGGTAAAACTTACGAAGATGTTCGATGTCCCAAGAGTTGCTCACTGGGATACCATCTTCGGTCTCCAGGTGGACTGCGCCAGGCCTGGTGACTCGTATTACCCGATAAGGGCCTTCCCACTTCGGCGTCAACTTGTTGGAATTCTTGGCTGACAAAATGCGCCGAAGAACAAGGTCGCCTTCCTCAAGACTTCGGGCATGAACCTTGCGGCTATGGTAGCGGCGCAAGGCCTGCTGGTAGCGTGCAGCTCGCACAACCGCCCAAAGACGATCTTCCTCAAGGAGCGTCGCATCATCTTGCCGCAACGGCTCTTTCTCAAGCTCGTCATAAGCAAGCACTCGAGGTGACCCGTATGAGTTCCGTGGGGAGAACTGCTTCTGCCCTGTATACCAGGGAAAAGGGTGTCTGGCGAGTGGCTCGATTTGGTGTCGTCCTGATTGACCAAAGAACCATTGACAACTCATCAATCCAGCGCCTTCCGCATTTGTGCAGCTTGTAAGTTTTGGTCTTGAGGCCCCGCAACACTTCCGCATTCGCCCTCTCAGCTTGGCCGTTACTTCTGGGATGGGCAACAGAAGCGAAACAGGCCTTGCTGCTGAGGTCTTGAATGTACTGCATGAAGGCGCGACCCGTGAACTACGTGCTGTTGTCGGTGATGACTCTGTTCGGCACACCAAAACGAAAAACTAGCCCCTTGAAGAACTTGACAGCTGACTGTGCTGTCACCTTCCTCACTGCTTCCACTTCAGGCCACTTTGTGAACTTGTCGATTACAACGTACAAGTACTAAAGCCCCTGACAGCATGGGGGAAGGGGCCCAGTATGTCAATCTCCCAGACCGAGAATGGCTAGGAGAGAGGGATTGTTTGAAGGGCTTGAGCTGGTTGATGAAGCTTCTTCGAATGGAACTAACACGCTTCACACTTGGTTACTAGCGCAGCTGCATCTTGGAGGGATGTGGGCTAGAAGAAACCTTGCCAGAATGCCTTGCTGGCAAGGGCTCTTGACCCTATGTGGGAGCCACACATACCTCCATGTATCTCTGCCAACAGCTCCAGTCCGTCCTCTTGAGAAATGCACTTCAGCTTGACACCGTTTGGTCTCCTCCTGTACAGGGCATCATCCACAAACTGGTACATGTTGGACCGACGGGCTACTCTTTTTGCTTCTTCCTGCTCCTCAGGGAGTTCCCCTGTTTGGAGGAAACAGACGGTGTGTTGTGCCCACGCCGGGGCTTGGGGCTCGACGGCTAGGACTAAAGGCTCATCTTCGGCCGTAGGGGCGGCCGCCTCGATGGTCAGGGCCTGGGGCCCTGCCGGAGGTGGTTGCCCTTCGGCAAGCTTGGGGTACCCGGCAACCTCCTTGCCGGCAGCTCCTGGGAGCTCGACGAGAAGGTACTTGCCGAGGATTGTCTTTCTTCGCTTGTTCTGCCCTGTTGATGGCTCTACGGATGGCTGAATTAACTGAAGTACAAAGGTACCTGGTTCCACAGGCAACTTCAGGGCAGCGTGTTTCGGCAGGTCGTCGGCAATGTTGTTCTCCACTCGGGGAACATGTTCTGCCTGCAGGCCGTCGAAATGTTCTTCCAACTTCCTCACTTCATTCACGTAGGCCTCCATCAATGGGCTCTGGTAATCTTTGTTAACTTGCTTGACAACGAGCTGCGAATCACCTCTGATGATGAGCTTCTTGATTCCGAGGTCTGCCGCGATCCTGAGACCGGCAAGCAACCCCTCATACTCTGCCGTATTGTTCGTTGATTTTTCCCGGGGAAAATGCATCTGGATTAAGTACTTGAGGTGCTCTCCGGTGGGTGCGACGACTAGTACGCCGGCACCAGCACCTTGGAGTGAGAAAGCTCTGTCAAAGTACATAATCCACTCACTGCTCGTCTCCTTGCCGGGAAGGGTGGTCTCTTGAATCTCCTCGTCGGGCTTTGCAGTCCATTCTGCTATGAACTCTTCCAGGGCTCGGCTCCTGATTATTGAAGTACTTTCAAACTTGAGGCCAAAGCTCGACAGCTCCAACGGCCAGTCCACAATCCTCCTAGTTGCATCTGGGTTGTGCAAGATTCATTGCAACGGGAGGCGAGTAACGACGATGATCTCATGTGCTTGGAAATAGTGGGGCATCTTTCTCGAGGCCATGAGGAGGCCGAAAAGTAGCTTCTGCATACCAGAATATCTTGACCTAGCCCTTGCAAGAGGGAACTGACAAAATAAACTGGGTGTTGTACCATCTTCTTCTTCTATCCCACTTTGCTCATCTGCTCAGACTCCGCCTTACCGGGATCGGGCCTTGCCGGGGGTTCCGTCTTGCCGGGGTGAGACTCTGTCGAGGAGGACCCCGGCCCGGACCCGATGGCTCTGCTGCTACCGCTGCTTCTTCCCCAAGTTCCCTCTGCGCCACCAGCGCAACACTGACCACTTGATTCGTTGCTGCCAAGTATAGCAACAACGGCTCTTGTGGTTTGGGCGCGACTAGTATTGGCGTGGAGGAGAGGTACCTCTTCAAATCTTGCAGTGCAGCCTC
The DNA here is from genome assembly GCA_032464435.1 of Aegilops umbellulata. Lineage (NCBI taxonomy): Eukaryota > Viridiplantae > Streptophyta > Magnoliopsida > Poales > Poaceae > Aegilops > Aegilops umbellulata. The sequence continues at coordinate 294,817,943 of CP136060.1, forward strand.
TGCCTCCGGAGTCCACTTTACTGGACCCGCCTTTTTCAAAACTTTGAAAAAGGGGAGGGCGCGCTCAGTAGATTTGGAGATGAACCTACTCTGGGCGGCAATGCAGCCAGCGAGCCTACGGACGTCTTTGACCCACTTCGGTGCTTCAATCTGCTCGATCACCTTGATCTTGTCGGGATTTGCCTCAATTCCGTGCTGAGACACAAAGAGCCCAAGAAGTTTGCCGGATGGGACACCGAACACACACTTCTCCGGGTTGAGCTTGAGGTTGATCTTGCGCAGGTTTGCAAATGTTTCCTCTAGATCTTGCACGAGCGTGGCCCTGTCCTTGGTTTTGACCACTATATCATCCATATAGGCTTCCATATTTCTATGCAGCTGGGGCTCAAAACCCATTTGGACCACTCGGGCAAACGTCGAACCAACGCTCTTCAACCCAAAAGGCATCCGTACAAAATAGTACGTACCACATGGGGTGATAAACGCGGTCTTCTCTTCGTCTTCCATCATCATGAAGATCTGGTGGTATCTTGAATAGGCATCAATGAATGACAGAAGGTCACACCCGGCAGTGGTGTCTACAATCTGGTCGATGCGTGGCAGGGGGAAAGGATCCTTTGGACAAGATTTATTGATATCTATGTAGTCAATACACAGTCTCCACTTCCCATTTTCTGTACGCACCACCACCGGATTGGCCAACCACGTGGGGTGGAGTACTCCTCTAACCAGGCCTGCCACCTCCAACTTCCTGATCTCTTCTATCATGAACTCTTGTCGCTCCAAAGCTTGCTTCCTGACCTTCTACTTGATGGGCCACACATGAGGACAAACAATAAGATGGTGCTCAATCACCTCCCTGGGAACGCCGGGGATGTCAGATGCTTGCCATGCAAACACATCGACATTCGCCCGCAGGAAGGTGACGAGCGCGCTTTCCTATTTGCTGTTGATGGTGGAGCTTATGGTGAAAGCCCCGCCTGTGTCGTCCTCCTTTATGGACACCTTCTTGGTTTCCGGTGGTGCAGCCTTGGACTTCTTGCTCTTGCCGGTGGAGCTCTCTGGCACGTCCTGAACGAGAGCACAGCACTCCGAAGAGGCACGCTTGCTGGAGTGGTGCAAGAGGTCTCACCATAAGAGGTCTTGCCGGAAGGAGCCCTGCCGGCCTTCTTCCTCCCTAGAGCTTCAGCGGCAGGAGCAAGTGTCTTTGCGGCAGTTGCTGCAACTGCCTCTCGGTAGAGTTGATCGGCGCAGATGAGTGCAACTTTCTTGTCGGAGGGGACGGTGATGATGGTCAGCGGCCCCGACATCTTCAATGTATTGTAAGCGTAGTGGGATGCCGCCATGAACTTGGCCAGCGCTGGGCGGCCAAGGATCCCATTGTATGGCAAGGGGATCTCGGCGACATCAAAGACGATCTTCTCCGTCCTATAGTTCAACTCGCCCCCAAATGTAACGGGCAACATAATTTTACCTTTAGGCTGGCTCCTCCTCGGGTTGGTCCCTTGAAACGTGCCTGTCTCTTCGAGGTCTCCATCAGGAATATGCAGCTTCTTGATCACACCGGGCGAGATCATATTCAGACCGGCCCCACTGTCGACCAACACTTTTGTCACTTTGAGGTTGCGTATTGTTGGCGAGACCAACAATGGCAAACGCCCGACCGCAGTTGTGCGGTCGGGGTGATCCTCGGTGTCAAAAATGATGGGCGTGCGGGACCACTTTAGCGGCTTTTGGGCATCGAATGACGGCTCTGCCGCAGTGACCTCACGCGCCCACTGCTTCAGTTGGTGGTGAGAGGTGTGCAGCGAGGTGCCACCGTCGACACACATGGCTGCTGTAGCTTTCTGAAATTCGTGCTCGCCGAACTTGTCGTCCTTGTCGTGATCATCATCTTCCTCTTTCTTGTCGCGGCCCCGAGCGGGCCTTTCTTGTTGATTATCCTTGCCGCGGCGACCTCCTTGGCGATCACGCTTCTTGCCGGACCCCTCAGCACCATCCTGACCCTTCTCCTTGTCCCGCCTCTCATATTCAGCTTTCTGCTTCTCTGCAAGCAGTTCAACCTGTCGGCAGTTCTGGAGGTCATGATGTGGTGGATCTTGTAGTACTGCTTGTCGGAGCTTCCTGGCTTGTCGGCGGCCGCCAAGGCCCGGCAGGCAGCGCACCCGACAATCTCCTTGCTGGGGTCGTTAGCCTTGGCCTTCTTGGCGGCGTCGGGGTCGCCGGATCCCTCAACAACAAGTACAGTCTTTCCCTTACGCTTCCTGTTGCGGCACCGACCCTTCTTCGTCGGGGTGGCAGCGTCTTCGTCCGTGGAATCAGTTTCCGCGCCGGTGTCCTCGCTGGGGTACTTCCTTCCTTCCTCAGCCCGAGCACACCTATCAGCCAAGACATAAAGTTTGGCCACATCCTTGATCTTGTTCATCGCCAGCTCTTCACGCATCTTGCGGTTGCGTACGTTCTGGTGGAACGCACTGATGACAGCGGCGGGATGAACATCTGGGATGATGTACTGCACACGGCTGAATCTCTATATGTATTTGCGCAGGGACTCACCATCCTTCTGGGGGATGACATGCAAGTCGCTTGCCTGGCCAGGAGCTTGGTAGCCTCCGGTGAAGGCGCCAACAAACTCGTGGCACAGGTCCGACCAGGAGGAGATGGAATCTACCGGCAGGTGCATCAACGATGACATGACGTAGGGCTTAAGTGCCAGCGGAAAGTAGTTGGCGAGCACCTTATCGCCGCGAGCCCCGGTGGCTTGCATCGCTATGGTGTAGATGCTAAGGAACTCTGATGGGTGAGTCTTGTCGTTGTACTTTTCCCCAACATCAGGCTTGAACGTGCGGTGGGAGGGCCACTGGAACTGCCGCAACTCTCGGGTAAAGGCCGGACAGCCCACCTCGTAAGGCAGGCCACCAGGGCCCCCTGGCGCTGGGTGGTCCATAGCAGGCCCCGCACGCTGATCTGACTAGTGGCACGCCTCCCGCCATCGCTCGATGGTAGTTCGAGCGTCTTCCTGAGCTTGCTCTCGAAGAACTCGACATTGATCGTAGTGGGTTCGCGGGTCGGACGACGCTGCGGAAACGTTGTCACAGGCGTCGGCCTGATGGGCCGGTGGCTGCTGTCACGGCCGTGAGGGAGGGGAGTGCACCGTAGTCGCAACGTCTCTGGTCCCCCCACCGCCGACATGCATCGGCTCGACAGAACACCGGTGTGAGGGTCCCGTTCGGAGCGGCTCGTCCTTGTTGGCAAAACTGACAAGGCTTCGAATGATGGCCCTCCACTCGTCGAGCTTCTCCACAGCAGGGGGGAGTCGAGGAGAAGTTGCACGCGCACCAGCGCTTCTGCGAGCGTGGGCGGTGGCGAGAGCTGCGTAGACCGTGACGCGCTCCGGCTTCTAACCAAGTTAGAAGGGGCTCTGCCACGGTCTCGTGGTCGCACTCTGCTTCTGCCGGCGTCCGAGCGCGCTCGCCGGCCTGGTGCGTCCTGCGAGTGGCACACATGGATCTTTCCGTGGCGGTGCCCAGGGGCTCCGACATCGCAGTGTTGCTCATCGCGCACGGCCTAGGAACTCCGCGGCGCGGGTGCCAGCTGGGGTGCCGTTGAGGTTGCTGCGCCGCCCATGGGTAGCACGGCCCCACCCCCGGACCCAGCGGCGTGTGGCCCGTCGTCTTGGGCCCGTATGACGTCGCTCGCCCGGCTCCGGGTGCCAGAGTGTCGTGGATGCTCACGGGGGGCGCCTCCGGCGCCGTTCGTGGCCACCCCATCGCCTGCTCGCGCTGGTGCGGACGAGCTTCCTCCAGGCGATCCAATCACTGTCATCCCCTTCTTCTTGGTGGCCATCATGATGATGAAGTCGAGGCGTCGGCTTCAAAACCGGATTCTCACAGCTTGCGCCCCCTACCTCGCCTGCCAAAGAGGTCGGGGGAAACGATACCTGCGGGATCACGTAGAATCCCTTTTGCTATGGTTGGCAGGCGCGGGGCTGTGGGAAGAGCAGGATTAGAAGATCAATGCAGGGGGATTATCCATGTTCGGGCCGCAAGTGATGCGTAATACCCTACTCCTGCTGGTTTGTGTTTATCTGGTGTTCTTGGACTAGCTACAAAGCATGCAGGGTCCAAAAAGTCCGAATCCTCTCCCAGTACGTCGTGGGCCTCCTTTTATAAATAAAGGGGCTCCCACAGGCACACAGGAGATGGAAAGTTTGTACAATAGTCGAGTCTATCTCCTGGCACCGTAGGACAAACACATTTAAGCGCCGCCGACGTGCCCTTCTTGCTTTATCCGGGATGGCAAGGAAGCTCGTCCCAGCTGTCGCCGCCTCGCCTGGCTTCGACGTGCGTCTGAGTTGACGAGGCGTGTAGTGCCACGTTGGCTGGCTGCTGAGTTGGTGCAGTGGCAAAGTCTTCACGAAGATCTACATGCCACCACGCAGGTGCTTGCTGAGTTGGCCTGGAGGCCGCACGTCGCCATGCCGGTGCTCGCCTAGTTGGTGGGCTGGCAGCTGTGTGGGAACGCCGGTGGAGTCTTGGCGGGTGGGGGCATGGCTGTGGCACCGCGGATGTCTTCGGCAAGAATCTTGCCGGGGCCCTGGCAAGGGTCTTGCCACGGCGTCCTGGGTGTCCCCGGCAAGGGTCTTGCCGGGGGGTCTCGTGGGTATTCTCGACAAGGATCTTGCCAAGGATCTTCGTCTTCTGATTCTCATCTAGTCTTGTATGTTCTTGGTCTTCACAAAGATATGCATGCCACCATGGAGGCGCCTCCCGAGCCTTGGTCCCAATGTGGGTGATGGCGTCGGAACTCTTAGGCTCAAGGGTGGCGGCTCTGCTGGTCTTGGGCAAGTTGCCCGGCGAGGTTCTTGCCGGGGCTGTGGAGGCCACTGTCGGTGTCAAAATCGGCGGATCTCGGGTAGGGGGTCCCGAACTGTGCGTCTAAGGCGGATGGTAACAGGAGGCGGGGGACACAATGTTTACCCAGGTTCGGACCCTCTTGATGGAGGTAATACCCTACTTCCTGCTTGATTGATCTTGATGATATGAGTATTACAAGAGTTGATCTACCACGAGATCATAGAGGCTAAACCCTAGAAGCTAGCCTATGATTATGATTGTTGTTTTTTCTCCTACGGACTGAACCCTCCGGTTTATATAGACACCGGAGGGGGCTAGGATTACACAGAGTCAGTTACAAGGGAGGAGATCTACATATCCGAATTGCCAAGCTTGCCTTCCACGCAAAGGAGAGTCCCACCCGGACACGGGATGAAGTCTTCAATCTTGTATCTTCGTAGTCCAATAGTCCGGCCAAAGTATATAGTCCGGCTGTCCGAGGACCCCCTAATCCAGGACTCCCTCAGTAGCCCCTGAACCAGGCTTCAATGAGGATGAGTGCGGCGGGCAGATTGTCTTCGGCATTGCAAGGCGGGTTCCTCCTCTGATTACCCCATAGGAGATTTTGAACACAAGGATCGTGTCTGGCTCTGCAAAACAAATTCCACATACCACCGTAGAGAGCATATTATTCCACTAATCTAATCTGCTGACAACTTTTCATAACGTGACGTCCTGCCGTGGCCCGATCATTACGAACCGTTTTTCTCTGCCTGCCACTGCACGTGTTGCGAGGCGGTTTTATTGGCATGTCTTGTCAAAGCAGAGATCGTCTTCCCCTTATCACGTGATTCTCATCAATACGGGTGGGGGTAACCCAATCATGCTTGTTAGTATGACTCCTCGATTTTAGGCAAGTTCCAAACGGCGACGCGGGGGACGCTTGATATTAACCCCTTTCATAAAGGGTCCAAGGCCTGTCCTTTTCTTCTCACGCTCGATCCTTCCCTTCCCCCACCTCGAGTTCCAACACCCAAGGCTCAGGCTAAGCGCTTCGGACCTTCAACCATGAAAGGATCCAACCTTCAAGGTCGGTGGGTGGCCTCCTCTGTCACAAAGGAGGACATCAAGAAGCTAAGGGAAGCCAGGTATCTGACCGCCGAAATCCCGCACAGGTTGCCTGCTCAAGGGCAGGTCATCCCCACTCCCGAACCCAACGAGAGTGTTGTATTTGTTTCCCACTTCCTCCGAGGGCTAGGCTTTAGTCTTGATCCCTTTGTTAGAGGGCTTATGTTCTATTACGGGCTCGATTTCCATGATCTAGCTCCAGATTCCATCCTTCACATCTCGTCGTTTATCGTCGTGTGTGAGGCCTTCCTCCGCATCACCCCACGCTTTGGCTTATGGCTCAAGACCTTCAATGTGAAGCCGAAGACGATCGATGGGCGACACGTAGAATGCGGAGGGGCCATAATAAGCAAAGGCGCCGATGCTCTATGGCCAAAGGGTTCCTTCCCGGAGGTGTCCAACTTATGGCAGCGGGAGTGGTTTTACATCACAACTCCCCGAGGTACAAAGTGGGTAGCTGCCCCCGCCTTTTGCCCGGGCCCTCCACCGCAACTCGCATCATGGGTCAACAAGGGGCTGGACTGGGGGCCAGTTAATGACGTGCCGACATTGCAAACTCGCATCCGAGATCTCCTCAAGAGAGATGTCAGTCTTGTCAAGGTAATGCAAGTTATGCAAGTTCGTCGGGTCCTGCCATGCCAACGTCGATCTCTCCGTATGTGGGAATTCAACCCAGAAGGACCGTGAACTATTCAGCAATTCTTCGGCGTGACGCTCGAAGAGATGTATGGATTGTTCTTCGGATCACGAATAAAGTGTCCGGACACCACCAAGGATGCGGGTCTCAACTGCAATCGTCCAGATACCCACGTAAGTAATTCTGCGGCCGAACATGCTGTCCTTTTATTTGTCACAACATGAAAAAATCGCTCTTGGCCAGGACTGGATAAAAAAGGCAAAGATGATCAGGTGTTCGGCCCCCCTTCCCAAAGGCTCACCGGATCCTGTACTAGCCAGGATGCTTGAGCACACACCTTATCAAGTGCCCTCAGGGGAAGATAAAGGGGGGAATAAAGAAGCCGAAAGCGGGCCTCACGCATTACTCATCCAAACCGGGGGAATTAGTGTTTCCGCGAAGGAGGATAATCAGGGAGAAGAATCTAGAATCCCCTCTCCCCAAGGAAGGAAAAGGACCGCCTCTGAAGACTTGCAAACGAGGGAAGAAACCTTCGCCAGGGGGCCCTTCCCCGGAGGGCATCCTTACCGCACAGTGCCCGCAAGGGGGTCAGCCCTCCACCGAGCTGTAAGTGAACAAGAGTGCTTTTGGTAAATATATCATGCTTTATCTCCGAGGACAATAACCGAGACATATGTCTTGCAGTCCGGATCGTAGCCCTTTTCGACAGAGTTCGTCTTCGGGGGATCTTCTTCCAGAGATGATGGAGAGCAAAACGCCTCCCCCTGTCTCCCCGCCTCATGGGGCGGACGACCCTGAGGTGTCGTCACGGAGGATTTCTCCTGATCCGCCAAGGCCAAAAGGTAACCCTTCGGCCACCCGAAGTCCGGAGTATTCAACTCCTAAGGAGAGCAACAGAAAGAGTCCGAGACTGTCCGGTGCACCACAGGACGCACTGATGGATCCTCTGGAGCAAGCGGCTATCTCAGAGGCGCATCATACTTTAATGGGTACGGTGGTTTAGAGGATTTCATCCGCCAAAAGTGGGTTGCATGAAGCTTTTACGAGCCTACTAAGAGGCTTTGAGGTACGCAAAGATATATATATATATATTTTGATAGTACCGCACACGCTAGGAGTGCCCTATACAGATAGTAGCCCCTGAGACTCTGGTTCCTGTCCAGAGGCGGCAAACAGAGGATCACAGTCCCAAGTAATGATCACGCTGCTTTCATGTGCAGGCGACTGAGGGTCCGGTGGCTGGCCGGACTGGTGAGATTGCCGAACTGAGGCAGCAGCTTAATGCGGCAGATGCCAACATCGCGCTTGTGAACAAGCGGCTTGACGAGGCACAGGGTATGTATTTTCGGGTGGTCAACATATATTAAGAGGAGCATGATGCTAGTATCTATATTATGTTGTGACTGCAGATGGAGCTGCCGTCGTGGAGACCCTTCGGGCGGAACTTGCCCGAGCCAAGGAACAAGCCAGGAGAAGTGATGCGGCCGCCCTAAAGGCGACCGAAGAGTTAAGAGCCGAACAGGCTGCTCATCGCCAGAGCGAAGATAAAATAGCCAAGATGGCTGTTGAGCTGAAAGATGCCGCGGGCCGGTATGAGCTTCTTTAAAAGGAAAGCCAAGCGAAAGCGGCAGACCTGAAGAAAGCCACGGAATCAGCCAAGGAAACCCGCTCTAAAATCAGAGCGGCGAAGGAGGAGCTCCGTCAAGCCGGAGATATCACGGCTAGGAAGCCCTTTTTGTTGCGGACAAAGTTCGGAGATCCGAAGTATGCCCCTCTGCATCAATTATGGAGTGCTGCAGACGCGTACTTGGACTTGGCAATGAGTGCTGCTGATGCGACTGAGTTTTTCAAAGATCAGAAAGATCATGAAGTGGAAAGGTTGTTCTGGTCGCAGTTCAGTGCTCCAACGCGTCCGCTGCTGTTAAATGAACAAATGGCCGAGTGGGCCGAGCTCCATAGGTTGTGCAGACTTGCCATGAGGTCTGTCGTGGATCATCTTTGGCCACAGGGACCAAGGCCGAATAGTTATTTTGGTTTAGTGCAATGATTCCTTGGTGCTGTGCTGCATATTGACACTGTAAAGAGGTCGGCGTGCATAGAGGGTGCGCGGATGGCTCTTGCCCGTGTTAAGACATACTGGGTAGAGATGGAGGCCACCGCTATTGCAACCCGGGGTCCGGCCGTAGGCTAGTTCCCGGCTGAGCACTATTTTGAAGAAGTCCTAGAAGGCGCTCGTTTAATAGAGGCGCGGTGCTCGAAGAGTATCATGTTCGAGTGACATGTGTCTCAATTGTAAAAACAATGCTATTTGGATTATAAAGGCTGTGTTTATACTTTTGCCTGAAAGTATTATGATGCCTCCTGTGCGGCCGTTTATGTATGTATATAACCTGAAAGTTTGCAGTCGTCGGCTTCAGCCCCCACGCACATAATGCGGGGGTGTTCGGAAAAGCGTGTATTCAAACTTGATCCAACGTCTCGGTCCATCAAGGAGGTGATGGCGCGGCGAACAAGGCAATCGGACTATATAGCTTTAACACTATCACTTAGCCATAGGAGTTTGACGCGGGGATACTATATAGCCCCTGGTACTTCCGCGCTCATCCGAATACGGTGCGCGTACATACATGACCGGGAAACCGTCCCTTCGTTAATGCGAAGGAATCACGAAGATTCCACTGAGTCATCGAGTGGTTGACCAGTCTCGCGCTTTATCATGACAGTCAGTTTTCGGCTTTCTCTACTGAGGTGCTCATCCAGATGAACCAGGGCACAATCACAGTAGTTCTCTCGGTGCCACCTTAGCCGATAGAGCGGAACGTAAGGTAAAAAACACGGGAGCCGGGAAAACCCAACTATTGACCAAAGACATGATTCAAAGCTGATGCATATAAGGCCAAACTCGCGACACCGAACACTCCCTAAGGTATTCGGACTTTACAACATATACTGGGCTAAGTAACACCCTCGATAATGAGCCCTGAATTTCTAGGTACGTGCATTAGTCTAATGTGATGAAATGCCAATAACGCCAGCATACCTCTCGGTTGTGTTGAGTATCTGGAGGGTGTGAAGCAACAAGAGACAGTAAAAAAGATTTACACAGGGTCTTAATCTAAAAAGAAACCTTTGAGCGGGGCCTTGCTGCATGTCTGCGCCTGTGTCTCCGTTGTGCCGTATCCTAGAAGGGTGTAGCACGGTGATCATCTGTAAAAGAGAAAAACCCATGTGAAAGTCTTCGTGCGAAAAATTGGTTATTCTTAATGAACCATTAAAATGCAATCTAAAAAGGGTCAAGCCGAACCGTAGCCCTTTTTACATGTGGGAAGCCCCTAGCACCACCTATGGGGGTATATCCATCAACCCAATCTCAGGTTTATCTGAGCTGTTACAGCTAGTGGTGCGCCGGACTCGTCTAACCGTGTCCGCGGTCTTGACGACTGATCATTTATTCTGGTTGGAGAGGCCAGTCAGTGTTCGACTGCTAGAGCCGCCACACATTCCTCCGCATGTAAGGAGCGCTCTGTGTTTCCGCTAACTATGATGATGCCACGTGGACCGGGCATCTTAAGCTTAAGATAAGCGTAATGCGGTACTGCATTAAAACGAGCAAAGGCCATTCTCCCGAGTAGTGCGTGATAGCCGCTTCGGAATGGAGCGATGTCGAAGGTTAATACTTCGCTTCGAAAGTTGTTGGGAGAACTGAATACAACCTCTAGCACTAGAGAGCCCGTGCAACGGGCCTCTGGGCCTGGTATTACTCCTTTAAAGGTAGTATTGCTTTGGCTGATTCATGTCGGGTCTATCCCCATTTTGCGGACGGTATCCTGATATATCAGATTAAGAGTACTGTCGCCGTCCATAAGGACTCGGGTGAGATGGTATCCGTCAATTATTGGGTCTAGCACCAAGGCAGCCGATCCTCCGCGCCGGATACTAGTCGGGTGATCCCTGCGATCAAAAGTTATCGGGCAGGCCGACCAAGGATTGAACTTGGGGGTTGTCGGATTTCGGGTTCCGGCAGACCCTTGAGGTTCGAACACTGGGGCGCGCGCGGAGATTTCGCCTTCTACCTACCTGCACCCCACCGCCTTGCTAAGATCTAAGCTATGGAAAGAACATCACAAGAGACACAGGGTTTATACTAGTTCGGGCCACCATTGTGGTGTAATACCCTACTCTAGTTTGTGGTGTGGTGGATTGCCTCTTGGGCTGATGATGATGAGCAATACAAGGAAGAACAGCCTCGCGAGGGTCTGTTCTTGGCTAGGGCGATGAACTGCTAGGAGGAATTCAGTCACCCTTCTCTCTCTCTCTGTGTGTGTGATGCTACTCGATCCGATCCCAGCTTGTTTCTGGATTGGCCGATTCTCTCCTTGTCGATTCTCTATCCTCTCTACCCTGGGGGTGGCTAGTCCTATTTATAGGAAAAGGCCCTGGGCCTCTTCCCAAATATTGAGCGGGAAGGGCGCCAACAATTGGCCATTTTAAAGGGGAACATCTAGTACACTTATCCTGACTAAAGTTGGTCCTCGCTTGCCAAAGGCTCTGGTGGTGACGCTGGCTTGGGCTCCACAATGACTTCCTCCCTTCCATTGGGCTGGTCTTGGTCTCGTTGCACCGAAACGGGTGCCTTTGCTTGATGCTCTCGCCTGCACTTGCTCCCTTTGCACCAAAGAGGAAAGGAGGACACTGCGCGGGCTGGCGCCCGCCTGGCACCCTTGGTCGTCATGGCTTGCGTCACGGGCACCTTGTGAGGTACCCCGCCTTGATCTCTCCGCCTCCTCGCGAGCCAGCCTGATAAGGCCGTGCCTGAGGAAGCTCCGTGTCGTCCGCCCCGCGAGGCTTGGCCCCTCGCGAGGGTCTTGGGTCTGTGTTGATGAAGATAGGCCATGCTGGGCCCCCCTTTGAGCCACGCCGCAGGCCGCAGGCAGGCAAGTCTGGGGACCCCCGTTCCCAGAACGCCAACAGTAGCCCCCGGGCCCAAGGCGCGCCCGGACTTGGCCGTACAGGGAGGCGAAAGGGCAAGGGCGAAGCGCCGCGGGCCCTAACAGCCTGCGGCCTTGGGCGCCGCATGGCGGCTGATTGGACGTGAGCGCCTCAGCAACCGCGCGAGTTGATAAAGGAGCGGCATCTACCTAGGCTTTGCTTTTTTTGCTTTCTCCGGCTGCTGCTCAGATCCCCTTTCTTGCGCCTCTCCTTCTTTCCTCCAAAATTTCCAGATCTACTTCGACCGCGTGACCTAGGAAGCCATGGCGCCTCGTCAGTCCCCGGTCGGAGCTTGGTACTCGTCTGCCCTGGACTCGCCGAACGTGTAGGACGCGAGCCTCGCCCGGTTGCACCGGATGGCGGCGGCGCAGGGCATCGACGGGGCGAAGGTGTTCAAGGCCGGCTCCGCCACCCCTGAGGGCCAAGGGAGCACCTTCTATCCGCTCTTTGTAAGCGCCATTGCTGTTGGCCTGGTGCCTCCCTTCTCCGAGTTCTTCTTCTCTGTCCTCCGCCATTATAAGCTACAGGCTCTGCATCTCCACCCCAACTCCGTCCTTCTCCTGGCAATCTTCGCCTATTACTGCGAGGCCCAAGTAGGGGTGCAGCCCTCAGTGGCCTTGCTGCGCCACTACTTCTACCTCCGGACCTCTCGTGGTCCTGCTTCCGCGTGCGCGAGCTTCGTCACGTACGGTGGCGCCATTGCCATTTCGAACCCCGGGAAAAGGATTGAGGGCTTCAGGAGCAAGTGGGTCTTGGCAGATGCTGGGCGCATCCACCCTGGGCTGATCTTGCCCACGGAGCAACCCACGAGCTCCAGCGATTGGGGTCGGGCGGAGCTCGCGGACCCCCGCGCGAAGCTGGTGTTGGAGAAGATGGACGCGGATCTGAGGCTGGCCAACATGGCGGTGGCGAAGCTGACCGGTGCGTCGCTGCTGAGGGAATTCCTGGAGCACCAGCTGGCTCCGCTTCGGCAGTACTCACTTTCGATGTGGAGGCCCCATCCGAGCCCCGCGGCCTTGGCCGACGAAGATCTGGCCGCAGTCCTCCAATCTCTGGTCGGGGGCGATGTGGCGAGGTTGGAGGGCGCTCCTACGCCCTTGTTCCTCCGCGATGACTGGGATCAGGTAGTGGAGTCCATGCCCGTCTTCAACGGGGACGGGCCCGTGCCCACGGAGGCTCCCGAGGAACCGGTGGACGTGTCCTCCGACGACTCCAGTGAAGAGGAGGAAGGAGGGGAGCGGGAAAAAGGGCCTGACTCCGAGGCGACTGACGGAGAGTCGAGGGCTCCCCTCCCCTGGTGCAGGTCCCGCGTTCTCCGCCTTTCTCCGAGCGATGACGACGAGGATGATGACGAGCAGGGCGGCGGGAGCTTGGTCCCGATCCCGAAGAGGGACAGGACCGGGCTGATCTCCTGCGGGTCTGCCCCGGCCCCGAGGCGGACCGAAGACGCGCCTTCCGCTTCTGAGCTTCCCGTGGTTGACCCTTCCAGCCGGCTTTCAGGCTTCAAATTTGGCCGGAGGCTGCCTGAGCTCACTGGCGACGACCCGTAAGCGCTTGATTCTTGTCTTTAATTCTTGTTCTGCTGCCGAGGCTTGACTTCCGCATCTCTTGGATAGGCTGGCGCCTACAGCAAAGAAGCTGAAGGGAGCTCCAGAGGTTCCATCCGTGGCAGCGCCTCTGCCCGAGAAGGAAGGTGGCCGCGATGCACGGGCCTCTCCTGCCCGATCGTCCTCGCAAGGCCTGGCCGAGTCGGCTGGGGCGAGCTCAGCCCCCATGGCACAAGCGACTCCCGAGGTGCCTCTGCCTGCTGCCGCCACCACAGCCGTTGGGGCGCAGCAGGCTCCGCCTCAGGATGCTACGGTCGTGCTGCCATCTTCTCCTCCTACTCCACCGACTGCTGTCTCTCCGACTCCTCCTGCCGTTCTAGATGGTGCTGCTGCTGAGCTGGACCGGCTACGGCAGGATCTTCTTGGCGCCGACCCTCGCTTGGTGGCCGGGCGCTTGGAGCTGGCTTCAGGATGGATTCGCTCCGACGCTTCGATTTGGGCGGCGCTGGTCCAGGCCTCGACGGCTTGCGACGAGGAGAGGCAGGCCGTCCTTGAGGCGAAGGCTGCTCGTGACGCAGCCTTGGGGGAGGTGGCCGACGTCCGTGGTCGCTGCAAGGTGCTGGAGGACGAGCTGCAAGGCCCGCGGGACCAGCTCGCGAAAGAGGCCCGCCTTCGCCAAGAGCAGGAAGAAGGCGTGAAGGCTCGCGAGGCGGTCGTCAAGGACCGGGAGGCCAAGCTCAGGAAACGCCGTGACCGCCTAGGCGAGCTGGAGCAGGAGTTGGGGGCGAGGAAGGTCGAGCTGGACGACAAGGCCCAGGTTCTTGCCGAGGACCGCGTGGCCTTCGCGGAGATGGAGGCGAAGGCTCGCTCCTCGCTAAGGACGCTTTACGACAGCGGCCTGGAGAGCCCGCTGGCTGGCGCCGAGGACGGCCCCGCCAAGCTTCTTCCCTTCCTGGTTCGCGCTCTTGAAGTTGTCGCCCTTGGCCTTGGCCCCACGGCCGAGGCCGAGGCGCATGTCCTGTCTTCTGCAGCGCTGACGCGGGTCCTCACCCACATCTACCTTCGTGATCCCAGCGTCGACCTCGACAGCCTGCTGGAGCCAGCAAGCGGCGAGCGTGCCGCTGCCGCTGCCGAGGCCGTGAAGGGTCGTGCGGAGGCTCTGCTAGGGAAGTTCCGGGCCTTCAGCACCAAGCCGAAGCGAGGCGCTCCCGACCTTGCTGCTCCATGAGGCGAACCCACTCCGCGCTGCTCCACCGCCGACAAGTGACTACGTTGTGGCTCCTGTCCTACCTTCAATTCCTGCACATGTATCATGCCTCGGGGAGGCGTTAAACTTGCGTTTGGCATTGAGATAACAGTGTGGACTGTAATATTTGCTTTTGAATTCCTTAAAATTTACGCTTTTCCTTCCTACTTGCTTATATTCTACACCGACAGAGCCCGGCCCCGCGCATACCTCAGCCACCGTTAGACCTGACCGGAAACCAGGACGGGACCAAGGAGTGAGGGGCTACGTGACAAGTTAGGCTCCTGAGTCGCGATGCTCAGGAGTCCCCCTTGGTGCACGAACAACAAGTAGGGAGGTGAGATGTGGGTGGATCTACCGTTCTACGTCTGCAGAGCCCGGCCCCGCGCATACCTCAACCGCCGTTAGCCTTTCGGAACTAAGGAGTGAGGGGCTACGTGACCAGTTAGGCTCCTGAGTCGCGATGCTCAGGAGTCCCCCTTGACGCTCAAACGGCCTTCGTACCTTGGCTCCGCTCGGGGAGAGACGCGCGACGAACCAGGCCCGGGGGGCCTGGCTGGGTGGCGTGCGTCTAGGCGTGACCCAGGCGCAGCCCCTGTGCCCAGCCCCCTCGCGCGACACTCCCGAGGGGAGGCGTTGTGATGAGGCTAGACACTGAGCTCTGGGCTCCCTGAGGTTGATGCGGCCCGGGGGCCACCCTCAGTTGTTTATCACCAGCGCGGAGCATAGCGCTTCCGTATGTGTACGGGCATAGCCGCTCCTCGGCAGTGTCGTCAACCAGCGCGAAGCATGGTGCTTCCACTAGTACGTGGGAGGGGCTCCCCTCCGGGAGGAGCCCCCGGGGCGTGTACAGCCCCGCCCTGACACGTGGCTGGCACGGTAGGGCCTGGCGAGGTGTATCTGGGCACCCGTGAGCCAGCGCGGGACTCACAGGGCCCTACCTCTAGGCGGGTTGCGCCTGGCACTGGGCCTTATCTTGTGATGTGTTCCTGCAAATTTGGTTAGATGCCGGCACTCTACGTCCTCGGGTCCCGGCCCTCGAGCTGGTCTCAGCCGTCGCTGGTATGCCAGGTCGCGATGCCGTGGACAAGGCCAGAGGGTGAGGGCTGGAGAGCCAGTAAGAGCCCTGAGTCGCGATGCTCAGGTACCCCCCTTTAACGTGCAAGTGGTCGGCATGGAGAAGAAGAGGTGCCATGGACCGGCATCAAATAATCAAGCATGGTTGGTCGAACGTATAGCCGGAAATAAACGCAAAAGGAATACATGCCGCTGGGTCTGGCCCGAGCGACTTGGGGATGATGCAGCCCGAGGGGCGCCCCCAACAAAGTAAGCTAACAACATGAAATAAAAGGGATACATGCCGCAGGGACGGACCCACGCGGCCTGGGAATAATGCAGCCCTGGGGGGCGCTCCCAGCTGGAAATGAAACTTGAAAGATGTCACCTGATGATGCAGAGGACGAAGGAGTGTTGGTGTAGCAGACTCGGTGGGCTGTGGAAGCCGATCCTCACGAGCCCCCAGGCCCAGGGGCCTCGGGAGGCTCTAGAGGCGCTGGTGGCTCCTCGCGGACCATCTCCATCTCCGCCAAGGTTGCGGAACGCCTGGCCTCTTGAGCCTCCATGATGCCCCTCATGAGGCGCTGGTACGTGGCAGCCGCGTTCGGCAAGCCGTAAGGCATGCGAACGTAGCTGTGGGGTGGACCATCGCAACGCCCCACTCGCGAGGTCCAGAGGCGCTCCAGAGAGGTGACTCGATTGAGCCCTGGTATGTCGATGCAGACGCGCAACCCACCATCCTCGCCTGGATGGGGAGCCACAGCTGGTAGGCGGCGGCCGCCTCTCATGACTCTTGACTCCTGTAGCTCCTGAATGGCCTTGCTGACGAAATCCTGAGGGTCTGGTCCTCCTTGCCTTACTCCTTCTTGAGGGAAACGTGCTTCGAAACACGCCTCCATGTGGTGCCCAAGCGCCTCCCTCGTGACCTTAGCCAGGTCAGTGGCCCTCCAGGGGAGAGCCCCCGAGCCCTGCCTGAGGAGGGCACCGGGCGCGCTTTCTTATGCGATGGAAGGAGGTTTCCCCTGGGCAGGCGCGGGCCCTGAGGGGCCTGCCTCCTGAGGGGCAGGGCCGGACGATGTCTTCTTCTTCTTGGGGGTGGTCTCGGGAAGCCTCCTGCTTTCGCAATCTGGGTCTTCCAGTGATGCGACCTGAAAGGCTCGTTCCAGGGAACACACCGCGTCCTTCTCTTCAGAGGGCACCGTGATGACTCCGCCACTTCCTGGCATCTTGAGGATGTTGTAGCCGTGGTGAGTTACGGCAATGAACTTGGCCAGCGCTGGGTACCCAAGGATGGCGTTGTATGGCAGGCGAATGTGAGCGACGTCGAAGTCGATGAGCTCGGTGCGGT
Source organism: Aegilops umbellulata (assembly GCA_032464435.1). NCBI lineage: Eukaryota > Viridiplantae > Streptophyta > Magnoliopsida > Poales > Poaceae > Aegilops > Aegilops umbellulata. The sequence goes on from CP136060.1 coordinate 294,834,729, forward strand.
AGTTGTCGCGTTCCCCGAAGGCGACAGGGAGGCGGACCTGCCCACTCGGAACCGTGGAGCCGTCGGTGACTCCGGAGAAAGGCTTGGTTGGCTGAAGCTGGTTGTAGGGCACTTGGAGATTGATGAATGTTTCCACGGATAGGACGTTGAGCCCCGACCCGCCATCAATGAGGGTCCTGGTGACCAGCACGTTGCTGATGATTGGGGAACAAAGCATCGGGAGGACTCCGGCTGTGGCCGACTACCTGAGAGGGCGCGTGGCTTCGAGCTTGGGGAGGACTGCATTCACTTCGCGGGTGAACTGCTTGAATATGCGTTGAGAGGCTGGGGCTTGAGCCCCGCCCAGGATGCAGGCGATCGCGCGCGGCTCCTGGAAGCCCCCAGCCCCCTCGTCCTGATGGCGGTCCTCGTTTCTCCTTGGCTGCGGCGGCAGCGGAGGGAGGCTTGCGTTACCTTGCGGGCGATCCTCGCGAGGCTGATCCATCCAGTCTCCCTCGCGAGGCGGGTCTTGCCAGCGATCCTCACGAGGTCGATCGCGCCACCCTTGGCGCGGGCAGTGGTCTTCCCAGCGTCCTGCGTTCCTTCCTCCTCCTCGACCGTAGCCTCGGTCACCGCGGTCGGGGCGACGGCCGATCCTTCCTTCTCGCACGGCTCGGAGCTCTTGACATTCGTTGGTGTTGTGGGTGTGGAGGTCGTGGTACACATAGTACCGACTGCCCTTGGAAGATTCGGGCTGATCTCTGCCCCGCTTGGTGTCTGGTTCTGCCGCGAGCACGACAGCCCCCTTGCGCTTCACATCCTTGGCCTTGGGCTTCTTCTCTTCTGGGTCTGCGACGGGCAGCTCGAGGAGGGAGAGACGCCCTTCCTCAGCCCTGGCGCACTTGGTCGCCAAGTTGAACAGCTCCAAGGAAGTGCACAGGTCTTCATGCATCGCCAGCTCCTCCTTCATCTTGACGTCACGCACGCCGTCGGAGAAGGCTGAGATGATGGCCTCCTCGGTCACCTTGGGAATCTTGAGGCGTGCGTTGTTGAAGCGCTAGATGTACTTCTGCAGGGTCTCTCCGGGTTGTTGCTTGATGCGGCGCATGTCGCTCACGGCGGGTGGCCGGTCGCGAGTACCTTGGAAGTTGGCGATGAAGCGGGTGTGCATCTCGTCCCAGGAGGAGATCATGCCTGGAGCCAAGTTCAGGAGCCAGGTGCGGGCCCCGTCCTTGAGCGCCATGGGAAACCAGTTCGCCATGACCTTCTCGTCTCCGTTGGCAGCTTCGATGCCCAGCTCATAGAGCTGGAGGAACTCCGCAGGGTCGGCCGTGCCATCGTAACGAGGAGGCAGGTCTGGCTTGAACTTGCCGGGCCACGCGACGCTGCGTAGCTCGGTGGTGAAGGCACGACAGCCTGTTGTGGCCACAGGAGGCCTTGGGTGATGGAGAGCTTGGTCTTGCAGGTCCCCATGCGCTGCAGCTGGGAGCAGCGCGGGGTCTTGACGTGCGGGAGTAGGAGCATGGTCGTGTCGTGCTGGAGCAGGGAGCGCCCGGGCAGCTTCTTGCGGGCGAGGGACTTCTTGGCAGCTCTACTCTTGCCGTGCTGGCACCTAACGGAGCGGGTTCCGCCCAGGGGCCACGCGCCTTGGAGCCAGGGCGCCTTCTTGAGGAGGAGGCGGCTGGGGCGCCCCCGGAGCTTCGTCGCCCGCGCAGGGCGGGGTGCGGTGCAGCGGAACGGACGGCGCAGGAGAGCCCCCTGCGGCGCAGACGAGCTCGGCGACGCGGTCGAGCCATTCTTCGTAGACGTCGTTGAAGGGACGGTAGTGCAGGAGCTCGTTTTCCGCGATGAGCGCAACTCGAGCCTCCATGGGTGCGCGGAGCGCGTGGGACGAAGAACCAACTGGGGTGAGTGAGGGAGTAGCGGTGCGGCCGTCTTGCCGCACGGACGGATGCTGAGACGACGCTTGCTGCTCGTTTCCCGCCGGGCTGGTGGCGGCGTTGACGGCAGGTGACGGGGAACGGCGAGGACGCCCGCCGACAGGGCCCGATGAGCGTCAGACATGGACGCGATGGTCGGAGGAGAACGGGGCGGTGGAAGACGAATTCCGGCGCACCCCTTACCTGGCGCGCCAAATGTCGGATTTCGGGTTCCGGCAGACCCTTGAGGTTCGAACACTGGGCGCGCGCGGAGATTTCGCCTTCTACCTACCTGCACCCCACCGCCTCGCTAAGTTCTAAGCTATGGAAAGAACAACACAAGAGACACAGGGTTTATACTAGTTCGGGCCACCATTGTGGTGTAATACCCTACTCTTGTTTGTGGTGTGGTGGATTGCCTCTTGGGCTGATGATGATGAGCAATACAAGGAAGAACAGCCTTGCGAGGGTCTGTTCTTGGCTGGGGCGATGAACTGCTAGGAGGAGTTCAGTCACCCTTCTCTCTCTCTCTCTGTGTGTGATGCTACTCGATCCGATCCCAGCTTGTTTCTGGATTGGCCGATTCTCTGCTTGCTGATTCTCTATCCTCTCTACCCTGGGGGGGGCTAGTCCTATTTATAGGCAAAGGCCCTGGGCCTCTTCCCAAATATTGAGCGGGAAGGGCGCCAACAATTGGCCATTTTGAAGGGGAACATCTGGTACACTTATCCTGACTAAAGTTGGTCCTCGCCTGCCAAAGGCTCTGGTGGTGACGCTGGCTTGGGCTCCACAATGACTTCCTCCCTGCCGTTGGGCTGGTCTTGGTCTCGTTGCACCGAGACGGGTGCCTTTGCTTGATGCTCTCGCCTGCGCTTGCTCCCTTTGCACCAAAGAGGAAAGGAGGACACTGCGCCGGCTGGCGCCCGCCTAGCGCCCTTGGTCGTCATGGCTTGCGTCACGGGCACCTCGTGAGGTACCCCGCCTTGATCTCTCCGCCTCCTCGCGAGCCAGCCTGATAAGGCCATGCCTGAGGAAGCTCCGTGTCGTCCTCCCCGCGAGGCTTGGCCCCTCGCGAGGGTCTTGGGTCTGTGTTGATGAAGATGGGCCATGCTGGGGCCCCCTTTGAGCCACGCCGCAGGCCGCAGGCAGGCAAGTCTAGGGACCCCCGTTCCCAGAACGCCGACAGGGGTGACGGGTTCCACGGCGTATACGTCTCGGAGTGCGAGTTTGCGCCTCCTCTTCGGTATGAGAGTTGCGTAAATCATGTTCACTGTTTTGACCTCTGGTGGGAATTTTTTCTGTCCCCCATTGTTTGGCTGGCGAGGCTCATCCTCGTCTTCACTTGGTGTCTCCTTCCCCTTGTGTTCGGTGTTTAGCTTGCTGGCCTGCTTGAAGACCCAGCATTCTCTGTTGGTGTGATTTGCACGTTTGTCGGAGGTGCCATGAATCTGACATAATCTGTCTAGAATCTTGTTTAGGCTGGACGATCCATCTCTGCTGCCTTTAAATGGTTTTTTTCGTTGACCGGGTTGAGAGCCCCTGAATCCGGCGTTTAGCGCCGTGTTGTCTGGGCTGTCTTCATTGTTTCGACGCTTGCTTTTATTGTGTCGCGGTTTCCCATTGCCATCCCTGACTTCGGATGTGCCTGGGTTGCTGGTGCCGCTATGGGCCAGCCAACTGTCTTCGCCCGTGCAAAAGCGGGTGATAAGGCTTGTTAGGGCTGCCATTGTCCTCTCATTTTCTTGGCCGAGGTGTCTGGCGAGCCATTCGTCCTGGACACTGTGTTTGAAAGCCGCTAAGGCTTCGGCATCCGGGCAGTCAACGATTTGATTCTTCTTAGTGAGAAATCTTTTCCAAAGCTTTCGGGCTGACTCTCCGGGCTATTGAATTATATGATTTAAATCGTCTACATCCGGAGGTCGGACATAGGTCCCTTGAAAATTAGCCCTAAAAGCATCCTCAAGCTCTTCCCAACTTCCAATTGAGTTTTCGGGGAGGCTTTTCAACCAGTGCCGAGCTGGTTCATTCAACTTGAGGGGCAGATATTTGAAGGCATGGAGATCATCTCCACGAGCCATGTGGATGTGAAGGATAAAGTCCTCAATCCAGACCCCAGGGTCTGTCGTTCCGTCATATGCCTCTATATTCACGGGTTTGAATCCCTCTGGAAATTCATGATCCAGCACCTCATCGGTGAAGCATAGGGGGTGCGCGGCACCCCTGCGTTTGGATGTTTCATGGCATTCTTCTGACAATTCTAGTGTTCGGTTTTGATTCCGAGCTGTTATTCGGTCAGTATAGTCATCTGAGCGGCCATGATTCTGTGCCGGAGCACACTTCCTAGATCCGTAGATGGACCTGGTCATACAGGATTTTTTGTGTAGGTCCTCACGTAAATCGTGTGTTGACTTGTGTGCGACATCATTAGCCGCCCTGTCGCGGCCACGGGGTGGTCGATCCGGCTGATCGGCCGTTTTATTTTTCGGCTGAATGGGCTCTAAAGCCTCGTTGTCGAATTCAGGCAGCAGCTTGAGCTTTGGATAGCTCTTTGTGTCGCGACTGCCATCGTACTTTTCTTCAGTGTGAAGCACTTTGTTCCATATGCTGTTGAGCGTATTCTGCGCGGCCTTAAGCCTTTGCTTCTGCTTCTTCAGGCTCCTCGCGGTGGCAATAAGCCTTCTATGGAGGTTCTCTTGTTCCAAGTGCCTTTCCGGGATGATGTGTGCATCATCGTCCGGACTATTCTCCTCTCCGGAGACAAGTTGATGAGCTTTGCCCTCGGTGTCGCTGTGATCGGACAGCGGCTCTGTACTATGTTCGCCGTCCGCTGGCTCCTCCTGCTCCATCGCTAGGTCCATGTGGTCGTCGTTTCCTTTGGAGTCGACCGGGGTATTATTCTTTCTTGCGCTATTATCGCTGTTTTTGCTGAGGCGGGATTTGGAGCGGCGCCTACGTCGTCGCTTTGGTTGCTTCTCGAGGGGATTATCCTTCGCTGCTGTAACGCCCTCGATGCGGCTATATCTCCCACATGTCGAGGCACGACTTAGAGGCATAACCGCATTGAAAGCAATGTCGCAAGTGAGGTAATCTTCACACAACCCATGTAATACATAAGGGAAAGAGATACATAGTTGGCTTACAGTCGCCACTTCACACAATACATAAATAGACATTCATCATCCAGATTACACTCAAGGTCCGACTACGGAACCAAAATGAAAGAAGACTACCCCAAATGCTACACAGATCCCCGAATCACCCCAACTGGGCTCCACTACTGATCATCAGGAAAAGACACATAATAACGACCACGTTCCTCGTCGAACTCCCACGTGAGCTCGGTCGCGTCATCTGCACTGGCATCGTTGGTACCTGCAACTGTTGTGGTAGAATCTGTGAGTCACGGGGACTCAGCAATCTCACACCCGCGAGATCAAGACTATTTAAGCTTATAGGTAGGATGGGGTTGTGAGGTGGAGCTGCAGCAAGCGACTAGCATATATGGTGGCTAATAACGCAAAAGAGAGCGAGAAGAGAAGCAAAGCACGGTCGTGAAGCTAGAAGTGATCAAGAAGTGATCCTAGAACAACCTACGTCAAACAAAACTCCAACACCGTGTTCACTTCCCGGACCCCGCCGAGAAGAGACCATCACGGTTACACACGCGGTTGATGTGTTTTAATTAAGGTCAACTTTGGGTTTTCTACAACCGGACATTAACAAATTCCCATCTGCCTCATACCCGCGGGCACGGCTTTCGAAAGATAAAACCCTGCAGGGGTGTCCCAACTTAGCCCATTATAAGCTCTCACGGTCAACGAAGGATATTCCTTCTACCGGGAAGACCCGATCAGTCTCGGAATCCCGGACTACAAGACATTTCGGCAGTAATAAAACAAGTCCAGCAAAGCCGCCCAATTGTGCCGACAAATCCTGATAGGAGCTGCACATATCTCGGTCTCAGGGCACATCCGGATAAGCTAAGCGTACAGGTACCAACATAACCCAAGTTGCCAAGGGACGGTCCCGCACGGTGCTCTAGTTTGGACCAGCGATCGAAGGAGAACTGGCCCCGGGGGGGGGGGTTAAAATAAGATGACCCTCGGGCTCGTGAAAACCCCGGGGAAAAAGGCTTAGGTGGCAAATGGTAAAACCAAAGTTGGGCCTTGCTGGAGGAGTCTTATTCAAAGCGAACTGTCAAGGGGGTCCCATAAATCACCCAACCGTGTAAGGAACGCAAAATTAAGGAACATAACACCGGTATGACGGAAACTAGGGTGGCATGAGTGGAACAAAACACCAGGCATAAGGCCGAGCCTTCCACCCTTTACCAAGTATATAGATGCATTAATTAAATAAGAGGTATTGTGATATCCCAACAAGTAAACATGTTCCAACAAGGAACAACGAGTCCATGTTCCAACAAGGAACAAACTTCATCTTCACCTGCAACTAACGACGCTATAAGAGGGGCTGAGCAAAGCGGTAACATAGCCAAACAACGGCTTGCTAGGACATGGATGGTTAGAGGCTGACAAGGCAATATGGGTGGCATGATATAGCAAGTGGTAGGTATCGCAGCATAGGCATAGCAAAAGAGCGAGCATCTAGCAAGCAAAGATAGAAGTGATTTCGAGGGTATGGTCATCTTGCCTGCAAGGTTCTCAGAGTTGTCGAAAGCTTGGTCCTCGTAAGCGTTCTCAACAGGTTCCTCGTTCACGTACTTGTCTCCCGGCTCTACCCACAATAAGAACACAAGCAAAGGGGACAAACATCAATCACGATGCAATGCACAACCAACGTGATGCAAAACATGGCATGATATGTGAGATGTGATATGCAATGCATATGCGTGCTCCGGAAGGAAAAAGATGAACAAGGCATAAACTTGGCAAACCAAGTATGCCACTGGAAAGGTGAGGTGATTTCGGTTGAAATCGATATAAAGATCACCGGAATCGGATGCATGGTTTGCAAATGACAAGCAAAACAAGAATGACAATAATCTGCCATTAACAGCATGATGCTACTTAGCAAGCAACAAGAAATTAAGCTACTGCACCCAAACATACCAACAAAGCATATGACAGTAATATACTCAAGATGCTTGACAAAATATGAACACTGAGCTACGGCTAAATACCACCACAACAGGTTCAAACAAGCATGGCAAAAGTGCAAAAGATAACAGGTTCACAGACTTAGTGAAAATAACAACATGCCAGAATTTAACATCAGGATGACATGTTTAGAGCAAGAAAACGACATGCTACAGGATCAGGACATAGCAAGATAAGACATGGCATGAATCTACTCAAAGCACTTAACAAAAATCCCTTACTGAGCATAAGCCAAAAAGGACCAGAAAATATAATAACACCCATGTCAAATAAGCAAGTTTCGTTACAGGTTTCAGACTTAGCAGAAAACTGGACATGTCAAAAACAGATAACAATTAGGCATGTTCGTGAGCTCGATGCACTCACTACAGAGCATTGCATGATAAACTAAGCATACATCCATCAATAAGACATGTCATAGAAGCCATACATGGCAAGAATAACATCATAGCATGCAAGGATCAACTACAACAAGCTTGGCAAAATCGAATAACATGTAAACAATCTGCCAGTAACATTTTATAGCAAAAGTAGAGCTCGATTGACTCAAGCTATGGCACTTCACAATTACAAACAAAGGCATGGATGGATAGAGCAAATCCATATGCTCAAAACACTCTTACTGATCATGCTCAAAAGAGGCATAGATCTCTCTGAAACAACATGAACACATGGCATTAAAATAACAGCAGGCAAGGACTTAGTGAAATTACTAAGTCTCTGAAATCAGCAACATTAAGTACCCTAGTTTGCATGCTTGTGCTAGTCACCACAAAGATCACAAAAATACATGGCATACTCCCCTGGATATATATCATGGCATATTTCAAAACACATGTAGGACTCAACTACATAGGATGCACACATCAATCATGGCAAAAATGACAAAAGTGCATGTTCTGATAAAAAACTGGATCTAACATCACATAGCCCTCTTCCAACAGCAATTCGGGCATCAAGATGAGCTCAAATGAAAAAGATTCAATGGAATGAAATGATTTACTCATCGAGACGAACAATTTGACATATTATACGCACGAAACGGAGCTACGGATGCAGAGATATGATGCGTTGAACATGAGACAATACTGCAAAAATCTAGGACTTGGAAGAAATTGGGGGGGGGGGGGGAAGAAGTCAACCGACGGGTCAGATCTGGATCCGGGCCTGGCTCGCCGGAGTCGGCACCGGAGCTCGCCGAAGAAGGAAGAAGCCGGCGAGGGGGTTGGGGCGCGCGGGATCCGGTCCGGCCCGACCGGATCCGCGGCGGCGACGGCGGAGGTCGGCGGGGAGTCGCGGGCGGCGGACGGAGGAGGCACGCCGGCGGACGGGCGGCGGCGGGCGACCAGGCGGCGGCGGAGGCGCTCGGTGAGGAGGCGCGAGACGGGCGGCGGCGCGCGGGCGACGCTCGGGCCCTGGATGGGCTCGGGCGGGCCCCGCGCGGGTTCGACGGGCCGGCGGCTGCGGCGGCGGAGAGAGAGGGGCACTGGGACACGTGTCGCGCGCCAATTGGCCGCGGGCGGCGGCGGAATTCGTCCGGCACGGACCGGACGTGTCCGGCGCGACGGAGGGGAGCGGGGCTAGGGTTAGGGGGGATTTGGACCCGAAAATGGAGGAGGGGGGCACATATTTATAGGTAGAAGGAGTTAGGAGGCTCCAAATGGAGAGCGGTTTTCGGCCACGCGATCGTGATCGAACGGCGATGGACATGGGAGTGACTTAGATGGGTTATTGGGCTGTTTTGGAGGGGTTTTGGGCTGCAACACACACGAGGCCTTCACGGTTACCCGGTTAACCGTTGGAGTACCGAACGACCTCCGAATGACCCGAAACTTGACAGGCGGTCTACCGGTGCTATACCAAGGCCGCTTGACAAACCTCGGTCCATTCCGAGAAGGTTTAATACCCGCACACGGAAAAAGGTAAAAGGGGACGCCGGGGGACATAGGAGCGCCGGATTGCAAAATGGACAACGGGGAAAATGCTCGGATTCATGAGACGAACACGTATGCAAATGCGATGCACATGATAAGAAATGCATGACGAAGACAAAATGCACAAAGGCGGGAACCCAACCACGGAGGAAATATTATATCACAATGCCGAAAATGGCAAGAGTTGGATTACAAATATGGCAAGATACATCCGGGGTGTAACAACTGCATCCTTCTGTTCCTCGTCATTGTTTTCTTTGGGTGTATCCACCATGCATATATCGTGGGATGAAGTGGCTGTCCAGCGCCCTGTGGGCGGTGGTTCCTGTTCCTCTCCTGCATTGTCGTCCATACCCAGTACAAAAAAATACACTTCCGTGATGATACGTGTTTGTCACAGTAGGTCGCGTTTTTTGTCATGCATGTACATCCATGACAAATTTATGACAGAATCAAGATAGTCATACATGTGCTATCGTAGAAGTGTTCCATGACATTACCAAAATTATCATCACGGAAGTGTCCACTTCCATGACGATAAATCGCGTGTCACAGAAGTCCTTTCGTCAAGGGTGACCGACATGTGGCATCCACCGTAACGGAACGCCATTAAGCTATCGGGTCGGGTTTTGGATCCTATAACCCGTTAACAGCCCCGACCAATGGGAAATTTCCACGTGTAAAATTCTTATTGGCCGGACGAAACACGTGTCAGCTCGTCAGTGGGTCAGATAGGCGCCTATGATACGTCGACACGTGGCACGGCCCAACAGAGGCCCATTCCTGTGAAAAGGCCGGCCCGTTTGAATTGGTCAAAAGGTTGCGGGTCGGCCCATGGAAAGCGTGTTAACGGCTTGTTCGCATATAGCCCATTTATAGCCTGCTAACCCAAGGCCCGTTACGCCCTATCCGAATTAGGCCCAATAGCATCATCTGGGCCATCCAATATGATTCCAGCCCATTGTCACTTCTGGCCCATGTATGGCCCATGACGTCTTTCAGCCCATATGAGGCCCTATGTAACTCTTGGCCTATTAACGGCCGGTGGTGAAACTGGCCCGTATTGAACAGTGTATCACTTTACACCCATTAACGGCCCGTGGTGAAACTGGCCCGTAATGAACAGTGTGTCACTTTATACCCATTAACGACCCGTTATTCCGTTGGGTCGTTTCCAGCCCATGTTATCTTTCGGCCTTCTCAAATCCCATTTATTCTTGGGCTCATTTCCAGCATTCGTTTACTTACGGCCCGTTAATATCATTTTCTGCTTGTGGGCCAAATTCAGCCTGTGGTTACAGTCGGCCCGTTTGTGGTCCGTTAATACGTTGAGCCGTTTTCATAGCGTCATCAAATACGGCCTATTAACGATGGCCCATTATGGTCGGCCCATGAACGGACGATTCCAACTCTAGCCCGTTTACGGCCATAATGCGGCCTGTTATTGGCCCATGTTTGGCCAATCGATCATACGGCCCGTATATGGCCCATTGATGATATGGCCCGTAGAAGGCCCATTGTTTCTACGGCCCGTAGAAGGCCCACTGTTTCTACGCCCCGTACAAGGCCCACTGTTTCTACGGCCCGTAGGAGGCCCAGTGCCACTATAGTAAATATTAGCCCATGGTTATTATGGCCTAGTTTAAAAAAATAGGTTATTGCAGCCACTAGCAAACCGTGGAAAAAGAACTGCACTGACTACAAGCAAACAAATAAACAAGACAACAAGGAAATAAATAAGCAAGCAACTTATGCTAGGCTATCACGGCTATTACACATATTACATCCACTAGGCATCAAAGTTCGCCACCAGTGCAAATATAGGGAACAAAGCAACATATAAATGAAGCAGCAAAACAAGTCCAGAACTGAAACCACTTCAGAAGAGTTCAAGAAACAATATCCTGGGTACCCATAATGCTGGCAAGATGCTTAGCAAGCTTATTAACTTTCTCTTGTTTGGCGCTTAAATCCTCCAGCGCTTGCTGTTGCACAAGAAAGTACGCATCTGAATTCTGCAGGGACTTCCTCAGTCCTTCGGCTTCTTGCCGCAACACAGCTGACTGATGCCTTTCAGCTTGTAGCTGAGACTGAAGAAGAAGTGATTTAGGCAGCGAGTTTGAAGAGCTTGTGCCAGCGGTACTGGCCAGTAACTCGAACACTACATCAACGCAGGACTGTGGGGTTTTCTCACTGTCTACAAGATCGTTTTTATCACCTTTCTTGGAGACCAACAGGGTTGTCTCACTATCTTGAACCTTATCTGCATTACTTTCTCTACCATTGCATAGTGGGGTGCTCTTCTCCAATATTCTGTTTGCATACTACAAGAGAAACAAGCAGACACATCACATGTTTAGCTTGTAGTATACGAAACTCATTTTGGTAAACCGGTTCAGTAGTAAGGTGGACAGGATAACAGCATGAAACAAACATATATCTATGTACTATGGTCACTGTATTGTCCATATCATTCTAGTTTATGTTCCCTAATCAAGATAGAGACACAGTTCAACTCATATATTTTTAAGACACAACATCATAGACAGAATATAAGTGCGAGAAACTACACAGCATTGGCAGCACTTGTAATGTGCATCACATGAGAACATGACTGTTTATACAACTTAAACTGAAATCAACATAAAGCAAGAAGTTAGAATAGCAATCCAGTTAAAGAAATAGGTTTAAAACATACCTGTTGCACCATTGGAGTTTCAATTGGATCCTTCAAATTCGAAAGTAGTTGGTATGAGTAAATACAGTGATGCAACAGCAAAGGAGTATGGACCATAGCTACGGAATCTGACCTGAGAACAGTTGCTCTTCTGCTTTAAACGTGGAGTTTGGGTTAGCTGTGGTGGTCTTCGTGCTTTGGGCACTGCAGTAGCTTTACAAACTGCTCGTGTGGGGGTACTCTGTGGTGGACATGGTGCTTTGTCAACTATAAGTGGGTTACTATCTGCTGGGGTTGCGGTTAGATGGGTTGTAGCTGGTTCTCTGCCCAACGGTGTAAGTGTGCAATCTGGAAGAGTCTCGATTATGTGTGGTGGGGCTAGTTTGTGGGCCAGTACAACCATGGTTCTATCTGCATCGACGGGTAGCACTGTCTTTTGTGAAGAACGGGTTTTTGCTCCCTTAGATACTGCCATAACCACTCCAATTCAAATGGCTGATAAACAAGAAAAGAAATCGAATGTATAGACATTGTATGATAGACAGATGTGGTAATTCACATATATGTTGTCTAACCAAACAGGACAGCATGACACAATTTCACATATATGATGCCTAACTAAAGAGGATAGCATGACACAGTTTCAGATATATGATGGATAACTTAACAGGATATAATGGCATAATTCAACATATGATGAGTACCTAAACAGGATAACATGACAAAACTATATGATGTCTTTCTAAAATAGGTTGGGATGAAATAATTCACATACATGTTGATGGCATGATATAATTGACATAATTGATTCATATACTAAGCAGCTGGCACTCGCATGTATGATCTCTAAACTAAGCAGATAGAATTCAATCTTGTGCATATGATGTCTAAACTAAGTAATGCAAGACACCATATGCATCATATGAGAAATATAAACTTTGCAACTTAGAGCATACACCTCAGGTGGGATATAGGACTGGTCATCTGTCTTTGAATCCTCCTTTGAGGAGCTCCCTGTAACCATCGATATATATGCTTCAACAGGTACCATTGCCTACTCTGAAGACCTTTTTTTCACTCCAGATTTTCCCATAACCGGCTCAAATGGCTGATACACATGAAGAGTAGTTCAATATACATAGATTGTCGACAAATGGAATACGTAATGAAAAAAATATGGCATGAGATAATTCACATATATGATGCCTGGCTCCATGGCGGTGCATAATTCACATATATGATAACTGGCTGAAAAACATGGCATTGCATAATTCACATATCTGATATAGAAAGCAAACAGGAGGCATTCACACAAAGCATGTCTAATCTAAGCAGATGGCATGGCAATGCAAGACACCATATGCATGATATGAGCAATATAACCCAGCCAAGTTAGAGCATGCACCTCGGGGGGGGGGGGGATACGATGGTCATCTCTCTCTGAATCCTCCTCTTAGGAGCTATTTGTAACCAGCAAGAAATCTGCATCGACAGGTAGCACTGACTGCTCAGAAGACCTTGTTTTCACTCCAGATTTTCCCATGACCGACTCAAATGGCTCATGCACAGGAAGAGTAGATGAATGTATAAACATTGTTGACAAATGGAATACATTATGGAATAAAATATGGCACGATACAATTCACATATATGATGACTGGCTAAACAGGATGACATTGCATGATTCACGTATATGATGCCTGGCTAAAGAAGGTGGCATTGCATAATTCCCATATACTCCCTCCATTCCTAAATATTTGTCTTTTTAGAGATTTCAAATGGACTACCACATACGGATGTATATAGACATATTTTAGAGTGTAGATTCACTCATTTTGTTCCGTATGTAGTCACTTGTTGAAATCTCTAAAAAGACAAATATTTAGGAATGATGGGAGTATGATATAGAAACCAAACGGTTGGCATTCACACAAAGCAAATATAAACTAAGCTGATGACATATAAGATGTATAATGTAAGCAATGCAAGGCGCCATATGCATGATATGACCAACATCAGCATGCTAGGTTAGAGCAAACACCTCAGGTGGTAAACAGGCGTGGTCGGCTCCTTCTAAATCTCCATCTGAACAGTTATCTTCCTCTGGAATACAATCTGGAAATGCAGGAGGGGGGGCACTTCGCTCACCATGGAGCGGCGTCTGCATGACATTATATTCGCACGTAACGGTCTTCTCTTTTTCTCTACATGTTCAGTACGATTGTGTACAATATCTGACATGCATAATAAAAAAATGGTTAGATTTTGTAAGTCCTAAGGGATGCATGCAAAAATCAAGACTGATGGTAGCAAACGAGTGGATGGATCCAAAACTAATGATAGCAGGTAGATTATAGCTTCAGTTTAAAAAGATAGACAATGGATCATCTACTGTTTGTTGCCCACCCAACATGAACTACATAGAAGACCCTAGATGAACCAGATAGTAGACAAATACTATTCGTTGCTGGCTCGATATGAGACCCATGGGCAATTCAAAACTCAAGATTGAACGATAAAGTAGCAGGTAATAATAACCGATGTATAACGTAAGCAAACACGAAAGACTGCGACCTCTCTTCCGGAACTGTGTAGTCCTCAGGTTCATCTGCTCAGTAGATGATGGTAATGCAGTTGGCGTGGCTGCCGGCAACGGGGAAGATGATCTGAGGCGGTGAAAGGAAGTCTGCAGGGGGGATCTCTATTGAAGTGAACGCTTCTGTCGATGGTGCACCTCAGGTGGGGTGGATGACGACACGGCAGGAGCAGGACATAACACACAGAGTTTTCTTTGACGCCTATCTGAAAATGAAGTAAATCTGTAAGGGCTCCTCAGAATTGGAGGATTCTATAAACGCAAGGACAGGAAAAACACAGGAATAGGATAGGAATGCTCGTACAAAACAGAGCATTTGGAAACATAGGATTTCAGTCAACCTGGGTGTTTGGCTCACATGAATTGGAAGAACAGAGGAATGGAGAAACAAAGTGATGCGACGAGTGTACAACCTCTTTGGCATAGCCTTGTGGACGTCAGCATCATTGCGTTGGACGTGGAGGATGGTGATGATGCTGGTCTGGCTGTCGGATGCGGGGAAGAAGATCCGAGGCCTCTGGAAACGGCGCCGAGGGTACTGCTCCGCTGTGATGGACGATTCCATCATTGGAGCAGCTCCGCTAAGGTGTACGGCGACGAGGCTGAAGCATGACAAGACAGACAACATTAATCTGAAGTGGAACCTAATATCATCTGCAATAGATGATGTAAAATACATCACCAAAAAGTGCTAGATGTAAAACGCATCAGCCGCGCCACGGCCGCTCCGACAGATGCTGTAAGTACTGTTCACTCTGAACTTAACTGAAGATAATGAACTTCACAGTCGAAACTGAATTTTACTGTCGAAACTGATTGAACTAGTAACAAAGCATTGCAATAGATGTTTAGGGCGTTCGAGCACTAGTAGCAGAGAAGCAGTGATCTAAATCAGCAGACGCTCGAGCAGGGAACGCACTAGCAGAGAGCAAGTCGTGCAGTAGCACCGCGAGCGAGTGCTAAAGTAGCAACTCCTGTAGCTGCTAGAGGTCGTGGAGCAGCACCAGCAGCACAAGTGAGAGCAAGAGTAGAGTAGCAGCACGAACGAAAGCAGGAGCAGTGCAGCAGCGTGCCGGGGGAATCTGACTCTGCGAGCACCTATGGGGACGGAGCCCCTTCTGGTTCGGCGGGGGGCGGAGGCCGCGCGAAGAGCGGATTGAGGCGAGGCACACGAGGGGTTTTGCCCAGCTTTGGAGCTCTCCGGAGAGATAATACTCCTACTGCTGCTTTGTGGATTGTATTGAGTTCTTGCTCGGGAGCGCGGGGTGCTACAGTACACACCAGCAGCTAACGAGACCGAGCGTGAGTGTTCTACTGTTCGTCCTCCTCCCCCTCTACGTTGTGCATGGGCCTCCTTTTATATGCTCAAGGGGTCTCCAACAGGTGGCAACGTAGGCAAGGGTAAAGATGGAAAGGTGCTGCGGTAGGTACAACTACCTACATAGTGTATCATACCTAACCCTGACGGCAGGGGACAAAGGCATTAAATGCCTATCTACGTCGCCCAGACAGTGCAGAAAAGGGACCGTCAGGGGCGCCACCGCTTGCCACGATGGCGATCTTGTCAGCGCCGCATGCCACTGTGTACCCCTGGCTGCACAGCCTCCCGCCACGTATGCCTGGAAGGGTCCCAGAGCGACACGTAGGTGGGTGTGCTGGAGCGCAGGTACAGAGTGGTGGCTTGCCGCGGCAAACGCCTTGCCGCGGCCGTTGTCTTGCCGCGTCCGGGAGCTTGTCGCTCGCCGGGTCCTGCCGGGACGCGTGGCGCGTCGCGGCAAGTACCTTGAGATGCCTTGGTTGGCCTTCCCGGCAAGCTCCTCTTGCCGGGGTCTTGTGCCTTGAGTGGCCTTCCCGGCAAGATCCTCTTGCCGGGGACTTGTCTCCTTGGCTTAAATACTTTGTTCTTGAATGGCTCAAAAGGAACCATAGAGGGCCTTGGCGGCCGCCCGACAAGCCTTGCCGCGGGGCGCTGCGACTGCCCGTGCACAAGTTCGGGATACTAGGGTACCCCTACTCTAGTACACCGACAGGAGCCCCCGGGCCTGGGCCATACACGGTGCCGAGCGCTGTTGGGCCAGGCCCAAAACAGGGCACGGGCACGCGCGGCCTGGATCACGTTCTATCTTATTCCGCATCCACCGCGCCCTCCCCAAACGGCACGCGTCGATTGCGGTGTCATGGGAGAGATCGTGGGTGGTTCCTTTATTAGGAAAAGTGAAACGCCCGCCTCCTGGCGGTTCGTACCTTCCCCATAAACGGAGGAAGGCGTGGAGGCGTGGTCTTCGAGGCGTCCACTCCCCACGATCACGGGGTGGGGAGAGGTCGCCTCATCCGTCGCCTCAGCTCTGTACGCCTGCCACGCGGCCTCCATGCGCTTGGGGTGGCGAACGGTGGAGGCGGGAAACCGGGCCGTCACGGGTCGAGGCAGCGGGTCGGGCCCAGTTCCCTGCTCCTTCCGTGTCTTGATTGGCTGAGCGGGGCGGCCGAGCCCCCACCCCGCTCCTTTATAAGGAGCGGGATGGGGGGGACGGAAGCCCGCATTCTTTCATCTCCTCTTTCCTTCAGCTTCTGCTCCCCTTTCTCTCATTCGCCATGGAGAAAGGGAACCCTAGTCCTTCAACGGTGGCGACGAGGGTCGCCGCTAGACAACGCGTCCCTCCCTCTCCCGCACCCGTGGTGGCAGAGCCAGCCGCAAGGGGAAGAGGGAGGGGGCGAGGCCGCGGGCGAGGTCGAGGGCGAGGCCGAGGCGCTCGGGGAAGAGGTAGACGGGGCAGCTCGCCGGCCTCCTCCGATAGCGAAGACTCCTCCTCAGGCGGGAGTGACAAGGAGGATAGCAACAGCGACGACGAGGGTGGCGGGCGGTAGGATGATGGGTCCGACTAGGTGTCGGGCGCCGCTCCGTGTGGCACCGGCGACCCCATTATCCGCGTCGCCGGCTCCTGGGGCTTCTCGGGGCCGTCTCCTTGGGCGGCTAGCGTAGGGAGGCTGCGGAAGAGGAAGAGGGCAGGCGGCAAGGCCGTCAACTCGGAGTACGAGGGCACGACGCCCTCGACAGCGTGCTAACGTCCTGCCGCCTCGTCTTCGAGCCCTCTTCCGGCGCCGCCATCACCATCCAGCGTTTGGACGGCCACCGAGATGTCCTCTTGGTGTCTTCTGCTTCCCGTAGCTCGCCTAGGCGCCCCTTTTGCCCTTTTCGCCTCCTTGCCCTACCTCCTGAAGATAGGGACATGAAAAAGATTATGGGCACCTTATCTCTTTTTAATTTGTAAGCCCTCGGGCCTTAGCTGCATTTAAAACTTGTAATCCCATCATTCATGTTTTTCATTCTCTATGAAATGTACCTGAGTGGAATGCTCTTTAATGAAAAGGGGATGCTTGCCGGGTCACTTGTCTTGCGGGTGGAACCCACGTCAAGGAGCAAATCCTTGATATCTTTAAGATAGACACTTTTTTCCCGGCAGCAGGCCCTGCCGTCTTCCCGCGTCGCTCGACCTTTCTCACGCTTTTGGCGGAGGCAGGGAGGAGGCGGGTTCAGGCTCCTCGTTTCGTCCCTTTGCTGCCGCGACTATGACCAAAACTGGCCCCGGGAAAGAGTCCTAGGGCCTAGAGTTAAGGGAGCATGGTAGCTTTTAGGAAGAAACGAGGTTTCGCATACCTCAGTCCATAAGAGAATGCATGATAAGGGATAAAAAACTTATCTGAGATTGCAGCCCCCGGCGACTCTGGTCCGCCGTGGGTTAATCTTTGTACTTGCAGCCCCCGGCAACACTGGCTTGCCGGGATCTTGCAGCCCCCGGCAACACTGGCTTGCCGGGGTCCAGATGTTGGCCCGTCCTTCTTCTCCTTTTCGTCCTCAAGTGGTGCGGTCAGGATATGCGAGCCCTGCGAACCAAAGGAAACGAAAGAACGGCAAAGGGACGCACACTCGACCTCTAAGTTAGGGGTTAGCCGCTGCTAAACACTGTCAACCCTAACCAAGGACGAGACTCGACTCAGCATGCATGCTAAAACTTAGGGCGCCGGCGCTTCATCTTAGCTCAGGGTCTGCGCCTGGCTTTGTACAAAGGATTACATGCAACAACGACAAGACTTGTACAAAAAGGTGGTTGCCGGACAGGGTCCGACAACCGCGCCTTACGGGTAAAACTTACGAAGATGCTCGATGTTCCAGGAGTTGCTCACCGGAACGCCATCTTCGGTCTCAAGGCGGACAGCGCCAGGCCTAGTGACTTGTTTCACCCGGTAAGGGCCTTCCCACTTCGGCGTCAACTTGTTGGAATTCTTGGCGGAATGAACGCGCCGAAGAATAAGGTCGCCTTCCTCGAGACTTCTGGCTTTAACTTTGCGGCTATGGTAGCGGCGCAAAGCTTGCTGGTAGCGAGCAGCTCGCACAGCAGCCTGAAGACGATCTTCCTCAAGGAGCAGCGCGTCATCTTGTCGCAGCTGCTCTTGCTCAAGCTCATCATAAGCGAGCACTCGAGGTGACCCGTATACGAGTTCCGTGGGGATAACTGCCTCTGCTCCATAGACTAGAGCGAAAGGTGTCTGGCCAGTGGCTCGATTTGGCGTCGTCCTGATCGACCAAAGAACCACCGGCAGCTCCTCGATCCAGTTCCTTCCGCACCTGTGCAGCCTGTCGAAAGTCCTGGTCTTGAGCCCACGCAGCACTTCAGCATTTTCCCTCTCCGCTTGACCGTTGCTCCTGGGGTGAGCAACAGAAGCGAAGCAGACCTTGGCGCCAAGATCTTGGACGTACTGCATGAAGGTGCGGCTCGTGAATTGTGTACCGTTGTCGGTGATGATCCTGTTAGGGATCCCGAAGCGGCAAACAATCGACCTGAAGAACCTGATTGCTGACTGTGTTGTCACCTTCCTCACTGGCTCCACTTCCGGCCACTTTGTGAACTTGTCGATTGCGACGTACAAGTACTCAAAGCCCCCGACTGCTCGGGGGAAGGGGCCGAGGATATCGAGCCCCCAGACCGAAAATGGCCAGGATAAAGGGATCGTCTGGAGAGCTTGAGCTGGCTGGTGTATCTGCTTGGAATGAAACTGGCACACTTCACACTTGGTTACTTGTGCAGTTGCATCCTGGAGGGCTGTCGGCCAAAAGAAACCTTGCCGGAAAGCTTTGCCGGCAAGCGCTCTTGTGCCAATGTGGTGACCACATATGCCTCCGTGTATCTCTGCCAACAGCTTCTGTCCATCTTCCCGGTGAATACACTTCAATTTCACACCGTTGAGTCTTCTTCTGTACAGTGCGTTGTCGACAAACTGGTACATACTTGACTGCCGGGCTACTCTTTCCGCTTCTTCTGGCTCTTCGGGAAGTTCTCCTGTCTGGAGGAAACGGACGATCTGCTGTGCCCATGCTGGAGCTTGCGGCTTGACAACGAGGGCTAAAGGCATATCTGCTGCTGCAGGAACATCCGCTTCTACGGCGAGAACCTGCGGCTCAGCCGGAGCTTGACGTTCCCCGGCAAGCTTGCCGGAGCAAAACTTGCCGGGAGCGTCTGCTACAACGAAACAAACCCTGGGGCTTGTCGGAGCAGACCGCTCCTCAGCACTCTTGGCATTGATCCTGGGAACCTTCTTGGCGGCGACTTCGGGAAGCTCTGCCGGAAAATAGTCACCAGAAATCAACTTCCTCTTCTTGCTCTGCCCAGTTGATGGCGTCACAGATGGTTGAGTCAGCTTAAGCACAAAGATCCCTGGTTCCACAGGTAACTTAAGTGCTGCGCACTTTGACAGGACGCCAGCAATGTCGTTCTGAGCTCTTGGAACATGTTCCATCTGTAGGCCGACAAAGCGCTCTTCTAGCTTCCTCACTTCATCAACGTAAGCTTCCATCAACGGACTCTGATAATTCTTGTTCACTTGGCGGATGACAAGCTGCGAGTCACCCCTGACAATGAGTTGCTTGATCCCAAGGTCTGCCGCGATCCTGAGACCGGCAAGCAATCCTTCATACTCTGCAGTATTGTTTGTTGCTTGCTCCTTGGGAAAGTGCATCTGGACCACGTACTTGAGGGGCTCTCCGGTGGGTGCGACAAGCAGCACGCCAGCACTGGCGCCTTGCAGCGAGAAAGCACCATCAAAGTACATCAGCCACTCTTTGCTTGCTTCCTTGACGGGGGTGCTCGTTTCTAGAATTTCTTCATCTGGTGTTGGCGTCCACTCTGCTATGAATTCTGCCAATGCTCTGCTTTGGATAGTTGAAGTGCTTTCAAACTTGAGGCCAAAGCTTGACAGTTCGAGTGCCCACTCAACAATCCTGCCTGTTGCTTCTGGATTTTGCAGTATCCTCTTCAGCGGAAAGCGAGTGACAGCTGTGATCTCATGTGCTTGGAAGTAATGGCGCAGCTTTCTCGAGGCCATGAGAAGGCCGAAAAGCAATTTCTGCACACCAGAGTACCTTGACCTAGCCCCCTGCAGAAGGGAACTGACAAAGTAGACTGGGCGCTGCACCATTTTATTCTGCTGTATCTCTTCGCACATCTGCGCAGATCCATCCTTGCCGGGACCAGAGCTTGTCAGGGAAGCCCTCTGCTTGTCGCTGGATGCGCTTGCCGCGGTTGCTG
The DNA here is from genome assembly GCA_032464435.1 of Aegilops umbellulata. Lineage (NCBI taxonomy): Eukaryota > Viridiplantae > Streptophyta > Magnoliopsida > Poales > Poaceae > Aegilops > Aegilops umbellulata. The sequence goes on from CP136060.1 coordinate 294,855,535, forward strand.
GCTCATCATCTGCCTCGCTTTCCGCTACTAACGCAGCACTAACCACTTGATTGGTTGCCGCCAGATACAGCAACAACTTCTCTTGTGGCTTAGGTGGGACAAGTATTGGAGTGGAGGACAGGTATCTATTCAAGTCCTGCAGCGCAGCCTCCGCTTCCGGAGTCCATTTCATTGGACCTGCCTTTTTCAAAATTTTGAAAAACAGCAGGGCGCGCTCAGCAGACTTAGAGATAAACCTGCTGAGAGCCGCCACGCAGCCGGCAAGTTTCCGCACATCTTTGACACGCTTCGGTGCTTCAATCTGCTCAATGGCCTTGATCTTGTCTGGATTGGCTTCAATTCCTCTCTGAGACACGAAAAACCCGAGAAACTTGCTAGAAGGGACTCCAAACACGCACTTCTCGGGGTTGAGCTTGAGGCTGATCTTGCGCAGATTTGCAAAAGTCTCTTCTAGATCTTGAATCAAAGTTGCTTTGTTCCTGCTCTTGACCACTATATCATCCATGTAGGCTTCCACATTTCTGTGTATCTGCGGTTCAAAAGCAGTATGGACTACTCTTGCAAATGTTGAACCAGCATTCTTCAAACCGAAAGGCATCCGTACAAAACAGTACGTGCCACATGGAGTGATGAATGCGGTTTTCTCCTCATCCTCTTCTACCATGAAGATCTGATGGTATCCTGAGTATGTGTCAAGAAATGAAAGCGAGTCACATCCAGCCGTGGAGTCAACAATCTGGTCGATGCGCGGCAAGGGAAATGGATCTTTGGGACAAGCTTTATTGACATCGGTGAAGTCAATACAAAGCCTCCATTTCCCGTTTGCCTTGCGCACGACTACAGGATTGGCCAACCACGTAGGATGGAGCACTCCTCTGACAAGGCCTGCTGCTTCCAACTTCTTGATCTCTTCTGCAATGAATTCTTGGCGCTCCACTGCTTGTGTCCCGACTTTCTGCTTGACGGGCCGCGCATGAGGACAGACGGCAAGGTGGTGCTCAATTACTTTCCTAGGAACGCCGGGGATGTCAGACGGTTGCCACGCAAACACATCGACATTCGCCCGCAGGAAAGCTATGAGCGCGCTTTCCTATTTAGGGTCGAGAGTGGCACTGATGGTGAAAGTACCACCAGTGCCGTCCTCCTTGGCGAGCACCTTCTTGGTCGCTGGCAGAGTTGCCATTGTCTTCTTACACTTGCCGGTGGAGCTCGATGGTGCGTCCTCGACGGTAGCGCAGCACTCCGAAGAGGTGCGCTTGCCGGAGTGGGCATCAGAACTCTTGCCGGACTTGGTCTTCTTCTTCCCCCCGGGAGCTTCAGCGGCAAGTGTCTCGCGATCTGCTGCGGCTGCTGCTTCCCGGTAGATCTTGTCGGCACAGATAAGAGCATCTTTCTTGTCGCCAAGGACAAAGATGACACTTATCGGGCCTAGCATCTTCAGCATGCTGTACGCGTAGTGAGAGGCCGCCATGAACTTGGCGAGCGCTGGACGGCCGAGGATTCCATTGTAAGGCAATGGAAAATCGGCAACGTCAAAAGTGATCCTCTCAGTCCTGAAGTTCAGCTCGCTGCCAAATGTCACCGGCAGCGTGATCTTCCCTTTCGGCTTGCTCCTTCCCGGGTTGATTCCTTGGAATGTGCCGGTCTCTTCGAGCTCGCTGTCAGGGACTTGGAGTTTTTGGAGCACAGCGGAGGAGATCAGGTTCAAGCCGGCCCGGCCGTCAACTAGCATCTTAGTGACCTTGAGGTTGCGGATAGTTGGTGAGACCAACATCGGCAAACACCCGACCGCAGTCGTGCGATCAGGGTGGTCCTCAATATCAAAGATGATAGGCGTGCTGGACCATTTCAGAAGCTTGCGTGACTCGACGGGTGGTTCTGCCGCATTGACTTCCCGCACCCACTGCTTGAGTTGGCGGTGCAAAGTATGCAGAGAAGCACCGCCGTCAACACACAAGACCTCTGTGGCTTTCTAAAACTCCTGCTCACTGGTCTCGTCATCATCCATGTCTTCGTCGTCGTCGTCTTCATCTTTGTCGCGGCCGCGGGGAGGTCTGTCTCCTTGCCGCTGATTGGCCTTGCTGCGACGTCCTCCCCGGCCGGTGCGCTTCGTACCGGATCCTCCAGCACCTGCTTGGGCTTTCTCCTTGTTGCGTCGCTCGTACTCGGCCTTTTGCAGCTCGACAAGCTGCTCGACCTTCTTGCAGCTCTGGAGGTCATGGCCCTTGGTGCGGTGGATCTTGCAGTACTGTTTGTTGGTGCCTTCCTGCTTGTCGACGGGCGCCACAGCCTGGCAGTTGGCACATGCGGCAACCTCCTTGCCGGAGCTACCATCTTTGGCTTTCTTGGCGCCACCATCGTTGCCGGAATGCTCAACAACTAGCACGTCTTTGCCTTTCCTCTTCCTGTTGTTCCGCCACCGGTTTTTGTTTGCCGGGGCAGCATCCTCGCTGTCAGATCCCCCTGCTCCTGTATCCTCTCCGGGGAGTTTCCTCCCTTCCTCAGCACATGCACACCTGTCGGCCAGAGCATATAGCTCGCTGACGTCTCTGATCTTGCACATCACCATCTCCTCCCGCATTCTGCGGTTACGCATGTTCTGGTGGAACGCGCTGATGACCGCGGTAGGGTGGACATCTGGGATGTTGCGTTGCACTTGGCTGAATCTCTGGATGTACTTGCGCAAGGGTTCTCCTTCCTTCTGGGCAAGCAGGTGAGGGTCACTCTCCTGGCCATGAGGTTTGTGGCCGCCCGTAAAGGCGCCGACAAACTGATGGCATAGGTCTGCCCAGGAAGATATGGAGTTTTCCGGCAAGTGCATGAGCCAGGACCTGACGTTGGGTTTGAGCACCAGCGGGAAGTAGTTGGCAAGGATCTTGTCTTCTCGCCCCCCGGCAGCCTGCACCGCGATGGTGTAGATGCTGAGGAACTCTGACGGGTGCAACCTGCCGTCGTACTTCTCGGGTACGTCTGGCTTGAAATTCTTCGTCCTGGGCCACTGGACTTGCCGCAGCTCACGAGTAAACGCAGGGCAACCTACCTCATACGACAGGTCGCCTGGTTCCCCTGGCGCATGCATGTCGACAGTGGGCCCAGCACGCCGGTCTGATTGACGCCGCATTTCTCTTCGGCGCTCGATGCGAGTACGAGCGTCTTCTTGCTGTCGTTCGTGAAGAACGTGGCGCTGATCGCGACGAGCTCGTGGATCTGATGAAGCGGTGGAGTCGCTGTCGCGGTGGACCCGACGAGTCGGCGATCTTGGCCTCCGCGGCGGAGAGTGCACGGTGGTTGCACCCCCACCGGTCTTGTCGCCATCGGCTTGCACCTGGCTGGCTTGCCGCGGCTGCGACGTGGTCGGCTGCCGTGGAGTGTCGCCGTTGGCGAAGCCGATGAGGCTCTGAATGGTGGCCCTCCAGTCGTCGATCTTGTCTGGCGTTGGAGGGAAGTCTAGGAGCAGTTGAGCTCGCGCCAAAGCTTCTGCTGGAGTGGCGGGCAGCGGTGGCGAACGGTGCGAGGAGCGGGATATGCTCGGACTTCCAACGATGTTAGAAGGAGCAGTATTCCGTCCAGGCGATCGTGCCTCGCTCGCGCCAGCACGTTGGCATGGATGCTGGCCTTGAGCATCCTGAGATCCACCAGCTCGATTTGGGTCCAGCGAGCGTATGGTACCGTGAGTACCACGACGCTGCCGGTCCCGCGCTTCCTGAGATGGGCGCCGAGCATCCACGAACGCCCGGTCGTCATGGTAACCTGCTACGACGCCGACGGGCAGCGCAGCCTTGTCCTTGGACCTAGCGGCACCGTGGGCTCCCTCGTCGACGCCCATTCTTCCGCCGGCGTCTTACCCACCAGCCGTTTGCTCTGGCGGCGGTGGGTTCGACGCGGACGGAGCAGCTGCCTCCGAAGCCTTCTTCTTCGGCGGCATGTCGATGAAGTCGATGAAGATCTAGCTCGCGTGAACGCCGGATCAGGTTCACACAACCTCGACGCCCCCTACCTGGCGCGCCAAAGATGTCGGGGAAATCTGACTCCTCGAGCACCTATGGGGACGGAGCCCCTTCTCGGTTCGGCGGGGGGCGGAGGCCGCGCAAAGAGCGGATCGAGGCGAGGCACACGAGGGGTTTTACCCAGCTTCGAAGCTCTCCGGAGAGATAATACTCCTGCTGCTGCTTTGTGGATTGTATTGAGTTCTTGCTCGGGAGCGCGGGGTGTTACAGTACACACTAGCAGCTAACGAGACCGAGCGTGAGTGTTCTACTGTTCGTCCTCCTCCCCCTCTACGTTGTGCATGGGCCTCCTTTTATATGCTCAAGGGGTCTCCAACAGGTGGCAACATAGGCAAGGGTAAAGATGGAAAGGTGCTGCGGTAGGTACAGCTACCTACACAGTGTATCATACCTAACCCTGACGGCAGAGGACAAAGGCATTAAATGCCTATCTACGTCGCCCAGACAGTGCAGAAAAGGGACCGTCAGGGGCGCCACCGCTTGCCACGATGGCGATCTTGTCAGCGCCGCATGCCACATTGTACCCCTGGCTGCACAGCCTCCCGCCACGTACGCCTGGAAGGGTCCCAGAACGACACGTAGGTGGGTGTGCTGGAGCGCAGGTACAGAGTGGTGGCTTGCCGCGGCCGTTGTCTTGCCGCGTCCGGGAGCTTGTCACTCGCCGGGTCCTGCCGGGACGCGTGGCGCGTCGCGGCAAGTACCTTGAGATGCCTTGGTTGGCCTTCCCAGCAAGCTCCTCTTGCCGGTGTCTTGTGCCTTGAGTGGCCTTCCCGGAAAGCTCCTCTTGCCGGGGACCTGTCTCCTTGGCTTAAATACTTTGTTCTTGAATGGCTCAAAAGGAACCATAGAGGGCCTTGGCGGCCGCCTGACAAGCCTTGCCGCGGGGTGCTGCGACTGCCCGTGCACAAGTTCGGGATACTAGGGTACCCCTACTCTAGTACACCGACACAGCGCGACCGACAGCAAGAACAGAGCCGCAGCGCGAGCGAGAGCCGGAGCAGCTGCAGCTAGTGGCGTTGTGGAAGTCACCGCCGAGGAAGCAACGACATGGGGGAGAGACGCCGTGGATGATGTGGCCGGCGACGGCGCCGTCGATGGAGACACGCCATGTCTGCTCGGTATCGAGCACCGGCAGCCCCGTGAGATCGAATAAAAGATAAAATGCAGCGGTGAGTGCAGAACCTCCTTGGTGGCACCGAGTTAGCCTCGGCTTCATCGGAGGAATTGGTGAGGGTGCTGCGGTTCCGGTGGGGCAGGTCAAGACGACACTGTGGGGATTGAGGTGGCACGATAGACGAGGCGAACATCGGGGCAGCTCCTTGGAGGTGGAGGACGGGGCGGCTGATCCGGCGGGACGACGAGATCGACAATGGATCCTCATCCGGTGCGGTGGATGAGGGACGGCGAGCTGTTGCAGTGGGCGACGTAGTCAGGGAAGAGTCTCCGGCTAGGCGGCGGTCGGGTGGCCGACGGAGGAGCGTGGGTTTTCGCGGGTTTTGGCGACCTTGGTGTACGGATGGGGGGGCGAAGGCGGAGGTGGGAGCCAAGCTTAGGGACGCGCTTGTCCGAATTGTAGGGTAAGTTACTAGCATACCCCCACCGGTTTTGACACCGCGACATGGAGCTTCATTTCCGGCTGAGGGGTAGAAGGGGGATTTCGCGTGTCTAGGCTGCGGGAGCGATTTCGGATGAGGAGGGAGTTCTCGTGCGCGTCCAAATTTCAGGATAACAAGGCGCGACGCGGGTCGAAGAAGCAGGAGTTTCAAAGCAGGTGAGACAAAAGATACTCAAGCTTGAAAATTTCGGGATAACAAGGCGCGACGCGGGTTGAAGAAGCGGGAGTTTCAAAGCAGGTGAGACAAAAGATACTCGAGCTTGAAAATTTCGAGACAACAAGGTGCGGATTCCTTGTTCGGCAGAACAAACTTAACGTGTAAAAAAACAATTCGTACAAGACACAAGAGAGTCATGTCCCCTTTTACTATACTGCTATAGATGCCATTGAAAAAACTACAAGAAAAATGTAAAAAAAATTGGGAGAAGAAGATTACTCTGCACAGTACCAAATCGATTCACACTTCCCTCAACAACAGCAAAAAACAAATCAATTCCCACCAAAGAAAGATTATTGTCCCTTTTTATATGATTACATATGCCATGATCTCGAATTTCAATTTTTGAATCCACGTTATGTTGAATTCGAATATATCGTTAGGTGACCTTGCGGTTTATAATTGATGTAGTCGTACATTTTGATCTTCCATCATATATGAACATTTTAGTCCACCATGTGAATATATATATTGTCGTCTACCATATGGACTAAATTTGAATCAATTTTCCTTATTTGAATACGATTGTTGTCAAGTTATACATAATTTAAATATTATCTTGATAACAAAAAACATACATATAGTAGTAATCATGTTTCACTATGAACTACATGTACCATACGCTCTCCAATTCAAATATTTGTATCCATTTTATGTTGAATTCAAATCATAGTACATTATTGGTCTAGGTAGCGAGATGTTTGGGATAATATAAACCCTGTTTTCATACGTATAATTTTTGGCTGAATTGGGACAAGTTTTTGGTATAAGCCTCTTGCAAAACCAGAGATTGTCTCAACAAGCCTCGTGGTTTCGAGAGGGAACGTGTCACCTTTGTGTGTGAAACGATATACGCTGACTCCCCCTGATTTTATTTACAGAGGCAACATAGAACTATATGTGTGCCCTGTTAAATTTTGGAATTATTTCGGGTTCATTTGGCCTTTTTATACATTAATTAAGTTTCTGGACTTTTAATGTGCATAATCTAAATATGAATTGCATGCACATGCTTCGGTGCACCAAAGTGGGTAGAAAAAACACATGTCTGTCGTAGGGTTGAATTTCTAGGTCCCATGGAAGAAATGGGAATGAAATTCAAACATCTGGGCGTCATGTAAATCCAAAACTCGCCTGGAAATCATGAAACTTGGCATGGTGTCATGTCATGGCACTAACATGTTGTGGAAAAAAATTGGGCCGATTTGGAAGCTCGTGGTTCTAAGAGGGAACGTGCCACCTTTGAGTGTGAAATGATATACGCTGCCCCCCTTGAGTTTATTTACAAAGGCAACATATAACTACAAGTGTGCCCTGTTAAATTTTGGAATTATTCTGGCTTCGTTTGGCCTTATTTACACATTAATTGAGTTTTTGGTCATTTAATGTGCATAATTCAAATTTGAACTACAAGCACATGCTCCCGTGCACCAAAGTTGGTTGAAAATCACATTTGTGTCCTCGGGTGAATTTCTACTCCATGCAAAAAATGAGAATAAAATTCAAACATCTGGGCATTGTGGCTCGGTCGAGAACATTGAGAAACTTGGTTTTAAAATCATGAAACTTGGCATGGTGTCATGTCATGGTAGTACCATGCCGTGGTAAAACAATTGGCCGAATAGGAACAAATTTCGGTATAGGCTTCTTGCAAATCGGAGCTTCTCTCAAGAAGGCTCGTGGTTCTGGGAGGGAACGTGTCACCTTTGTGTGCATAATTCAAATTTGAAATACAAGCACATGTTCCAGTGCACCAAAGTTGGTTGAAAAATCACATGTGTGTCCTCGGGTAAATTTCTAGGTTCCATGTAAGAAATGGGAATGAAATTCAAAATTCTGGGCGTCGTGGCTGGGTTGGAAACATTGAGAAACTTAGATTTTTTAATTCCTGTAAATCCAAAACACGCATGAAAATAATGAAACTTGGCTTGGTGCCATGACATGGCACCAACATGCTGTGGTAAATTTGCAGTCCGATTTGCGAAGGCGCACACATTAACAATCAACAAAGTCATTTTGGAACAAGTGTTGTCACGTTACAATTGGAAACACAAGTATTATTGAAACCGTGGGCGTTCTACTTACTAGTACCATTTACGTGCCGCCACGCGTCCCCATTTTTTATTAGCTAGGAGGCGTCGTGCAGGGTAGCTATTTGAGTACGAGAGGCGTGCGATCAGACCCCTGCGCGTGCTTATCGGGAGGAGAGCCCTTTGACCTCCATCTGCCGCCCACCTCTCTCCCAAGGTCTCCATTAATGGCGCCCGAGCCTCTGTTTAATGGCGTGGCTATGTCTCACTCGACTGAGATTTAAGAGAGAAAAAAGAAAATCTGAAAGCACGGATCTTGATGTAAGATCTGGCGGACCTATATAGCATCTACTACAACTAATAGCAAGACTGATGAATATATAGGGACGATTAAATTTTTTATCAAAGAAGGGCTTGCCCTTCCGATTTTCATTACTGAAACCACCACAATTCACAAGAAGTTCAGCACAACTCCAGCCTAACACGAAGGACTAAAAGCTACCAGATTGAAATCGCAACATCCCAAGAGGCCAACAAAGGCCAAACATCCGTGCGAAAATCCAACATTTCACAACCGACGACACAATCCACATCCTAAATCGATTATTACAACAAAAGAAACCAGGAAACTAAAGGAAGCCCAATAGCAACTAGAATAACAACAACGCCAGGGTCGCCACAGCAAGAGTTTTCTTCATCCCAGCCTCGCAACATTGATCTTCCACAGAAAGACAAGGATGATTAATTGTCTTACATAATTAGAAAGATAATTAAAAAAGCCACATGCGGCTACGCCCAAAATACACAAGGGCAAAAGAAGAAGGAAGACAAGGATCTGGCTCACTGATCTCTACTTTCTTGATGCGTTGCTTCAGGCTGCAGGAACTAGTCTCCGCGGCGAGTGGCGATGAGCTCTTTCGTGTCCTCAAGACGCTGCTTGAGAACATCCACGGATTCCTCCACCAGCCTTTGGCGCTCGTTGCGGAGCATGTCATTCTCGTCCATAAGTTTCTTGACGATGACGCCGGTCCTCTTCAAAAGGCACTGGTCTCCTCCTGCTGGTCTGCACTTCGGACGATCTTCTCCCTCAACAGGTCGCGCTCTGCCCGGAACCTCTCACTGCCCTCCCTTAGTACGCCGATAGCCTGTTCAAACGAGGCTTTCAATCTCGCCCAGCCGGAGATTTGATCCATCTGGCTATGGACGATCGCATGCATGAGCCTGTAACAGTCGTCGCCTGCCCGCGAGAAATTTCCCCAGGCCGTCGCGGCACGGCGGGACATCTCTGCTGCATTCATTGTGCGGCGAGACATCTCTGCTGCTTCCGCGGCACGGCCGGACCAGTCTGCTGCATTGACGGCGCGGCGGGACCTCCGTGCTGCTTCAGCGGTGCGGCGGGAGCTCTGTGCTGCTACTTCCGCGCGGCGGGACATGTCGGCTGCTCTCGCAGCGAGGTGGGACATCTCTCGTGCTTCCGCTTCCATGCTCGCCTCTCCCTGGTGGCAATCTCTCGACCCACAACTCACGCTGGCCATGGCAGACGCAAGGGAAGGATGTTGAATGACTTGTTTGTTTTTGTGGATGAGGAGTTGAGGAGGAATGTGCAGTCATCTTGGCATACTAGTATTTATAACCGAGCACTAATATGCTCCTAAGTGGGAAACCATTTAGGTTGTGATCGGTGTGAACATGTTTGCAATTCAATATAGCGTGGTACTAATACGCTCCTAAGTGGGAAACCCTTTAGGTTGTGATCAGCGTGAACAGGTTTGCAATTCAATATAGCGTGGAGTAATTTGGAATGTGACGAGACGCAAGCTCAAAATTTATTGACGGTTCTAGTTTCGAAGTGCGGCACTATTCCCAGATGGAGTACTTCTTTTTCTACTCCCTCCTTTCCGGTTTTATAGGGCTTATCTCAAAATTTTAGTTTTTCCATTTTATAAGGCTCAATTTGGTTGTTCCCCAACACATGTTCAGATTCCAAGGTGCATTAAATCATTGCATGCAAGTATTAAGAGAAAATTGACCAATGCATGTACTTTATGCATGCATGCATTGCAATTAATGCATTGATAAACATAATTTTTTGAGAAAAACAAGAGCATTAATTAGGTGCTTTTGCAAAATACAAAAAATATTCCACCACTCACCATCTTGGTTGGTGAGATTTTTGAATTAAGCCCTATAAACCGGAAAGGAGGGAGTACTGCTCTGTACGTGCAATAACTGGCACCGTCGTATACATATCTTATAGTTAATGGGGCGTTCGACAGGAATAGCCGCGTGGCGAGCTCTAGGCTAGTCTTTTTTTCAGACACATTAAACCTATCTCTCGGGACTTCTCGCACGCACCATCGTGCCACCCACAAAAACTTGTACTCTGAGTTTAGTAGTACGTTATACAGGAAGAGAAGAGGTGCACGCACACACTCGTCCTCTCACACACGCGTCTGTTTTTTCTCGAAAAGGAGGATGATGACCCCCGGCCTCCGCATCTGGGAGTCACACACGCATCTGTAGCTACGAATTGTAGTGTTCTCAACCATCCGATTGGCTCTATCATGGATGTACCTATATACTAAAACATGTCTAGATACATCTATATTTTGACAAATGGAAGGCATGTATTGTGGAACGGAGGGAGTGCTTATCATCAAAATGGATAAAAAGGGACGTATCTAGAACTAAAATACGTCTACATACATCTCCTTTTATCCATTTTGATGACAAGTAGTACTTCTTACCCAAAGGAACTTTATATCCAACAGACACAAAATATCCGTTCGACTGTAGGAAATTACTGATCTGATGTCAAAGTAATTGCTGCATCGCCACCAAAAACCACCATTTCTTAAGCTAAAGTAGAGCAAGGTAATCCCTATATTAGCATATTACTAAGATATACATAAGGCACTGTAGAAACATTTAGGATGTGAGCTTTTCAATCTGAATGTGGAGGGACACAAGCTTAGCCCCGACCAACAGCTTGGGCGGAACTGTCAAGAAGGTCAGCTCCTGCACGTCGACGTCGCCGGGATCCTTGCTGCTTGTCACCTCCATTTCCACCTCGACGGCGTCGGTCGTGCCTTCAGGCTCCCCCGGTGGGCCGTTCGCCCACAGCTTGGCCACGTAGTGCGGCAGTGGGGACGCCCCCGCTCTGATGCAGACGTCCGACACGGCGATAGGTGCGCCGATGTCGAGCATGCCGCCGACCAAGAAAAATGCGCAGCGGTCCTCCTCCGCGAACAGCAAGAGTCGTGGCTCCGACAGTGGCACTTGCAGCTGGAGAACCTTGCCGTACTGGATCCTGTGCATGGGCATGGGATGCGCGGTACTGATGTGGTGGTAGAGCGCTGGCGGCGGGCCTTCGTAGCCGCAGACGGGCATGGGGCATTTGCAGGGCATGAGCGGACACACGCTCTAGTGATTGGCGAGCTTGTGGTAAGTGACGTAGAGCCCACAGCCTTTGTGCTGGCACTCCACCCTCACCGACAAAAGGACGGAGTCCACCGCCGTGTTCCGCACGTCGAAGCCACCGCCGCACTCGCACTTCTGGCACTGCCGCTGGTTCCCGGGGCGCTCGACGCGGCAGTCCGTGCAGGCCAGGTGCCCTCCCTTGCACTACAGAAATCAATCGAACATCACATCAGTCAAGAAACCTGCACCTTGCTCAATCAGCCGAACGGAGGAGGTGTATTCGAACCTCATACACTGGAGGCGTCAAGGGGCGGAGGCACAAGGGGCAGTGGAGCACGGTGAGGTCCATCGAGACCTTAGAGAGCTCCATCGTCGGGTCCTGTTCGGTCTGCATGATCTCGCCGTACTCATGCACAACCGTCTCTCGACTTGGGCCGGGGTATTACAAAGCTTTACTGTCACATATTTTATACTACTTCAAGGTGCATTAAATCAACACATGCAAGTATCAAAAGGAGAGTCACGGCATGCATGCATTGTAATTAATGCATCGGTAAATGCAAATTGTTGAAATATACGTATCGAGTGCAGTGCTTTGATGTGTCGCGTCAACTCGTACATCAACGAGAAGTTTGATTATCCTCTCCCTCACGGACTTAACTGCACCTGCCTTTGGCTGTATGACAGGTTGGCCACACACCTGTCGGGCCCACCTGTCATACACGCAAAGGCAGGAGCGTCCCTCCCTCGCCCATGAGCGTGGTGGCTGGCAAGACTAGGAGAAGCTTTCATTACACGCTCTCCCTCCCGCACGCGGTGGACATGCAGCAGTTCAATCGGTGTCAGATGGCCAGAAGCGTACTGTAGTACTCCTCCAGTGTAGTAGTACTCCATCATTGTTCGACTTCCCGAAGAGGCAAAGAGCCAAGCGCAGCCCGGACGCTCGTGTGGCAGTTTCATGTGTAGAGTAGTCTAGGATAGCGTGTATCGTGCCTGTAAGCTTAAAATCGTTGGGGTCGGCTCCATGCTATGTGGCCGTCTCAAAGTTTTATAAAAAAATTTAAAATAGTCTTCTGGCCCTACTTGACACCCTGGTGATTGTAGTTTGCACGCTCATCTGGTCAAGACAGGAACATATATTTTATTTATTTATTTCGAAAAGGGGGGACTCCCCAGCCTCTGCACCAGAATGATGCATACAACCACATATATTTTAATTTGTGGTGGGTAAATGTTAGAGGTTGCAGCAAATATATTGTGCACTGCGGGTCTTTCAGCCAAGTTTAGAGGCAAGCATGTGGGGCCAGTGCTATGATGTGTCGCGTCAACTCGTACAACGAGGAGAAGCTTGATTTTACTACACGCCTTCTTCCTCACCCATGCGCGCGGTTGCTGGCAAACGAGGACAGGCTTTTGCTTAGTAGTACTTCTACAACAAGCGGACATGCAGCAGTGGATTCGACACTGTAGAAGCAGTATTAGTAACATCATTGTTCGTCTTCTCGAAGAGGCGAAGAGCCAAGCGCAAACCGAATGTTGCAGTTGCGAACATTGGAGCACGCATATAGCCAGGCTCTTGCATGAGACAAAATTGCTATGTGAGCCCACTATTGTACTAGTACGTACAACTACTTGCTAGTATAGCCCTGTAACCAGAAAGGAGTATTTGCCCTTCTAGAGATTTCAACAAGTGACTAGACTACACCGAGACGGAGTACATATGGAGCAAAATGAGTGAATCTGCATCGTAAATAAATACGTACTAGTTCTATCGTTTTCCTCTCCGAGGTGCACAATATTGAGTATACTGACTAGTCTCTTTTTGACACGCATTTACGTCTTTTACACAGTACAGACGCAAGAGCTCATATACACGCGCATACACTCACCCCTATGAACGCACACACACACGGCACTATCATCTTGAAATTTATGAAGTCACCATAGGCACCTCATCGTCGACGGGTCTATAGGTGCTTGAATGCCAAGGAGGGAGAGGGTAGCGGTTCCCAAGACGTTGAACGGTTAATGATGCATCCTCAATTACATGCAGAGGGAATTAATTGGAGAAGCAGAATAGAGCCAACACGACGTGAATGCAACAGAGTTTGGACTCTCATATAATAAAGGCGCCCCACCACTCCAATCCATCTACTCCCAAGTCTCTGCGCAACACTGCTCACTCCAATCCAAGACCAAGTGACTAGAAGCCACAATCATCTATGGAGGCGATGGACGCGAGCGGCAGTCGGCTGTGCCAAATCATGCAAGGCGCCGGCCTGCGGCCCCGCACCGCGCAACATTTCCAGACGGTGCTGGCGACTGCAGGCATCATAGCCCTCACCGACACCGGATTCTCCTCTCGCATGGACGACATGATGGTCAACTCCATCCGCAAGTTCACCGCCGTCAAGAAGCGCACGGACGACCTTGCCGTACTGCTCCAGCCCGCGGCCCAGGCTCCTCATTGCCTGCCACCCTCATCGGCCTCCATGGTGACGAACCCTTTCAAGCCCTGGTGGTCCTGCAGGTGCCGGAGGTCGCGACAAAGAATGTGCACCTCGAGGTCGCGCTCGCCGCGCAGCGCCTCGCCATGCAAGAAACCGTCGATCTGCACATCCACGTCTACGAGGAAATCGTCTACATAGGCCACTACAAGGCAAGCGAGGACAGAAAGACGTTGGCCTTCTTCCAGCGGCTGGAATATTTGGACGCCATTGTTCAGAAGCACGTCGACCTGGCCACGAAAGCCGCTGCTACTTAGGCGCCGTTCGGTGGGCCGGCGCCCTGAGTCGAGGAGGTGGACGTCGTCGATGGATGCATCTCTTCTTCTTGCCTCCGGTAACCAGCACTGCATCACCTCATGGCCTTAATGTTTTATTAGTATAGTACTCCCTCGGTTCCCAAATATAAGTCTTTCAAAACAGTCCAGCAAGTGACTACTACATACGGAGCAAAATGAGTGAATCTACACTCTAAAATATGTCTACATACATCTGTATGCTGTATTCCATTTGAAATAGTATCTAAAAAGGCTTATATTTATGAACGGAGGGAGTATATGGCATTTTTATTCCAGTCGTAACGTTTTCACTGTGAGGTGGGGCCGCAGTTGAGCAAACCCACCCTGCCCACCGGGCGTCGGCTGAGTTTAGAATTAGAAGAGAGAAACGAGGGAGGAGAGCTAGCTGTAGCACGGACGCTGTGTCAGATGGGACTCATGTTTATAGAATAGGAGTACTGAGCACTCGTGCCTCTTTGTTTTGAGGAAAAAATTAGTCGTATGTCTAGTACCACTAGTTGGGTGCGTGCGACCTATAGATGTCATCACTTTAGGTCTCCTTTTCAAACCATGGCTACGCTTCACAGTACATATTATTTCACGCATTTATCCTCCTATATGTACTCCTAGGCTATTTCCACGTGCTCCCATTCACCGACATGTGGGACATAGAGCATCTGGGTCGTAGTGCATGCACGACTCGGAGCATATGCCGGGGTACTTTACATTTCAGACCTCACGAATTACATGCAAACCCCCCGCAGAAGAATAAATAAATGAATGAATCACTACATGAAACCGGATTATTTTCGTGGAAACCGGAGCACGCTCATTAAATTTTGGACATAACACGTTTATAAAAAATGACCGGACCGAAACCAGTCTAAGGGCCTCTTTGATTTTTCCCGCAAGAAAAGGGCCTGTTTGATTCGCAGAATACTGAAAACACAGGAATGGGGAAAGTATGATGGCGATGAACCGAGACGAGGATAACTGTAACTCAGTTAGAGGTTAGAGTTAGATTCTAACCCTGAACTAACTCTAAACCAAAGAGGTGTATGGATGGCAGGGTTAGATTGACAATAAATGCTCTATCTCAATCATTTGACTACTTTGGACCCTATTTCCTGCCGGATTTGGAAGGTGCTTGGATACGTTTTAGTTCCATGACTAAAAGTAGTGGGACTAAAACTTGCTAGCCTCACCCATGCTTGGATCCAAATACTAAAGAGACTAAAATCAAGTTAATGAGCATTTATTATCCTTCAAACCCTCCAATCAATAACTCGCCTGTGTTAAAGGAGAGGAGTTAAATGAGGAGAGAGAGGACTAATCCACATTTTAGAAGGGGTACCCCTAACTAAAAATTTTTAGTCTCAAGACTAGTTTTAGCCCCTCTTTAGTCAGGGGTGCTTGGAACTTTAGCCTCTTAAAGAGACTATTTTTAGTCAGACTAAAATAAGTCCCTTGGATCCAAGCACCCTCTTGGTGTGGCCGGCTCTTCTGTGGCCTCCTCCCGCACACAATTGACATAAACGGACCATCTATACAAATCAAGCATGCAAAACGTGATAATTTTTACTTTGTCCATACTTAAACATACATGTCGTCAATCAAGTTTCACAAAATAAAAAAACACTTCATGAAACAAAGAATGAGCTAACTCATCACGGAAGTCATTCACGATAGGGAGGGAGCCCGGAGCCCCTCACGCACCGAGTGAGGAGCTCACCATAGTCGCTCTGGAGGAAGGCTCTATAGAGCCCAAGCCCCGGGAACCCCTCCGACGCCGGCCCTTGCGAGTTGAGGTCGACTCCGGCATGGGTAGCAGGGCCGCTTGCCACCGACTGGGAACTTAATCTTTGGGCCTCTAGAAATAATGCAAGCCTGTAACTAAAATACCTAGAAAGGTGAACTGAGTCTTTGGGCCTCTAGAAATAATGCAAGCCCGAAACTGAAATACCTAGAAAGGTGAACTAAATCTTTGGGCCTCTAGAAATAATGCAAGCCTGAAAGTGAAATACCTAGAAAGGTGAACTGAATCTTTGGGCCTCTAGAAATAATGCAAGCCTGAAACTGAAATACCTAGAAAGGTGAACTGAATCTTTGGGCCTCTAGAATAATGCAAGCCTGAAATTGAAGTACCTAGAAAGGTGAACAGAATCTTTGGGCCTCTAGAAATAATGCAAGCCTGAAATTGAAATACCTAGAAAGGTGACCTGAATCTTTGGGCCTCTAGAAAGATTTATTACCTCCTCAAGCAGCATCAAACAATTCCATGTGTGCACGACAAATCTATACCAAGTTTGATCAGGATCTACTTTTCCAAATCAGAATTAGCGCTAGAGCAAGCAAGATCAATGATATGGCCGTAAGACAGAGAAGGAACGAACAAACTCACCCCTCTCACGACCTCCCTGGTAGATGCGCCGCCGCCACGCACGGCAGAGGGAGAAAAATGACTGGTGAAGGGGGAGCGGGGCGACCTTCGAAGGCTGGAGGGAGAGGGCGGCCGGAGTAGGGCGGCGGAGGCCGGAAGGAGAGGGCGGCCGGAGGAGAGAAAGGGTGAGCGGCCCTATGGGGAACAGAGAGAAGTCGTGCGAGAGAGGTGGAGCGATCTGGTGCGGGCAGGGGAGATTTTTTTAGTTCTCTTTTAGTGGGCCCGAGGATAACTAACCCAATTAGGACCTCTCCATCGGGCTAGTTCTTTTAGCTAGGTTAGAGCAAACTAGCTCAAACTAACCCCTCTTGTTTCGATAAATTGAGGCTATTTCAACCCAAACTAGCTCTAACTTAGGGATTCAAACAAAGAGGAGTGTTACTGTACATGCTATAGTGTGGACCGTAGCACATTGTTTTTTATGGCCATATCACCACATTGTTTTCTACTGCTGGTTCACTGGGCTACCGTGGTTCGCACTGCTGGTTCACTAGGCTGTCGTGGTTCGCACTCCTCCGACCTGAGTAGTACTCCCTGTTGGGGAACGTAGCAGAAATTCAAAATTTTCTACGCATCACCAAGATCAATCTATGGAGTAATCTAGCAACGAGGGAAGGAGAGTGCATCTACATACCCTTGTAGATCGCTAAGCGGAAGCGTTCAAGTGAACAGGGTTGATGTAGTCGTACTCGCCGTGATCCAAATCACCGATGATCCTAGTGCCGAACGGACGGCACCTCCGCGTTCAACACACATGCAGCCCGATGACGTCTCCCACGCCTTGATCCAACAAAGGGGAGAAGGAGAGGTTGGGGAAGACTCCGTCCAGCAGCAACACGACGGCGTGGTGGTGAAGGAGGAGCGTGGCAATTCTGCAGGGCTTCGCCAAGCACCGCGGGAGAGGAGGAGGACTTGGGAGAGGGGGAGGGCTGCGCCAGAACTTGGGTGCGGCTGCCCTCTCTCCCCTCACTATATATAGGGGGAAGGGAGGAGGGGGAGGCGCCCTAGGGTTCCCTAGGGGAGGGGCGGCGGCCATAGGGGAAACCCTAGATGGGTTTGGGCGCCCCCACCCCCTAGGAAACTTGCCCCCCAAGCCGGGAGGGGCGGCTGCCCTAGGGGTGGTGCCCCCACCTCTCCTGGTTATGTGAGATGGTGTGGGAGGGGCTCTTAGCCCCTTAGTGGGCTGATGTGCCCTCTCCCCTTGGCCCATAAGGCCCCCCAACGCTTGTCGGGGCCTCCGAAACCCCTTTCGGACACGCTGGTCATCACCTGGTACCCCCGGAACAATTCCGGACTCCAATACCCTTCGTCCAATATACCGATCTTCACCTTCAGACCATTCCGGAGCTCCCCGTCATGTCCGGGATCTCATCCGGGACTCCAAACAACATTCGGTAACCACGTACATCTATTCCCTATAACCCTAGCGTCACCGAACCTTAAGTGTGTAGACCCTACGGGTTCGGGAACCATGTAGACATGACCGAGACACCTCTCCGGCCAATAACCAACAGCGGGATATGGATACCCATGTTGGCTCCCACATGTTCCACGATGATCTCATCGGATGAACCACGATGTCGAGGATTTAATCAATCCCGTATTCAATTCCCTTTGTCTAGCGGTATTGTACTTGCCCGAGATTCGATCATCGGTATCCGATACCTTGTTCAATCTCATTACCGGCAAGTCTCTTTACTCGTTCCGTAACACATCATCCCGTGATCAAATCCTTGGTCACATTGCGCATATGATGATGTCCTACCGAGTGGGCCCAGAGATACCTCACCGTCACACGGAGTGACAAATCCTAGTCTCGATTCGCGCCAACCCAACAGACACTTTCAGAGATACCCGTAGTGTACCTTTATAGCCACCCAGTTACGTTGTGACGTTTGTTACACCCAAAGCATTCCTACGGTATCCGGGAGTTGCACAATCTCATGGTCTAAGAAAATGATACTTGACATTAGAAAAGCTTTAGCATACGAACTACACGATCTTTGTGCTAGGCTTAGGATTGGGTCTTGTCCATCACATGATTCTCCTAATGATGTGATCCCGTTATCAACGACATCCAATGTCCATGGTCAGGAAACCGTAACCATCTATTGATCAACGAGCTAGTCAACTAGAGGCTTACTAGGGACATGGTGTTGTCCATGTATCCACACATGTATCTTAGTTTCCTATCAATACAATTATAGCATGGATAATAAACGATTATCATGAACAAGGAAATATAATAACTAATTTGTTATTGCCTCTAGAGCATATTTCCAACAGTCTCCCACTTGCACTAGAGTCAATAATCTAGTTCACATCGCCATGTGATTAACATTCACAGGTCACATCGCCATGTGACCAACATCCAAAGAGTTTACTAGAGTTCAATAATCTAGTTCACATCACTATGTGATTAACACTCAGTGAGTTTTGGGTTTGATCATGTTGCTTGTGAGAGAGGTTGTAGTCTACGGGTCTGTCACATTCAGATCCGTATGTACTTTGCAAATCTCTACGCTATATTTGGAGCCATTTCAAATAACTGTTCTACTTGGAGCTATTCTAAATTGTTGCTCCATTATACGTATCCGGTATCTCTACTCAGAGCTATCCGGATAGGTGTTAAGCTTGCATCGACGTAACTCTTTATGTCGAACTCTTTATCACCTCCATAACCGAGAAACATATTGAGGGAGTCCTGGATTAGGGGGTGTTCGGATAGCCGGACTATACCTTCAGCCGGACTCCAGGACTATGAATATACAAGATTGAAGACTTCGTCCCGTGTCCCGAAGGATCTTTTCTTGGCGTGGAAGGCAAGCTAGGCGTGTGGATATTCAAGATCTCCTACCATTGTAACCGACTCTGTGTAACCCTAACCCTATCTGGTGTCTATATAAACCGGAGGGTTGTAGTCCGTAGGACAACCATCATCATACACAATCATACCATAGGCTAGCTTCTAGGGTTTAGCCTCCTTGATCTCGTGGTAGATCTACTCTTGTACTACCCATATCATCAATATTAATCTAGCAGGAGTAGGGTTTTACCTCCATCGAGAAGGCCCGAACCTGGGTAAAATAAAGTGTCCCTTGTCTCCTGTTACCATTCGACCTTGACGCACAGTTCGGGACCCCCTACCCGAGATCCGCCGGTTTTGACACCGACATTGGTGCTTTCATTGAGAGTTCCTCTGTGTCGTTGCTTTTAGGCCCGATGGCTCCTTTGATCATCAATAATGATGAGGTCCAGGGTGAGACTTTCCTCCCCGGACAAATCTTCGTCTTCGGCGGCTTCGCTCTACGGGCCAATTCGCTTGGTCGTCTGGAGCAGATCGAAAGCTACGCCCCTGGCCATCAAGCTAGGTTTGGAAGCTTAAACTACACGGCAGATATCCGCGGAGACTTGATCTTCGACGGGTTTGAGCCACAGCCAAGCATGCCGCACTACCTCGAGGGGCAGGATATAGCTCTGCCTCTGAATAGTGCCCTGGAGGCCGCACACGCACCTGCCCCGATCCTCGACTCAGAGCCCGCTGCGTTCTTTGAGGATGAACGGTTGGACGTCACCTCGGGGGCTGCGATCTTGAAGGCGATCGAGCCGAACGCTAGCCCCGCACTCCGCACGGCCCATGACTCCAAGGAGTCGGATTCTTCTCCGAACTCCGGGCCTCCCGTGCCCCTGCCGATCGAATCCGATTGGGCGCCTATAATGGAGTTCACCGCCGCGGACGTCTTTCATTACTCACCTTTCGGTGATATCCTGAATTCTCTCAAGTCTCTCTCTCTCTATCAGGAGAGCCCAGGCCGGACTATGGTCTACGAGGTTGGGATTCGGACGACGAAGAAATTCAAAGCCTACCCACCACCCACTTAATAGCCACTATCGATGATTTAACCGACATACTTGACTTCGGATCCGAAGACTTCGACGGTATGGACGACGAAGATGGAGACGAACAGGAACCATCACCTATAGGGCGCTGGACCGCCACCCCACCTAACGATGTATTCATGGTAGATACCCCTAAAGGAAACGACAACGAGGAAAAAGGGGACGAAAATAGGGATAAACCCTCCGAAAAGCAATCAAAGCGGCGACGAAAACGCCGAGCCAAGCCCCGCCTCGATCAAGACCCAACCATAGAGCAGGATGAGCCGGTAGACGACGTGCATGCCTCAGAGCAACCGTCCAAACAGGGCAACGCAGATAGAGAGGACAGACAGCCCTCTCCCGGCCATAACAGAACTCCGGACGATATCACGCCGGATAAAACCACGGAGCAGAAGAATTTCCACGAAAGGCTCGTTGCCACAACACGCAGCCTGAAAAAGCAGAAGCGGAAGCTAAAGACGGCGGAAGATGCACTCAGAATAAGATGGAGCAAGGTAATCAAGACTGCAGACAAATACGGAGGCAGCCGCCGCACTAAAAGCTATCCGAAGAGAAAACTACTGCCCGAATTCGACCAAGAGGCCCTAGAGCCCTCGCATTCAAAAAATAAAAAAGCCACACGGTCGGATAGACGACCCCACGGCCACCATAAAACGGCAAGCGGCGCCGCACTCAATGCGGCATGCGACCCAATTAAAGACTCGCATCATGGCCCAGCCAGGTCCATTTACGGGCCAAGAAAGCAAGCTCTCACAAGCAATGCAAAAAAGCCATCATCAAAATCCGGCACACCCAAATACAGGGGCGCCGCACACCCCCTATGTTTCACCGATGAGGTCCTGGAATATGAATTTCCAGAGGGATTCAAACCCGTCAGCATAGAGGCGTACGATGGAACAACAGACCCCGGAGTCTGGATCGAGGATTATATCCTCCGCATACATATGGCTAGAGGAGATGATCTCCACGCCATCAAATATTTACCCCTTAAGCTTAAAGGGCCAGCCTGGCACTGGCTTAAAAGCCTTCCCGAAAACACAATTGGAAGTTGGGAAGAGCTCGAGGATGCTTTCCGAGCAAATTTTCAAGGGACCTATGTCCGCCCCCCGGACGCAGACGATCTCAGTCACATAACTCAACAGCCCGGAGAATCAGCTCGGCAGTTCTGGAACAGATTCCTTACTAAAAAGAATCAGATAGTGGATTGTCCGGACGCCGAAGCCTTAGCAGCTTTCAGGCATAATGTCCAAGACGAATGGCTCGCCAGACACCTCGGCCAGGAAAAGCCAAGACAATGGCCGTACTCACAAGCCTCATGACCCGCTTTTGCGCAGGAGAGGACAGCTGGTTGGCACGATGCAGCCCCAGCGACCCAAGTACATCCGAAATCAGGGATGGAAATGGAAAACCGCGACGAAATAAGGACCATCGCCGAACCAAAGAAAAAAGTACGAAGAGCACGGCAGTCAATGCCGGATTCAAAAGCTCACGGCAAAATCAGACAAAACCACCCCTTCAGGATAATAGGGACGATCCGTCCAGCTTAAACAATCCAGCTTAAACAGAATCCTGGACAGAATATGTCAGATACACGGTACTCCTGGGAAGCCTGCCAATCACACCCACAGAGACTGTTGGGTTTTTAAACAACCCGGAAGGCTTAACGCCGAACACAAGGGGCTCGATACACCAAGCGAAGACGAGGACGAACCCCAGAAGCAGAACACCAGGAAACAAAAGAACTTCCCACAAGAAGTTAAAATAGTGAACTCACTTCACGTAACAAAACGTGTGGTACCCATAAAGGTATGCACAATAAAACCAATCCCTCAGGGTGTCACACCCTAGCTAGTCATGCATTAGAGTATTGCATCATGTTTACTTTTCATCAGAAACTTGAAATGGGGAAGGCAGAACCCCCAACACCCCTTCTGAAATCAACTAGGGTTTGCTAAAAGCATTTTCAATGAACCTGAAATGCCCTTCTAAAATGTTCACCCTCTTTGTCTTGGGATAGAACCCCTGAGAAAATAGGAGCACAATTTTCTAGGTCACCAGAAGGTCATTGATTTAAATCATAAGTATTTGAATTTGGGCATTTAAATGCTATTAAATAATTTAAATGCTCAAATAATTCTGGAAATAAATGTTTGCTGTTGGAAATAATCCAAACAGAGCCCACAATTATTTTCAGGATTTTTGGAAATGTCTTAGTATTTTAAATAAAGCCTAACAGTTACAGTTAAATAGAAAACAGAAACAAATTTAAAAAACAGAGAGGGAGAAGCCCACCTGGGCCTTACCTGTGCTGGCCAGCCCACCTGGCTCGGCCCAGCCTACTGGCGCTGCCAGTCGTCGTCCTCCTCGCGCCAGAAGGACGCGGAGCGCGTGGCCGGCGCCCGCGGCCACACGCCGGCCACCTCCTGCTTCCGCCAACGCCAGGAGACGTCCTGGGAATGCCACGTGACCCCCACGTACCCCTCTCGTCCTCTCTCACTCTCCTCCTCGTCTCCCTTCCCCTCTCCCGCGATGGCCGACGCACCCGTCGCCGTCTCACCGCCGTAGCCGCGCCCTCCGTCACCCCCTCGCCTCTCTGACCTGTCCAGAAACTCCGCCGTGACGCCCTCGCCCTCCGCACCAAGCCACGCCTCGCCGGAGGCCCTGCATCGCCGCCATCAGATCGTCTTCGACCTCGGTGCCCGCCGGACGCCGTTCGTCGATTCGCCTTGCTCTGTTCGCCCCCGAGCCCGCTGAGCTGCTCATCGACCTCCGTGTGAGCCCCGCATCTTCTCCTCCTCCTCCCATGCCCACTAGCTCATCGTAGCACCCGTTCCCGTCGAGCCCGAGAGCTTGGCTCCGCCGGCCATGGCGCCGCCACGGCCACAACTCCTTTCGCCCGCGTCGGAGCACGTCAACGTGCTCAGGAGGCCCCCAAGAGCCTAACCCACACACTCACTCGCTCTACCGCGCACCCTAGCACCAACCCCGCAGTCACCCGAACTCCGGCGCCGCCTCGAGTTCGTTTCCGGCGAGTTCCGGCCGTCCCCGCTGCCGCCGCATGCCGCGCTGGATGCGCACAAGCCCCAGCTTCCCGTAGATGGCCTCGGCCGTTGATTTGGTCGCCGGAGCGCGAATCCCGCGCTGCCCCGCCGCGTCTGGTCGTCGCCGGCGGCTTAACGCCGGCGAGTTGACCCCCGCTGACCACGTTTAACCACGGGTGGGCCCAGTTTGACCCCCTGGGGCAATGACAGGTGGGGCCCAGCCTGTTAATTAGTTAGGATTAGTACTAATTGATTTTAGTTAAACTAAACCTCACTGACACGCGGGACCCACGCGTCAGGTTTGACCTGGACCGGGTCTGTTGACCTGCTGAGGTCAGCATGACGCAATGCTGACGCCGTAATTGATTTTCTGGATTTAATCTTATTCAGGAAAATCCAGAAAATGTTTCAAACTTCAAAAAATCATAGAAATTAATCTGTAACTCCAAATGAAATAATTTATATATGAAAAATTATTAGAAAAATTCAATCTATCCATCTGTAATGGTTTCATGCATGACAAAACAAGTTTACCTTGCTGTTTAAGCAGAATAAAGAAATGCACCATTAAGGCCATGTCTAATGAGTTAATATTTGAATCTTTGATTCAAATGAGTTCATCCCTCTCTATTTTAGCTTGCATTAGGCCAAGACACATTCATATTGCCATGTCATAGCATGCATCATATTGTTGCATATCATCATGTATTGATTGTGTTCCGATGTGTTCTTCGTGGTAGGTTCTGCCTCCGAGGATATTCACGAGTATCCAACTGAAGGGCAGTATCCCACTACCACTCCATCAGGCAAGCAACCCATTGACCATTCCGATACAAACCCATGTTCTCGCTTCTGCTCTCGTTTACTGCATTAAGACAACGCGATTCAAACTGCTGTGTGTTGCGGTAGTTGAACCCACTTCCTTTGCATGACCTGTCATTGCCACAGTAACTAGATGAAACCCACTAGCATGTGTAGGAGTTGATTGAGCCATCTGTGTGTGTTTCCTACCATGCTATGCTTGCTATGCTTAGAGTTGTGTCAGGTCTGGCTCATCGGGATGATGAACTAGAGTGAAAGGTTGTGACATTGTCGAGAGTGTGAAAGTGTTGAACACGATTTGGTAAAGGAATCGATGGAAGGCCATGTAGGAGTACATGGTGGGTTGTTTCATTGAGGCCGTCCTTAAGAACTGAGATATGTGTGTGTGATTTAAGACTCAGCTACTACCACACATTGGGCCCTGAAATATGACCCCGCTCGACTTACCGACCCCTCTCGTCCTCTGTCCAGGAGTTGCAAGTAGTTTCTGGTGTTTGTAGTTGCTGGGGGCCGCACGCAGTGCTGACCATAGGGGTGGGCTGTGTTGCGGTAGGCACGTGGCCCGGTGTACCGATTCACCCGTTTGGTGTCTCGGGAACCCTGCACAAACCGTTTGGGGCCGTTGAGGACACCCCGGCCGGATCTCCTTGCGGATGGAACCCGAATAGGCGATAAACCTGGACTAGAGACTAGTGTGGTTGGTTAGGTCGTGGTCTACACCCACGTCGGCTTTCGCTTGAAGTCTGCCGAGCACATGACGTGTGCAGACGCTAAGTGGTGGAAACATGTGTGAAGAAGTACACCCCTGCAGGGTATAAACTATTCAAATAGCCGCATCCGCGGTAAAGGACTACTTGGTCACCTATACAGTTCATAGACAATTAAATGGATACTATTAAAAGTCTCAAGATAAGTGTGAGTACCGCGGATGGCCCTCTCGTAGGTTGGCGAGAGAGGATCCACGGTGGAGTATTGTGTTGGTAATAGTGGACTCATGTGCGACAAATGCTTTACAAGTTGTGTCTGTCGTAGGATAGCTTAGCCAAGAGTCAAAGTTGGCTTGCTGCAATAACTCCACTACCTTCTTGAGAATGTGCATGTATAGTAGGATTCTGTTGTAAGACTTGCTGAGTACCTTCGTACTCATGTTGCTTTAATTAATGTTTTTAGGCGACTACGCCAACCCCTCTGATGGGTTCTACGTAGACCTCGACGTTGACGAGTGACTTATCACCCAGGTGGTGATCCAAGACTTGTGAAGG
Source organism: Aegilops umbellulata (assembly GCA_032464435.1). Taxonomy (NCBI): domain Eukaryota; kingdom Viridiplantae; phylum Streptophyta; class Magnoliopsida; order Poales; family Poaceae; genus Aegilops; species Aegilops umbellulata. The sequence goes on from CP136060.1 coordinate 294,881,071, forward strand.
GTCGATGTAGATAGACAGGCTTCGTCAAGCCTTCTTTCTTTCTAGTGTCCGTACTCAGACTACTTTGCTTCCGCATGTGCTTGTATGATTGTATGACTTGAGTGTCGGGTCATGTGACCCCTACCTGTATGGATGACATGTATGGCTCTTCAGAGCCTTTTAAATAAAGTACTTGAGTTGTAGAGTTTTGTTGTGATGCAATGTTGTATTTACTCATATCGGGCATATTGTGTGTATGATTGAAATGCTTGGTATGAGTGGGATCCGACTATCTAGTTGTTTATCCTTGGCAGCCTATCATATGAGGAAATGTAGTCTAGTGCTTCTGAGCGATAGTAGTCCGCTACAGCCCGGTTCACCAGAGTCCTGCTAGCCCAGCACTACTGCTCGGAACACATGACTGGACGGCATGTGTTTCACTTCGTTCCTGTGTCTGTCCCTTCGGGGAAATGTCACGCGGTGTTATCCGGAGTCCTGCCTAGCCTGCTACAGCCCGGGTTACCGGAGTCCTGTTAGCCCAGTGCTACAGCCCGGATTTATATGTTGTTGACCGACATGCTCGATGTGATTCATGTATGCCTGTCCTCATGGGTTAGTGCCGCCTTGGGATCACGACTAGCCATGTCGGCCCGGGTTCTCTGTCATATGGATGCTAGCGACACTATCATATACGTGAGCCAAAAGACGCAAACGGTCCCAGGCAGGTAAGGTGGCACCCGTGGGAGTACCGTGCGTGAGGCCGCAAAGTGATATGATGTGTTACATGCTGGATCGATGTGGCTTAGGATCGGGGTCCTGACAGCGGGGTCCCGCCACTGGTTATTAAAGCCAATCATTTTTGATCAGCTAGATTATTCTAGAAATATCAAAAACGCAGGCCGGACTGCCTTGATACTCGATCCAATAATTGATGGATTCCAATTTACCAATGTCCTTATGGACGGCGGCAGTGGACTAAACCTGATATATCAGGATACAATCCACCGCATGGGCATAAACCCAGCAAGAATCTGCCACAGCAAAACCTCCTTTCAAGGGGTAGCACCGGGCCCGGACACCCATTGTATGGGTTTTGTCCGGCTTGCAGTCATATTTGGCTCTGCCAATAACTTCCGTCGCGAAAAGCTGACCTTCCATGTCGTCCCGTTTTCAAGTCGCTATCAAGCACTAATGGGACGCGGAGATTTCGCTCGCTTCAACGCAATACCGCACTATGCATCTCTCACGCTTAAGATGCCCGGTCCACGAGGCATCATCTCTTTAAAGGGAGCGCACTAAAATACGCCTCCTCCAAACGAAGGATTGCGCGGCCGCTTAAACAGCCGCACAATGAAGTGGCCTCGCCAGCCAAAAGACTTTTTCGATATAAGTCATTAAAGGCCACGGACCCGGACTAAATGAGTTCGGCACATGTCCATCATCAACACAAGCTTAAAACGCCATATACCCCCGTACCGGGGGCTATACGCAGAGACAATAAATCTCAACTTTATATATTTTTTACTTTATATTTTGTTTATTATCTTTTTGTTCCGCATGACCCATTTTCAATTCAGTTCCTCTCTTTTACAGATGAACGTCGTGCGGCGCCCGTGCAGGACACGGCACAACGGAGACGCAGGCGCAGACATGCAGTAGGGACCCGTCCTAAGGATTCTTTTTAGATTAAGACCCTGCGTAAACCTTTTTTAATGTCTCTTGCTGCTATACATCCCCTTGTTTTTTCTACTATAACCAAGGAGGAGGCTGGCGTTTTGGCATGTGGCCACGCCAGAATTTTTGCTCGTACCTGGACACTAGGGGCTCTTTTTTTAAGGGTGTTGTTTCACCCGCACTCATAAAGACCGAACACCTTAGGGAGTGTTCGGCGTCGCGAGTTTTGGCACTATATGCATTAGCTCCGAATCATGTCTTTGGTCAAATGTTGGGTTGCCCGGCTCCTGAGTTCGGCTACCTTACGTTCCGCTCTATCGGCTAAGGTAGCACCAGGTGAACTACTTCGATTGTGCCCCGGTTCGGCCGGGTGAGCACCTCAGTAGAGAAAGCTGAAAACTGACTGTCATGATGTAGCGCGAGACTGGTCGCCACTCGATGACTTATAGGAATTTATCGGATGCCTCCGCTTTGACGAAGGGTCGTTTCCCAGTCAGGCACGTATGCGCCCCGAATTCGGGCAAGCGCAGTCGCCACTAAGGGGCTACCTAAAGAGTCCCACTGTCAAGCTCCTATGGCTAAGTGAAAGTGTTAAAGCATTATAGTCCGGTTGCCTAGCCCACTGCGCTATCACCTCCTTTGTAGGACCAAGACGTTGGCTTAAGTGTGAAAATGCGTCTTCTGCGCGCACCCCCGCACTATGTGCGTGGGGGCTGAAGCCAACGAATGCAATCTTTCAGAATTTATATATTAAAACGGCCGCACAGGAGGTGTTCTTAATACTTGAAGGCACAAGTCTAAAAAATGCCACTACAATTTATCAAAATACTGTTTTATGATTACATATGCTATCATAATATAGCATCCTTCGAGCACTGCGTCTCTATTACGCGAGCGCCTTCGAGGACTTCCTTAAAATAGTGCTCGGAAGGTATTCAGCTTTTATCCGAATCCCGGGACGCAACAATGGTGGGCTCCATATCTGCCCAGTATGTCTTGACACGGGCAAGAGCCAGCCGAGCGCCCTCTATGCACGCTGACCTCTTCATAGCATCGACACGTGGCACCACGTCTAGAAATTGCTGCACCAAGCTGAAATAACTCTTCGGCTTCGATCTCCTCGGACACAGATGATCCATGACGTACTTCATGGCGAGTCCAGACAACCTATTCAGTTCGGCCCATTGGGCCAGGCGATCGTCCACTGCCAGTGGACGCTCTGGATTGATGAATTGCAACCAAAATAGCTTCTCCACTTCATGATCCTTTTTATCTCGAAAGTGTTCGGTCGCATCAGCAGCACTAGCCGCCAAATCCAGATAGGTGTCCTCTACACTCCACATCCGGTCTAACGGGGCAAACTTCGGATCACAAAATTTTCTCCGCAGCGAGAAGGGCTTTCCATCCGCAATTTGTCCGGCTTGACGCAGCTCTTCCCTTGCCGCTCCCATTATAGAGCGGGCGTCCTTGGCGTCAGCAACAGCCTTCTCTAAGCTCTTTTGCCTCGCCCGACCCTCTTCTTCAAGAAGCTTGCAACGGTCAGTAGCACTCTTTAACTTCACGGCCATATCAGCCATCTCCTCCTTGCTTCGGCAATGGGCAGCCTGTTCGGCTTTCAGCTCTTCAAGGGCTTTCACGGCAGCCACATCGCTTTTCCTGGCTTGTTCCTTCGCTCGGGCGAGTTCGGCCCTAAGAACCTCCACGGCGGCCGCACCATCTGCGTCAAGCATACACACGGTAAGATATTGACATAAAGCTCCTCTTACTAACCATCGCCTGATGATTTCAATACCTTGAGCATCATCAAGCCGCTTGTTAACAAGCGCGATGTCGGCTTCTGCCTCATCAAGTTGTCGCTTCAGTTCGGCAAATTCACGAGTCCGGCTTGACTCCGGACAATCCGCCACCTACATATAAAGGTGCCACTTAAAGGACCTGGGATTAAGATCCTCTGCGCGCCGTCAATTTTAACGACACACAGAGTCTCAGGGGCTACTATCTACACAGGGCGCACTTTATTTATGCGCAACTAACACAAGTGTACATTATTTAAAATGTACCTCAAGGCCTGCCAGTAAACTTTTGACGGCCTCGTGCAATCCGCTTTCTGCGGATGAAATCTTTTCAATCACCGTGTTCATCAACGCACGATGCTCCTCTGAGACAGAGGCTCGCCCCAGCAGAATCTTTAGCTCCTCCATCCAAACACAAGATGGTGCGGGACTCGTCCCATGGCCTCCCTCAAAAGCCGGACGCGGAGAACCTCGGGGGGCCACATGGCCACCTTCCGCCCCTGTCGAATCCGGAGAAATCCTCCGCGACGACACTTCAGCATCGCCCGCCTTGCTAGGCGATACAGAAGGAGGAGGCGTTCTGCTCTCCATCATCTCCGGAAGAAGATCCCCCGAGGATGAGTTCTGCTGAGAAGGGCTGAGGTCCGAACTACAAAGTAAGGTTTCGGTTAAAACTTCTCAGATATAAATCAAGGATTTCTCTTAAAAGAAAAACTCTTCTTCTACTTACGGCTCGCTGGAGAGCTGGTCCCTTTGAGGGTTTAGTTCGGCCGAGGGGCTCCCTGGCGTCGGGCCCTCTGACAAGGATTCTTTCCCCCGCTTCGAGGCTACGGTCTCCGGGTCATCAGAGGCGGCCCTTTTCTTTCCCTTAGGAGAGGAATTATCGATTCCCCCCTTCGGAATGGCCTCTTTCGAGGAGGCCATGGTTTCCTTGTCCTCCCCCTTATTTCCCTCCAAAGGAACTACCTCCAGCATCCTGACTAGCACGGGATCCAGCCTGGTTTCGGGAAGGGGAGCCGGACACCTGATCAGCTTCGCCTTCGCTATCCACTCCTGCTTAAAAGGAGAAGCGTTGTTAAGAGCAAGTCAATTATGCGGATAGAAGCTCCGGGCACAAGGTCACTTACTTGAGTATCCGGGTGATTGCAGCTTAAACCCACATCCTCAGTCAAATCCGGACTCACTTCTTGTGATCCGAAGAACAGTTTATACATCTCCGCGGGCGTCACGCCCATAAAATCCCGGAGAACTCGCGGTCCCTCTGGATTGAACTCCCACAGGCAAAGGGGGCGATGTTGGCCGGGCAGTGTCCAGCGAATCAGCATGACTTGTGTCACCTTGACAAGGTTGACGTCTCCTTCCAAGAGATCCTTAATGCGGCCCTGCAGCAGAGGTACGTCTTTGGGCAAGCCCCGATATAACCCTGTGTTGATCCACGACGCTAACCGCGGTGGGGGACCCGAGCGAAAGGCAGGAGGCGCCACCCATGCGGTGCCCCGAGGAGCGGTGATATAGAACCACTCCTGTTGCCATAAGCCAAGCTCCTCTTGATAAGCGCCCTCGGGCCATGGAGCATCGGCATTTCTGTTTATAGCAGCGCCTCCGCACTCTGCGTGGCGCCCCTCGATCATCTTCGGTTCTACTTTGAAGGTCTTGAGCCATAATCCGAAGTGATGGGTAACACGGAGGAACGCTTCGCACACAACAACAAACGAGGAGATATGGAGGATGGACTCCGGAGCTAAGTCGTGGAATTCCATCCCATAATAAAACATCAGCCCCCTTACAAAGGGATCCATTGGGAAGCCTAATCCCCGAAGGAAGTGGGATATGAATACCACACTCTCACCGGGCTGAGGGCTAGGGATCACCTGTCCTTGAACAGGCAACCGGTGCGAAATCTCGCCGGTCAGGAATTTAGCTTCCCTCAACATTAATACGTCCTCCTCTGAAACGGAGGAGGGCATCCATCGGCCTTAGAGGTCAGAGCCGGACATTGTCGAAGGTCCGGTGCGCCTGGAATCTGGAAGCCTAGGGTGTTGGAACTCGAGGCGACGGGCGAGCTCGTTTTGAGAATAGAAGAGGGGAATAGGGTCTTGGTCTCTTTATAAGAGGCAGAATACCAAGAGCCCTCCCCGTAACCGTCTTGGACTAGCCTTTAATTAAGGCAAAACGTGCTAACGGGCATTACTGGGTTACCCACGTCCATATTAATGAGAATCCCGTTAAAAGGGGCACACGATCTCTGCTTTGACAAGACGTGCCGAGGAAACCGCCTCGCTAAACACGCTGAGGTGGAACAATGAAAACAATTTATATAAAGAGCTTGGCCGCAGTGTTATGATGCACTGCGGAATACGTCAGCAGATTTGAATTGTGTTAATATTATTCTCTATATGGTAATATGTGGAAACTTATTTTGCAGAGCCGGACACTATTTTTGGTGTTTGTAATCTTCTTGAAGAACTTGGAGTAGGAACCCGCCTTGCAATGCCGAAGAGAATCTGCGCGCCGGACTCGTCGTCATTGAAGCCTGGTTCAGGGGCTACTGAGGGAGTCCTGGATTAGGGGGTGTTCGGATAGCCGGACTATACCTTCAGCCGGACTCCAGGAGTATGAAGATACAAGATTGAAGACTTCGTCCCGTGTCCGGAAGGATCTTCTCTTGGCGTGGAAGGCAAGCTAGGCCTGTGGATATTCAAGATCTCCTACCATTGTAACCGACTCTGTGTAACCCTAACCCTAACCGGTGTCTATATAAACCGAAGGGTTGTAGTCCGTAGGACAACCATCATCACACACAATCATACCATAGGCTAGCTTCTAGGGTTTAGCCTCCTTGATCTCGTGGTAGATCTACTCTTGTACTACCCATATCATCAATATTAATCTAGCAGCAGTAGGGTTTTACCTCCATCGAGAGGGCCCGAACCTGGTTAAAATAAAGTGTCCCTTGTCTCCTGTTACCATCCGACCTTGATGCACAGTTCGGGACCCCCTACCCGAGATCTGCCGGTTTTGACACCGACACATATCCTTATTCCTCTAAGGATAATTTTGACCGCTATCTGGTGAGCTACTCCTAGATCACCTTTGTACCCTCTTGCCAGACATGTGGCAAGGCACACATTAGGTGCGGTACTCAGCACGGCATACCGTATAGAGCCTATGACAAAAGCATAGGGGACGACCTTCGCCCTTCCTCTTTGTTCTGCCGTGGTCGAGCTTTAAGTCTTAACTTCATACCTTACAACTCAGGCAAGAACTCCTTCTTTGACTGATCCATCTTGAACGCCTTCAAGATCATGTCAAGGTATGTGCTCATTTGAAAGTACCATTAAGCGTTTTTTATCTATCCTTATAGATCTTGATGCTCAATGTCCAAGTAGCTTAATCCAGGTTTTCCATTGAAAAACACCTTTCAAATAACCCTATATGCTTTCAAGAAATTCTACATCATTTCAGATCAACAATATGTCATCCACATATACTTATCAGAAATGTCGTAGCGCTCCCACTCACTTTATTGTAAATACAAGTTTCTAACAAACTTTGTATAAACCCATAAACTTTGATTACTCCATCAAAGTGTATATTCCGACTCCGAGATGCTTGCCCTAGTCCATGGAAGGATCGCTGGAGCTAGCATACCTTTTAGCATCCTTAGGATAGACAAACCTTTCTGATTGTATAACATACAACCTTTCCTTACGAAAACTAGTAAGGAAACTTGTTTTGACATCCATCTGCCAGATTTCATAAATGCAGCTTATGCTAACATGATTCCAACGGACTTAAGCATCGCTACGAGTGAGAAAATCTCATCATAGTCAACTACTTGAACTTGTGAAAAACTCTTCGCCACAAGTCGAGCTTCATAGACAGTGACATTACCATCCACGTCCGTCTTCTTCTTAAAATCCACATGTTCCTAACAGCCTTACGACCATCAAGTAGTTCTTCCAAAGTCTACACTTTGTTTTCATACATGGATCTTCTCTCGGATTTTATGGCCTCGAGCCAATTTTCGAAATTCGGGCCCACCATCGCTTCTCCATAGCTCATAGGTTCATTGTTGTCCAACAACGTGACCTTTAAGACAGGGTTACCACTTAGAAGTTGTACACACCCTTGTCAACCTATGAGGTTCGATAGTAACTTGATCTGAAGCTCCATGATCATCATCATTAGCTTTCTCTTCAACTGAGGCAGGTGCCACAGAAACATTTTTTCGTTGCTGCGCTACTCTCTGGTTGAAGTAAAGGTCCAACAACCTTATCAAGTTCTATCTTCCTCCCACTCAATTCTTTTGAGAGAAACTCTTTCTCGAGAAAGGACCTGATTCTAGAAACAATCCCTATTGCTTTCGGATCTGAGACAGGAGGTATACCCAACTATTTTGGGTGTCCTATGAAGATGCATTTATCCACTTTGGGTTCGAGCTTATCAGCCTGAAACTTTTTCACATAAGCGTCGCATCCCCAAACCTTTAAGAAATGACAGCTTAGGTTTCTCTAAACCATAGTTCATACGGTGTCATCTCATCGAAATTACGTGGTGCCCTTTTTAAAGTGAATGTGGTTGTCTCTAATGCCTAACCCATAAACTATCATGGTAATTTGATAATAGACATCATGGTATGCATCATATCCAATAGGGTGCAATTATGATGTTCGGACACACCATCACACTATGGTGTTCCAGGCTGTATCAGTTGTGAAACTATTTCCACAATGTCTTAATTCTGTGCCAAACTCGTAATTCAGATATTTATCTCTATGATCATATCATAGATATTTCATCCTCTTGTCATGACGATCTTTCAACTTCACCCTGAAATTACTTGAACCTTTCAATACTTCAGACTCGTGATTCATCAAGTAAATATACTCAGCATCTACTCAAATCATCTGTGAAGTGAGAACATAACGATATCCACTACATGCCTCGGCACTCATTGGACTGTACACATCAAGATGTATTACTTCCAACAAGTTGTTTTCTTGTTCCATCTTAGTGAAAACGAGGCCTTTCAGTCATCTTGCCCATGTGGTATGATTTGCATGTCTCAAGTGATTCAAAATCAAGTGAGCCCAAACTATCCATTAATATGGAGCATCTTCATGCGTTTTATACCAATATGACTCAAATTGCAGTGCCACAAGTATGTGGTAATATCATTACTATCTTATATATTTTGGCATGAACATGTGTATCACTACGATCGGTATTCAATAAACCATTCATTTTAGGTGTAAGACCATTGAACGTATTATTCAAATAAACAGAGTAACCATTATTCTCCTTAAATGAATAACCGTATTGCGATAAACATAATCCAATCATGTCTATGCTCAACACAAACACCAAATAACAATTATTTAGGTTTAACACCAATCCCGATGGTAGAGGGAGCGTGCGATGTTTGATCACATCAACCTTGGAAACACTTCCAACACCTATCGTCATCTCACCTTTGGCTAGTCTCCGTTTATTCCGTAGCCTTTTATTTCGACTTACTAACACTTAGCAACCGAACCGGTATCTAATACCCTGGTGCTACTAGGAGTACTAGCAAAGTACACATATAATGTATGTCCAATACATACTTCTGTCAACCTTGTCAGCCTTCTTCATCTACCAAGTATCTAGGGTGGTTCCGCTTCAGTGACCGTTCCCCTTATTACAGAAGCACTTAGTCTCGGGCTTGGGTTCAACTTTGGGTTTCTTCACTAGAGCAGCAACTGATTTGCCGTTTCATGAAGTATCCCTTTCTTGCCTTTGCCTTTCTTGAGTCTAGTGGTTTTACTAACCATCAACAATTGATGCTCCTTTTGATTTCTACTTTCGCGGTGTCGCGAATAGCTCAAGGATCATATCTATCCCTGATATGTTATAGTTCATCACGAAGCTCCAGTAGCTTGGTGACAGTGACTTTGGAGAACCATCACTATCTCATCTGGAAGATCAACTCCCACTCGATTCAAGCGATTGTTGTACTCATACAATCTGAGCACATGCTCAACGATTGAGCTTTTCTCCTTAGTTTGCACGCTTAAGAAACTTGTCAAAGGTCTCATACCTCTTGACGTGGGCACTAGCCTGAAATCCCAATTTCAGTCCTTGGAACATCTCATATGTTCTGCGATGTTTCAAAAACGTCTTTGGTGCCTCAATTCTAAACCATTTAGAATTACGCATTGAACTATCATGTAGACATCAAAACGTGTATGTCAGATGTTCGCAACATCTACAACTAACGCTTGAGGTTCAGCTCACTGAGCGGTGCATTAAGGACATAAGCCTTCTGTGCAGCAATGAGGACAATCCTCAGTTTACGGGCCCAGTCCGCATAATTGCTACTATCAACTTTCAACTAAATTTTCTCTAGGAACATATCTAAACCAGTAGAACTAAAGCGTAGGCTACGACATAATTTGCAAAGTCCTTTTGACTATGTTCATGATAATTGAGTTCATCTGATTATTTCATGAACTCCCACTCAGATAGTCATCCCTCTAGTCATCTAAGTGATACATGATCCGAATCAACTAGGCCGTGTCCGATCATCACGTGAGACGGACTAGTCATCATCGGTGAACATCTCATGTTGATCTTATCTTCTATACAACTCATGTTCGACCTTTCGGTCCTCCGTGTTCCGAGGCCATGTCTGTACATGCTAGGCTCGTCAAGTCAACCTAAGTGTTTTGCATGTGTTCCGAGGCCATGTCTGTACATGCTAGGCTCGTCAACACACGTTGTATTTGAACATAAGAATCTATCACACCCGATCATCACGTGGTGCTTCGAAACGACGAACCTTCGCAATGGTGCACAGTTAGGGGGAACACTTTTCTTGAAATTTTAGTGAGGGATCATCTTATTTAAGCTACCGTCGTTCTAAGCAAATAAGATGCAAAACATGATAAACATCACATGCAATCAAATAGTGACACGATATGGCCATTATCACTTCGCTCCTTTTGATCTCCATCTCTGGGGCTCCATGATCATCATCGTCACCGGCATGACACCATGATCTCCATCATCATGATCTCCATCATCGTGTCTTCATGAAGTTGACTCGCCAACTATTACTTCTACTACTACAGCTAGCGGTTAGCAATAAAGTAAAGTAATTACATGACGTTTATGTTGACACGCAGGTCAGAAATAAATTAAGACAACTCCTATGGCTCCTGCGGGTTTTCATACTCATCGACATGCAAGTCGTGATTCCTATTACAAGAACATGATCAATCTCATACATCACATATATCATTCATCATATCCTTTTGGCCATATCACATCACAAAACACTTGCTGCAAAAACAAGTTAGACGTCCTCTAATTGTTGTTGCAAGTTTTTACGTGGCTGCTATAGGTTGCTAGCAAGAACGTTTCTTACCTACGCCAAAACCACAACGTGAATTGCCAATTTCTATTGACCCTTCATAAGGACCCTGTTCATCAAATCCGATCCGACTAAAGTGGGAGAGACAGACACCCGCCAGCCACCTTATGCTACTAGTGCATGTCAGTCGGTGGAATCGGTCTCACGTAAGCATACATGTAAGGTTGGTCCGGGCCGCTTCATCCCACAATGCCGCCGAATCAAGATAAGACTAGTAACGGCAAGTAAATTGACAAAATCGACGCCCACAACTACTTTGTGTTCTACTCGTGCATAGAAACTACGCATAGACCTAGCTCATGATGCCACTGTTGGGGAACGTAGCAGAAATTCAAAATTTTCTACGCATCACCAAGATCAATCTATGGAGTAATCTAGCAACGAGGTAAGGAGAGTGCATCTACATACCCTTGTAGATCGCTAAGTGGAAGCGTTCAAGTGAACGGGGTTGATGTAGTCGTACTCGCCGTGATCCAAATCACCAATGATCCTAGTGCCAAACGGGCGGCACCTCCGCGTTCAACACACATGCAGCCCGGTGACGTCTCCCACGCCTTGATCCAGCAAGGGGAGAAGGAGAGGTTGGGGAAGACTCCGTCCAGTAGCAGCACGACGGCGTGGTGGTGAAGTAGGAGCGTGGCAATCCTGCAGGGCTTCGCCAAGCACCGCGGGAGAGGAGGAGGACTTGGGAGAGGGGGAGGGCTGCGCCAGAACTTGGGTACGGCTGCCCTCTCTCTCCCTCACTATATATAGGGGGAAGGGAGGAGGGGGAGGCGCCCTAGGGGTGGCGCCCCCACCTCTCCTCCTAGGGGTGGCGCCCCCACCCCCTAGGGCAGCCGCCCCTCCCGGCTTGGGGGCAAGTTTCCTAGGGGGTGGGGGCGCCCAAACCCATCTAGGGTTTCCCCTGTGGCCGCCGCCCCTCCCCTAGGGAACCCTAGGGCGCCTCCCCCTCCTCCCTTCCCACTATATATAGTGAGGGAGAGAGAGGGCAGCCGTACCCAAGTTCTGGCGCAGCCCTCCCCCTCTCCCAAGTCCTCCTCCTCTCCCGCGGTGCTTGGCGAAGCCCTACAGGATTGCCACGCTCCTACTTCACCACCACGCTGTCGTGCTGCTGCTGGACGGAGTCTTCCCCAACCTCTCCTTCTCCCCTTGCTGGATCAAGGCATGGGAGACGTCACCGGGCTGCATGTGTGTTGAACGCGGAGGTGCCGTCCGTTTGGCACTAGGATCATTGGTGATTTGGATCACGGCGAGTACGACTACATCAACCCCGTTCACTTGAATGCTTCCACTTAGCGATCTACAAGGGTATGTAGATGCACTCTCCTTACCTCGTTGCTAGATTACTCCATAGATTGATCTTGGTGATGCGTAGAAAATTTTGAATTTCTGCTACGTTCCCCAAAAGTGGCATCATGAGCTAGGTCTATGCGTAGTTTCTATGCACGAGTAGAACACAAAGTAGTTGTGGGCGTCGATTTTGTCAATTTACTTGCCGTTACTAGTCTTATCTTGATTCGGCGGCATTGTGGGATGAAGCGGCCCGGACCAACCTTACATGTATGCTTACGTGAGACCGGTTCCACCGACTGACATGCACTAGTAGCATAAGGTGGCTGGCGGGTGTCTGTCTCTCCCACTTTAGTCGGATCGGATTCGATGAACAGGGTCCTTATGAAGGGTAAATAGAAATTGGCAATTCACTTTGTGGTTTTGGCGTAGGTAAGAAACGTTCTTGCTAGCAACCTATAGCAGCCACGTAAAAACTTGCAACAACAAAATAGGACGTCTAACTTGTTTTTGCAGCAAGTGTTTTGTGATGTGATATGGCCAAAGGATGTGATGAATGATATATGTGATGTATGAGATGATCATGTTCTTGTAATAGGAATCACGACTTGCATGTCGTTGAATATGACAACCGGCAGGAGCCGTAGGAGTTGTCTTAATTATTTATGACCTGCGTGTCAACATAAACGTCATCTAATTACTTTACTTTATTGCTAACCGTTAGCCCTAGTAGTAGAAGTAATAGTTGGCGAGACAACTTCACGAAGACACGATGATGGAGATCCTGATGATGGATATCATGGTGTCATGCCGGTGATGATGATGATCATGGCGCCCCGAAGATGGAGATCAAAAGGAGCAAAATGATATTGGCCATATCATGTCACTATTTGATTGCATGTGATGTTTATCATGTTTTTACATCTTATTTGCTTAGAACGACGGTAGCTTAAATAAGATGATCCCTCACTAAAATTTCAAGAAAAGTGTTCTCCCTAACTGTGCACCGTTGCGAAGGTTCGTCGTTTTGAAGCACCACGTGATGATCAGGTGTGATAGATTCTTACGTTCGAATACAACGGGTGTTGACGAGCCTAGCATGTACAGACATGGCCTCCGAACACATGCGAAAAACTTAGGTTGACTTGACGAGCCTAGCATGTACAGACATGGCCTCGGAACACGGAGGACCGAAAGGTCGAACATGAGTCGTATAGAAGATACGATCAACATGAGATGTTCACCGATGATGACTAGTCCGTCTCACGTGATGATCGGACACGGCCTAGTTGATTCGGATCATGTACCACTTAGATGACTAGAGGGATGTCTATCTGAGTGGGAGTTCATGAAATAATAAGATGAACTCAATTATCATGAACATAGTCAAAAGGACTATGCAAATTATGTCGTAGCTTACGCTTTAGTTATAATGGTTTAGATATGTTCCTAGAGAAAATTTAGTTGAAAGTTGATAGTAGCAATTATGCGGACTGGGTCCGTAAACTGAGGATTGTCCTCATTGCTGCACAGAAGGTTTATGTCCTTAATGCACCGCTCAGTAAGCTGAACCTCAAGCGTCAGTTGTAGATGTTGCGAACATCTGACATGCACGTTTTGATGTCTACATGATAGTTCAGTGCGTAATGCTAAATGGTTTAGAATTGAGGCACCAAAGACGTTTTTTAAAACATCGAAGAACATATGAGATGTTCCAAGGACTGAAATTGGGATTTCAGGATAGTGCCCGCGTCAAGAGGTATGAGACCTCTGACAAGTTTCCTAAGCCTGCAAACTAAGGAGAAAAGCTCAATCGTTGAGCATGTGCTCAGATTGTATGAGTACAACAATCGCTTGAATCGAGTGGGAGTTAATCTTCCAGATGAGATAGTGATGGTTCTCCAAAGTCACTGTCACCAAGCTACTAGAGTTTCGTGATGAACTATAACATATCAGGGATAGATATGATCCTTGATCTATTCGCAACACCGCGAAAGTAGAAATCAAAAGGGAGCATCAATTGTTGATGGTTAGTAAAACCACTAGTTTCAAGAAGGGCAATGGCAAGAAAGGGATACTTCATGAAACAACAAATCAGTTGCTGCTCTAGTGAAGAAATCCAAAGTTGAACCCAAGCCCGAGACTAAGTGCTTCTGTAATAAGGGGAACGGTCACTGAAGCAGAACCACCCTAGATACTTGGTAGATGAGAAGGCCGGCAAGGTTGACAGAAGTATGTATTGGACATACATTATATTAAATGTGTACTTTACTAGTACTCCTAGTAGCAGCAGGGTATTAGATACCGGTTCGGTTGCTAAGTGTTAGTAACTCGAAATAAAAGGCTACAGAATAAACGGAGACTAGCCAAAGGTGAGACGACGATAGGTGTTGGAATAGTTTCCAAGGTTGATGTGATCAAACATCGCACGCTCCGTCTACCATCGGGATTGGTGTTAAACCTAAATAATTGTTATTTGGTGTTTGCGTTGAGCATGGACATGATTAGATTATGTTCATCGCAATACGGTTATTCATTTAAGGAGAATAATGGTTACTCTGTTTATTTGAACAATACCTTCAATGGTCTTGCACCTAAAATGAATGGTTTATTGAATCCCGATCATAGTGATACACATGTTCATGCCAAAAGATATAAGATAGTAATGATATTACCACATACTTGTGGCAATGCAATTTGAGTCATATTGGTATAAAACGCATGAAAAGGCTCCATGTTGATGGATCTTTGGACTCACTTGATTTTGAATCACTTGAGACATGCAAATCGTACCACATGGGCAAGATGACTGAAAGGCCTCGTTTTCAGTAAGAAGGAACAAGAAAGCAACTTGTTGGAAGTAATACATCTTGATGTGTACAGTCCAATGAGTGCTGAGGCATGTAGTGGATATCGTTATGTTCTCACTTCACAGATGATTTGATTAGATGCTCAGTATATTTACTTGATGAATCACGAGTCTGAAATATTGAAAGGTTCAAGTAATTTCAGGGTGAAGTTGAAAGATCGTCGTGACAAGAGGATGAAATATCTATGATATGATCATAGAGATGAATATTTGAATTACGAGTTTGGCACAGAATTAAGACATTGTGGAAATAGTTTCACAACTGATACAGCCTGGAACACCATAGTGTGATGGTGTGTCCGAACATCATAACTGCACCCTATTGGATATGATGCATACCATGATTTCTCTTATAGAATTACCACTATAGTTTATGGGTTAGGCATTAGAGACAACCACATTCACTTTAATTAGGGCACCACGCAATTTCATTTGAGTCGACACCGTATGAACTATGGTTTAGAGAAACCTAAGCTGTCATTTCTTAAAGGTTTGGGGCTGCGACGCTTATGTGAAAAAGTTTCAGGCTGATAAGCTCGAACCCAAAGCGGATAAATGCATCTTCATAGGACACCCAAAACAGTTGGGTATACCTCCTGTCTCAGATCCGAAAGCAATAGGGATTGTTTCTAGAATCAGGTCTTTTCTCGAGAAAGAGTTTCTCTCGAAAGAATTGAGTGGGAGGAAGATAGAACTTGATAAGGTTGTTGAACCTTTACTTCAACCAAAGAGTAGCGCAACACAGGAAAAATGTTTCTGTGGCACCTGCCTCAGTTGAAGAGAAAGCTAATGATGATGATCATGGAGCTTCAGATCGAGTTACTATCGAACCTCATAGGTTGACAAGGGTGTGTACAACTTCTAAGTGGTAACCCTGCCTTAAAGGTCACGTTGTTGGACAACGATGAACCTATGAGCTATGGAGAAGCGATGGTGGGCCCGGATTCTGAAAATTGGCTCGAGGCCATAAAATCCGAGAGAAGATCCATGTATGAAAACAAAGTGTAGACTTTGGAAGAACTACTTGATGGTCGTAAGGCTATTAGGTACATGTGGATTTTAAAAAGAAGACGGACGTGGACGGTAATGTCACCGTCTATGAAGCTCGACTTGTGGCGAAGATTTTTTCACAAGTTCAAGTAGTTGACTACGATGAAATTTTCTCACCCGTAGCGATGCTTAAGTCCGTCGGAATCATGTTAGCATAAGCTGCATTTATGAAATCTGGCAGATGGATGTCAAAACAAGTTTCCTTACCAGTTTTCGTAAGGAAAGGTTGTATGTGATACAATCAGAAAGGTTTTGTCTATCCTAAGGATGCTCAAAGGTATGCTAGCTCCAGTGATCCTTCCATGGACTAGAGCAAGCATCTCGGAGTCGGAATACACTTTGATGGAGTAATCAAAGTTTATGGGTTTATACAGAGTTTGTTAGAAACTTGTATTTCCAATAAAGTGAGTGGGAGCACTACGACATTTCTGATAAGTATATGTGGATGACATATTGTTGATCCGAAATGATGTAGAATTTCTGGAAAGCATATAGGGTTATTTGAAAGGTGTTTTTCAATGGAAAACCTGGATTAAGCTACTTGAACATTGAGCATCAAGATCTATAAGGATAAGATGAAAACGCTTAATGGCACTTTCAAATGAGCACATACCTTGACATGATCTTGAAGGCGTTCAAGATGGATCAGTCAAAGAAGGAGTTCTTGCCTGAGTTGTAAGGTATGAAGTTAAGACTTAAAGCTCGACCACGGCAGGAGAAAGAGGAAGGACGAAGGTCGTCCCCTATGCTTTTGTCATAGGCTCTATACGGTATGCCATGCTGAGTACCGCACCTGATGTGTGCCTTGCCACATGTCTAGCAAGAGGGTACAAAGGTGATCTAGGAGTAGATCACCAGATAGCGGTCAAAATTATCCTTAGAGTAATAAGGATATGTTTCTCGGTTATGGAGGTGACAAAGAGTTCGACGTAAAGAGTTACATTGATGCAAGCTTAACACCTATCCGGATAGCTCTAAGTAGAGATACTGGATACGTATAACGGAGCAACAATTTAGAATACCTCCAAGTAGAACATTTATTTGAAATGGATCCAAATATAGCATAGAGATTTGCAAAGTACATACGGATATGAATGTGACAGACCCGTAGACTACAACCTCTCTCACAAGCAACATGATCAAACCCAGAACTCATTGAGTGTTAATCACATAGTGATGTGAACTAGATTATTGAACTCTAGTAAACTCTTTGTATGTTGGTCACATGGCGATGTGACCTGTGAATGTTAATCACATGGCGATGTGAACTAGATTATGACTCTAGTGCAAGTGGGAGACTGTTGGAAATATGCTCTAGAGGCAATAACAAATTAGTTATTATTATATTTCCTTGTTCATGATAATCGTTTATTATCCATGCTATAATTGTATTGATAGGAAACTCAGATACATGTGTGGATACATAGACAACACCATGTCCCTAGTAAGCCTCTAGTTGACTAGCTCGTTGATCAATAGATGGTTACGGTTTCCTGACCATGGACATTGGATGTCGTTGATAACGGGATCACATCATTAGGAGAATCATGTGATGGACAAGACCCAATCCTAAGCCTAGCAAAAAGATCGTGTAGTTCGTATGCTAGAGCTTTTCTAATGTCAAGTATCATTTCCTTAGACCATGAGATTGTGCAACTCCCAGATACCGTAGGAATGCTTTGGGTGTGTCAAACGTCACAACGTAACTGGGTGGCTATAAAGGTACACTACGGGTATCTCTGAAAGTGTCTGTTGGGTTGGCGCGAATCGAGACTAGGATTTGTCACTCCGTGTGACGGTGAGGTATCTCTGGGCCCACTCGGTAGGACATCATCATATGCGCAATGTGACCAAGGAGTTGATCACGGGATGATGTGTTACGGAACGAGTAAAGAAACTTGCCGGTAACGAGATTGAACAAGGTATCGGATACCAACGATCGAATCTCGGGCAAGTACAATACCGCTAGACAAATGGAATTGAATACGGGATTGATTAAATCCTCGACACCGTGGTTCATCTGATGAGATCATCGTGGAACATGTGGGAGCCAACATGGGTATCCAGATCCCGCTGTTGGTTATTGGCCGAAGAGGTGTCTCGGTCATGTCTGCATGATTCCCGAACCCGTAGGGTCTACACACTTAAGGTTCGATGGCGCTAGGGTTATAGGGAAAGTATGTACGCGGTTACCGAATGTTCTTCGGAGTCCCGGATGAGATCCCGGACGTTACGAGGTGTTCCAGAATGGTCCGGAGGTAAAGATTGATATATTGGACGAAGGGTTTTAGAGTCCGGGAGTGTTCCGGAGGTACCGGGTGATGACCAGCATGACCGAAAGGTGTTTCGGGAGCCCCGACAAGTGTTTGGGGGCTTCATGGGCCAAGGGAAGGGGGCAAACCAGCCCACTAATGGGCTGTGCGCCCCCCTCACCTATTCCCACGTGACTAGGGGGTTTGGGGCGCCCCATCTAGGGTTCCCACCTCCTGGCTTGGGGGCCAAGTCACCCAAGGGGGAGATCCCATCTGCCCTGGCCGCCGCCCCCCCCTAGGGTAAACCCTAGGGCACCTCCCCCTCCCCCTTGCCCCTATATATAGTGGAGGTTTTGGGGC
The DNA here is from genome assembly GCA_032464435.1 of Aegilops umbellulata. Lineage (NCBI taxonomy): Eukaryota > Viridiplantae > Streptophyta > Magnoliopsida > Poales > Poaceae > Aegilops > Aegilops umbellulata. The sequence continues at coordinate 294,899,755 of CP136060.1, forward strand.
TGCCCAAGACACGAGATGAACTCTCCCAAGGCGCAGCCCTACCTCTCTCCCTCCTCGTCTCTCGTAGTGCTTGGCGAAGCCAGGCTAGAGTTCCGCGCTCCTCCACCACCACCACGCCGGCGTGCTGCTGCTAGACAGAGTCTTCCCCAACCTCTCCTTCTCCCCTTGCTGGATCAAGGTGTGGGAGACGTCACCGGGCTGCATGTGTGTTGAACACGGAGGTGTCGTCCGTTCGGCACTAGGATCATCGGTGATTTGGATCACGGCGAGTACGACTCCATCAACCTCGTTCACTTGAATGCTTCCGCTTAGCGATCTACAAGGGTATGTAAATGCACTCTCCTTCCCTCGTTGCTAGATTACTCCATAGATTGATCTTGGTGTTGCGTAGAAAATTTTGAATTTCTGCTACGATCCCCAACACGAAGAAAGGGGGGAAAGTTGTAGCATGAATCTAGGACTTGATTCAAAGAGGAAATAATATGGTGAAAGTAGTAGAGACCGGATACCCAACCGGTCTCTTGGTTGAAAAGGGAAATAATGGGAAAACGCAGTACAAACTGGATAAGGAACATATCTATTATTGGTTGAAAAAAGGATAGAAAGTGGCGGCTGGTGGACAAGTCAATAGAGTATGTCCAGGATTAGATTTGCTGCCATCACATAGTAAAAGGTCTCCAGGATTAGATTTGCTGCCCTCATATAGTAAAAGGTCTCAGTATTAGATTTGTTGCCCTCACATAGTAAAAGGTCTCAGGATTAGATTTGCTGCCCTCACATAGTAAAAGGTCTCCAGGATTAGATTTGCTGCCCTCACATAGTAAAAGGTCTCCAGGATTAGATTTGCTGCCCTCACATAGTAAAAGGTCTCCAGGATTAGATTTGCTGCCCTCACATAGTACAAGGTCTCCAGGATTAGGTTTGCTGCCCTCACATAGCACGAACAAACTCGGCATCACCACTTTATGCCTCCTTGTAGGTACATTGTGCTGATGCGTCCACTTTCGCATGTCCTTATACCAACCTATTGCTGTTGTTATTGTAAGGGCGCATGTAAAATGAAGCGATCACACTGTTACCTTAGGGACATGTCTAACCAGTGTTATTGTTAATCTAATGCCTCCAGTGATAAGATGCAATTAAACTGTGTTACAAATGGCACTCCTGCTGTTTTCCCCAGTACGATAAGTAAGTTGCTCCTTTATGCTGTTGAGTGTCCTGGTGTCCCCACGGTCCCATGCCCTTAAACCAACTCTTTAGCTACTGTTGATTTACTGTGTCTGGTAAACAAGCAATGCCACCATTAAAGTAATCCCATATTTGAGGAATCTCATTGTTGATCGTAATGCTTCTGGTAACATGAAGCATTGCCGGCGTTTTAAAATTTCTACTGTCCTTGCGTGATTGTCATGAACATAATTAAGATGCTTCTTTTCATTTTGTATATGTTTCATTCATTCTTATTGACCAGCAACTGTTTACTTTCTATCTTTTTGTGCAGATAGGGATATCCATTTCACCTTGTTGCTATTGTGACCTTTTGGTGAACTGCACAAAACACTTTTTTTTTGGAATGAGTGTCTTGTGCAGTTCAACTAAAATGTCACGTGGGCAACATCTCTCAATTTTGGTGGAACTGCACAAAATGGTGATTGGAGTTTCCAAAATCACCGTCAAGTTTCTGCTGGTAATCTTGTGCAACATTTTATTAGCCTTTGCAAGATGGAGCCGTCACTGTCACCACAATGGCACTTTATTTTAGTGGAACTGCACAAAAGGATAAGAAAATTATAGTTGCACCTTACATGAGCCAGACAGCCAACCTTAATGTTCCTCAATTTTAGTGCAACTACTAAAGAAGAACCTGCCAGCTCACAAGAGCAAGTACTTCTTGCTAGCTGAATGATGCAATCTTTGCTTCATTTCAGGTGAACTGCAGAAAAAGGCGCATGAATTGAATCATGGAACTCCAGGCAGACCTCATCCAAGTAGAGCTGGAGGTTGAGTTCAAGGAGGCAACTATTAAAGAGAAATCATGCTCTCCTGTCTCCTTGTTTGTGTTGTGCAAACATGCTGTGCAAACAGGAATACTCAACTACAGATGTTGTGACGGTCAAGAGCATTCACCAAGTTCTTCGATTATATGACATGGCTAGCGAAGATGGATTTAATCCCGATATTCACTTTATCAAAAGGCTCTAATGGGTTGGTTCTGAATCTTGCAAGCTGGGAATCAGTGAGATGTGTAGGCATCTTTGTTGTACTTATTATTTGAATCTTATTTGTTGGTTCTGAATCTTGCAAGCTGGGAATCAATGAGATGTGTAGGCATCTTTGTTGTACTTATTATTTGGATCTTATTTGTTGGTTCTGAATCTTGCAAGCTGGGAATCAATGAGATGTGTAGGCATCTTTGTTGTACTTATTATTTGGATCTTATTTGTTGGTTCTGAATCTTGCAAGCTGGGAAACACGGCATGATGATGTAGAGGACAACAACCATAACAAACAGTTCAAACTTGGTAGTATTATCTTTGTCAAAGTGCGACAAATGTGCTGATCGTGTGCGTCCTGAGAATAATAATTCTAATTGTTGTGCATGTTGATCCTGTGGCACTGATAGAACGAGCGAATGCATTGCTTGTTTTAAGTATAAATTTCTATTAAAGCTAATTAAATTTAAGTAAAGTGACCACTAACTCCTGTTATTACAGTACCAATACAGACCCGCTCGTGAACCGACGTGTGGCCGAGGGTGCATCTTCTGCCAGGCGTGCAGCGGACGAGGGAGGGATAGTAACTGTTGTCGCCTGTACGCACTCAGCTTACTGTTGAATCCAGATCCCCAAGAGCTGAAAAACGAACTGCTGCCGCCGCCTACACACTCGTTCACTCGAAGAGACTCCGATGGCGATCCGAGGGATGAGCCTGCTGGATATGGACTTCAGCAAGGAGTTCCCCTTTGAGTTCTCCGTTCAGTCCTATGGCTGCACCAAGTTGAATGTGATGTACACCAACAATACGGACTCGATGAAGCTCTGCCTCGCCTCAGTCCTATGGTTGCACCAGGTTCTGGAGCATTCGCCCGTTTCATCGGCAGCGCCGACTGCACCTTCGCTACGGTGGAGAGAAGGAAGAACACGACGATTCGGACATCTGGTGCAACAAGCTTGTCGACATCCAGAAGCAATACAAGATCATCAGCAACAGGCAGGAGAAGGACTCCGTGGTTGACCTCGCAGAGACCATCATCGACCCCTGATACGCCAACATGAAAGAAGATGACCTGAACATGTGGGAGGTACCTCTGAATATAGCCTACATAACCTACGCGGCCAAGGACGCATACGCATGCTACGACATGTACAGGCAGATCTTGGACATGAGGGCATGTCTGCTTCCCGTAACCGACGAGTACACGGACAGCCGCGGCATCATGATCAAGCGTGCCAGGAAGGTCTAGATGTTGTACTTTATCTGTTTATAAGCACCTTTATCATCTGAGTGTTTCATGCATTAGCCTATGTGTCGTAATTATCTGTTTTATCCGAAATATTTCTTTTAAGAACCCATTAACCTGGTTGCTTTTTTTAGTGGCTATTTGCTTATGTATGTAAACTAGTTCACTTGTCCGTAAAAAAACTAGTTCACTTGGCTGTCGTGCTTTGAATCTCCTTCCTCCCAACATATTCCCCTCCTCAGGTGGACCCAACAGGTCTCTGAATTTTCTCCCACTTCCTTTTTGATGTAAACTGAGTTTTCTCCCAGTACTTTCCCCTAGAACCAACTCAACTGTCCCACGTCTAGCCTAAAAAATAATAATACCCCACGTACTATTAACTCATCAAATTAAAATGATATTTTATTTCGTAAGTTGAAAGTTCTTACAAAATAATAATAATAATTGTTTATATATAACTTGGCAAGTTAACTCCTAGTGATTGCGTACATAAGCTTGCAAAGATTTTACTGACGTGCAATCATGTGTTTATGTTTTTATAACATTTCTCTGTCTAGCCCAACATTATATTTTCACCCAACCCAGCAAGTCCGCGGATTTCAAAAAAATGCAAATGGGATTTAAACGGGCTGCATAGATGCTACATCATTGTTTCACCCAGCCCACCAAATGGACTAAAAAACAAATGGACTGGCTGACATGTGGGCCAGTAGGTCGAAGCCTAAGAAGGCGTTGGATTTACATCCAACGGCAGGCATTCTTCTTTAATCTCTCGTCTTCTTCCCCAACGCTGTCGGAACCGCCTGCTCCAGCCTTCGGCGTCCAGCGGCGTTGTTTTGCGCTCCTCGGTGAAACGCTACTCCGCTGACGGCCAGGCCATCCCTCCACTCCGCACCTCCTGTTATTCTCTGCCAAGTGTAGGCCCACCCCGCACCCGAACCATCTAAGTTTCCCACTCCTCTCCGTCTGTGACTCCACTGCCACGTCTTCCCCATCTCTGGGTCGTTCCAGTCTGGGGCCTCGCCGTCGTCCACCGCCTCGGTGTGCTCGGCGCGGCGTGGTCAACATACAGGAGTCATTGGAAGAGGACTGTACGTGGAGAGCCTGACGGCTGGGACCCATGAGGTCCATGGTCGCACGCAAGGAAAGTTCCTCCTTATTATGCACCGTACGTGCACTGTACGTGGGAAGGGCTTCTGTATTTCACGAAAAAAAACGTTTCCCCCGCTGACAGGTCGGACCCACCAGCTATATCTTCGCACGCAAGGAAGTTCCTCCTTATTACGCACCAAGAAATGAATACCCCCTGCTAGCTGGGACCCACCATAGTGGCTGGCTGACTTGTGGGCCTACTAAGTTGACGAGGACGGAGGGCTTTGTCAACTTAGTCAATATGAACAATTCTAGCTCCATTGACCATACGATGTCCATCCAACGACCATAGTGCTTCTTCAACCTCTGGTCTTCTTGCTCCAGCCGCCCAAAGTAGCCGGTCGTGCTGCGTGCTCCTGCCTCTCGTGGCCGGCTGTGATGCCGCGGAGGCCTCACCGCCCCCTACTACTCCCACCGTTGGCCCAGGGTATCCCTCTACTCACCCACACCCCCTGTTATTCTGTGGCGACTGCAGCCTCATGCCGCAGCCGAACCAGTGAACCCTCGTACTCCTCTCCGCGTGGGCATCCACTGCCGCGTCTTCCCCGGCTCCGCGTCGTCCCCTTCCTAGGCCTCGCCGTCGTCCACCGCCTTGGTGCTCTCGGCGCGGCGTGGTCAATGTGGTCAACGACCGACTTCCATCGGAAGAGTACTGTACGTGGAGAGGCTGACAGCTGGGTCCACGGCCACAGCGCAGTTTTCTTGTGATTTGCCAAGTAAGTCGCTTTGTCAGGCCTGTAGGGCTGCAAATCTTTCAAGACGAGGAGAGCTTCATTCGGCTGGCCGAGAAAATGGCCTGTTAGTAATGAGAAATGGGTTGTACATTTTTAAAACACATCAAACCGGCAATTAGTTTCAAATATCTTTTTTTCATTTCGAGATTTTAAATTACATTAATTTTTATGCGTGGAGATTTTTTTGGATTTTATATTTATATACATTTATTTTTAAAATCAGTTTGAATGTGAGTCGAAATTTCGGGATTAAAAATAGTTCGGACCGCACCGAAATATGCAAAATTTCGTATAATTTTTTAACCGTGGCCACAATATGGGCTGTAATGCTAAAAGAAAGAATATGGGCTCCAAAAAAACCTTAAGAATTAGCAAATGGGCTGTAAATTATTAGAAATAATGGCAGATGGGTTGTATGCTATTTTCCACAGATTTGAGGCTTTCCTAAAAAAAGGTTGACGCACAAGCACTGACTGTTGGATGTCCATCCAACGGCCGTCGTTCTTCTTCAATCTCTGCTCTTCCTGCTCCAGCCGCTCAAACAAGCACCGGTGGGACTGCCTGGTCCCTCCTCCCCGCGGCCAGCTGTGTTGTCGCACAGGCCTCACCGCCCCGCCGTACTCCCATCGCTGGCCTAGCCATCCCTCTACTCACCCAGACTTGCTGTTATTCTCCGGCGACGGTAGACGAACCAGTAAACCCTCGTACAGTCGTACTCCCCTCCGCGTGGGAAACAACTGCCGAGTCTTCCCTGCCTCTGTGACGTCCCCTTCCTAGGCCTCGCCGTCGTCCACTGCCGTGGTGCTCTCGGCGCGGCGTGGTCAATGTGGTCAACGACCGACTTCCATCGGAAGAGTACTGTGCGTGGAGGCGATGACAGCTGGGTCCACGGCCGCAGCAAGGAAGTACCTCCTTATTACGCGCAAAATAATTATTCCTCCACCTGACAGCGGGGACCCACCGGACGGCCACTGTATTTCGCGAAAAAAACGTTTCCCCCCTGACTGCTGGGACCCACTAGCTACACCTTCGCACGCAAGGAAGTGCGTCCGGGCAAAAAAAAAAACAAAACGATTCGCCCTCCTGTCTGCTGGGAACCACCAGCTACATCTTCGCACGCAAGGAAGTGCCTGATAGTCGGGACCCACCTGGTCGAAGCGTACGTAGCGTTGTCATGCTGGTCGCGAACGTGTACGTACATACTGGTCAATGTAGAGGCGCACACGTGTCGTAGTAGAGGCGCGCACGTGTCGTAGTAGAGGCGCGCACGTAGCATGTACACGTACGTACAACGGCCAGGGTGCAAGAAAGAAAATACGGCCACGTATGTGTACATACGGGCGGGTTCTCGAACGCCTACTCGCGCATACGTACGGCGAGGGCTCGTGTACACGGCTGGGTCGGAACGAAGAAACATCGTCCTCGTCGTGTTCATGGGGAGGCAACGGAATGCGTCGTGTTCATGGGGAGGCAACGTAATGCGTCGTCTTCATCGGGAGGCAACGGAACGTGTGGGAGCCAACCGGCTGGGTCGGAACAGAATGTGTGGTCGTGTTCATCGGGAGGGCTTGGACGGAACATGCGATGGAAACGAGGCCTGGCGTACCGCACAACGGAGGAAACGGCCTTGTGTTCGACCGGCCACATTCGAAACGGGGTCCTATTGATCAGGAGGGGTGTGGCGTACCGCAAAGCGGAGGAAATGGACCTCCTACGGTCGAAACGGGGGTCCTTTTGATCGGGAGGGGTGTGGCTACCGCAAAACGGACGAAACGGACCTCCTACGGTCGAAACGGGGGTCCTGTTGATCGGGAGGGGTGTGGCGTACCGCAAAACGGGAGTCCACGGGATACTGTTCATCTCCACCGTCGACCTCCTCCGGCCTCCACGGGCTACCGTTGACCTCCTCCAGCCTCCACGGACTCCTGTTCATCCAGCCTCCACCGCGCGCTACTCCACCGGCTACTGTTCAACCACCCCTCCATCGTCTACTGTTCATCCAGCCCTCCACACCACGGGGTCATGTTCAACCACCCCTCCACGGGCACCCCTCCACCGTCTACTGTTCATCCAGCCTTCCACACCATGGGGTCCTGTTCAACCACCCCTCCACGGGCACCCCTCCACCGTTTACTATTCATCCAGCCCTCCACCACGCCACGGGGTCCTGTTCATCCAGAGGCAACACCACCGCTCACTGTTCATCTAAACCCCCCTGCAATGCTCACTGTTCATCCCAGAGGCAGCGTCGATCGGCTTCACTTAGCAGCAGTAGTGAAGGAATCACTCGATCGGGTTCAATTAATAGCCATCGATCGATCGCTCGATTTCAGTAACGCGTAGCCTGCAGTGCAATCGCTCGGGTTCAGTTAGAGCCCAACGCCTCGCTTTGGTTCAGTTAGAGCCAACGCCTCGCACACATGTGCGTATGTGTACGAGAGAAACACGCATCGCTCGGCCCCCGACCTCCCACCATAACCGGGAACTTCCCGAAATCCCCCCCTCGCTTCTACCACGGTTTTTTCCGTCATGGATGGCCCAAAGAATGTCATGCAGCTGCGTCTCTGGCCCGCCCAGGACGAAAAGCCCATTTTCTATCATGATTTTTTGTCATAGAAGTAGGAGCCCACCACATCTATGATGATACCGGGTTTTGTCACAATTATCGTCATAGAAGTGTCATATGTATGACAGAAAAAAATTCGTTCGGCCCAAAATGTCACGGATGTGTCTTTTTTTTGTAGTGATCGTGGATGTCTTCAGAATCGAAATCAAGCATGTCGGTTAAGTCGTCGACAGTGGCTATTAAGTAAGTGGTGGGTGGGGAACGAATTTCTTCGTCGTCCGCTTCCCACTCGAGCCGGACATAGTTCGGCCGAGGGTCTCCTGACAAGGAGAGAGACCTCAATGAATCTAGCATGTCGCCTAAGGGCGAGTGCTGAAAAATATCCGCGGAGGTAAACTCCATGATCGGTGCCCAATTAGATTCGATAGGCACGGACGCAGGCGGTTCGGAGCCCGTGGCCGGGGACGAATCCAAGGGTCCGGCAACACAGGTCTCATAGGAGGTGAAGTCAGTATTCGGCTCTAGCGCCGCTGAGTGTGCGGCCTCCGTGGCGGGGTCCATCCGCCCGTCCTCGGCCGGCACGATCTACTCCGGATTGAGGGCCGGAGTAGCCACAAGTGTGATCTCCCGAACACCGTCCGACGGGAGAGCTAAGTCATGCTCGTCGTGACTGTGCGGCGCACCTGACATGGGCTTGAATCCGTCAAAGATCAAGTCTCCGTGGATGTCGGCAGTATAGTTTAAGCTTCCAAACCTGACCTGACGGCCAGGGGCATAGCTCTCGATCTGCTCCAGATGGCCAAGCGAGTTGGCCCACAGTACGAAGCCGCCGAATACGAAGATCTGTCCGGGGATAAAAACCTCACCCTGGATCGCATCGTTGCCGATGATCGAAGGAGCCATCAAGCCTTTATCGTGACGGCACAGTGGAACTCTCAATGAAAGCACCAATGTCGATGTCAAAACCGGCGAATCTCAGGTAGGGGGTCCCGAACTATGCCTCTAAGGCGGATGGTAACAGGAGGCGGGGGACACAATGTTTACCCAGGTTCAGGCCCTCCCGATGGAGGTAATACCCTACTTCCTGCTTGATTGATGATATGGGTATTACAAGAGTTGATCTACCACGAGATCGTAGAGGCTAAACCCTAGAAGCTAGCCTATGATTATGATTGTTGTTTTTTTGTCCTATGGACTAAACCCTCCGGTTTATATAGACACCGGAGGGGGCTAGGGTTACACAAAGTCGGTTACAAGGGAGGAGATCTACATATCCGAATTGCCAAGCTTGCCTTCCATGCAAAGGAGAGTCCCACCCGGACACGGGACAAAGTCTTCAATCTTGTATCTTCATAGTCCAACAGTCCGGCCAAAGTATATAGTCCGGTTGTCCGAGGACCCCCTAATCCAGGACTCCCTCAGCCACCCGGGCAAGGGCCTTACCGGGGGAGTTCACCTTGCCCTTCCGCTCTTCGTGTCTCTGGCTTGGTGTTGCTTTGGTTGTATTGTGTCTTTGCTTCCTTCCTCTGCCCCGCTAAGCATGGCCGTAGGCGTGACTCCAACTGCTCGTGCACATGTGAAGGGGTATAAAATAGGACCCCTACTTTTGTACATCAACAATCGCCTACCGGAACGCTCAGGCTGCTGCAGAGGCAGAGGAGGAGCCTCAGCAGTGGGATGAGTGGATGCCTGCTCCTCAGGATCCCTATTACCATCCAGGCTACTGATCTACTACCAAGTTAGGCCAAAAGCTTAAGCTTGGGGGACTACATGTTCCTCACCGACATTTCATTCATATCCACATATCATTCCATTTGTCGGTGTTCTCACTTTTTCATTGTACCATCCATGCTTAGATTTATTTTCTTGCTTTCTTCTTGTGTGTTTTTAAAACTTTATAAACCAAAAAGAAATAGTTGTAGTTAATTTACTTTATATGCATGCTTAGTAATAGCACTTAAAAGAAAACCCAAAAAGATTTCCTTGTTCTTCTTTTGCTTGTTGGGAGCTTTCCCGTGTAAATAGTTTTTCTTGTTTTTTCTTTTCCCTTTTATTTTCTTGTTCAACAAAATCAAAAACTCCAAAAATATTTCAGTGTGTTTCTCTGAATTTCTTTTCTTTTTATTCGAGTCTTACCAAGGAGAAGACCACAATGAAAATGTTGAGTGGCTCTCATGTGAGTAACTGTTGATCTAATAAAGAGCCCATTTTACCTTATCGTCTCCTATTGAATAAAATGTTTGCAGATTCCATCTTAGTCCACGGCACTCTTGCACTATTATTATTTTCATATCGTTCGGTCGTGCAAGTGAAAGGCAATAATGATGACATTTGATGAACTGGCCATGGCAGAGAGAAACGGGTATGAACTCGACTTGTTCTGTTTGTGTATATATGTTTAACCTAGTATCCATGTTTCAGACTGTTATGATTAAACATTTTTGCAATGACAATTAGAGATTATAGTTTCTCATGCCATGCATAAGTAGCTAGGAGTGGATAATGATTTATCTTGGATATCAACATCGCGTTAAAATGATTGTGATGTAGTATGTTGATATGGTTTCCTCCTCTGAATTTTCGAGTGGCTTGACTTGTCACATGTTCATGCATGTAGTTGAATCAAAACCAACATAGCCTCTATGATATTTATGTTCATGGTGTTCATATCCTACTAATGCTAGTGTCCAATGTTACTTATGCATAATGCATGTTTATGACCGTTGTTGCTCTCTAGCTGGCCGCTTCTCAATCTATATGCTAGTCTTCGCCTGTACTACGTGGGAACTCTGCTTGTACATCAAAAACCTTGAACCCAAAGTTATTCCAGATGAGTCCACCGTACCTACCTATATTCGGTATTACCCTTCCATCCTAAGTAAATTTGCATGTGCCACCTCTAAAAACTTCAAACAAATTTCCTTTTTGTGTGCCTGGATGGTCGAGTGTTTATTCACTCGCCATCGCACGAGAAAAGGGCGGTAATAGGGATGCCCAGCCCAAACTGCAAACAAAAAATCTCTCAAATAATCAAACAAAAACTCCCAATGGAGTCAAAACCTTTACTTTTATCGCTTGGGAACCGCCACTAGCGTGTTTAGCATGGAAGATATTGATAAATGATGGTCGTGAAGTGAATGAGAAGGGTGCATGTCTCAAAATATCATTTATCTCTATTTTAAAAACTTGAGCTCTGGCACCTCTACAAATCACTGCTTCCCTCTGCGAAGGGACTATCTATTTATTTTTATGTTGTGTCATCACCTTCTGAAATAAGCGCCAGAACCTGAGAGCCCAGCCGTCATGACTTATGCATTGTGTGTAGCTAATGTTGGGTGCACCATGAATGGATGTTTTCTACCATGAATTACAATTTTTAGTCGCTGCTTGAACTTTGGAGGTGCTCTGCATTTATGTTTTGCGGTCTCAGAAAGGGCTAGCGAGATACCACTATTGTCATATTATATCATGGTTGTTTTGACAATGTGTTGCTGTTTGAGATATCTTATTATTGCTCGCTAGCTGATTATGTCATTGATATGAGTTAATATAATCTTTAAGAGTTATTATCGGCATGGTTAGTTATAATGTTGGCTGAAAACCTGGGTGTTGTTTAAGCTTATTTATGCAAACAAGAGCAAAAGAGTTCGTAAAAGTTTTTCTTTTTCACTTTCAGTTTATCAACTGAATTGCTTGAGGACAAGCAAATGTTTAAGCTTGGGGGAGTTGATACGTCTCCAATGTATCTACTTTTCCTAACGCTTTTCCTCTTGTTTTGGACTCTAATTTGGATGAAACTAACCCCGGACTGAGGCTATTTTCAGCAGAACTACCATGGTGTTGTTTTTCTGCAGAAATAAAAGTTCTCGGAATGGAACGAAACTTTGTGAGGAATTTTTATATAATATATAAGAATTTCTGGAGCCAAGACCTACCGGAGAGGGGGCCCTGTGTGGGCACAACCCACCAGGGCACGCCCCCCTCTCTTGGCGTGCCCAGGTGGGTTGTCCTCACCTGGTGGCCCCGCGGACCCTGAAACAAACGCTATAAAAATCCTATTTTTCCAGGAAAAAAACCAGGGAGAAAGAATTATCGTGATCCACGAGACGGAGCCGCCGTCACCTCCTGTTCTTCATCGGGAGGCCAGATCTGGAGTCTGTTTGGGGCTCCGGAGAGGGGGATCTTCATTCTTCGTCATCACCAACCCTTCTCCATCTCCAATTGCATGATGCTCCCCACCGGGAGTGAGTAATTCCTTCGTAGGCTCGCTGGTCGGTGAGGAGTTGGATGAGATTCATCATGTAATCGAGTTAGTTTTGTTAGGGCTTGATCCCTAGTATCCACTGTGTTCTAAGATTGATTTTGCTATGACTTTTCCATGCTTAATGCTTGTCACTTTGGGCCCGGGTGCCATGAACTCAGATCTGAATCGTTTATGTTATCATCATTATAACCATGTTCTCGATCCGATCTTGCAAGTTATAGTCACCTGCTACATGTTATGATCCGGCAACATCGGAGTGACAATAGTCAGGACCACTCCCGATGGTGACCGTAGTTTGGGGAGTTCAGGTACTCACTATGTGTTAATGCTTTGTTCCTGTTCTCCTTAATATCCCGTAGTTTCCAATATGGACCCTGCTGCCACGGGAGGGTAGGACAAAAGATGGCATGCAAGTTCTTTCCATAAGCATGTATGACTATTTACTAAATACATGCGTACATTATATTGTCGAACTGGAGCTAGTGCCTTATCGCCCTAGGTTATAACTGTCTCATGATGAATATTATCCAACAAGTAACCGATCCAATGCCTACGAATTTATCTTATATTGTTTCTGCTAAGTTACTACTGCTATCATCACTGTTACACTTGCTACAAAAATACTGCTATCATTGTTACTGTTACCATTGCTACTGTGTCACTACTAACAAAACTATCATATTACTGTGCTACTTATTAATTGTTGTAGATAATTAATCTCCAGGTGTGGTTGAATTGACAACTCAACTACTAATACCTTCAAATATTCTTTGGCTCCCCTTGTGTCAAATCTATAAATTTGGGTTGAATACTCTACCCTCGAAAACTGTTGTGATCCCCTGTACTTGTGGGTTATCAGGGCATTAGTCCCACTCTATGTCAGCACAAAATTAATTTGGAACGTGATGCTAAACCAGTTGTTGATCATCAACGACGGTTAAATCCCAAAATGAAAGAAGTGATAAGAAATGAAATACTAAAGCTTCTTGAAGCAGGTATAATTTAAACTATTGCTGATAGTCAATGGGTAAGTCCTCTTCATTGTGTCCCTAAGAAGGGAGGTATTACTCTTGTTCCTAATGATAAGAATGAATTGATTCCGCAAAGAATTGTTACAGGTTATAGAATGGTAATTGATTTTCGCAAATTGAATGAAGCTACTAGAAAAGATCATTACCCTCTTCCTTTTATTGATCAAATGCTAGAAAGATTATCTAAACATACACATTTTTGCTTTCTAGATGGTTATTATGGTCTTTCTCAAATATGTGTGTCAAAATATGATTAGGAGAAGACCACTTTTACTTGCCCTTTCGGTACCTTTACTTATAAACATATGCCTTTTGTTTTATGCAATGCACCTGCTACCTTTCAAAGATGTATGACTGCTATATTCTCTGACTTTTGTGAAAAGATTGTTGAGGTTTTCATGGATGATTTCTCTGTTTATGGAACTTCTTTTGATGATTGCTTAAGCAAGCTTGCTCGAGTTTTGCAAAGATGTGAAGAAACTAATCTTGTCTTGAATTGGGAGAAGTGCCACTTTATGGTTAATGAAGGTATTGTCTTGGGGCATAATTTTTTTGAAAGAGGTATTGAAGTTGATAAAGCTAAAGTAGATGCTATTGAAAAGATGTTGTGTCCTAAAGATATCAAAGGTATAAGAAGTTTCCTTGGTCATGCTGGTTTCAATAGGAGGTTTATTAAATACTTCTCTAAAATTTCTAGTCCTCTCACTAATCTCTTGCAAAAAGATGTTCCTTTTGTTTTTGATGATGATTGTGTAGAAGCATTTGATATACTTAAGAAAGCCTTGATTTCGACACCTATTTTTCAACCACCTGATTGTAATTTACCCTTTGAAATTATGTGTGATGCTAGTGATTATGCAGTTGGTGCTGTTCTAGGACAAAGAGTTGATAAGAAGTTGAATGTTATTCAATATGCTAGTAAAACTCTAGACAGTGCCCAGAGAAATTATGCTACTACTGAAAAAGAATTTTTAGCAGTTGTATTTGCTTGTGATAAGTTCAAATCTTATATTGCTGATTCCAAAGTAATTGTTCACACTGATCATGCTTCTATTAAATACATTAAGGAAAAGAAAGATGCTAAACCTAGACTTATTAGATGGGTACTATTGCTACAAGAATTTGATTTGCATATTATTGATAGAAAGGGAGCTGAGAACCCCGTTGCAGACAACTTGTCTAGGTTAGAAAATGTTCTTGATGACCCACTGCCTATTTTGATGATAGCTTTCCTGATGAGCAATTAGCTTTCATAAATGCTTCATGATACGTCTCCAACGTATCTATAATTTTTTATCGCTCCATATTATATTATCTTCTGTTTTGGACATTATTGGGCATTATTATTCACTTTTATATTATTTTTGGGACTAACCTATTAACCGGAGGCCAGGCCTAGAATTGCTGTTTTTTACCTATTTCAGAGTTTCGCAGAAAAAGAATATCAAGCGGAGTCCAAACGGAATGAAACCTTCGGGAACGTGATTTTTGGAGCGAACATGATCCAGGAGACTTGGACCCTACGTCAAGCAACCAACAGGGAAGCCATGAGGTAGGGGGACGCGCCTACCCCCCTGGGCGCACCCTCCACCCTCGTGGGCCCCCTGTTGCTCCACCGACGTACTTCTTCCTCCTATATATACCTACATACCCCCAAACGATCAGATACGGAGCCAAAAACCTAATTCCACCGCCGCAACTTTCTGTACCCACGAGATCCCATCTTGGGGCCTGTTCCGGAGCTCCGCCGGAAGGGGCATCGATCACGGAGGGCTTCTACATCAACACCATAGCCTCTCCGGTGAAGTGTGAGTAGTTTACCTCAGACCTCCGGGTCCATAATTATTAGCTAGATGGCTTCTTCTCTCTTTTTGGATATCAATACAATGTTCTCCCCCTCTCCCGTGGAGATCTATTCGATGTAATCTTCTTTTGCGGTGTGTTTGTTGAGACCGATGAATTGAGGGTTTATGATCAAGTTTATCTATGAACAATATTTGAATCTTCTGAATTCTTTTATGTATGATTGGTTATCTTTGCAAGTCTCTTCGAATTATCAGTTTGGTTTGGCCTACTAGATTGATCTTTCTTGCAATGGGAGAAGTGCTTAGCTTTGGGTTCAATCTTGCGGTGTCCTTTCCCAGTGACAGTAGGGGCAGCAAGGCACGTATTGTATTGTTGCCATCGAGGATAATAAGATGGGTTTTATCATATTGCATGAATTTATCCCTGTACATCATGTCATCTTGCTTAAGGCGTTACTCCATTCTTATGAACTTAATACTCTAGATGCATGCTGGATAGCGGTCGATGTGTGGAGTAATAGTAGTAGATGCAGGCAGGAGTCGGTCTACTTGTCTCGGACATGATTCCTATATACATGATCATACCTAGATATTCTCATAACTATGCTCAATTCTATCAATTGCTCAACAGTAATTTGTTCACCGTAAAATACTTATGCTCTCGAGAGAAGCCACTAGTGAAACCTATGGCCCCCGGGTCTGTCTTCATCATTTTAATCTTCCAACACTTAGTTATTTCCATTGCTTTTTACTTTGATTTTATTTTACTTTGCATCTTTATCAAAAAAGTACCGAAAATATTATCCTATCATATCTATCAGATCTCGCTCTCGTAAGTGACCGTGTAGGGATTGACAACCCCTTATCGCGTTGGTTGCGAGGATTTTTTTGTGTAGGTGCGAGGGACTCCCGCATAGCCTCCTACTGGATTGATACCTTGGTTCTCAAAAACTAAGGGAAATACTTACGCTACTTTGCTGCATCACCCTTTCCTCTTCAAGGGAAAACCAACGCAGTGCTCAAGAGGTAGCACTTCACATAATACTCCATGGTATGCTGATTATGCTAATTACATTGTTGCTAAATTTATACCTCCTAGTTTCACATACCAGCAAAAGAAAAAGTTTTTCTACGATTTCAGGCATTACTTTTGGGATGATCCACACCTTAATAAAGGAGTAGATGGTGTTATTAGACGTTGTGTACCTGAGAATGAACAGGAACAGATCCTACACAAGTTCCACTCCGAGGCCTACCGAGGACACCATGCGGGAGATAGAACTGCACACAAGGTATTGCAATCAGGTTTTTTTATTGGCCTACTCTTTTCAAAGATGCTCGTAAGTTTGTCTTGTCTTGTGATGAATGCCAAAGAATTGGTAATATTAGTAGACGCCAGGAAATGCCTATGAATTATTCACTTGTTATTGAACTATTTGATGTTTGAGGCTTTGATTATATGGGACCTTTTCCTTCCTCTAATGGGTATATACATATTTTAGTTGCTGTTGATTACGTTACTAAGTGCTTAGAAGCTATTCCAACTAGTAGTGTTGATCATAACACTTCTATTAAGATGCTTAAAGAAGTTATTTTTCCGAGGTTTGGAGTCCCCAAATATTTAATGACGGATGGTGGTTCACATTTTATTCATGGTGTTTTCTGTAAAATGCTCGCTAAGTATTATGTTAACCATAGAATTGCATGTCCATATCATCCTCAGTCTAGTGTTTAAGTAGAATCGAGCAATAGAGAGATTAAATTGATTTTGCAAAAGACTGTTAATAGATCTAGAAAGAATTGGTCTAAGAAGCTTGATGATGGATTATGGGCTTATAGAGCTGCTTAAAAAACCTTATGGGTATGTCTCCGTATAAAATGGTTTATGGAAAAGCATGTCATTTACCTCTCGAACTAGAACATAAGGCATATTGGGCTATTAAAGAGCTCAACTATGATTTCAAACTTGCCGGTGAGAAGAGGTTATCTGACATTAGCTCACTTGTGAATGGAGAACCCAAGACTATGAAAATGTCAAGTTGTTTAAATAAAAAGTTAAAACATGGCATGATAAGAGGATACAAAAACCTGAGTTTAATGTAGGTGATCATGTTTTGCTATACAACTCTCATTTAAGATTTTTTGCAGGAAAACTTCTCTCTAAATGGGAAGGTCTTTACATTATTGAGCAGTTCTATCGTTCTGGTGCCATAAAAATCAACAGCGCCGAAGGCACAAATCTGAAGGTGGTAAACGGTCAAAAAATCAAACATTGTATCTCAGGTACTCCCACAAATGCTGAGACCAATATAATTGACACCGTAACATCGGAGGAGTACATAAGGGACACTTTCCAGAATGTTTCAGACTCCAAAAAGGAATAGGTATGTGGTACGATAAGTAAACCGACTCCAAAACTGTTCTAATAGCAATTGTCTCAGTTTTGGGATATTTTAGGAAAATTAGAAGTAGTCCGAAAGAGACACGAGGCTACAACAAGGGTGGAGGGCGCTCCCTGCCCCCTAGGCACGCCCCACGACCTTGTGGCCACCTCGTGTGCCCTCCAGACTCCATTTTCTTGCACAATACTTCTTTTGGTCGGTAAAAATTCATTATATAATCTCTTGAAGGTTTTGACCACCCTACCATGGCAAAATCCCCTATTTTCGTTTTGAGCTGTTTTCTGCCAGAGTTTCCAAGGCCAGACATTATGTTGTCCTCCTCCTCCAACAACACGGACGGCGATGCTTGGTTGATGCAGATGGAACTTAGAAGGGAGGATGACGAGGAACAACCTCCGGCAACGAAGAGGGGTACTCTGGCGGGCATCTCCCCTATTCCAAGTACCCATCAAGCAATAGGAACCACAAACAACCATGAAGACCAAGAGGTTCGAGAAGGGATTCCCCCTAGGAGGCCCTTACACAGGTTACATCGGAACAATTTTCATAATTTGGTTCATAATTACGGAGTGGAGAACACCCCTCGTACACATATACCCTCCAATTGGGACATATCCTGTCCGAGTGAAAGCAATGCAGGGAAGAGTTCTTGGGGCCTAAAAATAATCATCTCATGGAGGAAATTCAGAAGAATGCAAATATGCTCCAACGTGTGCTCCAAGAACTGCCAGTTCTGAAAGGTGCATTAATGAAACTAACGGATTCATCAACAACTCCATCATCACCACCTTTGAAGAAAGAAACATAAATACATGGGTATGGGCCCTCCCCTTGGCAACTGCCAAGCTTGGGGGAGGTTCCCCGGTATCGTATAACCATCACATCTTTACCTTTTATTGTTTTTCTTAGTTCGATCCTTTTGGTTATATCTTGATATAGTAGAATAAAGTTTTAGTATGATCTAGCTTTGAATTTTTTTTCGATCTCTATCTATGTAATCGAGTCTGTGAGTGATATATAATAAATAGTAGTTTTGAGTTTAGGTCTTTGCTTTGTTGCTATGATCTTGAGGGAATTAAATAAAAGAAAGAATAAAAAGAAATAAAAAGATCATATATTGATCTTATGGAAAGTAGTGACTTCACACATAAAGAGTATGATGAATGAAAGTTGTTGAGAGTTGACAAACATAGTTTTGGTCATTGTTGCAATTAATAGGAAGTAATAAAGAAAGAGAGGCTTCACATATACTATCTTGGACACCTTTTGTAATTGTGAGCACTCATTAAAATATGACATGCTAAAAACTAGATGTTGGACAAGGAAGACAACATAATGGGTCATGTTTTCTCATATCTGGATAGAAGTTATATTTTCATGGATCATCCAACATGTTGAGCTTGCCTTTCCCTCTCATGCTAGCCAAATTCTTTGCACCAAGTAAAGATACTACTTGTGCTTCCAAACATCCCTTAAACCAGTTTTGCCATGAGAGTCCACCATACCTACCTATGGATTGAGCAAGATCCTTCAAGTAAGTTGTCACCAGTGCAAGCAATAAAAATTGCTCTCTAAATATGTATGATCTGTTAGTGTGAAGAAAATAAGCTTTATACGAACTTGTGATATGGAAGAAATAAGAGCGACATACTGCATAAGAAAGTTCTTTATCACAAGCGGCAATATAAAGTGACGTTCTTTTGCATTAAGATTTTATGTGTCCAACCATAAAAGCGCATGAAAACCTTTGATTCCCTCTGCGAAGGGCCTATCTTTTAATTTTATCTTCTACCCTTATACAAGAGTCATGGTGATCTTCACCTTTCCTTTTTACACTTTTTCCTTTGGCAAACTCTATTTGTTGGAGAGATCCAGATGTAGGTTTTCATAAAGTATTATTGTTGACATTACCCTTGAGGTAAAAAGGTTGGGAGGTGAAATTATAAGCCCCTATCTTTCTCTGTGTTTGATTGAAGCTTTGAACCCATAAGTATCGCGTGAGTGTTAGTGATTGTGAAAGACTAAATGATAGATGGGTATGTGGACTTGTTGAAAAGCTCTTGAATTGACTCTTTCCGATGTTATGATAAATTGCAACTGCTTCAATGACTGAGATCATAGTTTGTTAGTTTTTAATGAAGTTTCTGATTCATACTTTACCTTGTGAATGAATTGTTACTTTAGCATAAGAAATTATATGACAATATATATGTTGATGTTTTAAATATGATCATGATGCCCTCATGTCCGTATTTTATTTTATCGACACCTATATCTCTAAACATGTGGACATATTTTTTGATATTGGCTTTCGCTTGAGGACAAGCGAGGTCTAAGCTTGGGGGAGTTGATACGTCTATATTGCATCATGCTTTTATATTGATATTTATTGCATTATGAGCCGTTATTACACATTATATCACAATACTTATTCCTTTTCTCTCTTATTTTACAAGGTTTACATGAAGAGGGAGAATGCCGGCTGGTGGAATTCTGGACTGGAAAAGGAGCAAATATTAGAGACCTATTCTGCACAACTCCAAAAGTCTTGAAACTTCACGGAGAATATTTTTGGAATATATAAAAAATATGGGGTGAAGAAAGAACTAGAGGGGGCCACCAGCCAGCCACAAGGGTGGAGGGCGCGCCCCCCGTCCTTGTGGGCCCCCTGGCAGGCCTCCGACGCCCATCTTCTGCTATATGGTGTGTTTTGATCTGGAAAAAATCAAAGGGAAGCTTTCGGGATGAAGCGCCGCCGTCTTGAGGCGGAACCTGGGCAGAACCTATCTAGGGCTCCAGCGGAGCTATTCTGCCGGGGAAACATCCCTCCGAGAGGGGGAAATCATTGCCATCGTCATCAGCATCGATCCTCTCATAGAGAGGGCGTCAATCTCCATCAACATCTTCACCAGCACCATCTCCTCTCAAATCCTAGTTCATCTCTTGTATCCGATCTTTGTCTCAAAACCTCAAATTGGTACATGTGGGTTGCTAGTAGTGTTGATTACTCTGTGTAGTTGATGCTAGTTGGCTTATTCGATGGAAGATCATATGTTCAGATCCTTAATGCTAATTAATACTCCTCTGATTAGGAACATGAATATGCTTTCTAAGTAGTTACGTTTGTTCCTGAGGACATGGGAGAAGTCTTGTTATAAGTAATCATGTGAATTTGGTATTCATTTGATATTTTGATGAGATGTATGTTGTCTCTCCTCTAGTGGTGTTATGTGAACGACGACTACATGACACTTCACCATTATTTGAGCCTAGGAGAAGGCATTGGGAAGTAATAAGTGGATGATGGGTTGCTAGAGTGACAGAAGCTTAAACCCTAGTTTATGCGTTGCTTCGTAAGGGTTTGATTTGGATCCATATGTTTCATGCTATGGTTAGGTTTACCTTAATTCTTCTTTCGTAGTTGCGGATGCTTGCGAGAGTGGTTAATCATAAGTGGGAGGCTTGTCCAAGGAAGGGAAGCACCCAAGCACCGGTCCACCCACATACCAAATTATCAAAGTAACGAACGTGAATCATATGAGCATGATGAAAACTAACTTGACAACATTTCCCATGTGTACTCGGGAGTGCTTTTCTTTATATAAGAGTTTGTCCAGGATTGTCCCTTGCTACAAAAAGGATTGGGACATCTTGCTGCACCTTGTTTACTTTTGTTACTTGTTACCCGTTATGAATTACCTTATCACACAACTATCTGTTACCGATTATTTCAGTGCTTGTAGAGAATAGCTTACTGAAAACCGCTTGTCATTTCCTTCTGCTCCTCGTTGGGATCGACACTCTTACTTATCGAAAGGACTACGATAGATCCCCTATACTTGTGGGTCATCAGCAGGACTATCATTAGGGTTTCTTGTGTACTAAGTGCTACCTACACTTAATGGTTCAGATGTATTTCAGTAATCTTTAGTACCTGTAAAGTTCACAGGGTTTCAAAATTCTGGCCCTAGGAACAGACACTAGTCATTTTGGATTGTTGGTCACAGTGACATTGCCCCAGATTACTACTGCAAGCCAGGTTTGTTGACAATTTTACTTGTCTTTCTTACTCATTTGATATGATATCCAATTATTCACGTCGATTAGTTGCAAACAATAAGTTCTAGACCAACTTGATTCAGATTTTGGACGGTCTCTTACTGCAGTTACAGTTCTGCATACTTGTACTAGTAAGCTCATCACTAGTAATGTTTGATTCACTACCTCTATGCTTGCGTTGTCATATTTGTTGTCAATATTATTCTTTTAGGGTGGACCACCTTGTTCCAAAATATTGGACCGCAGACATGAGTGAATATTATTTCTCTGTGTGATCTCTTCCATCATGTGTGGGCAACGAACATTGCATTGTATAGAAAGAAAGTGTCATATCCACCTTTTACATAGACTACGATCTTTTACATGGAATACAATCTGCCTACTTGCTTTGTGTTGCACTACCAGCACTCCACCCTTGAAGCTAAACATTATGCCACTCATAATTCCTTAGTTTATTTGTTCAAATACGAATTGGTATGATTCTAATGTTCCTACTTCAGTTTTGAAATGTGTGTCTACCTGTTATAGGGACATAAGAGGTTTGTATTACTGTGTGTGGTCTGGTTAGCACGGTTGGGGGGGGGTGGGGACTTTGTATACGCAGGGGTTTGTAGGGAGACACTCTTTGAGTTGAATCCACAATGCATTCCATAGATAATCTGACTACTTTTTATGTTTTCATGAAACTCAGATACTGAACAACATCATAAGGATTATGAGCTTGTGCGCATGAAAAGAATAAAGCAGAACAACGCCATGGCTGTCAGACTTGGTATTAATGGACTGAAATCAAGTGTGGATGCAATGCAAATGCTCTCCACCTATAGATTCATGCTCAGAATATGATCCTAACAATGATTCTGAGCTAGAGGGAGACCTAAGTCAATGTAGCTCCCTAGTGGAGGAGTCAGAGGCAGATGCCCTATCATATTCACCCATCAAGGTGCTTGCTCTAACTTTCAAAGGATATATTGGTCGCACATATCTTGTAACTAATGCTTTGCATTGCTTCTACTTTCTTGCATTGCCATTAGCTTAGTTTACACATCGTGTATGTGAATATGCCCCACCTATCCATTTTCAGTACATATTCCATCTGTCATCATACCATATTTATCCATTCAAATGTTGTTCTTGTGTATCAGACATCCAAAAGGAAGAGGGTGATTGCTGATCACGGAGGGCGATTGCTGATCACGGAGGGTAGTGACTCCTGATAAATCAAATAGCCCATTAGGTGTAGTTGCAATATCAGCAGACCCATAAAACACGGCCACAACTCTAGCAGACTCTAGCGCTACCACACTGGCATCTTTGATACCCCAACTCAGCAGACCCCAACTGCAGCAAACAGTACGATGATGCCAGTTGACATAGCACCAGCTCTACGACGCAAAACCCCCATTCCAGCAATGGTAGCAAATAGTTGCCAAATCCCTTTTCGAACGAGAGAGAGAGAGACCCAATTGCAGCAAATAGGACTCCTGTTCCACTTCTTCCCATCTTAGAAGACAAAGCTTATATTATTGTCAAGAACTTTGTGTGCATCTTTCCTTCATGGAAAGATTATACCACAGACAAAGAACAATTTCCAATCTTCCTCCGCAACTTATGCGTAAGTAATGTACTAATGTTATTCATGGTAATTACTGCATATGTTTCTGCTGACAGAAGACACAAGATTTCATTCTTTTAAATAGGCGAGGACCAAACTGGATAGTCAAGACGAGCAAGGGTCGTTTGCGCTTTTCAAGCACTCGTTGATGAAGTATCGTTCCTACCTAAGGCAAGCGCACTTCAATGGCAAGCCTCTAAACAAAATTTCTGTAAAGTCTCCGGTGCTACATTTATCAGACAGCGACTGGAATAATCTTGTTACACATTGGTCTCATCTGCAGTGTAAGGTACTGTCTATGATATCACATCACAATTTGAACTACATTTCTGCATGTGCCTTAATGTCTCACTTGTATGAAAAATGTTTGTAGAAGAACACTCATTCTCAAGGGACCACAGAATCTCACAACTATACTGCACACTGCATTGCTCTTGTGAGTACCTCTTGCCCTGTATGACCATACTTACTTTCATAGCTGGTTGATTGTGTAGCATGACTGCACATGTTAGTGTCACACCCTGATTCTCATGCCACTACACTTAAGCTAACAATCATGATAAAATGTGGTTTGACAAAAAACTTTCGAGTGTTTTGGACCTTGCCTTGATTGGATTTTGTCTGTTGTTTGCAAGTGCTCTAAAAATCAAATAAATCCTCCAACTCCTATACTTCATCTCCTTGCTCCAAACTCTTGAACCAATGATCATGCCATGTGTATTGTACATTATAGAATTTTCTTACAAAAATAATTTGACCAAAAAGTATTTTCTAAATTTAGTTTTCCAAAAACCCCTGAATTGAAGTTTGCACTGCAAGTACTTGATTTGGGGTATGAAAAATCTTTAAAAGAATATATTTGACTCCTATTAGATACAGGACACCCAGAAACCACAAAAATATAATTTTAAAAGTTATTTTCCTATTTTATTTAAAGGATATTTCTTTAGGCCAGAAATGGTCTTTAATAGGTTAAAATTATTTTAATGCTTTAAAAATATTTGGGAAAAACCTAGGGAAACTCAGTGGACATATATTGTCCATATATAAGAGTTTCAACATATGGTCATGTTCAAAATATTGGTCAAATCCCTCAAAACCCCTTTCTAGATATTTCAAGCTTTTGAAATATTTACAAAGTAAATATTCCCGAAAAATTCCAAGAAAATTCTAGCATGTCACATATGACATGTTTGACGATCTTGACAAGTCTCATATCATGGAGAATAGTATAACCCCATGAAACCCTCTCAAAACCACTTCTGTCCAGAACCAAATTCGAACAAGTTTACATTGGCAACTTTCTCCTTTTGATCTCAACTTTTTTTGGAAATGTTCAGAACCTCAATTGATGACACTAAACTAAGTGGTGCATCAAGGAGAATAGATTTGCATGACTAAATCTTGGAAAGTCCATTTCTGTTGATTTCTAGGGTTTACAAAAGTTGCATTGGCAACTTTGCCCAAATGAGCTCAAACTTGGTGGAACACCCTAATTATATGTGCCATTTCATCCTGTTAAGTTTCATGTCAAGTGAAATTAAATTTATTGCCCAAACCACCATCAAACACCTTCTGACAGAAACTCCAAATCCCTGTTTAGGCCCCTTCCACTAATCTCCATGAGCTGAACTTTTTCCCACGGCCTCCCCTGATCCTCCTCTAACTCCTACATGCTTTGCTGCCCAAGGAGCAATGATTAAGGGGGCAGAGACCCATTTTTCTTCCCTGGACAGCAGTTTTCCCTCTCTCTCTCTCAACCGCGCCGCTCCTCCAGTGGCTCCCCAGGGCATCCAATGCCACTTTCCCATTGTTTACTCTCCCCTGCAGCTGCCAGACACAAGTGGACGCGCTGGTGCGCGCGAAAAGCCGCGGACGCCAGCCAAAGATGCACTCTGGAGCACGTCATCATGCTCCCGACCGTTGACGCCGCATCCCTCGACCACCTCGAGCCTCCCCCTCGCGCCAGTCGAGGTCCTCGATGTCCGCAACATGACAGACGTGCAGGCCCCCTCCTCTCCCCCTCTCTCTCACCCCCAGCTGCCCGTGCCCGATGCTGCCCGGCTTGGCCTATGCGTGCGCGAGCCCGTGTCTCCACCAGGAGCTCTCCCCGCTCTCTCTCTCTCCCTTCCCTACACCAACACTACCCGCACGAGCGCCGCAGACAACCTCTAGCCTCATCCCGTGGCCACCACGGCCATTTCCGCGGGTGCCCGTAGGCCACGTTCACGGTGAGCCATGGCCTCGCCATTTAAGGACTTCCGAGGCCTCCCTCTGGATCCCCTTCGCCCTCTCTCACTCCCAGTGACCCCCTGGACCAAGCCAACTCTCTAACCGTGCCCTCCATCCACCACCATGGCCGGAGCATTGCCGTCGGCCTCGGCTTAAATTCGCGCCACCCGAGCCCCCTCCTCCTCGCCTCATCATTCCATGACATAACCATGACCATCGTCTAACTCTCCCCTGCTACTTCCCCTCCTTCCCGTGGCCATGCGGTCGAGCTCCAACTCCACCGCCGACCCCGCCCACCACGGCCGACGAAGCGCCCGCGTCCGACCACCCCTGCAGTCACAGCGCACCTTGGCGGATGCGGTGTTGTCTCCTGGACCCGCTGGTCTGCTGGGCGTCGCTGGAGATGGCCGGTGCCACCTGGGAGAGAGCCAACACCGTCCGGCCTCGCCTCCTCTGTCTCCCGACGCGCCCATGCCGGAGCTTGGGGATGAACCCGACTAGTGGGCCCCATGTGTCGGCGACCCTGAGGGTCGGGCCCGCGAGTTAAGTGGACACGACTACTTCGGAAGCCGCCTCTCCACGGCCAAGGGGCACTCCAGTTGGGCGTTTTCGATGCCGCCACTCCCCCCCCTCTGCGCGGCTGAGCGACTGGGCCAGGCCCAGTGCGCTCGGCACTATATCTCGCACGGAGCGCGTTGTCGCCGCCCAGATCCAGCACGTTTGGGTAAAATCCTTTTTCCTTTTTCTTTTCTGTACAACTTGTAAAATACATAGAATATTCAAATCAAATCCAAATTTGATGATTCAAATTTCTATTAGTTTATAAATTCATTATCTATCACATGGTGCTATTTGCACATTTTTCCAGAAACATTTTGTCGGTGTACTAAAGTAGGGGTACCTTAGTACCCCGAACTTGTGCACGGGCAATAGTAGCGTCCCGCGGCAAGGCCTGCCATGGGAGAGACAAGAGTCTCCACGGCCCTTTCTGGGCCGGACGAAGGCCAAGTGATCGAGCCTAGAAGACCAAGCCCCGGCAAGAGGAGCTTGCCGGGCCGAGAAGGCGAGGTCCGGCAAGAGGAGCTTGCCGGACCAAGGCGACAAGGCCCCGCCAAGAGGAGCTTGCCGGGACGACTAAGCCGAAGCACCAAGGCCCCGGCGGGAGGAGCTCACCGGGACGGCCGAACCAAAGCACACCAAGAGAAGCCCGCCGCGGCGCTCTGCGCGCCTCGGCAAGGCCTGACGAGCGGCAAGCTCTCAGGCGCGGCAAGACAACCACCGCGGCAAGCCACTTGCCGCGGCAAACCACCACCTCAGGCATGCGCTCCAGCTCACCTGCCCACGCGTCACTCTGGAGCTTCCCCAGAGACACGTGGCGGGGCGCCGCGCAGCCTGGGGCGCGCGCATGGCATGCGACGTTGGCGGAGTCGCCCCCGTGGCAAGCGGAGGCGCCCCTAACGGTCCGCCTCGGCACTGTTCAGGCGATCCAGACGGGCATTTAATGCCTTTGTCCCCCGCTGTCAGAGTTAGGTGTGATAGCACTGTGCGACCTCTGTTCGCACAGCTCCTTGCCATTTTTACCCTCACCTGCGTCGCTACCTGTGGAAAACCCCTTAGCATATAAAAGGAGGCCCATGCGCACGTAGGAAGGGGGGGAGAACCCTAGAGAGATCGAACCCAGAAGAGGAGATCCACACCGGAAGAAGGACACACAGTAGACCCTCGTCTACGTCCAGCTCCAACTTACTGTAGCTTCTTGCGCTCCAAAGCAAGAACTCGAATCAACCAGACATGCAGCAGTAGGGTTTTACGCATCCATGCGGCCCGAAGCTGGGTAAAATCGTTGTGTGCGTGTGTGTCGCCTCGATCTGCTCTTTGTGCAACCTCCGCCCCCCGCCGAACCGACAAGGGGCTCCATCCCCATAGGTGCTCGTGGAGGCCGATATCCCCCGACATCTTTGGCGCGCCAGGTAGGGGGAAAGAAGAAGTCCGACAAGTGCTTTGGCGCCCAGTCCGGCAAGCGCGCCTCTTCGGAGTGCTGCGCTGCCGTCGAGGACGTGCCATCGAGCCCCACCGGCATGAAGACCAAGTCCGGCAAGTGCTTTGGCGCCCACTCCGGCAAGCGCGCCTCTTCGGAGTGCTACACTGCCGTCGAGGACGTGCCATCGAGCCCCGCCGGCATGAAGACCAAGTCCGGCAAGTGCTTTGGCGCCCACTCCGGCAAGCGCGCCTCTTCGGAGTGCTGCGCTGCCGTCGAGGACGTGCCATCAAGCCCCGCCGGCAAGAAGGCCAAGCCCGGCGAATGCTCTGGTGCCCACTCCGGCAAGTGCGCCTCTTCAGAGCGCTGCTGCCGTTGAGGACGCACCATCGAGCCCCGCCGGTAAACACGAGGAGATGACGGCTGCTCCACCAGCGACCAAGAAGGTGCCCGCCAAGGAGGACGGCACTGGTGGTACCTTCACCATCAGTGCCACTCTCGACCCCAAATAGGAAGGCGCGCTCGTTGCTTTCCTGCGGGCGAATGTCGATGTGTTTGCCTGGCAACCATCTGACATCCCCGGCGTTCCCAGGGAAGTGATTGAGCACCACCTCGCCGTCTGGCCTCATGCGGCCCATCAAGAAAAAGGTCAGGAAACAAGCGGTGGAGCGCCAAGAGTTTATCGCGGAGGAGATCAGGAAGTTGGAAGCGGCAAGCCTCGTCAGAGGCGTGCTCCATCCGACTTGGTTGGCCAATCCCGTTGTCGTGCGCAAAGCAAACGGGAAGTGGAGGCTTTGCATCGATTTCACCGATGTCAACAGAGCTTGCCCTAAAGATCCATTTCCCTTGCCGCGCATCGACCATATTGTTGACTCCACGGCCGGATGCGACCTGCTTTCATTCCTTGATGCCTACTCCGGGTACCACCAGATCTTCATGGCTGAAGAAGACAAAGAGAAGACTGCGTTCATCACTCCATGCGGCACGTACTGCTTTGTGCGGATGCCTTTTGGACTGAAGAACGCAGGCTCGACGTTCGCGAGGGTTGTCCACACTGCTTTCGAGCCACAGATCCACAGAAATGTGGAGGCCTACATGGACGACATTGTGGTCAAGAGCAGAGACAAGGCAACCTTGGTTCAAGACTTGGAAGAGACCTTTGCGAACTTGCACAAGATCAGCCTCAAGCTCAACCCCGAGAAGTGCGTGTTCGGAGTTCCCTCCGGCAAGCTTCTTGGGTTCTTCGTGTCTCAGCGTGGGATCGAAGCCAACCCCGACAAGATCAAGGCCATCGAGCAGATTGAAGCACCAACGCGTGTCAAGGACGTGCGAAGACTTGCCGGCTGCGTGGCGGCTCTCAGTAGGTTTATTTCCAGGTCTGCGGAACGCGCCCTGCCGTTTTTCAAAATCTTGAAAAAGGCAGGTCCAGTAAAATGGACTCCGGAAGCGGAGGCTACGCTGCAAGACTTGAAGAAATACCTTTCCTCCGCTCCTATACTTGTCGCGCCTAGACCGCAAGAGAAGTTGCTACTCTACCTAGCGGCAACCAATCAAGTGGCTAGTGCTGCGTTAATTGCGGAGAGGGAAGCTGATGACGAGCCAGCAACCACGGCAAGCGCGTCCGACGGCAAGCAGGGGGCTTCCCCGACAAGCTCTGGCCCCGGCAAAGGCGGATCCGCGCAAGCGCAAGGGGAAGTGCAGAGGAAGAGGATGGTGCAGCGCCCAGTTTACTTCGTCAGTTCCCTCCTGCAGGGGGCTAGGTCGAGGTACTCTGGTGTGCAGAAATTGCTCTTCGGCCTCCTCATGGCCTCGAGGAAGCTGCGCCATTACTTCCAAGCACACGAGATCACCGTGGTCACTCGCTTTCCGCTTAAGAGGATACTGCAGAATCCCGAAGCAACAGGCAGGTTGTCGAGTGGGCACTAGAACTGTCAAGCTTTGGCCTCAAGTTCGAGAGCACATCGACCATCCAGAGCAGAGCATTGGCAGAGTTCATAGCAGAGTGGACGCCGACACCGGACGAAGAAATTCCAGACACGAGCATCCCCGGCAAGGAAGCAACCAAAGAGTGGCTGATGTACTTTGATGGTGCCTTTTCGCTGGAAGGCGCCGGTGCCGGTGTGCTGCTCATCGCGCCCGCCGGAGAGCACCTCAAGTACGTCGTCCAGATGCACTTTCCCAAGGAGCAAGCAACCAACAATACGGCAGAGTATGAAGGTTTGCTCGCCGGTCTCAGGATCGCGGCGGAACTTGGGATCAAGAAGCTCATTGTCAGGGGTGACTCGCAGCTCGTCGTCCGCCAAGTGAACAAGGATTACCAGTGCCCGTTGATGGAGGCTTACGTTGATGAAGTGAGGAAGATGGAAGAGCGCTTTGACGGCCTGCAAATGGAATACGTTCCAAGAGCAGAGAACGACATCGCCGACGGCCTGTCAAAATGCGCCGCACTAAAGCTACCTGTGGAACCAGGGACTTTTGTGCTCAAGCTGACTCAGCCATCCGTGACACCATCGACTAGGCCAAGCAAGAAGAGAAGATCGGTCTCTGGCGACTATCTCCCGGCAGAGCTTCCCGAAGCCGTCGCCAAGAGAGTCCCCAAGATCGACGCCAAGAGTGCTGAGGAGCTGCCCGCTCCGGCAAGCCCCAGGGTTTGTCCCGACGAAGCAGGCGCTCCCGGCAAGCCATGCCCCGGCAAGCTTGCCGGGGAACGTCAAGCTCCGGCTGAGCCCCAAGTCCTCGCCGTAGAAGCTGATGTTCCCGTAGCCGCCGACATTCCTTTGGTCCTCGTCGTCGAGCCACAGGCTCTGACGTGGGCACAGCAGATCGTCCGTTTCCTCCAGACAGGAGAACTTCCCGAAGAGCAAGAAGAAGCTGAAAGAGTAGCCCGGCAGTCCAGTATGTACCAGTTCGTCGACAGCGCACTGTACAGAAGAGGACGCAACAGGGTGAAATTGAAGTGCATTCACCGGGAAGACGGACAAAAGCTGTTGGCGGAGATACACGGAGGCATATGTGGACACCACATCGGCGCCAGAGCACTTGCCGGCAAAGCGTTCCGGCAAGGGTTCTACTGGCCAACAGCCCTCCAGGATGCAACTGCACAAGTAACCAAGTGTGAAGCGTGCCAGTTCCATTCCAAGAAGATACACCAGCCAGCTCAAGCTCTCCAGACGATCCCTTTGTCCTGGCCCTTCTCGGTCTGGGGGCTCGATATCCTCGGCCCCTTCCCCCGATCCGTCGGGGGCTTTGAGTACTTGTTCGTTGCCATCGACAAGTTGACAAAGTGGCCAGAAGTGGAACCGGTGAGGAAGGTGACCGCCCAGTCCGCGATCAAATTCTTCAGGTCGATTATTTGCCGCTTCGGGATCCCCAACAGGATCATCACCGACAACGGTACGCAGTTCACAAGCCACGCTTTCATGCAGTACACCCAAAACCTCGGCACCAAGGTCTGCTTCGCTTCTGTTGCTCACCCCCGGAGCAACGGTCAAGCGGAAAGGGCCAACGCCGAGGTACTGCGCGGGCTCAAGACCAGAAGTTTTGACAAGCTGCTCAAGCGCGGACGGAACTGGATCGAGGAGCTGCCGGCGGTTCTTTGGTCGGTCAGAACGACGCCAAATCGAGCCACCGGCCAGACACCATTTGCTCTAGTCTACGAAGCAGAAGCAGTTACCCCCACGGAACTCGTATACGGGTCACCTCGAGTGCTCGCTTATGATGAGCTTGAGCAAGAGCGATCGCGTGAAGATGATGCACTGCTCCTCGAGGAGGATCGTCTCCTGGCTGCTGTGCGATCCGCTTGCTACCAGCAAGCTCTGCGTCGCTATCATAGCCGCAAAGTTAAAGCCAGGAGCCTCGAGGAAGGCGACCTTGTTCTTCGGCGCGTTCAGTCGGCCAAGATACACAACAAGTTGACGCTGAAGTGGGAAGGCCCTTACCGGGTGAAACGAGTCACGAGGCCCGGCGCCGTCCGCCTCGAGACCGAAGATGGTACTCCGGTGAGCAATTCCTGGAACATTGAGCATCTTCGCAAGTTTTACCCGTAAGGCGCGGTTGTTGGACCCCGTCCGGCAACCAACTCTTTGTACAAAAGTCTTGCCGCAGATGCATGTAATCCTTTGTACAAAGCCAGGCGCAGACCCTGGCAGCAATGACGCGCTGGGGCCCCCAAGTTTTAGCATGCATGCTGAGTCGAGTCTCGTCCTTGGTTAGGGTTGATAGTGCCTAACAGTCGCTAACCCCTAACTTAGAGGTCGAGTCCGCGTCTTTTTCCCGTCCTTTCCCTTTGGCTCGCAGGAGTTGCATACCCTTGCCGAGCCGCTCAAGGACGAAGAAGGGGAGAAGGGCGAGCCAGCACCTGCGCCCCGGCAAGCCAGAGTTGCCGGGGGCGGCAACCTCAGATAAGTCTTTACATCCCTTATCATGCATTCTCTCATGAACTGTGGAATGCGAAAACCTTTCTTCCTCCTAAAAGCTGTCGTGCTCTCTTAAGCGACAAACCCCGGAGCACGTTCCCGGGGCCCGCTTCTGATAGTAGCCGCGGCGGCAAGAGGAGGAAGCGAGGGGCCAGAACCCGCCTTCTCCCTGCCTCCGCCAAGAGCGTGAGGAGGGCCAAGAGGCGCGGGGAGACGGCAGGGTCCGTTGCCGGGCGGGGAAGTGTCTATTTTAACGATGCAAAGGGTTCGCTCCTTGCCGTGGGATGTACCCGCGAGACAAATGGTCCGGCAAACACTCCCTTTTCATTAAAAACATTCCACTCAGGTACAGCTCAGAGAGAATAAAAACATGAAAGATGGGATTACAAGATTTAAATGCAACTAAGGCCCGAGGGCTTACAAGATAAAAATATATAAGGTGCCCGTAATCCCTTTCTTGTCTCTCTCCTCAGGAGGTAGGGCAAGGAGGCGGGAAGGGCAAAAGGGGCGCCTAGACGAGCTACGGGTGGCAGAAGACGCCAAGACAGCATCCGGGGCTCCGCCCCGGGGCTCCGGAGGCCGGATGGAGACGACGACGCCGGAAGCGGAGCTCGAGAAGGAGGCCGCGGGACGTCAACACGCTGTTGAGGGCATCTAGCCCTCGTACTCCGAGTTGACGGCCTTGCCGCCAGCCTCTTCCGCAGCCTCGCCACTCCGGCCGCCCGAGAAGACGAAGCCCCGGCAAGAGGAGCTTGCCGGGCCGGAGAGAAGACCCCGGCGGTCGTCGCCGTGAGCAGGGGTGGTGACGGCGTCTGGGGCGAAGTTGGAAGACGAGGCAGCGGCCTTGCCGCCTGCCCTCTTCCTCTTCCGCAGCCTCCCTACGCCAGCCGCCCAAGGAGACGACCCCGGGGAGTTCACGACGCCAGCGACGCGGACGATGGGGACCGCCGGTCCCATGCGGAGCTGCGACCGGCACCTAGTCGGACCCGTCATCCCGGCGGCCGCTCCCCTCGTCGTCGCTGTTGCTCCCCTCCTCGTCACTCTCGCTCGAGGAGGAGCCTTCGCTGTCGGAGGAGCTATCCACGCAGCACCGGGCCCGGGTGCCGAGGTCCCCGAAGGCCTTGACGGAGAGGAGATCACCCTCCATCAGCTTAAAATGGAGGGTGAACCCCTCCATCAAGTTGTGGATCCGGGCGAACGTCTTCCACCCGCGGCCAAGACACATCACGCCGGGGGCTCGGGATTCGACGTGGACTCGCGTACCACTGATCCCGCAGCCCCTCATGCGCAGTCTCAGCGTCTCGTGTTGTTCCGCCTCCAAGACGTCCGCGAAGGGAGCCGGGAGGCGGAGGCGACGGCGAGGCGCCCGACGCAGCCTGATGATGAACTCGCAGGGGTCGTCCCCGAGATGAACCGCCGGGGGAAACGGAGCCGCCGGCGGAGGCAAGGCCGGCGCGCCGCCCCGCCCGCCTCGAGCGCCTCGGCCCCGTCCACGGCCTCTTCCACGACCCCGCCCCCTCCCCCTTCCCCTTACGGTTGGCTCTGCCGCCGCGGGTGCAAGGGGAGGAGGGGCGCGCTGCCTAGCGGCAACCCTTGCCGCCACCGAAGAAGGACCAGGGTTCCCTTCCTCCATGACAGTTGGGGAGAGGGGACCAGGGATCTAAGAGAAGGAAGAAGGAAGGAGTGCGGACCCTCGTCATCCCCCTTCCGCCCCTTATAAAGTGGCGGAGTGGGGGCTCGGCCGCCCCGCCCAACCAATCAAAGTAGAGGAAGGGCAGGCGGCGGGGCCGACCCTCTACTTCGACCCGCGTCGGCCCGGCTTCCTGCCTCCACCACCGCAACCCCCAGCGCATGGAGGACGCGTGGCGGGCGAGCAGGGCCGAGGCAACAGATGAGGCGACCTCTCCCCCCCACTCGAAAGTGGGGGCGGACGTTTCGCCTTTCCAAATAAAGGAATCATGCCCGACGTGACGCATGCCTGCGGGCCTCAAGCCCCGCGCACGCCACCCACGTCACGCACGTCTCGCACGCCTCGCCCCCCACGACACCGCGATAAGCGCGCGCCACTTGGGGAGGGCGCGACGGACGCGGAGTTAAGGAGCAGCGCAACCCAGGCCACGCGTGCCCGTGCACTGTTAGGGCCTGGCCCAACAACGCTCGGCACCGTGTATGGCCCAGACCCGGGGGCTCCTGTCGGTGTACTAAAGTAGGGGTACCTTAGTACCCCGAACTTGTGCACGGGCAGTAGTAGCGTCCCGCGGCAAGGCCTGCCATGGGAGCGACAAGAGTCTCCACGGCCCTTTCTGGGCCGGACGAAGGCCAAGTGATCGAGCCTAGAAGACCAAGCCCCGGCAAGAGGAGCTTGCCGGGCCGAGAAGGCGAGGTCCGGAAAGAGGAGCTTGCCGGACCAAGGCGACAAGGCCCCGGCAAGAGGAGCTTGCCGGGACGACTAAGCCGAAGCACCAAGGCCCCGGCG
The DNA here is from genome assembly GCA_032464435.1 of Aegilops umbellulata. Lineage (NCBI taxonomy): Eukaryota > Viridiplantae > Streptophyta > Magnoliopsida > Poales > Poaceae > Aegilops > Aegilops umbellulata. The sequence continues at coordinate 294,933,944 of CP136060.1, forward strand.
GGAGGAGCTCGCCGGGACGGCCGAACCAAAGCACACCAAGAGAAGCCCGCCGCGGCGCTCCGCGCGCCTCGGCAAGGCCTGACGAGCGGCAAGCTCTCAGGCGCGGAAAGACAACCACCGCGGCAAGCCACTTGCCGCGGCAAACCACCACCTCAGGCATGCGCTCCAGCTCACCTGCCCACGCGTCACTCTAGAGCTTCCCCAGAGACACGTGGCGGGGCGCCGCGCAGCCTGGGGCGCGCGCATGGCATGCGACGTTGGCGGAGTCGCCCCCGTGGCAAGCGGAGGCGCCCCTAACGGTCCGCCTCGGCACTGTTCAGGCGATCCAGACGGGCATTTAATGCCTTTGTCCCCCGCCGTCAGAGTTAGGTGCGGTAGCACTGTGCGACCTCTGTTCGCACAGCTCCTTGCCATTTTTACCCTCACCTGCGTCGCTACCTGTGGAAAACCCCTTAGCATATAAAAGGAGGCCCCTGCGCACGTAGGAAGGGGGGAGAACCCTAGAGAGATCGAACCCAGAAGAGGAGATCCACACCGGAAGAAGGACACACAGTAGACCCTCGTCTACGTCCAGCTCCAACTTACTGTAGCTTCTTGCGCTCCAAAGCAAGAACTCGAATCAACCAGACATGCAGCAGTAGGGTTTTACGCATCCATGCGGCCCGAAGCTGGGTAAAATCGTTGTGTGCGTGTGTGTCGCCTCGATCTGCTCTTTGTGCAACCTCCGCCCCCCGCCGAACCGACAAGGGGCTCCGTCCCATAGGTGCTCGTGGAGGCCGATATCCCCCGACACATTTCCTTCACAAATGTTTATGAAATCCTACTTTTCCATTTCTGTCATAAACTTTAGAAAATCACAGAGGGCTCAGATTTGATCCAAATAAAGTGACTCAAATTCCTAGATGCATCTAAGTTAATAACTTGGTTTATGAACATTTTTCTTAATACTTTCTGTGCCACACAAAATGCTGAGGCATTTCTTCATATTTGTCAACTTTGCAAATTCATAGGAAAATCATTTGAACTCCCAATCCAATGAAACCAACTCCTAGATGCTTCTAAAATCATGCCTTGTTAAATGGGTATCTTCGCTCATTTTTCAAAATAATATTTCTGTACACTTCTTGCAAATCCATAAACCCCTTGATTCCATCATATCAAAATATTTAGAAATATCCATTGATCCACTTCCAATGAAATCATTTTGGTCATTCCTCATATGACCAGAGGTATCCTAGAAAAGTCCAACTCACATTTTTAGAGCACTTTTATTTCCTGCCTTGTTGTGTTGCTTACTATGATTGTTTCCGACGTTAGATGACGAAGTAGACGAAATACTCAGAGATGGACCAGAAGATTTGACAACTCTGATGAACCAGGCAAGCAACCCTTTGACCATGATGAACCATTTTTCATCATAATAGCATTTTCGTTGTTTCATCGAGTGCATGATATATATCTTGAATGGCAACCTTGCTAGACTTGCCTCCGTTGCATACTCCATTGATACTTGCATTGTTCATGACTCTACCCTTGCTTAGAGTTGTGTTGGTGGGTTGTAGAAATATGCTATAGTAAATGGCTATGCAAAGTGGGTCAGGGTTATGCATGGAAAGAAACAAGTGTGGTTTGACATACTTGCACATAGCCCAGTGGGTGCCACTAATGCCCCTGGGAGATGATGATGAACTAGGTCACTACTTGGTGGAGAAGTGGTGTACCGACGCTCGATAAAAGTGTTGTTTACAGAGACGGATTAGATTTAAGATTTGTCGACCGTCCCAACCAAACATGCGCGACCACTCTACCCTTATATGGGAAAGGGCATTATTGATTACCTAGGTCGATACTAGCTTGGAGCCCGCATTACTAGTGACGGGAGAGTCGTTGTTGCGCTCTCTCGGGACGGGGTCGTGCCAGGTAGGGCGGCCAAGAACATTTTTATGGGGCACCGGACATACCGTTGGTACCCCGTGCCAGTGGTATGTGATAAATATGGTAGCGAGGCTCCACAATTTTAAGTTGTGAAATGTTAAGCACGGGGGTTACTACCAATCGAGTGGACTCTATGTTAGTGTCGTCTAGGGAAAGATAGTGATCGGGTGCTTACACCGGGTACTTGAGGTACCGCGGGTCGTGGATGACACGGAAGTTCCTCGGATCTTGTGGGTAAAGTGTGCAACCTCTAAAGAGTGTAAAACTATTCGAATAGCCGTGTCCACGGTCAAGGGCAGTTGCGTGGTGCTGCTCAGACTATGTCCATATGTTTCTGACAAACAACACGGTTTGGTAAATCTGTTGACGTGATTCGTGAGGAAGTCACGATGAGCTTGAGTATGAGTTGTTCACAACTCTATCCCGATGTTGATGTCTGTAACCTCTTGATACTTGTTGCAGACGCATTCATATCCTTGATAAAATGTTGATCATACTTGCATGAGAAAAACTAGCTTTCCGCAAAACTGCCAATTTAGTAGTAGAGCCGTGCATATTTATTCTATTATCACTCTTGGGTTGCTTGCGAGTACATTCAAAGTACTCATTGGCTTGCCACTGGTTATTTTATTGGCCAAGCATGAAAGAACAGGATATGATGAAGAATACTTCGGTGACGAACATGCGAGCTAGGACGCTTCCCAGTCAGAATGCCTGTAGGGTTAAGGCAGATGGCATGGGTCCAATTTATCGATGAAGATATCCGCTGCGAAGTTATACTCAAGACTCGACCATAATGGTCATAATTTATGTAAGACGGTATGTATGGATGTAAGACTCTTGTTATTCAGCTTCTGTGTGTTCAGTGAGCATTGATCTCTGGGATCACTGTACACGTGCATTCGGTGATCACGACTTATGAGTCGGGGTCCCCACAGTTAGCCTCATTATCCTCCATTCGGTGGACACTATAAGATCTCTATCGACTCTTACATGAATTTAGAATCAACCCAATGCTTTTAAAGAGGTTTAGCTCTGCAACCCTCTTGTAAGGAATGAACGTCGTCTATCACTGTACTTACATTAATAGCTACTCCCTCTGACCCATAATATAAGAGCGTTTTGTATAGTACACCAGTGTTCAAAACACTCTTATATTATGGGAAGAGGGATTGGTTCATTGCGTAGTGATGTTGGCATCAACTACGTCGGTATTTCCCCAAAGAGGAATGGATGATGCAATAAAGCAATGGTAGGTATTTCCCTCAGTGATGAGACCAAGGTTATCGAACAAGTAGGAGAACCACGCAACACCACGTAAATAGCTCCTGCACACAAAGAACAGATACTTGCAACCCGACGTAAGAGACATGTTGTCAGTCCCTCACGGGTAAGAAGATAGGTAAAATTGTAGTAGATTGGATAAATAGATCTCGCAGGAACGCGAGATAAAATAAATAAATAAAAATTGCAGCAAGGTATTTTTGTATTTTTTTGTATTAATATATCTGAAAATAAAAGCAAATAAAAATAGATCACGAAGGCAAATATAATAAAGAAGAGGCCCGGGGGCCGTAGATTTCACTAGTGGCTTCTCTCAAGAAAAATAGCATACGGTGGGTAAACCAATTATTGTTGGGCAATTGATAGAACTTCAAATAATCACGACGATATCCAGGCAATGATCATTATATAGGCATCACGTCCAAGATTAGTAGACCGACTCCTACCTGCATCTACTACTATTACTCCACACATCGACCGCTATCCAGCATGCATCTAGTTTATTAAGTTCATGGAGAAACGGAGTAATGCAATAAGAACAATGACATGATGTAGACAAGATCTATTTATGTAGAAATAGACTCCATCTTGTTATCCTTAATAGCAACGATACATACGTGTCGGTTCCCCTTCTATCACTGGGATCAAGCATCGCAAGATCGAACCCATCACAAAGCACATCTTCCCACTGCAAGATAAATAGATCAAGTAGGCCAAACAAAACCCAAATATCGGAGATGAAATACGAGGTTATAAGTAATCATGCATATAAGATATCAAAAGACTCGAATAAATTTCATGGATAAAAACATAGATCTGATCATAAACTCAAAGTTCATCAGATCCCAACAAACACACCACAAAAAGAGTTACATCAAATAGATCTCCAAGAGACCATTGTATTGAGAATCAAAAGAGAGAGAGAGAGAGAGAGAGAGAGAGAGAGAGAGAGGAAGTCATCTAGCTACTAACTACGGACCCGTAGATCTACAATGAACTACTTACGCATCATCGAAGAGGCACCAATGAGGATGATGAACCCCTCTGTGATGGTGTCTAGATTGGATCAGGTGGTTCTGGAACATGCGGCGGCTGGAATTGATTTTCATCGACTCCCCTAGGGTTTCTGGAATATTGGGGTATTTATAGAGTAAAGAGGCGGTGCAGGAGGCCACCGAGGTGGGTACAACCCACCTGAGCGCGCCTGGGCCCCCAGGCACGCCCTGGTGGGTTGTGCTCTCCTTGGAGCACCCCTCTGGTACTTCTTTGGCCCAACAGGTGTCTTCTGGTCTAGGAAAAATCTCCAAAAAGTTTCGTTGTGTTTGGACTCTGCTTAATATTGATTTCCTGCGACGTAAAAACAAGCAGAAAACAACAACTGGCACTGGGCACTATGTCAATAGGTTAGTCGCAAAAAATGATGTAAAGTTGCTATAAAACGATTGTAAAACATCCAAGAATGAGAATATAACAGCATGGAACAATCAAAATTTATAGATACGTTGGAGACGTATCAGCATCCCCAAGATTAATTCCCGCTCGTCCTCGAGTAGGTAAATGACAAAAATAGAATTTTGGTGTGGAATGCTGCCTAACATGTTCATCACATATTCTTTTCTTTGTAGCATGGACATTTGGACTTTTATATGGTTCAAAGCAATAGTCTAGTTTTGACATGGGGACTTTAATACTCAAGCATATCAACAAGCAACCATGTCTTTCAAAATATCAACACTAAAGCAAGTTATCCCTAGCCCATTATGCTCAATCGTTGATCCATTCATGAAACACACTCGCATATTAGCTACACCCAATGCTCAAGTATGATCACGGTGCCCCTTAGTTGATGCTTTATAAGAGAAGATGGAGAATCAAAATAAAAATAAAAATTGCATAAAGTAAATAGAAAGGCCCTTCGCGGAGGGAAGTAGGGATTTGTAGAGGTGCTAGAGATCAAAGCGAAAAAGATAGAGATAAAACATTTTGGGTGGCATGCTTTTCCTGTCAATGAAGACGATCGAGTAGTTACCAATACTTTCCATGCTAGATATATCATAGGAGGTTCCCAAACAGAAAATAAATTTTATCCCTTTTTCCACCATACTTTCACTTTCCATGGCTAACCGTATCCATGGGTGCCTTCCATACCATCACTTTCCAAGGAATATATTATTTGACAACATAAAGTAAATTCATTTTTCATTTCGGGACTAGGCATCCCTAATACCTTTGTCGTACTCTCGTGCAATGACAAGTGAATAAACAGTCATCTTGGGAATAACACATCTAGCATGGAAATATATCAGCCACCCCTACCGTTTCATGAGAGGTACGAGCACACAAAAGAGAAATTTATTGATCATACTTAGTGCAAATGAAGGCTAGCAAAAGATTGAGAAGCCAACCAAGAAACGAAAAATCTCATAAGCGAGCATTAAGCATAACTAACACCGAATAATGCACCATAAGTAGGATGTAATTTCATTGCATAACTATTGACTTTCGTGCTTGCATAGGGAATCACAAACCTTAACACCAATATTCTTACTAAAGCATAATTACTCATCAACATGACTCACATATCACTATCATCATATCTCAAAACTATTACAAAGAATCAAGTTTATTTAGTCCAATGATCTTAATGAAAGTTTTTCTTATATCCTCCTTGGATATCTATCACCGTGGAACTAGTTTCATATGTTGCTTTTAATAAGCTGAAACAAATAAAAGTGAAGAACATGGGCATCATATTTCTTTCTCTCAAATTAATTTAAGTGAAGCATGAGAGAATTTCTAAAAAATTACTAAATCTCAAATAAATCTAAATGAAGCATGAGAACATTTCTTCAAAAACAATAAAGCACACCATGCTCAAAAAGATATAAGTGAAGCAGTAGAGCAATTCCAAGGCTCTAAAAATTTAAGTGAAGCATAGGAGCAATTCTAACAAGTCAAAGCATAATTTTGGCTCTCTCAAATAGGTGTGTCCAGCAAGGATTCAAAAGTAAAAATAAAAAGCAAAACAAGCAAAGGCTAATATTATACAAGACGCTCCAAGCAAAACTCATAATATGTGACGAATAAAAATATAGCTCCAAGTAAAATACCGATGGTTGTTAGAAGAAAGAGGGGATGCCACTCAGGGGCATCCCCAAGCTTAGTTGATTGATACTTCTTGAATATTATCTTGGGGTGCCTCGGGCGTCCCCAAGTTTAGCCTCTTGCTAATCCTTATTCCTTCATCCATCGTAATATCACCCAAAACTTGAAAACTTCAATCACACAAAACTCAACAAAACCTTCGTGATCTTGATTATATGTCTAATCATGGCATGAATATTATGACACGAGTGATTCAAAGCAATAGTCTATCATTTGACATAAAAAATAATAACACTTCAAGCATACCAACCAAGCAATTATGTTGTGTTGAAATAACATAGCCAAAGAAAGCTCATCGCTACAAAATCATATAGAGCATAATTGGTTTGATGCCAACAATTGGCATTGCCAATATTTGGCAAGCCAACATTTGGCAAAATCAAAATTTGCTAAATGTTGGCAACTTTTTGTGAGGTTGAGAAGAAAAGTTGGTAGCCAACCAATCACTAGCCAACATTTGGCATTTGCCAAATATTGACATGCCAACTTTTGGCATCAAACCAATCATGCTCATAGTCTGGCTATGCTCCATCTTCACCACACAAAGCATTCACATCATGCACAACCCCGATGACAAGCCAAGCAATTGTTTCATACTTTTGACATTCTCAAACCTTTTCAACTTTCACGCAATACATGAGCGTGAGCCATGGACATAGCACTATAGGTGGAATAGAATATGATGGTGGGGGTTATGTGGAGAAGACAAAAAAGGAGAAAGTCTCACATCAACTAGGAGTACCAACGGGCTATGGAGATGCCCATTAATAGATATCAATGTGAGGAGTAGGGATTGTCAGGCAACGGATGCACTAAGAGCTGTAAGTGTATGAAAGCTCAAACTAAAACTAAGTGGGTGTGCATCCAACTTGCTTGCTCATGAAGACCTCGGGCATTTGAGGAAGCCCATCATCGGAATATACAAGCCAAGTTCTATAATGAAAATTCCCACTAGTATATGAAAGTGATAACTCAAAAGACTCTCTATATGAAGAACAAGGTGCTCCTTTGAAGCACAAGTGTGGTAAAAGGATAGTAACATTGCCCCTTCTCTCTTTTCCTCTCATTTTTTTCTTTTTTTTCTTTTTTTGTTTTTTTGGGCCTTCTCTTTTTTTGGCCTTTCTCTTTTTTTATTTTTTTTATTTTTTTTCGTCCGGAGTCTCATCCCGACTTGTGGGGGAATCATAGTCTCCATCATCCTTTCCTCACGGGGGCAATGCTCTAATAATGATGATCATCACACTTTTATTTACTTACAACTCAATATTACAACTCGATATCTAGAACAAAGATATGACTCTATATGAATGCCTCCGGCGGTGTACCGGGATGTGCAATGATCTAGCGTAGCAATGACATCAAAAAATGGATAAGCCATGAAAACATCATGCTAGCTATCTTACGATCATGCAAAGCAATATGACAATAAATGCTCAAGTCATGTGTATGATGATGATGGAAGTTGCATGGCAATATATCTCGGAATGGCTATGGAAATGCCATGATAGGTAGGTATGGTGGCTGTTTTGAGGAAGATATAATGAGGCTTATGTGTGAGAGAGCATATCGTATCACGGGGTTTGGATGCACCGGCGAAGTTTGCACCAACTCTCGAGGTGAGAAAGGGCAATGCACGGTACCGAAGAGGCTAGCAATGATGGAAGGGTGAGAGTGCGTATAATCCATGGACTCAACATTAGTCATAAAGAACTCACATACTTATTGCAAAAATCTATTAGTCATCGAAACAAAGTACTACGCGCATGCTCCTAGGGGGATAGATTGGTAGGAAAAGACCATCGCTCGTCCCCGACCGCCACTCATAAGGAAGACAATCAATAAACACCTCATGCTCCGACTTCGTTACATAACGGTTCACCATACGTGCATGCTACGGGACTTGCAAACCTTAACACAAGTATTTCTCAATTTCACAATTACTCAACTAGCACGACTCTAATATCACCATCTTTATATCGCAAAACTATTGCAAGGAATCAAACATATCATATTCAGTGATCTACAAGTTTTATGTAGGATTTTATGACTAACCATGTGAATGACCAGTTCCTGTCATCTCTCTAAATAGATATAAGTGAAGCACGAGAGTTTAATTCTTTCTACAAAAGATATGCCCATGCTCTAACAAATATAAGTGAAGCAAAAGAGCATTCTACAAATGGCGGTTGTCTAAGTGAAGAGAAACAGGCAATCCAAACTTCAAATGATATAAGTGAAGCACATGAAGCATTCTATAAAGCCATACTCAAAAGATATAAGTGAAGTGCAATGAGCATTCTATAAATCAACCAAGGACCATCTCATACCAGCATGGTGCATAAAATAAAAATAAAAACCTAAATGCAAAAGACGCTCCAAGATTGCACATATCGCATGAACGAAACGAATCCTGAAAACATACCGGTATTTGTTGAAGAAAGAGGGGATGCCTCCCCAGCATCCCCAAGCTTATACGCTTGAGTCTCCTTGAATATTTACTTGGGGTTCCTCGGGCATCCCCAAGCTTGAGCTATTGCCTCTCTTCCTTCTTCTCACATTGAAACCTTCTCAATCATCGAACACTTCATCCACACAAAACTTCAACAGAAAACTCGGTAAGATCCGTTAGTATAATAAAACAAATCACTACTCTAAGTATTGTAGTAAACCAATTCATATTTTGTTTTTGCATTGTGTCTACTGTAATATAACTTTTTCATGGCTTAATCCACTGATATAAATTGATAGTTTCATCAAAACAAGCAAACTATGCATCAAAACAGAATTTGTCTAAAACAGAACAGTCTGTAGTAATCTGAAGATTAACCATACTTCTGATAGTTGAAAATTTCTGCAAAAATTAGTAAAAATAAAAAATTTGTACATAAAGACAGTGCAAAAAGAACCAGAACCATTTGACGTTCCAGTAAAAAATTAGAATTCACGCACTACAGCCAAAGTTTCTGTCCTGCACCGCACAAACCAACAAGCATCGTAAACATCCTAAAGGCAAACCTTGGCACATTATTTTTATAATACAATGGAATTGTACAAGGGGATAATTATTTTTATTGAAAATTTTCTGTAATCAAGATTCACAAAGTTGTCGTGAGCATGAACAAAGTTCAAGGCTAGCTCCCACTTCAACAATGATTGTCTCTCTCATTTTCGCTTTTCTTTTTGAAAAAGGTTTTGGGTTCCCCTCTTTATTTTTTTTTGTTTTTAAACTATATAAAAGCACTCAACAGAAATAAATGACTCTCTAAAACTTCCGGGTTGTCTCCCTGGCAGCGCTTTCTTTAAAGCCATTAAGCTAGGCATATAGTGCTCAAGTAGTGAATCCACCCGGATCCCAAGGTATATCAAAGCCAATTTTAATTAGCAATGATTTGTAATTTAGTAGTGAGCACAAAGCAACATATATCAAGCAATGATGAATCCTAACTCTCTTCCTATGCATTGGCATGTCATAAAAGAACAATTCATGCGCACCTAGTAAAGTCCAATGCATAGTATAAGCAGCTTCTTGCAATTTTATCATATTGGAAACATAGAGAGGTGGAGATATAGTTCCTCTCTCATAATAATTGCAAGTAGGAGCAGCAAGCACATGCATATTATATCTATCAAAATCATCATGTGCAACGGTAAAAGGCAACCCATCAATATAATCCTTAATAAGTGCAAACTTCTCCGATATAGTGTAGTCGGGAGAATTTAAAAAGATAATAGGACTATCATGTGTGGGTGCAGTAGCAACAATTTCATGTTTAACATAAGGAACTATAGCAAGTTCATCTCCATAAGCATAATTCATATTGGCATCTTGGCCACAAGCATAGCAAGCATCATCAAAAAGGGATATTTCAAAGGAATTCAAGGGATCATAACAGTCATCATAGCATTCATCCTTCGGTAAGCACGAAGGGAAATTAAACAATGTATGGGTTGAAGAGTTACTCTCGTTAGAAGGTGGGCATGGGTGATCAATCCGCTCTTCCTCCTTTTGTTCTTTGCTCTCCTCCTCATCTTTTTCATCCAATGATCTCACAATTTCATCAACTTCTTCTTCCATAGGCTCCTGCAAAATATTAGTCTCTTCTTGGACAGCGGAGTACTCCTTAATAAGTACATTAATTTCATAATTGTATTCATATTCTCATAGCAATATTTGAGGATAGCTAAATTTTCAGATCTATAACAAGCATCATCAATATCTTCAAACTCTTTAAACATAGATTCAATTTCATAAGCACCCATAAAAGCAACAAATTCTTCTATTTGTTCCACATCATAGTAATCATATATACCATTAGCATAAGAAGCTAAGGTTTTATTATCATTAAATTTCCATGAAAAAGGAAGGTGTGGAGCATTCATCTTAGAGCAACAGGTATAATCATATTCCAAGCATAGTTGTCTAGCATACCACTTCAATATATGAATATGATCCCATAATACTTTCCCTTTTTGTGTCAAGCGATAATCCCTAAAGTATTCACGTTGATCCAACGTTACTCACATTACATAATTGAATGGGGTTTTCTCAGGATTATTAAAGTAGTACGTAATATCTTTTACATAACCAACATCGAGGGTTTTAGGAGGTTCCCCATCTCCATGAGCAGCAAGTACACCTAATTTTTTTGGTATTTCATGTTCCATATCCATAACTAAAGATAAAGAACAACTAAGAACAGAAAATAAAAATTACTTAGTGATAAAGCAAACAAGCACACACGAGAATATTCACCCCACACTATGACTCCCCGGCAATGGCGCCAGAAAAAGGTCTTGATAACCCACAAGTATAGGGGATCGCAACAGTTTTTGATAAGTAGGTGTGTCGAACCCAACGAGGAGCTAAAGGTAGAACAAATATTCCCTCAAGTTCTATCGACCACCGATACAACTCTACGCACGCTTGACGTTCACTTTACCTAGAACAAGTATGAAACTAGAAGTACTTTGTATGTGTTTTTGGGGTAAGCTTGCAAGAAAGTAAAGAGCACGTAAATAAAAGCTAGGGGTTGTTTAGATAAAGACACAACTAAATTAGTTTTAGTAGAGAGCTTTTTGTTACAAGAAAGTTATTTGTCCCTAGGAAATCGATAACTAGACCGGTAATCACTATTGCAATTTTATTTGAGGGAGAGGCATAAGCTAACATACTTTCTCTACTTGGATCATATGCACTTATGATTGGAACTATAGCAAGCATCCGCAACTACTAAAGATTCATTAAGGTAAAACCCAAGCATAGCATTAAAGCATCAAGTCCCCTTTATCCCATACGCAAACAACCTACTTACTCGGGTCTGTGCTTCTGTCACTCACGCCACCCACCATAAGCAAATCATAAACATATTGCAAACCCTACAGCGGGGATCCCTCACGCTTGCGCGACACAGAGAGCACCATAGGACAGCACCAATAATAAAACATACAACTCAAACCAATCACGATCATCAAATAGCCATTAGGACAAAACAGATCTACTCAAACATCATAGGATAGCCATACATCATTGGGAAACAATATATAGCGTTGAGCACCATGTCTAAGTAGAGATTACAGCGGGTAAGAGATAGGTTACACCGCTGCATAGAGGGGGGAAGAGTTGGTGATGATGGCGGTGAAGTTGTTGGTGAAGATGGCGGTGATGATGATGGCCCCGGCAGCGCTCCGGCGCCACCACAAGCAAGGGGGAGAGGGGCCCCCTTCTTATTCTTCTTCCTTGACCTCCTCCCTAGATGGGAGAAGGGTTCCCCTCTGGTCCTTGGCTCCCATGGCGTGGGAGGGGCGAGAGCCCCTTTGAGATTGGATCTATCTCTCTGTCTCTCTCTGTTTCTGCGTTCTCTTCTGGCTCTGTTTCACCATTTCGCGTATATATGGAGATCTATAACTCCGATTGGCCTGAAACCTTCGCCGTGATTTTTTTTCCGAATATTAGCTTTCTTGCGGCGAAATAAGAGCGGCAACCGCCTTACGGTGGGATCATGAGGGTAGGGGGCGCCCCCCTGCCTCATGACCACCTCGGGCACTGGTTCGCGTTGATTTTCCTTCCAAATTTTCCATATTTTCCAAAAATAATCTCTGTCTGTTTTTATCCCGTTTGGACTCCGTTTGATATGGATATTCTGCGAAACCAAAAACATGCAACAGACAGGAACTAGCACTGGGCACTGGATCAATATGTTAGTCCCAAAAATAGTATAAAAAGTTGCCAAAAAGTATATGGAAGTTGTAGAATATTGGCATGGAACAATCCAAAATTATAGATACGACGGAGACGTATCAGTAGTATTCCTTACCCACTTCCCCCGCGGACTGGGATTTCCCCTCCACCCATTCGTCCATGGGCTCATGTTCTACTACGGCCTGGATTTTCATGATCTGGCCCCGAACTTGATCCACAACATCTCGGCGTTTATCGTCGTGTGTGAGGCCTTCCTCCGCATAAAGCCCCACTTCGGCTTATGGCTGAAGACCTTCAACGTCAAACCGAAGGTGGTGGGCGGCCAGCAGGTGAAGTGCGGAGGCGCCATGGTGGGCAAAATGCCCAACGTCACATGGCTCGAGGGCTCCTATGTGGAGACCATAAAGGGGTGGCAATCGGGGTGGTTCTACATCACCGAGCCGCGTGACACCAAATGGGCGGCGGCCCCGAATTCCGATCCGGAATCCCCATGTTGGTCACCTCCTGGAAAGAGAAGGGCCTGCCCTGGGGTAATCTGGTAGAGCTGACCGGACTCCAGACCTGCATCCAAAATATGATAAACAAGAAGCTCAAGCTTGTCAACCTAGTCCAGGTCATGCTCATCCGCTGGATCCTCCCGTGTCAACAACGGGCGTTCAATTTGTGGGAGTTCGACCCGGCCCAGCACCAGACTCTGAACGAGCTCTTCAATACAACACACAAGGACGTCTGGAAGATGTTGTTTAAGAGTGCCGAGGTTCCCCCTCCGCTTACCGAGGATCGCGGACTCAGCGCGCAGCGCCAAGCCGGCGCGGTAAGCTCTTTTATTACTTATAGGGTATTCATTTTCCCCAGTATAATCATATGCGGGATCTAAGCTCCCATACCTTTGACAGAAATGGCTAGAGACGGCCGAACAAATCGATAGCCCAGCCCCTCTGCCTGAAGACCCAGCAGACACTCGCTTAACGGAGATGCTGGTTCCGGCACCTTACGTGGTGCCGGAGAAGAAGGCCAAGAAGAAGGCCACAGGGACCAGGAAGGGTCTCCGGCGCCGGGTTATATCGGACTCGTTGTCCGAATACTCCGAAGAGCACTCCTCCCATGAAGACGACGAGGAGGAAGAAGAAGGTTCTCCCCCTCCCGCCAGGGGAGAAAAGAAAAGGAAGGCCGCCCCAACCGGGGGGGGCGAAGGGTCCAAGAAGGGAAGGACTCTCCTTCCGGACTGTTCCACCACCACCGCCGATAGCGAAGACGAGTTGTTACCCAGGGCCAAGCCCCTGGCGAAGTCGTAAGTATTCGGATACCAGAGTAACTCATAGCATACTTTTGTCGCACTGCTTCTCCTAACGCCGAATATGATTATGCAGTCCGTCTCGAGCCCATATCGACGTATCCTCGTCGGATGGTTCTTTGGACCCGTCGGCTATGAGTAGCGGTTCGCTTCCGACCGCCTCCACCCCTCTCCCTACGGACAATGCCGAGGTGTTGTCTCAAAGGGCACCAAGTCAAGGGGAGGTAGTCCCCGAGGCGCCCAAAGGCGACATTCCGGACCCTGGGCGCAAAGGGAGCAAGACCCCCACGGTCTCCAAGTTAGGCCCTAAGTCGAACACCGCACCGGAACCACTAGTGGTCTCGGACTCCGGCAGGCGGCCTCCTGCTAAGAGGGGCAAGCCGCCCGTGCCGGTGACCTCCGTCCTTCCGGAGGCACCGGACAACTTGCTGGAAGTGCTTAGCGGCGCTTCCATCGACGAGGAGCACCGCACTATTATGAGTGCGGTGATCAAGAAGGTTCAGTCCACCAAGAGTGGACTGACTGAAGCTTGTGCCAGCCTTCTAACAGGCTTTGAGGTAAGTATTTAAAATATAGGAAAATATTACCGCATAGACAGTAGCCCCTGATGCTCTGTTTGGTGTTCACAAATAAAAGACGAATAGAGGATCAAATAATATCTGCAGGAGTCTAATACAAGTATGTCTATATGCGTATGCAGGCTTCGCCGCTCACCTCTGCCGCACTGACTGCAGAGGTCGCCGCACTGAAGCAGAACCTTGAGCGGTCCGAGAAAGAGCTCGGCCTTGCCAAGAGGCAGCTCGAGGAGAACAAAGGTAAGTAATACCTTGTCTATATATATATATATATATATATATATATATATATATATATATATATATATATATATATATATATATATATATATATATATATATAAGAAATATGGTTGCAAAATGATAGGATCATCATGAATGTGCAGGGGCCATGACCGAAGTGGCGGCCCTGAAGCAAGCGTTGTATGAGGCCGAAAACAAAGTGGCCAAGGAGCGCAACGAGCGGGAGAAACAAGAGGCACGGGTGGACGAGGTGCAGCAAGAGCTCCAGGCTCTCGTGAAGAAGCACGAGACTTTGGAGCTTGACTCGAAGACGCGAGAGTCTGAGCTTGCCGCAGCCCTCGAGAGCACAAAGCATGCCAAGGCTGAAGCCCAAAAGGCCCTCCAGGAAATTGAGGTGGTGAAGAAGATAGCGGCGGGTAAGGCATTCATTATGCAAAGCAAGCATGTGAAAGTAAATTACTTGTTACTTACCCAAGTACGGAGCTCTCCAGGAACATTCGCAGATTTGCCCCGCAGCGTGTCGGATGCCGCAAAGTACTACCAGGCCGAGGAGGGAAGCTCGACGGAGAACTTGTTCTGGTCTCAGTATACTAGGACCGAACACCCGATGCCTGCAAGCGACCAGCTGAAGCAACTGGTCGAGCTGCACAAGGCGGTCGAACAGGCCATGAGGGGCCTTATGGTCCGGATGTGGCCTGGCAACTCCCTTCCCAGCAGCTACTTCGGCCTGGTGAGGCGGCTTGTGGATGCCTGCCCATGGCTGGAAGTCATAAAGTGGTCCATCTGCATCGAAGGTGCGCACCGGGCTTTTGCCCGTGCGAAGGTGCACTGGGCCAAGATGGACGCCGAAAAGCTGGTGAAGGAGGGGCCGCCGCAGGGCAAGGAGCATCGCCACCCTGAAATGTATTATAAGGGTGTCCTGAAGGGTGCCCGTCTTGTGGCGGACGAGTGTGCGAAGGATGTAATTTTTGAATGAACTTGCTCGTGTGATCCTGTATTATGAAAACTTGTTCATATGCGCTATGCAATGCTTGTTTGAATTTAAAATATTACCTTCTGTGCGGCTGTTTATCAAATCTGAGAGATGGCCAGTCGTCGGCTTCTGCCCCCATGCCATGAGTGCTGGGGTGTTCGGGATAAATTCGAGCACTCTTTTTCCTATTGTTGGGTCCTTCGAGGGAGGTGCTCAGCGCAACGAACAAGGCAATCAGACTATAATGCTTTATCACTCTCACTTAGCCATAGAAGTCTACAATTTTAAATTTTGGCGAAGCCCCTAGTATTCAGAAGGCCGAATTCGGGGCACTATACACGCCTAATCCAGACAAAGCCGACTCCTCGCCCTAAGCGGCATAAATCTTTAGGGACTCGAGACCTATCGAACAGCGACCAGCTCTCGCCTTATCATAATAGTCAGTTTTAGCTTGCTCTACTGAGGTGCTTGCCCAGATGAACCGGGGCACAATCGAAGTAGTTCTCCCGGTGCTACCTTAGCCGATATAGCGGAACATAAGGTACCAAAACATGGGAGCCGGGCAAACCCAACTATTGACCCAAGACATGATTCGGAGCTGATGCATATAATGCTATAAGTTCGGGGTGCCGCACTGTCGAAAGTGTTCGGACTTCTCACGCCGTATTATGGGGTACGCTTAATCCCCTGGCGTATTGGTCGTACCAGAGTGTACGGGTGCTGAATGTCATGAATGAACGTATATATAAAAAAGAATATAGAATGCGATAATAGACTAGTGCTATGCATTGTGTATTCAAAAAGGTGTGTCAAAGCATAGTGATACAAGTAGTGCGATTAAACAAAAAGTAGGACTATTTGACATGTCCCCTCCAAGGGCAAGCTGCGGAATGGTATTTAAAGCAGGTATTTCACTCGTTATTAGAGACCACCTGGGAGTTCCATGGTGCGATGTAGCTTGCTGCCTCCTTGGTTGTAGTATCGTGTGTTCGGCAATCGTACTGCCGGACGGGGTTTCCAGAGAGTAAAGTCCTGAAAGAGAGAAAAAATAACAAAGCGGGAAGCCCCTAGTGCAGTTGAGCCGCGTTTTGGGGCGTGTCGTAGTCGTGCCCCCTCCCCCACCTATGCCCATGGTATTTTCAATGCGTAATTATGTACGCGTGGCACAGATTTTGCCGTTTGGCGGGCACTGGGGTGGGGGCCTAATTGCTAAGAGATCTCGGAATGTACCAGGTGCAGATTACTCCGAGCGCGCTTGACGGTGTCCGGGTGTTTGATCACCGAACTGGTTGATTGCCTTAAGAAGCTGCTTTGCGCTTCTGCTGTGAGGGTCGCAGTGTGCTGCTCCGTGCGGAGAGAGCGCTCTGTGTTTCCATTGACTGTGATGACCCCTCAAGGTCCTGGCGTCTTGATCTTGAGGTATGCATAATGCGGTACCGCATTGAATCTTGCAAATGCGGTTCGCCCGAGTAGTGCATGATAGCCACTGCGGAATGGGACTATATCGAAGATTAACTCCTCGCTTCAGAAGTTACCCGGGGATCCGAAGACCACTTCCAGTGTGACTGAGCCTGTGCAATGGGCCTCTACACCTGGTATGACGCCTTTGAAGGTCGTTTTTGTGGGTTTAATCCTTGAGGGGTCTATATCCATTTTGCGCACTGTGTCCTGATAAAGCGGGTTCAGGCTGCTGCCGCCGTCCATAAGGACTCGAGTGAGGTGAAATCCGTCGATGATTGGGTCTAGGACCAGTGCGGCAAATCCGCCATGTCGGATACTAGTGGGGTGGTCCCTGCGAACGAAGGTGATCGGACAGGAGGACCATGGGTTGAACTTTGGGGCGACTGGCTCCAACGCATATACGTCCCTTAGTGCACGCTTCCACTCCCTCTTGGGGATGTGGGTTGCGTATATCATGTTCACCGTCCGCACTTGTGGGGGGAACCTCTTCTGTCCTCCGGTGTTTGGCGGCTAGGGCTCCTCCTCGTCATCCCTATGTGGCCCCTTATCCTTGGTTTCGGCATTTAACTTGCCGGCCTACTTGAACACCCAACATTCCCTGTTGGTGTGGTTGGCTGGCTTGTCGGGGGTGCCATGTATTTGACACGGGCGATCGAGTATGCGGTCCAAACTGGACGGGCCCGGAGTACTTCTTTTGAATGGCTTTTTCTGCTGGCCGGGTTTAGAGCCTCTGAATCCGGCATTGACTTCTTTTGAATGGCTTTTTCTGCTGACTATTGATGCGGCGCTTGTGTTTGTTGCAACGTGACCTGCCATTGCTATCCTTGGTATCCGAAGTACCAGGGTTCTTTGATATGTTATTGCTGCGAGCCAGCCAGCTGTCCTCTCCCGTGCAAAAGCAGGTCATGAGTGTCATGAGGGCTGCCATAGATTTCAGCTTTTCCTGGCCGAGGTGTCGGGCGAGCCACTCGTCGCGGATGTTGTGCTTAAAAGCTGCTAGGGCCTCTGCATCCGGACAGTCGATGATTTGATTTTTCTTGGTTAGGAACCGTGTCTAGAATTGCCTGGCCGATTCCTCTGGCTGCTGAATTATGTGGCTCAAGTCATCGGCATCTGGTGGTCGCACATAAGTGCCCTGGAAGTTGTCGAGGAATGCGGCTTCCAGATCTTCCCAGCAGCCAATGGATTCTACTGGCAAGCTGTTCAGCCAATGCCGAGCTGGTCCTTTGAGTTTGAGTGGGAGGTATTTGATGGCGTGTAGATCGTCACCGCGGGCCATGTGGATGTGCAGGAGGAAGTCCTCGATCCATACCGCAGGATCTGTTGTACCATCGTATGATTCGATATTTACGGGTTTGAAACCTTCTGGGATTTGGTGTTCCATTACTTCGTCTGTGAAGCATAGGGGGTGTGCGGCGCCTCTGTACTGGGCTATATCACGACGTAGCTCATATGAGTCTTGTCCGCTGTGTTTGGCCCGGCCGTATTTACTTTTATTGTATCCGGCGTGACGGTTATCGTCTCGCGTAGTGGCGCGCCCTCGTGATCCGTAGATCAATCTTGCGTGTTTTGCTTTGTCCTCCAATACGTCTCGCAGGTCTTGCGTATTTCCCCGTGCCTTGACATTTTTATTTGAGTGGCGTCGGGGTGCGGGCTGAGCTTTTGGCTAAAATGTCTCTCTGTCGCGGCCACGAGGTGGCCGATCAGCCACGTCGTACGCTGGAGATGTAGGTTTTAATGCTTCCTCCTCCAGTCGGGGTAGCAACCTGCGCTTTGGGTAACTCTTGGAGGGGCGTTCGAGTTCATATTCCTCGGCCGCAAGGACTTCAGTCCATCTGTCAGCTAGCAAATCTTGATCAGCTCGGAGCTGTTGTTGCTTTTTCTTAAGGCTATTTGCCGTGGCTATAAGACGGCGCTTGAAGCGCTCTTGCTCGATGGGATCCTCAGGCACGACAAATTCGTCATTGTCGAGGCTTGCCTCGTCTTCGGAGGGAGGCATGTAATTATCATCCTCCGCCTCTCCATCTGCCGCTCTCTCGGGAGGGCTGGCTTCTCCATCCTCCTGCTCTAAATCTTGCTGGAGGGGATTGTCGTCATCTTCGGCACTGTCCGGAGTGCTATTATCTCCTATGCCGGTATCACCGCTTTTGCTTTGGCGAGACTTAGAGCGGCGCCGCTGACGTCGGCGCTTGGGTTGCTTCTTGGAGGGGTCATCCTCCGTTGTCCCTTCGCCATTGCCTTCTTTGGGTGTGTCCACCATATATATATCATATGATGAGGTGGCTGTCCAGTGCCCTGTGGGCAGTGGTTCCTGTTCGTCTCCTACATCGTCGTCCATACTGTCGATGTCTTCGGAGTCAAAGTCGAGCATGTCGGTCAAATCGTCGACAGTGGCTACTAAGTGGGTGGTGGGTGGGCGGAGAATTTCTTCGTCATCCGCATCCCAATCCTGTCGGACATAGTTCGGCCAGGACTCTCCTGACAAGGAGAGAGACCTTAATGAGTTCAGTATGTCGCCAAAGGGCGAGTGCTGAAAGATATCCGTGGAGGTGAACTCCATGATCGGCACCCAGTCGGATTCGATAGGCACGGGCGCAGGCGGTTCGGAGTCCGTGGCCAAGGAAGAATCCGGCAGTTTGGCCTCACGGCTCTCGTGAGGGGTAAGGTCGATACTCGGCTCGATCGCCGCTGAGAATGCGGCCTTCGTGGCGGGGTCTATCCGGTAGAGCACACATCGATTGATATGCCTCTCCCAGCTCCTTCTTTATGGCACACATCGATCGATATGCCTCTCTAGCCAGGTGTGCCTAGCACAAACACAAGCTTCCCTTCTTCTCTTGTCACCGTCCATGACTCAATCCCACCACTCTTTTCATCGTTCTCATACTCGCACACTCCTACCCCTCGATATAGTATGCCTCTCGTACCACCTCCTACATGCATCCCTCTCTCTCTCTCTCTATCCTTCTCCTCGTGCCTCATTTTCTTCTAACACACACATGCATGTATACCGATCAATCTCCCAACAAATACCTAGATTGACTTTAACTACCCCCCCCATCGATCGACGTACCTCAAAAGTTATGTCTCTCCTTTCTCTTACAAAGGGTGATTGATCTTCCTATGTAGTTATGTCTGCTTACCACAGCAACATCGTCCCCCCTCATCATTCGTGCATGCCTCCTGACCCGTCTCTCACACGCACGTGCACAGACAACAAGCAGCCATCTCCTCTCTTATTCATATTGCGGGCGTGCCCTCCGTTTGTCTAGCAAGCCTATCCCACCATTTGTTAGAAGCAACTCCACTACCACCCCCTCCAACACTCTAGCTCTGTCTCTCTCCCAACCTTATTCATCTCCTGCACATATGCATGGATGCCGATCGATCTCCCTTAATACATGAGGAAGATCGATCTCCTTAATACATGAGGTAGGCCTCTCTCCTCCTCCACACATATACCAGCCATTGTACCTCTATAATTAATTGGGCCTCCCTCTTCCCCCACCACACACCGGCAGTCGAGCGTTGCAGGTAGGTATCCATGCCACAGAGACAAACTGCACATGTCCCATCTCACGTTCCAGTAGGCCAGCCACTCTATATCTTTGACGTGGGCACACACAAATTCGATGGCACTCTTTATCGGTCGCGCGCACACACACACACATCATCCCTCTCTTCGATTCTATGGACACCTCAAGCCGATGATACCTCCACTCTCTTCTCGTGGATCGCCCCCTCTATATATATGTTATATACAGGACTCTATTTCACACACATTGCATATGTTACATTTTTTATTGACCCCCCCCCCCACACACACACACAAAAAACTCTCAAGAACCCACACAATATATCTCTCTAGGTTTGTATCTCTCTCGCACAACCCCACGCAGGTGGTGTACGTATACAAGAAGAGAATAGGTGCACCGTGCACGTACTCACGCTTCGTGCCCAGCCACACCCGCGCGGGTACACAGTGGAGCTCATTTCTTTACGAAATGGCAGCCCACGTGCTAATTTGAACGCATTTAGCGGTTGTTTACCTAGGGAGGTCGTGTACCACGCGTGCACGAAACAAAGTTCGACTTGACGCGTTGCCGCGTTATTTTTAAATAAAGTTATAGCACTCAATGCCACGTACACAGAATATAAAACGATTTTTATGGAGAAAAAGGTAGTCCGCTCACTATATACAATGGAGCCTGCCTGCCTGGTTTGTCGCTCTTCAGAGTATCTCACACAAGGCTCCAGTGGCCTCTCTCTCTCTCTCTCTCACCGTTGGTCACTGACCCGGCCGCATCCCGTTCGCTGGGGGAAAGGGAGTGTGGTGGCCTCTCTCTCTCTCACCGTTGGTCACTGATCCGGCCGCATCCCGTCCTCCGAGGGAAAGGGAGTGCAGTGGCCTCTCTCTCTCCCACCGTTGGTCACTGATCCGACCGCATCCCGTCCGCCGGGGGAAAGGGAGGAAGTGCATCTTTTCTCCGTTCGACAGCGCCGAGGCAGCACGTCCCGATCTGCGGTACACGCCGTTCTCTCTGACCAAGCTCCAGCGCGGCAGGGCCTACGCCACCTGCTTGCAGATTCCGCCCGCCGCCGCTCACCTAGTTACATCCCGACGACCTCCAGGTATCCCCTCCGGCCTTGCTCCACTGCCCGTTTTCCCACGTCGCTGCATGTGGATCTTCCACAGTTCTTTGCCCAAAACGTAGCTCGTCCGGCGTACTTTCCATATTGCATTCTCGTCCTCACACCGTTTTAGATAAACACAACCGTGTTGTTATCTTCCCTTGGGACAAGGAATATGCTTCTTTTTTGCTGTCGCTTGTGTCATCAATTGTTATTGGCCAGTAATTGTTTCCTTTCTACCTCTTTTTTGCAAACAGGGCTATCCATTTCACCTCGTTGCTATTGGGACCTTTTGGTGAACTGCACAATTCACTTTTTTCTTAAGAGTGTTTTGTGCAGTTGTACTAAAATGTCACACGGGCAACGTCTCTACATTTCAGTGCGACTGCACAAAGGGAGATTGGTTTTGCTCTATCCTCCTCATCCAACTCCGAGCCTAATCTTCTCCAACTAGATAGTCTTAAGAGAGATTGCAAAGGTGACCGGCTTCTATTTGTGTGTTTATTGTTTCATCAGCAGTCCTCTATGATCGTAATCACACTTGATATCTTTGGAACAGGGACGCTCAACTCTATTTTAGTGGAACTGCACAAAATGATCGGAATGTTGCATGCTCCAGACAGCTACTTTTTTCCCAACATGCCTTGTTGATTTAGACAGAGCTGGGGGACGTTGCTGCCAATGAAAGGATGGATCAATTTTAATTTAACACCCTCTCACAACTTTGTCTTCAGTTGTGATGTAATTATTAGCTCTGATCTGCTAATAATTGACATGCATTAGCAAGGAAGTTAATTTTTTATTGTTTCCGAAAGAGCATCGATGGCAAGACACGCGAAACAAAAGTTGAAAGCTCACACCATTGTACAATTTCATGTCGCTGGAAAATTATTTGTATAGTACGTCAATTATGTAAACAAATGATGGAAGCTTGATAGCATTGCCAGGTGCCTCTTCATCATCCGGGTCCATGTGCCATGCACAAAATTATACTCCTTTGTTCCTAAATATTTGTCTTTTTACAAATTTCAAGCGGGCATATTTTAGAGTATAGATTCACTCATTTTGCTTCGTATGTGTACTCCATCCGTTCCTAAATATTCTATTCGTCTTTCCAGATATTTCAACAAGTGACTACATACGGAGCAAAATGAGTGAATCTACACTCTAAAATATGTCTATATACGTCCGTATGTGCCAGTCCATTTGAAATCTCTAAAAAGACAAATATTTGAGTAGTCACTCGTTGAAATCTCTAGAAAGACAAATACTCCGGAGTATATTTAAGAACCGAGGGGGTAGTGCACAACCGCATGGGAGACTCAGCCCGGTCGTTGCACCGCATTAATAGTGAGTAATGAGCAGTCAAATCATAAGCCCCACCTTTCCCACTGTAAGTTGCTCTGAAGAAGCAATCATCAATACGATCTTCTTTGAATCCGCTCATACTACTCCATCCGTCATTGTTTATACAGCGCACTTCAGAAAAAAGAAAAAAAATCTGTGGGACCAAGGCGACTAGCGATCGGCCTGAAAAATAGCATTGGTAGTTATAGCATGGCGTCTATTACTAGAGGGAATAATGCATACACACATGCATGCAGTGCTTCCACCCCGGGTACACACATGCGTGCACTTACTCCACTCCGTAGTAGTACAGTACATGGAGAGAAAATTGTGGACTTGATTGCGGTTACCACGCCCTAATTAATTGATCATTAAACCAAACGCGTCTAAAGTCTCTCTGGTGGTGGAAATGCATTAAGAGAAATGCATCATAATGAAGCGCGCCCTGTAAACTGTGACGGAGGGAGGAGTAGTATGAAGGTGCAAAATCAAGTACGCGTACTACTGCGCTTGTCTCTTCGCCTCTTCGTGAAGTCGAACAATGATGGTACTCTGCATGTTGGGTACTACAGTGTATGCCTCTGACAATCTGACACCGAATGGACTGATGCATGTCCACCGAGGGTAGGTTGCATTAGTCAAAAGGCGTAAGCGATCTTCACCTTGTCCTGCAAGCTTCTCCTCGTTCTACGAGTTGACGAGACACACCAAAAAGTAGTGCTAGTCCATACTCCCTCCTTTCCGGTTAATATGGCTTAATCTTTTTTGCGGGTAAATGAGAGAGCTTTATTCATATATAAGCATTCTTAGGACGATCATCCAAGACACTGGTCACTAGGAAGCGAGGTACCCCGCAAAAAAAGTAGTAGGAAGCGAGGTGTTTCATCAAGCCAGCTCCCGGCCACATTCAAAGTGTAGCAAGCACGGTTCGCACGAAGATGTGCCGCACGGTTTGCTGACCTGTTTACATGCTGAATAACAAAAAAAGAGGAAATATTACTGAGCGCTACTATTTGTAACAGGATATGAGCCAGAATTAAGCGAGAATTGTGGCGAGTGTTCCATGCAATCAACTTCCATTATCACATGCGAGAACCCTCGAAGAGAACCAAATGTGTTGAAGATTGCTTTATCACATTTTAAAATTATAATAAGAGTGCAGACGCTCCTCCATCCGGTTCCTAGTACTAGTATAGCACGTACCTTTATGGACTATAGTAGTAGTACTAGTAAACTTTGCGCTTGGCTGTTCGGGAAGTCGAACAATAATAGCACTAGTAGTATAGTGTATGATTCTGGCAATCTGATACCGAATTAACTGTTGCACGTCCACCGCCTGAGCGAGGGAGAGCTTGCATTAGTCAAAAGTTTCTCCTTGTCCTGCGAGCCACCGCGCGCAAGCTTCTCCCGTCCTGCAACCTTCTCCTCGTTCGGCAAGTTGACGGGACACAACAAAGTAATGCTAGTCCATACTGCCTCCTCTCCGGTTAATATGGCTTAATTTCAAACGAGATAAATACATTGTCTGTCACTGTATATTTATAAAAAATACGGTCAGTGGACTTCATAATACGCTCATTGCGCTCAATATATATATATATATATATATATATATATATATATATATATATATATATATATATTCCGGTGTTCATACTGTCACTAGCTCACCCTGACTGAGTATGTGTGTGCATGCACGTGTAGGTTGAGCACTTGAGCGTGACCGTGTGTGTTCCTCGTGTGCTCGGACATGCATGCATTAGGGTGTCGCGCGCGTTTTTGCGTCCATGTGTACGTGTGACTATTGCATACACGTAGGGGGAGTACGTGTAGGGGCCACTAAGGAGCAGTCAAATCACACAGTAAGTTAGTTGGAAGAAGCAACCATCATTTCACTCTTGAATGACACGTACGCAATATAAAATGGTTGATATGGAGAGAAAAAGAAAACCACTATATATACACTAGCAGGAGCCTAAGCTACAAGCCTGCTTGCTTAGGTTGCTCTCTTCACAAGCATAGAATGACGGGCCTGATCCCGCAGCTGGGGGAAGGGAACAATGTTCTGCATAGATGTCGGGGATATACCCCGCGGTGTAAACCGGCCGGAAGTTAACCCGGCCGGACTTGGCGATATTCGTCTGGTGACCCGCCCAGACCTGGCGGTTTACCAGCAACCCGTCGGGACGTTGTAACTCACTGGTAACCCGACGGACGGGTCAGAAGAACGACAAGACCAGGTGGCCCGTCTGGCGGTTCAGGAAGGCCGGTTCAACTATTGAGGGCCGGTTTAAGAGGAAAGGAATATTTACCTTACAAGGAGTTAAAGCCAGGACTTGTATCCGGTTTGTATTAGAGATAGACTAGTCCTAATCCCAATAGGACTCCACATGTAAACCGCCCCTTCAGCATATATAAGGAGGGGCAGGGCTCCCCAAAGAGGGGGTTTTTAGAAGTTAGAAGCGACAAGCAATCAATAATCTCTAGGGCTAGACACAAAGAGCCGGTTTACGGCGTCTCCCTCGGGATGATAATGAGACCTAGCCTCAAACAGCATGTAGGGTTATTACCGGATGATGTTTCCCGGGGCCCGAAGCTGTCTAAATCCTTGTCTTGCGTGTTGATCCGCCCTGCGTCTCTCGTCCCACTCAACCCCTCTCAAGCTACCACATAGATGCGTTGGCCTCGCGACTAAGTCCTGACACTAAGGACATCTGCCGTGACAAATCCACGACAGTTGGCGCCCACCGTGGGGCCTGCGCACGGTGGTGATGAGTTCTTGAAGGGATCTTTTCTAGGGTTTTGAGAAGATCGCGACCCGTCGGATCAGCAAGAGCCGGTTTCGTCTATGGAAGTGGATGCGTGAGGTCGATCCTCGTCCAAGCCTCTTTAAACCGGGACAATCGGCGAGTCACCATTGTTGTTCCATGGAAAATTATCCAAATCCAAGGTGTTCAGAGACAGTCAACAGGGATCACCTGCGTCATCTGCCAGTACAAACCGCAATCAGATAGAGGATTATCAGTATTCACGTACAGATCATCTGTCGTTCAGAAACATCAGGTGATATCCATCTAAATTTCTCTTATTAATACTTATTGTTTTTGTCAAAAGAACAATTACTTTGCACTGTAAATATTTTATGCAGGATAATTACTTATGACAAAGGTATTGTTATACCGCGGACATGGAGCGCGTGCCAGTATAGTTTTGCAATGGCGTTCTTTCGGGCCATGCTGCTCGACAGATACACATGCAAGTCGCCGCCCCCGTTGTTCGGTTTACATCCGTCCAACGCATGCGGATGATTCATTGTCCGCGCCGGTTTACAAACATCACAGCCGACTCACCCGTCCGCACCGGTTTACCACAATGAGGCTGGTTCACCCGTGGTTAATTTCAGCTTCATACAGTTATCATCAACTTCATGGCGGGTTATTTCCGGCCTAAACACATCAGGTGATATCCATCTAAGATATATTTTATTAGCACATATCAAAGAGCAGTTTATCTTTGCCTTGGTCTGCAATACTGTTTATGCAGGACAATTGTTCATTACAAATAAGGCGCTATGTTATGGGCACGGAGCACGCGCTAGCAATATTCTGCATCGGCGTTTCGTCCGTGTCATACCGCCCGATGAATGAGCATGCGCAAGTCGCCGTCCCTGTGGTCCGGTTTACATCAGCTTACCGGGACCGCGCCCGCAATTAGCCCGTCCGTGCGGTTTATCGCACTTGCGATTGACTTGCCCGTCTGTGCCGGCTTACAGCGTCGTAACCGACTCTCGCGATCGCACCGGTTTACAACACCGTAGCCGTCTCCCGCGACCGCGCTGGTTTGCGGCGCGGAGGACTACTTGCTCTGCACCGGTTTACAATGCCGCGACCGGTTCATCTGTCTGCTCGCATGGCAGACTTGCCATGATTGATTTCAGTTTCACTGTGGTGATCGTCAACTCCGCGGTGGATATTTTCCGGCTAACATATCAGGACAAGTTGTCTGTTGCAAAAAGGGGATTATTATATCACTGAGCTATTGGATAACCCGTGCCGGTTTATATCGCGATCCAGATCGCGTCAACTCGTCAGGACCATGCGAATTACCCAATAGCGCATGCACAGGCTGCCATCCCCCGCAGTCCGGTCTACATCAACATACCGGGCCGCACCTGTCTGCGCGAGCCATTTATTGAGTATGAACATGTCACAGCTTGGGTAGCCCGGTTTTCTTTCAAATTGGAGGCAAATTATCGTCAACCGCCGTCTGCACTGGATGGATCAATGGGCAGGCGCACAAGTCACCGCCACTACAGTTTGGTTAACTTCAAATCACCGGTTGGAAGGAACCATTGGCCGAGTTGCTGACACAGTTCATACGGGATCAGTTACAACCCGCCGCAGTCACCTCAACCTTCTGTGCATTCACATCAACACCAATGATATACAAGTTATACCGTTTATATCACGGTCAAATATGGAGAATCTCAAGCCAACTCCTCGAGTCACCTTGAGACTTGGGGGCTACGATGATATGACGCAGCAAGTCTTGCCAGTTTCAGCCGGTTTAAGAACCCGAGGACGATGGAGGGAAAGATAACCCGATCCCGGAGGCTACTGTTATGTTGATGAAAATTTAAAGGCCGTCAGAAAATTTCCGGCTTAGAAAGTATATGACAGTTACAAAATCCCGACTCAATGAAGAAGTTTCGGATCACCAGAAAGGATTCTGGTTTGAAACCTGGCTGAAGGGAAGTCAGTATCACTGAAGCTCTCAAATATCCGGTTTACAATCCGGTTCAAGAGAAATCTATTCTCCCACAAAGTTCCAAAGCCGGTTTAACAATGTCCGGTTCAAAAAGGAATTAACTTCTCGCAAGTTCGAGTTTAAAGGCCGTCAGAAAATTTCCGGCTGAAAATGAAGATTCCGGTTTAAAATCCGGTTCAAGGGGAAGATGTCCCCCACAGCTTTGAAGCTTTCAATATCCGGTTCAAGATCCCGGTTCAAAAAGAATTTACCTCTTGCAAAAAAGTTAAAAATTACTGAAGAGGACCTGCTGCCATGATGCGCGGTTCAAACATGGGTATCCGACCTTATTGGCTTGACATATTATTTATCACATGGGGGCTCCCGCTTTGTAAAGCGGGGTATCTATTCTTTATATCATGCGTGGTTACACGGAGTGGATTCGCTTTAGGGCAACCTCCGGTTTACCCCTTGAGGTCGCTTCACAGAAGAGCAACAAAGTCAGTTGGGGACCTAGTCGACTTGAACCGTAGCTACACCTCCTGGGAGCTTGGTCATGTCTTGACGACGGTAATGCCTTCTGGCTGGCACATTTGCCACTAAGTCAGTTGGGGACCTAATCGACTTGAACCGTAGTTACACCTTATGGGAGCTCGGTCATGTCTTGATGATGGTAATGCCTTCTGATCGGCTTTTAAACAGCCAATAAGTCATTTGGGGGCTTGGTCGTGTCCGAACCAATGCAATGCCACTTGATCAACCCTAGGCCACTGAGTCACTTGGGGGCTTGGTCGAATCCGAACCAATGCAATGCCACTTGGCCAGCGTAACGCCACGCGTCATTTTGGGGTCCTGGCTGACTGGCACCATTGCTACGCCTTCGGGGGGCTTGGTTGCGTCTGACCATGGTAATTCCATCTGACCAAGCTCAGTAGAGCTCTTCTTTTGCAAAAAATTGTTGCCATTGCTTTTGCTTTAATAGCCTTTCTTGAGAAGTTGCTATTTTATTTGCGTTTTTTAAAACGACAGTATTTTGTACCGGTTCAAACAGCTAAATTGGCGGAACACGGTCCATTTTTAGACCGGAGATTATCTGCCCGGTTTGATTTTCTGTTACCATCCTATTATGGAGTAAACCGGTGTTTATCAACCCGGCTCGGCTTTCAACTACAAGTTGTGAGTGCATGATCAAATTATAATCCGGAGATTATCTGCTCGGTTTAATTTTCTGTTACCATCCTATTATGGAGTAAACCGGTGTTTATCAACCCGGCTCGGCTTTCAACTACAAGTTGTGAGTGCATGATCAAATTATAATCCGGAGATTATCTGCCCGGTTTAATTTTCTGTTACCATCCTATTATGGAGTAAACCGGTGTTTATCAACCCGGCTCGGCTTTCAACTACAAGTTGTGAGTGCATGATCAAATTATAATCCGGAGATTATCAGCCCGGTCTGATTTGACTACAAGTCACCAGTATATATATGGTTAATCCGGTGTTTATCACAACCCGGTACGGTTTTATCATAAATCGGCGCAATATGGAAGGAGTTATTATTACTCAAGATTGGGGTTATCACTCTTACTACAAAAAGTTGGTAAACCAACGATGTGATTCAATGTCACAGGTATGATATATTTCATATTTTTAAGTGCAGCCCTGGTTATAAACCCAGGTTATATGTTGAGCATTATGACCCGTCCGACGGTAAACCGCCAGGACACTTTAAACTTGTTGTATGCAGAAACAGGTTGAATAAAGCATGATTATAAATTATCCGGTGTTTGTTAAACCGGCCTGGCTTTAAGACAATAAGTCGCCAGTATGATGATAAATTATCCAGTGTTTATTAAACCGGTCTGGCTTTGGACTATAAGTCGCTAGTATATATTTGGATTGCGCCATTGGAATCATGCGCTTATAAATTATTGGATTATATTATTCAAATAGCCAAACTTGGCTGAATTTTCATTATGATATTGGATGAATAAAGGTTTTCATACGAGATTATATTATCTTGAATGGCCAACATGGCTGGATTTTTATTACGGTTATTAATATTATGATTAAGGTTTTCAAAGTCGCTTTAGCACAATGGTTATCATTTTATACAATTGAAGGAATAGTCCCGAGTCGCTGCAGGCTTACAACCCGGCACTTGGGGGCTACATTATTCAAAATTGAGATTACATCAAATATGCAAGTCTCATGTTGCGGCAAGCATGCACCATGACACTTGGGGGCTAATGCAAGGTCATTTTTGCTCATCTTATTGAAGACCCAACTCATCACATTGTAATGAGCTGGCCCTTGGGGGCTACCAATTGCTCCTGTCAACTATTCAAGGTACAAAGCTTTTTATCTATTATATTGAAGGGTCTACTGCTCAGTTGGTAAAGCACAAGGCTCTTAACCTTGTGGACATGGATTCAAGCCCCATGATGAGGGGTTACATCATATGATGTTATTTTCATAGAAGTATATATCAAAGTCCCAGCTCAATATTATCTTACTGAGCCGGCCCTTGGGGGCTACACATTGCTGTTCAAAGTTTACAAGATTATACTTACAAAGTCCCTGCTGATAATTACATAATGACCCGGCCCTTGGGGGCTACATTGGTTGAAATTTTATGGGCATCAATCAATTACAAGTCCTAGGTTGCTGCAAGCATGACAACCCGGCACTTGGGGGCTACAGGTATTATATTATTATCGAAGAAAGATTTTCAAATTCTCTGTTGAGCAAGTTAGATTGACCCGGCGTCACCAATCGTTATGACCCTGTGGCTGCAACCCGGTGTCATCAATAATCATAAACCGGTGTTGGCAACAATCATAAACCGGTGTTGGCAACAATCATGAACCGGTATCTGCAACAATCATGACCCGGAATTATCAGTTTTTATAACCCAACAGTTTTTGGCAACGATAAACCGGCAAGTTCTGCATCTTCAAACCGGTTGAATATCAGATGAGTATTTCAAGACCAACATTTCTTAAACCGGCGCTTTGGAAGCCGACTCAAGTGGATTATTCTTTACAATATTTTTCTATGAGAAACCAATGTCAGCAATTTGAGTATGAAGCTGGTTATTAACCTGGATTTTCTAGAAGGAGGAATGACAAGGACTTAAGGATGATCAGGTGCCGGTTTACAAGAATTCTTAACCCGGAGCGCAACCTGTCAAATTTGTTCTTATGTTTATTTTGCAGCATAAGTTTACCATGGATGAATCCAAGCTAAACTTGGGGGCTAATGTCGGGGATATACCCCGCGGTGGCCCGTCTGGCGGTTCAGGAAGGCCGGTTCAACTATTGAGGGCCGGTTTAAGAGGAAAGGAATATTTACCTTACAAGGAGTTAAAGCCAGGACTTGTATCCGGTTTGTATTAGAGATAGACTAGTCCTAATCCCAATAGGACTCCACATGTAAACCGCCCCTTCAGCATATATAAGGAGGGGTAGGGCTCCCCAAAGAGGGGGTTTTTAGAAGTTAGAAGCGACAAGCAATCAATAATCTCTAGGGCTAGACACAAAGAGCCGGTTTACGGCGTCTCCCTCGGGATGATAATGAGACCTAGCCTCAAACAGCATGTAGGGTTATTACCGGATGATGTTTCCCGGGGCCCGAAGCTGTCTAAATCCTTGTCTTGCGTGTTGATCCGCCCTGCGTCTCTCGTCCCACTCAACCCCTCTCAAGCTACCACATAGATGCGTTGGCCTCGCGACTAAGTCCTGACACTAAGGACATCTGCCGTGACAAATCCACGATGACGTGGTCGAATCGGCGAGGGAGAAAACCCACAGTTGGTGCGTCCCAATCGGGGGTCACCGCGGTATGGGCCGATGCCGCGTCCCAACCGCCCTTCTAGCTACAGCCCGACGTCCCAGGTAGTCCATCTTCCTTTTGGAGCCGGCTTGCTCCACTGCCGTAGCTCCATCTCCATGTTGATCTTTCTCTACTTCTACCGGCTTCTACTTGTGATGAGTTTATGTCTCATGAACTAGTGCCAGTACTATTACTCTAATCACACTTCTTCAATATCTTTGCCATCAGGGATGCTCAAGTCGGTTTTAGTGGAACTGCACAAAAGCATCATATGGTCCGAGGGTGCCAGCCGTCTTTCCTTCGACAGGTTCTACCTGGCCAGGAAATTAAATCATGTTTAGGGTTTAGGGTTTTAGTCGTAGTGACCCCATCAGTAGTTTTTCTTTCGTACACACTCACAAATTTTTCCTTTAGTTGTGAAGTAAATATTGGCTATGATCTGTGAATCATTGAGATGCATTAGCATGCGTGTTAGTTTTCCTTTGTATTTGATGGAATGTTGTAACGGGGCAACCTTGGAATAGGAATGAAAATGGAGTGGAAAAGTTTCCGTTTTTCCGGAGAAAAAATGGAAACGAAGAGAAACCAATGTTTCGTTTCGTTGGATCGCGCCATCAAGCAAAACCAACATTTAAATCATGTCTGTCGTGTTCGTGTCTCACCCTCCTCCATGGCACGACCCCACACGGTTGCTCGGCATGCCACTCACTGCAAACCGAGTAGTATACCATAACTTTCCGGCCTGCTTGTCGATGGATCGCGCCATGGAGTACTAGCACTACTGGAAGAGATTGACGAGTTGGGGAAGGACAGCTAGCTGTAGCACGGACTCCCAAGAAATTTTTACATGCATGTTGTAGCCAGCTATTGCAACCTTTGAACGCGGAGCAGCCGCGTGCACCCGGAAGCGGCGCGGGCGACGCTCTCTCGGTCGGCGCGCCGCTTCAATGCCGGCGCAAGTGAGAGGTCATGTCCGCTCTGGCCGGGCATGAATGCGGCACTGACCGTTTCGAGCGGGAAGCACGTGCGCGTGATGAAGAGGGTTCGGGTTGGTCAGGACCGGCCGTGGCAGCGGTCCGGACATGCGCAAACAAGAGATGTTGTACGTTAATATTGCTGCGTATATAATTAACAACGTAAATAATGTGCTAGTTGGACAAATATGATTGGAGATGGAGATGGAAATGGAATTTTACGTAAACACGGATATGCATGTATATGTCTATGTGTGTGTGCGCGACGACTCTCGCGACCTAGAAGCGGGGGCGTGTTTTTGATCGAGTTTTCTTTCTTGGTACGTTAGAAAATCAGTTTGTCTAATTCACATCTATATGTTATTTAAGGATCTAAGCTCCCACAAGTATATAATGTAGCAACAAGAAACAAAAAAAACTAGGGAAAAAATAGACCACAAACAGAGTGGACATCAACTTAGATGTGACATAACTATGTCACATCTAGATGTGTCCTAGACAGACCCTTAAAAAATTGTCCGCCAGTTTTCGTTTCTTTTTTCCGGGAACGCGCGTATTCTATTTAAAACCACTGCTATGGAGAGATTTTTTTACTCCATTATAGCCTCTTGTTTGATAGAGTTTCTCGCGTCTCGCTCTCTCACCCTCTCCATATCAAAACATGATGACAGTGTCCACTCTATCTCTCTCCTCACCGGTGGTCACAGATCCGGCTGAATCCCGTCCGTTACGAGAGGTGAGGAGGTGCAGCATTGACGTTGTCGCCGTCGGCGACGGAGGAAGCCGATGCGCACCATCCTATGGGAGCCGGCGCTGGCGCGGACGAAGATCCTCCGCGCCCTTGTTCGCTGCCGTCGTGTGGGCAGATCCCGCCCGCCCGTCTAAACGACATCTCGCGCACCTGAGGTATAACTTCTTGTACTGGTCCAGCTCCCCAGGTCGCTGCGTGCGGGTTTTCTTCTATGCGGCTACTCCCCAGCACCCCATGCATAGTAGCTAGGGTTCGTTGGCTGGTCCAACATCACCTACTAGTACTACTATTATAGAGGAAATGCCACTCGAAAAGTCGTCCTGATTTATGCCTCGGTAGAGGTATACATGTTGTTTTGACAAAAAGTACATGGTGGTTGTGCGGTCATTGTCCATATGGTGGTAGTACTATCATTGGTTAAATGAAGAAATGCTTTTTTTTCTCGGGTATCCTGGTTTAGTTCCCATCAAGATAATTATGATGCTTCTGTTTGTTGGTGTACTTTTCATTAATTCTTATTGACAATTGAGATGTCGTTGCTAACCCTTTTTTATATTTTTGGAAATAGCGATGTGTGTCTCCATGCCCGGGCATGTCTTCCTCAATTTTAGTGGAACTACACAAAATTGGATGGCCATTGTTGTTCCGCCTCATTGTCCTCTGCCACGTGGTTCTTCCTTCCTCGATCTTGATTACTGAGAAGAAACAGACCATAGTGAGGATTTGTCGAACTTCATAGGTGCCTCACCAAAACTTGATGCCAAATGGATGATGCATCACCACGATGACCTATCGATGCTCATGGTTGCGCCTCATGGTTGCGTCGGCTGGTGAAGCTGATCGATTTTTGACGAAAAACAAGTTGTCTTCCATCAGTGCTCTTTGCTTGTTACGCACAAAGATAATATCCTTCGTCAGTTCACCTTGGTTGCGTTGGAGACGCAGTCGTCTTTCACGTTGGTGCAATTTTATCACATAATTGGCTATGAACCAAATGTTCCTCGAAGAAGGATCGACGTTGGTACTAAGAGCATAAGTTTTGTATTGATTTCTAAGCCTTCTCACAACTTTGTCTCCAGCTCCCCTGTAATTTTACTTGTCCAGCTATTAACTTTGATTTAAAAAATGGTGTGGACTAAAAACCCGGATGGACGTAGTAGCCCTCCATTTTTATTTACTCCGCATATTAGATTTGACTGAAGTCAAACTTTGTAATACTCTCAAACCTTTCCGATAATTGAAATTAAATTTCTTTATTTGTACACACTCTCACACGTTTCCGATAATTTGGCACATGTGTGGTTGTTCACTTAAGGGAGGGTAGTGTACCACACGTGAAGGACAGGAAGTGCGACCAGGACGCGTGGGCGTGGATCATTAGTTCATCAGAAGTAGTACTAGTTTTCTTCACTGTACATTAAATAAAGAGTTTCGTTTCGTACTTAAACAATTTAAAACGATTGTTATGGAGAGAATAAGAAAACCACTCCACTATATATTAGTCGTATACACGAGAGTACTATATGGACGCAGCTTCATTGACTTAGTGCACCTGCCTTTGGATTTATGACAGGTGGGCCCAAAATGTGGCTGGCTGACCTGTCATACAGCCAAAAGCAGGTGCAGTGAAGGCACCAGAGCTCAGTCCATACTACAGTAGTATATATAAGCGGGAGCCTCAGCGTTTGTTCGCTAGGGTTTGCACTCTCCACACGCTCGCCGCACTACATATATGTTACACGCTGGAGGCTCAGCGTTCATTTGCTAGGGTTTGCTATATTCATAGTCTCTCACCCTCTCTTCACCAGATCTAAACAAGATTGCCTTGGCCTCTTGTCTCTCTCCCCCCCCCCTCACAGCTGGTGAAGGAGGCATCCGTATCCAATCGCACTGGGAAGGGGAGGAGGTGCAACATTCACTCTATCGCCTTTGGCGAGGGTGGCAATCCACTGCCGGCTGCGCTGTTCTCTTTCACCCAGCGCCTGTGCGGGAGGGCCACCGACCCCTTCTTCCTCGCTGTCGTACGTAGTATGGGCAGATCCGGCCTCCCACCGCACGCCTTGCCACATCCTGACGACCCTAAGGTATTAGTTTCTTTGAAACCGTCGTTGCTCTAGCTGCATGTGGATCTTTTTCGATCTGTAGTCGAATCTAGGTCTTGGTTCAAAGAGGAAAGAAGGGTGCGGTGGGCTGGAGCAAGAATCTAGGACGTGGTTCAATGAGGAAAGGAGGGGCGGAAAGTAGTATAGACTGGCTATCCAGCCGCTTTGTAGGTCGAAAAGGGAAAAAGGGGGTAACCCAGTACACACATCTGTAAGGAACCGATCTCTTTGTTGAAAAGGGAAAGAAACTGGTGGGCGGGTAGTTTGTGCACGACTAGATTTGCTGCCCTCACATAGGAAGAAGGTTCAAAGAGAACAAATATTGTACCAGCGCATATATGCTGCTTGGCTACATACTCTGCATCACCCATTTATACGTGTGGACGCACATGGTGCTGGCATGTCCCATGCAGCTATTTTGCTGTTGTTAATCTTAGAATTAACTACTAATCTGTTTTAAGAGAATTGCTCTATCAATATGAATCAATGCAACCGTTTTAGAAATGCTACTGTCCTATACTTTGTTTTCCATCAAGATAAGGTAGATGCTTATTTTTGTGGCCGCATGTTTCATCCTCCTTTATTGGCCAGTAATTGTTTTTTTTTTGCCTCTTAAAACAGGGATATCTATTCAACTTGTTGCCATAGAAAACTTAAATGTCACACCGGCAACTTTGCTTGATTTCAGTTCAACTACACAATACTTGATTGGATTCCCTATTCGTGTTGGTAGATTCGTATTTTATGTTGGTCGTCTCATGAAAGGTCAGTACAGGCCTTCATCCACATGATTGTGCAGTGTGCTTTGAGATGTTGTGCTACTTGTATTGGTACTGTTTTAAATAAATGATGAATTGAAGCTATTGTATTGCTTTCTTTTCCCATTAAGTAGTGAACAAAAATGGGACCAACCCAGACATGATGCTTGTTGCTTTGTTACAACAAATTCAGCATCACGCCCTTTATAAGCCAGTAATTGATGCCACTCTCAGAATTAACTACTGAATCTTATTTCAAAACTGCAACACTTGTTAGGGATTGGCGGGATTACCATTTTTGTGGCCGCATGTTTCATCCTCCTTTATTAGCCAGTAATTGATTCCTTTTTTGCCTCTGTTTATACAGGGATATCTATTCAACTTGTTGCTATTGCGACATTTTGCTTCGCTACGTGAAACACTTTGCTTGATTTCAGTGCAACTGCACAAAATGAGATTGGATTTCCTATTCGTGTTGGCAGATTCATATTTTATCGTTGTCGGTCTCATGAAAGGTCAGTACAGGCCTTCATCCACATGATTGTGCAGTGCACTTTGAGATGTTGTGCTACTTGTATTGGTACTATTTTAAATAAATGTTGAATTGAAGCTATTGTATTGCTGTCTTTCCACATTAAGTAGTGAACAAAAATGGGACCAACCCAGACATGATGCTTGTTGCTTTGTTACAACAAACTCTGCATCACCCCCTTTATAAGTAGATGGAAGCACATACTGTTGTTGCGCCCACTCCCCCCTGGAACTGTTTATGCTTTTCGTTAATCTAATGCCGCTGGTAAAATTAAGCAATGCCACTCTCAGAATTAATTAACTACTGATCTTAGTTCAAAACTGCAGCACTTGTTAGGGATTGGCGGGATTACCATTTTTGTGGCCACATGTTTCATCCTCCTTTATTGGCCAGTAATTGATTCATTTTTTGCCTCTGTTAAAACAGGGATATCTATTCAACTTGTTGCTATTGCGACATTTTGCTTCGCTTAATTTTGGTGGAACTGCACAAAATGAGACCGGATTTCCATATATGTGTTGAGATCTCTTTGAGATCTTCCTCACGAGTTGTTTCAAATCTTGGTCTTGAATGGTCAGTACCGACCTTCCTCAGAATTAACTACTGAATCTTAGTTCAAAACTGCAAACACTTGTTAGGGATCGGCAGGAGTACCATTTCTGTTAGGGATCGGCCGGAGTACATGTTTAAGAAATGTATTGTTCAGATAATGTCTCTGTTATTATATATCAGTTACAGACTTACAGTGTTTTACAAATGGTACTATCCTGCTTTGTAGTTCTTTCTACATGTTTAACCAAGGTATTGTTAAGATAATGTCACTGTTAAAATGAATCAGTCGCATTGTTTTAGGAATGATACTTTTCTGCTTTTTCGTTCTTTATACATGTTGAAACAAGGCATTGTTAAGATAATGTCTCAGTTAATATGAATGAATCACACTGATTGAGAATTGCTACTCTCCTGCTTTGCTTCCCATTAAGATAAGGTAGATTATTAGATGTTTTTCTTCTGGGAATACAATTCATCAACCATTATTTCTCAGTAATTGTTTCCCTTATACCTTTTGTTGCTTACAGGGATATCAAAATTAAAGCTCGGTTTTATTCCGACTTCGATTTTAGTTCAACTGCACAAAAGGAGCCAATGTGTCCAAGGCAAACTGCTGCATTACTGGGTCCAGTTGGTCGTTCCACTTTGCAGAAAGAAGCAGTCACTGTTTGCGCTACATTACAGAAGGAATGACCGAGAAGCTTTACAGAGTATTAGGCCTTCCACTATGTAGGCCAAAAGAGGTGCCAATTTCACCTTTTCTTAGTTTGGCACCGAATCCCTCCATTGCTACAGTCGGTGCCATAAATATTAGACACCGGTGACATGACTAGTCTGCAGAGACCATTGGCAATTTAACAACACATGGAGTGCCCTGGGCAAAAAGTGCCCAAACAAGTACAAGAAGCGACATGACTCCACGATCATAGGCATTACATATTTTGAATGGGAAAGGCTTGTCAAAGTTTAATCATTGATGTTAGCAAGAAGCGACAGGACTCCACGATCATAGGCATTATATATTTTGAATGGGAAAACCTTGTCAAAGTTTAATCATCGATGTTAGCAAGAAGACGTTAGTTTAATATATTGGAATTGGAAAACCTTGTCAAAAATTGCTCATTGATGTTAGCCAGAAGACATGCATTTGATATTTTTGAGTGGGATGCCCTTGCTGTGAGCAGCGTCGAGTGTTTTTTCCTATTCCTGTGTTCAATTTAGAAGTAAATAGTTACTCTGCTGAGATATTCCTGTGTTAAGAGTTTGTTCTGAATATGTTCTATGTAATGCCAGGCCTTGTGTTTGATTGCAAAGTTGAGCTTGGAATGTTGTGGCATGCGGCATCACGAGCTGTTCACCGTGCCTCCTGAGAATAATGTTTCGTATTGTTTTGCATGTCGATCTAATGCCAGTGATTTGCTTGTTAAGAAGATCATCCTCTTCTGTTGTTTCCTTGCTTAAGAAGTTCATCGTCTGATGTTTCATTCATAGCCTATACGAAAAGTCGGGTAGGTTAGACATGAAACCATATGATCTTCCGACCAACTCATGATATTAGGCCGTGATTGGATCGTCGTTTTCCAACCAAAACCGCTTGTAAAACTGACGCTTGTAAATTAAAGCAGATGGTCTCGGGCGAAGGCGCTTGGTTGGTCAATTTCGACTAGTAAAATATCGGAAGTACTTGACACACGATAAAAACGCTGAACGACACTCGAACGATTGCTAATCCAATCGTTAGCTACTGTTTCAGCCTTGCCCATGGATGGCATGATACGCACGTCGTGCATGTATCGTCTAGTAATGTTGTCCATATAGCAGTGCTTGTAAAATATACACTAGTCTCTCAAATTACACGCGTAACCCGCCGGTTTTACTTACAGACCTCGGGCCCTCAGATTCATTACTCCTGTATTTTACGCGTTGTTTCCGATGACGAGTAAATTACACTTGTATGTTAATACAGGTTTGAAATAAATCAGAGCTCCCAAGCGCGGCCTTACCGCTTCATGCCGTCTCAGTTTCTCGAAGGTGCTCATAGGTGTCCGATGATCCTGGCTTCCTGAATGAGCAACGGGCACTGTATCAGACCATCCGTAGGGCCCGCGAGGCCCTCTCCGTTGTCCCTCGAGTTGTTGCACTCGCCGTGGCGCCGAGCATTGTTGACATCATCAACGAACATGAGGATTCAGGAGATGACTTTATTTTGACTGGATGACACTAGGGACCCACTAGGGCCATAGCCGTACGTACGCAAGTGCCTCCTTATTATGTACAACTATATTTTTTTTTGCTTTCTCCTGGTTTCCTGACATCACGGTCCCACACCATTGCCAACCTATGTAGTCAATATAAACGAGAGAATTGCACAAAGTGCGGCCGACAGCTGGGACCAAGCACCTCGAGCAGTATTTGTGTTTTTGAGGCGTGAGCACTGCAGAGTTTTTCTTGGCGATAATTTCGTTGTTGTTCAAAGGAGAGCAGGGTATTAACTGGGCGGGCTGTGGCCCGTCTAGCCCAGGCCAGATATCCATCCTAGATACTAATTTTTTCAAGATGAAAATGGGGCCCATCTATACGTCTTTTTGAGGAATACCCAGGCAAGGTCAACTTGTTCTTCTCCGCCCCGCTGGGCTGCAAATCTTTCCTAGGAGGGATGCATTAGGCTTAACAGGAAAATGGGCTTTAAAAAATAATAAATGGGATGTAATTATAAAAACTGGGCAGTAACTATAAAAAATGCACCAAACATGAAATTAGTTTATAAATATTATTTATGGATTTTGAAAATCTAAAATTTGCATTGTTGCGCGCGCAATGTTTCGTTGGTTTTTTACGTAATACAAATTTATATTTAATCTGACTAGAAATTTGGGGATAAAAATATTTTGGAGCCCATCAAAATGTGAGATATTTTATTGAATTCTGTCTTCAACGGTTGACTGAAATTATTAATCATTGTCCTAGCTAGAAAATGGACTGTACTTTTAACAAATTGTAAATGGGTTGTTGTAAATTCCACTAGAATTCCAAAATGGGTTGTATCTTTCAAAACGCAAATGGGCTATAAGTTCTCTGCCACACACTTGTGGGCCTACTAAGTGACGTGTCCCCTAAAAAAATAAGTTGACGCGTATGCAAGGCTTTGCCAACTTATTATAGTCAACACACGGTTCTAGCAGTAGTGGCCGTTGGATGTCTATCCAACGGATGCCATGCTTCTTCTTCAATCTCGAATATTCTTAGCTTCGGCCGCCCAAAAAATGATTCCTGCCCCTGACATCTGGGGTGCACCGTTTCGGAGGCTGACCTGTGGGCCTACTAAGTTGGAGCGTACCAAGGGCTTTGTCAACTTAGTCAATATAAACGATTCTAGCTTCAGTGACCGTACGATGTCCATCCAACGGCCATAGTGCTTCTTCAACCTCTGGTCTTCTTGGTCCAGCCGCCCAAAGTAGCGCCGGTCGTGCCGCCTGCTCCTGCCTCCTGTGGCCGGTTGTGCTGCCGCGGAGGCCTCACCACCCCCATACTACTCCCACCGCTGGCCAGGCCATCCCTCCACTCACCCACACCCCCTGTTATTCTACGGCGACGGCAACCTCACACCGCAGCCGAATCTGTGAACCCTCGTACTCCTCTCCGCGCGGGATTCCACTGCTGCGTGTTCCCCGGCTCCGCGTCGTCCCCTTCCCGGGCCTCGCCGTCGTCCAGACCACCACCCTGGTGCTCTCGGCGCGGCGTGGTCAACGTGGTCAACGACCGAGTTCCATCGGAAGAGTACTGTACGTGGAGAGACTGACAGCTGGGTCCAGGCGGCCGCAAGGAAGTGCATCCTTATTACGCGCAAAATAATTATTCCTCCACCTGACAGCAGGGACCCACCGAACGGGCCACCTTATTTCGTGAAAAAACGTTTCCCCCTGACTCCTCGGACCCATCGGACGGGCTAGCGTATTTCGCGAAAAAAAAACGTTCCCCCCGCTGTCAGCTCGGACCCACCGAAAGTGCCTCCTTATTACGCACAAAAAAAGAATACTACCCCTGCTAGCTGGGACCCACCATGGTGGGAGGCTGACTTGTGGGCCTACTAAGTTGACTGGGACGGGGGCCTTTGTCAACTTTAGTGAATATGAAGGATTCTAGATTTCGCTTATGCACATAATTCCACCAATTCAAATAGTACCATCTTAGGATGGCCCCTCCCACCTCTCCCCCTCTCCCTCTCCTCGCCCTCCCCTCCACCTACTCCAACCACTCCCATGGCGACATCTAGTGTAGTTTTTAGGAATGGAGGGCTTACTACACTGGGATTTTACCCTTGGTATTTCCCTGGCCGATCAGGTGAGGAAGAAATTTGGATCTACAGTGCACTTTTCCCCCTCCCGTGACACAAAGGAATTCTTCC
This sequence comes from Aegilops umbellulata, assembly GCA_032464435.1. NCBI lineage: Eukaryota > Viridiplantae > Streptophyta > Magnoliopsida > Poales > Poaceae > Aegilops > Aegilops umbellulata. The sequence continues at coordinate 294,975,706 of CP136060.1, forward strand.
TTGTCGTCACCTTTTCCTATGCTTCTTTCCCCTAGACTGTAGAGTCTGTGGGCATAGCCTTGCAATGCTGCATTGGTGGTCTTAGTACTGGTTTCAAAGTGGTTCAACTCAATCCTCGGGTTTTTCGTTTCTCGGTGGCTAATAATAAAGTTGGTCATTTCATCTATGGCCTCAAGGATCGGATCTGGACGGATTTCATTTGCCATTTTCACTTGTTTAATGGTCATTTCAACCGTAGCCACCTGGCGAACTTCTCTTGGCACGCCGATGAGGAATTGCTTTTGATCTCGGCTAGTAAGCCTATGGCTATCTCCTCCTGTCTGCGTTCTAACGATCATGCAGGCGTTCTGGACCATGTTTCGTTTAAGGAGCTTAGCAAATTCGAGCTGCAACCTATCAAGAATATGGTTTTCTCCAATTCTCACCATGCTGGAGCTTCTTCCTCGAGAGGCGAAATGCATCATCTTCAGCCGCAGCTTGATTCACAAATTCAAAATATCAAATTTGGATCCTTCACTGCTGGTCATCATGAGCCTACGGCTAATGCGCCTCCTGAGATAGGCTACAATTAATGAATGAATATCTTGAGCAGGCAAAATTTGAGGATGCTCAATTGCCTTCTTATTTACAGCTGGGCACCTTTAATTGCCTCATTACGACACCATATCCGGTCATTCCTCAGAGTTTTTTAGCCTCAGCCTTCAAATACGCGCCACCTCACACATTGTGGCCTCCTACTTTGTCGGCCCAACACAAAGCTGATCTGGCCCAAGCTAGCTATGCAAAACAGGAGATCACGCGTCTCGCCGATAATTGGGCCAATTTGTGCTCGCGTTGCCTACAATGGGGACACAGCCGTTTTTCTTGCCATAATAGGGTTATCTGTATTTATTGCTCCACACCTGATCACAAGGTGATTAATTGCCCTTTGCGAATTACCCAGCGCCCAAATTATGGCATCAAACCTCAGCCCCATGGAAACGACATTAATTCTCCGGATGTTGGGGCTCCTTCTGTTCATTCTAAGCTGGTTCGGTCAAGGCCTCCCACCACGCTCCGATGTAACTTTTGTGGAGCCTATAACCACGTGGCTCAATCCTGCTACTCCAAGCGATGGCACGCGAGATGGAAGTGGGTCCCTAAAAATATTGGGCTTACCAAATCTACCCCTGACACTACCCATTCTGCCTCGAGTTCCCAAACGGCACCGGCCTGCGTCAGCCTCTCCGTCCTGCCACCACCTCCATCCTTCCCTTCTGCTCCAGCCCTGCCACTCTCGTCCCGTGTTTCCACCATGGCCAACTATCCACTGAACCATGTTCCATTCCTCCCTCCGGGCTTTGTAGTCGAGCCTGGACCCGCGGATCGGGTGGTGCGCAGTGGGATGGTGGTCGGACCAATCCCTCCCCTCAATCACGATTTCCTGGCAATCGCCGAAGCTAGCAGCTACGTTCCTCTGCACCGCCGTGCAGCCGTCCGCGATGCTGTTCTAGGTTTGCTCCATGAAAATCATCTTTTTACTACTGAAGAAAGTGATCATCCTTTGGGCATTGGGATTTTCGGGTTTGCCACCAGATCCAAAGTGAAGCCCAGAATTGTTCCTTCGGCTCTGTCCAAGGGGAACACTGCTGCAACTCCACCTATGCAGGTTGAGAATGAAGACGCACCACCTCCGACTGACATTGCAACTATGCAGAATATTGGTACTCATCTCTGCACCATTCCTGCGCGCGAACTCACCTTAGAGGCGCTGTCCAAGGGCGTTGATGGATCTGCTTCATCGACTTAAAGCCTCTACCCTGCGTTTTTATGGCACTTTTGCACAACTGGAACGTACTTTGCTGGAATATTCGTGGCTTGAATTCTCCTAAGAAACACTTAGCTCTATCCAACGCGATCAGCACTTCTGGTTGTTCAATCATTTGTCTTCAAGAATAAAAAATGCAAGACTTTAATGCTAGCATCCTTAAGTCTATTTGCCCTCCGCGTTTTGATGCTTTTGCTTTTATTCCCTCTATTGGAGCGTCTGGAGGTATCATAACAATCTGGTGCAGCAGTGCTTTTACGGGTCAGGTTTTCATTCATGAGCAGTTTGCGTTAGGTGTTGAATTCAAATCCATGATCTCTTCCCACTCCTGGAAGCTGGTTAATATTTACGGCCCGTGTCAGGGTGAACAACGCGATAATTTTACTTCCTGGTTGTTCGATATAGATATCCCCTCCAACGAAGACTGGCTTTTACTTGGTGATTTCAACTACATCCGTTCCCCCGACAACAGAAATAAACCCGGTGGTAATATTCAAGACATGTTCACGTTTAATGATTTTATACGTGAACAACGCTTATCTGAGATACCTATCAAAGATAGAAAATACACATGGTCAAACATGCAGCAAAACCCTCTACTCGAGCAAATTGACTGGGTTTTTATGACGCTAAATTGGTCATCCTCTTTCCCGAATACCATGGTCAATCCTCTTGGCCGACCGGTGTCTGACCACACTCCTTGCTCGGTTGTGATCCAAACCTCAATACCCAAAAGCAAAATTTTCAGATTCGAAACTTTCTGGATTGCTCACCCTGGATTTATGGACGTGGTGTCCCAAGCTTGGAATAGGCCTCTGAAGTTTGGCAAATCAGCTAATGCGGCGTCTAACCTATGTCAAAAACTCAAAAACCTCAGACATGAGCTAGTCCGTTGGAGCAAGACAATTTCTAGACTTAAAATTACTCTGGAAAACACCAACAAAGCCCTGCTCGAATTAGATCACATTGCGGATCGCCGCTCACTCACGATTCCTGAATCTAACTTTCGAAATATTCTCAAGCGTCACCTGTTAAGGCTGCTGCAACATCAGAAAGAGTATTGGAAAAAAAGATGCACCATCCGTTGGATTAAGTTTGGAGACGAAAACTCCAAATTTTTCCAAGCCATTGCAACCGAACGATACAGAAAGAATTTTATCTCTAGCTTGCAAACGACTAACGGTGCTGAGGTAGATGACCACTTGGGGAAGGAGTCGATCCTCTTTCAAGCCTTCAAAGATCGTTTGGGTGCTTCCAAACCCCCGCAGATGAAATTTAATCTCTCCCAAATGCTGCGCTCACACGTCAATTTTGATGCTCTCACTGTCCCCTTCACACCAAGAGAGATTGATGATGTGATTAATGAGATGCCACCGGATCGAGCGCCTGGTCCGGATGGGTTCAACGGAGCATTCTTGAAAGCTTGCTGGCCAATTATTAAAGGTGACTTCTACCGACTGCTTGACGACTTTCATAAAGGCAACCTCAATCTGGAGAGCCTCAATTATGGCTACATCACCCTGATCCCCAAGAAACGTGCTCCTGACATAGTCAACGATTTTAGACCGATTACATTGCTTAACTGCTGTCTCAAATTGATCACCAAACTTCTGGCTAACCGTCTACAACGGATCATCCTCCAGATTGTGCGTCGAAATCAGTATGGTTTTCTAAAAGGACGATCTATCAATGATTGTTTAGCTTGGGCATTCGAATATGTACATCAATGCCAGGCCTCTAAGCATCCGATCGTTCTCCTTAAGCTTGATTTCGCTAAGGCTTTCGACAGTACAACATTCGGCCATAATCACGATCATGCGGAGCATGGGATTTAATGAGAAATGGATTAATTGGTTCAAGTGTATATCCACCTCCGGTAAATCTTCTGTCCTCCTCAACGGGGTCCATGGGAAAAACTTTTGGTGTAAATGTGGAGTGCGGCAAGGTGACCCCCTGTCACCGCTAATCTTTGTTCTGGTGGCAGATTTACTTCAAACTGCTATAAATGAGGCTCTTAATGACAACCAACTTCAACTACCAATACTTGCCTATCGAGATAAAAGCTTCCCAGTTATCCAATACGCTGATGATACGATCAATGTCATGCCTGCTTGTCGGGTGCAAGCTATTCGAATGAAACGGATCCTTGAGGACTATGCAGATTCTGTGGGTCTACACATCAACTTCAACAAGTCCACTTTGGTGCCAATTAACACCCTCGATGATGCTCTCCAGGATATTGCAGCCATCTTCGGTTGTACATGTGCTCAAATGCCATTTACATACCTCGGGTTACCGCTTGGCACCACTAAACCTTCTGTTGCTGATCTCACTCCGTGGGTTTGCAAAGCTAAAAGTATGATCTCTGTTGTCATGTCACTGATGTCGTACGCGGGTAAATTGGCCCTAATGAACTCCCTGGTCACATCTCTGGCTATTTACCCAATGGGTACCCTCCGTTTACCGCCAAAAATCATTGAACAATTGGATAAAATAAGACGTCATGCCTTGTGGCTCAGAAAAACTGATGATGGAGACAAGTGTAACTCCCTTGCGGCCTGGGACATGGTTTGCAGACCAAAAAAAGAATGGTGGCCTCGGCGTGCTTAATCTCAAGGTTCAGAACGACGCTTTGCTTCTCACGATGCTCCACAGATTCTACAATAAAATTGATACGCCTTGGGTACACCTCCTATGGGATTCCTACTATTCCGTCGTTGTCCCGCATGCTGCCGCACCTTGTGGTTCCTTCTGGTGGCGGGAACTCCTCAAACTTATGCCAATCTACAAGGGGGTCTCGAAGGTGACACTTGGATCAGGTGACTCAGCTCTTTTTTGGAAGGATGACTGTTGTGAAGGCGTTACTGCAGATACTTACCCCCGTGCATTCTCATACACCATCATGGAAGATGCCTCGATCAAACAGTTCCTCACCATTTCTAGTCTGGGGCAAGGCTTTCACTTACCTCTCTCACTCCAGGCACATGATGAATTAAAGGCTCTACAACATCACGTGAGACACCTTGGGGTGAGTGACACAAATGACATCTGGTCCTGCGTTTGGGGGCGACTGATTTCAAGACAACTGCATACTACGCTTTCTTCTTCAGAGAGATGTCTGCACATGATGCTTTTAAATGGCTGTGGAAGGCTCGATGTATTCCCAAGCTCAAGGTCTTTGGTTGGTTCCTTTTGTCCGATCCGCTTAACACAAGGAACATGCTTAAAAGGCGGCATTATAACATTGGAAGCAACCTCGACTGTTTGCTCTGCGGACAGCACATTGAGGAAGCGGTGGAGCACCTCTTTTTCAGGTGTACATTTAGTGCAGCATGCTGGAATGAGCTCAATATCTCCTGGCCTATGAATGGCAATAGATTGGACATGATGATACACCTCAAAACTTTGCAAAATCGCCCCATGGCCATGGATATCTTTTTGGTTGCTGCTTGGAGCCTGTGGAAAGAGAGAAATAATAACTACTTCCGCCAAGTAGCCCCCTCGCTCTCTTCCTGGGAAACCATGTTTAGAAAGGACTTTGCTAATATTGTCCATAGGGTCCCTGACCATAGAAAATAGGTAGTTGCCACTATACTTGACTCTCTTAGTTAAGCATATCAGTGTTGCTTCCCCCCTGCGTGGGGGTGCTTACTGATTTTTGTCCATATGTAATGTAACTCTGTACACAACATTTTACCCCTTTTTTGTTAATATACTAAAGCAGTAGGAACCTTTCCTACTGTCTAATCCTTCAAAAAAATATGAAGGATTCTGGCTCCAGTGATCGTACGATGTCCATCCAATGGCCGTAGTGCTTCTTCAACCTCTGGTCTTCTTGCTCCAGCCGCCCAAAGCAGCGCCGGCCGTGCCGCATGCTCCTGCCTCCCGTGGCCGGCTGTGCTGCCGCGGAGGCCTCACCGCCCCCTACTATTCCCACCACTGGCCAGGCCCTACGGCGACGGCAGATTCACACCGCAGCCGAACCAGTGAACCCTCGTACTCCTCTCCGCACGGGCTTCCACTGCCGCGTCTTTCCCAGCTCCTCGTCGTCCCCTTCCTAGGCCTTGCCGTTGTCCACCGTCCTGGTGCTCTCGGCGCGGCGTGGTCAACATGGTCAAGGAACAAATTCCATCGGACGTGGATTGCACGTGGAGAGGCTGACAGCTGGGTCCACGGCCGCAGCAAGGAAGTGCCTCCTTATTACATGCAAAATAATTATTCCTCCACCTGACAACGGGGACCCATCGGACGGGCCACCGTATTTCACGAAAAAAACGTTTCCCCCCTGACTGCTGGGACCCACCAGCTACACCTTCGCACGCAAGGAAGTGCATCCGGGCAAACAAAACAAAACGATTCGCCCCCCCCTGACTGCTGGGACCCACCAGCTACATCTTCGCACGCAAGGAAGTGCCTGACGGTCGGGACCCACCTGGTCGAAGCGTACGTAGCGTTGTCATTCTGGTTGCAAACGTGTATGTACATATATACTGGTGGATGTAGAGGCGCGCACGTTCGTAGTAGAGGCGGCCAGGGTGCAAGAAAGAAAATACGGCCACGTATGTGTACATACGGGCGGGGTCTCGAACGCCTACTCGCTCATACGTACGGCGAGGGCTCGTTGACATGGCTGGGTCGGAACGGAGAACAGCGTCATCGTCGTGTTCATGGGGAGGCAACGAAATGCATCGTGTTCATCGGGAGGCAACGGAACGCGTGGGAGCCAACCAGCTGGGTCGGAACGGAATGCGTGGTCATATTCATCGGAAGGGCTTGGACGGAACAGGCGATGGAAACGAGGCCTGCTGGCGTACCGCAGAACGGAGGAAACGGACCTCCTATGGTCGAAACGGGGGTCCTGTTGATCGGGAGGGGTGTGGCGTACCGCAAAACGGACGAAACGGACCTCCTACAGTCGAAATGGGGGTCCTGTTCATCGGGAGGGGTGTGGCGTACCGCAAAACGGGACTCCACGAGATACTGTTCATCTCCACCGTCGACCCCCTCCAGCCTCCACGAGCTACTGTTCATCCACCGTCGACCTCCTCCAGCCTCCACCTACAATTGTTCATCCACGGGCTCTTGTTCATCCAGCCTCCACCGCGCGCTACTCCACCGGCTACTATTCAATCAGCCCTCTCCACGGGCTCCTGCTCAACCACCCCTCCACGGGCTACTGTTCATCCAGCCCTCCATCGTCAACTATTCATCCAGCCCTCCACGGGGTCCTGTTCATCCAGCCCCAACCGGCTCGATCGATCGGGGTCCTGTTCATCCAGAGGCAACACCACGGGGTCCTGTTCATCCACCCCCACCGGGAACTGTTCATCCACCCCCCCCCCCCCCGCAACGCTCACTATTCATCCAGAGGCAGCATCGATCGGCTTCAGTTAGCAGCAATAGCGAAGGAATCGCTCGATCGGGTTCAGTTAACAGCCATCGATCGATCGCTCGGGTTCAGTAACGCGTAGCCTGCAGTGCAATCGCTCGGGTTCAGTTAGAGCCAATGCCTCACACACACGCGCGTACGTGTACGAGAGAAACGCGCATTGCTCGGCCCCTAACCTCCCACCGTAACTGGGAACTCCTCGAAATTTTCCTCGCCCTCGCTTCTACCATGGTTTTTTCCGTCATGGATGGCCCAAAGAATGTCATGCAGCTGCGTCTCTGGCCCGCCCAGGACAAAAAGCCCATTTTCTGTCATGATTTTTTGTCATAGAAGTAGGAGCCCACCACATCTATGATGATACCGGGTTTTGTCACAATTATCGTCATAGAAGTGTCATATGTATGACAGAAAAAAAATTCGTTCGGCCCAAAATGTCACGGATGTGTCTTTTTTTTGTAGTGTTACTCCTCGTCTGGAAAGTCTGCAACATGATATGTTGCAGCCTGAAATGGGTCAGCACATGGAATATGCTGGCAAAGTAACACAATAGAGCAATGAAGAGACAAATGCTATCACTACATGCATATATGGCTCGTGGAGGCTCTATGGTTATAATGTTTTGCGAAAAGCCAGTTTTTTCCCTACAACAAAGGAATATGCTTTATTTAACTATCATGGTGGTTGAAACATCATTGAGAAGGTTCCTCCAACTCAATCCCAATTAAAGTAGTCATTATCGTCCCAACAAATTAATCTAGAGTGAGGAGATCAAACCAATAATTCAAGTACCAGATACTCAAGATGTCCATATCCGGGGACACGGCTAACCATGATTATTTTATACACTCTGCCGAGGTTTGCGCACTTTCCCCCACAAGACTCAATCTCCTCCGTTGGATTTCTCGCACTACATGGTGTTTGAGAAACAGATGATCGAGACACAGTCTTTCCGAAGCATCAATTCTTTACTCTAGGTAGACAGTTGCACCTACTTTCCCCTACATCTGCTAGCCTACCATTGAAAGAGGTCATACAACATACTCAACTATGCCAGAGCCCATAATGGCTTGTGGCTGCACATGGAAGTTTCTAGCATGAATAATCTTATGATCCCTTTGAGCCTGGGTGGCGGACCGTAGGATGATCACACGGGTACTCCAGGATATCCTAGGACAACACTGGATTCTCCAGGTGCCCACAAGCAATCCACACAGATGTGTATTAAAGTTGCCACCTTAACTTGAACCATTAATTTAACAAACTCACATATGTCATGGATACACTCAAACCCAATCCACGTCTACGAGCATAGCATGGCAATATAAGCATAACGTAGAAGTAACTCCCAGGGTCTGATAATAAACAGGGCAATAGGTTCTACCACATCAACTACTTCCCAAAACCCACAAGTTAATCACATCCTAATCATGCAGTGTTTGAGGATTGTAACTAATGCATAAAAACTGGGTATAAAAAGAGTATGATCAACGTGTTACTTGCCTTGCTGACGATCTGCAAATCCTAAAGACTCGTAGTAGCACGCTTCGCACTCCGGGAATTCTATCGCAAACAAACAATAGCATACATAAGCAATCAAGCAAAGATGCACGGGTAAAACTCAAATAAGAAGATCGAATCTGAAAACTCAACAGAAGAGATTTGATTTGCAAAAAGAATCAATTCAAACGGAGCAACGAAACTCAAACTACGAAAGAAACAAGATTCGTTTACTAATCTGGACTAAAGTCAAATTTTACAGTACCAAAATCTTGTTCAAGTTGGTTAAACAGAAAGAGGGTTTCGAGACGAAGATCTAGGCGCTTGTTTCACCTGATTTGGATAAACGAGCGAAAAGATAAACTAAAACAAAGATTAGGGCAGAAATCGCGATCAAAAATAATCGCGGAAAAACCCTGAAAAATGAAACGAGACGAACAGGCTAACGAACGTATGTTCGCTGCGGCTAACTAACGAACAGCGTTCGTTAAAACGAACATACGGACGAACGTCCGCTAAATAATAAACCGACGAAAAACCAAACCAAACCGAAATCTTAAAAAAACGAATCTAGGATTTACTTAAAAAACGATCAGCGGCGGGCGGTGGCGGGGGGGCAACGGGGTGGCGACGGCGGACGGCGGCGGCGGGCGGCGGCGTCGCGGGCTGGCGGCGGCTAGGGTTTGCGGAGGCGGGGCTGGCGGCTGGGCTGGCGGCGGGGTCAGGACGCGGCTTATAAATCCTGGTCGGGCAGTGTCCGGATCGGGCACGGCCCGGTTAGGTCGGCACACTTTTTTTAAATAATCCTGACGCGGAAAAATAAATAAAATAAATACTAAATGGAGTCCAAAAATCCTGAAATAAATTTTCACAATCCTCTAATAATATTGCGGACAAAGTGAACATTTATTTGGGCCTCTAATGCAATTTTGAAAAACACATATTTTTTCCTAATTCAAATAAAATAGCAATAAAAGTCCAAAAAGAATTAATTATTTGATTTTAATATTTTTCCTCCAATATTCCCTTTATTTTGGAGAAGTCATATTATCTCCTCTCATATATTTTAATATGAAATATTTTCGGAGAGAAAAATAATTAAAACCAAAGTGATCCTTGTTTCGATATTTGATAAAGTTCAAATATGAAAAACGTGAAATCCCCAACTCTCTCTGTGGGTCCTTGAGTTGCTTAGAATTTCGAGGATCGTAAAGCAAAATGTAGTAAAATATGATATGCATGAATGACCTATGTATAACATTTCAAATTGAAAATTTGGGATGTTACAAGCACGTATTGTATTGTTGCCATCGAGGATAAAAACATGGGTTTTATATCATATTGCTTGAGTTTATCCCTCTACATCATGTCATCTTGCCTAATGCGTTACTCTGTTCTTATGAACTTAATACTCTAGATGCATGCTGGATAGCGGTCGATGTGTGGAGTAATAGTAGTAGATGCAGAATCGTTTCGGTCTACTTGTCACGGACGTGATGCCTATATACATGATCATGCCTAGATATTCTCATAACTATGCGCTTTTCTATCAATTGCTCGATAGTAATTCGTTCACCCACCGTAAATTATGCTATCTTGAGAGAAGCCACTAGTGAAACCTATGGCCCCCGGGTCTATCTTCCATCATATTATTTTCCTATCAATTTACTATTCCTTCCGTCTTTTATTTTGCAATCTTTAGTTTCCAATCTATATCATAAAAATACTAAAAATATTTATCTTATTATCTCTATCAGATCTCACTTTTGCAAGTGGTCGTGAAGGGATTGACAACCCCTTTATCGCGTTGGTTGTAAGGTTCTTATTTGTTTGTGTAGGTACAATGCAATTTGCGTGTAGTCTCCTACTAGATTGATACCTTGCTTCTCAAAAACTGAGGAAAATACTTACGGTACTTTGCTGCATCACCCTTTCTTCTTTAAGGGAAAACCAACGCAATGCTCAAGAGGTAGCAACAAACATGGATCATCACGGATGTGGTTTTTTTTGTAGTCAGTACTTTGCACTCGTTTGATCTTTTCCGGTGACCACGTCGATAAAGATATCTTCCCATCCCCTAACAAGCGCAATATCCTCATCCAGTGTGAAGTTTGCTATACGAATTGCTTTCTTCTTTCGACGGAGGCTTACAATTTATCAATTCCTGTATCTTGACCAGACGCATCTGTTTGCTAAAAATGCGGCTATGATGCACCCTCAATATCGACATCATTTGTCCCACCGGAATCACCCATCATACTTTGGAGGAATGGTTCCTTGTTGACCGTCTCCTTCCCCCAACTTGCATAATCATCACTAAATCAAATACATTGCGCATCTCCCAATCTTTTTCCACGGTCACCTCGCATTCAATCAAAATCTGCATACGAAGCAAATGATGTATTTTTTACCTCATCATCGTTTATATTTTGGCCTAGGGCCGGGAAGGCGCCCCAAGTTCGCCCATCATCGGGAGGAAGGGAGAAGGGGCAACAACGGGACCCTTCCACGTCTACTTCTTCGATCCCTTCGGTACCGGGGATGGGAGGTCGCTGCCTACACGTGGCGACATATGATTTGCCACCTCTATGCCAGAATCGTTGCCAACAATGCGGATAAGGTGCTTCCCTAGGCGGTGGCGGACACCATCGGAGCCATTGAAGTCGTGTTATTAGATTCCAAATCGACATAATCAGACGCGGTGGTCGAGGCAGCATCCATGGTGTGGTCGACGGGGACTGGGAATGGCTAGAAGCGATCTAGGTGGCCCTATGGTGAGGGAGGGTAGGACACGACGCAGACGGGAAGCTCAATGTGAGGGAAATGTCATCCGCGCCAATCCATTTTTGAGATGGAGTGCGCTCTCCAAATACCCTCCTTCAACCACTAAATATGGAGACTCGCGGGTTTGGTTTGGAGCACCCTCCAAAAATCATGCAGATCAGTGGCGATTTGGTGATTTTGCTAGAGCTACCTTTTCAACCAAATTACCAAATTGGTAGTCATTATGATGATCGAGCCGATATGAAGACTCTAACTAGAGTTGATCTTCCACTCGAACAATCAAACAAAAATGTTTGTTCGTTGCAGTATATGCATCTAGTTTTTGCGATTGACATTATCCGCTCTCACGTGACGTGTAAGCTTTGGTTAGAAATCTTGAATATTTTCATAAAGGAGAGTGTATGTGCGCATGTATGAGTGTCTGAGCCAGTATCGTGTTAAGAAAAAACTAGTCTTTAAAAGCATCTACACTCGGATTTGGCAAATCCGACTCCTCAAACGCCCGCGGACATGTCTGGGTGCGTCTGTGGACAGTGACCGGTCACATCTTAAAAAATGCATCCCACATCGGGATACCTCAAATTAGAAACCTCAAATCCATATTATTACATGCAACGCATCGATCTTTGAGCGGAGCTTCGTCCGGTTCCGCTCCCGCTCGTCCGACTCCGCCGTGGCCATGTCCGGCGGCCGGCTGCGCCCCTCAGAGTGTTGGTCCGGTCGCCGGCAAGACAGAGTAGGGCATGGGACATAAGCCGGCTCACGGGACTCAAGGCACCGCTGTCTCCCATGCCTTACTCTTCTTCGTCGGAGCGCGGAACCCGTTGGGTGCCGGTGGACGTCAGATCGATAATGGATCCGTCTTGGGACGAGGTGACGACATCCACCACGACGCGGTTGCGGCGCCCGGATTGATGCACCGTACGGGGCACCGGAGAATGCGACTCCGCCCAGCTGACGTCCACCGCGGCGAGCGCTGCCGCCATGTCCCGCGTCCGCTACCACGCACGACGGGCATGATGTGCCATGTTTGCGTCGGACGACGTCCACGGTGCGTCCATGGCCTCGGCGCGCCAACGGAGGGATTGCACGTCCGCCACCGCGTTCAGACGCCAGACGGACCGCACCGCCTCCGGTGAGGCAGCGATGGCTGCCCTAGCGCCGGATCCTTGCGCCATTCGGACGGACGCAATGAATTTTCGACAAAAGGAGTCCGAGCGCTACCGTGCACGGGCCTCCTCCCGGGCACGGCGGAGTGCAAGTCGGACGACCATCTCCTCCTCGGAGCCGCATTGGATGAGCTCGGGGTCGACGAGTCTGGAGGTGAATGACTCAGATCCGCTGCCCACCATGCCGGAGACGGACGAACGCGCCGGAGACGAGTTTAGGTGGCAAAAGGGGGTGAAGTGGTTAGGGTTTGGTCCGACGAGCGTATGGACAAGAATATATATGGGTCGCGTGGGCTAGCGTGGGTCGGGTTCGACTTGACGGGCGTGCCCGTGCGCACCCGGACGCCCTTATATCCGCCCCATATTATGAGGGGTGCCGGTCAGCTCGGACGTTTGAGAGTCGTTTGAGGCGTCCGTCTGATTAAAATTTTGTGACTGGTCGGTCGTCCAGACGTATGAGACGGCTTTAAAGCGCCGGCCCTACATGTTCTTATAATTAACAAATCTTGCATGTCGACTCTCGCAGAGCTTTGGTCCGTCCGGCGCGTGCGACGGTGCGGGTCTCCTGGCTAGGCCCATCCGAATGAGCCGCTCGCTCGTCCGGCGCCGTGCAGGCCTGGTAACGCACCTGCTGATCGCGGTGGCGCGGTGCCACATCGGAATCGGAATGAGAAATAGAGAATCATTTTCCGTTGCGCGGTGAGCTTAGCCATAGCCTGATGCGTCACGAGAGCTTTGGTTAGCATCCTAGGCGACACGGGACATTTATTTACCTGTCCGGCGACAAAGGAAGAGCTCACGGGCACCCTCCCGCGCAGAGAGCTCCAAGGCCCCGTGAGGAGGCAAGCTCGGTGAGACGGGACGGAACTCGCTGTCCTTGGAGCTAACCGACGAACCTGCATGCAGACCTTCACATGCATGCATGAGCAATTGAGCATCGACATGCACACATAGGCCAGGGCTGATAATTATACGACGATCCATCACACCAGGTTCACACTAGCTACAAATGTAGCTCATCAGTGCCGTATTACTACTAGTACTATATACTCCTAGTTTGTGAGATGGGATCGTGCGCGCACAAATCATTCATCCGCATGATTGGTTCTTCAAACTCGTCCAAGGCCGGTGCTGTTTCTGCGTTGTACGTACGTCGACTGTCTATCATGCGTCACCACTTCTGCAGTGTGGTATCTGTGCCACGCGTGACAAATATCGCAAACTTGTGAGACTTGCAACGGCGCCTGTTGATGGAACAGGAGAATTTCCCTGTCGTTCGATGTTCATCGGACGCAATACATTTCTTCCCGGAACATTACTCTATCCCTTTCGTCAGGGCTTGAGTCCTTCGAAACACTCCTACGGTGGTGGTCGTTTGACTCTTGGCATTGGAATCCTTAGATTGTTTTTCATAGAATTCATTTTTATTTCATTAAAAAAATCATCCACTCAAAGCTCTTGGTATAATTTCTTTGTTTCTTTTATGGGCTGTCAAACACTATTCCATCCAAATTTATGTAGGTTTTTAGTTATATAGGATACAAGAGGACATGGTACTCTATTTCTACGATTTTTCTATTTCTACAGATCCCGTGAATCAAAGAGGCCCAACTGTATTCCAGCCAAAAGACACATGCTCACACACCTCCTAGCCTGCGTGGTGACCCTCTTACAAATTCAAAATGCAAGTTTAATAAATTTTCCTAAGTATGACTAAAATTATTAAAATGTGTATGAAACAATTTAAAACTTGGGTGAAATATATATCAAATATTTCCTAAATTGATCAAAAAATGACATATATAATTGGAAAGTATGTCAAATTTTAAGATTTGTATTTGTAAATTGTTTTGAAACAATGAATTTCTTGGCACATGTATGAAATATTTCTAAAATTGATTGAGATGTGACTGAAATAATTGAAAATTGTGTGAAATGTTTCTGAATTGATTGAAATATGACTGGAATAATTGATATTTGTGAAATATTTATGACTCATATTTTAAAAAAATTAGGGGAAAATGAAAATTCAATAAAATAATTGAACTTTTAAATGTCACTAAAATTATTGAACAAAATCAAAAAATCGGAAAATAATACAGAGGTTTTAAAAAATTGAAGTCTTCGAATTAGTTTCAATTATTGAGAATTCTCTAGTAAGATTGTATGAAGCGATGTTGGAACAAAAGTGCATGGCAATATCTTGATCCCAAATTTGAAAAGATGACTAGGACTTCAAAATGACCAGGTTACCTATAATCGCACTACCCTATGGAGTGCTTAAAAGACGGCCATGGCCAGGCATTCAAAACATTCAGGTGAATTATATTTGCACTACATTTGAACGTTTGAAAAGAAAGCCAAAGTTATTACAAAAATCAAGCCAGTACCCACAAACTATCATTAGAGAATTCCTCACACGCCACTGAAGAGGGGCTCAATTCCCTCTATACAACTCCCTCCTTTCCGGTTTATAAGGCTCAATTAAAAAATCTCACCAACCAAGGTAGATGGTGAGTGGTGGAATACTTTTTGTAGTTTGCAAAAACACCCAATTAATGCTCTTGTTTTTCTCAAAAAAATATGTTTACCAATGCATTAATTGCAATGCATGAATGCATAAATTACATGCATTGGTCAATTTTCTCTCAATACTTGCATGCAATGATTTAATTTACCTTGGAATCTGAACATATGATGGGAAACAACAAAATTGAGCCTTATAAAATGGAAAAACTAATATTTTGAGATAAGCCCTATAAACCGGAAAGGAGGGAGTATCGACCAACCGTCGGTGCTACAGACAGAACTGAGTTCATAATCAATGGCATGTAGAGAATTCTCACTGTTTATTATCCATATCCATGCATACATTTATGTAGAAGTCATTTTATGTTCACAATATACATCAGTATAGGAGCTTAATTACCGGTTAACCACTCTATCGATGAACTTTGACATTGGCGTACCTTAACTGTCGCATGCACGAAGCTCCTCCTTCTCCATGCATGCGTTCACACACACTCGTATACGCACTACGTAGTGTAGTGTGGTAAGGGAGAAGACGAAATTCATGGATCGATCAACGGTCACCTCTTGGCTCTGGATGCTCTCCGGCTGAGCACGACCCAGTACAGCACCCGGTAGAGGAGGAAGAATCCAAACAGCACCTGCACTCCCGTCCACCGCTCCTCCGCGGTGAGGCCCCTCGCCGCCAGCACGTCGCGCCCCGTCTCCGAGCACTCCTCTCCGGCGCCGGCCACCCCGAAGCACCGGTTCGCCGCGCACGAGTACTCGTTGGCGAGCATGGCGTCCAGAGCGTACTTGTAGGGAGAGGCGTAGTGCATGAACACCCAGTACACCGGCGTGCTCTCCCGCGACAGAAAGTAGCCGGAGAAGAGGAAGAACCCGGCCAGTGACACCGACACCAGCGACATCCCCGCGATGTAGTCCGGCGCGAACGAGCTTATGAACAGCACGAAGGAGTTGGCCGTGAGCACCACCGCCCACACCACCAGCACAAACACTGCGAATGCCGCCGGCGACGCGCAGAGTCCGACGAGGAAGTAGACGCACGAGGAGTAGAGCAGCGCCACCGCCAGGAGGTACGGGAGGAACACCATCGTGGCCGCGGTGGCATGGGTGGACAGCCGGTACAGACCCGCCGCCGTCTCAGCGAGCACGATCGGCCGCTCCGTGACGAACGTCGGCAGCGTCTCCGTGGTGGAGGTGAGCAGGAACGTCAGCGTGAAGGCGAAGAGCCCCAGTCGCTTCTGTGCGCCGGCCTCGCCATAGCCGGCGTTGATGTAGATGGTGCCCAGCAGCGTCCCGACGATCACAGCCTCGAGGAAGTTGGTCAATAGCAGCTGCTTGCTCCGATACACCACCTTCCACGCCCTCTTGTACAGAACCACGAACTCATGTATCCGTGAGCACGGCGAAGTACACAACAACGACGGCGGTGTCGCCATGGCCGGCCTGTGGAGGTCCGAATCCGATGCCTTGGTTGTGAGATCTTGCGCCGACTTGGGTTCAGGGGACGAGGGCGAGGGATGGGGTATCTGGTCGATGACCTCGAGGGCGTACTCTAGCGGGTTGAGCTGCGCGGGCACGGCGAAGCCGTGTGAGAGGAGGGCGGCGTCGAGGGAGGCGAGGGAGCCGTGGTGGAGGACGATGCCGCGGGAGAGGAGGAGGAGCGAATCCACGGCGGAGAGGAGGCGCGCGCTGGGCTGGTGGATGGACAGCACCACCGTCGTGCCTCTGGCGGCCGCCACGGCGCGGAGGCAGCCGACGACCACGAACGCCGAGGAGGAGTCGAGGCCGGAGGTCGGCTCGTCAAGGAGCAGCACTCCGGGGTCGCGGAGCAGGGCGAGGCCAATCGACACCCGCCGGCGCTCGCCTCCCGATAGCCGGGACGCGGAGACCCGCGTGTGGGCCGCGTGCGCCAGACGGAGGTCGGCGAGGAGCGCCGTGACCGCGGTCGAGGCCGCGGACGCCGACGTATGGTAAAGCAGCGACGCGGCGAAGGTGAACGTCTCGGCTACAGTGAGCAGCGACAGAGCGACGTCGCTCTGGGGCACGTGGGCGGACAGGCGGCGGAAGGAGGAGGACCGGAGCGGCGCCGAGTTGAGCAGGAGGCGCCCGTGGGTGGGCGCTGTCCGCACCGCAAGGATGTCGAGCAGCGTGGACTTGCCGGCGCCGCTCGGGCCGACGACGGCCAGGATCTCCCCCGCCCGCGCCGTGAGCGACACGTCGCGGAGGATGTAGTCGGGCGTCGCAAGGGCCGCGCCGCAAGGCCTTAAGAGCCGCCCGAAGGACAACGTCGGCGCCGCGGCCGGCTTCGCGTAGTAGATATTCCGGGCGGCTAGCTCGTACATGACATTCGTGGGTGGTGGTGAAGTCTCGTCGGCATTGTCAGGTTCGGTGACAGTTGTGGTGGTTATGGTGGCCATTGTGGTGCGGCCGGAGATGGCAAGAAAGGAATGGAAGGATTCAATGGAGGAAGAGGGGTGGTAATGTAGATAGGGAGGCCAGGCCACTTGCGGCCTGTCAGTCACAAGTTGGTGAATTAGCCACATTGCTGATATTTAGGGTTTGATTGTACCTTTTGGACAACTGTGCCAAATGAGAGCGTGGACTGTGGAGTGAGACAAAATTAATGGGGTGCAATTTCTGAAAAATAATATCCGACCAAATTAGGTGTTGTTCAATTTTTTGGACCGTGGGATCACCATCCAACATCCACAATCACCTCACACTGTTCATATTCAACCTCTCCTTCTTCATCATCTTCGCTCTTCAAATCATCATCGCAATCTCCATTGTCTCATCTTGCCTAGTCGGCACCGTTGCAAGCTAACCCATCATACCCAACGTCTCCGTCAGATCAAGCTCGCCCCTAGCCACCCCTAATCCTTACTTCCCATTACGACAAGCTCTCCTTTCTTGGTCCAAAACTATTGGCACCATTGCGGAGGTGGCTCCACCTTGTTACTACTCTAGTGAGGCTTCCTTCGTTGGCTCCAGCCTCCACTACCATCACCGTTCTTGCACTACCATTAACCTTACCTCTCTTTCTACTATCTGCATGAAGAATCGACCATGAGTTTAGTGAAAACATGTGAATGAACTAACATAGGCACTTAGACATAATCATGCAAAGGTCACCAACATGATAGTAGATCCAAATAGTGATTGCGGTATTGCCTTAGGCCTTGTACATTGCAGGTGCCTATGATGGGTGCTTGGTGTCTACTACGCACATCTATTCTTGTAGACTCTGTTGGGCCTACAAGCACAGAGGATTGTAAGACAACAACAATTTCCTTTCAAGTGGATGACCTACAGTTTATCAATCCGCAAAAGGTGTAAGTTGAAAGTGGGCTCTTTCAAGCAACCATGCAATAATAACACAGCTAGTCGATTGTGTCCCAACACACATAATACAATTGTTGCTTATATAGGTGCACTAGTTCGGTGAAGAGATTAATAATTTGAGTGGTAGATTTATAGTTTGGATGGTAACACTATTTTTTAAATTTTATAGGGCTGCAAGGTAAATAGTTAAAGCGAGTAAAATGGCGTCTCAATACTTGAAAACAAGAAACCTCCTAAGAAGATATATTTCTTTTTATTAGACTCTATAATCGTGTCACTTTAAGTTGTCAACGAGAAGAAACTCTTCATCACCTCTTCTGGGGTTGTCCTTTTGCTTCCAAATATTGGGATTTTGTTGCCCCTCTAGAATTGTCAATCTTTGTGTTCTTGAGACTTTTGAAGGCATCAAGATCGAGTTGAATATTCCTTTCTTTATGGAGATCATCATCATTGCCTTTGGGCCCTTTGGATAACCAGGAATAACAATGCCTTTCAGCAAATTCAGCCTACTTTTGAGAGATGGAAGGACACTTATTTCCAGCGAGAAAGAAGTTGAGGCGAATGTGAACCCCGCAACGCAAAAATAAATGTTAATAACTCTGCGTCACAACTTGTTGGCTGCGCGCATTAATAAATTATAAAAAAAAATTAAGTAGCAGAATGGGCGCAAGTTCGTACATACAAAACTTAAGGTATTGAGTAAGTTTGCTAAAAATAATAAAGCAAGTTTCCTAAAATTTAACCTGGTAGAACAATAACCAAAATGTCAGGGCTGAAAATCAAATGAAATCATACAAAAACTTTGAATGAACAAAATCAAAATGGTATCTCAACTGGGAAAGTTCATAAGGAACAAGAACCAAAATGTCAGGGCTGAAAATCAAATGAAATCATACAAAAAGCAGTGCACTTTTAATGAAACAAAATCAAAATGGTATCTCAACTGGGAAAGTTCATAAGGAACAAGAACCAAAATGTCAAGGCTGAAAATCAAATGAAATCATACAAAAAGCAGTGCACTTTGAATGAAACAAAATCAAAATGGTATCTCAACTGGGAAAGTTCATAAGGAAGGCATCGAAGTCTTTCGACAAAGGGAGATTTCATAGTACAATCATGCATGTGTTGAATAGAAGGATGGATATTTATGGGAAGAGAAAATAAAAAACTAACAAAAATAGTGTAGCAATTTTTCATGGAAAGAACGATGGAATGAACTTGCGAAGCAGCAGCAAGATAGGGCGAACTGATGAGTCCACATCACGTAAAGGTGAGAGTAACTACACAAAAGAAAAAGAAATAGAGAAAGAAGAGGATGAAACAGTACTCGAACCTGAGAGTGGAACATGACAGAAGGACGCAGCTCCTCTGACGTACGGCCCACACACTGACGTGTGGGCCCGAACCCACCCATCAGCGGCCCAACGGTAGGGGGCAGTACGTCAGGGGATCCGGCTGCATGACAGAAATCAAAGAAGAAGAAGATGAACAGTGTAAAGAACTCGTTGAACAGGGTGTGACAGAACGGGAATGTAGCATATACACTAGAAAAACGTATAACAACGCTCACTGAAAGTATTTATAGAGAATAGACGCCTATACTGTAGTATTCGGTTAAGTATTTGCATTTATTTTTCGACCAATTTCCCCGAGATCGTGTACTTGGATCACGACACTAATCAACAAGTTTTCGTAGATGTGTGCTCCTGCACCTACGTGACCCTGCGAATTTTCGCTTGCTACGCACCCCTTCTTAGTTTTGAAATATCGACCACGGGGCGTTGCGACCACCATGTTTGTTGTCGGGGACGTCTCGTTCTTGATCCTCTCTTCAAGTGCGCGATCGATTCCAAGGTTTTGCCCGACAAATGTCCTCGTGTCGCCTTTTACCACAGCACCAGCACCGGTACCATCACGCCAACTATCCCCCTTCCACAACGTCATTTAGCTCAATACTTCAGTGACATAGTCATATCGTTCAGTGCTATACCGCACTAACTTTTTTTAAATTGTTCATATTTTTGAAGATACCTATCCGCTTATTCCAAGCGGTTTATACCGCATTGACATGGTAATTTTCAGTTGACGGTGACACACAGTTTCTACGTAAAATTTATGGTCCAGGTATACTTACAGTGGTTAAACCAGGGTAAGACACTTCCTGACCCTGATCCAAGAGATGCATGAAGGCCGAAAGCTGGCTGACATGGAGGCATCATCATCCAGCGGGCAGCTAGGGCTGGACTAAAAGCTCGTAGCTCGCGAGCTTAATGAGCGCTCGATAGTTCGGCTCCTTAAGCTCGGAGCTCGCTTCTTAATGAACAGAGCCAATCATTGATTTTAACTCATTAAGATTAACGAGCTTAACAAAGGAGCTAACGAGTTTCATGAGTAGCTCGTTAAGCTTGTTAGTAAAAACATAACACATATTTTCATCTTACGTGACAAACTTTTTGTAGCACCTCAACCCATCAATTCAATCTAATCGACATATGAGGTAACAAACTAGTGCATTTTTTTTTGTAGTCACCATATTTCATCTTGAAAACCACACCTACACATTCATCATGTATATCATAACACATTATAATCTGTTGACAAGCGCTCACGAGCTTAACGAGCTTCAAACGAGCCGAGCCGAGCAGGGTTTTCTGCTCGTTAATCTTAACGAGCCGAGCCTTAACGAGCACGAGCTTAACGAGTACGAGCTTAACGAGCCGAGCTGCTCGTTAGTCCACCCCTACGGGCAGCGCCATGCCACAACTACAAATCCCGGATGAGAATGAGATCCTGTTCGGCAGTCTGCGACGTCGTCGACTACTAGCTAGCTAGTCATTGAGCCACCCAAGGATATTGACAGCCACCCCCACTGCACCGAGATAAACCACGAGCCGACCGCCGACCCGGTGGGCAAAAATGCTAGACATACAAAGACTTATACGCTTTTACACGCTTCTTTCATCTAACAACCAATCACAAACCTTCCCCCTCTGATTTTCAGAAAGATGGGCCGCTCCGTTCACCTATTGACCGATCAAGATTAACCATCCTGTAAAAGCCTGTAAATCATTTGTACGTGTAGCATGCCCCCCAGTGGGTGATACTGATTCTTGTTCCCTTTCTTTGTCTGGAATGGATACCCGACTCGCCACGGGTCACCGCTCTACCGCATCCGCATGCACCCCACCGCACCGCATGATAATTGGGATGCTTCTGTCACGGGAGGGCGCGGTAGGCCATGAGCCCAGCCCCAGCACAACTTCTTTGTTTAGTTGCAGATCCCCATTCGGCCGACTTTACTTTACTATGCTCTGGTCCCTAGCTAGATATGGCTGCATGCATGCATGGAAGTGTGTCACGGGCGTACTGTGCGATACAATGTCCTCGGCTGCGTCATTGGCCCATTGCCGACCAAGGATGCGGGGCGGGACGAGACGATGATCCGTGCAGCGCGCGCGTGCAGGGATATTTCCTTCGTATTTTGCTCTTTCTTCTGCTAAATCGCCATACTCGCTGGCCAGATGCTTGCTGTGTTCGTATATACATGTACGTACACTAAATCACCAGTATGCCACTTTGACGAACGTTGCACGTACTGCACCTAACAAACTACCGGCCAGTACGTTACGTGTACTTTGTACACATGGTGCGAACATTTGCTAGTCCAGGCATGGATGGCTCGAGGTCCAGGAGCTGGAGTGGTGATTTGCCTCACTGTCGCATTCCAAATCATCGTGGGTCAGCTGGCTTGAAGTCGCTGCCGCCAAAGTGCCAGCTCACAGCTGGGTCTCCCTTCTACGACTAGTTCTTTGCTAGCTCTAGTTAAGTAGTCGAGCGAGCCAAAAGTGTCATGTGTGATTACAGCTTGTCGATCATTTTAGAATCTGTTAGCGGAGAACAAGATCGAACAATCAGGCTAGCCTGGCCTGTATGCGAGGTCTCCTGAGTATTATTCGTACGTCCAGGAGGGCCATTACAACGCAGGGGATACGTAAATTGAGGTCACTCTCAGGTATCTCCAACGCCATGCATCAAAGTGCCACTAAATGTCAGGCCTACACGGTCTTGGCAATTTGTGTCATCTAACATCGTGCATGAAACGTGCACGGGCCGATCCGGACGGAATACCACAAAGCGGTAGGAGGTTTGTGGTCTTCCGGACATCCGTCACGTAGGCACAAAACTATGCGGTCTTATCCAAAACCTTTGTCGCATGTTCCGTTTTAGAAGTCACACAGTGCATTCACTGCCGCTCAGAGTAGGCACAGTTCGATGGTTGCCTGCCTGCATTCATGCCGGTCAGATCCACATGACCGGACGGCTGACTGACGCCGCTTCAATGCAAACACGACGGCCGAGAAGCCTACTCTGATAGTTGCACCCACATTGAAGCGGCCGCCTCCTTCACCGTCTCGGTCATGACGACGACTCCTTGTCCTCGTGCACCAGGATGACGACCGATAATGCGGGCGCACCATTCGTCTGTTCGGTCTAGGACCACCACGCAAACTTCCTCCCGCGCCGCCGCTGTCAGATCAGTGGCCAACTCTACAAGATCAGGCTAGCCAAGTCCAAGCATGCCGCCCTTGCCCTCACTGGCGAAGGCAAGGGCAGGCAGCTTGGGCCCGCACCTGACTGGCGCTCCAAGCTGCACGCGGCCGATCGTGTGCGCGAGACAGAGAGGCTTCACTGCATGCGCGCGGCAACCGGTCAGGGCTGGCGCGACCCCTGGGAGGTTGACCATCGCTGGAAGGATGATGACGATGACGGTGTCGACGACGATGGAGCTGTCGGCAACCTCGAAGGCCATGCCTACGAGGTCACCGTTTGGTACCTCGCGTAGTTTAGTTTAGAGCTTTTAAATTTTAGTTGTACTTTGCATGTAACGTACGACACTTGCTTAAATTTCATCTGATGATTTCCATGAATTATTAGTTTGATATACGGGCGGACATTTGGTGCACCAGGTTGGATGCCCGCTACCCTATCTGTTGTCCGCGGACTTGTCTGCGGACTTTCGGTATGTCCATTGTGATGCACCGTGGTGAAGACTGCCTTATAGTATAGACTATAATATATGGATTAAATATACATTTAGATATAACCCCTTCAATGCAGACCACCCTCAGTCCACCGCAGCGCCTACTCCGAGTTGCAGTGACGACTCCGCCATGTGTGTGTCACGACATTTCTGGCAGATGGTTGAAGCTTCGTGGGGATTCTCTGTCGACACCGCTCCGGTCTCCGGCGGCACCCACCTCCCTCGATTTGTGGTGGCGGCTCCGGTGTGGCGGTTGTTGTGGCAAAGTTGCTCATTCCCCTGCGGCGGCTACTTTTGGCGATGCATCTTTAATGACACTGCTCTGGCCACGGCGGTCTCTTGGCATGTGGGGCTATGACGATGAGTTGTCCTTCTGTTTGTGCGGTGCGGGCCACCGAAGCTACGATCCTTGGTTGGTGGTGGTAATTTAGATCAGATTGGCCGAATGTTGGTGAGTGCTGACTGTTCTGCAGCGACTTCCTATGGATCCATGACAACGAGGCTATCAAAAAGACTTCAGGAGGTTTTATCTCTTGATCCGGTGGATGAATTTATGTGGTGTGTTACAAATTATGGACAACGACTTGACGCACAAGGATGTTTTGTGGAGTGGCGGTGGTCAAATTTTGGCTACTTGGATTGCGGAAAAGTGGTGACGACAACACATGCCTGGCTTTGATGATGGTGCTGCGAGCACCTGGTCTTGAGCTCTAGGGCGAAAGCCCAGGTTAGACCCGAGTGGTCATACCTGGCAATGGCGATATTTTTTATGTCCTTACCTTATTGGAGGCAATGCTCGGATATGTTCAGACTGTTTTTTCAGGGTGAGAACTTTGATTCTTGCCTTTGTGGTTGGTCTGGCAACGACGGCGCGTGAGTGTCGCTTCCTTCCCGAAGGCGTTGCCGTTGAAGATCCTAGTCCTCCATGTGATGTCAATGGTTGGTGTGGATATGGTCTGAATTGTAGTTTGTCGATGTTGGTCCAATCGTTTTGGGGCTTTTTTCTTTTTCTTTTTTCCTTTTCTTTTTTCCGTGCTTACGCATAGCTTCTGATATTCTGACCTTGCTAGTTGTTGGTGTGTTTGTGTTTGTGTGTGTGTGTGTGAGGTTGGCTATGTGCATCCTAATTATATAGAGGCCAGGTGTGTGCTCATATTGTATCCTCTCGACGCTCCATTTGAGCCAATAAAACCCATCCTTTGTAAAAAAAAACCTTCAATGCATAGTACTACCATACCTTATTGTTGTATTTAGAAGTGCTCTCACTTAATGTGTTTTGTAAGAGAAAAGTATGAGTTGTCTTGGTTTTGATGTTAAAAAGCTACTCTGAATATTTTAATATGGATTAGGTATGGAATAAAGTGAGTGGACAAACACACCCAAATGTGTTATATATATAACCAGGGAAATTTCTCCAGTTAGAGGTCCTGGGGATCGCCTCCACAACCACTGGACCAAAATCAGGTGGATGACAAAACAATAAAAACGTTGGTGTTTTTTTTTGCGATACATGACATTTTTGTCTATTGATCATGGCGATTTATGTGAACTTGCCACGTAACTTTAGTTAAAATTGCATGACAAATTAACAGTTCGCTGGGGAAACGCTCCCAAGAAACGTTCCCGCTATTGGTGTTCTTCGGAAAGAAGGAGATAGCAACAATCTATGAATGGAGAGAGCATATCTAAACTAAGGTCTGATTACCGTATCCTTTGACTTAGGTATTATGACTAAAATATAGTCTAAGGTGAAGCACTAGAACTCCCCTGAGTAGGCACCACATTTTTTTCCAGTGTTGCTATCTCCTTCTTTCCTTAGAAGCAGTAGCAGGGCCAGCCCGAGGAGACGGGGTGAGAGGGGTGGTCTCCCCAGGCCCCCGAAACAAAGGGACTCCCTTTCCAGGTATGCGCGGGCAGGGAGAACCCTTTTCTCCATCGTCATTAGAGCATCTCGGCATGTCTATCTGCGTCTCCAGGAGGAAGGAGGAGGAATCGTGTTTCCTTCTAGCGAACCGAGCCTTTGATTTTTTAGAGATGGAAAAAAATGTTGATAGTGGTGGTGGGTTGTAGTATGCTGTGCTTGGTGTCGAGCGTAGTAGAGGAGGGTATTGTTGCTTTATTGGACTGTGCTGACTGATTCGCTTTCGTTGTCATCCTATATCCTCTATTCCTAAATAGCTACCTCCCACTAGTAAATTTTGTGGCCATATGGTGAAGCCACGTCATCTACTTACTACTTACGTTACCCTTTTATTTATTTGTTCCGAAACTCCATCTCAAGCAGTGTCCCTCTACCTCCCAGCAACATTGTCTCATAAACTTCACAGGCCACAGGTAGTGTTTTCCCCTCAATTTACACTCCACGTATTGATTCTCCTCTCCCTCTTCACCTTCTCAATTAAATATCAGTCGCCAACGCCCACTACTGAAACTGATTGACTCCCATCTCCCTCATACATAAGTAAATGATGCATTTGATCTCCTCTTTAGGTAGTGGAGCTGATACGTTCCGTCATCACCACACCCAGCGCCCTGATCCACAATGGCCAAGGTTTTTCCTTGGACGAATTTGAAGTCATTGTTGAAACCCATTGTCTGCAGCTCTCCTCCGTGATGGTCGGGATACATCTGCACCCCTCAATGCCGCCTGCAACCCGTTTCAATCCCCCCTCGGTACCATCTTCTTCTTGAGGATTTCTCTATCCAGTTTTCCTCACCTTGCTTCTCTAGCGTCACTTTTTTTTGAAACTCTGTCATTTAGCCTACTAATTCTTTTACTATGATTTCTTGAGTATGTTCAGAGACAAACCGCTGTTTGTATTATAAGTCGCACATGTCTGTGTCAACAGTTTTCTCTAGCTTAATGCATTAGCACCCTATTAGCTAGATTGAATGTAAGGGCCACTTTGTTAGAATGATGTTAAGGTTGAGTATCACACAAAATACAAGAAAAGGGACCATTGCACATTTTATATGTTAATCTCATTTTACCTCTCGTTCTCATAAATAATGATCGTGTACATCTTACTGCATTATTTCGCTGGTTCCGTTTGTAGAAACTGGGGCATGTAGTTGAACAAGTTGATTGGTTACTTTTTCTCTTCCCTTTCAAATCTTAAACTCATCGTATGATACAGAAACTAACACATAGATTTGCTGCCTGTGTTTAAATCTTTTGGTTTTTTTGGTTAATTCTCTTTTAGCTAGGTCAATGCTTTTGAAGACTATTGTCTTTATACCCTTCCTTGGGAATATCACAGTTCATATTCATTGAGTCAATTGAGTAAGTTCTGCATAACTTACGTTAATTTGACAGATGTAATGAGAAATTGTCCCGTGCAGGTTGAACTATTTATATTCTAATCTTCAACTTAAAAATGGTGCCCCTCATTTGTTACACTTGAGAACATATATGTGATGTTTGCATGTTGAAATAAATAGGTTTAGTGACGAATCTTCTTATTTCATGTCACATTGTGGTGTGCTAATTCTTTGGTTTTGCTTGATGATATTGCTCCGAGAAAACAAGAGTTTCTTTGTGCTAGATCACTTCCCGTTATGGCGAGCCCATCAATATAAAGCAACACGAATATATGAAATTCTTCTAATATCCCTCAACAACATGCAAGGCATCATCTATTATCTAAAATATTTCATCCTTACTATCTCTATTATCTTAACATGAACACATGCCATCTCATGAAAGTCCCATCACAGGATGCATGAGGAAAATTTGTTCATTATTAGTTCATCTCATGCACACATCTCATCTCATCACACATGCACCTCATCAAAGGTCCACTCAACATGCATGGAAAAAATATCCATTATATTATGCCACTTATATTCAAAATATTTTTCAACTACACAATAATGAATACAACATATAATATTTATTTTAAATTTTATTTCATATATTATTAATTCAACTATGCATGTTTCACGCAATCAATTCACTAAAATATATTGCAATCGATTCCCGCGGCAAAGCTCGGGGTATTCTCTAGTATTTTTCAAATTTTGACTCCAAGTTTTATTTCCAGACCGCCAACGAATATTTTTAGAAGTTTGATTCCAAGTGATAACTTGATAGTTGTTATTCTATCAGCTTTCGTATCACACTTTGGAGTTAATATGTTCATATAGGCTGATTGTAGTTGTTATTTGATTGGTTATTTTTTTGTCACATATACTTATCTTGATGCCTTCAAGTTTGCCATATAAAAAAATTAGCTTGTCCTTCGCAGAGCTAGAGATCGCAATTTGGCTTACTTGATGGTAAATTAAAATTGGCTTGATGTTCATCGCGATCATACCATGTCTGGCTACCTACGACCAATGCTTGATCTTCAGTGCAATTTGGCCGGAGACACAACATCATCGGTCCCATGCTACCTGATACGTCCCAAACGTATCTACTTTTCCAAATACTTTTGCTCTTGTTTTGGACTCTAATTTGCATCATTTGAATGGAACTAATCTGGACTGGCCTTGTTTTTAGTAGAATTGCCATGGTGTTGTTTTTGTGTGCAGAAATAAAAGTTCTCAAATTGAGCTGAAAATTTACAGAGAATTATTTCAGAATATATAAAAAATATTGGCGAATGAAATTACCAAAAGGGGGCCACCGGGGTTCCACAAGCCCATCCCCCTATGGTGCGCTTGGCAGGCTTGTGGGCCCTTGGCATCTCCTGCAACCATAACTCAAACTCCATAAGTACCTATTCACCAAGGAAAAAAACTGAGTGAAGGAATCATCGCGTTTTATGACACGGAGCCGCCTCCACCTCATGTTGTTCATCGGGAGGGTTGATTTGGAGTTTGTTCTGGTCTGCAGAGAGGGGGATTCGACGTCGTCGTCATCATCAACTTTCCTCCATCACCAATTTGATGATGCTCATCGCCGAGAATGAGTAATTCCTTCATAGGCTTGCTGGACGGTGATGGGTTGGATGAAATTCCTCATGTAATCGAGTTAGTTTTGTTAGGGCTTGATCCCTAGTAACCACTATGTTTTGAGATGGATGTTGCTATGACTCTTCTATGCTTAATGCTTGTCACTAGGGCCCGAGTGCCATGATTTCAGATCTGAACACTTTATGTTTTCATCAATATATTTGTGTTCTTGACCCTATCTTGCAAGTTATACACATCTATTACGTGTTATGATCCGCATACCCCAAGGTGACAATAATTGGGATTCTTTCCGATGATTACCGTAGTTTGAGGAGTTCATGTATTCACTATGTGTTAATGCTTTGCTCCGATTCTCTATTAAAAGGAGGCCTTAATATCCCTTAGTTTCCTTATGGACCCCGCTGCCATGGGAGGGTAGGACAAAATATGTCATGCAAGTTCTTATCGCAAGAATGTATGACTATTTACGGAATACATGGCTACATTACATTGATGAATTGGAGCTAGTTCTATCTCGCCCTAGGTTATAACTGTTACATGATGAATGTTATCCAACATAATTATCCATCACCGACCCAATGCCTACGAGCTTTTCACATATTGATCTTTGCTAAGTTACTATTGTTGTTGCCGCTATTACAATCACTACAAAACTGCTACTGTTACCGTTACTGTTATAATTGCTATTGTTACCACTGCTGTGAAACTATCATATTACTGTGCTACTGATCACTCTGTTGCATATATTTAGTTCTCTAGGTTTGGTTGAATTGACAACTCACCTACTAATACTTCCAAATATTCTTTGGCTCCCCTGGTGTCGAATCAATAAATTTGGGTTGAATACTCTACCCTCGAAAACTGTTGCCATCCCTTATACTTGTGGATTATCAAGACCTTTTTTGGCGCCATTACCGGGGGCATAGCTCT
This sequence comes from Aegilops umbellulata, assembly GCA_032464435.1. Classification (NCBI taxonomy): domain Eukaryota; kingdom Viridiplantae; phylum Streptophyta; class Magnoliopsida; order Poales; family Poaceae; genus Aegilops; species Aegilops umbellulata. Next base: position 295,005,117 of record CP136060.1, read on the forward strand.
ATTTGCTGAGTCACTCGGGATTTATATTTATTGATAACTATGAATAATCTTTAGGATGATAGAACCAAGATCATTCCCTCTATGATGAGGGGAGGTAAGGAACTGTTATCTAGCTCTGCACTTGATTAAACTTCTGTTTTGTGTAAGCTTGCGACAGCACCGCCAGCTATTAATTCTGATATATCGCAAGAAATTGATGATGCTACTTTTTCTATGAATGATTTTATTGATTATGCTAGTATTTTTCTTGATGATACGGTGCCACTAGGAGAATTCCCTGATGAACATCTTGCTAACGCTAAAGAATTTGAAAATGTTGAAACTGATGAAATTACCTAGACTGATGAAATCATGGAAACTGAAAATTATGAAACACCCATTCGACCCAGCTCTCCTAGAATTGAAATGCCTAAGATACCTGAGGGATTTGTTGTTGGTGAAGAGATAACTAGAGAACTTTTTGCTTGTAATGATAGAGATGATCTTAAGAAATTACTATGTAAGCTGAAAGAAAACTCTGAATGCTAGAATGAAATATGATCCTAAGTTTGCTACCTCACCTATCTTTGTTACTGATAAGGATTATGAGTTCTCTATCGATCCTGAGTTAATTACTTTGGTTGAATCTAATCCTTTCCATGGTTATGAATCTAAAACTGTTGTGGCACATCTTACTAAGTTGAATGATGTAGCCACCCTATTTGCTCATGAGGAAAAAATTCGCTGTTACAATTTGCGTAAGTTGTGTCCTTTCTCATTAAAGGGTGATGCTAAGATATGGTTTAATACTCTTACTCATGTTTGTGTGCATAGTCCCTAGGATATGATATATTACTTCTCTGAAAAATATTTTTCTGCTCATAAGAAACAAGTTTCCTTATATGAAATATTTAACTTTGTGCAAATTGAAGAAGAGAATCTCCCTCAAGCTTGGGGGAGGCTTCTCTAGCTACTTAATGCTTTGCCTGATCATTCTCTTAAGAAAAATGAAATACTTGATATCTTTTATAATGGACTAACCGATGCTTCTAGGGGCTAGCTAGATGGTTGTGTTGATTGTGTTTTCATAGAACAAACTATTGAGCAAGCTGAAGAACTATTGAATAATATATTCAAGAATGATAATGATTGGACACTTCCCGAACCACCACCTTAACAAACTCCGAAGAAGAGAGGTATTCTATTTCTTAGTCCTGAAGATATGCAAGAGGCAAAGAAGTCTATGAAATAAAAAGGTACTAAAGCTGAAGATGTTAAGAATTTGCCCCCTACTGAAGAAATACATGGTCTTGACACCCTGACATAGGTAGTAGAGGTAAATTATCTTATAAGATTTGATGAAGGTGATATTCCTTACAATAAACCTGCTAGTCAATGCTTGTATAAATTTGACAATTACATTATCAAGCAAGATCATTTTAATGTGTATGTTATGAAACAATTGAACATGATGACTACATGGTTGATTGATTGAGTGACTTGTTGCTTAGAATTGCTAATGATGTCAAAGGTGTAGGTAAACATGCATCTATGGTTCAAACCCAGTTAGAACAAGTCGCTATCTCAAAAGGATTTGCTTAACGAAATGAATAATAATATGAATGATCATGTTGTTAGAGTAATGACTAGAGGAGGTAGAATGACTCGGGAGCCACTATATCCTGAAGGTCACCATAAAAGAATTGAACAAGATTCTCAGAGAATTAATATTGATGCACCTAGTCCTTCTAAGAAGAAAAAGAAAAATGGTAGGACTTTGCATACTTCTAGTGAACCTGAGGTAGAAAAACCTTCTAAGGATAGTAATGATGTTTCTATATCTGATGCTAGTAATGAAAATTCACCTAGTGATAATGATAATGATAGAGATGATGCTCGTGTTGATGCTCCACCAGAAAATGATAAAGAACCTAATAATGATGTTGAAATAGAACCTGCTGTTGATCTTGATAACACACCTCCTAATAATAAATGTTATGATAAAAGAGACTTCGTTGCTAGGAAACATGGTATAGAAAGAGAACCATGGGTTCAGAATCCTATGCCTTTCCCAACTAAACCATCTAATAATAAGGATGAAGAAGAATTTGAATGCTTTGCTGAAATGCTTAGGCCAGTCTTTTTGCGTACTCGTTTGACTGATATTTTAAAGATGGCCCCATATGCTAAGTATATGAAAGATATTTTCACTAATGAAAGAAAGATACCCGAAGCTGAAATTTCCACCATGCTTGCAAACTATTCTTTTAAGGATGGAGTACCTAAGAAACTAGGAGATCCAGGAATACCCACTACACCATGCTCCATTAAAAGAAACTATGTTAAAACTGCTTTATGTGATTTAGCAGCCGGTGTTAGTGTTATGCATTTATATTTATATAGAAGATTTGATTTGAATAAACTCACACCTACTGAAATATCATTGCAAATGGCTGACAAATCAACTTACATACCTATCGGTATTTGTGAGGATGTGTATGTTGTAGTTGCAAATGTTATTATCTTGACAAACTTTGTTATACTTGACATGCCCGAGGACGACAACATGTCGATTACGCTTGGTTGACCCTTCTTGAATACAGTAGGGGATGTTATTGATTGCAACAAAGCAAGGTCACTTTTCATATCAATGATAATGAGCATACGATACACTTCCCGAATAAGCAATTTCAAGTAAATGGTATTAATGTTATTGAAAAGTCTCCAACAATTACTATTGGAAGTTTTCAACTCCCTCTTCCCGTCGTCAAAAATAAATATGAAACTCTTCTTATTGGGGAGATGCATATTCCCGTTGAGGTAACCTAGTGTTATATGAAGATTCTTTGGTTTCATGTCATTCAAAAATGGTTTGTTAATGAGACTTGATCATCCTTATTAATGGTTCTTTTTAGGGGCATGTGGCCGATGAATTTAGTAACCAAAAACCTTCTGTACCCACTATTTACTCTGTCATTTAAAGTTAATTAAGTAGAAATGCCATGATTTTCCTATTTCCTGAATTTTTCATGCAATAAAAAGTTACCCGAAAATAGAAGTTCTCAGATGGCCCTAAAATTTAGTATGATTTTTTGTATAATATTTAAGAATGTTTGGCACTGAACACACCCCAGGGGGTGCACCTGTGAGCCACAAGCTCACAAGGGGCGCCACCCCCTGGCACGCCCAGTGGGATTATGAGTCCCACGGGGACCCACTCACTTATCCCAACCACCCAATCCTTCTTCCTCCAGAAAAAATGACTTGCTTGCTCAAACCCGTGTTCTTGCTCCTTTGACTGCAATTTTCGGTTTCCTTGCTCAGGACTCCGTTTTCAAAACTGTTTTGGCAGATTGTTCTTCGGTATGTGACTCCTCTAATGGTCCAATCAGTGCTTTATATATTGCAATGTTTTGCTACTGTGGTAACCATGTTCTTGAGCTTGCATGTCAAATTTATATGGTCCAAATTTGTTGGGTTGATAATTACTTTTAATTGGGATTGAATTGGAGGTACCTTCTCAATGATGTTTCAACTACCATGATAGTTAAATAAAACTTATTCCTTTGTTGTAGGAAAAAAATTGGCTTTTCACAAAAACCATATAACCATAGAGCCTCCACCAGCCATATATGCATGTAGTGATAGCATTATTTTGTTCATTACTCTACTGTGTTATATTGGCAGCATATTCCATGTGCTGACCCGTTTTCGGGCTGCAACGTATTAAGTTGCAGACTTTTCAGACGACGAGTAAAGGTGCGATAGGTCATTCTCATGCACTCAGCTATGCCGTTGGAGTTGATGGACTCACTTTATGTTCCAAGCCTTCCGCTGTTATCGTGTTAGATGGCCTTAAGCCATATTTATTGTAATAAGTGCTCTTTGCAGACTATCGATGTAATAAGTGTGTGATTGCTACTCTGTTATAAATCCTTTGAGTACTATGTGTGTCAGCATTACCGATCCAGGGATGACACTGAAGCACAGAGACTTGACCGTCTGAGGTCGGGTCGCTACAAGATGGTATTAGAGCACACGCTGAATGTAGGACACGACCACTAAGAAAAGCCATAGGTCACTCTTCTCTACTCATTTCTGACTCCTCTCCATTTTCTACTCTTTAGGATGGCGGACTCGAGGAACAAGTTTGCACAACCGTATGAAGACACACCCTTTGGACGACACTTGAAGGAAGTCACTAGATACCTGAATATTGGAATACCAAGCTTCACCGGGACCTACAACGCCACTTTGACAGAAGAGGAGCGCTGGATGATTCAAGTTCAAGTTCCAGGAAGGACATTTACGCCAGTTACGGAGCCCATATAGTCCTTTTATGCACCCACCTGGAGTCTAGGAAAGAGCATGGCAGCCCACATCGCCATGGGACGCATTAGCGAAGTTTACCACAAGGATCTCAAGGATACTATGTACCAGATATGTGGGCGCCGAGATGAGAAATGGGAGATAGTCAGCACCAGGAGAGACAGGTCCATTGCAGCATCCACGCAGGAGCTAAACCAGCACTTTCGATGCCAGGAGAACCAGATGTGTGCAAGCATGATAGATTTGAAGAAGGCGATGACAATGACCACCGAGCTAGAAGAAGAACTCAAGTCTACACGCGATGGATATGAGGAGGAAATCGCAACACTATTGGAGAAGAACGACGACCTGATAAAGAAGATCGGAGTATTCATGGGAGATCCCGCGCTAGGAGGAGAAGACGACGATTCCACCTGACCGGAGAACTACATCATCATCGACGACACCGACTCTGACCCCAATAATAGTGATGATGATTATGAAGACGAAGCTGGAGCGGATATCATGGAGTCTTCCACCGATCAAAATTTCTAGATGACCACCATATGAATAGTAGTATTCCCCCTGTATATAGTAGTAGTTTGAGCACTTTTAACGATAGTTCTAGACTGATTGTATGCCCTTGCTTGATTGATTGAGTGATATGTTTGTGTTTGTCTCATGTGCATATGGGTAGTGTTTTCTCACTAGACCTCTTTCTATTCTAATCTCTCCCCTCTAAACCCGTCAAATGCCTCCGAGACGTGACACCGGATTTGTCTTCCCACCGGAGATCACCCAGTTGATTCAGCAGCAGAATGCCTTGATGTAGATATTAGTCCATAACCAAGGCAACAACAACAACAACAACAACAACAACAACAACAACCCTCCTCCAGTTGACAACTTAGCCCGCTTTTTGAGGTTGCAGCCGCCAGTGTTTTCCAGTAGCACCGAGCCCATAGTTGCGGATGACTGGTTACGCAAGATTGGAAGGGAGTTGACCACCGCAGGTTGCACAGATGCTGAGAAGGTGCATTTTGCCGCACACCAATTGGATGGACTAGCAGCATCCTGGTGGGAGAATTACACAACCAGTTTCCCTATAGCCAATATCACTTGGGATAAGTTTCAGCAAGCATTCCACATAGCCCATATCTCAAGTCGAGATATGAGCATGAAGAAGCGTGAATTTCACAACTTACGCTAGGGAAATCGTACTGTGGCTCAGTACATAGATGAGTTTAGTAAGCTATCTTGTTATGCCCCTGATGATGTGGCCACGGATGCCGTGAAGCAGGAGAAGTTTATGGAAGGGCTAAATGATGAGATGAGCATGTAGTTGATGGTGGCAACATTCAACAACTACCAGGAGTTGGTAGACAAGGCTCTTATGATTGAAGGGAAGCAACAGCAGATTGAGAGCCGCAAGAGAAAGTATGGACAAGGGAAGTACAACTCTGGAGCTCAGCAGAAGCCTCGTTTCGCCCCGAACTCGGGAGGACTTATCCATAACCATGGAAGCCACACCAACAATGGAGGGAGCTCTCACAACCACAATGGCTCCAAGAATGGAAACGGGAATGGAGCAGGCAGCAATCAGAACCGTTCTAACCCAGCCACACCCGCCAAGAAGGATCAAAGTCACATTACCTGTTTCAAGTGCGAGAAGACTAGGCACTACGCCAACGATTGTCCGGAATTGAAGAACGGCAATGGCAATGGAAGCGCTGGGAAGAAGCCCAACCCTTTCAATAGGGTACAAGTGAACCATGTGAACATGGAGGAAGTTGAGGAGCAGCCGGATGCAGTTATCAGTAAGTTTTTGGTTAAGTCTTTTACTACAATCGTTCTTTTTTATACTGGTGCATCGCATTCATACATATCAAGGGGATTCGTGGATAAGTATAAGTTGCCCACTAAGGTACTTAGGACACCTATGTTAGTAAGTTCGCCAGGAGCGGAATATATGGCAAGACAAGGATGTTTTCAGATGCCACTGACCATTGGAAGCCATGTTTTTCCCCTCAGACCTGATAATTTTGGAGTCACAAGGTTTGGATGTGATACTAGGAATGGATTGGCTATCGATGTATGGAGGAAACATCGATTGCGCGAGTAAGTCGATTTTGCTCAATACCCCGGAGGGAAAAAGGATCAAGTATGTATTTTAGGCATGCGCCGAGGAGGACTCAAGTAAATTCTCTCACGGGAGTTGTTCAGGAGGAAGTTCCGGTAGTAAAGGATTACCCGGATGTATTTCCAGAGGAATTACCAGGCATGCCGCCAGATTGAGACAACGAGTTTTTGATAGAGCTGTTGCCAGGCACCGGACCAATATCTAAGAGACCATACCGGATGCCCGCAAATGATCTGGGGGAGATTAAAAACCAGATTAAGGAATTGTTGGAGAAAGGTTACATTCGACGAAGTTCATCACCATGGGGAGCCCAGTGCTCTTGGTCGAGAAGAAGGATGGATCCTTAAGGATGGTTGTTGATTACCGTGCGTTGAATGAAGTAACAATCAAGAATAAGTACCCACTGCTGATGATCAATGATTTGTTTGACCAGCTGCAAGGAGCAAAGGTGTTTTCGAAGATCGATCTACGATCAGGATATCATCAGTTGAAGATACAGGAGAAGGATATACCTAAGACAACTTTCACCACAAGGTACGAGCTGTATGAGTATACGGTTATGTCATTTGGACTAACTAACGCCCCTGCCTATTTCATGAGTATGATGAACAAGGTGTTTATGGAGTTCTTGGATAAATTTGTCGTGGTGTTCATTGACGATATCTTGGTATACTCGAAGAATGAAGAGGAATACAAGGAGCATTTGCGTTTAGTTCTCGAGAAGCTCAGAGAACATCAGTTGTATGCCAAGTTCAGCAAGTGCGAGTTTTGGTTGAAGGAAGTTGGATTTCTTGGACATGTTATATAAGGAGAAGGTATAGCAGTGGATCCCACCAAGGTTTAGTCAGTCACTGAGTGGTTGGCACCCACCTCAGTTGGAGAGATCCGCAGTTTTGTTAGACTTGCGGGATACTATCGGGGATTCATTGAGAATTTCTCCAATATTGCGAAGTCTATGACGACATTGTTGAAGAAGAACACTAAGGTACTGTTCTGGAACTCTCCCAGCTCCACTGAATCCATGATTTCAACTTCTGGAGTGAGCTCCTCACTTCACCCAGCGATCAAAAAACTTTCTGGAGGGACGCTGGCTTCTCCCTTCGCTGAAGCCCAGCTGGGAGGCAAAAAGCCTGTTAGGCTCCCCATTGGGTTGGCTGGAGGCAACCCAGATGTGTAGCCCTGCTCACCTTGTGGTCTGGGCGAGGGGGCTCGGCCTCCAGGCTGCTGCTCCTGGCTCCAGCGTCAATGGTGACCTTATTAGTTCGCCATTGTCAAGGGCTCGCTGCTCCAACCTGGTGCCGGGACGAGCGCCGCTGAGCAGGGGATCCGGCGGGAAAGAGTCCATGGTGGCTGGATCTGTATGCGCAGGAGGGGATCCGGCCGACGATGGGGGGGCAGCGGGTCTGGCGGCGCGACTGGCGGTGGCGAGGGTTCTAGGAGGGAGCAGAGGAACAAGAATGGTTCGAGTCTGGGCTTCTCTGTTCTATACGCGAGCCGTGCAAGGAGGGTGTGCGCACCAATCGTTTTGCTGGGCGGTGGCAAAGCGCTGTAAATACGAGGAACTCCAGATTCTGTCGATTCGTGAAGCTGGGTTTTCCTCGCTCTGCAAAAATGCACTACGGCCCATCCCAGCTTTGCTATTTTAGCTTCTCGGAGCTAACACGTTCGGCTTCGTTTTTCACCTGGAGTTTGGGAAGCTCGGAGTGGGAGAGTTCCAGAACAGGCCCTAAGTTCCATTGGACTGATGAATGTGAAGCAAGTTTCTAGGAGTTGAAGAAATGTTTGATTACAGCCCCAGTGCTGATTCTGCCGGATATACGCAAGGATTTCCAAGTGTATTACGACGCCTCTCGCTTAGGACTTGGAGGAGTACTTATGCAAGACGGAAGAGTTGTTTCATATGCCTCACGACAGCTTCGACCGCATGAGTTAAATTATGCCACACATGATTTGGAGTTAGCAGCTGTGGTGCACCCGCTCAAGACCTGGAGACATTTTCTCATTGGAAACCGTTGCGATGTGTACACTGACCACAAGAGTTTGAAGTACATCTTTACTCAGAAGGAGCTGAACCTCAGGCATAGGAGATGGTTAGAACTCATAAAGGATTATGACATGAAGCTGCACTATCATCCAGGAAAGGCCAATGTCGTAGCAGACGCCTTGAGCCGTAAGAGTTATGTTAACACCCTCGTAAGCAGAGGAATGCCGAAGGAGTTAGCCGAGGATCTCAGGGAGCTTCGTTTGGAGATTGTTCCTAGAGGTTTTGTTGCAGCAATGGAAGTTCAGTCTACATTGTTGGGAAAGATTCGAGAAGATCATAAGGATGATAAGGAGGTTGCCGAAATAAAGGAGAAGATGAGTGAAGGGAAAGCCAAAGGTTTTCGTGAGGATGAGCACGACACCTTATGGTTTGAGGACCGTGTATATATGCCCAATAATGCAGAGATCAGGAAGTTGATACTTCAGGAAGCTCATGACTCGCCATACTCTATACACCCTGGAAACACCAAGATGTATTTGGATTTGAAGGAGCATTTCTGGTGGACAGGTATGAAAAAGGATATTGCCGAGTATGTAGCCGTATGTGATGTATGTCAGAGAGTGAAGGCAGAACATCAGAAGCCAGCAGGATTACTGCAGCCTATGCCAATACCCGGATGGAAGTGGGGCAAGCTTGGCATGGATTTCATCACCGGATTGCCCAGGACCCGATCAGGATATGATTCTATCTGGGTAGTAGTGGATCACTTAACCAAACTAGCCCACTTTATCCTAGTGAAAACCACCTATACAAGTGCGAAGTTGGCCAAGATATATATGACCAGGATCGTATGTCTGCACGGAGTTCCGAGGACCATCATATCAGATAGAGGAACACAGTTTACTTCAAAATTTTGGCACCAGCTGCACCAGACCTTGGGTACCAGACTGGAGTTCAATACAGCTTTTCACCCGCAGACAGATGGACAGACTGAGAGAGTCAATCAGATTCTGGAGGACATGTTGAGAGTTTGTGCGCTAGATTATGGATCTAGTTGGGATGACAACTTGCCCTACGCGGAGTTCTCTTACAAAAAAAACTACCATGCTAGTTTGAAGATGGCACCATTCGAAGCCCTGTATGGAAGAAGGTGCAGAACACTGTTGATGTGGGATGAAGTTGGAGATCGTCAGTTGTTTGGACCATATTTGATTAAGGAGTCTGAAGAGAAGGTTAAGCTGATTCGGGATAGATTGAAGGTAGCTCAGTCCCGACAGAAGAGTTATGCAGATTCAAAACACAAGGAGGTAGTCTATGAAATTGGAGACCGAGCATATCTGCGAGTGTCCCCTCTTCGAGGAGTTAAGCATTTTCGAGTTAAGGGAAAGTTAGCCCCGAGATTTGTGGGACCGCACCGTGTTTTGGAACGCATGGGAGAAGTTGCCTACAAGTTGGAGTTACCCGAAGGACTGTCGGGAGTACATGATGTGTTTCACGTTTCCCAGTTGAAGAAGTGCCATGCAGAGATGGCCGATATTCCTCTGAGAGATACAGTGCCCCTGGAAGCAATTCAGTTGGATAGTGATTTGACATATGAGGAGAAACCTGTCAAGATTCTTGAGTTTGCCAGCCGGGTTACTCGCAGCAAGGTTATCAAGTTTTGCAAAGTACAGTAGAGCCAACATACCGAGGATGAAGCCACCTGGGAATGAGAAGATGATTTACGCAAAGACCACCCACACCTATTTTCTAGCCAACCCGAATCTCGAGGGAGAGATTCATCTTAAGGGGGGTAGGTTTGTAACATCCCAATTTTTCAATTTGGAATGTTGTACATAGGTCATTCATGCATATCATATTTATTGCATTTTTCGTTTCGCGATCCTCAAAATCCTAAGCAACTCAAGGACCCGCGGAGAGAGTTGGGGATTTCCCGATTTTCATATTTGAATTTTATCAAATGTTGAAACAAGGATCATTTTGGTTTTAATGATTTTTCTCTCCGAAAATATTTCATATTAAAAATATATGAGAGGAGATAATATGACTTCTCCAAAATTAATGAAATATTGGAGGAAAAATATTAAAATCAATTATTATATTTTATTTGGATTTTATTGCTATTTTATTTGAATTAGGAAAATATGTGTTTCTCAAAATTGTATTTTAGGCCCAAATAAATGTTCACCTTGTCCGGCATATTTTTAGAGGACGGGGAAAATTTATTTCGGGATTTTTGGAGTCCGTTTAGTATTCTTTTTCTTTCTTTTTCTGCACATCGGAATCTATTTAAAAAAAGTCAAACCGACCTACGGGCCGTAACCGGCCCGGACTCCTCCAGCCGGGGCAGGCTTTATAAGCCGCCCGAGCCGCCCCGCAGCCCACCCCGCCGCCAAACCCTAGCCGCCGCCGCCAGCCGCCGCCTCCCGCCGCCGCCGCATCGGATCTCGCCATTAACCAGTCGGTTTTTTAATGCAAAGTAGGAATATAAAGGTGAAATACCTATTACTTACCCGAATCCGGAGTTCTCCAGGGGCGTTCTTCGATCTTCCCCGCAGCGCATCCGACGCCGCCGCATTCTACCGAGCTGAAGAGGACAGCTCGACGGAGAGTGTGTTCTGGTCTCAGTATTCTAAGGCCGGACACCCTTTGCCCTTAAGCGATCAGCTGAAGCAGCTGGCCGAGCTCCACAAGGCGGCCGAACAGGCCATGAAGGGCTTACTAGTTCGGTTGTGGCCTGGAGAGGCCCTGCCTGGGAGCTACTTCGGGCTGGTGCGGCGGCTGGTGGAAGCCTGTCCACGACTTGAAGTCATCAAGTGCTCCGTCTGCATAGAAGGTGCCCGGAGGGCCCTTGCCCGTGTAAGGGTACACTGGGGCAAGCTAGACGGAGAGAAGCTGGTGAAGGACGGGCCGCCGCAGGGGAAGGAGCATCGCAAGCCCGAGAACTACTACAAGGAAGTTCTCGCTGGAGCTCGCCTTGTCGCGGATGAGTGTGCCAAAGATGTAATATTTCAATGAACTCGCTCATTTGTATCCTGTGCGCTGAAAACTTGTTCATATGCGCTTAAGCAATGCTTTCTGAATTTAAAATATTATTTTCTGTGCGGCCGTTTATCAATAACTGAGAGATGGCGAGTCGTCGGCTTCTGCCCCCATGCAACTAGTGCTGGGGTGTTCGGGATAAACCTGAGGGCTCTTGTTCCCATAGTTGGGTCCTTCGAGGGAGGCGCTCAGCACAGCGAACCAGGCAATCAGACTATAATGCTTGAACACTTTCACTTAGCCATAGAACGTTATAATTTTAAATTTCGGCGAAGCCCCTAGTTCGGAAGGCCGAATTCGGGGCACTATCCACGCCTTTAGCCGGACTTAACCGGCTCTCCGCTCAAAGCGGCATAAGCCTTTAGGGACTCGAAAAACCTCTCGAACAACGACCGGTCTCGCGCCTTATCATGACAGTCTGTTTTAGCTTTCTCCACTGAGGTGCTCACCCACATGATCTGGGGCACAATCGCAGTGGTTCTCCTAGTGCTACCTTAGCCGATAGAGCGGAACGTAAGGCACCAAAACATAGGAGCCGGGCAAACCCAACATATGACCAAAATCATGACTCGGAGCCGATGCATATAATGCTATAAGTTCGGGGTGCCGCACTTGTGAAAGTGGACGGACTTCTCACACCAGATAGAAGGGTAATAAAGCCCCTGGCGTGGTTTGCCGTACCATGGTGTACGGGTGCGATCATGTTATTTGAGTAAACATATGTATATTAAAAGAAGATAATGCAAAAAATAGACGAAAAGCTATGCATTATTTATGAGGAGGCTGCTTATTCAAGCCGAACGATACAAGTAGTGCGAAATTTTGTAGACTATTTAACATGTCCTGACCAAGCGCAGGCCGCGGAATTTAGAAACAGATATATCGCTCGAAATAGAGACCACCTGAGAGTTCCATGATGCGGCATTGTTTTGTCTGCTTTCCTGGGTCCTGTATCATCTGTGCGGCAGCGAGGCCGAACACTGTATCCAGAGTATGGAGTCCTGAAAGAAAAGAAGAACCCGGCAGCCCCTAGTACGTTTGACGCCGTATTGTTGGCATGCCGTTTTATCTGCCCCTTCCCCTATGCCCATGGAATTGTAAGGGCGTAATTGTGTACTCGAGGTACTAGCTCCGCTATGTAGCGATGGCTGGGGTTGGGGCCGTATTGCTACGCGTGCTCTGAACGCGCCAGTCGGTCTTGCTGCGGGTTACTCCGGGTGCGTTTTGCTTTATCCTGCTTTGTAGCGGCCGAACTCGAGAGCTGCCTTAACAGGCTGCTTTGTACCTCTGCTGCGAGGGCCGCCGTGTGTTCCTCCGTATGGATGGAGCGTTCGGTGTTTCCGCTGACCGTGATTACACCTCGAGGGCCTGGCATCTTGAGCTTGAGATATGTGTAGTGCGGCACCGCATTGAATTTAGCGAATGCGGTTCGTCCAAGCAGAGCATGATAGCCACTGCGGAACGGAACTATGTCGAAGATTAACTCTTCGCTTCGGAAGTTATCCGGAGATCCGAAGACCACATCAAGTGTTATGGAGCCTATGCAATTGGCCTCTACACCTGGTATGACGCCTTTAAAGGTCGTCCTTGTGGGCTTGATCCTTGATGGATCTATGCCCATTTCCGCACTGTATCCTGGTAGAGCAGGTTCAGGCTACTGCCGCCATCCATGAGGACTCTTGTAAGGTGAAATCCGTCAATGATTGGGTCAAGAACCAATGCGGCGAAACCGCCGTGACGGATGCTAGTGGGGTGGTCCCTTCGATCGAAGGTGATCGGACAAGAGGACCATGGGTTGAACTTTGGGGCGACTGGCTCCATCGCGTATACGTCCCGTAGCGCACGCTTCCTCTCCCGCTTGAGAATATGAGTCGCGTATATCATGTTCACCATCCGCACTTGTGGGGGAAACCCCTTCTGTCCGTTGTTGTTCGGCGGCCTGGGCTCCTCTTCGTCATCGCTCTCTAGCCCCTTGTTTTTGTTTTCGGCTCTTAACTTGCCTGCCTGCTTGAACACCCAACAATCCCTGTTGGTGTGATTGGCTGGCCTTTCGGGGGTGCCGTGAATCTGGCACGAGCGGTCGAGTATTCGGTCCAAACTGGACGGGCCCTGGGTATTCTTTTTGAATGCCTTTTTCCTCTGACCGGATTTATGGCCTCTGAATCCGGCGTTTACTGCCGTATCTTCATTACTGTCGCTGCTGACGCGACGTTTCTGTTTATTCCGTCGTGACCTGCCACTTTTGTCCTTGGTATCTGAATTACCTTGCTTCTTCGATAAGTTGTTGCTGCGAGCTAGCCAGCTATCTTCGCCCGCGCAAAAGCGGGTCATGAGTGTCGTGAGGGCTGCCATGGATTTCGGCTTTTCCTGTCCCAGGTGCCGGGCGAGCCACTCGTCATGGATGTTATGCTTGAAGGCTGCTAAGGCCTGTGCATCCGGACAATCGACTATCTGATTTTTCTTTGTTAGGAACCGTGTCCAGAATTGCCCGGCCGATTCTTCTGACTGCTGGATTATGTGGCTTAGGTCGTCGGCGTCCGATGGCCGTACGTAGGTCCCCTGGAAGTTGTCGAGGAATGCGGCCTCCAGGTCCTCCCAAGAGCCGATCGAATCTGCGGGGAGGCTGTTAAGCCAGTGCCGGGCTGGTCCCTTAAGCTTAAGGGGTAAATATTTGATGGCGTGCAAATCATCGCCACATGCCATGTGGATGTGGAGGAGATAGTCCTCAATCCATACTGCCGGATCGGTCGTACCATCGTACGACTCGATGTTGACGGGTTTAAAACCCTCTGGGATTCTATGATCCATTATTTCGTCTGTCAAGCATAGTGGGTGTGCGGCGCCCCTGTATTGGGCTATGTCTCGACGCAGTTCGGAGGAGCTGTGCCTGTTGTGTTCGGCCCGGCCGGATTTATTATGTCCGGAGTGAAAACTATCACGTGCCGTCGGGCGTCCGCGCGATCCATAGATCGATCTTGTTTGCCTTGCTCTGTCCTCCAGGACGTCTCGCAGGTTTGGTTCGTGTTCCCGTGCCTTGGTAAAGCGGCTGCGGGGCATGGCTTGTTTGGATGTTCGACAGGCTTCTCTGTCGCGGCCGCGAGGTGGCCGATCTACCATGTCTTGGGCTTCCTCCTCTAGTTGGGGTAGCGGCCTGCGCTTAGGATAGTTTTTGGAGGGGCGTCCGAGCTCGTGCTCTTTGGCCGCAAGGACTTCAGTCCATCTGTCAGCTAGCAAATCTTGATCAGCTCTAAGCTGTTGCTGCTTTTTCTTTAGGCTGTTCGCTGTGGCTAAAAGCCTGCGTTGAAAGCGCTCTTGTTCGGCGGGGTCTGATGGTACGATGAATTCATCGTCGCCGAGGCTTGCCTCGTCTTCGGAGGGAGGCATGTAGTTATCGTCCTCGACCTCTTGCTCTGCCGCTCTCTCATGAGGGCGGTCTTCTCCATCTTCCTGTGCCGAATCTTGCTGGTTTTGGTGTTCTTCGGTGCTGTCCGGGGTAGTATTATCTCCCGTGCCGGAATCACCGTTTCTGCTGTGGCGGGATTTGGAGCGGCGCCGCTGACGTCGGCGTTTTGGAGGCTTTTTCGAAGTGCCATCCTCCGATGTTCCATCGCCATCTCCATCTTTTGGAGCATCCACCATGTATATGTCGTGTGACGAGGTGGCGGTCCAGCGCCCTACAGGTGCTGGTTCTTGCTCGTCTCCTCCTTCGTCGTCCATAGCGTCGAAGTCTTCGGAGCCGAAGTCGAGCATGTCGGATATATCGTTGACAGTGGCTATTAAGTGGGCGGTGGGTGGGATTTGAATTTCTTCGTCGTCCGAATCCCAACCTCGCAGGCCATAGTTCGGCTCGGGCTCTCCTGACAAAGAGAGAGACTTGAGAGAATTCAGAATATCACCAAAAGGTGAATACTGAAAGATGTCCGCGGCGGTGAACTCCATTACAGGCGCCCAATCTGATTCGATCGGCGGGGGCACGGACGACTCGAAGTTCGGAGAAGAGTCCGGCTCCTTGGAGTCACAGGCCATGCGGAGCGCGGGGCTCGCGTTCGGCTCAATGGCCTTTAAGATCGCAGCCCCCGAGGTGACGTCCAACCGTTCATCTTCAAAGAACGCAGCGGGCTCCGAATCGAGGATCGGGGCCGGAGCGTATGCGGCCTCCAGGACACTGTTCGGAGGCAGAGCTATATCATGCCCTTCGAGATAGTGCGGCGCGCTTGGCTGTGGCTCGAATCCGTCGAAGATCAAGTCTCCGCGGATATCTGCCGTGTAGTTTAGGCTTCCAAACCTGACTTGATGGCCAGGGGCGTAGCTCTCGATCTGCTCCAGATGACCAAGCGAGTTGGCCCGCAGAGCGAAGCCGCCGAAGACGAAGATCTGTCCGAGGAGAAAAGTCTCACCCTGGACCTCATCGTTGTTGATGATCAAAGGAGCCATCGGGCCTAAAGGCGACGACACAGAGGAACTCTCAATGAAAGCACCAATGTCGGTGTCAAAACCGGCGGATCTTGGGTAGGGGGTCCCGATCTGTGTGTCAAGGTCGGATGGTAACAGGAGACAAGGGACACTTTATTTTACCCAGGTTCGTGCCCTCTCGATGGAGGTAAAACCCTACTCCTGCTAGATTAATATTGATGATATGGGTAGTACAATAGTAGATCTACCACGAGATCAAGGAGGCTAAACCCTAGAGGCTAGCCTATGGGTATGATGATGGTTATGATGTGTTCGTCCTACGGACTACAACCCTCCGGTTTATATAGGCACCGAATAGGGTTAGGGTTACACAGAGTCGGTTACATTGGTAGGAGATCTTGAATATCCGCACGCCTAGCTTGCCTTCCACGCCAAGGAAAGAACCTTCCCGACACGGGACGAAGTCTTCAGTCTTGTATCTTCATAGTCCTGGAGTCCGGCTGAAGATATAGTTCGGCTATCCGAACACCCCCTAATCCAGGACTCCCTCACATAGTAACTTAGAATAAACCTACACTATACAATAAAGGATTTATGGTATATTACATCCACTGGGCATCGAAGTTCGCCACCAGTGATCATAAAGCGCAACGAAGAAGCAGATTACAAAAATTGGGCGCCATTGCACCGTAAGAAAATAATACTGAACCAAGACCACTTCCAAGACAGTTCAAGAAAGGTTAGCCTTGCGCGGGAACTGCTGCGCAAGCTCCTGAGCAAGGCTGTGAGACCGGCCTAGCATGTCGGTCATAGCTTCTAGGTGTAGCTGTTAGCAATGAGGTTCTCATTGGTGTTCTCCGCAATCTTTCTTAGAGATAGGACTTTGATGACCCACAAGTATAGGGGGTCAACTATAGCTCTTTTCAATAAGTAAGAGTGTCGAACCCAACAAGGAGTAGAAGGAAATGACATGTAGTTTTCAGTAAGGTAATGTCTGCAAGTGCTGAAATTGTAAGTAGCGAGTACTTTGATAGCAAGACAATTTGTAACGAGCAAGTAACGAAAGTAGCAATAAGTATGCAGCAAGGCATCCCAATCCTTTTGAGGCAAAGGACAGGTGAAAACGGTCTCTTATGATAAGCAAAGCGTTCTTGAGGGTACACCGGAATTTCATCTAGTCACTTTCATCATGTTGGTTTGATTTGTGTCCGCTACTTTGATAATTTGATATGTGGGTGGATCGGTGCTTAGGTGCTGTTCTTACTTGAACAAACCTCCTACTTATGATTAACCCTCCCGCAAGCATCCGCAACTACGAGAAAAGTATTAAGGATAAATCCTAACCATAGCATTAAATTCTAGGATCCAATCGGTCCCTTACGGAATAGTGCATAAACAGGGGTTTAAATTTCTGTCACTCTCGCAACCCACCATCTATTTACTACTCCACAATGCATTTCCTTAGGCCCAAATATTGTGAAGTGTCATGTAGTTGACGTTCACATGACACCACTAAGGGAATCACAACATACATACCATCAAAATATCGAACACATATAAAATTCACATGATTACTTGCAACATGATTTATCCCGTGACCTCAAGAACAAAAGTAACTACTCACAAAAAACAAACATGCTCATGATCAGAGGGGTATTAATATTCATAATGGATCTGAACATATAATCTTCCACCAAATAAACCATATAGTAATCAACTACAAGATATAATCAACACTACCAGTCACCCCCTAGCACCAATCTATAGTTCCGGTAACAAGATTGAATACAAGAGTTGAACTAGCGTTTGAGATGAGATGGTGCTGGTGAAGATGTTGATGGAGATTGCCCTCCTCAAGATGGGAGAGTTGTTGGTGATGATGATGATGATGATTTCCCCCTCCGGGAGGGAAGTTCCCTCGGCAGAATCGCTCCGCTGGAGGGCAAAAGTGCTCCTGCCCAAGTTCCGCCTCGAGACGGCGGCGCTCCGTCCCAAAAGTATTATTATTATTTTTCTAGGTCAAAACCATTTATATATACCAGAAGGTGGGCACCGGAGGTGGGCCGAGGAGGCCACAACCCACCAGGGCGCGCCAGGGGGCCTGGCGCGCCCAGGTGGGTTGTGCCCACCTGGTGGCTCCTCTCTGGTGTTTATTGGCTCCAGTATTTCTTAAATATTCCATAAAAAATCCTCGTGGAGTTTCATCCCATTTGGAGTTGTGCAGAATAGGTGGCCTGACGTAACTTTTTCAGGTCCAGATTTCCAGCTGCCGGAATTCTCCCTCTTGGTGTGTAACTTGTAAATTAAGAGAGAAGGCATTAGAATTACTTCAAAAAGCATTATTATGGATAAAAACATTATACATAACAGTAAGAAAACATGATGCAAAATGGACGTATCAACTCCCCCGAGCTTAGACCTTGCTTGTCCTCAAGCGAAAACCGAGTTCGAGAAACATGTCCACATGCTTTGAGAGAGAGGTGTCGATAAAAACAAAATACGGAAATAGAAGCATCATGTTGATTATTATAACATCAACGGAATTAAACATAGGAATTTTATCAGAGAACTTGCATCATATACTTCCCATGAATAAGTAATAGTTCATCACACAATCGAAGTATAAAGCAAAAACTCTATTAGAAACCAAAAAACTATGTTCTCAGTCAACTTTGCAACTACAATTCATTATCTTTTCAGGAAGGGTCGCGTATCGGAGCTCTTAAGCAAGTCCACATACTCAACCATCATATAGTATTTTATGATTGCTAACACTCACCTTGTACCCATGAGCAAAACGTTTCAACCGGACACATAGAAAGATAGGGGCTTATAATTTCGCCTCCCAACTTACTCACCTCAAGGGTGATGTCAACAATAATAACTCATGCTATCTATATTCAACTGGACATATGTGCCTAGATCTTTCCTCACCACATGATGCTTGCCAAAAGAATAAATAAAAAGGAACACTTTGACTCTTTGCATAAAAGTAAATACATAAAAGTAAAAGATATGCCCTTCGCAGAGGGAAGCAGAGGTTGCCATGCGCTTATTTGTTTGCATGCTCAATCCATTATTGCAAAAGAACGTCATGTTGTATTTCCTCTTAAGATGACAACCTTTATTATGCAGTCTGTCGCTTTTATTCTTTGTCATCCAAGTTCGTACAACGCTCAATTTTCTCTTACATTAAATGATCTTACGTATTTAAAAGCAATTTTTATTGCCTTTTTGCACCGATCACAACTTACTTGAAGGATCTTGTTCAATCCATAGGTAGGTATGGTGGACACTTGAAAAAGGTTTGGGTTTAAGGGTTTTTGGAAGCACAAGTAGTATCTCTACTTATTGCGGAGTTTTTGGCTAGCGAAGGTAGGGGCAAGCATCACATGTTAAAGGATCTATGACAATATGACTTCTATGTGAATATAAACATACATAAACCATTGCGTTGTCTTCTTTGTCAAACGTCAACAATTTTGGCATATAATATTTTGATGAGGGCTCACAATCACAAAAGATTTCTACGATAGTATAATTATATGTGAATCTTCCCTTCCCTTATTAATTCTTTCATGAGTTGCATCATTGACTAATGCTATGTTTGCCAATCTCTAATAAAATTTTCTTACTTATACTTTTCCTTATGTAGTGCTATCACCTACCATAGGATTAGTATATGATCTAATTGATTTACTTCCTTAATTTTATTTGCTTCCTTTCTATTTTTCTTTCTTTCTTATTTCTCTTCTTTATTTGCAACATGAAATTAAAGAAAGTAAAAACTCAAACTAACTTCATTATATAACTTGCACATAATTATAATGATAGATTACTAAGCAAACTTCTAAAAGAAGAAAAGATTGAACTAAACTTTATTTATCTAAGCAAAATATTGAACTAAGATAAGTAAAAGTAAAAAGATAGCGGGATGATATGATACCGGGGCACCTCCCCCAAGCTTGGCGGAAGCCAAGGGGAGTGCCCATATGCGACACTCAGTTCTCCTTTGGTGGTGAAGAAGATGGTGATGGTGATGGTGATGGTGATGAAGAAGGTAATTTTCCCTTTGCTTCCTTCAGCTTTGTTTCGATCTTCATCAGATAAGCATCTTCTTCCATGTGGTTGGAGGAGCAGGAAGACATGATGCTTAGCTTGATAAATCTGACCGGAAACAGCAAGAAAAGAGAATAGAGGATTTTCTCCATCATACGGTTGTTAACAGGTTTAGGGAGTATATATAGAATTTTTATTTTGCAGGACAAGCATATGGAAGAAAAACGGAGTACGAGAGGTGTCCCAGGTGGGCACAACCCACCTGGGCGCGCCCTGGTGTATTGTGCCCACCAGGGGACGCTTCCTAGGAGTTTCTTTATTTCTAAAATTATGAAATATTCCAAAACTGATAAAAAATATTTTTGCAGATTTTTTGGAGTCCGTTTACTTACCGTATCACGTACCTCCTTATTTTGACGATTCTGGAGTGTTCCAGAAGGACTCTTTTATGTGTTCTTCCGGTGTCAAAGTTTGGATATTATTGCTTTCAACATTAATAGGCTACCTGAAATCTAATGCTTTATTGGTTGCCCGTTGACCACCTTCGGTTCAGTGCTTTCAAAATTATTTATTTTGATGGCACATGACCGATAAACCTCCTCGATGACATTGGGAATTCCCATTTCGAGAGGAGCTTCCCTGCAAAGAATCTAAAATGAGAGTTGTACAAAAGAACATATTCCCCGACTTTAAACTCGCGTTTTTGAATTCTTTTGTCATGCCATCTTTTAACTTTTTCTTTGAATAACTTTGCATTTTCATAAGCTTGGGTTCTCCATTCATCTAATGAGCTTATATCAAATAACCTCTTTTCACCAGCAAGTTTGAAGTCATAGTTGAGTTCTTTAACTGCTCAATATGCTTTATGTTCTAACTCAAGAGGTAAATGGCAAGCTTTTCCATAAACCATTTTATAAGGAGACATACCCATAGGATATTTATTTGCAGTTCTATAAGCCCAAAGTGCATCATCTAATTTCTTAGACCAATTCTCCCTATACCTATTAACAGTCTTTTGCAAAATTAATTATATTTCTCTATTGCTTAGCTCAACTTGACCACTAGACTGACGATGATAGGGTGATGCAATTCTATGGTTAACATCATACTTAGCAAGCACTTTACGGAAAGCACCATGAATAAAGTGTGAACCACCATCAGTCACTAAATATCTAGGGACTCCAAATCTTGGGAAAATAACTTCCTTAAGCATTTTAATAGAGGTGTTGTGATCAACACTACTAGTTGGAATAGCTTCTACCCATTTAGTAACATAATCAACAGCAACCAAAATATGTGTATACGCATTAGAGGAAGGAAAAGGTCCTATGTAATCAAATCCCCGAACATCAAATGGTTCAACAGCAAGAGAATAGTTGATAGGCATTTCTTTATGCTTACCAATATTACCTATTCTTTGGCATTCATCACAAGATGAGACATACTTACGAGCATCCTTGAAGAGAGTAGGCCAATAAAATCCAGACTGCAATACCTTGTGAGCAGTTCTATCTCCAGCATGATGCCCTCCATAAGCTTCGGAGTGACATTTCCGTAGGATTTTTCCCTGTTCATGCTCAGGTACACAACGTCTAATAATACCATCTACCCCTTCTTTATAAAGATGTGGGTCATCCCAAAAGTAATGTCTTAAATCATAGAAGAATTTTTTCTTTGGTTGATAAGTAAAGCTAGGTGGTAAATATTTACCAAATTGTAATTAGCATAGTCAGCATACCAAGGAGTCCCATTAGCAACATTTATTGTAGCTAACTGCTCATCAGCAAAACTATCATCAATAGGAAGTGGGTCATCAAGCACATTTTCAAGCCTAGACATGTTATTAGCTACGGGGTTCTCAGCTCCTTTTCTATCAATAATTGATGTCTACTACACAACCTTCTTCTTGTAGACGTTGTTGGGCCTCCAAGTGTAGAGTTTTGTAGGATAGTAGCAAATTTTCCTCAAGTGGATGACCTAAGGTTTATCAATCCGTGGGAGGCATAGGATGAAGATGGTCTCTCTCAAGCAACCCTGCAACCAAATAACAAAGAGTCTCTTGTGTCCCCAACACACAGATACAATGGTAAATTGTATAGGTGCACTAGTTCGGCGAAGAGATGGTGATACAAGTGCAATATTGATGGTAGATATAGGTTTTTGTAATCTGAAATATAAAAACAGCAAGGTAACTAATGATAAAAGTGAGCACAAACGGTATTGCAACGCGTTGAAACAAGGCCTAGGGTTCATACTTTCACTAGTGCAAGTTCTCTCAACAATAATAACATAATTGGATCATATAACTATCCCCCAACATGCAACAAAGAGTCACTCCAAAGTCACTAATAGCGGAGAACAAACGAAGAGATTATTGTAGGGTACGAAACCACCTCAAAGTTATTCTTTCTGATCAATCTATTCAAGAGTCCGTAGTAAAATAACATGAAGCTATTCTTTCCGTTCGATCTATCATAGAGTTCGTACTAGAATAACACCTTAAGACACAAATCAACCAAAACCCACCTAGATACTCCAATGTCACCTCAAGTATCCGTGGGTATGATTATATGATATGCATCACACAATCTCAGATTCATCTATTCAACCAACACAAAGAACTTCAAAGAGTGCCCCAAAGTTTCTACCTGAGAGTCAAGACGAAAACATGTGCCAACCCCTATGCATAAGTTCACAAGGTCACATAACTCGCAAGTTGATCACCAAAACATACATCAAGTGGATCACGTGAATATCCCATTGTCACCACAGATAAGCACATGCAAGACATACATCAAGTGTTCTCAAATCCTTAAAGACTCAATCCGATAAGATAACTTCAAAGGGAAAAATCAATCCATTACAAGAGATAGAGGGGGAGAAACATCATAAGATCCAACTATAATAGCAAAGCTCGCGATACATCAAGATCGTGCCACATCAAGAACACGAGAGAGAGAGAGAGAGAGAGAGAGAGAGAGAGATCAAACACATAGCTACTGGTACATACCCTCAGCCCCGAGGGTGAACTACTCCCTCCTCGTCATGGAGAACGCCGGGATGATGAAGATGGCTATCGGTGAGGGATCCCCCCTCCTGCAGGGTGCCGGAACAGGGCCCCGATTGGTTTTTGGTGGTTACAGAGGCTTGCGGCGTTGGAACTCCCAATCTAGGTTATGTTCTGGGGGTTTCTGTATATATAAGAGGTTTTGACGTCGGGAACAAGTCAGGGGGGTATCCGAGGCGGCCACGAGGTATGTGGGCGCGCCCAGGGGGGTAGGGCGCGCCCCCACCCTCGTGGGTGCCTCGAGACTCTTCTGGCCCATCTCCGATACTCTGTGGGCTTCATCTGGTCCAAAAATAATCTTCGTGAGGTTTCAGATCAATTGGACTCCGTTTGGTTTTCCTTTTCTGCAATACTCAAAAACAAGGAAAAAAACAGAAACTAGCACTAGGCTCTAGGTTAATAGGTTAGTCCGAAAAATCATATAAAATAGCATATAAATGCATATAAAACATCCAAGATTGATAATATAATAGCATGGAACAATAAAAAATTATAGATACGTTGGAGACGTATCAATAATATGCAAATCAAATTCTTGTAACAAGAGAACCCAATGAATAAGTCTAGGTTTAGCATCTTTCTTTTCCATAAGATATTTAATAGCAGTATGGTGTGTGTGAACAGTTACTTTAGAATCAACAATATAAGGTCTAAACTTATCACAAGCAAACACCACTGCTAAGAATTCTTTTTCAGTAGTAGCATAATTTCTTTGAACACTGTCTAGAGTTTTACTAGCATAATGAATAACATTCAATTTCCTATCAACTCTTTGTCCTAGAACAACACCAACAACATAATCACTAGCATCACACATAATTTCAAAAGGCAAGTTCCAATTAGGTGGTTGAACTATGGGTGCAGTGATTAAAGCTTTCTTGAGGGCGTGTTTGGTTGCCCGCATCGAGCGCAACCAGGCCTGCGCGGGATGTGTGTGTGGGCTGTTTGGTTGTCTGTTTTACTATTGGGCCTGCATCGCACGGAACTTAAAGCAGCTCTGGGCCTGGCTCACTGGAAACCCATGAATCGGCAGTTTCTCCAGGGCCAGGCCCGAGTGGTGCACGTGGGCGGCGACGGCTGCACGCGCGTGGCCACACTCGAGAAGCCGCGTTGCTTCCCGAAGCGCCGTCAGTTATTAGCCTCACCACCCCTCACCGCTCCCTCTCCCCACTCTTACCCACTCTCTGTAATCTCACCGGCGGCGGCAGATCGGAGCAGAGGAAGAACACCACCGGACTCCATGACCGGCGGCGGCGGATCGGAGCAGAGGAAGAAGACCACCGGACTCCATCAATGGTGGTAAGCACTTCTATCTCTTCGACATGCACGCTAGATTCGATCCACGGCGATAGATTCGATTGACGGCGGAGGGGAATGGGGAATATGTAGATAAGAATAGGGGTAGTTCATACGAGTTCATACATGCAAGATCGGAATGCCGAAGGGGGATTGGGGGATAGGGGTGGACAACGAACACTGGCTGACCACGGCAGCCGTCACCGGTGTGCGGAGCGGCTGGTTGAGCCGCTGACCTTCACCTTCTTCTTCACCGCCGTGCGGGCCGGCGGGTTGTCGTCGTCGTCCTCGGCAGAGTCGAGGTCGATCTGCCAGGAACGATGGCCTGGATCCGGCGCCCTTGCTGGCATCTGCACCGCTTCTTCTTCCTCCTCCTTAGACTCCCCACTGATGACTGCTGGCGGTGCGATAGCCGTCTCCTGCGGCAAGATGGTCATTAGGAGCCCAGTAGGTCTTGTACTTGCACCATTTCTTCCTCTGTTTAGGGTCAACGGAGACGGCCTGATTCATGGCCTAGGGAATGATGTCAACTGCCATCATGCCCTTTGTTGGGTCAGGAATTAGCGTCTTCAGCTCTTCTTTACCGGCCTTCATGAGCACTGCATTTGATTCATTCTTTATCTCAGGCATGGAGCCGAAGTTCGAGCACACCTCCATGGTGTTCTCGAACTTGGTCCAGTCACCAGCCTTCCACCCGAGGAAGAAGGCCCTCCAGCCAATACCCCAAGGGAAGGGGTTGGCGTTGGAGCTGGAGCTAGAGCTAGAGCTCATGGTGATGGGGAGGAGTAAGGTTGACGGTGAGAGAAGACTGGGGGTGGGTAAGTAGTGGTGGGCAGGGTGAGTAAATATAGGGGGGTGGAGAGGAGGAGAAGAGTGAGAGTCATGCCGTTTTAACTACATGCTCTTTAATTAGCCATGAGCTCTGTGATGTGCGTGACTCCATGAATTGTGTGCAGATCGAGGAGAGCAATGAGATGGGCACAGAGGTGCTCCCGGCCGTTGACAACAAGGGCAAGCAACCCCTTCATGCAATGCCCGACGAGGTTGTGCTGCCGCCCACCACCGAGGAAGACCCGAAGACGCTTGAGGGTGGCGACGACGAGGGCATGGAGGAGCGCCCCAGCAACAAGCGCCACAACTATGGCCACTACCATCAGGAGGATGGCCCAACTCACTTCTACAAGGTCATCCTTGCACCGAAGCTTGAGTGCATCCCCATGCCCCTGGACTTCACCAAGCACTTCGTCGCGGTGCCGACGGAGTTCAAGCTCAGGAACAACACCGGCTGCTCCTGGAAGGTGACGGTCAAGCTGATGAATGACAGGGTGACCCTGGATCAGGGTTGGGCCACCTACGCAGCCGTTCATCAGATCAAGATCGACTACATGGTGTCGTTCAAGCTCCTCACTCCCGACACCCTCAAGGTCATCATCTTCGACGACAATGGCATTGAGGTCGTCAAAAAGTGTGGGAAGCACGACGAAGCCTTCCCCGCCAACGAGTAGGGCCGGTCCACCTCTTTCCAGCGTACTATTGAGTCTGCTTTGAACATGTCTATGGTTTATGCGTTGAACTGTTATGAAGTGTGGTACTGCTTATATCTGAATTATGCTAGTTGATGCTCTGTTTATACTCTGTTGTGCTTATGATGTGTGCTGCCGAAGTGTGGTGGTAACCTCACCAACTAGCCAAAGAGGTTACCACACACCAGGCGTTGCATACAACCAAACACCATGCCTTGTGTTTATCCACTAACATGCAGGCAACCAGACACCAGGCAGTGTGGTTCATGCCATGCAGGCAAGAGGGCATGCAGGCAACCAAACAACATGCATATGGTGTATTTGAGGCTGCATTTGCATAGCCAGGTTGGGTGGAGAAGTGTATGCAATGTGGGTACTGTAGCGCACGGCAACCAAACACGCCCTGAGTGTTTCAAAGGCTTCAAGACAATCATCATCAAAGACAAAAGGAATATCCTTCTGCAAAAGATTAGTAAGAGGCCTAGAAATTTTAGAAAAGTCTTTGATAAATCTCCTATAGAAACCAGCATGACCTAAGAAACTATGAATACCTTTTATGTCCTTGGTACATGGCATTTTCTCAATGGCATCAACTTTAGCTTGGTCCACTTCAATACATTTTTTAGAAATTTAATGACCCAAGACAATGCCTTCATTAACCATAAAGTGGCACTTCTCCCAATTCAAGACAAGATTTGTTTGTTCACATCTCTGCAAAACTCGATCAAGATTGCTTAAGAAATCATCAAAATACTTCCCATAAACAGAGAAGTCATCCATGAAAACCTCAACAATATTTTCACAAAAGTCAGAGAATATAGCCATCATGCATCTTTGAAAGCTAGCAGGTGCATTACATAAACCAAAAGGCATTCGTCTATAAGCATAGGTTCCAAAATGACAAGTAAAAGTGGTCTTTACTTGATCAGGTTGAGAAACAGGTATTTGTGAAAAACCAGAATATCCATCGAGGAAGCAAAAGTGTGTGTGCTTAGATAATCTTTCAAGCATTTGATCAATAAAAGGCAAAGGGTAATGATCTTTTCTAGTAGCTTTATTTAATTTTCTAAAATCGTTTACCATTCTGTAGCCTGTGACAATTCTTTGTGGAATAAGTTCATTCTTATCATTAGGAACGACAGTAATACCTCCTTTCTTAGGGACACAATGAACATGACTTACCCATCTACTATCAGCTATAGGGTAAATTATACATGCTTCCAGAAGTTTTAATATTTCCGTTCTTACCACCTCTTTCATCTTCGGATTTAACCGACGTTGGTGATCAACAACTGGCTTAGCCTCAGGTTCCACATTTGATTTTATGCTGACATAGCGTGGGATTAGTGCCCTTTAAATCATCAAGAGTATATCCAATAGCAGCTTGGTGCTTCCTTAGAACTTTTAATAGTCTCTTCTTCATGTTCTGAAAGGTTAGCACTGATAATAACAGGATATATCTTCTTTTCATCAAGATAAGCATATTTCAAAGTGTCTCGCAATTGTTTTAATTCAAACACAGGATCACCTTTAGGTGGAGGAGGACCTCCTAGAGTTTCAATAGGCAAATTGTGTTTAAGCGGAGGACGTTGTTCAAAGAAAATATTATCTATTTCATTTCTTTCATGCATATGTAAATCATTTTCATGGTCTAGCAAGTATTGTTTTAAAGAATCAGTAGGTGTTATAGCAATAGAAGCAAGATCAATTAATTCATCCTTACTAGGCAATTCTTTTTCATGATGGTTCCTACTAAACTTGGAAAAATTAAACTCATGAGACTCATCACCAAAGCTAACACCCACCGTTTGTTTCTGGCAATCTATCTTAGCATTAACTGTGTTCAAGAAAGGTCTACCAAAGATAATGGGACAGAAGTCATCTTGCGGGGTACCAAGAACAAGAAAATCAGTAGGATATTTTATTTTCCCACACAAGACTTCAACATCTCTAATAATCCCACACGGTGATATGGTGTCTCTATTAGCAAGTTTAATAGTAACATCTATGTCTTCTAACTCTGTAGGTGCTATGTCTTCTCTAATCTCTTGATATAACTTTTAAGGGATAGCACTCACACTAGCACCCATGTCACATAAACCATGATAACAGTGATCTCCTATTTTAACTGAAATGACATGCACACCAACAACTGGTCTATGTATATCTTTTTCATCAGGTTTAGCAATTCTAGCAGCTTCTTTGGAGAAGTAAATAACATGCCCATCCACATATTCTTCTAAGAGATCTTTAACCATAGCAATATTAGGTTCAATTCTAATTTTTTCATCTGGTTTAGGTGTTCTGACAGAGCTTTTGTTAACCACAGTTGCAATTTTAGCACGTTCCTTTATCTTAACAGGAAAAGGGGGTTTCTCAATATAAGCAGTAGGAACAACTGGATCAACATTATAGAGAATAGTTTCTTCTTTAACTGGTACTGGTTCTTTAATAGGTGGGTGATATTTAAGCCATTCCTCTTTAGGGAGTTCAACATGAGTAGCAAATGATTCACAAAAGGAAGCTACTATCTCAGAGTCAAGTCCATATTTAGTGCTAAACTTTTGAAAAGCATCGGTTTCCATAAAAGATTTAACACAATCATACTTAAGCTTTATACCCGACTCTTTACCTTCGTCGAGTTCCCAATCTTCAGAGTTGCGTTTAATTCTTTCCAGAAGATCCCACCGGAATTCAATAGTTTTCTTCATAAAAGAACCAACACAAGAAGTATCCATCATGGTTTGATCATTACGAGAAAGCAGAGCATAAAAGTTCCGAATAATAACTTCTCTTGAGAGCTCATGATTGGGGCATGAATATAACATTGAATTAAGCCTCCCCCAAGCTAGAGCGATGCTTTCTCCTTCACGAGGCCAAAAATTATATATATAATTCCGATCACGATGAACTAGATGCATAGGATATTTTTTTGGTGAAACTCCAATTTTAAACGATTCCAATTCCATGATCCAATATCATCGCATAGCCTATACCATGCCAATGCTTTTCCCTTCAAAGATAAAGGGAAAAACTTTTTCATAACTTGATCCACAAATTTGTTCCACATGTATCAAGTGCATATCAGGATGTTCCGTTCCATCTCCTGCATAAGGACTAGCTAGCAGTTGTTCTATCATACCCGAAGGAATTTCATATTCAATATTTTCAGTAGGTGCAGTAGGTTGAGGGGCAATTAATTTTGGTTCCAGACGAGGTGAAGATACCCCGAACAAACCCCTCAAAGGATTGTTATCCGTAGTAACAAGTGACAATAAATTTCAGCACACTATATAAATGTTTCCATACTGAATTCCACTTACCAAAGGCGCTTCACTCCCCGGCAACGGCGCCACAAAATAGCCTTGATGAACCACAAGTATAGGGGATAAATTGTAGCTCTTTTCAATAAGTAAGAGTGTCGAACCCAACGAGGAGCAGAAGGAAATGACATGTAGTTTTCAGTAAGGTAATGTCTGCAAGTGCTGAAACTGTAAGTAGCGAGTAGTTTGATAGCAAGACAATTTGTAACCAGCAAGTAACGAAAGTAGCAATAAGTATGCAGAAAGGTAGCCCAACCCTTTTGAGGCAAAGTACAGGCCAAAACGGTCTCTTATGATAAGCAAAGCTTTCTTGAGGGTACACGGGAATTTCATCTAGTCACTTTCATCATGTTGGTTTGATTTGTGTTCGCTACTTTGGTAATTTGATATGTGGGTGGACCGGTGCCTAGGTGCTGTTATTACTTGAACAAACCTCCTACTTATGATTAACCCTCTCGCAAGCATCCACAACTACGAGAAAAGTATTAAGGATAAATCCTAACCATATCATTAAATTCTAGGATCCAATCGGTCCCTTACGAAATAGTGCATAAACTGGGGTTTCAGTTTCTATCACTCTCGCAACCCACCATCTATTTAATACTCCACAATGCATTCCCTTAGGCACAAATATGGTGCAGTGTCATGTAGTCGATGTTCACACGACACCACTAAGGGAATCACAACATACGTACCATCAAAATATCGAACACATATAAAATTCACATGATTACTTGCAACATGATTTATCCCGTGACCTCAAGAACAAAAGTAACAACTCACAAACAACAAACATGCTCATGATCAGAGGGGTATTAATATGCATAATGGATTTGAACATATAATCTTCCACCAAATAAACCATATAGTAATCAACTACAAGATGTAATCAACACTAGCTACTAGTCACCCCTAGCACCAATCTATAGTTCGGGTAACAAGATTGAATACAAGAGATGAACTAGGGTTTGAGATGAGATGGTGCTGGTGAATATGTTGATGGAGATTGCCCTCCCCAAGACGGGAGAGATGTTGGTGATGATGATGACGATGATTTCCCCCTCCGAGAGGGAAGTTCCCTCGGCAGAGTCGCTCCGCCGGAGGGCAAAAGTGCTCCTGCCCAAGTTCCGCCTCGAGACGGCGGTGCTCCATCCCGAAAGTATTTTTTTTCTAGGTCAAAGCCACTTATATACCAGAAGATGGGCAGCGAAGGTAGGCCTAGGAGGCCACAACCCACCAGGACGCGCCAGGGGGTCCTGGCGCGCCCAGGTGGGTTGTGCCCACCTGGTGGCTCCCATCTGGTACTTATTAGCTCCAATATTTCTTATATGTTCCATAAAATATCTCCGTGAAGTTTCAACCCATTTGGAGTTGTGCAGAATAGGTGGCCTCACGTAGCTTTTTTAGGTCCAGATTTCCAGTTGCCGGAATTCTCCCTCTTGGTGTGTACCTTGTAAATTATGAGAGAAAAGGCATTAGAATTACTTCAAAAAGCATTATTATGGATAAGAACATTATAAATAACAGTAAGAAAACATGATGCAAAATGGACGTATCAGACTTCAAAGTTGAAGTTGAGTTGCAGAATGCCTTTCTGCTAGAACTTGGGACTGAAGAAGTCGAACTGATTTAGACAGCGAATTCTGTGAGCTTGTCTGACTGCTAGTGTCAAGTAACTTTAACACGGCATCAAGACAAGACTTTGGGGTTGTCTCGCTATCTTTAAGATGTTTTTCCTTATTTGTTGCAATATATGTTGGGTTTGTTTCAGAGCCTTCAACAGACTTGTGCATGCCATCAGGCATATCACCCTGAAACAAGCGGAGAGATGACAGGTTTTGCACGTGTATAAACAAAGATGGTAACTATGCTATCAATTCTATCCAATTTCAAATTAGAAAATAAAGAGTAAGTTCAAAATATCAATAGCATAATTTGGCATTGTTCATAATGCGGGGAGCTTCACCACACTACTGGTTTACCATGTCACCAAAACAAGCATAGATGAAGGGCAAAGACAATCATTGTATCTATTTTGTTTAATGTGCATGGCATGTTGTTCATATCATCAGCCACATAAGTAAGATAAAACAGGAGATGACAATGTGCAAACGTGGGCTGCTTCGCCACACACTAGATTATAGATCCACAAAACAAGCATACATATAGGGAGTATTGAGTAATGTGCATGGTATGAATAAGGAATTTGCTTTTACAAGTAAAACTTGGAACTTACGATTGTTGTGAACATGCATTTTGATAGAAACATCAAACTAAACAGAAGTTAACAATAGGGAGTATGAGCAAGTTAAACAACAGTTGAGGATAAAGGCTTTAGAAGGACTATCTTATGTTAACAATTAACAACGGCTTTATAATGCCCTTCTCCATGTCAAGGGAAGGATAACTCAAGAATTTCAGCATAGAATCTTCTTCATAAGCATTGCATGTACTCTACATTTTGTAGAGAGTAATTATAGATATGATAATACTGGAAGGGGTAGAGGATAATGCAGATACAATGCAGATTGATTATACATAATCAACTACCAAACCCTGGAAGTACAAGCGTTAGAGGACAAAATGTACTGACAAGAGCAATGGGCTACACTTCTGCGTTGGCATTGTCTGTGTACTCAATTTTTTGGTAAGATTAAATATAGATCTGATATTTTTTAGTAAATGGTGGGCGAGGGAGATAAGATGCGGAATGCTACACAATGAACCAATCCCTCTTCCCATAATATAGGTGTGTTTTGAACACTGGTGTAGTGTACAAAACGTTCTTATATTATGGGACGGGGGGAGTAGCTGTTAATGTAAGTACTGTGATAGACGACGTTCAGTCCTTACAAGAGGACTGCAGAGCTTAACCTCTTCAAAAGCATTGGGTTGATTCTAAATTTATGTAAGTGTCCATACGGATCTTATAATGTCCACCAAATGGACGATAACAAGGCTAACATGTGCAGTGATGCTACATAATCAACGAACTATGAAAGTAAGTATGGTCATACAGGGCAAGAGCTACTCATAAGAGTAATGCAGTGTGCAGTATAGTTGCGAGATTCTATGTTCCCTTGAGAATGAATGTTCTTCTGCAAATAGTTTTCGTACAAGTGAGATGTTAAGGCACATGCAAAAATCTAGTCTAAGGTGAGGCACCTGACTCAGGAGCTCAAGGCCAAGGATGTAGAGCTCAGGGCCAAGGACGTGGAGCTCCGTGAGCTCAAGGAGGAGAGGAGTGCCATGATCTTCCTTTATGTGCGGGAGTTCACGGAGCTTCAAAAGCGGCAGGCGTCCACCACAAATATGCTCGAGGCGTCGGCGGCATTGCCGCAGAAAGCCGGAGATATGATAGGCGGTCAGGCGAGCCAGCTGGAGCGCAAGCGGGCCGATCGTGACGAGGTCCAGGATCGCCTCAACCACTTGGTGGACCATGTTGCCACGCACGTGTTGTAGCGCGCGATGCCTACCATCGTGCCAACGTGACCATGCGAGGCATCGGGCTAAACCCATTCGACCACCCCGTCGACTTCAACGAGCTCCGGCTTCCTGACCTGGTCTCATTCTTGACCTATATCTCTGAGGAGCTGAGCTGTCTCCGCACAATGGTGGTGATGATGATATAGACCTGGGGTAGGGTCATAGGCCTGACATATACGTCCCATCCAAGGTCACTATCCTAGAAGCAAAGAAGCTCAAGAAACAACAAGGAGGGCCCAACAAAGGTGTCGAGTGCAATCCACTCGACCGACCAGCTACTCAGAGACCCCTCCTTCCTGAAGTCACTCGACCATACAGGAATCCACTCGACCTATTGAAGACCAGGAGCCATCTGGAACAGCAACGGACGAGCGTTCACTCTGTAGTCTTTAAGGCCATTAAGGCATTTAAGGCTGGCGTTACCAGTAACGCCTCATCTTTATGTACATTGAACCCTTGGCAACAGGGGGCCGGCTGGGGACCTGGCGTTCACTATATAAGCCACCCCCTCCTTTGGCACAAGGGTTCACACCCTCTGTTACATTCACACACTCATATAATCCAGTCGACCACCTCCGGGCACCGAGACGTAAGGCTTTTACCTCCTTTGAGAGGGGCCTGAACTCGTAAACACTTGTGTACAATCTTGCCGTAGCTAGGGCCTTGCCTCCTCATTCGTACCCCCTATACTTACTGTCAGATCTAGTACCACGACGGTTGGCGCCCACCATGGGGCAAAGCGTCTTAGCGACTTCCTACAAGGTTGGGTTTTCTTTTACCTTCATTGCCATGGGTTCTGACGGCGGTTTGGTCGTGGGCCGCGAGTTCCGACTCGGTGTGCTCACTTTTGTCGCCGACGACTCGACCTGGCTCCAGGAGGCTCCCCTCGATGTTGAGACTCTTCCGGTCTGCTGCTCGGCGCACTTCCACGCGAGTTCTTGCGGTGTCCTCCTTCGGCAGCCGTCTTCCCCGTACCAGTCGGTCATCGCGTCATCATCTCACTCCACTGGACGCCACCGCAAGCGGTCTGGACGTTCGCAGCTTCAGTGGTGGGTGAAACACGCGGTGGCTCATCAGGTTTTCACCCCTCAAGTCACAGGGATCGAGCCCGACATGTTTTACCGTGGATCAGTCGACTGGTTTCACAGATACCCTTTCTGAGAATGGGAGTTGTGACCCTGCGGCGGACGTTCTCAAGTTTGACTCCCATCGCAGCCCGCCTGGCTTTCGTCGCGGGGGCGATGGCGGCAGAAGCGCCGGCCCTTCAATCGACCACGAAGAGTACCAGCCCCAACCTCTCAGCTCGCAGCAGAGGGAGGAGTTGCATCGCCACAACATGGAGGCTCTCCAGACCCCCATCATAGGGGAAACTGCCGAGGCCCGGGCCTTGGAGGCGGCACGTCTGGCCACCCTGGCTGAGCGTACCTGTCTGGAGAATCTCCAGCATTTCCTCGACGAGCGTGCCCACCGACTGATCCCTGAGTCCAGTCGACGTCCACGACAATTGTTTCCCCTAGAAACTCAGGTATTCCGTACACCTATTTAGAATTTGACAGCCACTGCACGTATTGCGGAATCTATTCAGGCATCCTGTTCGGAGGCTGGAAGAGGCTTGGAACAGATAAGAGTGCTGCTCCGAGCAGCGGGAGACCAGAACTCCGCTATGTCCCAATCGCGGAACATAATTCACAGAAGATTAGTGAGAGCAGATACCATTCAGTCGGCTCACAGTCCTAGGTCCCCTCTGCGGTATGGAAGCCATGAACACCGCTAGGATCGGTACCTGGGAAGAGCTCATGGAGAATATGATCGAGAATACGCCCGAGACAACCACCGTCGAGCGCCTTCGCCCCTTCCGACGGACGGGTCGTACGCGCCCCGACGCAATGACGACAGGCATCCGTATGGGAACGACCGCAGAGTTCCAGTCGACCCCAGAGAGCCTGGCTTTGATGCAAGGTCCGTCCTTGTGCAGAATTTGGTCGACCGGAACAGAGCATATAGAGAAGGGCTGAATCGGGACAGACTCAGTGGAGGCAGAGTCCATGTTTCTGGCCCCGAGTGTTTTGGAAGGGCCATTAGAGCTGCTGAGATTCCTCATAACTTCAGAATGGTGACTGTCGTCAGTAAGTTTATGGGTGAGTCAAAGCCCGAGACTTGGCTGGAAGACTACCGAGTGGCTGTACATATAGGCGGCGGCAGTGATGAGGTGGCCATTAAACACCTCCCTCTGATGCTTGAAGGTTCTGCCAGAGGTTGGCTGAATCATTTGGCCCCTGGGAGTATTTTGAGTTGGGATCAATTAGCCCGGGTGTTCACCAGAACATTTGAGGGCACATGCAAGAGACCTAATGGTTTACCAGAGATACAACATTGTGTACAGAAGCCGAATGAAACCCTGAGAGACTATATCCAGAGATGGATCACGTTGCACCATACAGTGGAGAATGTGTCAGATCACCAAGCAGCATGTGCCTTCAAGGAAGGTGTTCGCTACAAAGAGCTCAATCTGAAGTTCGGTCGGACTGGAGACATGTCTTTGGCTCGGATGATGGAGATTGCCACCAAATACACTAACGACAAAGAGGAAGACCGACTCTGGTGTGGCAAGCACAAAATAGTCGCCCAGGACACCGGAGGAGGGAATTCCAGTCGGAAGCAGAAGCGAAAGGCTGAGCAGCAGGACCTTCGGAAGCAGCAGTGTTAAATCAGGGAAAATTCAAAGGGAACCTAAAGGGCCTTGGAACCCCAAGAAGGTGAAAGATCAAGAAGGAAATGACGTGTTGGATTTGCCGTGTCATATTCACACCAAGAAAGATGAGGAGGGGAACCTGATTCTCCCCAAACATACCACTAGACAATGTCGTTTCTTAATCCAGAGTTTTCGAGAGAGTAAACCCAGTGATAAAGACAAAGAGCCTGAGAAGACAGAAGAGGATAAGGACGTTGACGATGGTTATCCCAATGTCAATGCCACCTTGGTGATTTTTGCCGATGTCGAGAGCAAAAGTCGACTGAAGGTCATTAACAGGAAGGTGAACATGGTTGCTCCGGCCCCACCAAGATATCTAAAGTGGTCGAAAACCCCCATTACATTCGACCAGTCCAACCACCCGACGCGCATAGCTACCCCTGGGCGGCAGGCGCTTGTCGTCGACCCAGTCGTGGGGGGCACCCGATTGACTAAGGTCCTGATGGATGGTGGCAGCGGCCTTAATATTCTATACGCTGAAGCTCTCAAGGGAATGGGCATTCCGATGTCCAAACTCAGCGAGAGCAACATGAGGTTCCACGGAATCATCCCAGGAAAGAAAGCTGAATCGCTCGGCCAGATCACTCTCGATGTGGTTTTCGGCGATGAGTAGAATTTCCGCAAGGAGAAGTTGACGTTTGAGGTAGTGGATTTCCAGAGCGCATATCATGCCATTCTGGGCAGACCTGCTTATCCTAGCTTTATGGCTCGACCGTGATATGTTTATCTGAAGATGAAGATGCCTGGCCCCAGAGGCGTAATAACAGTTTCCAGCAACCGTCAGAAAGCAGAGGATTGTCTTCAAGATGGAGCAAAAATAGCAGATGAGCAGATGGCAGCAGTGGAGTTTCAAGAATACCAGAAGACTGCAGATCCGAGTGATTTGCTGCGTGCTAAGAGACCTGCTCTGAGTCCACGTTTCAGTCGGGCGGAGAAACAAAGCCAGTCCACATTCACCCGACCAACCCCAATGCTGTTCCGACCCATATCTCGTCAACACTCGACAGTAAATAGGAAGAAGCGTTCACCAAGTTCCTCCGTGAGAACTGGGACATCTTTGCATGGAAACTATCTGACATGCCAGGTGTACCCAGGGGACTGGCTGAGCACCATTAGCGTATCGATGCAAAAGCAAAACCCATCAAAAAATACCTCCGTCGGTCAGCCACGGAGAAGAGAAAATCCATTGGCGAAGAAGTGGCTCGGGTCCTGGCTGCTGAGTTCATCCGCAAGATATACCACTCCAAGTGGCTCGCCAATGTTGTTATGGTTCCCAAGAAAGACAATTCACTTCGAATGTGCATTGACTTCAAGAACATCAATCGGGCCTGCCCGAAAGTTCATTTCCCTCTGCCTCGCATCGACCAAATCGTCAATTCAACTATGGGATGTGAGCGACTGTCCTTCCTGGATGCTTCTTCTGGGTACCATCAGATCCGACTATATGGACCCGATGAGATAAAAACGGCTTTCATCACCCCGTTCGGGTGTTTTTGCTATATTACTATGCCCTTCGGCCTCAAGAATGCTGGTGCCACGTTCATGCGCATGATTCAGAAGTGCCCGCTCACTCAAATCAGTTGCAATGTTAAAGCATATATGGATGACATAGTGGTTAAGTCACGCAAAGGTTCTGACCTGCTGACTGACCTTGATGAAACCTTTGCCAACATGAGGAGGTGTGATATCAAGCTTAATCCTTCCAAGTGCACATTCGGAGTCCCAGGCGGAAAGTTACTCGGTTTTCTTGTTTCTGAACGAGGAATCGACGCAAACCCAGAGAAGATTGGCACAATTCGCCGAATGAAATGCCAGTGCGCGTGCATGACGTTCAGAAGCTTACTGGTTGCTTGGCTGCTTTGAGCCGATTCATCTCATGCCTCGGTGAAAAGGCACCGCCTCTTTACCGACTGATGAAGAAACCTGACAAGTTCGAGTGGAATGACGAAGCTGAAGCAGCGTTTGAAGAGCTCAAAGCCCTGCTTGTTGGTGCTTGCTGCTCCGGTTAGCAAGGAGCCTCTACTGCTTTACATCGCAGCCACAGGAAAAGTTGTTAGCACAGTGCTCACGGTCGAGCGGGAAGAAGAAGGCAAGACCTTCAAAGTTTAGCGCCCTGTGTATTACATTTCAGAAGTCTTAACCCCATCCAAGAAGAGATATCCTTATTATCAGAAGCTTGTTTATGGGATCTACCTGACCTGGAAGAAAGTTGCACATTATTTCTCTGATCACTCAATTTCAGTCGTCAGGGACGCTCCATTGTCAGAGATCCTGAATAATGGAGATGCAACTTGTCGAGTGGCAAAGTGGGTGATTGAACTTCTCCCTTCGGATATCAAATTCGAGGCAAAGAAGGCCATTAAGTCTCAAGCAATTGCAGATTTCCTCGCAGAGTGGACGGAACAACAACAACCGACTCAACTCCAGTCGGATCATTGGACCATGTTTTTTGATGGTTCCAAGATGTTAAATGGCTCTGGTGCAGGAGTGGTCTTAGTGTCCCCACGAGGAGACAAGCTTAGTTATGTCCTCCAGATTCACATTGATTCTTCGAATAATGAAGCTAAATATGAGGCACTATTATACGGGTTGCGTATGGCCATTTCACTCGGCGTCCGACACCTGATGGTCTATGGCGACTCAGATTTAGTGGTTAACCAAGTAATGAAGGAAAGGGACATCAGGAGTCCCACAATGACAGGATACTACAACACAGTGAGAAAGCTAGAGAAGAAGTTTGAGGGGTTAGAGCTCCACCACATACCGTGAATCAAGAATCAAGCTGCTGATGATCTGGCGAAGATAGGTTCCACTCGGAAGCCTATCCCCAGTAATTTGTTCTTGGAGCATCTCCAGACCCCATCAGTGCAAGAAGATCCCTTCAAGGAAGAGCCCCCGCAACCAATAAGTCCGACCAACCCGACTGAAATAGAGGTTCCAGCTGTGGTCGACCTGATTATGGAAGTCTTGGTGATCACACCCGATTGGACGATACTGTACATCGCGTACATTCTCAGAAAAGAGCTCCCTGAAGATGAAGACGAGGCTCACCAAATAGTCCGTTGATCCAAAGCTTTCACCGTGATGAAAGGGCAGCTTTACAGAGAAAGTGTCATAGGAGTAGCCCAACTTTGCATCAGCCCGGAGGAAGGTCAAATGATCTTAAATGACATCCACTCGGGGACCTGTGGTTACTATGCGTCCTCTCGGACCATCGTAGCCAAAGCATACCGAGCGGGATTTTACTGGCCTCGAGCAAATGAGATGCTGAAAGATATAGTCGACAAGTGCGCAGGTTGCCAGTTATACTCCAACATGTCCCACAAGCCCGCATCTGCCCTGAAGACTATTCCACTCGTCTTGCCGTTCGCAGTCTGGGGATTGGATATGGTTGGACCCTTCAAAACTGGCGCGAGTGGCTTCACCCATTTGCTCGTAGCAGTCGACAAGTTCACCAAGTAGATCGAAGCCAAGCCCATCAAAAACCTTGGAGCAGGCACTGCCGTCAGTTTCATCAGAGAGTTGATATTCAGATATCGAGTTCCTCACAGCATCATCATAGACAACGGCTCCAACTTTGATTCTAACGAGTTCAAGGTGTTTTGCGCATCTCAAGGCACTCGGGTTAACTACTCATCCGTCGCGCACCCGCAGTCAAATGGACAAGCAGAAAGGGTGAACGGCTTGATCCTTCAGGGGTTGATGCCTCGTCTATTGCGCGATCTTAAGCATGCTGCTGGAGCTTGGCTGACTGAATTGCCATCAGTCCTATGGGGGCTGAGAACAACTGTTGGCGTTCCGGGAACGGGGGTCCCCAGACTTGCCTGCCTGCGGCCTACGGCATGGCTACAAAGGGGGCCCAGCATGGCCCATCTTCATCAACACAAGACCTAAGACCCTCGCGAGGGGCCAAGCCTCACAGGGCGGACGACACGGCGCTTCTTCAGGCACGGCCTCATCAGGCTGGCTCATGAGGAGGCGGAGAGATCAAGGTGGGGTACCTCGCGAGGTGCCCATGACGCAAGCCATGACGACCAAGGATATCAGGCGGGCGCCAGCCCGCGTAGTGTCTCCCTTTCCTCTTTGGTGCAACGGGGGCAAGCGCAGGCGAGAGGATCAAGCAAAGGCATCCATTTCGGTGCAACGTGACCAAGACCAGTCCAACGGCGGGAAGGAGGTCATCGTGGAGCCCAGAACGGCGTCACCACAGGGCCTTTGGCAGGCGAGGACCAACTTTAGTCAGGATAAGTGTACCAGATGTTCCCCTTTGAATTGGCCAATTGTTGGCGCCCTTCCCGCTCAATATTTGGGAAGATGCCCAGGGCCTTTGCCTATAAATAGGACTAGCCACCCCCAGGGTAGAGGCATCTAGAGATCATCCATCGATCATCGGGGAAAAACCTAGCAACGGAGAGATCATCGAGCAGTCCAGCAATTGGATCAGAGAGAGAGAGAGAGAGAAGGGCGATTGAACTCCTCCTAGCAGTTCATCCCCCAGGCCAAGAACAGACCCTCGCGAGGCTGTTCTACCTTGTAGTGTTCATCATCACCAGCCCAAGAGGCAATCCACCACACCACATTGGAGTAGGGTATTACACCACATCGGTGGCCCGAACCAGTATAAACTCTGTGCCTCTTGTGTTGTTCTTTTGGTAGTTTAGATCTTTACGAGACGGAGAGGTAGAGGGCACAATCTCCGCGCGCACCCCAGAGTTCGAACCTTAAGGGTCTGCCGGAACCCGAAATCCGACATTTGGCGCGCCAGGTAGGGGTGCGCCGGAATTTGTCTTCCACCGCTCCGCTCTCTGCCGACCGTCGCGTCCATGTATGACGCTCGTCGGGCCCGCGCCGAGCGCCGGGCCGCCATCCCTTCCCGCGTCGCCCAGACGGCTCCCGTCGGTGGGCGTCCTCGTCGTTCCCCGTCGCCCGCCATCAACGCCGCCACCGGCCCGGCGGGGAACGAGCAGGAAGCGTTGTCTCAGCACCCGTCCGTGCGGCAAGACGGCCGCACCGCTACTCCATCACTCACACCAGCTGGCTCTTCGTCACGCGCGCTCCGCGCACCCTTGGAGGCTCGAGCTGCGCTCATCGCGGCAAACAAGCTCCTGCGCTACCGTCCCGTCGACGACGTGTACGAAGAGTGGCTGGACCGCGTCACCGAGCTCGTCCGCGCCGCGGGGGGCTCTCCTTCGCCGTCCGCTCCGATGCGCCGCACCCCGCCCCGCGCGGGCCATGAAGCTCCGGGGGCGTACCAGCCGCCTCCTCTCCAAGAAGACGCCATGGCTCCAAGGCGCGTGGCCCCTGGGCGGAACCCGCTCCGTCAGGCGCCAGCCCAGCAAGAACGGAGTTGCCAAGAAGTCCCTCGACCGCAAGAGGCTGCCCGGGCGCTTCCTGCTCCGGCTCGCCGTGACCCTGCTCCAGCTCCGGCACGTCAAGACCCCGCGCTGCTTCCAGCTGCAGCGCATGGGGACCCGCAAGGCCCGGCTCTCCCTCAACCGAAGCCTCCCGTGGCCACCGCAGGCTGCCGCGCCTACACCACCGAGCTGCGCAGCGTCACGTGGCCCGACAAGTTCAAGCCATACCTGCCTCCTCGCTATGACGGCACGACCGACCTTGCAGAATTCCTCCAGCTCTATGAGCTGGGCATCGAAGCTGCCAATGGAGACGAAAAGGTCATTGCGAACTGGTTCCCCATGGCGCTCAAGGAAGGAGCTCGCACCTGGCTCCTGAACCTGGCCCCAGGCACGATCTCTTCCTGGGACTAGATGCGCACCCTCTTCATCGCCAACTTCCAAGGTAATCACGACCGGCCACCTACCGTGAGCGACATGCGCCGCATCAAGCAACAACCCGGAGAGACCCTGCAAAAGTACATCCAGCGCTTCAACAGTGCGTGCCTCAAGATCCCCAAGGTGTCCGAGGAAGCCATCATCTCGGCCTTCTCCGATGGTGTGCGTGACGTCAAGATGAAGGAGGAGCTGGCGATGCATGAAGACCTGTGCACCTCCCTGGAGCTGTTCAACTTGGCGACCAAGTGCGCCAGGGCTGAGGAGGGGCGTCTCTCCCTCCTCGAGCTGCCTGCCGCAGACCCAGAAGAGAAGAAGCCCAAGGCCAAGGACGTGAAGCGCAAGGGGGCTGCCGTGCTCGCGGCAGAACGGGACACCAAGCGGGGCAAGGATCTGCCTAAATCCTCCAGGGGCAGCCGGTACTGTGTGTATCACGACCTCCACACTCACACACCAACGAATGCCAAGAGCTCCGCGCCGTGCGAGAAGGAAGGACCGGCCGTCGTCCCGACCGTGCTAACTGGGGCTACGGCCGAGGAGGAGGAAGAAACGCAGGACGCTGGGAAGACCGCGGCCCGCGCCAAGGATGGCGTGATCAACCTCGCAAGGACCGCTGGTGAGACCTGCCTCGCAAGGGGGACTGGCGGGATCAGCCTCGTGAGGATCGCCTGCAGGGCAACACAGGCCTCCCTCCACTGCCGCCTCAGCCAAGAAGGAATGAGGACCGCCACCAAGACGAGGGGGCTGGGGGCTTCCACGAGCCGCGCGCAATCGCCTGCATCCTGGGCGGAGCTCAAGCCCCGGCCTCCCAACGCATCTTCAAGCAGTTTGCCCGCGAAGTGAATGCAGTCCTCCCCAAGCTCGAAGCAACGCGCCCTCTCAGGTGGTCGGCGTGCGCCATCACGTTCAACTCAGCAGATCAGCTCAAGTGCGCGGCCACAGCCGGAGTCCTCCCGATGCTTTGCTCCCCAGTCATCAGCAACGTACTGGTCACCAGGACCCTCATCGATGGTGGAGCAGGGCTCAACGTCCTGTCTGTGGAAACATTCAACAATCTCCAAGTGCCCTATGACCAGCTTCAGCCAACCAAGCCTTTCTCTGGAGTCACCGGCGGTTCCACGATCCCGATCGGGCAAGTCCGCCTCCCTGTCACCTACGGAGCCCGCAGCAACTACCGCACCGAGCTCATCGACTTCGACGTCGCCCACATCCGCCTGCCGTACAACGCAATCCTCGGGTACCCAGCGCTGGCCAAGTTCATGGCCGTGACTCATCATGGATACAACGTCCTCAAGATGCCAGGAAGTGGCGGAGTCATCACGGTGCCATGTGAAGAGAAGGATGCAGTGCGTTCCCTGGAGCGAGCCTTTCAGGCCGCGTCACTAGAAGACCCAGATCACGGAAGCAGGAGGCTTCCCAAAATCACCCCCAAGAAGAAGAAGACATCGTCAGGCTCAGCCTCTCAGGGGGCAGGCCCCTCAGGGCCCGCGTCTGCCCAAGGGGACCCTCCTTCCATCGCATAGGAAAGCGCGCCCGGCGCCCTCCTCAGG
Source organism: Aegilops umbellulata (assembly GCA_032464435.1). Lineage (NCBI taxonomy): Eukaryota > Viridiplantae > Streptophyta > Magnoliopsida > Poales > Poaceae > Aegilops > Aegilops umbellulata. The sequence goes on from CP136060.1 coordinate 295,047,825, forward strand.
CAGGGCTCGGGGGCTCTCACCTGGAGGGCCACCGACCTGGCCAGGGTCACGAGGGAGGCGCTTGGGCACCACGTGGAGGTGTGCCTCGAAGCACGTTTCCCTCAAGAAGGAGCGAGGCAAGGAAGGTCAGACCAGCAGGAGTTCGTTAACAAGGCCGTTCAAGAACTACAGGAGTCAAGAGTCATGAGAGGTTGCCGCCGTCTACCGGCTGTGGCTCCCCATCCAGGTGAGGATGGTGGGCTGCGCGTCTGCATCGACGTACCAGGGTTCAATCGGGTCGCCATGATGGAGCGCCTCTGGCCCTCGCAAGTGGGGCGTTGCAGAGGCCCACCCCACAGCTATGTTCGCATGCCTTACGGCTTTCCAAGCGTGGCTGCTGCGTACCAGCGCCTCATGAGGGGCATCATGGAGACTCAGGAAGACAGGCGTTCCGCAGTCCTGGCGGAGATGGAGATGATTCGCGAGGAGCCACCAGCACCTCCGGAGCCTCCTGAGGCCCCTGGGCCTGGGGGCTCATGAGGATCGGCTTCTGCAGCCCACCGAGTCTGCTGCACCAACACCACTTCATCTTCGACATCTTCAGGTGACGTCCTTCAAGCTTCATTTCCAGCTGGGAGCGCCCTCCCAGGGCTGCAACATTCCCAGGCCGCGTGGGACCGTCCCTGCGACATGTATCCCTTTTATTTCCGGTCATTAGCTTGCTTTGTTGGGGGCGCCCCTCGGGCTGCATCATCCCCAAGCCGCTCGGGCCAGGCCCAGTGGCGTGTATCTCCCTTGCGTTTATTTCCAGCTATGCTTTCGCCGATCATGCTTGATTACTTGATGCGTGTCCACGGCACCCTTTCTCCTCCATGTCGACCACTTGCACGTTAAAGGGGTGGTACCTGAGCATCGTGACTCAAGGCTCTTACTGGCTCTCCAGCCCTCACCCTCTGGCCTTGTCCACGGCATCGCGACCTAGCATACCAGCGATGGCTGAGACAAGCTCGAGGGCCAGGACCCGAGGACGTAGAGTGCCGCCATCTAACCCAATTTGCAGGAACACATCTCAAGATACGGCCCAGTGCCAGGCGCAACCCGCCTAGAGGTAGGGCCCTGTGAGTCCCGCGCTGGCTCACGGGTGCCCAGATACACCTCACCTAGCCCTACCGTGCCAACCAAGTGTCAGGGCGGGGCTGTACACGCCCCAGGGGCTCCTCCCGGAGGGGAGCCCCCTCCCACGTACCAGTGGAAGCACCATGCTCCACGCTGGCTGACGACACTGCCGAGGAGCGGCTATGCCCGTACACATACGGAAGCGCTATGCTCCGCGCTGGTGATAAACAACTGAGGGTGGCCTCCGGGCCGCATTAACCTCAGGGAGCCCAGAGCTCAGTGGCTAGCCTCATCGCAACGCCTTCCCTCGGGAGCGCCGCGCGAGGGGGCTAGGCACGGGGGCTACGACTGGGTCACGCCCAGATGTACACCGCCCAGCCAGGCCCCTCGGGCCTGGTTCGTTGCGCGTGTCTCCCCGAGCGGACCCAAGGTATGAAGGCTGTTTGAGCGTCAAGGGGGACCCCTGAGCATCACGACTCAGGGGCCTAACTGGTCCCGTAGCCCCTCACTCCTTAGTTCCGAAAGGCTATGCTGGGTGAGGTACGCGCGTGGCCGGGCTCTGCAGACGTAGAACGGTAGTCCCGCTTGCATCTCACCTCATCGCCCGCTGTTTGCGTGTCAAGGGGGGCTCCTGAGCATCGCGACTCAGGAGCCTAACTGGCTCCGTAGCCCCTCACTCCTTAGTTCCGAAAGGCTATGCTAGGTGAGGTACGCGCGGAGTCGGGCTCTGCAGTCGTAGAACGGAAGATACACCTACATCACGCTTCCCTACTTGTTGTTCGTGCGCCAAGGGGGACTCCTGAGCATCGCGACTCAGGAGCCTAACTTGTCACGTAGCCCCTCACTCCTTTGGTCCCGTCCTGGTTTCTGGTCGGGGCTAATGCTGGGTGAGGTACGCGCGGGGACGGGCTGTGCCGGCGTAGAACACAAGCAAGTAGGGGGGAAAAGCATAAAACTCAAGGAATTTAAAAGCAAATATTACAGTCCATACTGTCGTCTTAGTACCAAACGCAAGTTTAAATGCCTCCCCGAGGCGTGATGCATGTGCAGGAATTAAAAGAAGAACAGGAGCGGTAACGGAGTCACTTGTCGGCGGTGGAGCATCGCGGAGTGGCTTCGCCTTGTGAAGCAGCAGGGCCGGCAGCGCCTTGCTTCGGCTTGGTGCTGAAGGCCCGGAACTTCCCCAGCAGCGCCTCTGCGCGCCCCTTCACGGCTTCGACGGTGGCGGCAGCACCCTCGCCACTCACCGGCTCCAATAGGCTGTCGAGGTCGGCACTGGGATCGCGAAGGTAGATGTGGGCGAAGACCCGCGTCAGCGCAGCAGAAGACAGGACACGCGCCTCGGCCTCAGCCGTGGGGCCAAGGCCAAGGGTGACATCCCCAAGGGCACGAACCAGGAAGGGAAGCAGCTTGGCGGGGCCGTCCCCGGCACCGGCCAGCGGGCTCTCCAGTCCGCTCTCGTAAAGCGTCTTCAGCGAAGCACGAGCCTCCTTCTCCATGTCCGCGAAGGCCACGCGATCCTCGGCAAGGACCCAGGCCTTGCCGTCCAGCTCGGCCTTCGTCACCTCTAGCTCCTTCTTGAGCGTGCCTAGGCGGTCGCGGTGCTTCTTGAGCTTGGCCTCCCGGTCCTCGATGGCGCCTCGCGAGCCTTCGTGCCTTCTTCCTGCTCTTGGCGAAGGCGGACCTCCTTCGCGAGCTAGTCTCGCAGGCCTTGCAGCTCATCCTCCAGCTCCTTGCAGCGACCACGGACTTCAACCACCTCCCCCAGGGCCGTGTCTCGGGCAGCCTTTGCCTCGAGGGTGGCCTCCCTCTCTCCGTCACAGGCCGTCGAGGCCTGAACCAGCGCCGCCCGAATCGAGGCGTCGGAGCGAATCCACCCCGAAGCCAGCTCCAGGCGCCCGACCACCAGGCGAGGGTCGGCGCCAAGAAGATCCTGCCGCAGCCGGTCCAGTTCAGCAACGGCACGCTCCAGGACGGCAGAAGGGGATCTGAGCAGCGACCGGAGAAAGAGAAAAGCGAAGCCTGGGAAGACACCGCACCTTTAATAACCTGCGCGGTTGCTGAAGCACTCGCGTCCAATCAACCGCCACGCGGCGCCCAAGGCCACAGGTTGTTAGGGCCCGCGGCGCTTCGCCCTTGCCCTTTCGCCTCTTGGCACGGCCAAGTCCATACGCGCCTTGGGCCCGGGGGCTACTGTCGGCGTTCTGGGAACGGGGGTCCCCAGACTTGCCTGCCTACGCCTGCGGCGTGGCTAGAAAGGGGGCCCAGCATGGCCCATCTTCATAAACACAAGACCCAAGACCCTCACGAGGGGCCAAGCCTCACGGGGCGGACGACACGGCGCTTCCTCAGGCACGGCCTCATCAGGCTGGCTCATGAGGAGGCGGAGAGATCAAGGCGGGGTACCTCGCGAGGTGCCCATGACGCAAGCCATGACGACCAAGGATGCCAGGCGGGCGCCAGCCCGCGTAGTGTCTCCCTTTCCTCTTTGGTGCAAATGGGGCAAGCGCAGGCGAGAGGATCAAGCAAAGGCATCCATTTCGGTGCAACAAGACCAAGACCAGTCCAACGGCGGGAAGGAGGTCATCGTGGAGCCTAGAACGGCGTCACCACAGGGCCTTTGGCAGGCGAGGACCAACTTTAGTCAGGATAAGTGTACCAGATGTTCCCCTTCGAATTGGCCAATTGTTGGCGCCCTTCCCGCTCAATATTTGGGAAGAGGCCTAGGGCCTTTGCCTATAAATAGGACTAGCCACCCCTAGGGTAGAGGCATCTAGAGATCATCCATCGATCATCGGGGGAAAACCTAGCAACGGAGAGATCATCGAGCAGTCCAGCAATTGGATCAGAGAGAGAGAGAGAGAGAGAGAAGGGCGATTGAACTCCTCCTAGCAGTTCATCCCCCAGGCCAAGAACAGACCCTCGCGAGGCTGTTCTACCTTGCAGTGTTCATCATCACCAGCCCAAGAGCCAATCCACCACACCACACTGGAGTAGGGTATTACACCACATCGGTGGCCGGAACCAGTATAAACTCTGTGTCTCTTGTGTTGTTCTTTTGGTAGTTTAGATCTTTGCGAGACGGAGAGGTAGAGGGCACAATCTCCGCGCGCACCCCAGAGTTCGAACCTTAAGGGTCTGCTGGAACCCGAAATTCGACAAGAATGCCCAACCGGTCGAATGATCTAACCCCTTTCTTCCTGGTGTACGGCGCTGAAGTTGTGCTCCTGAGTGACTTGCTGCACAATGCTCCTAGAGTCGAACTGTTCTCAGAAACTGAAGCAGAGCAAGCACGCGAAGACGCAGTTGAACCCCTGGAGGAAGAACACGAGATGGCTTTGATTCGATCGACCGTCTATCAGCAGGATTTGCGTCGATTCCATGTTCGCAATGTCTGAGGTCGAGCATTTCAAGAAGGAGACCTTGTGCTCCGAATGGTTCAGAACGACCTGACAAGCTCGCTCTGGCCTAGGAAGGTCCTTTCATCATCACCAAGGTGCTTCACAATGGGGCGTACCACATTTACAATGTAGCCAAGAAAACGGACGAGCCTTGTGCATGGAACACAGAGCTACTTCATCCTTTTCTATACCTAAAAACACTCGACCGGTCAAGTTGTAATAAAGTACTTCAGTTTGTTTTCCAAACACAAGGTTTTTACAGCATCTTAATGATTGGTTTCTCATAATCACCTATGTCCAAATCCCCCAGTGGGTGGCTTAGCCGCGAACCTGATACACCTAAGTTAATAAACATTCCGAGTGGAGAGCCATCCTACCACTCGGACGCTTAGCTGCGACCCCGTAATCGCCTAAGTTAAAAAACATTACGAGTGGAGAGCAATCCTCCCACTCGGGAGCTTAGTTGCAACCCCGTAATTGCCTAAGTTAAAAAACATTCCTAGTGGAGAGAAATCCTCCCACTCGGGGCCTTAGCTGCGACCCTGTAATCGCCTAAGTTAAAAATACTTCCGAGTGGAGAGCAATCCTCCCACTCAAAGACTTAGCTGCGACCCTGCAATCGCCTAAGTTAAAAAACATTCCGAGTGGAGAGAAATCCTGCCACTTGGGGGCTTAGCTGTGACCCCATAATAGCCTAAGTTAAAAACATTCCGAGTGGAGAGCAATCCTCCCACTCGGAGGCTTAGCCGCGACGCCGTAATCGCCTAAGTTAAAAAACATTCTGAGTGGAGAGCAATCCTCCCACTCGGAGACTTAGCTGCGACCCCGTAATCGCCTAAGTTAAAAAAACATTCCGAGTGGAGAGTAATCCTCCCACTCGGGGGCTTAGCTACGACCCAGTAATCGCCTAAGTTAAAAAACATTCCGAGTGGAGAGCAATCCTCCCACTCGGAGGCTTAGCAGTGACCCCATTATCACCTAAGTTAAAAAACATTCCGAGTGGAGAACAATCCTCCCACTTGGAGGCTTAGCTGCGACCCCGTAATCGCCTAAGTTAAAAAAACATTCCGAGTGGAGAGCAATCCTCCCACTCGGGGGCTTAACCGCGACCCCGTAATCGCCAAAGTTAAAAAAACATTTCGAGTGGAGAGCAATCCTCCCACTCGGAGGCTTAGCTGCGACCCCGTAATCGCCTAAGAACCGAAAGACAATCGGAAATAGTTCAAAACCAGAACAAAAGCCATGATACTCAAAGGAATTCAAGTTCAGATAAGCACTGCAAACGTTCAGAACCGCAGCAGGCAGAAGTACTCAAGCATCAAGCCTGAAAGAGTTTAACGATTACACGATCACTCGGCATTCCGAGGCAAATAAAGGTGAAGCATAATGTTTTTTGATCACTCGTCAGGAGAAGGACTGGCTGGATCACAGAATCTGTCAAGGTCTACGCTGTCTGCGATGCGAGTGGCGGCGTCAAGGAAAGTATCTATGAAGGACTGGAAAGTGTGCTTTTTGGTGTTAGCAACCTTGAGCTCCGCTAGCTTGTCTTCTTTGACATCCTTGTAGTGCACTCGAACCTGTGACAGGGCGACATCAGCGCCGCAGCGAGCAGATGATTTCTTCCATTCTTGCACTCGGTGAGGTATTTGATTCAGTCGAGCCATCAGAGACTCGAGGTCTTGAGACAGTTCCGCCTAAGGCCAGAGTTCAGCATCAACCCGAGTCATCGCGGCCTTCAGACGGGCAAGATAAGCAACTGTGCTGTCCATGCGAGATTCCAACTGCAGCACATTCATTGCGATATCATCTTTGACTTGAAAATTTATGGGATCGAGACCCGTCTTGACCCACCCGGTTTCTGCTTCAAAGTCCTGGCAAAGTTCTGCACAGTCGAGTAAATAGTGATTCGACAATATGGTAAGACCTATCAATCGATAGCAACAAGTCATTCGAACAACAATACCTTCAAGCATTAAGACCAGTTTGCAGCAAGCTGGCCCAGATAAGATTCTAGCTCGCCCTTCTTGACCTTGAGGTTTCCAATCTCATATGTCAGCTTGTCCTTGTCCTTCTTCATTTGCTCGACCTCCTGATTGGCATCAGAGAGAGCGGTCTTCGGTTTAGAGTTCTCTTCTTCTAACTTGCCGACTGAAGCCAGCTTCTTATCAGCAAGCGCCGTTTTCTCTCGCGCCTCCTGCTGGGCAGCAGCAAGATCCAGATCCTTCTTCTCTAGAGCCTGCTTCATTTTCTCTAAAGAAACAACATTCTTCAAATGAGCTTGAAGTTGACGGTTTTCACTAAGCACATCTGTTCAAGTGAAATCACTCAGTTCAAAGTGACTAAAAACACACGGAAAAGTGCAAGTCATAAGATGGACAGATGATGATTGGTTACCTCCCATGATAGCTGCTTCGTCACGAGCGGCCTGGAGGTTCTTCTTGGCCAGTTCCAGATCAAGATTGAGGCTGATTTGCTTCTTGTTCAACTCAGAAAGTTGAGCCCCAAGATCACAAGATTTCTGCAGTCGGTGTATAAGACATATCAGTCGACAGAAACAAAAGACAATTACAGTGAAAGTTGCTCTAAGACTACCGCTGAATCAAACATTCAACGGTAATCTCGGGGACTACACCTAGTGGGTGCACTTAGCGTGCCCCCACTGGTTTGATTCAACACTCAGCATGGTCTGCCCAGCATGAGTCATAAAGAAAAGGGGAGATTCTCAAACCCCGGCCGACTGCCAACAGTCGACGGCGGTCTCGGGGACTACACCTAGTGGGTGCACTTAGCCTGCTTCCACTGGTTCGGTTCAACACTCAGCATGGTCTGCCCAGCACGAGTCGTTACAAAAAAACACTCGATTCAATCCAAGTCGACTCAAGTGGAAGGCCTATACAGACACCCTAGTGGGTGATCGGATGAGAAATAAGATCAGTCAGAAATCAACTAACCTGGATGTTGGTTTGCAGAGCACCGCTGGCATTGTAAGCCACCTGGCTGGCCTTGTGCACCACTTTCATCTGCTTCATCACAAGACTCAGTTGAAGAAGAGCTTCCTTGGTAGCACTCGGCGGGTCGTCTGGAGTTTGGTATGTAGTAAAAAGCGACGATGGCAGAGCAGTCGAAGCAACCACTGGGTCTGATGCGTGGAGTTGTATTGGAGTAGCAGGAGTTTGAGCAGTCGACCCTGATGGGCAATCAGTCGATAGCGGGATAGCAAAACTGACGTTGGTCCAATCTGGATCTGTGGATCGCTCGACCGCCGTCCCAGGCACCAGTGTCGACTGACGAACCTGCATCTCAAGCGCTTTCCCGCTCGATCCCTTTTCCCTCCTCCTCCTTTCCCTCAGAGGCGCTCCTTCTTCTTCATCATCTGGAAGCACGACAACGTCTCGTGGAGCTGCAACAAACAGAAAACATCCGAGATTCAACCGACGAACAATCCAATCGACAGAATAAATTCGAGTCAAGCGAACTTACTAGCTTTGGAGGTAGCCGCGTCATCGGTTTCCTCGTCGTCTGGGACCTTGTCGATGTCCATATCAGTCGCGGCAGAGGCTGGGCTAGAAAAGTTTACAATCCATTCGGTCAGAACAGAAGAGTCAATCGGTGCAAGAAAACACGGAAAGAACATTTACCCAGAAGCAACAGGAACATCCATCTTAATCTTGAGCAAGGTCTTCCGAGCCTTTGAGGGGTTGATCTTGGGCTGCTTGACGATTTTCTCCGTCAGCTCCGGAGTTGAAGACCGAGCACGCTTCTGCGTTTGAGTGCTCGGGGCCACGGTCTTGCTGCGCATGCTCGCTAGATCATGGTGTTGCTTGGATCGACGTTCCGCACGAGGCGGTGAGTCGACTACCTCCTCGTCGTCCGACTCGTTGCTTTCGTCGTCGTCATCGTCCGGCGACTCCCAATCACCACTCTCCTCCGTGCTGTCCTCGCGCTCATGATCCTGCTCCAAAGCTTGTTCACCATTGGCCATCGAGTACATCTCGGTATAAACCTACAAGACAAGAAGTCGAGTGAAAGTCAGTCGGATTCAATAATGATTAGAAAATGTACCCAAATACAATCGGTTGTAGAGGCCGAACCTTGTCTGGCTGATTATTGTTGCTGAAGGGATCGACTCTCCTGGCGCCCCTGGGGTTGTCCTTGTTTCCTGTGATACTCCTCAGCCATTGGGCCACTGTTTTGGCCTGTACCTCCTCTGGATGAACCCGAGCGGTGTCGCCGGCTCCAGAATACATCCACATAGAGTGGTCACGGGCCTGGAGCGGCTGGATGCACCGACTAAGGAATACCTCCAACAAATCCATGCCGGTGACACCATGGTTGATCAACTGGACCACCCTCTCTACCAGCATGGCTATCTCCACATTCTATGCGGCAGTCACTTTCAGCGAGGAAGGGGTCTGAACACGATCGAAGGAAAAAGGGGGAAGTCCAGTCGACTGGCCTGGAGTCAGGATATCCTGGCAGTAGAACCAGGTCGACTGCCACCCTCTGACCGACTCAGGAAGGGTCATTGAAGGGAAAGAACTCCTCTTCCTCTTCTGGATACCCAAACCCCCACACATCTGAATAACGTGTGTTTTCTCATCACTCGAATTTGCTTTCTTCACCGACCGAGGGAGGATAGTGAAAATGTGCTTGAAAAGACCCCTGTGCGGTCGACACCCCAAAAAATTCTCGCACATGGACACGAACGCGACAAGATATGTGATGGTGTTGGGAGAAAAAAGATGGAGTTGGGCACCGAAGAAATTCAAGAAACCCCGGAAAAAAGGGTGCGGAGGAAGCGAGAACCCATGGTCGACATGGGTGGCGAGCAGAACACACTCGCTCGGTCGCGGCTGCGGCTCCGTCTCCCCCTCCGGCAACCGCGCAGCTCCATGGACGATCAGCCCGGACTCAGCCAGCTCATCCAAATCTTCCTGCCGAAGCGAGGATCGGATCCAATCGCCCTGGATCCAACCCGATGGCAGCCCCGACCGTGACGATGACCCCCGATTCGTCTTCTCGCCTTTCACCGTCCCCGCCGCCTTCTTCACGTGTTCCAGCGCCGCCGTCTTTTCCTTCACCATGGTGGTGGAGCGGCGGCGTCGAGAGCGGAGGAGCCGGATGCAGTGGAGAAACAGAGGGGAAAGAAGGAGAATGGACGCGCACAGTGCAAGCGCCTCGGCCCCGTCGACTTTTAAAGACTCACTTCCGAGTGGCTGACGCGTGGGCCCGGACGATCCTGTCAAATCCCGCAACAGTCACGCGCTGGGTACGTGGCGAAAAAGGTGGCACGGAGATCGAGGCGCTCCTGTCTATCCATCCCGCTTACCACGGCGCGCTCCGCCTGGCGCGCTTCCCCGAAATTTCGAATCTCGTGAAATCCGGGATACGCCATAACTGATCGCACCTAAGATTTCGCGTCGACAACAACACTCGACGGATGACATTATAAATCCAATCGGCTACTTCTCAATCGATCAAGGCGACTGAAACGAAGCCGAAGTTCCAACAAGGGCCTCCGTTCAAACATGAATAGTTGTGAAGAACAAAAGTCGAAGCGAGATCAACTTCAACCTTCTTTTTCACTCGGACCTCAATCCATTCGGGGGCTAATGATGATGATATAAACCTAGGGTAGGGTCATAGGCCTGACCTATACGCCCTATCCAAGGTCACTATCCTAGAAGCAAAGAAGCTCAAGAAACAACAGGGAGTGCCCAACAAAGGTGTCGAGTGCAATCCACTCGACCGACCAGCTACTCTCGGAGACCCCTCCTTCCTGAAGTCGCTTGACCATAAATGAATCCACTCGACCTATTGAAGACCATGAGTCATCTAGAATAGCAACGGACGAGCGTTCACTCTGTAGTCTTTAAGGCCATTAAGGAATTTAAGGCTAGCGCTACCAGTAATGCCTCATCTTTATGTACATTGAACCCTTGGCAACAGGGGGACAGCTGGGGTCCTGGCATTCACTATATAAGCCACCCGCTCCTCTGGCACAAGGGTTCGCACCCTCTGTCACATTCACACACTCATATAATCCAGTCGACCGCCTTCGGGCACCGAGACATAAGGCTTTTACCTCCTCCGATAGGGGCCTGAACTCGTAAACACTTGTGTACAATCTTGCGTAGCTAGGACCTTGCCTCCTCATTCGTACCCCCTATACTTACTGTCAGATCTAGTACCACGACAGGTGGGGGCAGAGCTGGACAAGGAGGGGTTGCGGGCTGCCATCGCCGTTGCCGAGCAAATCCTCTCAGGGCTCCGTCACCAGAATCCATTCATGCCATTGGATGCCGTCTTTGATGAGCTGGCTCCCGTCGACTGGGAGTGGGCTCTGCGGGCGATGGCACCCTTCATCACCAACATCGTACGCCTCCTGAAGTATAGGGACTTCGCTGGTGTTTAGGCATCCTGTGCATGGGCATGTCCATGTCTCGGCGCAACATGACCGTTGGATCAAACTCAGATGGTGTAGATCAGTCACTGTAGCACAAAGCGTGTGGGTGTGTTTGGTTCCATTCTCATCTCAATATAGTTGTTCCCTCTTCTTGCATGCTCATCTCAGCACCCCTCTTTATGCATGCTCCTATTGTATTTGTGTTAACCTACTAGTGTGGACTCATGCACCCTTCATGCACTCTGCCAAACACCCAAAAGTGGGTCAAGAAGGGAACTTTTGCTCCCATCCCATGCACCCTTCATACACCTTGCCTAACACTAATTTGTGCGTCATATGGTTCATGTTCCATGGAATACTGTAGCACCGTACTCTCAGTGTGTTGTAGACCTAGTTCTGTTAACATTGATCTCACCGTTCATTCTCGACCGGACAGTAAAAAAAGGGGTAAGTTACATTACTATTCATATAGTTGTCATGCGCACACATCATTTGTTATCGTCATATCTTACTACACTAGCAACAAGATTATGTAGTACTGACGTATGAACCACTGCACATGACTAGTAGTTGGAGCACTGTGTAAGTTCAAGTGGATGCTGTGTTTCACAGTCCTTCGCCGTAAGAGTCGAAATGCTTGCTGTAATCATTTTTTTCTTCAGAAACAGTCGACACGCTCTACCGTGCGGATCCTCCTCGACGGTCATCGCGAACCTTGCTACTCACTTTTGCCGACATATGGGATAACAACATCGGGGTCCACTAGCCATGCACTAAATTACTCTGTACTAGAGTGCCCAACTACATGGTAGACTACCTCGATCAAAGCACTGCAGTAATGCCCAATGAGCCGTCAAATCACAAAACCCACACCTTTCCAGTAGTAAGTTGGATGGACGAAGCAACCATCATTTCACTTTTCTCCCTTAGTTTCCTCTCTTGAAGAAAACCCCAACTTGCTTCTCCCTCATCTTGTTCCTAATTTGTTCAAGAAAACCCCGACCTGCTTCTGCCATTGTTCTTCTCTCCCAAAGAAGGAAAGGTGAGTGCATCAATGGTGTTGATTCTGTCCAAGGCCCGGTCTTGGAAGCCCGAGACTGATCCTATAACTCCCTCTCTGTTCTTCTTTTGGGTTTGTGATTATGGTTTGTTTTCTTTTATTTCTATTTGACAGTTTCTTGATGGACCCTGGAGCACCGGCTGAAGTGATGTCTATGGCTCTGGCCAAAACTGTTGAGGCTCAGGGTACGAAGCACCACAAGCACCCCGCAGAGACTACCGCAGACAAGCTCAAGGCCATCACCCTATCCAGGGCCCCCTCTGCGGGATCCCTCATTAAGCAAGTCCAGGTAATATCTCTTCTTGACGATCTTTTTCTTGATCTTGATCGTATTTTTCTAACACACAGTACTAGTACTAGTAGTACAACTTTCTGGGTGATCTTGCATGTGATTTTGGTGTGCCAAATGATGGTTATAAATTGCTCTTTTGACCAAAATAGGCGAGAGGTTGACACTAATTTTTTTATAGATTACTTTCAACTACTTTATGAACATCAATGTTACCTTTGAAGAGAGTATATTAGCCTCAGTAACTTGTGTTATGGATATTGCAAGTAATCCCTCTGCTCTCATGCCTTTGAAGACATGTTCTAGTGTCTCTGTTCACTCATTTATGTGCGTATATGTAGTCTTATATGGAGTAAAATATCGAAAATCATCTTATATTTCTGAACGGAGGTAGTAATAAAATATTTGGTTTCTGTTTGAATTAGAACCAGGTCCGTGGTGGAGATGAAGTTCTCAAAGTCATGACGTGTGAACTGGAAGACCCGAGGATGAGTTCTACTGCTAAACTATCCAGTTGTTGTGTCCTTGTCGCCATGTGTCGTGAACTAGTGTTTCATGTAGCATTGTTGTCAGGCGTGTTCTCGAGGGTGTACTTCACCACAACAATTTTCTGGTTGTGCCCTTGATTATGAAGGGTGTGGTTCTTGTAAAGCTTCCCGACAAATCTAATGTGGATTGTCTTCATCGTCATGTTTATGAGTGAAAAAACCACTCTGTTAGGTTCTCCAAGGTTGACGAGATGGTGATGGTGCTGGTAGACATCTCTCACGAAGTCCATGGCCTAGTCAGTTATGCAGGGTACATCCCGTAGGTCGGTAGCAAGAAAAAGTCTGCAGAGTTTAGTTAGTGCAACTTTGCTTGTCTGTAGTAAGTACTATTGTTCAGTACTTGATTTGTGTGCGTGAACCTTGTATTGTTTAGTACTGCTGCTTTTGTTGTGTGGTGAGTCAAGAGAATAGTCTATGTTAATTTCTGTCCACTCAATTCAGTCTGTATATTTTGAAGTATCCAGATCATCTTTTTTGTGAGGACGGTTTACCATTTATGGTTACAGTCCAATATCTGTATGCATTGCAGGGTTTATCGCACCCACCAGGATTTCCAGTCCCATGGATGTTCGGTCCATGTGATTTGTCACGACCTTTGGATTGCCCTACTTGTGGGAGTAAGCGGGGGCCCTGCATGCCATGCGTAATTGGACAATCAATCCGCTGTTTAGAACTTGAACATAGTGATTTCCTGGTAAGGATTCACTCGTGTCACATCAAGTAAATCTTATTGATTTAATGTCATGTTTTCTTACTTTTGCTGCAATTTTATATGTCGTGTCAGTAACGAAGGCACTGTCCATCACTTATATTACTGGACACAATTGGATCAGTCTGTTGTTTGAGTACAATCTAAAGCCCTATGATGAATTGCAGTTTGGTTTAACAAACACGCCACAATTTGTCCTTATCGCGTTTAAAAGAAATGAAGAAAAAGACTGGATCAAGGTCACGGAGCCTAGTCAAGTTCACGGAGCCTAGTCAAGTTAGAAAGCTGACCATAGCAGACCAGAGACGATCGCTGCTGTCTCGCACATCGGTACTACCTTCAGCAACGGATCGAGCACTGACACCTTCTCCAACGGCACTTACTCTAGCACTGACAGCGGCAGCAGCTCAGTCTGATCCACCCGAGGATTGGGCACCGACCGTGTCAGCGGATCAGGATGATCTACCTGAGGATCGGGCATCGACACCAGCACCAGCTCCACAAGGAGCACCATCTCCAGTAGCAGCAGCAACACTACCAGTCGCACTGGCACATGCACTAGCAATGGCTCCGGCACCTACACGAACACTTGAAGTTGCACTTGCATCTTCTCTGGCCTGTGCAGCGGCAACGGAACCAATAGTTGCACTGGCAACAGACTGGGTTGTAGTTCACACTGCATATATCAAAGTCCATACAAAAACTGACATCTCCACCTTCTTGGTAAGCATTGGCCGCCCAAGTGCTTCATTCTTTTTTCTTTCCATGTTGTTTCAGATGATTCACTGTGCTGATCTAACTATTTGTGTATGTATTCTTGTTTGGAAACAAAGAATTCCTAGAGCAACGAGGGAGTCGTTCAACAATCCGGGCGACCGTGGCCAAGTTTCTCTTACCATGCGCAACCTTGGTGTGAATGAACCTACTCCATATACCATAAGTACAAAGGATGGTTGCATGATGATTGATGCTAAAGGATGGTCAAGGTTCAAATCTAAATCAAATCTTGCGGTAGGGGATGATGTCAAAGTCGAACTTTCTCGGCAAGGAGAGCTGGTCCAAATCATCTTTGAAATTCTTCAGTAGCAGCACGCAACTGCTGAACTGATCTATCCTCGAGAGATTTTGATGTAATAATATGGCATGGTGAAACAAGTGCCATGTGTGTATAAGTAGTACGACAGTATTATTTATCACGTTGGATATCGTTGATAGAATTGCAATTCTGATTGCTGGTTAGGAACTGTCATTCGATTTCATTCTAACAGCTGTTGTGCTTTATTCAATTTTCTGTATTCGCCTTGCGACAACATCTAAAACCAGCGCTGTACTGATCGCTTGCAATATGAAATGCGCTGAGTTAGAACACATGGCCCCCCAAACATACAGGCCCACCGGCCTGTGGCCCAAAGTCCAGAACTGTGAGCCTGTCTGAGTATTATATTCTCAGCTGAACCCCCACATTATGTTACATATATTCCCCTTGATTTTTCTTATGTATAAAGTTGTGATATAAAAGATTTTTATATTTCTTTACAGAGGAGTATCCTCTGTAAAAAATATATTTATGTGTAACTAGTTACTCCTGCTTTTCTACTTCCTTCCGCTGATATGTGGGGCATCCGGCAACGGAGTCCATGTGCCATGCACCAAAATAGAGTGCACAACTGCACAGTAGACTCACCCCGGTCCTAGCGCCACAGTAATGCCCAATGAGCCATCAAATCATAAAAAGCCCACTATCGGTGTCAAAACTGGCATATCTCGGGTAGGGGGTCCCGAACTGTGCGTCTAGGCGGATGGTAACAGGAGACAAGAGACACGAAGTTTTACCCAGGTTCGGGCCCTCTCGATGGAGGTAAAACCCTACGTCCTGCTTGATTAATATTGATGATATGGGTAGTACAAGAGTAGATCTACCACGAGATCAAGGAGGCTAAACCCTAGAAGCTAGCCTATGGTATGATTGTTGTATGTTGTGTTGTCCTACGGACTAAAACCCTCCGGTTTATATAGACACTGGAGAGGGTTAGGGTTACACAAAGTCGGTTACAATGGTAGGAGATCTAAATATCCGCATCGCCAAGCTTGCCTTCCACGCCAAGGAAAGTCCCATCTGGACACGGGACGAAGTCTTCAATCTTGTATCTTCATAGTCCAGGAGTCCGGCTGATGGTATAGTCCGGCCATCCGGACACCCCCTAATCCAGGACTCCCTCAGTAGCCCCCAAACCAGGCTTCAATGACGACGAGTCCGGTGCGCAGATTGTCTTCGGCATTGCAAGGCGGGTTCCCCTTCCGGATTTCGTGTACCTGTTGAATAATGTCCTCTTCTTTATAAATGTAGCGCTCCTTGGCTTCTACGCCCAATAATGGCCGTCTTCCACGTGTCAAACGAATACGAAAAGTCTGGGTGTTTTTACATTCACACCCCTAGCCGCGTAAATGAGCCGCCTATTTAAAGGAATGGGGATTTAGATCCAAACCACACCTTCTCCCCTCCGCGAGTAGTCATCAGAGCGCATCCAGCAAAGGTCCATTCCACCATGGCCAGCCGTCGCAACTCCTCCTCTCGCCCTTCCAGTCCTAAGCCCGGAGACTCGGAGAGGTGCTCCATCCCGCATAGCAAGCTAGTATCGCTTCAGACCAAGGGATTCCTCCCTCCGGCCTACATGGTCCCGGTTCGAGCCGGACTCGCCGCCTGTAATGGCGGAGAGCAAGCGGAGAGCGCCCCCACTCCCTCCAAAGGAGAGCGGGTATGCATTATCCCTTATCTAATAAGGGGACTCGGATTTCCAATTCATCCGTTTCTCCGAGGGCTTCTGGAGTTCTATGGCCTCCAGCTGCACAACCTCACGCCTGCCTCTATATTGCATATCACGGGCTTCGTTGCCCTTTGCGAGCTGTTCTTGGGTGTTGAGGCTCATTTCGCGCTGTGGAAGAGGCTGTTCTGCCTGGTGCCCCGTTCTGAAGAGGGGCGACGGTGTCCTGGACTAGGGGGTACTCACCACATCATCTCCTGATCTGTTAGATTGGGCCGAGGACCCCCATGGTCGTATACTCATGGGCCAGTTCGGACAGCTACCGCATACAAGGAAGATTCCACAAGACTTGGCGATCAAGACAAGGACTCCGCCCCACCGGCGTATTCGGCTAGGACTCTTGTTATCCTAGGCCTCTAGTGCATTATATAAACCGAGGCCAGGCTAGTCGATAGAGGATATACAATATACAACACATAACAATCATACCATAGGCTAGCTTCTAGGGTTTAGCCTCCTTAATCTCGTGGTAGATCTACTCTTGTACTATCCATATCATCAATATTAAGCAAGTAGGACGTAGGGTTTTACCTCCATCGAGAGGGCCCGAACCTGGGTAAAACATCGTGTCCCTTGTCTCCTGTTACCATCCGCCTAGACGAACAGTTCGGGAACCCCTACCCGAGATCCGCCGGTTTTGACACTGACATTGGTGCTTTCATTGAGAGTTCCGCTGTGTGATCGACAAAAGGATTGATGACTCGCCTGCAGATCAAATGCGACTTCGGCATCTTCGTCACCAGCTCGACTGGTCACCTTGGTTCGACCAAGAACTGCGCCCCGTGTTCGGATCACCATGTTCGGACGAGGGCCTTTATCAAACATCAACTCCGATCTCTATCAAGATGATGGAGGAATCATCCATGGAGCTCGGGGGCTCAACGTCAATATTGCCCTCAAGTGACTGTGCTGTTTTCCTAGACAGCGAACTCGTATCTGCCGCCACCACCTCCTCGAGTATCGCTTTGACGATCGCTTTGGTGGAATTGTGCGGAATTGAGTTTACAACAACCCTGGAAAATTTCGTCGAGTTTCGATGGAGGAATCTCTGGCAATCCACGATATACCGGAGCCCTGTCAAATCTGGACGGGAATCTGGATGAGTTTAGGGTGTGATGTCCAGCTTCTAGCTCGGACGTCCTTTGGAAGATCCAACCATTGATCAGCTGCCGAATTCCTATATCTACCACCTCTCAAAATTTCAGCTCAATCCGACCGTCCAAACTCCGGGAACCTTCCGATTAGTGCATCACTTTTCGGATCTGTTTTCTGCGCGAAAACGAATCCGACCCGAGTTCGTCTTTTTTATGAACGGGATCTCGGACATCCCTTTTGAAGGAAGTTTTGTATGGGGTATTCTGTTTCGTTCCCGAACACATCTCACTAACTTTAAGATCTTTTGGACATGATCTTCAACATTATGCTGGTGTCAAACCAGTCCGGCAATATTGCTCCACGGCTGCCGACCTGCGCTAGACACGTCGTCACTTTGTTGAGCCGAGCTCAACTTCTTCGGATCATCATCTCGGCAAGCCGAACAAGAGTCCGGCATCGTGAAGGATAAATCATCACCAACATCGCCGCCCCACGGATTACACGGAGCGGGCATACCGGCATCGCCGCACGGTCGCTTCATCAAGCCGGCATCGACCACGTCACGACCTACATCGGCAGGGCCGCACTATTGTTTCTTCAAGCTAGTGTCCATCACGCCGACCTATTCGACTCATCGGCTGACATCGAGGCTTCAACATCTCAGCTGGACCGGGGGCTTCGCCATCTCTTCATCAAGCTACTCCGGACACTTCAGCGTCACTAGCCGACCAGCTCCGTCATGTTAGCTGGGCTGAGGGCTTTGCCTCGACGAGCCAACCTTCGCTAGCATTGCCATGCCGTCGTTTTATCGCCCATCAGGCAATGGGTGTGCGGATCGAGTCCCAATTTTGGGAATCACCATCCTTCGGATTGCTACAACAAATAAACCAGGTGCTATTAATCCCAGTATTTTTTGCTTGTTTGGGTTCATTTTTTCCAAGGAATTATTACTCTGGTTTGTCCATCATATGTACACAGGTCTATCAAATGGTGGCCGCATTAACGACAGTCGCGTGGTGGTTTGGTCAGTTTCGGTACCGCATCCGGAGCTCGGACCGACCTGCGAATTCGGGCTTTGCCACGCCTTTACTGCATCATGCCGATGCCCTGCATCGACATTGACTTCGGCGCCAGGCCATATTTCTTTTATTACTCACTCTGCATAAATTATTTATTATGCAATAATTTTTTAATTATCATTATTACTATTATCTCCGGTTTGCACTATTTTTTGTGCACAGGAAAATGATCCGGGGACTTCGGCGTCACTCTGTCGGTCTGCATTGACCGTGCTATGTCACCACTTCGGCGTGTCGAGCTCTCCGCGCCGCCACCTCAGGACCGGCTTGGGGGATGGAACCTTGCCCCGCATCAAGCTCGGACCGCGTCATCAATACCGAACACATTAACCAGCTAAGTCGCTTTCATGCTCAAAGCTTTAATTTCTAACTTGTGTTCGGTTCGACCAAGCATTATACTTTTTTGGAAAAAAGTTGCTTGTAAAAAATTTCCTCGTCCAAACTTTGTTTGTGACGCATAAATTCAAATACCCAATTCATTTGGGGGCTTCCTTCATGAAGCTTTCCCTCTTGCATATGATTATACTTGTACGGCTTCGTTCCTTGTTCGTGTATTACGCCACAATACGCACCATATTGACTTAAGCGATTTGCAAGCTGGGTTGCCTCGCTCCTGTTTTTACCCCTACGTTCCCGATTGTTCGGCTAGGGAGTAAAGGGAGCACCTCTGCGATTGTCACGATCGGGTCACTCGAGCCGGACCTCAGACTGGGTGAAGCCGAAAGCTAGCGCTCTTATAGTTTTCAATGATGGTCGGCACACAACGGAACTCATGAGTACAAAAAATCTATTGCACAAGTCTCATAATAACAATGAGCACCGAAGAAAGGTATCGGTGGGGGTACTATTTTCTTCGAAGATTCTTCTTACACTTCGCAGTAATATAGCATAAGTTCCGTGAGTGCGCTTTGTCTGTTACAGCCTTATGGCCTGATTGCCTGGTTATTGGAAACACCGTCGATATTCTCGACAGATGGAGTACATAACACTTTTTGGTCCTTGACCGAAGAGGGAGAAGCCGACGGTCTGTTAAGACGCATTTAAAGTTCAGTTGAACATAGATAAGATATAAGTACTTCGGTACATGCAATCATTCTTTTACCCAAGTCACTTGGGGGCTCTTAAATTTATATGAGCCATTTTATGATAAGTGTTCTTCTTCTTAGTCGTTGCAAAGTTTTATTATTATTATTATTATTATTATTATTATTATTATTATTATTATTATTATTATTATTATTATTATTATTATTATTATTATTATTATTATTATCATCATCATCTATCACTCCTTTTTTCGACATGAGCGTGTGGTCACTAGCCGGGGAGCCTAATTTCTCTCTCAAAGCTGCTAGAGTTTAGTTTGCTAAACTGGCCAAATGAGAAGTACTCCGCCCTCGGGATAGGAGGTCGAAGCCGCAGGCTGACCCACTTGAAGTCTTGAGATAGGATGTATCATGTTAAAGCACGACAAAAGCACTTCTTTTGCTAAGGCCAATTTTCGGATTGGCACCGAACACTTGATCATGTTCGGACGTCAAGTTTTTACTGACGTTTTTTGGTTTTCCAAGCTTATGGCACTTTAAAACTATTTGTGCGTTTTCAGCACAAGTCTCGCAGTGCAACGCCGGACACCTTTAGAGATTCGGCAGAAACATTCTCGAATATTGATATATATGCATCGGTTCCGAATTGTGTCTTCGGTCAATAGTTGGGTTGCCCGGCTCCTATGCTTGCCTCCTACGTTCTGCTTTGTTTGGCTAGGTGTGCAAAGGGGGAACCACTGTGATTGTGCTTCCAGCTCACATGGTTAAGCACCTCAGTGGAGAAAGCCGAAAACTGACTGTCACAATAAGCGTAAACTGGTCAGCGATCCGATGACCGCGTTAAATGACGGGCCATTCATAACAATGGCCGAAGTGTTTACGGCTTGACCTCGACTGTCGCCGAACACTACCGGGGGCTATTAACTAGCCTCCCAAACTAAATCCTTGATATTTTGCTCTTACATTGGAGCTGAGGTTCCATGATCATGCTTAGCATGACAGCCCAAAGAAAGGAACCGATAGCGGGACTATTTTCTTTGGAAGACATTTCTTCTGTTAAACAGTAATATAACATATCTCTCCGCGTACCTTTGTTTATAAAACCATATGGCCAGATTGCCTTGTTTGTCGTCCTCATAAAGGCTTTATAAAGTAAGACAAACACTCCTCGGCTACTGGCCGAGGAGGTGGAAGCCGATGGTCGGTCAACAAAGTTTTGTACAATGCGGATCCGAGCATTAAATGACATAAAGTACTTGGATACATAGAGTCATTATACATAATTTGTGATTTTACTATGGATATCGATCCTTAATTCGGCCACCCGTGCCCGCATTAAGGCTCGGTGGCTATTGGGCTTCGGGCTTATTATTTACAAATATTAAAGGGGCACATCGATCCCCTGATCTGGTGTTGCCACCCGACCAGTGTCTCGGGGGCTACTGCATTGCTTGTCCAATGCAGAAAATTTTATGTGCAACATAGTTTCCGAGGAGATTTTGATCCTCAGGTTGGTCGGCCGCACCCAACCTGAGTCTCGAGGACTGAGCACGCTGCTTTTTGTGTCCTGAAGTATTCTGCCGAGCTAGGACTTGATCCTTAGACCGATTTTGCAAATCAACCTGAGTCTCAGCGGCTACTGGGATCGGTGGTCTTATGTCATCCTTCATGTGCATCTCGGGTTTTAGACCGATACCCACCTTGAGGGCTACTGGCTATATATCTCGGCAGAGAATAAATTGCACCAATCAAAAATATTGACAAAAATCGACCCACATTCGGGGTGGTGCACCACCTCGGAAGCAGTCCGGCGTTGGAGCTCGGATACATAGTCCGGCGTTGGAGCTCGGATACATTCCGGCGTTAGAGCTGGGAAGTGGTCCGGCGTTGGTGCTCGGCTGCAAAAGATACCTCGAATGCAGTCCGGCGTTGGAGCTCGGACGTAAGAGGACACTGCCGCCCGGGAACAACTTCAAACCCGAGGTGTGGCATAAAAGTAACAAGGCATTGATAAAGGCCGGAAACTTAAAGGGGCTCCTCGGATACCCGACGTGTAAACTTGTCGAATGCATTTCTGCGATCCTCAAGATCGAAGATGAGAAGATTTGTTGAACCAGTTTTCAAGACCGACGACCAAAGATGAAGAACGGTTCGGAAGAATTGAGGAGCGTCCCTAACTTGAAGACCGGTTCAGGGGGCTACTGACGGTGTCCTGGACTAGGGGGTACTCACCACATCATCTCCCGATCTGTTAGATTGGGCCGAGGACCCCCATGGCCGTATACTCATGGGTCAGTTCGGACAGCTGCCGCATACAAGGAAGATTCCACAAAACTTGGCGATCAAGACAAGGACTCCTCCCCACCGGCGTATTCGGCTAGGACTCTTGTTATCCTAGGCCTCTGGTGCATTATATAAACCGACGCCAGGCTAGTCGATAGCGGATATACAATATACAACACATAACAATCATACCATAGGCTAGCTTCTAGGGTTTAGCCTCCTTGATCTCGTGGTAGATCTACTCTTGTACTATCCACATCATCAATATTAATCAAGCAGGACGTAGGGTTTTACCTCCATCGAGAGGGCCCGAACCTGGGTAAAACATCGTGTCCCTTGTCTCCTGCTACCATCTGCCTAGACGCACAGTTCGGGACCCCCTACCCGAGATCCGCCAGTTTTGACACCGACAAGGGGTTAATATATGAAGTCGGCGGAGCTGAAGTGTGGCGCATCGCCGGGACCGGATATCTATCCGGAACCCCAAAGAAGGCGTCCGAGGACTGGCCTTCGGAATGGTTCTATATAGAGGATGTTCCGCTGCCGGATCCTGTTCGGATCGGCCTCCCTGAGTTCAACAGTGCTCCCCCGAAGAAGCGCCTAAGCTGGCGCCCATGAAGCCCTCAGAGAGAAAGTGACAAGGACGTCCTTTACCTAATGGGCCGGATAAGATTATTGGCTCATTCCGGACTAACCATGATTGGAGTCATGGCCATATGCGTCATGCGGGGGGTGCAGCCGCTTCAATATAGAAGTCACCCCATGTGGGATTTCAACGGGGAGGACGACGCCACCCGTCACGGCCGTAAGGGGCCGGACTCGGCTGCCGCTCTGATAAAGATCTTGTCCACTTCGTACAAGGGAGAAGAGGAGGAATTTCTTCGCGTCAAACCTCAGGGTGGTTTTACCATGTATAATCCTCTGAACTGGGTAAGTGAACGCTTTCACTAGTCCATCCGTTTTGTATTCTTACTATCAAATATATGGTCTAACGACTTCGACGCAGGAACTGCGCCAGGCTGTTAAAAAGATAAACAACCCCCCTCCACAACCCAAGGATCCGAGAAGGTCCCTCGACCCGGCCTCCCGAGAGGATCCGGACATATCTGTGGAGCCAATTGATGGGGTATTCCATCAGTTAAGTAAGGACAACGCCTTGGTGGCCATTACGGCCGATTACCCAGGGCTAATCCCCGCCTCCCAGGTAACTGAGACTGAAATCCCAGTACTTTGAAAGGGGACCCATCCTCGCCTGTTTTTGATGACCGTATAACAACCGTGTTTCGCAGAGGAGGTCCTTGAGGCGGGAGGCCGAGCCTACGGCGGCCAGCCCACGAGGGGCTACGGGGACCCGTGGGATAAAAAGAAGTGTAGTCCAGACCGAGGTGCCAGCGCAAAGCTATAGCGCGCCTTTTTATTCCCCGGTGTTATTCCTTCAAGGCATATTAACACTCGTGCTCTGTTCAGGACAAAGAGACCTCGCCGGACTATATTCGGAGAGGCTGCCAATCGCGCCTCCACTAGCCAGGCTCCACAGCCTGGCCCGAAGGCGGAGGCGAACACGAGGCGCGTACCGGATGCTCCTCCGACAGAGGATGCAGACAGGCTGTCTGCCACCCATTCCGAGGTGGAGAGTGCCATGAACCACAGGCGTTGCCGGACTGTACTTCGCGACGCTTGTTTATCCGAAGAGGCGTCTGATGCCTTCAATTCGGGAGATGCGTATCTCCGTGCCGCTCAAAATGGTCTAGCCAGAGCCACGAAGCAATATGTAAAAGACATACGGGTGAGAAAATTTAATGGTTATATATATCAGTAGCCCCCGAGACTTGAAACAGTTAGAATAACTGATTTAAGGATCATGTAATACGCAGGTTCTTTCAGAGAAGAATACCCAACTGTCCCAGGAGCTAAAAGAGTGCAAAGCCCAACTTGAGGCCGCACTAGCCGCGACGGGGGAGCCCAAGGAGACCCCCTCTGGTAATATGTGCTTCAAAAAGATAAGTGTGAAGTGCGGCATATGTGCCGATCTGACAAATGAAATTGCAGGTGGCGCCGGACTAGATTCGGACAAGAAACAACTCCTACGCCGGCTAAAGGCTGGCGAGAGCGTGCTAACAAAGGTGAGGCAGGAGAAGAATGATCTTCAGGATGCCAAAACCAAGCTGGGTATTGAATTGAAAGATGTTCGTGCCCAGCTGTCGAACTCCGTTAAGGAGAATCAGCGGCTTCGACGCGACATATTTAGTAAGTGCTTGAACGAACTTTTGAAAAAAAGGTTCGGCGAGGAAGTCGACTAACAGAGTGATGTCTGTAGGTATGCTAACAGGTCGTCCTGCAGAGGAGATGCCCGGTTCTACGGGTGACCTTCTTCCTGAGCTCTCGCAATTGCACGAGCGAGTTCAGCAGGCGATGCAAGGCGTTGCCCAAGCCTTATGGCCATCCCTCTCCATGCCCGAGGGCCTTGGAGAGCTTGCAGAGAAGCTGAAGGGAGCGCGGCGGCGCTTCCAATTGTGGAAGATATCGGCCTGCCGTCAAGGCGCTAGGGAGGCCTGGGCCATGGTGAAGACGCGGTACACAAAGGCTGACCCAAACCACATGGCCGAGGTCAGACCTGTGGGGCCCGATGGGAAGGAGATCCCTGTAAGCTTAGTATACAGCCAAGTAGAATTGGCCGCAAAGTATTCCCAGCAGGACTATAAATTAGACAACCTGTTAGATGGTATTGAAGAGGAATACAATCAGTCAGAGTGACTGTAATTTTAATTGACATGTGTAATGCCTTCTAGCCGGATTGTAGATCGTTTGTCGTTGCCGACCTTTTCGCTTCGACCTCGGGACCTGACGGTCCGGAGTGTGTCCGAATACCCTTGCGGTTATATAAGAACCGGTGTATGCATGGAGACCAGGCGTAGGGGTCATTAGTGCTTTATCAGACAAGTGCCCAACTAGTTATGTTATATTACATGGTTAGTAAGAAACATCTTCCAGGTAGAATAGTTCTGTTAGGGGTTCCTTTCTCTGGGAGGCATGCCCTAAAGTGCATGTCCGGACTGCGAACGTAGAAAAAGCATCTAGGGGCATATAAGTAAATAAGTAAAAAGGTCATCTTTAGTTCATCGACCGAATATTCCCTTAAGAACGCTAGCTTTGGGCTTCACCCAGTCTGAGGTACACATCCGGCTGACCTGGCAGTAACAATCGCAGAGGTGCTCCCTTTACCACCTAGCCGAACAATCGGGAATGTAGGGGTAAGCACAGGAGCCAGGCAACCCAGCCTGGCCAAAACTTAAGTCATATCGATGCATATAATGGTGAATAAAAGGTACATGTGGAAGTTTGACACATGTGTTGGGCATGAAGCCCGTATAAATAAGCTTCTGTTTAAAGAAGCCCCCAGGTTTAGTGAGCGCGGGTAGCGCGTCACTTGATGAGCCTTTAAGGGCTATAAGAGAGAAAAGTGGGGAAGGAGAGAAATGTAAGACATAAAATGTAAAAAATGGACAGAGGAAGGAGACGAACACAGAGTCCGGCGCTAGGCATAGAATCTTCGGAGACGGGCTGCGTTCCATGGGTTCGGCTCGAGTCGGTTATCCGATGCATCTCGCAGGCGGTATGCTCCACCAATCAGGACCTGGTCGATTATGAAGGGACCTTCCCACTTGGGCTTCTGTTTGTCCTTTTTCTTGTCCGACAGGCATAGAACTAGTTCGCCAATATTGTAATTTTTGGCCCGTACTTCTCTGCTTTGATATCTTCGAGCCTGCTATTGATAGAATGCGGAGCGGGCTTTTGCCACGTCACTCTCCTCCTCCAAGGTGTCCAAACTGTCCTGCCGATCGAGTTCGACTTCTCTTTCTTTATACATGTGCACTCGAGGTGAGTCATGAATTATGTCGCAAGGCAAAACGGCCTCTGCGTCGTACACCATAAAGAATGGTGTGTATCCGGTGGTGCGATTCGGCGTGGTCCGCAGCCCCCAGAGTACGGAGTCGAGCTCCTCCACCCAGTGCGTGTTGGATTCCTTGAGGGACCGCACTAATCTGGGTTTGATGCCGCTCATAATAAGACCATTTGCACGTTCGACCTGGCCGTTAGTTTGTGGGTGATAGACGGAGGCATAATCGAGCTTGATGCCCATGTTTTTGCACTAGAGTTTTACCTCGTCGGCCGTAAAGTTCGTGTCGTTATCAGTGATGATGCTGTGGCGGACGTCGTAACGGTGTACGACCCCGGATATGAAGTCTATCACTGGTCCGGATTCGGCCGTCTTAACAGGCTTGGCTTCTATCCATTTGGTGAATTTATCCACCATGACCAGTAAGTATTTTTTCTTGTGGGTTCCACCTTTAAGGGGTCCCACCATGTCAAGCCCCCAGACCGCAAAGGGACATGTTATGGGGATGGTTTGGAGGGCGGTGGGTGGCATATGGCTTTGGTTTGCAAAAAGATGGCAACCGATGCATCGTTGGACTAAGTCATGAGTGTTTGCCCGGGCCGTTGGCCAATAAAAGCCTGTACGGAAAGCCTTGCTTACAAGGGACCGAGCTGCAGCGTGATGACCACCGAGTCCGGCATGAATTTCAGCCAGCAAGTTCCGCCCTTCCTCTTCGGAGATGCACCTTTGAAGGACTCTGGTAGTGCTTTTCTTATAAAGCTCTCCCTCATGGACTTTATAGGCTTTAGATCTCCGCACTATGCAGCGTGCCTCGTTTTGGTCCTCTGGGAGTTCCTGCCAAGTAAGGTAAGCTAGGAATGGTTCTGTCCACGGGGCAATAACGGCCATTATTACGTGGGCTGAAGGTGTGACTTCATTGGCGGAGCCTTCGATTGTGTCAGATTGTTCGTCATCGGGCAGTGCGGTTGAGTACGGAATGTTATTGACGGATTCCCCTTCCCATACTACGGATGGCTTGAACAGCCGTTCCAAGAAGATGTTGGGGGGACTGCGTCGCATTTTGCACCGATGCGTGCCAGGACGTCTGCCGCCTGATTGTTTTCCCGGGCTATATGATGAAATTTGAGCCCTTCGAACCGAGCTGACATTTTTAGGATGGCGTTGCGATAAGCTGCCATTTTTGGATCCTTGGCATCAAAGTCTCCATTTATTTGGGATATTGCGAGGTTCGAATCCCCTCGCATCTCTAGGCATTGAATGCCAATGGATACTGCCATCCGGAGACCGTGTAAAAGGGCCTCATATTCGGCTGCATTGTTGGAGTCTGTGTACATAATCTGGAGTACGTATTGAACTGTGTCTCCCGTGGGGGACGTCAAAACGACGCCAGCCCCCAGACCGGCCAAGATTTTAGAGCTGTCGAAATGCATGATCCAGTTTGAATATGTGCCGTACTCTTTAGGGAGTTCGGCCTCCGTCCATTCTGCGACGAAGTCGGCCAAAACTTGTGACTTAATAGCTCGCCGTGGCTTATAAGTTATATCGAATGGGAGGAGCTCGATGGCCCATTTTGCAATCTGGCCCGTTGCTTCGCGGTTGTTTATAATATCATTAAGTGGTACTTCGGAGGCTACTGTTATCGAACACTCTTGAAAGTAGTGTCGCAGCTTCCGGGATGCCATGAATACCGCGTATGCAATCTTTTGATAATTAGGGTACCGTGATTTGCATGGAGTGAGGATAGTGGACACATAGTAGACCGACTTTTAAAGGGGGAACTTGTGTCCGTCCGTTTCTCGTTCGACGACGAGCACTGCGCTACCAACTTGGTGGGTTGCTGCAATGTACAATAGCATTGGTTCGCTGATATTTGGCGCGGCCAGGACTGGGTTTGTTGCCAATATGGCTTTTATTTCGTCGAGTCCGGCCGTGGCGGCATCCGTCCACTCGAAGTGTTAGGTGCGCCGAAGGAGGCGATAGAGGGGTAGTACCTTTTCCCCCAAGCGGGAGATGAAGCGTCTTAGAGCCGCCACGCATCCAGTCAATTTTTGTATTTGTTTGAGGTCCTTTGGCATATCCAATTGCGACAAAGCTCGGATCTTGGCTGGATTTGCTTCAATTCCTCTGCCAAATACGATGAAGCCCAAGAGCTTTCCGGCTGGAACACCGAAAACACATTTTTCCGGGTTGAGCTTGATGTCGTATGTCCGGAGGTTATCAAATGTAAGCCTCAAGTCGTCTACTAGAGATTCGACATGTCTTGTTTTTACGACCACATCATCCACGTATGCCTCCACTATTTTGCCGATCTGATTTGCCAGACATGTCTGAATCATGCGCTGATATGTTGCGCCGGCGTTTTTGAGCCCGAAGGGCATTGTGTTGAAGCAGAATGGGTCGTATGGTGTGATGAATGCCATTGTGGCTTGGTCTGAATCTGCCATCTTGATTTGATGGTAGCCGGAGTATGCGTCGAGGAAACACAACGAATCGTGTCCTGCAGTGGCGTCGATAATTTGATCGATGCGGGGGAGGGTGAAGGGATCCTTTGGGCAAGCCTTGTTAAGGTCTTTAAAATCAACGCACAGGCGCCAGGATTTGTCCTTCTTTGGTACCATCACCAAGTTTGCTAGCCAGTCCGGATGTTTTATATCTCTGATGAATCCAGCCTCCAATAGCTTGGCTAGCTCCTCTCCCATGGCCTGTCTCTTGGGTTCGGAGAAACACCGAAGGGCTTGTTTGACAGGTTTGAATCCGTTTAGGATATTTAAGCTGTGTTCGGCCAGCCTGCGTGGGATTCCTGGCATGTCTGAAGGGTGCCAGGCGAAGATGTCCCAATTTTCACGTAGGAATTCTTGCAATGCGGCGTCTACATCAGGGTTTAATTGTGCCCCGATGGAAGCTGTTTTATTGGGGTCCGTTGGATGGACCTGGAATTTGACTATTTCGTCCGCTGGTTTAAAGGAGGTGGACTTGGATCTTTTGTGGAGTATCACATCATCCCTGTTTACCGTGGAGCACAGCGTAATCAGTTCCTCAGCCGCTAGGGCTTCGGATAGTGCCTCAAGGGCCAATGCGGCTGTCTTGTTTTCGGCGCGGAGCGCTATGTCCGGATCACTAGCGAGAGTGATAATTCCGTTCGGCCCAGGCATCTTGAGCTTCATGTACCCGTAATGGGGTATTGCTTGGAAGATTGTAAACGCTTCCCACCCTAGCAGAGCGTGGTATCCGCTACTGAACGGGGCCACCTGGAACGTGACCTCTTCGGACCTGTAATTATCCGGCGTGCCGAACACCACATCTAGTGTGATTTTTCCTGTACAACGCGCTTCCCGACTGGGGATTATTCCTCTAAAGGTTGTGCTGCTTCGCGCGATGCGGTTCCAGTCTATTTCCATTTTTTGAAGGGTTTCCTCATAAATGAGGTTCAATCCGCTGCCTCCGTCCATGAGTACCTTGGTGAGGCGAAAGCCGTCCACTATTGGACTGAGGACCAATGCGGCTGGTGCTCGAGTTGTTCGGAATTTAGGTTCATCACTGGCATTAAAAGTAATAGCCGTGTCACTCCATGGGTTTATCGTTGCTACTTGATAAACTTCGGCAAGGCTGCGGAGTGTTCTTTTTCGCATATTATTTGATGCGAAAGTCTCGAAGACTGTAAAGACTGTACTGGTGTCCCTGAGGTGGCTTTCAGCGGCCTCCGGAATTAGGAGATCTTCGCCAATTTTGGCCACCTGCCGGAGTATCCAACATGCTCTAAGGCTGTGAGTTGGTGTGGCGTTCTCTGTATTATGAATTTTACAGGGTCCATTAAGCCACCCTTCCAGTACGGCTCCATGCCTTGTAGAGGGTTTTGGTTTTTTGGTGTTTAACTTGGGTGTTTGACGATGATGCACCCTTTTATTTCGGACGGGGTTTCTATTCAGGGCCAGATTGTCCCAAAATTCTATTTCGGTTTTCTAGGCGCTTTCCATCGCACAGTACTTTTGTACTATGGACGCCAAGTCAGCGAAGCGTGTAATATCGCGACGACTTATGGCGTTGAGGATTCCCTTGTCCGTGCAATTATTGCAGAATATTGAAATTGCGTCTTCCTTGCGTCAGTCCTTTATCCTGTTCATAACCAGGAGGAATCTGGCCCAGTAATGATGTACTGTTTCTTCGGGGTTTTGCCTGATTTGGGATAGATCGCTTATGTTCGGGTGGGTGGGTGGAATTAAATCTGAAACCTCACCCAATCTGAGACTCAAAGGCCAAGGAGTTTCCGAACTCTGAAGTTTGGATTCTTGGAAGTTGTCCAATGAATCTAGCCCGCTGCCTGATTCTAAGTTCAGGTCTTGAGTTACGTCCTCCCCTCCACGGGTATCCGGCTTGGAGGGATCGGGAATCCGGATGTCACAGCCCTAGAATTTGCTTGCCATTAGTTGCCTTAAAGCATCCATGCATCATATTAATTTTTCAATTAAAGTTGAAATGGGGATGACAAACCCTAGCACCAAAATTAAATCAACTAGGTTCAACTTAAAAATATTTTCAAGAACCCAGAATGCTCTTTAGAAAAGTTCATCATTTTTTAATTGGTCTAGAACCTCTGACAAAAATGATGCACACCTTTCTAGGTCATTTTTGGATTTTTGAATTAAATCATAAGTATTTGCATTTGGACATTTATATCCTATAAATGTTTTTAAATGTCCAAATAATCTTGAAAGTATTTTAAGGTTGTTGGAAATAATCCAAACATATGCCACAATCATTTTCAAGATTTTTCAAAATGAATTAGTATTTTTACTAATTCAAAACATAATAAAAGTAATAGGAAAACTGAAACAGAAGTAGAAGAGAAAGAGAGAAACTTACGTGGCGCTTACCTGTCCAGCCTGGCCGGCCTGTTTCTGTGCAGCCCAGCCCACCTGGCCTTCTGCCAGTCATCTCCTAGCTCCTGCCAGGAGGACGACGCCGTGTCGCCCGCGCACGCACCTGAGGTTTCCACCTCCTGCTTCGTGTTGGCGGCCTCCCCTTCGAGCCTGTCCATGCCCGGAGACGCCACGAACCCCTCTCCCCTCTCCCTTGCTCCCTGGCCTCTCTCCTCCTCTCTGCTCCCCCTCCCGAACACGCCCGAGCGCCGCTGTCGCTGCCGCTCGGCGTTGCCGTGCCCACCGCCTCCCCCCCTCGCTTGCCCGACCAGTCCAGGAGCTCCCCCGCGTCGTCCTCGACCTCCTCGCCGAGCTACGCAACGCCGAACGCTCCGAGGCCTCGCCAACGCCACCATCTCTGTCCTCGGGTGTCGGAGATCCCCGCCATCTCTGTCCTCGGGTGTCAGCAGCACCTGAAGAACCGCGGTGAGCCGCTACATCGTTTCCCCCATGCCCCGTCACCTAATTCGCCCCTAGCCGCACCAATCACCGGAGCCGAGCGCTCCCCGCCGCCGGCCATGTCGCCGCCGCGGATGCAACACCCGCACGTCGCACCAGGGCACGTAGGCGTGCTCAGCACTTCCTCAGGAAGCCGCAGACCCCACCAGTTCGTCTCGAAACGCGCCGTAGCGCCTAACTGTCGGTGCTCGAACTCCAGCCGCCGCAGAAATGCTCGCCGCCGGCATCTCCGGCCACCCCCGCACACACCGCCAGCACCACTCGACGCGCGAGTCCACCAGCAGCACGTAGCACGTCTCCGGCGCCGTTTTGGTCGCCGGAGCGCGAAACCCGCGCCGTTCCGCCGTGTCTGGCCTCGCGGGCGTCGAGTCGCCGGCGGGTTTGACTCGTTTGACCGCGGTTGACCACAAGTTTGACCTTCCCTGACATGTGGGCCCAAGCCCCTAATTAGTTAACTCGAGATTAATTAGAGCTAACTAATTTAGTTAACTAAACTAGACACTCACATGCGGGCCCCGCCCTGCTAACAGCCTGGTTAGGGTTAGTTTAGCACTAACTAACTCAGTTAGTTGGCTGAGTCACTGACCTGTGGGTCCCAGGGGTCAGTTTGACCTGGACCGCACCCGTTGACCGCTGACATCACAGTGATGTCATGCTGACGTAATAACTCTTTTCTGGATTTATTCCTTTACAGGAAATTCCGGAAAATGCCTAAAACTTCTAAAATTCATAAAAATTCAACCGTAACTCCAAATGAGATAAATTATATATGAAAAATGATCAGAAAAATCCAATCTATCCACCTGTACCATTTGCATGCATGTTAGAACACTTTAACCTTGCTGTTTAGGTGAAACAAGGTAAAGCACTAATATGACCTCTTAAAATGGGTTTGCATTTGAATCTTTGGTTCAAATGGACTCATGTCAATCTGTTCTAGCTTGCATTAGCCCAAAACACATTCATATTGCCATGTCATAGCATGCATCATATTGTGCATTGCATTGATCGTGTTTCTTCTCTGTTGCCGGTATTTGTCCCCTCTCGATAGACGTGGCTTCGACGATGAGATCGATGACACTGATGAAGAGCTATAATATCTTCGGAAGTGCCAGGCAAGCAAAACCCCCTTGTTCATTTCGATACAATCCCACTCTCTCGCTCCTGCTCTCTTTTACTGCATTAGGACAACAACGATTCAACTGTTACATGCTGCGGTAGTTGAACCCCTTATCCTCTGCATGACCTGTCATTGCCACAGTAAATAGATGAAACCCACTAGTATGAGTAGGAGTTGTTTGAGCTTTGATGTGCCTACTCATTCATGTTTGTTGTCATGCCTGCTACTGCTTAGAGTTGAGTCGGGTCTGATTCATCGGGAATGAATTGGAATGGTGGTGAACATGTCCTACTGTGTGTGAGCTAAGTGTGTGAACACGATTTGGTAAAGGTAGCGGTGAGAGGCCATGTAGGAGTACATGGTGGGTTGTCTCATTGAAGCCGTCCTCAGGAACTGAGTTCTGTGTTTGTGATCCATGAAACAGTCACTACTACACATTGGGATCCTTAATTGACTCTCTCGGCTTCTTAATCACCCTTGTCCTCTGTCCAGGAGTTGCAAGTAGTTTCTCGTGTTTGCAGTATGTTGGGGGCCGCACACAGCGCTGACCGTAGGGGTGGGCTGTGTTGCGGTAGGCACGTGGCACGGTGTACCGGGCGCCCGTTTGGTGTCTCGGGAACCCTGCTCACATCGTTCGGGGCCGTATGTGGAAACCTCGGCCGGACTCCCTGCGGATGGAACCTGAATAGGCGATAAACCTGGACTAGAGACTCGAGTGTTTAGGTAGGCCGTGGCCGACACCCTCGCTGGGCTTCGGCCTGAAGGTTGCCGAGTACATGTCGTGTAAACGGCGATAAGTGGTGAGAGCGTGTGTGAAGAAGTACACCCCAGCAGGGTTAACATCATCTATTCGAATAGCCGGGTCCGCGGTAATGGACTTCTGGGTTGCCTATAACAGTTCATAGACAAGTGAAAGTGGATACTCTAAAATGCGCAAGATAAGCGTGAGTGCTATGGATGGCCTTCTCGTAGGGAGACGGGAGCGGATCCATAGTGGTGTATTGATATGGTGAATATGTGGACTCGTGTGCGCCACCTCAAAAGAGTTACTTGCAGTCGTAGTTCAGGATAGCCACCGAGTCAAAGCTGGCTTGCTGCAGTTAAACTCTACCACCCCCTTTTGATACTGATGCATATGTAGATAGTTCTGATGTAAGTCTTGTTGGGTACATTTGTACTCACGTTTGCCTATTTTATGTTTTTGCAGAGAGACTTCAGTCTCGCTAGTAGTACCGCTTGGACTTCGACGTTTAGCTTGTTACCTCAGCTACGATCTTGTCCCTCGGCAGGATCTGGTAGATAGTCAGGCTTCTCAGCCTTTTTCATTTGTAGATGTCTGTACTCAGACATATTAAGCTTCCGCATGTGCTTTGACTTGTATGCTCTGAATGTTGGGTCATGAGACCCATGATTGTAATATCTCGCTCCTCGGAGCCTAATGAATAAATACTTGAGTCGTAGAGTCTTGTTGTGATGCCATGTTGTATTTACACATATCGAGCATATTGTGTGTATGATTGAAATGCTTGCTATGTGTGGGATCTGACTATCTAGTTGTTTATCCTTGGCAGCCTCTCATATGGGGAAATGTAGTCTAGTGCTTCCTGAGCGATAGTAGTCCGCTACAGCCCGGTTCACCGGAGTCCTGCTAGCCCAACACTACTGCTTTGGACACTTGACTGGCCGGCATGTGTTTCCCTTCGTTCCTCTGTCTGTCCCTTCGGGGAAATGTCACGCGGTGACATCCGGAGTCCTGCCTAGCCTGCTACAACCCGGGTTACCAGAGTCCTGTTAGCCCAGTGCTACAGCCCGGATTCACACGCTGTTGACCGACATGCTCGAAGTTGATTCATGTATGCCTGTCCCCATGGGTTAGTGCCGCTTTGGGTTCACGACTAGCCATGTCGGCCCGGGTTCTTTGTCATATGGATGCTAGCGACACTATCATATACGTGAGCCAAAAGGCGCAAACGGTCCCAGGCCAGGTAAGGTGGCACCAGTGGGAATACCGTGCGTGAGGCCGCAAGGTGATATGATGTGTTACATGCTAGATCGGTGTGACTTAGGATCGGGGTCCTGACAGCGTTGGTATCAGAGCCTGACTGCCTGTAGGATTACCAAGCCAAACTGGTCGAAGTTGAGTCTAGAAATGCTTTAGTTATGTAAGGGAATTGATTGTGGAAGGGAACGTAAGGCTCTTTTTACTCCTTATACCTTATGCCTTCTGCTCTGAGTCAACCTCTTCTCTTCTACGGGGGTTAAGAACTAGGCTTCTCTTCTATCTCTCAGGATGACGTGTTACTAAACCGTAGTTGCCTAGGATTGATGAGTTCAAGCCTCTGCTCAGTTTCTACTACTTCCATGTGTTCTTAGTTGATGTCGGAACCTTGATACAATGTTGTTGAGTGGTTATGCCACCATTTTGCATGATGTCTCAAATCATTTTGCGCATTTACAGCCGTTATGTTGTCTGAGTCATCCCATGTGTATAAATAGTCTGATGCATTTGCAAATCCCTTCTTTCCGTTCCCAATGTTTCTTTGGGCCAGTTTAACCACACTAACCGATCAGTTGAGGTACTTTATTGCCTCGACATATATGTTGGAGCTATTATTATGACCTAGGTGTTTTAGGGAGTCACCTAGTAATCTAGCAATGCTTTGTGCTCCCTGTGTTATGTTTCAGGCCACCATTCTTGAAAGCATCCCGTGATGCCATTTAGTAGTAGGTATTCTACTCCTGGGTTTTGAACCCGAGATTCACCCTACCTACCTCATGTCGATAGTGTTTGCTCGTACCTTTAGAATATTAGTAACCTTTGCATTAGTCCTCGAGGTCCGTGGTATTTCCTTCTTCCAAATACTATGAACCATTTATGGCAGAAGTTTGTTGGATCAACAGATCACAATGGGAGTGTCTCGATGAGTTCCCCATTCTATATTGTGACTCTGCCAATTCTACCTCTCTGCATGGGTTGTCCAGAAGAAATGTTGAGCTTTGCTCGACATACTAATCTATGCATCCACAACTCTGAAAGTTATATGTTCCTTGAGTTGACCCTCCTCAGCTGTATTCCGACCCTAGTCTATCAATTGATAGTCAGGAACAGTTGTGCATACATGTTCGTCGATGCCTATTATTCTTGTGGTCCGTCAAGCCATTCTATTCCGGAATGACTAGGAGAAACAAACTCCAGTACCTCATCCATATCTAGGATTGGGTCAAAGCAATTGTATTCCGCAGATCAGAATGCCAATCCAGCTTTTGCTCTGTTCTATCTTGGAGTATTACTCTATTTATGTCAAGAATATTATAGGAATTGCACCATCTCTTATGAATTCTTGATGCAGTGATACTTCTCACCATCATCATTCATTCCTCGGCCCTCGTATTGTTGTAACCGGAATGCCGACAAGTGAATTGTGATGTGTGAAATCAATGCTCCGAGCAACTCGTTGCTTGGTAGTAAATGGACAATATTCGCATTCTTAGCGTGTTGGTTATTAAATCATCATCCTAAGATTGACCGTGCTACCTAGTCCTTATTTCTGGTGCACTCCTCGATCAATGAGTTAGGATTGTGTCAATCCCTCACTCTTTTGATCATATCATCTTGCCCTGAAAAGCAAGATCGTTCTCGAGCTTAGTAACATATCGGTGGTTCGTGATATTCCGAATATCTTCTCGGAAGTATTACCAGGTTGTCACCTGACCGCTATGTTGGGTTCGTGATCATGTTGGGTTTCCTCTAAACCATCCATTCTCCAAGAATCTGTGTTGGATACCCTGAGCTAGTTGGTTAAGCTAAACAACAACTTGGAGAGTTGGGAGATGAAAGCTTGTCCGACTTAGTTCATCACTAGGGGATATCCTGGTGTGTGTGTGTGTGTTGAAGAAAGATGATATCTCCATTGATTGGTCCTCGTGATCAGTAGTTGGATCTATTGCCTTGTCAAAATTTTGACTTGAGTATGGGCTATCGTCAAGTCAAATCAAAACCAACGATGTTCGTAATGTTGTCTTACTCGTGGATGATCCCTCGAGCATACACCATTACATCTTTTGGTCTGACCAATGCTATCACCGGTTCACATGATGGTGGAAGTCCAGTGATATGGAAATTTCGATGAGTTTTTGTTGAGCCCATCAGCAGCATCTTGTCTCCTCCATGATTCGTGTTGAACATTAAGCTAGTGTTGGAAACTTTGTAAGCGTTGCCCTCGTGTCCCGTTCATGAGGTATATGTTTGGATGAAAGAAGTGACTTCCTCGAATTTGAAAAAGGTTTGTTTTGTTTTCCTTGTAATCATCCCAAATCAGTCATGCATACGTGCGAAGTATTCTATGGTTTGGTAGATTAATTACCTCCACTCCATATGTGTCCCTAGCACACCAAGCCACTGATTGATTTGTTCAAAGAAAATAAGTTCATGCGCTAATCCTGAAGTGCCCGTACGGATATGCACAAGACTTGTTATCTCAATGATGGTTCCCAATCAGAACTCGGTAGTGTTTTATTATAAGACTACTATGTGGTCATGCTTGTCTTTGATAGTGTGTTCACGGGTTTGTAGCAGAATCAGCTCATGTTTTGGAGCTTGCTATCGTAGTTCATTCCCGAGAATCTCGCAACTCCATCTCGTCGGTTTGTGTTGCAAACTTTCTTTTCCAGACATGCTGTCTGAAATATCATGTCTCCAACCAGATCTGAATCTCAGGCAGATATGATGGTTGGAACATTTCCAACATTTGCATGTTGTTCCCAGCTTGCACCGCCGTAGTGCCATCCTGTCATGGGTCCCATCCATTCCCAATGATAAGCAAAAGTCATCCATTGCGTTGTCTTCAACAAGGTAGTCCACATCATCCACTCTGGTATGGGTATGCCATTCCTTCGAATTCGTTCACACGATTGTTTGTGATTGCCTTAGGCTGGTACAAAGAATTTCAATGATCTTGTATCAAAAGTAATTCTTTTTGCCACTTAGGGGAATAGTTCTTCGAGACACCTTTCCCAACGTGCCCCGTTACGGGTTCATGGCAATTATTTCCTCGCCACCTTGACACCATCCACCATCTTTCTAAGCGTGGAATTATTGCCCACCAAATCAAACCCCGTTGTTTGTTCTCTCATCCCTCTCGATGTGTCTTGTGTCTCAACTCGAGATGTTTCAACATCTCATTCCGCGAGTTGAGATTGTATAGTTCGATCTTTGAGAAGATCAATCCTAGTAGAGTTTCTTTCCGTCGTCATCGCGTGGATGAAGATCTCAAAAGCGAGGATGTCAAGATCAATGTATGCAACGAGTCAACAACCTTATGAGGTGCAACCTGGATCGCGAAGATTGTGTTGGTCTTGTGCCCCCTCTGTCTTCTTACCTCACGTCTTGAATCTGGGGACGAGATTCTTGTTTAGTAGGGGTGAGTTGTCACAGCCCTAGAATTTGCTTGCCATTAGTTGCCTTAAAGCATCCATGCATCATGTTAATTTTTCAATTAAAGTTGAAATGGGGATGACAAACCCTAGCACCAAAATTAAATCAAATAGGTTCAACTTAAAAATATTTTCAAGAACCCAGAATGCTCTTTAGAAAATTTCATCATTTTTGAATTGGTCTAGAACCTCTGACAAAAATGATGCACACCTTTCTAGGTCATTTTTGGATTTTTGAATTAAATCATAAGTATTTGCATTTGGACATTTATATCCTATAAATGTTTTTAAATGTCCAAATAATCTTGAAAGTATTTTAAGGTTGTTGGAAATAATCCAAACATATGCCACAATCATTTTCAAGATTTTTCAAAATGAATTAGTATTTTTACTAATTCAAAACATAATAAAAGTAATAGGAAAACTGAAACAGAAGTAGAAGAGAAAGAGAGAAACTTACCTGGCGCTTACCTGTCCAGCCTGGCCGGCCTGTTTCTGTGCAGCCCAGCCCACCTGGCCTTCTGCCAGTCATCTCCTAGCTCCTGCCAGGAGGACGATGCCGTGTCGCCCGCGCACGCACATGAGGTTTCCACCTCCTGCTTCG
Source organism: Aegilops umbellulata (assembly GCA_032464435.1). Taxonomy (NCBI): domain Eukaryota; kingdom Viridiplantae; phylum Streptophyta; class Magnoliopsida; order Poales; family Poaceae; genus Aegilops; species Aegilops umbellulata. The sequence continues at coordinate 295,086,088 of CP136060.1, forward strand.
TGCTGGCGGCCTCCCCTTCGAGCCTGTCCACGCCCGGAGACGCCACGAACCCCTCTCCCCTCTCCCTCGCTCCCTGGCCTCTCTCCTCCTCTCTGCCCCCCCTCCTGAGCACGCCCGAGCACCGCTGTCTCTGCCGCTCGGTGTTGCCGTGCCCACCGCCTCCCCCCTCGCTTCCCCGACCAGTCCAGGAGCTCCGCCGCGTCGTCCTCGACCTCCTCGCCGAGCTACGCAACGCCGAATGCTCCGAAGCCTCGCCAACGCCGCCATCTCTGTCCTCGGGTGCCGGAGATCCCCGTCGATGTTTCGCCGGACCCCGTGCCTCCCCTGCCTCGTTAGCAGCACCTGAAGAACCGCGGTGAGCCGCTGCATCGTTTCCCCCATGCCCCGTCACCTAATTCGCCCCCTAGCCGCACCAACCACCGGAGCCAAGCGCTCCCTGCCGCCGGCCATGCTGCCGCCGCGGATGCAACACCCGCACGTCGCACCAGGGCACGTAGGTGTGCTCAGTACTTCCTCAGGAAGCTGCAGACCCCACCAGTTCATCTCGAAACACGCCGTAGCGCCTAACTGTCGGTGCCCGAACTCCGGCCGCCGCAGAAATGCTCGCCGCCGGCATCTCCGGCCACCCCCGCACACACCGCCTACACCACTCGACGCGCGAGTCCACCAGCAGCACGTAGCACGTCTCCGCCGCCGTTTTGGTCGCCAGAGCGCGAAACCCGCGCCGTTCCGCCGTCTCTGGCCTCGCCGGCGTCGAGTCGCCGGCGGGTTTGACTCGTTTGACCGCGCTTGACCACAGGTTTGACCTTCCCTGACATGTGGGCCCAAGCCCCTAATTAGTTAACTCGAGATTAATTAGAGCTAACTAATTTAGTTAACTAAACTAGACACTGACATGCGGGCCCCGCCCTGCTAACAGCCTGGTTAGGGTTAGTTTAGCACTAACTAACTCAGTTAGTTGGCTGAGTCACTGACCTGCGGGTCCCAGGGGTCAGTTTGACCTGGACCGCGCCCGTTGACCGCTGCCTTCACAGTGATGTCATGCTGACGTAATAACTCTTTTCTAGATTTATTCCTTTACAGGAAATTCCAGAAAATGCCTAAAACTTCTAAAATTCATAAAAATTCAACCGTAACTCCAAATGAGATAAATTATATATGAAAAATGATCAGAAAAATCCAACCTATCCATCTGTACCATTTTCATGCATGTTAGAATACTTTAACCTAGCTGTTTAGGTGAAACAAGGTAAAGCACTAATATGACCTCTTAAAATGGGTTTGCATTTGAATCTTTGGTTCAAATGGACTCATCTCAATCTATTCTAGCTTGCATTAGCCCAAAACACATTCATATTGCCATGTCATAGCATGCATCATATTGTGCATTGCATTGATCGTGTTTCTTCTCTGTTGCCGGTATTTGTCCCCTCTCGATAGACGTGGCTTCGACGATGAGATCGATGACACTGATGAAGAGCTATAATATCTTCGGAAGTGCCAGGCAAGCAAAAACCCCTTGTTCATTCCGATACAATCCCACTCTCTCGCTCCTGCTCTCTTTTACTGCATTAGGACAACAACGATTCAACTGTTACATGCTGCGGTAGTTGAACCCCTTATCCTCTGCATGACCTGTCATTGCCACAGTAAATAGATGAAACCCACTAGTATGAGTAGGAGTTATTTGAGCCCTGATGTGCCTACTCATTCATGTTTGTTGTCATGCCTGCTACTGCTTAGAGTTGAGTCGGGTCTGATTCATCGGGAATGAATTGGAATGGTGATGAACATGTCCTACTGTGTGTGAGCTAAGTGTGTGAACACGATTTGGTAAAGGTAGCGGTGAGAGGCCATGTAGGAGTACATGGTGGGTTGTCTCATTGAAGCCGTCCTCAGGAACTGAGTTCTGTGTTTGTGATCCATGAAACAGTCACTACCACACATTGGGATCCTTAATTGACTCTCTCGGCTTCTTAATCACCCTTGTCCTCTGTCCAGGAGTTGCAAGTAGTTTCTGGTGTTTGTAGTATGCTGGGGGCCGCATGCAGCGCTGACCATAGGGGTGGGCTATGTTGCGGTAGGCACGTGGCACGGTGTACCGGGCGCCCTTTTGGTGTCTCGGGAACCCTGCTCACATCGTTCGGGGCCGTATGTGGAAACCTCGGCCGAACTCCCTGCGGATGGAACCTGAATAGGCAATAAACCTGGACTAGAGACTCGAGTGTTTAGGTAGGCCGTGGCCGACACCCTCGTTGGGCTTCCGCTTGAAGGTTGCCGAGTACATGTCGTGTAAACGGCGATAAGTGGTGAGAGCGTGTGTGAAGAAGTACACCCCTGCAGGGTTAACATCATCTATTCGAATAGTCGTGTCCGCGGTAATGGACTTCTGGGTTGCCTATAACAGTTGATATTCAAGTGAAAGTGGATACTCTAAAATGCGCAAGATAAGCGTGAGTGCTATGGATGGCCTTCTCGTAGGGAGACGGGAGCGGATCCATAGTGGTGTATTGATATGGTGAATATGTGGACTCGTGTGCGCCACCTCAAAAGAGTTACTTGCAGTCGTAGTTCAGGATAGCCACCGAATCAAAGCTGGCTTGCTGCAGTTAAACTCCACCACCCCCTTTTGATACTGATGCATATGTAGATAGTTCTGATGTAAGTCTTGCTGGGTACATTTGTACTCACATTTGCCTATTTTATTTTTTTGCAGAGAGACTTTGGTCTCGCTAGTAGTACCGCCTGGACTTCGACGTTTAGCTTGTTACCTCAGCTACGATCTTGTGCCTCGGCAGGATCTGGTAGATAGTCAGGCTTCTCAGCCTTTTTCATTTGTAGATGTCTGTACTCAGACATATTAAGCTTCCGCATGTGCTTTGACTTGTATGCTCTGAATGTTGGGTCATGAGACCCATGATTGTAATATCTCGCTCCTCGGAGCCTAATGAATAAATACTTGAGTCGTAGAGTCTTGTTGTGATGCCATGTTGTATTTACACATATCGAGCATATTGTGTGTATGATTGAAATGCTTGCTATGTGTGGGATCCGACTATCTAGTTGTTTATCCTTGGCAGCCTCTCTTATGGGGAAATGTAGTCTAGTGCTTCCTGAGCGATAGTAGTCCGCTACAGCCCGGTTCACCGGAGTCCTGCTAGCCCAGCACTACTGCTTTGGACACTTGACTGGCCGGCATGTGTTTTGCTTCGTTCCTGTGTCTGTCCCTTTGGGGAAATGTCACGCGGTGACATCCGGAGTCCTGCCTAGCCTGCTACAGCCCGGGTTACCGGAGTCCTGTTAGCCCAGTGCTACAGCCCGGATTCACACGCTGTTGACCGGCATGCTCGAAGTTGATTCATGTATGCCTGTCCCCATGGGTTAGTGCCGCTTTGGGTTCACGACTAGCCATGTCGGCCCGGGTTCTTTGTCATATGGATGCTAGCGACACTATCATATACGTGAGCCAAAAGGCGCAAACGGTCCCAGGCCAGGTAAGGTGGCACCCGTGGGAATACCGTGCGTGAGGCCGCAAGGTGATATGATGTGTTACATGCTAGATCGGTGTGACTTAGGATCGGGGTCCTGACACCGGACGTAGCTAGTCCTTAAGATAGATGAAGGATCGCCGCACTGCGCCTCGCCCACGGCAACATGATGGGTGGCTTGGGGAGAGTTAATTTCTCTTAGATCGGGTTTAAGCCCAACTTGGTCGTAATCCGTAGCGACCCCCAGGGAGGCGATGCGATCCAAGAGCTCGTTTACGGAAGAGAGCTCCATTGGATCTAACTGCTCGACGAGTTCAGAGCTGACGTGAAGATTGCTTTTGATGACCCGAGAGGTCACCCTCGGCGCAACAGCCAAATAGGCGGTCATAAGAAAACCACCTAGCCGGAGAGTTTGGCCAACAACCAAGGCTCCCTTAGTAACGGCGCCGTCTTTAAAGACGGGAAGAGGCATCCTTCCTAATTGCGACGGCACAGAGGAACTCTCAATGAAAGCACCAATGTCGATGTCAAAACCGGCGGATCTCGGGTAGGGGGTCCCGAACTGTGCGTCTAGGCGGATGGTAACAGGAGACAAGGGACATGAAGTTTTACCCAGGTTCGGGCCCTCTCGATGGAGGTAAAACCCTACGTCTTGCTTGATTAATATTGATGATATGGGTAGTACAAGAGTAGATCTACCACAAGATCAAGGAGGCTAAACCCTAGAAGCTAGCCTATGGTATGATTGTTGTATGTTGTGTTGTCCTACGGACTAAAACCCTCCGGTTTATATAGACACCGGAGAGGGTTAGGGTTACACAAAGTCGGTTACAATGGTAGGAGATCTAAATATCCGCATCGCCAAGCTTGCCTTCCATGCCAAGGAAAGTCCCATCCGGACACGGGACGAAGTCTTCAATCTTGTATCTTCATAGTCCAGGAGTCCGGCTGATGGTATAGTCCGGCCATCCGGACACCCCCTAATCCAGGACTCCCTCACCCACCTTTCCAGCTTTAGGGGTATGCTGGACGCACGAAGCAGCAATATTTCCCTGGGCCTGAATCCCCTTCTCCCTCGTCTGCTTGTTCAGAGAAAACCCCCTCTCGGCGATTGCATAGGGTTTTATCATGGAGAACCATGTACGAAGTCTTCATACATCCCCGATAAATCCAAGTCTCTTGGTCGCGGGTAATCCTAGGATGGCAGCCGCCGCCGTTGATGCATTTTTCTTCCTACTAAATCTAGTGTGTTTCATTTGCGGTGCCCAAAGTGCGAGGATGCTACCTCTTGAGCATGCGTTGCTTTTCCCTTGAAGAGGAAAGGGTGATGCAGCAATGTAGCATAAGTATTTCCCTCAGTTTTTGAGAACCAAGGTATCAATCCAGTAGGAGGCCACACACAAGTCCCTCGTACCTACACAAACAAATAAGAACCTTGCAACCAACGCGATAAAGGGGTTGTCAATCCCTTCACGGCCACTTGCAAAAGTGAGATCTGATAGAGATGATAAGATAATATTTTTGGTATTTTTATGGTAAAGACTAAAAGTAAAGAAAGCAAAATAAACGGCGCTAGAAATAGCTTGTTGACGGGAGATTAATATGATGGAAAATAGATCCGGGGGCCATTGGTTTCACAAGTGGCTTCTCTCAAGATAACATACGTATTACGGTGGGTGAACAAATTACTATCGAGCAATTGATAGAAAAGTGCATAATTATGAGAATATCTAGGCATGATCATGTATATAGGCATCACGCCCGTGACAAGTAGACCGACTCCTGCCTGCATCTACTACTATTACTCCACACATCGACCGCTATCCAGCATGCATCTAGAGTATTAAGTTCATAAGTACAGAGTAATGCATTAGGTAAGATGACATGATGTAGAGGGATAAACTCAAGCAATATGATATAAACACCATCGTTTTATCCTCGATGGAACAATACAATATGTGTCGTTTCCCCTACTGTCATTGCGATCGAGAACCGCATGATTGAACCCAAAGTTAAGCACTTCTCCCATTGCAAGAAAGATCAATCTAGTAGGCCAAACCAAACTGATAATTCGAAGAGACTTGCAAAGATAACCAATCGTACATAAAAGAATTCAGAGAATATTCAAATATTGTTCATAGATAATCTTGATCATAAACCCACAATTCATCGGATCTCGACATACACACCGCAAAAAGAGTTATATCAAATAGATCTCCAAGAAGATCGAGGAGAACTTTGTATTGAGATCCAAAGAGAGAGAAGAAGCCATCTAGCTAATAACTATGGACCCTAAGGTCTGAGGTAAACTACTAACACATCATCGGAGAGGCTATGGTATTGATGTATAAGCCCTCCATGACCGATTCCCCTTCCGGCGGAGCACCGGAAAAGGCCCCAAGATGGGATCTCACGGGTACAGAAGGTTGTGGTGGTGGAAATAGGTTTTCGTGGTGCTCCTTGATGGTCTGGGGGTACGTAGGTATATATAGGAGGAAGAAGTAGGTCGGTAGAGCCACGAGGGGCCCACAAGGGTGAAGGGCGCGCCCAGGGGGGTAGGCGCACCCCCTGCCTCGTGGCCTCCTTGTTCGTTTCTTGACGTCCACTCCAAGTCCTCTGGATCACATTTGTTCCAAAAATCACGCTCCCGAAGGTTCCATTCCGTTTGGACTCCATTTGATATTCCTTTTCTACGAAACACTGAAATAGGCAAAAAACAGCAATTTGCACTTGGCCTTGGGTTAATAGGTTAGTCCCAAAAATAATATAAAAGTGTAGAATAAAGCCCATTAAGCATCCAAAACAGAATATATAATAGCATGGAGCAATAAAAAATTATTGATACATTGGAGACGTATTAGAGGACCCTACAGGTTTTTGTGCCCTCGGTGAGACGCCACACTTGTTCCTTCTCATCCTAACACATGATTTTAAAATGCGCATAGTATGTTCCCAGAATCCTCTTTTCTATCCAGGAGGGGGGGTTTGAACACGTTGTCGACTAATTTGGAAATTTGGATTGCTATATTTGGATAAAAGGTAATAGTACCATGGTCAACACTGACGTGAAGGAGGAAATTATTTCTAGATTTGGATAGCGAATACATTGTGTTCTCATATTATTTTTTCCTGCAGTGCATTCCTTGCTCTGCCAGAACACATGTAGTCAAGATGGTCGGCCTTGCCATAACTGAATACACCAGTTTAATGGTCACATTGAAGACAAGCCATGGATATAAGTTCCAAGTTGGGTTCATGAACCTAGAAGATTGCTGCTTTTTTTGGTTGAACTTGGATAAACTTTCTCAAGTGTTAAGGACTGAAATTTGGCGCACGAATGTTGATGGAAATAGCAGAACTTGGTCACATCTTCACTGTGATCTTCCACCCCGATGTCATTCCAGTAGTTCATCCATGTTAGTTTTGTATCTGGTTCTTGCTTGTTGCCTCGATTACTTCTTAATCTGCCTATTTTGTCTAACTAATCACAATTTAACTTTAGAAGTAGCAAAGATTTGTGATTCCCTTCTCTCACGAAGATGCTACTTGTAACTAATATTTCTTATAATTGGTGGCACGTGTAGGTTATTTCAAAGTTAAGCACCCTACTCGTTTGTTATTCTATAAGAACTTGACTGTTACTGATGGCACTGAAGTTGACTGGGATGACATCCACAAGTTCCTACAATTTATTGATCATCTTAAGGTCCTTGTGGGGTGTTTCAATGGTGGAAGGCCACGTGGGATATGTGTGCCACTGCTGCACATGTTGAACAGGTCCAACTATTTCGAGAAACTTATGGTAGGAGCTGTTTTCTGTTATATATGTTGTTCCTAAACTCTTGCTTATACATGTTTTATGGTTGTGATCTTCTTGAAATAGAAACTACCCAATTCTATTGTTCCTATACAGATTCCTGACCATGGTCCGGTCAGACTTGCCCTTGGTCACAACATGATGTTTATGTCGACCTACTTCATTCCCCTTGGAGGTGAGAAGATACTTATTCATGGGTGGTCTCAGATAATGAAGGCCCGTCCATCTTGCAGAATAGGAAAGAAGGTTATGCTCATGCTTTCCCATGGCTCTAAAGCGAATATCCTGTTTATTGACAACATTGCGAGATAAATCCGCTTTCAGAAGGTTGTGGATGCGTGGGGTGGCGCCTGGGCCTTATCCTGGGGCTTGGTGGCCTCAACCTTTGTTAATGGTTGGCAAAGTAGCACTGTTCGAGGCGTGCTTTGTACGGTTGAACCTGTAAAAAAGTACTCATACTACTTTCAGCTATGGTTGTTAAGTGCCCCTGCTGGTTTCAGTTAAGGTTGTTAAGTACTCCTGCTGCTTTTATAGTCTGTCGTGTTTCTTCTGTCTTGTCTTCCTCCAGCCGCCAAACCAGACCAGCGCCGGCGGGGCCGCCTGCTTCCGTCTCCCACGGCTGGCTGCGCCTCAGCGCACGCATCGCCGTCCCACCGTCTCCTAAATCGTTAACACCGACGTCTGAGGCCTCGTCGTCGTCCTTCACGCGCTTTGGTGCGCTCGCCGCGGCACCGACCTCTCGTGTTGTCAACATGGTCAACAAACATGAGGAATCGGGAGAGGACTGCGGGTGGAGAGGATGACAGTAAGGGCTCATCATGTCCATGGCCGTACGCAAGGAAGTTCCTCATTTTTTGTTATATACTCAATTGTCAGCGTATAGAAAAAAATGCTTCCTCCTAGTGGTTTCATGACATCTGGGATCCACGACATTGTCAGCGCACTACTGTAGGATGCTGCTAACGTGACACTATGATCCGAGACCCTTTGGCGAAATTGTGTGCGATGCAATAATCGCAAACGGTGATGTACAAAAACCGTCAAAAAATGTGCAAAACGTTTGCGATGACGGATGCATCAAACACGGTTCAGAATTTAGTTGTGTGTGCAATGAGGGGCGTATGGTTCATTTCAATGAACTGTTTGCGATGAGGCAGAAGAATAGAAACAGGCAGCCAGATGAAGGTGTGTGCGACATACAGCATACAGTTCACTCGGATGAATTGTTTGTGATTAGGCAACACAAAAGAAATGGTTAGCCAGATCAAGGTGTGTGCAATATACGACACACGGTTCACTTGGATGAACTATTTGCTTTGAGCCAAGAGAACAGAAATGGTTTAATTTAACAGGATGTGTGCGATACGCGGGAAACAGGTCCGTAAACAGAAATGTGTGCGAAGACCGATAATAACACAGACGATTGCTTCTAATAAGACGTATGTGATATGCTCCGTCTACACAACATCTATTGGCCATTGGGCGACCGACGGTCATCCGGGTACACCATAAGGATGCGAAGAGGCATCCTATATCAGCAAGGACTAGCTGATCCACCAATAGCTCATCTAAGAGAACTCTCAAGTTAACTTTGCTCAGGCTGGAGCAGCCATGATATGGGTGACTGGATGGGAAGTTGTCAAAATTTCAAAACCCACTGATGGGATTTCAAAACCCACTGATGGGATGGATCATAAATGTCCTTAATGGACCTTTAAGATACATCCCATCAGTGGGTTTTGAAATTTTGACAACTTCCCATCTGGTCACCCATCTCTTAACACATGTTAAAGAAGGTCTACTGCATTACTTTTTGACAATGTGTGATACGTGGCATACAATTGATCCATCCGACCTGTTTCTGATGGAATAAGCCGTGTGTGTTGTGGGGTGGAATTAACCTCAAGGACCTTGTTTTGAATTTTTTTTGTTTTTCTTAACACATGTTGAAGAAGGTCTACCGCATTACTTTTTGACTATGTGCGATACGTGGCATACAGTTGATCCATCCGACCTGTTTGTGATGGAATAAGCCGTGTGTGTTGTGGGAAAATGCTTGCTAGTATACAACTGTTTGTGATTGATGAATTCATCACCAACGGGTTCCGAGGTGTGGTCCGTGTTCATCTGATCGTCATCTACTTGTTGTGCTAGATCGATGTTCCTTATATGCTAAGTTTCCATTAATTGATGGCATTTTATGAACACACCACCGTTTCCCGCCATTTTCTCACTTGTTTCCTGCCACCCAGCAATATTGCGCATAAACCTAGGCAGTGCGCGATGCACGGAGGCAACAAGCGCAGCTTGTAGCACATCCACGTTTCTCCAAGCATGCCAACCCACCAAAGCGCCGCCTTTGCCATCAACCTCGTCGACAAGGAAAACGAGAAAGCGCCACAGCCCGTCGAGGCCGAGGCGCTCCCGGGCAACGCGATGGATGATGTCATGATGCACATCATCGTCATGGTTGAGCAGACCCTTGGCGCATGGCACTTGAGCACCGCGGATCAAGATAGGCATGTCAGTGCCAAGAAGCTGCAGCTCGCCGCACAACATGATCGATGGCGCGCCGCAGATGTACCGCGAGCGTGTCGACCGCTTGGACGAACACTTGCACGAGTTCAGACAAAGCCAAGAGCTACTGTAGGCAAGGGCTGCCGGTGATGATCTCATGGACGTGTTTTATTTTGTTGAGTCGTTTCGACGCGATAGCTATGTATTAACAATAATCATAATATTGCTCTGTTAACTACTCTTTTTAATGTGTGTACTTTGTTTTTCATTCTTATATGTTCTATTTTAATGTGTGCGTATATACGCTTTCCGTTCTGTATATGTGGATGATAACAGCTAGATTCAAATTAGTATACAAAAACAGATAGAAAATAGAATTCATTATATATATATATATATATATATATTGTTCATTAGTTCATCATAGAATATATATAATATCTTCACATATACGTGATGATACTTAACTACTAGGTACAATGCATAAAATTGAAAACGAACAATACTAAAACTAATGATCCCTCCTGATGCACGGCGTCTTCCCAGCATGGAGGCAGTACTCCGCCTCCTCCACCTCACAGCGCTTGATGTACCGATCTGCCTCTTACTGGTGGACGATCTTGCCATTTCGTTGGCAGCCCATCGGAGCTCCTCGTCGGTGGCACACTGGAGCTTATTGGCCTACCTTCATGCAGCGATGACGCGCCTAGCGCCTTTGACCTTCCTTGCAAAGTATCCATCTTCGTACACCTCCTCCGCACGACGACGCGCCCGCCCCCAAGGCTCCACCTTTTCCTTTTCCCAGGCGGCATCATGGGCTTCACAGGCCGCCTGGTACCTGGCTACCTCCTCCGCCATCTCCTTATCGAACGCCGCTTGCGTGGCTTTCTCAGCCGGGTGTAGTGACTTCCACAGACAAAGATTGTACTAGCCCCGAGACCAATCCAAAGTTGGGGGGTCCGGCGCAACCTTGTCCAATGGCGCATAGGGGTCCTCCTCATCGCTGCTCTTTGACTGAGCGTCCTCGGGGGGTGGCAACTCCTCATTGGCGCGTGGGCAGATCGGCGGCGCCATGGCGGAGCTTTGAGACACACACACACACACACACACACACACACACACACAGAGAGAGAGAGAGAGAGAGGGAGAGAGAGAGGGCGATCGAGGGGAGAATGTAGATGAGAATGCACGCGGGACGACATGAGCAAGGTAGTATTTATTGGCGGCCGGAGACAGTACACACGCCGGTCGCCGGAATTTACGAGTACTGTAGTTTGAATTACACACGATTCCCGCATTAGAATCTGTGAGTGAACATAATAGATGACGGTTTCCAATACAGAACCGTGTCTGATTAATAACCCCTGCCATTCACCTTCCAAACCTCGAGGCGCGAAATAGAGTGCCCATCGTGTGGGGGCCAGTTGTCTTGCCAGATCTTTACATTTTCTTTTTTGAACACTAGATATTTACATCTTCTGAAGATTTTTTAACTCGCACACAAGTACACAAAAATACAATTTTTCAAACCTTTATGGTTAGCCGTTGCATGTAGATGTAGTTCAAATTTGAATTACGGTTATTAAATGGCTAGAAAATCACTTAAATGTCTTTAAAAGGTCAAATGACCCCTGAAATTTTTCCAAATTTTCACATGACAGTTGTATTACACTACTAGGGAAAACCCTAGTAGTAGTGCGGGTTTTGAGGCTATCAGCAGCGTGGGCAGCCGCGCTACCAATAAGGCACTACAGCTAACTGTTAGTAGTAGCGCGGTCTGTAACCGCGCTACTACTATTGACTATATCAGCAGCGCTTTTTCGGAACACGCTACTATTAATTAGTTGTAGCAATTTCCTAGCCCCGCGCTACTGCTATATCTTTCATCATTTCCCCCGGCTTCCTACCCTGTTTCAGCTTTAATAAACTGCAATTTCCAGATACTAGGTACTACTAGATATCAATTTCATAAAGCATTATAGGTACTAGGTAGTACTCCCTCGGTTCCAAATTACTCGTCGTGGTTTTAGTTCAAATTTGAACTAAAACCACGACGAGTAATTTGGAACGGAGGGAGTACTAGATAAAAATTCCATATATACTCAACATGCATCCTCAAGCAGTACTAGGATGATATCGATGACGATCATCATATGTAGTTCTAGATGATATCGATGATGATCATCATATGTACTTCTAGATTATATCGACCACAATCATCATATGTAGTTCTAGATGATATAGCCACACACACATATGTATTTCTAGATGATATCAACGACGATCATCATCCTCAAGCCTGGGCGGTGGGTGTTCCTGATAGTAATTAGGATGGCCTGTCCAACACAAAGATTCTTGCCAACGAGGAATCTCTTCCACCCAACAGAGTTTAAGTGTGTGCGACCGTCTGTGTCCATGCGGTAAGTACAGGTGGCGACGGAGCCCCTTGCGGTAAGGCGTAGTCCAGCTGAGCCTTCTTCATCAGGCTCGATACCACAACTCACAGATAGGTTCTTTGGCAATTTCTGAATAAGAAAAACATCTCAATTAATAACTAGCCTTGCACATACTCTTGCAAATATATTTCTATTAAGTCTAGATTTCTACACTATCAAAAGACACAGTACTACGCATTTGTACTAATTAATCATGAATTCTACTAATAAGTATATATGGATTATCTACACTATTAATAGCTCCTTGGATTCTACACTAATAAGCATGTGATCAGACTCTACACTAAAGCATATCATCGACTAGATTCCACAAAGCATATCATTGGACTCTACACTAAGCATATCATTGGATTCACTAAGCATATCATCGGATAATTTGCATTTGTAAGTATAACAATAAAGCATATATATATCACCAAATTACTATAGTCAGTATAACATACAATTTCATGCCGACCGACCATGGTACTTGTCAGGCAGGTCACGAATGGCACCCCGACAAAGTCATCACGTGGCGGAATTATGTCCCATAGGTTGCACACCTCCTCCTTGCTCAGCCTCATTATTTGAGCTACGATGGCTTCATGAAGTGGGTTCTCATCATCTTCATCGAGTGGGTCCTCATTATCTTTATCATCTTCGTCATCTTCATCATCTTCCACCAGGTTGAGATAAATGACAGCCAGCTTGGGTCTTTCTGCTCTGAAGGAGAAGCTGATCAACTCACCACCAGCAAGACACATGCAGGCGAGGAAATGGGCCCATCCATCTCCTCCAATCTGCGACATATTGCATCCTTTCTCGACCTCCATAGTGTACGGCCCCCCAGGAGCCTCAAATGTCACAGTGTCTCCTGTCAGCTTGTTGAATTTCAACCTCACATTGCATGGGACGATTTGTGTAAAAAAGCAAAATGACACAATGCATTAATGCCAACACTAAAAATAAAATAGTTGTTACATTTCATCTAATTTCTTACCGCCGCATGATGAAAACTCGGCTGGAAGTAGATGCCGAACAGCTTTCCAGTTGCAAGGCTGCTGGTGCACCTTGACTTGCACAGTCGACATAGTGGTGGTGATGGTGGCGCCTTTTTCCCAAAGCAATATGAGAAAATGATTAACAATCCACTTCACAGGAAAGAAAAACAGTAGCATGTGATATTTTTTGGTTCTTCCGCGAGAAGCAATTTGATGGAAAATTATAATCCTAAGATCTAGTAACATATTAGATGACAAGGTACCACCTACCAAAGCATTTCGGTGGCACCTATTGCCGAAAAAACTTTTCACAAATATCTACCAAATCTGGGTACCACCTACCAAGACATTTCATCTAATTTGGCCCCTATTGCCTAAGATAATTGATTAAAAAATGTGGAAAATTTAACTAAATTGGCACCTACATTTTGCCAAAAAATAACTTATTACAAAAAAACAAAAGCATCTACCTATCCATGTACAGAAAAAATAACAATAAAATGGTGCATACTAAATCAACTAAATGAACTAGCCTACTAAATCAACTAAATCAACTAGCCTACTAAATCAACTAAATCATATCAACTAAGACAAAATGTTGCATATGAACTAGCCTACTAAATCAAAATGTAGCAGGGAGGAGGGAGAAGGAGGGGCGACTCGAGGAGGGAGAAGAGAGCAGGACGGAGGAGGAAGGCAGAGCGAGGAGGGCCCGGCTGATGGTGAGTGGAGGGAGGACGGAGGAGGAAGGCGGAACGAGGAGGGGCCGGCCAGCAGTGAGTGGAGGGAGGACGGAGGAGGAGGCCGGTACCGAGTCCAGCGAGGAGGAGGAGGTGACGGCGGCGCAGAGGGAGGAGGTGAGACGGGGGAGGACCGGCGCGGGGGTTTGAGGGGGAGATCCAGTGAGTGTGTGAGTGTGAGTGGATTGGATAGAGGAGAGTGGGGGTGGGAGATGGAATGGCTTAGCAGTAGTGCGCTATAGAGAAAGGCGCTACTGCTAAACTACCTAGCAGTGGCGCCTTTCACAAAGAACGCGCTACTGCTATGTGTCGTCATGTAAATATAGACATCAAAAATACATTGATCATCAACGATCTTATTGTGTACAATCTGATTTGTCAATATGAGTCCTCATCGGTTTAGGAACCGGTGAAGACTCGTATTGCGGCCACAAATTCAGTTCAATGAAGACCAAGTGCTTGTCAAAGTTTGAGAAGTAACATATTTAAGGTGGTAGAAACTCTCCTCACGGAGCGAGGTGGGACTAAATTTTTGTAGTAAACTTAGCAGTAGTGCTTATTGGTGAAATGCGCTGCTGCTATGATCCATAGCAGTAGTGCTCTTCATGATAATGCGCTGCTTCTAGAACTAGCCTCGCGGCGGCGTCGTAGGAATTATAGCAGTAGCGCGTCTTAGAGCGGACACGCTACTGCTATATTAATTTCAGCAGCGAGTTTTGTTTGCACGCGCTACTGCTACGTAGCAGCAGTGCCTTATTTTAAAGAGCGCTACTGGTAAGATTCTGTGTATAGGCTTTTCCCTAGTAGTGTTAGTGCACGTTAAACGTAGAAAAAATTTGAAGGCCGTAAGGGAAGCTATCTCCCGTTCGTCATCACACATGCATTGTTCCCTCTCGGAACCACTAGCCTTCTAGTGAGTTACTCCTGTTTGTGAGGGGTGTGTGTCCAAACTTTCGTCAAACAGGCCAATTTTTTTACCACATCATCTTGGTGGCATGACATTACATCAAGCAAGGTTTCATGTTTATCTGATCATTTTTTATTTTTTTTGGAATTTAAATGCCATGGCACTCCATGCATGTACATGTGTCCATGCTGTGAGACCAATATGTTTGAAAATTCCTTCTAATTTAATGCACATGGAATTAACTCGCACACAAGTACGCAAAAATGATTTTTCAAACCGTTATAGTTAGCTATTTCATGTAGATGTAGTTCAAATTTGAATTACGGTCAATAAATGGCTAGAAAATCACTTAAATGTCTTTAAAAGGTCAAATGACCCCTGAAATTTTCCAAATTTTCACATGACAGTTGTATTAGTCCGTTAAATGTAGAAAAAATTTGAAGGTCGTAAGGGGAAGCTATCTCCCGTTCGTCAACAAACATGCATTGTTCCCTCTCGGAACCACTAGGCTTCTAGTGAGTTGCTCCAGTTTGTGAGGGCTGTGTATCCAAACTTTTGTGAAACATGCCAATTTCTTTACCACATCATCTTGGTGGCATGACATTACATCAAGCAAGGTTTCATGTTTTTCTGATCATTTTTAAAAAAATTGTAATTAAAATGCCATGGCACTCCATGCATGCATATGCATCTGTCCATGTCGTGAGACCAAAATGTTTGAAAATTCCTTCTAATTTGCTGCACATGGAATTAACTCGCACACAAGTACACAAATATGATTTTTCAAACCGTTATGGTTAGCCGTTGCATGTTGATGTAGTTCTAATTTGAATTGCGGTCATTAAATGGCTAGAAAATCACTTAAATGTCTTCAAAAGGTAAAATGACCCCTGAAATTTTCCAAAATTTGACATGACAGTTGTATTAGTGCACGTTACACGTAGAAAAAAATTCAGTCCTTAAGAGGAAGCTATCTCTCGTTCGTCATCAAACATGCATTATTCCCTCTCGGAACCACGAGCCTTCTAGTGAGTTGCTCCAGTTTGTGAGGGTTGTGTGTCCAAACTTTCGTCAAACATGCCAAAAAATTTACCACAGCATCTTGGTGACATGACATTACATCAACCAAGGTTTCATGTGTTTCTGATCTTTTTTTAATTTTTTGGAATTTAAATGCCATGGCACTCCATGCTTAATTGTGTCATAGCCATTAGACCAATATGTTTGAAACTTCCTTCCAATTTACTGCACATGGAATTAAATCGACATAAGTACACAAATATGATTTTTCAAACCGTTATGGTTAGCCGTTGCATGTACATATAGTTCTAATTTAAATTACGGTCATTAAATGGCTAGAAAATCACTGAAATGTCTTCAAAAGGTCAAATGACCCCTGAAGTTTTCCAAAATTTGACATGATAGTTGTATTAGTACACGTTACACGTAGAAGAGATTTGAAGGCCATAAGAGGAAGCTATCTCCCGTTCGTCATCAAACATGCATTGTTCCCTCTCGGAACCACGAGCCTTCTAGTGAGTTGCTCCGGTTTGTGAGGGGTGTGTGTCCAAACTTTCGTCAAACATGCCAAATTTTTCACCACATCATCTCGGTGGCATGACATTACATCAACCAAGGTTTCATGTGTTTATGACCTTTTTTTAATTTTTTGGAATTTAAATGCCATGGCACTCCATGCTTAATTGTGTCATAGCTGTTCGACCAATATGTTTGAAAATTCCTTCCAATTTACTGCACATGGAATTAAATCACACACAAGTACACAAAATATGACTTTTCAAACCGTTATGGTTAGCTATTGCATGTACATGTTGTTCAAATTTCAATTACGGTCATTAAATGGCTAGAAAGTCACTTAAATGTCTTAAAATGTCAAATGACCCCTGAATTTTTCCAAAATTTGACATGACAGTTGTATTAGCACTACAAATTTTCTCGTACATTTAAAACACCATCCGTTGCCACTTTACTCCAAATTTGTGTTCACACCTAATAAAAAATATCCACAACATCACACACAATTTGTTTGTAGGAACTGTTTGCAATGAAAATTTCTAGGTCTATTTAAGTCTTCCTCCGTAAGCTCCGCCGGCTCGTCTGCTCCAGTGTCGGCAACCCCCGAATCCACGAATCCCGATCCCCATTCCCGCACCCCCTTCTTGCAAAAATGACATCGTGGAAATGCTTCATGAAGGCTCGCACTATGGCCGCGTCCTCCCCGAGCGCCGCCGCCTGTGCCGAGAGCACGGCCGCCTATGCCGAGAGTGTCGCCTCATCCGCATTAAGCATGGCCGCATCCGCCGAGAGGGCATCTGCGGCAGCCGACAGGGCAGCTGCGGCAACCGAGACAGCTGCAGCTGCTGCTGCGATGGCGGCTACAAATGCCGAGAGCGCTCGAGCTGTCGTCCGTGCCACTGATGTCGCCCTGGCCTGGGTCGAGGCCATCCACGCCAAAATCAAGGACGCACATGCCGAGATATTACAGGACACCTTGGAATCCAGCATGCAACCCACGTACAAAAAGGCGGTGGTGGCCATGGAGCACCTGCTTCCTCTTGAGATCGCCGAGCTGGAGCTCAAGATGCAGGAGGCGGCGAAGATCAAGGAGTACCGGGAGGAGGAGTTGCGCGTGGGCGGGGTCGAGGTAGAGAAGAGTCTGTCCGTCGAGGAATCGGTGGTGGAGTACCAACGCGAGCTCTGGCGTAGCCACTACTACGAGTACTACAACCTTGAGGACGGCACCGAGGACGAGGACGAGGACGCAGCCGACTTCAGTAGGGGGGACGCGGAGTCCACCAACGGCGGCATTTCACCAGGACAAGTCATCGATGTCTCATCTCACATCGGCGATGCATAGGCTAGCGCGGCGGTGGATTTGTTGCAATTATGTGTACTTAGGCTTTGTTTTTAATGGTGGTCTTTTGTAAGAGCAATGTTTAGGTCAGCTGGCTCGGTTTAATTACTAAAATTGCTCGATTTAGTAAGTGTGGTCTATGTGTTGTACGCTCTTTTGTGTGCCCAAATTAGCAAGCGATGTTAAATTATGCAATGACGTACCCGGGGAAATCTCCACCAAAATTTGAATTATCAAACTCATCCCATGCGCGTAAAGTAGAAGCATCGTTTGTGATGCACACAACCGTTGAAAGTGTATTGTGTCCGGCGGCACCGCGCGCAAAGCTTCCCTCCACATTTCCAAATTTTTGGCCTACCGCCAAAATATCTACCCCCGCCCCTCCCCCCTTCCCCACCCCCTTTTCTCCCCGACCACAAGTCACATTTCCCATGTTTCCTCCTTCCTTCCTTCCTAAGCTATAGCCGCTTCCTCGCTTGCTTCCTCGCTCTCGTCGTCTGGCATCCTACCGCTGGGGTCGCCATGGTCTTCTTCAATGACCTCTCCAGCGGTTCCTCCTCCGACGATGACTCCTTCACCACCCGAGTATGCCTCTCTTCTCCCTCTCGGGCTATGACTTGGAATGAAGGATTTAAACCCGGCAGTCGATTTGAGTCATTTCTTCCTCTTGTAGCTCCCTAGGACCATCAACTACAACGAATGGAGCGGGGTGGCTGAAGATATGTCTGCTATTTGTCACCACCAATCTCCATGCGTGAAGATAGTTGCATTTGAATATGTGGATAGTGGGAGGAAGTTTTTGGCATGTGCAGAGACGGTTAGACCCTCTTTTGTTGTTACAAATCATTTGTTAGATGTGACTCGGACACTGTGACAGTCCCAACCCATTCATACACACCTTCAACCAAACGCATCCTAAGACAGTGTGTCAGTTTGTACTTAGTATCTAAAAATGTTGCCATCTCATAAGTGGTGCCATTAGAAAATTATTTGGCATCGCTTCAGCAATTTGTGCAGCCAACTTTGGTCCACACATCTGAGCAGCCAAGCAGTAAAATACTAAATCTTTATGGCACGAAGGAACTGGGCATCAGAGCAACTAGGTGCTCCAGAGTCCGGGTCCCTGAATTTCTCCGCTGCATCGGCTCATCAGTGCAGGGCGACGGTGCGAGATGTAGCAACAGTTGTCTTTACACCAGTTTTGGCATACATAGTGGACGACCTTAGTGTTATTAGTTCTATGTTACTAAATTAGTGCATGTACACACCTGTTAGTACCAATTTGTTGTCATCCAAACACTGTCGCTATGTTGTTGTAGTTATATTTACCTTCCTCATAAAATGTTCAATTTGTTATTTATAGTTACATGAGTAAAAACTTGTAGCGTTGTTGTAGTTAATTATAGCTTCTGATGGTTTAGAATTTGGTTGTTGTCGCAGTAGCAATTAATTCATTTGCACATTGATTTTTTTGAGAAGATATGTCATAATTAACATGTTTATTTAGTTTTTCAAAATAAGTATTGGTGATTTTCTATGTTGCTATAAACCCATTTCCCCTACAATTGTTACTGATCTAGTTTTAAATATTATAGGATGAATGGAAGTGTTATTACTTGGAGTGGGTTGATCAAGAGTGGCCACAGTCTTTGAAGATGTGCCTAGCAAAGCTGTGGAGCATGTATGAGGAAGAGAACAGAGGTAGGCTTAGAGAAAGTGTTTTCAACGTTAAAGAATATTTGAAGATGTGGGATGAAAAGAGGAAGGTGGAGAATGAGCTCGGATTTTTTAAATCAGACTTTGCTAAGATGGTGTTGGGGAAGGAGGAGGCACTTTCCTAGTTGGCCACCGCAAAACAGGTTCTTACTAAACTGAAAGCAGAGGTGGATAAGACGAGCCTGGATGATCTCAATTAGGGAAATGAATACATTGTTCTAATATTGTTCTTATGAAGTTGAACTAGCTATATGTTGTATTGTGTTGTTTTCAGGTAGCTATCGTACTGTGGTGTTAAAATATATTTATGTGCCTGATATGAAATTGGCAAACAACTGTTCAATATGAAATGTGAATTTGCGTAATACTGGAATTATTAATTGTAAACTGATAAACCTGCTAAATGTGTCACTGAACTTTGCAAACGGTTCTAGCAGTAAAAGCGCTTGTGATGGATAGCCCAATGCCACACAGTTTTCTTCATCAAATTGTGTGTGATGTAGTTGATAAAAGCAAACGGTTAACCAAGGCAGAGCGTGTGTGATAGTTACACCTATCACACACGAGCCTATAAATAAACTTATGTGGGATGTACATACGAGTGGTAACATTTTCCCTGGATTGACTGTGTGGGATGTACATACGAACGAAAACATTTTCCCTGGATTGACTGTGATCAGGACATGACTACCGCCTATATCAGACTGTGTGGGATGTACATACTGACGACAACGTTTTCCTGGGATTGACTATGTGGGATGTACATAAGAATGGAAACGTATTCCTTGGATTGGCTGTGTGTGATCTACATACGAACGGAAATGTTTTTCTGGGATTCATCATGTGGGATGTACATACGAACGGAAATGATTGGGTTTCGATGCCCCGCCTGATTGCACACGAGCTCAATTTGCCCCAGCCTGTGTCCCAGGAGGGCCTATCCCTGACAGTTTCTGGGTCGTGTGGGAAGGACACCCCTATCGCCCACACTCACTTAGCGACGGTTCCAAATGCCGTCGCGGAAAGGGGTTAACTAGTGTTTGTATAGCACAGGCGCGTACCAGTGGCGTATATAGTCAATAGATAAGAAAACAGAACAAGATCGGCTGACACCAGGGACGTAGCTGCTCAAGCAGTATTTTTTTGTTATTGTTGAGACAGAGTAGGGTTTTGATACGTCTGCAATGTATCTATAAATTTTTATTATTCCATGCCATTATATTATCCATCTAGGATGTTTTATATGCATTTATCTGCTATTTTAAATGATTTTTGGGACTAACGTATTAACCTAGAGCCCAGTGCCAGTTTTTTGTTTCTTCCTTGTTTTTGAGTATCGTAGAAAAGGAAAACCAAACGGAGTCCAATTGACCTGAAATTTCACGGAGATTATTTTTGCACCAGAAGATGCCCACGGAGTATCGGAGATGGGCCAGAAGAGTCTCGAGGCACCCACGAGGGTGGGGGCGCGCCCCCTACCTCATGGATGCCTCGGAGACCCCCCTGACTTGTTCCCTATGCCAAAAATCCCTATAAATATAGAAACCCCTGAAAAGAAACCTAGATCGGGAGTTCCGCCGCCGCAAGCCTTTATAGCCATCAAAAACCAACCGGGACCCTGTTCCGGCACCCTCCCGGAAGGGGGATCCCTCACGGGTGGCCATCTTCATCATACCAGCGCTCTCCATGACGAGGAGGGATTAGTTCACCCTTGGGGCTGAGGGTATGTACCAGTAGCTATGTGTTTGATCTCTCTCTCTCTCTCTCTCTCTCTCTCTCTCTCTCTCTCTCTCTCTCTCGTGTTCTTGATTCAGCACGATCTTGATGTATTGCGAGCTTTGCTATTATAGTTGGATCTTATGGTGTTTCTCCCACTCTACTCTCTTGTAATGGATTGAGTTTTCCCTTTGAAGTTATCTTATCGGATTGAGTCTTTAAGGATTTGAGAACACTTGATGTATGCCTTGCATGTGCTTATCTATGGTGACAATGGGATATTCACATGATCTACTTCATGTATGTTTTGGTGATCAACTTGCAGGTTCAGTGACCTTGTGAACTTATGCATCGGGGTTGGCACACGTTTTCTTCTTGACTCTCCGGTAGAAACTTTGGGGCACTCTTTGAAGTACTTTGTGTTGGTTTGAATAAATGAATCTGAGATTGTGTGATGCTTTTCATATAATCATACCCACGGATACTTGAGGCGACATTGGAGTATCTAGGTGACATTAGGGTTTTGGTTGATTTGTGTCTTAAGGTGTTATTCTAGTACGAACTCTAGGATAGATTGAACGGAAAGAATAGCTTTGTGTTATTTTACCACGGACTCTTGAATAGATCGATCAGAAAGGATAACTTTGAGGTGGTTTCATACCCTGCAATAATCTCTTCGTTTGTTCTCCGCTATTAGTAACTTTGGAGTGACTCTTTGTTGCATGTTGAGGGATAGTTATATGATCCAATTATGTTATTATTGTTGAGAGAACTTGCACTAGTGAAAGTATGAACCCTAGGCCCTGTTTCCTAGCATTGCAATATCGTTTATGCTGACTTTTATTATTAGTTACCTTGCTGTTTTTATATTTTCTGATTACAAAACCTATATCTACCATCCATGTTGCACTTGTATCACCATCTCTTCGCTGAACTAGTGCACCTATACAATTTACCATTGTATTGGGTGTGTTGGGGACACAAGAGACTCTTTGTTATTTGGTTGCAGGGTTGTTTGAGAGAGACCATCTTCATTCTACGCCACCCACAGATTGATAAATCTTAGGTCATCCACTTGAGGGAAATTTTCTATTGTCCTACAAATCCTCTGCATTTGGAGGCCCGACAACGTCTACAAGAAGAAGGTTGTGTAGTAGACATGAAGCTAATTTCTGGCGCCGTTGCCGGGGAAGTGAGTGCTTGAAGATATATCTTTAGATCTTGCAATCGAATATTTTTGTTTCTTGTTTTATCCCTAGTTTAATTTATAAAATAAAACTAAAAAATGGAATTGAGGGTGCCTCATATGCTTCATCTTTTTAATATCTTTCATGAAAATAAGGATTTCGATAATTGTGCTCAATTGCTAGAGGAAGAATGCATTAGAATGTTTGCCACTAAAACTTTGAATGATGAGCATGATTGCAATGTTGTTAGTACGAACTCTTTGAATATCCATATTACTAATGATGATTGCACTAGTCATGATGAAAATTTCTCTTATAAGCATATCAATTTTTGTGGAGTCCATAGAGTTTGCAAGTACACACCAAATAGGGAAGATAGATTTTGCAAGGCATAAGTATTTAGAAACCAAATGGTTGCAAGAAAGGCTAGATGTTTGTTCTGGAAATTTAAATTTTCATAGTGATCCTTGTGAACTTTGCAATGAACATGGTCATTTAAATATCCAACACCAATTGTTTCATGATCGAATTGTGTCGAAAAATTGTGATGACTTGATTTCCCTTACGCATCATAATGAACTTAGTTTGCTTGTGGGTTATGAAGAAATGAAACGTATAACTAAGGATATGCCAGAATTTGTCCTTGATAAAGTTCTTGATTTTGATCTAGAGGAAATTTATATGTATTGTGCAGTGAATTGCATTGAAAATCCTTATATTGCCAATAACATAAAGACAAGAAAACAAATAGAAGATGAAGAGAATACTAATCAAAGGGAAGAGATTTCCCAATATCATCCTATTCTTTCTCATGATGAATCAGGTAACAAGGAGGAGCTTTCTATTCAACCAATCTCATTAATAAGGAGCTCCGAAAAGAAGATTAAACCCACACATGATGTGAAGAAGAAAAAGAAAAGACGGAGAAGCAAAGGTAAAAAGGTATCCCTCCCAAATGATGTGGCTCTTATTACTCATTGTGATGATGATAATTGCTATGCTATTGGTGCTATCCATACTATTAATGATGAGAGTGATTATGCTTATGATATGAAAAGGCCCAAGCTTGGGGATGCCATGTTTGATGAGAATGAAAAGTTTGAGAATTTGTTTGCTGCAATTAATGATTGTCCCAAGCTTTGGGAGTCTATGTTCTATGAAGATGATATGTTTAACCTCCCAAGTTTTGATATGCAAATTTATTATGATGATAACATGCCTCCTATTTATGATGGTTATATTGATGAAAGTGGGTTTGGAAGAGTGTCAACTTTAGGAAGTGATGATCCCACTATTTTTGAGGGTGTTGAATCTTATTGTGACAATTATGAAAGTGGATTTGGAGAGGTCATGACTTTATTTAGTAATGATTCCACTATCTTGGAAGAGGTTTCAATTGATTATGATGAGAACAAAGTTGCTACTTATGATGATTATTGTGATGTCACTTATCCTATAAAAAGTAGTGATGATTATATTAAAACTTGTCATGATTATGATTAAACTTTTTCTGAACATTACTATTTTAATGTGGAAACAATTTATAGTATTCGAGTTTCTTATGATACTCCCACTATTCCGAATGAGAAGAATTTTCCTTATGTGGAGAGTAATAATTTTTTTTATGCTTGTATATCTTAAAAAGAATGCTTTATGTGATTGTTATATTGTTTAATTCATTCATGATGCTACTGAAAATTATTATGAGGGAGGAACATATGCTTGTAGGAATTGCAATAATATAAAGTTTCCTCTCTATGTGATTAAAGTTTTGAAGTTATGCTTGTTTTGCCTTCCTATGCTAGTTGATTATTGTTCCCATAAGTTGTTTGCTCACAAAATCCCTATGCATAGGAAGTGGGTTAGACTTAAATGTGCTAGTCATATTCTACATGATGCTCTCGTTATGTTTCAATTCTTATCTTTTATGTGAGCATCATTGAAATCATCATGCCTAGCTAGGGGCGTTAAACAATAGTGCTTGTTGGGAGGCAACCCAATTTTATTTTTGTTCTTTGCTTTTACTAATGTTTAGTAATAAATAATTCATCTAGCCTCTGTTTAGATGTGGTTTTATGTTTTAATTAGTGTTTCTGCCAAGTAGAAGCTTTGGGAAGACTTGGGTGAAGTCTTTGTGATCTTGCTGTAAAAAACAGGAACTTTAGCGCTCACGAGATTAGCTGCCATTTTTTACTGGAGAGTGATTTTAGGTTGATTATTTTTGAAGATTATTAATAGAAAAATTACTCAGGTCCACCATTGTATTTCAGAATTTTTGGAGTTCCAGAAGTATACGTTTGATACAGATTAGTACAGACTCTCCTCTTTTTGATAGATTCTGTTTTCATTGTGTTGTTTGCTTATTTTGATGAATCAATGAGTAGTATCGGAGGGTATGAACCATAGAGAATTTGGAATATAGTAGATATTACACCAATATGAATTTATAATGAGGTCACAACAGTACCAAATGTGATGATTTATTTTCTTATACTAACGGAGCTTACGAGTTTTCTGTTGAGTTTTGTGTTGTGATGTTTTCAAGTTTTGGGTAAAAAGATTCGATGGACTATGGAATAAAGAGAGGCAAGAGCCTAAGCTTGGAGATGCCCAAGGCACCCCAGGGTAATATTCAAGGAAAACCAAGAGCCTAAGCTTGGGGATGTCCCGGATGGCATCCCCTCTTTCTTCTTCGTTCATCGGTAACTTTACTTGGAGCTATATTTTTATTCACCACATGATATGTGTTTTGCTTGGAGCGTCATTTTAATTGCTTTGTTTTGCTTGATGTTTGAATAAAATACCAAGACCTGAAATTATTAAATGTTAGAGAGTCTTCACATAGTTACATAATTATTCGGCTACTCATTGATCTTCACTTATATCTTTCAGAGTAGTTTCTCATTTTGCTCTAGTGCTTCACTTATATCTTTTTAGAGCATGGTTGTGGTTTTATTTTTTAGAAATAATTGATCTCTCATGCTTCACTTATATTATTTTGAGAGTCTTTTAGAACAGCATGGTAATTTTCTTTGGTTATAAAATTAGTCCTAATATGTTGGGCATTCAAGATGGGTATAATAAAAACTTTCATATAAAGTGCGTTGAATACTATGAGAAGTTTGATACTTGATAAAATTTTTTGATATAAAGATGGTGATATTAGAGTCGTGCTAGTTGAGTAATTGTTAATTTGAGAAATACTTGTGTTGGAGTTTGCAAGTCCCGTAGCATGCACGTATGGTAACCGTTGTGTAACAAATTTGAAGCATGAGGTGTTTCTTTGATTGTCCTCCTTATGTGTGGCGGTCAGGGACGAGCGATGGTCTTATCCTACCAATATATCCCCCTAGGAGCATGCGTGCAGTGCTTGGTTTCGATGACTTGTAGATTTTTGCAATAAGTATGTGAGTTCATTAATACTAATGTTGAGTCCAAGGATTATACGCATTCTCACCCTTCCATCATTGCTAGCCTCTTCGGTACCATGCATTGCCCTTTCTCACCTCGAGAGTTGATGCAAACTTCGTCGGTGCATCCAAACCCCGTGATATGATTGTTGGGGAACGTAGTAATTTCAAAAAAAATTCCTACGCACACGCAAGATCATGGTGATGCATAGCAACGAGAGGGGAGAGTGTTTGTCTACGTACCCTCGTAGACCGAAGCGGAAGCGTTGACACAACGTAGAGGAAGTAGTCGTACGTTCTCCTCGCGATCCAACCGATCACAGCACCGTTACTCCGGCACCTCCGAGTTCTTGGCACACGTTCAGCTCGATGACGATCCCCGGGCTCCGAACCAGCAAAGCGTCGGGGAAGAGTTCCGTCAGCACGACGGCGTGGTGACGATCTTGATGTGTTACCGGCGCAGGGCTTCGCCTAAGCACTGCAACGATATAATCGAGGTGGAATTTGGTGGAAGGGGGCACCGCACACGGCTAAGGAACGATCCGTAGATCAACTTGTGTGTCTTTGGGGTGCTCCCTGCCCCCGTATATAAAGGATCCAAGGGGGAGGGGCTGGCCGGCCAGGTTTGGTGCGCCAGGAGAGTCCTACTCCCTCTGGGAGTAGGATTCCCCCCCCCCCCAATGCTAGTTGGACTAGGATTGCTCCAAGGGGGAGAGAGAGAGAGAGGGGGCGCCCCACTTATCCTAGTCCTAATAGGACTAGGGAAGGGGGGGAGGCGCGCAGCCCCTAGGGCTGCCCTCTCACCTTTCCTCCAAGGCCCATGTTGGCCCATTATGCTCCCGGGGGGTTCCGGTAACCCTCCCGGTATTCCGGTAAAATCCTGATTTCACCTGGAATGCATCCGATGTCCAAACATAGGCTTCCAATATATAATTCTTTATGTCTCGACCATTTCGAGACTCCTCGTCACGTCCGTGATCACATCCGGGACTCCGAACTCCTTCGGTACATCAAAATGCATAAACTCATAATAACTGTCATCGTAACGTTAAGCGTGCGGACCCTACGGTTCGAGAACAATGTAGACATGACCGAGACACGTTTCCGGTCAATAACCAATAGCGGGACCTGGATGCCCATATTGGCTCCTACATATTCTACGAAGATCTTTATCGGTCAGACCGCATAACAACATACGTTGTTCCCTTTGTCATCGGTATGTTACTTGCCCGAGATTCGATCGTCGGTATCCAATACCTAGTTCAATCTCGTTACCGGCAAGTCTCTTTTCTCGTTCCGTAATACATCATCTCGCAACTAACTTATTGGTTGCAATGCTTGCAAGGCTTATGTGATGTGCATTACCGAGAAGGCCCTGAGATACCTCTCCAACAATCGGAGTGACAAATCCTAATCTCGAAATACGCCAACCCAATATGTACCTTCGGAGACACCTGTAGAGCACCTTTATAATCACCCAGTTACGTTGTGACGTTTGGTAGCACACAAAGTGTTCCTATGGTAAACGGGAGTTGCATATTCTCATAGTTAAAGGAACATGTATAAGTCATGGATAAAAGCAATAGCAACATACTAAACGATCGGGTGCTATGCTAATGGAATGGGTCATGTTAATCAGATCATTCAACTAATGATGTGATCTCGTTAATCAAATAACAACTCTTTGTTCATGGCTAGGAAACATAACCCTCTTTGATTAATGAGCTAGTCAAGTAGAGGCATACTAGTGACACTCTGTTTGTCTATGTATTCACACATGTATTATGTTTCCAGTTAATACAATTCTAGCATGAATAATAAACATTTATCATGATATAAGGAAATAAATAATAACTTTATTATTGCCTCTAGGGCATATTTCCTTCAGTCTCCCACTTGCACTAGAGTCCATAATCTAGTTCACATCGCCATGTGATTTATCAGCAATAGTTCACATCGATATGTGACCAACACCCAAAGGGTTTACTAGATTCAGTAATCTAGTTCACATTGCTATGTGATTAACACCCAAAGAGTACTACAGTGTGACTTTTGCTTGTGAGAGAAGTTTAGTCAACGGGTCTGCCACATTCAGATCCGTTGTGTATTTTGCAATTTTCTATGTCTACAATGCTCTGCACGGAGCTACTTTAGCTAATTGCTCCCACTTTCAATATGTATCTAGATTGAGACTTAGAGTCATCCAGATTAGTGTCAAAACTTGCATCGACGTAACCTTTTACGACGAACCTTTTTGTCACCTCCATAATCGAGAAACATATCCTTATTCCACTAAGGATAATTTTGACCGCCGTCCAGTGATCTACTCCTAGATCACTATTGTACTCCCGTGCCAATCTCAGGGTAGGGTATACAATAGGTCTGGTACACAGCATGGCATACTTTATAGAACCTATGGCTGAGGCATAGGGAATGACTTTCATTCTCTTTCTATCTTCTGCCGTGGTTGGGCTTTGAGTCTTACTCAATTTCACACCTTGTAATACAGGCAAGAACTCTTTCTTTGACTGTTCCATTTTGAACTACTTCAAAAATCTTTTCAAGGTATGTATTTATTGAAAAACTTATCAAGCGTCTTGATCTATCTCTTATAGATCTTGATACTCAATATGTAAGCAGCTTCACCGAGGTCTTTCTTTGAAAAACTCCTTTCAAATACTCCTTTATGCTTTACAGAATAATTCTACATTATTTCCGATCAATACTATGTCATTTACATATACTTATCAGAAATGCTGTAGTGCTCCCACTCACTTTCTTGTAAATACAGGCTTCACCGCAAGTCTGTATAAAACTATATGCTTTGATCAACTTATCAAAGCGTATATTCCAACTCCGAGATGCTTGCACCAGTCCATAGATGGATCGCTGGAGCTTGCATATTTTGTTAACACCTTCAGGATCGACAAAACCTTCTAGTTGTATCATATACAACTCTCCATTAAGGAATGTAGTTTTGTTTATCCATTTGCCAGATTTCATAAAATGCGGCAATTGCTAACATGATTCGGACAGACTTAAGCATATATACGAGTGAGAAACTCTCATCGTAGTCAACACCTTGAACTTGTCGAAAACCTTTTGCGACAATTCTAGCTTTGTAGATAGTAATACTACTATCAGTGTCTGTCTTCCTCTTCACGATCCATTTATTTTCTTTGGCTTGCCGATCATCGGGCAAATCCATCAAAGTCCATACTTTGTTCTCATACATGGATCATATCTCAGATTTCATGGCCTCTAACCATTTCGCGAAATCTGGGCTCATCATCGCTTCCTCATAGTTCGCAAGTTCGTCATGGTCTAGTAACATGACTTCCAGAACAGGATTACCGTACCACTCTGGTGCGGATCTCACTCTGGTTTACTTACGAGATTCGGTAGTAACTTGATCTAAAGTTACATGATCATCATCATCAGCTTCCTCACTAATTGGTGTAGTAGTCACAGGAACGGATTTCTGTGATGAACTACTTTCCAATAAGGGAGAAGGTACAATTACCTTATCAAGTTCTACTTTCCTCCCACTCACTTCTTTCGAGAGAAACTTCTTCTCTAGAAAGGATCCATTCTTAAGCAACGATTTTGCCTTTGGATCTGTGATAGAAGGTGTACCCAACATTTTCCTTTGGGTATTCTATGAAGACGCATTTCTCCGATTTGGGTTCGAGCTTATCAGGATGAAACTTTTTCACATAAGCATCGCAACTCCAAACTTTAAGAAACGACAGCTTAGGTTTATTGCTAAACCATAGTTCATACGGTGTCGTCTCAACGGATTTAGATGGTGCCCTATTAAACGTGAATGCAGCTGTCTCTAATGCATGATCCCAAAACGATATTGGTAAATCGGTAAGAAACATCATAGATTGTACGATATCCAATAAAGTACGGTTATGACGTTCGGACACACCATTATGCTGTGGTGTTCCAGGTGGCATGAGTTTGTGAAACTATTCCACATTGTTTTAATTGAAGACCAAACTCGTAACTCAAATATTTGTCTCCGCGATCAGATCGTAGAAACTTTATATTCTTGTCACGATGATTTTCCACTTCACTCTGAAATTCTTTGAACTTTTCAAATGTTTCAGACTTATGTTTCATCAAGTAGATATACCCATATTTGCTCAAATCATCTATGAAGGTCAGAAAATAATGATACTTGTCGCGAGCCTTAATATTCATCGGACCATATACATCAGTATGTATGATTTCCAACAAATCTGTTGCTTGCTCCATTGTTCCGGAGAACGGCGTTTTTAGTCATCTTGCCCAAGAGGCATGGTTCGCAAGCATCAAGTGATTCATAATCAAGTGATTCCAAAATCCCATCAGCGTGGAGTTTCTTCATGCGCTTTACACCAATATGACCTAAACGGCAGTGCCACAAATAGGTTGCACTATTCGCATCTTTTTGGTTTCAATATCATGAATATGTGTATCACTGCGATCGAGATCCAATGAACTATTTTCATTGGTGTGTATGACCATAGAAGGTTTTATTCATGTAAACAGAACAACAATTGTTCTCTAACTTAAATGAATAACTGTATTGCAATTAACATGATCAAATCATATTCATGCTCAACGCAAACACCAAATAACACTTATTTAGTTTCAACACTAATCCCGAAAGTATAGGTAGTGTGTGATGATGATCATATCAATCTTGGAACCACTTCCAACACACATCGTCACCTTGCCCTTTAACTAGTCTTTGTTCATTCTGCAACTCCCGTTTCGAGTTACTAAATTTTAGCAACTGAACTAGTACCAAATACTGAGGGGTTGCTATGAACACTAGTAAAGTACACATCAATAACACATATATCAAATATACTTATGTTCACTTTGCCATCCTTCTTATCCGCCAATCACTTGGGGTAGTTCCGCTTCCAGTGACCAGTCCCTTTGCAGTAGAAGCACTTAGTCTCAGGCTTAGGACCATACTTGGGCTTTTTCACTTGAGCAGCAACTTGCTTGCCGTTCTTCTTGAAGTTCCCCTTCTTTCCTTTTGCCCTTTTCTTGAAACTAGTGATCTTGTCAACCATCAACACTTGATGTTTTTCTTTGATTTCTACCTTCGCTGATTTTAGCATCGCGAAGAGCTTGGGAATATTTTCCGTTGTCCCTTGCATATTATAGTTCATCACGAAGTTCTACTAACTTGGTGATGGTGACTAGAGAATTCTGTCAATCACTATCTTATCTGGAAGATTAACTCCCACTTGATTCAAGCGATTTGTAGTACCCAGACAATCTGAGCACATGCTCACTAGTTGAGCGATTCTCCTCCATCTTTTAGCTATAGAACTTGTCGGAGACTTCATATCTCTCAACTCGGGTATTTGCTTGAAATATTAACTTCAATTCCTGGAACATCTCATATGGTCCATGA
Source organism: Aegilops umbellulata (assembly GCA_032464435.1). Lineage (NCBI taxonomy): Eukaryota > Viridiplantae > Streptophyta > Magnoliopsida > Poales > Poaceae > Aegilops > Aegilops umbellulata. Next base: position 295,117,319 of record CP136060.1, read on the forward strand.
CGTTCAAAACGTCTTTGAAGTCCCGATTCTAAGCCGTTAAGCATGGTGCACTAAACTATTAAGTAGTCATCATATTGAGCTAGCAAAACGTTCATAACGTCTGCATCTGCTCCTGCAATAGGTCCGTCACCTAGCGGTGCATCAAGGACATAATTCTTCTGTGCAGCAATGAGGATAAACCTCAGATCACGGATCCAATCCGCATCATTGCTACTAACATTTTTCAACATAATTTTCTCTAGGAACATATCAAAATAAACACAGGGAAGTAACAACGCGAGCTATTGATCTATAACATAGATATGCTAATACTACCAGGACTAAGTTCATGATAAATTAAAGTTCAATTAATCATATTACTTAAGAACTCCCACTTAGATAGACATCTCTCTAATCCTCTAAGTGATCACGTGATCCAAATCAACTAAACCATGTCCGATCATCACGTGAGATGGAGTAGTTTCAATGGTGAACATCATTATGTTGATCATATCTACTATATGATTCACGCTCGACCTTTCGGTCTCTGTGTTCCGAGGCCATATCTGTATATGCTAGGCTCGTCAAGTTAAACCTGAGTATTCCGCGTGTGCAACTGTTTTGCACCCGTTGTATTTGAACGTAGAGCCTATCACACCCGATCATCACGTGGTGTCTCAGCACGAAGAACTTTCGCAACGGTGCATACTCAGGGAGAACACTTCTTGATAATTTAGTGAGAGATCATCTTATAATGCTACCGTCAATCAAAGCAAGATAAGATGCATAAAAAGGATAAACATCACATGCAATCAATATAAGTGATATGATATGGTCATCATCATCTTGTGCTTGTGATCTCCATCTTCGAAGCACCGTCATGATCACCATCGTCACCGGCGCGACACCTTGATCTTCATCGCAGCATCGTTGTCGTCTCGCTAATCTTATGCTTCTACGACTATCACTACCGTTTAGCAATAAAGTAAAGCATTACATCGCGATTGCATTGCATACAATAAAGCGACAACCATATGGCTCCTGCCAGTTGCCGATAACTCGGTTACAAAACATGATCATCTCATACAATAAAATTTAGCATCACGTCTTGACCATATCACATCACAACATGCCCTGCAAAAACAAGTTAGACGTCCTCTACTTTGTTGTTGCAAGTTTTACGTGGCTGCTACGGGCTTTTAAGCAAGAACTCATCTTACCTACGCATCAAAACCACAACGATAGTTTGTCAAATAGACTCCGTTTTAACCTTCTCAAGGACCGGGCGTAGCCACACTCGGTTCAACTAAAGTTGGAGAGACAGTCTTCCGCAAGCCATCTCTGTGCAAAGCACGTCGAGGGAACCGGTCTCGCGTAAGCGTACGCGTAAGGTTGGTCCGGATCGTCTCATCCAACAATACCGCTGAACCAAAGTATGACATGCTGGTAGGCAGTATGACTTGTATCGTCCACAACTCACTTGTGTTCTACTCGTGCAAATAACATCAACCATAAAACCTAGGCTCGGATGCCACTGCTGGGGAACGTAGTAATTTCAAAAAAAATTCCTACGCACACGCAAGATCATGGTGATGCATAGCAACGAGAGGGGAGAGTGTTTGTCTACGTACCCTCGTAGACCGAAGCGGAAGCGTTGACACAACATAGAGGAAGTAGTCGTACGTTCTCCTCACGATCCAACCGATCACAGCACCGTTACTCCGGCACCTCCGAGTTCTTGGCACACGTTCAGCTCGATGACGATCCCCGGGCTCCGATCCAGCAAAGCGTCGGGGAAGAGTTCCGTCAGCACGACGGCGTGGTGACGATCTTGATGTGTTACCGGCGCAGGGCTTCGCCTAAGCACTGCAACGATATAATCGAGGTGGAATTTGGTGGAAGGGGGCACCGCACACGGCTAAGGAACGATCCGTAGATCAACTTGTGTGTCTTTGGGGTGCTCCCTGCCCCCGTATATAAAGGATCCAAGGGGGAGGGGCTGGCCGGCCAGGTTTGGTGCGCCAGGAGAGTCCTACTCCCTCTGGGAGTAGGATTCCCCCCCCCCCCCCAATCCTAGTTGGACTAGGATTGCTCCAAGGGGGAGAGAGAGAGAGAGAGGGGGCGCCCCACTTCTCCTAGTCCTAATAGGACTAGGGAAGGGGGGGAGGCGCGCAGCCCCTAGGGCTGCCCTCTCACCTTTCCTCCAAGGCCCATGTTGGCCCATTATGCTCCCGGGGGGTTCCGGTAACCCTCCCGGTATTCCGGTAAAATCCTTATTTCACCTGGAATGCATCCGATGTCCAAACATAGGCTTCCAATATATAATTCTTTATGTCTCGACCATTTCGAGACTCCTCGTCACGTCCGTGATCACATCCGGGACTCCGAACTCCTTCGGTACATCAAAATGCATAAACTCATAATAACTGTCATCGTAACGTTAAGCGTGCGGACCCTACGGTTCGAGAACAATGTAGACATGACCGAGACACGTTTCCGGTCAATAACCAATAGCGGGACCTGGATGCCCATATTGGCTCCTACATATTCTACGAAGATCTTTATCGGTCAGACCGCATAACAACATACGTTGTTCCCTTTGTCATCGGTATGTTACTTGCCCGAGATTCGATCGTCGGTATCCAATACCTAGTTCAATCTCGTTACCGGCAAGTCTCTTTTCTCGTTCCGTAATACATCATCTCGCAACTAACTTATTGGTTGCAATGCTTGCAAGGCTTATGTGATGTGCATTACCGAGAAGGCCCTGAGATACCTCTCCGACAATCGGAGTGACAAATCCTAATCTCGAAATACGCCAACCCAATATGTACCTTCGGAGACACCTGTAGAGCACCTTTATAATCACCCAGTTACGTTGTGACATTTGGTAGCACACAAAGTGTTCCTATGGTAAACGGGAGTTGCATATTCTCATAGTTAAAGGAACATGTATAAGTCATGGATAAAAGCAATAGCAACATACTAAACGATCGGGTGCTATGCTAATGGAATGGGTCATGTCAATCAGATCATTCAACTAATGATGTGATCTCGTTAATCAAATAACAACTCTTTGTTCATGGCTAGGAAACATAACCCTCTTTGATTAATGAGCTAGTCAAGTAGAGGCATACTAGTGACACTCTGTTTGTCTATGTATTCACACATGTATTATGTTTCCAGTTAATACAATTCTAGCATGAATAATAAACATTTATCATGATATAAGGAAATAAATAATAACTTTATTATTGCCTCTAGGGCATATTTCCTTCAATGATATGCTCTATCACACATAAACCTCCTTATATCTTCCTCAAAACAGCCACCATACCTACATATTATGGCATTTCCATAGCCATTCCGAGATATATTGCCATGCAACTTTCCACCATTTCGTTTATCATTGTCATATTGCCTTTCATGATCATGTAGTGGACATAGTTATTGTGGCAAGGCCACCATGCATAATTTTTCATACATGTCACTCTTGTTTCATTGCCCATCCTGTCGGCGTTCTGGGAACGGGGGTCCCCAGACTTGCCTGCCTGCGGCCTGCAGCGTGGCTAAAAAGGGGGGCCAGCATGGCCCATCTTCATCAACACAAGACCCAAGACCCTCGCGAGGGGCCAAGCCTCGCGAGGCGGACGACACGGCGCCTCCTCAGGCACGGCCTCGTCGGGCTGGCTCACGAGGAGGCGGAGAGATCAAGGCGGGGAACCTCGCGAGGTGCCCATGGCGCAAGCCATGACGACCAAGGGTGCCAGGCGGGCGCCAGTCCGCGCAGTGTCTCCCTTTCCTCTTTGGTGCAAAGGGGGCAAGCGCAGGTGAGAGGATCAAGCAAAGGCATCCATTTCGGTGCAACGAGACCAAGACCAGTCCAACGGTGGGAAAGAGGTCATCGTGGAGCCCAGAACGGCGTCACCACAGGGCCTTTGGCAGGCGAGGACCAACTTTAGTCAGGATAAGTGTACTAGATGTTCCCCTTCGAATTGGCCAATTGTTGGTGCCCTTCCCGCTCAATATTTGGGAAGAGGCCTAGGGCCTTTGCCTATAAATAGGACTAGCCACCCCCAGGGTAGAGGCATCTAGCAATCTAGAGGCATCGAGAATTGGGTATTTAAAATCTGAGCAAGCAGAGAGCAAGTGAGAGAGAGAGAGAAGGGCGACTGAACTCCCCCTAGCAGTTCATCGTCCTAGCTAAGAGCAGACCCTCGCGAGGCTGTTCTTCCTTGTATTGTTCATCATCATCAGCCCAAGAGGCAATCCACCCACCACAAACTAGAGTAGGGTATTACACCACAATGGTGGCCCAAACTAGTATAAACCCTGTGTCTCTTGTGTTGTTATTTCAGTAGTTAGATCTTTGAGAGACGGAGAGGTAGAGGGCATAATCTCCGCGCGCACCCCAGAGTTCAAACCTTAAGGGTCTGCCGGAACCCGAAATCCGACATTTGGCGCGCCAGGTAGGGGTGCGTCGGAATTTGTCTTCCACCGCTTCGTTCTCCTCCGACCGTCACGTCCATGTCCGACGCCCGTCGAGCCCGCATCGCCCAGGCGGCCCCCGTCGGTTGGCGTCCTCGTCGTTCCCCGTCGCCCGCCATCAACGCCGCCACCGGCCCGGCGGGGAACGAGCAGCAAGCGCCATCCCAGCATCTGCATGTGCGACAAGGTGACCGCACCGCTACATCAGCACCTCCGGTCGTCGCGGCCCTCCTGGGCGGCTCGCAGGCGCCGCCCACAAGTCGCCACGTCAAGCCGTTTGTCCGCCGGGTCAGCGCCATTTCCGCATGGCAGGGGGCTCCCACGGACCAGGTGGCGCGCAAGGTCGGTCTGACCTTCAGCTCGGAGGACCACCCCGCCAACTTGGTCGGCTCGGGGTGCGCTCCCCATGTTGTGCACCCCCACCATCTGCCAGGTGGCCGTCACCAGAACCCTCGCCGACGGCGGCGAGGGCCTCAGTGTGCTTTCGGTTGAGACCTTCAATCTCCTCTGCATACCCCTGGAGCGGCTGCAACCCAGTCGGTCTTTCTTAGGCGTTGGCGGCGGGTCATCCAGCTCCTTGGGATAGATCCGGCTCCCAGTAACCTTCGGCACCTACAACAATTTCCGCACGGAGATGGTCGACTTCGACATCGCCCCCATCGGCCTTCCTTACAACGCCATCCCCGGCTACCCAGCGCTGGCCCAGTTCATGGCCGCCACGCACCCGGCGTATAACCTCATGAAGATGCCCGAGAGCAGCGATGTCCTCACCGTGCACGGGGACACCGGGGACGCCCTGCGGGTACTCAAGCTCGCCTTCAAGACGGCGGCATCGGCACAACCCGCCGACGCAGGGACCCCCGAGCCCAAGGGGGCTGCGCCAGCCAAGAAGAAGAACTTGTTCACCCAGGACAAGGCTGAAACCAAGCAAATACTTGTCGACGAGGACGGGTCCTCCAGTGCCACTTTCACCATAGGCGCCAACCTCGAGCCTGAGCAGGAGGAGGCCCTGATCAGGTTCCTGCGCGCAAATAAGAAGGTATTCGCTTGGGAGCCTGATCAGTTGGCAGGGATCCCCCGGAGCGTCATCGAGCATCACCTCAACGTGTGCCCAAACGTGCGCCCCGTGAAGCAGAAAGCCAGGCAGTAGTCCGTAGAGAAGCAGGCCTTCATTGTCCAAGAAACCCGCAAGTTAGAGGCCGCTGGGGTCATTCGCGAGGTCCGATACCCGGATTGGTTGGCCAACCCTGTCGTTGTGCCCAAGAAGGGGGGAAAGGAACGCATGTGTGTCGACTTCACCAACCTCAACAAGGCATGCCCGCAAGATCCGTTCCCGCTCCCCCGCATCGACCAGATCGTCGATTCCACCGCGGAGTGCGACCTGCTCTGCTTCCTGGACGCCTTCTCTGGGTATCACCAGATCAAGGTGGCAGTAGAAGACGTCGAGAAGACCGCCTTCTTAACCCCATGCAGGGTGTACTGCTATACATGCATGCCATTTGGGCTGCGTAACGCAGGGACGACCTTTCAGCGGCTGATGCACATCACCTTGGGCCCGCAACTTGGGAAGAATGTCGAAGCTTACGTTGACGACATTGTGGTGAAATCTCGGGAGGCCAAGACCCTGATACAAGACCTGGAGGAGACCTTCGCGAGCCTCGACGCAGTGAACCTGCGGCTCAACCCAGAGAAGTGTGTGTTCGGGGTCCCCTCAGGCAAGCTCTTGGGCTTTCTCGTGTCCCATCGAGGCATCAAGGCTAACCCGGAGAAGGTTAAGGCGGTCGAGGACATGAGCCCGCCGAAAACCCTCAGAGAAATGCAGAAGCTCACCGGACGCGTGACCGCGCTAGGGCACTTCATCTCCAAACTGGGGGAGCGAGCACTGCCTTTCTTCCAGCTAATGAAGAAGAAGGGGCCTTCTGAATGAACTGAAGAGGCAGATAAGGCGTTTCAAGATCTCAATAGGTACCTAACCAGTCCCCCAGTCATGGTGGCTCCGCGCCCTCGAGAGCCCCTGCTGCTCTACCTCGCCGCCACTTCCTACTCTGCCAGCGTAGCCCTGGTGGCGGTTAGGGAGGAGCGCCAAATCAGAGCCACATCAGTAGCTCGAGACAAGGCAAAGCAGGAACAAGGAAGGCCCACAGGAGACGTAACCGCGGCTGAGGAAGATCAGCCGCCGAAGAGTGCACCGGAAGCAGGAGAGGCCACTCGCCTGGACGGTCGACCTCCCGAGGCCACGTCACCTCGCGAAGCGCCCTTGCCTCCGGAGGGCGCCACGAACACTGATGCTCTCAGCCTTGTTGAGCACCCAGTCTACTTTGTCAGCACGGTGTTACGGGACGCGAGGGCACGGTACCCCATGCCTCAAAAGCTCCTCCTCGCACTACTGGTGGCCTCGCGCAAGCTGCATCACTAATTCCAAGGTCATCCCATCAAGGTCGTCTCGTCATACCCCTTGGAGAGAGTGCTCAGGAGCCCTAACTCAGCCGGACGAGTCGACGAGTGGAACATAGAACTGCAGGCGTTCCAGCTCGAGTTCAGCACGACCAGGGTCATCAAAGGAGCAGCGTTAGCAGATTTCGTGTCAGAATGGACGGAGGCACCAGGCCTCAAGGACAACGAGGATCGGTCCCTCTCCCCAGGGAGTGAGGCGCCGGAAGGCTGGGTCATGTACTTCGATGGGGCGTTCTCCAGGCACGGCGCTGGGGCAGGTGCAGTGCTGATATCGCCCACTCAGGACAAGCTCTACTACGTCGTACAGCTCTGTTTCCAGCAAGGTGAAAAGGTCTCCAACAACATAGCGAAATATGAGGGTCTGATAGCGGGGTTAAAGGCCGCAGCAGCTCTGGGGGTGAAGCGCCTCACCGTCAAGGGCGATTCGCAGCTCCTTGTCAACTTCTCCAACAAGGTGTATGAGCCGAAGGATGAGCACATGGAGGCCTATCTAGCGGAGGTCCGCAGGATGGAAAAGCAGTTCTGGGGGTTGGAATTGAAGCATGTGCCCCGTGGCACCAATCAGGAAGCCGATGACATCGCCAGACGGGCGTCCAGGCGGTTACCTCAGGAGCCTGGCGTCTTTGAAGAGCGACTCTTCAAGCCCTCAGCCCAGCCGTCATTATCAAACACTGCTCAGCCTCGGGAGGAACTCCCCCAGCCACCTGCCTTAGGAGCCCCGGCCTGCAGCCCTGCCTCAGGGGCACGCCTGCTCCTGACTATGGAACCTCAGGAGGAGTGCTGGATCACGGAACTCCGGAGTTATTTAACACAAGGGGCCCTGCCGGAGAAGGAGGAAGAAGCGGAGCGTGTGGCGCAGCAAGCCACGGCATACTGCATCAGGGACAGAGAGCTCTACCGGAAGCGGCCGAACGACGTATCCCTGCACTGCATTTCCAGGGAGCAAGGAAAGGAATTGTTGGAGGACATACACGGCGGGGACTATGGGCATCACTCGTCATCACGGACCCTCGTTGGCAAGGCATTCTAGAGTGGGTTCTATTGGCCCACCACACTCAACGACGCTGTCGAACTGGTGAAGGCTTGTGAAGCCTACCAATTTCACGCCAAACAGATCCATCAGCCGGCGGGAGGCCTGCAGACTATACCCCTTTTGTGGCCATTCGCAGTCTGGGGGCTGGACATTCTGGGCCCGTTCCCTCGGGTGCCAGGGGGCTACCGCTACCTCTACGTCGCCATTGACAAATTCACCAAGTGGGCAGAAGTGGAGGCTGTCCACACCATCCCTGCGGGTTCCGCGGTCAAGTTCATCAGGGGCATCGTGAGCCGGTTCGGGGTGCCGAACCGCATCATCACAGACAACGGTTCGCAGTTCACCAGTAACCTCTTCAAAACATACTGTGCTAACCTTGGAATGCAGATATGCTATGCTTCGGTGGCGCACCCGCGAAGCAACGGCCAGGCCGAACGAGCCAACGCGGAGGTCCTGAGGGGCCTCAAGACTAGGACATTCAAGAAGAAGCTGGAGGCCTGCGGCAGAGGTTGGTACGATGAGCTCCAGTCCATGTTGTGGTCCATCCGCACGACCGCGACCAAGCCGACCGGGGAGACCCCGTTCTTCCTGGTCTATGGAGCCGAAGCAGTCCTCCCTCACGAGGTCAGACATCGCTCCGCACGGGTCCTAGCTTCGATGAGGCACGGCAGGACGCCATGCGGGGGATGGACCTCGTGCTGGGGGAGGAACACCGCCGAGAAGCCGCGTTGCGAGCGGCGAGGTACCAACAAGCACTACGACGATATCACTGTCGCAACATTTGCCCCAGGACTCTTGAGGTAGGAGACCTCGTGCTCAGGCGGGCCCTCTCTAGGGAGGGGCTGCACAAGCTCTCTCCCATGTGGGAGGGCCCGTTCAAGGTTGCTCATGTTTCCAGGCCAGGCTCCGTGCGCTTGGAGACTCAGGAGGGGGAGCCGATCCAGAACGCATGGAACATCCAGCACCTCCGAAGGTTCTACCCCTAAAAGGCCCAGAGCCTGTAAAGAAGGCAGACGCCTATGAAGACTATCCCTTTTTGGAAAAGGCCCAGAGCCTGTGAAGAAGGCAAACGCCTGTGAAGACCCTGTCGTTGTGCCCAAGAAGGGGGGAAAGGAACGCATGTGTGTCGACTTCACCAACCTCAACAAGGCATGCCCGCAAGATCCGTTCCCGCTCCCCTGCATCGACTAGATCGTCGATTCCACCGCGGAGTGCGACCTGCTCTGCTTCCTGGACGCCTTCTCTGGGTATCACCAGATCAAGGTGGCAGTAGAAGACATCGAGAAGACCGCCTTCTTAACCCCATGCGGGGTGTACTGCTATACATGCATGCCATTTGGGCTGCGTAACGCAGGGGCGACCTTTCAGCGGCTGATGCACATCACCTTGGGCCCGCAACTCGGGAAGAATGTCGAAGCTTACGTTGACGACATTGTGGTGAAATCTCGGGAGGCCAAGACCCTGATACAAGACCTGGAGGAGACCTTCGCGAGCCTCGACGCAGTGAACCTGCAGCTCAACCCAGAGAAGTGTGTGTTCGGGGTCCCCTCAGGCAAGCTCTTGGGCTTTCTCGTGTCCCATCGAGGCATCAAGGCTAACCCGGAGAAGGTTAAGGCGGTCGAGGACATGAGCCCGCCGAAAACCCTCAGAGAAATGCAGAAGCTCACCGGACGCGTGACCGCGCTAGGGCGCTTCATCTCCAAACTGGGGGAGCGAGCACTGCCTTTCTTCCAGCTAATGAAGAAGAAGGGGCCTTCTGAATGAACTGAAGAGGCAGATAAGGCGTTTCAAGATCTCAATAGGTACCTAACCAGTCCCCCAGTCATGGTGGCTCCGCGCCCTCGAGAGCCCCTGCTGCTCTACCTCACCGCCACTCCCTACTCTGCCAGCGTAGCCCTGGTGGCGGTTAGGGAGGAGCGCCAAATCAGAGCCACATCAGTAGCTCGAGACAAGGCAAAGCAGGAACAAGGAAGGCCCATAGGAGACGTAACCGCGACTGAGGAAGATCAGCCACCGAAGAGTGCACCGGAAGCAGGAGAGGCCACTCGCCTGGACGGTCGACCTCCCGAGGCCACGTCACCTCGCGAAGCGCCCTTGCCTCCGGAGGGCGCCACGAACACTGATGCTCTCAGCCTTGTTGAGCACCCAGTCTACTTTGTCAGCACGGTGTTACGGGACGCGAGGGCACGGTACCCCATGCCTCAAAAGCTCCTCCTCGCACTACTGGTGGCCTCGCGCAAGCTGCGTCACTAATTCCAAGGTCATCCCATCAAGGCCGTCTCGTCATACCCCTTGGAGAGAGTGCTCAGGAGCCCTAACTCAGCCGTACGGGTCGACGAGTGGAACATAGAACTACAGGCGTTCCAGCTCGAGTTCAGCACGACCAGGGTCATCAAAGGAGCAGCGTCAGCGGATTTCGTGTCAGAATGGACGGAGGCACCAGGCCTCAAGGACAACGAGGATCGGTCCCTCTCCCCAGGGAGTGAGGCGCCGGAAGGCTGGGTCATGTACTTCGATGGGGCGTTCTCCAGGCACGGCGCTGGGGCAGGTGCGGTGCTGATATCGCCCACTCAGGACAAGCTCTACTACGTCGTACAGCTCTGTTTCCAGCAAGGCGAAAAGGTCTCCAACAACATAGCGGAATATGAGGGTCTGATAGCGGGGTTAAAGGCCGCAGCAGCTCTGGGGGTGAAGCGCCTCACCGTCAAGGGCGATTCGCAGCTCCTTGTCAACTTCTCCAACAAGGTGTATGAGCCGAAGGATGAGCACATGGAGGCCTATCTAGCGGAGGTCCGCAGGATGGAAAAGCAGTTCTGGGGGTTGGAATTGAAGCATGTGCCCCGTGGCACCAATCAGGAAGCCGATGACATCGCCAGACGGGCGTCCAGGCGGTTACCTCAGGAGCTTGGCGTCTTTGAAGAGCGGCTCTTCAAGCCCTCAGCCCAGCCGTCATTATCAAACACTGCTCAGCCTCGGGAGGAACTCCCCCAGCCACCTGCCTTAGGAGCCCCGGCCTGCGGCCCTGCCTCAGGGGCACGCCTGCTCCTGACTATGGAACCTCAGGAGGAGTGCTGGATCACGGAACTCCGGAGTTATTTAACACAAGGGGCCCTGCCGGAGAAGGAGGAAGAAGCGGAGCGTGTGGCGTGGCAAGCCACGGCATACTGCATCAGGGACGGAGAGCTCTACCGGAAGCGGCCGAACGACGTATCCCTGCACTGCATTTCCAGGGAGCAAGGAAAGGAATTGTTGGAGGACATACACGGCGGGGACTATGGGCATCACTCGTCATCACGGACCCTCGTTGGCAAGGCATTCCACAGTGGGTTCTATTGGCCCACCACACTCAACGACGCTGTCGAACTGGTGAAGGCTTGTGAAGCCTACCAATTTCACGCCAAACAGATCCATCAGCCGGCGGGAGGCCTGCAGACTATACCCCTTTTGTGGCCATTCGCAGTCTGGGGGCTGGACATTCTGGGCCCGTTCCCTCGGGTGCCAGGGGGCTACCGCTACCTCTACGTCGCCATTGACAAATTCACCAAGTGGGCAGAAGTGGAGGCTGTCCACACCATCCCTGCGGGTTCCGCGGTCAAGTTCATCAGGGGCATCGTGAGCCGGTTCGGGGTGCCGAACCGCATCATCACAGACAACGGTTCGCAGTTCACCAGTAACCTCTTCAAAACATACTGTGCTAACCTTGGAATGCAGATATGCTATGCTTCGGTGGCGCACCCGCGAAGCAACGGCCAGGCCGAACGAGCCAACGCGGAGGTCCTGAGGGGCCTCAAGACTAGGACATTCAAGAAGAAGCTGGAGGCCTGCGGCAGAGGTTGGTACGATGAGCTCCAGTCCGTGTTGTGGTCCATCCGCACGACCGCGACCAAGCCGACCGGGGAGACCCCGTTCTTCCTGGTCTATGGAGCCGAAGCAGTCCTCCCTCACGAGGTCAGACATCGCTCCGCACGGGTCCTAGCTTCGATGAGGCACGGCAGGACGCCATGCGGGGGATGGACCTCGTGCTGGGGGAGGAACACCGCCGAGAAGCCGCGTTGCGAGCGGCGAGGTACCAACAAGCACTACGACGATATCACTTCCGCAACATTTGCCCCAGGACTCTTGAGGTAGGAGACCTCGTGCTCAGGTGGGCCCTCTCTAGGGAGGGGCTGCACAAGCTCTCTCCCATGTGGGAGGGCCCGTTCAAGGTTGCTCATGTTTCTAGGCCAGGATCCGTGCGCTTGGAGACTCAGGAGGGGGAGCCGATCCAGAACGCATGGAACATCCAGCACCTCCGAAGGTTCTACCCCTAAAAGGCCCAGAGCCTGTAAAGAAGGCAGACGCCTGTGAAGACTATCCCTTTTTGGAAAAGGCCCAGAGCCTGTGAAGAAGGCAAACGCCTGTGAAGACCCTGTCGTTGTGCCCAAGAAGGGGGGAAAGGAACGCATGTGTGTCGACTTCACCAACCTCAACAAGGCATGCCCGCAAGATCCGTTCCCGCTCCCCTGCATCGACCAGATCGTCGATTCCACCGCGGAGTGCGACCTGCTCTGCTTCCTGGACGCCTTCTCTGGGTATCACCAGATCAAGGTGGCAGTAGAAGACATCGAGAAGACCGCCTTCTTAACCCCATGTGGGGTGTACTGCTATACATGCATGCCATTTGGGCTGCGTAACGCAGGGGCGACCTTTCAGCGGCTGATGCACATCACCTTGGGCCCGCAACTCGGGAAGAATGTCGAAGCTTACGTTGACGACATTGTGGTGAAATCTCGGGAGGCCAAGACCCTGATACAAGACCTGGAGGAGACCTTCGCGAGCCTCGACGCAGTGAACCTGCAGCTCAACCCAGAGAAGTGTGTGTTCGGGGTCCCCTCAGGCAAGCTCTTGGGCTTTCTCGTGTCCCATCGAGGCATCAAGGCTAACCCGGAGAAGGTTAAGGCGGTCGAGGACATGAGCCCGCCGAAAACCCTCAGAGAAATGCAGAAGCTCACCGGACGCGTGACCGCGCTAGGGCGCTTCATCTCCAAACTGGGGGAGCGAGCACTGCCTTTCTTCCAGCTAATGAAGAAGAAGGGGCCTTCTGAATGAACTGAAGAGGCAGATAAGGCGTTTCAAGATCTCAATAGGTACCTAACCAGTCCCCCAGTCATGGTGGCTCCGCGCCCTCGAGAGCCCCTGCTGCTCTACCTCGCCGCCACTCCCTACTCTGCCAGCGTAGCCCTGGTGGCGGTTAGGGAGGAGCGCCAAATCAGAGCCACATCAGTAGCTCGAGACAAGGCAAAGCAGGAACAAGGAAGGCCCACAGGAGACGTAACCGCGGCTGAGGAAGATCAGCCGCCGAAGAGTGCACCGGAAGCAGGAGAGGCCACTCGCCTGGACGGTCGACCTCCCGAGGCCACGTCACCTCGCGAAGCGCCCTTGCCTCCGGAGGGCGCCACGAACACTGATGCTCTCAGCCTTGTTGAGCACCCAGTCTACTTTGTCAGCACGGTGTTACGGGACGCGAGGGCACGGTACCCCATGCCTCAAAAGCTCCTCCTCGCACTACTGGTGGCCTCGCGCAAGCTGCGTCACTAATTCCAAGGTCATCCCATCAAGGTCGTCTCGTCATACCCCTTGGAGAGAGTGCTCAGGATCCCTAACTCAGCCGGACGGGTCGACGAGTGGAACATAGAACTGCAGGCGTTCCAGCTCGAGTTCAGCACGACCAGGGTCATCAAAGGAGCAGCGTCAGCGGATTTCGTGTCAGAATGGATGGAGGCACTAGGCCTCAAGGACAACGAGGATCGGTCCCTCTCCCCAGGGAGTGAGGCGCCGGAAGGCTGGGTCATGTACTTAGATGGGGCGTTCTCCAGGCACGGCACTGGGGCAGGTGCGGTGCTGATATCGCCCACTCAGGACAAGCTCTACTACGTCGTACAGCTCTGTTTCCAGCAAGGCGAAAAGGTCTCCAACAACATAGCGGAATATGAGGGTCTGATAGCGGGGTTAAAGGCCGCAGCAGCTCTGGGGGTGAAGCGCCTCACCGTCAAGGGCGATTCGCAGCTCCTTGTCAACTTCTCCAACAAGGTGTATGAGCCGAAGGATGAGCACATGGAGGCCTATCTAGCGGAGGTCCGCAGGATGGAAAAGCAGTTCTGGGGGTTGGAATTGAAGCATGTGCCCCGTGGCACCAATCAGGAAGCCGATGACATGGCCAGACGGGCGTCCAGGCGGTTACCTCAGGAGCCTGGCGTCTTTGAAGAGCGGCTCTTCAAGCCCTCAGCCCAGCCGTCATTATCAAACACTGCTCAGCCTCGGGAGGAACTCCCCCAGCCACCTGCCTTAGGAGCCCCGGCCTGCGGCCCTGCCTCAGGGGCACGCCTGCTCCTGACTATGGAACCTCAGGAGGAGTGCTGTATCACGGAACTCCGGAGTTATTTAACACAAGGGGCCCTGCCGGAGAAGGAGGAAGAAGCGGAGCGTGTGGCGCGGCAAGCCACGGCATACTTCATCAGGGACGGAGAGCTCTACCGGAAGCGGCCGAACGACGTATCCCTGCACTGCATTTCCAGGGAGCAAGGAAAGGAATTGTTGGAGGACATACACGGCGGGGACTATGGGCATCACTCGTCATCACGGACCCTCGTTGGCAAGGCATTCCGCAGTGGGTTCTATTGGCCCACCACACTCAACGACGCTGTCGAACTGGTGAAGGCTTGTGAAGCCTACCAATTTCACGCCAAACAGATCCATCAGCCGGCGGGAGGCCTGCAGACTATACCCCTTTTGTGGCCATTCGCAGTCTGGGGGCTGGACATTCTGGGCCCGTTCCCTCGGGTGCCAGGGGGCTACCGCTACCTCTACGTCGCCATTGACAAATTCACCAAGTGGGCAGAAGTGGAGGCTGTCCACACCATCCCTGCGGGTTCCGCGGTCAAGTTCATCAGGGGCATCGTGAGCCGGTTCGGGGTGCCGAACCGCATCATCACAGACAACGGTTCGCAGTTCACCAGTAACCTCTTCAAAACATACTGTGCTAACCTTGGAATGCAGATATGCTATGCTTCGGTGGCGCACCCGCGAAGCAACGGCCAGGCCGAACGAGCCAACGCGGAGGTCCTGAGGGGCCTCAAGACCAGGACATTCAAGAAGAAGCTGGAGGCCTGCGGCAGAGGTTGGTACGATGAGCTCCAGTCCGTGTTGTGGTCCATCCGCACGACCGCGACCAAGCCGACCGGGGAGACCCCGTTCTTCCTGGTCTATGGAGCCGAAGCAGTCCTCCCTCACGAGGTCAGACATCGCTCCGCGCGGGTCCTAGCTTCGATGAGGCACAGCAGGACGCCATGCGGGGGATGGACCTCGTGCTGGGGGAGGAACACCGCCGAGAAGCCGCGTTGCGAGCGGCGAGGTACCAACAAGCACTATGACGATATCACTGCCGCAACATCTGCCCCAGGACTCTTGAGGTAGGAGACCTCGTGCTCAGGCGGGCCCTCTCTAGGGAGGGGCTGCACAAGCTCTCTCCCATGTGGGAGGGCCCGTTCAAGGTTGCTCATGTTTCCAGGCCAGGCTCCGTGCGCTTGGAGACTCAGGAGGGGGAGCCGATCCAGAACGCATGGAACATCCAGCACCTCCGAAGGTTCTACCCCTAAAAGGCCCAGAGCCTGTAAAGAAGGCAAACGCCTGTGAAGACTATCCCTTTTTGGAAAAGGCCCAGAGCCTGTGAAGAAGGCAAACGCCTGTGAAGACTATCCCTTTTTGGAAAAGGCCCAGAGCATGTGAAGAAGGCAAACGCCTGTGAAGACTATCCCTTTTTGGAAAAGGCCCAGAGCCTGTGAAGAAGGCAAACGCCTTGAAGACTATCCCTTTTTGGAAAAGGCCCAGAGCCTGTGAAGAAGGCAAACGCCTATGAAGCTGCCGTGTTTCGGAAAAGGCCCGGAGCCTGTGAAGAAGGCAAACGCCTATGAAGCTGCCGTGTTTCGGAAAAGGCCCGGAGCCTGTGAAGAAGGCAAGTGCCTGTGAAGCTCATTACACCTAAGAAGAAAGGCCCGGAGCCTGTGAAGAAGGCCAACGCCTGTGAAGCTCGCCGCCCGTGACACTCTCACGTAATAATGAGTGGGGTTGTACACGCCCCGGAGTCTCAGGAGCGCCGGCCTCAGGCCTTGGGGCTCCCTCCCACGCCAAGTGGCAGCACTTAGCTCCGCGCTGGTGAGAAGACGTCGAAGACTAGATTAGGTGCCGGACGCGGCTTTTTCATTTGCTTTCCGCAGTTGGCTCGCTTTGTTTGCAGTTGAAGTCTTGTTGAAATTATTGCTATCATTGGTTTATATTTCGTCGATTTTCACTCCCCCGTTTTGATTCCTCTTGCAAAAGGCCTCGCGAGGGAGGGCAGCCAAATGCCCTCCCAAGGGTTCCTGTTCTAATCGTTCTAAGGTTTCACGACTCGGGTCCATTGCGGGAGCACCCCTCCAGTCCATGCCCCTCGGGCACCGCGACACACACACAGGGCCTGGGTCGGTCGCCCCCCACGGCTGGGGCCGGGAACTATTTACGTGCAGACACACAGCTAAAAAGCACGAAAGCTAAATCAAGGAAACAAAAGGAAAAGAAAGGACAAGCCCGGCGCGGCTCGCCTCGCTCCGGCCAGCGGAGGCGACTCGGGATGCCTCCGGGGCTCAGGCGGACTCCCTCTCTCGCTTCACCGGGGCGCGGCGACGGGCGGACGAGTCGCCGCCTCCCAAGCAAGCTCGACGGCGTGGGGGCTGACTGCGGCCACCGCTGGAGGAGTCGCCTGAAGAAGAGTTGATGAAGCTTGGGGAGCCTTGGGCGCCGCCATCCGTGCGGGCGCTGTCTCCTCCATCGACGTTGGGGCGGGCCCCCGGCCGCGGTCATCGTCCTCGGGGCAACACCCCGCGCGGCGACCATCTTCCCCAAACACCCTCACATAGAGGGTGGCATCGCCGTCAAACCTGAAGTGCAGGGTGCACCTATGCTCCAAGCCGCGAGCATGGGCGAACGCCTGCCAACCACGAGTCAAGGCCAAGCTCCCGGTGGCAGAGACCTCCAGTGCAGCCCACGAGGCCCGGCTGCAGCAGCCGTCCGCCTGAAGCCAGAGGCCGCCCGGGGCACCAGCAGGGAGCTCACCAAGGAGGAAGCGAGGGAGATGGAGCCGGGCGCTAGTCGGCTCCGCCGCCCAAATGACGAACTCCGGCAGCACCTACACAGCGCGAGAGCGCGGCCTGGGGGAGCGCGCAACCCAGGCGCGTCCCCCGGCCACAGCGGCTCGCCCGCCACCATGCTGGGAGCCATCTCCATGACCACTGAACGCTGCTGAGGCGGCCACGAGATGCTTCCGAGGGCGCCCTCGACCGCGATTGGGCGGAGGAGAGGCAGGCTCAACCTGGTGGGCCTTCCCCTTTTCCGCAGCCGAGAGCCGCTTCGATGGAGCCATGGAGGAGAAGGAGAAAGCAAGGAGAGATGGACTGGGAGGGAACGCGCGGTGCCATACTTATAGCTGGCGAAGGCCAACCGTCGGCCTCCACGATCACAGGTAATCATGACATGATTTGCATGCAGGGACTTGTCCAATCCGCGCGATCCTCGAGGCATTGTGGGGAAGCGGAGGCGCCCACGTCCAATCAACCGCCACACGGCGCCCAAGGCCGCAGGCTCTTAGGGCCCGCGGCGCTTCGCCCTTGCCCTTTCGCCTCTTGGCACGGCCAAGTCCATGCACGCCTTGGGCCCGGGGGCTACTGTCGGCGTTCTGGGAACGGGGGTCCCCAGACTTGCCTGCCTGCGGCCTGCGGCGTGGCTAAAAAGGGGGCCCAGCATGGCCCATCTTCATCAACACAAGACCCAAGACCCTCGCGAGGGGCCAAGCCTCGCGGGGCGGACGACACGGCGCCTCCTCAGGCACGGCCTCGTCGGGCTGGCTCACGAGGAGGCGGAGAGATCAAGGCGGGGAACCTCGCGAGGTGCCCATGACGCAAGCCATGACGACCGAGGGTGCCAGGCGGGCGCCAGTCTGCGCAGTGTCTCCCTTTCCTCTTTGGTGCAAAGGGGGCAAGCGCAGGCGAGAGGATCAAGCAAAGGCATCCATTTCGGTGCAACGAGACCAAGACCAGTCCAACGGTGGGAAGGAGGTCATCGTGGAGCCCAGAACGGCGTCACCACAGGGCCTTTGGCAGGCGAGAACCAACTTTATCAGGATAAGTGTACCAGATGTTCCCCTTCGAATTGGCCAATTGTTGGCGCCCTTCCCGCTCAATATTTGGGAAGAGGCCGAGGGCCTTTGCCTATAAATAGGACTAGCCACCCCCAGGGTAGAGGCATCTAGCAATCTAGAGGCATCGAGAATTGGGTATTTAGAATCTGAGCAAGCAGAGAGCAAGTGAGAGAGAGAGAAGGGCGACTGAACTCCCCCTAGCAATTCATCGTCCTAGCTAAGAGCAGACCCTCGCGAGGCTGTTCTTCCTTGTATTGTTCATCATCATCAGCCCAAGAGGCAATCCACCCACCACAAACTAGAGTAGGGTATTACACCACAATGGTGGCCCAAACTAGTATAAACCCTGTGTCTCTTGTGTTGTTCTTTCAGTAGTTAGATCTTTGCGAGACGGAGAGGTAGAGGACATAATCTCCGCGCGCACCCCAGAGTTCGAACCTTAAGGGTCTGCCGGAACCCGAAATCCGACACATCCCGGTACACCGCCGGAGGCACTCATATAGTCATATTTTGTTCTAGTATCGAGTTGTAATCCTTGAGTTGTCCCAAAAAAGGAAAAAAAAGAAAGGCCAAATAAAAAAAGGCAAAAAAAGAGATAGGCCAAATAAAAAGAAAGGCCTAGAAGGGACAATGCTACTAGCCTTTTTCCACTCTTGTGCTTCAAAGTAGCACAATGATCTTCATGATAGAGAGTTTCTTATATTGTCACTTTCATATACTAGTGGAAAATTTTCATTATAGAACTTGGCTTGTATATTCCAACAATGGGCTTCCTCAATTGCCCTAGGTCTTCGTGAGCAACCAAGTAGGACGCAACCCACTTAGTTTCTTTTGTTGAGCTTTCATACATTTATAGCTCTAGTGCATCCGTTGCATGGCAATCGCTACTCCTCACATTGACATCAATTGATGGGCATCTCCATAGCCAGTTGATTAGCTGCATCAATGTGAGACTTTATCCTTTTTTTGTCTTCTCCACACAACCTCCATCATCATATTATATTCCACCCATAGTGTTATGTCCATGGCTCACACTCATTTATTGCGTGAAAGTTGAAAAAGTTTGAAAATACTAAAGTATGAAACAATTGCTTGGCTTGTCATCGGGGTTGTGCATGATGAGAGCATTTTGTGTGACAAAAATGAAGCATAGCCAAACTGTATGATTTTGTAGGGATGAGCTTTCTTTGGCCATGTTATATTGAGAAGACATAATTGCTTAGTTAGTATGCTTGAAGTATTATTATTTTCATGTCAATATTAAACTTTTGTCTTGAATCTTTCGGATCTGAACATTCATGCCACAATAAAGAAAATTACATTGAAAATTATGTTCGGTAGCATTCCACATCAAAAATTCTATTTTTATCATTTACCTACTCGAGGACGAGCAGGAATTAAGCTTGGGGATGCTTGATACGTCTCCAACCTATCTATAATTTTTTATTGTTCCATGCTACTATATTATCCATCTAGGATGTTTTATATGCATTTATATGCTATCTTATATGATTTTTGGGACTAACCTATTAACCTAGAGCCCAGTGCCAATTTATGTTTTTTCCTTGTTTTTAAGTATCGCAGAAAAGGAAAACCAAACGGAGTCCAATTGACCTGAAATTACACGGAGATTATTTTTGGACCAGAAGAAGCCCACGGAGTATCGGAGATGGGCCAGAAGAGTCCCGAGGCACCCACGAGGGTGGGGGCGCGCCCTACCCCCCTAGGCGCGCCCCCTACCTCGTGGCCACCTCGGTGACCCCCCTGACTTGTTCCTGACGCCAAAAATCCCTATAAATATAGAAACCCCCGAAAAGAAGCCTAGATCGGGAGTTCCGCCACCGCAAGCCTTTATAGCCATCAAAAACCAATCGGGACCCTGTTCCGGCACCCTCCCGGAAGGGGGATCCCTCACGGGTGGCCATCTTCATCATACCAGCGCTCTCCATGACGAGGAGGGATTAGTTCACCCTTGGGGCTGAGGGTATGTACCAGTAGCTATGTGTTTGATCTCTCTCTCTCTCTCTCTCTCTCTCTCGTGTTCTTGATTCGGCACGATCTTGATGTATCGCGAGCTTTGCTATTATAGTTGGATCTTATAATGTTTCTCCCCCTGTACTCTCTTGTAATGGATTGCGTTTTCCCTTTGAAGATATCTTATCGGATTGAGTCTTTAAGGATTTGAGAACACTTGATGTATGCCTTGCATGTGCTTATCTATGGTGACAATGGGATATTCACATGATCTACTTCATGTATGTTTTCGTGATCAACTTGCAGGTTCAGTGACCTTGTGAACTTATGCATCGGGGTTGGCACACGTTTTCTTCTTGACTCTCCGGTAGAAACTTTGGGGCACTCTTTGAAGTACTTTGTGTTTTGAATAGATGAATCTGAGATTGTGTGATGCATATCATATAATCATACCCACGGATACTTGCGGTGACATTGGAGTATCTAGGTGACATTAGGGTTTTGGTTGATTTGTGTCTTAAGGTGTTATTCTAGTACGAACTCTAGGGTAGATCGAACGGAAAGAATAGCTTCGTGTTATTTTACTACAGACTCTTGAATATATCGAATAGAAAGGATAACTTTGAGGTGGTTTCGTACCCTACAATAATCTCTTTGTTTGTTATCCGCTATTAGTAACTTTGGAGTGACTCTTTGTTGCATGTTGAGGGATAGTTATATGATCCAATTATGTTATTATTGTTGAGAGAACTTGCGCTAGTGAAAGTATGAACCCTAGGCCTTGTTTCCTAGCATTACAATACCGTTTACGCTCACTTTTATTATTAGTTACCTTGCTGTTTTTATATTTTTAGATTACAAAACCTATATCTACCATCATATTGCACTTGTATCACCATCTCTTTGCCGAACTAGTGCACCTATAAAATTTACCATTGTATTGGGTGTGTTGGGGACACAAGAGGCTCTTTGTTATTTGGTTGCAGGGTTGTTTGAGAGAGACCATCTTCATCATACGCCTCCCACTGATTGATAAACCTTAGGCCATCCACTTGAGGGAAATTTGCTACTGTCCTACAAACCTCTGCACTTGGAGGCCCAACAACGTCTACAAGAAGAAGGTTGTGTAGTAGACATCAAGTTTCAACTAGGTTGTGGCCCGTCTAGCCCAGACTTATATTTTACGCTCACCACATGACCAGCCCGGCTATTTTTTCTTTGTCAAAATGAGCCTATTTTATTTTTTCTGAAGAATACCCAATCCAGGCCTACTTATATTTCTACGCCATGATGAGCTGCAACTCTTTCAAGACGGCTGCAAATCTTAAAAGTAATACGAAATGGGTTGTAAATATAAAAAATAGGCGACAAACTGGGAATTACTTCCAAATTTCTGAATTTTTTTCACATTTTCAGATTCCAATTTCACTAGGATTTAACCTAATTTAAATATATCTTCAAAGTACTTTAAATCTGGCTTGTCATTTTGGTATTAAAAATATTTTGGACCCCACCGAAATATGCGAAATTTCATTTAAATTTTTAACCCTAGCCCTGGCCAACAAAAAAACGGACTGCAGTAAATTGCATAAGAAGTTGCAATGAGCTATAAATTATTAAAAAAATAGGGAATGGTCTGACTTGTCGACCTATTAAGTTGACGCGTATGCAAGATTTTTTTACTTATTATATATGTCAACTATCGATTCTAGCATACGTAACCGTTGGATGTCAATCCAACGGCCGTCGTGCTTCTTCAATCTCTGATCTTCTTGCTCCAGCCGCCAAATCCAGCGCCGACAGGACCGCCTGCTCCCGCCTCCCATGACCGGTTGTGCTGCCGCGCAGGCCTCACTGCCCCCTACTACTCCTACTGCTAGCCAGGCCATCCCTCTACTCACCCACATCCCTCCACTACTGTGGCTTTGCTACCTCCGGGTCATTCCCTTCCAGGGTCTCATCATCGTCTATCGCGCTGGTGTTCTCGGCACGGCATGGTCAACGTTGTCAACAAACGACAACATCGGAAGAGGGATGTACATGGAGAGGCTCATAGTTGGGACCCACCTGGTCCATGGCCGCACGCAAGCAAGTACCTCCTTATTACACCAAAAAGAATGAATCCTCCCAATGACAGCTAGGACCCACCAGCTATATCTTGGCATGGAAGGAAGTGCCTCCTTATTAAGTGAAAAATAACA
The DNA here is from genome assembly GCA_032464435.1 of Aegilops umbellulata. Lineage (NCBI taxonomy): Eukaryota > Viridiplantae > Streptophyta > Magnoliopsida > Poales > Poaceae > Aegilops > Aegilops umbellulata. The sequence continues at coordinate 295,139,655 of CP136060.1, forward strand.
AGTGCTCCCCATGATAGCTGGGGCCCACCAGATTTGGAGGCTGACTTGTGGCCCTACTAAGTTGACGAGTACGCAGGGCTTTGTCAACTTAGTCAACAAACGATTCTATCACCAGTGACTGTTGGATTGTTAACATCCAGCGACTGTCCTGCTTCTTCAACCTCTGATTTTCTTGCTCCAGCCGTCCAAACCACCGTTTTCTCCTGTACATGTGGCTGGCTCTGCTGCCACGGAGGCCTCACCGCCCCCTAATACTCCCACCACTGGTCAGGCCATCCCTCTACTCACCCACACCCCATGTTATTCTGCAGCGATGGCAGCCTCACACCATAGCCGAACCAGTCAACTCTCGTACTACCCTCTGCATGTTCCCAGGCCCCGCGTCGTTCCCTGATTCACCGTCATCCACCGCCTGGTGCTGTGCACCCGACGTGGTCAATGTGGTTAACGAATGATAGCGATCGGAAGAGGACTGTACACGGTGAGGCTGACAGATGGACCCACCAGCTACATCTTCACACACAAGGAAGTGCCTCCTTGTTACGCGCAAAAAAAGGAATCCTCTCCCTGTTAGCTCGGACCCACCAGCTACATCTTCGCACGCAAGGAAGTGCCTCCTTATCCTCCCTAACAGCCGGGACCCGCCCAATCGAAGCGTACGTAGTGTTGTCATTCTGGTTGCAAATGTGTGCGTACATACTGGTCCATCGGTCTTTCTGCCATGATGAACCGTGGCCCAGTAAGAAGTGGTAGATGTTCAAGCAGTCCCGTCTATATCGTGTACACGTACGTACATACATATGGACGGGGTGTCAAACGCCTACTCACGCATACGTACGGCCAGGGCTCGTGTACATGGAGAGGCAGCAGAGGGCAGCAACGGTGTCATGTTCATCGGCAGCCAACCTGCTGGGTCGGAACGGAGAAATTGTGTCGTGTTCATCAGGAGGCAATGGAATGCGTCATGTTCATCAGGATCCAACCAGCTTGGACGGAACAACAGAAACGAGTCCTGGCGTACCGCAGAATGGAGGAAACGGCCTTCTGTTCGACCGCCTACGGTCGATTCACCAGAAGGGGTATGGCGTACCGCAAAACGGAGGAAACAGACTTCTCTTCGACCTCCTACTGTCGAAACAAAGTCTTGTTGATTGGGAGGGGTGTGGCATACCACAAACGGAGGAAACTGACTTCTCTTCGACCTCCTGCCGTCAAAACAGGGGTCCTGTTCATCGGGAGGGGTGTGGCGTACCGCAAAATGGGACTCCATGGGCTACTGTTCATCCATCGTCTATACTGCCTCACTCGAGCCTCCACGGTCTACTGTTCATCCACCGCTGACCTCCTCTACCTCCACCCGCGACTGTTCATCCACGACGTCTCCCTCCTGCCTCCATCAGCTATTGTTCATCCACTGGCTCCTGTTCATCCAGCCTCCATCGGCTACTGTTCAACCGGCCCTCCATGGGTTACTGTTCATCCAGCCCTCCATGTGCTACTGTTCAACCAGCCCTCCACGGGGTCATGTTCATCCACCCCCAACCAGCCCTCCACGTGCTACTGTTCAACCAGCCCTCCACGGGGTCATGTTCATCCACCACAACCGGCTCGATCGGGGTCCGGTTCATCCAGCGGCAATGGCATCTACTAACACGGTCCTGTTCATCCAACCCCCACCGGGAATTGTTCATCCAACCCCCAACAACGCTCACTGATCATCAAGAGGCAGCAGGTTCGATCGTCTTCCGTTAGCAGCAGTAACGAAGGAATCGCTTGATCCGGTTCAGTTAATAGCCAGGGATCGATCGATCGCTCGGGTTCAGTAATGCGTAGCCAGTGCAATAGCTCGGGTTCAGTAGGCGAATGCCTCGCTCTGGTTCAGTTAGAGCCCAACGCCTCGCACCCACGCTCGTACGTGTACGAGAGAAACGTGCAATCCCTCCGTGCATCGCTCGGCCCCAACCACCCACCGTAACCGGGAACTCCCCGATATTTTCTTCGCCCTCGCTTCTACCATGATTTTTTCCATCATGGACGGCCCAAAGAATGTCATGCAGTTGTGTCTCCACCAACCCAGGACGAAAAGCCCATTTTCTGTCATGATTTTTTGTCATAGAAGTAGGAGCCCACCACATCTATGATGATACCGGGTTTTGTCACAATTATCATCATAGAAGTGTCATAAGCATGACACAAAAAAATGGTTCGGCCCAAAATGTCATGGATGTGTCTTCTTTTTGTAGTGGTGAGTGTTATCCAACATAGTTATCCATCACTGGTCCAATGCATACAAGCTTTTACAATATTGATCTTTGCTAAGTTACTATTGTCGTTGTCGCTGTTACAATCACTACAAAACTACCACTCTAACCATTACTGTTACTATTGCTATTGTTACCACTGTTGACAAACTATCATATTACTGTGCTACTTCTACTTCTTGACTTGCATTGGTTTTTTCCTTAAAGAGGAAAGGGTGATGCAGGAAAGTAGAGATAAGTATTTCCCTCAGTCGAGAACCAAGGTATAAATCCAGTAGGAGGAACACACAAGTCACCAATGGTTGCACCTACACAAACAAATAAATACTTGCAGCCAACGTGATAAAGGGGTTGTCAATCCCTTCACGGTTACTTGCAAGGATGAGATCTGATAGAGATAGGTATAAAAGATAAGTAAATTTAAAAATAAAGTAAAGGTAAATAAATTGTAGCAAGCTATTTTTGGGTTTTTGGTTTTGTAGATCTAAAAATAATATGATAAAAGATAGATCCGAGGGCCATAGTTTTCACTAGAGGCTTCTCTCTTGAAACAACGCATACAGTGGGAAACAGATTATTGTTGAGCAACTGATAGAAAACCCCAAAGTTATGACGATATCTAAGGCAATGATCATGAATACATGCATCATGTCTGTGACAAGTGGACCGACTCCTGCCTGCATCTACTACTATTACTCCACACATCGACCGCTGTCCAACATGCATCTAGTGTATCAAGTTAACAAGAACGGAGTAACGCCTTAAGCAAGATGACACGATGTAGAGGGGTAGATTTTAATCAATATGAATAAACCCCACATTTTTATCCTTAATGGCAACAATACAAATATGTGGCATGTCCCCTTCTGTCACTGGCAATAAGCACGACAAGATTGCCCATTACAAAGCACCTCTCCCATGGCAAGAAAAATCAATCTATTTTGCCAAACCAAATCAATAGATCGGAGAGAAATACAAAGCTATCTTAATCATGCATAAAAGACTTGAGAGAAGACTCAAATGATATTCATAGATAATCTAATCATAAATCCACAAATCATCGGATCTCAACAAATGCACCGCAAAAGAAGATTACATCGAATAGATCTCCAAGAACATCGAGGAGAACATTGTATTGAAGATCAAAGAGAGGGAACAATCCATCTAGCTACTAGATAGGGAACCATAGGTCTGTGGCAAACTACTCACACATCATCGGAAGGGCAGAAAGGTTTATGTACAGGCCCTTCGTGATCAAATCCCCCTCCGGCGGAGGACCGGAACAGGTCTCCAGATGGGATCTCACGAGGATAGAAACTTGCGGCAGCGGAAAAGTATTTTTTTGTTTGCTCTATGGTATATGGGGAATATTTGGGTATTTATAGAGCAAAGAATAGGGTTAGAGGAGCATCAGGGGGGCCACAAGCCTGTGAGGCACTCCCCCCATAGGGAGCGCCCTCTGAGCTTGTCACCAACAAGTGGCCCCTCTGACCTCCTCGCGAAGGTTCCTCGGTGTCTTCTGGTCCAAGAAAAATCATCAAAAAGTTTTATTCCGTTTGGTATTGATTTTCTGTAAAACACAAAAACAAGGAAAAACAGCAACTGGCACTAGGTTAAATAGGTTAGTCCCAAAAAATGATATAAATAACATAATAATGCATATAAAACATCCAAGATGGATAATATAATAGCATGGAACAATAAAAAAGTATAGATACGTTGCAGACGTCTCAAGCATCCCCAAGCTTAATTCATGCTCGTCCTCGAGTAGGTAAACGATAAAAACAAAATTTTTGATGTGGAATGCTACCTAACATGTTTATCCTGTACTCTTTCTTAATGTCATGAATATTTAGATCCATAAGATTTAAAACAAAAGTTTAATATTGACATAAAAATAATAATACTTCAAGCATACTAAAAAGCAATCATGTCTTCTCAAAATATCATGGCTAAAGAAAGTTATCCCTACAAACTCGTATAATCTTGTCATGCTCTATCTTCTTAACACAAAGTATTTATCATGCACAACCCTGATGACAAGCCAAGCAATTGGTTCATACTTTTTAACGTGCTTTAGCTTTTTCAACTCTCACGCAATACATGAGCGTGAGCCATGGATATAGCACTATGGGTGGAATAGAATATGATGGTGGAGGTTGTGTGGAGAAGACAAAAAAGGGAGAAAGTTGCACATTGACGAGGCTAATCAATAGGCTATGGAGATGCCCATCAATTGATGTCAATGCAAGGAGTAGGTATTGCCATGCAACAGATGCACTAGAGCGATAAGTGTATGAAAGCTCAAAAGAAAACTAAGTGGGTGTTCATCCAACTTGCTTGCTCATGAAGACCTAGGGCATTTGAGGAAGCCCATCATTGGAATATACAAGCCAAGTTCTATAATGAAAAATTCCCACAAGTAATATATGAAGGTGACAAAATAGGAGACTCTTTATCGTGAAAAACATGGTGCTACTTTGAAGAACAAGTATGGAAAAGGATAGTAACATTGTCCCTTCTCTATTTTTCTCTCATTTTTTATTTTTCTTTTTCCCAATTTTTATTCTCTTTGGCCTCTTTTTTTGGGGCTCTTTGGCCTCATTTTTTATTTAAGTCCAGAGTCTCATCCCGACTTGTGGAGAAACCATAGTCTCCATCATCTTTTCCTCTCATGGGACAATGCTCTAATAACGATGATCATCACACTTTCATTTACTTACAACTCAAGAATTGCAACTCGATACTAGAACAAAAATATGACTCTATATGATGCCTCTGGTGGTGTGCCGGGATGTGCAATGAACTAGCGTGACATGTATAAAAAATATGAACAATGGCCAAGCCATAAATATTATGTCAACTATATGAGCATGCAAAGGAATATGACAATGATGGTATGCGTCATAATAAAACGGAACGGTGGAAGTTGCATGGCAATATATCTTGGAATGGCTATGCAAATGCCATAATAGGTAGGTATGGTGGCTGTTTTGAGGAAGATATAAGGTGGCTTATGTGTGCAAGAGCGTATCATATCACGGGGTTTGGATGCACCGGCAAAGTTTGCACCACAACTCAAGGTGATTAAGGGCAATGCACGGTACCGTAGAGGCTAGCAAAATGCGAAAGGGTGAGAGTGTGGAAAATCCATGGACTCAACATTAGTCATAAAGAAATCACATACTTATTGCAAAAGTTTATTAGCCCTCGAAGCAAAGTACGACTATGCATGCTCCTAGGGGGATAGATTGGTAGGAAAAGACCATCGCTCGTCCCCGACCACCACTCATAAGGAAGACAACAAAAAATAAATCATGCTCCAATTTCATGGCATAACGAGAGACCATACATGCATGCTTCGGGAATCACAAACCTTAACACAAATATTTGTACTAAACCACATTTACTCACTAGCATGACTCTAATATCACCATCTTTATATCTCAAAACAAATGCAAGGAATCAAACTTCTCATATGTTCAATGATCTTCATGAAAGTTTTTATTATATCCCTCTTGAATACCCATCATATTAGGACTAAATTCATAACCTAAGAAAATTTACATAATATTCATAAGACTCTCAAAATAATATAAGTGAAGCATGTGAGTTCATAAATTTCTTCGAAATATAACCACCGCCGTGCTCTAAAAGATATAAGTGAAGCACTAGAGCAACTACCTAGCTCAAAAAATATAAGTGAAGCACATAGACTATTCTAATAAATTCATGATTAATGTGTGTCCCTCTCAAAAGGTGTGTAGAGCAAGGATGATTGTGGCAAACTTGTCGTGGAATTGTCACGGCAGTTGTCCTCTTGCAAGGACTTAGTCGTGGAGCCATCGCAACTAGGAAGCTTAAAGGGGTTAACAGGACAAGGGACACGAGAGAGGTTTTATACTATTTCGGCCCCTTACGATGAAGGTAAAGCCTACGTCTGGTTGAGTTGGTATTGCTAGGGTTTCGATGACCAGGGAGCGAGATACGCTATGCCTGTCTGTCGATTTGATGTTCCTTGCCCTAAGCCACCAGCGGGTCGTCCCCTTATATATACGGGTTGACACCCTGTGACCTACAGAGTCCCAGCCGGCTCATAAACAGTGTCCGGCTCGGTGACTAGTTAATTCTGCCTTATGATACAAGCCATGCCATTACATCGGTTTATCACTACGGGCCTTAAGTCGCCTGTGGGCTTTAAACCCTTTACTGAACCGCCATCTTCATGCTTGGTCTTGGGATTCATATGATGAATCACCTTTGTATAACCCGGCCCTCCTGGGCGGCTTACACAAATAGTTATATCCCCAACATTAGGCCCCAGATTGATTTGAACCGGTTCATGTCAATCTTGAAATACCTTAAAGAAAGGCCTTCTGTCTTCTGTCTCTGCAAAGGTTATAACCCGCCGTGACATCATGTTCTGGATTCGTGATAACCCGCCGTGACGTCATCTTCCATTAAATGCATATTTTATTTCGTCATATCTTTAACGGATCTTTACCTTTACTGACCATTTCGAAAATCGAGGCGTCGGAGTCGTTGGATAATGATGCCTTGGTTCCTCGTTTCTCACGCCTTCTTAGTCAGTCCTTCCTTATAAATAGGCACGACCTAGGTCTTTTCCATTCTCCCCCTTCGGTCGTCTCCTTCCTCTCGCTATTTCTCTGCTGCTTGAGCTCTGTCGCCGCTGCCGCCGTAGCAGTGCACCGTTGACCTTGGCCGCTGCGTCGACCTGATTTGACCAGAAAACCGCGATGAACCTCCGCAACAACTCTGCATCTGTAAGTTTCTTCCTTCCTGTTCCTCAGATCCGCATTAAGACTTTTGAGTTCCTCGGTGTCCTTCGCTGTTCGTCAGGAACCCTTCATAGATTTCATCACCACCGCCGTTTCTTGATCCTTAAGAGGGTATAAAACTGACGCGGTAGCTATTTCACACCCATTTCGAATGCAAATATATTCCTTTTCTTTGTACAGAGGCTTTGTTTAGAACTGATGAATTCATCTGTACTATTTTTAGGTCTAGAATATTTTCTTTCCTGTACACCTGTTTGATCCAAAATAATATCTGCCAGCTGCGAAACTTGTTTGTGCAATACTTAGGCAAAATTTGTTTCTGTCAGATCCATTTAACCACAGCGACTCTCACCGCCGGCTTTAAAAAGACAATACTAAGTCCCAGCCTTGCCAACTCCTGGCGGTTTAAAATAACTTAATTGCTTCTGATATTCATAGCAGCTTAACTGACCAGATATAATTAGCCATATGTCATTAGGCCCCTTCGTAAGCCGCCTTCTTGAATAGAATTTAAAATGTTCTCCTCCGGGTTAAACTGAACCGGAAAAATATTATTTTGTCATAGGCTTCCATCTGCATTATGGCACCCAAGGCTCCCAAAGCTCATTTGACATGTAACTGGGTCAAGTCCATAGTTACTAAAAGCACATTGTCTGATTTCATGAAGACTGGCTATCTGCCCAAGAAAGAAGTCATGTCTTATCGTGCTCCTAACCCGTCAGAGGAAAAACCTCAACCCAAGGAGGGGGAAGTGATCGTTTTTACTGATCATATGAGCCGAGGCTTTTCTCCACCCGGCTCGAAGTTCTTCAGGGATGTCTTGCACTTTTTTAACCTCAGACCTCAAGATATCGGGCCTAACTCCGTATCAAATATTTGCAACTTCCAAGTCTTTTGCGAAGTATATCTTGGAGAAGAACCCAACATATTACTCTTTAGAGAGTTATTTTACTTAAACCATCAGAATGAACGTGCCAATGGGCCTAGCCTGGAACTTGGTGGTATCTCCATTCAGCGACGGAGGGACTGCCTTTTCCCATACGCTGAACCGCCAAGCCACCCCAAGGATTGGAACTAGACGTGGTTCTATTGCCAGGACACTTCTTCGGCTGATGAGAACCCGCTGCCCGGCTTTCACGCTCCGCACCTTGAATCCAACCACCCGCTGCCAGACAAGTTATCTATTGTTGAATGTCTACCACTCGCCCCCACCATAAAGATAATCAAGGCTCTTTTGGGGAATGGCTTAGATGGCATTGATTTAGTCCAAGTCTGGATCTCCTGGCGGGTGATTCCATTAAGCCGCCGCCCCGGCTTAATGTGCACTTACTCAGGCGAAAAGGATGACCCACTGCGTCATTGTCCTGATGACTTACCTGATGATATGGTTGAAGCTATGACCCAATCTCTGTTGAAAGAGGGCTCAGTGGTCAGTAATACCTTCGGCTTACTTCCATTCCGCGGGAATAGCCCGGCTCCTGCAGTAAGTCATCAACCTAAAAAATTATACCCTTATTGTGGAATGCCTTGCTTATACTCATAGCCCTTTCTCATTATTCACAGGCAAATGAAAATTTCTGGAAGGTCAAATATGACCACGATGCTGCCAAACAAGCTAGAGCGGCCAAGAGAGCCGACAGGAAAGCCGCCAAGACAGGAACTCAGAGGAAGAAGAAGCCAAGTACTTCAGATTTGTTTAAACTGGATGACACCTCTGGCGATGAAGAAGAGGTAATCCTTAACTCCCCTGACTCCTTTACCATTATCTTATTGACATTAATTCCTTTCAGGAGGACACGGGAAACAGCCAAGCAGTTGAGGAAGAGGTAACTATAATTTCCTCCGACTCCGAGCCTTTTCCGAGGCAGAAAGTCCGAAGAGTGACCCGGAAAGTAAGATTTTCACATCCTTTAGCTTACCAAGATCCTCAATTTCTTTTGAAGCGACAGACTCATGAGAGACGGAGGCAGACCCGGACCAGCAAAGACGCGGAACTCTCCTCCGGCTTGCCTGATATAACAAGGAAGCGCCATGCTGAGGTTATCTCCGATTTACGTTCTTTTTTACCTTTGGCGGGTTTCATTCGTCAACCCCTCAATTCATCTGATTCAAACTATCAAGATACTTCACCTTCCTCTGGAGAATCCATGCAATCCAACATGCCGGCTTTTAAGACTGCTCCAGGGTAATGTCAACTTAGTTATCTTTATGTTTATCTTACTCATGTTTTTGTACTAACCCTTCTGATTTGCACACAGCGTACAAGTGAAGCCCAGCAAAAGAGCCGGTCGTGACTGACCCGGAGCTTGGAACAACCGCTCCTGACACCTCGACACATGAACCGCCGCCTGAACCGGCCCATGATATTCCAGCACCAACTTCTGATCCGCCTACCGAACAAGCTCTTGACGGTTTTGACAATCCAGAGATTCTTAGCCGAGCCAAAACAGATGACCCGGAAGTCGAGAACCTTAAGACTCGGTTTGTTGAACCGAGACGACCCACTGTACTTGCCAAGTGCTCTGCCAAGGAAGAAATTTTGGAGCGCCGAAAAGCCAAGCTGGACGTCGCTGATTACACTCATTTGAGCATTGGAGAGATTGTTTCTGGCTACATAAGTCAAGTGCACAGCAGCCGTGACCTAGAAGTTGACATGGTGAAATAGATACATAAAAAATCTGAGGTATAACTTTTGTTGCTTTTCCTTATTCATACTTACTATACCAGCCCCCAAGTCTATTGCTTATGAGAAAATATGTTGTAGACTTAGAATCCGCTTAGCACTGCTTGTCAGACGCCCGGCTTATCTTGTAACACTCGAAGGCCGGCTTAAAAATAAGATATTTGAACCGGTGTAGTATAACACTTTGAACTGCAATATGCATTAGCCCCCAAGTGCCAAGTATCTTTGCTTTGCAAAGTGCTTGGGACTTAATTTCCATGAACCGCCGCAGTAAGTCAGAGTTCTTCAACATACATTAGCCCCCAAGTGTCAAGTATATTTGCTTGCAAAGTGCTTGGGACTTAAAGTTATCTTATAATAATCCTGACTATAACCCGGCATTGATGTAGGCCACCATAAGTCAATTTGAGTCGGAGATTGCTGATCTGAAGAATCGCCTAGAAGCTCAAGAGACTGAAATCCAAAAGGCCAACTCCAAGTTTGAGTTCAGCGTATCTGAACAAGAGAAATTGAAGAGAGGCTTTGAAGCAGATAAGAAAGTATGGGCTGATGAAAAGGCCTCCTTGGTCACCCGGGCAGAGAAAGCAGAGGCATCGCTTGCAGAAGCAACTGTCGAGCTATCCGGCTTAAAGCGCCATATATCTCAGATGGTCTCAGCAATCTTTGGTAAGCTACTTCTGCAAATGTTAAATACTGCAAATCTTTTTTCGACGAGTATCTCAGTTGTCACATCCGGCTCACCTAATGTTTGTTAATGCAGGCCCCAGGAGCTCAAATCTTAACAAGAGCATGCTGATCAAGTTAAAGGCGGTTTATACCCTGGTAGAACAACTCTACACCGGGTCACAACGTGCTTTGGCCGTTGTGGCTTTGTCAAATGAGGTTCCCCATCTCCTGGCAGATGTGCTAAGGCAGCTCGTTGTGCTACCTCAACGGGTCCAAGAGTCAGAGCCATAGCCGCATTGAGTCGGGCCAAGGCATGGTTACCAGAGCTGGACCCGGCCGACATCGCCCTTGGATATCCAAGCTTTAAGGAGGATGGCACCCCGTTTGAGGAGAAGGACTTCACCACCTGCGTGAAGGAAATACGTCCTGTGGCCACTCTAATTGGGAATGACACAGACCTCACCAAGTACCAGCCGGGTTATGACAGCCAAAATCAGAGGATCGCAACGCCACGTTACGATGCAGTCAGCTTGATCCCTCCAATTCGTAAGCATACCTTCGCCCCCAAAGTCGATCCGGTCGGGTTAATTGATGATGAAGCTGAATTTGAAGCTTTGAGTGGCATTGACTGGTCATCATCAACCTTCTAGGACCGGGCAGCCGACGGAGGAGCGGAGAGGGATAACCCGAAGCTTCAGGCCAACAAAACGAGTGATCTGTCAGGCGTCTTATCTTTACTCTTTGTTGAAAGCAATGCCTCATTATCCAGACTCGGGGAGTCTTGTAATAGGGTAGAAAACCGCTTGATTTTGTCGTGCCTTCGCGCACGTTCGAGGCGCTCAATACTTTCTTAAGCCGCCATCATTATATGCTTCCGGTTTATACCAGTCTTCTGCTTTCTTCATGCTGAAAAAATTCACTTGCGTTGCCCTGCGTATAGAACAAACACAAGTCCCTTTGCGGCTTACCACAGAGGGGGTCATATAATGTATTGATAACCCGGAGTGTGAACCAAAAAATCATACAAAGGCCGGTTTCCATTATATCTTTAAGACATAATCGTAACAGCATATCTGTGATCCTTTGGTGATCTTGCCGGCTTATGTTACCCGAACAATGAGGGTAAGCTTTTAATCCTGAAACTTGGCACATATGATGTTTGCTATGCGCTAACAACCTTATTTGATCAATATTAAACCGGTGGAACAAAAACCACCCCATAAATGCTTTCAAAATGATCTCAAAACAGTTAAATAATTGTGATTGCAAAGTGTTACGAGAAATAGACAAAATTCAAAGGCTTCTGATTCGAATACGATGAGTAAACCGTTCCAAAGGGGTTAAGCTAAGATTCAGATACGATCATATAGCCCCCAGTGGCTTTGGCGATACCGATCAAGTGGGTATCGACAGCTATGTTCTCTTTGGTTCGAATATGACCTGTGTTTGAACAGGAAGCCCCCAAGTGACCATAAGAGTTGTTTAATGACGCTAATTCGAATACGATCCACGTCAGACCCAAAGGGGTTAAGCTATGATTCAGATATGATCAAGAAGCGCCCTAGTGGGTTTGACAGTATGCCGATCAAGAGGGTATCGATAGCTATGTTCTCTTTGGTTCGAATACAACCTATGTTTGAACAGGAAGCCCCCAAGTGATCATGGCTAGATTCAGATATGATCATAAGCCGTACCAAAGGGAAAGACGGATTCAAATATGATCTGCTCCCTGTTGGTTGTTCCAACAACATGATAAGGAAGACATGTAAACTTTTGAGGATGAAAAGGACAGAGGTCCTGCTTTATTGCTTTTCATAATATATACATCGTCAAAATATGTACATCTTGAGAGCCGGTGGCTCAAGTATAGTAAGGCCAAAGATGAGCGATATTCCACGGCCGTCGCGTCTACGTGAGTCTTCGTGCTCTCGAACATCGATGAGGTAATATGACCCGTTGTTCAGGTTCTTGCTGACCACAAAGGGTCCTTCCCAAGGGGGGGGGGTAGCTTGTGCATATCGGATTGATCCTGAATGAGCCGAAGCACTAAATCACCTTCCTAGAAGGTTCTAGATCTAACCCGGCGGTTGTGGTAGCGGCGCAGGTCTTGCTGGTAAATCGCCGAGCGGGCTATTGCCAAGTCTCGCTCTTCATCCAACAAGTCAAGCGCATCCTGACGAGCTTGTTCATTTCGACGTAAGCCGCCACTCAGGGCGAGTCATGACGGATGTCACTTGGCAGGACCGCCTCTGCTTCGTAAACCATGAAGAAAGGTGTATAACCCGTAGACCTGTTAGGTGTAGTGTTGATGCTCCAAATCACAGAGTGTAATTCCTCCACCCAACAACCCGGCGTCCGCTGTAAGGGGACCAAGAGCCGGGGTTTTATACCTTTCAAGATCTCCTGATTGGCTCTTTCCGCTTGACCATTGGATTGAGGATGAGCTACTGACGAAACGTCAAGCCGGATATTTTCTCGTTGACATAACTCTTCCATAGCACCTTTGGAGAGATTAGTGCCAGTATCAGTTATGATGTTGTGTGGAAAACCAAAACGAAAGATCACCTTTTTCATGAACTGAACCGCCGTGGTTGCATCACACTTACTGACCGGCTATGCCTCAACCCACTTTGTAAGTTTATCAACCACCACCAGGAGGTGTGTCTTTTTATCCTTAGACCTTTTGAAAGGTCCGACCATATCAAGCCCCCAGACCGCAAACGGCCAAGTAATCGGAATCATCCTCAATTCTTGAGCCGGCACATGAGCTCGACGTGAGAATTTTTGACAACTGTCACATTTACTGACCAGATCTTCCGCATCGGCATGAGCTGTCAGCCAATAAAAACCATGACGGAAGGCCTTAGCCACAAGAGATTTTGAGCCGGCATGATGACCGCAATCCCCTTCCTGTATCTCACGAAGTATTTCCTATCCTTCCGCAGGCGACACACAACGTTGAAAGGACCCGGTGACACTGCGATGATGCAACTCACCTTGAACAATTGTCATGGATTTAGACCGGCGGATGATTTGTCTCGCCAAGATCTCATCCTCAGGCAACTCTCCCCGGGTCATGTAAGCCAAATATGGCACTGTCCAATCCAGGATGACGTGAAGAGCCGCCACCAACTGCGCTTCCAGTTCTGGCACAACTAAGTCTTCCTCTGTGGGTAACGTGACACAAGGATTATGCAAAACATCCAAAAAGGTGTTAGGAGGTACCGGCTTACGCTGAGATCCCAGCCGGCTTAGAGCATCAGCCGCCTCATTCTTCCTTCGATCAATGTGCTCCACTTGATAACCCTTGAAGTGCCCAGCTACAGCATCAACTTCACGATGATAAGCCGCCATGAGGGGATCCTTGGAATCCCACTTGCCTGACACCTGTTGAGCCACGAGATCTGAGTCGCCCAAGCACCTTACCCAGCTCAAATTCATCTCTTTGGCCATCCGAAGACCATTGAGTAAGGCCTCATATTCAGCTGCATTTTTAGTACAAGGGAACATGAGTCGGAGCACATAACAAAATTTATCACCTCAAGGGGAAGTTAAAATGACTCTAGCCCCCGAGCCTTCCAACTGCCTGGATCCATCAAAGTGAATGGTCCAATACGTGTTGTCCGGCTTCTCCTCGGGTGTCTGCAGCTCTGTCCAATCATTGATAAAGTCCACCAGTGCTTGAGACTTAATAGCAGTGCGTGGCACATACTTCAAACCATGAGGCCCAAGCTCAATGGCCCACTTGGCGACTCGTCCTGTGGCCTCTCTGTTTTGGATGATGTCTCCCAAGGGAGCATAGCTTACCATGGTGATGGGGTGACCCTGGAAGTATTGTTTAATCTTCCGGCTCGCCATGAACACCCCATAAACAAGCTTTCCTCCAATGTGGATATCTTTGCTTAGACTCAATGAGCACCTCACTAATGTAATAAACCGGCCGTTGAACCAGATGCTCCTTGCCAGCCTCCTTGCGCTCCACCACAATTGCAACACTGACAGCACGTGAGTTAGCAGCCACATATAACAGCAGCGGCTCTTTATCAATGGTAGCCGCAAGGAGTGGCGGCTCAGATAACTGTCTCTTTAAGTCTTCAAAGGCAGCATTAGCAACATCACTCCAGATGAAAGTGTCTGTTTTCTTCATCATCTGATACAGCGGTATGGCCTTCTTACCTAACCGGCTTATGAACCGGCTTAAAGCAGCGATACGACCCGCCAGACGCTGAACATCACTGATGCACGCCGGTTTAGCCAAAGAGGCAATTGCCTTCTTCTCCGGATTAGCTTCAATGCCCCTCTTGGAAACTAGGAAACCCAAAAGCTTGCCCGCTGGCACGCCAAACACACATTTGGCTGGGTTAAGCATCATCTTATAGACCCGGAGATTATCAAAGGTTTCCTTCAGGTCATCTATCAAGGTTTCCTTCTCCCTGGATTTCACCACTATATCATCCACATAAGCATGAACATTGCGCCCAATCTGATTGTGGAGACAATTCTATACACACCGCTGATAAGTCGCATGGGTGCTCTTGAGCCCGAAAGGCATAGATACATAGCAGAAGGCTCCACACGGAGTAATGAAGGCCATCTTCTCCTGGTCCTTAACTGCCATTTTGATCTGATGATAACCAGAGTAAGCATCCAAAAAGCTCAAACGCTCACAACCCGTCGTAGCATCAATGATTTGATCAATACGGGGGAGAGCAAAAGGATCAGTCGGACAAGCCTTATTTAAGCCCGTGTAATCCACACACATCCGCCAGGTGTCGTTCTTTTTAAGCACGAGCACCGGGTTAGCCAACCACTCAGGATGAAAAACTTCAACAATAAACCCGGCCACTAAGAGTCAGGCCACCTCCTCTCCGATAGCTTTCCGTCTTTCCTCGTTAAACCGCCGGAGAAATTGCCTGACCGGCTTAAACTTTGGATCAATATTAAGAGTGTGCTCAGCGAGTTCCCTCGGTACACCCGGCATGTCAGAAGGTTTCTATGCAAAGATGTCCCGATTCTCATGGATGAACTCAATGAGCGCCTTTCCTATTTAGGATCCAGATTGGCGCTGATGCTGAATTGTTTAGATGAGTTGCCTGGAGTAAAATCAACAAGCTTGGTTTCATCAGCTGACTTAAACTTCATCGCCGGGTCATGCTCTGTGGTTGGCTTCTTCAGAGGTGTCATATCCGCCGGATCAACGTTATCTTGATAAAACTTCAGCTCCTCTGCTGCACAGATAGATTCAGCATAAGCAGCATCACCCTCTTCACATTCCAGGGCTATCTTTCGACTCCCATGAACAGTAATAGTGCCCTTGTGACCCGGCATCTTAAGCCGTAAATAAGCACAACACGGTCGCGCCATGAACTTGGCATTATACCTGGCCAAACCTCGGGCCGGGCCAGGCTTCGGGCCGGGCCTAGCCAAGCCCGACACAAAAAACCCAGGCCCGGGCCCGGCCCGGCCCGACCATCGGGCCTACGTTTCTGGGCCCGAGCCCGGCCCGAGCACGTAAAAGCCCGTCGGGCTTCGGGCCGGCCCGGCCCGACCTTTAGGAAAATGCAAAAACGACGGGCCCGGCCCGGTCTTCGGGCTCAAAAACTAGGCCCGAGCCTGGCCCGGAGGCAGCGTCGGGCCGGGCCAGGTCGGGCTTTTTCGGGCCGGGCCGGCCGGGCCGGGCTTCCCATGGCCAGGACTACTTGGCATAAGCCGGCCGGCCAAACAGAGCATGATATGGGCTTTTGATCTTGACCACCTCGAAGGTTAACTTCTCATCCCTAGAATCATATTCATCTCCAAAGGCTACCTCCAGCTCAATCTTGCCAACTGGGTATGCCGACTTACCAGGCACCACTCCATGGAAAACGGTGTTGGACGTCTTTATATTTTTGTCAGTCAGTCCCATACGCCGAAAGGTCTCATAATAGAGGATGTTGATGTTGCTACCTCCATCCATGAGTACCTTAGTGAATTTATATCCACCGACTTGAGGCGCTACCACCAAGGCAACTGACTCGGATTATCAACCCGGGGAGAATGATCTTCCCTGCTCCACACAATAGGCTACTCTGACCACCTCAAGTAACGGGGAACCGCTGGCTCAACAGCGTTCACTACCCTCTTATGAATCTTCTGGTCATGTTTGCATAAGCTAGTGGTGAACACATGGTACTGTCCACTATTCAGCTGCTTTGGATTGCTCTGATAACCCAACTGCTGCTGCTGCTGACCTCCTTGACCAGACTGCTACTGATTATAACCACCTTGATTTCCCTGAAAACCGGAATTTGAACCACCACCCGGGCCATGAAAGCCGCCGGCACGTGAGCCGCCACCCGACCCATGATTGTCGTCGAATGTATTAGAATTCTTGAAAGCCTTCATGATCACGCAATCCTTCCATAAGTGAGTGGACGGCCTTTCCCGGGTGTCGTGTCTCGGACAGGGTTCATTGAGTAGCTGCTCGAGAGATGGACCTGAGCCGCCAGATCGAGGGGGCGGCCTCCCTTTGCATCTCTGATTGTTACCCTGTGCATTAGTGTTGGCCACAAACTCCGGGTTACCATCGGCCTTATGCTTATTACCTCCTTGATGCGTCGGGTTATGCTGTTGACCCTTTCCATTGCCATTCCTCTTTCCCTTCCCTGTATTTTCCTCATCAGACGCGGGATCCTTGGTACTATCAGAATTGGCGTATTTGACTAGAGCCCCCATCAGCTGACCCATATCATTACAATCACGCTTGAGGCGCCCCAGCTTCTGTCTTAACGGTTCAAATCAGCAATTTTTCTCCAACATTAAGACTACAGAGCCGGCATCCATCTTGTCAGACGAATGTATTATCTACTTGACCCGGCGCACCTAATGAGTGGTAGATTCACCCTCCTCTTGCTTACAATTAGTTAAGTCCACAATTGACATAGATTGCTTGCAAGTGTCCTTGAAGTTCTGAATGAAACAGGCCTTTAACTCCGCCCATGAGCTAATGGAATTGGGTAGCAGGCCCTTTAACCAAGTCCGGGCCGTTCCATCCAACATCATGGTGAAATACTTAGCCATTGCCGCTTCACTGACCTCCAACAGCTCCATGGCCATCTCATAGCTTTCGATCCACGCCCCGGGCTGTAAGTCGGCCGTATAATTTGGCACCTTTCGGGGTCCCTTGAAATCCTTAGGCAGACGCACATTACGTAAAGCCGGCACCAAACAAGGAACACCGCCGGTTCTGGTGGCCACTCCTGCCTCAACAGAAGTCGTCGGATAATTCGAGAAGGCTTGATGAGCCGTCTGCTGAGCCGCCAGTTGAGCCGCCCGCTCGTCCTCCTGACGTATCTTGTCCTGCACCGGGTTATAACCGTCGGACTGGTTACGGCGCTGGGCATTGCTTGACAAAGCCTCCGACTCCATGTGCCTGCTATAACTCGGGCTCCGGCTTGGGCGAGGAGTTGAATGAATCTTGTCCCGACTATAGGAATAAGCCTCTTGCTGAGCCAGAGCCGTTTGGACGAGCTCTCTGATCCTTCGCGTCTCCACCGCTGTTGGATCGTCACCGTCCACTGGGAGAGCCGCCAAACGTGCCGATGATGCGATCAGATTCTCCATGGGGTTAGAAAAGTGACCCGGTGGTGTTGGTACGTAGCGGGGCGGGGCCATATTCCCATGAGGAGGTGCCATCACCTGAGGCCGAACCGGCCCCCCTGCTCCGGATGTCATGAATTGATTTGCTTCTGGCGGGTTACTAGGGCCGGCTCCGGGTGTAGCAAAAAGGTTTCGAGGATCATAAACCGGAGGCAACCGGGATTGAGTTTTCTGGTGTCTCCTCCTCATCACCTCGTTAGATGCGTTCATGCTCATCATAAGCTGGAAAGCCTCTGACTGGAGCTGTTGCGCCCGTGCATCCAAAGCCGTCCGTTCTGTGGCTAACCTGGTATCCTCAGCTGCTAAGGCCTCCTTGGCCCGAGCTATTTCCTCGCGCACCTGTGCCACCTCCTCATCATGCTCATCTTGACTTGCAGGGATAACTGTGGCGGTTAACAGGGCCGTCAGCTTATCCATGAGATCAATCAGCACCTGAGCCGGCGGGCGCATAGGGCCTCCTGCCCCAGCTGCTCCTGACCCGGACGTTATTGCTGCCGTAGCTGTAGAGTTTTGGCCGGGTTGAGTACCAGCCATGAAGACCCCTACCCAGCTTGGCGGCTCAAAGGGGTCCGGAATACTGCTGCCATCGGAACAGCCCCCAAGCCTGCCATCTTGTAGCTGATACAACGAATCTGTCTCACCAGTGGACGAATCATCATCAGAGTGGATGGCCGTCTCACCGCCATCTCCGGATCCTTCAGAAAGTTCTCCTCCATGGATGCAACCCACGAAGGCACGCTTCACGGCGGGTTGATGTAGGATCGAAAGTATGTCTAGAGGGGGGTGATTAGACTACTTGACCAATTAAAAATCTATACTTTTCCCAATTTTAGTCTTTGGCGGATTTTAGCTATGTTAGCACAAGTCAAGCAATCTTAACACAATTCAAGCAAGCATGCAAAGAGTATATGAGCAGCGGAAAGTAAAGCATGCAACTTGCAAGAATGTAAAGGGAAGGGTTTGGAGAATTCAAACGCAATTGGAGACACGGATGTTTTTGTCATGGTTCCGATAGGTGGTGCTATCATACATCCACATTGATGGAGACTTCAACCCACGGAGGGTAACGGTTGCGCGAGTCCACGTAGGGCTCCACCCACAAAGGGTCCACGAAGAAGCAATCTTGTCTATTCCGTCATGGCCATCGCCCACGAAGGACTTGCCTCACTAGCGGTAGATCTTCACAAAGTAGGAGATCTCCTTGCCCTTACAAACTCCTTGGTTCATCTCCACAATCTTGTCGGAGGCTCCCAAGTGACACCTAGCCAAACTAGGAGACACCACTCTCCAAGAAGTAACAAATGGTGTGTTGATGATGAACTCCTTGCTCTTGTGCTTCAAATGATAGTCTCCCCAACACTCAACTCTCTCTCACAGGATTTGGATTTGGTGGAAAGAAGGTTTGAGTGTAAAGCAACTTGGGGAAGGCTAGAGATCAAGATTCATATGGTGGGAATGGAATATCTTGGCCTCAACACATGAGTAGGTGGTTCTCTCTCAGAAAATGTGTATTGGAAGTGTAGATATGTTCTGATGGCTTTCTCCACGAATGAAGAGTGGGTGGAGGGGTATATATAGTCTCCACACAAAATCTAACCATTACACAAAATTTACCAATCTCGGTGAGACCGAATTGAGAAACTCGGTCGGACCGATTTAGTAAACCTAGTGACAGTTAGGATTTTCGGTCGGACTGAGATGCAACTCGGTAGGACCGATATGGTTAGGGTTAGGGCATAACGTAATCTCGATGAGACCGATTACACAAACTCGATGGGACCGATTTTGGTAATAAGCTAACCAGAGAGTTGGTTAGGTAAGCTCGGTGGGAACGATTCGCTCATCTCGGTGAGGCTGAAATGTTACAAAAGGGAAACAGAGAGTTTACATTGCAATCTCGGTGGGACCGATCGCTCATCTCGGTAGGACCGAAACGTTACGAAGGGAAACAGAGAGATTACAATCCCATCTCGGTGAGACCGAGATCCCTATCGGTGAAACCGATTTGCCTAGGGTTTGTGACAGTGGCTATCACATCTGAACTCGGTGGCGCCGGATATAAAGAATCGGTGGGGCCGAGTTTGACTTTTGGTTTAGGTCATATGTAGATGTGGGAAGATAGTTGAGGGTTTTGGAGCATATCACTAAGCACTTAGAAGCAAGAACCTCATTAAGCAACACGTCATCCCTCCTTGATAGTATTGGCTTTTCCTATAGACTCAATGTGATCTTGGATCACTAAAATATAAAATGTAGAGTCTTGAGCTTTAAGCTTGAGCCAAACTTTTTGTCCTTAGTATTTTGAGGGGTCCACTTTCCTCATCCATGCCATGCCATTCATTAAGCTTTTCCTGAAATATTAATCTTGGAATAATGTTAGCTCAGTGAGCTATATGTTGTTAGGAATTACCAAAACCACCCAGGGATAGTTGCACTTTCAATCTCCCCCTTTTTGGTAATTGATGACAACATATAGATCAAAGCTTCGACAAATGATAATAAGAGTGAAAAATATTGTCGCTTTGAGAAGTATGTGAAAAGCAAGAGCTCCCCCTAAATATGTGCATATATTAAGATTTGCTTTGGACTGCAAATGCACAATGAGTTAGGATCATGGGTTACTCTTCCATGTCACATACATCTTGGTGGATCGCTCAAAATGATAATAATTAAATACATGCACTCATCACCAATCAAAGTGAATGATCAAATAGGGATAAAATGATAGTGTCATCCAACAAGCATTAATGTAGCATATGATCAAACACACATGATCATCCAAGTTTCACACACAAGCATAAAGTATCTCAATCAAGCAAATAAAGTTCAACCACCAAAGCAAGAGAGAATAAAAAGAAATGCTCTCTCTCGAAGCCTGTGATCTATACATTTTTCTCCCCCTTTGGCAACAAGTTACCAAAAAGTTCGTAGAAAATGCATAGAACTAAAACGTCTCTCAAGCTTGGTCTTCAGGTGGTGGTGTCCGGAGAACTCCAAGAACGAAGGCTTCAGTCAAAGTAGATGGAGCTGCTGGAGTAGGTGCTGGAGCTGGTGGCACTGAAGTTGTAGCTGGTGCAGATGAAGTGGCTCTGATGTCTGATATTAGCACTGCAGTTGACCTCTGAGCTCTAAGCACTCTGGCAAATGCATCAGTGGTTGTCTTGCCCTTCCTCTCCTGCATATCATCCCGAAGTTGCTCCACAACAGACTGGATCTCAGTGACCTTCACATCTAAGTCATAGAACTTCTGCTTCATGATCCTCTCCAAGCTCTCCTGGTTTCGAGTCAGGGTGGCCAGTCCCTTCTCAATCCTCAGAGTGGAGGTAATCAAGTAGCCAAGCTGATCTTGCTTGCTTTTTAGAAGATACTGAGATGCCTCCTCCTGGGTTGGCATCTTTGCAGCTTTCTTTGCCTTTGCCTTCTCCCTCTTGGCTTGTGCTTGTACTGAGGATGGTTCATCTTCATCCATAACCACTTGGTTGTCCTCAAAATCTGGATAGATGGCCAAGTGTTCCTTGTCCAACAAGTATGTGCCAGTCCCCATCTTTGAGTTAATCAACTCCTGAATCTGTGGGGCATACCCACAGCTTCTCTTTTGGTCTGCAGCAGTTCTCTTGATAGTTTCAACAATGAGACTCATGACCTTGAAATTTTGTGGCACATCAAATGTATGTAGCAGATTTATGGAGTGGCCTCTGATCATCCTGTGATCTCCAGATTTGGGCAGAAGAGTGTGCCTTAGTATCCAATTGATAGTAGACAGTCCTAACAACAGATGTTTCACTGACCCAAACTGGTGAGTCTCAAGGTCTGCATCTGGAATTTCCTTGTACATGCTAGCCATGGAGTTGTGATCCTTCTTCTTCTTGGCATAGACATCCAAGTCATCTTCTTGCTCTTCTGGGACATTGATCAACTGAGCCCATTCTGCAACTGTAGACTGGTATCTAGTGCCTTCAGACATCCAGACAATTCTTCCATCTGGGTAGAAGTGAGCTGTGGAGTAGAATTGCATGATAAGCTCATCATTCCACTTAGTGAGATTTTGAGCCACAAACTCATCCACTCCACAAGCCTTGAAGTTGTCATACACACCAGGATAGTGTTCCTCATTCTCCTTCATGTAGGTCCAGTCAACCCACGTCATCTCACACACTATAGGTTTCTTGTCAAGCAGCACTGTCTCATAGAAATCCTGTTGTTCCTTGGTGTGGAACCTGTAATCCACAGCAGTTCTCCTTCTGGTAGCATATGGATCTGCCTCTCTCCATTTCCTCAGTCCTGAGTCTCTCCTAATCTTTATGTTCTCAGTCACAGGATGAGCATCATTGTGGTCTGGAATTTTTGGCTTCAATTTTCTCAGAACATGCTCTTTCATCTTCTTCTTCAGCTACAGTCTCAGGCACTGGGGCCTTGTTCTTCTCAGCAACAGATATATTTCTAGTATTCCTCTTTGGTGCAATCTTGGGCTTGGAGGCAGCTTTGGGTGCTTCTTTGGGCTTGGATGATGTAGCCCCTGTCCTGATAGCATCACCCATAAGCTTCTGGGCTTTAGGTGCTGGTGCAGCAACCTCTTCCTCTTCTTCTTCTTCCTCAGAATAGTGCTTCTCAAATTCTGCTATTGGGTCAACTTTCTTGCACCATCTGCCCCTCTTTCTTTCCTTCTTCTCTTTTGCAGCCTCATCTCCTATAGTTGACTTGGAGGGTTTCTGAGAGGATGCCCTGGCTTTGGACATTGGCTGTCTTCCTGCAGTCCTTTTGGTCTTTAGACCTGGCTTAGTGGCTCCAGCTGAGCCATATTCCTTTTTCAGCACTTTCTTCTTTGATGTGGCATCATCCTCAACTGCCACATAGTCTTCATCCTCAGACTCTGAAGTTTTCTTCTTTCTTCCCCTGGTGGCAGCTTTGGGCAAGTTGCCGGGAGTGCTCCTGCTTCCTTCATCTGAGCTGCTAGAGGGACTAGTGCCCTCACTCATGTGAACCTGCTCCTCTGACTTGTTTTGACTGTCACTCTGATCAGACATGATGCAAACACTGACAGCTGACCCCTAGTTCGGTGATGAACTCGCTACGGCGGCAACGGAGAGGTTGATTTCCATTGACGGCGGCGAAGACCAGCGGCAGGAGGCAACTGGCGACGAGGAGGACAATCCGGAGACCCTGGAGGCAGAGCGGGCTAAGCGCGGGCGAAAGAGTTCGGAGAAAATTTTCCAAATTTTTGCCCATGTGTATATATAGTCTGACCCTGTCGGTGTGACCGAGTGGAACAACTCGGTGGCATCGAGATGCATAACTGCAAGCAGTTGCTGCAACTCGGTGTGACCGAAAAGTTCAAATCGGTTGCACCGAGATTGAAAACCTAGATCGACCTAGTGTCTCGGTATGACCGAAATGGGTGAATCGGTCAGACCGAAACGCACAAAGAAGTTTTGGAAGTTTAAGTCTATGACGAATCGGGGACTCCTAGTGCTCCACACACAGAGTGGTTCAAATCTGACTTGATCAAATTTTGTGATGTAGCATGAATAGAGTTTGAGACGAGAAAAGCATACATAGCTAGAGAAGGTTCTTAGGCATTCTTGTCCATCCACTTGGCAAAAGAAAAGAAACCAATCAATCAAAACAACAAGTGGATGTCCTCGGATGAGTAAAATATGCAATCAACATGCTCACACAGTAAAATGGCAATTGAAATATGTGGCAAAGCATGCACAACCAATTCTAGCATCTATCAAGCAATTGGCGATGACTAGGTCATCTATATATGAGTATATTGACTTAGGAGTCAAGTGAGAACACTTGATCATAGGTCATACTCATTGTTTAAGCACAAGTGGGGTTACCACTTTTACATAAAGCATTGTTGTGTTCACACCATTAGAGTTGCTTTAGCTCAATTTTTAGAGTAAAGCTCCCCCTAGATGTGAGATCCCCCCTGAGAGGGATGAACTAACCTTGGGTTTTGTCGATGATGACTTCATGTAGATGTTGGAGATGTGGATGCTCAAAGTTGATGTAGATCATTTGGAGCTATCCTTTGGAGTAAGTTGCGCTTTCAATACCTACACGGGTTAGTCCCACAAGGAACAAACAAGGATATCCATAGACATAGAGTGATGCACACACAAGATGATATCTATGAAAGCTTTAGGTTACCTTGTCCCTTGTCTTACCAACAAGAGGGTTTGTGACTCCTTGAACTAGTGCAAGATGTGGAAGTTGATTACACTTGTTCTTGCCAAAATGATAAGAGTGAAGTATGTTGGCGGAGTCACCCTCAAGAACTCTCTAGTTCTTCTTCTTTGGGATCCACACCATCTTGATGGGAATCCTCGGAGTTGTAGGTGTACTTGATGAAGTGGAACTTGAAGTAGTCTTGGGAACCCACTTGACTAAGGCCTTAGGAGCTTCTTCAAATGCATCAATTTCCTCTTGAAGCTTGTGCTTCCCTTTTTGCTTGTGGTCTTGTGGTGGAAGATCATCTTGAGCTTGTGTCCCTTTGAAAGAAGTAGGATCATACTTCTCTTGTTGAGGAACAAACTTCGTCTTGGGGTATTGATATTCTTCCCATTCAACTCCATTGGCATTGAACTTTCGTTCAAAACCAACACATTGGTTCTTCCGATGCATTCCTTGCTTGCATACAATTTCCTCGAATTGCTTACTCCAGGCAAGGCTCTTGTAGACACCTTTCTCTATAATTCCCTTCAGTAAGCTATTTTCTTGCTCAAGTGTAACTTGGCTAAGAGAATCATTAGTGGAATCAAGATAACTACTAGAAGCAACAATATTGGATTTAGCATGATTATTGTTACTACTAGAGGAAGAATCTTTCTTGTTCTAGTTACTAGACTTGACTTGAGGCATGTAAGTGGATAAGAGTAAACGCTTGGCAATGTAAGAAGAACTTTTCTTATGAAGATCATCATTGATTGCTTTTAAGAACTCATGCTCTTGATCAAGGTTGAGCTTTTCAAAGCGTAATTTCTCATGGGTCCTTAAAAGTTCTCGATGATCTCCTAAGATAGTTTCATGAGCTAACTTAAGAGTGTTTAGCTCTTTAGTTAGAAACTTAATCTTCTTCTTTTCATTGTCATTCGTTTCATCTTGATTAGCATGATTAATTGGCGTTTCATCATAGTATTCATCACTAGAGTTGTCAACAAGTAAATCATCATCGCCTAACAAGTCATCTTCATCACTATTGAAATCAACATACTCGGGGTGTGATACCTTTGGACCTTTGGCCATGAAACATCTCCCAATTCCTTCATTTGGTGAATCAAATATGTCGTAGGAGTTGGTTGACACAAGTGCTAGACCGGCAACACCTTCATCTTGAGTATATTCGGAGTCGGAGTGATAGCTTCTCTCGGAGTGGTTGTCGGAGTCGGAGCCGGATACCCATTCACCAACATGAGCTTGATGTCTTCGTTTTGCGTAGCTCCTTGATGACTTGTCCTTTCTTTTCGAATCCTTGCTTTTCTGTGAGGGTCTTCGTTCATAACGATCATCTCTACTCCTTCTCTCTCTAGGTGGTGATTCTTCTCTTCTACTTCTTCTCTTGGGAGAATCCTCTCTTTTCTTGTAGGGGGCCGTACACTCACTTGAATAGTGTCCGGGCCTTCCACAATTGTAGCAGTTTCGCTCTCAACTAGAGGATCTTTTGTCATTGTAGGACCTTGACTTGGAACGTCTCTCTTTGCTTCTACTTTTGTAGAACTTGTTGAAGTTCTTCACCATTAAGCTCAATTCTTCATTGAAGGTTTGTTTCTCATTTGATAATGTGGGGGCTTCACATGAGGCTTTGTAAGCACCACTTGATTTGTTGTGAAGTTCCTCTTTATCCTTGAGTGACATCTCATGAGCAACAATTCTTCCAATGACTTCCGTTGGCTTGAGATCTTTGTAATTGGGCATCATTTGAATCAATGTACACACGGTATCATATTTTCCATCCAAAGCTCTTAGGATTTTCTTGATGATGAATTTGTCGGTCATCTCTTCACTTCCTAAGCCGGCAATCTCATTTGTGATAAGAGCAAGCCTAGAGTACATTTCAGTGACACCTTCACCATCCTTCATTTTGAACTTGTCAAGTTGACTTTGAAGCACATCCAACTTGGATTCCTTGACGGAGTCGGTACCTTCATGCATGTCAATCAAAGTATCCCAAATTTCCTTTGCATTCTCAAGATGGCTGATTTTGTTGAATTCTTCAGGGCACAATCCGTTGAAGAGGATATCACAAGCTTGAGCGTTGTACTGCAGCATTTTCAACTCTTCCGCGGTGGCTTCACGGTTTGGCTCTTTCCCATCAAATAATTCACCTTCCAAGCCAATACACACAATAGCCCAAACGGCGGGGTTATGTCCAAGAATATGCATTTTCATCTTATGCTTCCAACTAGCAAAATTAGTACCATCAAAGTAAGGACCTCTACGGTGATAATTTCCCTCGCTAGACGCCAGACTCTCCTAGGTTGTGAAACCAAGGCTATGACCACCAAAGCTATGGAAATCAAAGCAAATGGAGACCAAAGCTCTAATACCACTTGTAGGATCGAAAGTATGTCTAGAGGGGGGTGATTAGACTACTTGACCAATTAAAAATCTATCCTTATCCCAATTTTAGTCTTTGGTAGATTTTAGCTATCTTAGCACAAGTCAAGCAATCTTAACACAATTAAAGCAAGCATGCAAAGAGTATATGAGCAGCGGAAAGTAAAGCATGCAACTTGCAAGAATGTAAAGGGAAGGGTTTGGAGAATTCAAACGCAATTGGAGACACGGTGTTTTTGTCGTGGTTCCGATAGGTGGTGCTATCGTACATCCACATTGATGGAGACTTCAACCCACGGAGGGTAACGGTTGCGCGAGTCCACGGAGGGCTCCACCCACGAAGGGTCCACGAAGAAGCAACTTTGTCTATTCCAACATGGACATCGCCCACGAAGGACTTGCCTCACTAGCGGTAGATCTTCACGAAGTAGGCGATCTCCTTGCCCTTACAAACTCCTTGGTTCATCTCCACAATCTTGTCGGAGGCTCCCAAGTGACACCTAGCCAATCTAGGAGACACCACTCTCCAAGAAGTAACAAATGGTGTGTTGATGATGAACTCCTTGCTCTTGTGCTTCGAATGATAGTCTCCCCAACACTCAACTTTCTCTCTCAGGATTTGGATTTCGTGGAAAGAAGGTTTGAGTGGAAAGCAACTTGGGGAAGGCTAGAGATCAAGATTTATATGGTGGGAATGGAATATCTTGGCCTCAACACATGAGTAGGTGGTTCTCTCTCAGAAAATGTGTATTGGAAGTGTAGATATGTTCTGATGGCTTTCTCCACGAATGAAGAGTGGGTGGAGGGTATATATAGCCTCCACACAAAATCTAACCGTTACACAAAATTTACCAATCTCGGTGAGACCGAATTGAGAAACTCGGTCGGACCGATTTAGTAAACCTAGTGACCGTTAGGATTTTCGGTGGGACTGAGATGCAACTCGGTAGGACCGATATGGTTAGGGTTAGGGCATAACGTAATCTCGGTGAGACCAATTACACAAACTCGATGGGACCGATTTTGGTAATAAGCTAACCAGAGAGTTGGTCAGGTAAACTCGGTGGGACCGATTCGCTCATCTCGGTGAGACCGAAATGTTACAAAAGGGAAACAGAGAGTTTACATTGCAATCTCGGTGGGACCAATCGCTCATCTCGGTAGGACCGAAACATTACGAAGGGAAACAGAGAGATTACAATCCCATCTCGGTGAGACCGAGATCCCTATCGGTGAAACCGATTTGCCTAGGGTTTGTGGCAGTGGCTATGACATCTGAACTCGGTGGCGCCGGATAGAAAGAATCGGTGGGGCCGAGTTTGACTTTTGGTTTACGTCATTTGTGGATGTGGGAAGATAGTTGAGGGTTTTGGAGCATATCACTAAGCACTTAGAAGCAAGAACCTCATTAAGCAACACGTCATCCCTCCTTGATAGTATTGGCTTTTCCTATAGACTCAATGTGATCTTGGATCACTAAAATATAAAATGTAGAGTCTTGAGCTTTAAGCTTGAGCCAAAAATTTTGTCCTTAGTATTTTGAGGGGTCCACTTTCCTCATCCATGCCATGCCATTCATTGAGCTTTTCCTGAAATATTAATCTTGGAATAATGTTAGCTCAATGAGCTATATGTTGTTAGGAATTACCAAAACCACCCAGGGATAGTTGCACTTTCAGTTGAGCTCGGGCGGGTCTCGCACGCTGAGCCGTCTCGACGAGCTCGGTGCAGTTGTCCGGCTCACGGCCCGGCTCAGCAATCCAGCCGATGAAGACGTGGATTCCGCCGAAGGGGACCCGGTACCCGTACTCAGTTGAGCCAGCGTCGGGGCCCCAGCCTTCGTCGTCGATGTAGATCTTGCCGCGACGACTCTTGGTCATCCGGCCCATAGCGTATCCCTTGAGCCCTTTGAAGTTGCCCTTCAAGAACTCAAATCAACCGTGCGCTGGCCCCACGGTGGGCGCCAACTGTCGTGGAATTGTCACGATAGTTGTCCTCTTGCAAGGACTTAGTCGTGGAGCCATCACAACTAGGAAGCTTAAAGGGGTTAACGGGACAAGGGACACGAGAGAGGTATGATACTAGTTCGGCCCCTTACGATGAAGGTAAAGCCTACGTCTAGTTGAGTTGGTATTGCTAGGGTTTCGATGACCAGGGAGCGAGATACGCTATGCCTGGCTCTCGATTTGATGTTCCTTGCCCTAAGCCGCCAGCGGGTCGTCCCCTTATATACATGGGTTGACACCCTGCGACCTATAGAGTCCCAGCCGGCTCATAAACAGTGTCTGGCTCGGTGACTAGTTAAGTCTGCCTTATGATAAAAGTCATGCCATTGCGGCGGTTTATCACTACGGGCCTTAAGTCGCCTGTGGGCTTTAAACCCTTTACTGAACCGCCATCTTCATGCTTGGTCTTGGGCTTCATATGATGAATCACCTTTGTATAACCCGTCCCTCCTGGCCGGCTTACACAAATAGTTATATCCCCAACAAAACTAAAAATAAAATAAAGAAAAGAATTATATAAAACAAGACACTCCAAGCAAAACACATATCTTGTGGTGAATAAAAATACAGTCTCAAGTAATTTACCGATGGATCATAGACAAAACAGGGGATGCCATCCGGGGCATCCCCAAGCATAGATGCTTGTTTTTCCTTGAATATTACCCTGGGGAGCCATGGGAGTCACCGAGATTAGTCTCTTTCCACTCCTTATTCCATAGTCTATTGAAACTTCACCCAAAACTTGAAAACTTCACAACACAAAACTCAACAGAAAACTCGTGAGATCCATTAGTATAATAAAGCAAATCACCACCTTTTGGTACTGTTGTAAACTCATTCCAATTTTATATTTGCATTGTGTCTACTATATTCTAACTTCACCATGGTTCATACCCCCCGATACTACCCATAGATTCATCAAAATAAGCGAACAACACAATGAAAATAGAATCTATCAAAAACAGAATAGTCTGTAGTAATGTGGACTTTAGCCAAACTTCTTTAACTCCAAAAATTCTAAAAAAGTAGGACAACGTAGGCAATTTGTATATAAATCTTTTGTAAAAAAATCAGATCAAAAGGACGTTTTTGTGAATTTACAAAATTCCAGAACTGAGCGCAAAAGTTTCAAATTTTCAGCAGAATTGAATCAACTATCACCCAAATCATCCCAAAGGTCTTTCTTGGATCAAACTCTAATTAAAACACTAAAACACAATCATAAAAGAATTATAATTGCATATACTCATAAAAACAGAAAATAAATATATTGGGTTGTCTCCTAATAAGTGCTTTTCTTTAAAGCCTTTTAGCTAGGTGTTGATAATTATAGTGATGCTCACATGAAAGACAAAAAATTGAAGCACAAGAGAGCATCACATAGCATGTGAAAAACAAGTTTAAGTATAACATACTTCCTATGCATTGGCATTTTATAGGTTTTTTTTTACCAAGACAAGCAAAAACTAGCATCTGCAAGGAAGAAGAAAGAAACAATAGCAATCTCAACATAACGAGAGGTAATTTAGTAACATGAAGATTTCTACAACCATATTTTCCTCTCTCATAATAATTGCATGTGGGATCATATTCGAATTCAAGAATATAGCTATCAAATAACATATTTTCTAATTGTTCCACATGTATGTAAAGTTGACACTCTTCCAAATATGTGGGATTATTTTTACCTAGAGTTGACACTATTCCGAACCCACTTTCAATATTATCGCAAACATATTCATCATGAGTCTTAAATAAATTTTCAAGATCATAAGAAGCATTATCACCCCAATCATGATCATTGCAAGTAGTGGACATAGAAAAATTAGCATCCCCAAGCTTCGGGTTTGGCATATTATTAGCACAATTGACATTAATAGAATTTATAATAACATCATTGCAATCATGCTTTTCATTCAAGGATCTATCGTGAATCACTTAATAAATTTCTTGTTTTAACACTTCATCACAATTTTCAAACTCACGAATTTCAAGCAAAACTTCATCAAGACAATCTAGTGCACTCAACTCACTAGCAATTGGTTCATGATAATTCGATCTTTTAAAAAGATTAGCAAGTGGATGAGGATCCATAAAATTTTTGCTTTCTGATTTGGAATAAACATACAATTATGCCAAGTAAACAAACCAAGTAAAACATAAAGGCAAATGAAAAAGCAAACTAAAAAGCGAATAGAAAGAAGGCAAATAAAAAGGCAAACATTTTTGTGGTTTTTTGAAAACGTTTTAGAAGTGGAGGAGAGTAAAACGAGAGGCAAATGGCGAATAGTGTAAATGCAAGAGATCAGAGTTTATGATGGGTACTTGGTAGGCTTGATAGATGTAGATCCTCCCGAGCAACGACGCCAGAAATTCTTCCTGGTACTTCTTGAGCTTGCGTTGGTTTTTTCCTTGAAGAGGAAAGCGTGATGCAGCAAAGTAGAGAAAATTATTTCCCTCAGTTGAGAACCAAGCTATCAATCCAGTAGGAGGAACACACAAATCACCAATGGTTGCACCTACACAAACAAACAAATACTTGCACCCAACGCGATAAAGGGGTTGTCAATCCCTTCACGGTTACTTGCAAGGATGAGACGTGATAGAGATAGGTATAAAAGATAAGTAAAAGTGCAAAATAAAGTAAAGGTAAATAAATTGCAGCAAGGTATTTCTGGGTTTTGGTTTTGTAGATCTAAAAATAATATGATAAAAGATAGGCCCGGGGGCCATAGTTTTCACTAGAGGCTTCTCTCTTGAAAAAATGCAGGCGGTGGGTAAACAAATTACTGTTGAGCAATTGATAGAAAAGCGCAAAGTTATGACGATATATAAGCAAATCATCATGAATATAGGCATCACGTCCGTGACAAGTAGACCGAGTCCTGCCTGCATATACTACTATTACTCCACACATCGACGGCTATCCAGCATGCATCTAGTTTATTAAGTTAACAATAACGGAGTAACGCCTTAAGCAAGATGACATGATGTAGAGGCATAGATCCAATCAATATGAATACCCCCCTTTTATCCTTAGTGGAAACAATGCAAATACATGTCATGTCCCCTTATGTCACTTGGAATAAGCACCACAAGATTAAACCCATTACAAAGCACCTCTTCCATGGGAAGAAAAATCAATCTAGTTGACCAAATCAAATCAATAGATCGGAGAGAATTACAAAGCTATCTTAATCATACATAAAAGAGTTCAGAGAAGACTCGAAAAATATTCATAGATAATATGATCATAGATCCACAAATCATCGGGTCTCAACAAACGCACCGCAAAAGAAGATTACATCGAATAGATCTCCAAGAACATCGAGAAGAACATTGTATTGAAGATCAAAGAGAGAGAAGAAGCCATCTAGCTACTAGCTATGGACCCGTAGGTCTGTGGTAAACTACTCACACATCATCGGAAGGGCAACAAGGTTGATGTAGGGCCCCTCCGTGATCGAATCCCCCTCCGGCGGAGTACCGGAATAGGTCTCCTTATAGGATCTCATGAGGACAGAAACTTGAAGTGGCAGAAAATTATGTTGGTATATTTGGGTACTTATAGAGCAAAGATTAGGGTTATAGGAGCATCAGGGGGGCCACAAGCCTGGGGGCGCCTTCCCCCTAGGGTGTGCCCTCCGAGCTTGTCGCCAACTGGTGGTCCCTCTGACCTCCTCCCGAAGGTTCCTCGATGTCTTCCGGTCCAAGAAAAATCCTCAAAAAGTTTCATTCCGTTTGGTATTGATTTTCTATAAAAGAAAAAAAAACAAGGGAAAACAGCAAGTGGCACTTGGCAAAGGTTAATAGGTTAATCCCAAAAATGGTATAAAATAGCATAATAATGCATATAAAACATCCAAGATGAATAATATAATAGCATGGAGCAATAAAAAATTATAGATACGTTGGAGACTTATCATCTATTGATTACTCTGCTGTAGATATTTAGTTCTCCACGTGTGGTTGAATTGACAACTCAACTGCTGATACTTGCAAATATTCTTTAGCTTCCCTTGTGTCAAATCAAAAAATTTGGGTTGAATACTCTACCCTCGAAAATGGTTACGATCCTCTATACTTGTGGGTTATCACTACCCTATCGAGATGCGAGTCTCTAAGAGAAGAATGCATCGCATCGAGCGTCCAAGCGAAATAACATTAGAGAATACATGTCTCTAATTCTCTTTTTCGAATATTGTTAATTGTCCTATATTATCTAAGAGTATTATCATTATTTTAAGGGCCCCTATGTTCTTCTTTCACCCGGGGCCCCGAAATCTCAGAACTGGGCCCGAGTAGCACAGACACCTCGTCGCCTCCTCCTCATGATCGACCACTAAATACAAAGGGACTTGTGTCGCTAGACATTCCTAGAGGTAACAAACTCCACTGGTATTCTACCGATTTGCTATGCTACCGTTGGTACCACCTTGTAGAATGATGACGGAGCATGAGGCGAGAAGACCAAGGCAGGTGAGAGTGGGCGCCGACTTTTTTGACATTTATACAAACATCCCACACAACCATGAGCAAGAGCTATGTGGGATTGTCGGCTTATCACAGATGTCTCAAGAGCCGATCTGGATGCCTGGGGTGAGTGACCTGACATCATCGATGTTTAATACCATACAAACTGGGAAAATTTTAAGGAAAATATTTAAAATGTATGGGACATTGGGATCTACTATCATAGTATGTACATTTGCTAGGATAATGAGTCCGTCGGTACAAAATGAATCGCTTAGAGGGCAGCCACTATGTCTCACTCGGTGCAGCATCACGTCAAGCAGCACCTAGAATGGGCTGGCCCAGCAAGGACCGCAGGCATTGAGCGTTTTTTTCTCTTCACATTTATGCTTTGTTTTTTGCTTCATTTTTTGAAGTATTCTAATTGTGCATTTGAAAGATACTATACATATATAAAATTAATGTAAACAAAAAGTCTACAATGTGTATGGAAAAAAAGTAGACATAAAAAAATATGAAATGTTGTTAATCATGTATTTAAAAAATGTTAAATGTGCATAAAAATGTCCTGAGTGTATACAAAAAGGTACAATGTGTAATAAAAAAGTAGACATCGAAACATATATATGAAAAAAAACTAATCATGTATTTTAAAAATGTTAAACATGTATAAATAATTTTTTATGACATAGACAAAAAATTAAAGATGACTATGAAAAAACTAGACATGCAACTGGAGATCAACCAAGAGCTTTTTTAGATGTTTCCATTAAATCCCCAGGCCTGGACGGATATCCAGCTCATTTTTTTAAGCGTCACTAGGATGTGGGATATTTGTGGTGAGGACATAAGGCGGTTCTCAAAATTGCTGATGGCTCTGACTCAGCAAAATGCATTAAGGAAACCATCCTAGTCCTAATTCCAAAGGTAAAGAACCCCACACTTCTATCTCAGTTCCGTCCAATCGGTCTATGCAATGTATTTTACAAGATATAATCCAAGGTGATCTCGAGCAGACTGAAGTTGATATTACCAGAAATTATTTCAGAAGAGCAGTCGGCGTTTGTCCCAGGTAGGTTGATAACTGATAATATCATAAAAACTTATGAATGCTTACATTTCATGAAGAGAAATAGGGTGAAGAAACATCAGCCTTATGCACTTAAGCTCGATATGATGAAGGTATGATAGGGTGGAATGGCCTTATCTCCAAGCCATCATGCTAAAACTTGGATTCACTAAAAAGTGGGTGGACATAGTTATGAGCTTGGTTTGATCTGTTAAATTTTCATTTCTGTTTAATGGGAAGAAGCTCGAAGAATTCAAGCCTTCACGTGTGATCCAACAAGGGGACCCGGTATCCCCGTACTTGTTCTTGTTAGCAATAGAGGGCCTTTCATGCCTCTGAAAATCCAGAAGTGAGTCATCCAACTTGAGAGGATACCTGTAGAACCTACGACGCCACTTGTGAACCACATCTTATTCACCGATGACATCCTGCTATTCTGCAAAGCAAATGCTATGGGTGCTACCGAGGTGAACCAAGTGATGGACATTTACTGCCAAGCAACAGGTCAGATGATCAACTATGCTAAATCTTCCATTTTCTTTACTTAAGGGGTTTCTGACACTCTCTGCAATGAGATCAAAGGGATCTTAAATGCCCTAATGAAACACTGAATTAGAAACATTTAGGCATGACATCTGATATTGGGAGCTAAAAATGGTGCATTCAAGTATCTTAAAGATCACTTGTGGAGCAAGGTTCGGGGCTGGATAGAACACAATGCCAATGGTAGGCAAGGAAGTGCTTGTCAAAGCAGTTGCCCTGGCAGTCCTCGTGTATTCTATGTCGTGTTTTAAACTCCCAGGAGGACCATGTGAACATCTCAACATGTTAATCCAAAAGTTCTGGTGGGGTAGCAAGGACAGAAAACGTATACCTCACTAGGTATCATGGAAATCCATGACCCAACCAAAAGGTATGGGAGGTTTGGGATTCAAAGATTTTAAACGTTTTAACCTAGCTATGTTGGTATGACAGACATGGACGCTTTTGCAGCAGCCAGAGACATTAAGTGCACGTCTGTTGAAGAGCATATACTATCCGGATTATTTCATATTGCATGCGAGCTTGGGTGCTCAGCCAAGTCAGATCTGGAGAGCCATAATTGAAGGTAGAGACGCATTAAAACAAGGGCTCATTATAAGGATGGGAAATGGAGAGAAAACGAATATCTCGAATGAACAGTGGTTTCCCACGACGAGATGATGCGGCCTTATAATCGATTGATTCAGAATTCACCCACTCACGTGTCAGAGTTAATAGATTCTACCTCATCTACATGGAATAGAAAGCATCTACATCAAGTGTTCCTCCCTTTTGATGCCTCGGTGATCCCGGGAATCCCGTTATGCACAATGAACATCCCAAATTTCTGGACCTGGAACTTTGAAAATAATGCCTTTTTCTCAATCAAATCTTCTTATAGGATGCTAGTGGTAACTAGGCAAAGAAGGGAAGCGTGGCATGAGAGTTCGGCGGGTTCCTCTGGCACAAATAGTGAGGAAGTATTTTCAAAAATTCTATGGAAAATTTAGGTACCTAGGAAGATCATAATGTTTCTTTGGAAGCTCTCGAAACAGTGACTGCCAACAGAGGGTGTTAGAGCCCATAGACACATGTTAGCATCTTTCTTCCTATTGTGTCCTATGTGGCGCACTCCTTGCTAGAATGCATAACATCTAGGTGTTCGTGGGCACTTATTGATGAGGAACTTGGAGAAAGTCTGGTTGCTACGTCGGAACTGAACGTGGAACAATGGCTCTTCTCACTACTTGAAACATTATCACATGAGCAGTTTGTGAAGATGGCAGTTACACTATGGTCCACTTGTTTGTCTTGAAGAAAGGATATCCGTCAAGGAATCTTCCAAACACCATCAGCGTTGCACGCGTTCCTTAAAATGTTCATAAATGAGCTCCAATTGGCACAGGAGAAGCGGCTAGAGTCGCAGCTATGGGCCCGACCATGCCATCTCTATGAGTTTCAAGACCAAACACGGGTACCGTTACGTCCTATACAAATTGTTTTTACCCCCTTTCTGCGAAAGGGTTTTAAATCATTGCCTTGCCTATGTGTGCGATAGGGGGGGTCCATCCCACACGACCCATAAAAGGTCTATGATATGCGAGCGGCTGCTGATGATTTCCATAAAGTAACCGTATGAGAAGTCGTGGTTTATCCTACACGTTAGACCTCAATGTTACGTCTGTGGTCCGCGAGACATCTGAAATGATCGCGCAGATATACTCATAAGAAAAGGTGGATATCGCAAACATTTAACCTACCGATGTGTTTGCGATGGGTACATTATCACACACAGTTAAAAACTGTAATATGTGTGCGGTGCCTCTACTATCACCAACGTGTCCATTTCATAAGTGTGTGTGATAGGTATTCCTATCACACACACGCTCTATATGTGCACCATCTTCTTCTCGTCCGATATTACACACGCACAGAGGTTTGAAACATTTGCGGTATTACCATAGATCTCACACGCATATGGTATGAAAAAGGGTGCGGTACTACTCGCAATACCACAAGCATATGAGCAGGAAGCGTGTGTTCGACTGCTGAGTAGTGCACACGTTTTGCGTCAAAGAATCGTGTGTTCTTTATTTTTTTCATCGTACACGTTATTTTGTTTCTAACCAAGTGTACAGTATTTTATTCCCTGTTGCTTAGTTTTATTTTTTCCTGTAATTTATTATTCGAATTGGAAATTTCAAATCTTGAATTATGAACTTTGGAATTAAAATATTTCATATCTCATCACAATGGTTTAACAACCAATCCATAAATCAAAATCTCAGTACAATATGTTTTAGTTACATATTAGGCATCATATTAACTATGATGAACGACAATATTTAGAGGCGGTAAAGGTGGAGAGAGAAGTGTAAATAATTTTTGTTGTCGATGGTATTGAAGAAGTGGAATGCCCATAATGTGCCCTCCTCCCTGCCAAAGGTGGGCACAACTTTTGTCCAACCCCTTGTGACGATCGTCCACCCATCCTTCATCGCCTTCAGAAAGACTTCTAGACCATTATCATGGTAGTATAAATTATATACTTTAACCTTAGTTGGCTCCACTCCGATCATGTAGTTTGCAAAGTAATAATGACTAAATTTCTTCAGAAACCACTAAAAGGAGAAAACTTTCATATATTCATGTCTAATAGAGTAAATCATTGTGAGCAGGGGAAAAAGACAACAGATTACTTACCATCCTAAAGTTCACCATTGTCTTGGATAAAGTGTAAATAAAGAGTTCAATTCCCATCACCCA
This sequence comes from Aegilops umbellulata, assembly GCA_032464435.1. Classification (NCBI taxonomy): domain Eukaryota; kingdom Viridiplantae; phylum Streptophyta; class Magnoliopsida; order Poales; family Poaceae; genus Aegilops; species Aegilops umbellulata. Next base: position 295,177,100 of record CP136060.1, read on the forward strand.
TCTCTTTCACCTAACAATCTTTCTTAGTTTCCTCACTTGATGCGTGTTCATGAATATCTCATTGCCTCATACGCAATAGGAGTTGAAGCGTGGATCGGTACCGCTGATATATGTACCAACAAGCAACCAGTAAATGTTAGAAACTAAACTGCAATTGCACAAATGATGTAAAATACTATAAGACATGGGATGCAACTAATCTCGATGGCAAACAATGCATCGCATATTGTGGCCCTCCGTAAGTACATGCAAAGGCACGTTAACTATAACATGGGTTAACATCCACCAAAAATAACAAATGGGTAATAAAACGGTGGCAAAGGGACAGAGTAAAAAATTGATAGAACTATTTACTACAAGAGGCTTAACAGCAACCTAAGTCATGTATTGTAAGTTTGTATCTGGTATTGGTGAAATTGAACTGGACAGTTCGTACTTGAACATTGCAGTGTGCATTACTGAAATAAACAAGGCATGTGTTAACTACAGACAACCTAATATAGCCATTGAAACTGGTACTTGAAATTGACAGAGGTAAACATCGCAAGGCAAGTGCTGCTAAGGCAGAGAATAGCCCAGTTGTTTGGAAAAATGTAGGGAAATAGTTAAGACGAGTTAGGCGCGTTTAGTACAACAGGCTTAATACATCAGTCATACAAAACATAGCCATTTCAATTAGTATTGATAAATTTGAACTGGACAGTTACTACTTGGTAAATCCCGAGGGGTGGTTGTTGGGGCACTTCACCTGGGCTAGAGCCCGCTCCAAGTCATCGGCGTTGGAGGCGAGGCATTCCTCCGGGTCGAAGCATGGATTAGTGCTGCTAACATGTGTACCTACAAGAAGCATATAAACGTTATAAGCTAAACTGCAATTGCACGAATGATGTAAAATATAAGACATTGGGATGGAACTAACCTCGATGGTAAACAACAACATTTTCCATTGTGGCTCTGGGTAAGTACATGGAAAGGCATGTTAACTACAACAGGGTTAACATCCACCAAAAATAGCAAATGGTAATAAAACGACAACATCTCTAATGATATCTTCATTGCAAAGAGTAGCACGGTAGCAAAGGGACAGATAAAAATGGATATAACTTTTACTACAACATGCTTAATAGCAACCTAAGTCTGGCATTGTAAGTTTGTAACTGGTATTGGTGAAATTGAACTGGATAGTTCATACTTGAACATCACAATGTGCATTACTGATATGAACAAGGCACAACTACAAACAACATAGTATAGCCATTGAAACTGGTATTGATGAAATCGAAATTGACGGAGTTAAACATCGCAAGACAAGTGCTGCTAGAGCAGAGAATGCCATGATTGTCTATAAAAAGGTAGGGAAATAGCTAAGATGGGTTTGGCATGTTCACTACAACATGCTTAATACATTTGTGCCAGACGGATATTGGTAAAATTGAACTTTTTAGTTCATACTTGGTAAATCCCGATGGGTAGTTGATGGGGCACTTCATCTGGGCTAGAGCCCGCAGCAAGTCGGCGGCGCCGGAGGCGAGGTGTTCCTCCGGATCGAAGCATGGATGTTACAAGCAACAAGTGAATGTTACAAGCTAAACTACAATTGCACAAATGATATAAATTACTATAAAGAAACTAGGATGGACCTAACCTCGACGGTAAACAACAACATAGCCCATTGTGGCCCTGCGTAAGTACGTGGAAAGACATGTTAACTAGGATAGGTTTAACATCCACACAAAATAGCAATGGTAATTAAACGATAACATCTCGAATGATATCTTCATTGCATGTAGTAGCATGGTAGCAAAGGGGAAGAGTAAAAAATGGATAGAACTGTTTACTACAACAAGCTTAACAGCAACCTAACATATGCATTTTAAGGTTGTAATTGGTATTGATGAAATTGAACTGGACAGTTCATACTTGACCATAACAGTGTGCATTACTGAAATAAACAAAAGGCATGTGTTAAGTACAGGTAAACTAATATAGCAGTTACAAGTGGTGCTGATGAAATTAAAATTGACTGAGTTAAACATCGCAAGGCAAGTGCTTTTAGGGTAGAGAATAGCTCATTTTTCTAGAAAAAAGATAGGGAAAATAGCTAAGAGACGTTAGGCGTGTTTACTACAACATGCTTAATACATCGACCTCACAAAACATAGCCATTGCAACTAGTATTTGTATAATTCAACTAGACAGTTCCTACTTGGCAAATCTCGAGGGGTAGTTGCTGGGGCACTTCGTATGGACAAGAGCCTGCACCAAGTTGGTGGCGTAGGAGAGGAGGTGTTCCTCCAGGTCGACATGCACAGCGGCCACCATGCCATCGACCACCATCAGCTCCTCGACCTCCGTGTGATATGTGGTTGGACGATGCTCTAGAGTAGGGGTGATACGTCTCCAACGTATCTATAATTTTTGATTTCTCCATGCTATATTATCTACTGTTTTAGACTATATTGGGCTTTATTTTCCACTTTTATATTACTTTTGGGACTAACCTATTAACCGGAGGTCCAGCCTAGAATTGCTGGGTTTTTTTTGCCTATTTGAGTGTTTCGAAGAAACGGAATATCAAACGGAGTCCAAACGGAATGAAACCTTTGGGAACGTGATTTTCTCAACAAATAAGATCCAGGAGACTTGGACCCTCCGTCAAGAAAGGAGGGAGGCGGTCACGAGGGTGGAGGGCGCCCCCCTAGGGCGCGCCCCCTGCCTCATGGGCCCCCCTTTGCTCCACCGACGTACTCCTTCCTCCTATATATACCTACGTACCCCCAAACGATCAGAGACGGAGCCAAAAACCTAATTCCACCGCCGCAACCTTCTGTACCCACGAGATCCCATCTTGGGGCCTGTTCCGGAGCTCCGTCGGAGGGGGCAATCACCACGGAGGGCTTCTACATCATCATAGCCCCTCCGATGAAGTGTGAGTAGCTTACCTCAGACCTTCGGGTCCATAGTTAGTAGCTAGATGGCTTCTTCTCTCTTTTTGGATCTCAATATAATGTTCTCCCCCTCTCTCATGGAGATCTATTCGATGTAATCTTTTTTTTGCGGTGTGTTTGTTGAGACCGATGAACTGTGGGTTTATGATCAAGTCTATCTATGAACAATATTTGAATCTTCTCTGAATTCTTTTATGTATGATTGGTTATCTTTGCAAGTCTCTTCGAATTATCAGTTTGGTTTGGCCTACTTGATTGGTTTTTCTTGCAATGGGAGAAGTGCTTAGCTTTGGGTTCAATCTTGCGGTGTCCTTTCCCAGTGACAGCAGGGGCAGCAAGGCACGTATTGTATTGTTGCCATCGAGGATAACAAGATGGGTCTTTTATCATATTGCATGAAACTATCCCTCTACATCATGTCATCTTGCTTAAGGCGTTATTCTGTTTTTAACTTAATACTCTATATGCATGCTGGATAGCGGTCGATGAGTGGAGTAATAGTAGTAGATGCAGGCAGGAGTCGGTCTACTTGTCTCGGACGTGATGCCTATATACATGATCATACCTAGATATTCTCATAACTATGCTCAATTCTGTCAATTGCTCAACAGTAATTTGTTCACCCACCGTAGAATACTTATGCTCTTGAGAGAAGCCACTAGTGAAATCTATGGCCCCGGGGTCTATCCTCATCATATCAATCTTCCACCACTTTATTACTGCTTTGCCTTTTACTTTACCTTTGCTTCTTTATACCAAAAACACCAAAAATATTATCTATCATCTCTATCAGATCTCACTCTCGTAAGTGACCGTGAAGGGATTGACAACCCCTAATCGCGTTGGTTGCGTTGAGCTATTTGTTTTGTGTAGGTACAAGGGACTCGCGCGTAGCCTCCTACTGGATTGATACCTTCGTTCTCAAAACTGAGGGAAATACTTACTCTACTCTGCTGCATCACCCTTTCCTCTTGAAGGAAATCCAACGCAGTGCTCAAGAGGTAGCAAGGGGTGAGGATTTGGAGGCATGAGGGTGTTTCACAGGCGCCATCTAAGCAATCAAGCTTGGGTGGTGATGGAGATTGATGGGTTACCTGATTGGATCGATGAGGCTCAGGCAGAACGTAGTTGTGGTTGCAGCGACGGTGGTTTGAGTTGCTAGGAGGGGAAAGGGTTGGGAGATACTACGGAAATGTGATGGGTGGGGATGGGGTGGGAGGAATAAACTTTGAAATCATGCGCCTAATAAAAATTTTGCTGCAAAACTCGAAACTTACGTGGGGGAACACACAGAACGCAGACGAAGCGCATAAAATATTCGTGTGCGAGAAAAGAGAAAATTGTTGGATCCGGTCTCCAAAAAATTGTACACGTGTAGTTGATTAAATCAGTCAAGGGCGGTCGTGATGGTACGTGTAATATTAGAAAACTTTGCACAGGTATCTGAACTTATGGATCATTAACGCACATCACCATAAAAACCATGTGTTTTGTGATCTTCTAATAATTATTATATCTATCAAGATCTACAGCCCCAACCTGCAAATTTAAAAATATATTTCATTGTAGTACGCATGTCAACATACATGAACGAGGCAAAGTTTGATACTCAATGACCAATCATCGGTTTATGAAATGAAATCACTGTCAACCTACCTTGCTTATACAGCAATAATTGGTCAACCTATGCAACAAGAGAGAAGCTTGCTGCCATCCGCCGGCGCGACTATTTAAGCCAGTCTGTGTCCACCTCGCGCGGGTGAGGTAGGACAAAAACGAGCTCCGGACAGCTCATCTTCGACGCGCTCACCGGAGCGGAAGCACGCTATGGAGAGATGAGAGAGGAAGGAGCTTTGGGTGGCTGCGAGTGGGACCGCTATGACCCGGTTGGGTCAACTATATTTGACCAGACCGGGCGGATGTTGCAGACGTTTGGGTAGGAAATAGGGTCACGTCCGGCTCTAAAACTTCAGTGGACACATACAAAGCAACGCTCAAAGCCCTAAAAGGATGTCTCTTATCGACATTGTATGTTAATAATAGATACTAACTTAAATTCCTAAATACTAATTTGCTCTAAAAACTAGTAATTAGTAATGTCAGGTGCTCATAATTAATTTAACAAACATACGGGCGAGACACACACACACTACTTCTCACATGTTGGCCAGACATCATCGTTCTCTTTGTCGTCCTTGTCAGTGGTAGCCCACCGTGCTTGCATCTCTGCCCAGCTCTCCTCAGCGTCGCGGTAGCTACCACTGCAATCTTGGCAGGTGGAGGCATCGGACCTGCTGACCAGACGTCGTAGTTCTCTCTCCCTGCCTTGTCGGCGGCAGCCCACCGTGCTTGAATCTCCGCCCATCTCTCATCAGCAGCGCGTGCGGCCGCTTCTTTCTTGCGATGGTGGGACTATCTTTTCTTGAGTGCTTTCTACCTTTTCCGCTCCTTTTGTGCGGCTTTGGACGCCTATTGATGCACTGCACATTCGGCCTTGGCAGCTTCAAAGTCCGCCCACGTAGGCGCGGTCACGGGCGGCGATGAACTCGATGCGGCGGGATGCCATCGCTTCTATACCAATTAGTGTGTGGTCGCGCGCGACGAGGAACTCGGCGCGGCGAGATGCCATCGCTTCCTTACCAGTTAATGTGCGTTGGGATGGCATGAATGACGCTTGGAGAGAGCTCTCGGACGGAGTGGCCGAACAACATATAGTGTGGTGGTTTTTTAGAGGACTCAAGATCCATATATATGATGCTGCAGTGCGTGCCCTGGCTGCCATGGTGCTTCCTAGTTGCACTTGCATGCATTGTTGTCACAGAGCTTGCGCGATCGCCGAGAACGTGAGCCGTCATCGTTGTATGCTGTCGGTCGAGCAGTCTCGTCAATAAACCAGGCGCGATCGGGTTGCATGCAGACAGTCGGGTGTTCTCGATCGCGTCGACAAGCCTGCATAGCTCGACATTAAAAGTGAGCTCTCACATGCATGCAAGCGTTACTTCTCTCCACTTCCATCGAACAATTCGCAAACAATTTAAAAAATGCACATAATGGCCTAAATATGGTAAATGAGTCAAAAAATTTGGCAAATTTGAACACGGTGCATTATAGGGTGTATGTTGATCGTAGAAAAAAACTCAAGGACAAACGACAAAGGAAATTTGGATTACCCTTCAATCTTGGTGATTTCTCTCTCGAAACCACGGAACTTACTCGGTGATGGTTCGATTTATGAAGAGCGTGTATAATGACATCAAAGAGATCAAAGCCAGAGCAACTCTTTTTAATTGTAACTTTACTTTGAATGTCGTGCAACCAATGTTGACGCACATAGCTTAGCTAGATTTTCTTTATCCTTAGCTCCTCGTCGTCATGTGTGGTGGTTCTATCCACATGACACAAATTGTATCCCACTACTTGTGGGTTTTTATCAACAAAGATTGGCTTTACCCATAAAAAAAGCTACCAAGGTTGGCTTCGCTCGCTTCGGCCCTTTTTATTTTCTCCTACGCTTTTCTTTGTTTCTGTTTACTCTGGTTTTTGTTTCCTTCGTTTTTCAGCGGTTTTCTACATTTATTTTATGGTTTTCACTTTTTTTCGTTTTCTTTGTTTCTTTCTTGATCTTCACTGTTTATATTTTCTTTTCTTTCTTTCTTTCTTTCTTCAATTTTCTTTTTTCTTGTTTTTTTTTTCTTCCTCGGTTCTCTCTATTCCAAATTTTTGCATTGGTTTTTTGCATTTTCTTCTCTTTTGCTTTTATTTCCTTTTCCTTTTTGGATCTTGTTTGGTTTCTTCATGTTTCCTTTGTTTCTTTGTTGATTTTCACCGGTTTCTTTTTTGTTCAACACATGCCACCTTTTTCACTACTCAAAATTTTACCTACGTTGCAGAAACATTTTTATATACACATTTAAGCTTTTGAAATACATGATTAACATTTTTTTAAACTAAATTTTTTATGTCTAATCTTTTCCATACATATTGTATATTTTGGTATGTATTTAATAGTTTTTTATTACATGTTAATCATTTCTCAAATATATGATTAATTTTTCTGAATACATGGTCAATATTTTTCTATACACCATGAGAACTTTATAAATGACAATGAACATTTTTTCACAAACAAGTACATTTTTTTTGCACATCAGGAACATTTTTATATAGATATTGAACATTTTTAATACACAATCAAGTTTTCTTAAAATATTTGCTTTTGATATCCACTCTTATTTAATGTACATTGTACATTTTTTTTGTATATGCCAGGAGTATTTGTTTTATACATGTTAACATTTTTTAAATACATGATCAACATTTTAAGTACACATTGTACTTTTTGTATATATTTTTTCTTTATATGACCAAAAAATTCTATACACATTTCAAATGTTTGATTAACATTTTTTAAATACTTGATTATCATTTTTCAAATGTTTTACCAAGTTCTTCTATACACATTGTATTTTTTTGTATATATTTTTATTATGCATGAGAAACATTCTCTCTGTATAGATTTAACATTTTCATATATATATATATATATATATATATATATATATATATATATATATATATATATATATATATATAAAATATAGACTTGGCCCCTGGCAGGATAGGTGAGGAATCACTCTTGAGATCAGATCTATTGGGGCCTACAACTTCGCCAAAGCCGACTAGCATCCCTTTCCGTGGTGAACTGGCCGTCCCATACCTTCATTTTCTCTCATGTGTGTTGAACATTGTCTTCCTCGGTTCCAGCTTCACTGATGTAGGTAGGGCTTGGGCGAGAAAGGGTCCCCTCTTGCCTATTAGTAAGCGGGCCTTCGATTCCACCGTGGTCTTACGGTCTCATAGAGGGGGGAGAACTACCTAACTAAAGAAGAATAGTGCTCTTTATAAATAAGAGTAGGCGTGGAGAGCTTTTTGCGGGGAAACTTGCAAGTCAAGTTTGGGGGTAGGCGGGCGTCGACCCAACCTTATGAGTATTCGGACTATAACAGTTTTGATGAACAGTCACTCACTTTTGACAGTTATACGATTCCAGAAGATGATCCAAAATTGGGTCAATCACGTTTATTAGAAGTTGATAATAGAGTGGTTGTACCAGCCAAAACTCATCTACGTATGATTGTAACACCCGTTGATGTACCTCATAGTTGGGCTGTACCTTCCTCAGGTGTCAAATGTGATGTTGTACCTGGTCGTTCAAATCTTACCTCCTTCTCGGTACAACGAGAAGGAGTTTACTATGGTCAGTGCAGTGAGATTCGTGGAACTAATCATGCCTTTACGCCTATCGTCGTAGAAGCAGTGACTTTGAAAGATTATGCGGATTGGGTATCCAATCAATTAATCCTCCAAACCAACTAAACCGGTGAAGCTGAAGCGGAAATGCAATTCTCGGGTGAGGGAAGGGGGAAGCTCCAGGAAGGCTTCGCTCGCTCGCTCAAAAAGCTCTAACGCTCATTTACGAGTGGAGTGCATAAGCCCTTATTGAAGTAGGGTGAGGCCTTACTACACGAGCTCGTAAGTCAAGAACGGAACGAGCCTTGTCTACGAAGCTTCGCTTCATCATCTTGCTTGCTTCTGGCAAAGCTTAACGCACTATAACATAGGCATGCATGATGGTATGGTAGGAAGACTCCTTTTAAGGCCGACCACTACATAGGAGCGATAGGAAGCCAAGCCGTCAAAAGGAAAGGCGAGCAGCCCTTATTGCAATAGCAAACGGCCTACTTATAGCCCTATTTATACCCTTTCTCGGGGACTTCAACGGGCCTTACAAGCTCAATAAATTGCAATTCTTCACCTTTTCCTCAGACAGTGGGAATGCATTTTCTTACTTGATTGACATTGACAGATATGTGTACCACACCGAACAAGCAATATGTCATATGCTTGATGTACCAGCCAAGCCAGCTCTTTTTTTCTCAGTTCCCTTATCCTTAGCGCAAAAGTAAAAAGAAAATGAAAGAGAGTTTGTATTTGCAAATGAAAATGAATATAGATCTAAATAAATTAGATAATCAATAAATAAGAATTGGAATAATAGAAAATATATCCTTCGCCCCTTATCTCTTCATCATCGTCGGTTCCGTCACTTGTGGTATTCGTTTAGAATCTTGTTGACCCTACTCGCTTACTCCTATTTTCCTTATTTCTTTTTCTACATAATTAATTAGAACTTTCTTGAAAGAATGGGGTTCTCTCTGGGGGGGCGCACCCTCTCTTCCTTTTTGAGAAAGATGGGCTTGTTTTTTTTTCAATAAGTTCTATTGCTTTGACACATTTAGTATATAACATAATATATATAAGAAAAGTACTAAAGGCGAAGGGCATTCTGTTGTACAACTACTTTGGTATAGTTACAAAGGTAACCGGTAGGTGACTGTTGAATCGACAGTAGTTACGAAAGGGGGAAATAGCTCAGTTGGTTAGAGTGCTGGTCTGTCACGCCAGAAGTCGCGGGTTCGAACCCCGTTTTCCCCGCCCGATCTTTCTTTCTTCCCGAGGTCATACCTCTGCCACTTTACCCTGAGTTTCACTAAGGCATATAACCCCATTCGGGTAAGAGGAGCAAGCAGTGGGGAACATCTATTTATATGCGTGTTAGCATCAACAACATCTTTTTGAAAGTAAATTACATCGATCCTCGGTGCTAGGTACTCAGGTAAGTAAATCCTGAGGATAGAACTAGAGCAAGTAAGCTCATCGCACTATCAAGTCAGTCAGGAACTAGTCTGCCAAGCTTAAGAAGAAGTGAAAAGTAAGCAAGTTGCCATCTAGTGAGGGCTAAAAGACACGGAGAACATCCCCCCTCTATTTGCCAATAGCTTCCGCCTTCCTCTCTTTCATTTCATGTCGGTTCAGCCGAGCCAATAGATTCCATAGGCGGGTCAGTTATAGCTGTAGTAGCCTTTGATTAGGTCCTTTCAATAGACTTTTCGTAGCTATAATTCGTAGACTTTCCGTAGCTCAGTACTGCTGATCGTTGCCGCCCGCAACTGTACTTACGGCTGTACTTGTGAAAAGAGATAGAGCCGTCTCGCTATGACTCAAAGATGGTCAAAAAGCTAATAGATGGGCCACAAAAGGTAGAGGAGAGGGGGTAAGAAGAGTAGACTTACTACTGGATACAAGATAGGGTATACAGCTAAAAGGGTGAGATAGAGGAATGAAATGAGCCAGTGAAAGGTCCACGACCACAAGTATTGAGCTATAACCATAAAACTTGGGAAGTGCCTCAAGAAAATCCATTGAAATAGAAGACCCAGGTTGTAAGTATAAGATGACGCTATTCTAAGCATGAGTATAGAATAGCTTATTCTACACCCCAGTAACGCTATGTACAAAATCTAGTAAAACACTGTATAAAATGTAGTAATTATGAAATACTATCTTTTTACTATCAAGTTTTTAATTTACTATATTGTCATAAAAATTACTATATTTTGTATGCTACGTTACTAAATTTTGTATAGAGCATTACTAGGGGTGTAAAATAAGTTATTCTACACTTACACTTAGTTTAGCATTATTATAAATATGTGTGTGTGCACTCCTCTATTTTGGCGCCTGTAGGCGGCAAATAGGAGTTCTCCGTTACGTATGCCAACTACTCACTCCATTCCTAAATATATGAAGTTTGGATATTTTAGATTGAACTACCAAAATATGATATATTTAAGAATTAAGGGAGTATATAACAAAAATTTCTTATAGTGGGGGCGATCACGAGTGTGAATTAATGCTGCTCGAGCACCATAGTGCCCTTTTAAAAAAACCTATTTAATAGTTTCAAAAATAATTCCGTGGTAACTTGTATGTGTTCATTATGGATCCATGAATATATATATATATATATATATATATATATATATATATATATATATATATATATATATATATATATATATATATATGGAAAATCCATCCTATCACCCGGTGGTAGTTACCCCACATATCTCATATACTACCATGTGGTACTATATATACTATTTTATTATTTTAAATATGTTCATATACTATATTTAAGATATTTCAAAGCAAGTTACATGAAAAAATTACATATGAGCCCATAGTTTTTGTTATATTTATGAAATACGTGTATATTTGTACGTAAAAAAGAGCATACTCAAAACATGATACATACTACCTAAAAATTAGTATATATACTACCTAATCATTGTTATATACTACATACTACATGTACATACTCTCGGTTTTGATAGATACTACATACAATATACAAAACGCAAGTGATGGTAACTACCACTGATTGTAGGAAACATATATCTCTCCCTAATAATAAAGCGCGGAGTGAGGCTGTCGGGTTCACCGTCGCGGCAGTTAAGCAAACAAGTCCTTGTGCGTTTTGCTAATTGAACCCGCAGTCCTTTTGTAAGTGAATCTAAGAAAACGTTTCGTTTTTACAAAACAATCCCTACATTTGTAAGAAATTCAGTCCGCAATCCTCTGTTTCATCTTATCCAGACTCCCCTCTCTAGCGACGGCGGAGCACGAGCAGGTGTCGTCGTGACCTCTGACCCACCTCACCGCCGGCCCTCCCCCTCCTCTTCTCCCACCTTGCAGCTCAGCACCTCGCCGTCGCCCTGCATCTGAGTCCCCGCTGTGTACGAGTAGAACGCGGCGAACCGGCAACACCCGTAGTGCTGGGGGTGGCGATGCCGCCGCGGCGCTAGATGCGGGAGGCCCGTGCACTCCGGCGCCAGTGCGGCCGCTCCAGGTGGCCGACGTTGTGGCCGTGGAGATGCACGTTGGGCTCGACTCTGAGGACGCGGGAGCAGCTCTGTGTGCTATGCCATCCGCACGGCTACTCCAGGTGGTCGCCATCGTGTCCGTGGAGATGCACGCAGGGCTCGCCTCCGAGTGCGCGGGAGCAAGGTCGAGATGGCCATCAACTATGGCGATTCTCTCCCGCCAAGGTAACTTCTGTTCCTTTAATTTGCCTTGCCTAATTCGTTTGACTCGAGCCATTCTACCTCAGATGAGCATCTTGATGGCCAATGGATGTATGTTTACCTTTTCTCACCCCAGGTCCAATCCCTCCCCGTTCAGATCTGGAAGTCCGGCCTTGGCCCGGGTAGCTCTCGTGGAAGGGATACACCACGAGCCCTGATTTGGACTGGCGATAGCGGCATCACAAAATTCAGGTAGCTCTGGCAGTGGCATGGCCATAACCACAGTCCGAAGGAGTAGCAACCATATTCCTCTCCCAAGTATTAGCAGTGGTAGTTGCTCCGGACGATCAGGAGAAAGGAGCTGAGGTCCACACACATAATGACATTGCTCTTTATATATAAAAAAATAGTGACATTTCTGAATTTTTTATGTGTTAATTATTGGTCTGTAGCTGTGCATTGCTTACCTCTTTTTCTTTTTGTAGTTGTGCATTGCTTATCTAACATTCTGTAGTTGTATAACTGATGTAACAGATTACAAACTAGAGGTGGGGCTACCGAGGGTTGGGAGGAGGACTGGTGAAATTCAACGGTAATGTTTACGCGGATGAGCAGCATGATTTAGATAGCCAAGACGGGGGAGGTTTTTAAGAGTCGAGGATGACGATTAGAGGTACTCTATGGAGTATGAGAAGGATGGGGAGATGGAGAGAGTCGTCAAGAAGACTGCGCTGATTGGGAAGTTAGAGGTAGAAGAAAATGCTCAGAGGATGACAACTGAATAAAATTTGTTTTGAACTGCTTTTGCATACCCCTTGTGGGCAATTTCTACTACATTGAAGTTCTGCATCATATCCATTGTCTTTGCGTATACATGATTGGTGGAACTTGCGAGACTGATTCACGTTGCATTGGTTTCTTAATTAGCTTTTCATTGTTAATATTTGCCATAGGCCTGATTTGTTATGTAATGTTTGATCTTCCTGCCCAGCTCATGCTTTCAGCTCTCCCTTCTCTGATGTGTAATCTTAAATCATGATTAGAAAAAAAATTCAAGGTTTTACATTTTGACTTGCATGCTATTTGCTACAGGATTACAGGAGCACCATAACACATGAAAATTTTGAAGAGGTTTGTTTGAGTTGTTTGCTATAAGAAGGAGCGGTCCTCGGCCGAAATCTCCATCAGATTGCGTCCTTGGACCATAAGCTCCATCAAAGCCCGTCCAAATTGCTTTTTTTTGACGCAACGTACAATGTCGCCGTCGAGTTCGCCAGAGGAGGAAGTGCCGAGTTCGCCGGAGGAACAAGACCATCTGTCCAACCGCCCAATTTCGCCTGCCTCGGCAACACCAGAGGTAATGTATCGCCTTCATATTGACTGGATGGAATCTCCTGTTTGTCCCCTGTCTCTTGTCTCCGATTCTGTTTTGTAGCCTGACTGAAATAAGGGACAGTACTTAATTTATAAAGCATGAGAAAACTGATGGAGGATGGTTAGTACAGCAGCAAAGTTTTGTAAGCACAAATTTGTAGACTGATTTAGTAGTCTCTGTGATTTCTACATGCAAGTCAGTTTAGAGTTTCTGAGGGGAACGGCCTGGTCCATCTTTTCTTGTGATCTGAATTATGATGTAGGACATAGCCACAACCCACAAGGGTTATTTCTTCTGTTGGCAAGTAATCTTAAGACTTTTTTCCCCGGGTGATTCGTAAGACAGATTACCCTACACAATTCACAGTTTTAGTATCTCTTATGCACCTAAATATATCTGTAACTGGAAAAAAATTCAGGTTCCCGCAGGTTTTGACTTGACTAACAAATTTCAGTGAATTTGTTATTCCTTTTTGTGCTCTTCTTTTTATTACTCAAATAAATTTTTAATTTAGCCAGGCTAACATCAATGGGCTGCAGCCCATAACCATGTACACTGGTACTGTAGGCAAACAACTACACTGATACTGTAGGCAAACAACTATGGACTGTTAGTGTATTGATAGTGCTAATTATATACTATCCTAAGTAAGCATAACATCTATTACAGTGCCCAAGATATATTATCAGAGTAACCAGAGTTTGGGTGTATTTTTTGGAGTTTTGTTCCTTAAGAGTTTCTCTTCCAGAGGGAGACAACTACTTTCTTTGTCCTTACTCATATAGTACTAATGAAATCCAATTGCATACTGAAATCTGCTTGGTTATTGTTCAGTTATAGTGGTACTAATGAAATCCAGTTGCTTACTCATCTATTAGCTTAGCAAAACTGAAAGTATATATACTGTACTGTACTCTCAGTAATATAGATGCCCCGTCTCAAAGTCCCCAAGTACCAGGTGCTTGCTCCCAGATCCGCACTATATACCCATTTTTTGCTTGATTGTGCAGATTTGTAAAAATTTCGATTTGGAGATGAGTTAGAATAACCCTGTGAATTATTGCTAGCCTTGCAAGAGGCAGGCAAGGAAGACCTGAATGTTGCTGAAGCCAAGCTCATAAACGTCTCACGTCATGTGGTTCTGTGATATTATGAATCTTCTTCTCTGAAGTGTGTAGTCTTCTAGATGCATAATGACTGACTAGATACATAGATAATTACAAGCTCAAAGGCCAGCGGCTTTCTATTGTACGTAGCAGCCATCAGACCTAAAAACTAAGCCCACTCAACTCCTTGCAGCAGATTCAGGTGATCATCTAGAGGTGTCAAGAATCTGAGCCTCTGCAAGCTCCACTCCTACATCAGTAGGCATATATCCTGGAAAAAAAAGTGCAGTGCAGTAAAGAGGGGGTGTTTTTTGTCATGTTTCTAATGTGGAGTTTGAAGTCATGCTCGCATATTTAATTGTATTGTACGTATTTCTTAATTCCAGAATGTAGTGATAATTAGCTAAACTGGAGTAGTCTTAATCTATTCCTATTTGGCATACGTAACATTCGAAACATTGCCTTTTGAGTTTGTTGATATGAAGTTTTGCTAGCTGTCATATTATAACTATGAAAAGTTCATATAACTAATCTGGCCTTAAATCATACACGAGAAGTCCATGGTTGAGTACAAGCGCTATATATTTGGAGAGATAATGCACCACTCAAACAGTGCTCTCTGCCCACATTTAGTACAGTCAACAACAAAGTTGACACCTAAGGTCTGAGTAATGCTGAACTTTTTGATCTTTTTATTAACCACATCAGTGGCTAAAAGAATTCATGAGTAGTAACACAGACTAAGAATGGATTTTCCGACACGGAAGGATCCTTGAGAGCACATCAGCACCTGAAACTGCTGCTCTCGCAGCTCTACACTTTTTCTTCTTCTTTCCGGACACCTGACAGCCCGAGCATGCAAGAGCAGCAGCATGAAGCCGTGATGTGCAGCAACAACAACAGAGCGCTCTCACTGCAGTGGAACTACTCGGGCGTCTCTAACGAAAACATGCCTGATATTGAAGTTGAAGAGTGTAGCATGTATGAAAACATTAACTTTTATTAAAAATAAGGATATTTCCATGTTTAACCTTATTATCGACATTTATTAAAATTGGATATAAAAAAGGTGCACAATGACACATGAAGCAGGTTGTGCCCCTTTTATTGCTCGGTGCAACGCACGGGCATTTGTACTAGTGTGTATATATATATATATATATATATATATATACATATATATATATATATATATATATATATATATATATATATGACTCCTCTTTTATACTCCCAGGAGTATGTACTCCCATTCTCTACTAGATAAGTCATCTAATTTGTTTAGCAAATAAAATAGAATTTGTCTTTACCCACCGGATGCATGCATAACTAACGGGAGAGCTAAAAGGATGGCGAGCGGTCACTTTTTCTGGTTGACCATATACTACGTGGCACTCTGTTTGGAGTATATATACTAGTCCATCTTTTTTAAGGACATACGTACTTTTATTCGAATATGAATGTACTGCCCATGCATCTCTCACACAAGTGTATATTGTTTCTTTTTTGGATGATATATTGCCCGTGTTTTGAAGGAGTATATGCTGCATTTTTCTAATGAGTATGCTGCACTTTTTACAGTATCTACCTGTTTATGGGATTATATACTGCCCATCTTTCGAAGAAGTATATACTAATGAGTATATGTTCAAGTATATACTACCTAAGTGTAGTATGCCTACATGTCTTCCTGAAGAAAAAAATGTGTGTTCCTACATTTACTAAATATTGTTGTGAAATTTTGTATTTTGAAGTGGTCTAATAAATTATTTTTTGATGCTGCACGTACAAAATTTTCTAGGATGGCATATACTAAATTTGTATGATATATACCATTTTTTAAAAGAATAACTAAAGGGTATATACTACAACTTTCTAGCTCAGATATATATACTACTTGAAACCTTGTTGTGATACTTCTTAGCCAGGTGACTGCCAAGGCAGTATATACTATATACTCCTTTGCAACACAATCTCGTTGTATCCAATTAATGTTGGCAAAATCGGAGAATGCTAATGTGTGGTCGACGCATATTTGTATAACCGTCTATTATTGTTTAAGTCTTTTTTCAGCAGTGAAACGAATGTTGTATGACCCCGGAAGAAAAACCAAATGTTGTATAGTATATACTCAAATTTTTAAGCAGTATATATTTTAGTTTTAGATGAAGTATATGCCATACAGATCTAAAGAAGTATATGTGGCGTAAAAGAGGAATTATATGGTCTCCATAAAGTAGTATATATACATATCGGACGGCAATCTGTACATCGTTTTTTGTGTTCTTGATTCTGGCAACATGTTCAAGACCAGCCAGGTTAGTACAGAGGTAGAGCGGAGCAAGCAAGACATGACACCTCGATGCATGAACCTCTAGGAGTCGCTTGCCATGCATGCATGGATTCATTCAACCATGGCCGCCGCGCCGGGCGTGTCTGCCACACTAATAAACTGGTATATGAGGGCGCATTCATGGTCGTCGGTCAGGTGTGACCTCATCACGGTCCGTCGTCGAGCCGCCGCCGGATGAACGTCGTCGGGCAGCATCGTCTGCGTCAAGCAGGCACCAGCGGCGGCGGGATCCCGTCTTCGACGTCGAGCAGCCGCCGGACATACCCCGTATTCGTTATCGATCTGCCGTCTGCTGGATTCTCTGATGACCATGTAAGGAGCGAGAGACCATCAGTAGATCGATGGATGCATGGGATTAACCAAGAATACCTCAAAATTTCTTACGTCTCCAAACTGCATCATTTGACATTTTCCAGATGAGATGCACGCTGCCGTCTTTGGACACCGGAGATCGTGTTGGTAGCACCACCGAACGATCGAGTCGCCGCCTGACCTGGTTTAATAGATGGGTCATTAATGCGCATGACAAATCCGGATGACACGGAACCGATTTATCGATCCATGTAGAGATCAAGTCAGTACTACTAATAATTATTTAATGGTAGTTAATATCTATAAAATCGGCATGCAAGCGATTGATCCTTTATGGTGCTCCGCGGGTTGGAGTTTTTTTTTTTGAGAGAGCAGCGGCTTGGAGCTAGGAGTACGTACTCTCAGGTGTATCAACCTATATATATATATATATATATATATATATATATATATAGGGATTGACTATTCGTCACCCTGGGTGAGGAATAGTTATTCTTCACCCACCTCTATTTTAGCATCTATGCACCGTAATTTTACGTTTTGTAAATTTTGTCTTATTTTAGACATAAAAAAAAGGTAATAAAACCTATAATCACCATAAAAAATATTTTATGTTACGTAAAATTACAAATGTAAAAACATAGTGTAAAATGTACATAAAACACAATTTTTGACCAATATTTTTTTTGTTATGGCAAATTTTATGCAGTAAATCAATATGAATGTAAAAATTTGTATTTCAAATGTAATTTATTTATGAAATGATCGTAAGATTACCTTGGATGAAGAATAATTTATTCTGCACCCTGGGTGATGAATAGTAACACTATATATATATATATATATATATATATATATATATATATATATATATATATATATATATGACAAATTTTCCCTACTACCGGGTGTAGCTACTCCCACTTTTGTTTCATACGTTCTAGGTAGTATCTATCATATCGGAGAGTATGTAAGCGTATTATGTAGTATATAAAAATGTTTAGGTGGTATATATACTACTTTTTTGATAGTATGCATCATATTTTGCGCATACTCTATTTCACGTACAAATATGTACGTATTTCATAAATAGAATAAAATTATGAGCTCACTTGTAATTTTTTCAAATAAATCACTTGGGAGTATCTTAGGTATAGTATATGAACATACTAAAAATAATAAAGCAGAATATATACTACCACATGATAGTATATGAGAAACGGGTGTAGCTACACCCGGTAGTAGGATGCATTTTCCCTATATATATATAATTTGTAAGCTGTACAGAAAAACTGTTCTGGCCCAATAACAAGAAAAGGAGGCCTACTTGATATTACATATATTTCTGAAAACAATGAAAGTACATATTTGTCCTTTTCTTTGTATGCCACGTGTGAAAGTAAAATGTTATGAAGATACATAATATACGTGTGTGTGTGGGTGTTTACAAAAAAATCAGTATTTTTTGCGTTGTGGAAAATGCTTTTTTGGAATCGGGCACAGGGGTCCTCGTGCACCATTTACAATTTTTAGGGCAGTCACCCAGGTTGAGAGATCTTGTTCCGGGTGTAGCACGCTGAACATTAGGCGTTGTTGTGCATCCTTATAGCGAGAACTACGCTTCCTCACTCTTGCATGCGCTTCTCATGATCGCTCACAGGCGTGGTAAAAAGGGCCAGGACCGGTGCGTGATGACACACGCGTGTCCCAGCGCCACATGCTCCTTTTGTATTTTTCTTGGCTTCTATGTCCGTCGGTTTTATTTCCTAAAAGATATATCTAGGTCTGTTTTTAATTAAACAAGTGTATGAAAATATGAAGAAAAATATCACGCATTTGAAAAAATTTATGAATATGAAAAATGGTCATGAATTTGAAAAACAAATCATGAATAAAAAGAGATCGCGGATTCATAAAAAATATTCTTCGAACTCTAAAAATGTTCACGATTTTAAACATAGTTCACCAATTAGAAATAAGATCACGATTTTGAATAACATTTCTCGAATCAAAAACTGAACAATTTTTGGAAAAGCAAAAAAAAAAGAAATTCACAAACATTTCTTCAGAAAGCAAACATTTTTTAAAATCGTATAAATATTGAAAAGTGTACGTAATTTTTTAAATTTGTGAACATATCTTTAAATCATGAACAAGTTTTTAAATTCCAAACATCTTATGAAATTTTGATTAATTTCAAATTTTAGACTTTTTCAAAAAACACATTAAATTTTTTGAAACGATATTTAAAAAAGGAAGATTTTGCAAGAACCAATTTTGAAATATAAAACATTTTTTAAACTTCCAACATTTTCTAAGAAATGTAGGCAATATTTTAAATATTTAAACATTTTAAAAAATACCGAATAGTTTCTGCAAACACAAAAAATAGCATTGTGTGGGTGAGTCATTACAAAATACCCAAAATCTGAAGATTCTTAACTTTTTGAATATTTCGAATTTTACAAATAAAGTAAAAACAAAATCAGGAAACAAATCAAGACAAATAAAATAAAATACATAGCATTGTGTGGGTGAGCGGTATCTCATTGCTCGTTATGACCGATGCATAGCATTTGCATTGTAGTACATCTTAGCAAATGCAAACCGCAGCTGCGTTTTACTGCTTGGCTGCTCAGATGTGTGGACCAAAATTGGCTGCACAAACTGCTGAAGCGGTGCCAAATAATTTTCTAATGGCACCACTAATGAGATGACAACAATTTAAGATACTAGATACAAACTGTGACACTGTCTTAGGATGTGTTTAGTTGAAGGTGTGGTATGAATGGGTTTGGACCGTGACAGTGTCTGAATCACATCTAACAAATGATTTGTAACAATGAAAGCGGGTCTAACCTTCTCTGCACATGCCAGAAACTTTCTCCCACAGTCCAGAGAATCAAACGCAACTAGCTTCACGCATGGAGATTGATGGTGACAACGAGCAGATAGATCTTCAGCCACCCCGCTCCATTCGTTGCCACTAATGGTCTTTGGGAGCTACAAGAGACAAAAACGACTCAAATCGACCTCCGGGTAAAAATCCTTCATTCCAAGTCATAGCCCGAGAGAAAAGAGAGGCATACCTGGGTGGTGAAGGAGTAGTCGCCGGAGGAGGAACCACTGGAGATGTATTTAAAGAAGACCATGGCGACCTCGGCGGTAGGATGCGAGACGGCTAGAGCGAGGAAGCGGCTATAGCTTAGCAAGGAAGGAAGGAAGGAAGGAGGAAATAGGGAAAATGTGACTTGTGGTCAGAGAGAAAATGGGGTGGGGAAGGGGGCGGGGTAGATATTTTGGCAGTAGGCCAAAATTTTGGAAATGTGGATGGAAACTTTGCGCGCGGTGCCGCCGGACCATTCACTTTGAATGATTGTGTGCATCGTAAACGATTCTTCTACTTTACGCGCATGGGATGGGTTTGATAATTCAAATCTTGGTCTCAAGGCATGGGCACATTCACTTTGAACACGCGTGGTGCCGCCGGACCATTCACTTTGAACGATATCGTGCATCGCAAACGATTCTTCTGCTTCACGCGCATGGGATGAGTTTGATAATTCAAATTTTGGTGGAAATTTCCCCAGGTACGTCATTGCATAATTTAACATCGCTTGCTAATTTGGGCACACAAAAGAGCATACAGCATACACACCACACTTACTGAATCGAGAGATTTTAGTAATTATACAGAGCCAGTTGACCTAAACATTGCTCTAACAAAAGACCAGCATTAAAAACAAAGCCTAAGTACGCATAATTAAAAATCCGACGCCGCGCCGGCCTATGCATCGCCGGTGTGAGATGAGACGTCGATGACTTGTCCTGGCGACATGCCACCGTTGGTGGAATCCGCGCCCCCTGCTGAAGTCGACTGCGTCCTCATCCTCGGTGCTGCCCTCAAGGTTGTAGTACTCTAGTAGTGGCTGCGCCAGAGCTCGCGTTGGTACTCCACCGCCGATTCCTCGACGGACATGCTCTTCTCTACCTCGACCTCGGCCACGCGCAACTCCTCCTCCCAGTGCTCCTCGATCTCCGCCGCCTCCTGCAACTCTTGCTCCCGCTCGACGACCTCATGAGGAAGCAGGTGCTCCATGGCCACTGCCGCCTTTTCAGACGTGGGTTGCATGCTGGAGTCCGAGGTGGCCTGGAATATCTTGGCGTGTGCATCCTTGATCTTGGCGTGGATGGCCTCGACCCGGGCCAGGGCGACATCAGCGGCACGAACGGCAGCTCGAGCGCTCTCGGCGTTTGCAGCCGCCGTCGCAGCAGCAGCTGCAGCCGTCTCGGCTGCCGCAAACGCCCTCTCTGCGGAAGCGGCCACGCTCAATGTGGATGCGGTGGCACTCTCGGCGTAGGCGGCCGCGCTCTCGGCGCAGGCGGAGGCACTCAGGGGGACGCGGCGATCGTACATGCCTTCACGAAGCATTTCCACGGCGTCAGGATTCGTGGATTCGGGGGTTGCCGGCACTAGAGCAAACGAGCTGGCAAAGCTTAAGGAGGGAGACTTAAGTAGACCCAGATATTTTTATAGCAAACGGTTCCTAGAAAACAACTGTGTGTAATGTTGTAGATATTTTTTATTAGCTGTGAAAGACGAATTAGGAATAAACTGCCAACGGATGGTGTTTCAAATGAACGAGAAATTTTGTAGTACTAATACAACTGTCATGTCAAATTTTGGAAAATTTCAGGGGTCATTTGACCTTCTAAGACATTTAAGTGATTTTCTAGCCATCTAATGACCGTAATTGAAAACTACATGTACATGCACTACAAAAAAAAGACACAGCCGTGACATTTTGGGCCGAACGAATTTTTGTCTGTCATACTTATGACACTTCTATGACGATAATTGTGACAGAACCCGGTATCATCATAAATGTGGTGGGTTCCTACTTCTATGACAAAAAATCATGATAGAAAATGGGCTTTTCGTCCTGGGTGGGCCAGAGACGTAGCTGCATGACATTCTTTGAGTCGTCCATGACGGAAAAAACCGTGGTAGAAGCAAGGGCGAGGAAAATATCGGGGAGTTCCCGGTTACGGTGGCTGGTCGGGGGCCGAGCGATGCGCGTTTCTCTCGTACGTACGCGCGTGTATGCGAGGCATTGGGCTCTAACTGAACACGAGCGAGGCGTTGGGCTCTAACTGAACCCGAGCGATTGCACTGCAGGCTACGCGTTACTGAACCCGAGCGATCGATCGATCCCGTTAACTGAACCTGATCGAGCGATTCCTTCGCTACTGCTGCTAACTGAAGCCGATCGATGCTGCCTCTGGATGAACAGTGAGCGTTGTTGCGGTTTGAATGAACAGTTCCCGGTGGGGGTTGGATGAGCAGGAACTCGTGGTAGTAGAGGCCGTTGCCACTGGATGAACAGTACCCCGATCGATCGAGCCGGTGGATGAACAAGACCCCGTGGAGGGCTGGATGAACAGGACCCCGTGGAGGGTTGGTTGAACAGTAGTCGGCGGAGGTCTGGTTGAACAGTAGCCGGTGGAGGGCTGGATGAACAGTAGCCCATGGAGGGGTGGTTGAACAGGGACCCCGTGGAGAGGGCTGGTTGAACAGTAGCCGGTGGAGGAGCGTGCGGTGGAGGCTGGATGAACAAGAGCCCGTGGATGAACAATCGCAGGTGAAGGCTGGAGGAGGTCGACGGTGGATGAACAGTACCCCGTGGAGGCTGGAGGAGGTCTATGGTGTAGATGAACAGTATCCCGTGGAGTCCCGTTTTGCGGTACGCCACACCCCTCCCGATGAACAGGACCCCCGTTTCGACCATAGCGCTCCAACACAAGTATGTTTCCTCCGTTTTGTGCTACGCCACACCCCTCCCGGTCAACAGGACCCCGTTTCGATCGTAGGAGGTCTGTTTCCTCCGTTTTGCGGTACGCCAGACCCCTCACGATTAACAGGATCTCGTTTCCACCATGGCCGGTCGAACACAAGGCCGTTTCCTCCGTTCTGCGGTACGCCAGGCCTCGTTTCCATCGGCTGTTCCGTCCAAGCCGGTTGGCTCCCAATGAATAGCACGCGTTCCGTTGCCTCCCGATGGACACGAGCATTCCATTGCCTCCCCATGAACACGACGACGACGCAGTTTCTCCGTTCCGACCCAGCCACAACCATGTACACGAGCCCTGGCCGTACGTATGCGCGAGTAGGCATTCGAGACCCTGCCCGTATGTACGTACATAGCCGCATTTACTTTCTTGCACCCTGTCCGTTGTACGTATGTGTACATGCTACGTGTGCGCCTCTACTATAGCACGTGTGTGCCTCTACTACCACAGGTGCCCTTCCTTACACAGCCACGGTCATCGCTGCAGCCTGCAGACAGACCGATCGACCAGTATGTATGTACACGTTCGCGACCAGAATGACAACGCTATGTACGCTTCGACCGGGTGGGTTCTGACTGTCAGGCACTTCCTTGCGTGCGAAGATGTAGCTGGTGGGTCCCAGCAGTCAGGGGGTGAATCATTTTTTACCCGTAATATGGGCGCACTTCCTTGCGTGCAAAGATGTAGCTGGTGGGTCCCAGCAGTCAGGGGGAAATGTTTTTTTCACGAAATACGGTGGCCCGTCCGGTGGGTCCCTGATGTCAGGTGGAGGAATCATTATTTTCCGCATAATAAGGAGGCACTTCCTTGCTACGGCCGTGGACCCAGCTGTCAGCCTCTCCACGTACAATACTCTTTCGATGGAAGTCATTCCTTGACCACGTTGACCACGCCGCGCCGAGAGCACCATGGCGGTGGACGACAGCGAGGCCTAGGAAGGGGACAACGCGGAGCCGGGGAAGACACGGCAGTGGATGCCCATGCGGAGAGGAGTACGAGGGTCCACTGGTTCGGCTTTGGTGTGAGGCTGCCGTCGCCGCAGAATAACAGGGGGTGTGGGTGAGTGGAAGGATGGCCTGGCTAGCGGTGGGAGTAGTAGGGGCCGTGAGGCCTCCGCGGCAGCACAGCTGGCCACGGGAGGCAGGAGCAGGCGGCACGACCAGCGCTGCTTTGGGCGGCTGGAGCAAGAAGACCAGAGGTTGAAGAAGCACTACGCCCGTTGGATGGAGACATCGTACGGTCACTGGAGCTAGAATTCATATTTACTAAGTTGACAAAGCCCTCCATCCCCGTCATCTTAGTACGCCCACAAGTTAGCCCCCCACAATGGTGGGTCCCAGCTAGCAGGGGGAGTATTCATTTTTTTGTGCGTAATAAGGAGGCACTTCCTTGTGTGCGAAGATATAGCTGGTGGGTCCGAGCTGACAGCGGGGGGAACATTTTTTCAAGAAATACAGAGGCCCTTCCGGTGGGTCCCAGTTGTTAGGGGGAGGAATCATTATTTTGCGCGTAATAAGGAGGCATTCCCTTTTGTGGACCCCTACGGCCAGCCTCTTCCGATGGCTGTTGTTTGTTGACAATGTTGACCTCGCTGTGCCGAGAACACAAACGCGGTGGACGAGGGAGAGGCCTAGGAAGGGAATGACCCGGAGCCAGCGAAGTCACCACAGTGGATGCCCATGCTGAGGGGTGTACGAGCGCTGACTGGTCGGCTGCGGGGTGAGGCTGACGTCGCCGGAAAATAACAGGATGTGCAGGTGTGTAGAGGGATGGCCTGGCGACAGCACAATCAACCACGGGGGGAGGGATCAGGCAGTCCCGTCAGCGCTAGTTTGGACGGCTGGAGCAGGAAGATCAGAGATTGAAGAAGCACGACAGTCGTTGGATGGACATCCAACAGTCACTGCTTTGTGTTGACTAAGTTGACAAAGCCTTGCGTACGCGTCAAAAAAAATTAGGACAGCGCCATAGTCAACCTAGTAGGCCCAGAAGTCAGTCTCCAAATCTGTGGAAAACAACATACAACCCATTAGCCATTATTTTCAATAATTTACAGCCCATTTGCTAATTCTTAAGGATATTTGAAGCCCATATTCTTTTTATTAGCATTACTGACCATATATATTCTGGGCACTACTAAACAATTCAACAAAAAAATTCATATTTCGGTGGGGTCTGAACTCCTTTAATCATGAAATTTCAAGTGCGTTAAAAATAATTTTAAAAAAATTATATCAAAATAAAATTCAAAAAACAATTCTCCGCAAAAAAATGAATGAAATTTAAAATCTTAACTAGCAAGATGCCCGTGCGTTGCACGGAACATGAAGATGCATTTGTATGAATAGTTTATCTTGTGGGAGAAAAGACGATCTTTTAATGTAATTGCTAGTTGGCTTTGGTTTTTATAAGAGTAGAGAGTAGAGAAATCCAGAAAAATGATATTTTAATGTAATTGCCGGTTGGCTTTGGTTTAAAAACTTACAGCCCATTTCTTACAACTTATAGCCCATTTTCTGGGGAAGCCCATTTCTTACTACTTTACATCCCCCTCTCCTCGTCTTGAAAGATTTGCTGCCCAGTAGGGCTGAGAAAAGCAAGTAGGCCTCGGTTTTGGTGTTCTCCAAAAAAGAGAACTGGGCTAGCCATTTTCAGAAAGAAAAAAGATATCAACTGGGCTCGTCATGTGGTTAAATAAAAGTGTAAGCATGGGCTAGACGGGCCACAGCCCCCGCACAACATGTAGTTGAGCTCCGTCTTTGAAACTAAAAAAACAACTAGGCGAGCTGCTGGGTCCCGGGCGTTATCCACTCGTTGTGTAATTTTAACAAATCTGCCGCCGCGCCGGCCTATCATCACCGATGTGAGATGAGACGTCGATGACTTGTCCTGGTGACATGCCGCCGTTGGTGGACTCCGCATCCCCCTTGCTGAAGTCGACCGCGTCCTCGTCCTCATCCTCGTCCTTGTCGTCAGCGCCGCCCTCAAGGTTGTAGTACTCGTAGTAGTGGTTGCGCGAGAGCTCGCATTGGTACTCCAACGCCGATTCCTCGATGGACAGACTCTTCTCTACCTCGACCTCGGACACACAACTGCTCCTTCCGGCGCTCCTCGATCTTCGCCGCCTCCTGCATCTCCAGCTCCCACTCGGCGACCTCACGAGGAAGCAGGTGCTCCATGGCCACCGCCGCCTTTTCAGACGTGGGTTGCATGTTGGAGTCCGAGGTGGCCTGGAATATCTTGGCGTGTGCATCCTCGATCTTGGCGTGGATGGCCTCGACCCGGGCCAGGGCGACATCGGCGGCACGGACGGCAGCTCGAGCGCTCACGGCATTTGCAACAGCCGTTGCAGCAACAGATGCAACCGTCTCGGCTGCCGCAGACGCCCTCTCGGCGGAAGCGCCCGCGCTCAATGCGGATGTGGCGGCACTCTCGGCGTAGGCGGCTGCGCTCTCGGCGTAGACGGTGGCACTCGGGGGGACGCGGCCATCGTACGGGCCTTCACGAAGCGTTTCCATGGCGTCATCTTTGCAAGAAGGGGGTGCAGGAATGGGGATTGGGATTCATGGATTCGGGGGTTGCCGGCACTGGAGCAGACGAGCCGGCGAAGCTTAAGGAGGGAGACTTAAATAGACCTAGATATTTTCATCGCAAACGGTTCCTAGAAAACAACTGTGTGTGATGTTGTACATATTTTTTGTTAGCTGTGAAAGACGAATTTGCAGTAAATTGGAAATGGATGGTGTTTTAAATGAACGAGAAATTTTGTAGTACTAATACAACTGTCATATCAAATTTTGGAAAATTTCAGGGGTCATTTGAACTTTTAAGACATTTAAGTGATTTTCTAGCAGTGAGGAATTAGGAGGAAGTATTTTTTTGGCTTGTAATAACGAGGTACCTGCTTGCGTAATGCAATGACCCTGGTGGGTCCCTACTGTCAGCCTCTCCACGTACAATCAACTCCTGATTCCTCTTGGTTGTTAACCATGTTTTTTTTTTGCGGGGAGGTTGTTGACCATGTTGACAACGCCATACGGCGGCGGGCACAGCGAGCGAACCAAGGAGGAAAACGACGGCGAGGCCTCGGACGGGAACGAACAGTAGTCGTGGAATATGCGTCAGTGTAGTGACAGGTGGAGGGGAGTACGAGGGCAACAACATGCAACTCAAGCTTACAAACGGTACAAAAAGCCCAAGGATTAATTGTTCATCAAATTTTTAGACAAAACCCAGATTGAACATGGCAGTAACATCTAACCCAACCACTCTTTTTTGCAGTCACAAACAAATGGATCGGTACGATCCATCAAATAAACATCCTGTGCAAAAAAATTATTTCAGGATGACTACAACTTGTTGTAAATAGAAGCCGAGAACATTTAGAAGCCCATTTGTCCACCTGAAACTTCTATTTTTGTTGTCCAACGTGTTTGTCCGTGAGAAATCTCTTGCGGTAAAACTTAAGCCTCATGGACAATAGTAACCTCGCATTCAACAGGAAGAATGTGACAAAGCTTCTGATTGCCTGGTTGGATGCATATCCTTCCATCGTTATTGTCCTCAAACAAATGTCATGATAACTAAGAAAATCCTGGTGCTTATTACGCCACCGATTGGTTATACATTTTTTTCCATGTGGTAGCACTGCCTAAGTAGACATGAAGATTGAAAACAGTTAAGGTCTGAACAAAGAGTATGTCGAAAGAGCGACAGCTGAACGATTATTTCTAGTACAATATATATGGGCTTTCAATGTGCATGAAATCATCACCTCTATATATAAATTCTCCAGAGATGGAAAGCATCGCAGCAAGCCAATAATTATGTTCAAATCAAAACTAAACATTCTGATATATAAGATCTTGACAAAATCCAACCGCATTGATAGGCTATCCATGGACTAACTCTTCATTGAGCATATAACATAATATTAGTACCTAAAGTGTACTCCAAGATGATATAAAACTTATGCGCACAAATGAAAAATGTAGCTTATGATTACAAATGTGTAGATGATAATATACGGTACCTAAATAAGTGTGGAGCCAAACACCAACTTGTTGTGATCATCAAACGGATCATGAATTACACCCAAGGTCTCCAGTTTGGGCGCAGAGACGACAATTATTTGCGAAGGTGTATAACAATTATGAAGGAGCAACCTTTGAAGTGAAGGGGCATCTTCGATGATGAGCTGTTGTCCTTTAAAACAAATTCTAATGCTTTTAAGGTGAGGCGACTTTATTTTGAGACAACTGATAGGGATTTCTATTCCCAAAACAATCAGCAAGTGCTCCAGGGCAGGGCAACTGGAGTGGATGATGCTATGTAGTGAGGCCTCCGACAGATAAACACCACAAGCGAAAGTTTTTTTAGCAGTGGGAGTCGAAGCATTTGTACCAGATCGTCTCGTAGATGGCACCAGGCGAAGGTGGCGGTGTGGAGAGAGGAGGAAAACCGCGAGATGGACAACGGTGGTGTGGGCACGAATTCTTGGCGTGTTCGTGGTATGAAACTTTTGTGGTAATGGTAGAACTCAAACTGCTGGAGTTTTTCGAATTCAAGGGATGCCAGCCAAGCATCCACCATGCCGGGTATGGACAGCATGTAGCATGTCGAGATGCAGAGGCGTTGAACGGGGCCCTGCTGGTGAGAGGAGACGATGGCTCTGAGGAGATCAAATTCAGGAAGGACCGATATCTGACGACAGTCGAGATTGAGGGGCGCGGTGCGCCATAGAGGGCGCCACCGAGTTGAGAGGACTTGTGTGCAGCAGCAATCCTTGGTGGGGAGAAGCGAGATGATCTCCTCAAGGATGACGTTCGGGAGATCGTTGATGCGGTCCACCGGAGATTCTACCGGTTCCTCAGATCCCAGGGGGGGGGGGCTCGCCGCTTCTCCCCACGCTGCCGGGTGCGGGATCTACAACCAGCATCGCCGCTGGCGGGAGCCTCATCTTCTTGCTGCTGGGGCCAGCCGACTCCATTTTCCTTGTGGGCGTCGCACCGAGCTCACAGGTTTGAGCAGAGTAGCCAGAGACGAGCCTAGTGGCAGTGCGAGTGGGGAAGAAGGAGGGCTGGGGTTTTCTGTAGGAGTGGAAGAAGAGGAGCAGGCATTTTCTGTACTAGTGAGGAAGAAGGTGAGCGGGGGTTTTCTGGACGAGTGAGGAAGATGGGGAGCGGGGGGAATGGGGGGGGAGACGGAAGCGGGAGAGTCCAATGAGCTGTAGTATAAGTGGAAGCGAGGAGGAATGAGGGTTTTCCTGGGATCGCCCCCTCTTCAAGAAATATGGGCTTCTCCTC
The DNA here is from genome assembly GCA_032464435.1 of Aegilops umbellulata. Taxonomy (NCBI): domain Eukaryota; kingdom Viridiplantae; phylum Streptophyta; class Magnoliopsida; order Poales; family Poaceae; genus Aegilops; species Aegilops umbellulata. The sequence goes on from CP136060.1 coordinate 295,206,276, forward strand.
GCAAAAAACAAAAACAAATGGGCTTTAAGATGGATAGGCTTTTGTATCGGCCCAGTCGGTTGCCCGTGTTCCGTACTGGAGGGCCTTGTGCTAGAGGCAGCCCGAGACACTCTCCAGCTTATTGCCAGTTCGAAAGAAAAAGAAAAGACGCCTCCAGCTTATGGCTACTCATCGCTAACCTTTTTCAACTTGGCATCCACCAAATTAGAGGATGCGGTACTGGATGCAGACACTCACATTGGTCGCGTAGAGTGACAAAGTGAGGTGTCAAATAACAGGCCTACAATATACTTACTAGATTATGAAGGTTCACAGGCTAGTCAACATTTACATTAAACTAAGCTTAAGAAGATATGGTATACATACTAACATTCAGAAGAACAAAAGTTCAGCATGTTTATGCATCTCAATGATTCACCATACTATAACCAATACAAAGCTGTGAGAAGGTGTGGAAAGAAAGAAAATCGGTCGATGCTTCTCTAAGCAAAGGGCCTCCCTGCGCACGCATTAATTTCCTTAATTTCCTAGGCATGCTTGTTTCTTCTCAATGTTGCAAGCACTTTGAGCATGTTGGCAACTCCACAGTTAGCTAGCTGCCTCATCTTGCAATTGATGCTGACACATTTGCAGCAAACACATGAGGCAATAGAGATGACTCAACATGAGTCCATATTGTGCAGTTCCCCTGAAATCATCTTCATTGTCCTGAATCTGAAAAGATAGGAAAACAATAGCTATACTTAAACGGTGTTGCAAAATAGTAGCACATATCAATATATCGGCATGACAAAACATGATCATCTGGACGAAGGGGATATTGACCTGCCTGAGGAAGATTATATATAATTTCATAAGTCCTTGGTTGATTTCCACCTTCGGCTGCACTGCTTGTTTGCAACTCCACGCATGACAGGATCGTTCCGCACTGCAATCAGCAAGTCAACGTACGAATAAGCTTATTTCATCTTGCGGTGGTGATTGTACCTAGTTACGAATGTAGGAATACCTGGAGCACCATGAGGTTAGCCGACAACAGGTAGATGCAGCCATATAAGTTTTGTGCAGTGCTACCAAAATTGAGGTTTGTATCCCTTCCCGTTATGAGAATTCTTCTTGAAGTTGGTAGAATGTGACAGCTTGTTCTTTGCATCAAACTTGCCTTTCCCCTGAGATTTGTTCTTGTTGTTTTGAGGCTGGTTAGGCTGGAAGTTCTTCTCGTGTACCATGCGGGCACTAGAAGCTCCCTCAATGACCCAAGTACGTGTGTATTTTGCTCTCTCCTTCTCTTCAAAATGAAGAGTGCTAATGAGATCCAAAACGGAAAACTCATGTCTCTTGTTTTTCAGAGAAGTAGCAAAATCGTTCCACGAAGGTGGAAGCTTGGCAATGATGGTCCCAGCAACAAATTTGTCCGGCAACACACACTTGAAGTACTCAAGTTCCTTAGCGAGTGACTGTATCTCATGAGTCTGCTGAACAACAGAGCGCTCAGCAGTCATCTTGTAGTCACAGAACTGCTCCATGATGTACAACTCGTTGCGAGTGCCCGAGGCCCCAAACGTGGCCTCGAGTGCAACCCACATGTCTTTGCCGCTGTCAAACGACATATATGAATCCACAATGGAATCGTCAAGAACACTCAGCAGGGCGACTTTGAAGAGGGTATCCATGTTCTCAAAAGCTTCCTGCTATGTAGGATTAAGATCGCCCTCAGGCTTATTCTTAGTGGCGTCATAGCAGTACATGATCTGAAACCAATATACTGCTCTTGTGCGCCTCCTTTTATATTGCACCCCCTTAAAAGTAGGCGGCTTCAAAAGCACAACAAAACCACTCGGAGTAAATTGCCTATAATCAGGTTTTTGGATTGGATTGTTGAATATATGAGCAATTTACTGTGAGATGTAATCCGAATCAACAGTAAATAGATCATACAACAATTGCAAAGATCAAAGTAATGATGCGGACTAAACCAGGAGGACATAATCACATACTGTACAGCGGGAGCAGAACCGCTGTGGTTGATGTTGTCACTCATGTCGTTGATGAAGAGGTTACCGAGGTCGGGCAAGAAGGCTGTCGTTGAGGAAGTCGTCGCTGGCAGCAGTCATAGGATTGTGCTCCCCAAAAACCTGATTGCCCCTCTCCCGTACAAGCTCACGAAAGGCGGGGTTTGGATGATTGTTGTCCCTTCTCGCGGTGCACGCCAGAAGGAGGGATGGAGAAGAATTGCATGGCGGCGCTAAGATCTGGAATGGTGCAAAACCATATGATACAACGGCGGCTAGGGTAGAGCCTGTCAGGTCGGTCGTGCGAGTAAGACCAACTAGTATAATAATAGGCCTTTGGCCCAAACCCCACATCCAAGTCAATAATAGCCCCACTATCCAAAAGATTCAGAAACGGCTAATTTTCCGACTCACACCACACTTAGAGCATGGTTAATAGTATAGCCAACATCCGGCTATATGAAGTTGACACATCATCTAGAACCAACCTTATACGGATCCTGCTTACAATAGTTAGTCCCTTTAGTATAATACTATATCATTAATATGGCCCCACCTTTTGTCTAACAAAGTATGTGTAGTCTGAAATGCCGGGCGTGCAGCGGGCGGTGCCCTCGGTCGGCACGCCGCTTCAACGGCGGAAGCAGTGAGAGGTCGCATCGCCCTGACTTGCCATCAATGTGGAGCGGCGGGCTCAGCTGGCGCCGGGCGGGAAGGTTTCGATTTTTGATTCAGTTGATGTGCTGCTACCGTCCAATAGTCACGTGTGGTTGTTTCTAGAACAAAAAAGGAGGTACTCCTATTTATGTTACTCCCACTATGGCTAGCCTTGCGCTTGGCTCTTCGCCTCTTCCGGAAGTCGAACAATAATGGTTGTATTACAGTAGTACTTCTGGCAATCTGACACCAAATGAACTGCTGCACGTCCATTGCTTGTAAGCAAAAGTTTCTCCTCGTGCCGAGGGCCACCGCGCATGCGTTGGCGAGGGAGAAGGCATAGTAAGCAAGCTTCTCGTCGTTCTGCGAGTTGACGGGACACATCAAAGTTATTTAGTACGTACTCTCTCCAAAAAAGGGCTGACCATGTAATGGCTACCATCCCGTGCTCCGTCGTTTTGTACGTGCACTATTCACGTGTCATCGAGGAGAAAAATATTGCATATAGGAGTAGGTGCCATCGAAGTGCACGACTCACTTACGCACTGCTTATCTGATTATCTCCATTTTCTTGCATGACACGTGCACCTTTATGCTAGATGTCTTGGGTGTTGGCAAAAGGATGAACAAAGCTCACGTAAAAAAATAGTGGAAGAACATAGATTCCCGACGACCGAGAAGGAGCAAGGAACCTCGCGGTGGAGCGTCTGCAAGGAACCTTGCGCGTTTTCCCCTGTTTTTTGTCGCCTGCCCGCCTATAAATAAATAAAAGAACATGAACCCTTCGCTAACCACTAGAGACGATACATCAGGATGCTAAGTTGAAGATATTTTATTAGTTTATATTGATAACGACGCACAGGACGCATGCAGCCACGCATGTACACACGCCAGCGCACTAACCCATGTCGATCCAACTCATGCAAAAACGCGCACAGCATGGAGCACACAACTCACGTACACAACGCATGCATGCACACACACTCGGCCGCAGAATGCAGGTGAATAACACATGCATGCGCACACACTTGGCTGCATGGAGGAGTGCGCCATCTGCGGTGACGTCCGGTTCATCGTGCTACGGTGAAGCTCGCACACAACGGCGCCTATGCATCTCTTGCAGCACCTCTTTGCCGTTGTTTCTCAATGACTAGCCGGAGACGAAGACGACCGCAGCCTCGGCCTTAGAGCTAGCACTAATGGAAAAGCACGCACGCTGCACACACGCGAGCACGTCCGGAGTGCCCACGACATGGTGCGTCCCCAGTCGCCTCTACTCCTTCTGTGCACGTTGTCTATGAAGGCGGCTGCATGCCTAATGATGATGTGGGTGAGATCTTCTAGGACTCAGATGATGACGAGGAGGGTGTCTCCAACAACGTTCCTTGGCTCGCACCTCTTGCATCACGGTGGTCGAGCTTGGAGTCATTCATCTAGTACACGTGGCATCTCAGATCTGGACACAAGGTGACGTGCACCATCAAGGGGGTCAGGGCAGACGTGACCTCTCACTGCATCCGCCATTTGAAGCGTCACGCCGGCCCAGGGCACCGCCCGCCGCACTCCTAGCTGTACCCGCCTCCTCGCCTCATTCAAAAACCTACATTTACTAGTATGTATACACGTGCAAGGCACGTCTTAATGTAACTGTTCCGTGCAACGCACGGGCACCTTACTATAGATTACTACAACCAAAAATTGAACTAACATTATATATAGTATGATAAATGCTGATGCATGTCACCTAAAATTATATCATTGAAAACTATGTTCAAATACTAATCCAACGATATAGTTTTTGTTGACATGCACTAACATTTTTTCAGTTAAATCTTCAGTCAAATTCAATGGGGGACTAATAAACCACAACCGATGTAGTACTAGTGTAGAGGGCTGCGCTGCACGCGAGTCTCGCGGCAGTAAAGCCGTCATATCACAAAACCCAACACCTAATAAGTGGCCTGGTAAAATAAACAGACAAGCAACCATCACATCCCTCCGTCTTGATTGTTCTAGAACACAGGTGAGGTAGCAGCAATGTACTGTTCATGCAAATCCTACTGATATTGGCTGTTGGATTTAGAAAATCAATGGTTATGATTGATGTTCTTAGTCCTACTTAAAATTGGTACACTACATAGTAGTATAGATATAGATATAGATATAGATATAGAAACCCGCGTGGAATGTGAGAAACCAACTCCGGCCACACACGTCCGTTAAGGAGCAGGACGACGGCCAAGCTCCCCCTTCCACCATTTTGTCCACTCTTTTGACGGCATCCGACGAGCAGGAAGAGCAGTTCTCCGGCATAAAAGCCATCTGGGTGGCCCGCCGAGCCCGGCAGCTCGCTTCTCCACCTACCTAGCCTAGCCCGTCGGAGGTAGTTGCCGCACTAAGCCAGCGCGTGGTTCCGCAGCTGGCCTCTCCAATACAGCTCGAGGAAGAGTGTCGACTTGCTCCACGCCGGCTTGTCGGGGAGCACGGCGGCACGGGTATCGTCGTTGCCCTCGACGCCGCCGCATCGTATAGCACCTCCAGTGTCTGCGACTGCGCCATCCGCTGTCGACGTGCGCGTAGCCACGACATGCAGGCAGAGAAATAAGCCGCTGCCGATCTCGACAAGGTGATGCGGCTACGCGGATGTGGACAAGGTGACGGGCAGCACGTCCCCGCCCGCCGCCATCATGGAGGAAAGGTATAACACGGGAGGCCACCACCGAGGCGACGCCGGCGAATACAGCCGGTGTCTTGCTTGATTCTTCTTCTGCCGGATGATGGAGGAGGACAAAGAGATCGGGCGGCAATCATTTAGATTAGGTATTTTAATTCTACCAAGCTGGTTGTAATGGGAGCATTATAGGTAGTATCATGCATGCCAATTACTCCCTCGGTTCCTAAATATAGGAGTATTATAAGAGCATGGTTAATAGTATAACCAGCTGATGGCTACATGACACTGCCATGCCATCTATAGCCAACCTTGTACCTTCAAGTATAATACTCCCTCCATCTAGGTGTCATCTTACGAAAACCAAATAATCCTAAAGTACTTAGGCGTGGTGCATTAACTTCTACCTCATTTCTTGTTTCTTGACATATCAACCAAAGAGATGTGGGTGTGCATGCTTTTAATGACTTGAGACTAGCAAACACGACATGCAGTGGTTAGTTCATTGCATGCAATGCTATTAATTAGCAAATAAACATTAAGTTCTCTCATCTCTTCCGAAGGTCGAGCAATGATGATGGTGTCAATAGTGTACGTACTAGTAAGCAAAGCTTCTCCTTGTTTGCGAGTAGACCGGACACATCAAAAGTAGTGCGTTAGTCTCCAAAAAGGGTTGACCATGTACATGGCTACCATCCCGTGCTATGTCATTCAGTGTGCGCTTCTCGTCGTTCTGCGAGTTGACGGGAAACATCAAATTTAATACATATTCAGTACTCTCTCCAAAAAGGGCCGACCATGTCCATCAGTCCATGGATACCATCCCGTGCTCCGCCATTGATTATGTGCAGTATTCACGTGCCATCGAGGAGGAAAAATATTACGTAGTACTAGGTGCCATCGTAGTGCACGACTCACTTACGCACTGCTTATCTCCATTTTCTTGCATGACACGTACACCTTGATGCTAGATGTCTCGCGTGTTGGAAAAAGGATGAACAAAGCTCATGTAAAAAAAGAGTGGAAGAACATAGATTCCCGAGGACCGAGAAGGAGCAAGGAACCTCGTGGTGGAGCGTCTGCACTCATAGTATTTTATATTATTTAGTGATATAAAATCAACCAATCATCTCCACAGTAGACCAGAAGAGTACGAAACACGGCATCCCAGTGTAGTTACATCATACTGTATGTGGCCAACCCACGCTATCACCATATTTCTTGGCCTCTGTGCGACACCTAGCTCTAGTAATCCACCAGCCTGTATCGCTTCTCGCTCCTCGTCTCTCTCAAAGTGCAGCGGGCTGGCATTTTTGCCGTCTATTGAGGTCGGTTAACTCATCACATGTTAGCAACATGCCAAGAGCATTCTAAAAAAAATACTATACTCTATTGTTATGCCAAGAAGAGGAAGCGCTTTGACCAACGGACCAAACGAGACAAGCGTGCCTTGCCGTGAGTGGGTCCAGTTTCTCGTTTTGAACTTGTTTGGTGTAGTAGTAACACTTGGTTTTGACTATTGGTAAGATTTTATCCGTCTAGTGAATAAGTCATCGTAGATTGTGCACCGTGACCAAGGAAGAGGGGAAAACGAGAGAAATTAATATTTATTTGCTAATTAATAGCATTGCACGCAATGAACTAACCATTGCATGTCGTGTTTGGCAGTCTAAGTCATTGAAAACATGCACGCCGCACATCTCTTATTGGTGGATATGTCAAGAAACAAGAAACGAGGTGGGAGTTAATGCACCGCGCCTAAGTATTTTGGGATTATTTGGTTTTCATAAGGTGACTTATACACCTAGACGGAGGGAGTAGGGCCTAATGTATTCTTCGAGGATGCCTTTGACTATTGATAAGATTTTATATAATTTGAAAATTATATCATTCGAAGGTCCTTTCATGTTCCGTTTTCAAAAAGAAAAAGGATCCTTTCACGTATGAATTTGACTGTATGCTTTGAACAACTTGCATGTCCTATACTGCTCCTGTTTGGATACTCTAACTTAGCTAGAGGTTAGACTAACTCATGACTAACCCTGAACTAACTGTAGCCAAAGAGGTGTTTCAGTGACAGGGTTAGATTGACAATAAATGCACTTGATGGAGAGAGAAAAGTGATTTTTAGTTGGCCCAAGGAGGTACTTATTGTGGGAAAGGTGAAGTGATGGTTGCTTCGCCCGAGCAACTTATTACTCTGGGAATATGGGAGTACCAGCAGATTCAAGGAACAGACAAATGATGGTTGCTTCGTACGAGCAACTTACTATGGCGAAGGTGGGGCTCTGTGATTTGACTGCTCACTAGTCATTACTAATGTGGCGCAACGACCAGGGTGAATCTTTCCCTGCAGTTGTGCACTCAATATTGCTGCACGGCAGGTGGAGCGGGATGAAGGATGTCCCACATGTCGGCGAAACGAAGTTGAATTGTTTCTGGCATTGCTATCAATCCTTCAGGATTTGTTTATATGTACGCATATTTTAATTAAATTGTACTGTGATGATATGAAGGTTTCAACTTTGGTTCCCGCAGGAAAAAAAGGTTTCAACTTAGGATTCATGTGTCCTCTTGCCTCAAGATTATCTCGTTACAATATTCCATAAAATACAAATGAAACTACCATGGCTGCTAATGCACTTAATGGTTCGTAGATTAGTGCCAATATTCACATCACAATTGAAGACAAAGTTGTGAGAAGGTGTACAAATAAAGAAAAATATATAATTGATCGATGTTGTTCGTAGGCATGGGTCCATTTCCTAGGCACAGTGTTCATTGCTTGGCAGCTAGTTTCACCCAGCGCTGTAGCCAAAAAGGGGGTGCACGGAGGACACCACAATCCGATTATTTTGTGCAGCTCCACTAAAATCGAGCTGGCCATCCCTGTTTGCAAAGATATCCAGTCAGTGTGATTACAATAATAGTGGAATTAGATGGTGAAACATAACACACACAAATAGAAGCCGATCACCTCTACGATCTCTCTTTAGTACTAACTACTTGCTGGAGAAGATTAGGCAGGAGTTGGATGAGGAGGATAGAAAAACCAATCTCCCTTTCTGCAGTCCCACAGAAATGTCAAAATGTTGCCCGTGTGACATTTTGGCAGAACTACACAAAACACTCTTAAGAAAAAAAAGTGATTTGTGCAGTTCACCAAAAGGTCGCAATAGCAACGAGGTGAAATGGCTAGCCCTGTTTGCAAAAAAATAGGTAGGAAGGAACCAATTACTAGCGAATAACACGAGTTGAAGACACATAGGCCGACAAAAAAATATTCCATGTAATAAGGGAAAGATAGCAGCATGGTGGTTTATCAAAAATGGTTTGAGGACGATATTGCAAGATGGAAAGTACGCTGGCCGAGATACATTTTAAGCAAACAACTAAAGTAGATCCACATGCAGCAACGTGGGAAGATGGGCAGTGGAGCAAGGCCGGAGGAAGCTGTACCTGAGGGTCTGTAACGCCCCGAGACCGATGCTCGAGAAGACTTCCATATATTCCGGGTTTCGCCGTGTGTTTCATTTGTGCCTGCCCTTTTATTTTTGCATTGCATCATGTCATTAATCTTTGCATCTCAACTCAACTAATAAATTGCATAGATGGTTGATCTATTTAAATCGATTGAAGGGTGACTTCTCTTTATAACATATCCTCCTAATATTAGGGAGCTATATTAAATATTTCTTTAATTTGGAAATCACCACAACACACTTACAAATAATCCCAATGCCTTTGTTACCTTAATTCTTGGTCTCCAACCTTGCCATATATCCTTTCATCATATTCCGGAGCTCCACCAAAAATCTCAACATTTTTGGACCTTCCCAACCCTCACTTCCTATTCAAATCATTTGAATTTAGATCAAATGAGTTTGAATTTAAATCTTTCAATCATGGCCTTTTCTATTTTCTCGGAACAAGCGTATTTTTGTGAGTTCGGGGAAATTATCCCCTTGTCCAAATTCTTTTCCTAAACCTCTCCTTCTTTTCCTCTCCTTTTTTGGTCTTTTCTGCTAAAGTAATATGAGAGGGGGAGTGGAGAGCCCAGCAGCCTCCCTCTCCTTTGGGCCGGCCTCCCAAGGCCCATCCGCACCCACCTAAGCCTAGCCTCGACCGAACCCTAGCCCGATCCCCTCGCAGGCTCCCTCATCCTCCTTGCAGCGCCGCCAGCCTCCCCTGTCTCATCCTCCCGATCCCCTCACTCTCTCCCTCGTCTCCCGTTCACAGCGCCGTCAGGCGAGAGCCCCGCGCCTGATTCCCCAGGCCGCGACCGCGCCTCCTCCTCGCTTCCATGGCATCGCCACCACACCCGCCGCCGGCGTCCTGCAGCCGCCGCCGTCCTGCCGCTGTGCTGCGCCCCACCTCCATGGCCGTCGCGCCCCGCCTCGCCGCCTTGGCCTCGCCAAGCTCGCCGGCAGCTGCGAGCTCGCCTGTCCCCGCCGTCCTTCTCCGTCGCGCGCCTCCCGCTGCTCCTCTGTTGCACCATCCCGCATGCTGCCTCCGCCCCGGTGCACCTTGTCCCTGCCGTCTCCAGCACAGCGCCGGCGAGCACCTCCGCCGAAGCTGCTTCATCCCTTCACCATCGAGCACCATGGCCGGCCTCTTCTTTCCATCCGTCGCCGCGCCTTCGTTCGCCTTCAAGCAGCAGCAGCGCCCTCATGCCGACCGCGGCCTCATCGGATCCGCAGCGGGCGACTAGAACCAGCAGGACAGCCGCCGTCCTCGCCCAGGACCCGGCCGGATCCCGCCGTTCCCGTCCATCCCCGTCGCCATTGGACTGCGCTGCCGCACCGGATCCCCTTCCTCGACACCCGTGCCCGAGCTCCTCGCAGCCCCAGTGCCACGACCTCGCTGGCAAGCTCCAAGGCCGTCCCCGAAGAACATACCGACGCTAGGTCCACGGGTCAAGGCCGCCTCCCCGTCCCTTCGCCAGATCTGGCCTCCTGTTCATGTTGACCGGAAGATCGCAAGAGATGTCTCTGTCTCCTATACACGTTGTTCGTCAACAGACTGATGCACACCAAGACATACCCCTGGTTCTCTAAGTACACCTTCATCAAGACCGTTGCCTGAACCAGCACCCTTTGCGTGGATTGCGTCAAGTACCACTATTTTCGACCGCCGGGGAAATCGGATATGTCAAGTTCCTCTTCAAAACGCGAACCACTACTTCCACGACGACGTGTGTACCACTACCGCCGGCCTCGAAGACCCCGTGGACGTCAAGCCCGAACATCTACGGAGGGTGTACAACTACGAAACGAGAACGACTACTTCCCACGATGTTCGTGAACGACTACTTCCCTCTACGAACTTGATCCGTTCCAAAATACGCGCTTCGAAGGTATAACCGCCGAGACGACCGCCGTGGACCGAATGCATGTGTTGTATGAGATGCACCGTTTGCACCGTATCCGAATTGTCACTCGTTTCCATGCCACTAACACATGGGAACACGGTATCCGCGATCACCCCACCTTCTTTTGCATGTTCTGTACGTCCACACTTTCGTTTGAACCGGTATCTCAATGAGTTGTTGGATCATCGGAATGTTGCCGTGGCACCATTTCCGTTTCACCGCCGTGGCACCCTTTTCCTTCCGCCATGGCGACAAATGCTTCGTATCATGCTCATGTCAACGTTTTCATAATAAATGCATAAACTTGTAAAGTCATCCGCATCATGTTAACAACATTTAAATGGTTAAAACTGTGTTTGCATTAAATTGCTAAATGCATATGGGGATTTCCGGAATTGTTGTTTGTTGTTCCGGCCTCATTTAAAATTGACTAAATAGTCAGTTTATTTATGCTTCACCCTTGCCATGTTTAATAACATTTAATATTGTTGGGTACCATAACAAGAGAGAACTAAATAATTCTTGTGGTGTTTCGTCAATATGCAACTCGTTGCATATTGAGCTCCACTTAATTTGTAGTATTGTTTGTGCATTTTGCCATGCCCTGCATTTTTAAACCGGACATGCATCATACTTTTTTATGTGGTGGTTGTTTACTATGTTGCTTGTTTCTTTCTGGGTTGCTCCTCTCGTTAGCTTCCGTTTCGTTCCGGAGTTGTGAGGATTCGTTCGACTACGTCCGTTTGTCTTCTTCATGGACTCGTTCTTCTTCCTTGCGGGATCTCAGGCAAGATGACCATACCCTCGAAATCACTTCTATCTTTGCTCGCTAGTTGCCCGCTCTTTTGCTATGCCTATGCTGCGATACCTACCACTTGCTTGTCATGCCTCCCATATTGTTAAACCAAGCCTCTAACCCACCTTGTCCTAGCAAACCGTTGTTTGGCTATGTTACCGCTTTGCTCAACCCCTCTTATAGCGTTGTTAGTTGCAGGTGAAGATGAAGTTTGTTCCTTGTTGGAACATGGAGATGTTGTTCCTTGTTTGGAACATGTTTACTTGTTGGGATATCACAATACCCTATATATTATTAATGCATCTATATACTTGGTAAAGGGTGGAAGGCTCGGCCTTATGCCTGGTGTTTTGTTCCACTCTTGCCGCCCTAGTTTCCGTCATATCGGTGTTGTGTTCCCGGATTTTGCGTCCCTAACGCGGTCGGGTGATTTATGGGACCCCCTTGACAGTTCGCTTTGAATAAGACTTTTCCAGCGAGGCCCAACATTGGTTTTACCATTTGCCTCACCACCACCTACTTTTCCCTTGGGAGTAATTAACCCAAGGGTCATCTTTATTTAGCCCCCCGGGCCAATGCTTGTCTAAGTGTTGGTCCAAACTAGAGCACCGTGCGGGACCGTCCCTTGGCAACTTGGGTTATGTTGGTACCTGTACGCTTCGCTTATCCGGTGTTGCCCTGAGAACGAGATATGTGCAGCTCCTATCAGGATGTTGGCGCATCGGGCGGCTTTGCTGGACTTGTTTTATTACTGTCGAAATGTCTTGTAGCCGGGATTCCGAGACTGATCGGGACTTCCCGGGGAGAAGGAATATCCTTCGTTGATCGCGAGAGCTTATAATGGGCTAAGTTGGGACACCCCTGCAGGGTTTGAACTTTCGAAAGCCGTGCCCGTGGTTATGTGGCAGATGGGAATTTGTTAATGTCCGGTTGTAGAAAACCCGAAGTTGATCTTAATTAAAATACACCAACCGCGTGTGTAACCGTGATGGTCTGTTCTCGGCGGAGTCCGGGAAGTGAACACGGTGTTGGAGTTATGCTTGACGTAAGTAGTTTCAGGATCACTTCTTGATCATAGTTGTTCGACCATGCTTTTGCCTTCTCTTCTCGCTCTCATTTGCGTATGTTAGCCACCATATATGCTAGTCGCTTGCTGCAGCTCCACCTCACTACCCTGTCCTACCTTTAAGCTTAAATAGTCTTGATCTCGCGGGTGTGAGATTGCTGAGTCCCCGTGACTCACAGATACTTCCAAAACCAGTTTGTAGGTGCCGATGAAACCGTGCAGGTGACGCACCTGAGCTCAAGGAGGAGCTCGATGGAGATCTTGTTCATTGTGTTGTTTCGTTTCAGTTGATCAGTAGTGGAGCCCAGTCGGGACGATCGGGGATCTGTGTAGCATTTGGGGTAGTCTTCTTTTATTTTGGTTCCGTAGTCGGACCTTGAGTGTAAGCTGTATGATGTAATGCTTTACTCATGTATTGTGTGAAGTGGCGATTGTAAGCCAACTATGTATCTCTTTCCCTTATGTATTACATGGGTTGTGTGAAGATTACCTCACTTGCGACATTGCTTTCAATGCGGTTATGCCTCTAAGTCGTGCTTCGACACGTGGGAGATATAGCCGCATCGAGGGCGTTACAGGGTCATCGGGATGTTACTAGGAGGGTGCCGGCGGCCGGCATTTGCCCATACTACGGTAGCGAGCAAGTGGCGAAGGCCCTACAACGCCGGAGCTTGGTCAGAGAGAACGGTGGGTACCGCAGATCGGGACGTGCTGCCTCAATGCCGTCGAAGGGAGAAACGATGCACATCCTCCCTTTCCGCCAGCGGAAGGGATGTGGCCGGATCACTGACCAACAGTGAGAGAGAGAGGCCACCGCTGCCTTGTGTGAGATGGTGTGATGAGAGATAAACCCCGGTAGGCAGGCTCCGTTGTATATAGTGAAGCGGATTTTTCCATTTTCCCCATGGCAATCGTTTTATATTCTGTACTATGCGCCATTTAGGAGGAATATATAACTTTATTTAATACAAACGCGTCAAGTCGAACTTTGTTCGGTCTAGGCGTGGTACCCGACCCTCCTTCGAGTAAACAGCCGCTACACGCGTCAAATTATCACGTGGGCTACCTTTTCATACAGAAACGAACTCCACCGTGTACCCGCGCGGGTGTGGCTGGGAACGAGACGCGAGTACGTGTGTCCTACGTGCACCTCTTCTTTAGGTGCAGGTACGTATGTGGGTGGGTGAGAGAGAGATGGTTTTTGCGAAACCGAGGTAATGTGTCGATGATATCTCAAACAAAACAACGTAACATATGCAATGTGTGTGAAACAGAGTCATGGATATATCATATATAGAGGGAGCAATCCACGAGAAGAGAGTAGATGGATCATCAGCGTGAGATATCGATAGAATCAAAAACAGGGATGAAGTGTGTGGCTGGACGATCGATAAAGAGTGCCATCGAATTTGTGTTCGCCCACGTCAAAGATACAGGGCGACTGGCCTACTGGAATTTGAGAGGGCAGAGGTGCAGTTTTTCTCTATGGCATGGATACCTACCTACAATGTTCGACTATCGGTGGGGGGGGAGGGGGCAGAGACCTAACTATAGAGAGGTAGATCGACTAGTATATGTGTGGAGAAGGAGAGAGACCTAGCTATGTATAGAGGGAGATCGATCGACATCCATGGATATGTGTAGCAGAGGAATAAGGTTGGGAGAAAGACAAAGGTAGAGTGTCGGAGGGTTGGTGGTGGAGTGGCGTCTCACAAATGGTGGGAGAGGCCTGCTAGACAAACGGAGGGTACGAGTGCAATATCAATAAGAGAGGACGGGGATGTCTGTCTGTCTATGCACGTGCGTGTGAGAGACGAGTCGGGAGGTATGCAAGGGTTATGAGGGGATACGATATGGTTGTGGCAAGCATACGTAACTACATAGGAAGATGAATTGTCATGTGTACGAGAAAGGGAGAGGCATAACTAGTGAGGTAAGTCTATCGGTTTGTGGGGAAAATAATTATGACCTAGCTATATGTAGGGAGATCAGTACGTATATATACATGCATGTGTTAGAAGCAAATAAGGTCCAGAGAGAGAGATATGGGGAGAGGGGTGCGGTTAGGAGGTGGTGCGAGAGGCCTACTATGTCGAGGGGGAGGAGTGTGCAACTATGAGATCGATGAAAAGAGGGGCGGGAGTGTGCGCCTGCGTGGAACCATTTGGACATAGGGGGCATGGACAGTGAGAAGAGAAGAGGGGAAGTATGTGTTTGTGGTAGGCACACTTGTCTAGAGAGGTATATCGACTGGTGTGTGCCGGAAAGGAGTCAGGGGGCCTACACACACCACGAGTGAATGACCTAAAGAGAAATAACGAACGTGTGCGATGGAGGAGACGCTGAGGGAAGGTGTGGGGGGCGTGTGCATGCACGATAGAAAATTAGCGCTAGCTAGATACAAAGAGAAAGAGGATCGTGAAGGTGTTAAAGATGAACATAGATCATAATTCATTATAAAAGAGTGGATACAGATACTTGAAGAAGATATCATAATGTAGAACATTGATTATAATTTGGGCTAATGTGTGGCTTTTGTAGCTCAGGGCTAAATACTTGTCATAATGTAGGGGGCGGGGCACTATACTTTGTGTGATAAACACGGTGTACGTATGGAACATGATTTAGATTATGAATATATAGTTAGTACATCAAGTGTACTATTATTTGGAATCAACATCAAGTGTATTCAAAAGGTTGAATTCGAGTTCATATAGTACACATAGTTCATATCTATCTCTATAGTAATCATGTGGTGTGTTGTTAAGGTAATACACGAATGATGGTTGGTTGGCAACAATCATGATTGTAGATTCTTATTGAAATAGAGAAACAAATTCAAATTCCGTTCGAATTGCAGCGGTAGTATAAACATTTGGAATGCACTAAAATGTTGGTATGAGTAGGTTACATGCATTATACAACCAACGAAAAAATTTAGTTGGACACAACATGGATTCATACTCTCTCTTTGTGTAGCTTTGAATAGCATTTGTATAGTAAAACGGGACAAGACTCTCTCTTTGTGTGGTGTGAATGGTTTTATTTTTTTCGTTTTTTTCGTTGAGGGAAGTGCGAATTGATTTGGTACGTACAAGTACAATATTACACGTTAGGCTTGTCCCTAAAATTCAACCCGCGCCTTGTTATATCCCGAAAATTTTGATATCTTGCTCCCAACCCGTGCCTTGCTATCCCAAAATTACAACGCGCGCGAAAACTCCCTCCAGCTGCCAAATCCTGACACACGAAATCCCCCTTCTAACCCTGAGCTGAAAGGGCCGCTAGTTCAAATCGGTCGGGGTACTTTGTAACACACCCTACATTTTGGACAAGCGCGTCCCTTAGTCATGGTTCCCCCTCCCATTGCCTCCTTTTCGCCATTCAAAATCTGGCCGCCATAACCTCTCCGCTCCAGCCGCAAAACCCCACCCTCCTCCGTCCGCCACCTCACCGCTGCCCTGCCGGAGCCTCTTCCCCGAGGACGTCGTCCACCGCAACAGCTCGACGTCCCTCATCCGCCTCCCCAGATGAGGATCCGTCGTTCATCCAGTCGTCCCGCCGGTTCAACCGCTCCGTCCACCACCTCCAAGGAGTTGCTCCGACGATCGCCTCGTCTTCGTGGCTGCTCCATCCCCACAGCGCCACCTTAACCTACTCCACCGGAACTGCAACATCCTCACCGACTCCTCGGACGAAGCCAAGGCCTACTCGGCGCCACCAAAGAGGTTGTACACTCATCGCATCACACCTTCTCCTTAACTCGACCTCCCAGCGCCGACGGTGCTCCATCCCGCACCCCCATGGAGCGGCTACCTCAAAGCCGGCGCCGCGGGCGACATCTCCACGGCGGCTCTCCCTAGTGCGAGGCCCCTTTAGCGGCGGCGTCCATACCAGCCGGATCTGCTGCTGCTGCTCCAGCTGTCGCTCGGTCGCTCATGCTGCTGCTGCTGCTCCGGCTCTCGCTCACTCGCCCAACAGCTGCTGCTCCGTCTCTCGCTCACTCGCTCGCGCTGCTGCTGCTGTTGGTACTCCGGCTCTCGCTCGCTCGCGCTGCTGCTGCTACTCTCCTCCTCGCTCGTGCTGCTACTCTGCTCTGATTTACATACACTTCAGTCGACTGAATCGACTTTTGAGTCAGTTGATTTTCAGGGGGTGGGGGGTCTCGCCTGAGTTAAGGAAGAACCACCCGCAGCAGGGAGGGGGGCTCGCTGGAGAGGTACCCCACTATCTATCTTAGGGTTCTGGTTGGGGTGCTGCTCGCCGGCGGTGGGGGTGGGGGCCCGGTGGTGGGGTGGTGGCGTGGGGATCGCCGAAGAAAAAGCTTGGTGCGTGGGAGGGGGGCTAGAGGGCTGGTTGTGGTGGCGGCGGACTGGCGACGGGGAGTTGTTTCGGGCCGGTGGCGTATCGGCGGTGGGGACTTGTCTCGGGGCGGCGAGGCGGCGTGGGATTCGGCCGGTGGTGGCTGGCGGCTCAAGGGGGTGCCGGTTGAAGATGAACTGCATGCCCTCCCTAAACTATCCCATGTGAAGTGCCTCTCTGCTACCATTGCGTTCACTTTCGACAGTAACATTCAAATTCCACAGTAAATTTCAGTTTCGACAGTTAAGTTCAGAGTCAACAGTTTTTACCTCATCTGTTGTAGTGAGGTGGTTTTTGGTGATGTAAATTTTACATCTATCACTTTTTGGTAATGCATTTTACATCATCTATTGGAGATGCTATTAGAATCCCACTTGAGATTAACGATGTCTGTCTTGTGCTGCTTCAGCCTTGATGTCTTACGGCTCACCGGAGCTGCTCCAAGGACGGAACGATCCATCACAACAGAGCAGTGCCCTGGACGCCGTCTACAGATTCCTCATATCTTCCTCCACACCTCCGACAGCCACCTCTGCCTCAACTTCTTCAGCGACCAACCCAATGATGCTGAGGTCGACACAGCTACGGCAAAGAGGTTGTACACTTATCGCATCACTTATTACTCTACATTCATGTCGATCCATTAGGGCTATTGTGGTTCAACGAAAAAACATAGCAATAGGAAATTTTCCTATGGCACTCTACTATTCAATTGTTCATGCATTTTGTTGAAAGGAATGGAGAAAAACATCCACCTGGACCTACTTTTCTAAATCCTATGCATGAAAACAAGACCAAGTGCATTAGTGGCAGAATAACATTCTAACTGTACACGCTTTCATATGGTTTCACATTATGTTGCCCATATTCCTCTGCTTCTCCTTTTCCTGTGAATCAAACACCCAAGTTGACAGAAATACCGTGTTCACAAATGCTCTGTTTGCCATGTGCATTCCTATCCTATTCCGGTATTTTTCCTCCCATCCCTGCATTTTTAGAATCATGCAAGCCAAATGAGTCCTTACAGAATTACTTTAGTTAGAGGTAGGTGTCGAAGAAAACTTTGTGTGGTTTGTCCTGCTCCTGTCGGGACGTCGTCCACCTCACCTGAGCTGCTCCATCGACATAAGCATCCCTCAAACCAGACATCATGACTTCTGACCGTCTTTCGCCGCCTCAGATCTCCTTCCCTGCCGCTGGCACCCACCGCAATGGCATCACCATCATCGACTCAGCAGATGAACCTGAGGAGTACACAGGTCCACAAGAGAGGTCGCACTCTTTTGTTTCTACTTATGTTATGCATTGCTTAATATTACCTGCTACTTTATTGTGCTGTTCACCTCTTAGACTCCAAGTCAGGTCCAAATTGATGTTCAAACTTGAGTTCTAAATTAGTTGTGGGGCACATATCGAGGCAGCAATGAATAGTATCTCTGTCTAATATCTGGTTCACCTAGGGTATGCCTATGTTGTTCATCTTGGGTGTGAAACAAATAGTAAAGCAATCATCATCTGTTTTTTATTAAATTAAAGCAATCATCAGCTTGCTATCATTATTTTTGGACCCATCCATTGGTTGTTACCATTACTCTAGATTGTTACCATTACTCTAGATTTCTGCATGCTCTCCTTACATAATCTCACAATATTTTTTTGTATGCATGTCAGATATTGTACACAGTCATGTTGAACATGTAGAGAAAAAGAGAAGAGTGTTGCGCGGCAATACAATGTCATGCAGACATCGCTCCATGGTAGGTTCAATGGCAAACCCTCCCCCCCCTCTCCAAATTGTAATCCAGAGGAAGATATATGTTCTGAGGCAGATTCAGACGCAGCTTACCACTTCTATTTACCCCTCAAGGTGTTTGCTCTAACTTGGCATGATGATGTTAGTCATATCATGCATATGTTGCCTTCCAATGCCTACTTTTGACATCATATATATCATCTGCTTAGTTTAGACATGTTCTGTAATGCCACCTGTTTAGTTTCAATATCATATATGGGAATTATGCAATGCCATCCTGTTTAACCAGGCATCATATATTTGAATGATATCTAGCCCATCCTTTTCTTCATTAAATTTCCATTTGTCGACAATGTTTGTACATTAAACTACTCTTCCTGTGAATCAGCCATTTGAGTGGATGATGGAAAAATCTGGAGTGAAAACAAGGCCTTCAGAACAGACAGTGCTACCTGTCGAAGCAGATCTCTTGTTGGGTCCCAATAGCTTCTCATAGATGGATTCAGAGACAGATGACCAATCCTATTCCCCCACCGAGGCGTATGCTCTAACTTGGCATGGTTCTACTGCTCATATCATGCATATGGTGTCTTGCATTGGATAGTTTAGACATCATATACACAATATTCAACACCATGTTCTTAGTTCAGACATCATATATGCGAATGCCCTCCGCTTAGCATATAAATCACATATGTGAATTAAATCATATGATCCTCGTTACTTAGATAACATGTATGTGAATTATGTCATGCGATCCTGTTTAGTTAGTCATCATATCTTTGAATTATGTTATGCTATGCTATCCAGTTCAGATAGACATCATATATGTGAAATTATGTCATGCTATCCGTTTTAGTTAAACAATATACATTTTAATTATTTAATGCCCTCTTTTTTGCACACTATCTATTGCATCTGTCTCTCATACAATGTCTGTACATTCAATTATGTTTCCTGTTTATCAGCCATTTGAATTGGAGTGGGTGATGGCAGTATCTAGCGGAGTAAAAACACGGTCTTCAAATAAAACAGTGCTACCTCTTGGTGGAGATAGCACTCTGGTTGTACATGCACGAGAACCAGCCCTACCACACATAACCCAGACTCTCGCAGATTTTACCCCTACTATGATGGACAGAGAACCAGCTTCACCCAATCTAACCCCAACCCCTGCAGATAGTAACCCAATTCCTGTTGACACAGCACCATCTCCACCACAGAGCTCCCAAACAAGAGCAGTTAGTAAGTAAGATCCAGTGCCCAAAGCACCAGTACTACCACGACGAACCCCAACTCCACCAGTTAGTACACCTATTCCTGTGGAAGAAGCACAACCAGCCCATAGTTTAGCATCTATCGCATTTGATGTTGTTAAATCCTATGTGCGTATCTTCCCATCATGGAAATATTATACTGAAGATGAAGGAAAATGCCAGTTATTGGTGTTTGTCCAGGAGTTATGTGTAAGTAATGTTATTCATGGCAATTACATCGCTTTGTCCCATACATTCTACCTCCATGATGGTTATAGTACAACAAATTTTCCCATTTTTCTCTATAGAGAAGGACCGATTTGGAAACTCGGGATGAGGTAACCTGTGCTAATACCTCTGCTATCTTCAAGAATGCTTGGTGGCGGTATCAGGATTACCTGAAGAAAACGTACTTCACTGGCAAAGAAACTCATCAAATTCCCTTACATTCTCCTGAGACACATTTACTGGACGATGACTGGGAACGCCTTGTTCTTACTGGTCCCGAACCAAGAATGTGGTAAGGTCTATGAGCTCATTTTATTTTAAGTACTATATGCTTGCATCTTACTGTACTCTGTTCATGTAGAACAAGTGCTTAAACCTGAAGAACAACTATTCTCATTTAAGATTCCATTGCTATCGTGCATACTGCTTTGCTCTTGTATCATTGTATTTACTCATACAAACTTATTTTTAAATTGAACTATCCAATGGAAACTCCAATGGCACAATAGGTATGTTTATGCATGTTTCTTTAACAGGTTTGCTCTTATAAATAGCTCTGTTGATTTCAATTTCATTTGTGTATACAGTTGACTTCTCATATCATGCACACTACTAGCATCATAACAGGGCCAATAGTGTTGTTGTACATGTAGACCCATGGTACCCATCTAAAATCTTGTTGTGCCGATTATTTTCCCACACTTTGTATTCTTTCAGTGCTGCTTTCTCTTGAGCTGATATGATTTGAACCATGTCTCTATTTTGATTTGGCAAGACAATGGAGTGACCATAGGACATAGATATATGTTTGTTTGATGCTTTTATAATGTACTACTTGACAATAGAAGACTTGGTAGTTTAATCTTGTCCACCGTACTAATGAACTGGTTCACCGAAATGAGTTTCATATACTAGTACATGCTAAACCTGTTATGTGTCTGCTTGTTTCTTCTTTTAGAATGCTGACAGAATATTGGGGAAGAGTGCCTTATTAAGCAATGATAAAGGAAGTAATGCAGATAAGGTTCAGGATCGTGAGACATCCTTGTTGGTCTCCAACAAACCTGATAAAACAACTAAGGAAAACTATCTTGAAGACAGTGAGGCAACCCCAAAGTCCTGTCTTGGTTTACTGTTCGAGTTACTGGACATTACCACTTGCAAAAGCTATTCAAACTCATTGTTTGAATCAGTTCAGTTTCTTGAGTCTCAACTACAAGCTGAAAGACATCAATCAACTGTGTCGTGACAAGAAGCGGAAGGACTGCGGAAGTCCCTGGAGCATTCAGGTGCATACTTTCTGGTGCAACAGCAAGCGTTGGAGGATTTTAGCGCCAAACAGGACAAAGCTAATAAGCTTGCTAAGCTTATTGCCACCATGGTGCATACGCAGGATAACGTTTCTTGAGCTCTTCTGAAGTTGTTTCAGTTATGGACTTGTTTTGCTGCCGTGTTCTTTTGCACTGGTGGCCAATTTTTACGGCCAGTGTATGTAATATGCTACTTTGTTCCCTATATTTGCATTGGTGGCGAACTTTGATGCCCAGTGGATGTAATATGTGTAATAGCTGTAATAGGCTAGCATTAGTTGCTTGCTTATTTATTTCCTTATTGTCTTGTTTAGTTGTTTGCTTGTAGTCACTGCAGTTCTTTTTCCGCGTTTTTTTAGTGGCTACAGTAACCTAGTTTTGGTAACTAGGCCACAATAATCTTGGCAACACACGGTCTGTTGTAACCATGGGCCTCCTGTGGGCCGTAGGATCCATGGGCCTTTTACGGGCCATAGGATCCATGGACTTTCTACGGGTCGTAGGATCCATGGGCCTTCTACGGGCCGTAGGATCCATTGGTCTTCTACGAGCCCTAGGATCCATGGGCCTTCTACGGGGCTGATGTCTACTATGCAACCTTCTTCTTGTAGACGTTGTTGGGCCTCCAAGTGCAGAGGTTTGTAGGACAGTAGCAAATTTCCCTCAAGTGGATAACCTAAGGTTTATCAATCCGTGGGAGGTGTAGGATGAAGATGGTCTCTCTCAAGCAGTCCTGCAACCAAATAACAAAGAGTCTCTTGTGTCCCCAACACACCCAATACAATGGTAAATTGTATAGGTGCACTAGTTCGGTAAAGAGATGGTGATACAAGTGCAATATGGATGGTAGATATAGTTTTTTGTAAGCTGAAAATATAAAAACAGCAAGGTAACAAGCGGTAAAAGTGAGCGTAAACGGTATTGCAATGCTAGGAAACAACGCCTAGGGTTCATACTTTCACTAGTGCAAGTTCTCTCAACAATAATAACATAATTGGATCATATAACTATCCCTCAACATGCAACAAAGATTCACTCCAAAGCCACTAATAGCGGAGAACAAACGAAGAGATTATGGCAGGGTATGAAACCACCTCAAAGTTATTCTTTCCAATCAATCCGTTGGGCTATTCCTATAAGTGTCACAAACAGCCCTAGAGTTCGTACTAGAATAACACCTTAAGACACAAATCAACCAAAACCCTAATGTCACCTAGATACTCCAATGTCACCTCAAGTATCCGTGGGTATGATTATAAGATATGCATCACACGATCTTAGATTCATCTATTCAATCCAACACAAAGTACTTCAAAGAGTGCCCAAAGTTTCTACCGGAGAATCACAACGAAAACGTGTGCCAACCCCTATGCATAGGTTCATGGGCGGAACCCGCAAGTTGATCACCAAAACATACATCAAGTGAATCACGTGATATCCCATTGTCACCATAGATACGCACGGCAAGACATACATCAAGTGTTCTCAAATATTTAAAGACTCAATCCGAAAAGATTACTTCAAAGGGCGTGGGGCAAAAAAGGAGAGCTGACCGGACTCCAAACATGCGTCCAAACCCTGGTGAACAAGAAGCTCAAACTTGTCAATGTAGTCCAGGTCATGCTCAACCGCCGGATACTCCCGTGCCAACAACGGGCTTTCAGCTTGTGGGAGTTCAATCCGGCCCAGCACCAAACTCTGAGCAGGCTCTTCGACACAACATACGAAGATGCCTGGAAGGTGCTATTCAAGGGTGTCGAAGCTCCCGCATCTGCTACTAAGGATCGCGGATTCAGCGCGCAGCGTCAAGCTAGTGCGGTAAGTTGTTTTTACCTCTTATAGGATATGTATCTTTCATAGTTTGACTCTATGCGGGATCTAAGCTCCCTTACCTTTGACAGGATTGGCAGGAGACGTCCAGACAGATCGACTGTCCGGTTCCTTTGCCCGAAGACCCAGCAGACGCTCGCTTGGAAAAGCTGCTGGTTCCGGACCCCTATGTGGTGCCGGAGAAGAAGGCCAAGAAGAAGGCCACGGGAACCCGGAAGAGTTCCCGGCGTCCGGTGGAATTGGACTCGTCGTCCGATGATTCCGAGGTGGACTCCTCCCATGAAGACGAGGAGGAGGAAAGAGAGGTCTCTCCCCCAGCGGGGGGAGAGAAGAAAAGGAAGGTCGCCCCAACGGGGGAGGCCGAAGGGTCCAAGAAAGGAAGGACCCTCCCTCCGGACTACTCCACCAACATCGCGAACGACGAAGAGGAGTGGACGCACAGGGCCAAGCCCCTGGCAAAATCGTAAGTTTTCGGATACCAGAATGACTCGTGGCGTTCCTTTATTGCATAGTTTTTCCTGACGCTGAATATATTTATGCAGTCCGCCCAAAGACCGGCTCGATGTGTCGTCGAGCGGTTCCCTGGATTCATCGGATGTGAACAACACTTCACTTTCGGCTGCCTCCTCCCCTCACCCTACAGATAATGCCGAGGTGTTGTCCCAGGAGGCTCCAGGCCAGGAGGAGGTGGTCCTGGAGGTGCCGCAAGGCGACCTCCCAGACTCCAGGCGCCAAGGGGACAAAACCCTCGAGGGCTCTAAGTCCGGCCCCAGGCCGGACACCGCACCGGAACCTTCAAAGGTTCCGGAGTTCGGCAGGCGCCCCCCTAAGAAGAAGGGCAAGCCTACGACGCCGGTGACCTCCGCCCAACCGGAGGCACCGGATAACTTGCTGGAGGTGCTTAACAGCGCCTCCATCGACGAGGAGCACCGCACTATTATGAGTGCGGTGATTCAGAAGGTTCAGTCCGCCAAGAGCGGGCTGTCCGAAGCATGTGCCGGCCTGTTGACAGGCTTTGAGGTATGTAAAAATATTACCGCATAGACAGTAGCCCCTGATGCTCTGTTTGGCATTCGGGAAGAAAAGCCGAATAGAGGATCTAATAACATTCGCAGGAGTCTAACAGAATTAAGTCAATATGCGTATGCAGGCTTCGCTGCTAGCCTCTGCCGCACTGACTGCGGAGCTGGATGCGCTGAAGCAGAGCCTTGAGCGGTCCGAGCAGGAGCTCGGCCTTGCCAAGAATGAACTCGGGGAAAAAGAAGGTAAGTAATACTTTGTGGAGTATAATATAAAAAGATGAAGTTGCAAACAATGACAGGATCGCTATTTGTGTCATAGGGGCCACGACTGAGGTGGCGACCCTTAAGCAATCGCTGTCCGAGGCCGAAAAGAAGGCGGCCACGAAGCGCACCGAGCGGGAGAAGCATGAAGCGCGGGTTGGCGAGCTGCAGCAAGAGCTCCAGGCTCTCGTGAAAAAACACGAGAGTTTGGAGCTTGACTCAAAGACGCGAGAGTCCGAGCTCGCGGTGGCCCTTGAAAGCACCAAATCTGCCAAGGATGAAGCCCAGAAAGCCCTCCAGGAAGTTGATGCGATGAAGAAGATAGCGACGGGTAAGGCTTTCTTTATGCAAAGCAAGCACGTGAAAGTGAATTACTTGTTACTTACCCGAATCTGGAGCTCTCCAGGAGCATTCGTAGATTTGCCCCGCAGTGTGTCCGATGCCGCCGCATTCTACCGAGCCAAGGAGGGCAGCTCGACGGAGAAGGTGTTCTGGTCTCAGTACGCTAAGGCCGGACACCCGGTGCCTTTGAGCGACCAGTTGAAGCAACTGGTCGAGCTCCACAAGGTGGCCGAACAGGCCCTGAAGGGCTTTATAGTTCGGCTGTGGCCTAGAGAGGCCCTGCCTGGGAGCTACTTCGGGCTGGTGGACGCATGTCCGAGGCTTGAAGTCGTCAAGCGCTCCGTCTGCATCGAGGGTGCCCGTAGGGCCCTTGCCCGTGCTAAGGTGCACTGGGGCAAATTGGATGCCGTGAAGCTTGTGAAGGACGGGCCACCGCAGGGCAAGGAGCATCGCCACCCCGAGATGTATTACGAGGGCGTCCTGAAGGGTGCCCGCCTTGTGGCAGATGAATGCTCGAAAGATGTAATATTTGAGTGAAACTTGTTCGTTTTATCCTGTGCGCTGAAAACTTGTTCATATGCGCTATGCAACACTTGTTGAATTTAAAATATTACCTTCTATTCGGCCGTTTTATTAAATTTGAGAGATGGCGAGTCGTCGGCTTCTGCCCCCATGCCACGAGTGCTGGGGTGTTTGGGATAAACCTGAGCACTCCTTTTTCCCATTCTTGGGTCCTTCGAGGGAGGTGCTCAGCACAACGAACAAGGCAATCGGACTATAATGCGTTATCACTCTCACTTAGCCAGAGAATTCTATAATTTTAAATTTGGGCGAAGCCCCTAGTGTTCGGAAGACCGAGTTCGGGGCGCTATACACGCCTAGGCCGGACAAAGCAGACTCCTCGCTCTAAGCGGCATAAGTCTTTAGGGACTCGAAACCTACCGAAATGCGACCAGCTCTCGCCCTATCATGACAGTCAGTTTTAGCTTTGTCTACCGAGGTGCTTAGGCCCAGCTCAACTGGGGCACAATCGCAGTAGTTCTCCCAGCGCTACCTTAGCCGATATAGAGGAACGTAAGGTACCAAAACATGGGAGCCGGGCAAACCCAACTATTGACCAAAGACATGATTCGGAGCTGATGCATATAATGCTATAAGTTCGGAGGGCCGCACTTGTGAAAGTGTTTGGACTTCTCACGCCATATTATGGGGTGCTTGAGTCCCTGGCGTATTGACCGTACCAAAGTGTACGGGTGCTAAATGTCCTAACTGAACATATATATTTAAAAAGAAATGAATAGAGAATGCAGTAATGAGCTGAAGCTAAGCATTGTTTATTTTAAAATGCTGTTGTAAAAGCAGAACGATACAAATAGTACGATAAGAAAGAGATGGGACTATTTGACATGTCCCCCTCCAGGGGCGAGCTGCGAGACGATATGTAAGACATGTATTTTGCTCGTTATAGAGACCACCTGGGAATTTCAACATAGCTTCCTGCCTCCTTGGTTGTTGCATCATGTGTTCGGCAATTGTACTGCCGGACAGGCCTTCCGCATGACGGAGTCCTGAAAGTAAGAAAAAACAATGAAATCGGGAGCCCCTAGTGCGGTTGAGCCGCATTTAGGGCATGCCGTGGACGTGCCTCTCCCCCTGTGCCCATGGAATTTTCAGAGCGTAGTTATGTACGCGTGGCACTGATTTCGCAGTTTCGCGAGGGCTGGGGTTGGGGCCGTATTGCTACTCTTGCTCGGAACGTGCCAGGCGGTCTTGTTGTAGGTTACTCCGGGCGCGCTTGACGGTGTCCGAACGTTTAAAAGCCGGACTGGAGAATTGCCTTGAGAGGCTGTTCCGTACTTCCGCTGCCAGTGCCGCCGTATGCTCCTCCGCTCGGAGAGAGCGTTCGGTGTTTCCATTGACCGTAATGACTCCTCGAGGGCCTTGAGCTTGAGGTATGCGTAGTGCAGCACTGCATTGAACTTTGCAAATGCGGTTCGTCCGAGCAGTGCGTGATAGCCACTACGGAACAGGACTATGTCGAAGATTAATTCCTCGCTTCGGAAATTATCCGGGGATCCGAAGACCACCTCGAGTGTAACTGAGCCTGTACAGTTGGCCTCTACACTTGGTATGACGCCTTTAAAGGTCGTTTTTGTGGGTTTATTCCTTGACAGATCTATGCCCATTTTCCGCACTGTATCCTGATAAAGCAGGTCCAGGCTGCTCCCGCCATCCATAAGGACTCTGGTGAGGTGAAATCCGTCAATGATTGGGTCAAGAACCAATGCGGCGAATCCGCCATGACGGATGCTATTGGGGTGGTCCCTTCGATCAAAAGTGATCGGGCAGGAGGACCATGGGTTGAACTTTGGGGCGACATGCTCCAACGCATATACGTCCCTCAGTGCACGCTTCCGCTCCCGCTTGGGGATGTGGGTTGCGTATATCATGTTCATCGTCCGCACTTGTGGGGGGAAGCCCTTCTGTCCACTATTGTTCAGTGGCCGGGGCTCTTCGGCGGTCGGTATTTAACTTACCGGCCTGCTTGAACACCCAACAATCCCTGTTGGTGTGATTGGCTGGCTTTTCGAGGGTGCCATGTATCTGGCACGAGCGATCGAGTATTCGTTCCAAACTGGACGGGCCCGGGGTATTTCTTTTGAATGGCTTTTTCTGCTGACCGTGTTTAGAGCCTCTGAATCCGGCATTAACTGCCGTATCCTCTGCACTGTCACTGTTAATGCTAGGGCTCTTGGTCCTGTTATTGCTACGATCCAGCCAACTGTCTTCTCCCGCGCAAAAGCAGGTCATGAGTGTCGTGAGAGCTGCCATAGATTTCGGCTTTTCCTGTCCTAGGTGTCGGGCTAGCCACTCATCACGGATGTTATGCTTGAAGGCTGCTAGAGCCTCTGCGCCCGGACAGTCGACAATTTGGTTTTTCTTGGTTAGGAACCGTGTCCAGAATTGTCTGGCCGATTCTTCTGGCTGCTGAATTATGTGGCTCAGGTCATCGGCGTCTGGCGGTCGCACATAGGTGCCCTGGAAATTGTCGAGGAATGCGCCTTCCAGGTCCTCCCAACAACCAATTGATTCTGCTGGCAAGCTATTAAGCCAATGCCGAGCTGGTCCTTTAAGCTTCAGTGGGAGGTATTTGATGGCATGTAGATCATCACCGCGGGCCATGTGGATATGAAGGAGATAGTCCTCGATCCATACCGCGGGTTCTGTTGTGCCATCGTATGATTCGATGTTTATGGGTTTAAAACCCTCTGGGATTTCATGATCCATTACTTCATCTGTGAAGCATAGTGGGTGTGCGGCCCCTCTGTACTGGGCTATATCACGACGTAGATCAAATGAGCTTTGTCTACTGTGTTCGGCCCGGCCGGACTTACTTTATCCGGCATGACGGTTATCATCTCGTGTCGTGGGGCGCCCACGCGATCCGTAGATCGATCTTGTTTGCCTTGCCTTGTCCTCCAACATATCGCGCAGGTCTGGCGCATTACCCCGTGCCTTGGTGTTTTTTGAGCGACGCTGGGGTGCGGCTTGAGTGGAGGGCCGAGAGGCCTCTCTGTCACGGCCGCGAGGTGGCCGATCGGTCACCTCATGCGCTGGTGATGTAGGTTTAAGTGCTTCCTCCTCCAATCGGGGTAGCAACCTGCGCTTTGGGTAGCTCTTGGAGGGGCGTTCGAGATCGTATTCCTCGACCGCAAGGATTTCAGTCCATCTGTCGGCTAGCAAATCTTGATCATCTCTAAGCTGTTGCTGCTTTTTCTTAAGGCTACTCGCCGTGGCCATAAGCCTGCGCTTAAAGCGCTCTTGTTCGACGGAATCCTCAGGCACGACAAATTCGTCGTCGAGGCTTGCCTTGTCTTTGGAGGGAGGCATGTAATTATCCTCCTCTTCCTCTCTGTCTGTCGCCCTCTCAGGAGGGTTGGCTTCACCATCTTCCTGCGCTGAGTCTTGCTGGAGGGAGTTGTCTTCAGCACTGTCCGGGGTGTTATTATCTCCCGTGTTGGTATCGCCGTTTTTGCTTTGGCGGGACTTAGAGTGGCTCCGCTGACGCCGGCGCTTGGGTTGCTTCTTGGAGGGGTCATCCCCCGTTGTTCTGTCGCCATTGGCTTCTTTGGGTGTATCCACCATATATATGTCATATGACGAGGTGGTTTTCCAGTGCCCTATAGTCGTTGGTTCATGTTCGTCTCCTACATCGTCGTCCATACCGTCGATGTCTTCGGAGTCGAAGTCTAGCATGTCGGTTAAATCATCGACAGTGGCTACGAAGTGGGTGGTGGGTGGGCATCGAATTTCTTCGTCGTCCGCATCCCAGTCATGTTGGCCATAATCTGGCCAGGACTCTCCTGACAAAGAGAGAGACCTTAGTGAATTCAGAATATCGCCGAAAGGCGAGTGCTGAAAGATGTCCGCATCGGTGAATTCCATGATCGGCGCCCAATCGGGTTCGATTGGCAGGGGCGTGGAGGGTTCGGAGTCCGAAGAGGAGTCTGGCACCTTGGAGTCATGAGCTTCGCAAAGGACAAGGCTGGTGTTCGGCTCGATCGCCGTAGAGATTGCAGCCCCCGAGGCGGGGTCCAGCCACCCGTCCTCGATTGCGCAGTCGGCTCCGAGCTAAGGGTCGGAGCGGACACGGGTGCGGCCTCCAGGGAACTGTTCGGTGGCAGAGTTAGGTCATGCCCATAGTGACAGTGCGGCCCGCCCAGCTGCGGCTCGAATCCGTCGAAGATCAAGTCTCCGCGGATGTCAGCCGTGTAGTTCAAGCTTCCAAATCTGACCTGATGGCCAGGGGCGTAGCTTTCAATCTGCTCTAGATGGCCAAGCGAATTGGCCCGCAGTGCAAAGCCGCCAAATACGAAGATCTGTCCGAGGAGAAAAGTATCACCCTGGACCGCATCGCTGTTGATGATCGGAGGAGCCATCGGGCCTAAAGATGATGACACAGAGGAACTCTCAATGAAAGCACCAATGTCGGTGTCAAAACCGACGGATCTCGGGTAGGGGATCCCGAACTGTGCGTCTAGGCAGATGGTAACAGGAGACAAGGGACATGATGTTTTTACCCAGGTTCGGGCCCTCTCGATGGAGGTAAAACCCTACTCCTACTTGATTAATATTGATGATATGGGTAGTACAAGAGTAGATCTACCACGAGATCAGAGAGGCTAAACCCTAGAAGCTAGCCTATGGTATGATTGTTGTTCTTCTTCTGTCGTATGGACTAAAACTCTCAGGTTTATATAGACACCGGAGAGGGCTAGGGTTACACAGAGTCGGTTACAACGGAAGGAGATCTACATATCCGTATCGCCAAGCTTGCCTTCCACGCCAAGGAAAGTCTCATCCGGACGTGGGACGAAGTGTTCAATCTTGTATCTTCCTAGTCCAAGAGTCCGGCCAAAGGTTATAGTCCGGCTATCCGGACACCCCCTAATCCAGGACTCCCTCAGCCGTAGTGAGTTGAACTTGTACTTTATAGCTCGGGAACAACCAATCTTTGTTCCCGTCGACTGACTGTCCACTAACTGCAGAAATCTTGTGAGCTCGGGGCCCGATTTGCTGACTTGGAGAAGAAACAAATCCAGCACGATCTTGACCTGAAGTTGGCCAAGGAGAACTTGCAGAAGGCTCAGAATGAAACTGCTAGTATGGAAGGTAAAAAGCTTGCTGACTGTCTCCCTTGACATATTTTTCTTTCCTCCTTCTGACCCGAGTGTTTTTTCTTTTAGAAAAAATGAGGCAAGCTCTAGAGAAGAAGGACCTTGACCTTGCGTCCGCACAGAAAACGGCGCAAGAGAAATCGGCACTTGCCGACAAGAAGCTAGCTTCGGTCGGGAAGTTAGAAGAAGATAACGCCAAGCTGAAGACTGCTCTTGATGAAGCCAACAAGGAAGTGACTCGACTGAAGAAGGACACGGGGGCTCTGACTGACAAAGTTGGAGATCTCACTCGAAAGAGGGACGAGCTGGAGGTTTATCTGGAAGGACTCACCAAGAAACTGTTCCTTATGCTTGAAGGTACTTTTCCTTGTCCGATTGATTTTCTTTTGTTGACTCATCATACGACTGTCGACTCATCATTTCTCTGTGTGTGCAGAATTCTGTCAAAACTTCGAGGAAGAGACTGGATGCATTTAAACGAGCTTGGACCCCATCAACTCCCCCGTTAAGGATGAAGCTGCCATGAACGTGCTCCGACTGGAATCTCGCCTTGCCAGTACCGTGGACTATCTCACACGACTGAAGGTGGCGGTGTCGCGGATCGACACGTCTCTGGCCAAGGGAGACATTCCAAAATGACCTGAGTCTCTGATGGCTAGACTCAACGAGATTCTCGGTCGAGTGCAGGAATGGAAGAAGTCATATGCCCGATGCGGTGCCGATGTGGCTTTGTCTCTAGTTCGCGTCCATTGCAAAGAGGCCAAGGAGGAGAAGCTAGCAGCACTCAAGGTTGCCAATACTAAGAGGCTTCACTTCCAGTCCTTCATGGAGACCTTCATCGAAGCAGCCATTCGCATTGCAGACAGAATTGACATGGACGAGTTCGACGAGCCTGCCAGCCCTCCTCCCGCGGAGTGAACAAACTTTATGCCTTGATTTAATTTGCCTTGAAATGCCAAGTGATTTTGTAACCGTTAAACTCCTTCGGTCCTGATGCCCGATCACTTTTATTTGCAGTTCTAAACCTTGTGAGACTTATCCGAACTTGGTTCTTCTTTGAGTAAAGTTGCTCTGTCTTCACCGTCTTTGAATCCTTTGACTCCGAGTAGAACTTGACTCTTCACTCAGAATAGATATTGTATTTGCGACACAACTCTAACGAGAGGGTGGTGGGCATGAGTACTAGGTGCTGCATACGACCTGCACCTCGTTGTCCTTGCGGATCAGGATGGAGTGTACGTTGTACTTGTGACGCAGCTCCGTCGAGAAGGTCATGGGCATGAGCACTAGGTGCTGCACACGACCTGCACCTCGTCGTCCTTGCGGATCAGGATGGAGCGTACATTGTATTTGTGACGCAGCTCCGTCGAGAGGGTCATGGGCAAGAGCACTAGGTACCGCACACGACCTGCACCTTTTCATCCTTGCGGATCAGGATGGAGCGCATGTTGTTCTTGTGACTCGGCCACTCGGAGTGGTTTTTGACTTAGGCGAGTACGAGGTCGCAGCTAAGCCCCCGAGTGAGAGGGTTTCTCTTCACTCGGTAGGATTTTTAAAACTTAGGCGGGTACGGGCCTGCAGCTAAGCCCCCGAGTGAGAGGATTGCTCTTCACTCGGTAGGATTTTTAAAACTTAGGTGAGTACGGGACTGCAGCTAAGCCCCCGAGTAAGAGGGTTTCTCTTTACTCGGTAGGACTTTTTTAAAAACTTAGGCGAGTACGGGACTGCAGCTAAGCCCCCGAGTGAGAGGGTTGCTCTTCACTCGGCAGGATTTTTTTAAAACTTAGGCGAGTACGGGACTGCAGCTAAGCTCCCGAGTGAGAGGGTTGCTCTTCACTCGGTAGGATTTTTTAAAAAAACTTACGCGAGTATGGGACTGCAGCTAAGCCTCCGAGTGACAGGGTTGCTCTTCACTCGGTAGGATTTTTTTTAAACTTAGGTGAGTACGGGACTGCAGCTAAGTCCCCGAGTGAGAGGGTTGCTCACTCGGAAGGATTTAAAACTTAGTCGAATCGGGTTCGCAGCTAAGGCCCCGAGTGAGAGGGTTGCTCTTCACTCGGTAGGATTTTAAAACTTAGGCGAGTACGGGACTGCAACTAAGCCCCCGAGTGAGAGGGTTGCTCTTCACTCGGAAGGATTTTCAAAACTTAGGCGAGTACGGGACTGCAACTAAGCCCCCGAGTGAGAGGGTTGCTCTTCACTTGGAAGGATTTTCAAAACATAGGCGAATAGGATTCGCGGCTAAGCCCTCGAGTGAGAGGGTTGCTCTTCACTCGGTAGGATTTTTAAAACTTGGGTGAATCGGATTCGCGGCTAAGCCACCCACTTGGGGATTTGAACACATGTATTGACGAGTCAACAATCATTAAGATACTGCAAAAATCTTGTGTTTGATAAGAAAACTGAACGATTCTTATTACAACTCGCTGACTCGAGTGTTTAGATGAAAAAACGGCAGAGCAGATCCGCATTCCACGAGCATGGCTCGTCTACTTTCTTGGCTACGTTGTAAAGGTGATAAGCTCCGTTGTGGAGCAGCTTGGTGATGATGAAGGGACCTTCCCAGGCCGGAGCGAGCTTGTGAGGTCGTTTCTGATGCACTCGGAGCACAAGATCTCCTTCTTGGAACGCTCGACCTCTGATATTACGAGCATGGAATCAACGTAAGTCTTGCTGGTAGATGGTCGACCTGATTAGAGCCATATTGCGCTCTTCCTCCAAGAGATCAACTGCATCTTGGCGTGCTTGTTCGGCTTCGGCTTCTGAGAAAAGTTCCACTCGGGGAGGGTTGTGCAATAAGTCACTCGGAAGCACAGCCTCAGTGCCATACACCGTGAATTAATAGGTTCGGCCAGTCGACCGATTCGGAGTTGTTCTCAGTCCCCATAAGACAGATGACAATTCAGTCACCCAAGCTCCAGCAGCATGCTTGGGATCGCGCATCAGTCAGGGTTTCAGCCCTTGGAGGATCAAACCATTCGCCCTCTCTGCTTGCCAATTCGAATGCAGGTGCACGACAGACGCGTAGTCGACCCGAGTGCCTTGGGAGGCGCAGAAGACTCTGAACTCATAAGAATCAAAGTTGGAGCCATTATCTGTGATAATACTACGAGGGACTCCATATCTGAATATCAGTTCTCTGATGAAACTGATGGCAGTGCTTGAATCAAGATTCTTGATAGGCTTGGCTTCGATCCATTTAGTGAACTTGTCGACCACTACAAGCAAATGAGTGAAACCACTTCTACCGGTCTTGAAGGGTCCAACCATATCCAACCCCCAAACAAAAAATGGCCAGACGAGTGGAATAGTCTTCAAGGCAGATGCAGGCTTGTGGGACATGTTTGAGTAGAACTGACAGCCTTCGCACTTGTCAACTATATCTTTCACCATCTGATTTGCTCGTGGACACTAGAATCCCGCTCGGTATGCTTTGGCCACAATGGACTGAGAGGACGCATGGTGACCACAGGTCCCCGAGTGGATATCATTGATAATCATTCGACCTTCTTCTGGCATGATGCACCGCTGAGCAACTCCAGTAACACTCTCTCTGCAAAGCTGTCCACCTATCATGGTAAAGGCTTTGGATCGACGGACAATCTGACGGGCCTCGTCCTCATCCTCTGGAAGCTCCTTCCTGAGCAGATATGCAATATATGGTACCGTCCAATCGGGGGTGATGACCAAAACCTCCATGATCAGGTCGACCACGACTGGGACTTCAATCTCAGTCGGATATGTAGAACTTTTGGGTTGTGGGGGCTCTTCCGTGAAGGGATCTTCTTGAACTGACAGGGTGTGGAGATGTTCCAAGAACACATTACGGGGAATAGGCTCTCGTTTGGAACCTATTTTTGCTAGGTCGCCAGCTGCTTGATTCTTGATACGGGGTATGTGGTGGATCTCTAACCCCTCAAACTTCTTTTCCAACTTTCTCACTACATTGCAATAGCCAGTCATATCTGGGCTCCTGATGTCCCACTCCTTCATCACCTGATTGACCACTAAATCTGAGTTGCCGTAAACCATTAGGCGATGGACGCCGAGTGAAATGGCCATACGCAACCCGTACAGAAGTGACTCATATTCAGCTTCATTGTTGGAGGAATCAAAGTGAATCTAGAGAACATAACTGAGTTTGTCGCCTCATGGGGATACCAGGACTACTCCAGCACCAGAACCATTCAGCATCTTGGACCCATCAAAGAACATAGTCCAATGTTCCGAGTGAATCTGAGTCGGTTGTTGTCACACCCAAGATGCGACCCTATCCTAAAGGAACTCGAAGGTCCCACCAAGGATAGAAGCGCATCTTGAAGACGCTTTTGCAAGGTGGATATCATTACATCAACATTACATAATAGTGGGGATACAACCAAGACATACAATGTCACATGAATACAACAATACATCATATACAAGATCAACATCCGACTACGGACGAAACAGAAATAGAAACTCAAACAATATCCACCCTGCTAGCCCAGGCTGCCGACCAGGAACCTAAACTGAGATCGACGAAGAAGAGGAAGAACTCCAAAACAAGTGAACAACGCTCTCACATCATGATCATTGTATAACCTGTACCTGCAACTATTGGTGTAGTAATCTGTGAGCCACGAGGACTCAGCAATCCCATAACCATGGTTATCAAGACTAGCAAAGCTTAATGGGTAAGGAAGGGGTAAAGTGGTGAGGTTGCAGCAGCGACTAAGCAAGTATGGTGGCTAACTTACGCAAATAAGAGCGAGAAGAGAAGCAAAGCAAGCGGTCGTCAACTAATAATGATCAAGAAGTGATCCTGAACTCCTACTTACGTCAAACATAACCCATAAATCGTGTTCTCCTCTCGAACAACCCCGAAAAGAGACACTCACGGTTACGCACACGGTTGGTGTATTTTAGAAGAGTTTACTTCAAGTTCACTACAACCGGATATTAACAAATTCCCATCTGCCACATAACCGCAGGCACGGCTTTCGAAAGTTCAAACCCTGCAGGGGTGTCCCAACTTAGCCCATGATAAGCTCTCGCGATCAACGAAGGATATTCCTTCTCCCGGGAAGACCCGATCAGTCTCGGAATCCCGGTTACAAGACATTTCCACAATGGTAAAACAAGACCAGCAAAGCCGCCCGATGTGCCGACAATCCCGATAGGAGCTGCACATATCTCGTTCTCAGGGCAACACCGGATGAGACATCCTACGAGTAAAACCAGCCCTCAAGTTTCCCCAAGGTGGCCTCGCAGTCTACTCGTTTCGGGCCAACACTTAGAGAAGCATTGGCCCGGGAGGATAAAATAAAGATGACCCTCGAGAGAGCGACTCCCAAGGGAAAAGTAGGTGGTGGTGAGGCAAATGGTAAAACCAAGGTTGGGCCTTGCTGGAGGAGTTTTATTCAAAGTGTCGTGGAATTGTCACGGCAGATGTCCTCTTGCAAGGACTTACTCGTGGAGCCATCACAACTAGGAAGCTTAAAGGGGTTAATCGGGACAAGGGACACGAGAGAGTTATACTAGTTCAGCCCCTTACGGTGAAGGAAGGCCTACGTCTAGTTGGGTTGGTATTGATGAGGTTTCGATGACCAGGGAGCGGATACGCTATGCCCGGTTCTTGATGAGTTGTTTCTTGCCCAAAGCCGCCAGCGGGTCGTCCCCTTATATACACGGGTTGACGCCCTGCAGTCTACAGAGTCCCGGCCGGCTCATAAACAGTGTCCGGCTCGGTGACTAGTTAAGTCTACCTTACGATACAAGTCATGCCATTATGGCGGTTTACTTCCATGGGCCTTAAGTCGCCTCTGGGCTTTAGACCCTTTATTGAACCGCCATCTTCATGCTTGGTCTTGGGCTTCTTCTGATGAATCCTCTTTGCGTAACCCGGTGCCTCATGGGCGGCTTACATAAATAATTATATCCCCAACATTAGGCCCCAGATTGATTTGAACCGGTTCATGTCAATCTTAAAATACCTTAAGAAATAAGCCTTCGGTCTTCTGTCTGTGCAAAGGGTTTAACCCACCATGATGGCATCTTTTGGATCCGTGTTAACCCATCATGATGCCATCTTCAATTAAATTCATATTTTACTCCGCCATATCCTCAACGGATCTTTGCCTTTACTGACCGCCCCGAAAACCGAGGCGTCGGGGCCGCTGGATAATGATGTTTTGGTTTCCTCGTTTCTCGCGCCGTCTCAGTCGGTCTTCCCTTATACATAGGCACGACCTAGGTCTTCCATTCTCCCCCCTTTCAGTCATCCTCTTTGTCTCATTGTCTCTCTGCCACTCGAGCTCCGCCGCCGTCGCCGACGTCGAACTCCTTGTCTTCACCAACTCAGGCCGCTGCATCGACCTGAATCTGACCAGAGAAACGCGACGAACTCTGCTACAGCCCTGCATCTGTAAGTCCCTTTTTCCTTCTATCTTAGATCTGCATTATAGTGTTCATCGAGCTCGTCGGTGTTCATCGCCGCCCGCGGCAAACCCTTGATGTACTTCACTTCCGATGCCCTGTTCAGATCGTTGAATAGCATAGAACTGTTGCGGTGATTGTTTCACGCTTATCTTGAATGCAAACAAATCTCTTTTGTTTCGTTCAGAGGCTTCTTTCGAGTGTATGAATTCCTCTGCACTGGTATTAGGTCTAGAAATTTTTCTTTTCAGAACGACCGTTTGATCCAACATAATAGCCGCAACTTGTGAAACCTGTTTGTTCCATACTTAGCCAAAAAACTACCTCTGTTGAATCTGTTTAACCACGGTAGTCCATATGGCCGGCTTAAGACAACCCGGTCGTCGGTCTTGTCTGCTTCTGACGACTTTAAATAATTTTAACTGTTTCTGAAACCTATAGCGGTTTAAATACCACTGCATAGTTACCCATATGTCATTAGGCCCCTTCTTAAGCCGCCACCTTGAATAAATTAATAATGCTCTCCTCCGGGTTATGAATTAAACTGGAATTTTTTTACTTTGTCATAGGCTTCCACTTATGCCATGGCACCTAAGGCTCCCAAGGCTCCTGTGACCTGTAATTGGGTCCCGTCCATTGTCACAGAAAGCAAGCTGTCTGAATTTGTGAAGTCTGGCCATCTACCCAAGAAGGAAGTCATGTCTTATCGTGCTCCTGGCCCGTCCGAGGAGAAACCTCAACCCAAAGAAGGGGAGGTGATTGTTTTTACGGATCATATGAGCCGGGGACTTGCTCCACCCGGTTCAAAATTCTCCAGGGATCTTTTGCATTTCTTTGACCTCAGACCTCAAGACATTGGACCCAACTCCGTGTCAAATATTTGCAACTTCCAAGTTTTCTGCGAAGTGTACCTTGGAGAAGAGTCCAATTTACTTTTGTTCAGAGAGTTGTTCTATTTAAACCGGCAGAACGAATGTGCCAACGGGCCCAGTCTGGAACTCGGCGGCATCTCAATTCAAAGGCGAAGAGATTGCCTCTTTCCTTATGCCGAACTGCCCAGCCACCCAAAGGACTGGAACCAGACATGGTTTTATTGCCAGGACACTTCTTCGGCTGATGAGAACCCTCTGCCCGGCTTCCGCGCTCTGCGCCTTGAATCCAATCACCCGCTGCCGGATAAATTAACCGATGTTGAACATTTATCACTTGCCCCTAACATCAAGAAGATCAAAGCCCTCTTAGGCAATGGCTTGAGTGGCATTGCCTTGGTGCGAGTTTGGATCTCCTGGTGGGTGATCTCGTTAAGCTGCTGCCCCGGCTTAATGTGCTCTTACTCTGGCGAGAAGGATGACCCGCTGCGCTATAGCTCTGATGACTTACCAGATGATATGGTTGAAGTTATGACCCAGACTTTGCTGAAAGAGGGCACGGTGACTAGTAACACCTTTGGCTTACTTCCCTTCTGCAAGAAGAACCCGGCCCCTGCAGTGAGTCATCAACCTCAATAAATACTCTCTACTGTGTTATACTTTGCTTTTACTCATAACCCTTTATCATTTTTCACATGCCAATGACAACTTCTGGAAGGTCAAGTATGAAAATGAGGCGGCCAAACAAGCCAGAGCGGCCAAGAGAGCCGAAAGAAAAGCCTCCAAACCAGGAAACTCGAAGAAAAATAAGCCAAGCGCTTCAGAATTGTTGAAACTTGATGATACTGATGACGATGACAAAGAGGTAACTTTT
This sequence comes from Aegilops umbellulata, assembly GCA_032464435.1. Classification (NCBI taxonomy): domain Eukaryota; kingdom Viridiplantae; phylum Streptophyta; class Magnoliopsida; order Poales; family Poaceae; genus Aegilops; species Aegilops umbellulata. The sequence goes on from CP136060.1 coordinate 295,245,051, forward strand.
AACGCCCTTAACTCTTTTATCATTACCTTACTGACATTAAGTCCTTTCAGGAAGACACGGGGAACAGCCAAGCCGTCGAGTAAGAGGTAACTATAATCTCCTCCGACTCCGAGCCTCTGCCGCGTCAGAAAATTCGAAGAGTGACCCCGAAAGTAAGATTTTCACATCCTTTGGCTTACCAAGATCCTCAATTTCTTTTGAAGCAATAGCACTTTGAATGCCGGAGGCAGACCCAGACCAGCAAGGATGCAGAGCTCTCCTCAGGCTTACCTGATGTAACCAGGAAGCGTTGGAATGAGGTTACCTCCGACTTACATTTTGTTTTACCTATGGCGGGTTTAATTCGTCAACCTCTCAATTCCTCTGACTCCAATTATCAGGATACCTCTCCTTCCTCCGGCGAGTCTATGCAATCAAACATGCTGGCTTTCAAAACCGCCCCCGGGTAATGTAACTTTGTTTACCTTATGCTTTATCTTACCCATGCTTTTGTACTTACCCTTCTGCCTTGTCCACAGCGTACAAGTGAAGCCCAACAAGAGGGCAAAAAAGAATAAGCCATCCCAAGAGCCGGTCGTGATTGAGCCGGAGCTTGGCACGGCTGCCCCTGACAGTTGTACCCATCAGCTGCCGCCTGAACTGGCTTATGACATTCCAGCACCAAACTCTGATCCGCCCGCTGAAGAAACCCTCAACAGTTCTGATAATCCCGAAGCTCCTAGCCCGGCCAAGACAATTGATCCAGAAGTCGAGATTCTGAAGACTCAGTTTGCTGAGCCGGGGCAGCCCACTGTCTTTGCCAAGTGCTCTGCCAAGGAGGAGCTTTTGGAACGCCGAAAGGCCAAGCTAGACATTGCTGACTATACTCACTTGAGTATTGGGGAGATCGTCTCTGGCTACATCAGTCAAGTGCATAGCAGCCGTGACCTGGAAATTGACATGGTGAAGCAGATACAGCAAAAATCTGAGGTATGCTTTTCCTTAACCATACTTACTGTACCAGCCCCCAAGTCTATTGCTTATAAGTAAATACGATGTAGACTTTAGAAAACTGCCTAGCACTGCTTGTCCGGTTTAGAAAGAAGATATGTAACCCGGTTGTGGCATGATATTTTGAACTTGCGATACACATTAGCCCCCAAGTGCCAAGTATCTTTGCTTGCAAAGTGCTTGGGAATTAATTTTCATGAGCCGGCGTAGTAATTTTGAGTTCTTCAGCACAGATTAGCCCCCAAGTGTCAAGTACCTTTGCTTGTAAAGTGCTTGGGACTTAATGTTCTTTTATAACGATCCTGACTATAACCCGGCATCAATGCAGGCCACCATAAGTCAATTTGAGTCAGAGATTGCTCACCTGAAGAGCCGCCTGGCAGATCAAGAACTTGAAATTCAAAAGGCCAACTCCAAGTTTGAATTCAGCGTCTCTGAACAAGAGAAGTTGAAGAAAAACTTTGATACGGATAAGAAAACCTAGGCTGATGAGAAAGCTTCACTGGTGACCCGGGCTGAAACGGCAGAGGCATCACTCGCCGAAGCAACAGCCGAGTTGTCCGGCTTAAAGCGCCAGATATCTCAAATGGTCTCAGCAATCTTCGGTAAGTCACTTTATATAAACTTTTAAGTACGGCAAGCCTTCTTTCAATGATTACTTCAATTGTTACCTCCGGTTCACCTTATATTTAATAACACAGGCCCCAGGAGCACAAACCTCAAGCAGAATATGTTGATCAAACTGAAGGCAGTTTATACTCTGGTGGAACAGCTTTACACCGGGTCATAACGTGCTTTGGCCGTTGTAGCTTTATCAAATGACGTTCCTTACCTCCTGCAAGACGTGCTGAAGCGGCTGGCTATGTTACCTCACCGGGTCCAAGACCTAAGGCGGGCGTCTGCAAGAGCCGGGGCTATAGCCGCGTTGAGCCGGGCTAAAGCATGGATTCCAGAACTAGACCCGGCCGACCTCGCTCTTGGATATCCGAGTCTGAAGGAGGATGGGACCTTATTTGATGAACATGATTTCACTGCCTGTGTCAAAGATATACGCCCTGTGGCTACTCTTATTGGGAACAATACTGATCTTACCAAGTATCAGCCGGGTTATGACAACGAGAATTGGAGAATCCCAACACCTCTCTATGACGACGTCAGCCTGATCCCTCCAATCCATAAGCATACCTTTGCCCCTAAAGTCGACCCAGCCGGTTTAATAGATGACGAAGCTGAGTTTGAAGCTTTGAGTGGCATTGACTGGGCATCGTCCACCTTCCAGGACAGGGCAGCCGACGGATAGGCGGAGAAGGATAACCCGGAATCTTCAAGCCAACCCAAGGAGTGAACCGCCAGGTGTCATATGTTTATGTCTTTGCAAAAACAATGCTTCATTATTCAGACTCGGGGAGTCTTGTAATAGGGTAGAAAAACTCTCGATTTTTGCCATGCCCTCGCGCATGTTTATGGCTCTCAATACTTTCTTAAGCCGCCATCGCTATGTGTTTCCAGTTTATATTGATCTTCTCTTTTCCTTATGTTACACAAAAGAAAATTGTTTGCCTTGTCCTGCATATAAAACAAACAAAATTCCCTTGGCGACTTATCGCATCGGGGGTCACATAAGGTACTGATAACCCGGAGTACGAACCAAAATATCACATAAAGCTCGGTTTATGATTACCTCTGTTAACATAATCACAACAACATACATGCGATCCTTTTGGTAATCTCGCTGGCTTGTATGACCCAACCCATGAGGGTAAGTTTAACTCCTGAAACTTGGCACATACACTGTTCGCCTGGCACTTAACAACCTAGGGTGACCAATATTTAAACCGGAAGAACAAAAAACCATCTCGTAATTCTTTCAAGAGGGTCTCAATATAGTCAAGTAATTATGCTTATGAATTATAATGAATAATAAACAATATTCAAAGGCTTCTGATTCGAATATGATCAGTGAACGGGTTAAGCTAAGATTCGGATACGATCATATAGCCCCCAGTGGCTTTGGCGATGCCGATCAAGTGGGTATCAACAGTTATGTTCTCTTTGGTTCGAATACGACCTGTGTTTGAACAGGAAGCCCCCAAGTGACCATAAGAGTTGTTTAATGACGCTGATTCGAATACGATCCACGTCAGACCCAAAGGGGTTAAGCTATGATTCAAATATGATCAAGAAGCCCCCAAGTGGGTTTGGCAGTATGCCGATCAAGTGGGTATCGAAAGCTATGTTCTCTTTGGTTCGAATACGACCTATGTTTGAACAGGAAGCCCCCAAGTGATCATGGCTAGATTCAGATATGATCATAAGCCGGACCAAAGGGAAAGCCGGATTCAGATATGATCTGCTCCCTGTTGGTTGTTTCCACCACCTGATAAAGAAGACATGCAAATCTTTGAGGGTGAAAAGGACAGAGGTCCTGCTTTATTGCTTTATATAATATATACATCGTCGAAATATATACATCCTGAGAGCCGGTGGCTCAAGTATAGTAAGGCCAAAGATGAGCGATATTCCATGGCCGGCGGGTCTCCTCCTCCGACTTACGTGAGTCTTTGTGCTCTCGAACATCGATAAGGTAGTATGACCCATTGTTCAGATTCTTGCTGACCACAAAGGGTGCTTCCCAAGGAGAGGATAGCTTGTGCATATCAGACTGGTCCTGGATGAGCCGGAGCACTAAGTCGCCTTCCTGAAAGGTTCTGCTTCTAACCCGGCGGCTGTGATAGCGGCGCAGGTCTTGCTGGTAAATCGCCGAGCGGGCTATTGCCAAGTCTCGCTCCTCATCCAACAAGTCAAGTGCATCCTGGCGAGCTTTTTCGTTATCAGCCTCAACGTAAGCCGCCACGCGAGGCGAGTCATGCCGGATGTCACTTGGCAGGACCGCCTCTGCTTCGTACACCATGAAGAAAGGTGTGTAACCCGTAGATCTGTTAGGCGTAGTGTTGATGCTCCAAAGCATAGAGGGAAGCTCCTCCACCCAACAACCCGACGTCCGCTGTAAGGGGACCAAGAGCCGGGGTTTGATACCCTTCAAAATCTCCTGATTTGCTCTTTCTGCTTGACCATTGGATTGAGGATGAGCAACCGCAGAAACATCAAGCCATATGTTCTTGTTGACAGAACTCTTCCATGGCACCTTTGGAGAGATTAGTACCATTATCAGTGATGATGTTGTGTGGAAAACCAAAACGAAAGATCACCTTCTTTATAAACTGAACTGCCGTGGCTGCATCACACTTACTGACCGGCTCTGCCTCAACCCACTTTGTGAACTTATCCACTGCTACCAGGAGGTGTGTCTTTTTATCTTTAGACCTCTTGAAAGGTCCAACCATGTCAAGCCCCCAGACTGCGAACGGCCAAGTAATTGGAATCATCCTCAACTCTTGAGCCGGCACGTGAGCTCGTCGTGAGAATTTCTGTCATCCGTCACATTTACTGACCAGATCCTCCGCATCAGCATGAGCCGTCAGCCAATGGAAGCCATGACGGAAAGCCTTGGCCACAAGAGATTTTGAGCCGGCGTGATGACCACAATCCCCTTCATGGATCTCACGAAGTATCTCTTGTCCCTCCGCAGGCGACACACAACGTTGAAACGCCCCAGTGACACTGCAATGATGTAACTCGCCATGAACAATTGTCATGGATTTGGACCGTCGGATGATTTGTCTCGCCAAGGTCTCATCCTCAGGCAACTCTCCCCGGGTCATGTAAGCCAAATATGGCACTGTCCAATCCGGGATAACGTGAAGAGCTGCTACTAGCTGTGCCTCTGGGTCAGGCACTGCTAGGTCTTCCTCTGTGGGTACCTTGATGGAAGGATTATGCAGAACATCGAGAAAGGTGTTAGGCGGCACCGGCTTACATTGAGATCCCAACCGGCTTAAGGCATCTGCCGCCTCATTCTTCCTTTGATCAATGTGCTCTACTTGATAAACTTTGAAGTGCCCAGCCACAACATCAACTTCTCGACGGTAAGCCGCCATAAGGGGATCCTTGGAGTCCCACTTGCCTGACACCTGGTGAGCCACGAGATCTGAGTCACCCAAGCACCTTACCCGGCTCAAATTAATCTCTTTGGCCATCCTCAGACCATGGAGTAAGGCCTCATACTCAGCTGCATTGTTAGTACAAGGAAACATAAGCCGGAGCACATAACAAAATTTGTCACCTCGGGGGGAAGTTAAAACAACTCCATCCCCCGAGCCTTCTAACTGTCTGGACCCATCAAAGTGAATAGTCTAATATGTGTTATCTGGCTTCTCCTCAGGTGCCTGCAACTCTGTCCAATCATTGATAAAGTCCACCAAGGCTTGAAACTTAATAGCAGTACGTGGCATGTACTTCAAACCATGAGGCCCAAGCTCAATGGCCCACTTGGCGACTCATCTTGTGGCCTCCCTATTCTGGATGATGTCTCCCAAGGGGGCAGAACTTACCACAGTGATGGGATGACCTTGGAAGTACTGCTTCAGCTTCCGGCTTGCCATGAACACTCCTAAACAAGTTTCTGCCAATGTGGATACCTTTGTTTAGACTCAATGAGCACCTCACTGATGTAGTAAACCGGCCGTTGAACCGGATGCTCCTTGCCGGCCTCCTTGCGCTCCACCATGATGGCAACACTGACGGCTCGTGAGTTAGCAGCCACATATAGCAGCAACGGCTCTCTATCAATGGGAGCCGCAAGGACCGGCGGCTCAGACAACTATCTCTTTAAATCTTCAAAGGCAGTGTTAGCAGCATCACTCCAGACAAAAGTGTCCCTCTTCTTCATCATCTGATACAGCGGTAGGGCCTTCTCACCTAACCGGCTTAAAGCAGCAACACGACCCGCCAGTCGCTGAACATCATTTATACACGCCGGCTTAGCCAAAGAGGTAATCGCCTTGATCTTCTCTGGATTAGCTTCAATGCCTCTGTTTGAGACCAGAAAACCTAAAAGCTTGCCTGCAGGTACACCAAATACACACTTGGCCGGGTTAAGCATCATCTTATAGACCCGGAGGTTATCAAAGGTCTCTTTCAAATCAGATATCAAGGTTTCCTTCTCTCTGTACTTCACCATGATGTCATCCACATAAGCGTGAACATTGCGCCCGATTTGATCGTGGAGATAGTTCTGTACACATCGCTGATAAGTTGCCTGGGCACTCTTGAGCCCAAAGGGCATAGATACATAGCAGAAGGCTCCAAATGGAGTGATGAAAGCCGTCTTCTCCTGGTCCTTAACTGCCATCTTGATATGATGATAACCATAGTAAGCATCCAGAAAGCTCGAACGCTCGCAACCCGCCGTAGCATCAATGATTTGATCAATATGGGGGAGAGCAAAGGGATCAGCCGCACAAGCCTTATTTAAGTCCGTGTAATCCACACACATCCGCCAGGTGCCGTTCTTGTTGAGGACGAGCACCGGGTTAGCCAACCACTCCGGGTGAAAAACTTCAACAATAAACCCGGCCGCTAAGAGCCGGGCGACCTCCTCTCTAATAGCTTTTCGTCTCTCTTCATTGAACCGTCGAAGAAACTGCCTGACCGGCTTATACTTAGGATCAATATTGAGAGTGTGCTCAACGAGTTCTCTCGATACACCCGGCATGTGAGAAGGCTTCCATGCAAAGATGTCCCGGTTCTCACGGATGAACTCAATGAGCGTGTTTTCCTATTTAGGATCCAAATTGGCACTGATACTGAACTGCTTAGATGAATCACCCGGAGTAAATTCAACGAGCTTGGTTTCAACAGCCGACTTAAACTTCATTGCCGGGTCATGCTCTGTGGTTGGCTTCTTCAGGGAGGTCATATCCGCCGGGTCAACATTGTCTTGATAAAATTTCAGCTCCTCTGCTGCACAAACAGGCTCGGCATAAGCCGCATCGCCCTCCTCACATTCCAGGGCTACCTTTCGACTTCCATGCACGGTGATGGTGCCCTTGTAACCCGGCATCTTAAGCTGCAGATAGACATAACACGGTCGTGCCATGAACTTGGCATAAGCCGGCTGCCCAAACAGAGCATGATATGGACTCTTGATTTTGACCACCTCAAAAGTTAATTTCTCAGCCCTAGAATCATACTCATCTCCAAAGGCCACTTCCAGTTCAATCTTGCCGACTGGGTAAGCCGATTTACCAGGCACCACTCCATGGAAAATAGTGTTGGACGTCTTCAAATTCTTATCAGTCAATCCCATGCGTCGAAAGGTCTCATAATAGAGGATATTGATGCTGCTACCTCCGTCCATGAGTACCTTAGTGAATTTATATCCACCAACCTGAGGCGCTACCACCAGGGCTAACTGACCCAGATTATCAACCCGGAGGGGGTGATCTTCCCTGCTCCATACAATGGGCTGTTCTGACCACCTCAAATAACGGGGAACTGCCGGCTCAATAGAATTCACGACCCTCTTATGAACCTTTTGGTCACGTTTGCATAAGCTAGTGGTGAACACATGATACTGCCCACTATTCAGCTGCTTTGGATGGCTTTGATAACCTGACTGCTGTTGTCCTCCTTGACCAGACTGCTGTTGATTATAACCGCCTTGACTTCCCTAAAAGCCGGAACTTGAACCGCCGCCCGGGCCATGAAAGCCGCCGGCTCCTGAGCTGCCGCCTGACCCATGATTGCCGTCAAATGTGTTGGAATTCTTGAAAGCCTTCATGATCGCACAATCTTTCCATAAGTGGGTGGCGGGTCGTTCTCGGGTGTCGTGCCTCGGGCAAGGCTCACTGAGTAGCTGCTCAAGAGATGGGCCTGACCCGCCAGATCGAGGAGGTGGTTTTCCCTTACGTCTCTGATTATTACCCTGTGCATTGGCGTTGGCCACAAACTCCGGGTTACCCTCCGCCTTACGCTTATAGCCTCCTTGATTCATCGGGTTATGCTGCTGACCCTTTCCATTGTCGTTCTTCTTTCCCTTCCCTTTCTTTTCCTCATCAGACGCGGGATCCTTGGTACTATCAGAGTCGGCGTATTTGACTAAAGCTGCCATTAGCGTACCCATATCATTGCAATCACGCTTAAGGCGCCCCTGTTTCTGTCTCAGCGGCTCAAAGCGGCAATTCTTCTCCAACATGAGGTCTGCAGAGCCAGCATCCATCTTGTCAGACGAATGTATTATCTCCTTGACCCGGCGCACCCAATGAGTTGTGGATTCACCCTCCTCCTGCTTACTATTTGTTAAGTCCACAATCGACATAGATTGCTTGCAAGTGTCTTTGAAGTTCTGGATGAACCGGGCCTTTAGCTTTGCCCATGAACTAATGGAATTGGGCGGCAAGCCCTTTAACCAAGACCGGGCCGTTCCATCCAACATCATGGTGAAGTACTTAGCCATTGCTGCGTCCCTGACCTCCAACAGCTCCATGGCCATCTCATAACTTTCGATCCACGCTCTGGGCTGTAAGTCGGCCGTGTAATTCGGCACCTTACGAGGTCCCTTGAAGTCCTTGGGTAAACATACATTACATAGAGCCGGCACCGAACAAGGAACACCGCCGGTTCTGGTAGCCACTCCCGCCTCAACGGAAGTCGTCGGATAATCTGGAAAGTCCTGATGAGTCGTCTGTTGAACCGCTAGCTTAGCCGCCTGTTCATCCTCCTGACGTATTCGGTCCTACACCGGGTTATAACCACCAGGCTAGTTATGGCGCTGGGCATTGCTTGACAAAGCTTTTGACTCCATGTGCCTGCTGTAACTCGGACTCCGGTTTGGACGAGCCAGGGCTATCCAAGGCGGAGGAGTTGAATGAATCATGTCCCGGCTGTAGGAATAAGTCTCTTGCTGAGCCAGGGTCGTCTGGACGAGGTCTTTGATCCTTCGGGTCTCTACTACTGTTGGATCATCACCGTCCACTGGGAGAGCCGCCAAACCTGCTGATGCTGCGATCAAGTTCTCCATGGGGTTGGAAAAGTGACCCGGTGGTATCGGTACGTAACGGGGTGGTGCCATGTTCCCATGAGGAGGTGCCATCCCCCGAGGCTGAGCCGATCCTCCTGTTCCGGCTGTCATAAACTAATTTGCGTCTGGCAGGTTACTTGGGCCGGCCCCGGGTGTAGCGAACAGATTCCAAGGATCATAAACCGGAGGCAAACGGGATTGGGTTTTCTGATGTCTCCTCCTCATCACCTCGTTAGACGCGTTCAGGCTCATCGTAAGCTGGAAGGCCTCTGACTGTAGCTGTTGCGCCCGTGCATCCAAAGCCGTACGCTCTGTGGCTAACCTGGTGTCCTCAGCCGCCAAGGCCTCCTTGGCCCGAGCTATCTCCTCACGCACCTGTGCCACCTCTGTGTTATGCTCATCTTGATTCGCAGGGAAGACTGTGGCGGTTAACAAGGCCGTTAGTTTATCCATGAGATCCATCAGCACCTGAGCCGGCGGGCACACAGGGCCTCCTGCCCCGGCTGCTCCTGACCCAGACGTTATTGCCGCTGCAGTCGTTGAGTTTTGACCGGGTTGAGTACTAGCCATGAAGACTCCTGCCCAGCTTGGCGGCTCATAGGGGTCCGGAATACTGCTGCCATCGGAACAGCCCCCAAGCCTGCCGTCTTGTAACGGATATAGTGAATCTGTTGAACCGGCGGACGAATCACCATCGGAGAGGACGGCCGTCTCACCACCATCTTCAGATCCTTTAGAAAGTTCCCCTCCATGGATGCAACCTACGAAGGCACGCTTCATGACGGGTTGAGCTCGGGCGGGTCTCGCACGCTGAGCCGTCTCGACGAGGTCGGTGCAGTAGTCCGGCTCAGGGCCCGGCTCACCAATCCGGTCGATGAAGACGTGGATTCCACCGAAGGGGACCCGGTACCCGTACTCAATTGAGCCGGCGTCGGGGCCCCAGCCTTCGTCGTTGATGTAGATCTTGCCGCGACGACTCTTGGTCATCGGGCCCACTGCGTATCCCTTGAGCCCTTCGAAGCTGCCCTTCAAGAACTCAAATCCACCGTGCGCTGGCCCCACGGTGGGCGCCAACTGTCGTGGAATTATCACGGCAGATGTCCTCTTGCAAGGACTTAGTCATGGAGCCATTGCAACTAGGAAGCTTAAAGGGGTTAATCGGGACAAGGGACACGAGAGAGTTATACTAGTTCAGCCCCTTACGGTGAAGGAAGGCCTACGTCTAGTTGGGTTGGTATTGATGAGGTTTCGATGACCAGGGAGCGGATACCCTACGCCCGGTTCTTGATGAGTTGTTTCTTGCCCTAAGCCGCCAGCTGCTCGTCCCCTTATATACACGGGTTGACGCCCTGCGGTCTACAGAGTCCCGGCCGGCTCATAAACAGTGTCCGGCTCGATGACTAGTTAAGTCTACCTTACGATACAAGTCATGCCATTATGGCAGTTTACTTCCATGGGCCTTAAGTCGCCTGTGGGCTTTAGACCCTTTATTGAACCGCCATCTTCATGCTTGGTCTTGGGCTTCTTCTGATGAATCCTCTTTGCGTAACCCGGCCCCTCATGGGCGGCTTACATAAATAATTATATCCCCAACACAAAGCGAACTGTCAAGGGGGTCCCATAAATCACCCAACCACGTTAGGGACGCAAAATCAGGGAACATAATACCGATATGACGGAAACTAGGGCGGCAAGAGTGGAACAAAACACCAGGCATAAGGCCGAGCCCTCCACCCTTTACCAAGTATATAGATGCCTTAATAATATAAGAGATATTGTGATATCCCAACATAAACATAATCCAACATGGAGCAATCTTCATCTTCACCTGCAACTAGCAACACTATAAGAGGGGTTTAGCAAAAGCGGTAACATAGCCAAACAACGATTTGCTAGGAAGGGTGACAAAGGTTAGAGGTTCATGGCAATTTGGGAGGCTTGATAGGCAAGTGGTGGGTAACACAGCATAGCGATAGAACGAAGAAACTAGCATAGAAATGATAGTAATGAGATCCAAGGTGATGGTCATCTTGCCTGAAATCCCGCTAGGAAGAAGAGCGAGTCCATGAAGAAGACGAAGCCATGAAGACGAACCAAGCGTAGATGAACGAATCCTCACGATCGCAACGAAACGGGAACTATCGAGAAGAAGCACACAACATGGCAAACACACCACACATGAACAAGGCATGATGCTCAACCAAGTATGATGCATGACAAGGCTACATGAATCTAATCATGGCAAGAGATGACGCATACAAGAGCAACACATCAAAGCAAGTTTAAATGAGGTCGGAAACAACATATAACAATTCCGGTAAGTCCCCGTATGCAAATTTCGAAAATGGTCCAGATCTGAATAAACCTTATGTTCAAGTTGTTAAACAGCAATTTAAGATGCACCACAATGATCTACACAAAATTCTAGTCAAGTTACATATAAAGTTCATTAGATTCGAAGCTACGGCCTAGAAGTTATGAGCAAAACAAGTTAAACATGGCATTGATGCAAAATGCATTCAAACATCAAGCAAACACATTCAAAATATGGATGCAACAAGGTAACATGAAACTACATGCAAAATTAAGCAAGTTTCATATAGAGCACACTCAAAACGGAGCAACGGTTCAACACCTACACACCATACAAGTTTAAAGGGCATGCTGTCCAAAACAGCAACTAGGCATATTGCAAGCATCAAAACAACATGCTACAGCTCCACAACATGAAAACAAAAGGCATGGACATGATGTAAAGGTAAAGCATAACAAAACAACAACACTGAGATCTCTCCGTAAATCACTAGAACATGCTCAAAAGGACATGGCAAGATTGCAAATAATAACAGGTTCACAGACTTAGCAGAAATCACTGGACATAGCAGAATTAACATCAGGTGGCAATGTTTAGATCTACCAAACAACATGCTACAGGAACTTATCATGGCAACCTAAGACATGGCATGAATCTACTAAATGCATAAAATAAAAGCCCCTTAATGATCATGAGCCAAAAAGGCAAATAAGATATGATGGCAACCATGTTAACATAGCAATTTTCGTTACAGATTCAGACTTGGCAGAAAAACAGAGCTTGGCATAAACAGAATTATGAAGGCATCTTTGCGAGCTCGAATCACTCATCACAAAGCATTGCATGACAATACAAGCATAACATCAGCAATAAGACATGTTCATGAAGCTAACCATGGCAAGATCAAGTTCATATCATGCTTGGATCACTAACAACAACCATGGAAAAATTGATTAACATGTAAACAATATGCCAGGAACATTTTATAGCAAAAGTAGAGCAAGATTAAGACATGCTAGAGCACTCTACAAATTCACAAAGGATCATGGATGGATAGATCATAACCATATGTCCAAAACATCCTTACTGAACATGCTCAAAAGAGGCATGGATCTCACTGTAGCAACATGAATACATGACATGAAAATAACAGTAGGGAAAAACTTAGTGAAATTCCAAGTCCCTGAAATCAGCAACATCACGGAGGCTACTTTGCAAGCTTGTAAAAATCAATACATGGCATATCATGAATAGTGGATTTTACCACAGTAAAGATGGCATGTTGTAGCTCATAATACATGTAGACTTCATCCTCAAAAGAAAATCACACAAAAAGATGAAAAATTGACAAATGAGCATGTTCTGATAAACTACAGCAGACAACATTATATAGCACTCATACAACGATGATTAGGGCATCAAGATGAACTCAAATGAACATTTATATATATCATTCACGCAAAACGGAGCGGTATGCTAGGAGATATGGCAGGTCAAACATAGCACCAGAATGTACAATTTCCAGGACTTGGCAGAAATCTCACCCCGCGAAATCAGGACGGAGCCGTTCGGGACGGAGGGATCCGGGGACGACGGGGGCGTTTGGATGAGTGAGGTGGTGGATCTAATCCCACCTCACCAGATCCGGTCGGAGGACGACTCCGGCGACGTTAGCGGGGCGGCGCCGGGCGGTGGCGGGGCGATGCCGCGAGAGGAGGCGGGGCGAGGCGCGTGGGGCGGCGACGACCATGGTGCGAGGCGGCGGCGAGGAGAGGAGGCGCGGGCGGCGATGCAGAGGGCGGCGAGCTGCGGCGACCGACGGACGGAGGCGGCGAGGCGGCGCGAGGAGGCGAGCGCGACCGGGCGGCGGCGGCGGACGGGCTTCGGGGAGGGCCCGCGATGAGCCGAGCGGGCCGGCGGCGCGCGGTGGCGGAGGACGCCATGTGGCAGCCCCCGATGGGTGCGGGGCGCGGCGGCGGGCATAATTGGACATGTCCGTCGGCGGGGATTTCGTCCGGCGGCGGAGAGGAAAAAAATGCTAGGGTTTGTACCCGGGATTTTTGGGGGGAGGCACATATTTATAGCTAGAGGGAGCTAGGAAAGTCCAAATGGGGAGCGGTTTTCGGCCACGCGATCATGATCGAACGACCGAGAGGATGGAGGGGGTTTGGAGGCGTCTTGGGCTGCACACAAAAGAGGCCTTTGCGGCTACCCGGTTAACCGTTGGAGTATCAAACGACCTCCAAATGGAACGAAACTTGACAGGCGGTCTACCGGTGGTGTAATAAGGCCGCTTGGCAAATCTCGGTCCATTCCGAGAAAGTTTAACACCCTCTCACAACAAGAGACAAAAAGGGGGACGCCGGAGGACATAGGAGTGTCGGATTGCAAAACGGCCAACGGGGAAAATGCTCGGATGCATGAGACGAACACGTATGCAATGCAATGCACATGATGACATGGCGAAATGCAACACGCAAGCAAACGACATGGCAACGACGGCAAATAACTGGCAGACACCTCGCGCATAGAATTCGGGGCGTTATAGTTGTTGCTGCTCAATCCACTCGGCGAGGAAATCTGCTATTGCCTGGGACTTGATTGCTTTCTTTGCCTCAAACTTGATATCCAACGGAAGGAGTTCAATCGCCCACTTCGCCACTCGACCAGTTGCATGTCTGTTGTTCAGAATTTCTGACAATGGTCAAATAAATTCCATAAACAAGCTTCTGATAATACGGATATCTCTGATTGGACAGAGTCAAGACTTCAGAAATATAGTACACTGGGCGTTGAACCTTGTAGACTTTGCCTTCTTCTTCCTACTCAACCGTGAGCACTGTGCTGACAACCTGTCCAGTGGCTGCTATATACATCAGTAGAGGCTCTTTGCTGACTGGGGCAGCAAGCACCGGCTGGGTGGAAAGCAGGGCTTTGAGTTCTACAACGCTGCTTCAGCTTCAGGAGTCCACTCGAACTTGTCAGACTTCTTCATCAGTCGGTAAAGAGGTAATGCCTTTTCACTGAGATGAGATCGACTCAGAGTGGCCAAACAACCAGTAAGCTTCTGAACGTCGTGCACACGCATAGGGCGTTTCAATCGGAGGATTGCACCAACTTTCTCTGGGTTTGCATCGACCCCTCATTCGGAAACGAGGAAACCGAGTAACTTTCCTCCTGGGACTCCGAATGTGCACTTTGATGGATTGAGCTTGATATCATATCTTCTGAGGTTGGCAAAGGTTTTAGCAAGGTCAGTCAGTAGGTCGGAACCTTTGCGAGACTTGACCATGATGTCATCCATGTATGCTTCCACGTTCCGACAGATCTGAGGGAGCAAGCACTTTTGAATCATGCGCATGAATGTAGCGCCAGCATTCTTGAGACCAAAAGTCTTGGTAACATAGCAAAAACACCCGAATGGAGTGGTGAAAGTTGTTTTTATTTCGTCGGGTCCATACAGTCAAATCTGATGGTACCTGGAATAAGCGTCCAAAAAGGACAAACGCTCACATCCCGCAGTCGAGTCGACGATTTGATCGATGCGGGGTAGAGGGAAATGATATTTCAGGAAGGCCCGATTAATATGCTTGAAGTCGATGCACATACGCAATGAACCATCTTTCTTGGGGACCATGAAAATATTGGCGAGCCACTCGGAGTGGTATATCTCGCGCATGAACTCAGTTGCCAGAAGCCGAGCCACCTCCTCGCCAATTACTTTTCTCTTCTCCACGGCAGACCGGCGGAGATACTCTTTGACGGGTTTTACTTTCGGGTCGACTCGCAAACGGTGTTCAGCCAATTCCCTGGGTACACTTGGCATGCCAGAAGGTTTCCATGCAAAGATGTCCCAGTTCTCACGGAGGAGCTGGATGAGCACTTCTTCCTATTTGCTGTCGAGTGTTGTTGAGATATGAGTCGGAGCAGCATTGGGGTCGGTCGGGTGAATGTGAACTTGCTTTATTTCACCAGACAACTGAAATGCAGACTCTGAAGCAGGCTTCTTGGCACGTAACAAATCACTCTGATCTGCGTTCTTCTGATATTCTTGCATTTCTACTACTGCCATCTGTTCATCGGCAATCTTTGAACCTTTCTGGAGGCACTCTTCTTCTCTCTGCCGATTACCAGTGACTGTGATCACACCCTTGGGACCAGGCATCTTCAGCTTAAGGTACATGTAACATGGTCGAGCCATGAAACGAGCATATGCCGATCTTCCCAGAATAGCATGATAGGCACTGTGAAAATCCACAACTTCAAATGTCAACTTTTCTTTGCGGTAATTGTTTGAATCTGGTCGAGTGAATCGGCTTTCTTCCGAGGGATGACACCGTGGAATCGCATATTGCTTTCGCTGGGCTTAGACATCGGAATGCCCATCTCCCGGAGTGTCTCAGCATACAAAATGTTCAAGACACTGCCACCATCCATCAAAACCTTGGTCAGTCGAGTGCCCCCAATGACTAGGTTGACCACTAGCGCTTGCCGCCCAGGGGTAGCTACGTGCGCTGGGTGATCGTACTGGTCAAATGTAATGGGAGTCTTTGACCAGTTCAGATATATCGTTGTTGCCAAAGCAACCATGTTTACTTCTCTTTTGATGACCTTCAGTCGACTTTTGCTCTCAACATCAGCAAAAGTCACCAAACTAGCATTGACATTGGGGTAACCATCATCCTCTTCTTTGTCTTCATCCTTATCAGATTCTTTCTCTTTCTCACTGGGTTGGCCCTCTCGGAACTGCTGGATAAGGAGTCGACACTGTCGAGTGGTATGCTGGGGATAAATCAGGTTCCCCTCTTCATCCTTCTTGATGTGTATATGACATGGAAAATCTAGCATATCATTTCCTGCTTGATCTTTCACCTTATTGGGGATCCAGGGCCCCTTAGGCGTTCCTTTGAATTTTCCTTGGGTCACAACTGCGGCCTCTCCAGGACCTGTAGGCTCGGCTTTGTGCTTCTGTTTCCGACTAGAATTACCTCCTCCGGTATCCTGGGCGACTGGTTTGCTCTTGCCACTGCGGAGTCGGTCTTCTTCCTTGCCGTTAGCGTACCGAGTGGCTATTTCCATCATTCCAGTCAGGGTCATATCTCCTGTCCGACCGAATTTTAGGTTAAGCTCTCTATACCAAACGCCCTCCTTCAAGGCGCAAACTGCTTGGTGTTGAGACACATTTTCCACTATGTGATGCAAAGTGGTCCACCTCTGGATGTAATCCCTCAAAGTTTCATTCGGTTTCTGTACACAATGCTGCAACTCAGCCAGCCCCGCGGGCCATTTGCAAGTGCCTTCAAATGTTCTGACAAACACTAGGGCCAACTCTTCCCAACTGTATATACTACCAGGGGACAATTGATTCAACCAAGCTCCAGCCGAACCCTCCAACATCAGGGAAAGATGCTTCAGGGCTACATCATCATTGCCGCCACCAATCTACACGGCCACTTGGTAATCTTCCAGCCAAGTGTCAGGCTTCGACTCACCGGTGAACTTGCTCACTCCCGTTGCCAACCTGAAGTTGGGAGGGATCTCAGCAGCTCTGATAGCTCTACTGAAGCATTCGGGTCCGGAGACATGTACTCTGCTGCCAGTCGGATGATCTCTTTCCAGTCCTTCTCTGTGTGCTTGGTTTCTGTCGACCAGGCCTTGTATAAGAATTGACCTCGCATCAAACCCAGGCTCTCTTGGGTCAACTGGAACCCTCCGCTCATTGCTATACGGGCACCTTTCATCATACTGCAGGGGCGCGTATGATCCACCCCTCAGAGGGGGCGTAGGCACTCGACGGCGGTCATCACAGCCCAGTCGGTGCTCATACTGCTCATGATTCCAAACCAGACACTGCTCCTGGCGGTGCCCACGTCCCTCACGCCGCAGATGTGATATTGGGCTGTGAGCCGACTGGACTGTATCTGCCACCACGGACCTGCTGTTGATCCTGTTACGAGACTGAGAAACGGCTATATTCTGCTCTCCTGCTTCCCGGTGCAGTGCTCGGATCTGCATCAAACCTCTTCCAGCCTTTGATTGGGACGGCTGAATCGACTCTGCTATACGAGCTGCAGTTGTAAGATTCTGAATCGGAGTGTGATGACCACAAGTATAGGGGATCTATCGTAGTCCTTTAGATAAGTAAGAGCGTCGAACCCAATGAGGAGCAGAAGGAAATGACAAGCGGTTTTCAGTAAGGTATTCTCTGCAAGCACTGAAATTATCGGTAACATATAGTTTTGTGATAAGATAATTTGTAATGGGTAACAAGTAATAAAAGAAAATAAGGTGCAACAAGATGTCCCAATCCTTTTTGCAGCAAAGGACAAGCCTGGACAAACTCTTATATAGAGAAAAGCGCTCCCGAGGACACATGGGAATTATCGTCAAGCTAGTTTTCATCACGCTCATATGATTCGCGTTCGTTACTTTGATAATTTGGTATGTGGGTGGACCGGTGCTTGGGTGCTGTCCTTTCTTGGACTAGCATCCCACTTATGATTAACCCCTATTGCAAGCATCTGCAACTACAAGAGAAGTGTTAAGGTAAACCTAAGCATAGCATGAAACATATGAATCCAAATCAGCCCCTTACGAAGCAACTCATAAACTAGGGTTTAAGATTCTGTCACTCTAGCAACCCATAATCTACTTATTACTTCCCAATGACTTCCTCTAGGCCCAAATAATGGTGAATTGTCATGTAGTCGACGTTCACATAACACCTCTAGAGGAGAGACAACATACATCTCATCAAAATATCGAACGAATACCAAATTCACATGACTACTTATAGCAAGACTTCTCCCATATCCTCAGGAACAAACGTTACTACTCACAAATCTTATTCATGTTCATAATCAGAGGGGTATTAAATGCATAAAGGATCTGAACATAAGATCTTCCACCAAATAAACCAACTAGCATCAACTACAAGGAGTAATCAACACTACTAGCAACCCACAAGTACCAATCTGAGGCTTTGGGACAAAGATTGGATACAAGAGATGAACTAGGGTTTTAGAGGAGATGGTGCTGGTGAAGATGTTGATGAAGATTGACCCCCTCCCAATGAGAGGATCGTTGGTGATGACGATGGCGGTGATTTTCCCCTCCTGGAGGGAAGTTTCCCCGGCAGAACAGCTCTGCCGGAGCCCTAGATTGGTTCCGCCAAGGTTCCACCTCGTGGCGGCGGAGTTTCTTCCCGAAAGCTTGCTTATGATTTTTTCCAGGGTAAAAGACTTCATATAGCAGAAGATGGGCACCGGAGGCCTGCCAAGGGGCCCACGAGGCAGGGGACGCACACACACAAAGTGGGCCCCCTCTGGTACTTTCTTTCTCCAGAATTTTTTATTCATTCCAAAACGTGCCTCCGTGAAGTTTTAGGACTTTTGGAGCTGTGCAGAATAGGTCTCTAATATTTGCTCCTTTTCCAGCCCAGAATTCCAGCTGTCGGAATTCTCCCTCTTCATGTAAACCTTGTAAAATAAGAGAGAATAGGCATAGTATTGTGACATAACGTGTAATAACAGCCCAAAGTGCAATAAATATCGATATAAAAGCATGATGCAAAATGGACATATCAGAGTGCGGTATACCTGAGGTTCAGGCGAGAACAATTGTCGCTATCGTCGACTGGACTCAGGGATTTGTCATCGAGCGTGTTTGTCGAGTGAATGCTGAAGGTTCTCCAGCCGTGTGCACTCTGCCAAAGTGGCCAGGCATGCAGCCTCCAAGGCCCGAGCCTCGGAGGTCTCTCCGACGATGGGTGTGTGAAGAGCCTCCATGTTGCGACAGTGCAGCTCATCCCTCTGCTGCGAAGTGAGGGGTTCAAGACGGTATTCCTCGTGAACACGCTAAGGATCGTCGCCGTCGTCGCTACGACGAAAACCAGGCGGGCTATGCGGCGTGTCGACCATCAAGACTTCTGCCGCAGGGTCGCTGCTGTCGCACTCGGACAGGGTCTCGACGGAACCATTCAACAGGTCAAATAGCCCGTAGAGGGATTCATCGGGCTTGATTGCGGCAACTTGAGGGGTGGCCGACTGACGGGCCACCGCATGCTTCACCCACCGATGAAGCCGCGATTGACCAGATCGCTTGTGACGGCGAGCAGTGGGAAGTGAAGCCGAAGCGGGAGCTGACCGATACTGAGTCGACGGCTGCCGCATAAGGACGCCGCGGACGCACGCGCGAAAGTGCGTCGCCCCGCAGACGGGGAGTGTCTCAATGTCGAGGGGGGGCTCCTGGAGCCAGGCGGAGTCGTCGGTGATGAAAACAAGCGCGCCGAGACGGATCTCGCGGCCCTCAGCCTAACCGCCACCGGAAACCATGATGATGGAGATCGAGAAAATTGCAACCTCACCGGAAGTCGCTAAGACACCTGCCCGACGGTGGGCGCCAACTATCGTGGGAGTAAGTCCGACAGTAGAATAGGGGGGTATGTAGGAGGAGGCAAGATCCTAGCTACGGTGAGGTTGTGCACGCAGGATTTACGAATTCAGGCCCTTCGCGGAGGAAGTAACAGCCCTACGTCTCGGTGCCCAGAGGCTTGGTCGACTGGAGGGGTGGCTTATATAGAGTGCGCCAGAACCCCAGCCAGCCCACGTTACAAAGGGTTCAATGTACATTAAGGTGAGACGTTACTGGTAACGCCAATAATAAAGACATATAAATGATCATTAAGACTACGGAGTGAACGCCTGACCGTTATCATCCTGAGTGACCTTAGATCTTCTGTACTCTGAGTGGTTTCCGGTATGGTTGAATGATTATATCCTGGTCGAATGGAACTGAGTTATCCGAGTGGAATTGCTAGTCGAGTGTGTTGCACTCTGAGGTGATTTCAGTCGGTAGATGCTGCTGTACTTTGAATGCCTTTGACTCTAGGGCAGTGTCCTTGGGAAGGGTGTCTAGGTCAGGCCTGTTACCCTACCCTAGGTATATGTCATTGTCAAGAGCCCGAACCTGGGTACGTTTCGTGTGCCTTCGAGCTCGTGCTCACTCTCGCTTCCGGAACCCGACGACGTCCTCATGGCTCCACCCATGATAAGCCACCCCCTGGCATCTAACGTGAGATTACCACGACAGATTGGTTCGAGGAGCCTCCAAATGAAATTGCAATGATCCTAACAAACGATGTACTGATTATTTCTAATGAATAAAGTCTTGTTTTATTTCAAAAAAAGGAAGTTGTCCGATTTAAAGGAATCACGGCTCCGCATGGGCAATAACTCATGCCATCTAATTGGTTATTTTCATTTCTCATAACTAGCATTTATCTCTCCTTGGTCTTGGTGTCTCGGCTAATGGGACCTTTAACCAAGGACGAAGGTAATAAGTAGCAAGAAGAGAAACGACCACAATAGTTATCTTAAAGTGAAACACCATCTAGTCTCTTTTTAGGGTCCATCTTGTGTTTCTTAACTTAATGGCGAAGGTGCACATTTCACAACCATCCATAAAGAATATAATGTTCTGCCATCTTTGTGAAGCGACCGTGTAATGTACTTATATATGCTATTGTTTGTTATAGCAATGAGTTCAAGTGACGGCATGCATGCTACCCGTTATCGCCTAAAAAAGTAAAACATCGTGAGTTGCCAATGATGAATAATTTCCACAATCTGTCTGGTAGAAACACAACATCAATTCCTTGAAATTTCTTATTACATTCAAATAATACAGTTAGTCTAAATATCATCGGATCGGCGGCACTCAGTTTGCAGGTGTGAAAGATATGAACTTCTGTGTATTTGGGTTACTCGAGTCCTTCTCGAAAAACACTGCCTTGTATGTACCATGTGAGCCATCGAGTCTCAAGGCATCGATGACGAGTCGATAGTTTACACCATTCACAATCTGTTCCTCGCCACTCACCACCTTCACAAACCTAAGCCTATCATTGCCCCCAGTTGGGTGTGCTCCAATACTGCCCACTTGCCAAGCTCCTGGATGTGCGGGTCAGCGATGTTCTTGATCTTAAACCAGCCCCCGGGGATTGCTGTGGTTGGCGTAGCAATGACATGGACGATGGTGGCAATGGCCACAAGGAGGAGGCTGGTTCTCATGGTTTGGGGGGTTGAAGCTCTCTGGCCTTGGATCAATCGATGGGCTTTGTGAAGTTTAAGATGAGGCTTGCAATGGTTGTGCTGATGGGCAAACAAGACGGCACTATATATATTGGCTTGAGCATGATAGCAGTAGGGGCAGGAATCAATTACATATATTTATGTTATGCAATTTTTCTTTTTTGAAGAATATTAATTTGATGCATATCATATGATACTATATTTGTATACTAATTAATGTGATGCATATCATATGATACTATATATGTATACCAATCAAAGTGATGCATATCATATAATACAATAACTACATACCAAATTAATTTATATATTTCCATACTGTTTCAGGACACCTACTCTCGTAGCCATATGAGATCTGTGTAAAAATGTTAGATTTACAAGGTGATCAATGATATGAATGCTAATTACCCACAGTTCATACATGATAGCCTAGTTAAAGGGGTGATTAGTGAATTGTTTTTATTGACCGGAAACAATAGGAATTTCCTACAACATACATTTTTGTGTTTTCATGTATATATGAGAAAGGTACAAAGAGAAGTTCATAAGGGAGCAATAGAAAAATAATAAGAGAGAAACAAGAATGCTAACTTCCATGAGGAGTGTAAGCAATATCAAAAAGCTACATGTCGGGCAACCGGTCAGGGTTCATGCCGGTCACATGCTTGTCGTATGATTAGCCCATTATTAATCATCTAGATCTTATCCTCATCTTCTGCAACCCATCGTTCCCTCTCTTCTTCTCGGCAACGGCGAGATAGATTAGGAGCAGCATGACACAGAGACGCGACAACGCCCCACGCAATGCTGCCTCATCACCACTCGCTCCGCACTCACCGCCTCGCCCCTCCCCTCGCACACAGGCTCACCGCCGTCACTTCTAGCAGCAAATGTTCCCTTGTAGCTTCCCACTCGTCGTTTGTAGCCTCCCGTCTGCCAATTGTAGCTCCGCCACCGAAGGATTATGACACCACCGCAACTGTCCATCAATGGTCGCGCTAGATGCAACTCCACCAACCGTCTGTTGCAGCTCGTCGTTCGCCAATTGTAGCATTGTCCATGTACTGGTTGCAACTCCCGGCCTCATCGGACAATGCTCCCATGTATCCCCATTGCAGCAGAGCCGCTCACCGGTCGCAAGTCCCAGCCGCGCGGACCGCCATCCTCTGGTACGGTCGCCACCTTCGCAACATTTTCACATGTGAAAGAGGTGCTTGCGGTAGAAGAATCTCGCCTCCGCGTCGTCTCCCGCGATGCGGCCGGAGGCCAACCCCATCCCTCGCCGCCGCTCCCTCCTCCCCCCTCCACCTCCCTCGCCGCCACCCAGGGGCGCGGCAGGGCGAAGCCCGGCTGCTGCCGGCGGCGGCGGGGCCCCCTTTGTCTCCCCGCTCGGGCGTTTCTGGCGCGGGCCGGAGCCCCGGGCGGGTCATGGAGCTGCGGCCGGGCTCCATGGCGGCGCGGCGGGCTGGGGCGGCTCCCGGTCGTCCCTCCCTTCCCCGCGGCGGGCGGCTAGGCGGGTGGCGCGCGTGTACCCGAGTCGGTGGCGGCTCCTACACGGCCAGATCTGGCTCATGGCGTGTGGGGACCCCGACTCATAAGACGTGATCACCGAATGCACGTGTACAGTGATCCCAGAGATCAATGCTCACTAAACACACAGAAGCTGAATAACAAGAGTCTTACATCCATACATACCGTCTTACACAAATTATGACCATTATGGTCAAGTCTTACATAGATAAAGCCTTAAGGGCTGAACATCAAATGAAACACAAGCAGCGGAAATCTTCGTCGATAAGTAGAACCCATGCCATCTGCCTTAACCCTACAGGCATTCTGACTGGGAAACGTCCTAGTTCGCATGTTCGTCTCCAAAGAATTCTTCTTCGAACTCCTGTTCTTCCATGCCTGGCCAATTAAATAACCAGTGGCAAGCCAATGAGTACTTTGAATGTACTCGCAAGCAACCCATGTTTTGGTTCAAGGTACAACAATGCATGATATAGGTAAATTTTTGCGGAAAGTTGGTTTTGAGTGCAATGACATGTTCAACAACTTGTAAGACATGCATCAGGAGAATTCAATTAACCATGAGGACATGTTACAGATATCAACATAAATAGAGTGGGCATCAACCCAACTCAATCATGTCAAGTCCTTTGACTTGACCCAAGTAGTTCTTCCCACTTATTCAAACACACACACACTGGTTTCTGAACATGTGGACGTAGCCCAAGAGCGGTTACCCAACTGTCCTTGACCGTGGACACGGCTATTTGAATAGTTTTATACTCTGCAGAGGTTGCACACTTTACCCACAAGATCCGGGGAACTTTCGTGTCATCCACGACCCGCGGTACCTCAAGTACCCGGGGTAAGCACCCGATCACTATCTTTCCCTAGACGACACTAACAAGGAGTCCACTCGTTGTTCTGTATCCTCACGATGTACATCATACGAGACTCACTCGAGATCGTAACATCCGAGAGGGGACACAACGGTGTATCCGGTGCCCTGTGAAAATAGTCATGGCCGCCCTACCTGGCACGACCCCGTCCCGAGAGAGCGCACCAACAACTCTCCCGTCACTAGTAATGCAGGCTACAAGCTAGTATCGGCCTAGGTAATCAATAATGCCCTTTCCCATACAAGGGTAGAGTGGTTGCGCATGTAAGGTTGGAATAACGGTCGCAACCTAAACCAATCCATTTTGAAAAACAACACACACTTGCCTCGGTACACCACTTCGTCATCAAGTGGCTACCCAACTCATCATCTCCCTCGGGCATAAGTGGCACCCAACGGGGTTTCCGAAAAGTCCTTTGAAAATGCTTTGTCTCCATCACCATGCATATTCACGCCCCTTTTTGCGTAGCAACTACTTTAGCATCCTATCTACTCCCACCAGTATAACCCTCATAAGAAGGTAGGGTCATGCATAATGCAGGTATCAACGAGGAAGTAACGAAGGCAACCCACCAAAGTGGTTACCATCTCATCATGATTCCGAAGCAACACTAATAAAGTGCTATATGACATGCATAAAAAGGGTTTCATAGACATGGTCAAAGGGCTGCTTGCCTGGCTCAACAAAGTTTTTTGGGTCTGGAAAGTCTTCTGGTCCAACTCCTTCATCAGCAACGCAATCTATCGTCGCAAAAAAATAATAACGAGAAAATAAGGCAATAATAAAACAGAAAAACCGAAGTGCTCAAAAAAATGTCAACTCATTTTTGTTAAATACTAGGGTGAAAACTAAGAATGGGAAAATTCCTAGTTTTGGATTTGGAGTAGCAGAAATAGGAGAGATGGATTTACAAAGGCATATTTAAATGCTTAAAATCACATTTAAATATTTACAGTGAAGAAAAGGCTGTTGGATTTGAATGAAAGTTATACCATTAAATAGGTGGGATTTTTAGAAAAATATGGGAGTTGGAATTATTGCATTTGGATTAATATTTAATCCTGTGGAATTTTTGCAAGTTTCTAGAAAAAGAAAAGGGAGAAGCAGCACTATGCAATTGGGCCAGAAGGACCACAGTGCAGCAGGCCCAGATGGGTTTCAGCCCACGCGAGGCTGCTACGTCGAAGGCGTAAAGGCAAAATACGCCTTCAGCCGACGCAGCGAACCGGTACGCGCGCGCGTGCGTTTTAAACCTGACGGGTGGGTCCCACCCGTCAGGGCGTGAGGCTGACGGACAGGGCCCACGGCCGTCGTCATCTACCTCTGTACGGAGGCAACGGCGAGCTCGCCGGCGACGATACAGGGCATGGGAGGATGCGTGGGTGGTACGGTTGTGCTCAGGGAGGATCCGCCGTTCGGATGGAGGTGGAGTTGGCCGCCGGGGTGGCCTGGTTCGCCGACGACGAGGTCTTGCGGCGGAGGAGCTTCGGGTGGCGGTCGTTCCGGTCGACTCCGGCTGCAAACGAGGCAGGGAAGAGAGGGGAATGATCAGTGGGAGGAGGCAGTTTCAGATCGGGGCAGAGGAGGAGCGGGGGAGGCCTATACCTCGCGAACTCCGGTGAGCCGAGGCGCCGGAGCTCGAGCTCGATCTCGAGCTCGGGCGGCTCTGTAGAGGAACTGGGGGTGCAGGGGGATGTTTTGGTGGTGCAGAGGGCAAGTGGTGAGGAGAGGGGGGCTCGGGGAGGCCTTTAAGTAGGCAAACGGCAAGGTGCCGTGGACCAATGCGCCGGAGAGCTCCTGCTCGTCACCACAGGGCTCGGGAGGAGCTGGCGCCGTGTCTGTGGTGTTCCTAGGCATGGACTACGCCGAGGGGAGCTAAGGGAGATAGTGGGGAGGGGTCAGAGACGCGCGTGTGCGAGCCGCACCATTGGCGCGCTCGGGCGGCCTCTGTTTGCTAGCGCGGAGGCGCGGGAAGGAGGAGAGAGGAAGGGGCCGACCGTGTAGCGTGTTGTGGACGCCGAGGCGCATCGGCAGGCGCACGGGGCTGGCCCAAGGTGGTTGGAGGCGTCGGGCAGAGGGCGGCTACAGTACGGGAGCGTACTATAGCGCGCTCCCGAGCGCCTATATGGCCGGCATGGCATTTTCTATGCCTTGTGGGCGCGGCCAACCGTGTCCAGTAGCTCAAAGGTGGAGTAAAGAAGTAGGGAGAGGCATTGGATGCTCTGGATGGCCACTGGGGTGAGGAGAGAAGAAGAAGAAGAAGGGTGCAAATGGGCTGTCCAGAGAGAGAAAGTGGGGTTTTACCCATCCAATAATGGAGCTGTGGATTTGCCATTGTTACTGGAGGTGAAAGGGGACTAGGAGGAGCTGTGGTAAAAAGTTGAGCTCAAGGAGAATAGTTTTAGTGGTCAAAATGGTGATTTTTGAAAAGTGGCAGAAGGTGTTTGATAACGGTTTTGGCAAGCAAATGATTTCTAATTGCCATGAGACTCCACAGGGTGAATTGACACATATAATTAGGGCCTTCCACCAATTTGGAGCTTATTTGGGCAAAGTTGCCAATGCAACTTTGTAAACCCTAGAATTTAGCAGTAATGGACTTGTGTAGATCTAGTTGAGCAAATCACTTCTCCTTGATGCACCACTTGGTGTAGTGGCCTCATTTGGTCATGTGAACATGCTCACAAAAGTTGGGGTCAAGGAGAGAAAGTTGGTAGTACAAACTTGTTCAAATATGGTTCTAGTCAGAGAGGGTTTTGGGGCATTTTGGTGAACCAAAATGACTTTAATTGACATGAGGCTTTGCAAGGTGATCACAATATGCATTTGTGACTTGCTGGATTTTCCATGGATTTTATGAAAATATTTCATGTAGAAATATTTCAAATCCTTGAAATGGGCAGAAATAGTTTTGGGAGGTTTTGTCCACTATTTTGATCATAACCATGTGTTGAAACTCATATATATGGAAAATATATGCCCACTGAGTTTCCCTGATTTTTCTCAAATATTTTTAAAACAATAAAAATAATTTTTCCCTATTAAAGAACCATTTCTGGCCTTAAGAAAAAGCCTTTAAATAAAATAGAAGAATAACTTTTTAAATTATATTTTTGTGGTTTCTGGGTGTCCAATATCTAATAGGAGTCAAATATATTTTTGGAAAGATTTTTACTGCCCTTAATTAAGTATTTGCAGTGCAACCCTCAATTCAGGGGTTTTTGTAAAACTAATTTTTGAAAATACTTTTTGGCCAAATTGTTTTTGTAAGAAAATACTATATTGCTCTGTACACATGGAATGATCATTGGGCAGAAGTTTGGGGCAAGGAGATGAAGTATAGAAGGTGAAACTATGTTGGCTTTAAAGACCACTTGAAAAACCACAAAGAGAAAACCAACTCCAAAATAAAAAGCCAAATAATGCAAAAGTTTTTGTTGGTCCAAAATTTTCATGCTTTATTAATGCAAATGAAATGTTACAAAATGCAGGGTGTGACAGACCTACCCCCCTTACAAGAATCTCGTCCCCGAGATTCCTAAACTAGGCTTTAAAAAGATACGGAAACTCGGATCTAAGGTAGTCTTCACGTTCCCAGGTTGCTTCTGCTTCAGTGTGGTTGCTCCACTGGACCTTGAAGTACTTGATGGTGCGGCTTCGAGTGCGTCGCTCAGCCTCATCCAAAATGCAGATGGGCCTCTCACGGTAAGTCAAATTGGGCTGAAGGTCAATGGCTTGGTGATCGACGTCCTTGTAAAGATCAGGCTTGTCTGGGACTTGGAGACACTTCCGGAGTTGTGACACGTGGAATACGTTGTGCCCATTGGATAGTTCAGGTGGCAGTTCCAACTGGTAAGCCACTTCTCCTCGTCGGTCAGTAATCTTGAAGGGGCCGATGTATCTTGGGGCGAGCTTTCCTTTGACATGGAAGCGCTGGGTTCCCTTGAGAGGTGTGACCCGGAGATAGACATGGTATCCAACTCGGAAGTTCATGTCTCTACGACGTGAGTCAGCGTAGCTCTTCTGCCTTGACTTGGCAGTCTTCAAACGCTCTCTGACAAGCTGGACTTGCTCTTCTGCTTCACGAAGGATATCGGGCCCAAAGACTAGTCCTTCTCCGGTCTTTGACCAATTGAGGGGCGTGCGACACTTGCGTCCATACAACACCTCAAATGGTGCCATCTGAAGGCTTGACTGATAACTGTTGTTGTAGGAGAACTCGGCAAAAGGGAGGCAATCTTCCCACCTAGCTCCATATGCTAAGACACAGGCTCGGAGCATGTTTTCGAGTATCTGATTCACTCATTCTGTATGACCTCCGGTCTATGGGTGGAAAGCAGTGCTGAAGGACAATTTGGTCCCCATGGCCTCTTGGAACTTCTTCCAGAACCTTGAGGTAAACTGGGTTCCTCGGTATGACACAATCTCCTTGGGAACACCATGAAGGCTTACGATTCTGTTGATGTAGAGGCTGGCTAGCTGGTTTCCCTTGTAAGTCGTTTTGACAGGAATGAAATGGGCTACTTTGGTCAAATGGTCGACTATGACCCAGATGGAGTCATGTCCCTTATTAGAACTGGGTAATCCAGTGATGAAGTCCATTCCGACTTTATCCCATTTCCATTCGGGCACCTTGAGAGGCTATAACAATCCAGCGGGTCGCTGATGTTCAGTTTTGACCCTTTGGCATATGTCACACTTAGCGACGAAAGTGGCTATCTCTCTCTTCATGCCATGTCACCAGAATCTTTCCTTTAGGTCTTGATACATCTTGGTTCCTCCGGGGTGGATGGAATACGGGGTGTCATGAGCTTCTCGCAAGATCAAATTCTTGAGCTCAATCTTGTTGGGTACGCAAATGCGATTGCCAAACCACACAATTCCTTGCTCATCCTCTGAGAATCCTGGGGCCTTGCCTGCCTTGATCTTCCTCTTGATGCCTTCAATACTTTCGTGTCCCTTCTGAGCTTCCTTAATATCATCCATCAGGGTAGGCTTGACTTCAAGGTTGGCTAAGAATCCTGGTGCAACCAGTTCCAACCCGAAGCTTTCAAGTTCTCCATACAAGGCGGGTAGCCTGTCCTTAAGCATAGCATTCAAGGAACAAGCCTTTCTGCTTAATGCATCTGCTACCACATTAGCCTTTCCAGGGTGGTATTGAACACCAAGGTCATAATCCTTGATCAACTCTAGCCATCTTCTTTGCCTCATGTTCAATTCCTTTTGAGTGAAAATATACTTCAGACTTTTGTGATCTGTGTATATCTCGCACCGCTTCCCTAGGAGGTAATGTCGTCATGTTTGCAGGGCATGAACTACAGCTGCCAACTCGAGGTCATGAGTAGCATAGTTCTCTTCATGAGGCCGTAGTTGCCTTGAAAGGTAAGCTACGACTCTGACCACTTGCATCAGAACACCTCCCAGTCCGGTTCTCGATGCATCACAATATATCACAAATTCCTTGTGTATATCTGGTGTGGCCAAAACTGGGGCGGTGGTCAGTCTCTTCTTCAGCTCCTAGAAGCTTTCTTCACACTTCGGCGTCCATTCAAACTTCTTGTCCTTCTTCAAGAGCTGAGTCATGGGTCGTGTAATGCTTGAGAATCCTTCAATGAACTTGCGGTAATATCCCGCGAGTCCGAGGAAGCTTCTGACTTCCTTCACATTGCTTGGGGATTGCCATTCAGTCACGGCTTCAATCTTAGTGGGATCAACCGACAATCCTTCTTCGGTCAAAACATGACCCAAGAATCCAACTTCACGCAGCCAAAGTTCGCACTTGCTGAACTTGGCATACAGTTGGTGCTCTCGAAGCTTGTCTAGGACCATCCTCAAGTGTTGCTCGTGCTCTTCTTCCGTCTTCAAGAAGACAAGAATGTCATCAATGAAGACAACGACAAACTTGTCCAAATATTCCATGAAAACCTTATTCATGAGATACATGAAGTAAGCTGGGGCATTGGTCAACCCAAAGGACATGACCGTGCACTCATACAGGCCATATCTGGTTACAAATGCCGTCTTCGGAATATCTTGGGGTCTGATTTTTAGCTGGTAGTACCCGGATCTAAGGTCAATCTTGGAGAACACCTTGTCCCCATTGAGTTGATCAAACAGATCTTCAATCTTGGGAAGTGGATACTTGTTCTTGATTGTAACTTCATTGAGGGAGCGGTAGTCAATGCATAAGCGGATGGTACCGTCCTTCTTTGCCACAAACAGAACTGGCGATCCCCAAGGGGAAGCACTAGGGCGGATAAATCCCTTCCTCAACTACTCTTCCAGTTGCTTCTTCAACTCTGCTAATTCTTCCGATCCCATTCTATAAGGCTTCTTATAGATGGGTCCTGCTCCGGGCATGAGCTCGATGATGAACTCAATGTCTCGGTCAGGAGGCATTCCCGGTAGCTCATCAGGGAAGACATCAGGGTATTCGCATACTACCGGCACTTGCTCCAATCCAACTTCAGTCAGACAGTTGACTTGGTTGGCTTGAGCAGAGGAGGGGTTGGGAGCAAACTTAACTTCGACTCCTTGGTCATTGGTCACAGTGACGGTCCGGTTGGCACAATCTAGGAAGCCTTGGTGCTTGAGGAGCCAATCCATTCCTAAGATCACATCCAAGCCTTGCGATCTTAAGATGATAAGGTCTGCGTGGAAGTCTACCCCATTAATGACAATCCCGACTCCTTTACATCCTATCTTGGCTCTCATCTCTGCTCCGGGGGTTTGCACCACCATAGGGTTATTCAGGGGTGTAGGGGTCATGCCACTTTTTAATGCAAACTCTTGGGTGACAAATGAATGCGTGGCTCCAGAATCAAACAAGACAGTTGCAGGAGCTGAGTTAACAAGGAACGTACCCAGCACGACGTCCGGGTCTTCCTGGGCTTCTTCAGCAGTGACATGATTCACATGACCCTTGCCGTTGTTGGGCGGGTTGCGGGGAGCTTGGTTCCTTGGTGGCATTCCACAGCCTTGCCCTGGGTGCTGCGCATTGGGGCGTGGGGCATCGGGCTTCTTGTTGGGGAAATACTTGGAGTAGTGTCCTGCCTGACCACATCCAAAGCAAGTGACTTGGTCGGGGTTGCTGCTCTTGCCGGCATTGCTATTGGGGTTGTTGTAAGCTGGCCTGGAGTTGGCATACTGCTGAGGCTGATAGTTGGTGCGGGGTGCAGGAGCTCTTGGCTGCTGATAGGTTGGCTTGACCGGGGCTGGCTGTCACGGGCGAGGCTTCTGGTTGCTGGAGCTACCCTTGCTGATCATCTTGCGCTTACGGGTATCATCCAAAGCATGTCGCTTGTCTTCAAGCATGAGTGCCTTGTTCACCAGATCAGGAAAGGTCGGGCAGTCACACACAACAAGCGAGTACTGCAGAGTCTGGTTAAGGCCTTCCATGAAGCGCTCCTTTTTGGCAGCATCAGTGCTGACATCTTCAGGGGCATACCTCGAGAGAACACTGAACTTCTGCATGTACTCCTTGACAGTGCTACTACCTTGCTTCAGGGCTCGGAACTCACGCTTCTTGATGGCCATGATTCCGGAAGGAATGTGGGCCTTGCGGAATTCTGCCTTGAAGTCATTCCAAGTGATGTTTCGCTCAGCATGCATGGCCTTGAATCCATCCCACCAAGCTCTAGCAGTTCCCCCGAGACAGTGAGCAGCATATGCCACCTTCTCACGGTCCTCAGTGCATCCGACTAGTTCCAGCAGATCCTCAATGGTGCGGACCCAGTCGTCTGCATCCAGGGGTTCAGCAGTCTCGATGAAGGTGGGTGGTGCATGCTTCTTGAACTCCACCAACGTGGAACGTCCATTGCCGTTTCCCGCCGGCTGGCGGTTGACAGCTTGAGCAATCATCTGGAGGGCTGCAGTGTTCTTGGCGTTCCTCTCGGAAGGCTTGGAGAAGCTGACCCGTGTCCATGTTTGGAGGTGGTGGCGGTGGTGGAGCTTGTCCTTGGGTTTGGTCCTGACTGGCTCCTTCTCCGGCTTCTTGCTGCTGGGTAGAGGTACCAGTAAGAGTTACAACAGGCATCCTATTGGAGCGGTCAAGGTCTCATGATTGGGAAAGATGGGGAAGCAATATAGATGGGATGCCTAGTAAGGGGGTTGGTATGACACTATTTGTTTTCATGCGAGGGCCAAAAGGCCAAACACATTCATTAAAATCCAAATGGGTGATGTAGTCGCTTACAAGTTCCCGAAGGAAAGCACAACGTCCATCAAAGACATCAAAAGCAAACACAACACTACATGGTTTCATATGAACCATTACAAGGACTTCGCATAGGGGTACACGACCTATCCTACCGTAGGGGTTACTAACGGGCATATCCGGGTTGCGAATGATGCCTAAGTGGTGGAATGCTCGGTCGCATAGTCTGGCTCTTCTGGGTCTTCCTCCTCATCATCGGTGGCCTGACTTTCCTCTTCACTTGAAGGGGTGGGGGAGTGGAGGAGCTCAACACGGCGTTGCTTTGCTGGTGGTGCGAAGAGCTTGCGGTATTCCTTTGCGCTCATGCGGTGTTGCTGTGGTGGTTCTCCATCCTTTGGGGGTCTTCTGCCTCGGTATGCGATGGCGGGCTGTCCAGGGGGAGCACCTTCCTTCTTGATCCTATCTGTCTTCCCTTGTGCTTGTCGAAGAAGTGCCTTGGTCTCATGAAGTTCCTTTCGGAGTTCCATTGATTCCAAGGCCAAGTGTTGTGCCAAACTATCGGCACAAAGGCTGAAGTAGGTCTGGAATCGGAGTGGAAGTCCTTCTTCTAATGGTGGAGCTGGTGCACTGCTCTCATCCTCACATTCCTTCCGATAAGGCAAGAAGCGGGTTGCCAACTCATCTGCCATCTCGGGAAGAAGGTCTCGAAGGCGGGTGAGTGCCTTGAGGGTTGCCGTCTCGATGACAAGAACTAGTGTTGCCATCTGGGGTCCCTCGAAGAACCAGCTTGTTGGAGAGTCATTGGCCTTCACGATCACTTCCACATGATACTCCGTCTCGGTGTCATTGATCCAATGCTCATGGTAGGTGAAAATGGGGGCTCGGTGAAACTAGCACTTCTTGAGGCTATCCTCGAGAAGCACGGGAAATCCGGTCGTCAGGAAGTCTTCGGGTACGGCAGCCATCTACAAAGGTTGAATGGGAGAGGTCAATAAGGGAAATATATCTTGGGTTGGGTAAGCTTTAGAAAAGAAGAGAAGTTTAGATGGTCTCAAGCTAACTAACGTCCATGCTAACTAAGGCTTCCTACAGTCAGGATGGCTCTGATACCAGCTCTGTGGGGACCCCGACTCATAAGTCATGATCACCGAATGCACGTGTACATTGATCCCAGAGATCAATGCTCACTGAACACACAGAAGATGAATAACAAGAGTCTTACATCCATACATACCGTCTTACACAAATTATGACCATTATGGTCAAGTCTTACATAGATAAAGCCTTGAGGGCTGAACATCAAATGAAACACAAGCAGCGGAAATCTTTGTCGATAAGTAGAACCCATGCCATCTACCTTAACCCTACAGGCATTCTGACTGGGAAACGTCCTAGTTCGCATGTTCGTCTCCAAAGAATTCTTCTTTGAACTCATGTTCTTCCATGCCTGGCCAATTAAATAACCAGTGGCAAGCCAATGAGTACTTTGAATGTACTCGCAAGCAACCCATGTTTTCGTTCAAGGTACAACAATGCATGATATAGGTAAATTTTTGCGGGAAGCTAGTTTTGAGTGCAATGACATGTTCAACAACTTGTAAGACATGCATCAGGAGAATTCAATTAACCATGAGGACAGGTTACAGATATCAACATAAATAGAGTGGGCATCAACCCAACTCAATCATGTCAAGTCCTTTGACTTGACCCAAGTAGTTATTCCCACTTATTCAAACACACACTGGTTTCTGAACATGTGGACGTAGCCCAAGAGCAGTTACCCAACTGTCCTTGTCCGTGGACACGGCTATTCGAATAATTTTATACTCTGCAGAGGTTGCACACTTTACCCACAAGATCCGGGGAAATTTCGTGTCATCCACGACCCGCGGTACCTCAAGTACCCGGGGTAAGCACCCGATCACTATCTTTCCCTAGACGACACTAACAAGGAGTCCACTCGTTGTTCTGTATCCTCACGATGTACATCATACGAGACTCACTCGAGATCGTAACATCCGAGAGGGGACACAACGGTGTATCCGGTGCCCTGTGAAAACAGTCATGGCCGCCCTACCTGGCACGACCCTGTCCCGAGAGAGCGCACCAACAAATCTCCCGTCACTAGTAATGCGGGCTCCAAGCTAGTATCGGCCTAGGTAATAAATAATGCCCTTTCCCATACAAGGGTAGAGTGGTTGCGCATGTAAGGTTGGAATAACGGTCGCAACTTAAACCAATCCGTTTTGAAAAACAACACACACACTTGCCTCGGTACACCACTTCGTCATCAAGTGGCTACCCAACTCATCATCTCCCTCGGGCATAAGTGGCACCCGACGTGGTTTTCGAAAAGTCCTTTGAAAATGCTTTGTCTCCATCACCATGCATATTCACGTCCCTTTTTGCGTAGCAACTACTTTAGCATCCTATCTACTCCCACCAGCATAACCCTCATAAGAAGGTAGGGTCATGCATAATGCAGGTATCAACGAGGAAGTAACAAAGGCAACCCACCAAAGTGGTTACCATCTAATCATGATTCCGAAGCAACACTAATAAAGTGCTATATGACATGCATAAAAAGGGTTTCATAGACATGGTCAAAGGGCTGCTTGCCTGGCTTAACAAAGTCTTTTGGCTCTTCAAAGTCTTCTGGTCCAACTCCTTCGTCAGCAACGCAATCTATCGTCGCAAAAAAATAATAACGAGAAAATAAGGCAATAATAAAACAGAAAAACCAAAGTGCTCAGAAAAATGTCGACTCATTTTTGTTAAATACTAGGGTGAAAACTAAGAATGGGAAAATTCCTAGTTTTGGATTTGGAGTAGCAGAAATAGGAGAGATGGATTTACAAAGGCATATTTAAATGCTTAAAATCACATTTAAATATTTACAGTGAAGAAAAGTTTGTTGGATTTGAATGAAAGTTATACCATTAAATAGGTGGGATTTTTAGAAAAATATGGGAGTTGGAATTATTGTATTTGGATCAATATTTAATCCTGTGGAATTTTTGCAAGTTTCTAGAAAAAGAAAAGGGAGAAGCAGCACTGTGCAATTGGGCCAGAAGGACCATAGTGCAGCAGGACCAGATGGGTTTCAGCCCACGCGAGGCTGCTATGTCGAAGGCGTAAAGGCAAAATACGCCTTCAGCCGACGCAGCGAACCGGTACGCGCGCGCGCGTGCGTTTTAAACCTGACGGGTGGGTCCCACCCGTCAGGGCGTGAGGCTGACGGACAGGGCCCACGGCCGTCGTCGTCTACCTCTGTACAGAGGCGCCGGCGAGCTCGCCGGCGGCGATACAGGGCACGGGAGGATGCGTGGGTGGTACCGTTGTGCTTAGGGAGGATCCGCCGTTCGGATGGAGGTGGAGTTGGCCGCCGGGGTGGCCTGGTTCACCGACGACGAGGTCTTGCGGTGGAGGAGCTTTGGGTGGTGGTCGTTCCGGACGACTCCGGCTGCAAACGAGGCGGGGAAGAGAGGGGAATGATCAGTGGGAGGAGGCGGTTTCAGATCAGGGCAGAGGAGGAGCGGGGGAGGCCTATACCTCGCGAACTCCGGCGAGCCGAGGTGGCGGAGCTCGAGCTCGATCTCGAGCTCGGGCGGCTCTGGAGAGGAACTGGGGGTGCAGGGGGATGTTTTGGTGGTGCAGAGGGCGAGTGGTGAGGAGAGGAGGGCTCGGGGAGGCATTTAAGTAGGCGAACGGCGAGGTGCCGTGGACCCATGCGCCGGAGAGCTCCTGCTCGTCGCCACAGGGCTCGGGAGGAGCTGGCGCCGTGTCTAGGGTGTTCCTGGGCGTGGACTACGCCGAGGGGAGCTAAGGGAGAGAGCGGGAAGGGGTCAGAGACGCGCGCGTGCGAGCCGCATCATTGGCGCGCTCGGGCAGCCTTTGTTTGCTAGCGCGGAGGCGCGGGGAGAAGGAGAGAGGAAGGGTGTAACACCCCGGATGTAACTTGCCATAATTGTACTCCAACTCTTGCCATTTTCGGCACTAAGTTATGATATTCCCTCCGTGGTTGGGTTCTTCTTCATTTTGCTTTTTGTCCGTGTCATGCATTTCATATCATGTCATCATGCGCATCGCATTTGCATACGTGTTCATCTCATGCATTCGACCATTTTCCCCGTTGTCCGTTTTGCAATCCGGCACTCCTACGTCCTCCGGCGCCCCTTTTTACCTATTTTCGTGTGCGGGCGTTAAACATTTCCGGATTGGACCGAGATTTGCCATGCGGCCTTGGTTTAGTACCGGTAGACCGCCTGTCAAGTTTCGTACCATTTGGACTTCGTTTGATACTCCAACGGTTAACCGAGTGACCGAAAAGGCCTCGTGTGTGTTGTAGCCCAACACCCCTCCAAACTGGCCCAAAACCCACCAAAAACCCCTCCATCATTTCGGTCGTTCGATCATGATTGTGTGGGCGAAAACTACACTCCATTTGAAGCCTCCTAGCCCCTCCTACCTATAAATATAGCTCCTTCCCGAAATTTTCGGGTCTCCCCTACCCTAAACCTAGCTCCTCTCCCTCTCGCCGCGCCGGACACGTCCGGTCCGGCCGGACGAAGTCCCGCCGCCGCCCGCAGCCACTGGCGTTGCGCCACGTGGCCTCTCCGCCGCCCCATTGCTGTCGGCCTGCCAGGCCCGGGGCGGGCCCCCTAAGCCCGCAAGCTCCAGCCGCACGCCGCGGCCCGAGCCGCCTCTGCGCCGCCTCCCGCGCGCCACCCGCTCCTCGCCGCCGGCCTCCGTCGCCCCGCACGCCATCTCACTGCCGCCGCGCCTCCCCGCGCCGGCGCCGACTCCTCGCCGCCGCGCGCCGCCGCGGAGCCGCGCCCGCTCCTCCCCGCCGTCGCCGGCCTCACCTCCGGCTAGATCCGGGCCGGCGCCGCCCGGATCCGGCTCCCCACGCAACTCCGGCTGCCTCCCTCTTCTTCGGCGAGGATCCATGCGAACATCGGGATCCGCACCGCGAGGAACCCTAGATCCCGTTGACTTTCTCGGAGGTCGTTTTTTCCATTAAGTCATTTCTGCTGTTATTATTTGCACCTGTTCATCGCATCATAACTCTGCATCTGTGGCCCCGTTTTGGGCGTGTAGCATATCAAATTGTTCGTCTCGCCGAGTACATCATTTCGTCTCATTGCATCATTTTCATTTGAGCTCATCTTGGTGCCCGAAATGCTGTTGGAAGAGTGCTAGTTTCTGTTAGTTTCAGATCTGTTTCAGCACATGCACTTTTTTCATTTTTGCCATGATTGATGTGTGCATCCTATGATCTTGATCTCTACATGTGTTTTGGTCTATGCCATGCCATCTTTACAGGGGTGTATGCCATGTATTTTTGTGATCTATGTGGTGACTAGCACAAGCTTGCAAACTAGGCATCATGTTGTTGCTGATTTCAGGGACTTAGAATTTCACTAAGTTTTTCCCTGCTGTTCTTTTTATGCCATGTATTCATGTTGATACAGAGAGATCCATGACTCTTATTAGCATGATCAGTAAGGATGTTTTGTTTATATAGTTATGCTCTATCCATCCATGGAACCTTTGGCAATTATGGAGTGCCATAGCATGACTCAATCTTGCTCTACTTTTGCTATAAAATGTTCCTGTATCATGTTGTTTTCTTGCTCTAAACATGTCATCCTGATGTTAATTTCTGGCATGTTGTTATTTTCACTGTGTGTGAACCTGTTATCTTTTGCACTTTTTCCATGCTTGTTTGAACCTGCTCTGGTGTGTTTTAGCCGTAGCTCAGTGTTCATATTTTGTCACGCATCTTGAGTAGATCACTGCTATATGCTTTGTTGTTATGTTTGAGTGCAGTAGCTTAGTTTCTTGTTGCACTCTAAGTGGCATCATGCTGTTAATCGCAGATTATGCCATCTTTGTTTTGCTTGTCATTTGCAAACCGTGCATCCGATTCCGGTGATCTTTATATCGATTTCCACCGAAATCATCTCACCTTTCCAGCGGCATACTTGGTTCGCCAAGAATATGCCTTGTTCATCTTTTCTTTCCGGAGCACGCATATGCATTGCATACCACATCTCGCATATCATGCCATGTTTTGCATCATGTTGCTTGTGCATTGCATCGTGGTTTATCGTTGTTCCTTTGCTTGTGTTCTTGTTTTGGGTAGAGCCAGGAGACGAGTACGTGAACGAGGAACCTGTTGAGAACACTT
Organism: Aegilops umbellulata; assembly: GCA_032464435.1. Classification (NCBI taxonomy): domain Eukaryota; kingdom Viridiplantae; phylum Streptophyta; class Magnoliopsida; order Poales; family Poaceae; genus Aegilops; species Aegilops umbellulata. Next base: position 295,283,123 of record CP136060.1, read on the forward strand.
ACGAGGATCAAGCTTTCGACAACTCTGAGAACCTTGCAGGCAAGATGACCATACCCTCGACATCACTTCTATCTTTGCTTGCTAGTTGCTCGCTCTTTTGCTATGCCTATGCTATGATACCTACCACTTGCCTATCATGCCTACCATATTGACATGCCAAACCTCTAAGCCACCATATCCTAGCAAACCGTTGATTGGCTATGTTACCGCTTTTTGCTCAGCCCCTCTTATAGCGTTGCTAGTTGTAGGTGAAATTGAAGTTCGCTCCATGTTGGAACATGGATATGTTGGGATATCACAATATATCTTATTTAATTAATGCATCTATATACTTGGTAAAGGGTGGAAGGCTCGGCCTTATGCCTGGTGTTTTGTTCCACTCTTGCCGCCCTGTTTCCGTCATACCGGTGTTATGTTCCTTGAGTTTGTGTTCCTTACACGGTTGGGTGATTTATGGGACCCCCTTGACAGTTCGCTTTGAATAAGACTCCTCCAGCAAGGCCCAACCTTGGTTTTACCATTTGCCACCTAAGCCTTTTTCCCTTGGGTTTCGCGGACTCAAGGGTCATCTTTATTTTACCCCCCCCCCTCCCGTGCCAGTGCTTCTTTGAATGTTGGTCTGAACCGAGCAGCCTGCGGGGCCACCACGGGGAAACTCGAGGCCTGGCTTTACTCGTAGCTTGACTTATCCGGATGTGCCCTGAGAACGAGATATGTGCAGCTCCTATCGGGATTTGTCGGCACAATCGGGCGGCTTTGCTGGTCTTGTTTTACCATTGTCGAAATGTCTTGTAGCCGAAATTCCGAGACTGATCGGGTCTTCCCGGTAGAAGGAATATCCTTCGTTGACCGTGAGAGCTTATAATGGGCTAAGTTGGGACACCCCTGCAGGGTATTATCTTTCGAAAGCCGTGCCCGCGGTTATGGGCAGATGGGAATTTGTTGATGTCCGGTTGTAGAGAACTTGACACTTGACTTAACTAAAATACATCAACCGCGTGTGTAACCGTGATGGTCTCTTTTCGGCGGAGTCCGGGAAGTGAACACGGTTTGAGTTATGCATGAACGTAAGTAGTTTCAGGATCACTTCTTGATCACTTCTAGCTTCACGACCGTGCTTTGCCTCTCTTCTCGCTCTCATTTGCGTATGTTAGCCACCATATATGCTTAGCGCTTGCTGCAGCTCCACCTCATTACCCCATACTTCCTATAAGCTTAAATAGTCTTGATCTCGCGGGTGTGAGATTGCTGAGTCCCTGTGACTCACAGATTCTACCAAAACAGTTGCAGGTGCTGACGATGCCAGTGCAGATGACGCAATCGAGCTCAAGTGGGAGTTCGACAAGGAACGTGACCGTTACTATGTTTCCTTCCCTGATGATCAGTAGTGGAGCCCAGTTGGCACGATCGGGGATCTAGCATTTGGGGTTGTCTTCTTTATTTTCGTTTCGTAGTTGGACCTTGATTGTACTCTGTATGATGATTGTTTAAGTTATGTATTATGTGAAGTGGCGATTGTAAGCCAACTCTTTATCCCATTCTTGTTCATTACATGGGATTGTGTGAAGATGACCCTTCTTGTGACAAAACCACCATGCGGTTATGCCTCTAAGTCGTGCTCCGACACGTGGGATATATAGCCGCATCATGGGTGTTACAAGTTGGTATCAGAGCCATCCCCGACTTAGGAGCCCCCTGCTTGATCGAATCGCTGGCGTTGTTGAGTCTAGAAAAAAATGTTTTGAGTCTTAGGGTTATATATATCGGAGAGTAGGATTCTTTTTACTCCCTAGTCCCTTCGTCGCTCGAGTGAGGCCTCTTGACGTAGAAGTTTTGACTCAACTCTCCTCAAATTTCACTAAAAAAAATTTAGGATCACACGGGTATCTTGGAATCGTTCCGATGGTTTTGTGACGAGAACATTGTTCTTGGTGCCTCCTGACATTTAGGGGTTGTGGCAGTGTCCCGGGGAGTTGAGCTCCGAGGTGTTTTCGTCACAATTTTATCGTTGCAGTTCTGGAATACCTGAGTTTCGCCGACATCGAAAATCTCTCTTGTGCAGTTGTTGGTGAGATCACCTCGACGCCACCCAGTACTGGGGTGGGAGTTCGGGAGTATTGCCATAACTCGTATAACAGATGCTTTTCGAAGGTTGAGGTAAACGATTTCCAAAGGTTTCTTGGTTATGTGTTGAAGGATGGATACAGCTTGATCTAGGTATTGTTAGTTTGGGTGATATATTTTGTGTCCCCTGTATCCCCAACACCTGATTGCATAACCAGAAAGTTTTGGGAGTTTATAAGTGGGAATTCTAATAGCTTATAGGATATCTTTCCAACAGATGTATGATTTGAGATTGGGGCCTAACGTGCTAGTGGTTCGCTTGTCATGGTCGATTTACAGTGGTCGCGAGGCGTCTTAAAGAATCCTTGGCTATGCCGATTTGGGGACGTCTTGTTTGTCATTCGTGACGTCCGCTATACGTCGTGCCCGTGGGGCCTCATCACGAACACTTTGGGCGAAATCTCTATCATGTGTTTGTTCCGGCTTATTCTGCAAGCCAATCCTTTGTTTTGTTTTCAGTTGTGATATTCGAGTTGTTTCGAAGTCAGATGTTGATTCCATACCTTTTTCTAAGTGGCTTCTCAACTTATGGAAGTGTGATGATTTATTTTGGAATTCATTCGTTCATTCTTGTTCGAATGTTAAGGATATATGTTGCAATTTCGATCCTTTGATTCAGCTTGAATATATGTCTTTTAAGATGCTAATGGATGTCACCCTCTTCAGGATGGCTCCACCAACGCGTCAGAATCTGGAACGCAATGATGGGAGTCAGGCGAACCCGCCGCCACCACCTCCGCCTCCGGAGGCTTGGCAAGCCTTGATGACTGCCACAAATGCCAACGCTCAGATTCTGATTCAGCTCATGCAAGGACGCAACCAAGGGCAAGTCAATCAAGGGAATCAAGGCCAAGGCAACAACCTCACTTCGCTACTCTTAATCAATTTCTGGCAAATCAGCCGAAGTCTTTCAGCTACTGAGCCGAGGCCACTGATGCCGATGATTGGCTCGTTGACATCAACAAGCATTTTGAATGTAGCAATGTCAGACCTGAGGATTTTGTCAAGTTTGCCTCTTTTCAACTCAAGGACCAAGCTGTCGAGTGGTATCAACAATACAAAGATTCCAAAGGAGGTCGTGTGATTACCTGGGATGATTTCTTCTGAGACTTCAAAGCTCACCACATTCCACAAAGTGTTGTTGAGAGCAAGCGTGAGGAGTTCCGCAATTTTAAGCAAGGCAGCTTGTCCGTGTATCAATACGACATCTAGTTTCAAAAACTTGCTCGCTTCGCTAAACAAGACGTTCCTGATGAGAAGAGCATGATTTATCAATTCAGAGGAGGCCTCAGAGAAGATCTGCAATTAGCTCTCGTGCTTTTTGAGCCGAAAAAGTATGATGAATTCTACAACATGGCGCTGAAACAAGAAGGTGTCCAGCTCAAGTGCGAGGCTTCTAAGAAGAGAGTCAGGGACGCAGTTCAGTCCTCTTCTTCCTCACTAGTGGCAGCCAAGCAACAGAAGTTCTGGTTGCCTCCTCCTCCTTCGTTCCATTAGCCTTACCAGCAGAAGAACAAAGGTGGTCATGGATCTTCCCACCCACCCAACCCTGGATATCAGAACAAGTCTCAGAATCAAGCTCCAAGGTCTAATGCTCCTTATCATCGTCCGCTCTCAGAGGTGACTTGGAACAAGTGTCAGCAAAAGGGTCACTATGCGAACAAGTGCTTCAACCAAAGGCGCCTTCCGCCTCCTCCTCCTGTGAGATCTTCAAGCAATGCATTGGTCAAGCATAATCCCAAACATGCTAAGGTGAACATGATGAACGCAGCTCAGGCAGAGGATTCTTCAGAAGTGATCATGGGTAACCTTCCTGTTAATGATATTCCTGCAAAAGTCTTATTTGATACTGGTGCTTCGCATTGTTTCATGTCGAGACCGTTTTTTGCCAAGCATGAATTCACTTCTTCAAATTTGGGTAAACCCATGGATATCGTTTCTCCGGGCAAGCGTTTGAGCTCTAGTTTGGTGGTTCCGGATGTTTCCATCAAGATGGGAGACTATAAATTCTTGTCTAAACCAATGGTTCTTGGCAACTTGTGTCGGGGATATACCCCGCGGTGTAAACCGGCCGGAAGTTAACCCGGCCGGACTTGGCGATATACGTCTGGTGACCCGCCCAGACCTGGCGGTTTACCAGCAACCCGTCGGGACGTTGTAACTCACTGGTAACCCGACGGACGGGTCAGAGGAGCGACAAGACCCGGTGGCCCGTCTGGCGGTTCATGAAGGCCGGTTCAACTATTGTGGGCCGGTTTAAGAGGAAAGGAATATTTGCCTTACAAGGAGTTAAAGCCAGGACTTGTATCCGGTTTGTATTAGAGATAGACTAGTCCTAATCCCAATAGGACTCCACATGTAAACCGCCCCTTCAACATATATAAGGAGGGGCAGGGCTCCCCAAAGAGAAGGAGGTTAGAAGTTAGAAGCGACAAGCAATCAATAATCTCTAGGGCTAGACACAAAGAGCCGGTTTACGGCGTCTCCCTCGGGATGATAATGAGATCTTGCCTCAAACAGCATGTAGGGTTATTACCGGATGATGTTTCCCGGGGCCCGAAGCTGTCTAAATCCTTGTCTTGCGTGTTGATCCGCCCTGCGTCTCTCGTCCCACTCAACCCCTCTCAAGCTACCACATAGATGCGTTGGCCTCGCGACTAAGTCCTGACACTAAGGACATCTGCCGTGACAAATCCACGACAGTTGGCGCCCACCGTGGGGCCTGCGCATGGTGGTGATGAGTTCTTGAAGGGATCTTTCCTAGGGTTTTGAGAAGATCGCGACCCGTCGGATCAGCAAGAGCCGGTTTTGTCTATGGAAGTGGATGTGTGAGGTCGATCCTCGTCCAAGCCTCTTTAAACCGGGACAATCGGCGAGTCACCATTGTTGTTCCATGGAAAATTATCCAAATCCAAGGTGTTCAGAGACAGTCAACAGGGATCACCTACGTCATCTGCCAGTACAAACCGCAATCAGGACAATTGCTATAGCCACATGAAGACTCAGATTTTGGAAAGGAATGATCTATACAGCAAGGCAAGAGCTCAGTACATCAGTCAAATCTACTGGAGATGAAAATACTAGGGAATAGGACAAGAAGATTTTTCCGCCAGAGTCCACCGTGTGTGGCGTTTGAGGGCCATCTTGACCCACCGGTCTCCGGCACGGACAGAGCGATCCTCCTTACTAGCGGAGTTTTCTACAAAGGCAGATTGGGTCATGGCCCGCCTAAATAAAAAAGAAAAAATAAAAGAAAGATAAAGAGAAGGCTACGTGAGGTAAAGGTCACATCAAATCAGATAGAGAATTATCAGTATGCACGTACAGATCATCTGTCATTCAGAAACATCAGGTGATATCCATCTAAATTTCTCTTTATTGTTTTTGTCAAAAGAACAATTACTTTGCACTGTAAATATTTTTATGCAGGATAATTACTTATGACAAAGGTATTGTTATACCGCGGACATGGAGCGCGTGCCAGTATAGTTTTGCAGTGGCGTTCTTTCGGGCCATGCTGCTCGACAGATACACATGCAAGTCGCCGCCCCCGCTGTTCGATTTACATCCGTCCAACGCATGCGGATGATTCATTGTCCGCGCCGGTTTACAAACATCACGGCCGACTCACCCGTCTGCACCGGTTTACCACAATGAGGCTGGTTCACCCGTGGTTAATTTCAGCTTCATACAGTTATCATCAACTTCATGGCGGGTTATTTCCGGCCTAAACACATCAGGTGATATCCATCTAAGATATATTTTATTAGCACATATCAAAGAGCAGTTTATCTTTGCCTTGGTCTGCAATACTGTTTATGCAGGACAATTGTTCATTACAAATGAGGCGCTATGTTACGGGCACGGAGCACGCGCTAGCAATATTCTGCATCGGCGTTTCGTCCGTGTCATACCGCCCGATGAATGAGCATGCGCAAGTCGCCGTCCCTGTGGTCCGGTTTACATCAGCTTACCGGGACCGCGCCCGCAATTAGCCCGTCCGTGCGGTTTACCGCACTTGCGATTGACTCGCCCGTCTGTGCCGGCTTACAGCGTCGTAACCGACTCTCGCGATCGCACCGGTTTACAACACCGTGGCCGTCTCCCGCGACCGCGCTGGTTTGCGGCGCGGAGGACTACTTGCTCCGCACCGGTTTACAATGCCGCGACCGGTTCATCTGTCTGTTCGCATGGCAGACTTGCCATGATTGATTTCAGTTTCACTGTGGTGATCGTCAACTCCACGGTGGATATTTTCCGGCTAACATATCAGGACAAATTGTCTGTTGCAAAAAGGGGATTATTATATCACTGAGCTATTGGATAACCCGTGCCGGTTTATATCGCGATCCAGATCGCGTCAACTCGTCAGGACCATGCGAATTACCCAATAGCGCATGCACAGGCTGCCATTCCCCGCAGTCCGGTCTACATCAACATACCGGGCCGCACCTGTCTGCGCGAGCCATTTATTGAGTATGAACAAGTCACAGCTTGGGTAGCCCGGTTTTCTTTCAAATTGGAGGCAAATTATCGTCAACCGCCGTCTGCACTGGATGGATCAATAGGCAGGCGCACAAGTCACCGCCGCTACAGTTTGGTTAAACTTCAAATCACCAGTTGGAAGGAACCATTGGCCGAGTTGCTGACACGGTTCATACGGGATCATTTACAACCCGCCGCAGTCACCTCAACCTTCTGTGTATTCACATCGTGTTATCAACAACAATGATATACAAGTTATACCAGTTTATATCACGGTCAAATATGGAGAATCTCAAGCCAACTCCTCGAGTCACCTTGAGACTTGGGGGCTACGATGATATGACGCAGCAAGTCTTGCCAGTTTCAGCCGGTTTAAGAACCCGAGGACGATGGAGGGAAAGATAACCCGATCCCGGAGGCTACTGTTATGTTGATGAAAATTTAAAGGCCGTCAGAAAATTTCCGGCTTAGAAAGTATATGACAGTTACAAAAAGCCCGACTCAATGAAGAAGTTTCGGATCATCAGAAAGGATTCCGGTTTGAAACCTGGCTGAAGGGAAGTCAGTATCACTGAAACTCTCAAATATCCGGTTTACAATCCGGTTCAAGAGAAATCTATTCTCCCACAAAGTTCTGAAGCGCTCAGATCCGGTTTAACAATGTCCGGTTCAAAAAGGAATTAACTTCTCACAAGTTCGAGTTTAAAGGCCGTCAGAAAATTTCCGGCTGAAAATGCAGATTCCGGTTTAAAATCCGGTTCAAGGGGAAGATGTCTCCCACAGCTTTCAAGCTTTCAATATCCGGTTCAAGATCCCGGTTCAAGAAGAATTTACCTCTTGCAAAAAAGTTAAAAGTTACCGAAGAGGACCTGCCGCCATGATGCGCGGTTCAAACATGGGTATCCGACATTATTGGCTTGACATATTATTTATCACATAGGGGCTCCCGCTTTGCAAAGTGGGGTATCTATTCTTTATATCATGCGTGGTTACACGGATTGGATTCGCTTTAGGGCAACCTCCGATTTACCCCTTGAGGTCGCTTCACAGAAGAGCAACAAAGTCAGTTGGGGACCTAGTCGACTTGAACCGTAGCTACACCTCCTGGGAGCTTGGTCATGTCTTGACGACGGTAATGCCTTCTGGCTGGCACATTTGCCACTAAGTCAGTTGGGGACCTAATCGACTTGAACCATAGTTACACCTTTATGGGAGCTCGGTCATGTCTTGATGATGGTAATGCCTTCTGATCGGCTTTTAAACAGCCAATAAGTCATTTGGGGGCTTGGTCGTGTCCGAACCAATGCAATGCCACTTGATCGGCCCTAGGCCACTGAGTCACTTGGGGGCTTGGTCGAATCCGAACCAATGCAATGCCACTTGGCCGGCGTAACGCCACGCGTCATTTTGGAGTCCTGGCTGACTGGCACCATTGCGACGCCTTCGGGGGGCTTGGTTGCGTCTGACCATGGTAATTCCATCTGACCAAGCTCAGTAGAGCTCTTCTTTTTCAAAAAATTGTTGCCATTGCTTTTGCTTTAATAGCCTTTCTTGAGAAGTTGCTATTTTATTTGTGTTTTTTAAACCGACAGTATTTTGTACCGGTTCAAACAGCTAAATTGGCGGAACACGGTCCATTTTTAGACCGGAGATTATCTGCCCGGTTTGATTTTCTGTTACCATCCTATTATGGAGTAAACCGGGGTTTATCAACCCGGCTCGGCTCTCAACTACAAGTTGTGAGTGCATGATCAAATTATAATCCGGAGATTATCTGCCCGGTTTAATTTTCTGTTACCATCCTATTATGGAGTAAACCGGTGTTTATCAACCCGGCTCGGCTTTCAACTACAAAGTTGTGAGTGCATGATCAAATTATAATCCGGAGATTATCAGCCCGGTCTGGTTTGACTACAAGTCACCAGTATATATATGGTTAATCTGGTGTTTATCACAACCCGGTGCGGTTTTATCATAAATCGGCGCAATATAGAAGGAGTTATCATTACTCAAGATTGGGGTTATCACTCTTACTACAAAAAGTTGGTAAACCAACGATGTGATTCAATGTCACAGGTATGATATATTTCATATTTTTAAGTGCAGCCCTGGTTATAAACCCAGGTTATATGTTGAGCATTATGACCCGTCCGGCGGTAAACCGCCAGGACACTTTAAACTTGTTGTATGCAGAAACAGGTTGAATAAAGCATGATTATAAATTATCCGGTGTTTGTTAAACCGGCCTGGCTTTAAGACAATAAGTCGCCAGTATGATGATAAATTATCCAGTGTTTATTAAACCGGACTGGCTTTGGACTATAAGTCGCCAGTATATATTTGGATTGCGCCATTGGAATCATGTGCTTATAAATTATTGGATTATATTATTCAAATAGCCAAACTTGGCTGAATTTTCATTATGATATTGGATGAATAAAGGTTTTCATACGAGATTATATTATCTTGAATGGCCAACATGGCTGGATTTTTATTACGGTTATTAATATTATGATTAAGGTTTTCAAAGTCGCTTTAGCGCAATGGTTATCATTTTATACAATTGAAGGAATAGTCCCAAGTCGCTGCAGGCTTACAACCCGGCACTTGGGGGCTACATTATTCAAAATTGAGATTACATCAAATATGCAAGTCTCATGTTGCTGCAAGCATGCACCATGACACTTGGGGGCTAATGCAAGGTCATTTTTGCTCATCTTATTGAAGACCCAACTCATCACATTGTAATGAGCTGGCCCTTGGGGGCTACCAATTGCTCCTGTCAACTATTCAAGGTACAAAGCTTTTTTCCATTATATTGAAGGGTCCACTGCTCAGTTGGTAAAGCACAAGGCTCTTAACCTTGTGGACGGGAATTCAAGCCCCATGATGGGGGTTACATCATATGATGTTATTTTCATTGAAGTATATATCAAAGTCCCAGCTCAATATTATCTAATTGACCCGGCCCTTGGGGGCTACATTGGTTGAAGTTTTATGGGCATCAGTCAATTACAAGTCCCAGGTTGCTGCAAGCATGACAACCCGGCACTTGGGGGCTACAGGTATTATATTATTATCGAAGAAAGATTTTCAAATTCTCTGTTGAGCAAGTTAGATTGACCCGGCGTCACCAATCATTATGACCCTGTGGCTGCAACCCGGTGTCATCAATAATCATAAACCGATGTTGGCAACAATCATGAACCGGTGTCTGCAACAATCATAATCCGAGGTCATCAGTTTTTATAACCCGGCCATTTGGTAATGTTAAACCGGCAAGTTTTCAAGACCGGGATCATCTTCAAACCGGCTGAATATCAGATGAATATTTCAAGACCAATATTTCTTAAACCGGCGTTTTGGAAGCCGACTCAAGTGGATTATTTCTTCACAATATTTTTCTGTGAGAAACCAATGTCAGCAAATTGAGTATGACGCTGGCTTATTGACCTGGATTTTCTAGAAGGAGGAAATGACAAGGACTTAAGGATGATCAGGTGCCGGTTTACAAGAATTCTTAACCCGGAGTACAACCTGTCAAATTTGTTCTTATGTTTATTTGCAGCATAAGTTTACCATGGATAAATCCAAGCTAAACTTGGGGGCTAATGTCGGGGATATACCCCGCGGTGTAAACCGGCCGAAAGTTAACCCGGCCGGACTTGGCGATATACGTCTGGTGACCCGCCCAGACCTGGCGGTTTACCAGCAACCCGTCGGGACGTTGTAACTCACTGGTAACCCGACGGACGGGTCAGAGGAGCGACAAGACCCGGTGGCCCGTCTGGCGGTTCATGAAGGCCGGTTCAACTATTGTGGGCCGGTTTAAGAGGAAAGGAATATTTGCCTTACAAGGAGTTAAAGCCAGGACTTGTATCCGGTTTGTATTAGAGATAGACTAGTCCTAATCCCAATAGGACTCCACATGTAAACCGCCCCTTCAACATATATAAGGAGGGGCAGGGCTCCCCAAAGAGAAGGAGGTTAGAAGTTAGAAGCGACAAGCAATCAATAATCTCTAGGGCTAGACACAAAGAGCCGGTTTACGGCGTCTCCCTCGGGATGATAATGAGACCTAGCCTCAAACAGCATGTAGGGTTATTACCGGATGATGTTTCCCGGGGCCCGAAGCTGTCTAAATCCTTGTCTTGTGTGTTGATCCGCCCTGCATCTCTCGTCCCACTCAACCCCTCTCAAGCTACCACAAAGATGCGTTGGCCTCGCGACTAAGTCCTGACACTAAGGACATCTGCCGTGACAAATCCACGACAACTTGGATATTGATCTAATTCTCGAGATGGACTGGCTTTCTAAGCACAAGGCTCAGCTTGATTGTACTGCCAGGGAAATTCAATTGACACACTCTTCTGAGGATGTGATCATCTATGCCGCTCGTGATGAAACCATTCGGTTGTTTTCTCTCAATGAGAAGGGCGAGTTGGATGCAATCTCTCAGATTCCAGTCGTTTGTGAGTACCAAGACGTCTTTCCGGAAGAGCTTCTGGGTATGCCTCCTCACCGGCCAGTTGAATTTGTTATCGATCTTGAGTCTGGCACGGAACCCGTTTGCAAGCGTCCATACAAGCTTGGACCAAAAGATTTGAAGGAATTGAAGAAACAACTCGATGAACAAGAGCGTCTGGGTCTGATCAGACCGAGTTCATCTCCTTGGGGTTGTGGTGTTCTTTTTGTCCAGAAGAAGGATGGCACGGACCGACTTTGTGTCGATTACCATCCATTGAACAAGAAGACTATCAAGAACAAGTATCCACTTCCCAACATCAATGAGCTATTCGAGCAGCTTAAAGGTGCTAAAGTGTTATCCAAGCTTGACCTTCATATGGGCTACCATCAGATCCGAATTCGTGAAGAAGATATTCCCAAGACAGCATTTAGAACAAGCTTTGGTTCTTACGAATACACTGTCATGTATTTCGGCCTTGTCAATGCTCCTCCAACTTTCTCTCGAATGATGAACTTCATCTTCAACCCCTACACCAATGAATTCATCTTGGTCTATCTCGATGATATATTGGTCTTCTCCAAGCATAAGGAGGATCATGCCAAACATTTGCGATTGGTGCTCGACAAGCTCAGAGAGTATCAATTCTATGCGAAGTTCTCCAAATGCGAATTTTGGCTTGATGAAGTTCTTTACCTTGGGCATATCATCTCTGCCAAGGGCATCGCTGTTAATCCCGAGAAGGTGTCTGCAGTTCTGAATTGGGAACCTCCTCAGAACGTCAAGCAGCTTCGCAGTTTTCTTGGACTTGCAAGCTATTGCCGAAGATTTGTTGAGAATTTCTCAAAGATCGCAAAGCCTCTTTCCAACCTCCTCCAGAAGCATGTGAAGTATATCTGGTCTCCTGAGTGTGACGTCGCTTTCAACACTCTCAAAGAGAAACTCGTCACTGCTCCTGTTTTGACCCCTCCTGACGAATCCAAGCCATTTGAAGTTTTCTGTGATGCTTCTCTTCAAGCTCTCGGTGCTGTGCTAATGCAAGAGAAGAAAGTTGTGGCCTATACCTTTCGTCAGTTGAAGCCCAACGAAAAGAACTACCCCACTCACGACCTTGAGTTGGCGGCAGTTGTTCATGCTCTAATAACATGGAGACATCTCCTGTTGGGAAGGAAAGTGGACATATTCGCCGATCACAAGAGTCTTAAGTACATCTTCACTCAGCCCAACCTCAACCTCAGGCAAACTCGATGGGTCAAGATGATTCAAGAGTATAATCCGAGTATTGAATATACTCCAAGCAAGTCCAATGTGATTGCAGATGCTTTGAGCAGGAAGGCTTATTGCAATAGCTTAATCCGCAAGCCCTTTCAATCGGATCTTTGTGAAGCTTTCCGCAAACTGAATCTCCAAGTTGTTCCTCAAGGCTTTCTTGCCAACCTCACAGTCTCTCCTACTTTGGAAGATCAAACTCGTGAGGCACAACTCTTGGATACCATGGTGAAGAAGGTGAAACGTGGTATTGACAAGGGCATCTCCAAATACAAGTGCTATCGCCTTGATGACAAAGATACTCTCTTCTTTGAGGATCGAATTGTGGTTCCTAAGGGTGATCTTCGTAAAGTCATTATGACTTAGGCTCACAATTCACTCCTATCCATTCATCCTGGAAGTATGAAGATGTACCATGACCTCAAGCAGTCGTATTGGTGGACTTGAATGAAGCGAGAAATTGCTCAATTCGTGAATGAATGTGATGTCTGCGGGAGAGTGAAACCAGAACACCAACGACCGGCTAGTCTCCTCCAACCTCTTGCCATTCCAGAATGGAAGTTTGATCATATCGAAATGGACTTCGTGACTGGTTTTCCAAAGTCCAAGCGTGGAAATGATGCTATCTTCGTTGTCATTGACAAGCTCACTAAAGTGGCTCATTTTCTGCCTATCAAAGAATCCATCACAGCAGCTCAGCTGGCAGAGCTATACACCTCCAGAATTGTCTCTTTGCACGGCATTCCACAATTGATATCTTCAGATCGTGGAAGCATCTTCACCTCTAAATTCTGGGACTCCTTCCAGAAGGCCATGGGCACCAACATTCGCTTCAGCACAGCTTTCCATCCTCAAACTAGTGGCCAAGTCGAGTGAGTTAATCAAATTCTCGAAGATATGCTCAGGGCTTGTGTCATCTCTTTCGGCATGAAGTGGGAGAATTGTATTCCATATGCCGAGTTCTCTTACAACAACAGCTTTCAAGTGAGTTCGGGCAAGGCCCCATTCGAGATCCTCTATGGCAGAAAGTGTCGTACTCCTCTCAATTGGTCAAAGATGGGTGAACGCCAACTTCTTGGCAACGACTAGATCACAGAGGCTGAAGATATGTGCAAAGTCATTCGTGGGAATCTCAAAGCCGCGCAATCGCGCAAGTGCTTCAAGACGCCTGAGCGCACTATCAACTTCGAAGAGATTGATCTCCAAGAAGACTTGTCTTATCATGAGCATCCCGTTGCTATTCTTGAAGAAACTGAGCGCAAGACTCACAACAAGTTCATTAAATTCCTGAAAGTGAAGTGGTCACACCATTCAGACCGAGAAGCCACCTGGGAACGTGAGGACCACCTCCGTTCCGAATATCCGGAGTTCTTTCAGTCCTAGATCTCGGGACGAGATCCTCTCGTAGTGGTGGAGTGTTGTAACACCCCGGATGTAACTTGCCATAATTGTACTCCAACTCTTGCCATTTTCGGCACTAAGTTATTATATTCCCTCCGTGGTTGGGTTCTTCTTCATTTTGCTTTTTGTCTGTGTCATGCATTTCATATCATGTCATCATGCGCATTGCATTTGCATACGTGTTCGTCTCATGCATTTGAGCATTTTCCCCGTTGTCCGTTTTGCAATCCGCCACTCCTACGTCCTCCGGCGCCCCTTTTTACCTATTTTCGTGTGCGGGCGTTAAACATTTCTGGATTGGACCGAGATTTGCCATGCGGCCTTGGTTTACTACAGGTAGACCGCCTGTCAAGTTTCGTACCATTTGGACTTCAATTGATACTCCAACGGTTAACATAGGGACCGAAAAGGCCTCGTGTGTGTTGCAGCCCAACACCCCTCCAAACTGGCCCAAAACCCACAAAAAAAACCTCCATCATTTCGGTCATTCGATCACGATCGTGTGGGCGAAAACTACACTCCATTTGAAGCCTCCTAGCCCCTCCTACCTATAAATATAGCTCCTTCCCGAAATTTTCGGGTCTCCCATACCCTAAACCTAGCTCCTCTCCCTCTCGCAGTGCCGGACACGTCCGGTCCGACCGGACGAAGTCGCGCCGCCGCCCGCAGCCACTGGCGTCGCGCCACGTGGCCTCTCCGCCGCCCCCGCGCCGCCGGCCCGCCAGGCCCGGGGCGCCCTCCCCCCCACCCGAGCCTGCGAGCTCCAGCCGCACAACGCGGCCCGAGCCGCCTCTGCGCCGCCTCCCGCGCGCCACCCGCTCCTCGCCGCCGCCGCCCCGCGCGCCGTCTCACCGCCGCCGTGCCTCCCCGCGCCGGCGCCGACTCCTCGCCGCCGCGCGCCGCCGCGGAGCCGCGCCCGCTCCTCCCCGCCGTCGCCGGCCTCACCTCCGGCTAGATCCGGGCCGGCGCCGCCCGGATCCGGCTCCCCACGCAACTCTGGCTACCTCCCTGTTCTCCGGCGAGGATCCAGGCGAACATCGGGATCCGCACCGTGAGGAACCCTAGATCCCGTTGACTTTCTCGGAGGTCGTTTTTTCCACTAAGTCATTTCTGCTGTTATTATTTGCACCTGTTCATCACATCATAACTCTGCATCTGTGGCCCCGTTTTGGGCGTGTAGCACATCAAATTGTTCATCTCGACGAGTACTTCATTTCATCTCATTGCATCATTTTCATTTGAGCTCATCTTGGTGCCAGAAATGCTGTTGGAAGAGTGCTAGTTTCTGTTAGTTTTAGATCTGTTTCAGCACATGCACTTTTGTCATTTTTTCCATGATTGATGTGTGCACCCTATGATCTTGAGATCTACATGTGTTTTGGTCTATGCCATGCCATCTTTACAGGGGTGTATGACATGTATTTTTTTGATCTATGTGGTGACTAGCACAAGCTTGCAAACTAGGCATCATGTTGTTGCTGATTTCGGGGACTTGGAATTTCACTAAGTTTTTCCCTGCTGCTCTTTTTATGCCATGTATTCATGTTGCTACAGAGAGATCCATGACTCTTCTGAGCATGATCAGTAATGATGTTTTGTTTATATAGTTATGCTCTATCCATCCATGGTCCTTTTCGAAATTATGGAGTGCCATAGCATGACTCAATCGTGCTCTACTTTTGCTATAAAATGTTCCTGGCAGATTGTTAACTTGTTTAGCGATGTTGCCGAGGTTGTTGCTATTGATACATGCACGCTATGTTGTTGTTCTTTCCATGTTTATCTTCTATGCCATGCCTAGTTGCCGGTTGTATTCTTAGTTTATGATGAAATGACTCCTGGTGAGTGCATTGAGCTCGTTTACATGTCTACTTGATATCTGATTTTGCCATGTCCAGTTTTCTGCGAAGTCTGAAATCTGTAACGAAACTTGCTATGTTTACATGGGTGCCATCATATCTTCTGATCCCTTTTGGCCCATGGTCAGTAAGGATATTTGTTCTATGCTTGGAGTAGATTCATTCCATGCCTTGTTTTGCTACATTATGTTCCTGTAGCATATCGTTTTTTTGCTCTAAACATGTCATCCTGATGTCAATTTCTGGCATGTTATTTTCACCAAGTCTGTGAACCTGTTATCTTTTGCACTTTTGCCATGCTTGTTTGAACCTGCTCTGTTGTGTTTTAGCCGTAGCTCAGTGTTCATATTTTGTCAGGCATCTTGAGTAGATCACTACTATATGCTTTGTTGTTATGTTTGAGTGCAGTAGCTTAGTTTCTTGTTGCCCTCTAACTGGCATCATGTTGTTAATCGCAGATTATGCCATCCTTGTTTTGCTTGTCATTTGCAAACCGTGCATCCGATTCCGGTGATCTTTATATCGATTTCCACGGAAGTCATCTCACCTTTCCAGCGGCATACTTGGTTTGCCAAGAATATGCCTTATTCATCTTTTCTTTCCGGAGCACGCATATGCATTGCATACCACATCTCGCATATCATGCCATGTTTTGCATCATGTTGCTTGCGCATTGCATCGTGGTTGATAGTTGTTCCTTTGCTTGTGTTCTTGTTTTGGATAGAGCCAGGAGACGAGTACGTGAATTAGGAACCTGTTGAGAACACTTATGAGGATCAAGCTTTCGACAACTCTGAGAACCTTGCAGGCAATATGACCATACCCTCGACATCACTTCTATCTTTGCTTGCTAGTTGCTCGCTCTTTTGCTATGCCTATGCTACGATACCTACCACTTGCCTATCATGCCTCCCATATTGACATGCCAAACCTCTAACCCACCATGTCCTAGCAAACCGTTGATTGGCTATGTTACGCTTTTTGCTCAGCCCCTCTTATAGCGTTGCTAGTTGCAGGTGAAGTTGAAGTTCGCTCCATGTTGGAACATGGATATGTTGGGATATCACAATATATGTTATTTAATTAATGCATCTATATACTTGGTAAAGGGTGGAAGGCTCGGCCTTATGCCTGGTGTTTTGTTCCACTCTTGCCGCCCTAGTTTCCGTCATACCGGTGTTATGTTCCTTGAGTTTGCGTTCCTTACATGGTTGGGTGATTTATGGGACCCCCTTGACAGTTCGCTTTGAATAAGACTCCTCCAGCAAGGCCCAACCTTGGTTTTACCATTTGCCACCTAAGCCTTTTTCCCTTGGGTTTCGCGGACTCAAGGGTCATCTTTATTTTACCCCCCCCCCCCCCCGGGCCAGTGCTCCTTTGAATGTTGGTCCGAACCGAGCAGCCTGCGGGGCCACCACGGGGAAACTCGAGGCCTAGTTTTACTCGTAGCTTGACTTATCCGGATGTGCCCTGAGAACGAGATATGTGCAGCTCCTATCGGGATTTGTCGGCACAATCGGGCGGCTTTGCTGGTCTTGTTTTACCATTGTCGAAATGTCTTGTAGCCGGGATTCCGAGACTAATCGGGTCTTCCCGGTAGAAGGAATATGTAACGCCCCGGATACAACTTTCCTTATTCGTAACTCCAACTCTTGCCTTTTCCGGAGATGCGATATTTTATTTCCTTCATGGTTGGGTTTTTGTATTTTGTTTTGCATTTTGTTCATGTCATGCATCTCATCTCTTTGCATCATTTGCATTGCATCATGTCATCATGCAACCCTTTTAAAAACCCATCTTAATAAATTGCATGGATCTTCGGTCCATTTAAATTGAGGGAACTCACAATGAGGTTTCTCTTTAAAACATATACTCCCAATATTATTAGGGAGCTATAATAAATATTCCATTCTTTTGGAATTAACCTTCACACACTTGCAAAAATAATTCCCATGCCTATTCCTCTTCGAGTTTGACCTTCAAATCTTGTCCACAATTCTTTATCTTTTTTATCGAGGCTCCTCCTAAATTCTCAACATTTTTGAACACTTCTAAATCCTAGTCTTTGTTCAAACCTTTTGAATTAAATTCAAATGACTTTGAATTTAATTCTTGCAATCTTGCCCACTCCATTTTTCTTGGGTCAAGCTCATTTTTATGAGTCCGGAAAAATAATCCTCTTGTCCAACTTCTTTCCCTATCCCTCTTTTTCTTTTCTTCTCTCTATTTCTTTTCTGTTAAAGGGAGATATGAGATAGAGTGAGAGAAGAGAGATAGCCCAGGCCGGCCCAGACTCCAGCGCAGGCCCATTTGCCTCTCCAAGGCCCAGCCACCCCACCTAACCCTAGGCCCAGCAAACCTCTCCCTCTTGATCTCTCAAAGCGCCGCCAGGGAGACCGCTGCCCGACTCCTTAGCCCCGATCCCCACTCCTCTCTTCCACCTCGCGCTGCCCCTCTCCTCGCCCTTCCTCACCCACCGCACGCGAGACCTCCCCGACCACCGCATCCCTGCTCGCGCCCAGATCCCATCGCCGTCTGGCCCATGGAGCCGCCCACTGCTCCGCTTCGCCGCCCGGCGCGTATCCCGCGCCTCCCGACCCGGTGCTCCCCTGCACATGCGCCCGAGGCCGCGGCTTCCTCGTCCCGGTCCATGGGGGACTCGCCGGAGCCCAGCCGTCTGACCAGCAGCTCCTGCGCCACGCCTCTGCTCCGCCCTCCGCCTTGCTGCCCTGACGTGCCTCGTCCTCATCGCCTTGCTGCAACACGCCTGTTGCCGGACCTCGCGTCGCCGGCCCGCTTCCTGCCGCTGCCCACGCACCGCCAGTCCTTGCTGCTGCCCACTCGAGGCCCTCGTGTTGCTTCGTTCCGGTGACCATATGGACCGCCAAGTTCGACTACAATCCTCGAGACCATCGTGTTGCACGCCAACATGAGTACGACCATGGACGGCTTACCTGCGGATGGATTTCGTCAAGTTCAACGACGACCCGTGAAGCACATGGGTACATCAAGTTCCTCTCCGAACGTGAACGACTACCATCACCGAGACCGCAAGTACCACGACAACCCCGAAGGGATTCGGAACCGTCAAGTACCTCTTCGAAAACGAACGTGTACCCCTACTTCCAGTACCGTCATGAGAACAACTACTTCCTCTACGAACTCGAACCGCTCGAGAATGCTCCCTTGGAAGGTATAACCACCGAGACGACGCCCGTGAACGAATGTTGTGTGATGTATGAGATGCTCGTGTTTGCACCGTGTCCGATTTGTCTCTCGTTTCCATGCCACTAACCCATGGGAACCCGGTAGTCGGGAGCACCCCACCATCTCTAGCATGTTTCGCACATTCGCACGCTTCCTTTTGCACCGGTATCTCCATGAGCTACCGGAACTAATATGTTGCCGTGGCATCATTTTCGTTATCGTTGCCGTGGCACCCCTTTTGTTCCGCCATGGTGACCAAATGTTCCCTATCATATTAGATGTCAAAATTTCCATAAAAATTGCTAAAAACTTGCATTGTCATTCGTATCATGATAACAACAATTAAACTGTTTAAAATGTTGTTTGTTTAAATTTGCTTAAATGCCATGCTAAAATGATTTATTTCATAACTAAATAACCATAGCTCGGATTTAAATAAATTATATATGTAAATGGGGTAGAAAAATGCATAGATTAACATGGTGCACTTTATTTTGCTGTTTAACAACTTTAAAATATGTTTTAGGCAGAACAGTAGCAAATTTGAAATATGCATATGAGGATTTTCTGGAATTGTTGTTCGTTGTTCCGGCCTCATTTAAACTTGCCTAGGTAGGTAGTTTTGTTATGCTTCATCTCTTGCCATGTTTAACAACATTTAATATTGTTGAGTACCTAAACGAGAGAGAACTAAATAACTTGTCGTGGTGTTTCGTCAATATGCAACTCATTGCATATTGAGCTCCACTTAAGTTGTAGTGTCGTTTGTTGCACTTTGCCATGCCATGCTCAGTAAACCGGACATGCATCATACTTGATTGTGCATCATGCCATGTTTATGTGATGGTTGTTTACCATGTTGTTTGTTTGTTTCCGGGTTGTTTCTCTCGTTAGCTTCGGTTTCGTTCCGGAGTTGTGAGGATTCGTTCGACTACGTCCGCTTGTCTTCTTCATGGACTCGTTCTTCTTCCTTGCGGGATCTCAGGCAAGATGACCATACCCTCGAAATCACTTCTATCTTTGCTTGCTAGATGCTCGCTCTTTTGCTATGCCTATGCTACGATACCTACCACTTGCTTATCATGCCTCCCATATTGTTAAACCAAGCCTCTAACCCACCTTGTCCTAGCAAACCGTTGTTTGGCTATGTTACCGCTTTGCTCAGCCCCTCTTATAGCGTTGTTAGTTGCAGGTGAAGATGAAGTTTGTTCCTTGTTGGAACATGGAGATGTTGTTCCTTGTTGGAACATGTTTACTTGTTGGGATATCACAATATATCTTATTTAATTAATGCATCTATATACTTGGTAAAGGGTGGAAGGCTCGGCCTTATGCCTGGTGTTTTGTTCCACTCTTGTCGCCCTAGTTTCCGTCATATCGGTATTATGTTCCCGGATTTTGCGTCTAACGCGGTCGGGTGATTTATGGGACCCCCTTGACAGTTCGCTTTGAATAAGACTCCTCCAGCAAGGCCCAACATTGGTTTTACCATTTGCCTCACCTATGCCCTTTTATTTCCCTTGGGTTTCCGGAGCCCGAGGGTCATCTTTATTTTAGCCCCCCCCCCCCCCCGGGGCCAGTTCTGCTTTGAGTGCTGGTCCAAACCGAGCGATGTCCGGCGCCCCCTGGGCAATCAGGGTCTATGCCAACCCGACGTCTTTCTCATCCGGTGTGCCCTGAGACCGAGATATGTGCAGATCCTATCAGGATTTGTCGGCACATCCGGGCGGCTTTGCTGGACTTGTTTTATTACTGTCGAAATGTCTTGTAGCCGGGATTCCGACACTGATCGGGTCTTCCCGGGGAGAAGGAATATCCTTCGTTGATCGCAAGAGCTTATCATGGGCTAAGTTGGGACACCCCTACAGGGTTTGAACTTTCGAAAGCCGTGCCCGCGGTTATGTGGCAGATGGGAATTTGTTAATGTCCGGTTGTAGAAAACCCGAAGTTGATCTTAATTAAAATACATCAACCGCGTGTGTAACCGTGATGGTCTCTTCTCGGCGGAGTCCGGGAAGTGAACACGGTGTTGGAGTTATGCTTGACGTAGGTTGTTCTAGGATCACTTCTTGATCATAGTTCATCGACCGTGCTTTTGCCTTCTCTTCT
Organism: Aegilops umbellulata; assembly: GCA_032464435.1. Lineage (NCBI taxonomy): Eukaryota > Viridiplantae > Streptophyta > Magnoliopsida > Poales > Poaceae > Aegilops > Aegilops umbellulata. Next base: position 295,304,042 of record CP136060.1, read on the forward strand.
CGCTCTCATTTGCGTATGTTAGCCACTATATATGCTAGTCGCTTGCTGCAGCTCCACCTCACTACCCTGTCCTACATTTAAGCTTAAATAGTCTTGATCTCGCGGGTGTGAGATTGCTGAGTCCCCGTGACTCACAGATACTTCCAAAACCAGTTTGCAGGTGCCGATGAAACCGTGCAGGTGACGCATCCGAGCTCAAGGAGGAGCCCGATGAAGATCTTGTTCATTGTGTTGTTTCGTTTCAGTTGATCGGTAGTGGAGCCCAGTCTTGACGATCGGGGATCTGTGTAGCATTTGGGGTAGTCTTCTTTTATTTTGGTTCCGTAGTCGGACCTTGATTGTATTTGTATGATGTAATGTTTTACTCATGTATTGTGTGAAGTGGCGATTGTAAGCCAACTATGTATCTCTTTCCCTTATGTATTACATGGGATGTGTGAAGATTACCTCACTTGCGACATTGCTTTCAATGCGGTTATGCCTCTAAGTCGTGCTTCGACACGTGGGAGATATAGCCGCATCAAGGGCGTTACAAGTTGGTAATCAGAGCCTTCCCCGACCTTAGGAGCCCCCACTGATTGATCGTTTTTAGCGGCCGAGTTGTGTCTAGAAAAATGTTTTGAGTCATTTAGGAATTATGTATCGGAGAGTTTAGGAATTCTTTTTACTTCCGAGTCTCCTCATCGCTCTGGTAAGGCATCCTGACGTAGAATTTTGACTCTTCTCTTCTCAAATTTCACTAAAAAAAATTTAGGATCACGCGGGTATCTTAGAATCGTTCCGATGGTTTTGTGATGACAACATTGTCTTGGTGCCTCCTGTCAGCAGGGGTTTAGTGGAAGTGTCCCGGGGAGTTGAGCTCTGAGGTGTTGTCGTCATAATTTTATCGTTGCAGTTCTGGAATACCTGAGTTTAGTACGCCGACATCGAAAATCTCTTTTGTACAGTTGTTGGTGAGATAACCCTGATAGCCCAGTACTGAGGCGGGTGCGGGAGTATTGCCATAACTCGTATAACGGATGCTTTTCGAAGGTTGAGGTAAACGATTTCCGAAGGTTTCTTGGTTATGTGTTGAAGGATGGATACAGCTGGATCTAGGTATTGTTAGTTTGGGTGATATATTTTGTGTCCCCTATATCCCCAACACCAGATTGCATAACCAGAAAGTTTCGGGAGTTTATAGGTGGGAATTCAAGTATCTCATAGGATATCTTTCCAACAGACACATGATACGATATGGGATCTATCATATGTTTGTTTCCGGCTTATTCTACAAGCCAAATCCTTTGTTTTTGTTTTGTTTTGTGGTATTCGAGTTGCTTCGAAGCCAAGTGTTGATTCCATACCTTTCCTAAATGGTGTTCTCATATTTCTATGTGAATACTAATCCTTCATGATAATCGAGATTGTCATGTCAATCCTTCTCAACCGATGTTTTCTCTTCAAGTGGATCTGATCATTTTCAACATTCGCAAGATCAATTCTAAGCTTTTTCCCAACGTTGCTTGTTTCATCCGTCCCAAATTGTCTTTGATTTTCCCGCCCTCCCACCCTCTTTCTTCAAGGACTCAGATTTCTCAACCAAGTATCCATTTTATTCATGTGAAGTCCCTTCATTCTTTTCAATCAATGTTCTTACCCGGTGTTTCTCATGAAGATGTTCTTCAAGTTTATCATTCTTCATTCTTTTATTCTCCGGTGGACTAAATTGAAGCCTTCAATGTTGTTCACGTTCTTTTCCTTGTTTCTAATGCTTTCTCATGCCGATGCACCTCTTAATCATTCACCTCTCGCTATTCATTTGTTCCGGAGTGATGAAGATAACTCATAAGATTTATGTTTCCATTCTTAATCCGTTCATGTTATTTCAAGATTGTTATCTTATTCAAGCCATTTAATTCAACCGGTGCAATCTCTCTTTTCAAGTAATCGTTCAACGGTGTATCTTTTGAGTGGGCCCTAACCCACAGGTCTTTTCCCAGGATCTTACCTGACTCTTTTTATTTTCCCGGAGCTATTCTCAAATTCATTTAAAAGTTTGACGTAAGAATGGATTTTCATCAGTCAGCTGTTTTGCTCCAAGATCTTTCAAATTCTTTACATCGTTGATTCAATCTTTCCAATTTTAATTCCGGAGTGCCTCAACAATTCATGGTGGTGTTTCTCATCGTCATTCTCAACATTTGAAGACCGAAGAAGAGTTTCTCTTAAATCTTGCTCCATTCTCTTCAAGATTCATGGTTCTAGCTTGATGCCATCCTCTCATAATTGTTTTCGATTGTGAGAACTCTTTTCACCCATCCGGAGCATTTCAGAAGTCTTTTCAGTTTGATTCTCCGGAGCCCATCATCTCAGATTTATTCGTTCTAAGTATTCAGCTTCGTTCTCCAATTATTCTAAATTGATGTCTCTTCGTTCATTCTCCAAATCTTACCGGTGCATCGTTCAAGTATCCTCTAATCAGCTCGTGATCTATTCGTTCACTTGTTTCCAAAATCTCTCTAGTATCTTCATTCGTTTTCTAATTCTTCCCAGTGAATTGTGCCTTTGCTACTTTCATTTTCAATTCTTACGGTGGTTCATTCAAGAGTTCTCTTTTCTTGGTTATCATATCAATTCAATCGTTGTTTCAACCCTACCGGTGGTTCGTTGAAGACCTTCCCAAGTTTACGCTATACCTATCTTAATCCTTTCTACGAGAATAAGTAGTATGCCAAATCCATTGCTTGTCATCAATTTAATTGGTGAAGGATGAGCATAGTGTAATTCTTATTCTTGTTTCATCGAGTAAATTCAATTCCTTATTCCGGAGGTTTATCAAAATTCTTGATTTCAATTGCTCATCATTTTTTTTCGGAGTTCCAAGTTTTCTCGGTTATATCATTTCGAAGCTCCATCTAAATCATCGCAAGGTTCCACCTTGTGTTTTTTTCAACTTCTTGTGTCTTTCTATCATCCTTTTATTACCGAAGTTCTTCATGGAGGCTCTACATAGTGGTTCATCAAGGATTCTTTTCATTCTTCAATTGTTCTTCAAGTTTTCTCTTGAAGTTAAGATCCGCCAAGCTGTACTCTAAAATAAACATGGTGTTCAACACATGTTTTGTTTTGTGGAGTCCAAGCATTCTTCATCTTGCATTCTGAAGTGCATTCTTTCTATCTTATCTTTGAGATGGCGTTATATCACTCTTGACAATTTTCATTCATGTTTCGTGATTCATATGTTGTCAAGAATGAGGTATTTTAAATCCATCAATCTCTTTGTTGGAGTTATCTTGGGATATATTTCACCTAAAGCCTTCCATTGGGAATGTTGCTATTTGTGGTGCTTATCAATGTTCCAAGTTATCTCTCTATCATATCGTTGAAGAAGTTTTTCATCTCTTTGGTGCTCTCAAACCAATCATTTGTTTCCGTTGGTGGCAGAATCTCACCTCATAATTTTGATATGGTTTCCATAAGCCCACTACAAGTTTATCCTTTCGTTGTTGGTTTTCCAACAACTCCGTTTTAACCTTCTTGGAAGGATTCTTTCCAAATTCAATTGTGGTTGAAGTTGTCATTATCTTCTCCGTTCTTTTCTACCAACCGTCTAACTTCCATTCTTTCGTTCCGGAGGCATTGTGATGTTACTCTCTTCGACTCATCATCTCGTTTTGCCAAGATCATGTTCTTTTCCGTGCTAATCCATTTAACCAGAGTGTGGTGTTCTCTTTTCAAGTTCTTTATAACTTATCAAGTCTTGCATCTGTTTTCAACCGGAGTGCTGCCCGAATTTGTTCTTCCTTGTTCCTTGTTTATCTCGTTTCAACCAGAGTGCTTTCAGTTCCTTCTTGTCCATTGTGCTCGTCATTCATAGCTTTGCAACCTCCAAGGTTCACATGGTGTTCCTTGTTCCTCTTATCTAACGGAGTGTTCGCAATCTCATTCATCTCCATTTTATTCTTCTTTAAATTGTTTAACCTCTCAAGGTTCATTGGTTTCATTCGTTTGTCAAATAAGCAACTTTGTTTTACCTCTTCTCCTTCCGTTTTTCTCCGGTGCCATCCTAGATCTCGGGACGAGATCCTCTCGTAGTGGTGGAGTGTTGTAACGCCCCGGATACAACTTTCCTTATTCATAACTCCAACTCTTGCCTTTTCCGGAGATGCGATATTTTATTTCCTTCGTGGTTGGGGTTTTGTCTTTTGTTTTGCATTTTGTTCATGTCATGCATCTCATCTCTTTGCATCATTTGCATTGCATCATGTCATCATGCAACCCTTTTAAAAACCCATCTTAATAAATTGCATGGATCTTCGGTCCATTTAAATTGAGGAAACTCACATGGTGGTTTCTCTTTAAAACATATACTCCCAATATTATTAGGGAGCTATAATAAATATTCCATTCTTTTGGAACTAACCATCACACACTTGCAAAAATAATTCCCATGCCTATTCCTCTTCGAGTTTGACCTTCAAATCTTGTCCACAATTCTTTATCTTTTTTATCGAGGCTCCTCCTAAATTCTCAACATTTTTGAACACTTCTAAATCCTAGTCTTTGTTCAAACCTTTTGAATTAAATTCAAATGACTTTGAATTTAATTCTTGCAATCTTGCCCACTCCATTTTTCTTGGGTCAAGCTCATTTTTATGAGTCCGGAAAAATAATCCTCTTGTCCAACTTCTTTCCTATCCCTATTTTTCTTTTCTTCTCTCTATTTCTTTTCTGTTAAAGGGAGATATGAGATAGAGTGAGAGAAGAGAGATAGCCCAGGCCGGCCCAGACTCCAGCGCAGGCCCATTTGCCTCTCCAAGGCCCAGCCACCCCACCTAACCCTAGGCCCAGCAAACCTCTCCCTCTTGATCTCTCCCAGCGCCGCCAGGGAGACCGCTGCCCGACTCCTTAGCCCCGATCCCCACTCCTCTCTTCCACCTCGCGCTGCCCCTCTCCTCGCCCTTCCTCGCCCCCCGCACGCGAGACCTCCCCGACCACCGCATCCCTGCTCGCGCCCAGATCCCATCGCCGTCTGGCCCATGGAGCCGCCCACTGCTCCGCTTCGCCGCCCGGCGCGTATCCCGCGCCTCCCGACCCGGTACTCCCCTGCACATGCGCCCGAGGCCGCGGCTTCCTCGTCTCGGTCCATGGGGGACTCGCCGGAGCCCAGCCGTCTGACCAGCAGCTCCTGCGCCATGCCTCTGCTCCGCCCTCCGCCTTGCTGCCCCGACGTGCCTCGTCCTCGTCGCCTTGCTGCACCACGCCTGTTGCCGGACCTCGCGTCGCCGGCCCGCTTCCTGCCGCTGCCCACGCACCGCCAGTCCTTGCTGCTGCCCACTCGAGGCCCTCGTGTTGCTTCGTTCCGGTGACCATATGGACCGCCAAGTTCGACTACAATCCTCGAGACCATTGTGTCGCACGCCAACATGAGTACGACCACAGACGGCTTACCTGCGGATGGATTTCGTCAAGTTCAACGACGACCCGTGAAGCACATGGGTACATCAAGTTCCTCTCCGAACGTGAACGACTACCATCGCCGAGACCGCAAGTACCACGACAACCCCGAAGGGATTCGGAACCGTCAAGTACCTCTTCGAAAACGAACGTGTACCCCTACTTCCAGTACCGTCACGAGAACAACTAATTCCTCTACGAACTCGAACCGCTCGAGAATGCTCCCTTGGAAGGTATAACCACCGAGACGACGCCCGTGAACGAATGTTGTGTGATGTATGAGATGCTCGTGTTTGCACCGTGTCCGATTTGTCTCTCGTTTCCATGCCACTAACCCATGGGAACCTGGTAGTCGGGAGCACCCCACCATCTCTAGCATGTTTCGCACATTCGCACGCTTCCTTTTGCACCGGTATCTCCATGAGCTACCGGAACCGATATGTTGCCGTGGCATCATTTTCGTTATCGTTGCCGTGGCACCCCTTTTGTTCCGCCATGGTGACCAAATGTTCCCTATCATATTAGATGTCAACATTTCCATAAAAATTGCTAAAAACTTGCATTGTCATTCGTATCATGATAACAACAATTAAACTGTTTAAAATGTTGTTTGTTTAAATTTGCTTAAATGCCATGCTAAAATGATTTATTTCATAACTAAATAACCATAGCTCGGATTTAAATAAATTATATATGTAAATGGGGTAGAAAAATGCATAGATTAACATGGTGCACTTTATTTTGCTGTTTAACAACTTTAAAATATGTTTTAGGCAGAACAGTAGCAAATTTGAAATATGCATATGAGGATTTTCTGGAATTGTTGTTCGTTGTTCCGGCCTCATTTAAACTTGCCTAGGTAGGTAGTTTTGTTATGCTTCATCTCTTGCCATGTTTAACAACATTTAATATTGTTGAGTACCTAAACGAGAGAGAACTAAATAACTTGTCGTGGTGTTTCGTCAATATGCAACTCATTGCATATTGAGCTCCACTTAAGTTGTAGTGTTGTTTGTTGCACTTTGCCATGCCATGCTCAGTAAACCGGACATGCATCATACTTGATTGTGCATCATGCCATGTTTATGTGATGGTTGTTTACCATGTTGTTTGTTTGTTTCCGGGTTGTTTCTCTCGTTAGCTTCGGTTTCGTTCCGGAGTTGTGAGGATTCGTTCGACTACGTCCGCTTGTCTTCTTCATGGACTTGTTCTTCTTCCTTGCGGGATCTCAGGCAAGATGACCATACCCTCGAAATCACTTCTATCTTTGCTTGCTAGATGCTCGCTCTTTTGCTATGCCTATGCTACGATACCTACCACTTGCTTATCATGCCTCCCATATTGTTAAACCAAGCCTCTAACCCACCTTGTCCTAGCAAACCGTTGTTTGGCTATGTTACCGCTTTGCTCAGCCCCTCTTATAGCGTTGTTAGTTGCAGGTGAAGATGAAGTTTGTTCCTTGTTGGAACATGGAGATGTTGTTCCTTGTTGGAACATGTTTACTTGTTGGGATATCACAATATATCTTATTTAATTAATGCATCTATATACTTGGTAAAGGGTGGAAGGCTCGGCCTTATGCCTGGTGTTTTGTTCCACTCTTGCCGCCCTAGTTTCCGTCATATCGGTATTATGTTCCCGGATTTTGCGTCTAACGCGGCCGGGTGATTTATGGGACCCCCTTGACAGTTCGCTTTGAATAAGACTCCTCCAGCAAGGCCCAACATTGGTTTTACCATTTGCCTCACCTATGCCCTTTTATTTCCCTTGGGTTTCCGAAGCCCGAGGGTCATCTTTATTTTAGCCCCCCCCCCCCCCGGGGCCAGTTCTGCTTCGAGTGCTGGTCCAAACCGAGCGATGTCCGGCGCCCCCTGGGCAATCAGGGTCTATGCCAACCCGACGTCTTTCTCATCTGGTGTGCCCTGAGACCGAGATATGTGCAGATCCTATCAGGATTTGTCGGCACATCCGGGCGGCTTTGCTGGACTTGTTTTATTACTGTCGAAATGTCTTGTAGCCGGGATTCCGACACTGATCGGGTCTTCCCGGGGAGAAGGAATATCCTTCGTTGATCGCAAGAGCTTATCATGGGCTAAGTTGGGACACCCCTACAGGGTTTGAACTTTCGAAAGCCGTGCCCGCGGTTATGTGGCAGATGGGAATTTGTTAATGTCCGGTTGTAGAAAACCCGAAGTTGATCTTAATTAAAATACATCAACCGCGTGTGTAACCGTGATGGTCTCTTCTCGGCGGAGTCCGGGAAGTGAACACGGTGTTGTAGTTATGCTTGACGTAGGTTGTTCTAGGATCACTTCTTGATCATAGTTCATCGACCGTGCTTTTGCCTTCTCTTCTCGCTCTCATTTGCGTATGTTAGCCACTATATATGCTAGTCGCTTGCTGTAGCTCCACCTCACTACCCTGTCCTACCTTTAAGCTTAAATAGTCTTGATCTCGCGGGTGTGAGATTGCTGAGTCCCCGTGACTCACAGATACTTCCAAAACCAGTTTGCAGGTGCCGATGAAACCGTGCAGGTGACGCATCCGAGCTCAAGGAGGAGCCCGATGAAGATCTTGTTCATTGTGTTGTTTCGTTTCAGTTGATCGGTAGTGGAGCCCAGTTGGGACGATCGGGGATCTGTGTAGCATTTGGGGTAGTCTTCTTTTATTTTGGTTCCGTAGTCGGACCTTGATTGTATTTGTATGATGTAATGTTTTACTCATGTATTGTGTGAAGTGGCGATTGTAAGCCAACTATGTATCTCTTTCCCTTATGTATTACATGGGATGTGTGAAGATTACCTCACTTTACTCATGTATTGTGTGAAGTGGCGATTGTAAGCCAACGCGTCAGAATCCGGAACGCAATGATGGGAGTCAGGCGAACCCGCCGCCACCACCTCCGCCTCCGGAGGCTTGGCAAGCCTTGATGACTGCCACAAATGCCAACGCTCAGATTCTGATTCAGCTCATGCAAGAACGCAACCAAGGGCAAGGCAATCAAGGGAATCAAGGCCAAGGCAACAATCAACCTCACTTCGCTACTCTCAATCAATTTCTGGCAAATCAGCCGAAGTCTTTCAGCTACTGTGCCGAGGCGACTGATGCCGATGATTGGCTCGTCGACATCAACAAGCATTTTGAATGTAGCAATGTCAGACCTGAGGATTTTGTCAAGTTTGCCTCTTTTCAACTCAAGGACCAAGCTGCCGTGTGGTATCAACAATACAAAGATTCCAGAGGAGGTCGTGTGATTACCTGGGATGATTTCTGCCGAGACTTCAAAGCTCACCACATTCCACAAAGTGTTGTTGAGAGCAAGCATGAGGAGTTCCGCAATTTTAAGCAAGGCAGCTTGTCCGTGTATCAATACGACATCTAGTTTCAGAAACTTGCTCGCTTTGCTAAACAAGACGTTCCTGATGAGAAGAGCATGATTTATCAATTCAGAGGAGGCCTCAGAGAAGATCTGCAATTAGCTCTCGTGCTTTTTGAGCCGAAAAAGTATGATGAATTCTACAACATGGCGCTGAAACAAGAAGGTGCCCAGCTCAAGTGCGAGGCTTCTAAGAAGAGAGTCAGGGACGCAGTTCAGTCCTCTTCTTCCTCACTAGTGGCAACCAAGCAACAGAAGTTCTGGTTGCCTCCTCCTCCTCCGTTCCGTCAGCCTTACCAGCAGAAGAACAAAGGTGGTCATGGACCTTCCCACCCACCCAACCCTGGATATCAGAACAAGTCTCAGAATCAAGCTCCAAGGTCTAATGCTCCTTATCATCGTCCGCTCTTAGAGGTGACTTGCAACAAGTGTCAGCAAAAGGGTCACTATGTGAACAAGTGCTTCAACCAAAGGCGCCTTCCGCCTCCTCCTCCTGTGAGATCTTCAAGCAATGCAGTGGTCAAGCATAATCCCAAACATGCTAAGGTGAACATGATGAACGCAGCTCAGGCAGATGATTCTTCAGAAGTGATCATGGGTAACCTTCCTGTTAATGATATTCCTGCAAAAGTCTTATTTGATACTGGTGCTTCGCATTGTTTCATGTCGAGACCGTTTTTTGCCAAGCATGAATTCACTTCTTCAAATTTGGGTAAACCCATGGATATCGTTTCTCCGGGCAAGCGTTTGAGCTCTAGTTTGGTGGTTCCGGATGTTTCCATCAAGATGGGAGACTATAAATTCTTGTCTAAACCAATGGTTCTTGGTGACTCGGATATTGATCTAATTCTCGGGATGGACTGGCTTTCTAAGCACAAGGCTCAGCTTAATTGTACTGCCAGGGAAATTCAATTGACACACTCTTCTGAGGATGTGATCATCTATGCCGCTCGTGATGAAACCATTCGGTTGTTTTCTCTCAATGAGAAGGGCGAGTTGGATGCAATCTCTCAGATTCCAGTCGTCTGTGAGTACCAAGACGTCTTTCCGGAAGAGCTTCCGGGTATGCCTCCTCACCGGCCAGTTGAATTTGTTATCGATCTTGAGCCTGGCACGGAACCCGTTTGCAAGCGTCCATACAAGCTTGGACCAAAAGAGTTGAAGGAATTGAAGAAACAACTCGATAAACAAGAGTGTCTGGGTCTGATCAGACCGAGTTCATCTCCTTGGGGTTGTGGTGTTCTTTTTGTCCAGAAGAAGGATGGCACAGACCGACTTTGTGTCGATTACCGTCCATTGAACAAGAAGACTATCAAGAACAAGTATCCACTTCCCAACATCAATGAGCTATTCGAGCAGCTTAAAGGTGCTAAAGTGTTCTCCAAGCTTGACCTTCGTATGGGCTACCATCAGATCCGAATTCGTGAAGAAGATATTCCCAAAACAGCATTTAGAACAAGCTTTGGTTCTTACGAATACACTGTCATGTCTTTCGGCCTTGTCAATGCTCCTCCAACTTTCTCTCGAATGATGAACTTCATCTTCAACCCCTACACCAATGAATTTGTCTTGGTCTATCTCGATGATATATTGGTCTTCTCCAAGAATAAGAAGGATCATGCCAAACATTTGCGATTGGTGCTCGACAAGCTCAGAGAGTATCAATTCTATGCGAAGTTCTCCAAATGCGAATTTTGGCTTGATGAAGTTCTTTACCTTGGGCATATCATCTCTGCCAAGGGCATCACTGTTAATCCTGAGAAGGTGTCTGCAGTTCTAAATTGGGAACCTCCTCAGAACGTCAAGCAGCTTCGAAGTTTTCTTGGACTTGCAAGCTATTGCCGAAGATTTGTTGAGAATTTCTCAAAGATCGCAAAGCCTCTTTCCAACCTCCTCCAGAAGCATGTGAAGTATGTCTGGTCTCCTAAGTGTGACGTCGCTTTCAACACTCTCAAAGAGAAACTCGTCACTGCTCCGGTTTTGACCCCTCCTGACGAATCCAAGCCATTTGAAGTTTTCTGCGATGCTTCTCTTCAAGGTCTCGGTGTTGTGCTAATGCAAGAGAAGAAAGTTGTGGCCTATACCTCTCGTCAGTTGAAGCCCAACGAAAAGAACTACCCACTCACGACCTTGAGTTGGCGGCAGTTGTTCATGCTCTAATAACATGGAGACATCTCCTGTTGGGAAGGAAAGTGGACATATTCACCGATCACAAGAGTCTTAAGTACATCTTCACTCAGCCCAACCTCAACCTCAGGCAGACTCGATGGGTCAAGATGACTCAAGAGTATAATCCGAGTATTGAATATACTCCAAGCAAGTCCAATGTGATTGCAGATGCTTTGAGCAGGAAGGCTTATTGCAATAGCTTAATCCTCAAGCCCTTTCAACCGGATCTTTGTGAAGCTTTCCGCAAAATGAATCTCCAAGTTGTTCCTCAAGGCTTTCTTGCCAACCTCACAGTCTCTCCTACTTTGGAAGATCAAATTCGTGAGGCACAACTCTTGGATACCATGGTGAAGAAGGTGAAACGTGGTATTGACAAGGGCATCTCCAAATACAAGTGTTATCGCCTTGATGACAAAGATACTCTCTTCTTCGAGGATCAAACTGTGGTTCCTAAGGGTGATCTTCGTAAAGTCATTATGAACGAGGCTCACAATTCACTCCTATCCATTCATCCTGGAAGTACGAAGATGTACCATGGCCTCAAGCAGTCGTATTGGTGGACTCGAATGAAGCAAGAAATTGCTCAATTCGTGAATGAATGTGATGTCTGCAGGAGAGTGAAAGCAGAACACCAACGACCGGCTGGTCTCCTCCAACCTCTTGCCATTCCAGAATGGAAGTTTGATCATATCGAAATGGACTTCGTGACTGGTTTTCCAAAGTCCAAGCGTGGAAATGATGCTATCTTCATTGTCATTGACAAGCTCACTAAAGTGGCTCATTTTTTGCCTATCAAAGAATCCATCACAGCAGCTCAGCTGGCAGAGCTATACACCTCCAGAATTGTCTCTTTGCACGGCATTCCACAATTGATTTCTTCAGATCGTGGAAGCATCTTCACCTCTAAATTCTGGGACTCCTTCCAGAAGGCCATGGGCACCAACATTCGCTTTAGCACAGCTTTCCATCTTCAAACTAGTGGCCAAGTCGAGCGAGTTAATCAAATTCTCGAAGATATGCTCAGGGCTTGTGTCATCTCTTTCGGCATGAAGTGGGAGGATTGTCTTCCATATGCCGAGTTCTCTTACAACAACAGCTTTCAAGTGAGTTCGGGCAAGGCCCCATTCGAGATCCTCTATGGCAGAAAGTGTCGTACTCCTTTCAATTGGTCAGAGACGGGTGAACGCCAACTTCTTGGCAACGACTTGATCACAGAGGCTGAAGATATGTGCAAAGTCATTCGTGAGAACCTCAAAGCCGCGCAATCGCGCCAGAAGAGCTACTATGATAGCAAGCACCGTGATTTGGCTTTCGAGATCGGAGACCATGTCTACCTCCGCGTCTCTCCAATGAAAGGCACTCGTCGCTTCGGTATCAAAGGGAAGCTTGCCCCTAGATACGTGGGTCCTTTCAAGATCATTGGCAAAAGAGGCGATCTCGCCTATCAACTTGAGCTTCCCTCCAACTTCGCAAACGTGCACGATGTGTTTCACGTGTCACAGCTTCGCAAGTGCTTCAAGACGCCTGAGCGCACTATCAACTTCAAAGAGATTGATCTCCAAGAAGACTTGTCTTATCATGAGCATCCCGTTGCTATTCTTGAAGAAATTGAGCGCAAGACTCGCAACAAGTCCCTTAAATTCCTGAAAGTGAAGTGGTCACACCATTTAGACCGAGAAGCCACCTGGGAACGTGAGGACCACCTCCGTTCCGAATATACGGAGTTCTTTCAGTCCTAGATCTCGGGACGAGATCCTCTCGTAGTGGTGGAGTGTTGTAACACCCCGGATGTAACTTGCCATAATTGTACTCCAACTCTTGCCATTTTTGGCACTAAGTTATGATATTCCTTCCGTGGTTGGGTTCTTCTTCATTTTGCTTTTTGTCCGTGTCATGCATTTCATATCATGTCATCATGCGCATCGCATTTGCATACGTGTTCGTCTCATGCATTTGAGCATTTTCCCCGTTGTCCGTTTTGCAATCCGGCACTCCTACGTCCTTCGGCGCCCCTTTTTACCTATTTTCGTGTGCGGGCGTTAAACATTTCCGGATTGGACCGAGATTTGCCATGCGGACTTGGTTTACTACCGATAGACTGCCTGTCAAGTTTCGTACCATTTGGACTTCGTTTGATACTCCAACGGTTAACCGAGGGACCGAAAAGGCCTCGTGTGTGTTGCAGCCCAACACCCCTCCAAACTGGCCCAAACCCCACCAAAAACCCCTCCATCATTTCGGTCGTTCGATCACGATCGTGTGGGCGAAAACTACACTCCATTTGAAGCCTCCTATCCCCTCCTACCTATAAATATAGCTCCTTCCCGAAATTTTTGGGTCTCCCCTACCATAAACCTAGCTCCTCTCCCTCTCGCCGCGCCGGACACGTCCGGTCCGGCCGGACGAAGTCGCGCCGCCGCCCGCAGCCACTGGCGTCGCGCCACGTGGCCTCATCGCCGCCCCCGCGCTGCCGGCCCGCCAGGCCCGGGGCGGGCCCCCCCGAGCCCGCGAGCTCCAGCCGCACGCCGCGGCCCGAGCCGCCTCTGCGCCGCCTCCCGCGCGCCACCCGCTCCTCGCCGCCGCCGCCCCGCGCGCCGTCTCACCGCCGCCGTGCCTTCCCGCGCCGGCGCCGACTCCTCGCCGCCGCGCGTCGCCGCGGAGCCGCGCCCGCTCCTCCCCGCCGTCGCCGGCCTCACCTCCGGCTAGATCCGGGCCGGCGCCGCCCGGATCCGGCTCCCCACGCAACTCCGGCTGCCTCCCTCTTCTCCGGCGAGGATCCAGGCGAACATCGGGATCCGCACCGCGAGGAACCCTAGATCCCGTTGACTTTCTCGGAGGTCGTTTTTTCCACCAAGTCATTTCTGCTGTTATTATTTGCACCTGTTCATCGCATCATAACTCTGCATCTGTGGCCCCGTTTTGGGCGTGTAGCATATCAAATTGTCCGTCTCGCCGAGTACATCATTTCAGCTCATTGCATCAGTTTCATTTGAACTCATATTGGTGCCCGAAATACTGTTGGAAGAGTGCTAATTTCTGTTAGTTTCAGATCTGTTTCAGCACATGCACTTTTGTCATTTTTTCCATGATTGATGTGTGCATCCTATGATCTTGAGCTCTACATGTGTTTTGGTCTATGCCATGCCATCTTTACAGGGGTATATTACATGTATTTTTGTGATCTATGTGGTGACTATCACAAGCTTGCAAACTAGGCATCATGTTGTTGCTGATTTCAGGGACTTAGAATTTCACCAAGTTTTTCCCTGTTGTTCTTTTTATGCCATGTATTCATGTTGCTACAGAGAGATCCATGACTCTTCTGAGCATGATCAGTAAGGATGTTTTGTTTATATAGTTATGCTCTATCCATCCATGGAACTTTTGGCAATTATGGAGTGCCATAGCATGACTCAATCTTGCTCTACTTTTGCTATAAAATGTTCCTGGCAGATTGTTAACTTGTTTAGCGATGTTGCCGAGGTTGTTGCTATTGATCCATGCACGCTATGTTGTTGTTCTTTCCATGTTTATCTTCTATGCCATGCCTAGTTGCTGGGTGCATTCTTAGCTTTTCATGAAATGACTCGTGGTGAGTGCATTGAGCTCGTTTACATGTCTACTTGATATCTGATTTTGCCATGTCCAGTTTTCTGCTAAGTCTGAAATCTGTAACGAAACTTGCTATGTTTACATGGGGGCCATCATATCTTCTGAACCCTTTTGGCCCATGGTCAGTAAGGGATTTTTGTTCTATGCTTGGAGTAGATTCATTCCATGCCTTGTTTTTCTATATTATGTTCCTGTAGCATGTCGTTTTCTTGCTCTAAACATGTCATCCTGATGTCAATTTCTGGCATGTTATTTTCACCAAGTCTGTGAACCTGTTATCTTTTGCACTTTTGCCATGCTTGTTTGAACCTGCTCTGTTGTGTTTTAGCCGTATCTCAGTGTTCATATTTTGTCAGGCATCTTGAGTAGATCACTACTATATGCTTTGTTGTTATGTTTGAGTGCAGTAGCTTAGTTTCTTGTTGCACTCTAAGTGGCATTATGCTGTTAATCGCAGATTATGCCATCCTTGTTTTGCTTGTCATTTGCAAACCGTGTATCCGATTCCGGTGATCTTTATATCGATTTCCACCGAAATCATCTCACCTTTCCAGCGGCATACTTGGTTTGCCAAGAATATGCCTTGTTCATCTTTTCTTTCCGGAGCACGCATATGCATTGCATACCACATCTCGCATATCATGCCATGTTTTGCATCATGTTGCTTGCGCATTGCATCGTGGTTGATAGTTGTTCCTTTGCTTGTGTTCTTGTTTTGGATAGAGCCAGGAGACGAGTACGTGAATGAGGAACCTGTTGAGAACACTTACGAGGATCAAGCTTTCGACAACTCTGAGAACCTTGCAGGCAAGATGACCATACCCTCGACATCACTTCTATCTTTGCTTGCTAGTTGCTCGCTCTTTTGCTATGCCTATGCTACGATACCTACTACTTTCCTATCATGCCTCCCATATTGACATGCCAAACCTCTAACCCACCATGTCCTAGCAAACCGTTGATTGGCTATGTTACGCTTTTTGCTCAGCCCCTCTTATAGCGTTGCTAGTTGCAGTGAAGTTGAAGTTCGCTCCATGTTGGAACATGGATATGTTGGGATATCACAATATATCTTATTTAATTAATGCATCTATATACTTGGTAAAGGGTGGAAGGCTCGGCCTTATGCCTGGTGTTTTGTTCCACTCTTGCCGCCCTAGTTTCCGTCATACCGGTGTTATGTTCCTTGAGTTTGCGTTCCTTACAAGGTTGGGTGATTTATGGGACCCCCTTGACAGTTCGCTTTGAATAAGACTCCTCCAGCAAGGCCCAACCTTGGTTTTACCATTTGCCACCGAGGCCTTTTTCCCTTGGGTTTCGCGGACTCAAGGGTCATCTTTATTTTACCCCCCCCCCCCCCCGGGCCAGTGCTCCTTTGAATGTTGGTCCGAACCGAGCAGCCTGCGGGGCCACCACGGGGAAACTCGAGGCCTGGTTTTACTCGTAGCTTGACTTATCCGGATGTGCCCTGAGAACGAGATATGTGCAGCTCCTATCGGGATTTGTCGGCACAATCGGGCGGCTTTGCTGGTCTTGTTTTACCATTGTCGAAATGTCTTGTAGCCGGGATTCCGAGACTGATCGGGTCTTCCCGGTAGAAGGAATATCCTTCGTTGACCGTGAGAGCTTATAATGGGCTAAGTTGGGACACCCCTGCAGGGTATTATCTTTCGAAAGCCGTGTCCGCGGTTATGGGCAGATGGGAATTTGTTGATGTCCGGTTGTAGAGAACTTGACACTTGACTTAATTAAAATACATCAACCGCGTGTGTAACCGTGATGGTCTCTTTTCGGCGGAGTCCGGGAAGTGAACACGGTTTGAGTTATGCATGAACGTAAGTAGTTTCAGGATCACTTCTTGATCACTTCTAGCTTCACGACCGCGCTTTGCCTCTCTTCTCGCTCTCATTTGCGTATGTTAGCCACCATATATGCTTAGCGCTTGCTGCAGCTCCACCTCATTACCCCATACTTCCTATAAGCTTAAATAGTCTTGATCTCGCGGGTGTGAGATTGCTGAGTCCCCGTGACTCACAGATTCTACCAAAACAGTTGCAGGTGCCGACGATGCCAGTGCAGATGACGCAACCGAGCTCAAGTGGGAGTTCGACGAGGAATGTGGCCGTTACTATGTTTCCTTTCCTGATGATCAGTAGTGGAGCCCAGTTGGGACGATCGGGGATCTAGCATTTGGGGTTGTCTTCTTTCTTTTGGTTCTGTAGTCGGACCTTGATTGTACTATGTATGATGATTGTTTAAGTTATGTATTATGTGAAGTGGCGATTGTAAGCCAACTCTTTATCCCATTCTTGTTCATTACATGGGATTGTGTGAAGATGACCCTTGCGACAAAACCACCATGCGGTTATGCCTCTAAGTCGTGCTCCGACACGTGGGAGATATAGCCGCATCGTGGGTGTCACAAAGGGGCCGACCGCGTAGCGTGCTGCGGACGCCGAGGCGCATCGGCAGGCGCGCGGGGGTGGCCCGAGGTGGTTGGAGGCGTCGGGCAGAGGGCGGCTACAGTACGGGAGCGTACTGTAGCGCGCTCCAGAGCGCCCATATGGCCGGCATGGCATTTTCTATGCCTTGTGGGCATGTCCAACCGTGTCCAGTAGCTCAAAGGTGGAGTAAAGAAGTAGGGAGAGGCATTGGATGCTCTGGATGGCCACTGGGGTGAGGAGAGAAGAAGAAGAAGGGTGCAGATGGGTTGTCCAGAGAGAGAAAGTGGGGTTTTACCCATCCAATAATGGAGCTGTGGATTTGCCATTGTTACTGGAGGTGAAAGGGGACTAGGAGGAGCTGTGGTAAAAAGTTGAGCTCAAGGAGAATAGTTTTAGTGGTCAAAATGGTGATTTTTGAAAAGTGGCAAAAGGTGTTTGATAACGGTTTTGACAAGCAAATGATTTCCAATTGCCATAAGACTCCACAGGGTGAATTGACACATATAATTAGGGCCTTTCACCAATTTGGAGCTTATTTGGGCAAAGTTGCCAATGCAACTTTTGTAAACCCTAGAATTTAACAGAAATGGACTTGTGTAGATCTAGTTGAGCAAATCACTTCTCCTTGATGCACCACTTGGTGTAGTTGCCTCATTTGGTCATGTGAACATGCTCACAAAACTTGGGGTCAAGGAGAGAAAGTTGGTAGTATAAACTTGTTCAAATATGGTTCTGGTCAGAGAGGGTTTTGGGGCATTTTGGTGAACCAAAATGACTTTAATTGACATGCGGCTTTGCAAGGTGATCACAATACGCATTTGTGACTTGCTGGATTTTCCTTGGATTTTTATGAAAATATTTCCTGTAGAAATATTTCAAATCCTTGAAATGGGCAGAAATAGTTTTGGGAAGTTTTGTCCAATATTTTGATCATAACCATGTGTTGAAACTCATATATATGGAAAATATATGCCCACTGAGTTTCTCTGATTTTTCTCAAATATTTTTAAAAAAATAAAAATAATTTTTCCCTATTAAAGACCATTTCTGGCCTTAAGAAAAAGCCTTTAAATAAAATAGAAGAATAACTTTTAAAATTATATTTTTGTGGTTTTTGGGTGTCCTATATCAAATAGGAGTCAAATATATTTTTGGAAAGATTTTTACTGGCGTTAATTAAGTACTTGCAGTACAACCCTCAATTCAGGGGGTTTTGGAAAACTAATTTTTGAAAATACTTTTTGGCCAAATTGTTTTTGTAAGAAAATACTATATTGCTCTGTACACATGGCATGATCATTGGGCAGAAGTTTGGGGCAAGGAGATGAAGTATAGAAGGTGAAACTATGTTGATTTTAAAAAGCACTTGGAAAACCACAGAGAGAAAACCAACTCCAAAATAAAAAGCCAAATAATGCAAAAGTTTTTGTTGGTCCAAAATTTTCATGCTTTATTAATGCAAATGAAATGTTACAAAATGCAGGGTGTGACATGGCGGCGCAGGCTGCGGGCGGCGCGGGCTGCTGGTGGCCTCCTCTACCGTGGCTGCGCCAGGTGCTGGTGGCACCGCGGCAGATGGTGGTGGTGGTGCGGGCTGGAGGTCGGAGTCGGCGGCTACGGCGGCTTTTCCGGATCTGGCCTCTCGGCGGCGCGGGCCGCGACGGCTAGGGCTGCGGCCGGCGGCCTTGACCGAGGCCCCCTCGGCTGGTCAGGGTGGCGGTGTAGTGGCGGTGGTTCCGGTGGTGCGTGCCCGGCGGCTCCGGCGCTTGGAGCTCGCCGGGCAACGCGGATGGGTAGCGGCCGGGCGTGGCTGCTGCTCCGGCCGTGGGCGGCGGCATGGGCAGGTCTCGGTGGCCTTCCGTTGTCGTGGCGGCTTCACGGTGGCTCGATGGATCTGTCCGCGGCAACGGTCGGCTCCTCCGGCATCGGTTTGTCTGCGTTCGGACCGTCTCGTCCTTCACCCCATCTCCTCGTCGCCCGGGCGCTACTTCCATTAAAGGGCTAGCCCTCTCCCAGCTGTGGTCCACCGCTCGTCTCGCGCCCGTTGCCGCAGGACAGAGCTCATCTCGCGCACGATGCAGCTGGACCGAGCTCGTCTCGCGCACGATGCAGCAGGACTGACCTCGTCCCCCTCTCGTCGCTGCAGGACCGAGCTCATCTCACGCTTGGGGCAGCAGGATGGGTCGGTGGATGCCAGTTCTGTCCGACCTATTGGGTCTCGACGCTGGGGGTTGCCCAGGGGCGCGAAAGGTGGGACCTTTCCGCTCCTCTCTTTCGTTGGGGTGCGGCGGGTCACGGGTGAGGTGGTGTCGAGGTCTTGGATGCTGGGGCGGCGACCCTGGTGGTGGTGGTTGCGCGGTGCTCTTGGACAAAGCCCGTGCCTTGGTGCTGCCCAGTCATCATGGTCGTGTGGGCGGCGTGGTTGCCGGGGTGTGGCGTTCGGTGGCGGTGATTGTTGGCCGAGGTGAAAACCTGCTCTATCTTCGGACGGACCGGCGGCGGCGAAGATCGCTCCCTTCTTGAAGGCGTCGTCGCGGCTCTCATTGCCCGTCATGCGGCTCCGGGGGAAACTCTGATCCTTGGATCGGGGGTGGCGGCGCTCCGTCGTCGTATCCTTCCTGAAGGCGTCGCCTTGGAGCACATGGTTCGTCATATGTAGCTTCATATCTTCGGGGCGGTAGTGCTAGGAGTGGTGTTCCTGCGCTCAGCGCCTATGTATCCTGTCTTGGGTGTGTGCGTGTGTTGCGGTGGCGTGGCGTATCGTTGTATTGGATGCTTGTGGTTTGGTGCTTTATATATAAAGCGGGGCGAAAGCCTTTTTCGATAACATTTTCACACGTCGGTTGCAGTTTTTCCACCTCGCCATCGAAGAATCCTCCCTCGTGTCACCGCCTATCCCAGCAAAGCCGGTCACAACAGAAGCCGTAGTTCATGGGCTTGTGGTTCCCATCTAGCCAGCACGACGCATCCTGCTTGTTGCAGTGTCGCCGACCCTTGCAGCTCGCTTGACGGGCGGCCAAGCAGCGCCCGATGGCGAGCAGGGGCGAAGGCTGCAGCACTGGTGCCCGTCCCCTATGCATTGCAGGTGTTGACATCAACCTTGAGGGAGATGGTGAAAAAGGAGGAGGAGGAGGAGGAGCTAGAGCTCACTTGGGCAACCAGGGGAGGGGTGCATCGGCCGCGCACTTCATCGAGGGACAAAGGAGGTCGCAACGGGGCGAAGGCGCGCGATCGGCTCGAGGAGCACCGCGGGGATAACAATGGAGACATTTTTTTAAAAGGAGGTCCCCTTTCAATAACAATGGAGATTTTAGTCAACGGGCATGGAGAAAGAGGACGAGGGGGTGAGGGGAAATTGATGTGCTGGCCCGTCGAAGAGATACGTGTGTGCGAGAGGGCCGGGCATTAGTCTAGTACGAGATGATTGTGGGACGCACAATTCATTCGATCCCACGGCCAGCATCCGATCGGCATGAGCGCCGGCCGATCGCTGCAACAAATCGTTTATATTACAATAATCCCAGCATTTCGTCGTCGTCGGAAAAAAAAACCAGCATTTGCTAGTGGATCCTATATGATGCCGGTGGGCGTCATATAGTCACGGCATCGCTGAAGCCCTACCAAAATGGACCGGCCAATTCGGCGAGTGTGAATTGGCTTCGTATTTTTTTTTGTTCGTGACTAGAAGCTGGTTTTCTTGTATGTATAGTTTTCTGTTTTAGTTTTCTGTTAGGTTGTCTGTTTCTGTTTTTTCTTCTTTATTATTTTTATCTTTATTTTTATCCTTTTCAAGTTTGTTTTTCTTTTTTCAAATACACACAGAATTTGTTTAGTACACGGTGACCATCTTTGAAATACACACTGAGCGGTTTTACTTATAATGAACAGTTTTTGCCATATACTTTGAATATTTTTAATATACGATGAACTTCTAATATATATGCATAGAAAGTAAACCCGTTGGCGTCATACAGGAGGACTCTCCAGACAACCATGTTTCTCATCGGCCGTTGTGCTCTGATAGGCCAATTTAAGGGGCTTGTCCAAGAGCGATTAGTTGACGAGCGCTCTTTCGGGAGCCACCCAACGATCACTTGGGTAGGCTGAGAGGGGTGTTGGCGTGCTCTTAGCCGTTGCCACGTGTTGTCCTCTCGACACTCCCTTCGAATTTTATTTTATTTTATTTGTCACACGTGTTTTCAACTTTTTGGACGGATTTTTCCCAGTTTCTTCAGCTTTTAGGTCTTCCATCGGTCTTTCTAAGATTTTTGGATGAAATAAATTTTGGAAAAAAAGTTTTTTTGAGCGAAAAAACGCATTCTTTTCTTCGGCGGGAGGCACGATTTTGCTTCCACCAGAGGCATAGATTTTCTTTCGTGAGAGGCGCGGCTGTCGGATCACGGGTTCCGGCAGACCCTTAAGGTTCGAACTCTAGAGTGCGCGCGGAGATCGTGCCCTCTACCTCTCCGTCTCGTAACGATCTAACTAGTGCAAGAACAACACAAGAGACACAGAGTTTATACTAGTTCGGGCCACCATTGTGGTGTAATACCCTACTCTAGTTTGTGGTGGGTGGATTGCCTGTTGGGCTGATGATGAAGAACAGTACAAGGAAGAACAGCCTCGCGAGGGTCTGTTCTTAGCTAGGGGATGAACTGCTAGGGGAGTTCGATCGCCCTTCTCTCTCTCTCTCTAGATGCCGGATTAGATGCCTCTAGATACTGAATCAGGTCCCTCTACCCTGGGGGTGGCTAGTCCTATTTATAGGCAAGGCCCTGGGCCTCTTCCCAAATATTGAGCGAGAAGGGAGCCAACAATTGGCCAATTTGAAGGGGAACATCTAGTACACTTATCCTAACTAAAGTTGGTCTTCGCCTGCCAAAGGCCTTGTGGTGACGCCGTCCTGGGCTCCATGGTGACCTCCTTCCCACCGTTGGACTGGTCTTGGTCTCGTTGCACCGAAATGGGTGCCTTTGCTTGATCCTCTCGCCTGCGCTTGCCCCCTTTGCACCAAAGAGAAAAGGGAGACGCTGCGCGGGCTGGCGCCCGCCTGGCACCCTTGGTCGTCATGGCTTGCGTCATGGGCACCTCGTGAGGTACCCGCCTTGATCTCTCCGCCTCCTCGCGAGCCAGCCTAAGGAGGCCGTGCTTGAGGAAGCGTCGTGTCGTCCGCCTCGCGAGGCTTGGCCCCTCGCGAGGGTCTTGAGCCTTGTGTTGATGAAGATGGGCCACGCTGGGCCCCCATTTGAACCACGCCGCAGGCCGCAGGCAGGCAAGTCTGGGGACCCCCGTTCCCAGAACGCCGACAGCGGCCGTGCCTCTCGGTAACTAAAAAAGGCACCATTTTTGCTTCCGCAAGAGGCGCGATTGTGCGTCTCAGAAACGGAAAAAGAACGTGTTTTCTATTTCTTTTTTCTTCTGTGAGAGGCTCGATTTTTCTTCCAAAAGAGGCACGGTTTTGATTCTGCGAGAGGCACGTCCCTGCCTCTTGAAGACGAAAAAACTTGTTATCTCTATTTTTTCCTTCTGTAAGAGGCACGGTTTTGCTTCTGCAAGGGGCACAATTTTGCTTCCTCAAGAGACACGGCCTTGCCACTCGGAAATTAAAAAATGTGTGTCTATTATTTATTTTCTTTCACAAGAGGCACGTTTTTACTTTGGTGAGATGCACGTTTTTGCTTTCGTGAGAGGCATAGCCGTGCCTCTCAGAAATGGCTTTTGGAAAGGAGAAAAACGGGTTCCGGGTTCCTTTTTTGTCCCCTTTTTTCTGGAAAAAAAATTTATCAAAAGAGGCAATATCACCGGTAGTCATAGAACTTGCGCTGGATGTTCGGTTTGGTGCTAAAACTTTAAAAATACGGATATGTGGTCATCTAACTTGCTATGTGGTGCAAATACGGTGCTTTCTACTATCTAGGCGTACACCTTGACTTGCCAGCATGGCATGGCCCACATGTCATTCTGAGAGTAGATTTTTTCAGATAACTCCCTAAATTAATTAGGCAGAAAAGCCTAGGTGGGACCCACCTGTCAGTGCAGAGTATAAAGAGAAAAAAATTACATTAGGCTGAAAAAGTGATGGTTCGAATTTGTCGGGTGTTTCGAATCCACGCCATTCTGCCCGCAAGCTCACCTCTAGAACCACCCAACAACGCATATCAGATGCTTAAACTGGATCTTTATCATTTATATCCTTTGCTTAAAACACACTGAGATAGGCTACGCTTAGTGCAACCCATTTTGCACCATTTAAAAAAAATAGTTTAGGAGAGGGTCTCCCACGTCAACCTCGAGGTTGACACACCCGACAACATAACATGGAAGTTCACTATTGACGGTTTCTACTCAGCGACGTCGGCCTACAAGGCGCAATTCTTGGGCCATAATGACACAACCATGATCCCGATCGTTTGGAAGATTTGGGCTCCTCTTAAATGTAAGTTTTTCGCGTGGCTGGCAATCAACAATAGGATTTGGACGGCAGACAGGCTTCAACGTCGTGTGTGGCCAAACTGTAATCTTTGTCGACTATGCAAACAAGTCCAGGAGTCGGCGGCCCACCTACTATTTCAATGCCAATACACTATTAAGTTTGGCGCATGGTCAAAGATTGGCTTGGTCTCCGGGATGTGCATCCTTCTGATTGCAGTGACGCGACTTCCGTCAAAGAGTGGTGGAGCCACAATGCTAACAGGAAAACCCAATCGCGAAAGCCACTTGCTTCCTTGATGGTTCTCATCTCTTGGGAATTATGGAAAGAGAGGAATGCACGGATCTTCTGTAACGGGGCCGTTCCAGTGATTGTCATTGTCACTAGGATTAAAGAGAAAACCTCGCTTTGGGGCATTGCGGGTCGAAGCACTTGAGTAATGTAATGCCGCGAGAGTAATTATTGTAATTCGACCATGGGCCTTAAACCTCTAAAACTTCTCTCTTAATCAATGAAAATGGCAAATCTTTTGCCTCGTTTAAAAAAAGATAGTAAGTCAATCATGATCTCAATATTAAAAATAGCGTTTAAATATTCATGTGTTATATATATTGTAACTAACGAAATAACTTACTTTTAATTTGTTCAAGTATTATCTTTCAAATATTTATGAATTCTAAAAAATATTTTTGTAATTTAAAATAATGCAAAATTACAAATAAACAATAATATTTTAATTATACAAACATTTAAATAATTATATGCACATTTTAATAGTTCAATGTTCGTATAATTAAAAAAATATTCACACTTAAAATTTAAACCGTTGATAAGGATATTCTATCATGTCTAACATTTAAATTATATAATATTTTTTAAATATAAGTCGTCAGTAAAAATATTATATCCGTATTAACTAAATATTTTTTGATACATTAAGCATATTTGTTGAATAAACATTTCAAACGTCAATATTTACTATTTTTATATAATAGATAGGTTTATATTTAAATGTTTTATGTACTAATCAACGTTTATATGTATATTTTTAACACACAAATATTTGAGCACAACTTTATTACCTACGTTTTACAATTATGTTAAAGAAAATAGCGTTTACAAAAACGGGATGCAGTATGTGGCTTGGTTCAATACAAATTGTTATCTAGGTAAG
The DNA here is from genome assembly GCA_032464435.1 of Aegilops umbellulata. Lineage (NCBI taxonomy): Eukaryota > Viridiplantae > Streptophyta > Magnoliopsida > Poales > Poaceae > Aegilops > Aegilops umbellulata. The sequence continues at coordinate 295,328,686 of CP136060.1, forward strand.
CCAGTAGATCGTCAGTGGTGTACTGGCTAGAGCTGCTCATTTATGTGCGTTATAGGTGGTCGATCTTTTTCAAAAAAAAAAATGAGGGGTTTTCATGCAAAAATTCGGCGCAGCGTTTGGCTTTTTTGAAACAAAAATAGTAGAGTGTTATTTGCAAAAATGAATCATCACTCACTGAGAGGTGGGCCGGTACACACATGTGTGTCCGCGTACGCGTGCTGTGACTGTATCTGCACATTTGAGTCAAGTTAAATGACCATAAATCTGTATTTTCAAATTTCTAGCACCAAACTAAACATTCAACCCAAGTTGTATGACTCCCAATAATATTACCTCTTGTCAAAATTTATCAACATTGGATTTAGTTTTGAATATCTCGCCGCGGGGAATCCAATGATAAAAACGGTTCGAGATTTGAACACACGGTTTAAAAGATAAGACATTTTGAATAAACAGATCTATGAAAAATAAGGAAAACTCTCAGGTCCCGACAAGTGTTGTCGCAACCTGAGGAGCAGAAAGTGATCTTTGAAATGAGTATTCCTAAATTAGTGATTTCGGGCTTGTCTTCGCAAATCCATTTGGATAATACTAAGCTCATCAGAGAAGGTCCACCCTCACGCAGACTGCGAGGTCCTGTATGCTTAAAGAAACGAAATGTGATATTCGCAGGGGCGCCCTTATGTCTCGCATTCAGCGAAATAGAGAGAACCTTCGCTGAAGGGTGCCACGAATTGGGCCGGCCCAGGCGAGCGGGAAACAACGACCTCTTTTTTTTCATGTTTTCTCTATTTATTTTTTGCTTTCTTATTTTAATTTTGTTTATACTTACAAATGTTCTAAAGAAATGTATTAAAGAAATCGCCCTACATAAAAATATTGACCAAGCATTTAAAAAAATATGTGTATAAAGAAAATATTTATCTTGTATACAGAAAATGTATATAAAAAATGTGTATGAAACAATTTGATTATGTATTAAAAAAAGTTAATCAAGTATTTAAAAAATGTTGGACAAGTTTTTGAAAAATGTTAAGCAAGCATTTGGAAAATATTGTATGTGTATAGAAATGTTTTTGACCGTGTATTAAAAAATGATGAATTTTGTATCATGGATATAAAAATGTTAATCAATCATTTGAAAATTGTTCAACAAGTATTTTAAAAAAAAAATGTGTATAGAAAAATGTTGACCATGTATTAAAAATTGATGAAGAAAATGGACATGTATATAAAAATGTTAATCAAGCATTTGAAAAAATGTTGAAGAAGTATGTGAAAAATGTTAATCAAGCATTTGAAAAATATATAATGTGTTTAAAAAATGTTGACCGTGTGTTAAAAATATTAATATTGCATTTAGACAATGGACATCAAGCATTTGAAAAATGTTAAATGTGCATAGAAGAATGTTGACCATGTATTAGAAAATGTTAATCTTGAATTTTAAAAAATATTAATCCAGCATTTGAAAAAGTTTAAAAGTGTGTATAGGAAAAAAACTGACGACGCATTCAAAAATTGATAATCTTGTATTTAGAAAATGTTAATCAAGCTCTTGAAAAATGCTAAAAATGTGTATGAAAAATATTGAACATGTATTAGAAAATCTTAAATTTTATTGGAAAAATGTTATTCACATATAAAAAAATGTAGAAGGAAAACCAAAAAATTAAATCCAAAGAAGCGACAAAATAAACCAAAGAAAAAGTAAATAAATAAAATAAAGAAAAAAGAAAAGTAACAAAAGAGAAGGGAAAAAAATTGAAGACCAAGAAAAGAGACAAAAACCCGAAGAAAAAGGGAAAAAGACTGTGTAAAACCCAGCTCTTTTCCTTCTAGTAGGTCGCGCCCTATGTATTATACATGGAAGCGATGTTGGCGTTGGGGCTAACTGTGCTGCGAAGCAACAACGAGATCCCAGGATTGGTCGCGCGCACCCATTTGCAGTACGATATCATGCTAGCCCTATTCATCACTTCACCTATTTATATTTATATATAAACACTAAAAACAATTTATTCATTTTTGCGTGGACCCTTTTGTTTCTTTTCTTGGAATTTTATTCGCCCCATCTGAACTGATACAAGAGCGTAACAACAAAGGGACTCCATCTGGTGATAATTCCAGAGGGAACATAAGGACTTTTAAAGCAGCTGTCCCTCGTTTTGTTCCTGTAGGCCTGGATGTGCGATGCGACGATAGATTGGTAGTGCTTCTGGTTCCGGCCTGAATTCGTGGCTGCGAATGATGTGCCAATGTGTATTGCACGAACCGGCCGACATAGTAGGCTTGTAGTTGCTGTCGCCCTATACCTGAAGGCTCTCTTTCAATCTTCATGCTCATGGTGGTCGGTAGTTTATCGGCTGAGTAGGGCCTACTGCCGAACGGGTCTACAGACTCGGGAGCCAGCGAAGCCCCCAAAGTGAAAGTACTGGTAAGCCATTTCATCCGGAATCATCATGATATAGAAAAGTGGGAAACGGCCTTGTAGAAGGACAAATTATGGGCCGTGCAATCTCGATGTATTGATCGGTGCACCAGACACGTATATATAAGTACAGAGGTGGCCCACAACCTCAACTATGCAAGGAAACAGGAGGTGGGCCCTACACACAAATATACACGTACACAATATGTTGGATCACGGGTTCCGGCAGACCCTTAAGGTTCGAACTCTGGGGTGCGCGCGGAGATCGTGCCCTCTACCTCTCCGTCTCGTAAGGATCTAAACTACTGCGAGAACAACACAAGAGACACATGGTTTATACTGGTTCGGGCCACCATTGTGGTGTAATACCCTACTCCAGTGTGGTGTGGTGGATTGCCTCTTGGGCTGATGAGGAAGAACAATATAAGGAAGAACGACCTCGCGAGGGTCTGTTCTTGGCTGGGGATGAACTGCTAGGGGGAGTTCAATCGCCCTTCTCTCTCTCTCTACTTGCTCTGGATACTGAATCAGGTTGGATTCTGGATGCCCGATTCTGGATCCTGGGTTGCCCTACCCTGGGGGTGGCTAGTCCTATTTATAGGGGGAGTTCAATCGCCCTTCTCTCTCTCTCTACTTGCTCTGGATACTGAATCAGGTTGGATTCTGGATGCCCGATTCTGGATCCTGGGTTGCCCTACCCTGGGGGTGGCTAGTCCTATTTATAGGCAAAGGCCCTGGGCCTCTTCCCAAATATTTGAGCGGGAAGGGCGCCAACAATTGGCCGATTTGAAGGGGAACATCGGGTACACTTATCCTGACTAAAGTTGGTCTTCGCCTGCCAAAGGCTCTGGTGATGACGCCGGCTTGGGCTCCACAGTGACTTCTTCCTTGTCGTGGAGTTGGTCTTGGTCTCGTTGCACCGAAATGGGTGCCTTTGATTGATCCTCTCGCCTGCGCTTGCCCCCTTTGCACCAAAGAGGAAAGGGAGGACACTGCGCGGGCTGGCGCCCGCCTGGCACCTCTGGTCGTCATGGCTTGCGTCATGGGCACCTCGTGAGGTACCCCACCTTGATCTCTCCGCCTCCTCGCGAGCCAGCCTAAGGAGGCCGTGCTGGAGTAAGCTCCGTGTCGTCCGCCTCGCGAGGCTTGGCCCCTCGCGAGGGTCTTGAGCCGTGTGTTGATGGAGATGGGCCACGTTGGGCCCCCACTCGAGCCACGCCGCAGGCCGCAGGCAGGCAAGTCTGGGGACCCCCGTTCCCAGAACGCCGACAGTAGCCCCCGGGCCCAAGGCACGCATGGACTTGGCCGTGCCGTGAGGCGAAAGGGCAAGGGTGAAGCGCCGCGGGCCCTAACAGCCTGCGGCCTCGGGCGCCGCGTGGCGGTTGATTGGACGTGGGTGCCTTTGCAACTGCGCAGGATACTAAAGGCGTGGCATCTGCTCGGGTTTGGTTCTTCTCCTTCTTCATCCGCTGCTCAGATCCCCTTTCTTGCGCTTCTTCTCCCTTCCTCCAAGCTTTCAGATCTGCTCCACCCGCTCGTCCCAGATAGCCATGGCGCCTCGCCGGACCCCGGCCAAAGCTTGGTTCTCGCCTGCTTTGGATTCGCCCAACGTGTCGAAGGCGAGCCTCGCCCTGCTGCACCGGATGGCCGCGGCGCAGGGCATTGACGGGGCGCAGATGTTCAAGGTCGGCTCCGATGTCCCTGAAGGCCAAGGGAGCACCTTCTATCCTTTCTTCGTGAGCTCCATTGCAGCGGGCCTGGTGCCTCCTTTCTCGGAGTTCTTCCTCGCCGTCCTCCGCCATTACAACTTGCAAGATTTGCATCTCCACCCCAACTCCGTCCTTCTCTTGGCGATCTTCGCCTACTACTGCGAGGCGCATGTGGGGGTGCAGCCTTCAGTGGCCTTGCTGCGCCACTACTTCTACCTCCGGACCTCCAAGGGTTCTCCTTCGGCGTGCGCGGGCTTCGTCGCGTGCGGCAGCTCCATGGCCATCTCGAATCCAGGGAAAAGGATCGAGGGCTTCCGGAGCAAGTGGGTGTTGGTTGATGCCGGGCGCGTCGACCCTCGGTTGGCCCTTCCCACGGAGCCAGCCGTGAGCTCGGAAGACTGGTGCCGGGCGGAGCTCACGGATCCCCGCGCGAAGTCGGTGCTGGCGAAGATGGACGCCGATCTGAAGCCGGCCAACTTGGCGACGGCGAAGCTGACCGGGGCGTCGTTGCTGAGGGAGTTCCTGGAGCACCAACTGGCTCCGCTTAGGCAGTATTCTCCTCCGATGTGGAGGCCTCACCCGAGTCCCGCAGCCGTGGGCGAAGGGGACGTGACTGCGGTTCTCCAGTCCCTGGTCGGGGGCGAGGCAGCAATGCCGGAGGGCGCGCCTTCGCCCTTGTTCCTCCGCGACGATTGGGAGCAAGTGGTGGAGTCCATGCCCGTCTTCGACGGGGACGGGCTCGTGCCCGCGGTGGCTCCCGAGGATCTGGTGAATGTGTCTTCCGGCGACTCCAGCGGAGGTGGGGGCGAGGAGGAGGAGGGGGCGGGCCCCGACTCCGAGGCAACCGACGGAGAGTCTAGGACTCCCTCGCTCCAGCGCAAGCCCCGTGCTCTCCGCTTTTCGCCGAGTGACGATGACGATGATGACGTGCTGCGCAGCGGGAGCTCGCCTCCGATCCCGAAGAAGGGCAGGACCGGGTTGATTTCCCGCGGATCCGCCCTGACTCCGGGGCGAACCGCAGATGCGCCTTCTGCCTCCGAGGTCGACCCCTCCAGCCGGCTCTCCGGCTTCAAGTTTGGCAGGAGATCACCGGAGCTTTCCGCTGACGACCTGTAAGCGCTTGATCCTTGATTCCTGGTTCCTTGCCCCACTGACGGGGCTTGACGATTACTTCTCCTGAGCAGGCTGGCGCCCACGGCGAAGAAGCTGAAGGGGGCTCCTGAGGCCCCGGCTGCGACGACACCTCCACTTGCAGGGGAGGGCGACCGCGACGCACAGGCTCCCCCTGCCCACTCGCCCTTGTGGGGCTTGGCTGATCTGGCTGGGGCCGCAGCCCCCATGGCTCGGTCGACCCCAGAGGTGCCCTTGTTTGGTGCTGCTGCTACGGCTAGGGAGGCGCAGCAGACTCCGCCTCGGGATACTACAGCCTCGCCGCCGCTACCTTCTCCTCCTGTTCCGCCGGCTGCTGGTTCCGGGACTCCTCCTGCTGCCCCGAAGCGCCCTGATGCTTCCCCGCCTTCTTCTTCCATCCTGGAGCGAGCTGTTGCTAGACTCAACCGGCTGCGGCAGGATCTTCTAGGCGCCGACCCTCGCCTGGTGGCCGGGCGCCTGGAGCTGGCCTCGGGGTGGATTCGCTCCGACGCCTCGATCCGGGCAGCGCTGGTTCAGGCCTCGACGGCCTGTGACGAGGAGAAGGAGGCTACCCTCGAGGCGAAGGCTGCCGTGACGCGGCCCTGGGAGAGGCGGTTAGAATCCGCGACCGCTGCAAGGAGCTGGAGGACGAGTTGCAAGGCCTGCGTGGTCAGCTTGCGGAAGAGACCCGCCTTCGCCAAGAGCAGGAGAAGGAGGCGAAGGCTCGCGAGGCGGCGCTCGAGGACCAGGAGGCGAAGCTCAAGAAGCGCCGCAGCCACCTAGGTGCGCTGAAGAAGGAGCTGGAGACGACGAAGGCCGAGCTGGACGTCAAGGCCCGGGTCCATGCCGAGGATCGCGTGGCCTTCGCGGACATGGAGAAGGATGCCCGTGCTTCACTGAAGATGCTTTATGAGAGTGGCCTGGATTGCCCGCTGGCTGGCGACGGGGACGGCCCCGCCAAACTGCTTCCCTTCTTGGTGAAGGCTCTTGGAGATGTCGCCCTCGGACTCGTCCCCACGGTCGAAGCCGAGGCGCGTGTCCTGTCTTCCTCCGCGTTGACGCGGGTCTTTGCCCATGTCAACCTTCGCGACCCCAGCGCCGACCTTGACAGCCTGCTGGGGCCGGTGAGCGGCGAAGGCGCCGCTGCTGCCATCGAGGCCGTGAAGGGGCGCGCGGAGGCGCTTCTGGGGAAGTTCTGGGCTTTCAGCACCAAGCCAAAGCGAGGCGCTGCCGACCCTAATACCCCGCAAGGTGAAGCCACTCCACGCGACTCCGCTGCCGCCAAGTGACTCCGCTATCGTTCCTGTTCTTCTTTCAATTCCTGCACATGCACGACGCCTCGAGGAGACATTTAAATTTGCGTTTGGAACCAAGGCGACATTATGGGTTGTAATATTCGTTTTTAAGTTCCTTGAATTTTATGTTCCCCTTCCCTACTTGCTTATGCTCTACGCCGGCAGAGCCCGGCCACGCGCATGCCTCACCCAGCATCAGCCCCGACCGGAAACCAGGACGGGACCAAAGGAATGAGGGGCCACGTGACAAGTTAGGCTCCTGAGTCGCGATGCTCAGGAGTCCCCCTTAGCACGCGAGCAACAAGTAGGGAAGTGTGATGTAGGTGCGTTCCCGTTCTACGTCTGCAGAGCCCGACCCCGCGCGTACCTCACCCAGCATAGCCTTTCGGAACTAAGGAGTGAGGGGCTATGGAGCCAGTTAGGCTCCTGAGTCACGATGCTCAGGAGTCCCCCTTGACGCGCGAACAGCAGGTGGCGAAATGAAATGCAGGCGGGGCTACCGTTCTACGTCTGCAGAGCCCGACCCCGCGCGTACCTCACCAAGCATAGCCTTTCGGAACTAAGGAGTGAGGGGCTACGGAGCCAGTTAGGCTCCTGAGTCGCGATGCTCAGGAGTCCCCCTTGACGCGCAAACGGCCTTCGTACCTTGGCTCCGCTCGGGGAGAGACGCGCGACGAACCAGGCCCGAGGGGCCTGGCTGGGGCGTACGGCTAGGCGTGACCTAGTCGTAGCCCCCGTGCCCAGCCCCCTCGCGCGGCGCTCCCGGGGGGAGGCATTGCGATGAGGCCGGCCACTGAGCTCGGGGCTCCCTGAGGTTAACGCGGCCCGGAGGCCACCCTCAGTTGTTTATCACCAGCGCGGAGCATAGCGCTTCCGTATGTGTACGGGCATAGCCGCTCCTCGGCAGTGTCGTCAGCCAGCGCGGAGCATGGTGCTTCCACTGGTACGTGGGAGGGGGCTCCCCTCCGGGAGGAGCCCCCGGGGCGTGTACAACCCCGCCCTGACACGTGGCTGGCACGGTAGAGCGAGGTGAGGTGTATCTGGGCACCCGTGAGCCAGCGCGGGACTCACGGGGCCCTACCTCTAGGCGGGTTGCGCCTGGCACTGGGCCGTGTCTTGAGATGTGTTCCTGCAAAGTCTGGTTAGATGCCGGCACTCTACGTCCTCGGGTCCCGGCCCTCGAGCTTGTCTCAGCCGTCGCTGGTATGCCAGGTCGCGATGCCGTGGACAAGGCCAGAGGGTGAGGGCTGGAGAGCCAGTAAGAGCCCTGAGTCGCGATGCTCAGGCACCCCCCTTTTAACGTGCAAGTGGTCGACATGAAGAAGAAGGGCGCCGCAGACGGCATCGAGTAATGATGCAACTAGAAATAAACGCGGAAGGGATACACTCCGCTGGGCCTAACCCGAGCGGCCTGGGGATGATGCAGCCCGAGGGGCGCCCCCAGCAAAGCAAGCTAGCGACTGAAAAGATAAAAAGGGAAACATGCCACAGGGACGGACCCACACGGCCTGGGAATGACGCAACCCTGGGAGGGCGCTCCCAGTTGAGAATGAAACTTGAAAGATTTCACCTGAAGTTGTCGTTGATGCAGTGGTGTTGGCGCAGCAGACTCGGTGGGCTGCGGAAGCTAATCCTCACGAGCCCTCAGGCCCGGGGGCCTCGTGTTGGAAATATGCCCTAGAGGCAATAATAAAAGCATTATTATTATATTTCCTTATTCATGATAATTGTCTTTATTCGTGCTATAATTGTGTTATCCGGAAATCGTAATACATGTGTGAATAACAGACAACAACGTGTCCCTAGTAAGCCTCTAGTTGACTAGCTCGTTGATCAATAGATAGTCATGGTTTCCTGACTATGGGCATTGGATGTCAATGATAACGAGATCACATCATTAGGAGAATGATGTGATGGACAAGACCCAATCCTAAACATAGCATAAGATCGCATAGTTCGTTTGCTAGAGTTTTCCAATGTCAAGTATCTTTTCCTTAGACCATGAGATCGTGTAACTCCCGGATACCGTAGGAGTGCTTTGGGTGTGCCAAACGTCACAACGTAACTGGGTGACTATAAAGGTATACTACGGGTATCTCCGAAAGTATCTGTTGGGTTGACACGGATCGAGACTGGGATTTGTCACTCCGCTTGACGGAGAGGTATCACCGGGCCCTCTAGGTAATGCATCATCATAATGAGCTCAATGTGATCAAAGTGTTTGATCACGGGGTCATGCATTACGGTACGAGTAAAGTGACTTGCCGGTAACGAGATTGAACGAGGTATTGGGATACCGACGATCGAATCTCGGGCAAGTAAAATACCGATTGACAAAGGGAATCGTATACGGGATTAATTGAATCCTCGACATCGTGGTTCATCCGATGAGATCATCGTGGAGCATGTGGGAGCCAACATGGGTATCCAGATCCCGCTGTTGGTTATTGCCCGAGAGCCGTCTCGGTCATGTCTGCATGTCTCCCGAACCCGTAGGGTCTACACACTTAAGGTTCGGTGACGCTAGGGTTGTGAAGATATGTATATGCAGTAACCCGAATGTTCTTCGGAGTCCCGGATGAGATCCCGGACATCACGAGGAGTTTCGGAATAGTCCGGAGGTAAAGATTTATATATGGGAAGTCGTCATACGGACACCGGGAAGTTTCGGGGGCATATCGGTATTGTACCGGGGCCACCGGAGGAGTTCTGGGGGGTCCACCGGGAGGGGCCACCTCTCCTAGAGGGCCTCATGGGCTGTATGAGGAAGGGAACCAGCCCAAAGTGGGCTGGTGCGCCTCCCCCCAAGGGCCCATGCGCCTAGGGTTGGGGGGGAACCCTAAAGGGGGCGCCCCCCTTGCTTGGGGGGCAAGTCCCCCCTCCCTGGCCGCCGCCCCCTCTAGATCCCATCTAGAGGGGCCGACCCCCCTTGCCCCTTCCCCTATAAATAGAGGGGTGAGGGGAGGGCAGCGCACCCTGATCCCTGGCGCCTCCCTCTCCCTCTCCAACACCTCCTCCTCCTCCGTTGAGCTCGGCGAAGCCCTGCCGGAGTACTGTAGTTCCACCATCACCACGTCGTCGTGCTGCTGCTGGAACCATCTTCCCCAACCTCTCCTTTGCCTTGCTGGATCAAGAAGAAGGAGACGTTACGCTGACTGTACGTGTGTTGAACGCGGAGGTGCCGTCCTTTCGGTGCTAGGATCTCCGGTGATTTGGATCACGTCGTGTACGACTACCTCATCCCCGTTCGTTGAACGCTTCCGCTCACGATCTACAAAGTGGTATGTAGATGCAATCTCTCTCCCATGACTCGTTGCTTAGATGAACTCATAGATGGATCTTGGTGAAACCGTAGGAAAAATTTTAATTTTCTGCAACGTTCCCCAACAGTGGTATCATGAGCTAGGTCTATGCGTAGTTCTCTATTGCACGAGTAGAACACAATTTGTTGTGGGCGTAGATGTTGTCAACTTTCTTGCCGCTACTAGTCTTATCTTGCTTCAGCGGTATTGTGGGATGAAGCGGCCCGGACCAACCTTACACGTACTCTTACGTGAGACCGGTTCCACCGACTAACATGCACTAGTTGCATAAGGTGGCTGGCGGGTGTCTGTCTCTCCCACTTTAGTTGGAGCGGATTCGATGAAAAGGGTCCTTATGAAGGGTAAATAGAAGTTGACAAATCACGTTGTGGCTTTCACGTAGGTAAGAAAACGTTCTTGCTAGAACCCTAATTCAGCCACGTAAAACTTGCAACAACAATTAGAGGACGTCTAACTTGTTTTTGCAGCAAGTGCTTTGTGATATGATATGGCCAAAGTTGTGATGAATGATGAATGATCTATATGTGATGTATGAGATGTTCATGCTATTGTAATAGGACTCACGACTTGCATGTCGATGAGTATGACAACCGGCAGGAGCCATAGGAGTTGTCTTTATTTTTTGTATGACCTGCGTGTCATTGAGAAACGCCATGTAAATTACTTTACTTTATTGCTAAACGCGTTAGCCATAGTAGTAGAAGTAATAGTTGGCGAGCAACTTCATGGAGACACGATGATGGAGATCATGATGATGGAGATCATGGTGTCAAGCCGATGACAAGATGATCATGGAGCCCCAAGATGGAGATCAAAGGAGCTATGTGATATTGGCCATATCATGTCACGTTTATTATTCGATTGCATGTGATGTTTATCATGTTTTGCATCTTGTTTACTTAGAACGACGGTAGTAAATAAGATGATCCCTCATAATAATTTCAAGAAAGTGTTCCCCCTAACTGTGCACCATTGCGACAGTTCGTTGTTTCGAAGCACCACGTGATGATCGGGTGTGATAGATTCTAACGTTCACATACAACGGGTGTAAGACAGATTTACACACGCAAAACACTTAGGTTGACTTGACGAGCCTAGCATGTACAGACATGGCCTCGGAACACAGAAGACCGAAAGGTCGAGCATGAGTCGTATAAAAGATACGATCAACATGAAGATGTTCACCAATGTTGACTAGTTCATCTCACGTGATGATCGGACACGGCCTAGTTGACTTGGATCATGTAATACTTAGATGACTAGAAGAGGGATGTCTATCTAAGTGGGAGTTCATTAAATAATTTGATTAAATGAACTTTATTATCATGAACTTAGTCTAAAATATTTACAATATGTCTTGTAGATCAAATGCCCAACGTAGTCCTCAACTTCAACGCGTTCCTAGAGAAAACCAAGCTGAAAGACGATGGCAGCAACTATACGGACTGGGTCCGGAACCTGAGGATCATCCTCATAGCTGCCAAGAAAGATTATGTCCTACGAGAACCGCTGGGTGACACACCTATTCTCCCTGCAGAACAAGACGTTATGAACGCTTGGCAGTCACGCTGCGATGATTACTCCCTCGTTCAGTGCGGCATGCTTTACAGCTTAGAGCCGGGGCTCCAAAAGCGTTTTGAGAGACATGGAGCATATGAGATGTTCGAAGAGCTGAAAATGGTTTTCCAAGCTCATGCCCGGGTCGAGAGATATGAAGTCTCCGACAAATTCTTTAGCTGTAAGATGGAGGAAAATAGCTCTGTCAGTGAACACATACTCAAAATGTCTGGGTTGCACAACCGCTTGACTCAACTGGAAGTTAATCTCCCGGATGAAGCGGTCATTGACAGAATCCTCCAGTCGCTTCCACCTAGCTACCAGAGCTTTGTGATGAACTACAATATGCAGGGGATGGTAAAGACCATTCCTGAGGTATATGCTATGCTGAAATCAGCAGAGGTAGAAATCAAGAAGGAGCATCAAGTGTTGATGGTGAATAAAACCACTAAGTTCAAGAAGGGCAAGGGTAAAAAGAACTTCAAGAAGGACGGCAAGGAAGTTGCCGCGCCCGGTAAGCAAGTTGCCGGGAAGAAGCCAAAGAATGGACCCAAGCCCGAGACTGAGTGTTTTTATTGCAAGGGAAGTGGTCACTGGAAGCGGAACTGCCCCAAATACTTAGCGGACAAGAAGGCCGGCAAAACAAAAGGTATATGTGATATACATGTAATTGATGTGTACCTTACCAGTACTCGTAGTAGCTCTTGGGTATTTGATACCGGTGCAGTTGCTCACATTTGTAACTCAAAGCAGGAGCTGCGGAATAAACGGAGACTGGCGAAGGACGAGGTGACGATGCGTGTCGGGAATGGTTCCAAGGTCGATGTGATCGCCGTCGGCACGCTACCTCTACATTTACCTACGGGATTAGTTTTAAACCTCAATAATTGTTATTTAGTGCCAAGTTTGAGCATGAACATTGTATCTGGATCTCGTTTAATTTGAGATGGCTACTCATTTAAATCCGAGAATAATGGTTGTTCTATTTATATGAGAGATATGTTTTATGGTCATGCTCCGATGGTTAATGGTTTATTCTTAATGAATCTCGTACGTGATGATACACATATTCATAGTGTGAATACCAAAAGAGTTAAAGTTGATAACAATAGTCCCACATATTTGTGGCACTGCCGTCTTGGTCACATAGGTGTCAAACGCATGAAGAAACTCCATGCAGATGGACTTTTAGAGTCTCTTGATTATGAATCATTTGACACGTGCGAACCATGCCTCATGGGTAAAATGACCAAGACTCCGTTCTCAGGAACAATGGAGCGAGCAACCAACTTATTGGAAATCATACATACCGATGTGTGCGGTCCAATGAGTGTTGAGGCTCGCGGTGGCTATCGTTATGTTCTCACCCTCACTGATGACTTGAGTAGATATGGGTATATCTACTTAATGAAACACAAGTCTGAAACCTTTGAAAAGTTCAAGGAATTTAAGAGTGAGGTTGAAAATCAACATGATAAAAAGATCAAGTTTCTACGATCAGATCGTGGAGGAGAATACTTGAGTCATGAATTTGGCACACACTTAAGAAAATGTGGAATAGTTTCACAACTCACGCCGCCTGGAACACCTCAGCGTAATGGTGTGTCCGAACGTCGTAATCGCACTCTATTAGATATGGTGCGATCTATGATGTCTCTTACCGATGTACCGCTATCTTTTTGGGGCTATGCTTTAGAGACTGCCGCATTCACTTTAAATAGGGCTCCGTCGAAATCCGTTGAGACGACACCGTATGAATTATGGTTTGGGAAGAAACCTAAGCTGTCGTTTCTAAAAGTTTGGGGATGCGATGCTTATGTCAAGAAACTTCAACCTGAAAAGCTCGAACCCAAGTCGGAAAAATGCGTCTTCATAGGATACCCTAAAGAAACTATTGGGTATACCTTCTACCTCAGATCCGAAGGCAAGATCTTTGTTGCCAAGAATGGATCCTTTCTAGAGAAAGAGTTTCTCTCGAAAGAAGTAAGTGGGAGGAAAGTAGAACTTGATGAAGTGTTACCTCTTGAACCGGAAAATGGCGAAACTCAAGAAAACATTTCTGAGGTGCCTGCACTGACTAGAGAGGAAATTAATGATGATGATCAAGATACTTCTAATCAAGCTCCTACTGAAATTCGAAGGTCCACAAGGACACGTTCCGCACCAAAGTGGTACGGCAACCCTGTCTTGGAAATCATGTTGTTAGACAACGGTGAACCTTCGAACTATGAGGAAGCAATGGCGGGCCCGGATTCCGACAAATGGCTGGAAGCCATGAAATCCGAGATAGGATCCATGTATGAAAACGAAGTATGGACTTTGACTGACTTGCCCGTTGAGCGGCGATCCATAGAAAATAAATGGACCTTTAAGAAGAAGACAGACGCGGATGGTAATGTGACCATCTATAAAGCTCGGCTTGTCGCTAAGGGTTATCGACAAGTTCAAGGAATTGACTACGATGAGACTTTCTCACCGGTAGCGAAGCTGAAGTCCGTCCAAATCATGTTAGCAATTGCCGCATTCTACGATTATGAAATATGGCAAATGGACGTCAAAACGGCATTCCTTAATGGTTTCCTTAAGGAAGAATTGTATATGATGCAGCCAGAAGGTTTTGTCGATCCTAAGAATGCTGACAAGGTGTGCAAGCTCCAACGCTCGATTTATGGGCTGGTGCAAGCATCTCGGAGTTGGAACATTCGCTTTGATGAGATGATCAAAGCGTTTTGGTTTACGCAGACTTATGGAGAAGCCTGCGTTTACAAGAAAGTGAGTGGGAGCTCTGTAGCATTTCTCATATTATATGTAGACGACATACTTTTGATGGGAAATGATATAGAACTCTTGGACAGCATTAAGGCCTACTTGAATAAGAGTTTTTCAATGAAGGACCTTGGAGAAGCTGCTTATATATTAGGCATCAAGATCTATAGAGATAGATCGAGACGCCTCATAGGTCTTTCACAAAGCACATACCTTGATAAGATATTGAAGAAGTTCAATATGGACCAATCTAAGAAAGGGTTCTTACCTGTGTTACAAGGTGTGAAATTGAGCTCAGCTCAATGTCCGACCACGGCAGAAGATATAGAAGAGATGAGTGTCATCCCCTATGCCTCAGCCATAGGTTCTATTATGTATGCCATGCTGTGTACCAGACCTGATGTAAACCTTGCCGTAAGTTTGGTAGGAAGGTACCAAAGTAATCCCGACAAGGAACACTGGACAGCGGTCAAGAATATCCTGAAGTACCTGAAAAGGACTAAGGAAATGTTTCTCGTTTATGGAGGTGACGAAGAGCTCGTCGTAAAAGGTTACGTCAACGCTAGCTTCGACACAGATCTGGATGACTCTAAGTCACAAACCGGATACGTGTATATTTTGAATGGTGGGGCAGTAAGCTGGTGCAGTTGCAAGCAAAGCGTCGTGGCGGGATCTACATGTGAAGCGGAGTACATGGCAGCCTCGGAGGCAGCACATGAAGCAATTTGGGTGAAGGAGTTCATCACCAACCTCGGAGTCATACCCAATGCGTCAGGGCCAATCAAACTCTTCTGTGACAACACTGGAGCTATTGCACTTGCCAAGGAGCCCAGGTTTCACAAGAAGACCAGGCACATCAAGCGTCGCTTCAACTCCATTCGTGAAAATGTTCAAGATGGAGACATAGAAATTTGTAAAGTGCACACGGATCCGAATGTCGCAGATCCGTTGACTAAACCTCTCCCTAAGGCAAAACATGATCAGCACCAGAACTCTATGGGTGTTTGATTCATCACAATGTAACTAGATTATTGACTCTAGTGCAAGTGGGAGACTGTTGGAAATATGCCCTAGAGGCAATAATAAAAGCATTATTATTATATTTCCTTATTCATGATAATTGTCTTTATTCGTGCTATAATTGTGTTATCCGGAAATCGTAATACATGTGTGAATAACAGACAACAACGTGTCCCTAGTAAGCCTCTAGTTGACTAGCTCGTTGATCAATAGATAGTCATGGTTTCCTGACTATGGGCATTGGATGTCAATGATAACGAGATCACATCATTAGGAGAATGATGTGATGGACAAGACCCAATCCTAAACATAGCATAAGATCGCATAGTTCGTTTGCTAGAGTTTTCCAATGTCAAGTATCTTTTCCTTAGACCATGAGATCGTGTAACTCCCGGATACCGTAGGAGTGCTTTGGGTGTGCCAAACGTCACAACGTAACTGGGTGACTATAAAGGTATACTACGGGTATCTCCGAAAGTATCTGTTGGGTTGACACGAATCGAGACTGGGATTTGTCACTCCGCTTGACGGAGAGGTATCACCGGGCCCTCTCGGTAATGCATCATCATAATGAGCTCAATGTGATCAAAGTGTTTGATCACGGGATCATGCATTACGGTACGAGTAAAGTGACTTGCCGGTAACGAGATTGAACGAGGTATTGGGATACCGACGATCGAATCTCGGGCAAGTAAAATACCGATTGACAAAGGGAATCGTGTACGGGATTAATTGAATCCTCGACATCGTGGTTCATCCGATGAGATCATCGTGGAGCATGTGGGAGCCAACATGGGTATCCAGATCCCGCTGTTGGTTATTGCCCGAGAGCCGTCTCGGTCATGTCTGCATGTCTCCCGAACCCGTAGGGTCTACACACTTAAGGTTTGGTGACGCTAGGGTTGTGAAGATATGTATATGCAGTAACCCGAATGTTGTTCGGAGTCCCAGATGAGATCCCGGACGTCACGAGGAGTTTTGGAATAGTCCGGAGGTAAAGATTTATATATGGGAAGTCGTCATACGGACACCGGGAAGTTTCGGGGGCATATCGGTATTGTACCGGGGCCACCGGAGGAGTTCTGGGGGTCCACCGGGAGGGGCCACCTCTCCCGGAGGGCCTCATGGGCTGTATGAGGAAGGGAACCAGCCCAAAGTGGGCTGGTGCGCCTCCCCCCAAGGGCCCATGCGCCTAGGGTTGGGGGGGAACCCTAAAGGGGGCGCCCCCTTGCTTGGGGGGCAAGTCCCCCCTCCCTGGCCGCCGCCCCCTCTAGATCCCATCTAGAGGGTCCGGCCCCCCTTGCCCCTTCCCCTATAAATAGAGGGGTGAGGGGAGGGCAGCGCACCCTGATCCCTGGCGCCTCCCTCTCCCTCTCCAACACCTCCTCCTCCTCCGTTGAGCTCGGCGAAGCCCTGCCGGAGTACTGTAGTTCCACCATCACCACGCCATCGTGCTGCTGCTGGAACCATCTTCCCCAACCTCTCATTTGCCTTGCTGGATCAAGAAGAAGGAGACGTTACGCTGACCGTACGTGTGTTGAACGCGGAGGTGCCGTCCTTTCGGTGCTAGGATCTCCGGTGATTTGGATCACGTCGTGTACGACTACCTCATCCCCGTTCGTTGAACGCTTCCGCTCGCGATCTACAAAGTGGTATGTAGACGCAATCTCTCTCCCATGACTCATTGCTTAGATGAACTCATAGATGGATCTTGGTGAAACCGTAGGATTTTTTTTAATTTTCTGCAACGTTCCCCAACACCTCGGGAGGCTCCGGAGGCACTGGTGGCTCCTCGTGAGCAGCCTCCATCTCCGCCAGGGCTGCGCAACACCTGCCTTCTTGCGCCTCCAAGATGCTCCTCATGATGCGCTGGTACGCCGCAGCCACGCTCGACAGGCCATAGGGCATGCGAACATAGTTGTGGGGTGGTCCTCCGCAGCGCCCCGCGTGTGAGGGCCAGAGGCGCTCCGCCGTGGCGATCTGGTTGAGACCTGGTACGTCGACGCAGACGCGCAGCCCACCATCCTCGCCTGGATGGGGAGCCACAGCTGGTGGGCGATGGCAACCCCTCATGATCCTTGACTCCTGTAGCTCTTGTATCGCCTTGCTAACAAACTCCTGTTGGTCTGGCCTTCCTTCCCTAGCTTCCTCCCGAGGGAAGCGTGTTTCAAAACACACCTCCACATGGTGCCCCAGCGCCTCCCTCGTGACCTTGGCGAGGTCGGTGGCCCTCCAGGTGAGAGCCCCCGAGCCCTGCCTGAGGAGGGCGCCGGGCGCGCTTTCCTATGCGATTGAAGGAGGGTCCCCCTGGGCAGACGCGGGCCTTGAAGGGCCTGCCTCCTGAGGGTCTGAGCCTGACATCATCTTCTTCTTCTTGGGGGTGGTCTCAGGAAGCCTCCTGCTTCCGTGATCTGGGTCTTCTAGTGACGCGGCCTGAAAGGCTCGCTCCAGTGCACACACTGCATCCTTCTCTTGACATGGCACCGTGATGGCGCCGCCGCTTCCTGGCATCTTGAGGACGTTGTAGCCATGGTGAGTCACGGCCATGAACTTGGCCAGCGCCGGGTACCCGAGGATGGCGTTGTACGGCAGGCGGATGTGGGCGACGTCAAAGTCGATGAGCTCGGTGCGGTAGTTGTTGTAGGTGCCGAAGGTGACTGGGAGGCGGGCCTGCCCGATCGGGACCGTGGAACCGTCGGTGACTCCGGAGAAGGGCTTGGTTGGCTGAAGCTGGTCATAGGGCACTTGGAGGCTATTGAACGTTTCCACGGACAAGACATTGAGCCCTGCCCCTCCGTCGATGATGGTCCTGGTGACCAGAACGTTGCTGATGACTGGGGAACAAAGCATTGGGAGGACTCCGGCTATGGCTACGCACTTGAGCTGGTCTGCTGAGCTGAACGTGATGGTGCAGGTCGACCACCTGAGGGGACGCGTTGCTTCGAGCTTGGGGAGGACTGCATTCACTTCGCGAGCAAACTGCTTGAAGATACGTTGGGAGGCTGGGGCTTGAGCTCCGCCCAGGATGCAGGCGATGGCGCGAGGCTCCTGGAAGCCCCCAACCCCCTCGTCTTGGTGGCGGTCTTCATTCCTTCTTGGCTGAGGCGGTAACGGCGGCAGGCCTGGGTTGCCATGAGGGCGATCCTCACGAGGCTGATCCCTCCAGTCCCCCTCGCGAGGCGGGTCGCGCCAGCGGTCCTCGCGAGGTTGGTCACGCCAGCCTGGACGTGGGCCGCGGTCTTCCCAGCGTCCCGGGTTCCTTCCTCCTCCTCGGCCGTAGCCCCGGTCAGCACTGTCAGGGCGTCGGCCGACTCTTCCTTCTTGCACGGCGCGGAGTTCTTGGCATTCATTGGTGTTGTGGGTGTGGAGGTCGTGGTACACACAGTACCGGCTTCCCCTGGAGGATTCAGGTAGATCCTTACCCCGCTTGGTGTCTGGTTCTGCCGCGAGCACGGCAGCCCCCTTGCGCTTCACGTCCTTGGCCTTGGGCTTCTTCTCTTCTGGGTCTGCGGCAGGCAGCTCGAGGAGGGAGAGGCATCCCTCCTCAGCTCTGGCGCATTTGGTCGCCCGGTTGAACAGTTCCAGGGAGGTGCAGAGGTCTTCATGCATCGCCAACTCCTCCTTCATCTTGACGTCGCGCACGCCATCGGAGAAGGCCGAAATGATGGCTTCTTCGGACACCCTGGGGATCTTGAGGCGCGTGCTGTTGAAGCGCTGGATGTACTTATGTAGGGTCTCCCCAGGTTGCTGCTTGATGCGGCGCATGTCGCTCACGGCGGGAGGTCGGTCGCGGGTACCTTGGAAGTTGGCGATGAGGCGGGTACGCATCTGGTCCTAGGAGGAGATCGTGCCTGGGGCCAGGTTCAGGAGCCAAGTGCGAGCACCTTCCTTCAGCGCCATGGGGAACCAGTTCGCCATGACCTTCTCGTCCCTGTTGGCAGCTTCGATTCCCAGCTCGTAGAGCTGGAGGAACTCCATGGGGTCAGTGGTGCCGTCGTAGCAAGGAGGCAGGTCCAGCTTGAACTTGCCAGGCCACGCGACGCTACGCAACTCAGGGGTGTAGGCGCGGCAGCCAGCGGTGGCCGCGGGAGGTTTTGGTTGAGGGAGAGCTTGGCCTTGTGGGTCCCCTTGCGCCGCAGCTGGGAGCAGCGCGGGGTCTTGACGCGCCGGAGCTGGAGCAGGGTCTCGGCGAGCCGGAGCCGGGAGCGCCCGGGCGGCCTCTTGCGGTCGCGGGACTTCTTGGCAGCTCCGTTCCTGCTGGGCCGGCGCATGATGAAGCGGGTTCCGCCCAGGAGCTGCGCGCCTTGGGGCCATGGCATCTTCTTGGAAAGGTGGCGGCTGGAACGCCCCCGGAGCTTCATTGACCATGCGGGGCGGAGTGCGGCGCAGTGGTGCGGAAGGCGCGGGAGAGCCCCCTGCGGCGCGGACGAGCTCGGCGACGCGGTCGAGCCACTCCTCGTAGACGTCGTCGACGGGGCGGTAGCGCAGGAGCTCGTTCGCCGCGATGAGCGCAGCTCGAGCCTCCAAGGGCGCGCGCAGCGCGTGCGATGAAGAACCGGCTGGGGTGAGCGACGGAGTGTCCGTGCGGCCATCCCGCCGCACGGACGGGTGTTGAGAGGACGCTGGCTGCTCGTTCCCCGCCGGGCCGGTGGCGGTGTTGACGGTGGGCGATGGGGAACGACGAGGACGCCCGCCGACGGGGGCCGTCTGGATGGCGCGGGAAGCGATGGCGGCTCGGCGCTCGGCGCGGGCCGACGAGCGTCAGGCATGGATGCGGTGGTCGGAGGAGAGCGGAGCGGTGGAAGACGGATCCCGGCGCACCCCTACCTGGCGCGCCAAATGTCGGATCACGGGTTCCGGCAGACTCTTAAGGTTCGAACTCTGGGGTGCGCGCGGCGATCGTGCCCTCTACCTCTCCGTCTCGTAAGGATCTAAACTACTGCGAGAACAACACAAGAGACACAGGGTTTATACTGGTTCGGGCCACCATTGTGGTGTAATACCCTACTCCAGTGTGGTGTGGTGGATTGCCTCTTGGGCTGATGAGGAAGAACAATACAAGGAAGAACGACCTCGCGAGGGTCTGTTCTTGGCTGGGGATGAACTGCTAGGGGGAGTTCAATCGCCCTTCTCTCTCTCTACTTGCTCTGGATACTGAATCAGGTTGGATTCTGGATGCCCGATTCTGGATCCTGGGTTGCCCTACCCTGGGGGTGGCTAGTCCTATTTATAGGCAAAGGCCCTGGGCCTCTTCCCAAATATTTGAGCGGGAAGGGCGCCAACAATTGGCCGATTTGAAGGGGAACATCGGGTACACTTATCCTGACTAAAGTTGGTCTTCGCCTGCCAAAGGCTCTGGTGATGACGCCGGCTTGGGCTCCACAGTGACTTCTTCCTTGTCGTGGAGTTGGTCTTGGTCTCGTTGCACCGAAATGGGTGCCTTTGCTTGATCCTCTCGCCTGCGCTTGCCCCCTTTGCACCAAAGAGGAAAGGGAGGACACTGCACGGGCTGGCGCCCGCCTGGCACCTCTGGTCGTCATGGCTTGCATCATGGGCACCTTGTGAGGTACCCCACCTTGATCTCTCCGCCTCCTCGCGAGCCAGCCTAAGGAGGCCGTGCTGGATGAAGCTCCGTGTCGTCCGCCTCGCGAGGCTTGGCCCCTCGCGAGGGTCTTGAGCCGTGTGTTGATGGAGATGGGCCACGTTGGGCCCCCACTCGAGCCACGCCGCAGGCCGCAGGCAGGCAAGTCTGGGGACCCCTGTTCCCAGAACGCCGACACAATATACTCAACACCCCCCCGGCAGTCGAAGCGGCTCCAGTGACGCAAAGACTGGAACGGAACTCCTCGAAGGTAGAAGTCGGTAGTCCCTTCGTCATCACATCAGCGAACTGTTGTGCAGTCGGCACATGGAGAACCCGAATACGTCCAAGAGCCACTTGCTCACGCACAAAGTGAATGTCCATCTCAATGTGTTTAGTCCGGCAATGATGAACGGGGTTGGCGGAGAGGTACACCGCAGAAACGTTGTCGCTATAGACAACCGTAGCCCGAGAGATGTCGTGATGCAGCTCCTGAAGTAACTGTCGTAGCCAGGTGCACTCGGCAACAGCGTTGGCCACAGCTCGGTACTCAGGCTCCGCGCTGGAGCGTGAAACCGTGGGTTGTCGCTTGGACGACCACGAGACGAGTCAAGGACCGAGGTAGACGCAGTAGCCAGAGGTGGACCGACGAGTATCGGGGCAGCCAGCCCAGTCTGCATCGGAGTAGGCCACCATCTCCAGAGAAGTAGACGCCGTGAGTGTCAACCCGAGGGTCATCGTGTCGCGGATGTAACGAAGGATCCGCTTCACGAGAGTCCAATGGGAGTCACGAGGGGCGTGCATATGGAGACACACCTGCTGAACAGCATACTGAAGATCCGGTCTGGTGAGAGTCAAGTACTGAAGAGCGCCGACGATAGACCGGTAAAAAGGAGCATCCGACGCAGGCGAGCCCTCAAGAGCAGAGACCTTGGCCTTCGTGTCAACAGGAGTAGCAACAGGGTGACAGTTGAGCATGCCAGCACGCTCAAGAAGCTCATGTGCATACTTCTGCTGATGAAGAAAGAAACCATCCGGACGCCGAACGACCTCAATGCCAAGAAAGTAATGTAGAGCACCCAAGTCCTTAATGGCAAACTCATCACGCAGCCGGAGAGTAATCTGCTGAAGAAGAGCTGCGGAGGAGGCCGTCAGGATGATGTCATCGATGTAAAGAAGCAAATATGCAGTCGTGTCACCGTGGCGATAGACAAACAGTAAGGCGCCCCGAGCGAGTAACGCTGAAGCCCAGTGTCTGAAGAAACCCGGCGATCCGCTGGTACCAGGCGCGGGGTGCTTGCTTGAGCCCGTAAAGAGAGCGGGACAGCAAACACACGTGGCCAGGAAGTGAGGCGTCGACGAAACCGGTGGGTTGCTCACAATACACCTGCTCCTCAAGATGGCCGTGGAGAAAGGCGTTGGAGACATCCATCTGGTGAACGGGCCAGCCGCGGGAGACGGCGAGCTGGAGGATGGTGCGGATCGTGCCCGGTTTGACAACCGGGGCAAACGTCTCAGTGAAGTCAACTCCAGCGCGCTGGCGGAAACCATGGACCACCCAGCGAGCCTTGTAGCGCTCGAGAGTACCATCCGAGCGAGTCTTATGGCGAAAGACCCACTTGCCGGTGATGACTTTGGCGCGAGGAGGCCGGGGAACCAGTGTCCAGGTGCAGTTCCGTTGAAGAGCATCGAACTCTTCCTGCATCGCCGCAAGCCAGTGAGGATCACAGAGGGCGGCGCGAGCGGACGCGGGAAGAGGCGACGGCTCCGCGGTGGAGGCTGGCGTGAGTCCGCGGGAAGAGGACATACTCGTCGCTCGAGTACCGGAGGTTCGGGCGATGAACGTCGGCGTGAGCCCATGTAACTGGGCCAGGCGGCGCCGGCGGAGCCCCCGGCGAGGCAGCCGGCGAGGCGGCCGGTGTTGGGCCCGACGAGTCGGCCGACGTGGGGGCCGGCGAGGAGGCCAGCGTGGCGGCCGGTGAGGTGGCCGGCGTCGGGGCTGGCGAGGTGGCCGGCGTGAAGGCCGGCGAAGAAGCGGCCAAGCCGGCGGCGCCCGACCCCGCGGTGCCCGAGTCGGGGGCGGCGGGTGAAGGAGGGGCGCCAGCTGCGCCGGCAGGGTCGGCCGAGTCGGCCGAGGAGGCGGGCGCCGGCATGAGGACGCGAGGACGGCCAAAGCCCGGAGGCGGTCCGCGGGCTGAACGAGACCGTCCACCTGACGAAGTCATCGAAGATCCGCCGGTGGCCGGCGGTGACGAGGCGACCAGAGGTACCTGCTGCTGAAACGGAAACACCATCTCGTCAAAGTAAACGTGTCGGGAGGTGAAAGCACGGTGGGAGACGGGATCATAGCAGCGGTAGCCCTTAGTGTTAGGTGGGTAGCCGAGAAAGATGCAGGCGACAGAGCGGGGTGCAAGCTTATGAGGCGCAGTAGCGGTGATGCTAGGGTAGCAAAGGCAGTCAAAGATGCGAAGCCCATCATAAGAGGGGGGTGCACCGAAGAGAAGATGATGAGGTGTAAAGTTCCCGCGAGTACGACATGGGCGGATGTTGATGAGGAGAGAAGCGGTGGCGAGAGCGTCAGGCCAAAAGCGCGGAGGCACATTGGCATGAAAGAAAAGTGTCCTAACGCAGTCATTGAGAGTGCGAAGGATGCGCTCAGCACGACCGTTCTGTTGCGAGGTGTACGGGCAAGTGAGACGAAAAATCGTGCCATGTGTAGTAAGAAGATTACAAATAGCGAGGTTTTCAAACTCCTTCCCGTTGTCTGTCTGCAACGCGAGAATGGGACGACCAAACTGCATGAGAACATAGGAGTAGAACGCGGCAAGAGTGGATATAACATCCGACTTGCAGCGCAACGGGAAGGTCCACACATAATGCAAAAAATCATCAAGTATGACAAGATAATAAAGAAAGCCCGTATTACTGGCAACAGGAGAGGTCCAAACATCACTATGAATTAACTCAAACAGGTACGATGCAACAAAAGAAGAAGCCCTAAACGGAAGACGAGCATGTTTGCCGAGGCGACATGCATGACACGAGTGATCCTCGTTCTTATTACACGTGAAAGAAAAACTCCGAAGTATGTGGCGAAGGTGGCAGGATTAGGATGACCCAAACGAGCATGCCAAAGATCCACTCCGGTGGCGAGAGCGACGGGGGCGGCGGAAGTGGTGGAGGTGGCGGAGTGAACCGGGTAGAGCTCGTCGGGGCTGTCACATCGCTGGGGCACCATCCGCATGCGAGCGTCCTTAACAGAAAAACCATATTCGTCAAATTCAACGGTAACCGGATTTACACGTGTAAGAGAACGAATAGAAACAAGATTTTTAATAAGTTCAGGAGAAACTAGAATATTAGACATGGATATTGGAGTGGAGTTAGACGGAAAATATGCATGACCAATATGGGTGATAGGAAGAGAAGATCCGTCACCGACGGTGATGCGGTTGTAAGTGTGGACAGGATGGGCGGTGAGGTTACCGGGGTACGCCGCCATGTGAGCGGTGGCGCCGCTATCCATGTACCAGTCGCCGCCGCCAGTGTAGCTGGACGGGGAAGGAGTGTTGTGGAGAGCCGCCAGAAGGGCCGGGTCCCACGGTGCCGGCGGGAGAGGCAGCGCGACCGTCAGGGGCAGCAGCGGCTGCGGCCCACCTGGCTGCGGCTGCTGGCCGTAGGGCGCCGCGTAGGGCGGCGACGCGGCGTAGAACACCTGGTGTGGCGGTGGCCTGGCGCCGAGAAGTCCCGGGGCGGGTGTCGGTGTCAAAACCGGCGGATCTCGGGTAGGGGTCCCGAACTGTGCGTCTAGGCGGATGGTAACAGGAGACGAGGGACACAACGTTTTACCCAGGTTCGGGCCCTCTTGATGGAGGTAAAACCCTACATACTGCTTGATTAATATTGATGATATGGGTAGTACAAGAGTAGATCTACCACGAGATCAAGGAGGCTAAACCCTAGAAGCTAGCCTATGGTATGATTGTTGTATGTTGGATTCTGTCCTACGGACTAAAACCCTCTGGTTTATATAGACACCGGATAGGGTTAGGGTTACACAAAGTCGGTTACAATGGTAGGAGATCTGAATATCCACATCGCCAATCTTGCCTTCCACGCCAAGGAAAGTCCCCTCCGGACACGGGACAAAGTCTTCAATCTTGTATCTTCATAGTCCAGGAGTCCGGCTGACGGTATAGTCCGGCTATCCGAACACCCCTTAATCCAGCACTCCCTCAGTAGCCCCTGAACCAGGCTTCAATGACGACGAGTCCGGCGTGTAGATTGTCTTCGGCATTGCAAGGCAGGTTCCTCCTCCAAGTTCTTCATAAAAGTTTGTAAACACTAAGGGTAGTGTCCAGCTCTGCAAAATAAGTTTCCACATATTGCCATAGAGAAAATAATATTAACACAAACCTAATATGCTGACGTATTCCGTAGCGTGACATCACACTACGGGCAAGCCTTTATTCGAATCGTTTTTACCCCCACCTCAGCGTATTTTGCGAGGCGGTTTCCTTGGCACGTCTTGTCAAAGCAGAGATCGTGTCCCCTTTATTTACGGGATTCTCATCAATAAGGACGTGAGTAACCCAATCGTGCCCGTTAGTATTTTTTTCTCGATTAAAGGCGAGTCCCAAACGGTTACGGGGAGGGCCCTTGGTATTCAACCTCTTATAAAGAGACTAAGGCCTTGCTCCTTTTCAATCTCGAACGAGTTCGCCCGTCGCCTCGAGCTCCAACAATCTAGGCTCCAGATTCAAGGCGCTTCGGACCTTTGACAATGTCCGGTTCCGACCTTCGAGGCCGATGGATGCCATCCTCCGTCACAGAGGAGGACGTGCTAAAAGTTGAGAGAGGCCAAGTTCTTGACCGACGAAATTTAGCACCGGTTGCCTGCTCAAGGGCAGGCCATTCCCAGTCCCCAGCCTGGTGAGAGCGTGGTGTTCGTGTCTCACTTCCTTCGGGGGTTAGGCTTCCCAATGGATCCCTTCGTGAGGGGGCTGATGTTCTATTATGGGCTGGAATTTCATGACCTAGCTCCGGAGTCCATCCTCCATGTTTCCTCATTCATCGTAGTGTGTGAAGCGTTCCTTCGTGTTACTCCTCACTTCGGATTATGGCTCAAGACCTTTAAGGTAGAGCCGAAGATGATTGAGGGACGGCACGCAGAGTGCGGAGGCGCTGTCATAAGTAAGAAGGTTGATGCTCCATGGCCCGAGGGCCTTTTTCAAGAGGAGCTCGGTTTGTGGCAACGAGAGTGGTTCTACATTACCGCTCCCAGGGGCACCAAGTGGGTGGCGCCGCCTGCCTTTCGCTCGGGTCCCCCAAAGCAGCTAGGGTCGTGGGTCAATAAAGGCCTAGATTGGGGGCCACCCCAGGACGTGTCTTTGTTGCGGGGCCGTATCAGGGATCGCTTAGAAGGAGGTCTCAGCTTGGTCAAGGTGACGCAAGTCATGCTGATCCGCCGAACACTGCCCGACAAACGCCGCTCCCTTCGTCTATGGGAGTTTAATCCAGAGGGACCGCGAGCTCTCCAGCATTTTATGGGCGCAACGCCCGCGGAGATGTATAAACTGTTCTTCGGATCACAAGCAATGTGTCCGGATTTGACCGAGGACGCAGGTCTGAGCTGCAACCGCCCGAATACTCAAGTAAGTAGCCTTGTGCTCAGACTCGTTATCCGTATATTTGTCATAATCTTGCCCCTAAAAGAGCTGTCCTTTTAAACAGGAGTGGATAGCGAAAGCAAAGTTGATCAGGTGTCCGGCTCCCCTCCCTGAGACCAGGCCGGATCCCGTCCTAGTCAGGATGTTAAAGATCGTGCCTTTGAAGGAAAGTGAAGGAGGGGACAAGGAAGCTGCGGCCTCCTCGAAGGAGGCTGTTCGGAGGGAAGGAACCGAAAATTCCCCTCCTCCAGGGAAGAAAAGGACCGCCTCAGAAGACCCGAAGACCATAGCCTGAAAGCGGGGGGAAAAATCCTCGTCAGAGGGTCCTACGCCGGGGGGCACCTCGGCCGAATTATGCCCTCAAGGGGACCAGCCCTCCAGCGAGCTGTAAGTAGAGAAAGATTGTATTTTTGAGAGAGAAATCCTTGTTTTATATCTGAGAAGATTAACCGAAATTTTACCTTATAGTTCGGACTTCAGCCCTTCTCAGCAAAGCTCATCTTCGGGGGACCTTCGTCCAGAGATGATGGAAAGCGTAACGCCTCCCCCTGCCGCACCACCTAGCGAGGTGGGCGACCCTGAGGTATCGTCGCGGAGGGTTTCTCCGAATCCGGTAGGGGCGGAAGATAGCTATGTGACCCCCAAGTTTCTCCGCGTCCGGCCTGCGAGAGAGGCCATAGGACGAGTCCGGCACCGTCTGGTGCTCTGCCGGAGGAGCTGGTGAATCTGCTGGGGCGAGCTTCTATCTCAGGGGAGCACCGTGCATTGATGGGCACGGTGATTGAGAGGATTTCGTCCGCGGAAAGCGGATTGCACGAGGCCGTCAGAAGTTTACTGACGGGTTTTGAGGTACGTTAGATAATGTACACTTTTGTCAGTTGCGCATAAATAAGATGCGCCCTGTGTAGATAGTAGCCCCTGAGACTCTGTGCGTTGTCAGAAGTGACGACGCGCAGAGGATCATAATCCCAGGTCTAAAATGCCGCCTTTGAATGTAGGTGGCAAAGTGTCCGGAATCCAGCCGGACTGATGATTTTGTCGAGCTAAAGCGGCAACTTGACGTGGCAGATGCCGACATTGCGCTTGTCATCAAGCGGCTTGATGAGGCTCAAGGTATGTAATTCCTCGGGCGACACCTGGTAAGAGGAGCTTTATGCCAGTATCTTACAATATATATGCTTGATGCAGATGGTGTGGCCGCCATGGAGAGTCTTCGGGCGGAACTTGCCCGAGCTAAGGAACAAGCCAGAAAAAGTGATGCGGCTGCCGAGAAGGCCCTTGAAGAGCTGAGAGCCGAACAGGCTGCTCACTGCGGAAGCAAGAAAGAGATGGCCGAGATGGCCGTCAAGCTAAAGAGCGCTGCTGACCGTTGCAAGCTCCTGGAAAAAGAAGATCGGGCGGAACAAACGGACTTGAAAAAAGCCGTTGCCGATGCCAAGGATGCTCGCTCTGCGATGAGAGCTGCGAGGGAGGAGCTTCGTGAAGCCGGAGAGATCGCGGCTGGAAAGCCCTTTATGCTGCAGAGGAAGTTTTGTGATCCTGAGCATACTCCGTTGGACCGGCTATGGAGTACGACGGACACCTATCTGGATTTGGCGGCAAGTGTTGCTGATGCGACCGAACACTTTCGAGATCAAGGAGATCGCGAAGTGGAGAAACTCTTTTGGTCGCAGTTCCACAATCCAGAGCGTCCACTGTCAGTGGCCGATCGTCTGGCCGAACGGGCCGAGTTGAATAAGTTGTCTGGACTCGCCATGAAGTGCGTCATGAGTCATTTGTGGCCGGGGAGATCGGAGCCGAAGAGTTATTTCAGCTTGGTGCAACAACTCCTTGGTGCGGTGCCACGTATCAATGCAATGAAGAGGTCAACATGCATAGAGGGCGCACGGATGGCTCTTGCCCGTGTCAAGACATACTGGGCAGAGATGGAGACCACCGTTGTTGCATCCCGAGATTCGGACAAAAGCCGAGTACCCTCTGAGCACTATTTTCAGGAGGTCCTTGAAGGCGCTCGTGTAATAGAGACGCAGTGCTCTAAGGATGCTATGTTTGAATAGCATGTGCCATTGTAAGGCGGTATTTTGATGAATTGTAGGAACTTTTTATACTTGTGCCCGCAAGTATTGTAACACCTCCTGTGCGGCCGTTTAATATATATATATATATATATATATATATATATATATATATATATATATATATATATATATATATATAATCTGAAAGATGGCAGTCGTTGGCTTCAGCCCCCACGCACATAGTGCGGGGGTGCTCGCAGAAGAAGCATTTTCACACTTAATCCAATGTCTTGGTCCTACAAAGGAAGTGATAGCACAGCGAGCTAGGCAACCGGACTATAATGCTTTAACACTTTCACTTAGCCATAGGAGCTTGACAGTGAGGCTACTTAAATAGCCCCTGGTGGCACCTGCGCTCGCCCGAAGTCGGGGCGCATATATGCCTACCGGGAAACGGCCCTTCGTTAATGCGGAGGAATCCTATAGATTTCGGAGAGTCATCGAGTGGTTGACCAGTCTCACGCTATATCATGACAGTCAGTTTTCGGCTTTCTCTACTGAGGTGCTTGCCCGGCCGAACCAGGGCACAATCGCAGTAGTTCTCCTGGTGCCGCCTTAGCTGATAGAGCGGAACGTAAGGCGGCCGAACACAGGAGCCGGGCAACGCAACATTTGACCAAAGACATGATTCTGAGCTGATGCATATAAGGCCAAACTCGCGACGCCGAACACTCCCTAAGGTATTCGGTCTTTATGAGAGCGGGCGAGGCAACACTCTTAGGTACAAGCCCCTAGTGTCTAGGTACGCGCAAAAATTCTGATGTGGCCACATGCCAAGACGCCAACCTCCTCCTTGGTTATACTACAGAGAACCAGGGGATGTGTATCAACAAGAGATAGTAAAAAAGGTTTACGCAGGGTCTTAATCTGAAAAGAATCCTTGTAACGGGTCCCTGCTGCACGTCTGCGCCTGTGTCTCCGTTGTGCCGTATCCTGGACGGGCGCAGCATGATATTCATCTGTAAAAGAGAGGAACTAAGTTGAAAAAAAAGGTCGCGCCGAACAAAAGTTACATTAAACAAAGTATAAAGTAAAAATATGTAAAATTGAGCTTTATTGTCTCTTATTTTATATGTGCGGAGCCCCTAGGGCGGGAGTATATGGCCACTAAGCCTGTATCAATGATACTTGGGAACCAGACTCGTCTATCCGCGTCCGTGGTTTTAATGACCTGTTCAAATATTGTGGCTGGTGAAGCCATTTTATTGCGGGGCTGTTAAAGCGGCCGCACAATCCTCCACTCGGGGGAGGCGCACTCAATGCTTCCCCTTTAAAGAGATGATGCCTCGTGGACCGGGCATCTTAAGCGTAAGAGAAGCATACTGCGGTATTGCGTTAAAGCGGGCGAAAGCTTCACGTCCCAGCAGTGCTTGATAGCGACTTGAGAATGGGACAATGTGGAAAGTCAGCTTTTCGTGGCGGAAGTTATCGGTAGAGCCGAATATAACTTCAAGCCGGAGAAAACCCATGCAATGGGTGTCCGGTCCTGGCGTTACCCCTTGAAAGGAGGTTTTGCTGTGACGAATTCTTGTTGGGTCTATCCCCATATGGCGGATTGTGTCCTGATATATCAGGTTTAGACCACTACCGCCGTCCATCAAGACATTTGTAAACTGGAGTTCGTCAATTATTGGATCGAGTACCAAGGCAGTCCAGCCTGCGTTCCTGATACTCCTAGAATAGTCCAAATGATCGAAGACGATTGGTTTTGACAACCAGTGGCGAGACTCCTTTGGGATAGGCCGTATGACGCGTACCTTTATGGGTGCCGCACATTTTGTAATGTGAAGTAAGTTTACTGTTTTTACTTCTTGTGGCAAATTCTTTTGTTTCCTGGTGCTCTGCTTTTGGGGTTCGTCATCATCTTAGCTTGGTGTGTCGAGCCCCTTGTGTTCGGCGTTGAGTCTGTCGGATTGTTTGAAGACCCAACAGTCTCTGTGGGTATGGTTAGCAGGCTTCCCGGGAGTATTGTGTATTTGACATATCCTGTCCAGGATTTTGTTTAGGTTGGATAAATCATCTCTGTTATCCTGGAGCGGTGGCTTTTTCTGGTTCTACCGTGAGCTTTTGAATCCGGCGTTGACTGCCGTGCTCTTCGGACTGTTTTCCTTAGTTCGGCGACAATCCTTATTGCGTCGCGGTTTTCCGTTTCCATCCCTAGTTTCTGATGTACTTGGGTCGCTGGTGCTACATCTTGCCAACCAGCTGTCCTCACCTGCGCAAAAGCGGGTCATGAGGCTTGTTAATGCGGCCATTGTTCTTGGCTTTTCTTGGCCGAGGTGTCTGGCGAGCCATTCGTCTCGGACATTATGCCTAAAAGCTGCTAGGGCTTTGGCGTCCGGACAGTCGACTATCTGATTCTTTTTAGTAAGGAATCTATTCTAGAATTGCTGAGCTGACTCTCCGGGTTGTTGAGTTATGTGACTGAGATCGTCTACGTCCGGAGGGCGGACATAGGTCCCTTCAAAATTTGCTCGGAAAGCATCCTCGAGCTCTTCCCAACTTCCAATTGTGTTTTCAGGAAGGCTTTTGAGCCAATGCCGGGCTGGCCCTTTAAGCTTGAGGGGTAAATATTTTATGGCGTGGAGGTCGTCTCCTCTGGCCATATGTATGTGGAGGATATAATCCTCGATCCAGACTCCAGGGTCTGTTGTTCCGTCGTATGCCTCTATATTTACGGGTTTGAATCCCGCTGGAAATTCGTAATCCAGGACCTCATCGGTGAAACATAGGGGGTGTGCGGCGCCCCTGTATTTGGGTGTGCCGGATTCAGATACTGGCTTTATTGCATTGCTTATGAGAGCTTGCTTTCTTGGCCCATAAATGGACCTGGTTGGGCCATCTTTTTGATGCGGATCCTTAAGTGGATCGCATGCCGGCTTAAGTGCGGCGCCGCTTGCTGCTTTATGCTGGCCATGGGGTCGTCTATCTGACCAAGTGGCTTTCTTGCTTTTTGAATGCGAGGGCTCTAAGGCCTCTTCGTCGAATTCAGGCAGTAGCTTTCGCTTCGGATAACTTTTAGTGCGGCGACTGTCGCCGTATTTGTCTGCGGTATTGATTACTTTGCTCCATCGGATTCTGAGTGCATCTTCCGCAGTTTTTAGCTTCCGCTTTTGCTTTTTCAGGCTACGTGTGGTTGCAACGAGCCTTTTATGGAGGTTCTTCTGCTCCGTGGGCTTATCCGGCGTAAGGTCGTCCGGAATGCCGTTTTTGCCGGGGACGGGCTGTTCGGTTTCTTTATCTTAGTTGCCCTGTTTGGACGGTTGCTCTAAGGCAAGCTCGTCGTCTGCCGGCTCGTCCTGCTCTATGGCAGGGTCTGTGTCGAGGCGGGGCTTGGGGCGGCGTTTACGCCACCGCTTTGCTTGCTTTTCGAGAGATGGATCCCTAGTTGCCTCCCCGTGTTCCTCGTTGTTGCTTCTTTTAGGTGTATCCACCATGTACACATCATGAGATGAGGTGGTTGTTCCATGCCCTATAGGCGTTGGTTCATATGCGTCTCCTGCATCGTCGTCCATACCGTCGATGCCTTCGGAGTCGAAGTTGAGCACGTCGTGTAAATTATCGACGGTGGCTACCAAATGGGTGGTGGGTGGGTTTTGAATTTCTTCATCGTCCGTATCCCAGCCTTGCCAACCGTAGTCCGGCACGGGCTCTCCTGATAAAGAGAGAGACTTTAGTGGCTTCAGAATGTCGCCAAAGAGCGAGTGCTGAAAGATGTCCACGGCGGTGAACTCCATGATCAGTGCCCAATCAGATTCGATCGGCAGGCGCGCGGAGGGCTCGGAGTCCGGAGAGGAATCCGGCCCCTCGGAGTCACAGGCCTTGCGGAGTGCGGGGCTGGTGTTCGGCTCGATCGCCTTTGAGATCGCAGCCCCCGAGGCGGCGTCCAACCACTCATCCTCGATTGGCGCAGTAGGTTCCGAATCGAGGTTCGGAACCGAAGCGTGTGCGGCCCCTAGGGCACTATTCGGCGGCAGAGCTAGATCATGCCCATCGAGACAGTGCGGCGCGCTTGGCTGTGGCTCGAATCCGTCAAAGATCAAGTCCCCGCGGATGTCAACCGTGTAGTTTAAACTTCCAAATCTGACCTGATGGCCAGGGGCGTAGCTTTCGATCTGCTCCAGGTGGCCAAGCGAATTGGCCCGCAGTGCGAAGCGGCCGAAGACGATATCTGTCCGGGGAGAAAAGTCTTACCCTGGACCGCATCGTTGTTGATGATCAAAGGAGCCATCGAGCCTAAAA
Organism: Aegilops umbellulata; assembly: GCA_032464435.1. Lineage (NCBI taxonomy): Eukaryota > Viridiplantae > Streptophyta > Magnoliopsida > Poales > Poaceae > Aegilops > Aegilops umbellulata. The sequence continues at coordinate 295,361,488 of CP136060.1, forward strand.
GCGACGTCATAGAGGAATTCTCAATGAAAGCACCAATGTCGGTGTCAAAACCGGCGGATCTCGGGTAGGGGGTCCCGAACTGTGCGTCTAGGCGGATGGTAACAGGAGACGAGGGACACAACGTTTTACCCAGGTTCGGGCCCTCTTGATGGAGGTAAAACCCTACGTCCTGCTTGATTAATATTGATGATATGGGTAGTACAAGAGTAGATCTACCACGAGATCAAGGAGGCTAAACCCTAGAAGCTAGCCTATGGTATGATTGTTGTATGTTGGATTCTGTCCTACGGACTAAAACCCTCCGGTTTATATAGACACCGGATAGGGTTAGGGTTACACAAAGTCGGTTACAATGGTAGGAGATCTGAATATCCGCTTCGCCAAGCTTGCCTTCCACACCAAGGAAAGCCCCCTCCGGACATGGGACAAAGTCTTCAATCTTGTATCTTCATAGTCCAGGAGTCCGGCTATCCGAACACCCCTTAATCCAGGACTCCCTCAGCGGGGGCCCGAGGAACCAGCATGGAGTAGGCGTGCACAACATCGGTCCATGGGTTCTGGCCGGCGTACCACGGGGCCGGCTGGGAGGCCTGCTGCAGTGGGCGGGGTGCTCCTCCCTGAGCGCCGGTGCCCCCTGCTTGCGGCCACCACGATGGCCGCCGCGACGACCCCCCATTGGCCGCCCGCTGGGGCAGCGGGAAGGGGGTGGCCGGAGCGGGCGGGAAACCTGGCGGGAAGGCAGGCGCCGCCGGCTGTGGCGGTGTCGGGGCAGAACCCCCGCGGGTGCCGGCGACGAGGGCGGTGTGGGTCGCGCGAGTCTGCGCCACCCGCATTCGGCGTTCCTCCAGCTTGAGGTATGCGACCACCTTAGCGAAGGTGGGCTCCGGGATGAGGGTGAGGTTGGAGGCGGCGCTCCTGAAGTCCTCATTGAGGCCGCCGGAGAGGGTGCTGATGAGGAGCTCGTCGCTGATCTTTTTCTCGAGATCACGGAGCTCATCGGCGAGCTTCTTGAGGCGCATGCAAAAATCATCGATGGATGAGTCAAGTTGCTGGCACCCATAAAACTCACCGTAGAGCAGGACCTTGCGCTGCAGCCAGTTGTCGGTGAAGAGGCCGTTGAGCTTGGTCCAGACCGCATGGGCGTCATCCTCATCGTCCACCACGGTGTGGAAGAGGTCGCTGGAGATGGTGAGGTAGAACCAGCGGATGATGGTGGCGTCGAGGATCATCCACTCCTCGTCGTTGATCATGAGCGCCGAGTCCACGGTGCCGTCCACGTGGCCGTGCAGGAGATACTCACGGAACAAAAGCAAAAAATACCGCTTCCAGGCGGAGTAGGATGCGGTGGTGTGATTAAGCTTGACCGGAACACGCTCATGGATGTTGAGGTCGCGGATGAGGGTGACATCGGGACCGGCGAACGGGTTGGAGACGGTGGACGAGGAGGAGCTCATGGCGAGGGTTAGGGTTTGGGATCCGCGGTGCGGGTGACGGCGCGGACTGAGAGGTGCGGCGGCGCAGGGGAAGGTGCGGGTGCGGCGCGGGTGGGAGGGGAGGGTGCGGCGCGGGTAGGAGGGAGAGGTGCGGGAGAGGGAGGGCGCGGGCGGAAGCGGGAGACGCGGCGGCGGCAGCGGCGTGCGAGGAGGTGGGGAGAGGCGGCGGCGACCAGCGCGGCGACGGCGACCGGGGGGTGGGGGGGGGGGAGGGAGGGGGAGGTAGCGGCGGAGTAGCGGCGGCGGCGGCGCGTAGAGGCGCGGCAGCGGCGGCTTAGGGTTTAGGATCGTGCTGCGATAGATACCATGTAGAAGGACAAGTTATGGGCTGTGCAATCTCGATGTATTGATCGGTGCACCAGGCACGTATATATAAGTATAGAGGTGGGCCACAACCTCAACTATACAAGAAAACAGGTGATGAGCCCTACACACAAATATACATGTACACAATATACTCAACAGGCCTGGTCTAGTTAAAGTAGTGGTTCTTCTTAAGGAAGGGAACAAATGCACAAAATAATTCAGAAATTAAAAAAAATCAAAAAATGCCGATACTTTTTTGAAAACAAATATGATTGAGTATTGTACTCATATAAAAAGTTTCGACAAGTAGTATCTTGCATGGCTTTCTTGGACAAAAAAAAAACAAATCGAACGCTATATATACAAGTTACTGTTTTTATTTTTTTTGCGGATGAATACAAGTTATTGTTCACAGTATTTGTCTTCGGAAGTTTATTTTCTTGCCTTGAAGTCAACACAAGTTATTAGTTGGTGAAAGTTCTTATAGGAGTGCAATACTTGATCATATTTGTTTTCAAAACTAAATCAATCTATTTTTTATTTTGTATAGTTACTAAATTATTTTGTACATATAAGGTGCGCTAGCACCTGGGTGCAGCAAGGTATTTCTCTATTTGTTAAGGGATTACTTTTATTTTATTTTTAGATAGTTAAGGGCTTTTTTAGGAGAGAAATAAGTTAATGCTATAGTTAGAGCAACTCTAGTAGAATCGTCGTACGAGCCAGATTGCCATAATAAACGTCAATATGATGTTTTTGACAGGAAAAACACACTTGAGAGTCACCGTATGGCTCTGGACAGCGACAATTTATGGAGCTCACTCCATAAACGAGCTCGCAATCTCCGTATCTGAAGGCGGGGCGGGTGAATATGGAGCTTGCTCCAAACTCAACCGCTGGTACAGGAGAAAGTATTAGCTTCTTCATCCTCGCGTCACATGCGGGATTTGAAGCAGTCTGGCCTTACACGCGCTACCGACAAGCCATTGCATCGGATTCCCTTGGTTGTACTAGCGGTCATTCACTATAAAGTTGCAAGGTGGAGTAGTATCAACATCTAGCCTTGCAAAACAAATGAGATGCCTCGCAAGATTTTGATGTTGACCGAGAACCAAAGTAGCAATGCCAAATTATTTTCGGAGGCAACAACTTCCAAAATTATGGATCCTTACAATGCCCGATGAATTGGTTGTGCCAAGCTGCAGGGTAATTCTTCCATGTTCGGTGTAACAATCAACACTCCCTCGCATATGAGGTCAGTCTTTTGCTTCATGCATCGCTAGAAGCATGGTTTTGTCCTCAGCATTGGGTGCTCGCATATGATGTTCTACATAAACCTTCACCACCGTTTCAGCGAACACTTTTGTGCACTTGATGATTGCATCTTCGATCATTCGTGGAGTGTCATCCATTGAATCTGCAAAAGAGCCATATGCAAGCATCCAAAGTGCCGCGACAACCTTCTCAAAATTAGAAAAGCCCAGGAGACTGGCGGCATTCTCCGTTGTTGGAAGAAAGGTTCAATAACTTCCATGTCATCAGCAATTCGACGAAATAGTCATTCGGTCATGCAAAAGGGTCGTTGGAGCACATACCGCGGGAAGGTACTACATGGCACAAAAAGTAATCTTGCATCAATCGGCTGCTAACTATTCAACAACCATCAATATGAACATGTCTTCTTCCACATCAAGCATTTCACTCTCGAAGTAAGAGCTCGAATCCAAGGACGAATCATCGAAAAGCATAAGCTCCACCATCGAATCCATCTACAAAATAATGTGAATTGTATGTCATCTACACGAATCTATAAGCCCCTGAACTAAATCAACAAGAAAAGATTGGAAAAAATACCTCAAGGTCGCGTGGTGGAAGGGGTGGGGCAGCCGGACAGTGGGTAGAAGGTGTGAGTCTACTGCGAAGCATGGGAGGTCTGAGAATGGCTCAGCGGAGGCCACAACCTAGTTCTTGATGTGTGGCTGGTTATTTGGCTTTGATTTCCATGTGACTTCTTGTGGCAGCTATATTGGTGGTCGCAAGGTGAAATCGGTGTCGCTTGCTCAAGAAGATGTCGGGGAACGTAGCGTATGCAATCTCAATGTTTTCCTACGCTCACGCAAGATCTTTCTAGGAGATGCATAGCAACGAGACGGGAAGAGTGTGTCCACGTACCCTCGTAGACCGAAAGCGGAAGCGTTAGGTTAAAGCGGTTGATGTAGTCGAACGTCTTCACGATCCAACCAATCCAAGTACCAAACGTACGACACCTCCGTGTTCAGCACACGTTTGGCTCGATGACGCCCCTCGAACTCTTGATCCAGTAGAGGGTCGAGGGACAGTTCCGTCAGCACGACGGTGTGGCGACGGTGATGGTGATGTGATCCGCGCAGGGCTTCGCCTAAGCACTACGACGCTATGACCGGAGGAGTAAACAGTGGAGGGGGGCACCGCACACGGCTAAGAGAATAACTGTTGTGCCTTTGGGGTGCCCCCCGTGAAAGTGCGTTATATCGACTAGAGGGGGGGGGTGAATAGGCGATTTTTATGAAATTCTTCACTGAGGAATTTGCTAGTGAGGAAATTCCTTAGCAAAGAACTACTTGCAGCGGAATAAGTACTCAGAAGTAAACATGACAGAATACATGCATGATCATCATGATGAAATGAAGACAAACACAGAGTACAAAAAGCGTAAGCACATGATAGCACAAGATGAAGACAAACAGACTGAAGAAATTGAACTAAGGAAATTGAGAAAGTCTTCAGTCAAAGTCTTCAAACATAGATATGAACAAGCACACAACACAGTAATGAGGAAATGAAAGTGTTGAGGAAATAGAACCAGTTGGCTTGGTGAAGACAATGATTTGGTAGACCAGTTCCATTTGCTGTCTCAGTTGTACATCTGGTTGGAGCGGCTGAGTATTTAAACTCGAGGACACACAGTCCCGGACACCCAGTCCTGAGCATGCAGCTCGGGACACCAAGTCCTCACCGTATTCTCCTTGAACTAAGGTCACATAGACCTCGTCCAATCACTCATGGTAAGTCTTCAGGTGACTTCCGAACCTTCACAAACTCGGTCACTCGGTGATCCACAATTCCTCTTGGATGCTCTAGACCATGACGCCTAACCGTCTGGAAGAAGCACAGTCTTCAAAGGTAACAAGCGTCGGATCCACACAGGATCAATCTCTTCAGTGATGCTCAATCACTTTGGGTTTGTAGGTGTTTGGGTTTGGGTTTTGGATTTTCCTCACTTGATGATTTTCGCTCAAAGTCCTCGGAGGATGGGATGCTCTCAATTGACAAGTGTCAGTTTCCCTCGGAGCAGCCAACCAGCTAGTGGTTGTAGGGGGCGACTATTTATAGCCTAGGGAGTAGCCGACATGATAAGACATAAATGCCCTTCAATGATATGACCGTTGGATGGATAAGATATTTTGGGACAGCTTGCGCGTAGCACAACAACGGTCGGAAATTTGAGGTTCAAATTCCTCAGGGCTATCATGTTCCTCACTGTGTAGGCAATCCGCACTGGCGAATTCCTAACTCCTCAGTCAGAACAAATTCATCAGCGACCAGAAGAACTATGTCTCTGTCACTGAAGAAATTGACTGAACTGTATGAGATTTCCAATGGCTTCACTCGAAGGGATTGGTAGGTGTAGGATTTGAGTTGAGCATCACATGGAAAATTTTCCTTAGTATTTCCTCGACCCCCTTTAACAGTACGGTGTTTCCTATGACTCAAGAAAGAGAAAATGAAACTAAGAAAACAAAAGTCTTCACGCTTCATGTTCCTCAAATGAATACCAAGTCTTCAAGGTCACACCAATTTCTTCACTTTCAAAGTCTTCAGAAAATCTTCAGAATACCAAAGTCTTCAGTCGAAGAACTTCATTTTTAGGGGTCGACTTTCACTGTGAATATCAAACTCCTCATGGACTTATAGACCTGTGTACACTCATAAACACATTAGATCCTTAACCTATAAGTCTTCAATACACCAAAATCACTAAGGGGCACTAGATGCACTTACAATCTCCCCCTTTTTGGTGATTGATGACAATATAGGTTAAGTTTTCAACGGGGATAAACATATGAAGTGTAAATACTGATATTGAGGAATTTGATTGCAAGATATAGAAGAACTCCCCCTGAATATGTGCATAGTGAGGAATTTGCTTTTGAAGCAATGCACACTTGAAGAGTTGAATCATGGAGATCTCCCCCTATATCTTGTAATTCATACACGCATTTGATATATAATATGAAGAATTTGAAATGCATGATGAAAAATGGTGACTGACGAATTTCAGCATGCGTGCGATAATATTAACGAGGAATAAGCATGCAGAAAAACGTAGCAGAAGTATCAGAACACCATCGGGTTTAAGTTTACAACTCGATCCAATAAAAGTTTCGGAAGAACGAGAGTTGTAACTTAGCAAGAAAAAAACGCCCATATAATAGACCCGCTTGAAGACTAACTCAAATTTCTCCCCCTTTGTCATCGAATGACCAAAAGGATCGAAACTAAGGACTAACGCCCCTGAAGATAATCAAGTTGATGAAGGAGTGCCAGCGTTGTCGGGGTCGGTTGTTGTAGTAGGGTCTGCCGCTGTGTCGTCCAAGTCTTCATTTTCATCAGTGTCACGCGATGAAGAATAGGAGCTGGCCACCAAAGAAGGAACCTTGACCTTCTTGAATTTCTTCGGAGGAGGTGCAGACCAGTCAAAGTCTTCCTTGAGACCCATTTTCTTCAGATCTTCAGCGCTGTAGACATGAGAGAGGACAGCCCAGGTACGGTTGAAGGTTTCATGGAGGTAGTATTGGTTTTTCTTCACTGCATTGTGTGTTGAAGTCATGTTGTGAAGAATTGAACCAAACTGACGCTTGACCCATTTATGATTGCGATCAACCTTCTGATGAAGACTGAGGAGTAACTCATGATCAGTCATCACCCTGGGTGCTGTGGCTTGAGGATTTTGCTTGGCATTGTTGGCGGCAGAGTCATGTGTGGCAGAGTTATCATTGGTGGAGTAGGATGTAGCCTTGCGAAACTGACCATCCAATGGGCGAATGCCTTCATCGATCACAACAGTTGACTTGCCTTTGTCATCAGCTGAGGAAAATGGCCTCTTGAGGACTTCAATTGGAGGCAAGTAGCTACAGTGGTTCAGAGTGTCAGCTTTGTAGTTGAGTGAAGACCTTGTCCTGATGAATCTCATAATCCATGGCGCATAAGGCTTCAACTCAAATGGTGACACTGCAATATTGGCCAGAGTCCTCATGAAGAAATCATGGAAGTTGACGGGAACGCCATGAATGATATTGAAAAGCAGATTCTTCATGATGCCAACGACTTCTTCATCATTTGAGTCATGGCCTTTGATAGGACTCATTGTATTTGTCAGAATGCGATAGACAGTCCGAGGCACATACAATAATTCCTTGACGAGGAAATTGGTTCGAGGGGCCTGCCCTGGCTTCAAAGGCTTCATCAAAACTTGCATGTAGTGATTTGAAAGCTCAGGTTCACTATAGACACAACGTGCATCTTCAAGGGGAGGACTTAGTGGTAGGGCAGGAAGCAATTCAGACGCTGGTGCCTTGTAATGAGTGTTCTCTGTCATCCAGTCCAGAACCCATGAGTTAACATCTTCAGAGTCGCCCGTGATGTGCAACATTGCATAGAACTGAAGAATGAGTTCTTCATTCCAATCACATATGTCAGTGTAGAAGTTTAGTAGCCCAGCATCGTGAAGAACACTGATGACTGGCTCGAAGCACGGCAGAGACTCCATATCCACGTGAGGAATATGTGCATGATCGAAGACTTTGTATTTGTTGAATAGCACTGAGGAATAGAAGTTGGCTTGACTAGCAGTCCAGAAACGCCTCTTCCTTATGCGAGCAGAGTGAGAAGGATTGTAATCAGTGAAGAATACGTGCTCGCCAAAGAAGTCTTCAGCCTTGAACTTTTGCTTCCTTGAGAACGGATCCTTTGGCTTTGGCAGAGGGGTGTCAGTGAGTTGCATCACAACCTCAGGGATCGCGAGCTCAGGTTCTTCAGGCTGAGGAATTTCTGGTTCCTCTTCAGGTGCAGTTTGTGTTGTCACATTTTCAGCAACAACAGTTTCTTCAGCACTAGTGGATGGAATGTCTTCACGGACAGGTGAGGTGGGATGAGTTTCCTCAGATCCCATTTGAACTGTTGGTGCAGGGGAGTGAGGAATTTGCTGTAGTGGGGTGAAGAGTGGAGAGTTGGGATGCTGACTTTCCCAAAAGTCATCATTCATCACTGGCGTTGTGCTACCAATGTCCACGTCTTCATCTTCTAATTCTTCAACACCAGCCTCTTCAGCCGTGAACTGAGGCATTGGTGAGGATACAACACGTGTGGAAGGGATCGTATCCACTTCAATTTCCTCATCAATCTGCTCTGACGAAGCTGCAGATTGATTTTCTTCATCAGATCCGCTTGGGATCTCATATTCTTCACCAAATGGAACAAGGTCCTTTGATGGCATGGTTGAAGTTGGAACAACATCGATAGGATTTTCATAAGAGCTGGTCATAGGCTTCATCTTCTTTGGAGCTGAAGATTCTGAAGCACTTGATGCTTTCCTTTTCTTCACTGCAGCTCGCTCTGCAGCCTTGGTCTTCTTCACATCTGAGGGAGTCCTGGATTAGGGGGTGTTCGGATAGCCGAACTATATCTTCAGCCGGACTCCAGGACTATGAAGATACAAGATTGAAGACTTCGTCCCGTGTCCGGAAGGTTCTTTCCTTGGAGTGGAAGGCAAGCTAGGCGTGCAGATATTCAAGATCTCCTACCAATGTAACCGACTCTGTGTAACCCTAACCCTATCCGGTGCCTATATAAACCGGAGGGTTGTAGTCCGTAGGACGAACACATCATAACCATCATCATACCCATAGGATAGCTTCTAGGGTTTAGCCTCCTTGATCTCGTGGTAGATCTACTCTTGTACTACCCATATCATCAATATTAATCTAGCAGGAGTAGGGTTTTACCTCCATCGAGAGGGCCCGAACCTGGGTAAAATAAAGTGTCCCTTGTCTCCTGTTACCATCCGACCTTGACGCACAGATTGGGACCCCCTACCCGAGATCCGTCGGTTTTGACACCGACATTGGTGCTTTCATTGAGAGTTCCGCTGTGTGATCGACAAAAGGATCGATGGCTCGCCTGCAGATCAACTGCGACTTCGGCATCTTCGTCACCAGCTCGACTGGTCACCTTGGTTCGACCAAGAATTGCGCCCCGTGTTCGGATCACCATGTTCGGACGAGGGCCTTCATCAAACATCAACTCCGATCTCTATCAATATCACGGAGGAATCATCCATGAAGCTCGGGGGCACAACGTCAACATTGCCCTCAAGCGACCGTGCTGTTTTTCTGGACAGCGAACTCGTATCTGCTGCCACCACCTCCTTGAGTATCGTTTTGACAATCGCTTTGGTGGAATTGTGCGGAATTGAGTCTACAACAACCCTGGAAAATTTCGTCGAGTTCCCATGGAGGAATCTCCGGCAATCCATAATATACCGGAGCCCTGTCAAATCTGGACGGGAATCTGGACGAGTTTAGGGCGTGGTGTCCAGCTTCTAGCTAGGGCGTCCTTTGGAAGATCCAACCGTTTATCGGCTGCGGAATTACTATATCTACAACCCCTCCAATTTTCAGCTCGATCCGACCGTCCAAACTCCGGGAACCTTCCGATTAGTGCATCACTTTTCGGATCTGTTTTCTGCGCGAGAACGAATCCGACCCGAATTCATCTTTTTTATGAACGGGATTTCGGACATCCCTTTTGAAGGAAGTTTTGTATGGGATATTGTGTATTGTTCCCGAACACATCCCGCTAACTTTAAGATCTTTTGAACATGATCTTCGGCATCATGCTGGTGTCAAACCAGTCCAGCAATATTGTTCCACGGCTGCCGACCTGCGCTAGACACGTCGTCACTTTGTTGAACCGAGCTCAACTTCTTCAGATCATCATCTCAGCAAGCCGAACAAGAGTCCGGCATCGCGAAGGACAAATCATCACCAACATCGCCGCCCCACGGATTACTCGGAGTGGGCATACCGGCATCACGGCACGGTCGCTTCATCAAGCCGGCATCGACCACGTCACGACCTGCATCGGCAGGGCCGCACTGTTGCCCCTTCAAGCCGGTGTCCATCACGCCGGACTACTTCGACTCATCGACTGGCCTCGAGGCTTCGACATCTTGGCTGGACCGGAGGATTCAACATCTCTTCATCAACCTACTCCGGACACTTCGGCGTCACTAGCCGACCAGCTTCGTCACGATTGGCTGGACCGAGGGCTTTGCCTCGGCGAGCCAACCTTTGCCAGCATCATCATCCTTTGGATTACTACAACAAATAAACCAGGTGCTATTGATCCTAATATTTTTTGCATGTTTGGGTTCATTTTTTCCAAGGAATTATTACTCTGGTTTGTCCATCATATGTTCACAGGTCTATCAAATGGTGGCCGCATTAACGATGGTCGCATGCTGGTTCGGTCAGTCTCCATACATAGTCCGGCGAACGCCGCATCCGGAGCGCGGACCGACCTATGAATTCAGGCTTTGCCACGCCTTTACCGCATCACGCCGACGCCCTGCGTCGACATCGACTTCGGCGCCAGGCCATATTTCTTTTATTACTCACTTTGTATAAATTACTCATTATGCAACGATTTTTTTATTTATCATTATTACTATTATCTCCCGTTTGCACTATTTTTTGTGCACAGGAAAATGATCCGGGGACTTCGGCGTCACTCTGCCGGTCTGCATCGACCGTGCTATGTCACCACTTCGGCGTGTCGAGCTCTCCGCTCCGCCACCTCGGGACCAGCTTGGGGGATAGAACCTTGTCCCGCATCAAGCTCGGACTACGAACACATTAACCAGCTAAGTCGCTTTCATGCTCAAAGCTTTAATTTCTAACTTGTGTTCGGTTCGACCAAGCGTTATACTTTTTTGGAAAAAAAGTTGCTTGTAAATTATTTTTCTTGTACAAACTTTGTTCACACATACTTGACGCGCTACCCGCGCTCATTATACCTGGGGGCTTCTTTAACAGAAGCTTATTAATACGGGCTTTATGCCCAACACATGTGTCACACTTCCACATGTACCTTTTATTCACCATTATATGCATCGATATGACTTAAGTTTTGGCCAAGCTGGTTTGCCTGGCTCCTGTGCTTACCCCTACATTCCCGATTATTCGGCTAGGCGGTAAAGGGAGCACCTGTGCGATTGCTACTGCCGGATAAGCCGGATGTGTACCTCAGACTGGGTGAAGCCGAAAGCTAGCGTTCTTAAGGGAATATTCGGTCGGTGAACTAAAGATGAACCTTTTTTACTTATACATGCCCCCAGATGTTTTCCTGCATTTGCAGTCCGGACGTGCATTTCAGGGCACGCCACCCCAGCGAAAGGAACCCTTAACGGAACTATTCTCTCTGGAAGATGTTTCTTACTAACCATGTAATATAACATAACTAGTTGAGCACTTGTCTGATAAAGCACTAATGACCCCTATGCCTGGTCTCCATGCATACCTCGGTTCTTATATAACCATTAGGGTATTCGGACACACTCCGGACCGTCAGGTCCCGAGGTCGAAGCGAAAAGGTCGGCAACGACAAATGATCTACAATCCGGCTAGAAGGCATTACACATGTCACTTATAATTATATAGTCACTCTAACTATTCGTATTCCTCTTCAATACCATCTAACAGGCTGTCTAATTTACAGTCCTACTGGGAATACTTTGTTTGTGACGCATAAATTCGAATACCCCGTTTACTTGGGGGCTTCCTTTATGAAGCTTTTCCTGTTGCATATGATTATACTTGTACGGCTTCGTTCCTTGTTCGTGTATTATGCCACAATATGCACCATATTGACTTAAGCGATTTGCAAGCTGGGTTGCCTCGCTCCTGTGTTTACCCCTACGTTCCCGATTGTTCGGCTAGGGAGTAAAGGGAGCACCTCTGCGATTGTCACGATCGGGTCGCCCGAGCCGGACCTCAGACTGGGTGAAGCCGAAAGCTAGCGCTCTTATAGTTTTCAATGATGGTCGGCACACAACGGAACTCATGAGTACAAAAAATCTATTGCATAAGTCTCATAACGACAATGAGCACCGAAGAAAGGTATCGGTGGGGGTACTATTTTCTTCGAAGATGCTTCTTACTCTTCGCAGTAATATAGCATAAGTTCCATGAGCGCACTTTGTCTGTTACAACTTTATGGCCTGATTGCCTGGTTATTGGAAACACCGTCGATATTCTCGACCGATGGAGTACATAACACTTTTCGGTCCTTAACCGAAGAGGGAGAAGCCGACGGTCGGTTAAGACGCGTTTAAAGTTCAGTTGAACATAGATATGATATAAGTACTTCGGTACATGCAATCATTCTTTTACCCAAGTCACTTGGGGGCTCTTAAATTTATGTGAGCCGTTTTTATAATAAGTGTTCCTATTCTTAGTCGTTGCAAAGTTTTTCTTACTATTATTTTTTATCACTACTTTTTTCGACACGAGTGTGCGGTCACTAGCCAGGGAGCCTAATTTCTCTCTCAATGCCGCTAGAGTTTAGTTTGCTAAACTGGCCTGATGAGAAGTACTCCGCCCTCGGGATAGGAGGTTGAAGCCGTAGGCTGACCCGCTCGAAGTCTTGAGATAGGATGTATCATGTTAAAGCACGACAGAGGCACTTATTTTTTCTAAGACCAATTTTCGGATTGGCACCGAACACTTGACATTGTTCGGACGTCATGTTTTTACTGACGTTTCTTGGTTTTTCAAGCTTTTTGGCACTTTTAAACTATTTGTGCTTTTCCAGCATTAGTCTCGCAGTGCAACACCGGACACCTTTTAGGGATTCGGCAAAAACATTCTTGGATATTGCTATATATGCATCGGTTTCGAATTGTGTCTTGGGTCAATAGTTGGGTTGCCCGGCTCCTACACTTGCTTCCTACGTTCCGTTTTGTTCGGCTAGGCGTGCAAAGGGAGAACCACTGCGATTGTGCTTCCAGCTCGCATGGTCAAGCACCTCAGTGGAGAAAGCCGAAAACTGACTGTCATAATAAGCGTAAACTGCTCAGCGATCCGATAACTATGGGCCGTTCATAACATTGGCCGAAGTGTTTACGGCTTGACCTCGTCTGTCGCCGAACACTACCGGGGGCTATTAACTAGCCTCCCAAACTAAATCCTCGATATTTTGCTCTTACATTGGAGCTGAGGTTTTATGATCATGCTTAGCATGACAACCCAAAGAAAGGAACCGATAGCGGGACTATTTTCTTTGGAAGACATTTCTTCTGTTAAACAGTGATATAACATATCTCTTCGCGTACCTTTGTTTATAAAACCGTATGGCCAGATTGTCTTGTTTGTCGTAAATCTTTGCCCTCATAAAGGCTTTATAAAGCAAGACAAACCTTCTCGGCTATTGGCCGGGGAGGTGGAAGCCGATGGTCGGTCAACAAAGTATTGTACAATGCGGATCCGAGCATTAAATGACGTAAATTACTTGGATACATAGAGTCATTACACACAATTTGTGATTTTACTATGGATATCGATCCTTAATTCGGCCACCCGTGCCCGCTTTAAGGCTCGGGGGCTACTGGGCTTCGGGCTTATTATTTAAACATATTAAAGGGGCACATCGATTCCCTGATCTGGTGTTGCCACCCGACCAGTGTCTCGGGGGCTACTGCATTGCTTGTCCAATGCAGAACATTTTATGTGCAATATGGTTTCCGAGGAGATTTTGATCCTCAGGTTGGTCGGCCGCACCCAACCTGAGTCTCGAGGACTGAGCACACCGCTTTTAGTGTCCCGAAGTATTCTGCCGAGCTAGGACTTGATCCTCAGGCCGATTTTGCAAATCGACCTGAGTCTCAGCGGCTACTGGGATCAGCGGTCTTATGTCATCCTTCATGTGCATCTCGGGTTTTAGACCGATACCCACCTTGAGGGCTACTGGCTATATATCTCGGCAGAGAATAAATTGCGCCAATCAAAAATATTGACAAAAATCGGCCCACATTCGGGGTGGTGCACCACCTCGGAAGCAGTCCGGCATAAAGCTCGGGCGCTAGTGGCTGGCTCCATAGAGGGCATTTCCGGCATTAAGCTCGACTAAACTCCTTCAAACTTCTTTGAACCAAGGTGATTTACGACACCTCGGATATAGTCCGGCGTTGGAGCTCGAATTTACAGTACGGCGTTGGAGCTCGGATACATAGTCCGGCGTTGGAGCTTGGATACATTCCGGCGTTAGAGCTGGGAAGCGGTCGGGCGCTGGAGCTCGGGTGCGAAGAAGATGGGTAGGCAAAGGAGTAAGAAGGCGTAGGTAAAAAGGTGGATCCTTATCCCCTTATATGGGCGGATGCGGCTATGCGTCCCCACCGGCCTAGTAAAACTCACTTGCCTCCCAAGCGCCGTGGTAAATGGCGCGGTTGGGTTACCCACGTCCGTATTGATGAGAATCCCGTTAAAAGGGGCACACGATCTCTGCTTTGACAAGACGTGCCGAGGAAATCGCCTCGCTAAAACACGCTGAGGTGGAGCAATGAAAACAATTTATATAAAGAGCTTGGTCGCAGTGTTATGACGCACTGCGGAATACGTCAGCAGATTTGATTTGTGTTTGTATTATTCTCTATATGGCAATACGTGGAAACTTGTTTTGCAGAGATGGACACTATTTTTTGGTGTTTATTATCTTCTTGAAGAATTTGGAGGAGGAACCCGCCTTGCAATGCGGAAGACAATTTGTGCGCCGGACTCGTCGTCATTGAAGCCTGGTTCAGGGGCTACTGAGGGAGTCCTGGATTAGGGGGTGTTCGGATAGCCGAACTATATCTTCAGCCGGACTCCAGGACTATGAAGATACAAGATTGAAGACTTCGTCCCGTGTCCGGAAGGTTCTTTCCTTGGCGTGGAAGGCAAGCTAGGCGTGCGGATATTCAAGATCTCCTACCAATGTAACCGACTCTATGTAACCCTAACCCTATCCGGTGCCTATATAAACCGGAGGGTTGTAGTCTGTAGGACGAACACATCATAACAATCATCATACCCATAGGCTAGCTTCTAGGGTTTAGCCTCCTTGATCTCGTGGTAGATCTACTCTTGTACTACCCATATCATCAATATTAATCTAGCAGGAGTAGGGTTTTACCTCCATCGAGAGGGCCCGAACCTGGGTAAAATAAAGTGTCCCTTGTCTCCTGTTACCATCCGACCTTGACGCACAGATCGGGACCCCCTACCCGAGATCCGCCGGTTTTGACACCGACAACATCTGATGCAGATGGAAGGATAGGAGTTGGTGTAGGCGCGGGTGGAGCTGAGGAATCTGTTTGAATTTCCTCAGGCGCAACTGATGCAGTTGCCCTGACTTCTTTAGTTTCTTCAGGCGCACCACTAGTGGATGCCCTGGCAATTTCTTCAGCGGCTGGAATGGAGTCATCAGCCCTGGAACTAGCATTTTCTTCAGCAGCCTGAAAGTCATCAGCGGTGCTGGCATGTTCTTCAGTTGGCTGAGTTGAAGCTTAAGCCTGAGGAACTTCTTGTTGCGATGGGGCTGCAACAGTTGTGAACTTCTCAGTCAGTTTTACAAATCTGACTTTAGCTCCTTTCCAATCAGCATAGTAAGCATCAAATTCATCGCTGAGGGTTTTGATGTCAGCCTGCATCTTGACGAGTTCTTCAGGTGTCATCTTGACAACATTTTTCTTCAGCAATTTCTCTTTTCTGTACTGCGATTTCTTGATCTGTCTGGCCCTGTCATACTTCCATTTTTCTTCTTGAATGAAAGAGGTCAAGACGTGACTTTGACCAGGAGTGAGGTTCATCTCCGGCACATGCGTATTTGGATCTTTGTGCCATAGATCAATGAAATCCAGGATCAACCTTGGATCAAAAAGCATTGGCACATTGCTTCCTTTGGCACTAGCGGCCTTAGCTTGCCTATCTTTGATGATTTTGGCAAGTTCTTCTTCATCAGCCTCATCATCGTCAGAGGGCACTTGGAAAGCCACCTGCTTTTTCTTCGGACTAGGGCGAGGACCTCGTCCAACAGTAGCCTTTTTCTTCAGCAGAGAGGGTCTAGCTGAGGAACTTGGTGCAACTGAGGAACTTGTAGAGACACCAGAGGCAATGGAGATGCTTGTAGTCCTTTGGCATGAGGCCAGATGTGCAGGTGCTGAGGACTTGGTCGGAACAGCTGAGGACTTTGGAGGAGGTGCTGAGGATTTTGAAGGAGCAGGAGCAGCTTGAGGAATTGGTCGTGAAGATTTTGAAGTTCCTGGCCGTGAGGGCGCAGCTAAGGAACTTGGCCGTGAGGGCACTGTTGGTGAAGCACTTGGTTTACAAGCAGGCTTCTTAGGCATAGATTTCCTCGGCTTGACAGAGGCCTCAGTGGCTGCAGCAGCAGCAGAATCTTCGTTGAATTTCCTCACTGCTTCTTTGGCTTGTCTTGCCAATTTGGCTTGGCGCTTTGCCCATTCTTCAGGAAAATCCTCACCGCGTTTGATGCTAGTGGGATCTGCCTCTTGGCCAGGTGCCAATGGGGCTCTTGGGCATGGAGGATTTAGTGCGAATTTCTTCATATACTTTGGGGTTACATATCTGTATTCCCTCCATTCGCGTGCCCATCTCTGTTCAATCCTCTAAATGCGCACCTTGCGCTGATTTTTGTTTTCTTTGCCAAACTTGGCTTCATCAGGTGTGCAGTACTCTTTGTAAATGTCCTCAGGGATGTCAAAGGCAGTCATGACCTCAGGCCTCTTTCCTCATTTATGTGGTTTCTTACCATCTGCCATGTTCTTCAGCTGAGGAATTTGAACAATCGAATTCTCTGAAGAAGTATGCAATTTCTCTTCGAGGAACGCTGCAAATGAGTTAAGTTGATGAGAACCTAGTGATTCAGCAGCGGACATGAGTACCTGTGAACATAGTATAGTTGCGAGGAATTTGGAGAGGTCATATGCGTTCTCAGAGGGTTTTTCAAAAAGAACAAGTTTGAGGAATTTGACCAGATGTGTCTTGAAGAATTTCACTAAGCGTGCTTTGTCTTAGGTTCCAGAGTTGTATAGATCGAAGATCCACACAATTGAGGAATCTTGAAGAAAATGATGCTTAGAGAAATGAGTCAAGAACATATGACTTGTAAGGTGTTTTGTGTGTGAGGATTTAAAGAATAAAACACCTTTGAAGATTTTGTAGAAAACTTTCGAATCAAAGAGGGTAGTAAAAGTAACTTTTAATTACCTTGAATGAAGAACACGACGAACAGTGAGGTGAAACAGTGGAGTTCGTCGGTGTAGCTCTTCCACGCCCTAACTTGGTGGAGGAAGACGTCTACGGCGGCGATGGAGGTGAAGATTTCCGCGGTCGGCGCGAGTACGACGGCGACGAGGTCGAGGCAGTGAAGCTCTTCCTCACCGGCGACGATGGAGTAGCGGCGACGCTAGGGTTTGGGAAGCTCGAGCGGGAGAGAGAGATCGAGCGGAGTAAAGGAAGTGAGGAAGGGGTGAGGGGGTATTTATAGTGGCAGTGAAAAACTATTCGCCCGAAGATTTGGGACGAACGTGCCCCTGACCCTTCTCCTTCGCACGACATGTGTCACCCCCTTATAGAGAGGTGGAGATCGTGTAAGATCGTGGGTGAATAAAAAATGCATCGTGGGATGCGGAACGGTTTGAGCGGAAAAACCGAAAATTTGGATAAGATTAGTTTTAAAGTTCCTTTCGCAATTTCTTCAGCTGACAAGGACACAGTGAAGATTTTGAAGGAGTTTCAAATAGAACACACATGAAGAATTTGTGAATAGATTGGATTGAGTATAGCATAGAGGGGGAAGGGTCCGATCACATTCACTTAGCAGAAAAACTAACTTGAAGAAATAGCCATAAGTGAATGCTGTAGAGGACATAAACTCATATATATATATAGCCAATGAAGAAAAACAATGGAACAAGTGAAGATTTTGCAAAGTTGAAGAATTTGAACAACTGAGGAATTTCAAAAAATTGAGGAAAAACTCAAATTGAAGATTTTCAACTTTTGTGGTGGCGTGACCCACCGTATAAGAATGCCGATTTCAGACACCGCGTACAATTATCGTATGGTTCTGAGAATCAAATTCTTCGTTAATTTCTTCACACTTAGAGTGTTATTCTTCATTGATTGAAGAAAAACGTTTCTTCATGTGTTTCACATCTAAGTCATCAATTTTGCATAAGTGTTAGGATGAGTGCCTTTTCAAAGTACATTCGAAGACTCTAAGATATTTAGCTCACACCGCAACTTGCTAAATCTCTTCTCATCCAAGGTCTTAGTGAAGATATCGGCTAGCTGTTCTTCAGTCTTCACATGCTCAATAGAAATGTCGCCCTTCAACACATGATCACGAAGAAAATGATGACGAATCTGAATGTGCTTTGTCTTCGAGTGCTGAACTGGGTTGTGAGCAATCTTGATAGCGCTCTCATTGTCACAGAGGAGAGGCACATTCTTCATGTTGATGCCATAGTCCTTGAGTGTTTGCTTCATCCATAGCAGTTGAGCACAGCAAGAACCAGCAACAATGTACTCAGCTTCAGCAGTAGACAATGATACGCAGTTCTGTTTCTTCGAGGACCAACAGACCAAGGATCGTCCGAGGAAATGACATGTACCAGATGTTGAATTGCGGTCTACACGATCACCAGCATAGTCAGAGTCAGAATATCCAATGAGATCAAAATCCGAGCCCTTGGGATACCATAATCCTAGTGTTGGTGTGTGAGCTAGATATCGAAGAATATGCTTCACAGCCTTGTGGTGTGATTCCTTCGGTGCAGCTTGAAATCGGGCACACATGCAAACACTAAGCATTATATCTGGCCTAGATGCACATAAGTACAATAAAGAACCAATCATGGAGCGGTATACCTTATGATCAAAGTCAATACCATTTTCATCAGTACTCAGTTGACCATTTGTGGGCATACGAATTTTGATGCCTTTGCAATCTTGCATGCCGAATTTCTTCAGGACATCCTTGAGGTATTTCTCCTGAGATATGAATATGCCATTGCGCTGTTGAAGAATTTGAATACCTAAGAAGAATTTCAACTCTCCTATCATAGACATTTGATATTCTTCACTCATCATATAGGCAAATTCATCACTATAACGTTGGTCAGTGTAGCCAAAGATAATATCATCAACATATATTTGGCACACAAACAGTTCACCATCATAAGATTTAGTAAAGAGAGTAGGATCGAGTGAACCGGGTGTGAAGCCGTTCTTCATGAAGAATTCCTTCAAAGTATCATACCACGCCCATGGGGCCTGCTTGAGGCCATAGAGGGCCTTATTGAGTCTGAAGACTTTGTCAGGATTCTTTGGATCTTCAAAACCTGGGGGTTGAGCAGCATATACTTCTTCCTCAAGCTTACCATTAAGGAATGCACTTTTCACATCCATTTGATATAAGATGATATCATGATGGTTAGCATAAGCGAGTAATATGCGAATAGCTTCAAGTCTAGCAACAGGTGCAAAAGTCTCATCGAAATCAATTCCTTCAACCTGTGTGTAGCCTTGAGCTACTAGTCGTGCCTTATTCCTCACCACAAGGCCATTTTCATCTTGCTTGTTGCGGTAGATCCATTTTGTGCCAATGATATTATGCTTGCGAGGATCTGGACGGTTGACCAGTTCCCAGACGTTGTTGAGCTTGAACTGATGTAATTCTTCTTGCATGGCCTGAATCCACTCAGGCTCTAGAAATGCTTCATATACCTTAGTGGGCTCTGTGATAGAGACAAAAGCAAAGTGCCCAGAAAAGTTAGATAGATGTGAAGCTTTTGAGTGGGTGAGAGGACCTGGTGCTCTAATGTCATCGATGATCTTCTCCACTTGCACTTCTTTTGCAACGCGAGGGTGAGCTGGTTGTCGGTGAGGAATTTTATCAGCATTTTCTTCAGCATCAATTTCCTCAGCATTTTCCTCAGGTGCGTCAGCTCGACGTTCTTCATGTTTTGGAATGAATTCTTCAGCAGATTCTTCAGTAGGAATGACATCTTCATTAGCCTTGTGCTTGATAGAATCCTCAGGTGCTGGTTCATCTATCACAGAAGGTAGGTGCTATCTTTGCGAGCCATTAGTTTCATCGAACCACACATCTACAGTTTCAACAATCTTGTGAATAACATTGTTGAAGACTCTGTAGGTGTGCGAGTCCTTTCCGTAACCAAGAATAAAACCTTCATGTGCTTTCGGTGCAAATTTAGAGTTGTGATGATGATCTCTTATCCAGCATTTAGCACCGAAGACTTTGAAATAACTCAAATTGGGTTTCTTGTCAGTGAGGAGTTCATAGGCAGTCTTCTTGAAGAATTTGTGAAGATATACTCTATTGATGATGTGGCACGCAGTATCAATTGCATCAACCCAGAAACGACGAGGTGTTTTGTACTCATCGAGCATAGTGCGAGCCATCTCAGCAAGAGTCATGTTCTTGCGCTCCACGACGCCATTCTGTTGAGGAGTATAAGGAGCGGATAACTCATGAGTAATACCAAGTTCATCAAGATAGTCATTGAGACCCGAATTCTTGAACTCAGTGCCATTGTCACTTCTGATGTGCTTGATCTTCACACCAAAGTTGGTTGAAGCCCTCGAGGGAAATCGTTTGAAGACTTCCTGCACTTCATGTTTGTAAGTAACAAGGTGTACCCATGTGTAACGAGAGTAATCATCAACAATAACAAAGCCATATTGAGATGCTTCATTTGAGACAGAAGAATAATGATTAGGACCGAAGAGATCGAGTAGTAGTCATGATGGTCTTAGCTGGATGCTTGGCCTTGGTCATCTTTCCAGCTTCACAGGCACCACATAAGTGATCCTTGAGGAATTTGCCATTTTCAATGCCAATAACATGCTTCTTCTTTGCAAGCGTGTGCAAATTCCTCATGCCTGCATGACCAAGTCGTCGATGCCATAGCCATCCTTCTGAAGATTTTGCAAGTAGGCACACGGCTGGTTGTGAATCTGCAGAGAAATCAACAATATACAAGTCTCCTCTCCTAAAGCCTTCGAAGACTTTGGAATTGTTAGCTTCCATAATCACAACACAACGATACTTGCCAAAGACAACAACCATACCAAGATCACAAAGCATTGAGACAGACATAAGGTTGTATCCTAAGGACTCAACAAGCATGACTTTGTCCATGTGTCGATCCTTTGCGATAGCAACCTTACCTAGACCCAATACCTGACTTTTTCTTTTGTCAGCGAAGATGATATGCTTCAGATGTGGTGACGATAAGGGAGCGTCCATCAATAGATTCTTGTCACCAGTCATGTGATTTGTACATCCACTATCGAGGACCCACTCAGTGGCTTTGGGTTGATCATCCTGCAGATGAATTAGTGCAGCTTATGAACTCATATACTTCATCAGTGAAGAATATGATATCACAATTCATCATATCAATTTCATCAAGCAGTAAGACATATAAAGCAGTAGAAGGACGTGTGAAATGAAAGTTCATTTCTTCATGATTAGCCTGCATCCTTTCAGGCATTTTGTCAGGTCCCCAGCAAATTCTTCAGACGTTACAGTGCGTCTGGAGACCTGACCCTGCATAACAGTTTAGTTCTTTTTCTTCAATGTCGGTGTCAAAACCGGCGGATCTCGGGTAGGGGGTCCCGAACTGTGCGTCTAGGCGGATGGTAACAGGAGGCAGTGGACACGGTGTTTTACCCAGGTTCGGGCCCTCTTGATGGAGGTAAAACCCTACGTCCTGCTTGATTAATATTGATGATATGGGTAGTACAAGAGTAGATCTACCACGAGTTCAAGGAGGCTAAACCCTAGAAGCTAGCCTATGGTATGATTGTTGTTCTGTCTTACGGACTAAAAACCCTCCGGTTTATATAGACACCGGAGAGGGTTAGGGTTACACGGAGTCGGTTACAATGGTAGGAGATCTACATATCTGTATCGCCAAGCTTGCCTTCCACGCCAAGGAAAGTCCCTTCCAGACATGGGACGAAGTCTTCAATCTTGTATCTTCATAGTCCAGGAGTCCGGCCGAAGGTATAGTCCGGCTATCCGGACACCCCCTAATCCAGGACTCCCTCAGTAGCCCCTGAACCAGGCTTCAATGATGACGAGTCCGGCACGCAGATTGTCTTCGGCATTGCAAGGCGGGTTCCTCCTCCAAGTACTTCATAGAAGATTTTGAACACAAAGGATAGTGTCCGGCTCTGCAAAATAAGTTTCCACATATTGCCATAGAGAGTATAATATTTACACAAATCTAATCTGCTGACGTATTCCATAGCATGACATCACACTACGGCCAAGCCTTTATTCGAATCGTTTTTACTCCCCCACCTCAGCGCGTTTCGCGAGGCGGCTTCCTTGGCACGTCTTGTCAAAGCAGAGATTGTGTCCCCTTTATTTACGGGATTCTTATCAATACGGACGTGGGTAACCCAACCGCGCCATTGATTACGGCGCTTGGGAGATAAGCGAGTTTTACAGGCCGGTGGGGACGCATAGCCGCATCCGCCCATATAAGGGGATAAGGATCCACCTTTTTACCTACGCCTTCTTCCTCCTTTGCCTATCCATCTTCCGTGCACTCGAGCTCTAGCGCCCAATCCCGCATTCCCCACCTCGACCTTCTCCAGTCATGTCCGGAGCGGGAGGCAAGTGGATGGTCTCCTCCGTCACGGAGGGGCACATCAAAAAACTGAGGAAGGCCGGATACTTGTCTAACGACATCGCGCACCGGCTTGCCGAAGAGGGGCAGATCCTCCCCGCCCCAAGGCCCCATGAGAGGGTAGTGTTCCTTCCCCACTTCCTCCGCGGACTGGGCTTTCCTCTCCATCCATTCGTCCGGGGACTCATGTTCTACTATGGCCTGGATTTCCACGATCTGGCCTCCAACTTCATCCTCAACATGTCGGCGTTTATTGTCGTGTGTGAGGCTTTCCTCTTCATCTGCCCCCATTTCGGCTTATGGCTCAAGACTTTCAATGTCAAGCCGAAGGTGGTGCGCGGCAACCAGGCGGAGTGCGGAGGCGCCATGGCGGGCAAGATGCCCAATGTTCTATGGCTCGAGGGCTCCTTTGTGAAGACCCTGAAGGGGTGGCAATCGGGTTGGTTTTACATCACCGAGCCGCGCGACCCGGAGTGGGTCGCAGCCCCTGAGTTCCGGTCCGGACCCCCTACGCGGCTCACGTCCTGGAAAGAGACGGGCCTGTCGTGGGGCAGCAAAGAAGAGGTGGCTGGACTGCAAAAATGCTTCCAAACCCTGGTGAACAAGCAGCTCAAGCTTGTCAATGTAGTCCAGGTTATGCTCATCCGCCGAATCCCCCCGTGTCAACAACGGGCCTTCAATCTGAGGGAGTTCGACCCAGCGCAGCAGCGAACTCTGAACAGGCTCTTCGACAAGACGTACAAAGATGCCTAGAAGGTGCTTTTTAAGGGCGCCGAGGCTCCCGCATCCGCTTCCAAGGATCGCGGATTCAGCACGCAGCGTCACGCTAGTGCGGTAAGCTATTTGTACCTTTTACAGGGTATTAGTTTTTCATAGTTTGACTCTATGTGGGATCTAAGCTCCCTTACCTTTGACAGGATTGGCAGGCGAAATCCGGACAGATCGACTGGCTCCTTTGCCCGAAGACCCAGCCGATGCTCGCTTGGCGAAGCTGCAGGTTCCGGCACCCTATGTGGTGCCGGAGAAGAAGGCCAATAAGAAGGCCACAGGGACTCGAAAGAGTGCCCGGCGCCTGGAGGTGTCGGATTCATCATCCAACGACTCCGAGACGCACTCCTCCCGTGAAAACGAGGAGGAGGAAGAAGAAACCTCTCCCCCCAGCGGAGGGAGGAAAGAAGAGGAAGGCCACCCCAACCGGGGAGGCCGAAGGGTCCAAGAAGGGGAAGACCCTTCCTTCGGACTACTCCATCGACGCCGACGACGGCGAAGAGGAGTGGCCGCACAGGGCCAAGTGCCCGGCGGGATCGTAAGTGTTCGGACACCAGAGTAACTCGTAGTGTTCCTTTATTGCATAGCTTTCCCTCATGTTGAATATATCTATGCAGTCCGCCCAAGGCTGAGCTCGACGAGTCGTCGAGCGGCTCCCTGGATTCGTCGGACGTGAATTCACTTCCGCTCGCTACCTCCCCCCGCCCTACGGACGATGCCGAGGTGGCGTCCCAACAGGTTCCAAGCCAGGAGAGGGTGGTCCTAGAGGAGCCGCAAGGCGACCTCCCGGACTCCAGGAGTAAAGGGGATAGATCCCCCCAGGGCTCCAAGTCCGGCCCTAGGCCGGACACCGCTCCGGAACCTTCAAAGGTTCAAGAGTCCGGCGGGCGACCTCCTTCCAAGAGGAGCAAGCCCACCGAGCCGGTGACCCCCGTCCAACCGGAGGTGCCGGACTATCTGTTGGAGGTGCTTAAAGGCGCCTCCATCGACGAGGAGCACCGCACCATTATGAGTGCGGTGGTCCAGAAGGTTCAGTCCTCCAAGAGCGGACTGACTGAAGCTTGCACCAGCCTTTTAACAGGCTTTGAGGTAAGTAAAGAATGTGTAAAAATATTACCGCATAGACAGTAGCCCCTGATGCTCTATTTGGCGTTCGGGAAGAAAAGCCGAATAGAGGATCAAAATAAAATTCGCAGGAGTCTAACAAAAAGGAGTCAATATGCGTATGCAGGCTTCTCTGCTGGCGTCCGCCGCACTGACTGCGGAAGTGGACACCCTAAAGCAGAACCTCGAGCAGTCCGAGCAAGAGCTCGGGCTTGCCAAGAAGCAACTCGAGGACAAGGAAGGTAAGAAATACCTTGTTTAAATATATATATAAAAAAGTGCAATTGAAAAAAATGGCAGGATTATTGTGGCTATTGTAGGGGCCACGTCTGAGGTGGCGACCCTTAAGCAAGCGCTGTCCGAGGCCGAGAAGAGGGCCGCCATGGAGCGCACCGAGCGGGAGAAGTATGAGGCCCAGGTTGGCGAGGTGCGGCAAGAGCTCTAGGCTCTCATGAAAAAACATGAGAGTTTGGAGCTTGACTCAAAGACACGAGCGTCCGAGCTCACGGTGGCTATTGAAAATGCCAAGTCTGCCAAGGCCGAATCCCAGAAGGCCCTCCAGGAGTTGGATGTGGTGAAAAATATAGCGGCGGGTAAGGCATTCTTTATGCAAAGCAAACATATAAAAGTGAGTTACTTGTTACTTACCCGAATCCGGAGCTCTCCAGGAGCATTCGCAGATCTTCCCCATAGCGTGTCCGATGCCGCCGCATTCTACCGAGCCGAGGAGGGCAGCTCGACGGAGAAGGTGTTCTGGTCTCAGTATGCTGAGGCCGGACACCCTGTGCCCCTGAGCGACCAGCTGAAGCAACTGGTCGAGCTCCACAAGGTGGCCAAAACAGGCCACGAAGGGCCTCATAGTTCGGCTGTGTCCTGGAGAGGCTTTGCCTGGGAGATACTTCAGGCTGGTGCGACGGCTGGTGGAGGCCTGTCCAAGGATCGAAGTCATCAAGCGCTCCGTCTGCATCGAAGGTGCCCGTAGGGCCCTTGCCCGCGCTAAGGTGCACTGGGGCAAGCTGGATGCTGAGAAGCTTGTGAAGGACGGGCCACCGCCAGGGAAAGAGCATCGCAAGCCCGAGAATTATTATAAGGACGTTCTGAAGGGTGCCCACCTTATGGCGGATGAATGTTCCAGGGATGTAATTTTTGAGTAAAACTCGCTCGTTTTGTCCTGTGCGCTGAAAACTTGTTCATATGCGCTAAGCAATGCTTTTGGAATTTAAAATATTACCTTCTGTGCGGCCGTTTATCAAATTTGAGAGATGGCGAGTCGTCGGCTTCTGCCCCTGTGCCATTAGTGCTGGGGTGTTCGGGATAAACCTGAGCGCTCTTTTTCCCATGTTTGGGTCCTTCGAGGGAGGCACTCCGCACAACGAACAAGGCAATCAGACTATAATGCTTGAACACTCTCACTTAGCCATAGAATTCTATAATTTTAAATTTCAGCGAAGCCCCTGGTATTCGGAAGACCGAGTTCGGGGCGCTATCCACGCCTTGGCCGGACAGAGCCGACTCCTCGCTCTAAGCGGCATAAGTCTTTAGGGACTCGAAAAACCTCTCGAACAGCGACCAGCTCTCGCTTCATCATGACAGTCAATTTTAGCTTTCTCTACTGAGGTGCTTAGCCCAGCTCAACTGGGGCACAATCGTAGTAGTTCTGCTAGTGCTACCTTAGCCGATATAGCGGAACGTAAGGCACCAAAACATAGGAGCCGGGCAAACCCAACTATTGACCCAAGACATGATTCGGAGCCGATGCATATAATGCTATAAGTTCGGGGCGCCGCACTTGTTAAAGTTTTCGAGCTTTTCACACCATGTTGAGGGGTACTAAAGCCCCCGTGTTAATGAACATATATTTGTAAAAAGAGTAATGCAAAAATAGACAAAAGCTATGCATTGTTTATTAAAAAGGGCTGCGATCAAGGCAGAACGATACAAATAACGCGATAAGCAAAAGGTTGGACTATTTAACATGTCCGTTCCAGGGGCAGGCTGCGGAATGGTATGCGAAACAGGTATACTGCTCGTGATAGAGACCACCTGGGAGTTCCGTAATGCGGCCTGGCTTGTCTGCTTCCCTGGTTCTTGTATCGTTTGTGCGACAATTGTACTGCCGGACAGGCCTTCCGAAGAATGGAGTCCTGAAAGTAAGAGAAAATTAACAAATCGGCAGCCCCTAGTGCGGTTTAAGCCGTGTTTCGGGCGTGCCGTGATGGTGCCCCTCCCCCTGTGCCCATGGTATTTCTAGAGCGTAGTTATGTACGTGAAGCACTGGCGTCGCATTTTCGCGAGGGCTGGGGTTGGGG
This sequence comes from Aegilops umbellulata, assembly GCA_032464435.1. NCBI lineage: Eukaryota > Viridiplantae > Streptophyta > Magnoliopsida > Poales > Poaceae > Aegilops > Aegilops umbellulata. Next base: position 295,388,289 of record CP136060.1, read on the forward strand.
CTGCATTGCTACGCCTGCTGGGAACGTGCCAGGCGGTCTTGTTGTAGGTTACTCCGAGCGCGCTTGACCGTGTCCGGACATTTAATGGCCGGACTGGAGAACTGCATGGAGAGGCTACTTTGTACTTCCGCTGCAAGGGCCGCCGTAATGCCCCTCCGTTCGGATGGAGCGTTCAGTGTTTCCATTGATTGTAATTACTCCTCGAGGGCCTGGCATCTTGAGCTTAAGGTATGTGTAGTGCGGTACCGCATTGAACTTGGCAAATGCGGTTTGCCCGAGCAGTGCGCGATAGCCACTGCGGAACGAGACTATGTCGAAGATTAACTCCTAGCTTCGAAAATTATCTGGAGATCAGAAGACCACTTCAAGTGTAACTGAGCCTGTACAGTTGGCCTCTACACCTGGTATGACGCCTTTAAAGGTTGTTTTGGTGGGCTTAATCCTCGAGGGATCTATGTCCATTTTCTGCACTGTATCCTGGTAAAGCAGGTTCAGGCTACTGCCGCCGTCCATAAGGACTCTAGCGAGATGAAATCCATCAATAATTGGGTCTAGAACCAATGCGGTGAATCCGCCATGACGGATGCTAGTGGGGTGGTCCCTTTGATCAAAGGTGATCAGGCAGGAGGACCATGGGTTGAACTTTGGGGAGACTGGCTCCATCGCGTATAGGTCCCTTAATGCGCGCTTCCGCTCCCTCTTGGGGATGTGGGTTGCGTATATCATGTTCACCGTCCACACTTATGGGGGAAAACCCTTCTGTCCACTGTTGTTCGGCGGCCGGGGCTCTTCGTCCTCATCGCTATGCAGCCCCTTGTCTTTATTTTTGGCGTTTAACTTGCCTGCCTGCTTGAACACCCAACAATCCCTGTTGGTGTGATTGGCTGGCTTTTCGGGGGTGCCATGTATCTGGCACAAGCGGTCGAGTATTCGGTCCAAACTGGACGGGCCTTGAGTATTTCTTTTGAATGGCTTTTTCCGCTGACCGGATTTATAGCATCTGAATCCGGCATTAACTGTCGTATCCTCAGCATTGTCGCCGTTAATGCGGCGCTTCTGCTTGTTGCGACGCGACCTGCCACTACTGTCTCTGGTATCCGAATTACCAGGGTTCTTGGTCATATTGTTGCTACGAGCAAGCTAGCTGTCTTCTCCCGCGCAAAAGCGGGTCATTAGTGTCGTGAGTGCTGCCATAGATTTTGGCTTTTCCTGTCCAAGGTGCCGGGCAAGCCACTCGTCACGGATATTGTGCTTGAAGGCTGCTAGGGCCTCTGCGTCTGGACAGTCGACTATTTGATTTTTCTTTGTTAGGAACCGTGTCCAGAATTGCCTGGCCGATTCCTCTGGCTGCTGAATTATGTGGCTTAGGTCATCGGCGTCTGGTGGTCGCACATAAGTGCCCTAGAAATTGTCGAGGAATGCGGCTTCCAGGTCTTCCCAACAACTGATTGATTCTGCTGGCAAGCTGTTAAGCCAATGCCGAGCTGGTCCTTTAAGCTTGAGTGGGAGGTATTTGATGGCGTGTAGATCGTCGCCACGGGCCATGTGGATATGAAGGATATAATACTCGATCCATACCGCAGGATCTTTTGTGCCATCATATGATTCGATGTTAACGGGTTTGAAACCCTCGGGGATTTGATGATCCATTACTTCATCTGTGAAGCATAGTGGGTGTGCGGCGCCTCTGTACTGGGCTATATCACGATGTAGCTCAAATGAACTTTGTCTGCTGTGTTCGTCCCTACCGGATTTGCTGTGTCCGGCGTGACGGTTATCGTCTCGAGTCGTGGGGCACCCACGCGATCCATAGATCGATCTTGTTTGCCTTGCCTTGTCCTCCAATATATCTCACAGGTCTGGCGCATTTTCCCGTGCCTTGGTATGTTTTGAGCGGCGCCGGGGTGCGGCTTGAGTGGAGGGCCGAGAGGCCCCTCTGTCGCGGCCACGAGGTGGTCGGTCGGCCGTATCATGTGCTGGTGATGTAGGTTTGGGTGCTTCCTCCTCTAATCGGGTAGCAACTTGCGCTTTGGGTAGCTCTTGGAGGGGCGTTCGAGTTCACACTCTTCGGCTGCAAGGACTTCAGTCCATCTGTTGGCTAGCAAATCTTGACAAGCTCTAAGCTGTTGCTGTTTTTTCTTTAGGCTGCTTGCCGTGGCCATAAGCCTGCGTTGAAAACGCTCTTGCTCGATGGGATCCTCTGGCACGACGAATTCGTCGTCGTCGAGGCTTGCCTCGTCTTTGGAGGGAGGCATATAATTATCGTCCTCGACCTCTGTGTCTGCCGCTCTCTCCTGAGGGCTGGCTTCTCCATCCTCCTGTTCTGAATCTTGTTGGAGGGGGTTTTCTTCGGCACTCTCCGGAGTATTATTATCTCCCGTGCCGGAATCACCGTTTTTGCTTTGGCGGGATTTTGAGCGGCACCGCTGACGCCGACGCTTGGGCTGTTTCTTGGAGGGGTCATCCTCCGCTGTTCCATCGCCATCTCCTTCTTTTGGCGTGTCCACCATGTATATGTCATATGACGAGGTGGCTTTCCAGTGCCCTATAGGCGCTGGTTCTTGCTCGTCTCCTGCATTGGCGTCCATACCGTCGATGTCTTCGGAGTCGAAGTCGAGCATGTCGGTTAAATCGTCGACAGTGGCTACAAAGTGGGTGGTGGGTGGGCTTTGAATTTCTTCATCGTCCGTATCCCAACCTTGTTGACCATAGTCCGGCCAGGGCTCTCCTGATAAAGAGAGAGACTTTAGTCTCTTCAGAATATCGCCAAAAGGCGAGTGCTGAAAGATGTCCGCGGCGGTAAACTCCATGATCGGCGCCCAATCGGATTCGATCGACAGGGGCGCGGAGGGCTCGGAGTCCGGAGAGAAGTCCGGCTCCTTGGAGTCATGAGCCTCGCGAAGTGCTGGGCTGGTGTTCAGCTCGATCGCCGTTGGGATCGCAGCCCCTGAGGCGGCGTCCAACCACCCATCCTCGATCGGCGTAGTTGGCTCCGAATTAAGGGTCGAAGCCGATGCGGGTGCAGCCTCCAGGGCACTGTTCGGCGGCAGAGCTAGATCATGCCCGTCGCGACAGTGCGGCACGCTCGGCAGTGGCTCGAATCCATCGAAGATCAAGTCCCCGTGGATGTCAACCATGTAGTTTACACTTCCAAATCTGACCTGATGGCCAGGGGCATAGCTTTGGATCTGCTCCAGATGGCCAAGCGAATTGGCCCGCAGTGCGAAGCCGCCGAAGACGAAGATCTGTCCGGGAAGAAAGGTCTCACCCTGGATTGCGTCGCTATTGATGATCGGAGGAGCCATCAGGCCTAAAAGTGACGACACAGAGGAACTCTCAATGAAAGCACCAATGTCGGTGTCAAAACCGGCGGATCTCGGGTAGGGGGTCCCGAACTGTGCGTCTAGGCAGATGGTAACAGGAGGCAGGGGACACGATGTTTTACCTAGGTTCGGGCCCTCTTGATGGAGGTAAAACCCCACGTTCTGCTTGATTAATATTGATGATATGGGTAGTACAAGAGTAGATCTACCACGAGATCAAGGAGGCTAAACCCTAGAAGCTAGCCTATGGTATGATTGTTGTTCTGTCTTACGGACTAAAAACCCTCCGGTTTATATAGACACCGGAGAGGGTTAGGGTTACACGGAGTCGGTTACAATGGTAGGGGATCTACATATCCGTATCGCCAAGCTTGCCTTCCACGCCAAGGAAAGTCCCTTCCGGACACGGGACGAAGTCTTCAATCTTGTATCTTCATAGTCCAGGAGTCCGGCCGAAGGTATAGTCCGGCTATCCGGACACCCCCTAATCCAGGACTCCCTCATTCACCACCCACATCTGAAGGGGTGGCAAAGAGTTCATCACTCTGCGAGCTCCATATGAGAATGGTGGCATAGAGGCCAAACCATTTCGTTTCACATAAGAGTGATTAGGGTAAGCATATGAATAAGCAGAGAAATTCTTCGAGGACTTATGAACATAATGATTAGAAGAATAATGCTCATATTCATAGCCCTTGGCTCTTTCCTGCGAAACACAGTTGTTAGCACGATGATGTTCATATGAGGACTTTGATCCATTTGAGGAATTTGATCCACGTGAGGAATTTGGTCCGTATGAGGACTTGGATCCATATGAAGAATTTGGTCCATATGAAGAATTTGATCTGGGGTTCCTATTCTTCACAGGTGGTGTCATGAGGACATTCACCTGAAGACTTTCAAGGAACTTTTTGGGAACCCAGATTTTCTTCATAGGGGAACTGTTCCTGCAGTTAGTGCCAACATATCTAGCAAATACTTCACCATTCTGATTTTTGAACAGTTTATAGTTGGAGTCAAATGACTCATCAGAAGAATGAGAAGATTCACATGTATAACTAGATAAATTAGATGGATCAACTGGAGGTCCCTTTGCAGCAACCCTTGAGGTTTTGGGTTACTGCTCAGGCTTCCAATATGTACCATCAGCATTGATTTTCCTCTCAAAGGCAATACCCTCTTTCCTAGGGTTCCTGTTGAGGATCTGCTTTTTAAGCACATCACAAAGAGTCTGATGCCCTTTGAGGGTTTTGTACATGCCTGTCATGTACAATTCCTTCAGCCATGCATCGTCAGTGATACTTGCAATGTTCTCAGATGAGGAATTAGTGATAGCAGTGGCAGGTGAAGAATTTGTAACATTAGAAGCATTTGAACATTCAGGTGAGGAATTAGCAGATTCTCGTTCAATGCATTTCAGACATGGAGGAACAAATTCTTCCTGAGCAGTGCTGATTTGTTGAGCAAGTAATGATTCGCGCTCCTTCTGAAGATCTTCATAACTCACCCTTAGCTTTTCAAGATCTTGCTTTCTTTGAAGAAATTCATAAGAAAGCTTCTCATGATTGGATAAGAGAGTGTTATGTTGATCTTGAAGGGAGTTATACTTAGAGTGAAGTCTCTGAAGACTTTCAGCCAAAGCTTTTGACTGATCCATTTCTTCACCCAACATATCATCGCTCTTACTAACCATGTTGTGAGCCTTTTCCAAAGCTCTTTGTTGTTTAGCAGCAAGAGAAGCAAGTTTGACATAACTGGGTCCAAATTCATCACCAGATTCATCATCACTGGATTCAGAGAGATAGCATTCAGTTACCTTTTCACCATCTGCCATAAGACATGGTGAGGAGGATGATAATTCTGGTTCAAATGTCATAGACTTGAGAGATTCCTTGAAGTCCTCAAACCACGGATCATGACAAGTTCGATGACCTTCATAGACATCAGAGAGACGATCCCAGATAATCTTCGCATGATCGAGATGCATGACGTTCCTGAACTGATTTCAAGGCAGACAGGAGCAGATGACATCCTTCGCCGTGAGATTGAGGAGGGTGTACTTGCGAATGTCATCAGCTTCCGCCATCTTGCACAGATTGGTCAGACCAATCTCAGTGACGGTCCACAGCTTGCTATTCATCGCCATGAGGCGCTTCTTCATCATGGCCTTCCATTTGGGATACTCGTGACCGTCAAAGATAGGGCATGTCACTTCTTCATACCTACGGTCGACATAACTAAAACTCCAGGCGGTTAAACCAAAATCACACAGAACAAGGGAGTACCTTGCTCTGATACCAATTGAAAGTGCGTTATATCGACTAGAGGGGGGTGAATAGGCGATTTTTATGAAATTCTTCACTGAGGAATTTGCTAGTGAGGAAATTCCTTAGCGAAGAACTACTTGCAGCGGAATAAGTACTCAGAAGTAAACATGACAGAATACATGCATGATCATCATGATGAAATGAAGACAAACACAGAGTACAGAAAGCGTAAGCACAGGATAGCACAAGATGAAGACAAACAGACTGAAGAAATTGAACTGAGGAAACTGAGAAAGTCTTCAGTCAAAGTCTTCAAACATAGACATGAACAAGCACACAACACAATAATGAGGAAATGAAAGTGTTGAGGAAATAGAACCAGTTGGCTTGGTGAAGACAATGATTTGGTAGACCAGTTCCAACTGCTATCTCAGTTGTACATCTAGTTGGAGCGGCTGAGTATTTAAACTCGAGGACACACAGTCCCGGACACCCAGTCCTGAGCATGCAGCTCGGGACACCAAGTCCTCACCGTATTCTCCTTGAACTAAGGTCACATAGACCTCGTCCAATCACTCATGGTAAGTCTTCAGGTGACTTCCGAACCTTCACAAACTCGGTCACTCGGCGATCCACAATTCCTCTTCGACGCTCTAGACCATGACGCCTAACCGTCTGGAAGAAGCACAGTCTTCAAAGGTAACAAGCGTCGGATCCACGCAGGATCAATCTCTTCAGTGATGCTCAATCACTTTGGGTTTGTAGGTGTTTGGGTTTGGGTTTTGGATTTTCCTCACTTGATGATTTTCGCTCAAACTCCTCGGAGGATGGGATGCTCTCAATTGACAAGTGTTAGTTTCCCTCGGAGCAGCCAACCAGCTAGTGGTTGTAGGGGGCGGCTATTTATAGCCCGACATGATAAGACATAAATGCCCTTCAATGATATGACCGTTGGATGGATAAGATATTTTGGGACAGCTGGCGCGTAGCACAACAACGGTCGGAAATTTGAGGTTCAAATTCCTTAGGGCTATCATGTTCCTCACTGTGTAGGCAATCCGTACTGGTGAATTCCTAACTCCTCAGTCAGAACAAATTCCTCAGCGACCAGAAGAACTGCGTCTTTGTCATTGAAGAATTTGACCGAACTGTATGAGATTTCCAATGGCTTCACTCGAAGGGATTGGTAGGTGTAGGATTTGAGTTGAGCATCACATGGAAATTTTTCCTTAGTATTTCCTCGACCCCCTTTAACAGTACGGTGTTTCCTATGACCCAAGAAAGAGAAAATGAAACTACGAAAACAAAAGTCTTCACGCTTCATGTTCCTCAAATGAATACCATGTCTTCAAGGTCACACCAATTTGTTCACTTTCAAAGTCTTCAGAAAGTCTTCATAATACCAAAGTCTTCAGTCGAAGAACTTCATTTTTAGGGGTCAACTTTCACTGTGAAAATCAAACTCCTCATGGATTTATAGACCTATGCACACTCATAAACACATTAGATCCTTAACCTATAAGTCTTCAATACACCAAAATCACTAAGGGGCACTAGATGCACTTACACCCCGCCCCCGTATATAAAGGAGGGGGGGAGGAGGCCGGCGGCCAGGAGGGGCGCGCCAAGGGGGGAGTCCTTTTAGGACTCCTAGTCCTAGTAGGATTCGCCCCCACCTTCCCTTTCTCCACCGGTGTAGGATCGAAAGTATCTAGAGGGGGGGGGGGGTTATTAGACTACTTGGCCAAATAAAAATCTAGCCTTTTACCAATTTTAAGTCCTGGCAGATTTTAGCAACTTAGCACAAGTGAAGCAATCAACCTACACATGCAAATCTAAGAGTATAGCAGTGGAATGTAAAACATTTGCATATGAAGGTAAAGGGAGGAGTTTGGAGGGAGCAAACGCAATGTAGACACGGAGATTTTTGGCGTGGTTCCGATAGGTGGTGCTATCGTACATCCACGTTGATGGAGACTTTAACCCACGAAGGGTAACAGTTGCGTGAGTCCATGGAGGGCTCCACCCACAAAGGGTCCACGAAGAAGCAACCTTGTCTATCCCACCATGGCCATCGCCCACGAAGGACTTGCCTCACTACAGTAGATCTTCATGACGTAGGCGATCTCCTTGCCCGTACAAACTCCTTGGTTCAACTCCACAATCTTGTCGGAGGCTCCCAAGTGACACCTAACCAATCTAGGAGACACCACTCTCCAAAAGATAATAGATGGTGTGTTGATGATGAACTCCTTGCTCTTGTGCTTCAAATGATAGTCTCCCCAACACTCAACTCTCTCTCACATATTTGGATTTGGTGGAAAGATGATTTGAGTGGAAAGCAACTTGGGGAAGGCTACAGATAAGATTCTTGTGATTGCAATGGAATATCTTGGTATCAACACATGAGTAGGTAGTTCTCTCTCAGAAAATGTATGTTGGAAGTGTAGGCACGTTCTGATGGCTCTCTCCACGAATGAAGAGTGGTAGGAGGGGTATAAATAGCCTCCACATAAAATCTAACCATTACACACAATTTACCAAACTCGGTGGGACTGAATCATGAAACTCGGTCAGACCGATTTAGTTCAAAATGTGAACGTTAGGATTTTCGGTGGGGCCGACATGTCAACTCGGTGGGACCGATTTCATTAGGGTTAGTGTCGGTGTCAAAACCGGCAGATCTCGGGTAGGGGGTCCCGATCTGTGCGTCAAGGTCGGATGGTAACAGGAGACAAGGGACACTTTATTTTACCCAAGTTTGGGCCCTCTCGATGGAGGTAAAACCCTACTCCTGCTAGATTAATATTGATGATATGGGTAGTACAAGAGTAGATCTACCACGAGATCAAGGAGGCTAAACCCTAGAAGCTAGCCTATGGGTATGATGATGGTTATGATGTGTTCGTCCTACGGACTACAACCCTCCGGTTTATATAGGCACCGGATAGGGTTAGGGTTACACAGAGTCGGTTACATTGGTAGGAGATCATGAATATCCGCACGCCTAGCTTGCCTTCCACGCCAAGGAAAGAACCTTCCGGACACGGGACGAAGTCTTCAATCTTGTATCTTCATAGTCCTGGAGTCCGGCTGAAGATATAGTTCGGCTATCCGAACACCCCCTAATCCAGGACTCCCTCAGTAGCCCCTGAACCAGGCTTCAATGACGACGAGTCCGGCGCGCAAATTGTCTTCGGCATTGCAAGGTGGGTTCCTCCTCCAAATTCTTCAAGAAGATAATAAACACCAAAAAATAGTGTCCGGCTCTGCAAAACAAGTTTCCACGTATTGCCATATAGAGAATAATACAAACACAAATCAAATCTGCTGACGTATTCCGCAGTGCGTCATAACACTGCGACCAAGCCTTCTGTATGGATTATTTTTTGTTGTTCCACCGTAGCACGTTCAACGAGGCGGTTTCCTTGGCACGTCTTGTCGAAGCAGAGATCGTGTGCCCCTTTTAATGGGATTCTCATTAATGCGGACGTGGGTAACCCAACCGCGCCATTTACCACGGCGTGTGAGCGGCAAGCGAGTTTTATTAGGTAGGTGGGGACGCATAACAACATCAGCCTATATAAGGGGATAAAGATCCACCTCTTTCACCTACGCCTTCTTCCTCCTTTGCCCATCCATCTCCTGCGCACTCAAGCTCCAACGCCCAAGTTCGCTCTTTCTTCCCCAACCTGCTCCAGCGATGTCCGGAGCGGGTGGCGAGTGGATGGCTTCCTCCGTTACGGAGGGTCAAATCAAAAAGCTTAGGAAGGCTGGATATCTGTCCAAGGACATCCCGCACCGGCTTCCCGGGGCGGGGCAGCTTCTTCCCACCCCAAGGCCCCATGAGAGGGTAGTTTTTCTCCCCCATTTCATCCGCGGACTGGGTTTTCCACTTCACCCCTTTGTCCGGGGGCTCATGTTCTACTACGGCCTGGACTTCCACGATCTGGCCCCGAACTTTGTCCTCAATATCTCGGCGTTTATCATCGTGTGTGAGGCCTTTCTCCGCATCCGCCCCCACTTCGGCCTCTGGCTCCAGACCTTCAACGTCAAGCCCAAGGTGGTGTCCAGCACCCAGGCGGAGTGCGGAGGTGCTATGGCCGGCAAAATGGCCAACGCACTCTGGTTCGATGGCTCCTTTGTGGAGTCCTTAAAGGGGTGGCAGGCAGGGTTGTTTTACATCACCGAGCCACGCGACTCGAAATGGGTCGCGGCCCCTGAGTTCCGATCCGGACCCCCCACGCGGCTCACGTCCTGGAAAGAGACGGGCCTATCATGGGGCAACGAAGAAGAAGTGACCGGACTGCAAACTTGCATCCGGTCCCTGATGAACAAGCCTATCCGGCATGTCAACATCATCCAGGTCATGTTCGTTCGCCGGATCCTCCCATGCCAAGAACGGGAGTTCACTTTGTGGGGATTCGACCCGGCGCAGCACCAAAGCCTCAATAGGCTCTTCGACATGACGTACGAAGACGTCTGGAAGGTGCTAACCAAAGGCGCCGAGTGCCCCACATCCGCTTCCGAGGACCGCGGATACAGCTCGCAGCGCAACGCTGGCGAGGTAGGCTATTTATACCTTTCACAGGTTCGTTAAGCTTTTCTACATAGATTAACTCTATGTGGGATCTAAAAACTCCCTTTGCCTTCGACAGGCGTGGCTGAAGATAGCCGGACCAATCAACTGTCCGGCTCCTCTGCCCGAAGACCCAGCCCCAGCTCTTTTAGAGAAGCTGCTGGCTCCGGCGCCCTATGTGGTGCCGGAGAAGAAGGTCAAGAAGAAGAAGACCACCGGGACTCGAAAGAGTGCCCGCAATGTGGTGGTGTCGAGCTCGTCATCTGGCGAGTCTGCGACACCCTCCTCTCGTGAAAACGAGGAGGAGGAACAAGGAAGCTCTCCCCCTCCAGCGAGGGGAGCGAAAAGGAAGAAGGCCACCCCAACAGGGGAGGCCGAGGGGTCAAGGAAAAGGAAGACCCCTCCGCCGGACTACTCCCCCAACGCCGAAGAGGGCGGAAAGGAGTGGTCGGACAGAACCAAGCGTCCGGCGACATCGTAAGTATTTACATACTAGAATGACTCATAGTGTCTTCAAGTGCGCAGCTTACCCTAATGTCGAATGTTATTTGCGCAGCCCGCCCCGAGCCGCACTCGATGATTCATCGAGCGGCTCCCTGGATCCGTCGGACATGAACTCTGTCCCGCCCGCAGTCTCCCCCAGCGGGGCAGACGACGCTGAAGCGGCGTCTCGCCGAACAGGGCAGGAGGAGGTGGTCCTGGAGGAGCCGCAAGACAATCCTCAGGACCCCAGGAGTAAAGGGGATGAAACCCCCCAGGGCTCCCAGTCCTGCTTTGTGCCGGACACCGCGCCGGACTCAATCGTCCTGGCTCACGGTGGGCGAACTCCTTCCAAGAGGGGTAAGCCGTCTGAGCTGGCGACCTCTGTCCAACCAGAGGCGCCGGATAGTCTGTTGGAGGCGCTTGAAGGCGCCACCATCGATGAGGAGCACCGTACTGTTATGAGTGCGGTGGTCCAAAGGGTTCAGTCCGCCAAGAGCGGACTGAATGAAGCTTGCGCTAGCCTTCTAACAGGCTTCCATGTAAGCAAAAAATATGCTAAATTCATTACCGCATAGACAGTAGCCCCTGATGCTCTGTTCGGTGTTCGGAAAGAAAAGCCGAATAGAGGATCCAACAATTTTCGCAGGAGTCTAATAAAAAGTCTAATATGCGTCTGCAGGCTTCCCTGCTGTCCACCGCCGCACTGAGTGCGCAGGTGGAAGTCCTGAAAAAGGACCTCGAGCGGTCCGAGCAAGAGCTCGGCCTTGCCAAAAGGCAGCTCATGGAAAAGGAAGGTAAGAAATACCCCTTAGAGAAAAAAAGGTGCCTATAGAGAGGCTTGATTGCAAAAAGAAATAATAGGATTGTACTACTTATTATAGGGGCCACAACCGAGGTGGCAACCCTGAAGCAGGCGCTGGCTGAGGCCGAGAAGAAAGCGGCCGAGGAGCGCGCCGAGCGAGAAAAGCTTGGGGTCCAAGTCGGCGAGGTGCAGCAAGAGCTGCAAGCTCTCATGCAAAAACATGAGGGTTTGGAGCTTGAGGCAAAAACGCAAGCATCCGAGCTCGCGTCAGCTGTTGAGACCACCAAGAGTGCCAAGGCCGAAGCCCAAAAGGCCCTCCAAGAGTTGGAGGATGTGAAAAAGATAGCAGCGGGTAAGGCATTCTTAATGCAAAGTAGGAATATAAAGGTGAAATACCTATTACTTACCCGAATCCGGAGTTCTCCAGGGGCGTTCTTCGATCTTCCCCGTAGCGCATCCGATGCCGCCGCATTCTACCGAGCTGAAGAGGACAGCTCAACGGAGAGTGTGTTCTGGTCTCAGTATTCTGAGGCCGGACACCCTGTGCCCTTAAGTGATCAGCTGAAGCAGCTGGCCGAGCTCCACAAGGCGGCCGAACAGGCCATGAAGGGCTTACTAGTTCGGCTGTGGCCTGGAGAGGCCCTGCCTGGGAGCTACTTCGAGCTGGTGCGGCGGCTGGTGGAGGCCTATCCACGACTTGAGGTCATCAAGCGCTCCGTTTGCATAGAAGGTGCCCGGAGGGCCCTTGCCCGTGTAAGGGTACACTGGGGCAAGCTGGACGGAGGGAAGCTGGTGAAGGACGGGCCGCCGCAGGGGAAGGAGCATCGCAAGCCCGAGAACTACTACAAGGAAGTTCTCACTGGAGCTCGCCTTGTCGCGGATGAGTGTGCCAAAGATGTAATATTTCAATGAACTCACTCGTTTGTATCCTGTGCGCTGAGAACTTGTTCATATGCGCTTAAGCAATGCTTTCTGAATTTAAAATATTATTTTCTGTGCGGCCATTTATCAATAACTGAGAGATGGCGAGTCGTCGGCTTCTGCCCCCATGCAACTAGTGCTGGGGTGTTTGGGATAAAACTGAGGGCTCTTGTTCCCATAGTTGGGTCCTTCGAGGGAGGCGCTCAGCACAGCGAACCAGGCACTCAGACTATAATGCTTGAACACTCTCACTTAGCCATAGAATGTTATAATTTTAAATTTCGGCGAAGCCCCTAGTTCGGAAGGCCGAATTCGGGGCACTATCCACGCCTTTAGCCGGACTTAACCAGCTCTCCGCTCGAAGCGGCATAAGCCTTTAGGGACTCGAAAAACCTCTCGAACAGCGACCGGTCTCGCGCCTTATCATGACAGTCTGTTTTAGCTTTCTCCACTGAGGTGCTCACCCACCTGATCTGGGGCACAATCGCAGTGGTTCTCCTAGTGCTACCTTAGCCGATAGAGCGGAACGTAAGGCACCAAAACATAGGAGCCGGGCAAACCCAACATATGACCAAAATCATGACTCGGAGCCGATGCATATAATGCTATAAGTTCGGGGTGCCGCACTTGTGAAAGTGGACGGACTTCTCACACCAGATAGAAGGGTAATAAAGCCCCTGGCGTGGTTTGTCGTACCATGGTGTACGGGTGCGATCATGTTATTTGAGTAAACATATGTATATTAAAAGAAGATAATGCAAAAAATAGACGAAAAGCTATGCATTATTTATGAGGAGGCTGTTTATTCAAGCCGAACGATACAAGTGGTGCAAAAAAAAATTAGACTATTTAACATGTCCTGACCAGGCGCAGGCCGCGGAATTTAGAAACAGATATATCGCTCGAAATAGAGACCACCTGAGAGTTCCATGATGCGGCGTTGTTTTGTCTGCTTTCCTAGGTCCTGTATCGTCTGTGCGGCAGCGAGGCCGAACACTGTATCCAGAGTATGGAGTCCTGAAAGAAAAGAAGAACCCGGCAGCCCCTAGTACGTTTGACGCCGTATTGTTGGCATGCCGTTTTATTTGCCCCTTCCCCTATGCCCATGGAATTGTAAGGGCGTAATTGTGTACTCGAGGTACTAGCTCCGCTATGTAGCGATGGCTGGGGTTGGTTCCGTATTGCTACGCATGCTCTGAACGCGCCAGTCGGTCTTGCTGCGGGTTACTCCGGGCGCGTTTTGCTTTGTCCTGCTTTGTAGCGGCCGGACTCAAGAGCTGCCTTAACAGGCTGCTTTGCACCTCTGCTGCGAGGGCCGCCGTGTGTTCCTCCGTACGGATGGAGCGTTCGGTGTTTCCGCTGACCGTGATTACACCTCGAGGGCCTTTCATCTTGAGCTTGAGATATGCATAGTGCGGCACCGCATTGAATTTAGCGAATGCGGTTCGTCCAAGCAGAGCATGATAGCCACTGTGGAACGGAACTATGTCGAAGATTAACTCTTTGCTTTGGAAGTTGTCCGGAGATCCGAAGACCACATCAAGTGTTATGGAGCCTATGCAATTGACCTCTACACCTGGGATGACGCCTTTAAAGGTCGTCCTTGTGGGCTTGATGGATCTATGCCCATTTTCCGCACTGTATCCTGGTAGAGCAGGTTCAGGCTACTGCCGCCGTCCATGAGGACTCTTGTAAGGTGAAATCCGTCAACGATTGGGTCAAGAACCAATGCGGCGAAACCGCCGTGACGGATGCTAGTGGGGTGGTCCCTTCGATCGAAGGTGATTGGGCAAGAGGACCATGGGTTGAACTTTGGGGCGACTGGCTCCATCGCGTATACGTCCCGTAGCGCACGCTTCCTCTCCCGCTTGGGAATATGAGTCGCGTATATCATGTTCACCATCCGCACTTGTGGGGGAAACCCCTTCTGTCCGTTGTTGTTCGGCGGCCTGGGCTCCTCTTCGTCATCGCTGTCTAGCCCCTTGTTTTTGTGTTCGGCTCTTAACTTGCCTGCCTGCCTGAACACCCAACAATCCCTGTTGGTGTGATTGGCTGGCCTCTCGGGGGTGCCGTGAATCTGGCACGAGCGGTCGAGTATTCGGTCCAAACTAGACGGGCCCTGGGTATTCTTTTTGAATGGCTTTTTCCGCTGACCGGATTTATGGCCTCTGAATCCGGCGTTTACTGCCGTATCTTCATTGCTGTCGCTGCTGACGCGGCGTTTCTGTTTATTCCGTCGCGACCTGCCACTTTTGTCCTTGGTATCTAAATTACCTTGCTTCTTCGATAAGTTGTTGCTGGGAGCTAGCCAGCTATCTTCGCCCATGCAAAAGCGGGTCATGATTGTCGTGAGGGCTGCCATGGATTTCGGCTTTTCATGTCCCAGGTGCCGGGCAAGCCACTCGTCACGGATGTTATGCTTGAAGGCTGCTAAGGCCTCTGCATCCGGACAATCGACTATCTGATTTTTCTTTGTTAGGAACCGAGTCCAGAATTTCCTGGCCGATTCTTCTGTCTGCTGGATTATGTGGCTTAGGTCGTCGGCGTCCGGTGGCCGTACGTAGGTCCCCTGGAAGTTGTCGAGGAATGCGGCCTCCAGGTCCTCCCAAGAGCCGATCGAATCTGCGGGGTGGCTGTTAAGCCAGTGCCGGGCTGGTCCCTTAAGCTTAAGGGGTAAATATTTGATGGCGTGCAAATCATCGCCACGTGCCATGTGGATGTGGAGGAGATAGTCCTCAATCCATACTGCCAGATCTGTCGTACCATCGTACGACTCGATGTTGACGGGTTAAAAACCCTCTGGGATTCTATGATCCATTACTTCGTCTGTGAAGCATAGTGGGTGTGCGGCGCCCCTGTACTGGGCTATGTCTCGATGCAGTTCGGAGGAGCTGTGCCTGTTGTGTTCGGCCCGGCCGGATTTATTGTGTCCGGACTGAAAACTATCACGTGCCGTCGGGCATCCGCGCGATCCATAGATCGATCTTGTTTGCCTTGCTTTGTCCTCCAGGACGTCTCGCAGGTCTGGTTTGTGTTCCCGTGCCTTGGTAAAGCGGCTGCGGGGCATGGCTTGTTTGGATGTTTGACAGGCTTCTCTGTCGCGGCCGCGAGGTGGCCGATCTGCCATGTCTTGGGCTTCCTCCTCTGATTGGGGTAGCGGCCTGCGCTTAGGATAGTTTTTGGAGGGGCGTCCGAGCTCGTGCTCTTCGGCCGCAAGGACTTCAGTCCATCTGTCAGCTAGCAAATCTTGATCAGCTCTAAGCTGTTGCTGCTTTTTCTTTAGGCTGTTCGCCGTGGCTAAAAGCCTGCGTTGAAAGCGCTCTTGTTCGGCGGGGTCTGATGGTACGATGAATTCATCGTCGCCGAGGCTTGCCTCGTCTTCGGAGGGAGGCATGTAGTTATCGTCCTCGACCTCTCGCTCTGCCGCTCTCTCATGAGGGCGGTCTTCTCCATATTCCTGTGCCGAATCCTGCTGGTTTTGGTGTTCTTCGGCGCTGTCCGGGGTAGTATTATCTCCCGTGCCGGAATCACCGTTTCTGCTGTGGCGGGATTTGGAGCGGTGCCGCTGACGTCGGCGTTTTGGAGGCTTTTTCGAAGTGCCATCCTCCGCTGTTCCATCGCCATCTCCATCTTTTGGAGCATCCACCATGTACATGTCGTATGACGAGGTGGCGGTCCGGCTCCCTACAGGTGCTGGTTCTTGCTCGTCTCCTCCTTCGTCGTCCATACCGTCGAAGTCTTCGGAGCTGAAGTCGAGCATGTTGGATATATCGTCGACAGTGGCTATTAAGTGGGCGGTGGGTGGGCTTTGAATTTCTTCGTCGTCTGAATCCCAACCTCGCAGGCCATAGTTCGGCCCGGGCTCTCCTGACAAAGAGAGAGACTTGAGAGAATTCAGAATATCACCAAAAGGTGAATACTGAAAGATGTCCGCGGCGGTGAACTCCATTACAGGCGCCCAATCTGATTCGATCGGCGGGGGCACAGACGATTCGAAGTTCGGAGAAGATCCGGCTCCTTGGAGTCACAGGCCATGCGGAGCGCGGGGCTCGCGTTCGGCTCAATGGCCTTTAAGATCGCAGCCCCCGAGGTGACGTCCAACCGTTCATCTTCGAAGAACGCAGCGGGCTCCGAATCGAGGATCGGGGCCGGAGCGTATGCGGCCTCCAGGACACTGTTCGGAGGTAGAGCTATATCATGCCCCTCGAGATAGTGCGGCGCGCTTGGCTGTGGCTCGAATCCGTCGAAGATCAAGTCTCCGCGGATATCTGCCGTGTAGTTTAGGCTTCCAAACCTGACTTGATGGCCAGGGGCGTAGCTCTCGATCCGCTCCAGATGACCAAGCGAGTTGGCCCGCAGAGCGAAGCCGCCAAAGACGAAGATCTGTCCGTGGAGAAAAGTCTCACCCTGGACCTCATCGTTGTTGATGATCAAAGGAGCCATCGGGCCTAAAGGCGATGACACAGAGGAACTCTCAATGAAAGCACCAATGTCGGTGTCAAAACCGGCGGATCACGGGTAGGGGGTCCCGATCTGTGTGTCAAGGTCGGATGGTAACAGGAGACAAGGGACACTTTATTTTACCCAGGTTCGGGCCCTCACGATGGAGGTAAAACCCTACTCCTGCTAGATTAATATTGATGATATGGGTAGTACAAGAGTAGATCTACCACGAGATCAAGGAGGCTAAACCCTAGAAGCTAGCCTATGGGTATGATGATGGTTATGATGTGTTCGTCCTACGGACTACAACCCTCCGGTTTATATAGGCACCGGATGGCGTTAGGGTTACACAGAGTCGGTTACATTGGTAGGAGATCTTGAATATCCGCACGCCTACCTTGCCTACCACGCCAAGGAAAGAACCTTCCGGACACGGGACGAAGTCTTCAATCTTGTATATTCATAGTCCTGGAGTCCGGCTGAAGATATAGTTCGGCTATCCGAACACACCCTAATCTAGGACTCCCTCAGTTAGGGCATAACGTAATGTCGGATTTCGGGTTCCGGCAGACCCTTGAGGTTCGAACACTGGGGTGCGCGCGGAGATTACGCCTCCTACCTACCTGTACCCCACCGCCTCGCTAAGATCTAAGCTACCGAAAGAACAGCACAAGAGACACAGGGTTTATACAGGTTCGGGCCACCATTGTGGTGTAATACCCTACTCTAGTTTGTGGCGTGGTGGATTGCCTCTTGGCTGATGATGATGAGCAATACAAGGAAGAAGAGCCTCGCGAGGGTCTGTTCTTGGTTGGGGCGATGAACTGTTAGGAGGAGTTTAGTCACCCTTCTCTCTCTCTCTGATTGATCTATATCTTTATCTTCTGATTGCCGATCGATCCGTCCCCTACCCTGGGGGTGGCTAGTCCTATTTATAGGCAAAGGCCCTGGGCCTCTTCCCAAATATTGAGCTGGAATGGCGCCAACAATTGGCCATTTTGAGGGAGAACATCTGGTTCACTTATCCTGACTAAAGTTGGTCTTCGCCTGCCAAAGGCTCTGGTGGTGACGCTGGCTTGGGCTCCATAATGACTTCCTCCCTGTCGTTGGGCTGGTCTTGGTCTCGTTGCACCGAAACGGATGCCTTTGCTTGATGCTCTCGCCTGCGCTTGCTTCCTTTGCACCAAAGAGGAAAGGAGGACACTGCGCGGGCTGGCGCCCGCCTGGCGCCCTTGGTCGTCATGGCTTGTGTCACGGGCACCTCTTGAGGTACCCGGCCTTGATCTCTCTGCCTCCTCGCGAGCCAGCCTGATGAGGCCGTGCCTGAGGAAGCTCCGTGTCGTCCGCCCCGCGAGGCTCGGCCCCTCGCGAGGGTCTTGGGTCTGTGTTGATGAAGATGGGCCGTGCTAGGCCCCCTTTTGAGCCACGCCGCGGGCCACAGGCAGGCAAGTCTGGGGACCCCCGTTCCCAGAACGCCGATAGTAGCCCCTGGGCCCAAGGCGCACCCGGACTTGGCCGTGCAAGGAGGCGAAATGGCAAGGGCAAAGCGCCGCGGGCCCTAATAGCCTGCGGCCTTGGGCGCCGCGTGGCGGTTGATTGGACACGGGCGTCTCCGCTTCCCCACGACGCCTTGGCAACTGCGTGGATTGGACAAGTCCTTGCACGCAAAGCGAATCATGATTACCTGCGATTGTGGAGGTCGGCGGTTGGCCTTCTCCGGCCATAAATATGGAACAGCACGCGCCCTTCTAGTCCATCTCTTCTTGCTTCTCCTTCTTCCTGGTCCTTGCTCCGTCTTGCTGCGATGGCCCCGATACGCCAGTTCTCGGCGGCAGAGAAGGGAAAGGCTCCCCAAGAGGAACCAGACCCGCTCCCGCCGAAGAAACGGCTCGCCCTCCGCCGTCGGGACGAGGGGACCCATCAGGTGGTGTCGAGGCCCTGGGGCGAGCGGGCACCGCTGGGGTTTCCGCTTCGCTTGTACGCCCACATCGAGGGCTCTGAAGGAGTCGATGCCGATCGCCACGGGCGGCGCCGCCGTCAGCGCCGACTGGTCACGAAGGTGTGGGTCGTCCCCCCTAGGGTCCACACCAAGGGCTCCTCCCGAGAGTTCGTGCTCCATGCCTCCATGCCTCCTCAGTCTTGGATTCGCCTTCCTTCCTTCTTCACCTGCATCATCCCGCAGGGAGAACTCCTGGAACTTTGGCTACAGCACGCCGGCTGCAGCACCCCCACAACCGAGGCGGAGGTCATGGTCGTTGCCCCGGGCGAGGTCTTCATGACTTGAGGCTGGGGCGAAGTCGCCCGGGTTTGCAGGACAAGAGGCGCCTTCGTGATCCACTTGGAGTACGACGGTGCTTCGGTGATGTTATTCAAGGTCTTCGATTCGAACGGGCACCGGCTGGAGTGCTACCCCAGGAGAGGTGGGTGGGACCCTGCTACGGCGAGGACTGGGCCCGCCGACCGCTCCCTTGGCGGCTCCTCGGGCGGCGAAGGCTTCGGAGGATCCAGAGACTCTGGCGAGCTCTTCGCCACTCCGGAGACGAGCGACGACAGTTACGAGCCCCCGAGCCGGCGCCGCTCCTGGAGCACGGCGGGCTCGTCAGGCCGTCGCCGACTCTGATCTGGATGGGGTTGGCGCCGGTGCTTGACGGCCCACTGTTGATGATGGCGTCTTTTGCGGGGGCGCGTGTAGTTAGCGTCCTTTTAGGATCTGTTCCCTGGGAGGAATCAAAGACGCGCCCCGTGGGGGCTTGTAAGGTGCCTGTGATCCTGTTTGTTAATATAACCCTTGGCATAGGACTGTGCGAGTTGCTCATTCTGTCTTAGCTCAGTTCTCCCTTTCGAACCTCACGAGGGCTTGGTGCTCTGCACCGACAGGTCCCAGTACCAAGGCGGCTTCAGCCGTCGCTGGTATGCCAGGTCGCGATGCCGTGGTCAAGGCCAGGAGGTGAGCGACCCGGGGACCGGTAAGAGCCCCTGAGTCGCGATGCTCAGGAGGTCCCCTTTGGCGCTCAAGCAGCCGTCGTTCGGTGAGAAAGGAGAGCGGCGTCGCTAACATGAGATTGCATTAGGTGCGGGGATAGTGCTACGGTAGCTGGTACTTCCGGGTAGTGACTTATCTCGAGAATCAGGGACCGCTCCCTAGTGTGTCGCCGGGTCTGTGCATCGGCAGGCGTGAGGTTGCTCGGCAAGGTCCTCGCGTGTCTCTCCCCTCTCGCCTTTGCTCCCCTTTCAGCTCTACGTCCTCGGGTCCCGGCCCTCGAGCAAGTCTCAGCCGTCGCTGGTATGCCAGGTCACGATGCCGTGGTCAAGGCCAGAGGGTGAGGGCTGGAGAGCCAGTAGGAGCCCTGAGTCACGATGCTCAGGCACCCCCCTTTAACGTGCAAGCGGTTCGCGCGGGTGGGAGTGAAGGAGGCACCGCAAGGGCCTCACCTGATGCAGCTCCTTTAGGAGATCCTGTAGACTCATCATAGAAAGAACGAGGGGTTGCCGTGACAATCGACAGTCAGCCGTTGGTTGCTTTCGAGGGGTGATGAGGCACTGAAGGCTTGACGAGGTGGCGCCATGCTGGGCAGCCGCGGCCAGAGCTCATCCATTCAGGTTTGTTAGCGTTGCAGGGACGGACCCATGCGCAAGCGTCGTGTCGTTTTGGGAGCAGCTCCGTCAGTTGGCGTCAGTTGAGTGGGCAACTAGGTCAAACACATTAGCCGCGAAGGAGTGGATTCATTCAAATGGATGCTGGAAAGGCGGACGTCACTGGGTCAGGCCCGAGCGACTTGGGGATGATGCAGCCCGAGGGGCGCCCCCAACGAGGTAAGCTAGTAACATGAAATAAAAGGGTTACATGCCGCAGGGACGGACCCACACGGCCTGGGAATAATGCATCCCTGGGGGGCGCTCCCAGTTGGAAATGAAACTTGAAAGATGTCACCGGATGATGTTGAGGACGAAGCAGTGTTGGTGTAGCAGACTCGGTGGGCTACGGAAGCCGATCCTCACGAGCCCCTAGGCCTAGGGGCCTCGGGAGGCTCCGGAGGCGCTGGTGGCTCCTCGCGGACCATCTCCATCTCCGCCAGGGCTGCGGAGCGCCTGGCCTCTTGAGCTTCCATGATGCCCCTCATGAGGCGCTGGTACATGGCAGCCGCGTTCGGCATGCCGTAAGGCATGCGAACATAGCTGTGGGGTGGACCTTCGCAGCGCCCTACTCGCGAGGGCCAGAGGCGCTCCAGAGTGGCGACTTGATTGAGCCCGGGTATGTCGATGCAGATGCGCAGCCCACCATCCTCGCCTGGATGGGGAGCCACAGCTGGTAAGAGGCGGCCGCCTCTCATGACTCTTGAGTCCTGTAGCTCCTTAATGGCCTTGCTGACGAACTCCTGAGGGTCTGGCCCTCCTTGCCTTACTCCTTCTTGAGGGAAGCATGCTTCGAAACACGCCTCCATGTGGTGCCCAAGCGCCTCCCTCGTGACCTTAGCCAGGTCGGTGGCCCTCCAGGGGAGAGCCCCCGAGCCCTGCCTAAGGAGGGCGTCGGGCGCGCCTTCCTATGCGATGGAAGGAGGTTCCCCCTGGGCAGGCACGGGCCCTGAGGGGCCTGCCTCCCGAGGGACCGGGCCAGACGATGTCTTCTTCTTCTTGGGGGTGGTCTCGGGAAGCCTCCTGCTTCCGCGATCCGGGTCTTCCAGTGATGCGGCCTGAAAGGCTCGTTCCAGGGAACACACCGCGTCCTTCTCTTCACAGGGCACCGTGATGACTCTGCCACTTCCTGGCATCTTGAGGACGTTGTAGCCGTGGTGAGTTACGGCCATGAACTTGGCCAGCGCTGGGTACCCAAGGATGACGTTGTACGGCAGGCGAATGTGAGTGACGTCGAAGTCGATGAGCTCAATAAGGTAGTTGTCGCGTGCCCCGAAGGTGACAGGGAGGCGGGCCTGCCCAATCGGGACCGTGGAGCCGTCGGTGACTCCGGAGAAAGGCTTGGTTGGCTGAAGCTGGTTGTAGGGCACTTGGAGATTGTTGAATGTTTCAACGGACAGGACGTTGAGCCCTGCCCCGCCATTGATGAGGGTCCTGGTGACCACCATGTTGCTGATGATTGGGGAACAAAGCATCGGGAGGACTCCGGCTGTGGCCGCACACTTGAGCTGATCCACTGAGCTGAACGTGATGGCGCATGTCGACCACCTGAGAGGGCGCGTGGCTTCGAGCTTGGGGAGGACTGCATTCACTTCGCGGGCGAACTGCTTGAAGATGCGCTGAGAGGCTGGGGCTTGAGCTCCGCCCAGGATGCAGGCGATCACGCGCGGCTCCTGGAAGCCCCCAGCCCCCTCGTCCTGATGGCGGTCCTCGTTTCTTCTAGGCTGCGGCGGCAGCGGAGGGAGGCCTGCGTTGCCTTGCGGGCGATCCTCGCGAGGCAGGTCCCTCCAGTCTCCCTCGCGAGGCGGGTCTTGCCAGCGGTCCTCGCGAGGTCGATCACGCCACCCTTGGCGTGGGCCGTGGTCTTCCCAGCGTCCTGCGTTTCTTCCTCCTCCTCGACCGTAGCCCCGGTCACCACGGTCGGAGCGACGACCGATCCTTCCTTCTCACACGGCTCGGAGCTCTTGACATTCGTTGGTGTTGTGGGTGTGGAGGTCGTGGTACACACAGTACCGACTGCCCTTGGAAGATTCGGGCTGATCTCTGCCCCGCTTGGTGTCTGGTTCTGCCGCGAGCACGGCAGCCCCCTTGCGCTTCACATCCTTGGCCTTGGACTTCTTCTCTTCTGGGTCTGCGGCAGGCAGCTCGAGGAGGGAGAGACGCCCTTCCTCAGCCCTGGCGCACTTGGTCGCCAAGTTGAACAGCTCCAAGGAAGTGCACAGGTCTTCATGCATCGCCAGCTCCTCCTTCATCTTGACGTCGTGCATGCCGTCGGAGAAGGCTGAGATGATGGCCTCCTTGGACACCTTGGGAATCTTGAGGTGTGGGTTGTTGAAGCGCTGGATGTACTTTTGCAGGGTCTCTCCGGGTTGTTGCTTGATGCGGCGCATGTCGCTCACGGCGGGCGGCCGGTCGCGGGTACCTTGGAAGTTGGCGATGAAGCGGGTGCGCATCTCGTCCCAGGAGGAGATCGTGCCTGGAGCCAGGTTCAGGAGCCAGGTGCGGGCCTCGTCCTTGAGCGCCATGGGAAACCAGTTCGCCATGAACTTCTCGTCTCCGTTGGCAGCTTCGATGCCCAGCTCATAGAGCTGGAGGAACTCCGCCGGGTCGGCCGTGCCGTCGTAACGAGGAGGCAGGTCTGGCTTGAACTTGCCGGGCCACGCGACGCTACATAGCTCGGTGGTGAAGGCACGGCAGCCTGCTGTGGCCACGGGAGGCCTTGGGTGACGGAGAGCTTGTCTTGCAGGTCCCCATGCGCTGCAGCTGGGAGTAGTGCGGGGTCTTGACGTGCGGGAGCAGGAGCATGGCCGCGACGTGCTGGAGCAGGGAGCACCCAGGCAGCTTCTTGCGGGCGAGGGACTTCTTGACAGCTCTGCTCTTGCCGCGCTGGCACCTGACGGAGCGGGTTCCGCCCAGGGGCCACGCGCCTTGGAGCCAGGGTGCCTTCTTGAGGAGGAGGCGGTTGGGGCGCCCTCGGAGCTTCGTCGCCCACGCAGGGCGGGGTGCGGTGCAGCGGGAAGGACGGCGCAGGAGAGCCCCCTGCGGCGCGAACGAGCTCGGCGACGCGGTCGAGCCATTCTTCATAGACGTCGTCGACGGGACGGTAGCGCAGGAGCTCGTTCGCCGCGATGAGTGCAGCTCGAGCCTCCATGGGTGCGTGGAGTGCATGGGACGAAGAACCAACTGGGGTGAGCGAGGGAGTAGCGGTGCGGCCGTCTTGCCGCACGGACGGATGCTGAGACGACGCTTGCTGCTCGTTCCCCGCCGAGCCGGTGGCGGCGTTGACGGCAGGCAACGGGGAACGACGAGGACGCCCGCCGACAGGGGCCGTCTGGGCGACGTGGGAAGCGAGAGCGGCTTGGCGCTCGGCGCGGGCCCGACGAGCGTCAAACATGGACACGATGATCGGAGGAGAACGAGGCGGTGGAAGACGAATTCCGGCGCACCCCTACCTGGCGCGCCAAATGTCGGATTTCGGGTTCCGACAGACCCTTGAGGTTCGAACACTGGGGTGCGCGCGGAGATTACGCCACCTACCTACCTGTACCCCACCGCCTCGCTAAGATCTAAGCTACCGAAAGAACAGCACAAGAGACACAGGGTTTATACTGGTTCGGGCCACCATCGTGGTGTAATACCCTACTCCAGCTTGTGGCGTGGTGGATTGCCTCTTGGGCTGATGATGATGAGCAATACAAGGAAGAACAGCCTCGCGAGGGTCTGTTCTTGGTTGGGGCGATGAACTGTTAGGAGGAGTTCAGTCACCCTTCTCTCTCTCTCTGATTGATCTATATCTCTATCTTCTGATTGCCGATCGATCCGTCCCCTACCCTGGGGGTGGCTAGTCCTATTTATAGGCAAAGGCCCTGGGCCTCTTCCCAAATATTGAGCGGGAAGGGCGCCAACAATTGGCCATTTTGAAGGGGAACATCTGGTACACTTATCCTAACTAAAGTTGGTCTTCGCCTGCCAAAGGCTCTGGTGGTGATGCTGGCTTGGGCTCCACAATGACTGAGGGAGTCCTGGATTAGGGGGTGTTCGGATAGCCGAACTATACCTTCAGCCGGACTCCTGGACTATGAAGATACAAGATTGAAGACTTCGTCCCGTGTCCGGAAGGGACTTTCCTTGGCGTGGAAGGCAAGCTAGGCGATGCGGATATTCAAGATCTCCTGCCAATGTAACCGACTCTGTGTAACCCTAACCCTATCTGGTGTCTATATAAACCGGAGGGTTGTAGTCCGTAGGACAGAATCATCATACACAATCATACCATAGGCTAGCTTCTAGGGTTTAGCCTCCTTGATGTCGTGGTAGATCTACTCTTGTACTACCCATATCATCAATATTAATCAAGCAGGAGTAGGGTATTACCTCCATCGAGAGGGCCCGAACCTGGGTAAAAACATCGTGTCCCTTGTCTCCTGTTACCATCCGGCCTTGACGCACAGTTCGGGACCCCCTACCCGAGATCCGCCGGTTTTGACACCGACATTGGTGCTTTCATTGAGAGTTCCTCTGTGTCGTCGCCTTTAGGCCCGATGGCTCCTCTACAACGATGAGGTCCAGGGTGAGACTTTTCTCCCCGGACAGATCTTCGTTTTCGGCGGCTTCGCTCTGCGGGCCAATTCGCTTGGTCATCTGGAGCAGATCGAAAGCTACGCCCCTGGCCATCAAGTCAGGTTTGGAAGCTTGAACTACACGGCTGATATCCGCGGAGATTTGATCTTCGATGGGTTAGAGCCACAGCCAAGTGCACCGCACTATCTCGAGGGGCATGATCTAGCTCTGCCTCCGAACAGTGTCCTGGAGGCCGCATACGCACCGATTCCGACCCTTAACTCGGAGCCCATTGCGCCAATCGAGGATGAACGGTTGGACGTCACCTCGGGGGTTGCGATCTCAAAGGCAATCGAGCCGAACGCCAGCCCCTCACTCCGCATGACCCGTGACTCCGAGGGTCTGGACTCTTATCCGGACTCTGAACCCCCCGTGCCCCTACCAATCGAATCCGATTGGGCACCTATAATGGAGTTCACGGCCGCGGACATCTTTCAACACTCGCCTCTTGGCGACATCTTGAACTCTCTCAAGTCTCTCTCTTTATCACGAGAGCCCTGGCCGGATTACGGTCAGCAAGGATGGGATACGGACGATTAAGAAATTCAAAGCCCACCCACCACCCACTTTGTAGCTATCGGATCACGGGTTCCGGCAGACCCTTAAGGTTCAAACTCTGGGGTGCGCGCGGAGATCGTGCCCTCTACCTCTCCATCTCGTAAGGATCTAGCTACCGCAAGAACAACACAAGAGACACAAGGTTTATACTAGTTCGGGCCACCATTGTGGTGTAATACCCTACTCTAGTTTGTGGTGGGTGGATTGCCTCTTGGGCTGATGAGGAAGAACAATACAAGGGGGAACGGCCTCGCGAGGGCCAGTTCTTGGCTAGGGGATGAACTGCTAGGGGGACTTCGATCGCCCTTCTCTCTCTCTAGGTGCTGGATTCGATCCCCTACCCTGTGGGTGGCTAGTCCTATTTATAGGCAAAGGCCCTGGGCCTCTTCCCAAATATTGAGCCGGAAGGGCGCCAACAATTGGCCAATTCGAAGGGGAACATCTGGTACACTTATCCTGACTAAAGTTGGTCTTTGCCTGCTAAAGGCCCTGTGGTGAAGCCGTCCTGGGCTCCATGGTGACCTCCTTCCCACCGTTGGACTGGTCTTAGTCTCGTTGCACCGAAATGGGTGCCTTTGCTTGATCCTCTCGCCTGCGCTTGCCCCCTTTGCACCAAAGAGGAAAGGGGGACGCTGCGCGGGCTGGCGCCCGCCTGGCACCCTCGATCGTCATGGCTTGCGTCATGGGCACCTCGCGAGGTACCCCACCTTGATGCCTCCGCCTCCTCGCGAGCCAGCCTAAGGAGGCCGTGCTTGAGGAAGCGCTGTGTCGTCCGCCTCGCGAGGATTGGCCCTCGCGAGGGTCTTGAGTCTTGTGTTGATGCAGATGGGCCATGCTGGGCCTCCATTTGAGCCACGCAGCCGGCCGCAGGTAGGCAAGTCTGGGTACCCCCGTTCCCAGAACGCCGATAGTAGCCCCCGGGCCCAAGGCGCGCATGGACTTGACCGTGCCGAGAGGTGAAAGGGCAAGGGCGAAGCGCCGCGGGCCCTAACGGCCCGCGGCCTTGGGCGCCGCGTGGCGGTTTGACAGGACGTGGGCGTCTCCACTTCCCCACGACGCCTCGGCAACTGCGTGACTTGACTAGTCCCTGCATGCATAGATACGGGTCATTATGACCTGCGATCGTGGTGCTTGACGGTTGGCCTCTTTCGGCTATAAGTGCGAGACCGCGCAAACTCCGCCAGTCCATCCCTTCTCGCTTCTCTTCTTCTTCCTCTCCTTCGCCGCCGCCGCTCGCATGGCTCCGAAGAGGTTCTCAGCTGCGGAGAAGGGGAAGGCTAGTCGGGCGGGGCCCGACTCCCCTCCGGCCAAGCGCGGCCGGGGTCGTCCCCGCAAGCATCCCGTGGTCCCCGCTGTTGCTCCCCGCGGACACAGGGGTGGTTCTCCGCATGGTGGTGAGTGCTCGGCTGCCATGGAGGGGCAGGCTGTGGCTGCGCGGCCTCCCAGGCCGCGCTTTCGCTCGGCGGAGGTGCCGCCGGAGTTCGTCGTGTGGTCGGCGGACCCGACCAGCACCTGGCTCCAGCTCCCTTGCTTCTTCATCAGCGAGCTGCCGGCCGGCGCCCGGTGCGGCTTATGGCTCCAGGCTGACGGCTGCTGCAGTAGGGCCTCTTGGGTCTCGCTCGAGGTCTCCCCTTCTGGGAATGGGGCCCTGACCCGCGGCTAGCAAACATTTGCCCCCGCGCGCGGCCTGGGCGAACGGTGCACCCTGCACTTCAAGTTCGACGGCGACAACACCCTCTACGTGAGGGTGTTTGGGGAAGACGGTCGCCGCGCAGGATGCTGCCCTGAGGACGACGACAAAGGAGACAGCGCCCGCTCTGCTGGCGGCGCCCGAGGCTCCCCAAGCTTCGCCTACTCACCTTCAGGCGGCTCCTCCAGCGGTGGCTGCAGCCAGCCCCCTCGGCTCCGCGCCTGCTTGGGGGGTGGCTGTTCATCCGCCCGTCGTCGCGCTCCGGTGAAGCGCGAGAGGGAGTCCGCCTGAGCTCCGGAGGCATCCGGTGTCGCCTCAGTAGGCCGATGCGGGGCGGGCCGCGCCGGGCTCGCCCTTTCCTTTTCCTTTTGCTCCCTGTGTAAGATAAGACAGCTGCGTGGAGCCCCGTGGGGGCGTGTTTATGAATTATTGCTGTTGTAGCCATTACCTTAATTTTGTTGTCGTGTAGGTAGTTTACGGCCCCAGTCGGGGGGCGACCGACCCAGGCCCTGTGTGCATGTCGCGGTGCCCGAGGGGCACGGACCAGAGGGGTGCTCCTGTAGAGAGCCCGGGCCATGAAACCTTTAAACGGCTAGAGCAGAAACGCTCGCGAGGGCGTTCGAGCCCAATCCCTCGTGAGGCCTTCATGAGAGAAAATCAGAACGAGGAGCGAAAATCGACAAACCACAAATCAACAACGGCGATAATTTTGATAAGACTTCAAATGCAAGTAAAACACGCCAAATGCGGAAAGCAAATGAAAAAGCCGTGTCCGGCACCTAGTCTAGTCTTCGACGTCTTCTCACCAGCGCGGAGCTAAGTGCTGCCACTGGGCGTGGGAGGGAGCCCCAGGGCCTGAGGCCGGCGCTCCTGAGACTCCGGGGCGTGTACAGCCCCACTCGTTATTATGTGAGAGTGTCACGGGGCAGGGAGCTTCACAGGCATTGGCCTTCTACACAGGCTCCGGGCCTTTCTCCTTAGAGGTAATGAGCTTCACAGGCATTAGCCTTCTTCACAGGCTCCGGGCCTTTCTCCTTAGAGGTAATGAGCTTCACAGGCATTCGCCTTCTTCACAGGCTCAGGGCCTTTTCCAAAAAGAGAAGATCTTCACAGGCGTTTGCGTTCTTCACAGGCTCAGGGCCTTTTCCAAAAAGGGGAGATCTTCACAGGCGTTCGCCTTCTTCACAGGCTCAGGGCCTTTTCCAAAAAGAGAAGATCTTCACAGGCGTTCGCCTTCTTCACAGGCTCAGGGCCTTTTCCAAAAAGAGAAAATCTTCACAGGCGTTCGCCTTCTTCACAGGCTCAGGGCCTTTTAGGGGTAGAACCTCCGGAGGTGCTAGATGTTCCACGCGTTCTGGATCGGCTCCCCATCTTGAGTCTCCAAGAGCACGGAGCCAAGCCTGGAAACATGAACAACCTTGAATGGGCCCTCCCACATGGGAGAGAGCTTGTGCAGCCCTTCCCTGGAGAGGACCCGCCTGAGTATGAGCTCTCCTACCTCGAGGGTCCTGGGGCGGATGTTGCGGCAGTGATATCGTCGTAGCGCCTGTTGGTACCTTGCCGCTCGCAGCGCGGCTTCCCGGCGGCGTTCCTCCCCCAGCATGAGGTCCATCCCCCGCATGGCGTCCTGCTGCGCCTCGTCGAACGCCAGGACCCGCGTGGAGCGACGCCTGACCTCGTGAGGAAGGACTGCTTCGGCTCCGTAGACTAGGAAGAACGGAGTTTCCCCGGTTGGTTTGGTCGCGGTTGTGTGGATGGACCACAGCACGGATTGGAGCTCGTCGTACCAACCCCGGCCGCAGGCCTCCAGCTTCTTCTTGAACTCCTGGTCTTGAGGGCCCTCAGGACCTCCGCGTTGGCTCGTTCGGCTTGCCCATTGCTTCGCAGGGGTGCCACCGAAGCGTAGCATATCTGCGTTCCAAGGTTAGCACAGTATGTTTTGAAGAGATTACTGGTGAACCGCGAACCGTTGTCTGTGATGATGCGGTTCGGCACCCCGAACCGGCTCACAATACCCCTGATGAACTTAACCGCGGAGCCTGCGGGGATGGTACGGACAGCCTCCACCTCTGCCCACTTGGTGAACTTGTCAATGGCGACGTAGAGGTAATGGTAGCCCCCTGGCGCCCGAGGGAACGGGCCCAGAATATCCAACCCCCAAACTACGAATGGCCACGAGAGGGGTATAGTCTGCAGGCTCCCCGCTGGTTGATGGATCTGCTTGGAATGGAACTAGCAGGCCTCACAATCCTTTACCAATTCGATCACGTCGTTGAGCGCGGTGGGCCAATAGAACCCACTACGGAATGCTTTGCCGACGAGGGTTCGTGATGATGAGTGGTGTCCGCAGTCCCCACCGTTTATGTCCCCCAGTAGTTCCCTTCCTTGCTCCCTGGAGATGCAGCGCAGAGATACGTCGATGGGTCGCTTCCGGTAGAGTTCTCCATCTCTGATGCAGTATGCCGTGGCCTGCCGCGCCACATGTTCTGCTTCCTCTTCCTTCTCTGGCAGGGCCCCATGTGTTAGGTAATTCCGGAGCTCGGTGATCCAGCGTTCCTCCTGAGGTTCCATCGTCAGGAGCAAACGTGCTCCTAAGGGCGGTCCGCAGGCCGGGGCCCCCGAGGCTGGCGGCTGAGGGAGCTCCTCTCGAGGCTGAGCTGTGCTTGATAGTGTTGGCTGCGCTGAAGGCTTGAAGAGCCGTTCTTCGAAGACGCCTGGCTCCTGCGGCAGCCGCCTGGACGCCCGTCCGGCTATGTCGTCAGCTTCTTGGTTGGTGCCACGGGGCACGTGCTTCAACTCCAGCCCCCAGAACCGCTTTTCCATCCTGCGGACCTCTGCTAGGTAGGCCTCGGCTCGTACACCTTATTGGAGAAGTTGACTAGGAGCTGCGAGTCGCCTTTGACGGTGAGGCGCTTCACTCCCAGGGCCGCTGCGGCCTTCAACCCGGCTATCAGTCCCTCATATTCTGCTATGTTGTTGGAGACCTTTTCTCCTTGCTGGAAACAGAGTTGTACTGCATAGCAAAGCTTATCGTGAGTGGGTGATATCAGCACCGCACCAGCCCCCGCGCCGTGCCTGGAGAATGCCCCGTCGAAGTACATGACCCAGCCTTCTGGCGCCTCGCTCCCTGGGGAGAGGGAGCGATCCTCGTTGTCCTTGAGGCCTGGCGCCTCTGTCCATTCCGCCACAAAATCCGCCAATGCTGCTCCTTTGATGACCCTAGTGGTGCTGAACTCAAGCTGAAACGCTTGCAACTCTATGTTCCACTCAGCGACCCTTCCGGCTGAGTTAGGGCTCCTGAGCACCCTCT
Source organism: Aegilops umbellulata (assembly GCA_032464435.1). Lineage (NCBI taxonomy): Eukaryota > Viridiplantae > Streptophyta > Magnoliopsida > Poales > Poaceae > Aegilops > Aegilops umbellulata. The sequence continues at coordinate 295,418,918 of CP136060.1, forward strand.
CCAGGGGGTACGATGAGACGACCTTGATCGGGTGAGCTTGGAAGTAGTGACGCAGCTTGCGCGAGGCCACCAGCAGCGCGAGGAGGAGCTTATGAGGCATCGGGTATCATGCCCTCGCGTCCCGTAGCACCGTGCTAATGAAGTAGACTGGGTGTTCAACAAGGCTGAGAGCATCTTGGGTCGCGGCGCCCTCGGGAGGTGAAGGCACCTCACGAGATGCTGTGGCCTCGGGAGGCGAGCCATCCGGGTATGCCGCCTCTGCTGTCTCTGGTGCATCCCTCGGCAGCTGACTCTCTCCATCTGTAGTTTCGGCTCCCTCGAGCTTCCCCTGCTCCCGTCTCGTCTGGCCTCGGGCTGCCGCCATGGTCTTGGCCTGGCGCTCCTCCCTAACTGCCACCAGTGCTGCGCTGGCAGAGTAGGGGGTGGCGGCAAGGTAAAGCAGCAGAGGTTCCTGAGGGCGCCGAGCCACCATGACTGGGGGACTGGTCAGGTACCTCTTGAGATCTTGAAACACCTTATCTGCCTCTTCAGTCCATTCAAAGGGCCCCTTTTTCTTCATAAGCTGAAAGAAAGGCAGCGCTCGTTCCCCCAACTTGAAGATGAAGCGCCCTAGCGCGGTCACATGCCCAGTGAGCTTCTGCATTTCTCTGAGGGTCTTTGGCGGACTCATGTCCTCGACCGCCTTGACCTTCTCGGGGTTGGCCTCGATGCCACGGTGAGACACGAGGAATCCCAAAAGCTTGCCCGAGGGAACACCAAACACACATTTCTCCGGTTGAGCCGCAGGTTCACTGCGCCGAGGCTCGTGAAGGTCTCCTCCAGGTCTTGTATCAGGGTCCGGGCCTCTCGAGATTTCACCACAATGTCATCGACGTATGCCTCAACATTCTTCCCGAGCTGCGGGCCCAAGGTGATGTGCATCAGCCGCTGAAAGGTTGCCCCTGTGTTGCGTAGTCCAAATGGCATGCATGTATAGCAGTATACCCCGCACGGGGTCAAGAAGGCGGTCTTCTCAACGTCTTCTATCGCCATCTTGATCTGGTGATATCCGGAGAAGGCATCCAAGAAGCACAACAGGTCGCACTCGGCGGTGGAATCGACGATGTGGTCGATGCGAGGGAGCGGGAACGGATCTTGCGGGCATGCCTTGTTGAGGTTGGTGAAGTCGACGCACATGCGTTCCTTCCCCCCTTTCTTGGGCACAACGACAAGGTTGGCCAACCAATCTGGGTACCGGACCTCGCGAATGACTCCAGCGGCTTCCAACTTGCGGGTCTCTTGGACGATGAAGGCCTGCTTCTCTGCGGACTGCCGCCTGGCCTTCTGCTTCACGGGGCGCACATTTGGGCACACGTTGAGGTGGTGCTCGATGACGTCCCTGGGGATCCCTGCCAATTGATCGGGCTCCCAAGCAAACACTTTCTTGTTTGCATGCAGGAACTTGACCAGGGCCTCCTCCTGCTCAGGCCCCAGGTTGGCGCCAATGGTGAAAGTGGCGCTGGAGGATCCGTCTTCGTCGACGGGTATCTGCTTGGTTTCTGCCTTGTCCTGGGTGAACAACTGCTTCTTCTTGGTAGGCGCAGCCCCCTTGGGCTCAGGGGTCCCCGCGTCGGCGGGCTGTGCCGATGCTGCCGTCTTGAAGGCGAGCCTGAGTACTCGCAGGGCGTCCCCGGTGTCTCCGTGCACGGTGAGAGTACCGTTGCTCCCGGGCATCTTCATGAGGTTGTTCGTCGGGTGCGTGGCGGCCATGAACTGAGCCAGTGCCGGTTAGCCGAGGATGACGTTGTAAGGGAGGCCGATGGGGGCGATGTCGAAGTCGACCATCTCCATGTGGAAGTTGTCGTAGGTGCCGAAGGTCACCGGGAGCCGGATCTGTCCCAAGGAGTCGGACGACCCGCCCCCGACGCCTGAGAAGGACCGGCTGGGTCGCAGCCGCTCCCGGGGTATGCGGAGGAGGTTGAAGGTCTCGACCGATAGCATGCTGATGCCCGCGCCGCCATCGACGAGGGTTCTGGTGACGGCCACCTGGCAGATGGTGGGAATGCACAACAGGGGGAGCGCGCCCGAGCCGGCCAAGTTGGCGGGGTGGTCCTCCGAGCTGAAGGTCAGGCCAGCCTCGCGCGCCGCCTGATCCGTGGGAGCCCCCTGCCGTGCAGAAATGACGCCGATCTGGCGGGCAAACAGCTTGGTGTGGCGGCTTGTGGGTGGCGCCTGCGAGCCGCCCAGGAGGGCCGCGACGACCGGGAGCGCCGACGTTGTGGTGCGGCAGCCCGGTCGCATAGACAGGCGCCAGGGTGGTGCTTGCTGCTCGCCTCCCGCTGGGCCGGTGGTGGTGTCGACGGCGTGCGACGGGGGACGGCGAGGATGTCCACCAGCGAGGGCCGCTGGCGTGACACGATCTCGACGTGCGCCGTACATGGATGCGGCGGTCGGGGGAGAGCGGAGCGGTGGAAGATAGATTCCGGCGCACCCCTACCTCGCGCGCCAAATGTCGGATCACGGGTTCCGGCAGACCCTTAAGGTTCGAACTCTGGGGTGCGCGCGTAGATCGTGCCCTCTACCTCTCTGTCTCGTAAGGATCTAGCTACCGGAAGAAGAACACAAGAGACACAAGGTTTATACTTGTTCGGGCCACCATTGTGGTGTAATACCCTACTCTAGTTTGTGGTGGGCGGATTGCCTCTTGGGCTGATGAGGAAGAACAGTACAAGGGGGAATGGCCTCGCGAGGGCCAGTTCTTGGCTAGGGGATGAACTGCTAGGGGGAGTTCGATCACCCTTCTCTCTCTCTAGGTGCTGGATTCGATCCCCTACCCTGTGGGTGGCTAGTCCTATTTATAGGCAAAGGCCCTGGGCCTCTTCCCAAATATTGAGTGGGAAGGGCGCCAACAATTGGCCAATTCAAAGGGGAACATCTGGTACACTTATCCTGACTAAAGTTGGTCTTCGCCTGCCAAAGGCCCTGTGGTGACGCCGTCCTGGGCTCCATGGTGACCTCCTTCCCACCGTTGGACTGGTCTTAGTTTCGTTGCACCGAAATGGGTGCCTTTGCTTGATCCTCTCGCCTGCGCTTGCCCCCTTTGCACCAAAGAGGAAAGGGGGACGCTGCGCGGGCTGACGCCCGCCTGGCACCCTCGATCGTCATGCTTGCGTCATGGGCACCTCGCGAGGTACCCCGCCTTGATCCCTCCGCCTCCTCGCGAGCCAGCCTAAGGAGGCCGTGCTTGAGGAAGCGCTGTGTCGTCCGCCTCGCGAGGATTGGCCCCTCGCGAGGGTCTTGAGTCTTGTGTTGATGCAGATGGGCCACGCTGGGCCTCCATTTGAGCCACGCCGCAGGCCGCAGGCAGGCAAGTCTGGGTACCCCCGTTCCCAGAACGCCGACAGTAGCCACCGTCGACAACCTTAACGACGTGCTCAACTTCGACTCCGCAGACATCGACAACATGGATGACGATGCAGGAGACACCGATGAACCAACGCTCATAGGGCATTGGAAAGCCACCGCACCTCACGAAGTGTACATGGTGGACACCCTTAAAGGAAATGACAACAAGGAAAAAGGGGATGGAATGGGAGATAGACCCCCCGGAAAACAATCAAAGCGTTGGCATAAACACCGACCCAAGCCCCGCCTCGATAAAACCCCAGCCATAGAGCAGGATAAGCCGGTAGACGATGAGTAGGCCTTGGGCTAGCCGTCCGAACAGGGCAACATGGATAGAGAAACCGAAACTCCCTCCCCCGGCGAAAACGGCATTCCGGACAACCTTACGCCGGATAAATCCATGGAGAAGAAGAGTCTCCACAAGAGGCTCGTTGCAACTGCACGCAGCCTGAAAAAGCAGAAGCGGAAGCTAAAGACAGCGGAAGATGCACTCCGTATTAGATGGAATAAAGTAATCAACACCGCAGTTAACACAGCAACGATCGCCGTACTAAAAGCTATCCAAAGAGAAAGCTACTGCCCGAATTCGACGAAGAGGCCCTAGAGCCCTCGCATTCAAAAAATAAGAAAGCCATACGGTCGGATAGACGACTCCATAAGGCGGCAAGTGGCACCGTACTTAAATCGGTATGCGACCCACCTAAGGATTCGCATCATGGCCCAGCCAGGTCCATTTACGGGCCAAGAAAGCAAGCTCTTGTAAGCAATGCAAAAAGCCATCATCAGAATCCGGCACACCCAAATACAGGGGCGCCGCACATCCCCTATGTTTCACCGATGAGGTTCTGGACCACGAATTTCCCGAAGGATTCAAACCCGTCAACATAGAGGCATATGATGGAACGACAGACCCCGGAGTCTGGATTGAGGACTACATCCTCCACATACATATGGCTAGAGGAGATGATCTCCACGCCATTAAATATTTACCCCTTAAGCTTAAAGGACCATCCCGGCACTAGCTTAAAAGCCTCCCCAAAAACACAATCTGAAGTTGGGAAGAGCTCGAGGATGCTTTCCGAGCAAATTTTCAAGGGACCTATGTCCGCCCTCCGGATGCAGACGATCTTAGTCACATAACTCAACAGCCCGGAGAATCAGCTCGGCAGTTCTGGAATAGATTCCTCACTAAAAAGAATCAGATAGTCAACTGTCCGGACGTTGAAGCCCTAGTAGCCTTCAGGCATAATGTCCGAGACGAATGGCTCGCCAGACACCTCGGCCAGGAAAAGCCAAGAACAATGGCCGCACACACAAACCTCATGACCTGCTTTTGCGCAGGAGAGGACAGCTGGTTGGCAAGATGCAGCCCCAGCGACCCAAGTACATCCGAAACTAGGGATGGAAACGGAAAACCGCGACGCAACAAGGATTGTTGCCGAATTAAAGAAAAAAGTCCGAAGAGCAAGGCAGTCAATGCCGGATTCAAAAGCTCGCGACAAAATCAGACAAAACCACCCCTCCAGGATAATAGGGATGATCCGTCCAACTTAAATAGAATCATGGACAGGATATGTCAGATACACAGTACTCCAGGGAAGCCTGCTAACCATACCCACAGAGATTGTTGGGTTTTCAAACAATCCGGCAGACTCAATGCCGAACACAAGGGGCTCGGCACACCAAGCGAAGACGAGGACGAACCCCAGAGGCAGGGTACCAGGAAACAAAAGAACTTCCCACAAGAAGTAAAAACAGTGAACTTACTTCACGTAAAAAAACGTGTGGCACCCATAAAGGTACGCACAATACGACCTATCCCCAAGAGGTCCCGCCACTGGTTATTAAAACCAATCACCTTCGATCAGCTAGACTATTCTAGAAATATCAAGAACGCAGGCTGGACCGCCCTGATACTCAATTCGATAATTGGCGGATTCCGGTTTACAGATGTCCTTATGGACGGCGGCAGTGGACTAAACCTGATATATCAGGATACAATCAATCACATGGGGATAAACCCAGCAAGAATCCGCCGCAGGAAAAACTCCTTTCAAGGGGTAGCACCTGGTCCGGACACCCATTGTATGGGTTTTCTCCGGCTCGAAGTTATATTCGGCCCTGCTGATAACTTCCGTCGCAAAAAGCTGACCTTCCATGTCGTCCCGTTCTCAAGTCGCTATCAAGCACTACTGGGACGCGAAGCTTTCGCTCGCTTTAACGCAATACCGCATTATGCATCTCTCACGCTTAAGATGCCCGGTCCACGAGGCATCATCTCTTTGAAGGGGAAGCATTAGAGTGCGCCTCCCCCAAGCGGAGGACTGTGCGGCCGCTTAGACAGTCGCACAATAAAATGGCCTCACCAGCCAAAAAACTTTTCGATATAGGTCATTAAATGCCACGAACGCGGAATAGACGAGTTCGGTACAAATCAATCATTAATGCAGGCTTAGAGGCCATATACCCCCGTACTAGGGGCTACGCGCAGAGACAATAAAGCTCAATTTTATATTTTACTTTATACTTCATTTATTTTAAAAACCTTTTGTTCGGCACGACCCGTTTTCAATGTTGTTCCTCTCTTTCTCAGATGAACGTTGTGTGGCGCCCGTCCAGGATACGGCACAACGGAGACATAGGCGCAGACGTGCAGTAGGGACCCGTCCTAAAGGATTCTTTTTAGATTAAGACCCTGCGTAAACCTTTTTTACTGTCTCTTGTTGCAACACATCCCCTGGTTTTTCCCGATATAACCAAGGAGGAGACTGGCGTCTTGGCATGTGGCCACGTCAGAATTTTTCGCACGTACTTGGACACTAGGGGATTTTTTAGTAAAGAGTGTTGTTTCGCCCGCACTCGTAAAGACCGAACTCCTTAGGGACTGTTCGGCGTCGCGAGTTTTGGCATTATATGCATCAGCTCCGAATCATGTCTTTGGTCAAATGTTGGGTTGCCCGGCTCCTGAGTTCGGCTACCTTATGTTCCGCCCTATTGGCTAAGGTCGCACCAGGAGAACTACTGCGATTGTGCCCCGGTTCGGCCGGGCGAGCACCTCAGTAGAGAAAGCCGAAAACTGACTGTTATGATGTAGCGTGATACTGGTCAGCCACTCGATGACCTATTGGAATCTATCGGATTCCTTCGCTTTAACGAAGGGCCGCTTCCTGGTCAGGCACATACGCGCCCTGAACTCGGGCGAGCGCAGTCGCCACTAATGGGCTACCTAAATAGTCCCACTGTCAAGCTCCTATGGCTAAGCGAAAGTGTTAAAGCATTATAGTCCGGTTGCCTGGCCCGCTGCGCTATCACCTCCTTTGTAGGACTAAGACGTTGGGTTAAGTGTGAAAATGCGTCTTCTGCGAGCACCCCCGCACTATGTGCGTGGGGGTTGAAGCCAACGACTGCAATCTTTCAGAATATATATATATATTTTAAACGGCCGCACAGGAGGTGTTCACAATACTTGAAGGCACAAGTATAAAAAGGCCACTACAGTTTATCAAAATATTACTTCATCATTACATATGTTATAATAACATAGCATCCTTCGAGCACTGCGTCTCTATTACACGAGCGCCTTCAAGGACTTCCTGAAAATAGTGCTCAGAGGACACTCGGCTTTTATCTGAATCTCGAGACGCAATAACGGTGGTCTCCATTTCTGCCCAGTATGTCTTGACACGGGCAAGAGCCATCTTTGCACCCTCTATACACGCCGACCTCTTCATTGCATTAATGCGCGGCACTGCGTCAAGGAATTGCTGCACCAAGCTGAAATAACTCCTCGGCTCCGACCTCCCCGGCCACGGATGACCCATGGCGTACTTCATGGCGAGTCCGGACAACCTATTAAGTTTGGCCCATTGAGCCAAACGATCGTCCACTGCCAGTGGACGCTCTGGATTGTGAAATTGCGACCAGAACAATTTTTCCACTTCACGATCTTTCAGATCTCGGAAGTGTTCGGTCGCATTAGCAGCACTCGCCGCCAAATCCAGATAGGTGTCCTCCACACTCCACATCCGGTCCAATGGAGCAAACTTTGGATCGCAAAATTTTCTCCGCAGCATGAAGGGATTTCCAGCCGCAATCTGTTCGGCCTGACACAACTCCTCCTTCGCAGCTCTCATCGCAGAGCGCGCGTCCTTGGCATCAGCAACGGCCTTCCCTAGGACCGCCTGTCTCGCCTGATCTTCTTTCTCAAGAAGTCTGCAACGGTCTGCAGTGCTCTTTAAGTTTTCGGCCATACTGGCCATCTCTTCCTTGCTTCGGCAATGAGCAGCCTGTTCGGCTCTCAGCTCTTCAAAGGCCTTCTTGGCAGCCGCATCACTTTCCCTGGCTTGATCTTTAGCTCGGGCAAGTTCTGCCCTAAGACTCTCCACGGCGGCCGCGCCATCTGCGTTAAGCACACATCATAAGACACTGGCATAAAACTCTTCTTACCTAATGCCGCCAAAGGAATCACATACCTTGAGCCTCATCCAACCGCTTGTTGACAAGCGCGATGTCGGCATCTGCCACGTCCAGTTGCCGCTTTAGTTCGGCAAAACCAGCAGTTCGGCTTGATTCCGGACACCCTGCAGCCTACATTTAAAGGCGACATTTTAGACCTAGATTATGATCTTACGCGTGCCGTCATTTCCTGACAACATGCAGAGTCTCAGGGGCTACTATCTACATAGGGCGCATCTTATTTACGCGCAACTGACAAAAGTACACATTATCTAATGTACCTCAAAACCCGTCAGTAAACTCTCGACGGCCACACGCAATCCGCTCTCTGCGGACAAAACCCTTTCAATCACCGTGCCCATTAATGCACGGTGCTCCTCTGAAATAGAAGCTCGCCCTAGCAGAACCTTTAGCTCCTCCGGCCGAGCACCAGATGGTGCCGGACTTGTCCCATGACCTCTTTCAAAGGCCGGACGTGGAGAACCTCGGGGGGGCCCATAGTGATCTTCCGCCCCTGCCGGACTCGGAGAAACACTCCGTGACGACACCTCAGGGTCGCCCGCCTCGTTGGGCGGTACAGCAGAAGGTGGCGTCCCGCTCTCCATCATCTCCGAAAGAAGATCCCCCGAAGACGAGCTCTACTGAGAAGGGCTGAGGTCCGAACTACAAGGTAAAAATTCGGTTAAAACTTCTCAGATATAAATAACGGATTTCTCTCATCCCTCGAAAGGAAAATCTTTCTCTACTCACGGCTCGCTGGAGGGCTGATCTCCTTGAGTACGCAGTCCGGCCGTGGAACTCCCCGGCATCGGACCCTCTGACGAGGATCTTTTCCCCCGCTTCGAGACCATGGTCTTCGGGTCGTCAGAGGAGGCTCTCTTCTTTCCCTTAGGAGAGGAATCGTCGGTTCCTCCCTTCTGAGCAGCCTCCTTTGAGGAGGTCGTAGTTCCTTGTCCCCCCTCTTACTTCCCTCCAAAGGCACTACCTCCAGCATCCTGACTAGCACGGGATCTGGACTAGTTTCGGGAAGGGGAGCCGGACACCTGATCAGCTTCGCCTTCGCTATCTACTCCTGTTTAAAAGGACAACTCTTTTAAGGGCAAGATTATGATAATTATGCGGATTGAAGGTCCGGGCACAAGGTTACTTACTCGAGTATCCGGGTGATTGCGGCTTAGGCCTGCGTCCTTGGTCAAATCCGGACACACTTCTTGTGATCCGAAGAACAGTTTATACATCTCCACGGGCGTCGCGCTCATAAAATCCCGGAGAACTCGTGGTCCCTCTGGATTGAACTCCCACAGGCGAAGGGGGCGACGTTTGCCGGGCAGTGTCCGGCGAATCAGCATGACCTGTGTCACCTTGACCAGGTTGAGGTCTCCTTCCAAGAGATCCTTAATGCGGCCCTGCAGCAAGGGTACGTCTTTGGGCAAACCCCAATCTAACCTTTTGTTGATCCATGACGCTAGCCGTGGTGGGGGACCCGAGCGAAAGGCAGGAGGCGCCACCCATGTGGTGCCCCGGGGAGCGGTGATATAAAACCACTCTCGTTGCCACAAGCCCAGCTCCTCTTGAAAAGAGCCCTCGGGCCAAGGAGCATCGGCATTTTTTCTTATAACAGCGCCTCCGCACTCTGCGTGCCGTCCCTCGATCATCTTCGGCTCCACTTCGAAAGTCTTGAGCCATAATCCGAAGTGAGGGGTAACACGGAGGAACGCTTCACACACGACGATAAATGAGGAGATATGGAGGATGGACTCCAGAGCTAAATCATGAAATTCCAGCCCGTAATAAAACAACAGTCCTCTCACGAAGGGATCCAGGGGGAAGCCTAACCCTCGGAGGAAGTGAGACATGAACACCACGCTCTCACCGGGCTGGGGACTGGGAATAACTGTCCTTGAGCAGGCAACCTATGCGAAATCTCGCCGGTCAGGAACCTAGCCTCCCTCAACCTTAATACGTCCTCCTCCATGACGGAGGAAGGCGTCCATCGACCTTGAAGGTCAGAACCGGACATTGTCGAAGGTCCGAAGCGCCTGGAATCTGGAGCCTGGGGTGCTGGAACTCGAGGCGACATGCGAACTCGTTTGAGATTAAGAAAAGAAGTAGGGCCTTGGTCTCTTTATAGGAGGTTGAATACCAAGAGCCCTCCCTGTAACCGTCCTGGACTCTCCTTTAATCGAGGGAACGTGCTAACAAGCACGCTTGGGTTACCCACGTCCGTATTGATGAGAATCCTGTAAAAGGGGCACACGATCTCTGCTTTGACAAGATGTGCCAAGGAAACCACCTCGCTAAACGTGCTGAGGTGGAAAAGTGAAAACAATTTGCATAAAGGGCTTGGTCGTGGTGTGATGACGCACTGCGTAATACGTCAGCAGATTTGATTCGTGTTAATATTATTCTCTCTATGGCAATATGTGGAAACTTATTTTGCAGAGCCGGGCACTATTTTGGGTGTTTACAATATTCTATGAAGGACTTGGAGGAGGAATCCGCCTTGCAATGCCGAAGACAATCTGCGCGCCGGACTCGTCGTCATTGAAGCCTGGTTCAGGGGCTACTGAGGGAGTCCTGGATTAGGGGGTGTTCGGATAGCCGAACTATACCTTCAGTCGGACTCCTGGACTATGAAGATACAAGATTGAAGACTTCGTCCCGTGTCCGGAAGGGACTTTCCTTGGCGTGGAAGGCAAGCTAGGCGATGCGGATATTCAAGATCTCCTGCCAATGTAACCGACTCTGTGTAACCCTAACCCTATCCGGTGTCTATAAACCGGAGGGTTGTAGTCCGTAGGACAGAATCATCATACACAATTATACCATAGGCTAGCTTCTAGGGTTTAGCCTCCTTGATCTCGTGGTAGATCTACTATTGTACTACCCATATCATCAATATTAATCAAGGAGGAGTAGGGTATTACCTCCATCGAGAGGGCCCGAACCTGGGTAAAAACATCGTGTCCCTTGTCTCCTGTTACCATCCGGCCTTGACGCACAGTTCGGGACCCCCTACCCGAGATCCGCCGGTTTTGACACCGACAATGACTTCCTCCCTGTCGTTAGTCTGCTCTTGGTCTTGTTGCACCGAAACAGGTGCCTTTTCTTGATGCTCTCGCCTGCGCTTGCTCCCTTCGCACCAAAGAGGAAAGGAGGACATTGCGCGGGCTGGTGCCCGCCTGGCGCCCTTGGTCGTCATGGCTTGCGTCACGGGCACCTCTTGAGGTACCCCGCCTTGATCTCTCCGCCTCCTCGCGAGCCATCCTGATGAGGCCGTGCCTGAGGAAGCTCTGTGTCGTCCGCCCCGCGAGGCTCGGCCCCTCACGAGGGTCTTGGGTCTGTGTTGATGAAGATGGGACGTGCTGGGGCCCCTTTTGAGCCACGCCGCAGGCCGCAGGCAGGCAAGTCTGGGGACCCCCATTCCCAGAACACCGACACGTAATCTCGGTGAGACCGATCACATAAACTCGGTAGGACCAATTTCAGTAATAGGCAAACAAAGAGTTTGTCAGGCAAACTCGGTGGGACAGAATCGCTCATTTCGGTGAGACCGAAACATTACGAAAGGGGAACAGAGAGTTTGCATTGTGAACTCGGTGGGACTGATTGCTCATCTCGGTTGGACCAAAACGTTACGAAGGGAAACAGAGAGTTTGCAATCCCATCTCGGTGAGACCGAGGTCCCTGTCGGTGAGACCGAAGTGACTAGGGTTTCTGGCAGTGGCTATGTCAAGTGAACTCGGTGGCGCCGGATAGATAATTTCGGTGGGGCCGAGTTTGACTTTTGGTTTGGGACATATGTGGATATGAGAAAGTGGTTGAGGGCTTTGGAGCATATCACTAAGCACTTTGAGCAAGCAAGCCATTAAGCAACACCTCATCCCCTTTTAATAGTATTGGCTTTTCCTATGGACTCAATGTGATCTTGGATCACTAAAATGAAAATGTAGAGTCTTGAGCTTGAGCCACTTTGTGTCCTTCACATTTTGAGGGGTCCACATTCCTAATCCATGCCATGCCAATCATTGAACTTTCTGAAATGATCATCTTGAAATAACATTAGTTCAATGAGCTATATGTTGTTAGGAATTACCAAAACCACCCAGGGATAGTTGCACTTTCAATCTCCCCCTTTTTGGTAATGGATGACAACATATAGATCAAAGCTTCGACAAATCATAATAAGATTGAAATACATCGTCGCTTTGAGAAGTATGTGATAAGCAAGAGCTCCCCCTAAATTTGTGCATTATTTAAAATTTGCTTTTGAATGTAAATGCACAATCGATTAGGATCATGGGTTACTCTTCCATGTCACATACATCTTGGTGGAGCACTCAGAATGATAGAAAGTAGAAGCATGCACTCATCACCAAGCAAAGTGAATGATCATATATGAGATATAAAAGTTAGCATCATTCAAGAATAAGCATTGAGGTAGAATATGATCAAACACATGATCATACAAGTATCTCACACACAAACATAAATAGTATTAAACAAGCACACACAGAAGTATCAACCAAGTAGCAAAAGACCAAAGAAGCAAAACACTCTCTCTCAAAGCCTATGATCTAAACATTTCTCCCCCTTTGGCAAGAAGTTACCAAAAAGTTTGAAAATGCATAGTGTTATGCAGCTCTCTAGGCTTGATCTTCGGGAGGTGGTGTAGAGAGGACTCCAAGGGCGAAAGCATCTGTAGACGTTGTTGGAGCTGGTGGAGTGGCAACTGGAGGTAGCACTGAAGTTGTAGCTGCTGGTGATGATGTGGTAGCTCTAGTGTGAGCCATGGGCACTGCAGCAGATCTCTGACCTCTGGGCACTCTCTAAAAGGCATCTGTGGTAGCCTGCCCTTTCCTCTCCTCGGCTTCTTCTTGGAGCTTCTCAACAGCTGTCTGCATCTCAGTCACTTTAAGATCAAGGTCATAGAACTTGGTCTCAATGATCCTTTCCAAGCTCTCCTGATTTTGAGTCAGGGTGGCCAAGCCCTTCTCAATCCTCAAAGTTGCTTGAATCAGATATCCAAGCTGATCTTGTTTGCTCTTCAGAAACACTTGAGATGCCTCTTCAACACTTGGCATCCTTGCAGCCTTCTCAGCCTTTGCCTTCTCTCTCTTTTCTTGTGCTTGCACAGATGTGGGATCATCCTCATTCATCACAACAGTGTTGTCGTCAAATTCTGGTCTCAAGGGTAAATACTCCTTGTCCAAGAGATAAGTGATTGTGCCCATCTTGGAGTTGATGAGCACCTCAATATGTGGAGCATACCCACAAGATATTTTTTGATCAGCAATTGTCCTCTTGATCGTTTCAACAATCAGGCTCATAACTTTGAACTTCTGAGGCACATCAAATATCTACAGCAGGTTGATTGAATGGCCTCTGATCATCTTGTGATCTCCAGATTTGGGCAACAATGTATGCCTCAATATAGTGTTGATTGTAGCTAGACCAAACAACAGGTAATGAACAGATGCAAGCCTATGTGTGTCCAATGCCTTGTGTGGGATCTCCTTGTACATGTTGGCCATAGAGTTGTGATATTTCTTCTTCTTGGCATAGACATCCAAGTCATCTTCATGCTCTTCAAGGGCCTTTATCAACTTTTCCCACTCATCAACAGTTGACAGGTACCTTGTACCCTCGGACATCCATACAATTCTACCATTTGGATAAAAATGAGCTGTGGAGTAGAATTGCATGATGAGTTCATCATTCTATTTTGTCAGCTTCTGACCCACATACTTGTCAACACCACATGCTCTGAAGCTCTCGTGTACACCTGGAAAGTGATCTTAATTCTCATCAATGTAATCCCAATCAGCCCACTTCATATCACACACAACGGGCTTCTTGTCAAGCAAAATGGTTTCATAGAAATCTTGTTGTTCTTTGGTGTGGAACCTATAGTCCACAGCAGTCTTTCTCCTCACAGCATAAGGGTCACTTTATCTCCAAAGTCTCAGACCTGCATCCTTCCTGATACTCATATCTTCTGCCACTGGATGGCTGTCATCATGATCTGGAATCTTTGGTTTAACCTTTCTAAGCACTTGGGTTTCAGCATCTTCTTCCTCAACTTCAGGCACTGGGGCCTTGTTCTTCTCTGCAGCTGGAATGTTCCTAGTGCTCCTCTTGGGTTTTGGAGCTGGGCAGAAGCTTTGGGTACAGTCTTGGGCTTTGAAGGGGCAGCCCCAGACTTAATTGCATCCCCCATCAGCTTTTGGGACTTGGGTGCTGGTGCAGCATCCTCTTCCTCTTCCTCTTCTTCAGAATCTCTCACCATGGTTGATTTTCCAAGTACTTTTGCAGTTGTGGTTCTTGCCCTTTTCTTCTTCTTGCCACCAGCCACATCATCATCTGATTGTTCTATAGTGAACTGCATGGTTTCTCCTGTTGGAACTTTCCTTGGCTTGGATGTGGGCACTCTTTTGGCAGGAACTTTGTTTTGCATACGAGGCTTTGTTGCAGCAACAGTTCCATATTCCTTCTTCAGCACTTTCTTCTTGGAGCTTACTTCTTCCTTAGTGGCCACATAGTCCTCATCCTCTGAGTCTGAGGTTCTCTTCTTCCTTGATCTAGTGGCTGCCTTGGGCAAATTGCTTGGAGTGCTCCTGTTGCACTCATCATAGCTGCTAGAGGGACTAGTGCCCTCACTCAAGTTCACTTGCTCTTCTGATTTGTTCTAGCTATCAATCTTGTTGGGTTTCGGGTTGCGGCAAACCCTTGAGGTTCGAACACTGGGGTGCACACGAAGATCTCTCTCTCCCAAGATCGCTCTCACAACTATCGCAAGGCCTAGCTCGACGAACCCAAAGAACGAGAAACACAAGGGTTTATACTGGTTCAGGCCACCGATGTGGTGTAATACCCTACTCCAGTGTGGTGTGGTGGATTTCCTCTTGGGCTGAGGACGAACAGTTACAAGGGAAGAATAGCCACCTGAGGAGAGGTGTTCTTGTGCTTGGTGAGGTTGTGTGGTTGAGGATGATCTAGATGATCCATGATGAGATGGGGATCAAGCTCAAGCTCAAGCTGCCTCCTATGGTGGTGGCTAGTCCTATTTATAGAGGCCCCGGTCCTCTCCCCAAATATTGAGCGGGAAGGGATCCAACAACGGCCAAATTCGAAGGGAGACAACTAGTACAGGTTATCCTGACTAAAGGTGGTCTTTGCATGCCAAAGGATCTGGTGGTGACGCCGTCTTGGGCTCCACGGTGACCTCCATCCTGTCGTCCTGCTGTTCTTGGTCTCGTTGCACCGATATGGAAACCTTTGCCTGATGCCTCGGGACTCCTCGCCTGCGCTTGCCTTTTAGCACCAAAAAGGAAACGAGGACACTGCGCACGCTGGCGCCCGCATGGCTCCAGTCGTCATGGCTTGCGTCACAGAAACCTCGCGAGGTGTCCCTTGCCTTGATGTCTCCGCTCCTCGCGAGCTGGCCTGGTGAGGCCGTTCCCGAGGAGGTCTTGTGTCGTCCGCCTCGCGAGGGTTGGCCCCTAGCGAGGGTCTTGAGTGTTTGCTGGTGAAGATGGGCCGTACAGGGCCGCTGGTGGAGCCAGGCTGTGGGCCGCAGGTAGGCAAGTCTGGGGACCCCCGTTCCCAGGACGCCGACAGTAGCCCCGAGGCGCGCTCGGACTTGGCTTCGAGGCGAAGCCAAAGGGAAAGTGCAGAGCACCATGGGCCCCAACAGCCTGCGGCCTCGCTTGACGTGTGGCGATTGATTGGACGTGGGTGTCTCTGCTTCCCCATGCTGCCTCGGAAACTGCCGAACTTGACGAGTCCTTGCTGCATGCAGAGAAAAGTCATCATTACCTAATATCATGGGGGTCGCCAGTTGGCCTTCTCCTGCTATAAATGAGGAGGAGGCGGAGCCCCCGTCGCTCATCTCTTTCGTGCTTCCGCTCGCTTCTTCTTCCTTGCTTCATTGCTAGTAGCGACCCCCATGGCGCCTATTCGGAGGTTTCAGAGGTTCTCGGTTGCAGAGCAGGGAACCCCCCCCCCCCCCCGCGACGAGCTCGGGCCACTTCCGCCGAAGAAGAGGCCGAGCCACCGCCGCGTCATCATCGTGAGGCCGGAGCTGTCGAGGCCTTGGTGCGAGCGGCCTCCTCCCGGGTACCCGCTGCCTTTGTATGTACAAGCTGAGGGCTCCGGAGGAAGGGGCGACGAGCACCACCGCCCGTGCCAGGGCCGTGGTCGCCGCGCCGCGGTGATGCACGCCGTCACCCCAGGAGTCCACGCTGCGGACTCCTCACGCGAACTCGTGATGTGGGCGGCGATGCCTCCATGCACTTGGATCCGCTTCCCGCAGTTCTTCTCCGCTGAGATGCCGCCGAGGACCCCCCTCGAGCTTTGGCTACAGCACGCCGACTGCGACGCCCCGGCGACTGGAGCAGAGGTGGAAGCCGTTTCTCCGGGAAAGATCTTCATGATGGGGCGAGGTCGCCCGGGTTTGCCGTGTGGAAGGCGCCCTCGCCATCCACTTCATGTACGACGGCGCCTCCACGATGTTCTTCAAGGTCTTCGACGCAGAAGGCCGCTGCTTGGAGTGCTGCCCTAGAGAGGGTCGTCGGGGCGGCACAGAGGATAGTGCCGAGCTTGCCGCTGGCTTTGCTAGCGGCTCTTCCAGCAGCAACGATGGCACTTGGGAGTCCAGCGACTCTCCCGAGCTCTACGAGACCCCGGAGACGAGCGACGACAGCTACATGCCTCCGAGCTCTCGCTGGGCCTGGAGCAAGGCCATAGCGTCCGGCCGCCACCGTCGCTAATCTGGATGGGGTTGGCGCCGGCCTCCCGTGGCCCAATTTTGACGATGGAATCGGCTGCCCTGGCGCGTGTAGATAGAGCTCCTAGGAACTCCCTTCTTTTTGTTCCCTGCGAGGAATCAAAATGGACCCCATGGGGGCATGTAAAGGGTCTGTAATGTCTTCTGTTCATACTAACCTTACTATGAAAATTTGCGAGCGCATGTCTTGTTTTGGCTCGGTCTCCCCTTTCCAACCCCACAGCAGCTTGGTGCTCTACGCCGACAGGTCCCGATCCCCAGCCAGGCTATAGCCGTCGCTGGTATGCCAGGCCACGATGCCGTGGTCAAGGCCAGGAGGTGAGCGGCCCGAGGTCCAGTAAGAGCTCCTGAGGCGTGATGCTCAAGAGGTCCCCTTTAGCGCTCAAGCAACTACCGAGAGGCAGGAAAGGGTGGCAATGTTGCCGTAACAAGGCTGCCACAGGCGAGGATCCTTTGTTGTAGTGCTGGGTCGATCTAGGTGCGAGACTTATCTTGGCATTCTGGGGATGGTTCCTTGTGTTGCACTAGACTTGTGCGTTGACTACTGTTGGGTAGCTAGGTTTGGCTCGTGCGAGCCTCCCCCTCTTCTTCATGCTCTTCTGTGTGCTCTGCGTCCTCAGGTCCCGGCCCTCGAGTGAGCTCAGCCGCCGCTGGTATGCCAAGTCGCGATGCTGTGGTCAAGGCCAGGGGTGAGGGCTGGAGAGCCAGTAAGAGCTCCTGAGTCGCGATGCTCAAGAGCCCCCCTTTTAATGCGAAAGCGAATCGCATGGGAGAAGAAGGAGCCCGTGGTACCGCTCGTTGTCGTCCTCACGAGGTCCCTGCAGGTTAGCACGAGGAGGGACATAGATCGCCATGATGATTGTCGGTCTGCCTCAGGTCGCTCTGCAAGAAGATGAAGGCACTGAGGGCCTGGTGAGGTGGCGTGCGTGAGGCGTGCCGCGAGCCAGAGCTCGACCGCTCAGATTTGTCGACGTTGCAGGGACGGACCTGGCACAAGTGCCGTGCCAGCATGTGTAGCTCCCATGGTGGGTGACAATCAAGTAGGTGATAACCATAGATAGATTATGCATGAAAAAACAAACTAGCTTAGGTAAATGCAAGAAGGATACATGCCGATGGGCCGGACTCGAGCGGCCTGGGGATGATGCAGCCCGAGGGGCGCCCCCAGCAGAGTAAGATAAAGATGTAAAAGGATACATGCCGCCGGGACAAGCCCACGTGGTCTGGGAATGATGCAGCCCGGGGGGCGCTCCCAACTAAATAAACATGAAAAATGTCACCTCGTTCTGTTGTCGAAGGGATGTTCGGGTAGCTGAAGACACGTGACGAAGGGATTGCTCCTCACGAGCCACCGGGTCCCTGAGCCTCGGGAGGCCCTGAGGGTCCAGGCGGTTCCTCGAGGACCATCTCCATCTCCGTCAGGACTGCGTGATGCTTGGCCTCCTGAGCTGCCAGGACACTTCGCAGGTTGCGCCGGAAGGCGGCTGCCACACTCGGCAGGTCGAATGGCATGTGAACATAGTTGTGAGCTAGGCCCTCGCAGCTTCCCACGCACGAAGGCCATAAGAGCTCCTGAGAAGCGTCCCTGTTAAGCCCTGGGACGTCGATGCAGACGCGCAGCCCGCCATCCTCACCTAGATGGGGAGCTGCGCCAGGTGGGCGGCGGTCGCCGCACATGGCTCTTGCATCCTGCAGCTCTTGAGTGACCTTGGTGATGAACTCCTTAGCGCCGGGTGCTCCTCGCCCGGTGTTCTCCCGAGGGAAACGTGCTGCAAAGCACGCCTCCATTTGGTGCCCGAGCGCCTCCCTCGTGATATCGGCTAGGTATGAGGCCCTCCAGAAGAGAGCCCCCGAGCCATGCCCGAGGAGGGCACCGGACGCGCCTTCCTGTGCGAGGGAGGGAGGCGCCCCAGGTGCGGGCGCCGATCCTGATGTTGCACCGCCAGAGACGCCGCTCCCCCGAGGCCCAGTGCGGAGTAGCTACTTTTTCTTCTTGGGGACGGCCTCAGGAGGGTATGGCGCTCCATTGTTGTCGGGGTCTTCGATCGTTGAGGCTTGGAAGGCGTGCTCAAGGGAGCACACTGCATCTCTTTCTTCGTAGGGAGGCGGTGATTGTCGGCGTTCTGGGAACGGGGGTCCCCAGACTTGCCTGCCTGCGGCCTGCGGCGTGGCTCAAAGGGGGGCCCAGCACGGCCCATCTTCATCAACACAAACCCAAGACCCTCGCGAGGGGCCAAGCCTCACGGGGCGGATGACACAGAGCTTCCTCAGGCACGGCCTCATCAGGTTGGCTCACGAGGAGGCGGAGAGATCAAGGCGGGATACCTCACGAGGTGCCCATGACGCAAGCCATGACGACCAAGGGCGCCAGGCGGGCGCCAGCCCGCGCAGTGTCCTCCTTTCCTCTTTGGTGCAAAGGGAGCAAGCGCAGGCGGGAGGATCAAGAAAAGGCACCCATTTCGGTGCAACAAGACCAAGACCAGCTCCGCGACAAGGAGGAAGTCACTATGGAGCCCAAGCCAGCGTCATCACCAGAGCCTTTGGCAGGCGAGGACCAACTTTAGTCAGGATAAGTGTACCAGATGTTCCCCTTCAAAATGGACGATTGTTGGCGCCCTTCCCGCTCAACATTTGGGAAGAGGCCCAGGGCCTTTGCCTATAAATAGGACTAGCCACCCCCAAGGTAGAGGGGGGAGCAATCCAGCGATCTAGGAAGATCGGAACATCTAGCAACCCGGCAATCAGTTAGATAGGCATCAGAGAGAGAGAAGGACGATTGAACTCCTCCTAGCAGTTCATCCCCCAGGCCAAGAACAGACCCTCGCGAGGCTGTTCTACCTTGTAGTGTTCATCATCATCAGCCCAAGAGGCAATCCACCACACCACACTGGAGTAGGGTATTACACCACATCGGTGACCCGAACCAGTATAAACTCTGTGTCTCTTGTGTTGTTCTTTCGGTTGTTCAGATCTTTGCGAGGCGGATGGGTACGAGTAGGTAGGAAGGGTAATCTCCGCGCGCACCCCAGAGTTCGAACCTTAAGGGTCTGCCGGAACCCGAAATCCGACAGTGATGATAACACCACTTCCTGGCATCTTGAGGACGTTGTAGCCGTGATGGGTCACCGCCATGAACTTGGCTAGGGCCGGATATCCGAGGATGGCATTGTACGGTAGACAGATGTGAGCAACTTCGAAGTCGATGAGCCCGGTGCGGTAGTTGTCACGTTGTCCGAAGGTGTCAGGGAGGCGGACCTGCCGTATCGGGGTGGTGGAGCCGTCGGTCACTCCTGAGAAGGGCTTGGTAGGCTGAAGTTGATCGTATGGCACTTGGAGGCTGTCGAACATCTCGACGGACAGGACATTAAGCCCTGTGCCGCAGTCGGTGAGGGTCTTGGTGACTTGCACGTTGCTGACGATGGGTGAGCAGAGCATCGGGAGGGCGCCAATGGTGGCCGCGCACTTGAGCTGGTCCGCCGAGCTGAAAGTGATGGCGCACTTGGACCACCTGAGCGGGCGCGTGGCCTCGAGCCTGGGAAGGGCTGCCTTCACCTCGCGAGCAAACTGCTTGAAGATGTGCTGAGAGGCTGGGGCTTGAGCTCCGCCCAGGATGCAGGCGATGGCACGCGGTTCCTGGAAGCCCCCAGCCCCCTCGTCCTGATGGTGGTCGTCGTTCAATCTTGGCAGTGGCGGCAGCGGAGGAAGACCAGCATTGCCCTAAGGGCGGTCCTCACAAGGCTGGTCCCTCCATGCGCCCTCACGAGGCTGGTCTTGCCAGCGGTCATCGCGAGGCCGGTCGCGCCACTCTTGGCGGTGGCCGCGATTGTCCCAGCATCCTCCGCCTCGTCCTCATCCTCGGCCGTAGCCCCGGTCGTTGCGCTCAGGGCGTCGACCGGAGCGTCCATCTCGAATGGCCCTAAGCTCTTGACAGTCGTTGGTGCTGTGGCTGTGTACGTTGTGGAAGGCGTAGAATGGTCGGCTTCTCTTGGACGACTCGGGGTGGTCCCGGCCGCGCTTCATATCTAGCTCCGCCACGAGCACGGCTACTCCCCTGTGCTTCACGTCCTTGGCCTTGTCTTTCTTCTCCTCCAAGTCGGTAGCCGGGAGCTCGAGGAGGAAAAGGTGCCCCTCCTCAGCTCTTGCGCACTTGGTCGCCAGGTTGAATAGCTCCAATGCCATGCATAGCTCCTCGTGGATGGCGAGCTCCTCCTTCATCTTGATGTCGCAGACGCCATAAAAAACGCTAAAATGATGGCCTCGTCCGTCACCTTGGGTATCTTGAGGCAGACGCTGTTGAAGCACTGGATGCACTTCTGCAGGGTCTCTCCTGGTTGCTGCTTGATGCGGCGTAGGTCACCCGCGGCCGGAGGGCGGTTGCGAGTGCCGTGGAAGTTGGCGACGAAGCGGTCGTGCATCTCGTCCTACGAGGAGATCGAGCCCGGGGCAGGTTCAAGAGCCACGAGCGAGCGCCATCCTTGAGAGCCATGGGGAACCAGTTCGCCATGACTTTCTCGTCGCCGTTGGCCGCCTTGATGCTCAGCTCATAGAGCTACAAGAACTCTGTGGGGTCGTGGGTGCCATCATAGCGAGGAGGCAAGTCTGGCTTGAACTTGCCCGGCCAGGCGACGCTACGCAGCTCAAGGGTGAAGGCGCGGCAGCCTGCGGTGGCCACCGGGGCCCTTTTCTTATGCGGAGCCTGCCCTTGATGCCCGCGCACCACCGCTGCAGGAAGCACGCGGTCTTGTCATAGTGGCGTTGGGAGCGTGGGCGCATTCTCTTGCGGCCGAGGAACTTCTTGGCAGCTTCCTTCTTCTCGCGCAGGCGCCCGACGCGGTGGGTTGCGCCGAGGGCTGCGCGCCTTGGCACCAGGACGCCGTCTTGGTGCAGAGGTGGCGGAGACGCTCCATGAGCCACGTCACCCGTAGCTGGCGGAGGGTGAGGCAGCGAAAGGGACGGCACGGGGGAGCCCCCTGCGGCGCTGACGAGCTTGGCGATGCGGTCCAGCCAGTCCTCGTAGAGGTCGTCGACTGGGCGGTAGCGCAGGAGCTCGCGCGCCATAGGCAGCGCGGCCTGCGCGTCCGTGGGGGTGCGACGAGCGTGGGACAACGAGCCGGCTGGGATTAGCGACGGAGTGGCGGTGCGGCCAACCCGCCGCACAGATGGATGCAACGATGAAGCCTGCTTCTCGTTTCCCGCCGGGCGGGTGGCGGTGTTGGCGGCGGGTAACGGGGAACGACGGGGAGACCCTCCGACTGGAGCGGTCTGAGCGACGCGGGCGGCGAGGGCAGCCCAGCACTCAGCATGGGCTCGACGAGCATCCGCCATGGATGCGACAAAGCGACGGGACACGGATCGGTGGGAGGAAAGCTTCGGCGCACCCCTACCTGGTGCGCCAAATGTCGGATTTCGGGTTACGGCAAACCCTTGAGGTTCGAACACTAGGGTGCGCATGAAGATCTCTCTCTCCCAAGATAGCTCTCACAACTGTTGCAAGGCCTAGCTCGACGAACCCAAAGAACGAGAAACACAATGGTTTATACTGGTTCAGGCCACCGATGTGCTGTAATAACCTACTATAGTGTCGTGTGGTGGATTGCCTCTTGGGCTGAGGATGAACAGTTACAAGGGAAGAACGGCCTCGTGAGGAGAGGTGTTCTTGTGCTTGGTGAGGTTGTGTGGTTGAGGATGAACTGGATGATCCGTGATGAGATGGGGATCAAGCTCAAGCTCAAGCTGCCTCCTATGGTGATGGCTAGTCCTATTTATAGGGGCCCTGATCCTCTCCCAAAATATTGAGCTGGAAGGGATCCAACAACGGCCAAATTCGAAGGGAGACAACTAGTATAGGTTATCTTGACTAAAGGTGGTATTCGCCTACCAAAGGCTCTGGTGGTGACGCCGTCTTGGGCTCCATGGCGACCTCTGTCCTATTGTCCTGCTGGTCTTGGTCTCGTTGCACCGATATGGAAACCTTTGCCTTATGCCTCAGGACTCCTCGCATGTGCTTGCCTCTTTAGCACCAAGAGGAAACGAGGACACTGCGCTGGCGCCCGCCTGGCTCCAGTCGTCATGGCTTGCGTCACAGAAACCTCGCCAGGTGTCCCTTGCCTTGATCTCTCTGCCCCTCGCGAGCCGGCCTGGTGAGGCCGCTCCCGAGGAGGTCTTGTGTCGTCCGCCTCGCGAGGCTTGGCCCCTCGCGAGGGTCTTGAGTGTTTGCTGGTGAAGATGGGCTGTACAGGGCCGCTGGTGGAGCCACGCTGTGGGCCGCAGGCAGGCAAGTCTGGGGACCCCCGTTCCCAGGACGCCAACAACTCTGGTTAGACATATTGGCAAGGCAAACTGACATCAAACCCTATGTATAGATATGGATGAGGTAGAGTGGATGAGCATCACAAAGTGCAGAGTTTTTGCAAAACAGATGAGTTAAAACTTAGCTTTAGTTTTCCACAGAAAGCATTTCGGAGCTACTGATTTGTTAAACTCGGTGACACCGAAGCAACTGTTGGAGTCTAAACTGGTGAAACTGGTCAGACCGAGACACAATTCGGTGACTCCGACACTGCTAGGGTTTCACTGAGAGTTGAATTCGGTCGCACCGATTTGCGACTTTCAGTCAGACCGAAAAGCGCAAGTGCAATGGCCTAAGCCAGATCGATGAGACCGATTTCTACAACTCGGTTGGTCCGAGATGAGCTCGGCGGAAACCTAACCCTAAATGTTTGAATCAAACCTAATCTAAGGGATGTTTTCTCTGGATAGATTAATCTCATACGTGTTGAAGAACATGGCATTGCATTGTGCTAATAATCGGAGTAAGGAATTAGCACAAAAGGTTGAACTCATACCCTAGTTCGGCGATGAGTTCGCTACAGCGGCAACGACAGGGTTGAATCCCGTTGACGGTGATGGAAACCAGCAGCGGGAGGTCGCTGGCGACAATAAGATGATCCGTAGACCCGAGGCGGCAGAGCAGGACACGCGCGGGATGAGGGGTTTGAAGAAATTTCCAAAATCTCACCCGTCGGTATATATATCCTGACCAGGTCAGTGTGACCGAGCGGAACAACTCGGTGGCACCGAGATGCAGAATTGCAAGCGGTTACTGCAACTCAGTGTGACCGAAAAGTTCTAATCGGTTGCACCAAGGTTGAAAACCTAGATCAACTCAGTGGACTCGGTGTGACCGAAGTGGATGGATCGGTGAGACCGAAATGCACAGAGAGGTTTTGGAAGTTTAAATCTATGACGAATCAGGGACTCCAAGTGCTCCTCACACAGAATGGTTTGAATCTGACTTGATCAAACTTTGTGATGTAGCATGATTAGAGTTTGAGACGAGAAAAGCATAGATAGCTAGAGAAGGTTCTTAGGCATTCTTGTCCATCCATTTGGCAAAAGAGAAAAAGCCAAACAATCAAAGCAACAAATGGATGTCCTCGAATGAGTAAAATATGCAACCAACATGCTCACATAATAAAATGACAAATGAAATATGTGACAAAGCATGCACAAACACTCTAGCATCTATCAAGCAATTAGCGATGACTAGGCCATCTATATATGAGTATATTGACTTAGGAGTCAAATGAGAACATTTGATCATAGGTCATACTCATCGTTCAAGCACAAGTGGGGTTACCACTTTTACATGAAGCATTGTTTTGTTCACACCATTAGAGTTGCCTTAGCTCAATTGATTTGAGTAAAGCTCCCCCTAGATGTGATATCCCCCCTAAGAGGGATGAACTAACCTTGGGTTTTGTCGATGATGACTTCATGTAGATGTTGAAGATGTGGATGCTCAATGTTGATGTAGATCATTTGGAGCAATCCATTGGAGTGAGTTGCACTTTCAATACCTACACAGGTTAGTCCCACAAGGAACAAACAAGGATATCCATAGACATAGAGTGATGTTCACACAAGATGATGTCCATGAAAGCATTAGGTTACCTTGTCCCTTGTCTTACCAACAAGAGGGTTTGTGACTCCTTGAATTCGTGCAAGATGTGGAAGTTGTTTGCACTTGTCCTATCCAAGATGATATGAGTGAAGTATGTTGGCGGAGTCACCCTCAAGAATTCTCTAGTTCTTCTTCTTCGGGTTCCACATCATCTTGATGGGAATCCTTGGAGTTGTAGTCGTACTTGATGAAGTAGAACTTGGTGTAGTTTTGGGAACCCACTTGACCAAGGCCTTAGGAGATTCTTCAAATGCATCAATCTCTTCTTTAAGCTTGTCCTTGCCTTTGTGCTTGTGGTATTGTGGTGGAAGATCATCTTGAGCTTGTGTCCCTTGGAAGGAAGTAGGATCATACTTCTCTTGTTGAGGAACAAACTTCGTCTTGGGGTATTGATTTTCTTCCCAGTCAACTTCATTGGCATTGAACTTTCGTTAAAAACCAACACCTTGATTCTTCCGGTGCTTTCCTTGCTTGCGTACATTTTCTTCAAATTGCTTACTTCCGGCAAGGCTGTTGTAAACATCTTTCTCTATAATTTCATTCAATAAGCTATTTTATTGCTCAAGTGTAACTTGGCTAAGAGAGTCATTAGTGGAATCAAGAGAACTACTAGAAGCAACAATATTGGATTTAACTTGATCATTGTTACTACTAGACGAAGAATCTTTCTTGCTCTTGTTGCTAGATTTTACTTGTGGCATGTAAGTAGACAAGAGTAAACGCTTGGCAATGTAAGAAGAACTTTTCTTGCGAAAATCATCATTGATTGCCTTTAAGAACCCATGCTCTTTCTCAAGGTTGAGCTTTTCAAAGTGTAGCTTCTCATGAGTCTTTAAAAGTTCTCCTTCTTATCATCATCATTCATTTTATCTTGATTAGCATGATTAATAGAAATTTCATCATCGTTTTCATCACTAGAGTTGTCAACAAGTAATTCATCATCACCTAGCAAATCATCTTCATCACTATTGAAATCAACATACTTGGGGTGTGATACCTTTGGGCCTTTAGCCATGAAGCATCTTCCAATTCCTTCATTTGGTGAGTCAAATATGTCATAGGAGTTGGATGACACAAGTGCTAGACCGGCAACACCTTCATCTTGAGTATATTCGGAGTCAGAGTGATAACTTCTTTCGGAGTGATGGTCGGAGTCGGAGCCGGATACCCATTCACCAACATGAGATGATGTCTTTGTTTTGTGTAGCTACTTGATGATTTTTCCTTCCTTTCCGAATCCTTGCTCCTCCGAGAGGTCCTTCGTTCATAACGATCATCTCTAATCCTCCTCTCTCTTGGTGGTGATTCTTCTCTTCTACTTCTCCTTTTGGGTGAATCTTCTCTTCTTTTGTAGGGGGTGTACACTCATTGGAGTAGTGTCCGAGTCTTCCACAATTATAGCAATTTCGCTCACGACTTGAAGATCTTTTGTCATTGTAGGATCTTGACTTGGAACTTCTTTCTTTGCTTCTACTCTTGTAGAACTTGTTAAAGTTCTTCACCATTAGGCTCAATTCCTCATTGAAGGTTTGTTTCTCACTTGATGATGTAGGAGCATCACATGAAGCTTTGTAAGCACCACCTAACTTGTTGTGAAGCTCTTCCTTATCCTTGAGTGACATTTCATGAGCAACAATTCTTCCAATGACTTCCGTTGGCTTGAGATCTTTATAGTTGGGCATAATTTGGATCAATGTGCACATGGTATCATATTTTCCATCCAAGGCTCTTAGGATCTTCTTGATGATGAATCTATCAGTCATCTCTTCACTTCCTAAGCCGGCAATCTCATTTGTGATGAGAGCAAGCCTAGAGTACATTTCAGCGACACCTTCACCATCCTTCATTTTGAACTTGTCAAGTTGACTTTGAAGCACATCCAATTTGGATTCCTTGACGGAGTCGGTACCCTTGTGCATATCAATCAAAGTATTCCAATTTCCTTTGCATTCTCAAGGCGGCTGATTTTGTTGAATTCTTCGGGGCACAATCCGTTGAAGAGGATATCGCAAGCTTGAGCATTGTATTGCAACATCTTCAACTATTCCGCTGTAGCTTCATGGTTCGTTTCTCTCCCATCAAAGAATTCACCTTGCAAGCCAATACACACAATAGCCCAAACGGCGGGGTTATGTCCAAGAATATGCATTTACATCTTATTCTTCCAACTAGCAAAATTAGTACCATCAAAGTAAGGACCTCTACGATGGTAATATCCCTCGCTAGATGCCATACTCTCCTAGGTTGTGAAACCAAGGCTATGATCACCAAAAGCTATGGAAATCAAGGCAAATGGAGACCAAAGCTCTGATACCACTTGTAGGAACGAAAGTATGTCTAGAGGGGGGTAATTAGACTACTTGACCAAATAAAAATCTAGCTTTTCCCAATTTTAAGTCTTGGCAGATTTTAGCAACTTAGCAAAAGTCAAGCAATCAACCTACACATGCAAATCTAAGAGTATAGCAGCGGAATGTAAAACATTTGCATATGAAGGTAAAGGGAGGAGTTTGGAGGGAGTAAACACAATGTAGACACGGAGATTTTTGGCGTAGTTCCGATAGGCACTGCAAAAAAAGACACATCCGTGACATTTAGGGCCGAACGAAAAAACATTCTGTCATACATATGACACTTCTATGATGATAATTGTGACAAAACCCGGTATCATCATAGATGTGGTGGTGTCCTACTTCTATGAAAAAAATCATGACAGAAAATGGGCTTTTCGTCCTGGGCGGGCCGGAGACGCAGCTGCATGACATTCTTTGGGCCGTCCATGATGGAAAAAACTATAGTAGAAGCGAGGGCGAGGAAAATATCGGGGAGTTCCCAGTTACGGTGGGTGGTCGGGGGCCGAGCGATACGCGTTTCTCTCGTACGTACGCGTGTGTGTGCGAGGCGTTGGGCTCTAACTGAACCCGAGGGAGGCGTTGGGCTCTAACTAAACCCGAGCGATTGCACTGCAAGCTACGCGTTACTAAACCCGAGCGATCGATCGATCCCTTGTTGTTAAATGAACCCGAGTGATTCCTTCGCTACTGCTGCTAACTGAAGGCGATCGAACACTGCTGCCTCCTTCCCTATCCGAACATTGAGTGTTTTTGAGGGGGTTTGGATGAACAGTTCCTGGTGGGGGGTTGGATGAACAGGACCCCGTGGTAGTAGAGGCCGTTGCCGCTGGATGAACAGTACCCCAACCGATTGAGCCGGTGGATGAATAGGACCCCGTGGAGGGCTAGATGAACAGGACCCCGTGGAGGGCTAGATGAACAGGACCCCGTGGAGGGCTAGTTGAATAGTAGCCGATGGAGGGCTGGTTGAACAGTAGCCGGTGGAGGGCTGGATGAACAGTAGCCCGTGGAGGGGTGGTTGAACAGGACCCCGTGGAGAGGGCTAGTGAACAGTAGCCGATGGAGGAGCGCGCGGTGGAGGCTAGATGAACAGGAGCCCGTGGAAGAATAGTCGCAGGTGGAGGCTGGAAGAGGTCGACGATAGATGAACTGTAGCCCGTGGAGGCTGGAGGAGGTCGACGGTAGAGATGAACAGTACCCGTGGAGTCCCATTTTGCGGTACGCCACACCCCTCCCGATGAACAGGACCCCCGTTTCGACCGTAGCGCTCCAACACAAGTCCGTTTCCTCCATTTTGCAGTACGCCACACCCCTCCCAGTCAACAGGACCCCGTTTCGACCGTAGGAGGTCTGTTTCCTCCGTTTTGCGGTACGCTAGACCACTCCCGATGAAAAGGATCCCGTTTCCACCATGGCCGGTCGAACACAAGGCCGTTTCCTCTATTCTGCGGTACGCCAGGTCTCGTTTCCATTGCCTGTTCCGTCCAAACCGGTTGGCTCCCGATGAACACGACGACACATTCCATTCCGACCCAGCCGGTTGCCTCCCCATGAACACGACGATGGCGCAGCTTCTCCGTTCCGACCCAGCCATGTACATGAGCCCTGGCCGTACGTATGCGCGAGTAGGCGTTCGAGACCCCGCCCGTATGTATGTACGTGGTTGTATTTTCTTTCTTGCACCCTGGCCGCTGTATGTACGTGTACATGCTACGTGCGCGCCTCTACTACGACACGTGCCCTTCCTTAGACTACCACGGTTCATCGCTACAGCCTGCAGACAGACCGATCATATATACGTATACGTTCACTACCAGAATGACAACGCTACGTATGCTTTGACCAGGTGGGTCCCGACTGTCAGGCACTTCCTTCCGTGCGAAGATGTAGCTGGTGGGTCCCAGCAGTCAGGGGGCGAATATTTTTTTTCCCATAATATGGACGCACTTCCTTGCGTGCGAAGATATAGCTGGTGGGTCCCAGCAGTCAGGGGGAAACATTTTTTTTCACGAAATACGGTGTCCCGTCCATGGGTCACTGCTGTCAGGTGGAGGAATAATTATTTTGCATGTAATAAGGAGGCACTTTGTTGCTGCGGCAGTGGACCCAGCTATCAGTCTCTCAACATACAGTACTCTTCCGATGGAAGTCGTTCGTTGACCACATTGACCACGCTGCACCGAGAGCACCAAGGCGGTGAACGACGGCGAGGCCTAGGAAGGGAAGACGCGGAGCTAGGGAAGACGCGGCAGTGGATGCCCACGCGAAGAGGAGTACGAGGGTTCACTGGTTCGGTTGTGGTGTGAGGCTGTCGCCGCTGCAGGGCCTGGCCAATGGTGGGAGCAGTAGGGGGCGGTGAGGCCTCCGCGGCAGCACAGCCGGCCACGGGAGGCAAGAGCACGCGGTGGTTTGGATGGCTGGAGCAAGAAAATCAGAGGTTGAAGAAGCAGGACGACCGTTGGATGTTAACAATCCAACGGTCACTGGTAATAGAATCGTTTGTTGACTAAGTTGACAAAGCCCTCCGTCCGCGTCAACTTAGTAGGCCCACAAGTCAGCCTCCCACTATGGTGGGTCCCTGCTAGCAGGGGGAGTATTCATTTTTTTCTGCGTAATAAGGAGGCACTTCCTTGCGTGCGAAGATATAGCTGGTGGGTCCAAGCTGTCAGCGGGAGTATTCATTCTTTTTGGCGTAATAAGGAGGTACTTGCTTGCGTGCGGCCATGGACCATGTGGGTACCAACTAACAGCCTCTCCATGTACGTCCCTCTTCCGATGTTGTCGTTTGTTGACAATGTTGACCACGCCGTGCCGAGAACACTAGCGCGATGGACAACGGCGAGACCCAGGAAGGGAATGACCCGGAGGCGGCGCAGCCACAATAGTGGAGGGATGTGGGTGAGTAGAGCAATGGCCTGGCCAACGGTGGGATTAGTAGGGGGCAGTGAGGCCTGCGCGACAGCACAGTCGGCCACGGGAGGCGGGGGCAGGCGGTCCCGCCGGCGCAGGATTTGGCGGCTGGAGCAAGAAGATCAGACATTGAAGAAACATGACGGCCGTTGAATTGACATCCAACGGTTATGTCTACTAGAATATTTTGTTGTCGTATATAATAAGTAAAAAAGTATTGCATACGCGTCAACTTAATAGGCCCACAAGTCAGACCATTCTCTATTTTTTAAATAATTTATATATAGCTCATTGCAACTTCTTATGCAATTTATTGCAGTCCGTTTTTTGTTGGCCAGGGCCAGGGTTAAAAATTTAAACGAAATTTCGCATATTTCTGCGGGTTCCAAACTATTTTAAATACCGAAATGTTGAGCCAGATTTAAAGTACTTTGAATATATATTTGATTTAGGTTAAAGCCCAGTGAAATTGGAATATGAAAATGTGAAAAAATTCAGAAATTATAAAGTAGTTGCCAATTTGTCATCTGTTTTTTATATTTACAACCCATTTCATATTACTCTCAAGATTTGGAGGCGTCTTGAAAGAGTTGCAGCCCATCAGGGCGTAGAAAAACAAGTAGGCCTAGATTGGGTATTCTTCAGAAAAATTAAACTAGGCTCATTTTCACAAACAAAAAATAGCTGGGCTGGTCATGTGATGAACATAAAATATAAGCCTGGGCTAGACGGGCCGCAACCTAGTTGAAACCCTGCTCTATCTCAACAATAACAAAAAAATACTGCTCGAGTAGCTACGTCCCAGGTGTCAGCCGATCTTGTGCTGTTCTCTTGTCTATTGACTATATACGCTGACAATGTCATGGGTCCCAGATGTCAGGAAACCACTAGCAGGAAGCATTTTCTTTTTCCATACGCTGACAATAGATTATATATATATAACAAAAAATGAGGAACTTCCTTGCGTCCGGACATGGACATGGTGGGCCCCTATTGTCATCCTCTCCACGTACAGTCCTCTGCCGATTCCTCATGTTTGTTGACCATGTTGACAATGCGAGAGGGCGGCACCGCGGCGAGCGTAGCAAAGCACGCGGACGGTGGGGCCGGTTGGCGTTAATGATTTAGGAGACGGTGGGATGGTGATGCGTGTGCTGAGGCACAACCAGCCGTGGGAGGCGGAAGCAGGCGGCCCCGCCACCGCTAGTTTGGTTTTGGCGGCTGGAGGAAGACAGGACTGAAGAAACACGACAGGCTGTAAAAGCAGCAGGAGTACATAACAACCTTAACTGAAACCAGCAGGGGAACTTAACAACCATAGCTGAAAGCAGTATGAGTACTTATACAGTTTCAACCGTACAAAGCACACTTCGAACAGTGCTACTTTGCCTACCGTTAGCCAAAGGGTGAGGCCTCCAAGCCCCAGGACAAGGCCCAGGCGCGCATCCACAACCTTCTGAAAGCGGCTTCATCTCGCATTGTGGTCAATAAACAGGACATTCGCTTTAGAGCCACGGAAAAGTGGGAACATAATCTTTTGTCCTATTCTCCAAGATGGACGGGCCTTCATTATTTGAGACTACCCATGAATAAGTATCTTTTCACCTCTAAGGGGAATGGAGTAGGTAGACATAAACATCATGTTGTAACCAAGCGCAAGTCTGACCCGACCATGGTCAGGCATCTGTATAGGAACAATAGACTTGGGCAGTTCCTGTTTCAAGAAGATCACACCTGTAAAACTGTGCATAAGCAAGAGTTTATGAACAACATATATAATATAAAACAGCTCGTACCATAAGTTTCTTAACACAGTTGGACCTGTTCAATGAGTGCAGCAGTGGCACACATATCCTGCGTGGGCATCCACCATTGAAACGCCCCACAAGGACCTCAAGACGATCAATAAAGTATAGGAACTTGTGGATGTCGTCCAAGTCAACTTCAGTGCCATGAGTAATAGCCGAGTTCTTATAGAATAACAAACGAGTAGCCTGCTTAACTCTAAAAAAACCTACACGTGCCACCAATTATAAGAAAATATTAGTTAGAAGTAGCATCTTCATGAGAGATTCGTTGCTACTTCTAAAGTTAAATTGTGATTAGTTAGACAGAATAGGTGGATTAAGAAGTAATCGAGGCAAGAAAGCAAGAACCAGATACAAAACTAACATGGATGAACAATTGGAACGACGTCGGGGTGGAAGACCGCAGTGAAGATGAGACCAGGTTCTGCTATTTCCATCAACATTCGTGCGCCAACTTTCAGTCCATAACACTTGAGAATGTTTATCCAAGTTCGTCCATAAAAAAAGCAGCGATCTTCTTGGTTCATGAACCCAACTCGAAACTTATATCCAGGGCTTGTCTTCACTGTGACCATTAAACTGGTGTATTCAATTATGGCAAGGTCGAGCATCTTGAGTACATGTGTTCTGGCAGAGCAAGGAATGCACTGCAGGAAAAATAATATGAGAACACAATGTATTCCCTATATCCAAATCTAGAAATAATTTCCTCCTTCACGTTAGTGTTGACCATGGTACTAGTACCCTTTATCCAAATATAGCAATCCAAATTTCCAAATTAGTCGACATCATGTTCAAAAAAACCCACCCTCCCCGATAGAAAAGAGGATTCTAGGAACATACTGTGCGCGTTTTAAAATCATGTGTTAGGATGAGAAGGAACAAGTGTGGCGTCTCGCCGAGGGCACAGAAACATGTAGGCTCCTCGCACTTTGGGCACTGAAATGAAACACACTAGTTTCAGTAGGAAGAAAATGCATCAACGGCGGCAGCTGCCATCCTAGGAGTACCCGCGACCAAGAGCCTTGGATTTATCAGGGATGGATGTAGAATTCGTACCAGGTTCTCCATGAGAAAACCTTATGCAATCTCCGAGCAGGGGTTTTCAGTGAACAAGAAGACGAGGGAGAAGGGGATTCAGGCCCGGTGAAATATTGTCGCTTGGTCCGTCTAGCTTACTGCTAAAGCTGGAAAGGTAGGGTTTTTTGTGATTTGACAGCTCATTGGGCATTACTGCGGCGCTACAACCGGGGTGTGTCTACCATGCAGTTGTGCACTCTAATTTGGTGCATATGGCACGTGGACCCCGTTGCCGGATGCCCCACATAAATATATTTTTGACAAAGAGATACTCCCTCTGTAAAGAAATATAAATATCTTTTATATCACAACTTTATACATAAGAAAAATCAAGGGGAATATATAACATATATAATTATAAAAATAGAGTTTTTTAACACGGTATAGACGAGTTGGTGATGATGGTGTGCCTGCCATCCTGCAATATAGGCCGTCTGATTTATATATGACGGATAGGAAGGAAACAATGGCAATTTTGCAAAAAGGTACCTACATACCTCTCCACATTTGCAAATAAGGCCTTCCCTCATTCATCCTTTTCTCTCACAAGATAAAATACTCATACAAATGCTGTCGGCGTTCTGGGAACGGGGGTCCCCAGACTTGCCTGCCTGCGGCCCACAGCTTGACTAAGTCAGTAGGCCGTACGGCCCATCTTCGTCAACAAGGAACCCAAGACCCTCACGAGGGTCCAAGCCTCGCGAGGCGGACGACGCAAGACCTCCTCTGGAGTGGCCTAGCCAGGCAGGCTCATGAGGAGCGGAGATATCAAGGCGGGGCAAACCTCACGAGGCTCTCATGACGTGAGCCATGACGAACGACACCAGGCGGGCGCCAGGCGAGCACCAGCGCGTGTAGCGTCCTTATTTCCTCTTTGGTGCTAAGGAGGCCAGCGCAGGCGAAGAGTACCGAGGCATCAGGCAAAGGTTGCCATATTGGTGCAATGAGACCAAGACCCGGAGGACGGCAAGGCGGAGGTCATCGTGGATCCCAAGACGTCGTCACCCCAGAACTTTTCGCAGGCGAAGACCACTTTTGTCAGGATAGCTTGTACTAGCTGTCCCCCTTCAAATTTGCCCGCCGTTGTTGGCTCCCTTCCAGCTCGACATTTGGGAAGAGGACCAGGGCCTCTATAAATAGGACTAGCCACCACAGTAGGAGAGAACTGACCCAAAACTGGTTTAGATCATCCTCGACTACACAAGCACAAGAACACCTCAACCTCTGGAGGTTGTTCTTCCCTTGTACTGTTCATCATCAGCCCAAGAGGCAATCCACCACCACCACACTGGGGTAGGGTATTACACCACAACGGTCGCCTGAACCAATATAAACCTCGTGTCTTTCTGTGTTGCGAGTTCGTCGAGTTCGTCCGCGAGATCTTAGCGAGCTAGAGCATAGATCGGTAGGAGGGAGAGACTCCGCGCGCACCCCAGTGTTCGAACCTTAAGGGTTTGCCGGAACCCCACATCCGACATTTGGCGCGCCAGGTAGGGGTGCGCCGTAGTTTCAACACAAACAGTTAGATCAACACAGTGAATCATGTGAAACAACATGGAAAGAAAAAAGAACGAAGCACTTGGGCGGCCAATGCTTACCAAGAAGGTGGACATGTCAGTTTTTGTAAGGACTTTGGTATATGAAGTGCGAACTGCAGCCCAGTCTGTTGTCGGTGCAACTGCTGGTTCCGTTGCCGGTGCACGGGCCGGAGCAGATGCAATTGCAAGTGTTGGTGCAGGTGCCGAAGCCGTTGCTGGTGCCCATGCCGGTGCGACTAGGAGTGCCACTGCTGCTGCCGGAGATGGTGCTCCTTGTAGAGGTGGTGCCGGTGTCAGAGCAGGTGCCGGTGTCGATGCCCGATCCTCCGGTAGTTCAGCCTGATCCGCTGACGCGGTCGGTGACCAATCCTCAGCTGGATCATACTGAGCTGCTGCCGCTATCAGTGCAAGAGCAACTGCCAGTGCTTGATCCGTTGCTGAAGGTGGTACCGATGTGCGAGACAGCGGTGATTGTATCTGATATGCTATGATCAGCTTTCTAACTTGACTAGGCTCCGTGACCATGATCCAGTCTTTTTCTTCATTTCTTTTAAACGCGAGAAGGACTAACTGTGGCGTTTTTGTTAAACCAAACTGCAGTTCATCATAGGGATTCAGCTTGTACTCAGACAACAGACTGATGCAATTTTTTCTAGTAATATAAGTGATGGACAGTGCCTTCATTACTGACACGACATAATAAGTGAAACCTGCAAAAATATCCATCGTAGAGCAAACCAAACGATTTATTCTGTGATGAATGTCACATGGCAAAACCTGCATCATAAAATTGCAGCAAGAGAAAGAAAACAATACATTAAATCACTAAGATTTAGATAGTAAATCAATAAGATTTACTTGATGCGACACGAGTGAATCCTTACCAGGAAATCACTATGTTGAAGTACTAAACAGAAGATTGGTCGTCCAACTACGCGTGGAATGCAGGGACCCCGCCTACTCCCATAAGCAGGACAGTCTGAAGGTCGTGACAAATTGTGTGGACCGAACATCCATGGGACTGGAAATCCTGGTGGGTGCGATAAACCCTGCAATGCATACAGATATTGGAGTGTAACCATAATTGATAAACCATCCTCACAAAAAAGATGATCTGGATACTTCAAAATATATAGACTAAATTGAGTGGACAGACATTAACATAGACTGTTCTCAGGACTCACCACACACCAAAAGCGGCAGTACTAAACAATACAGGGTTCACAAACACAAATCAAGTACTGAACAATAGTACTTACTATAGACAAGCAAAGTTGCACTAATTAAACTCTGCAGACTATTTCTTGCCACTGACCTACGTGATGAATCCCGCATAACTGACTAGGCCATGGACTTCGTAAGAGATGTCTACCGGCACCATCACCATCTCCTCAACCTTGGAGAACCTAACAGAGTGGTCTTTCCACTCATAAACATGACGATGAAGACATGCCGCATCAGATTTGTCGGGAAGCATTACAAGAACCACACCCTTCCTAATCAAAGGCACAGCCAGGAAATTGTTGTGGTCAAGTACAGCCTCAAGAACACGCCTAACAACAATGCTACAGGAAAAAACTAGTTCAGGACATGTGGCAACAAGGACACACCAACTGGATAGTTTAGCAGTAGAACTCATCCTCAGGTCTTCCAGTTCACACAGCATGACTTTGATAACTTCATCTCCACCGCGGACCTGGTTCTAATTCAAACAACAACCAAATATTTAATTACTACCTCTGTTCAGAAATATAAGATGATTTTCGATATTTTACTCCATATATGCACAAAAATGAGTGAACAAAGACACTAGAACATGTGTTCAAAGGCATGAGAGCAGAGGGATTACTTGCAATATCCATAACACATGTTACCGAAGCAAATATACCCTCTTCAAAGGTAGCATTGATGTTCATAAAGTAGTTGAAAGTAATCTATAAGAAATCAGTGTCAACCTCTCGCATGTTTTGGTCAAAAGAGGAATTTAGAACCGCCATTTGGCACACAAAAATCACATGCAAGATCACCCAGAAAGTGGTACTACTAGTACTAGTACTGTGTGTTAGATGAAAGAGCACGATCAAGATCGAGAAAAAGATCGTCAAGAAGAGATATTACCTAGACTTGCTTAATGAGGGATCCCGGAGAGGGGGGCTTGGACAGGGCGATGGCTTTGAGCTTGTCTATGATAGTCTCGGCGGGGTGCTTGCGCTTCTTCGTACCATGAGCCTCGACGGTTTTTGCCAGAGCCATAGACATCACTTCGGCCGGTGCTCTAGCATCCATCAAGAAACTGTCAAATAGAAATAAAAGAAAAGAAACCATAATCACAAACCCAAAAGAATAACAGAGAGGGAGTTATAGGATCAGTCTCGGGGTTGCAAGACCGGGCCTTGGCCAGAATCAACACCATCGATGCGCTCACCTTTCCTTCTTTGGGAGAGAAGAACAATGGCAGAAGGAGGTCGGGGTTTTCTTGAAGAAATGAGGAACAAGATGAGGGAGAAGCGAGGGTTGGGTAAAGAGGAAGCTGAGAGAGAAGAGTGAAATGATGGTGTTGGGCACTCTACAAGCGAGGGTTTTGTGAAACATCAGTCACAAAACCCTCCTTACTGCTGGAAAGGAGGGGGTTTTGTGATTTGACGGCTCATTGGGCATTACTGCAACACTTCGATTGGGGAAGTCTACAATGCAGTTGGGCACTCTACTACGGAGTAATTTAGTGCATGGCTGGTGGACCCTGATGATGGCTGTCCCACATGTCGGTGAAAGTGAGCAAAGTTCCCGATGACCGTCGAGGAGGATCCGCATGGTAGAGCGAGTCCACTATTTTTTCTGAAGAAATAAAATGATTATAGCAAGCGTTTCCACTCTTACGATGGAGGAGTGCGAAACATGGTAGGCACTTGAACATACACAGTGCTCCTACTACTAGGCATGTGTAGTGGTTCATACGTCAGTACTACATAATCTTGTTGCTAGTGTAGTAAGATATGACGATAACAAATGATGTTGTGCGCATGTCAACTATATGAATAGTAATGTAACATAGTACCACTTTTTCGACTGTCCGGTCGAGAATGAATGGTGAGATCAATGTTAACAGAACTAGGTCTACATCGCACGGAGAGTACGGTGCTACAGTACTCCACGAAACATGAACCATATGAAGCACGGCGACTCAGTGTTAGGCAGGGTGTATGAAGGGTGCACGGGATGGGAGCAAAAGTTCCCTTCTCGACCCACTTTTGGGTGTTTGGCAGAGTGCATGAAGGGTGCCTGAGTCCACACTAGTAGGTTAACACAAATACACGAAGAGGGAACAACTATATTGAGATGAGAATGCAACCGAACACACCCACACGCTTTGTGCTACAGTGACTGATCTGCACCGTCTGATTTTGATCCAACGGTCATGTTGCGCCGAGACATGGACATGCCCATGCAGAGGACGCCTAAACACCAAATAAGTCCCTCTGCTTCTCGAGGCGCACGATGTTGGTGATGCAGGGTGCAACGGCCCGCAAAGCCCGCTCCCGGTCGACGGGAGCCAACTCGTCAAAGACAACGTCCAATGGAACTAAAGGATTCCGGTGACAGAGCCCTGAGAGGATTCGCCCGGCAACGGCGACGGCAGCCCGCAACCCCTCCTTGTCCAGCTCCGCCACTACCATCGCGCGGGGACGGCTCAGCTCCTCAGAGATATAGGTGCAGAAGGAGACCAGGTCAGGAAGCCGCAGCTCGTTGAAGTCGACGGGGTGGACGAATGGGATTTAGCCCGACAGTCGGCATGATCGCCCTGGCACGATGGTAGGCATCGCACAACCTCCACACGTGCATGGCAACTTGGTCCACCAAATGGCTGAGGCGATCCTGGACCTCGTCATGATCGGCCCGCTCGCGCTCCAGCCGCCTCCCCTGACAGCCTATCATATCTCCCGCTTTCTGCAGCAACGTCGCCGACGCCTCGAGCATCTTTGTGGTGGATGCCTGCCGCTTTTGAAGCTCCCTGAACTCCCGCACATAACGGAGGAGCATGGCACTCCTCTCCTCCTTGAGCTCACGGAGCTCCACGTCCTTGGCCCTGAGCTCCGCATCCTTGGCCTCGAGCTCCTATGTCAGGCGCCTCACCTCAGACTCCATGATCTACTGCGCCACCATGGCACCAGGTAGAAGCAATGGGGAGAGGAAGCAAAGGGGCGAAACGACTGGAAGGCAATGCAATCTATGGTAAGGCGGAGGGAGCCAGCCGAGGAGCAGGGAATCTTTAGGTTTTCACCATGGGAAAACACCAGTCGATGACTTCTCACATCAGGGAGGAGTGGGTTTTACAGGCGGAGTCATCGTGACTAATTACTGCCGCGCCTGCTCCCGTTAATAAAAAATTAAAAATCCTACCGTGCCTGCTCTCGTCAATCAAAAGATTAAAAATCCTGTCGCGCCTGCCGCACCCAAAGACTAGAGCAACGCCGTGGTGGATATTTAAATTTACCTATCGGCAAGGAGATAAAAAAGGGTGAAAAAACAAATGTGGCGGCAGCCTAGCTAATCGGTCACACTAGCCCAACTAGCTAGCCACCGTGCTTCACTGATGTACTCAGCGGGAAAGGTGGTCTTTCGTGATTTGATGACTCAGTTACTTGCTTCGGCGCTACGACCGAGGAGGACCCAGAAAACGCGTGGTAGGGCGTCCCACGTCTCGGCAAGGAAGAACATATGCGTGCACCACCCGGGAGGACCCCGAAACCGGGCGGTAGGGTGTGCCACGTCTCAGCACGGAGGAAAAATGTGCGTGTAAAAATATACTGTATCAGACGTAGTAGTACCTATGGTTCGACCTCGGGACCCAGCCAGTTGGTCGAAAACACCCCACTAGCCACACAGCTTCATCATGCTAACGTGGCACGGAGGATAGGTGTGCTTAGCTCCGTCTCAACCAGCAACAACATCTCTTATTCTAGGCGATTCTTCTATTTTCCAAGATTTTTTAGTTATAATAACACCACGGCAAGCTAGCTCCGCTCTTCATGTGTGCCCATGCGTCTAAAGGTTAGACGATGGAGAGGAGAGAGAGATCGCAGACCTGGGACCCACCAGTAAGTGAGTCAACGGTCATGCACGTGTTCACGAGGCACTCTCTCTAGTCTACTCAACGTAATACTGTACAAAATCAAGTTATGGGACAAAGCCAACAACCATTGTTGTTTCAGGCTATCGACTTACGCTTTGTAGTCCAGGTTGCCAGTTCGAATCTCGTCTTTCAGATTTGTTAGTTTTAGGTCCAAATTTGATCAATGACAAGTGGGATCCCCGTGTGTTGTTCCAATATTTCAGTGTAGGATGTTTTTTTTGAACAAACACTTTGCGCGGTTAGACAAGTAACGGCACGAGTTACACGTATTTTGCAAGTTTACGAACAAAAATGACAACGGCATAGAATATGACGTCCACCCCGCAGCTTAGATGCCATGGTGATACGAGTTTTTACATCGTGGGAAGTGAGATCCAATGGCTTGGGAGTAGTGTTTGTAATTATGCGCAATTTCCAAAATCTCCAAAGGTTTTTTTGGAAATAAAACATTCATGCCTCATGTGTGCCGCTGCATCTTGGATCCAATGACTCCCCCTTGCTCATATTAGGTGCTCCCCGTAGCTTAATTAGCCGCTATGGTGATACGAGTATCTAGGTCGTATGATCTGTGATCAGATGGCACATGTGTAGTACATGTACTTACTGCGCAATTCCCAAACTCTCACAGTCGTATATTGAAAAAAATTCAAACCTCCTACTGTGGGCCATTAGATCTCCGTGAGCTCGTATCACCATAGAATTTACGGTGCGGGAGCACCTCATATTCTCCCGTGCGAGAAAACATCAGGTGCTCTCGCAGCTTGGATGCTACGGTGATACGAGATTCAAGGTTGTTTGATCTGAGATCCAATGGCATCTGAGCAGTCTGTGTGCTTGTGAGCAGTGGCCGAACTCTTTGGGGGCTTTTCTGCAAAAAAACCATTCGAACCACCGTGGAGTTGTTGGGTCACAAATCCAACGGCTCCAAAGAGCTTGTATCACCAAAGCATCTAAGGTGTGGTAGCACATGATATTCTTACATACATCAGAATATGATGTCCTCCTTCATCTTAGATGCTACGGTGATACGAGCTTCGAGGTTGTTGGATATGGGATCCAAGAGCATCTGAGTAGTTTTGGTACAAATTGTGTGCAATTCTCAAACTCATTAAGGTTTCCTGTAAAGATATTAAGACATCACGCGAGCTGCTATATCTCAGATCTATAAGCTCCAAGCAACTCGTATCAGCATATAACATCTAAGGTGTGGGGCACATGATATTATCTCGGGGAGGAGGGGGTGCACAACCAATTAGTGTTTGGGAGCTAGGGTGGGGACAAATATAATCTAAACAATCCTAAACAGAGCTTCACAATTTATCTAAGGTCGAGGTTAACCCCCGACAATCTACATAGCTCCGCCTAAACACAACATTTGCATGTACTTTAGTACTAGACTTAATATTCATGTTTCAGTTTCCTATTCATTTTAAATATTGAATTGAGGACCATGCATGTCTTACATTTTACTCCCTTCGTTCCTAAATATTAGTCTTTTCAGAGATTTCAAATGGACTGGCACATACGAATGTATATAGACATATTCTAGAGTGTAGATTCACTCATTTTGCTCCTTATGTTGTCACTTGTTGAAATCTCTAAAAGACTAATAAGGAGTATTTTTGGATTCATGTCATACATGCATGGTTTGGAAAAATAGATGCACTATACTTATTGGATTGTTGTTGTGTTCGTGTGTGTGTGTGTGTGTGTGTGTGTGTGTGTGTGGTCATATGCTTGATACATACAAAATTTTCTCACCACCATATTGTTCATCTTTAAAATTTGAATTTGCAATGAAAAAATTACTAGGGATACCATGAAATGTGAAATCCACGTTGAGATCCCTATATCACAAACTAACTCTAATTCAAGAACTCGTCATAAATCAATTACCACATCGAGATTACTATTTGCAAGGAAAATACGGGCATTGTAATACACATATATTTTTTGAATATTTACTATGAGGCAAAGCCCCACAGCCCTTTATTAAAGAAAGCAGAACTGTACAAACAAATTACAGACTATACAAGGAAAAAAGAAAAGAGTCTACCTATGGCTAAACATCCCTACCTGCTTTACAACAAAGAATCAACCCAAGCCAAGAGTTTTGGTTTAATA
The DNA here is from genome assembly GCA_032464435.1 of Aegilops umbellulata. Taxonomy (NCBI): domain Eukaryota; kingdom Viridiplantae; phylum Streptophyta; class Magnoliopsida; order Poales; family Poaceae; genus Aegilops; species Aegilops umbellulata. The sequence continues at coordinate 295,460,453 of CP136060.1, forward strand.
CAATCCTTCACCCTATGAGCAAGCAAAGAAATATCATGGATGAATTTACACTTCCAAGCACTGAACGTAGCTCTCTCAGCTCTGAAGGTTCTGCCATTTCTTAAAATCCAAATATTTCAGGCTGCTGTTAGCATAACTGCAAAGAAGAAAGGGTGCCTGAAGCTGGACCTAGCATGCATGATACATTGCAGTATATCTGAGCCTCCAGACCAATCAATGCCCAAGTAGCTCCAGACTCTACAGCTGAAGGTGCAGTTAAAAAACAGATGGATTCTATCCTCATACACCAGCTCACTGCAAATGAGACAAAGATTGTCATCTTGGCTTGAGCGCCAGTGTCTTCTAACCAGCATATCCTTGGTGTTTAGTCTGTCAAAGAATAACGGCCACCCAAACACCTTGATCTTCATAGTGCACCTACTCTGCCACAACCATTTGCAAGGTTGTATTGTAGGTAGGTGTGAGTGCATGATTGTTTAGAAGCTTTTGGCAGTGTATTCCCCTGATTTACCAGGCCATATCCAAACATCGGGTATAGTGGGGTCTCTGTCTAACTGCATGACCCAACCTTCCAGCATGTGTAAGTCAGCAGCAGCCTCATGAGAAAGAGGCAAGTAAAACATGGAGAAGAGATCCTGGGATTGAAGAAATTCCAGCACTGAGATCTTATCATTATTGACAAATGAAAAAAACCTAGGCAATCTCCAACATAGGGGTCTAGCAGAACCCCCAATGTGCCAAGAATCTGTCCAGAACAGAGCAGAGTCACCCATGTTGATATGAGCTGAGGCAATAGCAGTATAAGCCTCATACAGCTTCAGAACATCCCTCCACCAGAAAGATCCAGCATGAGTTGTTGCCTGCGGAACCCCATGATCATAGTAGCTGTTCCATATTAGGGTCACCCAAGGAATATCAACCTTGTTATAGAACTTGTGAAGATGCTTGATAAGGAGTCCTTTATTCTAGATGTTCAGATTAATAACTCCTAAACCCCCTTTATCTGTTGGCCTGCAAACTATCTCCCATGCAGCCAGAGACTGCTTTGGAGCATCACTATTGCCCCTCCAAAGACATTTCCTGAAGATTCTATCTAGCTGCTTAATGATCCCTGGTGGAATATTGAGGCTGCACAGAAAGTATATTGGGAGAGAGGTCAGGACAGAGGTAATAAGCTGCAAGCGAGAGCCTTGATTCAGCATGGAAGAGCTTGCAGTTAACCTCCTCTCAAGACTTTCAACTAGGGGCATTAGGTCAATGATCCTTGGCCTTGTAGTTCCCAAAGGCAATCCAAGATAAGTAAATGGGCGCTTCCCAATTCTACAACCAAGAATAGCAGCAAGCCTAGCTGCCTCCTCATCAGTTATATTCAATGGAATCATTGAAGATTTAGCAAAGTTAACCTTTAAACCTGTGGATTGTTGGAAGGTAAGTGTAACGCCCTCGATGCGGCTATATCTCCCACGTGTCGAGGCACGACTTAGAGGCATAACCGCATTGAAAGCAATGTCGCAAGTGAGGTAACCTTCACACAACCCATGTAATACATAAGGGAAAGAGATACATAGTTGGCTTACAGTCGCCACTTCACACAATACATAAATAAACATTCATCATCTAGATTACACTCAAGGTCCGACTACGGAACCAAAAATGAAAGAAGACTACCCCAAATGCTACACAGATCCCCGAATCACCCCAACTGGGCTCCACTACTGATCATCAGGAAAAGACACATAGTAACGACCACGTTCCTCGTCGAACTCCCACTTGAGCTCGGTTGAATCATCTGCACTGGCATCGTCGGCACCTGCAACTGTTTTGGTAGAATCTGTGAGTCACGGGGACTCAGCAATCTCACACCCGTGAGATCAAGACTATTTAAGCTTAAAGGTAGGATAGGGTTGTGAGGTGGAGCTGCAACAAGCGACTAGCATATATGGTGGCTAACAACGCAAAAGAGAGCGAGAAAAGAAGCAAAGCACGGTCGTGAAGCTAGAAGTGATCAAGAAGTGATGCTAGAACAACCTACGTCAAACATAACTCCAACACCGTGTTCACTTCCCGGACTCCGCCGAGAAGAGACCATCACGGTTACACACGCGGTTGATGTGTTTTAGTTAAGGTCAACTTCGGGTTTTCTACAACCGGACATTAACAAATTCCCATCTGCCTCATAACCGCGGGCACGGCTTTCGAAAGATACTACCCTGCAGGGGTGTCCCAACTTAGCCCATTATAAGCTCTCACGGTCAACGAAGGATATTCCTTCTACCGGGAAGACCCGATCAGTCTCGGAGTCCCGGACTACAAGACATTTCGACAGTAATAAAACAAATCCAGCAAAGCCGCCCGATTGTGCCGATAAAACCTGATAGGAGCTGCACATATCTCGGTCTCAGGGCACATCCGGATGAGACATCCTACGAGTAAAACCAAGCCTCAAGTTGCCCCGAGGTGGCCCCGCAGTCTACTCGGTTCGAACCAGCACTCAGAGGGAGCACTGGCCCGGGGGGGGGGGGGTTAAAATAAAGATGACCCTCGGGCTCGCGAAAACCCAGGGGAAAAGGCTTAGGTGGCAAATGGTAAAACCAAAGTTGGGCCTTGCTGGAGGAGTCTTATTCAAGGAAAACTGTCAAGGGGGTCCCATAAATCACCCAGCCGTGTAAGGAACGCAAAATCAAGGAACATAACACCGGTATGACGGAAACTAGGGTGGCAAGAGTGGAACAAAACACCAGGCATAAGGCCGAGCCTTCCACCCTTTACCAAGTATATAGATGCATTAATTAAAATAAGAGATATTGTGATAACCCAAAATAAACATGTTCCAACAAGGAACAAACTTCATCTTCACCTGCAACTAACAACGCTATAAGAGGGGCTGAGCAAAGCGGTAACATAGCCAATCAACGGTTTGCTAGGACATGGATGGTTAGAGGTTTGACATGGCAATATGGGTGGCATGATATAGCAAGTGGTAGGTATGGCAGCATAGGCATAGCAAAAGAGCGAGCATCTAGCAAGCAAAGATAGAAGTGATTTCGAGGGTATGGTCATCTTGCCTGCAAGGTTCTCAGAGTTGTCGAAAGCTTGATCCTCGTAAGCGTTCTCAATAGGTTCCTCGTTCACGTACTCGTCTCCCGGCTCTACCCAAAGCAAGAACACAAGCAAAGGAACAACTATCAACCACGATGCAATGCGCAAGCAACATGATGCAAAACATGGCATGATATGCGAGATGTGATATGCAATGCATATGCGTGCGTGGGAAGGGAAAAGATGAACAAGGCATAATCTTGGCAAACCAAGTATTCCACTGGAAAGTTGAGGTAATTTCGGTTGAAATCGATATAAAGATCACCGGAATCGGATGCACGGTTTGCAAATGGCAAGCAAAACAAGAATGACAAGATTCTGCCATTAACAGCATGATGCTACTTAGAAAGCAACAAGAAATTAAGCTAATGCACCCAAACGTATCAACAAAGCATATCACAGTGATCTACTCAAGGTGCTTGACAAAAGATGAACACTGAGCTACGGCTAAATCACACCACAAAAGGTTCAAACAAGCATGGCAAAAGTGCAAAAGATAACAGGTTCACAGACTTGGTGAAAATAACATGCCAGAAATTAACATCAGGATGACATGTTTAGAGCAAGGAAACAACATGCTAGAGGAACAGGACATGGAAAAATATGGCATGGCATGAATCTAATCAAACCATAGAACAAAAATCCCTTACTGACCATGAGCCAAAAAGGACCAGAAAATATAATAACACCCATGTCAAGTAAGCAAGTTTCGTTACAGGTTTCAGACTTGGCAGAAAACTGGACATGTCAAAACCAGATAACAAGTAGGCATGTTCGTGAGCTCGATGCACTCACTACAGAGAATTTCATGATAAACTAAGCATACATCCATCAATAAGACATGTCATAGAATCTAGGAATGGCAAGAATAACATCATAGCATGCAAGGATCAACTACACCAAGCTTGGCAAAATCGAATAACATGTAAACAATCTGCCAGTAATATTTTATAGCAAAAGTAGAGCTCGATTGACTCAAGCTATGGCACTTCATAATTATAAAAAAAAGGAATGGATGGATAGAGCAAATCCATACGCTCAAAACACCCTTACTGATCATGCTCAAAAGAGGCATAGATCTCTCTGAAACAACATGAACACATGGCATAAAAATAACAGCAGGACATGACTTAGTGAAAATACTAAGTCTCTGAAATCAGCAACATTATGTACCCTAGTTTGCATGCTTGTGCTAGTCACCACAAAGACCACAAAAATGCATGGCATACACCTCTGGAAAGATGGCATGGCATATCACAAAACACATTTAGGACTCAACTTCATAGGGTGCACACATCAATCATGGAAAAAATGACAAAAGTACATGTTCTGAAACAGATCTGAAACTAACATCACATAGCCCTCTTCTAACAGAATTTCGGGCATCAAGATGAACACGAATGAAAATGATGCAATGGAAAGAAATGATGCACTCATCGAGGCGAACAATTTGATATGCTATAGGCCCAAAACGGAGCCACGTATGCAGAGTTATGGTATGTTGAACAGGGCATGATAATGACCAAATAACTTCGGGACTTAGTGGATTTTCGGAGGGGAAAAGTCAACCTCGTCGGAATCTTCGCCGGGGAACGGCCGGAGAGGAGGGAGACGGCGGCCGGAGCTGCGGGAGAGGTCGGGGAGGACGGGCCCCGCCGGATCCGGCGCGGGACGGCGACGGAGGAGGCCGGACGCGGGGGCGGCAACGCAGGCGGTCGCCGGCGCGGTGGCGCGGCGCGGCGGCGCGGGAGGCGCCAGCCGGCGCGCGGGGCGGCGGAGGACGGCGGGGCAGGCGCGCGGGGCGCGGGCGGCTCGGCGGGCGGTGGCTCGGGCCGCGGGGGCCGGCCTCGGGCCGCGGCGGGCTCAGCGGCGGGGAGGCGGCGGCTGGCTGTGGAGCGCCACGTGGCAGCGGCTGGTTCGGCGAGGGACGGCGGCGGACATGTCCGGGCACGGCCGGACATGTCCGGTGGCGGCGGGGACGAACGGGACTAGGGTTAGGGTAGGAATTGATCCGCAAATTCGGGGGAGGGCGGTGTATTTATAGGTAGAGGGGGCTAGGAAGCTCCAAATGGAGTGAGGTTTTCGCCCACACGATCGTGATCGAACGGTGATGGACATGGGAGTGTATTAGATGGGTTATTGGGCTGTTTTGGAGGGGTTTTGGGCTGCAACACACACGAGGCCTTCACGGTTACCCGGTTAACCGTTGGAGTATCAAACGACCTCCGAATGACCCGAAACTTGACAGGCCGTCTACCGGTGCTATACCAAGGCCGCTTGACAAACCTCGGTCCATTCCGAGAAGGTTTAATACCCGCTCACGGAAAAAGGTAAAAGGGGACGCCGGGGAACATAGGAGCGCCGAATTGCAAAACGGACAACGGGGAAAATGCTCGGATTCATGAAACGAACACGTATGCGAATGCGATGCACATGATGACATGATATGAAATGCATGACATGAAAAAAATGCAAAATGAAGGAAAAACCCAACCACGGAGGGAATATCATATCACATAGCCGGAAATGGCAAGAGTTGGAGTTACAAATACGGCAAGTTACATCCGGGGTGTTACAGTAAGCAGCATGTTCTTTAGGGCAACAAGCTCATCATCCTTAGCTGCAAGAAATAGAATCGTGTCATCCGGATATTGCATGATGGGAAACTCTCTGTCATGGGTTTGAATAGGCAAAGAGAGCGTGCCATGCTCCATCATTTGGTTGACCACAGACTGCAACAGATCTGCTGCAATGACAAACAACAGAGGTGACAGTGGATCACCCTGTCTGACCCCACACTTGCACTTAAATTATTTTCCAGGAATGCCATTTAACAGCATAGAGAAAGAACCTGTGGACAGCAAGTGTTTAACTCAAGAAATCCATTTGGCATCAAACCCTGTATGCTGCAACATCTGAAGGATAACCTCATGCTCGACAGTGTCAAAGGCCTTAGCAAAATCCAACTTAAGAATCATGATTGGACGCTTGGACTATTTACATTGATGAATATACTCAAAACTCCAGGCCAGACAATCCTGAATTGATCTACCCTTAAGGAACACATACCGATTTTTGTGGATACACCTAAGGATCACCTTCTGCAACCGGTTGGCCAACAACTTTGTTAGAAATTTAAGGCAAGTGTTGGTGAGAGATATTGGCCGGAAATCATCAGGCCCTTCTGGTGAAATGATCTTGGGTATGAGCGTAATGAGGGAGCCATTAATGTTTTCTAACGAAAGCTTCCCCTCATAAAAATCCTGAATCATCCTCAAGAAGTCCTTCTCAATTATAGGCCAACAACGCTTGACAAACATCCCATTAAAGCCATCCGGACCAGGTGCCCGATCCACCGGCAATTCTTTCAAAACTTTGTTAATTTCCTCATCAGAAAATGGCAAGGATAGCTCCTCTAGTCCCGGGATGGGCTGAATTAATTGGTTAAAATCGAAGCCCATATTGGTCCCTTGGGCCTGGCCCATCCTTGATTTGAACGAAGCCCAAAGAATTCCCACCATCTGAGCATGATCAGTCACAGGATCAAGCATGGAATTGGTCTTCACACTGGAGATTGAATTCCTCCTCATATGCTCCGAGGCCATGGCATGAATTTTTTTTGAATTCTCCTCGCTAACCTTTATATACCGAATAGTACACCTCTATTTCCAATAAATATAGTGAATTTTCAACAGATGTTCATTGTGGAACTCCACAATTTTCCAGAAATTGAATTCCGGCCTTGTTAAAGGTCGCACTTCCTCCAGCTGATCAAAGTGTAGAATCACCTTTGAGCAATCAAGAGTAAGTTTTTTGATGTATGATAACTTTTTGCTCCAAATTTTCAAATCATACCGCAACCGCTTAAATTTCCTTGTGATAACCGTAGAAGCAGACAGATCAAAGAATACTGGTGCATTCCAAGACTTGGTGACACAATCCATGAACCCCGGCATATCAAACCAGAAGTTTTCAAACCAAAAAGTCTTGGCCTTAGGAATGATAGTGTCAATGGACACCACACAAGGCACGTTATCCGAGGCAGTTCTGGCAAGTGGATTAACCACAGTGTTCGGATAATGTGAAATCCAATCAGCAGTAGTAAAGAACCAATCAAGTTGCTCAAGCAGGGGGTTTTGCTGCATATTAGACCAGGTGAAGCTACGGCCTTTCAGGGGCAGCTCCAAGAGACCAAGGTGACCTATTATTTCGTTGAAGAGGAAAATATCATTAATATCACCACCCGGGAGGTTTTTGTTATCCAAAGACCCGATGAAATTAAAGTCCCCCAACAACAGCCAATTTTCATTGGGAGGGATGTCTAGATGATATAGCCAACTAACGAAATCGTCCCTAGGCTGACCCTCACATGGCCCATATACGGAGGCTAGGTCCATTTTTCGGAGTTCTGCAACGATTGGAAGGAGACCACAACACCAAATCTCTGAATATCAACAAACTGGCCATGAAAGGTCGAGGAATTCCAAATGACTAAAATCCCACCAGAGGCTCCAACAGAAGGCGAGAACGCGAATTGATCAAACCTCCTAGGGCAAAAGGATCTAATCATTCTAATATCAAAATTCTCGCATTTAGTTTCCTGCAGACAAAGTACAAAACATCTGCTCTCCTCAATCTTGGCACGTAGGTCACACTGCCTAGCCTCAGAATTCAGCTCACGCACATTCCAACAGAGCACATTCCAATTTTGAAAATAACAATTATCCATAAAAAACAGCGCTGAGAAGTAGTTGCAGATCCAGATGCTTAACAGCATGGACAAGATCATAACAAAACTGCCAACAGTAGTAACCAAGGAGTTCAGACAGGCACACAAACATAAAATACTAACATAAAACGGACACAAAAACAAAAGTGCCCAACTCTCCATCAAGCTTCTTGGGTCGTCAATCATCATGTGGACCATCGTGTTCTTCAGCAGGACGTGGAGAAGCCATAAGCTTCTCGACCGATAACTCAGACGGATCAATGCCCAGAGCCACTCCCATTGCCTGCATTGTTGGTATAGGCGTCGGGGGTGGGAGAGGAAGCTGGCTGTGCTCATCGTCAAGATGAAGCTTCTTTGCCTTCGGGGGACGCAGGGGGGCAGACCTCGGAAGGATTGCAGAAACTGGCTTCATGCCCGTCCTTTTGGCAGAACTGCGCGTCATCCTTCTGGTGGAGAAGTCCAGAACTGGCTCCACAAGCGTGACAGAACGCCTGGAGCGTGCAGACTGACGTGGTCGCTTGCCCAACGGAGATGGAGAGACCAAAGTAAACTGAAAATCCTCCTGAGAAACCTGTGAGGGAGATTGTGGAACCTGGGAACTGGAGCATGAGAGATCATCAGATGGCAGCTCTTCAAGGACCACCGAAGAGCTGCTTCCGGGATCGGGGAGACATTGTTTGGTAGTCAAGAGCAGAAATTTCTGTTGCAGATCAGCAGACCCAAATTTAACTTGCATCAACGTCGCAGAAAACCCAGGCAGACAAGCTGGTATATCCCTGATGACAAATTCAGGCAGTAAAGATTTGAACGATCTCTCCCAGATCATTGCCAGCGGAAGAACTGGCCCATAAGAGACCCTGACCATTCCAAGATGAATCGGGTCCAACTGCACTATCGGTGGAGCTTGCAGAGGCTGCTGGACTATAATACACATATATTCGTTCGACAATTTAAAAGATTCCTTTCGTATTCTCGAATGGTACCCAATGGCGTACCAGCCAGACCTTGGCTCGTGTTGATCCTAAAAAAACTGGGCTCGTGTCCTTCTGGTGGCGTGCGTGGTACGCACATTAGCCAACCCCAACCAGTCGAGCCTCCGCATTTCGAGTCGAAATATCTGGCGGCCAGAATTCCAGCCCTAGGAAATTCCCCTCATGTTCCCGGTCCATAATGACTACCGATGAACAATGGAGGGATGATTTAGTAACTAGACAATGTTACCGACCGTGCCGAGCACGGTTCAATTCCCTCGGTTGCCGCTCCCCAAGGTCACCCGTCAACTGCATTGCCTAGTACTACTACTAATACACCAGGATGAGCACATAATTGGGCCCATTTGTTCATGCCTAGTACTTGAGTTAATATATCAGGGACCCCTAAAAAAGAGTTAATATATCAGGCAATGCACTGGTACGTACGGATTATCCTTTTACTCTGCATATATAACTTGTCTGAAGTCTAACTAAGCAAAATGTTTGACCAAATCCTTTCTTAAGAAATACAACAAGACAGATGTATCGCTTGAAAATTTATTGCATGATGCAGGTTATGATATTGTTTCGAATCCTAGATTTTAAATTTCAGAAAGTCCAAAAGTGACCAGAAATTCATGAAACTGAGCATGGTCACGTGATATGGCACAAATATTCCTTCGTAATTTTTTCTTCAATGTGAGACAAGCTGCTTATGACAAGTTTCACAAATGAAGAGCCAAGGTATTTTGGAAGAAAGACATGTAACGTTAAGGCGGACGCTTTCACTATTGAAACCGTGGACGTTTACATGCCGCCACAAGTCCTGCTTCTCATCGGCAGGTGCCGTCCGAGCAAGCGTCTGAGTCGATGGGAGGCATGCGAGCAGACCGCTGTGCCGGCTCACCGGGAGGTGAGCCCTTTAACCAGGCTCCACCGCCCACCTTCGTCCCAAATGCTCCCACTTTTAATGTCACCGGCGCTGCAATTGAAAATCAACCCCGCACTACCCAGTATCGCTACAATCTTCTCTCTTCCTCTCCGATTCTCCTCTCGTCTACCTCCAACCAGCCTGACCTAAACGTACGCCATGCCGCATCACGATGGTCTGCCCTTAGTCTTCCAGTTTCCTGAGGAAGACACCCGGCCGGAGTCTCAAGAACATAAGGCGCTTTGGGACGAGCTTGAACCGGCCTTGTAGGAAGACGCCGCGCCTGTCCCCGCTCCCGTTCCGGCTCCCGCCGCCCCGACTGCGCCAGCGCCCATCCCGGTGGCATTGATGGGCTGGAAGCCGCACATTGTCGCCGAGCTTGATGCCACGGGATTCCACGAGGTACCCGCCGACTTTCACGCGCCCCTGCACCTGCCAGCGCATGCGCCTGCGCGTGCACTGACGGGCGCGCCCGTGTCGGTGCCCGTGCACCTGCCAGCGCATGCGCTTGCGCATGCATTGACATGCGCGCCCTTGCCGGTGCCCGTGCACATGAATGTCTCCGCTGCGCCGTTGCCAGCGCCTGTCCCCGCGCGGGTGCGAGTGCCCCCCTCAGCGGCATGGATGGCCGCCATCGACCGCTTCCTTGCACCAACCAGTCGCCTCCTCCCGCCAGTTGACTCGCTCCTGAAAACCGAAGTCCAGAACATTGTGGCCTTCCTTGAAGCTAGGGCAAACGTCCAGGAGTACGCCAACAACGGTGCAAGACGCCGCCGTCGCCGCCGGTCAGTGGCCCGATGATACGTCTCCGTCGTATCTACTTTTCCAAACACTTTTGCCCTTGTTTTGGACTCTAACTTGTATGATTTGAATGGAACTAACCCGGACTGACGCTGTTTTCATCAGAATTGCCATGATGTTATTTTATGTGCAGAAAGCAAATATTCTCGGAAAGTCCTGAAACTCCACGGAACACCTTAGAGAAATCAATAAAAAATCCTCGCCAAAGATGAAGACCAGGGGGCCCACACCCTGTCCACGAGGGTGGGGGCGCCCCCCTCTAGGGCGCGCCCCCTACCTTGTGGGCCCCGTGGAAACCCTCCGACGCCAACTCCAACTCTATATATTGGCTTTCGGGGAGAAAAATCAGAGAGAAGAAATCATCGCGTTTTACGATACGGAGCCGCCGCCAAGCCCTAAAACCTCTCGGGAGGGCTGATCTGGAGTCCGTTCGGGGCTCCGGAGAGGGGGATCAATCGCCGTCGTCATCATCAACCATCCTCCACCACCAATTTCATGATGCTCACCGCCGTGCGTGAGTAATTGCATCGTAGGCTTGCTGGACGGTGATGGGTTGGATGAGATTTATCATGTAATCGGGTTAGTTTTGTTAGGGTTTGATCCCTAGTATCCACTATGTTCTGAGATTGATGTTGCTATGACTTTGCCATTCTTAATGCTTGTCACTAGGGCCTGAGTGCCATGATTTTGGATATGAACCTATTATGTTTTCATGAATATATATGAGTTCTTGATCCTATCTTGCAAGTCTATAGTCACCTACTATGTGTTATGATCTGGCAACCCCGAAGTGACAATAATTGGGACCACTCCCGGTGATGACCGTAGTTTGAGGAGTTCATGTATTCACTATGTGCTAATGCTTTGTTCCGGTTCTCTATTAAAAGGATGCCTTAATATCCCTTAGTTTCCAATAGGACCCCGCTGCCATGGGAGGGTAGGACAAAAGATGTCATGCAAGTTCTTTTCCATAAGCACATATGATTATATACGGAATACATGCCTACATTACATTGATGAATTGGAGCTAGTTCTGTGTCACCCTATGTTATGACTGTTACATGATGAACCGCATCCGGCATAATCATCCATCACTGATCCGGTGCCTACGAGTTTTCCATATACCGGTTCTCGCTTATTTACTTTCCCGCTGCTACTGTTACAATCACTACAAAATACCAAAAACATTACTTTTGCTGTCTTTACTTTTGTTGATGTTACTACCACTATCATATTACTTTGCTACTAAGCACTTTGCTTCAGATACTAAGTTTCCAGGTATGGTTGAATTGACAACTCAGCTGCTAATACTTGAGAATATTCTTTGGCTCCCCTTGTGTCGAATCAATAAATTTGGGTTAAATATTCTACCCTCGAAAACTGTTGCAATCCCCTATACTTGTGGGTTATCAAGACCTTTTTCTGGCACCGTTGCCGGGGAGCATAGCTCTATTCTTTGAGTCACTTGAGATTTATATCTGCTGGACACTATGAAGAACTTGAAAGACGCTAAGACAACAATTTATCCCTCAACTACGAGGGGAGGTAAGGAACTGCCATCTAGCTCTGCACTTGATTCACCTTCTGTTATGAGTATGCTTGCGACACGTAAACCTGCTTCTGCTATTCGTTCCGATATGTTGCAAGTTATTGATGATGCCACTTTTGCTATGCATGATACTTATGATGAAACTGCTTCTATACCTGATACTACTGTGCCCTTTAGTGAATTTCTTGAAGAACAGATTGCTAGGGCTAGAGAAAGAGAAATTGATGAATCTGAATACGATGATGAAAGTGATGATGAAAATATGCCCGTTATTCCTCAGGGTTATCTTTTTTATAAAGATTCTTCTTTAGCTATTTTAGCCTGCAAAGATAGATATGAGCTTAAGAGGTTATTGATTAAATGGAACAAAGAATCACTTAGAGATAAAATGAAACCTGATCCTACTTTTGCAACTTCACCTATCTGTGTTCCTGATAAGTATTATGAATTCTCTGTTGATCCAGATATAATTACTTTGGTTGAATCTGATCCTTTTTATGGCTATGAATCTGAAACTGTTGTGGCACAGCTTACTAAGTTAAATGATATAGCTTCCCTGTTCACTAATGATGAGAGATTGCAATACTTCTATATCCTCAAAATTTTTCCGTTCTCATTAAAGGGTGATGCTAAGATATGGTTTAATTCTCTTGATCCTGGTTGTGTGCGTAGTCCCCAGGATATGATTTATTACTTCTCTGCTAAATATTTCCCTGCTCATAAGAAATAAGCTAGTTTAAAGGAAATATACAACTTTGTGCAAATTAAAGAAGAGAGTCTCCCACAAGCTTGGGGGAGGCTTCTCAAGTTACTTAATGCTTTGCCTGATCATCCTCTTAAGAAACCTGAAATACTTGATATCTTTTATAATGGACTAACCGATGCTTCCAGAGATTACCTGGATAGTTGTGCTGGTTCTCTTTTCAGGGAAAGAACACCGGATGAAGCTGAAATTTTATTGAATAATATGTTGACAAATGAAAATAATTGGGCACCTCCTGAGCCAGCTCCTGAGCCAGCTCCCGCTCCAATTACTGAGCCTATTCCTAAACCAACTCCGAAGAAGAGAGGTGTTCTATTTCTCAGTACCGAAGATATGCAAGAGGCAAAGAAATCTATGAAAGAAAAGGTATTAAAGCTAAAGATGTTAAGAATTTACCTCCTATTGAAGAAATACATGGTCTTAATCTACCGCCTGTCGAGGAAACATATGAACTTGATCACTTATTTACTGAAGAACCTCCTGATCCTGATATCCCGACACAGGTAGTAAAGGTAAATTCTCTCTATAGATTTGATGAAGGTGATATCCCTCACTATAAGTCTGCTAGGCAATGCTTTGATGAGTTTGATAATTTTATTGTCAAACAAAAAAATTCAATGCTTATTTTGGTAGACAATTGAAATATGATTCCGATATGATTAAATACTTGGGTGATTATATGGCTAATATTAGAGGTGAACTTAAACTTGTTAGCAAACATGCTTCTATGGTTACCACTCAAGTAGAACAAGTACTTAAGGATCAAAAAGAATTGCTCCATGAAATGAATAGTAAGAAAAATGATTATGATGTTAGAGTGGCTACTAGAACTGGTAGAATGACTCAGGATCCTTTGTATCCTGAAAGCCACCCTAAGAGAATTGAGCAAGACTCTCAGAGATATAATATTAATGATCCTAGTTCTTCTAAAAAGAAGAAAAAGGAAAATGATAGAACTCTGCAAACTTCTAGTGAACCTATTGTTGAACCACCTGATAATCCAAATGATATCTCTATGTCTGATGCTGAAACACAATCGGGTAATGAACATGAACCTAGTGAAAATGCTAATGATGATGTTCATGATGATGCTCAACCTAGTAATGATAATGATGTAGAAATTGAACCTGCTGTTGATCTTGATAACCCACAATCAAAGAATCAACGTTATGATAAAAGAGACTTTGTTGCTAGGAAACATGGTAAAGAAAGAGAACCTTGGGTTCAGAAACCCATGCCTTTTCCTCCGAAACCATCCAAGAAAAAGGATGATGAGGATTTTGCGTGCTTTGCTGAAATGATTAGACCTATCTTTTTGCGTATGCGATTGACTGATGTGCTCAAAACAAATCCTTATGCTAAATATATGAAAGATATCATTACTAATAAAAGAAAGATACCGGAAGCTGAAATTTCCACCATGCTTGCTAATTATACTTTTAAGGGTGGAATACCAAAGAAACTTGGAGACCCCGGAGTACCTACTATATCTTGCTCCATTAAAAGAAATTATATTAAAACTGCTTTATGTGATCTTGGAGCTGGTGTTAGTGTTATGCCTCTCTCTTTATATCGTAGACTTGACTTGAATAAGTTGACACCTACTGAAATATCTTTGCAAATGGCTGATAAATCAACTGCTATACCTGTCGGTATTTGTGAGGATGTGCCTGTTGTGGTTGCAAACGTTACTATTTTAACGGACTTTGTTATTCTTGATATTCCCGAGGACGATAGTATGTCTATTATTCTTGGAAGACCTTTTCTTAATACTGCAGGGGCTGTTATTGATTGCAACAAAGGCAATGTCACTTTTCATGTTAATGGTAATGAGCATACGGTACACTTTCCGAGGAAACAACCTCAAGTTCATAGTATCAACTCTATTGGAAAAATTCCATCGATTATATTTGGAGGTTTTGAATTTCCTCTTCCTACTGTCAAAAAGAAATATGATATACTTATTATAGGGGATGTGCATATCCCCGTTAAGGTAACTTAGTGTTATTCGAAATTTCTCCAGTTTCATGATTATCGGAATGGGTTTGTTAACAAGACTTGATCAACCTTGTTAGTGGATTCTTTTTTATGAGCATGAGATGGATGAAACTAGAAGCACAACTTTCTGTACCCTCTTTATATTTTCTGTTAATTAGTAGAAATAAAGTAAAAAATAGTATTTCTCTGTCTTTTCCTGGCTTACCATGCAATATAAAAATATCCCAAAAATAAAAGTCCTCAGAATGACATGCCAATTTAATATGATTTTTCGGGAATATTTGAGGATTTACTGTGCAAAAATTACCATGGGAGGAGCTGCCACCTGGCCACGAGGGTGGTGGGCGCGCCCTACACCCCTGGGCGTGCCACCCTGCCTCGTGGGCCCACGGTGGCCCTCCTCCACTTATCCCAGCACCCATCTTCTTCCTCTATCTCACACAAACCCGAAAAACCAACTCAAGCACGAGTTCGAGCCACTTTTGCTGTGATTTTCGATCTCCTTGCTCAAAGCACCTCTCACAAAACTGCTTGGGGAGATTGTTCCTTGGTATGTGACTCCTCCATTGGTCCAATTAGTTTTTGTTCTAGTGCTTTATTCTTTGCAAATTTGTGCTGCATAGGTGACCATGTTCTTGAGCTTGCATGTCAAATTTATATGGTTCCAAGTAGTTCTAATGCTTGATATAGGCTCTAGGCACTTATAGGAGTAGTTGCTATCAGTTTTATTGAAGTTGGTTCACTTTTGTTTGAAGTTACTAAAAATTTCAGAATTTTTCAGAGAAAAACAATATGCTTAGGAAGATGTTCCAAGGTGGTTCTTCTAAGAAGCAAGGACCTATGATTGCTATGCACGATGCTGATGAGGATCCACAAAGAGACGCCCCCGTACGGCCTTGCGAATGGCCGTCGGAAAATTTTATGGACCGTGCAGGAATTAAAGAAGAATTCAAAGCATATTTGCGCAATGCCGGTCTTGAGGACTTTGAGGCTGACAAATGCCCCCAATATCATGATCTCACAAGTTCATTTGTGAGGAGGTTTGAGTATTTATCTTCGCGTAATTCTCCTTCAGTCATGTTTGATCTTTATGATAAATCTTATAGAATGGACTTAGAGGATTTCACTCTTGCTTGCAAACTTCCATCATGGGGTAGTATTAGGGATCCCCCTAAATCTGAATTTAGAGACTTTCTTGCTAGTATAACTGTGGGGGAATCTAGAGATATAACGCAGGCTACCATAGGGAGCATTCACTTTCCTGCTATACATTATTTTGCTCTATTCATCGGTAGATGCATAAATGCGAAGGATGAAGCATGTCACATGTGTGTCCCTGACCTCAACATTCTTAGGAGTGCTGTGTTAGGAGACCAATCTTATCATATGGGAGCCATTGTAGCCCGTATGTTGCATCATAATAGACATAATGGAGATTTCTTTGGAGGAATTTATGCAACCCGCTTAGCTAATTTTCTTGAGATAGATATCCGAGAGGGTGATACGGAGTTGCCCACTGCATATTTAGATTATGACTCCATGGCCTCACACCAGTTTGTCGAGAGGCCTGAATCACCTCTCTTATATCGTTTAATTTTTAAAAAACGGCATGTTGTCCGTATTACTCTCCATACTCCTGCCTTCTTTGACTCTCAGGCAAAACGAAGATATACTATCACCAGAGAGGAGGCAGATGAGTACGAAAGGAGAGCGGAGGCAGCCTAACTCCATGCTGCAGCTCAGCAGGCAATAACCGCTGCACATCAGTATGATCCCAACTATTCCTCGTTGCAGTACGACCCAAGCTACACCTACGGGTATCCGCCAGGTTATCCCTGGAAATAGACCAACTTAGGCCAAAAGCCTAAGCTTGGGGGAGTACGTATTTATCACCGACATTACATTTATGTTCACATACACTCATTGCTAGATGTTGGTGCTCATACTCTTTCACTGTAATATCCATGCTAGTTTATTTTCTTTTTCCTGCTTTCTTCTTGTGTGCTTGATAAACCTTAAGAAAAACAAAAAAATTAGTAGTAATTTACTTTCCTGCTGTAGTAGTAATTAAAAAGAAAACCCAAAAATATTTCCCGCTCTTCTTTTGCTTGTTGGGAGCTTTCCGTGTAAATAGTTTTTATTTATTTTATTTTCTTTGGGGGTCAGTAGGAGAAGACCATAATTAAATTGTTGTAGTGGCTCTTATATGCTTTAATGTTGATTTAACCCAGAGCCCATATTGCCTTGTCTTCTCCTATTTATTGAATGCTCGCAGATTCCAGCTTAGTCCAATGCACGTGCACTCTTACTATTATTCACACCATTCGGTCGTGCAAGTGAAAGGCAATTATGATGATATATGATGGACTGACTGAGATGAGAAAAGCTGGTATGAACTCAACCTCTTTTGTTTTTGTAAATATGATGAGCCCCTCGTTCTTGATTCAGCTTATTATGAATAAACATGTTTGCAATGACAATTAGAGATCATAGTTGCTTGTGCCATGCTTGATTAGCTATGAGTTATAATGATTTACCTTGCCTGCCAACATGTTATTGAGATGATTATGATGTGGTATGATGGGGTGGTATCCTCCTTTGAATGATTTAAGTGACTTGACTTGGCACATGTTCACGCATGTAGTTGAAACAAATCAACATAGCCTTCATGATATTTATGTTCATGGTGGATTATATTCTACTCATGCTTGCATCCAATGTTTATTAATTTTAATGCATGTACATGGCTGTTGTCGCTCTCTAGTCGGTCGCTTCCCAGCCTTTTGCTAGCCTTCACCTGTACTAAGCGGGAATACTACTTGTGCATCCAATCCCTTAAACCCCAAAGTTATTCCATATGAGTCCACTATACCTTCCTATATGCGGTATCTACCTGTCGTTCCAAGTGAATTTGTATGTGCCAAACTCTAAACCTTCAAATAAATATTCTGTTTTGTATGCTCGAATAGCTCATGAATCAACCAAGGTTGTCCTTATCTTCCGTGTTAGGCGGGTTATTCTCAAGAGGAGTGGACTCCGCTCCTCACTCACGAGAACATGGATGGTCACCGGGATGCCCAGTCCCATGCTTTATGAAAACTAAATCAAAATTAATTGCAAACAAAACTCCCCCTGGGACCTGATGTATGTTAGAGACACTCGTTGTTTAGAGCAAGTCATGGATTGATGCTTGTTGGTGGAGGGGGAGTATAAACTTTACCATTCTGTTTGGGAACCGCCTATAATTTGTTTAGCATGGAAGATATCACCATCTCTTAGTTGCTATATTGACAATGAAAGTATACCGCTCAAAATGCAATTTATCTTTATTTCAAAACCGAGCTCTGGCACCTCTACAAATCCCTGCTTCCCTCTGCTAAGGGCCTATCCATTTACTTTTATGTTGAGTCATCACCCTCTTATTAAAAAGCACTAGCTGGAGAGCACAGCTATCATTTGCATTCATCACTATTAATCTATGTTGGGTGTGACTATGATTGGATCTCTTTTACCATGAATTACAATGTCTAGTCAGTCCTTGATCTTTGAAGGTGCTCTGCATTTATGTTTTGCGGTCTCAGAAAGGGCTAGCGAGATACCATCCTGTTATATCATATTATGATTGTTTTGAGAAAGTGTTGTCATCCGAGATTTATTATTATGGCTTGCTAGTTGATTATGCTATTGATATGAGTAATTGTGAGACCTGAGAATTATTGCAAATATGGTTAGTTATGATATATGCTGAAACTTGAATGCTGGCTTGACATAGTTACAACAACAAGAGCAAACAGAGTTTGTAAAAGTTTTTCTTTCTTTCTTTCAGTTTGTCACCTGAATTACTTGAGGACAAGCAAGGGTTTAAGCTTGAGGGAGTTGATACGTCTCCGTCGTATCTACTTTTCCAAACACTTTTGTGCTTGTTTTGGACTCTAACTTGTATGATTTGAATGGAACTAACCCGGACTGACGCTGTTTTCAGCAGAATTGCCATGATGTTGTTTTATGTGCAGAAAGCAAATATTCTCAAAAAGTCCTGAAACTCCACGGAACACCTTAGAAAAAACAATAAAAAATCCTCGCCAAAGATGAAGACCAGGGGGCCCACACCCTGTCCACGAGGGTGGGGGCGCCCCCCTCTAGGGTGCGCCCCCTACCGCATGGGCCCCCTGGAAACCCTCCGACGCCAACTCCAACTCTATATATTGGCTTTCGGGGAGAAAAAATCAGAGAGAAGAAATCATCGCGTTTTACGATACGGAGCCGCCGCCAAGCCCTAAAACCTCTCGGGAGGGCTGATCTGGAGTCCGTTCGGGGCTCCGGAGAGGGGGATTCGTCGCCGTCGTCATCATCAACCATCGTCCATCACCAATTTCATGATGCTCACCGCCGTGCGTGAGTAATTGCATCGTAGGCTTGCTGGACGGTGATGGGTTGGATGAGATTTATCATGTAATCAAGTTAGTTTTGTTATGGTTTGATCCCTAGTATCCACTATGTTCCGAGATTGATGTTGCTATGACTTTGCTATACTTAATGCTTGTCACTAGGGCCCGAGTGCCATGATTTCATATCTGAACCTATTATGTTTTCATGAATATATGTGAGTTCTTGATCCTATCTTGCAAGTCTATAGTCACCTACTATGTGTTATGATCCGGCAACCCCGAAGTGACAATAATCGGGACCACTCCCGGTGATGACCGTAGTTTGAGGAGTTCATGTATTCACTATGTGCTAATGCTTTGTTTCGGTTCTCTATTAAAAGGATGCCTTAATATCCCTTAGTTTCCAATAGGACCCCGCTGCCACGGGAGGGTAGGACAAAAGATGTCATGCAAGTTCTTTTCCATAAGCACGTATGATTATATACGAAATACATGCCTACATTACATTGATGAATTGGAGCTAGTTCTGTGTCACCCTATGTTATGACTGTTACAAGATGAACCGCATCCGGCATAATCATCCATCACTGATCCGGTGCCTACAAGTTTTCCATATACTGGTTCTTGCTTATTTACTTTCCCGCTGCTACTGTTACAATCACTACAAAATACCAAAAACATTACTTTTGTTGTATTTACTTTTGTTGTTGTTACCACCACTATCATATTACTTTGCTACTAAACACTTTGCTGCAGATACTAAGTTTCCAGGTGTGGTTGAATTGACAACTCAGCTGCTAATACTTGAGAATATTCTTTGGCTCCCCTTGTGTCGAATCAATAAATTTGGGTTAAATACTCTACCCTCGAAAACTGTTGCGATCCCCTATACTTGTGGGTTATCGCCCGACGACACACAGAGCATGGCAGAGGAGCCGCTTCCCACTGCAATACGCCCCCGCCGCCGCCGCGTAATCTAAATTTGCCATGAAAAACATTCGGATTGCCATGCTTAAAATCCGAACATTTATCATTTCCGTTTATTTTAGATCGATCGTCGTATGAATGTAAAGTCGGAGTCAGACTGAATGAAATCTATGGTTTGATCGATTGAATGTTCTACTAGAGCCGTATCAAATTAAATATAAAACTTCATCAAGTCACATGTATTCCTTCTCATCCAACGACCTAGACTGCTTCAATGTCGAGCGCTCAAAACGTTTAGCGTGCAGTTAATTTCATGCCAAAAATAGTGCTAATCACATAATAACACGCAAATAATATCCTACTTAATATCCACATGCACTTAATATACTTCCAAATTAACGTGCATTGCACGTACACATTGAATAGTACTACTAGTATGTGAAACTGGTGCCATAACTTGTGAACGCGTCCAGATATGGTCAACGGCAACATCGCCCGCGAGTTCTTCGTGTTTGCACGTGCGTCTAAATGCAAAAGGGGAGGAAAGAGAGAGAGCACACATGGAATCCACCAGTAAGTGAAGGCGAATAGTACATTCTAACGAGCCAGTCCCACTAATGTACTAAAAATAATATTACATGTTATCCATTAAATAGGCTGTGGTAATATAAAAACATTATATGAACAAAGGGGGGTACAACAAACATTGTTGTTCTACGTATGTTGCCTATTGACGTGCCGCTTGAAGGCCCTGGTCGCATGTTCGATCCTCGTACTTTATTTTTTAATTTGTATATGGGTCCAAATTTGTTTCATGAAAGGTGGGCCCCTCGGTGTGTAGTTTGTGGCACTTTAATTTGTGGGTCGAAATTTCTTCCATTCCAAGTGGACTATCGGTGTGTAGTTTTGTAGCTTATTTGTAATAATCTGAGTTTTTGCAATAATACCATGGTGCGATGTTGAAGGCGAGAAAGGACGTGCGAGAGAGTGATGACCGAGCTAGAGGTAAATCAATTGGGGCAGGTGCGGGGGTTGCAACGGTGTTTGGAGTAGTTGTGGGCCGAATGCTACAAAAATATAATCTACCACCGAAATAAATGCCTACACAAATTAATCCAAGGTTGGAGTCCCCCTCGCAATGTAAATAGCTCCGGCTTTGCAAGGGATGGAGAGGTAGCTTCAATGTGTGGAAGATACAACGTGAGAAAGCGAGGTCAATCGAGAGACATATAGATAGAGAGACAAAGTGAGTGTGGTCCGACATTCACTGAAAAGATATATATGCTCCGGAGAGATATTGTCCGATTGAGCTTTTTGGAAGGGTGAGGGCTGTAAGATAGAGCTTGAGAGATGATCCTGTCACAGACATGTAGATATATTTTGTGCATGGGAGGAAGCAAGGTCAATCGATTACATATATAACGGGAGAGAGATTGAGCGAGTGTGGGTCGTCCTGGGATCGAAAGAGTGATACGGGTTGGAGAGAGTGACCTAGATAGACAATGTACGTGAGAGAGTATACAATATGATTATGTCGAATTGGGATCAAACATGGAGATATATCGTTTGTGTCCGAGAAAGAGCGAGGTCAATCGAGACATACAAAGAGAGACAGAGAGAGAGAAGGAGGGACAGAGAGAGATTGAGCGAGTGTGGCCCGCCATGAGGTCGAAAGAGTGGGGGCGGCTTGGATGGACTGACCTAGATAGACAATCTGCGTGAGAGAGTATAAAGTGTGTCAATCTAAGACCGAACAGGGAGATATATCATTTGTGTGTGAAAGAAAACAAGGTTAATCGAGACTCATATAAAGAGAGCGATATTGAGCGAGTGTGGCCCGCCGTGCGGAAGAAAGAGTGAGACGGTCTCGAGGGAGTGACCTAGATAGACAACGTGCGTGCGTGCGCATGAGAGGTTGGGGGCTAGATAGGCAATGCATGTATCTAGCAAGAGAGGGTGGGAGGGAGAGAGAAAGAGAGAGCTCAGCATGGGGTGCAATGGCGGGTGTGTGAGGTAAATACATTTGGTAGCAGAGTGGAAAAAGGGGGTTGTATAGTTGACAGAGTTAGAGATCGAAACATGGAGAGAAAGAATGAACGTGTGTCGAAAACTGATAGCTTCCTAAGGTGGTTAGGAGAGGAAGATTGACCTATACAGGAAGTATGTAGCGTGTGTGCCGAGGGGGGGGGGCGAAAAACAACATTTGAATGTAGATAGTACTATACTTAATATCGATGTTTCAGTTTGGTGTACATTGTAAGATTTGAACCGAGGACCATGCATCACTCCCTTGTGCAAACTAGGTATCCACACATCACTCCCTTGTGCACTGTTCTGACGATGTTTGGATATCCTTTCACTGCTCTCTTAGCTTACACGCCTATGCAACTCTGACTTTAACTCTTATTTCTTCTGGAGATATCATCTGAAACAAGAAAAACCATGTTTTAGCGAAGCATGACGGTGCTACGGGATCTGGTACACATCCTGCACACCCGTATAACCTTGTAAGTATCTGTCCAGCGGTACAACAGCAAGGTCGATTCCTCTTATTTGATCAACCATTCGCCGTGTCAAAAATGCAGAGGGGGGTGCAAGGAGCACAAGGCCTGCACATCCAAGCAAGTGGTAACATGGACTTGTACATGGAACATCCCAAGCGCAAGAAGAGCTGCAGTGAACCTGTACAACGAGCTAGCGTAAGTCCCTGCATTTTATTTAATTCGTACTAGCATGCGTGTATGATTTGTGTGCAGTGGCGGATCCACGAATTCAAGTCACCAGGGGCGAACATTTAACTTAAAAAATACAAAGGCACTTGCACTCCGGAAATCGACATTACTTGAGATATGTGAAGCTACATGCACTTTGAAAACCAGCTAATGATCCAAAGTAGTTCAGATTGTAAAACACTAAATGATGCAAGCACCGTTCTCTGGCTGAAAATATCGAAGTGTAATTGCACCTATAACCAGTGCGCAAACTGCATATCAATATATCTATGCTGCACAAGTATGCCCGTAGTTTCAAAAAATAGATTAGAAAAGTATTTATGCTACGTTGTCATGATACGGGAACTTTCTGGTAGATGGCCTCGACGTTTCCTCAAGCCATGAAAATGTACTATAATTTTCTTGTCATCAATGCCTGCAAATCACTATGTCTCTCTCAACATAACAGATCATCGTTACACACTAAATCGTTCAATGGGAGCTTGCAAAATGCTTGCATTAGATCCCTCATTAGACACTATATGTTCATCACCAGGAGCATGTAAAATGTTTGCATCAAATCCTTCATTAGCAGTCTGTTCATTAGACACTTCAGGCTCAAGAACAACATGAGCTTGTATGTTTGCACCAGAAATTTGATTAGATACATCAGATTTAGTCAGTTCGGTATTGATTGGGGGAGTTATAAAATAAGCAGAAATTGGTTTCATTTTCTCATAGATTCCCTACATACAAGCAATTTTACAACACCGTCAGCTTTAACTATTGGCCAGAAATTGAACAGTTGAATTAGATATAATCAGGGATGTGACGTAGCTGCTCGTTGCGCATGCTACTCTTGCAAGCTGCAATTGTCCGTTTGCGCAAGCTCGATGCCATGCCCGTGCCGCCGCTGCTGCCTCCCACGCAGGCTACACCCAGGGTTGGATCTTCATATTCTTGTCCTTCCGTTTGATTGAAGCCCGACGATCACCCTCCAACGAGGGCGCGAGGAAGTGTTGTGTCAGTCTGTCCAGCGGCGGCTAGGTTAGGAGCAAACCAGACTGGAGGCTGGAGCGAACGAATTGGGATTTTTCCTGCTGTCGATCGATATGGGAGGCGCTCGTTTGGGCCGCGAGCCTGCTATAGGGCCTGCCTTGCACTTACGTTATTGGCCCATCCAAATTGAAACATTTTTCTTCATTTTTTACATTGCCTGCTTGTGCGTTGGGCCGAACAAAACTAGCCTGGGCCAACCTGGATGACTCAAACTAGGTGCACACTTTCCAGCCACCCGAGGCGGCCGCCCATACCAGCCCCTATGGTGGTGTCGCCCCTTTTGTGTGTATGATTGGGGTAGGGAAAAATATTGTAGTGGCGCTTTTGATTTACCCACAGAATGGTTGAATTGCTTGTTTCTATGAACTGAGTTCGCCAATAATGTGAAGGATGCTAGTATTTTCATCCTATTGTAGATTGCTTAGATCTCGATATGCCAAATGTATGAAATATACAGTAAAAGCCAGTGTGATGTGTGTGGCTACAACTAGTCTGACTACACGTCCTCATATAAGATATCAAGGATGCACCATCTTACCAGATTAACCATTCGACTTACCAATGCAGTGTGGGAAGAAAGAAGTATTGGGACTGCGTATCGAAGCAATTGATGCCATGGACTCCTTCGTAGAACCTTGTAAGAGAAAAAGAAGTTGCAGTGTGCCTATACAAAGAGCTAGCGTAAGTTTAGTTATCTTCTTCTCGAAATTTTAGTTAGCCACTTATTGCAAAATTGTTCAATTACGTTGCTTGGATTAATTTAGTTTGCTACTGATTACATAATGACATAGCATGTTAATCCTATTATAGACTGTGCCTATCTATGTGTTTGATACTTACTATTAAGAATTACCTATTTGCCTGAACTTAAATAGCTACTTAAGCACGTAGATAGCTGGTCATATGTACTTCTAGGGTGCAGCATAATTCACGTGTAATTTACGTTCTGATACCCTGTTTGTTCAAATGGTTTGCTACTATCACTTGTAGCACTAGTAATGTTTGCATGTTCATAGATAGACAACTGTCAGGTTTATATGAGGGACACCGTCTTTTTAACTTATATATGTGTTGGAATCATTTTGCTTACATCAAAGAAATTTACAGATGTCTGTGTTGCTGGTAAATGGTACTGACTTGTTACTTTAATACGTTGCCAAGAACATGTTAGTTTTACTAGTTCATGTGTAATTAAATACATTGCCAAAAATGGTTAGTTTTACTAGTTTGATGTTAGTTTCTTATGGCTCTTGCAAAACTTTATTTATTGCTAACATTCAAGTTTTCAGGATCCAACTGAAACTCCGTTGGCACAATAGGTATGTTTTCAGAAACTTCCTTGTTTACCTGGTTTGTTGTTGTAACTTGTTGTTGTAATCATCTTTCCAACTTCAAGTTTTCAGGATCGAATTGGAAGTCCAATTGCACAGCAGGTACATTTTCAAAAATATATTTGTGTAACAAGTTTGCTGCTGTAACTTGTTGCTTTAATCAAGTTACTGACTAATCAACTTTTCAGGATCCAAGAGAAACTCCAATGCCACAACATGTTCCTTTTGCAAAACTTGTTTGTTTAACTGCTTTGCTGCTGCAACCGGTTGCTCTAATCATGTTACTAGCTACTCAACTTTTTAGGATCCAAGAGAAACTCCAATGCCACAATAGGTACCTTTTGCAAAACTTGTTAGTTTAACTGGTTTACTGCTGCAACAACCGGTTACAATGATGTTAATAACTACTTTTCAGCACCCAATTGAAACTCTTTAATTCCTTGTTTGTTTAACTAGTTTGCTGTTATAACTGCCAGTTGAGATGTTTTGCTAACTTCAACTTTTCGGAATCCAAGGAACTTTCATGGAAAAACAGGTTAGCCCAAGATCAAAGAGCGAGGTCCCCATGGATGTTGTATCATCCCACAGCAGTGGCACCGGCCCAATCGTGCATCTTGAATTGCCAACTGTTGATGCTTTAGAGGCTAAACTAGTGGTAGAAAGAGATTCTGCTTCTGCACTTAGAGATGAAGTTGACATGTTGAGGAAGCAAACAACACAATCATAAGCAATACTTAAGACAGCCATTAAATATTTGGTGGATTTGAAAACGAAGCAAGCTGAGACTGACCGCATTGTTAAGGTCCTGAAGGAAAAAAAGGAAATTAAATTCCCACTTGGTAAATCATAGGTGAAATGTTCTTTCCATCATTGAATAACCTTTGTGTTGTTTGTTCATGTAATCAATCAAACCATTTGTTTTAGAGATCATGTAATAATTGTTTTTTGTTTTTTGGTTTGTAATTTTATTTGAGCACAAGTCTGTATTAATTGATAAGACTCAGAGACATTTCATCTTGATTGCTGTGCCAGACCTATAAATATGCCAATTGGGCTGAATGTGCATTCACCAATAATAGTAGTATAGATGGACCATAAGTGGCACGCATCGGAAACGGCCAAGATGTTGTAGTAGCTTCGCTAAAAAAAGCATGTTGTTCTAGCAAAAAAAGTAAAGCGGACTGGCTTATGTATGTTAGTTGATATTATTGATCCATATACTATATAAGTGTTTATATGTCTGGTAGTTATGTACATTCTTGGTTGATTGACTCGGTATTTGAATCTTGATATATCGCTTGTGTACATATCTAAATGGGAGTACACATTATGCTGCGTGTGACATTTGAGTTGGACATAAAGTGTTCCAAATATTTGAATTCACCTTAAACTCGATTCTAGCTTCTGAATTTGAGTATCGGCATTTGTAAATCATATTCATATATGACAGTGGAATACATCTTTGTCGTGCTTTTGAAGATATATAAAAACACATAGAATGATTTATAAATATTTGTATAGGAATACAAAATGGATTCGAATTTAGTTGCTAGGGTAAACGTGGATGCTTATTGTCCCAAAATTCGAAGAAGCGGAAAAATGTCCACTCCCATGTTGGCTGCGCGCAGCCATGTATTTGGGAGATGGAAATCACTGTCTACCCATTAAACGGACAATCCATCGGCCCGATTTCCACTGCTTTCAATAGGGGTAGGTTAGTAACTTCAATTAGACGTGACACGACCGCCTTTGAGCCCATTCCAACACGGTGGGCGCCAAACATGGGCGGCAAAACACATTTGATTCAAGCTCATCAAAAAGACCTCTGTTTCTCCCTCCATTTCCCCATTCATACACGGTGGGCGGCAAAACAAACTCGACTCGGCCAAAATCGATGCAGGCAAATATTTTCAATAGGGGCAGGTTTGTAACTTCACTCATACGTGACACAACCACCCTACCTGTCAGCCCCATTCATACACCATGGGCGCCAACCATGGGCGCCAAAACACCCTCTCCTCGCCCGAAATCACTCTGGGCAAATATTGGCGAGATGCTAGATTACCGTCCTATCCCCCACCGACGAGACATCCAAATTTTAAACGAGGGCTAAGTTCGTAACTTTCCCATATTTCAGACATGCGTGTCCCAAAAACATGGTTCCCCGTACCTCTCCCTACATTTTCCCATTCATACACTGTCCGCGCTAGAACACCATCCCCACACCAGCCTCCTTCGTCCGCCACCCCATCCATCGCTGCCGTCCTCCACCCCATCCATCGCCACCGTCCTCCACCATGCCGGAGCACCTACCAAGACCGCGTCGTCCACTTCTAGAGATGGACGTTTCTCATCCACGGCGACGGACCAAGAGCCTTGCATCACGTCCTCTCGCTTCATCGGCTCTATCGTCCTCTTTGATGGTGCCGCTCACACGACCTTCTCTTCCGCCGCAACGGGACTTGCCCCCCCCCAATGCACCCGTCTACCATCGTAGATCTGCTTCAATGCCACCGACAGCCATCGCACCCCCGATGCCTACACGATGCCGCAAGAGAGGTGGTACTTTATATCTCCTCAACTTTTTTATCTCAACCAGAAAATAGATCGTAACTTGGTTACTCTAATTTCTTTTCAGCTCTTAGAATTTAGTTCTTCGTTCAAAGCAAACAATGGATGCTAAATATCATTTCTCCGGTTTGCAGCTTTAAATCTGCCATGGCATAGTCATAATACGGTTTAATTGATCATGCTTAGGGTTTAATTGATCATGTTGGTTCCGTGGTGGTTTCTTTAATAGAAATCAGAGGGAAAACCCTCTTTTGCTCGAAAATAATGCTTAGGGTTTCCCCTTTTATGATCACTATACGATCAGAATACGTGCTTCGTGTCATAATAGCACTGCTCCACCCATCAAGCTAAACAAGCTTAGTTGTTCAAATACGAATATGATATTATTAAAACAGAGTCGTTTAATTGGTCAGCTAAATGTTCCTAATTTGGTTTCAAAAATGCATGTTCGCCGCTCGGGTGTGTATCTCTACAGGGTGCCCATGATGGGCCGGCCCACCCTGGGATTTTGGGTCGTCCCAGGCCCCGATTCCCCTCTGTTCTGCTGCGCGCTTTCGATCTCTACCCGCTCCCAGCCGTCTGCCTCGCTGGTGACTTGCCGTCCCCGGACGGCATGACTCTAGGAGGAGATGCCGGACTAGCAGGAGGTCAGAAGTCGCTCGCTCTATAGCGGCACCACTGCCCGGGCGCGCCGCCATGCCTACCTTCCCAGTCCGTTCAGGGCTGAGGCATGCATCACCCACTAAGCCAACCCGATTTATCTTGAGATACGTCCTCAACACTCATCACTTCAACATCCACTCCTCATCACCCATATTCTAATTGATTCATTACTCATTAGGAAGGACTGTCATTAGGGTTTGTTGTGTGCTGAGTGCTACCTACATTTAATGGTTCAGATGTATTTCAGTAACCTTTAGTACCTGTAAAGTTCACAGGGTTTCAAAATTCCGGCCCTAGGAACAGACACTAGTCATTTTGGATTGTTGGTCGTAGTGACATTGACCCAAATTACTATTGCAGGCCAGGTTTGTTGAAAATTTTACTTGTCTTTCTTACTCATTCGATATGATATCCAATTATTCACGTCGATTAGTTGCAAACAGTAAGTGCTAGACAAACTTATTTATTCAGATTTTGGACGGTCTCTTACTGCAGTTACAATTCTACATACTTGTCCTAGTGAACTGACAGGTAAATGATTGATTCACTACATCTATGCTTGCCTTCTCATATTTGTTGTCAATATTCTTTTAGGGTGGACCACCCTGTTTCAAAATACTGAAACCGTAGACATGAGTGAATAGCATTTCTCTGTGTGATCTCTTCCATCATGTGTGGGCAACAAACACTGCATTGTATAGAAAGAAAGTGTCAATTCCAGCTTTTACATAGGCTACGATCTTTTACATGGAATACAATCTGCCTACTTGCTTTGTGTCGCACTACCAACACTCCACCCTTGAAGCTAAACATTATGCCACTCATAATTCCTTGGTTTATTTGTTCAAATACAAATTTGATATGATTCTAATGTTCCTACTTTAGTTTTGAAATGTGTGTCTGCCTTTTATAGAGACATAAGGGGTTTGTATTTTTGTGTGTGGTCTAGTCAGCACAGTTGGAGGTGAACTTTGCATATGCAGGGGTTTATAGGGAGACACTCTTCGAGTTGAATCCGCAATGCATTCCATAGATAATCTGACTACTTTTATGTTTTCATGAATCTTAGATTCTGAACAACATCATAATGATTATGAGCTTGCGCGCATGAAAAGAATAAAGCAGAACAATGCCATGGCTGTCAAACTTGGCATTAAGCGACTGAAATCAAGTCTGGATCTCATAGATCTTGCACTCGTCAAACCGCATCAATGCCGATACAACAGTTATAACCTTGGAAGGCAATTGCCGGTTTGAACCTCTGAAGTTGAAATTGGGACGGCTGAAGCGCCATTGGAACGATATGGGGACCCTCATGGCTGCGTTAGTGAAGTATGCTGACTCTGATAGTACCAAGGATCCCGAGTCTGACGATGACAAGACAGGGAAGGGAAAGAAGAGCAGCAACTCCAAAGGGCAGCACCACAACACGGCGAGTCATGGAAACGGCGGCAAGCGTAAAGCGGATAGCAGCATGGACTTTGTGGCTAATACCAACGCGCAGGACAAAGGCCAGTGATGAAAGGGTAAACCGCCGAATTGCAGCAGAGCGCCGAATCCCGACCCGGACCGCTTGTCTTACCTGTTAAACCAGCCCTGTCCAAAACACGGGACGAAGGAGATGCCGGCCAACCATCTTTGGAAGGATTGAAATATCAAGCAAGAGTTCAAAAATTCTAATACTTTCCGGTATGATCACGGATCAGGTGGCGGTTCAGGATCCGGATCTCACGGGCTGGGTTATGGCGGAGGAAATTCCGGTTCAGGCTTCAATGGCAATCAAGGCGGGCAAAACAATCAAGGTAACCAGAGCAGCCAGGGTGGTTACAATCAGCAGCAGCAGTCAGGTTATCAGAGTCACCCGAAGCAGTTGAATAGTGGGCAATATCATGTTTTCACCACTAGTTTGGACAAGCGTGACCGAAAGGTTCATAAGCGGGCAGTAAATTCTGTTGAACCGGCAGTGCCCCGTTACCTACGCTGGTACGAGCAGCCAATCATATGGAGCAGAGAGGATCATCCCCCCCGGGTTGACAGTCCGGGTTAGCTAGCGTTGGTGGTGACACCTCAGGTGGGAGGTTATAAGTTCACCTAGGTGCTCATGGATGGAGGGAGAAGTATTAACATCCTCCACTATGAGACCTTCCGCCGTATGGGGTTAACAGATAAAAATCTTAAACCGTCCAATACGGTGTTCCACGGCGTGGTACCTGGTAAATCGGCATATCCTGTTGGCAAAATAGCCCTGGAGGTGGCCTTTGGAGATGATTATGACTCCAGATCAGAAATATTGACCTTTGAGGTGGTGAAAATTCAGAGTCCATATCACGCCCTGTTTGGACGGCCGGCTTATGCTAAATTCATGGCACGACCCTGTTATGTCTATTTACAACTCAAGATGCTGGGTCACAAAGGAACAATAACTTTCCATGGAAGCCGCAAGATTGCTTTGGAGTGTGAAGAAGGTGATGCGGCCTATGCTGAATCAATTTATGCCATGGAGGAGTTGAAATTTTACAAGGATAATGTTGAGCCGGCAGACGTGACTCCGTTGAAAAAGCCAACTACGGAGCATGATCCGGCCCTGAAATTTAAATCGGCCGCTGAGACTAAGCTTGTTGACTTCATACCTAGCGATTCATCCGAGAAGTTCAGTATCAGTGCGAACTTGGATCCAAAATAGGAACGCGCGCTCATCGAGTTCATCCATGAGAACCGGGACATCTTTGCGTGGAAGCCTTCTGACATGCCAGGTGTACCGAGTGAACTCGCTGAGCACACCCTTAATATTGATCCCAAGTACAAACCGGTGAAACAGTTTCTCCGCCGATTCAACGAAGAACAACGTAAGGCTATTGGAGAGGAAGTGGCCAGGCTTTTAGCGGCTGGATTTATCATCGAAGTTTTCCATCCTGATTGGTTGGCTAATCCGGTGCTGGTCCTTAAGAAGAATGGAACATGGCGTATGTGTGTGGATTACACGGATCTCAACAAAGCTTGTCCAGCAGATCCTTTTGCCCTCCCCCGTATTGATCAAATCATTGATGCTACGGCGGGTTGTGAGCGTCTGAATTTTTTTGATGCATATTCTGGTTATCATCAGATCAAAATGGCAGTTAAGGACCAGGAGAAGACAGCCTTCATAACTCCCTTTGGAGCCTTCTGCTATGTGTCTATGCCTTTTGGGCTCAAGAGTGCCGAGGCGACTTATCAATGGTGTGTACAGAATTGTCTGCATAAGCAAATTGGTCGTAATGCTCATGCCTATGTGGATGATATTGTGGTCAAGTCAAGGAAGAAGCAGACTCTGGTTGATGATTTGAAGGAAACCTTTGATAACCTGCGAACATACAAGATGATGCTCAATCCGGCCAAGTGCGTTTTTGATGTACCGGCAGGCAAGCTATTGGGTTTTCTGGTGTCCAACAGGGGAATTGAGGCTAATCCGGAAAAGATTACAACTATCACCTCCTTGGCCAAACCGAAGTGCACCAATGATGTTCAACGCTTGGCAGGCCGGATCGCCCCGTTGAGCCGATTTATCAGCTGCCTTGGTGAGAAGGCGATTCCTTTGTATCAGATGCTGAAGAAAACGGATAACTTCGTCTGGAGTTCTGCCGCTGATGAAGCGTTTGAGGACTTAAAGCAGCAGCTCGCCAATCCGCCTGTTCTTGCTGCTCCGGTTGACAAGGAACCATTGGTATTATATGTGGCAGCTAATGCTCGCGTAGTCAGCGTAGCTATTGTGGTGGAGTGTAAAGAGGCAGGCAAGGAATATCAGGTTCAATGTCCGGTTTACTATATCAGTGAGGTACTTATTGAATCCAAGCAAAGATACCCGCATTGGCAGAAATTGGTGTATGGAGTTTTCATGGCAAGCCAGAAGCTTAAACAGTATTTCCAAGGTCATCCCATCACAGTGGTCAGCTCTGCCCCTTTGGGAGACATAATCCAGAACAGGGAGGCAACTGGCCGAATTGCCAAGTGGGCTATAGAGCTTGGGCCTCACGGGTTAAAATACATACCTCGGATGGCGGTCAAATCTCAAGCACTTGTGGATTTCATTAATGATTGGACGGAGCTGCAAGCACCTGAAGAAAAGCCGGATCACACCTATTGGACTATTCATTTTGATGGATCCAGGCAATTGGAAGGCTCGGGGGCTGGAGTCGTGTTAACTTCCCCACGAGGTGATAAGTTCTATTACGTTCTCCGCTTAATGTTCCCTTGTACTAACAATGCAGCTGAGTACGAAGATTTACTCCATGGTCTCCGAATGGCTAAGGAGATGAATCTAAGCCGAGTTAAGTGCTTCGGTGACTCGGACCTGGTGGCTCAACAAGTGTCTGGCACTTGGGATTCCAAGGATCCGCTCATGGAAGCATATCGTCGTGAGGTGGATATTGTCGCAGGTCACTTCAAAGGTTATCATGTGGATCACGTGGATCGAGGGAAGAACGAAGTGGCGGACGCTTTGAGCCGGTTGGGTTCTCAACGTAAACCGGTTCTGCCTAATGTCTTCTTGGACGTTCTGCATAATCCGTCTGTCAAGCTCCTTGGTGAAGAGGATTTGGCTATTCCTGATCCGGAGGCTCAATTGGTGGCGGCTCTTCATGTCATCCCGGACTGGACAGTTCCTTATCTCGTGTACCTGAACTGGGGCGAGTTACCAGAGGATGAGATCCTGGCCAGGCAGATAATCCAGCGATCCAAGTCCATGACTATTATCAATGGGGAGTTGCATCGTTGCAGTGCGACAGGGGCATTTCAACACTGTGTGTCTCCTGAGGAAGGCTGTGAAATTTTACGAGAAATCTATGAAGGAGATTGTGGTCACCACGCCGGTTCAAAATCTTTGGTGGCTAAAGCGTTTCGCCATGGTTTCTATTGGTTGACTTCTCATGCTGATGCGGAGGACCTGATCAGACGATGTGATGGCTGTTAGAAGTTCGCAAGACGTGCTCGTGTGCCAGCTCAAGAATTGAGGATGATTCCAATTACTTGGCCATTTGCAACTTGGGGGCTGGATATGGTTGGGCCTTTCAAAAGGTCCAAGGACAAGAAAACCCACCTCTTGGTGGCGGTTGACAAGTTCACAAAGTGGGTGGAGGCAGAGCCCGTTAGCAAGTGTGACGCAGCCACGGCGGTTCAATTCATCAAAAAGGTGATTTTCCGGTTTGGCTTTCCACACAACATCATCACTGATAACGGTATCAACCTGTCCAAGGGTGCTATGAAGGAGTTCTGTCAACGTGAGCACA
This sequence comes from Aegilops umbellulata, assembly GCA_032464435.1. NCBI lineage: Eukaryota > Viridiplantae > Streptophyta > Magnoliopsida > Poales > Poaceae > Aegilops > Aegilops umbellulata. The sequence continues at coordinate 295,494,205 of CP136060.1, forward strand.
TCCGGCTTGACGTTTCATCAGTGGCTCATCCACAGTCCAATGGCTAAGCAGAGAGGGCTAATCAAGAGATCTTGTGAGGCATCAAACCCCGGCTTATGGTTCCTTTGCAGCGGACGCCGGGTTGTTGGGTTGAAGAGTTACCATCTGTATTATGGAGCATCAACACCACACCCAACAGATCGATAGGATACACACCGTTCTTCATGGTTTATGGAGCAGAGGCGGTTCTCCCCAGTGACATCCGTCATGACTCACCTCGTGTAGCGGCATATGTTGAAGCGGACAACAAGGCAGCACGACAAGATGCTCTGGACCTGTTGGACGAGGAATGTGACATAGAGGCTGCCCGTTCGGCGATTTATTAGCAAGATCTCCGTCGCTATCATAGTCGCCAAGTTAGAACCAGAACCTTTCAAGAAGGAGATTTGGTACTTCGGCTCATCCAAGATCAGACTGATATGCAGAAGTTATCCCCACCTTGGGAAGGACCTTTTGTGGTCAGCAAGAATCTGCATAACGGGTCATACTACCTGATCGATATTCGAGAGCACAAAGACTCACGTACATCAGAGGAGGAGACCAACCGGCCGTGGAACATGGTTCATCTTCGGCCTTACTATACTTGAGCCATAGGCTCTGCTTATGTATATATTATGACAATGTATATATTATGATCAATATAATAAACCGGAGCCTCAGCTAAAGCGGGGTCTCTGTTCTCTTTACATCATGTGTGGTTACACGGAGTTCATGTCTTAAAGCGGTCTCCGGTTTACCCCTTGAGTTAGATTTTCAAAAGCTCTATATTATATCACTTGGGGGCTTGGTCATGTCTGAACCATAGCAACGCCATTTGGTAGGCGAAACGCCACAGCATCACTTGGGGACTTGGTCATGTCTGAACCATAGTCATGCCTCTTGATCGGCCTATTGCCACAGCATCACTTGGGGGCTTTGGTCGAACCCGAACCATCGCTACACCTCTTGATCGGCGTAATGCCAACACATCATTTGGGGACCTAGCTGGCTCGAACCATAGCTACGCCTGTTGGGGGCTTGGTCGTGTCCGACCTTGGTAATGCCTCTTGATCGGCTCAAAAGCCTCATTTGCAAATGGTTTTATCTTTGCCTTTGCTTGAATTATGTTCTTTTTTGCTAAAGACCTTTTTTTCTTTTTGTTGCGTTTTTAAACCTACCTTGTTAAACTGGTTCAACTGTCAATTACAAATTGATGGAACACGGTCAACTCTTAATCCGGAGACTAACTGCCCGGTTTGATTTTTTAGTACCATCCTACTATGGAGTAAAACCGGTGTTTATCATAACCCGGAACGGTTTACATGGTAAACCGGCCTTATATTACAGGAGCTGTTTTCTCCTCCAACAGTGTGGGTTTTTAACCCCGCTTCAAGATTGGCCAGCCAACTTCATGCCTCACGATGGCAGGTATTATGTATCTCAATATTTGGTCATATGTTTAAACCTAAGCTATTATCTTTGGTTTCACATACATAGATACCATGACCCGCCTGGCGATAAACTGCGAAGGCGTTTTTAGTTTTTGGCTGCAGAAAACAGTTTGGAGCTAAATAATTCAAAAAAAGCATCAGTTGCAATAAATATGCACGAAGGCATATCAAGACCAAGTGTATTAGCTAGCCTATTACAAGAGAATACAGTGCCCAAATAAGATCGTTGTTTTCTGCATATCACAGCGTGCAGAGTTTTAAACCAGCTTCCAGTTCACGCTTGGTCACCAGCTTAACCTGATGGTTGTGGATCATCTTGCGTCGGTTCAGCCTCTTCCTCCCTACCCAGCGGCTGGAAATCAACAGTTGCTCAGTTGATTCCAGTTAATGCTTGAAACACAGCTTCATCACTGATCACCAACGACGGTTCAATATCAGGAGCGTAAGTATGCTTATGGATTGGCGGGACAAGATTCTCCGCTTTAGGGATTGGTGCTGCAACCCGCTTGTTCTGATCATTGTAATTGTCTTGATAGTGGGACAGATCCGCTTCTTCCACCAGCTGACAAGCCAAAGGGTGCGCTTCCCGGTTTATGGCTCGGAGATCATCTTCATTGAACTTTGTCCCATCTTCTTTCAAACTGGGATAGCCTTGGGCCGCTTCAACAGGATCAAAGTCAGGCACCCATGCCTTGGCCCGGATTAAGGCGTTTATAGCACCTGTTCTAGCGGCGGATCTCTTCAGCTCTTCAACCCGGGCAGGGAGCATGGATAGCCTTTCAAGGATGTCTTTGATCAAAGTGGGTGGCGGATTGTTATGAGACGCGATATAGATGATACGTTGGGCACCCGTGTACAGTTGCTCTATCAACGTATAAGCAGCTTTCAGCTTCTTCCGCACATCCGATCCCAAGTGGCCAATGCGAGTCCCTACATCATTGTAAGGGTTATTAAACCGGCAGATACATATAAAGGACTGCTAGAATCAGAAGGACAAGGATACTTACCAAATATAGCTGCAGTCATGGCATGAACCTGTCGCTTCACACTAGTTAATTCGTCAACCACCGGTTTGAGAGCGGCTTTGGCTTTTTCAACCCTTTGTGTTAAAGCGGCTTTCTCAGTGGCCCAATCCGTCCGCTCTATGTTGAAGCCCTCTGAGGGAGTCCTGGATTAGGGGGTGTTCGGATAGCCGGACTATGCCATCAACCGGACTCCTGGACTATGAAGATACAAGATTGAAGACTTCATCCCGTGTCCGGAGGGGACTTTCCTTGGCGTGGAAGGCAATCTTGGCGATGCGGATATTCAGATCTCCTACCATTGTAACTGACTTTGTGTAGCCCTAACCCTATCCGGTATCTATATAAACCAGAGGGTTTTAGTCCGTAGGACAGAATCCAACATACAACAATCATACCATAGGCTAGCTTCTAGGGTTTAGCCTCCTTGATCTCGTGGTAGATCTACTCTTGTACTACCCATATCATCAATATTAATCAAGCAGGACATAGGGTTTTACCTCCATCAAGAGGGCCCGAACCTGGGTAAAACATTGTGTCCCTCTTCTCCTATTACCATCCGCCTAGACGCACAGTTCGGGACCCCCTACCCGAGATCCGCCGGTTTTGACACCGACATTGGTGCTTTCATTGACAGTTCCTCTGTGTCGTCGCTTTCAGGCTCGATGGCTCATTTGATCATCAACAACGATGCAGTCAAGGGTGAGACTTTTCTCCCTGGACAGATCTTCGTCTTCGGCGGCTTCGCACTGCGGGCCAATTCGCTTGGTCACCTGGAGCAGATCGAAAGCTACGCCCTGGTCATCAGGTCAGATTTGGAAGTTTAAACTACACGGCTGATATCCGCGGGGCTTGATCTTCGACGGATTCGAGCCGCAGCCAAGCGCGCCGCACTGTCTCGATGGGCATGATCTAGCTCTGCCGCCGAATGGTGTCCTGGAAGCCGCACTCGCATTGGTTCCGGCCTTTAATTTGGAGCCTACTGCGCCGATCGAGGATGAGTGGTTGGACTCTGCCTCGGGGGCTGCGATCTCAAAGGCGATCGAGCCGAACGCTAGCCCCGTACTCTGCAAGGCCTGTGACTCAGAGGAGCCAGATTCCTCTCCGGACTCTGAGCCCTCAAGCTTAAAGGGCCAGCCCGGCATTGGCTCAAAAGCCTTCCTCAAAACACAATTGGAAGTTGGGAAGAGCTCGTGGACACTTTCCGAGCAAATTTTCAAGGGACCTATGTCCGCCCTCCGGACGCAGACGATCTCAGTCAGATAACTCAACAACCCGGAGAGTCAGCTTGGCAATTCTGGAACAGATTTCTTACTAAAAAGAATCAGATAGTCAACTGTCCGGACGCCGAAGCCCTAGAAGCTTTTAGGCATAACGTCCGAGTCGAATGGCTCGCCAGACACCTCGGCCAAGAAAAGCCAAGAACAATGGCCGCATTAACAAGCCTCATGACCCGCTTTTGCGCAGGTGAGGACAGCTGGTTGGCAAGATGTAGCACCAGCGACCCAAATACATCCGAAACTAGGCATGGAAACGGAAAACCGCGACGCAACAAGGATCGTCGCCGGACTAAGGAAAACAGTTCGAAGAGCACGACAGTCAACGCCGGATTCAAAAGCTCACGGCAGAACCAGAAAAAGCCGCCCCTCAAGGAAACAGAGATGATTTATCCAACCTAAACAAAATCCTGGACAGGATATGTCAAATACACAGTACTCCCGGGAAGCCTGCTAACCATACCCACAGAGACTGTTGGGTCTTCAAACAATCCGGCAGACTCAACGCCGAACACAAGGGGCTTCACACACCAAGCGAAGACGATGATGAACCCCAAAAGCAGAGCACCAGGAAACAAAAGAATTTTCCACAAGAAGTAAAAACAGTAAACTTACTTCACATTACAAAATGTGCGGCACCCATAAAGGTACGCGCCATACGGCCTATCCCAAAGGAGTCTCGCCACTGGTTGTCAAAACCAATCGTCTTCGATCATCTGGACTATTCTAGGAGTATCAGAAACGCAGGATGGACTGCCTTGGTACTCGATCCAATACTTGACGGACTCCAGTTTACAAACGTCTTGATGGACGGCGGCAGTGGTCTAAACCTGATATATCAGGACACAACCCGCCACACGGGGATAGACCCAACAAGAATTCGCCACAGAAAAACATCCTTTCAAGGGGTAACGCCCGGACCAGACACCCATTGCATGGGTTTTCTCCAGCTTGGAGTTATATTCGGCTCTACCGATAACTTCCGCCGCGAAAAGCTGACTTTCCACATCGTCCCATTCTCAAGTCGCTATCAAGCACTGCTGGGACGCGAAGCTTTCGCCCGCTTTAACGCAATACCGCATTATGCATCTCTTACGCTTAAGAAGCCCGGTCCATGAGGCATCATCTCTTTAAAGGGGAAGCATTGAGTGCGCCTCCCCCAAGCGGAGGATTGTGCGGCTGCTTTAACAGCCCCACAATAAAATGGCTCCACCAGCCACAACATTTGAACAGGTCATTAAAACCACGGACGCGGATAGACGAGTCCGGTACCCAAGTATCATTGATACAGGCTTAGTGGCCATATACTCCCACCCTAGGGGCTCCGTACATATAAAATAAGAGACAATAAAGCTCAGTTTTACATATTTTACTTTCTACTTTGTTTATTTAATGTAACATTTGTTCGACACGACCCTTTTTCAACTTAGTTCCTCTCTTTTACAGATGAATATCATGCTGCGCCCGTCCAGGATACGGCACAACGGAGACACAGGCGCAGACGTGCAACAGGGACCCGTTACAAGGATTCTTTTCAGATTAAGACCCTGCGTAAACCTTTTTTACTGTCTCTTGTTGATACACATCCCCTAGTTCTCTGTAGTATAACGAAGGAGGAGGCTGGCGTCTTGGCATGTGGCCACGTCAGAATTTCTGCGCGTGCCTGGACACTAGGGGTTTATACCTAAGAGCGTTGCCTCGCCCGCTCTCATAAAGACCGAATACCTTAGGGAGTGTTCGGCGTCGCGAGTTTGGCCTTATATGCATCAGCTCCGAATAATGTCTTTGGTCAAATGTTGGGTTGCCCGGCTCCTGTGTTCGGCCGCCTTACATTCCGCTCTATCGGCTAAGGCGGCACTAGGAGAACTACTGCGATTGTGCCCCGGTTCGGCCGGGCGAGCACCTCAGTAGAGAAAGCCGAAAACTGACTGTCATGATATAGCGTGAGACTGGTCAACCACTCGATGACACTCCGGAATCTATAGGATTCCTTCGCATTAACGAAGGGTCGTTTCCCGGCCAGGCATCTATGCGCCCCGACTTTGGGCGAGCGCAGGTGCCACCAGGGGCTATTTAAGTAGCCTCACTGTCAAGCTCCTATGGCTAAGTGAAAGTGTTAAAGCATTATAGTCCGGTTGCCTAGCTCGCTGCGCTATCACCTCTTTGTAGGACCAAGACATTGGATTAAGTGTGAAAATGCGTCTTCTGCGAGCACCCCCGCACTATGTGCGTGGGGGCTGAAGCCAACGACTGCCATCTTTCACATTATATATATATATATATATATATATATATATATATATATATATATATATATATATAAACGGCCGCACAGGGGGTGTTACAATACTTGCGGGCACAAGTATAAAACGTTCCTACAATTCATCAAACTACCGCCTTACAATGGCACATGCTATTCGAACATAGCATCCTTCGAGCACTGCGTCTCTATTACACGAGCGCCTTCAAGGACCTCCTGAAAATAGTGCTCGGAGGGTACTCGGCTTTTGTCCGAATCTCGGGATGCAACAACGATGGTCTCCATCTCCGCCCAGTATGTGTTGATATGGGAAGAGCCATCCATGCGCCCTCTATGCATGTTGACCTCTTCATTGCATTGATACGTGGCACCGCACCAAGGAGTTGCTGCACCAAGCTGAAATAACTCTTCGGCTCGGATCTCCCCGGCCACAAATGACTCACGACGCACTTCATGGCGAGTCTGGACAACCTATTCAGCTCGGCCCATTCGGCCAGACTATCGGCCACTGACAGTGGACGCTCTGGATTGTGGAACTGCGACCAAAAGAGTTTCTCCACTTCGCGATCTCCTTGATCTCGAAAGTGTTCGGTCGCATCAGCAACACTTGCCGCCAAATCCAGATAGGTGTCCGTCGTACTCCATAGCTGGTCCAACGGAGCATGCTTAGGATCACAAAACTTCCTCCGCAACATAAAGGGCTTTCCAGCCGCGATCTCTCCGGCTTCACGAAGCACCTTCCTCACAGCTCTCATCGCAGAGCGAGCATCCTTGGCATCGGCAACGGCTTTTTTGAAGTCCGTCTGTTCCGCCCGATCTTCTTTTTCCAGGAGCTTGCAACGGTCAGCAGCACTATTTAGCTTGACGGCCATCTCAGCCATCTCTTTCTTGCTTCGGCAGTGAGCAGCCTGTTCGGCTCTCAGCTCTTCAAGGGCCTTCTCGGCAGCCGCATCACTTTTTCTGGCTTGTTCCTTAGCTCAGGCAAGTTCCGCCCAAGACTCTCCACGGCGGCCGCACCATCTGCGTCAAGCATATACATTGTAAGATACTGGCATAAAGCTCCTCTTACCAGGTGCCGCCCAAGGAATTACATACCTTGAGCCTCATCAAGCCGCTTGTTGACAAGCGCAATGTCGGCATCTGCCATGTCAAGTTGCCGCTTTAGCTCGGCAAAATCATCAGTCCGGCTGGATTCCGGACACTTCGCCACCTACATTCAAAGGCGGCATTTTAGACCTGGGATTATGATCCTCTGCGTGTCGTCACTTCTGACAACTCACAGAGTCTCAGGGGCTACTATCTACACAGGGCGCATCTTATTTATGCGCAACTGACAAAAGTGTACATTATCTAACGTACCTCAAAACCCGTCAGTAAACTTCTGACGGCCTCGTGCAATCCGCTTTCCGCGGACGAAATCCTCTCAATCACCGTACCCATCAATGCACGGTGCTCCTCTGAGATAGAAGCTCGCCCCAGCAGATTCACCAGCTCCTCCGGCCGAGCACCAGACGGTGCCGGACTCGTCCTATGGCCTCTTTTGCAGGCCGAACGCGGAGAAACTTGGGGGGTCACATAGCTAACTTCCGCCCCTGCCGGATTCGGAGAAACCCTCCGCAACGACACCTCAGGGTCGCCCACCTCGCTAGGTGGTGCGGCAGAGGGAGGCGTTCCGCTCTCCATCATGTCTGGACGAAGGTCCCCCGAAGATGAGCTCTGCTGAGAAGGGCTGAGGTCCGAACTACAAGGTAAAATTTTGGTTAATCTTCTCAGATATAAAACAAGGATTTCTCTCTCAAAAATACAATCTTTCTCTACTTACGGCTCGCTGGAGGGCTGGTCCCCTTGAGGGCATAATTCGGCCGAGGTACCCCCCAGCGTAGGACCCTCTGACGAGGATTCCCCCCCCCCCCCCGCTTTGAGGCCATGGTCTCCGGGTCTTCTTAGGCGGTCCTTTTCTTCCCCGGAGGAGAGGAATTTTCGGTTCCTTCCCTCCGAACAGCCTCCTTCGAGGAGGCCGCAACTTCCTTGTCCCCTCCTTCACTTTCCTTCAAAGGCACGATCTTCAACATCCTGACTAGGACGGGATCCGGCTTGGTCTCAGGGAGGGGAGCCGGACACCTGATCAACTTTGCTTTCGCTATCCACTCCTGTTTAAAAGGACAGCTCTTTCAGGGGCAAGATTATGACAAATATATGGATAACGAGTCCGAGCACAAGGCTACTTACTTGAATATCCGGGCGGTTGCAGCTCAGACCTGCGTCCTCGGTCAAATCCGGACACATTGCTTGTGATCCGAAGAATAGTTTATACATCTCCGCGGGTGTTGCACCCATAAAATGCTGGAGAGCTCGCGGTCCCTCCGGAATCAATTCCCATAGACGAAGGGAGCGGCGTTTGCCGGGCAGTGTTCGGCGGATCAGCATGACTTGCGTCACTTTGACCAAGCTGAGACCTCCTTCTAAGAGATCCCTGATACGGCCCCGCAACAAAGACAAGTCCTGGGGTGGCCCCCAATCTAGGCCTTTATTGACCCATGACCCTAGCTGCTTTGGGGGACCCGAGCGAAAGGCAGGCGGCGCCACCCACTTGGTGCCCCTCGGAGCGGTAATGTAGAACCACTCTCGTTGCCACAAGCCGAGCTCCTCTTGAAAAAGGCCCTCGGGCCATGGAGCATCAGCCTTCTTGCTTATGACAGCGCCTCCGCACTCTGCGTGCCGTCCCTCAATCATCTTCGGCTCTACCTTAAAGGTCTTGAGCCATAATCCGAAGTGAGGAGTAACAAGGAGGAACGCTTCACACACTACGATGAATGAGGAAACATGGAGGATGGACTCCGGAGCTAGGTCATGAAATTCCAGCCCATAATAGAACATCAGCCCCCTCATGAAGGGATCCATTGGGAAGCCTAACCCCCAAAGGAAGTGAGACACGAACACCACGCTCTCACCAGGCTGGGGACTGGGAATGGTCTGCCCTTGAGCAGGCAACCAGTGCGAAATTTCACCGGCCAAGAACTTGGCCTCTCTCAACTTTAGCACGTCCTCCTCCGTGATGGAGGAGGGCATCCATCGGCCTCGAAGGTCGGAACCGGACATTGTCGAAGGTCCGAAGCGCCTGGAATCTGGAGCCTAGAGTGTTGGAGCTCGGGGCGATGGGCGAACTCGTTCAAGATTGAAAAGGAGGAAGGCCTTGGTCTCTTTATAAGAGGTTGAATACCAAGGGCCCTCCCCGTAACCATTTGGGACTCGCCTTTAACAGAGAAAACATACTAACGGGCACGATTGGGTTACCCACGTCCGTATTGATGAGAATCCAGTAAATAAAGGAGACACGATCTCTGCTTTCACAAGACGTGCTAAGGAAACCGCCTCGCAAAATACGCTGAGGTGGGGGTAAAAATGATTCGAATAAAGGCTTGGTTGTAGTGTGATGTCACGCTACGGAATACGTCAGCAGATTAGATTTGTGTTAATATTATTCTCTCTATGGCAATATGTGGAAACTTATTTTGCAGAGCCGGACACTACCCTTAGTGTTTACAAACTTTTATGAAGAACTTGGAGGAGGAACCCGCCTTGCAATGCCGAAGACAATCTGCGCGCCGGACTCGTCGTCATTGAAGCCTGGTTCAGGGGCTACTAAGGGAGTCCTGGATTAGGGGGTGTTCGGATAGCCGGACTATACCATCAGCCGGACTCCTGGACTATGATGATACAAGATTGAAGACTTCGTCCCGTGTCCGGAGGGGACTTTCCTTGGCATGGAAGGCAAGCTTGGCGATGCGGATATTCAGATCTCCTACCATTGTAACCGACTTTGTGTAACCCTAACCCTATCCGGTGTCTATATAAACTGGAGGGTTTTAGTCCGTAGGACAGAATCCAACATACAACAATCATACCATAGGCTAGCTTCTAGGGTTTAGCCTCCTTGATCTCATGGTAGATCTACTCTTGTACTACCCATATCATCAATATTAATCAAGCAGGACGTAGGGTTTTACCTCCATCAAGAGGGCCCGAACCTGGGTAAAACATTGTGTCCCTCGTCTCTTGTTACCATCCGCCTAGACGCACAGTTCAGGATCCCCTACCCGAGATCTGCCGGTTTTGACACTGACACCCTCCTTAAGCTTATCCATTGCGCTTAAAGCGCCGGTTAAATCCTCTTTTGCCTTAGAGGTTTCGGCTTGTTGCGACTTCAGGTTTTCTTGCAGGTCGGCGGTTTGACTTTCCTTTTTGCTCAGTCAGCCTGCATACAGACAATTATATGATGAAAAGGATGGTACAGATTTGAAGTACCAACCACATAACAAGTTATGCCCTTGGTACTTGGGGGCTAATGCATATTTTCTCTTCATCGTGCAATTTCTGCAAAGTCCCAAGCTCAATACAAGTATTCAACTTGGCACTTGGGGGCTAATTGCTATTTTCTCAAATGGCTACTGATACAGGAATTTTTATTATCTAAAGTCCCGGTTTAACTGCATGCAGTTGAACCGGCCCTTGGGGGCTACATCAGCAAAGTACAGATAAGTTGAAATTCACATTGGAAAGTCCCGGTTTAAGTTGATATCTTAAACCGTCACTTGGGGGCTATTGGGAGTTGACACATTATAACATACAAAGCAGAGAAGCATGTAAGAAATTACCTCATATTTGTCCTTCATCATGTTGACCAAACCAGCTTCATAATCGCGGCTGGTATACAGCCGGTTTAGATAGCCGGAATGGAGATCTTGGGCGTTCAGAGCGGCATAGGTGGCTAAATCGGCATTCCACTTGCCTTTACCAATTGCAGCGAATTCATCTTTGGCAGTGTGCCTGGATAAAGCGACAGGATTACTTGGCTCGGTACGACCAATGCCAGTGATAAGGACCTCATCATCTTTCTCTTCATCAGTTTGAACTGGGGTCGCCGGTTTGTCACTATACTTTGTTGGACTAGCTGTTTTGTCAGTCCGGATAGAGCTTGTTGGTTGATCAATAGGGCCTGTAGTATCAACATTTGCCTCTTCAGTGACAAAGTCATGGTCTTGGGGTGGTGGGTCATTCAGCTCGTCGTCACGGTTGGCTTCTTCAGGATCTGGTATTTTATCCGGTTCAGCAGTGGTATTTTCCTCTGACGTATTGTTCAGGCGAGCCTTCTTGCTTGGTCTGGGCTTGGCCCTGAGAAAGGAAATTAACAAGGATCAGTACAATTTTTGTTAAAGGTAATATATCAAAAATACAAGATGGAATATAACTTACCCAAGCACCGGTTTAAGCGGGGGAAGCTTGGTGGCCGATGACTCGCCGGAGGATGAATGAGAAGTGCCCTGATAATTGGAATCAGACGGACTAAGAGGTTGACGAAAACAACCCGCTTTAGGGCATGCAATAACAAGTGAATCAGAGACCTGTGAATGGCGTTTCCGAACCGGACTGTTCGGTCAACCGGCGGAGGTAACTACCTGGCCGCTGTGCCGGGTTGTGCGGCGAGCTTTGTGCTGTTGTGTCTTCACAAGAAAGTTTGGATCCAAATAAGCAAGAGGATGAGAAATTTAACTTTCCGGTTTGCCCGACGAAGTTTTAGGTTTTAGTGAAGGCAAAGGGTTCGAATCGGAACAAAGAACGATTACCTTTGCAGCATCAGTGTGACTGACTTCAGCGTCATCCTGGCAATGATCATCATCAATAAGGCATATGAAAAATAAACCAAGTGAGTCAAGATCTACCTCAAGATCCGGGTTACCCACATCATCATCAGCTGGTGGATCGGAGGATGCAGTGGTGCTTTTCCTCTTAGCAGGCTTCTTCACAACTCTGGTTTTTGCCGGGTTGGCTTCTCCGGTTTATCTTGCGGAGGTTTCTTGCTCCAAAACGGATCATCGCCCTGTTAAAAATAACGACAGCATTTTCAGAGTGTATTGGGACAAAGGCAATTTCAGGAAAGTGTAAGGGATGAATCTTACAGCTGGCGGTTTGTTAATGGCGCAGAAAGGAGGCAAGCCGGTTTGGGCACATACGGCTTCCGGTTCATTTAATATCTTTTTCACAGCTTCAGTAACTCCGTCGTCTGTAAGCTAGATGTCAATGTGCCGTTGAACATCTTTTACGTCTCCGGTATATTCGCACATCAAACCGGAGCGCTGGCTTAAGGGCAGTACGCTCCAAGATATTCAGCAGCGAGCAAGGTCAATGCCTGTCAACCCGTTTGCCATGAAAGCTCTAAGCTTGGATAGTTGAGGAGCGTATTTGCTTCTCTCCTTAGCAGTCAACCTCTGTGGAAAGGGGTGTGTGTTGCTCAGATGCTCCGGACGGTAACCCGGCAGGGGATTTTCTTCAAAAGGAGAGGTGTCTTTGCAGTAAAACCATGTTTGGTTCCACTCTTTGGGGTGGCTATGAAGTTTAGCATGAGGGAAGGTGACTTCCTTCCTCTTCTGAATTGCCATACCGCCCAGCTCCGTATTGGGTCCGACTGTGAATTCAGTACGGCAGTTCAGGTGAAAGAAATCCGGGAATAACTCTACTATAGGTTCCTCTTGAAGGTACACCTCACAGAACACTTGAAAGTGACAGATGTTGGTTATGGAGTTGGGACCAGTATCTTGTGGACACAGTTGGAAGTTGGCTAGGACATCCCAATAAAACTTTGAACCGGGAGGGTTGAAGCCCCGGGCTAAATGATCATCAAAAACCACAACTTCTCTGTCTCGAGGTTTGGGAGGACATTCCGGACCAAGGCCCCTCCAGTGAATGGCATCTTGCTTACTTAAAGCGCCAGTGTTGACCAAGTTGTTCAGTTGATTTTCGGTCACTCGAGAAGGGACCCAGTTGCACTCGTACACTTGTTTGGCCGTGGTAAGATCTACAAATACAATAATTACCAGTTCAAAAATATGTTGGCAATTATGTGATGATATATGCTTGTTAAACCGGAGGCAGCTATCTACAAACTAGAGTTCAGCAAATGCAACAGTACTACCGGAATGTGGTTTTGGCGGTTCAACAAGGGGACTAATGGTATATACCGGTTTGTCAATTCTCCGCAAAGTTAAACCGCCTGGTATAAACATTGAAGATTCAAGATTACAGATGAGTAAGTAAATGAAAACAGATTTCACAAGGTTATGTTACAGTTTTGGATCTGGAGCATGTTCAGAAAAGAGAAAGATATTCAAAGCCTAAGACGAAGCAGTACCGAACTAATGAGAAAGGGTGCGAATAAGATCTATGGTTTTGAGATATGTAAGTGAAAACGAAGGCCAAAGGCTACTAATACACAGAGCAGAGATTCAAGAATTCATCTGAGATCTATCATATGAACAAGAAGCACGCGATGAACACTGAAGAACTTGGAAGCCCTAGAACAGATCTATGGTGGTAAGGATAGGAGACTTACCGGAGCTGAGGAAGAAGCGGAAGGCCGCCGTGATGTTCTGGTACGCTCAGGGTGATGCAGCAGCCAAGGTCGGAGCAGAAGTCGACGGCGGCGGCGGAGCTCCGAAGCTGAGCGGCGCAAGGAAGACGAAGCAGAAGGGCATGAAGGGGAAAAGAAAATGACCCCTCGGTCCTATTTATAAAGTAAAGGACATGTGTCAGGCGCGAAAATCAAGGGGCCGCAAGTTTGGAAACGGAGCTGTCGCCTTGATTGTCGCAGATCTATTAATAAGGAGGTATCAGGTATAGTTTCTTTATAACAAATGACGTCACGCCGGTTTACAACGATCTGAGAAGATGATGTCATGACGGTTTACCAAATTACAAGAAGATGTTGAAGATGAAGTTTTTTTGCTAAGGATTGACATGAACCTGTTCAAATCAATGTGGGGCCTAATGTTGGGGATATTACTACCTCGCGTAAGCCGGCTCAGACAGGCCGGGTTAACTTCATCAATAGTTGAGTATGTTAAAGCCCATGTAGGCAGATGAGGATGGTATGTAAGGGTTCATGCCCACAATCGGTTTAAAGCCCAATAGTCGTAAACTGGCGTCGGTATGTAACTTGTATTGTAAGTTAGAAATAGTGGAGACCGAACCGGACACGTGTATGAGCCGGTCTCGGGACTCTGTAAACCGACGGGCATCACCAGTGTATATAAGGGGACGACCCGGCAGCGGTTCAAGGACAACAGACAACAACTCAAGACTTAGGCGAAGCTTGTTTGCTCCCTAGTCGTCGAAACCCCATCAATTCCATCAAAACTAGACATACGCTTTTACCTTCATCGAAGGGGCCGAACTAGTATAAAATCTCTTGCGTACCTGTGTCCGCTTTAACCCCTTCAAGCTAACCCGTAGCGATGGCTTCACGACTAAGTCCTTTCATGAGGACATCTGTCGTGACAAAACCACGACATCTGAGGTGTTACACTCTCTCCATGAATGAAGAGTGGGTAGAGGGGTATAAATAGCCTCCACAGAAAATCTAATCGTTACACACAATTTACCAAACTCAGTGGGACCGAATCATGAAACTCGGTCAGACCGATTTAGTTCAAAATGTGAACGTTATGATTTTCGGTGGGACCGACATGTCAACTCGGTGGGACCGATTTCATTAGGGTTAGGGCATAATGTAATCTCGGTGAGATCGATTACATAAACTCGGTAGGACCGATTTCTGTAATAGGCAAACAGAGAGTTGGTCAGGCAAACTCGAAGGGACCGAATCACTCATTTCGGTGAGACCGAAACATTATGAAAGGGAAGAGTTTGCATTGCGAACTCGGTGGGACTGATCGCTCATCTCGGTTGGACCAAAATGTTACGAAGGGAAATAGAGAGTTTGCAATATCATCTCGCTGAGACCGGATCCCTATTGGTGAGACCGAAGTGACTAGGGTTTCTGGCAGTGGCTATGTCAAGTGAACTCGGTGGCACCAGATAGATAATTTCGGTGGGGCCGAGTTTGGCTTTTGGTTTGGGACATATGTGGATATGAGAAACTGGTTGAGGGCTTTGGATCATATCACTAAGCACTTTGAGCAAGCAAGCCATTAAGCAACACCTCATCCCCTTTTAATAATATTGGCTTTTCCTATGGACTCAATGTGATCTTGG
Organism: Aegilops umbellulata; assembly: GCA_032464435.1. Classification (NCBI taxonomy): domain Eukaryota; kingdom Viridiplantae; phylum Streptophyta; class Magnoliopsida; order Poales; family Poaceae; genus Aegilops; species Aegilops umbellulata. The sequence goes on from CP136060.1 coordinate 295,509,281, forward strand.
ATCACTAAAATGAAAATGTAGAGTCTTGAGCTTGAGCCAATTTGTGTCCTCAGCATTTTGAGGGCACATTCCTAATCCATGCCATGCCAATCATTGAACTTTCTGAAATGATCATCTTGAAATAACATTAGTTCAATGAGCTATATGTTGTTAGGAATTACCAAAACCACCGAGGGATAGTTGCACTTTCAACCGGTGGGAAAAGGAAGGAGAGGGAGAGGGAGACGGAATGGAGGGGCACGGCCACCCGTTGCGGCCCTCCTCTCTCTACACTAAGGCCCAATATTTCCCCCGGGGGTTCCGGTAACCCCTCGGTACTCTCGTAAAATATCCGAACCACTCGAAACCATTCCGTTCTCCGAATAATACCTTCCAGTATATGATTCTTTACCTCTCGGCCATTTGGAGACTCCTCGTCATGTCTGTGATCTCATCCGGGACTCCGAACAATTCGGTCACCAAAACACATAAGTCATAATACAAATCATCATCGAACGTTAAGCGTGCGGACCCTACGGGTTTGAGAATTATGTAGACATGATCGAGACACATCTCCGGTTAATAAACAATAGCGGAGCCTGGATGCTCATATTGGTTCCTATATATTCTATGAAGATCTTTCTCGGTCAAACCGCATAACAACATACGACATTCCCTTTGTCATCGGTATGTTACTTGCCCGAGATTCGATCGTCGGTATGATCATACCTAGTTCAATCTTGTTACCGGCAAGTCTCTTTACTCGTTCCGTAATGCATCATCCGGCAAATAACTCATTAGTCACATTGATTGCAAGGCTTATAGTGATGTGCATTACTGAGAGGGCCCATAGATACCTCTCTGATACACAGAGTGACAAATCCTAATCTTGATCTATGCCAACTCAACAAACACCTTCGGAGACACCTGTAGAGCATCTTTACAATCACCCAGTTATGTTGTGACGTTTGATAGCACACAAAGTGTTCCTCCGATATTCGGGAGTTGCATAATCTCATAGTCAGAGGAATATGTATAAGTCCTGAACAAAGCAATACCAATAAAACCAAGCGATCATAATGCTAAGCTAACGGATGTGTCTTGTCCATCACATCATTCTCTAATGATGTGATCCCGTTCATAAAATGACAACACATGTCTATGGTCAGGAAACTTAACCATATTTTGATTAACGAGCTAGTCAAGTAGAGGCATACTAGGGACACTCTATTTTGTCTATGTATCCACACATGTACTAAGTTTTTGGTTAATACAATTCTAGCATGAATAATAAAAATTTATCATGATATAAGGAAATATAAATAACAACTTTATTATTGCCTCTAGGGCATATTTCCTTCAGTCTCCCACTTGCACTAGAGTCAATAATCTAGATTACATAGTAATGATTCTAACACCCATGGAGTCCATGTGCTGATCATGTTTTTCTCGTGGAAGAGGCTTAGTAAACGGGTCTGCAACATTCAAATCTGTATGTATTTTACAAATCTCTATGTCTCCCTCCTTAACTTGATCGCGGATGGAATTGAAGCGTCTCTTGATGTGTTCTGTTCTCTTGTGAAATCTCGATTCCTTCGCCAAGGTAATTGCTCCAGTATTGTCACAAAAGATTTTCATTGGACCCGATGCACTAGGTATTGCACCTAGATCGGATATGAACTCCTTCATCCAGACTCCTTCATGTGCTGCTTCCGAAGCAGCTATGTACTCCGCTTCACACGTAGATCCTGCCACGACGCTCTGTTGGAACTGCACCAAATTACAGCTCCACCATTCAATATAAACACGTATCCGGTTGGCGACTTAGAGTCATCCGGATCAGTGTCAAAGCTTGCATCGACGTAACCATTTATGACAAGCTCTTTGTCACCTCCATAAACGGGAAACATATCCTTAGTCCTTTTCAGGTATTTCAGGATGTTCTTGATTGCTGTACAGTGATCCACTCCTGGATTACTTTGGTACCTCCCTGCTAAACTAATATCAAGGCACACATCAGGTTCGGTACACAACATTGCATACATGATAGAACCTATGGCTGAAGCATAGGGAATGACTTCCATTTTGTTAGCACCTTTAGGATCGACAAAACCTTCTGGTTGCACCAACTCCGAGAGGCTTGCACCAGTCCATAAATGGATCGTTGGAGCTTGCACACTTTATTAGCACCTTTAGGATCGACAAAACCTTCTGGTTGCATCATATACAACTCTTCTTTAAGATATCCATTAAGGAATGCAGTTTTGACATCCATTTGCCAAATTTCATATACAACTCTAGTGTTTATGAGTTTTTGCATTTGTCCCTTCCATTTTTGTTTCCCCTTCCTTTAATAAAAAAACTTCATCTAGATTTTCTTTTCTCTGTTTTGTTCTGCATTTCCTACATCTAATTCATTGCAAATCTTTTAGTTATTTCCTTGCAAATCTTTGTGAGATCTTATTTGCCTAGTGAGCTGAGGTGACTATTGCTCTTTCTCTGTGTTGAACTCGGTCACACCGGTTTGTCACCTTCGGTCAAACCGAACCCTTTCGGTGCTACCGACATAAACAACTCGGTGTTACTGATTTCATTCCAGAGAAGACAATTTGCCACTTGTTCCTGCACTTTTGTTCCAGCTCCACTCAATGATTCTTGTCCTCTACCAGCATCACATTCTATATGCTGCTTTGCTCAGTGACTCAAGGACCAAACCTATTTTGACTCACACTTTAGAAGATTCCTTCTTGGAAATTGATGTCAAAGGGGGAGAGAGAGATCACATCAAAGCTTATTCACTTCAAAAGGGGAGAGAGACGGTAATTGCCTTTGGCTCCTAGGTGCATATGCACCCATTGTCAAAATACACATTTCGAAAAGTTGAAAAATTTGGAACCAAAATCCCGCGTGTATATCCGGACATTTTATGTGCGTGCACAAGGTTTCAGTGAAAAACGAGGTTTTTTGTGGCTTGTGTAGAAAAGACAATTTCTGATGCTTCATTCTAAGTATTCACGAGGCATTTCTTTATCTTTTTTACACAAGCCACAAAAAAAACGTCGTTTTTCGCCGAAACCTTGTGAACGCACATAAATTGTCCGGATATACACGTGGGGTTTTTGTTCTGAATTTTTCAACTTTTCAAAATGTGTATTTCGACAATGGGTGCATATGCACCTAGGAGCCAAAACGCCGCTCTCGGAGAGAGAGAGAGATAATCACATCAAAGTCCCCAGATGCTTGGTGTTCAAGAGGAGAGAAGACACATGTCTTTAAGACGGGAAAGACATGTCAATTTGTGTTATGATTTGTGATCTGATGCGTTTTGCTCTGATTTTGTTTCCCTATTTTCTCCCAGTATCCAATATAAGATTCAGGGGGAGAAACACAGCTAGGGAAGGAAATCTTTAAATTCATTGCATATATTTTCCCTTGGGGACATGTCTATATCCAATAGAGTACCTAGTACTCACTCTCTACATGTCATCCAGTCTTGGTACTCTTGTGGTTCCTTTTGTTTGCTCTGTCTAGTAGTTGTATCTGTGTTACTCTAACCTTGTTACTCACGTTCATCTCTTCCTAAGCCAGCTCAGGACCACTAGGTAAGTATATGCATCACACTCATGTGCATGAAGATCTCTTGCTATTGTACATATTATTTGCAAGAAGGAATCATGAACATGAAGTTACAACTTCATATATTCACATCATTTGCTCTGATGCATATAGCCAAGATACATGTAACACATTGCTTGCTCTGTCATGTTTATGCATTCACATGCTCTTACATTCCATATCGATATGATTGCATACATGTAGGGGGAGCCTATGCATGTTACATGTCTTTCCAAAGCTTTACTTGGTATTCTCAATATATTAATCTAAAGCTTTGATGTATGTTGTCATCAATTACCAAAAAGGGGGAGATTGAAAGCACAAGTGCTCCCTGGGTGGTTTTGGTAGTTAATGTCATCTGGTATATTTCAGACAAGTTCAACAGATGGAGTGGCGTGGACAAGAGGATATGGAACCCCTTCAAGAAGCTAAGGACAATGGATTGGCTCAAGCTCAAAAGCTCAAGACTCTACATTTTCATTTTAGTGATCCAAGATCACATTGATTCCATAGGAAAAGCCAATACTAGTAAAAGGGGATGAGGTGTTGCTTAATGGGTTGCTTCCTCAAAGTGCTTAGTGATATGCTCCAAAACCCTCAACCACTTTCTCATATCCACATATGTCCCAAACAAAAAAGTCAAACTCGGCCCCACCGAATCATTCTATCTGGAGCCACCGAGTTCTCTTAACATAGCCACTGCCAGAAACCCTAGTCACTTCGGTCTCACCGATGGGATCTCAGTCTCACTGAGATGGGCTTGCAAACTCTCTGTTGCATGTTGCAATAATTTCGGTCTTACCGAGATTTGTAATCGGTCTCACCGAGTTTGCCTGACCAACTCTCTGGTTAGCTTATTACCAAAATCGGTCCCACCGAGTTTGTGTAATCGGTCAAACCGAGATGAGGTTTTATCCTAACCCTAGCACATCGATCCCACCAAGTTGATCATATCGGTCCCACCAAAATGCCTAACGGTCACATTTTGAGCTGAATCGGTCCGACCAAGTTTCGTTATTCGGTCTCACCGACTTTGGTGATTTGTGTGTAACGGTTAGATTTCGTGTGGAGGCTATATATACCCCTCCACCCACTCTTCATTCGTGAGGAGAGCCATCAGAACATGCCTACACTTCCAACATACATTTTCTGAGAGAGAACCACCTACTCATGTGTTGAGGTCAAGATATACCATTCCAACCACATAAATCTTGATCTCTAGCCTTATCCAACTTGCTTTCCACTCAAATAATCTTTCCACCAAATCCAAATCCATGAGAGAGAGTTGAGTGTTGGGGAGACTATCATTTGAAGCACAAGAGCAAGGAGTTCATCATCAACACACCATCTATTACCTTTTGGAGAGTGGTGTCTCCTAGATTGCTTAGGTGTCACTTGGGAGCCTCCGTCAAGATTGTGGAGTTGACCCAAGGAGTTTGTACGGGTAAGGAGATCGCCTACTTCGTGAAGATCTACCCTAGTGAGGCAAGTCCTTCATGGGCGATTGCCATGGTGGGATAGACAAGGTTGCTTCTTTGTGGACCGTTCATGGGTGGAGCCCTCCGTGGACTCGCGCAACCGTTACCCCTCGTGGGTTGAAGTCTCCATCAATGTGGTGTACGATAGCACCACCTATCAGAACCACGCCAAAAATCTCTGTGTCTCCAATTGCGTTTGCATACTCCAATCCCATCCCTTTACATGCTTGCAACTTGCATGCTTTACTTTCCGCTGCTCATATACTCTTGCCATGCTTGCATGAATGTATTGTGAATGTTTAAACTTGTGTTAAAACTCTACCTTAACTTGAGGAAAATAAAAACTGCAACTTTTCTTTGTTAAGAGTCTATTCACCCCCCCCCCTCTAGACACCTCTTCTCGATCCTTTCAATTGGTATCAGAGCATTGGTATCCATTGCTTTGGTTTAAACACCTTTGGAGGAAGATGGATGAGTCTATGTTGGGGAGTCTTAGACGTAGAGTGCCTATTCTTGATGGAGAGTACTTTCATGAGTGAAAAAATGAGATGCTTGAGATTTTCAATGAATATCACTTGAACAAGTACATTACTAGTCCTTGCAGTCCCCCTGGTGATCCTTTGTATCCCACTCCCGATGAGGATCTTGACATGATTCACAATCTTAGAACTATCAATCTTATCATTAGAGGATTGCCCAAAATTTTGATTGCTAGCTTACCTCCTCTTGATTGTGCTTACACCATATGGATATTTCTTAAGGAATGATTCCCAAATTATTCCTTGAAAAATCTAGATGAGATTCTCCATAAGTCTATTGCCTTGAATAGGATGAGTACTAGTGATCCTAAGTTTGGTGATTGTCTATTTGAGCTTACTAACCTCATGCGTGCCAAAGGAGATGTTGGAATCATTAGCAACATAATTTCCGAAGTCATTAATTAGAATCCATAGAGATGAACATTATTACGGTCATACTTCTAATGAATCACTCTCTCTAGGAATTGATCCATCACAAGACGATGTTGAACATGTATACTATGATGAGGATGATGATAATGACTTTGATCTCGATGAGTCTATGAGACACTTTGGTCTTATGGCTAATCTTCGCAGCTACATGGCTGGAGGAAAGGAATGGGTCCTTGATAGTGGATACCGATCATATGACCGGAGACAAGAATATGTTTCGCGAGCTTGCTGAAAACGATGGCCCTCGGAAGTATGTCACTTTTGGTGATAACTCAAAGGGTAAGATGGTTGACCTTGGTAACGTGGCCATCTCACATGATAGCTCCATACAAAATGTTATGCTCGTTGAATCTCTTGTCTATAATCTACTTTCCATATCTAGACTTGCTGACTTTGGTTTCAATGTCCTATTCACTGAAGTAGATTGCCAAGTGTTTCGTAGAGATAATCATAAAATGGTCTTTATCGGTATACGTAGAGGTGATCTTTACATTGTTGATTTCACTAAAAAGGCTCAACCTAGAACTTGTTTAATTGCTAAATCTTCTAAAGGCTGGTTGTGGCATAGAAGGTTAGGTCATGTGGGCATGCGAAATCTTGATAAGCTTATTAAAGGTGATCATATCCTTGGAGTAAAAGATGTTATATTTGACAAGGATAGATTGTACAGTGCTTGTCAAGCAGGAAAACAAGTTGGAGGATGTCACCTCGTGAAGAATATCATGACCACGAGAAGGCTTCTCAAGCTACTTCATTTGGATCTCTTTGGTCCCAATGCCTACAAAAGTCTCGGTGGCAACTCATTTGGTTTAGTCATAGTCGGTGATTTTTCAAGATTTACATGGGTGTTCTTTCCTGATGATAAATCGCAGGTCCAAAAGATCTTCAAGAACTTCACTAGGAAGGCCCAAAATCAATTTGAAGTGAATATCAAGAAGTTTCGAAGCGACAATGGAACGGAGTTCAAGAACGCAAATGTGGATACCTTTCTTGACGAAGAAGGTATATCACATGAGTTCTCGGCCATGTACACACCTCAACTAAATGGAGTTGTTGAGAGGAAGAACTAGACTCTTATTGAGATGGCGAGAATGATGCTTGATGAGTACAAGACTCCAAAACACTTTTGGGCGGAAGCGGTTGAGACGGCTTGTCATGCAACAAATCGCTTGTATCTTCACAAGTACTCGGCAAGACGACATACGAGCTCCTCACCGGTAACAAACCCCAAGTTGGATCCTTCCGAGTATTTAGCTCAAAGTGCTACATTCTCGATAAGCATCGTCGTTCTAAATTTGCTCCTAAATCTCATGAGGGTTTCCTACTTGGTTATGGCTCAAACTCTCACACTTAGCGTGTCTACAACAATTTCACCCGAAAGGTTGAAGAGACGATAGATGTGAAGTTTGATGAATCTAATGGCTCGCAAGTAGAGCAATTACCAATTGATGTAGGAGACAGAGATCCTTCTGAAGCAATCCAAGACTTGTCTATTGTCAAGATTCGTCCAACGGAGGTAAAGGAGAGTACCTCATCCATCCAAGTGGAAGCTTCTACTTCACGTCAAGGTGAACCAAGAGTTGACATGGAAGCATCCACAAGTGGGACACACCAAGATGAAGAAAACGAGGAAGTGCACCAAGATGAACCTCATCAACCTCCTTCTCCACCTCGACAAGAGAACGACAACGTCAACAATGAAGAAGGCCAAGAAGAAGGACAAGATGATGAAGAAGATGTTCCACCCTGACCCAAGAAAAAACTCTCACAAGTTCGAGGAAGAGTCTCAAGAGACCATCCCGGCGAGCAAATCTTCAATTACATCCAAACCGGGAGAATTACTCGCTCTAAAACTCGTTTGGCTAATTTTTGTGAACAATATTCATTAATTTCTAGCATTGAACCTATGAAGGTTGAAGAAGCATTGGAAGATCCGGATTGGATAAATGCCATGCATGAAGAGCTACACAACTTTGAGAGAAATCAAGTGTGGACATTGGCTGAGAAGCCCGACAACAACCAAAACATCATTGGTACCAAATGGGTGTTTCGCAACAAGTAAGACGAAGATGGTCAAGTCGTCCGCAACAAAGCACGTCTCGTCGCCCAAAGCTACAGTCAAGTCAAAGGTATGGACTACTGTGAGACATATGCCCCCGTTGCTAGACTTGAGTCCATCCGCATCTTACTTGCCTATGCTAATCACCAAGATATCACCTTGTACCAAATGGATATTAAAAGTTCTTTTCTAAATGGTGAAATTGAGGAGGAATTTTACGTTAAACAACCTCCCGGCTTTGTCAATCCTAAGAAACCCTACCATGTTTACAAACTTCATAAAGCTCTTTATGGTCTTAAACAAGCTCCTAGAGTGTGGTATAAATGCTTGACCAAGTTTCTCATTGAAAAAGGCTTTGAGATTGGAAAGATAGATTCTACTCTTTTCACTAAAAGGGTTAATGTTGAATTATTTGTGTGCCAAATTTATGTTGATGATACCATATTTGGTTCGACTAACCCTCATTTTAGTGAAAAGTTCGGGAAGCTAATGTCGAAGAAGTTTGAGATGTCTATGATGAGTGACCTCAAGTTCTTTCTTGGTTTGCAAATCAAGAAAACTAAGGAAGGCACCTTTGTTTCTCAAACAAAGTACACCAAGGACTTATTCAATAAGTTCAACATGCAAGAAAGCAAAGGTATAAAAACCCACATGCCTACTAGTGGACATCTTGACCAGGGATGGCAAATCGGTTGACCAAAAGGTTTACCGCTCTATGATTGGTTCATTGTTATATCTATGTGCCTCCCGTCCCGATATTATGCTAAGTGTGTGCATGTGTTCACGATATCAAGCAACCACCAAAGAATTTCATCTTAAGGCTGTGAAAAGGATAGTGAGATACTTAATACATATAACAAATTTTGGCATTTGGTATCCTAAAAGGTCTGCTTTTTGATCTTGTGGGCTATTCCGACTCGGACTATGCCAGTGCCAAGGTTGATAGAAAGTCCACTTCGGGTACTTGTGTCTTGGTCCTCCAAGAAACAAAACTCGGTATCCTTATCCACCGCCGAAGCGGAATACATTGCCGCCGGTTCATGTTGTGCTCAATTACTTTGGATGACCCAAACTCTTAAGGATTATGGGATCTATGTGAAACATGTTCCATTGCTTTGTGATAATGAGAGTGCTATTAAGATTGCTCACAATCCCGTGCAACATTTTCGAACTAAGCACATTGAGGTTCGTCATCATTTCATTCGAAGTCATGTTGCTAAAGGGGACATTGATCTTAAGCATGTTCATACCGTTAAGCAATTGGCGGATATATTCACCAAACCGCTTGATGAGAAAGTATTTTGCCATTTGAGAGGTGAATTGAACATCATTGATGCTTCAAACTTGGAGTAGGAACTCCATTTGGATACATGCAAGGCATGAGCCTATGACTAATCCTTGAATTTTTCCCTTATAATGATGATCATGTGTCTCGGATATATTTGTACCCTTGCATGCTATCTAACCCTTGTAGGTACTTGGATGAATCTAAATCCATGAGATTGCAATCCACTCACATCTTGAGAAATCTCTACATCACCAAGTTTCTACACCATGGTGGTTGAAGACAAGGAAGCATTAAACCCTTCAACATATCCTTTGACAAATTCTATATATATCAAATTTCACTTGCTATCAAATTTCATGATTGTCATGTTGGATACACAAGTGCTCTTCCTTGCAAGACTAACCCATGTAGGTAGATGAACTCAAACTACAAGTGGTGCTCCCAACCATTGATGCGCTACATCAATCTTGAGCACTTCACACAAGTTCAACAACATGATGAAGTTCAACACCACCACCCAAGGTATAATATTCCATCTTAGAGAAGCTTTACCCCAAGCCATGGGTCAAAGCAGCTCAACAAGATGCGAATACATCAAAATGCTTAATCAAAAAATGGTAACTCCATTTGGAGCTTAAACGATGAGTATGACTTATGATCAAGTGTTCTCACTTGACTCCTCAGTCAATATACTCTAACATAGGTGACTTTGTCACCGCCCAATTCTAGATGAAGTTCTCTAGTGTTTATGAGTTTTTGCATTTGTCCCTTCCATTTTTGTTTCCCCTTCCTTTAATAAAAAAACTTCATCTAGATTTTCTTTTCTCTGTTTTGTTCTGCATTTCCTACATCTAATTCATTGCAAATCTTTTAGTTATTTCCTTGCAAATCTTTGTGAGATCTTATTTGCCTAGTGAGCTGAGGTGACTATTGCTCTTTCTCTGTGTTGAACTCGGTCACACCGGTTTGTCACCTTCGGTCAAACCGAACCCTTTCGGTGCTACCGACATAAACAACTCGGTGTTACTGATTTCATTCCAGAGAAGACAATTTGCCACTTGTTCCTGCACTTTTGTTCCAGCTCCACTCAATGATTCTTGTCCTCTACCAGCATCACATTCTATATGCTGCTTTGCTCAGTGACTCAAGGACCAAACCTATTTTGACTCACACTTTAGAAGATTCCTTCTTGGAAATTGATGTCAAAGGGGGAGAGAGAGATCACATCAAAGCTTATTCACTTCAAAAGGGGAGAGAGAGAGAAAAAGGGAGAGAGAGATAGTCACATCAAAGTCCCAAGATGCTTGGTGTTCAAGAGGAGAGAAGACACATGTCTTTGAGACGGGAAAGACATGTCAATTTGTGTTATGATTAGTGATCTGATGCGTTTTGCTCTGATTTTGTTTCCCTATTTTCTCCCAGTATCCAATATAAGATTCAGGGGGAGAAAGAAAGCTAGGGAAGGAAATCTTTAAATACATTGCATATATTTTTCCTTGCGGACATGTCTATATCCAATAGAGTACCTAGTACTCACTCTCTACATGTCATCTAGTCTTGGTACTCTTGTGGTTCCTTTTGTTTGCTCTGTCTAGTAGTTGTATCTGTGTTACTCTAACCTTGTTTACTCACGTTCATCTCTTCCTAAGCCAGCTCAAGACCACAAGGTAAGTATATGCATCACACTCATGTGCATGAAGATCTCTTGCTATTGTACATATTGTTTGCAAGAAGGAATCATGAACATGAAGTTACAACTTCATATATTCACATCATTTGCTCTGATGCATATAGCCAAGATACATGTAACACATTGCTTGCTCAATCATGTTTATGCATTCACATGCTCTTACATTCCATATTGATATGATTGCATACATGTAGGGGGAGCCTATGCATGTTACATGTCTTTCCAAAGCTTTACTTGATATTCTCAATATATTAATCTAAAGCTTTGATGTATGTTGTCATCAATTACCAAAAAGGGGGAGATTGAAAGCACAAGTGCTCCCTGGGTGGTTTTGGTAATTAATGTCAACATATCTCTTGTTGGACTAATGTTTTCATCTAGTATATTTCAGACAAGTTCAACAAATGGAGTGGAGTGGACAAGAGGATATGGAACCCCTTGAAGAAGCTAAGGACAAAGGATTGGCTCAAGCTCAAAAGCTCAAGACTCGACATTTTCATTTTAGTGATCCAAGATCACATTGAGCCCATAGGAAAAGCCAATACTAGTAAAAGGGGATGACGTGTTGCTTAATGGGTTGCTTCCTCAAAGTGCTTAGTGATATGCTCCAAAGCCCTCAACCACTTTCTCATATCCACATATGTCCCAAACCAAAAAGTCAAACTTGGCCCCACCGAATCATTCTATCCGGTGCCACCGAGTTCTCTTGACATAGCCACTGCGAGAAACCCTAGTCACTTTGGTCTCACCGATGGGTTCTCGGTCTCACCTAGATGGGCTTGCAAGCTCTCTGTTGCCTGTTGCAATAATTTCGGTCTTACCCAGATTTGCAATCGGTCTCACCGAGTTTGCCTGACCAACTCTCTAGTTAGCTTATTACCAAAATTGGTGCTAGCGAGTGTGGAATAATGATGGGTCGGTGTGCTGAATTATCCTAGGCAATTGTTAACTAGACCGGTAGTCGTCATTGCAATTTCATATGAGGGAGAGGCATAACCTAACATACTTTCTCTTCTTGGATCATATTCACTTATGATTGGAACTCTAGCAAGCATCCGCAACTAAAATATCATTAAGGTAAAACCCAACCATAGCATTAAAGCATCAAGTCCCCTTTATCCCATACTCCACAACCCCCTTACTCGGGTTTATGCTTCTGTCACTCAAGCAACCCACTATAAGCGAATCATGAACGTATTGCAACACCCTACAGCGGGAATCCCTCACGCTTGCACGACACGGAGGGCACAATAGGACAACACAAAACATACAACTCGTACCAATCTAGATCATCAATCAACCCAAAGAAAAGGATATCTACTCAAAACATCATAGGATGGCAACACATCAATGGATCATAATATGCGGTATAAAGCACCATGTTCAAGTGGGGATTACAGTGGGGTGTGGGAGAGTGGACCGCGTAAAAGAGATGAGGATGGTGATGATGATGGTGATGTTGATGAAGACGATCACCGCGGCGATGATTCTCCTCCCGATGGCACTCCGGCACCATCGAGAGAGAGGAGGAGAGGTTCCCCCCTTGTGCTTCCTCCTCCATGGCCTCCCCCCTGGATGGGGAGAGGTTCTCCCTCTGGAGCTTGGCCTTCATGGCGATGATGGCCCCTCCATGATCCTCCTCCATGGCCTCCGCTGATGATGGCCCCCTCCGGCAGGGTTCTGGAGAGGGCCTAGATTGATTTCTCGTGGCTACAGAGGTTTGCGGCGGCGGAACTTCCGATCTAGGTTAATTTCTAGAGGTTTGGGTATTTATAGGAGAGGTTGGCGTCGAGAACAAGTCAGGGGGCCCCATTGGTAGTCCACGAGTCTCAGGTGCGCGCCCAGGGGGGTGGGCACGCCCCCCACCCTCATGGGGCCCACAGGACTCCCCTCCGGTAGATTTTTGTTCCGGTATTTATCATATTTTCCAGAAAAATTCTCCATTTATTTTCAGCGCATTCCGAGAACTTTTATTTCTGCACAAAAATAACACCACGGTAGTTCTGCTGAAAACATCGTCAGTCCGAGTTAGTTCTAATCAAATCATACCAAAATCATATAAAGCTATTGTAAACATGGCATGAATACTTCATAAATTATAGATACGTTGGAGACATATCAGCATCCCCAAGCTTAATTCCTGCTCGTGCTCGAGTAGGTAAATGATAAAAATAATAATTTATGAAGTGTGAATGCTAGCAAGTGCACAAGTTTGATCAATGATAATTTCAATCACCTTTTCTAGCATCATTATATGTCATAACAGTAGCTCATCTCATGAAACTTTTCATGATCAAGTAACAAGCTATTCACATGTTAAAGTATAGATCATAAACTTTCTTGAAACTAACAAACTATATTCTCAGCCATCAAACAATTGCAATTCATCTTATTTTCAGGAAGGGTCTATGTCAGAGCTTTGATTTAGCAAACTCCACATACTCAACTATCATTTAATCTTTCACAATTGCTAACACTCACATGATATTTATGGGTTCAAAGTTTTAATCGGACACAGAGAAAGACAAGGGCTTATAGATTCGCCTCCCAACCTTTTACCTCAAGGGTAAAGTCAACAATAATAGTTCATGATAACTTACATCCAATTGGATATATATATCAGGATCTTTCCAACACAATGCGCTTGCCAAAGGATAAAATGTAAAAAGGAAAGGTGAAGATCACCATGACTCTTGTATAAGGTATAAGACAAGAGTAATAGATAGGCCCTTCGCAGAGGGAATCAGAGGTTGTCATGTGCTTTTAAGGTTGGATGCACAAAATCGTAATGCAAAAGAACGTCACTTTATATTGCCTCTTGTGATAGAAACCTTTATTATGCAGTCCGTCGCTTTTATTTCTTCCCTATCACAAGTTCGTATAAAGCTTATTTTCTTCGCACTAATAGATCATACATATTTAGAGAGCAATTTTTATTGCATGCACCGATGGAAACTTACTTGAAGGATCTTACTCAATCCATAGGTAGCTATGGTGGACTCTCATGGCAAAACTAGTTTAAGGGATATTCAGAATCACAAGTAGTATCTCTACTTGGTGCAAAGAATTTGGCTAGCATGAGGGGGAAAGGCAAGCTCAGCATGTTGGATGATCCATGACAATATACCTTATTTCGGATATAAGTAAACATAACCCATTACATTGTGTTCCTTGTCCAACATCAACCTTTTAGCATGTCATCTTCCTTCAATATTCTTTCATGAATTGTTCAAGTGACCAATTCTACATTTGCTAACTTTCAATAAGTTTACTACCTATACTTATTATGTGTGAAGTCATTATCCCCATGTTATAAGCATATGAAACATATATAAATTCAGATTTATGATATTCAATTCATTCAACCATTTACTCATAGGATATACGTGAAGCACGTGAGTAAATGACAAACTACTCCAAAAAGATATAAGTGAAGAACACTGAGTAGGCAAATAATTAACTAGCCATGGGAGGATTCTATTTCATTCAAGATTTCAGATCCAATGGTTTTATTCAAACAGCAAGTAAAATTGAAAATACGATTCAAGAAAAACACATATCATGTGACAAATAAAAATATAGCTCTGAGTAAGGTATACCGATAGTTTTGAAGACGAAAGAGGGAATGCCTTCTGGGGAATCCCCAAGATTAGGCGCTTGAGTATTATTTGAATATTACCTTGGGGTGCCTTGGGCATCCCCAAGCTTAGGGTCTTTCCACTCCTTATTCTCCTCATATCGATACCTCGCTCAAAACTTGAAAACTTCAATCACACAAAACTTAACGGAACTTCGTGAGATAGGTTAGTATGATAAAGAGTAAACCATTCACTTTGGTATTGTAAACGAAATGGTTCATAATTGTTATCACACAATGCCTACTGTACCATATCATTTCTACAATTTATATTGAGAAATATAAGCCATAGAAACTAGAAAACAAGCAAACTATGCAATGAAAACAGAATCTGTCAGAAACAGAACAGTCTGTAATGATCTGAACAACAACCATACTTATGCTACTCCAAAAATTATGAAATAGATTGGTAGGCATGAGGAATTTTTCTATTAATCTTCTTCAAAGATAATCAACTCAAAAGCACTCTTTTGTAAAAAAAATGGCAGATAATCCCGTGAGCGCAAAGTTTCAGTTTTTTATAGCAAGATCACATTAACTTTCACCTGAGTCTTCCCAAAGGTCTTACTTGGCACTTTATTGAGACAAAAGATATAAAACATGACTACTACAGTACCTTAATCATGTAAACACAAAAAAAACAGTAAGGGTAAATATTGGGTTGTCTCCCAACAAGCGCTTTTCTTTAATGCCTTTTAGCTAGGCGTGATGATTTCAATGATGCTCACATAAAAGATAAGAATTGAAACATAAAGAGAGCATCATGAAGAATATGACTAGCACATTTGAATCTAACCCAATTCCTATGCCTAGGGATTTTGTGAACACATAATTTATAGGAACAAGAATCAATTAGCATAGGAAGGCAAAACAAGTATAACTTCAAAACTTTAAGCACATAGAGAGTAAACTTGATATTATTGCAACTCCTACAAGCATATATTACTCCCTCATAATAACTTTTAGTAGCATCATGAATAAATTCAACAATATAACTATCACATAAAGCATTCTTTTCATGATCTACAAGCATAGAAATTTTTCTACTCTCCACATAAGCAAAATTCTTCTCATTCGGAATAGTGGGATCACTAATTCCTAAAGTTGACACTCTTCCAAACCCGCTTTAGATGATAGTATTATTCATAATCCAAAAGATATAAGTGAATTTCATGGAGCATTCTACAATTAATATAGACTAACCAATATCCAAGCTCAAAATATATAAGTGAAGCACATGAAGCATTCTATAAAACCATACTCAAAAGATTTAAGTGAAGCACAAAGAGCAATTCTATAAGATCAAGCACATGAAGTATTCTAAAAATCAAGGAAGGGATATCTCATACTAGCATGGTTCTTAAATAAAAAAAGAAAAACACAAAGGACACAAATCATGTGAACAAAATAAAAACTGAGGTATACCGATAATTGTTGAAGAAGAAAGATGGGATGCCAACTGGGGCATCCCCAAGATTAGATGCTTGAGTATCCTTGGAATATTTACTTGGGGTGCCTTGGGTATCCCCAAGATTTAACTCTTGCCTCTCTCTATTCTTCTCACATTGATAGCTCCTCGATCTTCGAACACTTCATCCACACAAAACTTTAACAAAAACTTTGTGAGATCCGTTAGCGTAATAAAGCAAACTACCACTTTAAGGTACTGTAATAAACTCATTATTTATTTATATTGGTGTTAAAACTACTGTATTCCAACTTCTCTATAGTTCATACCCCCCGATACTATCCATAGATTCATCAAAATAAGCAAACAACACGCGAAAAACAGAATCTGTCAAAAACAGGACAGTCTGTAGTAATATGGAAGTTTAGTAAACTTCTGTAACTCCAAAAATTATGAAATAAATATGAAAATTTGAAAAATTTGTACATAATTAATGTGCAAAAATTTTCAGACCCATTTGACCTTCCAGTAAAAAATGTAAAATCATGCGCTACAAACAAAGTTTCTATTTTTGTTCTGCACATAGTAAACAAGCAATCTAATCATCCTAAAACCAAAGCTTGGCACATTATTTTTATAATACAATGGATATATACAAAGGTGATAATCATTTACAGAGAAACTTCCATGAAAAATTCTACATTGTTTCCGTGAGCACGAACACAAGTGCTCAAGGTCGACCCTCACTTCTTCAATGCATAACTTTCCAATCACTTCTCTTTTTGAAAAACATTTTAGGCATGAGAGGCAAGTAAAAAAATTGTATTTCCATATTTAAAAAATTATGTTTCACCCACAACTAAACATAAAAAAAGTAAAAACAAAATCTACTTAGTGAAGAAAGCAAACAAGCACACACGAGAATATCAACCCCACGCTATTGCTCCCCGGCAACGGCGCCAGAAAAGAGCTTGATAATCCTCAAGTGCAGGGAATCATCATAGCAATTCCCAAAGGTGGAAGTGAGAAGTATGGAGTGCCGAACCCACAAGGAGCTAAAGGTAATATCAATATTCTCTCAAGTCCTATCTGCCATTGATACGACTCTACGTACACCGGACGTTTGCTTCCAACTAGAAACAAGAAATAACTTTTGTCGGTGTACTAAAGTAGGGGTACCTTAGTACCCCAGACTTGTGCACGGGCAGTCGTAGCACCCTGCGGCAAGGCCCGCCCCGGAAGCGCCAAGAGAAGACCAAGCATTCAGGACAAGGCCCCCGGCAAGAGGAGCTTGCCGGGCCAAGAAGACAAGGCCCCCGGCAAGAGGAGCTTGCCGGGCCGGGAAGACAAGACCCCGGCAAGAGGAGCTTGCCGGGACGACTGAGCCCATGTAAGGCCATCCAAGAACAAAGTATACGAGACAGAAGATCGAGCCCCCGACAAGAGGAGCTTGTCGGGAAGGCCGAACCCAGGCACCACAAGAGAAGCCCGCCGTGGCGCGCCGAGCGCCCCGGCAAGGCCTGATAGCTGGCACGCTATCAGGCACAGGAAGACGACCCCCGCGGCAAGCCACTTGCCGCGGCAAGATCGCCACCTCAAGACTGCGCTCCAGCTCGCCCGCCCACGCGTCGCTCCGGGGCTTCCCCCGAAGGCACGTGGCGAGGCACCGCGCCGCCTGGGGCATGAAGCGGCATGCAGCCGCCATCGTGGCGAACGGTTGCGCACCTAACGGTCCGCCTCGGTGCTGTCCGGGCGACCGTGACGGGCATTTAATGCCCTTGTCCCCTACCGTCAGAAGTAGGTATGATAACACTGTGCCGCACTGTAGCGCCACCGTTCCCGCACTATTACAGCTACCACCCCTTTTACACTTTTACCCCTTTCTCTTACGTTGACACCTGTCGGTGACCCCTTTGCGCTATAAAAGGAGGCCCGTGTGCAACGTAGAAGGGGTTCGGTTCGGAGATTCGGCATCCAGACAGCCATACGCTCGGTGCAGCTAGCTCCCCAAGCTCCCGAGCTCCCCAGTTCAATACAACCAAGCAGGAGTAGGGTTTTACGCGTCCATCGCGGCCCGAACCTGGGTAAACCGCTCGTGTGCCCGCCTCGATCTGCTCTCTGTGCTCCCTCCGCCCCCTCACCGGACAACGAAAGGGGCTCCGGCCCCATAGGTGCTCGCGGGGGGACGCCCGTCCGCCCCGACATCTTTGGCGCGCCAGGTAGGGGGTGCGTCGAGGTTGTGCGGATCAGATCCTGCGTTCGCGCGAGCGCGCTCTTCGTCAGCTTCTCCGAACTCGCTAGCTTCATCAACACCATGGCCCCGAAGAAGAAGGCTTCGGAGGCCGCGGGCCCGTCCGCGTCACTCCCACCGCTACCGGAGCCAACGGTGGGCGGGGGAGACGTCGTCGGAGTGGTGGCCACCGGCGAGAACACTCGCGGTGCCGCCAAATCCAAGAACAGGGCGGACGACCGAGCCTCGGCCTCCGAGGACGCGCCGCATCCGTCCCTTCAAACGACGACCCAGCAGCGCCATGCCACGGGAGGTGGCATCCGCTTGCTGGAACAAGGGCAAACAGGAGGTTCGCGGGACGCCGCGGGCCCCCGTCCGGACACGGGCAAGGCGAGGGCGCCGGGGAGGGACCCCGCTCTTTCTAACATTGTTAGGAGTCCGAGCGCATCCCGCTCCTCGCGCCACTCGCCCCCGCTCCCCTCCACTCCGGCAGAAGCGCTCGCGAGAGCGCAACTGCTCCTCGACTACCCTCCAGCGGCTGGCAAGGCCGAAAGCTGGAGGGCCACCATCCAGAGCCTGATCGCCTTCGCCAACAACGACACGCCGCAGCGGCCGGTGACCTCACGGCCCCGGCAGGTCGAGAAGACGAAGGCCGACGGCGACAAGACCGCCGGAGGTGCGACCACCATGCACTCCCCGGCGCAGAAGCAGAAGACGCCGCCCCGCTGGAACAACGCCGACGACGGCTCCACAGCGTCGTCGGACCCGCGGACTCGCCGGGACCAGCGCCAAGTCCTCGACGAGCGGCAGCAAGAAGACGCTCGAACAAGGATTGAGCGCCGCCGAGAAACTCGGCGGCAATCAGACCAGCGGGCTGGGAACGCTGTCGACGCGTACGCGCCCGGTGAACCAGGTGACTTACCGTACGCGGCAGGTTGCCCTGCGTTCACCCGCGAGCTGCGACGCGTCCGGTGGCCCAGCACGAAGAACTTCAAGCCCGACGTACCGGAGAAATACGACGGCAGGACGCACCCCTCGGAGTTTCTCAGCATCTACACAATCGCTGTACAAGCCGCCGGGGGGCGCGACGAGAGGATATTGGCGAACTACTTCCCGCTCGTGCTTAAGCCGAACGTTCGTTCGTGGCTTATGCACTTGCCGGAAGGCTCCATCTCTTCCTGGGCGGATCTTTGCCATCAGTTTGTTGGCGCCTTCACAGGCGGCCACAAACCTCATGGCCAGGATAGCGACCTCCACATCCTAGCCCAGAAGGAAGGAGAACCCCTGCGCAAGTACATCCAGCGCTTCAGCCGCGTGCATCGCAACATCCCCGACGTTCACCCTGCCGCGGTTATCAGCGCGTTCCACCAGAACGTGCGCAACCGCCGCATGCGTGAAGAGATGGCCATGACCAAGATCCGGGACGTCAGCGAGCTATATGCCTTGGCTGACAAGTGCGCGCGCGCGGAGGAGGGGAGGAAACTCCCCGGGGAGGATGCTGGCGCAGGAGAAAGCGACAGTGACGACACCGCCCCGGCGAAGAGGAGCCAGCGGCGGAATAATAGGAGGAAGAACAGGAAAGAGGTGCTTGCCGTCGAGGGGTCCGGCAAGGAGGCTCCCGCCAAGCAAACGCAGGCTGGCGGCTCCGGCAAGGAGCCTGCCCCCGTGGCGGCAGCCGACAAGCAGGACGGCTCCGACAAGCAATACTGCAAGATCCACCGCACCAAGGGCCACGATCTCTCCAACTGCAAAAGCGTCGAGTACCTCGTCATGCAGCAGAAGGCTGAGTACGAGAGGCGCGACAAGGGGAAGGCCCAGGGTGGGGGTGGCGAACCAAGCAAGAAGCGGCCGCCCGTCGGCCGGGGAGGACGCCGCGGCAAGGCCAAGCAGCGGCAAGGCGATCGGCCTCCCCGGGGCCGCGACGAGGATGAAGAGGACGACGACGAAGACGTGGAAGACGAAGATAACAGCGAGCAGGAGTTCCAGAAGGCCACGGAGGTCCTATGCGTTGACGGCGGCGCCTCTCTGCACACCTCCCACCGCCAGCTTAAGCGGTGGGCGCGAGAGGTGAACGCAGCAGAGCCGCCCGTGGAGTCGCGCAGGCTCCTCAAATGGTCCAGCACGCCCATCATTTTCGATCTTGAGGATCACCCCGACCGCACAACCGCGGTCGGGTGCTTGCCAATGCTGGTCTCACCCACCATCCGCAACCTCAAGGTCACCAAAATGTTGGTAGACGGCGGGGCCGGGCTGAACTTGATCTCCTCCGCTGTGATCAAGAAACTCCAGATCCCAGACGGCGAGCTCGAAGAGACCGGATCCTTCCAAGGAATCAACCCGGGGAGGAGCAAGCCCAAGGGGAAGATTACTCTACCGGTGACCTTTGGCGGCGAGCTTAACTTCAGGACTGAGCGTATCACGTTCGACGTCGCCGATATCCCGTTACCATACAATGGGATCCTTGGCCGTCCCGCTCTCGCCAAGTTCATGGCGGCTTCCCACCACGCCTACAACGTGCTCAAGATGCCGGGGCCGATAAGCGTCATCACTGTCCATGGCGACAAAAAGGATGCGCTTATCTGCGCCGACAA
Organism: Aegilops umbellulata; assembly: GCA_032464435.1. Classification (NCBI taxonomy): domain Eukaryota; kingdom Viridiplantae; phylum Streptophyta; class Magnoliopsida; order Poales; family Poaceae; genus Aegilops; species Aegilops umbellulata. The sequence continues at coordinate 295,530,227 of CP136060.1, forward strand.
GATCTACCGGGATGTAGCAGCCGCGGCAGAGAAGGACACACTTGCCGCTGAAGCCCCCGGGGGGAAGAAGACAAAGACCAAGCCCGGTAAGTGCTCTGGGGCCCACTCCGGCAACCGCACCTCTTCGGAGTGCTGCGCCGCCGTCGAGGACGTTCCATCGAGCTCCGCCGGCAAGTACAGGAAGGGAATGACCGCTCCGCCGGCAACCAAGAAGGTGTCCGCCAAGGAGGACGGCACTGGCGGTACCTTCACCATCAGTGCCACGCTTGACAGCAAATAGGAAAGCGCGCTCGTCGCCTTCCTACGGGCGAATGACGACGTGTTTGCATGGCAACCGTCCGACATCCCCGGTGTTCCCAGGAGGGTGATTGAGCACAAGCTCGCTGTCTGTCCTCACGCGCGACCCGTCAAGCAGAAAGTGAGAAAGCAAGCCGTGGAGCGCCAGGAATTCATCAGCGAAGAGATCAAGAAGCTAGAGGCAGCAGGCCTAGTGAGAGGTGTGATCCATCCAACGTGGCTGGCCAATCCGGTCGTCGTGCGCAAAGCCAATGGGAAGTGGAGACTGTGCATAGATTTCACCGACGTGAATAAAGCATGTCCCAAAGATCCATTTCCCTTGCCGCGCATTGACCAGATTGTTGACTCCACTGCCGGATGCGAGCTACTCTCTTTTCTTGATGCATATTCAGGCTACCACCAAGTCTTTATGGCCAAGGAAGATGAAGAGAAGACCGCATTTATCACTCCGTGCGGCACCTATTGCTTCATACGCATGCCGTTTGGACTGAAGAATGCGGGATCAACGTTTGCAAGGGTAGTGCACTCTGCTTTCGAGCCGCAGATCCATAGGAACGTGGAGGCCTACATGGATGATATCATGGTGAAGAGCAGGAGCAAGGAAACCCTGGTCCAAGATCTGGAAGAGACATTTCAGAACTTGCGCAAGATACAGCTCAAGCTGAACCCCGAGAAGTGCGTTTTCGGAGTCCCCTCCGGCAAGCTTCTCGGGTTCTTTGTGTCACAGAGGGGGATTGAAGCTAATCCCGACAAGATCAAAGCCATCGAGCAGATCGAAGCCCCAGAGCGCGTCAAGGACGTCAGAAAGCTTGCCGGTTGTGTGGCCGCCCTCAGTCGGTTCATTTCAAGGTCTGCAGAACGCGCCCTGCCCTTCTTTAAAATCTTGAAGAAGGCAGGCCCCATGCAGTGGACTCCAGAAGCGGAGGCAGCGCTGCAAGATTTGAAAAGGTACCTATCCTCCCCTCCAATACTTGTCGCACCTAGACCACAGGAAAAGTTGTTGCTATACCTAGCGGCAACCAACCAGGTGGTTAGTGCTGCGTTAGTGGCGGAGAGGGAGGCCGACGAGGAGCCTATACCACCTACAAGCGAGTCCAGCGACGAGCGGGGGGCTGCTCCAGCAAGCTCTGGCCCCGACAAGGGCCACCCTGCACAGGAACAGGATGGAGCGCGGAAGAAGATGGTGCAGCGCCCGGTGTATTTTGTAAGTTCCCTCTTGCAGGGGGCTAGATCAAGATAGTCCGGGGTGCAGAAATTGCTTTTCGGCCTCCTCATGGCCTCGAGAAAGCTGCGCCATTACTTCCAAGCGCATGAGATAACAGTAGTCACTCGCTTTCCGCTGAAGAGGATATTGCACAATCCAGAGGCAACAGGCAGGATCGTCGAGTGGGCACTGGAGCTGTCGAGCTTTGGGCTCAAGTTTGAAAGTACTTCAACCATACAGAGCCGGGCTTTGGCAGAATTCATAGCTGAGTGGACCCCGACGCCAGATGGAGAAGGCCAAGAAACAAGCGCGCCCGTACAAGGAGCAACAAGCGAGTGGGTAATGTACTTCGATGGTGCCTTTTCGCTGCAAGGCGCCGGTGCTGGCGTGGTACTCATCGCGCCCACCGGAGAGCACCTCAAGTATGTTATCCAGATGCACTTCCCAAGAGAGCAAGCTACCAACAATACTGCTGAGTATGAAGGCTTGCTCGCCGGCCTCAGGATTGCGGCCGAACTTGGGATCAGAAAGCTGATCGTGCGGGGAGATTCTCAACTGGTGGTCCGGCAAGTCAACAAGAGCTACCAGAGCCCTCTGATGGAAGCTTACGTCGATGAAGTGAGGAAGCTGGAAGAACACTTTGAAGGGCTGCAAATGGAGCACGTCGCGAGAGCTCAGAATGAGATAGCAGACGGCCTTTCGAAGTGTGCTTCGCTGAAGTTACCTGTGGAACCAGGGACCTTCTTGCTCAAGCTGACTCAACCATCCGTTACACCATCAGTTGGGCAGTCCAAGAAAAGGAAGTTGGTCTCCGGCGACTACTCGCAGGCGGACCTCCCTGAGACCGCCGCCAAGGTCCCCAAGATCAACAACCAGAACGCCGGGGGACAGCCCGCTCCTGCGGATCCCAGGGTCCGTCCAGTCGAAGCCGGTGTCCCCGGTAAGCCTCGCCCCAGCGAGCTGATCAGCAGCCTGAACGCCGAGGGACAGCCCGCTCCTGCGGATCCAAGGATCCGTCCAGTCGAAGCAGGTATCCCCGATGAGCCTTGCTCCGGCGAGCGGATCAACAATCCGAACGCTGAGGAACAGTCCGCTCCTGCGGGTCCGAGGGTCCGTCCAGTGGAAGCAGAGGTTCCCGACAAGCTTTGCCCCGGCAAGCTTGCCGGGGGATCACCGGCTCCGGCTGAACCAGAGGTTCTTGCCGTAGAAGCCGGGGTCCCCGCAGCGGCCTTCATGCCTTTAGTCCTTGCCGTCGAGCCCCGGGCTCCGGCATGGGCACGGCAGATCGTCCGTTTTCTGCAAACTGGAGAACTTCCCGACGACCCAGAAGAGGTGGAGAAGATCACCAGGCAGTCAAGTATGTACCAGTTCGTGGACAACGAGTTGTACAGAAGGAGACTCAACGGTGTCAGATTGAAGTGCATCTCCAGGGAAGATGGACAGAAGCTGTTGGCAGAGATACACAGAGGCATATGCGGCCATCACATTGGCGCAAGAGCACTTGTCGGGAAAGCCTTCCGGCAAGGGTTCTTCTGGCAAGAAGCCCTCCAAGATGCAACTGCACTAGTAACCAAGTGTGAAGCGTGCCAGTTCCATGCAAAACAGATTCATCAGCCAGCTCAAGCTCTCCAAACAATCCCTTTGTCCTGGCCCTTCTCGGTCTGGGGGCTCGATATCCTCGGCCCTTTTCCCCGAGCCGTCGGGGGCTTCGAGTACTTGTACGTTGCAATCGACAAGTTCACGAAGTGGCCAGAAGTGGAGCCAGTGAGGAAGGTGACCGCGCAGTCAGCAGTCAAGTTCTTCCGGTCGATCGTCTGCCGTTTCGGAATCCCCAACATAGTCATCACCGACAACGGGACACAATTTACAAGTCGCGCCTTCATGCAATACGCCCAGGATCTCGGCACCAAGGTCTGTTTCGCTTCGGTTGCTCACCCCAGGAGCAACGGTCAAGCAGAAAGGGCCAACGCTGAAGTGCTGCGCGGACTCAAGACCAGGACCTTCGACAGGCTGCACAAGTGCGGAAGAAATTGGATTGAGGAGCTGCCGGCGGCTCTTTGGTCGATCAGGACGACACCAAGTCGAGCCACCGGACAGACACCTTTCGCTCTAGTCTATGGAGCGGAAGCAGTTATCCCCACGGAACTCGTATACGGATCTTCTCGGGTGCTCGCTTATGATGAGCTCGAGCAAGAGCGGCTGCGCCAAGATGACGCGCTGCTCCTTGAGGAAGGACGTCTCCAGGCTGCGGTACGAGCCGCTCGATACCAGCAAGCCTTGCGTCGCTACCATAGCCGCAAGGTCAAGGCCAGGAGTCTCGAAGAGGGCGACCTTGTTCTTCGGCGCACTCAGTCGGCCAAGAATTCCAACAAGTTGACGCCAAAGTGGGAAGGACCTTATCGGGTGAGACGAGTCACGAGGCCTGGCGCTGTCCGCCTCGAGACCGAAGAAGGCGTACCAGTGAGCAACTCCTGGAACATAGAGCATCTTCGCAAGTTTCACCCGTAAGGCGCGGTTGCCGTGACCCGCTCCGGCAACCATCGGTTTGTACAGGCCTTGCCGCTGCTGCATGTAACCCCTTGTACAAAGCCAGGCGAAGCCCCTGGCGCCAGATAAAGTTGCCCTGTTAGGCGACCTTGTTCTTAGGCACGTTCAGTCGGCCAAGAATTATAACAAGTTGACGCCGAAGCAGGAAGGCCCTTGTCGGGTGGAACGAGTCGCGAGGCCCGGCGCTGTCCGCCTCAAGACCGAAGAGGGCCTACCAGCGAGCAACTCCTGGGAATACAGAGCATCTTCGCGAGTTCCGCCCACTAGGCGCGGTTGCCGTGACCCGCTCCGGCAACCATCGGTTTGTACAGGCCTTGCCGCTGCTGCATGTAACCCCTTGTACAAAGCCAGGCGAAGCCCCTGGCACCAGATAAAGTTGCCCTGTTAGGCGACCTTGTTCTTAGGCACGTTCAGTCGGCCAAGAATTATAACAAGTCGACGCCGAAGCAGGAAGGCCCTTATCGGGCGAGACGAGTCGCGAGGCCCGGCGCTGTCCGCCTCAAGACCGAAGAGGGCCTACCAGCGAGCAACTCCTGGGAACATAGAGCATCTTCGCAAGTTTCGCCCATAAGGCGCGGTTGCCGTGATCCGCTCCGGCAACCACCGGTTTGTGCAGGCCTTGCCGATGTTGCATTTAAGCCCTCGTACAAAGCCAGGCGAAGCCCCTGGCCGAAGATAAAGAAGCGCTGGCGCCCTAGATTTTAGCATGCATGCTGAGTCAGAGTCTCGTCCTTGGTTAGGGTTGTCAGTTCCTAACTGTCGCTAACCCCTAACTTAGAGGTCGAGTCCGCGTCTTTTTCCCATCCTTCCCCTTTTGGCTCGCAGGAATTGAATGTCCTTGCCGGGCCGCTCGAGGACAAGGAAGAGGAGAAGGACGAGCCAACACCTACGCCCCGGCGAGCCAGAGTCGCCGGGGGCTACAACCTCAGATAAGTTTTTGCATCCCTCATCATGCATTCTCTTATGGGCTGTGGGATTTGAAAGCCTCCTTCCCTCCTAGAAAGCTACCGTGCTCTCTTAGCGGCAAGCCCCAGAGCGCGTTCCTGGGGCCCGTTTCGATAGCAGCCGCGGCAGCAAGAGGGAGGGAAGCGAGGGGCCAGGACCCGCCTGCTCCCCGCCTCCGCCAAGGGCGTGAGAAAGGTCGAGCAGTGCGGGGGAACGGCTGGGCCTGTTGCCGGGCGAGAACTGTCTATCTTAACGATGTAAAGGATTCGTTCCTTACCGCGGTTTCCACCCGCGAGACAAATGATCCGGCAAACATCCCCTTTTCATTAAAAACATTCCACTCAGGTACAGTTCAGAGAGAATGAAAAACATGAAAAGAGGGATTACAAGGCTTAAACGCAACTAAGGCCCGAAGGCTTACAAGCTGAAAAGAGATAAGGTGCCCGTAATCCCTTTCTTGTCTCTCTCCTCAGGAGGTAGGGCAAGTAGGCGAAGAGGGCGAAAGGGGCACCTAGATGAGCTACGGGTGGCAGAAGGCACCAAGAGAAGATCCGGGGGCTCCGCCCGGGGGTCTCCGGAGGCTGGAGAAGACGGAGGCGCCGGAGGCAGAGCTGGAAGATGAGGCAGCGGCCTTGCCGCCAGCCTCTTCCTCTTCCGCAGCCTCGCCACTCCGGCCGCCCGAGGAGATCAAGCCCCCGGCAAGAGGAGCTTGCCGGGCCGAAGAGAAGACCCCGGTGGTCGTCACCGAGAGCAAGGGTGATGACGGCGTCTGGGGCGCATCTGGAACACGAGGCGCCGGAACGTCAGCCAGCTGTCGAAGTCGGCCCGTACTCCGACTTCGCAGCCTTCGACGTCCGCCCTCTGTCCTCCTCAGCAGCCCCCCCTACGCCAGTCGCCCAAGGAGACGACCCCGGGGAGTTCACGGAGCCCGGCGCGGTCGATGGGGCCGCCGGCGCCACCCGGAGCTGCGGCCGACGCCTAGTCGTACCCGTCATCCCGGCGGCTGCTCCCCTCGTCGTCGCTGTCGCTCCCCTCCTCGTCACTCTCGCTCGAGGAGGAGCTATCTTCGCAGCACCGGGCCCGGATACCGAAGCCCCAGAAGGCCTTGACGGAGAGGAGGTCCTCCCCCACTAGCTTAAAGTGGAGGGTGAACCCCTCCGTCAAGCTGTGTATCCGGGCGAACGTCTTCCACCCGCGGCCCAGACACACCACGCCGGGGGCTCGGGACTCGACGTGGACTCGCGTTCCACTGATCCCGCAGCCTCTCATGCGCAGGTTTAGCGTCTCGGGCCGCTCCACCTCCAACACGTTCGCGAATGGAGCGGGAAGCCGGAGGTGGCGACGAGGCGCCCGGCGCAGCCTAATAATGAATTCACGGGGGTCGTCCCCGAGATGGACCGCGGGAAGGAACGGAGCCGCTGGCGGGGGCAAGGGCGGCGCACCGATCCGTCCGCCCCGAGCGCCTCGGCCCCGTCCACGACCTCGTCCGCGACCTCGCCCTCTCCCTCTTCCCCCGACGATCGGCTCCGCCGCCGCGGGCACAAGGGGAGGAGGGGCGCGTTGCCGAGCAGACACCCTCGCGGCAACCGAAGAAGAACCAGGGTTCCCCCCCTCCATCACAGATGGGGGAAGGAAACCAGGAGCAGAAGGAGGAAGGAGATGGAGTGCGTATTTCCGTCGCCCCCTCTCGCTCCTTATAAAGGAGAGGAGTGGGACCGCGGCCGCCCCGCTCCTCCAATAGAAGCGGAGGAAGGGCAGGCGACTGGGGCCGACCCACTGCATCGGCCCGCGCCGGCCCGACTCCCTGCCTCCGCCGCCGCGACTCCGAGCGCATGAGGACCGCGTGGTGGGCGCGCAGAACCGAGGCGACGGGTGGGATGACCTCTCCCCATCCCGTGACTATGGGGAACGGACGCCTCGAAAGCCGCGCCCCACCCCCGTTCATTTATTGAGCCGCGCCTCCGCACCTCCCTCCACTTAAAGAGGGAACGGGCGTTTTCGCCCCCATGACGCCGCGGTAAGCGCGCGCCGCCCGGGGAAGGCGCGGCGGATGCGGAGTTAAGGAGCAGCGCGACCAAGGCCATGCGTGCCCGTGCACCGTTAGGGCCTGGCCCAACAACGCTCGGCACCATGTGTGGCCCAGGCCCGGGGGCTCCTGTCGGTGTACTAAAGTAGGGGTACCTTAGTACCCCAGACTTGTGCACGGGCAGTCGTAGCACCCTGCGGCAAGGCCCGCCCCGGAAGCGCCAAGAGAAGACCAAGCATTCAGGACAAGGCCCCCGGCAAGAGGAGCTTGCCGGGCCAAGAAGACAAGGCCCCCGGCAAGAGGAGCTTGCCGGGCCGGGAAGACAAGACCCCGGCAAGAGGAGCTTGCCGGGACGACTGAGCCCATGTAAGGCCATCCAAGAACAAAGTATACGAGACAGAAGATCGAGCCCCCGACAAGAGGAGCTTGTCGGGAAGGCCGAACCCAGGCACCACAAGAGAAGCCCGCCGTGGCGCGCCGAGCGCCCCGGCAAGGCCTGATAGCTGGCACGCTATCAGGCACAGGAAGACGACCCCCGCGGCAAGCCACTTGCCGCGGCAAGATCGCCACCTCAAGACTGCGCTCCAGCTCGCCCGCCCACGCGTCGCTCCGGGGCTTCCCCCGAAGGCACGTGGCGAGGCACCGCGCAGCCTGGGGCATGCAGCGGCATGCAGCCGCCATCGTGGCGAACGGTGGCGCACCTAACGGTCCGCCTCGGTGCTGTCCGGGCGACCGTGACGGGCATTTAATGCCCTTGTCCCCTACCGTCAGAAGTAGGTATGATAACACTGTGCCGCACTGTAGCGCCACCGTTCCCGCACTATTACAGCTACCACCCCTTTTACACTTTTACCCCTTTCTCTTACATTGACACCTGTCGGTGACCCCTTTGCGCTATAAAAGGAGGCCCGTGTGCAACGTAGAAGGGGTTCGGTTCGGAGATTCGGCATCCAGACAGCCATACGCTCGGTGCAGCTAGCTCCCCAAGCTCCCGAGCTCCCCAGTTCAATACAACCAAGCAGGAGTAGGGTTTTACGCGTCCATCGCGGCCCGAACCTGGGTAAACCGCTCGTGTGCCCGCCTCGATCTGCTCTCTGTGCTCCCTCCGCCCCCCTCACCGGACAACGAAAGGGGCTCCGGCCCCATAGGTGCTCGCGGGGGGACGCCCGTCCGCCCCGACAACTTTGCATGATATCAGAGAGCTAAAACATAAAAGTAGGTGCTGTAATCATAAAGTTAGAATATAATACTAAATATTATAAATAGCGAGTGTGGAATAGTGATGGGTTGGTGTGCGGAATTATCCTAGGCAATTGTTAACAAGACCAGTAGTCCTCATTGCAATTTCATATGAGGGAGAGGCATATGCTAACATACTTTCTCTTCTTGGATCATATGCACTTATGATTGGAACTCTAGCAAGCATCCTCAACTACTAAAGATCATTAATGTAAAATCCAACCATAGCATTAAAGCATCAAGTCCCCTTTATCCCATACGCCACCCCCTTACTCGGGTTTATGCTTCTGTCATTCAAGCAACCCACTATAAGAGAATCATGAACGTATTGCAACACCCTACAACGGGAATCCCTCACGCTTGCGCGACACGGAAGGCACAATAGGACAGCACCAAAATAAAACATACAACTCGTACCAATCTAGATCATCAATCAACCCAAAGAAAAAGGATATCTACTCAAAACGTCATAGGATGGCAACACATCATTGGATCATAATATGTGGCATAAAGCACCAAGTTCAAGTAGGGATTACAGCAGGGGTCGGGAGAGTGGACCGCGTAAAAGAGATGAGGATGGTGATGATGATGGTGATGTTGATGAAGACGATCACCGCGGCGATGATTCCCCTCCTGATGGCACTCCAGTGCCACCGAGGGAGAGGAGGAGAGGTTCTCCCCCTTGTGCTTCCTCCTCCATGGCCTCCCCAATGGATGGGGAGAGATTCTCCCTCTAGATCTTGGCCTTCATGGCGATGATGGCCCCTCCGGGAACCTCCTCCATGGCCTCCGGTGAAGATGGCCCCTCCGACAGGGTGCCGGAGAGGGCCTAGAATGATTTCTCGTGGCTACAGAGGCTTGCGGTGGCGGAACTTCCGATCTAGGTTAATTTCTGGAGGTTTGGGTATTAATAGGAGAGGTTGGCGTCGAGAACAAGTCAGGGGCCCCACGGGTAGTCCACGAGGCACAGGAGCGCACCCGGAGGGGTTGGGCACACCCCCCACTCTCGTGGGGCCCACGGGACTCCCCTCCGGTAGATTTTTGTTCCATTATTTTTCATATTTTCCAGAAAAATTCTGCGTTGATTTTCAGCGCATTCCGATAACTTTTATTTCTGCACAAAAACAACACCACCGTAGTTCTGCTGAAAACAACGTTAGTCCGGGTTAGTTCTAATCAAATCATACCAAAATCATATAAAACTATTTTAAACATGGCATGAATACTTCATAAATTATAGATACGTTGGAGACGTATCAGGTCCCACCGAGTTCGTGTAATCGGTCAAACCGAGATGAGGTTTTACCCTAACCCTAGCACATCGTTCCCACCGAGTTGATCATATCGTTCCCACCGAAATGCCTAACGGTCACATTTTGGACTGAATCGGTCCGACCAAGTTCCATTATTCGGTCCCACCGAGTTTGGTGATTTGTGTGTAACGGTTAGATTTTGTGTGGAGGCTATATATACCCCTCCACCCACTCTTCATTTGTGAGGAGAGCCATCAGAACATGCCTACACTTCTAGCATACATTTTCTGAGAGAGAACCACCTACTCATGTGTTGAGGTTAAGATATTCCATTCCAACCACATAAATCTTGATCTCTAGCCTTCTCCAACTTGCTTTCCACTCAAATCATCTTTCCACCAAATCCAAAACTGTGAGAGTGAGAGAGTTGAGTGTTGGGGAGACTATCATTTGAAGCACAAGAGCAAGGAGTTCATCATCAACACGCCATCTATTACCTTTTGGAGAGTGGTGTCTCCTAGATTGCTTAGGTGTCACTTAGGAGCCTCCGTCAAGATTGTGGAGTTGAACCAAGGAGTTTTACGGGCAAGGAGATCGCCTACTTCGTGAAGATCTACCCTAGTGAGCCAGGTCCTTCGTGGGCGATGGCCATGGTGGGATAGACAAGGTTGCTTCTTCGTGGACCCTTCATGGGTGGAGCCCTCCATGGACTCACGCAACCGTTACCCTTCGTGAGTTGAAGTCTCCATCAACGTGGATGTACGATAGCACCACCTATCGGAACCACGCCAAAACTCTCCGTGTCTCCAATTGCGTTTGCATACTCCAATCCCATCCCTTTACATTCTTGCAACTTGCATGCTTTACTTTCCGTTGCCCATATACTCTTGCCATGCTTGCATGAATGTATTGTGAATGTTTAAACCTGTGCTAAAACTCTACCTTAACTTGAGGAAAATAAAAACTGCAACTTTTCTTTGTTAAGATTCTATTCACCCCCCCTCTAGACACCTCTTCTCGATCCTTTCAACCCCCTGGGCCGTGCCCCCTGCCTCATGGGCCCCCTGAGACTCCACCGACCTCAACTTCAACTCCATATATTCATGTTCAGAGAGAAAAAATCAAAGAGGATGATTCATCGCGTTTTACGATACGGAGCCACCGCCAAGCCCTAATCTCTCTCGGGAGGGCTGATCTGTGATCCGTTCGGGGCTCCGGAGAGGGGAATCCGTCGCTGTCGTCATGATCAACCATCCTCCATCACCAATTTCATGATGCTCACCGTCGTGCGTGAGTAACTCCATTGTAGGCTTGCTGAACGGTGATGGGTTGGATGAGATTTATTATGTAATCAAGTTAGTTTTATTAGAGTTTGATCCCTAGTATCCATTATGTTCTGAGATTGATGTTGCTATGACTTTGCTATGCTTAATGCTTGTCACTAAGGCCTGAGTTCCATGATTTCATATCTGAACCTATTATGTTTTCATGAATATATGTGAGTTCTTGATCCTATCTTGCAAGTCAATAGTCACCTACTATGTGTTATGATCTGGTAACCCCGAAGTGACAATAATCGGGACCACTCCCGGTGATGATCGTAGTTTGAGGAGTTCATGTATTCACTAAGTGTTAATGCTTTGGTTCGGTACTCTATTAAAAGGAGGCCTTAATATCCCTTAGGTTCCAATAGGACCCCGCTACCACGGGAGGGTTGGACAAAAGATGTCATGCAAGTTCTTTTCCATAAGCACGTATGACTATATTCGGAATACATCCCTACATTACAATGATGAATTGGAGCTAGTTCTGTGTCACCCTATGTTATAACTGTTGCATGAGGAATTGCATCGGACATAATTATCCATCACTGATCCAATGCCTACGAGCTTTTCACATATTGATCTTTGCTTAGTTACTTTACCATTGCCACTGTTACAATTACTACAAAGTAGCTACTGTTACTTTTGCCACCGTTACCGTTTCTTCCATACTACTTTGCTACTAAATACTTTGCTGCAGATATTAAGTCTTTCAAGTGTAGTTGAATTGACAACTCAACTGCTGATACTTGAGAATATTCTTTGCCTCCCCTTGTGTCGAATCAATAAATTTGGGTTGAAAACTATACCCTCGAAACTGTTGCGATCCCCTATACTTGTGGGTTATCAAGACTATTTTCTGGCGCCGTTGCCGGGGAGCATAGCTCTATTCTTTGAGTCACTTGGGATTTATATCTGTTGATCACTATGACGAACTTGAAAGACGAAAAAACCAAGATTTATCCCTGAACTATCAGGGGAGGTAAGGAACAACCATCTAGCTCTACACTTGATTCTCCTTCTGTTTTGAGTAAACTTGCGACACCTAAAACTACTCGTGCTATTGATTCTGATATGTCGCATGTTATTGATGATGCCACTTCTTCTTTGCATGATACTTATGATGAAACTACTTCTATGCCTGATAATACTGTACCATTAGGTGAATTTCTTGATGAACAGCTTGCTAGGGTTAGAGAGAATGAAATTATTGAAACAGGTAATATTGATGAAAGTGATGATGAAGATTCTCCCCCTAGATATGAATTGCCTAATGTGCCTGAGGGTTATGTTATGGATGAAGAAACTGCTAGAGACCTTTTTGCTTGCAAAGATAGATATGATCTTAAGAAGCTGTTAGCGAAGCTGAAATAAAAGACTTTGAATGCTAGAATGAAATATGACCCTGCTTTTTCTACTTCACCTGTCTGTATTGCTGATAAGGATTATGATTTCTCTGTCGATCCTGAGTTAATTACTTTGGTTGAATCTGATCCTTTTTATGGCCATGAATCTGAAACTTTTGTGGCACATCTTACTAAATTGAATGATATAGCCACCCTATTCACTCATGAGGAAAACATTTGTTACTACTATATCCTTAAGTTATTTCCGTTCTCATTAAAGGGTGATGCTAAAACATGGTTTAATTCTCTTACTCCTCGTTGTGTGTGTAGTCCCCAAGATATGATTTATTACTTCTCTGCTAAATATTTCCTCGCTCATAAGAAATAAGCTGCTTTAAGGGAAATATATAATTTTGTGCAAATTGAAGAAGAGAGTCTTCCACAAGCTTGGGGGAGGCTTATCCGATTACTTAATGCTTTTCCTGATCATCCTCTCGAGAAAAATAAAATACTTGATATCTTTTATAATGTACTAATCGATGCTTCCAGAGACCACCTGGATAGTTGTGTTGGTTGTGTTTTCAGGGAAAGAACTGTTGAGCAAGCTGAATTGCTATTGAATAATATATTGAGTAATGATAATGATTGGACACTTCCTGAACCAACTCCTAAGCCAACTCCGAAGTAAAGGGGTATTCTATTTTTCAGTCCTGAAGATATGCAAGAGGCAAAGAAATCTATGAAAGAAAAGGGTATTAAAGCTGAAGATGTTAAGAATTTACCACCTATCGAAGAAATACATGGTCTTGATAACCCGACACAGGTAGTAAAGGTAAATTCTCTCTATAGATTTTATGAAGGTGATATTCCTCATTATAAGTCTGCTCGCCAATGCTTAGATGAGTTTGATAATTTTATTGTTAAACAAGAAAACTTCAATGCTAATGTTGGTAGAAAATTGAAACGTGATGCTTATATGATTGAACACTTGAGTGATTATATGTCTAAAGTTAAAGGTGAACTTAAACTTATTAGTAAACATGCTTCTATGGTAACCACTCAAAAAGGACAAGTGCTTAAAGCTCAGAATGATTTGCTCAATTAATTAAATAATAAGAAAAATGATAATGCTGTTAGAGTTGTGACTAGAGGGGGTAGAATGACTCAGGAACCTTTGTATCCTAAGGGCCACCCTAAGAGAGTTGAGCAAGATTCTCAGAGAATTAATGTTGATGCACCTAGTTCTTCTAAGAAGAAGAAAAAGAAAAATGATAGGACTTTGCATGCTTCTAGTGAACCTATTGTTGACACACTGAGAATCCCAATGATATTTCTATTTCTGATGCTGAAACACAATGTGGTAATGAACATGAACCTAGTGATAATATTAATGATGATCTTCATGTTGATGCTCAGTCTAGCAATAACAATGATGTAGAGATTGAACCTGCTGTTGATCTTGATAACCAACAATCAAAGAATCAACGTTATGATAAGAGAGACTTCGTTGCTAGGAAGCACGGTAAAGAAAGAGAACCATGGGTTCAGAAACCCATGCCTTTTCCTCCTAAACAATCCAAGAAAAAGGATGATGAGGATTTTAAGCGCTTTGCTGAAATGATTAGGCCTATCTTTTTGCGTATGCGTTTGACTGATATGCTTAAAGTGAATCCTTATGCTAAGTATATGAAAGATATTGTTACAAATAAAAGAAAGATACCAAAAGCTGAAATTTTCACCATGCTTGCCAATTATACTTTTAAAGGTGGAATACCTAAGAAACTAGGAGATCCGGGAGTACCAACTATACCATGCTCCAATAAAAGAAACTATGTTAAAACTGCTTTATGTGATCTTGGAGCCGGTGTTAGTGTTATGCCTCTCTCTTTATATCATAGACTTGATTTGAATGAGTTGACACCTACTGAAAAATCTTTGCAAATGGCCGATAAATCAACTGCTATACCTGTCGGTATTTGTGAGGATGTGCCTGTTGTGGTTGCAAACGTTCCTACTTTAATGGACTTTGTTATTCTTGATATTCCCGAGGATGATAGTATGTCTATTATTCTTGGTAGACCCTTTTTGAATAATGTAGGAGCTGCTATTGATTGCAACAAAGGCAATGTTACTTTTCATGTTAATGGTAATGAGCATACGGTACACTTTCCGAGGAAACAACCTCAAGTCCACAGTATCAATTCTATTGGAAAAAATCCAACGATTACTATTGGAGGTTTTGAATTCCCTCTTCCTACTATCAAGAAGAAATATGTTATTCTTATTATTGGGGATGTGCATATCCCCGTTGAGGTAACCTAGTGTTATTCAAAAATTCTCCGGTTTCATGTGACTCTGAAAGAGATTGTTAACAAGACTTGATCAACCTTGTTAGTGGATTCCCTTTGATGAGCATGAGATGGATGAAGTTAGAAAGCACAACTCTCTCTACCCTCCTTTTACTTTATGTTATTTAGATTAAATAAAGCAATAATAGTATTTTCTGTCTGTTGTTTGAATTATCCTTGCAATAAAAAATACCCCGAAAATAAAAGTTCTCCAAACGTCCGAAAATGAAATATGAATTTTTGTAGAATATTTAAGAATATCTGGCACTAAGAACAAACCATAGGGGCCCACCACTTGGCCACGAGGGCAAAGGGCGCGCCCCCGCCTCGTGGACCCCATGTGGACCCCTCCACTTATTCCAGCAAACACTCACTTTGTCTTCCTCTAGAAAAAATCCTCCCATAGCTCAAACCCGTGTTTTAGCTCATCTTGCTGCCATTTTCGATCTCCTTGCTCAAAGCTCCATTCACAAAACTGTTTTGGGAGATTGTTCTTTGGTATGTGACTCCTCCAATCGTCCAATTAGTTTTTGTTCTAGTGCTGTATTTATTGCAATTTTTTGCTGCTTAGGTGATCCTGTTCTTGAGCTTGCATGCCAAATTTATATGGTCCAAAGTAGTTTAAATGCATGATATAGCCTCTAGGCACTTGTGGGAGTAGTTGCTATCAACCTTGTTGAGTTTGGTTCACTTTTATTTTGAGTCACTAAAAATTTCAGAAATTTTTCAGAGGAAGAAATATGTTTAGGAAAATGTACCAAGGTGGTTCTTCAAGGAAGCAAGGCCCAAGGCTCGTGATACGTGAGCCGGACGACGAACCATCGAGGGAAACTCAAGTGCGTCCTTGTGAATGGCCGTTAGAGGAGTTTATGGTCCAAGCAGGTATCAAGGATGAATTTGCCGCATATGTGTGTAATGCTGATCTTGAGGACTTCGTGTCAGATAAGTGCCTGCAATATCGCTACCTAACTGATTCCTTTGTGAGAAGGTTTAAATTTTCTTCCTCCCGCAATTCTCACACTGTTTTATTTGATTTTTATGATAATCATATACCATGGATTTAGAAGATTGTAATAATGAGTGTAAACTCCCACAGTGGGGCAATGTTAGTGAACCTCACAAATATTAATATAAAGATTTTCTTGCTAGTATAACCGTGGGGGAATCTATAGAAATCACACAAGCTACCATAGGGAGCATTCATTTTCCTTCCTTACATTGTTTTGCGCTCTTTATAGGTAGATGCATTAACGATAAAGATGAAGCTTGTCACATGTGCGTTCCAGATCTTTGTGTCCTCAAAAGTGCGGTATTAAGTGATAAACAATATAACTTGGGGGCTATTGTTGCATGAAGGTTGCATCTTAACGGTACAAGTGGAGATTTGTTTGGTGGAATTTATGCAACTCGTGTAGCTAATTATCTTATGTACCCATACATAGAAATGATTTGGTGTTACCTCCTGCTTATCTAGATTATAACGCTATGGTCCGCCATCAGATTGTTGAGAGGAATGAACAGTTCCTCCAGTATCGACTAATCTTCGACAGGCGTCGCACTGTCCATGTTGCTCTCCTTGCTCCTACTTTCTTTGACTTTCAGGCAAAGAGGAGATATGTTATAACCAGGGAGGAGGCAATGAGTATGAGAGGAGGACGGAGGCAGCTCGCCTCCAAGCGGCAGCTCGTCAGGCAGTAGCCGCTGCATCTCAGTACAACCCCAGCTACAACTTTGGATATCCGCCAGGCCAGCAGTGGCCCTAGACCAACTTAGGCTAAAATCCTAAGCTTGGGGGAGTACGTATTTCTCACCGATATTACATTCATGTTCACACACTCATTCTAGTTGTCGGTGCTCATAATTTTTCATTGTACTATCCATGCTAGTTTATTTTCTTTTCTAAGCCTTCTTCTTGTGTGTTTGAAAAACCTAAAGAAAACCAAAAAAAATTGTTGTAGCTTTTAGCTAGTTTACTTTCCATGCACATAAGTAATTAAAAAGAAAACCCAAAAAGTTTCTCGTTCTTATTTTGCTTGTTGGGAGCTTTCCCGTGTAAATAGTTTTATTTCCTTTCTTTTATTTGGGGTCGAGAGGAGAAGACCATGATGAAAATGTTGAAGTGGCTCTTATATGCATTATTGTTGATTTAACAAAGAGCCCATATTACCTTGTCTTCTCATGTGTATTAAATGCTTGCAGATTCCAGCTTAGTCCAATGCACATGCACTATTATTATTATCCACACCGTTCGGTCGTGCAAGTGAAAGGCAATAATGACGATATATGATGGACTGATTGAGATGAGAGAAGCTGGTATGAACTCGACCCATCTTGTTTTTGTAAATATGATTAGTTCATCATTCCTGATTCAGCATATTATGAATGAAACATATTTGCAATGACAATTAGAGATTATAGTTTCTCACGTCATGCTTAATTAGCTAGGAGTTTATAATGGTTTACCTTCCGTGCCAACATGCTATTAAAATAGTTGTGATGTAGTATGATAGGGTGGTATCCTCCTTTGAACGATTCGAGTGGCTTGACATGGCACATGTTCACGCATGTAGTTGAAACAAAATCAACATGGCCTCCATGATATTTGTTTTCATGGTGAATTGTATCCTACTCATGCTTGCACTCAGTGTTGATTAATTTTAATGCATGCTCATGACTGTTGTCACTCTCTAGTTGGTCGCTTCCTAGTCTCTTTCTAGCCTTCACTTGTACTGAGCGGGAATACTGCTTGTGCATCCACTTCCATAAACCCCAAAGTTATTCCATATGAGTCCACCATACCTTCCTATATGCGGTATCTACCTGTCGTTCTAAGTAAATTTGTATGTGCCAAACTCTAAACCTTCGAATGAAATTCTGTTTTGTATGCTCGAATAGCTCATGTATCAACTAGGGTTGTCTATATCTTCCATGCTAGGTGGGTTATTCTCATGATGAGTGGACTCCGCTCCTCATTCACGAGAAAATGGCCAGTAACCGGGATGCCCAGTCCCATGCTGAAATCAAAATAATTGCAAACAAAACTCCCCTAGGATTGTTGTTAGTTGGAGGCACCCGTTGTTTCAGACAAGCCATGGATTGATGTTTGTTGGTGGTGGGGGAGTATAAACTTTACCATTCTCTTTGGGAACTGCCTATAATGTGTGTAGAATGGAAGATATCGAGATCTCTTAGTTGTTATGTTGAAAATGAAAGTATGCCACTCAAAATATTATTTATCTCTGTTTCAAAACTTGAGCTTTGGCACCTCTACAAATCCCTGTTTCCCTCTACGAAGGGCCTATCTATTTACCTTTATGTTGAATCATCATCCTCTTATTAAAAAGCACCAGTTGGAGAGCACCGATGTCATTTGCATACATTACTATTAATTTACATTGAGTATGACTACGACTGGATCTCTTTTACCATGAATTACAATGTCTAGTCAGTCCTTGATCTTCAGAGGTGCTCTGCATTTATGTTTTGCGGCCTCCGAAAGGGCTAGCGAGATACCATCTTGTTATATCATATTATGATTGTTTTGAGAAAGTGTTCTCATCCGAGATTTATTTTTATTGCTCGCTAGTTGATTATGCCATTGATATGAGTAAACATGAGACCTAAGTGTTATTGTGAATATGGTAAGTTCATAATCTTTGCTGAAAACGTGAATGCTGGCTTTACATATTTACAACAACAAGGGCAAACAGAGTTTGTAAAAGTTTTTCTTTATCACTTTTAGTCTGTCAACTGAATTGGTTGAGGACAAGCAAAGGTTTAAGCTCGGGGGAGTTTATACGTCTACAACGTATTTACCTTTCCAAACACTTTTGCCCTTGTTTTGAACTCTAACTTGCATCATTTGAATGGAACTAACTCAGACTGACACTGTTTTCAGCATAATTGCCATGGCGTTATTTTTGTACAGAAATAAAAGTTCTCGGAATGACCTGAAACTTCACGGAGAATATTTTTGGAATTAATAAAAAAATACTGGCGAAAGAATCAACACCAGGAGGCCACACCCCGTCCACGAGGGTGGAGGGAGCGCCCACCCCCATGGGGCACGCGCCCCTGCCTCGTGGGCCCATTGAGACTCCACCGACCTCAACTCCAACTCCATATATTCACGTTCGGGGAGAAAAAAATCAAAGAGAAGGATTCATCGCGTTTTACAATATGGAGCCGCCGCCAAGCCCTAATCTCTCTCGGGAGGGCTGATCTGGAGTCCGTTCGGGGCTCCGGAGAGGGGAATCCATCGCCTTCGTCATCATCAACCATCCTCCATCACCAATTTCATGATGCTCACCACCGTGCGTGAGTAATTCCATCGTAGGCTTGCTGGACGGTGATGGGTTGGATGAGATTTATCATGTAATCAAGTTAGTTTTGTTAGGGTTTGATCCCTAGTATCCATTATGTTCTGAGATTGATGTTGCTATGACTTTGCTATGGTTAGTGCTTGTCACTAGGGCCCGAGTGTCATGATTTCAGACCTGAACCTATTATGTTTTCATGAATATATGTGAGTTCTAGATCCTATCTTGCAAGTCAACAGTCACCTACTATGTGTTATGATCCGGTAAACCCCGAAGTGACAATAATCGGGACCACTCCCGGTGATGACCGCAGTTTGAAGAGTTCATGTATTCACTAAGTGTTAATGCCTTGGTCTGATACTCTATTAAAAGGAGGCCTTAATATCCCTTAGTTTCCAATAGGACCCCGCTGCCACGGGAGGACAAAAGATGTCTTGCAAGTTCTTTTCCATAAGCATGTATGAATATATTCAGAATACATGCCAACATTACATTGATGAATTGGAGCTAGTTCTGTGTCACCCTATGTTACAACTGTTGCAAGAGGAATTGCATCCGACATAATTTATCCATCACTGATCCAATGCCTACGAGCTTTTCACATATTGATCTTTGCTTAGTTACTTTACCATTGCCACTATTACAATTACTACAAAGTAGCTACTGTTACTTTTGCCACCGTTACCGTTACTTCCATACTACTTTGCGACTAAATACTTTGCTGCAGATATTAAGTCTTTCAGGTGTGGTTGAATTGACAACCCAATTGCTAATACTTGAGAATATTCTTTGGCTCCCCTTGTGTCGAATCAATAAATTTGGGTTGAATTCTCTACCCTCGAAAACTGTTGTGATCCCCTATACTTGTGGGTTATCAAGCCTCAACACTCATCGGACCGCATACATTAGTATGTATTATTTCCAATAAGTCAGTTGCTCGCTCCATTGTTCCGGAGAATGGAGTCTTAGTCATCTTGCCCATGAGGCATGGTTCGCAAGCATCAAGTGATTCATAATCAAGTGATTCCAAAAGTCCATCAGCATGGAATTTTTTCATGCTCTTTACACTAGTATGACCTAAACGGCAGTGCCACAAATAAGTTGCACCACCATTATTAACTTTGCATCTTTTGGCTTCAATATTATGAGCATGTGTATCACTACAATCGAGATTCAACAAAAATAGACCACTCATCAAGGGTGCATGACCATAAAAAAATTACTCATATAAATAGAACAACAATTATTATCTGATTTAAATGAATAACCGTCTCGCATCAAACAAGATCCAGATATAATGTTCATGCTCAACGCTGGCACCAAATAACAATTATTCAGGTCTAAAACCAATCCCGAAGGTAGATGTAGAGGTAGCCTGCCGATGGCGATCACATCGACTTTGGAACCATTTCCCACGCGCATCGTCACCTCGTCCTTAGCCAATCTTTGTTTAATCCGTAGCCCCTGTTTCGAGTTGCAAATATGAGCAATAGAACCAGTATCAAATACCCATGCGATACTACGAGCATTAGTAAGGTACACATCAATAACATGTATATCAAGTATACCTTTCACTTTGCCATCCTTCTTATCCACCAAATACTTGGGGCAGTTCCGCTTCCAGTGACCAGTCCCTTTGCAGTAGAAGCACTCAGTCTCAGGCTTAGGTCCAGACTTGGGCTTCTTCCCTTGAGTAGCAACTTGCTTGCTGTTCTTCTTGAAGTTCCCCTTCTTCCCTTTGCCCTTTTTCTTGAAACAAATTTGAATTTGAACTTCTTTTGTCCATAACTCAAGTTTTATAACTCAGATTTAATTGATTCTTTTTGCTAATCGAAGCTCTTGAACTAAACTTTCTGATAAGACCGAATTCACCCAATTTTGGTACTGTTAGAAATTGTTTTCTGTTGCAAGAGTTAATTGCTTGTTTTTGAAGTTTTCTGAGATCTTTTCTTCGATTCTTTTGCATGAGTGCTTATGTATGCTATTACTTGCTTACGATAGATTGAACGGAGTGTGACGAGTAGAACTATCAGGAGTTATGAGTGCGAATCATCTTCATCAACGGTACAAGGCAAGTTCACACTTTGATCATATCCCTTATTTTATCCAGTTTTTATGCATCAGTTTCAACCCTCAAACATTACATCAGTAGGATTTGATAACATGTGGGTCTTGGGAAGTAGTTGATGAGGTAGGAACCTATTATATTTTATCAAACACCGCGTATTATGCGTATGCTTATATTGCTTTGCTATGTTCGTAGACATGGATTGGTATGTGAGATTGATGAAAGATGTGAGAGTTATATTCAACTAAGGGATACTTAAGGTGGCTACTCTAATTTACATCTAGGTGGAAAGTTTGGGGCACCCTGGGGATATACCTACCAGTGGCTTGCCCGGGCACCTGGGGATATACTAGTGTTGTCCTAGAAGATCCCGGGGTACCCGTGTGATCCTCCTATGGAATGCCACCCAGGCTCAAAGGGATCATAAGATTATTCATGCTAGAAACTTCTGTGCGCAGCCACAAGCCAGTATGGGCTCTGACATAGTTGAGTATATAAGTTGTGGGAAACCTTTCCATGATGGGCTAGCAGATGTAGGGGAATTGTAGGTGTACCAGCCTATCTATTGGTTAAGGGGACCTCTTCGGAAAGACTGTGTCTCGGTCATCCGTTTCTAAAAAACCATGCAGTGCGAGAAATACAACGAAGGCTATCGAGTCTTGTGGGGAAAAGTGCGCAAACCTCTGCAGATTGTATAAAATAATCATGGTTAGCCGTGTCCCCGGTTATGGACATCTGGAGTATCTGGTACTTGAATTATTTGATTGATCTCATCACTCTATTTAATTAAATTGTTGGGTTATTAATGATTTTTGGGATTGAGTTGGGGTTACCTTCTCAATATGGATAATTTAACTTGGTAGTTAAATAAAATGTATTCCTTTGTTGTAGGAAAAAATTAGCTTTATCCAAAATTTAAACTTAGAGCCTCCACCAGGCCAATATGCATGTAGTGATAGCCATTATTCAACATTGCTCTACAGTGTGAAATTGCGAGTACATTCAATGTACTGACCTACATGGTTGCAGCGTCTCATGTTGCAGGAATCTTACGACGAGTAAGTGATACGTTAGGGTTACGATGTCTACACTCAACTTTGTCGTTGGTGTTGTTGGAACTCCACAACTTTGTTGTTACTTCTGCTATATGGATTGAGGTAATAGTATTTACGTTACTTTATACATGTGATTTACCTCTGTTATAAATCCTCGAGTACTGTGTGTGTTAGCATACCGATCCAGGGATGACACTTAAGCATAGAGACTTAATCCATTCAGGTCGGGTCGCTACAAGATGGTATCAGAGCACATGTTGACTGTAAGACGTGACCCCTAGAAACTGGCAAGCCCTTAGGAAAGGATATCTCTCAAACTTTATTTTTCAAAAAGATCTTTTACCTCTCTTCTTTTCTGAGCTTTATCAAATATTCCCTTGTAGTTAGACTATACCCCTTTCCCCTTTTGACCACACGAAGATTCGACTGATGAGACCACTCCAAGAAGTACAAGATATCGGACAACTAAGACCACTTAGGAATGAAGAGGATTTTGCCGTGTATTATAATGGAAACTACAACGGTTGGAGACTCCGAGGACTAGGAGAATTTTAAGGCTCTGTAGAATTTCCAAATTGGTATGACCTATGAAGGCTACCCTTATGGAACTTGTCAGACTATTGAAGGTGTCAAAACCCGAGATCAAGGTGTCGGAGAAAGACCGGAACATGGAGCGTTAAAACTCAAAGTTTTTGTCAAGAAAACCCTAAAGCAGGAGATATCAACTATGGAATGATAGCTCATGGTAATGACATGGGCATAAACATGGATATTCATGATGTTATCGTTCGCCTGTGCTATTATCACCGTGCTGAGTTAAGCATACGTTTCTTCGAAAGGATTGGATGACAAAAGGGATAATGGAGCACCCATCAGCAAAATATGAAGTTTAACCTTAGCTGGTGTATTGCCAGGATCTGGAGTATTACATGAAGAAGTTTAGGATGCACCTGCAGGAAGCCGTATTTGACAAGGAAGCATTCCATGAAGAATTTAGGACCTAGAAGCTGAAAGTAGCCAAGCTGGAGGAGCAAAACCTCGAGATACTGGAGATTCGTCAGGAACTGAAGGACAGTAGGACCATGGTTCATGCCAAGGATGTTGAAACCCAAAAGTTTGGAACGCAAGTCCAGAATTATTAAAGGACATCACGAGAGACTTCGCGTCAACAGAGATGATCTGGAAAGGAACTTGAGAAGGATAAGCACGATCAGAAAAAGCCATCGGAGACATGAACAAGACTTGAAGAGTTTGGCGACTTTGAAGATTTATTGACCTTTAGAAGACCAAACCTTTGTTATACACCTACGTTGGATACGACGATTGTGAGCTGTCATTTGTTTGATGTTTTCCCGACAGCCACAAAATAAAAATCTGTTTTCCGCAAAACTATTGATTGTATTGTGTGTATCCCTCTATCTCTCTTATCTCACCCCAAAACCTTGGAACCAATAGAGGATGAATGGAGATGAACTCATATTTTCTGGACCGATGAGTCAATTGGAGACGGACTGATGGATTCAGAACATGGAAGATCACATGAAGAATAACACTATAGCCAGAAAGGATAAGCCCTAGCATGCTCTTCAGTGCTTTGAAAGAGGTGTTGATACTTGGTGGAGGATGTACCAAAACCATCAATGGATGGCAAGCAGTAACCACTTGGAAAGAATTTAAGTTGACTCTGCAAAGGTCTCGTCTTGTGTCCCAGAAATCGAAGTCTTATGGAAATGATATGAAGAAACCTTGTGCATGCAAGATTTGTGGAGAAATAGGACACGCCCATAAAGAACACAAGGATGAATGCCCTCATTGTGAAGAAAGTCACCCAGCTGAAAAATGCCCAACAAGACAGATTACTTGTTTCTTGTGTGAACGGACTACCCACTACCCTGCTCAGTGTCACATTCACCCCATGGTACAACGAACCATCCAGCAGAAGAAGGAAGCAATGAAAGGAGCCCTCATGGAAATTTTAGAAGAACATGTGATGAAGGAAGAGGTGGAGGACACACCCAAAGAAGACCCAATTAAACCCTGCACCAAGTCATGCTATTCGTGTGGAGAAGAAGGACACATCTCCCATAATTGTATGAATGGGGATCTAGTAGCATTCTCGATGGTGGAAGTAGAGTATGACCCCCAGGAGATAGAAGCCCTGATTGGCACGGAAAAGTCCAGGAAGAGAAATAGATTGGATTCCAGGAGCAACCCAATTTCTACAAAGAAGGACCTGAGTCATATCACATGTTTCAGGTGCAAAGACCTAGGGCACTACTTCAACGGTTGCCCAAAAAGGAAGCCGGGGACCCAAGGAGGCTATGTAATCACACGGAAACCTCGAGACTTGTCAAAAGAATTATGTTTCCGCTGTAAGGAAACAGGGCACTTTGCCAGAGATTGTCCTAATCAGAAGGAGGCTTGTGCTAAATAGATGAGCTGAAAAGGAAATATAGTAGTAGTAGTGGGAACAATTCTTTTACATTGAGGTGTTGAGTTGAGGCATGTAATGGAAATGCAGGAGATTGTAATAATTTGGGAATCTATAAAGATAGCATCGTTGGTACTGATTTTGAATTTTATGAGTTGTTACTCTATGAAGAAAGATTTTGACCATTTTCGAGGATATGAGAAATATGGTCTATGGAAGAATTTGTGCATTTTAAGGGTGGTAGTACCCTGTGAGGACCCTTGACCCCTGGAAAAGGTAATGATATTCCACGGAGTGGACTTCGGACAAAATAAGTACAAGTTTTAACTCATATGTGGGATACCCCAAGAATAGGAAGGGAGATAGTACTATTGGATGGATTTAAGAATGTTAGGAAGCTGGATGTTGGAATAATGATCAGTTGCCCCCGATGATGAGTTCAAGGTTTACAAGTGATGAGATGGGACATAACCCACAGGCTCCAGGACCTGCCAAGAAGCAAGCACACTCTTGCTGAAGGAAAAACCCTGGAAGAGGATATGCCTTTATGAACAGACGATCTTATAGGAGTTTACGAAAACCCGAGAGTCGTGAAGAAACGATAGATGTTCGTGTGGCTTGCAGAATCAATAGATTTATCCGAACTTGGTTCGTCGACAAGAGAAATTCTGCAATGCTTGTGAGGATGACTGAGTGTTAGAATGCGAGATTCGCTAAACCATATACATGGTAATGATTTGGGTGCGGGATGGATTGATCACCATACCGACCTACTCTCATTATTCGCCTCTGCTATATGGGATGGTAAATATGAGTGACTTAGCCATAGTAGAGCGGGGATGATCAAAACCTAGTTTAAACCTGAGAATGGTATGACAATTTTTCCCTTATACAAGGCAGAAGTTGCCCATCATAGGAAATACAGTGAACTTCAACCCAGACCCATTTCCTGCATGAGAAACCATAAATTGATGACCACCATGATATATCGATAGTTGCTTAGTATTGGCGCCAGACCTGTCAGCTAAGAAGACCCAGTCACAGAAGAACCGTACCAAGATGAAAAGACACGGGAACTGAGGAAAAGGTCATGCCACTCCCGGAAGAGCCCAGAAAAGGAATTATCCCGAAGATATGAGAAAACCGACACTGTCAACAAAAAGGATGGAGTATATGAGTTTTGATGGAACCTTAACCATAATTCTAAGGGTGGTAGCACCCAGACCCCTTGTGACGATCGATGGATTTTGAGAAGACCCCCGACCCTAACCTATTTCTTGCTAGCCTCTCCGAATCTCGAGGGCGAGATTCATTTTAAGGGTGGTAGGTTTGTAGCATCCAAAAATTCTAAATTTTGGAATGTTATATTAAATAAATAGTTTTGATTGTTTGTTTGATTGTGGTGTGGTTGCTGGTGTGAAATTGAGTGAAATTTGGTGTTAAATGAGAGGGAATGAAATGACTTTCCAAACTTTCACTTTACATTCTGATCTCCATGATTTCAAATTCATTTCATCACAAAACCCTAGAGTGAATATGATATGACTTCTTCCATTTAAATAAATGAAAAGGGTTTTGAAAAGATTTGAATTCCATTTGAAAATATTTCCAATTCAGAAACATTATGCAACTCAATGATTTTCATGAGAGAAGCTAAAATGACTTCTTCAAAACATATGAAATATGAGTTGGAAGTTAAAAGAATCAAATTTAAAATCCCTTTGAAATTATTTTCAATTTGGAGTTATTTGGTTTTTATTCAAATTATTTTTCTCCAAAAATAAAATATATGGAAAATAGGGTAAAATGATTCCCTACAGTAGAAAAATGGAGAGAAATAAATTTGAATTTTTTTGGCATTTTTAAAATGATTTTTATTGGGTTTTATTGCAGCACTAGCACTCTTTGCTTTATTTAATTTTTTGTGGATTTTATTTGACACTAGAAAAATGTTCATGTTATAGAAAATCTTTTTGTGAAAATTTTGATATATAATATGCCTATATTATATTTTTATTTTATGTGGTTTTTCTTTTATTGTCTGGTTTTTTTTAACCTTCGCAGCCGTACTGGGTCGGCCCAGCCGGGCCAGGCCAGGCCCAGCCGTGCCGCCGCCGCCTTCCTCGAGTCCGGCCAGAACACGGGAGGAGCCGCTGCCTCCCGAGGCCGAGCCCCCCCCTTTATAAGCTGCACCCGGGGTCCCCCTAACGGTGTCCTGGACTAGGGGGTACTCACCACGTCGTCTCCCAATCTATTAGATTGGGCCGAGGACCCCCGTGGCCGTATACTCATGGGCCAGTTCGGACAGCTGCCGCATACCAGGAAGATTCCACAAGACTTGGCGATCAAGACAAGGACTTCTCCCCACCGGCGTATTCGGCTAGGACTCTTGTTAACCTAGGCCTCTGGTGCATTATATAAACCAGGGTCAGGCTAGTCGATAGAAAAAATATACAACAATCATACCATAGGCTAGCTTCTAGGGTTTAGCCTCCTTGATCTCGTGGTAGATCTACTCTTGTACTACACATACCATCAATATTAATCAAGCAGGATGTAGGGTTTTACCTCCATCGAGAGGGCCCGAACCTTGGTAAAACATTGTGTCCCTTGTCTCCTATTATCATCCTCCTAGACGCACAGTTCGGGACCCCCTACCTGAGATCCGCCGGTTTTGACACCGACATTGGTGCTTTCATTGAGAGTTCCGTTGTGTGATCGACAAAAGGATCGATGGCTCGCCTGCAGATCAACTGCGACTTTGGTATCTTCGTCACCAGCTCGACTGGTCACCTTGGTTCGACCAAGAACTGCGCCCCGTGTTCGGATCACCACGTTCGGACAAGGGCCTTCATCAAACATCAACTCTGATCTCTATCAAGATCATGGAGGAATCATCCATGGAGCTCGGGGGCTCAACATCAACATTGCCCTCAAGCGACTATGCAGTTTTTCTGGACAGCGAACTCGTATCTGCCGCCACCACCTCCTCGAGTATCGCTTTGACGATCGCTTTGATGGAATTGTGCGAAATTGAGTCTACAACAACCCTTGAAAATTTCGTCGAGTTCCGATGGAGGAATCTCTGGCAATCCACGATATACCGGAGCCCTGTCAAATCTGGACGGGAATCTGGATGAGTTTAGGGCGTGGTGTCCAGCTTCTAGCTCGGACGTCCTTTGGAAGATCCAACCTTTGATCGGCTGTGGAATTCCTATATCTACCACCTCTCAAAATTTCAGCTCGATCCGACCGTCCAAACTCCGGGAACCTTCCGATTAGTGCATCACTTTTCGGATCTGTTTTCTGCGCGAAAACGAATCCAACCCGAGTTCGTCTTTTTTATGAACGGGGTCTCGGACATCCCTTTTGAAGGGAGTTTTGTATGGGGTATTGTGTTTTGTTCCCGAACACACCCCGCTAACTTTAAGATCTTTTGAACATAATCTTCAACATTATGCTCGTGTCAAACCAGTCCGGCAATATTGCTCCACGGCTGCCGACCTGCGCTAGACACGTCGTCACTTTGTTGAGCCGAGCTCAACTTCTTCGGATCATCATCTCGGCAAGCCGAACAAGAGTCCGGCATCGCGAAGGATAAATCATCACCAACATCACCGCCCCACGGATTACATGGAGCGGGCATACCGGCATTGCCGCACGGTCGCTTCATCAAGCCGGCGTCGACCACGTCACGACCTGCATCGGCAGGGCCGCACTATTGCTTCTTCAAGCTGGTGTCCATCACGCCGACCTACTTCGACTCATCGGCAGACATCGAGGCTTCGACATCTTGGCTGGACTGGGGGCTTCGCCATCTCTTCATCAACCTACTCCGGACACTTCAGCGTCACTAACCGACCAGCTCCGTCACGTTAGCTGGGCCGAGGGCTTTGCCTCGGCGAGCCAACCTTCGCCAACATTGCCATGCCGTCGTTTTATCGCCATCAGGCAATGGGTGTGCAGATCGAGTCCCAATTTTGGGAATCACCTTCCTTCGATTTGCTACAACAAATAAACCAAGTGCTATTAATCCCAGTATTTTTTGCTTGTTTGGGTTCATTTTTTCCAAGGAATTATTACTCTGGTTTGTCTATACACAGGTCTATCAAATGGTGGCCGCATTACCGACAGTCGTATGGTGGTTCGGTCAGTTTCCCTACATAGTCCGGCGAACGCCGCATCTGGAGCTCGGACCGACCTGCGAATTCAGGCTTTGCCACGCCTTTACCGCATCACGCCGACGCCCTGCATCGACATTGATTTTGGTGCCAGGCCATATTTCTTTTATTACTCACTTTGCATAAATTATTCATTATGCAACGATTTTTTTAATTATCATTATTACTATTATCTCCCGTTTGCACTATTTTTGTGCACAGGAAAATGATCCGGGGACTTCGGCGTCACTCTGCCGGTCTGCATCGACCGTGCTATGTCACCACTTCGGCGTGTCGAGCTCTCCGCTCCGCCACCTTGGGACCGGCTCGGGGGATAGAACCTTGTCCCGCATCAAGCTCGGACTGCGAACACATTAACCAGCTAAGTCGCTTTCATGCTCAAAGCTTTAATTTCTAACTTGTGTTCGGTTCGACCAAGCATTATACTTTTTGGAAAAGAGTTGCTTGTAAAAAATTTCCTTGTCCAAACTTTGTTTGTGACGCATAAATTCAAATACCCAATTCACTTGGGGGTTTCCTTTATGAAGTTTTTCCTGTTGCATATGATTATACTTGTATGGCTTCGTTCCTTGTTCGTGTATTACGCCACAATATGCACCATATTGACTTAAGCGATTTGCAAGCTGGGTTGCCTCGCTCCTGTGTTTACCCCTACGTTCCCGATTGTTCGGCTAGGGAGTAAAGGGAGCACCTCTGCGATTGTCACGATCGGATCGCCCGAGCCGGACCTCAGACTGGGTGAAGCCGAAAGCTAGCGCTCTTGTAGTTTTCAATGATGGTCGGCACACAACGGAACTCATGAGTACAAAAAATCTATTGCACAAGTCTCATAATAACAATGAGCACCGAAGAAAGGTATCGGTGGGGGTACTATTTTCTTCAAAGATGCTTCTTACACTTTGCAGTAATATAGCATAAGTTCCCTGAGCGCTTTGTCTGTTACAACCTTATGGCCTGATTGCCTGGTTATTGGAAACACCGTCGATATTCTTGACAGATGGAGTACATAACACTTTTTGGTCCTTGACCGAAGAGGGAGAAGCCGACGGTCGGTTAAGACGCGTTTAGAGTTCGGTTGAACATAGATATGATATAAGTACTTCGGTACATGCAATCATTCTTTTACCCAAGTCACTTGGGGGCTCTTAAATTTATATGAGCTGTTTTATGATAAGTGTTCTTCTTCTTAGTCGTTGCAAAGTTTTATTATTATTATTATTATTATCTATCACTCCTTTTTTCGACACGAGCGTGTGGTCACTAGTCGGGGAGCCCAAAGCCGCTAGAGTTTAGTTTTCTAAACTGGCCTAATGAGAAGTACTCCGCCCTCGGGATAGGAGGTTGAAGCCGTAGGCTGACCCGCTTGAAGTCTTGAGATAGGATGTATCATGTTAAAGCATGACAGAAGCACTTCTTTTGCTAAGGCCAATTTTCGGATTGGCACCGAACACTTGATCTTGTTCGGACGTCAAGATTTTACTGACGTTTTTGGTTTTCCAAGCTTACCAGCGTTGGAGCTCGGATACAGTCCAGTGTTGGAGCTCGGATACATAGTCCGGCGTTGGAGCTCGGATACATTCCGGCTTTAGAGCTGGGAAGCGGTCCGGCGTTGGTGCTCGGCCGCAAAGGATACCTCGAATGCAGTCCGGCGTTGGAGCTCGGACGCAAGAGGACACTGCCTCCCGGGGACAACTTCAAACCCGAGGTGTGGCATAAAAATAAAAATGGCATTGATAAAGGCCGGAAACGTAAAAGGGGCTCCTCGGATACCCGACGTGTAAACCCATCGAATGCATTTCGACGATCCTCAAGATCGAAGATAAAGAAGAATTGTTGAACCAGTTTTCAAGACCGACGACCGAAGATGAAGAACAGTTCAGAAAAATCGAGGAGCGTCCCTAACTTGAAGAACGATTCAGGGTGCTACTGACGGTGTCCTGGACTAGGGGGTACTCACCACGTCGTCTCCCAATCTATTAGATTGGCCCGAGGACCCCTGTGGCCGTATACTCATGGGCCAGTTCGGACAGCTGCCGCATACAAGGAAGATTCCACAAGACTTGGCGATCAAGACAAGGACTTCTCCCCACCGGCGTATTCGATTAGGACTCTTGTTAACCTAGGCCTCTGGTGCATTATATAAACCAGGGCCAGGCTAGTCGATAGAAAAAAATATACAACAATCATACCATAGGCTAGCTTCTAGGGTTTAACCTCCTTGATCTCGTGGTAGATCTACTCTTGTACTACCCATATCATCAATATTAATCAAGCAGGACGTAGGGTTTTACCTCCATCGAGAGGGCCCGAACCTGGGTAAAACATTGTGTCCCTTGTCTCCTGTTACCATCCTCCTAGATGCACAGTTCGGGACCCCCTACTCGAGATCCACCGGTTTTGACACCGACACCCCCCGTGGACCCCGTCCACCGCCGCCCCTTGCCGCTACCCCGCCACCTGAGCCCGTGCCGCCGCCGTCTTTCACCTGCGCCGCTCGCCGCCGCTTTGCGTCGCCGCCGCCGCCTCCACCCGCCGCCTTCGCGCCGCCCCGCGCAGCGCGCCGCCGCCACTCGCAGTCGTCGCCGCCCGCACCCGCCGCCGCACCAGCCGCCGCGTGAGCCGCCGTCGCCGGAACCCGCAGTCGCCGTCGAAGTCCGAACCGGTAAAAAACCGCCACCGGTCCGGTTTATTTTTAGTTCGTCGGTTTTGTTTCGGGTTTTTTTAGAAAACTCGATTTGTTTTACTTTAGTTTTAGAGAACGTTTTCTGTTTAGTTAGTTTCGGCGAACGTCTTCGTTCGTTAGCGTTCGGTTGCTAACGTTTGTTAAATAGTTTTTCTGTTTAATTTTATTTCTGCCAGGGACCCGTTTGTGATTAGTTTATTTGCATATTAGCCCTTGCTTTTCTATCGATCACAACTTTTACACCGTTTATCCAAATCCAACGATACTAATGCCATTTTCTTCATTACGATCCCCTCTGTCCAGATAACCAACTTAAACATGTTTTTGAAAGTTTAAAATTTAATTTCAAATAGATTTGAATTTGAACTTCTTTTGTCCATAACTCAAGTTTTATAACTCGGATTTAATTGATTCTTTTTTCTAATTGAAGCTCTTTACCTAAACTTTCAGATAAGACCAAATTCACCTAATTTTGGTATTGTTAGAAATTGTTTTCTGTTGCAATAGTTAATTGCTTGTTTTCGAAGTTTTCCTAGATCTTTTCTTCGATTCTTTTGCATGAGTGCATATGTATGCTAGTACTTACTTACGATAGATTGAACGGAGTGTGACGAGTAGAACTATCAGGAGTTATGAGTGCGAATCATCGTCATCAACAGTACAAGGCAAGTTCACACTATGATCATATCCCTTATTTACCCAGTTTTTATGCATTAGTTTCAACCCTAAAAAATTGCATGAGTAGGATTTGATAACATGTGGGTCTTGGGAGTAGTTGATGAGGTAGGAACCTATTGTCTTTTATCAAACCCCGGGTATTATACGTTATGCATATATTGCTTTGTTATGCTCATAGACGTGGATTGGTATGTGAGATTCATGAAAGATGTGAGAGTTATATTTAACTAAGGGAAACTTAAGGTGGCTACTTTAATTTACATCTAGGTGGAAAGGTGGGGGCACCCTGAGGATATACAAGTGGCTTGCCCGGGCAACTGGGGATATACCAGTGTTGTCCTAGAATATTCCGGGGTACCTGTGTGATACTCCTATGGAATGCCACCCAAGATCAAAGGGATCATAAGTTTATTCATGCTAGAAACTTCCGTGTGCAGCCACAAGCCATTATGGGGAAGTTGTGGGAAACCTTTCCATGATGGGCTAGCAGATGTAGGGGAATTGTAGGTGTACCGGCCTATCTATCGGTTAAGGGGACCTCTTCGGAAAGACTGTGTCTCGGTCATCCATTTCTCAAACATCATGAAGTGCGAAAAATACAAGGAGGAGATTGAGTCTTGTGGGGATAAGTGCGCAAACCTCTGCAGAGTGTATAAACTAATCATGGTTAGCCGTCTCCCTAGTTATGGACATCTTGAGTATCTTGTACTTGAGTTATTTGATTGATCTCATCACTCTATTTAATGAAATTGTTGGGTTATTAATGATTTTTGGGATTGAGTTGGGGTTACCTTCTCAATATGGGTAATTTAACTTGGTAGTTAAATAAAATGTATTCCTTTGTTGTAAGGAAAAATTAGCTTTATGCAAAATTTAAACTTAGAGCCTCCACCAGACAAATATGCATGTAGCGATAGCCATTATTCAGCATTGCTCTACAGTATGAAATTGCTAGTACATTCAATGTACTGACCTACATGGCTGCAACATCTCATGTTGCAGGAGTCTTATGACGAGTAAGTGATACGTTAGGGTTACGATGTCTACACTCAACTTTGTCGTTGGTGTTGTTGGGGACTCCACAACTTTGTTGTTACTTCCGCTTTATGGATTGAGGTAATAGTATTTACGTTACTTTACACATGTGATTTACCTCTATTATAAATCCTCGAGTACTGTGTGCGTTAGCATACCGATCCAGGGATGACACTTAAGCATAGAGACTTGATCCATTTGGGTCAGGTCACTACAGTGCAGCAATGAGGATAATCCTCATGTTACGGACCCAGTCCGTGTAGTTGCTACCATCATCTTTCAACTTAGCTTTCTTTAGGAACGCATTAAAATTCAAGGGAACGGTAGCACGGGCCATTGATCTACAACAACATAGATATGCAAAAACTATCAGGTACTAAGTTCATGATAAATTAAAGTTCAATTAATCATATTACTTAAGAACTCCCACTTAGATTGACATCCCTCTAGTCATCTAAATGATCACGTGATCCATATCTACTAAACCATGTTTGATCATCACGTGAGATGGAGTAGTTTTCAATGGTGAACACCACTATGTTGATCATATCTACTATATGATTCATGCTCGACCTTTCGGTCTTAGTGTTCCGAGGCCATATCTGCATATGCTAGGCTCGTCAAGTTTAACCCGAGTATTCTGCACATGCAAAACTGGCTTGCACCTGTTGTATGTGAACGTAGAGCTTATCACACCCGATCATCATGTGGTATCTCGGCACAACGAACTGTAGCAAGAGTGCATACTCAGGGAGAACACTTGAACCTGGAAATCTAGTGAGGGATCTTCTTATAATGCTACCGCCGTACTAAGCAAAATAAGATGCATAAAGGATAAACATCACATGCAATCAAAAGATGTGACATGATATGGCCATCATCTGTTGGCGAACGCAATATTTAATTTTTTTACCTACGATCACGCAAGATCTATCTAGGAGATGAATAGAAACGAGCGGGGAGAGTGTGTCCACGTACCCTCCTAGACCGAAAGCGGAAGCGTTAGTTAACGCGGTTGATGTAGTTGAACGTCTTCGTGATCCCACCAATCCAAGCACCAAACGTACAACACCTCCACGCTCAGCACACGTTCAGCTCGACGACGTCCCTCGAACTCTAGATCCAGTTGAGGCCGAGGGAGAGTTCCGTTAGCACGACGGCGTGGCGACGGTGATGATGAAGTTACCGGCATAGGGCTTCGCCTAAGCACTACGACGATATGATCGAGGTGTGTAATTGTTGAGGGGGGCACTGCACACGACTAAGAGATGGCTTGGTGTGCCTTTGGGGTGCCCCCCTCCCACGTATATAAAGGGGGGATGAGAGGTGGCTGGCCCAAGTGGGCGCGCCATGGGGGGGAGTCCTACTTGGACTCCCTGTCCAAGTAGGATTCGCCCCCTTCCTATTCCCACTAGGAGAAGGAGGGAAGGAGGAGGAGAGAAGGAAAGGGGGGCCGGCCCCCCCAACCCTAGTCCAATCTGGTTTGGGGTTGGGGGCGCGCACGCCACCTCCTAGCCACCGCCTCCTCTCTCCACCAGGGCCCATGAAGGCCCATTAACTCCCGGGGGGTTCCGGTAACCCCCTGTACTCCAAAAAATGCCTGAACCTTTCCGAAACTATTCTGGTGTCCAAACATAACCTTCCAATATATCAATCTTTATGTCTCGACCATTTCGAGACTCCTCGTCATGTCTGTGATCTCATCCGGGACTCCGAACAAACTTCGGTTCATCAAATCACATAACTTCATCGAACGTTAAGCGTGCGGACCCTACAGGTTCGAGAACTATGTAGACATGACCGAGACACATCTCCGGTCAATAACCAATAGCGGAGCTTGGATGCTCATATTGGTTCCTAGATATTCTACGAAGATCTTTATTGGTCAAACCGCATAACAACATACGTTGTTCCCTTTGTCATTGATATGTTACTTGCCAGAGATTCGATCGTCGGTATCATCATACCTAGTTCAATCTCGTTACCAGAAAGTCTCTTAACTCATTCCGTAATACATCATCCCGTAACTAACTCATTAGTCACATTGCTTGCAAGGCTCATAGTGATGTGCATTACCGAGAGGGACCGGAAATACCTCTCCGATACACGGAATGACAAATCCTGATCTCGGTTATTGCAACTCAACAAACACCATCGGAGACACCTGTAGAGCATCTTTACAATCACCCAGTTACGTTGTGACGTTTGACAGCACACAAGGTGTTCCTCCGGTATTCAGGAGTTGCATAATCTCATAGTCAGAGGAACATGTATAAGTCATGATGAAAGCAATAGCAGTAAAACTAAACGATCATTATGCTAAGCTAACAGATGGTCTTGTCCATCACATCATTCTCTCATGGTGTGATCCCGTTCATCAAATGACAACAACATGTCTATGGCTAGGAAACTTAACAATCTTTGATTAATGAGCTAGTCAAGTAGAGGCATACTAGGGACACTCTTTTGTCTATGTATTCACACATGTACTAAGTTTCCATTTAATAAAATTCTAGCATGAATAATAAACATTTATCTTGATATTAGGAAATATATATAATAACTTTATTATTGCCTCTAGGGCATATTTCCTTCAGTCTCCCACTTGCACTAGATCAATAATCTAGATTACATAGTAATGATTCTAACACCCATGGAGTCTTGGTGCTAATCATGTTTTGCTCGTGAGAGAGGCTTAGTCAACAGGTCTACAACATTCAGATCTGTATGTATCTTGCAAACCTCTATGTCTCCCTCCTTGACTTGACCGCAGATGGAATTGAAGCATCTTTTGATGTGCTTGGTTCTCTTGTGAAATCAGGATTCCTTTGCCAAGGCAATTGCACCAATATTGTCACAAAAAGATTTTCATTGGACCCGCTGCACTAGGTATTACACCTAGATCAAATATGAACTCCTTCATTCAAACTCCTTCATTTGCCGCTTCTGAAGCAGCTATGTACTCTGCTTCACACGTAGATCCCGCCACGACGCTCTACTTAGAACTGCACCAACTGACAGCTCCACTATTCAATATAAATACATATCCGGTTTGTGACTTAGAGTCATCCAGATTAGTGTCAAAGCTTGCATCGACGTAACCATTTACGACGAGCTCTTTGTCACCTCCATAAACGAGAAACATATCCTTAGTCCTTTTCAGTTATTTCAGGATGTTCTTGACCGCTGTCCCGTGATCCACTCCTGGATTACTTTGGTACCTCCCTGCTAAACTAATAGCAAGGCACACATCAGGTCTGCTACACAACATTGCATACATGATAGAACCTATGGCTGAGGCATAGGGAATGACTTTCATTTCCTCTCTATCATCTACTGTGGTCAGGCATTAAGTGTGACTCAACTTCACACCTTGCAACACAGGCAAGAACCCTTTCTTTAACTGATCCATTTTGAACTTCTTCAAAACTTTATCAAGGTATGTGCTTTCTGAAAGTCCAATTAAGCGTCTTGATCCATCTCTATAGATCTTGATGCCCAATATATAAGAAGCTTCACCGAGGTCTTTCATTGAAAAATTCTTATTCAAGTATCCTTTTATGCTATCCAGAAATTATGTATTATTTCCAATCAACAATATGTCATCCACATATAATATTAGAAATGCTACAGAGCTCCCACTCACTTTCTTGTAAATACAGGCTTCTCCAAAAGTCTGTATAAAACCATATGCTTTGATCACACTATCAAATCATATATTCCAAGTCTGAGAGGCTTGAACCAGTTCATAAATGGATCGCTGGAGCTTGCACACTTTGTTAGCACCTTTTGGATCGACAAAACCTTCTGGTTGCATCATATACAACTCTTCTTTAAGATTTCCATTAAGGAATGCAGTTTTGACATCCATTTGCCAAATGTCATAATCATAAAATGCGGTAATTGCTAACATGATTCAGACAGACTTAAGCATCGCTACGGGTGAGAGAATCTCATAATAATCAACTCCTTGAACTTGTCAAAAACCTTTCGCAACAAGTCGAGCTTTGTAGCCAGTAACATTACCATCAGCGTCAGTCTTCTTATTGAAGATCCATTTATTTTCTATGGCTTGCCGATTATCGGGCAAGTCAACCAAAGTCCATACTTTGTTCTCATACATGGATCCCATCTCAAATTTTATGGCCTCAAGCCATTTTGCGGAATCTGTGCTCATCATCGCTTCTTCATAGTTTGTAGGTTCGTCATGGTCAAGTAACATGACCTCCAGAACAGGATTACCATACCACTCTGGTGCGAATCTTACTCTGGTTGACCTACCAGGTTCAGTAGTAACTTGATCCAAAGTTTCATGATCATCATCATTAGCTTCCTCACTGATTGGTGCAGGAATCACTGGACCTGATTTCTGTGATGTACTACTTTCCAATTCGGTAGTAGGTACAATTACCTCATCAAGTTCTACTTTCCTCCCAGTCACTTCTTTCGAGAGTGTCCGAGTTATTGGCCATGGGTAGCCTCATCTTCCCCCCATGACATTTCAAGACATCGGGGCCGACTACGCCCCTCGAGCCTCAAAGCTTGGTCGCTGCCTTCTCGTGGCCGGCTAGTCCAAGCAGCCGGCTGCCGGAAGGCGGAGGACCCCAGAAGACGGCCACGAAGTGGGACGACTCCTAGCGACCGGCCTCCAGAGAGGCCAGCTCCTAGCAGGCGGCCCCAGGCGCCCTCAAAGTCTGCACCCTCTTAAGCATGATGGGACGGGGCATGGCTACAGTGAAGCCTGCCACCCTCGAATCCGGGGTGGGTCATGGCCACAGTGCGCCGTATCGGCCAGAGATCTCCTACACAATGCGGCACTATGGCCCCTCCACCCGTGACATCACCCAAGTCAGAAGGGGCCATGCTCCCACGATGGGCTGTTGGTACGGCCTGCAAGCGGCGGGCCCTACCTACCCGTGAGGAACCCGAAGGTGGCTAGCCTCGGCCACTCAGCCAAGGGGGAGGCCGGCACCCAGAAGGCGGCCCTCCCTCTTCCTAGGATTCCGGGCGCCATTAACCAGACGAGATGGGGAATGGCTACAGTGAAGGCACGCCAGGCGGCGGGACTGTAGCCACGCCTTCCCCGACAAAGCAAGCATCATTAGAAGGACGGCTACAATAATGAGCAGCCGGCAATGCCCGCATACGGCGGGCGCGGCCTGTCGGCCAAGTACAAGAAAGCCGGCGGGGCCCACCAATCGGCGGGCCCCAGCAGCCAACGGAGAAGCTGGCCACAAGAGACACTGACGGCCTGGGCCTACACCTGGCCAGTTTACCAATGTACCCCTGTCTCAAATTAAAGCCATGAAACAAGTAGCTGGCAAATCAAAATTGGGGGGTAGGCCTATATAACCCCCCCAGGTCATCCATGCAAAGGGTTCAGACCCTTAGACTACACAACCACACACGTAGAGAGAGGAGAGAGCTAGCCTTGCCCTTCTTCCTCCTCTAGCAAACAGCTCAAGGAGCAACTTGTAGCTACTTGTTGAGATAGTGATCATGCGGAGACCCCGCACAGCAGGACTAGGGGTGTTATCTCCTAGGCAAGCCCCGAACCTGGGTAAAGTTCACAGGTGTACATGTCTACGCCTCATCCCGCTTCCTGGCACCGGGGACGTCTTACTATCCCCCACAATGATAAGCCACCCGTTGGCATATGTCACACCTAAACCCCGACATTTGGCGCCCACCGTGGGGCTAGGTGCACCGTCGTCCGGAGAACTGTTCTGGATGGGGACCCTCTTCCTTCCTGGCGAGCACAGCCAGACCGGCACGCCATACGGCGTTTGCATCGACGTGCTGCATAGCAGGGAGGTCTCCTGCACGGCGGGTTGCCTCACTGACCTCATGGGCGAGATCCGCCTCCTCAACGAGCTCCGCGTCGCTAACGAGCAGGCCTTCTACTTGGAGTCGATCGGCTCCACCGACCCGATGCTCGTCGACTCCGACACGGCATCACTAGACGCGTTCCCCACCAACGTGGTGGTCATCGACGATCTGCTTCCCTGCGCGGACAGCGGTGCCAACACCGTCACAGAGGTGCTTGTCATTAGCCATGGCGAGCACTCTGGTGGTGACGGCCAGGATCCACTGCATTCGGCATTGCGGGACTTGGCCACACCCATTCCCGAAGATGCTGATTGTGAGGCGCTGGAAGCGCATCGCAAGGTGCTCCTTGATAGCGCCAAGAAGTTGGCCAGCATGAGACGCCTCTCGGAGGCTTACCAGCGCGAGATGGACCGTGTTGTTGGCGGCACCCCGGCTCCTGGAGGGCCTAGAACATGGCGCGGCCATTGCCAGCATGTTCGGGGCGGACCGCCCTGTCTACGCCACGCCCATGGAAAACATACGAGCTGCCCAGGCGGCAGCAGACAAGCTGGACAACCTCGAGGGTGACGAGCGTCGCCACATGACGGAGCGCGTCCAGCGGCTCATTGATGCGGCTGTCGAGTAGCAAGGAGCCGGCTGCTGCACCGAAGAGCCCAACCGGCAGAATAACGACCCGCCTCCTCGCCTAGAGCACGGTGCGACATCCGAGACGCCGATTGGCGGTGCCCGCGGACGACGA
This sequence comes from Aegilops umbellulata, assembly GCA_032464435.1. Taxonomy (NCBI): domain Eukaryota; kingdom Viridiplantae; phylum Streptophyta; class Magnoliopsida; order Poales; family Poaceae; genus Aegilops; species Aegilops umbellulata. The sequence goes on from CP136060.1 coordinate 295,569,772, forward strand.
GACAAGGAGCCGGCTGCAAGCCGTAGCCGAATGCACATCCCCATCGAGTGCGACCAAGACGGCCGCCCATGAGCGGTGGAACGACCGGGCGACTATCAACCCCCTCTGCGCAAAGAAAGGCGCGTTTCCCCGCTGCCTGATGATCATCCGAGTCTCGGTGGCCGGCTTGGCCCCCGAGAAGGAATCGGAAAAAACGATGCCCGCCACCGGATCGACCGTCTCAATCGATCCCTGGCGCTAGAAGAAGAAGACAAGCTGGGCCAACCTTGTTTCGGCCCCCGCATCCGCTACGAGCCCTTCCCTAAAGGGTTCACGCTCCTGAGAGACACACCCAAGTACACCGGCTCCGTGAAGCCGGAAGACTGGTTGGTCGACTACTCCACGGCCATCAACATAGCAAACGGCAACAAGCGCATTTCCATGAAGTATGTTCCTCTCATGCTCCAGGGCACCACCCGGACATGGCTGAACAGCCTGAAGCCCCGCAGCATCAACAGCTGGGTAGATTTCACTGAAGCCTTCATCCGCAACTTCACCAGCATGTACAAGCAAACGCCCAAGCCCCGCCATCTCTCCTTGTGCGTCCAAGGCCCCACCGAATCAACTCGTGACTACCTCACACGTTGGGCCGAGCTACGCAACTCTTGCGAAGGCGTGCATGAGGTGCAGGCTATCAAGTACTTCACAACCGGGTGCAGAGAAGGCACCCTGCTCAAGCACCGACTTCTCTGCGACGAGCCGACAACCCTCGACGAGCTGCTCATCATAGCGGACAAGTACGACACGGCTGACTCCTCCATGAAGACGGAGATTCAAGTTGATGCCTCCGGCAAAGTGGCTCCTCAGGCCCCTCGGACTCTGATATGTCTCCAACGTATCTATAATTTTTTATTGTTCCATGCTATTATATTATCTGTTTTGGATGTTTAATGGGCTTTACTAAGCACTTTTATATTATTTTTGGGACTAACCTATTAACCGAATGCCTAGTGCAAACTGCTGTTTTTTTGCCTATTTCAGTGTTTCATAGAAAAGGAATATCAAACGGAGTCCAAACAGAATGAAACCATCGAGAGAGTTATTTTTGGAACAGACGTGATCCAGAGGACTTAAAGTGGACGTCAAGAAATAAGCAAGGAGGCCACGAGGCAGGGAGGCGCGCTTGCCCCCCTGGGCGCACCCCCCACCCTCGTGGGCCCCTCGCAGCTCCACCGACCTACTTCTACCTCCTATATAAACCCATATACCCTGAAAACATCAAGGAGCACCACGAAACCCTATTTCCACCGCCGCAACCTTCTGTACCCATGAGATCCCATCTTGGGGCCTTTTCTGGTGCTCCATCGGAAGGGGAATCGATCACGGAGGGCTTCTATATCAACACCATAGCCTCTCTGACGATGTGTGAGTAGTTTACCATAGACCTTCGGGTCCATAGTTATTAGCTAGATGGCTTCTTCTCTCTCTTTGGATCTCAATACAAATTTCTCCTAGATTCTCTTGGAGATCTATTCGATGTAATTCTGTTTGCGGTTTGTTTATCGAGATCCGATGAATTGTGGGTTTATGATCAAGATTATCCATGAACAATATTTGAATCTTCTCTGAATTATTTTATGTATGATGCGTTATCTTTGCAAGTCTCTTCGAATTATCAGTTTGGTTTGGCCTACTAGATTGATCTCTCTTGCAATGGGAGAAGTGCTTAGCTTTGGGTTCAATCTTGCGGTGTCCTTTCCCAGTGACAGCAGGGGCAGCAAGGCACGTATTGTATTGTTGCCATCGAGGATAAAAAGATGGGGTTTATATCATATTGCTTGATTTTATCCCTGTACATCATGTCATCTTGCCTAATGCGTTACTCCGTTCTTATGAAGTTAATACTCTAGATGCATGCTAGATAGCGGTCGATGTGTGGAGTAATAGTAGTAGATGCAGAATCGTTTCGGTCTACTTGTCGCGGACGTGATGCCTATATACATGATCATGCCTAGATATTCTCATAATTATGCACTTTTCTATCAATTGCTCGACAGTAATTTGTTCACCCACCGTAATACTTATGCTATCTTGAGAGAAGCCACTAGTGAAACCTATGGCCCCCGGGTCTATTTTCCATCATATAAGTTTCCAATCTATTTTTACTTTGCATTCTTCACTTTCAGTTTAAATCATAAAAATACCAAAAATAATTATTTTATTATCTCTATCAGATCTCACTTTTGCAAGTGGCCGTGAAGGGATTGACAACCCCTTTATCGCGTAGGTTGCAAGGTTCTTATTTGTTTGTGCAGGTATAAGGCGACTTGTGTGTAACCTCCTACTGGATTGATACCTTGGTTCTCAAAAATTGAGGGAAATACTTACGCTACTTTGTTGCATCACCCTTTCCTCTTCAAGGGAAAAACCAACGCAAGCTCAAGAGGTAGCAGACTCCGGCTGGTGACACCAGTCGGCGTCAGCAACAAAATGACAACAAGCGCAAGGCGCCACAGCCGGCTTCCACCAGCCGGCAAGTGCCGACAGTCGAAGACCAGCAGCCAGAGGGACAGCCTGCTCCCAATCGTCAGAGAGGCGGCAAGCCAAATTGGTTCCCCGCCATCTCTTATGAGCAAACCCTTGATGCACTCTGCAAGTTCCACAGCAGCGCGAAGCCGTACAACCACATCACTCGGAAGTGTCACTGGCTCACCTGAATCTCCAAGGGCGAAGGATTGCTGCCTCCTCTGCCTGCTGCCCAGCCGCCGCCGCCTCCTCCGCAGCAGCAGGCATCCCGTCCAGTTGCTGCCATCCAAGATGATTAGCCAGAAGAACAAGGAGTCTACGTTGTCTTCACCAGCGTGGCTAACGACAGGCACAGCCGGCGCCAGCAGTCCCGAGAAGTGAATGTTGTAGCTTCTGAAGCCCCAGAGTTCATGCACTGGTCTGAAAAGCCAATCAGTTGGAGCCGAGCCGATCACCCAGAAGTAATGCCTTCTCCGGGTTCTTACGCTCTGGTGTTGGATGCCACCTTTGCTACGGAGAGGCGAGTTGCTCGCTTCTCCCGAGTCCTGATAGATCGCGGTAGCAGTATCAACATCTTGTACTGAGATACCATGGAGAAGTTGAGCATCAAGCCGAAACAGCTCCTGCCCAGCCGGCCTGTCTTCCATGGCATAGTACCCGGCCTTTCGCACTCACCAATTGGCAAGATCAAGATAGATGTCCTTCGGGGACAAAAAATCATTTCCGCCGAGAGCCTTTCTGGTTTGAAGTAGTTGATCTTGAGAGTCCTTATCATGCACTGCTCGGCCGACCTGCCCTGGCAAAATTCATGGCGGTGCTGCACTATGCTTACCTTAAGATAAAGATGCCAAGCACAAAAGGGGTTATTACCGTCTCCGGAGATTACCAGAAGTCATCCGCCTGTGCGGCCGCCAGCAGTCAGCTGGCCGAGTCCCTTGTGATCGCTGCCGAGAAGCGACTCCTAGATCAGGTTGTGGCCATGGCCGGCAAGCAGCCGGACATGTCCCCTGACCCTAAGGAGTCGGAAGCTGAAGGTTCCTTCAAGCCGGCCAAGGAGACAAAGAAGATACCATTGGACCCCGAGCACCCGGAGAGGTACGCTGTCATAGGTGCAAGCCTCAACAGCAACTAGGAAAGCGAGCTCGTCGATTTCCTCCATGAGAATTGGGACATCTTTGCATGGTCTCCTAAGGACATGTCGGGTGTTCCGATGGATCTCGCCGAGCACAAGCTACATGTCCGACCTGACACCAAGCCGGTCAAGCAACCCCTCCGCTGCCTGTCAGAAGAGAAGAGAAGAATTGTCGGTGAAGAGATAGCCCGGCTCCTGGAAGCCGACTTCATTATGGAAGCATTCTATCTGGATTGGCTGGCAAACCCAATCCTTGTACTGAAAAAGAACAACAAGTGGCGCATGTGTATTGATTATACCAGCCTCAACAAAGCTTGCCCCAAAGATCCATTTGCCTTACCAAGGATTGACCAAGTGATAGACTCCACAGCCGGATGCGAGCTGTTGAGTTTTTTGGATGCATATTCAGGGTACCACCAGATCAAGTTGAACCCGGCTGATAGGCTGAAGACCTCTTTCATCGCACCATCCGGAGCCTTCTACTACCTGACGATGACGTTCGTCCTGAGGAATGCCGGCCCACGTTTCAGCGTTGCATGCAGAAGTGCCTCCTCAAGCAATTCGGCAGAAACGCCCACGTGTATGTAGACTATGTTGTGGTGAAGACGAAGAAGCGTGGGACCCTCATAGTAGATCTCAAGGAGACTTTTGAAAATCTACACCGATTTCAGATCAAGCTCAACCCAGAGAAGTGCATGTTTGGAGTACCAGCTGGCCAGCTCCTCGGCTTCCTGGTCTCTGAACGCGGCATCGAGTGCAACCCTGTGAAGATCAAGGCCATCGAGAGGATGGAGAAGCCCACCCGACTGAGAGATGTCCAGAAGTTCACCGGCTGCTTGGCGTCCATCAGCTGCTTCATCAGTCGGCTAGGCGAGAAGGCACTTCCCCTGTACCAGCTCCTAAAGAAAACCACTCACTTAGAGTGGAATGACAAGGCGGATGAGGCTTTTCTCCAGCTCAAGAAGATGTTGACCACGCCGCATGTCCTCGCGCCGGCTGCTAAGGAGCCCATGCTCCTCTACGTCACCGCCACCAGCCGGGTGGTCAGCACAGTCATTGTAGTTGAGCGCAAGGAAGACGACAAGGTTCTGCCGGTCCAGAGACCGGTGTATTATCTGAGTGAAGTGTTGTCGGCTTCCAAGCAAAACTACCCACACTACCAGAAGATGTGCTACGCGTGCACTTTACCGCCAAGAAGTTAAAAGCCATATTTTCAAGAGCACCCCATCACGGTTGTTTGCACTGCCCCGCTTGCTGAGATCATAGGCAGCCGAGATGCTTCAGGCCGAGTGGCCAAATGGGCCATCGAGTTGGCTCCCCACACCATCTTTTACCAGCCTCGCACCACCATCAAGTCCCAAGCGCTGGCCGACTTCCTCGTCGACTGGGCCGAGACCCAGCACCTGCCGCCAGCGCCGGACTCCACCCTTTGGCGGATGCAGTTCGATGGTTTGAAGATGTGCACCGGTTTGGGAGCCGGCATCGTCCTCACCTCTCCCAAAGGCGACAAGCTAAGATACACATTGCAAATCCATTTTTTCGCCTCCAACAATGTGGCCGAGTATGAGGCACTAGTACATGGACTCCGGCTTGCCAAAGATCTCGGCATTCGCCGGATTCTATGCTACGGTGACTCTGACTTGGTGGTCCAATAGTCATCTGGCGACTGGGACGCCAAGGATGCAAATATGGCAAGCTACCGCTTCCTCGTCCAGCAACTATGCGGATATTTTGAAGGGTGCGAGCATGAAACGACAATGAGCCAGCCAATACCTTGGCACGGATCGGCTCCAGCCATCAAGCAATACCACCCGGCGACTCCCTCCAGTACCTCCGCAAGCCGTCGATCAAGCCTTGTCCAGAATCAGAGTCTATCTTCATGCCGGCTGCTCCTGAAACAGTCGGATCTGACTCAAAGGCTGCAGCAGTCGGCACGGGGACTTTGGCAGGCGGCTCGGGGACTGCAGCAGTCGCACCTTGCCCGGGGCCTTCATATCCCAGCCCGGGGACTGCGGCAGTCGGCTAGGGGACTTCAGTGACACAACAAGCAGCGGCCGACTCCAACCCGCCACCTCCCAACCCAACCACCCTCGTACAAGTGGCATAGTGGCGGTAGAAGAAGTTCAAGCACCATCGTGGGTAGAGCCCATCCTCAAGTTTTTGGTGAACAAAGAGATGCCAACCGACGAGAACTCGGCCCGATAGGTGCAACGTCGGGCAGCAGCATACACCATCGTCAACAAGGAACTCGTGAGGTGCAGTGTCACTAGTGTGTACCAGCGCTACGTAGAGCCGGAGAAGGGCCAAGCAATCCTCAAGGATATCAATCAAGGCGAGTGTGGCCACCACGCGGCCTCAAGATCACTTGTGGCCAAAGCTTTTCACCATGGTTTCTTCTAGCTGACTGCTCTACAAGATGCCAAAGAGTTGGTCAAGAGATGTAAGGGATTCCATAAGTTCATTTCCAAGCAGCATTTGCCGGCCTCTGCACTCAAGACCATTCCCCTTGTGTGGCCTTTTGCCGTCTGGGGACTGGACATGGTGGGACTATTCAAGATAGCACGCGGCAGGAGGACTCATCTGCTCGCTGCCGTGGACAAATTCACCAAGTGGATAGAAGCGAAGCCAATCAAGAAGTTGAATGGTCCGACTGATGTGACTTTCATTGCATAAATCACCACTCGGTACGGCATACCTCACAGCATCATCACCGACAATGGCACAAATTTTCCCAGGGCGCCTTGGCCCGTTTCTGTGCGACGCAGGGAATCCGACTGGACTTAGTGCCCATTGCCCACCCACAGTCAGATGGCCAGGTTGAGCGAGCAAACGACCTCATTTTGTCCGGAATCAAGCCCCGACTGGTCGAGCCTCTGGAGCGTTCGGTCGGCTGCTGGCTCGATGAGCTGCCGGCCGTCCTTTGGAGCCTGTGCACCACTCCAAACAAGTCAACTGGCTTCACACCCTTCTTCCTTGTATATGGATATGGTGCCGAGGCTGTCATCCCAACTGACATCAAATTCGACTCACCTCGCGTCATGATACGTCTCTGTCGTATCTAATTTTCGAAACACTTTTGCCCTTGTTTTGGACTCTAACTTGCATAATTTGAATGGAACTAACCTGGACTGACGCCATTTTCAGCAGAATTGCCATGGTGTTATTTTTGTGCAAAAATAAAAGGTCTCGGAATGACCTGACAATCAACGGAGATCAATTTTCGAATTAATAAAAAATTACTGGTGAAAGAATCAAGGCCAGGGGGGCCACACCCTGTCCACGAGGGTGGGGGCGCGCCCCCTGCCTCGTGGGCCCCCTGGTGCTCCACCGACCTCAACTCCAACTCTATATATTCACGTTCGGGGAGAAAAAAATCAGAGAGAAGGATTCATCGCGTTTTACGATACGGAGCCGCCGCCAAGCCATAATCTCTCTCGGGAGGGCTGATCTGGAGTCCATTCGGGGCTCCGGAGAGGGGAATCCGTTGCCATCGTCATCATCAACCATCCTCCATCACCAATTTGATGATGCTCACCGCCGTGCGTGAGTAATTCCATTGTAGGCTTGCTGGATGGTGATGGGTTGGATGAGATTTATCATGTAATCCAGTTAGTTTTGTTAGGGTTTGATCCCTAGTATCCACTATGTTCTGAGATTGATGTTGATATGACTTTGCTATGCTTAATGCTTGTCACTAGGGCCCGAGTGCCATGATTTCATATCTGAACCTATTATGTTTTCATGAATATATGTGAGTTCTTGATCCTATGTAGCAACTCATCAGTCACCTACTATGTGTTATGATCCGGCAACCCCGAAGTGACAATAATCGGGACCACTCCCGGTGATAACCATAGTTTGAGGAGTCTATGTGTTAATGCTTTGGTCATGTACTCTATTAAAAGGAGGCCTTAATATCCCTTAGTTTCCAATAGGACCCCGCTGCCATGGGAGGGTAGGACAAAAGATGCCATGCAAGTTCTTTTTCCATAAGCATGTATGACTATATTCGGAATACATGCCTACATTAAATTGATGAATTGGAGCTAGTTTTGTGTCACCCTAAGTCATAACTGTTGCATGAATAATCGCATTTGGCATAATTCTCCATCACCAATCCAATGCCTATGAGCTTTTCACATATTATTCTTCGCTTAGTTACTTTACCATTGCCACTGTTACAATCACTACAAAACTGCTACAGTTACTTTTGCCATCGTTACCGTTACTTCCATACTACTTTGCTACTAAATATTTTGATGTAGATATTAAGTTATCCAAGTGTGGTTGAATTGACAACTCAACTGCTAATACTTGAGAATATTCTTTGGCTCCCCTTGTGTCGAATCAATAAATTTGGGTTGAATACTCTACCCTCGAAAACTGTTGCGACCCCCTATACTTGTGGGTTATCAAGACTATTTTCCGGTGCCGTTGCCATGGAACATAGCTCTATTCTTTGAGTCACTTGGGATTTATATCTGCTGATCACTATGAGGAACATGAAAGACGAGAAAACCAAAATTGATCCCTCAACTACGAGGGGAGTCAAGGAACTACCATCTAGCTCTGCACTTGATTCACCTTCTGTTTTGAGTAAGCTTGCGACACCTAAACCTTCTTCTGCTATTAATTTTGATATGTCGCATGTTATTGATGATGCCACTTCTGCTACGCATGATACTTATGATGAACCTACTTCTATGCTTGATACTACCGTGCCACTAGGTGAATTTCTTGATGAACAACTTGCTAGGGCTAGAGAGAATGAAATTATTGAAACTGATAATATTGATGAAAGTGATGATGAAGGTTCTCCCCCTAGATATGAATTGCTTGTTGTGCCTGAGGGTTATGTTATGGATGAAGAAACTTCTAGAAACTTTCTTGCTTGCAATGATATGAGTGATCTTAAGAAATTATTAGTTAAGCTTAAAGAAAAATCTTTGAATGCTAGAATGACATATGATCCTGCTTATGCTACTTCGCCTATCTTTGTTACTGATAAGGATTATGATTTCTCTATTGATACTAAGATAATTACTTTGGTTGAATCTGATCCTTTCTATGGCTATGAATCTGAAACTGTTGTGGCACATCTTACCAAATTAAATGATATAGCCACCCTGTTCACTAATGATGTGAAAACTCGCTACTACTATATACTTAAATTATTTCCTTTCTCATTAAAGGGTGATGCTAAGATATGGTTTAATTCTCTTGATCCTGGTTGTGTGCGTAGTCCCCAGGATATGATTTATTACTTCTCTGCTAAATATTTCCCCGCTCATAAGAAAGAAGCTGCTTTAAGGAAAATATATAATTTTGTGCAAATTGAAGAAGAGAGTCTCCCACAAGCTTAGAGGAGGCTTCTCCAATTAGTTAATGCTTTGCCTGATCATCCTCTCAAGAAAAATGAAATACTTGATATCTTTTATAATGGACTAACCGATGCTTCTAGAGACGACCTGGATAGTTGTGTTGGTTGTGTTCTCAGGGAAAGAACTGTTGATCAAGCTGAAATTCTATTGAATAATATGTTGACTAATGAAAATAATTGGACACTTCCTGAACCAACTCCTGAGCCAACTCCGAAGAAAAGGGGTATTCTATTTCTCAGTCCTGAAGATATGCAAGAGGCAAAGAAATCTATGAAAGAAAAAGGTATAAAAGTTGAAGATGTTAAGAATTTACCTCCCGTTGAAGAAATACATGGTCTTAATTCATCACCTATTGAAGAAACACGCGGTCTTGTTAACCCGACACAGATAGTAAAGGTAAACTCTCTCTATAGATATGATAAAGCTAAAATCCCTCCTGCTAAGTTTGCTAGCCAATGTTTGGATGAGTTTGATAACTTTATGGTTAATCAAGAAGATTTTAATGCTTATTTTAGTAGATAACTGAAACGCAATGCTTATATGATTGAACACTTGGGTGATTATATGTCTATAGTTAAAGGTGAACTTAAACTCATTAGTAAACATGCTTCTATGGTTACCACTCAAGTAGAACAAGTACTTAAAGCTCAGAATAATGACTTTGTTGTTAGAGTTGCAACTAGAGGGGGTAAAGTGACTCAGGAACCTTTGTATCCTGAGGGCCACCCTAAGAGAATTGAGCAAGATTCTCAGAGAACTAATGTTGATGACCTAGTTCTTCTAAGAAGAAGAAAAAGAAAAATTATAGGACTTTGCATGCTTCTAGTGAACCTGTTATTGACACACCTGAGAATCCCAATGATATTTCTATTTCTGATGTTGAAACACAATCTGGTGATGAACATGAAACTAGAGATAATGTTAATGATGATGTTCATGTTGATGCTCAACCTAGCGATAAAAATGATGTAGAAATTGAACCGGCTATTGATCTTGATAACCCACAATCAAAGAATCAACGTTATGATAAGAGAGACTTTGTTGCTAGGAAGCATGGTAAAGAAAGAGGACCATGGGTTTAGAAACCCATGCCCTTTCCTACCAAACCATCCAAGAAAAAGGATGATGAGGATTTTGAGCGCTTTGCTGAAATGATTAGACATATCTTCTTGTGTATTCGTTTTACTGATATGCTTAAAATGAATCCTTATGCCAAGTATATAAAGGATATTGTCACGAATATAAGAAAGATACCGGAAGCTAAAATTTCCACCATGCTTGCTAATTATACTTTTAAAGGTGGAATACCAAAGAAACTTGGAGATCTAGGAGTACCAACTATACCATGCTCCATTAAAACAAACTATGTTAAAACTGCTTTATGTGATCTTGGAGCCGGTGTTAGTGTTATGTCTCTCTCTTTATATCATAGACTTGATTTGAATAAGTTGACACCTACAGAAATATCTTTGCAAATGCCTGATAAATCAACCGCTATACCGTGTTGGTATTTGTGAGGATGTGTCTGTTGTAGTTGCAAACGTTACTATTTCAATGGACTTTGTTATTCTTGATATTCCCGAGGACGATAGTATGTCTATTATTCTTGGAAGACCCTTTTTTAATACTGCAGGGGTTGTTATTGATTGCAACAAAGGCAATGTCACTTTTCATGTCAATGGTAATGAGCATACGGTACACTTTCCGAGGAAACAACCTCAAGTCCACAGTATCAATTCTATTGGAAAATTTTCAACAATTACTATTGGAGGTTTTGAATTTCCTCTTCCTACTGTCAAAAGGAGATATGATATTCTTATTGTTGGGGATGTGCATATCCCCGTTGAGGTAACCTAGTGCTATTCAAAAATTCTCCGGTTTCATCCGATTGGGAATGAGTTTGTTAACAAGACTTGATCAAACTTGTTAGTGGATTCCTTTTGATGAGCATGAGATGGATGAAGTTAGAAAGCACAACCTTCTGTACCCTCCTTTTATTTTAGGTTATTTAGATTAAGTAAAGCAAAAATAGTATATTCTGTCTGTTTTCTAAATTATCCGTGCAATAAAAAAATACCCCGAAAATAAAAGTTCTCCAAATGCCCCGAAAACGAAATATGTTTTTTTCTAGAATATTTGAGAATATATGGCACAGAGAACACATCAGGGGGAGCAAGCACCTGGCCACGAGGGTCCAGGGCGCACCGCCCTGCCTCGTGGGCCCATGGTGGCTCCCCTCCACTTATTCCATCCACCACAAACTCCTTCTTCCTCCCAAAAAAATCACCAACCAGCTCAAGCACGAGTTCTAGCTCATATTGCTGTGATCTTCGATCTCCTTGCTCAAAGCACCACTCACAAAACTGCTTTGGGGGATTGTTCTTTGGTATGTGACTCCTCCAATGGTCCAATTAGTTTTGTTCTAGTGCTTTATTCATTGCAAACTTTTGTTGCCTAGGTGGCTCTGTTCTTGAGCTTGCATGTCAAATTTATATGGTTCCAAGTAGTTCTAATGCATGATATAGTCTCTAGACACTTGTGGGAGTAGTTGCTATCAATTTTGTTGAGTTTGGTTCACTTTTAATTTGAGTTAATAAAAATTACATAAATGTTTCATAGGAAGAAATATGTTTAGGAAAATGTACCAAGGTGGTTCTTCAAGGAAGCAAGGACCCAGGCCCGCAATACGCGGTGCGGGCGATGAACCACCAAGGGACGTGTCGGTGTGGAACGACACCTATGGGATCACAAGAATCCCTACTACGGTTGTCGGGGCGCAGGGTTGCGAGGAGAGCAGGACTAGTAGACATCACAAGGATCGTTTACCCAGGTTCGGGCCGCGGGGATGCGTAAAACCCTAGTCCTGCTTTGGTGGGTGTATTTCTGAGAGTTCTTGAGCTCTCGAACTAGATGTGGTCAGTGTGTTGGTTCGAAAGAGCCGAATCCCTCTCCAGCATGCCATGGGCCTCCTTTTATAGTTGATAGGGGCTGCCACGGTGATGCACAGGAGGTGGAAAGGCGTACAGTGCCCTGAGCTTATTGCTCGTATTACAGGACAAGACGCATTTAATGCGTAGCTTAGGTGTCCCCTTGCTTTATTGGGGACGGGGGCGAGGCCCGTCCCGTCCGTCGCTGCTCCTCCTCGCCTTGACACGCGCCCTGGACAGTGAGGTGTGTGGTGCCATGTAGGCAGTCAGGCAGCTGAGGTGGCGCGATGGCGTTGCCTTCACGAAGATCTGCATGCTGCCACGCATGCGCTTGATGAGTTGGCCTAGGAGCTGAATGTTGCCACACAGGTGCCCGCCCATCTGGTTGGGCTGCCAGCTGCATGTGAATGGTGGTGGAAGCTTGATCGGCGCGGGTTTGGCGGTGGCCCCGCTGGCGTCCTTGGTGAGGGCCTCGTCGGGTGGCCCGGCAAGGGTCTTGCTGTGGCGTGCTGTCGTCCCCGGCAAGGACCTTGCCGGGGGTCTGGTGGCCTTCCTTGGCAGGGATCTTGCCGAGAATTGTCGTCTTCTAATCCTCATCTGATCTTGAATATGTCTTCACAAAGATCTGCATGCCACCACAAAAGTGCCTTCCCGAGCCCTGGCCCCACGTTGATGATGGCGTTGGGGGCCGTGGGCTCAAGGGTGGCTCGCTCTGTTGGTGTGGGGCGAGCTGTCCCGGCAAGGTTCTTGCCGGGGCCGTTGAGGCCGCCCGGCAAGGGTCTTGCCGGGTGAACCTGCTTCGTCCCTCTACTCTTTGTGGTCTTGGCCTTGGCGTTTCTTTGATTGTCTTGTGCTTCGATCTTACCTTGGCTCACCTCCCCTGTTCTTCTTGGTGTGGTCGTGGGTGCGGCTCTGACTGCCCGTGCACAGGTAAAGGGGTACAAAAGCGTGCCCCTCTTTTTGTACACCAACAGGAGCCACCGGGCCTGGGCCACACATAAGCGTGACACATTGTTGGGCCAGGCCCAATACGGTGCGCGGGCAGGTGGGGCGGTTTTTACCGTGGTAAGACTCTTCGCGCGCTTCGCTTCCCAAGACCCGCGCGCGCGGCGCGGCGTGGAGGGGCGTGCGTGACGTGGGCGGCATGCGTGGGGCGGTTTCCACACGCATGCGTCATATCGCAGTAAAGAGGCGGCTCGCTCCCTCCCCGTAAAAAGAGGGAGGCGTGGAGGCGTGGCTCATTTACTAAGCAGGGCCGGGTGCGGTCTTCAAGGCATCCACTCCCCACGATCACATGGTGGGGAGAGGTCGCTTCACCCGTCCCCTCAGTTCTGCATGTCTCCCACGCGTCTTTCATGCGCCCGGGGTGGCAAACGGTGGAGGCGGGAAACCGGGCCGTCGCTGGTTGGGGCAGCGGGTCGGTCCTGATTCCCTGCGCCTCCGGTGTCTGGATTGGCCGAGCGGGGCGGCCGAGCCCCATCCCTGTTCCTTTATAAAGAGGGGGAAGGGGGATGGCATCCCGCATTCTTCCATCTTCTATCTCCTCCTACTTCTTCTTCTTCCTCTCACCCGCCATGGAGAAGGGGAATCCTGGTCCCTCGACGGTGGCGGCGAGGGTCGCCGCTCGACAGCGCGTCCCTCCTCCTCCTGAGCCCACGGTGGTGGAACCGGGCGTGAGGGGAAGGGGGAGGGGGCGAGGCCGTGGGTGAGGCCGGGGCAGAGGCCGTGGGCGAGGCCGGGGCAGAGGCCGTAGCACTCGGGGAAGAGGAGGACGGGGCGACGCGCCGGCCTTGCCCCTGCCAATGATGCCCTTCCCGATGGAGGGCCACGTTCAAGACCAGCCTTGTGAGTTCTTCATCAGGCTGCGCCGGCCTCCGCGTCGTCGTCTTTGTCTCCCTGCCCCGTTTGCTCGGGTGATTGAGCGTGACCCCCCCCCCCCCCAGACCCTCAGGTTGCACATGAGGGGCTTGGGAACGGTGTCAGATTTCGGGTTTCGGCAGACCCTTAAGGTTCGAACTCTGGGGTGCGCGCGGAGATTATGCCCTCTACCTCTCCGCCTCGCAAAGATCTAACTACAGAAAGAACAGCTCAAGAGACATAGAGTTTATACTAGTTCGGGCCACCGTTGTGGTGTAATACTCTACTCTAGTTTGTGGTGGATGGATTGCCTCTTGGGCTGGTGATGATGAACAATACAGGGAAGAACAGCCTCGCGAGGGTCTACTCTTGGCTAAGGGGGATGAACTGCAAGGAGGAGTTCACCCGCCCTTCTCTCTTTCTCCCTTGTTCTCTGCTTGCTCAGATTCTAGGTTCTGCTTGCCTGATTGCTCGATACCTCTACCCTGGGGGTGGCTAGTCCTATTTATAGGCAAAGGCCCTGGGCCTCTTCCCAAATATTGAGCGGGAAGGACGCCAACAATTGGCCAATTCTAAGGGGAACATCTGGTACACTTATCCTGACTAAAGTTGGTCCTCGCCTGCCAAAGGCCCTGTGGTGACGCCGTTCTGGGCTCCACGATGACCTCCTTCCCACCGTTGGACTGGTCTTGGTCTCGTTGCACCGAAAATGGGTGCCTTTGCTTGATCCCCTTGCCTGTGCTTGCCCCCTTTGCACCAAAGAGGAAAGGGAGTACACTGCGCGGGCTGGCGCCCGCCTGGCGCCCTTGGTCGTCATGGCTTGCGTCATGGAAACCTCGCGAGGTACCCCGCCTTGATCTCTCCGCCTCCTCGTGAGCCAGCCTGATGAGGCCGTGCCTGAGGAAGCATTGTGTCGTCCTCCCCGCGAGGCTTGGACCCTCGCGAGGGTCTTGGGTCTTGCGTTGATGAAGTTGGGCCGTGCTGGGCCTCCTTTGAGCCACGCCGCGGGCCGCAGGCAGGCAAGTCTGGGGACCCCCGTTCCCAGAACGCCGACAGTAGCCCCCGGGCCCAAGGCGCGCCCGGTCTTGGCCGTGCCGAGAGGCAAAAGGGCAAGGGCGAAGCGCCGCGGGCCCTAACAGCCTGCGGCCTCGGGCGCCGCGTGGCGGTTGAATGGACGTGGGCGGCACTGTTCCCCCACGCTTCCTTATTTTGCGCCTTGCTATGTGGACTCGCAGTTGTACACTGCCGCTCCCCTTCCTGTTGCTTGACCGTCCCCTATCTTTCCTCCCTTCGAACTCCGACTCTTGTCTCCAATCCCATCTCACATCTTCCCCCTCCTTTCCATCGTCATGGCTCCGACGAAGAAGGAGAAAGGGAAGAAACCCATGACTCCGTCCCGCTCGCCGCCGTCGGTGAACCCCGCCGTCGGCCGATCGATCATACTCAATCGAGAGTGCCTGGATAAGCTCAACCCGGCTCTGGCCACCACCTTCAACGAGTGTGGGAGGACGACGGCCTGGTCTACGTCTCACTTCCCCACTGACAGGATAATCACTGAGGTCCATTATTTCGCCGATGCCTTGTGGGCGGGTCTGGTTCCCCCCTTTTCTGATTTCTTCAAGGTTGTCCTCTCTCATTATCAGATCCATATGATGCATTTGGGTCCCGAATCCATCACCCTCCTTTCGGTCTTTGCTTTTGTTTGCGAGGCGTTAATGGGCATCTCTCCTTCCGTTGCTTGCTGCGCCACTTCTTCTCTTTGCGCCTTGCTGACCCCACTCAATGCTCAGCGTGTGTGAGCTTCGTTGCCGCGCCCGAGACTGCGGCCTCGGGGATTGACTTCAAGCTCCCTCCGCCTTCAGCTGGGTTCCGCGAGCGGTGGTTGTACGTTGATGTCGGGGTGCCCAGCCCCCTGCTGGCGAAGCCAACCTCGCCTACAGCACCCAATTCGGGCTGGGGCCAGGAGACGCTCGTGAGCTCCCGGCTCGCCTTCGTCTGGCGCCGCTTCACGTTCTAGAGGTCGCTTGGCATGACGGCGCCCAAGGTGGTGAAGGAGTTCCTGTTACGCCGCATTGACCCTCTCCAACGTCACTCTCGCCGAATGTGGGCTTTCAGCGGGCATGGTGATCGCATGAGGCTCCAGGAAGAAGACCTGACGCCTGCGGCGCTAAGGACTGTGCTCTTGGTCCTGACTGGTGACCCCAACCCGGGCAGCATCCAGAGAGGAGGGGCCCTGCTGTACCTCTGCCAGAACAGGGACGACTTCGTTAAGCAGATGCCCTCCTTCGATGAATGGGGGCTGCGCCCCGCTGGCCTCCAAGGGCCTCGCGAGAACCCTGTGGTGGTGACCGCCCTTCCGGTCGGTCAAGGAAAATCCTCCTCGAGTGGCGGGGCAGGGAGGCGTGAGATGGCGGAGACCGATAAGGCTCCCGATGAGGAGACTGCGCCTGGCGATACCCTCGAGGAAGCAGCTCCTGAGGCCCGTGCTGCAGAGGCTGTGGGTGGCAAGCAGTCGCTCCCAGCGCCTGGGGCCGAGGCTCCTGAGGCCCCGGCCGCGTCTTCTGCCGAGGTGATTGGCAGCACGCGTCAGGCAGGCGCCCCTGACGCGGATAGCGTTGCTGCTCCGTCTTCGTCGCAGGTTGATCCTTGCGCTCTTCTCTTGGGCCGCTTCCGTGTGGACTTTGAGGCCCTCCGGAGGAAAAGGGAGGCCCTGGGTGATGACTTCCCTTGTCGCTTGCTGAAGCGCCGGAAGAACTTCACCACCGACGAGTAAGCCTTCTCCTTTCCTGGCTCCTGATCACCTTGTTGCGTCTACTGATCCTTGCTCTGCAGGCCTCTTCCTGCCGAGGTCGTGGAAGCCGCTGAGGTGCCGCCTCCTTTGGCTTTGCCTCCCCCGTCGCCCCAAAGCGTTCCGAGCAGCACAACTCTTGTGGTGAGGACGAACGAAGGGGCGGACCGTCCCGAGGTGCTCCGCAGCCCTTCTCTTCCTGCGATCTTCCTTTGCGGGCCCTCTCTTGGCATGGCCAGCCTGCCGTGGGCTTCTCATCTAGTCGCGGGCTGCGACTGGCTGAGGCGCCCCCTGCGCCCTTCTTCGGGAGACGTGCTGGCCCCAGGCCGAGCTTCTGGTACGACGCGCCCGGCCGTTGAGAGGCGCCAGCCCCCAGCCCCCTGCCCGGAGGGGGAGCGATGATTCGTGTTCCCAAGCGCTTGCCTGGGGTAGACGATGGTGCGGAAGACGTGCTCGAGCGTGCTCGGGAGCGCAGTGCTCGCCGCCACGAATTCCTTCGAAGGGCGAGCGGCGCGGTAGACCTGCTTGGGGAGGAACTCGCCGATGAAGACGCGCGCCTCGGGGCCGAGGGCCTGCGCTTGGCCGCGGAAAGGCACGAGCTGGAGGCCGCTGTCGCCCTCGCGCGCCACCAGCGCGACCTTGAAGACGAAGAAGCAAAGGTGTCGCTGGAGGCCTCCCGGGTGGCCCGATCCCAGGCCGCTGAAGAGGCCCTGGGAGCCGACCGGTGGCGAGAAGCAGCGGAGGAGCGGGCTCGGGAGCTCCTGGCCCGATGCCACTCGTTAGAGGAGCAAGTGGAACTGCGCGAGGCGGCCCTTGCATCGATGAGGGTGTCCTCTGGCGACCCAGCTGAGCTCCAGAGGCGTGAGGAGGCGTTGACGCTGGAAGCCGCCGAACGCACCCGCGAGTACGAGCGGTTGGAGACGAGGGAGCGCCTGCTGACGCAGGCGGAAGATGAAGTCGCTGCACGGGAGGCACGTGTCCTGGAGGAGGTTGGTCGTTGAGTGGCGACAGCG
This sequence comes from Aegilops umbellulata, assembly GCA_032464435.1. NCBI lineage: Eukaryota > Viridiplantae > Streptophyta > Magnoliopsida > Poales > Poaceae > Aegilops > Aegilops umbellulata. The sequence goes on from CP136060.1 coordinate 295,587,375, forward strand.
CGCCAAGGCCTCGAGCGCGAGTTCGAGAGGAAGCTGGAGTTGATCCGGGTCGAGGCTGAGGGAAGAACCGCAGCCCTGAGGGCCCAACAGGATGAGGCGATGCGGCGGGCCAACGCTTCCCGGGCTGCCCTTGAGGCAGCGCAAAAGGAGTCGGTTGCCCTCCAGGCCGAGGTGCTCCGTCTTCGTCAGCGGGTGGAAGAGGCCGAGGCCGTCAAGCGCCAGTACGCTGATGAGATACGCCAGCGGCAGGTCCTGGAGCACGTGCACGGCCCCATGCTGGATACACTCAGGGAGAGGGCTAACGCAGCCTTGGGCAACATCTGCGAGGCGACTATCGGCGAGCCGCACACGATCAACTATGCCGGCAACCTGCAGTTCTTCACCGCCATGGTGACGCAGCTGGAGGCGCGGTCGGTCAGGGCCGACAGGTTGGTGGAGGAGAGGAGCCGCGCCCTGCTCGGGCGCGCCTTTTCTCGTGTCTTCAGCCATCTTCAGAACATGGATCCCCACTTCGACTTCGATGCCGCCATCGCCCCAGTCCCCGAGGCCGTCCAAGGCGACCTGGCGGACTGGGTGGAAAACAACGCTCTTGTTAGGGCCTTTGCTTCGGATGACGACAACGTGGTCGTGGCTGCCGATGAGGGCGGCGTGTTGGACGACCCTGATGCCGCTGGCGGTGACGCAGGCGGCGAAGGCGAGTTCAGTGACGCCAGCGACGGCTCGGGAGGTGCTCCCGAGGATGCCTTGGGGGATTTCTCAGACTGACTGTGTATTGCTCCTGTCTTTCTGCCCTGCATGGATAAAACTCAGGTGTTTGGCTTGATGGTCGTGAGAGCATTTTGGGAGGGGAAGCCCCTGATGTAAAACTTGTGTAGATCGTATTAGCAGCTATTATATTGCGCGAGCACCCGCGCCTGGCGGCTGGCTGCTTTACCTTTGTTTCGCGCAGGCCCCGAGGCAGCCCGTGGGAGGACGTGGTGTCCTGAGTGTTCTCTAGTTGAAACTGTAGGACGCGCAAGTGCTGTCAGTGAGGGGCTTCACAGGCGCTGGCCTTCTTCACAGGCTCCGGGCCTTTTCATAAACGGGATAGCTTCACAGGCATTCGCTTTCTTCACAGGCTCCGGGCCTTTTCATAAACGCGATAGCTTCACAGGCATTCGCCTTCTTCACAGGCTCATGGCCTTTTCATGAACGCGATAGCTTCACAGGCATTCGCCTTCTTCACAAGCTCCGGGCCTATTCATAAACGTGATAGCTTCACAGGCATTCGCCTTCTTCATAGGCTCCGGGCCTTTTCATAAACGCGATAGCTTCACAGGCTCTGGGCCAGGCTCCGGGCCTTTTCATAAACGCGATAGCTTCACAGGCGTTCGCCTTCTTCACAGGCTCTGGGCCTTTTCCTGAAAGGGCATCCCCCGCAGGCACCAAAACGTCCTCGCGAGGAGGAGCAACAGCGGCAGTCTGGGCTGCGCGCGAGCTAGGCCCGGCCCGGCTCGCGATGGGCTCGCGAGGAGGGGGGGCAGCTGTAGTGGAGCGGTAACCAGAACGTGAGAAATAGCTCGAACGAGACTAAGCACCCCTTCCCCGAACACACGCAAATCTCGAATTGGAATCCAACTTAAATCCAGCGGGGGAAAAGTTACAACCAAAGAAGAAGTCAATGAAAACAGGCAAATGGCCGCGTCCGGCACCTAATCTAGTCTTGGACGTCTTCTCACCAGCGCGGAGCTAAGTGCTGTCCACTGGGCGTGGGAGGGAGCCCCAGGGCCTGAGGCCGGCACCCCTGAGACTCCGGGGCATGTACAGCCCCACTCATTATTACGTGAGAGTGTCACGGGGCGGCGAAGTTCACAGGCACTGGGCCTTCTTCATACGTACCGGCCTTGCTTCATATCGCCAGACGAGGGCCCCGCCTTGCGCCACACTCTAGTGCCACCAACGACGACCGGAAACCAGGACGCCGCCGGTGGGGTAGAGCGGTCGCCAGCGGTTCCCCCGACGACCACGGGTCCTCCGCCAGGGGCAGGCCCTTAGGCGCCTCCCTAGCAGAGGGCCTACCTCCTAAGAACGCCTTGCTCCGAACGCCGCGGTGGTGATGTCGGGTCCCTGCCCCTCTCCTACAGCCCCCTGCGTCCTCCTCCCGAGGGGTAGGAGACTGTGGAAGCGGGGCAGCTGCTCGCTGCGGCAACCTGCACCTCCTGTGGTCCATGATTAGCGTATGCCTGGTCCTGAGGAATAAGTGGTACCCGATAACTGTTGCCTCCAGCGTGGCCGGTGGAGTCGTCCCTGGGCTCCTGGAATAGCTCGGCTTCTGGTGTCTCGTCTCCCCAGCTTGGACTGAGAAGCGTGTTTTGCTCCCCCTTGTGGGCGTGCCCTTGGTCCATCATGTGGGGCACGTATTCTTCTGGCGCCGCCACCCCGAAGGCTGTGCTGTAGTGCTCCATGCACCATGCGGCACTGCTTGACGTGCCCACCGCGGCGTGATAGCGCGGCTGCCCGCCGGCGCCGTGGGCTACGCCGATCCCTTCTCCCTCACGCGCCGGGGGCGGGGGTAGCTCCACTGCCAATCCGGCGCCGACGGATTCGCTGGTGTCGGGGTAGCCCTGAGGCCCGTGGGAGCGTGCGGAGCCCCCGCGCGTGCCGCCCTGGGCTTGAGACGGAAGCTGGATGCAGAAGGAGTGAGCCCCCGAAGCGGCAAAGCCTAGGAGTTCAGCGACCCGCTCCAGCAGTACGTCGCGGCCGCCTTCCAGCAGCCTACACTGCAGCAACTCTCGGGCCACCGTGAGCGCGACCCTCGAGTTCGCTTGCTCCCGGCGGGTGTACGGTGTCGTGGTCGCGGCGTGATTGGAGGCCCTTGCCGCCGACCGCGCTTGCCGCGGCGTGAGGGTTGCCGAAGCCTGTCCGCGCCGCCCGCGGCCCGCAGCACCCTGCGGACCATGAGCTGCCTGGGGCGCGGGGTCGCCCGAGGCAGGCGGCTCCGCGCGGGCGGGCCACGCCGCCCATGGATCTTGGTTGCCCGCCTGGTCGCCGGACATGGTGATGACAGTGCGATGGGACACGGAGCGGTCGAGAGGTCGACTCCGGCGCACCCCCACCTGGCGCGCCAAATGTCGGATTTCGGGTTCCGGCAGACCCTTAAGGTTCGAACTCTGGGGTGCGCGCGGAGATTATGCCCTCTACCTCTCCGCCTCGCAAAGATCTAACTACAGAAAGAACAGCTCAAGAGACATAGAGTTTATACTAGTTCGGGCCACCGTTGTTGTGTAATACCCTACTCTAGTTTGTGGTGGATGGATTGCCTCTTGGGTTGGTGATGATAAACAATACAGGGAAGAACAGCCTCGCGAGAGTCTGCTCTTGGCTAAGGGGGATGAACTGCTAGGAGGAGTTCACCCGCCCTTCTCTCTTTCTCCCTTGTTCTCTGCTTGCTCAGATTCTAGGTTCTGCTTGCCAGATTGCTCGATACCTCTACCCTGGGGGTGGCTAGTCCTATTTATAGGCAAAGGCCCCGGGCCTCTTCCCAAATATTGAGCGGGAAGGGCGCCAACAATTGGCCAATTCGAAGGGGAACATCTAGTACACTTATCCTGACTAAAGTTGGTCCTCGCCTGCCAAAGGCCCTATGGTGACGCCGTTCTGGGCTCCACGATGACCTCCTTCCCACCGTTGGACTGGTCTTGGTCTCGTTGCACAGAAATGGGTGCCTTTGCTTGATCCCCTCGCCTGCGCTTGCCCCCTTTGCACCAAAGAGGAAAGGGAGTACGCTACGCGGGCGGGCGCCCGCCTGGCGCCCTTGGTCATCATGGCTTGCGTCATGGGCACCTCGCAAGGTGCCCCGCCTTCATCTCTCCGCCTCCTCGTGAGCCAGCCTGACGAGGCCGTGCCTGAGGAAGCACTGTGTCGTCCGCCCCGCGAGGCTTGGCCCCTCGCGAGGGTCTTGGGTCTTGCGTTGATGAAGTTGGGCCGTGCTGGGCCTCCTTTGAGCCATGCCGCGGGCCGCACGCAGGCAAGTCTGGGGACCCTCGTTCCTAGAACGCCGACAAATGGAGGCACGCGGGTCGACGTAGACTTCCCGGCTCCTCGAGTTATGTACCTCCGCCGTGGATGGAAGATGTTCGCCCGCATCCACAGCCTGACGGGGGGCTCGTCCTCTACTTCAAATTAATGGAGGGCGGCCTGCTCTCCGTCGAGTTCTTCGGAGAGTTTGGAACACCCCTGAAATTCTGCGTGGAGAGCTCCTCTGATGGAGATTCCGACGATGGAAGCTCTTCCTCGAGCAAAAGTGACAAGGAGGATAGCTGGGACGAGTCTGACTAGGCGTGGGACGCCCCACGCCTGGGCGGGTGCGGCAGCAGCATCTGCACCTGGCCGCTCCTCCGACAGGGTTTTGCCGAGGGCGGGGCCACCTCCTTGAACTTCTCAGGGCCGTCTCCTTGGGCGGCTGGCGTCGGGAGGTTGCAGAAGAGGAAGAGGGTGGGCGGCAAGGCCATTAACTCGTAGTACGCGGGCACCAACGCCTTCATCGCATATTGTCGGTCCTGTCGCCTCGTCTTCCAGCTCCTTTCCCGGCACCATCATCACCGACCCGCCCGTTGGTGGCCACCGAGGTGTTCTCTTGGTGCTTTCTGCTGCTCGTAGCTCGCCTAGGCGCCCCTTTTGCCCTCTCGCCTCCTTGACCTGCCTCCTGAGAAGAGGGACAAGAAAGGGATCACGAGCAACTTATCTCTTTTTTTAATCTGTAAGCCTGCGGGCCTTGTTAAATTTAAACCTTGTAATCCCCTTTCTCCATGTTTTTCATTTTGTACGAACTGTACCTGTATGTGATGTTTTTAATGAAAAAGGGATGCTTGCCGGGCTTTTCGTTCGTGGGTAAATCCCGCGACATGGAGCGAATCCTTGTTATTGTTTAAGATAAACGTTTTTCGCCCCGCAACAGGCCTTGCCGTCCCCTCCCCACTCCATTCAACCGTTCTCGCGCTCTTGGCGGAGGCAGGGATGAAGTGGGCTTCACGCTCCTCGTTCTACCTCCTTGCCGCCGTGGCTACAACCAAATCCGGACCAAGGAAATAATCCTTAGGTATAGGGAAGAGGGGAGCATGGCAGCCTAGAGATAAGAACGAGGCTTCATACGCCCCGGTCCTGTTTCGAAATGCATGACAGGGGATAAAAAGACTTATCTGGATCTGCATCCCCCGGCAGTCTTATCTTGCCGCGGTTGGATCCTCGAGCTTGTAGCCCCCAACAACTCTGGTTTGCCGGGGTCGGGACGCCGGTGCGTTTCCTTTCTTCCAAGTAGCTCGGCAGAAGTGCTCATGTGCCCTGCGAACCAAAAAAGGACAGAAGAGGAACAAATAGACGCGCACTCGACCTCTAAGCTAGGGGATAGTCGCTGCTGAGCACTATCAACCCTAACCAAGGAAGAGACTCGACCTAGCATGCATGCTATGACATAGGGCGCCAGCGCTTCATTTATTTATGCTCAGGGTTTGCGCCTGGCTTTGTACAAAGGGTCACATGCCTTGTCGGCAAAGCTTGTAGAAAAGGTGGCTTGCCAGGAGGCCCGGCAAGCCGCGCCTTACGGGTAAAACTTGCGAAGATGCTCGATGTTCCAGGAGTTGCTCACTGGGACGGCATCCTCGGTCTCCAGGCAGACTGCGCAAGGCCTGGTGACTCGCATTACCCGATAAGGGCCTTCCCACTTCGGCGTCAACTTGTTGGAATTCTTGGCCGACTGAACGCGCCGAAGAACAAGGTCGCCTTCCTCAAAGCTTCGGGAATGAATCTTGCAGCTATGGTAGCGGCGCAAGGCTTCCTGGTACGTGTCGCTCTCACAGCCGCCCGAAGATGATCTTCCTCAAGGAGCGTCACATCATCTTGGCGCAACGGCTCTTGCTCAAGCTCATCATAAGCGAGCACTCGAGGTGACCCATATATGAGTTCTGTGGGGAGAACTGCTTCTGCCCCGTATACCAGGGCAAAAGGTGTTTGGCCGGTGGCTCGATTTGGCGTCGTCCTGATCAACCAAAGAACCGCCGGCAACTCATCAATCCAGCGCCTTCCACCCTTGTGCAGCTTGTCAAAGGTCTTCGTTCTCAGGCCTCGCAACACTTCAGCATTTTCCCTCTCCGCTTGGCCGTTGCTCCGTGGATGTGCCACGGAAGCAAAACAGACCTTGTTGCCAAGGTCTTGGATGTACTGCATGAAGGTGTGGCTTGTGAACTGCGTGCCGTTGTCGATGATGACTTTGTTTGGCACGCCAAAACGGCAGACCAGTCCTTTGAAGAACTTGATGGCTGACTGAGCAGTCACCTTCCTCAATGCTTCCACCTCCGGCCACTTTGTGAACTTGTCGATTGCAATGTACAAGTACTCAAAGCCCCCGACAGCGCGGGGGAAGGGCCCAGTATATCAAGCCCCCAGACCGAGAATGGCCAGGAGAGAGGGATTGTTTGAAGGGCTCGAGCTAGTTTATGAAGCTTCTTTGAATGGAACTGGCACACTTCACACTTGGTTACTAGTGTTGTCGCATCCTGGAGGGCGGTCGGCTAGAAGAAACCTTGCCGGAATGCCTTCCCGGCAAGGGCCCTCGACCCTATGTGGGAGCCACATATGCCTCCATGTATCTCCGCCAATAGCTCCAGTCCTTCCTGTCGAGGGATGCACTTGAGTTTCACACCGTTCGGCCTTCTCCAGTACAGGACGTCATCGACGAACTGGTACAGGGCGGACCGACGGGCTACTTTCTTCGTTTCTTCCTGCTCCTCAGGAAGCTCCCCTGTTTGGAGGAATTGGATGGTATGATGCGCCCATGCCGGAGCCTGGGGCTCGATGGCAAGGACCAAAGGCATCTCTTCCGCCATAGGAGCGGCTATCTCTACGGCCAGGGCTTGACGCCCTGCCGGAGCCAGTTGCTCTTGGGCAGGCTCAGCGTCTGCAGCAGCGCCCTTGCCGGCAGCCCCAAGGGGCTCAGTAGGGAAGTACTTGTCAGGATCTGATTTCCTCCGCTTGTTCTACCCCACTGATGGTTTGACGGATGGTTGAGTTAACTAGAGCAAAAAGGTACCTTGTTCCACAGGTAGCTTGAATGCGGCACACTTTGACAGGTAATCGGCGATGTCGTTCTCCTCTCGGGGGACGTGCTCCGCCTAGATACCATCAAAGCATTCCTCCAGCTTCCTCACCTCATCTACGTAAGCTTCCATCAATGGGCTCTGATAATCCTTGTTGACCTGTCTGAAAACGAGCTGCGAGTCACCCCTGACGATGAGCTTCTTAACCCCGAAGTCTGCCGTGATCCTGAGACTGGCAAGCAATCCCTCGTACTCAGCAGTGTTGTTGGTGGACATCTCCCTGGGGAAGTGCATCTGGATCACGTACTTGAGGTGTTCTCCAGTGGGTGCGACGAGCAGCGCACCGGCACCGACGCCTTGTAGCGAGAAAGCCCCATCAAAGTACATAATCCAGTCGTGGTCTGCTTCCTTGCCAGGGAGAGTGGTCTCCTAGATTTCTTCGTCAGGCGTCGAGGTCCATTCTATGATGAACTCCGCCAAGACTCTGCTCTGAATTGTCGAGGTACTTTCAAACTTTAAACCGAAACTTCATAGCTCCAAGACCCATTCCACAATCCTTCCGGTTGCGTCTGAGTTATGCAGTATCCGTTGCAACGGGAGGCGGGTGACGACAGTGATCTCGTGGGCTTGGAAGTAGTGACGCAACTTCCTCGAGGCCATAAGGAGGCCGAAGAGCAATTTTTGCATGCCGGGATACCTCGACCTAGACCCCTGCAAGAGGGAGCTGACAAAGTAAACCGGGTGCTGCATCATCTTCTTCTTTGGCCCCACCTTGCTCGACTGCGCGGGCACTGCCTTGGTGGCACCAGACTCTGCCGGGGGCCACGCCTTGTCGGCACCAGACCCTGTCTGGGGAATCTTTGGCTTGCCATCCGCTGGTTCTGCCGCCGTTGCTGCCTCCTCGTCGACCTCCCTCTGTGCCACAAGTGCGGCGCTGACCACTTGATTCATCGCCGCCAGATACAGCAGCAAAGGCTCTTGTGGTTTAGGCGCAACCAGTATTGGCGTGGAGGAAAACTATTTCTTCAGATCCTGCAGTGCTGCCTCGACTTCTGGGGTCCACTCTATTGGGCATGCCTTCTTCCAGATTTTGAAGAAGGGAAGGGCGCGCTTGGCGGACTTCGAGATGAATCGGCTCATGGCGGCAACGCAGCCGGTGAGCCGACAAACATCCTTGATCCGCTTGGGTGCCTCAATCTGCTCAATAGCCTTGATCTTGTCTTGGTTTGCCTCGATCCTGCGTTGTGACACAAAGAACCCGAGAAGCTTGCCGGACGGAACGCCGAAGACACACTTCTCAGGGTTCAGCTTGAGGTTGATCTTGCGCAGGTTAGCAAATGTCTCTTCTAGATCTTGCACAAGAGTTGGCCCGTCCTTGGTTTTGACCACTATGTCATCCATGTAGGCCTCCATATTTCTATGGAGCTGAGGTTCAAAACCAATTTGGACTGCTCTTGCGAACGTTGAGCCAGCACTCTTCAACCCGAAAGGCATCCGTAAAAAGCAGTACGTACCACATGGGGTGATGAATGTTGTCTTATCTTCATCCTCTCTCGTCATGAAGATCTGGTGGTTGCTTGAGTAGGCGTCGAGGAATGATAACAGATCACACCCGGCCGTGGAGTCAACAATCTGGTCGATGCGTGTCAACGGGAAGGGGTCCTTAGGGCAAGCCTTGTTGATATCTGTGTAATCAATACACAGTCTCCACTTCCCATTCGCCTTGCGCACCACTATCGGATTGGCCAACCACGTCGGGTGGAGCACTCCTCTCACCAAACATGTCGCTTTCGACTTCCTGATCTCCTCTATGATGAACTCCTGCCTCTCAAGAGCCTGCTTTCTGACCTTCTGCTTGACGGGCCGCGCGTGGGGGCAGACAGCTAAGTGGTGCTCAATCACCTCCCTGGGAACACCGGGGATGTCGGATGCTTGCCATGCAAACACGTTGACATTCGCCCGCAGGAAGGTGATGAGCGTGCCTTCCTATTTGCTGTCAAGGGTGGAGCCTATGGTGAAAGCCCCTCCCGTGCCATCCTTCCTGACGGACACCTTCTTGCTCTGTGGCGGCTCGGCCTTGGGTCTCTTGCTCTTGTCAGTAGAGCTCTCTGGCACGTCCTCGACGGTAGCACAACACTCCGAGGAGGTGCGCTTGCCGGAGTGGGTGCGAGAGGTCTTGCCGGGCTTCTTCTTCCCTCCCGGGGCTTCAACGGCAGGAGCAGGTGCCTTGGCGGCAGCCGCTGCAACTGCTTCCCGGGAGAGCTGGTCGGCGCAGATTAGCGCGTCCTTCTTGTCGAAGGGGACGGAGATGATGGTCAATGGCCCAGGCATCTTTAGCATGTTGTAGGCGTAGTGTGACGCCACCATGAACTTGGCTAGTGCCGGGAAGCCGAGGATCCCGTTGTAGGGCAAGGGGATCTCGGCAACATCGAAGACGATCCTCTCCGTCCTGTAGTTCAACTCTCCTCCAAATGTCACGAGCAGTGTGACCTCTCCCTTCGGCTGGCTCCTCCCTGGATAGACCCCTTGAAACGTGCCCGTTTCCTCGAGGTATCCATCAGGGACTTGCAACTTTTTGATCACGACAGGCGAGATCAGGTTCAGGCCGGCCCCGCCGTCAACCAACATCTTGTTCAATCTGAGGTTGCGTATCGTTGGTGAGACCAACAATGGCAAACACCCGACCACGGTAGTGCGGTCAGGGTGGTCCTTGGCGTCAAAGATGAGGGGCATGCTGGACCACTTCAGCGGCTTCTGAGCATTGAACGACGACTCTGCTGCTGTAATCTCACGCGCCCACTGCTTGAGCTGGCGATGAGAGGTATGCAGCGAGGCGCCGCCATCGACGCACATGGCCTCCGTAGCCTTCTGGAACCCTTGCTCACCAGACTCGTCGTCCTCGTCATGATCATCGTCTTCTTGTTTCTTGTGGCGGCCCCGGGCGGGCCTCTCTTGCTGGTTGTCCTTGCCGGGGCGGCCTCCTTGGCCGCCATGTTTCCTGCCGGACCCCTCCGCACCGTCCTGGTCCTTCTCCTTGTCCTGCCTCTCGTACTCAGTGTCACAGCCCCAGTTCAGCCCTTGCCTGACTCTGCTTGCTCATCTTGCCATCATGTTTAAACTTTGAAAGAAACTTGAAATGGGGATTTTGAAACCCTGGCACCAAATGAATTCAACTAGGTTCAAACTTAAAACTTTTCAATGAACCCAAAATGCCCTTCATAAATTTTCACCATTTATGGTCCTGGCTAAACCCTCTGCCAAAAATGGTTTCATAATTTTGGAGGCTGTTCTGGATTTTTGAATTAAATCATTATGTATTTGATTTGGGCATTTAATTGCTACAATTATTTTAGGTGCTCAAATAATTGTGAAATTAAATGAGGGCTGTTGGAAACAAATTAACAAGTGCCCACAATTAATTTCAGCATTTTAACAAATGGTTTAGTATCTTTACTAAATCAAAACAACTACAGAAAAATAGAAAAACAGAAGCTAAATAACAGAGAGAGAGAAAGTTACCTAGCTTACCTGGCTGGGCCGGCCCACTTGGCCCGTGCCAGTCATCACCTACCTCTGCCAGTAGGCAAAGGAGGGAGACAGCGCACGCACGCGCGGGGCGCCACGCCTCCTCCCTGCTCGCCTGCCTCACCGGGCGCCTCGAAGCCCCTCCTCGACGCCACGCGACCCCTGGCTCCTCTCGCTCTCTCCCCGTGCTCATCCCCTCCCCTGGACCTCTCTCTCTCGCCGGACCGAACGCGTCCGTCGCCGCCGGCCAAAGCCACCACGTCCACAGCCACCCACTCGCCTCTCCGAGCTGTTCCCGAGGTCCGCCGTGACTCCCTCTTCCTCATCGCCGACTCACGCGACACTGGAAGCCCCGCATCGTCTCCCCCGATCTCGTCTTGAAGCTTCGGCCACGGGAGATCCCCTCGCCGCCCCGCTTCGCTCTGGTTCCTCCCCGAGCTCGCCGTTGGCCTCGTCGCAACCGTAGTGAGCTCCTGCTCCTCTTTCCCCTCTCCGTTCCTTCTGTTGCACACCGTAGCCGCCGCACCTCCTGCGCCCGAACGCCGACCGCCGCTGCCAAGCTCGTAGCCGTCGCCTCTGGCCACCACAGGTCCGGCTAGCACCACCAAACGACGCGCGCCAGCAAGGGCACTCCAACGCGCCTAGCCGCGACTCGATCCATGCCCCGTAGCGCAATCCCGAGCCCCACCGTCGCCTCTGACCTCGCCGGTGATTAGCCGCCGGCCTAATCCCGGTTTAATTAGCGCTAATGACTCTGCTAAACACCCCTGGAGCCACTGCCATGTGGGCCCTGTGCCCGATTAGCTTTAGTTAATTTTATGTTTAGATTAGTTCTTAACCCAGTGGGACCCACGTGTCAACTTTGACCACGCTGGCGTGGCCGTTGACTGGCCCCACCTGTCTGTGAGACAAACCGGCACTGGGTCACTGACGTGTGGACCCCACTGGCCAGGGTTGACCTGGTCAGCCGCCGTTGACCTGCTGACATCACAGTGACGCTATGCTGACGCAATAAGTATTTTCTGGATTTATTGTTTATACAGGAAATTCCAGAAAATGTTGCAAACTTCAAAAATTCACAGAAAATCAACCATAACTCCAAATGCAAATATTTATATATGAAAAATGATCAGAAAAATCCAATCTATCCATATGTACTGGTTTCATGCATGTTAGAACACTTTAACCTTGCTGTTTAGGTGAAACAAGTTAATGCACTAATATGACTTCATGAAATGGGTTTGCATTTGAATCTTTGGTTCAAATGGACTCATTCCAATCTGTTCTAGCTTGCATTAGCCCAAAACACGTTCATACTGCCATGACATAGCATGCATCATATTGTTGCATTGCATTGATTATGTTCCCTCTTGTTTGCCGGTATTTGTTCCCCCTCAGTAGACGTTGATCCGGCGATGAGTTCGATGACACCGATGAAGAGCTATAATATCTTCAGAAGTGCCAGGCAAGCAAAACCCCCTTGTTCATTACGATACAATCCCACTCTCTCGCTCCTGCTCTCTTTTATTGCATTAGGACAACAACGATTCAACTGTTACATGCTGCGGTAGTTGAACCCCTTATCATCTGCATGACCTGTCATTGCCACAGTAAATAGATGAAACCCACTAGCATGAGTAGGAGTTGTTTGAGCCCTGATGTGCCTACTCATTCATGCTTGTTTGTCATGCCTGCTACTGCTTAGAGTTGAGTCAGGTCTGATTCATCGGGGATGAATTGGAAAGTGGTGAACATGTCCTACTATTGAGAGCTGAGTGTGTGAACACGATTTGGTAAAGGTAGCGGTGAGAGGCCATGTAGGAGTACATGGTGGGTTGTCTCATTGCAGCCATCCTCAGGAACTGAGTTCTGTGTTTGTGATCCATGAACAGCTACTACCACGCATTGGAATGCTTAAGTGCCCCTCTCGGCTTATTAATCAACTTGATCTCTGTCCAGGAGTTGCAACTAGTTTCTGGTGTTTGTAGGTAGTGTTAGTAGTCTACCAAGTGGTACCTGGTACAGGTGGGCTTGGGACAGACTAGGCACCGTGGCATGGTGTACCAAGCGTAGATCTACCCGTCGAGGTGGCTTTGGGAACCCTGCACACATCGTTTGGGGCCGTGAGCGACACCCCGGCCGGATCTCCTTGCGGATGGAACCCGAATAGGCGATAAACCTGGATGAGAGACTTGTGTGGTTAGTCAGGTCGTGGCCGACTCCCTCGCCCGGCTTCCGCTTGAAGGTTGCCGAGGTACATGACGTGTACAGGGCGATAAGTGGCGAGAGCGTGTGTGAAGAAGTACACCCCTGCAGGGTTATCATTATCTATTCGAATAGCCGGATTCCTTGGATATGGAAACTTGGACCCCTTGTACAGTTCATAGACAAGTGAAAGTGGATACTCTAAAATGCGCAAGATAAGCGTGAGTGCTATGGATGGCGTTCTCGTAGGGAGACGGGAGCGGATCCATAGTGGTGTATTGATATGGTGAATATGTGGACTCATGTGCGCCACCTCAAAAGAGTTACTTGCAGTCGTAGTTCAGGATAGTCACCGAGTCAAAGCTGGCTTGCTGCAGTTAAACTCCACTACCCCCTTTGTTGATACCGATGCATATGTAGTTAGTTCTGATGTAAGTCTTGCTGGGTACATTTGTACTCTTGTTTAGCTTGATACCTCAGCTACGATCTTGTGCCCTCGGCAGGATCTGGTAGATAGTCAGGCTTCTCATCCTTTTTCATTTGTAGATGTCTGTACTCAGACATGCTAAGCTTCCGCATGTGCTTTGATTTGTATGCTCTGAATGTTGGGTCATGAGACCCATGTTTGTAATACCTCGCTCCTCGGAGCCTAATGAATAAATGCTTGAGTCGTATAGTCTTGTTGTGACGCCATGTTGTATTTACACATATCGAGCATATTGTGTGTATGATTGAAATGCTTGGTATGTGTGGGATCCGACTATCTAGTTGTTTATCCTTGGCAGCCTGTCATATGGGGAAATGTAGTCTAGTGCTTCTGAGCGATAGTAGTCCGTTACAGCCCGGTTCACCGGAGTCCTGTTAGCCCAGCACTACTGCTTGGAACATTTGACTGGCCGGCATGTGATTCACTTCGTTCTTGTGTCTGTCCCTTCGAGGAAATGTCACGCGGTGATTTCCGGAGTCCTGCCTAGCCTGCTACAGCCCGGGTTACCGGAGCCCTGTTAGCCCAGTGCTACTGCCCGAATTCACATGTTGATGACCGACATGCTCGATGTGATTCATGTATGCCTGTCCTCATAAGTTAGCGCCGCTTTGGGTTCACGACTAGCCATGTCGGCCCAGGTTCTCTGTCATATGGATGCTAGCGACACTATCATATACGTGAGCCAAAAGGCGCAAACGGTCCCGGGCCAGGTAAGGTGGCACCCGTGGGAATACCGTGCGTGAGGCCGCAAAGTGATATGATGTGTTACCTGCTAGATCGGTGTGACTTAGGATCGGGGTCCTGACAGCGTTGGTATCAGAGCCTAACTGCCTGTAGGATTACCAAGCCAAGCTGGTCGAAGTTGAGTCTAGAATTGCTTTAGTTATATAAGGGAATTGATTGTGGATGGGAACGTAAGGCTCTTTTTACTCCTTATCCTCATGACCTTCTGATCTGAGTCATCTTATCTTTTCTACGGGGTTAAGAACTAGGCTTCTCTTCTATCTCTCAGGATGACATGTTACTAAACCGTAGTTGCCTAGGGTTGATGGATTTATGCCCCAATTCAGTTTCTACTGCTTCTGTGTGTTCATAGTTGGTCTCAGAACCTTGATATTGTGGTGTTGCGTGGTTATGCCACAATTTTTGCAGGATGTCTCAAATAATTTTGAGCATTTACAGCCGTTATGCTGTCCGAGTCATCCCAGGTCTCTAAATAGTCTGATGCATTTGCAAATCCTTTCTTTCCGTTCCCGATGTCCTTTTGGGCCAGATTAAGCACACTACACGGTCTGTGAGGTACTCCGTTGCCTCAGCGTATATATTGGAGCTACTATTGTGACTCTAGGTGTCTTATGAAACCATCTAGTAACCTATCCATGTTTTGTGTTCCCAGTGTGATGAATCTGGCCATCATTCTCGAAAGCATCCCGTGATGCCACTTAGTAGTAGGTATTCTATTCCTGGGTTTTTGAACCCGAGATTCACCCTACTTACCTCCTGTTGATAGTGTTTGCTAGTTCCTTTAGGATATTAGTAACTTTGCGAAAGTCCTTGAGGTCCGTGGTATTTCCTTCTTCCAAATACTATGAACCGCTTATGGCAGAAGTTCCTCGCTGAACCGAAGGATCACAATCAGAGTACTCTTGAGGAGTTCTCCATTCATAATTGTGAATCTGCCAGTCCTACTTTTTTTGCATGGGTTATTCGGAAGAAACCTGTTGAACCTCGTTCGACATGCTAAACCATGCATCCATAACTCAGAAAATCATATGTTCCTTTGAGTTGTCCCTCTTTAGTCGTCCTCTGACCTTCGTCTATCGATTGATAGTCAAGAGTATGTGTGCATTCGTTCATCGGTGCATATTATTCTTGTGGTCCATCAAGCCATTCTATTCCAGAATGAGTAGGAGAAACAAACTCCAGTACCTCATCCATATCCAGGATTGGGTCAAAGCAGTTGTATTCCGCAGATCAAAATGACAATCCAGCTTTTGATTCTATTCCACCTGGAGTGTTACCATCTTTATGTCAAGAATGTCATGAGACTTGCACCACCTCTTATGGATTCTTGACGCAGTGACACTCAGCCTTTTGCTTCTCAGCAAGCAGCTCGACTTGCCGGTAGTTCTGGAAGTCGTGGCCCTTGGTGCGGTGGATCTTGCAGTATTGCTTGCCGGAGCTTCCTGGCTTGTCGGTAGCCGCCAAGGCTCGGCAGGCGGCGCACCCGGCAATCTCCTTGCCGGAGGCGTCTGCTTTGACCTTCTTGCCGGCTCCGGTGTCGTCAGATCCCTCAACGGCATGCACGGTCTTGCCTTTGCGTTTCCTGTTGCGACATCGGCCCTTCCTCGTCGGGGTAGCGGCGTCTTCATCGGTAGAGTCGGTTTTTGCACCGGCGTCTTTGCCGGGATACTTCCTTCCCTCTTCAGCCCGGGCGCACCTATCAGCCAAAACGTAGAGCTCGGCCACGTCCTTAACTTTGGTCATCACCAGCTCTTCGCGCATCTTGTGATTGCACACGTTCTGGTGGAACGCGCTAATCACAGCGGCGGGATGAACGTTGGGGATGTTGTACTGCACCCGGCTGAATCTCTGGATGTACTTGCGCAGGGTCTCCCCTTCCTTTTGGGGAATGATGTGCAGATCACTGGCCTGGCCATGAGCTTGGTGGCCTCCTGTGAAGGCGCCAACGAACTCATGGTACAGATCCGACCAAGAAGAAATGTAATCCACTAGCAAGTGCATCAACCAAGACATCACATTGGGCTTGAGCGCCAGCGGGAAATAGTTGGCAAGCACCTTGTCGTCGCGAGCCCCAGCAGCCTGCATCACGATGGTGTAGATGCTGAGGAACTCGGACGGATGGGTTTTGCCAGTGTACTTCTCGCCGACGTCGGGCTTAAACGTGCGGTGGGACGGCCACTTGAACTGCCGCAGCTCACGGGTAAAGGCCGGGCAGCCCACCTCGTAAGGTAGGCCGCCGGAGCCCCCCGGTGCCGGGTGGTCCATAGCGGGTCCTGGCCGCTTGTCCGACTGGCGGCGTGTTTCACGTCGACGCTCCATGGTGGTTCGAGCATCTTCGTGAGCTCGTTCCCAAAGGACCTTGCGCTGGTCGCGGAGGGTCCGCGGGTCGGACGACGCTATGGAGATGTTATCACAAGCGTCGTCACAACAGGCCAACGCCCGCGGCGGCTGGCGAGGAGGAGGAGAGTGCACCATGGCCGCAGCTTCCTCGGTCCTCCCAGCGCCAGCATGTGGTGGCTCGATGGAGCGCCGACCCGAGGGCCCCGCTGGTCGCGGATCGTCTTTGTTGGCGATGGCGACGAGGGTCCGGACGGTGGCCCTCCACTCGTCAAGCTTGTCCGCAGCAGGAGGGAAGTCGAGGAGCAGCTGTGCGCGCCAAAGCTTTCTCTGGTGTAAGCGGCGGCGACAACTGCGTGGATCGCAGCGCGCTTCGACTTCTAAATACGTTAGAAGGAGCTCCGTCACGACCCAGCGGCTACGTGCCATTTTCGCCAGCGCTTCGGCGAGCGTGTTGAACCCCTTCATCTTGCCGATGACGCACAGGGCTCTTCCCACGGCGGTGCCCAGGGTCACCAACGTGGTGATGTTGCTCGGCGCACACACCATGGGAAGAACGTGCGGTGGTCGCCGGTGTAGGCGTCCTGGAGGTCGCCGCGCGGAGTCGGAACAACGACACCCCTATAGGGCCCCGCGCCACCTGCGGGGGGCCCAGCTCCATCTTTAGAGCCGGCACGTGTAGCTGGTCGTCTGGCGCGCGAACGACGCCGCTCGCAAGACTCCGACTGCCTGGGCGATGCTGGTGCTCGCGGGCCGCGGCATGGGTCCTGTCTGCGAACGGTCCGCTGCTCGTCCGCACCGGCACGGGCCGTTCGGCTCCCAACGAGCCGATCGCCGTGGCCATCTTCTTCTTAGGGGCCATGGCGACGAAAAACTGCTAGGCTAACTACCAGACCAGATTCTCACAATTGCGCCCCCTACCTGGCGCGCCAAAGATGTCGGTGTGGAACGACACCTATGGGATCACAAGAATCCCTACTACGGCTGCCGGGGCGCAGGGTTGCGAGGATAGCAGGGTGCTACCTCTTGAGCACTGCGTTGGATTTCCCCGAAGAGGAGAGGATGATGCAGCAAAGTAGCGTAAGTATTTCCCTCAGTTTTTGAGAACCAAGGTATCAATCCAGTAGGAGGCTATGCGCGAGTCCCTCATACCTACACAAAACAAATAGCTCAACGCAACCAACGCTATTAGGGTTTGTCAATCCCTTCACGGCCACTTACGGGAGTGAGATCTGATAGAGATAATAGATAATATTTTTGGTATTTTTGATATAAAGATGCAAAGTAAAATAAAAGGCATAGTAAAAAAGCAAAGCAATAATAAAGTGATGGAAGATTGATATGATGAGAATAGACCCGGGGGCCATAGATTTCACTAGTGGCTTCTCTCAAGAGCATAAGTATTCTACGGTGGGTGAACAAATTACTGTTGAACAAATTACTGCATATAGAGTATTAAGTTAAAAACAGAGTAACGCCTTAAGCAAGATGACATGATGTAGAGGGATAGTTTCATGCAATATGATAAAAAACCCATATTGTTATTGAAAGCACAAGTGCTCCCTGGGTGATTTTGATAATTAATGACAACATATCTCTTGTTGGACTAATACTTTTACCTAGTGTGTTTCAGACAAGTTCAGCAAATTGAGTGGCATGGACTAAAGGATGTGGAACCCCATCAAGATGCTAGGGACAAAGGATTGGCTCAAGATTCAAGTACAAGACTCTACATTTTCTATTTTAGTGATCCAAGATCACATTGAGTCCATAGGAAAAGCTTAATGGCTTGCTTGCTCAAAGTGCTTAGCGATATGCTCCAAAACCCTCAACTACCTTCCCATATCCACATATGACCTAAACCAAAAGTCAAACTCGGCCCCACTGATTCTCTCTATCCGGCGCCACCGAGTTCAGATGTCATATCCACTGCCACAAACCCTAGGCAAATTGGTTTCACCGATAGGGATCTCGGTCTCACCGAGATGGGGTTGCAATCTCTCTGTTTCCCTTCGTAACGTTTCGGTCCTACCGAGATGAGCGATCGGTCCCACCGAGATTGCAATGTAAACTCTCTGTTTCCCCTTTGTAACATTTCGGTCTCACCGAAATGAGCAAATCGGTCCCACCGAGTTTGCCTGACCAACTCTCTGGTTAGCTTATTACCAAAATCGGTCTCACCGAGTTTGTGTAATCAGTCTCACCGAGATTACGTTATGCCCTAACCCTAACCATATCGGTCCTACCAAGTTGCATGTCGGTCCCACCGAAAATCCTAACGGTCACTAGGTTTTCTAAATCGGTCCGACCGAGTTTCTCAATTCGGTCTCACCAAGATTGGTAAATTGTGTGTAACGGTTAGATTTTGTGTGGAGGCTATATATACCCCTCCACCCACTCTTGATTCGTGGAGAGAGCCATTAGAACATATCTACACTTCCAATACACATTTTCTGAGAGAGAACCACCTACTGATGTGTTGAGACCAAGATATTCCATTCCCACCATATGAATCTTGATCTCTAGCCTTCCCAAGTTGCTTTCCACTCAAATCTTCTTTCCACCAAATCCAAATCCTGTGAGAGAGAGTTGAGTGTTGGGGAGACTATCATTTGAAGAACAAGAGCAAGGAGTTCATCATCAACACACCATTTGTTACTTCTTGGAGAGTGGTGTCTCCTAGATTGGCTAGGTGTCACTTGGGAGCCTCCGACAAGATTGTGGAGTTGAACCAAGGAGTTTGTAAGGGAAAGGAGATCGCCTACTTCGTGAAGATCTACCACTAGTGAGGAAAGTCCTTCGTGGGCGATGGCCATGATGGGATAGACAAGGTTGCTTCTTCGTGGACCCTTCGTGGGTGGAGCCCTCCGTGGACTCGCGCAACCGTTAACCTTCGTGGGTTGAAGTCTCCGTCAACGTGGATGTACGATAGCACCACCTATCGGAACCACGACAAAAACATTCGTGTCTCCAATTGTGTTTGAATTCTCCAAACCCTTCCCCTTACATTCTTGAAAGTTGCATGCTTTACTTTCCGCTGCTCATATACTCTTTGCATGCTTGCTTGATATGTATTGTGTTTGTTAAACTTGTGCCAAAACTCCACTTCAACTTAAAGAAATTAAAAATTGCAAATTTTGGTACTTAGTGTCTAATCACCCCCTCTAGACACCTCTTCTCGATCCTTTCAATTGGTATCAGAGCTTTGGTCTCCATTGCCTTGGTTTAAACACCTTTGGAGGAAGATGGATGTGTCTACTTTGGGGATTCTTAGACATAGAGTGCCTATTCTTGATGGAGAATACTTTCATGAGTGGCAAAATGAAATGCTTGAGATTTTCAATGAATATCACTTGAACAAGTACATTGCCAGCTGTCGGTGTCAAAACCGGCGGATCTCGGGTAGGGGGTCCCGATCTGTGCGTCAAGGTCGGATGGTAACAGGAGACAAGGGACACTTTATTTTACCCAGGTTCGGGCCCTCTCGATGGAGGTAAAACCCTACTCCTGCTAGATTAATATTGATGATATGGGTAGTACAAGAGTAGATCTACCACGAGATCACGGAGGCTAAACCCTAGAAGCTAGCCTATTGGTATGATGATGGTTATGATGTGTTCGTCCTATGGACTACAACCCTCCGGTTTATATAAGCACCGGATAGGGTTAGGGTTACACAGAGTCAGTTACATTGGTAGGAGATCTTGAATATCTGCACGCCTAGCTTGCCTTCCACGCCAAGAAAAGATCCTTTCAGACACGAGACACAGTCTTCAATCTTGTATCTTCATAGTCCTGGAGTCCGGCTGAAGGTATAGTCCGGCTATCCGAACACCCCCTAATCTAGGACTCCCTCAGTAGCCCCTGAACCAGGCTTCAATGACGACGAGTCTGGCGCGCAGATTGTCTTCGGCATTGCAAGGCGGGTTCCTCCTCCAAGTCCTTCAAGAAGATTATAAACACCAGAAATAGTGTCCGACTCTGCAAAATAAGTTTCCACATACTGCCATATAGAGAATTAATACAAATCAAATCCGTTGACGTATTCCGCAGTGTGTCATAACACTGCGACCATGCCTTCTATATAAGTTGCTTTCATTGTTCCACCTCAGTTCGTTTAGCGAGGCGGTTTCCTTGGCACGTCTTGTCAAAGCAGAGATCATGTGCCCCCTTTAAGGGGATTCTCATTAATACGGACATGGGTAACCCAACCGCGCCATTTTACCGCGGCGCTTGGGAGGCAAGCGAGTTTTATTAGGTAGGTGGGGACGCATAACCGCATCCGCCCATATAAGGGGATAAGGATCCACCTTTTTACCTACGCCTTCTTCCTCCTTTGCCAATCCATCTCTTGCGCACTCAAGCTCCAGCGCCCAAGCCCGCTCTTCCCAGCTCTAATGCCGGAATGTATCCGAGCTCCAACGCCGGACTATGTATCCGAGCTCCAACGCCGGACTGTATCCGAGCTCCAACGCTGGACTGTATCCGAGGTGTCGTAAATCACCTTTGTTCAAAGAAGTTTGAAGGAGTTTAGCCGAGCTTAATGCTGGAAATGCCCTCTATGGAGCTAGCTACTAGCGCCCGAGCTTTATGTCGGACTGCTTCCGAGGTGGTGCACCACCCCGAATGTGGGCCGTTTTTTATTCAATATTTTTGATTGGTGCAATTTAATCTCTGCCGAGATATATAGCCAGTAGCCCTCAAGGTGGGTATCGGTCTAAAACCCGAGATGCACATGAAGGATGACATAAGACTGCTGATCCCAGTAGCCCCTGAGACTCAGATCGATTTGCAAAATCGGCCTGAGGATCAAGTCCTAGCTCGGCAGAATACTTCGGGACACTAAAAGCGGTGTGCTCAGTCCTCGAGACTCAGGTTGGGTGCGGTCGACCAACCTGAGGATCAAAATCTCCTCGGAAACTATATTGCACATAAAATTTTCTGCATTGGACAAGCAATGCAGTAGCCCCCGAGGCACTGGTCGGGTGGCAACACCAGATCAGGGGATCGATATGCTCCTTTAATATGCTTAAATAATAAGCCCGAAGCCCAGTAGCCCCCGAGCCTTAATGCGGGCACCGGTGGACGAATTAAGGATCGATATCCATAGTAAAATCACAAATTGTGTGAATGACTCTATGTATCCAAGTACTTTACGTCATTTAATGCTCGGATCCGCATTGTACAAAACTTTGTTGACCGACCATCGGCTTCCACCTCCTCGGCCAGTAGCCGAGGAGTATTTGTCTTACTTTATAAAGCCTTTATGAGGGCAAAGATTTACGACAAACAAGGCAATCTGGCCATACGGTTTTATAAACAAAGGTACGCGGAGAGATATGTTATATTACTGTTTAACAGAAGAAATGTCTTCCAAAGAAAATAGTCCCGCTATCGGTTCCTTTCTTTAGGTTGTCATGCTAAGCATGATCATGAAACCTCAGCTCCAACGTAAGAGCAAAATATCGAGGATTTAGTTTGGGAGGCCAGTTAATAGCCCCCGGTAGTGTTCGGCGACAGTCGAGGTCAAGCCGTAAACACTTCGGCCAATGTTATGAATGGCATGTTATTTAACATAATCATCGGATCGCTGACCAGTTTACGCTTATTGTGAAAGTCAGTTTTCGGCTTTCTCCACTGAGGTGCTTAACCATGTGAGCTGGAAGCACAATCGCAGTGGTTCTCCCTTTGCATGCCTAGCCGAACAAAACGGAACGTAGGAAGCAAGTGTAGGAGCTGTGCAACTCAACTATTGACCGAAGACACAATTCAAAACCGATGCATATATAGCAATATCTGAGAATGTTTTTGCCGAATCCCTAAAAGGTGTCCGGCGTTGCATTGCGAGACTAATGCTGGAAAAGCACAAATAGTTTAAAAGTGCCAAAAAGCTTGGAAAACCAAGAAACGTCAGTAAAAACATGACGTCCAAACAATATCAAGTGTTCGGTGCCAACCCGAAAATTGGTCTTAGAAAAAAGAAGTGCTTCTGTCGTGCTTTAACATGATACATCCTATCTCAAGACTTCGAGTGGGTCAGCCTACGGCTTCAACCTCCTATCCCGAGGGCGGAGTACTTCTCATCAGGCCAGTTTAGCAAACTAAACTCTAGCGGCTTTTGAGAGAGAAATTAGGCTCCCCGGCTAGTGACCGCACACTCGTGTCAAAAAAAGGAGTGATAAATAATAATAACTTTGCAACGACTAAGAAGAAAAACACTTAGTATGAAACGACTCAAATAAACATAAGAGCCCCAAGTGAGTTGGGTAAAAGTTGACTATATAATGTAAGGTGACATGTAGAATGCCTTCTAGCCGGATTGTAGATCGTTTGTCATAGCGGACCTTTTCGCTTCAACCTCTGGACCCAATAGTCCGGAGTGTGTCCGAATACCATAGCGGTTATATAAGAACCGTGATATGCATGGAGACCAGGCGTAGGGGTCATTAGTGCTTTATCAGACAAGTGTCCAACTAGTTATGTTATATTACATGGTTAGTAAGAAACATCTTCCAGAGAGAATAGTTCCGTTAAGGGTTCCTTTCGCTGGGGTGGCATGCCCTAAAGTGCATGTCCGGACTGCAAATGCAGGAAAATCATCTGGGGGCATGTATATTAGTGAGTAAAAAGGTTCATCTTTAGTTCACCGACCGAATATTCCCTTAAGAATGCTAGCTTTCGGCTTCACCCAGAGGTACACATCCGGCTTATCCGGCAGTAGCAATCGCAGAGGTGCTCCCTTTACCGCCTAGCCAAACAATCGGGAACGTAGGGGTAAGCACAGGAGCCAGGCAACCCAGCTTGGCCAAAACTTAAGTCATATCGATGCATATAATGGTGAATAAAAGGTACATGCGGAAGTGTGACACATGTGTTGGGCATAAAGCCCTTATTAATAAGCTTCTGTTAAAGAAGCCCCCAGGTATAATGAGCGCGTGTAGCGCATCAAGTATGTGTGAACAAAGTTTGGACAAGAAAAAAAAATTACAAGCAACTTTTTTTTTTCAAAAAAGTATAACGCTTGGTCGAACCGAACACAAGTTAGAAATTAAAGCTTTGAGCATGAAAGCGACTTAGCTGGTTAATGTGTTCGCAGTCCGAGCTTGATGCGGGACAAGGTTCTATACCCCAAGCTGGTCCTGAGGTGGCGGAGCGGAGAGCTCGACACGCCGAAGTGGTGACATAGCACGGTCGATGCAGACCAGCAGAGTGACGCCGAAGTCCCCGGATCATTTTCATGTGCACAAAAAATAGTGCAAATGGGAGATAATAGTAATAATGATAAAAAAATCGTTGCATAATGAATAATTTATGCAAAGTGAGTAATAAAAGAAACATGGCCTGGCGCCGAAGTCGATGTCGACGCAGGGCGTTGGCGTGATGCGGTAAAGGCGTGGCAAAGCCTGAATTCACAGGTTGGTCCGCGCTCAGGATGCGGCGTTCGCCGGACTATGTACGGAGACTGACCGAACCAGCACGCGACCATCGTTAATGCGGCCACCATTTGATAGACCCGTGAACATATGATGGACAAACCAGAGTAATAATTCCTTGGAAAAAATGAACCCAAACATGCAAAAAACATTAGGATTAATAGCACCTGGTTTATTTGTTGTAGTAATCCAAAGGAAGAAGATGCTGGCAAAGGTTGGCTCGCCGAGGCGAAGCCCTCGGTCCTGCCAATCGTGACGAAGCTGGTCGGCTAGTGACGCCGAAGTGTCCGGAGTAGGTTGATGAAGAGATGATGAATGCTCCGGTCCAGCCGAGATGTCGAAGCCTCGAGGCCAGTCGATGAGTCGAAGTAGTCCGGCGTGATGGACACCAGCTTGAAGGGGCAACAGTGCGGCCCTGCCAATGCGGGTCGTGACGTGGTAGATGCCGGCTTGATGAAGCGACCGTGCGGTGATGCCGGTATGCCCGCTCCGTGTAATCCGTGGGGCGGCGATGTTGGTGATGATTCGTCATTCGCGATGCCGGACTCTTGTTCGGCTTGCGGAGATGATGATCCGAAGAAGTTGAGCTCGGCTCAACAAAGTGACGATGTGTCTAGCACAGGTCGGCAACCGTGGAGCAATATTGTCGGACTGGTTTGACACCAGCAATGATGTTGAAGATCATGTTCAAAAGATCTTAAAGTTAGTGGGATGTGTTCGGGAACAATACACAATATCCCATACAAAACTTCCTTCAAAGAGGATGTCCGAAATCCCGTTCATAAAAAAGATGAATTCGGGTCGGATTCGTTCTCGCGCAGAAAACAGATCCGAAAAGTGATGCACTAATCGGAAGGTTCCCGGAGTTCGGACGGTCGGATCAAGCTGAAATTTGGAGGGGTGGTAGATATGGGAATTCCGCAACCGATCAACGGTTGGATCTTCCAAAGGACGTCCGAGTTAGAAGCTGGACACCACGCCCTAAACTCGTCCAGATTCCCGTCCAGATTTGACAGGGCTCCAGTATATTATGGATTGCCGGAGATTCCTCCATCGGAACTCGACGAAATTTTCTAGGGTTGTTGTAGACTCAATTCCGCACAATTCCACCAAAACGATCGTCAAAGCAATACTCGAGGAGGTGGCGGCAGAAGATACGAGTTCGCTATCCAGAAAAACAACACGGTCGCTTGACGGCAATGTTGACGTTGTGCCCCTGAGCTTCATGGATGATTCCTCTGTGATCTTGATAGAGATCGGAGTTGATGTTTGATGAAGGCCCTCATCCGAACATGGTGATCTGAACAAGGGGCGCAATTCTTGGCCGAACCAAGGTGACCAGTCGAGCTGGTGACGAAGATGCCGAAGTCGCAGTTGATCGACAGGCGAGCCATCGATCCTTTTGTCGATCACACAGCAGAACTCTCAATGAAAGCACCAATGTTGGTGTCAAAACCGGCGGATCTCGGTTAGGAGGTCCCGATCTGTGCGTCAAGGTCGGATGGTAACAGGAGACAAGGGACACTTTATTTTACCCAGGTTCGGGCCCTCTCGATGGAGGTAAAACCCTACTCTTGCTAGATTAATATTGATGATATGGGTAGTACAAGAGTAGATCTACCACGAGATCAAGGAGGCTAAACCCTAGAAGCTATCCTATGGGTATGATGATGGTTATGATGTGTTCGTCCTACGAACTACAACCCTCCAGTTTATATAAGCGCCGGATAGGGTTAGGGTTACACAGAGTCGGTTACATTGGTAGGAGATCTTGAATATCCGCACGCCTAGCTTGCCTTCCACGCCAAGAAAAGATCCTTCCGGACACGAGACGAAGTCTTCAATCTTGTATCTTCATAGTCCTGGAGTCCGGCTGAAGGTATAGTCCGGCTATCCGAACACCCCCTAATCCAGGACTCCCTCACCAGCCCTTGTGCACCTCATATTGATCCCTTGCATCCCACACCCGAAGAGGATCTTGACATGATTCGCAATCTTAGAACCATCAATCTTATTATAAGAGGATTGCCCAAAAATTTGATTGCTAGCTTGCCTACTCTTGATTGTGCCTATACTATATGGAAATTTCTTGAGGAATGATTTCCAGATTATTCCTTGAAAAATTTAGACAAAATTCTCCATAAGTCTATTGCTTTGAGTAAGATGAACTCTAGTGATCCTAGCTTTGGTGATTGTCTATTTGAGCTTACCAATCTCATGCGTGCCATAGGAAATGTTTGGATCATTAGCGATATCATATCCGAAGCTATTAGAATTCATAAAGGTGACCATTCTGATGATCATTTGTCTAATGAATTACCCTCTCTAGGAATTGATCAATCACAAAATGATGTTGAACATGGATACTATGATGAGGATGATGATAGTGACTATGATCTCGATGATGCGATGAGACACTTTGGTCTTATGGCAAATCTTCGCGGCTACATGGCTGGAGGAAAGGAATGGGTCATTGATAGTGGATGTACTGATCATATGACCGGAGATAAAGACATGTTTCGGGAGCTTGCTGGAAACGACGGCCCTCGAAAGTATGTCACTTTTGGTGATAATTCAAAGGATAAGGTGGTTGGCCTTGGTAAGGTGGCCATCTCACATGATAGCTCCATACAAAATGTCATGCTCGTTGAATCTCTTGGCTACAACTTACTTTCAGTATCTAGACTTGCTGATTTCGGTTTCAATGTCCTATTTACTGAAGTAGACTGCCAAGTGTTTCATAGAGATAATCATAAAATGGTCTTTACCGGTATAACTAGAGGAGATCTTTACATAGTTGATTTCTCTAAAAAGGCTCAACCTAGAACGTGCTTAATTACTAAATCATCTAAAGGCTGGTTGTGCCATAGAAGGCTAGGCCATGTGGGCATGCGAAACCTTGACAAACTCATTAAAGGAAATAATATCCTTGGCGTTAACGATGTCATATTTGACAAGGATAGACTTTGTAGTGCTTATCAAGTAGGGAAACAAGTTGGAGGAAGTCATCGCGCTAAGAACATCATGACCACAAGAAGACCACTCGAGCTACTTCGCATGGATCTCTTTGGTCCAAATGCCTACAAGAGTCTCGGTGGTAACTCATTTGGTCTAGTCATAGTTGATGATTTTTCAAGATTTACGTGGGTGTTCTTTCTTGATGACAAATCGCAGGTCCAAAGGATCTTCAAAAACTTTGCTAGGAAGGCCCAAAATCAATTTGAAGTGAAGATCAAGAAGGTTTGGAGCGACAACGGAACGGAGTTCAAGAACACAAATGTGGATGCCTTTCTTGACGAGGAAGGGATTTCACATGAGTTCTCGGCTACGTACACACCACAACAAAATGGAGTCGTTGAGAGGAAGAACCGGACTCTTAATGAGATGGCAAGAACGATGCTTGATGAGTACAAGACGCCAAATCACTTTTGGGCAGAAGCGGTTGAGATAGCTTGTCATGCGACAAATCGATTGTATCTTCACAAGCTACTCGGCAAGACGGCATACGAGCTCCTCACCGGTAACAAACCCCAAGTTGGATACTTTCGAGTATTTGGCTCAAAGTGCTACATTCTTGATAAGCATTGTCGTTCTAAATTTGCTCCTAAGTCTCATGAAGGTTTCCTACTTGGTTATGGCTCAAACTCTCACACATACCGTGTCTACAACAATTTCACCCGAAAGGTTGAAGAAACGGTAGATGTGAAGTTTGATGAATCTAACGGCTCACAAGTAGAGCAATTGCCAATTGATGTAGGAGACAAAGATCCCCCGGAAGCAATCCAAGACTTGTCTATTGGAAAGATTCGTCCAACGGAGATGAAGGAGAGTACCTCGTCCGTCCAAGTGGAAGCTTCTACCTCACGACAAGGTGAACCAAGAGTTGATATGGAAGCATCCACAAGTGGGGCACACCAAGATGAAGAAAACGAGGAAGTACATCAAGACGAACGTCAACAACCTCCTTCTCCACCACGACAAGAGATGATAACGCTAACAATGAAGAAGGCCAAGAAGAAGAACAATATGAAGAAGATGCTCAACCAAGACCCAAGCAAAAGCTTTCACGAGTTCGAGCAAGAATTGCTAAAGATCATCCCGTGGAGCAAATCTACAATGATATCCAAACCGGGAGAATCACTCGCTCTAAAACTCATTTGGCTAACTTTTGTGAACATTACTCATTCATCTCTAGCATTGAACCTATGAAGGTTGAAGAAGCATTGGAGGATCTAGACTGGATAAATGCTATGCATGAAGAGCTACACAACTTTGAGAGAAATCAAGTGTGGACATTGGTCGAGAAGCCCGACAACAACCACAACATCATTGGTACCAAATGGGTGTTTCACAACAAGCAAGATGAAGATGGACAAGTGGTTCGCACCAAAGCACGTCTCGTCACCCAAGGCTACACACAAGTCGAAGGTATGGACTATGGTGAGACATATGCTCTCGTTGCTAGACTTGAGTCCATTCGCATCTTACTTGCTTATGCTAATCAGCATGATATCACTTTGTACCAAATGGACATTAAAAGTGCTTTTCTAAATGGTGAAATTGAGGAGGAAGTTTATGTTAAGCAACCTCCCGGCTTTGTCGATCCTAAGAAACCTAATCATGTCTACAAACTTCACAAAGCCCTTTATGGTTTTAACAAGCTCCTAGAGCATGGTATAAATGCTTGACCAAGTTCCTTATTGAAAAAGGCTTTGAAATTGGAAAAATAGATTCTACTCTTTTTACTAAAAGGGTTAATGGAGAACTATTTGTATGCCAAATTTATGTCGATGATATTATATTTGGATCAACTAACCCTCATTTTAGTGAAAAGTTTGGGAAGCTAATGTCGGAGAAGTTTGAGATGTCTATGATGAGTGAACTCAAATTCTTTCTTGGTTTGTGTAAGTGCATCTAGTGCCCCTTAGTGATTTTGGTGTATTGAAGACTTATAGGTCAAGGATCTAATGTGTTTATGAGTGTACACAAGTCTATAAGTCTATGAGGTATTTGATATTCATAGAGAAAGTCGATCCCTAAAAATGAAGTTCTTCGACTGAAGACTTTGATATTCTGAAGACTTTCTGAAGACTTTGAAAGTGAAGAAATTGGTGTAACCTTGAAGACTTGGTATTCATTCGAGGAACATGAAGCGTGAAGACTTTTGTTTCCGTTGTTTCATTTTCTCTTTCTTGAGTCATAGGAAACACCGTATTGTTAAAGGGGGTCGAGGAAATACTAAGGAAAATTTTCCATGTGATGCTCAACTCAAATCCTACACCTACCAATCCCTTCGAGTGAAGCCATTGGAAATCTCATACAGTTCAGTAAATTTCTTCAGTGACAGAGACGCAGTTCTTCTGGTCGCTGAGGAATTTGTTTTGACTGAGGAGTTAGGAATTCGCCAGTGCGGATTGCCTACACAGAGAGGAACATGATAGCCCTGAGGAATTTGAACCTCAAATTTCCGACCGTTGCTGTGCTACGCGCCAGCTGTCCCAAAATATATTATCCACCTAACGGTCATATCATTGAAGGGCATTTATGTCTTATCATGTCGGGCTGCTCCCTAGGCTATAAATAGCCGCCCCCTACAACCACTAGCTGGTTGGCTGCTCCGCGAGAAACTGACACTTGTCATTTGAGAGCATCCCATCCTCCGAGGACTTTGAGCGAAAATCATCAAGTGAGGAAAATCAAAACCCAAACCCAAACACCTACAAACCCAAAGTGATTGAGCATCACTGAAGAGATTGATCCTGTGTGGATCCGATGCTTGTTACCTTTGAAGACTGTGCTTCTTCCAGACGGTTAGGCGTCATGGTCTAGAGCATCCAATAGGAATTGTGGATCACCGAGTGACCGAGTTTGTGAAGGTTCGGAAGTCACCTGAAGACTTACCACGAGTGATTGGGTGAGGACTGTGTGTCCTTAGCTCAAGGAGAATACAGTGAGGACTGTGTGTCCTTAGGTTTAAATACCTAGCCACTCCAACCAGATGTACAACTAAGACAGCTGTTGGAACTGGTCTACCAAATCATTGTCTTCACCAAGCCAACTGGTTCTATTTCCTCAACACTTTCATTTCCTCATTACTGTGTTGTGTGTTTGTTCATATCTGTGTTTGAAGACTTTGACTGAAGACTTTCTCAATTTCCTTAGTTCAATTTCTTCAATTTGTTTGTCTTCATCTTGTGCTATCCTATGCTTACGCTTTCTATACTCTGTGTGTGTTTTCATTTCATCATGATGATCATGCATGTATTCTGTTATGTTTACTTCTGAGTACTTATTCCGCTGCAAGTAGTTCTTCACTAAGGAATTTCCTCACTAGAAAATTCCTCAGTGAAGAATTTCATAAAAATCGCCTATTCACCCCCCTCTAGTCGATATAACGCACTTCCAATTGGTATCAGAGCAAGGTACTCCCTTGTTATGTGTGATTTTGGTTTAACCGCCTGGAGTTTTAGTTATGTCAACCGCAGGTATGATCAAGGTCTCTGCTGGGTGTCCTACCTTCGATGGGACGAACTACCCCTACTGGAAGAACAAGATGCGTATGCATCTTGAGGCAATTGATAACGATCTCTGGTACGTTGTGGAAAATGGTGTTCCCTCCGTCTCACCCTCACTAAACGCTACCGATGTGAACAGATTCAAACAACTCGATTCCCAAGCGAAGAATATCATATGTGGCCATCTGAGCAAAGGACAGTATGGAAGAGTGAGTGCTTTGGAGACTGCCAAGCTTATCTGGGATAGGCTGTCCAAAGTGAATGAAGGAGTCTCAACTCAGTGTGACTCTCGAGTTGATGTTCTTCGCAATCTCTTCAACCGCTTCAAAAGACTCGACATTGAAAATGTTCAGCAAACTTTCGATCGCCTCACTGACATCTCAAATGAGCTTCAAGCACTTGGTGCCACTCACATCACCGACCATGAGGTGGTGAAGAAATTGCTGAGATTGCTTGATTCCTCATTTGATACTCTGGCACTGATGATACAAGAGCGTGCTGATTACAAGTCACTTGACCCCGCTGATATCCTCGAGAGGCTAAACACTCATGAGTTCCAGCTTGCTGAAAAGAGAGATCTCTATGGTTCGAGCTATGGCAGATCACGTGCACTGAAGGCCAAGGTAGTATCAGAATCCGAAGATGAAGACTTTGGTAGTAGCCTTGGTGGCCCTGAAGAACTGAGTCATGATCTAGCACTGCTTGTGAAGAAGTTCCAGAAGTTCTCAAGACGTGGTCGCTTTGGAAAACCCTCAAGGAGCAATGATTCCTCATCTAGTGACTACAAGAAGAGGCTTTGTCACACGTGCAAGAAACCGGGACACTACATTCAAGATTGTCCTCAGTGGGAAAAGGAATCAAAGAAGAAGAAATACAAGGATTATAGTTCTGGTGATGCTAAGAAAAAGAAGAAATCCTCAAAATCTTCATCATCAAAATCCTCAAAGTCTTCATCTCACAAGAAGAGCAGCTCCAAGAAGGCTCGGGCATTCGTTGGCAAGGAAATGGACTCTGAAGCTGAATCTGAGGAACAAGAGGAAGAGGAGGCATCTGAGGACTCTGAATCTGGTGTGGCGAGCCTAGCCCTCGCTACTGCATTCGTTAGCAAGTCTATCTTCAACTCTGAAGAAAATTACCTCACCAACAAGGCTGATGAAGGCAATGATGACTATGCTCCCACCTATTGCTTCATGGCAAAGGGTGCCAAGGTACCTAGATATACCTCATCTGAGTCTAGTGAAGATGAATCTGATGACAATCTTAAGCCTAGCTACTCTAAACTTGCTAAGATTGCTGTGAAACAACAAAAGGCTTTTGAAAAGGTTCAAAACATGCTAGACAAAAGTGATGATATGTTGGGTGAAGAAATGGATCGCACTAAAGCCTTGACTGAAAATCTTCAGAGACTTCAGACCAGGTTTGACAACCTTCATGGTCATCATAACAATCTCTTGTATGATCATGAGAAGCTTTCTTATGAATTTCTTCAAAGAAAGCAAGATCTTGAGAAGCTAAGAGTGAGTTATGAAGATCTTCA
This sequence comes from Aegilops umbellulata, assembly GCA_032464435.1. Taxonomy (NCBI): domain Eukaryota; kingdom Viridiplantae; phylum Streptophyta; class Magnoliopsida; order Poales; family Poaceae; genus Aegilops; species Aegilops umbellulata. The sequence goes on from CP136060.1 coordinate 295,619,228, forward strand.
GAAGGAGCGTGATTCATTACTTGCTCAACAAATCAGCGCTGCTCAGGAAGAATTTATTCCTCCATGTTTGAAATGCATTGAACGAGAAACTGCTAATTCTTCACCTGAATGTTCAAATGCTTCTAATGTTACAAATTCTTCACCTGCTTATGCTATCACTAATTCCTCATCTGAGGACATTGCTAGTATCACTGACGATGCAGGGCTGAAGGAATTGTACATGACAGGCATGTACAAAAGCCTCAAAGGGCATCAGACTCTTTGTGATGTGCTTAAAAAGCAGATCCTCAACAGGAACCCTAGGAAAGAGGGTATTGCCTTTGAGAGGAAACTCAATGCTGATGGTACATATTGGAAGCCTGAGCAGTACCCCAAAACCTCATGGGTTGCTGCAAAGGGACCTCCAGTTGATCCATCTAATTTATCTGGCTATACATGTGAATTTTCTCATTCTTCTGATGAGTCATTTGACTCCAATTATAAATTGTTCAAAAATCAGAATGGTGAAGTATTTGCTAGATATGTTGGCACTAACTGCAGGAACGGTTCCCCTATGAAGAAAATCTGGGTTCCCGAAAAGTGCCTTGAAAGTCTTCAGGTGAATGTCCTCATGACACCACCTGTGAAGAATAGGAACCCCAGATCAAATTCTTCATATGAACAAAATTCTTCATATGGATCCAAGTCCTCATACGGACCAAATTCCTCACGTGGATCAAATTCCTCAAAAGGATCAAAGTCCTCATATGACCATCATCGTGCTAACAACTCTGTTTCGTAGGGAAGAGCCAAGGGCTATGAATATGAGCATTACTCTTCTAATCATTATGTTCATAAGTCCTCGATGAATTTCTCTGCTTATTCATATGCTTACCTAACCCCTCTTATGTGAAACGTAATGGTTTGGCCTCTATGCAACCATTCGCATATGGAGCTCGCAGAGTGATGAACTATTTGCCACCTCTTCAGATGTGGGTGGTGAAGAAAAAGAACTAATCTCTTCTGCATGGTCAGGTCTCCAGACGTACTATAACGTCTGAAGAATTTGCTGGGGACCTGACAAATTGCCTGAAAGGACGCAGGCTAATAATGAATAAATGAATTTTCATTTCTCACGTCCTCACACTGCTTTATATGTCTTACCGCTTGATGAAATTGATCTGATGAATTGTGATATCATATTCTTCACTGATGAAGTATATGAGGTTCGTAAGTTGCACTAATTCATCTGCAGGATGATCAACCCAAAGCCACTGAGTGGGTCCTCAATAGTGGATGTACAAATCACATGACTGGTGACAAGAGTCTATTGATGGATGCTCCCTTATCATCATCGCATCTGAAGCATATCATCTTCGCTGACAAAAGCAAAAGTCAGGTATTGGGTCTAGGTAAGGTTGTTATCACAAAGGATCGACACATGGACAAAGTCATGCTTGTTGAGTCCTTAGGATACAACCTTATGTCTGTCTCAATGCTTTGTGGTCTTGATATGGTTGTTGTCTTTGGCAAGTATCGTTGTGTTGTGATTATGGAAGCTGACAATTCCAAAGTCTTCGAAGGCTTTAGGAGAAGAGACTTGTATATTGTTGATTTCTCTGCAGAGTCACAACCAGCCGTGTGCCTATTTGCAAAAGCTTCAGAAGGTTGGCTATGGCATCGACGACTTGGTCATGCAGGCATGAGGAATTTGCACACACTTGCGAAGAAGAAGCATGTCATTGACATTGAGAATGTCAAATTCCTCAAGGATCACTTATGCGATGCCTGTGAAGCTGGAAAGATGACCAAGGCCAAGCATCCAGCGAAGACTATCATGACCACTACTCGTCCATTTGAATTGCTTCACATGGATCTCTTTGGTCCTAATCACTATTCCTCTGTTTCAAGTGAAGCATCTCAATATGGCTTTGTTATTATTGATGATTACTCTCGTTACACATGGGTTCACCTTGTCTCTTACAAACATGAAGTGCAGGGAGTCTTCAAACGATTCTCCTCGAGGGCTTTAACCAACTTTGGTGTGAAGATCAAGCACATCAGAAGTGACAATGGCACCGAGTTCAAGAATTTGGGTATCGATGATTATCTCGATGAACTTGGTATTACTCATGAGTTATCTGCTCCTTATACTCCTCAACAGAATGGCGTCGTGAAGCGCAAGAACCGGACTCTTGCTGAGATGGCTCGCACTATGCTCGATGAGTACAAAACCCCTCGTCGTTTCTGGGTTGATGCAATTGATACTGCGTGCCATATCATCAACAGAGTATATCTTCACAAATTCTTCAAGAAGACTGCCTATGAACTCCTCACTGACAAGAAACCCAATGTGAGTTATATCAAAGTCTTCGGTGCTAAATGTTGGATTAGTGATCCTCATCACAACTCTAACTATGCACTGAAAGCACATGAAGGGTTTATGCTTGGTTACGGAAAGGACTCGCACACCTACAGAGTCTTCAACAATGTTCTTCACAAGATTGTTGAAACTGTAGATGTGCGGTTCGATGAAATTAATGGCTCGCAAAGAGAGCACCTACCTTCTGTGTTAGATGAACCAGCACCTGAGGAATCTATCAAGCACAAGGCCACTGAAGATGTCATTCCTACTGAAGAATCATCTGAAGAATTTATTCCAGAACGTGAAGAACGCCGAGCTGATGCACCTGAGGAAAATGCTGAGGAAATTGATGCTGAAGAAAATGCTGATCAAATTCCTCAATGACAACCAGCTTATCCTCGCGTTGCAAAAGAAGTGCAAGTGGAGAAGATTATCGATGATATTAGAGCACCAGGTCCTCTCACACGCTCAAAAGCTTCACATCTATCTAACTTTTGTGGGCACTTTGCTTTTGTCTCTATCACAGAGCCCACTAAGGTAGATGAAGCATTTCTGGAGCCCGAGTGGATTCAGGCCATGCAAGAAGAATTACATCAGTTCAAGCTCAACAACGTTTGGGAACTGGTCAATCGTCCAGATCCTCGCAAGAATAATATCATTGGCACAAAGTGGATCTACCGCAACAAGCAAGATTAAAACGGCATTGTGGTGAGGAATAAGGCACGTCCAGTAGCTCAAGGCTACACACAGGTTGAAGGAGTAGATTTTGATGAGACTTTTGCACCTGTTGCTAGACTTGAAGCCATTCGCATATTACTTGCTTATGCTAACCATCATGATATCATCTTATATCAAATGGATGTGAAAAGTGCATTCCTCAATGGTAAGCTTGAGGAAGAAGTATATGTTGCTCAACCCCCAGGTTTTGAAGATCCAAAGAATCCTGACAAAGTCTTCAGACTCAATAAGGCCCTCTATGGCCTCAAGCAAGCCCCACGGGCGTGTTATGATACTTTGAAGGAATTCTTCATGAAGAAAGGCTTCACACCCGGTTCACTCGATCCTACTCTCTTTACTAAATCTTATGATGGTGAACTGTTTGTGTGTCAAATATATGTTGATGATATCATCTTTGGCTGTACTGACCAACGTTATAGTGATGAATTTGCCTATATAATGAGTGAAGAATATCAAATGTCTATGATGGGAGTGTTGAAATTCTTCTTAGGTCTTCAAATTCGTCAATAGCGCAATGGCATATTCCTATCTCAGGAGAAATACCTCAAGGATGTCCTGAAGAAATTCGGCATGCAAGATTGCAAAGGCATCAAAATTCCTATGCCCACAAATGGTCAACTATGTACTGATGAAAATGGTATTGACTTCGATCATAAGGTATACCGCTCCATGATTGGTTCTTTATTGTACTTATGTGCATCTAGGCCAGATATAATGCTTAGTGTTTGCATGTGTGCCCGATTTCAAGTTGCACCGAAGGAATCACACCATAAGGCTGTGAAGCATATTCTTCGATATCTAGCTCACACACCAACACTAGGACTATGGTATCCCAAGGGCTCGGATTTTGATCTCATTGGATATTCTGACTCTGACTATGCTGGTGATCGTGTGGACCACAAGTCAACATCTGGTACTTGTCATTTCCTCGGACGATCCTTGGTCTGTTGGTCCTCGAAGAAACAGAACTGCGTATCACTGTCTACTGCTGAAGTTGAGTACATTGCTACTGGTTCTTGCTGTGCTCAACTGCTATGGATGAAGCAAACACTCAAGGACTATGGCAACGTGAAGAATGTGCCTCTCCTCTGTGACAGTGAGAGTGCCATCAAGATTGCTCACAACCCAGTTCAGCACTCAAAGACAAAGCACATTCAGATTTTTCATCATTTTCTTCGCGATCATGTGTTGAAGGGCGACATTTCTATTGAGCATGTGAAGACTGAAGAACAGCTAGCCGATATCTTCACTAAGCCCTTGGATGAGAAGAGATTTAGCAAGTTGCAGTGTGAGCTAAATATCTTAGAGTCTTCGAATGTACTTTCAACAGGCACTCATCCTAACACTTATGCAAAATAGATGGCTTAGATGTGCAACACATGAAGAAACGTTTTTCTTCAATCAATGAAGAATAACACTCTAAGTGTGAAGAAATCAATGAAGAATTTGATTCTCAGAACCCTACAACAATTGTACGCGGTGTCTGAAATCAGCATTCTTATACGGTGGGTTACGCCACCACAAAAGTTGAAAATCTTCAATTTGAGTTTTTTTTTTCATTTTTGAAATTCCTCAGTTGTTCAAATTCTTCAACTTTTCAAAATCTTCACTGTTTCCGCCGTTTTTCTTCATTGGCTATATATATATATATATATATATATATATATATATATATATATATATATATATATATATATATATATATATATATATATATATATATATATATATATATGTGAGTTTAAGTCCTCTACAGCATTCACTTATGGCTATTTCTTCAAGTTGGTGTTTTTTGCTAAGTGAATGTGATCGGACCCTTCCCCTTCTATGCTATACTCAACCCAATCTATTCACAAATTCTTCATGTGCGTTCTATTTGAAACTCGTTCAAAATCTTCACTGTGTCCTTGTCAGCTGAAGAAATTGCGAACGGAACTTTAAAACTAATCTTATCCAAATTTTTGGTTTTGCCGCTCAAACCGTTCCTCATCCCATGATGCATTATTCTATTCACCCACAATCTAACATGATCTCCACTTCACAGTACGTGGGTGACACATGTCGTGCGAAGGAGAAGGGTCAGGGGCACGTTTGTCCCAAATCTTCGGGCGAACAGTTATTCACCGTGGCTATAAATACCCCCTCACCCCTTCCTCACTTCCTTTACTCCGCTCAATCTCTCTCTCCCACTCGAGCTTCCCAAACCCTAGCGCCGCCGCTACTCCATCGTCGTCGGTGAGGAAGAGCTTCACTGCCTCGACCTCATCGCCGTCGTACTCGCGCCGACCGCGGAAATCTTCATCTCCACTGCCACCGTAGACGTCTTCCTCCGCCGAGTTAGGGCGTGGAAGATCTACACCGACGAACTTCACTGTTTCACTTCTCTGTTCGTGGTGTTCTTCATTCAGGGTAATTAAAAGTTACTTTTACTGCCCTCTTTGATTCGAAAGTTTTCTACAAAATCTTCAAAGGTGTTTTATTCCTCAAATCCTCACACGCAAAACACCTCACAAATCTTCTGCTCTTGATTCATTTCTCTAAGCTTTATTTTTCTTCAAGATTCCTCAATTGTGTGGATCTTCGATCTATACAACTCTGGAACCTAAGACAAAGTACGGTTAGTGAAATTCTTCAAGACACATCTGGTCAAATTCCTCAAACTTGTTCTTTTTGAAAAAAAAAACTTCTGAGAACGCATATGACCTCTCCAAATTCCTCGCAACTATATTCTGTTCACAGGTACTCATGTCCGCTGCTAAATCACTAGGTTCTCATCAACTTAACTCATTTGCAGCGTTCCTCGAAGAAAAACTGCATACTTCTTCTGAGAATTCGATTGTTCAAATTCCTCAGCTGAAGAATATGGCAGATGGTAAGAAGCCACAGAAAGGAGGAAAGAAACCTGAGGTCATGACTGCTTTTGAGATCCCTGAGGACATTTATAAAGATTACTGCACACCTGATGAAGCCAAGTTTGGCAAAGAGAACAAAAATCAGCGCAAGGTGCGCATTCAAAGGATAGAACGGAGATGGGCACGTGAATGGAGGGAATACAGATATGTAACCCCAAAGTACATGAGGAAATTCGCTCTTAACCCTCCATGCCCAAGAGCCCCATTGGCACCTGGCCAAGTGGCTGATCCCACTAGCGTCAAACACGGTGAGGACTTTCCTGAAGAATGGGCCAGGCGTCAAGCAAAGTTGGCAAGACAAGCCAGAGAAGCAGTGAGGAAATTCAACGAAGGTTCTGCTGCTGCTGCTACTGAGGCCTCTGTCAAGCCGAGGAAATCAATGGCAAAGAAGCCTGCTCGTAAGCCAAGTGCTTCACCAACAGTGCCCTCACGGCCAAGTTCCTCAGCTGCGCCCTCATGGCCAGGAACTTCAAAATCTTCAAGACCAATTTCGCATGCTGCTCCTGCTCCACCAAAGTCCTCAGCACCTCCTCCACAGTCCTCAGATGTTCCGACAAAGTCCTCAGCACCCGTGCATCTGGCCTCGTGCCAAAGGACTGTAGGCATCTCAATTACCTCTGGTGTCTCAGCAAGTTCCTCAGCTGCACCAAATTCTTCATCTGGCCCCACTCTGCTGAAGACTAAAGCAACTGCTGGACGAGGTCCTCGGCCAAGTCCCAAGAAGAAACAGGTCGCCTTCCAAGAGCCACCTGAAGATGATGAGGCTGATGATGATGAACTTGCAGAAATCATCAGAGATAGACAACAAAGGGCCACTAGAGCCAAAGGCACACCTGTGCCACTGCTTTTGGATCCAAGGGCGATCCTCGATTATATTGATCTTTGGCATAAGGACCCAAATACTCCTATGCCTAACTTCAAGTTGACACCTGGTCAAAATCACATGCTGACTCACATCATCCAAGAGGAGAAATGGAAGTATGACCAGGCCAGGCAAATCAAGAAGGCCCAGTATAAGAAAGAGAAGTTTTTGAAGACCAACGTGGTCAAAATTTCGATTGATGAACTCATCAAAATTCAGTCTGACATCAAAACCCTCAGCGACAAATTTGACTCATACTATGCTGACTGGAAGGGAGCCAAAGTCAGGTTTGTAAAACTGACTGAGAAGTTCACCAATGTTGCGGCCCCATCGCAACAAGAAGTTCCTCAAGCTAAAGCTTCTGCTCAGCCCACTGAAGAACATGCCAGCACCGCTGATGACGTTCAGGCTGCTGAAGAAAATGCTAGTTCCAGGGCTGATGACTCCATTCCAGCTGCTAAAGAAATTGCCAGGGCATCCACTAGTGGTGCGCCTGAAGAAACTGAAGAAGTCAGGGCAACTGCATCAGTTGCGCCTGAGGAAATTCAAACAGATTCCTCAGCTCCTCCCGTGCCTACACCAACTCCTATCCTTCCATCTGCATCAGATGTGAAGAAGACCAAGGCTGCAGAGCGAGCTGCAGTGAAGAAAAGGAAAGCATCAAGTGCTTCAGAATCTTCAGCTCCAAAGAACATGAAGCCTATGACCAGCTCTTATGAAAATCCAATCGATGTTGTTCCGATTTCGACCATGCCATCAAAGGACCTTGTTCCATTTGGTGCAGAATATGAGATCCCAAGCGGATCTGATGAAGAAACTCAATCTGCTGCTTCGTCAGAGCAGATTGATGAGGAAATTGAAGTGGATACAATCCCTTCAACCCCAATGGTATCATCACCAATGCCTCAGTTTACTGCTGAAGAGGCTGGTGTTGAAGAAATTGATGACGAAGACGTGGACATTGGAAGCACAACGCTAATAATGAATGATGATTTTTGGGAAAGTCAGTGAGGGAGTCCTGGATTAGGGGGTGTCCGGATGGCCGGACTATACCTTCAGCCAGACTCCTGGACTATGAAGATACAAGATTGAAGACTTCGTCCCGTGTCCGGATGGGACTTTCCTTGGCGTGGAAGGCAAGCTTGGCGATGCGGATATTTAGATCTCCTACCATTTTAACCAACTTTGTGTAACCCTAGCCCTATCCGGTGTCTATATAAACCGGAGGGTTTTAGTCCGTAGGACAACAACTCCAACATACAACAATCATACCATAGGCTAGCTTCCAGGGTTTAGCCTCCTTGATCTCGTGGTAGATCTACTCTTGTACTACCCATATCATCAATATTAATCAAGCAGGACTTAGGGTTTTACCTCCATCGAGAGGGCCCGAACCTGGGTAAAACTTCGTGTCCCTTGTCTCCTGTTACCATCTGCCTAGACGCATAGTTCGGGACCCCCTACCCGAGATCCGCCGGTTTTGACACCGACAGTGGTGCTTTCATTGAGAGTTCCTCTGTGCCGTCGCAATCAGGAAGGATGCCTCTTCCCGTCTTTAAAGACGGCGCCGTTATTGACGGAGCCTTGGCTATCGGCCAAACCCTCCGGCTAGGTGGTTTTCTCATGACCGCCTGTTCGGCTGTTGCGCCGACGGCGACCTCTCGGGTCATCAAAAGCAATCTTCACGTCAGCTCGGAGCTCGTCGAGCAGTTGGATCCAATGGAGCTCTCTTCCGTAAACGAGCTCTTGGATCGCATCGCCGCCTTGGGGGTCACTACGGATTATGACCAGGTTGGGCTTAAACCTGATCTAAGAGAGATTAATTCTCCCCAAGTCACCCATCATGTTGCCGTGGTAGAGGCACAGTGCAGCGACCCTTCATCTATCCTAAGGACTAGCTACGTCCGGATTCCCGATCCCTCCAAGCCGGATATCCGCGGAGGGGAGGATGTAACTCAAGACCTGAACTTAGAATCAGGCAATGGGCTAGACTCATTGGACAACATCCAAGAATCCAAACTTCAGAGTTCGGAAACTCCTTGGCCTCTGAGTCCCAGATTAGGTGAGGTCTCGGAATTAATTCCACCCACCCTCCCAAACACAAGCGATCTATCCCAAATCAGGCAAAACCCCGAAGAAACAGTACATCATTACTGGGCAAGGTTCCTCCCGGTTATGAACAGGATAAAGGACTGCTGAGAGGAAGACGCAATCTCAATCTTCTGCAAAAATTGCACGGACCAAGGAATCCTCAACGCCATAAGTCATCGTGATATTACACGCTTTGCTGACTTGGCGTCCATAGTACAAAAGTACTGTGCGCTGGAAAGCGCCTGGAAAACCGAAATTAAATTTTGGGACAATCCGGCTCTGAATAGAAACCTCGTCCAAAATAAAAGGGTGCATCATCATCAGACACCCGGGTTAAAAACCAAAAAACCAAAACCCTCTACATGGCATGGAACTGTACTGGAGGGATGGCTTAATGGACCCTGTAAAATTCATAGTACAGAGGACGCCACACCAACTCACAGCCTTAGAGCATGTTGGATACTCCGGCAGGTGGCCAAAATCGGCGAAGATCTCCTAATTCCGGAGGCCACAGAAAGCCACCTCAGGGACCCCAGTACAGTTTTAACAGTCTTCGAGACTTTCGCATCAAATAATATGCAAAAAAGAACACTCCGCAGCCTCGCCGAAGTCTACCAAGTAGCAACGATAAACCCATGGAGTGACACGGCTATTACCTTTAATGCTAGTGATGAACCTAAGTTCCGAACAGCTCGAGCACCAGCCGCACTGGTCCTCAGTCCAATAGTAGACGGCTTTCGCCTCACCAAGGTACTCATGGACGGAGGCAGCGGATTGAACCTCATTTACGAGGAAACCCTTCAAAAAATGGAAATAGTCTGGAACCGCATTGAGCGAAGCAGCACAAACTTTAGAGGAATAATCCCCAGTCGAGAAGCGCGCTGCACCGGAAAAACACACTAGATGTGGTGTTCGGCACGTCGGATAATTACAGGTCCGAAGAGGTCACATTCCGGGTGGCCCCGTTCAGTAGCGGATACCACGCTCTGCTAGGGCGGGAAGCATTTACAATCTTCCAAGCAATACCCCATTACGGGTACATGAAGCTCAAGATGCCTGGGCCGAACGGAATCATCACTCTCGCTAGTGATCCGGACATAGCACTCCGCGCCGAAAACAAGACAGCCGCGTTGGCCATTGAGGCACTGTCCGAAGCCCTAGCGGCTGAGGAACTTACTACGCTGCGCTCCACGGTAAACAGGGACGATGTGATACTCGATAAAAGATCCAAGTCCACCTCCTTTAAACCGGCGGACGAAATAGTCAAATTCCAGGTCCATCCAACGGACCCCAATAAAACAGCTTCCATCAGGGCACGACTAAACCCTGATGTAGACGCCGCACTGCGAGAGTTCCTACGTGAGAACTGGGACATTTTTGCCTGGCACCCATCAGACATGCCAGGAATCCCACGCAGGCTGGCCGAACACAGCTTAAATATCCTAAAAGGATTCAAACCAGTCAAACAAGCCCTTCGGCGCTTCTCTGAACCCAAGAGACAGGCCATGGGAGAGGAGCTTGCCAAGCTATTAGAGGCCGGATTCATCAGAGATATAAAACATCCGGACTGGCTAGGAAATTTGGTGATGGTACCAAAGAAGGACAAATCCTGGCGCCTGTGTGTCGATTTTAAAGACCTTAACAAGGCTTGCCCAAAGGATCCCTTCCCCCTCCCCCGCATCGATCAAATTATCGACGCCACGTGAGGACACGATTCGTTGTGTTTCCTCGACGCATACTCCGGCTACCATCAAATCAAGATGGCGGAATCAGACCAAGCCGCAACGGCATTCATCACCCCATGCGGCCCATTCTGCTTCAACACAATGCCTTTTGGGCTCAAAAACACTGGCGCAACATATCAGCGCATGATTCAGACATGTCTGGCAAACCAGATCGGCAAAACAGTGGAGGCATACGTGGATGATGTGGTCATAAAAACAAAACATGTCGAATCTCTAGTAGACGACTTGAGGCTTACATTTGATAACCTCCAAACATATGACATCAAGCTAAACCCGGAAAAATGCATTTTTGGCGTTCCAGCCGGAAAGCTCTTAGGCTTCATTGTATCCGGTAGAGGAATCGAAGCAAATCTAGCCAAGATCCGAGCTTTGTCACAATTGGATATCCCAAAGGACCTCAAACAAATACAAAAATTAACCGGATGCGTGGCGGCTCTAAGCCACTTTATCTCCCGTTTGGTAGAAAAGGCACTACCCCTCTATCGCCTCCTTCGGCGCACCGAACACTTCGAGTGGATGGATGCCGCCACGGCCGGACTCGACGAAATAAAAGCCATATTGGCAACAAATCCAGTCCTGGCCGCGCCAAATATTGGCGAACCAATGCTATTGTACATTGCAGCAACCTATCAAGTTGTCAGCGCAGTACTCGTCGTCGAGCGGGAAACGGACGGACACAAATTCCCCCTTCAAAAGACGGTTTACTACGTGTCCACTGTCCTCACCCCATGCAAATCACGGTACCCACATTATCAAAAGATTGCATATGCGGTATTCATGGCATCCCGGAAGCTATGACACTACTTTCAAGAGTGTTCAATCACAGTAGCATCGGAAGTACCACTCAACGATATTATAAACAACCGCGACGCAACGGGCCGGATTGCAAAATGGGCCATCGAACTCCTCCCGTTCGACATAACTTATAAGGCACGGCGAGCTATCAAGTCGCAAGTTTTGGCTGACTTCGTCGCAGAATGGACGGAGGCCGAACTCCCTAAAGAATATGGCACATATTCAAACTGGATCATGCATTTCGACAGCTCCAAAATGTTGGCCGGTCTAGGGGCTAGCGTCGTTTTGACATCCCCCACAGGAGACACAGTCCAGTATGTGCTCCAGATTATGTACACGGACTCCAACAATGCAGCCGAATATGAGGCCCTTCTACATGGTCTCCGGATGGCAGTATCCATGCGTATTCAACGCCTAGAGGTGCGCGGGGATTCGAACCTCGCGATATCCGAGATAAATGGAGACTTCGATGCCAAGGATCCAAAAATGGCAGCTTACCGCAATGTCGTCCTAAAAATGTCAGCTCGGTTCGAATGGCTCGAATTTCACCATATAGCCCGAGAAAACAATCAGTCGGGAGTCGTCCTGGCACGCATTGGCGCTAAACGCGATGCGATCCCCCCCCAACATCTTCCTGGAAAGGCTGTTCAAGCCATCCGTAGTATGGGAAGGGGAACATGGTAATATTAGCCCGGACCCAACCGCACTGTCTGATGCCGAACAATCTGACATAATCGGAGGCTCTGCCAATGAAATCACAACTTCAGCCCACGTAATAATGGCCGTCATCGCCCCGTGGACGGAACCATTCCTAGCCTACCTTACTAGGCAGGAACTCCCAGAGGACCAAAGCGAGGCACGCTGCATAGTGCAGCGATCTAAAGCCTATAAAGTCCATGAGGGAGAACTTTATAAGAAAAGCACTACCGGAGTCGTTCAAAGGTGCATCTCCGAAGAGGAAGGGCAGAACCTGCTGGCTGAAATTCATGCCGGACTCGGTGGTCATCACGCTGCAGCTCGGTCCCTTGTAAGCAAGGCTTTCCGTACAGGCTTTTATTGGCCGACGGCCCGGGCAGACGCTCAGGACTTGGTCCAATGATGCGTCGGTTGCCAGCTTTTTGCAAACTAAAGCCATATGCCACCTACCTCCCTCCAAACTATCCCCATCACTTGGTATATATATATTTACCAAAAAATTCTTACCCGTATGTCTTTTACATATTGCTCCGTGACTCTAGTTAAACCATTTTGAGCGGCACGCAGGTACGCATCTCCCGAGTTGAAGGCATCCAATGCCTCTTGGGAGAAACAAGCGTCGCGAAGAACTGTGCGGCGACGCCTGTGGTTCATGGCACTCTCCACCTCGGAATTGGTGGCAGACAGCATGTCCGCATCCTTTGTCGGAGGAGCGTCCGGTGCGCGCCTTGTGTTCGCCTCCGCTTCCGGGCCAGGCTTTAGAGCCTGGCTGGTTGAGGCATGATTGGCAACCTCCCCAGATATAGTCCGGCGAGATCTCTTCGTCCTGAAGAGAGCACGAGCGTAAATACGCCCTGAAGGAATAAAACCTAGGAAAAAGATGGTGCGCTTTACCTTTGCGCCGGCGTCTCAGTCCGGACTACATTCCTTTTTGCCCCACGAGGTCCCATGGCCCCTCGTTGGCTAGCCGCCGCCGGCTCGGCCTCCCGCCTCGGAAACCTCCCCTTCAAAACACGGTTGTTGTCAGGGAAACTGAAACACGTGAGGATGGATTCCTTCCCAAAGTGATGAGACTCCGGTCTCTGTTACCTAGGAGGCTGGGATTAGCCCTGGGTAATCGGCCGTAATGTCCACCAAGGTATCATCCTTGCTCAGCTTATGAAATACCCCGTCCATCAGCTCCACAGCTATATCCGGATCCTCTTCGGAGTCCGGATCAAGGGACTGTTCTAGATCCTCAGGCTGTGGAGGACGGCTGCTTATATCCTTTACTTCCTGACGCAGTTCCTGCGTTGAAGTCGTTAGACTACATATTTGATCATGGGAATATGAAACGGATGGTAGAGCAAAATTGTCTTCTTACCCAACTCGGAGGGTTGTACATAGTAAATCCACCCTGGGGGTTGACGCGGATGAATTCCTCCTCTTCTCCCTTGTACAAAGAGGACAAGATCTTTATCAGAGCGGCAGCCGAGTTCGGCCCCTTACGACCGCAACGGGTGGCGTCATCTTCCCCGTTAAAATCCCACATGGGGTGGCCTCTATATTGCAGTGACTGCACCCCCCGCATAATGCATGCGGCCATGACTCCAATCATGGTTAGTCCTGAATGAGCCAATAGTCTTATCCGGCCCATCAGGTAAAGGACGTCCCTGTCACTTTCTCTCCGAGAGCTCCGTGGACACCAGCTTAAGCGTTTCTTTAAGGGAGCACTGTTGAATTCGGGGAAACCGACCCAGATAGGATCCGGCAGCGGGACATCATCTATATAAAACCATTATGAAGGCCAGTCCTTGGATGCCTTCTTTGGGGTTCCGAATAGATATCCGGTCCCGGCGATGCGCCACACTTCGGCGCCGCCCACTTGATATATGGACCCCTCCTGAGAACGAGGCACCAAGCAGAATAGCCTCTTCCACAACGTGAAATGAGCCTCCATACCCAAGAACAACTCGCAAAGGGCAACGAAGCCCGCGATATGCAATATAGAGGCAGGCGTGAGGTTGTGCAGCTGGAGGCCGTAGAACTCCAGAAGCCCTCGGAGAAACGGATGAATTGGAAATCCGAGTCCTCTTATTAGATAAGGGACGAGGCATACCCGCTCTCCTTTGTAGGGATTAGGGGCGCTCTCCGCTTGCTCTCCGCCATTATAAGTGGCGAGTCCGGCTCGAACCGGAACCATATAGGCCAGAGGGAGGAATCCCTTGGTCTGAAGCGATACTAGCTCGCTATGCGGGATGGGGCACCTCTCCCAGTCTCCCGGCTTAGGGCTAGATGGGCGAGAAGAGGAGTTGCGATGGTTGGCCATGGTGGAATGGACCTTTGCTAGATGCACTCTGATGACTGCTCGCGGAAGGGAGAAGATGTGATTTGGATCTAAATCCCCATCTCTTTAATAGGTGGCTCATTTACACGGCCAGGAGTGTGAATGTAAAAACACCCAGACTTTTCGTATTCGTTCAACACGTGGAAGGCCGCCATTATTGGTCGAAGAAGCCAAGGAGCGCTACATTATAAAAACTGGACATTAATCAACAGGTACGCAAAGTTTGGAGAAGAACCCACCTTGCAATGCCGAAGACAATCTGCGCGCCGGACTCGTCGTCATTGAAGTCTGGTTCAGGGGCTACTGAGGGAGTCCTGGATTAGGGGGTGTCCGGATGGCCGGACTATACCTTCACCCGGACTCCTGGACTATGAAGATACAAGATTGAAGACTTCGTCCCGTGTCCGGATGGGACTTTCCTTGGCGTTGAAGGCAAGCTTGGTGATGCGGATATTTAGATCTCCTATCATTGTAACCGACTTTGTGTAACCCTAACCTTATCCGGTGTCTATATAAACCGGAGGGTTTTAGTCCGTAGGACAACAACTCCAACATACAACAATCATACCATAGGCTAGCTTCCAGGGTTTAGCCTCCTTGATCTCGTGGTAGACCTACTCTTGTACTACCCATATCATCAATATTAATCAAGCAGGACGTAGGGTTTTACCTCCATCGAGAGGGCCCGAACCTGGGTAAAACTTCGTGTCGCTTGTCTCCTGTTACCATCCGCCTAGACGCACAGTTCGGGACCCCCTACCCGAGATCCGCTGGTTTTGACACCGACAGTCAGCATCCCAACTCTCCACTCTTCACCCCACTACAGCAAATTCCTCAGTCCCCTGCACCAACAGTTCAATTGGGCTCTGAAGAAAATCATCCCACTGCATCTGTGCATGAAGAAATTCCAGCCACTAGTGCTGAAGAAACTGATGCTGCTGAAGAGGAACCAGAAATTCCTTAGCCCAATGAACCTGAGATCGCGATTCCTGAGGTCGTGATGCAACTCACTGACACTCCATTGCCAAAGCCAAAGGATCCGTTCTCAAGGAAGCAAAAGTTCAAGGCTGAAGACTTCTTTGGCGAGCACGTATTCTTCACAGATTACAACCCATATGACTCTGCTCGCATAAGGAAGAGGCGTTTCTGGACTTCTAGTCAAGCCAATTTCTATTCCTCGGTGCTGTTCAACAAAGACAAAGTCTTCGATCATGCACATATTCCTCATGTAGACATGGAGTTTCTGCCGTGCTTCGAGCCAGTCCTCAGTGTTCTTCACGACGCTGGGCAGCTTAACTTCTGCACTGACATCTGTGATTGGAATGAAGAACTCATTCTTCAGTTCTACGCAACGCTGCACATCACAGGCGATTCTGAAGATGTGAATTCCTGGGTTGTGGACTGGATGACAGAGAACACTCACTACAAGGCACCAACGTCTGAATTGCTTCGTGCCCTGCCACTAAGTCCTCCCCTTGAAGATGCACGTTGTGTTTATAATGAACCTGAGCTTTCAAATCATTACATGCAAGTATTCATGAAGCCTTTGAAGCCAGGGCAGGCACCTCGAACCAATTTCCTCGTCAAGGAATTACTGTATGTGCCTCAGACTGTCTATCGCATTATGTCGAAGACAATGAGTCCTATCAAAGGCCACGACTCGAATGATGAAGAAGTCGTTGGCATCATGAAGAATATGCTTTTCAACATCTGTCATGGTGTTCCCGTCAACTTCCATGATTTCTTCATGAGGACTCTAGCCAACATTGCTATGTCACCATTTGAGCTGAAGCCTTATGCGCCATGGATTATGAGATTCATTAGGAGAAGGTCTTCACTCAACTACAAAGTTGATACTCTGAACCACTGCAACTACTTGCCTCCTATTGAAGTCCTCAAAAGGATATTTTCCTCAACTGATGAAAAAGGCAAGGCAACTGTTGTGATCGATGAAGGCATTCGTCCATTGGACGGTCAATTTCGCAAGGCTGCATCCTATTCCACCAATGATGACTCTACCACACATGACTCTGCCACCAACAATGCCAAGCAAAATCCTCAAGCCATAGCACCCAGGGAGATGACTGATCATGAGTTACTCCTCAGCCTTCATCAGAAGGTTGATCGCAATCACAAATGGGTCAAGCGTCAGTTTGGTTCAATTCTTCACAACATGACATCAACACACAATGCAGTGAAGAAAAACCACTACTACCTCCATGAAACCCTCAATCGCACCTGGGCTGTTCTGTCTCAAGTCTACAGCACTGAAGATCTAAAGAAAATGGGTCTCAAAGAAGAGTTTGACTGGTCTGCACCTCCTCCGAAGAAATACAAGAAGGTCAAGGTTCCTTCTTTGGTGGCCAGCTCCTATTCTTCATCACGTGACACTGATGACAATGAAGACTTGGACGACACTGCGGCAGGCCCTACTTCAACAACCGACCCCAACAATGCTGGCGCTCCTTCATCAACTTGATTATCTTCAGGGGCGTTAGTCCTCAGTTTCGATCCTTTTTGGTCATTCGATGACAAAGGGGGAGAAATCCGAGTTAGTCTTCAAGCGGGTCTATTATAAGGGCTTTTTTTGCTAAGTTACAACTCTCGTTCTTCCGAAACTTTTATTGGATCGAGTTGTAAACTTAAATCCGATGGTGGTCTGATACTTCTACTACGTTATTCTGCATGCTTATTCCTTGTTAATATTATCGCACGCATGCTGAATTACATCAGTCACCATATTTCATCATGCATTTCAAATTCTTCATATTATATGTCAAATGCGTGTATGAATTACAAGATATAGGGGGAGATATCCATGATTCAACTCTTCAAGTGTGCATTGCTACAAAAGCAAATTCCTCACTATGCACATCTTCAGGGGGAGTTCTTCTATATCTTGCAATCAAATTCCTCAATATCAGCATTTACACTTCATATGTTTATCCCTGTTGAAAACTTAACCTATATTGTCATCAATCACCAAAAAGGGGGAGATTGTAAGTGCATCTAGTGCCCCTTAGTGATTTTGGTGTATTGAAGAATTATAGGTTAAGGATCTAATGTGTTTATGAGTGTACACATGTCTATAAGTCTGAGGTATTTGATATTCATAGAGAAAGTCGACCCCTAAAAATGAAGTTCTTCGACTGAAGACTTTGATATTCTGAAGACTTTCTGAAGACTTTGAAAGTGAAGATATTGGTGTAACCTTGAAGACTTGGTATTCATTCGAGGAACATGGAGCGTGAAGACTTTTGTTTTCGTTGTTTCATTTTCTCTTTCTTGAGTCATAGGAAACACCGTACTGTTAAAGGGGGTCGAGGAAATACTAAGGAAAAATTTCCATGTGATGCTCAACTCAAATCCTACACCTACCAATCCCTTCGAGTGAAGCCATTGGAAATCTCATACAGTTCAGTAAATTTCTTCAGTGACAGAGACGCAGTTCTTCTGGTCGTTGAGGAATTTGTTCTGACTGAGGAGTTAGGAATTCGCCAGTGCGGATTGCCTACACAGAGAGGAACATGATAGCCCTGCGGAATTTGAACCTCGAATTTCCGACCGTTGCTGTGCTACGCGCCAGCTGTCCCAAAATATCTTATCCACCTAACGGTCATATCATTGAAGGGCACTTACGTCTTATCATGTCGGGCTGCTCCCTAGGCTATAAATATCCACCCCTTACAACCACTAGCTGGTTGGCTGCTCTGCGAGAAACTGACACTTGACATTTGAGAGCATCCCATCCTCTGAGGACTTTGAGCGAAAATCATCAAGTGAGGAAAATCAAAACCCAAACCCAAACACCTACAAACCCAAAGTGATTGAGCATCACTGAAGAGATTGATCCTCCGTGGATCCGACGCTTGTTACCTTTGAAGACTGTGCTTCTTCCAGACGATTAGGCGTCATGGTCTAGAGCATCAAAGAGGAATTGTGGATCACCGAGTGACCGAGTTTGTGAAGGTTCGGAAGTCACCTGAAGACTTATCACGAGTGATTGGGCCAGGACTGTGTATCCTTAGCTCAAGGAGAATACGGTGAGGACTGTGTGTCCGGGACTGTGTGTCCTCAGGTTTAAATACCTAGCCGCTCCAACCAGATGTACAACTAAGACAACAGTTGGAACTGGTCTACCAAATCATTGTCTTCACCAAGCCAACTGGTTCTATTTCCTCAACACTTTCATTTCCTCATTACTGTGTTGTGTGTTTGTTCATATCTGTGTTACTGAAGACTTTCTCAATTTCCTCAGTTCAATTTCTTCAGTCTGTTTGTCTTCATCTTATGCTATCCTGTGCTTACACTTTCTGTACTCTGTGTTTGTTTTCATTTCATCATGATGATCATGCATGTATTCTGTTATGTTTACTTCTGAGTACTTATTCCGCTGCAATTAGTTCTTCGCTAAGGAATTTCCTCACTAGCAAATTCCTCGGTGAAGAATTTCATAAAAATCGCCTATTCACCCCCCCCTCTAGTCGATATAACGCACTTTCTGTTTGCAAATCAAGCAAACTAAGGAAGGTATCTTTGTCTCTCAAACGAAGTACACCAAGGACTTATTCAAGAAGTTCAATATGCAAGAATGCAAAGGTATGACTACACCCATGCCTACTAGTGGACACCTTGATTTGACCTAAGATGGTGAACCGGTTGATCAAAAGGTTTATCGCTCTATTATTGGCTCATTATTATATCTATGTGCTTCACGTCCCGATATCATGCTAAGTGTGTGCATGTGTGCACGATATCAAGCTGCTCCTAAGGAATGTCATCTTAAGGACGTGAAGAGGATAGTGAGATACTTAATACACACCAAATTTTGGCATTTGGTATCCAAAGAGGGCTTCCTTTGATCTTGTTGGCTACTCCGACTCGGACTATGCCGGTGACAAGGTTGATAGAAAGTCCACTTCGGGTACTTGCCAATTCCTTGGTAGATCTCTTGTGTCTTGGTCTTCCAAGAAACAAAACTCGGTATCCTTATCCACTGCCGAAGCGGAATACATTGCCGCTGGTTCATGTTGTGCTCAATTGCTTTGGATGACCCAAACTCTTAAAGATTATGGGATATATGTGAAACATGTTCCATTACTTTGTGACAATGAATGTGCTCTCAAGATTGCTCACAATCCCGTGCAACACTCTCGAACTAAGCATATTGAAGTTCGTCATCATTTCATTCAAGATCACGTTGCTAAGGGTGACATAAACCTTAAGCATGTTCGCACCGATAAGCAATTAGCGGATATATTCACTAAACCACTTGATGAGAAAGTGTTTTGCAGGTTAAGAGGTGAATTGAACATCATTGATGCTTCAAACTTGGAGTAGGAACTCCATTGGACACATGCAAGACTTGAGCTTACGCCTAATCCTTGATATTTCTCCTATGATGATTATCTTATGTCTTGGAAATTTTGCATCTTGCATGTTATCTAACCCTCATAGGTACTTGGATGAATCTAATTATATGAGATTGCAACTCACTCACATCTTGAGCAATCTCACATCACCAAGTCTCTACACAATGGTGGTTGAAGACAAGCAAGCACGAAACCGTTCAAACATATCCTTTGACAAATTCTATGTTGATTTTCATGATTGTCATTTTGGGTACACAAGTGCTCTTCCATGCAAAAACTAACCCATGTAGGTAGATGAACTCAAACTCCAAGTGGTGCTCCCAACTCTTGATGAGCTACATCAATCTTGAGCAACCCACACAAGTTCAACTACATGATCACGATCAACACCGCCACCCAAGGTATGTCATTCCATCTTAGAGAAGCTTTACTCCAAGTCATGAGTCAAAGCAACTCGATAAGTGTGAATACATCAAGATGCTTAAACAAAAAATGGTAAGCCCATTTTGAGCTTAAACAATGAGTATGGCCTATGATCAAGTGATCTCACTTGACTCCTAAGTCAATATACTCTAACATAGGTGACTTTGTCACCGCCCAACTCTAGATGAAGTTCTCTTGTGTTCTTTTATGTGCTCTTGCATTTATCTCATGCATATTTGTTTCCCCTTTCAAAAAAAACTTCATCTAGATCTTTTTAGTTTCTTTTCTTTGCTTCTTGTTCTGCATTTTCTGCATCCAATTCATTGCAAATCTTTGTGAGATCTTATTTGTCTAGTGAGTTGAGGTGACAAGTGTTATTCTCTGTGATGAACTTGGTTCCATCGGTTTCATGTTTCCGGTCTAGCCGAAGATTTTCGGAGCAACCGAAGCATACAACTCGGTGACACCGATTTCACAATAGGAAAAACATTTTGCCATTTATTCCTGCTTTATTCCTGATCCAGCTCCACTCAATGAATCTTGTCCTCTGCAAGCATCACATTTACCTTAATGCTTTATACTGTGATTCAAGAACTGAACCCATTTACAACAAATTCCAGAAGACCCTTCTTGGAAATTGATGTCAAAGGGGAGAGAGAGATCACATCAAAGCTTAATCATATCTCTAGGGGAGAGATCTCTAGGGGGAGGGAATACTCCCGGAAAGAGTAATCTTCAAGTATCCCAGATGCTTGATGTTCAAGAGGAGAGATGCCACATGTCTTCTTGGGGGAAAGACATGTTCACATGTGCTTATTTGCATTAGCTCTGTTCATTTGTTTCTTTGAGCTCTGATTTTCTGTTCCCTATCTTCTCCCAGTATCCCATGCTAGATTCAGGGGGAGCAAGACATCCAAGGGAAAGAAAATTATCAAATTCAATGCATATCTTTCTCTTTGGGGACATGTCAATATCTATTATGGTACTCAGTACTCACTCTACATGTCATCCCAATCTTGGTACTCTTGTGGTTTCTTTTGTTTGCTCTAGCTAGTGGGTGCATCTGTCTTATCTAACCTTGTTTACGCAGGCTCATCCCATCCTAGCCAACTCAAGACCACAAGGTAAGTATATGCATCATAGTCATGTGTATGAGAAACTCTTGCTGATGTACATACTGTTTGCAAGAAGGACTCATATCTCATTCGGTATGGATTGGGAGAAGTGCCTTCCTTTCGCCGAGTTTGCTTATAACAATAGCTACCAATCCAGTCTAAAGAAAGCTCCTTTTGAGATTCTGTATGGACGAAGATGTCGAACACCTTTGAACTGGTCAGAAACCGGTGAAAGACAATTCTTTGGACCGGATATGATCCAGGAGGCAGAAGAGCAAGTTCGCATCATTCGTGAGAATTTAAAAACAGCCCAATCTCGCCAAAAGAGCCAGTATGACCGTCGTCATAAGGAAGTGGTTTATGAAGTTGGCGACAAGGCTTACCTTCGGGTTACCCCTCTAAAGGGTACCCATCGATTCAGTATCAAGGGCAAGTTGGCTCCTCGTTACATTGGACCTTTTCGCATTCACGCCAAACGAGGAGAGGTTGCCTACCAGTTGGAACTACCGCCACACCTTTCTCGAGTTCATGATGTCTTCCACGTCTCTCAACTCAGGCGTTGCTTCTCGGATCCCATCCGCGGAGTGGACCACGAAACGCTTGATCTCCAAGATAACCTCACATATCGAGAGTACCCTGTTCGCATTCTTGATCAAGCGGAGCGTGTCACTCGACGTCACAACATCAAGTTTCTCAAAGTTCAGTGGTCTCATCATTCCGAGAGAGAAGCTACCTGGGAGCGTGAAGATCGTCTTTGACTGGAATACCCCGCCTTCTTTCCGTCGACCCCTAAATCTCGGGACGAGATTCTTTTGAGTGGGGGCGAGTTGTCACATCCCTAGTTCTGGTTCTGCTCCGGAGACCGTTCCAGAGTACCTGTCAGAGGAGCAGTGCCCCCTTGTTGATCTATCAGGCAAGCAAACCCCCCCTTGTTCATTCCGATATGATCCCACTCTCGCTCCTGCTCTCTTTTATTGCATTAGGACAACAACGAATCAACTGCTACTTTATGCTGCGGTAGTTGAACCCATTCCTCTGCATGACCTGTCATTGCCACAGTAAATAGTTGAAACCCACTAGTATGTGTAGGAGTTGATTGAGCCATGTTGTGCTTCTACCATGCCATGCCTGCTATTGCTTAGAGTTGTGTCAGGTCTGATTCATTGGGAATGGATTGGAGTGATATGATATGTTCTGATGCTGAGAGTTAAGTGTGTGAACACGATTTGGTAAAGGTAGCGGTGAGAGGCCATGTAGGAGTACATGGTGGGTTGTCTCATTGGGACCGTCCTTAAGCACTGAGTTCTGTGTAAGTTGTCCAATGACTAGTTACTACCACACATTGGGCTCCGGGCGCTCCAAGCTCTCTCGACTTATTGACCCACTTGATCTCTGTCCAGGAGTTGCAAATAGTTTCTGGTGTTTGTAGGTAGTGTTAGTAGTCTACCAAGTGGCACCCGGCCAGGTGGGCTTGGGACAGACTAGGCACAAGTGGCCCGGTGTACCGAGTGGCACCCGGATGGTGGGCTCGGGAACCCTGTACACATCGTTTGGGGCCGTGAGTGACACCCCGGCCGGATCTCCTTGCGGATGGAACCCGAATAGGCGATAAACCTGGACTAGAGTCTTGTGTGGTTAGTCAGGTCGTGGCCGACACCCTCGCCAGGCTTCCGCTTGAAGGTTGCCGAGATACATGACGTGTACATGGTGATAAGTGGTGAAAGCGTGTGTGAAGAAGTACACCCCTGCAGGGTTATCATGATCTATTCGAATAGCCGCGTCCTCGGTTATGGACTTCTTGGATGCTTACGTGGTACATAGACAACTTGAAGTGAATACTCTAAAATGCTCAAGATAAGTGTGAGTGCTATGGATGGCCTTCTCGTAGTGAGACGGGGATGAATCCATAGTAGTGTATTGATGTGGTGATTAGTGGACTCGTGTGCGCCTTTTCAAAAGAGTTACCAACAGTCGTAGAATAGGATAGCCACAGAGTCAAAGCTGGCTTGCTGCAACTAAACCCCACATTACCTCCTTGATACTAATGCATGTATGATAGGATCTGATGTAAGTCTTGCTGAGTACCTTGTACTCATGTTTGCTTATTTATGTTTTGCAGCGGAGACTTCAGTCTTTTTAGTATTTCCGCTTGGACTTCGACGAGTAGCTTGCTACCTCAGCTACGATCTTGTACCCTTGGGAGGGTCTTGTAGATAGTCGGGCTTTTCAGCCTTTTTCTTTTGTAGATGTCTGTACTCAGACATGTAATGCTTCTGCTTGTTGCTTGTATGCTCTGAATGATGGGTCATGTGACCCCTGTTTGTATTTAATGCCATGTGGCTCTTCTGGGCCTTTATCTATATGAGTTGCGTTATGTTGTGATGCCATGTTGTACAGCACATACTTGCATGTTATGCGTACGTGTAACGTGTATTGCTATGTGTGGGATCCGACTATCTAGTTGTTTATCCTTGGCAGCCTTTCATATGGGGAAATGTAAGTCTAGTGCTTCTGAGCGATAGTAGTCCGCTACAACCCGGTTCACCGGAGTCCTGCTAGCCCAGCACTACTGCTCGGAACACTTGACTGGCCGGCATGTGTTTCACTTCGTTCCTATGTCTGTCCCTTCGGGGAAATGTCACGCGGTGACATCCGGAGTCCTGCCTAGCCTGCTACAGCCCGGGTTACCGGAGTCCTGTTAGCCCAGTGCTACAGCCCGGATTCACACGTTGATGACCGACATGCTCGATGTGATTCATGTATGCCTGTCCTCATGGGTTAGTGCCGCTTTGGATTCACGACTAGCCATGTCGGCCCGGGTTCTCTGTCATATGGATGCTAGCGACACTATCATATACGTGAGCCAAAAGACGCAAACGGTCCCGGGCCAGGTAAGGTGGCACCCGTGGGAGTACCGTGCGTGAGGCCGCAAGGTGATATGATGTGTTACATCCTGGATCGATGTGGCTTAGGATCGGGGTCCCGACATCTAGCTACTAACTATGGACCCGAAGGTCTGAGGTAAACTACTCACACTTCATCGGAGGGGCTATGATGATGTAGAAGCCCTCCGTGATGATGGACCTCTCTGGCGGAGCTCCGGAATAGGCCCCAAGATGGGATCTCATGGTGGTACGTAGGTATATATAGGAGGAAGGAGTATGTAAGTATATATAGGAGGAAGGAGTACGTCGGTGGAGCTTCGAGGGGCACACAAGGCAGGGGGCGCGCCCTAGGGGGGGCACGCCCTCCACCCTCATGACCGCCTCGTGGCTTTCTTGACGGAGGGTCAAGTCTCCTGGGTCTTATCTGATGAGAAAATCACGTTCCCGAAGGTTTCATTCCGTTTGGACTCCGTTTGATATTCTGTTTCTTCGAAACACTGAAATAGGCAAAAAAACAGCAATTCTGGGCTGGGCCTCCGGTTAATAGGTTAGTCCCAAAAACAATATAAAAGTGGAAAATAAAGCCCAATATAGTCCAAAATAGTAGATAATATAGCATTCAGCAATAAAAAATTATAGATATGTTGACGTATCACAGGGCTAGTAGACAGCACAAGGATCGTTTACCCAGGTTCGGGCCGCGAGGATGCGTAAAACCCTAGTCATGCTTTGGTGGCTGTATTTCTGAGAGTTCTTGAGCTCTCGAACTAGCTGTGGTCAGTGTGTGGTTCGAAAGAGCCAAATCACTCTCCAGTATGCCATGGGCCTCCTTTTATAGTTGAAAGTGGCTGCCACAATGACACACAGGAGGTGGAAAGGCGTACAGTGCCCTGAGCTTATTGCTCGTATTACAGGACAAGACGCATTTAATGCGTAGCTTAGGTGTCCCCTTGCTTTATTGGGGACGGGGGCGAGGCCCGTCCCGTCCGTCGCTGCTCCTCCTCGCCTTGACACGCACCCTGGCCAGTGAGGTGCGTGTTGCCATGTAGGAAGTCAGGAAGCTGAGGTGGCGCGGTGGCGGAGCCTTCACGAAGATCTGCATGCCGCCACGCAGGCGCTCGATGAGTTGGCCTGGGAGCTGCATGTTGCTATGCAGGTGCCCGCCCAGCTGGTTGGGCTGGCAACTGCATGTGAATGGTAGTGGAATCTTGATCAGCGCGGATTTGGCGGTGGCCCCGCTAGCGTCCTTGGCGAGGGCCTCGCCGGGTGGCTCGGCAAGGGTCTTGCCGTGGGGTGCTGTCGTCCCCGGCAAGGACCTTGCCGGGGGTCTGGTGGCCTTCCTCGGCAGGGATCTTGCCGAGAATCGTCGTCTTCTAATCCTCATCTGTTCTTGAATATGTCTTCACAAAGATCTGCATGCCACCATAGAAGTGCCTTCCCGAGCCCTGGCCCCACGTTGATGATGGCGTTGGGGGCCGTGGGCTCAAGGGTGACTCGCTCTGTTGGTGTGGGGCGAGCTGTTCCGGCAAGGGTCTTGCCGGGGCCACTGAGGCCGCCCGGCAAGGGTCTTGCCGGGGGAACCTGCTTCGTCCCTCTGCTCTTTGTGGTCTTGGCCTTGGCGTTTCTTTGAGTGTCTTGTGCTTCGGTCTTACCTTGGCTCACCTCCCCTGTTCTGCTTGGTGTGGCCGTGGGCACGGCTCTGACTGCCCGTGCACAGGTAAAGGGGTACAAAAGCATGCCCCTCTTTTTGTACATCGACAAGACGCTCAAGTGCAGCTCTGTGAATGGCCGTCAGAAGATTTCATGGTCCAAGCAGGAATTAAAGTGGAATTTGATGCATATGTACGTAACGCTGATTTGGAGGGCTTCGTGTCAGATAAGTGCCTCCAACATTATTACCTTACTGATTCCTTTGCGAGAATATTTAGATTTTCATCTTCACGCAACTCTCACACGGTCCTGTTTGATCTTTATGATAAATCGTATACCATGGACCTAGAGGATTTTAGTATTGCTTGTAAACTCCCGCAATGGGGTAGTCCTAGTGAACCTCGCAAATCTGAGTTTAGAGATTTTCTTGCTAGTATCACAGTGGGGGAATCTAGGGAAATAACGCAAGCTACCATAGGGAGCATTCATTTTCCTGCTATACATTATTTTGCTCTCTTTATAAGCCGATACATAAACGGTAAGTATGAGGCATGCCACATGTGTGTTCCTGATCTCAGTGTTCTCAGGAGTGCTGTATTAGGAGATAAACATTATAATTTGGGAGCTATTGTGGCGCGTAGGTTGCATAATAACAGTATAAATGGGGATTTGTTTGGGGGAATTTATGCAACCCGTTTAGCTAATTATCTTGAGATACCTATTCGTGATTATCATATGGAATTGCCTCCTGCTTGTCTAGATTTTAATGCCATGGTTCGCCATCAGTTTGTTGAGAGGAATGAACCGCCTCTCCAGTACCGACTAATCTTTGACATGCGTCACGTTGTCAATATTGTTCTCCCTGCTCCTACTCTCTTTGACTTTCAGGCAAAGGGGAGATATGTCATAACCAGGGAAGAGGCAAATGAGTACGAGAGGAGGACGAGGGCATCTCGCCTCCAAGATGCAGCCCACGATGCAATAGCCGCTGCATCTCAGTATGACCCCAGTTAGAACTTTGGATATCCGCCAGGCCGGCCGTGGCAGTAGACCAACTTAGGCCAAAAGCCTAAGCTTGGGGGAGTACGTATTTCTCACCGACATTACATTCATATTCACACACTCATGCTAGTTGTCGGTGCTCATACTTTTTCATTGTATTATCCCTGTAGTTTATTTTCCTTTTTATGCTTTCTTCTTGTGTGTTTGAAAAACCTTAAAAAAACCAAAAAAAATAGTTGTAGCTTTTAGCTAGTTTACTTTCCATGCCTGAAGTAGTAATAATTAAAAGAAAACCCAAAAATATTTCTCGTTCTTCTTTTGCTTGTTGGGAGCTTTCTCGTGTAAATAGTTTTGTTTCTTTTCTTTTCCTTGGGGGTCGAGAGGAGAAGACCATAATGAAAATGTTGAAGTGGCTCTTATATGCATTACTGTTGATTTAACCAAGAGCCCATATTGCCTCGTCTTCTCCTGTTTATTGAATACCTGCAGATTCCAGCTTAGTCCAATGCACTTGCACTATTATTATTATTCACATCGTTCAGTCATCCAAGTGAAAGGCAATTATGACGATATATGATCGACTGATTGAGATGAGAGAAGCTGGTTGCTACCTCTTGAGCACTGCGTTGGATTTCCTTGAAGAGGAAAGGGTGATGCGGCAGAGTAGAGTAAGTATTTCCCTCAGTTTTTGAGAACCAAGGTATCAATCCAGTAGGAGGCTACGCGTGAGTCCCTCGTACCTACACAAAACAAATAGCTCAACACAACCAACGCGATTAGGGGTTGTCAATCCCTTCACGATCACTTACGAGAGTGAGATCTGATAGAGATGATAGATAATATTTTTGGTATTTTTGATATAAAGATGCAAAGTAAAATAAAAGGCATAGTAAAAAAGCAAAGCAATAATAAAGTGATGGAAGATTGATATGATGAGAATAGACCCGGGGGCCATAGATTTCACTAGTGGCTTCTCTCAAGAGCATAAGTATTCTACGGTGGGTGAACAAATTACTGTTGAGCAATTGACAGAATTGAGCATAGTTATGAGAATATCTAGGTATGATCATGTATATAGGCATCACGTCCGAGACAAGTAGACCGACTCCTGCCTGCATCTACTACTATTACTCCACTCATCGACTGCTATCTAGCATGCATCTAGAGTATTAAGTTAAAAACAGAGTAACGCCTTAAGCAAGATGACATGATGTAGAGGGATAGATTCATGCAATATGATAAAAAGCCCATCTTGTTATCCTTGATGGCAACAATACAATACGTGCCTTGCTGCCCCTGTTGTTACTGGGAAATGACACCGTGAGATTGAACCCAAAGCTAAGCACTTCTCCCATTGAAAGAAAAACCAATCTAGTAGGCCAAACCAAACTGATAATTCGAAGAGACTTGCAAAGATAACCAATCATACATAAAAGAATTCAGAGAAGATTGAAATATTATTCATAGATAGACTTGATCATAAACCCACAATTCATCGGTCTCAACAAACACACCGCAAAAAGAAGATTACATCGAATAGATCTCCACGAGAGAGGGGGAGAACATTGTATTGAGATCCAAAAAGAGAGAAGAAACCATCTAGCTACTAACTATGGACCTGAAGGTCTGAGGTAAACTACTCACACTTCATCGGAGGGGCTATGATGATGTAGAAGCCCTCCATGGTGATTGCCCTCTCCGGCGGAGCTCCCGAACAGGCCCCAAGATGGGGTCTCGTGGATACAGAAGGTTGCGGCGGTGGAATTAGGTTTTTGGCTCCGTATCTGATCGTTTGGGGTACGTAGGTATATATAGCAGGAAGGAGTATGTCGGTGGAGCTTCGAGGGGCACACGAGACAGGGGGCGCGCCCTAGGAGGGGGGGGGGCGCCCTCCACCCTCGTGACCGCCTCGTGGCTTTCTTGACGGAGGGTCCAAGTCTCATGGGTCTTATCTGATGAGAAAATCACGTTCCCGAAGGTTTCATTCCGTTTGGACTCCGTTTGATATTCTGTTTCTTCGAAACACTGAAATAGGCAAAAAACAGCAATTCTGGGCTGGGCCTCCGGTTAATAGGTTAGTCCCAAAAACAATATAAAAGTGGAAAATAAAGACCAATATAGTCCAAAATAGTAGATAATATAGCATTCAGCAATAAAAAATTATAGATATGTTGATGTATCACAGGGCTAGTAGACAGCACAAGGATCGTTTACCCAGGTTCGGGTCGCGAGGATGCGTAAAACCCTAGTCGTGCTTTGGTGGGTGTATTTCTGAGAGTTCTTGAGCTCTCGAACTAGCTGTGGTTAGTGTGTGGTTCGAAAGAGCCGAATCACTCTCCAGTATGCCATGGGCCTCCTTTTATAGTTGAAAGGGGCTGCCACAATGACACACAGGAGGTGGAAAGGCGTACAGTGCCCTGAGCTTATTGCTCGTATTACAGGACAAGACGCATTTAATGCGTAGCTTAGGTGTCCCCTTGCTTTATTGGGGACGGGGGCAAGGCCCGTCCCGTCCGTCGCCGCTCCTCCTCGCCTTGACACGCGCCCTGGCCAGAGAGGTGCATGTTGCCATGTAGGCAGTCAGGCAGCTGAGGTGGTGCGTTGGCGGAGCCTTCACAAGGATCTGCATGCCGCCACGTAGGCGCTCGATGAGTTGGCCTGGGAGCTGCATGTTGCCACGCAGGGGCCCGCCCAGCTGGTTGGGATGGCAGTTGCATGTGAATGGTGGTGGAAGCTTGATCGGCGCGGATTTGGCGGTGGCCGCGCTGGCGTCCTTGGCGAGGGCCTCGCCGGGTGGCTTGGTAAGGGTCTTGTCGTGGCGTGCTGTCGTCCCCAGCAAGGACCTTGCCGGGGGTCGGGTGGCCTTCCTCGGCAGGGATCTTGCCGAGAATCGTCGCCTTCTAATCCTCATCTCATCTTGAATATGTCTTCACAAAGATCTGCATGCCACCACAGAAGTGCCTTCACGAGCCCTGGCCCCACGTTGATGATGGCGTTGGGGGTCGTGGGCTCAAGGGTGGCTCGCACTGTTGGTGTGGGGCGAGCTGTTGCGGCAAGGGTCTTGCCGGGGCCGCTGAGGCCACCCGGCAAGGGTCTTGCCGGGGGAACCTCCTTCGTCCCTCTGCTCTTTGTGGTCTTGGCCTTGGCGTTGCTTTGAGTGTCTTGTGCTTCGGTCTTACGTTGGCTCACCTCCCCTGTTCTGCTTGGTGTGGCCGTGGGCGCGGCTCTGACTTCCCGTGCACAGGTAAAGGGGTACAAAAGCATGCCCCTTTTTTTGTACATCGATAGGACGCTCAAGTGCAGCCCTGTGAACGGCCGTCAGAAGATTTCATGGTCCAAGGAGGAATTAAAATGGAATTTGATGCATATGTACGTAACGCTGATTTGGAGGGCTTCGTGTAACATAAGTGCCTCCAACATTATTACCTTACTGATTCCTTTGTGAGAAGTTTTAGACTTTCATCTTCATGCAACTCTCACACGGTCCTGTTTGATCTTTATGATAAATCCTATACAATTAGGTTTTTGGCTTCGTATCTCGTCGTTTGGGGGTACGTAGGTATATATAGGAGGAAGGAGTACTTCGGTGGAGCAAAGGGGGGCCCACGAGGCAGGGGGCGCGCCCTAGGGGGGGCCTCCACCCTCGTGGCTGCCTCCTTTCTTTCTTGACGTGGGGTCCAAGTCCTCTGGATCATATTCGGTGAGAAAATCACGTTCCCGAAGGTTTCATTCCGTTTGGACTCCGTTTGATATTCCGTTTCTTCGAAACACTGAAATAGGCAAAAAAACATCAACTCTGGGTTGGGCCTCCGGTTAATAGGTTAGTCCCAAAAGTAATACAAAAGTGGAAAATAAAGCCCTATATGGTCCAAAACAGTAGATAATATAGCATGGAGCAATCAAAAATTATAGATACGTTAGAGATGTATCAGGCATCCCCAAGCTTAATTCCTGCTTGTCCTCGAGTAGGTAAATGATAAAAAAGAATTTTTGATGCGGAGTGCTACTTGGCATAATTTCAATGTAATTCTTCTTAATTGTGGTATGAATATTCACATCCGAAAGATTCAAGACAAAAGTTTATATTGACATAAAAATAATAATTCTTCAAGCATACTAACAAAGCAATTATGTCTTCTCAAAATAACATGACCAAAGAGAGTTATCCCTACAAAATCATATAGTTTTGCTATGCTCTATCTTCACCACACAAAGTATTTAAATCATGCACAACCCCGATGACAAGCCAAGCAATTGTTTCATACTTTTGACATTCTGAAAACTTTTTCAATCACGCAATACATGAGCATGAGCCATGGATATAGCACTATATGTGGAATAGAATGGTGGTTGTGGAGAAGACAAAAAGAGGGGAAGATAGTCTCACATCAACTAGGCGTATCAACGGGCTATGGAGATGCCCATCAATAGATATCAATGTGAGTGAGTAGGGATTGCCATGCAACGGATGCACTAGAGCTACAAGTATATGAAAGCTCAACAAAAGAAACTAAGTGGGTGTGCATCCAACTCGCTTGCTCACGAAGACCTAGGGCATTTTGAGGAAGCCCATCATTGGATTATACAAGTCAAGTTCTATAATGAAAAAAAATCCCACTAGTATATGAAAGTGACAATATGAGAGACTCTCTATCGTGAAGATCATGGTGCTACTTTGAAGCACAAGTGTGGTAAAAGGATAGTAACATTGTCCCTTCTCTCTTTTTCACTCATTTTTTTATTTGGGCCTTTTTTTTATGGCCTCTTTTTTTTGTCCTGAGTCTCATCCCGACTTGTGGGGGAATCATAGTATCCATCATCCTTTCCTCACTTGGGACAATGCTCTAAAAATGATGATCATCACACTTTTATTTTTCTTACAACTCAACAATTACAACTCGATACTTAGAACAAAATATGACTCTATGTGAATGCCTCCGACGGTGTACCGAGAATTATGAATCAAGAGTGACATGTATGAAAGAATTATGAATGGTGGCTTTGCCATAAATACAATGTCAACTACATGATCATGCAAAGCAATATGACAATGATGGAGCGTGTCGTAATAAACGGGACGGTGGAAAGTTGAGTGGCAATATATCTCGGAATAGCTATGGAAATGCCATGATAGGTAGGTATGGTGGCCATTTGAGGAAGGTATATGGTGGGTGTATGATACTGGCGAAAAGTGCGCGGTATTAGAGAGGCTAGCAATGATGGAAGGAAGAAAAGTGCGTATAATCCATGGACTCAACATTAGTCATAAAGAACTCATATACTTATTGCAAAAATCTAGAAGTTATCAAAGCAAAGTATTACGCGCATGCTCCTAGGGGGATAGATTGGTAGGAAAAGACCATCGCTCGTCCCCGACCGCCACTCATAAGGAAGAGAATCAATAAATAAATCATGCTCCGACTTCATCACGTAATGGTTCACCATACGTGCATGCTACAGGAATCACAAACTTTAACACAAGTATTTCTCAAATTCACAACTACTCAACTAGCATGACTCTAATATCACCATCTTCATATCTCAAAACAATTATCAAGCATCAAACTTTTCTTAGTATTCAACGCACTCAAAAGAAAGTTTTACAAATCTTGAATACCAAGCTTATTAAAAAAATTAAGCAAATTACCATGCTATTTAAGAATATCAAAATAATCTAAGTGAAGCATGAGAGATCAATAGTTTCTATAAAACAAATCCACCACCATGCTCTAAAAGATATAAGTGAAGCACTAGAGCAAAACTATATAGCTCAAAAGATATAAGTGAAGCACATAGAGTATTCTATGAAATTCCAATTCATGTATGGCTTTCTCAAAAGGTGTGTATAGCAAGGATGATTGTGGCAAACTAACAAATAAAGACTCAAATAATACAAGACGCTCCAAGCAAAACACTTATCATGTGGTGAATAAAAATATAGCTCCAAGTAAAATTACCGATGGAAGTAGACGAAAGAGGGGATGCCTTCCGGGGCATCCCCAAGCTTTGACTTTTTGGTGTCCTTGGATTATCTTGGGGGTGCCATGGGCATCCCCAAGCTTATGAACTTTCCACTCCTTGTTCCATAATCCATCAAAAGATTTCACCCAAAACTTGAAAACTTCACAACACAAAACTCAACAGAAATCTCGTGAGCTCCGTTAGCGAACGAAAACAAAAGACCACTTCAAGGTACTTGTAACGCCCCGAGACCGACGCTCCAGATGCCTTCCTTGTTCTGCGAGTCAGTTGTGTTTTTTATATTTGTTTGTTGCATCTCATCATGACATCATCCGCATTGCATCGGAATTCGTTGTTGTCATTGGTTTTAAACTTGCATCCGTTCGTAGTTGCCGCGTCGACCTTGCTTTTGTTGACCGTTCCGAGACCAACCTTGTTCTTCGTTTTCCCTCTTGCCTAAACCAAAGTTTCTTTGCACAGTGCATCGACACCTCGCTTGCTCGTTCGAAACTTCCCTGAACCCGAACCGCTCAGTCGTGACCATTGGATCCGGATCATCCCCAAACATCTATAAAACGTCACCGTTTTCTTTGTTGGACTCTCCTAGCCTATTTTTCTCAACCGTCCGATTTAAATCGGAGGACCCAAATAGCCCCCTAATCTAATCTCCCTGAGATATATATATTGACCAACCCTAAAATTGAGGAGAGCTGTCCCATCCTCCGATCCCCTCCGCCGCCGCCAGCCCACTATCTCTTCCTCCTTGGGATCCCACTCCCAATCCAAAACCACCAACTACAGCCGCCCCCGCTCCTCCTCAGTTTCCACACCCAACCAACCAGTGCCTCCCATGGATCCCGTCGTCCACCCAACGCCCAGCGCAGCCACCAGACCAGAGCAAGGCGGGCTCCTCCTCTGCTTCTTCCCCAAGCCGCCCGAACCAGCCCCTTCCTCCTCGACCTCCCGAGCTGTCAAGCCTCCATCTTCCCGTTCGTGCAGGGCAGGCGAGACGCCCAGGTCACGTCGCTGTCCCTCTGCGCCTTCTCTTTCCTTTCCTCCTCACGCTGCTCTTCCCTGACCATCCGACTCGTCTCGTTTCTTTTGTTACAGTGAACCAGTGCCACCGCCGAAGCTCGAATCCACCATCGTCGTTGCCTCCAGCCCCGCCTTGGTTTCGGCTGGACCAAAACGGGAGCATGCTCCGCTGGCCGTTCTCGACCTCCCCCGCGTCCAGCTCCTCGCCTGCATCTCCTCCGGCAGCGCCGCCATGCCCGCACGCCTATGGCGAAGCTCCGGTGAGCCAAGCCGTGTCCGTGCCCCTGTTTCTTCCTCCCCCTTCACCTTCTATCTCTTACACGTCTCCCACTCTCTCTGATGCGTCCACAGGAGGAGCATCACCCTCGCCGGACCCCACGCCGGTCTTCGTGCCATCGCCGGCCTCCCCTGCTCCTGCATCGAGCAGGAGAAGACGCATGCAGCCAGCGCCTCTGCTCGCCCGCGTTGACCCGAGCCGCTGCGTCAGCCTGCCTCCTTCCACCGGCCCAGCTACTTCCGCTTACCCAGCCAGCCAGGGGCCAGCATCGCCATGGCCGCCGGCCTCTGTTTCTCCCGCTATGAGAACGTCCTCCATAACTGAAGCTTCGTTCTGTTCCTAGATCCGTTCTGGCATATGGGTTATTTAGAGTTGTCACTATGTTCCACCACAAGCAGATTAGCTAGCCTACTGGTTCTTCCCTCAAAGACACATCAGGAGGTCCTCCTGGGTTCGAGTCCCAGGTGGCCCTGTTTCTTTTATTTTTGCCGAACACTCTACCACTTGGGCCAAATCCTCCTGGACTGCTGCGGTATGCTGCAATCCGGCCTGTGCGTGTAATTTAGACATTTCCAGGAGTTTACAGTTTTGTAGAAAACCCTCATGTTCATGCATTTAATAACTAATTAACCGTGCATCGGATTAAAATGTTTTATATATGTAAAATGTTTAGAATTTCATCTAGTTTCATAATATGCTGCTTTCATCCATGTTAAAAATGTTAAACTTGTTGTTTGTTTAATTTTGCTTAAATGCCATGCTAAAATGATTTATTTTATAACTAAATAACCGTAGCTTCAAATTTAATAAACTATATATGTAAATGGGGTGGAAAAAGCATAGAATAACTTGGTTCACTTTATTTTGTTGTGTAACAACATTAAAATTGTGTTTAGGGCAGAACAGTAGCAAATTCGAAATATGCATATGAGGCTTTTCTGGAATTGTTGTTTGTTGTTCCGGCCTCATTTAAACTTGCCTAGATAGGTAGTTTTCATATGCTTCACCCCTTGCCATGTTTAATAACATTTAATATTATTGGGTACATAACCGAGAGAGAACTAAATAAGTCATGTGGTGTTTCGTCAATATGCAACTCGTTGCATATTGAGCTCCACTTAATTTGTAGTATTGTTTGTGCACTTTGCCATGACATGCCTCATTAAACCGGACATGCATCATACTTGATTGTGCACCATGCCATGTTTATGATTGTGTGTTTACTATGTTGTTTGCTTCTTTCCAGTGTTGCTTCTTCTTGATAGTTCCGGTAACGTTGCGATTGTGAGGATCCGTTCGACTACGTTGGATCGTCTTCGTCATGGACTTGTTCTTCTTCCTAGCGGGATTTCAGGCAAGATGATCGTCACCTTGGATCTCATTACTATCATTGCTATGCTAGTTGCTTCGTTCTATCCCTATGCCGCGTTACCTACCACTTGCTTATCAAGCCTCCCAAATTGCCATGAACCTCTAACCTTTGTCACCCTTCCTAGCAAACCGTTGTTTGGCTATGTTACCGCTTTTGCTCAGCCCCTCTTATAGCGTTGCTAGTTGCAGGTGAAGATGAAGATTGCTCCATGTTGGATTATGTTTATGTTGGGATATCACAATATCTCTTATATTGTTAATGCATCTATATACTTGGTAAAGGGTGGAAGGCTCGGCCTTATGCCTGGTGTTTTGTTTCACTCTTGCCGCCCTAGTTTCCGTCATATCGGTATTATGTTCCCGGATTTTGCGTCCCTAACGCGGTTGGGTGATTTATGGGACCCCCTTGACAGTTCGCTCTGAATAAAACTCCTCCAGCAAGGCCCAACATTGGTTTTACCATTTGCCTACCACCTATACCTTTTTCCCTTGGGAGTAATTAACCCGAGGGTCATCTTTATTTTAGCCCCCCGGGCCAATGCTTGTCTAAGTGTTGGTCCGAACTAGATCCCCTTGCAGCGCCTCCTCAGGGAAACTCGAGGCCTGGTTTTAGTTGTACGGACTGCTCATCCGGTCGTGGCCTGAGATGAGATACGCGCGACTACTATCAGGGTGTCGGCACGCCGGGAGGTCTTGCTGGTCTTGTTTTACCATTGTCGAAATGTCTTGTAAACCGGGATTCCGAGACTGATCGGGTCTTCCCGGGAGAAGGAATATCCTTCGTTGATCGTGAGAGCTTATAATGGGCTAAGTTGGGACACCCCTGCAGGGTTTGAACTTTCGAGAGCCGTGCCCGCGGTTATGTGACAGATGGGAATTTGTTAATATCCGGTTGTAGTAAACTTGAAGTAAACTCTTCTAAAATACACCAACCGTGTGCGTAACCGTGATGGTCTCTTTTCGGGGTGGTTCGAGAGGAGAACACGGTTTCTGGGTTATGTTTGACATAAGTAGGAGTTCAGGATCACTTCTTGATCATTACTAGTTGACGACCGCTTGCTTTGCTTCTCTTCTCGCTCTTATTTGCGTAAGTTAGCCACCATACATGCTTAGTCGCTGCTGCAACCTCACCACTTTACCCCTTTCCTACCCATTAAGCTTTGCTAGTCTTGATACCCATGGTAATGGGATTGCCGAGTCCTCGTGGCTCACAGATTACTACACCAACAGTTGCAGGTACAGGTTATGCATGATCGTGACGTGAGAGCGATGCTCGATTTCTTGTGTTGGAGTTCTTCTTCTTCGTCGATCTTGGGTTAGGTTCCTGGTCGGCAGCCTTGGCTAGCAGGGTGGATGTCGTTTGAGTTTCTGTTTATGTATCATCCGTAGTCGGATGTTGTTATCTTGTATTGTTGTATTCATGTGACATTGTATGTCTTGGTTGTAT
The DNA here is from genome assembly GCA_032464435.1 of Aegilops umbellulata. Taxonomy (NCBI): domain Eukaryota; kingdom Viridiplantae; phylum Streptophyta; class Magnoliopsida; order Poales; family Poaceae; genus Aegilops; species Aegilops umbellulata. The sequence continues at coordinate 295,656,275 of CP136060.1, forward strand.
CCCCACTATTATGTAATGTTGATGTAATGATATCCACCTTGCAAAAGCGTCTTCAAGATGCGCTTCTATCCTTGGTGGGACCTTCGAGTTCCTTTAGGATAGAGTCGCATCTTGGGCGTGAAACTTGGTATCAGAGCCTCGACCGACCTTAGGAGCCCCCTTCATTGGTCGTGTAGTTTGGCCGATGTCGAGTCTAGAAGTAAACTTTTTCGGAGTCTAGTTATATCGGAGAGTAGGATTTCTTTTTACTCCTCTGCCCCTTCGTCGCTCTAGTAAGGAATCTTGACGTAGGTGTTTTGAACTACTGCTCTTCCCTTCAAATTTTTCTTTAGGATCACACGATTTGTTTTTCGTTCGTTGTCCATCCGCTTTTGTCCGGCGCATTTCTCGTCAAGTTGATCCGACCCTCTTTGTCTTTTGGGAGATCAATCCTCGGCTCTTTTCAATCGATGTTGGTTTCCTTGTCCGAAGTTGTCCTTGTTTTTCCCACCCGCCCTCCATTCTTCTTCTCGGAACCTGAGTCCGAAATCGAGTATCCATCCTACTCGTGCGAACCCTTTGCATTCTCTCCTCAATCATTTCAACCGGCATTTTTTCTATTCAATTATTCGTCGTTCCATTTGCATGTGTTTTTCCCGCCCTCCCATCCCTTTAATTCTCGGAGTCTGATCCTCTATTTGAGCAGTAATTTCATTTGTGCAGAGTCTCTTCAGTCTTTCCTCAATTGTCTCAACCGGTGTATTCTCGCCTAGTTAATCATTGTTCGTCTCATTTTCTTTCCAGTGGATCCGAATTCAAGTTTTTCGTTGTCGATCGTATTCTTTCCCTCAGCTCAAATATTTCCCTCTGATCGTTTGCCTCTCGCCATTTAATCCTTCCGGAGTGCTGAAGACATCTTTAAGATTCATGTTTGCATTCTATTATTTCAAGGTTGTCACCTCATTCAAATCTTTCAATCATTCCGGTGCATCATTTCTCTCTTCAACAATCCTTTCCAACGGTGTTTCTTTCAGTGGGCCCTAACCCATAGGTCTTTTCCCAGGATCTTACCTGACTCTTCTAATTTTCCGGAGTTTTTTATTAAATCCTTTCTTTCGAAGTTTGACGTAAGTATGAATTTCATCAGTCAGATGCCTTCTCCAAGATTGCTTCCAAATTCTTTTATGTTCGGGTCAATCTTTTCTCTTTTCATTCTCTCGGAGTATCTCAACAATTTTAGTGGTGTTCCCCGTCGTCATTCTCAACATTTGAAGACCAAAGAAGAGTTTCCCTTAAATCTTGTCCATTCTCTTGAAGTTTCATGGTTCTAGCTTGATGCCATCCTCTCATAATTGTTTTCAATTGCGAGAATTCTTTTCACCCATCCGGAGCAATTCAGGAGTCTTTTCATTTTGAATCTCCGGAGCCCATCATCTCAGTATTATTCATTCTCAGCTTTCAGATCTCATTCTCCAAATCTTACCGGTGCATCGTTCAAATATCCTCTAATCAGTTCATGATATCTTCATTCTCATGTATCTAAATTCTCTGAAGTATCTTTGCTCTTTTTATAATTCTTCCCGGTGTTTCCTTATCTTTTCTGTGTTCATTTTCAATTCCTATGGTGGTTCGTTCAAGAGTTCTCTTCCTTTGTTATCATATAGATTCATTCGTTCTTCCCAATCCTACCGGTGGTTCGTTGAAGACCTTCCCAAGTTTGTGCCATATCTATCTTAATCCTTTCTACGAGAATAAGTAGTATGCCAAATCCATTGCTTTTCATCAATTTAATTGGTGAAGGATGAGCATAATGTAATTCTTATTCTTGTTTCATCGAGTAAATTCAATTGCTTCCTTCGTAGGTTCATCAAAATTCTTGATTTCATTTGCTCATCTTTCTTTCCGGAGTTCCGAGTTTTCTCGGTTATATCATTTCAAAGCTTCATCTTATCACTGCAATGCTTCACCTTTTGTTTTCAACTTCTCTTTCTTTCTATCATCCTTTTATTACCGGAGTTCTTCATGGAGGCTCTACATGGTGGTTCATCAAGGATTCCTTTCATTTTTCAATTGTTCTTCAAGATTTCTCTCGGAGTTAAGATCTGCCAAGCTATACTCTAAAATAAACATGGTGTTCAACACATGTATTGTTTTGAGGAGTTCAAGCATTCTTCATTTTGCATTCCGAATTGCAATTCTTTCTACCTTATTTTGAGATGGTGATATGTCATTCTTGACAATTTATTTTCATGTTTCATGATTCACAAGTTATCAAGAACGAGATATTTAAACCCATCATATTTTCTTCGTTGATGCTATCTTGGTATAGATTTCACTTAAAGCCTTCTCGAAGGAATGTTGCCAATTGTGGTGCTTATCAATGATCCAAGTTTTCTCCTATCCTCTTGATGAAAGAAGTTTTTCATCGCCTTGGTGCTCTCACTCAAACCAATGGTTTCCTTTAGTGGCCGTTTGTCACCTCATAATGTTGAGATGTTTCCATAAGCCCACTACAAGCTTATTCTTTTCGTTGTTGGTTTTCCAACAACTCCGTTCAATCCCTCTTGTCAGGATGCTTTTTAAATTCAATTGTGGTAGAAGTTGTCTTTTTCTTCTCCATTCTTTTCTTTCCATCAATCTAGATTCTATTCTCTCATTCCAGAGGCATTGCGATTTAACTCCCTTCGACCAATCATCTCGTTTTTCTCAAGATCATGTTCTTTCCTTGCTTATCCATTTAACCGGAGTGGTTACATGTGCTTTCTTGTCGCTAGATCTCTTCATTCATGTCTTTGCAACCCCAAGGTTTTGGCAATGTTCCTTGTTCCTCTTTTCTAACGGAGTATTTTCAACTTCGTTCATCTTCGTTGTATTCTTTTCTCGAAATTGTTTAACCTCTCAAGGTTATTTGGTTTCACTCATTTGTCAAAGAAGCAACTTTGTTTTACCTCTTCCTCTTCTGTTTCTCTCCGGTGCCGTCCCTAGATCTCGGGACGAGATCTCTTGTAAGTGGAGGAGTGTTGTAACACCCCGAGACCGACGCTCCCGATGCCTTCCTTGTTCTGCGAGTCAGTTGTGTTTTTTTTATTTGTTTGTTGCATCTCATCATGGCATCATCCGCATTGCATCGGCATTCGTTGCCGTCATTGGTTTTACACTTGCATCCGCTCGTATTTGTCGTGTCCCCCCTTGCTTTTGTTGACCGTTCCGAGACCAACCTTGTTCTTCGTTTTCCCTCTTGCCTAAACCAGAGTTTCTTTGCGCAGTGCATCGACACCTCGCTTGCTCGTTCGAAACTTCCCTGAACCCGAACCGCTCAGTCGTGACCATTGAATCCCAATCATCCCCAAACATCTATAAAACATCATCGTTTTCTTTGTTGGACTCTCCTAGCCTATATTTCTCGATCGTCCGATTGAAATTGAAGGACCCAAATAGCCCCTAATCTAATCTCCCTGAGATATATATATTGACCATTTAGAGGAGAGTTGTCCCATCCTCCGAACCCCTCCGCCGCCGCCAGCCCACTATCTCTTCCTCCTTGGGATCCCACTCCCAATCCAAAACCACCAACTACAGCCGCCCCCGCTCCTCCTCAGTTTCCACGCCCAACCAACCAGTGCCTCCCCTGGATCCCGTCGTCCACCCAAGGCCCAGCGCAGCCACCAGACCGGAGCAAGCCGGGCTCCTCCACTGCTTCTTCCCCAAGCCGCCCGAACCAGCCCCTTCCTCCTCGACCTCCCGAGCTGTCAAGCCTCCATCTTCCCGTTCGTGCAGGGCAGGCGAGACGCCCAGGTCACGTTGCTGCCCTCTGCGCCTTCTCTTTCCTTTCCTCCTCATGCTGCTCTTCCCTGACCATCCGCCTCGTCTCGTTTCTTTTGTTACAGTGAACCAGTGCCACCGCCGAAGCTTGAATCCACCACCGTCGTTGCCTCCAGCCCCGCCTCGGTTCCGGCTGGACCAGAACGGGAGCATGCTCCGCTGGCCGTTCTCGACCTCCCCCACGTCCAGCTCCTCGCCTGCATCTCCTCCGGCAGCGCCGCCGTGCCCGCACGCCTATGGCGAAGCTCCGGTGAGCCAAGCCGTGCCCGTGCCCCTGTTTCTTCCTCCCCCTTCACCTTCTATCTCTCACACGTCTCCCACTCTCTCTGATGCGTCCACAGGAGGAGCATCACCCTCGCCGGACACCTCGCCAGTCTTCGTGCCATCGCCGGCCTCCCCTGCTCCTGCATCGAGCAGGAGAAGACGCACGCAGCCAGCGCCTCTGCTCGCCCGCATTGACCCGAGCCGCTGCGTCAGCCTGCCTCCTTCCACCGGCCCAGCTACTTCCGCTTAGCCAGCCAGCCAGGGGCCAGCATCGCCATGGCCGCCGGCCTCTGTTTCTCCCGCTGTGAGAACGTCCTCCATAACTGAAGCTTCGTTCTGTTCCTAGATCCGTTCTGGCATTTGGGTTATTTAGAGATGTCACTATGTTCCACACAAGCAGATTAGCTAGCCTACTGGTTCTTCCCTCAAAGACATATCAGGAGGTCCTGGGTTCAAGTCCCAGGTGGCCCTTTTTCTTTTATTTTTGCCGAACACTCTACCACTTGGGCCAAATCCTCCTGGACTGCTGCGGTATGCTGCAATCCGGCCTGTGCGTGTAATTTAGACATTTCCAGGAGTTTACAGTTTTGTAGAAAACCCTCATGTTCATGCATTTAATAACTACTTAACCGTGCATCGGATTAAAATGTTTTATATATGTAAAACGTTTAGGATTTCATCTAGTTTCATAATATGCTGCTTTCATCCATGTTAAAAATGTTAAACTTGTTGTTTGTTTAATTTTGCTTAAATGCCATGCTAAAATGATTTATTTTATAACTAAATAACCGTAGTTTCAAATTTAATAAACTATATATGTAAATGGGGTGGAAAAAGCATAGAATAACTTGGTTCACTTTATTTTGCTGTTTAACAACATTAAAATTGTGTTTAGGGCAGAACAGTAGCAAATTCGAAATATGCATATGAGGATTTTCCGGAATTGTTGTTTGTTGTTCCGGCCTCATTTAAACTTTCCTAGATAGGTAGTTTTCATATGCTTCACCCCTTGCCATGTTTAATAACATTTAATATTATTGGGTACATAACCGAAAGAGAACTAAAAAGTCATGTGGTGTTTCGTCAATATGCAACTCGTTGCATATTGAGCTCCACTTAATTTGTAGTATTGTCTGTGCACTTTTCCATGACATGCCTCATTAAACCGGACATGCATCATACTTGATTGTGCACCATGCCATGTTTATGATTGTGTATTTACTATGTTGTTTGCTTCTTTCCGGTGTTGCTTCTTCTTGATAGTTCCGGTAACGTTGCGATTGTGAGGATCCGTTCGACTACGTTGGATCGTCTTCGTCATGGACTTGTTCTTCTTCCTAGCGGGATTTCAGGCAAGATGATCGTCACCTTGGATCTCATTACTATCATTGCTATGCTAGTTGCTTCGTTCTATCCCTATGCCGCGTTACCTACAACTTGCTATCAAGCCTCCCAAATTGCCATGAACCTCTAACCTTTGTCACCCTTCCTAGCAAACTGTTGTTTGGCTATGTTACCGCTTTTGCTCAGCCCCTCTTATAGCGTTGCTAGTTGCAGGTGAAGATGAAAATTGCTCCATGTTGGATTATGTTTATGTTGGGATATCACAATATCTCTTATATTATTAATGCATCTATATACTTGGTAAAGGGTGGAAGGCTCGGCCTTATGCCTGGTGTTTCGTTCCACTCTTGCCGCCCTAGTTTCCATCACATCGGTATTATGTTCCCGGATTTTGCGTCCCTAACGCGGTTGGGTGATTTATGGGACCCCCTTGACAGTTCGCTCTGAATAAAACTCCTCCAGCAAGGCCCAACATTGGTTTTACCATTTGCCTACCACCTATACCTTTTTCCCTTGGGAGTAATTAACCCGAGGGTCATCTTTATTTTAGCCCCCGGGGCCAATGCTTGTCGAAGTGTTGGTCCGAACTAGAGCCCCTTGCAGTGCCTCCTCGGGGAAACTCAAGGCCTGGTTTTAGTTGTACGGACTGCTCATCCGATCGTGGCCTGAGACGAGATACGCGCGCTACTATCAGGGTGTCGGCACGCCGGGAGGTCTTGCTGGTCTTGTTTTACCATTGTTGAAATGTCTTGTAAACCGGGATTCCGAGACTGATCGGGTCTTTCCGGGAGAAGGAATATCCTTCGTTGATCGTGAGAGCTTATAATGAGCTAAGTTGGGACACCCCTGCAGGGTTTGAACTTTCGAGAGTCGTGCCCGCGGTTATGTGACAGATGGGAATTTGTTAATATCCGGTTGTAGTAAACTTGAAGTAAACTCTTCTAAAATACACCAACGGTGTGCGTAACCGTGATGGTCTCTTTTCGGGGTGGTTCGAGAGGAGAACACGGTTTCTGGGTTATGTTTGACGTAAGTAGGAGTTCAGGATCACTTCTTGATCATTATTAGTTGACGACCGCTTGCTTTGCTTCTCTTCTCGCTCTTATTTGCGTAAGTTAGCCAGCATACATGCTTAGTCACTGCTGCAACCTCACCACTTTACCCCTTTCCTACCCATTAAGCTTTGCTAGTCTTGATACCCATGGTAATGGGATTGCTGAGTCCTCGTGGCTCACAGATTACTACACCAATAGTTGCAGGTACAGGTTATGCATGATCGTGACGTGAGAGCGATGCTCGATTGCTTGTGTTGGAGTTCTTCTTCTTCTTCTCCGTCGATCTTGGGTTAGGTTCCTGGTCGGCAGCCTGGGCTAGCAGGGTGGATGTCGTTTGAGTTTCTGTTTATGTATCATCCGTAGTCGGATGTTGTTCTCTTGTATAGTTGTATTCATGTGACATTGTATGTCTTGGTTGTATTCCCACTATTATTTAATGTTGATGTAATGATATCCACCTTGCAAAAGCGTCTTCAAGATGCGCTTCTATCCTTGGTGGGACCTTCGAGTTCCTTTAGGATAGAGTCGCATCTTGACAGTACTGTAATGAACTCATTCTTTATTTATATTGGTGCTAAAACTACTGTATTCCAACTTCTATATGGTTTATAAACTATTTTACTAGCCATAGACTCATCTAAATAAGCAAACAACACACGAAAAACAGAATCTGTCAAAAACAGAACAGTCTGTAGTAATCTGTAACTAACGCAAACTTATGGAACTCCAAAATATCTACCAATACAGGAAGACCTAGGCAATTTGTTTATTGATCAGCAGCAATTTGAATTAGTATTTTATCACGTTCTGGTGATTTTCAACAATTGTTTTCGTGAACAGAAAGATTCTGGAAATTACAGCAAGATCAAATAACTATCATCCAAGAAGATCCTATAGGTCTAACTTGGCACAAACACTAATTAAAACATAAAACCACATCTAGACAGAAGGTAGATGGATTATTTATTCCTAAACAGAAGCAAGAACAACAACGAAAAAACTAAAAATAAAATTGGGTTGCCTCCAAACAAGCGCTATCGTTTAACGCCCCTAGCTAGGCATAAAAGTAAGGATAGATCTAGGTATTACCATCTTTGTTAGGCAATCCATAAGTGGCTCTCAAGATAGATTCATATGGTAATTTTATTTTCTTTCTAGGGAAGTGTTCCATGCCTTTCTTTAATGGAAATTGGAATCTAATATTCCCTTCCTTCATATCAATAATTGCACCAACCGTTCTAAGGAAAGGTCTACCAAGAATAATAGGGCATGAAGGATTGCAATCTATATCAAGAATGATAAAATCTACGGGCACATAATTCCTATTGGCAACAATAAGAACATCATTAATTCTTCCCATAGGTTTCTTAATAGTGGAATCCGCAAGATGCAAGTTTAGAGAGCAATCATCAAAATCACGGAAATCTAGCAAATCACACAAAGTTTTGGGAATACTGGAGACACTAGCACCCAAATCACACAAAGCATAAAACTCATGATTTTTAATTTTAATTTTAATAGTAGGTTCCCACTCATCATAAAGTTTTCTAGGGATAGATACTTTCAACTCAAGTTTTTCTTCATAAGATTGCATCAAGGCATCAACGATATGTTCGGTAAAGGCTTTATTTTGACTATAAGCATGAGGAGAATTTAGCACGGATTGCAACAAGGAAATACAATCAATTAAAGAGCAACTTTAATAATTAAATTCCTTGAAATCCAAAATAGTGGGTTTAGCAATATCTAGGGTTTCATTCTTTTCAATCCCACTTTTATCAATTTCATCATCAAGATCTAAAAACTCCGAATTTTTGGAAGGCCTTATAGGTAAAGGTGGATCATATTCAGTCTCATCATTATCAAGATATATTGCAAAACAAAGATTTAACAGGAGACACATCAATAACTTTTAGATCTTCATCTTTATTTTCATAGGAATTGGAAGAACACGCTTTAATAAAGGCATCTTTCATAGCACGCATCCTAGCGGTTCTTTCCTTGCACTCATCAATGGAAATTCTCATGGCTTTGAAAGACTCATTGATATCATGCTTATAAGGAATAGATCTAAGCTTTAAAGAATCAATCTCAAGAGAAATTCTATCAACGTTCCTAGCCAAATCATCAACTTTAAGTAATTTCTCTTCAAGCAAAGCATTGAAATTATTTTGTGAATTCATAAACTCTTTAACACTATTCTCAAATTCAGAGGGCATCTTATTAAAATTTCCATAAGAGTTGTTGTAGGAATTTCCATAATTATTAGAAGGATTACTAGGATAAGGCCTAGGATTAAAGCTCCCTCTATACGCGTTGTTACCAAAAATTATTCCTACCAACAAAATTCACATCCATAGATTCATTATTATTCTCAATCAAGGTAGACAAAGGCATATCATTAGGATCAGAAGAAACACTCTTAGTAGCAAATAATTTCATAAGTTCATCCATCTTTCCACTCAAAACATTGATTTCTTCTATCGCATGCACTTTTTATTAGTAGATCTTTCAGTGTGCCATTGAGAACAATTAACCATAATATTATCTAGGAATTTAGTAGCATCTCCTAAAGTGATTTCCATAAAAGTGCCTCCCGCGGCCGAATCTAAAAGATTTCTAGAAGCAAAATTCAATCCGGCATAAATTTTTTGTATAATCATCCACAAATTCAAACCATGAGTAGGGCAATTACGTATAATTAATTTCATTCTCTCCCAAGCTTGTGCAACATGTTCATGATCAAGTTGCTTAAAATTCATCATGTCGTTTCTAAGAGAGATGATCTTAGCGGGAGGTAAATACTTAGAGATAAAAGCATCTTTGCACTTGTTCCAAGAATCAATACTATTTTTAGGCAAAGACGAAAACCAAGCTTTACCACGATCTCTAAGCGAAAAAGGAAATAGCTTCAATTTAACAAATATCATTATCGACATCTTTCTTCTTTTGCATATCACACAAATCAACGAAGCTATTTAGATGAGTAGCGGCCTCTTCACTGGGAAGGCCGGCGAATTGATCTTTCATAACAAGATTCAACAAAGCAGTATTCATTTCACAAGATTCAGTATTGGTAAGAGGAGCAATCGGAGTGCTAAGGAAATCATTATTGTTGGTATTGGTAAAGTCACACAATTTGGTATTATCTTGAGCCATCGTGACAAGAAAACAAACCAACACACGAGCAAACAAAAAGCGAGCGAGAAGAAGGCAAACGGAAAAGAGAGGGCGAATAAAACAGCAAGGGTGAAGTGGGGGAGAGGAAAACGAGAGGCAAATGGCAAATAATGTAGTGCGAGAGATAAGGGATTGTGATGGGTACTTGGTATGTTGACTTTTGCGTAGACTCCCCGGCAACGGCGCCAGAAATCTTCCTGCTACCTCTTGAATAGTGTGTTGGATTTCCTTGAAGAGGAAAGGGTGATCCAGCAGAGTAGAGTAAGTATTTCCCTCAGTTTTTGAGAACCAAGGTATCAATCCAGTAGGAGGCTACACGCGAGTCCCTCGTACCTACACAAAACAAATAGCTCAACGCAACCAACGCGATTAGGGGTTGTTAATCCCTTCACGGTCACTTACGAGAGTGAGATCTGATAGAGATGATAGATAATATTTTTGGTATTTTTGATATAAAGATGCAAAGTAAAATAAAAGGCAAAGTAAAAAAAGCAAAGCAAAAATAAAGTGATGGAAGATTGATATGATGAGAATAGACCCGGGGGCCATAGATTTCACTAGTGGCTTCTCTCAAGAGCATAAGTATTCTACGGTGGGTGAACAAATTACTGTTCAGCAATTGACAGAATTGAGCATAGTTATGAGAATATCTAGGTATGATCATGTATATAGGCATCACGTCCGAGACAAGTAAACCGACTCCTGCCTGCATCTACTACTATTACTCCACTCATCAACCGCTATCCAGCACGCATCTAGAGTATTAAGTTAAAAACAGAGTAACGCCTTAAGCAAGATGACATGATGTAGAGGGATAGATTCATGCAATATGATAAAAAAACCATCTTGTTATCCTCGATGGCAACAATACAATACGTGCCTTGATGCCCCTGTTGTCACTGGGAAAGGACACCGCAAGATTGAACCCAAAGCTAAGCACTTCTCCCATTGCAAGAAAAACCAATCTAGTAGGCCAAACCAAACTGACAATTCGAAGAGACTTGCAAAGATAACCAATCATACATAAAAGAATTCAGAGAAGATTCAAATATTATTCATAGATAGACCTGATCATAAACCCACATTTCATCGGTCCCAACCAACACACCGCAAAAAGAAGATTACATCGAATAGATCTCCACGAGAGAGGGGGAGTGTCGGTGTCAAAACTGGTGGATCTCGGGTAGGGGGTCCCGAACTGTGCGTCTAGGTGGATGATAACAGGAGACAAGGGACACGATGTTTTTACCCAGGTTCGGGCCCTCTCGATGGAGGTAAAACCCTGCTCCTGCTTGATTAATATTGATGATATGGGTAGTACAAGAGTAGATCTACCACGAGATCAGAGAGGCTAAACCCTAGAAGCTAGCCTATGGTATGATTGTTCTTCGCCTTACGGACTAAGACCCTCCGGTTTATATAGACACCGGAGAGGGCTAAGGTTACACAGAGTCGGTTACAATGGTAGGAGATCTACATATCCGTATCGCCAAGCTTGCCTTCCACGCCAAGGAAAGTCCTATCCGGACACGGGACAAAGTCTTCAATCTTGTATCTTCATAGTCCAGGAGTCCGGCCGGAGGTATAGTCCGGCTAGCCGGACACCCCCTAATCCAGAACTCCCTCAGTAGTCCCTGAACCAGGCTTCAATGACGACGAGTCCGGCTCACATATTGTCTTCGGCATTGCAAGGCGGGTTCTCCTCCAAATTCCGTGTACCTGTTGAATAATGTCTGGTTTCTTGTAAATGTAGCGCTCCTTGGCTTCTACGCCCAATAATGGCCGTATTCCACGTGCCAAACGAATATGTAAAGTCAGAGTGTTTTACATTTACACCCCTAGCCGCGTAAATGAGCCGCCTATTTAAAGGGACGAGGATTTAGATCCAAACTGCACCATCTCCCCTCCGCGAGCATTCATCAGAGCGTATCCGACAGAGGTCCATTCCATCATGGCCGGCCGTCGCAGCTCCTCCTCTCGCCCTTCCAGCCCTCAGCCTGGAGATTGGGAGAGATGCTCCATCCCGCACAGCGAGCTAGTGACGCTCCAGACCAAGGGATTTCTCCCCCCGGCCTATATGGTCCCGGTTCGAGCCGGACTTGCCACCTATAATGGCGGAGAGCAAGCGAAGAGCGCCCCCAATCCCTCCAAAGGAGAGCGGGTATGCCTTGTCCCTTATTTAATAAGAGGGCTCGGATTTCCAATTCATTCGTTTCTCCGGGGGCTCCTGGAGTTCTATGGCCTCGAGTTGCACTACCTCACGCCTTCCTCCATATTGCATATCGCGGGCTTAGTAGCCCTTTGTGAGCTGTTTTTGGGCTGCGAGGCTCATTTCACGCTGTGGAAGAAGCTATTCTGCCTTGTGCCCCGTTCTCAAAAGGGGTCAATATATCAAGTGGGCGGAGCCGAAGTGTGGCGCATCGCCGGGACCGGATATCTATCTGGAACCCCAAAGAAGGCGTCTGAGGACTGGCCTTCAGAATGGTTTTATATAAAGGACGTCCCGCTGCCGGATCCTGTCCGGATCGGCCTTCCTGAGTTCCACAATGCTCCCCTGAAGTAGCCCTAAGCTGGCGTCCACGGAGGCCTCAGAAGGAAAGTGACAAGGACGTTCTTTACATGATGGGCCGGATAAGGTTGTTAGCTCATTCCGGACTGACCATGATCGGGGTCATGGCTGCATGCGTTATGCGGGGGGTGCAGCCGCTCTAGTATAGAGGACACCCCATGTGGGACTTCATTGGGGAGGACGACGCCACCCGCCATGGCCGTAAGGGGCCGGAATCGACTGCCGCTCTAATAAAGATCTTGTCCGCTTTGTACAAGGGAGAAGAGGAGGAATTTCTCCGTGTCAATCCACAGGGTGGATTTTCTATGTATAATCCTCCAAGTTGGGTAAGCAGACACTTTTGCTTGCCCATCTGTTTTATATTCCCATTGTTAAATATTCAGTCTAACAATTTCGACGCAGGAACTGCGCCAGGCTGTTAAAAAAATAAGCAACCCTCCTCCACAGCCCGAGGATCCAGACGGTCCCTCGACCCGGCCTCCCAAGAGGATCCAGACTTATCTGTGGAGCTGATTGATGGGGTGTTCCATCAATTGAGCAAGGACAATGCCTTGGTGGCCATTACGGCCGATTAACCAGGGCTACTCCTAGCCTCACAGGTAACTGAGACCGAAGTCCCAGCACTTTGAAAAGGGATCTATCCTCGCGTGTTTTTGATTGCCGTATAACAACCGTGCTTTGCAGGGGAGGTCCTTGAGACGGGAGGCCGAGCCTGCGGCGACTAGCCAACGAGGGGCGGCAAGGCCCCGCGGGCTGAAAAGAAGTGCGGTCCGGACTGAGACGCCAGCGCAAAGGTATAGCGTGCCATCTTATTCCCAGGTGTTATTCCTTCGAGGCATATTAACGCTCGTGCTCTCTTCAGGACAAAGAGACCTCGCCGGACTATATCCAAAGAGGTTGCCAATCGCGCCTCCACCAGCCAGGCTCCAAAGCCTGGTCCGAAATCGGAGGCGAACACGAGGCGCGCACTGGACGCTCCTCCGACAGAGGATGCGGATAGGCTGTCTGCCACCAATTCCGAGGTGGAGAGTGCCATGAACCACAAGCGTCGGCGGACAGTTCTTCGCGACGCTTGTTTCTCCCAAGAGGCATTGGACGACTTCAATTCGGGAGATGCGTACCTCCGTGCCGCTCAAAATGGTCTAGCCAGAGCCACGGAGCAATATGTAAAAGACATATGGGTAAGAAAATTTTGGTAATTATATATATATACCAATAGCCCCCGAGACTTGAAACAGTTAGAATAACTGATTTAAGGATCATTTGTTATGCAGGTTCTTACAGAAAAGAATACCCTACTGTCCCAGGAGCTAGAAGAGCGCAAGGCCCAACTTGAGGCCGCACTAGTCGTGGAAGGGGAGCCCAAGGAGACCCCCTCTGGTAATATACGTTTCGAAAGATAAGTATTTTGTGAAGTGCGGCATGGGTGCAAATCTGACAAATGAAATTGCAGATGGCGCCGGATTAAATCCGGATACGCAACAACTCCTACGCCAGCTAAAGGCTAGCGAGAGTGTGCTGACAAAGGTGAGGCGGGAGAAGAACGATCTTCAAGATGCCAACACCAAGCTGGGCGTTGAACTGAAGGATGTTCGTGCCTAGATGTCGGACTCCGTTAAGGAGAATCAACGGCTTCGACGCGGCATATTTAGTAAGTGCTTAAACGAACTTTTAAAAAAGAGTTTGGCGAGGAAGTCGACTAACAAAGTTATGTCTGTAGGTATGCTAACAGGTCGTCCTGCAGAGGAAATGCCCGGTTCTACGGGTGACCTTCTTCCCGAGCTATCCCAACTGCACGAACGAGTTCGGCAGGTGATGCAAGGCGTCGTTCAGGCCTTGTGGCCATCCATCTCCATGCCCGAAAGCCTTGGAGAGCTTGCGGACAAGCTGAAGGGAGCGCGGCGGCGCTTCCGATTGTGGAAGATATCGGCCTGCCGTCAAGGCGCCAGGGAGGCCTGGGCCATGGTGAAGACGCGGTATACGAAGGCTGACTGTCTGTGTCAAAACCGGTAGATCTCGGGTAGGGGGTCCCGAACTGTGCGTCTAGGCGGATGGTAACAGGAGACAAGGGACACAATGTTTTTACCCAGGTTCGGGCCCTCTCGATGGAGGTAAAACCCTACTCCTGCTTGATTAATATTGATGATATGGGTAGTACAAGAGTAGATCTACCACGAGATCAAGGAGGCTAAACCCTAGAAGCTAGCCTATGGTATGATTGTTGTTCTATTGTTCCGTCCTACGGACTAAACCCCTCCGGTTTATATACACATCGAAGAGGGCTAGGGTTACACAGAGTCGGTTACAATGGTAGGAGATCTACATATCCGTATCGCCAAGCTTGCCTTCCACGCCAAGGAAAGTCCCTTCCACACACGGGACGAAGTCTTCAATCTTGTATCTTCATAGTCCAGGAGTCCGGCCGAAGGTATAGTCCGGCTATCCGGACACCCCCTAATCCAGGACTCCCTCAGTAGCCCCTGAACCAGGCTTCAATGACGACGAGTCCAGCGCGCAAATTGTCTTCGGCATTGCAAGGCGGGTTCCTCCTCCAAGTACTTCATAGAAGATTTTTTAACACAAGGATAGTGTCCGGCTCTGCAAAATAAGTTTCCACATATTGCCATAGAGAGAATAATATTTACACAAATCTAATCTGCTGACACACCGCAGCGTGACATCGCCTTTATTCGAGTCGTTTTTGCTGTCACACCTCAGCGCTTTTTGCGAGGCGGTTTCCTTGGCACGTCCTTTCAAAGCAGAGATCGTGTCCCCTTTATTTACGGAATTCTCATCAATACGGATGTGGGTAACCCAGTCGTGCCCGTTGGTATGTTTTCTCGATCAGAGGCGAGTCCCAAACGTTCACGGGGAAGGCCCTTGGTATTCAACCTCTCATAAAGAGACCAAGGCCTTACTCCTTTCTTTCAATCTCAAACGAGTTCGCCCTTCGCCTCAAGTTCCAACACCCAAGGCTCCAGATTTCAGGCGCTTCGGACCTTCAACAATGTCCGGTTCCGACCTTCGAGGCCGATGGATGCCCTCCTCCGTCACGGAGGAGGTCGTCCTGAAGTTGAGAGAGGCCAGGTTCTTGACCGACGAAATCTCGCATAGGCTGCCTACTCAAGGGCAGGTCATTCCCACTCCCAAGCCTGGTGAGAGCATGGTATTTGTGTCTCATTTCCTTCGGGGGCTAGGTTTTCCGATGGACCCCTTCGTGAGGGGGCTCATGTTTTATTATTGGCTGGAAGTTCACGACTTGGCTCCGGAGTCCATCCTCCACATTTCATCGTTCATCGTCGTGTGCGAAGCCTTCCTCCTCACTTTGGATTGTGGCTCAAGACTTTCAAAGTAGAGCCGAAGATGATCGAGGGACGGCACGCGGAGTGCGACGGTGCTTTTATAAGCAAGAATGCTGGTGCTCCTTGGCCCAAGGGCTCTTTCCAAGAGGAGTCCAGCTTATGGCAACGAGAGTGGTTTTACATCGCCGCTCCCAGGGGCACCAAATGGGTGGCGCCACCTGCCTTTCGCTCGGGTCCCCCACCACAACTAGCGTCATGGGTCAATAAAGGACTGGACTGGGGGCCATCCAAGGATGTGCCTTGGTTGCAGGGCCGTATTCAAGATCTCCTAGCAAGAGACATCAGTCTGGTCGTAGTGGCGTAGGTCATGCTGATTCGCCGAACCCTGCCCTGCAAACGTCGCCCCCTCCGCCTGTGGGAGTTCAATCCGGAGGGACCATGAGCTCTCCAACATTTTATGGGCGCGACGCCCATGGAGATGTACAGATTGTTCTTCGGATCACAAGCAATGTGACCGGACTCGACCGAGGACGCAGGTCTGAGCTGCAATCGCCCGGATACTCAAGTATGTATCCCCGTACCCGGACACTCTATCCATATTTTTATCATGAAATTGTCCTTAAAAGAACTGTCTCTCAAGCAGGAGTGGATAGCGAAAGCGAAGCTAATCAGGTGTCCGGCCCCCCTCCCGGAGACCACGCCGGATCCCTTGTTAACCAGAATGCTGGAGGTTGCGCCTTTGGAAGAAGGCGAAGGGGGGAACAAGGAAGCTACCGCCTCCCCGAAGGAGGCTGTCAGAAAAGGAGGAATCGAGAATTCCTCTGCCCAGGGGAAGAAGAGGACGGCCTCTGAAGACCCGGAGACCATGGTCTCAAAGCGGGGGAAGAAATCTTCATCAGAGGGTCCTGCGCCGGAGGATGCCTCGGCCGCACTGTGCCCCCAAGGGGATCAGCCCTCCACCGAGCCGTAAGTAGAGAGGGGAGTTTAAAATGAGAAAAATCCATGTTCTATTTCTGAGGAATATAACCGAAATTTTACCTAGTAGTTCGGATCTCAGCCCTTCTCAGCAGAGCTCATCTTCAGGGGATCTTCTTCCGGAGATGATGGAGAGCGGCACGCCTCCCCCTACCGTACCGCCTTGTGAGGCGGGCGACCCTGAGGTGTCATCACAGAGGGTTTCTCTGAATCCGGCGGGGCCAGAGGGCGGCCGTATGGCCCCCCAAAGCCCTCCGTGTTCGGCCTTCAAAAAGGCCATCAGGCGAGTCCGGCACAGTCTAGTGCACGGTCGGAGGAGCTGAAGGATCTGCTCGGGCGAGCATCTATCTCAGAAGAACACCATGCGTTGATGGGTACGGTGATTGAGAGGATTGCATCCGCGGAGAGCGGGTTGCACGAGGCTGTCAGGAGTTTATTGACAGGTTTTGAGGTACGCAAAATGATGTACCTTTTGACAGTTCCGCATATATAAGATGCGTCATGTATAGATAGTAGCCCCTGAGACTCTGCGTGTTGTCAAAAATGACGGCGCGCAGAGGATCATAACCCCAGGTATAATGTTTCGCCTTTCCGATGCAGGTGGCGGAGTGTCCGGTGGCTAGCCGGACTGATGAATTTGCCGAGCTAAAGCGGCAACTTGACGTGGCAGATGCCGACATCGTGCTTGTCAACAAGCGGCTGGATGAGGCACAAGGTATGTAATTTCTCCGGAGACACCAGGTAAGAGGAGCTTGATGCTCGCGTCTTACAACATGTATGCTTGATGCAGATGGTGCCGCTGCCATGGAGAACCTTCCGGCAGAACTTGCCCGAGCCAAGGAGCAGGCCAGGAAAAGCGATGCGGCGGCCCTAAAGGCGGTTGAAGAGCTGAAAGCCGAACAGGCTGCTCATTGCCAAAGCAAGAAGGAAATAGCCGAGATGGCTGTAAAATTTAAGAGCGCTGCCGACCGCTGCAAGGTTCTTGAGGAAGATCAAAGGGAACGGATGGACCTGGAAAATGCCATTACCAAGGCCAAGGATGCTCGCTCTGTGATGAGAGCTATGAAGGAGGAGCTACGTCAGGCCGGAGATATCGCGGCTGGGAAGCCCTTTGTGCTGCAAAGGAAGTTCGCGGATTCTAAATATGCTTCGCTAGACCGGTTGTGGAGTACGGCGGACACTTATCTAGATTTGGCAGCGAGTGCCACGGACGCGGCCGAACACTTCCGAGATAAGGAGGATCACGAAGTGGAAAAGCTTTTTTGGTCGCAGTTCCACAATCCAGAGCGTCCACTTCCATTAACCGATCGTTTGGCCGAATGGGCTGAGCTGAGTAGGTTATCCGGACTCGCCATGAAGTATGTCGTGAGTCATCTGTGGCCGGGAAGGCCTGAGCCGAAGAGCTATTTTAGCTTGGTGGAGTAGTTCCTTGGTGCGGTGCCGCATATCAATGCAGTGAAGAGGTCAGCATGCATAGAGGGTGCGCGGATGGCTCTTGCCCGTGTCAAGACATACTGGGCGGAGATGAAGGCCACTGCTCTTGCAACCCAAGACTCGGATGAGAGCCGAGTACCTGCCGAGCACTATTTTCAGGAAGTTCTGCAGGGCGCTCGTTTAATAGAGACGCAGTGCTCTAAGGGTATTATGTTCGAATAACATATATTATTGTAAAACAAATTTTGGATGTAATATATAAAAGCTTTTTATACTTGTGCCTTCAAGAATTGAGATACCTCATGTGCGGCCGTTAATGTATATGTGTATATAACCTGAAAGATGGCAGTCTTTGGCTTCAGCCCCCACGCATATAATGCGGGGGTGTTCGCAGAAGGCGCGTTTTCACACTTGATCCAACGTCTTGGTCCTATTAAGGAGGTGATAGCGCAGCGAACTAGGCAACCGGACTATAACGCTTTATCACTTTCACTTAGCCATAGGAGTTTGACAGTGGGGCTGCTATACAGCCCCTTGTGGCACCGCGCTCACCCGAATTCGGGGCGCGTGTGTGCCTGGCCGGGAAGCGGCTCTTTGTTAATACGGAGGAATCCTAAAGATTCCGGCAGGTCATCGAGTGGTTGACCAGTCTCACGCTATATCATGACAGTCAGTTTTCGGCTTTCTCTACTGAGGTGCTCTCCTGGCTGAACCGGGGCACAATCGAAGTAGTTCTCCTGGTGCCGCCTTAGCCGATAGAGCAGAATGTAAGGCAGCAAAACACAGGAGCCGGGCAAACGCAACATTTGACCAAAGACATGATTCGGAGCTGATGCATATAAGGCCAAACTCGCGACGCCGAATACTCCCTAAGGTATTCGGTCTTTTATGAAAACGGGCGGAACATCGCCCTTGGTTATAAGCCCCTGATGTCCAGGTACGTGCAAAACTCTGACGTGGCCACATGCCAAAATGCCAGCCTCCTCCTCGGCTATGCAGAGAATTCGGGGGGTGTGTATCAACAAGAGACAGTAAAAAAGGTTTACGCAGGGTCTTAATCTAAAAAGAATCCTGGAGACGGGTCTCTGCTGCACGTCTGCGCCTGTGTCTCCGTTGTGCCGTGTCCTGGACGGGCGTAGCGTGGTGTTCATCTGTAAAAGAGAGAAACTTAGCTAACAAGAAAAATAATAGTAGTGCGGAATGTACGCTGTGCTAGATAAACAATGTATAATTTTAAGATGGGTAAAATGGAGCCTTATTGTCGTGTATTGTACATACGCGAAGCCCCTTGTATAGGGGTGTATGGCTACTAAACCTTTAACCGTTATATTTTTTCTCCGGACTCGCCTAGCCGAGCCCGTGGTCCTAATGACCTGGTAGATGCTTTCGCTGGTGAACCTGTTTTTAATGCATGGCTGTCAAGGCAGCCACATATTCTTTCGCGCTCAAGGGACACTAAATATTGCCCTTTAGCGAGATGACGCCTCGTGGACTGGGCATTTTAAGCGTAAGAGATGCATAATGCGGTACTGCGTTAAAGCAGGCAAAAGCCTCTCGTCCCAGTAGTGCTTGATAGCTACTTGAAAATGGGGCGATATGGAAGGTTAGCTTTTCGCGGCGGAAGTTATCGGGGGAGCCGAACATAACTTCTAGCCGAAGAGAACCCATGCAATGGGCATCTGGGCTTGGCGTTACTCCTTAAAAGGAAGTATTGCTATGGCGAATTCTTGTTGGGTCCATTCCCATTTTGCGGATTGTGTCCTGATATAGCAGGTTTAACCACTGCCGCCATCCATCAGGACATTTGTAAAGTGGAGTCCGTCGATTATTGGATTTAATACCAGGGCAGTCCAGCCTGCGTTCCGTATACCTCTAGAGTAATCCTGGTGGTCGAAGGTGATCGGTTTTAACAACCATGGGCGAGACTCCTTTGGGATAGGCCGTATGGCACGTATCTCTGTTGGTGCCACTCTGTTCATCACGTGAAGTAAATTTACTATTTTGACTTCCTGTGGGAAATCCTTTTGTTTCCTGGTGCTCTTCTTGTGGGGTTCGTCATCGTCCTCACTTGGTGTGTCGAGCCCCTTGTGTTCGGCGTTGAGTTTGCCTGATTGCTTGAAAACCCAACAATCTCTGCGGGTATGGTTCGCAGGCTTCCCGGGAGTACTGTGAATTTGACATATCTTGTCCAAGATTTTGTTCAGGTTAGATAACTCGTCCCTGTTATCCTTGAGGGTCAGCTTTCTTTGATTCTGCCGAGAGCTTTTGAATCTGGCATTGACTACCGTGCTCTTCGGACTGCTTCCCTTAGTCCGGCGCTGGTCCTTGTTGCGTCGCGGTTTCCCATTTCCATCCCTTACTTCGGATGTACTTGGGTCGCTGGTGCTGCATCTTGCCAACCAGCTGTCCTCTCCCGCACAAAAGCGGGTCATGAGGCTTGTTAATGCGGCCATTGTTCTTGGCTTTTCTTGGCCGAGGTGTCTGGCGAGCCATTCGTCTCGAACGCTGTGTTTGCAAGCTACTAAGGCTTCGGCGTCCGGACAGTCGACTATCTGATTCTTTTTAGTAAGAAATTTGTTCCAGAGTTTCCGGGCTGACTCTCCGGGCTGTTGAGTTATATGGCTTAAATCATCCGCATCCAGAGGTCGGACATAGGTCCCTTGCAAATTTGCCCGAAAAGCATCCTCGAGCTCCTCCCAACTTCCAATGGTGTTTTCGGGAAGGCTTTTAAGCCAATGTCGTGCTGGCCCTTTGAGCTTGAGGGGTAAGTATTTTATGGCATGGAGGTCATCTCCTCTGGCCATGTGTATATGGAGGATATAATCCTCAATCCAGACTCCAGGGTCTGTTGTTCTGTCGTACGCCTCTATGTTTACGGGCTTGAATCCCGATGGAAATTCATGGTCTAGCACCTCATCGGTGAAACATAGGGGGTGTGCGGCACCCCTATATTTGGGTGTGCCGTGATGTTCAGATATTTGTTGTGTTGCATTGCTTACTAGATCTTGCTTTCTTGGCCCATAGATAGATCTGGCTGGGTCGTCCTTTTGATGTGATTCCTTGAGTGGATCGCGTGCCGGCTTGTGTGCGGTGCCGCTTGCCGTTCCATGTTGGCCATCGGGTTGTCTATCCGACCGGATGGCTTTCTTATTTTTTTTATTGCGAGGGCTCTAAGGCCTCCTCATCAAATTCAGGCAGTAGCTTTCGCTTCGGATAGCTTTTGGTGCGGCAACTGCCGCCGTGTTTGTCTGGGGTGTTGAGTACTTTGCTCCATCTTATCCTGAGTGCATCTTCCGCGGTTTTGAGCTTCCGCTTCTGCTTTTTCAGTCTACGCGCAGTGGCGATGAGCCTATTGTGGAGGTTCTTCTACTTCATGAGCGTATTTGGCGTGAGGTCGCCTGGACTGTTGTTTTCGCCGGGGGCGGGTTGTTCGGTTTGTTTGTCGAAGTTGCCCTGTTCGGACGGTTTCTCAAAGGCATGTTCGTCGTCCACCAGCTCATCCTGCTCTATGGCTGGGGCTGTATGGCTGCCTTTTCTGCCGAGGCGGGGCTTGGAGCGATGCTTATGTCGCTGCTTTGATTGCTTTTCGAGTGAACGATTCCTCGTTGCATCCCTGTGTTCCTCGTTGTTGCTTCCTTTGGGTGTGTCCACCATGTATACATTATGAGATGAGGTGTCAGTCTAGTGCCTTATAGGCGTTAGTTCATGTTTGTCTCCTACATCGTCGTCCATACCGTCGATGTCTTCGGAGTCAAATTCGAGCACGTCGTTTAAATTATCGACAGTGGCTACGAAGTGGGTTGTGGGTGGGTTTTGAATTTCTTCATCATCCGCATCCCAATCTTGCTGACCGTAGTCCGGCCAGGGCTCTCCTGATAAAGAGAGAGACTTTAGTGAATTCAGAATATCACCGAAGGGCGAGTGCTGAAAGATGTCCGCGGCGGTGAACTCCATAATCGGCACCCAATCGAATTCGATCAGCAGGGGCACGGGGGGCTCGGAGTTCGGAGAGGAGTCCGGCACCTTGGAGCCATGGGCTTTGCAAGGGACAAATCTGGTGTTCGGCTCGATCGCCGTAGACATTTCAGCCTCCGAGGCGGCGTCCAACCACCTGTCCTCGGTCGGTGCAATCGGCTCCGAACTAAGGGTCAGAGCTGACGCAGACGCGGCTTCCAGGGCATTGTTCGGCGGCAGAGCTAAATCATGCCCTTCGTGACAGTGCGGCGTGCTCGGCTGTGGCTCGAATCCGTCAAAGATCAATTCCCCACAGATGTCAGCCGTGTAGTTCAGACTTCCAAATCTGACCTGATGGCCAGGGGCGTAGCTTTCAATCTGCTCTAGATGGCCAAGCGAATTGGCCCGCAGTGCAAAGCCGCCGAATACGAAGATCTATCCGGGGAGAAAAGTCTCACCCTGGACCGCATCACTGTTGATGATCGGAGAAGCCATCGGGCCTAAAAGTGACGACACAGAGGAACTCTCAATGAAAGCACCAATGTCGGTGTCAAAACCGGTGGATCTCGAGTAGGGGGTCCCGAACTGTGCGTCTAGGCGGATGGTAATAGGAGATAAGGGACACGATGTTTTTACCCAGGTTCGGGCCCTCTCGATGGAGGTAAAACCCTACTCCTGCCTGATTAATATTGATGATATGGGTAGTACAAGAGTAGATCTACCACGAGATCAAGGAGGCTAAACCCTAGAAGCTAGCCTATGGTATGATTGTTGTTCTATTGTTCCGTCCTACATACTAAACCCCTCCGGTATATATAGACACCGGAGAGGGCTAGGGTTACACAGAGTCGGTTACAATGGTAGGAGATCTACATATCCGTATCGCCAAGCTTGCCTTCCACGCCAAGGAAAGTCCCTTCCGGACATGGGACGAAGTCTTCAATCTTGTATCTTCATAGTCCAGGAGTCCGGCCGAAGGTATAGTCCAGCTATCCGGACACCCCCTAATCCAGGACTCCCTCACTAATCCAAACCACATGGCCGAGGTCGGACCTGTGGGTCCCGATGGGAAGGAGATCCCTGTGAGCTTAGTGTACGGCCAAGTAGAATTGGCTGCAAAATATTCCCAGCAGGACTGTAAACTGTTGGGGAACGTTGCAGAAAATTAAAATTTTTCCTACGGTTTCACCAAGATCCATCTATGAGTTCATCTAGCAACGAGTATTCAGATTAGATAGCATCTACATACCACTTTGTAGATCGCAACGGAAGCGTTCGAGTGAACGTGGATGAGGTAGTCGTACGTGCCGTGATCCAAATCACCGATGATCTAGTGCCGAACGGACGGCACCTCCGCGTTCAACACACGTACGGAAAGCGTGACGTCTCCTCCTTGTTGATCCAGCAAGGCAAAGGAGAGGTTGGGGAAGAAGGCTCCAGCAGCAGCACGACGGCGTGGTGATGGTGGAACTGCAGTACTCCGGCAGGGCTTCGCCGTGCTCAATGGAGGAGGAGGAGGTGTTGGAGAGGGAGAGGGAGGCGCCAGGGCAATGGGTGATCAGCCCCCTCTCCCCTCCCCCATTTATATAACCCCCTGGGGGGGCGCCGGCCCTAGGAGATGAGATCTCCTAGGGGGGGCGGCGGCCAGGGAAGGGGGGTTTGCCCCCCAAGCAAGGGGGGCGCCCCCTTTAGGGTTTTCCCTCCCCCCCAAACCCTAGGCGCATGGGCCCATGGGGGGGAGGCGCACCAGCCCTCCCTCATACAGCCCACGGGGCCCTCCGGGATAGGTGGCCCCACCCGGTGGACCCCCCGGGACCCTCCGGTGGTCCCGGTACAATACCGATAACCCCGAAACTTGTCCCGATGTCCGTATGATGACTTTCCATATATAAATCTTTACCTCCGTACCATTCCGAAACTCCTCGTGATGTCCGGGATCTCATCCGGGACTCCGAACAACATTCGGGTTACTGCACATACATATCCCTACAACCCTAGCGTCACCGAACCTTAAGTGTGTAGACCCTACGGGTTCGGGAGACATGCAGACATGACCGAGACGGCTCTCGGGCAATAACCAACAGCGGGATCTGGATACCCATGTTGGCTCCCACATGCTCCACGATGATCTCATCGGATGAACCACGATGTCGAGGATTCAATTAATCCCGTATACGATTCCCTTTGTCAATCGGTATTTTACTTGCCCGAGATTCGATCGTCGGTATCCTAGTACCTCGTTCAATCTCGTTACCGGCAAGTCACTTTTCTCGTACCGTAATGCATGATCCCGTGATCAAACACTTTGATCACCTTGAGCTCATTATGATGATGCATTACCGAGAGGGCCCGGTGATACCTCTCCGTCAAGCGGAGTGACAAATCCCAGTCTCGATCCATGTCAACCCAACAGACACTTTCAGAGATACCCGTAGTATACCTTTATAGTCACCCAGTTACGTTGTGACGTTTGGCACACCCAAAGCACTCCTACGATATCCGGGAGTTACACGATCTCATGGTCTAAGGAAAGGATACTTGACATTGGAAAACTCTAGCAAACGAACTATGCGATCTTATGCTATGTTTAGGATTGGGTCTTGTCCATCACATCATTCTCCTAATGATGTGATCCCGTTATCGATGACATCCAATGTCCATAGTCAGGAAACCATGACTATCTGTCGATCAACGAGCTAGTCAACTAGAGGCTCACTAGGGACATGTTTGTTGTCTGTTATTAACACATGTATTACGATTTCCGGATAACACAATTATAGCACGAATAAAGACAATTATCATGAATAAGGAAATATAATAATAATGCTTTTATTATTGCCTCTAGGGCATATTTCCAACAGTCTCCCACTTGCACTAGAGTCAATAATCTAGTTACATTGTGATGAATCGAACACCCATAGAGTTCTGGTGCTGATCATGTTTTGCCTTAGGGAGAGGTTTAGTCAACGGATCTGCGACATTCAGATCCGTGTGCACTTTACAAATTTCTATGTCTCCATCTTGAACATTTTCACGAATGGAGTTGAAGCGACGCTTGATGTGCCTAGTCTTCTTGTGAAACCTGGGCTCCTTTGCAAGTGCAATAGCTCCAGCGTTGTCACAGAAGAGTTTGATTGGCCCCGACGCATTGGGTATGACTCCGAGGTCGGTGATGAACTCCTTCACCCAAATTGCTTCATGTGCCGCCTCCGAGGCTGCCATGTACTCCGCTTCACATGTAGATCCCGCCATGACGCATTGCTTGCAACTGCACCAGCTTACTGCCCCACCATTCAAAATATACACGTATCCGGTTTGTGACTTAGAGTCATCCAGATCTGCGTCAAAGCTAGCGTCGACGTAACCTTTTACGACGAGCTCTTCGTCACCTCCATAAACGAGAAACATTTCCTTAGTCCTTTTCAGGTACTTCAGGATATTCTTGACCGTTGTCCAGTGTTCCTTGCCGGGATTACTTTGGTACCTACCTACCAAACTTACGGCAAGGTTTACATCAGGTCTGGTACACAGCATGGCATACATAATAGAACCTATGGCTGAGGCATAGGGGATGACGCTCATCTCTTCTATATCTTCTGCCGTGGTCGGACATTGAGCCGAGCTCAATTTCACACCTTGTAACACAGGTAAGAACCCTTTCTTAGATTGATCCATATTGAACTTCTTCAATATTTTATCAAGGTATGTGCTTTGTGAAAGACCTATGAGGCGTCTCGATCTATCTCTATAGATCTTGATGCCTAATATATAAGCAGCTTCTCCAAGGTCCTTCATTGAAAAACTTTTATTCAAGTAGGCCTTAATGTTGTCCAAGAGTTCTATATCATTTCCCATCAAAAGAATGTCGTCCACATATAATATGAGAAATGCTACAGAGCTCCCACTCACTTTCTTGTAAACACAGGCTTCTCCATAAGTCTGTGTAAACCCAAACGCTTTGATCATCTCATCAAAGCGAATGTTCCAACTCCGAGATGCTTGCACCAGCCCATAAATCGAACGTTGGAGCTTGCACACCTTGTCAGCATTCTTAGGATCGACAAAACCTTCCGGCTGCATCATATACAATTCTTCCTTAAGGAAACCATTAAGGAATGCCGTTTTGACGTCCATTTTCCATATCTCATAATCATAGTATGCGGCAATTGCTAACATGATTCGGACGGACTTCAGCTTCGCTACTGGTGAGAAAGTCTCATCGTAGTCAACCCCTTGAACTTGTCGATAACCCTTAGCGACAAGCCGAGCTTTATAGATGGTCACATTACCATCCGCGTCTGTCTTCTTCTTAAAGATCCATTTATTTTCAATGGCTCGCCGCTCAACGGGAAAGTCAGTCAAAGTCCATACTTCGTTTTCCTACATGGATCCTATCTCAGATTTCATGGCTTCCAGCCATTTGTCGGAATCCGGGCCCGCCATTGCTTCCTCATAGTTCGAAGGTTCACCGTTATCCAACAACATGATTTCCAAGACAGGGTTGCCGTACCACTCTGGTGCGGAACGTGTCCTTGTGGACCTTCGAATTTCAGAAAGAGCTTGATTAGAAGTATCTTGATCATTATCATTAATTTCCTCTCTAGTCGGTGCAGGCACCTCAGGAACGATTTCTTGAGTTTCGCCATTTTCCGGTTCAAGAGGTATCACTTCATCAAGTTCTACTTTCCTCCCACTTACTTCTTTCGAGAGAAACTCTTTCTCTAGAAAGGATCCATTCTTGGCAACAAAGATCTTGCCTTCGGATTTGAGGTAGAAGGTATACCCAACAGTTTCTTTAGGGTATCCTATGAAGACGCATTTTTCCGACTTGGGTTCGAGCTTTTCAGGCTGAAGTTTCTTGACATAAGCATCGCATCCCCAAACTTTTAGAAACGACAGCTTAGGTTTCTTCCCAAACCATAATTCATACAGTGTCGTCTCAACGGATTTCGACGGAGCCCTATTTAAAGTGAATGCGGCAGTCTCTAAAGCATAGCCCCAAAAAGATAGCGGTAAGTCGATAAGAGACATCATAGATCGCACCATATCTAATAGAGTGCGATTACGACGTTCGGACACACCATTACGCTGAGGTGTTCCAGGCGGCGTGAGTTGTGAAACTATTCCACATTTTCTTAAGTGTGTGCCAAATTCATGACTCAAGTATTCTCCTCCATGATCTGATCGTAGAAACTTGATCTTTTTCTCACGTTGATTTTCAACCTCACTCTGAAATTCCTTGAATTTTTCAAAGGTTTCAGACTTGTGTTTCATTAAGTAGACATACCCATATCTACTCAAGTCATCAGTGAGGGTGAGAACATAACGATAGCCACCGCGAGCCTCAACACTCATTGGACCGCACACATCGGTATGTATGATTTCCAATAAGTTGGTTGCTCGCTCCATTGTTCCTGAGAACGGAGTCTTGGTCATTTTACCCATGAGGCATGGTTCGCACGTGTCAAATGATTCATAATCAAGAGACTCTAAAAGTCCATCTGCATGGAGCTTCTTCATGCGTTTGACACCTATGTGACCAAGGCGGCAGTGCCACAAATATGTGGGACTATTGTTATCAACTTTAACTCTTTTGGTATTCACACTATGAATATGTGTATCATCACGTACGAGATTCATCAAGAATAAACCATTAACCATCGGAGCATGACCATAAAACATATCTCTCATATAAATAGAACAACCATTATTCTCGGATTTAAATGAGTAGCCATCTCGAATTAAGCGAGATCCAGATACAATGTTCATGCTCAAACTTGGCACTAAATAACAATTATTGAGGTTTAAAACTAATCCCGTAGGTAAATGTAGAGGCAGCGTGCCGACGGCGATCACATCGACCTTGGAACCATTCCCGACGCGCATCGTCACCTCGTCCTTCGCCAGTCTCTGTTTATTCCGCAGCTCCTGCTTTGAGTTACAAATGTGAGCAACTGCACCGATATCAAATACCCAAGAGCTACTACGAGTACTGGTAAGGTACACATCAATTACATGTATATCACATATACCTTTGGTTTTGCCGGCCTTCTTGTCCGCTAAGTATTTGGGGCAGTTCCGCTTCCAGTGACCACTTCCCTTGCAATAAAAGCACTCAGTCTCGGGCTTGGGTCCATTCTTTGGCTTCTTCCCGGCAACTTGCTTACCGGGCGCAGCAACTTCCTTGCCGTCCTTCTTGAAGTTCTTTTTACCCTTGCTCTTCTTGAACTTAGTGGTTTTATTCACCATCAACACTTGATGCTCCTTCTTGATTTCTACCTCTGCTGATTTCAGCATTGCATATACCTCAGGAATGGTCTTTACCATCCCCTGCATATTGTAGTTCATCACAAAGCTCTTGTAGCTAGGTGGAAGCGACTGGAGGATTCTGTCAATGACCACTTCTTCTGGGAGATTAACTTCCAGTTGAGTCAAGCGGTTGTGCAACCCAGACATTCTGAGTATGTGCTCACTGACAGAACTATTTTCCTCCATCTTACAGCTAAAGAATTTATTGGAGATCTCATATCTCTCGACCCGGGCATGAGCTTGGAAAACCATTTTCAGCTCTTCGAACATCTCATATGCTCCATGTCTCTCAAAACGCTTTTGGAGCCCCGGCTCTAAGCTGTAAAGCATGCCGCACTGAACGAGGGAGTAATCATCGCATCGCGACTGCCAAGCGTTCATAACGTCTTGTTGTGCAGGGAGAATAGGTGCGTCACCCAGCGGTGCTCGTAGGACATAATCTTTCTTGGCAGCTATGAGGATGATCCTCAGGTTCCGGACCCAGTCCGTACAGTTGCTACCATCGTCTTTCAGCTTGGTTTTCTCTAGGAACGCGTTGAAGTTGAGGACTACGTTGGCCATTTGATCTACAAGACATATTGTAAAGATTTAGACTAAGTTCATGATAATAAAGTTCATTTAATCAGATTATTTAATGAACTTCCACTTAGATAGACATCCCTCTTCCAGTCATCTAAGTATTACATGATCCGAGTCAACTAGGCCGTGTCCGATCATCACGTGAGACGGACTAGTCAACATCGGTGAACATCTTCATGTTGATCGTATCTCTTATACGACTCATGCTCGACCTTTCGGTCTTCTGTGTTCCGAGGCCATGTCTGTACATGCTAGGCTCGTCAAGTCAACCTAAGTGTTTTGCATGTGTAAATCTGTCTTACACCCGTTGTATGTGAACGTTAGAATCTATCACACCCGATCATCACGTGGTGCTTCGAAACAACGAACTGTCGCAACGGTGCACAGTTAGGGTGAACACTTTCTTGAAATTATTACGAGGGATTCTCTTATTTACTACCGTCGTTCTAAGTAAACAAGATGCAAAACATGATAAACATCACATGCAATCAAATAATAAACGTGACATGATATGGCCAATATCACATAGCTCCTTCGATCTCCATCTTGGGGCTCCATGATCATCTTGTCACCGGCTTGACACCATGATCTTCATCATCATGATCTTCATCATCTTGTCTCCATGAAGTTGCTCGCCAACTATTACTTCTACTACTATGGCTAACGCGTTTAGCAATAAAGTAAAGTAATTTACATGGCGATTCTCAATGACATGCAGGTCATACAAAAAATAAAGACAACTCATATGGCTCCTGCCGGTTGTCATACTCATCGACATGCAAGTCGTGATTCCTATTACAATAGCATGAACATCTCATACATCACATATAGATCATTCATCATTCATCACAACTTTGGCCATATCATATCACAAAGCACTTGCTGCAAAAACAAGTTAGACGTCCTCTAATTGTTGTTGCAAGTTTTACGTGGCTGAATTAGGGTTCTAGCAAGAACGTTTTCTTACCTACGTTCAAACCACAACGTGATTTGTCAACTTCTATTTACCCTTCATAAGGACCCTTTTCATCGAATCCGCTCCAACTAAAGTAGGAGAGACAGACACCCGCCAGCCACCTTATGCAACTAGTGCATGTTAGTCGGTGGAACCGGTCTCACGTAAGCGTACGTGTAAGGTTGGTCCGGGCCGCTTCATCCCACAATACCGCTGAAGCAAGATAAGACTAGTAGCGGCAAGAAAAATTGACAACATCTACGCCCACAACAAATTGTGTTCTACTCGCGCAAGAAGAACTACGCGTAGACCTAGCTCATGATGCCACTGTTGGGGAACGTTGCAGAAAATTAAAATTTTTCCTACGGTTTCACCAAGATCCATCTATGAGTTCATCTAGCAACGAGTATTCAGATTAGATAGCATCTACATACCACTTTGTAGATCGCAACGGAAGCGTTCGAGTGAACGTGGATGAGGTAGTCGTACTTGCCGTGATCCAATTCACCGATGATCTAGTGCCGAACGGACGGCACCTCCGCGTTCAACACACGTACGGAAAGCGTGACGTCTCCTCCTTCTTGATCCAGCAAGGCAAAGGAGAGGTTGGGGAAGAAGGCTCCAGCAGCAGCACGACGGCGTGGTGATGGTGGAACTGCAGTACTCCGGCAGGGCTTCGCCGTGCTCAATGGAGGAGGAGGAGGTGTTGGAGAGGGAGAGGGAGGCGCCAGGGCAATGGGTGATCAGCCCCCTCTCCCCTCCCCCATTTATATAACCCCCTGGGGGGGCGCCGGCCCTAGGAGATGAGATCTCCTAGGGGGGGCGGCGGCCAGGGAAGGGGGGTTTGCCCCCCAAGCAAGGGGGGCGCCCCCTTTAGGGTTTTCCCTCCCCCCCAAACCCTAGGCGCATGGGCCCATGGGGGGGAGGCGCACCAGCCCTCCCTCATACAGCCCACGGGGCCCTCCGGGATAGGTGGCCCCACCCGGTGGACCCCCCGGGACCCTCCGGTGGTCCCGGTACAATACCGATAACCCCGAAACTTGTCCCGATGTCCGTATGATGACTTTCCATATATAAATCTTTACCTCCGTACCATTCCGAAACTCCTCGTGATGTCCGGGATCTCATCCGGGACTCCGAACAACATTCGGGTTACTGCACATACATATCCCTACAACCCTAGCGTCACCGAACCTTAAGTGTGTAGACCCTACGGGTTCGGGAGACATGCAGACATGACCGAGACGGCTCTCGGGCAATAACCAACAGCGGGATGTGGATACCCATGTTGGCTCCCACATGCTCCACGATGATCTCATCGGATGAACCACGATGTCGAGGATTCAATTAATCCCGTATACGATTCCCTTTGTCAATCGGTATTTTACTTGCCCGAGATTCGATCGTCGGTATCCTAGTACCTCGTTCAATCTCGTTACCGGCAAGTCACTTTTCTCGTACCGTAATGCATGATCCCGTGATCAAACACTTTGATCACCTTGAGCTCATTATGATGATGCATTACCGAGAGGGCCCGGTGATACCTCTCCGTCAAGCGGAGTGACAAATCCCAGTCTCGATCCATGTCAACCCAACAGACACTTTCAGAGATACCCGTAGTATACCTTTATAGTCACCCAGTTACGTTGTGACGTTTGGCACACCCAAAGCACTCCTACGGTATCCGGGAGTTACACGATCTCATGGTCTAAGGAAAGGATACTTGACATTGGAAAACTCTAGCAAACGAACTATGCGATCTTATGCTATGTTTAGGATTGGGTCTTGTCCATCACATCATTCTCCTAATGATGTGATCCCGTTATCGATGACATCCAATGTCCATAGTCAGGAAACCATGACTATCTGTCGATCAACGAGCTAGTCAACTAGAGGCTCACTAGGGACATGTTTGTTGTCTGTTATTCACACATGTATTACCATTTCCGGATAACACAATTATAGCACGAATAAAGACAATTATCATGAATAAGGAAATATAATAATAATGCTTTTATTATTGCCTCTAGGGCATATTTCCAACATAAACTAGACAGCCTGTTGGATGGTATTGAGGAGGAGTATAACCAGTCAAATTGCCTTTGTAATTTAAAATGACATGTATAATGCCTTCTAGCCGGATTGTAGATTGTTTGTCATGTCAGACCTTTTTGCTTCAACCTCGGGACCCGATAGTCCGGAGTGTGTCTGAATACCCTCTCGGTTATGTAAGAACCCGGGCATGCGTGGAGACCAGGCGTAGGGGTCATTAGTGCTTGAACAGACAAGCGCCCAACTAGTTATGTTATATTACATGGTTAGTAAGAAACATCTTCCAGGGAGAATAGTTCCGTTAGGGGTTCCTTTCCCTGGGAGGCATGCCCTAAAGTGCATGTCCGGACTGCGAAAAAGGCAGAAAAACATCTGGGGGCGGGTAAATAAATAAGTGAAAAATCATATTTTAGTTCACCGACTGAATATTCCCTTAAGAACGCTAGCTTTCGGCTTCACCCAGTCTGTGGTACACATCCGGCTGACCCGGCAGTAACAATCGCAGAGGTGCTCCATTTACCTCCTAGTCGAACAATCGGGAACGTAGGGGTAAGCACAGGAGCCAGGCAACCCAGCTTGGCCAAAACTTAAGTCATATCAATGCATATAATGGTGAGTAAAAGGTACATGCGGAAGTGTGACACATGTGTTGGGCATGAAGCCCGTATAAATAAGCTTCTGTTAAAGAAGCCCCCAGGTATACTAAGCGCGAATAGCGCATCAGTTGTGTGCGAATAAGGCACGAATGAGCCCTTAAAGGCTATAAGAGAAAAAAGAGGGGAGAAGGAGAAAAATATAAGACAGCTGGTGTATAAAAAATGGACAGAGGAAGGAGACGAACACAGAGTCCGGCGCTAGGCGTAGAATCTTCGGAGACGGGCTGCGTTCCATGGGTTCGGCTCGAGTCGGTTATCCGATGCATCTCGCAGACGGTACGCTCCACCAGTCAGAACTTGGTTAATAATAAAGGGACCTTCCCATTTGGGCTTGAGTTTGTCCTTTTTCTTGTCCGGCAGGCGTAGAACTAATTCGCCAACATTGTAAGTTTTGGCCCGTACTTCTCTGCTTTGGTATCTTCGAGCCTGCTGTTGATAGAATGCGGAGCGGGCTTTTGCCACGTCACGCTCCTCCTCCAGGGCATCCAAACTGTCCTGCCGATCGAGTTCGGCCTCTCTTTCTTCGTACATGCGCACTCGAGGTGAGTCATGAATTATGTCGCAGGGCAAAACTGCCTCTGCGCCATACACCATGAAGAATGGTGTGTATCCGGTGGTGCGATTCGGCGTGGTCCGCAGCCCCCATAGTACGGAGTCGATCTCCTCTACCCCGTGCGTGTTAGATTCCTTAGGGACCGCACTAATCTGGGTTTGATGCCACTCATGATTAGACCATTTGCTCGCTCGACTTGACCGTTAGTTTGTGGGTGATAGACTGAAGCATAATCGAGCTTGATGCCCATGTTTTTGCACCAGAGTTTGACCTCGTCGGCCGTAAAGTTCGTGCCGTTATCAGTGATGATGCTGTGGGGGATGCTATAACGGTGTACGACCCCGGATATGAAGTCTATCACCGGTCCGGATTCGGCCGTCTTAACAGGCTTGGCCTCTATCCATTTGATGAATTTATCCACCATGACCAGTAGGTATTTTTGCTTGTGGGTTCCTCCTTTAAGGGGCCCAACCATGTCAAGCCCCCAGACCGCAAAGGGCCAGGTGATGGGTATAGTTTGGAGGGCGGTGGGTGGCATATGGCTTTGGTTAGCAAAAAGCTGGCAACCAACGCATCGCTGGACTAAGTCCTGAGCATCTGCACGGGCCGTCGGCCAATAAAAACTTGTACGGAAGGCCTTGCTTAGAAGGGCCCGGGTTGCAGCGTGGTGCCCGCCGAGTCCGGCATGAATTTCTGCCGGAAGATTCCGCCCTTCCTCTTCGGAGATACACTTTGAAGGACTCCGGTGGTGCTTTTCTTATAAAGCTCTCCCTCATGGACTTTATAGGATTTAGATCGCCGCACTATGCAGCGTGCCTCGTTTTGGTCCTCGGGAAGTTCCCGCCTGGTTAGGTAGGCTAGGAATGGTTCTGTCCACGGGGCAATGACTGCCATTATTACGTGGGATGAGGATGTTACTTCGTCGGCAGAGCCTCCAGTTGTGTCAGAGTGTTCGGTGTCGGGCAGTGCGGTTGGGTCCGGGCTGTTATTTCTGGGTTCCCCTTCCCATGCTACGGATGGCTTGAACAGCCTCTCCAGGAAGATGTTGGGAGGGACGGCATCGCGCTTTGCGCCAATGCGTGCCAGGACGTCTGCTGCCTGGTTGTTTTCCCGGACTTATGATGAAATTCGAGCCCCTCGAACCGAGCTGACATTTTTAGGACGGCGTTGCGGTAAGCTGCCATTTTTAGATCCTTGGCATCAAAGTCTCCATTTATTTGGGATATCGCGAGGTTCGAATCCCCGCACACCTCTAGGTGTTGAATGCCCATGGATACTGCCATCCGGAGACCATGTAGAAGGGCCTCATATTCGGCTGCGTTGTTGGAGTCCGTATACATTATCTGGAGTACGTATTGAACTGTGTCTCCTGTGGGGGACGTCAAAACGACGCCAGCCCCTAGACCAGCCAACATTTTGGAGCCGTCGAAGTGCATAATCCAGTTTGAATATGTGTCGTACTCTTTAGGGAGTTCGGCTTCCGTCCATTCGGCGACGAAGTCGGCCAAAACCTGCGATTTAATAGCTCGCCGTGGCTTGTAAGTTATGTCGAACGGGAGGAGCTCAATGGCCAATTTTGCAATCCGGCCCGTCGCGTCGCGGTTGTTTATGATATCGTTAAGTGGCACTTCTGAGGCTACTGTTATTGAACACTCTTAAAAGTAGTGTCGCAGCTTCCGGGATGCCATGAATACCGCGTACGCGATTTTTTGATAATGCGGGTACCGTGACTTGCACGGAGTAAGGACAGTGGACACATAATAGACCGGCTTTTGAAGGGGTAATTTGTGTCCATCCGTTTCTTGTTCGACGACGAGCACTGCGTTTACAACCTGATGGGTTGCTGCAATATATAGTAGCATTGGTTCGCTAATGTTTGGCGCAGCCAGGACTGGGTTTGTTGCCAATATGGCTTTTATTTCGTCAAGTCCGGCCGTGGCTGCAGCCGTCCACTCGAAGTGTTCGGTGCGCCGAAGGAGGCGGTAAAGGGGTAGTGCCTTTTCTCCCAAGCGGGAGATAAAGCGGCTTAGAGCCGCCACGCATCCGGTTAATTTTTGTATTTGTTTGAGGTCCTTTGGGATATCCAGTTGCGTCAGAGCTCGGATCTTGGCTGGATTTGCTTCAATTCCTCTACCGGATACAATGAAGCCCAAGAGCTTTCCGGCTGGTACGCCGAAAACGCATTTTTCCGGGTTGAGCTTGATGTCGTATGTTCAGAGGTTATCGAATGTGAGCCTCAAGTCGTCTACTAGAGATTCTACATGTCTTATTTTAACGACCACGTCATCTACATATGCCTCCACTGTTTTGCCGATCTGTTTTGCCAGACATGTCTGAATCATGCGCTGATATGTTGCGCCGGCGTTTTTGAGCCCAAAGGGCATTGTGTTGAAGCAGAATGGGCCGTATGCTGTGATGAATGTCGTTGCGGCTTGGTATGACTCTGCCATCTTGATTTGATGGTAGCTGGAGTATGCGTCGAGGATACACAACGAATCGTGTCCTGCGGTAGCGTCGATAATTTGATCGATGCGGGGGAGGGGGAAGGGATCCTTTGGGCAAGCCTTGTTAAGGTATTTAAAATCAACGCACAGGCGCCAGGATTTGTCCTTCTTTGGTATCATCACCAGGTTCGCTAGCCAGTCCGGATGTTTTATATCTCTGATGAATCCGGCCTCCAATAGCTTGGCTAGTTCCTCTCCCATGTCATGTCTCTTAGGTTCGGAAAAACGCCGAAGAGCCTGTTTGACTGGCTTGAATCCTTTTAGGATATTTAAGCTGTGTTCGGCCAGCCTGCGTGGGATTCCTAGCATGTCTGAAGGGTGCCAGGCGAAGATGTCCTAGTTCTCACGTAGGAACTCTCGCAGTGTGGCGTCTACATCAGGGTTTAACTGTGCTCCGATGGAAGCTGTTTTATTGGGGTCCGTTGGATGGACCTGGAATTTGACTATTTCGTTCGCCGGTTTAAAGGAGGTGGACTTGGATCTTTTGTCGAGTATCACATCGTCCCTATTCACCGTGGATCACAGAGCATTCAGTTCCTCAGCCGCCAGGGCTTCAGATAGTGCCTCGAGGGCCAGTGCGGCTGTCTTGTTTTCGGCGCGGAGTGCTATGTCTGGATCACTAGAAAGAGTGATGATCCCGTTAGGCCCGGGCATCTTGAGCTTCATGTACCCGTAATGGGGTATTGCTTGGAAGATTGTAAACGCTTCCCGCCCTAGCAGATCCACTACTGAACGGGGCCACTTGGAACGTGACCTCTTCGGACCTGTAATTATCCGGCGTGCCGAACACCACATTTAGTGTGATTTTTCCTGTACAATGCGCTTCCCGACTAGGAATTATTCCTCTAAAGGTTGTGCTGCTTCGCTCGATGCGGTTCCAGTCTATTTCCATTTTTTGAAGGGTTTCCTCATAAATGAGGTTCAATCCGCTGCCGCCATCCATGAGTACCTTGGTAAGGCGAAAGCCGTCCACTATTGGACTAAGGACCAATGCGGCTGGTGTCGGGGATATACCCCGCGGTATGACCCGGCTGGATGTATAACCCAGCCGGACTGGGCGACTCACTAATGACCCGCCCTGACTGGACGACACACTAAGTGATCCGCCCGATCCTGGCGACTTATGGGTGACCTGGCAAGCGGATCAGAGGAGCGACAAGATCCGGGGGCCCAGGAGGCTCAAGGCCCAGAAGGCCGGCTTACGTTATGGTAGGCCGGCTTAAGAGGAAAGGAGTGAGGAATATCTCCCTTGCAAGGAATCAAGAACCAGACTTGTATCCGGCTTGTAGTAGAAGATAGGCTAGTCCTAACCCTATTTGGACTCCACATGTAACTCGCCCCTCTAACTTATATAAGGAGGGGCAGGGCTCCCCAAAGGAGGACAGGCAACAAGAAACAATATCTAGGGCTAGACACAAAAGAGGAGCCGGCTTATGCGGCGACTCCCTCATGAGCATAATCAGACCTAGCCACAAACAACATGTAGGGCTATTCCGGATGATGTTTCCCGGGGCCCGAAGCTGTCTAAATCCTCGTCTTGTGTGATGATCAACCTTGCGTCTCTCGATTCCGACCAACCCCTTCAAGCTACCGCATAGATGCGTTGGCCTCGCGACTAAGTCCTGACACTAAGGACATCTGCCGTGACAAATCCACGACAGTTGGCGCCCACCATGGAGCCTGCGCACGGTGGTGATGAGTTCTTGGAGGGATGTTTCCTCAGGGATCGAGAAGTTCATAAATTTTTCAGATGAAGAAGAACCGGTTTAAAAAGGATCTACATGGTTTTCATGGTAAGCAGCCGAAACGAGGTACGAGACTTGGGATGAAGGAAACTTAGGGTTGCGTTTTTTACAGCCGCCGAAAAGATCATACCGATCCACCGAGACCGAGACAAAGCATTATTTGGATCTACCGCGGCCTCAGATGGATTATGGTGTTTAGTCCACGATACAAATACCGGGAAAGATCTGCATCAGTGTAAAAGTTTAATACTGCAAATCGCCGAGACCAAGCGGTCAAATCACCGAGAAAAACAAAATCATCATGAGTCACCGAGATCAACAGAAAAATGGGAAAAGATTCCCTTCAACCGATTGATTTTTCCAGTGCATCTGTCACCTCCCATGAACGACACGTGTCCCAGTCATCACAGACACCGCTTCGTCCTTGCTGCCTTATCTTCTCCTCCGAGCACTCCCATCCACATCTTCTCTCCTTCCCCAACTCATTCGGTGTCCTCCACCACTCACGCCTAGGATGGAGAGCACCCATGGATGTAGATGCAAGCAGCAGCTAGTGACTTCAATAGCAAGCGCTCATGGGGAGCATGCGAGGTAGCCGGCCGACGCGACTGGCGACAAGGTTTGGTAACGCTCGGGACGAGAGCTCGGGGTTGGATGGCCTTGCGGTTGGTGGCAGCGATGGTGGGGATGGGCAGCGCCGCTCCTCCATGCGGGCGCACGCCGACAGCCGCACGGTGGCGGGGACGAGCAGCTCCGCTTCCCCTCGTCGCCGTCCCGCGGGAGCTCGTTGCGAATGACAGTGGCATTTTTCTGCAACATCCAATAAGTTGCAAGAAAATTTTCTGCAACATTGGTCATGTTGTAAAAAAAATATTCCGTCACATGATATAAAGGTGAAGACAAAGAAAATAAATGCAACATCACCTCAGTTGCAAAGTTTTTCTGCAACAATACCGCCGTTGCAAAAAAAAGTGAAAATGAAAAGGGAAAAAAAATCTGCAACACAACCTATGTTGCGAAAAAAACATGCAAGACAACCTATGTTACAAAAAAAGTTCATAACACAATCTCTCTTACAAAAAAATTCTGCAACATTAGCTTTGTTGCTACCATTGTTGCAAAACTTACATCACGTCTCTGCACAAAGTCTCCGTTTCAGCAACAACCAACTTGTTGCAATTTTGTGACGCTCACATGGGGAGATCTAACGGCGTGGGAGGTGGGCTTTGTTTCTGCAACACCGCGCTTGTTGCAGAAGGGAGATGGAAAACGTGGGTTGTACATTGGACGGCCAGCAGCGCGTCCATCCAACGGCCAGCCAGGCGGCGGATGTTTTCAATTCATCCACGGGCGGACGCCTAGCAGCCCCCCAGAAAAATACATCGGATACTACAGTTGTCAGCTAAAGCTGTATCCGAATTGGTACACGGGTTGTCCCAAAGTGGATCCGTAAAGCAGCTGGATTGCTCAAAGTGACCGCAGACCCGGAGAAGGACAAAGACTCGGACTTTGCCGCCGTCGCAGCTGGCCTCGCCTCCCTACCGAGAGCCGTCTGTCTCCGTCGTTGAGCTCGCCTCACCGCGGGTCTCCGAGAGCCGTTTTCGCTTCTCCTCTCTACGCACTCCCCCGCCCAGCGATGATGTTTCCGCGCCACACCTCCAAGCCGTTCCACGACCTCGCCGGAGCAGGCCTCGAGGCCCTTGCTGCCTCATCGTCGTGGCTGTTTAATCGGCCTTGCCTCCGCTTGGATTCACTCCGAGTCGCCGTCACCACTTCCGCGGTTCTGCCTCGAACAGCAATACCGCTGAACCGCCGAGATCGGACTCGCCGAGCTACGACCCGGAGAAGGATTAGTCAAACCTCTGTGACTTGGAAGATGACTTGGCCATGGTTTGCGAGTACCTCTGAGCCGCTCCCGGATCGTCCCGCCGCCGTCATGGTTTGCCGCGTCACCGGCCCTGTGGGCCTGAAGAGCCGCCTGGTGCAGTCCTCGCAACGAGCCGCTGCCGTCGCTCACCACTGCAAAACACCGCAGCCTTGCTCAGCTGCCTCTGCCGTTGCGTTGAGCCGGCCCCGCGGTCCTGAGTCGTCGAGCTGCTACACGCCCATCCATCCGCGTCAGGACTCCTCCACCGAGCCGCTCAGCCCCGCGGCCACTTCTGCTGTTTTTTGCTTCAAGCAGCTGCTGAACGTCAACTGTGACCCGTCTGGTTGGGGGCTCCCTTGCCGCCTCACCTCCGCGGTGAGCTGCCACAACGGTCTTGTTATGACCACCTCCGTCCTCGGGCCGCCAGGCATCTCTGAGCTGCCGCCCCCAAACAGCCTCGTTAAGGTTAATACAGATTTTGTTCAAGTAGAAACAAAACAAGAGGAAGTTGTTTCTGGTAATAAGTCAGAGGATAAAGTTTTGATAGTATCTTTGCCTTAATACGGGAGGAAACATTCTTTAGACATCTACTGAAGAGCAAAACGATTGTTATCATTTTCAAAGAGCAATATCTGGCAGGGCCAGACAGGTATTTCCCAGATTAAGAAAAGGGATCATATGGAGTCAGGTCTCGAAGAAAACCTCAAAAGGTGCAAGTGAGAACAAAGGTTCAAGGTTTGAAGGACCATCAACCGTCAAGTACCAAACATGGGAATCCGGAGGAAAATATATACATATATACATGAGCCCACGGGAAGGTCATGGTGCAAAAATACTATTCCATGAGGTTGTCAGACGCGTCCGGAGGTTTGAAAGATCGAAAGAAGTTAAGCATATATCTGAGAATTCTTTTTTCGTCCGACTACATCATCCGACGTCGGTGCTCGTGTTTTCTGATAGACATCAAGTGATATCCATCTAAGTTTATTTTATTAAACATATTGTTTTCATCAAAGAACAATTACTTTGGTCTGTATATTTTTATGTGCAGCAAAGGTGGTGCCATGTTGTGCCTATGAAGTATACGTCAGCGCCATCACGCACCGGCGTCTGCGTCCGCTTACTAATGGAACAGGTGTGCGTAAGTCGCCGCCGTGCAGCTTAATCTACATCAACCCGCCGGAGCCGCGTTGAGCCGCCCATGCCGCTTTGAGCCGCCGGGGTTATATTAAGTCGCCGATCTGCCTGAGCCGCCTCTGTCGCGATAAACGGATCATCCGTCGTCCAAACAAATCAGGTGATATCCATCCAAGTTTGTTTTATTAGCAGATGTTGTTTTTTGTCAAAAAACAAGTTTATCCTTGTCTTGGTCTGCAATATTGTTTATGCAGAGCAATTATTTATGACAAAAAATGCTATTATACCACGGAGATGGAGGCACGCCAACATCTTTTGGCACAGGTGATCATCGTTACTCAACGGACTCCCGCACCGGCTTACAACGCCGTGGCCGTCTCTCGCGACCACGCCGACTTACAGCAAGGAGGACAACTTGCCCGTCCGCACCGGCTTACAGACGCCACGGCCGGTTCATCTATCTGTGCTGCCTCAGATATTGCGGTCGTCTTTACCGTCCACCTCTCGCGGCCTGGTCTACATCAACACATCAGGTTGCATCTGTCTGCATGAGTTGTTTATTGAGTATGAGCAAGTCACTGCTTGGGAAGCCCGGTTTTCTCTTCCAACAAATTGGAGGCAAATTATCATATATTATCAACCGCCGTCTGCAATGGATGGCTCAATGGGCAGGCGCACAAATCGCCGCCACTACAGTTTGGTTAAGCTTGAAACAACCAGTTGGAAGGAACCATTGGCCGAGTTGCTGACACGGCTCATACGGGGTCATTTATAACCCGCCGCAGTCACCTCAACCTTCTGTGGACTCACATCGCGTTATCAACGCCAATGATATACACCTTCTGCTATGGTCAAATATGGAGAATCTCAAGCCAACTCTTTGAGTCATCTTGAGACTCGGGGGCTACAATGGTATGGCTCGGCAAAAATTAGCCGGTTTCAATGAATTCAAGAACTCCGGGTCATTGAAGGGAAGATAACCCGGCCCCGGAGGCTACTCTTTATTGGCGAATATTTAAAGGCCGTCAGAAAAATTTCCGACTCAAAATGAAGATTCCAGTTTAAAATATAGCTCAAGAGACATCTCTCTCCCGCAAAGCTTTGAAGCTATCAAATCCGATTCAAAATCCGGCTCAAGGTAAATTTGTCTCTCACAAAGTTTTGAAGCTTTTAAATCCGGTTTAAAGTTCTGGTTCAAAAATATTTAATCTCTCGCAAGTTCGAGTTCTCGAAAAAATTAAATGTTGCCAAAAGAACTTGCTGCCATGATGCGTGGTTCAAACTTGGACATCCTGCCTTACGGCTTATCTTATTATGATCACTTGGGGGCTTCCTGATCATCGAGCGTAGCTATCAGTACCCTCTTGATCGGCGCAATGCCAAAATTTATATGGTCACTTGGGGGCTTCCTGTTCAAACATAGGTCGTATTCGAACCAAAGAGAACATAGCTGTCGAAACCCTTTTGATTGGCATACTGCCAAACCCACTAGGGGGCTTCTTCATCGTATCCGAATCATAGCTCAACCCCTTTGGGTCCGACATGGATCGTATTCGAATCAGCGTCGTTAAACAACTCTCAAGGTCATTTGGGGGCTTCCTGTTCAAACATAGGTCGTATTCGAACCAAAGAGAACATAGATGTCGATACCCTCTTGATCGGCATCGCCAAAGCCACTGGGGGCTATATGATCGTATTCGAATCTTAGCTTAGCCCCTTTGGAACGGTTTACTGATCGTATCTGAATCAGAAGCCTGAAAAAGTTTTATTCTATCTCTGGTAAAGTATATTGCAGCCACAATTACTTAACTTGAGACCTTTTTGGGACTATATCTCAAATATATATAAGTGTTTTATGCTTAACCCGGCTTGACTTTTGACTATAAGTCGCCAGTTTATGACAATCATCATCTATGTGGAAGCATTGGCTTTTAAGGATTGGGTTATCACCCTTACTGCACAGGTTATGTAAGCCGGCAGTACAAATTCAATATCACAGTAGTTATATGTGAGATATTATGACCCGCCCTGGTTTTGACGCTAAGTCACCAGGGCATATGTTGTTTAAACTCTCTGCAGGATTTGCAGAAATATGACATATAAATGATTAAGTTCAAGCTCATTACCAAAGTTGATGCTTCAAAATGATTATCCGTTTTGGATTTTTCTCAAAAGGCTATAAGCCGTCGGGTCATGAAAATTCCGGTTTACAATGAAGGCGTATTGAATCGCCATCGGCCAAGAGCCGCTGGGTATTTAAACTCCGGATTTACTTGTCAATAGATAAGGCAACATGGCTGGATTTCTATTATGATTATCAATAACCAGTATTATGATTGAGGTTTTCAAAGTCGCTTTAGCGCAACAGCTATTATCTTTATCAATGAGCATGATTTATTTTACAATGGAGGAAATAGTCCCGAGTCGCTGCAGGCTTACAACCCGACACTTGGGGGCTACATTATTCAAGTTGAGGTTACATCAAATATGCAAGTCTCATATCGCTGCAAGAATGCACCATGACACTTGGGGGCTAATGCAAAGTCGTTTTTATTGGCCTTATTGAAGACCCGACTCATCCCGTTGTAATGAGCCGGCCCTTGGGGGTTACCAATTGCTCCTGCTAAAATTCAAGATACACAAGCCTTATTCCATTATATATTGAAGGATCCACTGCTCAGTTGGTAAAGCACAAAGCTCTTAACCTTGTGGACGTGGGTTCAAGCCCCAGGATGGGAGTAACATCATATGATATTATTTTCAATGAAAATTCCCAGCTTAGTATTATCTTACTAAGCCGGCCCTTGGGGGCTACACGTTACTGCTCAAATTTACATCATCATATTTACAAAGTCCCTGCTCATTATTACATAATGACCCGACACTTGGCGGCTAATGCATATTGCTCTTTGCTGAAGACAATTCTAGGATGACCCGGCTACACTACTATGACTATAGGCGACTCATGGGGGCTACACAGCTGGATTTTATTTAAAGCCATGGTGATAAGTCCCGGCTTATTCATGCTGATTAAACCGGCCCTTGGGGGCTACAGGTAATATGTATATAAGGGAGAAATATGTTCAAATTCTCAGTTTTGAGCAGATCGGATTGATATGGTGTTTGCAACAATCATGATCCGGTGTCACCAATAATTATGACCCGGCGTCAGCTACAGTTATGACCCGGTGCTATTAATATTTACAAGCCGGCAATTTTGGTTATGATAAACCGGCAAGTTTAACCTCTTCAAGCCGGCTGAAAGTCAGATGAGTATTTCAAGACCAATATGTTTTAAGCCGGCGCTTTGGAAGCCGATTCAAGTGGATTATTTCTTACAATATTTCTCTACAGGAGACCAATGCCAGCAAATTGACTCTGAAGCTGGCCTATTTACCCGGATTTCTCAAAAGAAGTATCTGGATTTTTTGCATTCACAAAGTTTGAACATATCTACTAAAGGAGATTTGCTATGAGTACATGGGCATGTATCAAGAAGGAAATGACAAGGATTTAAAAATGATCAGGTGTCGGCTTACAAGAATATTTAACCCGGAGTACAACCTGTCAGTTTGTTCTTGTTTTGTTTTACCGGATCAGTTTAACATGGATAAATCCAAATTAAACTTGGGGGCTAATGTCGGGGATATACCCCGTGGTATGACCCGGCTGGATGTATAACCCATCCGGACTTGGCGACTCACTAATGACCCGCCCTGACTGGACGACACACTAAGTGACCCGCCCAATCCTGGCGACTTATGGGTGACCTGGCAAGCGGATCAGAGGAGCGACAAGACCCGGGGACCCAGGAGGCTCAAGGCCCAGAAGGCCGGCTTACGTTATGGTAGGCCGGCTTAAGAGGAAAGGCGTGAGGAATATCTCCCTTACAAGGAATCAAGAACCAGACTTGTATCCGGCTTGTAGTAGAAGATAGGCTAGTCCTAATCCTATTTGGACTCCACATGTAACCCGCCCCTCTAACTTATATAAGGAGGGGCAGGGCTCCCCAAAGGGGGACAGGCAACAAGAAACAATATCTAGGGCTAGACACAAAAGAGGAGCCGGCTTATGCGGCGGCTCCCTCATGAGCATAATGAGACCTAGCCACAAACAGCATGTAGGGCTATTCCGAATGATGTTTCCCGGGGCCCGAAGCTGTCTAAATCCTCGTCTTGTGTGATGATCCGCCTTGCCTCTCTCGATTCCGACCAACCCCTTCAAGCTACCGCATAGATGCGTTGGCCTCGCGACTAAGTCCTGACACTAAGGACATCTGTCGTGACAAATCCACGACAGCTGGTGCTCGGGCTGTTCGGAATTTAGGTTCGTCACTGGCATTAAAAGTGATAGTCATGTCACTCCATGGGTTTATTGTTGCTACTTGGTAGACTTCGGCAAGGCTGCGGAGTGTTCTTTTTCGCATATTATTTGATGTGAAAGTCTCCAAGACTGTTAATACCGTACTGGTGTCCCTGGGGTGGCTTTTTGTGGCTTCTGGAATCAGAATCTCTTCGTTGATTTTGGCCACCTGCCGGAGTATCCAACATGCTCTAAGGCTGTGAGTTGGTGTGGCGCCCTCTGTACTGTGAATTTTATAGGGTCCATTAAGCCATCCTTCCAGTACGGTTCCATGCCCTGTAGAGGGTTTTTTCTTTTTGGTGTTTAACCCGGGTGTCTGGCGATAATGCACCCTTT
Organism: Aegilops umbellulata; assembly: GCA_032464435.1. Lineage (NCBI taxonomy): Eukaryota > Viridiplantae > Streptophyta > Magnoliopsida > Poales > Poaceae > Aegilops > Aegilops umbellulata. The sequence goes on from CP136060.1 coordinate 295,701,208, forward strand.
TATTTCGGACTGGGTTTGTATCCAGGGCCGGATTGTCCCAAAATTTTATTTCGGTTTTCCAGGCACTTTCCATCGCACAGTACTTTCGTACAATGGACGCCAAGTCAGCAAAGTGTGTAATATCACGGCGACTTATGGCATTGAGGATTCCCTTGTCCGTGCAATTATTGCAGAAGAATGAAATTGCGTCTTCCTCGCGGCAGTCCTTTATCATGTTCATAATCAGGAGGAATCTGGCCCAGTAATGATGTATTATTTCTTCGGGATCTTGCCTAATTTGGGATAGATCGCTTGTGTTCGGGTGGGTGGGTGGAATTAAATCCGGAACCTCACCCAATCTGAGACTCAGGGGACGAAGAGTTTCCGAAATCGGAAGTTCGGATTCTTGGATGTTGTCCAATGAATATAGCCCGTTGCCTGACTCTAAGTTCAGGTCTTGAGTGACGTCCTCCCTTCCGCGGGTATCCGGCTTGGGGGGATCGGGAATCCGGACATAGCTAGTCCTTAAGATAGATGAAGGGTCGCTGCACTGTCCCTCTACCACTGCGACGTGATGGGTGACCTGGGGAGAGTTAATCTCTCTCAGATCGGGTTTAGGCCCAATCTGGTCGTAGTCTGTAGCGACTCCCAGGGCGGCGATGCGATCCAAGAGCTCGTTTAGGGAAGAGAGCTCCATTGGATCTAACTGCTCGGCGAGTTCCGAGTTGACGTGAAGATTGCTTTTGATGACCAGAGAGGTCATCGTCGGCGCAGCAGCCGAACAGGCGGTCATAAGAAAACCACCTAGCCGGAGCGTTTGGCCGACAGCCAGAGCTCCCTTAGCAACGGCGCCGTCTTTAAAGACGGGACGAGGCATCCTTCCTGATGGCGACAACACGGAGGAACTCTCAATGAAAGCACCAATGTCTGTGTCAAAACCGGTGGATCTCGGGTAGGGGGTCCCGAACTGTGTGTCTAGGCGGATGGTAACAGGAGACAAGGGACACGATGTTTTTACCCAGGTTCGGTGTTGGGGAACGTTGCAGAAAATTAAAAAATTTCCTACGGTTTCACCAAGATCCATCTATGAGTTCATCTAGCAACGAGTATTCAGATTAGATAGCATCTACATACCACTTTGTAGATCGCAACGGAAGCGTTCGAGTGAACGTGGATGAGGTAGTCGTACTTGCCGTGATCCAATTCACCGATGATCTAGTGCCGAACGGATGGCACCTCCGCGTTCAACACACGTACGGAAAGCGTGACGTCTCCTCCTTCTTAATCCAGCAAGGCAAAGGAGAGGTTGGGAAGAAGGTTCCAGCAGCAGCACGACGGCGTGGTGATGGTGGAACTGCAGTACTCCGGCAGGGCTTCGCCGTGCTCTTACGGAGGAGGAGGAGGTGTTGGAGAGGGAGAGGGAGGCGCCAGGGCATAGGGTGCGCAGCCCCCCTCCCCTGCCCCCCTTTATATAGGCCTCTTGGGGGGGCGCCGGCCCTGGGAGATCCAATCTCCCAAGGGGCCGGCGGCCAGGGAGGTTTCCCTCCCCCCCAAGCCATCTAGGAGGTGCCTTCCACCAATAGGACTCCTCCTAGATGGAACCCTAGGCGCATGGGCCCTTTGGGGCAGGTTCCCCTTGGCCCAAGCAGGCCAAGGCGCACCACCTAAGGCCCATGTGGCCCACCAGGGCAGGTGGCCCCACCTGGTGGACCCCCGGGACCCCTCCGGTGGTCCCGGTACAATACCGATAACCCCGCAACTTGTCCCGATGGCCGAAACAGCACTTCCTATATATAATTCTTTACCTCCGGACCATTCCGGAACTCCTCGTGAGGTCCGGGATCTCATCCGGGACTCCGAACAACATTCGGGTTACTGCACATACATATCCCTACAACCCTAGCGTCACCGAACCTTAAGTGTGTAGACCCTACGGGTTCGGGAGACATGCAGACATGACCGAGACGGCTCTCGGGCAATAACCAACAGCGGGATCTGGATACCCATGTTGGCTCCCACATGCTCCACGATGATCTCATCGGATGAACCACGATGTCAAGGATTCAATTAATCCCGTATACGATTCCCTTTGTCAATCGGTATTTTACTTGCCCGAGATTCGATCGTCGGTATCCCAATACCTCGCTCAATCTCGTTATCGGCAAGTCACTTTTCTCGTACTGTAATGCATGATCCCGTGATCAAACACTTTGATCACACTGAGCTCATTATGATGATGCATTACCGAGAGGGCCCGGTGATACCTCTCCGTCAAGCGGAGTGACAAATCCCAGTCTCGGTCCATGTCAACCCAACAGACACTTTCAGAGATACCCGTAGTATACCTTTATAGTCACCCAGTTACGTTGTGACGTTTGCCACACCCAAAGCACTCCTACGGTATCCGGGAGTTACACGATCTCATGGTCTAAGGAAAGGATACTTGACACTCTTCGTCACCTCCATAAACGAGAAACATTTCCTTGGTCCTTTTCAGGTACTTCAGGATATTCTTGACCGCTGTCCAGTGTTCCTTGCCGGGATTACTTTGGTATCTTCCTACCAAACTTACGGCAAGGTTTACATCAGGTCTGGTACACAGCATGGCATACATAATAGAACCTATGGCTGAGGCATAGGGGATGACGCTCATCTCTTCTATTTCTTCTGCCGTGGTCGGATATTGAGCTGAGCTCGATTTCACACCCTGTAACACAGGTAAGAACCCTTTCTTAGATTGATCCATATTGAACTTCTTCAATATTTTATCAAGGTATGAGCTCTGTGAAAGACCTATGAGGCGTCTCGATCTATCTCTATAGATCTTGATGCCTAATATATAAGCAGCTTCTCCAAGGTCCTTCATTGTAAAACTTTTATTCAAGTAGGCCTTAATGCTGTCCAAGAGTTCTATATCATTTCCCATCAAAAGTATGTCGTCTACATATAGTATGAGAAATGCTACAGAGCTCCCAATCACTTTCTTGTAAACACAGGCTTCTCCATAAGTCTGTGTAAACCCAAACGCTTTGATCATCTCATCAAAGCGAATGTTCCAACTCCGAGATGCCTGCACCAGCCCATAAATCGAGCGTTGGAGCTTGCACACCTTGTCAGCATTCTTAGGATCGACAAAACCTTCCGGCTGCATCATATACAATTCTTCCTTAAGGAAACCATTAAGGAATGCCGTTTTGACGTCCATTTGCCATATCTCATAATCATAGTATGCGGCAATTGCTAACATGATTCGGACGGACTTCAGCTTCGCTACCGGTGAGAAAGTCTCATCGTAGTCAATTCCCTGAACTTGTCGATAACCCTTAGCGACAAGCCGAGCTTTATGGATGGTCACATTACCGTCCGCGTCTGTCTTCTTCTTAAAGATCCATTTATTTTCTACGGCTCGCCGTTCAACGGGCAAGTCAGTCAAAGTCCATACTTCGTTTTCATACATGGATCCTATCTCGGATTTCATGGCTTCCAGCCATTTGTCGGAATCCGGGCCCGCCATTGCTTCCTCATAGTTCGAAGGTTCACCTTTGTCTAACAACATGATTTCCAAGATAGGGTTGCCGTACTACTCTGGTGCGGAATGTGTCCTTGTGGACCTTCGAATTTCAGTAGGAGCTTGATCAGAAGCATCTTGATCATCATCATTAATTTCCTCTCTAGTCGGTGCAGGCTCCTCAGAAACGTTTTCTTGAGTTTCGCCATTTTCCGGTTCAATAGGTAACACTTCATCAAGTTCTACTTTGCTCCCACTTACTTCTTTCGAGAGAAACTCTTTCTCTAGAAAGGATTCATTCTTGGCAACAAAGATCTTGCCTTCGGATCTGAGGTAGAAGGTATACCCAACAGTTTCTTTAGGGTATCCTATGAAGACGCATTTTTCCGACTTGGGTTCGAGCTTTTCAGGTTGAAGTTTCTTGACATAAGCATCGCATCCCCGACAGCTTAGGTTTCTTCCCAAACCATAATTCATACGGTGTCGTCTCAACGGATTTCGACGGAGCCCTATTTAAAGTGAATGCGGCAGTCTCTAAAGCATAGCCCCAAAAAGATAGCGGTAAATCGGAAGAGACATCATAGATCGCACCATATCTAATAGAGTGCGATTACGACGTTCGGACACACCATTACGCTGAGGTGTTCCAGGCGGCGTGAGTTGTGAAACTATTCCACATTTTCTTAAGTGTGTGCCAAATTCGTGACTCAAGTATTCTCCTCCACGATCTGATCGTAGAAACTTGATCTTTTTCTCACGTTGATTTTCAACCTCACTCTGAAATTCCTTGAACTTTTCGAAGGTCTCAGACTTGTGTTTCATCAAGTAGATATACCCATATCTACTCAAGTCATCAGTGAGGGTGAGAACATAACGATAGCCACCGCGAGCCTCAACACTCATTGGACCGCACACATCGGTATGTATGATTTCCAATAAGTTGGTTGCTCGCTCCGTTGTTCCTGAGAACGGAGTCTTGGTCATTTTACCCATGAGGCATGGTTCGCACGTGTCAAATGATTCATAATCAAGAGACTCTAAAAGTCCATCTGCATGGAGTTTCTTCATGCGTTTGACACCTATGTGACCAAGGCGGCAGTGCCACAAATATGTGGGACTATTGTTATCAACTTTAACTCTTTTGGTATTCACACTATGAATATGTGTATCATCACGTACGAGATTCATTAAGAATAAACCATTAACCATCGGAGCATGACCATAAAACATATCTCTCATATAAATAGAACAACCATTATTCTCGGATTTAAATGAGTAGCTATCTCGAATTAAGCGAGATCCAGATACAATGTTCATGCTCAAACTTGGCACTAAATAACAATTATTGAGGTTTAAAACTAATCCCGTAGGTAAATGTAGAGGTAGCGTGCCGACGGTGATCACATCGACCTTGGAACTATTCCCGATGCGCATCGTCACCTCGTCCTTCGCCAGTCTCCGTTTATTCCGCAGCTCCTGCTTTGAGTTACAAATGTGAGCAACTGCACCGGTATCAAATACCCAAGAGCTACTACGAGTACTGGTAAGGTACACATCAATTACATGTATATCACCTATACCTTTGTTTTTGCCGGCCTTCTTGTCCGCTAAGTATTTGGGGCAGTTCCGCTTCCAGTGACCACTTCCCTTGCAATAAAAGCACTCAGTTTCGGGCTTGGGTCCATTCTTTGGCTTCTTCCCGGCAACTTGCTTACTGGGCGCGGCAACTTCCTTGCCGTCCTTCTTGAAGTTCTTTTTACCCTTGCCCTTCTTGAACTTAGTGGTTTTATTCACCATCAACACTTGATGCTCCTTCTTGATTTCTACCTCTGCTGATTTCAGCATAGCATATACCTCAGGAATGGTCTTTACCATCCCCTGCATATTGTAGTTCATCACAAAGCTCTTGTAGCTAGGTGGAAGCGACTGGAGGATTCTGTCAATGACCGCTTCATCCGGGAGATTAACTTCCAGTTGAGTCAAGCGGTTGTGCAACCCAGACATTTTGAGTATGTGTTCACTGACAGAGCCATTTTCCTCCATCTTACAGCTAAAGAATTTGTCGGAGACTTCATATCTCTCGACCCGGGCATGAGCTTGGAAAACCATTTTCAGCTCTTCGAACATCTCATATGCTCCATGTCTCTCAAAACGCTTTTGGAGCCCCGGCTCTAAGCTGTAAAGCATGCCGCACTGAACGAGGGAGTAATCATCGCAGCGTGACTGCCAAGCGTTCATAACGTCTTGTTCTGCAGGGAGAATAGGTGCGTCACCCAGCGGTGCTCTTAGGACATAATCTTTCTTGGCAGCTATGAGGATAATCCTCTGGTTCCGGACCCAGTCCGTATAGTTGCTACCATCGTCTTTCAGCTTGGTTTTCTCTAGGAACGCGTTGAAGTTGAGGACTACGTTGGCCATTTGATCTACAAGACATATTGTAAAAAATTTAGACTAAGTTCATGATAAAAAAGTTCATTTAATCAAATTATTTAATGAACTCCCACTTAGATAGACATCCCTCTACTAGTCATCTAAGTATTACATGATCCGAGTCAACTAGGCCGTGTCCGATCATCACGTGAGACGGACTAGCCAACATCGGTGAACATCTTCATGTTGATCGTATCTTCTATATGACTCATGCTCGACCTTTCGGTCTTCTGTGTTCCGAGGCCATGTCTGTACATGCTAGGCTCGTCAAGTCAACCTAAGTGTTTTGCATGTGTAAATCTGTCTTACACCCGTTGTATGCGAACGTAAGGACCTATCACACCCGATCATCACGTGGTGCTTCAGAACGACGAACCTTAGCAACGGTGCACAGTTAGGGAGAACACTTTCTTGAAATTATTATGAGGGATCATCTTATTTACTACCGTCGTTCTAAGTAAACAAGATGCAAAACATGATAAACATCACATGCAATCAAATAATAAACGTGACATGATATGGCCAATATCACATAGCTCCTTCGATCTCCATCTTGGGGCTCCATGATCATCTTGTCACCGGCTTGACACCATGATCTTCATCATCATGATCTTCATCATCGTGTCTCCATGAAGTTGCTCGCCAACTATTACTTCTACTACTATGGCTAACGCGTTTAGCAATAAAGTAAAGTAATTTACATGGCGTTTCTCAATGACACGCATGTCATACAAAAAATAAAGACAACTCCTATGGCTCCTGCCGGTTGTCATACTCATCGACATGCAAGTCGTGATTCCTATTTCAATAGCATGAACATCTCATACATCACATATAGATCATTCATCATTCATCACAACTTTGGCCATATCATATCACAAAGCACTTGCTGCAAAAACAAGTTAGACGTCCTCTAATTGTTGTTGCAAGTTTTACGAGGCTGAATTAGGGTTCTAGCAAGAACGTTTTCTTACCTACGTTAAAACCACAACGTGATTTGTCAACTTCTATTTACCCTTCATAAGGACCCTTTTCATCGAATCCGCTCCAACTAAAGTAGGAGAGACAGACACCCGCCAGCCACCTTATGCAACTAGTGCATGTTAGTCGGTGGAACCGGTCTCACGTAAGCGTACGTGTAAGGTTGGTCCGGGCCGCTTCATCCCACAATACCGCTGAAGCAAGATAAGACTAGTAGCGGCAAGAAGAGTTGACAACATCTACGCCCACAACAAATTGTGTTCTACTCGCGCAAGAAGAACTACGCATAGACCTAGCTCATGATGCCACTGTTGGGGAACGTTGCAGAAAATTAAAATTTTTCCTACGGTTTCACCAAGATCCATCTATGAGTTCATCTAGCAACGAGTATTCAGATTAGATAGCATCTACATACCACTTTGTAAATCACAACGGAAGCGTTCAAGTGAACGTGGATGAGGTAGTCGTACTTGCCGTGATCCAATTCACCGATGATCTAGTGCCGAACGGACGGCACCTCCGCGTTCAACACACGTACGGAAAGCGTGACGTATCCTCCTTCTTGATACAGCATGGCAAGGGAGAGGTTGGGAAGAAGGTTCCAGCAGCAGCACGACGGCGTGGTGATGGTGGAACTGCAGTACTCCCGCAGGGCTTCGCCGTGCTCTTACGGAGGAGGAGGAGGTGTTGGAGAGGGAGAGGGAGGCGCCAGGGCATAGGGTGCGCAGCCCCCCTCCCCTGCCCCCCTTTATATAGGCCTCTTGGGGGGGGGCGCCGGCCCTGGGAGATCCAATCTCCCAAGGGGGCGGCGGCCAGGGAGGTTTCCTTCCCCCCCCAAGCCATCTAGGAGGTGCCTTCCACCACTAGGACTCCTCCTAGATGGAACCCTAGGCGCATGGGCCCTTTGGGGCAGGTTCCCCTTGGCCCAAGCAGGCCAAGGCGCACCCCCTAAGGCCCATGTGGCCCACCAGGGCAGGTGGCCCCACCTGGTGGACCCCCGGGACCCCTCCGGTGGTCCCGGTACAATACCGATAACCCCGAAACTTGTCCCGATGGCCGAAACAGCACTTCCTATATATAATTCTTTACCTCCGGACCATTCCGGAACTCCTCGTGACGTCCGGGATCTCATCCGGGACTCTGAACAACATTCGGGTTACTGCACATACATATCCCTATAACCCTAGCGTCACCGAACCTTAAGTGTGTAGACCCTACGGGTTCGGGAGACATGCAGACATGACCGAGACGGCTCTCGGGAAATAACCAACAGCGGGATCTGGATACCCATGTTGGCTCCCACATGCTCCACGATGATCTCATCGGATGAACCACGATGTCAAGGATTCAATTAATCCCGTATACGATTCCCTTTGTCAATCGGTATTTTACTTGCCCGAGATTCGATCGTCGGTATCCCAATACCTCGTTCAATCTCGTTATCGGCAAGTCACTTTTCTCGTACTGTAATGCATGATCCCGTGATCAAACACTTTGATCACACTGAGCTCATTATGATGATGCATTACCGAGAGGGCCCGGTGATACCTCTCCGTCAAGCGGAGTGACAAATCCCAGTCTCGGTCCATGTCAACCCAACAGACACTTTCAGAGATACCCGTAGTATACCTTTATAGTCACCCAGTTACGTTGTGACGTTTGCCACACCCAAAGCACTCCTACGGTATCCGGGAGTTACACGATCTCATGGTCTAAGGAAAGGATACTTGACATTGGAAAACTCTAGCAAACGAACTATGCGATCTTATGCTATGTTTAGGATTGGGTCTTGTCCATCACATCATTCTCCTAATGATGTGATCCCGTTATCGATGACATCCAATGTCCATAGTCAGGAAACCATGACTATCTGTCGATCAACAAGCTAGTCAACTAGAGGCTCACTAGGGACATGTTTGTTGTCTGTTATTCACACATGTATTACGATTTCCGGATAACACAATTATAGCACGAATAAAGACAATTATCATGAATAAGGAAATATAATAATAATGCTTTTATTATTGCCTCTAGGGCATATTTCCAACATTCGGGCCCTCTTGATGGAGGTAAAACCCTACTCCTGCTTGATTAATATTGATGATATGGGTAGTACAAGAGTAGATCTACCACGAGATCAGAGAGGCTAAACCCTAGAAGCTAGCCTATGGTATGATTGTTCTTCGCCTTACGGACTAAAACCCTCCGGTTTATATAGACACCGGAGAGGGCTAGGGTTACACAGAGTCGGTTACAATGGTAGGAAATCTACATATCCGTATCGCCAAGCTTGCCTTCCACGCCAAGGAAAGTCCTATCCGGACACGGGACGAAGTCTTCAATCTTGTATCTTCATAGTCCAGGAGTCCGGCCAGAGGTATAGTCCGGCTAGCCGGACACCCCCTAATCAAGGACTCCCTCAGGGAAAACATTGTATTGAGATCCAAAAAGAGAGAAGAAGCCATCTAGCTACTAACTATGGACCCGAAGGTCTGAGGTAAACTACTCACACTTCATCGGAGGGGCTATGATGATGTAGAAGCCCTCTGTGGTGATTGCCCCCTCCGGCGGAGCTCTGGAACAGGCCCTAAGATGGGATCTCGTGGATACAGAAGGTTGTGGTGGTGGAATTAGGTTTTTGGCTCCGTGTCTGGTCGTTTGGGGGTACGTAGGTATATATAGGAGGAAGGAGTACGTCGGTGGAGCAAAGAGGGGCCCACGAGGCAGGGGCGTGCCCTAGGGGAGCGCCCTCCACCCTTGTGGTTGCCTACTTTCTTTCTTGACCTGGGGTCCAAGTCCTCTGGATCATATTCGGTGAGAAAATCACGTTCCCAAAGGTTTCATTCTGTTTGGACTCCGTTTGATATTCTGTTTCTTCGAAACACTGAAATAGGCAAAAAAACAGCTTCTGGGTTGGGCCTCCGGTTTATAGGTTAGTCCCAAAAGTAATATAAAAGTGGAAAATAAAGCCCAATATGGTCCAAAACATTAGATAATATAGCATGGAGCAATCAAAAATTACAGATACGTTGGAGACGTATCACTGTTATGAACCCGACCTCTCTTGTTTTTGTAAATATGATTAGTTCATCGTTCCTGATTCAACCTATTATGAATAAACATGTTTGCAATGACAATTAGAGATTATAGTTGCTTATGCCATGCTTAATTAGCTAGGAGTTTATAATGGTTTACCTTGCATGCCAACATGCTATTAAGGGTATGATAAGGTGGTATCCTCCTTTGAATGATTCAAGTGACTTGACTTGGCACATGTTCACACATGTAGTTGAAACAAATCAACATAGCCTTCACGATATTTATGTTCATGGTGGATTATATCCTACTCATGCTTGCACTCAATGTTCATTAATTTTAATAGATGTTCATGACTGTTGTCGCTCTCTAGTTGGTCGCTTCCCAGTCTTTTTCTAGCCTTCACTTGTACTAAGCGGGAATGCTACTTGTGCATCCACTTCCATAAACCCCAAAGTTATTCCATATGAGTCCACCATACCTTCCTATTTGCGGTATCTACCTGCCGTCCCAAGTAAATTTGTATGTGCCAAACTCTAAACCTTCAAATGAAATTCTGTTTTGTATGCTCGAATAGCTCATGTATCAACTAGGGTTGTCTGTATCTTCCATGCTAGGCGGGTTATTCTCAAGGGGAGTGGAGTCCGCTCCTCACTCACGAGAAGATGGCTGGTCACCGGAATGCCCAATCCCATGCTTTATGCAAATCAAATCTAAATAATTGCAAACAAAACTCCCTCGGGACTCTCGTTAGTTGGAGGCACTCATTGTTTCGAGCAAGCCATGGATTGATGCTTGTTGGTGGAGGGGGAGTATAGACTTTACCATTATGTTTGGGAACCACCTATAATGTGAGTAGCATGAAAGATATCGAGATCTCTCGGTTGTTATGTTGACAATGAAAGTATGCCCCTCAAAATATTATTCATATATATTTAAAAATCGAGCTCTGGCACCTCTGCAAATCCCTGCTTCCCTCTGCGAAGGGCTTATCTATTTACTTTTATGTTGAGTCATCACCCTCTTATTAAAAGGCACCAGTTAGAGAGCACCGCTGTCATTTGCATCCATTACTATTAATTTATATTGAGTATGACTATGACTGGATCTCTTTTACCATGAATTACAATGTTTAGTCAGTCCTTGATCTTCAAAGGTGCTCTGCATTTATGTTTTGCGGTCTTAGAAAGGGCTGGCGAGATACCATCTTGTTATATCATATTATGATTGTTTTGAGAGAAAGTGTTGTCATCCGAGATTTATTATTATTGCTCGCTAGTTGATTATGCCATTGATATGAGTAAACACGAGACCTAAATGTTATTGTGAATATGGTTAGTTCATAATCTTTGCTGAAAACTTGAATGCTGGCTTTACATATTTATAACAACAAGAGCAAACAGAGTTTGTAAAAGTTTTTCTTTATCACTTTCAGTTTATCAACTGAATTGCTTGAGGACAAGCAAAGGTTTAATATTGGGGGAGTTGATACGTCTCCGTCGTATCTACTTTTCCAAACACTTTTGCGCTTGTTTTGGACTCTAACTTGCATAATTTGAATGGAACTAACCCGGACTGACGCTGTTTTCAGCAGAATTGCGATGGTGTTATTTTTGTGCAGAAATAGAAGTTCTCGGAATGACCTGGATATCAACGGAGATTATTTTTGGAATTAATAAAAAATACTGGCGAAAGAATCAAGGCCAGTGGGCCCACACCCTGTCCACGAGGGTGGGGGCGCGCCTACCCCCTGGGCGCGCCCACTGCCTCGTGGGCCCCTGGTGCTCCACCGACCTCAATTCCAACTCTATATATTCACGTTCAGGGAGAAAAAATCAGAGAGAAGGATTCATCGCATTTTACGATACAGAGCCGCCGCCAAGCCCTAATCTCTCTCGGGAGGGCTGATCTGGAGTCCGTTCGGGGCTCCGGAGAAGGGAATCCGTCGCCATCGTCATCATCAACCATCCTCCATCACCAATTTCATGATGCTCACCGCTGTGCGTGAGTAATTCCATCGTAGGCTTGCTGGACGGTGAGTACTTTTGCCACCGTTACCATTACTTCCATACTACTTTGCTACTAAATACTTTGCTACAGATATTAAATTATCCAGGTGTGGTTGAATTGACAACTCAACTGCTAATACTTGAGAATATTCTTTGGCTCCCCTTGTGTCGAATCAATAAATTTGGCTTGAATACTCTACCCTCAAAAACTGTTGTGATCCGCTATACTTGTGGGTTATCACGTCACCATGTACATGGAGGCGGAGGCAAAGGAAGCACGAGAAGACGGCGTCGATCTGCTGGAAGAGGGCCGGCTGTTAGCGCTCAGTCGGTCCGCCATCTACCAGCAGAGTCTATGCCGCTACCACAGCCGGAAGGTCAAGCCAAGAACCTTCCAAGAGGGCGACCTTGTGCTCCGGTTGATCCAGCGAACAGCCGGCCAGCACAAGCTCTCGGCCCCTTGGGAAGGCCCTTTCATCATCAGCAAAGCCCTGGGCAATGACTCCTACTACCTGATCGATGCACAGAAGCCCAGGGGCCGCAAGAGGGATGACTCCGGCAAGGAAACAGAGCGCCCATGGAATGCAAATCTCCTTCAAAGATTTTACAGTTGATGCAGTATGTACCATGCTACCTTTTGTATTAAGTACGAAGACTTCGTGTCCCTCGAGAAGCACTCGGGGGCTACCCATTTTTATCTATATGATAAGTATTATGCCTATGAATGTGTTATTTCATTCCTCCGCCTGAAACCGTGTTCGACTAGTCGGCCCGAGGGCTTGCCGCCTTCTACTATGTTGGTGTTTCTTGCAGTCGGACAAGTAATGTGCAAGCACCTAAGCCCTCTCTTGCCACAAGCCACAGCTCGCAGAGCGGCTGTTCGCTTGCCAAGAGTTAAAGGCAGGAAACAGTGCTCACATGAAAAATGGCTAAGGACCAAAACAACGACATAGGACAAGCCGGCCCCTTCGCTTCGCCGACCGACTACTGAGCAGTCGACCGGCCGGCTTCCTACTTAGCTTGCAACGTTCCATTCGGCCAAAGTACTTGTCCTCCCACAACCAGGCCGCAGTTCGCAGAGCGGTTGTCCGGCTGGCAAGTAGGAAACCATGGGAGGGCGGCAAAAGAAAAAGCCAAGGAACAAAAAGCAAGGAAAATCGGAACTCGGCAAAAGCACAGCTTGTGTGGGAAATAATTTACATGCCAAGAGGGCCATCGGCCAACATTCAACATAGTTTGAATACACCCCGCGGGTGGAATTGTGCAAATTTAACAAAAGTTTGTTGAGAAAACTACTAAGCAGGAAAAGCTACGATAAAATGCCGGCCTAGACCAAAGGGGCAGCAGGCGAGTCCGGCAGGTTGGTGGAGTTGGGGGCGCCAGCTAGTGGAGTGGCCGGCTGGCGAGTTTCTGCTTGGCCGCTTTCAGCAACAGTCGGTGTGCTTGCACACGGCTCGGTGCCGGAGGCGCGGTCGAGTTGAGGCTGGCCGTCCGCTCCGACCTCCGGCGCGTCGTCTTCATCATCCTCGTCTTCTGTAGGATCGAAAGTATGTATAGAGGGGGGTGATTAGACTACTTGACCAAATAAAAAACTATCCTTTTCCCAATTTTAATCTTTGGCAGATTTTAGCTATCTTAGCACAAGTCAAGCAATCTTAACACAATTCAAGCAAGCATGCAAAGAGTATATGAGCAGCGGAAAGTAAAGCATGCAACTTGCAAGAATGTAAAGGGAAGGGTTTGGAGAATTCAAACGCAATTGGAGACATAGATGTTTTTGTCATGGTTACGATAGGTGGTGCTATCGTACATCCACGTTGATGGAGACTTCAACCCACGAAGGGTAACGGTTGCGCGAGTCCACGGAGGGCTCCACCCACGAAGGGTCCACGAAGAAGCAACCTTGTCTATTCCATCATGGCCATCGCCCACGAAGGACTTGCCTCACTAGCAGTAGATCTTCACGAAGTAGGCGATCTCCTTGCCCTTACAAACTCCTTGGTTCAACTCCACAATTTTGTCGGAGGCTCCCAAGTGACACCTAGCCAATCTAGGAGACACCACTCTCCAAGAAGTAACAAATGGTGTGTTGATGATGAACTCCTTGCTCTTGTGCTTCAAATGATAGTCTCCCCAACACTCAACTCTCTCTCACAGGATTTGGATTTGGTGGAAAGAAGATTTGAGTGGAAAGCAACTTGGGAAGGCTAGAGATCAAGATTCATATGGTGGGAATGGAATATCTTGGCCTCAACACATGAGTAGGTGGTTCTCTCTCAAAAAATGTGTATTGGAAGTGTAGATATGTTCTGATGGCTCTCTCCATGAATGAAGAGTGGGTGGAGGGGTATATATAGCCTCCACACAAAAACTAATCGTTCCACACAATTTACCAATCTCGGTGAGACCGAATTAAGAAACTCGGTCGGACCGATTTAGCAAACCTAGTGACCGTTAGGATTTTCGATGGGACTGAAACGCAACTCCGTAGGACCGATATGGTTAGGGTTAGGGCATAAAGTAGTCTCGGTGTGACCGATTAGACAAACTCGGTGGGACCGATTTTGGTAATAAGCTAACCAGAGAGTTGGTCAGGTAAACTTGGCGGGACCGATTTGCTCATTCCGGTGAGACCGAAATGTTACAAAGGGGAAACAGATAGTTTACATTGCAATCTCGGTGGGACCGATCACTCATCTCGGTAGGACCAAAACGTTACGAAGGGAAATAGAGAGATTACAACCCCATCTCGGTGTGACCGAGATCCCTATCGGTGAAACCGATTTGCCTAGGGTTTGTGGCAGTGGCTATGACATCTGAACTCGGTGGTGTCGGATAGAAAGAATCGGTGGGGCCGATTTTGACTTTTGGTTTGTGTTAAATGTGGATGTAGGAAGGTAGTTGAGGGTTTTGGAGAATATCACTAAGCACTATGAAGCAAGAACCTCATCAAGCAACACCTCATCCGTCCTTGATAGTATTGGCTTGTCCTATAGACTCAATGTGATCTTGGATCACTAAAATATAAAATGTAGAGCCTTAAGCTTTGAGCTTGAGCCAAACTTTTTGTCCTTAGTATTTTGAGGGGTCCACATTCCTCATCCATGCTATGCCATTCATTGAGATTTTCCTGAAATATTAATCTTGGAATAATGTTAGCTCAATGAGCTATATGTTGTTAGGAATTACCAAAACCACCCAGGGATAGTTGCACTTTCAATCTCCCCCTTTTTGGTAATTGATGACAACATATAGATCAAAGCTTCGACGAATGATAATAAGAGTGAAAAACATTGTCGCTTTGAGAAGTATGTGAAAAGCAAGATGTCGGTGTCAAAACCGGCGGATCTCGGGTAGGGGGTCCCGAACTGTGCGTCTAGGCCGGATGGTAACAGGAGACAAGGGACACGAAGTTTACCCAGGTTCGGGCCCTCTCGATGGAGGTAAAACCCTACTTCCTGCTTGATTAATATTGATGATATGGGTAGTACAAGAGTAGATCTACCACGAGATCAAGGAGGCCAAACCCTAGAAGCTAGCCTATGGTATGGTTGTTGCATGATGAAGTTGTTGTCCTATGGACTAGAACCCTCCCGTTTATATAGACACCGGATAGGGTTAAGGTTACACAAAGTCGGTTACAATGGTAGGAGATCTTGAATATCCGCATCGCCAAGCTTGCCTTCCACGCCAAGGAAAGTCCCATCCGGACACGGGACGAAGTCTTCAATCTTGTATCTTCATAGTCCTGGAGTCCGGCTGAAGGTATAGTCCGGCTACCCGAACACCCCCTAATCCAGGACTCCCTCAGTAGCCCCTGAACCAGGCTTCAATGACGACGGGTCCGGCGTGCAGATTGTCTTCGGCATTGCAAGGCGGGTTCATCCTCCAAGTTCTTCATAAAAGATTGTAAACACCAAGAGTAGTGTCCGGCTCTGCAAAATAAGTTTCCACATATTGCCATAGAGAGAATAATATTAACACAAATCTAATCTGCTGACGTATTCCATAGCGTGACATCACACTACGGCCAAGCCTTTATTCGAATCATTTTCACTTCTCCACCTCAGCGCGTTTTGCGAGGCAGTTTCCTTGGCACATCTTGTCAAAGCAGAGATCGTGTCCCCCATTTACGGGATTCTCATCAATACGACATGGGTAACCCAACGGCACCATTTATCATGGCGCTTGGGAGACAAGCGAGTTTTACTAGGCTGGTGGGGACACGCAACCGCCTCCGCCCATATAAGGGGATAAGGATCCACCTTTTTACCTACGCATTCTTCCTCCTTTGCCTATCCATTTTCTGCGCACCCGAGCTCCAGCGCCCAAGCCCGCACTTCCACCTCAACCTTCTCCAGCAATGTCCGGAGCGGGAGGCAAGTGGATGGTCTCCTCCGTCACGAAGGGCCATGTCAAAAAGCTAAGGAAGGCCGGATACTTGTCCAAAGACATCGTGCACCGGCTTCCCGAGGAGGGGCAGCTTCTCCCCACCCCAAGGCCCCGCGAGAGGGTAGTATTCCTTCCCCACTTCCTCCACGGACTGGGTTTTCCAATCCACCCATTTGTCCGGGGGCTCATGTTCTACTACCGCCTGGATTTCCACGATCTGGCCCCGAATTTCGTCCTCAACATCTCGGCGTTTATCGTCGTGTGCGAGGCTTTCCTCCGCGTCCGCCCCCATTTCGGCCTCTGGCTCAAGACCTTCAACGTCAAGCCCAAGGTGGTGCGCGGCAGCCAGGCGGAGTGCGGAGGCGCCATGGCGGGCAAGATGGCCAACGTCCTATGGCTCGAGGGCTCCCTCGTGGAGACCCTGAAGGGGTGCCAATCCGGGTGGTTTTACATCACCGAGCCGCGCGATCCGAAGTGGATTGCAGCCCCTGAGTTCCGATCCGGACCCCCCACGCAGCTTAGGTCCTGGAAAGAGACGGGCATGTCGTGGGGTGACGAAAAAGAGGTGACCGGACTGCAGACATGCATCCAGTCCCTAGTGAACAAGCCGATCAAGCTTGTCAATGCAGTCCAGGTTATGCTCGTCCGCCGGATCCTCCCGTGTCAACAACGGGACTTTAACCTGTGGGACTTTGACCCGGTGCAGCACCAAACCCTTAACGGGCTCTTCGACACGACGTATGAAGACATCTGGAAGGTGCTAACCAAAGGCGCCAAGGCTCCCGCATCCGCTTCCGAGGACCGCGGATACAGCTCGCAGAGCAATGCTAGCGAGGTAAGCTACTTTCACCTTTCACAGGATGTTTAAGTTTTTCCATAGTTTGATTCTATGCGGGATCTAAACTCCCTCACCTTTGACAGACTTGGCAGGCGAAGTCCGGACCGATTGACTGTCCGGCTCCCTTGCCCGAAGACCCAACCCCTGCTCGCTTAGCGAAGCTGTTGGCTCCGGCGCCTTATGTGGTGCCGGAGAAGAAGGCCACGGGGACTCGAAAGAGTGCCCGTCATATGGTGGTGTCGGACTCATCATTCGACGAGTACGAGACGCTCTCCTCCCGTGAAAACGAGGAGGAGGAAGAAGAAACCTCTCCCCCTCTAGCGGGGGGAGGAAAGAAAAGGAAGGCCGCCCCAATGGGGGAGGCCGAAGGGTCCAAGAGGAGGAAGACCCCTCCACCGGACTACTCCCCTAACGCCGACGAGGACAACGAGGAGTGGCCGGATAGGGCCAAGCATCCGGCGGCATCGTAAGTATTCGGATACCATAGTAACTCATGATATCCCTATTGTCTGCACAGCTCTTCCCTAATGTCGAATGTTATTATGCAGGCCACCCCGGGCCGGACTCGACGAGTCGTCGAGCGGCTCCCTAGATTCATCAGACGTGAACTCAGTTCCCCCCGCTGTCTCCCCCCGCACTGCGGACGACGCCGAAGTGGTGTCGCGACAAGCTCCGGGGCAAGAGGAGGTGGTCCTGGAGGAGCTGCGAGGCGACCTCCCGGACCCCAGGAGTAAAGGGGACAAGACCCCCCAGGGCTCCAGGTCCGGCTTTGAGCCGGACACCGCGCCGGAAACCTCAACAGTTCTGGACCGCAGTAGGCGAACTCCTTCTAAGAGGAGCAAGCCTTCTGGGCCGGCGGCCTCCGTCCAACCGAAGGTGCCGGACAATCTGCTGGAGGAGCTTAACGACGCCTCCATCGACGAGGAGCACCGTACTATCATGAGTACGGTGATCCGGAAGGTTCGGTCCGCCAAGAGCGGACTGACTGAAGCTTGCGCTAACCTTTTAACAGGCTTCGAGGTAAGTAAAAATATGTAAAAATATTACCACATAGACAGTATCCCCTGATGCTCTGTTTGGCGTTCGGAAAGAAAAGCCGAATAGAGTATCTATCAATTTTCGCAAGAGTCTAATAAAAAAAGTCAATATGTGTATGCAGGCTTCGCTGCTAGCCACCGCCGCACTGACTGCGGAGGTGGGTGCCCTAAAACAGGGACTCGAGCGGACCGAGCAAGAGCTCGGCCTTGCCAAGCGGTAACTGGACGTGGCAGACGCCGACATCGCGCTTGTCAACAAGCGGCTTGATGAGGCTCAAGGTATGTAATTCCTCGGGCGGCATCAGGTAAGAGGAGCTTCATGCCAGTGTCTTACAATGTGTGTGCTTGACGCAGATGGTGCGGCCGCCGTGGAGAGTCTTAGGGAAGAACTTGCCCGGGCTAAGGAACAAGCCAGAAAAAGCGATGCGGCTGCCAAGAAAGCCCTTGAAGAGCTGAGAGCCGAACATGCTGCTCACTGCCGAAGCAAGGAGGAGATGGCCGAAATGGCCGTGAAATTAAAGAGCGTTGTAGACCTTTGCAAACTTCTTGAGAAAGAAGACCGGGCGAGATAGACGGACTTAGAGAAGGTCGTTGCCGATGCCAAGGATGCTCGCTCTGCAATGAGAGCTGCGAAGGAGGAGCTGCGTCAGGCCGAACAGATTGCGGCTGGAAAGTCCTTTATGCTGCGGAGGAGGTTTTGCGATCCGAAGTTTTCTCCGCTAGACCGGATGTGGAGTGTGGAGGACACCTATCTAGATTTGGCAGCGAGTGCTGCTGATACGACCGAACACTTTCGAGACCAAGAAGATCGCGAAGTGGAAAAACTTTTCTGGTCGCAGTTTCACAATCCAGAGTGTCCCCTGGCGGTAGACGATCATCTGGCTCAATGGGCCGAACTGAATAGGTTGTCCGGACTCGCCATGAAGTTCGTCATGGGTCATTTGTGGCCGGGGAGATCGGAGCCGAAGAGTTATTTCGGCTTGGTGCAGCAACTCCTTGATGCGGTGCCCCGTATCGATGCAATGAAGAGGTCAGCATGCATAGAGGGCGCATGGATGGCTCTTGCCCGTGTCAAGACATATTGGGCGGAGATGGAGACCACCGTTGTTGCGTCCCGAGATTTGGACAAAAGCCGAGTACCCTCCGAACACTATTTTCAGGAAGTCCTTGAAGGCGCTCGTGTAATAGAGACACAGTGCTAGAAGGATGCTATGTTCTGATAGCATATGTAATTATAAAACAGTATTTTGATGAATTGTAGTAGGCTTTTATACTTGTGCCTTCAAGTATGGGGAACACCTCCTGTGCGGCCATTTTTAATATATATATATATATATAATCTGAAAGATGGCAGTCGTTGGCTTCAGCCCCCACGCACATAGTGCGGGGGTGCTCGCAGAAGGCGCTTTTTCACACTTAATCCAACATCTTGGTCCTACAAAGGAGGTGATGGCACAGCGAGCCAGGCAACCGGACTATAATGCTTTAACACTTTCACTTAGCCATAGGAGCTTGACAGTCGGACTCTTTAGATAGCCCTTGGTGGCGACTGCGCTCGCTTGAATTCGGGGCGCGTGTGTGCCTGGCCGGGAAACGACCCTTCGTTAATGCGGAGGAATCCTATAGATTCCGGAGAGTCATCGAGTGGTTGACCAGTCTCGCGCTATATCATGACAGTCGGTTTTCGGCTTTCTCTACTGAGGTGCTCGCCCGGCCGAACCGGGGCACAATCGCAGTAGTTCTCCTGGTGCCACCTTAGCCGATAGAGCAGAACATAAGGCAGCCAAACACAGGAGCCGGGCAACCCAACATTGACCAAAATCATGATTCGGAGCTGATGCATATAAGGCCAAACTCACGACGCCGAACGCTCCCTAAGGTATTCGGTTTGTATGAGAGCGGGTAAAGGAATGCTCTTAGTTATAAGCCCCTAGTGTCCAGGTACGCGCAAGAATTCTGACGTGGCCACATGCCAAGACGCCAGCCTCCTCCTTGGTTATAGAACCAGGGGATGTGTAGCAACAAGAGACAGTAAAAAAGGTTTACGCAGGATCTTAATCTGAAAAGAATCCTTGGAACGGGTCCCTACTGCACGTTTGCGCCTGTGTCTCCGTTGTGTTGTATCCTGGATGGGCGCAGCACGATGTTCATCTGTGAAAGAGAGGAACTAAGTTGAAAAGAAAAATTGTATTAAATGAACAAAAATTCATGCTGAACAAAAATTGTATTAAATAAACAAATATAAAGTAAAATATGTATAATTGAGCTTTATTTTCTCTTATATATGCGAAGCCCCTAGGGCATGCCGGGCTCGTCTATCCGTGCCCGTGGTTTTAATGACCTATTCAGATATTCTGGCTGGTGAAGCCATTGTATTGTGGGGCTGTTAAAGCGGCCGCACTATCCTCCGCTCGGGGGAGGAGCACTCAATGCTTCCCCTTCAAGGAGATGATGCCTCGTGGACCGGGCATTTTAAGTGTGAGAGATGCATAATGCGGTATTGCGTTAAAGCGGGCGAAAGCTTCACGCCCCAGCAGTGCTTGATAGCGACTTGAGAATGGGACGATGTGGAAAGTTAGCCTTTCGCAGCGGAAGTTATCGGTAGAGCCGAATATAACTTCGAGACGGATAAAACCCATGCAATGGTGTCCGGACCGGGCGCTACCCCTTGAAAGGAGGTTTTGCTGTGGCGGATTCTTGTTGGGTTTATCCCCATGAGACAGATTGTGTCCTGATATATCAGGTTTAGTCTGTTGTCGCCGTCCAATAGGACATTTGAAAACTGGAGCCCGCCAATTATTGGATCGAGTACCAAGGCAGTCCAGCCTGCGTTCCTGGTACTTCTAGAATAATCCAGATGATCGAAGATGATTGGTTTTGACAACCACTGGCGGGACCCCTTTGGGATGGGTCGTGTGGCGCGTACCTTTATGGGCGCCGCACGTTTTGTTATGTGAAGTAGGTTACTGTTTTTACTTCTTGTGGGAAATTCTTCTGTTTTCTGGTGCTCTACTTTTGGGGTTCGTCCTCGTCTTCACTTGGTGTGTCGAGCCCCTTGTGTTCGGCGTTGAGTCTGTCGGATTGTTTGAAAACCCAACAATCTCTGTGGGTATGGTTAGCAGGCCTCCCTGGAGTACTGTATATTTGACATATCCTGTCCAGGATTTTGTTTAGGTTGGATAAATCATCTCTGTTATCCTGGAGGGGCGGCTTTTCCTGATTCTGTCGTGAGCCCTTGAATCCGGCATTGACTGTCGTGCTCTTTGGACTGTTTTCCTTAGTCCGTCGACGTTCCTTGTTGCGTCGCGGTTTTCCATTTCCATCCCTTGTTTCGGATGTACTTGGGTCGCTGGTGCTACATCTTGCCAACCAGCTATCATCTCCTGCGCAAAAGCGGGTCATGAGGCTTGTTAATGCGGCCATTGTTCTTGGCTTTTCTTGGCCGAGGTGTCTGGCGAGCCACACGTCTCGGACATTGTGCCTGAAAGCTGCTAGGGCTTCGGCGTCCGGACAGTCGACTATGTGATTCTTTTTAGTAAGAAATCTATTCCAGAACTGCCGAGCTGACTCTCCGGGTTGTTGTGTTATGTGACTGAGGTCGTCAGTATCCGGAGGACGGACATAAGTCCCTTGAAAATTTGCTCGGAAAGCGTCCTCGAGCTCTTCCCAGCTTCCAATTGTGTTTTCAGGAAGGCTTTTAAGCCAATGCCGGGCTGGTCCTTTAAGCTTTAGTGGTAAATATTTGATGGCGTGAAGATCATCTCCTCTAGCCATATGTATGTGGAGGATGTAATCCTCTATCCAGACTCCAGGGTCTGTTGTTCCATCATATGCCTCTATGTTTACAGGTTTGAATCCCGCTGGAAATTCATAATCCAGGACCTCATCGGTGAAACATAGGGGATGTGCGGCGCCCCTGTATTTGGGTGTGCCGGATTCTGATAATGGTTTTATTGCATTGCTTACGAGAGCTTGCTTTCTTGGCCCATAAATGGACCTGACTGGGCCATCTTTTTTATGTGAATCCATAAGTGGGTCGCGTGCCGGCTTAAGTGCGGCGCCGTTTGCCACTTTATGCTGGCTATGGGGTCGTCTATCCGACCGTGTGGCTTTCTTACTTTTTGAGTGCGAGGGCTCTAAGGCCTCTTCGTCGAATTTAGGCAGTAGCTTTCGCTTCGGATAGCTTTTAGTGCGGCGACTATCGCCGTATTTGTCTGCGCTGTTGATTACTTTACTCCATCTGATCCTGAGTGCATCTTCTGCAGTTTTGAGCTTCCGCTTCTGCTTTTTCAGGCTGCGTGCGGTTGCAACGAGCCTCTTGTGGAGGTTCTTCTTTTCCGTGGGTTTATCCGGCGTAAGGTTGTCTGGAATGCCATTTTCTCCAGGGGAGGGATGTTTGGTTTCTTCATCTGGGCTGCCCTGTTCGGATGGTTGCTCTAGGGCATGCTCGTCGCCTGCTGGCTCATCCTGCTCTATGGCTGGGTCTGTATCGAGGCGGGCTTGGGTCGGCGTTTACGCCGACGCTTTGATTGTTTTTCGAGGGATTGATCCTTCGTTCTATCCCCGTTTTCCTCGTGGTCGCTACCTTTAGGGGTATCCACCATGTACACATCATGAGGTGAGGTGGCTGTCCAATGCCCTATAGGCGTTGGTTCATCAGTGTCTCCTGCATCGTCGTCCATGCTGTCGATGTCTACGGAGTCGAAGTTGAGCACGTCGTTTATATTGTCGACAGTGGCTACCAAGTGGGTGGTGGGTGGGCTTTGAATTTCTTCATCGTCCGTATCCCATCCTCGCTGACCGTAGTCCGGCCAGGGCTCTCCTGATAAAGAGAGAGACTTTAGAGAATTCAGGATGTCACTGAAGGGCGAGTGCTGAAAGATGTCCGCGGCGGTGAACTCCATTATCGGCGCCCAATCGGATTCGATCGGCAGGGGCACGGGGGGTTCGGAGTCCGGAGAGGAATCCGGATCCTCGGAGTCATGGGTCATGCAGAGTACGGGGCTGGCATCAGCTCGATCGCCTTTGAGATCGCAGCCCCCGAGGTGACGTCCAACCGCTCATCCTCGATTGGCGCAATAGGCTCCGAATTAAAGGTCGGAACCGGTGCGTGTGCGGCCTCCAGGGCACTGCTCGGCGGCAGAGCTAGATCATGCCCCTCGAGACAGTGTGGCGCGCTTGGCTGTGGCTCGAATCCGTCGAAGATCAAATCCCCGCGGATGTTTGCCGTGTAGTTTAAGCTTCCAAACCTGACCTGATGGCCAGGGGCGTAGCTTTCGATCTGCTCCAGGTGGCCAAGCGAATTGGCCCGCAATGCGAAGCCGTCGAAGACTGTTGGAAATATGCCCTAGAGGCAATAATAAAAGCATTATTATTATATTTCCTTGTTCATGATAATTGTCTTTATTCGTGCTATAATTGTGTTATCCGGAAATCGTAATACATGTGTGAATAACAGACAACAATATGTCCCTAGTGAGCCTCTAGTTGACTAGCTCGTTGATCGACAGATAGTCATGGTTTCCTGACTATGGACATTGGATGTCATTGATAACGAGATCACATCATTAGGAGAATGATGTGATGGGCGAGACCCAATCCTAAACATAGCATAAGATCGCATAGTTCGTTTGCTAGAGTTTTCCAATGTCAAGTATCCTTTCCTTAGACCATGAGATCGTGTAACTCCCGGATACCGTAGGAGTGCTTTGGGTGTGCCAAACGTCACAACGTAACTGGGTGACTATAAAGGTATACTACGGGTATCTCTGAAAGTATCTGTTGGGTTGACACAGATCGAGACTGGGATTTGTCACTCCGCTTGACGGAGAGGTATCACCGGGCCCTCTCGGTAATGCATCATCATAATGAGCTCAATGTGATCAAAGTGTTTGATCACGGGATCATGCATTACGGTACGAGAAAAGTGACTTGCCGGTAACGAGATTGAACGAGGTATTGGGATACCGACGATCGAATCTCGGGCAAGTAAAATACCGATTGACAAAGGGAATCGTATACGGGATTAATTGAATCCTCGACATCATGGTTCATCCGATGAGATCATCGTGGAACATGTGGGAGCCAACATGGGTATCCAGATCCCGCTGTTGGTTATTGCCCGAGAGTCGTCTCGGTCATGTCTGCATGTCTCCCGAACCCGTAGGGTCTACACACTTAAGGTTCGGTGACGCTAGGGTTGTGAAGATATGTATAAGCAGTAACCCGAATGTTGTTCGGAGTCCCAGATGAGATCCCGGACGTCACGAGGAGTTTCGGAATGGTCTGGAGGTAAAGAATTATATATAGAAAGTGTTGTTTTGGCCATCGGGACAAGTTTCGGGGTTATCGGTATTGTACCGGGACCACCGAAGGGTCCCGGGGGGTCCACCGGGTGAGGCCACCTGCCCCGGGGGGCCACATGGGCTCTAGGGGGTGCGCCTTGGCCTGCATGGGCCAAGGGGAACCAGCCCCTAGAGGCCCATGCGCCTAGAGGGGGGAAACCCTAAAGAGGGGGGGCACCCCCTTGCTTGGGGGGCAAGCCCCACCCCTTGGCCGCCGCCCCCCTAGGAGATTGCATCTCCTAGGGCCGGCGCCCCCCCCCCCTAGGGGGCTATATAAAGGGGGGAGGGGAAAGGGGGCAGCGCACCCTTGCTCCTGGCGCCTCCCTCTCCCTCTCCAATACCTCCTCCTCCTCCGTAGAGCTCGGCGAAGCCCTGTCGGAGTACTGCAGCTCCACCATCACCACGCCGTCGTGCTGCTGCTGGAGCCTTCTTCCCCAACCTCTCCTTTGCCTTGCTGGATCAAGAAGAAGGAGACGTTACGCTGACCGTACGTGTGTTGAACGCGGAGGTGCCGTCCTTTCGGTGCTAGGATCTCTGGTGATTTGGATCACGTCGTGTACGACTACCTCATCCCCGTTCGTTAAACGCTTCCGCTCGCGATCTACAAAGTGGTATGTAGATGCAATCTCTCTCCCATGACTCGTTGCTTAGATGAACTCATAGATGGATCTTGGTGAAACCGTAGGAAAAAATTTAATTTTCTGCAACGTTCCCCAACAGTGGCATCATGAGCTAGGTCTATGTGTAGTTCTCTATTGCACGAGTAGAACACAATTTGTTGTGCGCGTAGATTTTGTCAACTTTCTTGCCGCTACTAGTCTTATCTTGCTTCAGCGGTATTGTGGGATGAAGCGGCCCGGACCAACCTTACACGTACTCTTACGTGAGACCGGTTCCACCGACTAACATGCACTAGTTGCATAAGGTGGCTGGCGGGTGTCTGTCTCTCCCACTTTAGTTGGAGCGGATTCGATGAAAAGGATCCTTATGAAGGGTAAATAGAAGTTGACAAATCACGTTGTGGCTTTCACGTAGGTAAGAAAACATTCTTGCTAGAACCCTAATTCAGCCACGTAAAACTTGCAACAACAATTAGAGGACGTCTAACTTGTTTTTGCAGCAAGTGCTTTGTGATATGATATGGCCAAAGTTGTGATGAATGATGAATGATCTATATGTGATGTATGAGATGTTCATGCTATTGTAATAGGAATCACGACTTGCATGTCGATGAGTATGACAACCGGCAGGAGCCATAGGAGTTGTCTTTATTTTTTGTATGACCTGCGTGTCATTGAGAAACGCCATGTAAATTACTTTACTTTATTGCTAAATGCGTTAGCCATAGTAGTAGAAGTAATAGTTGGCGAGCAACTTCATGGAGACATGATGATGGAGATCATGGTGTCAAGCCGGTGACAAGATGATCATGGAGCCCAAGATGGAGATCAAAGGAGCTATGTGATATTGGCCATATCATGTCACGTTTATTATTTGATTGCATGTGATGTTTATCATGTTTTGCATCTTGTTTACTTAGATCGACGGTAGTAAATAAGATGATCCCTCATAATAATTTCAAGAAGTGTTCCCCCTAACTGTGCACCGTTGCGACAGTTCGTTGTTTTGAAGCACCACGTGATGATCGGGTGTGATAGATTCTAACGTTCACATACAACGGGTGTAAGACAGATTTACAAACGCAAAACACTTAGGTTGACTTGACGAGCCTAGCATGTACAGACATGGCCTCGGAACACAGAAGACCGAAAGGTCGAGCATGAGTCGTATAAAAGATACGATCAACATGAAGATGTTCACCAATGTTGGCTAGTCCGTCTCACGTGATGATCGGACACGGCCTAGTTGACTTGGATCATGTAATACTTAGATGACTAGAAGAGGGATGTCTATCTAAGTGGGAGTTCATTAAATAATTTGATTAAATGAACTTTATTATCATGAACTTAGTCTAAAATATTTACAATATGTCTTGTAGATCAAATGGCCAACGTAGTCCTCAACTTCAACGCGTTCCTAGAGAAAACCAAGCTGAAAGACGATGGCAGCAACTATACGGACTGGGTCCGGAACCTGAGGATCATCCTCATAGCTGCCAAGAAAGATTATGTCCTACGAGCACCGCTGGGTGACGCACCTGTCCTCCCTGCAGAACAAGACGTTATGAACGCTTGGCAGTCACGTTCCGATGATTACTCCCTCGTTCAGTGCGGCATGCTTTACAGCTTAGAGCCGGGGCTCCAAAAGCGTTTTGAGAGACATGGGGCATATGAGATGTTCGAAGAGCTGAAAATGGTTTTCCAAGCTCATGCCAGGGTCGAGAGATATGAAGTCTCCGACAAATTCTTTAGCTGTAAGATGGAGGAAAATAGCTCTGTCAGTGAACACATACTCAAAATGTCTGGGTTGCACAACCGCTTGACTCAACTGGAAGTTAATCTCCCGGATGAAGCGGTCATTGACAGAATCCTCCAGTCGCTTCCACCTAGCTACAAGAGCTTTGTGATGAACTACAATATGCAGGGGATGGTAAAGACCATTCCTGAGGTATATGCTATGCTGAAATCAGCAGAGGTAGAAATCAAGAAGGAGCATCAAGTGTTGATGGTGAATAAAACCACTAAGTTCAAGAAGGGCAAGGGTAAAAATAACTTCAAGAAGGACGGCAAGGAAGTTGCCGCACCCGGTAAGCAAGTTGCCGGGAAGAAGCCAAAGAATGGACCCAAGCCCGAGACTGAGTGCTTTTATTGCAAGGGAAGTGGTCACTGGAAGCGGAACTGCCCCAAATACTTAGCGGACAAGAAGGCCGGGAAAACAAAAGGTATATGTGATATACATGTAATTGATGTGTACCTTACCAGTACTCGTAGTAGCTCTTGGGTATTTGATACCGGTGCAGTTGCTCACATTTGTAACTCAAAGCAGGAGCTGCGGAATAAACGGAGACTGGCGAAGGACGAGGTGACGATGCGCGTCGGGAATGGTTCCAAGGTCGATGTGATCGCCGTCGGCACGCTACCTCTACATTTACCTACGGGATTAGTTTTAAACCTCAAGAATTGTTATTTAGTGCCAAGTTTGAGCATGAACATTGTGTCTGGATCTCGTTTAATTCGAGATGGCTACTCATTTAAATCCGAGAATAATGGTTGTTCTATTTATATGAGAGATATGTTTTATGGTCATGCTCCGATGGTTAATGGTTTATTCTTAATGAATCTCGTACGTGATGATACACATATTCATAGTGTGAATACCAAAAGAGTTAAAGTTGATAACAATAGTCCCACATATTTGTGGCACTGCCGCCTTGGTCACATAGGTGTCAAACGCATGAAGAAACTCCATGCAGATGGACTTTTAGAGTCTCTTGATTATGAATCATTTGACACGTGCGAACCATGCCTCATGGGTAAAATGACCAAGACTCCGTTCTCAGGAACAATGGAGCGAGCAACCAACTTATTGGAAATCATACATACCGATGTGTGCGGTCCAATGAGTGTTGAGGCTCGCGGTGGCTATCGTTATGTTCTCACCCTCACTGATGACTCGAGTAGATATGGGTATATCTACTTAATGAAACACAAGTCTGAAACCTTTGAAAAGTTCAAGGAATTTCAGAGTGAGGTTGAAAATCAACGTGATAAAAAGATCAAGTTTCTACGATCAGATCGTGGAGGAGAATACTTGAGTCATGAATTTGGCACACACTTAAGAAAATGTGGAATAGTTTCACAACTCACGCCGCCTGGAACACCTCAGCGTAATGGTGTGTCTGAACGTCGTAATCGCACTCTATTAGATATGGTGCAATCTATGATGTCTCTTACCGACTTACCGCTATCTTTTTGGGGCTATGCTTTAGAGACTGCCGCATTCACTTTAAATAGGGTTCCGTCTAAATCTGTTGAGACGACACCGTATGAATTATGGTTTGGGAAGAAACCTAAGCTGTCGTTTCTAAAAGTTTGGGGATGCGATGTGTTGGAAATATGCCCTAGAGGCAATAATAAAAGCATTATTATTATATTTCCTTATTCATGATAATTGTCTTTATTCGTGCTATAATTGTGTTATCCGGAAATCGTAATACATGTGTGAATAACAGACAACAAACATGTCCCTAGTGAGCCTCTAGTTGACTAGCTTGTTGATCGACAGATAGTCATGGTTTCCTGACTATGGACATTAGATGTCATCGATAACGGGATCACATCATTAGGAGAATGATGTGATGGACAAGACCCAATCCTAAACATAGCATGAGATCGCATAGTTCGTTTGCTAGAGTTTTCCAATGTCAAGTATCCTTTCCTTAGACCATGAGATCGTGTAACACCCGGATACCGTAGGAGTGCTTTGGGTATGCCAAACGTCACAACATAACTGGGTGACTATAAAGGTATACTACGGGTATCTCTGAAAGTGTCTGTTGGGTTGACATGGATCGAGACTGGGATTTGTCACTCCGCTTGACGGAGAGGTATCACCGGGCCCTCTCGGTAATGCATCATCACAATGAGCTCAATGTGATCAAAGTGTTTGATCACGGGATCATGCATTACGGTAACGAGAAAAGTGACTTGCCGGTAACGAGATTGAATGAGGTATTGGTATACCGACGATCGAATCTCGGGCAAGTAAAATACCGATTGACAAAGGGAATCGTATACGGGATTAATTGAATCCTTGACATCGTGGTTCATCCGATGAGATCATCGTGGAGCATGTGGGAGCCAACATGGGTATCCAGATCCCGCTGTTGGTTATTGCCCGAGAGCCGTCTCGGTCATGTCTGCATGTCTCCCGAACCCGTAGGGTCTACACACTTAAGGTTCGGTGACGCTAGGGTTGTGAAGATATGTATGTGCAGTAACCCGAATGTTGTTCGGAGTCCCGGATGAGATCCCGGACGTCACGAGGAGTTCCGGAATGGTCCGGAGGTAAAGAATTATATATAGGAAGTGCTATTTTGGCCATCGGGACAAGTTTCGGTGTTATCGGTATTGTACCGGGACCACCGGAGGGGTCCCGGGGTCCACCAGGTGGGGCCACCTGCCTTGGGGGGGCACATGGGCCTTAGGGGGTGCGCCTTGGCCCACTTGGGCCAAGGGGAACCAGCCCCAAGGGCCCATGCGCCAAGGAAACTTGGAGGAGGGAGAGTCCAAAGGGGGGAAGGCACCTCCGAGGTGCCTTGGGGAGGATGGACTCCTCCCCCCCTCTTGGCCGCACCCCTTCCTTGGAGGAAGGGGCAAGGCTGCGCCCTCCCCCCCTCTAATGCACCTATATAAAGGGGGGCAGGGGGAGGGGGCAGCGCACCAATTGCCCTGGCTCCTCCCTCCTCCCTGCAACACCTCCTCCTCCTCCCGCAGTTGCTTAGCGAAGCCCTGCCGGAGTTCTGCTGCATCCACCACCACACCGTCGTGCTGGATCTTCCTCAACCTCTCCTTCACCCTTGCTGGATCAAGAAGGAGGAGACGTCTCCCGTCCCGTACGTGTGTTGAACGCGGAGGTGCCGTCCGTTCGGTACTAGATCATCGGTGAATTGGATCACGGCAAGTACGACTACCTCATCCACGTTCACTCGAACGCTTCCGTTGCGATCTACAAAGTGGTATGTAGATGCTATCCAATCTGAATACTCATTGCTAGATGAACTCATAGATGGATCTTGGTGAAACCGTAGGAAAAATTTTAATTTTCTGCAACGTTCCCCAACACGATGCTTATGTCAAGAAACTTCAACCTGAAAAGCTCGAACCCAAGTCGGAAAAATGTGTCTTCATAGGATACCCTAAAGAAACTGTTGGGTATACCTTCTACCTCAGATCCGAAGGCAAGATCTTTGTTGCCAAGAATGGATCCTTTCTAGAGAAGGAGTTTCTCTCGAAAGAAGTAAGTGGGAGGAAAGTAGAACTTGATGAAGTGTTACCTCTTGAACCGGAAAATGGGGAAACTCAAGAAAACGTTTCTGAGGTGCCTGCACCGACTAGAGAGGAAATTAATGATGATGATCAAGATACTTCTAATCAAGCTCCTACTGAAATTCGAAGGTCCACAAGGACACGTTTCGCACCAGAGTGGTACGGCAACCCTGTCTTGGAAATCATGTTGTTAGACAACGGTGAACCTTCGAACTATGAGGAAGCAATGGCGGGCCCGGATTCCGACAAATGGCTGGAAGCCATGAAATCCGAGATAGGATCCATGTATGAAAACGAAGTATGGACTTTGACTGACTTGCCCGTTGAGCGGCGAGCCATTGAAAATAAATGGATCTTTAAGAAGAAGACAGACGCGGATGGTAATGTGACCATCTATAAAGCTCGGCTTGTCGCTAAGGGTTATCGACAAGTTCAAGGAATTGACTACGATGAGACTTTCTCACCGGTAGCGAAGCTGAAGTCCGTCTGAATCATGTTAGCAATTGCCGCATTCTACGATTATGAAATATGGCAAATGGACATCAAAACGGCATTCCTTAATGGTTTCCTTAAGGAAGAATTGTATATGATGTAGCCGGAAGGTTTTGTCGATCCTAAGAATGCTAACAAGGTGTGCAAGCTCCAACGCTCGATTTATGGGTTGGTGCAAGCATCTCGGAGTTGGAACATTCGCTTCGATGAGATGATCAAAGCGTTTGGGTTTACGCAGACTTATGGAGAAGCCTGTGTTTACAAGAAAGTGAGTGGGAGCGCTGTAGCATTTCTCATATTATATGTAGACGACATACTTTTGATGGGAAATGATATAGAACTCTTAGACAGCATTAAGGCCTACTTGAATAAGAGTTTTTCAATGAAGGACCTTGGAGAAGCTGCTTATATATTAGGCATCAAGATCTATAGAGATAGATCGAGATGCCTCATAGGTCTTTCACAAAGCACATACCTTGATAAAATATTGAAGAAGTTCAATATGGATCAATCTAAGAAAGGGTTCTTACCTGTGTTACAAGGTGTGAAATTGAGCTCAGCTCAATGTCCGACCACGGCAGAAGATATAGAAGAGATGAGCGTCATCCCCTATGCCTCAGCCATAGGTTCTATTATGTATGCCATGTTGTGTACCAGACCTGATGTAAACCTTGCCGTAAGTTTGGTAGGAAGGTACCAAAGTAATCCCGGCAAGGAACACTGGACAGCGGTCAAGAATATCCTGAAGTACCTGAAAAGGACTAAGGAAATGTTTCTCGTTTATGGAGGTGACGAAGAGCTCGTCGTAAAGGGTTACGTCGACGCTAGCTTCGACACAGATCTGGATGACTCTAAGTCACAAACCGGATACGTATATATTTTGAATGGTGGGGCAGTAAGCTGGTGCAGTTGCAAGCAAAGCGTCGTGGCGGGATCTACATGTGAAGCGGAGTACATGGCAGCCTCGGAGGCAGCACATGAAGCAATTTGGGTGAAGGAGTTCATCACCGACTTCGGAGTCATACCCAATGCGTCGGGGCCAATCAAACTCTTCTGTGACAACACTGGAGCTATTGCACTTGCCAAGGAGCCCAGGTTTCACAAGAAGACCAGGCACATCAAGCGTCGCTTCAACTCCATTCGTGAAAATGTTCAAGATGGAGACATAGAAAATTGTAAAGTGCACACGGATCTGAATGTCGCAGATCCGTTGACTAAACCTCTCCCTAAGGCAAAACATGATCAGCACCAGAACTCTATGGGTGTTCGATTCATCACAATGTAACTAGATTATTGACTCTAGTGCAAGTGGGAGACTGTTGGAAATATGCCCTAGAGGCTATAATAAAAGCATTATTATTATATTTCCTTGTTCATGATAATTGTCTTTATTCGTGCTATAATTGTGTTATCCGGAAATCGTAATACATGTGTGAATAACAGACAACAATATGTCCCTAGTGAGCCTCTAGTTGACTAGCTCGTTGATCGACAGATAGTCATGGTTTCCTGACTATGGACATTGGATGTCATTGATAACGAGATCACATCATTAGGAGAATGATGTGATGGACGAGACCCAATCCTAAACATAGCATAAGATCGCATAGTTCGTTTGCTAGAGTTTTCCAATGTCAAGTATCCTTTCCTTAGACCATGAGATCGTGTAACTCCCGGATATCGTAGGAGTGCTTTGGGTGTGCCAAACGTCACAACGTAACTGGGTGACTATAAAGGTATACTACGGGTATCTCCGAAAGTATCTGTTGGGTTGACACGGATCGAGACTGGGATTTGTCACTCCGCTTGACGGAGAGGTATCACCGGGCCCTCTCGGTAATGCATCATCATAATGAGCTCAATGTGATCAAAGTGTTTGATCACGGGATCATGCATTACGGTACGAGAGAAGTGACTTGCCGGTAACGAGATTGAACGAGGTATTGGGATACCGACGATCGAATCTCGGGCAAGTAAAATACCGATTGACAAAGGGAATCGTATACGGGATTAATTGAATCGTCGACATCGTGGTTCATACGATGAGATCATCGTGGAACATGTGGGAGCCAACATGGGTATCCAGATCCCGCTGTTGGTTATTGCCCGAGAGTCGTCTCGGTCATGTCTGCATGTCTCCCGAACCCGTAGGGTCTACACACTTAAGGTTCGGTGACGCTAGGGTTGTGAAGATATGTATAAGCAGTAACCCGAATGTTGTTCGGAGTCCCGGATGAGATCCCGGACGTCACGAGGAGTTTCGGAATGGTCCGGAGGTAAAGAATTATATATAGAAAGTGATGTTTTGGCCATCGGGACAAGTTTTGGGGTTATCGGTATTGTACCGAGACCACCGAAGGGTCCCGGGGGGTCCACCGGGTGGGGCCACCTGCCTCGGGGGGCCACATGGGCTCTAGGGGGTGCGCCTTGGCCTGCATGGGCCAAGGGGAACCAGCCCCTAGAGGCCCATGCGCCTAGAGGGGGGAAACCCTAAAGAGGGGGGGCGCCCCCTTGCTTAGGGGGCAAGCCCCACCCCTTGGCCGCCCCCCCCCCCTAGGAGATTGCATCTCCTAGGGCCGGCGCCCCCCCCCCTAGGGGGCTATATAAAGGGGGGAGGGGAAAGGGGGCAGCGCACCCTTGCTCCTGGCGCCTCCCTCTCCCTCTCCAATACCTCCTCCTCCTCCGTAGAGCTCGGCGAAGCCCTGTCGGAGTACTGCAGCTCCACCATCACCACGCCGTCGTGCTGCTGCTGGAGCCTTCTTCCCCAACCTCTCCTTTGCCTTGCTGGATCAAGAAGAAGGAGACGTTACGCTGACCGTACGTGTGTTGAACGCGGAGGTGCCGTCCTTTCGGTGCTAGGATCTCCGATGATTTGGATCACGTCGTGTACGACTACCTCATCCCCGTTCGTTGAACGCTTCCGCTCGCGATCTACAAAGTGGTATGTAGATGCAATCTCTCTCCCATGACTCGTTGCTTAGATGAACTCATAGATGGATCTTGGTGAAACCGTTGGAAAAATTTTAATTTTCTGCAACGTTCCCCAACAAAGACGAAGATCTATCTGGGGAGAAAAGTCTCACCCTGGACCGCATCGTCGTTGATGATCAAAGGAGCCATCGGGCCTAAAAGTGACAACACAGAGGAACTCTCAATGAAAGCACCAATGTCGGTGTCAAAACCGGCGGATCTCGGGTAGGGGGTCCCAAACTGTGCGTCTAGGCCGGATGGTAACAGGAGACAAGGGACACGAAGTTTACCCAGGTTCGGGCCCTCTCAATGGAGGTAAAACCCTATTTCCTGCTTGATTAATATTGACGATATGGGTAGTACTGTTGGAGAACGTAGTAATTTCAAAATTTTCCTACGCACACGCAAGATCATGGTGATGCATAGCAACGAGAGGGGAGAGTGTTGTCTACGTACCCTCGTAGACCGAAGCGGAAGCGATTACACAACGTAGAGGAAGTAGTCGTACGTTCTCCTCACGATCCAACCGATCCAGCGCCGTTACTCCGGCGCCTCCGAGTTCTTGACACAC
Source organism: Aegilops umbellulata (assembly GCA_032464435.1). NCBI lineage: Eukaryota > Viridiplantae > Streptophyta > Magnoliopsida > Poales > Poaceae > Aegilops > Aegilops umbellulata. Next base: position 295,735,743 of record CP136060.1, read on the forward strand.
GTACAGCTCGGTGACGCTCCTCGGGCTCCGATCCAGCAAAGCTCCGGGAAGATAGAGTTCCGTCAGCACGACGGCGTGGTGACGACCTTGATGTACTACTATCGCAGGGCTTCGCCTAAGCGCTGCAACAATATGACCGAGGTGGAATATGGTGGAAGGGGGCACCGCACACGGCTAAGGAACGATCTCAAGGATCAACTTGTGTGTCCTAGGGTGCCCCCTGCCCCCGTATATAAATGAGGAGAGGGAGAGGCGTGGCCGGCCCCCAAGGGGTGCGCCAGGTGGAGTCCTACTCCCAACGGGAGTAGGACTCCTCTCCCTTACCTTGTAGGAGAAGGAAGGAGAGAGGAGGAAAGGAAAAAGGGGGGCGCCGCCCCCCCCCCTTCCTTGTCCTATTCGGACTAAGGGGGGAGGGGGCGCGCGGCCTGCCTTGGCCGCCCCTCCTCTTTTCCCTTAGGGCCCATATTGGCCCATTAACCCTCGGGGGGGTTCCGGTAACCCCCGGTACTCCGGTTTTCTCCGAAATCACCTGGAAATATTCCGGTGTCCGAATATATTCGTCCAATATATCGATCTTTATGTCTCGACCATTTCGAGACTCCTCATCATGTCCGTGATCACATCCGGGACTCCGAACAACCTTCGGTACATCAAAATACATAAACTCATAATATAACCGTCATCAAAACCTTAAGCGTGCGGACCCTACGGTTCGAGAACAATGTAGACATGACCGAGACATGTCTCCGGTCAATAACCAATAGCGGGACCTGGATGCCCATATTGGCTCCTACATATTCTACGAAGATCTTTTATCGGTCAGACCGCATAACAACATACGTTGTTCCCTTTGTCATCGGTATGTTACTTACCCGAGATTCGATCGTCGGTATCCAATACCTAGTTCAATCTCGTTACCGGTAAGTCTCTTTACTCGTTCCGTAATACATCATCTCACAACTAACACATTAGTTGCAATGCTTGCAAGGCTTATGTGATGAGCATTACCGAGAGGGCCCAGAGATACCTCTCCGACAATCGGAGTGACAAATCCTAATCTCGAAATACGCCAACCCAACATCTACCTTTGGAGACACCTGTAGTACTCCTTTATAATCACCCAGTTACGTTGTGACGTTTGTTAGTACCCAAAGTGTTCCTCCGGTAAACGGGAGTTGCATAATCTCATAGTCAAAGGAACATGTATAAGTCATGAAGAAAGCAATAGCAACATACTAAACGATCGGGTGCTAAGCTAATAGAATGGGTCATGTCAATCAGATCATTCAACTAATGATGTGACCTCGTTAATCAAATAACAACTCTTTGTCTATGGTTAGGAAACATAACCATCTTTGATTAACGAGCTAGTCAAGTAGAGGCATACTAGTGACACTCTGTTTGTCTATGTATTCACACATGTATCATGTTTCCGGTTAATACAATTCTAGCATGAATAATAAACATTTATCATGAAATAAGGAAATAAATAATAACTTTATTATTGCCTCTAGGGCATATTTCCTTCAAGTACAAGAGTAGATCTACCACGAGATCAAGGAGGCTAAACCCTAGAAGCTAGCCTATGGTATGATTGTTGTATGATGAAGTTGTTGTCCTACGGACTAGAACCCTCCGGTTTATATAGACACCGGATAGGGTTAGGGTTACACAAAGTCGGTTACAATGGTAGGAGATATTGAATATCCGCATCACCAAGCTTGCCTTCCACGCCAAGGAAAGTCCCATCCGGACATGGGAGGAAGTCTTCAATCTTGTATTTTCATAGTCCTGGAGTCCGGCTGAAGGTATAGTCCGGCTACCCGAACACCCCATAATCCAGGACTCCCTCACAAGAGCTCCCCCTAAATTTGTGAATAGTTTAAGATTTGCTTTGGACTGCAAATGCACAATGAGTTAGGATCATGGGTTACTCTTCCATGTCACATACATCTTGGTGGAGCGCTCAAAATGATAATAATTAAATGCATGCACTCATCACCAAGCAGAGTGAATGATCATATAGGGATAAAATGATAATGTCATCCAACAAGCATTAATGTAGCATCTGATCAAACACACATGATCATCCAAGTGTCACACACAAGCATAAAGTATCTCAATCAAGCAACCACCAAAGCAAGAGAGAATAAAAAGCAACGCTCTCTCTCGAAGCCTATGATCTATACATTTTTCTCCCCCTTTGGCAACAAGTTACCAAAAAGTTCATAGAAAATGCATAGCACTAAATCATCTCTCAGGCTTGGTCTTCAGGTGGTGGTGTCCGGAGAACTCCAAGAATGAAGGCTTCAGTCGATGTAGATGGAGCTGGTGGCACTGAAGCTATAGCTAGTGCAGATGAAGTGGCTCTGGTGTTTGTTACTGGCACTGCAGTTGACCTCTGAGCTCTAGGCACTCTGGCAAATGCCTCAGTGGTTGTCTTTCCCTTCCTCTCCTGCATATCATCCTGAAGTTGCTCCACAACAGACTGGATCTCAGTTACCTTCACATCCATGTCATAGAACCTCTGCTCCATGATTCTTTCCAAGCTCTCCTGGTTTCGAGTCAGGGTGGCCAGTCCTTTCTCAATCCTTAGAGTGGATGCAATCAAGTAGCCAAGCTGATCTTGCTTGCTCTTCAGAAGATACTGAGATGCCTCTTCCATGGTTGGCATCTTTGCAGCTTTCTCAGCCTTTGCCTTCTCCCTCTTGGCTTGAACTTGCACAGAAGATGGTTCATCCTCATTCATAACCACTTGGTTGTCCTCAAAATCTGGATAGATAGGCAAGTGCTCCTTGTCCAACAAGTATGTGCGTGTGCCCATCTTGGAGTTAATCAACTCCTGGATCTATGGGGCATACCCACAACTTCTCTTTTGGTCAGCAGTTGTCCTCTTGATAGTTTCAACTATAAGACTCATGACCTTGAACTTTTGTGGCACATCAAATATATGTAGCAGATTGATGGAGTGGCCTCTGATCATTCTGTGATCACCAGACTTGGGCAAAAGAGTTTGCCTGAGTATCCAATTGATAGTAGGCAGTCCTGATAGCAGGTGTTTCACTGATCCAAATTGGTGAGTCTCAAGATCTGCATCTGGAATCTCCTTGTACATGCTAGTAATGGAGTTGCGATCCTTCTTCTTTTTGGCATCGACATCCAAGTAATCTTCATTCTCCTCAGGAGCATTGATCAAATGAGCCCATTCTGCTACTGTTGACTGGTATCGAGTGCCTTCAGACATCCAGACTATCTTGCCATCTGGGTAGAAGTGAGCTGTGGAGTAGAACTGCATGATGAGCTCGCCATTCCACTTTATGAGCTTCTGAGCCACAAACTCATCAACTCCACAAGCCTTGAAACTGTCATATACACCTGGATAGTGTTCTTAATTCTCCTTGATCTACTTCCAGTCGACCCATCTCATGTCACATACTATTGGTTTCTTGTCAAGCAGCAGTGTCTCATAAAAATCCTGATGTTCCTTGGTATGAAACCTGTAGTCCATAGCAGTTCTTCTCCTGGTGGCATATGGATCTGACTCTCTCCATAGCCTCAATCATGAGTCCTTCCTGATCTTCATGTTTTCTGCTACAGGATGATCATCATTATGATATGAATTTTTGGCTTTAACTTCCTCAGAACATGTGCATCATCATCTTCTTCAGCAACAGTTTCAGGCACTGGGGCCTTGTTTTTCTCAGCAGCTGGAATGTTCCCGATACTCCTCTTTGGTGCAGACTTGGGTTTTGGAGCAGCTGGCTTGGGAGCTTCTTTGGGCTTAGATGAAGTAGCCCCTGACTTGATAGCATCACCCATGAGCTTCTGGGCTTTAGGTGCTGGTGCAGCAACCTCTTCCTCTTCTTCTTCAGAGTCTCTCCTCATAGAGGGTTTGCCAAGAAATCTGGTAGTAGTGGTTCTAACTCTCTTTTTCTTCTTGTCTTGGCCAACAGCTTCCTCTTCTGACTCAGTGGTAAACTTCATGGTTTCTCCAGTGGCAACCTTCCTAGGTTTGGAAGTGGGAACCCTTCTTGTAGGTGCCTTCTTCTGCATTCCTGGCTTAGTGGCTGCAGCTGAGCCATACTCCTTTTTCAGCACTTTCTTCTTGGAAGTGGCCTCATCCTCAACTGGCACATAGTCTTCATCCTCAGACTCAGAAGTTTTCTTCTTTCTGGCCCTGGTGGCAGCTTTGGGTAGGTTGCTTGGGGTGCTCCTGCTTCCCTCATCTGATCTGCTAGAGGGACTAGTGCCCTCACTCATGTGAATCTGCTCTTCTGACTTGTTCTGACTGTCACTTTGATCAGACATGATACAAACTCTGACAATTGTCCCTGTGAATAGAGTATAGATGAGGTAGAGTGGATAAGCATCACAAAATATAGAGGTTTTTGCAAATGAATGAATCAAAAACTTAGTTTTAGTTTTCCTCAGAAAGCATTTCGGATCAACCGATTTGTAAACTCGGTGATACCGAAGCAGCTGTTGGAACCTAAACTCGTGAACTCGATCAGACCGAGTCATAGTTCGGTGGCACCGAGACTGCTAGGGTTTCACAAAGTCCTGAACTCGGTCACACCGATTTTCAATTCTCGGTCAGACCGAGAATCTCATGTGCATTGGCTTGAGCCGAATCGTGGTACTGAGTTCCACAACTCGGTTGGTCCGAGATGGTTTCGGCGGAAACCTAACCCTAAATTTTCAAATCATCTCTAATCTACGGAGTATTTTTGACTGGATAAGATAGTTTCAATCGTGGCAAGATTCATGGCGAACACAATGTGCTAGGAATCAGATAAGGATAGCACAGTGATCAAGTTCATACCCTAGTTCAGCGATGAACTCGCTACAGCGGCAACGGCGGAGATGATTCCCGTTGACGGCGGCGGAGACCAGCGGCAGGAGGCAACTGGCGACGAGGAGGGTGATCCGGAGACCCTGGAGGCAGAGAGGGCTAAGCGCGGGCGAAAGAGTTCGGAGAAAATTTCCAAAATTTTGCCCGTGGGTATATATAGCCTGACCCTGTCGGTGTGACCGAGTGGAACAACTCGGTGGCACCGAGATGCATAACTACAAGCAGTTACTGCAACTCGGTGTGACCGAAAATTTCAAATTAGTTGCACCAAGATTGAAAACCTAGATCGACTTAGTGATCTCGGTATGACCGCAGACCGAAACGCACAAAGAAGTTTTGGAAGTTTAAGTCTATGACGAATCGGGGACTCCGAGTGCTCCTCACACAGAGTGGTTCGAATCTAACTTGATCAAATTTTGTGATGTAGCATGAATAGAGTTTGAGACGAGAAAAGCATAGATAGCTACAGAAGGTTCTTAGGCATTCTTGTCCATCCACTTGGCAAGAGAAAAGAGACACCAATCAATCAAAACAACAAGTGGATGGCCTTGAATGAGTAAATTATGCAACCAACATGCTCACACAATAAAATGGCAATTGAAATATGTAGCAAAGCATGCACAACCAATTCTAGCATCTATCAAGCAATTGGCGATGACTAGGTCATCTATATATGAGTATATTGACTTAGGAGTCAAATGAGAACATTTGATCATAGGTAATACTCATCGTTTAAGCACAAGTGGGGTTACCACTTTTACATAAAGCGTTGTTGTTTTCACACCATTAGAGTTGCTTTAGCTTAATTCTTAGAGTAAAGCTCCCCCTAGATGTGAGATCCCCCCTAAGAGGGATGAACTAACCTTGGATTTTGTCGATGATGACTTCATGTAGATGTTGAAGATGTGGATGCTCAATGTTGATGTAGATCATTTGGAGCTATCCTTTGGAGCGAGTTGCACTTTCAATACCTACACGGGTTAGTCCCACAAGGAACAAACAAGGATATCCATAGACATAGAGTGATGCACACACAAGATGATGTCTATGAAAGCTTTAGGTTACCTTGTCCCTTGTCTTACCAACAAGAGGCTTTATGACTCCTTGAACTAGTGCAAGATGTGTAAGTTGATTGCACTCCTTCTTGCCAAAATGATAAGAGTGAATTATGTTGGCGGAGTCACCCTCAAGAACTCTCTAGTTCTTCTTCTTCAGGATCCACACCATCTTGATGGGAATCCTCGGAGTTGTAGTTGTACTTGATGAAGTGGAACTTGATGTAGTCTTGGGAACCCACTTGATCACGGCCTTAGGAGCTTCTTCAAATGCATCAATTTCCTCTTGAAGCTTGTCCTTGCCTTTTTGCTTGTGGTCTTGTGGTGGAAGATCATCTTCAGCTTGTGTCCCTTTGAAAGAAGTAGGGTCATACTTCTCTTGTTGGGGAACAAACTTCGTCTTGAGGTATTGATCTTCTTCCCACTCAACTCCATTGGCATTGAACTTTTGTTCAAAACCAACACCTTGGTTCTTCCGATGCCTTCCTTGCTTGCGTACAATTTCCTCGAATTGCTTACTCCCGGCAAGGCTCTTGTAGACACCTTTCTCTATAATTCCCTTCAGTAAGCTATTTTCTTGCTCAAGTGTAACTTGGCTAAGAGAATCATTAGTGGAATCAAGAGAACTACTAGAAGCAACAACATTGGATTTAGCATGATTATTGTTACTACTAGAGGAAGAATCTTTCTTGTTCTTGTTACTAGACTTGACTTGAGGCATGTAAGTGGATAAGAGTAAATGCTTGGCAATGTAAGAAGAACTTTTCTTGCGAAGATCATCATTGATTGCCTTTAAGAACTCATGCTCTTGCTCAAGGTTGAGCTTTTCAAAACGTAATTTCTCATGAGTCCTTAAAAGTTCTCGATGATCTCCTAAGATAGTTTCATGAACTAACTTAAGAGTGTTTAGTTCTTTAGTTAGAGACTCAATCTTCTCCTTATCATTGTCATTCATTTCATCTTGATTAGCATGATTAATTGACGTTTCATCATAGTATTCATCACTAGAGTTGTCAACAAGTAAATCATCATCACCTAGCAAGTCATCTTCATCACTATTGAAATCAACATACTCGGGGTGTGCTACCTTTGGACCTTTGGCAATGAAGCATCTCCCAATTCCTTCATTTGGTGAATCAAATATGTCATAGGAGTTGGTTGACACAAGTGCTAGACTGGCAACACCTTCATCTTGAGTATATTCGGAGTCCGAGTGATAGCTTCTCTCGGAGTGATTGTCGGAGTCGGAGCCGGATATCCATTCACCAACATGAGCTTGATGTCTTCGTTTTGTGTAGCTCCTTGATGACTTGTCCTTTCTTTCCGAATCATTGCTTCTCCGTGAGGGTCTTCGTTCATAACGATCAATCTCTACTCCTTCTTTCTCTAGGTGGTGATTCTTCTCTCCTACTTCTTCTTTTGGGAGAATCTTCTCTTCTCTTGTAGGGGGCCGTACACACATTGGAATAGTGTCAGGGCCTTCCACAATTGTAGCAGTTTCGCTCTCGACTAGAAGATCTTTTGTCATTGTAGGACCTTGACTTGGAGCTTCTCTCTTTGCTTCTATTCTTGTAGAATTTGTTGAAGTTCTTCACCATTAAGCTTAATTCTTCATTGAAGGTTTGTTTCTCACTTGATGATGTGGGGGCTTCACATGAGGCTTTGTAAGCACCACTTGATTTGTTGTGAATTTCCTCTTTATCCTTGAGTGACATCTCATGAGCAACAATTCTTACAATGACTTCCGTTGGCTTGAGATCTTTGTAATTGGGCATCATTTGAATCAATGTGCACACGGTATCATATTTTCCATCCAAGGCTCTTAGGATCTTCTTGATCATGAATCTGTCGGTCATCTCTTCACTTCCTAAGCCAACAATCTCATTTGTGATAAGAGCAAGCCTAGAGTACATTTCAGCGACACCTTCACCATCCTTCATTTTGAACTTTTCAAGTTGACTTTGAAGCACATCCAACTTGGATTCCTTGACGGAGTCGGTACCTTCATGCATGTCAATCAATGTATCCCAAATTTCCTTTGCATCCTCAAGACGGCTGATTTTGTTGAATTCTTCAGGGCACAATCCGTTGAAGAGGATATCACAAGCTTGAGCGTTGTATTGCAGCATTTTCAACTCTTCCGCGGTGGCTTCACGATTCGGTTCTCTCCCATCAAAGAATTCACCTTGCAAGCCAATACACACAATAGCCCAAACGGCGGGTTATGTCCAAGAATATGCATTTTCATCTTATGCTTCCAACTAGCAAAATTAGTACCATCAAAGTAAGGACCTCTACGGTGATAATTTCCCTCGCTAGACACCATACTCTCCTAGGTTGTGAAAACAAGGCTATGACCACCAAAAGCTATGGAAATCAAAGCAAATGGAGACCAAAGCTCTGATACCACTTGTAGGATCGAAAGTATGTCTAGAGGGGGGTGATTAGACTACTTGACCAAATAAAAATCTATCCTTTTCCCAATTTTAGTCTTTGGCAGATTTTAGCTATCTTAGCACAAGTCAAGCAATCTTAACACAATTCAAGCAAGCATGCAAAGAGTCTATGAGCAGGGGAAAGTAAAGCATGCAACTTGCAAGAATGTAAAGGGAAGGGTTTGGAGAATTCAAACGCAATTGGAGACATAGATGTTTTTGTCGTGGTTCCGATAGGTGGTGCTATCGTACATCCACGTTGATGGAGACTTCAACCCACGAATGGTAACGGTTGCGCGAGTCCACGGAGGGCTCCACCCACGAAGGGTCCATGAAGAAGCAACCTTGTCTACTCCATCATGGCCATCGCCCACGAAGGACTTGCCTCACTAGCGGTAGATCTTCACGAAGTAGACGATCTCCTTGCCCTTACAAACTCCTTGGTTCAACTCCACAATCTTGTCGGAGGCTCCCAAGTGACACCTAGCCAATCTAGGAGACACCACTCTCCAAGAAGTAACAAATGGTGTGTTGATGATGAACTCCTTGCTCTTGTGCTTCAAATGATAGTCTCCCCAACACTCAACTCTCTCTCACAGGATTTGGATTTGGTGGAAAGAAGATTTGAGTGGAAAGCAACTTGGGAAGGCTAGAGATCAAGATTCATATGGTGGGAATGGAATATCTTGGCCTCAACACATGAGTAGGTGGTTATCTCTCAGAAAATGTGCATTGGAAGTGTAGATATGTTCTGATGGCTCTCTCGATGAATGAAGAGTGGGTGGATGGGTATATATAGCCTCCACACAAAAACTAACTGTTACACACAATTTACCAATCCCGGTGAGACCGAATTAAGAAACTCGGTCAGACCGATTTAGCAAACCTAGTGACCGTTAGGATTTTCGATAGGACTAAAACGCAACTCGGTAGGACCAATATGGTTAGGGTTAGGGCATAACGTAATCTCGGTGTGACCGATCACACAAACTCGGTGGGACCGATTTTGGTAATAAGCTAACCAGAGAGTTGGTCAGGTAAACTCGGTGGGACCGATTTGCTCATTTCGGTGAGACCGAAATGTTACAAAGGGGAAACAGAGAGTTTACATTGCAATCTTGGTGGGACCGATCGCTCATCTCGGTAGGACCGAAACGTTATGAAGGGAAACAGAGAGATTACAACCCCATCTTGATGTGACCGAGATCCCTATCGGTGAAACCGATTTGCCTAGGGTTTGTGGCAGTGGCTATGACATCTGAACTCGGTGGTGCCGGATAGAAAGAATCGGTGGGGCCGAGTTTGACTTTTGGTTTGGGTTAAATGTGGATGTGGGAAGGTAGTTGAGGGTTTTGGAGCATATCACTAAGCACTATGAAGCAAGAACCTCATCAAGCAACATCTCATCCCTCCTTGATAGTATTGGCTTGTCCTATAGACTCAATGTGATCTTGGATCACTAAAATATAAAATATAGAATCTTAAGCTTTGAGCTTGAGCCAAACTTTTTGTCCTTAGTATTTTGAGGGGTCCACATTCCTCATCCATGCCATGCCATTCACTGAGCTTTTCCTGAAATATTAATATTGGAATACTATTAGCTCAATGAGCTATATGTTGTTAGGATTTACCAAAACCACCCAGGGATAGTTGCACTTTCATCTTCCCCCTCATCGCTAGAGGCAATCTCCTTACTGAGTCTTCACCATCATCCAGGTTCAGTCCGAACCATTCTGGTGGCGCCTCGGCGCCGTTCTCGTTCAGCTCAGGGACAAAGTCACCGGTGTTGGTATACCCGGTGATCGCTAATGCGCGAATAGTGATATCACTCTCCACCGCCGCTAGCTCAGCGTCGGCTTCCTGCCGAAACGTGGCCAAGTGGGCTATATCTAGCCTAGGATACCACGCCTTGGCGAACTCCAAGGCCCGTCGCGCTCCTGCTCGGGCCGCGGAGCCCTTCCACACCTCAAGACGGCTGGTGGCCACTTCCAACCAGTTGGTGGTTCGACTGGGCGTGCGTGGGGCTTGCCTATCTAGCCAGAGGGCGGAGACTGCCTGAGCCCCAGCACGCTGCAGCTGGCGGAGCATCCGGTGGGCCAGCTGGAGACGAGCTTGAATGCTAAGGAGCTGCTCGCCAAGGGTTCGAGGGGCGTCGGCGGCAATCTTCGCGCCCTCCACCCTTCGCTCCTCGTGGCGAGCCTCAATGGCCTGGTTGGCAACGGCGGAGTGGTCGGGGAAGAAGTCTACACAAGCAAACAAGAAGTCAAGAGTCAGAAGCTAGAAGCCGGCTCGCTCGATAGCCAGCAGTCGAGAGAAGAGAAGAAAGCTCACCATCAATTATGTCTTTGATCTAGCCATAGCCAGCGGTCAGTGCCGCCTCCATCTCAGCCCAACCAGAGCGCTCGGTCTCAAACTCAGCCAGGAGTTTGGCTTCGTTGTCCTTTGCCTGCTTCAGGGTCGTCTTGTGACGCTCCGCTTGGTCCTTCAATTCCTTGGCCAGGCGGTCGCGCTCCTAGGCCACCCTGTTGCACTCGTCCTCCTTGGCACGCAGTGCGGTGTTGGCCTCGCCCAGTTGCTGTTGCAAGATGGCGTTGGTCTCTTCAAGAACAAGAAAGAAAAGATATCAACAATCTAGAAAGAAGAAAAGTAATTACCGGAAGATCCGACCCGACTGCTCAGCAATCGACTCGCATCTCGGGGACTACAGCCCGCGGGTGCGCTGACGTGCCCTCGCGGAGAAAAGAAGATGGAGTGCTTACTCTGGCTTTCCGTCAAATCAGCGGTCCAACTCCCGGACATGGGTGTTGAAGGTGGCCACGCGGATGTTGTGGTAGTCCTGCAACAAAGCAACAGAAAGAGAAGTTCCAAGCTGCTTGCTCAGCAGCCGGCCCAGAACTCGAGGACTACACCCATTGGGTGCGCTGGCGCGCCCCCACCGAAGATTACAGGAATCGAAAGCAAGAAGAAAGTTACGTACCCGAACGGTGGCCCACGTCTTCACGAGCGCCTTCATGCATTGTGAGAGGGCGCTAGCTTCGGCCTTGAAATCGGCCTGGACATCTTGCGCTGCCTTGATCAAGGCGCTCGTCCCGCCCCCGTGCACCCACTCGGCCGGCGCGGCGCTAGTGGCTTTGGCTTCAGGGGCCGATGAACTGGCGCTCTCGACCTCCATCGGCCTCGGCGCCGATGTAGCTTTCTCCGCATGACGACGGGCCGGAGTGCGGGCCGTGGGAGCCGAGCCCACCACCAGCTCACCTCCGGTTGGCGTCACCAATAGGGCGGCTGGCTGGCTGCCCTGCGCATCCGCAATCGGCGGTCACCGAGGCACCTCCACTTCTAGCAAGACAGCATCGCCGCCTTCCCTCTCCATGACTAGCTACTCATCGCCGGCTACTCCAGCTGGCGCCAAGATCTCTGGCGCTGGTGGCGCAGAGCGCAGGGGGGTTGGGATCTGCTGGTGTGCGGCATCTTCTGCCCGTTTCTTCACCGCGGCGTCGGCTTGGGCCTTGGTTGCGGCGTCTGCGTCCGCTTGCGCCGCCTTGGCTGCGGCTGCCTTGTTGGCCTCCGCCTTCTTGGCGGTGGCTTCCTTCTCCTCCCGCACCTCCCGTGCGTTCCTTTCCTGCGCCTCCCGGAGATCGGCGGCCGGGTCTATACGGTGGTTGTTGGTGGAGCCCTCCGCCGCCCTGACGACGGAGGCTGAGGTCGACTGCTCAAGAGAGAGCGGGGCCTTGCTCAAGAGAAGGGCGAGAAGGAGTTTCAGAAGGAGTCGACAAGATAAAAGAATAAAAGAAGACACAAGAGAAGTTGGAAACTTATGCCGACACCATCGGAGGCTGCTTGGGGGCCTTCTAGAACTTGGCCGCCTTCGCGGAGGCCTCACGCCGCTTGGTTGCAGTAGCCGTGTTCTTGGCCGCAGCGGCCGAGTGCTTGGGCTTCTTGGGGTGGCTACCGAACAGCAGCACGCCTCGGTGTTTCGACCCACCGCCTGGTGCGGTTGGTGCGGCTGAGGAGCTTGCGCTTGCCCTGTCGGAAGGCAGTGGCGCGGCGCAGCACCTCCTGCTCCTCCTCGTCGTCATCTAACTAGTCCTCCACGCCGCCTCCTCCTCCGGAGCCGCCTGCCCCACCGCCGCCGCCTGTGGCGTCGTCCTCCAGGGCGGCCGCCCCCAAGTCGGGGTCCGCCACGTCGCTCACTTCCCGGTCCGGCATGTAGTCGACATTGACCTCCAACTGGGAGGGGAGGACCTGCATCATGGTCGAGCTGGTCAGTCAGCAAGAGAGAACCCGACAAGAGAGAACCCTACAAGAGGGAGAGAAAAGAATCAAGAGCTTACCATAGGCGGCGGATCTGCGCGGGAGTACGGCCGCTTGTCGAACCGCCACTTCCCCACCTCGACCTTGAGGACGGCAATCTCGTTCACCAGATGGGCCACCTCGGCAGTCGGCATCTCCTTGGTGCACATCTGGCATGGATCGCGATGCCCACTCATCTGGCTTATGATGTGAGGTTGGCCCTGAAGCGAGAGGACTCGGCGCACCACGAAGGCAACTAGCAAGTCGGACGCCTTGAGGCCCTCCGACTCCATCATCACCTTGAGGCGGGCGATGGCGGCGGAGGCGTCGGCCGACAACAGCTTTGGCTTGAAGCCCCAATTGGTGCGGGGCTCGGCAGGCGGACCGACCATGTAAGCTGGCAGGTTGATGAAGTCGATCGTCGGGTTGACGTTCTTCACGTAGAAGTACAACTTTTGCCACAGCTTGACCGACTGTATTAGCTTGATGGCTGGGAAGGCGTTTCTGTGACCCGGGCGCCACACAGCAACGAAAGCTCCGCACTGAGCCGCCTCCTCCTTGACGACGGTGCCGAGTTTGGTGTAGAAGAAAGCCCCCCAGAGCTTGATGGTGGGGAGGATGCCGAGATACCCCTCGCAGAGGGTGACGAAGGCCGACAGTAGCACCATCACGTTCGGTGTGAGGTGGTGCCGCTCGAGTCCGTAGAAGGTCATGAACGAGCGAAGGAAGCCGCTCGCCGGCAGGCCGAAGCCATGGAGGAAGTGCGAGCAGAAGATGACGTGCTCATCTTCCTCTGGCACCGGCGAGATCTCATCGGCGGGCGGCACGCGCACCTTGACGTAGCCCGCTCCGGGCAGCCGTCGTGTGTCGCGGAGGAACGTGAGATGGTCTTCATGGACGTTGGAGCCGTCCCCGTCGCCGGAGCGCTCCATGGTGGCTCGAGCTTGACAAAGGAGAAGGAGGGTGACGTGCACGCGAGCTCTCCGTGGAGCAGAGAGAGGGCTTAGAGAGGAGAAGCTCGAAGGCGACGGCGAGCCACGGCAGCACTTCGACGGAGCGCGAGTGCGGCGGCGGCGAATAAGAGGAAGAAGCTAGAGGAGGTGAGGGAGAGGAGAGCGCGCGTGCCTTTGCCGCTCCCCTCCTCCCCCGATTTATAGCCCCTGGCTGCGAAGCCGAGGGGGCGGGGCGTGGGGTCGTGGGATTAACTGCGCCCACGTCCCCACGACCCCGCATTTACCGCGCGATAAGGGCACGTGGTAATGGCGCGAGGGATCCCAACCGCCCTGCCTCGGCCGCAGCAGATCCACGCGCGCGCCAAGGCCTGGTAGTGGCGGGCCCGGCCTGCAGCATGTCCCTTCACCCTCATGGGCTGGCAGGCCGGCCCGGCTGGCTGACGCCACATGGCGTGCGAGCGGCGGGCGGCATGCCTAAATGCCTAGCTAGCGCTCCACTTGGCTCCTGCCTTGATGGTTCAAAATTCATCAAGCAGCCATCTGCCGCATCTGACTCCCAGCAATCGGTGTGCCAGAAGACGGATAAGATGAGCAAACAAGACTACTCAGAGTAGGAAGCTGCAGGGGCACCCCACCTTGTCGGCCGCGCCAACCCACCAGCTTCGGGGACTACTACCGGAGTTATTGGCCATGGGTAGCCTCATCTGCCCCCATGACATTTCAAGACATCAGGGCCGACTGCGCCCCTCGAGCCTCAAAGCTTGGTCGTCTCCTTCTCATGGCCGGCTAGTCCAAGCGACCGGCTGCCGGAAGGCGGAGGACCCCAGAAGACGGCCACGAAGCGGGCCGACTCCTAGCGAGCGGCCTCCAGAGAGGTCGGCTCCTAGCAGGCGGCCCCAGGCGCCCTCAAAGTCTGCACCCTCTTAAGCATGACGGGACGGGGCGTGGCTACAGCGAAGCCTGCCACCCTCGAATCTGGGGCGGGTCGTGGCCACAGTGCGCCGCACCAGCCGGAGATCTCCTGCACGGCGCGACACTGTGGTCCCTCCGCCCGTGAGATCACCCAAGTCAGAAGGGGCCATGCTCCCATGACGGGCTGTCGGTACGGCCTGCAGGCGGCGGGCCCTACCTGCCCGTGAGGAACCTGAAGGCGACTAGCCTCGGCCAGTTGGCCAAGGGGGAGGTCGGCACCCAGAAGGCGGCCCTCCCTCTTCCTAGGATTCCGGGCGCCACTAACCAGACGAGATGGGGAATGGCTACAGTGAACGCCCGCCAAGCGGCAGGACTGTAGCCACGCCCTCCCCGACAAAGCAAGCGTCATTAGAAGCACGGCTACAGTGATGAGCAGCCGGCAAGGCCCGCATACGGTGGGCGCGGCCTGTCGGCCAAGTACAAGACAGCCGGCAGGGCCCACCAGTCGGCGAGCCCTAGTAGCCAACGGAGAAGCCGGCCACAAGAGACACTGATGGCCTGGGCCTACACCCGGCCAGTTTACCATTGTACCCCTGGGGGTAGGCCTATATAAACCCCCAGGTCACCCATGCAAAGGGTTCAGACCCTTAGACTACACAACCACACACGTAGAGAGAGGAGAGAGCTAGCCTTGCCCTTCTTCCTCCTCTAGCAAACAGCTCAATGAGCAACTTGTAGCTACTTGTTGAGATAGTGATCATGCGGAGACCCCGCAGAGCAGGACTAGGGGTGTTATCTCCTAGGAGAGCCCCGAACCTGGGTAAAGTTCGTCGGCGTACGTGTCTACGCCTCATCCTGCTTCCTGGCACCGGCGACGTCTCACTATCCCCCACCATGATAAGCCACCCGTTGGCATATGTCGCACCAAAACCCCGACAGAGAGGAGCTCCTTCTCTAGAAAGGATGCATTCTTAGCAACGAATATCTTGCCTTTAGATCTGTGATAGAAGGTGTACCCAACTGTCTCCTTTGGGTATCCTATGAAGACACATTTCTCCAATTTGGGTTCGAGCTTATGAGGTTGAAGCTTTTTCACATAAGCATCACAACCCCAAACTTTAAGAAACGACAACTTGGGTTTCTTGCCAAACCACAATTCATATGGTGTCGCCTCAACGGATTTAGATGGTGCCCTCTTTAACGTGAATGCAGCTGCCTCTAAAGCATAACCCCGAAATGATAGCAGTAAATCAGTAAGAGACATCATAGATGGCACCATATCTAATAAAGTGCCGTTACAACGTTCGGACACACCATTACGCTGTGGTGTTCCAGGTGGCTTGAGTTGCGAAACTATTCCACATTGTTTCAAATGAAGACCAAACTCATAACTCAAATATTAACCTCCATGATCAGATTGCATAAACTTTATTTTCTTGTTACAATGATTTTCCACTTCACTATGAAATTCTTTGAACTTTTCAAATGTTTCACTTATCTTTCATCAAGCAGATATACCGATATCTGCTCAAATCAATAACGATACCCGCCGCAAGCCTCAACACTCGTTGGACCACATACATTAGTATGTATTATTTCCAATAAGTCTGTTGCTCGCTCCAATATTCCGGAGAACAGAGTCTTAGTCATCTTTCCCATGAGGCATGGGTCGCAAGCATCAAGTGATTCATAATCAAGTGATTCCAAAAGCCCATCAGCATGGAGTTTCTTCATGCGCTTTACACTAATATGACCCAAACGACAGTGCCACAAATAAGTTGCACTATAATTATTAACCTTGCATCTTTTGGCTTCAATATTATGAATATGTATATCACTACAACCGAGATTCGACAAAAATAGACCACTCATCAAGGGTGCATGACCATAAAAGATATTACTCATATAAATAGAACAATCATTATTCTCGGATTTAAATGAATAACCGTCTCGCATCAAACAAGATCCAGATATAATGTCCATGCTTAACGCTGGCACCAAATAACAACTATTCAGGTCTAAAACTAATCTCGACGTTAGATGTAGAGGTAGCGTGCCGACCGCGATCCCATCGACTTTGGAACCATTTCCGACGTGCATCGTCACCTCGTCCTTAGCCAATCTTCGTTTAATCTATAGCCCCTGTTTCGAGTTGCAAATATGAGCAACAGAACCAGTATCAAATACCCAAGCGCTACTACGAGCATTAGTAAGGTACACATCAATAACATGTATATCAAATATACCTTTCACTTTGCCATCCTTCTTATCCGCCAAATACTTGAGGCAATTCCACTTCCAGTGACCAGTCCCTTTGTAGTAGAAGCACTCAGTCTCAGGCTTAGGTCCAAACTTGGGCTTCTTCACTTGAGCAACAACTTGCTTGCCGTTCTTCTTGAAGTTCCCCTTCTTCCCTTTGCCCTTCTTCTTGAAACTAGTGGTCTTGTTAACCATCAACACTTGATGCTCCTTCTTGATTTCTACCTTTGCGGCCTTTAGCATCGCGAAGAGCTCGGGAATTGTCTTATCCATCCCTTGCATATTATAGTTCATCACGAAGCTTTTGTAGCTTGGTGGAAGTGATTGAAGAACTCTGTCAATGACACTATCATCAGGAAGATTAACTCCCAGTTGAGTCAAGTGGTTGTGGTACCCAGACATTCTGAGTATATGTTCACTGACAGAACTATTCTCCTCCATTTTGCAGCTATATAACTTATTGGAGACTTCATATCTCTCAGTCCGGGCATTTGCTTGAAATATTAACTTCAACTCCTGGAACATCTCTATGCTCCATGACATTCAAAACATCGTTGAAGTCCCGATTCTAAGTTTTAAAGCATTGCACACTGAACTATCGAGTAGTCATCAGCTTTGCTCTGCCAGATGTTCATAACGTCCGGAGTTGCTCCTACAGTGGGTCTTGCACCTAGAGGTGCTTCCAGGATGTAATTCTTCTATGCAACAATGAGGATAATCCTCAAGTTACAGACCCAGTCCGTGTAGTTGCTACCGTCATCTTTCAACTTAGCTTTCTCTAGGAACGCATTAAAATTCAAGGGAACGGTAGCACGGGCCATTGATCTACAACAACATAGACATGCAAAATACTACCAGGTACTAAGGTCATGATAAATTAAAGTTCAGTTAATCATATTACTTAAGAACTCCCACTTAGATAGACATCCCTCTAGTCATCTAAATGATCACGTGATCCATATCAACTAAACCATGTTCGATCATCACGTGAGATGGAGTAGCTTTCAATGATGAACATCACTATGTTGATCATATCTACTATATGATTCACGTTTGACCTTTCGGTCTCAGTGTTCTGAGGCCATATCTGCATATGCTAGGCTCTTCAAGTTTAACCCGAGTATTCTGCGTGTGCAAAACTGGCTTGCACCCGTTGTATGTGAACGTAGAGCTTATCACACCCGATCATCATGTGGTGTCTCAGCATGACGAACTGTAGCAACGGTGCATACTCAGGGAGAACACTTGTACCTTCAAATTTAGTGAGGGATCATCTTATAATGCTACCGCCGCACTAAGAAAAATAAGATGCATAAAGGATAAACATCACATGCAATCAAAATAAGTGATATGATATGGCCATCATAATCTTGTGCCTTTGATCTCCATCTCCAAAGCACCGTCATGATCACCATCGACCAGCTTGACACCTTGATCTTCATTGTAGCATCGTTGTCGTCTCGCCAACTATTGCTTCTACAACTATCACTACCGCTTAGTGATAACGTAAAGCAATTACATGGTGATTGCATTTCATACAATAAAGCGACAACCATATGGCTCCTGCTAGTTGCCGATAACTGTTACAAAACATGATCATCTCATACAACAATCTATAGCATCACGTCTTGACCATATCACATCACAGCATGCCCTGCAAAAACAAGTTAGATGTCCTCTACTTTGTTGTTGCAAGTTTTACGTGGCTGCTATGGGTTTCTAGCAAGAACCGTTCTTACCTACGCATCAAAACCACAATGATTTTTTGTCAAGTGTGATGTTTTAACCTTCAACAAGGACCGGGCGTAGTCAAACTCGATTCAACTAAAGTTGGGGAAACAGACACCCACTGGCCACCTGTGTGCGAAGCACGTCGGTAGAACCAGTCTCATGAACGCGGTCATGTAATGTCGGTCCGGGCCGCTTCATCCAACAATACCGTTGAATCAAAGTAAGACGTTGCTGGTAAGCAGTATGACTATTATCGCCCACAACTCATTGTGTTCTACTCGTGCATATAACATCTACGCATAGACCTGGCTCGGATGCCACTATTGGGGAACACAGTATTTCAAAAAAATAACCTACGATCACACAAGATCTATCTAGGAGATGCTTAGCAACGACCGGGGAGAGTGTGTCCACGTACCCTCGTAGACCGAAAGCGGAAGCGTTTAGTAATGCGGTTGATGTAGTCGAACGTCTTCCTGATCCAACCGATCCAAGCACCGAACGTACGACACCTCCGCGTTCAGCACACGTTCAGCTCAATGACGTCCCTCGAACTCTTGATCCAGTTGAGGCCGAGGGAGAGTTCCGTCAGCACGACAGCGTGGCGACGGTGATGATGAAGTAACCGACGCAGGGCTTTGCCTAAGCACTACGACGATATGACCGAGTTGTGTAACTATGGAGGGGGCACCGCACACGGCTAAGAGAAGGCTTGATGTGCCTTTGGGTGCCCCCCTCACACGTATATAAAGGGGGAGGAGAGGTGGCCGAACCAAGGGGGGCGCGCCATGGGGGGAGTCCTACTTGGACTTCCGGTCCAAGTAGGATCCTCCCTTTCCTATTCCCACTAGGAGAAGGTGGGAAGGAGGAGGGGGAGAGAAGGAAAGGGGGCCCCCAACCCTAGTCCAATTTGGTTTGGGCTTGGGGGGCGCCACCACCTGGCCGCCGCCTCCTCTCTCCACTAGGGCCCATGAAGGCCCATTAACTCCCGGGGGGGTTCTCGTAACCCCAGGTACTCCAGAAAATGCCCAAACCTTTCTAAAACCATTCCGGTGTCCAAACATAACCTTCCAATATATCAATCTTTATGTCTCGCCATTTAGAGACTCCTCGTCATGTCCGTGATCTCATCCGAGACTCCGAGCAAACTTTGGTTCATCAAATCACATAACTCATAATACAAATCGTCATCGAATGTTAAGCGTGCGAACCCTATGGGTTCGAGAATATGTAGACATGACCGAGACACATCTCCGGTCAATAACCAATAGCGGAACCTGGATGCTCATATTGGTTCCTACATATTCTACGAAGATCTTTATCGGTCAAACCGCATAACAACATACATTGTTCCCTTTGTCATCGGTATGTTACTTTCCCGAGATTCGATCGTCGGTATCATCATACCTAGTTCAATCTCGTTACCGGTAAGTTTCTTTACTCGTTCTGTAATGCATCATCCCGTAACTAACTTATTAGTCACATTGCTTGCAAGGCTCATAGTGATGTGCATTACCGAGAGGGCCCAGAGATACCTCTCCGATACATGGAGTGACAAATCCTAATCTCGATCTGTGCCAACTCAACAAACACCATGGAGACACCTGTAGAGCATCTTTATAATCACCCAGTTACATTGTGATGTTTGATAGCACACAAGGTGTTTCTCTGGTATTCGGGAGTTGCATAATCTCATAGTCAGAGGAACATGTATAAGTCATGATGAAAGCAATAGCAGTAAAACTAAACGATCATTATGTTAAGCTAACGGATGGGTCTTGTCCATCACATCATTCTCTAATGATGTGATCCCATTCATCAAATGACAACACATGTATATGGCTAGGAAACTTAACCATCTTTGATTAACGATCTAGTCAAGTAGAGGCATACTAGGGACACTCTGTTTGTCTATGTATTCACACATGTACTAAGTTTTGGGTTAATACAATTATAGCATGAATAATAAACATTTATCATGATATAAGGAAATATAAATAACAACTTTATTATTGCCTCTAGGGCATATTTCCTTCATCGTCATCTTGTGCCTTTGATCTCCATCTCCAAAGCACCGTCATGATCTCCATCGTCACCGTATTGACACCTTGATCTCCATCGTAGCGTCGTTGTTGTCTCGCCAACTATTGCTTCCACGACTATCGCTACCGCTTAGTGATAAAGTAAAGCAATTACATAGCGATTGCATTTCATATAATAAAGCGACAACCATAAGGCTCCTGCCAGTTGCCGATAACTTTTACAAAACATGATCATCTCATACAATAACTTATATCACATCATGTCTTCACCATATCACACCACAACATGCCCTGCAAAAACAAGTCAGACGTCCTCTACTTTGTTGTTGCAAGTTTTACATGGCTGCTACGGGCTTCCAGCAAGAACCATTCTTACCTACGCATCAAAACCACAACAATTTTTCGTCAAGTGTGTTGTTTTAATCTTCAACAAGGATCGTCCATAGTCAAAGTTGATTCAACTAAAGTTGGAGAAATAGACACCCGCCAGCCACATGTGTGCAAAGCACGTCGGTAGAACTGGTCTCATGAACGTGGTCATGTAATGTTGCTCTGGGCCACTTCATCCAACAATACCGCCGAATCAAAATAAGACGTTGGTGGTAAGCAGTATGACTATTATCACCCACAACTCATTGTGTTCTACTTGTGCATATCATCTACGCATAGACCTGGTTCGGATGCCACTGTTGGGGAATGTAGCATGCAATTTCAAAATATTCCTACGCTCACGTAAGATCTATCTAGGAGATGCATAGCAATGAGACAGGAAGAGTGTGTCCACGTGCCCTCGTAGACCGAGAGCGGAAGCGTTAGGTTAACGCGGTTGATGTAGTTGAACGTCTTCACGATTCAACCGATCCAAGTACCAAACGTACGACACCTCCGTGTTCAGCACACGTTCAGCTCGATGACGTCCCTCGAACTCTTGATCCAGTAGAGGGTCAAGGGAGAGTTCCGTCAGTAGGACGGCATGGCGACGGTGATGGTGATGTGATCCGCGCAGGGCTTCGCCTAAGCACTACGATGTTATGACCAGAGGAGTAAATTGTGGAGGGGGGCACCGCACACGGCTAAGAGAATAACTGTTGTGCCTTTGGGGTGCCCCCCGTCCCGCATATAAAGGAGGGGAGGAGGAGGCCGGTGGCCAGGAGGGGTGCGCCAAGGGGGGAGTCCTACTATGACTCCTAGTCCTAGTAGGATTCGCCCCCGCCCCCTTTCCTTTCTCCACCGGAGGGAAAAGGAAGGAGAGGAGAGGGAGAGGGAAAGGGGGCGTCGCCCCCTCCCCCTAGTCCAATTCGGACTGCCATGGGGGGCGGCCACCCCTTGCGTCCCTCCTCTCTCTCCATAAGGCCCACTAAGGCCCAATATTTCCCCCCGGGGGTTCCGGTAACCCCTCGGTACTCCGGTAAAATATCCGAACCACTCGAAACCATTCTGATGTCCGAATGATACCTTCCAATATATGAATCTTTACCTCTCGGCCATTTCGAGACTCTTTGTCATGTCCGTGATCTCATCCGGGACTGCGAACAAACTTCGGTCACCAAAACACATAAGTCATAATACAAATCGTCATCGAACGTTAAGCGTGCGGACCCTACGGGTTTGAGAACTATGTAGACATGATCTAGACACATCTCCGGTCAATAACCAATAGCTGAACCTAGATGCTCATATTGGTTCCTACATATTCTACGAAGATCTTTATCGATCAAACCGCATAACAACATACGTCATTCCCTTTGTCATCGGTATGTTACTTGCCCGAGATTCGATCGTCGGTATCATCATACCTAGTTCAATCTCGTTACCGACAAGTCTCTTTACTCGTTCCGTAATGCATCATCCCGCAACTAACTCATTAGTCATATTGCTTGCAAGGCTTATAGTGATGTGCATTACCGAGAGGGCCCAGAGATACCTCTCCGATACACGGAATGACAAATCCTAATCTTGATCTATGCCAACTCAACAAACACCTTCGAAGATACCTGTAGAGCATCTATATAATCACCCAGTTACGTTGTGACGTTTGATGGCACACAAAGTGTTCCTCCGGTATTCGGTAGTTGCATAATCTCATAGTCAGAGGAATATGTATAAGTCATGAAGAAAGCAATATCAATAAAACTAAATGATCATAATACTAAGCTAACGGATGGGTCTTGTTCATCACATCATTCTCTAATGATTTGATCGTGTTCATCAAATGACAACACTTGTCTATGGTCAGGAAACTTAACCATCTTTTGATTAACGAGCTAGTCAAGTAGAGGCATACTAGGGCCACTCTGTTTTGTCTATGTATTCACACATGTACTAAGTCTCCGGTTAGTATAATTCTAGCATGAATAATAAACATTTATCATGATATAAAAAATATAAATAACAACTTTATTATTGCCTCTAGGGCATATTTCCTTCAGAAAAAGTGATGGCGATGACACCAACGCCTAATATCGACGAGTTTACTGCAGAGGTGTGTGTGTGTGATGTGGTGTATCTTTCTATGCGCCTGCTTAGCGGATTGTGGCGGTTATTGTTCGATTTTTCGCTAATTAACCAAACAACTCGCTTCTCCTTAATCAACTGCTAACCAATTTCGTATGAATTTATTGGTTCCATGCTATAAAGGAAGAAGCGTCACTTTGGGCTATTGCGAGTGCCAAGCATTTGGGTAATGTAATGCCGCGAGAGTAATTTGTTTGTGTTGCGCCACTGTGGCGGTGTGTGTCTTACAAACTCTTCTTCTTAATCAATGAAATGCCAAATCTTTTGCCTTGCTTAAAAAAAATCAATAAGAAAAGATTGGAAAAATACCTCGAGGTCGCGTGGTGGAAGGGGTGGGGCGGGCGGACAGTGGGTAGAAGGCGTGAGGCTACTGCGAAGTATGGGAGGTCAGAGAATGGCTCAACGGAGGCCACAACCTAGTTCTTGATGTGTGGCTGGTTATTTGGCTTTGATTTTCACATGACTTCTTGTGGCAGCTATGTTAGTGGTCGGAAGGTGAAATCGGTGTCGCTTGCTCATGAAGAAGTGATGGCGATGACACCAACGCGTAATATTGACGAGTTTACTGCAGTGGTGTGTGCGTTTGATGTGGTGTATCTTTCTATGCGTCTGATCAGCGGATTGTGACGGTTATTGTTCGATCTTCCGCTTATTAACCAAACAACTCTCTTCTCTTTAATCAACAGAAATGACATTTCTTTTGTCTCGTTCAAGAAAAGCCAACTAACCAATTTCGTATGAATTTATTGGTTCCATGCCGTTGATCGTATAGGAAAATAAAATGTGCACTAGGACGTCCTCAGAACACGTAGCAATACTGCTATAACCGATAACCTTGTCAATCCACCAAAAGAACCTTTCACTTTCACTGCTGTCTCTCCCGTTGTTTTATGCACCAAGGCATCCATCCCAAATTCCCACGACAGGAATCACTCGGAGGCTCGGAGCAGCAAGTCAATCACGCCTTTGGTGGTTTGGTTGGCTCGCAGGCGGTGGTCAGTGCCACGCGTGCCGCTGGAAGAGGCAGCACCACTCCTAGTTTCTTTTCCTTTCGAATACCTATCGGTTTATAGCCACTAGTCCAGAGCAAGAGCTGCACGTGTCCGGGCGGAGCTTTCCAGCAAACCCTGCTGCGGTTCGCGTGTCGTCCTCCGCGGTCGCCACATCGCGCGTAACGCCGGGAATCCGCACTGCATCTCCGTATGCCGCCAGGGCCGTGCCGACGGATTCCCTGCTCCGTTACTTTACCGTCGACAGAGCTGAAATGGCTTGGCGTACATGGAGTGGCTACCCGCTAGCGGTCAGCAATACTGAAGATTTTTTTTCTCTCTATGGAGGGAGAATAAAGCCCTGTATTATAATAAGATAATTCAAAACATTGGTATTTGAGATAATCCAAAACATTGCAGCTAAACCTTACAAAGATTAAAAAATTATGAAAATGACCCGATTGCTCCATCCAAACAGAGCAGGTGGTGTGTCGTTGCCTCCTTCGTTTCACTGATGACCGGCGAAATCAGCCGAACTTTGTTTTCTGTAGTGAGGAAGTCATCAAACAAACAACCCAGAGAAAAGCCAATATTGCCGCTGCATCAGAAGGATCACCAAGAACCAGAGTCGCTCACTAAAAAAGCCTGGTCGCCAGGAAGAAAATCGTCCGACCAATGTCACTTTAGAAAAATTACAGGCGGCGACGCATCTAAACGAGACCATCACTTTAGAAAAGAAACCCAATGCACTTTATTCATTAGCGTTGCTAGGATGACTGTCGGTGTTAAAAATCGACCGATCTCAGGTATGGGATCCCGAACTATACGTCTGAGAATCGAGGGTAACAAGGGACAAGCGGGAGACAATGTTTATCCAGTTTCGGGCCCTCTTAATGAAAGTAAAACCCTACGTCCTGCTTGATTCTCACGAATGTTATTTTGTGATGAAATTTTGTGAGCACTAAGAACTTTTGTCAATGTTTTCACCAAACAAAATTCAGTTTTTTTTTCCAGATTCTACTGTTCACCCGAGCTCATTTGAGCTCCAGCTCGGAAACACCACAGCCTATATTTATTTTCTTCTAATGGCAAGTATTAGTTAGAAGGAATGGAGCAAAGAAAAAGTATTTCTTTTATCGTAAATTTCTTCAAAACATTTATAAAAGCCTTGAGAATACATTTGCACAAAGATTAATGCAAGAGTATACAACGGTGTGATAGCATTACAACTTTATTCATGTTTATTATGGTCTGACCTTGACTTGACATTTTTGTGTTTTTTTCCCTATGAATCAAATTAACGCTATTTTTGTTTATATTTTGTTGTTTTGTACAAGCATTTCTATTACCATAATTTCACAATCATACAAATCAAAGATGCTCATACAAGGATCGGATTTTCAATGTGCTACCGATATATTCTCTTCTTCTCAAACGATATGCCGTATAACTTTTTTCTTATGAAAATCCTTTGGATCATAGGATTGGGACTACTAAATTTCCATAGAGTCCGTTAGCATGTATCTTATCCCATAGAAATCTCAGCTTGAGTTTAAAAATTAAAATTCATTTTTACTCTATACCCCTCTCCTCAACTCTCCAAAAATCCCCTCTTTATTTAGAAAAAGGCATCTTCCAGGATTTCGTGTTTTGAAATTATGTATAATTCTACTCCCTCTGTAATTTTGTTTTTTTATTCCTAAGTTTTTTTAGTGTTATTTCTTACATTTTTAAACTACTATGTACTTTCTTTCTACAAAATATAAGAGCGTTTAAATTAAGGGTGTGCTACGCGTCGGTCGGCAGATCTTTTAAAAGATCCGCCGCCTTGCAAGCCGTCCGATTAAGTGTCGCGAGCCCATCCGTTTCTCTTTTCTAATTTCTTGCAACAATACTTTTGTTGTGAAACCTCGTCTTTTTTAATTTCCTGCAACAAGACCATTGTTGCGAAATCTTTCTTTCTCTAATTTCACGCAACAAGTCCTCTGTTGCAAAAACCTCTTCTTCTTTAATTTTCTGCAACAAGAACCTTGCTGCAAAAATTGCAACACACCTACGCGTCTAATTTTTTTGTAACAATATCCTTGTTGCGAAAATGGCAACAACATCTCCCGCTGTGTCAGGCACAGTCATTGTTTGTTGCCGGCATTCCGCAACAACACCATTGTTGCATAAACTTATTCCAAAGGTGATGTGCGCGCGTCGACCTCCTCCATACTGGTGTTTTGTAGCAGCGGCGATGATGGTGTATTGTGGTGGTCGGAGAGAGATGGAGCTGAGGTGGTGGGCGGAAACACAACGCAGCGATGTAGTGTTGAGAAAAAATGAATGTAGTTTGCACGGGGAAGAAGAAGGTCAAGGCAGAACGTGTGGATGAGGACCTGTGGAGAGCTCAAGATAAGGCTACGAGGAGAAAAGCGGTCGGTGGTCCCGCTGGGACACGCGTTCAGGAAGAAGAGGGGCGGATGAAACGCGTTCATCCGCCCCTCTTCTTCCTGAACGCGTGTCCCAACGGGACCACGGAAACGTTTAGTATCAGCTGGCTGATTTTTGTTGCTCCATCCGCCCCTCTTCTTCCTCAACGCGTGTCCCAGCGGGACCACCGACCGCTTTTCTCCTCGTAGCCTTATCTTGAGCTCTCCACAGGTCCTCATCCACACGTTCTGCCTTGACCTTCTTCTTTCCCGTGCAAACTATATTCATTTTTTCCCAACACTACATCGTTGCACTGTGTTTCCGACAACAAACAATGACTGTGCCAGACACAGCGGGAGATGTTGTTGCAATTTTCGCAACAAGGATATTGTTACAAAAAATTAGACGCGTAGGTGTGTTGCAATTTTTGCAGCAAGATTCTTGTTGCAGAAAATTAAAGAAGAAGAGGTTTTTGCAACAGAGGACTTGTTGCAG
This sequence comes from Aegilops umbellulata, assembly GCA_032464435.1. Taxonomy (NCBI): domain Eukaryota; kingdom Viridiplantae; phylum Streptophyta; class Magnoliopsida; order Poales; family Poaceae; genus Aegilops; species Aegilops umbellulata. The sequence continues at coordinate 295,762,685 of CP136060.1, forward strand.
GAAATTAAAGAAAAAAGATTTTACAACAATGGTCTTGCTGTAGCAATTAGAGAAAAAAGATTTCACAACAATGGTCTTGTTGCAGGAAATTAGAAAAGACGAGGTTTCACAACAAAACTATTGTTGCAAGAAATTAGAAAAGAAAAATTGGCGGGTTCGCGACACACAATCGGACGGCTCGCGAGAGATCCACCGACCAATGCGTAGCACGCCCCTTTAAATTGGGCACTGCTACGCGTCGGCCGGTGGATCTTTTAAAAAGATCCGCCGCCTCGCGAGCCGTTCGATTGTAGAACGCAAGTTGTGTGTTATTCTTCTCTAATTTCCTGTAACAATGCTCTTGTTGCGGAATCTCTTTTTCTCTAACTTTCTGCAACAAGAGCCTTGTTACAAAAAATCTCTTCTCTAATTTTCTGTAACAACGCCTCTGTTACAAAATATTTTCTTCTTTAATTTACTGCAACAAGAACCCTGTTGCAAATCTTTTTCTTCTCTATTTTTCTGCAACAAGACCCTTGATGAAAAACGTCTTCTCTTATTTTTCTGTAACAAGACTCTTGTTGCAAAACCTTCATTGCAATAGGACATCTCTAGCTTCTTCTATGTATTCCTGCAACAAGGCTGTTGTTGCGAAAACTTGCAAGAACACCGACGGCTACAACGGAGAGAGCACCCCGTGGTCTCTGCATCATACCATTTTTTGTTGCGGTATGCCTTTTCAAAACAGGTGCTCAGTTGCGAGAACTGTAGTACAGAGCGCTCTGCGCTGGTCCATCAAGACGTGTCAAGCGTGGAACGTGGTGGATGTGAGAGGAAAGATTGGTCGGTTGACCACTAGCTTTTTCCCTTTAAATTACCACTTGCCTAAAATTTGTAACGAAAAGCAACGATTTCCCGGGTGCACGTAGTACCTGCTCCACCACCGAAAGGCGGCAGCACGCCGTGACGGCCCCTAACGGCCCGTCCCACTCGCTCCATATTCTAGAGATCTCCGTCCATCCACCTCCCTTTCGCCCCTGAGAAAAAGGCAGCCAAGGCGCACACTTCCACCACACAACGCGCGCTTTACGAGAGCAGAGAACCAGAGGGGAACTCGTGCTTAGCTTTCCTGTAGCTTCGTTTGCACCATCCATGGCCGATCCAGCCGAGGAGACCGTCGCCGCGCCCCCGCCGACCCCGGCAGCTCCCGCCGAGGGCGCCCCGCCGCTGTCGGCTGAGCCGCCGGCTAGCGCCGACGCATCGCCGGAGAAGGCGGCCCCGCCTGCGCCTGCGCCGGACACGACTGTCAGGTCCCGGGGGTTCAGGCTGCTCGGCGAGGACACCTCCGTGCACAAGGTGCTCGGTGGCGGTAAAAGTACGAGCTCTCCGTTCCTTTCCTTTTCCTTTTCCATTTATTAGTACTATTTATTTTCGCCTAGTACCCAGTACTCCTTAATTTGTGGTGGTGAGTACCGGATTTGCTTGATTTTTCAAATATTAGTTCGCACCACAGGTGGGCGATTTCCATTTTGTGTGCGTGTGGTGGTACAGCTGGGAAAGGTTTAGGCGTTTAGCTAGCAGTTAGCCGGATATAATTACTTGGTCGGTAGTTGCTTCCTTTTGATTTCTTCAGTCCTTGATGCCTGTTCTAATTAACATCGGCTTAGATCTTCAGTTGTTGACGCGTGTTCTAATTAACATCGCTTTAGATCTTCAAGTATCTGCAATTGTTTCGCTGTCGTAGTTGTCGTTGTCTGATTTGAGGTTGGGTGCTCACTTTGTGTACTGCGGACTGCAGATAGCGTGAGGGATAAAACGTTTGCTCGGTCTACATAGCTAATTCTGAAATAACAAGATAAGAAGACTTCTTTTGCCCCAAGAAAGCACCCACCTATAATTCTCTGAATTTTTGGTGGATGGTTGGCTTTTGAGTTCCTCGCTTCTGTGAAATAAACGTGGCTAGTTACCTTCTGGGCTGCAAAGTCTTTACTTCTAGGCTGAACAAACTGTCAAGTCCATGAACTTTTGACCCAGACCACTTGTTTTGATTCAAAGGAAATCGAATATGTGCTACTAGTACTGTGAAACATGTTGATAAAATCGGTCATATTGAAATGGAGAAATCTCAAGATCATTCCCCCCCAAAACGAACTACCTACTACCTCCGTCTCAAAATGTAAGACGTTTTGTACTTCCTTGGTAATTCAAAAGCCTAAAGAATATATTCAATCTGAAGTTTTCTACAGTTTTCTTGTTGACCCAGTAGATATTATGTGATGGTAACTGTGAAATGGAATGATGAGCCTATCTGTTGGAACCAGCATCTTTCTATCCAGTTTTCTATGGATTATATGTTACCCTGGAAAACAGGAAAAGTTGTAATGATTCTTTTTGGTGACTTCTTGCAAGTGGCAACATCAACTATATTGTAACTGGGAAGCCCACTTGAATTTTGGTGCTCTTGAATCTACTTTATCAAGATCCAAATGGACCTGTGAACCATCTTTTCATGAAAGAAAAAACATTGAATTGTGAAACATCTTTCGAAAAAGTGAAGACATGGACTTGTGAACCTACTTACTCCACTTAGCTGAAGTCTCAATTATTATCTTCTAGAACCTCCTTCGCAAACAAAATATGGCTTGCAACTTGATATAAGCAATGTTATGTGATATGTTGCTATACAGAGCAATCCTTAGTATACCTTCGATAATACACAAGTATAGCTGATCCTTGGAGATGCATCCTTGTTTCTCTTACTATGCTAGTTTCGTTGTTGTTGAAGGGGGAAAATGTTCATTGTCTGGAAGTTTAGGAAAGGTCTGGGTTAGGCACCACGGATTTAGTTTAGGGAAGTTTCAACCTCTCAGGGTTGTGGAAGAGATACATGAAGTCACATTTTTAAGTATAGCTCATGCAGGGTTCCAGAACCGGCTGTGGTTGGTCTTCTCCTTTTTCGGGCTTGGTGGTCCCATGGCCAGTTTATCCCAACCGCTTCCTTTTAAATCAATGTGTGGCTTCTGCACATACACACTTCTAATTGCTTCAAGTAGTATATACCAGTAGTTAAAATTTTGAACATAAAAACCCTTCTTTTGCGCATGCACAGATGGTTCTCGAAGAGAAAACTGAACTATTGTCACCCTCGTTTTGGCATGCCCTTGTTGAGAAGGGAAGTAGAACATGGGGCTAAAATATAAGTGGTGAACAGCAGGATGGAAGGGGGCATCATTGTCAAGCACTGAGTGTAGCAAAAGAGGGAGACAATATCTTTAAATGTGGTAGAAGTGGACTGTGATCCATGATATCTTACATGAAGGTCCTACTAAAAGATGTTTAAATTGTTGATTCTGAGTCAAAATAGTCAGAATTTGCATTCTCCTAGTTGTGGGTAGGGGTATATGCAGAGTATTGTGCATCATTTTTCCTTTTTCTTTCCTTCATTGCACGAGTCCTGGATTTACCTCCAAAATATTAGAACTAAATATCAAATGGTAGAGAAACCCAGAATCCAGGACGCAAAATCTGCGGGCATATAGATCATTTCCTTCTTCTTATTACCCCGCTGTTTGGTGATCACAAATTGATATATGGGGTGACCAATAAACTTGTAAATTAGTGAAGTTGTTGATTAATGATAACTTAGGTCTCCAGAGGTTCTGTTGTTCACAAGAATAATGGTATGCTCTTTGCACATAGAAGGTGAAGTATTTTTCTTCTGCTATAGAATAGCTCCATTGATGACAAGGACATGCCATCATGACAAAATTATAAAGTCATGGCTGCACTATGACGATTCTGATTGCTTTGTTTGTTTTGTTACACTCCTGTGCAGCTGCTGATGTACTGTTATGGAAGGACAAGAAAACAACTGCTGTAGTGATCGGTGGCACAACTGTCATATGGGTTTTATTTGAAGTGCTTGATTACCATCTCTTAACTCTGCTATCCCATGTGATGATTGGTGTCCTGGCCATCTTGTTCGTGTGGTCCAAAGCTATGACCTTCATCAAGAAGTAAGTGATATATATATATATATATATATATATATATATATATATATTGTGATCTTCTACATGTTCTGGTTGGTACCGCTTCCGTGTTTCATCTAGTGTTACTTATCCAGGAGTCCGCCGGATATTCCTGTGGTTGAGATACCTGAAGACCTCGCTGTGAATGTATCACGGGCACTACGCAGCGATGTCAACAGATCACTTCACTTGTTGCGGGAGATTGCAATGGGGCATGATCTGAAGAAATTCCTTGGTGTACGTTTTCTGCCATCAAAACAACACATAATGGTTTTGGAAGTGTTCAGCTTTTTTTGCTTGCGGGTATCTAATAGTAACTCTTGCGTTTTCCAGGTGATTGCTGGTCTCTGGGTTCTGTCAGAAGTTGGAAGCTGCTGTGATTTCCTCACCTTGATATATATTGGTAATGTATTTTCTATTTATGTACACAACATTGTGGAGACCCTGCATGTTATAAGCTATTGAGCTGATAAAGTTGAGATCCCAAACAGCTGTCCTGATGATCCACACGGTGCCGATCTTGTACGACAAGTACCAGGACAAGGTGGACCACTTCGCCGGAAAGGCCCATACCGAGGCGTGCAGGCACTACGAGGTGCTGGACCAGAAGGTTCTGAGCAAGATACCCCGAGGACCGGCGAAAACCAAGAAGACCTAGAATGCTGGGTGTCTCGTGAGTGCATGCTGGGGGTTGTTCGTGGTTGTAGTGCGACGAGACGTCACTTGTCTTGCGGTCTTGCCTTCTGCTCAGCATTGTATTAGCTATCTGTATATGCAACTCTGAAAACTTCGAACTGCTACCTTTCTACTACCGCAGTTGCGTCCTGTTACTTGCGTGTATGCGCGGCAGATGTGTTCTGTGTGGATGTTCTTAGTGAAAACCTAAAGGGTTAATTGGATCTATGCCACTACAATTTTCATGAGTTGGAAAAATGCCATTACAATTGTGCACATTGGGAAAATGCCATTACAATTCTTCCATTCTCCTCTATATGCCACTATCTTAAATTCGAGACATAAATACTCTTGTCTTCCTCCTTTCACCCTTCCCTCATCTTCTACCAAACTGACAAGTGACAACCGAGCGATTAGCTCCGGCGAGCATCTTTCTTTCCTGCTAGTGTTGCAGCGACATGGTCTACGTCTACCTCGTGTATATTTATATATGTGCAGCTCCCTGTAATCGAACCACATTAAAGTATCAATAAAAAAGAATCAGGCTCCCGCCTGAGTGCGTGGGGCAATCAGCCAACTCATGTGTGCGTCCTGTTAACGTGAGCTTCCAGCCAGAGTCCATCAAGCAAGAACCGATCTGCTGGTTGTGCACGTGCCTGCATAAGGCTAGTTTAATCCTTTGATATGTGAGACACAGGAGCCGCTAGCGAGGGCACCGTCATGTGCTCCTGGTGGCGACATGGAGGAGCTGCCTGATAGACTGGTGGAGTCACAAACTTGCGCGGCTGCTCTCATGCATTTCATAGAAGCTCCGTCGTTGAGTGGTTCTACAGGGTGTCGATATACTGTCTGTATGTATCTCGGCTGTAAAATTTGTGTGTACATGAGAAGAGAAAAGGTCAGGTGCGTTAGGCAGCTGACACCAAAATTTCGTGCCCTTGTGTTCATGAGAGAGTTGTGAGGGGCAGCCGTCCAAGGAAGAAGAATGTGCTGCGAGAGGCAGCGCCAACATTCTCGTGGGAGACGGCTGCAGCGGTTGCACAACCCATCTGGCGGCGTCCCCGAAGTTGCATCGCCCCATACGGTATGCATGGTCTGTGCTGGAAGATATTTCTGGCACGGCGCCATGCTCGCCGGAGTTAATGGCAGGTCAGTTGGTAGAAGAAGATGGGGGAAGGTGAAAGGAGAAAGACAAGGGTATTTGTGTCTCAAATTTAACATAATGGCATATATAGAAGGATGGAAGAATTGCAATGGCATTTTTTCAATGTACAAAATTGTAATGACATTTTTCCAACTCATGAAAGTTGTAGTGGCATAGATCCAATTAACCCAAACCTAAATGGGTGTCCTTGAAAGAAAATAACATGCTGAATGCTACCGGTTACAGTACTATTTATTCACTACCTCGCTCTGATTGTTTGTACAAACTGGGTGAAACGAGTGACTCGAAACGCAACAAGATTCGGTGGTTCCCTCGGTATGCCGCTAAAGGTTCTTGATGTTTTATTTATAAAGCGGGGCGAAAGCATTTTTTGGTAAAGGTTCTTGATGTCTCTTAACATGTTTTCGTTGGTGATGTTGGCGGGCCTCTCGGATGCGTTACAGGACCGGCTTGGATGGCGCGTTTAGCGAGGCTGGGCGCCGGGGCACGGGTTTTCTCTGTGGTGGTGGCGGTTGCGTTGGCCACGTGGGCGGTGCCTGGGCATGTGGAGGTGGTGGGGGAGGCTCGGCCCTTGCGGTCTTGCGACTCGGCGGGCCGGCGGCTGGAGCATCCCGATGACCTCATCGTCGGCCTTCTCCAGTGGAATGATGGCTCATGCGGCTGTTTGGCGGGCCGCTCCGTTTGGTCTTGGTGGTGGCTGCGTCAGGCAGATATGCAGCTGGAGTTAGTGTGGCAGCTTTGGGTGGATGTGGTGGTGGCAGCTCGTGGTGGCAACTTCGTGCGGCTAGATCAGGAGCTTCGAGTTGGCAGCCCGTGCTCCTCGCCTGGTGGTTCTGGTTTGGTGGTTTGTGTAACGGCTACTGCGGCTCTTCATCGATGGCTTGACTCAGGAGGCTGCCGGATCCGGTCGGTTTCGGCTTGCTGGTTCTTCTCGTGGCGGCGAGGTTTATGGTGGCTCCTGCTTGGTCATGTCCTGATGGCTTTATGGGAGGTGTGCGGGCTAGCGGAGGTGTAGTGCGTGGGGTTGTGGTGCTGGGGCGGTGCTTCGGGCGAAAGCTTGTCGGGCTCTTGTCGGTCGACGGCGTCGGCGTCCATGGATGTCGTCTCACCTCCTTGGGGGCACCGCCGAGGAGTTCTCTCCTTGCAGATCCTCGGATCCAGTTCTTCGGGTTAAAGCCTAAGACCTGGTTGGGTCGGGCGACGACATCGGCATCGGCATCGCCGATTTTCTCTCTGAGGCATCGTCTCAAAGAGCTTTGGATCCCGTTTCCGCGCTCCATGGGCTGGACGCTCGGGACATTGCGATCGGCAGGTGCCCGTCCGCCGATGTGGATGCTTTGCGCGACTTCTTGTGTGGCCACGATGGCGGCTTCGGGTGGAGTCGGGTTTGCAACTGTGTTCTGGTAGTCGGTCTCATCCGGCATGTTCGAGGGGTCGTCATGCCTCGCTTGTCTTTTGGAGTCGGAGCTGCTGAGGAGGAGCCTTGCAGTGACGATGGTGCCAGACGGGTGGTCGGTTCTGGCATTGGCTCGACGCAGGCCCAATGCTTTTTTCTCCTGCAATGCTCGTGGACAGAGACTTAGCTGCCTGGTCGACGGCTCGTGCGGTGGACTATTTGGCATTGGTCGACGCAGGCCTCTGCGCTTGTCTTCGGTGGGGGCTACACCGATGGTGGAGTCAGAGTCGCCCTCGTGGAGATGTGATGACCATGACACCAGATTGTAATCTCGACGGTGTGTGTGCCTTTCTATGAGTTGCCAGGTCATGTTGTATGCCTTTTTTATGCGGGTGTGTGTGTTGTGACGGTTTCCGCCTGATTTTTTGTTAATTAATTGGGTAACTCTCTTTGATTTTTTAATGATTCAGGTTTTAAAGGACCGTGTTAAAGAAAAAAGACACGAACATTAAATACCGGTGTTGTTTGTTTTTTGAGGGCCAAGTATATGGAAGTTGTCTGCTTGTTTTGAGGTAATAAGGGCCAATTCTTTTGGGCGATTCTCTTAGAATCGCCCCACTCCACAGCTTCTTCTAGAATCGCCACTTCATTTTTTTTACAATCCTATCTAATTAAGGTATTTTTTTACAATTCTATCTAATTAAGGTCTAATTAGCTAGGATTGTAAAAATATATATGAAGTGACGATTCTAAGAGAAGTTGGGGAGAGGGGTGATTATGGGAGAATCGCCCAAAAGAACTGACCCTAAATCAATTTTGTGAGCCGTCCTATTTAAAATCTATGATGTGCTTTTTTCTTTCTATATTCTGACCGCATACCGTTGCTTGTTGCTGACACCTTATTCTTGTCGTCGCCACCATCAATCTGCTGCACGTCGTCTTCCACTCTGGGTCACTCCCTGTTTGGCTTCGACGATGTCACCATGGCGCATCCGTCTAGATCCCGCCGCTTCGCCTGAAATTGATCAACACAAATTCGTTTTTAGGCAACTTACAAATAGCTATGCATGCTTCTTTAGGGATTGTTTTATGCATGCTGGTTTTATTACTCACTGGAAATGTTGGCTAGAAATAGGCTAGCCCACACTGGATAACTGTACGTGTTTGTTAAGACAAGATATGTTTCATCTGTCACGGCTGCTGTACATGTTTTTGGAACAGAGACAAGTTCAACCACGTGATTCTAGACTGTATCCTCAAGTGTATTTTGATCGTTTGGACAATTCAAGTTTTCAACCAAGAGAGCGGTAGGTGGGCGGCGGCTGCACGGGGCCGCTTCGTTCCTTCCTTCCTCATCCTCTTTTCCCCGCCTCGTCGCCCGTCCACGCCGTGGAGAGACCGCAGACCAGAGCCGTTCGCACCGCCATTGCAGCTTGTCCAGCCAGGCGCTCGCGTGTTCCTGTTCTCCCGCGGCTCCCGCCCCTCCTCAGGTCCGTTCGTTCGTCCCCTTGTTTTTGCCAGAAACCTCTGGCCATCCACGGTGCACGCCACCTGTTCGTTGAAATGCTTCTGCCGCTGCGTTCTGCCCGCTGTACGCCGTTTGGCTGACCCAAAACCTTTCAGTTTCCTTTGATTGTGCTGCGCAGCAGCGATGGCGACCGCGTTCTCAACCAAGCAGCCGCTGCGGGTCGCTACACCTGCAAACAAATGTGAGCCTTTTCCGGCCCTTCGCTGTTCATTCATTCATTCATCCTGCCTTGTTGGGTGCTTTTGGGTTACTGCAACTTTAGCACTTGTTGGTTGTAGCATTAGAAATTGGAACTTCCAGCAGCGCCACTAGGATTATTGGCCGCGCTCAATTCTCACTTTCCTTTTATTGTCTAGGGCGTCCAAGGTTGCCACTGGTTAAAGTGCAATATTCGTCCAACAAACGAGCCAGTGCCTCCATTTCATTGACATCCAGTGCTGGGGATGCTGAGAGAAACGAGCCCATAGTTAAAATGTGTGGCATCACATCTGCCAGAGATGCAGAATTCGCTGCAAAGGCTGGAGCTAAACTTATCGGGATGATTCTTTGGCCCAAGTCCAAACGATCTGTCCGACTGTCAGAAGCGAAGGAAATATCCAGAGTAGCAAAGTCTTATGGGGCTGAAGCTGTTGGTGTGTTTGTCGATGATGACGAAGATACCATCTTAAGAGTGTCCGATTCATGCGACCTTGAACTTATCCAGGTACATTTTCCCCTGCTGCTACTCTCTACTACTTGGTAGAACGATAGTGACTCGTTGTGCTAGTCTTTACCGATCAGTTGCTTTGACACAGCTTCATGGAGATAGTTCTCGGGCACTAGTTCCTGCTCTTGCCAAGAACAACCGAATTGTATATGTTCTTAATGCTGACATGGACGGAAAACTTATCAATTCTCCCCCCAGTGAAGAATACGACATTGACTGGTTTTTGGTGGACAGTGCAGAGGGTGGAAGGTACATAATGTTGCTCATTGGGTTGTCGTACTCTCTGGTATCCTGATGTTTGTTGTTGTACTAATTAACAATGGAGATCAGTGAAGCTCTTATCTAACATGCCAGTTACTCACCAAACAATAGCAATATTTTCTTTTACGATAATTTCTCTTGTGTTTTAGTAGTTCAAGTAGCGGGGATTTGGTTTATAGGGCAGATATTGTGTGACATCTTTAAAGTTTAAACATACTTCACACTGTTGTGTGTTGAATGGCAAAGCATGTGACCCGTGACAAGTAAGGTCCTCGTGCCTCTGCAAAAAGTACTAATGCGCGTGTTGGATGCGCACTCATGTGTATGCTTCCTTGATATACTCTCAAAAATATTTTTTCCTTCACACTTGGAATGAATAGTTACCACTATGTAAATTTTATTGCCTGGAACCAGAAGCATATACTGATGTGGAATCTATAGGTCTGATTAAATCGTTCCGTATTTGCTTGCAGCGGCAAAGGATTCAACTGGGACAATTTTCGAATGCCATCGGTGAAAAGCAAGAACGGCTGGCTGTTAGCAGGAGGCCTTCATGCGGACAATGTTTGCCAAGCCGCTTCCGCTCTGAAACCAAATGGTCTGGATGTTAGCAGTGGAATATGCTCTCCTGACGGTATAAGCAAGGACCCAAAGAGAATATCGTCCTTCATGCGAAGCGTACAATCTTTAAGTTCCTGATGAAGTCTCTATTTAGACCTCCCAGGCTTATAGCTTCTTGCTTCAGTTTGTGAAGACATTTGCAAATAAGTTGTCCTGAATGATAGCAATAAACAACATTTTTTTGAACCAGCAATAAATAACTTTGAAGCTGAGTTCTAACTGTGCTTGTCTAATTGTATCATTTGGCCAATTCTGTCATTTTACCTGTTAAGATAGCAAGATGGTGTAAATGTAAGTCTTCTCCTGTTGGTTGTCATGCGTTCTTCTGAACTGCAGCAACATTGTCGCCTGATCACAGGCACCACCTGAGGGGCTGACTGGACGGAACGGAACGTTGAGGGGAAGGGGTAAATGGGTTCATCGTGTCTCGTTGCCACTGATAGTAGAGGCAGAGTGGGGCGGTTGTGGCCTTGTGAGTAGCAGCAGAGGGCACGATGATCACCCAAGGGGCATCTCACATCTTTCATTTTTAAGATGGACATGTTAAAGTTTGGGCATTATGTTTAACGCAGAAAACGATCTAGCGTGGATGATTAGTCTGGGAGAGGGGATTTGAGTGGGTCCGGGTTGTCGGAGTCCTTGGCGGAGGTCTGGACTCCCCCAAACCTTTCCCTAGTTTGTGGCCGGTTTGTAGGAATTCGGGTGCATGAAACTCATCCGCGGACGTATGCAGTACTGTGTTGGATGGCAAGAAAGGTCTGAACACATCAGTACATACATTTGCGGACATTTTATGACACTTAATAACAAAGGTAGTGAGATGTCCTAACCTATTCGTTTCAACCTCAGGCCATCAAGACCTCCCCCTCTCATTTTGTGGTGCAGAGGGGTCAAGGGCCGAAAACACGGTTGGTTTTAGTGCCCCAGATCAGGGCGACCATGCAGGGGAAGCAATTTTTCATCAACATATATATCTAAATTCTAACTTTTTTGAACCAGGTATATGTAGACACGTTTTAGTATGTTTCTTCATTTATTTCAATCCGTATGTAATTTATGTTGTAATATCTAAAACGTTTATATTTATGAACGAAAGAGTACCTTGTCTCAAAATATAAAAAATGAGCACTCCATAGATTTTTACTAAAACAACAAGTATTTTGGAACGGAGGAGACTCAGGCGAGTAGTAGTTTGTAACACGAGAACAAACGTTTGGCTCTCGGCCTCCATGGAGGCCTTTTTTGAATTTCAAAATCAAACTTTTTGATTTCAAAAAAATCTGAAAAAATTGTGGAAGTAAACAAGGATATGTGTATGTGTGTAAAATTTCAGGATGAAAAACGTTGAAATGCGACCTGTAAAAAAAGACAAATTCATGGCGTGGGAGCATGAATAGTATCATGTGTTAAAAAGACCCAGATTTGTTTTTTTTTTGCACAACCCTCATTTCAATGTATTTTGCACTGAAAATTTACACACATGTATGTTATGCCTTCATATATATCTGTGTTTTTTAAAGAAAATTTTGAAACGTAGAAAGTATGAAATTTGATGAAATTTGATTTTTTCAAAACCGAGCTCCATGGAGCTTAACACACTGTACAAAACAGAAAAACAAATTCAGTCGGCGTCCGGGCCATCACTTTCCCTTTCCTCTATCTCCGCCTTCACCGTCCCTCCCCAGAGCCCGGGTCGCTGCGCCGGCGCCGCCCATGGCCGCGCCACTCGCGCGTGTGCCGCTGCTTCGTGCGCCCAGCCGGCCCTTCCCCGCCTCCCGGATCAACCCCCGCCGCCACTTCCGGCCGTCGGTGTCGGTCGCCGTAGGAGGCGTGGGCGGCCCCGTGCTCCGCACCTGCAAGAATTGCAAGAAGCAGTACGACCCGGCTGCGAATCACCCTTCATCATGCCGCTACCACACGGCCCACTTTGGAGGTGAGAAATCGTCTCTCCCATAGCTACCTGCTTATCTTCAGACACGGTAGTTGGTGAGGATTCATCTACCAAATAGCCCTGTCTTGTAAATGAATTGTACTGCCCAGTGAGTTTATCTAGTACTCTTAGTGATCTTGAAGGTCTTATATTAGTTTACAGAGGTAGTTTTTCGATAAAGGGTGGATTTTATTATCTCAAAATGAAGCATCAAGTGGATACAAACATGATGAGAACACAACCGGCCTCTGCATAATTAGGATGCACACACTCAACACCAACACACACACAAATAATCACGCCGGCAAAAAGCAAAGTCATACAAGATCGAAGCTATGCCTAGACGGAGAAAAAAAAACAAAGCGATCGACGATCTGCAACCATTCACACCAACTATCTCTTGACATCACAAGGACAACGAGAATGGTTCTTCAGCGGCAACGCCTCCAGGAAGGGAACGGCTCTCAAGTGCCGCCGTGGCCGGATCCAACAACAAAAGCTAGATCATTGGTTTTCACCTTGAAGATTAGGTCCAAGCAAACTCAAGCAATGCCGTCAACAAGGTAACGATGCAAAAACGTTGTCATTGCTAGATATAACCACCTAGGCTTAGATCTAGGGTTTTCACCCTGGAGCTCAAAGTTTACAGAGGTAGTAACTGTTCTTTTGTTAGAACTGCTTGCATAAGGGTTAAGTTGGGCCTCATTTTGCCCACAATGTCGATCTTTTTGTTCGATTCTTGTAGCTTTAGCTAGCTTTCTATCGTCTTGAGATACTAGCATTTTGCTTAGAAAACTTTGTGACTTGTGGACTGTGATTATCCCCGAAGTCGTCATTAGCTTGCTTTTACCATTTCGATTGGGCAGGCATATTGATCGAGTTGTTTGTCCTTGAGACCTACATAGAACTAAATGGTTCATTTCTGTCACTCCAGGGGAAACAAAGAGAAAATTTGAGAGTGTCCATTCTGGTGGGACCATGGATACTCCGGGTGCAGGCAAAGTGCTCCAGTACTGGCATTGTTGTGGGTCAGAGGATCCATTTGATGTTGGTTGTACTGCTGCTCCTCACTCTTCATACGATGACTAAATACCTGGATCGTTATTTGTCCATTGTTCTGTTGTGATTCTACTGTTTTTTCCCACATGAATAGTGGTCCGTTGATTGTGTATTTTCCCCTTCTGTCCGAGAGTGGCAGCATCTGCCAACAAGATTTCATCTTCTTTAGCTTTCTTACATTATCTAGAAACTGCATGTTCTATATGTACATACCTCCTCTACATTGTTTATTGTACCTTACATCCTTTATTTATTTGAAATTTGAATGTTATCTAGGTATATAGTTAGCAAGGAAAAAAGGCGCTACGGGCATTAATTGTGCATTTGGCCACTGCCTAGCGCATGTCTACCATGATTTAGGCTAGGCGTTCTTTTGTCGCCTAGTGCTTAGGCACGCTAAAGGACACGATTGTGGCACTAAAGTTTGTCTTGAAGTTTCTCCCGGGCTGTCATCTCAAGCATTGTTTTCAGTTACATATTTGCACAGCAGTATTAACTGTCTGCAGCGACAATCCCAGTTTGCATGACAGGTTGGATGATAACAGGAGCATGGGAGTCACGATGGCATGAAAAATCAGAGTGGCACCTCTGCAGAACACTTTCCGCTTGTCACATGCCAATATGTCATGCCATTGGGACAAATGGGATCGAGCAGTAGTACCAGAGGCTATGTGAAAACAGTGAAATGAATACTGTCTGTCAAGATCAGTTTGCTTGGAACAAGGAATAGTGCCAAGTTATTCTGTGGCTACATCTTTCAAAATAAAATGAAAGGTATAAATATTGAACTGAACTGGTCATTTTACATCATGTGAATTCATGGAGCAATTGCAGAGGATATTCATGATGACCGGGATCGCTCGACTTACTAGCCTTCTCGATCATGTTCATTCAATATACCGGTTGCTCTCATCAGGTTTCCAAGCTTTGTCCTTCCCTTAGCTGTTGCACCCTTCTACTGCTACTATGAATTATCTACCTCTATCTTGTTTCCGCGGCTATGGCGTGGCGTGAGCAAATGTTTGATATTTTTTTACCTTATCTCCGTGCATGTGTAGTTGAACAATCCTGGCCTGTGTCTTCTTATCTTGTTATCCTTGTGCCAGAGTTGTTTGTCCATTGCATGGCATCAATTTTACTAAGGACTCGGAATTCAGTTCAAGCGTACCCAACACTTGTTTTCTTATTTTCTCCTTAATCTCTAACGGTAGTAGGGATCTCTAAGTCTCTGCCGCCTCAAGTAAAAAAACGCCTGTCTTTTATTTGCATTTTCAGCTTGTCTAATTTCATCATTTACTTTCAGCGGATTAAGAGTGCGACGACCAAAGCTAGGGAGTGCGGCCTCTCCCGCTTTCCCTACTGTTCTAGTTGAACTAGGTCTTTAGCTGAGCAACCACCTTCTTCTAGTGTTCTTAGCTCACTGCCTGCTTCTTGACTGGATGCAGCATATACATTGACTAGATTCCAGGATTCCTTAGAAAATCTATGATTAACAACCATCTTCATATGAAACGCCCCTACTAGCATAGATGGGCCGGCCGATTTCACACGTCTTCAGGCGCCGTGTACCAAATACACGTTAACTGGCGCATAAGGCGTCAAATAGGATTCGGGTCTCTTTGCATTGGGAGCAGCTATGTATCGACTGCTGCAAGGCCGAAGGAGGTCTCGCCTCAAGGGCGTCCTCCCGCCGCTATTATTGGGTCGGCCCAAGTAGGACCTTGTTCATTTTGCTTTGTCTTTATTTTATTTTCATATTTTGAAACAAAAAAAATTCTAATTACATACTCCCTCTGTTCCTAAATATAAGTCTTTTTAGAGATTTCAGTATGTACTACATACGAAGCAAAATGAGTGAATCTACACTTTAAAATATGTCTACATACATCCGTATGTAGTTCATATTGAAATATTAAACGTGTATAAAAATGTTTTTGATGTATAAAGAATGTACAATGTGTATGAAAAAAATAGACATGTGTTAAAAAAAAACCTGGAAGAAAACCAAATACAAGTGAAAACCGAAGGGAAAAAGCTAAGGAAACCAAAAAACCTGAAAAGGGAAAATGGAAAAGCAAAAAAGGAAAAATCCTCAAAGAAAACCGATGCAAATAGTGAAAACCAATAAGAAAAACACAGAGAAAAAAAAAATAACTCGAGCCACATGCGTTAGTACTTGGCCAGCCCACTTCCTCGCGCCCAGAGGGTAGACTGAGTTACTTATTGGTACATGGTAGTATATAACCGTGGGGCTTTCCACTTTGCATCTTCCTAAAAAAGATCCTCCTTTTTTTAGGATAAGGGAGAGCTTCATTTATATCAATAAACAAAGCAATTACATGCTTCAAAACTTGTGGCAGCTAACAGAAAGAAATCCCCATTCACTCTAGCATAGGCAGCAAGCTCATGTGCGGCCATTGCTCTCCCTATGGACTTTGGAAACAGAACAAGCTCCAAACTCCCTGATCATATCCTTAGAATTCTCCTAACAAGCCCACCAGCAGCGGCCACAAACAGCGATGCAATTGGTCTCCAGCTGCACTTGGTTCAAGTCTACTTTACGAGCCTGGCTGAGGCCAAAAGATAGGGCCTAGACTTCAGCTTCCTCTGCATTCGAGCATCCATGAAAACGATAAACCGCTAAGAAGACAATATCACCAAAACTATCCGTGCCAACCGCTCCCAGCGCAGCCAATCTCATGGATGCAATGAAAGAAGTGTCGACATTGATCTTTATGTGATTCTCAGGCGGCTTAGTCTAGCCAACCACATCAACATGGGGAGCCGGTCTAGTATACTGCATATTAACTTAATGTAATTTCTGCTTCCCTTTAACATCATTTGCAAACTGGATTACCTTTGAGGGAAAGTACCTCGGTCTTCCTACCCCTGAAGGCAGATGAAGGATTCTCATTTCCAACCCATCTTTGAGAGTTTCATAAAAATACTTACGGGCCAAGTAGAAAGATTCATGTCCTATGGGGCAAAAGACATTTTGGTCAAGTCTATTGCTCAAGCCGTGCCTACTCATACCATGAGCATATTCAAAATGAGGAGGGGGGGGGGGGATTTTGTGAAAAATATGAGAAGCTGGTGCGAGACTTCTGGTGGGGGGGATGAAGAGAAAAAAAGAGTGCACTGGATGTCGTGAGAGAAGATGACAAAAGCAAAGCGTGAGGGTAGGCTGGGGTTCCGTGATATGCATATTTTCGACCAAGCTCTTTTCACAAAACAAGCATGGAGACTTGTCCAAAGACCTGATAGTCTTTGTGCTAGGGTTCTAAAAGCAACTTATTACCCAAAAGGAAATTTGTTGGACACGGTCTTCACTTCTGATGCATCACCCATGTGACGAGGAATTGAATATGGGCTTGAAGTCCTCAAAAGAGGAGTGGTATGGAGAGTGGGAAATGGAAAGAGTATCCAAATCCTTCGGGACAATTGGATACCTCGGCAGTCCGGTCTTTCCATACAATACATGAAGAATAGATGCCGGATAAGATGGATAAACCAATTGTTGCTTCCGCAATCAAATGAGTGGAACAAGCAGATCATTGACCAATTGTTCTATAATCTTGACACAGAAGAAATATACAAGATCAAACTTCCCCAAAACCAATGGTAGGCATTATGGCTTGGAATTATGAGAAGAACGGAATCTTCACGGTTATGAGTGCTTATCAGCTTGGAGTTTCTTTGCAGGGTGGATCTAGAGAAGGATCCTCGGAATATCCCAGTAATGGTAGGGAGAGCTTGTGGAATCTAGTCTGGAAGGCTAAGGCGTCACATAAAATCTGCATCTTCACCTGGAGGGCTACCACCGATTCTCTCCGTACAAAGGACAACAAGCACAAGAGGACTCTTGAATTGGATGGTATATGCAACTTATGTGGAGCTATTGTTGAAAATGCACATCATGCTATTGTTGTGTGAACAAAACAGAGAGCTCTTCGAGAGGAAATGCGTAAAATATGGAAACCGCCGGAAGACAAATCTATCATGGCCTTCTCCCTGGATTGGGTCTTGCAAAGCTTGAGTATTTGCTCAGGTAAGATGAGGGGAAATTTTCTGCTAGTTCTGTGAAGAGCTTGGCACCTGAGAGATGATGTCGTTCACAACAAAGGTGAGGCTAATATACGAGACTCAGTGATGTTCTTGAGAAATTAATGAGAGTGTTTATCCATCCCAAATTTATCCTTTTTGACCAATTTCATCTTTCTATTTTTTTAATTACATCTTCCTATTTCTCACAGACACACAAAGCCAACCGGCCGAAACAACCAAGTTAGTCCAATAAAGTCCATGAACGGAATCACACAAGAAATCGATGAAAGAAGAGAGCAACACGAAGATTGGCAAACAAAATCCAACATTACTATGTATGTTACTTATTTCAATTGGATAAACGGCTGGTTCTTTGTAAATAATAGAACATAGTTCAGTTGGCTGAGAAACAGTGATTTTTTTAAGCTAGAAACTGAACGATTCCATCTACCAAAACGCTATGCACAATCATGGTTCGACCGCAATTTTGACAACAACTGTTCCAAAGGGCATCTGCAACCTCATTACAAGTTGTGGAAACCATAAAGGAAGTGAAATGCAAGGAAATGAACGCCTTGATCTCTGTAAAAGAAATAAAACTATATAGGTAATGTACTGTCGGCCGGGTGCGAAATGCATGTTGTAAGAATAAAGAAGTCTTGGTCGACTGCAAAATGTGTACTGTAATTTACAGTTGACGGTCATGCCCCTGAGCATGAGAATTCGGGATGTTGTATGGACCTTTTACGTTCTTAATAAAATATAGAACGTGTCAATGAATTTAATCGTTAGATGTTAACTAACTAACTAAAGTAAGGCGGACATCAGATTAGCCAGAAAACGACACCAAGCAAGCTACTAACTCATTTCTGTCAGTGGGTGCGCACATCACCAAGATAATTCTGTGTTATTAGTAATAATAAATACAGTATAGTATTAAAACTTAAAAGTCACGCGCCCTCTCGTAACGTGCTTCAACGCTGCAGGAGTAGCTAGCTGTATTGGGCGTCCGTATCTCCAAAATGCCGGGAATCTTAGCAAACATTTCTGCTGTACGAAGCGAATAAGATACGAACAAATCTCGCGTCGTGGAGACCGGGGTTCTCCAGGGAGATAAACCCAGCCAGACCGCACCAAAACACCCCCATGCAGAGTGGATCCCACGAGGCTAAAAATAAACCAAGCCGAGGCGCGATCGGGCGGTGAGGTACAAGTTTGGGTCCAACCACTCCACGCCCGCGCCATGATCCGCGTCAACTGCTCGCACTTGCGCCACGGTCTTTGCTCAGAAAGCGAGTCCTCGCGTGGTCGCGGTACTGCACAGCTCTCGTCAACCTCAGATTGGACACGAGATCCACGATGAGATGAGGCGTACGGCAACAAAAAATATATGATCTTGCTAGCTCTTCGGCTACCCAACCCCACCAGCCATTGCCTGCTGCCTCCCCCGTCTCGGCCTGCGAGATCTCTGCGACGACGCGGGAGGATGTGGTATCTCTCTGTATCTGTACCGGAATTGCATATCTGGAATATATCTAGCACAGTCACGCGCGTGGATCCGATCAACAGTGTCACTCCAAGATGTTTTTGCTTGTTGGTACCAGGAATTGCAGGCCGCGTGATTTCTGAGAAAACCGCGTTGGTCACTCGCTCTATGCAATGTTTTGCCTGCAGGAGTCATCAATCAATAGAATAATGTCCAAATAAAAAATAAAAAATCTGCGGGTAGAATCAGTTTACACATACATCGAGGATCAAACGCACATACCGTGTTGCACGGTGCTCCATGGACACGCGGTGACGTATATATTGCTGCATATATTATTCTGACTGAGTCAGCCACACCTTGAGAAACAACATTGGCAAAGCAAACCTATTCACGTGCGCCAAGGATAGTTACACTGATTATTAGCCCTAATGGAGGATTACTGTGGTCCTGTGGTTCTGTTTGGATACTCTAACTTAGCTAGAGGTTAAAGTTAGTTTACATTCCCTCTGTAAACTAATATAAGAGCGTTTAAAACACTACTTTAGTGATCTAAACACTCTTATATTAGTTTACAGAGGGAGTAGTTCATAACTAATCTTGAACTAATTCTAGTAAAAAGGTGTTTGGACGACAGAATTAGATTGACAATAAATACATTAGAAGAACTAGCTTCAATTAGCACATTTTAGGTGAGATAGTTTTTTGGGTGGGTTAGATGCAACTAACTCAAACTAACCTCATGGTTGGATACTTTAAGACTATTTAAACACAAACTAGTTCAAACTAACTTTAACCCGCGGATCCAAACAAAATCACTGTTTCTAGGACAGAAACCGTGAATCTTTTCCCGCGTCCTTTAAAAGCAACAAGAGCATTCTTGTCCCTGCTTGAACCTACTTAACACCAGAACCACCATGCATGCATACATCCTTGTCAAGTACCATTGCCTACAAGTGTAGCTCTATCCAGACCCGTGAAATATAGTCTTTATGTCCACTTAAGACCAACTTCAATGGGGCGACCCATTTCGTCTGCGGCTATCCGTTTCGATAGGCGCGGACAGAAAAGGCGGCCCAACGCGCCGACCCAAACGGACGCGCGTTCGTTTTTTGTCCGCGGGCGACCCATTCCCGGCCTATTTTTTAGCCTGATTTGCGTCAGCGCGGACACGCGACGGATGCGCGCGCGCTCGCCTACTCTCC
The DNA here is from genome assembly GCA_032464435.1 of Aegilops umbellulata. NCBI lineage: Eukaryota > Viridiplantae > Streptophyta > Magnoliopsida > Poales > Poaceae > Aegilops > Aegilops umbellulata. Next base: position 295,782,771 of record CP136060.1, read on the forward strand.
GGGCCCGTTCTTCTGTGGCACATTAGCCTTCCCTCCCCCCGGCCAACAAGCAACCCTCGCCCCCGCCTCCTCCGTCACCGCCGCCGCCGCCCATTTTGCCGGCGACTCTTCCAGCTGCCGCCGCCTCCAACCGCCGCTGCTTCCCCCATCGCCCAGCCGCCTCGCGACCAAGAAGACGCCTCGCCGCCCCCGCCACATACAACCGGCGCGCTCGTCGAACGCCGTCACACTCATCGGACGCCGGCCGGGCAGCTAGCTGGTCTGTGGGCGCCGCGTCTCCCCTCGCCGTCCGTCTCCTTCGACGCCCGCAAACTGTTCGACAGTTTGCCAAGGTACGAAAATGGACTCCGCCGACAAGTTCTTTTTCCACAATTTCCTTTACGACTCCGACGATTCGTCGTCCGACGACGAGGAGGAGATATTGGCTGCCGTGTTGGTCCATCACCACCTCAACAACCAGCGGCCGTTGTTCCGTGGCTCCATTCCGGGCCACCTTCCGGCGTTGAATCGTAACCGGGAGAGCGGGCATTTCCTTCTCTGGAAGGACTACTTTGATACAACAAACCCGTTGTTCAAACATCACAAATTCCGTCGCCGGTTCCGTATGAGTAGGCATGTTTTCAACTGTATTAGAGAGGGAGTGTTCGGCTATGATGACTACTTCGAGTGCAAAGATGATGCCATCGGCAAGATTGGTTTCTCCTCTTATCAGAAATGCACTGCCGCCATCCTAATGCTTGCATACGGAGTGCCCGGTGATCTCATTAACGAGTACGTCCGTATGAGCGAGTCTACATGTCTAGAGTCCCTGTATAAGTTCTGCAAGGTTGTGATTGCTGTGTTTGGCCCTGAGTACTTGAGAGAGCCGACAACTGAAGATACAGCCCGTTTGTTGGCGATGAATGCTAGCAGGGGTTTCTTGGGGATGCTTGGCAGCATAGACTGCATGCACTGGGAGTGGAAGAACTGCCCTTCTGCTTGGCAAGGACAGTATAAGGGACATGTCAGGGCTTGCACTGTCATACTAGAGGCCGTGGCGTCTCAAGATCTCTGAAGACATGCGTGATTGGGAAACTCACGTGCAACTGCAAAATGATTTGGTTGAGCATATGTGGACTCATGTTGGCAACCAATAGATGTATCTTTTTTTATTCATTTGCAAAACTATGTGAAACATTTTTATTTTTATTTGGCCTGTAAACTATACTATTTATTTGGGCGGACTATTTTGTTTGTTAAATTTTTATTTCATAATATGTTGAATGCAATGCAAAATTGGCGGCCAGCCAGGCACGCCTGCACATATGGGTCGGCGCGTTGGGCGCACTGCAGACCCATATGAAAAACAGGGCGAACGCCGGTCGGGCGGCCGACCCAAACGGACAAAAAGCGGACGAAATCGCCGTCCGTTTGGGTCGGCCCGTTGGAGTTGCTCTAACATTACACTAACTTTAGTATAAAGTTGAGTCACTTATTTTAGAACGGAGGGAGTATCATTTAATGGTTACACAATGCACAATGCTGCATTTCTGAGTATGAACACAAATTCATGAGAAACACGCTCAGTTCGTTGAGAATGCTGCAACGCAATGCCTCTTACCGTATCAAGTGACTGCATGCAATAGATCCACTATTCGCGGTGTTGCATACCCATGTCATAATGCAGATTGGCCAGCTGGGCTGGCTGTTGGCTTTCATAGAAATGCTATACTGGATGGGAGGGGAACTTTTGGTCTATGGGGACATATGCATCCTATATGAGAAAAAAATTAATAATTCAATAAAAAGTCAAAAATTCTTGAAAATATTTTTAAAATAAACTTGATTTTCTATTGTACTCGTGAGAAATAAAATCCACAAAAATATATCCTTTTGACTTCTTTTAAGAAAAGACAAATTTTTGGCTAAAATAGTGTGAATAGTGACCTATAATAGCAAATAAATTTTGTCTTTTTGCTGTGAGGTCATCTTTTTTTTTCGTCGACATTTATATATCAGTGCAAAAGTAAGTCAAGTGTTTTATCAAAATAGTTCTTACCTATTTTGACCTTTTATTAAAATGTTAAAAATAAAACCTCATATAGGATGCATATATAACCAGGAACCAAAGTGTATTTCCCATACTGGATGCAGTTTCCATATATGCGAAGAGCCGCACAAGAAGCCAAGACAATGGTAGTGAATGGTAGTGATTTTGTGCCGAGGAAAAGTGGGTAGATGCATGATCTCTTCAGCGTTACATTTGTGTGTGTTTTTGCAGCAAATCACACTGGCTGGTTCTTTACCGTTTGACCAGTGCTGGCTTCAACTCATGCACTTTCCTATGATACGAGACTTCATCAGCAATCAGCAGCAGCAGTAGTACTCCCTACGGTCCTTTTTTTGTCTGCATATAAGTTTTATTCAAAGTTAAAGTATCTCAACTTTGACTAAACTTTAAAAAAAATATCAGCATTGACAATGTCAAATCAACATTATTAGATTCATTATGAAACGTAGTTTCATATTTTATATATTTGATATTATAGATGTTGATATTTTTTTAAATAAGTTTGGTCAAACTTTATAAAGCTTGACTTGATGCATTTCTAATAAGCAGAGTAAAAAGGACCTGAGGGAGTATTAACAAAGGCGTACATCGCTGGTCCCCTTGGCTCGTCATGTTTTCTTTTGTGACCAGGTGGTTTTACACCAACTTGTTTATGATAAAGTGAGCGCCCTTTCCCAAGTTTAGTGGTGGTGACCGTGACACTGACACACATCAACGTGCGCCACGTCAGGCGCCGCATTTTATAATCTCCCTTCGTCGCGTATATAAGCCCTCGCTCGACTCATGCCACTGCATCCATCACCCAAGGCAAGATCCAGCAACACTTGAACCAAAGCATAGACTGAGAGACGAGCATGGCAGCTGGGGCGACAGCTGAGCAAGAAGCCGCCAACGACGGCGGAGGCGCCGGTGCCGAGTGGAGGGTGGACGTGCCGGCGGCCGGCGAGCACGATCACGTCAAGGGCGGGCGGTCGTGGTCGTGGCTCTTGTCGTGGATGGCCGCGCCGAGGGACAGGGTGGCCGGGTTCGGCAGGATGGTGTGGAAGGTCGGCGCGGACGACCCGAGAAGGGTGGTGCACGGGCTCAAGGTGGCCCTCGCGCTCGCCCTCTGCTCCGTCTTCTACTACGTCCACCCTCTCTATGACTTCACCGGCGGCAACGCCATGTGGGCCGTGCTCACCGTCGTCGTCGTCTTCGAGTACACCGTCGGTACGTAAACTGGGCAACACTCCTCGGTCCTCGGCGTGCCATGGTAAGGTGTGGAGTGGAGGAGCTAACTTAATGTGGATGGGTTTGTTTCAGGGGCTTGCTTGTACAAAGGCCTCAACAGGGCCATGGCGACGGTGGCCGGCGGCGCGCTGGCCCTCGGCGCGCACTGGGTTGCCAGCCAGTCCGGCAAGGAGTTCCAGCCTTATGTCCTCACCGGCTCCATGTTCATCATGGGTACGTTGCTTTGCTTTGATTGATGTGTATAACTTCACCGGTGCAAGACCTTGTAGTACTACGTATCACTCTGTTTTCATGGATCTGACCGACGTGCGTGCAGCTGCGGTGGCGACCTTCTCCCGGTTCATCCCAACGATGAAGGCCAAGTTCGACTACGGCGTCACCGTCTTCATCCTCACCTACTGCCTCGTCTCCGTGTCGGGGTACCGCGCCGACGAGGTGGTGTTCATGGCGCAGCAGCGCCTCACCACCATCGCCATCGGCGCCTTCATCTGCTTCGCCGTCTGCACCTTCGTCTTCCCAGTCTGGGCGGGGCAGGAGCTCCACGTCCTCGTCGCGCGCAACATGGACAAGCTCGCCGCCGCCGCCGAGGGCTGCGTCGAGGACTACTTCTCTGACCCCGCCGCCGTCGACGCCGACGCCGGAGAGAAGCCGGCGAGGCGGGCGCTCTCCGCTAAGTCGCAGGGGTACAAGCAAGTGCTGAACGCCAAGGCGTCCGAGGACTCGCTCGCCAACCTGGCGAAATGGGAGCCCGGCCACGGCAAGTTCGGATTCCGGCACCCGTACGGCCAGTACCAGAAGGTCGGCGCCGCCATGCGCTGCTGCGCCTACTGCATCGACGCCCTCGCCGCCTGCGTCGGCTCCGAGGCCCAGACGCCGGCACACGTCAAGAAGCACCTCGCCGGCACCTGCCTCGTCCTGAGCCGACACTTGGCCACCGTGCTTCGTGAGGCGTCGGGCTCTGTCACGTCGATGACGCGGTCCGACCGCCTCGGGCTCGTCGTGGCGGACATGAACGCCACCGCCCAGGAGCTGAGGGACAAGCTGAGGTGCCTCGCCACGGTGCTGGAAGAAGGAGAGGATGAATCACCAGAGGCAGAGCACGAGCAGAGCGCCGTAACGGAGCTGCCGACGCCGCCGCTCATGGAGGCGCTGCCGCTCTTCAGCGCCGCCTCCATGCTCCTGGAGGTCTGCGCGAGGGCGGAGCTGGTCATCGGCGCCGTCGAAACCCTGGCCACGACGGCGAGGTTCAAAAAAGCCGACCACGAAGAGAAGGCGGCACTGGATATCGAGGCGTCCGTGCCCGCCGTCTCCATGAGCAACCCGATCGACGCCCACGTATCGCAGGAGATACACGTGAAGGTCGCCGGTGACCAGGAGAAGACGGAGACGGCCCAGAAGGCGAGCACGAGCTCCGGCAAGGCGCCGCGGGACCAGGTCGGGGAGCTGATCAAGGTGCTGATGCGCCGGGGGAGCACCAAGAAGTGGGCGCGGGGGGACACCAAGGTGAGCCCCAAGCCGCCGAAGGACTTCACGGTGAGCGTGCCGTGCCCGCGGAACCGCGCGATGGAGCTCGCGGGGCACGGGCCGGTGGCGCCCAGCCCCAGGAACCGACCGGCGGAGCTCGCGGGGCACGCGCCGGCGGTGCCCACCCCGAGGAACCGCGTGGCGGAGGTCGGAGGGCACGCGCCGGTGGCGCCCAGCCCCAGGAACTGGTCCGTGGACCTCGCGAGCCATGGAGGCGTCGTGCCCAGCCCAAGGAACCGCTCCATGGACTTCGCCGCGCACGCCCCCAGCCCACGGAACCGATCCATACTTGGGATGGCCTGAAGAATGTGTGATCACTTGATCCTTGATTAGTCCTCGCAACTGAAATGTTTGAAAAATATGTACGTTGTATATTGCATCTCTTGTGGATCATACTCGACGACAGAACCTTCGTTGTATATTGTACTCACAAGAACTTCACATATAGGAGTACAAAACAAACAGCATTGCAGTCGTCCCCGGGAATGAATACACTGCAAGCCTGCAAAATGCTTGATTTCCCTTTAGATCGCTTACCACGCGTGCCATGTGGTTGCAAAATGCTTAATTACACTCCATGTTTGGCTCGGACTCTAACTTAAGTGCATCTTCAACGGCAACCCGCAAAAAACGTCCCGTGTTCGTTCGCTGACACAGGCCCATCCACGTGCACGGATGCGGAAGATCGACGTCCAACCATAGCCGCATCCGGTCTTCCCGATTTCCCCCCATTATGCACGATCAAGTAGCCGCATGCAAAGGGCATAAAAGTTCAAACTACCGCATGTAGCACTAGTTTAAATTTTTTAAAAAAGTGCATCCCAACATTGTTGTTCCCGTTCACCGTCCACTGACGCTCAATCAGATCTTCCTTGAGTTGCTCGTGAGTTGGTCGATACCAGATTTGTTGATGCATTTCAATAAACTCCTCAAATGTGGCCGGATTCTGGTCCGAAAGTTGGATAGGATCACCCAGGTTCTCAAATTCCAAAGCTGCGGCAGCATCGTCATCACCTCCCACGAGGTCTCCGGATCCCATTGTTTTGCAGGTCCACAAACAACCGCAAAATGGGCAAGAACTCCAAATGTCCTCTCGACATCCTTTCTAGCTGCTTCTTGTGTTTTGGTAAAGTGAGCCTTTTTCTAGCCAACTAGGTTTGAGATTGTGCTGACAAAGATAGCCCATGGAGGATAGATACTGTCAACCAAATAGTAACCCATATTGTACTCATGTTGATTGACAGTATAGTGGCAAGGAGGAGCTTTCCCTTTAGTCAGCCTCGCAAACAATGGCGTTCGTTGCAGCACATTGATATCATTGTGAGACCCGTGCATGCCAAAAAAAGCGTGCCAGATCCAAAGATCTTGTGATGCAACTGCTTCAAGAATGATGGTGGTGTTGTGGTGTGCTCACGGCAGATGCCATGGGATGGCTAAAGAGAGGGATAGGCAAGAGGCAACCGATGGGCTCCAGAGGCGAGGTTTGTACGAGCAAGCGTGAGACACAAGTCGTACCCGGGTTCGGGGCTCTCCGAAGAGATAACACCCCTAGTCCTGCCGAGCGTGATTTATATGAAGATGGTACAAGTTTGCTCCTAGAGCTGTTTTGGGAAGGAAGGAAGGCATGCCAGTGCATAGGCTGCTCCTTCTCTGAGTGGATGGATATGAGTGCGTGTGTGTGGCTGGAGAGTTGACTAGTGATCGCCCCGTGCATAGAGGCCTCCTGGGGGGTCTTATAGGCCGACCTCCCAGTGTTACAATGGTAAAGATACATGGGCGCGGGGCCCTGGTGTCAGCGTCTAGGAGCCGGCAGTGGGGGCCGCCAGGGTGCCGGGCCTGCCGGGTCTGCTCGATGCGGGTCGCGCCGGGTCTGTCGGGTGCGGGCCATACCGGGGCCGCCGGGCGCGGGTACGGCCGGCTGCTGTTTACTGTCGGCATGTCTTGCTGGACGTCACTACTATGAAAAAGGCTATAGATAATATGGACATTAATGGCGCACCACACATGTGGTGCGCCACTACTATATACTAATGGCACACCATGTGTTGGTGCGCCATTAAACTCTAAATACTAATGGCGCACCACACCCACGGTGCGTCACTACTAACAATTTTTTATTTTTTTTCAAAACTAGTAATGGCGCATCAAGGGATAGTGCGCCATTACTAGTTAAACTAGTAATGGCGCACCACATCCTCGGTGCACCACTACTACTTTTTTTTCAATTTTCTTTTTCAAAACTAGTAATGGCGCATCGTGGGTGTGGTGCGCCATTACTAGTTTAACTAGTAATGGCGCACCACACCCACGGTGCGCCATTACTAATTTTTTTTTATTTCTTTATTTTCTTTTCAAAAATAGTAATGGCGCCCCACTCCCACGATGCACCATTACTAACTTTGACCAAAAATTCCACCGAATGCACCCCCCCCCTTGGACCGCCTTGTTAGTTTAAAAAAAATAAAAGAAAATGATGGAAATGTCAAAAAAATAAGTTTCCAATGTGATATGTGGTCTACTTGTTGGGAAAATTTACAAATATGAATTTCGACTTTATTTGCAAAATCTCTCTGGAATTTGTAAAATGGGCATAACTTTTGCATACGAACTCGGATTAAAAAGTTTTTTATATGAAAAATCATCTACTTGAAGAGTTACATCCGAATTGAATTGGGGGAACCTTGTTCAACATCTTCAAAATCCCCAAAAACCTAACAGAACGAAAGATATAGGGCTTTTAAGATCTAGAGGGGGGAAATGAAATAAAAATTCAAACTTACTAGTGGCACACCATTTGCTAGGTGCGCCGCTAGTAACAGAAAAAAAATTGGGTTCAAAAGATTTTTTTTGGATTTTTTAAAAATATGATACGTAATATGACCGGGAAGTTTGAAATATTTTTTCAAAATTTCATCATACTCATGAACATGAAAAGTCCTAGACATCAACAAGGTTTAATAGGATTAATATGATAGATATATCAACAAGTGCATGTGAAGTGAGCTGGTGCTGGGGTTGGATAGAACTGCGAAGTTAAGCGTGTTCGGGCTGGAGTAGTGTGAGGATGGGTGACCTTTCGAAAAGTTTGATCATAGAGTGCGATTTGACTTGAGATTAACCATATTAACCCGAGATTAAGCCATAGTGACCCAAGATTAAGAAAAAATTGAAAAAAATTGAAATTTTTTTCTGAAAAATAATTAAAAAAATTGTTACTAACGGCGCACTTCTATCTGATGCGCCATTAGTATCTGGTATACTAATGGCGCACCTGGTGCGCCATTAGTAAAAAATTCTAATGGCGTGGTGCTAGTGGCGCACTTGTAGTGCGCCATTAGTAGCGAAAATAGGTGCGCCACTAGCAGGCCTTTTCCTAGTAGTGCGTCATGGGACAACTTCGACGTCCTGCTACAGGGCTGCGCCTCAGAGACGCTGCTCGCCCCAGGCGGTGGCTCGGTCGGCACGACTGCCACGCCCGCCGGGGCCGGTGCAAAGGGGGCGCTGTCGGTGTCAAAACCGGCCGATCTCGGGTAGGGGGTCCCGAACTGTGGGTCTGAGGATCAAAGATAACATGAGACAAAGGGGACACGATGTTTATCCAGGTTCGGGCCCTCTTAATGGAGGTAAAACCCTACTTCCTGCATGATTGACTTTGATGAGTATAGGGGTTACAAGAGTTGATCTACCTCGAGATCGTAATGACTAAACCCTGGCTGTCTAGCCTATGTAAATTCTGATAGCCTCTACGGACTAAACCCTCCGGTTTATATACACACCGGAGGGGCCTAGGGTTGTACAGAGTCGGTTTACAGAGGAAGGAAATTACATATCCGGACACCAGTCTTGCCATCCACGCATAAGAGAGTCCTACCCGGACACGGGGGAATGTCTTCTGCCTTGTATCTTCATGGCCCATCAGTCCGGCCCATATCACACAGCCCGGACACCCGAGAACCCCCTAATCCAGGACTCCCTCAGTAGCCCCTGAACCAGTCTTCAATGACGATATGTTCGACATGCGGGTTGTCTTCAACATTGCAAGGCGAGTTCCTCCTCCTGAATACTTGAAAGCAATCTTCTGAACAAAAGAACTGTATCCGGCTCTGTATAATAGTCACAACCCTCAGCCACAAAGGCAAGATACTTTAATCAAAATAATGCCTGTCAACTGACAACTTTTCGGCGAAACGTCACGTCTGGCCTCTGTAACATTTCGAACCGTTTATTCGCCTCCCGCTTCGTGTTTCGAGGCACAACCTCTATTGACATGTCTTGTCAAAACAGAGATCGTGTCCGCTTATCGCGGGATCCTCATCAATACAGTTTTGGGTAGTACAACAGTACCATTAACACGACTGTCGGCGTTCTGGGAACGGGGGTCCCCAGACTTGCCTGCCTGCGGCCTGCGGCGTGGCTCAAGTGGGGGCCCAGCGCGGCCCATCTTCATCAGCTCAGGCTCAAGACCCTCGCGAGGGGCCAAGCCTCGCGGGGTGGACGACAGGAAGCTTCCTCAGGGGCATCCTCATAAGCAAGGCTCGCGAGGAGGCGGAGAGATCAAGGCAGGGGTACCTCGCGAGGAACCCGTGACGCAAGCCATGACGATCGAGGCCAGGCGGGCGCCAGGCGGGCGTCGGCCTGCGCAGTGTCCTTGTTTCCCCTTTGATGCAAAGGGAGCAAGCGCATGCCAAGGCATCGGGCAAAGGTTACCATTCCGGTGCAACGAGACTAGAACCAGCAGAGCGGCAGGACAGAGGTCACCGTGGAGCCCAAGACGGCGTCATCACCAGTGCTTTTGGCAGCCGAAGACCACCTTTGATCAGGATAACTTGTACTAGATGTTCCCCTTCAAAAAGGCCAATTGTTGGCGCCCTTCCCGCTTATTATTTGGGGAGAGGCCCAGGGCCTCTATAAATAGAGCTAGCCACCACAGAGTAGGGGGGTCGAATCGGATCAGATCGGAAGAGAGACCCGGACCAAGTAGAACACTCCGCACCAGCTCAAGAACACCCCTTGCGAGGTTGTTCTTCCCCTGTACTGTTCATCATCAGCCCCTGAGGCAATCCACCACACCACACACTGGAGTAGGGTATTACACCACAACGGTGGCCCGAACCAGTATAAATCTCATGTCCCTTGTGTTGTTCGTCTTTTACAGCTTAGATCGTGCGAGGAGATTGGACGTAGATCGGTAGGGGAGAGATCTCCGCGCGCACCCCAGTGTTCGAAAGGGTCTGTCGGAACCCGAAATCCGACATTTGGCGCGCCAAATAGGGGTGCGCCGGAATCATTCTTCCGTTGTTCGCGTGAGATCTTTCGTCGTGTCCATGGCTGACGCTCGCCGGGCTCGCACCGAGCGCCGGGCCGCTCTCGCCACCCGCGTCGCCCAGACGGCGCCTGTCGGCGGACGCCCCCGTCGTTCCCCGTCGCCTGCCGCCAACGCCGCCATCGGGCCGGCGGGGAACGAGCAGCAGGCCTCGTCCCAGCATCCTTTGGTGCGGCGGGATGGCCGCACCGCCACCCCGTCGCTGACTCCATCCGCTTTGTCGTCCCACGCCCGTCGCACCCCCACGGACGCGCACGCCGCGCTGTCGCCCCGTCCCGTCGACGACCTCTACGAGGACTGGCTCGCCCGCATCACCGAGCTTGTCAGCGCCGCAAGGGGCTCCCTCTTGCCGTCCCTCTCGCTGCCTCGCCCTCCATTCCGTGCAGGGGGCGAGGATCAGGAGGCACCTCCACCACCTCCTCCCTAAGAAGGCGCCATGGCTCCAAGGCGCAGCCCCAGGGCGATACCCTCCACGTCCGGCGCCTGCGCAACAAGAAAGGAGCTCCCAGGAGATCCCTCGTCTCCAAGAAGGTGCTCGCGCGCTCCTAGCACTGGCGCGCCAAGATCGCGTCCCTGCACCTCCATGCCAAGACCCCGCGCTGCTCCAAGCGGCGGCGCGCGGTAATCCCCATGGACAAGCCCAGCACCAGCAAAGGGCGTCGGTGGCCACAGCAGGCTTCCGTGCCTTCACCCCTGAGCTACGCGGTGTCGCATGGCCAGGCAAGTTCAAGCCTGATCTCCCCCCCGCTACGATGGCACGGCGGACCTCGCGGAATTCCTACAGCTCTACGAGCTGGGCATCGAAGCCGCCAACAAAGACGAAAATGTCATGGCGAACTGGTTTCCCATGGCGCTCAAGGACGGCGCCCGCACCTGGCTCCTGAACCTGGCTCCTGGCACGATCTCCTCCTGGGACGAGATGCGCACTCGCTTCATCGCCAACTTCCAGGGCACTCGCGACCGGCCCCCGGCCGTGAGTGACCTGCGCCGCATCAAGCAGCAACCAGGGGAAACCCTGCAGAAATACATCCAGCGCTTCAACAACGCTCGCCTTAAGATCCCCAGGGTGACTGAGGAAGCCATCATCTTAGCCTTCCCCAATGGCGTGCGCGACATCAAGATGAAGGAGGAGCTAGAAATCCATGAAGACCTGTGCACATCCTTGGAGCTGTTCAACTTGGCGACCAAGTGCGCCAGGGCTGAGGAAGGGTGCCTCTCCCTCCTCGAGCTCCCGGCTGCCGACCCAGAAGAGAAAAAGCTCAAGGCCAAGGACGTGAAGCGTAAGGGAGCTGCCGTGCTCACAGCGGAACCAGACACCAAGCGAGGCAGGGATCAGCCTGAGTCATCCAAGGGCAGCCGATACTTCGTGTACCACAACCTCCACACCCACAACACCAACGAATGTCAAGAGCTCAGGGCCGTGCGAGATGGGCGAATCGGCCGACGCCCCGAGCGCAACGACAGGGGCTATGGCCGAGGAGGAGGAAGAGGTGGAGGATGATAGGAAGACCGTGGCCCTCGCCAAGGGTGGCGTGACCGACCGTGCGAGGATCGCTGGCAGGACCAGCCTCGCGAGGAAGGCTGGAGAGATCAGCCTCGTGAGGATCGCCCACACGGCAACGCATGCCTTCCTCCTCTGCCGCCACCTTCAAGGAGGAACGAAGACCAATATCAAGACGAGGGGGCTGGGGGCTTCCAGGAGCCACGCAAAATCGCTTGCATCTTGGGTGGCGCCCAAGCCCCAACATCACAACACATCTTCAAGCAGTTTGCTCGCGAGGTGAATGCAGTCCTCCCCAAGCTTGAGGCCACGCGCCCTCTCAGGTGGTCTACGTGCGCTATCACGTTCAGCTCAGCGGATCAGCTCAAGTGCGCGGCAATGGCCGGAGTCCTCCCGATGCTTTGCTCCCCAGTCATCAGCAATGTGCAGGTCACCAGGACCCTCATTGACGGCGGAGCAGGACTCAACGTCCTGTCCGTCGACACGTTCGACAATCTCCAAGTGCCGTACGATTAGCTCCAGCCGACCAAGCCTTTCTCGGGAGTCACTGATGGTTCCACTGTTCCAATAGGGTAAGTTCGCCTTCCAGTCACCTTCGGGCAGCGCAACATCTACCGTACCGAGCTCATCGACTTCAACGTCGCCCACATTCGCCTGCCGTACAATGCCATCCTCGGGTACCCAGCCCTAGCCAAGTTCATGGCAGTGACTCACCATGGTTACAATGTCCTCAAGATGCCGGGAAGCGATGGAGTCATCACTGTGCCCTGTGAAGAAAGAGACGCAGTGTGTTCACTTGAGCGCGCGTTCCAAGCCGCAGCAATCGAAGACCGAGATCACAGGAGCGGAAGACTTCCCGAGGCGACCCTTAAGAAGAAGAAGGCTTCGCCTGGCCCAAGCCATAAGGAGGCAGGCGCCTCCAGAGGTGTTGCATCAGGATTTGCGCCTGATCAGGGAGTGCCACCCTCTCTCGCATAGGAAGGCGTGCCCGGCGCCCTCCTCAGGCAAGGCTCGGGGGCTCTTTCTTGGAGAGCCACCGACTTTGCCAAGGTCGCGAGGGAGGCGCTCGGGCACCACTTGGAGGGGTGCTTCCAGGCACGTTTCCCTTAGGAAGATACAAGGCAAGGAAGACCAAACCCTCAGGAGTTCATCGCAAGAAACACCCAGGAGCTAAAGGAGTCAAGAGTCATGCGCGGCAGCCGCCACTTGCCCGCTGTGGCCCCACATCCAGGCGAGGATGGTGGGCTGCGCATCTGCATCGACGTGCCAGGGCTCAACCGAGCCGCGTCTCAGGAGCGCCTCTGGCCTTCACGCGCGGGGCGTTGCGAGGGTCCACCTCACAACTACGTTCGCATGCCTTTCAGAATGCCGAACGCGGTCGCCGCTCATTAGCGCTTGCTGAGGAGCGTTCTGGAGGCTCAGGAGGTCAGGCATCGTGCGGTCCTGGCGGAGGTGGAGATGACCCTCGAAGACCCACTTGTGCCCCCGGAGCCTCCCGAGGCTCCTGGGCCTGGGGGCTTGTGAGGACCGACGTCTCCACCGCGCATCGCCCACTTCTTCAGCATCACTTCGTCTTCAACAGCACCAGGTGACATCTTTCAAAGGTCCATGTTTAGCTGGGAGCGCCCACAGGGCCGCATCATTCCCAAGTCGCGTGGGTCCGTCCCTGCGGCATGTATCCGTTTTGCTTATGCTCTTTACCTACCTTGTTGGGGGCGCCCCTCGGGCTGCATCGTCCCCAAGCTGCTCGGGCCCGACCCAGCGGCGTTTGCTTTTCCTGCATCTACTTAAAATGAATTTCCTCCTGCGTGCTTAACATACCCGACCTAATCGCCTGCTCGATTGACGCCTACCTATGGAGCCGCTTGCTCTGGCATGGCATTTGTGTACGGGTCCGTCCCTGCAACGCCGATAAATCTGAGTGGTCGAGCTCTGGCCGCGGCAGCCCCGCAAGGCGCCACCTCACCAGGCCCTCAGTGCCCCAATCACTTCCTCGGAGCGACCAAAGGTTGGCTGGCAACTGTAACGACAGGTCTTGTTTCTCCTTATGATTGGTGTGCAGGACCCACTCCAGGAGCAACATTGGGGACATCGCGGGCTATCTTTCCCTCTCTCCGGCATGGACCGCTTGCACATTAAAAGGGGGGCGCCTGAGCATCGCGACTCATGGGCTCCTACTGGCTCTCCAGCCCTCATCCCCTGGCCTTGACCCACGGCATCGCGACCTGTCATACCAGCGACGGCTGAGCTCGCTCGAGGGCCGGGACCTGAGGACGTAGAGCATTAAGGAAAGTGCGGGGGGGGGGGGGGGGGTTGGGAAGAATCTCGTGAGGACCCAACCCAGAAGTGCCTCAGTTACCACCTCTCGGGCCGGGCGCCTTGTTGAAAGGACTACACCAAACTCAAAAGATAAGTCATGCCTTTACAGGAGCTGGACCAACGCAGCGCCAAACCCTCACCCAATGCAGCTCTGTCACGACGACGTTGCCTTCCTTTCTCGCCTAGTGAGGGCTGCTTGAGTGCTAAAGGGGACCTCCCGAGCATCGTGACTCGGGGGCTCTTACCGGACCTCGGGCAGCTCACCTCCTGGCCTTGACCACGACATCGCGACCTGGCATATCAGTGACGGCTGAAGCCTGCCTGTGGACTGGGACCTGTCAGCGTAGAGCGCCAAGTCCTCATGAGGATAGAAAGGGGGAGCCGAGCCGAGACAGGACAAGCACCTCGCATCGATTCATATTAAAGGTATAATGTTCACAAAAGACATGGCATGCGCCTTACATACCCCCACGGGGTGTTGCTTCGTTTCCTCGCAGGGAACAAAAGGTACTAATCCTAAGGAACGCTAATTGCCCGCACCTCCGCAAGGGACGCCATCATCAACAGTGGGCTGCCCGGCGCCGGCGCCAACCCCATCCAGATCAGTGGCGTCGGCGGCCCGATGCAGTTGCCCTACTCCGAGCACGGCGCGAGCTCGGAGGCTCGTAGCTGTCGTCGCTCGTCTCCGGAGTCGCGAGAAGCTCGGGGGAGCCGCTGGATTCCCCAGCTCCTCCGCTGCTGCCTAAGGAGCTGCTGGAGGGCTGATGGGCGAGCCAGGTCCTCGCCAGTTCATTGCCCCTGCCGCCTTCCTTGGGGCAGCACTCCAGCCGGTGTCCTTCAACATCGAAGACATTGAAGAACATCAGGGAGGCGCCGTCGTATTCAAGATGAATTACGAGGGCACCCACCGTCTGGCAGACCCGGCGATTTCGCCCCAGCCCCGGGTCATGAAAACCTTGACAGGAGCGACGACCGCGACCTCCACTCCGATCGCAAGGGTGCTGCAGTCAGCGTGCTGCAACTAGAGCTCCAGAGACCCGCTCGGCGGCATCTCGAAGGTGAAGGAGGGAGGAAGGTGGATCCAGGAGCTTGGAGGCATGGCGACGTGAAGCACGAGCTCGCGAGAGGAGCCCTCGGCGTGGACTCCAGGAGGAACGACGCGCACCACCGTGACTCCCCGGCGTCGACGGCGGCACCGTCGGTGTCGCTCGACGCCTTCTCCCCCAGGACCAACGACGCGAGCATACAAGGGCAGCGGAAACCCAGGAGGCGGCCGCTTGTACCACGGCCTCGATGCCTCCCGCCGAGCACCCTCGTCTCGGCGGCTGAGGACCAGCCGTTTCTTCGGCGGAAGAGGATCAGGACCCTCTCGGGGAGCCTTTCCCTTCTCTTCTGCAGAAAACCGACAGATTGGTGCCATTGGCGTAAGGAGAAGCAAGGACGAGGAAGAACAAGGAAAGGAGTAACAGGAAGGGATGGACTGAAGGGGCTCACGCAGTCCCGTACTTATAGCCGGAGAAGGCCAACCGCCGAGCACCACGATCGCAGGTAATCATGACCCCTTTCTCTGCATGCAGGGACTTGTCAAGTCGTGCGGTTGCCGAGGCGTCGTGGGAAGTGCAGACACCCATGTCCAATCAATCGCCACACGGCGCCCCAAGGCCGCAGGCTATTAGGGCCCGCGGCGCTTCGCGCTTGCCCGTTCACGCTTGCCCCTTCGCTTCCCTGCTAGGCCAAGCCCGGGCGCGCCTTGGGCCCGGGGGCTACTGTCGGTGTTCTGGGAACGGGGGTCCCCAGACTTGCCTGCCTGCGGCCTGCGGCGTGGCTCAAGTGGGGGCCCAGCGCGACCCATCTTCATCAGCTCAGGCTCAAGACCCTCGCGAGGGGCCAAGCCTCGCGGGGCGGACGACAGGAAGCTTCCTTAGGGGCAGCCTCATCAGGCAGGCTCACGAGGAGGCGGAGAGATCAAGGCAGGGGTACCTCGTGAGGAACCCGTGACGCAAGCCATGACGATCGAGACCAGGCGGGCGCCAGGCAGGCGTCGGCCTGTGCAATGTCCTTGTTTCCCCTTTGGTGCAAAGGGAGCAAGCGCAGGCCAAGGCATTGGGCAAAGGTTACCATTCCGGTGCAATGAGACTAAGACCAGTAGAGCGGCAGGACGGAGGTCACCGTGGAGCCCAAGACGGCGTCATCACCAGTGCTTTTGGCAGCCGAAGACCACCTTTGGTCAGGATAACTTGTACTAGATGTTCCCCTTCAAAATGGCCAATTGTTGGCGCCCTTCCCGCTCATTATTTGGGGAGAGGCCCAGGGCCTCTATAAATAGAGCTAGCCACCACAGAGTAGGGGGATCGAATCGGATCAGATCGGAAGAGAGACCCGGACCAAGTATAACACTCTGCACCAGCTCAAGAACACCCCTCGCGAGGCTGTTCTTCCCCTGTACCGTTCATCATCAGCCCCTGAGGCAATCCACCACACCACACACTGGAGTAGGGTATTACACCACAACGGTGGCCCGAACCAGTATAAATCTCGTGTCCCTTGTGTTGTTCGTCTTTTCCAGCTTAGATCACGCGAGGAGATCAGACATAGATCGGTAGGGGAGAGATCTCCACGTGCACCCCAGTGTTCGAAACTCAAGGGTCTGCCGGAACCCGAAATCTGACAACGACCCCTTGGGAACATGCGAGTTTTAAGGTCGGAGGGGGGTGTTTGATATTCATTGCCTATATAAGTGGATAAAGATCCCTCTTTTCTCCCCACGCCTTCTTCCTTCTCCTGTTTCCAATCCTCAAGCTCCAGCGCCCAAGCTTCAATCTTTTCCACCGCCACCGACTTCTCCAAGCATGTCCGTATCTGGTTTGAAGGGCAAGTGGGAGGCCTCCTCCGTCACGAAGAAGGACGTCAAGGAGCTCCGGGAGGCGGGATATCTGTTTGCGGACATCGCTAACAGGCTCCCGGCCAAGGAGCAAACCATTCCCACCCCGGAGCCCGATGAAAGGGTTGTGTTCATCCCTCACTTCCTCCGCGGGTTAGGGTTTCCTCTCCACCCCTTTGTCCGCGGCCTCATGTTCTACTATGGGCTAGATTTCCATGATCTAGCCCCAAACTCTTTCCTACATATCTCGGTGTTTATCATCGTGTGTGAGGTGCTACTCCGCATCCCCCCACACTTCGGCCTATGGCTAAAAGTATTCAATGTGAAGCCAAAGGTGGTCGACGGGCAGCATGCGGACTGCGACAGCGCCATGGTGAGTAAGCTCCCCAACACCACTTGGCCTAAAGGGGCCTTGTGAAGACCATCAAGGTGTGGCAGCAGGAGTGGTTCTATATCACCGAACCCTGCGACACCAAGTGGGCTGCTGCTCCTAAGTTCAGATCTGGGCCCCCTATGTGGCTCGCGTCGTGGACCAACAAGGGTCTGGACTGGGGATCCACGGCGGAAGTGTTGATGCTGCAAAAGCGCATCACAAACATGATAAGCAAGAACACCAGTCTCACAAACGTGATTCAGGTGATGCTCTTCCGCCGAATCCTTCCTTGCCAACTCCGGCGCTCCCACATGTGGGAGTTCAATCCGGAAGATCCGCGGACCCTGAAGCACTTCTTTGGCACAACGCACGAAGATATCTGGAAGCTGCACTTCAAGGCCCAAAAAGCGTGGCCGAAGAAGAACGAAGACATCAGCCTTGACAGCAAGAACCCGGCCACACCAGTAAGTGTGTTATTCCTGAACATACATCCAGTCCATAAATTCTTAGGCATAATGAGCTTTCCATCCCACGTTCAGGGCTGGATAGCGAAGGCGGAGGAGATCAAGTGTCCGACACCGCTGCCTGAAGATCTGGCCACTCCCCAGCTGACGAAGATGCTGGTTCTGGCACCTTATCCGGTGCCAGAGAAGAAGGCCAAGAAGAAGAGCAAGGAGGCCAAGGGCGGCCTCCGCCGTAAGGGTACTTCAGACGAAGTGTCCAGAGAGACTGAAATCCCCTGCTCCCACGAGGGAGATGAAGATGATGAGGAGGAGGCGGCGGAAAGTGACTCCCCTCTTAAGGGGAGGAAGAAGAAGAGGGCAACCTCCATAGACCTGGAGGAGGGGCATCCAAGAGGGGGAAGATAGCCCTCTCGGATGGTTCGGATTCAGAAACCGAACCCATCCCCGAGAGGCTCCCCAGGGTGAAGCCCCTGGCCGCATCGTAAGTACCAAAGGATTCATTACAAGTATTCAGTCCTTTATGTTTTTAATATAACATATTATGTTGTGTGTATTTCAGCCCCGCTCGCGACCACCCCGACTCTTCACTATCTGAGGGGAGTTCTCTGCCACCCGAGATGGCAGAGAGTGAGACGCGTCCGCGAGCCTCTCTGCCAATCATCGCGGATGACACAGAGGTGTTGTCCTGAAGGACCTCTCTAGGCCGTGGAGGGGTGGGCGAGGCTACCGAAACGACTGCTACCTCTTGAGCATGCGTTGGTTTTCCCTTGAAGAGAAAATGGTGATGCAGCAAAGTAGCCTAAGTATTTCCCTCAGTTTTTGAGAACCAAGGTATCAATCCAGTAGGAGACTACACGCAAATCGCCTAGTACCTGCACAAACAATCAAGAACCTTGCAACCAACGCGATAAAGGGGTTGTCAATCCCTTCACGACCACTTGCAAAAGTGAGATCTGATAAAGATAATAAGATAAATATTTTTGGTATTTTTTGTTGCATAGATTAGAAATTAAAGATTGCAAAATAAACGATGACAGAAATAGCTAGTTGACGGGAAACTAATATGATGTAAAATAGACCCGGGGCCATAGGTTTCACTAGTGTCTTCTCTCAATATAGCATATCTTATGGTGGGTGAACAAATTACTGTCGAGCAATTGATAGAAAAGCGCATAGTTATGAGAATATCTAGGCATGATCATGAACATAGGCATCACGCCCGTGACAAGTAGACTGAAACGATTCTGCATCTACTACTATTACTCCACACATCAACCGCTATCCAGCATGCATCTAGAGTATTAAGTTCATAAGAACAGAGTAACGCATTAGGCAAGATGACATGATGTAGAGGGATAAACTCAAGCAATATGATATAAACCCCATCTTTTTATCCTCAATGGCAACAATACAATATGTGTCGTTTCCCTTTCTGTCACTGGGATCGAGCACCGCAAGATTGAACCCAAAGCTAAGCACTTCTCCCATTGCAAGAAAGATCAATCTAGTAGGCCAAACCGAACTGATAATTCAAAGAGACTTGCAAAGATATTAAATCATGCATATAAGAATTTAGAGAGGAATCAAATATTTTTCATAGATAATCTTGATCATAAACCCACAATTCATCGGATCTCGACAACACACCGCAAAAAGAATTACATCGAATAGATCTCCAAGAAGATCGAGGAGAACTTTGTATTGAGATCTAAAGAGAGAGGAGAAGCCATCTAGCTAATAACTATGGACCCGAAGGTCTGTGGTAAACTACTCACACATCATCGGAGAGGCTATGGTTTTCATGTAGAAGCCCTTCGTGATCAAATCCCCATCCGGCAGAGCGCCGGAAAAGGCCCCAAGATGGGATCTCACGGGTACAGAAGGTTGCGGTGGTGGAAAAGTGGTTTCATGGCTCCCCCCGATGTTTTTAGGGTATAAGAGTATATATAGGCGAAAGAAGTAGGTCGGTGGAGCTACGAGGGGCCCACGAGGGTGGGGGCGTGCCTACCCCCTCGGCGCGCCCTCCTACCTTGTGGCTTCCTTGACCTCCACTCCAAGTCTCCTGGATTGCGTTTGTTCCAAAAAAGATCCTCGCGAAGGTTTCATTCCGTTTGGATACCGTTTGATATTCCTTTTGTGTGAAACACTGAAATAGGCAAAAAACAGAAATTTGCGCTGGGCCTTCGGTTAATAGGTTAGTCCCAAAAATAATATAAAAAGGTATATTAAAGCCCATTAAACATCCAAAACAGATAATGTAATAGCATGGAACAATAAAAAATTATAGATACGATGGAGACGTATCAAGCATCCCCAAGCTTAATTCCTGCTCATCCTCGAGTAGGTAAATGATAAAAACAGAATTTTTTATGTGGAATGCTACCTAGCATAATTTTCAATGTAATTTTCTTTATTGTGGCATGAATGTTCAGATCCGAATGATTCAAGACAAAATTTTAATATTGACATAAAAATAATAATACTTCAAGCGTACTAACTAAGCAATTATGTCTTCTCAAAATAACATGGCCAAAGAAAGCTTATCCCTACAAAATCATATAGTTTCGCTACGCTTCATTTTCGTCACACAAAAATGCTCTCATCGTGCACAACCCGATGACAAGCCATGGACATAGCACTATGGGTGGAATAGAATATAATGATGGAGGTTGTGTGGAGAAGACAAAAAAGGAGAAAGTCTCACATGGACGCGGCTAATCAACGGACTATGGAGATGCCCATCAATTGATGTCAATGCGAGGAGTAGGGATTGCCATGCAACGGATGCACTAGAGCTATAAATGTATGAAAGCTCAACAAAAGAAACAAAGTGGGTGTGCATCCAACTTGATTGCTCATGGAGACCTAGGGCATTTGAGGAGGCCCATTGTTGGAATATACAAGCCAAGTTCTATAATGAAAAATTCCCACTAGCATATGAAAGTGACAATATAAGAGACTCTCTATCATGAAGATCATGGTGCTACTTTGAAGCACAAGTGTGGAAAAAGGATAGTAGCATTGTCCCTTTTATATCTTTTTTATTTGGCCTTTCTTTTTTTTAATATTTGGCCTTTCTTTTTTTTTTCCGGGACAATGCTCTATTAATGATGATCGCCACACTTCTATTTGTTTACAACTCAAAGATTACAACTCGATACTAGAACAAAGTATGACTCTATATGAATGCCTCCGGCGGTGTACCGGGATGGGCAATGAAACAAGAGTGACATGTATGAAAATATGCATGGTGGCCTTGCCACATATACAATGTCAACTACATGATCATGCAAGGCAACATGACAATGATGAAGCGTGTCATAATAAACGAAACGGTGGAAAGTTGCAGGGCAATATATCTCGGAATGCTATGGAAATGCCATAATAGGTAGGTATGGTGGCTATTTTGAGGAAGATATAAGGAGGTTTATGTGTGATAGAGCGTATCGTATCACGGGGTTGGATGCAACGACGAAGTTTGCACCAACTCTCAAGGTGAGAATGGGCAATACACGGTACCAAAGAGGCTAGCAATGATGGAAAGGTGAGAGTGTGTATAATCCATGGACTCAAGATTAGTCATAATGAACTCACATACTTATTGCAAAAATCTACAAGTCATCAAAAACCAAGCACTACACGCATTCTCCTAGGGGGAGAGATTGGTAGGAAAAGACCATCGCTCGTCCCCGACCGCCACTCATAAGGAGGACAATCAAAGAAACACCTCATGCTTCAAATTTGTCACACAACGTTTACCATACGTGCATGCTACGGGACTTGCAAACTTTAACACAAGTATTTCTCAAATTCACAATTACTCAACTAGCATGACTCTAATATTACCATCTTCATATCTCAAAACAATCATCAAGTATCAAACTTCTCATAGTATTCAATGCACTTTATATGGAAGTTTTTATTATACCTGTCATGGAATTGTCACGGCAGATGTCCTCTTGCAAGGACTTAGTCGAGGAGCCATCGCAATTAGGAAGCTTAAAGGGGTTAATCGGGACAAAGGACACGAGAGGGTTATACTAGTTCAGCCCCTTACGGTGAAGGAAGGCCTACGTCTAGTTGGGTTGGTATTGATGAGGTTTCGATGACCAGGGAGCGAGATACGCTATGCCTGGTTCTCGATGAGTTGTTTCTTGCCCTCAGCCGCCGGTGGGTCGTCCCCTTATATACACGGGTTGACGCCCCGCGGCCTACAGAGTCCAGGCCGACTCATAGACAGTGTCCGGCTTGGTGACTAGTTATTTCTACCTTATGTTACAAGTCATGCCATCATGGCGGTTTACCACTATGGGCCTTAAGCTGCCTGTGGGCCTTAGACCCTTTATTGAACCGCCATCTTCATGCTTGGTCTTGGGATTCTCTCTGATGAGTCTTGTTTGCATAACCCGGCCCCTCCTGGGCGGCTTACACAAATAGTTATATCCCCAACATTAGGCCCCAGATTGGTTTGAACCGGTTCATGTCAATCTTAAAATACCTTCAAAATACATATTCTTGTCTTCTGTCAGTGCAAAGGTCATAACCCGCCGTGACGTCATCTTCCACTGACTTCATATTTTATTCAGCCATATCCTCAATGGATCTTTGCCTTTACTGACCATCCCGAAAACCGAGGCGTCTGGGCCGTCGGATAATGATGTCTTGGTCTTCTCGTTTCTCGCGCCGCCTCAGTCGGTCTTCCCTTATAAATAGGCATGACCTAAGTCTTCCATTCTCCCCCCTTTTGGTCATCCTCTTCCTCTCGCTGTCTTTCTGCCACTCGAGCTCCGCTGCCGCCGTGGACCTCCTCGTCTTCATCGACTCAGGCCGCTGCATCAACCCGAATCTGACCAGAAATCGACGACGAACTCCCGCAGCGCATCCACATCCGTAAGTTCTCTTCTTTCTCTTTCTTAGATCTGCATTTGGAGCTTCTTCAAGTTTGTCGGTGTTCGTCGCCGCCCGCGGCGGACCCTTGATGTTCTTCACCTTCGATGCCCTGTTCAGATCGTTGAATAGCATAAAACTGCTGTGGTGACCGTTTCATGTTTATCTTGAACATAGACATATCTCTTTTCTTTTGCTCAGAGGCTTCCTTCGAGTGGATGAACTTCTCTGCACAGATTTTAGGTCTAGAAATTTTTCTTTTCAAAACAATCGTTTGATCCAAAACAATAATTACCACTTGTGAAATCTGTTTGTTCCACACTTAGTCAAAAACTGCTTCTGTTGAATTTGTTTGACCATGGTAATCTATGTAGCCGGTTTATGACAACACCGATTGTCATTCTTGATTTCTTCCGACGAATTAAGAACATTTAACTGCCCTTGATACCTGTAGCGGCTTAAATATCATTGCATAGTTACCTATATGTCATTAGGCCCCTTTTTTAAGCCGCCACCTTGAATGAATTAATAATGCTCTCCTCCGGGTTATGAGTTAAATTGGAATTTTCACTTTGTCATAGGCTTCCACTTACGCCATGGCACCTAAAGCTCCCAAGGCTCCTGTGACCTGTAATTGGGTCCCGTCCATTGTCACAGAAAGCAAGCTGTCTGAATTTGTAAAGCCTGGCCATCTACCCAAGAAAGAAGTCATGTCTTATCGCGCTCCTGGCCCGTCCGAGGAGAAACCTCAACCCAAAGAAGGGGAGGTGATTGTTTTTACAGATCATATGAGCCGGGGACTTGCTCCACCCGGTTCAAAATTCTTCAGGGATGTTTTACATTTCTTTGACCTCAGACCTCAAGACATTGGACCCAACTCCGTGTCAAATATTTGCAACTTCCAAGTTTTTGCGAAGTATACCTTGGAGAAGAGCCCAATCTACTTTTGTTCAGAGAGTTACTCTATTTAAACCAACAGAACGAACGTGCCAACGGGCCCAGTCTGGAACTCGGCGGCATCTCAATTCAGATGCGGAGAGACTGCCTCTTTCCTTACGCCGAACTGCCCAGCCAAACAAAGGACTGGAACCAGACATGGTTTTATTGCCAGGACACTTCTCCGGTTGATGAGAACCCTCTGCCCGGCTTCGGCGCTCTGCGCCTTGAATCCAATCACCCACTGCCAGATAAATTAACCGCTGTTGAATGTCTATCACTTGCCCCTACCATCAAGAAGATCAAAGCCCTCTTAGGCAGTGGCTTGAGTGGCATTGACTTGGTGCGAGTCTGGATCTCCTAGCGGGTGATCCCGTTAAGCTGCCGCCCCGGCTTAATGTGCTCTTACTCTGGCGAGAGGGATGACCCGCTGCGCCATAGCTCAGATGACTTACCGGATGACATGGTTGAAGTTATGACCCAGACCTTGCTGAAAGAGGGCACAGTGACTAGTAATGCTTTTGGCTTACTTCCCTTCTGTAAGAAGAACCCGACCCCTGCAGTGAGTCACCAACCTTATTAAATAGTCTTTACTCATGTTAAACCTTGCTTTTACTCATAACCCTTTATCATTTTTCACAGGCCAATGACGACTTCTGGAAGGTCAAGTATGACCATGAGGCGGCCAAGCAAGCCAGAGCGGCCAAGAGAGCCGAAAGAAAGGCCACCAAGACTGGAA
Organism: Aegilops umbellulata; assembly: GCA_032464435.1. Lineage (NCBI taxonomy): Eukaryota > Viridiplantae > Streptophyta > Magnoliopsida > Poales > Poaceae > Aegilops > Aegilops umbellulata. The sequence goes on from CP136060.1 coordinate 295,806,998, forward strand.
CTTCAAAGAAGAAGAAGCCAAGCGCTTCAGATATGTTTAAACTTGATGATACTGATGACGATGAAGAAGAGGTAAATTTAACTCCCTTGACTCTTTTATCATCACCTTACTGACCTTTAAGTCTTTTGAGGAAGACACGGGGAACAGCTAAGCCATCGAGGAAGAGGTAACTATAATCTCCTCCGACTCCGAGACTCTGCCGCGTCAGAAAATTTGAAGAGTGACCCGGAAAGTAAGATTTTCACATCCTTTGGCTTACTAAGATCCTCAATTTCTTTTGAAGCAACAACAATTTGAAAGCCGGATGCAGAGCTCTCCTCTGGCTTACCTGACATAACCAGGAAGTGTCGGATTGGGGTTTCCCCCGACTTACGTTCTATTTTACCTTTGGCGGGTTTAATTCGCCAACCTCTCAATTCTTCTGACTCCAATTACCAGGATACCTCTCCTTCCTCCGGCGAGTCTATGCAATCCAACATGCCGGCTTTCAAAACCGCCCCCGGGTAACATAAATTTGTTTACCTTATGCTTTATCTTACTCATGCTTTGTACTCATCCTTCTGCCTTGTCCACAGCGTGCAAGTGAAGCCCAGGAAGAAAGCAAAGAAGGATAAGCCGGCCCAGGACCCTGTTGTGATAGAACCGGCGCTTGGAGCGGCTGCTCCTGATGCCTCTGCTCACGAGCCACCGCCTCAACCGTCTCACGATGTTCCTGTAACTTCTTCTGACCCGCCTGCTGAGCAAGCCATCAATGATTCTGATAACCCAGAGGCTCCTAGGTCCGCCAAGGCAGACGATCCGGATGTTGAAATTCTCAAGACTCAATTCATTGAGCCGGCACAACCCACTGTAGTCGCCAAGTGTTCTGCTGAGGAGGAATTATTAGAACGCCGAAAGGCCAAGCTGGACGTCGCTGACTACACTCATTTGAGTATTGGAGAGATCGTTTCCGGCTATATCAATCAAGTACATAGCAGCCGTGACCTGGAAATTGACATGGTAAAACAGATACAACAAAAATCCGAGGTATGACTTATGCTACTTTTTCTTAATCATACTTACTGTACCAGCCCCCAAGTCTATTGCTTATGAATAAATATGTTGTAGACTTAGAAAACTGCCTAGCACTGCTTGTCCGGCTTTAGAAAGAAAATATTTAACCCGGCTGTAGCATAATGTCTTGAACTTGCAATACACATTAGCCCCCAAGTGTCAAGTATCTTTGCTTGCAAAGTGCTTGGGACTTAATTTTCATGAACCGGCGTAGAGATTTAGAGTTCTTCACCATACATTAGCCCCCAAGTGTCAAGTATCTTTGCTTGCAAAGTGCTTGGGACTTAATGTTATTTTACCATGATCCTAATTATAACCCGACATCAATGCAGGCCACCATAAGTCAATTTGAATCGGAGATTGCTGACCTAAAGAACCTCCAAGTTTGAATTCAGCGTCTCTGAACAAGAGAAGTTGAAGAAGAACTTTGAGGCGGAGAAGAAAACCTGGGCTGATGAAAAGGCCTCACTGGTGACCCAGGCCGAGACAGCAGAAGCATCACTTGCGGAAGCAAAAACCGAGCTGTCCGGCTTAAAGCGCCAGATATCTCAAATGGTCTCAGCCATCTTCGGTAAGTGATGATATATAAACCTTAAGTACTGCAAGCCTTCCTTTGATGACCACTTTAATTATTACCTCTGGCTCACCTTATGTTTAATAATGTAGGCCCCAGGAGCAAAAACCTCAAGCAGAACATGTTGATCAAGCTGAAGGCAGTGTATACTCTGGTGGAACAGCTCTATACCGGGTCACAACGTGCTCTAGCCGTTGTGGCTTTATCAAATGACGTTCCTCATCTCCTGCAAGATGTGCTGAAGCGGCTTGCTGTGCTCCCTCAGTGGGTTCAAGAACTAAGGCGGGCATCTACAAGAGCCGGAGCTATAGCTACATTGAGCCGAGCTAAAGCATGGATTCCAGAACTAGACCCGGCCAACCTCACTCTTGGATACCCGAGTCTAAAGGAGGATGGAACCTTGCTTTATGAAGCAGACTTCACCGCCCGTGTGAAAGACATACGCCCTGTAGCTACTCTCATTAGGAATGATACTGATCTTACCAAGTATCCGCCGGGTTATGACAGCGAGAACCGGAGGATTCCAACACCTCATTATGATGAAGTCAGCCTGATCCCTCCAACTCGTAAGCATACCTTTGCCCCTGAAGTCGACCCAACCGGTTTAATAGATGATGAAGCTGAGTTTGAAGCCTTGAGTGGCATTGACTGGGCCTCATCAACCTTCCAGGACAGGGCAACCGACAGAGAGGCAGAGAAGGATAACCCGGAATCTTCAAGCCAACCAAAGGAGTAAAAACGCCGGGCGTCATATGCTTATGCCTTTGTGAAAACAATGCCTCACTATTCAGACTCGGGGAGTCTTGTAATAGGATAGAAAAACTCCCGATTTTTGTCATGCCTTCGTGCATGTTTATGGCGCTTAATACTTCCTTAAGCCGCCATTGCTATATACTTCCAGCTTTTATTGATCTTCTACTTCCTTTAAAAAGTTGCTTGCCTTATCCTGCATATGAGACAAACAGAAATCCCTTGGCGCTTTACCGCATCAGGGGTTACATAAGGTATTGATAACCCGGAGGGTACACCAAACAATCTTAGGAAGGCCGACTTATGATTAAACCTATTAGACATAATCATAAGAGCATACATGTGATTCTTGCGGTTATCTTACCGTCTTACATAACCCAACCCATGAGGGTAAGTTTAACTCCTGAAAGTTGGCATATATAAAGTTCACCTGGCACTTAACAACCCGAGGCAACCAATATTAAACCGGTGGAACGAAATCCACTCCATAGTACTTTCAAGAGGGTCTCAAGATAGTTAAATATTTACGCTTACAAAGTATGACAAATAATAAACAAAACTTAAAGGCTTCTAATTCGAATACGATCAGTGAACCGTTCCAAAGGGGTTAAGCTAAGATTCGGATACGATCATATAGCCCCCAGTGGCTTTGGCGTTGCCGATCAAGTGGGTATCGACATCTATGTTCTCTTTGGTTCGAATACGACCTATGTTTGAACAGGAAACCCCCAAGTGACCATAAGAGTTTTTTAATGACGCTGATTTGAATACGATCCACGTCAGGCCCAAAGGAGTTAAGCTATGATTCAAATATGATCAAGAAGCCCCCAAGTGGGTTTGGCAATATGCCGATCAAGTGGGTATCGACAACTATGTTCTCTTTGGTTCGAATACGACCTATGTTTGAACAGGAAGCCCCCAAGTGATCATGGCTAGATTCAGATATGATCATAAGCAGGACCAAAGGGAAAGCCGGATTCAAATATGATCCGCTCCCTGTTGGTTGTTTCCACCACCTGATAAAGAAGACATGTAAACTTTCGAGGGTGAAAAGGACAGAGGTCCTGCTTTATTGCTTCATATAATATATACATGGTCAAAAAATATATACATCTTGAGAGCCGGTGTCTCAAGTATAGTAAGGCCGAAGATGGGCGATATTCCACGGCCGTCGGGTCTCCTCCTCCGACTTACGTGAGTCTTGCGCTCTCGAACATCGATAAGGTAGTATGACCCATTGTTCAGATTCTTGCTGACCACAAAGGGTCCTTCCCAAGGAGGGGATAACTTGTGCATATCAGACTGATCCTGGATGAGCCGGAGCACTAAATTGCCTTCCTGAAAGGTTCTGCTTCTAACCCGGCGGTTGTGATTGCGGCGCAGGTCTTGCTGGTAAATCGCCGAGCGGGCTATTGCCAAGTCTCGCTCCTCATCCAACAAGTCAAGTGCATCCTGACGAGCTTTTTCATTATCAGCCTCAACGTAAGCCGCCACGCGGGGTGAGTCGTGCTGGATGTCACTTGGCAGGACTGCCTCAGCTCCGTACACCATGAAGAAAGGTGTGTAACCCGTAGATCTATTTGGCGTAGTGTTGATGCTCCACAGCACAGAGGCTAGCTCCTCCACCCAACAATCCGGAGTCCGCTGTAAGGGGACCAAGAGCCGGGGTTTGATACCCTTCAGGATCTCCTGATTAGCTCTTTCTGCTTGACCATTGGATTGAGGATGAGCGACAGCTGAAACATCAAGCCAGATATGTTCTCGTTGACAGAACTCTTCCATGGCACCCTTGGAGAGATTAGTGCCATTATCAGTTATGATGATGTGTGTAAAACCAAAACGAAAGATCACCTTTTTCATGAACTGAACCATCGTGCCTGCATCACAATTGCTGACCGGCTCTGCCTCAACCCACTTTGTGAACTTATCCACTGCCACCAGGAGGTGTGTCTTTTTGTCTTTAGACCTTTTGAAAGGTCCAACCATATCCAGCCCCCAGACTGCAAACGGCCAAGTAATTGGAATCATCCTCAACTCTTGAGCCGGAACATGAGCTTGTCGTGAGAATTTTTGACATCCGTCACATTTGCTGACTAGATCCTCCGCATCAGCATGAGCCGTCAGCCAATAGAAACCATGACGGAAAGCCTTGGCCACAAGATATTTTGAGCCGGCATGATGACCACAATCTCCTTCATGGATCTCACGAAGTATCTCCTAACCCTCCGCAGGCGACACACAGCATTGAAACGGCCCAGTGACACTGCGGTGATGTAACTCTCCATGAACAATCGTCATAGATTTGGATCGCCTGATGATTTGTCTCGCCTCGGTCTCATCCTCGGGTAACTCTCCCTGGGTCATGTAAGACAAATAAGGCACTGTCCAATCTGGGATGACGTGGAGAGCCGCTACCAGCTGTGCTTTCGGGTCTGGCACTGCTAAGTCTTCTTCTGTGGGCAACTTGACAGAAGGATTATGCAAGACATCGAGAAAGGTGTTAGGCGGCACCGGCTTACACTGAGATCCTAGCCGGCTTAAGGCATCAGCCGCCTCATTCTTCCTTCGATCAATGTGCTCCACTTGATAACCTTTGAAGTGTCCCGCCACCACATCAACTTCTCGACGGTAAGCCGCCATAAGGGGATCCTTGGAGTCCCACTTGCCTAACACATGTTGGGCCACAAGATCTGAGTCGTCCAAGCACCTCACCCGGCTCAAATTCATCTCTTTGGCCATACGGAGACCATGGAGTAGGGCCTCGTACTCAGCTGCATTGTTAGTACAAGGAAACATAAGCCGGAGCACATAACAAAATTTGTCACCTCGAGGGGAAGTTAAAACAACTCCAGCCCCCGAGCCTTCTAATTGCCTGGACCCATCAAAGTGAATAGTCCAATATGTGTTATCTGGCTTCTCCTCAGGTGCCTGCAACTCTGTCCAATCATTGATAAAATCCACCAGGGCTTGAGACTTGATAGCAGTCCGAGGCATGTATTTCAAACCATGAGGTCCAAGCTCAATGGCCCACTTGGCGACTCGTCCTGTGGCCTCTCTATTCTGTATGATGTCTCCCAAGGGGACAGAGCTTACCATAGTGATAGGATGACCTTGGAAGTACTGCTTCAGTTTCCGACTTGCCATGAACACTCCGTAAACAAGTTTCTGCCAATGTGGGTACCTTTGTTGAGACTCAATGAGCACCTCACTTATGTAGTAAACCGGCCGTTGAACAGGGTGCTCCTTGCCAGCCTCCTTGCGTTCCACCATGATGGAAACACTAATGGCTCGTGAGTTAGCAGCCACATATAATAGCAATGGTTCTCTATCAATGGGAGCTGCAAGGACCGGCGGCTCAGACAACTGTCTCTTTAAATCTTCAAAGGCAGTATTAGCAGCATCACTCCAGACAAAAGTGTCAGTTTTCTTCATCATCTGATACAGTGGTAGGGCCTTCTCACCTAATTGGCTTACGAACCGGCTTAAAGCAGCAACACGACCCGCCAATCGCTGAACATCATTGATGCATGCCGGTTTAGCCAAAGAGGTAATTGCCTTGATCTTCTCTGGGTTAGCTTCGATGCCTCTGTTTGAGACCAGAAAACCTAGAAGCTTGCCTGCAGGTACACCAAATACACACTTGGCCGGGTTAAGCATCATCTTATAAACCCGGAGATTATCAAAGGTCTCTTTTAAATCAGATATCAAGGTTTCCTTCTCCCTAGATTTCACCATGATGCCATCCCCATAACCATGAACATTGCGCCCAATTTGATCGTGGAGACAGTTCTGTACACATCGCTGATAAGTCGCCTGGGCACTCTTGAGCTCAAATGACATAGATACATAGCAAAAGGCTCCAAACGGAGTGATGAAAGCCGTCTTCTCCTGGTCCTTAACTGCCATCTTGATCTGATGATAACCAGAATAAGCATCCAAAAAGCTCAAATGCTCGCAACCCGCCGTGGCATCAATGATTCGATCAATACGGGGAAGAGCAAAAGGATCAGCTGGACAAGCCTTATTTAAGTCCGTGTAATCCACACACATCCGCTAGGTGCCGTTCTTCTTGAGCACGAGCACCGGGTTAGCCAACCACTTCGGGTGAAAAACTTCAATAATAAACCCGGCCACCAAAAGCCGGGCCACCTCTTCTCCAATGGCTTTCCGTCTCTCCTCATTCAACCATCGAAGAAACTGCCTGACCGGCTTATACTTCGGATCAATATTAAGAGTGTGCTCAGTGAGTCCTCTCGGTACACCCGGCATGTCAAAAGGCTTCCATGCAAAGATGTCCCGGTTCTCACGGATGAACTCGATGAGCGCGCTTTCCTATTTAGGATCCAAATTGGCACTGATACTGAACTGCTTAGATGAATCACCCAGAGTAAAATCAACGAGCTTGGTTTCAGCAGCCGACTTAAACTTCATTGCCGGGTCATGCTCTGTGGTTAGCTTCTTTAGGGAGGTCATATCTGCCGGGTCAACATTGTCTTGATAGAATTTCAGCTCCTCTGCTGCACAAACAGACTCAGCGTAAGCCGCATCGCCCTCCTCACATTCTAGGGCTACCTTTCGACTTCCATGCACAGTGATGGTGCCCTTGTGACCCGGCATCTTAAGCTGCAAATAAACATAACACGGTCGTGCCATGAACTTGGCATAAGCCGACCGCCCAAACAGAGCATGATATGGACTCTTGATTTTGACAACCTCAAAAGTGAATTTCTTAGCCCTGGAATCATATTCATCTCCAAAGGCCACCTCTAGTTCAATCTTCCCGACTGGGTAAGCTGACTTACCAGGCACCACTCCATGGAAAACAGTGTTGGACGTCTTCAAATTCTTATCAGTCAACCCCATGCGTCGAAAGGTCTCATAATAGAGGATATTGATGCTGCTACCTCCGTCCATGAGTACCTTAGTGAATTTATATCCACCAACCTGAGGTGCTACCACTAGGGCTAACTGACCCGGATTATGAACCCCGGGAGGGTGATCTTCCCTGCTCCATACAATGGGCTGCTCTGACCATCTCAGGTAACGAGGAACTGCCGGCTCAACAGAGTTCACATCCCTTTTATGAACTTTCTGGTCAAGTTTGCACAAGCTAGTGGTGAACACATGATACTGCCCGATTGCTGCTGCTGTTGTCCTCCTTGACCAGACTGCTGTTGATTATAGCCGCCTTGATTTCCCTGAAAGCCAGAACTTGAGCCGCCGCTCGGGCCATGAAAGCCGCCGGCACCTGAGCCGCCTCCCGACCCATGATTTCCATCAAACGTGTTGGAATTCTTGAAGGCCTTCATGATTGCGCAGTCTTTCCACAAGTGGGTGGTGGGTCGTTCCCGGGTGCCGTGTCTCGGGCAGGGCTCATTGAGTAGCTGCTCAAGAGATGGGCCTGAGCCCGCCAGATCGAGGGGGCGGTTTTCCCTTACGTCTCTGATTGTTACCCTGTGCATTGGTGTTGGCCACAAACTCCGGGTTACCCTCCGCCTTACGCTTATTGCCTCCTTGATTGATCAGGTTATGCTGCTGACCCTTTCCATTGTCGTTCTTCTTTCCCTTCCCTGTCTTTTCCTCATCAGACGCGGGATCCTTGGTACTATCAGAGTCGGCATATTTGACTAAACCTGCCATCAGCGTACCCATATCATTGCAATCACGCTTAAGGCGCCCCAGTTTCTGTCTTAGCGGCTCAAAACGGCAATTCTTCTCCAACATGAGGACTGCAGAGCCGGCATCCATCTTGTCAGATGAGTGTATTATCTCCTTGACCCGGCGCACCCAATGAGTTGTGGATTCACCCTCCTCCTGCTTACAATTTGTCAAGTCCACAACCGACATAGATTGCTTGCAAGTGTCTTTGAAGTTCTGGATGAATCGGGGTTTTAGCTCTGCCCATGAACTAATGGAATTGGGTGGCAAACCCTTTAACCAAGACCGGGCCGTTCCATCCAACATCATGGTGAAGTACTTAGCCATTGCTGCATCGCTGACTTCCAACAGCTCCATGGCCATCCCGTAACTTTCGATCCACGCTCTGGGCTGTAAGTCGGCCGTGTAATTCGGCACCTTCCGAGGCCCCTTGAAGTCCTTGGGTAAATGTACATTACGCAGAGCCGGCACCAAACAAGGAACACCGCCGGTTCTGGTAGCCACTCCCGCCTCAACGGAAGTCGTTGGATACTCTGGGAAATCTTGATGAGCCGTCTGTTGAGCCGCTAGCTGAGCCGCCCGCTCGTCCTCCTGACATATTCGGTCTTGTACCGGGTTATAGCCATCAGGCTGGTTACGGTGCTGGGCGTTGCTTGACAAAGCTTCTGACTCCATGTGCCTGCTGTAACTCGGACTCCGGTTTTGACGAGGCGGTGCTAACCAAGGCGGAGGAGTCGAATGAATCCTGTCCCGGCTATAAGTATAAGTCTCTTGCTGAGCCAGGGCCGTCTGGACAAGTTCTTTAATCCTCCGGGTCTCCACCGCTGTCGGATCATCGCCGTCCACTGGGAGAGCCGCCAAACGTGTCGAAGCTGCAATCAAGTTCTCCATGGGGTTGGAAAAGTGACCCGGTGGTATTGGCACATGACGGGGCGGTGCCATATTCCCATGAGGAGGTGCCATCCCCTGAGGCTGGACCGGTCCCCCGGTTGTCATGAACTGATTGACCTCTGGCGGGTTACTTGGACCGGCTCCGGGTGTAGCGAAGAGGTTCCGTGGATCGTAAACCGGGGGCAAACGAGATTGAGTTTTCTGATGTCTCCTCCTCATCACCTCGTTAGATGCGTTCAGGCTCATCGTAAGCTGGAAAGCCTCTGACTGGAGCTGTTGAGCCCGAGCATCCAAAGCCGCCCGTTATGTGGCTAACCTGGTGTCCTCAGCTGCCAAGGCCTCCTTGGCCCGAGCTATCTCCTCACGAACCTGTGCCACCTCTGCATTATGCTCATCTTGATTCGCAGGGATAACTGTGGCGGTTAACAGGGTCGTAAGCTTATCCATGAGATCCATCAGCACTTGAGCCGGCGGGCGCACGGGGCCTCCTGCCCCGGCTGCTCCTGACCCGGACGTTATGGCTGCTGCGGCTGTGGAATTTTGGTCGGGTTGAGTACCAGCCATGAAGACTCCTGCCCAGCTTGGAGGCTCATAGGGGTCCGAAATACTGGAGCCATCGGAACAGCCCCCCTAGCCTGCTGTCTTGTAATGGATACAGCGAATCTGTTGAACCGGCGGACAAATCACCGTCGGAGAGGACGGCCGTCTCACCACCATCTTCAGATCCTTCCGAAAGTTCCCCTCCGTGGATGCAACCCACGAAGGCACGCTTCACGGCGGGTTGAGCTCGGGCGGGTCCTGCGCGCTGAGCCGTCTCGACGAGGTCTGTGCAGTTGTCCGGCTCAGGGCCCGGCTCACCAATCCGGCCGATGAAGACGTGGATTCCGCCAAAGGGGACCCGGTACCCATATTCAATTGAGCCGGTGTCGGGGCCCCAGCCTTCGTCGTCGATGTAGATCTTGCCGTGATGACTCTTGGTCATCCGGCCGACTGCGTATCCCTTGAGCCCTTCGAAGCTGCCCTTCAAGAACTCAAATCCACCGTGCGCTGGCCCCACGGTGGGCGCCAACTGCCGTGGAATTGTCACGGCAGATGTCCTCTTATAAGGACTTAGTCGAGGAGCCATCGCAACTAGGAAGCTTAAAGGGGTTAATCGGGACAAAGGACACGAGAGGGTTATACTAGTTCAGCCCCTTACGGTGAAGGAAGGCCTACGTCTAGTTGGGTTGGTATTGATGAGGTGTCGATGACCAGGGAGCGAGATACGCTATGACCGGTTCTCGATGAGTTGTTTCTTGCCCTCAGCCGCCGGCGGGTCGTCCCCTTATATACACGGGTTGACGCCCCGCGGCCTACAGAGTCCCGGCCAGCTCATAGACAGTGTCCGGCTCGGTGACTAGTTATTTCTACCTTATGTTACAAGTCATGCCATCATGGCGGTTTACCACTATGGGCCTTAAGCAGCCTGTGGGCCTTAGACCCTTTATTGAACCGCCATCTTCATGCTTGGTCTTAGGCTTCTCTCTGATGAGTCTTCTTTGCGTAACCCGACCCCTCCTGGGTGGCTTACACAAATAGTTATATCCCCAACAATACCCATCTTGGATGCCTATCATATTAGGACTAATTTTATAGCCAAAGCAAATTACCATGATGTTCTAAAGGAATCTCAAAATAATATAAGTGAAGCATGAGCGATCAATAATTTCTATAAAATAAAACCACCACCGTGCTCTAAAAGATATAAGTGAAGCACTAGAGCAAAATTATCTAGCTCAAAAGATATAAGTGAAGCATGTAGAGTATTTTAATAAATTCCGATTCATGTGTTTCTATCCAAAAGGTGTGTACAGAAAGTATGATTGTAGTAAACTAAAAATCAAAGACTCAAATCATACAAGACGCTCCAAGCAAAACACATATCATGTGGTGAATAAAAATATAGCCTCAAGTAAAGTTACCGATAGACGAAGACGAAAGAGGTGATGCCTTTCGGGGCATCCCCAAGCTTAGGCTTTTGGTTGTCCTTGAATTTTACCTTGGGGTGCCTTGGGAATCCCCAAGCTTAGGCTCTTGCCACTCCTTATTCCGAAATCCATCAAATCTTTACCCAAAAACTTGAAAACTTCACAACAGAAAACTCAACAAAAAATCTCATGAGCTCCGTTAGTAAAACAAAACAAACCACAAATTTAAGGTATTGTAATGAACTCATTCTTTATTTTTATTGGTGTTAAACCTACTGCATTCCAACTTCTCCATGGTTCATACCCCCCAATACTATCCATAGATTCATTAAAATAAGCAAACAACACACGAAAAACAGAATCTGTCAAAAACAGAACAGTCTGTAGCAATCTGATTTGTTCGAATACTACTGGAACTCCAAAAATTCTGAAAACTAGGACAACCTAGAGAATTTGTATATTGATCTACTGCAAAAATAATTGGTATTTTATCACGTTCTGGTGAATTTTAACAATTGTTTCCGTGAGCGCAAAGTTCCTGTCTTTTTTCAGCAAGATCAAACAACTATCACCCAAGAAGATCCTATTGGTTCTACTTGGCACAAACACTAACTAAAACATAAAAACACATTCAAACAGAGGCTAGATGAATTATTTATTACTAAACATGAACAAATAGTAAGGAAAAAATAAAATTGGGTTGCCTCCCAACAAGCGCTATCGTTTAACGCCCCTAGCTAGGCATAAAAACAAGAATAGATCTAGGTATTGTCATCTTTGGTATGCAATCCATAAGTGGCTCTCATAATAGATTCATAAGGTAATTTAATTTTTTCCTAGGAAATTATTCCATGCCTTTCCTTAATGTAAATTGGAATATGATGTTTCCTTCTTTCATATCAATAATTGCACCAATCGTTCTAAGGAAAAGTCTACCAAGAATAATAGGACATGTAGGATTGCAATCTCTATCAAGAACAATGAAATCTACGGGCACATAATTCCTATTTGCAACAATAATAACGTCATTAATCCTTCCCATAGGTTTCTTAATGGTGGAATCCGCAAGGTGCAAATTTAAAGAACAATCATGAAATTCACGGAAACCTAACACATCACACAAAGTCTTTGGAATCGTGGAAATACTAGCACCCAGATCACATAAAGCATAGCATTCATGATCTTTAATTTTAATTTTAATAGTAGATTCCCACTCATCACAAATTTTTCTAGGGATAGAAACTTCTAATTCATGGTTTTCTTCATAGGATTGCATTAAAGCATCAACGATATGTTTACTAAAAGATTTATTTTGATCATAAGCATGAGGAGAATTTAACACAGATTGCAACAAGGAAATACAATCTATCAAAGAGCAATTATCATAATTAAATTCCTTGAAATCCAAAATTGTGTGTTCATTGCTATGTGAAGTTTTGACCTCTTCAATCCCACTTTTACCAATTTTTGCATCAATATCTAAAACTCCGAATCATTGGGACGCCTTTTAACTAAAGTTGACTCATCTCCAGCCCCATCTTTATCAACACTCATATTGGGAAACAAAGATTTAATAGGGGACACATCAATTACTTTTAGTTCTCATCATTATTACCCTCGCTCTTCCGGTTTGGTGTCCATCTTATTAACTAAGGTGGACTGCTTATCCGAAATTCGGGCTATTAAGTTTTCAGGATGAGCGAACTGATATTTCAAACCATTATATTCCTTAGACATATCATCGAGCTCTTTATTCATGTACTCCATAAAACATTTTTGTTCTTTAAGCTCGTTTCTGAAGAAATTATTATGCTCAAATTGCAAGGACATAAAGTTTCTAACGTTGTTTTCAATTTCTTCCAACCTTCTGAGGTGAGGATCAACGCTTTTTGGCAGAGCCATCGCGACAAACAATCAATCCAACGCACAAACACAGAAGGAGCAAGCGAAAAGAGACGAACGGAAAAAGAGGGCGAATAAAACGACAAGGTGAAGTGGGGGAGAGGAAAACGAGATGCAAATGGCAGATAATGTAATGCGAGGGAGAAGAGTTTGTGATGGGTACTTGGTAAGTCTGGACTTGTGCGTAGATGTCCCCGGCAACAGCGCGAGAAATCCTTCTTGCTACCTCTTGAGCATGCGTTGGTTTTCTCTTGAAGAGGAAAGGGTGATGCAACAAAGTAGCGTAAGTATTTCCCTCAGTTTTTGAGAACCAAGGTATTAATCTAGTAGGAGAATACACGCAAATCGCCTATTACCTGCACAAACAATCAAGAACCTTGCAAGCAACGTGATAAAGGGGTTGTCAATCCCTTCACGGCCACTTGCAAAAGTGAGATCTGATAAAGATAATAAGATAAATATTTTTGGTATTTTTTGTTGTATAGATTAGAAAGTAAAGATTGCAAAATAAACGACGATAGAAATAGCTAGTTGACGGGAAACTAATATCATGTAAAATAGACCCGGGGGCCATAGGTTTCACTAGTGGCTTCTCTCAAGATAGCATATCTTAAGGTGGGTGAACAAATTACTGTCGAGCAATTGATAGAAAAGTGCATAGTTATGAGAATATCTAGGCATGATCATGAACATAGGCATCATGTCTGTGACAAGTAGACCGAAATGATTCTGCATCTACTACTATTACTCCACACATTGACCGCTATCCAGCATGCATCTAGAGTATTAAGTTCATAAGAACAGAGTAACACATTAGGCAAGATGACATGATGTAGAGGGATAAACTCAAGTAATATGATATAAACCCCATCTTTTTATCCTCGATGGCAACAATACAATACATGTCGTTTCCCTTTCTGTCACTGGGATCGAGCACCGCAAGATTGAACCCAAAGCTAAGCATTTATCCCATTGCAAGAAAGATCAATCTAGTAGGCCAAACCAAACTGATAATTTGAAGAGACTTGCAAAGATATTAAATCATGCATATAAGAATTGAGAGAAGAATCAAATATTGTTCATAGATAATCTTGATCATAAACCTACAATTCATCAGATCTCGACAACACACTGCAAAATTTTTTTACATCGAATAGATCTCTAAGAAGACCGATGAGAACTTTGTATTGAGATCCAAAGAAAGAGAAGAAGCCATCTAGCTAATAACTATGGACCCGAAGGTCTGTGGTAAACTACTCACACATCATCGAAGAGGCTATGGTGTTGATGTAGAAGCCCTCCATGATTGAATCCCCCTTCGGCAGAGCGCTGAAAAAGGCCCCAAGATGGGATCTCACGGGTACAGAAGGTTGCGGCGGAGGAAAAGTGGTTTCGTGGCTCCCCGCGATGTTTTCAGGGTATAAGAGTATATATAGGCGAACAAAGTAGGTCGGTGGAGCTACGAGGGGCCCACGAGGGTGGGGGGCATGCCTACCCCCCTGGGTGCGCCCTCCTACCTCGTGGCCGCCTCGTGGCTTCCTTGACCTCTAGTCCAAGTCTCCTGGATTGCGTTTGTTCCAAAAAAGATCCTCGTGAAAGTTTCATTCTGTTTGGATTCCGTTTGATATTCCTTTTCTGCGAACTCTGAAATAGGCAAAAAAAAAACAATTTGCACTGGGCCTTCGGTTAACAGGTTAGTCCCAAAAATAATATAAAAAGGTATATTAAAGCCCATTAAACATCCAAAACAGATAATATAATAGCATGGAACAATCAAAAATTATAGATACGTTGGAGACGTATCAACGACGCCCGAGGGTAATACCTCGGCTGCCGAAAACATGGGGGTGTGCCCCCCATGGCGACCGACGGCGGGGGCCCTGACCAGTCCGCCCCCTAGCCGGACATCATTCCGGAGACCCATGGGCTCCGGAATCGGGCGAGCAATCCCCTTTGAAAGAGCGGGGAGCATCAGCTCCGGCGGCGACCTCCACTAATCCAGAGGCACCGAATGCTCTGATGGAAGCACTACGACGTGCTTCCATCATGGAGGAACACCGCACCCCAATGGGTTCGGTGGTTGAGAAGGTTTAGTCAGCCAAGAGCGGGCTGCACGAAGCCTTCACAAGCCTACTAACAGGCTTCGAGGTATGCTACGTAATGCTCTTAGACACTTTTTATATAAAGGAAATATACCTGTCCATAGATATTAGCCCCTGAGACTCTGTCCAGTTTTTGAAAAAAGACGAACAGAGGATCACATAGTATTCGGTAGAGGTGACGTGCTTATCTATTTTATAACAGGCTTCCCTGTTGGCGGCAACCGCCCAGGCCGCTGATGTTTCGGACCTCAATCGGAGACTAAAGCTAGCTGATGATGAGATCGACCGTGTTGACAAGCGGTTTGATGAGGCACAAGGTATGTGCGTATTTGAAAAGAGTTTGATCAGATATCTTGAAGTGATATGCAAATTCAGAGTGTAACTCATGTACTACTTTGATTATGGGTGCAGGTAGCGTGGACGAGGTCGAGACCCTCAAGAGCACCCTTGCACAAGCCAAGGAGGAGGCGAAGGCGAGCAAAGCGGCTGCAGAATTGAAGACCGAACAGGTCGCCCGGTGCCGACATGAAGAGAGGGTGGCCAAAGTGGAGCAAGAGCTGAAGGACGCCATCGACAAATGTGAGGCCTTGGAGGATAAGACTACGACCCAAGCAGCTGAACTCGCCAAAGTCCTCAATGAGGCCAAGGAGGCACGGACTCCGTCCCAGAGTGCTCGTGAAGAGTACCGGCAGGCCGAACAGATAGCGGCTGGTAAGCCCTTTTTTTTGCAGAGTAAATTTGTGGGAAGATATGCCTTGCTCACTCGACTGCCTAGTTCTCTAGACGCCTTTGCGGATCTTCCGAAGAGTTCTGTTGATGCCGCGCAATTTTTCCGAGCCCAGGAGAGGAATACAACAGAGAAGCTCTTCTGGTCATAGTTCCTGGCGCCGGAGCGTCCGGCGCTACTGAACAACCAGATGATGCAACTGGTGGAGCTGCATAGGATGTCTAACCTGGCCATAAAGTACATCATAGTCCGGCTTTGGCCAGTCGAACCCATTCCTAGCAGCTACTTCGGCTTAGTGAGGCGACTCATTGATGCGCTGCCTAGAGTTGACGTTGTGAAGCGCTCGAAGTGCATAAAGGGTGCACGGATGGCCTTTGCCCGTGTCAAGATGCACTGGGCGAAGATGAAGGCCACCGTCCTCGCAACCGAAGGCCCGCCCGAAGGCAAGGACCACCGCAAGCCGGAGCGATACTTTGAGGATGTCCTAGCGGGTGCCCGAATAGTAGAGGGCCAATGTTCAAAGGATATTATGTTCGAATGAATATATCATGGCTGTCCAGACTTTGTTTTATGAACCAAAGCTTGTAATATATTTATGCCTTCATCTGAAATTATTTTCCTCCTGTGCGGCCATGTCAATTCTGAAAGTTTACCAGTCGTCGGCTTCAGCCCCCACGTAGATGCTACAGAGGTGTTCGGTGTAACGCACTATCACACTTGACCCAACGTCTTGGTATGTAAAGGAGGTGTCTGCGCAGCGAACCAGGCAATCAAACTATACGGCTTTATTACTTTCACTTAGCCATAGGAGTTTGACAGTGGGGCTAAGTACTAGCCCCGAGTGCGTATGCGGCCATCCGAACTAGGATGCCTTAAGCGCATGACTGAGCAAAGGCCAGCCCTTCGTATAATACGGAGTAAATCTTAAAATATTTGTAGCAAGTCGCCGAATCGCCGACCAGCTCTCGCCATATCATGACAGTCAGTTTTTGGCTTTCTCTACTGATGTGTTTAACCGGACGAACCAAAAACACAATCGCAGTAGTTCTCCCTTTACTACCTTAGCCGAACGAGCAGAACGTAAGGTGGTAATCACAGGAGCCGGGCAACCCAACTATTGACCAAAGACACACTACAAAAAAAAGACACATCCGTGACATTTTGGGCCGAATGATTTTTTTTCTGTCATACTTATGACACTTCTATGACGATAATTGTGACAAAACCCGATATCATCATAGATGTGGTGGGGTCCTACTTCTATGACAAAAAATCATGACAGAAAATGGACTTTTCGTCCTGGGTGGGCCGGAGACGCAGCTGCATGACATTCTTTGGGCCGTCCATGACGGAAAAAACCATGGTAGAAGCGAGGGCGAGGAAAATATCGGGGTGTTCCCGGTTATGGTTGGTGGTCGGGGCCGAGCGATGCGTGTTTCTCTCGTACATGCACGCGCGTGGGTGCGAGGCGTTGGGCTCTAACTGAACCTGAGCGAGGCATTGGGATCTAACTGAACCCGAGCGATTGCACTGCAGGCTACGCAGTACTGAACCCGAGCGATCGATCGATGGATGTTAACTGAACCCGATCGAGCGATTCCTTTGCTACGGCTGCTAACTAAAGCCGATCGATGCTGCCTCTGGATGAACAGTGAGCGTTGCTGGGGGGTTTTGGATGAACATTTCCCGGTGGGGGTGGATGAACAAGACCCCGTGGCGTTGCCTCTGGATGAACAAGACTCCGCTCGATCGAACCGGTTGGGGCTGGATGAACTGGACCCCGTGGAGGGCTGGATGAACAGGACCACCCCGTGGAGGGCTAGATGAATAGTAGATGGTGGAGGGCTGGATGAACAGTAGCCCGTGGAGGGGTGGTTGAACAGGAGCCTGTGGAGAGGGCTGGTTGAACAGTAGCCGGTGGAGTAGCACGCGGTGGAGGTTGGATGAACAGGAGCATGTGGATGAACAGTCGCAGGTGGAGGCTGGAGGAGGTCGACGGTGGATGAACAGTAGCCTGTGGAGGCTGGAGGGGGTCGACGGTGGAGATGAACAGTATCCCGTGGAGTCCCGTTTTGCGGTACGCCACACCCCTCCCGATGAACAGGACCCCCGTTTCGACCGTAGCGCTCCAACACAAGTATGTTTCCTCCGTTTTGCGGTACACCACACCCCTCCTGATCAGCAGGACCCCCGTTTCGACCGTACGAGGTATGTTTCCTCCGTTTTGCGGTACGCCAGACCCCTCCCGATGAACAAGATCCCGTTTCGACCGTGGCCAGTCAAACACAAGGCCGTTTCCTCCGTTCTACGGTACGCCTGGCCTCATTTCCATCGGTTGTTCCGTCCAAGCCGGTTGGCTCCCACGCGTTCCATTGCCTCCTGATGAACACGACGCATTTCGTTGCCTCCCCATGAACACGACGACGATGCAGTTTCTCCATTCTGACCCAGCCATGTACACGAGCCCTGGCCATACATATGCACGAGTAGGCGTTCGAGACCCCGCACGTATGTACGTACGTGGCCCTATTTTCTTTCTTGCACACAGGCCGCTATACGTACGTGGACATGCTAC
Source organism: Aegilops umbellulata (assembly GCA_032464435.1). Classification (NCBI taxonomy): domain Eukaryota; kingdom Viridiplantae; phylum Streptophyta; class Magnoliopsida; order Poales; family Poaceae; genus Aegilops; species Aegilops umbellulata. Next base: position 295,825,197 of record CP136060.1, read on the forward strand.
ATGCGCCCCTCTACTACGACATGTGGGCGCTCTACATCGAGCAGTATGTACGTACACATTCGCGACCGGAATGACAACACTACGTACGCTTCAACCAGGTGGGTCCCGACTGTCATGCACTTCCTTGAGTGCGAAGATATAGCTGGTGGGTCCCAGCAGTCAGGGGCGAATCGTTTTTTTGCCCGGACGCACTTCCTTGCATGCGAAGATGTAGCTGGTGGGTCCCAGCAGTCAGGGAAAAACGTTTTTTTCGCGAAATATGGTGGCCCGTGCGGTGGATCCCTGCTGTCAGGTGGAGGAATAATTATTTTGCGCGTAATAAGGAGGCACTTCCTTGCGGCCGCCATGGACCCAACTGTCGGCCTCTCCACGTACAGTACTCTTCCGATGGAAGTCATTCCTTGACCACGTTGACCACGCCGCACTAAGAGCACCAGGGCGGTGGACGGCGGCAAGGCCTAGGAAGGGGACAACGCGGAGCCGGGGAAGACGCGACAGTGGAAGCCCGCGCTAAGAGGAGTACGAGGATTCACTGGTCCGGCCGCGGTGTGAGGCTGCCGTCGCCGCAGATAACAGGGGGTGTGGGTGAGTAGAGGGATGGCCTGGCCAACGGTGGGAGTAGTAGGGGCGGTGAGGCCTCCGCGGCATCACAGCCGGCCACGGGAGGCAGGAGCACGCGGCACGACCGACGCTGGTTTGGGCGGCTGGAGCAAGAAGACCAGAGGTTGAAGAAGCACTACGACCGTTGGATGGACATCGTACGGTCACTAGAGCTAGAATCATTCATATTGACTAAGTTGACAAAGCCCTCCGTCCCCGTCAACTTAGTAGGCCCACAAGTCAGCCTTCCATCAAGGTGGGTCCCAGCTAGCAGGGGGAGTATTCATTTTTTCTACGTAATAAGGAGGCACTTCCGGTGGGTCCGAGCTAACAGCGGGGGGAACATTTTTTTCGCGAAATACGGTGACCCGTCCGATGGGTCCCAGCAGTCAGGGGGGAAATGTTTTTTTCGCAAAATACGGTGGCCCGTCCAGTGGGTCCCTGCTGTTAGGTGGAGGAATCATTATTTTCCGCGTAATAAGGAGGCACTTCTTTGCTGCGGCCGTGGACCCAGCTGTCAGCCTCTCCACGTACTATAGACTTCCAATGGAAGTCGTTCCTTGACCACGTTGACCACGCCGTGTTCCGTTGCATGCATGCATCCATGGGCGTGGTGCGTCCCCTGTCAGCCTCTCACGTACATTCATCTTCCGATGACTCTCGGTTGTTGACCACGTTGACCACACCGTGCCGAGCGCACCAAAGGCCAGTGGACGACGACGAGGCCCCAGATTGGAATGACCCGGAGATGGGGAAGACGGGGCAGTGGAGTCACAGAAGGAGAGGAGTGGGAGACTTGACTGGTTCGGGTGCGCGGCAGTACAGCCGCGGTGCCGCCCACGGGAGACAGGAGCAAGAACAGAGGTTGAAGAAGGAGCACGGCTGTTGGATTAACATCCAACGGTCCAGCTGCTAGAATCATTCGTTGATTAAGTTGACAAAGCCCTGTGTACACGTCCGCTTAGTAGGCCCACAAGTCAGCCACCAAATCTGACGGGTCCCAGCTGTCAACGGGAGGAATAATGTTTTTCGCATAACAAGGAGGCACTTCCTTCCGTGCGAAGATATAGCCGGTGGGTCCCAGCTGTCAGGTGGAGGAAACATTTTTTTCAGCTTAATAAGGAGGATCTTTCCTTGCGTGCGACCATGGACCTCGTGGGTCCCAGCCGTCAGGCTCTCCACGTATAGTCCTCTTCCGATGACTCTCATTTGTTGACCACGCCGCACAGAGCGCAGCGAGGCGGTGGACAACGGCGAGGCCCCAGACGGGAACGACTCGGAGATGGGAAGACGTGGCAGTGGAGTCGCAGATTGAGTGGAGGAGAAGGGTTATAACTGGTTCTGATGCGGCGTGGGGCTGCAGTCGGTGGAGAATAACAGGAGGTGTGGAGGGGTGGAGGGATAGCCTGGCCGGCGGTGGGGTAGCGCTTCGCAGCGATGCGTGCTCAGCAGAGCCGCTAGCCGCCGGAGGCCGGACCAGGCGGTCCCAGCGACGCTGGAGGAAGAAGACGAGAGATTGAAGGTGCATGCCGACCAAGTTGACAACGCCATGCGTAGGCTTTGACCTATTGGCCCACATGTCAGCGTGCAAAAATGTGGCATATATTTAACCCATGTTTTCTAGAATGTACAGTCCATTTGCTGGACTGGGTGAACAAATAATTTTACGTCAATGCAGCCCATTTATATTATCTAAGAAATCCCAACCCATTTGCACTTCCTTCAAATACACGAATTACCTGGGCTCGTTATATATATAATGTTATGTTAGACGGAGCAATTAATATAAAAAATAAACCGGAGAGGCACATTTTTTATATACATAATTAACAAATTAGCGAGTTATTGCTCAGAATAAAAATGAGCGCGTTATTATTACATTGGTCCTTAAAATCTTCGCAAGCTTTTGTACGCAATCATCAGGATTTTCCTTGCGTGTGAGTAAAAAACAACCAGGATTTTCCTTGCTAACTTCTGTTAAACATTTACTTTTATAAGTTAATAACACGTGGGATGTTTTTATAATGTATATATAAGTCTCTATAAAATATACAATAATAGTAATAATATAAATATATATAATGTGGTTAAAAAAATACATTGGGCTGCCGATCTTTAAGAAAAAGCCCATAGGCCGGTATGGACCTCAAAAAATAAGTTGAAACCACTGTCACCGTATGTCGTGGGCTACGCATGTTAAAATACAAAACCTAGGCCTAGCTGATACTTGTTCGCCCTCTGAAAAAAAATGATACCAGATCCCCGAGCGAACTGGATTAAAGAGGGGGCTGGCGACACGATTGAAGAAGCACATCAGGAGCGATTTTTTTCTTCAGTGGATGGCTCTCGATGGCATTTTTTTACTTGCCTCTGCACCATACAACTTGTATTTTTAGCCTCCCAGTCCGTGGTGGACCAGCAGCCCATTTGCTGGGCAGGCCAACCTACAGAAGCCAACACTCAATTTTTTCATCAAGCCCCAAAAACAACGTAGTACTATGTTTGTTTTGAGGCTGAAAACATTACAGTAGGGGTTGAGCGGGGGATGGGGAAAGACAGAGCAAAAAGATTAAAAAGAGCTGAGGCGCCGTTGCTACCCTAACAAAGCAGGTGCAATTCTTCTCGGGAAGAAGGTGTGCCGTTGACACCCACACGTCACATACCCCACAGTATGCATACTAACAAGTTCACACACAAGCACAAAAGAAAAGGTAAACATTCATATCAAACTCAGGTTCACAGGACACGTTCATATTCTTAGCGAACATTCACTATCAACAACTCAAAAGATTCATATATACACAAGTTCAGCATGTCTTTGGATCCAAATGATTGATAGATCACACAACAATATTCATAGATAATTCACAAAAAGATTCAGATATACACATGTTCAGTATGTTTATGCATCCAAATGATTGAGATCACAGCCAATATGATCCATGGACGAACTTTAATTACCTAGGGTACAGACTGGTAAATGGTGTTCAGTCGGAGGTACTTCTTGCTAAAATTAATGCTTGTACGAGTAAACTTTCGAGTACATAAGAGGCAGCACAGACAATCTGAACTTTGCTTGTAGGTTTATCCTCAAATAGTGGCCTCGTGCCGAGGGAGGTTTGAGCAACTTGGCCACTACTTTCATCCAAGTAGTTTATTGGCTCATCTTGGTCCTGTAGCTCGCCAAAATTCTATATTGCAGAGGAGAAAGGAGGCAGTTGAGAAAATGAACCACCCAATTTTTTTTGTGCAGTTCAACTGAAATGGTGCATCCCTGGCGTGCAGACTGATTAAGTGCCAGATGAATATACGCGTCAACCAACTTTTCTAGAATATTTAGACTCCATGCCATACAGTTTGCTACCATATGTGCCGATAACCAAAAGGCACAAGTTGGGTCCAAAGACTGGACTGCGTTTTTCTGGGCTATGCGCCAAGCAATATTTTTGGCGTTCACTCTCCTAATACTTGGAGTTTGACAATTGGTTGACGCCGGTTGATACTCGAATGAATATAGGCACTTCTTCTTGTCAACATCGATGCTTGTCTGAGTGTACTTTGGAGTACATAGCAACAACATAAGTACCTGTCCATCTGATCTTTTTGTGCAGTTCTACTGAAATCACCCGATGTAATGATTTGCTTACGAGTTCAGGCTCCAAGTTACTCCTTTAATAAATCGGCAAACAGTAGCACAATACCAAATTACAAATACATATGACAAGCACAATAATCAGGATAAAGACCAGTACCAACCTGTGTGAGGTAGCATATCAATTACTATTTCCTTTGACTGGAAGCCGAGATAAGCCAAGCGACTGACAGCAAAGGAAGAATGCAAGCCGAGATTAGCGACTAACAGGAAAGGAAGGAAGCTGTCGAGGCAATGAAGCACCCAAAGTTTTTGTGCAGTTCCACCAAAATCGAGCATCCCTGTTGGCACATATATTGAGAGAGTGAGATTATTGATGAAACATACACTAACAAATAGAAGCACCCTCATTATCTTAATGGGTAAAGTTAGCATTCCCTCCTTGCTCCACCACATGATTCACCTCCATAGACAAACATACACACGTACATGATTTAGCATAGGGTGGTACTAAAGATTTGTTTAACCCCGACAGGAAAATTAGGCAGCAATAAATTAGTGGTACTTAAGTACTCCTAATTAATTAAGTGAGACAGCAGAAGTGGAAGGGCTCCCTGGAGGATTGTCTCACATGTAAGGTAGTCGTTGCTGGAGCCCTTGAATGGCCTCGACTGAGGCCTCTGGCTTAAGCAAGATCGCCTTGACACTGCTTACTCTTCTTATTCTTCTTCCTCTTCATGCTTTGTTTCTCATTCTCCTCACCAGTTGGTGAAACCAAGTACATGATTGGCCTTCTATTTCAGAATTGGTTTTTTCAGTGAGGAAGTACAAGTGTACTAGTAAAAAATAACATTATTTTCTCATGGCAGTCGCAAAATAGAGATGAACACTTGCATTAAATATCATTCTTACCTAAAGGAAGGTTTTGGTGCCAATATGGATGATGAGGATTGGAACATAGATCTCCCTTTGTGCAGTTCCACCAAAATGAACCAACTGTTCCATTCTGACATTCCAGTTAAACAGCACAAAAGTCACTTCTTTTAAGAAGAGTTTTGTGTAGTGCACCAAAAGGTCACAACAGCAACCAGGTGAAATGGATATCCCTGTTTGCACAAAAAGCTATAGAGGAAACAGTCAGAGTCTCAAACAATTACAGGCAAAAACATTTGGCTAAACTTGTCATGTCTTATAAAAGTGGCATGGATTCATTTTTACTAGAGGCATTAGATTAAGAACAACTAAATATTTGGTATAAGGGCATGGGACAGTGGGTGCATCAGCAGTCCAGCACCATGTACCTAAACAGGGTCATAAAGTGGTGATTCATAATTTGTTTCCCCGAGAAACAAACATCCAAGAAACATATCTGGGTTGGTCGCATTTTTGTTCACTCTAGCCACCTACCCCTATGTGTGGATAGCAAATCTAGTCCTGGTCATACCACTGTGTACAGCGTTACCCCTATATTTCCCTTTTCGACCAAGAGACCGGTTGGATGACCAGTCTGTACTACTTTCACCCCCTTTTCCTTCCTGTTTGTACCAAGTCGGATGTACTACATACTAAATCCCCCCACCCCCACTTTATTTCTTGTTTGAACCAAGTACAAGATTCGACTCCATGAAGTAGCTTTACCTCCAACAATAGAAGAAGAAAAATAGGTGATGTTGGACCATCCGATCGAGAGGGGCTGAGAGGTAGAAAATGATGCACATGCAGCGATGTAGCGAGCTGGGGAAGTAGAGCTAAGGCAGTTTCGAAGGAAGATATACCTGAAGATCGTCGGGATGTGGATAGGTGGGCGGCGGGAGGCCGGATCCGCCCACACTAGGGCAACGACGAAGGGATCGGAGGACCTCCCGCGCCGGCGCTTGGCCAGAGATAACGGTGCGGCCGGCAGTGAGTCTCCTCCCTCGCTGTTGGCGACAGCCTAAACGCTGCCCCTCCTCCCCTTCACCGGCAGAGGGGGATACGTCTGGATCTGTAACCAGTGGTGAGGATAGAAAGATAGTGTTTTTTGAAGGGAGAAAGACAGTGTTACCACCCCTATCTTGTTTAGATCTGAAGAGGATGAGAGTGTGTGAATAGAGCAACCCTAGCAAGCAAGCGCGGAGGCTCCGGCCTATATATACGTAGTGGGGTAGTTTTCCTTTTTCACTCCATCAAAACAATCATTTAAAATTGTGTGCTACGTGCCAGGTCGCAGTTTTTTTAGTTGTTGATTGTTTTTTGAGATAGCTACCCGCTTGTTCCAAGTGGTGTTACGATGTGCCAGGTCGCACTTTGTATTGTTCAAGTCTGGTACAAGTCCCTCCATTAAATGAACAACCACCCCATCGTAAAAATTGTGAACAATCCCACGGCTAAAATTATCGGAAACGTGGGTTGCCCCAACATGCATTATTATTTATATTTTCTACTCCCTCCATTCCTAAATATAAGTCCTTTTTATTAGCCACACCTAAGACAAGAACTATTTTATTAGCAGTGAACCCCACATGTCATAGCCACAAAAAGTGTGGCAAGATTCCCTTAGGCAAGCCAAAGTGTGTCTAATAATTTGAGCAACTCAAGTTAGGCAAGTGTGGCAAGTGTGCGAAAAATAATGTGGCAACATAAGACAAACATAGTCACAATCCAAACAGCCCCGTAATTTTTTGTGACATGCATGAAAATTTGGTTAGTTAAATTTATAGTCAAAATTTGGCAAGGTGCATCCAATCAACACATGCAAGTATCAAAAGGGAGGTCACGACATGCATGCAGTGTACTCCCTCTGTTTTCAAATATAAGTCTTTTCAGAGATTGCAACAAGTGACTACATACGAAGCAAAATATGTCTACATACATACGTATGTAGTAGTCCATTTGAAATGTGTAAAAAGACTTATATCGAGTGCAGTGCTTTGATGTGTCGCGTCAACTCGTACAAGACTGAGAAGTTTGATTAGTACAACGCCCTCTCCCTCGTGGACTGAGCTCCGGTGCCTTAACTGCACCTGGCTTTGGCTGCACGACAGGTGGGCCAACCACCTGTTGGGCACACCTATCATAGACGCAAAGGCAGGAGCAGTAAGTCAATGAAGCTGCGTCCCTCCCTCGCGCATGAGCATGGTGGCTGGAAGGACTAGTAGAAGTTTTCGCTACACGCTTCTTGACGGCGGCGAACTTGCGGATGGAGTTGACCATCATGTCGTCCATGCGAGAGGCGAAGCCGGCGTCGACGAGGGCTATGACGCCAGCGGTTGCCAGCATCGTCTGGAAACACTGCGCGGTGCGGGGCCGCAGGCCGGCGCCTTGGATGATTTGGCACAGCTGTCGAAGTAATTGGCAACGGGTACCCCGAAGACGGCAAGACGATATTTCAAGACATCGGAGCTAGCAAAGCCCCTCAGTCCGACTGCTCAGCCGCTTTTGCCGGCTCTCCATCCGACTGCTCTGCCCAGCCGGCTGCCGACTGTGCCAACCAGCCGGCTGCCGACTGCAGCCTGAAGCGACACCGACAAGACACCGACGAGACGATCGTACCCGAGCACTATTCACATGTCATCTCAGCCATCATGTATAGTGTCACTTGTCCCCTGGCACTATTTATGAAGTGATCCAGGGGACAAGCATGACATGCACCGTGCCTTACCCATGCCCACTACCAAGCTTACATCCTAAGCTACCCTCTCCTATATAAAGGGGCACACATCCATCCATCCAGGGGATGGACTCACACTCACGCACACTCACGCATGCATGCTCAGGCACATGCGGCCACACACACTTATGCTCATAGGCATATACAAGGCCAGATGCCTATGGCACTGACCCCAGATACAGCTCCAGGAGCACTCTGTACCAGATATACCAGATACACCCAGACATGCAGCAGTAGGAGTACTATCTCTCCGGAGAGCTCCGAAGCTGGGTAAACCATCGCGTGCTACTCGCATACCCGCTCCCGGGCCTATCAGCAGCAGTCTTACCCTCACACTAAGCCCTTGTGGCATCTGTCGACTCGCAAGCCCCCCGTGAGAATACCACGACAGTTTGGCGCCCACCGTGGGTCGGTACTATGCTACCGCGCTGCTGCTGGTTTCGCTGTCCGGGCGAGACCATCTTCGTCTTCATCACCGTGGCGTCGCGCCGTCTCTCTGACAGCGGTCGGGGGCTCGACATCAACGCGCCCCCGGAGTGGCCGCGAGAGGCGGCGCGTCCTCGCCGTCGGCCTCGCCATCTTCATCATCACCGCGACATCACCGCCGTCTCTCCGGCACCGGTCGGGGGCTCGACATCAGCATTCCCCCGGCGTGACCATGCTGGAAGGCGCGTCATCGTTGTCTGCCCTCGATCTGCACGCTCGCAGCTCCGCGGCTGTCCCGAGCACCTCCGGTTTCCGTGCATACACGCGTTCGTGCACGGCTAGCTAGCGAACCCGATGGATTCGGGTGCAGCAGTGTGCGTATTGACTTCGCTAGCTAGCTCAGTTCATGTGCGCGCGTTGTTTCCGTTGCTGCCTACCACCCCACTCATACATTTAGATGCAAGTCGTACAATGCTCATACACCACTCCTAAGCTAACCATGCATCAGTCAACCATGGTCAAACCATTGACCATACACTCTGCATATACATTAGTCGTACATCGGCCAGATAATCCGTATGTTGCCCGCCTCTGCTCCGTGCGCGCTCGCCGGCCTCGCGCCCGGGCTGCCTCGGCCGCGTCCCGCCAGCTCTGCCTGCTGCCACGCGCGGCTGCTTCCCGAGCGCCTCCCGCGACCGAGTCCTCCCGCCACGTCGTGCCAACCCCGACTCGCCGCTGGACTCGCGCACTACCGCCTTCACCTCAGCCCGCTGCTGCTGCGCGTCATCCAGCGCCCCCCGCGGTGCTTCGTCCCTGCGCCGGCCGCCAGCTCGCCCCGGCTCCAGCGCCCGACCGGCTCCAGCCGTCCTCACGCCCGTCTGCGGCCGGCCTCGCGCGCCCGTGTCTTCCTCCGCCGGGCCGGCCTCGGCCGCGTCCGGCCTCGCGCGGCCTCGTGCGCCTCGCCTCTCCTCCGCTTAAGCCAGCGGCTGCGCCCCCGTGCGCACCGGCTCAGCGCCTCCGCGACCGCCGGCCCGCTGTGGCCGGCTGCCCCTCGTGCCCGGCTGCCGCCTTCCCGCAGCCGGCTTCCCGCAACTCCTCCATCGCCCCGCGCTCGGTCTTCGCACCCGGTGGCTGGGCGGGCCGCCTCGCGCCGCGCCGGCTGCCGCCCCAGCCGCCTGCTCCGCCACTACTCCGGGTCGACTCGGCGCCCGTGCTGCCCCTGGCCGCCTGCCGGCTGGCCGCTCCTCCGGTCCATCCCGCAAGCTGGCCGGATCGCCGCTGCCGCCTCTGCGCGCCGGGTCCGCCTTGCCGCGCTGGCCGGGTCGCCGCTGCCGCCTCCCGCGCGCCGACTCCGCCTCACCACTCCTCCGCCCGCCAGCTCCGTGAGCGCCGGCTCCCGCTGCTCAGCACCTCGGCCGGCCATTCGTTCAACGATAAGGGCCGTCTGGTCGCTGTGGCCGGCTGCTCATGCAAAAGAAATGAGTCCGGCTACCCACAGCCGGCTAGAAAAGTCAGCGGCTGGTTGTCAAAAGAAAAGAAAAGAAGAGGCCGATTGCCAAGTGACCGGCTGGAAAAAGTTGCCCGGCTGCTCGCTCGGCCGGGTGCTGAGAAAGAAAGAAAAAAAAGAGGCCCGGCTCCCCAAAGAGAAGAAAAAGCCGGCTAGAAAAAGAAAAGTGAGCGTCCGAGAAACGAAGTAGAAAAAGAAGTGTCCATCCGGCTGTATGGGCAGACAAAAAGAAAAGACAAAGTAGTTGTCGGGAGATCCGGCCCGACTGCTCAGCAGTCGGCCCGAATCTCGGGGGCTACACCCAGCGGGTGCGCTGACGCGCCCCCGCGAAGAAGAAGACAAAGTAGTTGCCGAGAGATCCGACCCGACTGCTTAGCAGTCGGCCCGAATCTCGGGGGCTACACCTAGCGGGTGCACTGATGCGCCCCAGCGAGGGAGAAGACAAAGTAGTTGCCGAAAGATCCGGCCCGACTGCTCAGCAGTCGGCCCGAATCTCGGGGGCTACACCCAGTGGGTGCACTGGCGTGCCCCCACGGAAGATTGCAGACAAGAGAAGAGTTCTGTCCGGCTCCGAGCAGCCGGTAGAAGAGAAAAGAAAGAAAAGGGCGCTGCCAGACGCCTCGCCGCCTGGCCGGCTGTGCCAAGCCGGCTCGGCCGCATTCCGCTCGCCGCCTGGCCGGTCAAGCCCGACCGGCTGGACCCTCCTCGAGCGCCTAGAGGCTCGAGGGCTGCACCCGGCGGGTGCGCCGGTGCGCTCCGCGAGCGCCGAGCCGTGCCGGCTGTCTTCGACAACGACCGCGACTACACGAAAATCAATGTGAGCTCCTCACCCGCATATTTTTTGCACCGCGAAAGCACGGATAACCTCAAGCGATGCTCGGGGGCTATCTCTGCATTTTATTACAGTTGCATCACTGTTCGCCCCGGCGCCAGCCAGAGTTGACCCGGGGGCTGGCCGCTTGGCCTGAGACGTTAGTTCCCGTAGACGGCTTATTAGCGTGCGCGGTACCAAAGGCCCACTCTTAGTCACAGACCGCAGAGCGGCTGTTCGGCTAGCAAGAGTGAACGCTGGAGGCCACCCACGCGAAAAACGTCCGGGAAGAAAAACGGTTCGGGCGACCCGACCGTTTCCTTTTCAAATATCTACTCAATTGAATTTGCTTCCAGACTCTGAGTACTGTACACTCCACTTCGCGGCCCACTCCCAGCCACAGACCGCAGAGCGGCTGTCCGACGAGCGAGAGCACAAGCCAAAAAGCGGAGGGAACACAAAAAAGATTAAGGGGGCTCGGACGAAACCGAGTCGGCACCCACCGCATAAAACTTACAGTGCTAAAAGCAAACATTTGATATATCTGCATGGACTAACTTTGCCTTTTTCATGATCATTTCCATGAACACTCGCCAAAAAAACCTCCGCCCAACTTTGCCAAGTTGCCCGGAAGCTTGGGGCTATTGTCGGAGTAATTGGCAACGGGTACCCCGAAGACAGCAAGACGATATTTCAAGACATCGGGGCTAGCAAAGCCCCTCAATCCGACTGCCCGGCCGCTTCTGCCGGCTCTCCGTCCGGCTGCTCTGCCCAGCCGGCTGCCGACTGTGCCAACCAGCCGACTGCCGACTGCAGCCCGAAGCGACACCGACAAGACACTGACGAGACGATCGTACCCGAGCACTATTCACATGTCATCTCAGCCATCATGTATAGTGTCACTTGTCCCATGGCACTATTTATGAAGTGACCCATGGGACAAGCATGACATGCACCATGCCTTACCCATGCCCACTACCAAGCTTACATTCTAAGCTACCCTCTCCTATATAAAGGGGCACACATCCATCCATCCAGGGGATGGACTCACACTCACTCACACTCACGCATGCATGCTCAGGCACATGCGGCCACACACACTTATGCTCATAGGCATATACAAGGCCAGATGCCTATGGCACTGACCTCAGATACAGCTCCAGGAGCACTCTGTACCAGATAAACCAGATACACTCAGACATGCAGCAGTAGGAGTATTATCTCTCCGGAGAGCTCCGAAGCTGGGTAAACCACCGCGTGCTACTCACATACCCGCTCCCGGGCCTATCAGCAGCAGTCTTACCCTCACACTAAGCCCTTGTGGCATCTGTCGACTTGCAAGCCCCCGTGAGAATACCACGACAACAGCCGACTGCCGCTCGCGACCATCGCCTCCATAGGTGCTTCTGGCTTCTGGTCACTTGGTCTTGGATTGGAGTGAGCAGTGTTGCTCAGAGACTAAGGAGTAGATGGATTGGAGTGGTGGGGCGCCTTTATATGAGAATCCAAACTCGGTTGCATTCACATTGTGCTGGCTCTATTCTGCTTCTCCAATTAATTCCCTCTGCATGGAGAGTAATTTTAGGATGCATCATTGACCGTTCAACGTCTCGGGAACCGCTACCCTCTCCCTCCTTGGCATTCAAGCACCTATGGAGGCGACTGTCGCCCGCGTCTATCGCGTGTCAGGAGACGTTCCCGTCGACGACGAGGTGCCTATGGTGACTTCATAAATTTCAAGATGATAGTACTAGTATACTCAATATTGTGCACCGCGACCAAGGCCGAGAGGAAAACGAGAGAACTACTTATTTATTTACGGTGTAGATTCACTCATTTTGCTCCATATGCACTCCGTCTCGGTGTAGTCTAGTCACTTGTTGAAATCTCTAGAAAGGCAAATACTCCTTCCTGGTTTACAGGGCTATACTAGCAAGTACTACAATAGTGGGCTCACATAGCAATTTCGTCTCATGCAAGAGCCTGGCTATATGCGTGCTCCAAGGTTCACAACTGCCACGTTCGGGTTGCACTTGGCTCTTCGCCTCTTCGAGAAGACAGACAATGATGTTACTAATACTGCTTCTACAGTATCGAATCCACTGCTGCATGTCCGTCCACCGTGAGCGGGAAGGATAGCTTGTTGTAGTACTATAAGACTACCCACAGTGGGAGTAACATAGGTAGTAACATCACACATATCTAGATAAAATAGATGATGTGGCAAGCAATAAATGAAGAAATGGAGGAAAGTGGTAACATCGCTAGTTACTAGTAGCATGAGTAACATCACACATATCAAGGCAAAATAAATCTATAGCCTCATAAATGAAGTGTTGCATGTTACCACTCATATGTTACTCCCCACTATAGAGGTAGTAACATAGACTAGTAACATGTGCATGTTACTAGTCTATGCTACTACCCATTGTGGCCAGTCTAAGCAAAAGCATGTCCTCGTGTGCGAGCCACCACACGCATGGGCGAGGGAGAAGGCGTGTAGTAGTAAAATCAAGCTTCTCCTCGTTGTATGAGTTGACGCGACACATCATAGCACTGGCCCCACATGGTTGCCTCTAAAGTTGGCTGAAAGACCCGCAGTGTACAATACTCCATTTGCTGCAACCTCTAACATTTACCCCGCCACAAATTAAAATATATATTCCTGTCTTGACCAGATGAGCGTGCAAACTAGAATCACCAGGATGACAGGTTGGGCCAAAAGATTATTTTAATCAAAAATATATAGCATGGAGCCGACCCCAACAATTTTAAGCTTACAGGCATGGTACACGCTATCCTAGACTACTCTACACATGAAACTGCCACATGAGCGTCCGGGCTGCGCTTGGCTCTTCGCCTCTTTGGGAAGTCGAACAATGATGGAGTATTACTGCAGTGGAGGAGTACTACAGTATGCTTCTGGCCATCTGACACCGATTGAACTGCTGCATGTCTACCGCGTACGAGAGGGAGAGTGTGTAGTGAACGAAAGCTTCTCCTAGTCCTGGCAGCCAGCACGCTCATGGGCGAGGGAGGGACGCAGCTTCATTGACTTACTGCTCCTGTCTTTGCGTCCATGACAAGTGTGCCCAACAGGTCGGTGGCCCACCTGTCATGCAGCCAAAGGCAGGTGCGGGTAAGGCGAAAGGGCGTTGTAGTAATCAAACTTCTCAGTCTTGTATGAGTTGACGCGACACATCAAAGCACTGCACTCGATATATTTCAATAATTTGCATTTACCAATGCATTAATTACAATGCATGCATGCATGCATGCATGCCGTGACTCTCCTTTTGATACTTGCATGTGTTGATTTAATGCACCTTGAAGTAGTATGAATATGTGATGGTAAAGCTTTGTAATGCCCCGTCCCGAATAAAGCGAGAGATGGTTGTGCACGAGGAGGGCGAGATCATGCAGACGGAACAGGACCCGACGATGGAGCTCTCTATGGTCTCGATGGACCTCACCTTGCTCCACTGCCCCTTGTGCCTCCGCCCCTTGAAGCCTCCAGTGCATGAGGTTCGAATACACCTCGTCCGTTCGGCTGATCGAGCAAGGTCCAGGTTTCTTGATTGATGTGTTGTTCGATTGATTTGTGCAGTGCAAGGGAGGGCACCTGGCTTGCGCGGACTGCCGCGTCGACCGCCCCGGGAACCAGCGGCAGTGCCAGAAGTGCGAGCACGGCGGTGGCTTCAACGTGCGGAACACGGCGGTGGACGCCGTCTTCTCCTAGATGAGGGTGGAGTGCCCGCACGAAGGTTGTGGGCTCTACGTCACTTGCCACAAGCTCGCCGATCACCAGAGCGCGTGTCCGCTCGTGCCCTGCAAATGCCCCGTGCCCATCTACGGCTATGAAGGCCCACCGCCGGTGCTCTCCCACCACATCAGCACCGTGCATCCCATGCCCGTGCACAGGATCCAGTACGGCAAGGCGCTCCAGCTGCAAGTGCCACTGTCGGAGCCACGACTCTTGTTGTTCGCGGAGGAGGACGACCGCACGTTTTTCTTGGTCGGCGGCGTGCTCGACATCGGAGCACCTATCGTCGTGTCGGTCGTGTGCATCAGAGCAGGGACGTCCCCACTGCCCCACTACGTGACCAAGCTGTGGGCGAACGGCCCGCCGGGGGAGCCCAAAGGTAGGACCAACGCCGTCAAGGTGGAAATGGAGGTGACAAGCAGCAGGTATCCCGATGACGTCATCGTGCAGGAGCTGACCTTTTTCACAGTTCCGCCCAAGCTGCTGGCCGGGGCTAAGCTGGTGTCCCTCCACATTCAGATTGACAAGCTCACGCCCTAAATGATTCTACAGTGCCTTCTGTTTATCTTAGTAATATGCTAATATAGGGGTTAGCTTGGTCTACTTTAGCTTAAGAGATGGTGGGTTTTGGTGGCAATGTAGCAATTACCTCGACATCAGATCAGCAGTGAAAGTAATTTCGAACATTCGAATGGATATTTTGTGTCTGTTGGATATAATGATCCTTTGGGTAAGAAGTAACAACTTATATGCTTTTTTTTTGAAACGGAACAATGATACTAGTATAATTTTTGTTGACATGCACTAATATTTTCGAAACGGACGTCGGGCTGTAGCTAGAAGGGCGGTTGGGACGCGGCATCGGCCCATACCATGGTGACCCCCGATTGGGACGCACCGACTATGGATTTTCTCCCTCACCGATGTCGACCGCGTCTACGCAGAACATTTTTCCCTTCCCCCAGCTGCGGGGTCAGGTCGGATATGTGACCAGCGGTGTGCCCACCGTCGTTCTATGCTTGTGAAGAGAGCAACCCAAGCAAGCAGGCTTGTAGCTTAGGCTCCTGCTAGTGTATATATAGTGGTTTTATTTTTCTTTCCATATCAACCATTTTATATTGCGTACGTGTCATTGAAGAGTGAAATCATGGTTGCTTCTTCTGACTAACTTACTGTGTGATTTGACTGCTCCTTTAGTGGCCCCTACACGTACTCCCCCTACGTGTATGCAACAGTCACACGTACACATGGACGCAAAAACGTGTGCGGCGCCCTAATGCATGCATGTCCAAGCACACGACGGAACAGACACGGTCACGCTCAAGTGCTCAACCTACACGTGCATGCACACACATACTCAGCCAGGTGAGCTAGTGACCGTATAAACACCGGAAAATGTATATATTGAGCGCAATGAGCGTATTATGAAGTCCACTGACCGTATGTTTACAAATATACAGTGACAGAAAGTGTATTTATCTCGCTTGAAATTAAGCCATATTAATCAGAGAGGAGGCAGTATGGACTAGCATTACTTTGTTGTGTCCCGTCAACTTGCCGAACGAGGAGAAGCTTGCAGGACGGGAGAAGCTTGCGCAGTGGCTCGCAGGACAAGGAGAAACTTTTGACTAATACAAGCTCTCCTTCACTCAGGCAGTGGACGTGCAACAATTAATCCGGTGTCAGATTTCCACAAGCATACACTATACTAGTAGTATTATTGTTCCACTTCCCGAAGAGGCGAACAACCAAGCGCAAAGTTTACTAGTACTAGTACTACTACTATAGTCTATAGAGGTATGTACTATACTAGTACTAGGAACCGGATGGAGGAGCGTCTGCACTCTTATTATATTTTTAAAATGTGATAAAGAAATCTTCAGCACATTTGGTTCTCTTCGAGGGTTCTCGCATGTGATAATGGAGGTTGATTGTATGGAACACTCGCCACAATTATCGCTTAATTCTGGCTCATATCCTGTTACAAATAGGAGCGCTCGGTAATATTTCCTCTTTTTTTGTTATTCAGCATGTAAACAGGTCAGCAAACCTTGGGGCGCATCTCTGTGCGAACCGTGCTTGCTGCACTTTGAATGTGGCCGAGAGCTGGCTTGATGAAACACCTCGCTTCCTACATCTTTTTTTGCGGGGTACCTTGCTTCCTAGTGACCAGTGTCTTGGTTGATCGTCCTAAGAATGCTTATATATGAATAAAGCTCTCTCATTTACCCGCAAAAAAGATTAAGCCATATTAACCGGAAAGGAGGGAGTATGGACTAGCACTACTTGTTAGTGTGTCCCGTCAACTCGCAGAACGAGGAGAAGCTTGCAGGACAAGGTGAAGCTCACTTACGCCTTTTGACTAATGCAATGTACCCTCGCCCAGGCGGTGGACATGCATCAGTTCATTCGGTGTCAGATTGCCAGAGGCATACACTGTAGTACCTAACATGTGGAGTACCATCATTGTTCGACTTCACGAAGAGGCAAAGAGCCAAGCACAAGGTTTAGTAGTACGAGTAGTACTACTGCTGGAACTGCACGGTGGAGCCTCTGTACTCTTATTTTTTTTTAATCTCTTATAAAGTACACATTTATTCCGGAGAAGGGCGGAAAATGGCAGCCCAACAGGTAATGATGATATCAATCAACCATGCTCGAATATATCTTGGCCTCCGTGCGAGCCATCAATGTGTTCTCGCTCCTCGTCTCTCTCAAGGAACGGCGGGTTGGCCATTTTGCCATCAATTGAGATTGGTTTGCTCACACTCTGGTCCCACATGTCAGTGATATGCCAAGAGGAGGTGCGTTGACCGACTGGCCATACGCGTACTTGGTTTTGCACCATCATACTACTCCTCCCTCTGTCACAGTTTACAGGGCGCCCTTCATTATGATGCATTTCTCTCAATGCATTTCCACCACCAGAGAGACTTTAGACACGTTTGGTTTAATGCTCAATCAATTAGGGCGTGGTAACCGCAATCAAGTCCACAATTTTCTCTCGATATAGTACTACAGAGTGGAGTAAGTGCATGCATGTGTGTACCCGGTGTGGAAGCACTGCATGCATGTGTGTACGCATTATTTCCTCTAGTAATAGACGCCGTGCTATAACTACCAATGCTATTTTTCAGGTCGATCGCTAGTCGCCTTGGTCCCAGAGATTTTCTCTTTTTCTGAAGCGCGCTCTATAAACAGTGACGGATGGACTAGTATGAGCGGATTCAAAGAAGAGCGTATTGATGGTTGCTTCTTCCGAGCAACTTACAGAGGGAAAGGTGGGGCTTATGATTTGACTGCTCATTACTCACTATTAATGCAGCGCAACAACCGGTCTGAGTCTCCCATGCGGCTGTGCACTACCCCCTCGGTTCTTAAATATACTCCGGAGTAGTTGTGTTTCTAGAGATTTCAATGAGTGACTACTCAAATATTTGTCTTTTTAGAGATTCAAATGGACTACTACATACGGATGTATATAGACATATTTTAGAGTGTAGATTCACTCATTTTGCTCCGTATGTAGTCACTTGTTGAAATCTCTAGAAAGACAAATATTTAGGAACGGAGGGAGTACACATATGAAGCAAAATGAGTGAATCTACACTCTAAAATATGCCCATTTGAAATTTGTAAAAAGACAAATATTGTTGATGACAGTTGCGACGACAAAAAAGAAGCATATTCCTTGTCCTAAGGGAAGATAACAAGACGTTTGTGTTTGTCTAAAACGGTGTGAGGACGAGATTGCAATATGGGAAGTACGCCGGACGAGCTACGTTTTGGGCAAAGAACTATGGAAGATCCACATGCAGCGACGTGGGAAGACGCGCAGTGGAGCAAGGCCGGAGGGGATACTTGGAGGTTGTCGGGATGTAACTAGGTGAGCGGTGAGGGGCGGAATCTGCCCATACTGCGGCAGCGAGTAGGTGGCGTAGGCCCTACCATGCCGGAGATTGGTCAGAGAGAACGACGTGTACCGCAGATCGGGACGTGCTGCCTCGGCGTCGTCAAACGGAGAAATGATGCACGTCCTCCCTTTCCGCCGGCGGACGGGATGCAGCCGGATCAGTGACCAAGAGTGAGAGAGAGAGAGAGAGAGAGAGAGAGAGGCCACCGCAGCCTTGTGTGAGATACTCTGAAGAGAGACAAACAAGGCAGGCAGGCAGGCTCCATTATATATAGTGGAGCGGACTACCTTTTTCTCCATAAAAATTGTTTTATATTCTGTGTACGTGCCATTGAGCAATATCACTTTATTTAAAAATAACATGCCAACGCATCAAATCGAACTTTGTTTCGTGCACGCGTGGTACACGACCTCCGTAGGTAAACAACCGTTACACGCGTTCAAATTAGCACGTGGGCTGCCATTTTGTACAGAAATGAGCTCCACCGTGTACCCGCGCGGGTGTGGCTGGGCACGAAGCGTGAGTACGTGCACGGTGCACCTATTCTCTTCTTGTATACGTACACCACCTACGTGGGGTTGTGTGAGAGAGATACAAACATAGAGAGATATAGTGTGTGGGTTCATGAGAGTTTTTTTGGGGGCGGGGGGCAAATCAAAAAATGTAATATATGCAATGTGTGTGAAATAGAGTCCTGGATATATCATATATATAGAGGGGGCAATCCACGAGAAGAGAGTGGAGGTATCATCGACTTGAGGTGTCCATAGAATTGCAGAGAGGGATGATGCGTGTCTGTGTGCGCGCGCGGTCGATAAAGGGTGCCATCGAATTTGTGTGTGCCCACGTCAAAGATATAGAGTGGATGGCCTACTAGAATGAGAGAGGGGACAGGCGCAGTTTGTCTCTGTGGCATGGATACCTACCTACAGCGCTCGACTATCGGTGTGTGGTGGGGGGGGAGGGAGGCCTAATTAACTATAGAGGTACAATGGCTGGTATATGTGCGGAGGAGGAGAGAGGCCTACCTCATGTATTAAGGGAGAACGATCTACCTCATGTATTAAGGGAGATCGATCGACATCCATGCATATGTGTAGGAGAGGAATAAGGTTGGGAGAGAGACAGAGCTAGAGTGTTGGAGGGGGTGGTAGCGGAGTTGCTTCTAACAAATGGTGGGATAGGCTTGCTAGACAACTGGAGTGCACTCCTGTATCAATAAGAGAGGGGATGGTTGCCTGTCTGTGCACGTGCGTGTGAGAGATGGTTTAGGAGGCATGCACGAATGATGAGGGGGGACGATATGGCTATGGTAAGCAGACATAACTACATAGGAAGATCAATCGTCCTTTGTCAGAGAAAGGAGAGACATAACTTGTGAGGTACGTCGATCGATGGGGGGATAGTTAAAGTCGACCTAGGTATATGTTGGGAGATCGATCGGTATACATGCATGTGTGTGTTAGAAGCAAATGAGGCACGGGGAGAAGGATAGAGAGAGAGAGAGGGATGCATCTAGGAGGTGGTGCGAGAGTCATACTATATCGAGGGGGAAGGAGTGTGCGAGTACGAGATCGATGAAAAGAGTGGTGGGAGTGAGGCATGGACGGTGATAAGAGAAGAGGGGAAGCTTGTGTTTGTGCTAGGCACACTTGGCTAGAGAGGCATATTGATCGATGTGTGCCGTAAAGAAGGAGCTGGGGGGGGGGGGGGCGACACACACCATGGGTGAACGACCTAAAGTGAAAAGATGAATTTGCGCGATGGAGCTAGAGAATGCTGAGGGAGGGTGAGAGGGATGCGGGCGTGTGCATGCATGAGAGAAAGTTAGCGCTAGCTAGCTACAAAGATAAGAGGATTGTGTGGGTGTAAAAGACGAATAGAGATCATACTTCATTATAAAAAGCGAATTCGGATATTTGAAGAATTTATCATAGTGTTTTAAACCGACGCATGTGTGAATTTATATAACGGCGATACACATGGTGTGGTTATGAACATGTTATACTACATATAATATATTTTATCTCTACTCTTATAAAAAAAATGGAGTTGTTGATGATGGTGTGCCTGCCATCCTGCAATATAGGTTGTCCGATTTATATCTGACGGATAGGAAGGAAACTGTGGCAATTTTGAAAAAAGATACCCACATCCCTCTCCATATTTGCAAATTAGGCCTCCCCTTGATCATGTTGATGTTCTGTGGAATGCGTGGGCATCTTGCTAGTACTACGTATAATATATAGAACATTGATCATAATTTGGGCTAATGTGTGGCTTTTGCAGCTCAGGTCTAAATACTTGTCATAATGTAGGAGACGGGGCACTATACTATGTGTGATAAACACGGTGTACACATATGGAACATGGTTTAGATTATGAATATATAGTTAGTACATCAAATTTACTATTATTTGGAATCAACATCAAGTGTATTCAAAAAATAGAATTCGAGTTCATGTAGTACACATAGTTCATATCTATCTCTATAGTAATCATGTGGTGTGTTATTAAGGTAATACACGAATGATGGTTGAAGTTGGCAACAATCATGATTGTAGATTCTTATTGAAATAGAGAAACAAATTCAAATTCAGTTCGAATTGCAGCGGTAGTATAGACATTTGGAATGCACTAAAATGTTGGTATGAGTAGGTTACATGCATTACACAGCAAGCGAAAAAAAATTAATTGGACATAACATGGATTCATACTCCCTCCTTCCATCTATATAGGGCGTAATGCGTTTTAAGTCCGCCTTTGACTATTGACAAGATTAATAGTACATGACATGCACAATGTGAAAACTATATCATTGAAAGAACCTTTCACAGACGAATTTAACGATGTGCTCCGTGTAAGTTGCATGTCATATATTATTGCACTAATATTTGGTCAAAGTTAGCATCAAAAAACGCATTAGGCCCTATATAGATGGAAGGAGGGAGTAGCTTTGAATAGCATTTTTATAGTAAAACGGGGCAAGACTCTCTCTTTGTGTGGTGTGAATAGTTTTATTTTTTTCGTTTTCTTTTTGGTTGAGGGAAGTGCTAATTGATTTGGTACGTACAAGTACAATATTACACATTAGGCTTGTCTCTAAAATTCAACCCGCGCCTTGTTATATCCCAAAAATTCAGATATCGTGCTCCCAAAACTGGCGCGTTCACAACCCGCGCCTTGCTATTCCGAAATTACAACGTGCGCGAAAACTCCCTCCAGCTGCCAAATCCTGACACGTGATATCCCCCTTCTAACTCTGAGCCGAAAGGGCCGCTAGTTCAAATCGGCGGGGGGTACTTTTGTAACACACCCAACATTTTGGACAAGCACGTCCCTAAGTCATGGTTCACCCCCTTCCATGGCCTCCTTTTTGCCATTTGAAATCCCAGGCCGCCATAACCTCTCCGCTCCAGCGGCGAAACCCCACCCTCGTCCGTCCGCCACCTCACCGCTGCCCAGTCGGAGCCTCTTCCCCGACAACGTCGTCCATCGCAACAACTCGACGTCCCTCATCCACCTCCCCGGATGAGGATCCGTTGTCCATCTTGTCGTCCTGCCGGTTCAGCCGCCCAATCCTCCACCTCCAAGGAGCCGCTCTGACAATCGCCTCGTCTATCATGACTGCTCCATCCCCGCAGCGCCGCCTTAACCTGCTCCACCAGAACCGTAGCATCCTCGCTGACTCCTCAGACGAAGCCGAGGCCTACTCGGCGCCACCAAAGAGGTTGTACACTCATCGCATCACACCTTCTCCTTAGCTCGACCTCCCGGCGCCGACGGTGCTCCATCCCGCACCCCCATGGAGCGGCTACCTTGAAGCCAGCGCCGCGGGCAACATCTCCACGGCGGCTCTCCCCCAATGCGAGGCCCCTTTAGCGGCGGCGTCCATACCAGCCGGATCTGCTGCTGCTGCTTCGGCTCTCGCTCGCTCGCTCACGCTGCTGCTGTTGCTCCGGCTCTCGCTTGATTGCTTGCTCGCCCAGCTGCTGCTGCTTCGGCTCTCGCTCGCTCGCTCATGCTGCTGTTGCTGCTCTCCCCCTCGCTCGTGCTGTTGCTCTGCTCTGATTTAGCTACACTTCAGTCGACTGAATCGACTTTTGGGTTAGTCGGTTTTCAGGGGGTGGGGTGGGGGGCTCGCCGGAGTTAAGGAAGAACCACCCGCAGCGGGGACGGGGGCTCGCCGGAGAGGTACCCCACTATCTATCTTAAGGTTCAGGATGGGGGCGGGGGGGGGGGAGGGGGGGCTATAGGGCTTGCCGGGGCGGCGGCGGACCAGCGGTGGAGAGTTGTTTTGGGGCGACGAGGCGGTGCTGGGGCCGGCGGTTTGGCCGGTGGTGGCTGGCGGCTCAGGAGGGGTGCAGGTTGAAGTTGAACTGCAGGCCCTCCCTAAACTACATGTGAAGTGCCTCTCTACTACCATTGCGTTCAGTTTCGACAGTAACATTCAGATTCCACAGTAAATTTTAGTTTGGACATTTAAGTTCAGAGTCAACAGTTTTTACCTCATCTGTTGTAGTCAGGTGGTTTTTGGTGATGTAAATTTTACATGTATTTTACATAATCTATTGGAGATGCTATTAGAATCCCACTTGAGATTGACGATGTATGTCTTGTGCTGCTTCAGCCTTGACGTCTTACGGCTCACAGGGGCTGCTCCAACGACAGAACGATCCATCACAACAGAGCAGTGCCCTGGATGCCGTCTATAGATTCCTCAGATCTTCCTCCACACCTCCGACAGCCACCTCTGCCTCAACTGCTTCATCGACCAACCCAATGATGCTGAGGTCGACACAACTACGGCAAAGAGGTTGTACACTTGTTGCATCACTTATTAGTATACATTCATGTCGATCCATTAGGACTATTTTGGTTCAACGGAAAAACATAGCAATAGGGAATTTTCTAATGGCACTCTACTATTCAATTATTCATGCATTTTGTTGAAAGGAATGAAGCAAAACATCCACCTGGACCTACTTTTCAAAATCCTATGCATGAAAACAAGACCAAGTGCATTAGTGGCAGAATAACATTCTAACTGTACACGCTTTCATATGGTTTCACTTTATTTTGGCCATGTTTCTTTGCATTCCTCTACTCTTCCAATTCCTGTAAACCAAACACTCAAGTTGACGGAAATCCCGTGTTTACAAATGCTCTGTTTACCATGTGCATTCCTATCCTATTTTGGTGTTTTTCCTATCCCTGCGTTTTTAGAATCATGCGAGCCAAATGAGCCCTTACAGAATTACTTCAGTTACAGGTAGGTGCCGAAGGGAACTTTGTGTGGTTTGTCCTGCTCCATCCGCGACGTCGTCTACCTCAACTGAGCTGCTCCATCAACAGAAACATCCACCAAACTAGACATCGCGACTCCTGAACGTCTTTCGCCGCCTCAGATCTCCTTCCCTGCCGCCAGCACCCACCTCAACGGCATCACCATTATTGACTCAGCAGATGAACCTAAGGAGTACACGGGTCCACAAGAGAGGTCGCACTCTTTTTTTCTGCTTATGTTCTGCATTGCTTAAAATTACCTGCTACTTTATCATCCTGTTCACCTCTTGGACTCCAAGTCAGGTCCAAATTAATGTTCAAACTTGAGTTCTAAATTAGTTGTGGGGCACATATCGAGGAAGCAATGAATAATATCTCTGTCTAATATCTGGTTCACCTTGGGTATGCCTATGTTGTTCATCTTGGATGGGAAACAAATAGTAAAGCAATCATCATCTATCTTTTTATTAAATTAAAGCAATCATCAGCCTGCTATCATTATTTTTGGATCCATCCACTAGTTTTTACCATCACTCTAAATTTCTGCATGCTCTCCTTACATAATCTCACCATAGTTTTTTCATATGCATGTCAGATATTGTACACAGTCATGCTGAACATGTAGAGAAAAAGAGAAGAGTTTTGCGCAGCAATACAATGTCATGCAGACATCGCTCATGGTGGGTTCAATGGCAAACCCTCCCCACCCCTCTCCAGATTGTAATTCAGAGGAAGATATCTGTTCTGAGGCGGATTCAGACGCCGCTGACCACTCCTATTTACCCCCCAAGGTGTTTTCTCTACCTTGGAATGATGATGTTAGTCATATCATGCATATGTTGCCTTGCAGTGCCTACTTTTGACATCATATATGTCATCTGCTTAGTTTAGACATGTTCTGTAATGCCACCTATTTAGTTTCTATATCATATATGGGAATTATGCAGTCTCATGTCTTTTAGCCAGCCATAATATACGTGAAATGTGCAATGCCATCCTGTTTAACCAGGCATCATATATTTGAATGATATCTTGCCCATCCTTTTCTTCATTACATTTCCATTTGTCGACAATGTTTGTACATTAAACTACTCTTCATGTGAATCAGCCATTTGGGTGGGAGATTGAAAAATCTAGAGTGAAAACAAGGCCTTCAGAGCAGACGGTGCTACCTGTCAACGCAGATCTCTTCTTGGGTCCCGATAGCTCCTTACAGATGGATTCAGAGACAGATGATCAGTCCTATTCCCCCACTGAGGTGTATGCTCTAACTTGGCACGGTTATATTGCTTATATCATGCATATGGTGTCTTGCATTGCATAGTTTAGACATCATATACACAATATTCAACACCATGTTCTTAGTTCAGACATCATATCTAATGCCCTCTGTTTAGCATATAAATCACATATGTGAATTAAATGATGCGATCCTGATTACTTAGATAACATGTAGGTGAATTATCTCATGCAATCCTGTTTAGTTATTCACCATATCTTTGAATTATGTTATGCTATGCTATCCAGTTTAGATAGACATCATATATGTGAAATTATGTCATGCTACCCGTTTTAGTTAAACAATATACAAGTCAACTATTTCATGCCCTCTTTTTTCCACACTATCTATTGCATCTGTCTCTCATACAATGTTTGTACATTCAACTATATTTCCTGTTTATCAGCCATTTGAATTGGAGCGTGTGATGCCAGCATCTAGCGGACTAAAAACACGGTCTTCAAATAAAACAGTGCTACCTCTTGGTGGAGATAGCACCCCAGTTGTACATGCACGAGAACCAGCCCTACCACACATAACCCAAACTCTCGCAGATTGTATCCCTACTGCGATGGACAGTGAACCAGCTACATCCAATCTAACCCCAACCCCAGTAGATAGTAACACAGTTCCTGTTGACACACACCATCTCCACCACAGAGCTCCCAAACAAGAGCAGTTAGTAAGGCAGCTCCAGTGCCCAAAGGGCCAGTACTACCACGGCGAACCCCAACTCCACCAGTTAGTACGCTTATTCCTGTGGAGGAAGCACAACCAGCTAGTCGTAGTTTAGCATCTATCGCATTTGATGTTGTTAAATCGTATGTGTGTATCTTCCCATCTTGGAGATATTATACTGAAGATGAAGGAAAATGCCAGTTGCAGGTGTTTGTCCAGGAGTTATGTGTAAGTAATGTTATTCATGGCAATTACTTTGCTTTGTCCCATACATCCTACCTCCATGATGGTTATAATACAGCAAAATTTCCTATTTTTCTCTATAGAGAAGGACCGATTGGAAACTCAGGATGGGGTAACCTGTGCTAATACCTCTGCTATCTTGAAGAATGCTTGGTGGCAGTATCGGAATTACCTGAAGAAAATGTACTTCACCGGCAAAGAAACTCATCAAATTCCCTTACGTTCTCTTGAGACACATTTACTGGACGATGACTGGGAACGCCTTGTTCTATATTGGTCCTAAACTAAGAATGTGATAAGGTCTATGAACTCATTTTCTATTTTTAAGTACTATATTCTTGTGTCTTACTGTACTCTGTTCATGTAGAACAAGTGCCTAAACCTGAAGAACAACTGTTCTAATTTAAGATTCCATTGCTATCATAATTCAAAAAAGCGCTAGGCGTTAATTGTGCGTTTTGCCACCACCTTGCGCTTTATTGACCAAAGCGCATGCTTATGCGCAGTTATGCATAGATTAAGCATAGTTATGCGCAATGTGTTTCGCAACGCCTAGAGCCTAGGCGCACTTAAGCGCTTGCTTAGGCGCGCCTTTTTTAACTATGATTGCTATCGTGCATACTGCTTTGCTCTTGTATCACTGTATTTACTCATCCAAACTTATTTTTAAATTGAAGGATCCAATCGAAACTCCAATGGCACAACACGTATGTTCACCCATGTTTCTTTAACAGACTTGCTCTTATCAATAGCTCTGTTGATTTCAATTTCAATTGTGTATACAGTTGACTTCTCATATCATGCACATTACTAGCATCATAACAGAGCCAATAGTGTTGTTGTACATGTTGACCCGTGGTACCCATCTGAAATCGTGTTGTGCCGTGTAGTTTCCCATGCTTTGTATTCTTTCACTGCTGCTTTGTCTTGAACTGATATGATTTGAACCGTGTCTCTATTTTGATTTGGCAAGACAATACGGTGACCATAGAACATAGATATATGTTTGTTTGATGCTTTTATTATGTACTAGTACTTGGCAATAGAAGACTTGGTAGTTTAATCCTGTCCACCTTACTAATGAACTGGTTCACCGAAATGAGTTTCATATACTAGTACATGCTAAACATGTTATGTGTCTGCTTGTTTCTTCTTTTAGAATGCTGACAGAATATTGGGGAAGAGTGCCTTATTAAGCAATGGTAAAGGAAGTAATGCAGATAAGGTTCAGGATAGTGACACATCCTTGTTGGTCTCCAACAAAGCTGATAAAACAGCTAAGGAAGACTATCTTGAAGACAGTGAGACAACCCCAAAGTCATGTCTTGGTTTAGTGTTCGAGTTACTGGCCACTACCGCTTGCACAAGCTATTCAAACTCACTGTCTGAATCAGTTCGGTTTCTTGAGTCTCAACTATAAGATGAAAGACATCAATCAGCTGTGCTGCGACAGAAGCGGAAGGACTGTGGAAGTCCCTGGAGCATTTAGATGCATATTTTCTGGTGCAATAGCAAGCGTTGGAGGATTTTAGCACCAAACAGGACAAAGCTAATAAGCTTGCTAAGCTTATTGCCAGCATGGTGGATACCATGTTTCTTGAGCTCTTCTGAAGTTGTTTCAGTTATGCTCTTGTTTTGCTGCCGCGTTTATTTGCACTGGTGGCCAATTTTGACGGCCAGCGTATGTAATATGCTGCTTTGTTCCCTATATTTGCACTGGTGGCGAACTTAGATGCCTAGTGGATGTAATATGTTTAATAGTGGTAATAGGCCAGCATTAATTGCTTGCTTATTTATTTCCTTATTGTCTTGTTTAGTTGTTTGCTTGTAGTCACTGAAGTTCTTTTTCTATGTTTTTCTAGTAGCCACAATAACCTATTTTTGGAAACTAGGCCAAAATAATCATGGCAACACACGGACTGTTGTAACCATGGGCCTCCTGGAGGCCGTATGATCCATGGGCCCTCTACGGGCCGTAGGATCCATTGGCCTTCTATACGGGCCGTAGGATCCGTTGGCCTTCTACGGGCCGTACAACCCATGGGCCTTTTACAGGCCGTAGGATCCATGGGCCTTCTATGGGGCGTATCATCATTTCGCCAATCATGGGCCATACTATTCGTGGACAATAACGGGTCGTTAATAGGCCGTATTTGATAACTCTATGAAAATAGCCCAACGGGTTTTTTTCGACATGAAAACGGCCCAATGTATTAATGGGCCACAAACTGGCCGACTGTAACCACGGGATGAATTTGGCCCACAAGCAGAAAATGACAGTAACGGGCCGTAAGTAACCGAATGCTGGAAATGAGCCCAAGAATAAATGGGCCCTGAGAAGGCCAAAAGATAACATGGGCTGGAAATGGCCCAACGGAATAATGGGCCGTTAATGGGTATAAAGTGATGCACTGTTCATTACGCGCCAGTTTTACCATGGGCCGTTAAGGGGCCGAGGGTTACTAAGGGCCTCATATGGGTCGAAAGACATCATGGGCCATACATGGGCCGGAAGTTAAAACGGGTTGGAATTATATTGGACTGCCCAGATGACGCTACTGGGCCTAATTCGGATAGGTCATAAACGGGCCCTGGGATAGCGGGCTGTAAATGGGCTATATGCGAACATGGCGTTAACAGGCTTGCCGTGGGCCGGCCCACCACCTTTTGAGCAAGTCAAACGGGCCGGCCTTTTCACAGGAATGGGCCTCTGTTGGGCCGTGCCACTTGTCGACGTATCAAAGGCGCTTTGGGTCCAATGAGTGGATGACATCTGTCCCAACGGTGAGCCGACACGTGTTTCCTTCAGCCAATGATGATTTTACACGTGGAAAATCCCCATTGGTTGGGGCTGTTAACGGGTTATCAGATCCAAAACCGGACCCGATAGCTTAACGACATTCCGTTACGGTGGATGCCACGTGTTGGTCACCCTTGACGAAAGCACTTCTATGACACGCGATTTATCGTCATGGAAGTGGATACTTCCGTGATGATAATTTTGGTAATGTCATGGAACACTTCTACGACAACACATGTATGACTATCTTGATTCTGTCATAAATTTGTCATGATTGTACATGCATGACAGAACAACGTGACCTACTGTCACAAACACGTATCATCACGGAAGTATTTTTTTTTGTAGTGACATGATTCGGAGCTGATGCATATAATGCAATATTCGGGACGCCGAACTATACCTTAGAAGTGTTTGGACTTATGAAAATATGTGTGGCCAAATAGAGCCCCCAACATTTAGGCCGGGCTAAATTATATATGGCAATCTGAAGCAAAGACGGAATACAGGTGGTAAA
This sequence comes from Aegilops umbellulata, assembly GCA_032464435.1. Taxonomy (NCBI): domain Eukaryota; kingdom Viridiplantae; phylum Streptophyta; class Magnoliopsida; order Poales; family Poaceae; genus Aegilops; species Aegilops umbellulata. The sequence goes on from CP136060.1 coordinate 295,854,262, forward strand.
ATAAACCAATACCAAACAGAGGCGATAAACTGTTTCCTTTATACTCTCATGAATACGTTAAGACGTGTTAATACAAATAATGCTGTTAACATCAAGGATATTTTACATGCCAAGAATTTGTACACAAGGGGAAGTTGTAAATAGGGCGTAAAAAAGGTAGTCTTGAAGATCCCATTGATGCCCTGCCGCACGTCTGCGTCATTTCTTCTTGGTAGACAATCCTTTGAGAGGAGCAGTTCAACGGTGGTTTATACGAAAGGGGTACGGAAAGAGCCCTTGCACGACCATAGGATAGCTAGGTTTTAATGAACCTATAGTCTAGGAAAAAAGATCGGAGAAGAAAAGTTAAGGTCAAATAGGGTCAAGCCGCACTATAGACCTTGTCCGCAGTGTGCCTCCGTCGTTGCCCATGGTATTTTGAGTGCATAGTTAGGCACACGTGGTACGTATGTCGCGGTTGTGTGGGGCGAACGACGGATGCAAAACTGCTAGTCTAGCTCTGGATCAACCGAGCTATCATTCTGTAGAGTAGGCCGGACTTGCTTAGGTGTGTCCAGGGTCTTGATGGACGATCAAGTGATCGGCTTGATGAGGCCGCTCTGCACCTCGGCTGCGAGGGCCGCAATGTGCTCCTCAGTACGGAGGGAGCACTCCATGTTTCCATTGACTGTGATAATGCCACGTGGTCCATGCATTTTGAGCTTTAAGTAAGCATAGTGCAGGACTACGTTGAAACGGGCGAAGGTAGTTCGTCCAAGCAGTGCGTGATAGCCACTGCGAAAGGGGACAATGTCGAAGATCAAGTCTTAGCTTCAGAAGTTATCCGGCGAGCCGAAGGCTACTTCCATTGTTAATGAACCCGTTCAGCGGGCTTCTACGCCGGGTATCAACCCTTTAAAGGTCGTGTTACTAGGCTTTATTCTGGACGGGTCAATACCCATTTTACGGACAGTGTCTTGATAGATCAGATTAAGATTGTTGCCGCCGTCCATAAGGACTCGAGTGAGATGGTATCCATCAATGATTGGATCGAGGACTAGGGCTACCAAACCTCCATGACGGATACTGGTCGGGTGGTCCCTGCGATCGAAGGTGATCGGAGAAGCCAACCACGGGTTGAATTTTGGGGCGACAGGCTCTACGACGTAGACATCCCTCAGTACGCGCTTGCGCTCCCTCTTGGGGATATGCGTGACATATATCATATTCACTATTTTCACCTCACGGGGAAATTTCTTCTGTCCCCTTGTGTTCGGTGGGCGGGACTCATCATCGTCCTCGCTTGGCGACCCTTTCCCCTTATGTTCGGTATTTAACTTACCGGCCTATTTAAACACCCAACAATTTCTGTTGGAGTGAATTGCAGGCTTTTCAGGGGTGCCATGAATCTGGCAAGGCCGGTTGAGTATTTTGTCCAAATTAGATGGACCATCCCTATATCCCTTGAATGGCTTCTTCCATTGACCGGGTTTAGAGCCGCTGAATCCAGCATTGACCTCCGTATCCTCAGTATCTTCATCATTGTTCTGACGCTTATGTATGTTGCGTCGTGGCCTTCCAATGCCATCCCTGGCTTCGGAGGTGCCGGGGTCGCTGGTGGTATTGCTTCTACGAGCTAACCAACTATCTTCTCCCGCACAAAAGCGGGTCATGAGTGCGGTAAGAGCTTCCATAGACTTCGGCTTTTCTTGACCGAGGTGTCGGGCGAGCCATTCATCATGGCTGCTATGTTTAAAGCCCGCTAGGGCTTCGGCGTCCGGACAGTCAACAATTTGGTTCTTTTTAATTAAGAACCGAGTCCACAGTTTGCGGGCTGACTCTCCAGGTTGCTGGACTATGTGGTTGAGGTCATCGGCGTCCGGTGGCCGGACATAAGTACCTTGGAAGTTGTCTCGAAAGGCATCCTCCAAATCTTCCCAGCTGCCAATAGAGTTCTTTGGGAGGCTGTTTAACCAGTGTCGTGCTGGTCCCTTTAGTTTTAGGGGGAGGTATTTTATGGCGTGGAGATCATCACCGCGAGCCATGTGAATGTGGAGAAGAAAGTCTTTAATCCATACAGCAGGATCTATCGTTCCATCATATGCTTCAATGTTTACGGGTTTAAACCCTTCTGGAAACTGGTGCTGCATTACCTCATCGGTAAAGAACAAGGGGTGTGCGGCGCCTCTGTATCGGGCAACATCACGGTGGAGTTTGGATGATATCTATGTTCGGTTTTAGCCCGAGTTTGGTTATGCTTATCACGCCAAGCTTGATGGCCACCATCTCTTGTTGGAGCACGTCCCCTTGATCCGTATATTGATCTGGTCTGATCGGCTCTATTATCCAGGTCCTGTCGTAGGTCATAGGTGTAGCCTGGAGCCGCTACCTCTTTGCCTCAACGGCGAGGTGGCGCAGGTTGTTTTCGGCATAAGCAACCACTTTGTCCCATCCGCGTGGTGGTCGGTCTGGTTCGTCAGCATGATTATATCTTGACGGTATTGGATCAAGGGCCTCGTCGTCGAATTGTGGCAGTAGTCGACGCTTCGGATAGCTCTTTGTTGGGCTCTCGAGGCCATATTCTTCGGCAGCTAGGACCTGGGTCCATCTGTCATTAAGCGTATCCTGTTTAGCTTGAAGTTGTTGATGTTTCTTTTTTAGGCTCCTCGCAGTGGCGATTAGCTGTCGCTTAAAGCGCTCTTGCTCGAGGGGTTCCTCTAGCACGATGAAATCGTTGTTGCCGAGGCTGACATCCTCCTCGGAGATCGGTAGATGTTTACTATCTTCTGAATCGTCATCTCGAGAGGTTCGTCGGGGTTAACTTGTCCCTCCTCCCATTTATCCTGATCGGATGCAGATTCGACGGGGTCTACGGGGTGTTTGGCGTCATCCGGAGTGTCATTGTCTCCGGTGCCGGTGTTGCTTTCCTTTTCGCGGCGTGATTTTGAGCGGCGCCCCTGACGTTGGCGCTTTGTTGGTGCTTCGACAGGCTTGTCCTCAATCGGGTCTTGCCTACCGCCGCCATGCTTTTTAGGTGTATCTACCATATACACGTCATATGTAGTGGTGGCCGTCCAACGCCCAGTGATAGGCGAGTTTTGGCATGGGTCGGCTCCGGCATCGTCGTCCATACCATCGATGTCTTCGGAGGTGTAGTCGAGCATGTCGGTTAAGTCCTCGATAGTGGCTATCAAGTGGGTGGTGGGTGGGACGCAAAATTCCCCGCACTCAGCCCCTAGTTCAGGCTGGGTGTAGTTTGGAGGTGACACTTCTATAATGGCTAGAGATCGCATTAAGTCCAGAGCATCGTTTAAGAGTGAGGGCTGGATGGGAAACCGAGGTCCTACAAAGCTGGGCATGGTAAACGCCACATGAGTGTGCTCAATAGACGCAGACCTCGAGAGCTAGGAGTTAGCATCCAAAGGTGAGTCCGGCTTCCCGACAACAGGAAGAGTCCTGTTTGATTTCAAGCCCGCTGATAACATGGCTGCCTCTGGGTCTCCGAGAAGGAGCTCCGTAGTAGGAGGGGGTCCGATGGGTTTCAAGCTCCCATCATCGGGTGAGGTGGTCTGCTCTGGATCTAAGGTAGTTAATTCTTGAACGGAGCCTGATGGTGGATCCGACAGTTTCCTCCTTGTGGGTAAGGAGCAGTAGAAGCCGAGAACCCTTCGAAGATCAAGTCTCCTCGGATATCAGCGACGTAATTCAGGCTTCCGAACCTGATCTGATGACCAGGGGCGTAGATGTCGATCTGTTCAAGGTGGCTAGTTGAGTTGGCACGCAGAGCGAAGCCGCCAAACACAAAAAGTTGACCAGGGAGGAAAGTTTCCTCGGAAACAGCAACGTTGTTGATGATTGAACGAGCCATGGAACCTTCTGCCGACGACACAGTGGAACTCTCAATGAAAGCACCAATGTCGGTGTCAAAACAGACCGATCTCGGGTAGGGTGTCCCGAACTGTGCATCTGAGGATCGAAGGTAACAGGAGACAAAGGGGACATGATGTTTACCCAGGTTCGGGCCCTCTTAATGGAGGTAAAACCCTACTTCCTGCTTGATTGACTTTGATGAGTATAGGGGTTACAAGAGTTGATCTACCTCGAGATCGTAATGGCTAAACCCTAGCTGTCGGCGTCCTGGGAACGGGGGTACCCAGACTTGCCTCCCTGCGGCCCATGGCGTGGCTCCACCAACGGCCTGGTACGGCCCGGCTTCAGCAGCAACCACTCAAGACCCTCATAAGGGGCTAAGCCTCGCGAGGCAGAAGACACCAAGACCTCCCTGGGGGCAGCCTCACCAGGCTGGCTCTCGAGGAGTGAAGATATCTATGCAAGGGGCACCTCACGAGGTTCACATGACGTGAGCCGTGACGACCAAGGCCAGGCGGGCACCAGCGGGCGCAGTATACCAGTTTCCCCTTTCGTGTTAAAGAGGCAAGCACAGTCGAGGAGTCCTGAGGCATCAGACAAAGGTTTCCATATCGGTGCAACGAGATCAAGACTGGTAGAACGGCGGGACGGAGGTCATCACGGAGCGCACGACAGCGTCACCACCAGAGCCTTTGGCAGGCGAACACCACTTCTGTTAGGATAACATGTACTAGTTGTATCCCTTCAAAATTGGCCGTTGTGGGACCCCTTCTCGCCAACATTTGGGAAGAGGACCGGGGCCTCTATAAATAGGACTAGCCACCACCATAGGCGGGGACGACTCTCTTGGACCGAATCCATTCCACTAAGACCATCCTCACCAGCTCATAGAGCTCCAGAACACCCCTCCTCCGGAGGCTGTTCACCCATTGTACTAGTTCATCCTTAGCCCACGAGGCAATCCACCATCACCGCACCGGAGTAGGGTATTACACCACACGGTGATCCGAACCAGTATAAATCTTTGTGTGTCGTGTTCTTTGGGTTCGTCGAGCTAGGCCGTGAGTTCGTTGAGCGCGCGAACTAGCGAGAGAGAGAATCCTTCGTGCGCACCCCAGAGTTCGAACCTTACAAGGGTTTGTCAGAACCCAGAATCCAACATTTGGCAAGCCAGGTAGGGGTGCGCCGAAGCTTTCCCTCTGTCGATCCACGCTCCACCGTCCCACCACTTCCATGGCAGATGCTCGTCGAGCTTGTGCGGAGCGCCGGGCCTCTCTCAACGCTCGCGTCGCCCAAACGGCGCCCGTCGGTGGGCCTCCCCATCGCTCTCCATCACCTGCTACCAACGCCACCACCGGACCAGCGGGGAATGAGCAGCAGGCCTCATTGCTGCACCCCTCTGTGTGGCGGGACGGACGCACCGCCACCCCTGCGCTGACTCCGGCCGGTTCGTCATCCCAGGCACGACGCAGGCCCGCGGACGCGCAGGCTGCACTGCTCATGGCACGTGAGCTCCTGCGCTACTGCCTCATCGACGACCTCTACGAGGATTGGCTGGACCGCATCGCCGAGCTCGTAAGCGCCGCCGGGGGCTCTCCTGCACCATCCCTCTTGTTGCCTCATCCAACTCCTGCTACGGGCGATGTAGCTCATGGAGCACCTCCACCGCCTCCACGTCAAGACGGTGCCCTCGCACCAAGACGCGCGGCCCCGTGGCGCGACCCGCCACGTAGGTCGCCCGCACATGAAGAAGGAAGCTGCCAAGAAGTCCCTCGGCCGCAAGAAAACGCTCCTGCACTCCCAACACCACCGCGTCAAGACCGCGTGCCGCCTGTGGCGGCGGCGCGTGGATACCAGAACCAGGCTCCGCCTCCGTGACGGGCCCCAACGACCATGGCAGGCTATCGTGCATTCACTCTTGAGCTATGCAGCGTTGTCTGGCCCGGGAAGTTCAAGCCAGACCTGCCTCCACGCTTCGACGGCACCCCGAACCTGCTGAGTTCCTGTAGCTCTACGAGCTGAGCATGGAGGCGGCCAACGGCGACGAGAAAGTCATGGAGAACTGGTTTCCCATGGCCCTCAAAGATGGCGCGCGCTTGTGGCTCCTGAACTTGCCCGCGGGGTCGATCTCCTCGTGGGGTGAGATGCGCGAGCATTTCGCCGCCAACTTTCAGGGCACTTGCGACCATCCGCTGGCCGCGGGTGACATACGATACATCAAGAAGCAGCCGGGAGAGACCCTACAGAAGTACATCCAGCGCTTCAACAACGTTCGCCTCAAGATACCCAAGGTGATGGACGCGGCCATCATCTCCGCGTTCTCCGACGGCTTTCGCGATGTCAAGATGAAGGAGGAGCTCGCCATCCACGAAGACCTGTGCACGGCTCTAGAGATGTTCAACATGGCTACCAAGTGCGCGAGAGCTGAGGAGCAGCGCCTCTCCCTCCTCAAGCTTCCAGCTGCCGACCGAGAAGACAAGAAGGCCAAGACCAAGGATGTGAAGCGCAAGGGAGCGGCCGTGCTCGCGGCCGAGCCAGAGATGAAGCGCGGCTGCGACCACCCGGAGTCGTCCAAGGGTAGCCGTCTGTTCTGCACCTTCCACAACATACACAGCCACAACACCAAGGAATGTCAGGAGCTCAGCGCCATCCATGATGGGCCCTTCGGTCATGCCCCAAGCGCAACGACCGGGGCTACGACCGAGGAGGAGGATGAAGTGGAGGATGCTGGGACGACAGGGGCCCCCGCCAGGAGTGGCGCGACCGGCCTCTTGAGGACCGCTGGCAGGACCAGCCTCGTGAGGGCGCCTGGAGGGAGCAGCCTCATGAGGACCGTCCTCAGGGCAAGGCTGGCCTCCCTCCGCTGCCGCCGCTGATAACCCACAAGTATAGGGGATCGCAACAGTTTTTGAGGGTAGAGTATTCAACCCAAATTTATTGATTTGACACAAGGGGAGCCAAAGAATATTCTCAAGTATTAGCAGTTGAGTTGTCAATTCAACCACACCTGGATAACTTAGTATTTACAGCAAAGTATTTAGTAGCAAAGTAATATGGAAGTAACGGTAACGATAGCAAAAGTAATATTTTTGGGTTTTGTAGTAATTTTAACAGTAGCAACGCAAAAGTAAATAAGCGAAGAACAATATGTGAAAAGCTCGTAGGCATTGGATCGGTGATGGAGAATTATGCCGGATGCGGTTCATCATGTAACAATCATAACATAGGTGACACAGAACTAGCTCCAATTCATCAATGTAATGTAGGCATGTATTTCGAATATAGTCATACGTACTTATGGAAAAGAACTTGCATGACTTCTTTTGTCCTACCCTCCCGTGGCAGCGGGGTCCTTGCGGAAACTAAGGGATATTAAGGCCTCCTTTTAATAGAGTACCATACCAAAGCATTAACACATAGTGAATACATTAACTCCTCAAACTATGGTCATCACCGGGAGTGGTCCAATTATTGTCACTTCGGGGTTGCCGGATCATAACACATAGCAGGTGACTATAGACTTGCAAGATAGGATCAAGAACTCACATATATTCATGAAAACATAATAGGTTCAGATCTGAAATCATGGCACTCGGGCCCTAGTGACAAGCATTAAGCATAGCAAAGTCATAGCAACATCAATCTCAGAACATAGTGGATACTAGGGATCAAACCCTAACAAAACTAACTCGATTACATGATAAATCTCATCCAACCCATCACCGTCCAGCAAGCCTACGATGGAATTACTCACGCACGACGGTGATCATCATGAAATTGGAGATGGAGAATGGTTGATGATGACGACGGTGATGGATTCCCCTCTCCGGAGCCCCGAACGGACTCCAGATCAGCCCTCCCGAGAGAGTTTAGGGCTTGGTGGCGGCTCCGTATTGTAAAACGCGATGAATCTTTCTCTCTGATTTTTTTCTCCCCAAACACGAATATATGGAGTTGGAGTTGAGGTCGGTGGAGATCCAGGGGGGCCACGAGGCAGGAGGCGCGCCCGGGGGGGGGGGGGGCGCCCCACCCTCGTGGACAGGGTGTGGGCCCCCTGGCCTTGATTCTTTCGCCAATATTTTTTATATTTTCCAAAAATAAGCTTCGCGAAGTTTCAGGTCATTCCGAGAACTTTTGTTTCTGCACATAAATAACACCATGGCAATTCTGCTGAAAACATCGTCAGTCCGGGTTAGTTCCATTCAAATCATGAAAGTTAGAGTCCAAAACAAGGGCAAAAGTGTTTGGAAAAGTAGATACGACGGAAACGTATCAACTCCCCCAAGCTTAAGCCTTTTCTTGTCCTCAAGCAATTCAATTGACAAACTAAAAGTGATAAAGAAAAATTTACAAACTTTGTTTGCTCTTGTTGTTGTAAATATGTAAAGCCAACATTCAAGTTTTTAGCAAAGATTACGAAATAACCATATTCACAATAACATTTAGGTCTCATGTTTACTCTTGTCAATGGCATAATCAACTAGCAAGAAATAATAATAAATCTCGGATGACAACACTTTCTCAAAATAATCATGATATGATATAACAAGATGGTATGTCGCTAGCCCTTTCTGAGACCGCAAAACATAAATGCACAGCACCTTTAAAGATCAAGGACTGACTAAACATTGTAATTCATGGTAAAAGAGATCCAGTCATAGTCATACCCAATATAAATTAACAGTAATGAATGCAAATGACAGCGGTGCTCTCCAGCTAGTGCTTTTTAATAAGAGGGTGATGACTCAACATAAAAGTAAATAGATAGGCCCTTCGCAGAGGGAAGCAGGGATTTGTAGAGGTGCCAGAGCTCGATTTTGAAATAGAGATAATTAATATTTTGAGTGGCATAGTTTATTGTCAACATAACAACCAAGAGATGGCGATATCTTCCAATGTACACACATTATAGGTGGTTCCCAAACAGAATGGTAAAGTTTATACTCCCCCTCCACCACAAGCATCAATCCATGGCTTGCTCGAAACAACGAGTGCCTCCAACTAACAACAGTCCCGGGGGAGTTTTGTTTGCAATTATTTTGATTTAATTTGCATAAAGCATGGGACTGGGCATCCCGGTGACCAGCCATTTTCTCGTGAGTGAGGAGAGGAGTCCAATCCTCTTGAGAATAACCCTCCTAGCATGGAAGATACAAACATCCCTACTTAATACATGAGCTATTCGAGCATACAAAACAGAATTTCATTTGAAGGTTTAGAGTTTGGCACATACAAATTTACTTGGAACGGCAGGTAGATACCGTATATAGGAAGGTATAGTGGAATCATATGGAATAACTTTGGGGTTTAAGGGATTGGATGCACAAGCAGTATTCCCGCTTAGTACAAGTGAAGGCTAGCAAAAGACTGGGAAGCGACCAACAAGAGAGCGACAACAGTCATGAACATGCATTAAAATTAATATACAGTGAGTGCAAGCATGAGTAGGATATAATCCACCATGAACATAAATATCATGAAGGCTATGTTGGTTTTGTTTCAACTACATGCGTGAACATGTGCCAAGTCGAGTCACTTAAATCATTCAAAGGAGGATACCACCCTATCATACCACATGACAACCATTTTAATAGCATGTTGGCATGCAAGGTAAACCATTATAAACTCCCAGCTAATTAAGCATGGCATGAGCAACTATAATCTCTAATTGTCATTGCAAACATGTTTATTCATAATAGGCTGAATTAGGAACGATGAACTAATCATATTTACAAAAACAAGAGAGGTCGAGTTCATACCAGCTTCTCTCATCTCAATCAGTCCATCATATATCGTCATAATTGCCTTTCACTTGCACGACTGAACGATGTGAATAATAATAATAGTGCACGTGCATTGGACTAAGCTGGAATCTGCGAGCATTCAATAAACAGGAGAAGACAAGGCAATATGAGCTCTTGGTTAAATCAACAATAATGCATATAAGAGCCACTTCAACATTTTCATCATGGTCTTCTCCTATCGACCCCCAAAGAAAAGAAAAGAAATAAAACTATTTACATGGAAAGCTCCCAACAAGCAAAAGAAGAACGAGAAATCTTTTTGGGTTTTATTTTAATTATTACTACAAACAAGAAAGTAAACTAGCTAGAAGCTACTACTAATTTTTTTGGTTTTCTTAAGATTTTTCAAACACATAAGAAGAAGGCATAAAAAGAGAATAAACTAGCATGGATATTACAGTGAAAAAGTATGAGCACCGACTTCTAGCAATGAGTGTGTGAACATGAATGTAATGTCGGTGTGAGATATGTACTCCCCCAAGCTTAGGCTTTTGGCCTAAGTTGGTTTAATGCCACAGATGGCTTGACGGATATCCAAAGTTGTAGTTGGGGTCGTACTGAGATGCAGCGGTCATTGCATCGTGTGCTGCAGCTTGGAGGCGAGCTATCTCAGCCCTCGTCTTATACTCCTCCGCCTCCTCTCTAGTTATGTAATATCTCCCCTTTGCCTAAAAGTCAAAGAAAGTAGAAGCAGGGAGAGCGACGTGATAGGTGCATCGTCTGTCAAAGATTAGTCGATACTGGAGGAACTGATCGTTCCTCTCAACAAAATGATGACAAACCATAGCCTCATAATCCAAATAAGTAGGAGGCAACTCAATATCATCCTCACGTATGGCTATACCTAGAAAATTAGTTGTACGGGTTGCATAAATTCCACCGAAGAAATATCCATTAAATCTTATTATGCAACCTACGTGCAACAATGGCTCCCAAATTATAATGTTTATCTCCTAACACAACACTCCTGAGAACACTGAGGTCAGGGACACACATATGACATGCTTCGTCCTTACCATTTATGCACCTACCTATGAAGAGAGCAAAATAATGTATAGCGGGAAATGAATGCTCCCTATGGTAGCTTGTGCTATATCTAGATTCCCCCACAGTTATACTAGCAAGAAAATCTCTAAATTCAGATTTGCGGGGTTCACTAGTACTACCCCATTGTGGAAGTTTGCAAGCAGTGGTAAAATCCTCTAAGTCCACAGTATAAGAATTTTCATAAAGATCAAACATGATAGTTTGAGAATTGCGTGAAGATGAAAATTCAAACCTCCTCAGAAAGGAACTAGTGAGATAGTGGTACTGGCGGCACTTTTCTGCCTCGAAGCTCACAAGATCAGCGTTATGCAAATATGCGTTAAATTCTTCTTTAATTCCTGCTTGATCCATGAAGTCCTCTGAAGGCCATTCACAAGGCCGCACAGGAGCGTCCCTTGGTGGCTCATCATAAGCATCACGCATTGCAAGCCTGGGTCCTTGTTTCCTTGAAGAACCACCTTGGTACATTTTCCTAAGCATATTTTTTCCTTTGAAAAATTTCTAAATTTTTTAGTAACTTCAAATAAAAGTAGACCAAGCTCAACAAAATTGATAGCAACTACTCCCACAAGTGCCTAGGGCCTATATCATGCATTAGAACTAGTTGGAACCATATAAATTTGACATGCAAACTCAAGAACATGGTCACCTAGGCAGCACAAATTTGCAATGAATAAAGCATTAGAACAAAAACTAATTGGACCAATGGAGGAGTCACATACCAAGGAACAATCCCCCAAAACAGTTTTGTGAGAGGTGCTTTGAGCAAGGAGATCGAAAATCGCAGCAAAATGAGCTAGAACTTGTGCTTGAGCTGGATGGTGGTTTTTTTGGGAGGAAGAAGTAGTGTGTGGGTGCAGGAATAAGTGGAGGGGAGCCACCATGGGCCCACGAGGCAGGGGGCGAGCCCAGGGGGGTGGGCGCGCCCTGGACCCTCGTGGCCAGGTGCTTGCTCCCCCTGATGTGTTCTCAGTGTCAAATATTCTCAAATATTCCATAAAAAATCATATTAAATTGGCAGGGCATTTGGAGAACTTTTATTTTCGGGGTATTTTTATATTGCACGGATAATTCAGAAAACAGATAGAAAAATACTATTTTTACTTTATTTCAACTAAATAACAGAAAGTAGAGAGAGGGTACAGAAGGTTGTGCTTTCTAATTTCATCCATCTCATGCTCATTAAAAAGGAATCCACTAACAAGGTTGATCAGGTCTTGTTAACGAACTCATTCCGAATAGCATGAAACCGAAGAAATTTCGAATAACATTATGTTACCTCAACGGGGATATGCACATCCCCAATAATAAGAATACCATATTTCTTTTTAAAAGTAGGAAGAGGAAATTCAAAACCTCCAAAAATAATCGATGGAATTTTTCCAATAGAATTGATACTGTGGACTTGAGGTTGTTTTTTCAGAAAGTGTACCGTATGCTCATTACCATTAACATGAAAAGTGACATTGCCTTTGTTGCTATCAATAACAACCCCTACAGTATTCAAAAAGGGTCTTCCAAGAATAATAGACATACTATCGTCTTCAGGGATATCAAGAATAACAAAGTCCATTAAAATAGTAACGTTTGCAACCACAACAGGCACATCCTCACAAATACCGACAGGTATAGTAGTTGATTTATCAGCCATTTGCAAAGATATTTCAGTAGGTGTCAACTTGTTCAAATCAACTCTACGATATAAAGAGAGAGGCATAACACTGACACCGGCTCCAAGATCACATAAAGCAGTTTAAACGTAATTTCTTTTAATGGAGCATGGTATAGTTGGTACTCCTGGATCTCCTAGTTTCTTAGGTATTCCACCCTTAAAAGTATAATTAGCAAGCATGGTGGAAATTTTAGCTTCCGGTATATTTATCTTATTAGTAACAATATCTTTCATATACTTAGCATAAGGATTCATTTTGAGCATATCAGTTAAACGCATACGCAAGAAGATAGATCTAATCATTTCAGCAAAGCGCTCAAAATCCTCATCATCCTTTTTGTTGGATGGTTTGGGAGGAAAAGGCATGGGTTTCTGAACCCATGGTTCTCTTTTTTTACCATGTTTCCTAGCAACAAAGTCTCTCTTATCATAACGTTGATTCTTTGATTGTGGGTTATCAAGATCAACAACAGGTTCAATTTCTACGTCATTACCATTGCTAGGTTGAGCATCATCATGAACATCATCATTAACATTATTACTAAGTTCATGTTCATCACCAGATTGTGTTTCAGCATCAGAAATAGAAATATCATTTGGATTCTCAGGTGGTTCAGCAATAGGTTCACTATAAGCATGCAAGGTCCTATCATTTTTCTTTTCCTTCCTTTTAGAAGGACTAGGTGCATCCATATTAGTTCTCTGAGAATCTTGCTCAATTATCTTAGGATGGCCTTCAGGATACAAAGGTTCCTGAGTCATTTTACCAGTTCTAGTAGCCACTCTAACATCATAGTCATTATTCTTATTATTCAATTCATTGAGCAAATCATTCTGAGCTTTAAGTACTTGCTCTACTCGATTGGTAACCATAGAAGCATGTTTACTAATGAGCTTAAGTTCACCTTTAACTCTAGACATATAATCACCCAAGTGTTCAAGCATATAAGAATTGCGTTTTAATTCTCTACCAAAATAAGCATTGAAGTTTTCTTGTTTAACAATAAAATTGTCAAACTCATCTAAGCACTGTCTAGCAGACTTATAGTGAGGAATATCACCTTCATCAAATCTATAGAGAGAATTTACCTTTACTACCTGTGTCGGGTTATCAAGACCATTTGTTTCTTCAATAGGTGATGAATTAAGACCATATATTTCTTTAATAGGAGGTAAATTCTTAACATCTTCAGCTTTTATACCTTTTTCTTACATAGATTTCTTTGCCTCTTGCATATCTTCAGGACTGAGAAATAGAACACCTCTCTTCTTCGGAGTTGGTTTAGGAATAGGCTCAGGAGTTGGATCAGGAAGTGTCCAATTATTTTCATTTGTCAACATATTATTCAATAGAATTTCAGCTTCATCCGGTGTTCTTTCCCTGAAAACAAAACCAGCACAACTATCCAGGTGGTCTCTGGAAGGATCGGTTAGTCCATTATAAAAGATATCAAGTATTTCATTTTTCTTAAGAGTATGATCAAGCAAAGCATTAAGTAATTGGAGAAGCCTCCCCCAAGCTTGTGGGAGACTCTCTTCTTCAATTTGCAGAAAATTATATATATCCCTTAAAGCAGCTTGTTTCTTATGAGCAGGGAAATATTTAGCAGAGAAGTAATAAATCATATCCTGGGGACTACGCACACAACCAGGATCAAGAGAATTAAACCATATCTTAGCATCACCCTTTAATGAGAACGGAAATATTTTAAGGATATAAAAGTAACGAGTTCTCTCATCATTAGTGAATAGGGTGGCTATATCATTTAATTTAGTAAGATGTGCCACAACAGTTTCAGATTCATAGCCATAAAAAGGATCAGATTCAACCAAAATAATTATATCAGGATCAATAGAGAATTCATAATCCTTATCAGTAATGAAGATAGGTAAAGTAGCATAAGGAGGATCATATTTCATTCTAGCATTCAGAGTTTTTTTGTTTAAGCTTAGCTAATAATTTCTTAAGATCACTTCTATCATTGCAAGCAAGAAAGTCTCCTTTAGTCTCTTCATCCATCACATAGCCCTTAGTCACAATAGGAAATTCATATTTATTGGGAGAGCCTTCATCGTTACTTTCATCAATATTATCAGTTTCAATAATTTCATTATCTCTAGCCCTTGCAAGTTGTTCATCAAGAAATTCACCAAGTGGCACAGTAGTATTAAGCATAGAAGTAGTTTCATCATAAGTATCATGCATAAAAGAAGTGGCATGAGGACCCACAAGTATAGGGGATCTATCGTAGTCCTTTCGATAAGTAAGAGTGTCGAACCCAACGAGGAGCAGAAGGAAATGACAAGCGGTTTTCAGCAAGGAATCTCTGCAAGTACTAAAATAAGTGGTAACAAATAGTTTTGTGATAAGATAATTTGTAACGAGCAACAATTAACAAAAGTAAATAAAGTGCAGCAAGGTGGCCCAATCCTTTTTGTAGCAAAGGACAAGCCTGGACAAACTCTTATATAAGGAAAAGCCCTCCCGAGGACACATGGGAATATCGTCAAGCTAGTTTTAATCACGTTCATATGATTCGCATTCAGTACTTTGAAAATTTGATATGTGGGTGGACCGGTGCTCGGGTGTTTTTCTTACTTGAACAAGCATCCCACTTATGATTAACCTCTATTGCAAGCATCCACAACTACAACAAAAGTATTAAGGTAAACCTAACCATAGCATGAAACCTATGGATCCAAATTAGCCCCTTACGAAGCAACGCATAAACTAGGGTTTAAGCTTCTGTCACTCTAGCAACCCATCATTTACTTATTACTTCCCAATGCCTTCCTCTAGGCCCAAATAATGGTGAAGTGTTATGTAGTCTACGTTCACATAACACCACTAGTGGCTAGACAACATACATCTCATCAAAATATTGAACGAATACCCAATTCACATGACTACTAATAGCAAGACTTCTCCCATGTCCTCAGGAACAAATGTAACTACTCACAAAGCATATTCATGTTCATAATCAGAGGGATATTAATATGCATAAAGGATCTGAACATACGATCTTCCACCAAGTAAACCAACTAGCATCAACTACAAGGAGTAATCAACACTACTAGCAACCTACTAGTACCAATCCCAGACTTGGAGACAAGAATTGGATACAAGAGATGAACTAGGGTTTTGAGAGGAGATGGTGCTGGTGAAGATGTTGATGGAGATTGCCCTCTCCCAATGAGAGGAGCGTTGGTGATGACGATGGCGATGATTTCCCCCTCCTGGAGGGAAGTGTCCCCGACAGAACAGCTTTGCCGGAGCCCTAGATTGGTTCCGCCAAGGTTCCGCCTCGTGGCGGCGGAGTTTCGTCCCGAAAGGTTGCTTATGATTTTTTCCTCGGCGAAAGACCTCATATAGCAGAAGATGGCCATCGAAGAGCCAGCAGGGGGCCCACGAGGTAGGGGGGCGCGCCCCCACCATTGTGGCCAGGTGGGTCCCCCTCTGGTGAACTTCTTCCGCTCAATATTTTTATTATTTCCCAAAATGACTTTCGTGGAGTTTCAGGACTTTTGGAGTTGTGCAGAATAGGTCTCTAATATTTGCTCCTTTTCCAGCCTAGAATTCCAGCTGCCGGCATTCTCCCTCCTTATGTAAACCTTGTAAAATAAGAGAGAATAGGCATAAGTATTGTGACATAACGTGTAGTAACAGCCCATAATGCAATAAATATTGATATAAAATCATGATGCAAAATGGACGTATCAACTCCCCCAAGCTTAGACCTCGCTTGTCCTCAAGCGGAAGCCGATAACGACAAATATGTCCCCATGTTTAGAGGTAGAGGTGTCGATAAAAATAAAATACAGACATGAAGGCATCATGATTATTCTCATAACAACAACATATATAGATATTGTCATAAGATTTCTTATGCTCAAGTAATAATCTATTCACAATGCAAAAGTACGAATCATAAAATTTATTGAGAACCAACAAACTATAACCTCAGTCATTGAAGCAATTGCAATTTATCATAACATCAGAAAGATTCTATGTCAGATCTCAATAGCAAGTCCACATACTCAACTATCATTTAATCTTTCATAATTGCTAACACTCACGCGATACTTGTGTTTACGGAGTTTTAATCGGACACAGAGAAAGATAGGGGCTTATAGTTTCGCCTCCCAACCTTCTACCTCAAGGGTAATGTCAACAATAACAACTCATGCTCCCCTACATCCAATTAGATATATCTATCAGGATCTTTCCAACATATTGTGTTTGCTAAAGGACAAAATGAAAAAGGAAAGGTGAAGATCACCATGACTCTTGCATAAGGTAGGAGATAATAAATAAAAGATAGGCCCTTCGCAGAGGGAAGCAGAGGTTGCCATGCGCTTTTATGGTTGGATGCACAAAATGTTAATGCGAAAGAACGTCACTTTATATTGCCCCTTGTGATATGAAACTTTATTATGCAGTCCGTCGCTTTTATTTCTTCCACATCACAAGATCGTATAAAGCTTATTTTCTCCCACACTAATAAGTTTAGAGAGCAATTTTATTGCTTTGCACCGATGACAACTTACTTGAAGGATCTTACTCAATCCATAGGTAGATATGGTGGACTCTCATGGCAAAACTGGTTTAAGGGTTTTTGGAAGCACAAGTAGTATCTCTACTTGGTGCTGAGAATTTGGCTAGCATGAGGGGGAAAGGCAAGCTCAACATGTTGGATGATCCATGAAAATATACTTTATCTCAGATATAAGAAAACATAACCCATTATGTTGTCTTCCTTGTCCAACATCAACTCTTTAGCATGTCATATTTTAATGAGTGCTCCCAATCATAAAAGATGTCAATAATAGCATATTTATACGTGAGACCTCTCTTTCCTTATTACTTCCTATTAATTGCAACGATGACCAAAGCTATGTCTGCCAACTGCCAACAAATTTTAATCATCATACTCTTTTTATGTGAAGTCATTACTCTCAATAAGATCAATATAAACTCTTTGTTTCTTTTTATTCTTTTTCTCTTTTCTTTTATTCACTCAAGATCATGGCAAAACAACCAAGCCCTTGACTCAACACTAATCTTTATTATATATATATAGCTCACGGACTCGATTATATAGAGAGATCATAAAGCAAAACTCAAAACTAGATCATGCCATAAACTTTATTCTACTAGATCAAGATACTACTAAATAGGATCGAACTAAGAAAAACAGTAAAGATAGGAGATGTAATTGTGATACGATACCGAGGCACCTCCCGCAAGCTTGGTAGTTGCCAAGGGGAGTGCCCATACCCATGTGATTATATCTCCTTCTTTGTTGGTGGAGAGGATGGTGGTGATGCTGACTTAGTTGATGGCATAGACTTCTCCCTTCATTTGCGCTTGAGGACAGAATTTTGGTCCCTCAAATCATCAATCTCCCACTCCAGGATTAATATCTTTTTGCATAGGTCCTGCTTATTTTCCTGCAAGAGACGAAAAGGGATAAACTCGATCTTTGGTTTCTTTACCCTATCAGGGAGACTTGAGTTTTTGAACTCCACGTGCATGTCCCCAGGTTGAGGTAATGGGGCTTCATCTTCATCTGAGCTCGTCTCCTCCTTCCCCTTGGGTTCATAGTCCTCTTCTTCTTCCGTAGTCCAACCATCGTGCTCCACATCTCCATAGACCCTAGGATTTGCTAGGTAGTCATCCACATAGCTTTCTCCTTCCGAATCCTGGGACGACATGTTGATCTAATCTGCAGTAGGACAGCTCGAAACGAAAACAGAGGATAATTGCGTGATACGGTGGTAAAAACCTTCGGGAGAATATATAATGAATTTTTACCGAACAAAATACGTATCGTGCAAGAAAACGGAGTCCGGAAGGCACACGAGGTGCCCACGAGGTAGGGGGCGCGCCCAGGGGGTAGGGCGCGCCCTCCACCCTCGTGGAGCCCTCATGTCCTTCCCAGACTGCTACTTATTTTTCTATTTTTCTAAATAATTCAAAACGGAGAAATATTGCCTTAAAAATTGTTTTGGAGTCGGTTTACTTACCGTACCACATACTTATTACTTTTCGGACTCTAAAACATTCTGGAAAGTGTCCGTTATGTATTCCTCCGAGGTTACGGTTTCAGTAACATTGGTTTCAACATTTATAGGATTACCTGAGATATAATGTTTAATTCTTTGACCGTTCACCACCTTCGGATTTGTGCCTTCGAAGTTATTGATTTTTATGGCACCGGAACGATAGACCTCCTCGATAACATAGGGGCCCTCCCATTTAGAGAGAAGTTTTCCTGCAAAAAAACCTTAAACGAGAGTTGTATAGCAATACATAATCACCTACATTAAACTCACGCTTTTGTATCCTTTTGTCATGCCATCTTTTAACCTTTTCTTTAAACAACTTGGCATTTACATAAGCTTGGGTTCTCCATTCATCAAGTGAGCTAATATCAAATAACCTCTTCTCTCCGGCAAGTTTGAAATCATAGTTGAGCTCTTTAATAGCCCAGTATGCGTTATGTTCTAGTTCGAGAGGTAAGTGACATGCTTTTCCATAAACCATTTTATACGGAGACATACCCATAAGATTTTTATATGCAGTTCTATAGGCCCATAACGCATCATCAAGTTTCTTGGACCAATTCTTCCTAGACCTATTGACAGTCTTTTACAAAATTAATTTGAGCTCTCTATTACTCAATTCTACTTGACCACTAGACTGTGGGTGATAAGGAGATGCAACTCTATGATTAACATCATATTTAGCAAGCATTTTACGGAAAGCACCATGAATAAAATGTGAACCACCATCAGTCATTAAAAATCTAGGGACTCCAAACCTTGGAAAAATAACTTCTTTTAAGCATTTTAATAGAAGTGTTATGATCAACACTACTAGTTGGAATAGCTTCTACCCACTTAGTAACGTAATCAACAACAACTAAAATATGTGTGTATCCATTAGAGGCAGGAAAATGTCCCATATAATCAAAGCCCCAAACATCAAATGGTTCAATAACAAGTGAATAATTCATATGCATTTCTAGACGTCTACTAATATTACCAATTCTTTGACATTCATCACAAGATAGGACAAACTTACGGGCATCCTTGAAGAGAGTAGGCCAATAAAAACCGGATTGCAATACCTTATGTGCAGTTCTATCTCCAGCGTGGTGTCCTCCATAAGCTTCGGAGTGACACTTGCATAGGATCTGTTCATGTTCATGCTCAGGTACACAACGTCTAATAACACCATCTACCCCTTCTTTATAAAGGTGTGGGTCATCCCAAAAGTAATGTCTCAAATCATAGAAAAACTTTTTCTTTTGTTGGTATGTGAAACTAGGTGGTATAAATTTAGCAACGATGTAATTAGCATAATCAGCATACCATGGAGTACTACGAGAAGTACTTACAACATTTAATTGCTCATCAGGAAAGCTATCATCAATAGGTACTGGGTCATCAAGAACATTTTGTAATCTAGACAAGTTGTCTGCAATGGGGTTCTCAGCTCCCTTTCTATCAACAATATGCAAATCAAATTCTTGTAGCAAGAGAACCCATGTAATGAGTCTAGGTTTAGGATCTTTCTTTTCCATAAGATATTTAATAGCAGCATGATCGGTGTGAATAGTTACTTTAGAATCAACAATATAAGGTCTGAACTTATCACAGGCAAATACAACTTCTAAGAGTTCCTTTTCAGTAGTAGCATAATTTTTGAGCATTGTCTAGAGTCTTACTAGCATAATAGATAACATTTAATTTCTTATCAACTCTTTGCCCTAGAACATCACCCACAACATAATCACTAGCATCACACATAATTTCAAAGGGTAAATTCCAATCAGGTGGCTGAACAATAGGTGCAGAGATTAATGCTTTCTTAAGTATTTCAAATGCTTCTACACAATCATCATCAAAGAAAAATGGTATATATTTTTGTAATAAATTAGTCAGAGGCTGAGAAATTTTTGAGAAGTCCTTAATGAACCTCCTATAAAATCCGACGTGACCAAGGAAACTTATTATACCTTTGATATCCTTGGGACATGGCATCTTTTCAATAGCATCAACCTTGGCTTTATCAACTTCAATGCCTCTTTCAGAAACTTTATGCCCCAAGACAATACCTTCATTAACCATAAAGTGGCACTTTTCCCAATTCAAGACAAGATTAGTTTCTGCACATCTCTGCAAAACTCGATCAAGGTTGCTCAAGCAATCATCAAAAGAGGATCAATAGACGGAAAAGTCGTCCATGCAAACCTCACAAATCTTTTCACAAAAGTCAGAGAATATAGCCATCATGCATCTTTGAAAGGTAGCAGGTGCATTACATAAACTAAAAGGCATACGTCTATAAACAAAAGTACCAAAAGGGCAAGTAAAAGTTGTCTTTGATTGATCTTTAGCTGACACAGGTATTTGAGAGAAACCAGAATAACCATCTAGAAAGCAATAATGTGTATGTTTGCATAATCTTTCTAGCATTTGATCGATAAAAGTTAAGGGGTAATGATCCTTTTTAGTAGCCTTATTTAATTTACAGAAATCAATTACCATCCTATAACCTGTAATAATTCTTTGCGGAATCAATTCATCTTTATCATTAGGAACAATAGTAATACCTCCCTTCTTAGGGACACAATGGACAGGGCTTACTCACTGACTATCAGCAACGGGATAAATTATACCTGCCTCTGGAAGCTTTAGTATTTCTTTTCTTACCACTTCTTTCATCTTAGGATTCAGCCGTCGTTGATGATCATGGACTGGTTTGGCATCCTCTTCAAAATTTATTTTATGTTGACATTGAGTGGGACTAATGCCCTTAAGATCATCAAGAGTATATCCAATAGCAGCACGGTGCTTCTTCAGAGTTTTCAATAATCTCTCTTCTTCATGCTCTGAAAGGTTAGCACTAATAATAACATGATATATCTTCTTTTCATCAAGATAAGCATATTTAAGATTATCAGGCAACGGTTTAATCTCAAACATGGGATCACCCTTGGGTGGAGGAGGATCCCCTAGGATTTCAACAGGCAAATTGTGTTTCAGAATAGGTTCCTGTTTAAAGAATACTTCATCTATTTCCCTTCTTTCATTCATAAACATATCATTTTCATGGTCCAACAAATATTGTTCTAAAGGATCACTAGGAGGTACGGCAATAGAAGCAAGACCAATAATTTCATCCTTACTAGGCAATTCTTCTTCACGGTGTTGTCTACTAAATTTAGAGAAATTAAACTCATGAATCATATCATCCAAGCCAATAGTAACAACATTCTTTTCGCAGCCTATCTTAGCATTGATAGTGTTCAAGAAGGCTCTACCAAAAATAATGGGACAAAAGCTATCTTGTGGGGAACCAAGAACAAGAAAATCAGCAGGATATTTAGTTTTCCCACACAAGACTTCAACATATCTAACAATTCCCATTGGTGAAATAGTATCTCTATTGGCAAGCTTAATTGTGACATCAATATCTTCTAACTCAGCAGGTGCAATTTCATGCTTAATTTCTTCGTATAAGGCAATAGGTATAACACTAGGACTATCACCCATATCACATAAGCCATGATAACAATGATCTCCTATTTTAATAGAAATAGGAGGCACGCCTACCACAGGTCTATGTTTATCTTTAGCACAAGGTTTAGCAATTCTAGCAGTTTCACCGCAGAATAACATGCCCATTGAAAGTGCAACTATCCCTAGGTGGTTTTGGTAATTCATAACAACATATAGCTCATTGAGCTAATGCTATTCCAAGATGATTATTTCAGGAAAGCTCAATGATTGGCATGGCATGGATGGTGAAAGTGGAACCCTCAAAATGCTAAGGACAAAGGATTGGCTAAAGCTTCAAGCTCAAGACTCTTCATTTTACATTTTAGTGATCCAAGATCACATTGAGTCCATAGGAAAAGCCAATACTATCAAGGAGGGATGAGGTGTTGCTTAATGAGCCCTTTGCTTCATGTGCTTAATGATATGCTCCAAAATCCTCAGCTACTTTCTCATATCCACTCTTAACCTAAACCCAAAGCCAAACTCGGTCCTACCAATTCTTCCTATCCGGCGCCATCGAGTTTCACATGTCATAAGCCACTGCCAAACCCTAGCAAATCGGTTCTACCGATAGGGATCTCGGTCTCACCGAGATGGGGTTGCAATTTCTCTGTTTCCTTCTCGTAACTTTTCGGTCTCACCGAAAGAGCGGATCGGTCCCACCGAGATTGCATTGCAAACTCTCTGTTTCCTTTTTGTAACTTTTCGGTCTCACTGAAAGAGCAAATCGGTCCCACCGAGTTTGCCTGACCAACTCTCTGGTTAGCTTATTACCAAATCGGTCTCACCAAGTTTGTGTAATCGGTCTCACCGAGATTACGTTATGCCCCAACCCTAACCATATCGGTCCTACCGAGTTGCATACCAGTCCCACCGAAAATCTCTAACGGTCACTAGGTTTACTATTTCGGTCCGACCGAGTTTGTTGATTCGGTCCCACCGAGATTGGTAAATTGTGTGTAACGGTTGGATTTTGTGTGTAGGCTATATATACCCCTCCACCTCCTCTTCACTCGTGGAGAGAGCCATCAGAACACATCTACACTTCCAACTCATATGTTCTGAGAGAGAACCACCTACCCTTGTGTTGAGGCCAAGATATTCCATTCCTACCATATGAATCTTGATCTCTAGCCTTCCCCAAGTTGCTTTCCACTCAAATCTTCTTTCCACCAAATCCAAATCTTGTGTGAGAGAGTTGAGTGTTGGGGAGACTATCATTTGAAGCACAAGAGCAAGGAGTTCATCATCAACACACCATTTGTTACTTCTTGGAGAGTGGTGTCTCCTAGATTGGCTAGGTGTCACTTGGGAGCCTCCGACAAGATTGTGGAGTTGAACCAAGGAGTTTGTAAGGGCAAGGAGATCGCCTACTTCGTGAAGATCTACCGCTAGTGAGGCAAGTCCTTCGTGGGCGATGGCCATGATGGTATAGACAAGGTTGCTTCTTCGTGGACCCTCCGTGCGTGGAGCCCTCCGTGGACTCGCGCAACCGTTACCCTCCGTGGGTTGAAGTCTCCATCAACGTGGATGTAGGATAGCACCACCTATCCGAACCAGGACAAAAACATCCTTGTCTCCAATTGCGTTTGAATTCTCCAAACCCTTCCCTTTACATTCTTGCAAGTTGCATGCTTTACTTTTCGCTGTGTATATACTCTTTGCATGCTTGCTTGAATTGTATGATGATTGCTTGACTTGTCCTAAAGTAGCTAAAATCTGTCAAGAACTTAAATTGGGAAAAGGTAAAGTTTTTTTTATAAAGTCAAGTAGTCTAATCACCCCCCCTCTAGACATACTTCCGATCCTACACCCATCAATATTATCAGCCAAGAGATCTTTAACAATTGCAATATTAGGTTCAACTTTAACTTGCCTAGGAGGTGTATAAGTTCTAATATTGCTTTTACAAACCATAGTTGAAGCTTTAGCATGATCCTTTATTCTAACAGGGAAAGGTGGTTTCTCAACATAAGAAGTAGGAACAATAGGATCATTATAAGTGACAGTCTTTTCTTCAACTTTAGTAGGTGTAGCTACTTTTACTTCTATGGGAGGATGATATTTAAACCACTTCTCCTTGGGGAGATCAACATAAGTAGGAAAAGATTCACATAAAGAAGCTACTATCTCAGAGTCCACTCCATATTTAGTGCTAAATTTATGGAAAACATCGGTATCCATAAAAGATTTAACACAATCAAACTTAGGTGTCATACCTGACTCCTTACCTTCGTCGAGATCCCAATCTTCAGAGTTGCATTTAGTTCTATCCAATAAATTCCATTTGAATTCAATAGTCTTCCTCATAAAATAGCCAACACAAGAAGTATCGAGCATGATGCGATTGTTTTCAAAAGGCCAAGCATACATTTTTTGAAGGATTGTTTCTCTTGAGAGCTCATGATTGGGGCATGAATATAACATTGATTTAAGCCTCCCCCAAGCTTGAGCGATGCTTTCTCCTTCCTGAGGCCAAAAATTATATATATAATTGCGATCACGATGAACAAGATGCATAGGATAAATCTTCTTATGAAATTCCAATTTCATTCGTTTATAGTTCCATGATCCCGTATCATCACATAGCCTTTACCATGTCGATGCATCTCCCTTCAAAGATAAAGGGAATACCTTCTTCTTAACAACATCATCGGGTATACCTGCAAGCTTAAATAATCCATAAACTTCATCCACATAGAGTAGATGTTCATTAGGATGCTTTGGTCCATCTCCTGTAAAAGGATTATCTAGCATTTTTTCTAACATACCCGAAGGAACTTCAACGGGAATAATTTCATTTTCAATAGGTTCAATAGGTTGAGGAGCAACTCTTTGCTCTACTGGTCGGGGTGAAGATACCCCGAACAAGCCCCTCAGAGGATTACTTTCCATAGTAACAAGTGACAGTAAATTTCAGCACACTATATAAATGTTTCCTTACCAAATTCCACCTACTAAAGGCGCTTCATTCCCCGGCAACGGCGCGAGAAAAGAGTCTTGATGAACCACAAGTATAGGGGATCTATCATAGTCCTTTTGATAAGTAAGAGTGTCGAATCCAACAAGGAGCAGAAGGAAATGATAAGCGGTTTTCAGCAAGGTATTCTCTGCAAGTACTGAAATAAGTGGTAACAGATAGTTTTGTGATAAGATAATTTGTAACGAGCAACAAGTAACAGAAGTAAATAAAGTGCAGCAAGGTGGCCCAGTCCTTTTTGTAGCAAAGGACAAGCCTGGACAAACTCTTATATAAGGAAAAGCGCTCCCGAGGACACATGGGAATATCGTCAAGCTAGTTTTCATCACGTTCATATGATTCGCGTTCAGTACTTTGATAATTTGATATGTGGGTGGAATGGTGCTTGGGTGCTGTTCTTACTTGAACAAGCATCCCACTTATGATTAACCTCTATTGCAAGCATCCGCAACTACAACAAAAGTATTAAGGTAAACCTAACCATGGCATGAAACATATGGATCCAAATCAGCCCCTTACGAAGCAACGCATAAACTAGGGTTTAAGCTTCTGTCACTCTAGCAACCCATAATCTACTTATTACTTCCCAATGCCTGCCTCTAGGCCCAAATAATGGTGAAGTGTTATGTAGTCGACGTTCACATAACACCACTAGAGGCTAGACAACATATATCTCATCAAAATGTCAAACGAATACCAAATTCACATGACTACTAATAGCAAGACTTCTCCCATGTCCTCAGGAACAAACGTAACTACTCACAAAGCATATTCATGTTCAAAATCAGAGGGATATTAATATGGATAAAGGATATGAACATATGATCTTCCACCAAGTAAACCAACTAGCATCAACTACAAGGAGTAATCAACACTACTAGCAACCTACTAGTACCAATCCCGGACTTGGAGACAAGAATTGGATACAAGAGATGAACTAGGGTTTTGAGAGGAGATGGTGCTGGTGAAGATGTTGATGGAGATTGCCCTCTCCCGATGAGAGGAGCGTTGGTGATGACGATGGCGATGATTTCCCCCTCCCGGAGGGAAGTGTCCCCGGCAGAACAGCTCTGCCGGAGCCCTAGATTGGTTCCGCCAAGGTTCCGCCTCGTGGCGGCGGAGTTTCGTCCTGATAGGTTGCTTATGATTTTTTTTCCTCGACAAAAGACCTCATATAGCATAAGATGGCCATCGGAGAGCCAACAGGGGGCCCACGAGGTAGGGGGCGCGCCCTGGGGGGTAAGGCGCGCCCCCACCCTCGTGGCTAGGTGGGTTCCCCTCTGGTGAACTTCTTCCGCTCAATATTTTTTATTATTTCCCAAAATGACTTTCGTGGAGTTTCAGGACTTTTGGAGTTGTGCGGAATAGGTCTCTAATATTTTCTCCTTTTCCAGCCCAGAATTCCAGCTGCCGGCATTCTCCCTCCTTATGTAAACCTTGTAAAATAAGAGAGAATAGGAATAAGTATTGTGACATAACGTGTAATGACAGCCCATAATGCAATAAATATTGATATAAAAGCATGATGCAAAATGGACGTATCATGGCATCATCAATAACATGCGACATATCAGAATTAATAGCAGAAGCAGGTTTAGGTGTCGCAAGCTTACTCAAAACAGAAGGTGAATCAAGTGCAGAGCTAGATGGCAGTTCCTTACCTCCCCTCGTAGTTGAGGGATAAATTTTTGTTTTCTCGTCTTTCAAGTTCTTCATAGTGACCAGCAGATATAAATCCCAAGTGACTCAAAGAATAGAGCTATGCTCCCCGGCAACGGCGCCAGAAAGTAGTCTTGATAACCCACAAGTATAGGGGATCGCAACAGTTTTCGTGGGTAGAATATTCAACCCAAATTTATTGATTCGACACAAGGGGAGCCAAAGAATATTCTCAAGTATTAGCAGTTGAGTTGTCAATTCAACCACACCTGGATAACTTAGTATCTGCAGCAAATTATTTAGTATCAAAGTAATATGGAAGTAACGGTAACGATAGCAAAAGTAATATTTTTGGGTTTTGTAGTGATTGTAACAATAGCAACGGAAAAGTAAATAAGCAAAGAACAATATGTGAAAAGCTCATAGGCATTGGATCGGTGATGGAGAGTTATGCTGGATGCGGTTCATCATGTAACAATCATAACATAGGGTGACATAGAACTAGCTCCAATTCAACAATGTAATGTAGGCATGTATTTCGAATATAGTCATACATGCTATGGAAAAGAACTTGCATGACATCTTTTGTCCTCCCCTCCCGTGGCAGCGGGGTCCTAGCGGAAATTAAGGGATATTAAGGCCTCCTTTTAATAGAGTACCGGACCAAAGCATTAACACATAGTGAATACATGAACTCCTCAAACTATGGTCATCACCGGGAGTGGTCCCGATTATTGTCACTTCAGGGTTGCCGGATCATAACACATAGTAGGTGACTATAGAGTTGCAAGATAGGATCAAGAACTCACATATATTCATGAAAACATAATAGGTTCAGATCTGAAATCATGGCACTCGGGCCCTAGTGACAAGCATTAAGCATAGCAACATCAATCTCAGAACATAGTGGATACTAGGGATCAAACCCTAACAAAACTAACTCGATTACATGATAAATCTCATCCAACCCATCACTGTCCAGCAAGCCTATGATGGAATTACTCACGCACGGCGGTGAGCATCATGAAATTGGTGATGGAGAATGGTTGATGATGACGATAGTGACGGATTCCCCTCCCTGGAGCCCCGAACGGACTCCAGATCAGCCCTCCCGAGAGAGTTTAGGGCTTGGCGGCGGCTCCCTATCGTAAAACGCAATGAATCTTTCTCTTTGATTTTTTCTCCCCGAACACGAATATATGGAGTTGGTGTTGAGGTCGGTGGAGCTCCAGGGGGCCCACGAGGCAAGGGGGCGCGCCCCCACCCTCATGGACAGGGTGCGGGCCCCCTGGCCTTGATTCTTTTGCCAATATTTTTTATATTTTCCAAAAATAAGCTCCGTGAAGTTTCAGGTCATTCCGAGAACTTTTGTTTCTGCACATAAATAACACCATGGCAATTCTACTGAAAACAACGTCAGTCCGGGTTAGTTCCATTCAAATCATGCAAGTTAGAGTCCAAAACAAGGACAAAAGTGCTTGGAAAAGTAGATACGACGGAGACATATCAGCCACCACCAAGGAGGAACGACGACCATCATCAAGACGAGGGGGTTGGGGGCTTCCAGGAGCCGCGCGCCATCGCGTGCATCTTGGGTGGCGCTCAGGCCCCAGCCTCCCACCGCATCTTCAAGCAGTTCGCCCGCGAGGTGAACGCGGCTCTGCCCAGGCTCGAGGCTACGCGCCCGCTCAGGTGGTCCAAGTGCGCCATTACTTTCAGCTCGTCCGACCAGCTCAAGTGTGCAGCGACTGCGGGTGCCCTCCCGATGCTCTGCTCGCCCGTCATCAGGAATGTCCAAGTCACCTAGACCCTCATCAACAGCGGCGCAGGGCTCAATGTCCTTTCCATTGAGATGTTCGACCGCCTCCAGGTGCCATATGATCAGCTGTAGCCTACCAAGCCCTTCTCATGAGTGACCGATGGCTCCACCACCCCGATCGGGTAGGTCCACCTCCCTATCACCTTCGGCAAGCGCGACAACTACCGCCCTGAGCTCATCGACTTCGACGTCGCCCACATTCGCCTTCCCTACAACGCCATCCTTGGGTATCCAGTCCTGGCCAAGTTTATGGCAGTGATCCATCATGGCTACAATGTCCTCAAGATGTTAGGGACCACCGGCGTCATCACGGTTGCTCCCTTGAGCGCGCTTACCAAGCTGCGGCGGCCGAAGACCCAGATAACGAAGGCGTCGCCTACCCTCCTGAGGCCATCCCCAAGAAGAAGAAGAAGAAGAAGAAGAAGCTGCTCCGTCAGGGGCCTCAGGAGAGCGGCGTCCCAAGCGGCACCACCTCAGGACCTGCGCCCGCGAATAGGGCGCCTCCCTCCCTTGCATAGGAAGGCTCGCCCGGTGCCCTCCTCAGGCTGGGCTCAGGGGCTCTAGGGCCTCAGACCTAGCCAACGTCACGAGGGAGGCTCTCGGGCACCACATGGAGGCATGCTTTGTCGCACGCTTCCCACAAGAGGGCATAAGGCGTGGAGTGCCTAGTGCTCAGGAGTTCATCACCAAGGCAACCGAGGAGCTTCAAGAAGCAAGGGCCATGCACGGCGACCGCCGCCCACCACTTGGCGCAGACCCGCGTCCTGGCGAGGACGACGAGCTGCGTGTCTGCATCAACATCCCAGGACTCAACAGGGCGGTATCCAGGCGCGTTTCTGGCCTTCGTGTGTTGGACGGTGCGAGGGTCCACCTCACAGCTACGTTCGCATGCCCTTCGGCTTGCTGAACGCGGCTTTCACCTTCCAGCGCCACTTGCGGAGCGTTCTGGCGGCTCAGGAGGCCGGGCATCATGCAGTCCTGGTAGAGATGGCGATCGTTCTTCAAGAACCACCTGGGCCCCTAGAGCCTCCTGAGGCTCAGGACTCTAGCGGCTCGTGAGGAGCAACTTCTTCAGCACGCATCTTCGGCCCCTTCAACATCTCTCTAGCAACGGTACCACGTGACTCTTTCCGGTTCACTCAGCTAGGGGCGCCCCTTGGGCTGCATCACCCCAGGTCGCATGGGCATGTCGCTGTGACGTGTATCCTTTTACATCTTTAGCTTCCTCTATTGGGGGTGCCCCTCAGGCTGCATCATCCCCGGGCCACATGGGTCTGTCCCTGTGGCGTGTATCGTTCTTGCATCTATCTGAACTAGTGTTGCTCACCCCTCCTAATATCATTTTATACCTGCCTGATTACACTTCACGGCATCCCGCGTTGCTGACCGACCTTCTGCTCATCCCGCGACAAGGACTCCACATGCTGGCACGACGCTTGTTCTCGGGTCCGTCCCTGCAACGCTGACAAGCCTGAGTGGTCGAGCTTTGGCTCGCGGCACGCCCCATGCATGTCATCTCACCAGGCCCTCAATGCCTTCATCTTCTTGCGGAAAGACCAGCGGCAGGGCAACAAACACGATTGCAAGTTGTATTCTCCCCTCGCGCTAACCTGTAGGAATCTTCGGAGCCTCATTAGGGGCGGCACCACAAGCTCCTTCCTTTCCTCATGCAATTTGCTTGCGTGTTAAAGGGGGGCTCCTGAGCATCGCGTCTCAGGAGCTCTTACTGACTCTCCAGCCCCCACCCCCTGGCCTTGACCACGACACCACGACCTGGCATACCAGCGGCAGCTGAGCTCGCTCGAGGGTCGGGACCCGAGGATGCAGATCACTTAGAAGAGCGTGAAAAAGGGAGGGAAGCTGGCACGGGCCTAACCCAGCCATACCACTATCGCTGACAAGGAATTGGGCGATGCATAAGGAAATTGCCTCAGGCTTGATAAGATAAGTCAGTATCCAAGTTAGCCCAGCACCGTGACTTAGGATTTTCGGCTCCTACAGCCTTGCTTCGACAATGCCGCCTTCCTTTTCTGCCCTTAGGGAGCTGCTTACACGCCAAGGGGGACCTCTTGAACATCGCACCACAGGAGCTCTTACCGGACCTTGGGCCGCTCACCTCCTGGCCTTGACCACGACATCGCGACCTGGCATACCGGCGACGGCCGACGCCTGCCTAGGGACTGGGACCTGTCGGCATAGAGCAGTAAGCTACCGCAAGGACGGAAAGGGGAGAATGCCAAAGCAAGACGCGCACTCGCGAATTTCACAATAGGAATAACATTGATGCAAAAGCACTACGGATTCTTTACACACCCCCGCGGGGTTCATCTCGATTCCTTGCAAGGAAGAAAAGAAGGAGGTTTCTAGGAATCATATCTACAGATGTTGCCACCGACGCCATCGTCAACAGTGGGACACGAGGGGCAGACGCTGATCCCACCCAGATCAATGGCGACGGCGAGCGGACGCCGCTGCTGCGCTCCAGGCACGTCGAGAGCTCGGGGGCACGTAGCTGTCGTAGCTCGTCTCCGGAGTCTCGTCAAGCTCAGAAGAGTCGCTGGAGGAGCTGTCGGCAGGGCCAAGGGCGGGCCCAGCACTAGCCGCCGCGCCGTCCTGCAACCCCCTCCAGGGCAGCATTCCAGGCGACAGCCTTCCTCGTTGAAGACCTTGAAGAACAACATGGAGGCGCCATCGTACCCAAAATGGGTGGTGCGGGCCCCCTCTACGCGGCAGGCGCGGGCGACCTCGCCCCATCCACGGGTCATGAAGATCTTGCCCGGGGAGACAACATCGACCTCTGCCCCTGTTGCCGGGGTACTGCACTCGGCGTGCTGCAGCCACAGCTCGAGTGGCCCCCTCGGCGGCATCTCCTCAGCGAAGAACTACGGGAATCTGATCGACGTGCGCGGGGGCGTCGCCGCCCACACCATGAGTTCACGCGAGGAGCCCTCGGCGTGGGTTCATGGGCCGGTGGCGCATGCCACCACAACAAGGCCACCGCGGCCGTGGCGCGAGCGGCGTGGGCCGCTACCTCCTCCTCCGGAGCCCTGCGCTTGGGCATACAAGGGCAGCGGGTAGCCAGGAGGAGGCCGCTCGTACCAAGGCCTCATCACCTCCTGCCTCACGACAACGTCGCGCGGGCGGGCCAACCTCTTCTTCAGTGAAAGTGGCCCCAACTCTTCACGGGTTTTTTTTCCTTTCTCAGCGGTAGAGAATCTTGTGATCGGCGCCGTGGGAGTTGCAGCAAGACTGTGAAGGAAGGACGAAGAAGGGGGAGCGCGCTGCGAGAAGAAGAAGATGAGCAACGGGGGCTCCGCCCCTCTCCTCATTTATAGTCAGCGGGAGGCCAACCGCCGGCCTCCACGATCACACGCAATGATGGTTTTCCTTCTGCATGTAGCAGGGTCTCGTCAAGTCGAGGACAGTTGCCGAGGCAGCATGGGGAAGCAGAGATGCCCATGTCCCATCAAACGCCATGCATCGATCAAGGCCGCGGGCGGTTAGGGCCCGCGGCGCTTCGCACTTACCCTTTGGCTATGCCTTGAAGTCAAGTCCGAGCGTGCCTTGGGCCTGGGGGCTACTGTCGGTGTCCTGGGAACGGGGTTACCCATACTTTCCTGCTTGCAGCCCATGGCGTGGCTCCACCAATGGCCTGGTACGGCCTGGCTTCAGCAGCAACCATTCAAGACCCTCGTGAGGGGCCAAGCCTCGCGAGGCGGATGACACCAAGACCTCCCTGGGGGCGGCCTCACCAGGCTGGCTCCCAAGGAGCGGAGATATCTATACAAGGGGCACATCGCGAGGTTCACATGGCGTGAGCCATGACGACCAAGGCCAGGCGGTGTACCAGTTTCCCCTTTGGTGTTAAAGAGGCAAGCGCAGGTGAGGAGTCTCGAGGCATCAGACACAGGTTTCCATATCGGTGCAACAAGACCAAGACCAGCAGGACGGCAGGACGGAGGTCATCACGGAGCCCACGACAGCGTCACCGCCAGAGCCTTTGGCAGGTGAAGACCACTTTTGTCAGGATAACTTGTACTAGTTTTCTCCCTTCATAATTGGCCGTTGTGGCATCCCTTCCCGCCTACATTTGGGAAGAGGACCGGGGCCTCCTCTATAAATAGGACTAGCCACCACCTTAGGCGGGGACGACTCTCTTGGACCAGATCCATTCCACCAAGACCATCCTCACCAGCTCACAAAGCTCAAGAACACCCCTCCTCCGAAGGTTGTTCACCCATTGTACTAGTTTGTCCTCAGCCCACGAGGCAATCCACCACCACCACACTGGAGTAGGGTATTACACCACACGGTGGACCGAACCAATATAAATCTCTGTTTCTCGTGTTCTTTGGGTTCGTTGAGCTAGGCCGTGAGATTGTTGAGCGAGTGAACTAGCGAGAGAGAGAATCCTTCGTGTGCACCCCAGAGTTCGAACCTCACAAGTGTTTGCCGGAACCCAGAATCCGACACTAGCTGTCTAGCCTATGTAAATTCTGATAGCCTCTACGGACTAAACCCTCCGATTTATATACACACAGGAGGGGCCTAGGGTTGTACATAGTCGGTTTACAGAGTAAGGAAATTACATATCCGGACACCAATCTTTCCATCCACGCATAAGAGAGTCCTACCCAAACACGGGGGAAGGTCTTCTGCGTTGTATCTTCACGGCCCATCAGTCCGGTCCATATCACACAACCTGGACACCCAAGGACCCCCTAATCCAGGACTCCCTCAAGCGCACTATAGCCACGCATACTTTTTGATAGAAGTTCGCTTCTTGGAACCAGCCGGCTGGCCGGGTTGTGCTGGGAAGCTGACCAGAGCATGCCGGATTGAGGGGCGTTGCTGGCCCTGATGTTTTTGAAAAGGATCCGGGTTCCGTTGCCTGCCCGGGGTCCATACCCCCGACAGGTGGGCTTCTTAACATGACCCTGTTATTGCCCTTGTTAAGCCTTTAGGCAATTCTTCCATTTCCAATGCACATCAAGAGATCCAAGCAAACCTAGGCACCCTCTTGCTTCTAAGATTGTCAGGAGCCTCTCGGTGTCTGCCACAGTTGGTTCTCTCAAGTACCGAGGTCCGAACACCTCGACCATGACAGTTACAAACCTAACCATGGCATCTCCGCATGTGATCTCAGACATCCGTAGGTACTCGTCCCACGAATCTGCGGTTGTGCCATATGAAACCATCCGGAGTGCGGCCGTGCAATTCTGGTAACCAGAGAAGCCAATTGTTCCCATGTCGTCCTTCTTCAGGATGAAATAGTCATCGTAGGACCGAACGCCATGGTACAAATGATCGAACATAGTCTTGCGCATCCGAAAACACCGGAGAAAATGGTCAACAAATAGTGCATCAGGGGCAAAGTAGTTGGCCATCAGTGTCAAATGCCCGTGCGCCCTGTTGCTATTGATCACTCGATGACCCTTGATCGAGCCCTTGAAATTGAGAACATGCTCCTCTGCATGCTCCGCGTCTTCAAGTACCGCCTGCATCATCACCATCTCATCGGAGTACTCCTCCTCGTCCGACGAGTCGTCGGAGGACTCAACATGCTGCTCATGTATGTACTCCGACTCGGAATCCATTGCTACAAATAAGAAGGGACAACTGTTTTCAGCTCCGGGATTCACCGAACAGTTGCCGAGCATGGTAGAGGGTGGTACCTGGCGGGGTGTTCGGAGTACAGGGGGTTGAACGAAGACGGAGGAGAAGCGGCGGGGAGCCCTGCTAGATCGCCGGAGGTGACAGAGACGATGATTTCTGGCAAGGGTGTGGCGTGGTGGCCAGGCTGGTGGAGCGATGGCGTTGGCAAGAGAGAAAGAAGGAAGGAGAAAAAATGGGGAGGATGGAGTCGCGGGTTCGGGAAGGGCTTTGGGTGGGCCTGGTGGAGCGATGGCGTTGGCAAGAGAGAAAGAAGGAAGGAGAAAAAATGGGGAGGATGGAGTCGCGGGTTCGGGAAGGGCTTTGGGTGGGCCTGGGGTGTTGGATTCGTATGTTTCGCGTGTCTGGACTCCCACAAACCTCCCCTACTTTTGTCTTCTTTTTGCGGGAGAAATCGTGTCCGGACCGCCCCGCGGACTGATACAAGACTGCGTCGGATGGCCGGTCCGGACGGTTGCGGGAGGTTCACGGGTCAGCCTTGGAGATGCCCTAATACAATACATACAGTATAAGATGTTTTTGACACTATCATAGTGTGATAAAACATCTTACATTAAGTAACTTAATATAATACATATAGTATAAGACGTTTTTTGACACTATCGTAGTGTGATAAAACATCTTATAGTAAGTTACAGAGGTAGTGATACGTCCATTTTGCATCATGTTTTCCTATTGATACTTATTGCAATTCGGACTATTATTTCACTTTATGATATAATTCTTATGCCTTTTCTCTCTTATTTTGCAAGTTTCACATGAAGAGGGAGATTGCCGGTAGCTGGAATTCTGGACCGGAAAGGGCTATATCAGATATACTTATTCTGAACAACTCCAATTAACCTGAAAATTGATGGAGTTTTATTTTGGAATATATAAAAATTATTGGCAAAAGAAACATCAGCAGGGGACCCACTAGGTAGCCACATCCTTGGGGGCGCGCCTTACCCCCACGATGTGCCCTCTGGACTTGTGGGGCCTGATACGTCTCCAACGTATCTACAATTTTTGATTGTTCCATGCTATTATAGTATCCGTTTTGGATGTTTTATATGCATTAATATGTTATTTTATATTATTTTTGGGACTAACCTATTAACCTAGAGCCCACTGCCAGTTTCTGTTTTCCCTTGTTTTTGACTTCTACAGAAAAGGAATATCAAACGGTGTCCAAATGGAATAAAACTTTACGATGATTTTTCTTGGACCAGAAGACACCTACCTGACTTGGAGAGAGGGCAAGATTCCTTAGGAGTCCACAAGCCCTCAGGGCGTGCCCCTAGCTTGTGGGCCCCTCGAGAGTCCCCTAACCCTAGTTCCACCTCCTCTATAAATTCTCAAATATTCCCCAAATATCAGAAGTGTCCACCAAAATACTTTTCCGCCGTCGCAAGCCTCTGTTCCCATGAGATCCCATCTTGGGGCCTTTTCCAACACCCTGCCGGAGGGGGATTTGATCATAGAGGGTCTCTACATCAACCTTGATGCCCTTCCGATGAAGCGTGAGTAGTTTACCATAGACCTACAGGTCCATAGCTAGTAGCTAGATGGCTTCTTCTCTCTCTTTGATCTTCAATACCATGTTCTCCTTGTTGTTTTTGGAGTTCTATCCGATGTAATCTTATTTTGCGGTGTGTTTTTTGAGATCGGATGAATTGTGGATTTATGATCAGATTATTAATGAATATTATTTGAGTCTTCTCTGAACTCTTTTATGCATGATTAAGATATCTTTGTATTCTTCTTTGAACTATCGGTTTAGTTTGGCCAACTAGATGGATTTTTCTTGCAATGGGAGAGGTGCTTAGTTTTTGGTTCAATCTTGCGGTGTCCTCACTCAGTGACAAAAGGGGTAACGCGGCACGAATTGTATTGTTGCCATCAAGGGTAAAAAGATGGGGTTTATGTCATATTGCTTGAGTTTATTCCTCTACATCATGTCATCTTACTTAAAGCGTTGCTATGTTCTTACGAACTTAATACTCAAGATGCAGGCAGGAGTTGGTCAATGTGTGGAGTAATAGTACACTACAAAAAAAAGACACATCCATGACATTTTGGGCCGAACGAAATTTTTTTGTCATACATATGACACTTCTATGACGATAATTGTGACAAAACCCGGTATCATCATAGATGTGGTGGGCTCCTACTTCTGTGACAAAAAATCATGATAGAAAATGGGCTTTTCGTCCTGGGTGAGACGGAGACGCAGCTACATGACATTCTTTGGGCCGTCCATGATGGAAAAACCGTGGTAGAAGCGAGGGGGAGGAAAATTTCGGGGAGTTCCCGGTTACAGTGGGAGGTCGGGGGCCGAGCGATGC
Organism: Aegilops umbellulata; assembly: GCA_032464435.1. Lineage (NCBI taxonomy): Eukaryota > Viridiplantae > Streptophyta > Magnoliopsida > Poales > Poaceae > Aegilops > Aegilops umbellulata. The sequence goes on from CP136060.1 coordinate 295,890,662, forward strand.
GTTTCTCTCGTACACGTACGCGCGTGTATGTGAGGCATTGGCTCTAACTGAACCCGAGCAAGGCGTTGGGCTCTAACTGAACCCGAGTGATTGCACTGCAGGCTACGCGTTACTGAACCCGAGCAATCGATCGATGGCTGTTAACTGAACCCGATCGAGCGATTCCTTCGCTACTGCTGCTAACTGAAGCCGGTCGATTGGATGAACAGTTAGTGTTGCGGGGGGGGGGGGGTTTGGATGAACAGTGAGCGGTGGCGTTGCCTCTGGATGAACAGGACCCTGTGGTGTGGTGGAGGGCTAGATGAACAGTAGACGATGGAGGGGTGCCCGTGGAGGGGTGGTTGAACTGGACCCCATGGTGTGGAAGGCTGGATGAACAGTATACGATGGAGGGGTGGTTGAACAGTAGCCAGTGGAGTAGCGCGCGGTGGAGGCTGGATGAACAGGAGCCCGTGGAGGCTGGAGGAGGTCGACGGTAGCCCGTGGAGGCTGGAGGAGGTCGACGGTGGAGATGAACATTATCCCATGGAGTCCCGTTTTGCGGTACGCCACACCCCTCCCAATGAACAGGACCCCCGTTTCGACCATAGCGCTCCAAAACAAGTCCGTTTCGTCCGTTTTGCGGTACGCCACACCCCTCTCGATCAACAGGACCCCCGTTTCGACCGTAGGAGGTCCGTTTCCTCCGTTTTGCGGTACGCCAGACCCCTCCCGATCAACAGGACCCCGTTCCGAACGTAGGAGGTCCGTTTCCTCCGTTGTGCGGTATGCCAGGTCTTGTTTCCATCGGTTGTTCCGTCCAAGCCCTCCCGATGAACACGACCACGCATTCTGTTCCGACCCAGCCGGTTGGTCCCACGCGTTCTATTGCCTCCCGATGAACACGATGCATTCCGTTGCCTCCCCATGAACACGACGCATTCCGTTGCCTCCCCATGAACACGACGACGACGTTGTTTCTCCGTTCCGACCCAGCCATGTACACGAGCCCTGGCCGTACGTATGCGCGAGTAGGCGTTCGAGACCCCGCCCGTATGTACACATTTGTGGCCGTATTTTTTTCTTGCACCCTGTCCGCTGTAGGTACGTGTACATGCTACGTGCACACCTCTACTACGACACGTACGCGCCTCCACTACGCCACGTGCGCGCCTCTACATCCACAAGTATATATGTACGTACACGTTCGCGACCAGAATGACAACGCTACGTACGCTTCGACTAGGTGGGTCCCGACTGTCAGGCACTTCCTTGCTTGCGAAGATGTAGCTGGTGGGTCCCAGCAGTCAGGGGGGCGAATCATTTTTTTTGCCCGGACGCACTTCCTTGTGTGCGAAGATGTAGCTGGTGGGTCCCAGCAGTCAGGGGGAAACATTTTTTTCGCGAAATACAGTGGCCCATCCGGTGGGTCCCAGCTGTCAGGTGGAGGAATCATTATTTTCCGCGTAATAAGGAGGCACTTCCTTGCTGCGGCCGTGGACCCAGTTGTCAGCCTCTCCACGTACAGTCCACGTCCGATGGAAGTCGTTCCTTGACCATGTTGACCACGCCGCGCCGAGAGCAACAGGGCGGTGGACGACAGAGAGGCCTAGCAAGGGGACGACGGGGAGCCGGGGAAGACGCGGCAGTGGAAGCCCGCACAGAGAGGACTACGAGGGTTCACTGGTTCGGCTGCGGTGTGAGGCTGCCGTCGCCGCAGGGCCTGGCCAGCGGTGGGAATAGTAGGGGGCGGTGAGGCCTCCGCGGCATCATAGCAGGCCACGGGAGGCAGGAGCATGCAGCACGACCGGCGCTGCTTTGGGCGGCTGGAGCAACAAGACTAGAGGTTGAAGAAGGACTACGTCCGCTGGATGGGCATCGTACGGTCACTGGAGCTAGAATCGTTCATATTGACTAAAGTTGACAAAGGCCCCCATCCCAGTCAACTTAGTAGGCCCACAAGTCAGCCTCCCACCATGGCGGGTCCCAGCTAGCAGGGGGAGTATTCATTTTTGGTGCGTAATAAGGAGGCACTTCCGGTGGGTCCGAGCTGACAGCGGGGGGAACTTTTTTTCATGAAATAAGGTGGCCTATCCGGTGGGTCCCTGCTGTCAGGTGGAGGAATAATTATTTTGCGCGTAATAACGAGGCACTTCCTTGCGGCCGCCTGGACCCAGCTGTCAGCCTCTCCACGTACAGTACTCTTCCGATGGAAGTCGTTCGTTGACCACGTTGACTACGCCGCGCCAAGAGCACCAGGGCGGTGGTCTGGATGACGGCGAGGCCTAGGAAGAGGATGATGCGGAGCCGGGGAAGACACAGCAGTGGAAGCCCGCGCTGAGAGGAGTACGAGGGTTCACTGGTTTGGCTGTGGTGTGAGGCTGTCGTCGCCGGAGAATAACAGGGGGTGTGGGTGAGTAGAGGGATGGCCTGGCCAGTGGTGGGAGTAGTAGGGGGCGGTGAGGCCTTCGCGGCATCACAGCCGGCCACAGGAGGCAGGAGCACGCGACACGACCGGCGCTGCTTTGGGCGGCTGGAGCAAGAAGACCAGAGGTTGAAGAAGCACTACGGCCGTTGGATGGACATCGTACGATCACTGCAGCTAGAATCATTTATATTGACTAAGTTGACAAAGCCCTTGGTACGCGTCAACTTAGTAGGCCCACAGCTCGGATTTGGCAGAGAACATATAGCCCATTTGCGATTTGTAAGAATGTACAGCCCATTTTTTAATTCTAATGGAATTTAATACAGCCAATTTATAGTTTGTTAAAATTACAACCCAACTTCTAGCTAGGACAACGATTAATAATTTCAAACAACCGCTCAAAACAGAATTAAAAAAAATTCCCACATTTTGATGGGATCCGAAATATTTTTATCCAAAATTTCTAGTCAGGTTAAGTATAATTTCAAAATAAAGTTGTATTACGTTAAAATCCAACGAAATATTGCGCGCGCAACAAGTAATGAATTTTTTTTCAAATTCCAAAAATAATATATTTTTCAAACTAATTACGTGTTTGGTGCATAGTAACTGTCCAGTTATTATAATTACATCCCATTTATTATTTCTTAAAGTCCATTTTCTTGTTAAGCCTAATGCATACCTCCTAGGAAAGTTTGCAGCCCAGCGGGGCGGAGAATAACAAGTTGACCCAGATATTGTGTACAACTGTCGGCCCAGTTGCATTGCTGATGTTAAAAAAAGGCCTGTGTAGTACAGTACAACCTAACATGATTACTCAGCCCACATTCAGCGACGCCGGGAAGGCCCAAACAAGGCTTCTGTACAACTTTTTGAAGTCAATGAGGTCAGTTAATGACTTAAGAAAAAAGTTAGATTACAGTGGAACCTAATTAAAAGTTGTCACGAGCAAATAAATAATTCAACGGGTCCCACTTGTGCGTGTGCGTGTGTGTGTGTGTGTGTGAGAGAGAGATAGATAGAGAGAGACCCATCGGTCGATGCTCGTAAATACATCTTTCAGCCATATGCATTGCTGATGCTCAGTAAAAATTTATATAGTAGACACAATCATATAGAACATCATAACAAACTGAACTTGCATACAAAAATTTCACGCAGGCGGCACAATCAGGATGGAAGCAGTGGATCGCTAGGGGAAGGGCTATGTTGAAACCAACGAAGTCATACATAACGGTCCATCGTCTTTATCAATGACGGGGAAATATCTTGAATGTTGTGCAAAGAAAACAGACAGACAACACAATAAGTTCTGCTAGCACATTAGGTTGACGTACATCCCTTTCTAAAAAAAGTTCAGGTACAAAACTAGAACAGGTCACAATCAAATGTACTGGCATATCAGTGCTTCACACCCATAGCTCGGATTTAACTAGTATCTGACAAGATTTGGTTGTTACCTCAAATTAGAGCACATCCAGGCAGCCAGCCCTGCCTCTTCTCCCAAAGAAGCAGTGGCCTCCGTCGCGCGATGGAGTAGGCCCTGTGCCATCCATCGTTCCGAGCCACACGGGGAAAGTCTGACATTGACTCCTATAATGGACGTCGTCGACGGACCCCGGCACCAGCGGCGGCGGCAGGACTTCGATTGATGGATTGACCACTTCTTTGACATGCACGAACGCTCGATACAGGCACATCCCTAACATGGTCCGCGGCGGCCTTGGTGGCGTCGAATAGTACAACCCCGGTTCCTGCGCTGGTATCTCAACACCAATCACCTTCGGTATGGTGGACGGCTTCTTCATCCATGCCATAACTGTCAGAGCCCAGCTGTCTAAAGGAACAAACATACTTACGAGCTCACCTCCAAGGCCGTTGATAAGCTCGTTCATGGACTCGCTGTTCCAAGCACGTCGAGGCATGTCGTGGAAGCTAAGCTTTGTTAAAAACTCAAGCCCAGAGGGCACCGAGCCGCATCCTGGGTGCCACCGATCAAAGCTCACCAGCGCGCCATCGCAGAACAAACGCCGGGAAGATTCGAACACACGACTGCAGTCGAAAGTTGTCCGGAACCTGATGAAGAAATCAGCCGGTGGCGGACAGACTTCGATGAGCAAGTCACTTATTTGGATGTCGTGCGCAATGCCAAGAGCTTTGACAAGGTCTTCCGGTGAGACGGGAGACCGGCTGCTGTTGATGGTTACCATCAGCACTTTGCCGGCAAACTGGTCATCAAGCGCCGCCATGCCACTGTTGAGCGACAGCACGCAGCGGCCGAAGGCAGGACGGACCTCAGGATCTCCGGCTCGGAGATCCGCGTTGACCGGCGACATGATAGTGCGCTTGACTACAGGGAGTACATGAGGGGGACTTGGGGATGAAAAGGTAGCATGAATTTCGAGCACGCGCCAATATGCTCTCGGCGCGCAAACGCACGAAAACACCGGTGGCGCCCACATGTCGGCCTAAGAGTCCTTATTCTTTCTTTTTTGGAGAGCCCGACCTTTTTTTCGGGATCTATTGAGACCCCGGCCTGAGAGTCATAATTGACCTGTTTGGCATTGCGTTACTACTCGGCCTATATTGAATTACATCTCACTGGCCCAAACAAGTGTACATCATTGAAAAGACACTGAGCTTAAATTATGTAACTTGAAAAAAAGGAGATATACTCTGAACACTGGAGAATGGTGATGCCCTCATTTAGCCCACCAGTAGTTCGAGACAATAAACAGTTCGAAACAACGATATATACAACATTCAAACATTGACTAGTGACTACTACTGACATAAACAGCAAGACATGATAGTTCATAAGAAGTCTTGCTACACCACCAAAACGGACCCATCTGCAGCGCTCAGACTCTCGTGATCCAGGCGAGAATGACATTCTAAACAGAAGCAACTATTACATAGTAAGAGTTACATAGACGAGGATGACCAAATGACAAGGAATATGCATAACAAAAGAAAGAACTACCTATCCAGAACCAGCAGCAAAGACAACAAAGTCATTCGAAGAGATGATCCAACACCATCATAATTTGCAGCCCCGCTTCAGCGACCAGTGATCCGGAGACACCAGTACTTCACCCTTTCGATGCAACAGCAAAATTACCTATCAACCTGAAGGCTTGAACCACATCACTGCCTGTCGTAATTGAGACATCCAAGGATCAAAGTTAATCCGGATGCCTTTGTCATTCTCACCTTCTTTTGGCTGCAGGCTGTATCGTTGACAATCAGGGGAGTTTGCTCCCGAACTCCTAGGGCTCGCCGTGTAGACACAGTCTTCCATAGAAAACAGAGCCTCTCTGCCATCAAGGTCCTTACCAACGGTGATCTCCTGGTTAAGCGGATAATTGAGTCCGAGAAACAGAAAGTGTGAACCAAGGCTGTTTACCCACCTCCAACTAAAAAATCCTAAAGGCCCCAACAAGCGTGTATCCTGCTCATAGACGTAACAGCCACTGTTCGGATACTCACGTATTACACGGCGCTTGTATACAGTGGGGTTTTTGCAATATAACTTTTCTGGCTCATGTGTCCGAATGATCATCAGTCTTTTGCCGTCATCTGATCGAGCGAGGAACCAGTTGTGCTTCCCTGTTTTTGGCAAAGGTGGTGTGATTACAAAGGGCAGTAACTGTAGGGACACTGCATCATATCAAAAAGGACAGGCATTGTTAATGTAAGATCAGCATTGTTCAGAGTATGAGTAGGATAATGCAAGAAACAACATTGATATGTCCCTGTTGGAACTGGGAGGAAAATACAGGGAAATGAATACTGGGTTCCAAAATATAGAAGTGACATGCATGGTTATACTCATGTTATCTCGCAATCGGTTCTTCACAGGAAACTACCATGTCATGCATGTTATGTAATCATGTTCTGTCCTCACAAACAAATTCTTCAAGGTAACTAACAGACCATGCATTGTTATATACTCGTGTTCTGTGAGCAAAAATTTTGTGTGGATATTATTCTAGCCATTGATTGCTGAAGGGAGAATATAGGTATGTACACATGGTAAGCATTGCAGGATTTCACGACTTCCAAATATAGAGTTCTCCATATGCATATTTACTTCCCTAATGCATGGTTAGATGAAACCAACAGTGTGGTGCATGTTTCCACATCATGAAAATGAGGAAACTAACATGGCCATTGATACACACTCATATTTAGTAGTAGTATATAGATTACTGTAAAATAAGGATAATATCCATATATTCCTAAACGTTTGATTATTCAGGGTACAAATTGGCTGTAATGACATGGTCACAATCGTATGAATTAACTCATTCCAAATATAGCTGATTTACAGCGTCTCTAATACATTGCCATAGTTCTACTCAAATTCTGCTCAAACATGGATATGCCAATCATCACAAAAAGTTCAAACAGTGTCATGGCGTCATCATTAACATGAGATGGAAACAACTTACACGCGCCGTCCCAGCAATACGTGGTGCCATCTGCTTTGTCGATCGCGTAGATCATGCCATTGTGATCAATAGCATCACAAAAGTGTGTATCAGCTTTGACGATGATCCACTGCAAGCCGAGTTGTCTCCAGCTAAAGAAGGCACCGACGTAAAGATAGGCGAGTCCGCGGTCGAACAAGGCAATTAGCTTGAAGTCTGCATAATTCGCATGTCATGTGGACACTTGAAAGATTACAATCTTCTGCAAAACAAGGTCCGTCCAACTGACGTAGTAATCTAGATGACTTGGACCGCGATGGTAATACTCTATATAATCCAACGAAGGAAGGATAATCTCATGGGAGGTCTGGAAGTTCATGAGCACTAACTTTTTACCGTCTTCTCTGAAGGCAGCCATCCAGTGGGAGTTCATGCCGACCCAGTACATACCTGCCAAGAAGTTTCGGGCGATGGTGGTCAGATCGATGTCGAGGGAAATGATGTACGGCGACCCACTACATACCTGCAAAGAAGTTTTGGCTAATGGAGATCGGATTGAAGTCGAGGGGCATCATGCACGCCTCCGTATCATGGTGAGCCAATCTCGCAAGACCAGATAGCAGCAAGCAGGGTGTCTTGAAAAGCTTAGGCCTCGCTTCGACGATGGCCGTGTGCATGTCCCTCGAGCATGCAGCCAGCCGCAGGGCGCTCAACATATCCATACACGAACAACAGAGGTCGTGGATATTGTCGGCGTTCTGGGAACGGGGGTCCCCAGACTTGCCTGCCTGCGGCCCGCGGCGTGGCTCAAAAGGAGGCCCAGCACGGCCCATCTTCATCAACACAGACCCAAGACCCTAGCGAGGGGCCAAGCCTCGCGGGGCGGACGATACAGAGCTTCCTCAGGCACGGCCTCATCAGGCTGGCTCGCGAGGAGGCGGAGAGATCAAGGCGGGGTACCTCACGAGGTGCCCGTGACGCAAGCCATGACGACCAAGGGCGCCAGGCGGGTGCCAGCCCGCGTAGTGTCCTCCTTTCCTCTTTGGTGCAAAGGGAGCAAACGCAGGCGAGAGCATCAAGCAAAGGCACCCGTTTCGGTGCAGCGAGACCAAGACCAGCCCAACGGCAGGGAGGAGGTCATTGTGGAGCCCAAGCCAGCGTCACCACCAGAGCCTTTGGCAGGCGAGGACCAACTTTAGTCAGGATAAGTGTACCAGGTGTTCCCCTTCAAAATGGCCAATTGTTGGCGCCCTTCCAGCTCAATATTTGGGAAGAGGCCTTTGCCTATAAATAGGACCGGATGAATAGTATTTTAACCATCAAATGTACCACAGTTGTACTACTACTACTACTATTAGTAGGAACATGAGTACTCCAGTATTGTATAGCGGAACTACTATTATTAGTAGGAACATGTGTACCTTGATTTGAAAAGCATCGCTGACCTACAAACCAGAATCAAAACTCATCTTACCTGCTCATCGCACAAATCTGAGTGCCCCTCAACGTCGGCATCTCAAGGGGCGTCAACTTGAAACTACGGCCACGCGGCGCTGGAGAGACCCCCAAGGAAACATCCTCATGCGTTGCACGAAACATCAAGATGCATTTGTATGAGTAGTTTATCTTGTGAGAGAAAAGGATGAACGAGGGAAGGGCTTATTTGCAAATGTGGAGAGGGGTGTAGGTTTCTTTTTGCAAAATTGCCATAGTTTTCTTCCTATCTGTCAGATATAAATCGGACGGCTTATATTGCAGGATTGCAGGCACACCATCATCACCAACTCTGTTTTTTTATATGAGTAGAGACTAGCAAGATGCCCGTGCGTTGCACGGAACATCAAGGTCTTGTGGGAGAAAGGGATGAACAAGGGAAGGCCTTATCTGCAAATGTGGAGAGGAGTGCGGGTAAATTGTCATAGTTTCCTTCATATCCATTTGTCGGTGTACTAAAGTAGGGGTACCTTAGTCCCCCGAACTTGTGCACGGACAGTAGTAGCGTCCCGCGGCAAGGCTTGCCAGGGGAGCGACAAGAGTCTCCACGGCCCTCTCTGGCCGGACGAAGGCCAAGTGTTCGAGCCTATAAGACCAAGCCCCGGCAAGAGGAGCTTGCCGGGCCGAGAAGGCGAGGTCCGGCAAGAGGAGTTTGCCGGGCCAAGGCGACAAGGCCCCTGCAAGAGGAGCTTGCCGGGACGACTAAGCCGAAGCACCAAGGCCCCGGCGGGAGGAGCTCGCCGGGACGGCCAAGCCAAGGCACCCCAAGAGAAGCCCGCCACGGCGCGCCGCGCGCCCCGGCAAGGCCTGACGAGCGGCAAGCTCTCAGGTGCGGCAAGACAACCATCGCGGCAAGCCACTTGCCGCGGCAAACCACCACCTCAGGCATGCGCTCCAGCTCACTTGCCCACGCATCACTCTGGAGCTTCCCCAGAGGCACGTGGCGGGGCGCCGCGCAACCTGGGGCGCGCGCGTGGCATGCGATGTTGGCAGAGTCGCCCCCGTGGCAAGCGGAGGCGCCCCTAACGGTCCGCCTCGGCACTGTTCAGGCGATCCAGACGGGCATTTAATGCCTTTGTCCCCCGCCGTCAGAGTTAGGTGCGATAGTACTGTGCGGCCACTGTTCGCACAGTCCCTTGCCATTTTTACCCTCACCTGCGTCGCTACCTGTGGGAAACCCCTTAGCATATAAAAGGAGGCCCATGCGCACGTAGGGAGGAGGGGGGACCGGAGGAGAGAGGGATCCAGACCGGAAGGAGGACACCCAGTAGACCCTCGTCTACGTCCAGCTCCAACTTACTGTAGCTTCTTGCGCTCCAGAGCAAGAACTCGAATCAACCAGACAAGCAGCAATAGGGTTTTACGCATCCATGCGGCCCGAAGCTGGGTAAAATCGTTGTGTGTGTGTGTGTCGCCTCGATCTGCTCTTTGTGCAACCTCCGCCCCCCCCCCCCCCCCGCCGAACCGACAAGGGGCTCCGTCCCCATAGGTGCTCGTGGAGGCCGATATCCTCCGACATCTTTGGCGCGCCAGGTAGGGGGTGTGTCAAGATTGTGCGAACCAGATTTGGTGACCACAGGTAAGCTCAGGTATGGCCAGGTACCTTTCCGCTCCAACCTGCGGAGCGGAGGCATTCCTCCGCACGGACTCGTGCACGGCCCTCCTCGAGTACCCACTCACGCAGAGCCCGGGCAAGAGCAGCTGCTCCTTGAGGAGGACCGCCTTCCGGCCGCTGAGCGAGTTTCTCGCCTCCAGCAAACTCTGCGCCGCTCCCATAGCCGCAGAAGTTAGCGCCGGAAGTTGCGGGAAAGGCGACCTCGTTCTTCGGCGCGCCCAGGCCGCCAAGATCCAAACGAGTCGACGCCGACCGTGGGAGGGACCTTGCCAGCGCGGTAGTCGGAACCCGTTCCGTCCGCCATCCTCTCTGTCCAAGTCTTGCCGCAGTTGCATGTAATCCTTGGTACAGAGACGAGCGCAGATCCCAAGCATAGCTTATGTGCGCCGCACATCTTGTCGATTTCGCGCCTCTCCGCTTGGCGCATGCATTATTTGACACGATTGTGCAGCACTCGGCTCCAGCAAGCGATGGCAGGTCGTGAAGCTCCGAGCCCTCGTTATTCCCTTACCTCGAGAAGAGGGGATGACAGGATAGGCTGGGCGTCGCCCGAGGAAGCTGCGCCTTGCCGGACTGCAAACAACAGAAAAGCTAAGTTGCCAAAGTTTGAGCAATTAAGCTCCTTTTTTATCCTTAAGTTATCTTCCTCGAACGGCCGAGCTTCGTATGGGAAACCTGTGCGCGGAGGGGCCGGCTCGTGGCTGGTTGCGCCCTTATTTCGTTTCGAGTCCGCTCAACGACTTAAGTGTGCTACATCCAGAGTGGCGTCCTTACTTTGTTTCGAGCTTGCTCGGCAGCTTGAGTGTGCCGCGACTGCAGTCGCCACGCTTACCTCGCCCTGAGCCTGCTCAACATTTTAAGTGAGTTGCGCCAGCCGCGGCAAGGTTTCTTGCCGGTGGAGGCACCGCCAGCGGGTTGCTGATGTCCCGCACTCGACACCCGTGGCAAGGCGGAGGCTTGCGCCGACAAGTTCCCGAGAGCGTAGGGCGCGAACGTACGAAGCACAAAGTCGAACGAGGGAGATAACAGCGCAATGAACTGCCTAAGATAAAAGTTATATTCCAAAACGACTTGCCGCTGCTCTAATCAGCTGTTTCTATGACATGCTCAGCAGCGACAAGGGAAGAAAAGAAAGAGGTGGGTGGCCTAATCCGCGCGGTCGCCCTCGACCCTCCTAATCCCGGCCACCCTTTCCACAATGGGGGTGACGAGGGCCCTGATCTCCGTCAGGTCGGCGTCTCCGGCAGGTGCCTGAGGACGTTGGTAAGCCTAATGGTGGGGTTGCGGAAGACGATCTTCACCAGCACCCTCTCGAGGGCCCCGGAGACGGCTTCCCGCGTCTCCTCGGCCAGCTGCTCTGGGATCGTTTCCCGGAGATGCTGGAGCACCCCCACCAAGCCCTTGAAGAAGGAAGTGAGCTTGACGCTCGGCGGGACGTTCTCGCCGGAGGGGTACTCGTGGCCCTCCATCCCCAGCAGCTTCAGCTCCTTGTCGATGGTGGTGGTGATGTCGACGAGGCCTTCGGTCCACCGCTCTACCGTCTCCTGGAAGGCGTTCTGGGTAACGGCGGCGTGCTTCAATAGCTCCTCGTTGCCGGCGACCTCCTTCCAGAAGGCCGCTTCCTGCCCCTTGGCGCTCTCCAGCGCCTTGGCCAGGGTGTCCAGCTTCAGCTCGAGGTCAGCCTTGGAATCCTTGGCGGCGTCGAGCTCCTGGATCTTCTCGGCGAAGCAGCCCTGCAGCTCGCCAAGGGTGTGAGCGCCCTTCTCGCGCTCCTGTTTGAGCGCGGCAAGCTCTTCGCCGCTCGCCTTGAGGTCGCTGACGAGCTGCGCCACCCTCGTCTCCAGCTTCCCCTTGACGACCTCGGCGGCCGCGGCAGCGTCCTGCGCTTTCTGCAGGGCCCCGCCAAGCGCCTGCTCGCGCGCGGCAACCTCCTCCTCGTGGCTGGCGAGGCTGGCCTTCTGCTGCACCAGTTCGCTTTCCCGCGCGGATAGCCCCGCAGCGGCAAGCCTCTGCTGCTCTCGGCCTCTGCCTTCTCGAGGAGAAAGGCCGTCCACGCCTCGTCGAGCAGCCTCCGCTCCTCCGCCAAAGACCGGAGAGCCTCCTGGTTGAGCTCCCGAAGCTCCCCGGCACGCTTCTCCATGTCCGCGCCGGCCCTCGCAACGAGTGCCTCCTGGCGCTCCACCTTAGCCTACCGGGCGCGGTAAAGCGACACAAGCTTCCGGAGCAGCCGCTCCTCCTCGGGCTCGCCGCTGCTGGTGCTTGGCGCGTCGACCACTGTCAGCCCGACGGAGGCGAGCACTTCTCCATCCAAGGCCTCCCCCTCGACCGGCGCCCTGGAGCTAGGCTCCCAGGGGAGCCTGATGAAGACGCCATCGCCGGCCTTCAGGTGGCACCCGCCGGGGGCTCCTCGGGGCCCGACGCGGTGGCAGCAGCGGGATCGCCGGACGGCGGAGTGCTTGACGCCCCTGCCTCCCCGGGGCCGTCGGCACGGTCGCCGGTCCCCTCGCCATCTGCCGCCGCGCCGGCCTTGGCAGCTTCGGCCTCCCCGCCGCCTGCGGGGTCGTCGGTGCCGTCCGCCTCTTTGATGACGACGACGTCGTCGGCGTCGCCGCGTGCGCCCTCCCCGACGACGACCTCGGTCTCCATCGGGTCCGCGGTGGGCGGGTCTGATGGCCGAAAGAGGGGAGAAGAGTCAACCGAACAGCCGAGAAAAAAGCTCATAAGGAAAGATGACCAGGGAAAGTTTTCCGTGCAGGGGGGCTTACCGGTGGCAGGGTCCGAGGCCGCGGCCTCCGTTGTCGGGGGATCGCTGGCCGCGTCCCTCGCCGGAGATCCCTCCCTTGCCGGAGAGGTCTTCCTTGCCTGGGGCTCCTCCCTTGCCGGGGGCTCCTCCCTTGCCGGAGATTTCTCCCTAGGCGGGGTGGTCGACGCAGACGGCGCGGCAGGAGTGCCCCCCGGGGTCGCCTGCTGGGGCTGCTCTGCTCCTACCCAACGACAACAACAACAGCCACATGTCAACGAAGAGAAGGGGAGCTCACGCGCGCGCCAAACAGCAAGAACTAGCCGTGCACTCACCCTGGAGGCTGCGTTGTGGGCTGCCCTGGGGACCCGCTACCAAGTCCGGCAAGGTCGTCTCCGGCACCTCCCCAGTTGCCGGGGGAGATCCGCCCTCAAGGACGACCAGCGGGATCTTGGCCCTCTTCGCCCTCCTCTGGGCCAGGCTCCTGAATGGGAACGGTTTCGGGGGAGAATGAGTGGGCTGTGAAACAAGACGAAGCAACAGAAATCAAGAAGATACAAGCTCTACCAGGAACTTACTCTTCGTCCTCCTCTTCGTCGTCGGAGCTAAGCGCGGAATAATCAAAAACCGGCTTACTCCAGGCGCGAGGAGACAGGGGAGTGGGTTCCCGGGACCGCTTGGCGGGTACGGTGGATGACCCCGCCCCCGTTGCCGTCGCGGTACGGGGAGCGGCAGGGGCAGAAGCCGCGGCCCGTGAGGACCCCGCTCCCGCTGCTTCGGAGGCGCGTGTCACGCGGGGCTGCGGTTGCTGGTCGGCCTGCCGCACCACCTATCCGGCCCTAAGGAGACGCCTCCTCGGCTGGGCTGGGGGCTCCGCCTGCGACGAGCTGCCCGGGAGCTGCGAGGAGGGCGCGTCAACCTCCGGCAAGCCGCTCGCGTCCTGGGCGAGCTCGCCCGCGCCACCATGCCCGGCTGGTTCCTCCGCGCCGGCGAACTCCATTTGGCCGGCGAGGCTCTCCGCCTCCGCCGCGTCTGCTTCGGCCAAGGTGAAGCCAGACTCGCCCGCGGCCGCGGCGGCCGCCGCCTCCTCCATCCTGGAGGCGATGTAGGCCAGCTCCTCGGGGGTGGTGTCCCGCGTGAGGCCCCTCTTCTCGTCGGGGTCGACCGGCACCTCCTCCAAGTTGTCGAAGAAGGCCTGCACGACGTCGTCCGCCGGCTCCTGCCAGGTCGCGTCGATCCCGTGCGAGTCGCACAACGGCATCATCGCGAGGATGCGGCTGAGCGCCGAATTGTTGCACAGGGGGACGACGCCCGGCGGCAACCTGAACCATTCTGGGTGCTCGGAGTCGTACTTGAACAGCTCCTTCAACACTCCGACGAGCTCCAGGACGGTGAAGTTGTAGTTAAGGCCCGGGCGCAGCCTCATGATGTCCGCCGCGTTTTGGAATTCCCAAGCCGGTTTCCCCCTCTCCTGCAGGGGGGCGATACGCCGGCAAAGGAATCCGCGCCGATGGCACCGACGGTGAGCCCGGCAAACCTGAGGCGCAGGATTCGGGTGGCGGCAATCTTCAGCTTGGCGTCGTCCGGGGCTAGGTCGCTCCAGTCGCGGCCACGCACCACTGGGGTTCGCCGCACGGCGGTGAACGGCGGTGGATTTTCCTCGACGATCAGGCACCACTCGGCCCTCCACTCCTCCCATCTGCCACGGAGTTCCCCCTCCAAGTAGACCTCTTTCTTGCCGGTCCTGGAGACCCAGGCGACTCCGCCAGACAGCGACTCTCCTTTCTCCACCCGAGGAGTAAAGAAGTGGCGGAAGAGGGCTACGTTGGGGCGGACTCCGACAAAGTTCTCGCGAAGGTGTGCGAAAACCGCCATTGTCAGAACGGCGTTGGGGGTGAAGTCAAGGAGGTGGAGGTTGTAGGTGTGCATGATGTCGCAAAAGAACTTGGAAAAAGGCAGGCAGAGCCTGCAATAGAAGAACACGACGAAGAAAGGGTACCCGGTCGGGTACAGCTTCTGGGCGATGGCGGGAAGAACTCGCGTGTGCGGATGCGCTCGCGTCGCCATCGACCAGAAGAGGCGGTATCCGTTCTTCAGCCTCAGCGCATTGAGCTGAGGGGGGAACGTCGCCGTCTCCTTCCGAAGCGCCTCCAGCCGCAATGCCTCGGCCGACTTCGCGGCCTTCCCCTTCGCCTTGTCGCTCTTCGGGGCCATGGAGGATACGGGGAGGAGGAGTTGTCAGCGCTGGCGGCGCCGAGGGCTGCGAGGGCGAATCGCCGCTTTCTCTAGTAAGGGGGAAGTGGCGGAGATTTTCGAGGAACAGCAACCGGCGGAATGGCGAGCTGCCCCTGTTCCCCTCCGCTTATAAAGGGGGAAGGAGTAGGGGCGGACGTTCCGCCTTTCCAGATGAAGGAATCATGCCCGACGTGACGCATGCCTGCGGGCCTCAGCCCCGCGCACGCCACCCACGTCACGCACGTCTCGCACGCCTCGCCCCCCCACGCCGCCGCGATAAGCGCGCGCCACTTGGGGAGGGCGCGACGAGCACAGAGTTAAGGAGCAGCGCAACCCAGGCCACGCGTGCCCGTGCACTATTAGGGCCTGGCCCAACAACGCTCGGCACCTTGTATGGCCCAGACCCGGGGGCTCCTGTCGGTGTACTACAGTAGGGGTACCTTAGTACCCCGAACTTGTGCACGGACAGTAGTAGCGTCCCGCGGCAAGGCTTGCCAGGGGAGCGACAAGAGTCTCCACGGCCCTCTCTGGGCCGGACGAAGGCCAAGTGTTCGAGCCTAGAAGACCAAGCCCCGGCAAGAGGAGCTTGCCGGGCCGAGAAGGCGAGGTCCGGCAAGAGGAGCTTGCCGGGCCAAGGCGACAAGGCCCCGGCAAGAGGAGCTTGCCGGGACGAGAAGGCGAGGTCCGGCAAGAGGAGCTTGCCGGGCCAAGGCGACAAGGCCCCGGCAAGAGGAGCTTGCCGGGACGACTAAGCCGAAGCACCAAGGCCCCGGCGGGAGGAGCTCGCCGGGACGGCCAAACCAAGGCACCCCAAGAGAAGCCCGCCACGGCGCGCCGCGCGCCCCGGCAAGGCCTGACGAGCGGCAAGCTCTCAGGTGCAGCAAGACAACCACCGCGGCAAGCCACTTGCCGCGGCAAACCACCACCTCAGGCATGCGCTCCAGCTCACCTGCCCACGCGTCACTCTGGAGCTTCCCTAGAGGCACGTGGCGGGGCGCCGCGCAACCTGGGGCGCGCGCGTGGCATGCGACGTTGGCAGAGTCGCCCCCGTGGCAAGCGGAGGCGCCCCTAACGGTCCGCCTCGGCACTGTTCAGGCGATCCAGACGGGCATTTAATGCCTTTGTCCCCCGCCGTCAGAGTTAGGTGCGATAGTACTGTGCGGCCACTGTTCGCACAGTTCCTTGCCATTTTTACCCTCACCTGCGTCGCTACCTGTGGGAAACCCCTTAGCATATAAAAGGAGGCCCATCCGCACGTAGGGAGGAGGGGGGACCGTAGGAGAGAGGGATCTAGATCGGAAGGAGGACACCCAGTAGACCCTCGTCTACGTCCAGCTCCAACTTACTGTAGCTTCTTGCGCTCCAGAGCAAGAACTCGAATCAACCAGACAAGCAGCAGTAGGGTTTTACGCATCCATGCGGCCCGAAGCTGGGTAAAATCGTTGTGTGTGTGTGTCGCCTCGATCTGCTCTTTGTGCAACCTCCTCCCCCCCCCCCCCGCCGAACCGACAAGGGGCTCCGTCCCCATAGGTGCTCGTGGAGGCCGATATCCCCCGACACCATTAGATATAGATCGGATGGCCTATATTGTAGGATGGCAGGCACACCATCATCACCAACTCTGCTTTTCATAAGAGCTCTTATAAAAAGCAGAGTTGGTGATGATGGTGTGCCTGCCATCCTGCAATATAGGCCATCCGCATTTAAGGTCCGCATGTCATTGACTCATAGGTCGGTGCACTAAGACACTGAAGCTTGGTCCCGTGGGCCCCGACAGGGAAATGTAACTCCTGCGGCAGGCCTTGTGGTGCTCCCGCAGTATGAGCTCGTGCCAAACCTGGAATTTGTTTCTTACTACTACCAAGTAGTAAGGTACACGTGCATTGCACGTATGAGATTTGGTTAAATCCCTACTCTTATAAAAAGCAGAGTTGGTGATGATGGTGTGCCTGCCATCCTGCAATATAGGCCGTCCGATTTATATCCAACGGATAGGAAGGAAACTATTGCAATTTTGCAGAAAGATACCCACACCCCTCTCCACATTTGCAAATAAGGCCTTCCCTCGTTCATCCTTTTCTCCCACAAAATAAACTAATCATACAAATGCATCTTGATGTTTCGTGCAACGCATGGGCATCTTGCTAGTATAAGAGAGTAGTAGACTAGCAAGATGCCCGTGCGTTCCACGGAACGTGAAGATGCATTTGTATTAGTAGTTTATCTTGTGGGATAAAAGGACGAACGAGGGAAGGCCTTATTTGCAAACGTGGAGAGGGTGTAGGTTTTTTTTTTGCAAAATTGCTATAGTTTCCTTCATATCTATCAGATATAAATCGGATGGCCTATATTGCAGGATGGCAGGCACACCATCATCAGCAACTCTGTTTTTTATAAGAGTAGAGTAGAGATAGAGATAGAGACTACTACTACCAATGTGTTGGCCCATGCGTTGCAATGGATCCAAAGTAGTAGAATAATACTTGTTCATGGGCTTGAAATATAAACACTCTAGTTTTGATATACACATATCAGTAAAACTAAATCATGCTTCACTCAAAATATATTCCTCGGGCTGTTTTAATGGTTTGAAGATAACAGGTTTTAAAAAATTGGAGCTGTTTTTTTAACATTTTGTAGCATGGCACGGCATCCGGTGCACCTAAACGTCTGAAAAAATTTGAGTTTGGGTCGGTGGTTGTCGGTGTCAAAACCGGCGGATCTCGGGTAGGGGGTCCTGAACTATGGGTCTAAGGTCGATGGTTGCAGGAGACAGGGGACACGATGTTTACCCAGGTTCGGGCCCTCTCTATGGAGGTAATACCCTACTTCCTGCTTGATTGATCTTGATGAATATGAGTGTTACAAGATTTGACCTACCACGAGATCGTAATGGCTAAACCCTAGAAGTCTAGCCTGTATGACTATGGTAATGAGTATCTCCTATCCGGACTACGCCCTCCGGTTTATATAGGCACCGGAGGGATCTAGGGTTACATAGAGTCGGTTACATAAGAAGGAATCTTCGTATTTGATCGCCAAGCTTGCCTTCCACACCAAGGAGAGTCCTATCTGGACACGGGTACAGTCTTTGGCCTTCATGTCTTCACAGCCCATCGGTCCGGCCCATGGATAACCGGTCGGACGGCCGAGGACCCCTTAGTCCAGGACTCCCTCAGTAGCCCCTGAACCTGGCTTCAATGACGAGGAGTCCGGCGTGCAGATTGTCTTCGGCATTGCAAGGCGGGTTCCCTTCTTTCCGAACTCCAAGATAGTCCTCGGACGCAATGATAGTATCCGGACCTGTCACACACACCATACGCAACCACAGAGAAAAGGTAGTTTTTCACGAATCCAATCCGCTGACAAATTTTTGTAGCATGACATTACGTCTGACCGGTCATAATTCCAAACCGTTTTTGTGTTCGACGCCCCACGTCCCAAGACATGATTGCTACTGGCGCGTCTTGTCAAAGCGGAGATCGTGTCCCCTTATCGCGGGATTCTCATCAATGCGGGCATGGGTAACCCAACTGTTCCGTTTATACAGTCCTTGGGAATAGGCAAGTTTTTAGGGCGAGTGGAGAGGCGCTTGATATTCGCGGCCTTTATATGGGGATAAGGATTCCCTTTCTTCACCCAAACCCTTTCTCTCTTTTAGTCCTTCCGTCCTTGAGCTCCAGCGCCCAAGCTTTAGCTTTTCCTCGTTTGAGAAAGCACTCCAAACATGTCTGGATCTGGAGCTGGAGGCAAGTGGATGGCCTCCTCCATTAAGAAGAAGGACATCACGGAGCTCCGGGAGATTGGATACTTGGCCAAGGAGATTGCTCATCGACTCCCGGCAAAAGGGCAAATCGTCCCCACTCCCAAGCCCCATGAGAGGGTTGTGTTTCTTACACACTTTGTCCGCGGGCTGGGATTCCCTCTCCACCCGTTTGTCCGCAGACTGATGTTCTACTATGGGCTAGACTTCCATGACCTAGCCCCTAACTCTATTCTCAACATCACGACATTCATTGTCCTGTGCGTGGCCTTTCTCCGTGTCCCACCTCATTTCGGCCTATGGCTGAAGACCTTCAATGTGAAGCCGAAGGTGGTGAGCGGTCAACAAGCAGAGTGCGGAGGCGCCATGGTGGGCAAGATGCCCAATGTTACCTGGCTCAAAGGCTCCTTCGCAGAGATGGTGAAGGGGTGTCAATCGGGGTGGTTCTACATCAACGAGCCACGCGACGCTGACTGGGCAGCGGCCCCCGAATTTCGATCCGAAACCCCGATGCGGCTCACCTGGGGTCCCTGGCAAGAGAAGTGCCTAACCTGGGGTCCCTCGGACGAGCTGACTGGGCTCCAGACGTGTGTCCAGAACATGATAGACAGAAAAAGCAAGATCGTCAATGTGATCCAGGTCATGCTCATTCATCGGGTTCTTTCGTGCCAACGCCGGACTTGCTATCTGTGGGAGTATGATCCGGCCAAGCACCAAACGCTACTAAAGCTCTTCGGCACGACACACGAAGACATCTGGAAAGTGCTCTTCAAGGCTGGCGAGACACCACCGCCCACGACCGAGGATCGCGGGCTCAGCTTAAAACGTCACGCTAATTTGGTAAGTTGTTTCATGTTTTCAAGGCATACCCTTTACTAGCATATTTTGAGGAAAAAGCATAAGCCTTCCTATCCATGTTTTCAGGCCTGGATCAAGGTAGCAGGGGGATTAACTGTCCAGCTCCGCTGCCCGAAGACCCCGAATTTCCGTTACTGACGAAAATGTTGTTTCCAGCACCTTATGAGGTGTCAGAGAAGACGACCAAGAAAGCGGCAAAAGGGGCCCAGAAGGGCCCTCGCCAAAAAGGCACCCCAGACGTGATGTCCGAAGACGAGACTCGCTCTTCATCCGTCGAGGACGATGACGAGGAGGAGGAAGAGGAAGATGACTCCCTACCCGAGGTGGGGAGAAAGAAGAGAACGGCCTCCATGAATCTGGAGGCGGGGGCACCCAAGAGGGGGAAAGGCTTCCCTGTGGATAACTCCGCGTGGGATGTTGATAGCAGTCCAGAGCGGCCTTCCCGGGCCAAGCCTCGGGCCGCATCGTAAGCATCAAAAATCTTTATGTACGCCCGAACATCCGTACTTTCCGCCTTGCAATATTTGATATGTTTGAATCATGTTATTGCAGTCCGGCTCAGGACAGTTCTCTGCGATCTTCATCAGAAGGTTCGCTGGACCCAAAGGAGAGGGTTAGTATGTCACCACCGCTAGCCTACTGCCCTTTGGCCAAGGGTGATGACGAGGAGGCGTCCCAAAGGGCCTCCTCGGGCCAGGGGAAGGCTCCGGAGATCGTCAGGGTGGCGCCCCAGGATGACTCCCGGGTCGCCGGATATATGGGGGGAAAGCCCCTACGGAGACGGAATGTGCGGGCCGAGTTCTACTCGACCCTCAGTCGAATTCTATTTCGGAGACCTATACGGCTCCGGAGTCCGGCAAACGGCCCTTCCCAAAAGGAGGGGGTGAGCTACCGATGACCTCCGTCCAACCGGAGGCGCCGGACCGTCTACTGGAAGCGCTGCAGGGCGCCTCCATTGCGGATGAGCACCGTGCCCATATGGGTACGGTGATTGAAAGGGTTCAATCCGCCAAAAACGGACTGACCGAGGCCTGCACTAGCCTTCTAGCAGGCTTTGAGGTGAGTAATGTAATTGTAAGAGGAATATCACAGTGTAGACAGTAGCCCCTGATGCTCTGTTCGGTGTCCCTCAAGAGAAAACCGAACAGAGGATAAAAAATAATTATCGCAGGAGTCTAACAAAAAGGTGTCTATGTGAATAAGAAGGCCTCGTTGCGGGCTGCTACCGCTCAAACCGCGGAGGTCTCCGGACTGAAGCAGAAACTGGAGCGGGCCTAGGAAGAGCTCGGCCTCATGAAGAAGCAGCTGGAGGATAGCCAAGGTATGCAGTAACCTGCATGTATATTGAATTATAAATTGTTCAAGCTGACTAAAGTGTCATGAACTTTATTAGGGGCCACGGCCGAGGTGGCGGCCCTCAAGAAGGCGTTAGCCGAGGCCGAGGACAAAGCGGCCAAGGAACACACCGCGCGCGAGAAGCACGAGGCCCAGGTTAGCTAGGCCCATAAGAGCTCCAGGACACCGTCGAGAAGCTCGAGTCCTTGGAGCGTGATTTTAAGACACGAGAGTCCAAACTTGCGAAGGCCCGTCAGAGCACACAGGATGCCCGAGCCGAAGCCCAGAGCGCCCTCCAAGAAATTCAGGCGGCCAAGAAGATTACGACGGGTAAGTCTTTCGCTATGCAAAGCCAGTAGGCGAAGGAGACATTCCTTGTACTGACCTGAATTTGGGTTTTCCAGGGGCGTTTGCGAATCTGCCGCGCAGCATATCAGATGCTGCGAATTTTATCGAGCCAAAGAGGGGATATCTACGGAGAAGTTGTTGTGGTCTCAATATTTTGGACCAGAACATCCGGTGCCCTTTAGCGACCAGCTGAAACAGCTGGTCGAGCTGCACTGGTCGGCCGAGCTACCATGAAGGACCTGATAGTCCGGCTGTGGCCTGCCGAGCCCATACCCAGCAGCTACTTCGGACTTGTGAAGCAGTTCGTGAGTGTCTGCCCACGGCTCGAAGCCGTGAAGCGATCGGTCTGCATTGAAGGTGCACGGATGGCATTTGCCCGTGTCAAGACACATTGGGAGAAGCTAGATGCCAAGAAGCTGGTGACCGGGGGGGCGCCTGAGGGAAAGGAGCATCGTCGACCCGAGCTATATTTTGATAGTGTTCTGGAGGGGTCCCGCCTAGTGGCGGAGCAATGTGCGAAGGATGTTATTTTCCCATGAAAACATTCAAATTATCTTGTCCTGTAGGATGAAACAATGATGTTATGTAATATAATGCTTGTAATTTTTTAAAATTTTACCTCATGTGCGGCCGTTTGTGAAATCTGAGGGTTGACCAGTCGTCGGCTTCTGCCCCCAAGTAGGTAGTATGGGGGTGTTCGGGATAAATCTAAACACTCTTTTCTCCACGTTTTGGTCCTTAAAGGAGGTGTTTAGCACAAAGAACAAGGCAATCAGACTATACGTCCTTTATCACCCTCACTTAGCCATAGGAGTTTGACAATGAAAATTTCGGCGAAGCCCCTAGTGTTCGGAAGACCGAACTAGGGGCGCTATACACGCCTAATTGGAGAAACACCGATTCCTCGCGTAAAGCAGAAAAAATCTCTAAGGATTTTAGACCTCTCGAACAGCTGACCAGCTCTCGCCGCATCATGACAGTCAGTTTTCGGCTTTCTCTACTGAGGTGCTCGCCCGGAAGAACCGGGGCACAATCGCAGTAGTTCTCCCTTTACTACCCTAGCCGATATAGCGGAACGTAAGGTAGTAAGCACAGGAGCCGGGCAACCCAACTATTGACCAAAGACATGATTCGGAGCCGATGCATATAATGCTATAAGTTCGGGGTGCGAAACTATACTGTAAAAGTGTTCAGACTTTTGTTGCCGTAACTCGGGGTGTGATGAAGCCCCTGGCGTAGTAATACGTACCGGAGTGTACGTGTGCAATGAGTAATAAATACAAAGGTAGGGAGACAGAGAAAATTAAATAATAAGATGACGCTACCAGTTATTTACCATTGTGGTTTTATTAATACGTCGAGGCGTATTTGTACAAGTAATGCGATAAGCAAGTAAGGCTATTTATTGTGCCAAGACCAAGGGCGAGCTGCGTATAGGTATGTAAAATAGGTATAGCAATTGTTAGAAGAGACCACCTGGGGTTTCCCTTGTACGCCAGAGCTCCTTGCCTCCTTGGTGTGTTCTTCCCACGGGTCGTCTGAATAGACCTCAAAAATAAAAACCCAAAATGAAAAGGAAAAGTAAAGGTGTGCAATTCCCAGGGTCGGTTGAGCCGCACTGTGGATCGCGAGCTGGTTATGCCTCCGTCAGCACCCATGGTATTTTGAGTGCGTAGTTATGTACGCGTGGTACGAATGCCACTGCATGAGGGGGGCTGGGGTGGAGTCCGGATTGCTAATTGAGCTCTTGACGAGCCGAGCTATCCTGTTGCAGCGTAGTCCGGACCTTCTTAACGGTGTTCAGGGGCTTGGCAGCCGGATTATGGTTCTGCTTGAGAAGGCCGCTCTGTGCTTCTGCTGCTAGGGCGGCTGTGTGCTCCTCTGTATGGAGGGAGCGTTCCGTATTTCCATTGACTGTTATGACACCGCGTGGACCGGGCATCTTGAGCTTGAGATAAGCAAGTGTGGCACCACGTTGAACCTAGCAAACGCGGTTCGTCCGAGCAGTGCGTGGTAGCCGCTACGGAAGGGGACGATATCGAAGATTAGCTCTTCGCTTCGGAAGTTGTCCGGAGAACCGAAGACCACCTCCAGTGTGATTGAGCCCGAGCAATGGGCCTATACGCTTGGTATGACTCCTTTAAAGGTGGTCTTTGTAGGTTCGATTCATGAGGGATTAATGCCCATTTTGCGCACTATATCCTCATAGAGCAGGTTGAGGCTGCTACCCCCGTCCATTAGGACTCATGTGAGGTGAAATCCGTCGATGATGGGGTCGAGGACCAGTGCGGCCGAACCGCCATGACGGATACTAATTGGATGATCTCGACGATCAAAGGTGACTGTGAATGACGACCATGGATTGAATTTCGAGACGACTAGCTCTACCGCATAGATGTCCCTGAGTGCGCGCTTGCGCTCCCTTTTGGGGATGTGTGTAGCATATATCATATTCACCGTTTTGACTTGAGAGGGAAACTTTTTCTGTCCTCCAGTGTTCGGGTGTCGGGGCTCTTCATCATCCTCCTCGCTTTGCGATCCTGTTTTCTTGCTTTCAGCATTTGACTTGCTGGCTTGCTTGAAAACCCGGCAATCTCTGTTGGTATGATTGGCTTCTTTGTCTGGGGTGCCATGTATCTGGCACGGACGATCGAGTATGCGGTCCAAGCTGGATGGTCCCTCGCTGTTCCTTTTATAAGGCTTCTTCCGCTAGTTGGACTTGGAGCCACTGAATCCGGCGTGAACTGCCGTGTCAGCGGTGTTATCGCCATTACTTCGACGTTTGTGTTTATTGCGCCGGAGCTTGCTGGTGCTATTTTTGGCCTCAGAGGGGCCTACCTTGCTGGCTGTGTTTGTACTGCGAGCCAGCCAACTATCCTCACCCGCGCAAAAGCGAGTCATGAGTGCCGTGAGGGCTGCCATAGACTTCGGCTTTTCTTGGCTGAGGTGGTGGGCAAGCCATTCATCCTGGATGTTGTGTTTGAAGGCCGCTAGGGCGTCGGCATCCGGACAGTCAACGATCTGGTTCTTTTTGGTTAGGAACCTAGTCCAGAATTTTCTGGCTGATTCTCCAGGTTGTTGAACTATATGACTTAAGTCATCAGCGTCTGGTGGCCGGACATAAGTACCTTGGAAGTTGTCAAGAAAAGCTTCTTCCAAGTCCTCCCAACTGCCGATGGAATTTTCGGGCAGGCTATTTAACCAGTGTCTAGCTGGCCCTTTTAGTTTTAGTGGGAGGTATTTGATGGCGTGGAGGTCGTCTCCTCGGGCCATATGAATGTGTAGAATAAAATCCTCGATCCATACTAGGGGATCGGTTGTTCTGTCGTATGATTCGATGTTGACGGGCTTGAACCCCTCGGGGAATTCATGATCCAGTACTTCATCTATGAAGTAGAGGGGGTGTGTGGCGCCTCTATATCGGGCCATGTCACGGCGCACCTCCGATGAAGTTCGTTTGCGGTTATCGGCCCGGGCGTGACTAGGTTTGTCGCGTGCGAATAGGTAGCCGTCATCCCGAGTTGGGAAGCGTCCTCGCGATTCGTAGATTGATCTGGTGTGTCCTGCTCTTGTAGGATCGAAAGTATGTCTAGAGGGGGGGTGATTAGACTACTTTACCAAATAAAAACTTAACATTTTCCCAGTTTTAGTTCTTGGCAGATTTTAGCTACTTTAGGACAAATCAAGCAATCATCACACAATTCAAGCAAGCATGCAAAGAGTATATAGGCAGCGGAAAGTAAAGCATGCAACTTGCAAGAATGTAAAGGGAAGGGTTTGGAGAATTCAAATGCAATTGGAGACAAGGATGTTTTTGTCGTGGTTCGGATAGGTGGTGCTATCCTACATCCACGTTGATGGAGACTTCAACCCACGGAGGGTAACGGTTGCGCGAGTCCACGGAGGGCTCCACCCACGAAGGGTCCACGAAGAAGCAACCTTGTCTATCCCATCATGGCCATCGCCCACGAAGGACTTGCCTCACTAGCGGTAGATCTTCACGAAGTAGGCGATCTCCTTGCCCTTACAAACTCCTTGGTTCAACTCCACAATCTTGTCGGAGGCTCCCAAGTGACACCTAGCCAATCTAGGAGACACCACTCTCCAAGAAGTAAGAAATGGTGTGTTGATGATGAACTCCTTGCTCTTGTGCTTCAAATGATAGTCTCCCCAACACTCAACTCTCTCTCACAGGATTTGGATTTGGTGGAAAGAAGATTTGAGTGGAAAGCAACTTGGGGAAGGCTAGAGATCAAGATTCATATGGTAGGAATGGAGTATCTTGGCCTCAACACAAGGGTAGGTGGTTCTCTCTCAGAACATATGAGTTGGAAGTGTAGATGTGTTTTGATAGCTCTCTCCACGAATGAAGAGGAGGTGGAGGGGTATTTATAGCCTCCACACAAAATCCAACCGTTACACACAATTTACCAATCTCGGTGGGACCGAATCAACAAACTCGGTCGGACCACCTAGTGACCATTAGTGATTTCGGTGGGACTGACATGAAACTCGGTATGACCGATATGGTTAGGGTTAGGGCATAATGTAATCTCGGTGAGACCGATTACACAAACTCGGTGAGACCGATTTGGTAATAAGCTAACCAGTGGGTTGGTCAGGTAAACTCGGTGGGACCGATTTGCTCTTTCGGTGAGACCGAAAAGTTACAAAAGGGAAACAGAGAGTTTACATTGCAATCTCGATGGGACCGATCCGCTCTTTCGGTGAGACCGAAAAGTTATGAAAAGGAAACAGAGAGATTGCAATCCCATCTCGGTGAGACCAAGATCCCTATCGGTAGAACCGATTTGCTTAGGGTTTGGCAGTGGCTATGACAAGTGAAACTCGGTGGCGGCGGATTGAAAGAATCGGTATGACCGAGTTTGGCTTTGGGTTTAGGTCAAATGTGGATATGGGAAAGTAGTTGAGGGTTTTGGAGCATATCACTAAGCACATGAAGCAAGAGGCTCATTTAGCAACACCTCATCCCTCCTTGATAGTATTGGCTTTTCCTATAGACTCAATGTGATCTTGGATCACTAAAATATAAAATGAAGAGTCTTGAGCTTGAAGCTTTAGCCAATCCTTTGTCCTTAGCATTTTGAGGAATCTACTTTCATCATCCATGCCATGCCAGTCATTGAGCTTTCCTGAAATAATTATCTTGGAATAGCATTAGCTCAATGAGCTATATGTTGTTATGAATTACCAAAACCACCTAGGGATAGTTGCACTTTCAATCCCCCCTTTTTGGTAATTGATGACAACATATAGATCAAAGCTTCGACAAATGATAATAAGAATGAAATATATCGTCGCTTTGAGAAGTATGTGAAAAGTAAGAGCTCCCCCTAAATTTGTGCATATTTAAAATTTGCTTTGGACTGCAAATGCACAAAGAGTTAGAATCATGGGTTACTCTTCCATGTCACATACATCTTGGTGGAGCGCTCAAAATGATAATAATTGAATACATGCACTCATCACCAATAAAAGTGAATGACCACATAATATAGATAGGATAATATCAAGCATGCATAAGTGTAGCTTATGATCAAACACATGATCATCAATGTCTCACAAGCATATCATAGTATCTCAACCAAAAGCAAACAAAGTTTGAAAAACCACCAAATAAAGCAAGAGAGAATGAAAGCAACACTCTCTCTCTCTCGAAGCCTATGATCTATACATTTTTCTCCCCCTTTGGCAACAAGTTACCAAAAAGTTCCTAGAAAATGCATAGTGCTAGATCGACACTCAGGCTTGATCTTCTGGTGGTGGTGGAGTCCGAATCACTCCAAGGACGAAGTCTTCTATAGACGTGGTTGGAGCTGGAGCTGAAGTGGATGCTAGAGCTGGTTGGGCTGGTGCTGTAGCTGGAGCTGAGGTGGTGGCTCTGGTGTCAGGAACTGGCACTGCTGTTGACCTTTGAGCTCGTGGCACTATGGCAAATGCATCAGTGGTAGTCTTCCCTTTCCTCTCCTGCATGTCATCTTGAAGTTGCTCCACTGCAGACTGAATCTCTGTTACTTTGACATCCAAGTCATAGAACTTTTGTTCTACGATTCTCTCTAAGCTCTCCTGATTCTGAGTGAGAGTATCCAATCCTTTCTCAATCCTCAGTGTGGATGCAATCAAGTAACTAAGCTGCTCTTGCTTGGTTTTCAGGAAATACTCAGATGCTTCCTCTTGAGTTGGCATCTTGGCAGCTTTCTCCTTCCTTGCCTTCTCCTTCCTAGCTTGTGCATGAGTTGATGACGGTTCATCCTTGTTCATCACAACTTGATTATCTTCAAAATCTGGATGGATATGAAAATGTTCCTTGTCCAATAAGTATATGCCTGTGCCCATCTTGGAGTTTATCAGCTCTTGGATCTGAGGGGCATAACCACAACTCCTCTTCTGATCTGCTGCAGTCCTTTTGATAGTTTCTACCATGAGGCTCATCACCTTGAACTTCTGTGGCACATCAAAGATATGAAGCAAATTGATTGCATGGCCTCTGATCATCTTGTGATCACCTGACTTGGGCAATAAAGTGTGCCTCAGAATCCAATTGATAGTTGGTAGCCCTGACAGAAGATAATGTACTGACCCAAATTTGAAAGTATCAAGGGCCTTGTTGGGGATCTCCTTGTACATGTTGGACATGGAGTTGTGATCCATCTTCTTCTTGGCATATATGTCCAAGTCATCCTCATTTTCCTCAGGGGCATTGATCAATTTTGCCCATTCCTCAACAGTTGATTGGTACCTTGTACCTTCAGACATCCACACAATTCTGCCATCTGGATAGAAGTGTGCTGTGGAGTAGAATTGCATGATCAGCTCTTCATTCCACTTTGTGAGCTTCTGCCCAACAAAGTCAGCTACTCCACAAGCCTTGAAGCTGTCTTGCACTCCAGGATAGTGATCTTCATTGTCCTTGATGTATTCCCAGTCTACCCATCTCATGTCACCAACTATAGGCTTCTTATCAAGCAAAACTGTCTCATAGAAGTCCTGTTGTTCCCTTGTGTGGAACTTGTAATCAACAGCAGTTCTTCTCCTTGTAGCATAATGATCTTCTACTCTCCACTTCCTCAGCCCTGAATCTCTTCTGATTTTCATATCCTCAGCCACAGGATGAGCATCGTTGTGGTCTGGGATCTTGGGCTTGAGTTTTCTCAGAACTTGTCCTTCTTCATCTTCTCCAACAGCTTCAGGCACTTGGGCCTTGTTCTTCTCAGCAGCTGGGATGCTCCTTTTATTTCTCTTTGGTTTTGGCTTTGGAGCTGGCTTGGCCTTTGATGCAGCTTTGGGTGCTTCCTTGGGCTTTGATGCAGTAGCCCCTGACCTTATAGCATCACCCATAAGCTTAGGTGCCTTAGGTGCTGGTGCAGCAACCTCTTCTTCTTCATCTTCTTCCTCAGAAGAATGTTGTTCAAACTCAGCCATTGGATCAACTTTCTTGCACCATCTGCCCCTTTTCCTTTCCTTCTTTCCTTCAGCAGCAACTGGCCCTTTGGGTGCAGGCTTTTCAGCAATCTGAGTTGAGGTTCTGGCCTTAGGCATGGGCTGTCTACCTGCTGGCCTTTTGACTTTCAAGCCTGGCTTTGTGCTCTGGGCTGAGCCATACTCCTTCTTGAGCACTACTCTCTTGGAAGTAGCTTCCTCTTCCTCTGCCACATAGTCCTCATCCTCTGAGTCTGAGGTTCTCTTCTTCTTTTGTCTGGTGGCAGCTTTTGGCAAATTGCTAGGAGTGCTCCTGCTGCCTTCATCTGAAGAACTGGAGGGACTAGTGCCCTCACTCATATGCACTTGCTCTTCTGACATATTCTGGCTATCACTCTGATCAGACATGATGAAAAAGCTGATTGCTGACCCTGTGAAGAGTTTATAGATGAGGTAGAATAGATGAGCATCACAAAATGCAGAGGTTTTTGCAAAAGAATGATTCAAAATCTTAGTTTTAGTTTCCCACAGAAATCATTTCGGATCTATCAATTTTTAAACTCGGTGATACCGAAGCAGTTTTGGAACCTAAGCTAGTGAACTCGGTCAGACCGAGTCACAGTTCGGTGGCACCGAGACTGCTAGGGTTTCACAAAGTTCCAAAATCAGTCACACCGATTAGTAATTCTCGGTCAGACCGAGTCTCACTTGTGCAATGGCATGAGCCAAATCGGTGGGACCGAGTTTTTCAACTCGGTGGGTCCGAGATGGTTTCGGCGGAAACCTAACCCTAAAATTTCAAATCAGACCTATTCTACGAATTGCATAGACTGGATAGGAGTGTTTCAATCGTGGCTAGAATCAATAAGATCACAATGTGCTAGGAATCAGATGGGGAATAGCACAGAGATCGAGTCCATACCCTAGTTCGGCGGAGACTCGCTACGCCGGCAATGGCGGGGTTGAATTCCGTTGACGGCGATGGAGACCAGCGACAGGAGGCGGCTGGCGGCGAGGAGACGATCCGGAGACCACGTTGGCAGAGCGAGCTATCGCGCGGGCGAAGGGGTTCGGAGAAATTTCCAAATTTTTGCCCGTGTCTATATATAGCCCGACCCTGTCGGTGTGACCGAGTGGAACAACTCGGTGGCACCGAGATGCAAAACTGTATACAATTACTGCAACTCGGTGTGACCGAATAGTTCAAATCGGTTGCACCGAGATCGAAAACATAGATCGACTTAATGATCTCGGTAGGACCGAAAAGGAGATATCGGTCAGACCGAGAATCACAAAGAAGTTTTGGAAGTTTAAGTCTATGACGAATTGGGGACTCCGAGTGCTCCTCACACAGAGTGGTTCGAATCTGACTTGATCAAATTTTGTGATGTAGCATGAATAGAGTTTGAGACGAGAAAAGCATAGATAGCTAGAGGAGGTTCTTAGGCATTCTTGTCCATCCACTTGGCAAGAGAAAAGAAAATCAATCAATCAAAACAACAAGTGGATGTCCTCGAATGAGTAAAATATGCAACCAACATGCTCACACAATAAAATGGCACTTGAAATATGTGACAAAGCATGCACAATCAATACTAGCATCTATCAAGCAATTGGCGATGACTAGGTCATCTATATATGAGTATATTGACTTAGGAGTCAAATGAGAACATTTGATCATAGGTCATACTCATCGTTTAAGCACAAGTGGGGTTACCACTTTTACATAAAGCATTGTTGTGTTCACATCATTAGAGTTGCTTTAGCTCAAGTCTTAGAGTAAAGCTCCCCCTAGAAGTGATATCCCCCCTAAGAGGGATGAACTAACCTTGTGTTCACATCATTAGAGTTGCTTTAGCTCAAGTCTTAGAGTAAAGCTCCCCCTAGATGTGATATCCCCCCTAAGAGGGATGAACTAACCTTGGGTTTTGTCGATGATGACTTCATGTAGATGTTGAAGATGTGGATGCTCAATGTTGATGTAGAACAATTGGAGCTATCCATTGGAGTGAATTGCACTTTCAATACCTACATGGGTTAGTCCCACAAGGAACAAACAAGGATATCCATAGACATAGAGTGATGCACACACAAGATGATGTCCATGAAAGCTTTTAGGTTACCATGTCCCTTGACTTACCAACAAGAGGGTTTGTGACTCCTTGAACTAGTGCAAGATGTGGAAGTTGATTGCACTTGTTCTTGCCAAAATGATTAGAGTGAAGTATGTTGGCGGAGTCACCCTCAAGAACTCTCTAGTTCTTCTTCTTTTGGATCCACACCATCTTGATGGGAATCCTTGGAGTTGTAGTCGTACTTGATGAAGTGGAACTTGAAGTAGTATTGGGAATCCACTTGACTAAGGTCTTAGGAGCTTCTTCAAATGCATCAATTTCCTCTTGAAGCTTGTCCTTGCCTTTTTGTTTGTAGTCTTGTGGTGGAAGATCATCTTGAGCTTGTTTCCCCTTGAAGGAAGTAGGATCATACTTCTCTTGTTGAGGAACAAACTTCGTCTTGGGGTATTGATCTTCTTCCCACTCAACTCCATTGGCGTTGAACTTTCGTTCAAAACCAACACCTTGATTCTTCCGGTGTCTTCCTTGCTTGCGTACAATTTCCTCGAATTGCTTACTTCCGGCAAGGCTCTTGTAGAGTCCTTTCTCTATAATTCCCTTCAATAAGCTATTTTCTTGCTCAAGTGTAACTTGGCTAAGAGAATTATTAGTGGGATCAAGAGAACTACTAGAAGCAACAATATTGGATTTAACATGATCATTGTTACTACTAGAGGAAGAATCTTTCTTGTTCTTGTTACTAGACTTGACTTGAGGGTAAGTGGATAAGAGTAAACGCTTGGCAATGTAAGAAGAACTTTTCTTGCGGAGATCATCATTGATTGCTTTTAAGAACTCATGCTCTTGCTCAAGATTGAGCTTTTCAAAGCGTAACTTCTCATGAGCTCTTAAAAGTTCTCGATGATCTTCGAAGATAGTTTCATGACCTAACTTAAGAGTGTTTAGTTCTTTAGTTAGAGCCTCAATCTTCTCCTTATCATTGTCATTCATTTTATCTTGATTAGCACGATTAATTGACGTTTCATCATAGTATTCATCACTAGAGTTGTCAACAAGTAAATCATCATCACCTAACAAGTCATCTTCATCACTATTGAAATCGGCATACTCAGGATGTGTTACCTTAGGACCTTTGGCCATTAAGCATCTTCCAATTCCTTCATTTGGTGAGTCAAATATGTCGTAGGAGTTGGTTGACACAAGTGCTAGACCGGCAACACCTTCATCTTGAGTATATTCGGAATCGGAGTGATAACTTCTCTCGGAGTGGTTGTCGGAGTCGGAGCCGGATACCCATTCACCAACATGAGCTTGATGTCTTCGTTTTGTGTAGCTCCTTGATGACTTTTCCTTTCTTTCTGAATCATTGTTTCTCCGTGAGTATCTTCGTTCATAACGATCATCTCTACTCCTTTTCTCTTGATGGTGATTCTTCTCTTTTGCTTCTTCTTTTTGGAGAATCTTCTCTTCTTTTGTAGGGAGCCGTACACTCATTGGAGTAGTGTCCGGGTCTTCCACAATTGTAGCAGTTTCGCTCTCGACTAGAAGATCTTTTGTCATTGTAGGATCTTGACTTGGAGCTTCTATCTTTGCTTCTACTCTTGTAGAACTTGTTGAAGTTCTTCACCATTAAGCTCAATTCTTCATTGAAGGTTTGTTTCTCACTTGATGATGTGGGGGCTTCACATGAGGCTTTATAAGCTCCACTTGATTTGTTGTGAAGTTCCTCTTTATCCTTGAGTGACATCTCATGAGCAACAATTCTTCCAATGACTTCTGTTTGCTTGAGATCTTTGTAATTGGGCATCATTTGGATCAATGTGCACACGGTATCATATTTTCCATCCAAGGCTCTTAGGATCTTCTTGATGATGAATCTATCGGTCATCTCTTCACTCCCTAAGCCGGCAAACTCATTTGTGATGAGAGCAAGCCTAGAGTACATTTCAGCGACACCTTCACCATCCTTCATTTTGAACTTGTCAAGTCGACTTTGAAGCACATCCAATTTGGATTCCTTGACGGAGTCGGTACCTTCGTGCATATCAATCAAAGTATCCCAAATTTCCTTTGCGTTCTCAAGATGGCTGATTTTTTAAATTCTTTGGGGCACAATCCATTGAAGAGAATATCACAAGCTTGAGCGTTGTATTGCAGCATCTTCAACTCTTCCGTGGTAGCTTCACGGTTTGGTCCTTTCCCATCAAAGAAGTCACCTTGCAAACCAACACACACAATAGCCCAAACGGCAGGGTTATGTCCAAGAATATGCATTTTCATTTTATGCTTCCAACTAGCAAAATTAGTACCATCAAAGTAAGGACCTCTACGATGATAATTTCCCTCGCTAGATGCCATACTCTCCTAGGTTGTGAAACCAAGGCTATGATCACCAAAAGCTATGGAAATCAAAGCAAATGGAGACCAAAGCTCTGATACCACTTGTAGGATCGAAAGTATGTCTAGAGGGGGGTGATTAGACTACTTGACCAAATAAAAACTTAACCTTTTCCCAATTTTAGTTCTTGGCAGATTTTAGCTACTTTAGGACAAGTCAAGCAATCATCACACAATTCAAGCAAGCATGCAAAGAGTATATAGGCAGTGGAAAGTAAAGCATGCAACTTGCAAGAATGTAAAGGGAAGGGTTTGGATAATTCAAACGCAATTGGAGACAAGGATGTTTTTGTCGTGGTTCGGATAGGTGGTGCTATCCTACATCCACGTTGATGGATACTTCAACCCACGAAGGGTAACGGTTGCGCGAGTCCACGGAGGGCTCCACCCACGAAGGGTCCACGAAGAAGCAACCTTGTCTATCCCATCATGGCCATCGCCCACGAAGGACTTGCCTCACTAGCGGTAGATCTTCACGAAGTAGGCAATCTCCTTGCCCTTACAAAATCCTTGGTTCAACTCCACAATCTTGTCGGAGGCTCCCAAGTGACACCTAGCCAATCTAGGAGACACCACTCTCCAAGAAGTAAGAAATGGTGTGTTGATGATGAACTCCTTGCTCTTGTGCTTCAAATGATAGTCTCCCCAACACTCAACTCTCTCTCACAGGATTTGGATTTGGTGGAAAGAAGATTTGAGTGGAAAGCAACTTGGGGAAGGCTAGAGATCAAGATTCATATGGTAGGAATGGAGTATCTTAGCCTCAACACAAGGGTAGGTGGTTCTCTCTCAGAACATATGAGTTGGAAGTGTAGATGTGTTCTGATAGCTCTCTCCATGAATGAAGAGGAGGTGGAGGGGTATTTATAGCCTCCACACAAAATCCAACCGTTTTACACAATTTACCAATCTCGGTGGGACCGAATCAAATAACTTGGTCGGACCACCTAGTGACCATTAGTGATTTCGGTGGGACTGACATGCAACTCGGTAGGACCAATATGGTTAGGGTTAGGGCATAATGTAATCTCGGTGAGACCGATTACACAAACTCGGTGAGACCGATTTGGTAATAAGCTAACCAGAGGGTTGGTCAGGTAAACTCGGTGGGACCGATTTGCTCTTTCGGTGAGACCGAAAAGTTACAAAAAGGAAACAGAGATTTTACATTGCAATCTCGGTGGGACCGATCCGCTCTTTCGGTGAGACCGAAAAGTTATGAAAAGGAAACAGAGAGATTGCAATCCCATCTCGGTGAGACCGAGATCCCTATCGGTAGAACCGATTTGCTTAGGGTTTGGCAGTGGCTATGACAAGTGAAACTCGGTGGCGGCGGATTGAAAGAATCGGTATGACCGAGTTTGGCTTTGGGTTTAGGTCAAATGTGGATATGGGAAAGTAGTTGAGGGTTTTGGAGCATATCACTAAGCACATGAAGCAAGAGGCTCATTAAGCAACACCTCATCCCTCCTTGATAGTATTGGCTTTTCCTATAGACTCAATGTGATCTTGGATCACTAAAATATAAAATGAAGAGTCTTGAGCTTGAAGCTTTAGCCAATCCTTTGTCCTTAGCATTTTGAGGAATCTAGTTTCATCATCCATGCCATGCCAATCATTGAGCTTTCCTGAAATAATTATCTTGGAATAGCATTAGCTCAATGAGCTATATGTTGTTATGAATTACCAAAACCACCTAGGGATAGTTGCACTTTCAGCTCTACTGTCCAGGTCCTGCCGAAGGTCGTATGTATGGTCCCAAGTTGTTCTGTCTCTGTTTTTATGAAGCGGTGGGGCGGGCTGTTGTTCGGCCTGAGTTGTCGTTTTATCCCGACCGCGGGGTGGTCGGTCTGCCGCACTATCCCGACCACGTGGTGGTCGTTCCGCATTGCGCGAGGGAGGTATGGGATCTGATGTCTCCTCATCGAACTAAGGTAGCAGTCTGCGCTTCGGGTAACTCTTGGTTGGGCGCTTGAGGCCGTATTCTTTGGGCGCCAGGACATCGGTCCATCTGTCAATGAGTAGGCCCTGGTCGGCTTGGAGCTGCTGCTGCTTTTTCTTTAGGCTTCTTGCAGTAGCTATTAGATGGCGCTTGAAGCGCTCCTGCTCGAGGGGTGCCTCAGGCACGATGAAATCCTCGCTGCCGAGGCTCTCCTCATCCTTGGAGACTGGACGATAACTATCGTCATCCGGGTCATTGGGCATGGCCTGTTTATCAGGGTTAACTCGCCCGTTGTCTTGTTCCTCCTGTTCGGATGCTGCTCCAACAGGGTCTTCATTGTTTTCGGCGTCGCCCGGAGTACTATTTTCTCCGGTGCCAGTGTTGCCATCTTTTGAGCGACGAAGCTTAGAACGGCGTTTAGGGCGCCGGCGCTTGGACTGTGTCTCAGAAGGTTTATTCGCAACTGGATCTTCTTTGTCATCATCGCTAGCCTTTTTAGGTGTGTCAACCATGTACACATCATACGAAGAGGTGGCCGTCCAACGTCCAGTGAATGGAGGGTCTTGGCCTTGCTCCTTGTCGGCATCGTCGTCCATACCGTCGATGTCTTCGAATCCATAATCAAGCGCGTCGGTTAAGTCATCGACGGTGGCTATGAAGTGGGTGGCGGGTGGGAAGCAAAATTCCCCATCATCAGCCCCTAGCTCGAACCGAACATGGTTCAGCTGTGAGTCCTTCTCCAAGGACAAATTCTTTAAAGAGTTTAGCACATCACCCAAAGGTGAGTGCTGGAAGATGTCTGCGGCGCTGAATTCGAAAATCGATAATCGATCCAGCTCGGTGTCCACAGGCGTACATGGTCCGGAACTCCTAGCCGGAGACGAGTCCGGAGTTCCGTTGATGCAAGTATTGCATGGTGTCGAGTCTGTGTGCGGCTCCAAAACCGCGGACTCTGTCACTTCGGATGGTGCAATCTGTTCTGGATCTAAGGCCGTAGCAGTTACAGGAACCATCTCCTGAATCTGGTCCGATGACAGATTTAAGTCATGTTCATCGGAGCGAGGGGGAGCGATCACCGCGGTCTCAAATCCATTAAAGATCAAGTCTCCACGGATATCCGGAACGTAGTTCAAGCTTCCAAATCTGACCTGGTAGTTAGGGGCATAGCTATCGATCTGCTCCAGATGGCCAAGCGAGTTGGCCCGCAGTATGAAGCCGCCGAATACGAAAACCTGTCCTGGGAGGAAGGTCTCTCCTTGGATAGCGTCACTATGGACGATCGAAGGAGCCATCGAACCTTTCATCGACGGCACAGTGGAACTCTCAAGAAAGCACCAATGTCGGTGTCAAAACCGGTGGATCTCGGGTAGGGGGTCCCGAACTATGCGTCTAAGGTCGATGGTTGCAGGACACGGGGGACACGATGTTTACCCAGGTTCGGGCCCACTCTATGGAGGTAATACCCTACTTCCTGCTTGATTGATCTTGGTGAATATGAGTGTTACAAGAGTTGATATACCACGAGATCGTAATGACTAAACCCTAGAAGTCTAGCCTATATGACTATGGTAATGAGTATCTCCTATCCGGACTACGCCCTCTGGTTTATATAGGCACCGGAGGGATCTAGGGTTACATAGAGTCGGTTACACAAGAAGGAATCTTCATATTTGATCGCCAAGCTTGCCTTCCACGCCAAGGAGAGTCCTATCCGGACAGGGGTACAGTCTTCGGCCTTCATGTCTTCACGGTCCATCAGTCCGGCCCATGGATAACCGGTCGGACGGTCGAGGACCCCTCAGTCCAGGACTACCTCAGTAGCCCCTGAACCTGGCTTCAATGACGAGGAGTCCTGCGTGCATATTGTCTTCGGCATTGCAAGGCGGGTTCCCTTCTTTCCAAACTCCAAGATAGTCTTCGGACGCAATGATAGTATCCGGACCTGTCACACACACCATACGCAACCCCAGAGAAAAGATAGTTTTTCACGAATCCAATCCGCTGACAAATTTTTGTAGCATGACATTCCGTCTGACCGGTCATAATTCCATACCGTTTTTGTGTTCGACGCCCCACGTCCCAAGATGCGGTTGCTACTGGCGCGTCTTGTCAAAGCAGAGATCGTGTCCCCTTATCGCGGGATTCTCATCAATGCGGGCATGGGTAACTAGCAAGATGCCTGTGCATTGCAGGGAACATCAAGATGCATTTTTTACAAAACACCTGTTGTGATTGACCCTTGCAAGAGTAATCCCATATGTAAAAACTAATGATATCTCGAGAATTTTATCAGGAAAATGGTATCTTTGGAACAAGTTTTCTCTACTACTGCTCCTTGCAGTGAGCGGTATGCAATGCATGTGTCAGCAGACATGACAGCTTGTCCATGGAAGTTGAACCACTGTGACCATCACGTTTCTTGTTTCTACCACTGGCACACCCACACGTGATTCCCACGACGCCGCTCCATCCCACAGCACGACATCCCCCGATGTGCACCTCATCCCTCTCGGCCCCACCGCTCCTCTGCCTTTGTGTGCATGACATGCAGGCCAGCTGAACTGCGGCGACCATCAACTTTCTACCACAGCCACACCCGATTGGACGCGGTTTGCCTGCTCCGCTCCTGTGCTCTGATCCGTAATCCCGCACCATCGAATTTTCATCCAGCGGTTGTGACACATTTCGTCCCGGGCATCAATCCTCAGCTGGAGTACTCCCTCCGTCCCAAAATTCTTGTCTTAGATTAGTCTACTAGATACGGATGTATCTAATACTAAAACATGACTTGATACATCTATATTTAGAGAAATCTAAGACAAGAATTTTGGGACGGAGGGAGTACTTCTGTACTACAGGTAGTACTTGCCGGTGTGGCCATCTACGCCTCGTAACGCCTCGACGCCCAGCTGTGGCACCCTCGCCACGGCCATGCCACCACCGGCCGGTTCTTCTCGAACGAGTGAGTCGCGAACCACACCACCACCATGAGAATGACATTTGGGCCAGCCGCATTTAAGGCCCGCATGTCATTGACTCATAGGTCAGTGCACTAAGACACTGAAGCTCGGTCCCGTGGGCCCTGAGAGGGAAATGTAACTCATGCGACAGGCCTTGTAGTGCTCCCGCAGTACGAGCTCGTGCCAAACCTGGAATTTATTTCTTACTACTACCAAGTAGTAAGGTACATGTGCATTGCACGCATGAGATTTGGTTAAATAAATATCTCCTCTTATAAAAAACAGAGTTGGTGATGATGGTGTGCCTGCCATCCTGCAATATAGGCCGTCCGATTTATATCTGACGGATAGGAAGGAAACTATGGCAATTATGCAAAAAGATACCCACACCCCTCTCCACATTTACAAATAAGTCCTTCTTTTGTTCATCCTTTTCTCCCACAACATAAACTACTCATACAAATGCATCTTGATTTTCCGTGCAACGCATGGGCATCTTGCTAGTTATGAATAAATAACACTCTATCAACGAGCCCCATCAGACACCAAATTTCTTGGCTTCCGTGCTACAGCTAGATCTTCCCCTCGTTTCTGTTTTCCAACCCGGTGGCGGGCAGGGTGCGGTCTGCCAATAGTCGGTTTGCTCAACGGCGGTCCCACATGAAAGTGAAAATTCTAGGCAACACGCCTTCCCTAGCTATGTGGCGTGCTGGATTCCTGGGCGTGTGGGGGTGCGACGCGAACGCGGCAGGCCTTTTCCTTTTACTGGCAATGTGCCTGTGCGTTGTGACGGATCCAAAGTAGTAGAATAGTAGTACTTGTTCACAAACTTGAAAGAAATCACTCTTGTTTTGATATACTCCTAAAATGTTACTTTTCACTCAAAATATATTTCTCGGGTTGTTTTGATGAGGTGAGGGAGGGATGTGGTTGCTTTCAAGATAATAAGGGGTTTTCTACAAATTGGAGCAGAGAAGTGGGCTATTGTTGCAAAAATGCCACAACTTACCTCACAGCCGTTAGATGCAGATCTAATGGTCAGAAACGACGGATGGCAGACACACCACCATCACCAACTGAGTCTTTTATAGGAGTAGGAGTAGAGAAAAATGTATAAATCGTAACATTTGGTTCTGCTCCTTGGCACGATCGATAGATAGAAATAACGATTGGTAACGCTAGGGCGGGGCTATTTCCGCTAGATAAGCAGGGTACGTAGTAGCTAGGTTGGCGCATCGTCGGTATGGTCACATGCGGTCTGACATGTTCTAGTGTTTCTAGCAAGATGCCTGTGCGTTGCACGAAGTTGATGGACAAGGTAAGCACAACTTATAAATTGACGGATGGAGTACTAGTTACAGCGATGCATATAATTAAGCAAAGGGATCGCACATGTTGGTATTGACCGGAACGAGAATGCAATAGCACAATAAGAATTAAGGCCACGATGATGCGATGGAAATGGTGGTTACAGGAGGCAAGAAGAAAGATGCATCCATCAACTTACGACCTCCTCCTCCTCAACTTAGTGCGTGGGTCTACCGACCGGCGGCTGAGGAGCGGCGGCTTTTGTGGCGAGGTCAAGGTGCTTCTCAGCAAAGGCATCCAAGGCTTCCAGCCGGTTGAGGAAGGCCAACGTCGTAGCATCCTCAATGTCCTTGAAGATACCTATGTACATGATTTTCTCGTACATGTGGATGTGTAGGTCAATGAATTCTTGCAGGGCGAGGCGCCTCCCTGCGAGCGCGACCTCCATGTGGACATTCTTCGTGGCGTCAGCGGGCAGTCGCAGGGCCACCAGTGCTTGAAAGAGGTTCCAACCATGGAGACGGATTAAGGTGGCAGGCAATGAGGAGCCCGGGCGCGCGGGCTGGAGGAGTACGGCGATGTCGTCCACGAGCTTCTTGAGGACGGTGAACTTGTTGGTGGTGGCAACGATCATCTGGTCCAACTGAGAGTCGTAGTTGGCGTCGAGAGCGGCCATCCACCAGCCGGTCGCGAACACCATCTGAAGACGATCCTTGGCGCCATGCCGCAGGCCGGCGTCGTGGACCATCTAGCACAGCCGCTGGCCGCTCGCACACATCGCCGCCATTGGTCTAGAGTGAGAACTTTTGCGCTTAGTGTAGGTGCTTCGGCAAATGCTTAGGTGCGTACGATGTGGTAGATGCATTAGAATGGAGGGGCGCCTTTATATGAGTGCAAACTGCGTTCTATTCACATCGTGCAACCTCTTTTCCTGTTCCTCCTCCCATTACTTCCCTCATGCATGCACGATGCTAATTGAAGGAGGATGCATCATTGGTCGTTCAACATTTTGGGAACCGCTACCCCTCCCTCGTCTGCATTAAAGCCATATCGGGAACTGCGCTGCTTGCTGTCAAATTGAATAATACTGCGCCACCTGCTGCACGCCCGGCTGAACACGCCTCCTCGCCTCCATCAAACCCCTCCATTAAACCCACATGCAAACCGAGAAACCTACTCCGGCCACACGTCTGTTCATGAGCGGGCGGGAATTAAACGCAACACCGGCCGAGCTCCTCCCATCCGCCCTCAGTTTAAACGAGGCCAGACGCTGGCCAAGCTCCTACCGTCCGCCCTCTATTTAAATGAGGCCAGATAGACAGCAGGCAAGTATCGCACCCCTCCGCCGCTCCCACATCTCCTCCTTCACCATTTTCTCCACTCTTCCGATGGCTTCCGAGGAGCTGTTCTCTGGCATACTACCCGGCTGGGTGGCCCGCCGAGCTCTCCGGATACGGGCGAGGCCGCTCGGTGCTTCACCAACATCGCTTGGCCCGACGGAGCCAGTTGCCGCCCCAATCCGGCGCGTGGTTCAGCAACTCGCCGCTCCAATTCAGCTTGATGAGGAGTAGCGAGTTGCTCCATGCTGCCACGGCGGCGAGCACGCCGGTGCGGGCATCGTCGCTGTCGTATCGTACCGCGCCACCACTGTCTGCGGTGGCCGCGCCTCCCGTGTCTATGGGCCCGCCTCCCGTGCCTGTGGCAATGCCATGCAGGCAGAGATGAAAGCCAGGTGCGTGGAGAGCGACAAGTCGGTGGCCAGCTTCTCCGTGTCCGCCACCATCATTGAGGAGAAGTAGAACACGGGAGGCCGCCGCCACTTGGGTCCCATGAAGGCCACCTCCGAGGCGACGACTGTGCATTCAGGCGGTTTCTTTGCTGCTTCGTCTCTTCCGAGGACCTTCGTCGACCCCGCAAGTGTCTGCCAGACATGAGGAAGACAAAGGGATCCGCGGGCGGCCATTTAGATTAGGTACTCCCTCTCCGGCTGGCGGGAAATATTTGTTCTAATAATGGATAAATTGGATGTATCTGTAACTAAAATAAGTCTAGATACATCCATTTCTAGGACAAGTATTTTCGGACGGAGGGAGTATTAATTATACCAAGAGAGCCGGATTAGCACCGCTTAGTTCATGTAAATGTAATGAAATCCATCATGTTTATATGAAGATCCGGCTTTTTTATACGAAATCCCTCATGCTTATATGAAAACATTCCATGTTTGCACGAATTTCATCTGGTTGGCAGGAGTTGTGAAAATGTATGCGCTGGCGTTTGATGTCGTCCTCCGCGGAAGGAAGCGGGAGGAAATTTGCCGGCTGCCGTTGGAGATGCTCTTATGCTGTAAATAATAGAGTCACATCCAATCCATTTGAGTTAATTGTGTGTATGATTCTCCCTCTATAAAAAGTTAATTGCATGTACAGTGTGCACGTGACTTGCAGGGTGGCTACAGCTTCGTACAGAAAGTTAAAAAGAAACAAGTCCATCCTTAATCTTGTATTCTAAGTACTCTGTGGGTTCGACTGTCAGTACAGTAGCGAAAGAAGTAGGAGTATATATTAAATAAGTAATATATAATCTAAAAATCTGAAGTTAAAGACAGAATTCGAACTCAGGTCATCGCGTTGCGAGCATCCGGTGCTAACAAGTCCAGCACATTTTTGTTGTAGACCATGCTGGAGATATATCTCCATGAGTTTCTCTCTCTTTTCTCTTCTTTCTTTGTTCTTTTTCTTTCTTCTTTTTTTCTTTTCTTTTCTTTTTTTATCTTCCCTGGGCTTACCTCAAGCCCTTAAGACAATGTTCTCTTTTTTCTTTTAATTAATAAAAGTTGCAGTGGGGTTTTACCCTACTGTTTATAGTCAAAAAAAAGATATATCTCCATGTCTACTCTTATTCTCCATCCGTTCCTAAATATTTGTCTTTTTCAGATTTCAAATGGACTACCACATACGAATGTGTTTGTAGACATATTTTAGAGTGTAGATTCACTCATTTTGCCCCGTATGTAGTCACTTGTTGAAATCTCTACAAAGATAAATATTTAGGAACAGAGGGAGTAGAAAACAGAGTTGGTGATGATGGTGTGCGTGCCATTCTGCAATATAGGCCGTCGGATTTATATCTAACGGATAGGAAGGAAACTATGGCAATTTTGCAAAAAGATACCCACACCCCTCTCCACGTTTGCAAATAAGGCCTTCCCTCGTTCATCCTTTTCTCTACTCTTAATAGCAATGTGCCCGTGCGTTGCAATGGGTCCAAAAATAGAATAATATATGTTCACAAACTTGAAAGAAAGACACTCTAGTTTGGTGTATATATCACTAAAAATATACTCGTATTAGGTTTCACTCAAAATAATTTCCTTGTGGTTGTTTTGATGAGGTGGGGGAGGGATGTGGTTGGTTTCAAGAAACTAAGGGGTTTCTACAAATTGGAGCAGAGAAGTGGGGTCTTGTTGCAAAAATGCCATGACTTACATCATAGTCGTTAGATGCAGATCTGACGGTCAGAAATGACGGAAGGCAGACACACCATCATCACCAATTGAGTCTTTTATAGGAGACTAGCAAGATGCCCATGCGTTGCACGTAAAATCAAGATGCATTTGTATGAGTAGTTTATGTTGTGGGATAAAAGGATGAACAAGAGAAGGCCTTATTTGCAAATGTGGAGAGGGGTGTGGGTATCTTTTTGCAAAATTGCCATAGTTTCCTTCCTATCCGTCAGATATAAATCAGACGGCCTATATTGCAGGATGGCAGGCACACCATCATCACCAACTTTGTTTTTCCGTCAGATATAAATCAGACGGCCTATATTGTAGGATGGCAGGCACACCATCATCACCAACTCTATTGATAAAAACAGAGTTGGTGATGATGGTGTGCCT
Organism: Aegilops umbellulata; assembly: GCA_032464435.1. Classification (NCBI taxonomy): domain Eukaryota; kingdom Viridiplantae; phylum Streptophyta; class Magnoliopsida; order Poales; family Poaceae; genus Aegilops; species Aegilops umbellulata. The sequence continues at coordinate 295,933,913 of CP136060.1, forward strand.
GCCATCCTGCAATATAGGTCGTCCGATTTATATCTGACGGATAGGAAGGAAACTATGGCAATTTTGCAAAAAGATACCCACACCCCTCTCCACATTTGCAAATAAGGCCTTCCCTCATTCATCCTTTTCTCTCACAAGATAAACTACTCATATAAATGCATTTTGATGTTTCGTGCAAAGCATGGGCATCTTGCTAGTCTCTCACAAGATAAACTACTCATACAAATGCATCTTGATACACGGGCATCTAGCTGGTTTCTTTTAAAATAATTACTGCGATAATTGGGTTGAAGTGATATATTTTATGTCTGCCCCGAATGATTTCAGATTCACTAATAGTAACAAAGAAAAGGTTGTCTTGTTCATTAACAAAAAACATGGTGAAAACTATCACATGAGGCCGGTAAAAATTAAGGTACGCTGGGTTCAGCGTCATCGTCACTACAGCTGTGCGCGCGCGAGAAGTCTACATATAGAGGGGGCTACGGAGAAAAAGACTTATCGATTGTGCCTGAGCGAGGCACAAAGACACAATGTTTGAGAGAGAAACAATTTGACAGATTAAGATCAGATCGAGTTGTCACCCTTCTGCTGTCATTGTTGGGGTTGGTGGGGGTGGGGAGGGGAAGGGAGAGGAAGACGTATCGAGAGTGTGTGTGGTAGGCACAGAGGCACAACTAGCGAGTGTGTGTGTATGTGTGTGTGTGTGTGTGTTTGAAAGAGGAGTAGATAGATTACTATCAAGATCGAGGTGCCACCCTACTCCTTCGGTGTTGGGTAGTATGCGTGTGTGTGTGTGTGTGTTTGAGAGAGAAGCCAGTCGATAGATTAGTATCAAGATCGAGGTGTCACCCTACTCCCTCGGTGTCGGGAAGTGTGTGTGGGGGGGGCAGTGACACTTACATATCTCTACTCTTATAAAAACAGAGTTGGTGATGATGGTGTTCCTGCCATCCTGCAATATAGGCCATCCGATTTATATCTGACGGATAGGAAGGAAACTATGACAATTTTGCAACAAGATACCCACACCCCTCTCCACATTTGCAAATAAGGCATTCCATCGTTCATCCTTTTCTCCCACAAGATAAACTACTCATACAAATGCATCTTGATGTTCCGTGCAACGCACGGGCATCTTGCTAGTAGGGAGAAGGAGCTTGTGTGACACATATCTATATTAATGCATAGGTAGATAGCATGTGTGCGAGGCATACTTAAAGCATCACGAAGATAAACAAATGGTGTGCATGCAAGTGCCAGAAAAAATGAAGTGGTAAACAATGTCTATGCGTGTGTGTGTGTGTGTGCGTGAGAGAGAGAGAGAGGGAGAGAGCAAAATCTCAAAACAAAAGGTGCTCTGCTGGAATCCCATTATTCATATGGTTCCGGAACTCGAGTTAACCTTAGGCATATGTGTGAGAGACATAATTATACTTTGTGGCATTAGTGGCTATGGGTGGGCGGAATTAAAGGGGTGGGCGTGTTCGACAAAGAGAGTGTGTGTGTTTGTGTGTGAGAAACTTGTAGGACGGGGTAGAAAGACGGATTCTAACCTTGACGGAGGGCGAGAAATACACGAAGTGCGCCTGTGTGATTCCGATGCCCACGGGGAAATGAGATATGTATGCGTGTGAGAGAGATTGCACAATTCATTCACGTATCACTATCTAGCGATCATGGACGTGCATCGCTTGAACATAAATCAATATCTACTTCATATCGTGGCCAAAGGCATAATATCGATTCAATGCTATAAAGATTGGACACTCACATGTCACATTTTTTCTATCTGAATAAACCTTTTCAATTGTGCATGCCAAAGTTACAATGATGTTTCTTCAAACAACCAATGTAGCTATCATGTACATGCACCATTGTTACTCTTGCATGCAAATTCATTAGTCTTGGATGATTTAAGGTTCTATTATGAAATAATATATGTAATATTCATATATGAATTCAATGGGTATGCAATTTATGAAATGGAGGCTATGTAATCATATGAGGTAACACTTTTAAGTAGCGGACTACAATATCCATTTCTTTTTGTGCGCCTATACACTAACACGTCAATGCGTTATGTTTAAAGTAAATAACCAATGGCACTAAATTATCTATTTACACGAGAAATACATAGGCTGAGCGTTTGATCCCTTTTTTTAGTGAACGCGCCTCTACACCCGTATGATTGGTCGCGCCCGTGTGAACGTCCAAGTTATCGGTGCATCATCCCGAGTTATTGTCTTTTTTTCTGGAGTGGAATTCACACCAGTTATTAACTGCTGACGCGTGCCCTGTGTACACAGTCTCGCATGACCTTCCCGCTAGCACGGTCCAAAATTAGTTGAAACTGGATACGAATGATCCCGCGGGCGGCAAAATCTCCCGCCTCCTTCTAAAATTACCGCCACCTCGTGCACCCCTTCGCAGGAGTTGTGCAGCTCGGCCCACCATGTCAGGTAGTCGCGGGTGGACTCAGTCGGGCCGTGGGCGCACAGGGAAAGCTGGCGGGGCTTGGGCGGCCGCTTGTAGGTGCTGGTGAAGCTGCGGATGAAGACATCGGCGAAGTCCAGCCAGCTGTTGACGCTATAGGGCTTGAGGTTGTTCAGCAACGTCCGGGTCGTGCCATGGAGCATGAGCAGAACGTATTTCACGGGAATGCACTTGTTGTCATTTGCTATGCTGATGGTTGTGGAGTAGTCGACCAGCCAATCCTCCAGCTTCATGGAGTCGTTCTACTTGGGAGTATCTCGAGGGAGCGAGAACCCTTTGGGGAAGGGCTCGTCGCGAATGCGGGGGCATAAACAGGTCGGGCCGATAGCATCTTCTTCTTCTACCGCCAGGGACCGAGCCAGTCGGTCGATCCGGTGGCGGGCATCATTCTCTCCGACTCCTTCACGGGGGCCTAGCCGGCCTCCGAGAGTTGGGTGCGCAACAGGCGGCGGGGAAGCATGCCTCTCCCTGTGCGGGGGAGGCAGACGATCGTCCCGTCGTTCCACTGCTCGTGGGAGGCCGTCTTGGTCACGCTCGATCGTAATATGGGTGCGCCGACTGAGGCTAGCAGCCAGCTCTTGGTCTCGCCGGGCATGAGCTCCGCCTTTTGGGGACCAGGAGGTTGCCCCTTGCTCACGGCGGGGGGAGGATGATTCTCAGCTTGCACGTCGGGTTCCAGCACGCGGCGGCAAGCCTCCTGCTGGGCGGCTGCCGCGTCGAGGAGCTGCTGGACACGCGCCGTCATGCAGCATTGCTTGTCGCCCTCCAGGTGGTCCAGCTCGTCTGCCGCCACCTGGGGGGCGCGTAAGTTCTCCAACAGGGTGGTTTAAACTGGGCGTTCGGCTCCTAGCATGTTGGCGATGGCTGCGCCGTGCTGTCGAACCGTGCCCACTGAGGGAGTCCTGGATTAAGGGGTCCTCGGGCGTCCGGACTATGTAACATAGGTCGGACTAATGGGCTATGAAGATACAAGACAGAAGACTTCTTCCCATGTCCGGATGGGACTCTCCTTTGCGTGGATGGCAAGCTTGGCGTTCGGATATGTAGATTGCTTCCTTTGTAAACTGACTCTGTACGACCCTAGGCCCCTTCGGTGTCTATATAAACCAGAGGGTTTAGTCCGTAGAGCCAATCACAATCATACAGGCTAGACATCTAGGGTTTAGCCATTATGATCTCATGGTAGATCGACTCTTGTAACCCTCATATTCATCAAGATCAATAAAGTAGGAAGTAGGGTATTACCTCCATCAAGAGGGCCCGAATCGGGGTAAACATCGTGTCCCCCGTCTCCTGTTACCATCGACCCTAGACGCACAGCTCGAGACCCCCTACCCGAGATCCGACGGTTTTGACACCGACATTGGTGCTTTCATTGAGAGTACCGCTATGACGTCGAATACGGGATCGATGGCTCGCCTTGTCATCAAGGACAGCATCACCTCCGAAGGAGCCCTGGCCTCAGGCCAAACCCTCCGGTTGGGCGACTTTACCATGATCGCCTGTTCGGCCATTAAGCCGACGATGACTTCTCAGGTCATCGAAAATCACCTCCGTGTTGACTCTGAATACTCCAAACGGATGGATCCAGCGGAGTTGTCGTCTTTAAACGAACTCCTGGATCGCATCGCCGCCATGGGGGTCGCTACAGACTATGATCGGATTGGGCTTAAACCCGATCAAAGAGAAATCAAATCTCCGCAGATCACCCATCAGATAGCGGTCGTAGAGGAGCAAAACAACAACTCTTCCTCTATGTTGAAGAGGAACTATGTTCGGATTTCCGAGATCAAAGAGCCGGATACCTGTCTGCGGAACAACACTCACAGTCCTCCGAATCTAGAGTCGGACGTTGGGCCTGAAAAATCAGCCAACATCCCGGAGCCTGAACTATTAAGCTCAGAAGTTTTTCAAACTCCGGATCCCAAACTGGGTCAGGGTTCGGATTTAAATCCACCCACACACCACAAGAAATATTCGCCAAACAATTCCGACCCTCCGGATATATGCGACCTCACGTACATACGGCAGCAGTCTCGGGAAACAGTCCATCACTTTTGGGCCAGGTTCCTCCTTGTCAAAGACAAGATTAAAGATTGTCGTGATGAGGACGTGGTTTCAGTATTCTGCAATAATTGAACAGATGAAGGAATCCTCAACGTCATCAACCGCCGTCGCGTATTACACTTTGCTGACTTGGCAACTATAGTACAGAAGTACTGTGGAATGGAAAGCGCCTGGAAAACTCAGACAGCTCGCTGGGAACCCCCGGTTTCCACTCAACCTCTCAGGCGGGCGAAAAGGGTGCACCCTCGCGCAGCACCCGACCCCATATTGGAGAAAACTAAGCCCATTACGGACGCGGAACCGTTCTGGAGGGATGGCTCGATAAGCCATGCAAAATACACACGACACCGAACACCGAACCAACCCACGGCCTTAGAGCATGTTGGATACTCCGGCAAGTGGCCAGAAGCAGCGAGGATATCCTCACCAAAACCCCTTCAAAGCAACGTCCCCCGGACGACGGCGACGACCTCAGAGTATTGACGGTCTTCGAGACTTTCGCTTCAAACAATCAGCGCAAGAGGGCACTCCGCGACCTCGCCGAAGTCTGCCAAGTCGCAACAATAAGCCCCTGGAATGACAGGGCCATAACTTTCAATGCCAATGACGAACCAAAATTCTGGTCAGTCCGAGCACCAGCCGCCCTTGTCCTCAATCCAATTGTGGACGGCTTTCGGCTCACTAAAGTACTCATGGATGGCGGCAGCGGGCTAAACCTCATCTACGAGGACACACTCAATAAAATGGAAATATATAGGAGCCGCATCAAGCAAAGTAATACGACCTTCCAAGGGATTATTCCCAGCCGGGAAGCCCGATGCGTGGGGAAAATCACACTCGATGTTGTATTCGACACGCCGAAGAATTATCGGTCCAAAGAGATAACCTTCCAAGTGGCCCCTTTCAACAGTGGATATCACACCCTGTTGGGGCGAGATGCATTCACACGCTTCCAAGCTATACCTCATTACGGGTACATGAAGCTCAAGATGCCCGGGCCCAACGGTATTATCACTCTCGTCAGCGATCCGGACATAGCCCTCCGCGCTGAAAACAAAACGGCAGCCCTGGCCCTTGAGGCACTGTCTGAGGCCCTCGCGGCCGAGGAGTTAACCGCACTACGCTCCACGATGGATATAGACGGTGTAATCCTTGATAAGCGGTCCAAATCCACCTCCTTCAAACCAGCAGATGAAATAGTCAAATTTTAAGTCCACTTGACGGACCCCAGAAGACAGCTTCCATCAGGGCACAGTTGGACCCAGCGGTCGACGCCGCACTACGAGCGTTCCTGCACGAGAACTGGGACATATTTTCCTGGCGCCCTTCTGATATGCCAGGAATCCCACGCAGGTTGGCTGAACACAGTCTCAATATATTAAAAGGGTTATAAGCTAGTGAAGCAAACACTGCGGCGCTTTTCCGAACCCAAACGAAAAGCTATGGAGAGGAGCTAGCCAAGTTAATCGAGACCGGATTCATCAGAGAAATAAAACACCCGGACTGGCTAGCAAACCTGGTGATGGTGCCAAAGAAGGATAAATCCTGGCGCCTTGATACGTCTCCAATGTATCTATAATTTTTGATTGTTCCATGCTATTATATTATCTGTTTTGGATGTTTAATGGGCTTTACTAAGAACTTTTATATTATTTTTGGGACTAACCTATTAACAGAAGGCCCAGTGCAAATTGTTGTTTTTTTGCCTATTTCAGTGTTTCGCAGAAAAGGAATATCAAACGGAGTCCAAACGGAATGAAACCTTCGGGAGAGTTATTTTTGGAACAAACGTGATCCAGAGGACTTGGAGTGGACGTCAAGAAAGAAGCGAGGAGGCCACGAGGCAGGGAGGCGCGCCTGCCTCCCTGGGCGCGCCCCCACCCTCGTGGGCCCCTCGCAGCTCCACTGACCTACTTCTTCCTCCTATATATACCCATATACCCCAAAAACATCCAGGAGCACCACGAAACCCTATTTCCACCGCCGCAACCTTCTGTACCAGTGAGACCCCATCTTGGGGCCTTTTCCGGCGCTCCGCCGAAGGGGGGATCAATCACAGAGGGCTTCTACGTCAACACTATAGCCTCTCCGATGATGTGTGAGTAGTTTACCACAGACCTTCGGGTCCATAGTTATTAGCTAGATGGCTTCTTCTCTCTCTTTGGATCTCAATACAAAGTTCTCCTCGATCTTCTTGGAGATCTATTTGATGTAACTCTTTTTGTGGTGTGTTTGTCGAGATCCAATGAATTGTGGGTTTATGATCAAGATTATCTATGAACAATATTTGAATCTCCTCTGAATTCTTTTATGTATGATTGGTTATCTTTGCAAGTCTCTTCGAATTATCAGTTTGGTTTGGCCTACTAGATTGATATTTCTTGCAATGGGAGAAGTGCTTAGCTTTGGGTTCAATCTTGCGGTGTCCTTTCCCAGTGACAGCAGGGGCAGCAAGGCATGTATTGTATTGTTGCCATCGAGGATAAAAAGATGGGGTTTATATCATATTGCTTGAGTTTATCCCTCTACATCATGTCATCTTGCCTAATGTGTTACTCCGTTCTTATGAACTTAATACTCTAGATGCATGCTGGATAACGGTCGACGTGCGGAGTAATAGTAGTAGATGCAGAATCGTTTCGGTCTACTTGTCGCGGATGTGATGCCTATATACATGATCATGCCTAGATATTCTCATAATTATGCACTTTTCTATCAATTGCTCGACAGTAATTTGTTCACCCACCGTAATACTTATGCTATCTTGAGAGAAGCCACTAGTGAAACCTATGGCCCCCGGGTCCATTTTCCATCATATAAGTTTCCAATCTATTTTTACTTTGCATTCTTTACTTTCAGTTTATATCATAAAAATACCAAAAATATTTATCTTATTATCTCTATCATATCTCACTTTTGCAAGTGGCCGTGAAGGGATTGACAACCCCTTTATCGTGTTGGTTGCAAGGTTCTTATTTGTTTGTGTAGGTACGAGGCGACTTGTGTGTAGTCTCCTACTGGATTGATACCTTGGTTCTCAAAATTTGAGGGAAATACTTACGCTAGTTTGCTGCATCACCATTTCCTCTTCAAGGGAAAAACCAACGCAAGCTCAAGAGGTAGCATGCATGTGCGTCGATTTCAAAGACCTCAACAAGGCCTGCCCTAAGGATCCCTTCCCCCTCCCCTGCATCGATCAAATTATTGATGCTACTGCAGGACACGACTCACTGTGTTTCCTCGACACATACTCCGGATACCATCAAATCAAAATTAAGGAATCCGATCAAGCCGCAACGGCATTTATTACCCCATACGGGCCTTTCTGCTTCAACACTATGCCCTTTGGGCTTAAAAACGTCGGCGCCACCTACCAACGCATGATTCAAACATGCCTGGAGAAGCAAATCGGCAAGACAGTTGAAGCATATGTAGATGACGTCGTCATCAAGACTAGGCGCATCGATTCACTAATAGATGATCTGCGTCTCACATTCGACAACCTTCGTACATATGACATCAAGCTCAATTCAGAAAAGTGTGTTTTCGGCGTTCCTGCTGGAAAACTGTTGGGCTTCATCGTTTCCAATAGAGGAATTGAGGAAAATCCAGCCAAAATCCGAGCTTTGTCACAATTGGCTACACCAACAGACCTTAAACAGGTCCAAAAGCTAGCCGGATGCGTAGCAGCTTTAAGCCGCCTTATATCCAGACTAGGAGAAAAGGCATTGCCACTTTATCGCCTTCTCCGACGCATTGACCACTTCGAGTGGACCGATGCGGCAACGACCGGACTGGAAGAAATAAAGGCTCTTTTAGCGAGCAACCAAATCCTGGCCGCGCCAAACGTCAGCAAACCTATGTTATTATACATATCTGCAACTCACCAGGTGGTGAGTGCGGTGCTCGTCGTTGAGCGAGAGGAGGATGGACACAAATTCCCACTTCAGAAACCAGTATACTACGTATCCACCATCCTCACGCCATGCAAATCCCGGTACCCTCGTTACCAAAAGATAGCATGTGCGGTCTTCATGGCATCCCGGAAGCTACGACACTACTTCCAGGAGTGCTCGATCACGGTGGCTTCCGAAGTACCACTCAATGACATAATAAACAACCGTGACGCTACGGGCCGGATTGCTAAGTGGGCCATTAAGCTCCTGCCATTCGATATAACATACAAACCACGCCGAGCCATTAAATTCCAAGTATTGGCCGACTTCGTCGCCGAATGGACAGAGGCCGAACTCCCTAAAGAGTACGGCACATATTCCAACTGGGTCATGTGCTTCAATGGCTCTAAAATGTTGGCCGGTTTAGGAGCAGGTGTCGTTTTAACGTCCCCCACTGAAGACACAGTCCAGTACATACTCCAAATATTATACACAGACTCCAACAATGCAACCTAATACAAGGCCTTATTGCATGGTCTTCGGATGGCTACCTCCATGGGCATACAACGCCTGGAGGTGCGTGATGTCTACTACACAACCTTCTTCTTGTAGACGTTGTTGGGCCTCCAAGTGTAGAGGTTTGTAGGACAGTAGCAAATTTCCCTCAAGTGGATGACCTAAGGTTTATCAATCCGTGGGAGGCGTAGGATGAAGATGGTCTCTCTCAAACAACCCTGCAACCAAATAACGAAGAGTCTCTTGTGTCCCCAACACACCCAATACAATGGTAAATTGTATAGGTGCACTCGTTCGGCGAAGAGATGGTGATACAAGTGCAATATGGATGGTAGATATAGGTTTTTGTAATCTGAAAATATAAAAACAGCAAGGTAACAAGTGGTAAAAGTGAGCGTAAACGGTATTACAATGCTAGGAAACAAGGCCTAGGGTTCATACTTTCACTAGTGCAAGTTCTCTCAACAATAATAACATAATTGGATCATATAACTATCCCTCAACATGCAACAAAGAGTCACTCCAAAGTCACTAATAGTGGAGAACAAACAAAGAGATTATGGTAGGGTACGAAACCATCTCAAAGTTATTCTTTCCAATCAATCTATTGGGCTATTCCTATAAGTGTCACAAACAGCCCTAGAGTTCGTACTAGAATAACACCTTAAGACAAAAATCAACCAAAATCCTAATGTCACCTAGATACTCCAATGTCACCTCAAGTATCTGTGGGTATGATTATACGATGTGCATCACACAATCTCAGATTCATCTATTCAACCAACACATAGAACCTCAAAGAGTGCCCCAAAGTTTCTACAGGAGAATCAAGACGAAAACGTGTGCCAACCCCTATGCATAAGTTCATGGGAAGAACCCGCAAGTTGATCACCAAAACATACATCAAGTGAATCACGTGATATCCCATTGTCACCACAGATATGCATGGCAAGATATACATCAAGTGTTCTCAAATCATTAAAGACTCAATCCGATAAGATTACTTCAAAGAGAAAAGTCAATCCATTACAAGAGAGTAGAGGGGGAGAAGCAACATAAGATCCAACTATAATAGCAAAGCTCGCGATACATCAAGATCGTGCCAAATCAAGAACACGAGAGAGAGAGATCAAACACATAGCTACTCGTACATACCCTCAGCCCCGAGGGTGAAGTACTCCCTCCTCGTCATGGAGAGCGCCGGGATGATGAAGATGGCCACCGGTGAGGGTTCCCCCCTCCGGCAGGGTGCCGGAACAGGGTCCCAATTGGTTTTTGGTGGCTACAGAGGCTTGCGGCGACGGAACTCCCGATCTATTCTGTTCTCTGAAGTTTTTAGGGTATATGGGTATATATAGGAGGAAGAAGTATGTCAGGGGAGCCACGAGAGGCCCATGAGGGTGGAGGGCGCGGCCTAGGGGGGTGGGCGTGCCCCCTACCTCGTGGCTTCCTCATTGCCTCTTTGACATGGACTCCAAATCTCCCCGGTTGCTTTCCTTCCAAAACTAACTTCTCCAGAAGATTTCATTCCGTTTCGACTCCGTTTGCTATTCCTTTTCTTCGAAACACTGAAATAAGGGAAAAACAGAAACTAGCACTGGGCTCTGGGTCAATAGGTTAGTCCCAAAAGTAATATAAAAGTGTTTAATAAAGCACATAAACATCCAAAACAGATAATATAATAGCATGGAACAATCAAAAAATTATAGATAGGTTGGAGACGTATCACCATCCCCAAGCTTAATTCCTGCTCGTCCTCGAGTAGGTAATGATAAAAACAGAATTTTTGATGTGGAATGCTACTTGGCATAATTTCAATGTAATTCTTCTTACTTGTGGTATGAATATTCAGATCCATAAGATTCAAGACAAAAGTTTAATATTGACATAAAAATAATAATACTTCAAGCATACTAACTAAGAAATTATGTCTTCTCAAAATAACATGGCCAAAGAAAGTTATCCCTACAAAATCATATATTCTGGCTATGCTCTATCTTCACCACACAAAATATTTAAATCATGCACAACCCCTATGACAAGCCAAGCAATTGTTTCACACTTTTGACGTTCTCAAACTTTTTCAATCTTCACGAAATACATGAGCGTGAGCCATGGACATAGCACTATATGTGGAATAGAATGGTGGTTGTGGAGAAGACAAAAAGGAGAAGATAGTCTCACATCAACTAGGTGTATCAACGGGCTATGGAGATGCCCATCAATAGATATCAATGTGAGTGAGTAGGGATTGCCATGCAACGGATGCACTAGAGCTATAAGCATATGAAAGCTCAACAAAAGAAACTAAGTGGGTGTGCATCCAACTCGCTTGCTCACGAAGACCTAGGGCATTTTTGAGGAAGCCCATCATTGGAATATACAAGCCAAGTTCTATAATCAAAAATTCCCACTAGTATATGAAAGTAATAACATAGGAGACTCCCTATCATGAAGATCGTGGTGCTACTTTGAAGCACAAGTGTGGTAAAAGGATAGTAGCATTGTCCCTTCTCTCTTTTTCTCTCATATTTTTTTATTTGGGCCTTTCTCTTTTTTTATGGCCTCTTTTTTTCTTTTTTTTCTTTTTCGTCCGTAGTCTCATCCCGACTTGTGGGGGAATCATGGTCTCTATCATCCTTTCCTCACTAGGACAATGCTCTAATAATGATGATCATCACACTTCTATTTACTTACAACTCAAGAATTACAACTCGATACTTAGAACAAAATATGACTCTCTATGAATGCCTCCGGCGGTGTACCGGGATGTGCAATGAATCAAGAGTGACATGTATGAAAGAATTATGAACGGTGGCTTTGCCACAAATACAGTATCAACTACATGATCATGCAAAGCAATATGACAATGATCGAGCATGTCATAGTAAACGGAACGGTGGTAAGTTGCATGGCAATATATCTCGGAATGGCTATGGAAATGCCATGATAGGTAGGTATGGTGGCTGTTTTGAGGAAGGTATATGGTGGGTGTATGATACCGGCAAAAAGTGCGCGGTTTTAGAGAGGCTAGCAATGGTGGAAGGAAGAAGAGTGCGTATAATCCATGGACTCAACATTAGTCATAAAGAACTCATATACTTATTGCAAAAATCTACAAGTTATCAAATCAAAGTATTACGCGCATGCTCCTAGGGGGATAGATTGGTAGGAAAATACCATCGCTCGTCCCCGACCGCCACTCATAAGGAAGACAATCAATAAATAAATTATGCTCCGACTTCGTCACATAACGATTTACCATATGTGCATGCTACGGGAATCACAAACTTTAATAGAAGTATCTCTCAATTTCACAACTACTCAACTAGCATGACTCTAATATCACCATCTTTATATCTCAAAACAATTATCAAGCATCAAACTTTTCTTAGTATTCAACACACTCATAAGAATTTTTACTAATCTTGAATACCAAGCATATTAGGATTATTTAAGCAAATTACCATGCTATTTAAGACTCTCAAAATAATCTAAGTGAAGCATGAGAGTTCATCTATTTCTCTAAAATTTAACCACCGCCATGCTCTAAAAGGATATAAGTGAAGCACTAGAGCAAATAACAAACTACTCCAAAAAGATATGAGTGAAGATCAATGAGTAGTTAAATAATTATGTAGCTATGTGAAGACTCTACCATTTAAGACTTTCAGATCTTGGTATTTTATTCAAACAGCAAGCAAAGCTAAAGAAAATAAAATGACGCTCCAAGCAAAACACATATCACGTGGTGAATAAAAATATAGCTCCAAGTAAAGTTACCGATGGAAGTAGACGAAAGAGGGGATGCCATCCGGGGCATCCCCAAGCTTAGGCTCTTTGTCATCCTTGAATATTATGTTGGGGTGCCTTGGGACTCCTTATTCCATAGTCCAGCGAATCTTTACCCAAAACTTGAAAACTTCACAACACAAAACTTAACAGAAAATCTCGTGAGCTCCGTTAGCGAAAGAAAACAAAACACCACTTCAAGGTACTGTAATGAACTCATTCTTTATTTATATTGGTGTTAAACCTACTGTATTCCAACTCCTCTATGGTTTATAAACTCTATTACTAGCCATAGCGTCATCAAAATAAGCAAGCAACACACGAAAAACAGAATCTGTCAAAAACAGAATAGTCTGTAGTAATCTGTAACCAAGGAAAACTTCTGGAACTCCAAAAATTCTAAAATAAATTGGTGGACCTGAGGAATTTGTCTAGTAATCATCTGCAAAAATAATCAACTAAATATCACTATCCAGTAAAACGTTGAAGCTAATCTCGTGAGCGCTAAAGTTTCTGTTTTTTACAGCATGATCATAAAGACTTTACCCAAGTCTTCCCAGAGGTTTTATTTGGAAAAAACACTAATTAAAACACAAAACCACATCTAAACAGAAGCTAGGTGGATTATTTATTCCTAAACAGAACCAAAAAGTAAGAAACTGAAATAAAATTGGGTTGCCTCCCAACAAGCGCTAACGTTTAACGCCCCTAGCTAGGCATGATGATTTCAATGATGCTCACAAAAAGATAAGAATTGAAACATAAAGAGAGCATCATGAAGAATATGACTAGCACATTTAAGTCTAACCCACTTCCTATGCATAGGGATTTTGTGAGCAAACAACTTATGGGAACAATAATCAACTAGCATAGGAAGGCAAAACAAGCATAACTTCAAAATTTTAAGCACATAGAGAGGAAACTTGATATTATTGCAATTTCTACAAGCATATATTCCTCCCTCATAATAATTTTCAGTAGCATCATGAATTAATTCAACAATATAACCAGCACCTAAAGCATTCTTTTCATGATCTACAAGCATAGAAATTTTACTACTCCCCACATAAGCAAAATTCTTCTCATTCAGAATAGTGGGAGTATCATAAGAGACTTGAATACTATAAATTGTTTACACATTAAAAGAGTAATGTTCAGAAAAAGGGTGATCACAATCATGACAAGTTTTATAAATATAATCATCACTACTTTTTATAGCATAAGTTTCATCACAATAATCATCATAAGTAGCAACTTTGTTCTCATCATAATCGATTGAAACCTCTTTCGGAATAGTGGATACATCACTAAATAAAGTCATGACCTCTCCAAATCCACTTTCATAAATATTATAAGATTCAACATCCTCCAAAATAGTGGGATCATTACTTCCTAAATTTGACACTCTTCCAAACCCACTTTCATCAATATAATCATCATAGGTAGAAGGCATGCTATCATCATAACAACTTTGCATATCAAAACTTGGGAGGCTAAAAATATCATCATTATTAAACATAGTGTCGGGGCGGACGGCGTCCCCCGCGAGCACCTATGGGGCCGGAGCCCCTTTCGTTGTCCGGTGAGGGGGCGGAGGGAGCACGGAGAGCAGATCGAGGCGAGCACACGGGCGGTTTACCCAGGTTCGGGCCGCGATGGACGCGTAAAACCCTACTCCTGCTTGGTTGTATTGAACTGGGGAGCTCGGGAGCTTGGAGAGCTAGCTGCACCGAGCGTATGGCTGTCTGGATTCCGAATCTCCGAACCTCCGAACCCCCTCTACGTTGCACACGGGCCTCCTTTTATAGCGCAAAGGGGTCACCGACAGGTGTCAACGTAAGAGAAAGGGGTAAAAGTGTAAAAGGGGTGGAAGTTGTAACAGTGCGGGAACAGTGGCGCTACAGTGCGGCACAGTGTTATCATACCTACTTCTGACGGTAGGGGACAAGGGCATTCAATGCCCGTCACGGTCGCCTGGACAGCACCGAGGCGGACCGTTAGGTGCGCCACCGCTCGCCACGGTGGTGGCTGCATGCCACCGCATACCCCAGGCTGCGCGGTGCCCCGCCACGTGCCTTTGGAGGAAACCCCAGAGCGACGCGTGGGCGGGTGAGCTGGAGCGCAGTCCTGAGGTGGCGATTTGCCGCGGCAAGTGGCTTGCCGCGGGGGTCGTCTTCCTGTGCCTGATAGCTTGCCGGCTATCAGGCCTTGCCGGGGCGCATGGCGCGCCGTGGCGGGCTTCTCTTGTGGTGCCTGGGTTCGGCCTTCCCGACAAGCTCCTCTTGTCGGGGTCTCGATCTTCTGTCTCTTATACTTTGTTCTTGGATGGTATTACACGGGCTCAGTCGTCCCGGCAAGCTCCTCTTGCCGGGGTCTTGTCTTCTTGGCCCGGCAAGCTCCTCTTGCCGGGGGCCTTGTCTTCTTGGCCCGGCAAGCTCCTCTTGCCGGGGGCCTTGTCTTGAATGCTTGGTCTTCTCTTGGCGCTTCCTGGGCGGGCCTCGCCGCAGGGTGCTACAACTGCCCGTGCACAAGTCTGGGGTACTAAGGTACCCCTACTTTAGTACACCGACACATAGCATCCCCAAGCTTGGGACAAACATTAATTTCAGCAAATATATTATCAAATATGTCATCCTCATCAAACATAGCTTCCCCAAGCTTGGGCTTTTTCATATCATAAGCATAATCACTCTCATCATTAATAGTATGGATAGCACCAATAGTATAGCAATTATCATATTCTTCCAAGCAAGTGCCAAAAAGATTTTCAAGCTCATAAGAAGTATCATTATCTTCCCAATCATAATCATCACAACAAGCAATTGGCATAACGAGATTATCATCAAGTGCATCATCTTCCACAATTATTTTTGATTCATTTTCATGAGGCACAAAAATAATAGGAGCAACATTATTTGGGAGATATACCTTTTTACCTCTCTTCCTTTTTCTTTTCTTCATCTTCACCACATCATGTGTGGGTTCAATCCTATTTTTGGAGCTCCTTATTAATGAGATTGGTTGAATAGAAGGCTCCTCCTTGTTACCTAATTCATCATAAGAAATAATAGGAGGATATTGGGAAGTCTCTTCCCTTTCGTTAGCATTCTCTTCATCTTCTATTTGTTTTCTTTTCTTTATGTAATTGGCAATATAGGGATTTTCAATGCAATTCACCGCACAATACATATAAATCTTTTCTAGATCAATATCGAGGAATTTCTTGAGGTTATATTATGGAATAAACTTAGTTTGACGTTTCAATTCTTCATAACCCAAAAGTAGACTAAGTTCATTATGATGTGCAAGGGAAATCAAGTCATCACAATTTTTGGACATGATTCGATCATTAAAAAATTTGCATTTGATATTTAAATGACCATGTTCATTGCAAAGTTCACAAGTACGGTAAAGATATTTTAAATTTTCAGCACTCACATTTAGCCTTTCTTGCAACCATTTAGTTTCTAAATACTTATGCCTCTTGCAATATCTAGCTTCCTTATTTGGTGTGTACTTGCAAACCCAATGCACTCCACAAAAATTGACATGTTTATAGGAGACATTTTCATCATAACTAGTGCAACCATTGTTAGTACCATGGATATTCAAGGAGTTCGTACTAACAACATTGAAATCATGCTCATCATTCAAAGATTTAGTGCCAAACATTTTAATGCATTCTTCTTCTAACACTTTGGCACAATTTTCCTTTCCATCATACTCACGAAAGATATTAAAAAGACGAAGCGTACGAGACAAACTCAATTCCATTTTTTTGTAGTTTTATTTTATAAACTAAACTAGTGCTAAAACAAGAAACAAAAAGATTCGATTGCAAGATCTAAAGATATACCTTCAAGCACTCACCTCCCCGGCAACGGCGCCAGAAACTGCTTGATGTCTACTACACAACCTTCTTCTTTTAGACGTTGTTGGGCCTCCAAGTCCAGAGGTTTGTAGGACAGTAGCAAATTTCCCTCAAGTGGATGACCTAAGGTTTATCAATCCGTGGGAGGCGTAGGATGAAGTTGGTCTTTCTCAAACAACCCTGCAACCAAATAACGAAGAGTCTCTTGTGTCCCCAACACACCCAATACAATGGTAAATTGTATAGGTGCACTAGTTCGGCGAAGAGATGGTGATACAAGTGCAATATGGATGGTAGATGTTGGTTTTTGTAATATGAAAATATAAAAACAGCAAGGTAACATGTGGTAAAAGTGAGCGTAAACGGTATTGCAATGCTAGGAAACAAGGCCTAGGGTTCATACTTTCACTAGTGCAAGTTCTCTCAACAATAATAACATAATTAGATCATATAACTATCCCTCAACATGCAACAAAGAGTCACTCCAAAGTCACTAATAGCGGAAAACAAACGAAGAGATTATGGTAGGGTACGAAACCACCTCAAAGTTATTCTTTCCAATCAATCCGTTGGGCTATTCCTATAAGTGTCACAAACAGCCCTAGAGTTCATACTAGAATAACACCTTAAGACACAAATCAACCAAAACCCTAATGTCACCTAGATACTCCAATGTCACCTCAAGTATCCGTGGGTATGATTATACAATATGCATCACACAATCTCAGATTCATCTATTCAACCAACACATAGAACCTCAAAGAGTGCCCCAAAGTTTCTACTAGAGAATCAAGACGAAAACGTGTGCCAACCCCTATGCATAAGTTCATGGGTAGAACCTGCAAGTTGATCACCAAAACATACATCAAGTGAATCACGTGATATCCCATTGTCACCACAGATATGCACGGCAAGACATACATCAAGTGTTCTCAAATCATTAAAGACTCAAGCCGATAAGATTACTTCAAAGGGAAAACTCAATCCATTACAAGAGAGTAGAGGGGGAGAAGCAACATAAGATCCAACTATAATAGCAAAGCTTGCGATACATCAAGATCGTGCCAAATCAAGAACGCGAGAGAGAGAGATCAAACACATAGCTACTGGTACATACCCTCAGCCACGAGGGTGAACTACTCCCTCCTCGTCATGGAGAGCGCCGGGATGATGAAGATGGCCACCGGTGAGGGTTCCCCCCTCCGGCAGGGTGCCGGAATAGGGTCCCGATTGGTTTTTGGTGGCTACAGAGGCTTGCGGCGGCGGAACTCCCGATCTATTTTGTTCTATGAAGTTTTTAGTATATATGGGTATATATAGGGGGAAGAAGTACGTCAGGGGAGCCACGAGGGGCCCACGAGGGTGGAGGGCGCGCCCCCTACCTCGTGGCTTCCTCGTTGCCTCTTTGACATGGACTCGAAGTCTCCCAGGTTGCTTTCCTTCCAAAAATAACTTCTCCAGAAGATTTCATTCTGTTTTGACTCTGTTTGATATTCCTTTTCTTTGCAACACTGAAACAAGGGAAAAAACAAAAACTGGCACTAGGATCTGGGTCAATAGGTTAGTCCCAAAAGTAATATATAAGTGTTTAATAAAGCCCATAAACATCCAAAACAGATAATATAATAGCATGGAACAATCAAAAATTATAGATACGTTGGAGACGTATCAGTGCGCGGGGATTCTAATATCACAATATCCCAAATAAATGGAGACTTCGACGCCAAGGATCCGAAGATGGCGGCCTATCGTAACACCATACTCAAAATATCAGCTCGGTTCGAGGGACTCGAGTTTCATCATGTGGCTCGAGAAAGTAATCAAGCGGCGGACATCCTTGCTCGCATGGGCGCCAAGCGTGACCCCGTCCCGCCTAACATCTTTTTGGAAAGGCTCTTCAAGCCATCCATGGTGTGGCAGGATGAGAGCGGCAACACTAGCCGGATCCGGTGACACCCCCAGATTCCAAACACAATACCGATATCATCTGGGGCTCAGCCACTGAGATAACACCATCGGCCCATCTAATAATGGCAGTAATTGCCCCATGGACTGAGCCCTTCTTGGCCTATGTTAATAGGTGAGAGCTCCCTGAGGACCAGAATGTGGCTCGCTGCATTGTTCGGCGCTTGAAAGCCTACAAGGTCCATGACGGAGAGCTCTACAAGAAAAGTGCTACCTGAGTCCTTCAAAGGTGTGTCTCCGAAGAAGAGAGACGGCAGCTCCTGGCCAAAATCCATGCTGGCCTCGACGGTCACCACGCCGTAGCTCGGGCCCTTGTAAGTAAGGCTTTCCGTACATGTTTCTTTTGGCCGACGGCCCGAGCAGATGCACAGGACCTGGTCCAACATTGTGTCGGATGCCAGCTCTTCGCCAATCAAAGCCATATGTCGCCTACTGCTCTACAAACAATCCCCAATACTTGGCCTTTTGTGGTCTGGGGGCTTGATATGGTCGGACCCCTTAAAGGAGGAAGCCATAAGAAAAAGTATCTGCTAGTCATGGTAGATAAATTCACCAAATGGATAGAGGCCAAACCAGTGAAAACGACCGAAGCTGGACCGGTGATAGACTTTATATCCGGTGTCGTGCACCGTTATGGTGTCCCACACAGCATCAACACCGATAACGGCTCCAATTTCACAGCCGATGAAGTGAAATCCGGGTGTGCTAAATTGGGCGTTAAGCTCGATTACGCCTCGGTCTATGATCCACAAACAAATGGTCAAGTCGAACGACCTAATGGTCTTATTATGAGCGGCATTAAGCCCAGACTAGTGCAGTCTTTGAAAGAATCAGAAAAGCACTAGGTGGAGGAGCTCGACTCCATACTCTGGGGGCTGCGGACCATGCCCAATTGCACTACTGGATACACACCATTCTTCATGGTGTACGGCGCAGAGGCCGTTTTGCCCGGCGACATCATTCATGACTCACCTCGAGTGCCCATGTATGAAGAGAGAGAAGCCGAGTTGGATCGGCAGGACAGTCCATATGCCTTGGAGGAGGAGCGCGACGTTGCAAAAGCCTGTTCTGCATTCTATCAACAACAGGCTCGCAGATATCAAAGCAGAGAGGTGCGGGCCAGGACTTATAATGTTGGTGAACTCGTTCTACGCTTGCCAGAAAAGAAAAAGGACAAACTCAAGCCCAAGTGGGAGCGTACCGCCTGCGTGATGCATCGGACAATCGCTTAGAGCCGAACCCGTGGAACGCCGCCAGACTCCAAAGACTAGCTATGCCTAGAGCTGGACTCTTTGTTCGTTTTCTTCTCCCTTTGTCTCCATTTTTTCCCTCTCTTTAACCGTTTTTTAGCTTTAAGCTCTTGTGCGGCTAAACCGCGTACCCATGACGTACACATCCTTAAATGTATACGCCCATAATGCCTGGGGGCTTCTTTTACAGAAAACTTATTATTATTATCTTCCGAGCATCAAGCTCCACACATATGTGTCCTTTCCTCATATGTACCTTTTCTTTGCCATTATATGCACCGTTATGACTTAAGTTTTGGCCAAGCTAGGTTGCCTGGCTCCTGTGCTTATGCCCTACGTTCCCGTTTGTTCAGCTAGGGCATAAAGGGAGCACCTCTGCGATTGTTACAGACGGGTCATCCGGACGTGTACCTCAGACTGGGTGAAGCCGAAAGCTAGCGTTCTTAAGGGAATATTCGGTCGGCGGACTAAAGATGTTTTACATTCATTACACTATGAACCCCCGGATGTTACGTATACTGCGACTTTTCGATCACAGTTCGGACATGCATACCAACGCATGTTCACCTAGGGAAAGGAACCCTTAACGGAACTATTCTCCCTGGAAGATGTTTCTTACATTCAACATGTAGTATAACATAGCTAGTTGGATACAAATTGTCTGTTCAAGCAACTATGACCCCCATGCCTGGTTTCCAAGCATACCCCAGTCTATATTACCGTTACGCTATTCAGAAACACTCTGCGCCTTCGGTTCCAGAGGTTGAAGCGAAAAGGTCGGCCATGACAATCGTTTTACAATCCGGCTAGGGACAAATTTGTCAATTGAAGTACATGGTCACTTGGACTCAAAAACTTCTTCCTCTATGCCATCTAATAGGCTATCTAGCTTACAATCCTGTAGGGAATACTTGGCGGCTATCTTTACTTGGTCATATACCAGACTGACTGGAATTTCTTTTCCATCTGACCCCAACGGTCCGACCCGCGCCACATGATTCGGGTCAGCGCATGTTCGCCTGCGGCCAGTTGCCTTTTGGCCTCTTGTTCGCCCACCTGCGCGACTTTCAGTTCCCCTTCCAGTTGATTTGTTGATCCTGTCATCGGAAACGCAAAAGTATTAACATTACTAGTATATGATTACATTTTTCTGGATGGAAGGGAATATTACCAGGCATTGCCTTCTTGGATTTCTCCAGTTCGGCGGTAACCGCAGCCAGCTGATACGTCTCCAACGTATCTATAATTTTTTATTGCTCCATGCTATGTTATCTACTGTTTTGGGCAATATTGGGCTTTATTATCCATTTTTATATTATTTTTGGGACTAACCTATTAACCGGAGGCCCAGCCCAGAATTGCTGTTTTTTGCCTATTTCAGTGTTTCAAAGAAAAGGAATATCAAACAGAGTCGAAACGGAACGAAATCAACTAGAGAAGTTATTTTTGGAAGGAGAGCTACCGGATGGACTTGGACCCCACATCAGGAGCAAAGGGAGGTGCCCACGAGGGTAGGGGCGCCCCCCCTAGGGCGCGCCCCCTGCCTCGTGGGGCTCCCGAAGCTCCACTGACGTACTTCTTGCACCCATATATACTCACGTACCCTAAAACTTCCAGAACAGAGATTAGATCGGGAGTTCCGCCGCCGCAAGCCTCTGTAGCCACCAAAAACCTCTCGGGACCCTGTTCCGGCACCCTGCCGGAGGGGGGAACCCTCACCGGTGGCCATCTTCATCATCCCGGTGCTCTCCATGACGAGGAGGGAGTAGTTCACCCTCGGGGCTGAGGGTATGTACCAGTAGCTATGTGTTTGATCTCTCTCTCTCTCTCTCGTGTTCTTGATTTGGCACGATCTTTATATATCGCGAGCTTTGCTATTATAGTTGGATCTTATGTTTCTTCTCCCCCTCTACTCTCTTGTAATGGATAGAGTTTTCCCTTTGAAGTTATCTTATCGGATTGAGTCTTTAAAGATTTGAGAACACTTGATGGATGTCTTGTCGTGCGTATCTGTGGTGACAATGGGATATCACGTGATTTACTTGATGTATGTTTTTGTGATCAACTTGCGGGTTCTGCCCATGAACCTATGCATAGGGGTTGGCACACGTTTTCGTCGTGATTCTCCGGTAGAAACTTTGGGGCACTCTTTGAGGTTCTATGTGTTGGTTTGAATAGATGAATCTGAGATTGTGTGATGCATATCGTATAATCATACCCACAGATACTTGAGGTGACATTGGAGTATCTAGGTGACATTAGGGTTTTGGTTGATTTGTGTCTTAAGGTGTTATTATAGTACTAACTCTAGGGTTGTTTGTGACACTTATAGGAATAGCCCAACGGATTGATTGGAAAGAATAACTTTGAGGTGGTTTCGTACCCTACCATAATCTCTTCGTTTGTTTTCCGATATTAGTGACTTTGGAGTGACTCTTTGTTGCATGTTGAGGGATAATTATATGATCCAGTTATGTTATTATTGTTGAGAGAACTTGCACTAGTGAAAGTATGAACCCTAGGCCTTGTTTCCTATCATTGCAATACCGTTTACGCTCACTTTTACCACTTGTTACCTTGCTGTTTTTATATTTTTAGTTTACAAAAACCTATATATACCATCCATATTGCACTTGTATCACCATCTCTTCGCCGAACTAGTGCACCTATACAATTTACCATTGTATTGGGTGTGTTGGGGACACAAGAGACTCTTTGTTATTTGGTTGTAGGATTGTTTGAGAGAGACCATCTTCATCCTACGCCTCCCACGGATTGATAAACCTTAGGTCATCCACTTGAGGGAAATTTGCTATTGTCCTACAAACCTCTGCACTTGGAGGCCCAACAACGTCTAAAGAAGAAGGTTGTGTAGTAGACATCACCAGCCGGGTCTAACACTTTTCCAGCTCTTGAGACAGCAGGCTATTCTTCTCCGTGAGTGCTTGATTATACAATGATCCTTAAATCAGTTGTATCAACTGCTTCAAGTCTCGGGGGCTACTGGTATATGATTACCAAATCCGTACAATGCGTACTTACCCTCATATCTTTTAAATGCTGGTCCGTGGCTCTCGCAAGCCCATCCCGAACAGCTTAGATGTATGCATCGGCCGATATGAAGGCATTAAATGCCTCTTTTGTAAAGTTGGGGTCGCGGAGAGCGGCCTTCCGGCGCTGATGATTCATGGCATTATCCACTTCAGAGTTCATGACGGACACGTCATCAGAATCCTCTGTGGAAGGATAATCCGGCGTCACTCCCGTGTCAGCCTCCGTCCTTAAGGCAGGGTCTGGAACCTGACTGGTGGAGGCGCGACCGGCAGGATCCACGGACATAGTCCGGCGCACACTCTTCCTGATAATACACAGCGGATAATATCACAGTTCGATGTGACTGCCAAGGGGCATATTTAAAGTCATACCTCTTTGATGAAGGCTCGGTCGTGTTGTCCTTTTCCTTTCTCTTCAAAGACCCACCCGGCGTAGGCGCCCCTCTCTTATGAGACGCCTCTGGTGCGGCATGACGCGTCGAGCACCTCCCCTTCGGAGCACGAGATAGTGCGGTGGGTGAGGCATAATGAGGAAGCTGTTTCAGAGGAAATGTCTCCTGGCTACTTACATGTGAGGCAGGAAGGAGGCCAGGATAATCGGCCACGATGGCCACTTCTGTGCCATCATAACCCGCCTGGTAGAAGACTCCCTCCTGGAGTTCTACAAATATGTCCGGATCCTCTTCAAATCCGGGATCGAGGTCTCGATTATGGTCCTCCGGCTGTGGAGCGGGGGTATAGATCCCCGCGATAGCCATCCTCCATTCCTGTTAGAAATAAATGAGTAAATGTCAATCAAACATGACTCGGGGAAGGGATTGAGTAAGGATGTAGGATTAAAGCTCACCCAGCTAGGGGATTGTACATGGAGAATCCCTCTTGGCGCTTAAGGCGAGTGAACTCCTCTTTCTCCCCCTTTATGCAGATCGGCCAATATTGTGGCCAGGGCGGCAGGAGTGTCCGGACCTTTCCGTTCGCAGCGTGAGGCGTCGTCTTCCCCATTGTAGTGCCACATGGGGAGTCCTCTGAATTGGAGTGGATGAACACCCCACACTATGGAAGTTGACATTACCGCAATTATTGATAATCCGGACTGAGCGAGTATCCTTATCTTGCCCATGAACTGATGGACTTCTGCGCTATCCTCCTCCTCGAGGCTCCGAGGACGCCAGCTGTGACGTTTCTTCAACGGAGCACTTGAAAGTTCAAGAAGACCCATTCGAAGTGGGTCTGGGAGAGCGACATCCTCGATATAAAACCATTCTGAGGGCCACTCTTCGGGCGCCTTCTTCGGCGTGCCGGACAGGTATCCGGTCCCGGCTATACGCCATATCTCGGCACTACCCACCTCTAATACCGATCCCTTTTGGGTATAATGGACGAGGCAGAATAGCTTCCTCCATAACTCAAAATGGGCCTCACAGCCCAGGAATAGCTCAGAAAGAGCGACAGAACTCGCGATATGCAGGATGGAGGCAGGAGTGAAGTTGTGCAACTGGAGGTTGTAGTACTCCAAGACACCTCGGAGGAAAGGGTGGATTGGGAACCCGGTGCCTCTCAACAAGTAGGAAACAAAGCACACTCGTTCCCCCCTAGTCGGATTGGGGAAATTTTTTGCCTGGGCCTCACCACCGAAGGAGGTAAATCCTGCCCGAATAGGGACTAGATCCGCGGTGGGAAGAAATCCCTGCGTTTGAAGCTTAATCAGCTGATCATGGGATACAAAACATCTCTCCCAAGCACCTTTTTCGGAGCCATGGGGGTGGGAGGAAGAACTGGGAACACTGGTCATGTTGGGATGGTTTCTCCTAGTGAGCTCTAAGGATTTTCCGCTTGATGTAGAATGGGATCTGAGATCCAATCCCTTTAAATAGATGCCTTTCTTACATGGCCTGGGTGTTATGTGCAAAAAATACCCTGACCTCTCGTATCCGCTCGACACGTGGAAGCAGAATCAATGGAGGCGCAGAAGCCAAAGGGTGTGTCATTAAAACACAAACCGAGTACAACTTTTTGGGTCGGGTACTTTGAAGTAATCGGAGAAGGAACCCGCCTTGCAATGCCGAAGACAATCAGCGCGGCGGATACATCGTCATTGAAGCTTGGTTCGGGGGCTACTGAGGGAGTCCTCGATTAAGGGATCCTCGGGTGTCCGGACTATGTAATATAGGCCGGACTAATGGGCTATGAAGATACAAGACAGAAGACTTCTTCCCGTGTCCGGATGGGACTCTCTTTTGCGTGGATGGCAAGCTTGGCGTTCGGATATGTAGATTCCTTCCTTTGTAAACCGACTCTGTACGACCCTAGGCCCCTCCGGTGTCTATATAAACCGGAGGGTTTAGTCCGTAGAGGCAATCACAATCATACAGGCTAGACATCTAGGGTTTAGCCATCACGATCTCGTGGTCGATCGACTCTTGTAACCCTCATATTCATCAAGATCAATCAAGCAGGAAGTAGGGTATTACCTCCATCAACAGGGCCCGAGCCTGGGTAAACATCTTGTCCCCCGTCTCCTATTACCATTGACCCTAGATGCACAGCTCGGGACCCCCTACCCGAGATCCGTCGGTTTTGACACCGACACCCACCCGGCTAGGCTCGCTAGCAGCCGGCGTGCCGCACACGGCGTGGTCGATCTTGCGCCGATAAGCTTCAGTGAGGCGCCTCATGGCCGTCAACTTGTTGGCGCTGTCGAGGAGTGAGACGCGGAACGACTCCAGCGTCGGGCCATCAGCGCCCTCCACCATGGGCCAGAACATGCCCCACATTGCCTCCTGCAGCGGGTCCTGGCCGGCCCCGTTAGAGGCCCCGTCGTGGCTAATGAGCAGCACCTCCATGAAGGTGCTGACGCTGGCGCTGCTGTCCGCAGAGGGGAGCGGGTTGTCGATGATCACCACGTCGCCAGAGAAGGCATCAGAGGGCGCGCTGTCGGCGTCAATGATCATGTCGACAGGCGGGTCGGTGGAGCCGACGGACTCCAAATCAGAGGATGGCTCATTGGCGATGTGGAGCTTGCCGAGGAGGTCGACGAGGCAGCTCTCTAAGCTGGCTGCTCCAGCATCGGGCGTAGGCTCGTCGGAGAGGCGGATCCCGTCGATGAGATCAGCGAGGTAGCTTGCGGCGCAAACGGCTTCTATGTCGCGTAGCGTGTCGATGCAAATGCCATCGGGCGTGCCGGGCTGGCTGCGCTCGCCAGGAAGGAAGAGGGTTCCCGTCCAGAACGTGTTTCCGGACGATAGTGCACGGAGCCCCACGGTGGGCGCCAAATGTCGGGGATATCTAGTGACATATGCCAGGGGTGGCTTATCATGGATGGGACAAGAGTACGTCGCCGGGCTCTATGAAGCGGGAGTGAGTGAGACCGCATATGCCTGCGAATCTTACCCAGGTTCGGGGCTCTCCGGGGAGATAACACCCCTAGCCCTGCTTGATACGTCTCCAACGTATCTATAATTTTTGATTTCTCCATGCTATATTATCTACTGTTTTGGACTATATTGGGCTTTATTTTCCACTTTTATATTATTTTTGGGACTAACCTATTAACCGGAGGCCCAGCCCAGATGTCGGTGTACTAAAGTAGGGGTACCTTAGTACCCTAGACTTGTGCACGGGCAGTTGTAGCACCCTGCGGCGAGGCCCGCCCAAGAAGCGCCAAGAGAAGACCAAGCATTCAAGACAAGGCCCCCGGCAAGAGGAGCTTGCCGGGCCAAGAAGACAAGACCCCGGCAAGAGGAGCTTGCCGGGACGACTGAGCCCATGTAATACCATTCAAGAACAAAGTATAAGAGACAGAAGATCGAGACCCCGGCAAGAGGAGCTTGCCGGGAAGGCCGAACCCAGGCACCACGAGAGAAGCCCGCCACGGCGCGCCATGCGCCCCGGCAAGGCCTGATAGCCGGCAAGCTATCAGGCACAGGAAGACGACCCCCGCGGCAAGCCACTTGCCGCGGCAAATCGCCACCTCAGGACTGCGCTCCAGCTCGCCCGCCCACGCGTCGCTCCGGGGCTTCCCCCAAGGGCACGTGGCGGGGCACCGCGCAGCCTGGGGTATGCGGTGGCATGCAGCCACTACCGTGGCGAGCGGTGGCGCACCTAACGGTCCGCCTCGGTGCTGTCCAGGCGACCGTGACGGGCATTTAATGCCCTTGTCCCCTACCGTCAGAAGTAGGTATGATAACACTGTGCCGCACTGCAGCGCCACTGTTCCCGCACTGTTACAACTACCACCCCTTTTACACTTTTACCCCTTTCTCTTACGTTGACACCTGTCGGTGACCCCTTCGCGCTATAAAAGGAGGCCCGTGTGCAACGTAGGAGAGGTTCGGGGACTCGGAATCCAGACAGCCATACGCTCGGTGCAGCTAGCTCTCCAAGCTCCCGAGCTCCCCAGTTCAATACAACCAAGCAGGAGTAGGGTTTTACGCGTCCATCGCGGCCCGAACCTGGGTAAACCGCCCGTGTGCTCGCCTCGATCTGCTCTCCGTGCTCCCTCCGCCCCCCTCACCGGACAACGAAAGGGGCTCCGGCCCCATAGGTGCTCGCGGGGGACGCCGTCCGCCCCGACATCTTTGGCGCGCCAGGTAGGGGGCTGCGTCGAGGTTGTGCGGATCAGATCCGGCGTTCGCGCGGGCGCGCCCTTCGTCAGCTTCTCCGAATTCGCTAGCTTCATCAACACCATGGCCCCGAAGAAGAAGGCTTCGGAGGTCGCGGGCCCGTCCGCGTCTCTTCCACCGCTACCGGAGCCAACGGTGGGCGGGGGAGAGGCCGTCGGAGGGGTGGCCACCGGCGAGAACACTCGCGGCGCCACCAAATCCAAGAACCGGGCGGACGACCGAGCCTCGGCCTCCGAGGGCGCGTCGCATCTGACCCGACAAACGACGACCCAGCAGCGCCATGCCACAGGGGGTGGCATCCGCTTGCTGGACCAAGGGCAAACTGGAGGTTCACGGGACGCCCCGGGCCCCCGTCCGGACACGGGCAAGGCGAAGGCGCCGGGGAGGGACCCCGCTCTTTCTAACATTGTTAGGAGTCCAAGCGTATCCCGCTCCTCGCGCCACTCGCCCCCGCTCCCCTCCACTCCGGCAGAAGCGCTCGCGAGAGCGCAACTGCTCCTCGACTACCCTCCAGCGGCTGACAAGGCCGAATGCTGGAGGGCCACCATCCAGAGCCTGATCGCCTTCGCCAACAACGACACGCCGCAGCAGCCGGCGACCTCACGGCCACGGCAGGTCGGGAAGACGAAGGCCGACGGCGACAAGACCGCCGAGGGTGCAACCACCATGCACTCCCCGGCGCAGAAGCAGAAGACGCCGCCCCGCTGGAGCAACGCCGACGACGGCTCTACAGCGTCGTCAGACCCGCGGACCCGCCGGGACCAGCGCCGGGTCCTCGACGAGCGGCAGCAAGAAGACGCTCGAACAAGGATTGAGCGCCGCCGAGAAACTCGGCGGCAATCAGACCAGCGGGCTGGGAACGCTGTCGACGCGCACGCGCCCGGTGAACCAGGTGACTTACCGTACGCGGCAGGTTGCCCCGCGTTCACCCGTGAGCTGCGGCGCGTCCGGTGGCCCAGCACGAAGAACTTCAAGCCCGACGTACCGGAGAAGTACGACGGCAGGACGCACCCCTCGGAGTTTCTCAGCATCTACACGATCGCTGTACAAGCTGCCGGGGGGCGCGACGAGAGGATATTGGCGAACTACTTCCCGCTCGTGCTTAAGCCGAACGTTCGTTCGTGGCTTATGCACTTGCCGGAAGGCTCCATTTCTTCCTGGGCGGATCTTTGCCATCAGTTTGTTGGCGCCTTCACAGGCGGCCACAAACCTCATGGCCAGGATAGCGACCTCCACATCCTAGCCCAGAAGGAAGGAGAACCCCTGCGCAAGTACATCCAGCGCTTCAGCCGCGTGCATCGCAACATCCCCGACGTTCACCCTGCCGCGGTTATCAGCGCGTTCCACCAGAACGTGCGTAACCGCCGCATGCGTGAAGAGATGGCCATGACCAAGATCCGGGACGTCAGCGAGCTATATGCCCTGGCTGACAAGTGCGCGCGCGCGGAGGAGGGGAGGAAACTCCCCGGGGAGGATGCTGGCGCAGGAGGAAGCGACAGTGACGACACCGCCCCGGCGAAGAGAAGCCAGCGGCGGAATAATAGGAGGAAGAACAGGAAGGAGGTGCTTGCCGTCGAGGAGTCCGGCAAGGAGGCTCCCGCCAAGCAAACGCAGGCTGGCGGCTCCGGCAAGGAGCCTGCCCCCGTGGCGGCAGCCGACAAGCAGGACGGCTCCGACAAGCAATACTGCAAGATCCACCGCACCAAGGGCCACGATCTCTCCAACTGCAAAAGCGTCGAGTACCTCGTCGTGCAGCAGAAGGCTGAGTACGAGAGGCGCGACAAGGGGAAAGCCCAGGGTGGAGGTGGCGAACCAAGCAAGAAGCGGCCGCCCATCGGCCGGGGGGGACGCCGCGGCAAGGCCAAGCAGCGGCAAGGCGATCGGCCTCCCCGGGGCCGCGACGAGGATGAAGAAGACGACGACGAAGACGTGGAAGACGAAGATAACAGCGAGCAGGAGTTCCAGAAGGCCACGGAGGTCCTATGCGTTGACGGCGGCGCCTCTCTGCACACCTCCCACCGCCAGCTTAAGCGGTGGGCGCGAGAGGTGAATGCAGCAGAGCCGCCCGTGGAGTCGCGCAGGCTCCTCAAATGGTCCAGCACGCCCATCATTTTCGATCTTGAGGATCACCCTGACCGCACAACCGCGGTCGGGTGCTTGCCGATGCTGGTCTCACCCACCATCCGCAACCTCAAGGTCACCAAAATGTTGGTAGACGGCGGGGCCGGGCTGAACTTGATCTCCTCCGCTGTGATCAAGAAACTCCAGATCCCAGACGGCGAGCTCGAAGAGACCGGATCTTTCCAAGGAATCAACCCGGGGAGGAGCAAGCCCAAGGGGAAGATTACTCTGCCTGTGACCTTCGGCGGCGAGCTCAACTTCAGGACTGAGCGCATCACGTTCGACGACGCTGATATCCCGTTACCATACAATGGGATCCTCGGCCGTCCCGCTCTCGCCAAGTTCATGGCAGCTTCCCACCACGCCTACAACGTACTCAAGATGCCGGGGCCGATAAGCGTCATCACTGTCCATGGCGACAAAAAGGACGCGCTTATCTGCGCCGACAAGATCTACCGGGATGTAGCAGCCGCGGCAGAGAAGGACACACTTGCCGCTGAAGCCCCCGGGGGGAAGAAGGCAAGGACCAAGCCCGGTAAGTGCTCTGGGGCCCACTCCGGCAACCGCACCTCTTCGGAGTGCTGCGCCGCCGTCGAGGACGTTCCATCGAGCTCCACCGGCAAGTACAAGAAGGGAATGATCGCTCCTCCGGCAACCAAGAAGGTGTCCGCCAAGGAGGACGGCACTGGCGGTACCTTCACCATCAGTGCCACGCTTGACAGCAAATAGGAAAGCGCGCTCGTTGCCTTCCTGCGGGCGAATGTCGACGTGTTTGCATGGCAACCGTCCGACATCCCCGGTGTTCCCAGGAGGGTGATTGAGCACAAGCTCGCTGTCTGTCCTCACGCGCGACCCGTCAAGCAGAAAGTGAGAAAGCAAGCCGTGGAGCGCCAAGAATTCATCAGCGAAGAGATCAAGAAGCTAGAGGCAGCAGGCCTAGTGAGAGGTGTGATCCATCCAACGTGGCTGGCCAATCCGGTCGTCGTGCGCAAAGCCAATGGGAAGTGGAGACTGTGCATAGACTTCACCGATGTGAATAAAGCATGTCCCAAGGATCCATTTCCCTTGCCGCGCATTGACCAGATTGTTGACTCCACTGCCGGATGTGAGCTACTCTCTTTTCTTGATGCATATTCAGGCTACCACCAAGTCTTTATGGCCAAAGAAGATGAAGAGAAGACCGCATTTATCACTCCGTGCGGCACCTATTGCTTCATACGCATGCCGTTTGGACTGAAGAATGCGGGATCAACGTTTGCAAGGATAGTGCACACTGCTTTCGAGCCACAGATCCATAGGAACGTGGAGGCCTACATGGATGACATCGTGGTGAAAAGCAGGAGCAAGGAAACCCTGGTCCAAGATCTGGAAGAGACATTTCAGAACCTGCGCAAGATACAGCTCAAGCTGAACCCCGAGAAGTGCGTTTTCGGAGTCCCCTCCGGCAAGCTTCTCGGGTTCTTTGTGTCACAGAGGGGGATTGAAGCTAATCCCGACAAGATCAAAGCCATCGAGCAGATCGAAGCCCCAGAGCGCGTCAAGGACGTCAGAAAGCTTGCAGGTTGTGTGGCCGCCCTCAGTCGGTTCATTTCAAGGTCTGCAGAACGCGCCCTGCCCTTCTTTAAAATCTTGAAGAAGGCAGGCCCCATGCAGTGGACTCCAGAAGCGGAGGCGGCGCTGCAAGATTTGAAAAGGTACCTATCCTCCACTCCAATACTTGTCGCACCTAGACCACAGGAGAAGTTGTTGCTATACCTAGCGGCAACCAACCAGGTGGTTAGTGCTGCGTTAGTGGCGGAGACGGAGGCCTACGAGGAGTCTATACCACCTGCAAGCGAGTCCAGCGCCAAGCGGGGGGCTGCTCCGGCAAGCTCTGGCCCCGACAAGGACACCCCTGCGCAGGAACAGGATGGAGCGCGGAAGAAGATGGTGCAGCGCCCGGTGTATTTTGTGAGTTCCCTCTTGCAGGGGGCTAGATCAAGATACTCTGGGGTGCAGAAGTTGCTTTTCGGCCTCCTCATGGCCTCGAGAAAGCTGCGCCATTACTTCCAAGCACATGAGATAACAGTAGTCACTCGCTTTCCGCTGAAGAGGATATTGCACAATCCCGAGGCAACAGGCAGGATCGTCGAGTGGGCACTGGAGCTGTCGAGCTTTGGACTCAAGTTTGAAAGTACTTCAACCATACAGAGCCGAGCTTTGGCAGAATTCATAGCTGAGTGGACCCCGACGCCAGATGGAGAAGCCCAAGAAACAAGCGCGCCCGTACAAGAAGCAACAAGCGAGTGGGTAATGTACTTCGATGGTGCCTTCTCGCTGCAAGGCGCCGGTGCTGGCGTGGTACTCATCGCGCCCACCGGAGAGCACCTCAAGTATGTTATCCAGATGCACTTCCCAAGAGAGCAAGCAACCAACAATACTGCTGAGTATGAAGGCTTGCTCGCCGGCCTCAGGATTGCGGCCGAACTTGGGATCAGAAAGCTGATTGTGCGGGGAGATTCTCAACTGGTGGTCCGGCAAGTCAACAAGAGCTACCAGAGCCCTCTGATGGAAGCTTATGTAGATGAAGTGAGGAAGCTGGAAGAACACTTTGAAGGGCTGCAAATGGAGCACGTCCCGAGAGCTCAGAATGAGATAGCAGATGGCCTTTCGAAGTGTGCTTCGTTGAAGTTACCTGTGGAACCAGGGACCTTCTTACTCAAGCTGACTCAACCATCCGTTACACCATCAGTTGGGCAGTCCAAGAAAAGGAAGTTGGTCTCCGGCGACTACTTGCAGGCGGACCTTCCTGAGACCGCCGCCAAGGTCCCCAAGATCAACAACCAGAACGCCGAGGGACAGCCCGCTCCTGCGGATCCCAGGATCCGTCCAGTCGAAGCAGGTGTCCCCGATAAGCCTTGCTCCGGCAAGCAGATCAGCAGTCTGAACGCCGAGGGACAGCCCGCTCCTGCGGATCCCAGGATCCGTCCAGTCGAAGCAGGTGTCCCCGATAAGCCTTGCTCCGGCAAGCGGATCAGCAGTCTGAACGCTGAGGAACAGTCCGCTCCTGCGGATCCGAGGATCTGTCCAGTTGAAGCGGGGGTTCCCGACAAGCTTTGCCCCGGCAAGCTTGCCGGGGGATCACCGGCTCCGGCGGAACCAGAGGTTCTTGCCGTAGAAGCCGGGGTCCCCGCAGCGGCCTTCATGCCTTTAGTCCTTGCCGTCGAGCCCCGGGCTCCGGCATGGGCGCAGCAGATCGTCCGTTTTCTGCAAACTGGAGAACTTCCCGACGACCCAGAAGAGATGGAGAAGATCACCAGGCAGTCAAGTATGTACCAGTTCATGGACAACGAGCTGTACAGAAGGAGACTCAACGGTGTCAGATTAAAGTGCATCTCCAGGGAAGACGGACAGAAGCTGTTGGCAGAGATACACGGAGGCATATGCGGCCATCACATTGGCGCAAGAGCACTTGTCGGGAAAGCCTTCCGGCAAGGGTTCTTCTGGCAAGAAGCCCTCCAAGATGCAACTGCACTAGTAACCAAGTGTGAAGCGTGCCAGTTCCATGCAAAACAGATTCATCAGCCAGCCCAAGCTCTCCAAACAATCCCTTTATCCTGGCCCTTCTCGGTCTGGGGGCTCGATATCCTCGGCCCTTTTCCCCGAGCCGTCGGGGGCTTCGACTACTTGTACGTTGCAATCGACAAGTTCACGAAGTGGCCAGAAGTGGAGCCAGTGAGGAAGGTGACCGCGCAGTCAGCAGTCAAGTTCTTCCGGTCGATCGTCTGCCGTTTCGGAATCCCCAACAGAATCATCACCGACAACGGGACACAATTCACAAGCCGCGCCTTCATGCAATACGCCCAAGATCTCGGCGCCAAGGTCTGTTTCGCTTCGGTTGCTCACCCCAGGAGCAACGGTCAAGCAGAAAGGGCCAACGCTGAAGTGCTGCGCGGACTCAAGACCAGGACCTTCGACAGGCTGCACAAGTGCGGAAGAAATTGGATTGAGGAGCTGCCGGCGGCTCTTTGGTCAATCAGAACGACACCAAGCCGAGCCACCGGACAGACACCCTTTGCTCTAGTCTATGGAGCGGAAGCAGTTATCCCCACGGAACTCGTATACGAATCTCCTCGGGTGCTCGCTTATGACGAGCTCGAGCAAGAGCGGCTGCGCCAAGATGACGCGCTGCTCCTTGAGGAAGGACGTCTCCAGGCTGCGGTACGAGCTGCTCGATACCAGCAAGCCTTGCGTCGCTACCATAGCCGCAAGGTCAAGGCCAGGAGTCTCGAAGAGGGCGACCTTGTTCTTCGGCGCACTCAGTCGGCCAAGAATTCCAACAAGTTGACGCCAAAGTGGGAAGGACCTTATCGGGTGAGACAAGTCACGAGGCCTGGCGCTGTCCGCCTCGAGACCGAAGAAGGCGTACCAGTGAGCAACTCCTGGAACATAGAGCATCTTCGCAAGTTTCACCCATAAGGCGTGGTTGCCGTGACCCGCTCCGGCAACCATCGGTTTGTACAGGCCTTGCCGCTGTTGCATGTAACCCCTTGTACAAAGCCAGGCGAAGCCCCTGGCACCAGATAAAGTTGCCCTGTTAGGTGACCTTGTTCTTAGGCACGTTCAGTTGGCCAAGAATTATAACAAGTCGACGCCGAAGCAGGAAGGCCCTTGTCGGGTGAAACGAGTCGCGAGGCCCGGCGCTGTCCGCCTCAAGACCAAAGAGGGCCTACCAGTGAGCAACTCCTGGGAATATAGAGCATCTTCGCAAGTTTCGCCCATAAGGCGCGGTTGCCGTGATCCGCTCCGGCAACCATCGGTTTGTACAGGCCTTGCCGCTGTTGCATGTAACCCCTTGTACAAAGCCAGGCGAAGCCCCTGGCACCAGATGAAGCTGCCCTGTTAGGCGACCTTGTTCTTAGGCACGTTCAGTCGGCCAAGAATTATAACAAGTCGACGCCGAAGCAGGAAGGCCCTTATCGGGTGAGACGAGTCGCGAGGCCCGGCGCTGTCCGCCTCAAGACCGAAGAGGGCCTACCAGTGAGCAACTCCTGGGAACATAGAGCATCTTCGCAAGTTTCGCCCATAAGGCGCGGTTGCCGTGATCCGCTCCGGCAACCACCGGTTTGTGCAGGCCTTGCCGATGTTGCATGTAAGCCCTCGTACAAAGCCAGGCGAAGCCCCTGGCCGAAGATAAAGAAGCGCTGGCGCCCTAGATTTTAGCATGCATGCTGAGTCAGAGTCTCGTCCTTGGTTAGGGTTGTCAGTTCCTAACTGTCGCTAACCCCTAACTTAGAGGTCGAGTCCGCGTCTTTTTCCCGTCCTTTCCCTTTGGCTCGCAGGAATTGAATGTCCTGGCCGGGCCGCTCAAGGACAAGGAAGAGGAGAAGGACGAGCCAACACCTACGCCCCGGCGAGCCAGAGTCGCCGGGGGCTGCGACCTCAGATAAGTTTTTGCATCCCTCATCATGCATTCTCTTATGGACTATGGAATTTGAAAGCCTCCTTTCCTCCTGAAAAGCTACCGTGCTCTCTTAGCGGCAAGCCCTAGAGCGCGTTCCTGGGGCCCGTTTCGATAGCAGCCGCGGCAGCAAGAGGGAGGGAAGCGAGGGGCCGGAACCCGCCTGCTCCCCGCCTCCGCCAAGGGCGTGAGAAAGGTCGAGCAGTGCGGGGGAGCAGCTGGGCCTGTTGCCGGGCGAGAAACTGTCTATCTTAACGATGTAAAGGATTCGTTCCTTACCGCGGTTTCCACCCGCGAGACAAATGATCCGGCAAACATCCCCTTTTCCATTAAAAACATTCCACTCAGGTACAGTTCAGAGAGAATGAAAAACATGAAAGAAGGGATTACAAGGCTTAAACGCAACTAAGGCCCGAAGGCTTACAAGCTGAAAAGAGATAAGGTGCCCGTAATCCCTTTCTTGTCTCTCTCCTCAGGAGGTAGGGCAAGTAGGCGAAGAGGGCGAAAGGGGCACCTAGGCGAGCTACGGGTGGCTGAAGGCACCAAGAGAAGATCCGGGGGCTCCGCCCGGAGGTCTCCGGAGGCCGAAGAAGACGGAGGCGCCGGAGGCAGAGCTGGAAGATGAGGCAGCGGCCTTGCCGCCAGCCTCCTCCTCTTCCCCAGCCTCGCCACTCCGGCCGCCCGAGGAGATCAAGCCCCCGGCAAGAGGAGCTTGCCGGGCCGAAGAGAAGACCCCGGTGGTCGTCACCGAGAGCAAGGGTGATGACGGCGTCTGGGGCGCATCTGGAACACGAGGCACCGGAGCGTCAGCCAGCTGTCGAAGTCGGCCCGTACTCCGACTTCGCGGCCTTCGACGTCCGCCCTCTGTCCTCCTCAGCAGCCCCCCTACGCCAGCCGCCCAAGGAGACGACCCCGGGGAGTTCACGGAGCCCGGCGCGGACGATGGGGCCGCCGGTGCCACACGGAGCTACGACCGACGCCTAGTCGGACCCGTCATCCCGGCGGCTGCTCCCCTCGTCGTCGCTGTCGCTCCCCTCCTCGTCATTCTCGCTTGAGGAGGAGCCTTCGCTGTCGGAGGAGCTATCTTCGCAGCACCGGGCCCGGATGCCGAAGCCCCAGAAGGCCTTGACGGAGAGGAGGTCCTCCCCCACTAGCTTAAAGTGGAGGGTGAACCCCTCCGTCAAGCTGTGGATCCGGGCGAACGTCTTCCACCCGCGGCCCAGACACGCCACGCCGGGGGCTCGGGACTCGACGTGGACTCGCGTCCCACTGATCCCGCAGCCCCTCATGCGCAGGTTTAGCGTCTCAGGCTGCTCCACCTCCAACACGTTCGCGAATGGAGCGGGAAGCCGGAGGCGGCGACGAGGCGCCCGGCGCAGCCTGATGATGAACTCACAGGGGTCGTCCCCGAGATGGACCGCGGGAAGGAACGGAGCCGCTGGCGGGGGCGAGGACGGCGCACCGATCCGTCCGCCCCGAGCGCCCCGGCCCCGTCCACGACCTCGTCCGCGACCTCGCCCTCTCCCTCTTCCCCTGACGACCGGCTCCCCCGCCGCGGGCGCAAGGGGAGGAGGGGCGCGTTGCCTAGCAGACACCCTCGCGGCAACCGAAGAAGAACCAGGGTTCCCCCCCTCCATCACAGATGGGGAAGGAAACCAGAAGCAGAAGGAGGAAGGAGATGGAGTGCGGATTTCCGTTGCCCCCTTTCGCTCCTTATAAAGGGGCGGAGTGGGGACGCGGCCGCCCCGCTCCTCCAATAGAAGCGGAGGAAGGGCAGACGACTGGGGGCGACTCACTGCATCGACCCACGCCGGCCCGACTCCCTGCCTCCGCCGCCGCGACTCCGAGTGCATGAGGACCACGCGGTGGGCGCGCAGAACCGAGGCGACGGGTGGGACGACCTCTCCCCATCCCGTGATTATGGGGAACGGACGCCTCGAAAGCCGCGCCTCACCCCTGTTCATTTATCGAGCCGCGCCTCCGCACCTCCCTCCACTTAAAGAGGGAACGGGCGTTTCGCCCCCGCGACGCCGCGATAAGCGCGCGCCGCCTGGGGAAGGTGCGACGGATGCGGAATTAAGGAGCAGCGCGACCAAGGCCACGCGTGCCCGTGCACTGTTAGGGCCTGGCCCAACGACGCTCGGCACCGTGTGTGGCCCAGGCCCGGGGGCTCCTGTCGGTGTACTAAAGTAGGGGTACCTTAGTACCCTAGACTTGTGCACGGGCAGTTGTAGCACCCTGCGGCGAGGCCCGCCCAAGAAGCGCCAAGAGAAGACCAAGCATTCAAGACAAGGCCCCCGGCAAGAGGAGCTTGCCGGGCCAAGAAGACAAGACCCCGGCAAGAGGAGCTTGCCGGGACGACTGAGCCCATGTAATACCATTCAAGAACAAAGTATAAGAGACAGAAGATCGAGACCCCGGCAAGAGGAGCTTGCCGGGAAGGCCGAACCCAGGCACCACGAGAGAAGCCCGCCACGGCGCGCCATGCGCCCCGGCAAGGCCTGATAGCCGGCAAGCTATCAGGCACAGGAAGACGACCCCCGCGGCAAGCCACTTGCCGCGGCAAATCGCCACCTCAGGACTGCGCTCCAGCTCGCCCGCCCACGCGTCGCTCCGGGGCTTCCCCCAAGGGCACGTGGCGGGGCACCGCGCAGCCTGGGGTATGCGGTGGCATGCAGCCACTACCGTGGCGAGCGGTGGCGCACCTAACGGTCCGCCTCGGTGCTGTCCAGGCGACCGTGACGGGCATTTAATGCCCTTGTCCCCTACCGTCAGAAGTAGGTATGATAACACTGTGCCGCACTGCAGCGCCACTGTTCCCGCACTGTTACAACTACCACCCCTTTTACACTTTTACCCCTTTCTCTTACGTTGACACCTGTCGGTGACCCCTTCGCGCTATAAAAGGAGGCCCGTGTGCAACGTAGGAGAGGTTCGGGGACTCGGAATCCAGACAGCCATACGCTCGGTGCAGCTAGCTCTCCAAGCTCCCGAGCTCCCCAGTTCAATACAACCAAGCAGGAGTAGGGTTTTACGCGTCCATCGCGGCCCGAACCTGGGTAAACCGCCCGTGTGCTCGCCTCGATCTGCTCTCCGTGCTCCCTCCGCCCCCCTCACCGGACAACGAAAGGGGCTCCGGCCCCATAGGTGCTCGCGGGGGACGCCGTCCGCCCCGACACCAGAATTGTTGTTTTTTGCCTATTTCAGTGTTTCAAAGAAACGGAATATCAAACGGAGTCCAAACGGAGTGAAACCTTCGGGAACGTGATTTTCTCATCAGATAAGACCCAGGAGACTTGGACCCTCCGTCAAGAAAGCTACGAGGCGGTCATGAGGGTGGAGGGCGCCACCCCTAGGGTGCGCCCCCTGCCTCGTGGGCCCCTCGAAGCTCCACCGACGTACTCCTTCCTCCTATATATACCTACGTACCCCCCAAACGATCAGATACGGAGCCAAAAACCTAATTCCACCACCGCAACCTTCTGTATCCACGAGATCCCATCTTGGGGCTTGTTCCGGAGCTCCGCCGGAGAGGGCCATCATCACAGAGGGCTTCTACATCATCCTAGCCCCTCCGATGAAGTGTGATTAGTTTACCTCAGACCTTCGGGTCCATAGTTAGTAGCTAAATGGCTTCTTCTCTCTTTTTGGATCTCAATACAATGTTCTCCCCCTCTCTCGTGGAGATCTATTCGATGTAATCTTGTTTTTGCGGTGTGTTTGTTTAGACCGATGAATTGTGGGTTTAAGATCAAGTCTATCTTTGAATAACATTTGAATCTTCTCTGAATTCTTTTATGTATGATTGGTTATCTTTGCAAGTCTCTTCGAATTATCCGTTTGGTTTGGCCAACTAGATTGGTAGTTCTTGCCATGGGAGAAGTGCTTAGCTTTGGGTTCAATCTTGCGGTGTCCTTTCCCAGTGACAGAAGGGGCAGCAAGGCACGTATTGTATTGTTGCCATCGAGGATAACAAGATGGGGGTTTTATCATATTGCATGAAACTATCCCTCTACATCATGTCATCTTGCTTAAGCCGTTACTCTGTTTTTAACTTAATACTCTAGATGCATGTTGGATAGCGGTCGATGAGTGGAGTAATAGTAGTAGATGCAGGCAGGAGTCGGTCTACTTGTCTCGGACGTGATGCCTATATACATGATCATACCTAGATATTCTCATAACTATGCTCAATTCTGTCAATTGCTCAATAGTAATTTGTTCACCCACCGTAGAATACTTATGCTCTTGAGAGAAGCCATTAGTGAAACCTATGGCCCCCGGGTCTATTCTCATCATATCAATCTCCATCACTTTATTGTTGCTTTGCTTTTTACTTTTCACTTTGCATCTCTATACCAAAAATACCAAAAATATTATCTATCATCTCTATCAGATCTCACTCCCGTAAGTGACGTGAAGGGATTGACAACCCCTAATCGCGTTGGTTGCGTTGAGCTATTTGTTTTGTGTAGGTACGAGGGACTCGCGCGTAGACTCCTACTGGATTGATACCTTGGTTCTCACAAACTGAGGGAAATACTTACGCTACTTTGCTGCATCATCCTCTCCTATTCGAGGAAATCCAACGCAGTGCTCGGTAGCAAGAAGAATTTCTGGCGCCGTTACCGGGGAGTCTATGCAAAACTCAACATACCAAGTACCCATCACAATCCCTATCTCTCGCGTTACATTAGTTGCCATTTGCCTCTCTTTTTCCTCTCCCCCACTTCACCCTTGCCGTTTTATTCGCCCTCTCTTTTCCGTTTGCCTTTTTCTCGTTTGTCTTTTGTTTGCTCGTGTGTTGGATTGCTTGTTTGTCGCGATGGCTCAAGATAATACCAAATTGTGTGACTTCACCAATACCAACAACAATGATTTCCTGAGCATTCCGATTGCTCCTCTTACCAATACTGAATCTTGTGAAAACAATACTGCTTTGTTGAATCTTGTTATGAAAGATCAATTCGCCGGCCTTCCTAGTGAATATGTCGTTATTCATCTGAATAGCTTCGTTGATTTATGTGATATGCAAAAGAAGAAAGATGTCGATAATGATATTGTTAAATTGAAGCTATTTCCTTTTTCGCGTAAAGATCGTGCTAAATCTTGGTTTTCGTCTTTGCCTAAAAATAGTATTGATTCTTGGAACAAGTGCAAAGATGCTTTTATCTCTAAGTATTTTCCTCCCGCTAAGATCATCTCTCTTAGAAACGACATTATGGATTTTAAGCAACTTGATCATGAACATGTTGCACAAGCTTGGGAGAGAATGAAATTAATGATACGTAATTGCCCTACTCATGGTTTGAATTTGTGGATGATTATACAAAAAATCTATGCCGGATTGAATTTTTCTTCTAGAAATCTTTTAGATTCAGCCGCGGGAGGCACTTTTATGGACATCACTTTAGGAGATGCTATTAAACTCCTAGATAATATTATGGTTAATTATTATCAATGGCACACTGAAAGATCCACTAGTAAAAAGGTGCATGCGATAGAAGAAATTAATGTTTTGAGTGGAAAGATGGATGAACTTATGAAATTATTTGCTACTAAGAGTGTTTCTTTTGATCCTAATGATATGCCTTTGTCTACTTTGATTGAGAATAATAATGAATCTATGGATGTGAATTTTGTTGGTAGGAATAATTTTGGTAACAACGCGTATAGAGGGAATTTTAATCCTAGGCCTTATCCTAGTAATCCTTCTAATAATTATGGAAATTCCTACAATAACTCTTATGGAAATTTTAATAAGATGCCCTCTGAATTTGAGAATAGTGTTAAATAGTTTATGAATTCACAAAAGAATTTTAATGCTTCGCTTGAAGAGAAATTGCTTAAAGTTGATGATTTGGCTAGGAACGTTGATAGAATTTCTCTTGAGGTTGATCATTTAAAGCTTAGATCTATTCCTCCTAAGCATGATATCAATGAGTCTCTCAAATCCATGAGAATTTCCATTGATGAGTGCAAGGAAAGAACTGCTAGGACGCGTGCTATGAAAGATGCCTTTATTAAAGCGTGTTCTTCCAATTCATATGAAAATCAAGATGAAGATCTAAAAATTATTGATGTGTCCCCTATTAAATCTTTGTTTTGCAATATGAATCTTGATGAAACTGAATAGGATCTTCCTTTACCTAGAAGGCGTTCCAAAAATTCGGAGTATTTAGATCTTGATGATGAAATTGATAAAAGTGGGATTGAAAGAAATAAAACCCTAGATGTTGCTAAACCCACTATATTGGATTTCAAGGAATTTAATTATGAAAGTTGCTCTTTAATTGATTTTATTTCCTTGTTGCAATCCGTGCTAAATTCTCCTCATGCTTATAGTCAAAATAAAGCCTTTACCGAACATATCTTGATGCCTTGATGCAATCTTATGAAGAAAAACTTGAGTTGAAAGTTTCTATCCCTAGAAAGCTTTATGATGAGTGGGAACCTACTATTAAAATTAAAACTAAAGATTATGAGTTTTATGCTTTGTGTGATTTGGGTGCTAGTGTCTCCACTATTCCCAAAACTTTGTGTGATTTGCTAGATTTCCGTGATTTTGATGATTGCTCTCTAAACTTGCATCTTGCGGATTCCACTATTAAGAAACCTATGGGAAGAATTAATGATGTTCTTATTGTTGCAAATAGGAATTATGTGCCCGTAGATTTTATCGTTCTTGATATAGATTTCAATCCTTCTTGCCCTATTATTCTCGGTAGACCTTTTCTTAGAACAGTTGGTGCAATTATTGATATGAAGGAAGGAAATATTAGGTTTCAATTTCCATTAAAAAAGGGCATGGAACACTTTCCTAGAAAGAAAATAAAATTGCCATATGAATCTATCATGAGAGCCACTTATTGATTGCCTACCAAAGATGGCAATACCTAGATCTATCCTCACTTTTATGCCTACCTAGGGGCGTTAAACGATAGCGCTTGTTGGGAGGCAACCCAGTTTTATTTTTAGTTTTTTTGTTTTTTCTTCTGTTCAGGAATAAATAATCCATCTACCTTCTGTTTAGATGTGGTTTTATGTTTTAATTATTGATTGTGTCAAGTTAGACCTATAGGATCTTCTTGGATGATAGTTATTTGATCTTGCTGTAATTTCCAGAAACTTTCTGTTCACGAAAACAATTGTTAAAAATCACCAGAACGGGATGAAATACTGATTCCAATTGCTGATCAATAAACAAATTGTCTAGGTCATCCTATTTTGGTAGATTTTTTGGAGTTCCAGAAGTTTGCGCTAGTTACAGGTTACTACAGACTGTTCTGTTTTTGACAGATTCTGTCTTTCGTGTGTTTTTTGCTTATTTTGATGAATCTATGGCTAGTAAAATAGTTTATAATACATAGAGAAGTTAGAATACAATAGGTTTAACACCAATATAAATAAAGAATGAGTTCATTACAGTACCTTGAAGTGGTCTTTTGTTTTCTTTCACTAATGGAGCTCACGAGATTTCTATTGAGTTTTGTGTTATGAAGTTTTCAAGTTTTGGGTGAAATCTTTTGATGGATTATGGAACAAGGAGTGGCAAGAGCCTAAGCTTGGGTATGCCCATGGCACCCCCAAGATAATCCAAGGACACCAAAAAGTCAAAGCATGGGGATGCCCCGGAAGGCATCCCCTCTTTCGTCTACTTCCATCGGTAATTTTACTTGGAGCTATATTTTTATTCACCACATGATATGTGTTTTGCTTGGAGCGTATTGTATTATTTGTGTCTTTGTTTGTTAGTGTGCCACAATCATCCTTGCTGTACACACCTTTTGAGAGAGCCATACATAAATTGGAATTTGATAGAATACTCTATGTGCTTCACTTATATCTTTTGAGCTTTATAGTTTTACTCTAGTGCTTCACTTATATCTTTTAGAGCACGATGGTGGATTTGTTTTAAAGAAACTATTGATCTCTCATGATTCACTTAGATTATTTTGAGAGTCTTTAATAGCATGGTAATTTTCTTAATAATAATATGCTTGGTATTCAAGATTTGTAAAACTTTCTTTTGAGTGCGTTGAATACTAAGAAAAGATTAATGCTTGATAATTGTTTTGAGATATGAAGATGGTGATATTAGAGTCATGCTAGTTGAGTAGTTGTGAATTTGAGAAATACTTGCGATAAAGTGTGTGATTCCCGTAGCATGCACGTATGGTGAACCATTATGTGATGAAGTCGAAGCATGATTTATTTATTGATTGTCTTCCTTATGAGTGGCGGTCGGGGATGAGCGATGGTCTTTTCCTACCAATCTATCCCCCTAGGAGCATGCGCGTAATACTTTGCTTTGATAACTTCTAGATTTTTGCAATAAGTATATGAGTTCTTTATGACTAATGTTGAGTCCATGGATTATACGCACTTTCCTTCCTTCCACCATTGCTAGCCTCTCTAATACCGCGCACCTTTCGCCGGTATCGTACACCCACCATATACCTTCCTCAAAACAGCCACCATACCTACCTATCATGGAATTTCCATAGCCATTCCGAGATATATTGCCATGCAACTTTCCACCGTTCCGTTTATTATGACACGCTCCATCATTGTCATATTGCTAGCATGATCATGTAGTGGACATCGTATTTTGTGGCAAAGCCACCGTTCATAATTTTTTGATACATGTCACTCTTGATTCATTGGATATCTCGTACACCGCCAGAGGCATTCATATAGTCATATTTTGTTCTAAGTATTGAGTTGTAATGGTTGAGTTGTAAGAAAAATAAAAAGTGTGATGATCATCATTTTTAGAGCATTGTCCCAAGTGAGGAAAGGATGATGGAGACTATGATACCCCACAAGTCGGCATGAGACTCCGGACGAAAACAAAAGAGGCCATAAAAAATAAAAGGCCCAAATAAAAAATGAGAGAAAAAGAGAGAAGGGACAATGTTACTATCCTTTTACCACACTTGTGCTTCAAAGTAGCACCATGATCTTCATGATAGAGAGTCTCTCATTTTGTCACTTTCATATACTAGTGGGAATTTTTCATTATAGAACTTGGCTTGTATATTCCAATGATGGGCTTCCTCAAAATGCCCTAGGTCTTCGTGAGCAAGCGAGTTGGATGCACACCCACTTAGTTTCTTTTGTTGAGCTTTCATATACTTATAGCTCTAGTGCATCCGTTGCATGGCAATCCCTACTCACTCACATTGATATCTATCGATGGGCATCTCCATAGCCCGTTGATACGCCTAGTTGATGTGAGACTATCTTCCCCTCTTTTTGCCTTCTCAACAACCACCATTCTATTCCACATATAATGCTATATTCATGGCTCACGCTCATGTATTGCGTGAAGATCGAAAAAGTTTCAAAAATGTCAAAAGTATGAAACAATTGCTTGGCTTGTCATCGGGGTTGTGCATGATTTAAATACTTTGTGTGGTGAAGATAGAGCATAGCCAGACTATATGATTTTGTAGGGATAGCTTTCTTTGGCCATGTTATTTTGAGAAGACATAATTGCTTTGTTAGTATGCTTGAAGTATTATTATTTTTATGTCAACATGAACTTTTGTCTTGAATCTTTTGGATCTGAATATTCAAACCACAATTAAGAAGAATTACATTGAAATTATGCCAAGTAGCACTCCGCATTAAAAATTCTCTTTTTATCATTTACCTACTCAAGGACGAGCAGGAATTAAGCTTGGGGATGCTTGATAC
This sequence comes from Aegilops umbellulata, assembly GCA_032464435.1. Taxonomy (NCBI): domain Eukaryota; kingdom Viridiplantae; phylum Streptophyta; class Magnoliopsida; order Poales; family Poaceae; genus Aegilops; species Aegilops umbellulata. Next base: position 295,978,704 of record CP136060.1, read on the forward strand.
GTCTCCAACGTATCTATAATTTTGATTGCTCCTTGCTATATTATCTACTGTTTTGGACTATATTGGGCTTTATTTTCCACTTTTATATTATTTTTGGGACTAACCTATTAACCGGAGGCCCAGCCCAGAATTGCTATTTTTTGCCTATTTCAGTGTTTCGAAGAAACGGAATATCAAATGGAGTCCAAACGGAATGAAACCTTCGGGAACGTGATTTTCTCATCAGATAAGACCCAGGAGACTTGGACCCTCCGTCAAGAAAGCCACGAGGTGGTCATGAGGGTGGAGGGCGCCCCCCCTAGGGCGCGCCCCCTGCCTCGTGGGCCCCTCGAAGCTCCACCGACGTACTCCTTCTTCCTATATATACCTACGTACCCCCAAACGATCAGATATAGAGCCAAAAACCTAATTCCACCGCCGCAACCTTCTGTATCCACGAGATCCCATCTTGGGGCCTGTTTCGGAGCTCCGACGGAGAGGTCCATCATCACGGAGGACTTCTACATCATCCTAGCCCCTCCGATGAAGTGTGAGCAGTTTACCTCAGACCTTCGGGTCCATAGTTAGTAGCTAGATGGCTTCTTCTCTCTTTTTGGATCTCAATACAATGTTCTCCCCTCTCTCGTGGAGATCTATTCAATGTAATCTTCTTTTTGCGGTGTGTTTGTTGAGACCGATGATTTGTGGGTTTATGATCAAGTCTATCTTTGAATAATATTTGAATCTTCTCTGAATTATTTTATGTATGATTGGTTATGTTTGCAAGTCTCTTCGAATTATCAGTTTGGTTTGGCCTACTAGATTGGTTTTTCTTGCCATGGGAGAAGTTCTTAGCTTTGGGTTCAATCTTGCGGTGTCCTTTCCCAGTGACAGAAGGGGCAGCAAGGCACGTATTGTATTGTTGCCATCGAGGATAACAAGGTGCGGTTTTTATCATATTGCATGAAACTATCCCTCTACATCATGTCATCTTGCTTAAGGCGTTACTCTGTTTTTAACTTAATACTCTAGATGTTTGTTGGATAGCGGTCGGTGAGTGGAGTAATAGTAGTAGATGCAGGCAGGAGTCGGTCTACTTGTCTCGGACGTGATGCCTATATACATGATCATACCTAGATATTCTCATAACTATGCTCAATTCTGTTAATTGCTCAACAGTAATTTGTTCACTCACCGTAGAATACTTATGCTCTTGAGAGAAGCCATTAGTGAAACCTATGGCCCCCGGGTCTATTCTCATCATATCAATCTCCATCACTTTATTGTTGCTTTGCTTTTTTACTTTGCCTTTTACTTTTCACTTTGCATCTCTATACCAAAAATACCAAAAATATTATCTATCATCTCTATCAGATCTCACTCCCGTAAGTGATCGTGAAGGGATTAACAACCCCTAATCGTGTTGGTTGCATTGAGCTATTTGTTTTGTGTAGGTACGAGGGACTCGCGCGTAGCCTCCTACTGGATTGATACCTTGGTTCTCAAAAACTGAGGGAAATACTTACGCTACTTTGCTGCATCATCCTCTCCTCTTCGGGGAAATCCAACGCAGTGCTCAAGAGGTAGCACTGCTCTGTGGGGTCTCCGCATGATGATTATGGTCAATAGAGTAGCTACAAGATTGCTCCTTGAGCTGTTCGGCTAGAGGAGGAAGAAGGGCAAGGCTAGCTCTATTCCTCCCTCTACATGTGTGTGTATGATCTCTAGGGTTCTGAACCCCTTGCATGGGGAAGCATGGGGGGCTTATATAGACCTACCCCCCAGGGGTACAATGGTAATCCGGCCGGGTGTAGGACCCAGCCGTCAGTGTCTCTGGGCGTCGGCTTCTCCGCCGGCTGCTAGGGCCCGCCGCTTGGTGAGTCCCGCCGGCTGCCGTGATCTCGGCCGACAGGTAGGGCCCGCCGCCTGCGGGCCACATTGACTGCTTTATACTGTAGCCTCGCCCTTGATGATGGAGGCTTTGTTGGGGCGAGCGTGGCTACAGTCCCGCCGTCTGGCGGACGCTCACTATAGCGACACCCCGTCTCATCTGGTTAATGGCGCGCAGACTCCGAGGGGGAGAAGGGTCGCCTGCTAGGAGTCGGCATGCCCTTGTTGCCGTCTGCTTGGGGTTCGCCGCCTTCTGGTGGCTCGCGGACAGGTAGGGCCCGCCGCCTGCGGGCTGTACCGACCGCCCGTCATGGGAGTGTGGCTCCCTCTGACGCAAGTGATGTCGCGGGCTGCGTGGCAACAGTGCTGCGTCGGGCGAGGGGTGTCTTCTTGGTACACCGCACTGTGGCCACGATCCGTCCTGGATTCGGGGATGGCAGGTCGCACTGTAGCCACGCCCCATCCCGTCGTGGTTATGTGGGTGCAAACTTTGAGGGGACGAGGGGCCGCTTGCTAGGAGTCGGCCCCCTCGTGGCCGCCTTTTGTGGTCTCGCCATCTTCCAGCAGTCAGACTCTTACATCAGCCGGCTCAAGAAGCTAGTCGTTCTTTCGGGAGGTGTGAGGGGCGCAGCTAGCCCCGATTTCTTGAAATACCATGGGGGGTTGATGAGGGTACATGTGGTCATTTACTCCGACAATTTCTTTCTCTCAAATTAATTTAAGTTAAACAAGAGAGAATTTCTTGAAAATTTTACTAACTCTCAAACAAATCTAAGTGAAGCACGAGAGCATTTCTTCAAAAATACTAAAGCACACCATGCTCAAAAAGATATAAGTGAAGCACTAGAGCAATTCCATAGCTCATAAAAATTGAAGTGAAGCATAGAGAGCAATTCTAACAAGTTATGGCATAATTTTGGCTCTCTCAAATAGGTGTGTCCAAGAAGGATTCAAGACTTAGAACACAAATCAAAACAAGCAAAGACTCATATCATACAAGATGCTCCAAGCAAAACTCATAGTATGTGACGAATAAAAATATAGCTTCGAGTAAAATATCGTTGGTCGTTAGAAGAAAGAGGGGATGCCACTCGGGGCATCCCCAAGCTTAGTTGCTTGCTTCTCTTTGGATAATAGCTTGGGATGCCATGGGCATCCCCAATCTTAGGCTCTTCTTACTCCTTATTCCTTCATCCATCGTAACATCACCCAAAACTTGAAAACTTCAATAACACAAAACTCAACAAAACCTTCGTGAGATCCATTAGTATAAGAAAGCAAATCACTACTATAAGTACTGTAGCAAACCAATTCATATTTTATTCTTGCATTATATCTACTGTATTCCAACTTTTCTATGTCAAAAACTCATCAAAGAAAACCATAGAATCATCAAAACAAGCACACAACGCAAAGAAAATAGAATCTGTCAAAATAGAGCAGTTTGTAGTAATCTGAATATTTCGAATACTTTTGTAACTCCAAAAATCCTGAAAAATTAGGACGACCTGAGCAATTTGTATACCAATCTACTTTAAAAAATTCAGTATTTTTCGTCGCTTCTGTGATTTTTAAAAATTGTAACTCTTGACGCAAAAGTTTCTGTTTTTCTCAGCAAGATTAAACAACTATGACCCAAGAAGATCCTAAAGGCTTTACTTGGCACAAACACTAAATTAAACACAAAAAACACAATCATAACAGTAGCATAATTGTGTAAACACTCAAGAACAGAAAGCAGAAGACAAAAATAAATTTTATTCATTGGGTTGCCTCCCGACAAGTGCTATTGTTTCACGCCCCTAGCTAGGCATAAAGCAAGGATCTAAGTTTTGTCGCCTTTGTTTCTAGACCCATAAGATGCCCTGATGATTGATTCATATGGTGGCCTAATTCTTGTTCTAGGGAAGTGTTCCATACCCTTATTGGAAATTGAAACTTAATATTGCCTTCTTTCATATCAATCACGGCACCAATAGTACGTAAAACGGTCTACCAAGAATAATTGGACAAGACGGATTGCAATCAATACCTAGAACAATAAAATCTATGGGCACATAATTCCTATTTGCAAGAATAAGAACATCATTAATCCTTCCCATAGGCTTTTTAATAGTAGAATTCGCCAAGTGCAAATTTAAAGAACATTCTTCAATATCAGTAAGACCAAGCACATCACATAAATATTTCGGAATTGTAGAAACACTAGCACCCAAGTCACACAAAGCAAAACACTCATAATTTTTAATCTTGACTTTTATAGTAGGTTACCACTCATCATGTAATTTTCTAGGAATTGAAACATCTAATTCCAAATTTTCTTCCAAAGCCTTTCGTCATAGCATCAACAATATGTTTAGTAAAAGCTTTATTTTGTTCATAAGCATTGGGTGAATTTACCATGGATTGCAACAAAGAAATATGATCAACCAAAGAGCAACTATCATAATTAAAGTCTTTGTAATCCAAAAGAGTGGGCACATCACTAGTTAAAGTCTTGACCTCTTCAAACCCACTTTTATCAATTTTCTCAACAAGATCTCCACCCTATGAATTATCAGGAAGCCTTCTAGCTAGAGTTGACTATTCTCCAGTCCCTTTTTCATCAATATTAATTTTACTAAACAAGGAATCAATATAAGAAACACCAATCATTTTAAGATCTTCATCACTTTTATGAAAGCAATCACTAAAAAACGCTTTTTCTAAAAATTCTCTTCTAGCTCTAAGCATGTCGGTTCTTTTGTTACTTTCATCCATATAAACATAAAGAGCTTTAATTGATTCCTCAACCTTAGGCACAAAAATTTTCATATTGAGGTTTTCCACATCATGAGAAATTCTATCAACACTTCTAGACAAATCATCAATCTCATTCAACTTTTCTTCTATTGTAGTGTTGAAAACTTTTTGAGTGTTGATAAATTCTTTAATATTATTTTCAAGATCATAGGTGTTCCTATTATAATTATAAGATTGATTTCCATAGGAATTACCATAATTATAAGAGGAATTACTAGGAAAAGGCCTAGGATTAAAATTACCTCTATAAGCATTGTTATTGAAATTGTTTCGCGAGATAAAATCCACATCTACGGCATCACTATTTTTCTCAATCAAATTAGACAAAGGCATATTATTGAAATCAATAGGAGCACTTTTACTAGCAACCAATTTCATAAGAGCATCAACATCTCACTCAAAGAAGAAAATTCTTCAACCGAATTAACTTTTTTACTAGTAGGAGCTCTTTCGATATGCCATTGTGAATAATTTGTCATGATATTATCAAGCAATTTGGTGGCTTGAACCAAAGTAATTTCCATAAAAGTACCACCCGCAGCGGAATCTAAAATATTACGAAATTCAACCCCACATAAAATTTTTGTATGATCATCCAAAGATTTAACCCATGAGTTGGGCAATTCCTTAGCATCATTTTCATCCTTTCCCAAGATTGTGCAACATGCTCATGTTCAAGTTGCTTGAAATTCATGATCTGGGTTCTAAGGGAAATAATTATTACAGGCGTAAAATAATTAGTGATAAAAGCATATTTGTACTTATTCCAAGAATCGATAATATTGCGAGGCAAAGAAGAAAACCAAATTTTTGCAGAATCTCACAAAGAAAACGGAAATAATTTCATCTTCACAACATCATTGTCCACATATTTTTTTCTTTTGCATATCACATAATTCCACGAATGTGTTAAGATGGGACTTGGCATCCTCATTAGGAGTACCAGAAAATTGATCTTTCATAACAAGATTTAGCAAGCAGTATTAATATCACAAGACTCCGCACTAGTGGCGGGAGGAGCAATCGGAGTGCCAATAAAATCATTGTTGTTGGTATTTGAGAGATCACACAACTTGGTGTTCTCTTGAGTCATTCTGACCACGCAACAAGATTGCACTAAAAACAAATCCGGCAAGAAAACGGCGAACGAAAAAGAGGGCGAATAAAACTGCAAATTTTTGTGAAGTGGGGGAGAGGAAAATGAGAGGCAAATGGCAAAAAATGAAAATTGCAAGGAGATGAGATTTGTGATTAGGAACCTGCTAGATGTTGATGATGTCTCCCCGGCAACGGCGCCATAAATTCCTTTTGATGTTGGCTTGAACTACATCAGTATTTCCCCAAAGAGGAATGGGTGATGCAGCACATCAACGGTAGGTATTTCCCTCAGTGATGAAACCAAGCTTATCGAACCAGTAGGAGAATCCTGCAACACTACGTGAACGGCACCTACACCTACACACAAATAACAAATACTCGCAACCTGACGTGTTAAAGGGGTTATCAATCCCTTTCGGGCAACGGCGCCAGAAATTGGCAAACGGACGTGAGAAAGTTGTAAATATTGATAGATCAAACACCAAATAAAATAAATTGCAGCAAGGTATTTTTGTATATTTTTTAATAGAACTGAAAATAAAAGCAAACGAAAATAGATCGCAAAGGCAAATATAATGAAGAAGAGATCCGGGGGTCGTCAATTTCACTAGTGGCTTCTCACGAGAAAAATAGAAAACGGTGGGTGAACAAATTACTGTTGGGCAATTGATAGAACTTCAAATAATCATGACGATATCTAGGCAATGATCATTATATAGGCATCCAAGATTAGTAGACCGACTCCTGCCTGCATCTACTACTATTACTCCACACATCGACCGCTATCCAGCATGCATCAAGTGTATTAAGTTCATGGAGAAACGGAGTAATGAAATAAGAACGATGACATGATGTAGACAAGATCTATTTATGTAGAAATAGGCCCCATCTTGTTATCCTTAATAGCAACAATACATACATGTCGGTTCCCCTTCTGTCACTAGGATCAAGCACCATAAGATCAAACCCATCACAAAGCACCTCTTCCCATTGCAAGATAAATATATCAAGTTGGCCGAACAAAACCCAAATATTAGAGAAGAAATACGAGGCTATAAGCAATCATGCATATAAGAGATCAAAGAAGACTAAAATAACTTTCATGGATAAAAAGATAGATCTAATCATAAACTCAAAGTTCATCTGATCCCAACAAGCACACCACAAAAAAGAGTTACATCATATGGATCACCAAGAGACCATTGTATTGAGAATCAAACGAGAGAGAGGAAGTCATCTAACTACTAACTACAGACCCGCAGGTCTACAAAGAACTACTCACGCATCATCAGAGAGGCACCAATGGACATGATGCACCCCTCCGTGATGGTGTCTAGATTGGATATGCTGGTTCTGGACTCTGCGGCGGATGGAATTGATTTTCGTCGACTCCCTTAGGGTTTCTGGAATATTGGGGTATTTATAGAGAAAAGAGTTGGTTCAGGGGGCACCCGAGGTGGGCACAACCCACCAGGGCACGCCTGGGCCTCCGGGAGCGCCCTGGTGGGTTGTGCTCCCCTCGGAGCACCTCCCAGGCGCTTCTCCGGTCCACTAGATGTCTTCTGGTCCAAAAAAATCCACAAAAAGTTTCGGTGCGTTTGGACTCTGTTTGGTATTGATTTCCCGCGATGTAAAAAACATGCAAAAAACAGCAACTTGCACTTGGCACTATGTCAATAGGTTAGTACCAAAAAATGATAAAAATGACTATAAAATGATTATAAAACATCCAAGAATGATAATATAACATCATGGAATAATAAAAAATTATAGATACGTTGGAGACGTATCAATATCCAGTGGCAGCTCGGTGCTTCATTAGAATTTTCAATAATCTTTCTTCTCCGTGTTCTGAAAGGTTAGCACTAATAATAACATGATATATCTTCTTCTCGTCAAGATAAGCATATTTCAAAGTGTTTGGCAATTGTTTTGATCCAAACACAGGATCACCTTTAGGTGGAGGAGGACCTCCTAGAGTTTCAATAGGCAAATTATGCTTAAGCAGAGGTTGTTGTTCGAACAAGATTCTATCTATTTCATTTCTTTCTTGCATATGTAAATCATTCTCATGGTCTAGCAAATATTGTTTTAAAGGATCAGTAGGAGGTATAGCAATAGAAGCAATACCAATTATTTCATCCTTGCTAGGCAAAACTTGATAAAATTAAACTCATGAGACTCATCACCAAAACTAACACTGACAGTTTGTTTCCCACAATCTATTTTAGCATTAACGGTGTTCAAGAAAGGTCTACCAAAGATAATGGGACAAAATTCATCTTGTGGGGAACCAAGAACAAGAAAATCAGTAGGGTATTTTATTTTCCCACACAAGACTTCAACATCTCTAACAATCCCATGTGGTGTGATGGTGTCTCTATTAGCAAGCTTAATAGTAACATCTATGTCTTCTATTTCAGCGGGTGCTATGTCATTCGTAATTCTTGATATAAGGTAAAAGGAATAGCACTCACGCTAGCACCTATGTCACATAAACCATGATAACAGTGATCTCCTATTTTAACTGAGACAACAGGCATGCCAACAACGGGTCAATGTTTATCCTTTTTATCAGGTTTGGCAATTCTAGCAGCTTCATCACAGAAGTAAATAACATGCCCATCTATATTTTCTTCTAGGAGATCCTTAACCATAGCAACACTAGGTTCTACCTTTATTTGTTCAGCTGGTTTAGGTGTTCTAATGTAACTTTTGTTGACCACAGTTGAAGCTTTAGCATGTTCCTTCATCCTAACAGGGAAAGGTGGTTTCTTAATATAAGCAGTAGGAACAACTAGATCAACATTATAAATTATAGTTTCATCTTTAGCTATTACCGGTTCCTTAATTTCTTCTTTAATAGGTGGGTGATATTTAAACCATTTCTCTTTAGGGAGATCAACATGAGTAGCAAAAGATTCACAAAATGAGGATACTACCTCAGAGTCAAGTCCATATTTAGTGCTAAACTTTTGAAAAGCATCGGTATTCATAAAAGATTTAACACAATCATACTTAAGCTTAATACCTGACTCTTTACCATCTCGAGTTCCCAATCTTCAGAGTTGCGTTTAATTCTTTCTAATAGATCCCACCGGATTTCAATAGTCTTCTTCATAAAAGAACTAGCACAAGAAGTATCAAGCATGGATCAATCATTATGAGAAAGCCGAGCATAAAAATTCTAAATAATAATTTCTCTTGAGAGATCATGATTGGGGCATGAATATAACATTGAATTAAGCCTCCCCCAAGCTAGAGCAATACTTTCTCCTTCACAAGGCCAAAAATTATATATATAATTCCGATCATGATTAACTAGATGCATAGGACAATTTTTTTTGGTGAAACTCCAATTTCAGTCGATTCCAGTTCCAAGATCCAATATCATCACATAGCCTATAGCATGCCAATGCTTTCCCTTCAAAGATAAAGGGAAAACCTTCTTCTTAGTTTGATCTCCGGATAAACCTGCAAGCTTAAACAGTCCACAAATTTCATCCACATATATCAAGTGCATATCAGGATGTTCAGTTCCGGATTAGCTAGCAGTTGTTCTATCATACCCGAAGGAATTTCATATCCAATATTTTCAGTAGGTGCAGTAGGTTGAGGGGAAACTAATTGTGGTTCCGGTCGAGGTGAAGATACCCTGAACAAACCCCTCAAAGGATTGTTCTCCAAAGTAACAAGTGACAATAAATTTCAACACGTAGTGATAATTTTTCCTTACCGATTTCCACTTACCAAGAGCGCTTCACTCCCCTAAAACAACACCAGAAAAGAGCCTTGATGACCCACAAGTATATGGGATCAATTGTAGCCTTTTAGATAAGTAAGAGTGTTGACCCAACGAGGAGCAGAAGGAAATGACAAGTGGTTTTCAGCAAGTTAATGTCTGCAAGTGCTGAAATTGTAAGTAATAGAGTATTTTGACAGCAAGATAATTTGTAACGAGAAAGTAACGATAATAGTAACAAAAGTGCAGCAAGGTAGCCCAATCCTTTTGAGGCAAAGGACAGGCCAAAGCGGTCTCTTATAATAAGCAAAGCGTTCTTGAGGGTACACGGGAATTTCATCTAGTCACTTTCATCATGTTGGTTTGATTTGTGTTCACTACTTTGATAATTTGATATGTGGGTGGAACGGTGCTTAGGTGTTGTTCTTACTTGAACAAACCTCCTACTTATGATTAACCCCCTGGCAAGCATCCGCAACTACGAGAAAAGTATTAAGAATAAATTCTAACCATAGCATTAAACTTTTGGATCCAATCGGTCCCTTACAGAATAGCGCATAAACTAGGGTTTAAGCTTCTATCACTCTCGCAACCCATCATCTAATTACTACTCCACAATGCATTCCCTTAGGCCCAAATATGGTCAAGTGTCATGTAGTCGACGTTCATATGACACCACTAAGGGAATGACAACATACATACTATCAAAATATAGAACACATATCAAGTTCACATGATTACTTGCAACAAGATTTCTCCCGTGACCTCAAGAACAAAAGTAACTACTCACAAATGATAATCATGCTCAAGATCAGAGGGGTATTAAATAGCATATTGGATCTGAACATATAATCTTCCACCAAATAAACCATATAGTAATCAACTACAAGATGTAATCAACACTACTAGTCACCCCCAAGTACCAATCTGAGGTTCCGGTACAAATATTGAACACAAGAGATGAACTAGGGTTTGAGAGGAGATGGTGTTGTTGAAGATGTTAATGGAGATTGCCCTACCAAATATGGGAGAGTTGTTGGTGATGATGATGACGATGATTTCCCCCTCCGGGAGGAAAGTTCCCCCGACGGAATTGCTTCGCCGGAGAGCAAAAGTGCTCCTGCCCAATTTCTGCCTCGAGACGGTGGCGCTCTGTCCCGAAAGTCTTCTCTTTATCTTTTCTAGGTCAAAATGACTTATATACCAGAAGATGGGCACCGAAGGTGGGCTAGGCTGAGCACAACCCACCAGGGCGCGCCTGGCACCCTAGGCGCGCACTGGTGTCTTGTGCTCACCAGGTGGCCCCCCTCCGATAGTTATTTGCTCCGGTATTTCTTATTTATTCCATAAAAATTCCTCGTGAAGTTTCAGCTCATTTGGAGTTGTGCAGAATAGGTGGCCTGGCGTAGCTTTTTCAGGTCCAGATTTCCAGCTGCCGGAATTCTCCCTCTTTGTGTGAACCTTGCATATTATGAGACAAAATGCATTAGAATTACTCCAAAAAGCATTACTATGCATAAAAACATTATAAATAACAGTAGGTAAACATGATGCAAAATGGACGTATCACTAGGCAGTTTGCTCTAGTGCTTCACTTATATCTTTTTAGAGCACGGTTGTCGCTTTACTTTATAGAAATTGTTGAACTCTCATGATTCACTTATATTATTTTGAGAGTCTTTAAACAGCATGGTAATTTTCTTAGGTTATGAATTTAGTCCTAATATGATGGGCATCCAAGAGGGATATAATCAAAACTTTTGTATGAAGAGCATTGAATAGATGACAAGTTTGATTCCTTGCATTTGTTTTGAGATATGAAGATGATGATATTAGATTCATGCTAGTGAGTAATTGTGGATTGGTAGAAATACTTGTGTTAAAGTTTGTGATTCCCGTAGCATGCACGTATGGTGAACCGTTATGTGATGATGTCGGAGCATGGTTTATTTTTTGATTCTCTTCCATATGAGTGGCGGTCGGGGACAAGCGATGGTCTTTTCCTACCAATCTATCCCCCTAGGAGCATGTGTGTAGTACTTTGTTTTGATGGCTAATGAATTTTTGCAATAAGTGTGTGAGTTCTTTATGACTAATGTTGAGTCCATGGATTATACGCACTCTCACCCTTCCACCGTTGCTAGCCTCTCTAGTACCGCGCAACTTTCGCCGATGCATTAAACCCACCATATACCCTTCCTCAAGTCAGCCACCGTACCTACCTATTACAACATTTCCATAGCCATTCCGAGATATATTGCCATGCAACTTCCACCGTTCCATTTTATTATGACACACACCATCATTATCATATTGCTTTGCATGATCATGTAGTGGGCATAGTATTTGTGGCTTGGCCACCGTTCATATTTTTTTATACATGTAACTCTTGATCATTGCACATCCTGGTACACCGCCGGAGGCATTCATATAGAGTCATATTTTGTTCTAAGTATCGAGTTGTAATTATTGAGTTGTAAGTAAATAAAAGTGTGATGATCATCATTGTTAGATCATTGACCCATGTGAGGAAAGGATGATGGAAGCTATGATTCCCTCACAAGTTGGGATGAGTGTTTGGACTTTATAAAAAAATAAAAGAGGCTACAGAAGCCCAAATAAAAAAAGAGGCCAAAGAAGCCCAAACAAAAAAAAGAGAGAAAAATAAAAAAAAATGAGAGAAAAGAGAGAAGGGACAATGTCACTATCCTTTTTCCACACTTGTTCTTTGAAATAGCACCATGTTCTTCATGATAGAGAGTCTCCTATTCTGTCACTTTCATATACTAGTGGGAATTTTTCATTATAGAACTTGGATTGTATAATCCAATGATGGGCTTCCTCAAATTTCCCTAGGTCTTCGTGAGCAAGCAAGTTGGATGCACACCCACTTAGTTTATTTTTGAGCTTTCATACACTTATAGCTCTAGTGCATCCGTTGCATGGCAATCCCTACTCACTTGCATCGATATCAATTGATGGGAATCTCCATTAATTTGCCTAGTTGATGTGAGACTTTCTCCTTCTTTTTGTCTTCTCCACAACCACCATATACTATTCCACCTATAGTGCTATATCCATGGCTCAGGTTCATGTATTGCTTGAAAGTTGAAAATTTTGAGAACACTAAAAGTATGAAACAATTGCTTGACTTGTCATCGGGGTTGTGCATGATGAAATACTTTGTGTGTTGAAGATGGAGCATAGCCAGACTATATGATTTTGTAGGGATAACTTTCTTTGGCCATGTTATTTTGAGAAGACATGATTGCTTCATTAGTATGCTTGAAGTATTATTGTTTTTATGTCAATATTAAACTTTTGTTTTGAATCTTATGGATCTGAACATTCTTGCCACAATAAATAAGATTGCATTGATAAATATGTTAGGTAGCGTTCCACATAAAAAATTCTGTTTTTATCATTTACCTACTCGATGACAAGCAGGAATTAAGCTTGGGGATGCTTGATACGTCTCTAACGTATCTATAATTTTTGGTTGTTCCATGCTATTATATTATCTGTTTTGGATGTTTTATATGCATTAATATGCTATTTCATATTATTTTTGGCACTAACCTATTAACCTAGAGCCCAGTGCCAGTTTCTGTTTTTTTCCTTGCTTTTGACTTTTACAGAAAAGGAATATCAAACGGAGTCCAAATAGAATAAAACTTTACGATGATTTTTATTCGACTAGAAGACACCTACTTGACTTGGAGAGAGGACCAGAAGAGTCCCGAGGAGGCCACAAGCCCTCAGAGCGCGCCCCCTAGTTTGTGGGCCCCTTGGGAGTCCCCTAACCCTTGTTCCACCTCTATAAATTCTCAAATATTCCCCAAACATCAGAAGCGTCCTCCAAAATACTTTTCCGCCGCCGCAAGCCTCTGTTCCTATGAGATCCCATCTTGGGTCCTTTTCCGGCACCCTACCGGAGGGGGATTCGATCACGGAGGGCCTCTACATCAACCTTGTTGCCCTTACGATGAAGCATGAGTAGTTTACCACAGACCTACGGGTCCATAGCTAGTAGCCAGATGACTTCTTCTCTCTCTTTGATCTTCAATACCATGTTCTCCTCGATGTTCTTGGAGTTCTATTTGATGTAATCTTATTTTGTGATGTGTTTGTTGAGATCCGATGAATTGTGGATTTATGATCAGATTATCTATGAATATTATTTGAGTCTTCTCTGAACTCTTTTATGCATGATTAAGATATCTTTGTATTTCTCTTCGAACTATCAGTTTGTTTTGGCCAACTAGATTGATTTTTCTTGCAATGGGAGAGGTGCTTAGTTTTGGGTTCAATATTGCGGAGTTCTCACTCAGTGACAGAAGGGGTAGCGAGGCACATATTTTATTGTTGCCATCAAGGATAAAAAGATGGGGTTTATGTCATATTGAAATATCGTGGATGTCGCCTAGAGGGGGGTGAATAAGCGCTTTAAAATAATTACAGTTTAGGCTTGAAGAAATGCGGAATAAAACTAGTGTTTAATTTGTCAAGCACAAAACCTAAATCAACTAGGCTCACCTATGTGCACCAACAACTTATGCTAAGCAAGATAAACAACTAAGTGATAGCAAGATATATAACATGTCATACCATCGCTATCACAAAGTTAAGTGCATAAGTAAAGGGCTCGGGTAAGAGATAACCGAGGCACACAGAGACGACGATGTATCCCGAAGTTCACACCCTTGCGGATGCTAATCTCCGTTTGGAGCGGTGTGGAGGCACAATGCTCCCCAAGAAGTCACTAGGGCCACCGTAATCTCCTCATGGCCTTGCACAATGCAAGATGTCGTGATTCCACTAGGGACCCTTCAAGGCGGTCACCAAACCCGTACAAATGGCAACCCTTGGGGGTGATCACCAAACCCGTACACTTTGGCAACCGTTGGGGCGGTCACTGGAACCCGTCAAATTGCTCGGGGTGATCTCCACAACCTAATTGGAGACCCTGACGCTTGCCCGCAGCTTTAATGATTGAGCTCTGAACACCACCAACCGTCTCGGGCACCAAGGCACCCAAGAGGAACAAGCTCAAGGTTACCAAACACCCAAGAGTAATAAGCTTCTCAACTTTAAACTTCCACGTATCACCATGGAGAACTCAAACCGATGCACCAAATGCAATGGCAAGGGCACATGGAGTGCCCAAGTCCTTCTCTCCCAAATCCCACCAAAGCAACTAATGCTAGGGAGGAAAATGAGAGGAAGAACGAAGAAGAGAACATGAAGAACTCCAAGATCTAGATCCAAGGGGTTCTCCTCACATAGAGGCGAAAGTGATTGGTGGAAATGTGGATCTAGATCTCCTCTCTCTTTCCCCCAAAAAACTAGCAAGAATCCATGGAGGGATTGAGAGAAAGCAAGCTCGAAGAAGGTCAACAATGGGGGAAGAACACGAGCTCAAGAGATAAGGTTCAATGGGGAAGAAGACCCCCTTTTATAGGACCTCCCAAATCCAATCGTTATGTGCTCAGGTTGTGCACAGGCGGTACTACCGCTTGGAGGAGCTGTACTACCGTTTAGCACGGTCAGAATAGCCCAACGAGAGAGAAAAACACGAGTTGTACTTATTCTAGAGAGGTAGTACCGCTTACCGCTTATACAAGGTACTACCGCTCGGGTGGAGAGGTAGTACCGCTTACCGCTTATAAGAGGTACTACCGCTCTACTACCGCGAAACCCGACACGAAAAAATGCATCCCCAGAAGCTGCGGTACTACGCGCGGCACAGTGTCGCGGTATTGCCGCTTACAAGCGGTACTACCGCTCTAGAGAACAGTACTACCGCTTGAGGCTTTCAGGAACACAATAGAGAAAACAGAGGATGCAATAAAGCCTAAACTACCACAACTTCTGCATATGAGCTCCGAATTGAGCAAACTCAAGCTTGTTGGATAGATGACGACGAGTAGCATCCAACATCGACTGATTATAGTAAGAAGAGGCAGGGGAGGTATGCCTAAGATATAGAGGAGCGAAACCTCCAAAAGAGAAGAACCGGCATAACCTCCAACATCAAAAACATCATAGAAGATGCATGTGAACTCCGTTTTTGATGAACTCGAGCTTGTCATCAAGATGACCATAAGATCTAAGACTCACAAAGAGAACCGGCAAAAAACCCAACATCTAAAACATCATAGAAGATGCATGTGAACCCTGTTTTCGATGAACTCGAGCTTGTCATGAAAATGACCATAAGCTCCAAATCTCACAAGGAGAAGAACCAAACAAGAACCAATAAAGATGATGCAAGGATGCAATGGTTTGAGCTCTCTACGAACGATACGATCAAGCTACTCATCGAGAGCCCCCCTTGATAGTACAACAATCAATACTATAACCCGGTCTCCCAACTACCACCATGAGACCGGTAAAATAAAAAACCTATCAAGGGAAAACCTTTGCCTTGCACATAGTCCACTTGAGCTAGATGATGACGATCTTGACTCCCTCAAGTTGGACCGCCTTTCTTGATTACGTTGCACGTTGAAGACTAGTTGATTGCTCCCCATACTCCACTATGGGTGAGCCACTCTTTGGCACATCTTCACAAGTCCATTGACACCAAAATGGACGGCAAGCTTCAAGGATGATCTCTTCGTGATGCTCCACTTGAACTTGCACGCCGCAATCTTGATGACGATCACCACTTGATGTCATCCTCCATGGGTTGTATGAGATCTTCCTCTTGATGCAAACCCATGGAAACAAACCTAACCCCACATAGAACTCACACGTAGATCATGGGTTAGTACACAAAGCGTAACGGACAATGCTTACCATACCATGGGATCACTTGATCCCTCTCGGTACATATTGTACGCTTTGTGTGTTGATCAACTTGATTCACTCTTAACTTAGTCTTGATCAACCTTGTATCATTTCTTCTACATGACCACTCTTTGGATAATTCCTTTAATAGCACATTGGTCAACATATAAACTCCTTGAAACCAACAAATGGACTTCAAGAAATTCCTATGGACAAATCCTTCAAATATAACTCAAGACAACCATTAGTCCATAGAGATTTTCATCAACTATCAAAACCAAACATGGGGGCACCGCATGTTCTTCCAATATTGCTTGAGTTTATCCCTCTGCATCATGTCATCTTACTTAAAGCGTTGCTTTGTTCTTATGAATTTAATACTCTAGATGCAGGCAGGAGTCGGTCGATGTGTGGAGTAATAGTAGTAGATGCAGAATCGCTTCGGTCTACTTGTCACGGACGTGATGCCTATATCCATGATCATTGCCTTAGATATCATCATAACTATGCGTTTTTCTATCAATTGCTCAATAGTAATTTGTTCACCCACCGTATGTTTTCTTTCAAGAGAGAAGTCTCTAGTGAAACCTATGCCCCCCGGGTCTATTTTCCATCATATTTCAGAGCTATAAACCAAAAACCCAAAAATACCTTGCTGCAATTTATTTATATTTACTTTAGTTTGCTCTTTTATTTATCTTTTATACCCATATCTATTATACATCACTCTTGTTCGTGACTGTGAAGGGATTGACAACCCCTTTTTCGCGTTGTGTGCAAGTGTTTGTTAGTTTGTGCAAGTGCATAGATTGGAGACTTGCTTGTGCCTCCAACTGGATTGATACCTTGGTTCTTAACTGAGGGAGATACTTATCTCTACTTTGCTGCATCACCCTTTCCTCTTCAAGGAAAAAAATCAACGCAAGCTCAAGAAGTAGCAGGGCCATTGGTAGGCCTACGAAGCTCATCTTATGCTATATGATGCCATTTGACCTAGAAAAAATCAAGAGGAAGGTTTCAGGATGAAGCGCCACTGTCTCAACACTACTGCAGGATGCTGCTAACGTGACACTACAATCAGAGACCCTTCGATGAAACTGTGTGTGATGCAATAATCGCAAATGGTGATGTAAAAAGCCGTCAAAAAAGATGCAAAATGTTTGCGATGATGGATGCATCAAACACGGTTCAGATTTTAGTTGCATGTTCGATGCAGGGCATATGGTTCAGTTCAATGAACTATTCGCGATGAGGCGGAAGAACAGAAACGGGCAACCAGGTGAAGGTGTGTGCGATATACGACATACGGTTCACTCGGATGAACTGTTTGTGATTAGGCGGAACAAAAGAAACGGTCAGCCAGATCAAGGTGTGTGCGATAGAGGGCAAACAGTTCACTTGGATGAACTGTTTGTGTTGAGCCAAGATAACAGAAATGGTTCAATATAACAAGATGTGTGTGATACGCGACAAACAGGTCTGTAATCAGGAATGTGCGCGAAGACCGATAATAACACAGACAATTGCTGCTAATAAGATGTGTGTGTTGTGCATTGGGATTGCATACAAAACAACAAAAACAACAACACACACGCGCACACACACACACTTATAAGGACATGGTTGCATAACCAAATTAAACATCCAATTACATAGGTGGCTACTACACACATGACATTTACACACACCAAAGTAAACTATTACATGCGTAATTACATAGGTGGCTATGATACGTCTCCAACGTATCTATAATTTTTGATTGCTCCATGCTATATTATCTACTGTTCTGGACTATAATGGGATTTATTTTCCACTTTTATATTATTTTTGGGACTAACCTATTAACCGGTTGCCCAGCCCAGAATTGTTGTTTTTTGCCTATTTCAGTGTTTCGAAGAAACGGAATATCAAACGGAGTCCAAACAAAAAATTCCTTTCTGGAACGTGATTTTCTTCCCGAATAAGACCCAGGAGACTTGCACCCTACACCAAGAAAGCTCCGAGGAGGGCACGAGGTAGGGGGCGTGCCCTACACCCCCAGGCGCGCCCCCACCCTCGTGGTCCCACCGAAGCTCCACCGACGTACTTCTTCCTCCTATATATACCCACGTACCCCCAAACGATCAGAACAGGAGCCAAAAACCTAATTCCACCGCCGCAACTTTCTGTATCCACGAGATCCCATCTTGGGGCCTGTTCCGGAGCTCCGCTGGAGAGGGCCGTCATCACGGAGGGCTTCTACATCATCATAGCCTCTCCGATGAAGTGTGAGTAGTTTACCTCAGACCTTCGGGTCCATAGTTATTAGCTAGATGGCTTCTTCTCTCTTTTTGGATCTCAATACAAAGTTCTCCCCCTCTCTTGTGGAGATCTATTCGATGTAATCTTCTTGTTTTTGCGGTGTGTTTGTTGAGACCGATGAATTGTGGGTGTATGATCAGGTCTATCTATGAACAATATTTGAATCTTCTCTGAATTCTTTTATGTATGATTGGTTATCTTTGCAAGTCTCTTCGAATTATCCGTTTGGTTTGTCCAACTAGATTGGTAGTTCTTGCCATGTGAGAAGTGCTTAGCTTTGGGTTTGATCTTGCGATGTTCTTTCCCAGTGACAGAAGGGGCAGCAAGACACGTATTGTATCATTGCCATCGAGGATAACAAGATGGGGTTTATTTCATATTGCATGAATTTATCTCTCTACATCATGTCATGTTGCTTAAAGCGTTACTCTGTTTTTAACTTAATACTCTAGATGCATGCTGGATAGCGGTCGATGAGTGGAGTAATAGTAGTAGATGCAGAATCGTTTCGATCTACTTGTCACGGACGTGATGCCTATATACATGATCATGCCTAGATATTCTCATAACTATGCTCAATTCTGTCAATTGCTCAACAGTAATTTGTTCACCCACCGTAGAAAACTTATGGTCTTGAGAGAAACCACTAGTGAAACCTATGGCCCCCGGGTCTATTCTCATCATATCAGTCTCCATCACTTTAATCTTGCTTTGTTGTTACTTTGCCTTTTACTTTTCACTTTGCATCTTTATACCAAAAATACCAAAAATATTATCTATCGGATCTCACTCTCGTAAGTGACCGTGAAGGGATTGACAACCCCTAATCGCGTTGGTTGCGTTGAGCTCTTTGTGTTGTGTAGGTATGAGGGACTTGCGCCTGGCCTCCTACTGGATTGATACCTTGGTTCTCAAAAACTGAGGGAAATACTTACACTACTCTGCTGCATCATCCTTTCCTCTTCGGGGAAAACCAACGCAAGCTCAAGAGGTAGCAAGAAGAATTTCTGGCACCGTTGCCGGGGAGTCTACGCAAAAAGTCAACATACCAAGTACCCATCATAATCCCTATCTCCTGCATTACATTAGTTGCCATTTGCCTCTCCTTTTCCTCTCCCCCACTTCACCCTTGCCGTTTTATTCGCCCTCTCTTTCTCCTTCCCCTTCTCCTTCTCCATTTGCCTTTTTCTAGCCTATCTTGTCGTCATGGCCAGTCTTATATCCTCTCCATTATCTCCCGAGAACGAAGTTTTAAATTTTAAACAAAGGGAGGGAGAAAATCTGAAAGACACTTGGTATAGAATTTGCAATGCTCAAAACAGAGCTACCAGGAAGCAATCTACTTCAGTTCTTCTTCGTAATTTTTATGTGGGTGCTAGTCCTTGGTACAGATATATCCTTGATACCATTACCGGAGGGAATTTCTTGGGTAGCCATACTTTTGATTCTTATAGTGCTATGATAGATTTCTTTGGCTCACCACCTCTTTTGGTTAATGGAACTATGTTAACTTTGGAGCATGTTATGCAAAGGCTTGAAATTATTGAAAACAAAGTTGCTACTATTGAATCAATTGAAAATCTAGATAAAAATATCCATAATCAAATTACTCAATATGGATCTAAGGTAGGAATGACTTTGAAAAATATTAAGGAGAAGGAACCCACGGTCGATGAGAAAATAAATCTAGATTCCTCTAGAATCGATAAACTTGAGGGTATCATTACCAATTGGGGAACCGCTTTTTATTCCGTAAAGAATACTCCTAGTCCTCCCACTAAAATTGCTAAGCTTATGTATGTTCCTAAGAATAAGGGTGAATCATCTAGTAAGGAAACTGCTGATCTTAAATCTATAAGTATTCATCCCGATATTTTTGATTTCATTAAGGAACCATTTGCTACAAATGAATTTTTCGACCTTGTTCCTAAAAGTTTGATAATTAATAAAAATAAAGAGATCTCTGAGGAAGGTAGATGCCTCATTGAAGAATTGCCTACCAAAGATGGCAATACCTAGATCTATCCTCGCTTTTATGCCTAGCTAGGGGCGTTAAACGATAGCGCTTGTTGGGAGGCAACCCAATTTTATTTTTAGTTTTTTTGTGTTTTTCTTCTGTTAGGGAATAAATAACCCATCTACCTTCTGTTTGGATGTAGTTTTGTGTTTTAATTAGTGTTTGTGCCAAGCTAGACCTATTGGATCTCCTTGGATGATAGTTATTTGATCTTGCTGTAATTTCCAGAAACTTTGCGTTCAGTGCCCGAATTATTAAAAATCATAAGAACGTGATAAAATACGGATTCCAATTTCTGCTGATCAATAAACAAATTTTCTGTGTCGTCTAATTTTGGTAGATTTTGTGGAGTTCCAGAAGTTTGCGTTAGTTACATATTACTACAGACTATTCTGTTTTTGACAGATTCTGTTTTTTGTGTGTTGTTTGCTTATTTTGATGAATCTATGGTTAGTAAAATAGTTTATAATCCATAGAGAAGTTGGAATACAGTAGGTTTAACACCAAAATAAATAAAGAATGAGTTCATTACAGTACCTTGAAGTGTTTTTATGTTTTCTTTTTCTAACGGAGCTCACGAGATTTCTATTGAGTTTTGTGTTGTGAAGTTTTCAAGTTTTGGGTGAATTCTTTTGATGGATTATGGAACAAGGAGTGGCAAGAGCCTAAGCTTGGGGATGCGCGTGGCATCCTACTGGATTGTGTTGGTTGTGTTGAGCTCTTTGTGTTGTGTAGGTACGAGGGACTTGCGCGTGGCATCCTACTGGATTGATACCTTGGTTCTCAAAAACTGAGGGAAATACTGACGCTACTCTGCTACATCATCCTTTCCTCTTCGGGGAAAACCAACGCAAGCTCAAGAGGTAGCAGGCTACTACACACATGACATTTGCACACACCAAAGTAAACTATTGCATGTGTAATTACATAGGTGGCTACTACACACATGACACCAAAGTCAACTATATATATTACATACATAATTAACTAGGATAAACGATCATCTGATCATCATCTACTTCTTGTGACGCTTGCCGCTACTGCTCTGCTTGTGGCTCGATCCGGCCTCGTCGATTTCGGTAATGAGGCACTTCCTCATGTCAACGATCCGCATGTGCATCTCGTAGCATGTGTACACGCTCTTGGCCACGAACCTGAAGTGAGATTCATCTAGTTGCCGCATCCAGACCCCATACCAGGATACGGGACGTGTTATGTTGGCATCCTGCTTCATATTTTCGTAGTATGGGTCGATGATGGCCGAGGCGAGTTCAACCAGGGAGTCCTTTGTTCGTGCTTCCCCAGACCCTGTAGTGCTCATGGATTTCTACAAGGTTCTTGCAGGACAAGCCCGTAACCCTGAGCGCTTTTACATCGCGGTGGTTTCCACCATAGTGAACTTGTAGTCGGTGCTGTTGACAAACCTGGTGAAACGGTCGCAAGGCTTTGTGCCCATGCAGTAGGGGTAGATGAGGACATGATGGCGCATGCACAACTGGGTGATGGCAACCTTCTGATCTATGTTGGGACGACCGCCGGTATACTGGAGGTCGATGTTGACCACCTTGTACTTGTCTCGAGCAAGAAACTGCTCAACGGTGTTGATGTAGTCGTCCACCACGGCCGGGTCGATGGTGTGCACCATCGAGTGATCCGTCGTCCTCGCGTGGGTCTCCACTTTATGCTCGCCGAACTCCATTGGAGCGCCACTAGACATCCCCTCTCTATGTGTCATCGTGCGTGTGTGAGGGAGTCCTGGATTAGGGGGGTCCTCAGACAGCGGAAAAAGCCTTTCAAAGGCAACAGAGATGGACCGTCCAGCCTAGACAAGATTCTAGACAAATTATGTCAGATTCATGGCACCTCCGACAAACCTGCAAATCACACCCACAGAGAATGCTGGGTCTTCAAGCAGGCAGGCAAGCTAAACGCCGAACACAAGGGGAGATAGACACCAAGTGAAGACGAGGATGAGCCTCGCCAGCAAAGCACTGGGGGACACAAAAAATTCCCACCAGATGTCAAAACAGTGAACATGATTCACGTAACAAAAAGGAGGAGAAAACACGCACTCCGAGACATATGCGCCGTAAAGCCCGTCACCCCTAAGTTCAACCCTTGGTCGGCCTGCCCGATCACTTTTGATCGCAAGGATCACCCGACTAGTATCCAGCATGGGGGGTTGGCTGCCTTGGTGCTAGACCCAATAATCGACGGATACCATCTCACCCGAGTCCTTATGGACGGCGAAAGTAGTCTTTATCTGATATATCAGGACACAGTCCGCAAAATGGGGATAGACCCGACAAGAATCAGCCAAAGCAATACTACCTTTAAAGGAGTAATACCAGGCCCAGAGGCCCATTGTACGGGCTCTCTAGTACTATAGGTTGTATTCGGTTCTCCCAACAACTTCCCAAGTGAAAATTTAACCATCGACATCGCTCCATTCCGAAGCGGCTATCAAGCACTACTCGGAAGAACATCCTTCGCTCGTTTTAATGCAGTACTACATTACGCTTCTCTTAAGCTTAAGATGCCCGGTCCACATGGTACCATCATAGTTAGCGGAAACACTGAGCGTTCTTTACGCGCGGAAGAACGTGTGGCGGCTTTAGCAGCCGAACACTAAATGGCCTCTCCAACCAGACTAAATGGTTGGTTGTCAAGACCGCGGACACGGCTAGACGAGTCCGACGCACCACTAGCTGTAACAGCTTAGATAAACCTGAGATTGGTTTGATGGATATACCCCCAGAGGTGGTACCAGGGGCTTCCCACATGTAAAAAGGACCACAGTTCGGCTTAACCTCATTTAGATTGAATTTTAATGAGAATAAACAGTTTTTCGCATGAAGACTTTCATCTAAGTTTTTCTCTTTTAAGATGACAATCGTGCTACACCCTTCCAGGATACGGCACAACGGAGACACAGGCGCAGACGTGCAGCAGGGCCCCGCTCAAAGGTTTCTTTTTAGATTAAGATCCTGTGTAAACCTTTCTTACTGTCTCTTGTTGTTGGACACCCCCCCGGATACCTAACACACCCGTGAGGGATGCTGGCGTTGTTGGCATTTCGCCACGTCAGATTAATGCACGTACCTGGAAATCTAGGGTCCATTATCAAGGGCGTTACTCAGCCCGATATATGTTATAAAGACCGAACACCTTAGGGAGTGTTCGGTGTCGCGAGTTTGGCCTTATATGCACCAGCTCCGAATCATGTCTTGGGTCAAATGTTGGGTTTGCCCGGCTCCCGCGTTTTGCTACCTTACGTTCCGCTCTATCGGCTAAGGTGGCACCGGGAGAACTACTGCGATTGTGCCCTGGTTCATCCGGATGAGCACCTTAGTAGAGAAAGCATATAATGCGGGGGTGTTCACACTTGATCCATAAACGGCCGCACAGGAGGCATCATAATACTTTCAGGCAAAAGTATAAACACGGCCTTTATAATTCAAATAGCACTGTTTTTACAATCAGGATACATGTCACTCGAACATGACACTCTTCGAGCACCGAGCCTCTATCAAACAAGCACCTTCTAGTGCTCGGCCGAAACCTGGCCTACGACCGGATTCTGGGTTGCAAACTTGCAATAGCGGTGGCCTCCATCTCTGCCCAGTATGTCTTGACACGGGCAAGAGCCATCCACGCACCCTCTATGCACGCCGACCTCTTTACAACGTCGATATGCGGCACAACACCAAGGAATCATTGCACTAGACCAAAATAACTATTCGGCCTTGGTCCTTCCGGCCATAGATGATCCACGATAGACCTCATGGCAAGTCCGGACAACCTATGAAGCTCGGCCCACTCGGCCATTTGCTCATTTAACAACAGTGGACGCGCTGGAGCATTAAACTGCGACCAGAACAACTTTTCCACTTTGTGATCTTTTTGATCTTTGAAAAACTTGGTCGCATCAGCAGCACTCGCTGGCAAATCCAAATACGCGTCTGCAGAACTCCATAATTGATCCAGAAGGGCATACTTAGGATCTCCGAACTTCGTCCGCAACAAAAAGGGCTTCCCAGCCGTGATATTTCCGGCTTGACGTAGCTCCTCCTTCGCCGCTCTGATTTCAGAGCGGGTTTCCTTGGCTACTACCATGGCTTTCTCCAGGTCCGCCGTCTTCGTTTGACTTTCCCTTTCAAGAAGCTCATAACGGTCGGCGGCATCTTTCAACTCAACAGCCATCTTGGCTATTTTATCTTTGCTCTGGAGATGAGCGGCATGTTTGGCTCTTAACTCTTGGCCGCCTTTAGGGCAGCCGCATCACTTCTCCTGGCTTGTTCCTTGGCTCGGGCAAGCTCTGCCCGAAGGGTCTCCACGGCGGCGGCTCCATCTGCAATCACAACATATGACAGATACTAGCATCATGCTCCTCTTACTATATGTTGACCACCAGAGAATACATACCCTATGCCTCGTCAAGCCGCTTGTTTACAAGCACGATGTCGGCATCTGCCGCATCAAGTTACCGCTTCAGTTCGAAAAACTCACCAGTACGGCCAGCCACCGGACCCTCAGCTGCCTGCACATGAAAGCAGCGTGATCATTACCTAGGACTATGATCCTTTGTTTGCCGCCTTTTGATAGCAACCAGAGTCTCAGGGGCTACTATCTGCATAGGGAACACCTAGCGTGTGCAGTACCGTCAAAAACTTTATATATTACTTTGCGTACCTCAAAGCCTCTTAGCAGGCTCATAAAAGCTTCATGCAACCCACTCTCGGTGGAACAAATCCTCTCAACCACCGTACCCATTAATGTATGATGCGCCTCTAAGATAGCCGCTTGCTCCAGAAGATTCATCAGTGCGTCCGGTCGTGCACCGGACAGTTCCGGATTCTTTCTATTGCTCCCCTTAGGAGCCGAATACTCCGGACTTCGGGCGGCCAAAGGGTTACCTTCCGGCCTTGGTGGATCAGGAAAAATCCTCCATGATGACACCTCAGGGTCGTCCGCCTCGTGAGGTGGGGAGGCATGGGGAGGTGTTTCGCTCTCCATCATCTCCGGAAGAAGATCCCCCGAAGACGAACTCTGTCGAGAAGGGCTACGATCCGAACTACAAGACATACGTCTCAGTTATTGTCCTTGGAAATAAAGTAAGATATATTTACTACAAAGTACTTTTGTTTACTTACAGCTCGGTGGAGGGCTGGCCCCCTTGCGTGCACTGTTTGGTAAGGATGCCCTCCGGGGTAGGGCCCCCTGACAAAGGTTTCTTCCCTCGTTTGGAAACCATTGTTTCCAAGTCTTCAGAGGCGTCCCTCTTCCTTCCTTGGGGAGAGGAATTTTAGATCCTTCTCCCCGGTTATCCTCCTTCGTGGAGGCACTAATTCCCCCGGTTTGGATGAATAATGAGTGAGGCCCGCTTTCGGCTTCTTTATTCCTCCCTTTATCTTCCCCTGATGGCGCTTGATAAGGCGCAAGCTCAAGCATCCTGGCTAGTACAGGATCCGTTGAGCCTTCGGGAAGGGGGGCCGAACACCTGATCATTTTCGCCTTTTTTATCCAGTCCTGGTCAAAGACCGACTTTTCAGAATGATGTTGTGATAAATAAAGAGACATCATGTTCAGCCGAAGGGTTTCTTACTTGGGTGTCTGGACGGTTGCAGTTTAGGCTCGCATCCTCGGTGGTGTCCGGACACTTTATTCTTGATCCGAAGAACAATCCGTACATCTCTTCGAGCGTCACGCCGAAGAATTGCTGAATGGTTCGCGGTCCTTCCGGGTTGAACTCCCACATACAGAGAGATCGACGTTGGCTGGCAGGACCCGACGAACTAGCATGACTTGCATTACTTTGACAAGGTTGACATCTCTCTTAAGGAGATCCCGGATGCGACTCTCCAATGTCGGCACGTCATTAGCCGGCCCCCAGTCCAGCCCCTTGTTGACCCATGATGCCAGTTGTGGCGGGGGGGCCGAACGGAAGGCAGGGGCAGCTACCCACTTAGTACTTCGGGGAGCCATGATATAAAACCACTCCCGCTGCCATAAGTTGGACATCTCGGGGAAGGATCCCTTTGTCCATGGTGCATCGACGCCTTTGCTTATTATGGCGCCTTCGCACTCTGTGTGTTGCCCTTCGATCAACTTCGGCTTCACATTTAAGGTCTTGAGCCATAAGCCGAACTATGGGGCGATGCAGAGGAAGGCCTCACACACGACGATAAACGACAAGATGTGAAGGATGTAATCCGGAGCCAGGCAATGGAAATCGAGCCCGTAATATAACATAAGCCCTCTAACAAAGGGATCAAGACTAAAGACCAGCCCTCGGAGGAAGTGGGAAACAAATGCAACGCTCTTGTTAGGTTCGGGAGTGGGGATAACCTGCCCTTGAGCAGGCAGCCTGTGCGAGATTTCGGCGGTCAGATACCTGGCCTCTCTTAGCTTCTTGATGTCCTCCTCTATGACGGAGGAGGCCACCCACCGGCCTTGAAGGTTGGATCCGGACATGATTGAAGGTCCGAAGCGCTTGGCCTCTGCCTTGGGTGGTGGAATTCGAGGTGGAAGGAGCGAAAGATCGAGCGCAAGGAGAAAAGGACAAGCCTTGACCCCCTTTATAAAGAGGGTGGATATCAAGCGCCCTCCGCACGACCGTCTAGAACTTGCCTAAAATCGAGGAGCCATACTAGCGGGCACGGTTGGGTTACCCACACCCGTATTGATGAGGATCCCGTGAAAAGAGGGACACGATCTCTGCTTCGACAAGACGTGCCAACAAAACCGCCTTGCAACGCGTGCAGTGGCAGGCTCGAAAAAATGGTACATCATGACCAGATCACGGAAGAACGTCACGTTAAGAAAAGCTGTCAGGAGATTAGATTTGTGGAAATATTATTCTCTCTATGGTGGTATGTGGAATTTATTTTGCAGAGCCGGACACTATCCTCGTGTTCAAAATCTTCTATGGAATATTCGGAGGAGGAACCCGCCTTGCAATGTCGAAGACAATCTGCGCGCCGGACTCATCGTCATTGAAGCCTGGTTCAGGGGCTACTGAGGGAGTCCTGGATTAGGGGGTCCTCGGACAGCCGGACTATACACTTTAGCCGTACTATTGGACTATGAAGATACAAGATTGAAGACTTCGTCCCATGTCCGGATGGGACTCTTCTTGGCGTGGAAGGCAAGCTTGGCAATACATATATGTAGATCTCCTCCCTTGTAACCGACTCTGTGTAACCCTAGCCCCCTCCGGTGTCTATATAAACCGGGGGGTTTAGTCCGTAGGACAACAACAATCATACCATAGGCTAGCTTCTAGGGTTTAGCCTCTACGATCTCGTGGTAGATCAACTCTTGTAATACTCATATCATCAAGATCAATCAAGCAGGAAGTAGGGTATTACCTCCATCGAGAGGGCCTGAACCTGGGTAAACATCGTGTCCCCCGCCTCCTGTTACCATCCGCCTTAGACGCATAGTTCGGGGCCCCCTACCCGAGATCCGCCAGTTTTGACACCGACAGTGTGCTTGTTGTGTTGTCGTGCGCGATCGAAAGGTTGAAGAGACTAAGGCTATTATAATGGCCGCGAGAATTAAAGGGGAAGCCGGATGGCCTGGAATATCGTCATGCCCAGATGCCAGTTCTAATTTGCAGCGCGTAACTCCATCGTGCCGCACGTAACTGCATCGTGGCAACGCGCACGGCGCAACTACATGCATATGCCCCCCCAACGTGATTGTGCACAGGCCCAACCGCTGGCAGAGCTCGCGCGGAGGGATGCGAGCAGAGCGCTCTGCGGTCGCCTCAACGGCAAGCAACCATATATATGCATGTAGCAGTTGAACACGCAAGGAAAAGTTCTCCACAAGCCGAGCGTGTGGAGGTACGCGAGCAGAGTGCGCCGATGGAAAATAGAGCGCGCCGATGAACGCGAGGAGAGCGCACCGTGGCGCCTAAAGGTGAGCACAGCGCGCCGAGGGACGCGAGCAGAGGCCGGCACAGTGATACGTGGCAAATAAAACGAACTGTGCGAGCGATAGCGGAGACATCAAGCACGAATAAGATTAGAGTTGTGTGTGCGATACATGGCATACAGTTGATCCATCCGAGCTGTTTGCGATGGAATAAGCCGTCTGTGTTGTGGGCAAATGCTCACTGGTATACAACCGTCTGCGGTTGCTGAATTCATGACCGACGGGTTCCCTAGTGTGGTCCGTGTGCGATGTGATATGCTCTGTCTACAGAACATCAACATATATACTTACTAGCAAGATGCCTGTGCGTTGCACGTAACATCAAGATGCATTTGTATGAGTAGTTTATCTTGTGAGAGAAAAGGATGAACGAGGGAAGGCCTTATTTGCAAATGTGGAGAGGGGTGTGGGTATCTTTTTGCGAAATTGCCCTAGTTTCCTTCCTATCCATCAGATATAAATCGGACGACCTATATTGCGGGATGGCAGGCACACCATCATCACCAACTCTATTTTTTATAAGAGTAGAGATAAGAACAACATTACATGACCAAATTAAGCATACAATTACATAAGTGACTACACACATAATATTTCCACACACCAAAGTAAGCAATTACATGCATACTAAACTAGGAGAAACGAGCATCTAATCATCTACATCTTGTTGCGACGACGTTTGCCATTGCTCCGCTTCCGGCTGGATCCCTGGTCGTGAATGGTTAATAAAATCTAAGTCTATTGCATATTAAGGTCAAAATAGTACTACCAATCTACGAGTCTCATACCATGCCATTTCAATGATTGTACCACAAAAGCGCGAAATATTACAAGGTTCAAATTCCAGAGTTACATGGCTCAAATTCAAAGATTACAAGGCTCAAACTGATATTAGAAATGAAATTCAGCTCATTCAGCTGCAAACGCCCGTGCTGATCAGTTGAACATGGATATAAGAAAGGTACAAACTAAAAATTAAAATAGTAAGGCCGCTTTCGAAACCTCGTCATTTCTGCAAAGGGATCAACCGCTGACAAGTCATGTATGGGTTTGACACAATGACTTCCAATTACTCTGTCATATGCTCTTCCAATATGAATTTTAGCTTTTCTAGAGCCTCTTCCATTCTGCAGTAGCTGCCGGCTCTGATCAACAAACCATTCATCTTTCCTAATTAAATGTGTGTTCAACCTCAGTACCTTTGGCACCGTTGCTCTGGCAAGAAAGAACCTGGCGAATGTAATCTCCGGTAAGGGCCCTCGGTAGGAGTTCAAAGTAATTTTTGAGAGATGCAGATCCAGACATTCGATGTGATTGTCGTTATAAACATTCTCCACCTCCGGGCCTATTATTATCTGCAAAAGAAGATAATGTGTTAGTGCCTACATGCAGTTTTGAACACTACTACACGCCTATTTGGTTTGCAGGATTTGTATAAATGCGCCAACGTGCCATCTTTGATCTGACATGATTAACATGGGCATTTGATTACAATGTAGAAAAATGTAGCCTTCTTCACAAGAGGTTGGAGTGGATGAAAAATTCCCTAAGAAAACTAGTACAGATGAACCCAAAGGAGAAATGCTTATGGATTGTAACCATATGAATCAAGCAACCAATATGGGGTGGAGGTGTATGTCCTGAAATCCTCCAAAATTCTTTCAGAAATCATAGTACATTGTCATTGTAAACTTGGGAAAAGGTGCAAAAAATTGAACTCCCTTATGGTTAACATTTAACAGGAAAGGAACATCACCTCGATATACAACTTCTTCAGGCACGGAAAGCATCTCAGGAAACTGACAACTTGGTCCAGGTTGGGGCCGACAGATTCTAGTGCCAAGACCTTTCACTGTGCGCAGAATCTGGGTGAAGGTTTGCTGGATGATAGACGAACATATATCTTCAAAACTAAAAATAATGTTGATATCAAGGAGAGGTACAAGGCGATTGTTGTACCTGAAAGTAGTAGTATTTGATAGACGACTAGCCCACCATTGTCAATTTTGGTGCAGAAATGTCATTGATTCTTGTTGGACCTTGTTGATCAACTACAAGTAATCTCTCAAGTGAAGGTGTGTCCTCAATGACCATATTGTGGTCCACCTTTTGTGATCTCTCGTTGCAGCAGCAATAGCAACACACATAAATAGTCCGGAGAGTCCTGGAGGTGATGTGGAAGCTACTCGACCAATTCATCACCTGAAGACGAAGGAACTCGAGCAGTACAGCCACGGAGCAGGCGCTCCATGTCATACTTTGGGATGCAGACGGCGATGAGCTCGAGGTGCTTCAGTCATGGTAGAAAAAGAGTCGGCGCGTCATTAAGGGGGGATGGCAGTTCATGAAATTGGGGAGGCGCAACATGGGCGCGAAGCGGAGCACGGACATTGGCAGCGAGCGCATATGCCCATCATTAAAACCGAGCTCCTCGAGTTGATCTAGGGTGGGGGATCGAAACCACTCATAAAGCTTGGCTCGGTCCTTGCCATTGGAACAGAACTTGCCCGTAATAAGGCCTCTGATTGGGCCATGGTGACTGCCAGGATCTGGGAGAACACATCCTAACTTTTGCGATAGCCATGGCAAAGCTCGTGGGCGTCAAGGAGGTCGAGAGGGGTGGAGAGCCATAGGGGACGCCACCATTGGGAAAGGGTTGTTGTCCTCGGCCCATATTTGACTGGGAGGACGCATATGATGACTGTCAACATATCATCGGGGAGGCTGCTGATAAAGTCTAGGCCTGCTGGAGTCTCTTGCGGTTCTTTCTTGACCCGCCTCTACTTGTTAGCAGCCTCGTTCTCCACCTCGTCGGCGGCGACAGAAACCTCTGTCTCCATATTCACGCAGTGCTCTGGTGCTTGAGCATCCCCCGCGTCGCCACTCCCTCCGATGGGGTGCTTCGGCGGCATCCTCATACACTGACGGCTTTGAGGACTGAGAGAGGCATCGAGGATGCGGGCGGAGAGAGAGGATTGGGTGTGTGTGTGGCGAGGATGGGGGGTGCGGCCGCTCGGGTGCGCCATTAATACGGACCAGTGGGAGTGAGGCAGGCGGTGGTCAAGGGTTGTCTCGCTTCCCAGTGAGCCTGCACGGCGGACTTCTGGTATTCCTATACCATCATTTCACGAAGCGAAGCGGGCGCGCCATTAATATGGAGAAGTGGGAGCAAGGTGGGCGGCAGTCAAAGGCCTAGCTCGCCTCCCGGTGAGCCTGCGCGGCAGACTGTTGGCACGCCTACCGTCATTTCACACAGCTACTAGCACGCCCGTCGGTGAGTGCGTAGCGAACACGCACATGCCTCGGCCTCCCGATCTGCCTGCTAGCATGCGTCTCGTCAACTCACGCATGCTCGTACGGCACACGGGACGCGTGCGCGTCATGTGTTATATTGATTTTTCCTTTTTGATGATTAATTCTGCTGCTTTATTGCTTAACCGAAGTACGACACTTACATTGTTGGTCTAACCCACACTGTTTGAATAAAGAGTTCGTTTGTGATATTGGTTGATAATTATTTATAATTTCCTGTATGTAAGAAGATTATATCAAAACTTGTCTCAAATTTGAAAAAAATATCACAGTCTATTGTTGTCCATATGACACCACGATAAGTTTCATGAATTTCAACTTAGTTTTGGATTTATTGGATTTTAAAATCAAGATTCTAGATGTTAGAAATTTCTTGCATGGGGACTAAACATCCACCCAGGGACACGTACGCATATGATTTTGCAATCAATTTTCATGCACTATCACGGGTCTCATGTAGATTAAATTTGATTTTTGCACATTTAAATCCCTGGGAAATTAATCAATGTATAAAAATGGATAGATGTTATCTTTTTTTCAATTTTCAAGACTAAACTCCTTTGGTCACATGTTCGCTGTAGAAAAAGTTTGACATGCATCTTTGGGCCACATGCACGCGGTGGTCCTAGGCCACTCACTCGCGTGGGCCCGCGAGGTCGCCATCCAGCACTATGACATGCGATGAGAGAGGTTAATTTGACCAACAAGGATGGTCATTTTTTGGTTTTTGTTATACGTATGATAGGAGTGTATATATATAGTACGCGTTGAAGAGGGTGGTCGGGGTAATACTACGAGTCATATAGGACACTCACTCGCGTGCGATGCTTCTATCAGTGGACCCGCGAGGTTGTCTTCCATCACTTTGACCCAGCGAGGAGGTTTCTTTTTGGGTTGTGTTGCGGTAGGAGTATATATATACTACGCGTCGAAGAGGGGAGGAGGGGGCCGGGGTAGCACATATATACTACACACACATCATGAATTGATCTCGCTCCATGTGGGGACTTTTTGGTTTCCGAGGCAGGTGCCGCAAAGAAGTTGTGCATATTGGGTATTAAAAACATCACCAACACATTGGGCCACGTGCAGATGATGGTTGTCACTCATTCGCCTGTGACTCTTCTCTCCATGGGCGCGCGAGGTCGTCGTCCATCTAATATATGACACAACAAGAAAGGTAATTTGATGAACAAGGAGGATTATTTTCGGGTTGTGTTGCGGTATGTACGTAGGAGTATATATTATGCGTCAAAGAGGGGAGGGGTGCAACATATATATATACTATGTGTCATGAACCTCGGTTCATGTGTGGGGGACTTAAAGCTTTCTGAGGTAGGTGCCGCATCAAGGTTCTGCATATA
Source organism: Aegilops umbellulata (assembly GCA_032464435.1). Lineage (NCBI taxonomy): Eukaryota > Viridiplantae > Streptophyta > Magnoliopsida > Poales > Poaceae > Aegilops > Aegilops umbellulata. The sequence goes on from CP136060.1 coordinate 296,011,942, forward strand.
TATTAGGTATTCAAACATCACAACCACACATCTCCATACATGTGTTTGGCCCACAAGCAAGCGATGGCGGTTGTCCTCTAGCACCCACTCACAGGGTTATCAGCGAGATTCTTCGACCATCTCTGTGTGCCCGCTTGGTCAATCACTTCGACCGACAGCGATAGAGGTTAATTTGACTTATAATTAGGAGGGGATTAAATTTTGGTTCGTCTTATATGGTTCGGTACATGCAACTATACTTCGCGTGCATGTGTACGAACGAATCCCTCCCACCGGGTCGAAGTGGGGGGGGGCAATCCACAAATAGTTATATGGGATCTGGCCATCCAAAACTAGCCGCAAATGTCCTATCACATTTCGAATGGAATTTAACGAAAATAAACAAATTCGATGCAAATTTAAACAAGAGACGATTTTCATTCAAACTTTGATAAATTTTACATAAAACCGGATGATTTCCATCTAAACCACAAAACAATCACTACATTTTCCACACATTTCAACTAAACCCTGTTCTAACCTAGTCTAAATGATCACCTACGCCAGCTTCCATGACATGTCTTCTCCATGTCCGACAGCAAGCTCGTCGGCCGGCCATGAGCCATAGGAACAAAAGCTTCAGTGGGAAGGGATGAATAGACTCTGCCTCCATGAAGCAGGCAAGCTAATCAACCAACGATGATGGACCACCAAGCTTAGCTTCAAATGGGGTAGGAAGGGTAGTTGCCTCTGCCTCCGCGAAGCGGGCAAGCTCATAGGTTGTGCGGCCTAACAAGATGGTGGTGGTGGCCTTCGTAGGACCCAAGTGTCGGCGACCTCCCATGTCCTACTCTTCCTCGCTGTAGGATCAAAAGTATGTCTAGAGGGGGGTGACTAGACTACTTGACCAAATAAAAATCTAGCCTTTTCCTAATTTTAAGTCTTGGTAGATTTTAGCAACTTAGCACAAGTCAAGCAATCAACCTACACATGCAATTCTAAGAGTATAGTAGCGGAATGTAAATCATTGCATATTTAGATATATTACAACCGCACACTGTTCCAGCCTTCTCAGCCTATCAGCGTTTTCAGCCGTCGATCTGTAGTTGTGAACGTTTCTAGCCATTGAATCTACCTATAGTCGCGCTTGGGCTTAGGTTGCTCACTGTAGAGAGCTACGCGGGCTTAGCCGCTGATCCAGTAACAAAATTGTCCATCTACCCTTATTTGGGCCTACTGGGCCTTTGGTGTATGTGCGGCCGAAGGAAAAAAAATCACGCAGTGAAGCATTGTGTGTGAGGCGAGCCGCCAGCAACATGTTGCGTACGACAACAACGGCGATTGCAATCCATCCGGCCGCTTCCCCAATCCCTTCCATATCCCACCAACACCCGCCGCCTGATCCATGCCACTCTCGAGCATTTACCTGATGCTGAGCTGAAGCAGGCCGACCGCGCCGAGCTGGCAGGCCAGATTCGCCATGCGTCCGATGCCTAATGGGACTTATCTGTGGGATCCCGCCCACCGATCACACCTCCTTTGAGGTACAACCATGGGCACGAGTTCCTCTGATCTATTTATCGCTGACCTGATTGCATAAATTTCTGGAAGCTATTTGGAGAATCCCGATCGTGGTCCTGTGGTGTAGCTAGGTAGTCGTATGCATGATTTTTAGGGATCTCGTGATCTGCCAGGATTAGATATGTAGCTTATGATTGTGTGTTCTTTAACTACCAATATAACCGAGAGCATTTGCGTGGCAGTAGTAGAACTTTATGTTTAGTTCAGTTCTCTGCTCACTATATCTACTATATATCTTTTGTTAAGGAGAGTGCTAGCCGGAAGATAGAGTTTGCTCATCGAAGAAGTGCTGCTAGGTGGACTCCGTTCTTCATCTCCAGCCTCTGATTTTTCTCTCTCGTGAGTAATTGTGCTGAAGAAACTCGAGAGGTATGTCCCTCCTAGATCTCCTGCTCTACTTGCACTTCTTTGTCTAAGGCTTGGCCTAGCTGCAAAGTCTCACAAAATAATCAAATAGCATTACCTTGCGTTTGCCTTCTTATGTGCTTGATCAATTACAAAACATTTACCATCAAAAGTTCAGCGGTTTACTAAAAGAATAATCAAAAGTTTAACACAAACCCAAACTAACTTTAGCACATTAGATCAAAGAAAATTTCCCATTCCTACAACACTGCTTTACTGAATGTCGGTTAACTTTGACTACCAATTAATATATGTTTATATAGGCAAATTAAATTTCATATTTTATAGACACTTCCCAAGCAAACCAATTAACATTACCAACACTAGCCCTAGAAAATACATTCATCTAATGTATTGTGCTAACAAAACCTATAGGTTTAGGAAAATTCATTTCTCCATATATCTAAGAAAATTCACAACATTCCATTGTAGAAATAGACGGGCGCAGCAACGCACGCCAACAATGATCTAGTGAAGGTAAAAGGGAGGAGTTTGGAGGGAGCAAACGCAATGTAGACACGAAGATTTTTCCCATGGTTCCGATAGGTGGTGCTATCGTACATCCTCATTGATGGAGACTTCAACCCACGAAGGGTAACGACTGCGCGAGTCCATGGAGGGCTCCACCCACGAAGGGTCCACAAAGAAGCAACCTTGTCTATCCCACCATGGCCATCGCCCACGAAGGACTTGCCTCACTAGGGTAGATCTTCATGAAGTAGGCGATCTCCTTGCCCGTACAAACTCCTTGGTTCAACTCCACAATATTGTCAGAGGCTCCCAAGTGACACCTAACCAATCTAGGAGACACCACTCTCCAAAAGGTAATAGATGGTGTGTTGATGATGAACTCCTTGCTCTTGTGTTTCAAATGATAGTTTCCCCAACACTCAACTCTCTCTCACATAGATTTGGATTTGGTGGAAAGCAACTTGGGGAAGGCTAGAGATCAAGATTCTTGTGGTTGGATTGGAATATCCTGGTCTCAACACATGAGTAGGTGGTTCTCTCTCAAAAAATGAATGCTGGAAGTGTAGGCACGTTCTGATGGCTCGCTCCACGAATGGAGGAAGGGTGGAGGGGTATATATAGCCTCCACACAAAATCTAACCGTTACACACAATTTACCAAACTCGGTGGGATCGAATACCAAAACTTGGTCAGACCGATTTAGTTCAAAATGTGAACGTTAGGCTTTTCGGTGGGACCGACATGTCAACTAAGTAGGACCAATTGTGTTAGGGTTAGGGCATAACGTAATCTTGGTGAGACCGATCACATGAACTCGGTGAGACCGATTTCTGTAATAGGAAAACAGAGAGTTGGTCAGGCAAACTCGGTGGGACCGATCGCTCATTTCGGTGGGACCGAAACGTTACGAAAAGGAAACAGAGAGTTTGCATTGCGAACTCGGTGGGACCGATCGCTCATCTCAGTTGGACCGAAATGTTACGAAGGGAAACAGAGAGTTTGCGATCCCATCTCGGTGAGTCCGAGATCCCTATCGGTGAGACCGAACTAATTAGGGTTTATGGCAGTGGCTATGTCAAATGAACTCGGTGGCGCCGGATAGATCAAATCGGTGGGGCCAAGTTTGACTTTTGGTTTGGGACATATGTGGATATGAGAAAGTGGTTGAGGGCTTTTGGAGCATATCACTAAGCATTTTGAGCAAGCAAGCCATTAAGCAACACCTCATCCCCTTTTAATAGTATTGGCTTTTCCTATGGACTCAATGTGATCTTGGATCACTAAAATGAAAATGTAGAGTCTTGAGCTTGAACCAATATGTGTCCTTAGCATTTTGAGGGGTCCACATCCAATCATTAAACTTTCTGAAATGATTAACTTGAAAGAATATTAGTCCAATGAGCTATATGTTGTTAAGAATTACCAAACCACCCAGGGATTAGTTGCACTTTCAATCTCCCCCTTTTTGGTAATTAGATCAAAGCTTCGACAAATGATAATAAGAATGAAATACATCGTCGCTTTGAGAAGTATGTGATAAGCAAGAGCTCCCCCTAAATTTGTGCATTATTTAAAATTTTCTTTTGAATGCAAATGCGCAACCGATTAGGATCATGGGTTACTCTTCCATGTCACATACATCTTGGTGGAGCGCTCAAAATGATAGTACATAAAATATGCACTCGTCACCAAAGTAAGATTTAAATGATCATACATGAGAGGTAAATAATATCATCATCCAAGCACAAGCATTAACGTATGATATGATCAAACGCATGACCATACAAGTATATCACACACACATAATCATCCAAGTAGGCAAACAAATAAGGTATTGAATTAAGTAGCAAAAAGAAACAAAGCTCTCTCTCTCTCAAAGCCTATGATCTATACACTTTCTCCCCCTTTGGCAACAAGTTACGAAAAAGCTTGAAAATGCATAGTACTATGTGGCTCTCTAGGCTTGATCTTCAGGAGGTGGCGTGGAGAGGACTCCTAGGACAAATGCATCTGTTGAGGTTGTAGGAGCTGGTGGAGTTGCAACAGGAGGGGCAACTGAAGCTGTGGCTGCAGGTGCTGAAGTAGTAGCTCTACTGTCTGTTACTGGCACTGCTGCAGATCTCTGTGCCCTAGGCACTCTCTGAAAAGCTTCAGTGGTAGCTTTCCCTTTCCTCTCTTCAGCTTCATCCTGGAGCTGCTCAACAGTTGTTTGCATCTCTGTGACCTTCAAGTGTAGATCATAGAACTTTGTGATGTAGCATGAATAGAGTTTGAGACGAGAAAAGCATAGATAGCTAGAGGAAGTTCTTAGGCATTCTTCTCCATCCATTTGGCAAAAGAAGAAGAGCCAAACAAGCATAGCAACAAATGGATGTCCTCGAATGAGAAAAATATGCAATCAACATGCTCACACAATAAGATGGCAAATGAAATATGTGGCAAAGCATGCACAAACACTCTAGCATCTATCAAGCAATTAGCGATGACTAGGTCATCTATATATGAGTATACTGACTTAGGGGTCAAATGAGAACATTTGATCATAGGTCATACTCATCCTTTAAGAACAAGTGGGGTTACCACTTTTACATAAAGCATTGTTGTGTTCACACCATTAGAGTTGCTTTAGCTCAAATTTTAGAGTAAAGCTCCCCTTAGATGTGATATCCCCCCTAAGAGGGATAAACTAACCTTGGATTTTGTCGATGATGACTTCATGTAGATGTTGAAGATGTGGATGCTCAATGTTGATGTAGATCATTTGGAGCAATCCACTGGAGTGAGTTGCACTTTCAATACCTACATGGGTTAGTCCCACAAGGAACAACCAAGGATATCCATAGACATAGAGTGAAGTACACACAAGATGATGTCCATGAAAGCATTAGGTTACCTTGTCCCTTGTCTTACCAACAAGAGGGTTTGTGACTCCATGAACTAGTGCAAGATGTGGAAGTTGATTGCACTTGTTCTCGCCAAAATGATATGAGTGAAGTATGTTGGCGAAGTCACCCTCAAGAACTCTCTAGTTCTTCTTCTTCGGGATCCACATCAACTTGATGGGAATCCTTGGGGTTGTAGTAGTACTTGATGAAGTAGAACTTGATGTAGTCTTGGGTACCCACTTGACCAAGGCCTTAGAAGCTTCTTCAAATGCATCAATCTCCTCTTAAAGCTTGTCCTTGCCTTTTTGCTTGTGGTCTTGTGGTGGAAGATCATCTTGAGCTTGTGTTCCTTTGAAGGAAGTAGGATCATACTTATCTTGTTGAGGAACAAACATCGTCTTGGGGTATTGATCTTATTCCCACTCAACTCCATTGGCATTGAACTTTCGTTCAAAACCAACACCTTGATTCTTCCGATGCCTTTCTTGCTTGCGTACAATTTTCTCAAATTGCGTACTTCTGGCAAGGCTCTTGTAAACACCTTTCTCTATAATTCCCTTCAATAAGCTATTTTCTTGCTCAATTGTAACTTGGCTAAGAGAATCATTAGTGGAATCAAGAGAACTACTAGAAGCAACAACATTGGATTTAGCATGATTATTGTTACTACTAGAAGAAGAATCTTTCTTACTCTTGTTGCTAGATTTTACTTGTGGCATGTAAGTAGACAAGAGTAAACGCTTGGCAATGTAAGAAGAACTTTTCTTACGAAGATCATCATTGATTGCTTTTAAGAATCCATGCTCTTGCTAAAGGTTGAGCTTTTTAAAGCATAGCTTCTCACAAGTCTTTAAAAGCTCTCGATGATCTTCTAAGGTAGTTTCATGAGCTAACTTAAGAGTGTTAGTTCTTTAGTTAGACGCTCAATCTCCTTCTTATCATCGTCATTTGTTTTATCTTGATTAGCATGATTAATATCAAGTTCATCATAGTTTTCATCACTAGAGTTATCAACAAGTAAATCGTCATCACTTAGCAAATCATCTTCATCACTATTGAAATCAACATACTCGAGGTGTGATACCTTTGAGCCTTTAGCCATGAAGCATCTTCCAAATCCTTCATTTGGTGAGTCAAATATGTCATAGGAGTTGGTTGATATAAGTGCTAGACCGGCAACACCTTCATCTTGAGTATATTCTGAGTTGGAGTGATAACTTCTCTCGGAGTGATGGTCGGTGAGGGAGTCCTGGATTAGGGGGTGTTCGGATAGCCGAACTATATCCTCAGCCGGACTCCAGGACTATGAAGATACAAGATTGAAGACTTCGTCCCGTGTCCGGAAGGTTCTTTCCTTGGCGTAGAAGGCAAGCTAGGCGTGCGGATACTCAAGATCTCCTACCAATGTAACCGACTCTGTGTAACCCTAACCCTGTCCGGTGCCTATATAAACCGGAGGGTTGTAGTCCGTAGGACGAACACATCATAACCATCATCATACCCATAGGCTAGCTTCTAGGGTTTAGCCTTCTTGATCTCGTGGTAGATCAACTCTTGTACTACCCATATCATCAATATTAATCTAGCAGGAGTAGGGTTTTACCTCCATCGAGAGGGCCCGAACCTGGGTAAAATAAAGTGTCCCTTGTCTCCCGTTACCATCCGACCTTGACGCACAGATCGGGACCCCCTACCCGAGATTCGCCGGTTTTGACACCGACATTGGTGCTTTCATTGAGAGTTCCTCTGTGTCGTCGCCGTTAGGCCCGATGGCTCCTTTGATCATCAACAACGATGAGGTCCAGGGTGAGGCTTTTCTCCCCGGACAGATCTTCGTCTTCGGCGGCTTCGCTCTGCAGGCCAACTCGCTTGGTCATCTGGAGCAGATCGAGAGCTACGCCCCTGGCCATCAAGTCAGGTTTGGAAGCTTAAACTACACGGCAGATACCCTCGGAGACCTGATCTTCGACGGATTCAAGCCACAGCCAAGCGCGCCGCACTATCTCGAGGGGCATGATATAGCTCTGCCTCCGAACAGTGTCCTGGAGGCCGCATACGCTCCGGCCCCGATCCTCGATCCGGAGCCCGCTGCGTTCTTTGAGGATGAACGGTTGGACGTCACCTCGGGGACTGCGATCTTAAAAGCCATTGAGCCAAACGCAAGCCCCGCACTCCGCATGGCACATGACTCCAAGGAGCCGGACTCTTCTCCGAACTCCGAACCTCCCGCGCCCCTGCCAATCAAATCAGATTGGGCGCCAGTAATGGAGTTCACCGCCGCGGACATCTTTCAGTATTCGCCTTTCAGTGATATTCTGAAATCTCTCAAGTCTCTCTCTTTTTCAGGAGAGCCCAGGCCGAACTGTGGCCTGCGAGGTTGGGATTCGGACGACGAAGAAATTCAAAGCCCACCCACCACCCACTTAATAGCCACTGTCGACGATTTAACCGACATGCTCGACTTCGGCTCCGAAGACTTCGACGGTATGGACGACGAAGACGGAGACGAACCGGAACCAGCGCCCATAGGGCACTGGACCTCCACCCCACTTAATGACGTATTCATGGTGGATACACCTGAAAAAACTCACAATGAGGAAGAAGGGGGCGAAAAGAAGGGTAAACCCTCCGAAAAGCACTCAAAGCGGCGACGTAAACGCCGAGCGAAGCCCCGCCTCGATCAAGACCCAGCCATAGAGCAAGACGAGCCGGTAGATGACGAACGCATCCCAGAACAGCCGTCCAAACAGGGTAACACGGGCAGAGAGGACGAACAGTCCTCCCCCGGTCATAACAGAACTCCGGACGATACCACGCCGGATAAAATCATGGAGCAGAAGAATCTCCAAGAAAGGCTCGTCGCCACAGCACGAAGCCTGAAGAAGCAGAAGCAAAAGCTAAAGACGGCGGAAGATGCACTCAAAACAAGATGGAGCAAAGTAATCAAGACCGCAGACAAATACGGCGGCAGCCGCCGCACCAAAAGCTATCCGAAGAGAAAGCTACTGCTCGAATTCGACCAGGAGGCCCTAGAGCCCCCAAACTCGAAAAACAAAAAGGCTACACGGTCGAATAAACGACCTCTCGGCCACTACAATACGGCAAATGGCGCCGCACTCAATGCGGCATGCGACACAATCAAAGACTCGCATCATGGCCCAGCCAGGTCCATTTACGGGCCAAGAAAGCAAGCTCTCGTAAGCAATGCAAAAAATCCACCATCAGAATTCGGCACACCCAAATATAGGGGTGCCGCACACCCTCTATGTTTCACCGATGAGGTCCTGGAATATGAATTCCCAGAGGGATTTAAACCCGTTAACATAGAGGCGTACGATGGAACAACAGACCCGGGAGTCTGGATCGAGGATTATATCCTCCACATACATATGGCTAGAGGAGATGATCTCCACGCCATAAAATATTTACCCCTTAAGCTTAAAGGGCCAGCCCGGCATTGGCTTAAAAGCCTTCCCAAAAACACAATGGGAAGTTGGGAAGAGCTCGAGGACGCTTTCCGAGCAAATTTTCAAGGGACTTACGTCCGTCCCCCAGACGCAGACGACCTCAGTCACATAACTCAACAATCCGGAGAATCAGCTCGGTAGTTCTGGAACAGATTCCTCACTAAAAAGAATCAAATAGTGGATTGTCCGGACGCCGAAGCCCTAGCGGCTTTCAGGCACAATGTCCAAGACGAATGGCTCACCAGACACCTCGGCCAGGAAAAGCCAAGAACAATGGCCGCACTCACAAGCCTCATGACCCGCTTTTGCGCAGGAGAGGACAGCTGGTTGGCACGATGCAGCCCCAGCGACCCAAGTACATCAGAAATCAGGGATGGAAACGGGAAACCACGACGAAACAAGGACCTTCGCCGAATCAAAAGAAAAAGTCCGAAGAGCACGACAGTCAATGCCGGATTCAAAGGCTCACGGCAAAATCAGACAAAATCACCCCCTCAGGATAATAGAGAAGATCCGTCCAGTCTAAAGAGAATCATGGACAGGATATGTCAGATACACAGTACTCCTGGAAAGCCTGCTAATCATACCCACAGTGACTGTTGGGTTTTCAAACAATCCGGAAGGCTTAACGCCGAACACAAGGGGCTCGACACACCAAGTGAGGAAGAGGACGAACCCCAAAAGCAGAACACCAGGAAGCAAAAGAACTTCCCGCAAGAAGTCAAAACAGTGAACTCACTTCACATAACAAGGCATGAGGCACCCATAAAGGTCCGCACATTCAAGCCTATCCCTCAGGAGTTTGGCCACTGGTCACTAAAGCCAATCATTTTTGATCAGCTAGATTATTCTCGCAATATCAAACATGCAGGCCGGATTGCCCTGATACTTAATCCAATAATAGACGGATTCCAGTTTACCAACGTCCTTATGGACGGTGGCAGTGGACTAAATCTGGTATATAAGGATACAATTCACCGCATGGGCATAAACCCAGCATGAATCCGTCACAGTAAAACCTCCTTTCAAGGAGTAGCACCAGGCCCGGACACCCACTGTATGGGTTTTCTCCGGCTTGTGGTCATATTTGGCTCTGCCAATAACTTTCGTCGCGAAAAGCTTATCTTCCACATAGTCCCGTTTTCAAGTCGCTATCAAGCACTAATGGGACGCGGAGCTTTCGCTCGCTTTAACGCAATACCGCATTATGCATCCCTCACGCTAAAGATGCCCGGTCCTCGAGGCATCATCTCTTTAAAGGGAGCATACTAAACTACATCTCCTCCAAACGGAGGATTGTGCGGCCGCTTAAACGACCGCCCAACAAAATGGCCTCGCCAGCCAAAAGACTTTTTCGATGTAAGTCACAAAAGGCCGCGGACCCGGACTCAATGAGTTCGGCACAAGCCCATTTTCGTTATAGGCTTGGTACGCCTCACCAGGGGCTGTACGCAGAGACAATAAAACTCGACCATATCTATTTCTCACTTTACATTTTATTTATTATTATTTTTTGATCCGCACGACCCATTTTTCAATTTAGTTCTTCCCTTTTACAGATGAACGTCGTACGGCGCCCGTCCAGGACACGGCACAGCGGAGACACAGGCGCAGACATGCAGTAGGGACCCGCCCCAAAGGATTCTTCTTAGATTAAGACCCTGCGTAAACCTTTTTTACTGTCTCTTGCTGCTATACATCCCCTGGTTTACCTTACTATAACCATGGAGGAGACTGGCGTTTTGGCATGTGGCCACGCCAGGATTCTTACTCGTACCTGGACACAAGGGGCTTTTTTCTTTTTCAAGGGTGCTGTTTTACACGCACCCACAAAGACCGAACACCTTAGGGAGTGTTCGGCGTCGCGAGTTTTGGCACTATATGCATCAGCTCCGAGTCATGATTTTGGTCACATGTTGGGTTGCCCGGCTCCTGAGTTCGGCCACCTTACGTTCCGTTCTGTCGGCTAAGGTTGCACCAGGAGAACTACTGCGATTGTGCCCCGGTTCGGCCGGGTGAGCACCTCAGTAGAGAAAGCCGAAAACCGACTGTCATGATGTAGCGCGAGACTGGTCGCCACTCGATGACTTATAGGAATTTATCGAATTCCTCCGTTTTGATGAAGGGCCGCTTCCCGGTCAGGCACATATGCGTCCCGAATTCGGGTAAAGGCAGTCGCCATTAAAGGGCTACCTAAAGAGTCCCACTGTCAAGCTCCTATGGCTAAGTAAAAGTGTTAAAGCATTATAGTCCGGTCGCCTAGCCCGCGGCGCTATCACCTCCTTTGTAGGACCAAGACGTTGGGTTAAGTGTGAAAATGCGTTCTCCGCGCGCACCCCCGCACTATGTGCGTGGGGGCTGAAGCCAACGACTGCAATCTTTCAGAATTTATATATTAAAACGGCCGCACAGGAGGTGTTATTAATACTTGAAGGCACAAGTCTAAATTACGCCATTACAATTTATAAAAATATTGATCTACGATTACATATGCTGTCATAAAACAGCATCTTTCGAACACTGCATCTCTATTATACGAGCGCCCGCGAGGACTTCCTCAAAATAGTGCTCGGAAGGAATTCGGCTTTTATCCGAATCACGGGACGCAACAACGGTGGGCTCCATATCTGCCCAGTATGTCTTGACACGGGCAAGAGCCAGCCGCGCGCCCTCTGTGCAAGCAGACCTCTTTAGAGCTTCAATCCGAGGCACCACGTCAAGAAATTGCTGCACCAAACCGAAATAGCTTCTCGGCTTCGATCTCCCCGGACACAGGCGGTCCATGGCATACTTCATGGCGAGTCCGGACAACCTATTCAACTCGGCCCATTGGGCCAGGCGATCATCCACTGATAGTGGATGCTCTGGATTAGTAAACTGCGACCAGAAGAGCTTTTCCACTTCATGATCTTTCTTATCTTGAAAGTACTTGGTCGCATCAGCGGTGCTAGCCGACAAATCCAGATAGGTGTCCTCCACGCTCCACGCTCGGTCCAACGGGGCAAACTTCGGATCAAACAATTTTCTCCGCAGCAGGAAGGGCTTTCCATCCGCAATTAGTTCGGCTTGACGCAGCTCTTCCCTTGACGCTCTCATACCAGAGCGGGCGTCCTTGGCGTCGGCGACGGCCTTCTCTAAATCCGCCTGCCGGGCTCGACCTTCCTCTTCAAGAAGTTTGCAATGGTCAGTAGCACTTTTCAACTTTACGGCTATATCAGCCATCTCGTCCTTGCTTCGGCAATGGGAAGCCTGTTCGGCTTTTAGTTCTTCACGGGCTCTTCCGGCAACCGCATCGCTTTTTCTGGCTTGTCCCTTTGCTTTGGCGAGCTCGGCCCTAAGTCTTTCTACGGCCGCCGCACCATCTGCATCAAGCATACACAAGGTAAGATATTGACATAAAGCTCCTCTTATTAACAATCGCCAAATAAACTCAATACCTTGAGCATCATCAAGCCGCTTGTTAACAAACACGATGTCGGCTTCTGCCTCATCGAGTTGCCGTTTTATTTCGGCAAATTCTCGAGTCCGGCTCGACTCCGGACAACCTGCCACCTACATGCAAAGGTGCCACTTAAAGGACCTGGGATTAAGATCCTCTACGCGCCGCTAATCTTTGCGGCACACAGAGTCTCAGGGGCTACTATCTATACAAGGCGCATGTTACTATGCGCAATTAACACTAATGTTCGTTATTCAAAACGTACCTCAAGGCCCGCCAGTAAACTCTTGACGGCCTCGTTCAGTCCGCTTTCCGCGGATGAAATCTTTTCAATCACCGTGTGCATCAACGCACGATGCTCCTCTGAAACAGAGGGTCGGCCCAGCAGAACCTTCAGCTCCTCCGACCGAACACCAGATGGTGCCGGACTCGTCCCATGGCCTTCTTCGGAGGCCGGACACGGAGAACCCCGGGGGGGCGCATGATCACCTTCTGCCTCTGGCAGATTCGGAGAAATCCTCTGCGACGACACTTCGGCGTCGCCCGCCTTGCTAGGCGATGAAGGAGGAGGCGTTCCGCTCTCCATCATCTCCGGAAGAAGATCCCCCGATGACGAGCTCTGCCGAGAAGGGTCGAGGTCCGAACTACAAGGTAAGGTTTCGGTCAAAACTTCTCAGATATAAATTAAGGATTTCTCTTAAAAGAATGACTCTCTTTCTACTTACGGCTCGTTGGAGGGCTGCTCCTTTTGAGGATTTAGTTCGGCCGAGGGGCTCCTCGGCGTCGGGTCCTCTGACGCAGATTCTTTCCCCCGCTTTGGAGCTACGGCTCCCGGGTCGTCAGAGGCGGCCCTTTTCTTCCCCTTTGGAGAGGAGTTGTCGATTCCCCCCTTTGGGATGGCCCCTTTCGAAGAGGCCACGGTTTCCTTGTCCGCCCCTTCATTTTCCTCCCGAGGCACCACCTCCAACATCCGGACTAGCACAGGATCTAGCCTAGTCTCGGGAAGGGGAGCCGGACACCGGACCAGCTTCGCCTTCGCTATCCACTCCTGCGTAAAAAGGAGAAGTACTATTAAAAAATAAGTCAATTGTACGGATAGAAGGTCCGGGCGCAAGGTCACCTACTTCTGTATCCGGGCGGTTGCGGCTTAAACCAGCATCCTCGGTCAAATCCGGACTCACTCCTTGTGGTCCGAAGAACAGTCTATACATCTCCGTAGGCGTCACGCCCTTGAAATTTCGGAGAACTCGCGGCCCCTCTGGGTTGAACTCCCACAAGCGGAGGGGGCGACGTTGGCCGGGCAGTATCCGGCAAATCAGCATAACTTGTGTCACCTTGACCAGGTTGAGGTCTCCTTTTAGGAGATCCTTTATGCGGCCCTGCAACAGAGGAACGTCTTTGGGCAAGCCCCGATCTAACCCTGTGTCGATCCACGATGTTAAACGTGGTAGGGGGCCCGAGCGAAAGGCGGGAGGTGCTACCCAAGTGGTGCCCCAAGGAGAGGTGATGTAGAACCACTCCTGTTGCCATAAGCCGAGCTCCTTTTGAAAAGTGCCCTCGGGCCATGGAGCATCGGTATTCCTTTTTATAACAGCACCTCCGCACTCTACGTGACGCCCCTCGATTATCTTCGGTTCTACCTTGAAGGTCTTGAGCCATAATCCGAAGTGAGGAGTGATATGGAGAAACGCTTCACACACAACAATGAAGGAGGAGATATGGAGGATGGACTCTGGAGCTAGGTCATGGAATTCCAGCCCATAATAAAACATCAGCCCCCTTACAAAAGGATCCATCGGGAAGCCTAATCCCCGAAGGAAGTGGGAGATGAATACTACGCTCTCACCAGGCTGAGGGCTTGGGATCGCTTGTCCTTGAGCAGGCAACCTGTGCGGGATCTCACTGGTGAGGAACCTAGCCTCCTTCAACCTTGATACGTCCTCCTCCGTAACGGAGGAGGGCATCCATTGGCCTTGAAGGCCAGAGCCGGACATTGTCGATGGTCCGGTGCGCCTAGAATCTAAAAGCCTGAGGTGTTGGAACTCGAGGCTATGGGTGAGCTTGTTTTGAGAACACAAGAGGGGAGCAAGGTCTCGGTCTCTTTATAATAGGCATAATATCAAGAGCCCTCCCTGTAACCATCTTGGACTAGCCTTTAATCAAGGCAGGACGTGCTTAACGGGCACGGTTGGGTTACCCACGTCCGTATTAATGAGAATCCCGTTAAAAGGGGCACACGATCTCTGCTTCGACAAGACGTGCCAAGGAAACTGCCTCGTTCAACTTGCTGCGGTGGAACAGCAAAAAATAATCCATACAGAAGGCTTGGTCGCAGTGTTATGACGCACTGCGGAATACGTCAGCAGATTTGATTTGTGTTTGCATTATTCTCTATATGGCAATACGTGGAAACTTGTTTTGCAGAGCCGGACACTATTTTTGGTGTTTATTATCTTCTTGAAGAATTTGGAGGAGGAACCCGCCTTGCAATGCCGAAGACAATTTGCGCGCTGGACTCGTCGTCATTGAAGCCTGGTTCAGGGGCTACTGAGGGAGTCCTGGATTAGGGGGTGTTCGGATAGCCGAACTATATCCTCAGCCGGACTCCAAGACTATGAAGATACAAGATTGAAGACTTCGTCCCATGTCCGGAAGGTTCTTTCCTTGGCGTAGAAGGCAAGCTAGGCGTGCGGATATTCAAGATCTCCTACCAATGTAACCGACTCTGTGTAACCCTAACCCTATCCGGTGTCTATATAAACCGGAGGGTTGTAGTCCATAGGACGAACACATCATAACCATCATCATACCCATAGGCTAGCTTCTAGGGTTTAGCCTTCTTGATCTCGTGGTAGATCTACTCTTGTACTACCCATATCATCAATATTAATCTAGCAGGAGTAGGGTTTTACCTCCATCGAGAGGGCCCGAACCTGGGTAAAATAAAGTGTCCCTTGTCTCCTGTTACCATTCGACCTTGACGCACAGATCGGGACCCCCTACCCGAGATCCGCCGGTTTTGACACCGACAGTCGGAGTCGGAGCCGGATACCCATTCACCAATGTGAGCTTGATGTCTTCGTTTTGTGTAGCTCCTTGACGACTTGTCCTTCCTCTCTGAATCATTGCTTCTGCGAGAGGTTCTTCGTTCATAGCGATCATCTCTACTCCTTCTCTCTCTTGGAGGTGATTCTTCTCTTTTGCTTCTCCTTTTAGGTGAGTCTTCTCTTCTTTTGTAGGGAGCCATACACTCATTGGAGTAGTGTCCGAGTCTTCCACAATTGTAGGAATTACGCTCACGACTAGAAGATCTTTTGTCATTGTACGACCTTGACTTGGAACTTCTTTCTTTGCTTATACTCTTGTAGAACTTGTTGAAGTTCTTCACCATTAGGCTCAATTCCTCATTGAAGGCTTGTTTCTCACTTGATGATGTAGGAGCATCACATGAGGCTTTGTAAGCACCACTAGACTTGTTGTGAAGCTCTTCTTTATCCTTGAGTGACATCTCATGAGCAACAATTCTTCCAGTGACTTCAGTTGGCTTGAGATATTTGTAATTGGGCATCATTTGGATCAATCTGCACACGGTATCATATTTTCCATCCAAGGCTTTTAGGATCTTCTTGATGATGAATCTGTTGGTCATCTCTTCACTTCCTAAGCCGACAATCTCATTTGTGATAGAGCAAGTCTAGAGCACATTTCAGCGACACCTTCACCATCCTTCATTTTGAACTTGTCAAGCTGACTTTGAAGCACATCCAATTTGGATTCCTTGACGGAGTCGGTACCTTCGTGCATATCAATAAAGTATCCGAAATTTCCTTTGCATTGTCAAGACGGCTGATTCTGTTGAATTCTTTGGGGCACAATCCGTCGAAGAGGATATCGCAAGCTTGAGCATTGTATTACAGCATCTTCAATTCTTCCGCGGTAGCTTCATGATTCGGTTCTTTCCCATTGACCTTGCAAGCCAATACACACAATAGCCCAAACGGCGGGGTTATGTCCAAGAATATGCATTTTCATCTTATGCTTCCAACTAGCAAAATTAGTGCCATCAAAGTAAGGACCTCTACGGTGGTAATTTCTCTCGCTAGACGCCATACTCTCCAAGGTTGTGAAACCAAGGCTATGATCACCAAAGCTATGGAAATCAAGGCAAATGGAGACCAAAGCTCTGATACCACTTGTAGGATCAAAAGTATGTCTAGAGGTGGGGTGGTTGGACTACTTGACCAAATAAAAATCTAGCCTTTTCCCAATTTTAAGTCTTGGCAGATTTTACCAACTTAGCACAAGTCAAGCAATCAACCTACACATGCAATTCTAAGAGTATAGCGGAATGTAAATAATTGCATATGAAGGTAAAAGGGAGGAGTTTGGAGGGAGCAAACGCAATGTAGACATGAAGATTTTTCCCGTGGTTCCGATAGGTGGTGCTATTGTACATCTACGTTGATGGAGACTTCAACCCACGAAGGGTAACGACTGCGCGAGTCCACGGAGGGCTCCACCCACGAAGGGTCCACGAAGAAGCAACCTTGTCTATCCCACCATGGCCATCGCCCACGAAGGACTTGCCTCACTAGGGTAGATCTTCACGAAGTAGGTGATCTCCTTGCCCATACAAACTCCTTGGTTCAACTCCACAATCATGACAGAGGCTCCCAAGTGATACCTAACCAATCTAGGAGACACCACTCTCCAAAAGTAATAGATGGTGTGTTGATGATGAACTCCTTGCTATTGTGCTTCAAATGATAGTCTCCCCAACACTCAACTCTCTCTCACAGATTTGGATTTGGTGGAAAGATGATTTGAGTGGAAATCAACTTGGGGAAGGCTAGAGATCAAGATTCTTGTGGTTGGATTGGAATATCTTGGTCTCAACACATGAGTAGGTGGTTCTCTCTCAGAAAATGAATGATGGAAGTGTAGGCATGTTCTGGTGGTTGTCTCCACGAATGGAGGAAGGGTGGAGGGGTATATATAGCCTCCACACAAAATCTAACCGTTACACACAATTTACCAAACTCGGCGGGACCGAATACTGAAACTCGGTCAGACCGATTTAGTTCAAAATGTGAACGTTAGGCTTTTTGGTAGGACCGACATGTCAACTCGGTAGGACCGATTGTGTTAGGGTTAGGGCATAACGTGTTACGCCCTCGATGCGATTATATCTCCCACATGTCGAAGCACGACTTAGAGGCATAACCGCATTGAAGGCAATGTCGCAAGTGAGGTAATCTTCACACAACCCATGTAATACATAAGGGAAAGAGATACATAGTTGGCTTACAATCGCCACTTCACACAATTACATGAATAAAGCATTACATCATACAGTTACAATCAGGGCCCGACTACGGAGCCAAAATAAAAGAAGAAACCCCAAAAGCGACAAAGGTCCACGGTCGACCCCAACTGGGCTCCACTACTGATCGACTAGAACGAAACAACATAAAGGACAAGATCTTCATCGAGCTCCTCCTTGAGCTCGAGTGCGTCACCTGCACGGTTTCATCGGCACCTGCAAACTGGTATTGGAAGTATCTGGTGAGTCACGGGGACTCAGCAATCTCACACCCGCGAGATCAAGACTATTTAAGCTTAAAGGTAGGACAGGGTAGTGAGGTGGAGCTGCAGCAGCGACTAGCATATATGGTGGCTAACATACGCAAAATGAGAGCAAGAAGAGAAGGCAAAGCACGGTCGAACAACTATGATCAATAAGTGATCCTGAACTACTTACGTCAAACATAACTCCAACAACCGTGTTCACTTCCCGGACCCCGCCGAGAAGAGACCATCACGGTTACACACGCTGTTGGTGTATTTTAATTAAGATCAACTTCGGGTCTTCTACAACCGGACATTAACAAATTCCCATCTGCCACATAACCGCGGGCACGGCTTTCGAAAGTTCAAACCCTGCAGGGGTGTCCCAACTTAGCCCATGATAAGCTCTCGCGATCAACGAAGGATATTCCTTCTCCCCGGGAAGACCCGATCAGTTTCGGAATCCCGGCTACAAGACATTTCGACAGTAATAAAACAAGTCCAGCAAAGCCGCCCGATGCGCCGACATCCTGATAGGAGCTGCACATATCTCGTTCTCAGGGCAACACCGGATAAGCGAAGCGTACAGGTACCAACATAACCCAAGTTGCCAAGGGACGGTCCCGCACGGTGCTCTAGTTTGGACCAACACTTAGACAAGCATTGGCCCGGGGGGGCTAAATAAAGATGACCCTTGGGTTAATTACTCCCAAGGGAAAGTAGGTGGTGGTGAGGCAAATGGTAAAACCAAGGTTGGGCCTCGCTGGAAAAGTCTTATTCAAAGCGAACTGTCAAGGGGGTCCCATAAATCACCCGACCGCGTTAGGGACGCAAAATCCGGGAATATAACACCGATATGACGGAAACTAGGACGGCAAGAGTGGAACAAAACACCAGGCATAAGGCCGAGCCTTCCACCCTTTACCAAGTATATAGATGCATTAATTAAATAAGATATATTGTGATATCCCAACAAGTAAACATGTTCCAACAAGGAACAATATCTCCATGTTCCAACAAGGAACAAACTTCATCTTCACCTGCAACTAACAACGCTATAAGAGGGGCTGAGCAAAGCGGTAACATAGCCAAACAACGGTTTGCTAGGACAAGGTGGGTTAGAGGCTTGGTTGGACAACATGGGAGGCATGATAAGCAAATGGTAGGCATCGTAGCATAGGCATAGCAAAAGAGCGAGCAACTAGCAAGCAAAGATAGAAGTGATTTCGAGGGTATGGTCATCTTGCCTGAAATCCCGCAAGGAAGAAGAACGAGTCCATGAAGAAGACAAATGGACGAAGTCGAACGAATCCTCACAACTCCGGAACGAAACCGAAGCTAACGAGAGAAGCAACCCGGAAAGAAACAAACAACATAGTAAACAACCAACACATAAATATGGCATGATGCACAAACAAGAATGATGCATGTCTGGTTTAAAAATGCATGGCATGGCAAAGTGCAACAAACAACGCTACAAATTAAATGGAGCTCAATATGCAACGAGTTGCATGTTGACAAAACACCACAACAAATATTTAGTTCGATCTTGTTTATGTACCCAACAATATTAAATGTTGATTAACATGGCAAGGGGTGAAGCACAACAAAACTACCTATCTAGGCAATTTAAATGAGGCCGGAAACAACGAACAACAATTCCGGAAGAACCTCATGAGCATATATTAGATTTGGTGCTGTTCTACCTTAAAGCATATTTTATTGTTGTTAAACAGGAAAATAAAGTGCAACATGTTAATCTATGCATTTTTCTACCCCATTTACATATATAAATTATTAAATTCCGAGTTACGGTTATTTAGTTATGGAATAAATCATTTTAACATGCCATTTAGCAAAATAAATGCAAGCAACAATTTTAAGCATTTTAAATGTTGTTATCATGATGCGGATGACAATTGCAAGTTTTAAGCAATTTTTATGAAAATGTTAACATGAGCATATTATGAAGCATTTGGTCACCATGGCGGAACGAAATGGGTGCCACGGCAACAAATCCGAAAATGGTGCCACGGCAACATATCGGTTTCGATAACTCGATTGAGTTGCCGATGCAAAAGAGAAGTGTGCGGAAGCGAGTTGAGCATGATGGTGGGGTGATCCCGGATACCGGGTTCCCACGGGACGACGGCATGGCAAACGAGTCGGAAAGTGCAAGAGACAATTCGAGCACGGTGCAAAACTCGAGCATCTCATACAACACACATGCATTCATCCACGGGTCATCGACTCGGTGTTATACCTTCGAAGCGTGCATTTCGGAGTGAAATGAGTTCGTAGAGGAAATACTTGTTCTCGGGTCGTCGAGGGAAGTAGTTGTTCATGTTCCGTAGATGTTCGGGGTCACGACAAGGAACTTGACATCCACGGGGTCTTCGAGGGTCGACGGTAGTGGTACTTGGCGAAAATGTACGTCGACGGTAGTGGAACTTGGCGCATCCAACGTTTTCGGGCGTAGAGGTACACGTTATCTTGTTCTCATATCATTGTGTAGTCGTACACGGTCCTTGCCGAAGATGGTCGCACACGCACGTAGATGAACCATTCATCGACCTCCTGGTACTTGGCGAAAAACTCGAAGATGGCCTTGACTGTCCGGGCAGCAACACGTAGTCGAACCGGAGGTGGTCTTGGCGATCCCAGAGTCTCGGTGGAGGCCATGGCTCTCCCTGGTGGCACCGAGGTGGTCTAGCAGCAGCAGTGAGGCGCAGAACGAGACGGAGACGCCGGGCGCTGATGGTGGTGGAGCAGAGGAGGGGCGGAGCAGAGCAGGCGCTGGCGGCGGCGTCTTGCGGGACCTTGGGCGCTCGAGCAGAGGAGGTGGTGAAGGAGATCCGGTGGAAGGAGCTATGGTGGCGCGGTGGCGTCGGCAGGGAGGCGGCGCCGCGGGGCTGCTAGTGGCGGAGGAGCTCGGGCATGAGGACGCCGTCGAGAAGGAGCGGGGCCGCCGGCGTGGCACTCCTAGACGGGCAGCAGAGGCCCTGCGCTAGCCGTGGTCGCCGGCAGCGACCGGACACGGCGGCGGGGCTTGCCGTGGCGCACTGGAAACGAAGCAGGAGGGAAGAAGAGGCGCTCGGGCCTTGCAGCGCGGGGAGCTCCTCTCCCTGGCGATGTGTGTTGCGCGTGAGAGATCGAGAGGGTGAGGAGGAGATCGAGCAGAGGGAGATGGGGCTCGGGGCCCTGGCGAAGCGGGAGGGAGATGGGATCGAGCGAGAGGTGGCTGGCGGCGCTGGGTGGAAGGGAACGAGAGGGAGAGGGGAGATCGGGCAGGGGGTTTTTCGGGCTAGGGTTAGGAGGGACGGTTAGGTGGGCCTAGGAGGCCGGTGGCTGGGCCTAGGTGGGCCTGCGCGGGAGGTGGCTTGTTGCAGCTGGGCTGGGAGGCCCAGCTAGGCTCTCTCTCCTCTCTCTCTTAACACTAAAAGCCAGAAAACAAAAGAGAGAAAGGAAAAAAAGGAAGAGGGGTTTAGGGAACGAATTTGAATGGAAGGACAATTTTTCTGGGCTCATAAAAATAAGCATGGCCACAGAAAAATATAAGTGACAAGATTGCAGGAATTAAATTCAAATTCATTTGAATATAATTCAAATGGTTTTGAATTGGGACTAGGTTTGGAGTGGCCTAAAATGTTGAGAATTTTGGTAGAGCTCCGGAAAAAGGATGAAAGAATAAAAGACAAGGTTAGAGGTCGAGAGTTGTGATAACAAAGGCTTTGGGATTATTTTGCAAGTGGGTTATGGTTAATTCCAAATAAATGGAATAATTTTATTATAGCTCTCTAAATATCGAGAGGATAAGTTTTAAAGAGAATCACCATTGTGAATATCCCTCGATTTAAATGGACCAAAGATCCATACGGTTTATTTACTTGAGTCTTAAAAAAAAGGGGTGCAAGATGCCATGATGCAATGCACATGAAGCAAAGAGATGAGATGCAAGACATGAACAAAAATGCAAAACAAAAACAAAAACCCAACCACGAAGGAATTATCATATCGCATCTCCGGAAAAGGCAAGAGTTGGAGATACGAATATGGAAAGTTGCATCCGGGGCGTTACATAACGTAATCTCGGTGAGACCGATCACATGAACTCGGTGAGACCGATTTCTGTAATAGGCAAACAGAGAGTTGGTCAGGCAAACTCAGTGGGACCGATCGCTCATTTCGGTGGGACCGAAACGTTACGAAAAGGAAACAGAGAGTTTGCATTGCGAACTCGGTGGGACTGATCGCTCATCTTGGTTGGACCAAAACGTTACGAAGGGAAACAAAGAGTTTGCAATCCCATCTTGGTGAGACCGAGATCCCTATCAGTGAGACCGAACTGATTATGATTTCTGGCAGTGGCTATGTCAAATGAACTCGGTGGCGCCGGATAGATCAAATCGGCGGGGCCGAGTTTGACTTTTGGTTTGGGACATATGTGGATATGAGAAAGTGGTTGAGGGCTTTTGGAGCATATCACTAGGCATTTTGAGCAAGCAAGCCATTAAGCAACACCTCATCCCCTTTTAATATATTGGCTTTTCCTATGGACTCAATGTGATTGTGGATCACTAAAATGAAAAATGTAGAGTCTTGAGCTTGAGCCAATATGTGTCCTTAGCATTTTGAGGGGTCCACATCCAATCATTGAACTTTCTGAAATGACTATCTTGAAAGAATATTAGTCCAATGAGCTATATGTTGTTAAGAATTACCAAAATCACCCAGGGATTAGTTGCACTTTCACTCGCTACTGGCGACGACGGTGGATGTGCCAGCCTCGTCATCGTGGCGGCGTGGCACGACGGACGCGTACTTGGCAACGTCGCTCGTGCCATCATCAAATTCCACCATCGTGTCGATCTCCGTGTACATGGCTTCTTTCTCCGTCTGTAGTATGCGGAGCCACCATCGCTCACGACGGATGTCGCGGGGAGCAACGCCTTTTTCTCGTCCACGTCTGCCACGATGCCTGTTCTGGCCATTTGCTCCTCCATGAGCTGGTGCTCATTGAGGAGCCGGAGGTTGTAACTCTAGTCGACCTGCGCCTGCCAAAACGCTGCCTTCCACTCTTCCATCACCATGTCAGTGAAGTGAGCCCAAGCCTCACCAATGGTGATGCCAGCCAACAAGGGCGGTGGCTCTGGCTCGTCGGCAAGCCAACCTCTATCTAGAGGTTCGGCGGGCCTCCTGGGCGACCGCAATACCAGAGAGGCCATCTCGTAGGGCTTTGGAGTTCGAGGTCATGGCGGGTGTGGTGCACGAGGAGGAGATCGAGATGTGGAGCGGAGGTGTTGATGCGGTTGTCGTTGGGCGCCTGGCCATGTTTAAATAGCGGGCGGATGACAGTGGCCAAGTAGTGAGATGTTTAATGCTGGCGGGTAGACGAACGGTTGTGTGGCTTGCATGCGGGCGTTGGAGTAGGTTCCTCGACAAACACACTAGTTTAATGGCGAGGCGATGCTCTCAGCCGGCACGCAATTTCAATGCCGACCCCAATGAGAGGTCGCATCCACTCTGGCCGGCATGAATGCGGCGCTGACCGCTTCAAGAGGGAAATGGCGCGAGTGAGGGAGAGGGTTTTTGGTGGGTCATGGTTGTCAGACGCGTGGGTGGCAGTGGTATGGATGCCCACAAAGTCCCCAGTTTGCTTCCATTTCACGGGAAAGAGCACGTCTGAACTGATCAATCAACGGATGTGGGACTGTACGTCGGACCGCGTGGTCCGAATGGATGCCGGCGGTTTGAGGGTTCGCACTGTATCGAGTCAACGACACTCCCTGGACACGTCTTTTAAGAGCATCTACAATCGGACTTGGCAAATCCGCCCCCTATAAGCCCGCGGACACGCCCGGGTGCATCCGCGGAGTGACTGGCCAGACCTCAAATTTTCCTTCACACAACCGGACACCCCAATCAGCAAATCTCAAATCCATACAAAACACATGCAACGTACGTAAATGATGCAACACACATCATCTGGCTACTACACCAGGACATGCCATCAGGCTACCAAAATCTGGCATGTTCTACCTACATATTAGCTATGGGGAAGCTTATCCATAGCTGCCCTTGCCCTTCCCTGTTGGTCGTTCGCAATCCTCCCGGGAGCGGCGGAGGGCAATGCGGGCGCTGCACCCCCCCATGCCAGAGAAGGCCGGAGATCGCCGGACGGAGCTTGGGTTGCAGAGTGGAGTAGAGGGGAGTGACTAGGGTTTTTCTGGGAAGCGGATGGAAACGAATATATGTGGGGTCAGGAGTGGACTAGAGGGGAGTGACTAGGGTTTTTCTGGGAAGCGGATGGAAACAAATATATGTGGGGTCAGGATGGGCCAGAGTGGGCCGACTCCGATGTTGTAGACGCGCCAGGTCGCGCCCTAGATTTAGACTGAATATATAAGGGGTGACGGTCCGCACTGGCGTTTGACGGTTTCAGGCGCCCGTCCGATCGCATTTTGTTGGTCTGTCATTGACCGGGCCCTCGGCTCGGATGTTTGAGGGGGGGGGGGTGTTATTCCTACTAGTTTAGAAAAAAAGTACTACTCATTATTTGGGCCATGCTACGCGTCCGCCGGCGGATGACTAGTAAACATCCACCGCCTCACCGGCCGTTGGATGGACGCGAGGATGTCCATCCGATCTACCCACCCACCAGCGCTACCTCCCTTTCGCAACAAGAGCGGTGTTGCAAAACATATCCCGCAACAGGAAGCTTGTTGCAAAACATCGGGACCGCTATTTAACTTTCTGAAACACTGTCTGTGTCGAAGAAATCTTTTTGCAACTGGGGTTTTGTTGCAGATTTTTTTTACAATTGAGGTTTGTTTAAAAAATTGTCTTCACTTTTTTGCAACATAGCTAATGTTACGGGAGAAAGTTCTGCAACATTGATGTTGTTCCAGAAAAATTTGAAGGGAGTCATGACGAGTCAGGCGCACATGTTACATGAGACACGTGTCCATTCCTCTTGCAACAAGCCCTTTGTTGCAAAAATCTTCTTTTGTATAATTTTCTGCAACAAGGGTCCTGTTGCAAAACTTTCTTTTCTTTAATTTTCTGCAAGAAGATCCATATTGTGTAATCTCTTCTTCTCTAATTTACTGCAACAAACCCTTATTACAAAAAATTCAGCAATATCTTTGCCGCATCTAATTTTCTGCAACAAGACACATGTTGCAAAAATTATAACACATCTCCGGCCACGTCGCACACTTGTGCAGTCATCATCATTCTGAAACAACATTGTTGTTGCAAAAAAGGATGGGGGGAGAGACGTGCGTGGTCAAGCAGGCCACGCGAGGTGGCAGATGCCTCGCGCCAGATCGGCCGGTTGATTACAATCATTTCCCTTATTATTTTCCAAGTTTACAAGTCCACCAAAATCTCGAGTGAGAAAATAATAAGGCAGACAATTGTAACACCAAAGTTAGAGCAAATCTGGCCGAACCAGATCAAAATCAAATTCCGATTCCCAACACGGAATTTTTAATTAAAGAGAGAATTTTTCTTCCTTTCGTCGTCCGACCGACCGGACATAGCCAAGCAAACGCGAAGATACGGAAACAGCGAGGCTCGCCGACTAGGGTTTGCGCTGCTCCTCTCTCCCGTCCCCGCCGACGCCGACCAGGCGCCCCGCCGCGATGCCGCAGTCCGTCCTGGTCGATCGCGCGACCAGCGAGTCGCTCATCGGGCCCGACTGGTCCCTCAACCTCGAGATCTGCGACATCCTCAACCACGACCCCTCGTGAGCCCTTCTTCGTCCTCCCCTTTGCTATCCACATGTTTGTCTTGATCGTTAACGACATCGTCGGCGCGGAGTGGTGCTCGTGGTCGTGGCGAGGGGTACCGTGCTTAATTGGGACGGGGTCTGGTATGTCCCGGTGCTATTCTGTGGTAGTCTCCCCATGATTTTGTAGGATGGAGGTCGGGGTGACGCTTGTGGTAAACATGGAGAGAGGGCTCGGACTGGAATGATTGATCGATCCTTGTTGCCCTGCGAAATTCAACTGAGGTTCAATCTATTTTTGTGGTACAGAGTAGACATGGAGTGAATGCGATTTTTTTCACTAATCACTATTCACTGATAAGTAAAGAAACTGAAATTAAGGAGTCCATGCCCTGTTCTGGTTAATTAAATCTACAGTTGAGATGCCAGTTTAGTGTGAATTTTGTTTTGAGATGCAATACACCCGGGTTATCTGCACTCCTGGCTTGCCTGCTGGTGCCAAAAGATCTCCCATCTTCTTGCCACAGGATAGCATATACCATGCCTAGTCAAGCAATGACAAGGATTGGGGTCGTGATGGGAAAATGTGACATGGTCAGCTCTTTCCAATCACTATACCAATTTTATAGCTGATATATTGTCCTGTGACCTGTAAAAGTGAATATGAACAAGATGTTCAGTAGCAGCTAGTAATGGTACTGGAAAAGGATAAGAAAACTAGCATGGAGTGGAAGAAACAAATATTCGTTAACCGGGGTTTTAGTGGAGCCCGTGCCAGCGAATTTTGAGGACTCCTTGTTAGTTTTGACTTTGTATAGATGATGAATGTAATAATCTTGACCCGTTGAGCTGTTCATGAAGCTTGTGCAGTAAGTGCATGTTCCATCAAAATAGATAATCACCGGGTATGAGTAGTATTGATGTTTCGAAGCCATAGGGGCTTTGAAGAAATCACGAGGATGTTAGTCTGAGGCTTATAATCCCTCCGTCCCAAAATAAGTGTCTCAACTTTAGTACAGCTGTTAGTATAAAGTTAGTACAAAGTTGAGACGCTTATTTTGGGACGGAGGGAGTATTAGCAGTCTCGGGCCAAATGTTATTTTAGCTCGTGCGTCAGTTACTTGCTATATTGTTGCATGGTATGCCGTATTTAACATTTTCACTACTAGTATATTGTCTCATACTTTATGTGCACAATAGGCAAGCTAAAGATGTAGTCAAGTCTATCAAGAAGCGGATTGGACACAAGAACTCAAAGATCCAGCTCCTCGCTCTAACAGTAAGTATCATTTTGTGCACTCGTATCTTTATCTCCATGATATTGCAAAGTTTTGTACATCTTTCAGTATTACTTACATATGAATTGATTAATGATTCCATATTGAGTGTGTCATGTTATGGCTTGGTCGTAATTTTGGAATGATAAGTTGGCTAGAAGCTAAACTAGGATGAAACTAGCGTGATGAGCTATTGATTGTTTGTTCGAAAGTTGATGGTAGCCATAATAACGTGAAGCGGAGAATCTCATGTAACGATCAACGATTGACAGTTAGCCAGAGCCAAAAAGACATTGAACAGGCTCCAGTCAGCACTTCAACATCATCGTATGTTAAATGATTCATGCTAGAGTAACATCTTAAAGATGGGTGTGATGGTGAATACAAGTTTGTTTGGATTGCGGATATTAGGAGTGGTCTAGGTGACAGATTCAGCAGAATTTATGAGGGAAAACATAATGGGCTATGTAACGCAGCATTGTCACTTGTTAGTTTCCTTAACCTATGCTGAGCAGTATCTTATATCTCTGTATCTGCTGTGTATAGTGCTAGTTGGAAGTCATACTTTGTGGTTTATTTGTTCTGTAATCTAATCCCAAGTAAGCTAAACCAGCCTGTACTGAAGTAATTCATTTTTATTTCCCCCTTCTCAGCTGCTGGAGACGCTGATTAAAAATTGTGGAGATTTTGTTCACATGCATGTTGCAGAGAGAGATATACTCCATGAAATGGTGAAGATTGTTAAGAAAAAGGTCTGCCTGCAAATTAGTATTCTGTCTCACAATATAATGTTAAGAATAAGATTTCAGTTTTGATTTCCCTTTTGTTTTGTAGCCTGATTATCATGTAAAAGAGAAGATACTCATTTTGATTGACACCTGGCAAGAAGCTTTTGGTGGTGCTCGTGCAAGATATCCACAATATTATGCGGCATATCAAGAACTGCTGGTATTATTCACTTTAAGTATGCTGACATTTGGTTCATCTTCCTTTACTAGATCAGATTAAATCAGTTATACAATTTTTTTGAGCATTTCTTAAGCCAACATTCAGTAACATGAAAACATCTGTGCTCTAGTGTACATCATACATTTGCTTTTTGATATATGAAACTTCCTTCAACTTATCATAATGTCGCTCTCTGATATACCAGCGTGCTGGAGCCGTATTTCCTCAAAGGTCAGAGAGTTCTGTGCCAATCTATACTCCACCACAAACTCAACCTCTACAGAACTACCCTCCTCCTACTTTACGTAATACTGATTATCGGCAAGAGGCACCCGAATCATCTTCAGTGCCAGAAGTATCTACACTAAGGTACATTATCTTCAAGAACCTAGTGACCATGCAGGCACGGATAAATGATGATCAGAACTAATGTGAACTATGTCCATTATCTTGTGCGCATTTGAATTATGACAGAATTGATTGCTGACATACTGCTAATCCCTTTGCCCATTAATATACTATGCAATTTGCCTCCAGAATTTATGTAATTGATATGATGACAGTATGTGTACATTATTATTTTCGCTAAGATCATTTTCTAGAGAAGTGTTGAGGCATAACCTAACCAGAACCCTAAGATATTATGTATTAATTTAAGATGATTACAAATATATGAGACCTTAAATACTGAAATGCTTCCTCTTTCCAGAGCTTGAATGTGTGTCTTTTACTGTACAGTAACTTTCTAGTTATATCCGTTATTTGGACCTGTAATTGCTTTTAGTTTCCTTTCCAATTCTGTAACCAGTGTCATCATCACTATGGTTAGCAATCTACTACTTCGAAGTCTTCAAGTTCCCTTTTATAAGAATGTTTCAAATTTGCAAAACTTTTTCTCCAGTGCGACAGAAATTCAGAATGCAAGTGGCGTCATGGATGTTCTCTCAGAGATGTTAAATGCTATTGATCCTGGTAACAGAGAGGTATTTCAGTGCTCATTGCCTACTCACATGCTGTAACAATATGTGGTTCATAAAATGATCCAATGACCGGTTTTGTTGCGGAAAGTTAATGCAGGAAAAAATATCACCATTCTAAATGGCTGTGTTGAATTTTCTTACTTAAAGTTGGATATGTATACTGCCATGTTTCAGAGTCTAAAAATTCTTAACAACACCGGACTCTATAAACCATAGTATTTCTAGTTATATGATTTAGATGTCAGGTCAGTATATTGCTTAACTGTAAATCTGTAATGAACATGCAGGGTCTAAGGCAGGAGGTCATTGTGGACCTTGTGGACCAATGTCGTTCTTACAAGCAGAGAGTGGTTCAGCTCGTCAACACGACCTCGTAAGTTTCTTTTGTGGTGTCCGGCTGTTTAACCAGCATATGAACTACATGGAATCGGGTAGTGGAATGTAGGATATGCATTTTTCTGACCTAATTAATAGTTTTGATAACCCACTAACTGCCTTTGCTACCAAATTCATTTTGATGTCCTCTTGATAAAACTGAGGGAAAGAAATGCTGTGAATATCTATGCTAAATGCTATCCAATTATACACCTCTGGAGTTTCTTGACAGAATTTCTGGAATCTCTCGAGTTCTCTATTCTTCTTTGCTACATAAACACCATATACAAGGACCTTTGTCCGACTACTACTAACACACGCAGCTCAATATACAACACCACTTCCCCTCAAGATGGGACTTCAAGGTTGTTCCCTCATAAATCCGCTCTTAGATGAGAAAATATATATCACCACATGATTCGTCCGGTCATGAACTGGATTATTTGCAATATTCATCGTTCTTGTGGCCACACAGAAGCTTCAACCGCCATTTGGCCACCAGCCTGAACTCTGGTAGAAGACCTCTCATCCATAATATCTTGAAACACACTGGCATGGCACCATATTCTGCTCTGGAGGTAGATCAGGACACCACCAAGATACTGAGTACCTCCAACAAAGACACACAATACTGATGTTGATCCCCTATCTGGCCCAATCAGCATCACAATAGCAACCGACGTCCAGACGATAATTTCTTCCTTCCCCTTTGAGTGATCCAAGCCCCACATATTCTTCTTCTCAAGGGCTGCCAACTCTTCCAACGTAGCCTGATACAACTAGGGATCTGCTTTGCTGTTCTCCAATCAGTTGGGACTGCTGTAGACTTAGTAAGCGATGAAGGCTTTGTAATCTGGTGACAGTGATTCATATGACGCATAGTTGGCTATATCATTCTCAAAGCCATATTTGGAACCCTAGCCACTGTCCTTGTACCGTGGCTCATCACTCTCGCCACACTGACCACTGCAAGCTCACTTCCCCAGGAACTCTTGCCAGCTGCTGATCCATGTGCAGCTGGCGTGAGTAGACAAATCACTGCTGACCAAGCTGGAGTTTGGTTGACAAAGCTGCTGCATTCAACTGGATTCACCGCTTTCCTATTGGACTCTCTTGGTCCTAACTTGTACCGTGGCGGCGAGAAACATGTCTCCTTGGGTGGATCAAGTGCCGCTGGCACAGTGAGCTCTGATACTTTTCTCTGCTATATGCATACAACACCAAAACATGAATCTACTGCTATTACTAACACACAGTGCTCAATATACGCCAGTTTTGATGCAGTAATTTAAATAAGCTTGCATTAACTCCCTAAGCACTCCTAAAACTGCTCTTTATTCGAATTAATTCCTGAATATATTAGTTTTTGTCATGGTACTTCACCCTAATCTCTACATTTTAGG
Source organism: Aegilops umbellulata (assembly GCA_032464435.1). Lineage (NCBI taxonomy): Eukaryota > Viridiplantae > Streptophyta > Magnoliopsida > Poales > Poaceae > Aegilops > Aegilops umbellulata. Next base: position 296,042,452 of record CP136060.1, read on the forward strand.
CATGTGACTTTACAGAAATAATTGGCAACTTATTGGCGTGTTCAGATCAGTAATATATAGAGAAATTGTGGTGGTAATACCACCAATCCACCATTTGTCTAATTTAACAGAAATACACAACGGGAAGAAAATATATTAGCTAGTTCAGCCCTGTAGGTAATCATATTATTAGTGTAATACTATATACATCTTTTTTGCGGGGATACTATATGCATACTTCAGTTATTTTCTAGTCCAAAATTTATGTCTGATACTGTATTACTGTGTTATGTTTGAGATACGTCCACTCATGTACATGACTGTATTATTTGCTGAAAATTGGGTGACTGAACTTATATTTGGTGGTTGCTTTTGCTGTAACTAGATTTCACAATGTAGCTTTGTATTACTGATTGAATTTCTGTAGTCTGTTGTGTTCGTTTGAGTACGTATGATATTGTTGTCTTAACTATTTCCATGCATTAAATTGTCACAGCGATGAAGAGCTGCTAAGCCAGGGCCTTTCATTGAATGATGATTTACAGCGTGTTCTAGCAAAACATGATGCAATTGCTGCGGGCATAGCTGTTCGGGTAGAAAAGCCAAAACCACCACAGGCCCCTGCAAATAGTTCCCCATCAGCAAAGCCAGAGGGGCCAAAAGAGCCAACTCAAAGGTTGTGTTATCTTATACCAAGCATCCTGTTTTAATCTACTCATGTTACTCTCCTGAAATGATGCATGCGTAATGCGGCTTCAGAACTCTCGAAACAGTATTGGAATGATTGAAATAGTAGAGTACTGCATTATGCTCTGACTGACTTCTTCATTATATACCATCTGAACCTGTCAGGTCTTCTGAAGCTGCCGGTAAGGTTTCTCCATTTGAGCAATTAGCACTTCCTGCTCCTCCATCATCCAGCACCTCAAAGCCTCCTGGAGAAGCATCTGTTGGCCCTAGTATTGACCTACTCAGTGGAGATGATTATTTCAAGCCAGAACCTGTGAATTCCCAAGCACTTGTTCCTGTTGGCAATTCCTCTGCAGCTTCTGCTTCAGGCCACAATACCTTAGATCTTGTAGACATGTTTTCGCAAAGCGATGCTAGCAATAACAATCACAACCCTGTTATATCGTCCCCAATATTGAACTCAAACCCTAATCTCTCGGCACCACAAGCATATCCTGCTCCACAGCATCCTGTTTCACCACAGCAGTCTTCATTTTCCAATGGGTTGATCTCCAATACGATCCCAACTTATGGTCAAGGTTCTGACCTAAACTCAGCAAGTTCGTGGAATGCGCAGCTTGCTCAAGGAATGAATCAACCACAGCAGGCACCAAATTATGGTACATAACACTATCTTCTATAGTTACAATATGACCTTCTAATATGTTATATAGTACTGCCCTCCGTCCTGCAATATAATATATTATTACAACCAGTATGTGAGTATATCGGTTGTAATAACATCTTATATTATGGGATGGAGGGAGTAATATTTATGTTTGGTATCTACTCCCTCCGTATCAAAATACAAGACTTTTTTTGAAACTATATTTTGATACAGAGGGAGTAGTTCTTACTAGATTTGATTTGTAAATGCTATTTATGCACTACAAGTTTTTCGATAGTGTAGTGTGGACTCTTGGTTTTGTTTGTCCGCTGAATATTTCTGTAGTTTTGCCTCTGTTTATGGCATGTACAAGGTTGCCCTCAGCTGTAGGCACTTTGTGATTGTCAGGTCAAGATGATCAAAGCAGCGACCTACCACCACCACCCTGGGAAACTCAGCCTGCAGAAAGCGATCAGTTCCAAGCTGGCCAACCTGACAACAGGTTGGCAATGCCACCAGGACAATTCGGAGGCATTCCACCCCAACCTGTTCAAGTTGGTCAGCCTGGGCAGGTTTCACTGTCGCAACCATTGCTGACTGGACAACCAGGCGGGATGCAGTTTCCACCAGGATACGTGGAGCAGCCTGGGGCTCAACATCCGCAATCAATGCCAAACACGCAATATGGGGGCATGTATCCTTCAATGCAAGGCAACCAAGCAGGCGGCATGTATCCCCAACAGATGGCAGGAGATATCTACCAGCAACAGATGTATGGTGGGCAGATGGCGGCCGGCTATGGCTATGGTCAGCAGCCTGGAGGCTACTATGTCCCAAATGCTGCATACGGGTATCCCAGTGCAAACGACCTTTCTCAGAGAATGAATGGACTTGCCATGCAAAACAATGGCTTATATGGCACACATGCGTCTTCTTCCCTTCAGCAGGCTAATAGGCCAGCAAGACCCGAAGATTCACTCTTTGGTGATCTGGTCAGCATTGCCAAAACAAAGCCTAGCAAAACTGCAGCTAATAAGGCCGGTGGCTTGTAAAGATGAATGAGAATCCTTGTTAGCACCATTTCTGTCACAGTGATAGCTTCTGCTCATAGTACATAAGTTCTTTGGAAAGTCCCCCTATTGGGGAGTAGTAGGCGAGTTATAGATTTTTGAAGTTCATAGCAAGTGTGGTTCGGTATAATCCTATTTTTGTTTACTCGGAAGCCATTATATTTTGTTCACTTGTTGCAAGCGCAGGGTTCTCGTGAATCATCAGAAATTCTTCTGTACATACATTCGGTTTCTTTCGTGTACCTTCTATTGGTCTTGGGCAGCATTTGTGGAGTAATTATTGTATTCTGCTGTGGAATTATGCTAACTGGGGGCACTTGGTAAACTGGCCAAAAGGCCTTGAACTGTTAGTAGTTCAGCCCTACCGCTCAATTATCTGACGATTGAGTTGCCCAACCTACAGATATATAAATGGGCTCATCATCAAGTTTTGTATTACAGCAGAGGTATGGCTTTGGAGGAGAGCCCCAAAGGCCAGAGAACATTGGTTTATTATATGGCTGGAACTTTAAAAATCAGTGTATAAGTTTCTATTTTTAGTTTGGAGCTTTCGACTTATGACATTGTAGTTATGATTTTAGTTAGAAAAACTTGTGATGCGTTTTCACTTATAAATTGTGTGTCTACGATTAGTAGATTTAAGCATACATTCATATTTCCTGAGTATTAGTTTCCCAGTCTCACATGTTTCGACACTTTGTGTTGTGCATTGGGATTACCAGTTAGCTCTGGTGACCTACCTTGCTGCCTTTTCCCTAAAAAGAAGTTGGCACCGATAAACTTCAAGTATTAAGCAACATGGTTGACCTTGAACCGAGGAAATTTGATGGTGAAGCCACTTGATGAAGCAAAGTTTGGGTTCCCAAGTCTTGCATATGCACATGAGCTCAACTAGGGAAATGCTTGGCTGCTCAGGGCAGCAGCTGTCTAGAAATCCACACGAGCTCAACTAGGGGGAAAAGCTTGTCTGCTCAGGGCAGCAGCTGCATACAAATCCATTCAGGAAAAAAAATTCAATTATATTAGCTCTTTATAGACAAACTTGGGGTTTGCGAGCCAACGTAAGACCGGCTCGGGATAATGGGACCCTTTTCTATAAAGGGATTATTGTACAAAATTGGATGAATAAATCATACTCTATCTATATTATTAACGATTATGTATCACAATCCATCTTGAGATACTTGAATCAATACCTATTCAATGGATTTTTTTTTCTTTGCCAGGAACCACATTTGAACGAGTAACACGAGGATTTTCGGCTATAGATAGTTGTCCTGGCTTAAAAAAAATGAGACCAACTCAAGGGCTAACCCTCATTGGCTTTTTTTTATAGGGGAAACTCCGCGAGGGCCGCGGGTTAGAGCCGAGGCTTGAACCCGAGCGTGCTGACAGCTACCCCAGTTGCCCAGCCAACGGGTTGACGCCCTACCCTCATAGTTGTCCTGGCCTCATGATTCGACATGCTTCTTGTGTATTGCTAGAGAAAAGTATGTATTCTTAATTTGCGTGGGAGTGGGTCACCTACACATGTCTCCACACACACATGATAAGACTAGCCACAATGGAGAGTAACATACACTAGTAACATACACATATCCCTAGACTATGTTACTACCTTCATAGTGGGTAGTAACATAAGTGTGGTAACATGCAAAGCTTTATTTATTATGTTATAGACTCATATTGCATTGGGATATGTGATATTACAGTAACTAGCTAAGTTACTACTACTACCTCTCTCCTCATTAACTCATTGCCACATAAGCAAATTTGCTGAGTTGGACTCAATGTTACTGTTGAAGTTACTCCCACTGTGGCTAGTCTAAGTGGGCCTATGTGTCTATCATAAAGACAATTCCTCGGTGCCCTTCCCCATGCATTGCATGAACCAATCGACTCCACCTCTTCATCTTACTCCATTACTCTTCTTGCTCTTAATCATTACCCTCTCCATTTCATATTAAGATTGTTTCTCTAGCGTTGAAGAAAAGGTAGGAGTCCAAAAAACGCACACTTGAGAAGTTCGACTTGGTTGAGAAAAATTCAGTGGGTGAAAGCCTGGAACTAAATTACGCAAGTTTAGTTTTTTGTCTGCGACCTCAATACCTCATGGATTATAGTTTCTCATGTTAACCACCCAATCATGTTTTTAAACCCTTTTTTTACAATACATAGTCTATTTAATTTGCAAAGTTTTTCAAATCGCCTGCACTTTGTCGAACCACCTATGCATGCAAGGCCACATGAAAAACAAAGCGTATGCGCCGGATTTTAAACTCCGACTGCCATCAACCACAAAGAACATTTATTACAGCTTTGCGTTTGACTTGCTGAGCATGAGAGGCCCCATTCCTGCACCATTATCACATGAATGTGACATCAGGAGGTGCCCCACCCCCCATTTTCCACCTATAGACCGGGTCATGTATTTTGTTCCGTATTTGCTTATTTGATAGTTCTGACCGAACACACCGAATATTACCACTTGTTGCATGTTTGTTTTATTTCACAATCTTCACGAATTCAGAATTTGAGTGCAAGTATGAGTCAGTAGCCTAATCAATGGCAATGAGAAAACAATTTTGGGGGTTCTAAGAAGTTAAAAACAAGAAAGTATTGCAACAACGTAGCTGACCATTAGGATATATATAAGATGGAGAACTTATGATCGATATTGTGCAAGGGGTAGGGATTGCCATGCAACTAGTATGCACATAGAGCAATATATGAATGAAAGCTCTTCTATGGACTAATGGGGTGCATCCAACTTGTTTGCTCACGAAGACCTGAAGCTCATTTAAGGAGGCCCACCATTAAAATATACAAACCAACTTCTATAATGTTAAGTTCCCACTAGTATATATGACAATGAAACTCGTGAACTCTCAACTATGACATGCATCAAACTGCGCTAATTTGAAGCACTTATTTTGCTTCCTATGCTTGGTGCTACTTCGAAGCACTTTATATTTTCTATTTTGAACACGTAGTGCTACTTTGAAGGACTTCACACATGTACTTTAAGAAGATAATGCTGTTGCTCCTTCTCTCTCTCTCTCTCTCTCTCTCCCTCTCTCTCTCTCTCTCTCTCTCTCTCTCTCTCTCTCTCTTTTGTGCCTCCTTGGGACATATTTTCTCTCTCAAGTTAGAAGCAACACCTTACAATGATGATCAATACACTTTTCTTAACTTCATAAAAATGCAACCGTAGCTATTGCTATGTACATGAAAAGAACTCTCTAAATGACGCTTCTAGCAATATACAAGAATGGGCAATGATCTGGTGTAGCATGTATATAATGAGCAAATGGCCTCATGCAAGGCATATGAAAATGACAACATATATCATGTAACACGAATGATGGTAGTGCATGTCAATTTACTCGGAATGGCTATGAAAATGCCATATGTAGGTAGGTATGATGGTTGTTTTGAGAACATGTTGGGTTTATGGGGAATGTATCCGGTGCACCCGCACAGGTGGTGCTACCGGTGCACCGGATGCCATAGAATATTTTAAAAAATCTGAAAGAAAAATTATAGCATATTAACACAACATCAATGTATGATGTCACAAAATTTCGGACAAATATTTGAAATGTCTTTTGAGATACAAAAGTGACAAATTTGACATCAGTGTGATAATGGGCCAAATCTAAAGCCCAAGTTATGTTGTGTACTATTCAGTGTAGGATTTGTCATTTTTGTTTTTTGAGTTATGTTTAGAATTTTGACTTGAAACTTTGTGACAACCTACATTAATGTCGTATGAGCGTGCTAATTTTTTTCAGATTTTTTTTGAACATTTTAAAAGCACAATATGAGTCCGGTGCACCGGTAGCACCACAAACTTTGGTGCACCAGATATTTCCCCTTGGTTTATGTGTACGAGGCATAGTTTCAAATATCGGTGACAACATCCGCTATTGCGTCCACAATAGAACTAACGCAATAGCGTCCACTATTGCTCAAATTATATGTCATTACTTTTTGTTAATGATCTAGAAATATAAACAATAATCTAGTGTTTTTTCAAACACGATACGCGGAAATAGCGCCCGCTATCCCCACTCCGCTACACGGACCCCAGCCTGCTATCCACTATTTAAAACCATGCTACGAGGACAAGAGGAAATCCTCCCACATGGTTGGATGTACCAACGAACAATGCACCATGCCTTAGTGTGATAGTGGGCAATCCTTGATACCGAGGAGGTTAGCAAATAAGGTTGTTTGGGTGGAAGCACAGTACTCAAAAGCTTGCATTAATCATAAAGGCCTAATCAACCCAATAAGTGCCTCATGGCATTACTAGAGCACAGTATAACAAGTAAAGTATCACATGGGGGAGGATCGTGGTAGGTTGAAGATCAATGTTCGACCCCGGCCGCATCAAAGTCTCTAGTCTGTGATGGCTGCATGCAAACAAGACTTTGCATTTTCAGCTTCTCATTAGAGTCCCCAATTTTTATTATTATGTGAAAGAAACACAAGGTTTTTCTAAACATTGAGCACATTATCCTATCTCCAAATAGCAATGGCTACCTTAGATACAAATCCACAGTGATAAGAAAGTCTTAAAACCAAAGCCAAAAATCCATAACTATTCAAGCACACTCTACTTGGGTGTTCTTATCATGTTAATTACCATCCCAATTCTGCAAGACTTAAAGTCCAACACTAAACCGAAGACAATAAGCTCAAGATATATTATAAAAACATGTACCAGCAAAATCCTAAAACTTTCTAACAAAATGTAAGTGAAGCACATAAAAGTTATAACCACAACACATCACTTATATTACTCTAATAGATTTAAGTGAAACACAAAGAGTAAATAACAAAGCCAAGATCTATCTCTCTCTCCCATATTAATGCAAATGACTAGATGTGATGATTACATTTATTAAAAAAACAAAAATATTGGCCCAAGAAAATACAGACAAAGCAATACTAAAAAATAGTGGTCCAAAGGGGATCATACATTGGTTGTTGATCAAGAACAGGGATGCCTTGGGAACCCCAAAGCTTTGCCTTTTGGGCCTTCTTAGAATTAAAGTGGGCTTGCCTTGGGAATCCCCAAACTTGAACCTCAAACCCTCCTGGTGCTTGTGTAATTGTGATGGCATCCCTTAGGAAGTTAATCTCATATAGAAGTATAGTTCAGAAGGAACCGACAGTCCGGACTAGTCCATAAATAATTACAAAATAGTTGTACTTGCTTTATATAAATAATGAAAACATGGAATAACAGTAGTTACAGTAAAAGACACAATCATAGGCTCTTTTGATCAAGGAGAAGTGGAAACTATGTGATCCTATAGCAAATACAACAGTCACACAAGCATTTGTCAAAACAGACCATCAGGTAAGAAGGTAAATTTTTATGGCACTTACAGAACTCAAAAAATTCCCCCAAAATTGGGATAAATATTAGACATATGTGGACATGTTCAGTAAAAATTCCGAGTTAAAAGCACGTTCCAATGAATTATACCCTTATCTGGAAGTACAACAAACATCAGAAAACAAAACATCAACTACCACTAAGTCTAAACATTCAAACTAAATGCATAACTTGGCACTTTATTGAAAAAAGAAAACAACTTTGCTACAGTAGTTAAAATGTCTTACACTATTCAAACCAAACAATAAATGTGGGCTGCCTCCCAAAAAGCGATGTCTTTTATGCCTTTGAGTGACACGGTAGGTTCTGAAAGACATTAAAGTCTTGTCTTCCCCACTTCCTCTACAATGGGGACTCTTTTCTTCCTTTATCTCTTTGAAAGGCGGGGGATCACCTAAGTGTGAAACTCTCTCTTGCTCTTCATAAGGCATATAACATTTATAACAAACTAAGAAACAGGATCCCCAACCTCACAGAGGCCTTTTCACCTTCTCTCAAAGATAACCAATTAAATAGTCCTAAAAAAGATAACCAATTAAATCTTTTCTCTATGGTTTTACTTATGTATTCTTTGGTTGTGGATCTAGAGACTGGGATCTTGTAAAATTCCTCCTCATTTATCTCCTCATAGCAAACCCATAAAATGTTTTGATCTCTCATAATATCACTAACTTGAGGATTTCCTATGGGTACCTTATAGTACCAAAACACTTCCCTAACAGATATATAAATGGGCTCATCATCCAGTTTTGTATTACAGCAGAGGTATGGCTTTGGAGGAGAGCCCCAAAGGCCAGAGAACATTGGTTTATTATATGGCTGGAACTTTAAATAAGTTTCCATTTTAAGTTTGGAGCTTTCGACTTATGACATTGTAGTTATGATTTAGAAAAACTTGTGATGCGTTTTCACTTATAAATTGTGTGTCTACGATTAGTAGATATAAGCATATATTCATATTTCTCGAGTATTAGTTTCCCAGTCTCACATGTTTTGACACTTTGTGTTGTTCCTTGGGCTTACCAGTTAGCTTTGGTGACCTACCTTGCTGTCTTTTCCCTAAAAAGAAGTTGGCACCGATAAACTTCAAGTATTAAGCAACATGGTTGACCTTGAACCGAGGAAATTTGATGGTGAAGCCACTCGATGAAGCAAAGTTTGGGTTCCCAAGTCTTGCATATGCACATGAGCTCAACTAGGGAAATGCTTGGCTGCTCAGGTCAGCAGCTGCCTAGAAATCCACACGAGCTCAACTAGGGGGAAAAGCTTGTCTGTGATGTCTACTATGCAACCTTCTTCTTGTAGACGTTGTTGGGCCTCCAAGTGCAGAGGTTTGTAGGACAGTAGCAAATTTCTCTCAAGTGGATGACCTAAGGTTTATCAATCCATGGGAAGCGTAGGATGAAGACGGTCTCTCTCGAACAACCCTGCAACCAAATAACAAAGAGTCTCTTGTGTCCCCAACACACCCAATACAATGGTAAATTGTATAAGTGCACTAGTTCGGTGAAGAGATGGTGATACAAGTGCAATATGGATGATAGATACAGGTTTTTGTAATTTGAAAAATATAAAAACAGTAAGGTAACTAATGATAAAAGTTAGCACAAACGGTTTTGCAATGCTAGAAAACAAGGCCTAGGGTTCATACTTTCACTAGTGCAAGTTCTCTCAACAATAATAACGTAATTGGATCATATAATTATCCCTCAACATGCAACAAAGAGTCACTCCAAAGTCACTAATAGCGGAGAACAAACGAAGAGATTATTGTAGGGTACGAAACCACCTCAAAGTTACTCTTTCTGATCAATCTATTCAAGAGTCCGTAGTAAAAATAACACGAAACTATTCTTTCCGTTCGATCTATCATAGAGCTCGTACTAGAATAACATCTTAAGACACAAATCAACCAAAACCCTAATGTCGCCTAGATACTCCAATGTCACCTCAAGTATCCGTGGGTATGATTATACGATATGCATCACACAATCTCAGATTCATCTATTCAAACCAACACAAAGTACTTCAAAGAGTGCCCCAAAGTTTCTTCCGGAGAGTCAAGATGAAAACGTGTGCCAACCCCTATGCATAAGTTCACAATGTTACGGAACCCGCAAGTTGATCACCAAAATATACATCAAGTGAATCACGTGATATCTCATTGTCATCACAGATAAGCACATGCAAGACATACATCAAGTGTTCTCAAATCCTTAAAGACTCAATCCGATAAGATAACTTCAAAGGGAAAACTCAATCCATCACAAGAGAGTAGAGGGGGAGAAACATAATAAGATCCAACTATAATAACAAAGCTCGCGATACATCAAGATCGTACCACCTCAAGAACACGAGAGAGAGAGAGAGAGAGAGAGAGAGAGAGAGATCAAACACATAGCTACTGGTACATACCCTCAGCCCCGAGGGTGAACTACTCCCTCCTCATCATGGAGAGCGCTGGGATGATGAAGATGGCCACCGGTGATGGATCCCCCTCCGGCAGGGTGCCGGAACAGGGTCCCGATTGGTTTTTGGTGGCTACAGAGGCTTGCGGCGGCGGAACTCCCGATCTAGATTTCTTTTTGGAAGTTTTTGTATATATAAGAGGTTTTGGCGTCGGGAACAAGTCAGGGGGGTCTACGGGCTGTCCATGAGGTAGGGGGGCGCACCCAGGGTGTGTGTGTGTGTGGGGGGGGGGGGGCCTCCCACCCTTGTGGGCAGTCCGTGACTCTTCTGGCCCAACTCTTTTACTCCATGGCCTTCTTCTGGTCCAAAAATAAGCTCCTTCAAGTTTCAGGTCAATTGGGCTCCGTTTGGTTTTCCTTTTCTGCGATACTCAAAAACAAGGAAAAAACAGAAACTGGCACTGGGCTCTAGGTTAATAGGTTAGTCCCCAAAATCATATAAAATAGCATATAAATGCATATAAAACATCCTAGATGGATAATATAATAGCATGGAATAATAAGAAATTATAGATACGTTGGAGACGTATCAGTCTGCTCAGGGCAGCAGCTGCATACAAATCCATTCAGGAAAAAATTCAATTATATTAGCTCTTTATAGACAAACTTGGGGTTTGCGAGCCAACATAAGATGATGAGGACATGGCTACCACAGTTACACCCATATCCCGTGCTGTTTTACCTCTTGGAACAATTGCTAGAGCTCAGATACGCCAATTAAATTATCAGGTACTTTTGTTTCTTGGTAATGTTTCTAGTGTTCATGAGAATATGATGCTGCCTAACTTAGATACATTTGTGTTGCTTGCAATTGAAGGGCCTAGCACGGACAAGAAGGTTGAACATTGGAGCATGGTCAAGCACGGAGATGAAGGTGCGTGCGAAGAGAACAAGAACGGAGGTTCAAGTGGAGATTTCCGGACTTTGAAGCCACCATGATGACATACAAGAAGATGGACAAAATATACAAGATGGCCTATCATAAATTTCGTCCATAGCTTATTATTGGTGTTGCGCCACCTTATTTTGGGTCAGGCCCATGTAATCTATTTTTAGAGTCCATATTGTAGGGGAAACGACTTAGGAGGTGTTTTAGTCCCATCTTGCCAAGGGTGGACAAAATCCCCTCTCTTTTCCCTATAAATATAGCCCTTAAGGCATCGCTTAGACTTGGGTTTTATTTAGTTAAAAGTTAGCCATCGCTGCAACTTCGTGTACTTCGTTTGTGTCCAACGACCAGACCAAGACCGCTTATGAAACCCCACTTTCATCAATACTGTTGGAGAACGTTGCAGAAAACAAAAATTTTTCCTACGTTCCACAAGATCAATCTATGGAGTCAACTAGCAACGATAGGAGAGTGCATCTACATACCCTTGTAGATCGCGAGCGGAAGCGTTCAAGAGAACGGGGATGATGGAGTCGTACTCGCCGTGATCCAAATCACCGATGACCAAGTGCCGAACGGACGACACCTCCGCGTTCAACACACGTACGGAGCGGAAGATGTCTCCTCCTTCTTGATCCAGCAAGGGGGAAGGAGAGGTTGATGAAGATCCAGCAGCACGACGGTGTGGTGGTGGATGCGGCAGTGATCGCAGCAGGGCTTCGCCGAGCTTCTCCGAGAGGGAGAGGTGTAGCAGGGGAGAGGAAGGCGCCAAGACTTGAGGTGCGGCTGCCCTCCCTCCCCCCTTTATATAGGCCCCCTAGGGGGGTGCGCCGGCCCTAGGAGATGGGATCTCCTAGGGGGGGGGCGGCCAAGGGGAGGCTTGCCCCCCAAGGCAAGTGGGGCGCCCCCCCACCCTAGGGTTTCCAACCCTAGGCGCAAGGGGGGGGGCAAGGGGGGCGCACCAGCCCACTATGGGCTGGTTACCCTCCCCACTTAGCCCATGGGGCCCTCCGGGATGGGTGGCCCCACCCGGTGGACCCCCGGGACCCATCCGATGGTCCCGGTACAATATCGGTGACCCTGAATCCTTCCCGATGGCCGAAGCTGCACTTCCTATATACAATTCTTCACCTCCGGACCATTCCGAAACTCCTTGTGATGTCCAGGATCTCATCCGGGACTCCGAATAACTTTCGGATTACTGCATACTCATATCTATACAACCCTAGCGTCACCGAACCTTAAGTGTGTAGACCCTATGGGTTTGAGAGACATGCAGACATGACCGAGACAACTCTCTGGTCAATAACCAACAGCGGGATCTGGATACCCATGTTGGCTCCTACATGCTCCATGATGATCTCATCGGATGAACCACGATGTCGAGGATTCAAGTAATCCCGTATACAATTCCCTTTGTCAATCGGTACGTTACTTGCCCGAGATTCGATCGTCGGTATCCCAATACCTCGTTCAATCTCGTTACAGGCAAGTCACTTTACTCGTACTGTAATGCATGATCCCGTGACTAACCACTTGGTCACATTGAGCTCATTATGATGATGCATTACCGAGTGGGCCCAGAGATACCTCTCCGTTATACGGAGTGACAAATCCCAGTCTCGATCCGTGTCAACCCAACAGATGCTTTCGGGGATGCCTGTAATATACCTTTATAGTCACCCAGTTACGTTGTGACGTTTGACACACCCAAGGCACTCCTACGGCATCCGGGAGTTACACGATCTCATGGTCTAAGGAAATGATACTTAACATTGGAAAAGCTTTAGCAAACGAACTACACGATCTTGTGCCAGGCTTAGGATTGGGTCTTGTCCATCACATCATTCTCCTAATGATGTGATCCCGTTATCAATGACATCCAATGTCCATAGTCAGGAAACCATGACTATCTGTTGATCAACGAGCTAGTCAACTAGAGGCTCACTAGGGACATATTGTGGTCTATGTATTCACACATGTATTACGATTTCCGGATAACACAATTATAGCATGAACAGTAGACAATTATCATGAACAAGGAAATATAATAATAACCCTTTTATTATTGCCTCTAGGGCATATTTCCAACAGTCTCCCACTTGCACTAGAGTCAATAATCTAGTTACATTGTGATGAATCGAACACCCATAGAGTTCTGGTGTTGATCATGTTTTGCTCACGGAAGAGGTTTAGTCAACGGATCTGCAACATTCAGATCTGTGTGCACTTTAAAAATATCTATGTCTCCATCCTGAACATTTTCACGAATGGAGTTGAAGCGACGCTTGATGTGCCTGGTCTTCTTGTGAAACCTGGGCTCCTTGGCAAGTGCAATAGCTCCAGTGTTGTCACAAAAGAGAGCGATTGGCCCTGGCACATTGGGTATGACTCCTAGGTCGGTGATGAACTCCTTCATCCATATTGCTTCATGTGCTGCCTCCGAGGCTGCCATGTACTCCGCTTCACATGTAGATCCCGCCACGACGCTTTGCTTGCAACTACACCAGCTTACTGCCCCACCATTCAAAATAAACACGTATCCGGTTTGTGACTTGGAGTCATCCAGATCTGTGTCGAAGCTAGCGTCGACGTAACCCTTTACGACGAGCTCTTCGTCATCTCCATATACGAGAAACATGTCCTTAGTCCTTTTCAGGTATTTCAGGACATTCTTGACCGCTGTCCAGTGTTCCATGCCGGGATTACTTTGGTACCTTCCTACCAAACTTACGGCAAGGTTTACATCAGCTCTGGTACACAGCATGGCATACATGATAGACCCTATGGCTGAGGCATAGGGGACGACACTCATATTTTCTCTATCTTCTGCCGTGGTCGGACATTGAGCTGAGCTCAATTTCACACCTTGTAACACAGGCAAGAACCCCTTCTTGGACTGATCCATTTTGAACTTCTTCAATATCTTTTCAAGGTATGTGCTTTGTGAAAGACCTATGAGGCGTCTTGATCTATCTCTATAGATCTTGATGCCTAATATATAAGCAGCTTCTCCAAGGTCCTTCATTGAAAAACACTTATTCAAGTAGGCCTTAATGCTGTCCAAAAGTTCTATATCATTTCCCATCAAAAGTATGTCATCCACATATAATATGAGAAATGCTACAGAGCTCCCACTCACTTTCTTGTAAACGCAGGCTTCTCCATAAGTCTGCATAAACCCAAACACTTTGATCATTTCATCAAATCGAATGTTCCAACTCCGAGATGCTTGCACCAGCCCATAAATGGAGCGCTGGAGCTTGCATACCTTGTTAGCATTCTGAGGATCGACAAAACCTTCTGGCTGCATCATATAGAATTCTTCCTTAAGAAAGCCGTTGAGGAATGCCGTTTTGACGTCCATTTGCCATATCTCATAATCATAGTATGCGCCAATTGCTAACAAGATTCGGACGGACTTCAGCTTCGCTACGGGTGAGAAGGTCTCATCGTAGTCAATCCCTTGAACTTGTCGATAACCTTTAGCGACAAGTCGAGCCTTATAGATGGTAACATTATCATCCGCGTCCGTCTTCTTCTTAAAGATCCATTTATTCTCTATCGCTCGCCGATCATCGGGCAAGTCTGTCAAAGTCCATACTTTGTTTTCATACATGGATCCTATCTCGGATTGCATGGCTTCAAGCCATTTGTTGGAATCTGGGCCCGCCATTGCTTCTTCATAGTTCGAAGGTTCACCGTTGTCTAACAACATGATTTCCAGGACAGGGTTGCCGTACCACTCTGGTGCGGAACGTGTCCTTGTGGACCTATGAAGTTCAGTGGCAACTTGATCTGAAGTTTCATGATCATCATCATTAACCTCCTCTCTAGTCAGTGGAGGCACCACAGAAACATTTTCTTGAGCTGCGCTACTCTCCGGTTCAAGAGGCAATACTTCATCAAGTTCCACTTTCCTCCCACTTACTACTTTCGAGAGAAACTCTTTCTCCAGAAAGGACCCGTTCTTGGCAACAAAGATCTTGCCCTCGGATCTGAGGTACAAGGTATACCCAATGGTTTCCTTAGGGTATCCTATGAAGACGCATTTTTCCGACTTGGGTTCGAGCTTTTCAGGTTGAAGTTTCTTGACATAAGCATCACATCCCCAAACTTTTAGAAACAACAGCTTAGGTTTCTTCCCAAACCATAATTCATACGGTGTCGTCTCAACGGATTTAGACGGTGCCCTATTTAAAGTGAATGTAGCTGTCTCTAGAGCGTATCCCCAAAATGATAGCGGTAAATCGGTGAGTGACATCATAGATCGCACCATATCCAATAGAGTGCGATTACGATGTTCGGACACACCGTTACGCTGAGGTGTTCCAGGCGGCGTGAGTTGTGAAACGATTCCACATTTCCTTAAGTGCGTACCAAATTCGTGACTTAAAAATCTTCTCCCCCACGATCTGATCGTAAGAACTTGATTTTTCTGTCATGTTGATTCTCAACCTCACTCTAAAATTCCTTGAACTTTTCAAAGGTCTCAGACTTGTGTTTCATTAAGTAGACATACCCATATCTACTCAAGTCATCAGTGAGAGTGAGAACATAACGACAGCCACGCGAGCCTCAACACTCATTGGACTGCACACATCAGTATGTATGATTTCCAACAAGTTGGTTGCTCACTCCATTGTTCCGGAGAATGGAGTCTTGGTCATCTTCCCCATGAGGCATGGTTCGCACGTGTCAAATGATTCAAAATCAAGAGACTCCAAAAGTCCATCTGTATGGAGCTTCTTCATGCGTTTGACACCTATGTGACCAAGGCGGCAGTGCCACAAGTATGTGGGACTATCATTATCAACCTTACATCTTTTGGTATTCACACTATGAATATGTGTAACATTACGTTCGGGATTCATTAAGAATAAACCATTCACCAGCGGGGCATGACCATAAAACATATCTCTCATATAAATAGAACAACCATTATTCTCGGATTTAAATGAGTAGCCATCTCGCATTAAACGAGATCCAGATACAATGTTCATGCTCAAAGCTGGCACTAAATGACAATTATTGAGGTTTAAAACTAATCTCGTAGGTAAATGTATAGGTAGCGTGCCGACGGCGATCACATCGACCTTGGAACCATTCCCGACGCGCATCGTGACCTCGTCCTTTGCCAGTCTCCGTTTATTCCGCAGCTCCTGTTTTGAGTTACAAATATGAGCAACCGCACTGGTATCAAATACCCAGGAGCTACTACGAGTACTGGTAATGTACACATCAATTACATGTATATCACATATACCTTTAGTGTTGCCGGCCTTCTTGTCTGCTAAGTATTTGGGGCAGTTCCGCTTCCAGTGTCCCTTTCCCTTGCAATAAAAGCACTCAGTTTCAGACTTGGGTCCATTCTTCGGCTTCTTCCCGGTAACTGGCTTACCGGGCGCGGCAACTTCCTTGCCTGAAGTTCTTCTTACCCTTGCCTTCTTGAACTTAGTGGTTTTATTGACCATCAACACTTGATGTTCCTTTTTGATTTCTACCTCTGCTGATTTCAGCATTGAATACACCTCAGGAATGGTCTTTTCCATCCCCTGCATATTGTAGTTCATCACAAAGCTCTTGTAGCTAGGTGGGAGCGACTAAAGGATTCTGTCAATGACCACCTTGTCCGGGAGGTTAATGTCTAGCTGGGACAAGCGGTTGTGCAACCCAGACATCTTGAGTATGTGCTCACTGACAGAACTATTTCCCTCCATTTTACAACTTTAGAATTTGTCGGAGAGTTCATATCTCTCGACCCGGGCATGAGCTTGGAAAACCATTTTCAGCTCTTCGAACATCTCATATGCTCCGTGTTGCTCAAAACGCTTTTGGAGCCCCGGTTCTAAGCTGTAAAGCATGCCGCACTGAACGAGGGAGTAATCATCAGCACGCTGCTGCCAAGCGTTCATAACGTCTTGGTTCTCTGGGATGGGTGCTTCACCTAGCGGTGCTTCTAGGACATATTGTTTCCTGGCAGCTATGAGGATGATCCTTAGGTTCCGGACCCAGTCCGTATAGTTGCTGCCATCATCTTACAGCTTGGTTTTCTCTAGGAACGCGTTGAAGTTGAGGTTAACATTAGCGTGGGCCATTTGATCTACAAGACATATTGCAAAGTTTATTTAGACTAAGTTCATGATAATTAAGTTCATCTAATCAAATTATATAATGAACTCCCACTCAGATTAGACATCCCTCTCGTCATCTAAGTGATACATGATCCGACTTGACTAGACCGTGTCCGATCATCACGTGAGACGGACTAGTCATCATCGGTGAACATCTCCATGTTGATCGTATCTTCTATACGACTCATGTTCGACCTTTCGGTCTTCCGTGTTCCGAGGCCATGTCTGTACATGCTAGGCTCGTCAAGTTAACCTAAGTGTTTTGCATGTGTAAATCTGGCTTACACCCGTCGTATGTGAACGTTGGAATCTATCACACCCGATCATCACGTGGTGCTTCGAGACAACGAACTTTAGCAACGGTGCACAGTTAGGGGGAACACTTTCTTGAAATTATTGTGAGGGATCATCTTATTTACTACCGTCGTACTAAGCAAATAAGAAACAAAACATGATAAACATCTCATGCAATCAAATAGTGACATGATATGGCCAATATCATATTGCTCCTTTGATCTCCATCTTCGGGGCGCCATGATCATCTTCGTCACCGGCATGACACCATGATCTCCATCATCATGATCTCCATCATCGTGTCATCATGAAGTTTTCACATCAACTATTACTTCTACTACTATGGCTAACGCTTTAGCAATAAATTAAAGTAATTACATGACGTTTATGTTGACACGCAGGTCATAAATAAATTAAGGCAACTCCTATGGCTCCTCCCGGTTGTCATACTCATCGACATGCAAGTCGTGATTCTTATTACAATAACATGATCATCTCAGACATCACATATATCATTCATCACAACTTTTGGCCATATCACATCACAAAGCACTTGCTGCAAAAACAAGTTAGACGTCCTCTAATTGTTGTTGCATGTTTTACGTGGCTGCAATAGGGTTCTAGCAAGAACGTTTTCTTACCTACGTAAAAGCCACAACGTGATTTGCCAACTTCTATTTACCCTTCATAAGGACCCTTTTCATCGAATCTGCTCCAACTAAAGTGGGAGAGACAGACACCCGCTAGCCACCTTATGCAACTAGTGCATGTTAGTCGGTGGAACCTGTCTCACGTAAGCGTACGTGTAAGGTCGGTCCGGGCCGCTTCATCCCGCAATACCGCTGAAGCAAAATAAGACTAGTAGCGGCAAGAAAGTTGGCAACATCTACGCCCACAACAAATTTGTGTTCTACTCGTGCAAAGAGAACTACGCATAGACCTAGCTCATGATGCCACTGTTGGAGAACGTTGCAGAAAACAAAAAAATTTCCTACGTTCCACAAGATCAATCTATGGAGTCAACTAGCAACGAGAGGAGAGTGCATCTACATACCCTTGTAGATCGCGAGCGGAAGCGTTCAAGAGAACGGGGATGATGGAGTCGTACTCGCCGTGATCCAAATCACTGATGACCAAGTGCCGAACGGGCGGCACCTCCGCGTTCAACACACGTACGGAGCGGAATACGTCTCCTCCTTCTTGATCCAGCAAGGGGGAAGGAGAGGTTGATGAAGATCCAACAGCACGACGGCGTGGTGGTGGATGCAGCAGTGATCGCAGCAGGGCTTCGCCGAGCTTCTCCGAGAGGGAGAGGTGTAGCAGGGGAGAGGGAGGCGCCAAGACTTGAGGTGCGGCTGCCCTCCCCCTTTATATAGGCCCCCTAGGGGGGTGCGCCGACCCTAGGAGATGGGATCTCCTAGGGGGGCGGCGGCCAAGGGGAGGCTTGCCCCCCAAGGCAAGTGGGGCGCCCCCCACCCTAGGCGCAACGGGGGGCCCAAGGGGGGTGCACCAGCCCACTATGGGCTGGTTCCCCTCCCCACTTAGCCCATGGGGCCCTCCGGGATGGGTGGCCCCACCCGGTGGACCCCCGGGACCCATCCGGTGGTCCCGGTACAATACCGGTGACCCCGAATCCTTCCCGATGGCCGAAACTGCACTTCCTATATACAATTCTTCACCTCCGGACCATTCCGGAACTCCTCGTGACGTCCAGGACCTCATTCGGGACTCGGAACAACTTTCGGATTACTGCATACTCATATCTATACAACCCTAGCGTCACCGAACCTTAAGTGTGTAGACCCTACGGGTTTGAGAGACATGCAGACATGACCGAGACGACTCTCTGGTCAATAACCAACAACGGGATCTGGATACCCATGTTGGCTCCTACATGCTCCACGATGATCTCATCGGATGAAGCACAATGTCGAGGATTCAAGTAATCCCGTATACAATTCCCTTTGTCAATCGGTACGTTACTTGCCCGAGATTCGATCGTCGGTATCCCAATACCTCGTTCAATCTCGTTACAGTCAAGTCACTTTACTCGTAATGTAATGCATGATCCCGTGACCAACCACTTGGTCACATTGAGCTCATTATGATGATGCATTACGGAGTGGGCCCAGAGATACCTCTCCGTTATACGGAGTGACAAATCCCAGTCTCGATCCGTGTCAACCCAACAGATGCTTTCGGGGATGCCTGTAATATACCTTTATAGTCACCCAGTTACGTTGTGACGTTTGGCACACCCAAGGCACTCCTACGGCATCCGGGAGTTACACGATCTCATGGTCTAAGGAAATGATACTTAACATTGGAAAAGCTTTAGCAAACGAACTACACGATCTTGTGCCAGGCTTAGGATTGGGTCTTGTTCATCACATCATTCTCCTAATGATGTGATCCCGTTATCAATGACATCCAATGTCCATAGTCAGGAAACCATGACTATCTGTTGATCAACGAGCTAGTCAACTAGAGGCTCACTAAGGACATATTGTGGTCTATGTATTCACACATGTATTACGATTTCCGGATAACACAATAATAGCATGAACAGTAGACAATTATCATGAACAAGGAAATATAATAATAATCATTTTATTATTGCCTCTAGGGCATATTTCCAACAAATACTTCATCCATATTCGCAATATTCAGATTGCTTAATCATATTTTTGTGTGTTCTTCGATTGCTTGCAGGAATCGACCTTCGTGGTCAGGTTGATCGTGCTCCGGCGTGGTCAATAACCTTTCGGAGTTGGTTTAGCGATTGCTAAGGCGTAACATCGTGCACGTTTGTAGTCGGATCGTCAAAGTCGTCTCTACCAAATCGATAGTTATCATCTCATCGAAAGATCGGGACCCCCCGCCTCTATCATGTGGTATCAGTTTTCAGGTTGCTCGGTGAGAATTTCCAGTTTTTCATAGTCTAGTTTGCATATGTTCTTCATACCTAGAGTCCAAAAAAAAGACACACAAAAAGTTAGATTAGGTCATCCGTGTCCCAGACAGTCTGAGCCTTTTCGCTATTATCACTTAGTTTTTGCATTGTTGAATTTTTGGTTGCATCGTGTGTCGTGTTGCTGGTCTTAGTGTCTAAACTTTTAGAGTTTTGAGTTCTAGTCACGTTTTTGTTCACGCCGCATCCGCATCCATATACACCATCATCCACTTTATTGACATCGCCATCACCATCATCCATCCACCATTGTCATATGCCGCCATAATCATTCGTTCGCTAGAGCTTGATTCTTCTTGGAGTGAGAAAAAATAATTGAAAGAAGAGAGAAGAAATTCATTGTGTTGATTTGGCTACTGGTTGCCACGTTTTGGTGGTGTCCTTGGATAGGAACCAAAGCAAACAGCTAGAGAGAAGTTAGACAAAAAACTGCAGCTCGGTTGGGCTTGGGAATTGTTTCCCACGTTGCTTTATCTTTGGGAAGGAGGATTTAAAGGTTTCAGTCAGATCTTTTGGTAGTGTTGTTTCCTTATTGGGATTGCTTTTGTTGGAAGCCGAGCTACTACCAAATTCGTGGCAAGATTTGGTTGCCCCCCCAAAAAAAGGCAAGTTCGTTTGGAAACATTACGTGGCTCGTTTTAAGGAAAGAAGGGATCATCCGCAAAAGAAAAGGCAAGTGCTGATCTGTTTCCAAGTATTGGACGTTTGGATTCTTGTTGGAGAGTGAGAAGGAGAAGAAAAATCAAAGAAGATAAGAAGCAGCCAACGTTGGAGTAAAAAAAAACAGATTTTGTTTCCAAGTAAAGGCATCACGTGGTAATCTTGTGCAGATTTGAGAAATAAATATGGCAGCGTAGTTCTTGGAAAGATTCCTAATCGTTGAAGGCAAAGAAAGGAAAGTGCAGATCTGATTCAAATCTTCTTGGAAATCCTAGAAAAAGAGAGAGAGAGAGAGAGAGAAAAGAGAGGTTGGCGGAATAAAAGGAACAAAAAGAAAGTTTCCTTTGGTTGTTAGATATAAGTGGATACAAGTCCCACGAATTTTGGGTCAGCCAAAAAAAGGAGGGGGGAATTAAAGCGTCCAGATTCGGTTGGTGGTTTCCATATTCTGGACGTTTCTTGAAAAAAAAAGAAACAAATAACACATCCTATTCGGTTTGGAGTCCAAGCCATTCACGTCTGGTGTTTTAAAAAAAAGGGGAGCAGAATCAGTTACGATAGGAGTGGAGATCGCAACAAATAAAAAAGAAAGGCAGGTGCCCATCGGTTGCGTTTGGAAAGGCAGAGCAGAATTTTTATTACTTGCAAGTTTACTGCTTACAAAAAAAGATTGTTGTGATTTGCTCTTACGTTGGTTTGGAGGAATATTTTATGGTCAGTTTTGGCACCTTCGGTGGGAAAGCAAAAAAAAAAAAGATCTAGTGGGCGCGCTGGACTTTGGTGAGAAACAGAAAACAATCTTCCTTGTGATACTCTGACTAGTACGTAGTAGTCCTTTGGTAGTGGTAAAAAAAAAGAGATTACCCCACTCGGTTGGATTTCTTTGGAGAACGGAAAAAAAGTGCAAGAAGGCTTGTACAACGCATGTTGTTGCTATAAAAAACATGTGTGGTTAAACGAATGGTACGTCTAGTGTTCGCGGCATATCGTGATTTTTTCTGTGTCTTAGGCTCGCGTCTCTAGTAAAGTCTAGCCTAGGACCAGCACTCGACCACTTTGAACGAATTTTCAGCTTGCATTAATTAACGTGGTTGTAGCATTTTCCCACATATATAAAGCCAACCAAGCTCCACATATTTCTACACCGTGCATACATACGTTCACCTGACCATCGCTTTACCCAACTTTTGGAGTTATTCGACACCGCTGGTTACCGGTCACCACCTGCTGCATGATAAGAACTTGTAAGACTTTGATTTGCTATACTGTGAGCGTTTTACCACCACTTCCCAGTAGTTCATAGGAACATTATTTTCGGATTTTGTTTCTTGTTTCTACTAATCATGACAGGATCCAGAGTCAATTCATGGGCTTTGTCGATCGCGGGAGACGTGCCACCACCTATGCAAATACCACAATCGTCACGAGAGGTGCACAAACATCCAAATGCACATGATCAGGTTAATGTTTCTATACCACCATTTAATGGCCATTTTAGACCTGCTTTATATATTGAATGGGAGTTCGACATAAATAATATATTTGCTTCCCATAATTTTGATGAACGTAAAAAAGTTAAGGTTGCGGTTGGTTCTTTCACCAGTTATGCTTTAGTTTGGTGGAGTGAATATTGTCGGTTACACCCTGATTATATACCTACTACTTGGGATGATTTGAAACTTGCCATGCGACATACATTTGTCCCCGCTTATTATACTCGTGACATGATGAAAAAATTGCAACATTTAAAACAAGGTAGTGACACCGTAACGAAATATTATGATGATTTACAAACTACCTTGTTGCATTCCTCTTTAGAAGAAAGTGAAGAAGATTTTATGGATAGATTTTGGGGAGGATTAAACCGTGACATTCAGGAGATACTAATTCATGAAACATGTTATCCTATGGACCGTTTGTTTCGTCTTGCTTGCAAAGCTGAACAAGAGATAACAAGACGTGTTGCCCACAAGATAAACAAGCGGAAGGTGCAAATCCCAAGAGTTGCGACGGTTGTTCCTTCCACCACTGCGTCTCCTATGGCAACAACATCCATTGTTGAGAGCACTACATCACCTCCACCATGTGACGTGTCGCCACCTAGAGTGCCTACATCATCTTTGTTGATCATAAGAGGTAATGACAAAGGTACCGATCTTCCACCTCCACATGAGTATGATGAATGCCTTGTCAATTTAAATGAACCATGCGATGTGCTACCCACTACTTTGATCACACCAGCTATTTTAGAGGACTATGTTCATGATTTGACTTTGCCATGTGATCAAACAATTTTGAGTAAACCCATTGAATTAACTATTGATGCAAAAGAACCATTTGAATCAGTGAATAGATCAGATTTGGATCAAATACGTTTGAAAATAGTTGTGCCAATGTTTAATCATTTTGATATGACCTCTAATCTTGGTGATGGTTCATCAAGGTTGGGATGGTTTAATGATGAGCATTGCCAATCTTTTGTTATGAATAAGAGCTTCACTTATATGTGCAAACTGAGTTGCAATATTTTCATGCCTTTGACTTCTTGTGATAATATATTGGCTTTATATTTCATGACTTTTGAAGGGTGCTCTTGTATAACTGTGTCACATGTGCCACAACTGAGATCAGTTAAAATGGATGACATATACATATACAACATGTACACCTTATCTCTATTGTTAGCCATATTTCAGATTAAGGAACGCCGAGGACGGCTTTGTTTTCAAGAAGGGAAGGATGATGAGGACATGGCTACCACAGTTACACCCATATCCCATGCTGTTTTACCTCTTGGAACAGTTGCTAGAGCTCAGATACGCCAATTAAATTATCAAGTACTTTCATTTCTTGGTAATGTTTCTAGTGTTCATGAGAATATGATGCTGCCTAACTTAGATACATTTGTGTTGCTTGCAATTGAAGGGCCTAGCACGGACAAGAAGGTTGAACATTGGAGCATGGTCAAGCACGGAGATGAAGGTGCATGCAAAGAGAACAAGAACGGAGGTTCAAGTGGAGATTTCCGGACTTTGAAGCCACCATGATGACATACAAGAAGATGGACGAAATATACAAGATGGCCTTTCATAAATTTCGTCCATAGCTTATTATTGGTGTTGCACCACCTTATTTTGGGCCAGACCCATGTAATCTATTTTTAGAGTCCATATTGTAGGGGAAACGACTTAGGAGGTGTTTTAGTCCCACCTTGCCAAGGGTGGACAAAATCCCCTCTCTTTTCCCTATAAATATAGCCCTTAAGGCATCGCTTAGATTTGGGTTTTATTTAGTTAAAAGTTAGCCATCGCTGCAACTTCGTGTACTTCGTTTGTGTCCAACGACCAGACCAAGACCGCTTATGAAACCCCACTTTCATCAATACTTCATCCATATTCGCAATATTCAGATTGCTTAATCATATTCTTGTGTGTTCTTCGATTGCTTGCAGGAATCGACCTTCGTGGTCAGGTTGATCGTGCTCCGGCGTGGTCAATAACCTTTCGGAGTTGGTTTAGCGATTGCTAAGGCGCAACGTCGTGCATGTTTGTAGTCGGATCGTCAAACTCGTCTCCACCAAATCGATAGTTATCATCTCATCGAAAGATCGGGACCCCCCGCCTCTATCATAAGACCGGCTCGGGATAATGGGACCCTTTTCTATAGAGGGATTATTGTACAAAATGGAATGAATAAATCATACTCTATCTATATTATTAACGATATGTATCACAATCCATCTTGAGATACTTGAATCAATACCTATTCGATGGATCTTTTTTTTTCTTTGCCAGGAACCAGATTTGAACAAGTAACACGAGGATTTTCGGCTATAGATAGTTGTCTTGGCTTAAAAAAAATAGACCAACTCAAGGGCTAACCCTCATTGACTTTTTTTATAGGAGAAACTCCGTGAGCGCCGCGGGTTAGAGCCGAGGCTTGAACCTCGGCGTGCTGACAGCTACCCTAGTTGCCCAGCCAATGGGTCGACGCCCCGCCCTCATAGTTGTCCTGGCCTCATGATTCGACATGCTTCTTGTGTATTGCTAGAGAAAAGTATGTATTCTTAATTTGCGTGGGAGTGGGTCACCTACACATGTCTCCACACACACATGATAAGTGGGCCTATGTGTCCATCATAAAGACAATTCGTCGGTGCCCTTCCCCATGCATTGCATGAACCAATCGACTCCACCTCTTTATCTTACTCCATTACTCTTCTTGCTCTTAATCATTACCCTCTCTGTTTCATATTAAGATTGTTTCTCTAGCGTGGAAGAAAAGGTAGGAGTCCAAAAAACGCACACTTGAGAAGTTCGACTTGATTGAGAAAAATTCAGTGGGTGAAAGCCTGAAACTAAATTATGCATGTTTAGTTTTTTGTTTGCGACCTCAATACCTCATGGATTATAGTTTCTCATGTTAACCACCCAATCATGTTTTCAAACCCTTTTTTTACAATACACAATCTATTTAATTTGCAAAGTTTTTCAAATCACCTGCACTTTGTCGAACCACCTATGCATGCAAGGTCACATGAAAAACAAAGCGTTTGCGCCGGATTTTAAAATCCGACTGCCATCAACCACAAAGGACATTTATTGCAGCTTTGCGTTTGACTTGCTTAGCATGAGAGGCCCTATTCCTGCACCACTATCACATGAATGTGACATCAGGAGGTGCCCCCACCCCCCATTTTCCACCTATAGACCGGGTCATGTATTTTGTTCTGTATTTGCTTATTTGATAGTTCTGACCAAACACACTCAATATAACCACTTGTTGCATGTTTGTTTTATTTCACAATCTTCACAAACTCAGAATTTGAGTGCAAGTATGAGTCAGTAGCCTAATCAATGGCAATGAGAACACATTTTTGGGGTTTTTAAGAAGTTAAAAACAAGAAAGTATTGCAACAACGTAGCTGACCATTAGGATATATATATATATATATATGTATATATATATATATGTATATATATATATATATATATATATATATATATATATATATATATATAAGATGGAGAACTTATGATCGATATTGTGCAAGGAGTAGGGATTGCCATGCAACTAGTATGCACATAGAGCTATATATGAATGAAAGCTCTTCTATGGACTAATGGGGTGCATCCAACTTGTTTCCTCACCAAGACCTGAAGCTCATTTAAGGAGGCCCACCATTAAAATATACAAACCAAGTTCTATAATGTTAAGTCCCCACTAGTATATATGACAATGGAACTCGTGAACTCTCAACTATGACATGCTTCAAACTGCGCTATTTTGAAGCACTTATTTTGCTTCCTATGCTTGGTGCTACTTCAAAGCACTTTATATTTTCTATTTTGAACACGTAGTGCTACTTTGAAGGACTTCACACGTGTACTCTAAAAAGATAATGGTGTTGCTCCTTCTCTCTCTCTCTCTCTCTCTCTCTCTCTCTCTCTTTTTTGTGTGCCTCCTTGGGACATCTTTTCTCTCTCAAGTTAGAAGCAACACCTTACAATGATGATCAATACACTTTTCTTAACTTCATAAAAATGCAACCGTAGCTATTGCTATGTACATTTTTTTCTCGAATACGCTACTGTGAGCGTATCATTGCATTGATAGAGGGGGGTTAGAACATACAGAGTGGCATCATGGTCACGTACACTATAATACGTGCACACGATACAAAGAGAGCATGAGATGGGTTGCTCAGCCCAGACAACCTAGGCTACATTACAGGGATAATGTTGTTGAGTCCTTTAACTCCCGCGAGGGCCCAGGAGCGGGCGTCGTCCTTGATCGACATCAGGAGGGAGGCGGAGGAGGGCGCGATTTTGTTGAAGATGGCCGCATTGCGATGACGCCAGATGGACCAGGCCGTAAGGGCGGCAATAGTGGAGAGCCCACGTCGTTTCTCCAATGCAACAACGTCGATAGCGGTACTGAGCTAGCTCAGGAAGTCCGTGGTGCCATCCGGCACGGGGATTGCAGGGCAGCACCAAGAGAGGATGCCGTGCCAAATGATGCGGGAGAAAACGCACCCAACCAAGAGGTGGTGGAGGGTCTCGTCGTGTTGGGAGCATAGAATGCAAGAAGGCTCATGAGGAAGACCACGACGTGCGAGCCGATCCGCCGTCCAACAGCGGTTAACCGAGGCAAGGTAGAGGAAGAGCTTGACGGAGAGAGGGCCCGCCGATTTCCAGATGAGACGCGAGTGCTCGGAGAATGTGGAGCCGGTGAATAGGGCATTGTAGCAAGAGGAAGCGGAATAGACACCGCTCTCCGTCCAGCGCCAAGAGATGATATCGTGCTCCTAAGAAAGGACGATGGTCTGCAAACGGCGCCAAAGGTCGAAGTATTCGAGAGCAGCAGCCGTACTGAGATGGCCATGGATATCACCGATCCACATGCGATCTTGAAGACCCGAGGCGACAAAACGCGAGCGACGGCGCCGGCTCGGAACAAGGGCTGTGAGGCTTGGGGAGAGCTTAGAGATAGAGTGCCCCTGAAGCCACCTGTCCATCCAGAACCGGCAAGTGGAGCCGTTGCCGATGGACCAGGTCGTCGAAGCGCGGAAGAACCGCAGGGCCTCGGGATCCGAGGGTGGCTGAAGATGAGACCATGGCCGAGAAGGGTCAGAAGCATGAAGCCAAAGCTAGCGCACCCGAAGAGAAATGCCGGTGCAGTGTAGATCGCGAATTCCGAGCCCACCTAGCTCGATCGGACGACAAACACGTGCCCAGCTAACAAGGCAGGATCCGGAGCGGGCGTCTTTTCGTCCATGCCATAGAAAATCACGGATGATCCGGTTGGCTTTCTTGAGGATTGGGGGGGGGGGGCAAAGACATGGCCAACAAGATATGGACTGGCATGGCCGAGAGGACTTGTCGTACCAAGGCAAGTCGTTCGCCGCGCGAGAGGAGGGCAGCTTTCCAGGTGGCCAGCTTGCGCAGCAGCTTGTCAACAAGGGGTAGCAAGCTGGTGACTGGCACCTTGCGGAAGGAGAGGGGAAGGCCACAACCGGGCAGGACAGGGAGGAGCCCACACCTAGGGAGACCTCCGGGGTGCACTAGATAGGAGCCGTCGCGCACTTGGTGAAGTTGGTGCGCAGCCCAGACACTGCCCCAAAAAAGTCGAGGAGTGAATTAACAACGGCAAGCTCGAAAGGATCTGGGTGGTAGAAAATGACCACATCGTCCGCAAAGAGGGAGATACTCGAGGCAGCCATCCTGTCGGTGAGGCGCCGAATGATGCCAGTGGTCACCGCGTGCTGCAAGAGTGAGTTGAGGGCGTCGATCACCAAGACGAAGATCATAGGTGAAACGGGGTCGCCTTGCCGAAGGCCTTGACAGTGGGCAATGGGGGGGGGGGGGCAGGTACACCATTGATCATCACATGAGTGGAGGCTGTGGATATGAGTATGGAAATCCACTCGCACCATCGGGGTCTGAAGCCAAGATGCTGAAGGACCTAGAGAAGAAACGACCATGAAACAGAGTCGAAGGCGCGGGCGATATCTAGCTTGAGGAGAACTCGTGGGAGCCGGAGTCGATGGAGTTGCCGCGCCGTTTGCTGGACAAGGATGAAGTTGTCATGTACACTCCGGCCCGCGATGAAGGCGCTTTGGTTGGAGGAGACTGAGGGAGTCATGGATTAGGGGGTGTCCGGGAAGCCGGACTATACCTTCGGCCGGACTCCTAGACTATGAAGATACAAGATTGAAGACTTCGTCTCGTGTCCGGAAGGGACTTTCCTTGGCGTGGAAGGCAAGCTTGGCGATACGGATATGTTGATCTCCTACCATTGTAACAGACTCTGCGTAACCCTAGCCCTCTCCAGTGTTTATATAAACCGGAGGGTTTTAGTCCGTAGGACACAACAACAAGAACAACAATCATACCATAGGCTAGCTTCTAGGGTTTAGCCTCCTTGATTTCGTGGTAGATCTACTCTTGTACTACCCATATCATCAATATTAATCAAGCAGGAGTAGTGTTTACCTCCATCGAGAGGGCCCGAACCTGGGTAAAAGCATCGTGTCCCTTGTCTCCTGTTACCATCCGCCTAGATGCACAGTTCGGGACCCCCTACCCGAGATCCGCCGGTTTTGACACCGACATTGGTGCTTTCATTGAGAGTTCCTCTGTGTCGTAACCTTTAGGCCCGATGGCTCCTCCGATCATCAGCAGCGATGCGGTCCAGGGTGAGACTTTTCTCCCCGGACAGATCTTTGTATTCGGCGGCTTTGCACTGCGGGCCAATTCGCTTGGCCATCTGGAGCAGATCGAAAGCTACGCCCCTGGCCATCAGGTCAGATTCGGAAGTCTGAACTACACGGCTGACATCCGCGGGGACTTGATCTTCGACGGATTCAAGCCACAACCGAGCGCGCTGCACTATCACGAAGGGCATGATTTAGCTCTGCCGCCGAACAGTGTCCTGGAGGCCGCGCCCGCATCAGCTCCGACCCTTAGTTCGGAGCCGATTGCGCCGATCGAGGACGGGTGGTTGGACGCCGCCTCGGAGGCTAAAATCTCTACGGCGATCGAGCCGAACACCAGCTTTGTCCCTTGCGAAGCCCGTGACTCCAAGGTGCCGGACTCCTCTCCGGACTCCGAGCCCCCCGCGCCCCTGCCGATCGAATCCGATTGGGCGCCAATTATGGAGTTCACCGCCGCGGACATCTTTCAGCACTCGCCCTTCGGCGATATTCTGAATTCACTAAAGTCTCTCTCTTTATCAGGAGAGCCCTGGCCGGACTACGGTCAGCAAGGTTGGGATGCGGATGATGAAGAAATTCAAAGCCCACCCACCACCCACTTTGTAGCCACTGTCGATGATTTAACCGACATGCTCGACTACGACTCCGAAGACATCGACGGTATGGACGCCGATGCAGGAGACGATCAGGAACCAGCGCCTATAGGGCACTGGAAAGCCACCTCGTCATATGACATATACATGGTGGACACCCCAAAAAAAGGTGATGGCAATGGAACAGCGCAGGATGACCCCTCCAAGAAACAGCCTAAGCGCCGGCGTCAGCGGCGCTGCTCTAAATCCCGCCAAAGAAAAAACGGCGATTCCGGCATGGGAGATAATAACACTCCGGACAGTGCCGGAGAAAATCCCCTCCAGCAAAACTCAGCACAGGAGGATGGAGAAGCCAGCCCTCATGAGAGAGCGACAGACAGAGAGGTCGAGGACGATAATTACATGCCTCCCTCCGAAGACGAGGCAAGCCTCAACGACGACGAATTTGTCGTGCCTGAGGATCCTGTCGAACAAGAGCGCTTCAAACGCAGGCTTATGGCCACGGCGAGCAGCCTCAAGAAAAAACAGCTGCAACTTAGAGCTGATAAAGACTTGCTAGCCGACAAATGGACGAAAGTCCTTGCGGCCGAAGAGTATGAACTCGAACGCCCCTCCAAAAGCTACCCAAAGCGCAGAGTTGCTACCCCGATTAGAGGAGGAAGCACCCACATCACCAGCGCATGATGCGGCCGACCGACCACCTCGTGGCCGCGACAGAGAGGCCTCTCGGCCCTCCACTCAAGCCGCACCCCAGCGCCGCTTTAAAAATACGAAGGCACGGGGAAATGCGCCAGACCTGCGAGATATATTGGAGGACAAGGCAAAGCAAAGAAGGTCGATCTATGAATCGCGTGGGCGCCCCACGGCACGAGACGGTAATCGTCACGCCGAATACAGTAAATCCGGCCGGGCCGAACATAGTAGACAAAGCTCGTTTGAGCTACGTCGTGATATAGCTCAATATGAGGTGCCGCACACCCATTATGCTTCGCAGATGAAGTAATGGATCATCAAATCCCCGAGGGTTTCAAACCCGTGAACATCGAACCATACGATGGCACAACAGATCCTGCAGTATGGATCGAGGACTATCTCCTTCATATCCACATGGCCCGCGGAGATGACCTACACGCCATCAAATACCTCCCACTCAAGCTTAAAGGACCAGCTCGGCATTGGCTTAATAGCTTGCCAGCAGAATCAATTGGTTGTTGGGAGGACCTGGAAGCCGCATTGCTCGACAATTTCCAGGGCACTTATGTGCGACCACCAGACGCCGATGACCTAAGCCACATAATTCAGCAGCCAGAGGAATCGGCCAGGCAATTCTGGACACGGTTCCTAACCAAGAAAAATCAAATAGTCGACTGTCCGGACGCAGAAGCCCTAGCGGCCTTCAAGCATAATATCCGCGACGAGTGGCTTGCCCGGCACCTTGGACAGGAAAAGCCGAAATCTATGGCAGCCCTCACGACACTCATGACCCGCTTTTGCGCGGGAGAAGACAGCTGGCTGGCTCGTAGCAATAACATAACCAAGAGCCCTGGTAATTCGGATACCAAGGACAACAGTGCCAGGTCGCATCGCAACAAGCACAAGTGCCGCATTAACGGCGACAATGCTGAGGATACGGCAGTTAATGCCTGATTCAGAGGCTCTAAACCCGGTCAGCGGAAAAAGCCATTCAAGAGAAATAGTCCGGGCCCGTCCAGTTTGGACCGAATACTCGACCGCTCGTGCCAGATACATGGCACCCCCGAAAAGCCAGCCAATCACACCAACAGGGAATGTTGGGTGTTCAAGCAGGCCAGCAAATTAAATGCCAAAAACAGAGACCAGGGGCTACATAGCGACGACGAGGAGGAGCCCCGGCCGCCGAACAGTGGTGGACAAAAGGGATTCCCCCCACAAGTGCGGACGGTGAACATGATATACGCAACCCACATCCCCAAGAGGGAGCGGAAGCGTGCGTTAAGGGACGTATACGCGATGGAGCCAGTCGCCCCGAAGATCAACCCATGGTCCTCCTGCCCGATCACTTTTGATCGAAGGGACCACCCCACTAGCATCCGTCATGGCGGATTCGCCGCATTGGTTCTAGACCCAATTGTTGACGGATTTCACCTCACTAGAGTCCTTATGGACGGCGGCAGCAGCCTGAACCTACTTTATCAGGACATAGTGCAGAAAATAGGCATCGATCCCTCGAGGATTAGACCCACTAAAACGACCTTTAAAGGCGTCATACCAGGTGTAGAGGCCAACTGTATAGGCTCAGTCACACTTGAAGTGGTCTTCGGATCTCCGGATAATTTCCGAAGCGAGGAGTTAATCTTCGACATAGTCCCGTTCCGCAGTGGCTATCATGCATTGCTCGGGCGAACCGCATTTGCCAAATTCAATGCGGTACTGCATTATGCATACCTCAAGCTCAAGATGCCAGGCCCTCGAGGAGTCATTACGGTCAATGGAAACACCGAACGCTCTCTCCGTACGAAGGAGCATACGGCGGCTCTCGCAGCGGAAGTACAAAGCAGCCTCTGAAGGCAATTCTCTAGTCCGGCCATTAAACGTCCGGACACCGTCAAGCGCGCCTGGAGTAACCTACAGCAAGACCGTCTGGCACGTTCCGAGCAGGCGTAGCAATGCGGCCCCAACCCAGCCCTCGCGAAATTGCGAAACCAGTGCTGCGCGTACATAACTACGCTCTGGAAATACCATGGGCATAGGGGGAGGGGCACCATCACAGCACACCCAAAACACGGCTTAAACCGCACTAGGGGCTGCCAATTTCTTACTTTTATCTTACTTTCAGGACTCCATTCTTCGGAAGGCCTAACCGGTAGTACAATTTCCGCACAAACAATGCAAGAACCAGGGAAGCAGAAAGCCACGCCGCACTATGGAACTCTCAGGTGGCCTCTATAACGAGTAGTATACCTGTTTTGCATATCATTCCGCATCCCTCCCCTAGAAAGGACATGTTAAATAGTCCCACCTTTTGCTTATTGCACTATTTTTATCGTTCTGCTTTGATCGCAGCTTTTTAAAAATAAACAATGCATAGCTTTTGTCTATTATTATATTACTCTTTTTTAAGAATATATGTTCATTAATAACATGTCGCACCCGTACACTTTGGTACGGCCAATACGCCAGGGGCTTAAGTACCCCACAACACGGTGTGAGAAGTCCGAACACTTTCACAAGTGCGGCACCCCGAACTTATAGCATTATATGCATCGGCTCCGAATCATGTCTTGGGTCAATAGTTGGGTTTACCCGGCTCCTATGTTTTGGTACCTTACGTTCCGTTATATCGGCTAAGGTAGCGCTAGGAGAACTACTGCGATTGTGCCCCAGTTGAGCTAGGTTTAGCACCTCAGTAGAGAAAGCTAAAACTGACCGTCATGATGAGGCGTGAGCTGGTCGCTGTTCGAGAGGTTTTTGAGTCCCTAAAGACTTATGCCGCTTAGAGCGAGGAGTCGGCTTTGTCCGGCCAAGGCGTGGATAGCGCCCCAAATTCGGTCTTCCGAACACTAGGGGCTTCGCCAAAATTTAAAATTATAGAATTCTATGGCTAAGTGAGAGTGTTCAAGCATTATAGTCCGATTGCCTTGTTCGTTGTGTTGAGCGCCTCCCTCGAAGGACCCAAGAATGGGAAAAAGAGCGCTCAAGTTTATCCCGAACACCCCAGCACTCGTGGCATGGGGGCAGAAGCCGACGACTCGCCATCTCTCAAATTTGATAAACGGCCGCACAGAAGGTAATATTTTAAATTCATAAAGCATTGCTTAGCGCACATGAACAAGTTTTCAGCGCACAAGACAAAATAAACAAGTTTTACTCAAAAATTACATCTTTCGAGCATTCGCCCGCCATAAGGCGGGCACCCTTCAAGACGCCCTCATAGTACATCTCGGGGTGGCGATGCTCCTTGCCCGGCGGCGGCCCGTCCTTCACAAGCTTCTTCGCATCTAGCTTGCCCCAGTGCACCTTAGCACGGGCAAGCGCCCTACGGGCACCTTCGATGCAGACGGAGCGCTTGATGACTTTGAGCCTTGGGCAGGCCTCCACCAGCCGCCTCACCAGCCCGAAGTAGCTCCCAGGCAGAGCCTCTCCAGGCCACAACCGAACTATGAGGCCCTTCATGGCCTGTTCGGCCACCTTATGGAGCTCGACCAGTTGCTTCAGCTGGTTGCTCAAGGGCATAGGGAGTCCGGCCTCAGCATACTGAGACCAGAACACCTTCTCTATCAAGCTACCCTCCTCGGCTCGGTAGAATGCGGCGGCATCAGACACGCTGCGGGGCAAATCTGCGAATGCTCCTGGAGAGCTCCGGATTCGGGTAAGTAACAAGTAATTCACTTTCACATGCTTGATTTGCATAAAGAAAGCCTTACCCGCCGCAATATTTTTCATCGCCCCAACCTCCTAGAGGGCCTTCTGGGCTTCGGCCTTGGCAGACTTGGCATTCTCAATGGCCGCCGCGAGCTCGGACTCTCGCGTCTTTGAGTCAAGCTCCAAACTCTCATGTTTTTTCATGAGAGCGTGGAGCTCTTGCCGTACCTCGCCAACCTGCGCCTCATACTTCTCCTGCTCGGTGCGCTCCGTGGCCGCCCTTTTCTCGGCCTCGGACAACGCTTGCTTAAGGGTCGCCACCTCCGTTGTGGCCCCTACAATAGCCACGTTAATCCTGTCACTTTTTGCAACTGCACCTTTTATATATTTAAATGAGGTATTTCTTACCTTCCTTATCCTCGAGCTGCTTCTTGGCAAGCCCGAGCTCCTGCTCGGACTGCTCGAGGTTCTGCTTCAGCGCGTCCACCTCCGCAGTCAGTGCGGCGGACGCCAGCAGCGAAGCCTGCATACGCATATTGACTTACTTTTGTTAGACTCCTGCGAATGTTATTAGATCCTCTATTCGGCTTTTCTTTCCGAACACCAAACAGAGCATCAGGGGCTACTGTCTATGCGGTAATATTTTTACATGTCCTTTACTTACCTCAAAGCCTGTTAGAAGGCTGGCACAGGCTTCAGTTAGTCCGCTCTTGGCGGACTGAACCTTCTGGATCACCATACTCATCACAGTACGGTGCTCCTCGTCGATGGAGGTGCCGTTAAGCACCTCCAGCAGATTGTCCGGCGCCTCCGGTTGGACGGGGGCCACCGGCTCAGTAGGCTTTCTCCTCTTGGAAGGAGGTCGCCTGCCGCAGTCCGGAAGCGTGGAAGATTCAGGCGCGGTGTCCGGCTCAAGGCCGGACTTGGAGCCCTTGGGGGTTCTATCCCCTTTTCGCCTAGAGTCCGGGAGGTCGCCTTGCGGCGCCCCCAGGACCACCTCCTCCTGGCTTGGAACCTGTTGGGACGCCACCTCGGCGTCGTCCGTAGGGCGGGGGGAGGTGGCCGTCGAAAGCAAATTCACATCCGACGAGTCTAGGGAACCACTCGACGACACGTCGAGCCGGTCTTTGGGTGGACTGCATAATCATATTAGACATAAGGAAAAGCTATGCAATGAAGGAATACTATGAATCACTCTGGTATCCGGATACTTACGATTTCGCCAGGGGCTTGGCCCTGAGCGGCCACTCCTCTTCGCCGTCGCCGGCGTTGGTGGAGTAGTACGGAGGAAGGGTTTTCCCCTTCTTGGACCCTTCGGCCTCCCCAGTTGGGGCGGCCTTCCTTTTCTTTCCTCCCCCCATTGGAGGGGGAGAGGCTTCTGCTTCCTCCTCCTCGTCTTCACGGGAGGAGTGCGTCTCGGAGTCGTCGGACAATGAATCCGACACCACCACACGACGGGCACTCTTTCGAGTCCCCGTGGCCTTCTTCTTGGCCTTCTTCTCCGGAACCACGTAGGGTGCCAGAACCAGCAGCCCTGTCAAACGTGCGTCCGCTGGGTCTTCGGGAAAAGGAGTCGGACAGCTGATCTGTCCGGACGTCTCCTGCCAATCCTGTCAAAGGTAAGGGAGTTTAGATCCCGCCTAGAGTCAAACTACGAAAGACTAATACCCTGTAAAAGGTAAAAACAGCTTACCGCACTAGCGTGACGCTGCGTGCTGAATCCGCGATCCTCGGTAGCGGATGCGGGAGCCTCGGCACCCTTGAATAGCACCTTCCAGGCATCTTCGTACGTCGTGTCGAAGAGCCTGCTCAGAGTTCGATGATGTGCCGGGTCAAAATCCCACAGGTTGAAGGCCCGTTGTTGACACGGGAGGATTCGGCGGATGAGCATAACCTGGACTACGTTGACAAGTTTGAGCTTCTTGTCCACCAGGGTTTGGACACATGTTTGGAGTCCGGTCAGCTCTCCTTTTTTATGTTGGGGAACGTAGTAATTTCAAAAAAATTCCTACGCACACGCAAGATCATGGTGATGCATAGCAACGAGAGGGGAGAGTGTTTGTCTACGTACCCTCGTAGACCGAAGCGGAAGCATTGACACAACGTAGAGGAAGTAGTCGTACGTCTTCCCGATCCAACCGATCCAAGCACCGTTACTCCAGCACCTCCGAGTTCTTGGCACACGTTTAGCTCGATGACGATCCCCGGGCTCCGATCCAGCAAAGCTTCGGGGAGGAGTTCCGTCAGCACGACGGCGTGGTGACGATCTTGATGTTCTACTGTCGCAGGGCTTCGCCTAAGCACCGCTACAATATAACCGAGGTGGAATATGGTGGAGGGGGGCACCGCACACGGCTAAGGAACGATCACGAAGATCAACTTGTGTGTCTAGAGGTGCCCCCCTGCCTTCGTATATAAAGGAGCAAGGGGGAGGGGGTGGCCGGCCAGGAGGGGCGCGCCAGGGAGGAGTCCTACTCCTACCGGGAGTAGGACTCCCTCCTTTTTCCTTGTCCAAGTAGGAGAGGGGGAAGGAAGGGCGAGAGGAGAGGAAGGAAAGGGGGGGGGGCGCCGCCCCCCTCCTTGTCCAATTCGGACTAGAGGGGGAGGGGGCGCGTGGCCTGCCCTGGCTGCCCCTCCTCTTCTCCACTTCAGACCCATAAGGCCCATTAACCCCCCGGGGGGGGGTCCGGTAACCCTCCGGTACTCCGGTTTTCTCCGAAATCACTCGGAACACTTCCGGTGTCTGAATATAGCCGTCCAATATACCGATCTTTATGTCTCGACCATTTGGAGACTCCTCGTCATGTCCGTGATCACATCCGGGACTCCGAACAAACTTCAGTACATCAAAATACATAAACTCATAATGAAACTGTCATCGTAACGTTAAGCGTGCGGACCCTACGGTTCGAGAACAATGTAGACATGACCGAGACATGTCTCCGTTCAATAACCAATAGCGGAACCTGGATGCTCATATTGGTTCCTACATATTCTACGAAGATCTTTATCGGTCAGACCGCATAACAACATACGTTGTTCCCTTTGTCATCGGTACGTTACTTACCCGAGATTCGATCGTCGGTATCTCAATACCTAGTTCAATCTCGTTACTGGCAAGTCTCTTTACTCGTTCTATAATACATCATCTTGCAACTAACTCATTAGTTCCAATGCTTGCAAGGCTTATGTGATGTGCATTACCGAGAGGGCCCAGAGATACCTCTCCGACAATCGGAGTGACAAATCCTAATCTCGAAATACGCCAACCCAACATGTACCTTTGTAGACACCTGTAGAGCACCTTTATAATCACCCAGTTACATTGTGACGTTTGGTAGCACGCAAAGTGTTCCTCCGGTAAACGGGAGTTGCATAATCTCATAGTCATAGGAACATGTATAAGTCATGAAGAAAGCAATAGCAACATACTAAACGATCGGGTGCTAAGCTAATGGAATGGGTCATGTCAATCACATCATTCTCCTAATGATGTGATCCCGTTAATCAAATGACAAAACATGTCTATGGTTAGGAAACATAACCATCTTTGATTAACGAGCTAGTCAAGTAGAGGCATACTAGTGACGTTTAGTTTGTCTATGTATTCACACAAGTATTATGTTTCCGGTTAATACAATTCTAGCATGAATAATAAACATTTATCATGATATAAGGAAATAAATAATAACTTTATTATTGCCTCTAGGGCATATTTCCTTCATTTTACCCCACGACAGGCCCGTCTCTTTCCAGGAGGTGAGCCGCGTAGGGGGTTCGGATCGGAACTCGGGGGCTGCGACCCATTCAGGGTCACGTGGCTCAGTGATGTAGAACCACCCCGACTGCCACCCCTTCAGGGTCTCCATGAAGGAGCCCCCGAGCCATAGGACATTGGGCATCTTGCCCACCATGGCGCCTCTGCACTCCGCCTGGTTGCCGTGCACCACCTTTGGCTTGACATTGAAAGTCTTGAGCCATAGGCCGAAATGGGGGCGGATGCAGAGGAAAGCCTCGCACACGACGATAAACGCCGAGATGTTGAGGACGAAGTACGGGGCCAGATCATGGAAATCTAGGCCGTAGTAGAACATGAGCCCCCGGACAAATGGGTGGAGAGGGAAGCCCAGTCCATGGAGGAAATGGGGGAGGAACACCACCCTCTCATGGGGCCTAGGGGTGGGGACGAGCTGCCCCTCTTCGGGAAGCCGGTGCGCGATGTCGTTAGACAAGTATCTGGCCTTCCTCAGTTTTTTGATGTGTCCCTCCATAACGGAGGAGACCATCCACTTGCCTCCCGCTCCGGACATGGCTGGAGAAGGTTGAGGTGGGGAGTGCGGACTTGGGCGCTGGAGCTCGAGTGCGCCGAAATGGATAGGCAAAGGAGGAAGAAGGCGTAGGTGAAAAGGTGGATCCTTATCCCTTTATATGGGCGGACGAAAACTACACATCCCCACCCGCCTGGTAAAACTCGCTTATCTCCCAAGCGCTGTAATCAATGGCCGGTTGGGTTACCCACGTCTGTATTGATGAGAATCCCAGAATAAGGGGACACGATCTCTGCTTCGACATGACGTGCCAAGGAAACCGCCTCGCTAAACGCGCTGAGGTGGGACAATAAAACGATTCGAGTAAAGGCTTGGCCGTGGTGTGATGTCACGCTGCGGAATACGTCAGCAGATTAGATTTGTGTAAATATTATTCTCTCTATGGAAATATGTGGAAACTTATTTTGCAGAGCCGGACACTATCCTTGTGTTCAAAATCTTCTATGAAGTACTTGGAGGAGGAACCCGCCTTGCAATGCCGAAGACAATCTGCGCGCCGGACTCGTCATCATTGAAGCCTGGTTCAGGGGCTACTGAGGGAGTCCTGGATTAGGGGGTGTCCGGGAAGCCGGACTATACCTTCGGCCGGACTCCTGGACTATGAAGATACAAGATTGAAGACTTCGTCCCGTGTCCGGAAGGGACTTTCCTTGGCGTGGAAGGCAAGCTTGGCGATAAGGATATGTAGATCTCCTACCATTGTAACCGACTCTGCGTAACCCTAGCCCTCTCCAGTGTCTATATAAACCGGAGGGTTTTAGTCCGTAGGACACAACAACAAGAACAACAATCATACCATAGGCTAGCTTCTAGGGTTTAGCCTCCTTGATCTCGTGGTAGATCTACTCTTGTACTACCCATATCATCAATATTAATCAAGCAGGAGTAGGGTTTTACCTCCATCGAGAGGGCCCGAACCTGGGTAAAAACATCGTGTCCCTTGTCTCCTGTTACCATCCGCCTAGACGCACAGTTCGGGACCCCCTACCCGAGATCCGCCGATTTTGACACCGACGGACACCATCTCACCAAGTCTAGGAGCCAGCCGCTGACGCCATGATGTGAATGAGGCTGATAGGGCGGTAGTCGAACAGCGTGGCAGCATCGGGCTTCTTAGGGATCAGCTTGATCAGGGCCTCATTCAATCTCTGGAACGCCTGACCATTGAGGGTGTAGAGCTTATCGAAGACAGCACACAGGTTGTGCTTGATGATGTCCCAGCAAGAGCGAAGGAACTCAGCGGTGAATCCGTCCGGGCCTGGCGCCTTGCCCGAACGGAGCTTCTTGATTGCCTCCCAGATTTCCTCGGCGGAGAACGGAGTCTCGAGCTCGCCCAGGGGGAA
Organism: Aegilops umbellulata; assembly: GCA_032464435.1. NCBI lineage: Eukaryota > Viridiplantae > Streptophyta > Magnoliopsida > Poales > Poaceae > Aegilops > Aegilops umbellulata. The sequence goes on from CP136060.1 coordinate 296,082,483, forward strand.
GGAAGGGTGACCAATGGCCTGAAGATTAAGCGTGGCGGTGCGTCCATCCTGAGAGCCAAGGATAGCGGAGAAGTGTTCAAACGCGGCGCGAGCAAGGTCGGCCTCCCCAGAAACCCGCATCCCATTGATGGCAAGGTCGATGATCGTGTTCTTCTTCATGCGGTGCGAAGCGTGAATCTTGGAGAAGGCCGAGGACGCCTCCCCCTCCTTGAGCCAGCGCAGCGTAGCCGCTGACGCACGATGGAGCGATGGAGGGATGATACGTCTCCAACGTATCTATAATTTTTGATTGCTCCATGCTATATTATCTACTATTTTGGACTATATTGGGCTTTATTTTCCACTTTTATATTATTTTTGGGACTAACCTATTAACCGGAGGCCCAGCCCAGAATTGCTGTTTTTTTGCCTATTTTAGAGTTTCGGAGAAACAAAATATCAAAGGGAGTCCAAATGGAATGAAACCTTCGGGAACGTGATTTTCTCATCAGATAAGACCCAGGAGAGTTGGACCCTCCATCAAGAAAGCCACGAGGCGGTCACGAGGGTAGGGGCGCGCCCACCCTCCTAGGGCACACCCCCAGCCTCGTGGGACCCTCGAAGCTCCACCGACGTACTTCTTCCTCCTATATATACCTACGTACCCCCAAACGATCATATACGGAGCCAAAAACCTAATTCCACCGCCGCAACCTTCTGTACCCACGAGATCCCATCTTGGGGCCTGTTTCGGAGCTTCGCCGGAGAGGGCCGTCATCACGGAGGGCTTCTACATCATCCTAGCCCCTCCCATGAAGTGTGAGTAGTTCACCTCAGACCTACGGTTCCATAGTTATTAGCTAGATGGCTTCTTCTCTCTTTTTGGATCTCAATACAATGTTCTCCCCCTCTCTCGTGGAGATCTATTCGATGTAATCTTCTTTTTGCGGTGTGTTTGTTGAGACCGCTGAATTGTGGGTTTATGATCAAGTCTATCTATGAATAATATTTGAATCTTCTCTGAATTCTTTTATGTATGATTGGTTATCTTTGCAAGTCTCTTCGAATTATCAGTTTGGTTTGGCCTACTAGATTGGTTTTTGTCATATTGCATGAAACTATCCCTCTACATCATGTCATCTTGCTTAAGCCGTTACTCTGTTTTTAACTTAATACTCTAGATGCATGCTGGATAGCGGTCGATGAGTGGAGTAATAGTAGTAGATGCAGGCAGGAGTCGGTCTACTTGTCTCGGACGTGATGTCTATATACATGATCATACCTAGATATTCTCATAACTATGCTCAATTCTGTCAATTGCTCAACATTAACTTGTTCACCCACCATAGAATACTTATGCTCTTGAGAGAAGCCACTAGTGAAACCTATGGCCCCCGGGTCTATTCTCATCATATCAATCTCCATCACTTTAATCTTGCTTTGCTTTTTTACTTTGCCTTTTACTTTTCACTTTGCATCTCTATACCAAAAATACCAAAAATAGTATCTATCATCTCTATCAGATCTCACTCTCGTAAGTGACCGTGAAGGGATTGACAACCCCTAATCGCGTTGGTTGCGTTGAGCTATTGTTTTGTGCAGGTACGAGGGACTTGAGCATAGCTCCTACTGGATTGATACCTTGGTTCTCAAAAACTGAGGGAAATACTTACACTACTTTGCTGCATCATCCTCTCCTCTTCGGGGAAATCCAACGCAGTGCTCAAGAGGTAGCAAGAAGAATTTCTGGCGCCGTTGCCGAGGAGTCTGCGCAAAAGTCAACATACCAAGTACCCATCACAATCCCTATCTCCCGCATTACATTAGTTGCCATTTGCCTCTCGTTTTCCTCTCCCCCACTTCACCCTTGCCGTTTTATTCGCCCCTCTTTTCCGTTTGCCTTTTTCTCGCTTGCCTTTTGTTTGCTCGTGTGTTGGATTGCTTGTTTGTCGTGATGGATCAAGATACTACCAAATTGTGTGACTTCACCAATACCAACAATAATGATTTCCTTAGCACTCTGATTGCTCCTCTTGCCAATACTGAATCTTGTGAAATCAATACTGCTTTGTTGAATCTTGTTATGGAAGATCAATTGTCGGCCTTCCTAGTGAAGATGCCGCTACTCATCTGAATAGCTTCGTTGATTTATGTGATATGCAAAAGAAGAAATATGTTGATAATGATGTTGTTAAATTGAAGCTCCTTTTTAGCTTAGAGATCGTGCTAAATCTTGGTTTTCGTCTTTGCCTAAAAATAGTATCGATTCTTGGAACAAGTGCAAAGATGCTTTTATCTCTAAGTATTTTCCTCCCGCTAAGATCATCTTTCTTAGAAACGACATTATGAATTTTAAGCAACTTGATCATGAACATGTTGCACAAGCTTGGGAGAGAATGAAATTAATGATACGTAATTGTCCTACTCATGGTTTGAATTTGTGGATGATTATACAAATTTTTTATGCTGGATTGAATTTTGCTTCTAGAAATCTTTTAGATTCGGCCGCGGGAGGCACTTTTATGGAAATCACTTTAGGAGATGCTACTAAACTCCTAGATAATATTATGGTTAATTATTCTCAATGGCACACTAAAAGATCCACTAATAAAAAAGTACATGATATAGAAGAAATCAATGTTTTGAGTGGAAAGATGGATGAACTTATGAAATTATTTGCTACTAAGAGTGTTTCTTCTGATCCTAATGATATGCCTTTGTCTACTTTGATTGAGAATAATAATGAATCTATGGATGTGAATTTTGTTGGTAGGAATAATTTTGGTAACAACGCGTATAGAGGGAATTTTAATCCTAGGCCTTATCCTAGTAATCCTTCTAATAATTATGAAAATTACTACAACCACTCTTATGGAAATTTTAATAATATGCCCTCTGAATTTGAGAATAGTGTTAAAGAATAGTGTTAAAGAGTTTATGAATTCACAAAAGAATTTTAATGCTTTGCTTGAAGAGAAATTGCTTAAAGTTGATGATTTGGCTAGGAACGTTGATAGAATTTCTCTTGAGGTTGATTCTTTAAAGCTTAGATCTATTCCTCCTAAGCATGATATCAATGAGTCTCTCAAAGCCATGAGAATTTCCGTTGATGAGTGCAAGGAAAGAACCGCTAGGATGCGTGCTGCGAAAGATGCTTTTATTTAAGCGTGTTCTTCCAATTCCTATGAAAATATAGATGAAGATCTAAAATTTATTGATGTGTCCCCTATTAAATCTTTGTTTTGCAATATGAATCTTGATGAAACTGAATATGATCTTCCTTGACCTAGAAGGCGTTCTAAAAATTCGGAGTATTTAAATCTTGATGATGAAATTGATAAAAGTGGGATTGAAAGAAATAAAACCCTAGATGTTGCTAAACCCACTATATTGGATCTCAAGGAATTTAATTATGAAAGTTGCTCTTTAATTGATTGTATTTCCTTGTTGTAATCCGTGCTAAATTCTCCTCATGCTTATAGTCAAAATAAAGCCTTCACCGAACATATCGTTGATGCCTTGATGCAATCTTATGAAGAAAAACTTGAGTTGAAAGTTTCTATCCCTAGAAAACTCTATGATGAATGGGAACATACTATTAAAATTAAAATTAAAGATCATGAGTTTTATGCTTTGTGTGATTTGGGTGCTAGTGTCTCCACTATTCCCAAAATTTTGTGTGATTTGCTAGATTTTTGTGATTTTGATGATTGCTCTCTAAACTTGCATCTTGCGGATTCCACTATTAAGAAACCTATGGGAAGAATGAATGATGTTCTTATTGTTTCAAATAGGAATTATGTGCCCGTAGATTTTATTGTTCTTGATATAGATTGCAATCCTTCTTGCCCTATTATTCTCGGTAGACCTTTCCTTAGAACGGTTGGTGCAATTATTGATGTGAAGGAAGGGAATATTAGATTTCAATTTCCATTAAAGAAGGACATGGAACACTTCCCTAGAAAGAAAATAAAATTTCCATATGAATCTATCATGAGAGCCACTTATGGATTGCCTGTCAAAGATGGCAATACCTAGATCTATTCTCGCTTTAATGCCTAGCTAGGGGCGTTAAACGATAGCGCTTGTTGGGAGGCAACCCAATTTTATTTTAGTTTTTTTTGTTTTTGCTTATTTTTAGGAATAAATAATCCATCTAACTTATGTTTAGATGTGGTTTTATGTTTTAATTAGTGTTTGTGCCAAGTTAGACCTATAGGATCTTCTTGGATGATAGTTATTTGATCTTGCTGTAATTTCCAGAATCTTTTTGTTCACGAAAACAATTGTTGAAAATCACCAGAACGTGATAAAATACTAATTCAAATTGCTGCTGATCAATAAACAAATTTCCTAGGTCTTCCTGTATTGGTAGATATTTTGGAGTTCCATAAGTTTGCGTTAGTTACAGATTACTACAGACTGTTCTGTTTTTGGCAGATTCTGTTTTTCGTGTGTTGTTTGCTTATTTTGATGAATCTATGGCTAGTAAAATAGTTTATAATCCATAGAGAAGTTGGAATAAAGTAGGTTTAACACCAATATAAATAAAGAATGAGTTCATTACAGTACCTTGAAGTGGTCTTTTGTTTTCTTTCGCTAATGGAGCTCACGAGATTTCTATTGAGTTTTGTGTTGTGAAGTTTTCAAGTTTTGGGTAAATTCTTTTGATGAATTATGGAACAATGAGTGGCTAGAGACTAAGATTGGGGATGCCCATGGAACCCCCAAGATAATCCAAGGACACCAAAAAAGTCAAAGCTTGGGGATGCCCCGGAAGGCATCCCCTCTTTCGTCTACTTCCATCGGTAATTTTACTTGGAGCTATATTTGTATTCACCACATAATATGTGTTTTGCTTGGACCGTCTTGTATTATTTGTGTCTTTGTTTGTTAGTGTGCCGCAATCATCCTTGCTGTACACACCTTTTGAGAGAGCCATACATGAATTGGAATTTGATAGAATACTCTATGTGCTTCACTTATATCTTTTGAGCTTTATAGTTTTGCTCTAGTACTTCACTTATATCTTTTAGAGCACGGTGGTGGATTTTTTTTAAAATAAACTATTGATCTATCATGCTTCACTTAGATTATTTTGAGAGTCTTTAATAGCATGGTAATTTGCTTAATAATAATAAGCTTGGTATTCAAGATTTGTGAAACTTTCTTTTTGAGTGCGTTGAATACTAAGAAAAGATTGATGCTTGATAATTGTTTTGAGATATGAAGATGGTGATATTAGAGTCATGCTAGTGGAGTAGTTGTGAATTTTAAGAATACTTGCGTTAAAGTTTGTGATTCCCGTAGCATGCACGTATGGTGAACCGTTAAGTGATGAAGTCGGAGCATGATTTATTTATTGATTGTCTTCCTTATGAGTGGCGGTCGGGGACGAGCGATGGTCTTTTCCTACCAATCTAACCCCCTAGGAGCATGCGCGTAATACTTTTCTTTGATAACTTCTAGATTTTTGCAATAAGTATATGAGTTCTCTATGATTAATGTTGAGTCCATGGATTATATGCACTTTTCCCTTCCTTCCACCATTGCTAGCCTCTCTAAATACCGCACACTTTTCACCGGTATCATACACCCACCATGTATCTTCCTCAAAACAGCCACCATACCTACCTATCATGGCATTTCCATAGCCATTCCGAGATATATTGCCATGCAACTTTCCACCGTTCCGTTTATTATGACACGCTCCATCATTGTCATATTGCTAGCATGATCATGTAGTTGACATCGTATTCATGGCAAAGCCACCATTCATAATTCTTTCATACATGTCACTCTTGAATCATTGCATATCCCGGTACACCACCGGAGGCATTCACATAGAGTCATATTTTGTTCTAAGTATTGAGTTGTAATTGTTGAGTTGTAAGAAAAATAAAAGTGTGATGATCATCATTTTTAGAGCATTGTCCCAAGTGAGTAAAGGATGATTGAGACTATGATTCCCCCACAAGTCGGGATGAGACTTCGGACGAAAAATAAAAAAAATAAAAGAAAAAAGAGGGCAAAAAAAGAGAGAAAAGGCCCAAATAAAAAAATGAGAGAAAAAGAGAGAAGGGACAATGTTACTATCCTTTTACCACACTTGTGCTTCAAAGTAGCACCATGATCTTCATGATAGAGAGTCTCTCATTTTTTCACTTTCACATACTAGTGGGAATTTTTCATTATAGAACTTGGCTTGTATATTCCAATGATGGGCTTCCTCAAATGCCCTAGGTCTTCGTGAGCAAGCGAGTTGGATGCACACCCACTTAGTTTCTTTTGTTGAGCTTTCACATACTTATAGCTCTGGTGCATCCGTTGCATGGCAATCCCTACTCACTCACATTGATATCTATTGATGGGCATGTCCATAGCCCGTTGATACGCCTAGTTGATGTGAGACTATCTTCCCCTCTTTTTGTCTTCTCCACAACCACCATTCTATTGCATATATAATGCTATATCCATGGCTCACGCTCATGTATTGCGTGAAGATTGAAAAAAGTTTTGAAAATGTTAAAGTATGAAACAATTGCTTGGCTTGTCATCGGGGTTGTGCATGATTTACATACTTTGTATGGTGAAGATAGAGCATAGCCATACTATATGATTTTGTAGGGATAACTTTCTTTGGCCATGTTATTTTGAAAAGACATAATTGCTTTGTTAGTATGCTTGAAGTATTATTATTTTTATGTCATTATGAACTTTTGTCTTGAATCTTTTGGATCTGAATATTCATACCACAATTAAGAAGATTTACATTGAAATTATGCCAAGTAGCACTCTGCATCAAAAATTCTCTTTTTATCATTTACCTACTCGAGGACGAGCAGGAATTAAGCTTGGGGATGCCTGATACGTCTCCAACGTATCTATAATTTTTGATTGCTCCATGCTATATTATCTACTGTTTTGGACTATATTGGGCTTTATTTTCCACTTTTATATTATTTTTGGGACTAACCTATTAACTGGAGGCCCAGCCTAGAATTGCTGTTTTTTGCCTATTTCAGAGTTTCGAAGAAACAAAATATCAAACGGAGTCCAAACGGAATGAAACCTTCGGGAACGTGATTTTCTTATCAGATAAGACCCAAGAGACTTGGACCCTCTGTCAAGAAAGCCACGAGGCGGTCACGAGGGTGGGGGGCACGCCCACCCCCCTAGGGCGCGCCCCTGCCTCGTGGGCCCCTCGGAGCTCCACCGACATACTTCTTCCTCCTATATATACCTACGTACCCCCAAACGATCAGATACGGAGCCAAAAACCTAATTCCACCTCCGCAACCTTCTGTACCCACGAGATCCCATCTTGGGGCCTGTTCTGGAGCTCCGCCGGAGAGGGACGTCATCACGGAGGGCTTCTACATCATCCTAGCCCCTCCGATGAAGTGTGAATAGTTCACCTCAAACCTACGGGTCCATAGTTATTAGCTAGATGGCTTCTTCTCTCTTTTTGGATCTCAGTACCATGTTCTCCCCCTCTCTCGTGGAGATCTATTCGATGTAATCTTCTTTTTGCGGTGTGTTTGTTGAGACCGATGAATTGTGGGTTTATGATCAAGTCTATCTATGAATAATATTTGAATCTTCTCTGAATTCTTTTATGTATGATCGGTTATCTTTGCAAGTCTCTTCTAATTATCAGTTTGGTTTGGCCTACTAGATTGGTTTTTCTTGCCATGGGAGAAGTGCTTAGCTTTGGGTTCAATCTTGCGGTGTCCTTTCCCAGTGACAGAAGGGGCAGCAAGGCACGTATTGTATTGTTGCCATCGAGGATAACAAGATGGGGTTTTTATCATATTGCATGAAACTATCCCTCTACATCATGTCATCTTGCTTAAGCCGTTACTCTGTTTTTAACTTAATACTCTAGATGCATGTTGGATAGCGGTCGATGAGTGGAGTAATAGTAGTAGATGCAGGCAGGAGTCGGTCTACTTGTCTCGGACGTGATGCCTATATACATGATCATACCTAGATATTCTCATAACTATGCTCAATTCTATCAATTGCTCAACAATAATTTGTTCACCCATCGTAGAATACTTATGCTCTTGAGAGAAGCCACTAGTGAAACCTATGGCCCCCGGGTCTATTCTCATCATATCAATCTCCATCACTTTAATCTTGCTTTGCTTACTTTGCCTTTTACTTTTCACTTTGCATCTCTATACCAAAAATACCAAAAATATTATCTATCATCTCTATCAGATCTCACTCCCGTAAGTGACCGTGAAGGGATTGACAACCCCTAATCGTGTTGGTTGCGTTGAGCTATTGTTTTGTGCAGGTACGAGGGACTTGAGCATAGCCTCCTACTGGATTGATACCTTGGTTCTGAAAAACCGAGGGAAATACTTACGCTACTTTGCTGCATCATCCTCTCCTCTTCGGGGAAATCCAACGCAGTGCTCAAGAGGTAGCAAGGGACGCGAGGCCGAGGTATTTGCGTTTGATCTCGCGACGGAGCCAGGCCTCAGCGGTAGATAGGGGGCACAAGTCTTGGGCGGCATCAAAACGCGCAATGAGCTCTCTAGCCACACCAAGCTGGGTGTAGATACTGTTAGTTGTCCGCGAGCTCCATCTCTGGAGAGCACGCGCCGTAGCTTTTAAACACGCGAAGAAGCACCGAAAAGGATCTGGGTCGGGGGCTACCGAAGCCCAGGCCTCCTCAACGGTGTGCTGAAAGCCATCTAATCCCGGCCAGAACCTTTGGAAGTGAAAGCGTCTACCTCCGGCGGAGCGGGCGGCGCAGTCATTGAGCAAAGGGCAGTGGCCAGAGGCCGCAGAAGAGAGACAACGCAAGAGGCATTGAGGATGAGCAGTTTCCCAAGAAGGGGTGCAAAGGACACGGTCGTTACGAACAGGGGTAGGGTTCGCTTGCTCGTTGGACCAAGTATAGCGTCTGCCATGCAAGTAGATATCGTAGAGCCCATGATCGATGATGAAGCGGCGAAAGCGGTTAATTATTCTGCGGGATACACGATCATTATTCTTGTCAGCCAGCGAGGTGATCATATTAAAGTCTCCACCTATGAGCCAGGGGCCGGAGATGCTTGAGCGTAGGTCATGGAGCTCAGAGAGGAAGGCCAGTTTTGCGTCGTCTCCCTGGGGGCCGTATACACCAGTGACCCACCAATGCTGCCCGCCCAAGGGCAAAGAAGCCACCGCGGACACATGGTGGTCGCCAATCATAGGGTTGGAGAGGGAGATTAGGCAGCTTTGCCAGGCAAGAATGATGCCACCCCGGGTAGCAGTCGCCGGGAGGAAGTAGAAGCCATCAAAAGAGCCACCAAGAGTCTCGAGGATGAGAGCTGGCGAAACCGTCGAGAGCTTGGTCTCTTCCAAGCTCACGATGGAAGGAGACGCGGAGGCGATCACAGAGCGGACCGCAAAACGTTTGGCCCGGCTATTAAGTCCGCGAACATTCCAAAACAAAATCTTGAGGTTTACATCCATGGAACAATATTGATACATGGGATTCCGGACAGAAGGGCGCAATCATGCCGAGAGCTGGCACGACTGGGAGGGGTGGTGGGCCAAACCATCGATGACGGCCTGGGGTAGGCGCCATCCGTAGAAGTCAGCAAAGGCGCAAACTACTTCGGTCGCGAGTGGGCGCTCAAATAGCTTGTAGTAACGATCCAAGATGGCATCCGAGACAGGCTCGTCGTCCTTCAAAAGGCCTAAGTGCAGAAGCAAAACATGCTTAGCCTTGGCTTCTGAATCAAGACCACGGTCGGTCTTCGCGATCTGCACGCTTCGGCGCGGTGTAAAGTTGGGGGGCACCGCGCATCGTCCTTGTCGTGCAGGGGTGGGCAGAACAGACTGCACTACGGAGCTGATCGAGTCCAGGAAACCATGCAGAGGGGCAACGTGGGCGTCCGCATGTTGCATGGTAGTGCATAGGGAGGGGGACGTGGCGCGTCCTGAGCCACAATCACAGGCGGATCAGCCTGGGTGGGCGCGGGGTCCGCCACAAGCCGACAGGAAGGGGCTATCGGGGTGGCCTGGGGATCCGAAGCAGGGGTGGCAGGGAGAGAATCTGGTGTACATGAAAAGAACTCTCTAATGACACTTCTAGCAATATACGAGAATGGGCAATGATCTGCTGTAGCATGTATATAATGATCAAATGTCCTCATGCAAGGCATATGAAAATGACAACATATATCATGTAACACGAATGATGGTAGTGCATGTCAATTTACTCGGAATGGCTATGGAAATGCCATATGTAGGTAGGTATGGTGGTTGTTTTGAGAAGATGTTGGGTTTATGTGTACGAGGCATAGTTTCAAATAGCGGTGACAACATCCGCTATTGCGTCCACAATAGAACTAACGCAATAGCATCCGCTATTGCTCGAATTAAATGTCATTACTTTTTGTTAATGATCTAGAAATATAAACAATAATCCAGTGTTTTTACAAACACGCTACGCGGACATAGCGCTCGCTATCCCCACTCCGCTACATGGACCCCAGCCTGCTATCCGCTATTTAAAACCATGCTACGAGGACAAGAGGAAATCCTCCCACATGGTTGGATGTACCAACAAACAATGCACCATGCCTCAGTGTGATAGTGGGCAATCCTTGATATCGAGGAGGTTAGCAAATAAGGTTGTTTGGGAGGAAGCACAGTACTCAAAAGCTTGCATTAATCATAAAGGCCTAATCAACCCAATAAGTGCCTCATGGGATTACTGGAGCACAGTACAACAAGTAAAGTATCACATGCGGGAGGATCGTGGTAGGTTGAAGATCATTGTTCGACCCCGGCCGCATTAAAGTTTCTAGTCTATGATGGCTGCATGCAAACAAGACTTTGCATTTTCAGCTTCTCATTAGAGTCCCCAATTTTTATTATTATGTGAAAGAAACACAAGGTTTTTCTAAACATTGAGCACATTATCCTATCTCCAAATAGCAATAGCTACCTTAGATACAAATCCACAGTGATAAGAAAGTCTTAAAACCAAAGCAAAAAATCCGTAACTAAGCACACTCTACTTGGGTGTTCTTATCATGTTAATTACCATCCCAATTCTGCAAGACTTAAAGTCCAATACTAAATCCAAGACAATAAGCTCAAGATATATTATAAAAACATGTACCAGCAAAATCCTAAAACTTTCTAACAAAATATAAGTGAAGCACATAAAATTTATAACCACAACACATCACTTATATTACTCTAATAGATTTAAGTGAAGCACCAAGAGTAAATAACAAAGCCAAGATCGATCTCTCTCTCTCTCTCTCTCTCTCTCTCTCTCTCTCTCTCTCTCTATATATATATATATATATATATATATATATATATATATATATATATATATGCAAATGACTAGATGTGATGATTACATTTATTCCAAAAAAAATTGGTCCAAGAAAATACAGACAAAGCAATACTAAAAAATAGTGGTTCAAATGGGATCATACATTGGTTGTTGATCAAGAACAGGGATGCCTTGGGAACCCCCAAGCTTTGCCTTTTGGGTCTTCTTAGAATTAAAGTGGGCTTGCCTTGGGAATCCCCAAACTTGAACCTCAAACCCTCCTGGTGCTTGTGTAATTGTGATGGCATCCCTTAGGAAGTTAATCTCATATAGAAGTATAGTTCAGAAGGAACCGAGAGTCCGGACTAGTCCATAAATAATTACAAAATAGTTGTACTTGCTTTATATAAATAATGAAAACGTGGAATAACAGTACTTACAGTAAAAGACACAATCATTGACTCTTTTGATCAAGGAGAAGTGGAAACTATGTAATCCTATAGCAAATACAACAGTCGCACAAGAATTTGTCAAAACAGACCAGCAGGTAAGAAGGTAATTTTTATGGCACTTACAGAACTCAAAAAAATTTCCCCCAAAATTAGGATAAATATTAGACATATGTGGACCTGTTCAGTAAAAATTCCGAGTTAAAAGCACGTTCCAATGAATTATACCCTTATCTGAAAGTACAACAAACATCAGAAAACAAAACATCAACTACCACTAATTCTAAACATTCAAACTAAATGCATAACTTGGCACTTTATTGAAAAAAAGAAAACAACTTTGCTACAACAGTTAAAATGTCTTACACTATTCAGACCAAACAATAAATGTGGGATGCCTCCCAAAAAGCGTTGTCTTTTATGCCTTTGAGTGACATGATAGGTTCTGGAAGACATTAAAGTCTTGTCTTCCCCACTTCCTCCACAATGGGGACTCTTTTCTTCCTTTATCTCTTTGAAAGGCGGGGGATCACCTAAGTCTGAAATTCTCTCTTGCTCTTCATAAGGCATATAACATTTATAACAAACTAAGAAACATGATCCCCAACCTCACAGAGGCCTTTTCACCTTCTCGTAGGGTTCTCTCAAAGATAACCAATTAAATAGTCCTAAAAAAGATAACCAATTAAATCTTTTCTCTATGGTTTTACTTATGTATTCTTTGGTTGTGGATCTAGCGACTGGGATCTTGTAAAATTCCTCCTCATTTATCTCCTCATAGCAAACCCATAAAATGTTTTGATCTCTCATAATATCACTAACTTGAGGATTTCCTATGGGTACCTTATAGTACCAAAACACTTCCCTAGCTTTTTTGTTTGTATTAAGTTGTTAAACTTTACTTGTATCGGAGTTGTTGTACTCCCTTCGTTCCTAAATATAAGTCTTTTTAGATATTTCACTACGGACTACATACGGAGCAAAATGAGTGAATCTACACTATAAAGTATGTCTATATACATCCGTATGTAATCCGTAGTGAAATCTCTAAAAAGACTTATATTTTGGAACGGAGGGAGTATATATTAGTTATAGTTTCTATCGTAGAGTTATGTTTGGATTGCAAAACACATGTTCCACGTGGTACATAGACAGTGGCAAAGCTATAGGGTGGCCAAGATTTAATAATCAACCTTTATACCATAGCAAAATAGATAGAGTAAACAAATAAAATAAATCTTTAGAGTGTATGCACCGCTGGCCCACCCTGGCCCAGTGGGCTGGGTCCGCCACTATACACAGATGCATGTTGCGTGTATGGATATAATGTGCACGTTGTATGTAGGGGTGTAAAATCTTTGATATGCATTTGTTAGCAGGTCCCAACAAAGGGATGGTTAGTTTCCTCGGGGTTGGGTCAAAGCCAATGTAGATGGTGCCTACTCGAGGACAGGAGGATGTGGTGGAGACAGGACGGTCCCACATGGTCATTACGTCAGGTTCTAAGTTGGGACATGTTGTTTTTCCCGAACATCACAAACCTGCCCGAAAAATGCATAGACAGTGCCATGGTGGTTAGCAAGCTCATTAAAAAGGAGCGAGACTTATCCACCTTCAATCTGGAAAAGAGAGAAGAACCAGAGATAGGGCGGATCCTTCTAGACATGGACACCTTTTTTGACTTGAGAAAGTACTAATTAATTAATAGAGGCACACTTCAGGTGCAAGTCATTCCTTGTTGCGCCGTGAAGAAAGCGAGTCGCCTGGCTCTAGTTAGTGGTCTTTAACAAACCTAGTCTATTCTTAGCCAAGAACCAATCTCTCTTGATCGATCAATAGAATACGAGACCTCCGGGTCAACACTTCTTGTATATAGACAATTAGTTGAGGAAGTTAAATGACTCCCTGATTCTAAGTTGATTTTAGATTGAAATAGGTGTGCCGAACAATGAATAATGTTCCCCACATTTTCTCTTTTGACTAAGGTTCATAAAACTAGCCCCTCCCCCCCCCCCCAAGTGTTGTTCGAATGCAGCCGATGATTGGATAAAGATGTACCAAATTTAACTCTCTTTTTTCCAAGTTGTCGAACCAATTGAATCTTCATTGGTTCTCGTTTGGTTGTGGTTTCATGTTAGTATTCATGCAGGGGAGCTTGTCGAATATGTTCCGAATAGATTTTCGGTAACACTATCTGGTTGACGTTCCCTAGGAAGGGGATGTCAAATGAACGATGTTTGCTTGTGGTTGTAGTTGTGACGCAAGATCAAACGATAACAGTTTCTGCTTGTTTTCCTCAAAATTTCCTTCTTCCCAGAAACTAGTATGTTGTTCTGAATAAATTGCCAACCGCCACACAACTTAAACCGTCATCTAAACGTTTGCAAATGGCATCCCCTCCGAGCGAACGCTCGCGAGATAAGAGGGTCCTAGATTTCTTACGGTACACTCGCGTTCTTTCTCCGAGTTGTGAATCCTGATGGACTCCTTGTCCGAGTCGTACGCTGCTTTTCGTCAATAATACTCTACACAGTCTGTTCGCTTACTAATATTCTGTAAAAGCATATATACGACAGAAGAAAAACCAACTTTGTTTTACAATGGCCGATCATTATTGTGCAAGTAGCGGCGGCTGGACAGATTTCCCAGGCGATCTCCTTGCCCTCATTTTGCAACTCCTTGAGCTCCCCGAAGCTCTCGCTGCCGCAGCCGTCTGCACTTCATGGTGCTCAGCCGCAGCGGCCGCCGGCGTCCCTCGCGGCCGCACGCCGTGGCTCATTAGCTGGAAACCGGCCAACTGCCGGAGCAGCGAGTTCCGGAACCTCCTCGGCACCCGCAGGACCCACAAGGTTAGCTTGCCCGCCGGGCGGCGCAGGCTCGAGTGGTGTGGAGCCTCGCATGGATGGCTCGTCGCGTCGGACGAGCTATCCAACCTGGTGCTCTATCACCCCTTCACCTTCGCCACGATCCCTCTCCCGCCCATCACCGATCTGGAGTGCGTCAAGGGGGTCTACGACGCCGACGGAGGCATCGTGGGCTATCGTTTTGGGAAATACCTTCAGCATGAGCCTAGCCAGCCCGGTGCGCGAGACCTTGGCACATGGTTCTACCAAAAGGTGGTGTTGTCATGCGATCCATCTCATGGTGGTGACTGCACTGCCGCCACCATCCACTATGATGCTAACTGGTTTTCCTTCACAAGAGCAAGAGAGGGCCGCTGGCGACTTGCCTCGGCCCTGGCCGACGGGGGCGACGATCGGTACGCCGACTGCGCCTACCACGACGGCAGATTCTACACGGTGACACTGCGCGGGGTGGTCGAGGCGTGGGACTTCCGCGGGCCCGGCGAACCGAGCAGAGAGGCGATCATCGCCGACGGGGGCAGGAGGCGTGGGAGGGTCCTCACCAGGTTCCTGGTGTCCACGCCCTGCGGCCGTCTCCTGCAGATACGAACCCTCCGACGGACTCAACACCCCAGAGAAATCAAGGTAGAGGTGCTCCAAGTCGACGTCCAAGAGCGCAGGCTGGTCGCCCTGAGCTCCTCGACGGCCCTGCGGGAGCACGCGGTGTTCGTGGGCCTGAACCACTCGGCGTGTCTGCCCGTCGGGGAGCTTCCGGGGCTCAGGCCCAACTGCGTCTACTTCACCACGCCTCGGCTGAAACACCACGACAATTTCGGTCTTCGGGGCTGGAGAGGCGTGGGGGTTTACGACCTGGAAAGTCAGACGTCCGAGCGTGCTTTCCCCGGCTTTGGACCGGACCATGCGGTGTTTTGGCCCTCTGAACTTTGGTACATTCCGAGTCTTTTTCATCAAGGATGAGATCATTGGATGCACGGATGGTTTTTGCCTCAAGTTGGAAGAAGTTAAGTCGCTGAGTTGAAAGTAGTTGACTCAGCTGATCTGTGAGGGCATGTAATGGTTCTATCTTAACATTGTCACGTAGGATAAATGATGAGATGGTGGAGAGAGAAATCATAAGAAAAGGCTTGTCATCTCTTCAATGAACTCTTAGCACAAAATGTCTCACCATATTTTTAGGAATAGCTAGTTATTCACGATAACGCTAGGAGATGACCCATTGTAGACATATTTTTTTATCATTTCTAAATTACATGCAAGACTTAAGATAAGACTATCTAATCAACCATTGTATATGCCCTGGCATCCTATTTCAACAAAGGAAGTTGGACTTCGGTTGGCTAGAAAATCAGTACCAGCGGCATGTATTGTGCCCTTTTGAGTAAAGCGGAATGGTCAGCTCGAGGAACAAAAATAGGGAAACAGTGAGAGATGCGCTCAATGATAATGCCTGGACACACGATGTGCAAGGGGAGCTTTCTTTTTTGGGCCACATGCAGGTCTATTCGCTATGCCAAGCCATCAACACCGTGGAGAGGAACTTGGAGGAGCCTGGCCGATTCATTTGGCCTTGTCACACTTCAGGAAGATACAATGCAAGCCCCACGTACAAGTGGCTTTGCATGGGGCAAGTCAAAACCCCCACCGCAGGCTGCATTTGGCGAAGTTTTTTTTTGGAAAAGGAGATCATCCCCCCGCCTCTGCATCCAACAAATGCATGCAGCCACTTTATTAAAAGTCCGACAAAAACAAAGTCTCGAGTGCAAAGTACTGCTCATAAAAGGAGCCAAATAAAAAAAATAAAGAGTACAAGTCTCAAAACCGCATCCAGCTTAACGAAGATCCACTAAGGACCAATCCTATGCAGTGATCGTCTTCCAAACCGGTTGAAGAAAACCCGAGCTGCCATCTCCCATCGGTTGCACCCAGTAGCCAGCTGCTCCCTGGAGTCCGTAGGAGTGAGTAATGACCAAGTACGGATCCATGCCGTAGCCCGGAATATGACCTGCAAGAAATTAGTCATAGGCTTTCTGTTAAAAATAATATCATTCCTACAGTTTCATATAGCCCAAATAAGTGTGCTTATTCCAATCCGAATATTACGCTCGAGATGCACATTCACTCCATCAAGCCACGTCCCAAACAACGTCTCTATGATATTAGGAGGTGAAATATTAAAGGCTACATGCACTGAGCTCCAAAGTAACTTCGCAAGCGGGCACTCAAGAAATAGGTGTTGTATTGTTTCATCCTGATCACAATAGCAACACCTCGAGCTACCTACCCATCTCCGCCTAAGTAAGTTATCTTTGGTTAGGATCACTTGTTTGTGGACAAACCACATAAATATCTTAATTCGTAGGGGCACTTTAACTCGCCAAATATGAAGCGATCGCGGGATTGGGCCAGAGTTGATGAGATCTAAGTACATAGACTTGACTGTGAACAAGCCATTGTTCGTGAGCTTCCATCTAAAAGAATCCACCTCATCGGAAAGGTGCACCTCCATTAGCCTCCTCACTAAGTGCAGCCAAGAAGTCCAGCGTTCCCCAACTAGAGATCTCCTGAACTGGATATTCAAGGGTACTGTCGTGGTTTTGTCACGGCAGATGTCCTAGAGAAAGGACTTAGTCGTGGAGCCATCGCGACGGGTTAGCTTGAAGGGGTTAAAGCGGACACAGGGACACAGAGAGTTTATACTAGTTCGGCCCCTTCGATGAAGGTAAAAGCCTACGTCTAGTTGTGATGGAATTGATGAGGTTTCGATGACTAGGGAGCAAACAAGCTCCGCCTAAGTCTCGAGTTGTTGTCTGTTGTCCTGAACCGCCGCCGGGTCGTCCCCTTATATATACGGGTGACGTCCGTTGGTTCACAGAGTCCCACCACCGGTTCATATTCGTATCCGGGTTGGTCTCTCCTTATTCCTATCTTACAATACAAGTTTACACACAGACGCCGGTTTACGGCTACAAGTCTTAAACCGACTACGGGCCTCAGGCCCTCATCTATCTTCTTGGGCTTTAATACTCTTGAGCTACTGATGAAGTTAACCCGGCCCAAATAGTCCGGTTTACGCCCAGTAGTAATATCCCCAACAGTAGGCCCCAGATTGATTTGAACAGGTTCATGTCAATCCTTAGCAAAAAATCTCCATCTTCAACATCTTCTTGTAGTTGTGGAACCGCCGTGATGTCATCTTCTCCATTTGCTGTGAACCGGAGTGACGTCATCCGTCCTAAAGAAAACATTCACAACAACCGAGGCGACAACTCCGCTTCTGAAATTCGTGGTTCCTTGATTCATGCGCCTGACACATGTCTTTTTGCCTTATAAATAGGACCGAAGGGTCATTTCTTTTCTCCCCTTCGTGCCCTTCCTCTTCGTCTTCCTCGCGTCGCCAGTCCCAGAGCTCCGCCGCCACCGTCGTCTTCTGCATCGACCTTGGCCGCTGCATCAACCTGAGCGCACCAGAAAACCACGGCGCCCTTCCGCGTCTTCCTCGGCTCTGGTAGGTCTTCTGCTCTTCTCAACATAGATCTGTTTTTAGGGTTTCGTGTTCTTGCAGTGTTCATCACCTGCTCGTATTCATATACCAGCTCCTGGATGCATCTATGAAACCCTGCTCCGTGTAGCGGCAGCTTCTATTATCCGCCTTTAGTTTCATGCCCGAAACCATAGATCTCACATATATTTCTGCCCATTGATTCAATACCGTTCTGCTTTGAGCTTTTTGAATATTTTCCTTCTTTTCTGAACTTGCTTCAGATCCAATGCTGTAGATAAATCCTGTGAAATCTGTTTCTGCATACTTATCCATCCGCAATCTTAGCTGCCTCAATGTTTAGATCAGGCGGTTTAACTTGGTGTAAAAAATTAACAAACCGGTATATACCATTAGTCCCCTTGTTGAACCGCCAGAGCTCTTTAGCCAGACGTTGTCGCTTCATAAAACTCCGGTTTAGGTATAGCTGTCCCCGTTGAACATTGTCTATGCCAGTGTATATTTAATCAATACATTCTTGAACCGGAATCACTTATTTTGTAGATTTCACCATGGCCAAACAAGTATATGAGTGCAACTGGGCTCCTTCCCGTGTCACAGAAACTCAACTGAATAATTTAGTCTTAACCGGCGCTTTAAGCAGCAAAAACACTATCCATTGGAGGGTCGCCGGTACCGAATGCCCTCCCACACCTCAAGAGGGAGAGGTCGTTGTTTTCGCAGATCACTTAGCCCAGGGCTTTAATCCGCCCGGTTCAAAATTCTACCGTGATGTCTTGGCCAATTTTCAACTCCGTCCGCAAGATACTGGCCCCAATTCTGTTACCAACATATGCCATTTTCAAGTACTCTGTGAGGTGTTCTTTCAAGAGGAACCCACAGTCGAGTTGTTCAGAGACTGCTTTCATTTAAACCGCCGCACAAAGTTTACTGATGGTTCCAATATGGAATTGGGTGGTGTGGCGATTCAGAAAAGAAAAGAGGTCACTTACCCTCACGCGAAACTGCACAACCATCCCCAAGAGTGGAATCAATCATGGTTCTATTGCAAAGACACCTCCCCTGCTGATGAAAATCCCTTGCCTGGCTTTCGTCCGGAGCGGCTTAGCAATACACACCCTTTTCCACAAAGGTTGACTGCCAAGGAAAGAAGTAAATACGCTCCTCAACTGTCCAAGCTCAGAGCTTTCATGGCCAACGGTTTAACAGGAGTTGATCTCGCTCGCTGTCGGATATCGTGGAGCATACTGCCCCTTAGTCAGCGCTCCGGTTTGATGTGCGAGTATACTGGCAGTGTTGATGACCCACTGCGACACATGAACATCCAGCTCACCGACTAAGAAGTCACAGAAGCTGTGAAGAAAATGTTGAACAAACCGAAACACATCTGTGCCCGAACCGGCCTGCTTTCCTTCTGCGCCACCAACAAACCGCCAGTCGTAAGCTTTTAATTTTACCTCTCACTGATCCTGTCATTGCTATATTTGCCCATTATTTAACACCAATATCTGTTGAAACAGGGCAATGATCCGTTTTGGAGCAAGAAGCTTCTGCAGGGGAAACCAGAAAAACCAGACAAGCCGGAAAGACCAATCCGGCCAAAGACTAGAGTCGTGAAGAAAACCGCTCACAGGAAGAAAACCGCTGCATCTTCAGATCCAGCAGCTGATGATGATGTGGGTAATCCGGACTTTGAGGTAGAGCTTGATTCACTAGGCTTACTTTTCACACGCCTTATTGATGATGATATTTGTCAGGATGATGTTGAAGCCAGCCATGCTGATGCTGCAGAGGTAATTATTCTCTCTTCCGATTCAGACCCTTTGCTTTTGCCAAAAATCCGTCAGGCAAACCGGAAAGTTAAATTTTCTCATCCTCTTGCTTACTTGGATCCCAAATTTCTTATGAAGACCCAATAGCACGAAGCTCGCCGCACAACCCGTCATAGCGGCCAGGTAGTTACCTCCACCGGTTTACCGAACAGTCCGGTTCGGAAGCGCCGTTCAGAGGTCTCTAATTTGCTTGTCAGTGCTTGTCCTAAAGCGGGCCGTTTTCGTCAACCTCTTAATCCTTCTGACTCTGATTATCAGGTTACTTCCCATTCATCATCTGGCGAGTCATCAGCTACTCAGCTGCCACCGCTCAAAACCGTGCCTGGGTAAGCTATACCTATCATAATATTTCTAGTGTATTACTTTGTAACATATGATGTTTTTGACTTTTATTACTCCTTTCAGGGCCAAGCCTAGACCGAGCAAGAAGGCCCGCCTGGATAAAGCGGTCGAGGAGGACGTCGTCCCTGAACCGGATAAAACGCCAGATCCTGAAGCGGCTATTCATGAAGATGCACCAAATGACCCGCCACGACAAGATGATGACTGTATTGCTGAAGAGAGACATGTTGATACCTCCAGTCCTGTTGACCAGCCCAGAAGTCCCATTCGGATTGAGAAATCCACCAGTCCATCCAAGTCCACTGATAAACCGACGGCCCCAATGCAAACCGATGATGAAGTTGTTATTACTGGAGTTGGCCATACAGAGCCAAGCAATCCTGTCGCTTTGTCTAAACATACTGCCAAGGAAGAATTTGCTGCAATTGGCAAGGGTAAATGGAATGCCGACTTGTCAACTTATACTGCTTTGTCTCCTCAAGACCTTCACTCCGGCTTTCTAAACCGGTTATATACCAGCCGTGATTATGAAGCCGGCCTGGTTAATATGATAAAGGATAAATATGAGGTAATTGTCATATGCTCCTGCTTGTAATTCATCAACTCCAATAGCCTCCAAGTGCCGGTTTAAGATATCATTTTAAACCGGGACTTGTCATTTAGACTTCAATATGCCTGAATTTTGCCGATGTAGCCCCCAAGGGCCGGGTCAACTTAGTATAGTTAAACCGGGACTTTAGGTAATTGACATCACAGCTTCAGAATTTATTCGAGCAAATAGCCATTAGTCCCCAAGTGCCAAGTTGAATACTTGTATTGATCCTGGGACTTTTATAATCAATTGAAAGATGAAGATCAAATGTGCATTAGCCCCCAAGTGCCGAGTGCATAACTTGTTATGTGGTTGGCACTTCAATGTTTGCACTGCTTTCTGAATCATATAATTGTCTGTATGCAGGCTGAGCTGAAGACAAAATAAAACCAAGTCACCGACCTCCAAGAAAATCTGAAGTCTCAACAAGCTAAAACTTCAAAAGAAAAAGAGGAGTTGACCAGCGCTTTAAGCGTCATGGAACGGCTTAAAGAGGACTTCAAAAAGGAGCGGGCGGACTGGGCCACCGAGAAGTCCGCTTTAATCAAGCGAGTAGAAGACGCCGAGGCTGCGCTTAAACCGGTGGTGGACGAACTGACCGGCATAAAGCGGCAAGTGCACTCCATGACCGCTGCTATCTTTGGTGAGCCGATTTAACTTCTGGAATTACTCAGTCTTCTTAAGTAACTTTCAATGTGATGATTCTTTGTAACCCTTCAGGAACACGCATTGGTCACTTGGGGTCAGATGTACGGATGAAATTGAAAGCCGCCTATACATTGATCGAGCAGCTGTATTCTGGAGCACAACAGATCATCTCTACTGCATCGCATAACAATCTGGCGCCCACTTTAATTCAAGATACTTTGAAGAGGCTGTCGATGCTTCCTGCCCGGGTTGAAGAGCTAAAGAGATCTGCCGCTCGAACCGGTGCCATCACTGCCTTAATCCGGGCAAAAGCATGGGTGCCTGATTTTGACCCTGTTGAGGCAGCTCAGGGCTATCCCAGTTTGAAGGAAGATGGAACAACATTTAGTGAAGCGGATCTGCGAGCAATAAGCCGAGAGGTGCATCCTCTAGCTTGCCAATTGGCTGAATAGGCAGACTTGTCGCATGATCAGGCACAGTACAATGATCAAAACCAGCGAGTAGCCGCACCGATTCCTGAAGCGGAAAATCTTATCCCTCCAATCCGTAAGCGCACTTATGCTCCTGATATTGATCCGTCACTACTGATTCATGATGAAGCTGTCTTTCAAGCATTAATGGGAATCGACTGGACAACTGTTGACTTCCAGCCGCTGGGAGGAGAAGCAGAAGTGGAAGCGGTGCGGGATGACCCACAACCATCAAGCCATGCTGGTGACCAAGCTTAAACCGGAAATCGGTTTTAAAATGCTCCACCTTTGAATAAACAATAATCTTATTTGGGCACCGTGTTGCCTTGTAATAGGCTAGCCGACAGTCTTGATTTTGTTATGCCTTCGTGCATACATACTGCAACCTGTGCTTCCTTTGGGTGATAAAATTTCCAAAGTACTTTCCGCAATCAAAAAATCTTAAAATACCGCCGCGGCTATACCGTCAGGTGGATTATTATGAAATCACAATATCTGTAATTTGAAGTATATGATCGACTCTTTGTGATACATAATACCTGCCATCATTGGGCATGAAGCTGGCTTAGCCAATCTTGAAGCAGAGGTTTTATAAACCCTGCACCGTTAGAGGAGATAACAGCTCCTGTATATATATAATGCCGGTTTACCTTGTAAACCGTGCCGGGCTTTATAATAAACACCGTGTTACTCCTTAATAGGATGTTTAACAAAGAAAATCAAACCGGGCAAATAAACTCCGGATTAAAAATGGACCGTGTTCTGTCCATTGACAGTTTGAATCGGTTTAAAACTTTGCCGGTTTAAAAACGCAACGATCATAAAGAAACATGTATGAAAGAAAATATTGAAGCAAAGGCAATGATAAAACCGTTTGCAAAAAGAGGCTTATTTGAGCCGATCAGATGGCGTTACCGTGGTCGGACACGACCAAGCTCACGATAGGTGTAGCTACGGTTCAAGTCAGCCAGGTCCCCAAATGAAATCGTGGCATTTATGCCGATCAAGAGGCGTGGCAATGGTTCGGGTTCGACCAAGCCCCCAAGTGATTCTGTGGCCTTAGGCCGATCAAGAGGCGTGACTGGTTCAGCCTTGACCATGTCCCCAAGTGATCTGTTGGCTTTCGCCTATCAAAAGGTGTTGCATTGGTTCGGATGCGACCAAGCCCCCAAGTGGTGTTATACAGCTTTTAAAGAGCAATTTCAAGGGGTAAATCGGAGGCCGCTTTAAGACAGAACCACCCCGTGTAACCACGCATGATGTAAAAGAATAGATACCCTGCTTTAGCTGAGGTTCCGGTTTATTATATTAATCATAATATATACATAGTCATAATATGTACATAAGTAGAGCCAATGGCTCAAGTATAGTAAGGTTGAAGATGAGCTATGTTCCACGGCCTGTTGGTCTCCTCCTCTGATGTACGTGAGTCTGTTGGATCACGGGTTCCGGCAGACCCTTAATGTTCGAACTCTGGGGTGCGCGTGGAGATCGTGCCCTCTACCTCTCCGTCTCGTAAGGATCTAAATACTGCAAGAACAACACAAGAGACACAGGGTTTATACTAGTTCGGGCCACCATTGTGGTGTAATACCCTACTCTAGTTTGTGGTGGGTGGATTGCCTCTTGGGCTGATGAGGAAGAACAGTACGAGGGAGAACAGCCTCGTGAGGGTCTGTTCTTGGCTAGGGGATGAACTGCTAGGAGGAGTTCGATCGCCCTTCTTACTCTCTGAGTGTGTTGCTACGTTCTAGCTGGTTTCTTGGTGCTCTACTGGTTTCTTGGTACTCGATCCGATTGCCCTACCCTGGGGGTGGCTAGTCCTATTTATAGGCAAAGGCCCTGGGCCTCTTCCCAAATATTGAGCGGGAAGGGCGCCAACAATTGGCCAATTTGAAGGGGAACATCTAGTACACTTATCCTGACTAAATTTGGTCTTCGCCTGCCAAAGGCCCTGTGGTGACGCCGTCCTGGGCTCCATGGTGACATCCTTCCCACCGTTGGACTGGTCCTGGTCTCGTTGCACCGAAATGGGTGCCTTTACTTGATCCTCTCGCCTGCGCTTGCCCCCTTTGCACCAAAGAGGAAAGGGAGACACTGCGCAGGCTGGCGCCCGCCTGGCACCCTTGGTCGTCATGGCTTGCGTCATGGGCACCTCGTGAGGTACCCGCCTTGATCTCTCCGCCTCCTCGTGAGCCAGCCTAAGGAGGCCGTGCTTGAGGAAGCGCCGTGTCGTCCGCCTCGCGAGGCTTGGCCCCTCGCGAGGGTCTTGAGCCTTGTGTTGATGAAGATGGGCTACGCTGGGCCCCCATTTGAGCCACGTCGCAGGCCGCAGGCAGGCAAGTCTGGGGACCCCCGTTCCCAGAACGCCGACAGTAGCCCCCGGGCCCAAGGCGCGCACGGATTTGGCCGTGCCAAGAGGCGAAAGGGCAAGGGCGAAGCACCGCGGGCCCTAACAGCCTGCGGCCTTGGGCGCCGCCTGGCGGTTGATTGGACGTGGGCGTTTCCGCTTCCCCACGACGCCTTGGCAACTGCGTGACTTGACTAGTCCCTGCATGCAAATCGTGTCATGATTACCTGTGATCGTGGAGGCCGACGGTTGGCCTCCGCCGGCTATAAGTGCGGCACCGCGCGTGCCCTTCCAGTCCATCTCCCCTTGCTTTCTCTTTCTCCTTGATTCTTGCTCCGCCTTGCCGTGATGGCTCCGATTCGCCGGTTCTCTGCAGCGGAGAAGGGAAAGGCTCCTCAAGAGGGACCTGACCCGCTCCCGCCGAAGAAACGGCCTGCCTTGCGCGGCCGAGACGAGGAGGACCGCCTGGTGGTGCTGAGGCCTTGGTACGAGCGGCCTCCGCCGGGATTCCCGCTTCCCTTGTATGCCCACGCCGAGGGCCTTGGAAGAGGAGATGCCGATCCCCTCGGCCAGCGCCGTCGCCGGCGCCGGAGGGTCACGAAGGTGTGGGTCGTCCCTCCTGGAGTCCACGCCAAGGGCTCCTCCCGCGAGCTCGTGATCCACGCCGCCATGCCTCCGCGGACTTGGATTCGCTTTCCTCCCTTCTTCGCCTCCGTCTTCCCGCGGGGAAGACTCCTGGAGCTGTGGCTGCAGCACGCCGACTGCAGCACTCCTGCGACCGAGGCAGAGGTCGCGATCACCGCCTCGGGCGAGGTCTTCATGACTCGCGGCTGGGGCGAAATCGCTCGGTGCTGCAGAACGAGGGGCGCCCTCATGATCCACCTGGAGTACGACGGCGCTTCAGTGATGTTCTTCAAGGTCTTCAACACGAACGGTCGCCGACTAGGGTGCTGCCCCGGGGGAGGTGGCCAGGACCTCGCTATGGCGACGGCTGGGCTCGCCAACCGCCCCTTGGACAGCTCCACGAGCGACGGGAGCGCCGGAGGATCCAGCGATCCCAGTGAGGTCTTCGCGACTCCGGAGACGAGCGACGACAGGTACGAGCCTACGAGCCAACGCCGCTCCCGGAGCAGGGGAGGCTCGCTTGGTCGCCGCCGGTCCTGATCTGGATGGGGTTGGCGCCGGTGCTTGACAGCCCACTATTGATGATGGCATCTTTTGCAAGGGCGCGTGTAGTTAGCACCCTTTATGATCCGTTCCCTGCAAGGAATCACATTGTGCCCCATAGGGGCTTGTAAGGCGGCTGTGATCCTTGTTGTTAATATGTAACCCTTGCTATGGATCTGTGCGAGTCGCAAATTCCGTCATAGTCCGGCCTTCCCTTTCGCACCTCACGAGGGCTTGGTGCTCTGCATCGACAGGTCCCAGTCCCAAGGCAGTGTCAGCCGTCGCTGGTATGCCAGGTCGCGATGCCGTGGTCAAGGCCAGGAGGTGAGCGACCCGGGGTCCGGTAAGAGCCCCTGAGTCGCGATGCTCAGGAGGTCCTCTTTGGCGCCCAAGCAGCCGTCGCTTGGTGAGAAAGAGAAGCAACATCGCTAGTACGGAGTCGCTTTAGGTGCGGGGATAGTGCCACGGTAGCCAGCGCTTTGGATGATGACTTATCTTGAGAATCGGGGATTGCCCCCAGCGCGTCGTTGGGTCCGGGGGGTAGTTTGAAAGGAGTTGCTTGACGAGGTCCTCGCGTGCCCCTTCTCCCTCGCCTCTGCCCCCCTTTCTGCTCTACGTCCTCGGGTCCCGGCCCTCGAGCTTGTCTCAGCTGTCGCTGGTATGCTAGGTCGCGATGCCGTGGACAAGGCCAGAGGGTGAGGGCTGGAGAGCCAGTAAGAGTCCTGAGTCGCGATGCTCAGGCACCCCCCCTTTAACGTGCAAGCGGTTTGCGCGGGCGAGGGTGAAGGAAACGCCGTGAGGGCCTTGGCTAGCACAGCTTCCTCTAAGGATCCTGCAGATTCATTACAGAAAGAAGATGGGGCTGCCATGGCAGTTATCAGTCGATCGTTAGTCGCTCAAGAGCTCGTTGGTTGGGGTAGGTGAGGTTTACCAGGGCACCCGTGAGCCAGCGCGGGACTCACGAGGCCCTACCTCTAGGCGGGTTGCGCCTGGCACTGGGCCGTATCTTGAGATGTGTTCCTGCAAAATCTGGTTAGATGCCGGTACTCTACGTCCTCGGGTCCCGGCCCTCGAGCTTGTCTCAGCCGTCGCTGGTATGCCAGGCCGCGATGCCGTGGACAAGGCCAGAGGGTGAGGGCTGGAGAGCCAGTAAGAGCCCTGAGTCGCGATGCTCAGGCACCCCCCCTTTAACGTGCAAGTGGTCGACATGAAGAAGAAAAGGTGCCGTGGACGGCATCAAGTAATCAAGCATGATGCATAATTGGAAATAAACGCGGAAGGGATACATGCCGCTGGGCCTAGCCTGAGTGGCCTGGGGATGATGCAGCCCGAGGGGCGCCCCCAGCAAAGCAAGCTAGCGACTGAAAAGATAAAAAGGGATACATGCCACAGGGACGGACCCACGCGGCCTGGGAATGACGCAACCCTGGGAGGGCGCTCCCAGCTAGGAATGAAACTTGAAAGATGTCACCTGAAGATGTTGTCGGTGCAGTGGCGTTGGTGCAGCAGACTCGGTGGGCTGCGGAAGCCGATCCTCACGAGCCCCCGGGCCCAGGAGCCTCGGGAGGCTCCGGAGGCACTGGTGGCTCCTCATGAGCAGCCTCCATCTCCGCCAGGGCTGTGGAACGCCTGTCTTCTTGCGCCTCCAAGATGCTCCTCATGATGCGCTGGTACGCCGCAGCCACGCTCGGCAGGCCATAAGGCATGCGAACATAGCAGTGGGGTGGTCCTCCGCAGCGCCCCACTTGTGAGGGCCAGAGGCGCTCCGCCATGGCGATCCGGTTGAGCCCTGGTACGTCGACGCAGACGCGCAGCCCACCATCCTCGCCTGGATGGGGAGCCACAGCTGGCGGGCGACGGCAACCTCTCATGATCCTTGACTCCTGTAGTTCTTGAGTGGCCTTGTTAACAAACTCATGTTGGTCTGACCTTCTTTCCCTTGCTTCCTTTCGAGGGAAACGTGCTCCGAAACACGCCTCCACATGGTGCCCAAGCGCCTCCCTCGTGACCTTGGCTAGGTCGGTGGCCCTCCAGGTGAGAGCCCCCGAGCCCTACCTGAGGAGGGCGCCGGGCGCGCTTTCCTATGCGATTGAAGGAGGATCCCCCTGGGCAGACGAGGGCCTTGAAGGGCCTGCCTCCTAAGGGGCTGAGCCTGGCGTTGTCTTCTTCTTCTTGGGGGTGGTCTCAGGAGGCCTCCTGCTTCCGCGATCTGGGTCTTCTAGTGACGTGGCCTGAAAGGCTCGCTCCAGGGTACACACTGCATCCTTCTCTTGACAGGGCACCGTGATGACGCCGCCGCTTCCTGGCATCTTGAGGACGTTGTAGCCATGGTGAGTCACGGCCATGAACTTGGCCAGCGCCGGGTACCCGAGGACGGCGTTGTACGGCAGGCGGATGTGGGCGACGTCAAAGTCGATGAGCTCGGTGCGGTAGTTGTTGCGGGCCCCGAAGGTGACTGGGAGGCGGACCTGCCCGATCGGGACTGTGGAACCGTCGGTGACTCCGGAGAAGGGCTTGGTTGGCTGAAGCTGGTCATAGGGCACTTGGAGGTTGTTGAATGTTTCCATGGACAAGACATTGAGCCCTGCCCCTCCGTCGATGAGGGTCCTAGTGACCAGAACGTTGCTGATGACTGGGGAACAAAGCATTGGGAGGACTCCGGCTGTGGCCGCGCACTTGAGCTGGTCTGCTGAGCTGAACGTGATGACGCAGGCCGACCACCTGAGGGGACGCGTTGCTTCGAGCTTGGGAAGAACTGCATTCACTTCGCGAGCAAACTGTTTGAAGATACGCTGAGAGGCTGGGGCTTGAGCTCCGCCTAGGATGCAGGCGATTGCGCGAGGCTCTTGGAAGCCCCCATCCCCCTCGTCTTGGTGGCGGTCTTCATTCCTTCTTGGCTGAGGCGGCAACGGCGGCAAGCCTGGGTTGCCATGAGGGCGATCCTCACGTGGCTGGTCCCTCCAGTCCCCCTCGCGAGGCGGGTCACGCCAGCGGTCCTCGCGAGGTTGGTCAGGCCAGCCTTGACGTGGGCCACGATCTTCCCAGCATCCCGGGTTCCTTCCTCCTCCTCGGCCGTAGCCCCGGTCAGCACGGTCAGGGCGTCGGCCGACTCTTCCTTCTCGCACGGCGCGGAGTTCTTGGCATTCATTGGTGTTGTGGGTGTGGAGGTCGTGGTACACACAGTATCGGCTGCCCCTGGAGGATTCGGGCAGATCCTTGCCCCGCTTGGTGTCCGGCTCTGCCGCGAGCACGGCAGCCCCGTTGCGCTTCACGTCCTTGGCCTTGGGCTTCTTCTCTTCTGGGTCTGCGGCAGGCAGCTCGAGGAGGGAGAGGCATCCCTCCTCAGCCCTGGCGCACTTGGTCGCCAGGTTGAACGGCTCTAGGGAGGTGCAGAGGTCTTCATGCATCGCCAACTCCTCCTTCATCTTGACGTCGCGCACGCCATCGGAGAAGGCCGAAATGATGGCTTCCTCGGACACCCTGGGGATCTTGAGGCGCGCACTGTTGAAGCGCTGGATGTACTTTTGCAGGGTCTCCCCAGGTTGCTGCTTGATGCGGCGCATGTTGCTCACGGCGGGAGGCCGGTCGCGGGTACCTTGGAAGTTGGCGATGAAGCGAGTACACATCTGGTCCCAGGAGGAGATCGTGCCTGGAGCCAGGTTCAGGAGCCAAGTGCGAGCACCCTCCTTCAGCGCCATGGGGAACCAGTTCGCCATGACCTTTTCGTCCCCGCTAGCAGCCTCAATTCCCAGCTCGTAAAGCTGAAGGAACTCTGTGGGATCAGTCGTGCCATCGTAGCGAGGGGGCAGGTCCGGCTTGAACTTGCTGGGCCATGCGACTCCGCACAGCTCGGCGGTGTAGGCGCGGCAGCCAGCGGTGGCCGTGGTAGGTTTTGGTTGAGGGAGAGCTTGGCCTTGTGGGTCCCCTTGCGCTGCAGCTGGGAGTAGCACAGGGTCTTGACGCGCCGGAGCCGGAGCGAGTCTCGGCGAACCGGGGCTGGGAGCGCCCGGGCGGCCTCTTGCGGTCGCGGGACTTCTTGGCAGCTCCGTTCCTGCTAGGCCGGCGCATGACGGAGCGGGTTCCGCCCAGGAGCTGCGCGCCTTGGGGCCATGGCATCTTCTTGGAAAGGAGGCGGCTGGAATGCCCCCGGAGCTTCATTGCCCACGCGGGGCGGAGTGCGGCGCAGCGGTGCGGAGGGCGCGGACGAGCTCGGCGACGCGGTCGAGCCACTCCTCGTAGACGTCGTCGACGGGGCGGTAGCGCAGGAGCTCGTTCGCCGCGATGAGCGCAGCTCGAGCCTCCAAGGGCGCGCGAAGCGCGTGCGATGAAGAACCGGCCGGGGTAAGCGACGGAGTGGCGGTGCGGCCATCCCGCCGCACGGACGGGTGCTGAGAGGATGCTTGCTGCTCGTTCCCCGCCGGGCCGGTGGCGGCGTTGACGGCGGGCGACGGGGAACGACGAGGACGCCCATCGACGGGGGCCGTCTGGACGGCGCGGGAAGCGATGGCGGCCTGGCGCTCGGCGTGGGCCCGACGAGCGTCATACATGGATGGGACGGTCGGAGGAGAGCGGAGCGGTGGAAGACGAATTCCGGCGCACCCCTACCTGGCGCGCCAAATGTCGGATCACGGGTTCCGGCCGACCCTTAAGGTTCGAACTCTGGGGTGTGCGCGGAGATCGTGCCCTCTACCTCTCCGTCTCGTAAGGATCTAACTACTGCAAGAACAACACAAGAGACACAGGGTTTATACTAGTTCGGGCCACCATTGTGGTGTAATACCCTACTCTAGTTTGTGGTGGGTGGATTGCCTCTTGGGCTGATGAGGAAGAACAGTACGAGAGAGAACAGCCTCGTGAGGGTCTATTCTTGGCTAGGGGATGAACTGCTAGGAGGAGTTCGATCGCCCTTCTTACTCTCTGAGTGTGTTGCTACGTTCTAGCTGGTTTCTCGGTGCTCTACTGGTTTCTTGGTACTCGATCCGATTGCCTACCCTGGGGGTGGCTAGTCCTATTTATAGGCAAAGGCCCTGGGCCTCTTCCCAAATATTGAGCGGGAAGGGCGCCAACAATTGGCCAATTTGAAGGGGAACATCTAGTACACTTATCCTGACTAAAGTTGGTCTTCGCCTGCCAAAGGCCCTCTGGTGACGCCGTCCTGGGCTCCATGGTGACCTCCTTCCCACCGTTGGACTGGTCCTGGTCTTGTTGCACCGAAATGGGTGCCCTTACTTGATCCTCTCGCCTGCGCTTGCGCCCTTTGCACCAAAGAGGAAAGGGAGACACTGCGCGGGCTGGCGCCCGCCTGGCACCCTTGGTCGTCATGGCTTGCGTCATGGGCACCTCGTGAGGTACCCGCCTTGATCTCTCCGCCTCCTCACGAGCCAGCCTAAGGAGGCCATGCTTGAGGAAGCGTCGTGTCGTCCGCCTCGCGAGGCTTGGCCCCTCGCGAGGGTCTTGAGCCTTGTGTTGATGAAGATGGGCTACACTGGGCCCCCATTTGAGCCACGCCGCGGGCCGCAGGCAGGCAAGTCTGGGGACCCCCGTTCCCAGAACGCCGACAGAGTCTTTATGCTCTCGAATATCGATCAGATAGTATGACCCGTTGTGCAGATTCTTGCTGACCACGAAAGGTCCCTCCCAAGGTGGGGATAACTTATGCATATCAGTCTGATCTTGGATGAGCCAAAGCACCAAATCTCCTTCTTGAAAGGTTCTGGTTCTAACTCGGCGACTGTGATAACGACGAAGATCCTGTTGGTAAATCGCCGAGCGGGCAGCTGCTATGTCACGCTCTTCATCCAACCGGTCCAAAGCGTCTTGTCGTGCTGTCTCGTTGTCCGCTTCAACATAAGCCGCCACACGAGGTTAATCATGATGGATATCACTGGGGAGAACCGCCTCCGCTCCATAGACCATGAAGAACGGTGTGTATCCTGTTGATCTGTTGGGTGTGGTATTGATGCTCCATAGCACAGATGGTAACTCTTCTACCCAACAACCCGGTGTTCTCTGCAAAGGAACCATAAGTCGGGGCTTGATGCCTCTCAAGATCTCCTGATTAGCTCTTTCTGCTTGACCATTGGACTGTGGGTGCGCCACTGATGAAACGTCAAGTTGGATGTGCTCACGTTCGCAGAACTCCTTCATGGCACCTTTGGACAAATTGGTACCATTATCTGTGATGATACTGTGTAGAAAGCCAAACCGGAAAATCACTTTTTTGATGAACTGAACCGCCGTGGCCGCATCACACTTTCTAACAGGTTCTACCTCCACCCACTTTGTAAACTTGTCAACCGCCACCAGGAGGTGGGTCTTCTTGTCCTTGGACCTGTTGAAAGGCCCAACCATATCTAGCCCCCAATTCGCAAACGGCCAAGTGATTGGAATCATTCTCAATTCTTGAGCCGGTACGTGAGCACGTCTTGAAAACTTTTGGCAATCGTCACATCGTCTGACCAGATCCTCCGCATCAGCATGAGCAGTTAACCAATAGAAGCCATGGCGGAACGCTTTAGCCACCAATGATTTTGAACCGGCGTGGTGACCACAATCTCCTTCGTGGATCTCACGCAAAATTTCACAGCCTTCTTCAGGGGACACACAGCGTTGAAACGCCCCTGATACACTGCAATGATGCAACTCGCCATTAACAATAGTCATGGACTTGGACCGCCGGATTATCTGCCGGGCCAAAGTCTCATCCT
Source organism: Aegilops umbellulata (assembly GCA_032464435.1). Classification (NCBI taxonomy): domain Eukaryota; kingdom Viridiplantae; phylum Streptophyta; class Magnoliopsida; order Poales; family Poaceae; genus Aegilops; species Aegilops umbellulata. The sequence continues at coordinate 296,114,681 of CP136060.1, forward strand.
TTGGTAACTCGCCCCGGTTCATGTACGCCAGGTAAGGAAGCGTCCAATCCGGAATTACATGAAGAGCTGCCACCAATTGAGCCTCCGGATCAGGAATAACCAAATCCACTTCACCAGGGAGCTTGACCGACGGGTTGTGCAGCACATCCAGAAAAACATTGGGCGGGACCGGTTTGCGCTGAGAGCCCAGCCGGCTTAAAGCGTCCGCCGCTTCATTCTTCCGTCGGTCCACGTGGTCCACCTGATAGCCTTTAAAGTGACCTGCAACGATATCCACCTCACGACGATATGCTGCCATGAGTGGGTCCTTGGAATCCCAAGTGCCAGACACTTGTTGAGCCACGAGGTCCGAGTCACCGAAGTACTTAACTCGACTTAGATTCATCTCCTTAGCCATTCGGAGACCATGGAGCAAGGCTTCATACTCAGCTGCATTGTTAGTACAAGGGAACATTAAGCGGAGAACGTAACAAAACTTATCACCTCGTGGGGAAGTTAACACGACTCCAGCCCCTGAGCCTTCCAATTGCCTGGATCCATCAAAATGGATGGTCCAGTATGTGTGATCCGGCTTTTCTTCAGGTGCTTGCAATTCCGTCTAATCATTGATGAAATCAACAAGTGCTTGAGACTTAACCGCCGTTCGAGGCACGTACTTCAACCCGTGCGGCCCAAGCTCTATAGCCCACTTGGCAATCCGGCCAGTCGCTTCTCGGTTCTGGATGATATCGCCCAAGGGAGCAGAACTGACCACCGTAATGGGGTGCCCTTGAAAGTATTGCTTAAGCTTCCGGCTTGCCATAAAAACTCCATATACCAGCTTCTGCCAATGCGGATACCTTTGCTTGGACTCAATAAGTACCTCGCTGATATAATAGACCAGACATTGAACCGGATGCTCCTTGCCTGCCTCTTTTTGCTCACCACAATGGCCACACTGACCGCACGAGCATTAGCAGCAACATATAGCAGCAACGGCTCCTTGTCAATGGGAGCGGCGAGCACGGGCGGATTGGCCAATTGCCGCTTTAAGTCCTCAAATGCCTTATCAGCAGCAGAACTCCAGACGAATTGATCCGCCTTCTTCAACATCTGATACAAAGGGATTGCCTTCTCACCAAGGCGGCTGATGAACCGGCTCAACGTGGCAATCCGGCCTGCCAGGCGTTGAACATCATTGATACACTTAGGTTTAGCCAGGGAGGTGATGGTTGTGATCTTCTCCGGATTAGCCTCGATTCCCCTGTTGGACACCAGAAAACCCAATAACTTGCCTGTCGGTACACCGAAGACACACTTGGCCGGATTAAGCATCATCTGGTACGTCCTCAGGTTACCAAAGGTTTCTTTCAAGTCATCAACCAGAGTCTCCTTCTCCCTTGACTTAACCACGATGTCATCCACGTAAGCATGTACATTACGGCCAATTTGCTTGTGAAGACAATTTTGTACACGCCGTTGATAGGTTTCCTGGGCACTCTTGAGCCCAAAGGGCATAGACACATAGCAGAAGGCTCCAAAGGGAGTTATGAATGCCGTCTTCTCCTGGTCCTTAACTGCCATTTTGATCTGATGATAGCCGGAATATGCATCCAGAAAACTCAAACGCTCACAACCCGCCGTAGCATCAATAATTTGATCAATACGGGGGAGGGCAAAAGGGTCTTCTGGACAAGCCTTATTAAGATCTATGTAATCCACACACATGCGCCAGGTGCCATTTTGTTTAAGGACCAGCACCGGATTAGCAAGCCACTCAGGGTGGAAAACTTCAATAATAAAGCCAGCTGCTAAGAGCCTGGCTACCTCTTCTCCAATAGCCTTGCGTCTTTATTCGTTAAACCGGTGGAGGAACTGTTTCACCGGTTTGTATTTAGGATCCACATTAAGAGTGTGCTCAGCGAGTTGCCTCGGTACACCTGGCATGTCAGAGGGCTTCCATGCAAAAATGTCCCGATTCTCACGGATGAACTCGATGAGCGTGCTTTCCTATTTCGGATCCAAGTTGGCACTGATGCTGAACTGCTTGGACGAATCGCCAGGCACGAAGTCAACTAGTTTAGTTTCAGCTACCGATTTGAACTTCAGGGCCGGATCATGCTCCGTAGTTGGCTTCTTCAACGGAGTCATGTCTGCCGGATCAACATTGTCCTTATAAAATTTCAGCTCCTCGGTGGCACAAACCGACTCTGCGTAGGCCGCATCTCCTTCCTCGCACTCCAAAGCGACTCTACGGCTTCCGTGAACCATTATTGTCCCCTTGTGACCCGGCATCTTGAGCTGCAAATACACATAACAGGGCCGTGCCATGAACTTGGCGTAGGCCGGTCGCCCAAATAGGGCGTGATATGGACTTTGGATTTTTACCACTTCAAACGTCAATGTCTCCGACCTGGAATCATGATCATCTCCAAAGGCCACTTCCAGAGCTATCTTGCCAACAGGATATGCTGACTTGCCAGGGACCACACCATGGAACACCGTATTGGACGGTTTGAGATTTTTATCTGTTAGTCCCATATGACGGAAGGTCTCATAGTACAAGATATTGATGTTGCTCCCTCCATCCATGAGCACCTTGGTGAACTTGTAACCTCCCACCTAAGGAGCCACTACTAAAGCCAACTGACCCGGATTGTCAACCCGGGGAGGATGATCCTCTCTGCTCCATATGATTGGCTGTCAGACCAACGTAGATAATGGGGCACGGCCGGTTCAACAGAGTTGACTGCCCGCTTCTGAACCTTCCGGTCTCGCTTGTCCAAGCTAGTGGTGAAGACATGGTACTGTCCACTATTCAACTGCTTTGGGTTGCTCTGGTAACCCGATTGTTGCCGCTGTTGGTTGTAACCACCCTGGTTATTCTAATTATTTTGATTTTTATGTCCGCCCGGATTACCATTAAATCCTAAACCGGAATTTCCTCCACCGTAACCCGTCCCGGATCCTGAGCCACCGCCGGAGCCGTGATGATACCGGAAAGCATTAGAATTCTTGAACTCCTGCATAATGTAGCAATCCTTCCAAAGGTGGTTTGTTGGCACCTCCTTCGTCCCATGCTTAGGGTTAGGTGCTCCACTGCGATTCGGCGGTTTACCCTTGCGTCGCTGGCCCTTGTCCTGCGCATTGGTATTAGCCACAAAGTCCATGTTGCCATCCGCTTTACGCTTGCCTCCGCTACCATTGCCTGCCGAGTGATGCTGCTGACCTTTGGAGTTGTTGTTCTTCTTTCCCTTCCCTGCCTTGTCATCATTAGACTCGGGATCCTTGGTACTATCAGAATCAGCATACTTTACCAAAGCAGCCATGAGGGTCCCCATGTCAGTGCAATGGCGCTTCATCCGTCCCAACTTCAGCTTTAGGGGCCCAAACCGGCAGTTGCCTTCTAGGGTTATGACTACGGTATCAGCGTTGATGCGGTCTGACGAATGCAACACTTGTGAGACCCGGCACACCCAATGAGTCGTCGATTCTCCTTCCTCCTGGACACAGGCAGCTAAGTCCACTATCGACATAGGATTCTTACATGTATCCTTGAAATTACTGATAAACCGGGCTCGTAATTGGGTCCATGAACTGATAGAATTGGCCGGTAAGCTTTTTAACCAAGTACGGGCCATTCCTTCGAGCATCATGGTGAAGTACTTCGCACATGCCGCATCATCCACATCAAGCATCTCCATGGCCATCTCATAGCTCTCCACCCACGTCTCTAGAGGTTGATCCACCGTGTAATTTGGTACCTTGCGCGGGCCTTTGAAATCCTTGGGCAGGCGCACATTGCGTAAAGCGGGGACAAGGCAAGGCACCCCCAAAGAACTAGAAGTAACACCAGGCTCGACCGAGGTAGTTGGACGAACCGGCATAAGCTGCTGAGCCTGATACTATGCGGCTAACTTGGCCTCCCTGCGCGCTCGGGCCCGGTCCACCACTTCCTGAGCGTTACCAGCACCACCCGCCGGGTTGTTGCCGCGGGGTGCCCCACGTCGTTCATTACTTGATACGGTCGGTTCATCCATATGCCTGCTATAGCTCCGGCTTGGACGAGGGGTTGAGTGGATCCGGTCGCGGCTGTACGAGTATGCTTCCTGTTGGACCAAAGCTGTCCTAAGAAGCTCCTTGACCCGGCGCGTTTCTACCGCCTGTGGCGAGTCACCTTCAATTGGAATGGCCTCCAGTCATGCAGCAGCTGCAACAAGATTGTCCATCGGGTTGGAGTAGTGACCCGGAGGTGTTGGAACAGCCTGAGGTACAACAATGTTATGACGAGGCAGATCCATCAAACGGGGCTGAACCGGCACGCCGGTCCCAGGAGCTTCCGCCCGGTTTACCGCCGGCGGATTACTGGTTCCTGCTCCTGGGGTGTTGAAAAGGTCTCTGGCCTCGAAAACCGAAGGTAAACGGGATCGGTACTTCCTATTCATGACTTCATGCAACGAGTTCTGGTCCAACATGAGCCTGTAGGCTTGTGCATCTAAAGCGGCCCGTTCCGCAGCCATCCTCGTATTTTCAGCTGCCAGGTCTGCCTTGGCCTGAGTGATCTGTTCCCTCACTTTTGCGATCTCCGCATTGTGGATGTCCTGATCCGCCGGGTTAGCCTCTTCCATAAGCGCGGCCAATGCATCAAACAGATCCGATAAAACTTGAGCCGGCGGGCGCACAGAGCCTCCTGCCCCGGCAGCCATCGCTGCTACTGAACCGGAGGTCATTGCCGCAGCGGTCGAAGAATGAAGTGCTGCTTGTGTAACGGCCATGAATATTCCAACCCGGTTGGGCAGATCAGAGGGGTCCGAAATACTGTCGCCATCGGAACAGCCCCCAATCCGGCCATTTTGTAGTTGATACAGAGATTCGGTTTCTCCGGTTGATGACTCGTCGCCAGAGTAAACGACGGTCTCGCCACCAGATTCCGATTCGTTCTCATAACTTCCTCCATGGATGACTCCCACGAAGGCACGCTTCACGGCCGGTTTAACCTGGGCGGATCGCGCATGCTGAGCCGTCTCGACAAGGTCGGTGCAGATGTCCGGCTCAGGGCCCGGTTCACCGATCTTGCCGATGAAAACGTGTATGCCACCAAAGGGGACCCGATACCCGTACTCAATTGAGCCGGCCTCAGGGCCCCAGCCTGCATCGTCGATGTAGAGCTTGCCGCGACGACTCTTAGTCATCCGGCCCACAACATAGCCCTCGAGTCCTTCGAAGCGGCCCTCCAAGAACTTGAAACCACCGTGCGATGGCCCCATGATGGGCGCCAACTATCGTGGTTTTGTCACGGCAGATGTCCTAGAGAAAGGACTTAGTCGTGGAGCCATCGCAACGGGTTAGCTTGAAGGGGTTAAAGCGGACACAGGGACATAGAGAGTTTATACTAGTTCGGCCCCTTCGATGAAGGTAAAAGCCTACGTCTAGTTGTGATGGAATTGATGGGGTTTCGATGACTAGGGAGCAAACAAGCTTCGCCTAAGTCTCGAGTTGTTGTCTGTTGTTCTGAACCGCCGCCGGGTCGTCCCCTTATATACACGGGTGACGCCCGTTGGTTCACAGAGTCCCACCACCGGTTCATATTCGTATCCGGGTTGGTCTCTCCTTATTCCTATCTTACAATACAAGTTTACACACAGACGCCGGTTTACGGCTACAAGTCTTAAACCGACTACGGGCCTCAGGCCCTCATCTATCTTCTTGGGCTTTAATACTCTTGAGCTACTGATGAAGTTAACCCGGCCCAAATAGTCCGGTTTACGCCCAGTAGTAATATCCCCAACAGGTACCATCTGCATCACTGTTGCCACGTACTCTTCCTTACGTTGAGCAATATGATACAGAGAAGGATACCGGAGAGCTAGTGGCGTATCACCTAACCACGTATCCTCCCAAAACCTCATCGTTGAGCCGTCCCCAACACTAAACTTCACCCTATGGAAGAAAGTATCCTTCACTCGCATGAGTCCCTTCCAAAAGGGTGAATCATTAGGTCTTACGGTAACCTGGGCTAGAGTTTTGGAGTGTAAATACTTGTTGCGTAGAATCTGGGCCCACATTCCTTCAGAATGCAGCGATAATCAATATAACCACTTACTCAACAAGCATTTATTTTTCACCTTGAGGTTTTCAATCCCAAGACCCCCCTGGTCCTTTGGTCGACAAATAATATCCCATCTTGCCAGACGATATTTTGTCTTAACCTCGTCCGATTACCAAAAGAATCGAGATTGATAGAAGTCTAATCTCTTGCGTACCCCTTTGGGTATTTCGAAAAAAGACAGGAGGAACATCGGCATGCTCGTTAGTACCGAATTAATTAATATTAGCCGTCCTCCATATGACATAAGCTTGCCCTTCCAGCAGCTAAGTTTGTTCTCGAATCGATCCTCGATACATTTCCATTCTTTATTAGTCAATTTCCTATGATGTATTGGAATGCCAAGATAACTAAAGGGAAGCGATCCGAGTTCACAACCGAACAGGTGCTTGTATTCTTCTTGGTCATCTTTGGCCCTTCCAAAGCAGAAAAGTTCACTTTTGTGGAAATTGATCTTCAACCCCGATAATTGCTCAAAGAGACAAAGGATGAGTTTCATGTTTCGAGCTTGAGCAATGTCATGTTCCATAAATAATATTGTGCCATCCGCATATTGTAGGATGGATACCCCCCCATCCACCAGATGGGGGACTAGTCCACCAATTAGCCCCTTTTCCTTGGCCCGGCCTATGAGTACTGCCAACATGTCTGCCATAATATTAAATAGTATTGGGGATATTGGGTCACCCTGCCTCAGGCCTTTATGCGTTTGAAAATAATGGCCAATGTCATCATTAACCTTTATTCCAACACTGCCTTTCTGGACAAAAGAATCCACCCGATTCGTCCAGGACTCATTGAAACCTTTTATGCGCATAGCTTGCTGTAAAAAAGGCCACTTGACTTTATCATAAGCCTTCTCAAAATCCACTTTGAATATCACTCCATCGAGTTTCTTCGAGTGGATTTCATGTAAGGTTTCATGTAAGACAACTACCCCTTCTAGTATGTGTCTTCCAGGCATAAAGGCAGTTTGACTTGGTTGCGCCACCGAGTGTGCCACCTTTGTCAGCCTGTTGGTGGCCACTTTCGTAAAGATTTTGAAACTGACATTCAATAAGCATATGGGCCTGAACTATTCGATGCGGATAGCCTCCTCCTTTTTAGGTAGAAGAGTGATCGTGCCAAAGTTCAGATGGAACAGTTGAAGGTGCCCATTAAAAAGATCATGAAACATAGGCATAAGATCATCTTTCACAATATGCCAACATTTCTTATAAAATTCTGCCAGGAACCCATCTGGTCTCGGTGACTTGTTTGGTTTCATTTGATCTATCGCCTCAAACACCTCCTTCTCAGTAAAAGGAGCAGAAAGGATCTCATTCTCCTCTGACTGCAACTGAGGGATATTTGCCCGTACACTCTCATCTAGAGTCACGGTGTTATCCTTCGGAGGACCAAACAACTGCTTGTAATAGTTGGAGATATAAAGCTTCAAATTCTCATGTCCAACAACTGTTTCCTCATCCTGTTCTAGCTGAATGATTTTTTTCTCCTATGCTTTCCATTCGCAATCATATGAAAAAATTGTGTATTGTCATCTCCTTTTACCACCTTAAGAACTTTGGCACGCAATGCCCACTTCATTTCTTCTTCTCTAAGTAACGAACGCAATTTGGCCTCGGCGTCCGACTTGCAAGCTTGCTCAGTCGGGTCCAGCAAATTCATTTCCGCTCGTATATCTAGCGTCTGAATTAACTGGAGAAGCCTCTCCTTCTCTTTTGTAATAGATCCCACTCTCATTTTTAGCCCAACCCCTCAAGAATTGTCTCAAGTGTCTGATTTTGTTTTGCCAGCATTCCACGCTAGATGTGCCCTGCACTGGTTTAGCCCACTCTCTTGCCACCATCTCAATGGAATTCTCTTTTACGAACTAGCTTAATTCGAACGAGAAAATATTTTTATTACCAATGTGCGTGGCGTTCCCTGAATCAACTAACAGGGGCGTGTGGTCCAATATCGCCCGTTGCATCGCGTGCACCGATACTAAGGGGTACTTCTGTTCCCATTCCACACTCGCCAGAACCCTATCGAGCTTCTCGTACGTAGGAGTAGGAAGAGAATTTGCCCAGGTAAATTGTCTTCCTAAGAGTTCAATCTCCCTAAGATTAAGACTCTCAATGATCATATTGAACATAAAAGACCACCGTCCATCAAAATGATCATTGTTCTATTCTTCCTTCCTCCTAATGATATTAAAACCGCCTCCTACCAAAATTGGCAATAGTTCATCTCCACAAATCCATACCAGATCTGCTAAGAACTTCGGCTTAAACTCTGGTTGAGCAGCCCCATATACTGCCACTAAGGCCCAACGGAACCCATCCAATTTGTACCTAACCCTGAACTTCACCTCATAGTCTCCTCTTACTACGTTTATAACCTCAAGAGTTTCACACTTCACTCCCAAGAGAATCCCACCGGATCGCCCTCTTGGCGGAAGGCAGTGCCAGTCAAAGGCAACTCCCGCTATAAGTGAGCCTAAGAATTGTGGCGTGAAGTTATCTCTACCCGTCTCCAGAAGAGAGATAAACTCTAATTTATCCTCTATAGTTGTTTCTGCAAGGAACCGTTGTTTAGCCAGACCTCTCCTACTCAAAAAGATCCCTTTCATAGTTCATCATAGAATTTTTTCTTCAGTTTCACTCTCGCACTCCTACGGACCGCCGACGCTGGAAAGATCTTCCTCTTCTAGGGTCGTTTAGGTTTGTTCAATACTGGCATGTCCGCATCAGGAGCCATTACTTCCGGTGACCCCTCCAAACTAGATAAGGCCTCGCTTGACAGCGTAGTCTCTACCCCTCCTACCTCCTCATCGACCTCCGATGCAGGCATCATCTCATCACAAAAATTCACAAGTGTGGGGACACTCAAATTTTGAATATCGGCATCAGACATAGGTTTAACCGCCGCTAATTGACGTATCAACTCAGAGGCTCTCTCAGCCTCTAGGTCTAAGATGTCATTAACAGATTTAACAATTTCGACCCCATTTGCCCCTAGCGAGATTCCTATGTCATGAGCTCTACTCATAATCTCATGCTCAGAAAAATGCAGAATAGAGCAATGCTTATTAACCGACATGCTTGTCTGGGCCTCGAAGTCCCTAAGCTTGGCGGCATTTGGCAAAGTTGGGTGCTGCTCAAGTGCAAAATCTTCATGTGGCTCGCTAGCCAACACCGCCTTTGGACTTCCGACCGTCGAGCTCGACATGGTCTCCAAGACACGCCTTCGGCCTGCTACACGTGCATGCAAGACGAGGACAATCCCGACCACATCCTTGCACATTGTGGTTATGCGAGAGGGGTGTGGCACTCGTGCTTCAATGAATGGAGGCTCAACATTCCAATCCCATCTACAGGTGTCACCTTCTTGCAATGGTGGCTAGACCAAAGGATGCACTTCAATGGCAAGCTGAGAAGAGGATTCGAGTCCATCACGATTCTAATTGCTTGGGCCCTATGGAAGCAGTGCAATGCACAAGTTTTCAACAATGTATCGAGACAAAGATCGGTTGTGCAACTTAAGACAGAGATCCTAGATGAGATAGATGATTGGAGGAAGGCCGCACTAGGCGGAGTTGGTGCTTTAGATCCTTTTGCGAGAGAGTAGCTGTAGTTGCTAGGGCGTAGGCGTTGTGTGGGTTCTCCCTACGATTTGTTCGCATCTCGTCAGGGCTCTTGTACATATTATTCTGCCTTCTATAAAAATACGGTATGCCATTGACATACTCTCAAAAAAAAGTAAAGCGGAATTTTGGTGCATGGAAGCAACGAAGCACGTTATTTTGAACTGCTAAAAAGAAGGTGCTTCAAATATTTGAAAAAAAATGATTTATTTTACATGAATACGCATGCATGTGGTCTAAGTACCTGTGAAATTTCGTTCAATAATACGTTGTGCTATGTGCAGTGCAAAAAAGACAAAATTTCAGCCAAAAAATAACAAGAAACAAGCCACTAATTTGCACGTATTTTATCTTTTTGTGTCTTTTACATGTCAGCAGGTATGTTGCTGAAGATTTGGCCCGTTATACTGCACTGCTATATGTGCATGCACACAAAAAAAATGAAAATTTTCAAGCCGTATTCAAAACCAAGGCACTATGTGCCCACGCTCAGATGTCAATTTTCTCGTTTTGCGTCTCTATACAGCTACCGAATCTGATGATTGAATGAAGTTGTCGTACATCTTTTTCTTTATCTCTTTTGCTCGATGATGATCGGTTCTTCTGCTCAAATCCAAATCTAAATACTCGGCTCATAGTTTTTACTTTCCCCGTAAAGAAATCTAAGAGTATTTAAATCACTACTTTCGTGATCTAAACGCTATTATAATTCTTTACAGAGGGAGTATTAAACAGTTTGTCTTTGAAAATGTTACAGTTTTCAGTTTCCAATAGTAAGTGAACTATGTGGTGAGGCACCATAATACTCCTTTGCCCCTCCATATGGTCTATATAGTTTCATCTGGAGATTTTCAGTCATTGCAGGTACACTAACTGGTGAGCCATACAGAGTTGTCGACAATTTCTTTTCAACTAGTAGTCGGCCTGTCGGATCCGACGTGGCGGACGCGCCCAAGCCTTCCCATGTCCGTCCTAGAGATTGGATATGAGGGGTGCCGGTCAACCCGGGCGTATAGGGCTGGTGTGAGGAGCCCGTCTAGGTCGGGCTTTTTCAACTGGTCGGTGATCGGGCCGTCCGCCCGGGCATATAGTGGGAGGGGGTGGGGGTGCCCGGCTGTAGATGCTCTTAGCATGAGTAAACTTTCATGTTGTTAGGAATTTGAATGATAGTATGGCTACAACAACTACCTCTTGTATTCTCTCAAAAATTTTAGACCAATTTGATGAAAGCAATCAAAATGAATGCTCATGGTAAACCCTATTGACAAATCTAACATCTCACGATCAACAGAAAGCCCGATAGAAAAGGTAGTGACTCTATCAGGATATTTTCTATAACATCAAAAATAGGTCATGACTCATATAAATACATCTTGGTAACGTTTGCGTTGGCCTATCATCTAGATTTTTCTATCAACAGTTTCTAGAAATTAAGCGTGTTCTATATAATTGTCTTCTTTCACCCAAGATGCTAGCTTGCGATAATGTTCTGTGTGACCTTGAATCCACTGCATATTTTTTTCCAGCTTGAATCCTCTGTATCCCAATAATGCAGAGGAGAACAAATTATACAGTTAACATGGATCGGTGATGTCATCCCATAAAGCTTTCAGCTTGTTCTTCATGATGGTAAATCTTAATTTTTAATGTCAAGCTATGCAATAGTACAAAGAAGTATCACTTCACTCTCAGTTTCATTCATACAGTAAGTGTAGTATGTTTGTTTCCATTATCATCAACTCATTTTATCTTATATACAACGATATAATCACAAATCTAAAACCTAAGAGGCCTTACCAATAGATCATAACAAACTCAATCAAAACATTAGAAATTGCAAACTATAATACAAAATTTCTTTGAGCAGAAAAAAACCGTACAAATTTATAAGATAATTCAACATTGTTCATTTATGGTCATATGTCAATATATGTATTATCAATAAGTACAGAAGCTCTAGGATTAATCAATCTTCCTTCAGTATAAGATCCCTCTGATGTTGTCGATGCAACAATAAAGAAGCTAGAATAAGAGAAAATGATACTCAGGGAGACTGGAAAAAATAATCACACTGCTACATGATCTTGGAGAGAACAAATGTAAATATATGATTTTCAACCATCCAGTCCAGCCACACTCAAACTAACCTTTTCAGGTATTACTAATTGAAAACCACCTTGGAATTACATGCAAGTTTTCAGTTTAACCGTCTTGAAATTATCTGCAAACAAGAAATACAACCAACTGAGTCGAGATCAAGAAAGATAAGGGGGGATGGAACCTATGTAGTGGAACATCAAGAAATACAACCAACTGCAAACAAGAAATTATCTGCACCCGGAATATGTTGGCCTGTATAGCGAAACAGACCTAGCACACAAACAAGAGGTTTAATATGATAGACCTTGTCGAGAAATCATAAAAAAGCGGTGAAACCCCCATAAAAAGAATCCAAAATCTAAAAAGTGGCCGCACACCTTTTAGAGGAAACGAGCGGCCTGGCTCACAGCACATGCATGTCTAATTTTTTTGTCCGCTAGTGCATGTGACTACAGCATTAAATGTCTTCACACTGTCCCTTTACTTTGGAAAACGACCAGATCCATATGTATTTATTTCGGGTTTTCAAAAATTCAAAAAGCCATATCTTCCAAACCGCACATCAGAATTCAAATCTATTTCCATCCTCCGAATCCTCGCGACGAGATCTTTGAAACTAGATCCCTCATGGGTATGTTTTGACGAAAAAAATTGATGCCAACTTTGAGGCTATATGGTGCAACTTTAATACTGCATGATGCAACTGTTTTTCAAAACCACATTTAGAGCTACATGATCGAACTTCCAATGAGGTTACAACATGGCAACCATAACAACCGACTTTTGAGATGTGCAACTAGTCTACTGCCTTGGTCAACTGTTGGAGAACGTAGTAATTTCAAAATTTTCCTATGCACACGCAAGATCATGGTGATGCATAGCAACGAGAGGGGAGAGTGTTGTCTACGTACCCTCGTAGACCGAAAGCGGAAGCGTTATATCAACGCGGTTGATGTAGTCGTACGTCTTCACGATCCGACCGATCCAAGCACCGTTACTCCGGCACCTCCGAGTTCTTGGCACACGTTCGGCTCGATGACGTTCCCCGGGCTCCGATCCAGCAAAGCTTCGGGGAAGAGTTACGTCAGCACGATGGCGTGGTGACGATCTTGATGTTCTACTGTCGCAGGGCTTCGCCTAAGCACCGCTACAATATGACCGAGGTGGAATATGGTGGAGGGGGGCACCGCACACGGCTAAGGAACGATCTCAATGATCAACTTGTGTGTCCATGGGGTGCCCCCTGCCCCCGTATATAAAGGAGCAAGGGAGGGAGGAGGCCGGCCCTAGGTTTGGGCGCGCCAGGGGAGTCCTACTCCCACCGGGAGTAGGATTCCACCTTTCCTAGTCCAACTAGGTCAAGGGGGGAAAGAGGGGAAGAGGGGAAGGAAGGGAGAGAGGGGTCGCGCCCCAAACCCCTTGTCCAATTCGGACTGGGCTTGGGAGGGGCGCGCTCCACCTCCTGGTCCTTCCCACTAAGGCCCATCAAGGCCCATTGCTTCTTCCTCGTATTCCCGTAACTCCCCGGTACCTCCGAAAATACCCGAACCACTCAGAACCCTTCCGATGTCCGAATATAGTCGTACAATATATCGATCTTTACGTCTCGACCATTTCGAGACTCCTCGTCATGTCCCCGATCTCATCCGGGACTCCGAAATCCTTCGGTACATCAAAACTCATAAATTCATTATATAACTGTCATCGAAACCTTAAGCGTGCGGACCCTACGGTTCGAGAACAATGTAGACATGACCGAGACACGTCTCCGGTCAATAACCAATAGCGGGACCTGGATGCCCATATTGGCTCCTACATATTCTACGAAGATCTTTATCGGTCAGACCGCATAACAACATACGTTGTTCCCTTTGTCCATCGGTATGTTACTTGCCCGAGATTCGATCGTCGGTATCCAATACCTAGTTCAATCTCGTTACCGACAAGTCTCTTTACTCGTTCCATAATACATCATCCTGTAACTAACTCATTAGTTGCAATGCTTGCAAGGCTTAAGTGATGTGCATTACCGAGAGGGCCCAGAGATACCTCTCCCACAATTGGAGTGACAAATCCTAATCTCGAAATACGCCAACCCAACATCTACCTTCGGTGACACCTGTAGTACTCCTTTATAATCACCCAGTTACGTTGTGACGTTTGGTAGCACCCAAAGTGTTCCTCCGGCAAACGGGAGTTGCATAATCTCATAGTCAAAGGAACATGTATAAGTCATGGATAAAAGCAACAGCAACATAATAAACGATCGGGTGCTATGCTAATGGAATGGGTCATGTCAATCAGATCATTCAACTAATGATGTGACCTTGTTAATCAAATGACAACTCCTTTGTCCATGGTTAGGAAACTTAACCATCTTTGATTAACAAGCTAGTCAAGTAGAGGCATACTAGTGACACTCTGTTTGTCTATGTATCCACACATGTATTATGTTTCCAGTTAATACAATTCTAGCATGAACAATAAACATCTATCATGATATGTAAGGAAATAAATAATAACTTTATTATTGCCTCTAGGGCATATTTCCTTCAGTCTCCCACTTGCACTAGAGTCAATAATCTAGGTCACATCACCATGTGATTAACTCGATAGTTCACATCATCATGTGATTAACACCCATAGTTCACATCGCCATGTGACCAACACCCAAAGGGTTTGCTAGATTCAGTAATCTAGTTCACATCGCTATGTGATTAACACCCAAAGAGTACTACGGTGTGATCATGTTTTGCTTGTGAGAGAAGTTTAGTCAACGGGTCTGCCACATTCAGATCCGTTATGTATTTTGCAATTTTCTATGTCTACAATGCTCTGCACGGAGCTACTCTAGCTAATTGCTCCCACTTTCAATATGTATCTAGATCGAGACTTAGAGTCATCCAGATCGGTGTCAAAACTTGCATCGACGTAACCCTTTACGATGAACCTTTTGTCACTTCCATAATCGAGAAACATATCCTTATTCCACTAAGGATAATTTTGACCGTTGTCCAGTGATCTGCTCCTAGATCACTATTGTACTCCCTTGCCAAACTCAGTATAGGGTACACAATAGATCTGGTAAACAGCATGGCATACTTTATAGAACCTATGGCCGAGGCATAGGGAATGACTTTCATTCTCTTTCTATCTTCTGTCGTGGTCAGGCTTTGAGTCTTACTCAATTTCACACCTTGTAACACAGGAAAGAACTCTTTCTTTGACTGTTCCATTTTGAACTACTTCAAAATCTTGTCAAGGTATGTACTCATTGAAAAAACTTATCAAGCGTCTTGATCTATCTCTATAGATATTGATGCTCAATATGTAAGCAGCTTCACCGAGGTCTTCCTTTGAAAAACTCCTTTCAAACACTCCTTTGTGCTTTACAGAATAATTCTACATTATTTCTGATCCACAATATGTCATACATATACTTATCAGAAATGTTGTAGTTCTCCCACTCACTTTCTTGTAAATACAAGCTTCACCGCAAGTCTGTATAAAACTATATGCTTTGATCAACTTATCAAAGCGTGTATTTCAACTCCGAGATGCTTGCACCAGTCCACAGATGGATCGCTAGAGCTTGCATATTTTGTTAACACCTTTAGGATTTACAAAACCTTCTGGTTGCATCATATACAACTCTTCTTTAATAAATCCATTTAAGGAATGCAGTTTTGTTTATCCATTTGCCAGATTTCATAAAATGCGGCAATTGCTAACATGATTCGGACAGACTTAAGCATAGATACGAGTGAGAAACTCTCATCATAGTCAACACCTTGAACTTGTCGAAAACCTTTTGTGACAATTCTAGCTTTGTAGATAGTAACACTACTATCAGCGTCCGTCTTCCTCTTGAAGATCCATTTAATCTCAATGGCTTGCCGATCATCGGGTAAGTCAATCAAAGTCCATACTTTGTTCTCATACATGGATCATATCTCAGATTTCATGGCCTCAAACCATTTCGCGGAATCTGGGCTCATCATCGCTTCCTCATAGTTCGCAAGTTCGTCATGGTCTAGTAACATGATTTCCAGAACAGGATTACCGTACCACTCTGGTGCGGACCTTACTCTGGTTTACCTACGAGATTCGGTAGTAACTTGATCTTGAAGTTACATGATCATTATCATTAGCTTCCTTACTAATTGGTGTAGTAATCACAAGAACAGATTTCTGTGACGAACTACTTTCCAATAAGGTAGAAGGTACAATTACCTTATCAAGTTTTCTACTTTCCTCCCACTCACTTCTTTCAAGAGAATCTCCTTCTCTAGAAAGGATCCATCTTTAGCAACGATTTTGCCTTCGGATCTGTGATAGAAAGTGTACCCAACAATCTCCTTTGGGTATCCTATGAAGACGCATTTCTCCGATTTGGTTCGAGCTTATCATGATGAAACTTTTTCACATAAGCATCACAACTCCAAACTTTAAGAAACAACAACTTTGGTTTCTTGCCAAACCACAGTTCATACGGTGTCGTCTCAACGGATTTAGATGGTGCCCTTTTAATGTGAATGCAGCTGTCTCTAATGCATAAACCCCAAAACGATAGTGGTAGATCGGTAAGAGACATCATAGATCGCACTATATCTAATAAAGTACGGTTATGACGTTCGGATACACCATTACACTGTGGTGTTCCAGGTGGCACGATTTTGTGAAACTATTCCACATTGTTTTAACTGAAGACCAAACTCGTAACTCAAATATTTGTCTCTGCGATCAGATCGTAGAAACCTTATTTTCTTGTCACGATGATTTTTCACTTCACTCTGAAATCTTTTTGAACTTTTCAAATGTTTCAGACTTATGTTTCATCAAGTAGATATACCCATATCTGCTCAAATCATCTGTGAAGGTCAGAAAATAATGATACCTGCTGCAAGCCTTAATATTCATTGGACCACATACATCAGTATGTATGATTTCCAACAAATCTGTTGCTTGGCTCATTGTTCCGGAGAACGGCGTTTTAGTCATCTTGCCCAAGAGGCATGGTTCGCAAGGATCAAGTGATTCATAATTAAGTGATTCTAAAATCCCATCAGCATGGAGTTTCTTCTTGCGCTTTACACCAATATGACTTAAACGGCAGTGCCACAAATAAGTTGCACTATCATTATTAACTTTGCATCTTTTGGTTTCAATATTATGAATATGTGTATTACTACGATCGAGATCCAACAAACCATTTTTGTTGGTGTGTATGACCATTGAAGGTTTTATTCATGTAAACAGAACAACAATTGTTCTCTAAATTAAATGAATAATCGTATTGCAATAAACATGATCGAATCATATTTATGCTCAACGCAAATACTTAAATAACACTTATTTAGGTTCAACACTAATCTCGAAAGTATAGGGAAGTGTGCGATGATGATCATATCAATCTTGGAACTACTTTAACACACATCGTCACTTCACCCTTAACTAGTTTCTGTTTATTCTGCAACTCCCGTTTCGAGTTACTACTCTTAGCAACTGAATCAGTATCAAATACCGAGGGGTTGCTATGAACACTAGTAAAATACATATCAATAATCTGTATATCAAATATACCTTTGTTCACTTCGCCATCCTTCTTATCCGCCAAATACTTGGGGCAGTTCCGCTTCCAGTGACCAGTCCCTTTGCAGTAAACGCACTCAGTCTCAGGCTTAGGTCCAGACTTGGGCTTCTTCACTTGAGCAGCAACTTGCTTGCCGTTCTTCTTGAAGTTCCCCTTCTTCCCTTTGCCCTTTACTTGAAACTAGTGATCTTGTCAACCATCAACGCTTGATGCTCTTTCTTGATTTCTACCTCCATCGATTTCATCATTATGAAAAAGTTCGGGAGTCGTTTTCGTCATCCCTTGCATACTATAGTTCATCACGAAGTTCTACTAACTTGGTGATGGTGACTAGAGAATTCTGTCAATCACTATCTTATCTGGAAGATTAACTCCCACTTGATTCAAGCGATTGTAGTACCCAGACAATCTGAGCACATGCTCACTAGTTGAGCGATTCTCCTCCATCTTTTAGCTATAGAACTTGTTGGAGACTTCATATCCCTCAACTCGGGTAGTTGCTTGAAATATTAACTTCAACTACTGGAACATCTCATATGGTCCATGACGTTCAAAACGTCTTTGAAGTCCCGATTCTAAGCCGTCAAGCATGGTGCACTAAACTATCAAGTAGTCATCATATTGAGCTAGCCAAACGTTCATAACGTCTGCATCTGCTCCTGCAATAGGTCTGTCACCTAGCGGTGCATTAAGGACATAATTCTTCTGTGCAGCAATGAGGATAAACCTCAGATCACGGATCCAATCCGCATCATTGCTACTAATATTTTTCAACACAATTTTCTCTAGGAACATATCAAAATAAACATAGGGAAGCAACAACGCGAGCTATTGATCTACAACATAGATATGCTAATATTACTAGGACTAAGTTCATGATAAATTAAAGTTCAATTAATCATATTACTTAAGAACTCCCACTTAGATAGACATCCCTCTAATCCTCTAAGTGATCACGTGATCCAAATCAAACTAAACAAATGTCCGATCATCACGTGAGATGGAGTAGTTTCAATGGTGAACATCATTATGTTGATCATATCTACTATATGATTCACGCTCGACCTTTCGGTCTCCGTGTTCCGAGGTCATATCTTATATGCATAGCTCGACAAGTATAACCTGAGTATTCCGCGTGTGCAACTGTTTTGCACCCGTTGTATTTGAACGTAGAGCCTATCACACCCGATCATCACGTGGTGTCTCAGCACGAAGAACTTTCGCAACGGTGCATACTCAGGGAGAACACTTCTTGATAATTAGTGAGAGATCATCTTATAATGCTACCGTCAATCAAAGCAAGATAAGATGCATAAAAGATAAACATCACATGCAATCAATATAAGTGATATGATATGGCCATCATCATCTTGTGCTTGTGATCTTCATCTCCGCAGCACTGTCATGATCACCATCATCACCGGCGCGACACCTTGATCTCCATCGTAGCATCGTTGTCGTCTCGCCAATCTTATGCTTCTACGACTATCGCTACCGCTTAGTGATAAAGTAAAGCATTACAGGGCGATTGCATTGCATACAATAAAGCGACAACCATACGGCTCCTGCCGGTTGCCGATAGCTCGGTTACAAAACATGATCATCTCATACAATAAAATTTAGCATCATGTCTTGACCATATCACATCACAACATGACCTGCAAAAACAAGTTAGACGTCCTCTACTTTGTTTGTTGCAAATTTTACGTGGCTGCTACGGGCTGAAGCAAGAACCAATCTCACCTACGCATCAAAACCACAACGATACTTCGTCAAATAGACTCCGTTTTAACCTTCTCAAGGACCGGGCGTAGCCATACTCGGTTCAACTAAAGTTGGTGAGACAGTCTCCCGCAAGCCATCTGTGTGCAAAGCACGTCGAGGGAACCGGTCTCGCGTAAGCGTACGCGTAAGGTTGGTCCGGGTCGTCTCATCCAACAATACCGCTGACCCAAAGTATGACATGCTAGTAGGCAGTATGACTTGTATCGTCCACAACTCACTTGTGTTCTACTCGTGCAAATAACATCAAACCATAAAAACCTAGGCTCGGATGCCACTGTTGGGGAACTAGTAATTTCAAAATTTTCCTACGCACACGCAAGATCATGGTGATGCATAGCAACGAGAGGGGAGAGTGTTGTCTACGTACCCTCGTAGACCGAAAGCGGAAGCGTTATATCAACGCGGTTGATGTAGTCATACGTCTTCACGATCCGACCGATCCAAGCACCGTTACTCCGGCACCTCCGAGTTCTTGGCACACGTTCGGCTCGATGACGTTCCCCGGGCTCCGATCCAGCAAAGTTTTGGGGAAGAGTTCCGTCAGCACGACGGCGTGGTGACGATCTTGATGTTCTACTGTCGCAGGGCTTCGCCTAAGCACCGCTACAATATGACCGAGGTGGAATATGGTGGAGGGGGGCACCGCACACGGCTAAGGAACGATCTCAATGATCAACTTGTGTGTCCATGGGGTGCCCCCTGCCCCCGTATATAAAGGAGCAAGGGAGGGAGGAGGCCGGCCCTAGGTTTGTGCGCGCCAGGGGAGTCCTACTCCCACCGGGAGTAGGATTCCACCTTTCCTAGTCCAACTAGGTCAAGGGGGGAAAGAGGGGAAGAGGGGAAGGAAGGGAGAGAGGGGCCACGCCCCAAACCCCTTGTCCAATTCGGACTGGGCTTGGGAGGGCGCGCGCCACCTCCTGGTCCTTCCCACTAAGGCCCATCAAGGCCCATTGCTTCTTCCTCGTATTCCCGTAACTCCCCGGTACTTCCGAAAATACCCGAACCACTCAGAACCCTTCTGATGTCCGAATATAGTCGTCCAATATATTGATCTTTACGTCTCGACCATTTCAAGACTCCTCGTCATGTCCCCGATCTCATCCGGGACTCCGAACTCCTTCGGTACATCAAAACTCATAAACTCATTATATAACTGTCATCGAAACCTTAAGCGTGCGGACCCTACGGTTCGAGAACAATGTAGACATGACCGAGATACGTCTCCGGTCAATAACCAATAGCGGGACCTGGATGCCCATATTGGCTCCTACATATTCTACGAAGATCTTTATCGGTCAGACCGCATAACAACATACGTTGTTCCGTTTGTCCATCGGTATGTTACTTGCCCGAGATTCGATCGTCGGTATCCAATACCTAGTTCAATCTCGTTACCGGCAAGTCTCTTTACTCGTTCCGTAATACATCATCCCGTAACTAACTCATTAGTTGCAATGCTTGCAAGGCTTAAGTGATGTGCATTATCGAGAGGGCCCAGAGATACCTCTCCCACAATTGAAGTGACAAATCCTAATCTCGAAATACGCCAACCCAACATCTACCTTTGGTGACACCTGTAGTACTCCTTTATAATCACCCAGTTACGTTGTGACGTTTGGTAGCACCCAAAGTGTTCCTCCGGCAAACGGGAGTTGCATAATCTCATAGTCAAAGGAACATGTATAAGTCATGGATAAAAGCAACAGCAACATAATAAACGATCGGGTGCTATGCTAATGGAATGGGTCATGTCAATCAGATCATTCAACTAATGATGTGACCTTGTTAATCAAATGACAACTCCTTTGTCCATGGTTAGGAAACTTAACCATCTTTGATTAACAAGCTAGTCAAGTAGAGGCATACTAGTGACACTCTGTTTGTCTATGTATCCACACATGTATTATGTTTCCAGTTAATACAATTCTAGCATGAACAATAAACATCTATCATGATATGTAAGGAAATAAATAATAACTTTATTATTGCCTCTAGGGCATATTTCCTTCACCAACTACCTAGCTGTAGATGTGCAACTCTCCTCCCTACTTGTGGATGTCTATTGTTGGCATACTCTGCCCACCTCCCCTATTAGGGATATATGCAACTCAGTATGTTGTTCAAGCCAGCTGTCTATTAGTCGATGTGCAACTATTTCTTCTCCCTGCTTGTGGATATGCAGTTTCGGTTGGCGAGGGCAACAAACGGAGTTGCACGTAGTCTGCTAGGCAGTTGGCCAAGAAAGCATGCGAAGTTGCACATCTGACAGGCAGGGATAGTTGAATGGTGAAAATACCATATTCACGAGGATAGTGAAAAGCTGCATATAGACAGGATGCTAAAGTTGTAAATCTCAAAACAGGGGTGGTTTTGGACCGGTTGCTAGAAGAAAAACTACAATTCATGGGGGGTACGATCAAAAGTTGCTCTCACTGTTAGACATTTGGTTGTGGCAGTATCCGAAGTTGCACATCCACTACTAGGAAGTTGGCGGATACAGCAAAAAGTGAAAGCACATCCACGGGCAAGGGGAAAGTTGCACATCAATTACTAGGCAGTTGGCCTGCGCAACAGACGAAATTGCACATCTCATGGGAAGGGGTAATTTGAGGGGGTGGAGGTGACATCAGTGAAAACTGCACGTCCACGGGATAGGCGAAAAGTTGCACATCCACGGTCAGCTAGTTGCACATCAACTACTAGGCAGTTGCACAAAATGAGGCACTAAATTGCACACAAAAATTCGTCGAAACATAGCCATGCAGGATCTAGTTTCAAAGATCTCGTCGCGAGGATTCGGAGGGTGAAAACGGATCTTAATTTTGATGCGCGGTTTGAAAGTTATGGCTTTTTTAAATTTATAAATCGTGAATTAAATGATACAAAGCCATGTGCGTCCATGCACTAAAAGTAGGAACAGCCGGACGCATGTTTGTTGGATATTTTCTGTTTAACTAGCTGGACCATAGAAATCTTTCCTAATCGGGATAAAGAGACAAACACTTTCCATTTAATAGCCGGCCGCTGTGAAGCGCTAGCAGGCCAACGGCTGCCCGCTAGACGCGTCCTAAAAAGAATGAAGCACAATGAAACTATGACTTGGTATCTTTATCCACATCTCTTCAGTGGCACTAAACAAAATAAACCGTTTTCTTGAAAATGTTGAGACCTAGAGTTTGCATGCTCATTAGAGGGAGTATAAAAAAGCATAGGTTTTCTACGTTTGGTTTAGAAAAAAAAGGTCGATCAAGATCTCTTACGTGTGGCACTTATACATGACAACTTTGAACATTTTTATGGCAAATTTAATGACACGAGGATGTCAATTTTAGTTGTCAAGTATGGCAACTTCCTTTTGGATGGCAAGTTCTAGTTTTTTTGGGTTTGTTTTTTTCTTTTCGGATGACAATTTTAGTTATAAAAATGTTAGAGCCGGAGTGTTTCGTGTCACAGGTGTGACATTTATCATTTGAAAAAACAATTGAGCTGCGAAACACAGTTGGATATGGTTTTGTGTTGGTATTCATGTAGGAAAGGAGCTTGTCCGAATAAGTTTCAGTTTAGTGTTTCATCTCGCGTTCTTCCTCCGAGTTGTGAATTCTGATGGATTCCTTTTCCTAGTTGCGTTCTTCTTCTTCTTCACATAGTACTGTAATATACTTTCTGCAAAAGTGTATATACGACAGGAACAACTTTTTTTTTACAATGGCCGATCATTGTGCAAGTAAGATTGATTTACGAGTAGCGCTTTCTTTCTTCCAGGAGAAGAAAGAAAGGCGATCTCGCCTCCCGCCGCCAGGGCGCCTTTCTCCGGCGCCGTCCTCCGGCAGCTCCCCTTCGCTGACGACCTCGGTCGTCGGTGGTGAGAGGGGTCGCAGGATCTACGCGTGTGGATTGTTTTAGGCATTAGTTTCTTAGGATTTTGGGTTGTTCATAGTCATGGCTTCGGCGATGGCGGTGGCGGCGCCGACTAATAAATCTTCAGATCCTTCCCCAACGAGGCGATCCGCTTTTGGGGTGGATTTGAAAACCAGACTGTTCAAGCAAGGATGGTGCGGCGGCGGCGGCATTCTCGTGGTGGACCTGTGTCCTCGGACTCCGCCGTTGCGACGGCGTTTGCTCCAGCGTCGGCGTGGAGCTTGGGAGGTAGTCCAGGAGCGGATGCAGATTGTGGTCTGCATCGACGGCATCTGGAAAATGGTGGATCTGGGTTCGTGGTTTGTGGCAGGCAGGTATGTTTTCCTCCACCAACGTCTTAGTTGGGCGGGGTTGTCAGATCTGGAGTTCGATGGCGTGTTCGGGGTGTTGCCCCGGTCTGATTCGTTCAACGGCAATGGCTTGGCCTTTATTGGCCAGCCACCTTGGAGGTCCGCAAAGCTGCATATCAGCGATGGTGCCGCGTCGAGCTCGGGTCTGGAGGTGATCCGTCATTTTCTCCTTTGGTGGCTGCTATGCTGGTGTCAGAGGCAGGTGATAGGTGTTGGTGTCAAGCTCACAGGATTCTTCAGTCTTGTTTGTAATTTTATTTTTTGACTGGTGTTCCTGTGTGCAAAGGCTAGTGATCTGCTGTCTTTTCAGATTTGTCGGGTAGGTATATACGTGGCTTGTACTGTGATCCTTATGATATAAATGAGACACGTATTACCATGAAAAAAAATCATTGTGCAAGTAGCAGCGGCGGCTGGAGGGACCTCAAGCGATCTCCTTGGAGGCATCCTGCAACTCCTTGAGCTCCCGGAAGTTCTCGCTGCCGCAGCCGTCTGCACTTCATGGTGCTCAGCCGGAGTGGCCGCCGGCGTCCCTCGTGGCCGCACGCCGTGGCTCATTAGCTGGAAGCCGGGCAACTGCCGGAGCAGCGAGTTCCGGAGCCTCCTCAGCACCCACGAGACCCACAAGGTTAGCTTGCCCACCGGGCCGGCGGCGCCAGCTCGAGTGGTGTGGAGCCTCGCATGGATTGCTCGTCGCGTCGGACGAGCTCTCCAACCTCGTGCTCTACCATCCCTTCAACTTCGACACGATCCCTCTCCCGCCTATTACCGATTTAGAGTGTGTCAAGGGAGTCCATGACAGCGATGGAAGCATTGTGGGCTATCGTTATGGAAAACGCCATGAATATGAGCCTAATCAGCCCGGGGCACAAGGCCACGGCACATGGTTCTACCAGAAGGTGGTCTTGTCATGCGGTCCATCTCGCGGTGGTGACTACACCGCCGGGGCCATCCACTACGACGGTAACTGGTTTTCCTTCACAAGAGCCAGAGAGGGCCGCTGGCGACTCGCCGCGGCTCCGGCCGACCGGAGCGACGACCGGTACGCCGACTGCGTCTACCACGACGGGAGATTCTACACGGTGACATTGCATGGGGTGCTCGAGGCATGGGCATAGTTTTAAATAGCGCGCTAAGCATCTTAGCGGCGGACCTCTTCCAAATGCTATAGCGTGCTATAGCGCGGCTATAGTGGGCTATTTAAAATGTTTATTCATTTGTTTGGACCAAAGTCTCTTAGCGCAAAACCTTTTATAAACGCTATAGCGGCTATTTAAAACAGTGGCCATGGGACCTCTGAGGTCCATAAGAACCAAGCAAAGAGGTGACCATCAATGCGGACAGGAGATACAGGGGGATTCATACCAGGTTTCTGGTGTCTACGCCCTGCGGCACCCTCTTGCAGATACGGACTCTTGAACACGTCCGTCGTCCGGGAAAAATCAAGGTGGAGGTGCTTGAGGTTGATGTTGGAGAACGCAAACTGGTCGGCCTGTGTTCTTCAACGGCCTTGCGGGATCACGCGGTGTTTGTTGGGCTGAATCATTCGGCTTGTTTGCCTGTCAGGGAGTTTCCGGAGCTCAGGCACAACTGTGTCTACTTCACCACACCTCGACTGATACACCATGACAATTTTGGTCTTCCGGGCTGGACAGGTGTGGGGATTTACGACTTAGAAAATCAGGTGTTTGAGTATGTTTTCCCCAGCTTTGGACGGGAACATGGAAGATTTTGGCCCTCTGAACTTTGGTACATTCCGAATTGTTGAAGGATTTTTTTTTTGAAACGAGAATCATTTTTTTTGGATCAATGTCGCTTTATTATTCAAACGTAGCTAGGAATCTCGTCCGAGATGGTCTGAAGAATACAATCCGGTGGCACAGTCCACCACACATTACAAATCTCATCACCTAATCCTACTTTAACTAACTTGTCAAAGTGAAAAGCAAAGTTGCGCTTCGCAGAAAGATCAACTATGTTTGGACCTGCTTCCCAAAGTGTGAAAATGAACTAAATCCACAAAAAAGAAACAGCCCCCCTCCCCCCTCCCCCTCCTCTGGTGCCCCCGCGGGCGGCAGGGGAGGAACCCTAGCCGCCGGCGCCTCTCCTCTCCCCCTCCCCTCTCCCCCTCCCCTCTCTTCCTCCCGCCGCCGCCAGAGGGCGCGCCCGGGCGAAGCCCGGCCGATGCCGACGGCGGCGGGGTCTCTCACCCCCTTGTGCGGCTGGGGCTGGCGCGGGCCGGCGCGGTCGGACCAGGGCGCTGCGGTGCGCGGGTCGTGGCGGCGCGGCGGCGGCTCTGCGGGTGGCGCGGGGCTCTCCGGCCGGCGTGGTGGGCTGCGACGAGGCGGGCCGTGCCCGGGGCCTGGATGTGGCGTCTCGGCTGGATCTGGCCCTGTGGCAGCGAGGGCCGCGGACGGCGCTGTGGGCAGGCGGCCACCTCTGCCGGTCCTCCCTGGCTGGTGGAGGTGGGGGATGGTGGTGCGTGCTGGTGGTCAGGGACGGCGGCTGCGACTTTGGCGGCGGCTCGGCCAGATCTGACTTCTCAACGGTGCGGGCCTCGGAAGGCTTGGGCTGCGGGCGGCCGCCTCGACCGGGGCCATGTCGGCTGGTTGGGGTGGCGGCGCAGTAGCGGTGGTTCGGCCCCCCTCTCCTGATGCTTGGGGTGCTTGGAGCTGTGGTCGGAGGCGTGGCCGGAGGGTGGAGCACGGTGGCTCGATGCTCCTCGTCTTTGGCTGGCCACGGTGGTTGGGGCGCTCCGGGGGTTGGCAAGGTGCCTCCGGGTTTTTGCTGTTGCCAGGGGTGGCGACGGCGGCCCGACCCCGGTTCGAGAAATGGCGAGGTGGCTGCGGCGTGCCCGGCAGCCGCCGGTGGCTTTCCCCTGCCCTGTTTCAGCCGGCTGGGTCCCATTCTCGCCCAAAGGGCTCGCCTTTCTGACAGCTGCGTCCGGTGGTCCGTGTGGAAGGAGGTGGGGTGGTCTTGGATGCCAGGGCAGCGGCTCTGGTGGTGGAAGCCCGGTGCTCGCGGGCGGAGGCCGTGGCTCAGGTGTTGCCCGGTGGCCATGGCCGTGTGGGCGGCGTGGTGGCCGGGGGGATGACGATCGGTGGTGGTGGTGCGGCTTCCGTACCTTTGCCAGGGGCAGTGAGCGTGGACCGGGGTGAAAACCTGCTGTCTTTGGGCAGTCCGGCGGCGGCGAGTTCGTCCCCTTCTTGAAGGCGCCGTCACGGTCCTCATTGCCCGTCGTGTTACTCCAGGGGAAACCCTGGCCCTCGGTTCGGGCGGTGGCGGCACTCATGTGTCGTAACCTCCTGAAGGCACCGCCTTGGAGCTCACGGTTCATCGTCTGCAGCTACATCTCTTCATGGTGGCATGTTCACGGTTGAGGATCCCGGTTGCTCTTGTAGTGGTTGGGTGTGGTGTTGCTGTGTCTAGCGCCTATGTATCTAGCCTTGGGTGTGTGCGTGAGTTGTGGTGGCGTATGTTTGTATCAGGTTGTGGTTGGTTGGTGCTTTATATATAAAGCGGGGCGAAAGCCTTTTTCGATAAAATGTGAAAAGCAAAACTATACTTTCACGTGAAGCAGATTTGTGCTTCTAAAAATGAAAATCACATGCTTGTTTCTCGGTGAAGCACAACCGTGCTCCATGTGAAGCACATTTGTGTTTCCCGAACAAGGAAAAAGGACACGTGTGATTTCAAAAATGGTGAAAAACAACAGAGCGCTTCGGTAATTCACAGGAGCGGACGAGCTCGCTCGCTCCCGGAATCGAGAAGCGCATGTTTGCATGGGGATGCGGGATGTGTCAGGTATTATGGGGTGTATAGCACAGACGCAAATTAAGTATTCCCTGTCATTAAAGACAGTAAAACCGAGCCACTTTCCAGCCCTCTCACGCACTAGACGATTTTGGTCGTTAGATCTCGCATCCCGATACGTCTGGCCGTTCGATGGCTGTCCGAGGGGCTGCTGCTTCGGTGGAAAAATCCAAAGCATGTGGTTAACTGGGCCTTCTGCCGTGTGAAGCCCACGAACGAATAACCCTAACTTCCCCTCTCTTTGTTCGTTTGCACGACAGCAGGTCTCGGGCGACTGCACGAAGGAGCAGCCGCTGCCGCCGCCTACTCTCCCTGGCCGCCGCTGCCTCAAATCTCGCCGTCGTCTGGACTCGGCTGCACTTCTCCGGCTGTCTGCCTTCACCACCATGGGTAACACACTCAGGGAGCCATCGTCGCTCCTGCTGCTTCCTCTGGATTGTCCTTGTTTGCGATGCCCCACCTATGTATGTTTCCCCAATCTAATCTATTTGATTTCCTGTCTTTTCTCTTCTGGGTCTGTAGTTGTAGTAGCAAGATCAGGGGCTAGGCGTCGACACCTCCGGCCACGATATAAAGTTGATGCTGGTGAGAGCCAAATTAGATTAGATCCACCACTTGCCTCACCACGATCAGGGGCAATTACTACATCTCTAATACTGGTTGGAGATTGTGAGTTTTAGATTTATTAAATCTGGTGGTGTGTTGGTCCCTGTTGTGATTTGAGGAGAAGGTTGTGGTGCGGGCGTTGTACAGGCAGTAGGCACAAACGGGAGATGCTGAATGTGGCGTTTTACTGGCACTGATTTTTTTTTCTCTAGATAATGACGGGCACTGTACAGGCAGTGGGCACAAAATGTGATTTGATCTATTATAGACTGTACTCCATATGAACATGAGTCGTTAGCTATCTGAAAAACAATTAAAAAAGTGCGCACTCATTTATATGTATGGTTACATAAGATAAATGGGGATCCCTCTGCCCCGTTCTTCGTCAGGGCTTTGTTTCCCCTTTCCATATTACATTTTCAGATGTGACTTTTGCCGTGTTGCTCTACTGACATTGATAGACAACGTTGGAACGACCATGATCACCCTACCTTGTTGCTTCATCTTGCAGTACAATGATGATATGCCAAATTATTAGCATTATGATTTGGAATAAAGAATTTTAGGCATCATTTTTTTCTTACATTAGTATTTTGAATAAACACCCCCTTGATTCATAAGATATTTAGATGAATGGATGTTAAAGTAGTATGGTCCTTTCATTTCTAGAGTTATTGTTTCGTTGCATTATTTTTTAGAATAAATACCTCTTACATTTTATTGGGTTTCTTGCCAAATGGATCCTCCTAAAGTATATGCTTGCGTTATTCGGAACCTCTACAGTGGTTTGTCAAGAGCATAGGGCCTTGCTGCATCTTATCTGTCTGTCTACAAATTTATCCCAATATTATCCTTCTGGTGCATCTTTAATTTAGTTCAGTTTAGTCCTCACATATGTTCATCTTCATGTTCATCAGATTGATGAGAGACTAATGTTGCTGTGATGATAAGTGCCGGTGATTCTGTACTTTGCACTGAACCAACTGAAGCTGACATTGATTCTTGGTAAGAATAATGTGCGCTCAACTTTGCATAGTTTTTATGTAGTTAAGCTTGTAACGTATATGAGCAAGTGCGGCTACATGGCTCATCAAATAGTATTTGCAGTGTCTTGGATTGTTATTTATACAAAATTTTCATTTATATTGATCTGAACAGAAAGGTCACTGCATTTGGGTTTCGTATATGTAGTACTTCCACTAATCTTTTTTCCTATACAAATACAGGGTGCAAGAATTGGGAGTATCTAAAGCACCAACGGTTGAAGGAGCTCATCCGCCCACCGAGAGCATTGCAGCTTTCCACATGCCATTGATTAATCCATCTGCTTTAGTTGCATCAGATACTCCATCCTTTAATTGTTCTTTAATTGCATTGCTGATGTCACTTACATATATGTAACTAAGTGAAAATATGGCTTTGTAAGGATGTCACACTATTATTAGTTTGACATAGTGTGACATGTTTCACTGAGAAGCTTTGTCAAGATTAGTATAGTGATTACTTTCATGGAATGCCATTTGTTTTCACTTTCCGTGTAGGATCACCTATTGGCACATTCATGGTCATGAAATGCTTATGTTGTAGATTTTTCATTCAATTTATGAGATGCTAGAAAAAACTTGGTAGATATGGAACTAAGAAGTTGGTCAATATGACCCAAAAAATATACAAGATGATAGCTATTTATTTGTAAAATTCCTCTCACTCTTTTGAAAAAATAGACGGGCGCTGCAACGCGCGCCAATCATGATCTAGTATAGGTAAAGAGGGAACCCACATGCAGAGCTTTCCGCCAGGTACGTGAGAGCCGCGGTGTCCTGTACAGCCTGCTTGTTCGGTCAAAATGGTATCCGTGACTGACGCCCGGCATGTCCTTTTTTTTTAGGATTAAGCCCGGCAGGTTGTGCGTTGACGGTGTCTCATCGCCAATCATATTTTAAGGACCCGCACATTTTTTAGATTTGCAGAAAAATCTTGCAACTTCCAAGGAAGCGACTATGGTAGAGATTTCCCAAAAAAGGAAGAAGAATAGAGATTTTTTTCAGCTGCGCGACGAGCATGGCCGATTTGCTGTAGACCATATACCCTCGAGGATTCCGATAACTGGAGCTCCCAGCGCTGGCTTATATGCCATACTACATCCGGAAACTGGAGCACTTTATGTTAACAAATGTACTTGTGTGCCGATGAATAATTAGGCCTCCACCGCAAAAAAAGAAGAAGAGAATAACTAGCCCTCCAAGCGCTGTCCATCAAAATGAACACACTAAATGTCCGTCCGCAGACACCGTTCAAATGTGTCAACGGATAGCGCTAGTAGAGCCAGACGTTGAACCAAGCTCATCTGCACCCGGTGAACAATAAAATAAAAAATAGCAAAAATAATTCAATAAAACCGAACAAAATTTGAATCCAGGATGATTCAGTGCGCCGTGTGCATGAAAAATTTTGTAGCTAAATGACATTTGAGGAGCTCATGACAAAAAATGAGATTCGAAAAGTGTTGTTTTCAAAAGTTTCTCATAGGCTCGAAATTTGTCTTCTTTACTGAGAGCTACTGAAGTGTCTAAACTCTACAAAATTTGGCATCGACTTCATGTACATGAGCATATCGCATCACCAAAAAAAAGATTTTAAAAACTATTTTAACTATTGTACTGTTCACCCATGTGTGCATATACACCCGAGAGCCAATATACCACTTCCAAATGTCCGCCTCTTTTTAAAAAATAAGAAGAATACAACTATTCAAATGTCCAGCATGCAGTCATTGAGCAATAGCAATTTAATCATATATTTAAATCACAAATAAAAACATTGGATGTTCTATGAGTTTTTTAAATTCATCGATCTCAAGTTCAAACATACTCCTTGGCCCTCGTAAGTGACCTCTATCTCAAACTTTACCTCCTTGAGTATGACCTTCTTCATCACCACATGCTCTCTTAGATGGGCTGGCCTTTGAGTTTTATCCAACAGTGAATAAATGTGAAGGGTTAGCTCTCTATCCGATAGTACATCGCGACCAGTAGCCACCTTCTTCCACTTGTGAAATTGCGTTGGAAAACTTCATGAGGAATTTCAAATAGTGTACAGCCGATGTAGCAACGACTTCTCATTGCGCTCATGGATCACATCTAAATTATAGGACGTGTAATGCTTGTACTCATGAAACCAATAATGCACATGTTGCCAAAATATCGTGCCCTATTTTTCATGGTTACAAACCCCGTACTTGTGGCTGACCATGCGTCGCATAAGAATGCATACTCCCTCACCGTTGCATGGATATCAGTCTTCGTCAACATATTTTCAAGAAAAACATATCCGCGCAGAATAACTAGAAACATTACTGGCCTGTTTTGATTGTGACTATTTTTGCCACATATTGCCATATTATTTTTGGCACACTTGCCTTACTTAAGTTGCTCAAATTCATAGCCACATTTTGGCTTGCCTTAGGGAATGTTGCCACACCTTTTATGTCTACGACATGGAGGGCTTACTACTCATAAAAGAATTGTATTAGGTGTGGTTAGAACCAAACACCCACCTAATTTGGTCAAACTTGTCTAATGTGAGGTGTGCAAAGTGTGGCAAGGAGCCAAACAACCCTTACACCTTTTTACGTTGTTGTTTTCACCTGCTGTTCAATAAGGAGTTAGTTAGGTAGAAATTCCCTTTGTCACATGGGAGTATATGCTCCTGCCATCAAAAAATATATTTCAAAATGTTAAAAAAATTCGAACACAAATTTGACACGCACATCTCAACATTGTATGTGTGCACGCCAAGTTTCATGAAAAACCGACATTTTATATGCCTTGTGTAAAAAAGACAAAAAAGTCTCATGAAAACCCTTTTTTTTACACTAAATTTTGTCTTTTTTGCATGTGACACAAAAATTGTCAGTTTTCTACGAAACGAGTTTGTATGCACTTAGAATGTCAAGATGTACGCGAGAATCATTTTGTCAAAATTTTGTTACATTTCAAAATATGTTTAAACACAATTTAAAATCCAGGAGCATATGCTTCCATGTGCCAAAACGCCACTCTCGTTAGGTAGAATTTTAATACATAAACTTGCACTGGATGTACACATATATACATAAACTTGAAATTGACATAAATCGATCCTACAACTTGTGTTTCAGATACTTTTGAGTACATTTATGTCATTGTCGTTAACTCTCCATCAATACTTTTTGCATATGAGCCATTATGGTTCACACCCTATCACTTGGACAAAAGTTGTTATGTGAAAACATCTGCATATATATGAGCATCTTCTAAAAAATGGGCTCACGGAATTTTCCATAACCGATCGACAAGGAAAAATGGTGATGAGAGAAGCACTCACACAGTAAACCCGTGCAACACACATTTTAGATTGAAGACAATTTTCCGGATTAAATATATATAGCATTACATAACATTAACCAGAAATAGCATGTGGTGCAGTGGCTACTGCCGGACACGTGCGACACTCTTGAGTTCGAATCCAAAATAAAATATCACTTCAATTTTTTCAATCTAATGAAAAATACCAAAATCAAGAAGAAAAAAACACTTGTTCAAACCTTGATGCAGCGTTTTGGTTCCAAATCAATTATTCTTCTAAAGAGTATAAGTAACGTCTTTCTCCACTATTGACAGAAACTACCAGGTGGTGCAGCGGCTATCACTTTATTTTTGTATAATGGTTTTCCATTCTTTCCTTGCTACTGACAGGTGGGACTCACACGTAGGTATTGAGCGTGTGCCAGCTGAATTAACATAGAGTTAACGAACACACCAGAAATGTAGTCAAACGTACCCGAAATACAAATTGTAAGGCCGGCTCGTATCATTTTGTCAAAATTTATGTATGAATCTACACCGAATGTAATTAACGACCAAGATGCAAGCTATAAAAATGTAATTGATTCTTCAATAAGCATCTGAGGGAGGGTATATAGAAAAAAGTCCAGTCAACCTAAGGTATCGTATTAAATGGCCCCACCCCTTGTTGGACACCTCGTTCTGTAGGACCTGTACCACCAGTCCACCCGTACATCATGATGGAATTCCTTCACGGCAATGCATCATTCCGTCAAGTCGAGTATACGGTGCCACTACTGTGTATCCGCCATTTATCTAATACGAATATGCATTTCCATCAGTCATAACTGCCACCAGCCACGTGACCTTGCTCCATTCGCTCTCATACCAGGAGCGCGCGCGCCCGAGCACGCTATCGCCGCTCTCCAGAGCGCTTCCCTTTTCTTTACTTTTTGGATTTCTATTCTTTTTAGTTTTTGCTTTCTTATTCCCGATTTTCTCTTATTTCTGAATATATCCCAATTTCTGATGTTTTGCTGGTTACCCTTTTTATTTCCGTTTTTCCTGGATTCTTTTAATAAAAAGTTCATCCAAAGTTATGTTAAACATGTGATCCACCTTCGAGGGTTCCGATGCGAGAAACACAACGGTGAAAATGATTCGTGATTTGGACACATGGTTTAGAAGGAAAAACATTTAAAAAAAGAATGAATGAAAAAAGCACAAAACTACCCGGTTGCCACAAGCGCTACACATGAAGTGCGTCAATTATCATAACGAGAGGAGGCGGGAGTTACCATAACAAAAGGTACTCTCTAACTAGTGATATTGGAAGATACTACATGAGAAGAGAAGTCTTGTGACCACCATGAGACACACAACATGGTCATGGATGATGCACTAGGGGTCATAGAGATGATAGACAGTACAGAAAGGATTTTAGACACTGATGCCAATGCATCATGGTAGGCCCATTGGGCTTCGCACCTTCTCCCAAGTCAGCATGTTTGCATGAACCCTAGAAAAATAGGGCAACTATTTAGCAGCGGGTACCCCCTTCCAGCTGACTTTTTTGGGGCGCTCGTGCGTGCGACATGGTGCATCAACACCGCCACATGTCGTTGAGGGAGTCGTGGATTAGGGGGTGTCCGGGTAGCCGGACTATACCTTCACCCGAACTCCAGGACTATGAAGATACAAGATTGAAGACTTCGTTCCGTGTCCGGAAGGGACTTTCCTTGACGTGGAAGGCAAGCTTGGCGATGCGGATATTCAAGATCTCCTACCATTGTAACCGACTCTGTGTAACCCTAACCCTATCCGGTGTCTATATAAACCGGAGGGTTCTAGTTCGTAGGACAACTCCATCATACACCAATCATACCATAGGCTAGCTTCTAGGGTTTAGCCTCCTTGATCTCGTGGTAGATCCACTCTTGTACTACCCATATCATCAATATTAATCAAGCAGGAGTAGGGTTTTACCTTCATCGAGAGGGCCCGAACCTGGGTAAACTTCGTGTCCCTTGTCTCCTGTTACCATCCGGCCTAGACGCATAGTTCGGGACCCCCTACCCGAGATCCGCCGGTTTTGACACCGACATTGGTGCTTTCATTGAGAGTTCCTCTGTGTCGTCGCTTTTGGGCTCGATGGCTCCTTTGATCATCAACAACGATGCGCTCCAGGGTGAGACTTTTCTCCCCGGACAGATCTTCGTCTTCGGCGGCTTCGCACTGCGGGCCAATTCGCTTGGCCACCTGGAGCAGATCGAAAGCTACGCCCCAGGCCATCAGGTCAGGTTTGGAAGCCTAAACTACACGGCAGACATCCGTGGAGATTTGATCTTCGACGGATTCGAGCCACAGCCAAGCGCGCCGCACTGTCTCGCGGGGCATGATCTAACTCTGCCGCCAAACAGCGCCCTGGAGGCCGCAAGCGCACTGGCTCTGACCCTCAATTCGGAGCCAGTTGCGCCGATCGAGGATGATCGGTTGGACGTCACCTCGGGGGCTGCGATCTCAAAGGCGATCAAGCCGAACGCCAGCCCCGCACTCTGTAGGACCCGTGACTCCGAGGATCCGGACTCCTTTCCGGACTCCGACCCCCCGCGCCCCTGCCGATCGAATCCGATTGGGCGCCGATAATGGAGTTCACCGCCGCGGACGTCTTTCAGCACTCGCCTTTTGGCAACATCCTAAACTCCCTCAAGTCTCTCTCTTTATCAGGAGAGCCCTGGCCGAACTACGGTCAGCGAGGATGGGATACGGACGATGAAGAAATTCAAAGCCCACCCACCACCCACTTTGTAGCCGCTGTCGACGATTTAACCGACATGCTTGACTTCGACTCCGAAGACATCGACGGTATGGACGATGATGCAGGAGACGAACAGCAACCAGCACCTGTAGGGCGCTGGAAGGCCACCTTGTCATATGATATATATATGATGGATACTCCATGTGACGCCCGGACAATCAAGCTACAATAGCCTCTACTAATAATGCCACGTCACCTCGATTGCGGTTGCTAATCTCGCGTTATTTCTAAACCGTTCAAATACAAATTCAAAAGAAAAGCAAACAACAAAAGTTTTCAAAAAATTAAAACTAAAATGTTCGGGTTGTTTCAAATAAATCGTAAGCAATTATGGTGGAGAAACCAAGCTTTTATAAAATGCTTAAATGAACTATAAGAATTTAAACAGTATCAAAAACAATTAATTAAATGCCTTTTTCAATTAATAAATTACTAAACTATTTTATTTTGTCACCAAACTTTTTGTGGCATTGTGGTATTTTGTAACACTAATTTAGGTACTAGTTGTATATTTTTATAAAACTAAAATTAAAAGAAACTACAAATAAAAAAAGGAAAAGAAAATATAAAAACAGAAAACAAAACTAACAAAGAACAAAAATAGAAAAAGAAAGGACCCCCCGGTTGCCCATGGGCATCGGCCCATCCCACCCAGCCGGCCAACCCAACTGGCCCCAACGGGCCCACCCCGCACTCCCCATGACCCCCCACTCCCGTAACCCTAACCCTATCCGCCCCAGTTCCCACTCCCCCCCTTTTTGCGCCCCCACCCCGATCCAGATCGGGATCAGAGGCGCCCGACCCCGCGCCCCGCCGCTAGGCTTCGTCACCGGTCGCCGCCCCGCCACGCCTTCGTCCTCCCCCGCGACGCCACCTCGCTGGAGACGCTCCACCGTCTTCGTCGGTGTCGCCGCGCCCCGCCCCACGCTGGAGGCCGCCTCGACCACGCCTCCCTCGCCGGCCTGCCTCCCCGACGTCGCCCGTCGTCTCCGTCCTCCTCCCCAAGCCCCGTTGCCCCGAACCCTACGACCCGCTGTGAGCCGCTACCCCCCCTCTCATCTCTCCTCTGCCTCGTTCCCGGTCGACGTGCGCCCTCCCCTGCTCACCGCACGACGCGCCGTCATGCGCACGCGCCCGCCCTCACCTTGCGCCACCACGCCGTTCGCCGGCTCCCCTGCACACTGCTCGGGGAGCGCCCTGCACGCGCCCACCCGCGCCCTGCCTCGCCCACGGCCATCGCTACCGGTCGCCCCTGCCCCACGCCCGCCTACGCCCCTTGGCGCTCCTCCCGGGCCTCCCCTTGGCCTCGCCCGCCGCATCCCTACGGTCGGCCGGCCGCGCTCGACTCCGCAGCACCGCCGCCGCCCGTGCAGCGCGACCCCCGTTGTCCTCTGCTGCAGTCCGCCGCTCGGCCGGCCTCGCCGCAGCCCCGGCGCCAGCGCCCATCTACGCCGCTCGGCCTTCACCCCGACGGGCACCCGCACCCACACGCCCGATAGCCTGAACCGCTAAGGCTCCTGGCCCAATGACAGCCGGGGCCCAGTCCCAGAACGTTTAAAAAAAGAGGATTAATAATAATAATAATAAATTATTAATTAATTAATTAATTAATTAATCAACTAAATTAATTAACTTAATTAAATCCTGATTAGTTAACTAGTTAAATTTACTTAACCTGCTAATTAAACTAAGTAACTTCTAATTAGTTATCAGTCTATGACAGAACGGACCCACACGTCAGTTTGACCTAGTCAACGTCCTGTTGACTGCTGATGTCATGCTGACGTCATGATGACGTCAGCATACACTATTCTGGATAATGTTGGTTTATAATAATTTAGTAAATCTTAAAAATGATTTAAATCTTTTAAAATTAATATAAAATAAACCGTAGCTCGGATGAAAATACTTTCTACATGAAAGTTGCTCAGAACGACGAGACGAACCCGGATACGCAGCCCGTTCATCCGCCATGCATCCCTAACATATCAAACTCGCAACTTTCCCCCTCCGGCTCCTCTGCCCGAAAATGCAGAACCCCGGGGATACTTTCCCGGATGTTTTCCCCCTGCGACGGTATCACCGCATACCGCGTTAGGGCACCCCTAACACCGATACTTGTTATGTCATGCATCGCTATGCATCTGTTTGCTTAAATATTTATTGTTTCTTCCCCCTCTTCTCTCGCTAGACACCGAGACCGACGCTGCTGCTGCCCCGTTCGACTACGGAGTTGACGACCCCTCTCTCTTGCCAGAGCAACCAGGCAAGCCCCCCCTTGATCACCAGATATCGCCTATTCTTCTCTATACTGCTTGCATTAGAGTAGTGTAGCATGTTACTGCTTTCCGTTAATCCTATACTGCTGCATAGCCTGTCCTTGCTACTACTGTTGTTACCTTTACCTGCTATCCTACTGTCTAGTATAGGATGCTAGTGTTCCATCAGTGGCCCTACACTCTTGTCCGTCTGCCATGCTATACTACTGGGCCGTGATCACTTCGGGAGGTGATCACGGGCATATACTATATACTTTACACTGTTACATTACCTGTGATACTGTTCGGAGATGGGGGCTGAAGGGGCAGGTGGTTCCACCTAGGTAGTGGTGGGCCTGGGTTCCCGACGGCCCCCGACTGTTACTTTGTGGCGGAGCGACAGCGCAGGTTGAGACCACCTAGGAGAGAGGTGGCCTGGCCCTGGTCGGCGTTCGCGGATACTTAACACGCTTAACGAGATCTGGGTATTTGATCTGAGTCTGGCCATTTGGTCTATACGCACTAACCATCTACGCGGGAGTAGTTATGGGTATCCCGACGTCGTGGTATCAGCCGAAGCCTTCGTGACGTCAGCGACTGAGCGGCGCGCGCCAGATTGGGCCGCGTAACGTGACTTCCGTTGTACTGGAGGTTGCTAGGTCTGCTTCCGGCCGCCCACGCAACGTGCAGGTGTGCTCAGGGCGATGGGCCCAGACCCCTGCGCGCTTAGGTTTAGACCGGCGTGCTGACCTCTCTATTGTGCCGAGGTAGGGTTGCGACGTGTTGATCTTCCAAGGCCGGGCATGACCCAGGAAAGTGTGTCCGGCCAAATGGGATCAAGCGTGTTGGGTTATGTGGTGCACCCCTGCAGGGAAGTTAATCTATTCGAATAGCCGTGTCCCTCGGTAAAAGGACGACCCGGAGTTGTACCTTGACCTTATGACAACTAGAACCGGATACTTAATAAAACACACCCTTCCAAGTGCCAGATACAACCCGGTGATCGCTCTCTAACAGGGCAACGAGGAGGGGATCGCCGGGTAGGATTATGATATGCAATGCTACTTGGAGGACTTCAGTCTACTCTCTTCTACATGCTGCAAGATGGAGGCTGCCAGAAGCGTACTCTTCGACAGGATTAGATATCCCCCTCTTATTCTGGCATTCTACAGTTCAGTCCACTGA
Organism: Aegilops umbellulata; assembly: GCA_032464435.1. Taxonomy (NCBI): domain Eukaryota; kingdom Viridiplantae; phylum Streptophyta; class Magnoliopsida; order Poales; family Poaceae; genus Aegilops; species Aegilops umbellulata. The sequence continues at coordinate 296,153,145 of CP136060.1, forward strand.
TATGGCCCCTTACACATATATCCATGCATATGTAGTGTAGCTCCTTACTTGCGAGTACTTTGGATGAGTACTCACAGTTGCCTTGTTTCCCTTTTTCCCCATCTCTCTATCCGATTGCTGCAACCAGACGATGGAGCCCAGGATCCAGACGCCACCGTCGACGACGAATCCTTCTTCACTGGAGGTGCCTACTACTACGTGTAGCCCGCTGACGACGATCAGGATTAGTTAGGAGGATCCCAGGTAGGAGGCCTGCGCCTCGTTCGATCTGTATCCCCGTTTGTGCTAGCCATCTTATGGCAACTTGTTTAACTTATGTCTGTACTCAGATATTGTTGCTTCCGCTGACTCGTCTATGATCGAGCACTTGTATTCGAGCCCTCGAGGCCCCTGGCTTGTATTATGATGCTTGTATGACTTATTTTTTTGTAGAGTTGTGTTGTGATATCTTCCCGTGAGTCCCTGATCTTGATCGTACACATTTGCGTGCATGATTAGTGTACGATTGAATCGGGGGCGTCACAAGTTGGTATCAGAGCCGACTGCCTGTAGGAATCCCCCTTCCACACTCCTTGGCCGAAGTCGAGTCTAGACATTGCAAAAACTTTTACTAACTTGGCTGTGTGCCTTACGGGCCCACGTCGCCATTGGGTGATAGTAGGATCTTTTATTCCTCGACCTTTACTCTGGGACTTTGACCTCTCTTCTATTCGTGTTAAAGGAATTTTGCTAAATCTAACATTAGGATCTCGTTATCACTTTCACCCGGAGAGCCCCTTATTACTGATGATCGTCTGATGCACGTGAAGACCCTGAAGATACTCTCCGCCGTTAACCCGAGAACTTTTGTTCATCGTGTTTGCAATTCCCCTTCCACCGTCAACCCTTATGGATAACTACTTGCAGTTGTTATTCTTACATTCATCCCCAGTTGGTCTTGATATTACAAGATACCCCGAAATACTCGTCGTTGTTTCGATAATCCTTTGAGCTTACTGCCTTGTTGTTCTTTGTCACCTGAATACCCCTACGGATAATTCTCGCACTTATCGAGTATCCGCTCATCCCCCAGTTGTTCATGTGTTTCACAATGGTCTTCGAAATACTATTCGATCCTCCAAAAATCCTTAGTAGCTTATTGCTCTGCAATACTTGTCTGCTTGCAGGATGGATGCTTCCCATATATCTGGCAATATTCACTAGTATCTTTTGACACCGTCATTTTGATCCTATTGATTCAACATGTGTGCGAATGCACACAATCATCTATCAACCCTTCTAAATTATCTTTCCGGCTCAGACATCATTTTTGAACATGAGCTGGTTCTCGACCAAACTATTTGTCGTCAATTGTGCCTCTGGTCTATCCAACTTATCCATCCTTGATCAGAGCGTCTGCTTCTGATCCCTTGTTTTGGAAATCATAATTCATTTGTTATCTAAGCATCGAATTATTCAGATGTTCTATAATATGATGCCCGTGTATTCTTCTTCCTCTGGTTGAGTACCGATACTCACATCAGCCCCGTTGTGGACCGCCATACCCATTGTCGGGTTATTATCCGACAATGTCCTTCACAACCAAAATTCTTGTGAGTTCTTTACCTGATACATAATGCCCTTGGTAAATTGTATCATCTGCTTGGCCAACCATGCTCTGCTTTCGAGCTGGTGGTATTTACTATTGAAGCTTGTGGTATAGGTTTCCACGATACCCTAACGGGTTGAACCTATGCCTTCCCTTATATGTGTGAACTCGGAAGTTTTCACGAGTCATACTCATCTGGTATTTCACCAGGTAAAACTTTCAACACTAATGCCTTTATCAGCGAGAAGTGAATGGAAGGTTATACATTGAAGAAGTGGGAGTCGACCTTGAACCTTGCGTTCATGCCCATGGACACGATGTATAACTTATCATGGAAGCTGCTCGTAAAAATAATTACCCCCTTGTTATAAGTTCATCTTGTATCCGTGGTTCGATCCTTTATGATCGTGGATTCCGACCATGTTCTCCTTTAAATACCATTTCTCGGGCAAGTTTAAGCACTTGTCTTCTGCAGAGCATTACCCTAGTCCAACCTCTACTTTGATCTGTCGTCGAGTATTACCCCCCTGGTATCTCGAGATTATCATGGAACTGCATAACTTCTTATGAGTTCTCCATCAAGTGCTACATTCTCACTGATTCCAATTTTTTCACGGGCCCTGAGTTATTAAACACTCAAGGACATCGATAACTGAATCGAGTCCGCACTACGGTTCAACAACTCTTAGTAATCTTCCTTACTTACGAGTTTGTACCCGATCACGTCATTCCTAGCCTATTTGGCTATATCATTATCATGATGATTTTAATTGTGCTACCTGGTCCTTATTCCCGGAGCACAACTTTCAACTATGAGCTAAGCTTGCGTCGATTTTCGCCGTCATATCATTTCTCCTTGAACAACAAACTTGATTTCGAGTTTGTGTCCTAACCGTGGTTCCAATAAGCTTTCGCTTCATCATTCATTTAACTTGATGTCATCGTCGATCGATTACATCTTCGTGAAATCTCTTGACAAATGTGTCGTGATCATCATCAATATTCCGAGCTTTTCCATGATATCAATTGAATTCATGATGAGAAATACCATCCTTGCCTCGATGATTTGTGATATCATCGACCACTTTATTGTCTTCCCTCCAACACAAACTTGCTCGTGTTTTGTGTTATACCTTGAGATCCTTGCTATCCAGCCTTTGTTCTTCTTTACCTTGGGGTATTACCATCTTTTATGTCAGGATTGTTATGAGAATTTCACCACCTCTGGAGAATTCTTGATACAAGTGATACTTATCACGATCACCATTCTAATACTGATCATGCTACCTAAGCCCATATTTCGGGTGCACCTTTCAACCAATGTTTAAATTGTGTATGTTTCCCTCGAGCATACATCATTATGTCATTTGATCTGAAAAATGTTATCGCCTTGTTCACATGATTGTGGAAATCCATCCTTTTGGAATTCTTGATGAATGGTCGCTGAGTCCATCAGCCACCTCCTCATCCTCTCCTTGGCTTAATGATGAACCCTTGTTCGGAACTCGCTTCCATAGTTCATTTCCCGAGAATCTTACATTGTCATGTCGTCAATTGTGTTGCACCTTTTCTTCTCAGGTATCCCGAGTCCGAGGTATCCTGACACCAATCAGATCTGAAATTCGGTCAGATATGATGGCTGGAACATATTCGCAAGAGTTATAACATTGGTCTTTAACCCGATAAGGTGTCATGCCTAGCACACCTGGCCGGAGGACCTAATGTTATAGTTTTCCTTTTTAGCAAGGTTATCTATTCTTCCATGAGAAATGGTAAGACTTATTCTACAAGTTGTTCCTGATGGATCCTTTTTGTTTCCCAAAGTCTGATTTTCACCTGTTGACCATGTCAATGCTATCTCGAAGCACGTCTATGGTACTCAGTTCTTCAACAAGAACATTTGAAGCCCAATGCTAATTGTTTCTTGCTCAACTATCCAAACACCGTTGTATGGATAATGTCATGAAATTTTTCTCCCCTTACCTAAAGGGTTTTCTACATTATATCCTGTCATGGATATCATGCTCTGCTTATCATTGGGGAGGATATACCCCTGAAATATCTGATAATCATATTTTCCTTTCCATTATTTGGTTTAACCTTTCTGGTGATCATTTTGGTCTAAGCAGTATTAATTCCCTGCTTATGTAGACCCCTCGTGTACAGTTCTGTCAGTAAGACCCTGTTAGTTTTGTTGATGACATTCCGGTAACCACCGATGGACGAGAACTTTGCCTATTGGTCCGCCTCGTTGCAACGAGTAGGAAAATGGTTCTCTTCGTCCCTCGCCCTTGGTACCAACGTTGTTGCCGACATAACTGACATGGTACTCTCTGACATGCCTTGCTATCATGACCGGGCAAGATGTCACTGCTCCTATTAAAAAACCACCTGGTGGGCCCATAACCCACAGTTTCACAGGATCGAAACCTGACTGTCCTGTACACCCCCTATTCCCAAATTCCTCGCACGTGGCCTCGTATGAAATTCACGGGCCACCGTCCTAGTGATCTATTCTGGTATCAGACGCAATACTTACTCTCGCTACTCTGAACCCCTTTCTCACTCTGGTTCAGACTTCGATCAACTATCTATCCGCTTGGAACCTCTTATTGTACCTTCGTACCTTACTCTCGATGTATTTCATATGTTCAACTCGAGAGATAATCTTATACTCATTCATGGGTTAACCCCAGATTGTTTCCCTCAAAAGCATTTTGTCGTAGCTGAGCTGCCCCTTATCCTTTCGTAAGTACGATGGAGTTCCCGAAGAAATGATGACAAGTTTATCATGATGCATTGGAATAAATAATTGAAGACATCAACGAAAGGGATTAACTTCTTTGAGAAGATCCGTTAGAAATTTGTAACCAGAACTTTCCCCCTTACTCCCCTCCTAAATCTCGGGATGAGATTTCTTGTAGTGGAGGAGAATTGTGACGCCCGGACAATCAAGCTACAATAGCCTCTGCTAATAATGCCACGTCACCTCGATTACGGTTGCTAATCTCGCGTTATTTCGAAACCGTTCAAATACAAATTCAAAAGAAAAGCAAACAACAAAAGTTTCCAAAAAATTAAAACTAAAATGTTCGGGTTGTTTCAAATAAATCGTAAGCAATTATGGTGGAGAAACCAAGCTTTTATAAAATGCTTAAATGAACTATAAGGATTTAAACAGTAGCAAAAACAATTAATTAAATGCCTTTTTAAATTAATAAATTACTAAACTATTTTATTTTGTCACCAAACTTTTTGTGGCATTGTGGTATTTTGTAACACTAGTTTAGGTACTACTTGTATATTTTTATAAAACTAAAATTAAAAGAAACTACAAATAAAAAAAGGAAAATAAAATATAAAAACAGAAAAACAAAACTAACAAAGAACAAAAATAGAAAAAGAAAGGACCCCCCGGTTGCCCATGGGCATCGGCCCATCCCACCCAGCCGGCCAACCCAACTCGCCCCAACGGGCCCACCCCGCACTCCCCATAACCCCCCACTCCCGTAACCCTAACCCTATCCGCCCCAGTTCCCACTCCCCCCCTTTTGCGCCCCCACCCTGATCCAGATCGGGATCAGAGGCGCCCGACCCCGCGCCCCGCCGCTGGGCTCCGTCACCGGTCGCCGCCCCGCCACGCCTTCGTCCTCCCCCGCGACGCCACCTCGCCGGAGACGCTCCACCGTCTTCGCCGGTGTCGCCGCGCCCCGCCCCGTGCTGGAGGCCGCCTCGACCACGCCTCCCTCGCCGGCCTGCCTCCCTGACGTCGCCCGTCGTCTCCGTCCTCCTCCCCAAGCCCCGTTGCCCCGAACCCTACGGCCTGCTGTGAGCCGCTACCCCCCTTTTCTCTCTCCTCTGCCTCGTTCCCGGTCGACGTGCGCCCTCCCCTGCTCACCGCACGACGCGCCGTCGTGCGCACGCGCCCGCCCTCACCTTGCGCCACCACGCCGTTCGCCGGCTCCCCTGCACACTGCTCGGGGAGCGCCCTGCACGCGCCCACCCGCGCCCACGGCCATCGCTACCGGTCGCCCCTGCCCCACGCCCGCCTACGCCTCTAGGCGCTCCTCCCGGGCCTCCCCTTGGCCTCGCCCGCCGCATCCCTACGGTCGGCCGGCCGCGCTCGACTCCGCAGCACCGTCGCCGCCCGTGCAGCCCGCCCCTCGCGCGACCCCTGTTGTCCTCTGCTGCAGTCCGCCGCTCGGCCGGCCTCGCCGCAGCCCCGGCGCCGGCGCCCATCTACACCGCTCGGCCTTCGCCCTGACGGGCACCCGCACCCACACGCCCGATAGCCTGAACCGCTAAGGCCCCTGGCCCAATGACAGCCGGGGCCCAGTCCCAGAACGTTTAAAAAAAAGAGGAATAATAATAATAATAATAATAATAATAATAATAATAAATTATTAATTAATTAATCAACTGAATTAATCAACTGAATTAATTAACTTAATTAAATCCTGATTAGTTAACTAGTTAAATTTACTTAACCTGCTAATTAAACTAAGTAACTGTTAATTAGTTATCAGCCTATGACAGAACGGACCCACACGTCAGTTTGACCTAGTCAACGTCCTGTTGACTGCTGACGTCATGCTGACGTCAGCATACACTATTCTGGATAATGTTGGTTTATAATAATTTAGTAAATCTTAAAAATGATTTAAATCTTTTAAAATTAATATAAAATAAACCGTAGCTCGGCTGAAAATACTTTCTACATGAAAGTTGCTCAGAACGACGAGACGAATCCGGATACGCAGCCCGTTCATCCGCCACGCATCCCTAACATATCAAACTCGCAACTTTCCCCCTCCGGCTCCTCTGCCCGAAAACGCGGAACCGCGGGGATACTTTCCCGGATGTTTTCCCCCTGCGCCGGTATCACCGCATACCGCGTTAGGGCACCCCTAACACCGATACTTGTTATGTCATGCATCGCTATGCATCTGTTTGCTTAAATATTTATTGTTTCTTCCCCCTCTTCTCTCGCTAGACACCGAGACCGACGCTGCTGCTACCCCGTTCGACTACGGAGTTGACGACCCCTCTCTCTTGCCAGAGCAACCAGGCAAGCCCCCCCTTGATCACCAGATATCGCCTATTCTTCTCTATACTGCTTGCATTAGAGTAGTGTAGCATGTTACTGCTTTCTGTTAATTCTATACTGCTGCATAGCCTGTCCTTGCTACTACTGTTGTTACCTTTACCTGCTATCCTACTGTCTAGTATAGGATGCTAGTGTTCCATCAGTGGCCCTACACTCTTGTCCATCTGCCATGCTATACTACTGGGCCGTGATCACTTCGGGAGGTGATCACGGGCATATACTATATACTTTACACTGTTACATTACCTGTGATACTGTTTGGAGATGGGGGCTGAAGGGGCAGGTGGTTCCACCCAGGTAGTGGTGGGCCTGGGTTCCGACGGCCCCCGACTGTTACTTTGTGGCGGAGCGACAGGGCAGGTTGAGACCACCTAGGAGAGAGGTTGCCTGGCCCTAGTCGGCGTTCGCGGATACTTAACACGCTTAACGAGATTTGGGTATTTGATCTGAGTCTGGCCATTTGGTCTATACGCACTAACCATCTACGCGGGAGTAGTTATGGGTATCCCGACATCGTGGTATAAGCCGAAGCCTTCGTGACGTCAGCGACTGAGCGGCGTGTGCCAGATTGGGCCGCGTAACGTGACTTCCGTTGTACTGGAGGTTGCTAGGTCTGCTTCCGGCCGCCCACGCAACGTGCAGGTGTGCTCAGGGCGATGGGCCCAGACCCCTGCGCGCTTAGGTTTAGATCGGCGTGTTGACCTCTCTGTTGTGCCTAGGTAGGGCTGCGACGTGTTGATCTTCCGAGGCCGGGCATGACCCAGGAAAGTGTGTCCGGCCAAATGGGATCAAGCGTGTTGGGTTATGTGGTGCACCCCTGCAGGTAAGTTAATCTATTCGAATAGCCGTGTCCCTCGGTAAAAGGACGACCCGGAGTTGTACCTTGACCTTATGACAACTAGGATCAGATACTTAATAAAACACACCCTTCCAAGTGCCAGATACAACCCGGTGATCGCTCTCTAACAGGGCAACGAGGAGGGGATCGCCGGGTAGGATTATGCTATGCAATGCTACTTGGAGGACTTCAGTCTACTCTCTTCTACATGCTGCAAGACGGAGGCTGCCAGAAGCGTACTCTTCGACAGGATTAGATATCCCCCTCTTATTCTGGCATTCTGCAGTTCAGTCCACTGATATGGCCCCTTACACATATATCCATGCATATGTAGTGTAGCTCCTTGCTTGCGAGTACTTTGGATGAGTACTCACGGTTGCCTTGTTTCCCCTTTTCCCCATTTCTCTATCCGATTGCTGCAACCAGACGATGGAGCCCAGGATCCAGACGCCACCGTCGACGATGACTCCTTCTTCACTGGAGGTGCCTACTACTACGTGCAGCCCGCTGACGACAATCAGGAGTAGTTAGGAGGATCCCAGGCAGGAGGCATGCGCCTCGTTCGATCTATATCCCCGTTTGTTCTAGCCATCTTATGGCAACTTTATTAACTTATATCTGTACTCAGATATTGTTGCTTCCGCTGACTCGTCTATGATCGAGCACTTGTATTCGAGCCCTCGAGGCCCCTGGCTTGTATTATGATGCTTGTATGACTTATTTTTTTGTAGAGTTGTGTTGTGATATCTTCCCATGAGTCCCTGATCTTGATCGTACACATTTGCGTGCATGATTAGTGTACGATTGAATCGGGGGCGTCACACTCCAAAAGATGGAGATGGCGATGGAACAGCGGATGATGATACCTCCAAGAAACAGCCAAAGCGCCGGCGTCAGCGGCGCCGCTCTAAATCCCGCCAAAGCAAAAACGGTGATTCCGGCACGGGAGATAATACTACCCCGGATAGCGAACACTCCCTCCAGAAAGATTCAGCACAGGAAGATGGAGAAGCCAGCCCTCATGAGAGAGCGGCAGACCGAGAGGTTGAGGATGATAACTACATGCCTCCCTCCGAAGACGGGGCAAGCCTCGACGACGACGAATTCGTCGCGCCATTAGACCCTGCCGAACAAGAGCGTTTCAAACGCAGGCTTTTAGCCACGGCAAACAGCCTCAAGAAAAAGCAGCAACAGCTTAGAGCTGATCAAGATATGCTAGCTGACAGATGGACTGAAGTCCTTGCGGCCGAAGAGTATGAACTCGAACGCCCCTCCAAGCACTACCCAAAGCGCAGGTCGCTACCCCGATCAGAGGAGGAAGCACCCACATCACCAGCGCACGACATGGCCGACTGGCCACCACGCGGCCGCGACAGAGAGGCCTCTCGACCCTCCACCCAAGCCATGCCCCGACGCCGTTCAACTAAGGCATGGGAAAATGCGCCAGACCTGCAAGACATACTGGAGGATAAGGCAAGACAAACAAGATCGATCTACGGATCGCGCAGGCGCCCTACGGCATGTGACGGAGATATTCATTCCGGATACAACAAATCCCGCCGGGCCGAACACAACAGACATAGCTCTTCTGAGATGCGTCGTGATATAGCCCAGTATAGAGGCGCCGCACACCCACTATGCTTCACAGATGAAGTAATGGATCATAAAATCCCGGAGGGCTTTAAACCCGTAAACATCGAATCATACGATGGCACAACAGATCCCGCGGTCTGGATCGAGGATTATCTCCTTCATATCCACATGGCCCGTGGTGATGATCTACACGCCATCAAATACCTCCCACTCAAGCTCAAGGGACCGGCCCGGCATTGGCTCAACAGCTTGCCAGCAGACTCAATCGATTCTTGGGAGGACCTGGAAGCCGCATTCCTCGACAACTTCCAGGGCACTTATGTGCGACCACCGGATGCCGATGACCTAAGCCACATAATTCAGCAGCCAGAGGAATCGGCCAGGCAATTCTGAACACGGTTCCTAACAAAGAAAAACCAGATAGTCGACTGTCCGGACGCTGAGGCCCTAGCAGCCTTCAAGCATAATATCCGCGACGAATGGCTTGCCCGACACCTGGGACAGGAAAAGCTGAAATCTATGGCGGCCCTCACGACACTCATGACCCTCTTTTGCGCGGGAGAAGACAGCTGGCTAGCTCGCAGTAACAACTTAGCAAAGAACCCTGGTAATTCGGATACCAAGGACAAAAGTGGCAGGACACGCCGGAACAAGCAAAAGCGTCGTGTTAACAGCGACAACAACGAGGATACGGCAGTAAATGCCGGATTCAGAGGCTCTAAATCTGGTCAGCGGAAAAAGGCATTCAAAAAGAATACTCAGGGCCCGTCCAGTTTGGACCGGATACTCGACCGCTTGTGCCAGATACATGGCACCCCCGAAAGGCCAGCAAATCACACCAACAGGGATTGTTGGGTGTTCAAGCAGGCAGGCAAGTTAAGAGGCGAAAACAGAGACAAGGGGCTGCATAGCAATGACGAGGAGGAGCCTAGGCCGCCGAACAACAGTGGACCGAAGAGTTTTTCCCCACAAGTGCGGACGGTGAACATGATATACGCAACCCACATTCCCAAGAAGGAACGGAAGCGTGCGCTACAGGACGTATATGCGATGGAGCCAGTCGCCCCAAAGTTCAACCCATGGTCCTCCTGTCCGATCACTTTTGATAGAAGGGACCGCCCCACTAGCATCCATCACGGCGGCTTCGCCGCATTGGTTCTTGACCCAATTATCGACGGATTTCATCTCACAAGAGTCCTTATGGACGACGGAAGTAGTCTGAACCTGCTTTATCAGGATACAGTGCGGAAAATGGGCATAGATCCCTCGAGGATTAAGCCCACAAAAACGACCTTTAAAGGCGTTATACCAGGTGTAGAGGCCAACTGTACAGGCTCAGTAACACTCGAAGTGGTCTTCGGATCTCAGGATAATTTCCGAAGCGAAGAGTTAATCTTCGATATAGTCTCGTTTCGCAGTGGCTATCACGCCCTGCTCGGGCGAACCGCATTTGCAAAGTTCAACGCGGTGCCGCACTACGCGTATCTCAAGCTCAAGATGCCAGGCCCTCGAGGAGTAATTACGGTCAACGGAAACACCGAACGCTCCCTCCGTACGGAGGAGCACACGGCGGCTCTCGCAGCGGAAGCACAAAGCAGCCTTCTCAGGCAATTCTCCAGTCCGGCCGTTAAAAAGCCAGACACCGCCAAGCGCGCCCGGAGTAACCTACAACAAGACCGCCTGGCACGTTCGGAGCAGGCGTAGCAATGCGGCCCCAACCCCAGCCCTCGCGACATAGCGAAACCAGTGCTTCGCATACATAACTACGCTCTCGAAATACCATGGGCGCAGGGGAAGGGGCACAATAATGGCAAGCCCAAAATACGGCCTAAAACGTACTAGGGACTGCCGAATTCTTTTTTTTTTCTTACTTCCAGGACTCCATACTTCGGACGACCTATTCGGCAATTCAACTGCCGCACGAACGATGCAAGATCCGGGGAAGCAGACAAGACATGCCGCACTATGGAACTCACAAGTGGTCTCTGTTACGAGCAGTATACCTGTTTTAAATACAATTCCGCGGCCTGCCCCCGCCCAGGACATGTTAAATAGTCCAGTATCTTTTGCTTATCGCACTATTTGTATCGTTCTGCTTTGATAGCAGCCTCTTTATAAACAATGCATAGCTTTTTGTCTGTTTTTTGCATTATCCCCTTTTTATATATATGTTCATTAATGACATGTGGCACCCGTACACTGTGGTACGGCAAATACGCCAGGGGCTTCAGTACCCCTTAATATGGTGTAAGAAGTCCGAACACTTCACAAGTGCGGCACCCCGAACTTATAACACTATATGCATCGGCTCCGAATCATGATTTGGGTCAATAGTTGGGTTTGCCCGGCTCCTATGTTTTGGTGCCTTACGTTCCGCTATATCGGCTAAGGTAGCACTAGGAGAACCACTGCGATTGTGCCCCGGTTGAGCTGGGTTAAGCACCTCAGTGGAGAAAGCTAAAACTGACTGTCATGATGAGGCGAGAGACCGGTCGTTGTTCGAGAGGTTTTTCAAGTCCCTAAAGACTTATGCCGCTTCGAGCGAGGAGCCGGCTTTGTCCGGCCAAGGCATGGATAGCGCCCCGAACTCGGTCTTCCGAACTAGGGGCTTCGCCGAAATTTAAAATATAAAGTTCTATGGCTAAGTGAGAGTGTTCAAGCATTATAGTCCGATTGCCTGGTTCGTTGTGCTGAGCGCCTCCCTCGAAGGACCCAAATATGGGAAAAAGAGCGCTCAGGTTTATCCCGAACACCCCAGCACTAGTGGCGTGGGGGCGGAAGCCGACGACTCGCCAACTCTCAATTTTTTGATAAACGACCGCACAGAAAATAATATTTTAAATTCAACAAGCATTGCTTAGCGCATATGAACAAGTTTTCAGCGCACAGGATAAACACGAGCGAGTTCATTCAAAAATTATATCCTTGGTACATTCATCCGCCACAAGGCGGGCACCCGCAAGAACATCCTTATAGTAGTTCTCGGGCTTGCGATGCTCCTTCCCCGGCGGCGGCCCGTCCCTCACATGCTTCTCACCGTCTAGCTTACCCCAGTGCACCTTTGCACGGGCAAGGGCCCTACGGGCACCTTCGATGCAGACGGAGCGCTTGATGACATCGAGCCTTGGACAGGCCTCCACCAGCCGCCGCACCAGCCCGAAGTAGCTCCCAGGCAGGGCCTCTCCGGGCCACAGCCAAACTATGAAGCCCTTCATGGCCTGTTCGGCCGCCTTGTGGAGCGCGACCAGCTGTTTCAGCTGGTCGCTCAAGGGCACAGGGTGTCCGGCCTCAGCATACTGAGACCAGAACACCTTCTCCGTCGAGCTGCCCTCTTCAGCTTGGTAGAATGCGGAGGCATCGGATACGCTGCGGGGAAGATCTGCGAATGCCCCTGGAGAGCTCCGGATTCGGGTAAGTAACAAGTAGTTTACTTTTATATTTATGCTTTGCATAAAGAATGCCTTACCCGCTGCTATCTTTCTCATCTCGTCCAACTCTTGGAGGGCCTTTTGGGCTTCGGCCTTGGCGGACTTGGCAGTCTCAGAGGCCGTCGCGAGCTCGGACGCTTGCGTTTTTGACTCAAGCTCCAAACTCTCATGTTTTTTCATAAGAGTCTGAAGCTCTTGCCGCACCTCGCCAACCTGGGCCTCAAGTTTCTCTCGCTCGGCGCGCTCCGCGGCCGTTTTCTTTTCGGCCTCGGACAACGCTTGCTTAAGGGTCGCCATCTCAGTCGTGGCCCCTACAATAGGCAGTACAATCCTGTTATTTTTTGCAATCACGTCTTTTTATAGGCATTTTTTCTGTAAGGTATTTCTTACCTTCTTTCTCCTCGAGCTGCTGCTTGGCAAGGCTGAGCTCTTGCTCGGTCTACTCGAGGCCCCGTTTCAGGGCATCCACCTCCGCAGTCAGCGCGACAGTGGCTAGCAGCAAAGCCTGCATACGCATATTTGACTCCTTTTTGTTAGACTCCTGCGAAATTTAATAGATCCTCTATTCGGCTTTTCTTTCCGAACGCCAAACAGAGCATCAGGGGCTACTGTCTATGCGGTTATATTCTTACATATTTTTTACTTACCTCGAAGCCTGTTAGAAGGCTAGCGCAAGCTTCATTCAGTCCGCTCTTGGCAGACTGAACCTTCCGGATCACCGTACTCATAATAGTACGGTGCTCCTCGTCGATGGAGGCGCCGTCAAGCACCTCCAGCAGACTGTCCGGCACCTCCGGTTGGACGGAGGCAGCCGGCTCAGAAGGCTTGCTCCTCTTGACAGGAGTTCGCCTGCCGCGGTCTGGAACTGTTGAGGATTCCGGCGCGGTGTCCGGCTCAAAGCCGGACTTGGAGCCCTGGGGGGTTTTGTCCCCTTTACTCCTGGAGTCCGGGAGGTCGCCTTGCGCCTCCTCCAGGACCACCTCCTCCTGCCCTGGAGCTCGTTGCGACGCCACTTCGGCGTCGTCTGCAGCGCGGGGGGAGACAGCGAGCGGAACTGAGTTCACGTCCGACGAATCCAGGGAGCCGCTCGACGACTCGTCGAGTCCGTCCCGGGGCGGGCTGCACAATTATGTTCGGCATTAGGGAAAGCTTAACGACAAAGAAATATCATGAGTCACTCTGGTATCCGAATACTTACGATTTCGCCGGGCGCTTGGCCCTGTCCGGCCACTCCTCGTCATCCTCGTTGGCGTCGGGGGAGTAGTCCGGCAGAGGGGTCTTCCTCTTCTTGGACCCTCCGGCCTCCCCCGTTGGGGCGGCCTTCCTTTTCTTTCCTCCCCCCGCTAGAGGGGGAGAGGTTTCTTCTTCCTCCTCCTCGTTTTCACGAGAGGTGAGCGTCTCGGACTCGTCAGATGACGAGTCTGACACCGCCACGTTACGGGCACTCTTTCGAGTCCCCGTGGCCTTCTTCTTCTTGGCCTTCTTCTCCGGCACCACATAAGGCGCCGGAGCCAGCAGCTTCACTAGGAGAGCAGGGGCTGGGTCTTCGGGCAGGGGAGCCGGACAGTTAATCGGTCCGGATATCACCTGCCAAGCCTGTCAAAGGTAAGGGAGTTTAGATCCCGCATAGAGTCAAACTATGAAAAAGAACTTAAACATCCTGTGAAAGGTGAAAATAGCTTACCTCGCTAGCGTGACGCTGCGAGCTGTATCCGCGGTCCTCGGAGGCGAATGTGGGAGCCTCGGCGCCTTTGGTTAGCACCTTCCAGACGTCTTCATACGTCGTGTCAAAGAGCCTGCTGAGGGTTTGGTGCTGCGCCGGGTTGAACTCCCACAGAGTAAAGTCCCGTTGTTGACACGGGAGGATCCGGCGGACGAGCATAACCTGGACCACATTGACAAGCTTGATCGGCTTGTTCACCAGGGACTGGATGCATGTTTGCAGTCCGGTCACCTCTTTTTCGTCGCCCCACGACAGGCCTGTCTCTTTTCAGGACATAAGCCGCGTGGGGGGTCCGGATTGGAACTCAGGGGCTGCGACCCACTTTGGATCGCGTGGCTCGGTGATGTAAAACCACCCGGATTGCCACCCCTTTAGGGTCTCCACGAAGGAGCCCTCGAGCCGTAGGACGTTGGCTATCTTGCCCGCCATGGCACCTCCGCACTCCGCCTGGCTGCCGCGCACCACCTTGGGCTTGACGTTGAAGGTCTTGAGCCAGAGGCCGAAGTGGGGGCGGACGCGGAGGAAAGCCTCGCACACGATGATAAACGCCGAGATGTTGAGGACGAAGTTTGGGGCCAGATCGTGGAAATCCAGGTCGTAGTAGAACATGAGCCCCGGGACGAATGGGTGGAGTGGAAAACCCAGTCCGCGGAGGAAGCGGGGAAGAAAAACTACCCTCTCGTGGGGCCTTGGGGTGGGGAGAAGCTGCCCCTTCTCGGGAAGCCGGTGCGCGATGTCCTTGGACAAGTATCCGGCCTTCCTTAGCTTCTTGACATGGCCCTCCGTGACGGAGGAGACCATCCACTTGCCTCCCGCTCCGGACATTGCTGGAGAAGGTTGAGGTGGGAAGTGCGGGCTTGGGCGCTGGAGCTCGGGTGCGCAGAAAATGGATAGGCAAAGGAGGAAGAAGGCGTAGGTAAAAAGGTGGAACCTTATCCCCTTATATGGGTGGATGCGGCTATGCATCCCCACCAGCCTGGTAAAACTCGCTTGCCTCCCAAGCGCCATGATAAATGGCGTGGTTGGGTTACCCATGTCCATATTGATGAGAATCCCGTAAATGGGGGACACGATCTCTGCTTTGACAAGACGTGCCAAGGAAACCGCCTCGCAAAACACGCTGAGGTGGAAGAGTAAAAACTATTCGAGTAAAGGACTTGGCCGTAGTGTAATGACGCACTGCGGAATACGTCAGCAGATTTGATTTGTGTTAATTCTCTCTATGGCAATATGTGGAAACTTATTTTGCAGAGCCGGACACTGCTCTTGGTGTTTACAATCTTCTATGAAGGACTTGGAGGAGGAACCCGCCTTGCAATGCCGAAGACAATTTGCGCGCCGGACTCGTCCTCATTGAAGCCTAGTTCAGGGGCTACTGAGGGAGTCCTGGATTAGGGGTTGTCCGGGTAGCCGGACTATACCTTCAGCCGGACTCCAGGACTATGAAGATACAAGATTGAAGACTTCGTCCCGTGTCCGGAAGGGACTTTCCTTGGCATGGAAGGCAAGCTTGGCGATGCAGATATTCAAGATCTCCTACCATTGTAACCGACTCTGTGTAACCCTAACCCTATCCATGTCTATATAAACCGGAGGGTTCTAGTCCGTAGGACAACTCCATCATACAACAATCATACCATAGGCTAGCTTCTAGGGTTTAGCCTCCTTGATCTCGTGGTAGATCCACTCTTGTACTACCCATATCATCAATATTAATCAAGCAGGAGTAGGGTTTTACCTCCATTGAGAGGGCCCGAACCTGGGTAAACTTCGTGTCCCTTGTCTCCTGTTACCATCCGGCCTAGTTGCACAGTTTGGGACCCCCTACCCGAGATCCGCCGGTTTTGACACCGACACTCGTGCTTTAGTGCACCCTCCAAAATACCTTTTTTCACGCGTGTTTTTTTGGCTTTCAGTTTTTGCTTGGTTTTTCTAGGATTTTGTGATTCTTTTTCCTCATGTGAAGCACATCGTGTGAGAAAACACCGTTGTGCTTCACGGTGAAGAACGACCATGCGTTTCGAGAAGCACACCTATGCTTTTCGAAAGTGAAAAGCACATGCGTGCTTCAACGAAAAACATAACCTTGCTTCGACATGAAGCACATATGTGCTTTTCCGTGCTTCTCGAAAATTGAGAAGCAAAGATGTGCTTTTTGAGAAGCATACGTGTGCTTCTCGAAAAGTGAAATACACAAGTGTGCTTCATGGTGAAGCACAACTGTGCTTCCTCGTCAATCGCATGTTGTTTTCTAAAAGGTGAAAAGTTGCTTCTCCAAAAAGTGAAAAGAACAAATGTGCTTTTTGGATTTCTTTTTTTATCCAGTTTTTTGGTTTCCATTTGTCGTTTCCTCTACCGGGATGGAGCCACCTGCCCCTTCAGCCCCCATCTCCGAATAGTATCACATGTAATGTAACAGTGTAAAGTATATAGTATATGCCCGTGATCACCTCCCGAAGTGATCACGGCCCAGTAGTATAGCATGGCAGACGGACAAGAGTGTAGGGCCACTGATGGAACACTAGCATCCTATACTAAGCAGTAGGATTGCAGGTAAAGGTATCAACAGCAGTATCAAAGACAGGCTATGCATCAGGATAGGAATAACGAAAGCAGTAACAAGCTACACTACTCTAATGCAAGCAGTATAGGGAAGAGTAGGCGATATCTGGTGATCAAGGGGGGGGGGGCTTGCCTGGTTGCTCTGGCAAGAGAGAGGGATCGTCAACACCGTAGTCGAACGGGGCAGCAGCAACGTCGGTCTCGGGGTCTATCGAGAGAAGAGGGGGGGAAACAATAAATATTTAAGCAAGCAGATGCATAGTGATGCATGACATGACAAATAATGGCGTTAGAGGTGTGCTAACGCGGTATACAGTGATACCGGTGAAGGGGGGAAACAACCGGGAAAGTATCCCCGGTGTTTCGCGTTTTCGGGCAGAGGAGCCGGAGGGGGAAAGTTGCGAGTTGGATAGGTTAGAGATGTGTGGCGGACGAACGGGCTGCGTATCTGGGTTCGCCCCGTTGTTCTGAGCAACTTTCATGTTGAAAATATTTTAATCCGAGTTACGGATTAAAAGATATGATTTTCTAAAGATTTTAATAATTTCTGGAATTTAATTAATTATTTAAATATAACATTATCCAAAACAGTGCACGCTGACGTCAGCATGACGTCAGCAGTCAACAGGGGCGTTGACTGGTCAAATCTGACGTGTGGGTCCCACCTGTCATTCTGTGATTAAGCTAATCAGAGATTAACTAACTAATCATTGTTTAATTAGACTAATTACAAAATTAGGTTATTCTAATTATGATTAATTAGATTAATTAATTCCTTAATTAATTAATTAATTAATTATTTATTTATTTATTTATTTATTTTTATTTTTTATTAATTTTAATTCTTTTTTTTTAAACGTTCTGTGGGGTGGGGCCCCCGTGTCATAGGCCCAGAGGGGCCATAGCGGGTCAGGCGTGCGGGCGCAGCTGCGGGCGAAGCCGCAGCCCGCCCACGAGCGAGGCGCACGCCCAGGGGCGACGGACCCGGCAGGGCGCCGGTGCAGGGGAGGTCAGTGGCCATGGCGAGGCCATGGCCGGAGCGGGGTCCGGTCGGCGGCGGCGACGGGACCGCAGAGGCGGGGCGGAGTGCACTGGCCGGACGCGGCCACGACGGGCGCGCGCGGGCCGGCTAGCAGGGACGTGGGGAGCGGCGATGCGACGCGGTGGCGCGGGGCGCGGCCACCATAGCGGGACGGCGAGGCCAAGGCGGCAGGTGCAGGCGACCGCACGGGAGGGCACGGGCGAGCAAGGGCGGCCGCGGCAGACAGGGCAGCGGCGAGAGCGCCGGACGGAGCCGCGGGGCGGGGAGGAGGAGGACCGGGACGCGCGGGCGTGGTGCGGTGTGGCGAGGGCGGCCCGGAGCGTGAGCTCCGGCACGCGGGCGCTGCGGGGTGGGGGGGGGGGAACGGCGCCGGCGACAGAGGGGGAAGGAGAGAGGAGCTCACGGGGAGGGGGTAGGGACTAGGTAGCGTGCTCGGGGCAGGTCGAGGGGGACGTCGGGGACGAGCGGCGACGGGGAGGAGGCGGCCCGGCGAGGGAGGAGCTCCGGGCGGCGGCGGCGATCTCCTCCCGATCCAATCGGGAGTGAGGGGGAGAGGGGGCGCGAGTGGGGAGTGGGAGGAGGCGGCTAGGGTTTCCAGGGGGTGGGGGGAATATGGGCGCGGGGGTGGGCCGGCCTGGCGGCCCGGTGGCCGTTGGCTGGGCCGGGTGGCCCAGCGGGGGGGTGTTCCCCTTTCTTTCTTCTTTTTTTTTATTTTATGTTTGTATTTTCTTTTATACTTTCTTTTCTGCTTTAATCATTTAAAATTGCTTAGGCATTTTCTAAAAATGTGGTTACTTCACCACAATTACCTTTGTAATATTTAGCAACCTCCGAACAATTTTGTTTTAATTTTTGAAAACTTTTATTGTTAATTGCAATTTGAATTTGAATTTGAACGGTTTCGGATTATTGCGAGGTTAGTAACATGAATCGGGATGACGTGGCATGATTAGCGCAGGATTACTGTAGCAAGATTATCCGGGTGTTACAAATCTCCTCCACTACAAGAAATCTCGTCCCGAGATTTAGGAGGTAGAAGGAAACAGTGCGGGGTATTCTTCACGAAGACGATCCTCGCGTTCCCAGGTGGCTTCGTCTTCAGAGTGATTCGACCACTGGACCTTGAGGAACTTGATCGCCTTCTGACGTGTGCGGCGTTCAGCTTGGTCGAGAATGCGGACCGGATGCTCTTTATAGGAGAGGTCCTGTTGCAATTCGAGCACTTCATGATCCACAGCTCGGATTGGGTCCTTGAAGCAACGGCGGAGTTGTGACACATGGAACACATTGTGAACCTGAGAAAGGTTCGGCGGAATCTCCAATTGATAGGCCACTTTTCCATGCTTTTCGAGAATAGTGAATGGGCCAATATAGCGAGGAGCTAGTTTGCCTTTGATCCCGAAGCGGTGAGCACCCTTCATTGGTGTAACTCGAAGATAGGCCTTTTCGCCAGGTTGATAGACCATGTCTTTATGATGACGGTCATAGTTACTCTTTTGGCGTGACTGAGCAGTCTTGAGATTCTCGCGAATAATGCGGACTTGTTCTTCGGCATGTTGGATAATATCCGGACCAAAGAATGAACGTTCCCCAGTTTCTGACCAGTTCAGAGGGGTTCGGCACTTTCGTCCATATAACACTTCGAAGGGGGCCATCTTCAGACTAGCTTGATAGCTATTATTATAAGAGAACTCAGCATACGGGAGAGATTCCTCCCATTTCTTGCCAAAGGAAATAACACAAGCTCGAAGCATGTCTTCGAGAACTTGGTTGACACGTTCAACTTGTCCTTGAGACTGCGGATGAAAAGCAGTACTGAACGATAGATGAGTTCCCATAGCTTCTTGGAAACTTGCCCAGAATCTTGAAGTGAATAAGCTGCCACGGTCCGAACTGATAACCAGTGGAATACCGTGAAGTGAAACAATTCTGGACATGTAGAGAGTTGCAAGCTGGCTAGCAGTGATAGTTTCCTTGACCGCCAGAAAATGTGCAACTTTAGAAAGCCGGTCAATGACGACAAGAATAGCATCATTACCTTTCTGAGATTTGGGAAATCCAGTGACGAAGTCCATTTCAACATGGTCCCATTTCCATTCCGAAATAGAGATAGGTTGCAGAGTTCCAGCAGGCCTTTGATGTTCTGCTTTGATACGACGGCAAACGTCACACTCGGCAACATAGCGAGCAATGTCTTGCTTCATATTAGACCACCAGAATTTTTGACGAATGTCCTGGTACATCTTAGTACTACCAGGATGGATACACAGAGGCGTATCATGAGCTTCTTTCATAACTTTCCGAGTCATATTCAGGTTTTCCTTCTTACACGGCACCACTAGGCGGCCTTTGAAGTACAAGGCGCCATCTCCAGCAATAGTGAAGTATGAGGGCTTTCCTTCCTTGAGGTCGCGCTTAATCTTGTGGACTTCAGAGTCGTATCCTTGTATTGTCTTGATGGAGCTCACGAGATCGGGTTCGACAGCCAGGGTATAGAGGGAACCCTGGGGAATAACACGGAGGTTCATCTTCTGAAACTCCTCAGGAGGGGGAGCAAGTGCACCCGGGGGAACAATATGGAGGTTCAGCTTTCTGAATTCTTCAACGAGCGAGGGCTGAACTTTATGAACCTGGAGGTGGTTGCAGTAAGACTTGCGGCTCAAGGCATCTGCCATTACATTAGCCTTGCCTGGTGTATAGGAAATACCCAAGTCAAAATCTGCTACGGTCTCCATCCACCTCTGCTGACGGAGGTTCAGGTCTGGCTGAGTAAACAGATACTTCAGACTTTGATGGTCAGTGAATATCTCGCAACGATTACCGAGAAGGTAATGCCGCCACTGCTTCAGTGCATGAATGACAGCAGCAAGCTCGAGATCATGAACTGGGTAGTTCTCTTCATGAGGGCGCAATTGACGAGAGGCATAGGC
This sequence comes from Aegilops umbellulata, assembly GCA_032464435.1. NCBI lineage: Eukaryota > Viridiplantae > Streptophyta > Magnoliopsida > Poales > Poaceae > Aegilops > Aegilops umbellulata. The sequence goes on from CP136060.1 coordinate 296,173,956, forward strand.
AATCACTCTGCGCTCTTGCATTAGGACACAGCCTAATCCTTGACGGGAAGCGTCGCAGTAAATGATGAAGTCCTTCTTTGTATTAGGTGGAGCTAGCACTGGGGCAGAAGTCAACTTGTCTTTAAGTGCCTGGAAGCTTTCCTGACATTTGTCTGTCCATTGGAACTTGACGCCCTTATGCAGCAAGTTAGTCAGAGGCCTGGCAATCTTGGAGAAGTTCTCAACGAATCGACGGCAATAGCTGGCGAGACCGAGAAAACTTCTGACTTGCTTGACATTCTTTGGAGGAGTCCAATCAAGAATAGCCTGAACTCGTTCAGGGTTAACGGCAATACCATCCTTAGAGATGACATGTCCAAGATAGGTTACTTCAGGGAGCCAGAATTCACATTTAGAGAACTTGGCATACAGCTGATGTTCTCGTAGCTTTTCCAGCACAAGTCGAAGATGTTCAGCATGTTCTTCTTCGTTCTTGGAAAATACCAGGATATCATCCAGATAAACCACGACGAACTTGTCGAGGTAATCCATGAATATATAGTTCATCAGGCGAGAGAAGGTGGCTGGGGCATTGGTTAAGCCGAAGGACATGACAGTGTACTCGTATGAACCATAACGAGTCACAAAGGCGGTCTTTGGGATATCCTCTTCACGAACACGGATCTGGTGGTAACCCAATCTCAAGTCGAGTTTAGAGAACACTGATGAACCAGCCAGTTGATCATACAGATCATTGATCCGAGGAAGAGGATACTTGTTCTGAATGGTAGCTTGGTTAATAGGACGGTAATCTTGGACCAGTCGGTTTGTCCCATCCTTCTTCTTGACAAAGAGAGAAGGTGCTCCCCAAGGAGAGCAACTTGGGCGAATGAAACCACTTTGAAGAGATTTGTCGATTTCCTCCTTAAGCTCAAGGAGTTCATGTGGTGGCATCTTGTAGGGTCGCTTGGCAATAGGAGTGGTGCCTGGTTTCAAGTCGATGACGAATTCGACAGCTCTAGCAGGGGGAATCCCTGGAAGTTCTTCAGGAAAGACGTCGAGGAAGTCACGCACGACGGGGATGTTTTCGATGCCCTCGAGTGGTGCAGAGTTCAATGCATTCAAGGCATAAAGCCTTGCCTCGGCATTTTGCACCAGGCGAGCGTGGTATGTAACTATTTCATCTGAAGGATGTAGCAGATGGACGGTCTTAGTGGCGCAAACTATGGAAGCAGTATGCGCTTTCAACCAATCCATCCCCAGAATGAGGTCGATGTTAGACGTCTTCAGGATAATGGGCGCGGCATAGAATTCCAGCCCTTCGATTTCCACGGGGACATCGACGCCAACCATGGAGGTTTGACATTGTCCCACGGGGGTTTTTACCACTACCGAAGTGTTCATCGCCTCACACTTAACGTCGTGCTTGTATGCAAATTCTTCTGACATGAATGAATGCGATGCTCCTGTATCGAATAAAACAGATGCAGGTACTGAATTTACGAGGAGTGTACCCATCACAGTAGCATACTGGTCTTGAGCTTCGTTCAGATCAACGTGGTTGGCATGAACACGACCATAAGACTTGGCATTGTTTTTGCGGTTCTGGTTGTTCCCACGACCAGCTGCAGGAAGGGCCAGCTGATTCTGATTCTGATTCTGATAGCAGTTCCTGGCAAGGTGACCTGGTTGACCACACTTGTAGCACAGACCATTATTGGGAGTGGGGACCGGAGCTTGGGGTGGTGGAGCTGGAAGTTTTGGCTGTCTAGCAGGAGCATTAGGCAGACGAGGTGTAGCATAGGACTGCCTTGGGGCAGGTGCATTCGACTGGTACATGCTGTTGGGAATCCATATCCTGCGCTTCTGCGAGGACGGGCCCGAAGATGAGCCCGTGTCACGGCTGCGCCTGTGAGAGCTCTGGTATTCCTGCAGACCAGTTTCGACATTGATGGCTTTGTTCACCAAGGTGGCGAAATCATCAAAGTCGTGCACTAGAAGTGCGAACTTGATGTCAGCTTGAAGGCCGTCACGGAACTTCTCCTGTTTGCGTGAATCAGTAGCAATGTCCTCTTCAGCATAGCGGGACAAGTCCAGAAACTCCCGCTGATAAGCTTCAACTGTTTTGTTGCCTTGGATGAGGTTGCGGAACTCACGCTTCTTCCGGTCCATGACTCCCTGAGGAATGAAGCGGGCACGGAAAGCAGCTTGGAAGTCTGGCCAGGTGATGATTGTTCCAACTGGCAGAGTACGCCTGTGGCTGTCCCACCATTGAGCTGCGGGTCCCTTCAGGAAGAAGGAAGCAAACGTGACATAGCTGGCAGGGGCTACATCAGCAGACTCCATCTCATAGGTGATGTCACGGAGCCAGTCATCGGCATCCAGAGGCTGAGTTGAGCTGCGGTACACAGTTGGGTTCAGGCGTATGAAATCCTGCAGAGTCACTGTGTTTGGCTGCTGGTTCATATTGGGGCGAGGAAACTGCGCCATCATGTTCTCCATGAACTGGCGATTCATCTCAAGCTGTTGGATCATACCAGCCATGTACTCAGGCGGTGGTGGGAAGTTGCCACCACGACCACGACCAGCTGGTCTAACCATCCTGCTAATATATAACAGGGGTATTTCAGTATTTGAGAAATTGGCAAATACAAGAATCATTCAAGATGAAACATGCATAATGAAAGCAGCACGATAGATACCACATAATAGACGGCACGTCTTACAAAAGAGATCATGCATAGGGTTCGGTACATAGAGTTCAATACATAGACTAAGACATCATAGGCGGCACGCAGGCTCGCGGCGAATGCAGCTAACACTAATAAGCAAGTCTACATCAATCCCACACGACACTGCGGAGGTAGGTGTAGCCTGAAAGCTGGTAGTGTGGCAACGGGTACACCACGTCGGCAACCTGGGGTCCGCGGGGGCTCTGGTGCTGAACCCGACGCTCAGGCGGCAGAAGAGGACCAAGTGCGGGAGAGTAGCCTCCCACCTCTGGCCAACCGACACCCTGAGGCATCACGGTCCTGGCTGGATAGATAGCAGAACGCGGCAGCTCCCCAGATCCAACAAAGGGGTGTAACATCGTCAAAGCACGGTAGAGGTGCTGGCGAGTGGTGTACAACTCGTGGCGAAGTGCTCGGTTAGCTCGATCCAGCCCATCAGCATGCAGAACAAAGTTCTGATGGTGGAAGGGCTCGCGGGTGACAGTGGAGTAGGCAGCAGTGTAGTAACCCTCCGCACCAATATCAGATGCGATAGCAATGTGCCTGAAGGGGGAGGTGTCCAACTCCCGGTACTCCCTACGAAGGCGTGTCAGAGCAGCATAGGCAGCATCGTGAACTGCCATATCGATGGTCACTCCAACACCATAAGCGGTGTGCAGCACAGTAGTGGAGTCATACTCCCGAGAGTAGAGGTGGACGGTGGCACGGTACTGCTCCTGGTTAAAATCCTGGTACTCCTCGGTGACGGTGTACTCGGGGTGCCAGCGATAACCCAGATAGGTCATCATCTCAGCTAGCACAGCCGGTGATCCCGAGGCACCCATGGCCGTCGTGTGGCGCACGACCTGCCTCGTGGGTTCCATCTGAAAACAAAGATGTTTCCAAGGAGTCAAATGACAGTGTGGAAATTGTTCAAAATACTATAGTAAGGAATAGCTATGGCTTTTATCCAACTTTGGGGTGAATGTCGTAACGGGACCCTAGTGTCAGAGTTAGTAAATTCGTTTATCCCGAGTAGAAGAGAGTTCGGAGTCCCAGAGTAAGGGTCGAGAAGTAAAAGATCCTAGTACCACCCGATGGCGACGTGGGCCCGTAAGGCACACAACCAAGTTAGTAAAAGTTTTTATAATGTCTAGACTCGACTTCGGCCAAGGAGTGTGGAAGGGGGATTCCTACAGGCAGTCGGCTCTGATACCAACTTGTGACGCCCCCGATTCAATCGTACACTAATCATGCACGCAAATGTGTACGATCAAGATCAGGGACTCACGGGAAGATATCACAACACAACTTTACAAATAAAATAAGTCATACAAGCATCATAATACAAGCCAGGGGCCTCGAGGGCTCGAATACAAGTGCTCGATCATAGACGAGTCAGCGGAAGCAACAATATCTGAGTACAGACATAAGTTAAACAAGTTTTGCCTTAAGAAGGCTAGCACAAACTGGGATACAGATCGAACGAGGCGCAGGCCTCCTGCCTGGGATCCTCCTAACTACTCCTGGTCGTCGTCAGCTGGCTGCACGTAGTAGTAGGCACCTCCAGTGTAGAAGGAATCGTCGTCGACGGTGGCGTCTGGATCCTGGGCTCCAACATCTGGTTGCGACAACCAGAAGAAAGGAAAAGGGGAAAAGGGGGAAGAAAGCAACCGTGAGTACTCATCCAAAGTACTCGCAAGCAAGGAGCTACACTACATATGCATGGATATATGTGTAAAGGGCCATATCAGTGGACTGAACTGCAGAATGCCAGAATAAGAGGGGGATAGCTAGTCTTATCGAAGACTACGCTTCTGGTCGCCTCCGTCTTGCAGCATATAGAAGAGAGTAGACTGAAGTCCTCCAAGTAGCATCGTATAGCATAATCCTACCCGGCGATCCCCTCCTCGATGCCCTGTTGGAGAGCAATCACCGGGTTGTATCTGGCACTTGGAAGGGTGTGTTTTATTAAGTATCCAGTTCTAGTTATCATAAGGTCAAGGTACAACTCCGGGTCGTCCTTTTACCGAGGGACACGGCTATTCGAATAGATAAACTTCCCTGCAGGGGTGCACCACATAGCCCAACACGCTTGATCCCATTTGGCCGGACACACTTTCCTGGGTCATGCCCGGCCTCGGAAGATCAACACGTCGCAGCCCCACCTAGGCACAACAGAGCGGTCAGCACGCCGGTCTAAACCTAAGCGCGCAGGGGTCTGGGCCCATCGCCCTGAGCACACCTGCACGTTGCGTACGCGGCCGGAGAGCAGACCTAGCAACCTCCATTTCAAAGGAAGTCACGTTACGCGGTCCAACCCGGCGCGCGCCGCTCAGTCGCTGACGTCACGAAGTGCTTCGGCTGATACCACGACGTCGGGATACCCATAACTACTCCCGCGTAGGTGGTTAGTGCGTATAGACCAAATGGCCAGACTCAGATCAAATACCCAGATCTCGTTAAGCGTGTTAAGTATCGCGAACGCCGACTAGGGCCAGGCCCACCTCTCTCCTAGGTGGTCCGAACCTGCCCTGTCGCTCCGCCTCAAAGTAACAGTCGGGGGCCGTCGGGAACCCAGGCCCACCTCTACCGGGATGGAGCCACCTGCCCCTTCAGCCCCCATCTCCGAATAGTATCACATGTAATGTAACAGTGTAAAGTATATAGTATATGCCCGTGATCACCTCCCGAAGTGATCACGGCCCAGTAGTATAGCATGGCAGACGGACAAGAGTGTAGGGCCACTGATGGAACACTAGCATCCTATACTAAGCAGTAGGATTGCAGGTAAAGGTATCAACAGTAGTATCAAAGACAGGCTATGCATCAGGATAGGAATAACGAAAGCAGTAACAAGCTACACTACTCTAATGCAAGCAGTATAGGGAAGAGTAGGCGATATCTGGTGATCAAGGGGGGGGCTTGCCTGGTTGCTCTGGCAAGAGAGAGGGATCGTCAACACCGTAGTCGAACGGGGCAGCAGCAACGTCGGTCTCGGGGTCTATCGAGAGAAGAGGGGGGGGGGGAACAATAAATATTTAAGCAAGCAGATGCATAGTGATGCATGACATGACAAATAATGGCGTTAGAGGTGTGCTAACGCGGTATACGGTGATACCGGTGAAGGGGGGAAACAACCGGGAAAGTATCCCCGGTGTTTCGCGTTTTCGGGCAGAGGAGCCGGAGGGGGAAAGTTGCGAGTTGGATAGGTTAGAGATGTGTGGCGGACGAACGGGCTGCGTATCTGGGTTCGCCCCGTTGTTCTGAGCAACTTTCATGTTGAAAATATTTTAATCCGAGTTACGGATTAAAAGATATGATTTTCTAAAGATTTTAATAATTTATGGAATTTAATTAATTATTTAAATATAACATTATCCAAAACAGTGCACGCTGACGTCAGCATGACGTCAGCAGTCAACAGGGGCGTTGACTGGTCAAATCTGACGTGTGGGTCCCACCTGTCATTCTGTGATTAAGCTAATCAGAGATTAACTAACTAATCATTGTTTAATTAGACTAATTAGATAATTAGGTTAGTCTAATTATGATTAATTAGATTAATTAATTCCTTAATTATTTATTTATTTATTTATTTATTTATTTATTTATTTTTATTTTTTATTAATTTTAATTCTTTTTTTTAAACGTTCTGTGGGGTGGGGCCCCCGTGTCATAGGCCCAGAGGGGCCATAGCGGGTCAGGCGTGCGGGCGCAGCTGCGGGCGAAGCCGCAGCCCGCCCACGAGTGAGGCGCACGCCCAGGGGCGACGGACCCGGCAGGGCGCCGGTGCAGGGGAGGTCTGTGGCCATGGCGAGGCCATGGCTGGAGCGGGGTCCGGTCGGCGGCGGCGACGGGACCGCAGAGGCGGGGCGGAGTGCACTGGCCGGACGCGGCCACGACGGGCGCGCGCGGGCCGGCTAGCAGGAACGTGGGGAGCGGCGATGCGACGCGGTGGCGCGGGGCGCGGCCACCATAGCGGGACGGCGAGGCCAAGGCGGCAGGTGCGGGCGACCGCACGGGAGGGCACGGGCGAGCAAGGGCGGCCGCGGCAGACAGGGCACGGCGAGAGCGCCGGACGGAGCCGCGGGGCGGGGAGGAGGAGGACCGGGACGCGCGGGCGTGGTGCGGTGTGGCGAGGGCGGCCCGGAGCGTGAGCTCCGGCACGCGGGCGCTGCGGGGTGGGGGGGTGGGGAACGGCGCCGGCGACAGAGGGGGAAGGAGAGAGGAGCTCACGGGGAGGGGGTAGGGACTAGGTAGCGTGCTCGGGGCAGGTCGAGGGGGACGTCGGGGACGAGCGGCGACGGGGAGGAGGCGGCCCGGCGAGGGAGGAGCTCTGGGCGGCGGCGTCGATCTCCTCCCGATCCAATCGGGAGTGAGGGGGAGAGGGGGCGCGAGTGGGGAGTGGGAGGAGGCGGCTAGGGTTTCCAGGGGGTGGGGGGGAATATGGGCGCGGGGGTGGGCCGGCCTGGCGGCCCGGTGGCCGTTGGCTGGGCCGGGTGGCCCAGCGGGGGGGGGGGGTGTTCCCCTTTCTTTCTTCTTTTTTTTATTTTATGTTTGTATTTTCTTTTATACTTTCTTTTCTGCTTTAATCATTTAAAATTGCTTAGGCATTTTCTAAAAATGTGGTTACTTCACCACAATTACCTTTGTAATATTTAGCAACCTCCGAACAATTTTGTTTTAATTTTTGAAAACTTTTATTGTTAATTGCAATTTGAATTTGAATTTGAACGGTTTCGGATTATTGCGAGGTTAGTAACATGAATCGGGATGACGTGGCATGATTAGCGCAGGATTACTGTAGCAAGATTATCCGGGTGTTACAACCGCCGTCACGGGTCGCGCTCTGCGCGCTTCCTTCCATTTTTTTCCGCACACATTTTCGGCTTTTTAGATGGTTTTCCCCGGACTTTTTTTCGGGTTTTCACCGGTCTTCCTTAGCTTTTGGACCAAAAAAATTTGTGAAATCATGTTTTTTTTCTTTTCGGGAGAGGTACAGTTTTGCTTCCACGGAAACGGAAAAACATGTTTTCTTTTTTATTTTTTTCTTCCGCGAGAGACATGGTTTTGCTTCCGAGAGAGGCACGGTCGTGCTTCTTGAAAAAAAAACATGTTTTCTTATTTTTTTCCTTCCATGAAAGGCACGGTTTTGCTTCCGCAAGAGGCACGGCCGTGCCTCTCGAAAAAAAACATATTTTTTTTCTTCCGCTAGAAGCATGGTTTTGCTTCTGCCGGCCGTGCCTCTCAGAAACGAATAAAATATGTGTTCTCTCTTTTTTTTCGCAAGAGGCACGTTTTTGCTTCCGCGAGAGGCATGATTTTGTTTCCATGAGAGGCACGGTCGTGCCTCTCGGAAAGAAAAGAAACATGCTTCAAGTCCGGTTTTTCTAAAAAAAAAGTTCGTCAAAACCTATCAACCTTGGATCTACTCCCTCTGTTCCGAATTACTTGTCACAGGTATGGATGTATCTAGATGTATTTTAGTTCTAGATATATCCATTTCTGTGACGATTAATTTGGAACGGAGGGAGTAGTTTTGAAGATCTCGACACGAGGAATCCAACGGTGAAAACGGTTCGAGATTTGGACACACGGTCTAAGAGATAAATCGTTTTGAATAAACGGATCTACGAAAAAAGGGAAAACCCCCGGATTGCGACAAGTTGCACATGCAGCGCATCACTTGTCACGAGATCTTTGAAAGGAGTACTCTCAATTAGTTTTTTTAGGCAAACTCCTCAATTAGATTTTTTTAGAAACAACTCCTTAATTAGTTTTTTTTAGGGGAAACTCCTTAATTAGTAATTTCGGAAAGGAGGAGGCGAAACGCTTTTCGCTAGGCCGGGAAACAAACCGCGTCGGCCTGGAGATTTGGCCCAAAGCCAGCCGACCACGGCCCAATTGAAGAAGGCCTAACTGGGTCTTGCCTCGGGAGGAAAGTCACAGTGCTCTTGCGAAGTGTAGACACCGGCGTTTCCATCCTCCCGATCGCCGCCGATGGAAACTGCCGCCGCTGGTTCGCGCCGCCCGCCGGCCCTCCGCCTCATCTGCCCTAAGAAGTCCGTCCTCTCCTCCCCCTTCCCATCCCTCCTCTGGCTCGTCGGCTCCCCTCGCTTCCTCCAGCCCATCACCGTCGCTGCCACCCTCCGCTGCATCCGCTTCCTGTCAGACGACGGCCCGTTCTCCCCCGATCTTCCCCACGAAGCAGGCAAGTCTCTCACACCCACCCCTCTAACTTCGAGTCCTCCATCCTCCGCAGCTAGCCCCGCTCATGGTCTTCCTCACCTGACAATCTCTGGTGTTGCGCGCAGACGAAATCCGTGGACTGCTCGTGAGGGGGTTCGACATCGTGGGGGGCCTGTTCGTCGGGAGCGCGAATTTCGAGTCCGATGCCAACAGAGCGCTGGAACTGGCTGGGGAGCTGAGGGAGCGGCTGTTCGGCGAGAGGGCGAGCCATGGCATGGCTGGAGGCTGCGTGGATGCGTCCACTGGGGACATTCGGTTTCTTGTTTCGGAGAGTGAGGGGTCAGAAGTAGTGGAAGGGCAGCAGGTTCTGTGGGGGGATGAGTCAGGGAGGTCGCTGCTGGAGAAGGGCTGCCTTCTGCACTGCGAGCTGCAGCTGCAGCTGCCACTCTATCTTCCTTCGGATGAGAAGATGTCTGGTAAGTGCCCCCCTCTCTTCTTCAGCTTTAAATGTCAAATTGCCGTCCTTCTGAATTTTCATTGTCCAAGTCTCTAGCTTAATTTTGCATGTGTCGAGTGTGAAGCCATATATCTGAAGTATGCAATGGTTTCGTGTTGTAAAAATTTCGTCGTTTTCGTGTTCATTAGTGCTTATTATGCTTTGGTTTCACATGGTTGAGTGTTGAAAAGTGAACTTTGCCGTACTTAAATATCATGCTAGTATTATCTCCAGTTCCATGATTTTCTTGGATACTGGTAAAATGCCAGAATTGTTGCATTTTTATTTTATACTTTGGAACTACGAAATAAACAACTAAGGGTTGATATGTAAGATGCAATTCCTTTCTTCTCAGTTATCATATGGTTAATTTTGAGTATGTGTACCTTTTGGTAATTTGGTCACCCAGCAACTCATTCGTTTTTACTTCTTGGGTTGCATTTGTTAGGATAATGCTCTGACCTTTATACTTGAATAGCTGCATAATAATGGTTATTTTCCATGCAATTCTTCACCCCAATTTGTAAACAAAACAATTGTTTATATACCAAATTGTTTGTGATTTCTTGGGCCTGGCGAATGTGCACTCGCAGACAAAATGATACAAACATGTGTAGAGAGATTTTTTAAGGCATAATAATCATGTTTGCAGCACTTCTCCCAATTTTTATTGAAATCATATTTGCTTATAAAGCAAAAGGGAACTTGTAGCAAGAACTATAAATCGTTCTCTACTGAACGGAAGGCAGAATTCTTTACTATCTCTTACCTTTTGTAGGCATTGAAGCGAGGTTTTCTTCACTCATTGAATCTACAGCTGCTAACCTCAGAGGTCCTCATGTTTCTTACCTAGTTGAAGGCCCGACTGCAACATTTGACGAATCACACCATTCAGTTATCTTACATGGCAATAATTTGAATTCTGTTTCCCAGCTACCCATCAACACAAACACAAACAAGTGCAGTGCCAAAATTGTATCCTGTTCAGAATTCTTACCGACAAAGAGGCATGACCTCTCCTCAATAAGGGAGGTACGCTGTACTAAGCTAAACTTGCTATGCTTGTTTTGTAGTTCTAATGACCAATGTTAATTGTAAGACATTGTCATCTTCGGTCACTTGCCTCTCTTGCTTCTGTTATCCAGTCATGAAATTCAGTATACCTATCTTTAATATTTTGGGAATCACATATTTCATGGAAATCTGTTTTCAGTTTTATGCATGACTTCTTTGGAAATATAAACTGTATGAAGGTTGAAGGACTATATGGAAAGTCGTATGGCGTCTGCTGAATGGAGATGCCTTTAATTTCTGAATTTGTATAGTGTGACGATGTTGATTTATATTTCTATATCATGTGACAATCTTTAATCGCAATTCTCTGAATTTCTTATTTGCTAGAATGCAGATGCAATTCAGATAACTATCCTATCCAACCAATCATTGAACATCTCAAAGGCTGGCTCCACTGTCCCTATGTTAAAGTACTTTCCAGGTAACTATTTTCTTATAAAAATATTCTGCTTCTCGTAAAATAGAACTTGCGCCCTTCTGCTCCCTTTTTTATAGTGAACTGCGCAATGTCTGTAGGACAGCAATGCCTTTCAATGATCTGTAAACCGGTGGCTGCACTACCGTTTTTATGGCTTCGTAGCAACGTACAGGCATTGTGCTGGTATAGTATATTCACAGTATATGAGTATATTTAGAGTGACAAAGTAATATATATAGTATCGCACCGTAGCATATGAAACGTGGGTTTAAGGTGACAAAGTAATATATATAGTATCGCACCGTAGCATATGAAACGTGGGTTTAAGTACACCTTACACCCGGTAGTAGAAAGTATTCTCCCTAAATATACTATGTAATATATGAGACGTCGGTCACTACACCTTACATCTTCAACATGGTCGTGGATCTATTATACAACCATCCCTTGAGTTATAGAATACCTATTCTACAACCACCATCCCGTGAAAATAGCCTGACCCCTGAACCTCCACTGCCCACCGCACCATCCTTCTGCGCCACCCCTTTGCTTCCTCCCGTGTGCCGCCGATCTACTACTGTACCACTCTTCCCAATCCTCTCACACGCTGCTGGTACGCTTCCTCTCTGCCCTTCTCCATCCACCCGCGCCCACCTCCTTGCTGCCGCACCGCCCCTCCCCTTTCTCGGTGCCCCCGCCAGCCTCCCCCCCCCCCCCTGCGCCGCCCTGGCTCCCGTTGGCACACCACTTCCCCAATCGCCCCTTCCCCTGCTCACCACCCTGCAGTCTGGTCGCTGCCCTGAGCTCCAGCCCCGGCATCATCTTCCAGCATTGCCATCACCAGGTGAGAGGTCGCGCACCACCTGAACTACCATCCTCTAGCTCCGCCAGCACGCTGGCTCCCACTCCCGTCTCCTGCTGCAGTTCGCTGCATCTATGGACAGATGACCATTCGGCGAGACAATTCACTATGTAAAGCGAAAAAGGGAGTCCACTGCAAACTGGTGTAGTTCGCGATATAAAATATAAGTTTGCTCTTCAGACCACAGCGGTTCACTATGTGAACTGCAGCAGCCCGCTGTATAAAAATAGAAATCAGAAGTTCACTTTGTCCATGCAGAAAGTTTACTTTCTGTTGGGAAGTCCACTTTTTCAGTCGGCAATTCCATTTTTCGGTCTGGGGATGGTACACATTGCCTGGTATTTCACATATTCACTCTAGGAAGTTCACTCTGCCGTGTACAAGTATTGTACAACAGGTCGCAGAACACATGGAGTGCATTTCTTTTCCCCCTTCATTTTTTAATCACTTTTCACTTTCCTCACTGAAAGTATTTTCATATTTTATATCAGCACCAGCACCAGCTAGCCTGAGAGTAATCGACCTGAAGCTAGATATATTATGCTACAGTTCTATGGATCTTCCTGTAGCTGTTGCTGTATCTGAGCTAGTTATTCCGGGATTAGCTGATCAGCTAAGCATTATGAAGAAGGCTATCGTCTCAGAGCTCTTAACTCAACAGCCTCAGGTATGTGACTCATAAGTCCTCTGATTGCCATGATGTCATCACTAAATCGATTAGTATATGCACATGTAAGGGCAATGGATACCTACCGTTTTACTACAAACTACAAATGAACAACATGAAATGTTGGAGGTGCCACTTCAGCATGCTGCCAAGTATTGCCATAGGGATGTATAAGGTCGCCAACTCTAACTCTAATAGATTATTATTTGTTTTGAACACTTTAAAAACCTAATAATTCAGATAAAAGTAAAAAAAAGGGCTAGTTAGGTCCAAAATCTCAAGATATGATATGAAAAGTGGCAGCATGTTATGGAGTTGCAAAGGTTCTTTACAACATACCGAAAGCTATATCGAAACTACAAGTGGGACTTTTAGAAACTTAGAATCAAGAGGTAATAGTAATCTTAGAAAAAGAGGTTGTAAATATGAATTCTCTGGTCACATCCCCAATTCTGCAAGGTGACAGCTGCTTAAATGTTGTCTTCTTGCCCTTGTTACTGAGAAAAGGAATCGAAACTTGAGCATCGATGCTTGAATAGTCCCTGGTTGGACTCTTGTGAGTTTTGGGGCATGTATGCACCTGTAAGAGTGTAGTAAGATTGAGCTCCAGATGGATGCTTGGTGGTGTGGCAAATGCTCCTTATTCTAAGGCCTTTTTATCAGCCATTGTGTCCTTGACTTCACTAGGTTCTACATTATTCTTAGTTCATTTCTGAACTGAATATTATTGTGTGCTAATATTTAGTAGGTTGGCTGATGCACCAAGCACATAGCAGCAGCGAATCCTAGAGATCATCTTTTTAGGCAGAGATCACTTTAGTTTAGGATGCTAAGGGTAGGGTTTGTTAGGATGCAGAGGTTGTATTCCAAGTTTATAGTCAGTTCTCCCTGTTAAAGGGCACCATGTATGTACCTTGTTGCGAATGAGCAGTGGAATATGATTAGGCCCTGCCAATAGGTAGATGAGGCCAAGTGTCCTTTATGGCTTTTACCCAACTTTAAAATGTCAATCCACACAATTATATCAGGTGCTATCAAGTTTTCACAATTATGTCGTGAAGAAATGTACATCATATGTGTCATGTTGCCACACTTGCCAATCTAGTAAAAAGCAGTATGAAATTTGCAATTCACTACTTCTAATGCAATCGAAAAAGTAAAAAGAAATAACAATCAACCACTCCCTCCGTTCCATAATTCTTGTCGTGGTTTTAGTTTTGAACTAAAACCACGACAAGAATAGTTATGAACTAAAACCACGACAAGAATTATGGAACGGAGGGAGTAACATATATCTCCGTGGATAGGGTAGTTTTCTAGTTCTGATATTTTGTTGTCGTAATTTCCATACAATAACATAATTTATTTGCATCACCATCCATGATTTTCTTGCTATTTAATATATATCTGATTGCGTGCAAAACGTTATGGAATTTTGTCTCTGACATCGTTTCTTTAATTTGTTGAAGCTTTGTCCGTACCATTTTGTTCCTCCTGGGTTGCTTATTCCTCTAACAGCTATATACGACACAAGATACGGGGAGATTGAGGAAAAGCAGAGTATGAAATTTGCTCTGATGCTTTGATGTATTTTGTAGTTCTTGTTTTAACTTAGCATGACAGTGTACTTGGGTGTATTATTACAGTTTGCATCATAAATTTGTAGGTGAACTGAGAAGAAATCTGCACTTCAGGCTTGGTCTGCCCTTGGATCGTCCTTTGTTACGGACTTCTAATGCACTAACTTTTGGTGCCATGGAAATGCGAGATAGAAGCTCATCTAAAAGTGGTATCAGTTATATTTTGTATTTTTCTTAGTTGTTCTGTTCCTTATCTTCCAGTTAGAAAATATTTTCCTGAATCCCACTGTGATCTATCATTGAGACCAGGTTCCTCATTGCTTCGAGATGTCCACAAAGAAATTCCATCTAGTGGTGGTTAGTAGTTGCAATAGTTCTTACTTTGAGAACATTAACAAATTTGCTGAGTTTGTAAGGGGATAATGGTTTTTAATTTCATGTTTATTGCAGTATCTGGAGGAATCATGTCATTGATTGATGGTTCATATGAGTATTACCATTACCTACATGATGGTATCGATGACAATGTAATGTTTGTTTTTGTACTTCAGGATCTCTTTCTATTAATTCTTACCTCTCTTCTCGACAGTTTGTTTCATATATATGTGTTCTATTGCCTGATGTTCTACATATGTTAAATAATACCTAGGGTTTATTTGAGTATCTTGTTCAGTTCTTAGACAGCAGGTATAGATCCTTTACCTTCATAACAGATTATAGATTCCCACCCCATGGCTCGATGTTAGTTTCTGCATTTCTTTCGTCGGTGCTCGGAAGTCCTATCCCAGTAAGATGATAGACAATCACACCTGTCCATTTGATGGAATTAGATGCGACACATAAGCCTACTGCACAAGCAACGAGTATATTTTGCTTAGTCCGAATACATCTTATTTACCAAAAAAATAAAACAGAACAATATACTAGAAAAAAGGTTATCTGTTTTACATACAAAATGCAACTGTAAAGAGGTTTGAAATTCAAATATCTGATTTGAAATATGCAAATATTTATTTATGGTGTTATCATATTCTTTTAAAATAGTACTCTTAGAGTAACTCCACTAGTGCATGTCACTTGTTCTAAAATCGTGCCACACAGGATTTCATGTGATCTGGAAGTGGTAGAGGAAAGGAGGAAGAGCCCTGCCTCCCATGCCAGCTCACCAACATATATGTTATCCTGGTTTTAGTAACAAGCTTAATGGAGAGGTTCTTATCATGGATGTGGCTGAACAATGAACATCATCCCCACATACTGACAAGCTTAGTAACAACCTATTGGAGGTTTTCTTAGTGTCATGCCTTGGGTTACTGTCATATATATATATATAGGTGGCGCTATTGTGCGCGAGCGCGCATAATACTTAGCGTGCGCTCCGGCCGGTCCTAATTAGGCGGGCGGCTCGTGGGGCTCTCCACAGTACATTTTTTGAGGGTAGCGGTGCTTGCAAGAAAAAGTAACGCATTTAATTTTTTTACCATGCGTGGTCCGCTCTGTTCCGACACGGTGGTCACTATGCATTGGTAGTAATAGGGGTAATATAGATGGTAATAGACAACGATTCTTTACCAGGCAATGCTTTATCGATGGTTTGATCTCTAAACACAGTGAAACCTTGCTAACATGTAGTAACCAATTACTAGCGGCAGTAAAAGATGGAGTGGAAGGTAATGAAATAAAAAATATGAATGAAAAAAATTAGAGATGCTTTGATCCTGCGCATGGTAAACCTAGTAAATCCCGGCTCACATGTAGTAAAGCATTACTACTACTATATAATTGTGACCTAGTAAATCTAGGCTCACATATAGTAATGTATTACTACTGCTTTATAATAGTGACCTAGTAAATCTAGACTCACATGTGGTAATGCATTACTACTGCTATATAACGGTGACGGCCACATCAATACTACTTCATGCAGAACCAGTTTAATTAGCGGTTGGTGATCGTAACTCATTACTGCTGGATATTTTGCGAAGGAATCCATGCCAGGCAAAGCGCCTCGGGTCTGGTCGTAAGCGGTTACGGTAGATCACAAGCGAGCGCGTGGTTCGTCTAATTAGCGCATACGGCCGGTTGGGTCGATCGGTGGCCGGAGCGTAGGTTAAGATATAATGCGCGTAGGCTTAGTTTAGCAGGTCTATCTATCTATCTATCTATCTATCTATCTATCTATCTATCTATATATATATATATATATATATATAGGACAAATTTTTCCTACTACCGGGTGTAGTTACTCCCACTTTTGTTTCATGCGTTCTAGGTAGTATCTATCATATCGGAGAGTATGTACACGTAGTATGTAGTATATAATAATGTTTAGGTAGTATATATACTATTTTTTTGGTAGTATGTATCATATTTTGTGCATACTCTATTTCACGTACAAATATGTACGTATTTCACAAATACAATAAAATCATGAGCTCACTTGCGATTTTTTCTTATAACTCACTCTGGAGTATCTTAAATATAATATATGAACATATTAAAAATAATAAAGTAGAGTATATACTACCACATGGTAGTATATAAGAAATGGGTGTAGCTACACCCGGTAGTAGGATGCATTTTCCCTATATATATATATATATATATATATATATAGGGATTGTCTATTCGTCACCCTGGGTGAGGAATAGTTATTCTTCACCCCCCTCTATTTTACCACCAATGCACTGTAATTTTACGTTCCGTAAATTTTGTCTTATTTCTGATGTAAAAAGAGACCGTAAGAAATATATAATCGTCGTAAAAAATACTTTATGTTATGTAAAATTACAAACGTAAAAACATAGTGTAAAATATACATAAACTCCAAATTTTCTTGTCTTATGACATATATTTTTATTTTCTTATACCAAATTTTACGTAGTGAATCAATAGGAACGTAACTATTTGAATTCCAGATGTAATTTAATTATGAAATGATCGTAAGATTACCTCGGGTGAAGAATAACTTATTCTGTACCCTGGGTGATGAATAGCAACACTATATATATATATTTCTATATATCTGCCACATGCTCCCCTTTTCAACTGTTGCTTGCCAAATTGCATGCAACACGACTTGCAATCTTCTCTAACCAACCTATTGTGTACCTTATCTGACTGCGGTAGCACCTATCCTGATGACTGCTATTTTACCAGACAATTCTAATTGATATTCGTTTTTCTTTGAAATTAATGCTTCACATATACCCGTTTTTGCCTTTAAATTTGTAACCGAAACATACTTCAGTTTAAAAACATTTGTCAGAGAATTTCCTGTTATAGGCTTTATTATATGCTTGGTTGGTGCCCCTTTCTTCAGCTGAGGAGGACATAGAGAATGGTATTTTATGAGTTGCATTTGGAAAGCTTCTACCTGAAATTGCTCTGCTAGTTCCACTTCCATGTTTTGGTTTTGTTAATAATTTTGTAGTAACATAGGTGTCTTCTGCCCATTCATGTAGAGCTATGATGAATTACTGAAGGGCACATTGTAGTTGGCATTTGCTTTAAGCCTTGCAACTGCATTGTTCGAATTCGGAAAATAGGTCAAAAGTTGCTTGCTGTAGCACTAAATCAAGTGTTGGTATTACAGGGTGGACTTTTTTTAATTACGCCTTCTGCTATAATAGCAATGCCTGGGGACTATGTTGTGTTTTGCTCGGGTACATTTAGGTAACATTGTGCATACTGCTTGCCCGGAACAGAATGTGATGAGGAACAATAGATGAGGAAGATAAAAATAAAATCATATGTCAAATCTGTTTGGCTACTTCTAGATACTTCTGTTGTAGTCTAGTATTTCTTTTCTTTTCTCAACCTTAGCTACTGTTTTCTAGAGTCTTAGCCATGAGTAGAATGGTGAATCTTAAGTAATGTTTTCTGGAGTTTTCTAGCCATAAGTAGAAGCGAGACGTGAAGGCTTCCCAAAGTCCTATAAATACAGGTCCGCACCTCTAATTTGTAACCAGACTATGTACCCACTACCTATAATAGAACTTGTTGTTCTTATTTAAGATCTTGGACTAGATCTTGTGCTCTAGGAGTTTAGGATTGAACTCCTGCTGCCATATCAGCCCTATCTCTGTCTCTAGAGCGATATCTAGCACAACACATTGAAGTTGTTCCTTCAACAACTTGTGTTGTACACATTGTAATAGCAAGGTGGAGTTGCTCCTCCACAACTTTGTGCTTCAGAATGCTACCCATTTTTGGTGTACCTCATTATATGGTTCAGCATAATTTTAAGTCTCAGTTTCTGTTGTGGCCAGTGCTGACAAGTCTTTGTTATCCTCCTTTTTCAGGGATGGGGATGTGCTTACCGTTCTCTACAAACAATCATGTCTTGGTACAGGCTACAACAGTATTCGTCTATAAATGTTCCTTCACACAGGTTTGGCAGACTAGATGTTATCATGCCTATTTTTCTAGAATTGTTTAATAGTAACCTCTTTCTACAATGGTATAGCAGAAATTAAGATGCCAGGCTGATTAATATATTTGCTCCAACTTTCTAATCAGGGAGATCCAGCAAGTTCTTGTTGAAATTGGTGATAAGGATCCATCATTTATTGGATCTCGGGAATGGATTGGAGCGATAGAATTAAGCTTTGTGCTTGACAAACTTCTTGGTGTGAGTTTATATTTCTTTTGTGTTTGAGGAATAATTGTGCATGTTTGATGATGGTTTTCTTTTCTAAGAATGGCAATGGTTAGTTAGCAACTTACTGGCATCCTACTCCCAAACCCGAGCACCAGCATCTTAACATAAGCATCATCAACCCAGGGGTATGACCACATGGTCTCACAATGTTTGTTGTTCGAAATACATTTTCGTGAATTGCTGGCGGACATGAATGCAGGGCTGTACGTTGTATAAGTTCTAATATCACATCCTGAAGCTTGTTTGCAGTGTTGCCTGTAAACCTAGAAACAGTTTTGAGTTATATAACTCAAGCTTTTGAACATTTTTCATTTGTTACATGTTCTTGTGGTCCATTTTGCTCTGTCAATTCGGACGTTGTGTCTGATCCACAGAAAATTATTTTCGGAGAAACTGAATTTCGGAGTAGGTCATCCCCCCCCCCCCCCAAATATGTACCTTTAAGTCTTCCAGGTTTGTTGGTCCTAATCGTACTCGGTGTACAAACCAGTGGATAGCACTGGAAATGCCCTTGCCTTAGGATGTGAACGATCTTGAGTTGGAGTTCCTGTGCATTTGTTCTATTTGATTGGAATGAAACAGTAAAAGCATCAAAATATCCTTTCACAAGGATTGGGACTTGACCCCAATATCTCTTGCACACAGGACTACACCAGTACATAGCAACTTTTAGGAATACTCGAGTGTGTAGTTGATGTGCTTTTGTATTATCATTAGTTGTGTTAATCTGAGAGGAGATAGTTAATTCAGTACACTCATGTGTCTTAGTCCTGTATTGATATCATACTATATGTTATTGTTTTGGCTTAACAGAATTCTGTCATGCAGGCTAGTTGCAAGATAATTAACGTGAGATCTGGTGATGAGCTTCCTGAGAAATGCAGGGAACTTGCGATACATTTTGAAACCCAGGGAACTCCTGTAATGATTGGTACGTACTTATGTTTGATGCTATTATTTACAGCTGCAATAAGTTATTAAGTATTATAAATGAAAACCACGGTTCTCCATTCATCTCAAGTTGTTATAAACCCTTGAAACCTATTTTCATGGATGCTATCTTCCTGAGGACTTTGGGTCAATTAACCTCATTCTGTCTGGTGCATAAAGCATTTCAGATTCATCCTGACATTTCATACCTACTGCATATCTTGAGATCTTTTTAAGACTTTGTGCATATCTTGAGTTGGTTTGTGTCTGCTCCCAAAAGTCATCTTCTGTTCTGCTATCTTCATGGGAGGTTGGCATCTGCTCCCAAAACTCACCTTCTGTTCTGCTGCTATCTTCATGAGACTACCGGTCGCTGTCTTCTATGCGCCAGCTCTTTTTTTTTTTAAACTGAAAACTGCAGGGGAGGTCGCTGTCTTCTATTTCCATGCGCCAGCTCTTTTAATAGAACATGTTATATTTGTTACATAGAAAATGTTACAAACGAAAAATGTAACTTGTTACAAACGACATGGGAGATAGAACACTTGTTACATGTTCATGTTACATGAAAATAGAACATGTTACATTTTTCGTTTGTAACATTTTGATAGAGGTCGCTGTCTTCTATTTCCATGCGCCAGCTCTTCTTTTTTTAACTGAGTAACAATCTGCCTGAACTCATGGAACAAGTCAAAGGCTTGGGGCGATAAAGGCAGATGAAAGAGGTCAAAAAGCTCCTGGGAGTTGAGGACCTCATTGAAAGAAATAAGATGGTGGCAAAGGAGTGTATTCTTTGAAATTTGAAGTCCATGAGAGGAGAGTGCCAAGAATCATTCCAAAACCTTATGCATAACACGCATAGTGTATACAAGTACTAAATGTATGGAGTGTTATCATAGGTCATGGTTGCTTCAATGTTCATTTTCAACTTGTGACAATGTTTGTGCTGATTGACCAACAATAGCTGTGTTCCAAATGTGCGGTCATCTTGATGACAATCACTGTTTTCTCATCTATTTCAGCCACCTACATTTTCTAGACCATCCATGCATAGCACTTCCTGATAAGCAAGAAATGGCAATAATATTAATCAAAATTGTGGCAGACACGGATAGATTAATCGAGTTGGATAATTCATGCAAAGTGGCTACACTTGGTTGCATAAATAAACCTCTTCTTATACTGATCCTTTTATTATTGTTGGTAATGAATGCAGGTGGTGGAGTTTTGGCTTATACCCTTCTGGGAGTTGATTACAACGAAGCCAGCGGTGATTGTGCTTTTCTCATCCTTGATCCACACTACACTGGTGGTGATGACCTCAAGAAGATTGTTAATGGTGGATGGTGCGCGTGGAAGAAGTCTGTCGACAGCAAGGGTCGGAGCTTCTTCTTGAAGGACAAGTTCTACAACCTTCTTCTGCCCCAAAGGCCCAATATGGTGTGAGAACCGGGTAATTTTAGCAGTGTTGGTGTATGTAAGATCAAGCATTCGCATAGAGACTGGGTTGCGAATAGGCGTTGGCCGAGTCCATAGATATTGTATTTCCAGCATGAATAAATTTCCAGCTATATCGTTATTGAGGCTGCATGAATCTCTTGTCGTTGGCGCATTCACATATGTATGTAGCACACATTTTTTACTGTTCATGTCAGGCGCATTTGAGCTCGGGAGCAGAAGAACACTTTTGTTCGTGTCGGGTCTTTCTCATAAATGTTTTCTCTCTTAATGCAATGATACACAGCTCTCATGCGTGTTGAAGATTTTTTTTACATAAAAAAGCTCCTTGCTCAATATAGCAATTTCGCAGTACCCGATGGCCATTGACTAACTAGACTTATCTCAGAACAAGTACGAGCCTCTGCCAGTGCCGAATGCGAGTTCTGACTTTTTCCTCGGAGCCCCACTCGTCAAGGACCAGAGACCAGCCGGACGAAGGGACCTGCCCAGCTCATGTTTCTTGGGGTTGCCACCGGGAATTTCCTCGAGTTTGCACCGGCAGACAGGAAGCACAGAGCGCATGCTTCTTGTGGCTGACACTGGGAACTTCCCTGATTTTTCACTGGCCTGTGCCATCACTTCAGAGCACAGGCATCTCCCAGTGTATATACACTTGTATAACCAGAAAAGTACGCCAGAACGGGGAGGTTGACATTTTTGTTGAGAGCTGACCGAACCGAATGCAGTTTGACCTTCTCAGAATAATGCCCGGCTTGATCTCCACTGCACCGGGAGCTGAAAACCAGTGCTATAAGGCTGAGCATTGGCACTGCTCACTCTGCACAAGGTTTTTTTTAGCTCCGAGGATGATGGACACGGCAGCAAGAGCAAGGATCACCTTGTGGTGGCCTTTGCTCCTCTTCCTCGGTCTGAGTTTTGCTCAGAATGCCGCAGAGGGCGAAGCGGGCACGCTCGACGTGGGCGTGATCCTGAATATGCGGTCCTTGCTGGGCAAGATGTCGCGTACCAGCATCTTGATGGCCATGGAGGATTTCTATGCTGTCCACAGAGACTATGCGACTAGGCTGGTTCTCCACATCAGGAATGGTGGTGGCAATATCCAAGCTGCATCTGCAGGTGCGTTCATTGTGATTTTACACTGAATATAACAAAGAAGTATATGAAACAACTGTAAGATTTGGGTCTGTATGATGAAATCAAATCTATTGGCTCATAGTAATAAATGTTTTAAATACCGGGCTATGGAAAATAGGGGGGGGGGGGGCTCCAAATCAGCTATAGCGGACTGTAGCGGGCTATTTGTGAAGGCGACCATTTAGCGACACCCTGCTGAAAAGGCTATAGCGGAGCTATAGCCGGCTATTTAAAACTATGAATAATATGTTGTATAACAGGAAAACATTGGGGGCTAGAGTAAAGAAAACAAGTACTGGATCTAAGTTTCCTTGTTCTTTAGTGGTAGTATTTCTCTTCTGCATTTATAATTGTGTACTGCTAATGCAAGTCTTAAAAAGTTCTGGATTTTTACATCCATAAAGGAGTCCTGTAAAATGACAAATTGGAGATCTATACAAGGATCTTTATGCTAGCTGCTCAATCCCTAAAGTTACCGGTACCCTAAGAAATTATCATATAACGCAGGTCAATACATTCTAGTTACGGGATTGACGGTTGAGTAGCATTTCTACTTGCACTAGATATGCTGCCTCTATAATCTACACAAATGATTTAATATTTATCTTAATTGGATTAATTGCACCGATTTTGCACTGAATATAACTAACAAGTACTCCCTCCGTCTGGAAATACTTGTCAGAGAAATGGGTGTATCTAGATGTATTTTAGTTCCAGATACATCCATTTTTATCCATTTCTCCGACAAGTATTTTCGGACGGAGGGAGTACATGGAATAAGTGGAAGTTTGGGTCTGCGTGACGATGTGAAATCAAATCTGTGCAAATATTGGCTCATAGTATAACTGGAACACTTTGGGGTTAGAGTAAAGAAAACAAGTACTGGATCTAAGTTTCCTTGTTCTTTAGTATTTCTCTTTTGCATTTATCATCGTGTACTGCCAATGCAAGTGTTAAACCATTCTGGGTTTTTAAATGCACATGAAAGGAGTCCCAAAAAATTACAAGTTGCAGATCTATACAAGGATTTTATGCCGCTCAATCCTTAAATTCACCAGTACCCTAAGAAATGATAATATAACCCAGGTCAATACATTAGCATTTCTACTTGCACTCGATATGTTGCTACTATAATCCACAAAAATGCTTTCATAATTA
The DNA here is from genome assembly GCA_032464435.1 of Aegilops umbellulata. Lineage (NCBI taxonomy): Eukaryota > Viridiplantae > Streptophyta > Magnoliopsida > Poales > Poaceae > Aegilops > Aegilops umbellulata. Next base: position 296,197,281 of record CP136060.1, read on the forward strand.
ATATTTCTCTTAATTTCATTGATTGCACAGTTATTGATCTACTGGAGAATCACCATGTCCAAGCTATCATTGGTCCAGAAAAATCTGCGGAGGCTGCTTTCGTGTCTGATATTGGGAATAACAGTCAAGTCCCGGTTATCTCCTTCACGGCAACGAACCCCACTCTTTCATCTACCAATGTGCCATATTTTTTGCGCGCAACATTAAGCGATGCTGCTCAAGTGAATAGTATTGCTGCTCTCATCAAAGCATTTGGCTGGAGGGAAGTTGTGCCCATATACGAAGATACGGACTACGGTAGAGGCATCATACCGTACCTGGTGGATGCACTCCAAGAGTTCGGAGCTTCTATGCCGTATCGCAGTGTGATATCTCAGTCAGCAAGCAGTGACCAAGTTGAGCAAGAACTATACAAGCTAATGACAATGCAGACAAGGGTCTACATTGTGCATATGTTACCAACCACCGGCTCCATCCTCTTCAAAAAGGCCAAGGAGATCGGAATGATGACCGAAGCCTATGTGTGGATTTTGACGGATGGGATCGCAAATATCGTCAACTCGCTAAGCCCTTCAGTTCTTGACTCAATGGATGGTGCATTGGGTGTGAAGTTCCATGTACCTAGATCAAAGGCACTTGATGATTTCACTATGAGATGGAACAAGAGGTACAGACAGGACTACCCAGATGACTCACTGTCGCAACTAAGCATTTACGGCCTCTGGGGTTATGATTCTGTTTGGGCCCTGGCACTAGCAGCAGCAAAGGTTAGCATGACCAGACCCACATTTCAGAAGCAGCAAAAATACAGAAAGAACTCAAGCTTTGTTGGAACTTTGGGTGTTTCTACAGTTGGTCCAAAACTCTTGGATGCAATCTTACAATGCAAGTTCAGAGGCTTGAGTGGTGATTTTGACCTCAGAAACAGACAGCTCCAGTTTTCCACATTCCAGATAATTAATGTGGTTAGAAGAGAATCAAAAGAAATAGGTTACTGGACAGCAAAGCAAGGAATATCCAGGAACCTGAATCAAGATGTGTCAGCACACACCTATTTACACCCTATGCCTGATCTCAACCCAGTGGTCTGGCCAGGACAGACACATATAGTGCCTAAAGGATGGCAAATTCCTACTAACGGGAAGAAGCTCCGAGTAGGTGTACGGACAAGTGGATATTCTGAGTTTATGAAGGTGGAGAGGGACCCTGTCACCAATGCGATAACGGCAACAGGATATGCGATAGATGTATTTGAAGAGGCGATAAAGAAACTACCGTATGCAGTCCCTTATGAATATGTATCATTTGATGCACTCGGAGTAAATTATGGGAGCTATAATGATTTTGTCTACCAAGTTCCTCTTGGGGTAAGAAATTTTTTTCTCAATGTCTTACTAAGTTGAAGAAATTATATATGCTTGATTTTTTTAAGGTGATAGTTTTTTTTATGCGCATGCGCATTTGTTCCCATTGGTACAACTTGATAATGTTTTAGCAAAAAAAAAAACAATGGTTCGAAAACCCTTCTTTGTTTACTCCAAACAACTTTCTTCACCAAATACTCCTACTAGATGTGATTGGTACTACTATGGTAGAATTGCTTCATGTAACTGAAGCCACTATCTGGTAGTTTGGTTTTCCACAATACCTCATATAGCAATGAGTAGTATACGTCATTGATTAAAAGTAACTTGGCTTTGTACTCACACATCAGTTAACAACATGCTTGCAGGTGTATGATGCAGCAATTGGGGATATAACCATCCGGCACAACAGAACATCTTATGCCGACTTTACACTACCTTATACTGAATCTGGGATAGCAATGATTGTGCCAGTCAAAGACAACACGAATAAGAACACATGGATTTTCTTGAAGCCATTAACTGGTGACTTGTGGTTTGCATGCATCACATTTCTCATCTACACAGGAATTGTCATCTGGCTATTGGAGCGACGAATAAGAAATGCAGAATTGACTGGTTCATTCTTCCGCCAGCTTGGGATAGCAATATATTTCTCCTTCTTTGCAGACAGTGAGTGGTGATATCAGATTTATCATTTCCAGACAAAAGTATTGCATTTTTGTATGACAGACTATCCAACCAGATTTTAAAAATATTGCGTTTGCCATATATGACAGATTATAACTAGATGTTTCACAAAATTGTGAATTAATAACTGATTCTTACTCCCTCCGTCCCAAAATGTAAGACCATTTTTGACACTACTGCAGCTAAGAATATATATTTCTTATATACCAGTTCCTGCTCACTTTCAATAGTATATAATTCAAGTTTATTTTCTTCTCCTAAATGCTCCCTCCGTCCCAAAATGTAAGACCATTTCTGCAGTATTTACCATAAATTTTATCTCAGAATTGTTTATTTTTGGCATAGTATATAAATGAAAAAATATACTGTCATGCTAAGAGTAATCCAGTATTCATGTTTTGTTTGAAGTTGCTGATAGATGGCTTGTTCATCATTTTGCAGGGGAAAGGATAGAGAGTATTTTGTCTAGATTGGTTGTTGTTGTATGGGTCTTTGTGCTTCTCGTAATTACATCAAGTTATACCGCCAATTTGTCATCGATGCTGACAGTGCAGAAGCTTCAACCCACAGAAACAGATGTTCACGAACTCCTTAAAAGAGGAGAGTATGTGGGGTACCGTACTAGTTCTTACGTGAGGGAACTACTAGAACAACTTGGTTTTGAGAGAAGCAAGATCCGGGCGTACAATAATCCAGATGATTTTGCTGATGCGCTCAATAAAGGGAGCAAAAATGGTGGAATCGCTGCCGCCATACATGAAGTACCATACATCAAATTATTCCTCGCTAAGCACTGCAAAGGTTACACGATGGTTGGACCGATTTACAAGTCTGAAGGTTTTGGCTTTGTAAGTAACCTATACAAAATACACTTTGCACATTATATACCTCTCTCAACTGTTAAGGACAGACATCTAGGAATCATAAACTAGAAAGCTGCTCTCAATCTGTTTTGAATAGATACTGTACCTCTCGACGGGTTTTTATAGAATACGGCTAGTCCTAGTCCCATGGAATTAGAACAACTGTCATAACAGCTTCTATCATGAAATATTGTTAAAACTATAGGCACTTGTTTGCAAAAAGTTAGCATTTATTTATCTTGAACATATTTTATTTTTATGTTTATGAAGAATTATGAAATATTCATTTCATTTATAAAATGAACAGCCATCACTTAACCAGTTAGTACTGTGTATTTGAAATTTTGAATATGTCATACTTTTGCATAGGCGTTCCCCAAGCGATCCCCTCTGGTCGACGACTTCTCAAGGGCGATCCTCAAGATAACAGAGGGAGATGCTATCATTCAGATAGAAAAGAAGTGGATTGGAGATGAGCATGCCTGTAAGAACGACGAAACCATTATCAGCCCGAGCAGTCTAAACTTCAAAAGCTTTTCAGGGCTCTTTCTAGTCACAGGAGTTGCTTCAACTTCTGCCCTTCTGATAACACTGGTGATGTTTCTCTACAAGAACAAGCACAAGATGGGGATCAAAATAGGCCGTGATCAGGTTCAGCGGGGACATGGAAAAGCGTGCCGAAGGATTCAAGAAAGCGCAACAGATTCCGACATACTGCACCGAATGATTCAGTTGACTACACCTGCCAGCAAGAGATAGAAATATCCACAGAGCACACAAGCTCATGTTCAGAGGTCCAAACAAGCTCATGTTCTGAACCTCAGGGATAAGCAACAGTTTGTAGCACACGCTAAATACGAAGCCACTCTCACCCTATACTCGAGATGTCTAACATCATGCTGCTATGGCAAGTATTCATACAAAATTTGGTGCAAAAATACAACCGTACATGTTCTGTTCAAAGGAGGGAAGAAAATCCGGTGCAGCATGAAATAAGTACAAGCACGCCATTCAAACCATAACAGCTTTGGTTTTTCGTGCAGGACACGTATATGGTCATATTTTTGCACCAAAAATTGGAAGGATATACTTGTTCATGCATGGTTCTTTAGAAAAGAAAATCATGTTTCTCTTTAAGCGGAGAAAACGCATGTCAAGTAGTATAGGATGCGCAGCGGGCCCTTGTGGAAACAGGCAATTTTTATGCTAAGCCAGCGTAATTCAGGTTTTCTCATGTTGCCAGTATACATGTTCGGCGAGTTGTGCGAGTCTTGGAGGCTACCGGGTCTATTTTGACATGCAAACGTTCACGCCGACATGTCAATGCAACAGTATCGGACAGAAGCTTATTGCAGGAAAAAGAATTGTTCAGTACTCTAGTGTAGATAACTTAATTTGCGATCTACTTTTATCTGGTTAACTCCATTATCACTAGCAGAGAAACAGGTATAAGAACAAACTTGTCGAAGGCATGTGGTAACCACTGGTTCCACATGTTAGTAAGGGCAGAGGAGCGAGCTCACCACCAACTCCAAACGTTATAAAATATAAAATAAGAAGAAAAGAATATGAAAATCATTAGTATCGATCAAATTAATTACACAATCACAAGGGACACCTCTATCTTTGCCTACTTTTACACCTCGGGACTGACCGATGCTACAGCGGCGGGCCGGTTGCCGGAAACCGGCAACAGAGACTATAACTATCCACATATACACATGAATAGGGAGGCTTTGTTATTACAAATTTCGTGGGCGAACCTACTACTTTAACAGTCACACTGACTCTGGCCTTCTAATCAACAACTCTATGCGGAGGGGTCACTTGTTCTCGGATTCTCGGGGTCGCCCGGGGCTTTTGGCCTTTCCACAGCTTCTGATGGAAAGGAACTCACACCGGGGCCGGTGGTTGCTCCATTGTTTCTTCGAGCGTCCAGCTCCATAGCAGGCTCGGACGATGTGTTGGCTTCTGTCAACCCGGCTGAGTTATTAGCTGCCCAAATTTCAAGTCACATAAGATTCAACAGAAGAAAACATCAAGGTTTACAATAAAGCTTGTCAGCATAGAAAGCATCATCTACTAAATATCTGGGCTAACATCATGCTGAACAAGAATGGGATGTTAAATATTTCGTTCACAGTCGATATGAACTAATCGACTAGTATTATTCTTTGCGCCTACACTCGACAAGAGTTCACCACCTGGAGTCATGATATCTGCTCACTATCAACTGTTATCGAACTTGTGTGTAGTTCTGATTTCATCAGGAAAGTCATAACTGAGACTCATTATGTTGATTTTTCTTTGTGAAGGTCATTTACTTTAAAATGGCCAATTTGAAAACCAAGTGCAATAGCATAGGGTGAATTTACATGCAATATACCCAACTGTAACAAGTTGGATATCTCAGATAAGTGTCAAGTCATCAACATGGAAGGGTAGAAAGATCTTAGCAAAATTATTCTCACCATTTATCTTCCCGCGTGTGATAAGCAGCCGGAGGTAGTCTCGAAACCCTGTCAACACCGTCTTTTCTTGCAGAGCGCTTAGCTCTGGAGTGTCCTGATCATGAAATGCTGATGGAAATGAAGTTCTATAATCTGATCCAAACGCGGTGCCCTGCTCGTCACACAATAGCGCCTGTGTTCCTGGAGAGGCAGGTCTATAATCCTCTTGGGTGTTATTGCAAGGTGATTCGAGATCACCAGCAGTCCGCTGATCTATATGAGTTGCAACATCAGGTTGACTAACACCACCATTCTGAACTTCACGGTTTTTCATCTTATCATTGTTTAGGTCAGCATTTGTGTAAATTCCCCTCTCTACTTCCATCTCGACTTTATTATCTGCAAATGTGAATGACACTTTAGCTCAAAATAAATCTGGATCGACAGCACTGCTGCCTGCATTAGGTGCTTAAACGAAAATGTTATTATTTCTTTCAAATTTGCAACAAAATGATCGTTCAAACTAGATATATCTTCGATGAAGCAAAGTTATTCTTCTACATGCAGGCATTTATTTTATGAGAAACCAGAAAACAGGTAGCCAAACTGATGCAAATGATATCTCAGAAGTTCTGATAATAATATTTACACTCTTGTTTTATTAATTATAACAACTATGCAAGCATCTGAAATACTATATCTATGTCCAATTAACATGTTAGTTTAGGAGCCAGGTTTGGTTATAAAAAAAAATCAAGATTTGTAACTTAACAAACGAAAAGATGTTCTGTTCCTGGACACAAAGGTAGTTTTATCTTTTCACCAAGAATAATTGAATAGTTCGCCTAATTCGAGTGCTCGCTAACGGAATTTATGAAAATAACCAAGTCAAATGAAAAGGATAAAAGAAGTTACCAGCTATTGTCAGGAATGTTTCTGTTGCCTTTCTGCATACAATCACCAAATGATTTGCAAGATCATTAACATCCGTAGGATGGATAGTGTTTGCTAGCGGAGACCTATAAAAGTGCATATTTATTAATAAGCAATGCACGAAAGAGGCATCAATGTACAACTGCATTGACATCTGTTCTTTCATAACCAATAATTTTACAAGGCACTACCTACTTTCATAAGCTATAGAGTGGGCAGTAAAAGAATAACTTCAACTATTGACAAGTAAAACTATCTTGCTTTGTCTAATGAAAACAATATTTTAGTGAAAGACATATACATTGTTGATATTAATTTGGCTAGGAGTTTAGTTGGATCAGTTTTGTTCTAAGGTTTTATTCATTTATTTCCTTTTGCAAGGAGGTTATCCAGTATTCAAATTAACCAGTCCAGCATTTTTTACTTACCTATAGACCATTTTAGATCTACTCTGATAACCAATACAGCCTTCAAGTCCACTAGAAGAAGCAACTTGTGAAGCATCCAAGTGGTTAGCCTAGAACACATGAAACAATTACCAGCCATCAAAATTTATAGATGAAGTTAGATAAAAATCAGTAACAGTGATCAAGTGGATGTACACCCAACTGGATTTTGACACAAGAGCAGGCAGAAATAAAAGGATACTACCAACGAAATAGATGTGTCACACGAGATCAGAATTTAATATGTCAGATTATTTGAAGTTGCAGAACCAGTCAACCAGCTAATCTTGAAATTACCTCTGGACCAAGGGGGTCTTCTGGGTGTCTTTTTCTGCGTACAGGTGAATATTTATACCCAGAGGATCCAATGGCACCATTCAGAGTGACGTTAGCTGCTTGCTGAATGTTATTTTTATCAGATGCATTATCCCCTTGAATTATAGCCTGTAGCTCCTCACTTCCTTCGAAGTTCTTGCAATCCATACATTTACAATTCTTGGAACAAAGGATATTTGCTTGAAAGCATTCACAGTACTTCTTGAGACACCCTGATTTTTTGCAGTGACAACCTTTATTATGTTTTGGAACTGAAGGTGCTCCAGCATCCTGATGGCAGCGAAGATTAGTTAAGTGCACGAAAAAGAATCACAAGAAAATATTTTATTTTATTTAAATGCAGTAAACTTAATTATTATTTATTAATAAGACAATTAAATAAATAATGCAAAAGGAGAGGCAGGTCAGACTAAAATATGGAACATAAGATAGTCAATTTAACTAGATGGGCAGGACAAAAGGGATTCCGGTTCAGGCATCAACATATAATGCAAAAATTAATGTGAGCTATTAGCGTTGCCATCTGAAAGGAAGCAGTCATGAAAGCGGAGTCGATGAAGCGGAACTGATAATGTTGGCTTCGGTAATGAAAAAATTGGTAGAGTATAATGCCCCAATACCCAAAGTTTTAGCCGCAAGGTTCGTCCACAGAAAGTGACTCGTGGCCTAAGATTAAGCCAAAAGGCATAAATGAACATGTCCCTGTTACTGACTGTTGCAATGAAATCTGCTTACTGGTTCCTACACACCTTCGGGCACGGGAATGATCATCAAACAGACCGTTGCGTGGTACTAGGAATAAACCGTCTGGCACAGATGTGCCAAGCAAGGATGAAGTGGGGCCAGTTTTCAAAATGATAAAGGTGTATTGAGTTGAGTGATAAAACAGTGAGATAATTCTTGAATTTGAATTATAACCCAAGAATAGTATTCCTTCTTCTGGCCTCCAGTCTCTGTACTTTTCTCCTCACATAAATAAATTTTGTTCTGCAGCCTCTTTTTATCGGATTGGCAAAAACAAATCACGTGCAGCAACTAAAAACAACCGAATACATCTTTACATAAAACTTGAGAAATTAGTTTCTGCACTTGGTTAATAGTTGGCAGAGATTGGATGTTCTATATGTATAACCAAAACAATACACGCTAATTGGAAATACATGATCTTTAAGATACAGATAGTCCACTAGAGTTTCTGCATGAATACCACGTAATTCAGAAGTCTACTGTGACACATTTCATACAAACTAACTGTTAATACCGAATAGTCTTCAAATAGTCATGCAATGTGCTTTTTTGATCACTGTTTAGTACAAAGTCATCAAGTTTAGTTCATACAAATATGCTCATGTTCGGTTCAAAAAAAATCTCATGTTAGCTCGTTCTTGAATAGGTTCTTTAAGTATGGTTTATGGACTGTCCTTGGCATCGATTCTAGGATTCCTTCGAACTTACAGCCTTACAGCATGCTTAATAGGCGTGTACACAAAGCATATCTTGTAAGTTGTAACATATAATTATTACATCATGTAGGAACATCATAAAAACGATGGTAGAAGTGCAGAACTGATGTTTCTTATGTGTCAAAATTCAATTATCCATTTTATATAACCTCACTTCTACTGTTGTATGATGCATTTAAACCATTCTACAAGGGGAAAGAATGTACCTTTCGAACACTAAGAGCACTTGGGACGTTTTCAATCTTAGGTTGAAAAGCCTTTGGATTCCGTAGCTTAGTACTGTTAATAGCCTCCTGCCTAGCATGTTCATTCTCAACTTTATTTCCACATTGTTTACAATTGCAGCCGTCGCAATAAAGTCCTGCTGCAAAACACTCACAGTACCTAAAAAATAAATATCATGTCAGTGTTGCACCTTCTATTCAAAAGATATTAAATTTGATAATAAATGAGTTCATTTATAAATTGGATGGGATTAGTCAACTAAACATATAGAAGAAGAAACCTTAAATTTTACATGAATGTGTTAAAATAATAAAACTGTCGAAGTGGTAATTTGGTATAAACTTGAGAATACAACATTATCATTGACCCCCCAAAATAAAACAAGAGCATGAAAGCTGAACCTACAAATTTATTTTCAAAACAAACTGATCTTGCTAGTTAAGCCCAATGTATTTTATGCTTCATATTTTTGCCAATGACTACAAACATCACTTTGGACCAAAAGGAAACACAAAGTTTCTACACACATCACAATGTGATATGCTACCTGCAAATTCTCCATTAATGAGGACAAGGCAAATGGAGGAAACTATGTTACTGCAATTGATCATCTTATTCCTATCTAGTTGATATCTTAAAAGGTACAGGAGGTTTCCTTTTTTTTTTCAAATGACACCACACAGTTCAGTTAATCACTAACACAATGCTAACTTTCCTTGCATGACAACAGAATGTTATAGTATGCATTTGCAAAGGTTCACTTAAACTGAATATTTCTATTACTTGATGTGCATTGTAAAAACAAATACTCATGTTGTGCTAGAGAACTCACAGCTTTAGACAGTGTGAGTTTTTGCAATTGCACTGCTTCTTTCTCTTTGGTGGAGTAACACTCTTAATTTCGACCAGTGGCTTTCTGAAAAATACAGGTAAAAAAACAGATCATTAGTAAGAAACTTTTTATAGATGCAGTATTTTGCTTGCATTTGTTATATCTGACCAAAGAAGCAATAAGTGACTCATGAGTTACAAGCAACAAAGTGGTTCCACAAGTAACCAATAACATCATGGAATTTTATTTCCCTTAAGAATGGAGAATGGAGATGGCTCTAATATAACAGTGAGATTTTCAGCAGACTCTTTCCATCAGCGCTTCTAGGTACAAGACCCATTAAGGCAAAAAAAAAAAAAAAGAGCAAAGCATGGCATCATGGTGAATGATATATAGCCAACGTTCTTCTCAATGCATACCACTTCAAGTAGCATTTTTGTACTTAAATTGAAACCCTAAAAGTCAGATAGCAAATTCAGTAACCACAGCCTTGTCACTAGCTACTGTGTCCAATATACTACAGGCCAGTGCAGACTAGCATCACGTCCACAAGCATATCAAATCCGCAACTACCAAAATTTCTCTAACCTAAAAATAAAAAATCCTTCCTGGCTCCATAAGACGGCAATTTTCGCTTGAAAATCACACTGGCAAAATAAAATTCAAAACGCCTGAATCGAGCCAAGTTCTTCATGCCACCACGTGAGCAAAGAACAGAGGCAGATTTCAAATTGTGAAAGCAAAACAGTAATTGCTTACATAGGCGTGAAGGAGAGTGGCCACGACCTGGCCGAGTGCATCATAGGGGCCACTGGCTTCGGCTGCGGCGGCGCAGCTGCAGGGGGCGCCGGAGGCTGGGCGTTGTGCTGCTGCTCCGGCTCCATCGCGAATCAAAGAAATTCCCACCCGTTTAGGTCAGGGAAACGGATTCCCCGGGCGGGCTCTCCGATTGAGGCGCCCAAACAGCCCCAGGGGACCTCGGAACCGAGGCCTCGCGCGCTGGCCCGCGGAATTGGCAGGGTTTGGATCAAGAAGCCAAGAACCCGAGTTCTTGGGCGACTCCGGACTCAACAGCAGAGGAGGAAGCCGGAGAAATGAAGGGCGCCAAGAGGAGGGATCAAATCCAGGGAGCTGAATCCGGGAGGGGCGCGAGGAGGATTTGGAGGAGAGGAATTCGTGCCGCGGGCGGATTCGGGAGGGGCAGGAGGAGGAGGGTGGTGTGGGAGGGGGCAAGGGAGGAAGAGCTGATGGGCAACGCACGCAGGAGGAGGTCTGTTTGGTCTCTCCCAAGTTTTTGAATCTCATGTGTTATATTCCGACTTACTTTCCTTTTTCTTTCTTGCCGATGCTGCTTATTTATTGTTTTTACTATACCACCGGGTTTTATTCCGGCCTTTATTTTGTTTATTTATTATCTACAGGTATGAATTGTCAGCTGTAAAATTATTTTTCTTTTTTTTCTCAACTTACTTATACATTTGAGCGGTAGAAGTTCTTCTTTATTCAAGAGATAAACTATGTACGTTTAGTTTTGATATTGCCCTAAAAATTTCCGCTGAAACTTTCAAATTTCGTTGTAGTATATGGATCTTGGCCATTGATTTCCCATCCATGGATAATCGGATAGATACTGCTCAAAATAAATATTATTAGATCCTTGATAAGAATAGAGAAAACCGCTTCTCATCAATAACGCCGAATAGAGCTCAACTTCACTATATTTCCTAGAAACGAACAAGAAATTTCATGCTCTATTTTTTGCCATTATGCATCATTGCCGCACCTACCTAATTCGGTAGGTTAGGGTGAAAAACTAATAACGCCCCGAAATGTTGTATCATCTAGGACCGTCTTTTCAATAATGTTGCTACATAAGAAAAAAAACAAGTTATCCTAAAGAAAGATAAGAAACAAGTTTTTTTTTTCATGACAACAAGAAAAGAAACAAGTAAATATGCTCATAGGCCCGTTTGCGCTTGCTGAAGTGTGTTGTGCTAGAACCTTTTTATAAAAAACTGGCCACGAAGCATGCAAAAATTGGTTAGCCTAACAACAAAAATAACAAAATATAGGTTATCATAAACCAACATACTGCTAACCCTAAAAAAATCCAACATATTGCTAAACGGAGCTCTGGGGCAGTGCTTACTACTATTAGTTTTTTCCTTCCTTCCTTCCTTTTATGTCCTATATTTTATTGTTTCTGTTCAGGTAATTCCATGATTTTTCTGGCATTCCTAAATATTTTGTACAATCCCTCTAAAACCCGCAATACACTCCATCGATAAGTAATAATAGTAGGCTCGAGCAAAATATAGTAAATTTAGTCCAAAGATACGGTAGACTCGGTCCAAAAATATAATCTTAATTAGGTTATATCACAAAATCTCGAGCTCGATTCTTTCCACATCAAAAAAGTGCCATTGTCGTAACCGCTAAGATACTAAAACATTAATTCTTTCATAGGAGACTTTTAAGACTCTTTCGTTCATCTGCCTTGACAGACATTCATATATCGACGCTAGGTTGGGTCAACATGCATAGATAGTAAAGCCCAAAGTATAAAGTATAAAAAGTAGTAAACATATAACCATGGTGAACTAACCTGTGGTTGGATGGTTAGGAGGACAGTGGTATCCCCAACCCACCAGGGTTGAAGTCCTAAGCTTAATACCGCTGCTCGCATTTTCCTGAATTTATTTCAGGACTTTCAGCGGTGTGTGCTCAATGGGAGGAAACGTTCCCGTCGGCTACGAAAGTTTGTGGCGACTTCGTCAATCTCAAGATGATGTGTCGGTTCAGTCCCTCGCAGGTGCTCATAGGTGTAGGGTGTGCGTGCGTGCATGCGTTCATAGGGGTGGGTGTATGTGCGTGTGTATGAGCTTCTCGGTGTGTATTGTGTTAAAAACATATAACCATGAATCTTGTGGCATGTGGGATCTTCCACTCAAAAACACCAATGTTCAAGATATCGGTAATTGGTGCCATATCGGTTGGGTGCTGAGTAGGGACTAATCGGTGAATCGGCCATTTAGTTGAATTTATTAGTAACTATAAGGACCAAGAGTATATCGACCAGAGGGGGGATGGGAGATTCAAAAACTCTTTTGGATGTTTTGAATCTGACCCAGACACAACAACGGAATAAGCTAGAAAGATATGAAACTTAAGCTAGTATAGGAACAAAATCTTCAAGATACGACACAATGATTGCACGAGCATAGAAGATGACAGGCTTAACTATCACGATGGTAATGCAACTCACTAGCAATTGCAAAAGCATGAATGAAAACTAAATGCTGACAGCAAGGTAAATGTAGTTTGATGAGATTGCACTAGGGTATTGCACAAAAGGTAAGAGAGAGATATAGCAGTTTTCAAACAAAGGGTAACAGATCAGATTGTAGGAAAATACATAATCGTTATCGAACACGAATGGTAACTCCTGAATGAAATACAGGGTGAGTAGAAAGGATCAGTAGTGCTCGATGGCGACAAGTGTATTTGGTAGACCAATTCATCCTTCTGCCAAAGGACTACGTCTAGTTGGAGGGACTTGTGATTGAACACAGGAGCAATCCTCTCTTCGTCCTATTCTCCTTCAACTAGGAGCTCATCAGACTCCAGTTGATTTCACTCATGGTAGATGCTTATCGGTGATCTCCAAACCTTCGACAGACTTCCTTCGTGAACCACAATTACTCTTGGTTGCTTAAGATCTTGCTCGGTGAAGACAACAACTCTTCAACACTTGAGCTGACACCTAGAGTGTGCAACTCTCAAGAGTAATAGGTACAAGAACTCTAACTCAGAACTACTGCGATGCTCAATCACTGTCTAAGTTTGGTTCCTAGTTTTCTCTTGGTGGATTTTAAACTCAAATCACTCGGAGAGGGGATGCTCAATCAATCTACTCAGAAATCTTAAGTGGAGCAGCCAACAGACAACGTTGGAGCGGGGTGGCTATTTATAGCCGCAACCTCCCCTGATGGGAAATGACTGAAAGGGACATGTGCGTCAACCAATGGCCAAACAACACGAGTCCAATGGTAAAAAATTGAGCATAACGGTAACATTCCTTGTGGAGCAAAAAATCATAACTCCTCAGTCCGAAAGATATCTTCTGCGGCACCGAGGAACTACGTCTACTGCTGACAGGTAATCATTCAGAGCATAAAGAGATTTCTCTCATACTTGCATAGGTTTGGGCTAAGCATCACAATGGATGGGGATCCTAAGACTCAAGAAAGAGAAGAAGAAGAAGAAGAACGAACGAACTGAATTCTATGTCGTCACTTTGCCTTCAATCTTCTCAGTCAATTTTCTTCGGATAACCTTCGAACCAATTGCTTCATAATAGCAATAGATTTTAAGGGGTCAACTTCTTCACGTCAATCTTCTCACCAAATCAACCTCGAGAGATATGACACGTCTTCTTTGTATCTCGAATATCCTTCGGCGAAGTTCCTTGAACTTGACACCAAAGGTGGCATTCTTCTTCAGTTCTGCATGGACTATTTCTCTCTGTGTGCACCAGCAAACAAATTAGCCCACGCCTGTTTCTGTCAACAATCTCCAAAACACAAGAGGGCAAGAATTGCACCAACAATCTCCCCCTTTTTGGACGATTGTTGACAAAAGAGGATACATCAAAAGATAGATGTGGTGAAACGAAGTGGGATGTGAATTAAGCAAGAGATACGAGAAAAAAATACGAAGATAAACACACTCCCCCTTTATGCAAGCATTCTAATGAAGATGATTCACTTGAGGCTATGCTTGAGAGATAGTTTGGAAGAAAGCAATGTGAATCTTCGTGCGAGATGCATTGTTGTTTTGTAGCATTTGTATCATTGATCAATGCTCTCGTTCCTGTCTCAGATGTTTCCTGCGACACACAATCTTTGAAAAAGATTTGATAAAGATTATGAATACTTTGAAATGAATTGTCACAGAAATAAGCCATGAAGATTTACTTAGAACCGAATTAGGATCCACGTGAGATATAGAGATTCCCTGCAGATTAGATATGCAAGATATATCATAGCGAGAGACACCTTAATTCAAAGTGAATGAGCTCTAGATGGAGTTTTTCCTTTGATAAGAAATGAAGATATATCAGTTAGCGAAGGAAGATACATCACATCGGAATGACTGAGGTGATATAGAATTCAAGAATCAAATAGATTCAGTCTGAAGACAAAGTTCTTGTCCTGCATTGTTAGCTAAAGAGGTATATAGTAATGCAGGAGAAGAGAATAACACAACTTTAGTCAGTGGATATCTCTTTTTCAGAGAAATAAGCTTGTCATTCACCTTCAAAGCAATATTTTTTACTTCACCTGCAATATCAGTAGATAAACATCAAAGATGATTATTGCATAGGAAGTAAAATTCAGTAACATCTGCATCCAAATAAACGAAAGCAAATAGCTTTGCAGGGGTTATTAACGGTACACGATGACGAGGTTTACCAACACCACATGCGGTGCTTTAAAGTTTTACGGCCAGAAGCAAATAGTTCAACAGTGAAAACCAAATTGTTCGAAGAAACACCAAAAAGCAAACGAAACCCCCTGCAAATATCCCGCTCATCTACCCTCTTGGGGTTCTTCTCCCCCTTTTTGTTAACAAGTGTCAAAAAGGAAAGAGAAACCATACGAGGAACTACTCGTCCATAGAGCCCTCAGAACTCGGACTGTTTGGCGAAACAGAATGAGGAATAGTTGAGCCCGAGGCAGGAGCAGGACTTGTAGCACGGGCTTCAGGAGCAACTTCTGGAGTAGAGCGAGGAGCATTTGGTTTAAAAATTATAGTGTTAGCAGTATCTTCAATATCATCATCTGGTTCCACAAAGAGAAGGTCAGTTGAGCCAGACCGTTGAGGAAGCACTAGGGTTTGCCTTCGGATGGGAGGAACTTCAAACAGATTCAAATAGTTATATTCCTTTTCAATTCCCTTTGCAGAGAGCTGCTTGCGATCATAATGCTTGCGCAGAAGAGTCCAAGTGCACTTGTGAAGTTCTTTCTCATGCAGGAAAGCTTGGCGTGTGTAATTGTGAAGCAAATTGATTTCAGCCATCATTTCCAGCTTCACTTTGCGATCAAGCTTTATGTGGCTCTCCAAGGCCTGATCGGTCCGAAGACAAATCTCATAAACAGATGGATTTTCATCCAGAGGGATTTCCACAGTGGCCTTAGTGACTTTGGGAGTAGACGCAGAAGCATAAGCACTTGCATCAACTGGAGTTTTTCCTTTCCTGATATCCTTCACAATTCGAAGTGTGTCACAAACCGGAGGCATAAAAACTTTCAGGACATGTGGGCAGAAAAACTTCTTTTCTGTAAGCTGTTTGATGGCAAACATGATCCATGGAGCATACGGCTTCAAGACTTGGGCACTATCAGCTACATATGCCAAGTTCGAGTGAAAAGATCTGGAATATCAAAGCGAATGCCATTCGATATAGCATTGAGAGCATTTGCCACAATGCCTTGAATAGTTTCTCGCATGTTGGTTGGATTGATGGAATTGCAAAGAATGTAGAACAACACCTTGTTCTCATATGACAGATTCTTGGGATTGGCTTTAGCACATGCACCACCTACCAGCTTGGGGTTCATCAGCATATGAAGTTCAGTATCAGACACTTCCCACAAGGTGGAGCCTATGTTCACGAGTTTCATCAAACTCATACTGAGGGAGATTCAACAGAGCTAGAAACTGGTCAGCTGAGCACTTGATCTTTTTGTCCTCGGCCATCCATTCATGAACCCATGTACTGTTATCCACAAGATCTCCTGAGATATAAAGTGTGGCGAAGAACTGAATGATAACTTCACGGTTCCAGCCATGATTGAATCAGAGGAGGCTCTTCAGGAAAACATGTTCAATTTGCTAAATGGTGTGGTGAAAGCAAGGTAAACTTTCGAGCTCATCAAAGTCCAAGATTTTATGTGAAGATGCTATTCTTGCAGAACAGGATACAAGCATAATATACCGCCTGCTTTTTGGTCCAAAATCTAGGTGACATGAAAGTCCTTTGTGAAGGAAATATGCCCTAGAGGAAATAATAAAGTTGTTATTTTATATTTCCTTATATCATGATAAATGTTTATTATTCATGCTAGAATTGTATTAACCGAAAACTTGATACATGTGTGGATACATAGACAAAACACCGTGTCCCTAGTAAGCCTCTACTAGACTAGCTCATTAATCAAAGATGGTTAAGTTTCCTAACCATAGACATGTGTTGTCATTTGATGAATGAGATCACATCATTAGGAGAATGATGTGATGGATATGACCCATCCGTTAGCTTAGCATATTGATCGTTCAGTTTTATTGCTATAGCTTTCTTCATGTCATATACAAATTCCTTTGACTATGAGACTATACAACTCCCAGATACCGGAGGAATACCTTGTGTGCTATCAAGCGTCACAACGTAACTGGGTGATTATAAAGATGCTCTACAGGTATCTCCGAAGGTGTTTGTTGGGTTAGCATAGATCAAGATTAGGATTTGTCACTCCGTCTATCGGAGAGGTATCTCTGGGCCCTCTCGGTAATACACATCATAAGAAGCCTTGCAAGCAAAGTGACTAATGAGTTAGTTACAGGATGATGTATTACGGAACGAGTAAAGAGACTTGCCAGTAATGAGATTGAACTAGGTATGAAGATACCGACGATCGAATCTCGGGCAAGTAACATACCGAGAGACAAAGGGAATTACGTATGTTGTCATAAAGGTTCAACCGATAAAAGATCTTCATGGAATATGTAGGAATCAATATGGGCATCTAGGTTCCGCTATTGGCTATTGACCGGAGAGGTGTCTCGGTCATGACTACATAATTCCCGAACCCGCAGGGTCGCACGCTTAACGTTCGTTGACGCCAGAGTAGTATTGGGATATTTGATGAGTGGTAACCAAATGTTGTTCGGAGTCCCAGATGAGATCCCGGACATCATGAGGAGTCTCAGAATGGTCGAGAGGTAAAGATATTTATATGGGAAGTCATATTTTGGGTTCCGGAAAAAGATGCAGTTTTTTCGGTATTGTACCGGGAAGCTTCTAGAAGGTTCCGGAGGATTCTGGAGGGGTCCGGAGGTCCACAAGTGGTTCCACCATGACCCAAGGGCTAGCATGGGCTGCGGGGAGGCGCCCTGGCCTTATTGGGCTAGGCTCACCAAGTCCTCAAAAGCCCATGTGGCTAGGAAAGGCAAAAAAAGGAAGGAGTCCTAGTAGGAATAGGATTGGACTTGGAGTCCAAGTCCTCTCCCCCTTAGCTGCGCCCTAGGGCTTGGAGGGGCTGTTTACCACGCCCCTCCACCTATATATATAGAGGGGAGGGGTGCCCCAAGAGAACACACCAAGCCCTTGGCGCCCCTCTCTCTCCCGTTACTCCGTAGTTCCACCGCCTCGTCCCGGCAACGCTTAGCGAAGCGCTGTCGGTGTTCCACCACCACCATCACCACCATGTCGTCGTGTTGGTTGTGATCCCATCTACCTCTCCTCTCCCGCTTACTGGATCAAGAAGGAGGAGATGTCATCGAGCCGCACGTGTGCTAAACTCAGAGGTGTCGTCCGTTCGGCACTAGATTGGATGGATCGTGATCGGATCACGAAGAGTACGACTACATCAACTGTGTGATAAACACTTCCGCTTAATGGTCTATGAGGGTACGTAGACACACTCTCCCCTCTCGTTTCTATACATTCCTAGATAGATCTTGCGTGAGCGTAGGATTTTTTTTTTTGAAATTGCATGCTACGTTTCCCAACTGTGGCATCCGCGCCAGGTCTATGCGTAGATGATATGCACGAGTAGAACACAAAGAGTTGTGGGCGGTGATAGTCATGCTGCTTACCACCAACGTCTTATTTTCATTCAGCGGTATTGTTGGATGTAGCGGCCCGGGCCAACCTTACATGACCACGTTCATGAGACCGGTTCCACTGATAGACATGCAACTAGTTTTGCATAAAGGTGGCTGGTGGGTGTCTGTTTCTCCAACTTTAGTTGAATCGAATTTGACTACAGCCGGCCCTTGTTGAAGGTTAAAACAACAAACTTGACGAAACACCGTTGTGGTTTTGATGCATAGGTAAGAACGGTCCTTACTAGAAGCCTGTAGCAGCCACGTAAAACTTGCAACAACAAAGTAGAGGACGTCTAACTTGTTTTTGCAGGGCATGTGTGATGTGATATGGTCAAGACATGATGTGATATATGTTATTGTATGAGATGACCATGTTTTGTAAAAGTTATCGGCAACTGGCAGGAGCCTTATGTTTGTCGCTTTATTGTATGAAATGCAAACGCCATGTAATTGCTTTACTTTATCACTATGCGTTAGCGATAGTTGTAGAAGCAATAGTTGGCGAGACGACCACGACGCTACGATGGAGATCAAGGTGTCAAGCCGGTGACGATGGAGATCCTGACGGTGCTTTGGAGATGGAGATCAAAGGCACAAGATGATGATGGCCATATCATGTCACATATTTTGATTGCATGTGATATTTATCTTTTATGCATCTTATTTTTGTCAGTGCGACGGTAGGATTATAAGATGATCCCTTACTAAAATTTCAAGGTATAAGTGTTCTCCCTGAGTATGCAGCATTGCGACAGTTTGTCGTGCTGAGACACCACGTGATGATCGAGTATGATAGACTCTACATTCACATACAAAGGGTGCAAGATAGTTTTGCACATGCAGAATACTCAGGTTAAACTTGACGAGCCTAGCATGTACAGACATGGCCTCGGAACACTGGAGACCGAAAGGTCGAACGTGAATCATATAGTAGATATGATCAACATAGAGATGTTCACCATTGAAGACTACTCCATCTCACGTGATGATTGGACATGGTTTAGTTGATATGGATCACGTGATCATTTAGATGACTTGATGGATGTCTATCTAAGTGTGAGTTCTTAAGTAATTTGATTAATTGGACTTAATTTATCATGAACTTAGTCCTGATAGTCTGTGCATATCTATGTTGTAGATCAATAGCTCGCATTGTAGCTCCCCTATGTTTTTGATATGTTTCTAGAGAAAACTAAGTTGAAAGATGATAGTAGCAATGATGCGGATTGGGTCCGTAACTTGAGGATTATCCTCATTGCTGCACAGAAGAATTATGACCTTGATGCACCACTAGGTGACAGACCTATTGCAGGAGCAGATGCAGACGTTATGAACGTTTGGCAAGCTCGAAATGATGACTACTTGATAGTTTAGTGCGCCATGCTTTACGGCTTAGAATCGGGACTTCAAAAATGTTTTGAACGTCACAAAGCATATGAGATGTTCCAAGAGCTGAGATTGGTATTTCAGACTCATGCCCATGTCGAGAGGTATGAGACCTCTGACAACTACTTTGCCTACAAGATGGAGGAGAATAGCTCAACTAGTGAGCATGTGCTCAGAATGTCTGGGTACTACAATCACTTGAATCAAGTGGGAGTTAGATAGTGATTGACAAAGTTCTTTAGTCACTATCACCAAGCTACTAGAACTTCGTGATGAACTATAATGTTCAAGGGATAACATAAAAGATTCCCGAGCTCTTCGCGATGCTGAAATCGGCGAAGGTAGAAATCAAGAAAGAGCATCAAGTGTTGATGGTTAACAAGACCACTAGTTTCAAGAAAAGGGGCAAAGGTAAAGAAAGGGAACTTCAAGAAGAATGACAAGCAAGTTGCCACTCCTGTGAAGAAGCCCAAAGCTAGACCTAAGCCTGAAACTGAGTGCTTCTACTACAAAAGGAATGGTCACTGGAAGCGGAACTACCCCAAATACTTGGTGGATAAGAAGGATTGCAAAGTGAACAAAGGTATATTTGATATACATGTTATTGATGTGTACTTTACTAGTGTTCATAGTAACCCCAGGGTATTTGATACTAGTTCAGTTGCTAAGATTAGTAACTCGAAATAGGAGTTGCAAAATGAACAGAGACTAGTTAAGGGCGAGGTGACGATGTGTGTTGGAAGTGATTCCAAGGTTGATAAGATCACCATCGCACACTCCCTCTACCTTGAGGATTAGTGTTGGACCTAAATAAATGTTATTTGGTGTTTGCGTTGAGCATGAATATGATTGGATCATGTTTATTGCAATATGGTTATTCATTTAAGTCAGAGAATAATTGTTGTTCTGTTTACATGAATAAAACCTTCTATGGTCATACACCTAATGAAAATGGTTTATTGTATCTCGATCATTGTGATACACATATTCATAATATTGATGCCAAAAGATCCAAAGTTGATAATGATAGTGCAACTTATTTGTGGCACTGCCGTTTAGGTCATATTGGTGTAAAGCACATGAAGAAACTCCATGCGGATGGATTTTTGGAATCACTTGATTATGAACCATTAGATACTTGCGAACCATGCCTCATGGGCAAGATGACTAAAACTCCGTTCTCCAGAACAATGGAGCGACCAAATGACTTATTGGAAATAATACATACCGATGTATGCGGTCCGATAAGTGTTGAAGCTCGCAGTGGGTATCGTTATTTTCTGACCTTCACAGATGATTTGAGCAGATATGGGTATATCTAGTTAATGAAACACAAGTCTGAAACATTTGAAAAGTTCAAAGAATTTCAAAGTGAAGTGGAGAATCATCGTAGCAAGAAAATAGAGTTTCTACGATCTGATCTCGGAGGCAAATATTTGAGTTACGAGTTTGGCCTTCATTTAAAACAATGTGGAATAGTTTCACAACTCACGCCACCTGGAACAACACAGCGTAATGGTGTGTCTGAACGTCGTAACTGTACTTTATTAGATATGGTGCGATCTATGATGTCTCTTACCGATTTAACACTATCCTTTTGGGTTATGCATTAGAGACAACTGCATTCATGTTAAATAGGTCACCGTCTAAATCCGTTGAGACGACACCATATGAACTATGGTTTGGCAAGAAACCTAAGCTGTCGTTTCTTAAAGTTTTGGGGTTGCGATGCTTATGTGAAAAAGCTTCAGCCTGATAAGCTCGAACCCAAATCGGAGAAGTGCGTCTTCATATGATACCCAAAAGAAACTGTTGGGTACACCTTCTATCATAGATCCGAAGGCAGGATCTTTGTTGCTAAGAATGGATCCTTTCTAGAGAAGGAGTTTCTCTCAAAAGAAGTGAGTGGGAGGAAAGTGGAACTTGATGAGGTAATTGTACCTTCTCTCGAATTGGAAAGTAGCTCATCACAGAAAACCATTCCCGTGATGCCTACACCAACTAGAGAGGAAGCTAATGATAATGATCATGAAACTTAAGATCAAGTTACTACAGGACCTCGTAGGTTGAACAGAGCACGTTCCGTACCAGAGTGGTACGGTAACCCTATTCTGGAAGTCATGTTACTAGACCATGACGAACCTACGAACTATGAAGAAGCTATGATGAGCCCAGATTCCGATAAATGGCGTGAGGCCATGAAATCTGAGATAGGATCCATGTATGAGAACAAAGTATGGACTTTGGTGGACTTGCCCGATGATTTGTAAGCCATTAAGAATAAATGGTTATTCAAGAGGAAGATGGACGCTAATGGTAGTGTTACTATCTACAAAGCTCGAATTGTCGCAAAAAGGTTTTTGACAAGTTCAAGGTGTTGACTACAATGAGATTTTCTAACTCGTATCGATGCTTAAGTCTGCCGGTATCATGTTAGCAATTGCCGCATTTTATGAAATCTGGCAAATGGATGTCAAAACTGCATTCCTTAAATGGATTTATTAAAGAAGAGTTGTATATGATGCAACCAGAAGGTTTTGTCAATCCTAAAGGTACTGATGAAGTGTGCAAGCTCCAGCGATCCATCTATGGACTGGTGCAAGCATCTCGGAGTTGGAATATACGCTTTGATGAGTTGATCAAATTATATAGTTTTATACAGACTTGCGGTGAAGCCTTTATTTACAAGAAAGTGAGTGGGAGCACTACAGCCTTTCTGATAAGTATATGTGAATGACATATTGTTGATCGGAAATGATGTAGAATTTTCTAGAAAGCATAAAGGAGTGTTTGAAATGAGTTTTTCAAAGAAAGACCTCGGTAAAGCTGCTTACATATTGGGCATCAAGATCTATAGAGATAGATCAAGACGCTTGATAAGACTTTCGATGAGTACATACCTTGATAAGATTTTGAAGGAGTTCAAAATGGATCAGTTAAAGAAGGAGTTCTTGCCTGAGTTGTAAAGTATGAAGTTGAGTAAGACTCAAAACACGACCACGGCAGAAGATAGAGAGAGAATGAAAGTTATTCCCTATGCCTCAGCCACAGGTTCTATAAAGTATGCCATGTTGTATACCAGACCTATTGTGTACCTTGCCATGAGTTTGGCAAGGGGGTATAATAGTGATCTCTAGGAGTAGATCACTGGACAGCGGGCAAAATTATCCTTAGGTACCTAAAGAGGACTAAGGAAATGTTTCTCGGTTATGGAGGTGAAAAGAGTTCGTCGTAAAGGGTTACGTCGATGCAAGCTTTAACACTGATCCGGATGACTCTGAGTCTCAATATGGATACATATTGAAAGTGGGAGCAATTACTTAGAGTAGCTCCATGCAGAGCATTGTAGACATAGAAATTTGCAAAATATATATGGATCTGAATGTGGCAGACCCATTCTCTCTCACAAGCAAAACATGATCACACCTTAGTACTCTTTGGGTGTTAATCACATAGCGATGTGAACTAGATTATTTACTCTAGTAAACTCTTTAGGTATTGGTCACATGGCGATGTGAACTATGGGTGTTAATCACATAAAGATGTGAACTATTGGTGTTAAGTCACATGACGATGTGAACTGGATTATTGACTCTAGTGCAAGTGGGAGACTGAAGGAAATATGCCCTAGAGGCAATAATAAAGTTGTAATTTATATTTCCTTATATCATGATAAATGTTTATTATTCATGCTAGAATTGTATTAACCAGAAACTTGATACATGTGTGGATACATTGACAAAACACCGTGTCCCTAGTAAGCCTCTACTAGACTGGCTCGTTAATCAAAGATGGTTAAGTTTCCTAACCATAGACATGTGGCGTCATTTGATGAATGGGATCACATCATTAGGAGAATGATGTGATGGACATGACCCATCTGTTAGCTTAGCATATTGATCGTTCAGTTTCATTGCTATAGCTTTCTTCATGTCATATACATATTCCTTTGACTATGAGATTATGCAACTCCCGGATACTGGAGGAATACCTTGTGTGCTATCAAATGTCACAACGTAACTGGGTGATTATAAAGATGCTCTACAGGTATCTCTGAAGGTGTTTGTTGGGTTGGCATAGATCAAGATTAGGATTTGCCACCCCGTCTATCGAAGAGGTATCTCTGGGCCCTCTCGGTAATACACATCATAAGAAGCCTTGCAAGCAAACTCACTTTCAAGCAAAACAGTACTGTTTAAGTATTTAATAGGATTAGTGTTATTTCCTTTAGTTTTAATTGTTTTAAATTATTTCCTTTAGTCACTTTTGACAAGTGTTAATTAGTTTCTGTCAAGTTATCAGTAGCCATTTTATTTGTTGTTGAAAATATTTTTTATTATTTTGTTTCGTTTGGTTTGAAAGAAAACTTGTTTTTAGCATAAGTGGAGTTTTATAAATGATTTTAAGTTGATTCTTTTTGCGTATAATTTTTTAGGTGATTTTATTTCTGTTATTTTAATAAAACTTTAATTTTCTTTCTGCTAAAATTTTATTAGTTGCACAAAACTTATAGATTATTTTACTTTAGTAAAGCTTTTTAATTGAGTTTTTGGTGATTTCTTTGGTTTGCCTTTATTTTTCTTTGATTGTTTTATGTATTGCTTTATTATTAGTTTTACTTGCTGTTATAGTGTTATTTTGTATTGTGGTATGCTTATGTATGACTTGTTTGTTTTGATAGATTATCCAGAGTGTGAGGCTTGTTATTACGAGTCTTTACAGTTTCAAGATCGTCAGCAAGGCAAGTTCACTTTGATCATGTCTCTCAATTACCCATGTTTATGCCAGACACATTCCATTCCATTCCAAGCACACCCTGGTCGGAGCATGTTCTACACTCGGTGATATGCCCTTGGATTCGGATGGACTCTTTATCATCTACGTCTTCCGCAGTAGTTTATCTCATGAGTTGGCCTTCAGCCAATTTATTATTTTTGTAATAAAGACTCTATATGACATTCGATGTAATAAAGTAGGTGTGATTGAACTTTGATATATACATTGATGTACTCTTTGTGCCAGCATGATCTTGGGATGGTACAGATACACATAGACTTGACCATTTCAGGTTGGGTCGCTACATCCTCTTTGGTGAGCTTTACATTTTTAGCTTCAACTTCCTTTTTCTTCACTTCCCTTACTTCGCATTTCACCTTAGCCTTCGCCCTCTTGGCAACTTCCTCGGAGAAATCCGCGACGGATTTGTGGGAGTCAGGGTGTGCATTAGCGGGAGGAGGTGGACTTACTTTATCATCATCTGGACCAAGGCAACCATCAACAATGCAATCGTTCCAAGGTGGATTGAAAGAAAATAGGATATGATATTTCATGCGAAGGTTTTCATATCTGAACCATTTGCCAGCCCAATGACGTCGAATACGTTGCAACGTGGTGTTGCGATCAGTTGTGGATTCTCCTTCTGGTGGAGTTCTATAACTGTCGGGATCAGACATCTTAGCAGAGGTGTTTTTTTCTCGACCATGACCACCTTTCTTGGGATTACCATCGGAGAAGATGGTAAGTGCATTGGTGACCGCATCATCATTGTTAGATTGAGTGTTGGCAGATGGAATTTCTTCCTCAATTTCCTCAGATTCAGATTCTTGATTCTTCTTCAGCACCTTGGGAGGTTTCGGAGATTTTCCTCCACCAGTCATGCGGAACCTTTCAGACTTGGAGGGATACTGAGGCAAATCACTGTCTGAAACTGTGTGTTCCTCCGAACTGGAATTCATGACACTTGTGAAACAAAATAGATGTGAGGGGAAAGTAGACAGGGTCACAAGCATGCATAGAGATTTTTGACAGGAAAAACACTTTTTGAGAGGACTGAAAACATTGAACAATTAATTGAAGATCTCATCGATAGATTTCATTCTGACCGTAGTTATTACCATGAATCGCATGGACGGAAGAAACACTGTCTAATCTAGCACCAACTAAGCATGAACCCTAGATTGAGAGGACCAGTACAAGGGAAAAGCTACAAACTGTACATGGTAAATCTTAGGGATTCCTAAAGATCTACAAACACGACTTAAAATAACTAAAAATAGCATCGGTAAGAACTGCTCTACGAATGAAAGACAAGAGAGATGCTGCTGCAGATTCAAGCACCCTAACTTGGCCACTAGAATCAACTATGACAGTGCGGGAGGGAGGATTACCGCACCGGTGTGATCAATAGTGACGAGATTCCACCGAAGTTCCACGGCGGAGCTCCTCGCTGGAGTTGCTTCGAGCACAGGTTCGGATGGAGATCGATCAAGGGTTTGAGGGAAAACAGAGGCACACTAAAGCAGAAAGATGGAAGGAGGGAGTATTTATAGCCTGAGTGCTAACCCACCACTCCGAGATCCATGGCCCAGAGATGCGAGATGTTTCGCATTCGACGGACACGATTGACATGGATAAGATCGTGGGCACATGGCGACGGTTATCTAAGCAGATATCGGGAAGTGGAGTGGTCCATCGAAAGGTTTGAACAAGGAATAAGCCAAATTTAGATAAAGTTCGAAGATCATTTCTTTCGCAACCAAGGATGTTGGAGAGAGATTTTCTTCAGGTCAAATTGCATACTTGTGACAGACATCATAGTCTGTAAGAGAGCAGAAGAGAGGGAAAATAGGGTCCTGAACAAAACACTCGGTCAAAGGACAGAGAACACTCGAGGCAATAACTATGAGTTAGTTGTTGATCGGACAAAGCATAAAATGCAGCGAACAAGAAACAAACAGACACTGAGAACTCAAAGCGAAAGAAAAACGCAACACCAACAAATAGCTTCTCAGGGCAGGGGAGAGAGGCAGGCGCCCTCGAGAAGATTCTTGCAAATGGGTTAGTTTTCTTTCACCACCCACACCTGCGTGGGAAATGAAGACTTTTTCTGGATCTTTTATGCAGGGAATGTTTTCCTTCGAAGTCCTTCGTGGCTTGTCTTTTTATTGCGAGAATAGTCATGTGAGTAAGTGTTGAAGTTGTTTCCTTAGACATGGATATAACAGTTTGAAGAAATACGCATGTATTCCTTCTGATGAAGATTATGCCAGTACTCATTCGAGGGTGTGACATATTTGTTCTTCAGATGCTTATCCTGCATGGTTAGACTAGTAGTTGTAGGTAATGTGTCAATGGAACATTTCTTTACCCAAATTTGCTTCTTTGGTGATCGAGACCTATAGTTAGGCCCAATATATCGAGCAAAGACCTTACCATTCTGTTGTTTAAATAGTTTGTAGTTGTAGTCATCTGACTCGTCAGGAACAACATGGATGGGACAGTCATATCCGGAGAGACGAGCTGGTTCGAGAGTATTGTTCGAGGCACGAACCCAACTTGTCTCAGGATACTGTTCGGGAGTCAAGTATGTTCCATCAACATTGAGTTTCCTTTCAAAACCTAGACCTTCTTTTCTTGGATTTTTGTGCAGTATCGACTTCTTGAGAACATCACACAGGGTTTGATGCCCTTGGAGACTTTTTAGCATTCTCATCTCAAGAAGAGTCCTAAGCCTGAAATTTTCATCAAAGATAGCAACAATTTCCTTAGAAGAGGCATTAGTGATAACATTCATACTAGTTGCATTGTTCTCGATGACAACAGTGGAAGTTTCAGCGGTGGAGTTAGCATTGCTACGCTACAAATATTTTAGGCAAGGCGGCACACAATCATCAGGAAGCTTTTCAGATTGCTCATCAAAGAGAAAAGCCTTTTCTTTAGCAAGCATGTTATAAGACTCTTTAAGTGACTCAAGTTCTTGATTCCTGCTGAGGAGTTCATTTGATAATTCCTCAAAGTCTACTGCGAGAGAATTATATCGGTTGGAAAGATCATCAATAGTTGAGGAGAGAGCATCACGCTCCTTGGTCAACTCTTGATTTTTCTGCATTTCTTCGACCAGTAATCCTTCAGATTTCCTTAGATTTTTCTCAAGTTTCTCAAGTTCATCTTGTTGAGATTTAGCAATTTTAACAAGTTTGGCATAAGCTATGTTGTTTGAGGAAAATTCATTTCGAGACCTGCGATGTTTAGATGATACCTGTTCCTTTGAAGTTTTTGCCATGAGGCAAAGATGTGAAGGTACATCGTAACTTGATGCACCATCATCAGCATCTGCCTTAGAATAATATTCGGAGGGTTCCATAGAGATGAAAGCTTTTCCGCCCATCCTGAGCTTTATAGAATCTTTCTGTATCGGATTCAAACTGTGACGATCCATCTTCAGAGTCCATAGTCATTCCGGCACAAGTGCTAGCCAGTTGTGAAATTCTCTTCATGTTTGATCCAATGATTCCTCTTCATGTGTTAGTGACTGGTCTCCTGGAATATGAGGAAGACGATTCTCCATTCTTCTAAAGCTTAGTGTGACGGTTCATACGAGTGAATCCTGAACAGTTAAGGGAAAGCCATCTGTTGCTTGGTTTTCGACTCATATCCCAGCTAGGGCAGTCAGCTATAAAGTGACCATATTGCTTGCACTTGAAGCACTTAATTTCCTTTGGAGGTAGTCTCTTAGTGGACTTGGATGATTCTCCTTCATCTGTGTTTGATAGAGTTAGATCCTGCCTTTGTAGGTTATTTAGTCTTTCCATGAGCATTTCAAGTTCCCTTGTGATTGAGTGTTGATTCTAAACATCTTCTTCGTCTTGGGAGCTACCATAATGTGAAAGAATTTCTCCTTTGCTTTCTGAAGACGTATCTAGATGACCATTTTCTAGTTCCATCTTGTCTTCATGAATTGTTAATAGAGTCATGACCTCAACATAGTGAAGATCTGCAAAGTTTGGTCTTTGTTTGATTTTAGCGACGATTGGGTCAAAGGAGGCATCAAGAGCGATGAGCAACTTGTCAACAACATCTCTATCAGTGATATTTGTAGCTCCTCTTTGATGAAGCCTTTCAACAATATTTGTCAATCGATCGGTAAGTTCCACGACACTTTCTTTTCGAAGACTTATGAATTTGGCAAACATAGCACAAAGCATATCAATGTGGGATTATGTTCGAAGAATTATTCCATTATGGACATTCTTTAAGACATCCCAAAGTTCCTTTGCAGTTTCAATGTCTCTGAACCGAATGAACATTCCTCTTGACAGGCTCTCGCATATGATATCCTTTGGTTGTGCATTCAGGTGAATGTTAGCTTCATCTTCGGGAGTGGGTGTTTTAGGATGTTGAATAGTGTACCCATTCTCCACAATCTGCCATAGCTCAGTGCTAATAGCTTGGAGCCTTATCATCATTCTTCCTTGCCCATAAATATAGTCATTTCCATCAAAGATAGGAAACCTATCAGAGTGCGAGGATCTTCCTGCGAGCAACATACTCAAAACTCCAAGGTTGTTAGACCTTTAATAACAAGAGACAGGGAGTACCTGCTCTGATACAAATTGTAGGGACCAAGAGTATATCGACCAGAGGTGGGGTGAATGGGATATTCAAAGTTTCTTTCAAACGTTTTGAATCTGACCCAGACACGACAGTGGAACAAGCTAGAAAGATATGTAACTTAAGGAGGTATCCTATTGAGGAACAAAATCTTTGACATACGACGCAATGATTGCACAAGCATAGTAGATGACAAGTTTAAGTATCATGATGGTAATGCAACTCACTAGCAATTGCAAAAGCATGAATGAAAGCTAAATGTTGACAACAAGGTTAATGTAGTTTGATGAGATTGCACTAGGGTACTACACAAAAGGTAAGAGAGGTACTCCCTCCGTTCCAAATAGATGACCCAACTTTGTAGTAAAGTTAGTATAAAGTTGAGTCATATCTATTTTGGAACGGAGAGAGTATGTAGCAGTTTTCAAATGAAGGATAACAGATCAGATCGTAGGAAAATACATAATCGTTGCCGAACACGAAAGATAACTCCTGAATGAAATACAGGGTGAGTAGAAAGGACCAGTGGTGCTCAATGGCGACAAGTGTATTTGGTAGGCCAGTTCGTCCTTCTGCTAAAGTACTACATCTGGTTGGAAGGACTTGTGATTGAACACAGGAGCAAACCTCTCTCCGTGCTATTCTCCTTCAACTAGGAGTTGACCAGACTCTAGTTGATTTCACTCATGGTAGATGCTTATGGGCGATCTCCAAACCTTCGTCAGACTTCCTTCGTGAACCACAATTACTCTTGGTTGCTAAAGATCTTGCTCAATGAAGACAACAACTCTTCAACACTCGAGCTGACACCTATCCATCTAGAGAGTGTGCATCTCTCAAGAGTAATAGGTAAAACAACTCTAGCTCAGAACTATTGTGATGCTCAATCACCGTCTAAGTTTGGTTCCTGGTTTTCTCTTGGTGGATTTTAAACTCAAATCACTCGAAGAGGGGATGCTCAATCAATCTACTAAGAAATCTTAAGCGGAGCAGCCAACGGACAACGTTGGAGCAGGGTGGCTATTGATAGCCGTAGGCTTCCCTGATGGGAAATGACCGAAATGGACATGTGCGTCAACCAATGGCCAAATGACATGAGTCCAACAATCAGAAATTGAGTACAATGGTAATATTCCTTGCGGAGGAAGAAATGATAACTCCTCAAACCGAATGATATCTCCTGCAGCACTGAAGAACTACGTCTACTTCTGATAGGTAATCATTCAAAGCATAAAGATATTTCTCTCATACTTGCATAGGTTTGGGCTAAGCATCACAGCAGATCTAAGCTTCGAGAACCTATACCCCTCTTAATAGTATGGAGGTCCTAAGACTCAAGAAAGAGAAGAAGAATAACAAACTAAATTCTACGTGTTCGCTTTGCCTTCGATCTTCTCAGTCAGTTTTCTTCGGACAACCTCCGAACCAATTGCTTAACAATAGCAATAGATTTTAAGGGGTCAACTTCCCATCAATCTTCTCGCCACAGCAACCTCGAGAGATATGACATGTCTTCTCTGTATCTCAAATATCCTTCGATGAAGTTCCTCGAACTTGACACCAAAGGTGGCATTCTTCTTCGGTTCTGCATGAATTATTTCTTTCTATGTGCACTAGCAAACAAATCAGTCCATGCCTGTTTCTATCAACAATCTCCAAAACACAAGAGGGCAAGAATTGCACCAATAGTGACCCATTTATCGGGACGTTAACTAGGGCCATATCTATATATCCTAGGCTATATGGCAAAACATGCAATTCACTAAGTGTCTAAATATGCAATCATAGGCTACATATCAATAAGGAAAATTGTTGTCTTGATGTTCTGATGATGTGGCACCGCTCTGGAAGGCCGTAAACCTGCACACCAAAAAATAGGAGAGAAAGGGCCATTTTTGGGCTAGAAAATGCCTGGCAGTTAATTGGCCCATCTGATAATTTAGCTTGACAACTGATAAATCGGCTTGACAGAAAAATAAACACGACCTACTGGTTAATGGCATATATAGCTTGTTCTCATATCAAGAGTGGTCTGAATAGCAGTTAACTGACCATATCCACGGTTAACTGACCGATATTTTGGAACAGTGAAAAGCGGAGGCAAAGCTTGCATCCTTTTATTGATTATAAGAACAAAATAGAAACGGTTGGTTAATTAGGTAAAAACCAGGTGAAACATTTTACAAATGCCCACAAATATGGTCATGGAAGATGACGGTATAGGGAAGCACTAGCCGGCCTAGCCACCCGCACAAAGCCCACACACGCCACCAGGAATAAAGGCCATCATTTATTGCCATCAAACATCATCATCACTACTCCTCCTCGAGTCATCGACTCTGAGTTCATCTTTGGCGGCCACCAAAGAAACTCTCGCCTTAACAAACATTAGAACCCAAGTTGGCTCATGCCAAACAATCGTCCACCCACATTAATGACTAGAAACTTCCAGCTCTAGTGGCAAACACCATAGGAGGAAAACGATGAGCATGGGACAACCAGACCCCTATCGATAGGAATGTAAATGGTACAAATAATTTTGTTATGAATCCGCATTTGATTTTAAGGATATGATATGCACTTGCATGAATCCAACATATATGGATGCGGATAGGGATAATGGTAAACCCGATATCCGGCGGATATGGCATCAACAATATCTAAGGTTATCTGTACTATTTACGAAATATCTAAGGTTATCAAATAAGATTATTTGATAAATTTTGCTATATTGGCAAGCCCAAATACCCAATTAGACTAATTAGAATCACCTCATATAAATAGAGTATAACCCTAACCCTAGTAGCATTGTAGGAAGACCGTACTGTCAATATTGGTACTTTGTGTGTAATTCTATCATTTTGGACTCTGTGTACAGCTATCATCACTTTATCGGTATTGCTTATTGTTGTCATATTGGTGTGATTTATGACGTTAATTTCTTGTCCACTCTCTGGTGTTACGTGCTTGGATAAAAAATCATGTTAATATTGTTTGCATAGTAGAAATAAAAAAGCATATCTCTCCACACGTAAGATCTGATACTATTGTCCATTTTCGGTCGTAGTTCCCTCTACTTCGACTGAGAATCTTACTACTTGTGAGCTACATTGGGATTTCCTCGAAGAGGAGAGGAGATGCAGTATAGTAGAGATAAATATTTCCCTTAGTTAAGAACCAAGGTTATCAATTCAGTAGGAGAATCAAAGAAAACCTCGTGAACAACACCCGCACACACAAAAGCAAATACTTGCACCCAACGCGATCAAGAGGGTTGTCAATCACCTTGGCAGTTATTTGCAAAGATCAAATCTTGTAGTGGTACATAGATATAAATTGCAAAATAAAATAAAAGAATTAAAATTGTAGCAAAGTATTTTTGTGTATTTATATATGATAAAGGTAGACCCGAGGGGCCATACTAGGATACAAATGATTCAAAGCAATAGTCTATAATATGATATGAAGACATCAATACTCAGGCATACCAACAAACAATCATGCCTTTCAAAATAAAAAATGCTAAAGAACACTATCCCTACAAAATCATATAGCCTTGTCATGCTCGATATTCCTAACAACCCTGATGACAAGCCGAGCAATTGGTTCATACTTTCCAACGCACTTCAGCATTTTCAACCCCATGCAATACATGAGCATGAGCCATGGATATAGCACTATGAGTGGAATAGAATGCGGTGATAGAGATCAATAAGGGGAAGTCAAAAAGGAAGATAGTCTCACATTGACGTGACTAATCAACATGCTATGGAGATGCCCATCAATTGGTGTCAATGCGAGAAGTAGGGATTGCCATGCAACAGATGCACTAAGAGTTATAAGTGTATGAAAGCTCAAACTGAAAACCAAGTAGGTGTGCATCCAACCTGCTTGCTGACGAAGACCTCAGGCATTTGAGGAAGCCCATGATCGGAATGTACAAGCCAAGTTCTATAATGAAAAATTCTCACTAGTTATATGAAAGTGACAACATAGGAGACTCTCTATATGAAAACATGGTGCTACTTTGAAGCACAAATGTGGAAAAGGATAGTAACATTGCCCCTTCTCTATTTTTCTCTCATTTTATTTGTGGGATCTTTTTGGCCTCTTTTTTTCTTTTTTTATTTCCTCACTCGGGCAATGCTCTAATAATGAATATCATCCCACTTTTATTTACTTACAACTCGATACTAGATCAAATATTACTCTATATGAATGCCTCTGGTAGTGTACCAGGATGTGCAATGATGCTAGCGTAACATGTATGATAATGATGAAGGGTGGCTGAGCCAAAAATACTATGTCAGCTATATGATCATGAAAAGCAATATGACAATGAAGAAGTATGTCATAAAAACGGAATGGTGGAAGTTGCATGGCAATATATCTCGGTATGGCTATGGAAATGCCATAATAGGTAGGTATGGTGGCTGTTTTGAGGAAGATATAAGAAGGCTTATGTGTGATAGAGCGTATCATATCACGGGGTTTGGATGCACCGGCGAAGTTTGCACCAACTCCCAGGGTCAGAAAGGTCAATGCACGGTACCGAGGAGGCTAGCAAATTGCAGAAAGGTGAGAGTGCGTATAATCCATGGACTCACATTAGTCATAAAGAACTCACATACTTATTGTGAAAGTTTATTAGTCCTCGAAGAAAAGTACTACTACGTACAGGGGCGGATCCAGCCCAGCCGAGCGCCTCGGGCCCCCTTCGTGGACTACATTATTTTTGCTACAGTATTTGCTACAGTATACGAAGGAACTGGGCCTCACGCCCCGGGCCTGCCCCCTCCCCCCCGGCCTGGGGCCTAGATCCGCCACTGACTATGGATGCCCCTAGGGGTATAGATTGGTAGAAAAAGACCATCGCTCGTCCCCGACCGCCACTCATAAGGAAGACAATCAATAATAAATCATGCTCCAACTTCATAGCATAACTAGAGATTATGCGTGCATGCTTTGGGAATCACAAACCTTAACACCAATATTCTTAATAGACCACAATCATTCGCTAGTACATCCCACATATCACCATCTTAATATCTCAAAACTATTGCAAAGGATAAAACATATCATACTCAGATCTACATGAAAGTTTTTATTATATCCCTCTTGAATACCTATCCTTCATGGAACTAGTCTTATACCTGTGCAAATTTCCATTAATATTTATTAACTCTCAAAAAGATTTAAGTGAAGCATGAGAAATATAACCACCACCGTGCTTTAAAAGATATAAGTGAAATACTAGAGCAACTGTCTAGCTCAAAAGATATAAGTGAAGCACATAGAGTATTCTAACAAATCACGAATAAATGTGTGTCCCTCTCAAAAGGTGTGTCCAGCAAAAGATCATTGTAGCAAACTAAAAATAAAAACAAAGCAAAAACTACTATGGCACAAGACGCTCCAAGCAAAACTCATATCATGTGATGAATAAAAATATAACTTCAAGTAATATACTAATGGTTTGTAGACGAAAGAGGGGATGCCATCCGCGACATCCCCAAGATTAGACGCTTGAGTCTTCCTTGAATATTACCTTGGGGTGCCTTGGGCATCCCCAAGCTTAGGTTCTTGCCGCTCCTTATTTCTTCATCCATCGCGATCTTGCTCAAAACTTGAAAACTTCAGCACACATAACTCAACAGAAACCTCGTGAGATCCGTTAGTATAACAAGCAAATCATAAACTTTAGGTACTGTTATCAAGCCATCCATATTTTATTCTTGCATAATAGCTACTCTATTCCAACTTCTCCCTGACTTATACCCCCCCCCCGATATAATCCATAGCATCATAAAAAAAGAGAACTATGCAATAAAAAATAGAATATATCTAAAACAGAAGAGTCTGTAATGATATGAACAGACACAATATTTTTGTAATTCCAAAAAATCCAAAAAATTAGGACAACATAAAAATTTTGTATATTAATCATGTGTAAAAATTTCAGAGTCTTATCACGTTCCAGTGAATTTTGAAAATTCTATTACTAGGCGCAAAAGTTTCTGGATTTTCATAGAATCAAGTCAACTATCAACCAAATCATCCCAAAGGCTTTCCTTGGCACAAAACTAATTAAAACATAAAAACACAATCATAACGGTAGCATAATTGTGTGAACACTCAAAGACAGAAAGAAACACAAGAAAAAGAATAAAGATGACTATTGGGTTGCTTCCCAACAAGTGCTATTGTCTTACGCCCCTAGCTAGGCGTAAGGCAAAGTCTCATGATTGGGGCATGTGTACATCGTGTACTTAAGCCTTCCTCTAGCTGGAGCGATACTTTCTCCTTTGTTAGGACCCCGATCCTAAGTCACACCGATCTAGCATGTAACACATCATATCACTTTGCGGCCTCACACACGGTATCCCCATGGGTGCCACCTTACCTGTCCCGGGACCGTTTGCGCCTTTTGGCTCACGTATATGATAGTGTCACTAGCGTACATATGTCAGATAACCCGGGCTGACATGACTAGTCGTAAACCCAAGGTGATACTAACTTACAGGGACATGCATACGTGACCCAACAATGCATGTGTCAGTCATCAACGTATGAACCCAAGTCGTAGCAAGCTACAAGGACTTAAAGGAACAACGCATGACATTTCCCCGAAGGGACAGACACCGGAGCAAAGAAGGACACATGCCGATCATCCCATGTGTTCCGGAGCAGTAGAAAGCTACCATGGCTCAGTGGAAGCACTAGGATACATTTCCTCATAAGATAGGCTACTAAGAATAAACAACTAGATTGTCGGATCCGACACATACCAACCATTTCAAAAGCATACACACAATATGCTCGATATGTGTAAATACAACAAGGCATCACAACAAAACTCTACGACTCAAAGTATTTATTCAGAAGGCTCCAAAGAGTCATACGTAGTAAGAACTACAATCATGGGTCACATGACCCAACATACAGAGCATACAGGCAACAGAAGCATAACATGTCTGAGTACAGACATCTACAAATGAAAAAGGCTGAGAAGCCTGACTATCTACAAGACATCTCATACATAAACTCATTGTCATGATGAATGCTATACCACATTGATGGTGCAATTCTTACTCCTCTTGTGTTTTGGAGATTGTTGACAGAAAGAGGCATGGACTGATTTGTTTGCTAGTGCACATAGCGAGAAATAGTCCATGTAGAACCGAAGAAGAATATCACCTTTGGTGTCAAGTTCTAGGAACTTCACCGAAGGATATCTAACATACAAAGAAGACGTGTCATATCTCTCAAGGTAGCTCTGGCGAGAGGATTTATGTGAAGAAGTTGACCCCTTGAAATCTATTGCTATTGTGAACAATTGGTTTGGAGGTTGTTGAAAGTGCAACTATCCCTGGGTGGTTTTGGTAATTCCTAACAACATATAGCTCATTGAACTAATGCTATTTCAAGATGATCATTTTAGAAAGTTCAATGATTGGCATGGCATGGACTAGGAATGTGGACCCCTCAAAATGCTAAGGACACATATTAGCTCAAGCTCGATACTCTAAATTTTCATTTTAGTGATCCAAGATCACATTGAGTCCATAGGAAAAGCCAATACTATTAAAAGGGAATGAGGTGTTGCTTAATGGCTTGCTTGCTCAAAATGATTAGTGATATGCTCCAAAAGCCATCAACCACTTTCTCATATCCACATATGTCCCAAACCAAAAGTCAAACTCGGCCCTACCGATTTGATCTATCCGGCGCCACCGAGTTCACTTGACATAGCCACTGCCAGAAACCCTAGTCAGTTCGATCTCACCGATAGGGATCTCGGTCTCACCGAGATGGGATTGCAAACTCTCTATTTCCATTCATAATGTTTCGGTCCAACCGAGATGAGCGATCGGTCCCACCGAGTTCTCAATGCAAACTCTCTGTTTCCCTATCGTAACGTTTCGGTCTCACTGAAATGAGCGATTCGGTCCCACCGAGTTTGCCTAACCAACTCTCTATTTGCCTATTACAGAAATTGGTCCTACCAAGTTTATGTGATCGGTCTCACCGAGATTATGTTATGCCCTAACCCTAATAAAAACGGTCCCACCGAAAAGCCTAACGTTCACATTTTGAACTAAATTGGTTTGACCGAGTTTCATGATTCGGTCTCACCGAGTTTGGTAAATTGTGTGTAACGGTTAGATTTTGTGTGGAGGTTATATATACCCCTCCACCCACTCTTCATTCGTGGAGAGAGCCATCAGAATGTGCCTACACTTCCAGCATACATTTTCTAAGAGAGAACCACCTACTCATGTGTTGAGACCAAGATATTCCATTCCAACCACATGAATCTTGATCTCTAGCCTTCCCCAAGTTGCTTTCCACTCAAATCTTCTTTCCACCAAATACAAATCCATGAGAGAGAGTTGAGTTTTGGGGAGACTATCATTTGAAGCACAAGAGCAAGGAGTTCATCATCAACACACTATCTATAACCTTTTGGAGAGTGGTGTCTCCTAGATTGGTTAGGTGTCACTTGGGAGCCTCCGTCAAGATTGTGGAGTTGAACCAAGGAGTTTGTAAGGGCAAGGAGATCACCTACTTCATGAAGATCTACCCTAGTGAGGCAAGTCCTTCGTGGGCGATGGCCATGGTGGGATAGACAAGGTTGCTTCTTCATGGAACCTTCGTGGGTGGAGCCCTCCGTGGACTCGCGCAACCGTTACCCTTCGTGGGTTGAAGTATCCATCAGCATGGATGTATGATAGCACCACCTATCGGAATCACACCAAAAATCTCCGTGTCTACATTGTGTTTGCTCCCTCCAAACTCCTCCCTTTACCTTCATGTGCAATGTTTTATATTCCGCTACTATACTCTTAGACTTGTATGTGTAGGTTGATTGCTTGACTTGTGCTAAGTTGCTAAAATCTGGCAAGACTTAAATTTGGGAAAATGATAGATTTTTATTTGATCAAGTAGTCTAATCACCCCCCCTCTAGACATACTTTCGATTCTACAAGTGGT
Organism: Aegilops umbellulata; assembly: GCA_032464435.1. Classification (NCBI taxonomy): domain Eukaryota; kingdom Viridiplantae; phylum Streptophyta; class Magnoliopsida; order Poales; family Poaceae; genus Aegilops; species Aegilops umbellulata. The sequence goes on from CP136060.1 coordinate 296,235,545, forward strand.
ATCAGAGCTTTGGTCTCCATTTGTCTTGATTTCCATAGCTTTTGGTGATCATAGCCTTGGTTTCACAACCTAGGAGAGTATGGTGTCTAGCGAGGGAAATTACCACCGTAGATGTCCTTACTTTGACGGTACTAATTTTGCTAGTTGGAAGCATAAGATGAAAATGCATATTCTTGGACATAACCCCGCCGTTTGGGCTATTGTGTGTATTGTCTTGCAAGGTGAATTCTTTGATGGGAGAGAACCAAATCGTGAAGCAACCGCGGAAGAGTTGAAGATGCTGCAATAAAACGCTCAAGCTTGTGATATCCTCTTCAACGGATTGTGCCCCGAAGAATTCAACAAAATCAGCCGTCTTGAGAATGTAATGAAAAATTGGGATACTTTGATTGATATGCACGAGGGTACCGAGTCCATCAAGGAATCCAAATTGGATGTGCTTCAAAGTCAACTTGACAAGTTCACAATGAAGGATGGTGAAGGTGTTGCTGAAATGTACTCTAGGCTTGCTCTCATCACAAATGAGATTGTCGGCTTAGGAAGTGAAGAGATGACCGATAGATTCATCATCAATAAGATCCTAAGAGCCTTGGATGGGAAATGTGATACCATGTGCACATTGATCCAAATAATTCCCAATTACAAAGATCTCAAGCCAACGGAAGTCATTGGAAGAATTGTTGCTCATGAGATGTCACTCAAGGATAAGGAAGAGCTTCACAACAAGTCAAGTGGTGTTTACAAAGCCTCATGTGATGCTCCTACATCATCAAGTGAGAAACAAACCTTCAATGAGGAATTGAGCGTAATGGTGAAGAACTTCAACAAGTTCTACAAGAGTAGAAGCAAGGAAAGAAGTTCCAAGTCAAGGTCCTACAATGACAAAAGATCTTCAAGTCGTGAGCGTAATTGCTACAATGGTGGAAGACCCGCACACTACTCCAATGAGTGTACGACCCCCCTACAAAAGAAGAGAAGATTCACCCAAAAGGAGAAGTAGAAGAGAAGAATCACCACCAAGAGAAAGGAGGAGTAGAGATGATCATTATGAACGAAGATCCTCTCGCAGAAGCAAGGATTCGGAAAGGAAGGACAAATCATCAAAGAGCTACACAAAACAAAGACATCAAGCTCACGTTGGTGAATGGGTATCCGGATCCGACTCTGACCATCACTCCGAGATAAGTTATCACTCTGACTCCGAATATACTCAAGATGAAGGTGTTGCCAGTCTAGCACTTGTGTCCACCAACTCCTATGACATATTTGACTCACCAAATGAAGGAATTGGAAGATGCTTCATGGCTAAAGGCCCAAAGGTATCACACCCCGAGTATGTTGATTTCAATAGTGATGAAGATGATTTGCTAGGTGATGATGATTTACTTGTTGACAACTCTAGTGATGAAAACTATGATGAACCTGCTATTAATCATGATAATCAAGATAAAATGAATTAATGATGATGATAATAAGGAGATTGAGCGTCTAACTAAAGAACTAAACACTCTTAAGTTAGCTCACGAAACTAACTTGGAAGATCATCGAGAACTTTTAAAGACTCATGAGAAGCTACGCTTTGAAAAGCTCAACCTTGAGCAAGAGCATGGGTTCTTAAAAGCAATCAATGATGATCTTCACAAGAAAAGTTCTTCCTACATTGCCAAGCGTTTACTCTTGTCTACTTACATGCCACAAGTAAAATCTAGCAACAAGAGCAAGAAAGATTATTCTTCTAGTAGTAACAATAACCATGTTAAATCCAATGTTGTTGCTTCTAGTAGTTCTCTTGATTCCACTAATTATTCTCTTAGCCAAGTTACACTTGAGCAAAAAATTAGCTTATTGAAGGGAATTATAGAGAAAGATGTTTACAAGAGCCTTGCCGGGAGTAAGCAATTTAAGGAAATTGTACGCAAGCAAGGAAGGCACGAGAAGAATCAAGGTGTTGGTTTTGAACGAAAGTTCAATGCCAATGGAGTTGAGTGGGAAGAAGATCAATACCCCAAGACGAAGTTTGTTCCTCAACAAGAGAAGTATGATTCTGCTTCTTTCCAAAGGACACAAGCTCAAGATGATCTTCCACCACAAGACCACACGCAAAAGGGCAAGGACAAGCTTCAAGAGGAGATTGATGTATTTGAAGAAGCTCCTAAGGCCTTGGTCAAGTGGGTTCCCAAGACTACATCAAGTATGAATACAAGTCCAAGGATTCCCATCAAGATGATGTGGATCCCAAAGAAGAAGAACTAGAGAGTTCTTGAGGGTGACTCCGCCAACATACTTCACTCATATCATCTTGGCAAGGACAAGTGCAAACAACTTCCACATCTTGCACTAGTACAAGGAGTCACAAACCCTCTTGTTGGTAAGACAAGGGACAAGGTAACCTAATGATTTCATGGACATCATCTCGTGTGAACATCACTCTGTGTCTATGGATATCCTTGTTTGTTCCTTGTGGGACTAACCCGTGTAGGTATTGAAAGTGCAACTCACTCCAATGGATTGCTCCAAATGATCTACATGAACATTAAGCATCCACATCTTCAACATCTACATGAAGTCATCATCAACAAAACCCAAGGTTAGTTCATCCCTCTTAGGGGGGATATCACATCTAGGGGGAGCTTTACTCTAACAATTGAGCTAAAGCAACTCCAATGGTGTGAACACAACAATGCTTTATGTAAAAGTAGTAACCCCACTTGAGCTTAAACAATGAGTATGACCTATGATCAAATGTTCTCATTTGACTCCTAAGTCAATATACTCATATATAGATGACCTAGTCATCGCCAATTGCTTGATAGATGATAGAGTGTTTGTGCATGCTTTGTCACATATTTCATTTACCATTTTATTGTGTGAGCATGTTGATTGCATATTTTACTCATTTGAGGGCATCCATTTGTTGCTTTGATTGTTTGGCCTTTTCTCTTTTGCCAAATGGATGGACAAGAATGCCTAAGAACTTCCTCTAGCTATCTATGCTTTTCTCGTCTCAAACTCTATTCATGCTACATCACAAAGTTTGATCAAGTCAGATTCGAACCACTCTGTGTGAGCACTCGGAGTCCCTGATTCGTCATAGACTTAAACTTCCAAAACCTCTGTGTGCATTTGGGTCTGACCGATCCATCCACTTCGGTCACACCGAGTTCATTGAGTGGATCTAGGTTTCCAATCTTGATGCAACCGATTAGAACTTTTCAGTCACACCGAGTTGCAGTAACCGCTTGTGATTCTGCATCTCGGTGCCACCGAGTTGTTCCACTCGGTCACACCGACAGGGTCACGATATATATACCAACGGGTGAGATTTTGGAAATTTCTTCAAAACCCCTCAGCCCGCGTGTGTCCTGCTCTACCGCCTCGGGTCTCCGGATCATCCTCTCATCGCCAGCGACCTCCTGCCGCTAGTCTCCGTCACTGTCAACGGATTTCAACCCCGCCGTAGCGAACTCACCGCCAAACTAGGGTATGAGTTCGAAACTTTGTGTTGTTCTTACCTCTGATTCTTAGCACAAAGCAAATGCCATGTTCTTTGCCACGTATGAGATCAATCTATCCAGAGAAAACCTCCATTAGATTAGGTTTGATTCGAAAATTTAGGGTTAGATTTCCGCCGAACTCATCTCGGACTGACCGAGTTGTATAAATCGGTCTCACCGATTTAGCTTAGGCCATTGCACTTGCACTTTTCGGTCTGACCGAAAGTTGCAAATCGGTGTGACCGAGTTCAACTCTCTGTGAAACCCTAGCAATCTCGGGTCACCGAACTGTGTCTCGGTCTGACCGATTTCACTAGTTTAGACTCCAAAAGTTGCTTCGGTGTCACCGAGTTTAACAAATCGGTAGCTCCGAAATGCTTTCTGTGGAAAACTAAAACTAAGTTTTTGACTCATTTGTTTTGCAAAAATTCTGCACTTTGTGATGCTCATCCACTCTACCTCATCTATATCTATTCACATGGTCTGCTGTCAGTTTGCTTTGCCAGTATGTCTGATCAGAGTGATAGCCAGAACAAATCAGAAGAGCAAGTGAACATGAGTGAGGGCACTAGTCCCTCTAGCAGCTATGATGAGGGCAGCAGGAGCACTCCAAGCAATTTGCCCAAGGCAGCTACAAGAACAAGGAAGAAGAGAACCTCAGACTCAGAAGATGAGGACTATGTGGCTACTGAGGAGGAAGTGAGCTCCAACAAGAAAGTGTTGAAGAAGGAATATGGAGCTGCTGCTGCTGCTGCAACTAAACCTAGAAGGCACCTGTCAAGAGAGCTCCTATGTCTAAAGCCAGAGCCTCCACTCATGAAACTTCCAAGTCAACTAGAGGAGAGGCTGCTGGTGAGGGCAAGAAGAAGGAAAGGAAGAGAGGAAGATGGTGTAAGAAGGTGGATCCAGTGGCAGAATTTGAAAAGCACTCATCTGATGAAGAAGAGGAAGAGGAAGAGGATGTTGCACCAGCACCAAAGTCCCAAAAGCTAATGGGGGATGCCATCAAGTCTGGGGCTGCCCCTTCCAAGCCCAAGACTGCCCCCAAAGCTTCTGCTCAAGCTCCAAAGATGTCAAAGCCCAAGAGGAGCACAAGGAACATTCCAGCTGCAGAAAAGAACAAGGCCCCAGTGCCTGAGATGGATGAAGAAGAAGATGCTGAAGCCCAAGTGCTTAGGAAGCTTAAACCAAAAATTCCAGATCATGATGATAACCATCCAGTGGCAGAAGATATGAGCATCAGGAAGGATGCAAGTCTCAGACTTTGGAGACAAAGTGATCCTTATGCTGTAAGGAGAAGGACTGCAGTGGACTACAGGTTCCATACCAAAGAGCAGCAAGATTTATATGAAACCATATTGCTTGACAAGAAGCCCATAGTTTGTGATATGAAGTGGGCAGACTAGAAATACATTGATGATAAGGAAGACCATTTTCCAGGAGTGCATGAGAGCTTTAGGCAATGTGGTGTGGACAAGTTTGTGGGTCAGAAGCTGACAAAATGAAATGATGAACTCATCATGCAATTCTACTCCACAACTCATTTTTATCCAGATGGTAGAATTGTGTGGATGTCTGAGGGTACAAGGTACCAATCAACTATTGATGAGTGGGAAAATTGATAATGCTCCTGAAGAGCATGAAGATGACTTGGATGTCTATGCCAAGAATAAGAAAGACCACAAATCAATGGCCAACATGTACAAGGAGATTCAAGACAAAGCATTGGAAACACATAAGTTTGGATCTGTTCATTACTTGTTGTTTGGCTTGGCCACAATCAACACTATATTGAGGCATACATTGTTGCCCAAATCTGGAGATCACAAGATGATCAGAAGCCATTCCATCAACTTGCTGCAGATATTTGATGTGCCTTAGAAATTCAAAGTTATGAGCTTGATTGTTGAAACTATCAAGAGGACAGCTGCAGATCAGAAGAGATCTTGTGGGTATGCTCCACATATTCAGGTGCTCATCAACTCCAAGATGGGCACAGGCACCTACCTATTGGATAAGGAGCATCTACCCTTGAGACCAGATTTTGAGGACAACACTATTGTGATGAATGAAGAAGATCCCACATCTGTGCAAGCACAAGAAAAAAGAGAGAAGTCAAAGGCTGAGAAAGCTACAAAGATGCCAAGTGTTGAAGAGGCATCTCAAGTGTTTATGAAGAGCAAACAAGATCAGCTTGCATATCTGATTCAAGCAACTTTGAGGATTGAGAAGGGCTTGGCCACCCTGACTCTAAATCAGGAGAGCTTGGAGAGGATAATTGAGACAAAGTTCTATGATCTTGATCTTAAAGTGACAGAGATGCAGACAGTTGTTGAGCAGATCCAGGAAGAAGCTGAGGAGAGGAAAGGGCAGGCTACCACAGATGCCTTTCAGAGAGTGCCCAGAGGTCAGAGATCTGCTGCAGTGCCCATGGCTGACACTAGAGCAACTACATCAGCACCAACAGCTACATCTTCAGTGCCACCTCCAGTTGCCACTCCACCAGCTCCAACTACTTCTACAGATGCTTTCTTCCTTGGAGTCCTCTCAACACCACCTCCCGAAGACCAAGCCTAGAGAGACGCATAGCACTATGCATTTTCAAACTTTTTTGTAACTTGTTTCCAAAGGGGGAGAAATGTATAGATCATAGGCTTCGAGAGAGAGTGTTTTTGCTTCTTTGGTCTTTTGTTATTTTGTTCATACTCGTGTGTGTGCTTGTTTGATACTTTATGTCTGTGTGTGAGATACTTGTATGATCATGTGTTTGATCATATTCTACCTTAATGCTTGCTTGGGTGATAATATCTTTTATATCTCATATATGATCATTCACTTTGCCTTGGTGATGAGTGCATGTTTTTTAATTTCTATCATTTTGAGCACTCCACCAAGATGTATGTGACATGGAAGAGTAACCCACGATCCTAATTGATTGTGCATTTGCATTCAAAAGCAAATTTTAAATAATGCACAAATTCAGGGGGAGCTCTTATTTATCACATACTTCTCAAAGCGACGATGTGTTTACTTCTTATTATCATTTGTCGAAGCTTTGCTCTATATGTTGTCATCAATTACAAAAAAGGGGGATATTGAAAGTGCAACTATCCCTGGGTGGTTTTGGTAATTCCTAACAACATATTGCTCATTGAACTAATGCTATTTCAAGATGATCATTTTAGAAAGTTCAATGATTGGCATGGAATGGACTAGGAATGTGGACCCCTCAAAATGCTAAGGACACATATTGGCTCAAGCTCAAGACTCTACATTTTCATTTTAGTGATCCAAGATCACATTGAGTCCATAGGAAAAGCCAATACTATTAAAAGGGGATGAGGTGTTGCTTAATGGCTTGCTTGCTCAAAACTCTTAGTGATATGCTCCAAAAGCCCTCAACCACTTTCTCATATCCATATATGTCCCAAACCAAAAGTCAAACTCGGACCTACCGATTTGATCTATCCGGCGCCACCAAGTTCACTTGACATAGCCACTACCAGAAACCCTAGTCAATTCGGTCTCACCGATAGGAATCTCGGTCTCACCGAGATGGGATTGCAAACTCTCTGTTTCCCTTCGTAACGTTTCGGTCCAACCGAGATGAGCGATCGGTCCCACCGAGTTCGCAACGCAAACTCTCTGTTTCCCATTCGTAATGTTTCGGTCTCACCGAAATGAGCGATTCGGTCCCACCGAGTTTGCCTGACCAACTCTCTGTTTGCCTATTACAGAAATCGGTCCTACCGAGTTTATGTGACCAGTCTCACCGAGATTATGTTATGCCCTAACCCTAATGAAATCGGTCCCACCGAAAAGCCTAACGTTCACATATTAAACTAAATCGGTCTGACCGAGTTTCATGATTTAGTCTCACCGAGTTTGGTAAATTGTGTGTAACTGTTAGATTTTGTGTGGAGGCTATATATACCCCTCCACCCACTCTTCATTCATGGAGAGAGCGAACGTGCCTACACTTCCAGCATACATTTTCTGAGAGAGAACCACCTACTCATGTGTTGAGACCAAGATATTCTATTCCAAGCACATGGATATTGATCTCTAGCCTTCCCCAAGTTGCTTTACACTCAAATCTTCTTTCCACCAAATCCAAATCCGTGAGAGAGAGTTGAGTGTTCGGGAGACTATCATTTGAAGCACAAGAGCAAGGAGTTCATCATCAACACACCATCTATTACCTTTTGGAGAGTGGTGTCTCCTAGATTGGTTAGGTGTCACTTGGGAGCCTCTGTCAAGATTGTGGAGTGGAACCAAGGAGTTTGTAAGGGAAAGGAGATCGCCTACTTCGTGAAGATCTACCCTAGTGAGGCAAGTCCTTCGTGGGTGATGGCCATGGTGGAATAGACAAGGTTGCTTCTTCGTGGACCCTTTGTGGGTGGAGTCCTCCGTGGACTTGCACAACCGTTACCCTTCGTGGGTTGAAGTCTCCATCAACGTGGATGTACGATAGCACCACCTATCGGAACCACGCCAAAAATCTCCGTGTCTACATTGCGTTTGCTCCCTCCAAACTCCTCCCTTTACCTTCATGTGCAATGTTTTATATTCCGCTGCTATACTCTTAGACTTGCATGTGTAGGTTGATTGCTTGACTTGTGCTAAGTTGCTAAAATCTGCCAAGACTTAAAATTGGGAAAAGGATAGATTTTTATTTAGTCAAGTAGTCTAGTCACCCCCCCCCTCTAGACATACTTTGGATCCTACAGTTGTCCGAAGAAAAATGACTGAGAAGACATAGAATTCAGTTTCTTCTTCTTCTTCTCTTTCTTGTGTCTTAGAACCAAGTACTATTAAGAGGGGTATAGGTTCTCGGAGCTTAGATCCGCTGTGATGCTTATCCCAAACCTATGCAATTATGAGAGAAATATCTTTATGCTCTGAATGATTACCTATCAGAAGTAGGCGCAATTCTTCGGTGCTGCAAGAGATATCTTTCGTACTAAGGATTTAGCATTTCTTGCTCCACAAGGAATGTTACCATTGTGCTCAACTTCCGACCATTGGACTCATGTCATTTGTCCATTGGTTGACGCACATGTCCATTTTGGCCATTTCCCATCAAGAAGGTTGCAGCTATAAATAGCCACCCAGCTCCAACATTGTCCGTTTGCTGCTCCGCTTAGTATTTCTGAGAAGATTGATTGAGCATCCCCTCTTCGAGTGATTTGATTTTAAAATCCACCGAGAGAAAACCAAGAACCAAAACTTAAAAGTGGTTGAGCATCATAGTAGTTCTGAGTTAGAGTTCTTGTACCTATTACTCTTGAGAGTTGTGCACTCTCTAGACACATAGGTGTCAGCTCGAGTGTTGAAGAGTTGTTGTCTTCACCGAGCAAGTTCTTCAGCAACCAAGAGTAATCATGGTTTGCGAAGGTTTGGAAGTCACTGATAAGCATCTACCACGAGTGAAATCAACTAGAGTCTGATCAGCTCCTAGTTGAAGGAGAACTGGATGGAGAGAGGTTTGCTCCTGTGTTCAATCACAAGTCCCTCCAACCAGACGTAGTCCTTTGGCAGAAGGACGAATTGGTCTACCAAATAAATTTGTCACTATCGAGCACCACTTGTCCTTTCTACTCACCCTGTATTTCACTCAAGAGTTATCTTTCATGCTCGGCAACGATTATGTATTTTCCTACGATCTGATCTGTTGTCCTTCATTTGTAAAGTACTACATATCTATCTTACCTTTTGTGTAGTACCCTAGTGCAATCTCATATGACTACATTTACCTCACTGTCAGCATTTAGTTTTCATTCATGCTTTTGCAATTGCTAGTGAGTTGCATTACCATCATGATAGTTAAACCTGTCATCTACTATGCTTGAGCAATCATTGCTTTGTATCTCAAAGATTTTGTTCCTCAATAGGATATCTGCTTAAGTTTCATTTCTTTCTACTCCCTCCATCACAGTTTGTTGGGCGCATCTCGCGTGTCTCTGGGCCCAAGGTGCGGTGTGATTGGCAGGAATTAAGGAGGCGCCGGAGCTGCTCAATTGAAGGAGATGCGCCTAACAAATCGCTAAACCAACGCTTTGTAACCTCCCCATCCAGTAAAAGAAGGAGCCGATCGCATGCATTGGTGGAGACGGTTTAGAGCGAGATTTTAGCGAGTTTCCTTCTTCCTCCTGCACCTTCCTTTCTCCCCGCGCACTTTCCTTCCTCCCGCGCCTTCCTTTCTCCCCGCACACTTTCCTTTCTCCCCCGCGCAGTTTCCTTTTTGGCGATCAAAATCTCCCGCCGATCTCCGCTGCCAAATCTAAAACGAAATTTTCGGAGTTGAAATAGCTCCTGCCGATGTTCCCGCCGGTGTTCCGCTCTATAAGTAGCTGCGGCGAAGGAGGGACACGAACAGACAGCGCTCATCTTCTCTCCTCTCTCCAATGGCCCCGCCGCAGCAAGGTGCAGCAGATCGCCGGCCTCCTCCTCTTGGCCTCCGTGGGCTTTCTAGGGTCGCTTTCCAGCCCAGAGCACCGTCGCCCGGAGGACTTCCTCCTCTTGGTCTCACCGGACGCGCGAGTGTTCCTTCCTTCTCCATCGGCACGGCTGGTTTCGAGCATCTTCCTCCTCCGACTACTTTGCCTCGACGGCGCATCGGCCTCGCACGCCCATCTCGCCCTCCGGCACCTAACGAGGCCGGTTCCTCGAACTGGAGTGCCTCCGTCGGCTCGGCCGGTATAGGCAGCGGAGGGATCGGTAGTTCTACGTTCGTGGGGTTTAACCTCATCAATGGCAGCGGCGCGATCTCGTTTGGTGGTGGCGGCGGGATATCGTTTGGCGGCGGCGGCAGCGAGTCCCATGTCTTCACGTTCAGTACCGGCGCCAGTGGCAATCGGAATATAGAAGCCTCACCATGGATGCCACACTTGAGGCACGAAGCCGGATGAATGCACACCTCACAAGTTGAGGTCGGGTTGGGGTAGGTTTTGCGTACCATCTCTTGCTCTTGCACTATCTCCTTCATGGCATGAACTTCCACCACGCCTTGCACCTCCTCCATGGCAGCAACCTCCACCACGCCTTGCACCTCCTCCATGGCAGCAACCTCCACCACGCCTTGCACCTCCTTCATGGCAGCAACCTCCACCACGCCTTGCACCTCCTTCATGGCAGCAGCCTAGGGAGCCGTAGGAGAGAGAGAGGGAGAAACTGAAAGAGAGCAAACTCCACCACGCCTTGCACCTCCATGGCAGCGGTTTTATACATGTTGCATGCGGGAGCCGAAGGAGAGAGGGAGGGAGAAACTGCATGCGGGTGTAGGCTCATGTTCACACTTGCATGCCTCACATGCACTCATGTTCACACTGCATACGGGAGGCAAAAGAATTCATGTTCCCACTAGCCAAACCATGCATGCAGGAGTACTAATGCTAAGTAATTAATAGCCTAATTAAGGAGGTGCGCCCTATTTCAAAGGGATTGTGAAAAAATCTGGTTTTGAAACTGCGCCCTATATACTGTGATGGAGGGAGTAGCTTATTTCGCTGGTGTGTCTGGGACTGATTCAAAACGTCCGAAAGAATTTTTGAATCCCCCATTCACCTCCCCTCTGGTCGATATACTCTCGATCCCTACACACATCATATGCAAACTTGCAAAACCAAGTTAGACGTCCTCTAATCAGTTTGGCAAATGTATAGGGTTTTCAGATAAGACTAGCTACCTACATACATAATCAAGGTGATAATTCTTGTTGCTAGATTAACTTTTGAGGTATGTGAGGGAAGAGAATTAATAAAAATCTCTAGCCCCACACTAAACTTTGTCAAATACGCTGTAGGATCGAAAGTATGTCTAGAGGGGGGTGATTAGACTACTTGACCAAATAAAAATCTAGCCTTTTCCCAATTTTAGTTTTTGGCAGATTTTGGCTATCTTAGCACAAGTCAAGCAATCTCCACACAATTCAAGCAAGCATGCAAAAGAGTATATGAGCAGCGGAAAGTAAAGCATTCAACTTGCAAGAATGTAAAGGGAAGGGTTTGGAGAATTCAAACGCAATTGGAGACATAGATGTTTTTGTCGTGGTTCCGATAGGTGGTGCTATCGTACATCCACGTTGATGGAGACTTCAACCCATGGAGGGTAACGGTTGCGCGAGTCCACGGAGGGCTCCACCCACGAAGGGTCCACGAAGAAGCAACCTTGTCTATCCCATCATGGCCATCGCCCACGAAGGACTTGCCTCACTAGAGGTAGATCTTCACGAAGTAGGCGATCTCCTTGCCCTTACAAACTCCTTGGTTCAACTCCACAATCTTGTCGGAGGCTCCCAAGTGACACCTAGCCAATCTAGGAGACACCACTCTCCAAGAAGTAACAAATGGTGTGTTGATGATGAACTCCTTGCTCTTGTGCTTCAAATGATAGTCTCCCCAACACTCAACTCTCTCTCTCACAGGATTTGGATTTGATGGAAAGAAGATTTGAGTGGAAAGCAACTTGGGAAAGGCTAGAGATCAAGATTCATATGGTTGGAATGGAATATCTTGACCTCAACACAAGTGTAGGTGGTTCTCTCTCAGAAAATGTGTATTGGAAGTGTAGATATGTTCTGATGGCTCTCTCCACGAATGAAGAGTGGGTGGAGGGGTATATATAGCCTCCACACAAAATCTAACCGTTACACACAATTTGCCAAACTCGGTGGGACTGAATGGTTAAACTCGGTCGGACCGATTCAACAAACCCAGTGACCGTTAGGATTTTCGGTGGGACTAAGATGCAACTCGGTAGGACCGATATGGTTAGGGTTGGGGCATAACGTAATCTCGGTGTGACCGATTACACAAACTCGGTGGGACCGATTTTGGTAATAAGCTAACCAGAGAGTTGGTCAGGTAAACTCGGTGGGACCGATTCGCTCATCTCGGTGAGAACGAAATGTTACAAAAGGGAAACAGAAAGTTTACATTGCAATCTCGGTGGGACCGGTCGCTCATCTCGGTAAGGCCGAAACGTTATGAAGGGAAACAGATAGATTACAATCCCATCTCGGTGAGACCGAGATCCCTATCGGTGAGACCTATTTGCCTAGGGTTTGTGGCAGTGGCTATGACATTTGAAACTCGGTGGTGCCGGATAGAAAGAATCGGTGGGGCCGAGTTTGACTTTTGGTTTAGGTCATATGTGGATGTGGGAAGGTAGTTGAGAATTTTGGAGCATATCACTAAACACTTTGAGCAAGCAAGCCATTAAGAAACACCTCATCCCTCCTTGATAGTATTGGCTTTTCCTATAGACTCAATGTGATCTTGGATCACTAAAATATAAAATGTAGAGTCCTGAGCTTCAAGCTTGAGCCAAACTTTTTGTCCTTAGAATTTTGAGGGATCCACTTTCCTCATCCATGCCATGCCATTCATTGAGCTTTTCCTGAAATATTAATCTTGGAATAATGTTAGCTCAATGAGCTATATGTTGTTAGGAATTACCAAAACCACCCAGGGATAGTTGCACTTTCAATCTCCCCCTTTTTGGTAATTGATGACAACATATAGATCAAAGCTTCGACAAATGATAATAAGAGAAAAAATATTGTCGCTTTGAGAAGTATGTGAAAAGCAAGGGCTCCCCCTAAATTTGTGCATATCTTAAGATTTGTTTTGGACTGCAAATGCACAATGAGTTAGGATCATGGGTTACTCTTCCATGTCACATACATCTTGATGGAGCGCTCAAAATGATAAGAATTAAATACATGCACTTATCACCAAGCAAAGTGAATGATCAAATAGGGATAAAATGATAGTATCATCCAACAAGCATTAATGTAGCATATGATCAAACACACATGATCATCCAAGTATCTCAAACAAGCAAATAAAGTTCAACCACCAAAGCAAGAGAGAATAAAAAGCAACGCTCTCTCTCGAAGCCTATGATCTATACATTTTTCTCCCCCTTTGGCAACAAGTTACCAAAAATTTCATAGAAAATGCATAGCACTAAAACGTCTCTCAAGCTTGGTCTTCAGGTGGTGGTGTCCAGATAACTCCAAGAACGAAGGCTTCAGTTGAAGTAGATGGAGCTGCTGGGGTAGGTGCTGGAGCTGGTGGGACTGAAGCTGTAGCTGGTGCAGATGAAGTGGCTCTAGTATCTGGTACTGGTACTGCAGTTGACCTCTAAGCTCTAGGCACTCTGGCAAATGCCTCAGTTGTTGTCTTGCCCTTCCTCTCCTGCATGTCATCTTGAAGTTGCTCCACAACAGACTGGATCTCAGTTACCTTCACATCCATGTCATAGAACTTCTGCTCCATGATTCTTTCCAAGCTCTCCTGGTTTTGAGTCAGGGTGGCCAGTCCTTTCTCTATCCTTAGAGTGGATGCAATCAAGTAGCCAAGCTGATCTTGCTTGCTTTTTAGAAGATACTGAGATGCCTCCTCCTGGGTTGGCATCTTTGCAGCTTTTTCTGTCTTTGCCTTCTCTCTCTTGGCTTGTGCTTGTACTGAGGATGGCTCATCTTCATTCATAACCACTTGGTTGTCCTCGAAATCTGGATAGATGACCAAGTGTTCCTTGTCCAACAAGTATGTGTCAGTGCCCATCTTTGAGTTAATCAACTCCTGGATTTGTGGGGCATACCCACAACTTCTCTTCTGGTCTGCAGCAGTCCTCTTGATAGTTTCAACAATGAGACTCGTGACCTTGAACTTCTGTGGCACATCAAATATATGTAGCAAATTTATGGAGTGGCCTCTGATCATCCTGTGATTCCAGACTTTGGGCAAAAGAGTATGCCTTAGTATCCAATTGATAGTAGGCAGTCCTGACAGCAGATGTTTCACTGACCCAAACCGCTGAGTCTCAAGGTCTGCATCTGGAATTTCCTTGTACATGTTGGCCATGGAGTTGTGATCCTTCTTCTTCTTCTTGGCATAGACATCCAAGTCATCTTCTTGCTCTTCTGGGGCATTGATCAACTGAGCCCATTCTGCAACTGTAGACTGATATCTAGTGCCTTCAGACATCCAGACAATTCTTCCATCTGGGTATAAGTGAGCTGTGGAGTAGAATTGCATGATAAGTTCATCATTCCACTTAGTGAGCTTTTGAGCCACAAACTCATCTACTCCACAAGCCTTGAAACTGTCATACACACCAGGATAGTGTTCCTCATTCTCCTTCATGTAGGTCCAGTTGACCCACCTCATGTCACACACTATAGGTTTCTTGTCAAGCAGCACTGTCTCATAGAAATCTTGTTGTTCCTTGGTGTGGAACCTGTAATCCACAGCAGTTCTTCTTCTGGTAGCATAAGGATTTGTCTCTCTCCATTTCCTCAGTCCTGAGTCTCTCCTGATCTTCATGTTCTCAGCCACAGGATGAGCATCATTATGGTCTGGAATTTTTGCCTTCAATTTTCTCAGAACATGCTCTTCATCTCCTTCTTCTTCAGCAACAGTCTCAGGCACTGGGTCCTTGTTCTTCTCAGCAGCAGATATGTTTCTAGTATTCCTCTTTGGTGCAGTCTTGGGCTTGGAGGCAGCTTTGGGTGCTTCTTTGGGCTTTGATGATGCAGCCCCCATCCTCATAGCATCACCCATAAGCTTCTGGGCCTTAGGTGTTGGTGCAGCAACCTCTTCCTCTTCTTCTTCTTCAGAATCTCTCCTCATAGAGGGTTTGCCAAGAACTCTGGCAGTAGTAGTTCTGACTCTCTTTTTATTTTTATCTTGGCCAACAGCTTCCTCTTCTGACTCAATGGTAAACTTTATGGTTTCTCCAGTGGCAACCTTCCTAGGTTTGGGAGTGGGAACTCTCCTTGCAGGTGCCTTCTTCTGCATTCCTGGCTTTGTGGCTGCAGCTGAGCCATATTCCTTTTTCAGCACTTTCTTCCTTGATGTGGCATCATCCTCAATGGCCACATAGTCTTCATCCTCAGACTCTGAAGTTTTCTTCTTCCTTGTTCTGGTGGCAGCTTTGGGCAAGTTGCTGGGAGTGCTCCTGCTTCCATCATCTGAGCTGCTAGAGGGACTAGTGCCCTCACTCATGTGAACCTGCTCCTCTGACTTGTTCTGACTGTCCCTCTGATCAGACATGATGCAAACACTGACAGTTGACCCTGTGAATAGATTATAGATGAGGTAGAGTGGATAAGCATCACAAAATACAGTGGTTTTGCAAAAGAATGAATCAAAAACTTAGTTTTAGTTTTCCTCAGAAAGCATTTCGGATCAACCGATTTGTAAACTCGGTGATACCAAAGCAACTGTTGGATCCAAAACTAGTGAACTCGGTCAGACCGAGTCACAGTTCGGTGGCACCGAGACTGCTAGGGTTTCACAAAGTCCTGAACTCGGTCACACTGATTTTCAATTCTCGATCAGACCGAGAATCTCATGTGCAATGGCCTAAGCCGAATCGGTGGTACTGAGTTCCACAACTCGGATGGTCCGAGATGGTTTTGGTGGAAACCTAACCCTAAATTTTCAATTCAACTCTAATCTACGGAGTGTTTTGACTGGATAAGATCGTTTCAATCATGGCAAGATTCATGTCAAACACAATGTGCTAGGAATCGGATTGAGGATAGCATAGTGATCAAGTTCATACCCTAGTTCGGCGATGAACTTGCTACGGCGGCAACGGCGGGAATGATTTCCGTTGACGGCGGCGGAGACCAGCGGCAGGAGGCAACTGGCAACGAGGAGGACGATCCGGAGACCCTGGAGGCAGAGCAGGCTAAGCGCGGGCGAAAAGACTTCGGAGAAATTTCCAAAATTTTGCCCGTGGGTATATACAGCCCGATCCTGTCGGTGTGACCGAGTGGAACAACTTGGTGGCACCGAGATTCATAACTGCAAGCAGTTACTGAAACTCGGTGTGACCGAAAGGTTCAAATCGGTTGCACCGAGATTGAAAACCTAGATCGACTTAGTGATCTCGGTATGACCGAAATGGATGAATCGGTCAGACTGAAACGCACAAAGAAGTTTTGGAAGTTTAAGTCTATGACGAATCGGGGACTCCGAGTGCTCCTCACACAGAGTGGTTCGAATCTGACTTGATCAAATTTTGTGATGTAGCATGAATAGAGTTTGAGACGAGAAGAGGATAGATAGGTAGAGAGGGTTCTTAGGCATTCTTGTCCATCCACTTGGCAAAAGAAAAGAAAACCAATCAATCAAAACAACAAGTGGATGTCCTCGAATGAGTAAAATATGCAATCAACATGCTCACACAATAAAATGGCAATTGAAATATGTGGCAAAGCATGCACAACCAATTCTAGCATCTATCAAACAATTTGCGATGACTAGGTCATCTATATATGAGTATATTGACTTAGGAGTCAAATGAGAACATTTGATCATAGGTCATACTCATCGTTTAAGCACAAGTGGGGTTACCACTTTTACATAAAACATTGTTGTGTTCACACCATTAGAGTTGCTTTAGCTCAATTCTTAGAGTAAAGCTCCCCCTAGATGTGAGATCCCCCCTAAGAGGGATGAACTAACCTTGGGTTTGTCGATGGTGACTTCATGTAGATGTTGAAGATGTGGATGCTCAATGTTGATGTAGATCATTTGGAGCTATCCATTGGAGTGAGTTGCACTTTCAATACCTACACGGGTTAGTCCCACAAGGAACAAACAAGAATATCCATAGACATAGAGTGATGCACACACAAGATGATGTCTATGAAAGCTTTTAGGTTACCTTGTCCCTTGTCTTACCAACAAGAGGGTTTGTGACTCCTTGAACTAGTGCAAGATGTGGAAGTTAATTGCACTTGTTCTTGCCAAGATGATAAGAGTGAAGTATGTTGGCGGAGTCACCCTCAAGAACTCTCTAGTTCTTCTTCTTCGGGATCCACACCATCTTGATGGGAATCCTCGGAGTTGTAGTTGTAATTGATGAAGTGGAACTTGATGTAGTCTTGGGAACCCACTTGACTAAGGCCTTAGGAGCTTCTTCAAATGCATAAATTTCCTCTTGAAGCTTGTCCTTGCCTTTTTGCTTGTGGTCTTGTGGTGGAAGATCATCTTGAGCTTCTGTCCCTTTGAAATAAGTAGGATCATACTTCTCTTGTTGAGGAACAAACTTCATCTTGTGGTATTGATCTTCTTCCCACTCAATCCATTGGCATTGAACTTTTGTTCAAAACCAACACCTTGATTCTTCCGGTGCCTTCCTTGCTTGCGTACAATTTCCTCGAATTGCTTACTTCCGGCAAGGCTCTTGTAAACACCTTTCTCTATAATTCCCTTCAATAAGCTATTTTCTTGCTCAAGTGTAACTTGGCTAAGAGAATCATTAGTGGAATCAAGAGAACTACTAGAAGCAACAACATTGGATTTAACATGATTATTTGTACTACTAGAAGAAGAATCTTTCTTGCTCTTGTTGCTAGATTTTACTTGTGGCATGTAAGTAGACAAGAGTAAACGCTTGGCAATGTAAGAAGAACTTTTCTTACGAAGATCATCATTGATTTCTTTTAAGAACTCATGCTCTTGCTCAAGGTTGAGCTTTTCAAAGCGTAATTTCTCATGAGTCCTTAAAAGTTCTCGATGATCTCCTAAGATAGTTTCATGAGCTAACTAAGGAGTGTTTAGTTCTTTAGTTAGAGACTCAATCTTCTCCTTATCATTGTCATTCGTTTTATCCTGATTAGCATGATTAATTGACGTTTCATCATAGTATTCATCACTAGAGTTGTCAACAAGTAAATCATCATCACCTAACAAGTCATCTTCATCACTATTGAAATCAACATACTCGGGGTGTGATACCTTTGGGCCTTTAGCCATGAAGCATGTTCCAACTCCTTCATTTGGTGAGTCAAATATGTCGTAGGAGTTGGTTGTCACAAGTGCTAGACCGGCAACACCTTCATCTTGAGTATATTCGGATCGGAGTGATAGCTTCTCTCGGAGTGGTTGTCGGAGTCGGAGCCGGATACCCATTCACCAACATGAGCCTGATGTCTTCGTTTTGTGTAGCTCCTTGATGACTTGTCCTTTATTTCCGAATCCTTGCTTCTCCATGAGGGTCTTCATTCATAACGATCATCTCTACTCCTTCTTTCTCTAGATGGTGATTCTTCTCTTCTACTTCTTCTCTTGGGAGAATCTTCTCTTCTCTTGTAGGGGGCCGTACACTCATTGGAATAGTGTCCGGGCCTTCCACAATTGTAGCAGTTTCGCTCTCGACTAGAAGATCTTTTGTCATTGTAGGACCTTGACTTGGAGCTTCTCTCTTTGCTTCTACTCTTGTAGAACTTGTTGAAGTTCTTCACCATTAAGCTCAATTCTTCATTGAAGGTTTGTTTCTCACTCGATGATGTGGGGGCTTCACATGAGGCTTTGTAAGCACCACTTGATTTGTTGTGAAGTTCCTCTTTATCATTGAGTGACATCTCATGAGCAACAATTCTTCCGATGACTTCCGTTGGCTTGAGATCTTTGTAATTTGGCATCATTTGGATCAATGTGCACACGGTATCATATTTTCCATCCAAGGCTCTTAGGATCTTCTTGATGATGAATCTATCGGTCATCTCTTCACTCCCTAAGCCGGCAATCTCATTTGTGATAAGAGCAATCCTAGAGTACATTTCAGCGACACCTTCACCATCCTTCATTTTGAACTTGTCAAGTTGACTTTGAAGCACATCCAATTTGGATTCCTTGGCGGAGTCGGTACCTTCGTGCATATCAATCAAAGTATCCCAAATTTCCTTTGCATCCTCAAGACGGCTGATTTTGTTGAATTCTTCGGGGCACAATCCGTTGAAGAGGATATCACAAGCTTGAGCATTGTATTGCAGCATCTTCAACTCTTCCGCGGTAGCTTCACGGTTCGGTTCTTTCCCATCAAAGAATTCACCTTGCAAGCCAATACACACAATAGCCCAAACGGCGGGGTTATGTCCAAGAATATGCATTTTCATCTTATGCTTCCAACTAGCAAAATTAGTACCATCAAAGTAAGGACCTCTATGGTGATAATTTCCCTTGCTAGACGCCATACTCTCCTAGGTTGTGAAACTAAGGCTATGACCACCAAAAGCTATGGAAATCAAAGCAAATGGAGACCAAAGCTCTGATACCACTTGTAGGATTGAAGTCTAGAGGGGGGTGATTAGACTACTTTACCAAATAAAAATCTAGCCTTTTCCCAATTTTAGTTCTTGGCAGATTTTAGCTATCTTAGCACAAGTCAAGCAATCTCGACACAATTCAAGCAAGCATGCAAAAGAGTATATGAGCAGCGGAAAGTAAAGCATGCAACTTGCAAGAATGTAAAGGAAAGGGTTTGGAGGATTCAAACGCAATTGGAGACATGGATGTTTTTGTCGTGGTTCCGATAGGTGGTGCTATCGTACATCCACGTTGATGGAGACTTCAACCCACGGAGGGTAACGGTTGCGCGAGTCCACGGAGGGCTCCACCCACGAAGGGTCCACGAATAAGCAACCTTGTCTATTCCATCACGGTCGTCGCCCACGAAGGACTTGCCTCACTAGCGGTAGATCTTCACGAAGTAGGCGATCTCCTTACCCTTACAAGCTCCTTGGTTCAACTCCACAATCTTGTCGGAGGCTCCCAAGTGACACCTAGCCAATCTAGGAGACACCACTCTCCAAGAAGTAACAAATGGTGTGTTGATGATGAACTCCTTGCTCTTGTGCTTCAAATGATATTCTCCCCAACACTCAACTCTCTCTCACAGGATTTGGATTTGATGGAAACAAGATTTGAGTGGAAAGCAACTTGGGAAAGGCTAGAGATCAAGATTCATATGGTTGGAATGGAATATCTTGACCTCAACACAAGTGTAGGTGGTTCTCTCTCAGAAAATGTGTATTGGAAGTGTAGATAAGTTCTGATGGCTCTCTCCACGAATGAAGAGTGGGTGGAGGGGTATATATAGCCTCCACACAAAATCTAACCGTTACACACAATTTGCCAAACTCGGTGGGACCGAATGGTTAAACTCGGTCGGACCGATTCAGCAAACTTAGTGACCGTTAGGATTTTCGATGGGACTGAGATGCAACTCGGTAGGACCGATATGGTTAGGGTTAGGGCATAACGTAATCTCGGTGTGACCGATTACACAAACTCGGTGGGACCGATTTCGGTAATAAGCTAACCAGAGAGTTGGTCAGGTAAACTCGGTGGGACCGATTCGCTCATCTCGGTGAGACCGAAATGTTACAAAAGGGAAACAGAGAGTTTACATTGCAATCTCGGTGGGACCAATCGCTCATCTCGGTAAGACCGAAACATTACGAAGGGAAACAGATAGATTACAATCCCATCTCGGTGAGACCGAGATCCCTATCGGTGAGACCGATTTGCCTAGGGTTTGTGGCAGTGGCTATGACATTTGAAACTCGGTGGCGCCGGATAGAAAGAATCGGTGGGGCCGAGTTTGACTTTTGGTTTAGGTCATATGTGGATGTGGGAAGGTAGTTGAGGATTTTGGAGCACATCACTAAGCACTTTGAGCAAGCAAGCCATTAAGCAACACCTCATCCCTCTTTGATAGTATTGGCTTTTCCTATAGACTCAATGTGATCTTGGATCACTAAAATATAAAATGTAGAGTCTTGAGCTTCAAGCTTGAGCCAAACTTTTCGTCCTTAGAATTTTGGGGGATCCACTTGCCTCATCCATGCCATGCCATTCATTGAGCTTTTCCTGAAATATTAATCTTGGAATAATGTTAGCTCAGTGAGCTATATGTTGTTAGGAATTACCAAAACCACCCAGGGATAGTTGCACTTTCATACGCATGACCCCCTAGAAGATCGTTCATCTTCATCACCCTCTTGTGTTTGCGTCGGTTCACTATTCTTGACTATGATGAATCCCAAAGAACTGTTAGAAGATTGTCGACAGCCAGAGCCGGTCGATTGTCAGAACTTTGTACAAAGCTACATCATGTCGTCAATGAACTGAACCAAAGCAACACTCGAGGGAAGCATAGAAAGAACATCAAACCCTCACATCCACATGTGATCTAGATCGAAACATGCATCTACTCATAGAACTGCTCCTGATGCCACTGTTGGGAAACATAGTAGAAAACAAAAAAAACGCTTCGCGATCACCCAGGTACAATATGAAGATGCATAAGCGGATTGGATCACGATCATTACCGACTCTGAGTAGCAGCAAAAATGGACGAGTCATTGTATATCGTACTTGGAGTCCCTCAAATCATAGATGAACGATCCCGCTAACCGCCCATGAACGATCCCTCAAACGGAAGACCTATAGCACGACCTCTCTACTTAGTTGCAAGCGTACTGTCTTCATAATCTGGCAGCGCTTTGCCATCCAGAGCTAATCATCGCCAGAGAATTAGAGGGAGGATATTAGAACCACACTTGGCTTCTAATTATGAGGATTAGAGGATCTATATCAAGATCTAATTGATCAACTAGGACCAAGTACAACTATAACTAGAGAACTAGAGGAGGCTTCGAAACGTGTGTCATCAATAGTAAAAATCCTCTAGTATATATAGGTTGGAGGGAGAGGGAGGGGTGCCATAGAAGGAGGGAGGGCTTCCCTCCTTGGTGCGTCAGCCTAGGGGGAGGGGAAACCCTCCCCTGGTCCAATTCGGCCTCCCCTCCAAGGAAAGGGGGCGCCTTCCCCTATTGGGCCATGGTGGCGTAATTCTCCTTCCACCACTTGGCCTTTTAAGGCCTGTTGACATTAAACTAAGTATAAAGCCTCATAAAAATTACTAGAGCCTTTTTTATTAATTTAACATCATCGAAAAGATTTTCCACCTATATATTATTTATTGGGAATACCCGGTATTTCCCGATAAACACCGAAACCCTTCCAGTGACCCCGAAACGGTTATGGTTCCTCTCAAAACTATTTTGAATATTAGTGAATTCCACAAATAAATCCTCGATACTCTCATCCTACTAACACTCATCAGACCATGATTACCTTAAGCTTTTGATCCCTTAGGTTCGGTAAAACATAGACATGAACGAAACTCCTTCGTTCAATAACCGATAGCAGAACCGTGGACGTCCATATCGATCCCTATGATTACACAAATGACATTCAAATGAACCTTTGGTTATCATGTGATCTTACCTTTGCTCGCGATACTTTACAATGCCCGAGGAGTGTCGGTGTCGTCCTAAGTCATACACATGTTCACTATACCGTTACTAGTAGAACGCCCGTGCGTTGCCACGGGCTTTTAATTTATTCTTTTTATTACGCATGTAATGTACAACCTTCGTCCAGAAAAATTTGTCGGAGAAATAGATAAAAATGGATGTATCTAGATTAAAATACGTCTAGACACATCAATTTCTCTGACAAGTATTTTTGGACAGAAAAATTATGTCATATTTCGCATGCATAGAAATGATAGCGTATAACAATTGGAAAATAACTAAAATCCACTTCACCTACAAGGTAACTTGATGATATACACAGAGAGACATGATGCGCTTAAGATATTATATATTACAAACTAAGATTTACTTACAAGGTAGGAATGTTGTCTTTAGGTTCATGTGCACGGTACTTCGACAAGTATAATAAAAATCTATTATATAATTAAGACAGGCAAACAAGCCATCACATTCATCAACACAGATTAAATTATCTTGACCGTAAACTTTGATTTTCATATAGGGTTCACGTGCACCCAGGAGCTCCTATGTATTTTCCCATCAAGTACACCACGGCATTTTCCTCTCCATTGGTCGCCCTGCACGATCAGCCACTATTTTGCACAATTGTAACTACAACCATAAATTCTTTGTAGTAAAATTGCAGCAGCGACTTTAACTACAATAAAAATTTAACATCACATGATGCAACATAATGAAGGAAGGTAAACCTAGAAAAGACACGGCAGGCAACCTACATATATTATTGATAGATAAAATAGTTTCATTTTAGAAACAAAATAATTTCATAATCAATACATGCCCGTGATCTTACAATACATAAACATGTTCAAAAATGACCCTAGAACAAATAAAGCGACCTTCCTATACATACAGAATGTAAAACTCAAACGGTCAAACCTAGTACCGGCAACTACATAACCTCCACAACTTCCATAGTAGCCTAGTACGTCGGGCACTTGCAGATTTGAAAGGCTGGCAAGCTGAAAGCTACATGCATCACAAAAGAAACATCAGAAACTTATTACAGAGATAACAAGAGTGTCCAAAGGAATGAAGTTAAGGTTGAGATGCATCTTTGCTGCTTCACGGTCAGATTAAGCAGCTGTACATAAGTCCCGGCCCGGCTCTATCTCTCCATGTGTGTCACTCCCATTTCTCTCTGACAAAATTAAAAAGAACTTGTCATATCTATCCTTCTTTCTCTAAAGAACGTCTAGTACAGTATTGAAGGCTACATCCCTTGAAGGAGAGATAACACTCACAATATTGTAGGCTACATATATTTCATGATAAAGAGCCCCTTCGTTGCAAGGGGATAATAAAATTGCGGCCTTCAAATCAAGACCCTGAGAGCATAATAAATATATAACGTTTTTGTATAATGTACATCCCACCATCTTAATTCAAATCAAATAAAAGTGATTGCTCATTGGACTTATGACTATATGACACAATCTTAAGAGGGCACAATTTATTCTACAAACCTTAGTTTAAATTTAGCGATTGAAACATCCATTATCCAACATGTAAATACAAACTGTGACTCTATTTTGGTTTGAAATTTTCATTTTAGACATACAATACATGCAAGCACAACACTAACTTAGAAATTGTTTTTCTGAAATTAATATGGCATGTGACAGTTCCGGCAGAATATACAAATCATTTTAATTTAAATAAAACAATGAAACTTACCAATATAAGTGAGGTGCTTAGCCATGCAATCTACGATCTGCCATGAACTGCATTGCAAATAGCCTCTCCACATATCCTGAAACAAAGCATCATCAATAAACTTTGCAGTAATGATAACAACATATTTCAAGTTATTACTATTGAAAAGATACAGAATAGCAGATCCTAATATATACAGGTGGTGAAAAATCAATAAATGCCTAAAAATTAGTGTACCAAGAGAATCCAAGTATGCACTTATTTGAAGATGGTGGCAGAAGCATTGGTTAGAGTAAGTATCTTCATGGCAAATTAAGAGAAACTCAGTTGTTGGCACAGTAACATAAGCAGTGGGGTGCTAAACCACATGGAAAAAAACACAACACCATGCCATCAGCCATCCATGATCCATCAGATGCATCTATGAAGTGCTAAAACTATAAAGCATTGTAGCGGGTATCTAGTTAACTTAAAAAAACGCCAATCTGGCCAGTGGAGAATTTGCCTAGGTAGATGGTATTGTGCACATACCGTAGGGACATCCTTATCTTCCTATATTGCATCTTAAAATGATACACGAAATGCAGGTAACCGATGTTGCTGACCTCGTTGTGCATTGTAAATGACATCCTCTACCATTGCCTCCACCCCCACATGCCCAAGGCGCTGTTGCATGCCCAAGCAGTCGGACATGCACAACAACCGAGCGGGAAAATGTCAAGCATCAACCCAAGTAGCTTCCCGGCCATGAAGAATGCAAACTCATACGGCACCCCACCCAGCAGCAGCCGCTCGAGGACCTCCTTGTCCTGGAGCCTGACAAAGACGCCGACGTCAGCCACATCGGTACGCCATGGCGGGTCCCTTCAACGGCGCCGCGAGGAGCGTGGCGGCGGTGGCCGCGCTGCTGCTGCTGTTGCCCGTATCGGTTACGGAGGCGGCGACCGGCAGCACAGTGGTCGCCCGCATGGTGTTCTGCGACCAGTGCAAGGACGACACCCGCGGCCTCTTCGACTACCCACCTCGCTCCTACCCGCGCACGCACGCGTCCATGACCGCCTACCTACTAACACAACATGCAACGTGCATGCATGGCGATTGGATGGATGGATGGCTGCAGGGGCGTGGGTGGCGATCCAGTGCGGTGGTGGCGACTCCCCGATCACGGTGCGGGAGTGCAACACCAACTGGTTCTGCGGCTTCTCTGTGTGCATGGAGGGTCGCCGGACATGAACCATTGCACGGCGCGCGTCGTCCATGCCAGTGGCCACTGCTCCGCCGCTGCCAACGCCGAGCCGCGCGAGCTCACGCTCGCCTTCCGCATGCTCGGCCTCGCCCTCTATAGTGTCCTGCCGCTCCTCTCGCAGCCGGATCAGCCCATGGACTTGTGCCCCCACGCCGAGCCGTTCCCCCGCGGCCGCGGCCGCCATGCCATCGCCACCGGCGCCGCCCCTGACAGTTGCGCCGGGCCGGTGCCGATCTTCTGGCGCCACAGGCCGTGACTCCTGCCTCCCGTCTCGCGCCGCCCGCCGACGATGCCGCAGCAGCCAGAGCCGGAGACGCTCCCCTCGCTGCCCGCGTCTTCTTCAAGCGAAACGCCGGCCGAGGGCTCTAGCTCCGGCTCGGCGTGCGCGTACGACCAGTGGGCGCTGCCGGAGCACCGGTGCCACTGGAAGGTGGTGACGCCCAACACGACGGTGGCCATGGCGTTCGGCCCTCTGGCCGCGCGGCGATACGGCCCGGACATGACGCTGCGGGAGGCGCTCGACGGCCACGATGACCCCTACCGGACGCTCCTCCGAGAGGCCACGGCGGCGCTCCTCAATGCCTACAACGCGCCGGGGTCGCCCTTCCTGTACCCGACCACCACCAGTGTCATCGACCACCTCATCGATGCGGCTGACATCGGCGTCCATGTGCGGGCAGCGCTTGCGCGCTAGCATGGCATGGGAGGGGGTGCACGCGTCGAGGCCGTAAAGGCGGACGCGCAGGCTGGTGGTGGCGGTGGCGAAGGCGAGGGGACGGCGGCCGGGTGCAGAGGATGGAGCTGGCGGTGGAGGAGGGATGTGGATCTTTATCGGGAGATTAGGAAGGGAAAATGAGAGATGGGCCCGGGACTCGGGGTGAGATTGACTTCCTTCGACGGTGGGGGATTTCCGTTCAATCGACTCGCGGCTTCCATCAATGTAGCGAAACGAAACGACTACGGACTGTTTCATTAGGAGTAGACTAGGAGAAACATGCCCGTGCGTTGCAACGGGAGAAACAATTTACCCACATGACCATGTAAATTGTGACACAATATTCAATCAACTAAGATGAACTCAAAAGAAAAAATGAGCAAAGCTAGAGGATTACCATACATCTCCAGTGACGAGATTAATTGTGCAAAGCAAAAAAAAGGAGAGCAAGGTATCAACAGACTTAGCTTGATGCCACATCAATTCACATGTTCGAAGTTTGATCCTCAAATGGACCAATCTTGAAAATATTTTTTTGTTGAATAAATATGAACCGAAGGAACCAAACATATAAAATAATTCTAAGCAATTAAGAATCTACAATTGACACATAATCGTGGTGCTAATAGCAGAATGAGCATTTTTCTTAAACAAATTTTGGAACCAACGATATTAAATGGTTAACTTCTAGCTTCTGAGGTGATGGAAATGGGTCTTCTCATAATGTTCAAGTACATCCTTACCTTCTCATCTAGGACCTGAAAGCTGAAAAGAAGCAAAAAAATAAAGTCAATTTTGTGGTCACTGAAAATATTTACAATGTAAACCAAAAATATAGTCTTCCCACGACTACCTTATAAGAGAACTTGTATATATTTGAAGGTGTGTCTAGAAGACAATTAATTAAGTCTAATGGTGGATAGCGTTTTTATCAGAAAAGTGGTTTTTTCAGTCAGCAACTGACAAAAAATGCATCCTATGCTCCAAATGGAATGTAAATTCTGCATTTTGGAGGAAACGACATTCCAAACATGTTAAGAAACATGAATATAAGCGAAATCCCGGAAATTATTAAAGATGATTTTAACCTTCTTGGAAGCAAGATAAGTTCGTTCGGATGTAGTCAAATTCATTTACTGTCCAACATTATAGTGTTACTAACATGTTTACACTATTAACTAAAATGCTAACTAAGTGGCAACTATTCTGTACCTGTAGTTGGGTTTTCTGGAGCTCACTGATGACAAGGGAGCAACACATGTGACAGAAGGAGGGGGCAGGGAGTTTAGTACATGATAAGCATTCGAAAAACAGTCTTTGATGTATATACGCAAGAGATTGAAATCTACAATGTTTAAAGATGGTAATTCCAAAAGGAGTAAGAATTCTCGTTGAAACCAGAAACATATGGAGAAAATGAGAGCTACACAGATTTTCCATGGTCAACCATTGAGAAGTTTAACGCCTGAAAAGAGTGCAGTACATCTACAGAAGATCTCCATTGATCACGGGGAGGCACAACCAACGTACTGCTAAATGATAATATGCACTAAATAAAAGTTAGTAGAATATGATTTTGGTTTCACATCCATTTTGTAAAATAGCGGCTCCTGCCATCAAATGCTGATGGGGAGACTCTGGCATGTTAATGTCATTACTTTCTTCCTTAATAGCTACACAAAATGTGTAACATATGAATAGGGGTAGGTTCTACAGCGAGACAACCCAACAGGAACATCTAGCCTACAAACATGTTAGTAACCAGAGAAATATAGCTACTGAAACATATTATTATTTTCAGTCAACTTACATATATAGGGTGTAGTTTTTTTCCCCACCCCATCATTACTAAAATGAAGCCAACAAAATAAGTTCAGGTCTATGTGAATGAACACATAGCCACACACATCAGGAAGCTACCTACATACTGACGAAAAATACCAGCCGCATTCCCCTAGCTACTAAGCACTGGTACACAGGATTTATCTCATCACTGATATGAAAATTAATGCTTCTAGTCAGTGATACTGCTCGACAGGGTCTTTGCTTGGCTCAAACCAATAAATGGAGGTGCCAAACTAAATGGGATTTAACATAAAAGTAAAACAATGTCGTACCTCAGAATCAGTGACCAAAGACCGTTGGCCGGATGGAGATGGAGTAGCACCAATTCCCAAACATCTACAAATCCGCTGCTTTGATCTGAAGGTATTTTCTAATTTTTAGAAGTAGAAATCGCATGAAAAGTCACCTGAAAAGGAGCAGCATAGGAACTTATAGCAAAAGCTGAAGGCATGGCAATTCTGGGCAGCATTCATGGTGCTGTTGGAACAACATGTGAGTGCAAGCATGATATTGAAGGTGCTATGCCGTTGCATCTATTTAATAAAATGTGCAAAGCAAATTAACCATGAAAGATCCGCTTGTTGAGTTCATCCTATACATATCTATACACGCAATTTATTCAGGTAAAAATCCATTTTCTTTAACACTGAAAGAATCATAAAAATTGATTGACTTAAATGTAGTATCACAACGATAAAACGGATCTGATGAGAAAGAGGAAAGGAGGATACCTGACGAAGACGGATGATGAACCATGCGTCGGCGCGTTGGCCATGGCCTTGTGTAGGCCGGCGACACGGATCTGCGTTCCCACTACCACGGACAGGTCGGAGCTCTCCCGTCGCATCACTGGTGGGGCTTACGTTGTTGGCCTGCTCATAAGAATGATTTCTTCAGTTCATAAAATAATTGGCTTCAGTAGACAAAATAATCAATTTATCAATTATCTTATAAAGTTAATACCAACCAATCAGTATTGTTATCTCGTCGCTCCAACTTTTTAATCTACTCCATGATGATATTCTTATAGAAGGCTTTAGATTGCAGCTTCTGTAGGCAGTAACAACACCAATAATCACAAAAACAAGCAGGAGAGCACCGGTTGCGATTTCCAAAACAATAAGCCAAAGTCGGTTGTTGCACTTTATCATGCTTATGCTCAGAAGCGGGACAATCAAATCCCTTTAAATTAGCAGCTGTAGACGCACCTAACACATGAGTACATCTCAGTAGATGGAAGTTTAATATGATCTTAGGCCACTACAAAGTGCTAGTTATACAGTAACTATTCCCTAGTATAACACATATTGGTGCTGCACGAGTTTCAACATAAGATTTTGCATAAGTATCAAAACTATCCTCTGTAGCTTATATGGGTAACTTGGTAGGAGTATTAGTTAGTAGTCATCACGGATTGGAAGGAGGTCTACAACATTACCTTGCTCTGAAGTGGATTTGAGTTTCACTCGCTCCCTTTCGATCCTGAGGCACTCCTCACGCGGGAGACCAGTGCCCTCGCACAGCTGCACCCCTGTCGCACCCTTCCTTGTTCCCCGTCCTTCTTCTCCTACCTCCCCTCCTCCCTGGATCCGCCTCTGTCTCTTTTTTCTATCAGAAAAATCGAAGCCCCGCCATGACCTTGGAGATATCCCTGCCAGCCATGGAGGCCCGCCTCCACCTGCAAGTACTTCGCGCCGCCGCGCCGGATCCCTCCTTCTCCCGCGCCCGCCAGATCCCGCCGCCGCTGTTCTGCATCAAGCAGGCGCGTCGTCCCCAGCCGCCCGAGCCATCACGTTGACCTGATCCAGAAGCGGCGCTCGACCGCCGCAGCGGAGGCGGCGAGAGGGCAGAGGTGCGGCGGCGGGCGGCCGGGCGGGCGGCCACAGCGGCGAGTGGTGCGGCGGCGGCGGCGGCGGGGGATTTGGCTCGGCCAGGCGTGGAGGCAGATGCGTACGGGTATATTTTTCCAGCGAACGGTTTTTTTCGATTATCTTGGATCGCGGGTTGAATACACAAAATCGTAAGGACTTTTTCGCAAAAACGCCGCGACGGTGAACCCTCACTCCGTGCTTTATTATTAAAAAAAATTATGGAGAGATTAGGAATAGAGATAGCCTTTGAGGTA
This sequence comes from Aegilops umbellulata, assembly GCA_032464435.1. Lineage (NCBI taxonomy): Eukaryota > Viridiplantae > Streptophyta > Magnoliopsida > Poales > Poaceae > Aegilops > Aegilops umbellulata. Next base: position 296,265,797 of record CP136060.1, read on the forward strand.
ATTTGAATTTATTACAATATAATTACCACACTTGAAATTTCATGAGTTATGGCCTTATCATACCTGGATTGATAGCCTTTGGGGTAATTTAATTTTTGGGTTTTTATCAGTTATGCCATCGGTTGTGTCCCACTACTCAGTTTTGCCACTAGAAAATTCAACTGCTCAAAAATGCCATCGCCTCATTAGACACATGCTCAAAAATGCCACTAAACACCATTATTGTGACCTCGAATCTCTTTTGCCATGTTATAATGACATAAATACCTATGAACCAACATGCCAGCTCTCCCTCTATCTCACTACAATAAAGTATGGGGCCCACTTGATCCCAACAACGTTCTTATTTTCCTATAAAATTATTCGCTTGGTTACTCCTGACAAGTGGGGCCACACATATCATTGTGAGATAGAGAGAACTGACATGTGGGTCTAGGCTTATTTTTGTCATAGAACATGGTCAACGGGTTTGACGTAAAAATAACAATGTCTAATGGCATTTTTGAGCAAACATCTAACATAACGATGGCATTTTTGAGCAAGCATCTCACGGATTGATGGCATTTTTGAGCAGTTGTAACTTCTAATGGCAAAACTGAGTAATGGGACACAACTAGTGGCATAAATGATAAAAACCCTTAATTTTTTTACCATATAATTACCATATTCGAAATTTCCTGAGTCATGGCCTTACCATACCTGGATTGATTTATTACTATAATTATCATATTTGAGATATCTGACTTTATAGCCTTATCATACGTGGATTAATTGTGATTGATTACCATAAATATGTTAGGTATTGCCGGCCAGACGAGAAAAAAGGAAAACCGATGGAAGGGGGTGGTGGGAGGTGGGACGAAAAAAACCGTCGAAAAAAACCAGACAAAAAAAACCAGACGAAAGTGGTGGGACTATTCAACCAACTCATCCATTAGGAGTAGAGATCCTCGTTATCGGTTTTGTTCTTCTTTCTTGTTGAAGTGTTCCGGCATCCCCGTGACATAGTCACTTGTGTCTGTCCAGACGATGATTGATGCCGTCACACCGAGAGGACCTTAAGAATATCTCTCTGTCGTCGGAGGAGCAAATCCCACTCGAGCTATATAGTGCCTTGTCAAACTTTCTGATGAACGTGTAAGTTGTCGTTATGATCAACGTGATACAGTTGACGTTTGAGCAACCCCAAAGTCCACCATACGGAAAGAAGTGACTACGATACTCTCATGGTCTAAGGAACTAAAAACACATGTTAACACTTCGTGTTATAACAATTGGTTTCCTACGATATTATCTCAAAGTATAACAAACAAATTTGGGTCGATTCAACATGTTCACTCTTCTAAGGTCATATTCTCAATGTTGCTTTAGGACTATCGTTGCACTTAAAGATATTCTAAGATCCGGAAAACATGATCACCAACAACACTTGATCCAGTCTTAGAGGCAAGACTAGGAACCTGTTCTTTACCGTTTATCATTCCACACGTGCATATGAGTTTCCACTGAATCACATATTCAAGAATCATAGAAGTTATAGCATGAAATATAAACTCATAATTATGAAAATGGAAATATAATAATACAATATTATGCCTCTAGGCCATATTTCCAACACGCGTAGGGGTCCTCGGCCATCAGCCCCTCCAACACGGTGCTGACAGGCTCTTCCTGTTTTAGATCCGAGGACTTGATGTCCTTGACGCATGTGTGCCAGTCCTGCAAATTGGATGCACATAGGGGTCCTCGGCCATCAGCCCTCCAACACGAAGTTGACAGTTTCTTCTCATTGCATATCCGGAGAATTGATGTCCTTGATGCGCGTACGCAGTCCTGCAAATTGGACGCGTGAAGCAAATCATTAAAAGTACGAGACAAATTTGAATGATAAATCAAAGTGCTCCCTCCGTTCTTTTTTAATCTGCATATAAGTATTGTCTGAAGTCAAAGTTTCTCTACTTTGACCAAACTTATAGGAAAAGTATCAACATTCACAATGCCAAATCAATATTGTTAGATTAATTATGAAATGTAGTTTCATATTATATATATTTGGTATTGTAGATGTTTATTTTTTAATATAAATTTGGTCAAACTTTAGTTTGACTTGATACGAATCTAATAAGCGGAGTAAAACGGACTGGAGGGAGAACTAAGGAAAAAACATACCCTGGTGGCAAGACGTGCTCGACAGAAGCCGAGGTCACCCCCTCGGTCCGGAACTTGTTCTCCTTGTTCGGCTTGAAGAGGACCTTCAGCATCCCACTGTGGTCCTTTCGTCGAAAGAAGATGCGGACCACCGAAGCCTCGCTCCCCAGCGCATATCGCCACATTGGCACAACACGGGCTTGGAGAGGTTGGATCCAGCGATGGAGCATCACGTGGACCACATCCACCAGGGTGACGCCCCCAACGATGATGGCCTTCACTTGGTACCGGAGTTCTGCCACCTCCATCTTGTTCCCCAGTCGAGGTTTTTGGCAGTCCAAGAATGGAGCCCCTTCAAGGGTGATACGTCTCCAACGTATCTATAATTTTTGATTGCTCCATGCTATATTATTTACTGTTTTGGACTATATTGGGCTTTATTTTCCACTTTTATATTATTTTTGGAACTAACCTATTAACCGGAGGCCCAGCCCAGAATTCCTGTTTTTTGCCTATTTCAGAGTTTCGGAGAAACAAAATATCAAACGGAGTCCAAACAGAATAAAATCTTCGGGAACGTGATTTTCTCACCGAACGTGATCCACGAGACTTGGACCCCACTCCAAGGAGTCTAAGAGGCGGTCACGAGGGTGGGGGCGCCCCCCCTAGGGCGCGCCCCCAGCCTCGTGGGCCCCTCGGTGCTCCACCGACGTACTCCTTCCTCCTATATATACCTACGTACCCCCAAACGATCAGAACAGGAGCCAAAAACCTAATTCCACCGCCGCAACTTTCTATATCCACGAGATCCCATCTTGGGGCCTGTTCCGGAGCTCCGCCGGAGAGGGCCGTCATCACGGAGGGCTTCTACATCATCCTAGCCCCTCCGATGAAGTGTGAGTAGTTCACCTCAGACCTTCGGGTCCATAGTTATTAGCTAGTTGGCTTCTTCTCTCTTTTTGGATCTCAATACAATGTTCTCCCCCTCTCTCGTGGAGATCTATTCGATGTAATCTTCTTTTTGCGGTGTGTTTGTTGAGACCGATGAATTGTGGGTTTATGATCAAGTCTATCTATGAATAATATTTGAATCTTCTCTGAATTCTTTTATGTATGATTGGTTATCTTTGCAAGTCTCTTCGAATTATCGGTTTGGTTTGGCCTACTAGATTGGTTTTTCTTGCCATGGGAGAAGTGCTTAGCTTTGGGTTCAATCTTGCGGTGTCCTTTCCCAGTGACAAAAGGGGCAGCAAGGCACGTATTGTATTGTTGTCATCGAGGATAACAAGATGGGGTTTTATCATATTGCATGAAACTATCCCTCTACATCATGTCATCTTGCTTAAGGCGTTACTCTGTTTTTAACTTAACACTCTAGATGCATGCTGGATAGCGGTCGATGAGTGGAGTAATAGTAGTAGATGCAGGCAGGAGTCGGTCTACTTGTCTCGGACGTGATGCCTATATACATGATCATACCTAGATATTCTCATAACTATGTTCAATTCTGTCAATTGCTCAACAGTAATTTGTTCACCCACTGTAGAATACTTATGCTCTTGAGAGAAGCCACTAGTGAAACCTATGGCCCCCGGGTATATTCTCATCATATCAATCTCCATCACTTTAATTTTGCTTTGCTTTTTTACTTTGCTTTTTTACTTTTCACTTTGCATCTCTATATCAAAAATACCAAAAATATTATCTATCATCTCTATCAGATCTCACTCTCGTAAGTGACCGTGAAGGGATTGACAACCCCTAATCGCGTTGGTTGTGAGGAGCTATCATTTTGTGCAGGTACGAGGGACTTGAGCGTAGCCTCCTACTGGATTGATACCTTGGTTCTCAAAAACTGAGGGAAATACTTACGCTACTTTACTGCATCATCCTCTCCTCTTCGGGGAAAACCAACGCAGTGCTCAAGAGGTAGCAAGAAGAATTTCTGGAGCCGTTGCCGGGGAGTCTACGCAAAAAGTCAACATACCAAGTACCCATCACAATCCCTATCTCTCGCATTACATTAGTTGCCATTTGTCTCTCGTTTTTCTCTCCCCCACTTCACCCTTGCCGTTTTATTCGCCCTCTCTTTTCCGTTCGCCTTCTTCCCGTATGTATCTTTGTTTGTGTTTCCTCATGCCTTCTATATGCTTGCATCTTCGCTTGCTGAAAATCTATTGATATGGATCCACTTAAAGTGTTCTACTTGGATCATCTTCGATCCTTATGTGCTCGTGCTGAAACCCCAACTAGCCTAGTTGATGGGAAATCTTTAGATGAGCATGCTCACTTTGTGCGTCATCGTTTGTCTGGAAAAGGGAAACTCTTATGGTATCACATAAATAGTTTGCTATGCTATGCTTGGAATCTTTGTGAAATGTGTGATTTTACTTGTTGCTCACCCTAAAAAACAGTTTCCCTACCTATGTGAGTTAAATGATAATGAAATCTTATCTTCTTATGCAAAGGGTGTTTATAGTTATGTGACGCCCCCGATTCAATCGTACACTAATCATGCACGCAAATGTGTACGATCAAGATCAGGGACTCATGGGAAGATATCACAACACAACTCTACAAATAAAATAAGTCATACAAGCATCATAATACAAGCCAGGGGCCTCGAGGGCTCGAATACAAGTGCTCGATCATAGACGAGTTAGCGGAAGCAACAATATCTGAGTACAGACATAAGTTAAACAAGTTTGCCTTAAGAAGGCTAGCACAAACGGGGATACAGATCGAACGAGGCGCAGGCCTCCTGCCTGGGATCCTCCTAACTACTCCTGGTCGTCGTCAGCGGGATGCACGTAGTAGTAGGCACCTCCAGTGTAGAAGGAGTCATCGTCGACGGTGGCGTCTGGATCCTGGGCTCCATCGTCTGGTTGCAGCAATCGGGTAGAGAGATGGGGAAAAGGGGAAACAAAGCAACTGTGAGTACTCATCCAAAGTACTCGCAAGCAAGGAGCTGCACTACATATGCATGGGTATATGTGTAAAGGGCCATATCAGTGGACTGAACTGCAGAATGCCAGAATAAGAGGGGGATATCTAATCCTGTCGAAGACTACGCTTCTGGCAGCCTCCGACTTGCAGCATATAGAAGAGAGTAGAATGAAGTCCTCCAAGTAGCATCATATAGCATAATTCTACCTGGCAATCCCCTCCTCGATGCCCTGTTAGAGAGCGATCACCGGGTTGTATCTGGCACTTGGAAGGGTGTGTTTTATTAAGTATCCGGTTCTAGTTGTCATAAGGTCAAGGTACAACTCTGGGTCGTCCTTTTACCGAGGGACACGACTATTCGAATAGATTAACTTCCCTGCAGGGGTGCACCACATAACCCAACTCGCTTGATCCCATTTGGCTGGACACACTTTCCTGGGTCATGCCCGGCCTCGAAAGATCAACACGTCGCAGCCCCACCTAGGCACAACAGAGCGGTCAGCACGCCGGTCTAAACCTATGCGCGTAGGGGTCTGGGCCCATCGCCCTGAGCACACCTGCACGTTGCGTACGCGGCCGGAAGCAGATCTAGCCCCCTTAATACAAGTGCGAGCTTACGATCCAATGCGGCACGCGCCACTCAGTCGCTGACGTCACGAAGGCTTCGGCTGATACCACGATGCCGAGTGCCCATATCTTTCCCACATAGTTGGTTAGTGCATATAGACCAAATGGCCAGACTCGAATCAAATACCCAGATCTCGTTAAGCGTGTTAAGTATCCGCGAACGCCGATAGGGCCAGGCCCACCTCTCTCCTAGGTGGTCTGAACCTGCCCTGTCGCTTCGCCTCAAAGATCCACTCGCGGGTACTCCTACGAGCCGACCCGTCTTTGGTCACCACATGTATCATGTATAAAGTATAATATATACCCGTGATCACCTCCCAAGTGATCACGGCCCGATAGTATAGCACAGCAGACGGACAAGAATGTAGGGCCACTGATGGTAAACTAGCATCCTAAACTAAGCAGGTAGGATTGCAGGTAAAGGTAACAACAGTAGTAACAAGGACTGGCTATGCATCAGGATAGGAATAACGAAAACAGTAACATGCTACACTACTCTAATGCAAGCAGTATAGAGGAGAGTAGGCGATATCTGGTGATCAAGGGGGGGGGGCTTGCCTGGTTGCTCTGGCAAGAGAGAGGGGTCGTCAACTCCGTAGTCGTACTGGGTAGCAGCAGCGTCGGTCTCGGTGTCTAGCGGAAGAAGAGGGGGAAGAAACAATGAATACAATGCAAACAGATGCATGACAAAGCAAAGCGTGATGCTAGGCATGCCCCAACGCGGTATGAGGTGATACCGGTGAAGGGGGGGAAACATCCGGGAAGTATCCCCGGTGTTTCACGTTTTCGGGCAAAGGAGCCGGAGGGGGAAAGTTGCGAGTTCGATAGGTTATGGATGCGTGGCGGACGAACGGGCTGCGTATCCGGGTTCGTCTCGTCGTTCTAAGGAACTTTCATGTACAAAGTTTTTCCATCCGAGCTATGGTTTATTTTATATTGATTTTAAAAGATTTAAATCACCTTTTAGCATTTATTTTATTATTTTTAATCCAACATTATCCAGAACAGGCACGCTGACGTCAGCATGACGTCAGCAGTCAACAGAGGCGTTGACTGGTCAACTGACGTGTGGGTCCCGTTCGTCATTGACTGTTTAGACTAACTAGGGTTTAACTAATCTAATTACTATTTAATTTAACTAACTAGTTAATAGATTAATTAAATAGGATTAATTAACTTAAATAATTAATTAATTAATTAATTAATACTCTTTTTTTTAAAACGTTCTAGAGGCTGGGCCCCATGTGTCATTGTGCCATGGGGTCTTTAGTGGGCGCTGGCGCTAGTGGGTTACGGGCGCTGGGCGCGTGGGCGCCAGCCCAGCAGGGTGCTCGCCCAGGCCCTCTGCGGCGCAGCGGGGCACCGGCGGCCACCGCAGCCAGCTGCGGCAGCCGAAGGGGAAAGGAGCAGCATCATGGCAGCGCCGGCGCGGGGCGGCGGTGGTGGCGAGGTCGGGCGTGCGCAGCCCCGGCGAAGCGGCGTGGCAGGGCAAGCCAGCAAGGCGGGCAGCGAGCCACAGGCAACAGAAGGAGTTCGGGGCGCCGTGGTCGACGGCGGGCGTCGGACGCCATAAGGCGCCGCAATCGACGTCGAGGGGGTGGGCTTCGGCAGCGGCGACAGTAGAAGCAAGCAGCCGCGCAGGGGGTGTGGACGCGCGCGTGAGGCACACGGTGGGGGGGTTCTGGCGGAGCGCATAGTAAGCGCGGTGAGCGCACGCTCACCGCGAGCGCGGGTCCGGCGAGGTCGGCGACCTAAGGCGTCGGGGAGGGAAGGAGAGACAAGGGAAAATGAAGGAGGCGGGGTGCTCACGTGCGACATGAGAAGGGGGGGCGCCGAGGCTTGTTGCGGTCCGGTGGGGGAGGACGGGGACGAGCAACGGGTCGGCGACGCAGATCCGGCGAGGAGGAGGTCGAGGACGGAGCGGTCCGGCCAGGAGGAGGTTCGACGAGGTGTTGGGTGATCTCGCGAACGGCGGCGAACGGCGACGATGTGGGCGGGTTCGGGCGCTGGGGCCCCGGTCCGAGGAGCTCCTCTCCCCTGTGCGTGCGTTGTGTGGTGGCGGCGGTGTGGGAGGACGAGGGGAGAGTGGGGGATCGTGGGGGGACCGTGGTGTAGTGGGCTAGGGTTGCGTGGTGGGGGGGTTATGCAGGGGCGCGGCTGGGCCAACCAGGTGGGTGGCCCAATGGCCTGCTGGGCCGGAGCCCAGTGGGGAGGGGTGTTTCCCTTTTTTCCATTTTGTTAGTTTTCTTTTGTTTTCCTTTTCTGTTTTTTAACCTTAATTGCTTTAGTTTAAGTAAAACACAATAAGAGTCTCTAAATTAGTGTTACTAAATATTCCACTACCACAATTAACTTGGCACATTAATTAAAGTAGTTTGTATTCGTTTAATAATTTAAGAGCATTTAAATAGTAGTTTTACACTATTTTAATTTATTTAGTGCATTTAAGTATTTTATTAAAAGATGATTTCTGCACCAGCATTTATTATGGATTATTTGACACATTAGGAACAATTTAGTTTTGACTTTTGAAAACTTTAATTGTTTTGACTTTAATTCAAAAATGAATTTGGATCGGTTCTGAACTAACGCGAGATTATCAACAATAATCAAGGTGACGTGGCATCATTACCAGAGGGTTACTGTAGCTTGATTACCCGGGCGTCACAAGTTACTATGATATCGAACAAATTGAAGAATTTGTCGTTTTTAAGGGTGCTCATGAAGTTGCTTCTTTGATTGAAAAGTATGATTTTACTCTCAACAAATCTGAAAATTCCGTCATACTTAAATATTGCAATGAAAACCTTGCTCATAATGTCTATGTCCAAGAATTTATTGAAAGAATGACCGTTGCTTTGGAAGAAAATAATGATATGCATGAATCTATAGATAATGATGATTCCGATGATTTGGTTGAAATATCCCTTGATGAACATGATGCTTGCTATTCTTGTGGCCATGATGCCAATATTTATGAAGATGAATTTGCTATAGTTCCTTATGTTAAACATGAGATCGTTGCTATTGCACCCATACTTGGTATTTCCTTTGACGAACAGCATGATTGCAATGATTTTACTATAAATTCTCTTGATGTCAATTATGCTAATATTATGCAAAACCCTAAGCTTGGGGATGCTAGTTTTGCTATGTCTACTACTTGTTGCAATGATCATGATTGGGGTGATTCTTCTAATGAACTTGAAAATTTATTTAAGCCCCATGATGAATATGAGATTGATAATATTGTTTGCAATAATATTGAAAGTGTGTTTGGAAGAGTGTCAACTTTAGATCCCACATATTTGGAGAATGTTCAATCTTATGAAGTTTTTGATAAAAGTGGGTTTGGAGAGGTCATGACTTTAGTTAATGTTAATCCCACTATTTTGGAAGAGTGTCAACTTCGCATGCATGTGGATCGTGTTGAAAATATTTTATGTGATAGCTATTTTGTTGAATTTGCTTATGATCCCACATGTAATTATTATGAGAGAGGAAAATATGGTTGTAGAAGTTTTCGTGTTACTAAATTACCTCTCTTCTTGTTGAGATTGATCTTGTTTCTTTCCTCTCCTTTGCATATGCTAGGATTTGCTTGCCTTGATAATTTGTTTGCCTATAAGATGCCTATGCAAAGGAAGTATGTTAGACTTAGATGTGTTTGTCACATGTTTTATGATGCTCTCTTCGCGCTTCAATTCTTGTCTTTCATGTGAGCATCATTTAAATTATCAATGCCTAGCTAGGGGCGTTAAACGATAACGCTTGTTGGGAGGCAACCCAATTTTATTTTTTGTTTTTATTTTTTGCTTTTGCTTCTGTTTAGGAATAAATAATCCATCTACCTTCTGTTTAGATGTGGTTTTGTGTCTTAATTAGTGTTTGTGCCAAGTTAAACCTTTAGGATCTTCTTGGATGATAGTTATTTGATCTTGCTGTAATTTCCAGAAACTTTCTGTTCACGAAAATAATTGTTAAAAATCACCAGTACGTGATAAAATATTGATTCCAATTGCTGCTGATCAATAAACAAATTTTCTAGGTCGTCCTATTTTGGTAGATTTTTTGGAGTTCCAGAAGTTTGCTTTAGTTACAAATTACTACAGACTGTTCTGTTTTTGGCAGATTCTGTTTTTCGTGTGTTGTTTGCTTATTTTGATGAATCTATGGCTAGTAAAATAGTTTATAATCCATAGAGAAGTTGGAATACAGTAGGTTTAACACCAATCTAAATAAAGAATGAGTTAATTACAGTACCTTGAAGTGTTCTTTTGTTTTCTTTCTCTAACGAAGCTCACGAGATTTCTGTTAAGTTTTGTGTTGTGAAGTTTTCAAGTTTTGGGTAAATTCTTTGATGGATTATGGAACAAGGAGTGGCAAGAGCCTAAGCTTGGGGATGCCCATGGCACCACCAAGATAATCCAAGGACACCAAAAAGTCAAAGCTTGGGGATGCCCCGGAAGGCATCCCCTCTTTCGTCTACCTCCATCGGTAATTTTACTTGGAGCTATATTTTTATTCACCACATGATATGTGTTTTGCTTGGAGCGTCTTATATTATTTGTGTCTTTGTTTGTTAGTGTGCCACAATCATCCTTGCTGTACACAACTTTTTAGAGAGCCATATATGAATTAGAATTTGATAGAATACTCTATGTGCTTCACTTATATCTTTTGAGCTATGTAGTTTTGCTCTATGTGCTTCACTTATATCTTTTGAGCATTATAAGTTTGCTCTAGTGCTTCACTTAGATCTTTTAGAGCACGGTGGTAGATTTGTTTTAAAGAAACTATTGATCTCTCATGCTTCACTTATATTATTTTGAGAGTCTCTAATAGCATGGTAATTTTCTTAAATATAATATGCTTGGTATTCAAGATTTGTGAAACTTTCTTTTGAGTGCGTTGAATACTAAGAAAATATTGATGCTTGATAATTGTTTTGAGATATGAAGATGGTGATATTAGAGTCATGCTAGTTGAGTAGTTGTGAATTAAAGAATACTTGCGTTAAAGTTTGTAATTCCCGTAGCATGCACGTATGGTGAACCGTTATGTGATGAAGTCGGAGCATGATTTATTTATTGATTGTCTTCCTTATGAGTGGCGGCCGGGGACGAGCGATGGTCTTTTCCTACCAATCTATCCCGCTAGGAGCATGCGCGTAATACTTTGCTTTGATAACTTCTAGATTTTTGCAATAAGTATATGAGTTCTTTATGACTAATGTTGAGCCCATGGATTATACGCACTTTTTCCCATCCTTCCACCATTGCTAGCCTCTCTAGTACCGCGCACCTTTCGCCGGTATCATACACCCACCATATAACTTCCTCAAAACAGCCACCATACCTACCTATCATGGCATTTCCATAGTCATTCCGAGATATATTGCCATGCAACTTTCCACCGTTCTGTTTATTATGACACGCTCCATCATTGTCATATTGCTAGCATGATCATGTAGTTGACATCGTATTTGTGGCAAAGCCACCGTTCATAATTCTTTCATACATGTCACTCTTGATTCATTGCATATCCCGGTACACCGCCGGAGGCATTCATATAGAGTCATATTTTGTTCTAAGTATTGAGTTGTAATTGTTGAGTTGTAAGAAAAATAAAAAGTGTGATGATCATCATTTTTAGAGCATTGTCCCAAGTGAGGAAAGGATGATGGAGACTATGATTCCCCCACAAGTCGGCATGAGACTCCGGACGAAAAATTAGGCCATAAAAAAAGAGAAAAGGCCCAAATAAAAAAAAGAAGGGACAATGCTACTATCCTTTTACCACACTTGTGCTTCAAAGTAGAACCATGATCTTCATGATAGAGAGTCTCTCATTTTTGTCACTTTCATATACTAGTGGGAATTTCTCATTATAGAACTTGGCTTGTATATTCCAATGATGGGCTTCCTCTAATTGCCCTAGGTCTTCGTGAGCAAGCGAGTTGGATGCACACCCACTTAGTTTCTCTTGTTGAGCTTTCATATACTTATAGTTCTAGTGCATCCGTTGCATGGCAATCCCGACTCACTCACATTGATATCTATTGATTGGCATCTCCATAGCCCGTTGATACGCCTAGTTGATGTGAGACTATCTTCTCCCTTTTTGTCTTCTCCACAACCACCATTCTATTCCACATATAGTGCTATATCCATGGCTCACGCTCATGTATTGCGTGAAGATTAAAAAAGTTTTGAAAATGTTAAAGTATGAAACAATTGCTTGGCTTGTCATCGGGGTTGTTGAAAGTGCGTTATATCGACTAGAGGGGGGGTGAATAGGCGATTTTTATGAAATTCTTCACTGAGGAATTTGCTAGTGAGGAAATTCCTTAGCGAAGAACTACTAGCAGCGGAATAAGTACTCAGATGAAAACATAACAGAATCCTAGCATAGTCATCATGATGAAATGAAGACAAACACTGAGTACAGAAAGCATAAACACAGGATAACACAAGATGAAGACAAACAGACTGAAGAAATTGAACTGAGGAAATTGAGAAAGTCTTCAGTCAAAGTCTTCAAACACAGATATGATAAACAAACAGCACACTACTGAGGAAATGAAAGAGTTGAGGAAATAGAACCAGTAAGCTTGGTGAAGACAATGATTTGGTAGACCAGTTCCAACTGCTGTCTCAGCTGTACATCTGGTTGGAGCGGCTGAGTATTTAAACTCGAGGACACCTAGTCTCGGACACACATTCCTCACCGTATTCTCCTTGAGCTAAGGACACATAGTCCTCGCCCAATCACTCGTGGTAAGTCTTCAGGTGACTTCCAAACCTTCACAGACTTGGTCACTCGGCGATCCACAATTCCTCTTGGATGCTCTAGACCTTGACGCCTAACCGTCTGGAAGAAGCACAATCTTCAAAGGTAACAAGCGTCGGATCCACGCAGGGTCAATCTCTTCAGTGATGCTCAATCACTTTGGGTTTGTAGGTGTTTTGGGTTTGGGATTGGATTTTCCTCACTTGATGATTTTCGCTCAAAGTCCTCGAAGGATGGGTTGCTCTCAAATGACAAGTGTCAAGTTCACGCGGAGCAGCCAACCAGCTAGTGGTTGTAGGGGGCGGCTATTTATAACCTAGAGAGCAGCCCGACATGATAAGACATAAATGCCCTTCAATGATATGACCGTTGGATGGATAAGATATTTGGGACAGCTGGCGCGCAGCACAACAACGGTCGGAAATTTGAGGTACAAATTCCTCAGGGCTATCATGTTCCTCACTGTGTAGGCAATTCGCACTGGCGAATTCCTAACTCCTCAGTCAGAGCAAAGTCCTCAGTGACCAGAAGAACTGCATCTCTGTCACTGAAGAAATTGACTGATCTGTATGAGATTTCCAATGGCTTCACTCGAAGGGATTGGTAGGTGTAGGATTTGAGTTGAGCATCACATGGAAATTTTCTCCTTAGTGTTTCCTATGACTCAAGAAAGAGAAAATGAAACTACGAAAACAAAAGTCTTCACGCTTCATGTTCCTCGAATGAATACCAAGTCTTCAAGGTCACACCAATTTCTTCACTTTCAAAGTCTTCAGAAAGTCTTCAGTATATCAAAGTCTTCAGTCGAAGAACTTCATTTTTAGGGGTCGACTTTCTCTGTAAATATCAAACTCCTCATAGACTTATAGACCCGTGTACACTCATAAACGCATTAGATACTTAACCTATAAGTCTTCAATACACCAAAATCACTAAGGGGCACTAGATGCACTTACAATCTCCCCCTTTTTGGTGATTGATGACAACATAGGTTAAGTTTTCAACGGGGATAAATATATGAAGTGTAAAAACTTATATTGAGGAATTTGATTGCAAGATATAGAAGAACTCCCCCTGAAGATGTGCATAGTGAGGAATTTGCTTTTGAAGCAATGCACACTTGAAGAGTTGAATCAAGGAGATCTCCCCCTATATCTTGTAATTCATACACGCATTTGACATATAATATGAAGAATTTGAAATGCATGATGAAATATGGTGCCTGATGTAATTCAGCATGCGTGCAATAATATTAACTAGGAATAAGCATGCAGAATAGCGCATCAAAGTATCAAAGCATAGTGCAACAAAAGTATCAGTGCACCATCGGACTTAAGATTACAACTCGATCCAATTAAAGTTTCGGAAGAACGAGAGTTGTAACTTAAAAAAACGAATATGCCCTTATTATAGACCCGCTTGAAGACTAACTCAGATTTCTCCCCCTTTGTCATCAAATGACCAAAAGGATCGAAACTAAGGACTAACGCCCCTGAAGATATTCAAGTTGATGAAGGAGCGCCAGCGTTGTTGGGCTCGGTCGTTGAAGTAGGGCCTGCTGCAGTGTCGTCCAAATCTTCATTTTCATCAGTCGCACGCGATGAAGAATATGAACTGGCCACCAAAGAAGGAACCTTGACCTTCTTGTATTTCTTCGGAGGAGGTGCAAACCAGTCAAAATCTTCTTTGAGACCCATTTTCTCCAAGTCTTCAGCACTGTACACTTGAGATAGAACAGCCCAGGTGCGGTTGAGGGTTTCATGAAGGTAGTAGTGGTTATTCTTCACTACATTGTGTGTGGAAGTCATGTTGTGAAGAATTGAACCAAACTGACGCTTGACCCATTTGTGATTGCGATCAACCTTTTGATGAAGACTGAGGAGTAACTCACGGTCAGTCATCACCCTCGGTGCTGTGGCTTGAGGATTTGGCTTGGCAGTGTTGGCGGCAGAGTCATGTGTGGCAGAGTCATCATTGGTGGAGTAAGATGCAGCTTTGTGAAATTGACCATCCAATGGACGAATGCCTTCATCTATCACAGCAGTGGCCTTGCCCTTTTCTTCAGCTGAGAAAAATGTCTGTTTGAGGACTTCAATGGGAGGCAAGTAGCTGCAGTGGTTGAGCGTTTCAGCTTTGTAGTTGAGTGAAGACCTTGTCCTGATGAATTTCATTATCCAAGGTGCATAAGGCTTCAGCTCAAATGGTGACATAGCAATGTTGGCCAGAGTCCTCATGAAGAAATCATGGAAGTTGACGGGAACGCCATGAATGATGTTGAAAAGCAGATTCTTCATGATGCCAACGACTTCTTCATCAGTCGAGTCATGGCCTTTGATGGGACTCATTGTCTTCGTCAGAATGCGATAGACAGTTCTTGGCACATACAACAATTCCTTGACGAGGAATTTGGTTCGAGGAGCTTGCCCTGGCTTCAAAGGCTTCATCAGCACTTGCATATAGTTATTTGAAAGCTCAGGTTCGTTGTACACACAGCAAGCATCTTCAGTGGGTGGACTCAGAGGAAGGACCCGAAGCAATTCAGATGCTGGGGCCTTATAATGTGTGTTCTCAGTCATCCAGTCCAAAACCCATGAATTGATATCTTCAGAGTTGCCGGTGATGTGCAACGTTGCATAGAATTGAAGAATAAGTTCTTCATTCCAATCGCATATATCTGTGCAGGAATTGAGCAGCCCAGCGTCGTGAAGAACACTGAGCACTGGCGTGAAGCATGGCAAAGACTCCATATCCACGTGAGGAATATGAGCATGGTCGAAGACTTTGTCTTTGTTGTAAAGCACTGAGGAATAGAAATTGGCTTGGCTGGCAGTCCAGAAACGCCTCTTCCTTATGCGAGCAGAGTCATATGGGTTGTATTCAGTGAAGAACACGTGCTCGCCATAGAAGCCTTCAGCCTTGAATTTCTGTTTTCGTGAGAACGGATCCTTTGGCCTTGGCAGAGGAGTGTCAGTGAGTTGCATCACGACCTCAGGAATCACGATCTCAGGCTCTTCAGGCTGAGGAATTTCAGGATTTTCCTCAGGTGCAGTCACCTTGTCTGTTTCAGCAGCAGTTTCTTCAGCACTAGTGGCTGGAATTTCTTCATTCACAGATGCAGTGGGATGAGTTTCTTCAGAGCCCATTTGAACAGTTTGAGCAGGGGAGTGAGGAATTTGCTGCAGTGGGGTGAAGAGTGGGGAATTGGGGTGCTGACTTTCCCAAAAGTCATCATTCATCAAAGGAGTTGTGCTGCCAATATCCACATCTTCATCATCAATTTCTTCAACACCAGCCTCTTCAGCATCAAACTGAGGCATTGGTGATGAAACCATTGGGGTTGAAGGGATTGCATCCACTTCAATTTCTTCATCAATCTGCTCTGACGAAGCAGCAGAGTGAGTTTCTTCATCTGATCCACTTGGGATCTCATAATCTTCACCAAAAGGAACAAGGTCCTTTGATGGCATGGAGGAGATAGGAACAACATCAATTGGATTAGCAAACGAGCTGGTCATGGGCTTCATCTTCTTGGGAGCTGAAGATTCTGAAGCTTGTGATGCTTTCCTCTTCTTCACTGCAGCTCGTTCTGCAGCCTTTGTCTTCTTCACATACAATGCGGATGGAAGGATCGGAGTTGGTGTAGGCGCAGGTGGAGCTGAGGAATCTGGTTGATTTTCCTCAGGCGCAACTGATGCAGTTGCCCTGGTTTCTTCAATTTCTTCAGGCGCACCACTAGTGGATGCCCTGGCAATTTCTTCAGTGGCTGGAGTAGAGTCATCAGCCTTGGAACTAGCATTTTCTTCAGCAGCCTGAACTTCATCAGCAGTGCTGGCATGTTCTTCAGTTTGCTGAACAGATGCTTCAGCTTGAGGAAATTGTTGTGTTGAGGCTGCACCCTTGGTGAAGGTATCAGTCAGCCTCACAAATCTGACCTTGGCTCCTTGCCAATCAGCATAGTATGAGTCAAAGTTGTCGCTGAGGGCTTTGATCTCAGCCTGCATCTTGACGAGTTCTTCAGGCTTCATTGTGAGAACATTTTTCTTCAGTAGCTTCTCTTTGCGGTACTGCGATTTCTTGATCTCTCTAGCCTTATCATATTTCCACTTCTCCTCTTGGATGAACAACATGTGACTTTGACCAGGTGTCAGCTTGAAATCAGGCATAGGTGTGTTAGGATCCTTATGCCAGAGATCAATATAATCGAGGATCGCCCTTGGATCCAATAGTAGGGGCACAGGTGTGCCTTTGGCTTTAGCAGCCCGTTCTTGTCGGTCCCTGATGATTTTGGTAAGTTCTTCTTCATCAGCTTCATCATCATCAGATGGCACAGTGAAGACTACCTGCTTCTTGTTGGGACTTGGGTGATTTCCGCGTCCAGCAGTAGTCTTTTTCTTCAGCAGAGAAGGTCCAGCTGAGAAATTTGGTGCAGCTGAAGAACTAGCTGAGACACCAGAGGCAATAGAGATGCTAGTAGTCCTTTGGCACGAGGCCAGATGCACAGGTGCTGAGGACTTTGGTGGAGCAGGAGCAGACTTTGGAGGAGGTGCTGAGGACTTTGGTGGAGCAGGAGCAGCATGAGGAATTTGCTTTGAAGATTTTGAAGCTTCTGGCCGTGAGGGCACAACTGAGGAACTTGGCCGTGAGGGCATTGAAGATGAAGCACTTGGCTTGCGAGCGGGCTTCTTGAGCATTGCTTTCTTCGGCTTGACCGAGACCTCAGTGGCAGCAGCAGCAGAGTCTTCATTGAATTTCCTCACTGCTTCTCTGGCTTGCCTTGCCAGTTTAGCTTGGCTCTTGGCCCATTCTTTAGGAAATTCCTCACCGCGTTTGATGCTAGTGGGATCAGCCAATTGGCCAGGTGCCAATGGAGGTCTTTGGCATGGAGGCTTTACTGCGAATTTCTTCATGTACTTTGGAGTAACATATCTGTACTCCCTCCATTCACGTGCCCATCTCCGTTCAATCTTCTGTATGCGCACCTTGCGCTGATTTTTATCTTCCTCAGGAGGTGTGCAATACCCAGCATAGATGTCCTCAGGTATTTCAAAAGCAGTCATGACCTCAGGCCTCTTTCCTCCTTTCTGTGGCCCTTTACCGTCAGCCATTTTCTTCAGATGAGGAATTTGAACAATTGAATCTCTGAAGTAGTATGCAACTTTTCTTCGAGGAACGCTGCAAACGAGTTAAGTTGATGAGAACCTAAAGATTCAGCAGCGGACATGTGTACCTGTGAACAGAGTATAGTTGCGAGGAACTTGAAGAGGTCATATGCGTTCTCAGAGGGTTTTCATAAAGAATAAGTTTGAGGAATTTGACCAGATTCGTCTTGAGGAATTTCACAAAGCGCTTTATATCTTAGGTTCCAGAGTTGTATAGATCGAGGATCCACACAATTGAGGAATCTTGAAGAAAATGAGGCTTAGGGAAATGAATCAAGAACAGATAACATGTGAGGTGTTTTGTGTGTGAGGATTTGAAGAATAAAACACCTTTGAAGATTTTGGAGAAAAATTTCGAATCAAAGAGGGCAGTAAAATTAGCTTTTAATTACCCTGAACGAAGAACACGACGAACTGGGAGTTGGAACAGTGAAGTTCGTCGATGCAGATCTTCCACGCCCTAACTTGGTGGAGGAAGACGTCTGCGGCGGCGGCGGAGGTGAAGATTTCCGCGGTCAGCGCGAGTACGACGGCGACGAGGTCGAGGCAGTGAAGCTCTTCCTCACCGACGACGATGGAGTAGCGACGGCGCTAGGGTTTGGAAGCTCGAGTGAGGGAGTGAGATCGAGCGGGGTAAAAGAAGTGAGGATGGCGATAGGGGTATTTATAGCCGCAGTGAAAAACTGCTCGTCCGAAGATTTAGGACGAACGTGCCCCTGGCCGTTCTCCTTCTTGCAACATGTGTCACCCACGTACTATGTAGTGGAGATCGTGTAAGATCATGGGTGGATAAAATAATGCATCGTGGGATGCGGAACGGTTTGAGCGGCAAAACCGAAAGTTTGGATAAGATTAGTTTTAACGTTTCGTTCGCAATTTCTTCAGCTGACAAGGACATAGTGATGAATTTGAACGAGTTTCAAATAGAACTCACATGAAGAATTTGTGAATAGATTGGATTGAGTATAGCATAGAGGGGAAGGGTCCGATCACATCCACTTAGCAGAAAAGATCCAACTTGAAGAATTAGCTATAAGTGAATGCTGTAGAGGACATAAACTCATATATATATATATATATATATATATATATATATATATATATATATATAGCCAATGAAGAAAAACGACGGCTCAAGTGAAGACTTTGTAAAGTTTGAAGAATTTGAAAAACTGAAGAATTTCAAAAGTTGAGGAAAAACTCAAACCGAAGATTTTCAACTTTTGTGGTGGCGTGACCCACCGTATAAGAATGATGATTTCAGACACCGCGTACAATTGTCGTAGGGTTCTGAGAATCAAATTCTTCATTAATTTCTTCACACTTAGAGTGTTATTTTTCATTGATTGAAGAAAAACGTTTCTTCATGTGTTGCACATCTAAGTCATCAATTTTGCATAAGTGTTAGGATGAGTGCCTTTTCAAAGTACATTCGAAGATTCTAAGATATTTAGCTCACACCACAACTTGCTAAATCTCTTCTCATCCAAGGGCTTAGTGAAGATATCGGCTAGCTGTTCTTCAGTCTTCACATGCTCAATAGAAATGTCGCCCTTCAACACATGATCATGAAGAAAATGATGACGAATTTGAATGTGCTTTGTCTTCGAGTGCTGAACCGGGTTGTGAGCAATCTTGATGGCACTCTCATTGTCACAGAGGAGAGGCACATTCTTCACGTTGATGCCATAGTCCTTGAGCGTTTGCTTCATCCATAGCAGTTGAGCACAACAAGAACCAGCAGCAATGTACTCAGCTTCAGCAGTAGATAGTGATACGCAGTTCTGTTTCTTCGAGGACCAACAGACCAAGGATCGTCCGAGGAAATGACAAGTACCAGATGTTGACTTGCGGTCCACGCGGCCACCGGCATAGTCAGAGTCTGAATATCCAATGAGATCAAAATCCGAGCCCTTGGGATACCATAATCCTAGTGTTGGTGTGTGAGCTAGATATCGAAGATTATGCTTCACAGCCTTATGGTGTGATTCCTTCGGTGCAGCTTGAAATCGTGCACACATGCAAACACTAAGCATTATATCGGGCCTAGATGCACATAAGTTCAATAAAGAACCAATCATGAAGCGGTATACCTTATGATCGAAGTCAGTACCATTTTCATCAGTGCATAGATGACCATTTGTGGGCATAGGAATTTTGATGCCTTTACAGTCTTGCATACAAAATTTCTTCAGGACATCCTTGAGGTATTTCTCCTGAGATATGAATATGCCATTGCGCTGTTGACGAATTTGAAGACCTAAGAAGAATTTCAACTCTCCCATCATAGACATTTGATATTCTTCTCTCATCATATAGGCAAATTCATCACTGTAATGTTGGTCAGTACATCCAAAGATAATATCATCAACATATATTTGGCACACAAACAGTTCACCATCATAAGATTTAGTAAAGAGAGTGGGATCGAGTGAACCGGGTGTGAAGCCTATCTTCATAAAGAATTTCTTCAATGTATCATACCACGCCCGTGGGGCCTGCTTGAGGCCATAGAGGGCCTTGTTAAGTCTGAAGACTTTGTCAGGATGGTTTGGATCTTTAAAACCTGGTGGTTGAGCAACATATACTTCTTCCTCAAGCTTACCATTGAGGAATGCACTTTTCACATCCATTTGGTGTAAGATGATATCATGATGGTTAGCATAAGCAAGCAATATGCGAATAGCCTCAAGTCTAGCAACAGGTGCAAAAGTTTCATCGAAATCAATTCCTTCAACCTATGTGTAGCCTTGAGCTACTAGTCGTGCCTTATTCCTCACCGCAACACCATTTTCATCTTACTTGTTGCGGTAGATCCACTTTGTGCCAATGATGTTATGCTTGCGAGGATCGGGACGATTGACTAGTTCCCATACATTGTTGAGTTTGAACTGATGTAATTCTTCTTGCATGGCCTGAATCCACTCAGGCTCCAGAAATGCTTTATCTACCTTAGTGGGCTCTGTGATAGAGACAAAAGCAAAGTGCCCACAAAAGTTAGATAGATGTGAAGCTTTTGAGCGTGTAAGAGGACCTGGTGCTCTAATGTCATCGATGATCTTCTCCACTTGCACTTCTTTTGCAACGCGAGGGTGAGCTGGTTGTCGTTGAGGAATTTGATCCGCATTTTCTTCACCATCAATTTCCTCAGCATTTTCTTCAGGTGCATCAGCTCGACGTTCTTCATGTTCTGGAATGAATTCTTCGGCAGATTCTTCAGTAGGAATGACATCTTCAGTAGCCTTGTGCTTGATAGAATCCTCAGGTGCAGGTTCATCTAACACAGAAGGTAGGTGCTTTCTTTGCGAGCCATTAGTTTCATCGAACCGCACATCTACAGTTTCAACAATCTTGTGAAGAACATTGTTGAAGACTCTGTAGGTGTGCGAGTCCTTTCCGTAACCAAGCATAAAACCTTCATGTGCTTTCGGTGCAAATTTAGAGTTGTGATGAGGATCTCTAATCCAGCATTTAGCACCGAAGACTTTGAAATAACTCACATTGGGTTTCTTGTCAGTGAGGAGTTCATAGGCAGTCTTCTTGAAGAATTTGTGAAGATATACTCTGTTGATGATATGGCACGCAGTATCAATTGCATCAACCTAGAAACGATGAGGGGTTTTGTACTCATCGAGCATAGTGCGAGCCATCTCAGCAAGAGTCCTATTCTTGCGCTCCACGACGCCATTCTGTTGAGGAGTATAAGGAGCAGATAACTCATGAGTAATACCAAGTTCATCAAGATAGTCATCGAGACCCGAATTCTTGAACTCAGTGCCATTGTCACTTCTGATGTGCTTAATCTTCACACCAAAGTTGGTTGAAGCCCTCGAGGAAAATCGTTTGAAGACTTCCTGCACTTCAGTTTTGTAAGAGACAAGGTGTACCCATGTGTAACGAGAGTAATCATCAACAATAACAAAGCCATATTGAGATGCTTCATTTGAAACAGAGGAATAATGATTAGGACCGAAGAGATCCATGTGAAGCAATTCAAATGGACGAGTAGTGGTCATGATAGTCTTCGCTGGATGCTTGGCCTTTGTCATCTTTCCAGCTTCACAGGCATCGCACAAGTGATCCTTGAGGAATTTGACATTCTCAATGCCAATGACATGCTTCTTCTTTGCAAGCGTGTTCAAATTCCTCATGCCTGCATGACCAAGTCGTCGATGCCATAGCCATCCTTCTGAAGCTTTTGCAAGTAGGCACACGGCTGGTTGTGAATCTGCAGAGAAATCAACAATATACAAGTCTCCTCTCCTAAAGCCTTCGAAGACTTTGGAATTGTCAGCTTCCATAATCACAACGCAACGATACTTGCCAAAGACAACAACCATATCCAGATCACAAAGCATTGAGACAGACATAAGATTATATCCTAAGGACTCAACAAGCATGACTTTGTCCATGTGTCGATCCTTTGTGATAGCAACCTTACCTAGACCCAATACCTGACTTTTGCTTTTATCAGCGAAGATGATATGCTTCATGTGTGACGCTGATAAGGGAGCATCCATCAACAGATTGTTGTCACCAGTCATGTGATTTGTACATCCACTATCAAGTACCCATTCAGTGGCTTTGGGTTGATCATCCTGCAGATGAATTAGTGCAACTTACGACCTCATATACTTCAGCAGTGAAGAATATGATATCACAATTCATCAGATCAATTTCATCAAGCAGTAAGACAGATAAAGCAGAGGGAGGACGTATGAAATGAAAGTTCATTTCATCATGGTTAGCCTGCGTCCTTTCAGGCAATTTTGTCAGGTCCCCAGCAAATTCTTCAGACGTTATTGCACGTCTAGAGACCTGACCCTGCAGAAGGGATTAGTTCTTTTTCTTCACCACCCACATCTGAAGGGGTGGCAAAAAGTTCATCACTCTGCGAGCTCCATATGAGAATGGTGGCAAAGCAGCCAAACCATTTCGTTTCACATAAGAGGGGTTAGGGTAAGCATATGCATAAGCAGAGAAATTCTTCGAGGACTTATGAACATAATAATTTGAAGAATAATGCTCATATTCATAGCCCTTGGCTCTTCCCTGCGAAACAAAGTTGTTAGCATGATGATGTTCATATGAGGACTTTGATCCATGTGAGGAATTTGATCCCCTTGAGGAATTTGGTCCGTATGAGGACTTGGATCCATATGAAGAATTTGGTCCATATGAAGAATTTGATCTGAGGTTCCTTTTCTTCACAGGTGGTGTCATGAGGACATTCACCTGAAGACTTTCAAGGCGCCTTTTGGGAACCCAGATTTTCTTCACAGGGGAACCGTTCCTGCAGTTAGTGCCAACATATCTAGCAAATACTTCACCATTCTGATTTTTGAACAGTTTATAGTTGGAGTCAAAAGACTCATCAGAAGAATGAGAAGATTCACATGTATAGCCAGATAAGTTAGATGGATCAACTAGAGGTCCCTTTGCAGCAACCCATGAGGTTTTGGGGTACTGCTCAGGCTTCCAATATGTACCATCAGCATTGAGTTTCCTCTCAAAGGCAATACCCTCTTTCCTAGGGTTCCTGTTGAGGATCTGCTTTTTAAGCACATCACAAAGAGTCTGATGCCCTTTGAGGCTTTTGTACATGCCTGTTATGTACAATTCCTTCAGTCCTGCATCGTCAGTAATTCTAGCAATGTCCTCAGATGAGGAATTAGTGATAGCAGAGGCAGGTGAAGAATTTGTAACATTTGAAGCATTTGAACATTCAGGTGAGGAATTAGCAGATTCTCGTTCAATGCATTTTAAACATGGAGGAATAAATTCTTCGTGAGCAGCGCTGATTTGTTGAGCAAGTAATGAATCGCGCTCCTTCTGAAGATCTTCATAACTCACTCTTAGCTTCTCAAGATCTTGCTTCTTTTGAAGATATTCATAAGAAAGCTTCTCATGATCAGATAAGAGAGTGTTATGGTGACTTTGAAGGTTGTCAAACCTGGTCTGAAGTCTCTGAAGATTTTCAGTTAAGGCCTTAGTGCGATCCAATTCTTCACCCAACATATCATCACTTTTGTCTAGCATGTTTTGAACCTTTTCAAAAGCCTTTTGTTGTTGCACAGCAATCTTAGCAAGTTTAGAGTAGCTAGGCTTAAGATTTTCATCAGATTCATCATCACTAGATTCAGAGGAGGCGTATTTGAGTACCTTGGCACCCTTTGCCATGAAGCAATAGGTGGGAGCGTAGTCATCACTGCTTTCATCAGCCTTGTTGGTGAGATCACTTTCTTCAGTGTTGAAGATGGATTTGCTGACGAATGCAGTAGCGAGGGCTAGGCTTGCCACACCAGACTCAGAATCTTCAGATTGTTCCTCTTCCTCATTTTCTTCAGATTCAGCCTCAGAGTCCATTTCCTTGCCAATGAATGCCCGAGCCTTCTTGGAGCTGCTCTTCTTGTGAGACGAAGACTTTGAGGATTTTGATGATGAAGATTTTGAGGACTTCTTTTTTTTCTTCGCATCATTAGAACTGTAATCCTTGTATTTCTTCTTCTTTGATTCCTTTTCCCACTAAGGACAATGTTGAATGTAATGTCCTGGTTTCTTGCACTTGTGACAAAGCCTCTTCTTATAGTCACTGGATGAGGAATCATTGCTCCTTGAGGGTTTTCCAAAGCGACCACGTCTTGAGAACTTCTGGAATTTCTTCACAAGCAGTGCTAGATCATGACTCAGTTCTTCAGGATCACCAAGGCTGCTACCAGAGTCTTCATCTTCGGACTCAGATACTACCTTGGCCTTCAGTGCACGTGATCTGCTATAGCTTGTACCGTAGAGATCTCTCTTCTCAGCAAACTGGAACTCATGAGTGTTTAGCCTCTCGAGGATATCAGCGGGGTCAAGTGACTTGTAATCACCACGCTCTTGTATCATCAGTGCCAGAGTGTCAAATGAGGAATCAAGCGATCTCAGCAATTTCTTCACCACCTCATGATCGGTGATGTCAGTGGCACCAAGTGCTTGAAGCTCGTTTGAGATGTCAGTGAAGCGGTTGAAGAGATTGCGAAGAACATCAACTCGAGAGTCACGCTGAGTTGAAACTCCTTCATTGACCTTGGATAGCCTATCCCAGATAAGCTTTGCAGTTTCCAAAGCACTCACTCTACCATACTGACCCTTACTCAGATGGCCACATATGATATTCTTCGCTTGGGAATCGAGTTGCTTGAATCTCTTCACATCGGTAGCGTTCAGTGAGGGAGTGACGGAGGGAACACCATTTTCCACAACGTACCAGAGATCATTATCAATTGCCTCAAGATGCATTCGCATCTTATTCTTCCAGTAGGGGTAGTCCGTCCCATCGAAGGTAGGACACCCAGCAGAGACCTTGATCATACCTGCGGTCGACATAACTAAAACTCCAGGCGGTTAAACCAAAATCACACAGAACAAGGGAGTACCTTGCTCTGATACCAATTGAAAGTGCGTTATATCGACTAGAGGGGGGGTGAATAGGCGATTTTTATGAAATTCTTCACTGAGGAATTTGCTAGTGAGGAAATTCCTTAGCAAAGAACTACTAGCAGCGGAATAAGTACTCAGATGAAAACATAACAGAATCCTAGCATAGTCATCATGATGAAATGAAGACAAACACTGAGTACAGAAAGCGTAAACATAGGATAACACAAGATGAAGACAAACAAACTGAAGAAATTGAACTGAGGAAATTGAGAAAGTCTTCAGTCAAAGTCTTCAGACACAGATATGATAAACAAACAGCACACTACTGAGGAAATGAAAGAGTTGAGGAAATAGAACCAGTAAGCTTGGTGAAGACAATGATTTGGTAGACCAGTTCCAACTGCTGTCTCAGTTGTACATCTGGTTGGAGCGGCTGAGTATTTAAACTCGAGGACACCTAGTCCCGGACACACAGTCCTCACCGTATTCTCCTTGAGCTAAGGACACACAGTCCTCTCCCAATCACTCGTGGTAAGTCTTCAGGTGACTTACAAACCTTCACAGACTTGGTCACTCGGCGATCCACAATTCCTCTTGGATGCTCTAGACCTTGACGCCTAACCGTCTGGAAGAAGCACAGTCTTCAAAGGTAACAAGCGTCGGATCCACGCAGGATCAATCTCTTAAGTGATGCTCAATCACTTTGGGTTTGTAGGTGTTTTGGGTTTGGGATTGGATTTTCCTCATTTGATGATTTTCGCTCAAAGTCCTCGGAGGATGGGTTGCTCTCAAATGACAAGTGTCAAGTTCACGCGGAGCAGCCAACCAGCTAGTGGTTGTAGGGGGCGGCTATTTATAGCCTAGAGAGCAGCCCGACATGATAAGACATAAATGCCCTTCAATGATATGACCATTGGATGGATAAGATATTTTGGAACAGCTGGCGCGCAGCACAGCAACGGTCGGAAATTTGAGGTACAAATTCCTCAGGGCTATCATGTTCCTCACTGTGTAGGCAATTCGCACTGGCGAATTCCTAACTCCTCAGTCAGAGCAAAGTCCTCAGTGACCAGAAGAACTGCGTCTCTGTCACTGAAGAAATTGACTGATCTGTATGAGATTTCCAATGGCTTCACTCGAAGGGATTGGTAGGTGTAGGATTTGAGTTGAGCATCACATGGAAATTTTCCCTTAGTATTTCCTCGACCCCCTTTAACAGTACGGTGTTTCCTATGACTCAAGAAAGAGAAAATGAAACTACGAAAACAAAAGTCTTCACGCTTCATGTTCCTCGAATGAATACCAAGTCTTCAAGGTCACACCAATTTCTTCACTTTCAAAGTCTTCAGAAAGTCTTCAGTATATCAAAGTCTTCAGTCGAAGAAATTCATTTTTAGGGGTCGACTTTCTCTGTAAATATCAAACTCCTCATAGACTTATAGACTTGTGTACACTCATAAACGCATTAGATACTTAACCTATAAGTCTTCAATACACCAAAATCACTAAGGGGCACTAGATGCACTTACAGTTGTGCATGATTTAAATACTTTGTGTGGTGAAGATAGAGCATAGCCAGACTATATGGTTTTGTAGGGATAACTTTCTTTGGCCATGTTATTTTGAGAAGACATAATTGCTTGGTTAGTATGCTTGAAGTATTATTATTTTTATGTCAACATAAACTTTTGTTTTGAATCTTTCGAATCTGAATATTCATACCACAATTAAGAAGATTTGCATTGAAATTATGCCAAGTAGCACTCCGCATCAAAAATTCTCTTTTTATCATTTTCCTACTCGAGGACGAGCAGGAATTAAGCTTGGGGATGCCTGATACGTCTCCAACGTATCTATAATTTTTTATTGCTCCATGCTATATTATTTACTGTTTTGGACTATATTGGGCTTTATTTTCCACTTTTATATTATTTTTGGGACTAATCTATTAACCGGAGGCCCAGCCCAAAATTGCTGCTTTTTGCCTATTTCAGAGTTTCGGAGAAACAGAATATCAAACGGAGTCCAAACGGAATAAAACCTTCGGGAACAAGATTTTCTCACCGAACATGATCCAGGAGACTTGGACCCCACTCCAAGGAGTCAAAGAGGTGGTCACGAGGGTGGGGGGCGCCCCCCCCTAGGGCGTGCCCCCTGCCTCGTGGGCCCCTCGGTGCTCCACCGACGTACTCCTTCCTCCTATATATACCTACGTACCCCCAAACGATCAGAATAGGAGCCAAAAACCTAATTCCACCGCCGCAACTTTCTGTATCCACGAGATCCCATCTTGGGGCCTGTTCCGGAGCTCCGCCGGAGAGGGCCGTCATCACGGAGGGCTTCTACATCATCCTAGCCCCTCCGATGAAGTGTGAGTAGTTCACCTCAGACCTTCGGGTCCATAGTTATTAGCTAGTTGGCTTCTTCTCTCTTTTTGGATCTCAATACAATGTTCTCCCCCTCTCTCGTGGGGACCTATTCGATGTAATCTTATTTTTGTGGTGTGTTTGTTGAGACCGATGAATTGTGGGTTTATGATCAAGTATATCTATGAATAATATATGAATCTTCTCCGAATTCTTTTATGTATGATTGGTTATCTTTGCAAGTCTCTTCGAATTATTAGTTTGGTTTGGCCTACTAGATTGGTTTTTCTTGCCATGGGAGAAGTGCTTAGCTTTGGGTTCAATCTTGCGGTGTCCTTTCCCAGTGACAGAAGGGGCAGCAAGGCACGTATTGTATTGTTGTCATCGAGAATAACAAGATGGGGTTTTATCATATTGCATGAAACTATCCCTCTACATCATGTCATCTTGCTTAAGGCGTTACTCTGTTTTTAACTTAATACTCTAGATGCATGCTAGATAGCGGTCGATGAGTGGAGTAATAGTAGTATATGCAGGCAGGAGTCGGTCTACTTGTCTCGGGCGTGATGCCTATATACATGATCATACCTAGATATTCTCATAACTATGTTCAATTCTGTCAATTGCTCAACAGTAATTTGTTCACCCATCGTAGAATACTTATGCTCTTGAGAGAAGCCACTAGTGAAACCTATGGCCCCCGGGTCTATTCTCATCATATCAATCTCCATCACTTTAATTTTGCTTTGCTTTTTACTTTTCACTTTGCATCTCTATATCAAAAATACCAAAAAAAATCTATCATCTCTATCAGATCTCACTCTCGTAAGTGACCGTGAAGGGATTGACAACCCCTAATCGCGTTGGTTGCAAGGAGCTATCGTTTTGTGCAGGTACGAGGGAGTTGAGCGTAGCCTCCTACTGGATTGATACCTTGGTTCCCAAAAACTGAGGGAAATACTTACGCTACTTTACTGCATCATCCTCTCCTCTTCGGGGAAAACCAACGCAGTGCTCAAGAGGTAGCAAAGGGCGCAACCGAGAAGGCAGGGGGCCCCTCCTGATCTTCCGATGATACATCAGCCATATAGAATCACACCTCCTTACACTTTTTTATCGTCTCGATAAACTTGCCCTTCAGCCAGTGGACATTGTTAAGCTTGCTGATCATGGCTCCCCTGCACTCCGTGAGATCGGAGTCGTTGTTGTGCGGTTTGGCGTAGAACATCTTTAGCGAGAAGCCCGAAGTGGGGATCTATGTTGAGGAAGGCGTCACGGAATGTGATGTAGGTGGCGATATGGAGGATTGAGTTCGGGGCGAGGTGGTGGAACTGGAGCCCGTAGAAGAATAATAGGCCCCAAAGAAATGGATAGAGGGGAAGCCCAAACCTCGGATGAGGTGGGACACGAACACGCCCTGCTCGCCCTCCCGGGGAGTTGGGATCCGGGAGGCTGAGCATATCTCATCCCAGCAAGGGGGCGCGGCTTTTGTTCACCCCCTGGGGCGGCAAATAGCCATTTGCTTGCAGCTCGGTGATGACACCTGTGGTGATGCAGGAATGCATCCACTGCCCTCTCTCGCTTGCGGTCATCTCCTCGGCCGTCTATGCGGCAGTGCTCTTCCCCTTGCCGGCCATCTTCTTGAAGGATTGAGGGAGTGGTTTGAGGGTGAGATGTAGCACAGGGCTCTGGGTGCTGGAGCTCGAGAAGTGTTGGGCGTTGGTGAAGGCAGGGAAGCGTGAGGTGAATTAGATTCATGCCTCCCTTTTTATAGCCCAGTAACAATACCAAGGGGCACCACACCGCATAGTGAATCCGCTTGTTCCCAATGAGATGTGCATTATATGCATGCGCGTTTCAAGGGATTTCGTTTATGATGTTGTTAAAAATCAGGAGTACGATCCCTTTATCGATGGGACGTGCCAGTAGAAACGGCCTCGAGCCGCGGTAAATTCAGCTTAATGGCTATTGATGGGACCTCTCGGTTCCACTGTAAGTGGTGGTGGTTCAGTTTTCGGGAAAAAGCTGTCAAAATATGACCCAATTGGCCCACTACTCCCACATGACAATCCTTCGCCGTTAAGTTAAGGGGGTCTTAGGATCCAATAAAAATACACTATTTTCATAAGGGGCCTTGTTAAAAGACGCCACAATTATCTAGAGTATATCTTTGCTCGGGTTTACACATGGCTACAGTAAAAGAGAAGGCCGAACATAAAAGGTTAATAAGGAGTTCGGGTCCCGAGGAGTACTCGGATATGGAACCAATTTGGAAGATCGAACTCGTCTACAAAGTCGAAGACCATAAAAAGAAGATGCCCTGAGGAGTGATTCAGGGTCCTTGGCTTGAAGACTAGTTCAGGGGCTACTGACGGTGTCCTGTATTAGTGGGTACTCACCGCATCGGCCTATCATTCATGGGCCAAGCCGAGGACCACCGACAATCGAAAAATGGGCCGCATAAGTTATGTCCCTCAGCGTACTGAAGATGGAATCCTCCGAAGACTTGGCGTATACTTCAAGGCATATTCAAATATTCGGCATGTTTATCTCTAAATGCAACCAACCATGTGTAACCCTAGGTACCCCCTCGGTCCCTATATAAGTCGAGGGTTTTAGTCTGTAGAGACATGTTAGATTCATTCATACGATCTCGAGGTAGATCATCCTATACTTTGTACCCTATCCATAATCAATACAATACAAGCAGCACGTAGGATTTTACCTCTTCGAGAGGGCACGAACCTGGGTAAACATTGTCTCTCTCTACTTCCTGTTACCATCAAGCCAAGATCACCAACTCGGGACCCCGTACCCGAGATCCGCCGAATTTAGCTCCGACACCCACCACCGCTAACTTTTGGAAATCTTAAAAAAAGTTGGCGCGGGTCACCGAAATATTGTTGTGGCAGGCAAATGTTTTTCCTGCCACTAGTGCATCACAAACCAATGGCAGGCAGCGGCCTGTCACCCGCCACTGTTGCTTTTATCCCAAGACTAAATTTGAAAAAAAAAAACTTACAACTGGGGGTGGTCAGTTTCGCCCTTCACTGTTGCCATATAGCAATGGCAAGCGAAATTTGGTATCCGTGGCGGATTCCCGCCGACATTCACCACCAATTTGAGTCCAACTATAAGCCTTTTTCAAGTAGTGGGTGTGGCTCATAGGAGCCGCACCAGAGCAAGACTGAATTAACAACAAAACCGTTTAAAAAATTAATAGCAAAAGGAAGGGGAAAACATTGAATGTTGTACGATCATCAAGTTCCAATTCAAAGATCAACAACGGAAAATCAACTTTTGATATCTGGCCACATAAGCCGTAGTGGAGATAACCCACTGTGCCAGGGTGGGCCAACAATGGGAACTGTTCATATAATTATTATTTATTCAATTTTCATTTCAAGGTGGGCCCTGGCACCCGGGCACCCCTAGCTCTGCCACTGCACGTAAGCCTCTGAAGACCAAGTTTAATGCCATTAAAATTTCGTTTGCACTAACACAAATTGTGCGTTTCCAAGGTGGGTTTGACGTCATATATGAATATTTTCTGCGAGGAGCATTAGTGACATACTTTGTCACAAATAAAAAAATTATACAATTATTAAATGCAATAAATGTCCCACTTCTAAGGGACACATTCCTTGGAGGGGATACAAGTAAAATGTTACAGATCTCCCAAAATTTGCCAAATACAACATAAGCAAAAAAATAACAACATAAGCATTTCATTCGGAAGTGTCGTCGGCAGTGCTCATAAATCCACCCAAGAAGCCAGCGCCATTGCAGCTCCCACATAGAATTTCACGCTTTCCTCTGCCATGTTTTAAATGAACCGACAGAAAACATTGGAAACTTAGATAATTTAATCCTAATAGAGTATTGTCAGTTAGAGCAAGACTTATTTTACCTGCAAAGCCAGCATAATCCTCCAGCTTTGAATCGGCCGCCAAAATGGTCTTCCAAATTCTCCCCACCTCCCTTGCATTGGGTGCATGCGATTGCGCCTGCCATTTGCCATAAGAATGTTACAACCGATTGGAATGAGCTCCTGTGGCATCGATCCACAGAAAATTGATCACGAGAAAAACTCCACCAAAATGCAATGAAGACTCTCAGATCCATTTGAAACATTGTTACACATTGATCGATACGGCATTCAATTTGCACTAAGACCGAATTAATCTTGCTATAGCTGAGCTTTTAACATGCTAAAAGTGCAGGGAGACATAAATTGCTTCAGAATAGATACATTTTTCCAAGAAGTGGTCTACAATCCACATTATTGCACTTCCAAGGTTTAACAAGTCGGTTCAGAGAATGATCAAATCATCAAACAACTCACACGTATACTGTATGCATTTGTTGGTAAAATATACCCCCTCTGTAAAGAAATATAAGACCTTTTCACTAGAATTAAGCCATGGTAGTACATAGCTATAATGAGTGCTCAGGTAAAATATGATACTACAAAATTCTCACTTCAGAAGCATGGAACTGGGTCACAGAGCACAAAGATTGCTAATGCTAACCACAGTTCACATATCCATTTGGTAAAAGAGTTTAATTTTGTGAGGAAAACAGATTAAAGAGTGATAATAAAAGATTTCCAAGTGTCGTGAGAACACCGTATATCAAACACATGATCACCCTTTATTTATATAACAATGGAGGAAAACCCAACAGTGAAAGGGTCCAAACCCCATCACTTCGGTTTCAGCGCTCACTTGTGGAACAAGGAGCTACATGGAGTTGTTGTGTTCTTTGAGCCGAACCTGTGAGAATTTCTTCTCGCAGCATATTCTTATAGATTTTGTGGTTTACGCAAACAGTACAACAACACGAAACAGAAGAAAGCAAAGAAAAATACAGCAGTGTCAAGAGGCACAAGGAGTACCCATTGCCTTCTAGTGTGTGTACTATCTAAAGGCTTGAGCCGAGTCAGTGAACTGGCTATATTTTTTCTTCTTTGCCTTGTGAACCACCCAATTCAGCTCCTCTTTGAATTTCTTCCCGCAAGAATAC
This sequence comes from Aegilops umbellulata, assembly GCA_032464435.1. Classification (NCBI taxonomy): domain Eukaryota; kingdom Viridiplantae; phylum Streptophyta; class Magnoliopsida; order Poales; family Poaceae; genus Aegilops; species Aegilops umbellulata. The sequence continues at coordinate 296,298,282 of CP136060.1, forward strand.
AGGATTGGCTCAAGCCCTGTGAAGATGAAGTGATTCCTGGTGTTCCAAATGGCCCAGGAGATCAGAATAACAATCTCTAAGAAAAAAAAAGGCACCTAAAGATGATTTTTAAGCTGACTGAGCTGCTCTTGGATGGTGCCAGCCATGCACCGGCATCCAAGTTGGGCATAAGTGTCTCCAGCAAACTTGTGCAACATGGCAGTGGAAGAACAGGTGATCTCTAGTTTCAAGCACCCTTACCAGACATGACACGAGTGTAATTAGGGATGAAGAAATGTTTTTCTCTAAAGTAACTGTCTGGTGTTCAACCTATTGTGTATGAGAAGCCAGTAAAAGTTTTTGTGTCTGAGTGGGCAACAAGTACTCCAAAGCCGCTTACTTAATAGCACGAATAACCTGCACATCTTCCAAAATGAATTGGTACGCCTTAGAGACCTTGTATGACAGAGCACCAGGTGGAAACTGCCACACATCCTATGCATTGAGCTATTTGGACGAGTACTCAACACTAGAGATCTTGTACCCTATTGCATCCACATTTCAACATAAGCTATCCCACCTAATCGAAAGTACCACTCCCTCCATTCACTTTTATAAGTCGTTTCAGACAACTGAAAATGAGCTACTTTGCACCCTGTCTGAAATGTCTTCAAGGCCTTATAAAAGTGAACAGAGGGAGTAGTTTAATGCTACTAATCTTATCACCATTTCAAATATTTCTTACCATACATACTGATTGTTCCAGATTGCTTTATATGATAGTTACGGGTTGGGTACCTTGTAGTTTAAACTTTAAACAGAAGAAGACGGCTGGCTTACCGTTCCCTTCACAGGCAGTGCAAACAAGACTGTATGCCTTCTTTTTGGTAGCTTCGGGCTTCTTTTCGTCCTGGTCCTTTGCTGCTGCCTGTGTGGATGGAAAGATTTCAGAATTGAGGTACAATGTTACCATGGAGTGAATTACTGATTCTTTGCATGGTATACTACAACGTAGCTGCAAGAAACAAAACAGAGGCACCGCACCACAACTCTAGGTGGAACTCATAGCTATGCACCCCCAGTTCAACGGACAGAAAAGTAATTCAAGAATACTGGCAGCAGCGTAGGGAGGGAGGAGAGACGGGAAAGGCGGTGCTGCAGACCTTGGCCTTGAGGGAATGGAGCCTGGAGCAGCGAGAGATGGGGCGGAGGAAGAGAACGGGAGGAGGCGAGGCTCTAAGGGCGGCCGGAGGGGAGGTGACGGTGGCCGTGAGGCCGGAGGTGGCCGCCATTCGAGAACGGCGTGTGCGAGGGAGGGAGGGAGCTGAGAGTTTGGAGAGTCGAGATGGGCGGCCAACAAGATAGAGGAGAGGAGGCCAATCCACCGCGATAAGGGAGGTGCAGGAGCGAACGGATGGTCGCTGATGGGCACTTTTGGAGTGAAGCTTTGCAGGAGCGACCAAGCCCCAAGGGAAGGGATTGGCGAGAGATATTTGTTGTCCAAGTAAACAGCGAGTTACACCGGGCGTATCGATGGATTTTACGGGAAAACGCCACTGTAAACTGAAAAGCTTTCGCAACTCATTTGTTAGTGTCAGGTCAAAAAAAAAAAACTCGGCATGCGGGTGCTGTCCCCACTTGCATCTCCCGCCGGACGGTAGGCGAAGACATTGAAGGTTGGGAGTGGCTTTGCCCGTTTAATACATCGTCATGCAACTTCGAGGTATGATCTAAACACGTGCATATTTGTGAAAACAAATACGGTTCAGATTTGAAATCGTATTACTCGAATCTTAGTGATAAGGTTTAAGCATAATAAAAGCAACTTCAATGGGGCGACCCATTTCGTCCGCCTGCATCCGTTTGGATCGGCGCGGACAAAAATGACGGCCCAACGCGCTGACCCAAATGGACGCGCGTCCGTTTTTCGTCCGCGGGCGACCCATTCCAGGCTCATTTTTAAACCGGATTTGCGTCGACGCGGACACGAGACGGACGCGCGCGCGCCTACTCCTCTCTCGGGTCCGCCTGTCGGTGGCAGCCACAACCATTTCCCCCCATTTTCCCAAAAAACGCTCCCGCCAGCGCGCGCCCCCGCCCCCAACCAGCGATGGAGGACGCCATCGACCTCGACCTCGACCTCGACGCCGTCGCCGGCCTCGCCTCCCTCGCCTCGTCTGGCGCCGTCGCCCCCTCCGGGAAAGGCAAGCCTCGTGCGGCGCGCAAGACCGCGGCGACCAAGCCGAAGAAGGCGCTGACACCCGAACAGCGGGCAAGGGAGTCGGCCAAGAGGAAGGGTCAGAGGCACGCCGCGGACGCGAGGGGTGAGGCCGTTGCGCAGGCCGCCGCCGCCGCCGTGCAGCAGGAATTCACCAACGCCCGCGTCGCCGCTGCAACGAGGGAGGCGCTCTACATGCTTGGGGTAAACCCTAGCCAGCACAGCCTCGTCCAAGCCGCCGTCGCCGCGGCCAGCACCGGCTCGTCGGTATTTCCTCGGATGGTGATGCCCGACTCACCCCGCGCATCGGCTTGCAACCCGGTCCCCATCTTCCACGTCTACCCGCAGGCCTCCCGCCTCTCCGGGGAGTGCTCACCCGACGTGAGCGTGGTCGCGCCTTCCACACCCGCGCCCGCGCCCATCGACCTCAACGCCACCCCGGTGGTCGGTGGCTCGTCGTCCGGCGGCGCGAGGAAACGGCGCGACAGACGCCGGCCGGCGGTCTCCCGGACGCCCGCAACCTGTTCGAGGAAATGCCGTCCGCCGTCGACGAGGACTACATGCAACACCTCATCTTTGAGGGTGGTACGTCAGGCGCTGGCTACGATCCTGAGGAGACGCAAAGCCAGGACGGCCGCGGGGCGTTCACGCCGGCCGCTGGCTATGATCCCGATCAGGCGGCCTTCATGCGTGCTCAGGTCGGCGTTGACCTGGACGGCTTCCCCCTCGACCACGAGTACCCGGACGACTATGGGCTAGAGGAAGAGGACGAGTGCGACATCGAAGTGGAGCCTTTGTTCGAGGACGAGCTCGCCAACCAAACCGCCGGTCCTAAGCCGAAGCGTGAGCAAACGCACGAAGGCGTACACAGCTGCCGAGGACAAGTTTCTATGCGAGTGTTGGCGAGACATTGGACAAGACCCAAAGACAGGCGCCGAGCAAAAGCATTCAACCTTTTGGACTCGTGTGCACCGCGAGTTTCATGAGCGCAAGAAGTTTCCACCCTACCAATTTGTGAGCACGCGCGGGTGGGTCTCCATTTCCAAGCGGTGAAGGGTAATCCAACAAGAGTGCAACAAGTTTTATGCCACCCTTGAGAGTGTCAAGGTCCGCCCCGTGAGCGGCATCGGCGTGCAAGACATGGTATGATAGCAAGCAAGTCGGCCTCTTTTGTGCCATCAAGATCATTCTTTTACGTCTTCATTTGCTATCACTTGCCTTGCCCATATGCTTGCATGGAAACATTTTGTAGGCATTTCAAGCTTTGGATGCATTCAAGGTTCAACACAATGGCAAGTGTTTCAACCTCTCCCATTGCTATCGGGTCATCAAGGACGAAGAGAAGTTCAAGGCACAATATGCCGCGCTCAAGGCACGTGGGGGGAAGGGCGCCGTGGAGGATGTTGGGGAGGGCGAGCCGGCACGACCACGAGGGAAGACCAACTCCAAGAAGGAGGACAAGCGAGATGCGGCCACCAACGCCTTGATCGCAAGCGTGGACGGCATGATGAATAAGAAGGACTCAAGGGAGGAGGAGCGCCGACGTTTCAAAGAAGAGCAAATGAGCGCTTTCATGGAAATCCAAAGGAGGAGGCTTGAGCTTGACGCCGAGAAGCAAGGCAAGATGTTCGAGCTCGAGGCCGAGAAGCAAGCCAAGATGCTAGAGATCGAGGCCGCCAACGCCAAGACAAAGGCGAAAGAAGTGGATCTTGCAAGCATGATGACCGGGGTGGAGATCATGAAGGTGGATCTCAACGCCTTGTCGCCAAGGAAGAGGCCGTGGTTTGAGAAGATGTAGGCCGACATGCTCAAGTTCCAGGACGACTGATCTATGGCGTCGAGGGCCATCTTTTTGTATGCCGGCAGGTGTGTCGGCATGACCACGGGAGCCGCGATGGCGTGGTCGAACTCCAAGTCCCACCATTTTTTGTGTGCTGGCATGTGTGCCGGCCGGCTGGCGAGCGAGTGCGCCAGCATGAACTGTGGTATTTTCTGAAGCCGGCATTGTATGCCGGTGCTGGCATGGTGCCGGCATGAGAGATGGCCGCTGGCATGATCGGCCGCGGGCCTTTTTTAATTCAAAAGTTGAATGCGAACATGAAATGGATCGGCGCGTTGGGTGCATCGCCGACCCAAATGCAAAACTGGGCGGACGTCGGGCGGGCGGTCGACCCAAGCGGACAAAAAGCGGACAAATGCACCGTCCGTTCGGGTCGCCCCATTGGAGTTGCTTTAAAGTCATAGCAACGTAAATCTCAAAACGTAGATGACACTAGGCATCGAGACCTAACAAATCTAATAGTTATTACATAATGGATTTTATCCAATTCTCATCCATCTACTTGTTTGGTGGGCATGATAATTTCTCAAGAAAGCTACACTCTCAAAATTTCTACAATGTAAGGCGGTCTCGAATTTTAAGCCTAACTTTGACCATTCAATTTCTAAGACCTTGTTTGAAATTTCATATTAAGTTTGATACCAAGGAATTGGAATTGTGTGTGATCAATACCAACCATTTGGATGGCGACCGAACTGAAAATCAATTGTGGGCTCAATTCCATGGACAATTAGGAGCACCCCAACCTAATAAAGAGACCCATATATATATATGAATCCCTTGGAATCACCCTCCTCGTGTTTTTCCTCACTAGACGTCCAGAAGGCCGCTTCTACTGACCACCTTGCTACTCACATCCATCGACCATGTTGCTTTCCGTTCTACCCATCACCTTGCTGCAACTTCCCTGTTGCCAACGCCACCATAACTTCACCACGCTAACACCACCCTCTTCGAGGCACCGCCTCTTCATCTTTATGTTGTCGCCACCATCTCATCGTCTACTCGTTGAATCCTCTCCCCATCAGCGGCACCATCATGCTGGTTGGCCACTATCGAAAAAATAAGAGTAAAATACATTGGAGGTCCTAAAAGCATTCCAAGTGTGTCAAGTAGGTCCTAAAAGTTTAAAATCGTTCACCGCGAGTCCTAAATGTGTGTAAATCGTTCATCGCGGTTCTAAAAGAATTCCAAGTGTATCAAGTAGGTCCTAAAAGTCGTGCGTAAAATACACATATAAGACCCGTGGTGGACGATTTCAAACTTTTAGGACCTACTTGACACACTTGGGATAGTTTTAGGACCTCTGATGTATTTAAGTTGACCATCCAATAAACACTAATATGGAACTTTTTATCTTTCCTCGCTCTTGTTGTTCGTTGTTGCGTGTCATATTATGATGTTTAGGAACAAGAGGTGTCAGGTTCTCTTTCGGATAGGCCCTATTAGGAGAAGAAAGGTTGAGGTTACCTTTTTTTCTCCAAATGGCTCACATGTTGCATTTGCTCTCAACCGGTAACCTCCTTCGAATTCTTCGTTTACACCCTCTCTGTTGGCATTGGCATTGGTTCTAGAGCAAGGACCTTATTGGCTCAAAGGAGATGAAAGGACTATTCTATTACTAACTGATGACATTGGGGGCTTACTTATCTTCTCCACTACAGATATTGAATGGCATGTTGGTAGGATAGCGGTGGAGGAGGAAAAAGAAGTAGAGTTAGGTTTTGTTGTGTGTAAGCTCTTGATCGAATGTGTGCTCATTCACAACGTATCTTTCTTATCCAATTGCTTCTTCTGAAAATGTGGCGTCGACTAAACTTTTGTATTCTTCCTTCATGGCTCCTCGTGTTGCTACAAATAGAAATTCTTTGGGCCTTGCTCATACAATCCTTCGGGACTAATATTGTACATTCTAACATGGTTTCGCGAACACGTCAAGTCTTACCTTGCTACTTGGCAATTCAAAGTCTAAATCCAATCATTAAGACACATCTGGATCCTAGTGGAGATGGTTGAATCGCTAACAAAGACAAGGGGGTTGCGGGCAGGAGGTGAAGGCCAAAATAAGAAGTGTGTCTACCCAGTAAGGAAGCGGATAAAAAGGTGTTGTCATCTATCTTGACTATACCTGGCCATAGGAAACCCGACCCAACCTGACCCAACCCAAAAAAGCCCGGCCTGACTCGGCCCAGTCTTGCCCACGTGTCGGGGTTGGTCCTAAGATCTAGGGGCGACGGTTGGTCCCGGTCGGGCTTGGGCATGTCATATTTGTGATTTAGGGAAAGGGCCCAGCCCAAGGCCCGACGGGCTTTTCCACTGATGAGTCGGGCTTGGGCCTGAAATGTAGGCCCGACGACCGGGCCAGGCCCGGGCCTAGGTTTTCTGCTACGGGCTTTGTTAGGCCTGGACCGAAGCCCGGCCTAGCCCAACATATGGCCAGGTATAATCTTGACTTTCTAGGCATTGGAAATGAAGGCCGAAGTTAGGACTCTTGGGAGCATATAATATAATCCTAGGAGTAGACTGGATGAGGAAATCCCCTATTATTTCAACAAGTCTCTAATATGGAACATTGTTTTTTTCAAGTAAAAATCCCTACTAGGCCTTTTTGTTTGGGCAGTACTATGTGTCGGTGCGCTGGCGCAAATTTGGGTCGGTCCGCACACAGTCGTGCGATCTAGCGCACAGCAGCCGTCTGATATTATGCCCCACATCATCATCTTCTTCCCACATTCTCCTGTCGCTAAAGCATACAACAGCCGTATAGCGCGGGCATCGCCCACCCATCGTAGCATGTCACAGAAACCAAAAGAAGGCGTCGTTCATGGCGCGCCGCTCACAACGGCAGGGCCGCCTTGAAGGAAATATGCCCTAGAGGCAATAATAAAGTTGTTATTTATATTTCCTTATATCATGATAAATGTTTATTATTCATGCTAGAATTGTATTAACCGGAAACTTAGTACATGTGTGAATATATAGACACACAGAGTGTCACTAGTATGCCTCTACTTTACTAGCTCGTTAATCAAAGATTTAAGTTTCCTAGCCATGGACAAAGAGTTGTCATTTGACTTGACCCATCCATTAGCTTAGCACGATGATCGTTTAGTTTGTTGATATTGCTTTCTTCATAACTTATACATGTTCCTATGACTATGAGATCATGCAACTCCCGAATACCGGAGGAACACTTAGTGTTCTATCAAACGTCACAACGTAACTAGGTGACTATAAAGATGGTCTACAGGTGTCTCAGATGGTGTTTGTTGAGTTGGCATAGATCGAGATTAGGATTTGTCACTCCGAGTATCGGAGAGGTATCTCTGGGCCCTCTCGATAATGCACATCACTATAAGCCTTGCAAGCATTGTGACTAATGAGTTAGTTACGGAATGATGCATTACGGAACGAGTAAATAGACTTGCCGGTAACGAGATTGAACTAGGTATGATGATACCGACGATCAAATCTCGAGCAAGTAACATACCGATGGCAAAGGGAACAACGTGTGTTATTATGCGGTTTGACCGATAAAGATCTTCATAGAATATGTAGGAGCCAATATGAGCATCCAGGTTCCGTTATTGGTTATTGACCGGAGATGAGTCTCGGTCATGTCTACATAGTTCTCGAACCCGTAGGGTCCGCACGCTTAACGTTCGGTGACGATCGGTATTATGAGTTTATGTGTTTTGATGTACCGAAGGTTGTTCGGAGTCCGGAATGAGATCAGGGACATGACGAGGAGTCTTGAAATGTTTGAGATATAAAGATATATATATTGGAAGGCCATATTCGGACATCGGAAAGGTTCTAAGTGGTTCGGGTATTTATCGGAGTACCGGAGAGTTACAGGAATTCGCCGGGGAGTATGGGCCTTATTGGGCTTTAGGGGAGAGAGAGAGGGGCTGCCTAGGGCAGGACCCCCCCCCCAAGGCCTAGTCCGAATTGGACTATGGGGAGGGGCAGCGCCCCCTCCTTCCTTCTCTTCTCTCTTCCCCTTCCTTCTCTCCTACTCCTACTACTTGGAAGGGGGGAATCCTACTCCCAATGGGAGTAGGACTCCTCAAGGCGCGCCATAGTAGAGGGTCGGCCCTCCCCCTCCTCCACTCCTTTATATACGGGGGAGGGGCCACCCCATAGACACACAAGTTGATCATTGATCTCTTAGCCGTGTGCGGTGCCCCCCTCCACCATAAGCCCTGCGCCGGTAGTTTCATCATCACCGTCATCACACCTCGTGCTGACGAAGCTCTCCCTCGACACTCTACTGGATCGTAAGTTCGTGGGACGTCACCGAGCTGAACGTGTGCAGATCACGGAGGTGTCGTACGTTCGGTATTAGGATCGGTCGATCGTGAAGACGTACGACTACATCAACCGCGTTGTCATAACGCTTCCGTTTTCTGTCTACGAGGATACGTGGACAACACTCTCCCCTCTCGTTGATGCATCACCATGATCTTGCGTGTGCGTAGGATTTTTTTTTAATTACTACGTTCCCAACATGCATGTCGTCTCCGACGACAGCGCTCGTTGTCAATTTCAATTGGAGATCCCGTCGACGACCCCCCGTTGGGAACTTCCCCCTCGACCGGTTGCAACTCTGGCCATTGATGCTCCATGGTTGCAGCCCCACGGTGCGCCGCCAGCCGGCCCTCGTCGTCGACGCATGAGTTTCCGCCAACGAGGACAGTCAGTCACGCCGTGAATGGGATGTAGCAAAAAAACATCGGTCATAGCAAAAAGCAAAGGCGATTGCAGCAAAAATCATCATCGTCGTTGTCTCATCCACAGCTCTGCCGTGAATGGATGTAGCAAATCATCCCGCCGGTCGTAACAAAAAAAAAGATTACGATTGTAGCGAAATTATCATCGCCCCGTTGTCGTAGGTCACAGCTCTGTCGTGAACGGCCGTAGCAAAAAAAACGCTGGACGTAGCAAAAACTAAGGACGGTTGCAGCAAAAAATGGATGGATGGATGTAGCTTAGGCATGGATGGATGTAGCAAGAACCCTGGCCGGCTGTAGAAAACGGATTTCTCTGTGGTTTGGTTGAAGCTTTTTTCATCTAGCATTGGAGCATTTTGTGTCAACGGTTGAAGCTTTCCCCGATTAACAGTGTCGGTTGAAGCTCTTTTCTATCTAGGGTTTGAAGCTATTTTTGTCAGTGATTGCAGCAAAAAAAGGATACGACGGTTCCAACATTGCCTTCACCTGTCATGCATCAATGCTCACGGTCGTTACACCCCTCGTCGATCGCCATTGCAACATGCATCTCGGTCACCAATGCAGCTCACGTGTGCCCATAGGTGGGGGTGCCGTTGGCTATGGTCATCTTCTCCGCCCGTGGTGAGTCCCCTAGCAACAGGCGGCAGCAGTTGGTCTCCAGCAGCAGGCAATGGCGGTTGGTCTCCAGCAGGAGCCCCGGGTTTCATGAAGGTCAGGGGAAGATGGGGGGCAATGAAAAAATGGGAATGGATAAGAGGAAGAAAGGTGGAAGAAGATAAAGCAGAGAGAAAAAACAGAGCGTGCGATGGGAGAGCGAGTCGCGGGGCGTACGATGTGCAGGAATTGAACACTGCGCGTGCAACCACCCGATAACTTCGACCGGCGCGCCGTCTACAAGTGTTTTCCATTTTGTTTCCCCCCTCCGGCTGCCGTAGCCGCCTTCCTTAACAAGCCCTCAAGCCTACTTTGCGCCACCATCCTCATATAAGCTTATGGGTTGACCCCAAAGGCCGAATTCAATGGTACAAAAGGCTTTAATAAGGCTCATCGGTTGTCAACGCAGCCACCTATTCTTCTCCATACTCATCCTTCAAGTTTATATATAGTAGGACCCTTCCCAAGTCTTGTACCAAGCAGGGAGAGGTAGTGTATAGTACCCGAGAACACAACTAAGATTAATTTCTTGGAAGCTAAGATAATCATATAAAGATGATGATTATCTCAACGGTTAGAGGCTCTAGGTCTTGATTTGACTAATGGTTGCGGTGGTAAAAGGCACACTTAAGCATTATGGCAGTTTTAATAATAAAACTACCATGCAAGACAAATGAAGTATATGTGAACACTTTGCTTACAATTGGTCCTATGTGCAAAATGATTTATTTTATTTTTGAGAATTTTATGTGCAAAATGAATTGATACACCTGATGTAACCAGCACAAGATATACACATTCATAACACAAATCAAGGCATACCGCGACCTGTCTCCCGTTCCCAGTGCAACTCCTAAATAGGCCTTGGTGAAACATGAGCAGAACTTGTGTTTCTTCCAGCTCTGCCAATGACGACATTTTCATTGATGTTTCGGGCCATCGTGCAATGTAGTGGGTTCCACTGAAAGCTCATATTGTCGTGATGGCTCTGGTTATACCCACAACTCCTGGACCACAAGGGTCGGCCAATGCATGTGAGCAACAGCTGCCGAGCAACCTGAAATCCTTATGTTGGCATATACTCCACCCGACCAGGCTTGAGGGTATAACCCAACCGAGAAGCAACCCAAAAGAACCAAATAATCAGATCAGCTTTGACATAACCCAGCTGCTCACTGAACCAAAATAATACCACCATCCAATGCATAGTGGACTTGTTCATTTCAGAACATTGCAAATGTCATCACAGTTGAGGAAACAGTACGGGTAGTTTAATATTACAGGCTTGACCTGCACCGTCTTAACTAGATTTTTCTTTCCAGAGCATCAGTCCCACAAGGATGAACTAGTACCGTCCATCATCCCTACCATGAAGAGCAGCGCGCCGGTCATCTCGACCCTCGCCGGGGTATGGATCACTTCCTGGCCTGTAAACACGGCCACGCCCACGTCCACGCCCGCGCCCAGCATCCAACCGCCCCCGACCTACATATGAACCACCATACTCTAGGTCTGGTCGACCTCTGCCCAAGAAAGCACCCTTCATTGGTCTGTTACCTGCAGGAGATCTGCTTCTGTCCCGCATATCGCTCCCCCAGCTCCCCTGAGATCGGCTCCTGTCAAGATACAACCCACCATGTGGACGCTCCCTCTGCTTGTACTCCGCAGCAGACCACTCAAACTTCACAGGGTCACGCAACTCACGTTCACCACGGAAACCCCTTTCCCTCTGCAACGGATCTGGAAATCGTCCTACACGATCTGGAGGCGATCTAGCTGGATAACTTCTAGGATCACCCACACCCCAATCACGGGGTGCTGGCTTGTACCTGGCCATTTCTCTTGGAGGGGCACGATCACTTGGTGGACTAAGCGGCCTTGCAGGCACTCGTGGAGGAGAGTCAAAGTAACCCCTGTGAGGACTGCGACTAGACTCATAGCGGTGTTTGTTGCAGTTGTTACAGTGGCTTCTTCGAGCAAAGTTGAGGTTTCCACAGCTGAAATAAAAAGCAATGAAAACATTTAAGTTAAGGCAAGCAAGATTGAGTGCGGTAATTACGATAAGCTGAAAAACATTAACTTCAGGCAAGCAAGATTAAGTGCAGTAATTACGATAAGCTGAAAAACAATATACCTCGGATTCTGGCATATCCAATCACCTTCTCTTGGTGAAAGATTTGGATCATTCCTGTGAACATATTCTCCATCAATTAGAATGAACTCCTTTCCAGGACCATTATAGCCCCCCCTTCCGTGCGACCTGCCTCCTCTTCCATATGGTGGAGAAACATCTCGGAACCTTGCACCTCCTCTACCAACCCCTTCATATCCCCTACCACCCCCTTCATATCCCCTACCACCCCTTGCATATCCTCTACCATTCCCTTCATAGCCATGGGTGTAACGTGGACCAATAGCGTCATCAAAGTTGCTGCTTTCTAATCTGCGTTGGCGCGGAGGTGATGGTCCAGCATGCATGCCATATCCTGCAAAGAAAGTAACAGCAATTCCAAATAAACATTAGAAGACACGAACATGAATATTCAGCAAAGAAGTGCTTACTCCAGCCACATGGGGTTGAAACAGGCAAAACCCATCTGGAGAACCACTTGCAACAAAATTACTCTCAACATACCGAATGAGGTAGTAATTGCAAAGGCCAATATTTCTTAAGAAAGCTCTGAGAAGGAAATACCGTTGAAACTGCTGCTCAACCCAAAACACAACTATCTGTTCATGACTACACATTCAGATATTGTAATCAGATTCTGCTAAGAAAAGCTTATCTCCATGTGAGCCAGTAACAGCCCCATAACTTCACACAAAGTGAGGAACTCTCAACCATTCATCATGCCAATGCATATGCACCAAGCAGTACAGCGCAGCAGTTCGCCAATGGTATCTTGGAGAGTAAAGTATGCAGTCAGCCTAAAACACAGGGGTTTCTCTTCCAAGACCCTCCATATAAGGCTAGCTTATTGGGCATTATTAGGCTAATCCTCCATTTAAAGTTAAAGAGAAGTTCCTACATGAAGAAGGCATAAGCAACAGGCAGCAGGAATCCTATGTTACTTCCTACCATATGTTGTCTTCCTGCAAAGGCTACCAAGTTTTCTGTCTGCTTCAATCTTCTCTGTACCATCAAACAAACTCGCAATCTTACTAGCACATAGGGTCTTGGACAATGAAATATCAGTTGTCCATATCAAAAAGTAGACAATTCAGTATCCAAACATCATGCAGATGCCTAATGCCGAAGTCCCTGTACCGATTGATGATATTAACTGCTGCACTCGCTGATGGACTCTATGCTGGTATCCACAGTGCACTTTCCTTGACCGAATCTCCAACAACTTGTTGGGAAAACAGTCAAAAGAACATCATTATGCTACTTCCAAAATGTATCCCACGACTTAATTCATTGTAAAGTTATCAGAATTACCAAATACTCAAAATGGAGTTGGTCAGGTCGTATTGATGCAACAAGACACAACTCAGATTCATGTTAACTCCAAAAACTCAGGCAGCGCAAAAACACTGACCACGGCTTCCTCGACACTACCTCAAATTCAACACGACTCTTCGTATCTCAAAAGCTCAAAAGGAGCAGTTGGTCAGGTCCAACAATTGATCTTGGCAAGATGTGACTCCTCATATTCATATCAATGGATGATCCCTAATGCTGAAGTCCCTGTACCAATTGATGATATCAACTGCTGCACTTGCTGATGTCCTTTATTCCGGTATCTGCAGCGCGTTTTTCTCAACCAAATCCCCATCAACTTTTTGAAAAGATGGCCAGACGATCGCCATGATGCTAATTCCAAAATGTAGCTCATGACATAACTTATTGTGAAGTTATCAGAATTGCCAAATACTCAAAATGGAGGAGTTGGTCAGGTTGTATTGATGCAACAAGACACAACTCAGATTCATATTAAAGGAATTCCTAAATATCCACGTGGCAAGTTAATTTCAACAAGACTTGTAGCTCTCAGACAAGTATGTAACCACAGCTGCATCAATACAATTCAGGTCCTCAGCCCTTCCTTGTTTTGCCACTTATCACAACTCCAACCTTGTCAGGGTTCACCGATTGCACAGCAACTGAGTTGTTATGTCATCCACATTAAATGCCAAAAAGGCTAAACCAACAAGCAGACATTGCCATAAGAAGCGTCAATACTAAGATCCTGTCTCCTATGCAGCCAAGTTGAAAACTGTTACAGTAGAACAGCCAATTCCATACTTCATTTGATACTTAGAGGGGGTTGCAGTGCTTGGCCATAATACTGAATATCCAAGCCAGTAAAGAATTAGATAATATCTACAAACTACAATCGCTTGAAAGTCAAAACAAATCAGGTGATTTTGCAGTTCCGTCGTGCATTATGTTCCTACATATAGTGGTTTAATGCTGAAACTAAATATTCCTACATCGTATATAGGAATTTGAACTAGTCGCATCAAAAGAGAAGGCAGAGTTGACATTGACAAGTTACTAAAAATCAATCTTGCCATAGAACATCAGACATGGTAAAGAAAAAATGGATAGAATCACATACAAAATTATGAATAATCATAGAAATTATATACATGGCCATGAATAAAAACAAAAGCCAGAGCAAATGCTGGCAACAAAGAATAAACCTCTTAAAATATTTGACCAAACTTCCTAAAAATTACTCTGAACTTTAGCATGGTGAAAATTTCATGTAATCAAAGACCAAATGTTTAAATCTGAAACCCATTAATGCGATTCTATACTTATGTAAGTCTGACAAGAGAAGTAGATCAAACCATAACTAAAGGGCTTAAGGAATCAAGGCATCCATTAAGAGAAATCAAGTAATGCAACATTAAATAAAAGCAAACCAAACAGTATGTATAGGGGTTCTCAAGGTAAGGTACACATGGCACCCAACTCACTCAAAAAAGGAATCATAACTGATGTAAAGAACACAATTTAGCATGCAAAAATGCCTGCACCAAGCTCAAGATGAAACATTTATGGAGAATGAGATCATATTCATAGCTATCATGTTAGCTGTTTCACTCAGATGATCTTTTATAAATAGATATATACATCATTTACAAATGTTCTCTAGGTGCAGATCCTCTGATAGGTAAATTCTGATTTAACATTAGCAAGCAAGGGACCACAGCAGTAGAGTACATATCAGATATAGCACCAATCAAAGATTTTGCCAAGAGAACTTACGTCAGAATGTGCTTATGCAAACTATGCATAGAAAAACTACTCCCTCCGTTTCATATTAGTTGTCGCTGAAATGGATGTACCTAGACATATTTCAGTGCTAGATACATCCATTTGAGCGAAAACTAATATGGGACTGAGGGAGTACAATCTACAGCAACTTTGACTGCAAATAATTAAGCGAAGCGTATCTAACCAGCACATAAAACTGGTTATGATTATGCAGATGCAGATTTGGCATAACCTGAGGCGTATGTCAACAGAAGCGATTTACCAAGATTCTTTCCCAAACATGTTCAAAGCCTTCATCAACCTTTCAATCAAACCAACCCAAACAGATAAACAAGGCAAATACCTCACATATATCGCCATATATACAATCGAAGGATTACCAATTATCAGCTGAAGACAAGGAATCGTCAATTCATGATGTACACCTTGAATTATCTAACGACCAAACTGATAAACAAGGCAGACAGACTGCATCTTGAATCATCTAACGACCGAACGGAACATACAACATCGAAGAATAACATAGCAGCTTAAGGGGCCAGAAGAATCCAAAAGAAACAGATCTAAAGAAAGTTGGGTGATTCGAGGATTTTCAACCGACCTTGCGGCTCGTCGTAGAATCGTGGGGGGCGAGGCTGGTAACCAGGTGGACTGAAGCGGCGACGCTGGGGGGGCGGCGGGCTGCCAGGGCGGCGCCTCGCAGGGGGCGGCGGCGACCGGCGCCTCTCCCTGATCCGGGGGTCCGGCGACGAGAACTCGCGACGGCGACGCGGGAGCGAAGACCCGCGGCGGCGACCCTGGGCGTCGCCGACGGGGGAGGGGGACGAACGGGCAGGGGACGGGGAGGACGCGCCGTTATCCTGCGGCGGCGGCGGCGACGGCCTGACGACTAGGCTGCTGAGGGGCGCGCGCGCGGGCTGCGGCGGCGGCGGCGCGGGCTCTTCGGGCTCGGCATCCGACCCCGGGGCGCTCCGCTGCGGGGAGGACTCGTAGTCCTCGTCGTCGTCAGGGTCGTCGCCTCTGCCGCGCGGCCGCATCTCGCTCGGCGTGTCGTTGCGGTGTGCGGCGCCTCTAGGGTTCGGAGGGGGAGGGGGAGGGGGAGGAGAGAGGTTGCGGGGACAACAAGTTTGCGACGACCGTAGGAGAGGGGTCAAGCCGCCAACGACTCGAGGGGGTGGTGCGAGCGGACTGGAGATCTCGTCCAATGTGGTTTTCAATGGCTGACCACGTCCACCGTTGGATGAGGGGGGTTGTTAGGGTCTTCACGACGCGGTTGATTCTGGCCGTTGATATGTGTGTAAGCTTGTCGCAAAGGCAAATCGCCTCAAAGGAATCCTGCTGGAGATAATGTCGGACAATTAGGGGCCGTTCGGAATCACTCCGCTCTGTAACTCCGCCCCGGAGCGGAGCGGCATGCAGTTCAATTTCAGCGAGCGGCGAAAGGGGTGCTCCGCCCGCTCCGCTCCCTGGCGGAGGAGCAGAGGACTCCCGAACACAGCCTTAGAGTGTGCTCCTACTAGGGAGGTTTATAATTGATAATACGTTGATTACATATGAGTTATTTCATTTATCTTATGAACAAAAGAGGAGGGGGTGAAGGTTATGCAGCAATCAAAGTGGACATGAGTGGGACTTTCTCGAAGAGATGATGAGGAAATTGGGCTTCCGTAGGGAATGGATCGACCCCTGAAGTGTGTGTGTACAATCCATAGTTTAAAAAACCAGACCGGACCGGCAGTCGAACCGAAAAAACCCGGAACCGGCGACCTCACGGTTTTTTCAGCTAATAAGACCGTTTTGCAATCAGACCGGAGAAAACCGGTCTAACCGGCCGGTTTTTTGGAAAGCCGGTGAAAAAACAGGGCCATTGAACCGGATAAAACCAGGAAACGTTTTTAATAAAAATTGAGAGAAGTGGAATTCGATCCCAGGATGTTTGAGCAGTACGCGAGCCCGCCCACGGCCCAATAACCAACTCGGTTATGCTATTTTCTGGTCCACTACATATAAATAATTTTATTTAACCATTGTTTCACACTACATTAGCACATATATAATACTCAACATATATTTATTTTATTGCTTAAAAGACCGACAATCGAACCGGTGAACCGGCGGTCCGACTGGTAAAAACCTGAACCGACAACTTTTCCGGTTCGGTTTTTTAAACTATGGTACAATCACACATACCAGATTAAGGTGAATTATAAATCCACCGAATGGTTAAATCTGTCAAAGGGGCTCTGCCAAGGTGGCCCTCTGTCACCATAATTATTATGAGGGAGGAATATATACTTGCAGGAGTTGCAATAATATCAAGTTTACTCTCTATGTGCTTAAAGTTTTGAAGTTATACTTGTTTTGCCTTCCTATGCTAGTTGATTCTTGTTCCTATAAATTATGTGTTCACAAAATCCCTAGGCATATGAAGTTTGTTAGATTCAAATGTGCTAGTCACATTCTTCATGATGCTCTCTTTATGTTTCAATTATTATCTTTTATATGAGCATCATTGAAATCATCATGCCTAGCTAAAAGGCATTAAAGAAAAGCGCTTGTTGGGAGACGACCCAATATTTACACTTACTGTTTTTGTGTGTTTACATGATTAATCTTCTGTAGTAATCATGTTTTATAGCTTTTGTTTCAATAAAGTGCCAAGTAAGACCTTTGGGAAAACTTGGGTGAAAGTTAATGTGATCTTGCTGTAAAAAACAGAAACTTTGCACTCACAAGATTAGCTACCATTTTTTACAGAAAAGTTATTTTGAGTTGATTCTTTTTGCAGAAGATTAATAGACAAATTCCTCACGTCCACCAATTTATTTCATAATTTTTGGAGTAGCAAAAGTTTGGTTTTTGTTCAGATCCTTACAGACTGTTCTGTTTCTGACAGATTCTGTTTTCATTGCATAGTTTGCTTGTTTTCTAGTTTCTATGGCTTATATTTCTCAATATAAATTGTAGAAGTGATATGGTACAGTAGACATTGTGTGGGAAAAATTATGAACCTTGTCTTTGACAGTACCAAAGTGAATTGTTTACTCTTTATCATACTAACCTATCTCACGAAGTCTCGTTAAGTTTTGTGTGATTGAAGTTTTCAAGCTTTGGGTGAGATATCGATATGAGGAGAATAAGGAGCAGAAAGACCCTAAGCTTGGGGATGCTCAAGGCACCCCAAGGTAATATTCAAGGAAGACTCAATGGCCTAAGCTTGGGGATGCCCCGGAAGGCATCCCCTCTTTCGTCTTCAAAACTATCGGTATACCTTACTCGGAGCTATATTTTTATTCGTCACATAATATGTGTTTTGCTTGGAGAGTATTTTCAATTTTACTTGCTGTTTGAATAAAACCATTGGATCTGAATTATTGAATGAAAAAGAATCCTTCCATGGCTAGTTAATTATTTGAATACTCAGTGTTCTTCACTTATATCTTTTGGAGTAGTTTGTCATTTACTCATGTGCTTGACGTATATCCTATGAGTAAATGGTTGAATGAATTGAATGTCATAAATCTGAATTTATATATGTTTCATATGCGTATACCATGGGGAGTAATGACTTCACACAGAATAAGTATAGGTAGTAAACTTATTGAAAGTTAGCAAATGCAGAATTGGCCACTTAAACAATTCATGAAAGAATATTGAAGGAAGGGAGATTTCACATATAAATATACTATCTTGGACATCTTTTGTAATTGTGAGCACTCATTGAAATATGACATGCTAAAAGGTTGATGTTGTACAAGGAAGAAAACTTAATGGGTCATGTTTTCTTATATCCGAAATAAAGTATATTGTCATGGATCATCCAACATGTTGAGCTTGCCTTTCCCTCTCATGCTAGCCAATTTCTTTGCACCAAGTAGAAATACTACTTGTGCTTCCAAACATCCCTTAAAACGAGTTTTTTCATGAGAGTCCACCATACCTGCCTATGGATTGAGTAAAATCCTTCAAGTAAGCTGTCATCGGTACTTGCAATAAAAATTGCTCTCTAAATATGTATGATCTATTAGTGTGGAGAAAATAAGCTTTATATGATCTTGTGATATGGAAGCAATAAAAGCGACGGACTGCATAATAAAGGTCCCTATCACAAGTGGCAATATAAAGTGATGTTCTTTTGCATTAAGATTTTGTGCATCCAACCTTAAAATCGCATGATAACCTCTGCTTCCCTCTGCGAAGGGCCTATCTTTTACTTTTATCTTCTATCTTATGCAAGAGTCATGGTGTTCTTCACCTTTCCTTTTTACATTTTATCCTTTGGTAAGCACATTGTGTTGGAAAGATCCAACTGGATGTAAGTTATCATGAACTATTATTGTTGACATTACCCTTGAGGTAAAAGGTTGGGAGGCGAAACTATAAGCCCCTATCTTTCTCTGTGTCCGATTAAAACCTTGAACCCATAAATATCACATGAGTGTTAGCAATTGTGAAAGATTAAATGATAGTTGAGTATGTGGAGTTTGCTGAATCAAAGCTCTTACATAGACCCTTCCCGAAAATAAGATGAATTGCAATTGTTTGATGACTAAGAGCACTGTTTGTTAGTTTTCAAGAAAGTTTATGATCTATACTTTAACATGTGAATAGCTTGTTACTTGATCATGAAAAGTTTTATGAGATGAGCTACTGTTATGACATATAATGATGCTGGAAAAGGTGATTGAAATTATCGTTGATCAAACTTGTGCACCTGCTAGCATTCACACTTCATAAATTATTTCTTTTATCATTTACCTACTCGAGGACGAGCAGGAATTAAGCTTGGGATGCTGATACGTCTCCAACGTATCTATAATTTATGAAGTATTCATGCTATTATATTATCCATCTTAGATGTTTTATATGGATTTATATGTTATTTTATATGATTTTTGGGACTAACCTATTAACCTAGAGCCCAGTGCCAGTTCCTGTTTTTTCCTTGTTTTTGAGTTTTACAGAAAAGGAATACCAAACGGAGTTCAACTGACGTGCCAATTTTTGTTGATTTTTTATGGACCAAAAGAAGCCCTTGGAGCAAAAGAGTTGGGCCAGAAGAGTCCCGGGCTGTCCACGAGCGTGGAGGCGCGCCGACCCCCCTAGGCGTGGGCCCCTGCCTCGTGGACGACTTGGAGACCCCCCTAACGTGAAACCAACGCCAAAATTCCTATAAATACAGAAACCCCTAGAAATTATGATCCAAGAAGATAAAGTATGTTAGCTTATGCCTCTCCCTTATATGAAATTGCAATGTCAACTACCGGTCTTGTTAACAATTGCCTAGGATAATTCCGCACACCGACCCATCATTATTCCACACTCGCTATTTATAATATTTAGTAATATATTCTAACTTTATGATAACAACACCTACTTTTATATTTTAGCTCTCCGATACCATGCAAAGTTATTCTCTTCATACCCACAACGTAGTTTTATTTCTTGTTTCTAGTTGGAAGCAAACGTTCGGTGTACGTAGAGTCGTATCAGTGGCAGATAGGACTTGAGAGAATATTGATCTTACCTTTAGCTCCTTGTGGGTTCGACACTCCATACTTATCACTTCCACCATTGGGAATTGCTATGATGATTCCCTGCACTTGGGGATTATCAAGCTCTTTTTTGGCGCCGTTGCCGGGGAGCAATAGCGTGGGGTTGATATTCTCGTGTGTGCTTGTTTGCTTTCTTCTGATGGCCACCTCCCGTCTTTGGGCCGCGGCGGCGGAGCATGAGATGGCCCTGGCTTTCGACGGTGGTGTAGCAGCAACGGCGGCGGAGCGTGTGGTGGGTGTTCTGCACACACCCAACAGGGAGGCCACGCGCACTACACTACGCCGGGGACTGCGCCGCCACCGTGGTGTAGCCTCCCAGCTGGAGCTATCCTCTGATGACGGGAGAGTGGCTGAGCGACGATGACGGACCGCTGCCATTGGCCATTGTGGGAGAAGCAGACGAGATAAGCTACAGGGAGGGAGGGGAAAATGCGACGCGGGACTCGCCGGTCGTGAGGGTTTTTATAGCAGGCCGGTAAGCATTGGGATTTTGGGGGATTTCACCGAGTCGGGCGGGAAGCTTGCGCGGGAACCTGTGAGGTTGCATGGGAACGGGCTCATCGACAATTCATTTGCGCCATCGTTTGGCCAAAAGAACCCCCCCCCCCCGCGCGCGCGCTGCGCAAGCTTGCGCTGTAAGCCGTCTGCGGCAACGGGGTGACAAGACGTGCGAGAGGAGGACGAGAGGACACGTACACATACATCTAATAAAAAAACATTTGCGATTTAATTACCTACTATACCCCCGTCCTGGTTTATAAGTAGGATTTAACTAATAAAATACGAATGCATGTCGCCATAGATTATATCGTTGGAGTCGTATTTGAACATAGTTTCCAGTATAAAAATTTTATAACATGCATTAACACTTTTTTGGTTAAATTTAAGGTTATACACTAGCCAGCGTTTGCCCGCAACACACACGGCTTATTCCATCACAAACAGCTCGGATGGATCAACTGTCTGCCACGTATCGCACACGCAACTCTAATATGATTCGTGCTTGATGTCTCCGACATCGCTCGCACAGTTCGTCTAATTTGCCACGTATCACTATGCCGTCCTCTGCTCGCCGTTAGGCGCCGCAGCGCGCTATGCTCGTCGTTAGGTGCCGCGGCGCGTGTATGTGTCAAAACTGGCGGATCTCGGGTAGGGGGTCCCGAACTGTGCATTCAGGATCGATGGTAACAGGAGACGGGGGACACGATGTTTACCCAGGTTTGGGCCCTCTCTATGGAGGTAATACCCTACTTCATGCTTGATTGATCTTGATGAATATGAGTATTACAAGAGTTGATCTACCACGATATCGTAATGGCTAAACCCTAGAAGTCTAGCCTATATGACTATGGTAATGAATATATCCTTTCCGGACTAACCCCTCCGGTTTATATAGACACCGGGGGGATCTAGGGTTTACATAGAGTCGGTTACATAAGAAGGAACCTACATAGTCGGTTGCCAATCTTGCCTTCCCCGCTAAGTAGAGCCCAATCCTGACACGGGTACAGTCTTCGGCTTTCATGTCTTCACAGCCCATCAGTCCGACCCATGGATAAAAGGCCGGACGCCCGAGGACCCCTTAATCCAGGACTCCCTCAGTAGCCCCTAAACCTGGCTTCAATGACGAGGAGTCCGGCGCGCAGATTGTCTTTGGCATTGCAAGGCGGGTTCCCCTTTTTCCGAACTCCAAGATAGTCTTCGGATGCGATGATAGTATCCGGACCTGTCACACACACCATACAAAACCGCAGAGAGAATACATTTTTACACGAGTTCCATCCGCTGACAATTTTTTCGCAGCATGATATTACGTCTGACTGGTCATAATTTCGAACCGTTTCTCTTCTGCCGCTCCACGTTTGAGACGCGGTTGCTATTGGCACGTCTTGTCAAAGCAGAGATCGTGTCCCCTTATCGCGGGATTCTCATCAATGCGGGCATGGTTAACCCAACCGTGTCGTTTATACGGCCCTTGGGAATAGGCAAATCTTAAGGCAAGTGAGGAGGCGCTTGATATTGATGGCCTTTATAAGGGGATAAGGATTCCCTCTTCCTCTCTCACGCCTTCTCTCTGTCTCCGTATTTCCAATCTTGAGCTCCAGCGCCCAAGCTCTCATCTCCTTTCCACTCAGGCAACCATGTCCGGATCTGAAGGTCAGGGCAAGTGGATGGTCTCCTCCGTAAAGGAGGAGGACATTACTGAGCTTCGGGCGGCTGGATATCTGGCGAAGGAGATCGCCCACCGTCTGCCGGCCGAGGGACAGGTCGTCCCCACGCCGAAGCCCACCGAGAGGGTAGTATTCATCCCCCATTTCTTCCGCAGGCTAGGGTTTCACTCCACCCTTTTGTCCGTGGGCTGATGTATTATTACAGGATAGATTTCCATGATCTATCCCCGAATTCCTTCCTCAATATCTTGGTGTTTATCGTCGTGTGCGAGGCCTTCCTGCGCATCCAACCCCATTTCGGGTTGTGGCTCAAAGTCTTCAATGTGAAGCCGAAGATGTTGGATGGCCAACACGCAGAGTGCGGAGGAGCCATGATGAGAAAGCTACCCAACATCTCTTGACCGAAAGGAATTTTCGTTGAGGCAGTAAAGGAGTGGCAGAGACAATGGTTCTACATCACAGAACCCCGCGACACCACCTGGGCCGCGACTGCCGAATTCCGCTCCGGTGCTCCCCTTGGACTCACCTCCTGGGTCGAGAAGAGTCTGGATTGGTGTTCGCCCGATGAGCTGATAGCGTTGCAGACGCGTGTCTAGAGCATGATAGCCAAGGACGTCAAGCTCGTCGATGTAATCCAGGTGATGCCAGTTCGTCGGATTCTCCCATGCCAGCGCAGAAGCCGCCCTCTGTGGGATTTTAATCCAAAGAAGCATCAAACCCTGGTGAGGCTCTTCGAAACCACCCACGAAGATGCCTGGAAGTTGCTTTTTAAGGGCAACGAGAAGCCACCGGCCACGGATTCAGAACATGGTCGCGATTGTAAACACCCCGCCAGTGAGGTATGTCATTTCTGATGTATCCCCAACTTAATTGTTCCGAGGATGACGTCTGAGTTTACCATTGCTTTTTCAGGACTGGATGGAGAGGGCGAAGCGGATCCAATGTCCGGCCCCGCTGCCCGAAGAACCGGTCATCCCGCGTCTAGCGAAGATGCTGGTGCCGACGCCCTATAAGGCGTCGGAGAAGAAGGCAAAGAAGAAGGCCAAGGGGACCAAGAGTGCCCTCGTCGCAAGGGCTCTTCGGACGTGACGTCTGAAGACGAAGAAGCCCGTTCCTCTGTCCTTGAGGACAGTGACGAGGAAGAGGAGGAGGAGGAGGAGGAGGAGAACCCTCCCCTTGAGGAGAGAAAGAAGAAGAAGAGGGCGGCTTCCTCGCATCTGGAGGCAGAAACGCCCAAGAAGGGGAGGGGCGTCCCCGTGGTCAACACCGCGTGGGACGTTGACAACAGTTCGGAACGCCACCCCCACATTAAGCCCCAGGCCGCATCGTAAGTGACATGACTCACACATGCGCACATCCGGCCCTTTCTCTTCATTATCTTGACATAGTTAACTGTACTATCACAGTCCGGCCCGCGACCTTATCCAGCGATCCTCATATGGAGGTTCGTTGGCCCCGTCGAAGATGGCGAGCATGTCGCCACCGCCTGCTTATTCCCCAGGGCCAGTGACGGCACTGAAGTGTTGTCCCGGAGGACCGCTCCGAAGGGAGGAGCCCAGGATGCTGTCCGGGAGGCGCCACAAGGCGAGACCTCCACTGTCGGACACATGGGGGAGCCGATCCCTATTGAGACGGGCGAAGAGGGTCGCATCCAGTTTGGCCCTCAGCCGAATACGATTCCGGAGACCCATATGGCTCCGGAGTCGGGCGAGTAGCCCCCTTTGAAGGAGGGGGTGCGCCAATTCCACCGGTGGCCCCTGTCCATCCAGGGGCACCGGATAACCTGATGGAGGCGCTATGAGGCGCCTCCGTTGTGGACGAGCACCGTGTCCTTATGGGTGCGGTGATCGAGAAGGTTCAGTCCGCCAAGAGTGGACTGAATGAAGCCTGCAGCAACCTGTTGACAGGTTTCGAGGTAAGAAAGAGAAAAACCCCATGTAGACAGTAGCCCCTGAGACGCTGTCCGGTGTTCGGCGAGACGAACCGGATAGCGGATCAATCTTTTGTTATAGGAGGCTAATGTAATATGTATGAATAAGCAGGCGTCGCTGTTGGCCGCAACCTCGCATGCTGCCGAAGTCTCTGAACCGAGGCAGAGGCTGGAGCGGACCGAGAACGAGCTCGGCGAGGTTAAGGTTCGGCTCCAGGAGAAGCAAGGTGGTGTATATTGACCGCAGTGTCGTAATATGCGTAGGAACCATGACCGAGGTCGAGGCCCTGAGGAAGGCCCTGGGCAAGGCCGAGGAGAAGGCTGTCCAGCAGCAAGCCACCCGTAAGAAGCTCAAGGCCCGAGTGAAGGAAGTCCAGCAGGAACTCCAGGATGCGGTGAAAAAATGCGAGGCCTTGGAGGAGGATGCGTCAGTTCAAGGGACCAAACTCGCCAAGGCTCGTCAGAGCGCGGAGACCGCACAGAATGAGGCCCAGGCCGCCCTCCAGGAGGCCAAGAAGATCGCGGCGGGTAAGGCATTTAAGATGTAAAGCAACTATGCGGAGAAGCAATACTTTTTATTAACCCGGGTTCGGAGTTCCCCAAGGGCTTTTGCAGATTTACCACGAAGTGTATCAGACGAAGTGGAGTTCTATCGAGCCGAAGGAGAGGGTTCTACGGAGAAGCCATTCTGGTCGCACTATGTGGCACCAGAGCATCCCGTGTCCTTCACCGATCAGCTGAAACAGCTTGTGGATCTGCATAGGGTGGTCGAACTAGCCATTAAGGATTTGATAATCCGGCTATGGCCGGCCGAAGCTATGCCAGGCAGCTACTTCGGACTCGTGAGGCGGATGGTCATCAAGCGCTCGGCCTGCATTGAAGGCGCGCGCATGGCCTTCGCCCATTGCAAGATGTGGTGGGCGAAGATGGACGCCGTTGAGGTGACCAGAGGGCCACCGGAGGGCAAGGAGCACTGCACACCCGAATGGTATTTTGCAGATGTCCTGGAGGGGTCTCGCCTTGCGGCAGCACAATGTTCGCAGGACAATGTATTTGAATAAATTTATTCATGTTGCCTTTTCCTTGTATTATGAAAACAAAGCTTGTTTGTAATATAATTTTGTTATGCTTTAATTGTTTCCTCCTGTGCGGCCGTGTTGTATGTAATCTAAGGTTTGGCGAGTCGTCGGCTTCTGCCCTCATGTAGGTAGTATGGAGGTGTTCGGGGTGGAATCTAAACAATCTTGATGCAATTATATGGTCCTTGAAGGAGTTGTTTAGCGCAACGAACAAGGCAATCAGACTATGCGGCTTAAACACCCTCACTTAGCCATAGGAGTTTTATAATTAAGCATGGGCGCAGCCCCTGGTGCAAACCAGAATGCTGTCGGCATCTGATCGGGAAGTGCCGATCTTTCACATAATGCGGAAAAAATCTCCAACGATTTGTAACCCTCGAACAGCTGACCGGCTATCGCCGTATCATGACAGTCAGTTTTCAGCTTTCTCTACTGAGGCGCTCATCTGGTCAAGGCCAAGGCACAATCGCAGTAGTTCTCCCTTTACTACCCTAGCCGATTTCACGGAACGTAGGGTAGCAAGCACAGGAGCCGGGCAACCCAACTATTGACCAAAGACATGATTCGGAGCCAATGCATATAATGCTAAATTCGGGGTGCCGATCTTATCTTTAAGGAGTGTTCGGACTTTTTGCCATATTATGGGGCGATGGGGAGCCCCTGGCGAATACGAAGCGTACCAGAGTGTACGGTTGTTAGTAAATAAGTAATTAAATGAAAATAGAGATAGAACAGAGATAGGATCTGGGACCCTTGAACTTGGATCATGTATTGTTTCCATTATAGTTGGGTTAATGCATCAAAGCACATTGGTACAAAATAATGCAATAAGCAACCGGCTATTTGACATGCCACAACCAAAAGGTGAGCTGCGTGTGGGTCCTGAAAGCGGATAGAGTAATCGTTGAATTAGCCTCTAGGGCTTCCCGTGTACGCTTGTGCTCCTTGTCAATCCGGTGTGTTCATCCTTTGACAGGACCATTAATCAAGCCGTCGAAGGAGGCCCGCATAAGAGAACCCTGAAACAAGGAAAAAGGAGATAGTAAAGTTATATGTGTGTCCGGAATCGGTCTAGCCGAACTGTAGATCCCGGGCTAGCTTGTGCCTCCGTCGATGCCCATGGAATTTTGACTGCGTAATTATGTACGCGTGGTATGAATGCCACTACCTCATCGGGATTGGGACGGAGGCCGAATTGCTAATCGAGCTCTTGACGAGCCGTGCAGTCCTGTTGTAGTGTAGTCCAGACTCTCTTAATGATGTCTAGGGGCTCGGCAGCCAGATTACGATGCTGCTTGAGAAGGCTGCTTTGTACCTCTGCTGCTAGGGCGACAGTGTGCTCCTTTGTCCGGAGGGAGCGTTCTGTGTTTCCGTTGACTGTTATGATGCCGCGTGGACCAGACATCTTAAGCTTGAGATAAGCATAGTGTGGCACCGCGTTGAATCTAGCAAACGCAGTTCATTCGAGCAGTGCGTGGTAGCCGTTGCGGAAGGGGACAATGTCGAAGATTAAATCTTCGCTTCGAAAGTTTTCCGGAGAACCGAAGACCACCTCCAATGTGATTGAGCCCGTACAGCGGGCCTCAACGCCTGGTATGACTCCTTTAAAGGTAGTCTTTGTGGGTTTGATTTGTGAGGGATTAATGCCCATCTTCCGCACTGTATCCTTATAGAGCAGGTTGAGGCTGCTACCACCGTCCATTAGGACTCGTGTTAGGTGAAATTCGTCGATGATTGGGTCAAGGACCAGTGCGGCTGAACCGCCATGCCGGATACTAGTTGGGTGATCTCGACGATCGAAGGTGATCGGGAATGATGACCACGGATTGAATTTTGGGGCGACTGGCTCTACCGCATAGACGTCCCTGAGTGCTCGCTTACGCTCCCTTTTGGGGATGTGTGTAGCGTATATCATGTTCACCGTTTTGACTTGAGGGGGAAATTTATTCTGCCCCCCGGTGTTCGGCTGCCGGGGCTCTTCGTCCTCGTCCTCACTTTGTGATCCCTTTTCTTTGTTTTCGGCATTTAACTTGCCAGCCTGTTTGAAAACCCAACAATCCCTGTTGGTATGATTGGCTTGTTTGTCTAGGTTGCCGTGTATCTGGCACGGACGGTCGAGTATGTGGTCCAAGCTGGAAGGTCCCTCATTGTTTCTTTTGTAGGTCTTCTTCCGCTGGCCGGACTTGGAGCCGCTGAATCCGGCCTTAACTGTGTTGTCATCGGTGTTATCGCCATTGCTTCGGCGTTTGTGTCTATTGCGCCGGAGCTTGCCGGTGCTGTTCTTGGCCTCGGAGGGGCCTGCCTTGCTGGCTGTGTTTTTTCTATGAGCCAGCCAGGTGTCCTCACCCGCGCAAAAGCGGGTCATGAGTGCCGTAAGGGCTGCCATAGACTTCGGCTTTTCTTGGCCGAGGTGGCATGCTAGCCATTCGTCACGGATGTTGTGTTTGAAGGCCGCTAGGGCCTCGACATCCGGACAGTCAACGATCTGGTTCTTTTTGGTTAGGAACCTAGTCCAGAATTTTCTGGCTGATTCTCCAGGTTGTTGAACTATGTGGCTTAAGTCATCGACATCTGGTGGCCGGACATAAGTTCCTTGGAAGTTATCAAAGAAAGCCTCTTCCAAGTCCTCCCAGCTGCCGATGGAATTTTCAGGCAGACTATTTAGCCAGTGTCTAGCTGACCCTTTTAATTTTAGTGGGAGGTATTTGATGGCATGGAGATCATCTTCTCGGGCCATGTGGATGTGGAGAATAAAATCTTCGATCCACACCGCGGGATTGGTTGTTCCGTCGTATGATTCAATATTGACGGGCTTGAACCCCTCGGGGAATTCGTGATCCAGCACCTCATCTGTGAAGCAGAGAGGGTGTGCGGCGCCTCTATAGCGGGCTGCGTCATGGCGCACCTTCGATGAAATCCGTCTGCGGTTATCGGCCCGGGTGTGACAAGGTTTGTCACGTCCGAATAGGTAGCCGTCATCCCGAGTAGGGAAGCGTCCTCGCGATCCGTAGATCGATCTGGTGTGTCCTGCTCTACTGTCCAATTCCTGCCAAAGGTCGTATGTATGGTCCCGAGGTGTTCTATCCCTGTTTTTGTGAGGCGGTGGGGCAGGATGTTGTTTGGCCTGAGTTGTCATTTTATCCCGACCGCCGGGTGGTCGGTCCGCCGCACTATCCTGACCACATGGTGGTCGGTCCGCATTGCGCGAGGGAGGTATGGGATCTGGTGCCTCCTCATCGAATTGAGGTAGCAGTCTACGTTTTGGGTAACTCTTGGCTGGGCGCTTGAGGCCGTATTCTTTGGCTACCAGGACATCGGTCCATCTATCAATGAGTAGGTCTTGATCGGCTTGGAGTTGTTGCTGCTTTTTCTTTAGGCTTCTTGCAGTAGCTATGAGCTGGCGCTTAAAGCGCTCCTGCTCGAGGGGTGCCTCAGGCACGATGAAGTCCTCATTGCCGAGGCTCTCATCATCCTCGGAGGGTGGACGGTAACTATCATCCTCCGGGTCACTGGGCATGGCCTGTTTATCAGGGTTAACTTGCTCGTCTTGTTCTTCTTGTTCGGATGTTGCTCCAACAGGGTCTTCATTGTTTTCGGCGTCGTCAGGAGTACTATTTTCTCCGGCGCCGGTGTTGCTGTCTTTTGAGTGACGTGAC
This sequence comes from Aegilops umbellulata, assembly GCA_032464435.1. Taxonomy (NCBI): domain Eukaryota; kingdom Viridiplantae; phylum Streptophyta; class Magnoliopsida; order Poales; family Poaceae; genus Aegilops; species Aegilops umbellulata. The sequence goes on from CP136060.1 coordinate 296,327,327, forward strand.
TTAGAGCAGTGTTTAGGGCGCCGGCGCCCGGACTGCGTCTCAGAGGGTTTATTCGCATCTGGCTCTTCTTTGTCGTCGCCGCCAGATCCTTTAGGTGTATCAACCATGTACATGTCGTATGAAGAGGTGGTTGTCCAACGTCCAGTGAATGGCGGGTCTTGGCCTTGCTCCTTGTCGGCATCGTCGTCCATACCGTCGATGTCTTCGGAGCCAAAATTGAGCTCGTTGGTTAAGTCCTCGACGGTAGCTATGAAGTGGGTGGCGGGTGGGAAGCAAAATTCTCCATCGTCAGCCCCTAGATCGATCCGGACATAGTTTGGTTGTGAGTCTCCCGCCAACGACAAATTCTTTGAAGAGCTCAGCACATGGCCCAAAGGCGAGTGCTGGAAGATGTCTGTGGCGCTAAATTTGGAAATCGTAACCGGTCCAGCTCGGTGTCCGCAGGCGTACCCGGTCCGGAACTCATAGCCGGAGACGAGTCCGGAGTTCCATGGACGCAAATATTGCGGGGCGTCGAGTCCATGTGCGGCTCCAACGCCGCAGACTCTGTGGCCTCGGATGGCACGATCTTCTTTGGTTCTAAGGTCATTGCAGCAACAGGAACCATCTCCTGGACGTGATCCGATGACAGATTTAAGTCATGTTCATCGGGGCGAAGGGGAGCGATCGCTGCGGTCTTAAATCTGTTGAAGATCAAGTCTCCACAGATGTCCGCGACGTAGTTCAAGCTTCCGAATCTGACCTAGTGGCCAGGGGTGTAGCTATCGATCTGCTCCAGATGGCCAAGCAAATTGGCACGCAGTACGAAGCTGCCGAACACAAAAATCTGTCCGGGGGGGGGGGATTTCTCCTTGGACAACATCACTATCGACGATTGAAGGGGACATCGAACCTTTCGTCGATGGCATAGTGGAACTCTCAATGAAAGCACCAATGTCGGTGTCAAAACCGGAGGATCTCGGGTAAGGGGTCCCGAACTGTGCGTCTAGGATTGATGGTAATAGGAGACGGGGGACACGATGTTTACCCAGGTTCGGGCCCTCTCTATGGAGTTAATACCCTACTTCTTGCTTGCTTGATCTTGATGAATATGAGTATTACAAGAGTTGATCTACCACGAGATCGTAATGGCTAAACCCTAGAAGTATAGCCTATATGACTATGGTAATGAATATATCCTTTCCGGACTAACCCCTCTGGTTTATATAGACACCGGGGGGGGGGGATCTAGGGTTTACATAGAGTCGGTTACATAAGAAGGAATCTACATAGTCGGTTGCCAAGCTTGCCTTCCACGCCAAGTAGAGCCCGATCCGGACACGGGTACAGTCTTCGGCCTTCATCTCTTCACAGCCCATCAGTCCGGCCCATGGAAAACAGGTCGGACGCCCGAGGACCCCTTAGTCCAGGTCTCCCTCAGCGCGCTCTGTCGCGTCTGTTGGCTCGCTCTGCTCGCGTCTGTCAGCATGCTCGGCTTGTGGACATATTTTCCTTGAGGTGACCGCGGAGCTCTCTACTCACGCCCCTCCGCATGCGCTCTGCCAGCGGTTGGGCGTGCGCACGATCACGTTGGGGGCCCATATGCATGCGGTTGCACCGCGCGTTGTCACGTGATGCAGTTACATGCGGCACAATGGAGTTATGCGCTGCGAATTAGAACTACCATCAGGGCTTGCTGATATTCCTGGCCGTCTGGCTTCCCCTTTAATTCCCGCGACCATTATAACCTTAGTCTCTTCAACCTTTCGATCGCGCCCACAACACAACAAGCACACCCACGACAACACATAGAGAGGGGATGTCCGGTGGCGCTCCAATGGAGTTCGGCGAGCATAGAGTGGAGACCCACGCGAGGGAGACAAATCTCTTAGTGGTGTACACCATCGACCCGGCCGTGCTGGACGACTACATCAACAACGTTGAGCAGTTGCTTGCTCGAGACAAGTATAAGGTGGTCGGCATCGACCTCCAGTACACCACCGGTCGTCCCGGCATAGATCAAAAGGTTGTCGTCGCCCAGTTGTGCGTGTGTCATCATGTCCTCATCTACCACTACTGCATGGCCACAGAGCCTTGCGACCGTTTCAACAGGTTTGTCAACAACACTGACTACAAGTTCGCCACGGTGGATACCACCAACGATGTAAAAGTGCTCAGTGTTACAGGCTTGGCCTGCAAGAACCTTGACGAAATCCATGAGCACTACAGGGTCTGGGGCAGCATGAAGAAGGACTCCCTGGTCGAACTCTCCTCGGCCATCATCGACCCCTACTATGAAAAGATGAAGCAGGATGCCGAGAGAACAAGTCCTGTATCCTGGCACGGGGCCTGGATGCGGCAACTGGATGAACCTCACCTCAGGTTTGCGGCCAAGAGTTTGTACAAATGCTACGAGATGCACAGGCGGATCGTTGACATGAGGAAGTGCCTCGTTACCCAAATCGATGAGTCCGGATCGAGCCACAAGCAGAGCAAGCGTCACAAGAAGTAGATGATGATCAGATGATGGTTTATGCTAGTTAATCATGCATGTAATATATACTTTACTTTATTGGTGTGTGGAAATGTCATGTGTGTAGTAGCCACCTATGTAATTATGCATGCAATAGTTTACTTTGGTGTGTGCAAATGCCATGGTTGTAGTAGCCACCTATGTAAGTGGGTGTTTAATTTGGTTATGCAAGCATGTATATATATATGTTGTTGTTCTGTATGCAATCCCATCGCACAACACACACGTCTTATTAGCAGCAACCGTGTGTGTTATTATCGGTCTTCGCACACATTTCTGATTACAGACCTGTTTGCCACGTATCACACACATCTTGTTAAGTTGATCTGTTTCTGTTCTCATGTCTCAACGCAAACAGTTCATCCGAGTGAACCGCATGCCGTATATTGCACACACCTTGATCTGGCTGACCGTTTCTTTTTTGTTACCTAATCACAAATAGTTCATCTGAGTGAACCGTATGCTGTGTATCGCAGACGCCTTCATCTGGCTGCCTGTTTCTTTTGTTCCTCCTCATCACAAATAGTTAATTGAACTGAATCGTATGCCCTTCATCGCAAACGCAACTAAAACCTGAACCGTGTTTGATGCATTCGTCATCGCAAACGTTTTATATATTTCTGACGGTTTTCATACAACACCGTCTATGATTATTGCATCGCACACAGTTTCTCGAAGGGTCTCTGATCGTAGTGTCGTGCTAGCAGCATCCTGCAGTAGTGATTAGTACATTACTTACGCGTAAGTTGCGAAGGAAGACTGGAAATTGTTCTGTGTCAGTGGTATAATCTTTCCATCAAGGATATATGCGCACAAAGTTCCTGACAACAATATAAGTTTCGTCTTCTAAACTGGGAAGAAATTGAATAGGGGTCCTATTTGCTGCAATTGGGGCTCTCTCTGGTTCGAAAAGGGATTTGGCAACTGGATTTGGTGTACTCTTTGCTGTAATGGGGGTTTTGCGTCGTAGAGCTGGTGCTATGTCAATTGGCAGCATCATACTGTTTGCTGCAGTTTGGGTCTGCTGAGTTGGGGCATCAGAAATGACCAGTGTAGTAGGGCTAGAGTCTACTAGAGGGGTGTTTTGTGGGTCAGGTGATATTGCAACTACACCTAATGGGCTATTTGATTTATCAGGTGTCACTACCTTTTCCAAATACTTTGCTCGTGCTCCTCCGTGATCAGCAATCACCCTCTTCCTTTTGAACGTTTGATACACAAGAACAACATTTCAATGGATAAATATGGTATGATGACAGATGGAATATGTACTGAAAATGGATAGGCAGAGCGTATTCACATTATGATGCTGTTCAGAATCTGGGATTCATGAAAACATAAAAGTTAGTCATATTATCTATGGAATGCATTGCGGATTCAACTCGAAGAGTGTCTCCCTATAAACCCTGCATATGCAAAGTTCACCCCCCAACCATGCTGACCAGACCACACAGAAATACAAACCTCTTATGTCTCTATAACAGGCAGACACACATTTCAAAACTGAAGTAGGAACATTAGAATCATATCAAATTCGTATTTGAACAAATAAACTAAGGAATTATGAGTGGCATAATGTTTAGCTTCAAGGGTGGAGTGCTGGTAGTGCGACAGATAGCAAGTGGGCAGATTGTATTCCATGTAAAAGATTGTAGTCTATGTAAAAGCTGGAAATGACACTTTCTTTCTATATAATGCAGTGCTCGTTGCCCACACATGATGGAAGATATCACACAGAGAAATAATATTCACTCATGTCTAAGGTTCCAGTATTTTGAAATAGGGTGGTCCACCCTAAAAGAATATTGACAACAAATATGACAAGGCAAGCATAGATGTAGTGAATGAATCATTTACTTGTGAGCTTACTAGGACAAGTATGCAGAATTGTAACTGCAGTAAGAGACCGTCCAAAATCTGAATCAAGAAGTTTGTCTAGCACTTATTGTTTGCACCTAATCAACGTGAATAATTGGATATCATGTCGAATGAGTAAGAAAGACAAGTAAAATTGTCAACAAACCTGACATGCAGTAGTAATCTGAGTCAATGTCACTACAACCAACAATCCAAAATGACTCCGGAATTTTGGAACCCTGTGAACTTTACGGGTACTAAAGATTACTGAAATACATTTGAACCATTAAGTGTAGGTAGCACTCAGCACATTACAAACCCTAATGACAGTTCTGCCTAATGAGTAATGAATCAATTAGAAAATGGGTGATGAGGAGTGGCTGCTGAGTGTTGAGGACGTATCTCAGGATAAATCGGGTTGGCTTAGTGGGAGTTGCACGCCGGAGCCCTGAGCGGACTGGGAAGGTAGGCACAGCGGCGCACCCAGGCAACGGTGACGCTATTGGGTGTGCGGCTCCTGACCTCCTGTTAGTCCGGCGTCTCCTCCTAGAGTCATGCCGTCTGGGGACGGCAAGTCGCCGGCGAGGCAGGCGGCTGGGGGCGAGTAGAGATCGGAAGCGCGCAGCAGAACAGAGGGGAATCGGGGCCTGGGCCGACCCAAAATCCCAGGGTGGGCCGCGGCCCACCATGGGCACCCTGTAGAGATACACACCCATGTGTTCTTTTTTTGAGCAAAAGAGGGTTTCCCCTCCGATTTCTATCAAAGAAACCACCATGGAACCAACATGATCAATTAAACCCTAAGCATGATCAATTAAACCCTATTATGACTGTGCCATGGCAGATTTAAAGCTGCAAACTGGAGAAATGCTATTTAGCATCCATTGTTTGCTTTGAACTAAGAACTAAATTCTAAGAGCTGAAAAGAAAGTAGAGTAACCAAGTTACGATGTATTTTCTGGTTGAGATCAAAAAGTTGAGGACATATGAAGTACCACCTCTCTTGCGGCGCCGTGTAGGCATCGGGGGTGCGATGGCTGTCGGTGGCGTTGAAGCAGATCTGCGAGCGTAGACTGGTGCATCGGGGGATAGGTCCCTTTGCGGTGGAAGAGAAGGTCGTGTGAGCAGCCCCGGCAAAGAGGACGGCGATGCCGATGAAGCGAGAGGACGCGATGCAGGGCTCTTGGTCCATCGCCGTGGATGAGAAATGTCCATCTCTAGCAATGGACGATGCGGTCTTGGTAGGCGCTCCGACATGGTGGAGGACGGTGGCGATGGATGGGGTAGAGGACAGCGGTGATGGATGGGGTGGCGGACGGAGGAGGCTAGTGTGGGGATGGTGTTCTAGCGCGGACGGTGTATGAATGGGAAAATAGAGGGAGAGGTACGGGGAACCATGTTTTGGGGACGCGCCTGTCTGAAATATGGGAAAGTTATGAACTTAGCCCCCGTTTAAAATTTGGACGTCCCGTCGGTTGGGGATAGGACGGTAATCTTGCATCTCGCCAATATTTGCCCAGAGCGATTTCTGGCGAGGAGAGGGTGTTTTGGCGCCCATGGTTGGCGCCCATGGTGTATGAATGGGGCTGATAGGTAGGGCGGTTGTGTCAAGTCTGAGTGAAGTTACAAACCTGCCCCTATTGAAAATATTTGCCTGCATCGATTTCGGCCGAGGCGAGTTTGTTTTGCCGCCCATCGTGTATGAATGGGGAAATGGAGACAGAAACAGAGGTCTTTCGGATGAGCTTGAATCAAATGTGTTTTGCCGCCCACCGTGTCAGAATGGGTGAGGGAGTCCTGGATTAGGGGGTATTCGGACAACCGGACTATATCCTTTGGCCGGACTGTTGGACTATGAACATACAAGATTGAAGACTTCGTCTCGTGTCCGGATGGGACTCTCTTGGCGTGGAAGGCAAGCTTGGCGATACGGATATGTAGATCTCCTCCCATTGTAACCGACTCTGTGTAACCCTAGCCCCCTCCGGTGTCTATATAAACCATAGGGTTTAGTCCGTAGGACAACAACAATCATACCATAGGCTAGCTTCTAGGGTTTAGCCTCAACGATCTCATGGTAGATCAACTCTTGTACTACTCATATCATCAAGATCAATCAAGCAGGAAGTAGGGTATTACCTCCATCGTGAGGGCCCGAACCTGGGTAAACATTGTGTCCCTTGCCTCCTGTTACCATCCGCCTTAGACGCACAGTTCGGGACACCCTACCCGAGATCCGCCGGTTTTGACACCGACATTGGTGCTTTCATTGGGAGTTCCACTGTGCCGTCACCGTAAGGAAGGATGTCTCGTCTCGTTGTCAAGGACAGCGTCACCTCTGGGGGATCCCTGGCTGTCGGCCAGACTCTCCGGCTAGGCGGTTTCATCATGACCGCCCGTTCGGCTGCGGCGTCGATGATGACTTCTCGGGTCATCAAAAACAGCCTCCACGTCAGCTCGAAACTTGTTGAGCAGATAGATCCAATTGAGCTGTCCTCCCTAAACGAGCTCTTGGATCGCATCGCCGCTTTAGGAGTCGCTACGGACTACGATCGGATTGGGCTTAAACCCGACCAAAGGGAGATTAACTCTCCGGTCACCCATCAGGTAGCAGTGGTGGAGGAACAATGCGGCAATTTTTCCTCCATCTTGAGGACAAACTATGTCCGGATTCCAGAGCTCTCCGAGCCGGATACCCGTCTACAGAAGGACATCGCCCAAGCCTCGAACCTAGAATCAGGCAGTGGGCCAGACCTATCGGGCGACATCCCGGAGCCCGAACTTCCAAGATCGGAAACTCCCATGCCCCTGGGTCTCAGATCGGGTCAGGGTCCGGACTCAAATCCGCCCACCCACCCAGATACAAGCGATCTCTCCCACATTAGACAAGAGCCCCAGGAAACAGTACATCACTACTGGGCCAGATTCCTCCTTGTAATGAACAAGGTCAAGGACTGTCGTGAGGAAGACGCAATTTCATTCTTCTGCAATAATTGCACGGACAAGGGAATCCTAATGCCATAAGCCGCCGCAACATAGCACACTTCGCTGACTTGGCGGCCATAGTACGGAAGTACCGTGTGATGGAAAGTGCCTGGAAAACCGAAACAAAATTTTGGGATAACCCGACTTTGGCTAAACACCCAGTCCGGATTAAAAGGGTGCACCCTCGTAAGTCACCCGATTCAATCGCAGAAAAGCAAAAGCCCACTACAGGGCATGGAACCGTATTGGAGGGATGGCTTAACGGACCCTGCAAAATTCACAGTATGGTGGATACCACACCAACACACAGCCTTAGAGCATGTTGGGTACTCCGGCAGGTTGCTAAGAGCGGCGAGGATCTCCTCATTCAAAACACCGCGGAGCAGCATCCCGTGGATTACAATACGGTTTAAACAGTCTTCGAGACATTCGCCTCAAATAATAGGCACAAGCGAGCACCCTGCAGCCTTGCCGAGATCTGCCAGGTGGCAGCAATAAATCTATGGAGCGACATGGCTATCACCTTCAATGCCAGTGACGAACCTAAATTTCGAACAACCCGAGTACCAGCCGCATTAGTCCTTAGTCCAATTGTGGACGGCTTTCGGCTCACTAAAGTGCTCATGGACGGCGGCAGCAGATTAAACCTCATTTATGAGGAAACTCTTCAAAAAATAGAAATAGACTGGAACCACATTGAGCAAAGCAGCACAACCTTTAGAGGAATCATCCCCAGTCGGGAGGCACATTGCGCTGGGAAAATCACACTAGATGTGGTATTCGACACACCGAAAAATTACAGGTCCGAAGAAATCACATTCCAAGTGGCCCCGTTCAGTAGCGGATACCACGCCCTTCTAGGGCGGGAGGCATTCACGATCTTCCAAGCTATACCCCATTATAGGTACATGAAGCTCAAAATGCATGGGCCCAATGGAATTATCACTCTAGCTAGTTATCCGGACATAGCGCTCCGTGCTGAAAACAAAACAGCCGCACTAGCCCTCGAGGCACTATCCGAAGCCCTAGCGGCAGAGGAGTTAACTGCGATACGCTCGACCATGGACAGGGACGACGTGATACTCGACAAGAGATCCAAGTCCACCTCTTTCAAACCAGCGGACGAAATAGTCAAATTCCAAGTCCACCCAATGGACCCTACCAAAACAGCCTCAATTGGGGCACAATTAAGCCCCGCTGTGGACGCCGCACTACGTGAGTTCCTGCACGAGAACTGGGATATATTTGCCTTGCACCCATCAGATATGCCAAGAATCCCACGCAGGTTGGCCGAGCATAGCCTTAACATTCTAAAAGGATTCAAGCCGGTCAAGCAGACTCTTCGATGTTTTTCTGAACCTAAGAGACAAGCTATGGGTGAGGAGCTAGCCAAGTTATTGGAGGCCGGATTCATCAGAGAAATAAAACACCCGGACTAGCTAGCAAACCTGGTGATGGTACCAAAGAAGGACAAATCCTGGCGCCTATGTGTCGATTTCAAAGACCTCAATAAAGCTTGCCCAAAGGATCCCTTCCCCCTCCCCCGCATTGATCAAATTATCGACGCCACCGTGGGACACGACTCATTGTGCTTCCTCGACGCGTACTCCGGCTACCACCAAATCAAGATGGCGGAGTCCGACCAAGCCGCAACGGCGTTTATCATGCCATACTGCCCCTTCCGTTTCAACACAATGCCTTTCGGGCTTAAGAACACCGGTGCAACGTATCAACGCATGATTCAGACATGCCTGGAAAAGCAGATCGGCAAAACAGTGGAAGTATACGTAGACGATGTGGTCGTCAAAACCATACACGTCGACTCTTTAATAGATGACTTGAGGTTCACGTTCAACAACCTCCGAACATACGACATCAAGCTCAATCCAGAAAAATGCGTTTCCGGCGTGCCCGCTGAAAACCTCGTGGGTTTCATCGTCTCCAGTAGAGGAATTGAAGCAAATCCGGCTAAAATCCGAGCCCTGTCATAGTTGGCCACCCCAACAGACCTCAAACAAATCCAGAAATTGACTGGATGTGTTGCGGCCTTAAGCCGCTTTATCTCCCGATTAGGAGAAAAGGCACTACCCCTTTATCGCCTTCTTCGGTGCACCGAACACTTCGAGTGGACGGATGCTGCCACGGTCGGATTGGAAGAAATAAAAGCCATACTGGCCACCAACCCAATCCTGGCCGCGCCAAACATCGACGAACCAATGCTGCTATATATAGCGGCGACTCATCAAGTCGTAAGCGCAGTGCTCGTCGTCGAACGAGAAACAGACGGACATAAATTCCCCCTTCAAAAGCCGGTATATTATGTATCCACTGTCCTCACTCCATGCAAATCATGGTACCCGCATTATCCAAAGATAGCGTATGCGGTATTCATGGCATCCCGGAAACTATGACACTACTTTCAAGAGTGTTCAATTATAGTGGCCTCGGAAGTGCCACTGAATGACATAATAAACAACCGCGACGCCACAGGACGGATTGCCAAATGGGCCATTGAGCTCCTCCCCTTTGATATAACATATAAACCTCGGCGAGCTATTAACTCACAGGTATTGGCCGATTTTGTCGCCGAATGGATAGAAGCCGAACTCCCTAAAGAGTACGACGCATACTCCAATTGGGTTATGCACTTCGACGGCTCTAAAATGTTGGCCGGTCTAGGGGCTGTAGTCGTCCTGACGTCCCCTACCGGAGATACAGTCCAATATGTACTCCAAATACTGTACACAGACTCCAACAATGCAGCCGAATATGAGGCCCTGTTACATGGTCTCCAGATGGCAGTTTCCATGGGCATTCAATGGCTGGAGGTGCGCGGGGACTCGAACCTCGCAATATCCCAAATAAATGGAGACTTCGACGCTAAAGATCCGAAAATGCGTCGCCTCCTCTCTACGTGGAACACCATCTTTGATGGATAAGGGTTCTGGTTCCACCCTTGGCTTGGATTTCTCCAAGGGGCTGGTTTTTGCAAATGAGATCCATAGATCTCTTGGCGTCTCGGTTCATCCTACTGATGGCATGGATCCTTTCATCATGGTGGTATCATTCAGTAGGCATGATTTACGCCTCTTAGAGGATTCAGTTGCTGCAGCGCTTGAGGCCGCGATTGGTGGATTAGCGATTGAGTTCATGGTTTCCATTGTACGTGACAAGGTATTCTCCTTTCATGTTTCATGCAAAAAAGTTGGTCTCTACATTCTTTCCCTTCGGTCTTTTGTTTGTGAGCATTTCAAATGCTTCTTCCACCTTTGGGGCCATGGTGGTCCGAATTGGAGACATGAGGTCTTGATTTGGAGGAAAGAGTGTGATGCTGAATGGATTTTCGTTAGCCCTACAAAACGTCAGGCTACAATGGGCATGATGGCCATGCATAAACCTCCTGTTAAATCTTCGCTCAAATCTGCCCATAATTGCAGGAAGAAACTTTCTTTTGCTACGTTTCAAAACTATCCTGTATGCAAGGGATATCAGTACCCTGCCACGCAAAATTGCATTGACACTATACAAGATGCGGGTTATGTTCTTAATCAACGTGAGCGTGTCATTATTCATTCCCCTCCGGCGCCGGAGCTCCGGTGGACGGTGGCCACTCCACCGATCTATTTTGGTACGGTTCCCCTGCCGCTCGCTCGATCTGCGTCAATCTTGCATGAGGTGGTTCCTCAATCTTCGGAGCAATTATTGGGCGGGTCTGCGATTTTTTCAAATCCTCCTGAATTACCAGCAATTGTTGGGCCCATTGTGTCATCAAGTACCAGCCCTGCCCAGCCCAACAGCCCACCTCCTGCGTCATGCGCCATATCTACGGGCCCAATCAATGCCGAATCTCCCAATGCATGGCAAGTCAATGACGAATCTCCCACCCGAAATATGGGCCGGTCTGTTGAGGATTTGGATGGATTTTCTTCTATGGTTGATGAAATGGCGTTTAATGTTTGGAAATGCCACAACTGCTTTTATATGGCACATATCACCTCCTGTTGCACCAATCAAACGCGATGTCGTCGTTGTTTTCGGCCAGGCCACAGGGCAAAATCTTGCACAGGATCTGCACTGACAGGAGGTTTTAGGTGGGTCCTGCGTGGCATTGAGAGTCCATCTGACAGCCCACCACCATCTATACGGTTTGACGCCTCGAGTTCCCTCCAACCTGCCTCTGCCGCCTGCCCATTGATATGTCCCGTCGACGAGTTACATCTAGCATCGTCATCAGAGCCTCCCCCATTACCGTCATCCCCTCCAGCTCCGCCTCTGCCACCACCCCCTCTGCCACCATCTCCACCCTCCACTCCGAGACCAGATACGCCGCCACCTCCAACCACAACACCCCCACCATTGCCGTGCTCACCGCCATCAACTTCTCCGCAGATGGCCAACTTCGAGCTCGACCCCCTGCCATATGTGCTGCCGGGTTTCGAGATCATCGATGGAGGGACACTCCGCCTCCCTCGCACGTCCTTTGCTCCAGCTGCTGCGCCTGACAGAAGGCACGAGGAGTATGCGATTGGCATCGTCGAGCCAGCGATGCTGCCTGAGGAGATTCAACTCTACCGCAATATGGTTAGTGATTTTGTTGTTAATCAGTTGGAAAGAGAAGTTCTAGATGTTCAGCCATGGATTCAAGGCGTCGGATTGTTCCGTTTCCGTAGTGCCATCTCTAGACAAATCGTGGTAGATCATCCTCCCTTTGATTTGGGCAATGATCGCTTCGTTCGCTTTATTCCACATGATGAGGGGAACAACTACCGAGCTGTTTAGGGTTTTCGTCGTGGCTGGGTCATGCTTCTAGGGGTTCCTCTGGATTATCGTCGACCGCAGTACATTGCAGATGTGATTAGCACTTTTGGTCGCTTTCACTCTTGGCATCAGGCCGATCCCTTGTCGGTGCGGACTCTGGCATATGTGTCCTTCCCTGCCCCATCTTTGGTGCCTTGAGGTGTGGTTTATCGAGAGTTTGGTGACTTTGGTGGCACTAGGGTTTTGTGGTCTGCTCCTGTCTATGTACTGTCCGCGGATTTTGCAGATGTGCTGCCTGCAGATGAAGATCCGATGCCATTTGATGGAAACCCACACCCCCTGCCTGGCCATCTGCACTTTAACAACCACAACTGGATTCTGCCGGAGTTTCTTGAGATTGGGTGGAATGACGTGCCTCCACCTGTGGATGACAATGCTAATGAACAGCATGATGCCGCCCGTGACAATGCGGCTGTTCCTGAGGAACCTGTTGAAGTTCAGTCTCAAGAGTCTATGGTGTTGCAGGTGTCTGATGATTCAGTGAATAATGGCAATGACCCGAATGATGCTCACAATGCTAATATTGCTCCCTTTCTTTCTGTGGCTCATCCAGCTCAGCAGGTTCTTCATATTGGTCGAGTGTTAATGGTTTTTGGCCCAATCCTGCCCCCTCAGATGCAGTGGACCCGTACTTTCTATAAGTACATGCAGCAGTTTGATTCAGCAGTCATCCCACGGCCCTTGCAGATGCCTTTGTTCAACTTCATCAAGCAATCCTGGAGTCACAACCTTTCTATTGGGAGCGTGGATCTCAGTTTGTTGCCACCGCCGACTGTTCCTGAGCCCTTCTGTCAGCTTTCACCAGTCAAGCGCCCTGTTGCTCGGGCGCTCTGCTTCGATGAGCCTGCTGAGTTGTCTGAACCTGTCACGGAGAAGTTTCAGTTCTCTGCTATGCCTGTAATCAACAATAAGAGATCTCGCAAATCTGCTTTTGTTGGGCCGATTCTCCTGGAGTCCCAAGTTCGACGCAGTGCACGGCTCCGCGCCCTACGTGATGGTTTTCGTCAGGTGCCCCCAGGAACAGACACCTCGCAATCTGTCAAGCGTACCAAGAAGAGCAAAACTAGTGCCCGGCCTGCTCAGTCTGCACCCGCTCCTGACAAGACGGTTGTGCCTCCTCCAACTGCAATTGCTGACCTGCAACGCATTGGTGCACGCCTGCGAATTGCCCCTGAGAAGATCACGGCGGAGAAGCTTGTAGCTGATCCTTCTGAAGCCCCTACCTCCAAGGATGCGGATGATGAATGAAGTCCGTCACATCAAGGGCTGCTGGCGAACCCCTTTAATCGCCACTTATCTTTACTTGCTTTACTTGCTGTTGAACTTTATGATGTTGTTCGATGGATGATGTAGGTCATTGCATGATCTACTTTTGCTTTTCTACCCGTTAGTTTGTAATGAATCAGACAAACTTTAGAGACTGGAAGATATTGTGTTGGAATGTGCGTGGTCTTAACTCTGAAGCGCGGCAACTTGCAGTTAAGCAGAAGATAGACAAAAGTGGGTGCTCTATAGTCTGTTTGCAAGAAACTAAATGCATGCATATTGATCAGAGTTTTCTTAGGAAATTTTGTCCTCGACGCTTTGATAATTTCGTGTATATGCCATCAGCTGGGGCTTCTGGTGGTATACTGGTTATTTGGAATTCAGCTTTCTTCACTGGCAAATTAATTCAAGCGCGCTCCTACGACATCATTGTGGAATTCACATCTGCGCACACTTCTGAAGCTTGGACTTTAGTGTCAGTTTATGGTCCTTGTCAGAACCCAGCAAGAGATGAATTTGTTCAGTGGTTATATAACCTAAACATTCAAATGGATGATAATTGGCTGCTCCTTGGTGATTTTAATTTCATGCGATCCTTGGACAACTGTAACCTACCAGGGGGTGATGTTAATGATATTTTCCTTTTTAATGAAATCATTGGCCATCTAGGTTTGGTTGAACTACCAATAAAAGGTCGGCAGTTTACCTGGTCCAATATGCAAACATGTCCTCTCCTTGAACAGATTGACTGGTTTTTTACCATAGTATCTTGGACTTCTGATCACCCTAACACCATGGTCTTGCCCCTGGCGCGGACTGCATCGGACCATGTACCTTGTGTGGTTTCTGTGGCCACTTCTATCCCAAAAGCCAAGGTTTTCCGTTTTGAAAACTATTGGGTAAATCTGCCCGGTTTTGCTGAATGTGTTTCTGAAGTTTGGAACAGGCTAGTTCAGAGTTCCTCTGCCGCTGCTACAATCTCGGCCAAGTTTAAAGCTCTACGGTATGCTCTTAAGAGGTGGCATGTTAGCCTTTCAAAGGTTAAAGCCCTAATTGCTGATTGCAACAAGGTGATCCTGCACTTTGACGGCTTGGAGGAACTTCGGATGCTCACTTGGCCGGAGATGAACTTTCGTAAAATTGTTAAACTCCATCTTGAGGATATTCTTCGCTTGCAATTTATATACTGGAAGCAATGCTGCACCATCAGATTCATCAAAGTGGGCGAGGAGAACACGAAGTTTTTCCACGCCATGGCTACTGAGCGCTACCGAAGGAATACCATCACCTCCATTAAAAATGCTGCAGGTGAGGTTGTGACTGATCACCACCAGTTAGCTTCCATGTTTTGGTCGGATTGCAAGCAACTTATGGGCCAAGCCAAGGGTATTCGCATGACCTTTGATCTTGACAACCTGCTGTCTAGAGTTGAGGGACTTGATGGGTTATCCAGGCCTTTCTCTAATGATGAAGTGGAGGAGGTCATTAAACATTTACCGTTGGACCGCGCCCTTGGCCCGGATGGATTTACTGGCCTTTTTCTCAGGAAATGTTGGAGTGTTCTTAAGCCAGATTTTATGAAGCTAGTTACTGAGTTCTATGAGGGAAAATGCAGCCTGGAGTGTTTAAACACGTCCCTCATTACCCTCATTCCTAAGAAGTTAAGCCCGGAGTTTGTTGGTGACTTTCGGCCAATCTCTTTAACTAATACATGTTTAAAATTCTTGACCAAGCTCCTGGCGAATCGATTGCAGAAAGTAATCCTCCAATGCATCCACCGTAACCAATATGGTTTCCTCAAGTGTCGCTCTATCCAGGACTGTCTTGCATGGTGTTTTGAATATATACATCAGTGCAAAGCTTCAAAGAGGCCCATTGTTTTATTGAAGCTGGATTTCACAAAAGCGTTTGACACGATTGAGCATGATGCCATCCTCACAATTCTTAAACACAAGGGCTTTGATGATCATTGGAATGGCTAGGTGAGTAACCTCCTATCGTCTGGTTCTTCTGCGGTGTTGTTAAATGGAGTTCCTGGCCAACATTTTCAGTGTAAATGTGGTGTTGGCAAGGCGATCCTCTATCGCCTCTCCTCTTTGTCATTGCGGTGGATCTTCTACAATCTGTGGTGAATGATATGTGCGCCCGTAATATCCTCAGCTTGCCAATCCCAACGAGATCTAATGACTATCCGATCGTCCAATATGCGGATGATACTCTCATAGTTTTGCCAGCGGTTGACAACCAACTGATTGCATTCAAGGATATGTTACACAACTTTGCTGCATCCACGGGTCTGCGCGTCAACTTTAGTAAATCCTCTCTCATCCCGATGAACATGTCTGAGGAAGAAGGTGCTCGTATTGCTGCTCTACTGGGATGCTCTGTTGGATCAATGCCATTTACTTACCTTGGTCTGCCCATGGGTACCTCTAGGCCGACCATTTATGAACTGCTGCCTCTTGTTGATCGCATTGAGAGAAGACTGTCGGCTACTTCCTGTCTCCTCAACCAAGGCAGTCGGCTTCAACTTCTGTAGTCTGCCCTCACGTCCATGCCCATTTACTTTCTCTGCTCCTTATCAATACCACAGGGTATCCTAAAGCAGATTGAAAGGATTGAACGATAGTGTCTGTGGAGGGGGAATTCTGAAGCACCAAGACAATCTCTAGCTACATGGGAATTGGTATGCAGACCAAAAAAGTATGGAGGGCTAGGAGTCACTCATTTGGGCGTGCAAAATGAAGCTCTTCTACTCAAGCATCTGTTCAAGTTCTTCAACAAGAAAGATGTTCCAGGGGTGAATCTCATTTGGGATTCCTACTATCATTCCTCACCTCCACAAGTTACTCAACTCTGTGGCTCCTTTTGGTGGAGCGATGTGCTCAAGTTGTATGAAAAGTTTGTTTTGCTGGCCACACCACAAGTACATGCTGGAGATACTGTGGTTTTTTGGCTTGATCGTTGGCAAATTGACAACAGAATGATTGCTCTTAAGGATCGATTCCCTAGACTTCACTCATTTGCCATTGATGACACAATAACAGTCAAAGACTTTTTTTTCTTATCAGACGGCTGTGGAAGGTTTTCACCTACCTTTCTCTTCAGAGGCACATTTGGAACTAACACAACTACAGAACTTGTTACAGCCCATAAGATTGCAGTCAGAGGAGAATGATGTTTGGAAATGGCCATCCAAATCTGGAGAATATCAATCTAAACTCTATTATGAGTTCACCTTCTCCCAGGATTGACCCTATGTTCAAGTATATTTGGAAAAGTTCCTGTACCCTCAAGATCAAGGTTTTTGGATGGCTTTTATTGATGGATCGCCTCAACACACGAGACATGATGCAGAGAAGACACTGGAATATCTAGGATGATACTTGTGTGTTATGCCAGTGTTCACTTCATGAAGATAGAGTCCACCTCTTTTTCTCTTGCAACTTTAGTCAAAGAGTTTGGAATTATCTTGGGATCTCCTGGTCAGCGACAACCAGTCAATCTACTTACATGATGGCTGCGGCTTCTAGGAGAGATTTCAACAAGCCTTTCTTTTCTGAGGTGGTCTTTACTGCCACCTGGAACATTTGGACATAGAGAAATGGCAAGATCTTCAGAAATGAGACTCCAAGTTTTAGAGCTTGGAGGAGGAATTTTGTGCATGATATCTCCTTACTAGCTCACAGAATCAAATATAAATATAGAGACAGTTTAATAGCTTGGATAGCCTCCCTCCCCTAACTCTCTTTGTAAGTATGATAGCTCTCCTTTGTTTTTTCTTTGCTCCTTTTATTGTACAGAGAACCTATTGTTTTGTTTTGAATAAAGAGCTGTGAGGCTGTTGCCTTGTAGTATATAGTGAAGAAAAAAGATCCGAAAATAGCGGCTTATCACAATGCCGTCCTCAAGATGTCAGCTCGGTTCAAGGGGCTCGAATTCCACCATGTGGCTCGGGAAAACAATCAGGCGGCGGATATCCTCGCCCGTATCGGCGCTAAGCGCGATCCGGTCCCACCCAACATATTCTTGGAAAGGCTGTTTAAGCCATACGTGGTATGGGAAGGGGAAACCAGCAACAACAGCCCGGACCCGGCTACAACGCCAGATACCGAACACTCTAACATAATCGGTGGCTCGGCCACCGAAATAACACCTTCAATCTACGTAATAATGGCCGTCATCGCCCCATGGACTGAACTACTCCTGACCTACCTAACCAGTCAGGAACTTCCTGAGGACCAAAATGAGGCACGCCGCATTGTGCGGCGATCTAAAACTTACAAGGTCCATGAGCGAGAGCTCTATAAGAAAAGCACCACCGGAGTCCTTCAAAGGTGCATCTCCGAAGAGGAAGGGCGGAAGCTTCTGGCAGAAATCCACGCCGGACTCGGTGGCCACCACGCCGCAGCCTGGGCCCTCGTAAGTAAGGCCTTCCGTACAGGATTTTATTGGCCGACGGCCCGGGCAGATGCACAGGACTTGGTCCAACGCTGCGTCGGTTGCCAGCTTTTCGCAAACCAAAGTCATATGCCACCCGTCGCCCTACAAACAATCCCCATTACCTGGCCTTTTGTGGTTTGGGGGCTTGACATGGTTGGACCCCTTAAAGGAGGAACCCATAAGAAAAAATACTTACTGGTAATGGTGGATAAATTCACCAAATGGATAGAAGCCAAACCTGTTAAAACGATGGAATCCGGACCAGTGATAGACTTCATATCCGGGTGGTACACCATTATGGTGTCCCCCACAGCATCAACACTGACAAAGGCACGAACTTCACTGCCGACGAGGTGAAACTATGGTGCAGCAACATGGGCATCAAGCTCGATTATGCTTCTGGCTATCATCCGCAAACTAACGGTCAAGTCGAGTGAGCAAATGGTCTTATCATGAGCGGCATCAAACCCAGATTAGTGCGGTCCTTAAAGGAATCTAACACGCACTGGGTAGAGGAGCTCGACTCCGTACTCTGGGGGCTGCGGACCACGCCGAATCGCACTACCGGATACACACCGTTCTTTATGGTGTACGACGCAGAGGCGGTTTTGCCCTGCGACATAATTCATGACTCACCTCGAGTTCGCATGTATGAAGAAAGAGAGGCTGAGCTTGATCAGCAGGACAGTTTGGACACCCTCGAGGAGGAGCGTGACATGGAAAAAGCCCGTTCCGCATTCTACCAGCAACAGGCTAGAAGATACCAAAGCAGAGAACTAGGGGCCAAAACTTATAATGTTGGCGAACTCGTTCTACACCTACCGGAGAAGAAAAAGGACAAGCTCAAGCCCAAATGGGAAGGTCCCTTCGTTATTGACCAGGTTCTGACCGGTGGAGCGTAGCGTTTGCGGGATGCATCGGACAATCGACTCGAGCCAAATCCATGGAACGCAGCCAGACTCCGAAGATTCTATGCCTAGTGCCGGACTCCGTGTTCGTCTCCTTACCTCTGTCAAATTTTTATACATTCATTATCTGTCTTTTCTTTCTTTCTTTCTTCCCCTTTTTCTTTCGAGGCCTTGAAAGGCTAAAATGTGTTCTGACTACACAATCTTGATGCGCCAGCCGCGCTCATTATACCTGGGGGCTTCTTGCACAGAAGCTTAATTATTTCATGGGCTTCATGCCCCGCACATGTGTTATTCTTCCGTATGTACCTTCTTTCGCCACTATATGCATCGATATGACTTAAGTTTTGGCCAAGCTGGGTTGCCTGGCTCTTGTATTTATGCCCTACGTTCCCATTAATTCGGCTAGGGCATAAGGGGAGCACCTCTGCGATTGTTACTGCCGGGTCAGCCAGATGTGTACCTCAGACTGGGTGAAGCCTAAAGCTAGCGTTCTTAAGGGAATATTCAGTAGGTGAATAAAAGATGACTTTTTATTTTTTTCCACTTGCCCCTAGATGTTTTTGCCTGCGTCTCTTCTCGCAGATCGGACATGCACATTAGGGCATGCGTACCCAGGAAAAGGAACCCTTAACGGAACTATTCTCCCTGGAAGATGTTTCTTACTACCCATGTAATATAACATAACTAGTTGGGTACTTGTCTGTTCAAGCACTTATGACCCCTACGCCTGGTTTCCACGCATACCCCGGTTTTTACATAACTGAGCGGGTATTCGGATACACTCCGGACTATCGGGTCCAGAGGTCGAAGCGAAAAGGTCCGCCATGACAAATGATTTACAATCCGGCTAGAGACATTCTACATGTCATTTAAATTACAAAGTCACTTAGACTGCGTAAATTCTTCTTCTATACCATCCAATAGGCTGTCTAGCCTACAATCCTGTTGGGAATACTTTGCGGCTAACTCTACTTGGTGATACACCAAACTGACAGGGATTTCTTTCCCATCGGGCCCCACAGGTCTGACCTCGGCCATGTGGTTTGGGTCAGCCTTGGTATACCGCGTCTTCACCATGGCCCAAGCTTCTCTGGCACCTTGACGGCAGGCCGATACCTTCCATAATCGGAAGCGCCGCCGCGCTCCCTTGAGCTTCTCCGCAAGCTCTCCAAGGCCTTCGGGCAGGGAGACGGATGACCACAAGGCCTGGCAATACCTTGCATCACCTGCCGAACTTGTTCGTGTAGTTGTGAGAGCTCTGGTAGAAGATCACCCGCAGACCCGGGCATCTCATTCGCGGGACGACCCGTCAGCATACCTGCAGACATAGCTTTGTTAGCTGGCTTCTTCGCCGAACTCTTTTTAAAAAGTTCGCTCAAGCACTTACTGAAAAGGCCGCGTCGAAGCCGCTTGTTCTCCTTCACGGAGTTCGACAGCTGGGCGTGAACATCCTTTAGTTCCACGCTCAGCTGGGTATTGGCATCTTGGAGATCGTTTTTCTCCTGCCTAACCATTGTAAGCATGCGCTAGACAACCTTTAGCTGCCGTATGACATGTTGCTCATCCGGATTCACTCCGGTGCCATCTGCAATATTTATCGTCAGAACTACGTGCATGCCGCATCCTATATGGTACCCGCCATTCTTTAAAGCAGGTGTTACCAGAGGGGGCCTTCTCGAACTCCTTCAACGCGGCCACTGCGGCCCGTAGCTGGGCCTTGCACTCTTCCAGCTCTTGAGACAATTGGGTATTCTTCTCTGTAAGAACCTGCATCAATAATGATCCTTAAATCAATTATGCCAACTGTTTCGAGTCTCAAGGGCTACCGATATATATAATCATCAAATTTTCTTACCCGTATATCCTTTACATACTGGTCCGTGGCTGTGGCAAGACCGTTTTGAGCGGCACAGATGTACGCGTCTCCCGAGTTGAAGGCGTTAAACGCCTCTTGAGAGAAACAAGCGTCACGGAGTACGGCCCGGTGACGCCTGTGATTCATGGCGCTCTCCACTTCGGAATTTGTAGTGGATATTTTATCCGCAACCTCTGTTGGAGGAATGTCCGACGCGTGCCCCGCCTCCGTGTCCGGCCCTGGAGCCCGGCTAGTGGAGGCGTGATCGGCAACTTCTCCGGATATAGTCCGACGAGTGTTTTTCCTTCTGGGAAACATGGGTGTTATTATGTTTTTAAAGACAACACCCATGGAGCAAGGTTTTATATCATACCTCTGCCTCGGCGTCTCAGTCTGAACCACTTTCCTTTTCAGCTTGCTTGGCCTTGGCACCCCTTGTTGGCAACCCGCCACGGGCTCGGCAGGGTGTCCGGAGGACCTTCCCTGTAAAACACCGTACAGATATGGTAGGTGAAGGGCGTACAAAGGGATTCTTCTCAAAGGTCGGGACTCTGGTCTCACTTACCCGTGAAGCAGGGAGTAGTCCGGGATAGTCGGCTGTGATAGCCACCATGGCCTCGTCACAGCTTAATTGATAGAATATTCTGCCAATTAGCTCCACAAATACGTCCGGATCTTCTTTGAGGCCGGGGTCGTGGGACCGTTCGGGATCCTCTGGTTGTGGAGGTGGGCTGCTGATCCCCCCTATGGCTTTACGCAGCTCCTGCGATGAAACGGCGAGATGAAATATTTATTGCAAAAATGCGAAAAAATGGGTATAAAAGTCGGTAGCTTACCTAGCTCGGAGGATTGTACAAGGAGAATCCGTCCCACGGCTTGATGCGGAGGAACTCCTCTTCCTCTCCCTTGTACAGACCGGACCTAATTTTTGCCAGAGCGGCAGCTGAGTCCGGCCCCTTACGGCCGCAGCGGGTGGCATCGTCTTCCCCGTTAAAATCCCACATAGGGTGGCCTCGATATTGAAGCGGCTGCACTCCTCGCATAATGCATATTGACATAACCTCAGTTGTAGTCAGTCCTGATAGAGCCAGCGCCTTTATCCGGCCCATCAGGTAAGAAACGTCTCTATCATCTTCCTCCTGAGGGCTCCTTGGTCGCCAGTTTAGGCGCTTCTTCAGAGGAGCATTATTGAACTCAGGAAGGCCAACCCGGATAGGTTCCGGAAGAGGGGCGTCCTCTATATAGAACCACTCTGAAGGCCAGTCTTCGGACGTATTCTTCGGGGTACAGGATAGGTATCCGGTCCCGGCGATGCGCCATATTTCGGCTCCACCCACTTGAAATATTGAGCCCCTCTGTGTATGGGGCACAAGGCAGAATAGCCTTTTCTACAGCGTGAAATGAGCTTCGCAGCCCAGAAACAGCTCGCAAAGGGCCACATAACCAGCGATGTGTAATATGGAGGCAGGGGTGAGATTATGCAATTGGAGGCCGTAAAACTCCAGGAGCCCTCGTAGGAACGGATGGATTGGAAATCCGAGTCCCCTTAATAAATAAGGAATGAGGCATACCCACTCCCCCTTGGAGGGCCGGGAAAGCTCTCCGCTTGCTCTTCGCCATTATAGGTGGCGAGCCCGGCTCGAACAGGGACCATGTACGCTGGGGGGAGGAATCCTTGGGTCTGTAGCTTCACTAGTTGGCTATGCGGGACGGAACACTTCATCCAATCTCCGGGCTTAGGGCTACGGGAGCGAGAGGAGGAGCTGCACTAGCCGGCCATGTTGGGATGGATTTCGCTCAGGCGCGCTCCGATGAATGCCCACTGAAGAATGGTGTGATTTGGATCTGAGAATCCCCGTCTCTTTAAGTAGGCGGTTTGTTCACATAGCTAGGGTGGTAAATGTAAAAACGCCTCAGCTTCTCGCATTCGTTCGACACGTGGAAGATGGTCATTATTGGCCGTGGAAGCCAAGAAGCGCAAGTATTTATGAGGAACCGGACACTATTTAACAGGTATTCGGGATTTGGAGAAGAACCCGCCTTTCAATGCCGAAGAAAATCTGGGCGCCGGACTCATCGTCATTGAAGCCTGGTTCGGGGGCTACTGAGGGAGTCCTGGATTAGGGGGTATCCGGACAGCCAGACTATATCCTTTGGCCGGACTGTTGGACTATGAAGATACAAGATTGAAGACTTCGTCTCATGTCCGGATGGGACTCTCTTGGCGTGGAAGGCAAGCTTGGTGATACACATATGTAGATCTCCTCCCATTGTAACCGACTCTGTGTAACCCTAGCCCCTTCCGATGTCTATATAAACCGGAGGGTTTAGTCCGTAGGACAACAACAATCATACCATAGGCTAGCTTCTAGGGTTTAGCCTCAATGATCTCGTGGTAGATCAACTCTTGTACTACTCATATCATCAAGATCAATCAAGCAGGAAGTAGGGTATTACCTCCATCGTGAGGGCCCGAACCTGGGTAAACATTGTGTCCCTTGCCTCCTGTTACCATCCGCCTTAGACGCACAGTTCGGGACCCCCTACCCGAGATCCACCAGTTTTGACACCGACAATGGGCTCAGAGGCGGTCGTGTCACGTCTAATTGAAGTTACTAACCTACCCCTATTGAGAGCAGTGGAAATCGGGCCGATGGATTGTCCATGTAAGGGGTAGACAGTAATTTCCATCTCCCGAACACTTGGATTCGGGCAGCCAACGTGGGAGTGGACATTTTACCGCTTCTTCCAAATTTTGGGACAATAAGCATCCACGTTTACCCTCGAAACTAAATTCAAATCCATTTTGTATTCCTATATGAATCTTTATAAATCATTCTATGTGTTTTCATATATCTTCAAAAGCCCGACAAAGATGTATTCCACTGTCATATATGAATATGATTTACAAATGCCGATACTCGAATTCAGAAGCTAGAATCCAGTTTAAGGTGAATTCGAATATTTGGAACACTTTATGTCCAATTCAAATGTCACATGCAGCATAATGTGTACTCCCATTTAGATATGTACACAAGCGATGTATCAAGATTCAAATACGAGTCAATCAACCAAGAATGTACAAAACTAACAGACATATAAACACTTATAGAGTATATGGATCAATAATATCAACTAACATACATAAGCCAGGCCGTTGTACTCTTTTTTGCTAGAAGAGCATCCTTTTTTAGCAAAGCTAGTACAACATCTTGGCCCATTCTGATGCGTGACATTTATGGTCCATCTATACTACTATTATTACTGAATGCACATTCAGCCTGATTGGCATATTTGTAGGTCTGGCACAGCAATCAAAATGAAATGTCTCTGAGTCTTATCAATTAATAGTTTAATACAGACTTATGCTCAAATAAAACTACAAACCAAAAAACAAAAAACAATTATTACATGATCTCTAAAACAAATGGTTTGATCGATTACATGAACAAACAACACAAAGGTTATTCAATGATGGAAAGAACATTTCACCTATGACTTACCAAGTGGGAATTTAATTTCATTTTTTCCTTCAGGACCTTAACAATGCGGTTAGTCTCAGCTTCCTTCGTTTTGAAATCCACCAAATATTTAATGGTTGTCTTGAGAAATGCTTGTGATTGTGCTGTTTGCTTCCTCAACATGTCAACTTCATCTCTAAGTGCAGAAGCAGAATCTCTTTCTACCACTAGTTTAGCCTCTAGAGCATCAGCAGTTGGTAATTCATGATGCACGATTGGGCCGGTGCCACTGCTGTGGGATGATACAACGTCCATGGGGACCTCGCTCTTTGATCTTGGGCTAACCTGTTTTGCCATTAAAGTTCTGATTGGATTCCGAAAAGTTGAAGTTAGCAAAACATCTAAACTAGGAGTTATAACAACAAACCAGTTAAACAAACAAGGAAATAAAGAGTTTCAATTGGATGCTGAAAAGTAGTTATTAACATCATTGTAACCAGCTTTTGCAGAAGCAAAGCAGTTAAACAAACAAGTTTTGCAAAAGGTACCTGTTGTGGTATTGGAGTTTCTCTTGGATCTTGAAAAGTTGAGTACCCAGTAATGTGATTAGAGCAACCGGTTGCAGTAGCAAAGCAGTTAAACAAGCAAGTTTTGCAAAAGGAACCTGTTGTGGCATTGGAGTTTCTCTTGGATCCTGAAAAGTCGAGTAGTCAGTAACTTGATTAGAGCAACAAGTTACAGCAGCAGACCTGTTACACAAATATATTTTTGAAAATGTACCTGTTGTGCAATTGGACTTCCAATTGGATCCTGAAAACTTGAAGTTGGTAAGATGATTACAGCAACAAGTTATAGCAGCAAACCAGGTAAACAAGGAAGTTTCTGAAAACATACCTGTTGTGCCAACGGAGTTTCAGTTGGATCCTGCAAACTTGAATGTTAGCAATCAATAAATAAAGTTTTGCAAGAGCCATAAGAAACTAACATCAAACTAGTAAAAGTAACCAGTTTTGGCAAGGTATTTAATTACACATGAACTAGTAAAACTAACAAGTTCTTGGCAACGTATTAAAGTAACAAGTCGACACCGTTTACCAGCAACAATGACATCTGTAAATTTCTTTGATGTATGCAAAATGATTCCAACACAGATATAAGTTAAAAAGATGGTGTCCCTCATATAAACCTGACAGTTGTCTATCTATGAGCATGCAAACATTACTAGTGTTGCAAGTGATAACAGCAAACC
This sequence comes from Aegilops umbellulata, assembly GCA_032464435.1. Lineage (NCBI taxonomy): Eukaryota > Viridiplantae > Streptophyta > Magnoliopsida > Poales > Poaceae > Aegilops > Aegilops umbellulata. Next base: position 296,352,684 of record CP136060.1, read on the forward strand.
ATTAAAACAAACAGGGTATCAGAACGTAAATTATACGTGAATTCTGCTGCACCCTAGAAGTACATATGACCAGCTATCTATGTGCTTTAATAGCTATTTAAGTTCAGGCAAACAGGTAATTCTTAACAGCAAGTATCAAACACATAGATAGACGCAGTCTATAATAGGATTAACAGGCTATGGCATTATGTAATCAGTAGCAAACTAAATTAGGCCAAACAACGTAATTGAACAATTTTGCAATAAGTGGCTAACCAAAATTCCAAGAAGCAGGTAACTGAACTTACACTAGGTCTTTGTACAGGCACACTGCAACTTCTTTTTCGATTACAAGGTTCTACGAAGGAGTCCATGGCATCAATTGCTTGGATACGCAGTCCCAATACTTCTTTCTTTCCACACTGCATTGGTAAGTCGAATGGTTAATCTGGTAAGATGGTGCGTCCTCGGTATGTTATATGAGGACGTGTAGTCAGACTAGTTGTAGCCACACAAATCACACTGGCTTTTACTATATATTTCATGCGACTACATTTGCCATATCAAGATCTAAGCAGTCTACAATAGGATGAAATACTGGCATCCTTCACATTATTGGCGAACTCAGTTCATAGAAACAAACAATTCAACCATTCTGTGGGTAAATCAAAAACGCCACTGGAATATTTTTCACTACCCCAATCATACACGCAAAAAGGGGCGACGCCACCGTAGAGGCTGGGATGGGCGACTGCCTCGGGTGGCTGGAAAGTGTGCACCTAGTTTGAGTCGTCTAGGTTGGCCCGGGCTAGTTATGTTTGTCCCAACGCACGAGCAAGTAATGTAAAAAATGAAGAAAAATGTTTCAATTTGGATGGGCCAATAGCATAAGTGCAAGGCAGGCTGTTGGTGTCAAAACCGGCGGATCTCGGGTAGGGGGTCCCGAACTGTGCGTCTAAGGCGGATGGTAACAGGAGGCGGGGGACACAATGTTTACCCAGGTTCGGGCCCTCTTGATGGAGGTAACACCCTACTTCCTGCTTGATTGATCTTGATGATATGAGTATTACAAGAGTTGATCTACCACGAGATCGTAGAGGCTAAACCCTAGAAGCTAGCCTATGGTATGATTGTTGTTGTCCTACGGACTAAACCCTCCGGTTTATATAGACACCGGAGGGGGCTAGGGTTACACAGAGTCGGTTACAAGGAAGGAGATCTACATATCCGTATTGCTAAGCTTGCCTTCCACGCCAAGGAGAGTCCCATCTGGACACGAGACGAAGTGTTTAATCTTGTATCTTCATAGTCCAACAGTCCGGCCAAAGGATATAGTCCGGCTGTCCGGATACCCCCTAATCCAGGACTCCCTCAGTAGCCCCCGAACCAGGCTTCAATGACGATGAGTCCGGTGCACAGATTGTTTCCGGCATTGCAACGCGGGTTCTTCTTCAAAGCCTGAATACTTGTTGAATAGTGCCCGGCTCCTCATAAATGTTGCGCTTCTTGGCTTCCACGTCCAATAATGGCGATCTCCGACGTGTCAGCGAATGCGAGAAGCCAGGGCGTTTTTACATTTGCCACCCTAGCTGTGTGAATAAACTGTCTATTAAAGAGACGAGGATTCTCAGATCCAAATCACACCATCTTCCCTCTGCGAGCATTCATCGGAGCGCGCCCGAAAAAATCCATCCCAACATGGCCGGCCATTGCAGCTCCTCCTCTCGCTCCTGTAGCCCTAAGCCCGGAGATTGGAAAAAGTGTTCCGTCCCGCACAGTCAATTAGTAGAGCTACAGACCCAGGGATTTCACCCTCCAGCGTACATGGTCCCCGTTCAAGCCGGGCTCGCCACCTATAATGGCGGGGAGCAAGCAGAGAGCTTTCCCAACCCCTCTGAGGGGGAGCGGATATGCCTTGTCCCTTATTTACTAAGGGGACTTGGATTTCCAATCCATCCATTCCTCCGAGGACTCCCGGAGTTTTACGGCATCCAGTTGCATAACTTCACCCCTGCTTCCATTTTACACATCGCTGGTTATGTAGCCCTTTGTGAGCTGTTTCTGGGCTGCGAAGCTCATTTCGCGTTGTGGAAGAAGCTATTTTGCCTTGTGCCCCGTACACAGAGGGGGTCAATATATCAAGTGGGCGGAGCCAAAATATGGCGCATCGCCGGGACCGGATACCTGTCCGGTACCCCGAAGAAGACGTCCGAAGACTGGCCTTCGGAGTGGTTTTAATGGAGGACGTCCCCCTTCCGGATCCTATTCGGATTGGTCTTCCCGAGTTCGACAATGCCCCTTTGAAGAAACGCCGAAGCTGGCGCCCACGGAGCCCTCGGGAGGAAGATAGCGGAGACGTCCTTTACTTGATGGGCCGGATAAAGGCACTGGCCCAATCAGGACTGACAATAACCGAGGTTATGTCAATATGCATTATGCGGGGGGTGCAGCCACTTCAATATCGAGGCCACCCCATGTGGCACTTCAACGGGGAAGATGATGCCACTCGCTGCGGTCGTAAAGGACCGGATTCAGCTGCTGCTTTAGCAAAAATTCTATCCGATTTGTATAAGGGAGAGGAGGAGGAGTTCCTCTGCATCAAGCCACGGGATGGATTCTCCATGTGCAGCCCTCCAAGCTGGGTGAGCTGCCACTTTTTGCTCCCACTCTTCCCGTATTTTTGCAATAAGTATTTACCTTGCCATTTCATAGCAGGAACTGCGAAAGGCTGTAAGGGAGGTCAACAGCCCGCCTCCACAACCGGAGGATCCTGACCGGGCCCTCGACCCCGGCCTTGAAGAGGATCCGGACATATTTGTGGAGTTGATCGACAGGATATTCTATCAATTAAGCTGTGATGATGACATGGTAGCCATTATAGATGACTATCCTGGGTTGCTCCCCTCCTCGCATGTAAGTAAAACCAGAGTCCCGACTTCTGAGAAGGATCCCCTTTTATGCACTTCACCTACCGCACTAGTACGGTGTTTCACAGGGAAGATCCTCGGGACGCCAGGCCGAACCCGCGGTGACTAGCCAACAAGGGGCACCGAAGCCGGGTAGGCTAAAAAGGAAGGCAGTCCGGACGGAGACGCCGGCGCAGAGGTATGATACAAAACCTCGCTCTGCGGTTCACGTATTTTAGAATATAATAACACCCATGTTTCCTAAAAGGAAAAACGCTCGCTGGACTATATCCGAAGAGGTTGCCGATCACGCCTCTACCAGTTGGGCTCCAGGGCCGGATGATACGTCTCCAACGTATCTATAATTTTTGATTGCTCCATGCTACTTTATCTACTGTTTTGGACTATATTGGGCTTTATTTTCCACTTTTATATTATTTTTGGGACTAACATATTAACCGGAGGCCCAGCCCAGAATTGCTGTTTTTTTGCCTATTTCAGTATTTCGAGGAAACAGAATATCAAACGGAGTCCAAACGGAATGAAACCTTCGGGAACGTGATCTTCTCACCAAACGTGATCCAGGAGACTTGGACCCTACTCCAAGAAGTTTCCAGGGAGGTCACGAGGGTGGAGGGCGCGCCCCCTGCCTCGTGGGCCCCTCGAAGCTCCACCGACGTGCTCCTTCCTCCTATATATACCTACGTACCCCCATTAGACCAGGGACGGAGCCAAAAACCTAATTCCACTGCCGCAACTTCCTGTATCCACGAGATCCCATCTTGGGGCCTGTTCCGGAGCTCCGCCGGAGTGGGCATCCATCACGAAGGGCTTCTGCATCAACACCATAGCCCTTCCGATGAAGTGTGAGTAGTTTACTTCAGACCTTCGGGTCCATATCTAGTAGCTAGATGGCTTCTTCTCTCTTTTTGGATCTCAATACAATGTTCTCCCCCTCTCTCGTGGAGATCTATTCAATGTAATCTTCTTTTCGCGATGTGTTTGTTGAGACCGATGAATTGTGGGTTTATGATCCAACTTATCTATGAATAATATTTGAATCTTCTCTGAATTCTTTTATGTATGATTGAGTTATCTTTGCAAGTCTCTTCGAATTATCCATTTGGTTTGGCCAACTAGATTGGTAGTTCTTGCAATGGGAGAAGTGTTTAGCTTTGGGTTCAATCTTGCAGTGTCCTTACTCAGTGACAGAAAGAGTTGCAAGGCACGTATTGTATTGTTGCCATCGAGGATAACAAGATGGGGTATTTATCATATTGCATGAATTTATTCCTCTACATCATGTCATCTTGCTTAAGGCGTTACTCTGTTTTTAACTTAATACTCTAGATGCATGCTGGATAGCGGTCGATGAGTGGAGTAATAGTAGTAGATGTAGGCAGGAGTCGTTCTACTTGTCACGGACATGATGCCTATATACATGATCATACCTAGATAACCTCATAACTATGCTCAATTCTATCAATTGTTCAACAGTAATTTGTTCACCCACTGTAGAATATCTATGCTCTTGAGAGAAGCCACTAGTGAAACCTATGGCCCCCGGGTCTATTCTCATCATATCAATCTCCATTACTTTATTTTACTTGTTTTGCTTTTACTTTTCACTTTGCATCTTTATACCAAAAATACCAAAAATATTATCTCTATCAGATCTCACTCTCGTAAGTGACCGTGAAGGGATTGACAACCCCTAAGCGTTGGTTGTGAGTTGCTACCGTTTTGTGTAGGTACGAGGGACTTGCGCGTGACCTCCTACTGGATTGATACCTTGGTTCTCAAAAACTGAGGGAAATACTTACGCTACTGTGCTGCATCACCCCCTCCTCTTCGAGGAAAACAAACGCTAGCTCGAGACGTAGCAAGAAGGATTTCTGGCGCCGTTGCCGGGGAGGCCTACGTAAAAGTCAACATACCAAGTACCCATCACAATCTCTATCTCCCGCATTACATTATTTGCCATTTGCCTCTCGTTTTCTTCTCCCCCACTTCACCCTTGCCGTTTTATTCGCCATCTCTTTCCCAATCTCCTCCTCTTTTTCCCTTTGCCTTTTGTTTGCTCGTGTGTTAGTTTTCTTACCTGTCGCTATGTCGAATTCCTTATCTTCTCCGTTATCTCCCGAGAATGAAGTGCTAAATTTTAAACAAAGGGAGGGAGAAAATCTAAAAGATGCTTGGTATAGAATTTGCAATGCTCAAAATAGATCTACCAGGAAGCAATCTACTTCAGTCCTTCTTCGCAATTTTTACGTAGGTGCTAATCCTTGGTATAGATATATCCTTGATACCATTACTGGAGGGAATTTTTTGGGTAGCCATACTTTTGATTCCTATAATGCTTTAATAGATTTATTTGGCTCACCTCCCCTTTTGGTGAATGGAACTGTGTTAACCTTGGAGCATGTTATGCAAAGGCTTGAAATTATTGAAAACAAAGTTGCTACCATTGAATCCATTAAAAATCTAGATAAAAAGATTCATAATCAAATTAGTCAATATGGATCTAAAGTAGGAATGACTTTGAAAAATATTAAGGAGAAGGAACCCATGGTTAATGAAAAAATAAATCTAGACTCTACTCAAATCGATAAACTTGAGGGTATCATTACCAACTTGGGAACTGCTTTTTCTTCCGTAAAAAGTACTCCTAGTCCTCCCACTAAAATTGCCAAGTTTATGTATGTTCCTAAAAATAAGGGTGAATCATCTAGTAAGGAAAATGCGGATCTTAAATCTATAAGTATTCACCCCGATCTTTTTACAATCATTAAGGAACCATTTGCCACGAATGAATTTTTTGATCTTATGCCTAAAAGTTTGATAATCACTAGAAAGAAAGAAAATTCTAAAGGAGGTGGATGCCTCATTGAAGGATTGCCTACCAAAGATGGCAATACCTAGATCTATCCTTGCTTTTATGCCTAGCTAGGGGCGTTAAACGATAGCGCTTGTTGGGAGGCAACCCAATTTTATTTTGTGTTTTTTGTTTTTGGTTCTGTTTAGGAATAAATAATCCATGTAGATTCTGTTTAGATTGGTTTTATCTTTTAATTAGTGTTTGTGCCAAGTTAAACCTATTAGATCTTCTTGGAAGATAGTTATTTGATCTTGCTGTAATTTCCAGAATCTTTGCGCTCAGTGCCCGAATTGTTGAAAATCACCAGAACGTGATAAAATAGTGATTCCAATTGCTGCTGATCAATAAACAAATTGCCCAGGTATTCTAATTTTGGTAGAATTTTTCGGGTTCCAGAAGTTTGCGTTAGTAACAGATTACTACAGACTGTTCTGTTTTTGACAGATTCTGTTTTGCGTGTGTTGTTTGCTTATTTTGATGAATCTATGGCTAGTAAAATAGTTTATAAACCATAGAGAAGTTGGAATACAGTAGGTTTAACACCAATATAAATAAATAACAAGTTCACTACAGTACCTTAAAGTAGTCTTTTGTTTTCTTTCTCTAACGGAGCTCACGAGATTTCTATTGAGTTTTGTGTTGTGAAGTTTTCAAGTTTTGGGTGAATTCTTTTGATGGATTATGGAACAAGGAGTGGCAAGAGCCTAAGCTTGGGGATGCCCATTACAACCCCAAGATAATCCAAGTACACCAAAAAGTCAAAGCTTGGGGATGCCCCGGAAGGCATCCCCTCTTTCGTCCACTTCCATCGGTAATTTACTTGGAGCTATATTTTTGTTCACCACATGATATGTGTTTTGCTTGGAGCGTCTTGTATTATTTGTGTCTTTGCTTGTTAGTATACCACAATCATCCTTGCTGTACACACCTTTTGAGAGAGCCATGCATGAATTGAAATTTGTTAGAATACTCTATGTGCTTCACTTATATCTTTTGAGCTTGATAGTTTACTCTATGTGCTTCACTTATATCTTTTTGAGCGTGATAATTTTTGCTCTAGTGCTTCACTTAGATCTTTTAGAGCACGGTGGTGGATTGTTTTAAAGAAACTTGATCTCTCATGCTTCACTTAGATTATTTTGAGAGTCATTAATAGCATGGTAATTTTCTTAATGTTAATATACTTGGTATTCAAGATATGTGAAACTTTCTTTTTAGTGGGTTGAATACTAAGATAAGTTTGATGCTTAATAATTGTTTTGAGATATGGAGGTGATAATATCATAGTCGTGCTAGTTGAATAGTTGTGAATTTGAGAAATACTTGTGTTGAAGTTAGCAAGTCCCGTAGCATGCACGTATGGTTAAAGTTGTGTAACAAATTTGAAGCATGAAGTGTACCTGGCTTGTGCTTCCTTATGAGTGGCGGTCGGGGACGAGCGATGGTCTTTTCCTACCAATCTATCCCCCTAGGAGCATGTGCGTAGTACTTGATTTTTGATGACTTCTAAATTTTTGCAATAAGTATATGAGTTCTTTTGACTAATGTTGAGTCCATGGATTATACGCACTTTTACCTTTCCGCCATTTGCTAGCCTCTTCGGTACTGTGCATTGCCCTTTCTCACATTGAGAGTTGGTGCAAACTTCACCGGTGCATCCAAACCCCGTGATATGATACGCTCTTTCACACATAAACCTCCCTATATCTTCCTCAAAACAGCCACCATACCTACCTATCATGGCATTTCCATAGCCATTCCGAGATATATTACCATGCAACTTCCACCATCATCATCATCATCATCATCATGACATGCTTTACTTTTGTCATATTGCCATTGCAAGATCTTGTAGTTGACATCGTATTTGTGGCAAAGCCACCATGCATTATTTTTCATACATGTCACTCTTGATTCATTGCACCATCTCGGTACACCGCCGGAGGCATTCATATAGAGCCATATCTTGTTCTAGTATCGAGTTGTAATCATTATGTTGTAATCAATAGAAGTGTGATGATCATCATTATTAGAGCATTGCCCAATCAAAAAAAGAAGAGAAAGGCCAAAAAAAGGCCCCCCCCCCCCAAAAAAAAAGAAAAAAAAAGGGCAATACTACTATCTCTTTTTCCACATTTGTGCTTCAAAGTAGCACCTTGTTCTTCATGTAGTGAGTCTCATATATTGTGCTTCAAAGTAGCACCATGATTTTCATATAGTGAGTCTCATAAGTTGTCTTGTTCATACTAGTGGGAATTTTTCATTATAGAACTTGGCTTGTATATTCCAACGATGGGCTTCCTCAAAATGCCCTAGGTCTTCATGAGCAAGCAAGTTGGATGCACACCCACTAGTTTTCTTTTGTTGAGCATTCTTAGCTCTAGTGCATCCGTTGCATGGCAATCCCTACTCCTTGCATTAACATCAATCTATGGGCATCTCCATAGCTCATTGATTAGCCTCGTTGATGTGAGACTTTCTCCTTTTTTGTCTTCTCCACACAATCCCCATCATCATATTCTATACCACCCATAGTGCTATGTCCATGGCTCGCGCTCATGTATTGCGTGAAGGTTGAAAAAGTTTGAGATTATTTGAGTATGAAACAATTGCTTGGCTTGTCATCGGGGGTATAGAAGTTGGGAACATCTTTGTGTGACGAAAATGAAGCATAGCCTAACTATGATTTTGTAGGGATGAACTTCCTTTGGCCATGTTATTTTGAGATGACATAATTGTTTGATTAGTATGCTTGAAGTATTATCATTTTTAAGTCAATATGAACTTTTGTCTTGAACCTTTCGGATCTGAATATTCATACCATGATTAAGAATATTTACATTGAAATTATGCCAAAGTATCACTCCGCATCAAAAATTCTCTTTTTATCATTTACCTACTCGAGGACGAGCAGGAATTAAGCTTGGGGATGCCTGATATGTCTCCAACGTATCTATAACTTTTTATTGCTCCATGCTACTTTATCTACTGTTTTGGACTATATTGGGCTTTATTTTCCACTTTTATATTATTTTTGGGACTAACCTATTAACCGGAGGCCCAGCCCAGAATTGCTGTTTTTTTGCCTATTTCAGTATTTCGAGGAAACAGAATATCAAACGGAGTCCAAACGGAATGAAACCTTTGGGAACGTGATCTTCTCACCAAACGTGATCCAGGAGACTTGGACCCTACTCCAAGAAGTTTCCAGGGAGGTCACGAGGGTGGAGGGCGCGCCCCCTGCCTCGTGGGCCCCTCGGAGCTCCACTGACGTGCTCCTTACTCCTATATATACCTACGTACCCCCATTAGACCAGGGACGGAGCCAAAAACCTAATTCCACCGCCGCAACTTCCTGTATCCACGAGATCCCATCTCGGGGCCTGTTCCGGAGCTCCGCCGGAGAGGGCATCCATCACAGAGGGCTTCTACATCAACACCATAGCCCTTCCGATGAAGTGTGAGTAGTTTACTTCGGACCTTCGGGTCCATAGCTAGTAGCTAGATGGCTTCTTCTCTATTTTTGGATCTCAATACAATGTTCTCCCCCTCTCTCGTGGAGATCTATTCGATGTAATCTTCTTTTTGCGGTGTGTTTGTTGAGATCGATGAATTGTGGGTTTATGATCCAACTTATCTATGAATAATATTTGAATCTTCTCTGAATTCTTTTATGTATGATTGAGTTATCTTTGCAAGTCTCTTCGAATTATCCGTTTGGTTTGGCCAACTAGATTGGTAGTTCTTGCAATGGGAGAAGTGTTTAGCTTTGGGTTCAATCTTGCGGTGTCCTCACTTAGTGACAGAAAGAGTTGCAAGGCACATATTGTATTGTTGCCATCGAGGATAACAAGATGGGGTATTTATCATATTGCATGAATTTATTCCTCTACGTCATGTCATCTTGCTTAAGGCGTTACTCTGTTTTTAACTTAATACTCTAGATGCATGCTGGATAGCGGTCGATGAGTGAAGTAATAGTAGTAGATGCAGGCAGGAGTCGGTCTACTTGTCACGGACGTGATGCCTATATACATGATCATACCTAGATAACCTCATAACTATGCTCAATTCTATCAATTGCTCAACAGTAATTTGTTCACCCACCGTAGAATATCTATGCTCTTGAGAGAAGCCACTAGTGAAACCTATGGCCCCCGGGTCTATTCTCATCATATCAATCTCCATTACTTTATTTTACTTGTTTTGCTTTTACTTTTCACTTTGCATCTTTATACCAAAAATACCAAAAATATTATCTCTATCAGATCTCACTCTCGTAAGTGACCGTGAAGGGATTGACAACCCCTAAGCGTTGGTTGCGAGTTGCTACCGTTTTGTGCAGGTACGAGGGACTTGCGCGTGACCTCCTACTGGATTGATACCTTGGTTCTCAACAACTAAGGGAAATACTTACGCTACTGTGCTGCATCACCCCCTCCTCTTCGGGGAAAACCAATGCTAGCTCGAGATGTAGCACCGGACACAGAGGCAGAAGCTAACACGGGGCACGCGCCGGATGCTCCTCCTACAGAGGATGCGGATAAAATTTCCGCTACAAATTCCGAAGTGGAGAGCACCATGAATCACATGCGTCGCCGGGCCGTACTCCATGACGCTTGTTTCTCCCAAGAGGCGTTTGATGCCTTCAACTCATTAGACGCGTACATCCGTGCTGCTCAAAATGGTCTTGCCAGAGCCACGGACCAGTATGTAAAGGATATACGGGTAGGAAAATTTGATGATTATATATATCAGTAGCCCGTGAGACTTGAAACAGTTGGCACAACTAATTTACGGATCATTATTTGTGCAGGTTCTTACAAAGAAGAATACCCAATTGTCTCAAGAGCTGGAAGAGTGCAAGGCCCAACTACATGCCGTAGTTGCCGCATTGAAGGAGTCCGTGAAGGCCCCCTCTGGTATCACTTGTTTCAAAGAATGATAAGTACCGTATAGTATGCGGCATGCCTGCAAATCTAACAATAGATATTGCAGATGACTCCGGAGTGAATCCAGATGAGCAACACGTCATACGGCAGCTAAAGGCTGGCGAGCGCGTGCTTACAAAAGTTAGGCGGAAGAAAAACGATCTCCAAGATGCCAATACCCAGCTGAGCATGGAGCTGAAGGATGTCCGAGCCCAGCTTGCGGACTCCGTGAAGGAGAATAAGCGGCTTCGACACGGCATTTTCAGTAAGTGCTTGAACAAACTTGTGAAAGAGTTCGGCATAGAAGCCGACTAACAGAGTTATGTCTGCAGGTATGATGACGGGTCGTCCATCGGAGGAAATGCCCGGGTCTGCGGGTGATCTTCTACCAGAGCTCTCACAACTGCACGAACATGTTCGGCATGTGATGCAGGGGTATTGCCCAGGACTTGTGGCCGTCCATCTCCCTGACAGGAGGCATTGGAGAGCTTGTAGAGAAGCTCAAGGGAGCGCGGCGGCGCTTCCGATTATGGAAGATATCAGCCTACCGTCAAGGTGCCAGGGAAGCCTGGGCCATGGTGAAGACGCGGTATACCAAGGCTGACCCAAACCACATGGCTGAGGTCGGACTTGTGGGGCCCGATGGGAAAGTGATCCCCGTAAGTTTGGTGTATAACCAAGAAGAATTAGCCGCAAAGTATTCCCAACAGGATTGTAGGCTAGACAGCCTGTTGGATGGGATAGAAGAAGAATTTAGTCAGTCTAAGTGACTGTGTAATTTAAGTGACATGTATGATGTCTCTAGCCGGATTGTAATTCATTTGTCATGGCGGACCTTTTCACTTCGACCTCGGGACCCGATAGTCCGGAGTGTATCCGAATACCCGCTCAGTTATGTAAAAACCGGGGTATGCGTGGAAACAATGCGTAGGGGTCATAAGTGCTTGAACAGACAAGTACCCAACTAGTTATGTTATATTACATGGATAGTAAGAAACATCTTCTAGGGAGAATAGTTCCGTTAAGGGTTCCTTTCCCTGGGTACGCATGCCCTAATGTGCATGTCCGGACTGCGAGAAGAGACGCAGGCAAAAAACATCTGGGGGCATGTATCAAAATAAATAAAAGTCATCTTTTGTTCACCGACCGAATATTCCCTTAAGAACGCTAGCTTTCGGCTTCACCCAGTATGAGGTACACATCCGGCTGACCCAACAGTAACAATCGCAGAGGTGCTCCCCTTATGCCCTAGCTGAATTAATGGGAACGTAGGGCATAAATACAAGAGCCAGGAAACCCAGCTTGGCCAAAACTTAAGTCATATCGATGCATATAATGGCGAAAAAAGGTACATGCGGAAGAATAACACATGTGCGGGGCGTGAAGCCCAAAAAAATAGTTATATTAAGCTTCTGTATAAGAACCCCCAGGTATAATGAGCGCGGCTAGCGCGTTAATATTGTGTAGTCAAGACACAAGTTGGCCTTTTAAGGCCTTGGGAAGAAGGAAAAATAAGAAAGAAAGAGAGAAAAGACAGATAATGTATATGCGAAAAATGGACAGGGGTAAGGAGACGAACATAGAGTCCGGCATTAGGCGTAGAATCTTTGAAGTCTGTCTGCGTTCCATGGGTTTGGCTCAAGTCAATTGTCCGATGCATCCCGCAGACGGTACGCTCCACCAGTCAGAACTTGGTCAATAATGAAGGGACCTTCCCATTTGGGCTTAAGCTTGTTCTTTTTCTTCTCCGGCAGGCGTAGAACTAGTTCGCCAATGTTATAAGTTTTGGCCCGTACTTCTCTGCTTTGGTATCTTCGAGCCTGTTGCTGATAAAATGCGGAACGGGCTTTTGCCACGTCGTGCTCCTCCTCCAGGGCGTACAAATTGTCCTGCCAATCAAGCTCGGCCTCTTTTTCTTCATACATGCGCACTCGAGGTGAGACATGAACTATGTCACAGGGCAGAACCGCCTCTGCGTCGTACACCATAAAAAACGGTGTGTATCCGGTAGTGCAATTTGGCGTGGTCCGCAGCCCCCATAATATAGAGTTGAGCTCCTCTACCCAGTGCGTGTTAGACTCCTTTAAGGACCGCACTAATCTGGGTTTTATGCCACTCATGATAAGACCATTTGCTCGCTCGACCTGACCGTTAGTTTGCGGGTGATAGACAGAAGCATAATCGAGCTTGATGCCCATGTTGCTGCACCAAAGTTTTACCTCGTCGGCTGTAAAGTTCGTGCCGTTGTCAGTGATGATGCTGTGGGGGACGCCATAACGGTGTACAACCCCAGATATGAAGTCTATCACCGGTCCGGATTCGGCCGTTTTAACGGGCTTGGCTTCTATCCATTTGGTGAATTTATCCACCATGACCAGTAAGTATTTTTTCTTATGGGTCCCCCCTTTAAGGGGTCCGACCATATCAAGCCCCAGACCGCAAAGGGCCAGGTGATGGGGATTGTTTGGAGAGCGGTGGGCGGCATACGGCTTTGGTTTGCAAAAAGCTGGCTACCAACGCAGTGTTGGACCAAGTCTTGTGCATCTGCCCGGGCCGTCGGCCAATAGAAACATGTACGGAAGGCCTTGCTTACAAGGGCCCGGGCTGCGGCGTTGTGGCCGCCGAGTCCAACGTGGATTTCTACCAAAAGCTTCCACCCTTCCTCTTCGGAGATGCACCTTTGAAGGACTCCGGTAGTGCTTTTCTTATAAAGCTCTCCCTCGTGGACCTTGTAGGCTTTAGATCGCCGCACTATGCATTGTGCCTCATTATGGTCCTCGGGAAGTTCCTCCTGGTTAGGTAGGCCAGGAATGGTTCTGTCCACAGGGCAATAACTGCCATTATTACGTGGACTGAAGGTGTTATTTCGGTGGTAGAGCCTCCGATTGTGTCAGAGTGTTTGGTATCTGGCGTTGTGGCCGGGTCCGGACTATTGTTACCGGTGTCCCCTTCCCACACCACGGATGGTTCAAACAGTCTTTCCAAGAAGATGTTAGGTGGAACAGGGTCGCGCTTAGCGCCGATACGGGCAAGGATATCCGCCGCCTGATTGTTTTCCCGAGCCACATGGTGGAATTCGAGCCCCTCGAACCGAGCTGACATCTTGAGGACGACGTTGCGATAAGCCGCCATTTTTGGATCCTTGGCATCGAAGTCTCCATTTATTTGGGATATTGCGAGGTTCAAGTCCCCACGCACCTCCAGGCATCGAATGCCCATGGAAACTGCCATCCGAAGACCATGTAACAGGGCCTCGTATTCGGCTGCGTTGTTGGAGTCTGTGTACAGTATCTGAAGTACGTATTGGACTGTATCTCCGGTGGGGGACGTCAGGACGACGCCAACCCCCAGACCAGCCAGCATTTTAGAGCCGTCGAAGGGCATGATCCAATTGGAGTATGCGCCGTACTCTTTAGGGAGTTCGACATCTGTCCATCCGGCGACAAAATTGGCCAATACTTGCGACTTAATGGCTCGCCGAGGTTTGTATGTTATGTCGAACGGGAGGAGCTCAATGGCCCATTTAGCAATCCGGCCCGTGGCATCGCGGTTGTTTATTATGTCGTTGAGTGGTACTTCCGAGGCCACTGTGATTGAACACTCTTGAAAGTAGTGTCTTAGCTTCCGCAATGCCATGAATACCGTATATGCTATCTTTTGATAGTGCGGGTACCGTGATTTGCATGGAGTGAGGACAGTGGATACATAATATACCGACTTTTGATGTGGGAATTTATGTCCATCCGTTTCTCATTCGACGACGAGCACTGCACTTACGACTTGATGAGTTGCCGCTATATATAGCAGCATTGGTTCACCGATGTTTGGCGCGGCCAAGACTGGGTTGGTGGCTAGTATGGCTTTTATTTCTTCCAATCCAGCCGTGGCTGCATCCGTCCACTCGAAGTGTTCGGTGCACTGAAGAAGGCGATAAAGAGGTAATGCCTTTTCTCCTAATCTGGAGATAAAGCGACTTATGGCCGCCATGCATCCAGTTAATTTCTGGATTTTCTTGAGGTCAGTTGGGATGGCCAACTGTGACAGGGCTCGGATTTTAGCCGGATTTGCTTCAATTCCTCTACTGGAGACGATGAAGCCCAGGAGCTTTCCGGCGGGTACGCCAAAAACGCATTTTTCTGGAGTGAGCTTGATGTCGTATGTTCGAAGATTGTCGAACGTGAGCCTCAAGTCTTCTATTAAAGAGTCGACGTGTCTAGTTTTAACGACCACATCGTCTACGTATGCCTCCACTGTTTTGCCGATCTGCTTTTCCAGACATGTGTGAGTCATGCGTTGATATGTTGCGCCAGCGTTTTTGAGCCCGAAGGGCATTGTGTTGAAACAGAAGGGGTCGTATGGCGTGATAAATGCCTTTGCGGCTTGGTCGGACTCCGCCATCTTAATTTGGTGGTAGCCAGAGTATGCGTCGAGGAAGCACAATGAGTCGTGTCCCGCAGTAGCGTCGATAATTTGATCGATGCGAGGGAGGGGGAAGGGATCCTTTGGGCAAGCCTTGTTGAGGTCCTTGAAACCGACACATAGGCGCCAGGATTTGTCCTTCTTTGGTACCATCACCAGGTTTTCTAGCCAGTCTGGGTGTTTTATTTCTCTAATGAATCCGGCCTCCAATAACTTGGCTAGTTCCTCTCCCACGGCCTGCCTTTTAGGTTTAGAGAAACACCGAAGAGTCTGCTTGACCGTCTTGAATCCCTTTAGAATGCTAAGGCTATGCTCGGCCAGCCTGCGTGGGATTCCTGGCATATTTGAGGGATGCCAGGCAAATATGTCTCAATTCTCGTGTAGGAACTCCCGTAGTGCGACATCTACAGCGGGATTTAATTGTGCCCCGATGGAGGCTGTTTTTGTAGGGTCCGTTGGGTGGACTTGGAATTTGACTATTTCATCCATTGGTTTAAAAGAAGTGGATTTAGGTCTTTTGTCGAGTATCACATCGTCCCTGTCCACTATGGAGCGTAGCGCAGTTAATTCCTCAGCCGCGAGGGCTTCGGATAATGCCTCGAGGGTCAGTGCGGCTATTTTGTTTTCGGCACGGAGCGCTATGTCCAGATCACTAGCTAGAGTGATGATTCCATTGGGCCCGGGCATTTTGAGCTTCATGTACCCGTAATGGGGTATGGCTTGGAAGATCGTGAAGGCCTCCTGCCCTAAAAGGGCGTGGTATCCGCTATTGAACGGGGCCACTTGGAATGTAACTTCTTCGGACCTATAATTCTCCGGAGTGCCGAATACCACATCTAGTGTGATTTTCCCCGCGCAACGTGCCTCCCGACTAGGGATGATTCCTCTGAAGGTCGTGCTGCTTTGCTCAATGCGGTTCCTGTCTATTTCCATTTTTTGAAGAGTTTCCTCATAAATGAGGTTTAATCCGCTGCCGCCGTCCATGAGCACTTTAGTGAGCCAAAAGCCGTCCACAATTGGACTAAGAACCAATGCGGCTAGTACTCGAGCTGTTCGGAATTTAGGTTCGTCACTGGCGTTGAAGGTGATAGCCGTGTCGCTCCATGGATTTATTGCTGCCACGTGGCAGACTTCGGCAAGGCTACGGAGTGCTCGCTTACGCCTATTATGTGAGGCGAAGGTCTTGAAGACTGTCAATATTGTATTATTATCCCCGGGATGGTGCTCTGCGGTGTTTGGAATGAGGAGATCCTCACCGCTCTTGGCCACCTGCCGGAGTACCCAACATGCTCTAAGGCTGTGTGTTGGTATGGTATCTGCTGTACTATGAATTTTGCAGGCCTGTTAAGCCATCCCTCCAATACTGTTCCACGCCCTGTAGTGGGATTTTGCTTCTTTGTAATCGAATCGGGTGTCTTATGAGAGTGCACCCTTTTAATTCGGACTAGTTGTTTAGTCAGAGCCGGATTATCCCAGAATTTTGTTTCAGTTTTCCAGGCACTTTCCATCGCACAGTACTTCCGTACTATGGACGCCAAGTCAGCGAAGCGTGCTATGTCACGGCGACTTATGGCGTTAAGGATTCCCTTGTTCGTGCAATTATTGCAGAAAAATGAGATTGCGTCTTCCTCGCGACAATCCTTGACCTTGTTCATTACAAGGAGGAGTCTGGCCCAATAATGATGTACTGTTTCCTGGGGTTCTTGCCTAATGTGGGAAAGATCATTTATATCTGGGTGGTTGGGTGTAATTGAGTCCGAACCCTGACCCGATCTGAGACCCAGGGGAAGAGGAGTTTCCGATCTTGGAAGTTCGGGCTCTGGGATGTTGCCCAATAAGTCTGGCCCGCTACCTGATTCTAGGTTCAGGTCTTGGGCAATGTCCTTCCGTAAACGGGTATCCAGCTCGTAGAGCTCGGGAATCCGGACATAGTTTGTCCTCAAGATAGAGGAAGAATCGCCGCATTGTTCCTCCACCACCGCTATCTGATGGGTGACCGGCGGAGAGTTAATCTCCCTTTGGTCGGGTTTAAGCCCAATCCGATTGTAGTCCATAGCACTCCCAAAGTGGCGATGTGATCCAAGAGCTCATTTAGCGAAGAGAGCTCCATTGGATTCATCTGCTCGGCAAGTTCCGAGCCGACGTGGAGGCTGTTTTCGATGACCCGAGAAGTCATTGTCGGTGCAACATCCGAACGGGCGGTCATGACAAAGCCACCTAGCCGGAGAGTTTGGCCGACAACCAGGGCTCCCCAGAGGTGACGTTGTCCTTGACAACGAGACGATGCATCCCTCCTTACAGTGACGACACAGTGGAACTCTCAATGAAAGCACCAATGTCGGTGTCAAAACCGGCGGATCTCGGGTAGGGGGTCCCAAACTGTGCGTCTAAGGCGGATGGTAACGGAGGCGGGGGACACAATGTTTACCCAGGTTCGGGCCCTCTCGATGGAGGTAACACCCTACTTCCTGCTTGATTGATCTTGATGATATGAGTATTACAAGAGTTGATCTACCACGAGATCGTAGAGGCTAAACCCTAGAAGCTAGCCTATGGTATGATTGTTGTTGTCCTACGAACTAAACCCTCCTTTTTATATAGACACCGGAGGGGGATGGGTTACACAGAGTCGGTTACAAGGAAGGAGATCTACATATCCGTATTGCCAAGCTTGCCTTCCACACCAAGGAGAGTCCCATCCGGACACAAGACGAAGTCTTTAATCTTGTATCTTCATAGTCCAACAGTCCGGCTGTCCGGATACCCCCTAATCCAGGACTCCCTCACAGGCCCTATAGCAGGCTCGCGGCCCAAACGAGCGCCTCCCATATCGATCGACAGCAGGAAAATCCCAATTCATTCCCTCCAACCTCTAGTCTGGTTCGCTCCTAACCTAGCCGCCGCTGGACAGACCAACACAACACTTCCTCGCGCCCTCGTTGGAGGGCGGTCGCCGGGCTTCAAGCGAATGGAAGGACAATAAGATGAAGATCCAGCCTTGGGTGTAGCCTGCGTGGGAGGCAGCGGCGACAGCACGGGCATGGCATCGAGCTTGCGCAAATGGACAGTCGCAGCTTGCAAGAGCAACATGTGCAACGAGCAGGTACATCACATCCCTGATTATATCTAATTCAACTGTTCAATTTCTGGCCAATAGTTAAACCTGATGGTGTTGTGAAACTGCTTGTATGTAGGGAATCTATGAGAAAATGAAACCAATTTCTGCTTATTTTATAACTCCCCCAATCAATACTGAACTGACTGAATCTGATGTATCTAATCAAGTTTCCGGTGCAAACATAGAAGCTCATGTTGTTCTTGAGCCTAAAGTGTCTAATGAACAGACTGCTAATGAAGGATTTGATGCAAACATTTTACATGCTCCTGCTGATGAACATATACTGTCTAATGAGGGATCTAATGCAAGCATTTTGCAAGCTCCCATTGAAGGATTTAGTGTCTAATGATGATCTGCTATGTTGAGAGAGACATAGAGATTTGCACGCATTGATGACAAGCAAATTACAGTACATTTTCATGGCTTCAGGAAACGTCGAGGCCATCTACCAGAAAGTCCCCGTATCATGACAACGTAGCATGAGTACTTTCCTAATATGTTGTTTGAAACTATTGGCATACTTGTGCATATATATATATATATACATATATATATATATATATATATATATATATATATATATATATTGATATGCAGTTTGCGCACTGGTTATAGGTGCAATTACACTTTGATATTTTCAGCCAGAGAACCAATAATTCAAGCAGGTACAGACCATGTTAGTAGTCCTTGTACACCATGTTGCATTTTGTGTTTTTTGGTGCTTGCATCATTTAGTATTTTATAATATGAACTACTTTGGATCATTAGCTGGTTTTTAAAGTGCATGTAGCTTCACATTTCTCAAGTTATGTTGATTTCCGGAGTGCAAGTGCCTTCGTATTTTTTAAGTTAAATGTTCTCCCCTGGTAACTTGAATTTGTGGATCCGCCACTGCACACAAATCATACACGCAAGCGAGTACGAATTAAATGAAATGCAGGGACTTACACTAGCTCGTTGTATAGGCTCACTGCAGCTCTGCTTGCGCTTGGGATGTTCCATGTACAAGTCCATGTTACCACTTGCTTGGATGTGCAGGCCTTGTGCTCCTTGCATCCCCCTCTGCATTTTTGACACGGCGAATGGTTGATCAAATAAGAGGAATCAACCTTGTTGTTGTATCAAAGGACAGGTACTTACAAGGTTATACGGGTGTGCAGGATGTGTACTAGATCCCGTAGCGCCGTCATGCTTCGCTAAAAATTGGTTTTGCTTGTTTCAGATGATATCCCCAGAAGAAACAAGAGTTAATGTCAGAGTTGCATAGGCGTGTAAGATAAGAGAGCAGTGAAAGGATATCCGAACATCGTCGGAACAGTGCACAAGGGAGTGATGTGTGGATACCTAGTTCGGGCCGGCGTTTGGGCATGCTCGCCTAGCTAGAGTGCGGGTCACTTCAGAGCCGTTGAGGGTGATGCACTGGCGTTGGTTGGCCGCGCATGAATGCATATCTAGAGTGGCAGTGAAGCGCTATGATGCGGTGGACGAGACCGTTGGTGAAGCCCCAACAGCCTCGGTGGCAGAGGTGCGACGATGTGCTCGGTGAAGTAGCCCCGTTGAGGTGGGATACAACGTCGGTGAAGCGCACCTGATGCGGTGGAAGTCGGTGTTTGTGAGGCACGTCGGTTGCAGCGGCTGACGTTGTCGGTGGACCACCCGGTGCGGTGGACGAGGGCGTAGATGAGGTAGCTCCGGTGCGGTGGTGAAGCGCGACCGTCGTCTTCGTCGTCGTCGTCTGGCACAGAGGTGGGGAAAGAGATGAGACGAGGGGCGATTCAAACTTTGCTTGGGTTGGCGGCGAATTAGGGATTTGAGCAATCTGGGCGCGGAAGGGGACGGTGGAGAAGGGAGATTTTGCAGGGCTGGAATTGGGGCCGCCAGATATTTCAATACGAAATGTGGAAGCGCGAACTTATTTTGTCGTCGTTCTTTTTTTGGGGGGGGGGGGGGGAGGGAGGGAGGGGTAGGTGGCTGGGTGCTAAACGTTCGTACGACACACGCGACCGCCACGACACGACCCTGGTCTGCCTGGTGCGCCTACATTTGAGAATGCAAACGAATCTTCTTTCATTTGCAACCGAATCTATATGTATTACCATGCCCGTGTTTTCCTTGCAAATAATTAGCCATTCGAAACAAGATACTATAAATTAATTAATGAGGAGTTATTTGAAAAAATTTGAAACGGTATCCACACTAACGTGGATTAGAGTGTGTGTCACATAATTAGTTATTTGAATTAGAGTGTGTGTCACATAGCAGACTCCAATTCTAACGTGGATTTCACATTTCACGGTATCCACACTACTTTTTTAATACAAATTCATATGTATATGATGAACACCATGGTAGTGAGAAAACTTTGGATGGATTCAAACATATGACCTACAAAATAGCACAACAATCAAGTCAATGTCAACTTTTCCAAACCTAATATGGCACAAATTCGAAATAATTACCCATATGCATGGTCCTCAGTTCAAATCTTACAATGTACACGGAATTGAAACATCGATATTAAGTCTCATACTATCTACATTAAAATGTTGTTTTTAGCCCCCCCCCTCGGCACACACGCTACATACTTCCTGTATCGGTCAATCTTCCTCTCCTAACCACCTTAGGAAGCTATTGGTTTCCGACACATGTTCATTCTTTCTCTGCATGTTTCGATCTCTAACTCTCTCAACTACACAACCCCCTTTTTTCCACACTGTTACCAAATGTATTTACCTCACACACCCGCCATTGCACCCCATGCCGAGCTCTCCCCCTCTCTCTCTTTCCCTTCCACCCTCTCTCGCTAGATACATGCATTGCCTATCTAGCCCCCAACCACTTGTGCACACGCACGCACATTGTCTATCTAAGTCACTACCTCGAGAATGTCTCACTCTTTCTTCCGCACAGCGGGCCACACTCGCTCAATCTCGCTCTCTTTATCCGTTTCTCGATTAACCTCGTTTTCTTTCACACACAAATGATATATCTCCCTGTTCGGGCCTTGATCGACACACTCTATACTCTCTCACGCAGATTGTCTATCTAGGTCAGTCCATCCAAGCCGCCCCCACTCTTTCAACCTCATGGCGGGATACGCTCGCTCAATCTCTCTCTCTCTCTCTCTCTCTCTCTCTCTCTCTCTTTGTATGTCTCGATTGACCTCGCTCTTTCTCGGACATAAATGATATATCTCCATGTTTGAGCCCAAATCGACATATTCATATTGTATACTCTCTCATGCACATTGTCTATCTAGGTCACTCTCTCCAACCCGTCTCACTCTTTCGATCGCACGACGACCCACACTCGCTCAATCTCTCTCCCTTTATATATGTCACCGGTTAACCTTGCTTCCCCAATGAATAAAATATATCTACATGTATGTGGCTGGATCATCTCTCAAGCTCTATCTTACAGCCCTCACCCTTCCCAAAAGCTCAATCCGACAATATCTCTCCAAAGCATATATATCTATTCAATGAATGTCGGACCACACTCACTTTGTCTCTCTATCTATATGTCTCTCGATTGACCTCGCTTTCTCACGCCGTATCTTCCACACATTGAAGCTACCTCTCCATCCCTCGCAAAGCCGAAGCTATTTACATTGCGAGGGGGACTCCAACCTTGGATTAACTTGTGTAGGCATTTATTCCGGTGGGTTTAGATTACATTTTCGTAGCATTCGGCCCACAACTACTCCAAACACCGTTGCAACCCCTGCACCTCCCCCAATTGATTTCCCTCTAGCTCGGTCATCGCTCTCTCACACATCCTTTCTTGCCTTCGACGTCGCACCATGGCATTATTGCAAAAAACTCTATTGTTCTTTTCAAATATTACAAATAAGCTACAAAACTACACACCGATAGTCCACCTGGAATGGAACAAATTTCGACCCACAAATTAAAGTGCTACAAACTACACACCATGGGGCCCACCTGTCATGAAACAAATTTGGATCCATATACAAATTAAAAAAAAAAGGACGAGGATCGAACATGCGACCAGGGCCTTCAAGCCGCACGTCAATATGCAACATGCGTAGAACAACAATATTTGTTGTACCCCCCTTTGTTCATATAATGTTTTTATATTACCACATCCTATTTAATGGATAACATGTAATATTATTTTTAGTACATTAGTGGGTCCGGCTCGTTAGCACGTAGTACTATTCTCCTTCACTTACTGGTGGGTTCCATGTGTGCTCTCTCTCTCTCTCTCTCTCTCTCTCTCTCTCTCCTCCCCTTCTGCGTTTAGACGCATGGGCAAACACAAAGAACTCGCGAGCGATGTTGCAATTAATATCTGGACGCGTTCACAAGTTACAACACCAGTTTCACGTACTAGTAGTACTAGTCAATGTGTACGTGCAATGCACGTTAATTTGGAAGTATATTAAGTGCATGCAGATATTAAGTAGGATATTATTTGTGTGTTATTATGTGATTAGCACCATTTTTGGCATGAAATTAACTGCATGCTAAACGTGTTGAGCGCTCAACATTGAAGCAGTCTAGGTCGTTGGATGAGAAGGAATACATGTGGCTTGATGACGTTTTATATTTAATTTGATACGGCTCTAGCAGAACATTCAATCGATCAAATCATAGATTTCATTCAGTCTGACTCCGACTTTACATTCATATGACGATCGCTCTAAAATAAAAGGAAATGATAAACGTTTGGATTTTAAGTGTCACAGCCCTAGAATTTTTTGGTAATTAGTTGCATTTGAGAGCATCATGCATCATGTCTAAATTCTGAAAGTTGAATTGAGGTTAGTTGAAACCCTCAGAAGTCACTTCAGAAATAATCAACATTAAAAAATGGGTCCAAGAAAATGTTCATGTTTCTCTATGAAAATATTGGCCAGAACTAAAATTCAAACCAATATTTTCAGGAGCTCATAAATATTTATTTTGGGCATTTAGAACTAATGCAATAATTATTTGCATTGGATATGTTATATATTTTATATATGTCCAATAATTATGGGTAAATGTGAGGGGCTCTGGAATAATCCAAATAGTCCCGACAAAAATTTATCAGAAGCATATAAAATGATTTAGTGCAGAGACTAAATCAAAACAGAGCTAAAATAAATAGGAAAACAGAAACTAAAATAGAAAGAAAGAGGGACAGAGAACCTACCTGCACAACCCACCACTGTAGCAGCCTACTGGCCGAAGCCAGCCCAGCCCACCAGGGGCAGCACTGTCTTCTTCCTCCTGCCAGGAGGAGAAGCAGCTACGTGCCCGGTGCATAGACGAGCCGCGCCGGCTCCTCCCTGCCTGCGTGCCCGTCGACTGCCTGGTCGCCTCCACGCGTACCATGCCGCCCCCTCGACCCTCTCTCACTCTCCCTCGAGTTCATCCCCTCCTCTGGCTCTCTCTCCCTCGTTCCTTTGCTCGCACCCGAGCGCGCCTGTCGCTGCCGCCCGCTACCACCGCGCCAACCAAGCTCGTATGGCCTCCCCACCGTGCTAGAAAGCTCCGTCGTCAAGATCTATGCCATCTCCGCCGAGACACACGGCGCCGGACGCCCTGGAACACCGTCATCGACGCCATCTTCGTCCTCTGCACCGACGGCCGCCGTCGCACGATTCGTCGTCGTCAGTGCATCCACGACCTTCCCCTCGCGCTCGTTAGCCTCGCTGTGATCCTCCGCACCCAACCCCTCTCTTCCCTCTGCTGATTTCATCCTCTAAACCGCGGGCTCCGTTGAGCCCGAGCGCTCCTCGCCGCCGGCCATGGCGCCGCCGCGGCCACAGCTGCTGTAGCTCGCGTACGAGGGCGTCGTCATGCTCCTCACGCTCCCAGGAGCCGATAACTTCCACCAATTCTTCTTCCCGCAAACCACAACGCCGCCCCGACCAATCCCGTGCGGGCGCCGCCGCGGATGTGCTCCCCGCCATCGTTCTGGTTCACCCCGGCTCGAGCTAACCGCACCGTTGGACGCGGACGAGTCGCAGCTGCACGTAGAGCCCCTCCGCCGCCCATTTGGTCGCCGGTGGGCAAAACCCGAGCAACGCCGCCATCTCTGGGCGTCGCTGGCGACTAACCGCCGACCTAACCCGGCTGTTAGGGGCTAATTACCCCACTAACTACCACCTGAGTCAATGACAGCCGGGCCCCACTGCCTAACTAATCGACTAACAATAATAGATTAAGGTTAATCTAATTGCAGCGGGCCCACGCGTCAGCTTTGACTATGTTGACGTGTACGTTGACCCGGACCCACTGGCCAGCCTCTGTCCCTGCCCTATTACACTGACGTGTGGGTCCCACTTGTCATGTTTGACCTGGACCGCGCCCTGTTGACTTGCAGATGTCACACCAACGTCATGCTGACGTAGTAAATGCTTTTCTGGTTTTTCTTATTCATGAATGATTTAGAAATTCCAGAAAATAGTTAAAACTTCTAAAAATCATAGAAATTCAACCGTAAATCCAAATGAAATAATTTATATATGAAAAATGATCAGAAAAATCCAAAGAATCTGAATATGTAATTTTCATGCACGTTTGAACAAGTTAACCTCACTGAATAGGACAATTCATGATTATGGAATAGATGGTAATTAGTTTTGGAGTTGGAATTTGCTATAGGTTTGAATTCCACTTCAATGAATATGACTAACTATTGCACTAGGTCAATTCAGTACTTTAATATGACATATCATTCATATGAATGTGCTTTGCATTGATTGTGGTTCCTTTTGTGTTTGCCGGTGGTTGTTCCCTCTTAGTAGACGATGCTTCCGACGACGTGATCGATGACACCGATGAAGAGTTATATTATCTTCAGAAGTGCCAAGCAAGCAAAACCCCCTTGGTCATTCCGATAAAATTCCACTCTCTCGCTCCTGCTCTCTTTTACTGCATTAGGACAAAGACGTTTCAACTGTTACATGCTGCGGTAGCTGAACCCCTTTCCTCTGCATGACCTGTCATTGCCACAGTAAATAGATGAAACCCACTAGCATGAGTAGGAATTGTTTGAGCCCTGATGTGCCTACTCATTCATGCTTGTTGTCATGCCTGCTACTGCTTAGAGTTGAGTCAGGTCTGATTCATCAGGAATGAATTGGAACGTGGTGAACATGTCCTACCGTTGAGAGCTAAGTGTGTGAACACGATTGGTAGCGGTGAGAGGCCATGTAGGAGTACATGGTGGGTTGTCTCATTGCAGCCATTCTCAGGAACTGAGTTCTGTGTTTGTGATCCATGAACAGTTACTACCACACATTGGGTTCCGGTAACTCGGCCCCTCTCGGCTTATTAATCAACTCGATCTCTGTCCAGGAGTTGCAACTAGTTTCTGGTGTTTGTAGGTAGTGTTAGTAGTCTACCAAGTGGCACCCGGTACAGGTGGGCTTGGGACAGACTAGGCACAGTGGCACGGTGTACCAAGTGGCACCCGGATGGTGGGCTTGGGAACCCTGCACACATCATTTGGGGCCGTGAGCGACACCCCGGCCGGATCTCCTTGCGGATGGAACCCGAATAGGCGATAAACCTGGACGAGAGACTTGTGTGGTTAGTCAGGTCATGGCCGACTCCCTCGCCAGGCTTCCGCTTAAAGGTTGCCGAGGTACACGACATGTACATGGTGGTAAGTGGTGAGAGCGTGTGTGAAGAAGTACACCCCTGCAGGGTTATCCTTATCTATTCGAATAGCCGGATTCCTCGGATATGGAAACTTGGACCCCTTGCATAGTTCATAGACAAGTGAAAGTGGATACCTTAAAATGCGCAAGATAAGCGTGAGTGCTATGGATGGCCTTCTCGTAGGGAGACAGAAGTGGATCCATAGTGGTGTATTGAATGGTGAATATGTGGACTCGTGTGCGCCACCTCATTGCAGTCATAGTTTAGGATAGCCACTGAGTCAAAGCTGGCTTGCTGCAGTCAAACTCCACCATCCCCTTTGTTGATACCGATGCATATGTAGTTAGTTCTGATGTAAGTCTTGCTGGGTACATTTGTACTCACATTTGCCTATTTTATGTTTTTGCAGAGAGACGTCAATCTCGCTAGTAGTTCCGCATGGACCTCGACGTTTAGCTTGATACCTCAGCTACGATCTTGTGCCCTCGGCAGGATCTGGTAGATAGTCAGGCTTCTCAGCCTTTTTCATTTGTAGATGTCTGTAATCAGACATGTTAAGCTTTCGCATGTGCTTTGACTTGTATGCTCTGAATGTTGGGTCATGAGACCCATGTCTGTAATATCTCGCTCCTTGGAGCCTAATGAATAAATACTTTGAGTCGTAGAGTTATGTTGTGATGCCATGTTGTATTTACACATATCGAGCATATTGTGTGTATGATTGGTATGTGTGGGATCCGACAATCTAGTTGTTTATCCTTGGCAGCCTCTCTTATGGGGAAATGTAGTATAGTGCTTCCATGAGCCATAGTAGTCCGCTACAGCCCGATTCACCGGAGTCCTGCTAGCCCAGCACTACTGCTCAGGACACTTGACTGGACGACATGTGTTTCACTTCGTTCCTGTGTCTGTCCCTTCGGGGAAATGTCACGCAGTGACATCCGGAGTCCTGCCTAGCCTGCTACAGCCCGTACTGGAGTCCTGTTAGCCCAGTGCTATAGCCCGGATTCGCACGCTGCTGACCGACATGCTCGAAGTTGATTCATGTATGCCTGTCCCCATGGGTTAGTGCCGCTTTGGGTTCACGACTAGCCATGTCGACCCGGGTTCTCTGTCATATGGATGCTAGCGACACTATCATATACGTGAGCCAAAAGGCGCAAACGGTCCCGGGCCATGGTAAGGCGACACCCGTGGGAATACCGTGCGTGAGGCCGCAAAGTGATATGAGGTGTTACCGGCTAGATCGATGTGACTTGGGGTCAGGGTCCTGACAGCTTTGGTATCAGAGCCTGACTGCCTATAGGATTACCAAGCCAAACCGGTCGAAGTTGAGTCTAGAAATGCTTTAGTTATGTAATGGAATTGATTGTGGAAGGGAGCATAAGGATCTTTTTACTCCTTATCCTCATGACCTTCTGATCTGATTCATCTTATCTTTTCTACGGGGTTAAGAACTAGACTTCTCTTCTATCTCTCAGGATGACGTGTTACTAAACTGTAGTTGCCTAGGATTGTTGGATTTAAGCCTCAGTCCAGTTTCTACTACTCCAGTGTGTTGTTAGTTGGACTTGGAAACTTGATATTGCAATGTTAAGTGGTTATGCCACCATTTTGCAGGATGTCTCAAATCTTTTCGAGCATTTACAACCGTTATGCTATCCGAGTCATTCCAGGTTTCTAAATAATCTGATGCATTTGCAAATCCTTCCTCCGTTCCCGATGTTTTTTTGGTCAGGATAAGCACACTAGCCAGTGAGTTGAGGTACTGTCGTGGATTTGTCACGGCAGATGTCCTTAGTGTCAGGACTTAGTCGCGAGGCCAACGCATCCATGTGGTAGCTTGAGAGGGGTTGAGTGGGACGAGAGACGCAGGGCAGATCAACACGCAAGACAAGGGTTTAGACAGCTTCGGGCCCCGGGAAACATCATCCGGTAAAAACCCTACATGCTGTTTGAGGCTAGGTCTCATTATCATCCCGAGGGAGACGCCGTAAACCGGCTCTTGTGTCTAGCCCTAGAGATTATTGATTGCTTGTAGCTTGTAGCTTCTAACTTGTCCCTCTTTGGGGAGCCCTGCCCCTCCTTATATATGTTGAAGGGGCGGTTTACATGTGGAGTCCTATTAGGATTAGGACTAGTCTATCTCTAATACAAACCGGATACAAGTCCTGGTCTTAACTCTTTGTAAGATAAATATTCCTTTCCTCTTAAACCGGCCCACCATAGTTGAACCGGCCTTCTAGGCCTTGGGTCTTGTCATCCGTCTGATCTGCCCGTCGGTTTACCAGTGAGTCATAACGACCAAGCGGATTGCTTGTAAACCGCCAAGGTCAGGGCGGGTCTTTAGATAAACCGCCAAGTCCGGCCGGGTTAACTTCTGGCCGGTTTACACCGCGGGGTATATCCCCGACATTAGCCCCCAAGTTTAGCTTGGATTCATCCATGGTAAACTTATGCTGCAAAATAAACATAAGAACAAATTTGACAGGTTGCGCTCCGGGTTAAGAATTCTTGTAAACCGGCACCTGATCATCCTTAAGTCCTTGTCATTCCTCCTTCTAGAAAATCCAGGTTAATAACCAGCTTCATACTCAAATTGCTGACATTGGTTTCTCATAGAAAAATATTGTAAAGAATAATCCACTTGAGTTGGCTTCCAAAGCGCCGGTTTAAGAAATATTGGTCTTGTAATACTCATCTGATATTCCGCCGGTTTGAAAATGTAGACTCGTCGGTTTATCATTGTCAAGATTGCCGGTTTATAAGAACTGAATTCCAGGTCATGATTATTTCCAATGCCGGTTCATGATTGTTGTAGACACCGGGTCATAATGATTGGCTCAAAACAGAAAATTGGAAGATATTTCTCCCTTATATCCATATTACCTGTAGCCCCCAAGTGTCGGGTTGTCATGCTTGCAGCAACCTGGGACTTGTAATTGACTGATGCCCATAAAACTTCAACCAATGTAGCCCCCAAGGGCCGGCTCATTATGTAATAATCAGCAGGGACTTTGTAAATATAATCTTTTAAACTTTGAACAGCAGCATGTAGCCCCCAAGGGCCGACTCAGTAAGATAATATTGAGCTGGGACTTTGATATACACTTCAATGAAAATAACATCATATGATGTAACCCCCATCATGGGGCTTGAATCCACGTCCACAAGGTTAAGAGCCTTGTGCTTTACCAACTGAGCAGTGGACCCTTCAATATAATGGATAAAAAGCTTTGTACCTTGAATAGTTGACAGGAGCAATTGGTAGCCCCCAAGTGTCGGGTTGTAAGCCTGCAGCGACTCGGGACTATTCCTTCAATTGTATAAAATGATAACCATTGCGCTAAAGCGACTTTGAAAACCTTAATCATAATATTAATAACCATAATAAAAATCCAGCCATGTTGGCTATTCAAAATAATATAATCTCGTATGAAAACCTTGATTCATCCAATATCATAATGAAAATTCAGCCAAGTTTGGCTATTTGAATAATATAATCCAATAATTTATAAGCGCATGATTCCAATGGCGCAATCCAAATATATACTGGCGACTTATAGTCCAAAGCCAGACCGGTTTAATAAACACTGGATAATTTATCATCATACTGGCGACTTATTGTCTTAAAGCCAGGCCGGTTTAACAAACACCGGATAATTTATAATCATGCTTTATTCAACCTGTTTCTGCATACAACAAGTTTAAAGTGTCCTGGCGGTTTACCGCCGGACGGGTCATAATGCTCAACATATAACCTGGGTTTATAACCAGGGCTGCACTTAAAAATATGAAATATATCATACCTGTGACATTGAATCACATCGTTGGTTTACCAACTTTTTGTAGTAAGAGTGATAACCCCAATCTTGAGTAATGATAACTCCTTCCATATTGCGCCGATTTATGATAAAACCGTACCGGGTTGTGATAAACACCGGATTAACCATATATATACTGGTGACTTGTAGTCAAACCAGACCGGGCTGATAATCTCCGGATTATGATTTGATCATGCACTCACAACTTGTAGTTGAAAGCCGAGCTGGGTTGATAAACACCGGTTTACTCCATAATAGGATGGTAACAGAAAATCAAACCGGGCAGATAATCTCCGGTCTAAAAATGGACCGTGTTCCGCCAATTTAGCTGTTTGAACCGGTACAAAATACTGTCGGTTTAAAAAACGCAAATAAAATAGCAACTTCTCAAGAAAGGCTATTAAAGCAAAAGCAATGGCAACAATTTTTTGCAAAATAAGAGCTCTACTGAGCTTGGTCAGATGGAATTACCATGGTCAGACGCAACCAAACCCCCCGAAGGCGTAGCGATGGTGCCAGTCAGCCAGGACCCCAAAATGACGCGTGGCGTTACGCCGGCCAAGTGGCATTGCATTGGTTCGGATTCGACCAAGCCCCCAAGTGACTCAGTGGCCTAGGGCCGATAAAGTGGCATTGCATTGGTTCGGACACGACCAAGCCCCCAAATGACTTATTGGTTGTTTAAAAGCCGATCAGAAGGCATTACCATCATCAAGACATGACCGAGCTCCCATAAGGTGTAACTACGGTTCAAGTCGATTAGGTCCCCAACTGACTTAGTGGCAAATGTGCCAGCCAGAAGGCATTGCCGTCGTCAAGACATGACCAAGCTCCCAGGAGGTGTAGCTACGGTTCAAGTCGACTAGGTCCCCAACTGACTTTGTTGCTCTTCTGTGAAGCGACCTCAAGGGGTAAACCGGAGGTTGCCCTAAAGCGAATCAACTCCGTGTAACCACGCATGATATAAAGAATAGATACCCCGCTTACAAAAGCGGGAGCCCCCATGTGATAAATAATATGTCAAGCCAATAAGGCCGGATACCCATGTTTGAACCGCGCATCATGGCAACAGGTCCTCTTTGGTAATTTTTAACTTTTTTGCAAGAGGTAAATTCTTCTTGAACCGGGATCTTGAACCGGATATTGAAAGCTTCAAAGCTGTGGGAGACATCTTTCCCTTGAACCGGATTTTAAAACGGAATCTTCATTTTCAGCCGGAAATTTTCTGATGGCCTTTAAACTCGAACTTGCGAGAAGTTAATTCCTTTTTGAACCGGACATTGTTAAACCGGATTTGAGAGCTTCAGAGCTGTGGAAGACAGATTTCCATTAAACCAGATCGTAAACCGGATATCTGAGAGCTTCAGTGAGACTGACTTCCCTTGAACCGGATTTTAAACCGGAATCCTTTGTGATGATCCGGAACTTCTTCATTGAGCCAGGATTTTGTAGCTGTCACATGCTTTCTAAGCTGGAAATTTTCTAACGGCCTCCAAATAATAGTAGCCTCCGTGACCGGGTTATCTTTCCCTTCATCGTCCTGGGTTTCTTAAACCGGCTGAAACTAGCAATATTTGCTGAGTCATGTCATCGTAGCCCCCAAGTCTCAAGGTGACTCGAGGAGTTGGCTTTGAGATTCTTCATATTTGACCGTGATATAAACCGGCATAACTTGTATATCATTGGTGTTGATAACATGACGTGAATCCACAGAAGGTTGAGGTGACTGCGGCGGGTTGTAAATGATCCCGTATGAACCGTGTCAGCAACTCGGCCAATGGTTCCTTCCAACTGGTGATTTGAAGTTAACCAAACTGTAGCGGCGGCGACTTGTGCGCCTGCCCATTGATCCATCCAGTGCAGATGGCGGTTGATGATAATTTGCCTCCAATTTGAAAGAAAACCGGGCTACCCAAGCTGTGACTTGTTCAATAAATGGCTCATGCAGACAGGTGCGACCCGGTATGTTGATGTAGACCGGACTGCGGGGGATGGCCGCCTGTGCACGCGCTATTGGGTAATTCGCATGGTCCTGACGAGTTGATGCAGGTTGGATCGCGGTATAAACCGACATGGGTTATCCAAAAGCTCTGCGATATAATAATCCCTTTTTACAATAGACAATTTGTCCTACATTGTAAAACTTGCAAGCCAAAGTAATTGCTTTTTTTTAAGAAAGCGATATATAATATGAAAATACAATGGATAGATTTCACCTGATATGTTAGGCCGAAAATATCCATCGCAGATTTCATGATCACCTTGCCCGCCTTTTTGTTTTTACCAGCGGGGGTGCGTCAGCGAAGCGGGCGGTGACTTATGGCCGCAGGGGTGAAGCGGCGACATGATGCCAAAGCGGGGCGGCTCACGGCAAGTGCGGGTGAGCGAGCCACGGCAGAGGCAGAGTTGAGGCCGCACGGGGCGTTCAGTGACCCGGAGCAGTTCCTTAATTGCTGAATCAATTTGGCTGGGGCCATGGCTACGGCCGGGTCGCGCGGATGCGACCGACAGTGGCGAGTTGGAGAGGCGCAGCCGTGGCCAGTTTCAGCGCGGGCTCGTAGAACCGGTGGAGTTGACGATGTTTTAAGGCAGAAGCGGTGCTGGCTCTGCTTGAAAGCAGCGACGTGAGTCGGGGCCCGTAGTGTGGCGGGTCACTGCTGTTGTGGCGATTTGGCCAGTCAGCACGGAGATATGCAGGCCTGCGGGCGCGCAGCTTTGGGCGCGCAAGGGAGCAACGCAGAGGCGGCTCGGAGTGGAAGGCGAAAGCGCCGTGACTCACAAAGCGCCGGCGAGTCGGGGCCGCGGCGGCTCTGCTTGAGACGACGTCGGTGTTGGACGGTGGTGACAGCGGAAAGCTAGCGGTTTAAGGGCGGAACAAATCACAACCGGGTCCACTGCGGCGGCTCGAGGGCAGCGTGCTCGCGAGGCGGCGCACGGGTCATGGAAGGAGCAAGCGGGCGGCATGAGCTGCCGGCCGGCGGGCGCGGTGGCGGCTTCTAGGCGAGGGCGCAGGGTGACTCGAAGGAGGCGAGGCGCGACTGAACCGGCGGGCCGGCCCTCAGGTGGAGGCGACTTGTGGCTCGGAACGGCGCGCGGCCACGGCGATTTGGAGGTGGTCTGAGGCCGGTTTGTTCGGCTGCTGCGACGCGCAAGCGGAGACCGTAGCGGCGACTCACCGCGGCAGAAGGCGGAGGTGGCCGTGACTGTGGAGGTGGACCGATGAGACATCGGAGACGGATACCTGGGCGCGAAGCCGTGGCTGTGGCCGCATCGGCGGCGGCGCACCAGCGGAGGTGGATCGCGGCGAACCCTGGCAGAAGAGCAGACCGACCCCGAGCAAGGCAGCGATTTAGAGGTCGAGTTGTGGCCGGTTTGACTCCCCTGTTTACTTATGGCGGCCCAGGGCCGGCGATTCAACGACGGTTGGCCGCATGGTGAACCGGTAGCCGGCGCGGGGCGTCTCAAGGGCGGTTTAACACTGAGAATGACGGAGGCGCTCCGGTGGCGGTTCGAAGGAAGCACGTGGCGACTCATCGTGGCGAATCCGGGTCAACCTAAGGCCACGGAAGACTCGTTGGCAGAGGGGCGCCGGCGGCTCAGCAGCTTGACGAAGGCAGACTGGCGGGGCGCGGGCCACAGCGATAGAGGAGAAACCGGGTCAACGTCCACAGCCGGCTCTGGTTGCATCGGCTGGTAACATGATGGCTCAAAAACTGGTCCGGCGATTCGTAGTAGAGGTGCAGCGGGTTGGATCGAAGTTGAAAGAGACCGCAACAGCCCGGCACGTCCGCGGTTTGAACAAGCCCCTGGTGAGGCGGAGTGTGATTGTAAAGGAACGCCGGCAAGGCAGGGCTGCGACAAGATCACGGCATTTTACGGGGCGACGGCGGAAGCGGCTCAAACGCGGTGGAGACCCTGCGACCCTCGTGGCCGGCTCTCAGAGCAATTCAGCAAAATCCCATCAAAGCCCGACTCAGTGCCGGCTTGGAACAAAACAGCAGAGGTGGAGGGGCTCGAATCCGGTTTGGACTTCCTGATGCCCACTTCAATCTTTAGGTTTCCAATCGGGAGTAGTCTTTCCATTAGACGCAACCTTGACGTGTAGGCCGCTGTCCATGTTGTTTTTGGCTTGACTGCAATTCGGCGGGTTACCCAGCCGCCGCCAGCGGCTCGACAACAACCCTAACTTTTCCCTTTTTAACGATGAGCTTGCCCACTCTTTCAAAGATTATCCAGGCTATATTATTTCGGGCGATTGTTTCACGTTGGATCTTCTTCTTCCCATCAATAACAAGCTTCTCGATCCCTAAAACAAATCCACGACAGGTACTCTGTTGCCTCGACATATATGTTGGAGCTATTATTATGACCCTAGGTGTCTTAGAGAGTCACCTAGTAATCTAGCAATGCTTTGTATTCCCGGTGTGATGATTCTGGCCATTGTTCTCGAAAGCATCCCGTGATGCCATTTAGTAGTAGGTATTCTACTCTTGGGTTCCTGACCCAAGATTCACTCCACTTACCTTCTGTTGATAGTGTTTGCTAGTTCCTTTAGAATATTAGTAACCTTTGCGATAGTCCTCGAGGTCCGTGGTATTTTCTTCTTCCAAGTACCATGAACTGCTTATGGCAGAAGTTCTTTGAACCAAAAGATCACAATAAGAGTGCTCTTGATGAGTTCTTCGTTCTACATTGTGAATCTGCCAGTTCTACCTTTCTACATGGGTTATCCGGAAGATATGTTGAACTTGGTTCGACATACTAATCTATGCATCCACAACTCAGAAAGTTATATGTTCCTTGAGTTGACCCTCCTCAGCTGTATTTCGACCCTAGTCTATCAATTGATAGTCAGGAATAGTTGTGCATCTGTGTTCATCGATGCCTATTATTCTTGTGGTCCGTTAAGCCATTCTATTCCGGAATGACCAGGAGAAACAAACTCCAGTATCTCACCCATATCTAGGATTGGGTCAAAGCAGTTGTATTCCGCATATCAAAATGCCAATCCAGCTTTTGATTCTGTTCTACCCTGAAGTATTAACCACTTTATGTCAGGAATGTCATGAGAATTGCACCATCTCTTATGAATTCTTGATGCAGTGATACCTCTTTCCATCATTGTTCATTCCTCGGTTCCGTGTTATTGTAGCCGGAATGCCGACAAGTGAATCGTGATGTGTGAAATCAATACTGCTAGCAACCCTGTTGCTTGGTAGTTAATGGACAATAATCTCATTCTTAGCGTGTTGGTATTGAATTATCATTCTAAGATTGATCATGCTACCTAGTCCTTATTTCTGGTGCACTCTTCGATCAATGAGTTAGGATTATTCAACCCTTGCTTATTTGATCATATTGTCTTGCCCTGAAAAGCAAGATAGTTCTCGAGCTTAATAACATATCGGTGGTTCGTGATTTTCTGAATATCTTCTCGGAAGTGTTACCAGGTTGTCACCTGACAGCTATGTTGCGTTCGTGATCAAGTTGGTTTTCTTGTAAACCACTCTTTCTCCAAGAATCTGTGTTAGATACCTCTGGACTAATTGGTTAAGCTAAAACAACAACTTGGAGAGTTGGGAGATAAAATCTTAATCCACTTAGTCCACTCCAAAGGGATATCTTGCGTGTGTGTGTTGACGAGAGATGATATCTTCATTGATTGTTCCTCGTGATTGGTTGTTGAATCTATCATCTTGTCAAAACCTTGATTTGAGTGTGGGCTATCGTCAAATCAAGTTAGAACCAATGATATTCATATTGTTGTCTTACTCGTGGTTGTTCCTCGAGCATACACCATTACATCATTTGGTCTGACCAATGCTATCACCGTGTTCACATGATGGTGGAAGTCCAGTGATATGGAAATTCTAATGAGTTGCTGTTGAGCCCATCAGCGACATCTTGTCTCCCCCATGATCCGTGTTGAACATTAAGCTAGTGTTGGAAACTTTGTAAACATTATCTTCGTGTCCCGTTCATGAAATACATGTTTGGTGTAAGAAGTGACTTCCTCTAATTCATGCACATTTGATGCAAGTTGCCGTCATGAATTCGAGAAAGTTTGTTTTTGCTTCCTCTGGAATCGTCCCAAGTTAGTCACGCATGTGCGAAGTATTCCATGGTTTGATAGGCTCGCTACCTCCACTCCATGTGTATTCCCTAGCACGCCAAGCTACTGATTGATTTGTTCAAGGAGAAGAAGTTCCTACTTAAGAGCAAGACTTATACAAGGAATTCGATATCCTCGATGATGGTTCCCCACCTGAACTCGGTAGTGTTTTGTTGTAAGACTTCTACGTGATCATGCTTGTCTTGGACATCATGTTCGAATGTATGTAGCAGAATCAGCTCATGTTTTGGAGCTTGCTATCGTAGTTCATTTCATGAGAATCTCGCACCATCATCTCGTCGGTTTGTGTTGCAAAATTTATTTTCCAGACATGTTGTCTGAAATATCCTGTTACCAACCAGATCTGAATCTCAGGCAGATATGATGGTTGGAACTTTTCCAGGATCTATGATGTAGGTCCCGACAAGGTTGATGTTCTGGCCGACACACCTAGCCGGTAGATCTGTCATTCTAGTATCTTTGACCATCTTTCCATGAGGATTTCGTGCGATTTATTGTGGAAGTTGTTCCTTAGGGGTCCTTGTGCTCTCAGTTTCTTCGATGATTCCATAACCATTGAAACATTGGAACCACTCTCGACTGTTGAGTTTTCCCCAGTTACCAGAATCATTCCCAGCATTTGTATTTTGTTCCCAGCTTGCACCTCAGTAGTTGTTGTCCAGGTTCATCTTCAAATGTGGACTTACTATGAGTCCCATCCATTTCCGATGATAAGCAGAAATCATCCATTTTGTTGTCTTCAACAAGGTAGTCCACATCATCCATTCTAGCCCGAGTGTGTCGTTCTTCCGAACTCCTTCAAACGGTCGTTTGTGATTTTCCTTAGGCTGGTATAGAGAGTTTAAATGATCTAATTATCAAAAGTAATTCTTTTTGGCCACTTAAGGGAATAATTCTATGAGTCACCTTCCCCGAGGTGTCCCGTTATGGAATCATGGCAATTATCTCCTCACTACCTTGAAAACCATGCACTATCCTACTCCAGCATGGAATTATCGCCTACCAATTTGAACCTTTGTCATATGTTTCTCAC
This sequence comes from Aegilops umbellulata, assembly GCA_032464435.1. Classification (NCBI taxonomy): domain Eukaryota; kingdom Viridiplantae; phylum Streptophyta; class Magnoliopsida; order Poales; family Poaceae; genus Aegilops; species Aegilops umbellulata. The sequence goes on from CP136060.1 coordinate 296,389,524, forward strand.
CCATCATCTCTGATGTGTGTTTTGCCTCTTAGCTCAAGGGATGTTTCTACGTCTCATTCCGTGAGTTGATCTTGTGTTCATTAAGATCGATGATCCATTCTTGTAAGGTTGTCTTGCTCTCTTGTCGCCATGTTGGATGAAGTTCTCGAAGGAAAGGATGTCATAATCAAAGATGATGATCGAATCAACGTTCTTAGGAAGTGCAACATGGATCATGAAGACTGTGTCAGTTCCGTGTCCCCTTTGTCTTCTTACCTCACGTCTTGAATCTCGGGACGAGATTCTTGTTTAGTAGGGGTGAGTTGTCACAGCCGTAGAATTTGTTTGTAATTAGTTGCATTTGAGAGCACCATGCATCATGTCTAAATTCTGAAAGTTGAATTGAGGTTAGTTGAAACCCTCAGAAGTCACTTCAGAAATAATCAACATTAAAATCTTTTCAAATGGGTCCAAGAAAATGTTCATGTTTCTCTATGAAAATATTGGCCAGAACTAAAATTCAAACCAATATTTTCAGGAGCTCATAAATATTTATTTTGGGCATTTGGAACTAATGCAATAATTATTTGCATTGGATATATATATATGTTATATATTTTATATATGTCCAATAATTCTGGGTAAATGTGAGGGGCTCTGGAATAATCCAAATAGTCCCTACAAAAATTTATCAGAAGCATATAAAATGATTTAGTGCAGAGACTAAATCAAAACAGAGTTAAAATAAATAGGAAAACAGAAACTAAGATAGAAAGAAAGAGGGACAGAGAACCTACCTGCACGGCCCACCACTGTAGCAGCCTACTGGCCGAAGCCAGCCCAGCCCACCAGGGGCAGCACTGTCTTCTTCCTCCTGCCAGGAGGAGAAGCAGCTACGTGCCCGGTGCGCAGACGAACCGCGCCGGCTCCTCCCTGCCTGCGTGCCCCTCGACTACCTAGTCACCTCCATGCGTACCATGCCACCCCCTCGACCCTCTCTCACTCTCCCTCGAGTTCATCCCCTCCTCTGGCTCTCTCTCCCTCGTTCCTCTGCTCGCACCCGAGCGCGCCCGTCGCTGCCGCCCGCTACCACCACGCTAACCGAGCTTGTATTGGCCTTCCCACCGTGCTAGAAAGCTCCGTCGTCAAGCTCTACGCCATCTCCGCCGAGACACACGGCGCCGGACGCCCTGGAACACCGTCATCGATGCCATCTTCATCCTCTGCACCGACGCCCGCTGTCGGACGATTCGTCGTCGTCAGTGCATCCCCGACCTTCCCCTCGCGCTCGTTAGCCTCGCTGTGAGCCTCCGCACCCAACCCCTCTCTTCCCTCTGCCGATTTCATCCTCTAAACCGCGGGCTGCATTGAGCCCGAGCGCTCCTCACCGCCGGCCATGGCGCCGCCGCGACCATAGCTGTTGTAGCTTGCGTACGAGGGCGTCGTCATGCTCCTCACGCTCCAAGGAGCCGATAATTTCCACCAACTCTTCTTCCCGCACACCACAACGCCACCCCGGCCAACCCCGTGCGGGCGCCGCCACGGATGTGCTCCCAGCCGTCGTTCTGGTTCACCCCGACTCGAGCTAACCGCACCGTTGGACGCGGACGATTCTGTAACGCCCCGAGACCGACGCTCCAGAAGACTTCCAGCTATTCCGAGTTTCGCCGTGTGTTTCTTTTGTGCTTGCTCTTTTATTTTTGCTTTGCATCATGTCATCATGCCATCATGTCATTAGCCTTTGCATCTCAACTCAACTAATAAATTGCATAGATGGTTGATCTATTTAAATCGAGGGAAGGGTGACCTCTCTTTATAACATATCGTCCCAATATTAGGGAGCTATATTAAATATTTATTTAATTTGGAAATCACCATAACACACTTGCAAATTATCCCAATGCCTTTGTTATCTTAATTCTTGGTTTCCAACCTTGCCATATATTCTTTCATCATATTCTGGAGCTCCACCAAAGATCCGAACATTTTTGGACCTTCCCAACCCTCACTTCCTATTCAAACCATTTGAATTAAATTCAAATGAATTTTATTTTAAATCTTGCAATCATGCTCACTTCTATTTTCTTGGGACAAGCGCATTTTTGTGAGTCCGGGAAAATAATCCCCATGCCCAAGTCCCTTCTCTAACCTTTTTTCTTTCTTTCCTTTTCTTTATTTTTTTCTCTTCTGTCATGTGTGTGAGGGAGAGAGAGTTTCCAGCGCAGCCCAACTCCTCTTGGCCTTTTTTTCCCTGTCCACCAAGTTGGCCCAGCAGCCCAGCCGCCCCACCTAAACCTAACCCTAATCCCGACCCCTCCTCTCGACCTCTCCCTCTCGTTCCCTCTGCCCGCCGCCACACACACACGCACGCATCGAGCCAGGGAGAGGAGCTCCCTGCGCCCGATCCCCTCGTCGCCTCCACCGGGAGAGCTCCCCCTCACCCGTTCTTCCCCTGCCCCGCGCTGCACCTCCTCCGTCCCGCGCCCGCAGCCAAGCTCTGGATCGAGAGGAGCTCGATCCCGAGCGCCTTCTGCCCATCCATGCCGCCGACCTGTTGCCCTACTCGACCCCGACCTCAACCATCCCGCTTCGACCTCGCCGCCAGCAGCAGCTGCCGCCCCTCTCCTCCGAGCGCCGCGCCGGGCCTCCTGCGCCGCAACTGGAGCCCAACTCCGGCGCCCCTGCCTCGCGTCTTCTTCTTCACCCCCTGCCCGAGTCCCCTGCATCACGCCCCATCGCCGGAGCCGCGTCAAGCCACCGTCCTCTCCTCGCCGGTGCGCCCCCCTCCATTCCGGCGCCGGGAACGGGACCCCGCGCCCGGATCTCGCCTCCACCACCATGCGCCGCGCGCCCAACCTCCTCCCTCACGTGCGGCCTCCTCCTCGCCTCATCCTGCCGTTCTCCATCGTCGCCAGACCTGCGCCATCCTCTGCTTCCTCTACGGCGACCAGGGGCCCCATCGCGTCGCGCCCAGTCGCCACCAGCTACTCCGGCGAGCCTCTGCCGCTCACCACCACCATCATCTCCTTGCCGCCGCCGCCCCGAGGCCCCTTGTGATGTTTTGTGTTGGACCGTCAAGATCTGCAAGATCGACTACATGGACGCCAAGACCATACCAGGACCGCCAAGCATCTTCTCTGTGATTTTTGCCAAGTACCACAACGACGCATCAAGTACCTGTATCGTCGTCTCCGGAAACGCCAAGTACCCCTACGCACGAAGACGCCAAGTCCGTTTCGGGATTCATCAAGTACCGCTACCGATGGCTCGAACGTCTACGAAACGGGTACCACTACCGTCGACCCGCGAAGACCCCGTGGACGTCAAGTTCCTTGTCGTGACCCCGAACATCTACGGAACATGAACAATTACTTCCTCTTTGAAACATGAACCACTACCGTTGCGAGAACGACTACTTCCCCTCCGACCGATTCACTTCGAAAATGCACGCTTCGAAGGTATAATCTCGAGACGACCTTCCGAGAACGAATGTGGGTTGTATGAGATGCCCGTGTTTGCACCATGTCCGAGTTGTTCCTTGCGCGTTCCTCATTGCCTTGCCGTCGACACGTGGGAACCCGGTCGCCGGGATCACCCCACCATCCTCGCTTGACACGCTCCCGCCACACTCCCTTTTGCACCGGTATCTCCATGAGTTGTCGGATCATCGGAATGTTGCCGTGGCACCATTTCCGTTGTCGTTGCCGTGGCACCCCTTTCGTTTCCGCCACGATGACAAATGCTTCTTAATGCTCTTGTCAACTTTTAATAATAATTGTATAAACTTGTATAAGCCATCCGCATCATGATAACAACATTTAAATTGCTTAAGATTGTTGCTTGCATTAAATGGCTAAATGCATATGGGGATTTACCGGATTTGTTGTTTGTTGTTCCGGCCTCATTTAAAATTGCCTAAATAGGTAGTTTTATTATGTTTCACCTCTTGCCATGTTAAGCAACATTTAATATTGATGTGTACATAAACGGGAGTAAACTAAGTAATTGATGTGGTGTTTCGTCAATATGCATCCCGATGCATATTGAGCTCCCCTTAACTTGTAGTATTGCTTGTTGCACTTTGCCATGCCATGCTCACTAAACCGGACATGCATCATACTTGATTGTGCATCATGCCATGTTTATTTGATGGTTGTATACTATGTTGTTTGTTTCTTTCTGGGTTGTTTCTCTCGTTAGCTTCGGTTTCATTCCGGAGTTGTGAGGATTCGTTCGACTACGTCCATTTGTCTTCTTCATGGACTCGTTCTTCTTCCTTGCGAGATCTCAGGCAAGATGACCATACCCTCGAAATCACTTCTATCTTTGCTGGCTAGTTGCTCGCTCGTTTTCTATGCCTATGCTACGATGCCTATCACTTGCTTATCATGCCTCCCATATTGCCATGTCAAGCCCTAACCATCCTTTCCTAGCAAACCGTTGTTTGGCTATGTTACCGCTTTGCTCATCCCCTCTTATAGCGTTGTTAGTTGCAGGTGAAGATGAAGTTTGTTCCTTGTTGGAACATGGAGATGTTGTTCCTTGTTGGAACATGTTTACTTGTTGGGATATCACAATATATCTTATTTAATTAATGCATCTATATACTTGGTAAAGGGTGGAAGGCTCGGCCTTATGCCTGGTGTTTTGTTCCACTCTTGCCACCCTAGTTTCCGTCATATCGGTATTATGTTCCCGGATTTTGCGTTCCTTACACGGTTGGGTGATTTATGGGACCCCCTTGACAGTTCGCTTTGAATAAGACTCCTCCAGCAAGGCCCAACCTTGGTTTTACCATTTGCCACCTAAGCCTTTTTCCCTTGGGTTCTGCAGACTCAAGGGTCATCTTTATTTTAACCCCCGGGCCAGTGCTCCTTCAAGTGTTGGTCCAAACCGTCAGCCGCCGGTGGCTACCAGGGGCAACTCTGGGCTCGCCTACCGGAAGTTTGGTCAATCCAGTGTGCCCTGAGAACGAGATATGTGCAGCTCCTATCGGGATTTGTCGGCACATCGGGCGGCTTTGCTAGTCTTGTTTTACCATTGTAGAAATGTCTTGTAGCCGGGATTCCGAGACTGATCGGGTCTTCCCGGTAGAAGGAATATCCTTCTGTCACATCCCTAGTTCTGGTGATGCTTAGTGCTTGCATTAGAGTGTTGCATCATGTTTAAATTCCATTTAAATCTGAAATGGGGATGACAAACCCTAGCACCAAATGGAATGCAATTAGGATCAAATAAAAATATTTTTCAATAATCCCAAATGCCCTTTAGAAAAGCTCATGATTTTTGTTAAAGGTGAAAACCTCTGCCAGAAGTCATGCACTTATTTCTAGGCCATTCTGGATTTTTGAATTAAATCATATGCTATTTGAATTTGGGCATTTAAATGCTATAAAATATTTTAAATGCTCAGATAATCATGAACTAAAATCTTTACTGTTGGAAATATTCCAAACAGTAGCTTTGGGCAGTTTCATGATTTATGGGTTAGTTTTAGTATTTTAATAAAAGCCTAAAGACTACAGAATAATAGAAAAATAGAATTAAAAGAGAGAGAGAGGAACTTACCTGGGAAGCCCACCTGGCCTGGCACTGTAGCCGCCCAGCTGGGCAAAGCCAGCCCAGCCCATCTCCACCTCCCCCTGTCGTCTTCCTCCTCTTGCCAGGAGGACGAAGGGCGCGTGGCCACCGCTCGCGAGCACGCGCCCCGCCAGCTCCTGCTTGCCGCCGACGCCCTGGACGCGCTGTACGACGCCACGCACACCCCCCCGACCCCCTCGTCCTCTCCCCTCTCTCCCTGGATCTCTTTCCCCTCCCCTGCTCTCTCTCCCTCTCGCGCCCGAGCGCGCCGCCCCTCGCCGCCGCGTCCACCGGCCACCCCACACCTCTCTGACGCGCCACGAAGCTCCGCATCGATGTCCCCTACTCCCTCGACAAGCCAAGCATCGCCGGATGCCCTGCACCGCCTCCACCAAGCCGTCTTCAACCTCGGTGCCGGCGATCCCCGCCGCTTGATTCGTCACCGTCAGGCCGTCCCCGAGCCCGCTGAGACCTCCGCCCGACTCCCAGTGAGATCTAATCCGTTTCCCCTCCTCCCTCGTGCTTTTTCCTGCATCGTAGCCGCCGCCCGCAAGTGCCCGTAAGCTCCGGCCGCCGTGATTGCCGCCGTCGTCGCTACGATGGGCCAACGTCGCGGATGAGCACCTGGCCGAGCTCCTGCTTCCCAGTAGCTGCCGCCTGTGCGCCCCGTTTTGCTCGGAAGCGAGTTGCAGCCTCGCGCCCGTTATCACCGAACTCCGGCGCCGCCACGAGCTCGACTCCGGCGAGCTCGTTCCACCCCAGCCCCTCCTCCTTGGCTCTCTGGATGCGCAAGAGCGCGGCCTACCTCCTGGTGCCCTCAGCGCGCTAACCCGACGCCTCTAGCGCAAGTCCGGCGAGTGTTGACGTGGCCGTCATTAGACGCTAAACACCCCACAGACACTGACGAGCGGGCCCCGCGTTGGGTCAAATCCCAGTCAACACGGGATTAACCTCTAACTATCTATAAGTATATGACATGTGGGACCGGGTCGTCAGGTTTGACCTGGGTCAACCCAGTTGACCTGCTGACGTCATGATGATGTCAGGCTGACGCAGTAATCCTTTTCTGGAATTTAAATAAATCTCAAATGATTTGTTTAATTCTAGAAAATGGCCAAAACTTCTAAAATTCATAGAAAATCAACCGTAGCTCCAAATCAAGTAATTTATATATGAAAAATGATCAGAAAAATTCAAGGAATCCATCTGTACCATTTTCATGCATGTTTGAACAATGTTTGTCCTCTGTTTAGGACAATTCAAATAAATGGCATTTAATAAAGCACATATGGAGTTTGAATTTGAACCTAGTGTTCAAAGCAACTCCATTTAACTTGTTGCTAGTTGAATTAGGCCAATCATCAGCATATTGCCATGTCACATTCATGCATCATATTGTTGCATTGCATTGATTGTGTCCTTCTCTGTTTGCCGGTAACCGTCCCCTCTCAGTCAACGATGTTCCGGCGATGAGATCGATGACACCGATGAAGAACTATATTATCTTCAGAAGTGCCAGGCAAGCAAAACCCCCTTGTTCATCCCGATACAATCCCACCCTCTCGCTCCTGCTCTCTTTTACTGCATTAGGACAACAACGATTCATGTGTTACTTGCTGCGGTAGCTGAACCCCTTTATCCTTTGCATGACCTGTCATTCCACAGTAAATAGATGAAACCCACTAGCATGAGTAGGAGTTGTTTGAGCCCATGTTGTGCCTACTCATTCATGCTTGTTTGTCATGCCTGCTACTGCTTAGAGTTGAGTCGGGTCTGATTCATCGGGAATGAATTGGAATGGTGATGAACATGTCCTACTGTGTGTGAGCTAAGTGTGTGAATACGATTTGGTAAAGGTATTGGTGAGAGGCCATGTAGGAGTACATGGTGGGTTGTCTCATTGAAGCCGTCCTCAGGAACTGAGTTCTGTGTTTGTGATCCATGAAACAGCTACTACCATGCATTGGGCCCTGAAATATGACCCCGCTCGACTTCTTAATCACCCTTGTCCTCTGTCCAGGAGTTGCAAGTAGTTTCTGGTGTTTGTAGTATGCTGGGGGCCGCACGCAGCGCTGACCGTAGGGGTGGGCTGTGTTGCGGTAGGCACGTGGCCGGGCAGCCGGGCGCCCGTTTGGTGTCTCGGACCCTGTACACATCGTTCGGGGCCGTTAGTGGAAACCTCGGCCGGACTCCCTGCGGATGGAACCCGAATAGGCGATAAACCTGGACTAGAGACTTGAGTGTTTAGGTAGGTCGTGGTCTACACCCACGTCGGCTTTTGCTTGAAGTCTGCCGAGCACATGTCGTGTGCAGACGCTAAGTGGTGGAAACATGTATGAAGAAGTACACCCCTGCAGGGTTAACATCATCTATTCGAATAGCCGTGTCCGCGGTAATGGACTTCTGGGTTGCCTATAACAGTTCATAGACAAGTGAAAGTGGATACTCTAAAATACGCAAGATAAGCGTGAGTGCTATGGATGGCCTTCTCGTAGGGAGACGGAAGTGGATCCATAGTGGTGTATTGAATGGTGAATATGTGGACTCGTGTGCGCCACCTCAAAAGAGTCGCTTGCAGTCGTAGATCAGGATAGTCACCGAGTCAAAGCTGGCTTGCTGCAGTCAAACTCCACCACCCCCTTTGTTGATACTGATGCATATGTAGTTAGTTCTGATGTAAGTCTTGCTGAGTACGTTTGTACTCACGTTTGCCTATTTTATGTTTTGCAGAGAGACTTCAGTCTCGCTAGTAGTACCGCTTGGACTTCGACGTTTAGCTTGATACCTCAGCTACGATCTTGTGCCCTCGGCAAGATCTGGTAGATAGTCAGGCTTCTCAGCCTTTTTCATTTGTAGATGTCTGTACTCAGACATGTTAAGCTTCCGCATGTGCTTGTTGCTTGTATGCTCTGAATGTTGGGTCATGAGACCTATGTTTGTAATATCTCGCTCCTCGGAGCCTAATGAATAAATACTTTGAGTCGTAGAGTTATGTTGTGATGCCATGTTGTATTTACTCATATCAGGCATATTGTGTGTATGATTGAAATGCTTGGTATGAGTGGGATCCGACTATCTAGTTGTTTATCCTTGGCAGCCTTTCATATGGGGAAATGTAAGTCTTGTGTTTCTGAGCGATAGTAGTCCGCTACAGCCCGGTTCACCGGAGTCCTGCTAGCCCAGCACTACTGCTCGGAACACTTGACTGGCCGGCATGTGATTCACGTCGTTCCTGTGTCTGTCCCTTCGGGGAAATGTCACGCGGTGTTATCCGGAGTCCTGTTAGCCCAGTGCTACAGCCCGGATTCACACGTTGATGACCGACATGCTCGATGTGATTCATGTATGCCTGTCCTCATGGGTTAGTGCCGCTTTGGGTTCACGACTAGCCATGTCGGCCCGGGTTCTTTGTCATATGGATGCTAGCGACACTATCATATACGTGAGCCAAAAGGCGCAAACGGTCCCGGGCCAGGTAAGGTGGCACCCGTGGGAATACCGTGCGTGAGGCCGCAAAGTGATATGATGTGTTACATGCTGGATCGGTGTGACTTAGGATCGGGGTCCTGACACCTTCGTTGACCGTGAGAGCTTATAATGGGCTAAGTTGGGACACCCCTGCAGGGTATTATCTTTCGAAAGCGGTGCCCGCGGTTATGAGGCAGATGGGAATTTGTTAATGTCCGGTTGTAGAAAACCCGAAGTTGATCTTAATTAAAATACACCAACCGCGTGTGTAACCGTGATGGTCTCTTCTCGGCGGAGTCCGGGAAGTGAACACGGTGTTGGAGTTATGCTTGACGTAGGTTGTTCTAGGATCACTTCTTGATCATAGTTGTTCGACCGTGCTTTTGCCTTCTCTTCTCGCTCTCATTTGCGTATGGTAGCCACTAGATATGCTAGTCGCTTGCTGCAGCTCCACCTCACTACCTTCTCCTACCCATAAGCTTAAATAGTCTTGATCTCGCGGGTGTGAGATGGCTGAGTCCCCGTGACTCACATATACTTCCAAAACAGTTGCAGGTGCCGTCGATCCCAGTGCAGATGGCGCACCCGAGCTCAAGGAGGAGCTCGATGAAGATCTTGTCCTTTGTGTTGTTTCGTTCTAGTTGATCAGTAGTGGAGCCCAGTTGGGGTCGATCGGGGATCTGTGTAGCATTTGGGGTAGTCTTCTTTTATTTTGGTTCCGTAGTCGGACCTTGATTGTATCTGTGTGATGTAATGCTTTACTCATGTATTGCGTGAAGTGGCGATTGTAAGCCAACTATGTATCTCTTTCTCTTATGTATTACATGGGTTGTGTGAAGATTACCTCACTTGCGACATTGCTTTCAATGCGGTTATGCCTCTAAGTCGTGCTTCGACACGTGGGAGATATAGCCGCATCGAGGGCGTTACAAGTTGGTAATCAGAGCCAGCCCCGACCTTAGGAGCCCCCACTGATTGATTGTTTTTAGCGGCTGAGTTGTGTCTAGAAAAATGTTTTGAGTCATTTAGGAATTATGTATTGGAGAGTTTAGGAATTCTTTTTACTTCCTAGTCTCTTCATCCCTCTAGTAAGACATCCTGACGTAGAGTTTTGACTCTTCTCTTCTCAAATTTCACTAAAAATTTTTTTAGGATCACGCGGGTATCTTAGAATCGTTCCGATGGTTTTGTGATGAGAACATTGTCTTGGTGCCTCCTATCAGGGGTTTAGTGGAAGTGTCCCAGGGAGTTGAGCTCTGAGGTGTTGTCGTCATAATTTTATCGTTGCAGTTCTGGAGTACCCGAGTTTAGTACGCCGACATCGAAAATCTCTTTTGTACAGTTGTTGGTGAGATAACCCTGATAGCCCAGTATTGAGGCAAGTGCGGGAGTATTGCCATAACTCGTATAACGGATGCTTTTCGAAGGTTGAGGTAAACGATTTCCGAAGGTTTCTTGGTTATGTGTTGAAGGATGGATACAGCTGGATCTAGGTATTGTTAGTTTGGGTGATATATTTTGTGTCCCCTGTATCCCCAACACCTGATTGCATAACCAGAAAGTTTCGGGAGTTTATAAGTGGGAATTCTAATAGCTTATAGGATATCTTTCCGACAGATGTATGATTTGAGATTGGGGCCTAACGTGCTAGTGGTCCGCCTATTCACGGCCGGTTTACAGTGGTCGCGAGGCGTCTTAATGAATCCTTGGCTATGCTGATTCAGGGACGTCTTGTTTGTCATTCGTGACGTCGGCTGTATGTCGTGCCCGTGTGGGACCCATCACGAACACTTTGGGCGAAATCTCTATCATGTGTTTGTTCCGGCTTATTCTGCAAGCCAAACCCTTTGTTTTTGTTTCGTTTTGTGGTATTCGAGTTGCTTCAATGCCAAGTGTTGATTCCATACCTTTCCTAAGCGGTGTTCTCATACTTCTATATGAATACCAATCCTTCTTGATCATTGAGGTTGTCATGTTAATTCTTTTCCAACTGGCGTGTTTCTCTTTAAGTGGATCCGATCATTTCAACATCCGCAAGATAAATTCTAAGTTTTTCTTAACAGTATCCGTTTCACCCGTACCCAAGTTGCCTTTGTTTTCCCGCCCTCCCACCCTTTTTCTTCAAGGACTCAGATTTCTTAATCAAGTATCCATTTATTCATGTGAACTCTCTTCATTCTTTTCTTTCAATGTTCTTATCCGGTGATCTCCCTTGAATATGCTCAACAGTTTCAAGTTTATCATTCTTCATTCTTTTCTTCTCCAGTGTTATTCAGCCAAGCTTTCAGTGTTGATCGTATTCTTTTCCTCGTTTCAAATGTTTTCTTATGCCGGTGTATCTCTTAATCATTCACCTCTCGCTATTCATTTGTTCCGGAGTGTTGAAGATATCTCAGAAGATTCGTTTCCATTCTCAATCCGTTCAAGGTATTTTGAGGTTCTTATCTCAGTCAAGCCATTTAATTCAACCGGTGTAATCTCTCTTTTCAAGCAATTCTTTCAACGGTGTTTCTTTTGAGTGGGCCCTAACCCACAGGTCTTTTCCCAGGATCTTACCTGGCTCTTCTAAGTTTTCCAGAGTTATTCTCAAATTCTTTTCCAATTTTGACGTAAGAATGAATTATCATCAGTCGTATGTCTTTCTACAAGATCTTTCAAATTCTTTTCATCGTTGGTTCAACCTTTCCAATTTTCATTCCGGAGTGCCTCAACAATTCATGCCGGTGTTTCTCATCGTCATTCTCAACATTTGAAGACCGAAGAAGAGTTTCTCTTAAATCTTGCTCCATTCTCTTCAAGATTAATGGTTCTAGCTTGATGCCGTCCTCTCATAATTGTTTTCGATTGCGAGAATTCTTTTCATACCCATCCGGAGCATTTCATGAGTTGTTTCCGTTTCTTTCCTCCGAAGGCCATCATGTCATAATTATTCATTCAAGTTTTCAGCTCTCGTTTCTCCAAATCATACCGGTGCATCATTCAAGTATTATCTAATCAGCTCGGGATCTCTGCGTTCACTTGTATCTAAATTCTCTCAAGTATCTTCGTTCATTTTCAATTCTTACGGTGGTTCGTTCAAGAGTTCTCTTCCTTCGTTATCATATAGATTCATTCGTTCTTTCCATTCCTACCGGTGGTTCATTGAAGACCTTCCCAAGTTTGTGCTATATCTCTCTTAATCCTTTCTACGAGAATAAGTAGTATGCCAAATCCATTGTTTGTCATCAATTTAAATTGGTGAAGTATACGCATGATGTAATTCTTATTCTTGTTTCATCGAGTAAATTATATTCCTTATTCCAGAGGTTCATCAAAATTCTTGACTTCATTTGTTCATCTTTCTTTCCGGAGTTCAAAGTTTTCTCAGTTACATCGTCATGAAGCTCCATCTAAATCATTGCAAGGATTCACCTTGTGTTTTTCACTTCTCTTTCTTTCTATCATCCTTTTATTACCGGAGTTCTTCATGGAGGCTCTACATGGTGGTTCATCAAGGATTCCTTTCATTCTCGTTTTGTTCTTCAAGATTTCTCTCGGAGCTAAGATTCGCCAAGCTATACTCTAAAATAAACATGGTGTTCAACACATGTTTTGTTTTGAAGGGCTCAAATATTCTTCTACCTGCATTCCAAAGTGCAATTCTTTCTATCTATATCTTTTGAGGCGGTGTTATGTCATTCTTGACAATTTCACTTCGTGTTTCATGATTCACAAGTGTCGGTGTACTAAAGTAGGGGTACCTTAGTACCCCGAACTTGTGCACGGGAAGTAGTAGCGTCCCGCGGCAAGGCTTGCCAGGGGAGCGACAAGAGTCTCCACGGCCCTTTCTGGGCCGGACGAAGGCCAAGTGATCGAGCCTAGAAGACCAGGCCCCGGCAAGAGGAGCTTGCCAGGCCAAGGAGGCGAGGTCCGGCAAGAGGAGCTTGCCGGGCCAAGGCGACAAGGCCCCGGCAAGAGGAGCTTGCCGGGACGACTAAGCCGAAGCACCAAGGCCCCGGCGGGAGGAGCTCGCCGGGACGGCCAAGCCAAGGCACCCCAAGAAAAGCCCGCCGCGGCGCGCCGCGCGCCCCGGCAAGGCCTGACGAGCGGCAAGCTTTCAGGTGCGGCAAGACAACCACCGCGGCAAGCCACTTGCCGCGGCAAACCACCACCGAAAGCCTGCGCTCCAGCTCAGCTGACCACGCGTCACTCTGGAGCTTCCCCAGAGGCACGTGGCGGGGCGCCGCGCAACCTGAGGCGCGCGGTGGCATGCGACGTTGGCAGAGTCGCCCCCGTGGCAAGCGGAGGCGCCCCCAACGGTCCGCCTCGGTATTGTTCGGGCGATCTAGACGGGCATTTAATGCCTTTGTCCCCCGCCGTCAGAGTTAGGTGCGATAGCACTGTGCGGCCACTGTTCGCACAGTTCCTTGCCATTTTTACCCTCACCTGCGTCGCTACCTGTGGGAAACCCCTTAGCATATAAAAGGAGGCCCATGCACACGCAGGGGGGGGGACCCCGAAGGAAAAACCCGGTAGACCCTTGTCTACGTCCAGCTCTGACTTACTGTAGCTTCTTGCGCTCCAGAGCAAGAACTCGAATCAACCAGACAAGCAGCAGTAGGGTTTTACGCATCCGTGCGGCCCGAAGCTGGGTAAAATCGTTGTGTGTGTGTCTCCTCGGTCTGCTCTTTGTGCAACCTCCGCCCCCCGCCGAACCGAAAAGGGGCTCCGTCCCCATAGGTGCTCGTGGAGGCCAATTTCCCCCGACATCTTTGGCGCGCCAGGTAGGGGGCTGCGTCGAGTTTGTGCGAACCAGATTTGGCGACCACAGGTAAGCTCAGGTATGGCCAGGTACCTTTCTGCTCCAACCCGCGGAGCGGAGGCATTCCTCCTCACCGACTCGTGCACGGCCCTCCTCGAGTACCCACTCACGCAGAGCCTGGGCAAGAGCAGCTGCTCCTTGAGGAGGACCGCCTTCCGGCCGCTGAGCGAGTTTCTCGCCTCCAGCAAACTCCGCGCCGCTCCCGTAGCCACAGAAGTTAGCGCCGGAAGTTGCGGGAAAGGCGACCTCGTTCTTCGGCGCGCCCAGGCCGCCAAGATCCAAACGAGTCGACGCCGACCGTGGGAGGGACCTTGCCAGCGCGGTAGTCGGAACCCGTTCCGTCGGCCATCCTCTCTGTCCAAGTCTTGCCGCAGTTGCATGTAATCCTTGGTACAGAGACGAGCGCAGATCCCAAGCATAGCTTATGTGCCCTGCACATCTTGTCGATTTCGCGCCTCTCCGCTTTGCGCATGCATTATTTGACACGATTGTGCAGCACTCGGCTCCGGCAAGCGATGGCAGGCCGTGAAGCCCCGAGCCCTCGTTATTCCCTTACCTCGAGAAGGGGGGATGACAGGATAGGCTGGGCGTCGCCCGAGGAAGCTGCGCCTTGCCGGACTGCAAACAACAGAAAAGCTAAGTTGCCAAAATTTGAGCAATTAAGCTCCTTTTTACCCTTAAGTTATCTTCCTCGAACGGCCGAGCTTCGTATGGGAAACCTGTGCGCGGAGGGGCCGGCTCGTGGCTGGTTGCGCCCTTATTTCGTTTCGAGTCCGCTCAACGACTTAAGTGTGCTACATCCAGAGTGGCGTCCTTACTTTGTTTCGAGCTTGCTCGGCAGCTTAAGTGTGCTGCGACTGCAGTCGCAACGCTTACCTCGCCCTGAGCCTGCTCAACATTTTAAGTGAGTTGCGCCAGCCGCGGCAAGGTTTCTTGCCGGTGGAGGCACCGCCAGCGGGTTGCTGATGTCCCGCACTCGGCACCCGTGGCAAGGCGGAGGCTTGTGCCGACAAGTTCCTGGGAGCGTAGGGCGCGAACGTACGAAGCACAAAGTCGAACGAGGGAGATAACAACGCAATGAACTGCCTAAGATAAAAGTTATATTCCAAAATGACTTGCCGCTGCTCTAATCAGCTGTTTCTATGACATGCTCAGCAGCGACAAGGGAAGAAAAGAAAGAGGTGGGCGGCCTAATCCGCGCGGTCGCCCTCGACCCTCCTGATCCCGGCCACCCTTTCCACAATGGGGGTGACGAGGGCCCTGATCTTCGTCAGGTCGGCGTCTTCCGGCAGGTGCCTGAGGACGTTGGTAAGCCTGATGGTGGGGTTGCGGAAGACGATCTTCACCAGCACCCTCTCGAGGGCCCCGGAGACGGCTTCCCGCGTCTCCTCGGCCAGCTGCTCTGGGATCGTTTCCCGGAGATGCTGGAGCGCCTCCACCAAGCCCTTGAAGAAGGAAGTGAGCTTGACGCTCGGCGAGACATTCTCGCCGGAGGGGTACTCGTGGCCCTCCATCCCCAGCAGCTTCAGCTCCTTGTCGATGGTGGTGGCGATGTCGACGAGGCCTTCGGTCCACCGCTCCACCGTCTCCTGGAAGGCGTTCTGGGTAACGGCGGCGCGCTTCAATAGCTCCTCGTTGTCAGCAACCTCCTTCCGCAAGGTCGCTTCCTGCCCCTTGGTGCTCTCCAGCGCCTTGGCCAGGGTGTCCAGCTTCAGCTCGAGGTCGGCCTTGGAATCCTTGGCGGCGTCGAGCTCCCGGATCTTCTCGGCGAAGCGGCCCTGCAGCTCGCCAAGGGTGTGAGAGCCCTTCTCGCGCTCCTGTTTAAGCGCGGCAAGCTCTTCACCGCTCGCCTTGAGGTCGCTGATGAGCTGCGCCACCTTCGTCTCCAGCTCCCCCTTGACGACCTCGGCGGCCGCGGCAGCGTCCTGCGCTTTCTGCAGGGCCCCGCCAAGCGCCTGCTCGCGCGCGGCAACCTCCTCCTCGTGGCTGGCGAGGCTGGCCTTCTGCTGCACCAGTTCGCTTTCCCGCACGGATAGCCCCGCAGCGGCAAGCCTCTGCTGCTCTTCGGCCTCTGCCTTCTTGAGGAGAAAGGCCGTCCGCGCCTCGTCGAGCAGCCTCCGCTCCTCCGCCAAAGACCGGAGAGCCTCCTGGTTGAGCTCCCGGAGCTCCCCGGCACGCTTCTCCATGTCCGCGCCGGCCCTCGCGACGAGTGCCTCCTGGCGCTCCACCTTAGCCTGCCGGGCGCGGTAGAGCGACACAAGCTTCCGGAGCAGCCGCTCCTCCTCGGGCTCGCCGCTGCTGGTGCTTGGCGCGTCGACCACTGTCAGCCCGACGGAGGCGAGCACTTCTTCGTCCAAGGCCTCCCCCTCGACCGGCGCCCTGGAGCTAGGCTCCCAGGGGAGCCTGATGAAGACGCCATCGCCGGCCTTCAGGTAGGCACCCGCCGGGGGCTCCTCGGGGCCCGACGCGGCGGCAACAGCGGGATCGCCGGACGGCGGAGTGCTTGACGCCCCTGCCTCCTCGGGGCCGTCGGCACGGTCGCCGGTCCCCTCGCCGTCTGCCGCCGCGGCGGCCTTGGCGGCTTCGGCCTCCCCGCCGCCTGCGGGGTCGTCGGTGCCGTCCGCCTCCTCGATGACGACGACGTCGTCGGCGTCGCCGCGCGCGCCCTCCCCAACGACGGCCTCGGTCTCCATCGGGTCCGCGGTGGGCGGGTCTGATGGCCGGAAGAGGGGAGAAGAGTCAACTGAACAGCCGACAAAAAGGCTCATAAGGAAAGATAACCAGGGGAAGTTTTCCGTGCAGGGGGGCTTACCGGTGGCAGGGTCCGTGGCCGCGACCTCCGCTGCCGGGGGATCGCTGGCCGCGTCCCTCGCCGGAGATCCCTCCCTTGCCGGAGAGGTCTCCCTTGCCGGGGGATCCTCCCTTGCCGGGGGCTCCTCCCTTGCCGGAGATTTCTCCCTAGGCGGGGTGGTCGACGCAGACGGCGCGACAGGAGTGCCCCCCGGGGTCGCCTGCTGGGGCTGCTCTGCTCCTACCCAACAACAACAGCCACATGTCAACCACAAAGAGAAGGGGAGCTCACGCGCGCGCCAAACAGCAAGAACTAGCCGTGCACTCACCCTGGGGGCTGCGCTGTGGGCTGCCCTGGGGACCCGCTGCCAAGTCCGGCAAGGTCGTCTCCGGCACCTCCCCAGTTGCCGGGGGAGATTCGCCCTCAAGGACGACCAGCGGGATCTTGGCCCTCTTCGCCCTCCTCTGGGCCAGGCTCCTGAATGGGAACGGTTTCGGGGGAGGATGAGTGGGCTGCGAAACAAGACGAAGCAACAGAAATCAAGAAGATACAAGCTCTACCAGGAACTTACTCTTCGTCCTCCTCTTCGTCGTCGGAGCTAAGCGCGGAATAGTCAAAAGCCGGCTTGCTCCAGGTGCGAGGAGACAGGGGAGTGGGTTCCCGGGACCGCTTGGTGGGGACGGTGGACGACCCCGCCCCCGTTGCCGCCGCGGTACGGGGAGCGGCAGGAGCAGAAGCCGTGGCCCGTGAGGACCCCGCTCCCGCTGCTTCGGAGGCGCGTGTCACGCGGGGCTGCGGTTGCTGGTCGGCCTGCCGCACCACCTCTCCGGCCCTGCGGAGACGCCTCCTTGGCTGGGCAGGGGGCTCCACCTGCGACGAGCTGCCCGGGAGCTGTGAGGAGGGCGCGTCAACCTCCGGCAAGCCGCTCGCGTCCTGGGCGGGCTCGCCCGCGCCACCGTGCTCGGCTGGTTCCTCCGCGCCGGCGAACTCCATTTGGTCGGTGAGGCTCTCCGCCTCCGCCACGTCTGCTTCGGCCAGGGTGAAGCCAGACTCGCCCGCGGCCGCGGCGGCCGCCGCCTCCTCCATCCTGGAGGCGATGTAAGCCAGCTCCTCGGGGGTGTTGTCCCGCGTGAGGCCCCTCTTCTCGTCGGGGTCGACCGGCACCTCCTCCAAGTTGTCGAAGAAGGCCTGCACGACGTCGTCCGCCGGCTCCTGCCAGGTCGCGTCGATCCCGTGCGAGTCACACAGTGGCATCATCGCGAGGATGCGGCTGAGCGCCGAGTTGTTGCACAGGGGGACGACGCCCGACGGCAACCTGAACCATTCTGGGTGCTCGGAGTCATACCTGAACAGCTCCTTCAACACTGCGACGAGCTCGAGAACGGTGAAGTTGTAGTTAAGGCCCGGGCGCAGCCTCATGATGTCCGCCGCGTTTTGGAATTCCCAAGTCGGCTTCCCCCTCTCCTGCAGGGGGGCGATACGCCGGCGAAGGAAATCCGCGCCGACGGCGCCGACGGTGAGCCCGGCACACCTGAGGCGCAGGATTCGGGTGACGGCAATCTTCAGCTTGGCGTCGTCCGGGGCTAGGTCGCTCCAGTCACGGCCGCGCACCACTGGGGTTCGGCGCACGGCGGTGAACGGCGGTGGATTTTCCTCGACGATCAGGCACCACTCGGCCCTCCACTCCTCCCATCTACCATGGAGTTCCCCCTCCAAGTAGACCTCTTTCTTGCCCGTCCTGGAGACCCAAGCGACTCCGCCGGACAGCGGCTCTCCTTTCTCCACCCGAGGAGTAAAGAAGTGGCGGAAGAGGGCTACGTTGGGGCGGACTCCGACAAAGTTCTCGCAAAGGTGTGCGAAAACCGCCATTGTCAGAACGGCGTTGGGGGTGAAATCAAGGAGGTGGAGGTTGTAGGTGTGCATGATGTCGCAGAAGAACTCGGAAAAAGGCGGGCAGAGACCGCAATAGAAGAACACGGCGAAAAAAGGGTACCCGGTCGGGTACAGCTTCTGGGCGATGGCGGGAAGAACTCATGTACGCGGATGCGCTCGCGTCGCCGTCGACCAGAAGAGGTGGTATCCGTTCTTCAGCCCCAGCGCATCGAGCTGAGGGGGGAATGTCGCCGTCTCCTTCCGAAGCGCTTCCAGCCGCAGCGCCTCGGCCGACTTCACGGCCTTCCCCTTCGCCTTGTCGCTCTTCGGGGCCATGGCAGATACGGGGAGGGGGAGTTGTCGGCGTTGGCGGCGCCAGGGGCTGCGAGGGCGAATCGCCGCTTTCTCTAGTAAGGAGGAAGTGGCGGAGATTTTCGAGGAACAGCAACCGGCGGAATGGCGAGCGGCCCCTGTTCCCCTCCGCTTATAAAGAAGGGGGGCGGGCGTTTCGCCGTTCCAGATAAAGGAATCGTGCTCGACGTGACGCATGCCTGCGGGCCTCAGCCCCGCGCACGCCACCCACGTCACGCACGCCTCGCACGCCTCGCCCCCCCACGACACCGCGATAAGCGCGCGCCACTTGGGGAGGGCGCGACGGGCACAGAGTTAAGGAGCAGCGCAACCCAGGCCACGCGTGCCCGTGCACTGTTAGGGCCTGGCCCAACAACGCTCGGCACCGTGTATGGCCCAGACCCGGGGGCTCCTGTCGGTGTACTAAAGTAGGGGTACCTTAGTACCCCGAACTTGTGCACGGGCAGTAGTAGCGTCCCGCGGCAAGGCTTGCCAGGGGAGCGACAAGAGTCTCCACGACCCTTTCTGGGCCGGACGAAGGCCAAGTGATCGAGCCTAGAAGACCAGGCCCCGGCAAGAGGAGCTTGCCGGGCCAAGGAGGCGAGGTCCGGCAAGAGGAGCTTGCCGGGCCAAGGCGACAAGGCCCCGGCAAGAGGAGCTTGCCGGGACGACTAAGCCGAAGCACCAAGGCCCCGGCGGGAGGAGCTCGCCGGGACGGCCAAGCCAAGGCACCCCAAGAAAAGCCCGCCGCGGCGCGCCGCGCGCCCCGGCAAGGCCTGACGAGCGGCAAGCTTTCAGGTGCGGCAAGACAACCACCGCGACAAGCCACTTGCCGCGGCAAACCACCACCTCAGGCCTGCGCTCCAGCTCACCTGACCACGCGTCACTCTGGAGCTTCCCCAGAGGCACGTGGCGGGGCGCCGCGCAACCTGAGGCGCGCGGTGGCATGCGACGTTGGCAGAGTCGCCCCCGTGGCAAGCGGAGGCGCCCCCAACGGTCCGCCTCGGTACTGTTCGGGCGATCCAGACGGGCATTTAATGCCTTTGTCCCCCGCCGTCAGAATTAGGTGCGATAGCACTGTGCGGCCACTGTTCGCACAGTTCGTTGCCATTTTTACCCTCACCTGCGTTGCTACCTATGGGAAACCCCTTAGCATATAAAAGGAGGCCCATGCGCACGCAGGGGGGGGACCCCGAAGGAAATAACCCGGTAGACCCTCGTCTACGTCCAGCTCCGACTTACTGTAGCTTCTTGCGCTCCAGAGCAAGAACTCGAATCAACCAGACAAGCAGCAGTAGGGTTTTACGCATCCGTGCGGCCCGAAGCTAGGTAAAATCGTTGTGTGTGTGTCGCCTCGATCTGCTCTTTGTGCAACCTCCGCCCCCCGCCGAACCGAAAAGGGGCTCCGTCCCCATAGGTGCTCGTGGAGGCCGATTTCCCCCGACAACAAGTTGTTAAGAATGAGATATTTAAACCCATCATTTTTATCTTCGTTCAGGAGATCCTTTGCAACCCATCAATCTCTTCATTGGAGTTATCTTGGGTTATATTTCACCTAAAGCCTTCCCTAAGGTTTGTTGCTGTTTATGGTGCTCATAAATGACCCAAGTTCTTCATTTGTCCTCCTGGTGAAATAAGTTTCTCGTCTCCTTGTTGATACCAATCCAATCATTTGTTTCCGTTGGTGGCAGAAGCTCACCTCATAGTTTTGAGAAGTTTTTCCATAAGCCCACATCAAGCCTACTCTTTTTGTTGTTGTTGCTTTTCCAACAACTCCGTTCGACACTTCTCCTAAAGATGCTTTTACAAGCTCATTTGTGGCAGAAGTTGTCATTTTCTTCTTCGTCCCTTATCCCAACGATCTATCTTCTATTCCTTCTTCCGGAAGCATTGTGAGGTTGCTCTTTTCAATCATCATCTCGAATCGTGAAGATCATGTCCTTTTCTTTGCTTATCGATTTAACCGGAGTGTTGTGTCTATCGTTCCTCTTTTAACCGGAGTCTCATCCAAGTGCGTTCATTTTGCCAAGTTCTAATGCTACTCCATTTCCAACCGGAGTGTTGTATCATCTTTTCAAGTTCTTTCCATCTTATCAAGTTTTCCTTCTCTTTTCTACCGGAGTGATGTCCAAATTATGTCATTCTTGTTCCTTGTTTTTTTTCTACCGGTGTGCTTTCATATTCTTTTTGGTCTGCTAAGCTCTTGTTTCATGCATTTCAACCTACAAGGTTCTTGCAATGTTCCTTGTTCCTCTTTGATAATAGAGTGCTTGCAATCTCGTCATCTCCATTGTATTCTTTCTTTCACTTTGTTCAACCTCTCAAGGTTCGTGGTTTCACTCATTTGTCAAAGAAGGAACATTGTTTTACCTCTTGTTCTTCCGTTTCTCTCCGGTGCAATCCTAGATCTCGGGACGAGATCCTCTTGTAGTGGTGGAGTGTTGTAACGCCCCGAGACCGACGCTCCAGAAGACTTCCAGCTCTTCCGAGTTTCACCATGTGTTTCTTTTGTGCTTGCTCTTTTATTTTTGCATTGCATCATGTCATCATGCCATCATGTCATTAGCCTTTTCATCTCAACTCAACTAATAAATTGCATAGATGGTTGATCTATTTAAATCGAGGGAAGGGTGACCTCTCTTTATAACATATCGTCCCAATATGAGGGAGCTATATTAAATATTTCTTTAATTTGGAAATTACCATAACACACTTGCAAATTATCCCAATGCCTTTGTGATCTTAATTCTTGGTTTCCAACCTTGCCATATATTCTTTCATCATATTCCGGAGCTCCACCAAAGATCCGAACATTTTTGGACCTTCCCAACCCTCACTTCCTATTCAAACCATTTGAATTAAATTCATATGAATTTGAATTTAAATCTTGCAATCATGCTCACTTCTATTTTCTTGGGACAAGCGCATTTTTGTGAGTCCGGAAAAATAATCCCCATGCCCAAGTCCCTTCTCTAACCTTTTTTCTTTCTTTCCTTTTCTTTATTTTTTTTCTCTTCTGTCATGTGTGTGAGGGAGAGAGAGTTTCCAGCGCAGCCCAACTCCTCTTGGCCTTTTCTTCCCTGTCCACCAAGTTGGCCCAGCAGCCCAGCTGCCCCACCTAAACCTAACCCTAGGCCCGACCCCTCCTCTCGACCTCTCCCTCTCGTTCCCTCTGCCCGCCGCCACACACACACGCACGCATCGAGCCAGGGAGAGGAGCTCCCTGCGCCCGATCCCCTCGTCGCCTCCACCGGGAGAGCTCTCCCTCACCCGTTCTTCCCCTGCCCCGCGCTGCACCTCCTCCGTCCCGCGCCCGCAGCCAAGCTCTGGATCGAGAGGAGCTCGATCCCGAGCGCCTTCTGCCCGTCCATGCCGCCGACCTGTTGCCCTACTCGACCCCGACCTCAACCATCCCGCTTCGACCTCGCCGCCAGCAGCAGCTGCCGCCCCTCTCCTCCGAGCGCCGCGCCGGGCCTCCTGCGCCGCAACTGGAGCCCAACTCCGGCGCCCCTGCCTCGCGTCGTCTTCTTCACCCCCCTGCCCGAGTCCCCTGCATCACGCCCCGTCGCCGGAGCCGCGTCAAACCGCCGTCCTCTCCTCACCGGTGCGCCCCCCTCCATTCCGGCGCCGGGAACGGGACCCCGCGCCCGGATCTCGCCTCCACCACCATGCGCTGCGTGCCCAACCTCCTCCCTCACGTGCGGCCTCCTCCTCGCCTCATCCTGCCGTTCTCCATCGTCGCCGGACCTGCGCCATCCTCTGCTTCCTCTACGGCGACCAGGGGCCCCATCGCGTCGCGCCCAGTCGCCACCAGCTACTCCGGCGAGCCTCTGGCGCTCACCACCACCATCGTCTCCTTGCTGCCGCCGCCCCGAGGCCCCTTGTGATGTTTTGTGTTGGACCGTCAAGATCTGCAAGATCGACTACATGGACGCCAAGACCATACCAGGACCGCCAAGCATCTTCTCTGTGATTTTTGCCAAGTACCACAACGACGCGTCAAGTACCTCTACCGTCGTCTCTGGAAACGCCAAGTACCCGTACGCACGAAGACGCCAAGTCCGTTTCGGGATTCATCAAGTACCGCTACCGATGGCTTGAACGTCTACGAAACGTGTACCACTACCGTCGACCCGCGAAGACCCCGTGGACGTCAAGTTCCTTGTCGTGACCCCGAACATCTACAGAACATGAACAATTACGTCCTCTTCGAAACGTGAACCACTACCGTTGCGAGAACGACTACTTCCCCTCCGAACCGATTCACTTCGAAAATGCACGCTTCGAAGGTATAATCCCGAGACGACCTTCCGAGAACGAATGTGGGTTGTATGAGATGCCCGTGTTTGCACCATGTCTGAGTTGTTCCTTGCGCGTTCCTCATTGCCTTGCCGTCGACACGTGGGAACCCGGTTGCCGGGATCACCCCACCATCCTCGCTTGACACACTCCCGCCACACTCCCTTTTGCACCGGTATCTCCATGAGTTGTAGGATCATCGGAATGTTGCCGTGGCACCATTTCCGTTGTTGTTGTCGTGGCACCCCCTTCGTTTCCGCCACGATGACAAATGCTTCTTAATGCTCTTGTCAACTTTTAATAATAATTGTATAAACTTGTATAAGCCATCCGCATCATGATAACAACATTTAAATTGCTTAAAATTGTTGCTTGCATTAAATGGCTAAATGCATATGGGGATTTACCGGATTTGTTGTTTGTTGTTCCGGCCTCATTTAAAATTGCCTAAATAGGTAGTTTTATTATGTTTCACCTCTTGCCATGTTAAGCAACATTTAATATTGATGTGTACATAAATGGGAGTAAACTAAGTAATTGATGTGGGGTTTCGTCAATATGCATCCCGATGCATATTGAGCTCCCCTTAACTTGTAGTATTGCTTGTTGCACTTTGCCATGCCATGCTCACTAAACCGGACATGCATCATACTTGATTGTGCATCATGCCATGTTTATGTGATGGTTGTTTACTATGTTGTTTGTTTCTTTCCGGGTTGTTTCTCTCGTTAGCTTCGGTTTCGTTCCGGAGTTGTGAGGATTCGTTCGACTATGTCCATTTGTCTTCTTCATGGACTCGTTCTTCTTCCTTGCGGGATCTCAGGCAAGATGACCATACCCTCGAAATCACTTCTATCTTTGCTGGCTAGTTGCTCGCTCTTTTGCTATGCCTATGCTATGATGCCTATCACTTGCTTATCATGCCTCCCATATTGCCATGTCAAGCCCTAACCATCCTTTCCTAGCAAACCATTGTTTGGCTATGTTACCGCTTTGCTCAGCCCCTCTTATAGCGTTGTTAGTTGCAGGTGAAGATGAAGTTTGTTCCTTGTTGGAACATGGAGATGTTGTTCCTTGTTGGAACATGTTTACTTGTTGGGATATCACAATATATCTTATTTAATTAATGCATCTATATACTTGGTAAAGGGTGGAAGGCTCGGCCTTATGCCTGGTGTTTTGTTCCACTCTTGCCACCCTAGTTTCCGTCATATCGGTATTATGTTCCCGGATTTTGCGTTCCTTACACGGTTGGGTGATTTATGGGACCCCCTTGACAGTTCGCTTTGAATAAGACTCCTCCAGCAAGGCCCAACCTTGGTTTTACCATTTGCCACCTAAGCCTTTTTCCCTTGGGTTCTGCAGACTCAAGGGTCATCTTTATTTTAACCCCGGGCCAGTGCTCCTTCGAGTGTTGGTCCAAACCGTCAGTCGCCGGTGGCTACCAGGGGCAACTCTGGGCTCGCCTACCGGAAGTTTGGTCAATCCGGTGTGCCCTGAGAACGAGATATGTGCAGCTCCTATCGGGATTTGTCGGCACATCGGGCGGCTTTGCTGGTCTTGTTTTACCATTGTCGAAATGTCTTGTAGCCGGGATTCCGAGACTGATCGGGTCTTCCCGGTAGAAGGAATATCCTTCGTTGATCGTGAGAGCTTATAATGGGCTAAGTTGGGACACCCCTGCAGGGTATTATCTTTCGAAAGCCGTGCCCGCGGTTATGAGGCAGATGGGAAATTTGTTAATGTCCGGTTGTAGAAAACCCGAAGTTGATCTTAATTAAAATACACCAACCGCGTGTGTAACCGTGATGGTCTCTTCTCGGCGGAGTCCGGGAAGTGAACACGGTGTTGGAGTTATGCTTGACGTAGGTTGTTCTAGGATCACTTCTTGATCATAGTTGTTCGACCGTGCTTTTGCCTTCTCTTCTCGCTCTCATTTGCGTATGGTAGCCACTAGATATGCTAGTCGCTTGCTGCAGCTCCACCTCACTACCTTCTCCTACCCATAAGCTTAAATAGTCTTGATCTCGTGGGTGTGAGATTGCTGAGTCCCTGTGACTCACAGATACTTCCAAAACAGTTGCAGGTGCCGTCGATCCCAGTGCAGATGGCGCACCCGAGCTCAAGGAGGAGCTCGATGAAGATCTTGTCCTTTGTGTTGTTTCGTTCTAGTTGATCAGTAGTGGAGCCCAGTTGGGGTCGATCGGGGATCTGTGTAGCATTTGGGGTAGTCTTCTTTTATTTTGGTTCCGTAGTCGGACCTTGATTGTATCTGTGTGATGTAATGCTTTACTCATGTATTGCGTGAAGTGGCGATTGTAAGCCAACTATGTATCTCTTTCTCTTATGTATTACATGGGTTGTGTGAAGATTACCTCACTTGCGACATTGCTTTCAATGCGGTTATGCCTCTAAGTCGTGCTTCGACACGTGGGAGATATAGCCGCATCGAGGGCGTTACAAGTTGGTAATCAGAGCCAGCCCCGACCTTAGGAGCCCCCACTGATTGATCGTTTTTAGCGGCCGAGTTGTGTCTAGAAAAATGTTTTGAGTCATCTAGGAATTATGTATTGGAGAGTTTAGGAATTCTTTTTACTTCCCAGTCTCTTCATCCCTCTAGTAAGACATCCTGACGTAGAGTTTTGACTCTTCTCTTCTCAAATTTCACTAAATTTTTTTTTAGGATCACGCAGGTCAATGACAGCCGGGCCCCACTGCCTAACTAATCAACTAACAATAATAGATTATGGTTAATCTAATTGCAGCGGGCCCACGCGTCAGCTTTGACTATGCTGACGTGTACGTTGACCCGGACCCACTGGTCAGCCTCTGTCCCTGCCCTATTACACTGACGTGCGGGTCCCACTTGTCATGTTTGACCTGGACCGTGCCCTGTTGACTTGCTGACGTCACACCGACGTCATGCTGACGTAGTAAATGCTTTTCTGGTTTTTCTTATTCATAAATGATTTAGAAATTCCAAAAAATAGTTAAAACTTCTAAAAATCATAGAAATTCAACCATAATTCCAAATGAAGTAATTTATATATGAAAAATCATCAAAAAAATCCAAAGAATCTGAATATGTAATTTTCATGCATGTTTGAACAAGTTAACCTCACTGAATAGGACAATTCATGATTATGGAATAAATGGTAATTAGTTTTGGAGTTGGAATTTGCTATAGGTTTGAATTCCACTTCAATGAATATGACTAACAATTGCACTAGGTCAATTCAGTACTTTAATATGACATATCATTCATATGAATGTGCATTGCATTGATTGTGCTTCCTTTTGTGTTTGCCGGTGGTTGCTCCCTCTTAGTAGACGATGTTTCCAACGACGTGATCGATGACACCGATGAAGAGTTATACTATCTTCAGAAGTGCCAGGCAAGCAAAGCCCCCTTGGTCATTCTGATAAAATCCCACTCTCTCGCTCCTGCTCTCTTTTACTGCATTAGGACAACAACGTCTCAACTGTTACATGCTGCGGTAGCTGAACCCCTTTCCTCTGCATTACCTGTCATTGCCACAGTAAATAGATGAAACCCACTAGCATGAGTAGGAATTGTTTGAGCCCTGATGTGCCTACTCATTCATGCTTGTTGTCATGCCTGCTACTGCTTAGAGTTGAGTCAGGTCTGATTCATCAGGAATGAATTGGAACGTGGTGAACATGTCCTACCGTTGAGAGCTAAGTGTGTGAACACGATTGGTAGCGGTGAGAGGCCATGTAGGAGTACATGGTGGGTTGTCTCATTGCAGCCATTCTCAGGAACTGAGTTCTGTGTTTGTGATCCATGAACAGTTACTACCACACATTGGGTTCCGGTAACTCGGCCCCTCTCGGCTTATTAATCAACTCGATCTCTGTCCAGGAGTTGCAACTAGTTTCTGGTGTTTGTAGGTAGTGTTAGTAGTCTACCAAGTGGCACCCGGTACAGGTGGGCTTGGGACAGACTAGGCACAGTGGCACGGTGTACCAAGTGGCACCCGGATGGTGGGCTTGGGAACCCTGCACACATCGTTTGGGGCCGTGAGCGACACCCCGGCCGGATCTCCTTGCGGATGGAACCCGAATAGGCGATAAACCTGGACGAGAGACTTGTGTGGTTAGTCAGGTCATGGCCGACTCCCTCGCCAGGCTTCCGCTTAAAGGTTGCCGAGGTACATGACATGTACATGGTGGTAAGTGGTGAGAGCGTGTGTGAAGAAGTACACCCCTGCAGGGTTATCCTTATCTATTCGAATAGCCGGATTCCTCGGATATGGAAACTTGGACCCCTTGCATAGTTCATAGACAAGTGAAAGTGGATACCTTAAAATGCGCAAGATAAGCGTGAGTGCTATGGATGGCCTTCTCGTAGGGAGACGGAAGTGGATCCATAGTGGTGTATTGAATGGTGAATATGTGGACTCGTGTGCGCCACCTCAAAAGAGTTACTTGCAGTCATAGTTTAGGATAGCCACTGAGTCAAAGCTGGCTTGCTGCAGTCAAACTCCACCATCCCCTTTGTTGATACCGATGCATATGTAGTTAGTTCTGATGTAAGTCTTGCTGGGTACATTGTTACTCACGTTTGCCTATTTTATGTTTTTGCAGAGAGACGTCAGTCTCGCTAGTAGTTCCGCGTGGACCTCGACGTTTAGCTTGATACCTCAGCTACGATCTTGTGCCCTCGGCAGGATCTGGTAGATAGTCAGGCTTCTCAGCCTTTTTCATTTGTAGATGTCTCTACTCAGACATGTTAAGCTTCCGCATGTGCTTTGACTTGTATGCTCTGAATGTTGGGTCATGAGACCCATGTCTGTAATATCTCGCTCCTCGGAGCCTAATGAATAAATACTTTGAGTCATAGAGTTATGTTGTGATGCCATGTTGTATTTACACATATCGGGCATATTGTGTGTATGATTGAAATGCTTGGTATGTGTGGGATCTGACAGTCTAGTTGTTTATCCTTGGCAGCCTCTCTTATGGGGAAATGTAGTGCCGCTTTGATATGTAGTCCGCTATAGCCCGGTTCACCGGAGTCCTGCTAGCCCAGCACTACTGCTCAGGAAACTTGAGTAGCCGGCATGTGTTTCACTTCATTCCTGTGTGTGTCCCTTGAAATGCTTGATATGTAGTCTGCTATAGCCCGGTTCACCGGAGTCCTGCTAGCCCAGCACTACTGCTCAGGAAACTTGACTGACCGGCATGTGTTTCACTTCATTCCTGTGTGTGTCCCTTCGGGGAAATGTCACGCGGTGACATCCGGAGTCCTGCCTAGCCTGCTACAGCCCGGGTTACTGGAGTCCTGTTAGCCCAGTGCTACAGCCCGGTTTCGCACGCTGCTGACCGACATGCTCGAAGTTGATTCATGTATGCTTGTCCCCATGGGTTAGTGCCGCTTTGGGTTCACGACTAGCCATGTCGGCCCGGGTTCTTTGTCATATGGATGCTAGCGACACTATTGTATACGTGAGCCAAAAGGCGCAAACGGTCTCGGACCATGGTAAGGCGACACCCGTGGGAATACCGTGCGTGAGGCCGCAAAGTGATATGAAGTGTTACCGGCTAGATCGATGTGACTTGGGGTCGGGGTCCTGACATTTAGCATGGCAATCCGAACATTTTTCATGGCAAATTTAGATTACGCGGCGGCGGGGGGGGGGGGGGGGAGGGGCGTCTTGCGGTGGGAAGCGGTTCCTCTGCCGTGCTCTATGTGTCGTCGGGCCACTGACCGACGGCGATGGCGGCGTCTTGCGCCATTGTTGGCGTACTCCTGGACGTTGGCCCTAGCTTCAAGGAAGGCCACAATGTTCTGGACTTCGGTCTCCAGGAGCGAGTCAACTGGCGGGAGGAAGCGACAGGCGTTGGTGCAAGGAATCGATCGACGTCGGCCATCCATGCCACTGAGGGGGGCACTGGCACCCACGCGGGGACAGACGCTGGCAACCGCGCAGCCGATACATTCGTGTGCACGGGCAACGGCATGGGCGCGCACGTCAGTGCACGCGCAGGTGCATGCGCTGGTTTGTGCACGGGTTCGTGAAAGTCGGCGAGGACCTCGTGGAACCCCGTGGCATCAAGCTCGGCAACAATGTGCGGCTCCCAGCCATCAATGCCACGGGGATGGGCGCTGGCGCAGTCAGGGTGACGGGAGCCGGAACAGGAGCGGGGTCAGGCATGGTGTCTTCCCACAAGGCCGGTTCAAGCTCGTCCCTAAGCGCCTTATGCTCTTGAGACTCCGGCTGGGTGTCTTCCTCAGGAAACTGGAAGATTAAGGGCAGACCATCGTGATGCGGCATGGCGTACGGTTAGGTCAGGTTGGTTGGAGGTAGACGATAGGAGAATCAGAGGGGAAGAGAGAAGATTGTAGCGGTACCAGTTAGTGCGGGGTTGATTTTAAACTGCGGCGCCAGCGACATTAAAAGTGGGAGCAGTTGGGATGAAGGTGGGTGGCGGAGTCTGGTCAAAGGGCACGCCTCCCGGCGAGCCTGCGCAGCACTCTGCTCGCATGCCTCCCTGTTAGCCAGCGCAGCGGTCTGCTCGCACGCCTCCCGTCGACTCACACGCTTGCTCTAGCGGCACCTGCCGATGAGAAGCGGAACTCGTGGTGGCACGTAAACGCCCACGGTTTCAATAGTGAAAGCGTTCGCCTTAACGTGACAGGTCTTTGTTCCAAAATTCCTTGGCTCTTCATTTGTGCAACTTCTCATAAGCAGCTTGTCTCAAATTGAAGAAAAAAATATGTAGGGATATTTGTGCCATATCACGTGACCATGCTCAGTTTCATGAATTTCTGGTCACTTTTGGATTTTCTAAAATTTAAAATCCAGGATTCAAAACAATATCATAACCTGCATCATGCAATAAATTTTCAAGCGATACATCTTTCTTGTTGTATTTCTTAAGAAAGGATTTGGTCAAACATTTTGCCTAGTTAGACTTCAGACAAGTAATATATGCAGAGTAAAAGGATAATCCCTCTGTACCAGTGCATTGCCTAATATATTAACTCAATTTTTTTAGGGGTATATATTAACTCAAGTACTAGTAGGCACGAACAAACGAGCTCAATTTTGTGCTCATCATGGTGTAGTAGTAGTAGTACTAGGCAATGCAGTTGATGGGTGACCTTGGTAGCGGCGACCGAGGGAATTGAACCGTGCTCGGCACAGTAGGTAACATTGTCTAGTTACTAAAGCATCCCTCCATTGTTCACCGGTAGTCATTATGGACCGGGGACATGATGGGAATTTCCTAGGGCTGGAATTCTGGTTGCCAGATATTTCGACTCGAAACACGGAGGCTCGACTGGTTGGGGTTGGCTAATGGGCGTACCACGCACGCCACCAGAAGGACACGAGCCCGTTTTTTGAGGATCAACACGAGCCAAGGTCTTTTAAATGCAGTTGGGTCCTACCATTCGAGAATACGAAAGGATCCCTAAAAAAAGAATATGAAAGGAATCTTTTAAATTGCCGAATGAATCTATGTGTATTACAATGCCCGTATTTTCCTTGCAAATAGTAATCTCAATGTGGTAATTGATTTATGACGAGTTCTTGAATTAGAGTGAGTTTGTGATATAGTGATCTCAACATGGATTTCACATTTCATGGTATCCCTAGTAAGTTTTTCATTGCAAATTCAAATTTAAAAGATGAACGGTATGTGGTGAGAAAACTTTGTATATATCAAGCATACGACCACACACACACACACACACACACACACGTGCGCGCGCGCGAACACACACAAACACAACAGCAATCCAATATGTATAGTGCATCTATTTTTCCAAACCATGCATGTATGACACGAATTCAAAAATACTCCTTCTAGTCCTAAATATTAGTCTTTTAGAGATTTCAACAAGTGACTACATATGGAGCAAAATGAGTGAATCTACACTCTAAATTATGTCTATATACATCCGTA
The DNA here is from genome assembly GCA_032464435.1 of Aegilops umbellulata. Classification (NCBI taxonomy): domain Eukaryota; kingdom Viridiplantae; phylum Streptophyta; class Magnoliopsida; order Poales; family Poaceae; genus Aegilops; species Aegilops umbellulata. Next base: position 296,420,600 of record CP136060.1, read on the forward strand.
TGTGGCAATCCATTTGAAATCTCTAAAAAGACTAATATTTAGGAACGAAGGGAGTAAAATGAAAGACATGCATGGTCCTCAGTTCAATATTTAAAATGAACAGGAAACTGAAACATGAATATTAAGTCTAGCACTACAGTACATGCAAATGTTGTGTTTAGGCGGAGCTATGTAGATTGTCGGGGGTTAACCCCTCGACCCTAGATAAAATTGTGAAGCTCTGTTTAGGATTGTTTAGATTATATTTGTCCCCACCCTCCCAAACACCGATTGGTTGTGCACCCACCTCCTCCCCGGGAGAATATCACGTGCCCCCACACCTTAGATGCTATATGCTGATACGAGTTGCTTGGAGCTTGTTGATATGAGATATAGCAGCTCACATGATGTCTTAATATTTTTACAGGAAACCTTAATGAGTTTGAGAATTGCACACAATTTGTACAAAAACTACTCAGATGCCCTTGGATCCCATATCCAACGACCTCGAAGCTCGTATCACCGTAGCGTCTAAGATGAAGGAGAACATCATATTCTCCTATATGTAAGAATATCATGTGCTACCACACCTTAGATGCTTTGGTGATACAAGCTCTTCGGAGATGTTGGATTTACAACTCCTTGGCGGTTCAAATGTTATTTTGCAGAAAAGCCCCCAAAGAGTTCGTCCACTGCTTACAAGCACAAAGACTGCTCAGATGCCATTGGATCTCAAATCAAACGACCTCGAAGCTCGTATAACCGTACCATCCAAGCTGCGAGAGCACCTGATGGTTTCTTGCACGGGAGAATATGAGGTGCTCCCGCACTGTACATTCTATGGTGATACGAGTTCATAGAGATCTGATGACTCACAGCAGGAGGTTTGAATGTTTTTGCAATATACACCTGAGAGAGAGTTTGGGAATTGCGCAGAAAGTACAAGTACTACGCATGTGGCATCTGATCACAGATCATACAACCTAGATGCCCGTATCACCGTAGCAGATAATTAAGTTATGGGGAGTGCCTAATATGAGCAACGGGGAGCCGTTGGATCCAAGATGCAGCGGCACACACGAGGCCTGAATGTTTTATTTGCAAAAAAAACTTTGGAGAGTTTGGAAATTGCGCATAATTACAAAGACTACGCCCAAGCCATTGGATCTCAGTTCCAACGATGTAAAAACTCGTATCACCATATCATCTAAGCTGCAGGGTGGATGTGATATTCTATGCCGCTGTCATTTTTGTTCCTAAACTTGCAAAGTACGTGTAACTCGCGCGGTTACTTGTCTAACCGCGCAAAGTGTTTGTTCAAAAAACCATCTTACACTGAAATATCGAAACAACACACGGGGGTCCCACTTGTCATTGATCAAATTTGGACCTAAAATTAACAAATCTGAAAGACGAGATTCGAACTAGCAACCTAGACTACAAAGCGTAAGTCGATAGCCTGAAACAACAACGGTTGTTGGATTTGTCCCATAACTTGATTTTATAAAGTATTACGTTGAGTAGAGTAGAGGGAGTGCCTCGTCAACATGTGCATGACCGTTGATTCACTTACTGGTGGGTCCCAGGTCTGCGATCTCTCTCTCCTCTTCATCGTATAACCTTTAGATGCACGGGCACACACAAAGAGTGGCGCTAGCTTGCAGTGGTGTTATTATAACTAAAAAAAGCTTGGAAAATAGAAGTAGCGCCTAGAACAAGAGACATTGTGGCTGGTCGAGACGGAGCTAACCACACCTATCCTTCGTGCCACGTTAGCATGATGAAGTCGTGTGGCTAGTGGGGTGTTTTCGACGGACTGGCTGTGTCCCGAGGTTGAACCATAGGTACTACTATGTCTAATACAGTATATTTTTACATGCACATTTTTCCTCCGTGCCAAGACATGGCACACCCTACCGCGCAGTTTCGGGGTCCTCCCGGGTGGTGCACGCATATATTCTTCCTTGCCGAGACGTGGGACACCCTACCGCGCAGTTTCTAGGTCCTCCTCGGTCGTAGCACCAAAGCAAGTAAATGAGTGGTCAAATCACGAAAGACCACCTTTCCTGCCGAGTACATCAGTGAAGCACGGTGGCTAGCTAGTTGGGCTAGTGCGACCGAATAGCTAGGCCGCCGCCACATTTATTTCCTTTTTTATCTCCTTGCCGGCAGGTAAATTTAAATATCCACCGCAGCGTTGCTCTAGTCTTTGGGTGCGGCAGGCGTGGCAGGATTTTCAATTTTTTGATTGACGGGAGCAGGCGCATGATATGTCTCCAACGTATCTACAATTTTTGATTGTTCCATGCTATTATATTATCTGTTTTGGATGTTTAATGGGCTTTAATATACCTTTTTATATTATTTTTGGAACGAACCTATTAACCGAAGGCCTAGTGCAATTTGCTGTTTTTTTTGCCTATTTCAGTGTTTCACAGAAAAGGAATATCAAACGGAATGAAACCTTCACGAGGATCTTTTTGGAACAAACGCAATCTAGGAGACTTGGAGTGGAGGTCAAGAAAGCCACGAGGCGGCCATGAGGCAGCAGGGCGCGCCCTAGGGGGGTGGACGCGCCCCCATCCTTGTGGGCCCCTCGCAGCTGCACCGACCAACTTTCCTTCGCCTATATATACTCTTATGCCCTGAAACCTTCGCGGAGAGCAACAGAACACTTTTTCCACCCCCGCAACCTTCTATACGCGTGAGATCCCATCTTGCGGCCTTTTCCGACACTTCGCCGGAGGGGGAATCGATCATGGAGGGCTTTTACATCAACACCATAGCCTCTCTGATGATGTGTGAGTAGTTTACCACAGACCTTCGGGTCCATAGTTATTAGCTAGATGGCTTCTTCTCTCTCTTTGGATCTCAATACAAAGTTCTCCTCAATCTTCTTGGAGATCCATTCAATGTAACTCTTTTTGCGGTGTGTTTGTCGAGATCTGATGAATTGTGGGTTTATGATCAAGATTATCTATGAACAATATTTGATTCTTCTCTGAATTCTTTTATGCATGATTTAAATATCTTTGCAAGTCTCTTCGAATTATCAGTTTGGTTTGGCCTACTAGATTGATCTTTCTTGCAATGGGGGAAGTGCTTAGCTTTGGGTCCAATCTTGCGGTACTCGTTCCCAGTGACAGAAAGGGAAACGACATGTATTGTATTGTTGCCATCGAGGATAAAAAGATGGGGTTTATATCATATTGCTTGAGTTTATCCCTCTACATCATGTCATGTTGCCTAATGCATTACTCTGTTCTTATGAAATTAATACTCTAGATGCATGCTGGATAGTGGTCGATGTGTGGAGTAATAGTAGTAGATGCATAATCGTTTCGGTCTACTTGTCAAGGACGTGATGCCTATGTTCGTGATCATGCCTAGATATTCTCATAACTATGCGCTTTTCTATCAATTGCTCGGCAGTAATTTGTTCACCCACCGTAATACTTATGCTATCTTGAGAGAAGCCACTAGTGAAACCTATGGCCCCCGGGTCTACTTTACATCATATAAGTTTCCAATCTACAATTCTAGTTTACTATTTATTTTGCAATCTTTACTTTTCAATCTATACAACAAAAATACCAAAAATATTTATCTTATTATCTTTATCAGATCTCACTTTTGCAAGTGGCTATGAAGGGATTGACAACCCCTTTATCGCGTTGTTTGCAAGGTTCTTGATTGTTTGTGGAGGTACTAGGCAACTTGCGTGTAGTCTCCTACTGGATTGATACCTTGGTTCTCAAGAATTGAGGGAAATACTTACGCTACTTTGCTGCATCACCCTTTCCTTTTCAAGGGAAAACCAACACATGCTCAAGAGGTAGCAAGAAGGATTTCTGGCACCGTTGCCGGGGAGATCTACGCCAAGTCAAGACACACCAAGTACCCATCACAAACTCTTATCCCTCGCATTACATTATTTGCCATTTGCCTCTCGTTTTCCTCTCCCCCACTTCAACCTTGCTGTTTTAATCGCCCTTTTTCGTTCGCTTCCTTTTGCTTGCTTCTTGTTTGCTTGTGTGTTGGATTGATTGTTTGTCACGATGGCTCAAGACAATACTAAATTGTGTGACTTTTCCAATACCAACAATAATGATTTTATTAGCACTCCGATTGCTCCTATTATCAATGCTGAATCTTGTGAAATTAATGGTGCTTTGTTGAATCTTGTCATGAAAGATCAATTTTCTGGCCTTCCTAGTGAAGATGCCGCCACCCATCTAAACAACTTCGTTGATTTGTGTGATATGCAAAATAAGAAAGATGTGGATAATGATATTGTTAAATTTAAGCTATTTACGTTTTCTATTAGAGATCGTGCTAAACCTTGGTTCCCTTCTTTGCCTAAAAATAGTATTGATTCATGGAATAAGTGCAAAGATGCTTTTATCTCTAAGTATTTTCCTCTCGCTAAGATCATCTCCTTAGAAGCGATATTATGAATTCTAAGCAAATAGATCATGAGCATGTTGCACAAGCTTGGGAGAGGGTGAAATTAATGATACATAATTGTCCTACACATGGTTTGAATTTATGGATGATTATACAAAATGTTTATGCTTGATTGAATTTTGCTTCTAGAAATCTTTTAGACTCGGTCGCGGGAGGCACTTTTACAGAAATCACTTTAGGAGAAGCTACTAAACTCCTAGATAATATTATGGTTAATTATTCTCAATGGCACACCGAAAGATCTACTAGTAAAAAGGTTCATGCGATAGAAGAGATTAATGTTTTGAGTGGAAAGATGGATGAACTTATGAATTTTTTTTGCTAGTAAAGGTGTTTCTTCTGATCCTAATAATTTGCCTTTGTCCACTTTGATTGAGAATAATAATCAATCTATGGATGTGAATTTTGTTGGTAGGAACAATTTTGGTAACAACGCGTATAGAGGAAATTTTAATTCTAGGCCATTCCCTAGTAATTCCTCTAATAATTATGGTAATTCCTACAACAACTCTTATGGAAATTTTAATAAGATGCCCTCTGATTTTGAGAGTAGTGTTAATTTATTTATGATTGCGCAAAAGAGTTTCAATGCTTTGCTTGAAGAAAAATTGCCTAAGATTGATGAGTTGGCTAGGAACATGGATAGAATTTCTCTTGTTGTTGATTCTTTGAAACTTAGATCTATTCCACCTAAGCATGATATCAATGAGTCTCTCAAAGCTATGAGAATTTCCATTGATGAGTGCAAAGAAAGAACCGCTAGGATGCGCACTAAAAAAGATTGCTTTGTGAAAGCGTGTTCTTCTAGTTTCCTTGATAATAATGATGAAGATCTAAAAGTAATTGATGTGTCTCCTATTAAATCTTTGTTTTCCAATATGAATCTTTATAAAGATGGGACTGAAGATGAGTCAACTTTAGTTAAAAGGCGTCCTCATGATTCGGAGGTTTTAGATCTTGATGCAAAAATTGGTAAAAGTGGGATTGAAGAGGTCAAAACTTTAGATAGCAATGAACACACTATTTTGGATTTCAAGGAATTTAATTATGATAATTGTTCTTTGATATATTGTATTTCCTTGTTGCAATCTGTGTTAAATTCTTCTCATGCTTATAGTCAAAATAAAGCTTTTACCAAACATATCGTTGATGCTTTAATGCAATCCTATGAAGAAAAGCTTGAATTTGAAGTTTCTATCCCTAGAAAACTTTGTGATGAGTGGGAACCTACTATTAAAATTAAGATTAAAAATCATTAATGTTATGCTTTATGTGATTTGGGTGCTAGTGTTTCCACAATTCCAAAAACTTTGTGTGATGTGTTAGGTTTCCGTGAATTTGATGATGTTCTTCAAATTTGCATCTTGCGGATTCCACCATTAAGAAACCTATGGGAAGGATTAATGATGTTCTTGTTGTTGAAAATAGGAATTATGTGCCTGTAGATTTTATTGTTCGTGATATAGATTGCAATCCTACATGTCCTATTATTCTTGGTAGACCTTTCCTTAGAACGATTTGTGCAATTATTGATATGAAAGAAGGAAATATTTGATTCCAATTTCCATTAAGGAAAGGCATGGAACACTTTCCTTGGAAGGAAATTAAATTACCTTATGAATTTATTATGAGAGCCACCTATGGATTGCATACGAAAGATGACAATACCTAGATCTATTCTTGTTTTTATGCCTAGCTAGGGGTGTTAAACGATAGCGCTTTTTGGGAGGTAACACAATTTTATTTTTGTTCCTTGCTTTTTGGTTCTGTTTAGTAATAAAAAATTCATCTAGCTTATGTTTATATGTGGTTTTATGTTTTAATTAGTGTTTGTGCCAAGTAGAACCTTTGGGAAGACTTGGGTGAAGTCTTTGCGATCTTGCTGTAAAAAAATAGAAACTTTAGCGCTCACGAGATTAGCTGCCATATTTTACTGGAGAGTGCTTTTAGATTTATTCTATTTTTTAGATGATTAATATATAAATTCCTCACATCCACCAATTTATTTCATAATTTTGGAGTTACAGAAGTATACGTTTGATACAGATTGCTATAGACTGTTCTGTTTTTGACAGATTCTGTTTTTGTGTGTTGTTTGCTTATTTTGATGAATCTATGGCTAGTATCGGGGGGTATGAACCATAGAGAAGTTGGAATACAGTAGGTTTAACACCAATATAAATAAAGAATGAGTTCATTACTGTACATTATGGTGGTGATTTGTTTTCTTATACTAACGGAGCTCATGAGATTTTCCGTTGAGTTTTGTGTTGTGAAGTTTTCAAGTTTTGGGGTAAAGATTTGATGGATTTTGGAATAAGGAGTGGCAAGAGCCTAAGCTTGGGGATGCCCAAGGCACCCCAAGGTAAAATTCAAGGACAACCAAAAGCCTAAGCTTGGGGATGCCCCGGAAGGCATCCCCTCTTTCGTCTTCGTCTATCAGTAACTTTACTTGAGGCTATATTTTTATTCACCACATGATATGTGTTTTGCTTGGAGCGTCTTGTATGATTTGAGTCTTTGCTTTTTAGTTTACCACAATCATCCTTGCTGTACACACCTTTTGGGAAAGACACACATGAATCAGAATTTATTAGAATACTCTATGTGCTTCACTTATATCTTTTGAGCTAGATAATTTTGCTTTAGTGCTTCACTTATATGTTTTAGAGCACGGTGGTGGTTTTATTTTATAGAAATTGTTGATCTCTCATGCTTCACTTATATTATTTTGAGAGTCTTTTAGAACAGCATGTTATTTTGCTTTGGCTATAAAATTAGTCCTAATATGATAGGCATCCAAGATGGGTATGATAAAAACTTTCATATAGAGTGCATTGAATACTATGATACTTGATAGTTGTTTTGAGATATAAAGGTGGTAATGTTAGAGTCATGCTAGTTGGGCAATTGTGTAATTGATGAATACTTGTGTTGAGGATTGCAAGTCCCGTAGCATGCGCGTATGGTAAACATTGTGTGACAAATTTGAAGCATGAGGTGTTCTTTTATTGCTTTCCTTATGAGTGGCGGTCGGGGACGAGCGATGGTCTTTTCCTACCAATCTATCCCTCTAGGGGCATGCATAGTAGTGCTTTTCTTCGAGGGATAATAGACTTTTGCAATAAGTATATGAGTTCTTTATGACTAATGTGAGTCCATGGATTATACACACTCTTACCTGTCCGCAATTTGCTAGCCTCTACGGTACCGTGCATTGCCCTTTCTCACCTCGAGAGTTGGTGCAAACTTAACCGGTGCATCCAAACCCCGTGATACGATACACTCTATCACACATAAGCCTCCTTATATCTTCCTCAAAACAGCCACCATACCTACCTATTATGGCATTTCCATAGCCATTCCGAGATATATTGCCATGCAACTTTCCACCGTTCTGTTTATTATGACACGCTCCATCATTGTCATATTGCTTTGTATGATCATGTAGTTGACATCCTATTTGTGGCATAGCCACTTTCATAATTCTTTCATACATGTCGCTCTTGATTCATCGCATATCCCAGTACACCGCCGGAGGCATTCACATAGAGTCATATTTTTGTTCTAGTATCGAGTTGTAATATTGAGTTATGAGTAAATAAAAGTGTGATGATCGTCATTATTAGAGCATTGTCCCATGTGAGGAAAGGATGATGGAGATTATGAAAAAAAAGGAGGCCAAAGAATCCCAAATAAAAAAAGAGGCCAAAGAAGCCCAAATAATAAAAAAAAGGCCAAAGAAGCTCAAACAAAATAAATGAGAGAAAAAGAGAGAAGGGACAATGTTACTATCCTTTTTCCACACTTGTGCTTCAAAATAGCACCATGATCTTCATGATAGAGAGTTTCTTATTTTGTCACTTTCATATACTAGTGATAATTTTTCATTATAGAACTTGGCTTGTATATTCCAATGACGGGCTTCCTCAAAATGCCCTAGGTCTTCGTGAGCAAGCAAGTTGGATGCACACCCACTTATTTTCTTTTGATGAGCTTTCATACACTTATAGCTCTAGTGCATCCGTTGCATGGCAATCCCTACTCCCCGCATTGACATTAATTGATGGGCATCTCCATAGCCCGTTGATTAGCCGCGTCAATGTGAGACTTTCTCCTTTTTTTGTCTTCTCACATAACCCCCATCGTCATATGCTATTCCACCTATAATGTTATATCCATGGCTTGCGCTCATGTATTGCGTGAGGGTTGAAAAGGCTGAAGCGCGTTAAAAAGTATGAACCAATTGCTCGGCTTGTCATCGGGGTTATGCATTATGGGAGCATTTTGTGTGACGAAAATGAAGCATGGCCAAACTATATGATTTTGTAGGGATGAGATTTCTTTGGCTATGTTATTTTGATAAGACATAATTGCTTGGTTAGCATGCTTGAAGTATTACTATTTTTATGTCAATATTAAAACTTTGTCTAGAATCTTTCGGATCTAAACTTTCATGCCACAATAAAGAGAATTAGATTTAAAAAATTTATGTTAGGTAGCATTCCACATCAAAAATTCTGTTTTTATCATTTACCTACTCGAGGATGAGCAGGAATCAAGCTTGGGGATGCTTGATACGTCTCCAACGTATCTATAATTTTTGATTGTTCCATGCTATTATATTATCTGTTGGGTTGTTTAATGGGCTTTGGTATAACTTTTTATATTATTTTTGGGACTAACCTATTAACCGAAGGCCCAGTGCAATTTGCTATTTTTTGCCTACTTCAGTGTTTCGCAGAAAAGGAATATCAAACGGAATCCAAACGGAATGAAACCTTCGCGAGGATCTTTTTTGGAACAAACGCAATCCAGGAAACTTGGAGTGGAGGTCAAGAAAGCCACGAGGCGGCCACGAGGCAGGAGGGCGCGTCCCCACCCTCGTGGGCCCCTTGCAGCTCCACCGACCTACTTCTTTCGCCTATATATACTCTTATACCCTGAAACCTTCGGGGAGAGCAACGAAACACTTTTTACACCGCCGCAACCTTCTGTACCCGTGAGATCCCATCTTGGGGCCTTTTCCGGCGCTCCGCCGGAGGGGGAATCGATGATGGAGGGCTTGTACATCAACACCATAGCCTCTCCGATGATGTGTGAGTAGTTTACCACAGACCTTCGGGTCCATAATTATTAGCTTGATGGCTTCTTCTCTCTCTTTGGATCTCAATACAAAGTTCTCCTCGATCTTCTTAGAGATCTATTCGATGTAACTCTTTTTGCGGTGTGTTTGTTGAGATTCGTTGAATTATGGGTTTATGATCAAGATTATCTATGAACAATATTTGATTCTTCTCTGAATTCTTTTATGCATGATTTAAATATCTTTGCAAGTCTCTTCAAATTATTAGTTTGGTTTGGCCTACTAGATTGATCTGCCTTGCAATGGGAGAAGTGCTTAGCTTTGGGCTCAATCTTGCGGTGCTCGATCCCAGTGACAGAAAGGGAAACGACACGTATTGTCTTGTTGCCATCGAGGATAAAAAGATGGGGTTTATATCATATTGCTTGGGTTTATCCCTCTACATCATGTCATGTTGCCTAATGCGTTACTCTGTCCTTATGAACTTAATACTCTAGATGCATGCTGGATAGTGGTCGATGTGTGGAGTAATAGTAGTAGATGCAGAATCGTTTCGGTCTACTTGTCACGGACGTGATGCCTATGTTCATGATCATGCCTAGATATTATCATAACTATGTGCTTTTCTATCAATTGCTCGACAGTAATTTGTTCACCCACTGTAATACTTATGCTATCTTGAGAGAAGCCACTAGTGAAACCTATGGCGCCCGGGTCTACTTTACATCATATAAGTTTCCAATCTACAATTTTAGTTTACTATTTATTTTGCAATCTTTACTTTTCAATCTATACAACAAAAATACCAAAAATATTTATCTTATTATCTTTATCAGATCTCACTTTTGCAAGTGGCCGTGAAGGGATTGAAAACCCCTTTATCGCATTGGTTGCAAGTTTCTTGATTGTTTGTGCAGGTACTAGGCGACTTGCGTGTAGTCTCCTACTGGGTTGATACCTCAGTTCTCAAAAACTAAGGAAAATACTTACGCTACTTTGCTGCATCACCCTTTCCTCTTCAAGGGAAAACCAACGCATGCTCAAGAGGTAGCAGCGCGGCAGGATTTTTAGTTTTTTGATTGACGAGAGCAGGCGTGGAAGTAATTAGTCATGATGACTCCTCCTGTAAAACCCACTGTTCCCTTATGTGAGAAGTCGTCGACTGGTGTTTTCCCATGGTGAAAACCTAAAGATTCCCTCCTCCTCGGCTGGCTCCCTCCACCTTCCCGTAGATTGCATTGCCTTTTAGTCATTTCGCCCCCTTTGCTTCCTCTCCCCATTGCTTCTACTTGGTGCCATGGCGGCGCAACAGATCACGGAGTCTGAGGTGAGGCGCCTAACACAGGAGCTCCAGGCCAAGGATGTGAAGCTCAGGGCCAAGGACGTGGAGCTCCATGAGATGAAGGAGGAGAGGAGGGCCATGCTCCTCCATTATGTGCGGGAGTTCACGGAGCTTCAAAAGCGGCAGACGTCCACCACAAAGATGCTCGAGGCGTCGGCGACGTTGCTGCAGAAAGCAGGAGATACGATAGGCCTTCAGGGGAGCCGACTGGAGCGCGAGCAGGCCGATCGTGACGAGGTCCAGGATCACCTCAGCCACGTGGTGGACCAAGTTTCCACGCACGTGTTGCGGCTGCGTGATGCCTACCGTCGTGCCAGCGCAACCATGCCGGCCGTCGGGCTAAACCCGTTCGACCACCCCGTCGACTTCAACAAGCTGCGGCTTCCTGACCTGGTCTCCTTCTTCACCTATATCTCCGACAAGCTGAGCCGTCTCTACGCGATGGTGGGGGCGGAGCTGGACAAGGAGGGGTTGTGGGCTGTCGTCGCCGTTGCCGGGCGAATCCTCTCAGGGCTCCGTCACCGGAATCCATTCGTGCCATTGGACACCGTCTTTGACGAGCTGGCTCCCGTCAACCAGCAGCGGGCTCTGTGGGCTGTTGCACCCTGCATCACCAACATGCAAAAATGACTCTCCAGTAAAAATTGGCAGCTAATTTCGTGAGCGTAAAAGTTTCTTTTTTTACAGCAAGATCACATTAACTTTCACCCAAGTCTTCCCAAAGGTTCTACTTGGCACTTTATTGAAATAAAAGCTATAGAACATGATTACTACAGTAGCTTAATCTTGTGGACACACAAAAACAGCAGGTGTAAATATTGGGTTGTCTCCCAACAAGCGCTTTTCTTTAATGCCTTTTAGCTAGGCATGACGATTTCAACGAGGCTCACATAAAAGATAAGAATTGAAACATAAACATAGCATCATGAAGAATATGACTAGCACATTTAAGTCTAACCCACTTCCTATGCATAGAGATTTTGTGAGCAAACAATTTATGGGAACAAGAATCAACTAGCATAGAAAAGCAAAACAAGCATAGCTTCAAGATTTTCAACACATAGAGAGGAAACTTGATATTATTGCAATTCCTACAAGCATATGTTCCTCCTTCATAATAAATTTTGGTAGCATCATGAATGAATTCAACAATATAACTATCACATAAATCATTCTTTTCATGATCTACAAGCATAGAATTTTATTACTCTCCACATAAGCAAATTTCTTCTGATGAATACTAGTGGGAGCAAACTCAACAAAATAACTATCATGTGAGGCATAATCCAATTGAAAATTAAAATCAAGATGACAAGTTTCATGGTTATCATTGTTCTTTATAGCATACATGTCATCATAATAATCATCATAGATAACAACTTTGTTCTCATAATCAATTGGAACCTCTTTCGAAATAGTGGATTCGTCACTAAATAAAGTCATGACCTCTCCAAATCCACTTTCATCAATATAATCATCATAAATAGGAGGCATGCTTTCATCATAATAAGTATTCTCATCAAAACTTGGGGGAATAAAAATATGATCTTCATCAAACATAGCATCCCAAACTTGTGGCTTTGCATATCATTAGCATCATGGATATTCAAAGAATTCATACTAACAACATTGCAATCATGCTCATTATTCAAAGATTTAGTGCCAAACATTTTAATGCATTCTTCTACTAACCCTTTGGCACAATTTTCCTTTCCATCATTCTCACGAAAGATATTAAAAAGATGAAGCATATGTGGCAACCTCAATTCCATTTTTTTTGTAGTTTTCTTTTATAGACTATACTAGTGGTAAAACAAGAAACAAAAAGATTCAATTGCAAGATCTAAAGATATACCTTCAAGAACTAACCTCCCCGACAACAGCGCCAGAAATTGCTTGATGTCTACTACACAACCTTCTTCTTGTAGACGTTGTTGGGCCTCCAAGTGCAGAGGTTTGTAGGACAATAGCAAATTTCCCTCAGGTGGATGACCTAAGGTTTATCAATCCGTGGGAGGCGTAGGATGAAGATGGTCTCTTTCAAACAACCCTGCAACCAAGTAACAAAGAGTCTCTTGTGTCCCCAACACACCCAATACAATGGTAAATTGTATAGGTGCACTAGTTCGGCGAAGAGATGGTGATACAAGTGCAATATGGATGGTAGATATAGGTTTTGTAATCTGAAAATATAAAAACAGCGAGGTAACAAATGATACAAGTGAGCACGAATGGTATTGCAATGCATTGAAACAAGGCCTAGGGTTCATACTTTCACTAGTGCAAGTTCTCTCAACAATAATAACATAATTGGATCATATAACTGTCCCTCAACATGCAACAAAGATTCACTCCAAAGTCACTAATAGCGGAGAACAAACAAAGAGATTATTGTAGGGTACGAAACCACCTCAAAGTTATCCTTTCTGATCGATCTATTCAAGAGTACGTAGTAAAATAACACGAAGCTATTCTTTCCGTTCGATCTATCCTAGAGTTCGTACCAGAATAACACCTTAAGACACAAATCAACCAAAGCCCTAATTCACCTAGATACTCCAATGTCAACTCAAGTATCCGCGGGTATGATTATACGATATGCATCACACAATCTCAAATTCATCTATTCAACCAACACAAAGAACTTCAAAGACCGCCCCAAAGTTTCTACCAGAGAGTCAAGACGAAAACGTGTGCCAACCCCTATGCATAAGTTCACAAGGTCATAGAACTCGCAAGTTGATCACCAAAACATACATCAAGTGGATCACGTGAATATCCCATTGTCACCACAGATAAGCACATGCAAGACATCCATCAAGTGTTCTCAAATCCTTAAAGACTTAATCCGATAAGATAACTTCAAAGGGAAAACTCAATCCATTACAAGAAGGTAGAGGGGTAGAAACATCATAAGATCCAACTATAATAGCAAAGCTCGCGATACATTAAGATCGTGACATATCAAGAACACGAGAGAGAGAGATCAAACACATAGCTACTGGTACATACCCTCAGCCCCGAGGGTGAACTACTCCCTTCTCGTCATGGAGAGCGCCGGGATGATGAAGATGGCCACCAGTGATGGATCCCCCCTCCGGCAAGGTGCCGGAACAGGGTCCCGATTGGTTTTCGGTGGCTACAGAGGCTTGCGGCGGCAGATCTCCCGATCTAGGTTATGTTCTGGAAGTTGGGGGATATAGAAGAAGTGTTGGCGTCGGGAACAAGTCAGGGGGGTCCATGAGGCAGCCACGAGGTAGGGGGGCGCTCCCAGGGGGTAGGGCGCGCCCTCCACCCTCGTGGTGGCCTCGGGACTCTTCTGGTCTATCTCCGGTACTCCGTGGGCTTCTTCTGGTCCAAAAACAATCTCCATGAATTTTCAGGTCAATTGGACTCCGTTTGGTATTCCTTTTCTGCGATACTCAAAAACAAGGAAAAAACATAAACTGGCACTGGGCTCTAGGTTAATATGTTAGTCCCAAAAATCATATAAAATAGCATATAAATGCATATAAAACAGCCTAGATGGATAATATAATAGCATGGAACAATCAATAATTATAGAGACGTATCAAGGGAGTATCTCTCTGTCAAAATTATATTTATGTGTAACTAGTTACTCCTGTCTTTCTACTTCCTTTCGCTGATATGTGGGGCATCCGGCAACAGGGTCCACGTGCCATATGCACCAAATTAGAGTGCACAACTACATGGTAGACACACCCCGGTCGTAGCACCGCAGTAATGCCCAATGAGACGTCAAATCACAAAACCCCCCACCTTTCCAGCTTTAGCAATAAGCTGGGACGGACGAAGCGGCAATATTTCACTGGGCATGAATCCCCTTCTCCCTCGTCTGCTTCTTCAGAGAAAAACCCCGCTCGACGATTGCATAGGGTTTTCTCGTGGAGAACCTCGTATGAATTCTTCATCCATCCCCAATAAATCCAAGCGGGTACTCCTAGGATGGCAGACGCCGTTGTTGATGCATTTTTCTTCCTACTAAATCTACTGTGTTTCATTTGCAGTGCCCAAAGTGCGAGGACCCTACAAGTTTCTGCACCCTCGGCGAGACGCCACACTTGTTCCTTCTCATCCTAACACAGGATTTTAAAACGTGCATAGTATGTTCCTAGAATCCTCTTTTCTATTTGGGAGGGTGGGGTTTTTTGAACATGTTGTTGACTAATTTGGAATTTTGGATTGCTATATTTGGATAAAAGGTACTAGTACCATGGTCAACACTGATGTGAAGGAGGAAATTATTTCTAGATTTGGATATAGGGAATACATTGTGTTCTCATATTATTTTTCCTGCAGTGCATTCCTTGCTCTGCTAGAACACATGTACTCAAGATGCTTGGCCTTGCCATAACTGAATACACCAGTTTAATGGTCACACTGAAGACAAGCCATGGATATAAGTTTCGAGTTGGGTTCATGAACCAAGAAGATCGCTGCTTTTTTTATGGCCGAACTTGGATAAACTTTCTCAAGTGTTACATACTGAAAGTTGGCGCACGAATGTTGATGGAAATAGCAGAACCTGGTCTCATCTTCACTGCGATCTTCCACCCCGACGTCGTTCCAATTGTTCATCCATGTTAGTTTTGTATCTGGTTCTTGCTTCTTGCCTCGATTACTTCTTAATCCACCTATTATGTCTAACTAATCACAATTTAACTTCTAACTAATATTTTCTTATAATTGGTGGCACGTGTAGATTTTTCAGAGTTAAGCAGGCTACTCGTTTGTTATTCTATAAGAACTCGGCTGTTACTCATGGCACTGAAGTTGACTTGGATGATGTCCACAAGTTCCTACACTTTATTGATCGTCTTGAGGTTCTTGTGGGGTGTTTCAATGGTGGAAGGCCACGTGGGATATGTGTGCCACTGCTGCACTCGTTGAACAGGTCCAACTGTGTTGAGAAACTTATGGTACGAGCTATTTTCTGTTATATATGTTGTTCACAAACTCTTGCTTATGCATAGTTTTACAGTTGTGATCTTCTTGAAACAGGAACTGCCCAGTTCTATTGTTCCTATACAGATGCCCGACCATGGTCGGGTCAGACTTGCGCTTGGTCACAACATGATGTTTATGTCGACCTACTCCATTCCCCTTGGAGGTGAAAAGATACTTATTCATGGGCGGTCTCAAATAATGAAGGCCCGTCCATCTTGGAGAATAGGACAAAAGATTATTTTCCTGCTTTTCCATGGCTCTAAAACGAATATCCTGTTTATTGACCACATTACGAGATGAAGCCGCTTTCAGAAGGTTGTGGATGCGTGGGTTGGCGCCTGGGGCTTGGCGGCCTCATCCTTTAGTTAACTGTAGGCAAAGTAGCACTATTCGAGGCGTGCTTTGTACGGTTGAACCTGTATAAGTATTCATACTGCTTTTCAGCTATGGTTGTTAAGTGCCCCTGCTGGTTTCAGTTAAGGTTGTTAAGTACTCCTGCTGCTTTTACAGTCTATCATGTTTCTTCAGTCCTGTCTTCCTTCAGCCACCAAAACCAAAGCAGCGCTAGTGGGGCCGCCTGCTTCTACCTCCCGCGGCTGGCTGCGCCTCAGCGCACGCATCGCCGCCCCACCGTGTCTTAAATCGTTAACGCCGACCTCCGAGGCGTCGCCGTCGTCCTCTGCGCGCTTTGCTGCGCTCGCCGCGGCGCCGCCCTCTCGCGTTGTCAACATGGTCAACAAACAAGAGGAATCGGCAAAGGACTGTATGTGGAGAGGATGACAGTAGGGGCCCACCATGTCCATGGCCGGACGCAAGGAAGTTCCTCATTTTTTGTTATATATATATACTCCAATGTCAGCGTATGGAAAAAGAAAATGCTTCCTGCTAGTGGTTTCCTGACATCTGGGACCCACGACATTGTCGGCTTATATAGTCAATACACAAGAGAACAACGCAAGATCGGCTGACACCTGGGACGTAGCTGCTTGAGAAGTATTTTTTTTTATTGTTGAGACGGAGCAGGGTTTCAACTGGGTTGTGGCCCGTCTAGCCCAGGCTTATATTATATGTTCACCACATGACCAGCCCAACTATTTTTTTGTGAAAAATGAGCCCAGTTTATTTTTTCTAAAGAATACCCAATCCAGGCCTACTTATTTTTCTACGCCCTGATGGGCTGCAAATCTTTCAAGACGCCTGCAATTCTTGAAAGTAATATGAAATGAACTGTAAATATAAAAATAGATGACAAATTCGCAATTACTTTTTAATTTCTGATTTTTTTTCACATTTTCATATTCCAATTTCACCGGACTTTAACCTAATTTAAATATATCTTCAAAGTACTTTAAATTTGGCTCGACATTTCGGTATTAAAAATAGTTTGGAACCCACAGAAATATGCGAAATTTTGTTTAAAATTTTAACTCTGGCCCTGGCCAACAAAGAAAACCGGATTGCAATAAATTGCATAAGAAGTTGCAATGAGCTATATATAAATTATTAAAAGAATAGGGAATGGTCTGACTTGTGGGCCTATTAAGTTGACGCGTATGCAAGCTTTTTTTACTTATTATATACGTCAACAAACGATTCTAGCAGACGTAATCATTGGATGTCAATCCAACGGCCGTCGTGTTTCTTCAATCTCTGATCTTCTTGCTCCAGCCGCCAAATCCAGCGCCGGCGGGACCGCCTGCTCCCGCCTCCCGTGGCCGGCTGTGCTGCCGCGCAGGCCTCACCGCCCCCTACCACTCCCACCGTTGTCCAGGCCATCCCTATACTCACCCACATCCCTCCACTGTTGTGGCTTCGCCGCCTCCGGGTCATTCCCTTCCTGGGTCTCGCCGTCGTCCTCGCGCTGGTGTTCTCGGCACGGCTGGTCAACATTGCCAACAAACGACCACATCAGAATAGGGACGTACATGGAGAGTCTGATAGTTGGGACCCACATGGTCCATGGCCGCTTGCAAGCAAGTACCTCCTTATTATGCTAAAAAGAATGAATACTCCCGCTGACAGCTCGGACCCACCAGCTATATCTTCGCATGCAAGGAAGTACCTCCTTATTACGCACAAAAAAATGAATACTCCCCTACTAGCTGGGACCCACCATAGTGGGAGGCTGACTTGTGGGCCTACTAAGTTGACGTGGACGAAGGGCTTTGTCAACTTAGTTAACAAACAATTCCATCACCACTGACCGTTGGGTTGTCAACATCCAACGGTCGTCCTGCTTCTTCAACCTATGATTTTCTTACTCCAGCCGTCCAAGCCACCGCATGCTCTTGCCTCCCATGTCCGGCTGTGCTGCCGCGGAGGCCTCACTGCCCCTACTACTCCCACCGCGGGCAAGGCCCTTCGGCGACGGCAGCCTCACACCGCAGTCGAACCAGTGAACCCTCATACTCCTCTCCACGTGGGCATCCACTGCCGCGTCTTCCCCGGCTCCGCGTCGTTCCCTTCCTAGGCCTCGCCGTCGTCCACCGCCTTGGTGCTCTCGGCGTGGCGTAGTCAATGTGGTCAATGAACGACTTCCATCGGAAGAGTACTGTACGTTGAGAGTCTAACAGCTGGGTCCATGGCCGCAGCAAGGAAGTGCCTCCTTATTACGCGGAAAATAATGATTCCTCCACCTGACAGCAGGGACTCACCGGACGGGCCACCGTATTTAAAAAAAACGTTTCCCCCTGACTGCTGGGACCCACCAACTACATATTCGCACGGAAGGAAGTGCCTGACAGTCGGGACCCACCTGGTCGAAGCATAAGTAGCATTGTCATTCTGGTCGCGAACGTGTACGTACATACTCTACAAAAAAATACACTTTCGTGATGATACATGTTTGTCACAGTAGGTCACGTTTTCTGTCAAGCATGTACATCCATGACAAATTTATGACAGAATCAAGATAGTCATTGATACGTCCCCAATGTATCTATAATTTTTCATTGCTCCATGCTATATTACATACTGTTTTGGACTATATTGGGCTTTATTTTTCACTTTTATATTATTTTTGGGACTAACCTATTAACCGAAGGCCCAGCCCAGAATTGCTGTTTTTCCCTATTTCAGTGTTTCGAAGAAACGGAATATCAAACGGAGTCCAAACGGAATGAAATCTTCGGGAACGTGATTTTCTCATCAGATATGATCCAAGAGACTTCGACCCTCCGTCAAGAAAGCCACGAGGCGGTCACGAGGGTGGAGGGCGCGCCCCCTGCCTCATGGGCCCCTCGAAGCTCCAACGACGTACTCCTTCCTCCTATATATACCTACGTACCCCCAAAATGATCAGAACAGGAGCCAAAAACCTAATTCCACCGCCGCAACCTTCTGTACCCACGAGATCCCATCTTGGGGCCTGTTCCGGAGCTCCGCCGGAGGGGGCCATCATCACGGAGGGCTTCTACATCATCATAGCCCCTCCGATGAAGTGTGAGTAGTTTACCTCAGACCTTTGGGTCCATAGTTAGTAGCTAGATGGCTTCTTGTCTCTTTTTGGATCTCAATACAATGTTCTCCCCATCTCTCGTGGAGATCTATTCGATGTAATCTTCTTTTTGCGGTGTATTTGTTGAGACCGATGAATTGTGGGTTTATGATCAAGTCTATCTATGAACAATATTTGAATCTTCTCTGAATTCTTTTATGTATGATTGGTTATCTTTGCAAGTCTCTTCGAATTATCAGTTTGGTTTGGCCTACTAGATTGGTTTTTCTTGCAATGGGAGAAGTGTTTAGATTTGGGTTCAATCTTGCGGTGTCCTTTCCCAGTGATAGAAGGGGTAGCACGTATTATATTGGTGCCATCGAGGACAACAAGATGGGGTTTTTATCATACTGCATGAAACTATCCCTCTACATCATGTCATCTTGCTTAAGGCGTTACTCTGTTTTTAACTTAATACTCTAGATGCATGCTGGATAGCGGTCGATGAGTGGAGTAATAGTAGTAGATGCAGGCTGGAGTCGGTCTACTTGTCTCGGAAGTGATGCCTATATACATGATCATACCTAGATATTCTCATAACTATGCTCAATTCTGTCAATTGCTCAACAGTAATTTGTTCACCCACCGTAGAATACTTACGCTCTTGAGAGAATCCACTAGTGAAACCTATGGCCCCTGGGTCTATTCTCATCATATCAATCTCCATCACTTTATTATTGCTTTGCCTTTTACTTTTTACTTTGCATCTCTATATCAAAAATACCAAAAATATTATCTATCAGATCTCACTCTCGTAAGTGACCGTGAAGGGAATGACAACCCCTAATCGCGTTGGTTGCGTTGAGCTATTTATTTTGTGTAGGCACGAGGGACTCACACGTAGCCTCCTACTGGATTGATAGCTTGGTTCTCAAAAACTGAGGGAAATACTTACGCTACTTTGCTGCATCATCCTCTCCTCTTCGGGGAAATCCAACACAGTGCTCAAGAGGTAGCAAGAAGAATTTCTGGTGCCGTTGCCGGGGAGGTCTACGCAAAAGTCAACATACCAAGTACCCATCACAATTCCTTATCTCCCGCACTACATTATTTGCCATTTGCCTCTCGTTTTCCTCTCCCCACTTCACCCTTGCCGTTTTATTCGCCCTCTCTTTTCCGTTTGCCTTTTTCTCGCTTGCCCTTTGTTTGCTCGTGTGTTGGATTGCTTGTTTGTCATGATGGCTCAAGATAATACCAAATTGTGTGACTTTACCAATACCAACAATAATGATTTCCTTAGCACTCTGATTGCTCCTCTTACCAATACTGAATCTTGTGAAATCAATACTGCCTTGTTGAATCTTGTTATGAAAGATCAATTCGCCGGCCTTCCTAGTGAAGATGGCACTACTCATCTGAATAGCTTCTTTGATTTGTGTGATATGCAAAATAACAAAGATGTTGATAATGATATTGTTAAATTGAAGCTATTTCCTTTTTCGCTTAGAGATCATGCTAAAGCTTAGTTTTAGTCTTTGCCTAAAAATAGTATTGATTTTTGGAACAAGTGCAAAGATGCTTTTATCTCTAAGTATATTCCTCCCGCTAAGATCATCTCTCTTAGAAACGACATTATGAATTTTAAGCAACTTGATCATGAACATGTTGCACAAGCTTGGGAGAGAATGAAATTAATGATACGTAATTGCCCTACTCATGGTTTGAATTGTGGATGATTATACAAAAAAATTATGCCGGATTGAATTTTTCTTCTAGAAATCTTTTAGATTCGGCCGCGGGAGGCACTTTTACGGAAATCACTTTAGGAGATGCTACTAAACTCCTAGATAATATTATGGTTAATTATTCTCAATGGCACACTGAAAGATCTACTAATAAAAAAGTGCATGCGATAGAAGAAATCAATGTTTTGAGTGGAAAGATGGATAAACTTATGAAATTATTTGCTACTAAGAGTGTTTCTTTTGATCCTAATGATATGCCTTTGTCTACTTTGATTGAGAATAACAATGAATCTATGGATGTGAATTTTGTTGGTAGGAATAATTTTGGTAACAACGCGTATAGAGGGAATTTAATCCTTCTAATAATTATGGAAATTCTTACAACAACTCTTATGGAAATTTTAATAAGATGCCCTCTGAATTTGAGAATAGTGTTAAAGTGCTTATGAATTCACAAAAGAATTTAAATTCTTTGCTTGAAGTGAAATTGCTTAAATTTGATGATTTGGCTAGGAACATTGCTAGAATTTCTCTTGAGGTTGATTCTTTAAAGCTTAGTGATACGTCCATTTTTCATCATGCTTTTATATCGATATTTATTCCATTATGGGCTGTTATTTCACATTATGTCACAATACTTATGGCTATTCTCTCTTATTTTACAAGGTTTACATAAGGAGGGAGAATGCCGGCAGCTGGAATTCTAGGCTGGAAAAGGAGCAAATATTAGAGACCTATTCTGCGCAACTCCAAAAGTCCTGAAACTCCACGGAATATCTTACAATAAATAATGAAAAATACGTGCCAAAGATGAAGATCAGGGTGCCCACACCCTGTCCACGAGGGTGGGGGGCGCGCCCCCTACCTCATGGCCCCCCTGGTGGCTCTCCGATGCCCATCTTCTACTATATGAAGTCTTTCATCGAGAAAAAAACCAGAAGCAACCTTTCGGGATGAGACTCCGCCGCCACGAGGCGGAACCTTGGCGGAACCAATCTAGAGCACGGGTAGAGCTGTTCTGCCGGGGATACTTCCCTCCCGGAGGGGGAAATCATCGCCATCGTCATCACCAACGCTCCTCTCATCGGGAGAGGGCGATCTCCATCAACATCTTCACCAGCACCATCTCATCTCAAAACCCTAGTTCATCTCTTGTATCCAATTCTTGTCTCCAAGTCCGGGATTGGTGCTAGTAGGTTGCTAGTAGTGTTGATTACTCCTTGTAGTTGATGCTAGTTGGTTTATTTTGTGGAAGATCATATGTTCAGATCCTTTATGCATATTATTACCCCTCTGATTATGAACAAGAATATGCTTTGTGAGTAGTTACGTTTGTTCGTGAGGACAAGGGAGAAGTCTTGCTATTAGTAGTCATGTGAATTTGGTATTCGTTCGATATTTTGATGACATGTATGTTGTCTAGCCTCTAGTGGTGTTATGTGAACGTCGACTACATAACACCTCACCATTATTTGGGCCTAGAGGAAGGCATTGGGAAGTAATGAGTAGATGATGGGTTTCTAGAGTGACAGAAGGTTAAACCCTAGTTTATGCGTTGCTTCGTAAGGGGCTGATTTGGATCCATATGTTTCATGTTATGGTTAGGTTTACCTTAATACTTTTGTTGTAGTTGCGGATGCTTGCAATAGAGGTTAATCATAAGTGGGATGCTTGTTCAAGTAAGAACAACACCCAAGCACCGGTCCACCCACATATCAAATTATCAAAGTACCGAACGCGAATCATATGAACGTGATGAAAACTAGCTTGATGATATTCCCATGTGTCCTCGGGAGCGCTTTTCCTTATATAAGAGTTTGTTCCGGCTTTTCCTTTACTACAAAAAGGATTGGGCCACCTTGCCGCACTTCATTTACTTTTGTTACTTGTTGCTCGTTGCAAATTATCTTATCACAAAACTATCTGCTACCACTTATTTCAGTACTTGCAGAGAATACCTTGCTGAAAACCGCTTATCATTTCCTTCTGCTCCTCGTTGGGTTCGACACTCTTACTTATCGAAAGGACTACGATAGATCCCCTATACTTGTGGGTCATCAAGACTCTTTTCTGGCGCCGTTTCCGGGGACTGAAGCGCCTTTGGTAGGTGGAATTTGGTAAGGAAAATTATATATAGTGTGCTGAAATTTACTATCACTTGTTTCTATGAAAAGTAATCCTGTGAGGGGCTTGTTCGGGGTATCTTCACCCTGACCAGTAGAGCAAAGAGTTGCTCCTCAACCTACTGAACCTATTGAAAATGAAGTTCCTTTTGAATTTCCTTCGGGTATGATAGAAAAACTGCTAGCTAATCCTTTTACAGGAGATGGAACAAAGCATCGTGATGAGCACTTAATATATGTGGATGAAGTTTGTGGATTATTTAAGCTTGTAGGTATACCCGATGATGTTGCTAAGAAGAAGATCTTCCCTTTATCTTTGAAGGGAGACGCATTGACATGGTATAGGCTATGTGATGATATGAGATCATGGAACTATAGAAGATTGAAATTGGAATTTCATCAAAAGTATTATCCTATGCATCTTGTTCATCGTGATCGCAATTATATATATAATTTTTGGCCTCGCGAAGGAGAAAGCATCGCTCAAGCTTGGGGGAGGCTTAAATCAATGTTATATTCATGCCCCAATCATGAGCTCTCAAGAGTGACAATTATTCAAAAAATTTATGCTCGGCTTTCTGAAAATAATCGCACCATGCTCGATACTTCTTGTGCTGGCTCTTTTATGATGAAGACTATTGAATTTAGATGGAATTTATTGGATAGAATTAAACGCAACTCTGAAGATTGGGATCTCGACGAAGGTAAGGAGTCAGGTATGACACCTAAGTTTGATTGTGGTAAATCTTTTATACCGATATTTTCCGTAAGTTTAGCACTAAATATGGACTTGACTCTGAGATAGTAGCTTCTTTCTGTGAATCTTTTGCTACTTATGTTGATCTCCCCAAGGAGAAGTGGTTTAAATATCATCCTCCCATAGAAGTAAAAGTAGCTGCACCTATTAAAGTTGAAGAAAAGACTGTCACTTATAATGATCCTATTGTCCATACTTATTTATTGAGAAACCACCTTTCCCTGTTAGAATAAAGGATCATGCTAAAGCTTCAACTGTGGTTCGTAAAAGCAATATTAGAACTTATACACCTCCTGAGCAAGTTAAAGTAGAACCAAATATTGCTATTGTTAAAGATCTCTTGTCTGATAATATTGATGGGCACGTTATTCAGTTCTGCTGTGAAACCGCTAGAATTGCTAAACCTTGTGCTAAAGATAAACATAGACTTGTGGTAGGCGTGCCTGTTATTTCTGTTAAAATAGGAGATCATTGTTATCATGGCTTATGTGATATGGGTGCTAGTGCTAGTGTTATACCTTATACTTTGTATAAAGAAATTAAGCATGCAATTGCACCTGCTGAGTTAGAAGATATTGATGTCACAATTAAACTTGCCAATAGAGATACTATTTCAGCAGTGGGAATTGTTAGAGATGTTGAAGTCTTGTGTGGGAAAACTAAATATCCTGCTGATTTTCTTGTTCTCAGTTCCCCACAAGATAGCTTTTGTCCCATTATATTTGGTAGACCCTTCTTGAACACTGTTAATGCTAGGATAGACTGCAAAAAGAATGTTGTTACTATTGGCTTGGATGATATGGTTCATGAGTTTAATTTCTCTTAATTTAGTAAACAACACCGTGAAGAAGAATTGCCTAGTAAGGATGAAATTGTTGGTCTTGCTTCCATTGCCGTACCTCCTAGTGATCCTTTAGAACAATATTTGCTAGACCATGAAAATGATATGTTTATGAATGAAAGAAGGGAAATAGATGAAGTATTCTTTAAACAGGAACCTATTCTGAAACACAATTTGCCTATTGAAATCTTAGGGATCCCCCTCCACCTAAGGGGGATCCCGTGTTTGAGCTTAAACCGTTGCCTGATAATCTTAAATATGCTTATCTTGATGAAAAGAAGATATATCCTGTTATTATTAGTGCTAACCTTTCAGAGCATGAAGAAGAAAGATTATTGAGAACTCTGAAGAAGCACCGTGCTGCTATTGGATATACTCTTGATGAACTTAAGGGCATTAGTCCCACTCTATGTCAGCATAAAATAAATTTGGAAGCAGATGCCAAACCAGTTCGTGATCCTCAAAGACGCCTTAATCCTAAAATGAAAGAAGTGGTAAGAAAAGAAATACTAAAGCTTCTGGAGGCAAGTATAATTTATCCCGTTGCTGATAGTCAGTGGGTAAGTCCTGTCCATTGTGTCCCTAAGAAGGGAGGTATTACTGTTGTTCCTAATGATAAAGATGAATTGATCCCACAAAGAATTATTACAGGTTATAGGATGGTAATTGATTTCCGCAAATTAAATAAGGCTACTAAGAAAGATCATTACCCCTTACCTTTTACCGATCAAATGCTAGAAAGATTATGCAAACATACACACTATTGTTTTCTAGATGGTTATTCTGGTTTCTCTCAAATACTTGTGTCGGCTAAAGATCAATCAAAGACACTTTTACAAGCCCTTTTGGTACTTTTGCTTATAGACGTATGCCTTTTGGTTTATGTAATGCACCTGCTACCTTTCAAAGATGCATGATGGCTATATTCTCTGACTTTTGTGAACAGATTTGTGAGGTCTTCATGGACGGCTTTTCCGTCTATGGATCTTCTTTTGATGATTGCTTGAGCAATCTTGATCGAGTTTTGCAGAGATGTGAAGAAACTAATCTTGACTTGAATTGGGAAAGGTGCCACTTTATGGTTAATGAGGGTATTGTCTTGGGGCATAAAGTTTCTGAAAGAGGTATTGAAGTTGATAAAGCCAAGGTTGATGCTATTGAAAAGATGCCATGTCCCAAGGGCATCAAAGGTATAAGAAATTTCCTTGGTCACGCCAGATTTTATAGGAGGTTCATTAAGGACTTCTCAAAAATTTCTCGGCCTCTGACTAATTTATTACAAAAAGATATAACATTTGTCTTTGATGATGATTGTGTAGAAGCATTTGAAATACTTAAGAAAGCATTAGTCTCTGCACCTGTAGTTCAGCCACCTGATTGGAACTTACCCTTTGAAATTATGTGTGATGCCAGTGATTATGCTGTAGGTGCTGTTCTAGGGCAAAGAGTTGATAAGAAATTAAATGTTATCCATTATGCTAGTAAGACTCTATACAATGCTCAAAGAAATTATGCTACTACTGAAAAAAAAACTTTTAGCAGTTGTATTTGCTTGTGATAAGTTCAGACCTTATATTGTTGATTCTAAATTAACTATTCACACCGATCATGCTGCTATTAAATATCTTATGGAGAGGAAAGATGCTAAACCTAGACTTATTAGATGGGTTCTCTTGCTACAAGAATTTGATTTGCATATTGTTGATAGAAAAGGAGCTGAGAACCCCGTTGCAGACAACTTATCTAGGTTAGAGAATGTTCTTGATGACCCACTACCTATTGATGATAGCTTTCCTGATGAACAATTAAATGTCATAAGTACTTCTCGTAGTACTCCTTGGTATGCTGATTATGCTAATTACATTATTGCTAAATTCATACCAACTAGTTTCACATACCAACAAAAGAAAAAGTTTTTCTATGATTTGAGACATTACTTTTGGGATGACCCACATCTTTATAAAGGAGTAGATGGTGTTATTAAACTTTGTGTACCTAAGCATGAACAGGAACAAATCCTACGCAAGTGTCACTCTGAAGCTTATGGAGGGCACCACGCTGGAGATAGAACCGCACATAAGGTATTGCAATCCGCTTTTTATTGGCCTACTCTCTTCAAGGATGCCCGTAAGTTTGTCTTGTCGTGTGATGAATGTCAAAGAATTGGTAATATTAGTAGACGTCAAGAAATGCCTATGAATTATTCACTTGTCATTGAACCATTTGATGTTTGGGGCTTTGACTATATGGGACCTTTTCCCGCCTCCAATGGATATACACATATTTTAGTTGTTGTTGATTACGTTATTAAGTGGGTAGAAGCTATTCCAACTAGTAGTGTTGATCATAACACTTCTATAAAAATGCTTAAAGAAGTTATTTTTCCAAGGTTTGGAGTCCCTAGATATTTAATGACTGATGGTGGTTCACACTTTATTCATGGTGCTTTCCGTAAAATGCTTGCTAAGTATGACGTTAATCATAGAATTGCATCTCCCTATCACCCACAGTCTAGTGGTCAAGTAGAATTGAGCAACAGAGAGCTCAAATTAATTTTGCAAAAGACTGTCAATAGGTCTAGAAAGAATTGGTCCAAGAAACTTGATGGTGCATTATGGGCCTATAGAACTGCATGTAAAAATCCTGTGGGTATGTCTCCGCATAAAATGGTTTACGGAAAAGCATGTCACTTACCTCTTGAACTAGAACATAAGGCATATTGGGCTATTAAAGAGCTCAACTATGATTTCAAACTTGCCGGTGAGAAGAGGTTATTTGATATTAGCTCACTTGATGAATGGAGAACCCAAGCTTATGAAAATGCCAAGTTGTTTAAGGAAAAAGTCAAAAGATGGCATGACAAAAGAATACAAAAGCGTGAGTTTAATGTAGGTGATTATGTATTGCTATACAACTCTCATTTAAGATTTTTTGCAGGAAAACTTCTCTCTAAATGGGAAGGCCCCTACGTTATTGAGGAGGCCTATCGTTCCGGTGCCATAAAGATCAACAACTTCGAAAGTACAAATCCGAAGGTGGTAAACGGTCAAAGAATCAAACATTATATCTCAGGTAATCCCATAAATGTTGGAACCAATATTATTGAAACCATAACCCCGGAGGAATACATAAGAGACACTCTCCAGAATGTTTCAGACTCCGAAAAGGAATAGGTATGTGGTACGGTAAGTAAACCGACTCCAAAACAATTTTTATGGCAATATTTCTCTGTTTTGGAATATTTAGAAAAATAGAAAAATAAATAGCAGTCCGGGAAGGACACGAGGGCCCCATGAGGGTGGAGGGCGCGCCCTACTGCCTGGGCGCGCCCCCTACCTCGTGAGCACCCCGTGTGCCTTCCGGACTCTGTTTTCTTGCACGATACGTATTTTGGTTGGTAAAAAATCACTATATATTCTCCCGAAGGTTTTGACTCCCGTATCATGCAAATATCCTCTGTTTTTGTTTCGAGCTGTTGCTGCTGCAGATTAGAGCAAGATGTCTTCTCAAGAGTTAGTCAGGGAGATCCGGGTATCTAATCCGGCACCGGAACCAAGGGCAAACAGCGACGCTGACCACTTTAGGCCAGCAACGAAGGAAGAGATGGAGGCTGACTTGATGAGGGTAGGTGCCATGGAAGATCAAGAAGTCACCTCTCGCTTCTGAGCTGGGTTCATGATGGGGGAACGACAAAGCTTAGCTATTCCAAACTCGGTTATCCCTTCCAATGTTAGATTTCTTTCTTAGGAAAATATGAAGAGGAGTGTCACTTGCTCTCCTGCAGCTATGAAACACCCTTGGGTGCAAGGAGCTTTAGCCGTTACAGGAAAGCTTCATAAGGAAATAATGGACCTCAAGCAGCAAGTCAACAAGCTCGAAGAGGAGAATCATATCCTGAGAGGAATTATCGCCAAGAATATTACACCAACAATGAAGGAGACATAATCCCATGGGTATGGGCACTCCCCTTGGCAACTGCCAAGCTTGAGAGAGGTGCCCCGATATCGTATCACAATCACAACTTCTATTTTTACCATTTTTCTTAGTTCGATCCTATTAGTAGTATTTTGATCTAGTAGAATAAAGTTTATGGCATGATCTAGTTTTGAGTTTTGCTTTTTGATCTCTCTATGTAATCAAGTCCATGAGCTATATAATACAGACTAGTGTTGAGTCAAGGGCATGATTTTCTTGTTATGATTTTGAGTGAATAAAAGAAAAGAGAAAAAGAATAAAAAGAACAGAAGTTCATATTGATCTTATTGAGAGTAATGACTTCACATAGAAAGAGTATGATGATTTAAAATTGTTGGGAGTTGGCAGACATAGCTTTGGCCATCGTTGCAATTAATCTATATCTATATCTATACCTACTATTAAAGCAAGGTGATATTCTTGATTTCGTCCCGCGATTAATTTTTTCCATTAGTTCCGGTCACATACTCGCGGTCCGTCCACCACATACGAGGTACTAAATGCTGATCGATCCAAATTTTGCGTCCGGCGCATGGGCCTCAGCCTGCTTGGTACAGATACATACCTGGGCCAAAAGTATTAATATGGGCCTTTAGTGTGCGTCCTATATTGCATTAAAAAACCTGTCGTGAGGTGGGATCGAGCTTAGGACCTCGCTCGTCCGTTCACACGTATGTGTCCAGCCAATTAGCCATAGTTTCATTTACTCCTGTCCAACTCCAATATGGTAGGATTTCGCACAGAATCCGCTGCTATAAGATGTAAGGCTCGACCAGAAATCCATATAAATTGCATCGCAAATTCGCCTCAGGTCCACCCAATGTCTCCTCCGCCGACTTCAACCGGAAAGCAAGACATCATCCGACAAATTCGGTCCACCTTCGCCGGTAGTCCGCCCACTGTCGCCTCCGCAGACTTCGCCGGAAAACAAGACGACGTCCGACAAAATATATCCAATGTTGTCTCTGCCTACTTCGCCGGAAGACCGTCCAATGTCGCCTCGTTAGACTTCAACAGAAAACATGCTGGCTTCCAATAGTGCTCCATAGTTCACCGGAAATTTGTCGTCCGGTCCTACGCTTGAGGTATGCGCACAAAGAGCTAAAATCCTGGTTTTTGTTTTCCACGCCTCGCCACCACCGGTGAGCGTAGCCGTCACTGCTCCCACCGCGCCGCCTGCTAGAGTTGTTCTTCTGAGCCTCCCTTCGCTCTGTTGCTCGCTCCTACAACTCTATGGCTCGTCTTCGCCTCCGCCGCAAGCACAGATTCCTATTCACCGGCGTCCTAGCAGCCACACTGTGCTCTTCCTGTCCTGAATACGAGGACCTACCAATTAGAGATTCATGCATGTATATGATTTTTCTTATTATAACTGCAGCCCATGCCAAGCAACATATCCTCTAGGACAAAGATTAAAGGTCCTGAATGGCAGTGCTATGCATTAGAGATACATGGATGTATATTGTACATTGGTAGGCAGAATATGCAGTAGTACCTTACAGTGATGTAGATAGTTTGGTCAGACTCAGCTTGATTATGCATTAGTAGACAAAATATGCATTGGTGCTATGCATGTACTATTATGGCTCGTCTTCGCCTTGTTCCTGTTCGCCGGCGTCCCAGCAGCCACACTGTGCTCTGGCTGACCTAAATACGAGGGCCTACCAATTAGAGCTTCATGTATGTATACAATTTTTGTTATTACAATTGCATCCCATGGTCCTGAATTACAGTGCTATGCATTAGGGATACATGCATGTATATTGTACATTGGTAGACAAAATATGCTATACCTAACAGTAATGTAGATAGTTTGATCAGACTCAGCTTGCTGGTATTAAGCTCCCAATAATTTAGATGAATAATAACCTTAAGTTTCCTGCATTCGGATGTTATCGTGTACTGTTCCATTGAAATGGTGTACTTGTTGGGTTTATAAGAGCTTAATGCAAGTTATTTTCTTGTATTTGGATTTCCCTATGTACTGTTTTGTTGGAATACTATACATATTCAGTTTAAGAGCTTCATACTACTGTGGCCTGGAAAAAGAATTTATTACAACACCATTTATGGAACAATGATTTTGTAAGTAATCAGTAAGCTCACTAAGTAATGATGTGAGTGTGATCTCAAATCTCTTGGGAGCTTTGATGATTGGTTATACAATAAAGAAGTAATTGAGTTTTCTCGCAACAAAGAAGAAGCAATTGAGGTCGCAAGCACCCAACTATGGTGCGCTATGTAATCTAAGTGCTGTCATCCGAGCCTCAGATTAGTTACTCTTCTTTTTTAGTGTTTACATGTTGTGAGCAAAACATGTTTTTTTACATTGTGCTCCTGGTCGTAATACTCTACTACTCATCTGCAGCTTGCAGCTAAGTGATTACTGGATGCTCATGATAAACATCAAGCATGTTCTAACTTCTAATTGCATCATGTATTGGCTCTGCATTGGGATGATCGGCACAGGTCTTGGGAGAAACTCTTATTAAACTAACCCATGTTATGTTTTATCAAGGCGATGGACCTGAGATTCAGTTAGCTCTTGCTGAATGGACTGGGCAGAGGACTGTTCCTAATGTCTTCATTAATGGGAAACACATTGGTGGCTGTGACGGTGAGCTGATTTGCTTACTAAAACTTTGTTAAACTTATGATTGGAATTATGGTTCTATGAACAAGCAGCAAATTGCATTGTGCAAGCTTGGTTTCTTGCAATTGGATTACTTTCTGACAGTTACTTACATTTACATGTCATTGAAGAAGATGCTCGACACACATTTGGAGCAGAGAGTCTGCAGATTTGGAGCAGAGACAGTTGAACCATCATCGAGTGAGGTGAGGTTACCACTAAATCTACCAATCGCGACCAAATCGGCTCTAAAACGCTAAACAAGATCTAATATGTAATTAATTAATCGAAGTGAATTCTACTAGCATGCCACAAGAGAGCTGAGTGGAAAGGAGGACTAACCAGTCAAAAAAATTTGCCGAGGCCGCAATGCGTGCCTAATCCCAGCACCAACCGGCCCGCCACAGGTGCATACGCGGGAGCACCACATCACCCAAAGGGAAGTGGCTCGCCGGTGTCGGGACTTGCTGCCACGGAGGCGACGTGATGGAAGCAGGGCGAGGCGGAGGGAAGCCAGGCGCGGGGGAGAATGGGGAGGCCAGCAACGGCTGTCGGGAGGCTCTCCGGGATGGCAGCAAGGTGGTGGCGCTGATGTGTGAAGCGGCGGGCGCCGCACACGCCGGGGCGTCCAGGAGGAGGCACTCTGTAGAGATCTGGAAGGAGAGGAGTCGGCGGGAGGAGAGCGAGCGGCGTGGTGGAGCTGAGGCAAAGGAGAGCGAGTCGGACGCGTGCAGGTGGCTCCTAGGTGGATCGGGGAGACAGTGCGAGGAGAGAGTGAGCAGAAGCGTGCCCCCGCTGTTCTCCATCGAGGAGGAGAGAGCACTAGAAGAGCTGGCATTCTTTATTTATTTTTTGCGAGAAGAGGTTGGGATTGGGGCTGTGTCGGCTACTTTAGTGGGCTGTACAATGGGAGGTGCTTAGGGGAGGTGCTTAGAGAAATAAATCAGCCTTTCCTTAAGCACTGGTGCTTATTTGTACAGGGTAGGCGCTTAACTAAGCGTCTCCCCTGTAGAAATAGGCACCGATGCTTCAGAAAAATTCGGTTTATTTTTCTAAGCACCTCGCTAAGCATCTCCCATTGTACAAGGCCTTAAAGAAAGATGGGTCGGGGCTGGCTCTTGAGTGATATCCTCTTTTAATCCTTTTCCCTACTTTGTGGTTACTCAAACGGAACAATTTTATTTTTAGTAAATAGAGACTTCTTGGCCGGGATTTAACAGAGGTTCTAATATTTTTAAGTTTTTACAAACTTTCATGAAAACTTAGTTGGGACTATTACATATTAATATTCTCATCATCTTTAGTCGTTATTAAATATTATTATTCTCATCCTTTTTTTGAGAAACATTCACATCTTTTTCTGAGAGTGTGTGTGACTACTCTTTCATCCGATGAAAGTGCGGAGCTGAAATACATCTTGACAAACAATGTTAGAGAGGCTTTTCCTGAAAAGTGATACTCAAGGATTCCTGTTTACTGACGTTCGTAAAAATTGAATGTAAAAAGTGTTTCGGAATGACACAAGGCCCATGTTCTACTAATTTGATCGCCCGTTGCAACGCACGGGCATTTGTACTAGTAGGAAGTAATAAGGAAAGAGAGGTTTCACATATAGATATATTATCAATGACATCTTTTATGATTGGGAGCACTCTTTAAAATATGACATGCTAAAGAGTTGATGTTGGACAAGGAAGACAACGTAATGAGTTATGTTTTCTTATATCTGAGATAAAGTATGTTGTCATGGATCCTCTAACATGTTGAGCTTGCCTTTCCCCCTCATGCTAGCCAAATTCTCAGCACCAAGTAGAGATACTACTTGTGCTTCCAAATACCCTTAAACCAGTTTTGCCTTGAGAGTCCACCATACCAACCTATGTATTGAGTAAGATCCTTCAAGTAAGTTGTCATCGATGCAAAGCAATAAAAATTGCTCTAAATATGTATGATTGATTGGTGTGGGAGAAATAAGCTTTATACGATCTTGTGATGTGGAAGTAATAAAAGTGACAGACTGCATAATAAAGGTTCATATCACAAGGGGCAATGTAAAGTGACGTTCTTTCGCATTGAGATTTTGGGCATCCAACCATAAAAGCGCATGGCAACCTCTGCTTCCCTCTGCGAAGGGCCTATCTTTTATTATTACCTTCTACTTTATGCAAGAGTCACAGTGATCTTCACCTTTCCTTTTTTATTTTATCCTTTGGCAAGCCCAGCATGTTGGAAAGAACCTGATATATATATATCTAATTGGATGTAGGGGAGCATCAATTATTATTGTTGACATTACCCTTGAGGTAGAAGGTCGTGGGGCGAAACTATAAGCCCCTATCTTTCTCTGTGTCCGATTAAAACTCCGTAACCAGAAGTATTGCATGAGTGTTAGCAATTATGAAGGACTAGATGATAGTGGAGTATGTGGACTTGCTTTTTAGCTCTGACATAGACTCTTTCTGATGTTATGATAAATTGCAATTGCTTCAATGACTGAGATTATAGTTTGCTGGTCCTCAATAAGGTTTCTGATTCATACTTTTGCATTGTGAATAGATCATCACTTGAACATAAGTAATCATATGACAAAATCTATATATGTCGCTGTTATGAGAATAATCATGATGCCCTCATGTCCGTATTTTATTTTTATCGACACCTCTACCTCTAAACTGTGGGACATACTTATCGTTATCGGCTTTCGCTTGAGGACAAGCGAGGTCTAAGCTTGGGGGAGTTGATACGTCCATTTTGCGTCATGCTTTTATATCGATATTTGTTGCATTATGGGTTGTTATTTCACATTATGTCACAATACTTATGGCTATTCTCTCTTATTTTACAAGGTTTACATAAGGAGGGAGAATGCCGGCAGCTGGTATTCTTGGCTGGAAAAGGAGCAAATATTAGAGACCTATTCTGCGCAACTCCAAAAGTCCTGAAACTCCACGGAATATCTTACAATAAATAATGAAAAATACCTGCCAAAGATGAAGGCCAGGGGGCCCACACCCTGTCCACGAGGGTGGGGGCGCCCCCCTAGGGCGCGCCCCCTACCTCGTGGCCCCCCTGGTGGCTCTCCGATGCCCATCTTCTGCTATATGAAGTCTTTCATCAAGAAAAAAACCAGAAGCAACCTTTCGGGACGAGACTCCGCCGCCACGAGGCGGAACCTTGGCAGAACCAATCTAGAGCTCCGGCAGAGTTGTTCTGCCGGGGATACTTCCCTCCCAGAGGGGGAAATCATCGCCATTGTCATCACCAATGCTCCTCTCATCGGGAGAGGGCAATCTCCATCAACATCTTCACCAGCACCATCTCATCTCAAAACCCTAGTTCATCTCTTGTATCCAATTCTTGTCTCCAAGTCCCGGATTGGTGCTAGTAGGTTGCTAGTAGTGTTGATTACTCCTTGTAGTTGATGCTAGTTGGTTTATTTGGTGGAAGATCATATGTTTAGATCCTTTATGCATATTATTACCCCTCTGGTTATGAACATGAATATGCTTTGTGAGTAGTTACGTTTGTTCCTGAGGACAAGGGAGAAGTCTTGCTATTAGTAGTCATGTGAATTTGGTATTTGTTCGATATTTTGATGACATGTATGTTGTCTAGCCTCTAGTGGTGTTATGTGAACATCGACTACATAACACTTCACCATTATTTGGACCTAGGGGAAGGCATTGGGAAGTAATGAGTAGATGTTGGGTTGCTAGAGTGACAGAAGCTTAAACCCTAGTTTATGCGTTGCTTCGTAAGGGGCTGATTTGGATCCATATGTTTCATGCTATGGTTAGGTTTACCTTAATACTTTTGTTGTAGTTGCGGATGCTTGCAATAGAGGTTAATCATAAGTGGGATGCTTGTTCAAGTAAGAACAACACCCAAGCACCGGTCCACCCACATATCAAATTATCAAAGTACCGAACGCGAATCATATGAACGTGATGAAAACTAGCTTGATGATATTCCCATGTGTCCTCGGGAGCGCTTTTCCTTATATAAGAGTTTGTTCCGGCTTGTCCTTTGCTACAAAAAGGATTGGGACACCTTGCTGCACTTCATTTTACTTTTGTTACTTGTTGCTCGTTGCAAATTATATTACCACAAAACTATCTATTACCACTTATTTCAGTACTTGTAGAGAATACCTTGCTGAAAACGCTTATCATTTCCTTCTGCTCCTCGTTGGGTTCGACACTCTTACTTATCGAAAGGACTACGATAGATCCCCTATACTTGTGGGTCATCACTTAGAAATATTCCTCCTAAGCATGATATCAATGAGTCTCTCAAAGCCATGAGAATTTCCATTGATGAGTGCAAAGAAAGAACCGCTAGGATGCGTGCTACGAAAGATGCCTTTATTAAAGCGCATTCTTCCAACTCCTATGAAAATCAAGATGAAGATCTAAAAGTTATTGATGTATCCCCTATTAAATCTTTGTTTTGCAATATGAATCTAGATGAAACTGAATATGATCTTCCTTTACCTAGAAGGCGTTCCAAAAATTCGGAATATTTAGATCTTGATGATGAAATTGATAAAAGTGGTATTGAAATAAATAAAACCCTAGATGTTGCTAAACCCACTATATTGGATTTCAAGGAATTTAATTATGAAAGTTGCTCTTTAATTGATTGTATTTCCTTGTTGCAATCCGTGCTAAATTCTCCTCATGCTTATAGTCAAAATAAAGCTTTTACCGAACATATCGTTGATGCCTTGATACATTATTATGAAGAAAAACTTGAGTTGAAAGTTTCTATCCCTAGAAAACTTTATGATGAGTGGGAACCTACTATTAAAATTAAAATTAAAGATCATGAGTTTTATGCTTTGTGTGACTTGGGTGCTAGTGTCTCCACTATTCCCAAGACTTTGTGTGATTTGCTAGATTTCCGTGATTTTGATGATTGCTCTCTAAACTTGCATCTTGCGGATTCCACTATTAAGAAACCTATGGGAAGAATTAATGATGTTCTTATTATTGCAAATAGGAATTATGTGCCCATAGATTTTACCGTTCTTGATATAGATTGCAATCCTTCTTGCCCTATTATTCTCGGTAGACCTTTCCTTAGAACGGTTGGTGCAATTATTGATATGAAGGAAGGGAATATCAGATTTCAATTTCCTTTAAAAAGGGCATGGAACACTTCCCTGGGAAGAAAATAAAATTATCATATGAATCTATCATGAGAGCCACTTATGGATTGCCTACCAAAGATGGCAATACCTAGATCTATCCTTGCTTTTATGCCTAGCTAGGGGCGTTAAACGATAGCGCTTGTTGGGAGGCAACCCAATTTTATTTTTATTTTTTTTGTTTTTGCTTCTGTTTAGGAATAAATAATCCATCTATCTTCTGTTTAGATGTGGTTTTGTGTTTTAATTAGTGTTTGTGCCAAGTTAAACCTATAGGATCTTCTTGGATGATAGTATTTGATCTTGCTGTAATTTCCAGAAACTTTCTGTTCACGAAAACAATTGTTAAAAATCACCAGAACGTGATAAAATACTGATTCCATTTTCTGCTGATCAATAAACAAATTGTCTAGGTCTTCCTATTTTGGTAGATTTTTTGGTGTTCCAGAAGTTTGCGTTAGTTACAGATTACTACAGACTGTTCTGTTTTTGACAGATTCTGTTTTTCGTGTGTTGTTTGCTTATTTTGATGAATCTATGGCTAGTAAAATAGTTTATAATGCATAGAGAAATTAGAATACAGTAGGTTTAACACCAATAAAAATAAAGAATGAGTTCATTACAGTACCTTGAAGTGATCTTTTGTTTTCTTTCGCTAACGGAGCTCACGAGCATTGTCCCTTCCGAGATATATACCTTCTGTTGAGTTTTGTGTTGTGAAGTTTTCATGTTTTGGGTGAAATCTTTTGATGGATTATGAAACAAGGAGTGGTAAGAGACTAAGCTTGGGGATTCCCATGGCACCCCCAAGATAATCCAAGGACACCAAAAAGTCAAAGCTTGGGGATGCCCCGGAAGGCATCCCCTCTTTCGTCTACTTCCATCGGTAATTTTACTTGGAGCTATATTTTTATTCACCACATGATATGTGTTTTTGTTGGAGCGTATTGTATGATTTGAGTCTTTGCTTTTTAGTATACCACAATCATCCTTTCTGTACACATCTTTTGATAGAGCCATACATGAATTGGAATTTGATAGAATACTCTATGTGCTTCACTTATATCTTTTGAGCTTTATAGTTTTGCTCTAGTGCTTCACTTATATCTTTTAGAGCAAGGTGGTGGATTTGTTTTAAAGAAACTATTGATCTCTCATGATTCACTTAGATTATTTTTATAGTCTTAATTAGCATGGTAATTTGCTTAATAATAATAATATGCTTGGTATTCAAGATTTGTAAAAACTTTCTTTTGAGTACGTTGAATACTAAGAAAAGATTGATGCTTGATAATTGTTTTGAGATATGAAGATGGTGATATTAGAGTCATGCTAGTTGAGTAGTTGTGAATTTGAGGAATACTTGTGTTAAAGTTTGTGATTCCCGTAGCATGTACGTATGGTGAACCGTTATGTGATGAAGTCAGAGCATGATTTATTTATTGATTGTCTTCCTTATGAGTGGCGGTTGGGGACGAGCGATAGTATTTTCCTACCAATCT
Source organism: Aegilops umbellulata (assembly GCA_032464435.1). Lineage (NCBI taxonomy): Eukaryota > Viridiplantae > Streptophyta > Magnoliopsida > Poales > Poaceae > Aegilops > Aegilops umbellulata. Next base: position 296,458,602 of record CP136060.1, read on the forward strand.
ATCCCCCTAGGAGCATGCGCGTAATACTTTGCTTTGATAACTTCTAGATTTTTGCAATAAGTATATGAGTTCTTTATGACTAATGTTGAGTCCATGGATTATACGCACTTTCCTTCCTTCCACCATTGCTAGCCTCTCTAATACCGCGCACCTTTCGCCGGTATCATACACCCACCACATACCTTCCTCAAAGCAGCCACCATACCTACCTATCATGGCATTTCCATAGCCATTCCGAGATATATTTCCATGCAACTCTCCACCGTTTCGTTTATTATGACACGCTCCATCATTGTCATATTGCTAGCATGATCATGTAGTGGACATCGTATTTGTGGCAAAGCCACCATTCATAATTCTTTCATACATGTCACTCTTGATTCATTGCATATCCCGGTACACCGCCAGAGGCATTCATATAGAGTCATATTTTGTTGTAAGTATCGAGTTGTAATTGTTGAGTTGTAAAAAAAATAAAAGTGTGATGATCATCATTTTTAGAGCATTGTCCCAAGTGAGGAAAGGATGATGGAGACTATGATTCCCCCACAAGTCGGGATGAGACTCCGGGCGAAAAAAAAAAGAGGCCATAAAAAAGGGAGAAAAGGCCCAAATAAAAAACATGAGAGAAAAAGAGAGAAGGGACAATGTTACTATCCTTTTACCACACTTGTGCTTCAAAGTAGCACCATGATCTTCATGATAGAGAGTCTCTCATTTTGTCACTTTCATATACTAGTGGGAACTTTTCATTATAGAACTTGGCTTGTATATTCCAATGATGGGCTTCCCCAAAATGCCCTAGGTCTTCGTGAGCAAGCGAGTTGGATGCACACCCACTTAGTTTCTTTTGTTGAGCTTTCATATACTTATAGCTCTAGTGCATCCATTGCATGGCAATCCCTACTCACTCAATTGATACCTATTGACGGGCATCTCCATAGCCCGTTAATACGCCTAGTTGATGTGAGACTATCTTCCCCTCTTTTTGTCTTCTCCACAACCACCATTCTATTCCACATATAGTGCTATATCCATGGCTCACGCTCATGTATTGCATGAAGATCAAACAAGTTTTGAGAATGTCAAAAGTATGAAACAATTGCTTGTCTTGTCATCGGGGTTGTGCATGATTTAAATACTTTGTTATTTTGAGAAGACATAATTGCTTTGTTAGTATGCTTGAAGTATTATTATTTTTATGTCAACATGAACTTTTGTCTTGAATCTTTCGGATCTAAATATTCATACCACAATTAATAAGAATTACACTGAAATTATGCCAAGTAGCACTCCGCATAAAAAATTCTCTTTTTATCATTTACCTACTCGAGGATGATCAGGAATTAAGCTTGGGGATGCCTGATACGTCTCCAACGTATCTATAATTTTTGATTGCTCCATGCTATATTATCTACTGTTTTGGACTATATTGGGCTTTATTTTCCACTTTTATATTATTTTTGGGACTAACCTATTAACCGGAGGCCCAGCCCAGAATTACTTTTTTTTGCCTATTTCAGTGTTTCGAAGAAACGTATCAAACGGAGTCTAAACGGAATGAAACCTTCGAGAACGTGATTTTCTCATCAGATATGATCCAGTAGACTTGGACCCTCCGTCAAGAAAGCCACGAGGCGGTCACGAGGGTGGAGGGCGCGCCCCTGCCTCCTGGGCCCCTTGAAGCTCCACCGACGTACTCCTTCCTCCTATATATACCTACGTACCCCCAAACGATCAGAACAGGAGCCAAAAATCTAATTCCACCGCCGCAACCTTCTGTACCCACGAGATCCCATCTTGGGGCCTGTTCTGGAGCTCCGTCGGAGGGGGCCATCATCATGGAGGGCTTCTACATCATCATAGCCCCTCCGATGAAGTGTGAGTAGTTTACCTCAGACCTTCGGGTCCATAGTTAGTAGCTAGATGGCTTCTTGTCTCTTTTTGGATCTCAATACAATGTTCTCCCCCTCTCACGTGGAGATCTATTCGATGTAATCTTCTTTTTGCGGTGTGTTTGTTGAGACCGATGAATTGTTGGTTTATGATCAAGTCTATCTATGAACAATATTTGAATCTTCTCTGAATTCTTTTATGTATGATTGGTTATCTTTGCAAGTCTCTTCAAATTATCAGTTTGGTTTGGCCTACTAGATTGGTTCTTCTTGCAATCGGAGAAGTGTTTAGCTTTGGGTTCAATCTTGCGATGTCCTTTCCCAGTGACAGAAGGGGCAGCAAGGCACGTATTGTATTGTTGCCATCGAGGATAACAAGATGGGGTTTTTTATCATATTGCATGAAACTATCCCTCTACATCATGTCATCTTGCTTAAGGCGTTACTCTGTTTTAACTTAATACTCTAGATGCATGCTGGATAGCGGTCGATGAGTGGAGTAATAGTAGTAGATGCAGGCAGGAGTCGGTCTACTTGTCTCGGACGTGATGCCTATATACATGATCATACCTAGATATTCTCATAACTATGCTCAATTCTGTCAATTGCTCAACAGTAATTTGTTCACCCACCGTAGAATACTTATGCTCTTGAGAGAAGCCACTAGTGAAACCTATGGCCCCGGGTCTATTCTCATCATATCAATCTCCATCACTTTATTATTGCTTTGCCTTTTACTTTTTACTTTGCATCTCTATATCAAAAATACCAAAAATATTATCTATCAGATCTCATTCTCGTAAGTGACCGTGAAGGGATTAACAACCCCTAATCGCGTTGGTTGCGTTGAGCTATTTGTTTTGTGTAGGTACGAGGGACTTGCGCGTAGCCTCCTACTGTATTGATACCTTGGTTCTCAAAAACTGAGGGAAATACTTACGCTACTTTGCTGCATCATCCTCTCCTCTTCGGGGAAATCTAATGTAGTGCTCAAGAGGTAGCAGTCATACCTGTGCTGTCGTTAGAAGTGTTCCATGACATTACCAAAATTATCATCACGGAAGTGTCCACTTCCATGACGATAAATCATGCGTCACATAAGTGCTTTCGTCAAGGGTGACCGACACATGGCATCCACCGTAACGGAACACCGTTAAGCTATCGGGTCCGGTTTTTTGATCCGATAACCCGTTAACAGCCCCAACCAATGGGGATTTTCCACGTGTAAAATCATCATTGGCTGGAGGAAACACGTGTCGGCTCACCGTTGGGACAGATGTCATCCACTCATTGGACACAAAGCACCTATGATACGTTGACACGTGGCACGGCCCAACAGAGGCCCATTCCTGTGAAAAGGCCGGTCCGTTTGACTTGTTCAAAAGGTGGTGAGCCGGCCCACGGCAAGCCTGTTAACGGCCTGTTCGCATATAGCCCATTTACAGCCCGCTAACCCAGGGCCTGTTTACGGCCTATCCGAATTAGGCCCTGTAGCGTCATCTGGGCCGTCCAATATAATTCCAGCCCGTTTTAACTTCCGGCCCATGTATGGCCCATGACGTCTTTTGGCCCATATGAGGCCCTTAGTAACCCTCGGCCCATTAACGACCCGTGGTAAAACTGGCCCGTAACGAACAGTGTATCACTTTATACCCATTAATGGCCCATTATTCCATTGGGCCATTTCCAGCCCATGTTATCTTTCGGCCTTCTCAGGGCCCATTTATTCTTGGGCTCATTTCCAGCATTCGTTTACTTTCGGCCAGTTACTGTCATTTTCTACTTGTGGGCCAAATATAGCCCGTGGTTACAGTCGGCCGTTTGTGGCCCGTTAATACGTTGGGCTGTTTTCATAGCGTCATCAAATACGGCCTATTAACGACGGCCCGTTATGGTCGGCCCATGAACGGACGATTTCAACTCTAGCCCATTTACGACCATAATGTGGTCTATTATTGGCCCATGTTTGGCCAACCGATCATACAGCCCGTAGAAGGCCCATTGATGATACGGCCCATAGAAGGCCCATTGTGTCTACACCCTATAGAAGGCCCATTGTTTACGGCCCTTAGAAGGCCCATTGTTTCTACGACCCATAGGAGGCCCATGTTAACTACAGTAAATATGTAGCCCATTGTTAATGTGGCCTAGTTTTAAAAAATAGGTTATTCTGGCCACTAGCAAACTGCGGAAAAAGAACTGCACTGACTATAAGAAAACAAATAAACAAGACAACGGAAATAAATAAGCAAGCAACTTACGCTCGGCTATCACGGCTATTACACATATTACATTCACTAGGCATCAAAGTTTGCCACAAGTGCAAATATAGGGAACACAGCAACATATAAATGCTGCAGCAAAACAAGTCCAGAACTGAAATCACTTCAAAAGAGCTCAAGAAACAATATCCTGGGTACCCATAATGCTGGCAAGATGCTTAGCAAGCTTATTAACTTTCTCTCGTTTGGCGCTTAAATCCTCCAGCACTTGCTGTTGCACCAAAAAGTATACATCCGAATTCTGCAGGGACTTCCTCAGTCCTTCAGCTTCCTGTCGCATAACATCTGATTGATGTCTTTCAACCCGAAGTTGAGACTCAAGAAGACGAACTGATTCAGGCAGCGAGTTCGAAGAGCTGGTGCCAGCATTAGTAGCCAGTAACTCGAACACTACATCAAGACATGACTTTGGGGTTGTCTCAGTGTCTTCAATATAGTTTTTATCAGCTTTCTTGGAGAACAACAGGGATGTCTCACTATCTTGAACCTGATTTTCATTACTTCCTTTACCATTGCATAATGGAGTACTCTTCTCCAATATTTTATCCGCGTTCTAAAGGAGAAACAAACAAACACATCACAGGTTTACAATGTAGTATATGAAACTCATTTTGGTATACTAGTTCAGTAGTAAGGTGGACATGATAACATCATGAAACAAACATATATCTATGTAGTATGGTCACTGTATGGTCTATATCATTCTAGTTTGTGTTGCCAAATCAAGATAGATATAGTTCAAATCATATCTATTTAAGACAAAGCAGCATAGACAGAATATAAGTTGGGGAACTACACACCAATAACAACACTTGTAATGTGCATGGCATGAGAACATAACTGTTTATTAAATTGAAACTGAAATCAACATAGAGCAAGTTACAACAGCAAACACGTTAAAGAAACAGGTTTAAAACATACCTGTTGCGCCATTGGAGTTTCAATTGCATCCTTCAAATTTGAAATTAGTTGGTATGAGTAAATACAGTGATGCAAGAGCAAAGTAGTATGAACCATAGCTATGGAACCTGACCTGAGAACAATTCTTCTTCTGCTTTAAGCGTTGACTTGGGGTTTGGAGTGGTGGTCCTCGTGCTTTGGGCACTGCAGTTGCCTTACTATCTGCTCGTGTTTGGGTGCTCTGTGGTGGAGACGGTGTTGTGTCAACGGGAACTGGGTTACTATCTGCTGGGGTTGGGGTTAGAAGGGGTGTAGCTGGTTCTCTGTCCAACTAGGTAGGGGTACGATCTGCGTGAGTCTGGGTTATGTGTGGTGGGGCTGGTTCTTGGGCAAGTACAACCGTGGTTCTATCTCCATCGATAGGTAGCATGATCTTTTCTGAAGACCATGTTTTTACTCCCACAGATACTGCCATCACCCCCTCCAATTGAAATGGCTGATAAACAAGAAAAGTAATTGAATGTACAGACATTGTAAGATAGACAGGTGAAATGGATAGTAGGGAAGAAAACAGGGCATGAAATAATTCTCATTTATGTTGTCTAACCAAAAAGAATAGCAGGACATAATTTCAAATATATGATGGCTAATTAAACAGGATAACATGACACAATTTCATATGTATGATGACTAACTAAACAGGATAGAATGACATACTTCAAAATATGATGACTATGTAAACAGGATGACATGATATAACTATACAATGTGTCTATTAAAGTGGTTGCCATGCCATAAATCACAAACATGCCATCGATGGAAACATGATGGCATGATATAATTCACGGATAGAATGACATAATTCAAAATATGATGACTATGTGAACAGGATGAGATGATATAACTATATTATGTCTTTAGAAAATGGGTTGGCATGCCATAATTCAGATACATGCTGTCTATGTAAACATCATGGCATGATATAATTCAAATATATGATTTATATACTAAGGAAGTGAGCAGAGGGCAATCGCATATATGATGTGTCAACTAAGGAGATGGCATTCAATATCGTGTATATGATCTAAAAACTAAGCATTGCAATACAACATATGCATGATATGAGTAATATAACCCTGGCAAGTTTGAGCATACACCTTAGGGGGATAATAGGACTAGTCATCTGCCTATGAATCCTCCTCTGAAGAGCTATCTGTAACCAACAACATATCTGCTTCACCAGGTAGCATTGTCTGCTCTGAAGACCTTATTTTCACTCCAGATTTCTCCATCACCAATTCAAATGGCTGATGCACAGGAAGAGCAGTTGAATATACAAACATTGTCGACAAAAGCAATGAGAAATACAAAGAAAGGACGACATGATATAATTCACATATATGACGCTTGGCTAAACAGCATGGCATTGCATAGTTCACATATATAATGCCTTGCAACAAGATATCATTGCATAATTCACATATATAATGTCTTGCAAAAAGATGGCATTGCATAATTCACATATATGGTAATTAGACACTAAACAGGTGGCATTCACACAAATCATGTCTAAACTAAGCAAATGACATCTTTGATGTATACAGTAAGCAATGCAAGGCACCATATGCATGATATTACCAACATCAGCATGCCAAGTTAGAGAGAAGACCTCATGGGGTAAATAGGAGTGGTCTTATGTTTCTGAATCCCGCTCAGAACAGATATCTTCCTCTTGATTACAATCCTAAATGGGTGGAGGGGGGCTGCCTTTGCGCCCACCATGGATCGACGTCTGCATGAAATTTTATTGCCATGCAAGGCTCGTCTCTTTTTCTCTACATGTTCAGTTCCATTGTGTACAATAACTGACATGCATATGAATAAAACATAGTGAGATTATGTAAGGTGTGCATGCACAAATCCAGAGTGAAGGTAGCAAACTATGGATAGACCCAAAACCATGATAGCAGGCAGATAATAGCTTTAGTTAAAAAATACAGATAATGGCTCCTTTAATGTTTGTTTGCACCCAACATGAAACTCGTAGTAGACACCTGAGATTAACCAGATAGTAGACAGATAGTACTGATTGTTGTCCCAATATGTACCCCACAACCATTTAAAAACTCAAGTTTCAGCATAAGTTTGGACCTGAGTCGGAGTCTAATAGGTGAACATGACAATAAAGTAGCATGTCATCATATTAAGCAATGCATAACGTAAGCAGACACGGAAGAGTGTGACCTCTATTGCGGACCCGTGTAGTCCTCAAGGTCATCTGCTCAGTTGATGATGGTAATGCAGTTGTCGTGGTTGCCGGCGGCAGGGAAGAAGATCTGAGGCGGCGAAAGACAGTCTGGAGAGCGGATCCCTGTTGTGGTGAACCCTTCCGTTGTTGGAGCAGCTGAGCTGGGGTGGAACATAGCACCGCAGGAGCAGGACAAAGATACACAAGGTTTTCTTTGGAACATATCTGTAACAGAAGTAATTTTGTAAGGGCTTGTTTGAATTTGAGGATTCTAACAATGCAGGGATAGGAAATAGAAAGGAATAGGATAGGAATGCACGTGCAAAACAAAGAATTTAAAACACAGGATTTCTGCCAATCTGGGTGTTTGGTTCACAAGAATTGGAAGATCACAAGATGCAAAGAAGCATGGTGAGATTAAGTCAAACCACAAGAAGTGTACAACCTCTTTGGCGAACCATGTCGATCTCAGCGTGATTGGGTTGGCCGGTGAGGATGCTCCGGCTGACTTGGCTGTCGAAGGAGGGGAAGAAGATCTTAGGCGTCTGGAGATGGAGCCCGAGGTACTGCTCCGCTGTGATGGAGGGTTTCGTCGTTGGAGCAGCTCCGGTGAGTTATACGACACTGAGGCTGAAGCAGGACAAGAGAGACAACGTTACCTGAGTGGAATTCTAATAGCATCTCCAATAGATGACGAAAATACATAACCACAAAGTGCTAGATGTATACATCAGCCGCTCATCTCTGAACTTAACTGTCAAAATTGAATTTAACTGTCGAAACTGAACTTAACTATCCAAACTGAATTTTGTTGTCGAAACTGAATTTTACTGTCGAAACTGAACGCACTAGAGGTGAGGCGACACGTCAGTCGACTGAATTTTTCATCTCTCGTCAGTCAATGTTGCAGCCGTTGGATATGAAATCAAGGGCCTGCAGTTCATCTTCAACCTCCACCCCCCTGAGCCGCCAGCCACCACCAGCTAAACAGCCACCCCCGCCGCCCGCGGCCGGCGGTGCGCCGCCCCGCCCGCCCCGAAAACACTCCCCACCACCGGTCTGCCGCTTCCCCGGCCATCCCTGTACCCCTCCCCCCCCCGTGCCGAGCTTTTTCTCCGGCGATCCCCACGCCACCGCCCCACCACCGTCGGCGACCACCGCCCCCACCCTGAACCCTAAGATAGATAGTGGGGTACCTCTCTGGCGAGCCCCCCTCCCCGCTGCGGCTGGTTCTTCCTTAACTCCGGCAAGCCCCCCCCCCCCCCTAAAAATCGACTGACCCAAAAGTCGATTCAGTCGACTGAAGTGTAGCTAAATCGAAGCAACATCGCAAGCAAGAGCAAGAGCGAGAGCAGCAGCGCGAGCAAGATCAAGAGCAAGAGCAAGAGCAGACCAGGCAGGGGACCAAGAGCAAGAGCACAGCAGCAGCACGAGCAAGAGCTAAAGCAGCAGCAACTCCTACTGATGTGGACGTCGCGCCGAGGGAGCGACACCGTGGAGGAAGTGGCCGGCGAAGCCCACGTGGATGGAGCGATTAGGCGATTAGTGTACAACCTATTTGGTGGCGCCGATTAGGCCGCAACTTCATCCGAGGAAACGGTGATGATGATGCTCTTCCGGTGGATGCAGGTGAAGACGACGGTGTGGGAATGGAGGTGGCGCGAAAGACGAGGGGAATGTCAGGGCAGCTCCTTGGAGGTGGAGGACGGGGTGGCTGAACCGGCGGGACGACCAGATCAATGATGGATCCTCATCCGGTACGGTGGATGAGGGATATCGAGGTGTTGTTGTGGACGACGTCGTCGGGGAAGAGGCTCCGGCTGGGTGGCGGACGAAGGAGGGTGTGGGGCTTCACGGGTTTTGCCAGCCTCGGTGTACGAATGGGTGGGCGGATGGGATGGGAGTGGGGAACCATGGCATAGGGACGCGCTTCTCCGAAATGTGGGGTAAGTTACGAAAGTACCCCCACCGATTTGAGGCGGTTCTTTCGGTTCAGGGGTAGCACGGGCATTTCGCGTGTCGGGATTTCACAGGAGGTGGGAGTTTTCGCGCGCATTGTAATTTTGGTATAGCAAGGCGCAGGTTAGGACGGAGGGAGTTGTCGGAGCACAATGAGACAAAGATATATCTTAAATATTTCGGGCTAACAAGGCACGGGTTGAAATTTCCAGACAAGCTGTCGGTGTCAAAACCGGCGGATCTCGGGTAGGGGGTCCCGAACTGTGCGTCTAGGCGGATGGTAACAGGAGACAAGGGACTCGATGTTTTTACCCAGGTTCGGGCCCTCTCGATGGAGGTAAAACCCTACTCCTGCTTGATTAATATTGATGATATGGGTAGTACAAGAGTAGATCTACCACGAGATCAAAGAGGCTAAACCCTAGAAGCTAGCCTATGGTATGATTGTTGTTCGTCCTATGGACTAAAACCCTTCAGTTTATATAGACATCGGAGAGGACTAGGGTTACACAGAGTCGGTTACAATGGGAGGAGATCATATCTGTATCGCCAAGCTTGCCTTCAACGCCAAGGAAAGTCCTATCCGGACACGGGTCGAAGTCTTCAATCTTGTATCTTCATAGTCCAGGAGTCCGGCCAAAGGTTATAGTCTGGCCATCCGGACAACCCCTAATCCAGGACTCCCTCAATAGCCCCTGAGCCAGGCTTCAATGATGACGAGTCCGGCGCGCAAGTTGTCTTCGGCATTGCAAGGCTGTTTCCTCCTCCGAATACTTCATAGAAGATTTTGAACACAAGGATAGTGTCCGGCTCTGCAAAACAAGTTCCACATACTGCCATAGAGAGAATAATATTTACCCAAATCTAGTCTGCTGACGTATTCCGCAGCGTGACATATCACCACGGCCAGGCCTTTATTCGAATCGTTTTTACTGTCCCACCTCATCGCGTTTTGTGAGGCGGTTTCCTTGGCACGTCCTATTAAAGCAGAGATCGTGTCCCCTTTATTTACGGGATTCTCATCAATACGGACGTGGGTAACGCAGTCGTGCCCGTTGGTATGTTTTCTCGATGAAAGGCGAGTCCCAAACGGTCACGGGGAGGGCCCTTGGTATTCAACCTCTTATAAAGAGACCAGGGCCTTACTCCTTTCTTTCAATCTCAAACGAGTTTGCCCTTCGCCTCGAGTTCCAACACCCAAGGCTCCATATTTCAGGCGCTTCAGACCTGTCAACAATGTCCGGTTCCGACCTTCAAGGCTGATGGATGCCTTCCTCCGTCATGGAGGAGGACGTGCTAAAGCTGAGAGAGGCCAGGTTCTTGACCGGCGAAATTTCGCATAGGTTGCCTGTGCAAGGGCAGGTCATTCCCACTCCCAAGCTTGGTGAGAGCGTGGTGTTTGTGTCTCACTTCCTTCGGGGGCTAGGCTTCCCGATGGACCCCTTCGTGAGGGGGCTCATGTTTTATTATGGGCTGGAATTTCACGACCTGGCTCCGGAGTCCATCCTCCACATCTCATCATACATCGTTGTGTGCGAAGCCTTCCTCCGCACTTCTCCTCACTTCGGATTGTGGCTCAAGACCTTTAAAGTAGAACCGAAGATGATCGAGGGACAGCACGTGGAGTGCGGAGGCGCGATTATAAGCAAGAATGCTGACGCTCCATGGCCCAAGGGCCCTTTTCAAGAGGAGTTCAGCTTATGGCAACGAGAGTGGTTTTATATCACAGCTCCCAGGGGCACCAAGTGGGTGGCACCGCCTGCTTTTCGCTCGGGTCCCCCACCACAGCTAGCATCATGGGTTAATAAAGGGCTAGACTGGGGGCCATCCAAGGACGTGCCTTTGTTGCATGGCCGTATTCGAGATCTCCTAGAAAGAGACATCAGGCTGGTCGTAGTGGCGCAGGTCATGTTGATTCGCCGAACCCTGCCCTGCAAACGTCGCCCCTCCGCCTGTGGGAGTTCAATTCGGAGGGACCACGAGCTCTCCAACATTTTATGGGCGCGATGCCCATGGATATGTACAATTTGTTCTTTGGATCACAAGCAATGTGTCCGGACTCGACCGAGGACGCAGGTCTTAGCTGCAATCACCCGGACACTCAAGTAAGTAGCCCCGTACCCGGACACCCTATCCGTATTTTTATCATAAAATTGTCCTTAAAAGAACTGTCCCTTAAGCAGGAGTGGATAGCGAAAGCGAAGCTAATCAGGTGTCCGACCCCCTCCCTGAGACCACGCCGGATCCCTTGCTGACCAGGATGCTGGAGGTCGTGCCTTTGGAAGAAGGCGAAGGGGGGAACAAGGAAGCTACCGCCTCCTGGAAGGAGGCTGTCATGAAAGGAGGAATCGAGAATTCCTGTACCCAGGGGAAGAAGAGGACCGCCTCTGAAGAGTTGGAGACCATGGTCTCAAAGCGGGGGAAGAAATCTTCATCAGAGGGTCCTGCGCCGGGGGATGCCTCGGCCGTACTGTGCCCCCAAGGGGATCAGCCCTCCACCGAGCCATAAGTAGAGAGGGGAGTTTGAAATGAGAGACATCCCTGTTTTATTTCTGAGGAAAATAACCAAAATTTTACCTTGTAGTTCGGATCTCAGCCCTTCTCAGTAGAGCTCATCTTCAGGGGATCTTCTTCCGGAGATGATGGAGAGCGGCACGCCACCCCCTGCCGTACCACCTTGTGAGGCGGGCGACCCTGAGGTGTCGTCACGGAGGGTTTCTCCGAATCCGGCAGGGCCGGAGGGTAGCCGTATGCCCCCCAAAGCCCTCCGTGTCCGGCCTTCGAAAGAGGCCATCGGGCGAGTCCGGCGCAGTCTGGTGCATGGTCGGAGGAGTTGAAGGATCTGCTCGGGCGAGCGTCTATCTCAGAAGAACACCGTGCGTTGATGGGTATGGTGATTGAGAGGATTGCATCCGCGGAGAGCGGATTGCACGAGGCCGTCGGGAGTTTACTGACAGGTTTTGAGGTACGCAAAATGATGTACCTTTTGACAGTTCCGCATAGATAAGATGCGTCCTGTATAGATAGAAGCCCCTGAGACTCTGCGCGTTGTCAAAAATGACGGCGCACAGAGGATTATAACCCCAGGTATAATTTGTCGCCCTTCCCATGCAGGTGGCGAAGTGTCCGGTGGCTAGCCGGACTGATGAATTTGCTGAGCTAAAGCAGCAACTTGACGTGGCAGATGCCGACATCGCGCTTGTGAACAAGCGGCTTGATGAGGCACAAGGTATGTAATTTCTCCGGAGACACCAGGTAAGAGGAGCTTGATGCTCGTATCTTACAACATGTGTGCTTGATGCAGATGGTGCCACTTCCATGGAGAACCTTCGGGCCGAACTTGCCCGAGCCAAGGAGCAGGCCAGGAAAAGCGATGCGGCGGCCTTAAAGGTGGCTGAAGAGCTGAAAGCCGAACAGGCTTCTCACTGCCGAAGCAAGAAGGAAATAGCCGAGATGGCTGTAAAGTTGAAGAGCGCTGCCGACCGCTGCAAGGTTCTTGAAAAAGGAGACCGAGCGGAACAGACGGACCTGGAGAAGGCCATTACCGAGGCCAAGGATGCTCGCTCTGCTATGAGAGCTATGAAGGAGGAGCTACGTCAGGCCGGAGATATCGCGGCTGGAAATCCCTTTGTGCTGCGGAGGAAGTTCAAGGATCCTAAGTATGCTTCGCTAGACCGGTTGTGGAGTACGGTGGACACTTATCTTGATTCGGCAGCGAGTGCCGCGGACGCGGCCGAACACTTCCGAGATAAGGAGGATCACGAAGTGGAAAAGCTTTTTTGGTCGCAGTTCCACAATCCAGAGCGTCCGCTTCCATTAACCGATTGTCTGGCCGAATGGGCGGAGCTGAGTAGGTTATCCGGACTCGCCATGAAGTATGTCGTGAGTCATCTGTGGTCGGAAATGCCCGAGCCGAAGAGCTATTTTATCTTGGTGCAACAGTTCCTTGGTGCGGTACCGCATATCGATGTAGGGAAGAGGTCAGCATGCATAGAGGGTGCGCGGATGGCACTTGCCCGTGTCAAGACATACTGGGCGGAGATGAAGGCTACCGCTGTTGCAACCCAAGACTCGGACGGGGGCCGAGTACCTGCCGAGCACTATTTTCAGGAAGTTCTGCAGGGCGCTCGTTTAATAGAGACGTAGTGCTCGAAGGATATTATGTTTGAATAACATGTATTATTGTAAAACAAAGTTTGGATGTAATATATAAAAGCTTTTTATACTTGTGCCTTCAAGAATTGAGATACCTCCTGTGCGGCCGTTAATGTATATGTGTATATAACCTGAAAGATGGCAGTCCTCGGCTTCAGCGCCCACGCATATAATGCGGGGGTGTTCGCAGAAGGCGCATTTTCACACTTGATCCAACGTCTTGGTCCTATGAAGGAGGTGATAGCGCAGTGAACTAGGCAACCGGACTATAATGCTTTATCACTTTCACTTAGCCATAGGAGTTTGACAGTGGGGCTACTATACAGCCCCTAGTGGCACCGCGCTCACCCGAATTCGGGGCGCATGTGTGCCTGGCCGGGAAACGGCCCTTCGTTAATACGGAGGAATCCTAAAGATTCCGGCAGGTCATCGAGTGGTTAACCAGTCTCACGCTATATCATGACAGTCAGTTTTCGGCCTTGTCTACTGAGGTGCTCTCCTGGCTGAACCTGGGCACAATTGCAGTAGTTCTCCTGGTGCCGCCTTAGCCGATAGAGCGGAACGTAAGGCAGCAAAATACAGGAGCCGGGCAAACCCAACATTTGACCAAAGACATGATTCGGAGCTGATGCATATAAGGCCAAACTCGCGACGCCGAACACTCCCTAAGGTATTCGGTCTTTTATGAAAACGGATGGAGCGGCGCCCTTGGTTATAAGCCCCTGATGTCCAGGTACGTGCAAAACTCTGACGTGGCCACATGCCAAAACGCCAGCCTCCTCCTCGGCTATACAGAGAATCCAGGGATGTGTATCAACAAGAGACAGTAAAAAAGGTTTACGCAGGGTCTTAATCTAAAAAGAATCCTGGAGACGGGTCCCTGCTGCACGTCTATGCCCGTGTCTCCGTTGTGCCGTGTCCTGGACGGGCGTAGCATGGTGTTCATCTGTAAAAGAGAGGAACTTAGCTGCAGAAAAAGAATAGTAGCGCGGAATGTACGCTGTACTAGATAAACAATGTATAACTTAAGATGGGTAAAATGGAGCCTTATTGTCGTGTATTTTACATACGCGAAGCCCCTTGTATAGGGGTGTATGGCTACTAAACCTTTATCCATTATATTTTTGCTCCGGACTCGCCGAGCCGAGCCCATGGTCTTGATGACCAGGTAGATGCTTTTTTTGGTGAAGCTGTTTTAATGCATGGCTGTCAAGGCAGCCGCATATTCTTTCGCACTCGAGGGACACTTAATATTGCCCTTTAGTGATATGATGCCTCGTGGACCGGGCATTTTGATCGTAAGAGATGCATAATGCGGTATTGCGTTAAAGCGGGCGAAAGCCTCTCGTCCCAGTAGTGTTTGATAGCTACTTGAAAATGGGGCGATGTGGAAGGTTAGCTTTTCATGGTGGAAGTTATCGGGGGAGCCAAACATAACTTCTAGCCTAAGAGAACCCAGGCAATGGGCATCCGGGCCTGGCGTTACTCCTTGAAAGGAAATATTGCTATGGTGAATTCATGTTGGGTCTGTCCCCAATTTGCGGATTGTGTCCTGATATAGCAGGTTTAAACCACTGCCGCCGTCCATCAGGACGTTTGTAAAGCGGAGTCCGTCGATTATTGGATCTAAAATCAAGGCAGTCCCGCCTGCACTCCGGATACCTCTAGAGTAATCCTGATGGTCGAAGGTGATCGGTTTTAACAACCAGTGACGAGACTCCTTTGGGACAGGCCGTATGGCGCGTATCTCTGTAGGCGCCACTCCTTTTGTCACGTGAAGTAAGTTTACTGTTTTGACTTCTTTTGGGTAATTCTTTTGTTTCCTGGTGCTTTACTTGTGGAGTTCGTCATCGTCCTCGCTTGGTGTGTCGAGCCCCCTGTGTTCGGCATTGAGTTTGCCGGATTTCTTGAAAACCCAACAATCTCTGTGGGTATGATTTGCAGGCTTCCCGGGAGTACTATGGATTTGACATATCTTGTCCAATATTTTGTTCAGGTTAGATAACTCGTCCCTGTTATCCTTAAGGGGCAGCTTTTTCTGATTCTGCCGAGAGCTTGTGAATCCGGCATTGACTGCCGTGCTCTTCGGACTGCTTCCCTTAGTCCGGTGCTGGTCCTTGTTGCGTCGCGGTTTCCCGTTTCCATCCCTGACTTCGGATGTACTTGGGTCGCTGGTGCTGCATCTTGCCAACCAGCTGTCCTCTCCCGCACAAAAGCAGGTCATGAGGCTTGTTAATGCGGCCATTGTTCTTGGCTTTTCTTGGCCGAGGTGTCTGGCGAGCAATTTGTCTCGAACTCTGTGTTTGAAAGCTGCTAAGGCTTCGGCGTCCGGACAATCGACTATCTGATTCTTTTTAGTAAGAAATCTTGTTCCAGAGTTTCCGGGCTGACTCTCCGGGCTGTTGAGTTATGTCTTAAATCGTCCGCATCCGGAGGTCGGACATAGGTCCCTTGAAAATTTGCCCGAAAAGCATCCTCGAGCTCCTCCCAACTTCCAATGGTGTTTTCGGGAAGGCTTTTAAGCCAATGCCGGGCTGGCCCTTTGAGCTTAAGGGGTAAGTATTTGATGCCGTGGAGGTCATCTCCCCTGGCCATGTGTATGTGGAGGATGTAATCCTCAATCCAGACTCCAGGGTCTATTGTTCCGTCGTACGCCTCTATGTTTACGGGTCTGAATCCCGCTGGAAATTCGTGGTCCAGCACCTCATCGGTGAAACAGAGGGGGTGTGCGGCACCCCTATATTTGGTGTGCCGTGTTGTTCAGATATTTGTTGAGTTGCATTGCTTACTAGAGCTTGCTTTCTTGGCCCGTAGATAGACCTGGCTAGGCCATCCTTTTGATGCGAATCCTTGGGTGGATCGCGTGCTGGCTTGGGTGCGGCGCTGCTTGCCGCTCTATGTTGGTCGTGAGGTTGTCTATCCGACCGGGTGGCTTCCTTGTTTTTTGATTTAGGGGGCTCTAGGGCCTCCTCATCAAATTCAGGCAGTAGCTTTCGCTTCGGATAGCTCTTTGTGTTGCGGCTGCCGCCGTATTTATCTGCGGTGTTGAGTACTTTGCTCCATCTGATTCTGAGTGCATCTTCCGCAGTTTTGAGCTTCCGCTTCTGCTTTTTCAGGCTACCCGCGGTGGCGACGAGCCTTTTGTGGAGGTTCTTCTGCTCCAGGAACTTGTCCGGCGTGAGGTCATCCGGACTGTTACCTTCGCCGGGGATGGGTTGTTCGGCTTGTTTATCCATGTTGCCCTGTTCGGACGGTTGCTCGATGGCATGTTCGTCGTCCGCCGGATCGCCCTGCTCTATGGCTGGGTCTGTATGGCTGCTGTCTCTGTCGAGGCGGGGTTTGGAGCGGCGCTTACATCGCCGCTTTGATTGCTTTTTGAGGGAACGATCCCTCGTTGCGTCCCTTTGTTCCTCGTCGTCGCTTCCTTTAGGTGTGTCCACCATGTATACATCGTGAGATGAGGTGGTTGTCCAGTGCTCTACAGGTGATGGCTCCTGTTCGTCTCCTACATCGTCGTCCATACCGTCGATGTCTTCGGAGTCGAAGTCGAGCATGTCGGTTAAATCATCGACAGTGGCTACGAAGTGGGTGGTGGGTGGGCTTTGAATTTCTTCGTCATCCGCATCCCAACCTTGCTGACCATAGTCTGGCCAGGACTCTCCTGATAAAGAGAGAGACTTTAGTGAATTCAGAATGCCGCCGAAGGGCGAGTGCTGAAAGATGTCCGCGGCGGTGAACTCCATGATAGGTGCCCAATCGGACTCGATCGGCAAGGGAGCGGGGGGTTCGGAGTCCGGAAAGGAGTCCGACACCTTGGAGCCACGGGCCTCGCAGAGAATAGGGATGGTGTTCGGCTCGATCGCCGTAGAGATTGCAGCCCCCGAGGCGGTGTCCAACCACCCGTCCTCGATTGGCGCAGTCGGCTTCGAGCTAAGGGTCGGAGCGGACACGGGTGCAGCCTCTAGAGCACTGTAAGGCGGCAGAGCTAAATCATGCCCATCATGAAATTGCGGCGCGCTCAGCTGTGGCTCGAATCCGTCGAAGATCAAGTCCCCGCGGATATCAGCCGTGTAGTTCAGACTTCCAAATCTGACCTGATGGCCAGGGGCATAGCTTTCGATTTGCTCCAGATGGCCAAGCGAATTGGCCCGTAGTGCAAAGCCGCCGAATACGAAGATCTGTCCAGGGAGAAAAGTCTCACCCTGGACCGCATCGCTGTTGATGATCGGAGGAGCCATCGGGCCTAAAAGTGACGACACAGAGGAACTCTCAATGAAAGCACCAATATCGGTGTCAAAACCGGCGGATATCGGGTAGGGGGTCCCGAACTGTGCGTCTAGGCGGATGGTAACAGGAGACAAGGGACTCGATGTTTTTACCCAGGTTCGGGCCCTCTTGATGGAGGTAAAACCCTACTCCTGCTTGATTAATATTGATGATATGGGTAGTACAAGAGTAGATCTACCACGAGATCAGAGAGGCTAAACCCTAGAAGCTAGCCTATGGTATGATTGTTGTTCGTCCTATGGACTAAAACCCTCCGGTTTATATAGACACCAGAGAGGGCTAGGGTTACACAGAGTCGGTTACAATGGGAGGAGATCATATCCGTATCGCCAAGCTTGCCTTCCACGCCAAGGAAAGTCCTATCCAGACACGGGTCGAAGTCTTCAATCTTGTATCTTCATAGTCCAGGAGTCCGGCCAAAGGTTATAGTCCGGCCATCTGGACACCCCCTAATCCAGGACTCCCTCATAAGCCTAACGTGCACTGTACCAAATCAATTCGCACTACAAATGTCATTCAGAACTTTGAATTCATGTTATGTTCAATTAAAATATTTCGCTACGTGTATAATGCATGCAACCTAGTACTCAAATGAACGTTTTAGTGCATTCCAAACGTATATACTACCGCTTCAATATGAACTAAATTTGAATTCGTTTCTCTATTTGAATAAGATCTACAATAATGATTGTTGTGAAGTCAAAGAATTTGAATTCGTTTCTCTATTTTAATAAGATCTACAATCGTCATTATTGTCAAGCTAAACCATCATTTGTGTATTATCTTCACAGCACACCACATGATTAGTCTCGACTTACATATGAACTGTGTGTACTATATGAACTCGAACTCGATTTTTTGAATCCACGTTATGTTGATTTCAAATCATAGTACATTTCAAGCTCTAGCTAGATCTTAACAAACTAAACCATGTCTCATATGTATAATGTGTTATCACATTATGTATGGTGCCCCGCCCCCTACGCCTACAAGTATTTAGATGTGAGTTGCAAACACCACACATTACCACAAATTCAAATAAAATGTGAGAATGTTCGATATATAGTATTGTTTAGATTGTTCGATATTTAGTTGTAAGCTGCAAACGCCACACATTATCACAAATTCAAATAAAATGTGAGATTGTTCGATGTATAGTATGGTTTAGATTGTTCGACATTTAGCTGTGAGTTGAAAACGCCATGCATTATCACATTATGGTATAACATGTGCAAAATCACAACACGCGTATCACCGCTATATTCATGCATGCATATGTTTAAAACACTATGATCTCCTATTCAGATATATGAATCCACTTTCATATCAAATTATGATCTTTGTTAGTCTCTTACACCCACACAATCCTCTAACCTTTGTAGCTACCACTAACTTTCTCTCGTGCATGCACACGTCCTCCTCGCCCTCCCCCTCCCTCAGCATTCTATCCATCACGCACATTCATTTTTTTTCTTTAGGTTGTTGTCCCACAGTCTCCACAACTCCTTTCCGACACACACCGATCGATACACCTCTCCAGCGATGTCTGCCTACAACATACACACGCACCTTCAATCTCCTCCTTTATGTGTCCTTGCCTCGTGTCTCTCATACAGTCCCACACACGTGTAAACTCTCGCCCCTCTTTTC
Source organism: Aegilops umbellulata (assembly GCA_032464435.1). Lineage (NCBI taxonomy): Eukaryota > Viridiplantae > Streptophyta > Magnoliopsida > Poales > Poaceae > Aegilops > Aegilops umbellulata. Next base: position 296,477,978 of record CP136060.1, read on the forward strand.
ATCGATCTCACAACCGCACACTCCTCCCCCTATCTAGCTAGTAGCTGGGCCCCTCGCACCACCTCCTAGCTCCATTTTCTCTGTCTATCCGTCTCGCCGGGCCTTATTTGCCTCTAACAAATGGACGTACACCGACTGATCTCCCACTATACATATAGCTAGCTAGGTCCTTAAAACTCGTTTTTCCCCACGCGTTGATCGATCTACCTCATTAGTTATGTCTCTCCCTTCCTCCGACAAACAATAATGGATCTACCGATCTAGTTAGGTTTGCTTACCAAACACATGGTTCCCCTTCATCATGACGGCTGTAGTTGTCCATGGATCTATCGACCAGGCTGTCCATGAAACGAGAGTGGTTGTAGGGGATGTTCCGCCAGTTGAATATATGAGCAAGTTACTACGAGATTTACTACAAAATAATCATGACGGCTATAACAGAGATTAAACTAATCATGCGGACTAGCATAGTAGATGAACATATCGAATCTAGGACACAGAGTAGAAACATGAATTCTACCACGATTTCGAACAGGAAGGACAGAAACACATATGGTGCAACGGGACCAGCACCATTGGCGTTGAGCTTGTCGCCCATGTCGTTGAGGAAGAGGTTGCCGAGGTCAGGGAAGAAGTCATCGTTGATGAATTCGTCGCTGTTAGTAGTCGCGAGAGTGCGCTCCCCAAATTTCAACAGTGCCCGCCGAATGGAGCGCAGGAGGGAGTGGCTGTAGGGGACGTTGCGGCCGCCGAATGGAGCGCAGGAGTAGCCCACAAAGCAGTGGATGGTGCTCCTACCTAGTCTCTTTTCTTATCTCTATCTCTACTACTCTTCTTTGTTTTTTATAATATACTAGTTGTAGTTGTCAAATCGAATAGTACTGCACCGTCCACTGCACGCCCAGCTGAACACGCCTCCTCGCCTCCATCAAACCCCTCCGTTAAACCCGCATGCAAACTGCGAAACCTACTCCGGCCCGCGGGAGGAAATTTTCCAGTTGCCGTTGGAGAATAATAGAGTCACGTCTAATCCATTTGAGTTAATTGCATGTATGATTCTCCCTCTATAAAAAGTTAGTTGTATCCTTAATCTTGTATTCTAAGTACTCTGTGGGTTCCACTGTTAGTACAGTGTACATGACTTGCAGGCTGGCTATAGATTCATACAGAAAGTTAAGAAGAAACAAATCCATGACTTGCAGGATTGGAGTTAGCACCGATGGCGGTTCATAGTCGTTCCGTGCTCGGGCATTGAAGTTTGTAACTATTTTAGATTAGAACATACTACTCCTCTTGTGCTAGTAGTAGAGCAGAGTCCTACTCCACTACTACTCTACTCAAGCAAGTTAGGGCATAGTAGCAGGTACTATAGGGAGTACCAATACTATGATCACTCAAGCAAGTTGTCTGACTTCGATATGACCCTACGCTGCTGGTATGTGTCTCGTAAGTCAAGCGGCATGCTGTAGTCATCATCACCTGTCCACTTCCCGCAGCACATATTCGCTTCTCCATCTTTGTCCGATCTTCCATCCCCGCTAAGGCAGCTCCCCCCTCGTTCGAAACCCAAGCACTAACAATGGCAGAACCGAGTAGCGTCCGCCGAAAGAGTGGCTGGAATTCGAGTCCCCACAGAGGTAATCAAGCTCATTGTTTCACGTGTGGACAATCTCAGTACCATGCCGCTCGCCGCGTGCTCGTCGGGGCTGTAATGTTTACTCAAAGCCCTCAGGCCGGAGCTTTTTAAGCCAGCTCCTTGCTTGCTGATGCCGCCTGATCTTCAGAAATGGCGTGTCACGCAGCATAACGGTCGTAGGGTGGCGAGCATCAACCCCCTTGACTGCGATCCGATCCCCGTCACCCTCAACTACATTAACGGTATGTACTGGGTCGGCATGAACACGTCTTGGATGGTGCTCGTCGACGGTCACGGCAGCTGGGTGCTCGTGGAGGTCTACACCCGGCGATTGATCCCCCTTCCTTCTATTAACACTGCACTGCTTTGGCACCATGGCCCAGAATACTCGTAATCTTACAGTAGCCAACATGATACCAAGTTTGATTTGCTCAAGGTTGTAATCTGCCAAGTGCCCACAAGATCTGCGAATTATAAAGACTTCAGGCTAATTGCGTTCTTCAACCATGGTCTCGCCTATCTGACAGGTCACTGCGGTAATTGGATAAATCTGCACGTCCATCGCAGGATCATACATCCTCCATGGTTCTCTGATGCCATTGAACACAAGGGCTTCATTTATGCTGTCGAGTCCTTCTATGGCTGGACGTATTGCTGGCCTACTCTAGTCATCGCTACAAACGACTGTTACAACAGTATGTTACTTTCCTATGATATCATGATGGCTTGCTTATATTACTATCAACATTTACTGAAAAAATATTCATACTCATAACATGCTGTTCTTAAGATTGACTACATCAAGAGCCCTTTTTTATTTGACTCCAACTTTTTTTAGGGTTATTTGACTCCAACTTGATATGATGTTGTAGGCCGCCTAGTGTCCCTATCCTTCCTAATCCCAGAACCTTTCAAAGAAAAGCGGCATGACAGTTGCAGGTGGTTCCTGGCTCGATCATATGACGGCGAACGATTGATGATCGTTCGCATGTACCAGACGTGTTCTTTCGCGGAATACAATCACAGTCACTGCATGGTTTTTGAGCAGCCCAGCTTCTTTGGGCCTTCAGGAATTTTTGACTGGAGGTTGGTAAGTAGCCTTGGTACACGCTCTCTGTTTGTCGGACTGAATTATCCAATTAACCAGGAGATAACCGACTGCAAGGATCATGATGGCAGCGTGGTTTCATTCATCAGGCAAAACTATGTGTACACAGCGTACCATGCGTCTCTGCATGCACCATACCCTAATATGTGCTGCCATGCTCTGCAGCCCAAAGTAGGAGAGAGGGTCGCAAGTATTAGACTTCGACCTACTGGCTGGAGTTTCCCCCGTCAGGCACCCATCTGGTTCAAGCCGTCAGCCAATCTCCACAGCTTAATAAATAGTAACGTCTAACTGAGCCAGTTAGTTAGATGCGTACACTTGGTGTAGTAGGATCTTTATTTAGTTTGATGCATACACTTGTTCTTTTTTGGTAGCCCTTTTGTTATGATGGCTGTTGTTTGGTTTGGAAGAGAGAGCTGCGTCTTCACCCTTCTGACCTGCTTACTGCTTCTGTTGCACCCCCAGCCTTGGTTGCTGCTGCTGCTGTTTTCAATGTACAATCAGTAGTATATTTTGTCTGTTGGTTGAATAAATGTGTTGTTAGAACGACAAACACAATGTTTTGGAAGTCGTTGCACGGTTCGATCCTTTAGTGCCCCGTACCGTACGTAGCGCATACTATTTTTCATACGGAACACATTTTCCACTTGTTGATAACATGCAGCCCACTGATGAAGGCCCAATAGAGAAGCCCATAATTAACTGGAAGGGAGGCTCTCACATGAATCCGGCCCAGGTACATGCTCATGATCCCCTAAACATAAATAAGTAAATAAATAAATAAAGCTAAATGCTCATGCACCAGTTCTTTAAATTCATGATTTAACAGGAGGATATTATTTCCTATGATAATGTTGTTATATTCAGTCGATATTATTCTTCGGCAAAGATAACGACGAGTCTTCTTTCTCCCAACATTTTCTTCCTGCAACCAGCGGACCCATGCAAATCATAGTCAACGTCTTAAATAGATCCGGTCCATTTTTATTTTTCAATAAGAATGTCCAACCCAGCCCAGCACATTGGCGACATCACTTTATCCTCCGCCTTGGTGCGCTCACCGCGGCGCCGCCGTCCGGCCCTGTCAACATAGTTTTTCTTTTGAAATGGTCCCTGTCAACATAGTGAATCGGGAGAGGAGTGTAGTTGTGAGTATGACAGTACGGACCCACCAGGTCCACTCCCGAACACAAGCAAGCACCTCTTTTACTACTCAGATGAACCCCTCTTTTTTTACTCTAATCCACCCTGCTGATATCTGGGACCCACATCATTTTCAACGTATAGTCAATTAACGACAGAATTGCACAATTTTTTTAGTAGTAATTCGGAGGAGCAGGCTATAAACTGGGTTGTGTGGTCTCTCTGGCCCGTCTAACAACATGACCAGCCCAGCAGTTTCTTCTTTGGGAAAATAGGTAGCCCAGTATTTCTTTTTGAAGAATACCCAAGCTAGGCCTATTTGTTTTCTCCGACTTACTGGGCTGCAAATCTTTCAAGAAGAGGAGGGATGCATTCCGGCCTGGCCAAAGAGTATGGTCAGTGTCTGTTAAAAGTAATATCAAAAGGGATTGAAAATTCCAAAAAAATATAGCAAATGGGATATTAGTTTCTTTTTTTGTTTTTCTTCTTCACTCATATCTTATACGCATTTCATTGGATTTAACATGACATAGTACTAATTTAGTTTTAAATTTGATTAAGTATGGCTACTAATTTTTGTATTAAGAATATTTTGTTCCCCAGCAAAAATTTGCGAATGTTCAAAATTTCCCACATATTTAGTTAATTTTTTAAACCCTGGTACTGACCAGAAAATGGGCAGCAATACTAAAAATGGAAAACGGGCTGCAATAAATTCCATATGAATTAGAAAATGAGTAAAAATTATAAAAATAATAGCAAATGGTTTGTACAATCCATAGATTTCGAGGCTGACTTGTTTACGCAAGGCTTTGTGAGTCAACACACGATTATAGCAGCAGTGATAGTTGGATGTCCATCCAACGGCCGACGTGCTTCTTCAATCTCTGATCTTCCTGCTCCAGCCGCCTAAACTAGCTCCGGCGGGACTGCCTGCTCCCTCCTCTTGTGGCCCGCTGTGATGCCGCGCAGGCTTCCCCGGCCCACCCTACTCCCTCCGCTGGTCTGGCCGCACGCAATCAACCGCATCCACTGCCGCATCTTCCCCGGCTCCGCGTCGTCCCCTTCCTAGGCCTCGCCGTCGTCCACCGCCTTAGTGCTCTCGGCGCGGCATGGTCAATGTGGTCAACGACCGACTTCCATCGGAAGAGTACTGTACGTGGAAAGGCTGACAGCTGGGTCCAGGGCCACAACCCAGTTTTTTTGTGATTTGCCAAGTAAGTCGCTTTGTCAGGCCTGTTGGGCTGCAAATCTTTCAAGACGAGGAGAGCTTTCATTCGGCTGGCCGAGAAAATGGCCTATCAGTAATGAGAAATGGGCTGTACATTTTTAAAACACATCAAACCGACAATTAGTTACAAATTTCTTTTTTTCATTTCGACATTTTAAATTGCATTGATTTTTATGCGTGGACAATTTGTTGGATTATATATTGATATATATTTATTTTTAAAATCAGTTTGAACGTGACACAAAATTTTGGGATTAAAAACAGTTCGGACCGCGCCGAAATATGCAAAATTTCGTATAATTTTTTAACCGTGGCCACAATATGGGCTGTAATGCTAACAAAAAGAATATGGGCTCCAAAAAAACCTCAAGAATTAGCAAATGGGTTGTAAATTATTAGAAATAATGGCGGATGGGTTGTATGATGTTTTCCACAGATTTGAGGCTTTCCTAAAAAAGGTTGACGCACAAGCAGTGACTGTTGGATGTCCATCCAACGACCATCGTGCTTCTTCAATCTCTGCTCTTCCTGCTCCATCCGCTCAAACAAGCGCCGCGGGATTGCCTGCTCTCTCCTCCCCGTGGCCGGCTGTGCTGCCGCGCAGGCCTCACCGCCCCACCATACTCCCATCGCTGGCCTAGCCATCCCTCTACTCACCCACACCTGCTGTTATTCTCCGGCGAGGGCAGACGAACCAGTAAACCCTCGTATAGTCTTACTCCCCTCCGCATGGGAAACAACTGTCGAGTCTTCCCTGCCTCCGTTTCATTCCCTTCCTAGGCCTCGCCGTCGTCCACCGCCCTGGTGCTCTCGGCACGGCCTGGTCAACATGGTCAACAACCGACATGCATCTGAAGTGGACTATACGTGGAGAGGCTGACAGCTGGGTCCACGGCCGCACGCAAGGAAATGCCTCCTTATTACGCGCAAAATAATGATTCCTCCACCTGACATCTGGGACCCACCGAAAGGGCCTCTGTATTTCATGAAAAAAAGTTACCGCCGCTGACAGCTCGGACCCACCAGCTATATATTCGCACGCAAGGAAGTGCCTCCTTATTACGCACAAAAAAATGAATACTCCCCCTATTAGCTGGGACCCAGTATAGTGGCAGGCTGACTTGTGGGCCTACTAAGTTGACGGGGATGGAGGACTTTGTCAACTTAGTCAATATGCACGATTCTAGCTCCAGTGACCGTACGATGTCCATCCAACGGCCGTAGTGCTTCTTCAACCTCTGGTCTTCTTGCTCCAGCCGCCCAAACTAGCGCCGGTCGTGCCTCGTGCTCCTGCCTCGCGTGGCCGGCTGTGTTGCCGCGGAGGCCTCACCGCCCCTACTACTTCCACCGCTGGCCAGGCCATCCCTTCACTCACCCACACCCCCTGTTATTCTATGGTGACGACGGCCTCACACCGCACCCGAACCAGTGAACCCTCGTACTCCTCTCCGCGCGGGCTTCCGCTGCCGCGTCTTCCCCAGCTCCACGTCGTCCCCTTCCTAGGCCTCGCCGTCCTCCACCGCCCTGGTGCTCTCGGCACGGCGTGGTCATCATGGTCAAGAAACGGCTTGCATCGGACGTGGACTGTACGTGGAGAGGCTGACAGCTGGGTCCACGACCACAGGAAGGAAGTGCCCCCTTATTACGCGCAAAATAATTATTCCTCCACCTAACAGCGGGGACCCACCGGACGGGCCACCGTATTTCACGAAAAAATGTTTCCCCATGACTGCTGGGACCCACCAGCTACATCTTCGCACTCAAGGAAGTGAGTCTGGGAAAAAAAAAACGATTCGCCCCCTAACTGCTGGGACCCACTAGCTACATCTTCGCAGGCAAGGAAGTGCCTGACAGGTGGGACCCACCTGGTCGAAGCGTACGTAGTGTTGTCATTCTGGTCTCGAACGTGTACGTACATACTGGTCGATGTAGAGGCACGCACGTGTCGTAGTAGAGGCGCGCACGTAGCATGTACACGTATGTACATCGGCTAGTGTGCAAGAAACAAAATACGGCCACGTACGTACATACGGGCAGGGTCTCGAACGCCTACTCGCGCATACGTACGGCCAGGGTTCGTGTACATGGCTGGGTCGGAACGGAGAAACTGCGTCGTTTTCGTGTTCATGGGGAGGCACCGGAATGCATCATGTTCATCGGGAGGCAACGGAACGCGTGGGAGCCAACCGGCTTGGACGGAACAGCCGATGGAAACGAGGCCTGGCGTACTTCAGAACGGAGGAAACAACCTTGTGGTTCACCGCCACGGTCGAAACGGATCCTGTTCATCGGGAGGGGTCTGGCGTACAACAAAACGGAGGAAACGGACCTCCTACGGTCAAAACGGGGGTCTTGTTGATCGGGATGGGGCGTGGCGTACCGCAAAACAGAGGAAACGGACTTGTGTTGGAGCGCTACGGTCGAAACGGGGATCCATTTCATATGGAGGGGTGTGGCGTACTGCAAAACGGGACTCCACGGGATACTATTCATCTCCACCGTCGACACCCTCCAGCCTCCATGGGCCATTGTTCATCCACCGCCGACCTCCTCCAGCCTCCACCTGCGACTGCTCATCCACGGGCTCCTGTTCATCCAGCCTCCACCGCGCTCTACTCCACCGGCTACTGTTCAACCAGACCTCTCCACGGGCTCCTGTTCAACTACCCCTCCACGGGCCACTGTTCATCCAGCCCTCCACCATCTATTGTTCATCCAGCCCTCCACGGGGTGGTCCTGTTCATCCTGCCCTCCACGGGGTCCCGTTCATCCAGCCCCAACAAGCTCGATCGATCGGGGTCCTGTTCATCCAGAGGCAACACCACGGGGTCCTGTTCATCCACCCCCACCGGGAACTGTTCATCCACCGCCCCAGCAACGCTCACCGTTCATCCAGAGGTAGCATCGATCGGCTTCAGTTAGCAGAAGTAGCGAAGGAATCGCTCGATCGGGTTCAGTTAACAGCAATCGATCGATCGCCCGGGTTCAGTAAGGAGTAGCCTGCAATGCAATCGCTCGGGTTCAGTTAGAGCCCAACGCCTCGCTCGGGTTCAGTTAGAGCCCAACGTCTCGCACCCACGCGCGTGCGTGTATGAGAGAAACGCGCATCGCTCGGCCCCGACCACCCACCCTAACAGGGAACACCCCGATATTTTCCTCGCCCTCGCTTCTACCACAGTTTTTTCTGTCATGGACGGCCCAAAGAATGTCATGCAGCTGCGTCTCTGGCACGCCCAGGATGAAAAGCCCACGTTTTGTCATGATTTTTTGTCATAGAAGTAGGACCCCACCACATCTATGATGATACTGGGTTTTGTCACAATTATCGTCATAGAAGTGTCATAAGTATGACAGAAAAAAATTTCGTTCGGCCCAAAATGTCACGGATGTGTCTTTTTTTGTAGTGATACTGGTCGATGTAGAGGCGCGCACGTGTCGTAGTAGAGGCACGCACGTAGCCTGTACATGTACATACAGCGGCCAGGGAGCAAGAAAGTAAATACGGCCACGTACGTACATACGGGCTGGGTCTCGAACGCCTACTCGTGCATACATACGGCCAGGGCTCGTGTACATGGATGGTTCGGAACAGAGAAACTGCGTCGTCCTTGAGGGAGTCCTGGATTTGGGGGTCCTCGGACAGCCGGACTATATGCTTTGGCCGGACTGTTGGACTATGAAGATACAAGATTGAAGACTCCGTCCCGTGTCCGGATGGGACTCTCCCTGGCGTGGAAGGCAAGCTTGGCAATTCAGATCTATAGATCTCCTCCCTTGTAACCGACTCTGTGTAACCCTAGCCCCCTCCGGTGTCTATATAAACCGGAGGGTTTAGCCCGTAGGACAACAACAATCATAACCATAGGCCAGCTTCTAGGGTTTAGCCTCTACAATCTCGTGGTAGATCAACTCTTGTAATACTCATATCATCAAGATCAATCAATCAGGAAGTAGGGTATTACCTCCATCGAGAGGGCCCGAACCTGGGTAAACATTGTGTCCCCCGCCTCCTGTTACCATCCGCCTCAGACGCACAGTTCGGGACCCCCTACCCGAGATCCGCCGGTTTTGACACCGACATTGGTGCTTTCATTGAGAGTTCCACTGTGCCGTCACCAAAAGGCTTGATGGCTCCTTCGATCATCGGCAACGATGCAATCTAGGGTGAGGTTTTTCTCCCCGGACAGATCTTCGTATTCGGCGGCTTCGCACTGCGGGCCAACTCGCTTGGCCATCTGGAGCAGATCGAAAGCTACGCCCCTGGCCGTCAGGTCAGGTTTGGAAGCTTAAACTATACTGCCGACATCAGCGGAGACTTGATCTTTGACAGATTCGAGCCCACGTCAGGTGTGCCGCACAGTCACGACGAGCATGACTTAGCTTTGCCGTCGGACGGTGTTCGGGAGATCACACCTGTGGCTACTCCGGCTCTCAATCCGGAGCAGATTGCGCCGTTCGAGGACGGGTGGATGGACCCCGCCGTGGAGGCCACACACTCAATGGCGATAGAGTCGAACACTGACTTCACCTCGTACGAGACCCGTGTTGCCGAACCCTTGGATTCGTCCCCTGCCGCGGGCCCTGAACCACCTGCGTCAGTGCCTATCGAATCTGATTGGGCACCGATCATGGAGTTTTCCTTTGTAGATATCTTTCAACACTCGCCCCTAGGTGACGTGCTGAATTCATTAAGGTCTCTCTCCTTGCCAGGAGGCCCTTGGCCGAACTGTGTCCGGCTTGAGTTGGAAGCGGACGACGAAGATATTCGATCCCCACCCACCACCCACTTAATAGCCACTTTCGAAGACTTAACCGACATGCTTGATTTCGGCTCCGAAGACATCAACGGTATGGACGACGATGTAGGAGAAGAACAGGAACCACCGCCCACAGGGCACTGGACTGCCACCTCATCATATGATATATACATGGTGGACACCCCCAAATATATCGATGGCAAGGCAACAGAGGATAATCCCCTCGAGAAGCAATCTAAGCAGCGGCGTCAACGACGCCGCTCTATGCCCCGCCATAGCAAAAGCGGTGATACGGGCACAAGAGGCAATAACGTTGCGGATAGTGCCGAAGACAAAGACAATCCCCTCCAGCCAGGCCTCGAGCGGGAGGATGGGCGAGCTAGCCCTAAGGAACAGGCAGTAGACGGAGAATCAGAGGATGACAATTACATGCCTCTCTCTGAAGACAAGGTGAGCCTCGGCGACGAACAATTTATCGTGTCTGAGGATCTCGTCGAACAGGAGCGCTTCAAGTGCCGGCTTATAGCCACAGAAAAAGCCTGAAGAAAAAGCAACAGCAGCTTCAAGCTGACCAAGATCTGCTAGCAGATAGATGGACTGAGGTCCTGGCGGCCGAGGAATACGAACTCGAGCGCCCAACCAAAATTTACCCAAAGTGCAGGTTGCTACCCCAACTCGAGGAGGAAGCATTAAAGCCTACGCTTCGAGCGTATGATGCGGCTGACCGGCCACCTTGTGGCCGAGACAAAGCAGCATATCAGGCCGAAGTCCAGCCCGCGCCCTGCCGCCAGTCAAACAAAAATACCAAGGCCCGGGGCAACACGCAGGACCTGCAAGACGTATTGGAAAACAAAGCAGGACATGCAAGATCGAACTACGGATCACGCGGGCGTGCCCCAATGCGTGACAAAGACCATCACGCCGGATATACTAAAAGCAAATCTGGCCGGGCCGAATACAGCAGACAAGACTCGTATGAACTGCGTCGTGATATAGCCCGGCACAGAGGCGCCGCACACCCCCTATGCTACACTGATGAAGTAATGGATCACAAATTCCCAGAAGGTTTTAAACCCATGAACATTGAATCATATGATGGTACAACAGACCCCGCGGTATGGATTGAAGATTTCCTACTCCACATACACATGGCCCGCGGCGATGATCTACATGCCATCAACTAACTCCCTTTAAAACTCAAAGGACCTGCTCGGCATTGGCTGAATAGCCTGGCGGCAAACTCCATTGGCAGTTGGGAGAATTTGGAGGACGCATTCCTCGACAACTTCCATGGCACTTATGTGCGACCACCGGATGCCGATGACTTGAGTCACATAACCAAACAACCAGGGGAATCAGCTAGGAAATTCTGGAATCGGTTCCTAACTAAAAAGAACCAAATTGTCGATTGTCCGGATGCTGAGGCCTTAGCGGCATTTAAGCATAATATCCGTGACGAGTGGCTCGCCCGTCACCTAGGCCAAGAAAAGCCGAAGTCCATGGCAGCCCTCACGACACTCATGACCCGCTTTTGTGCGGGCGAGGATAGCTGGCTGGCTCGCAGGAACTGCACATCAAGAAACCCCAGCAATTCAGATGCCAAAGATAGCAACGGCAGGCCAAGTCGCAACAGACACAAGCGCCACAACAACAGCGACAACGCCGAAGACACGGAAGTTAATGTCGGATTCAGTGGCTCTAAATCCGGTCAGCAGAAGAAGGCATTCAAAAGAAGCAATCCGGGCCCGTCCAGCTTGGACCGCATACTCGATCGTTCGTGCCAAATTCACGGCACCCCTGATAAACCAGCCAACCACACCAATAGAGAATGCTGGGTGTTCAAACAGGCCGGCAAGTTGAATGCCGAAAACAAGAAAACGTGGCTGCATAGAGACGACGAGGAGGAGCCCTGGCCGCCGAACACAGGAGGACAAAAGAAATTTTCTCCCCAAGTGAAAACAGTAAACATGATATATGCAACCCATATTCCCAAGCGGGAACGGAAGCGTGCACTGAGGGACATTTATGCGATGGAGCCAGTCGCCCCAAAGTTCAACCCATGGTCTTCTTGTCCGATCACCTTCGATCGCAGGGACCACCCTACCAGTATCCGTCATGGCGGTTCTGCCGCTTTGGTCCTTGACCCCATCATTGACGGATTTCACCTCACTCGAGTCCTTATGGACGGTGGTAGCAGCTTGAACCTGCTCTATCAGGATACAATGCGCAAAATGGGTATAGACCCCTCGAGGATCAAACCCACTAAAACCACCTTTAAAGGTGTCATCCCAGGTGTAGAGGCATGTTGCACGGGCTCAATCACACTGGAAGTGGTCTTCGGATCTCCGGACAACTTCCGAAGCGAGGAGTTAATCTTCGATATCGTCCCCTTCCGCAATGGCTATCACGCACTGCTCGGACGTACCGCATTTGCCAGATTCAACGTGGTACCGCATTATGCATACCTCAACCTCAAAATTCCAGGACCTCGCGGGGTCATAAAAGTCAATGGAAACACAGAACGCTCGCTCCGCACGGAGGAGCACACTGCGGCCCTCGCAGCAGAAGCGCAAAGCAGCCTTATGAGGCAAACCGCCAATTCGGCGAAGAAGACCCCGAACACCTTCAAGCGAGTCCGGAGTACCCTGCAAGAGGATCCCCAGGCATGTTTAAAGCTCACCAAGCAATTCGGCCTCCGTCCTAGTCCCAGTCAAGCGGCAAAATTTGCGCCGCGCGTACATAATTACGCACTCAAGATACCATGGGCATAGGCGGAGGCACGACCATGGCACGGCCCACAATGCGGCTTAACCGCTTCAGGACTCGCATACCTTTAACATCTTCTTCCTTTTAGGCCCTATTATCTGAAGGACCTCTCTGATCATCTGATTATCGGACCCGTCACGGGAAGGAAACACCAAGGAAACAAGAAGCCTTGACGTACAAGGGAATCCACAGGTGGTCTCTGATAACGATCGATATACCTGTTTTGCATACCCACACGCATCTTGACCTTGGATAGGACATGTCAAATAGTCCTATTTTTTACTTATTGCATTACATGTACGCATACGCTTTGATGTATCATTTAAATAACAATGTACAACATTAGCTCATTATTGCATTATCTTTTTTTCCTGTCTACTTATTTACGACAAATAGCACCCGTACATTTTGATATGTCTAGTGCGCCAGGGGCTTTAGTGTACCCCATAACACGGCATGAAAAGTCCGAACACTTTTGACAGTGCGGCACCCCGAACTTGTAGCATTATATGCATCAGCTCCGAATCATGTCTTGGGTCAATAGTTGGGTTTGCCCGGCTCCCATGTTTTGGTACCTTATGTTCCGCTATATCGGCTAAGGTAGCACTGGGAGAACTACTGCGATTGTGTCCCGGTTCTTCCGGACGAGCACCTCATTAGAGAAAGCCGAAAACTGACTGTCATGATGCGGCGAGAGCTGGTTGCTGTTCGAGAAGTCTCAAATCCTTAAAGATTTTTTCCGCTTCGGGCGAGGAATCGGCCTTGTTCGATTTAGGCATACACAGCGCCCCAAGTTCGGCCTTCCGAATACTAGGGGCTTCGCCAAAATTTAAAATTGTAGACTTCTATGGCTAAGTGAGAGTGTTAAAGCTTTATAGTCTGATTGCCTGGTTCGTTGTGCTGAACACCTCCTTCGAAGGACCCAAAAATGGGATAAAGAGTGATCAAGTTTATCCTGAACACCCAGTACTAGTTACATGGGGGAAGAAGCTGACGACTAGCCAACTCTCAAATTTTAAATTAACAAGCGTCACATAGCGCACATGAACTCGTTTCATATTACAGGATCACATGAGAACATTCATTCAAATATCACATCCTTAGCACATTCCTCTGCCACAAGGCGAGCACCCTTCAGGACACTGTCATAATACTTTTCGGGGTGGCGATGCTCTTTGCCCTCCGGCGGCCCCTCCTTCACCAGCTTTTCGGTGTCCATCTTTGCCTAGTGCACTTTTGCACGGGCAAAAGCCCCGCGCGCACCTTCAATGCAGACGGACCGCTTTATGACTTCAAACCGTGGGTAGGCATTTACAAGCCGCTTTACTAGGCCGAAGTAGCTGCCAGGCAGGGGCTTGCCAGGCCAGATCCGGACTATGAGACCCTTCATGGCTAGTTCGGCCGCCTAGTGAAGCTCGACCAGTTGCTTCAATTGGTCGCTCAAGGGCATCGGATGTTCGGTCCCAGTATACTGAGACCAGAACAACTTCTCCGTCGAGCTCCCTTCCTCAGCCCGGTAGAACTCCGTGGCATCCGACACACTGCTGGGTAGATCTGCGAACGCTCCTGGAGAGCTCCGAATTCAAGTAAGTAAAAGGAAAGTTTCCTTCACATACTTGCTTTGCATAATGAATGCCTTACCCGCTGCTATCTTCTTGACCGCCTCAATTTCCTAGAGGGCCTTTTGGGCTTCGGCCTTGGCATTTTGGGCGTTCTGGAGGGCCTGCGCAAGCTCGGACCCTTCCGTCTTAGAGTCACGCTCCAAGGACTCGTAATTCTTGACGAACTCTTGGAGCTCTTGCTGGACCTCGCCAACTCGGGCCTCTTGCTTCTCGTGCTCGGCGCGCTCCTTGGCCGCTTTTCCTTAAGCCTCGGATAGCGCCTTCTTGAGGGCCGCCACTTCGGTCGTGGCTCCTAGCAAATTTCATGACGATCCCGTGATCTAACAATCACTTCCCTCTTTCTTTATCAACAAACAGACGAGGTATTACTTACCTTTGTTCTCTTCGAGCTGCCTCTTGGTAAGGCCGAGCTCTTCCTCGGACCGCTCAAGGTCCCGCTTCAGTGCGGAGACCTCCGCCGTGCGAGTGGCAGCAGCCAACAGTGAAGCCTGCTTATTCACATAAGACATATTCTGATTAGAGTCATGTGATTATTATTTGATCCTCTGTTCGGCCTTTCTTTGCGAACACCAAACAGAGCATCGGCGGCTACTGTCTATGCTGTAACATTTCCTCATAATTTGATTACTTACCTCAAAGCCTGTTAGGAGGCTGGCACGGGCTTCAGTCAGTCCAATTTTGGCAGACTGAACCTTCTTGACCACCTCACTCATGTAGTACGGTGCTCTTCGTCAATGGAAGTGCTGCAAAGCGCTTCCAGCAAATTGTCCGATGCCTCTGGATGGAGGAGGTCATCGGCACATACGGCTTTCCCCCCCTTGGCGAGGGGTCGCCTGACAGAATCCGGAACCACTGGAGGTTCCTGCGCAGTATTCGGCTGGGGGCTAGACTTGCTGCCCCTGACATTAGGGCCCATGGGGGGTCTTGCCCCTCCTGCACCCAGCGTCTGGAATGTCGCCTTGGGGCACCTCCGGAACTGTCTCCCCTTGGTTCAGTGCCCTTTGAGACAACACCTCGGCATCGTCCGTAGGGCGGGGGGAGGAGGCGGTCGGGAGTGAATCACTGTTCATCGCCGACGAGCCCAAAGAATCATCCAAAGAGGATACGTCGATATTGGCTTTGGATGGACTGCATGATCATGTTCGGTGTGATAAGAAGCAATAAAATAAAACATACCAAGAATTATTATGGTATCCAGATACTTACGACTTCTCCAGGGGCTTGTCCCTGGGTAGCCACTCCTCGTCGCTAAAAGTGACTGCCGTGGAGTAGTCCGGAAGGAGAGTCCTTTCCTTCTTGGACCCTTCGGCCTCCCCTGACAGGGCGGCCTTCCTTTTCTTGTCTCCCCCAGCTGGGGGGGGGGGAACTTTCCTCTTCCTCCTCCTCGTTTTCGTGGGAGGAGGGCGCCTCAGTGTTATCGGACGATGAGTCCTATACGACCTTGCGCCGGAGACCTTTCATGGTCCCCATAGCCTTCTTCTTGGCCTTCTTCTCCGGCGCCTCATAGGGCGCCGGGACCAGCATCTCCGTCAGGAGAGCTATTGCTGGATCTTCGGGCAGTGGGGCCGGATAATCAATCTGCTCCGCTGTCGTGACCTAGTCCTGTTAAATGGCATGGAGGCTTAGATCTCTCATATGATTATACTGGGAAAAGGAACATCTTATCAGATACAAGGAGCTTACCGGATTGGCGTGGCGCTTCGCGCTGAGTCCGCGATCCTCGGTAAGGGGAGGAGGTACCTCGGCGGACTTGAACAACACCTTCCAGATGTCTTGGTGCGTCGTGTCGAAGAGCTCTTGCAGCGGCTGGCACCGGGCCGGGTCGAACTCCCACAAATTGAATGCCCCTCTTTGACACGGAAGGATCCGGCGGAAGAGCATGACTTGGACCACGTTGACAAGCTTGATTTTCTTGCTTATCATGTTTTTGACGCAGTTCTGGAGTCCGGTCAGCTCCACCGATGAACCCTAGGATAGGCCCTTCTCTTTCCAGGAGGTGAGCCACATGGGGATGCCGGATTGAAATTCGGGGGCCGCCACCCAGTTTTGTCGCGCGGCTCGGTGATGTAGAACCACCCCGACTGCCACCCCTTTACGGTCTCCACATAGGAGCCTTCGAGCCAGGTGATGTTGGGAATTTTGCCCACCATGGCGCCTCCGCACTCCACTTGCTAGCCGACCACCACCTTCGGTTTAACGTTGAAGGTCTTCAGCCACAGGCCGAAGTGGGGCTTGATGCGGAGGAAGGCCTCGCACACGACGATAAACGCCGAGATGTTGAGGATGAAACTAGGGGCTAGATCATGAAGGTCCAGCCCGTAGTAGAACATGAGCCCGCGGACGAATGGGTGGAGGGGAAATCCCAGCCCGCGGACGAAATGGGTAAGGAATACAACCCTTTCGTGGGGTTCGGGGGTTGAGACGATTTGCCCCGCGTCTGGGAGCCGGTGCGCGATATCTGCGGCCAGGTATCCGGCTTCCCGGAGCTTTGTAATGTTCTCCTCCGTAACGGAGGAGACCATCCACTTGCCTCCCCCTCCGAACATGTTTGGAGTGGTTTTGCGGAGAAAATGCTAACTTGGGCCCTGGAGCTCGAGTACGCGAGAATGGATGAGCAGGGAAGAAGAAGGCGTGGGTGAAAAGGAGGAGTTCTTGTCCCTTTATAAGGGCAGAAGGAACTGTGTGCCTCCCTACCTACCTGTTAAACTCGCTTATTCCCCAAGCGTCGTGATTGATGGCGCGGTTGGGTTACCCACACCCATATTGATGAGAATCCCGTGATAAGGGGACACGATCTCTGCTTCGACAAGACGTGCCAAGAAAACTGCCTTGCAATATGTGTGCAGTAGCTGGTTGAGAAAAACGGTTCGAATAATGACCAGGCCATGGCGTGATGTCACGCTATGAAATGTGTCAGCAGATTAGATTTGTGGGATATTGCACTCTCGACGGTGGTATGTGGAATTTGTTTTGCAGAGCCGGACACTATCCTTGTGTTTGAAATCTTCTATGGAGTATTCGGAGGAAGAACCCGCCTTGCAATGCCGAAGACAATATGCGCGCCGGACTCATCGTCATTGAAGCCTGGTTCAAGGGCTACTGAGGGAGTCCTGGATTAGGGGGTCCTTGGACAGCCGGACTATATGCTTTGGCCAGACCGTTGGACTATGAAGATACAAGATTGAAGACAACGTCCCGTATCCGGATGGGACTCTTCCTGGCGTGGAAGGCAAGCTTGGCAATTCAGATCTGTAGATCTCCTCCCTTGTAACCGACTCTGTGTGACCCTAGCCCCTCCGGTGTCTATATAAACCGGAGGGTTTAGTCCGTAGGACAACAACAATCATAATCATAGGCTAGCTTCTAGGGTTTAGACTCTACGTCTCGTGGTAGATCAACTCTTGTACTACTCATATCATCAAGATCAATCAAGCAGGAAGTAGGGTATTACCTCCATCGAGAGGGCCCGAACCTGGGTAAACATTGTGTCCCCCGCCTCCTGTTACCATCCGCCTCCGACGCACAGTTCAGGACCCCTACCCGAGATCTGCCGGTTTTGACACCGACAGTCTTCGTGTTAATGGGAAGGCAACGGAATGCGTCCTGTTCATCGGGAGGCAATAAAACGCGTGCTATTCATCGGGAGCCAACCGGCTTGGACGGACAACCCATGGAAACGAGGCCTGGCGTACCGCAGAACGGAGGAAACGGCCTTGTGTTTGACCGGCCGCGGTCGAAACAGGATCTTGTTCATCGGGAGGGGGTCTGGTGTACCACAAAGCGGAGCAAAAGGACCTCCTACAGTGGAAACGGGGTCCTGTTGATCAGGACGGGTGTGGCGTACCGCAAAACAGAGGAAACGGACTTGTGTTGGAGCGCTACGGTCGAAACGGGGGTCCTGTTCATCAGGAGGGGGTGTAGCGTACCGCAAAATGGGACTCCATGGGATACTGTTCGTCTCCACCGTCGAACTCCTCCAGCCTCCACAGGCTACTGTTCATCCACCGTCGACCTCCTCTAGCCTCCACCTACGATTGTTCATCCACGGGCTCCTGTTCATCCAGCCTCCACCAGCTACTGTTCAACCAGCCCTCTCCACGGGGTCCTGTACGTTCAACCACCCTCCACGGGCTAATGTTCATCCAACCCTCCACCGGCTATTGTTCAACCAGCCCTCCACCGGCTACTGTTCAACCAGCCCTCCACGGGGTCCTGTTCATCCAGCCCTCCACGGGGTCCTGTTCATCCACCGGCTCGATCCATCGGGGTCCTGTTCATCCAGCGGCAACGACCTCTACTACCACGGGTTCCTGTTCATCCAACCCCCAACCGGGAACTGTTCATCCAAACCCCCCAACAACGCTCACTGTTCATCCAGAGTAGCATCGATCGGCTTCATTTAGCAGTAGTAGCGAAGGAATCACTCGGGTTTAGTTAACAGCAAGGGATCAATCGATCGCTTGGGTTCAGTAACGCGTAGCCTGCAGTGCAATCGCTCGGGTTCAGCTAGAGCCCAACGCCTCGCTCGGGTTCAGTTAGAGCGCAATGCCTCGCACACACGCGCGTACGTACGAGAGAAACACGCATCGCTCGGCCCTCGACCACCCACTGTAAACGGGAACTCCCCGATATTTTCCTCGTCCTCGCTTCTACCACGGTTTTTTCCGTCATGGATGGCCCAAAGAACGTCATGCAGCTGCATCTCCGGCCCGCCCAGGACGAAAAGCCCATTTTCTATCATGATTTTTTGTCATACAAGTAGGACCCCACCACATTTATGATGATACCAGGGTTGTCACAATTATCGTCATAGAAGTGTCATAAGTATGATAGAAAAAAATTCGTTCGGCCCAAAATGTGACGGATGTGCCTTTTTTTATAGTGTGGCGAGCAATCAAATACAGTTAAATGTATAGTAGTACTAAAAAATACAATTATACAGGCGAAATCATTTCCGGTCGTAAGTACATCCCACATAGTCAGTCCCCGCTAAACCTTTCCCTTCGTATATACATCCCACATAGTCGCTCCAAGGAAAACGTTTTTGTTCGCAAGTACATCACACACAATTTTCCCCATTAAATCGTTTGTGACAGCGTTTCCATTGCACAAAGTATTAACAATTTCATCATTTGCATTATTGAATGCATAACACACGGTGCGTAGAGGAAACTGTGTGTCAAAGGTTGTCCATCACACACAGTTTTTATGTGGTAAACATTTGCGCCAGGTGGCCTAACGCAAACAGTTTTAAAGAGGATGTCGTGTGTGATTGTTCATTAATCTAACACGGTTTATTCCTAGAAACTGTGTGCGTTATTGAATGCATCGCACACGGTGTTTTCTCAATAATCGTTTGCAATATAAAACCCAATTAGCAGGCTAATTATCCGATTATTAATAATCCATTTATTAATCTAATTGAAATTTCATATTAAGCACACAATATATTTCTTTTTCATAATTGAAATACATCAGAGTACAACATCATATAGCTTCAGCACTCAGCTACCCCATTACACAACTACACTAGCACCAAGTTTCACATGCAACATCTATAACCTTTTGAAATTAACATCATAGACGGCAAATAGACAGATGTGTCTCATCTGGAAAACTACTGAAGTAGAAGGCAAAACTGAGCCTTCATTGATGTCGAAGGTCTTTGTAACTTTAGGCCAGTGCCTGTGGATGATTGACTATCCATCCTTCGTCCTCTTCAGGAACACTTCAATATTGAACCATGGGTGTTGTATGAATACCTTCCACACCTCCGGACCATACATGTGGTTTGAGAGGTTTGCGCACTTTTCCCCACAAGACTCGATCTCCTCCATTAATTTTCTCGCACTGCATGATGTTTGAGAAACGGATGACCGAGACACAGTCTTTCAAAAGCATTAACTCTTTATGACGGGTAGACCATACCACCAACATCCCCTACATCTGCTAGTCTACCACTGAAAGAGGTCACACAACATACTTAACTGTGCCAGAGCCCATAATGGCATGTGGCTGCACATGAAAGATTCCAGCATGAATAACATTATGATCCCTTTGAACCTGGGTGGCAAACCATAGGAAAATCACACGGATACCCTGGGATCTCCTTTGGACAACACTGGATTACCCCCGGTGCCCACAAACCAATCCACCCAGATGTGTATTAAGTAGCCACCTTAGGTTAAACCTTAGTTAACAATAATCTCACAACTTTCATGAATACTCTCAAACCAAACCATGTCTACGGCATAGAATAGCAGTATAAGCATACGTAGTAACACCCAGGGTTTACATGCAAGACAATAGGTTCTACCTCATGAACTACTTCCCAGTACCCACATGTTATCAAGCCATAACTATGCAGTGTATTAGGATTGAAACTAATGCATTAAAACTGGGTAATAAGGGATATGATCAAAGTGTTACTTGCCTTGCTGACGATCTGAAAACCCTAGAGATTCGTAGTAGCAAGCCTCGCACTCCGAAAACTTGTCATGAACAAACAATAGCATACATAACACCCAAGCATAAGATGCAAAGGTAAAACTCAAAAGAAAGGATCTAAACAGAAATTTCAAGAGAAGAGCTTCGATTTGCAAAAAGAATCAATCGAATCGGAGTCACGAAACTCAAACTACGATCAAAAGAAGTTCAAATTCAAATCTGCCTGAATCCAAAATTTAATTTGTCGAAACCATGTTCAAGTTGATTATCTGGATAGAGGGGAAAAACATGAAGATTTTGACGTTGGTTTCATTGGATTTGGACAGACGAATAAAAAGGAACAAGAGTTTGAAGATTAGGGACTAATCTGTGATATAAGTATTCATGGATAGGTCCCTGGCCAAAAATTAAAATAGAAAGTAAAACCTAACGAACGAACGTTCGCTAACAGGAACTAACAAACGAAAATCATTCATTAAACGACCTAATCGATGAACGTTCGCTAATTAACCTAATAAATAAATAAATAACTGATCTAACCTAAACCAAAAAAAACCGAACGGTTTTTACCGGTCAACCGTAGAAAACCGGCGGCAAGATCCGGCGCGGCTCCGGTGGCTTCGGTTGGGCGAGGCGACGTCGGCAACAGCGGGTGGCGGCGGCGGCGGGGTCGCGGCGGCGCGGTGCAGCGGCGGGCGGCGGCGGCTGGCGGCGGGGCTGGCAGCTTGCGCGAGGGGGCGGCGAGTCCGACCCGGACTCCTCCTTGCCGGAGTCCGGGGTCCGCACGGGGCTGCGGCGGCGGTGCGCTCGGCAGGGCCGGCTGGGCCTTCAGCACGGGCGGTCCGAAAAAGGTTTTTTTATATAAATTTCGCCTGAATAAAATCCTAATAAAATATGAAAAAAAATTCTAAAAAATACCAAAAACAATTTTCACCGTCCAAACCTAATATTTAGGACAAGATGAACATTTTTCTGTCCTAAAATGCAATTTTCAAAAATGCAAGTTTTTCTCTAACTCAAATAAAATAGCAAATAAAATAAAAATAAAATAATAATTTGATTTTAAAATTTCTTATCCAATATTTCTCTTTTGTTGAAGAAGTCTTATTATCTTCTCTCATTTATTTTTGTTATTGAAAATAATTGGAGGGAAAATATTAATCTCAAATATATCCTTTCTTCAAATATGAAATAAATTCAAATATGAAAAATTTGTGAAACCTCCAACTCTCTCGTTGGGTCCTTGAGTTGCTTAAGATTTCTAGGATCACAACCAAATGCAAATAAAAATAAGATATGCATATGATGACCTATGTATAACGTCCAAATTGAAAATTGGGATGTTACAGTCCTAACCTCGATTGTAAACCTCAGTGTTTCCCATTGTTTCCCTGCAACACATATAAGGTAGTTATTCATCAGGTTAAGTAAGGGTTCGCATGCTATCAGTAAAATATGTTGATGATGTTGGGGAACGTAGTATTTCAAAATTTTACCTACGATCACGCAAGATCTATCTAGGAGATGCATAGCAACGAGCGGGGAGAGTGTGTCCACGTACCCTCGTAGACCGAAAGCGGAAGCGTTTAGTAACGCGGTTGATGTCATCGAACGTATTCGCGATCCAACCGACCCAAGCACCGAACGTACGGCACCTCCGCGTTCAGCACACATTCAGCTCGATGACATCCCTCGATCTCTTGATCCAGTTGAGGCCGAGGGAGAGTTCCATCAGCACGACGGTGTTGCGACGGTGATGATGAAGTTACCGACGCAGGGCTTCGCCTAAGCACTACGACGATATGACCGAGGTGCGTGTCGGTGTCAAAACCGGCGGATCTCGGGTAGGGGGTCCTGAACTGTGCGTCTAAGGCGGATAGTAACATAAGGCGGGGGACACAATGTTTACCTAGGTTCGGGCCCTCTCGATGGAGGTAATACCCTACTTCCTGCTTGATTGATCCCGATGATATGAGTATTACAAGAGGTGATCTACCACGAGATCGTAGAGGCTAACCCCTAGAAGCTAGCCTATGATTATGATTGTTCTTGTCCTACAGACTAAACCCTCTGGTTTATATAGACATCGGGGGGGGGGGGCTAGGGTTACACAGAGTCGGTTACAAGGGAGGAGATCTATAGATCCGATTTGCCAAGCTTGCCTTCCACACTAAGGAGAGTCCCATCCGGACACGGGACGAAGTCTTCAATCTTGTATCTTCATAGTCCAACAGTCCGGCCAATGGATATAGTCCGGCTGTCCGAGGACCCCCTAATCTAGAATTCCCTCAGTAGCCCGCGAACCAGGCTTCAATGACGATGAGTCTGGCGCGCAGATTGTCTTCGGCAGTGCAAGGTGGGTTCTTCTCCTAATTCCATGTACCTATTAAGTAGTGTCCGGCTTCGCATGAATGTTGTAGTCCTCGGCTTCTGCGCCTAATAATGGTTGTCCTCCACGTGTCGAGCGAATGTGAGAAGTCGGGGCATTTTTACATTTTCCACCCTAACCATGTAAGTAAATCGTCTATTTAAAGAGACAGGGATCCTTAGATCCAGATCACACCATCCCCCCACAGTGAGTATCCATCGGAGCACGCCTGAAAAAGTCCATCCCAACATGGCCGGCCATCGCAGCTCCTCCTCTCGCTCCCGTAGCCCTAAGCTAGGCAATTGGAAGAAGTGTTTCGTCCCTCACAGCCAATTAGTAGGGTTACAGACCCAGGGATTTCTCTCTCCAGCGTATATGGTCCCCATTCGAGTCGGACTCGCCACCTACAATGGCGGGGAGCAAGCGGGGAGTTTTCCCAACCCATCCATGGCGGAGCGGGTATGCCTCGTCCCTTACTTATTAAGGGGGCTTGGATTTCCAATCCATCCGTTCCTCCGCGGGCTCCTGGAGTTCTACGGCCTCCAGCTGCATAACTTTACTCCTGCCTCTATGTTACATAGCGCTGGCTACGTCGCCCTTTGCGAGCTGTTTTTGGGCTGCGAAGCTCATTTCCAGCTATGGAAGAGGCTATTCTGCCTCGTACCCCGTACACAGGAGGGGTCAATATATCAAGTGGGCGGAGCCGAGATATGGCGCATCGTCGGGACCGGATACCTGTCCGGTACTCCGAAGAAGACATCTGAAGACTGGCCTTCGGAGTGGTTTTACATGGAGGACGTCCTCCTTCGGGAACCTATTTGGATGGGCCTTCCTGAGTTCGACAATGCCCCCCTGCAGAAACGCCGCAGCTGGCGCCCTTGGAGCCCCCAGGTGGAAGATAACAGAGAAGTCCTTTGCCTGATGGTCCGGATAAAGACGTTGGCCCAATCAGGATTGACAATAATCGAGGTTATGTCAATATGTATAATGCGGGGGGTGCAGCCACTTCAATATCGGGGACAACCCTTGTGGCACTTCAATGGAGAAGACGATGCCACCCGCTGCGTTCGTAAGGGACCGGACTCAGTCGCTGCTTTAGCGAACATTCTGTCCGATTTGTACAAAGGAGAGGAAGAGGACTTCATCCGCATTAAGCCACGGGATGGATTCTCCATGTACAACCCCCCAAGCTGGGTGAGCTGCCACTTTTTACTCCAAACCTTCCCGCATTCTTCGTCATAAGTATTTACCTTGCCATTTCATAGCAGGAACTGCGACAAGCTGTGAGGGAGGTCCACAGCTTGCCTCCACAACCAGAGGACCCTGACCGAGCCCTCGACCCCGGAATCGAAGAAGATCGGGACACATCTGTGGAGCTTATTGACAGAACGTTCTATCAATTAAGTTGCGACGGTGCCCTGGTGGCTATCATAGACGATTATCCTGGACTACTCCCTGCATCGCATGTAAGTAAAATCGGAGTCCCAACTTCCGAGAAGGATCCCTTTTTCTGCACTTCACCTACCGCACACATATGGTGTCTTACAGGGAAGGCCCTCGGGACACCGTGCTGAACCCGCAGTGACTCACCAACAAGGAGCACCGAAGTCGGGCAGGCTTAAAAGGAAGGCGGCCAGGACTGAGACGCCGCCGCAGAGGTATGGAAAAGAACCCCGCTCCATGGTTGTCGTCCTTTAAAATATAATAACACCCATGTTTCCTAGTAGGAAAAACGCTCCCCGGACTATATCTGGAGAGGTTTGCAGGCCACGCCTCCAGCAGTCGGGCCCCAGAGCCAGACTTAGAGGTGGACGCTAACATGGGGCCAACACTGGATATTCCTCCTACAGAGGATGCGGATAGGCTGTACGCTACAAATTTCGAAGTGGAGAGTGCCATGAATCACAGGCGTCGTCGGGCCGTACTCCGTGACGCTTGTTTCTCCCAAGAGGCGTTCGATGCCTTCAACTCAGGAGACGCGTACATCCGAGCTGCTCAAAATGGTCTTGCCAGAGCCACGGACCAGTACGTAAAAGATATACGGGTAAGAAAATCTAGTAATTATGTATATCAGTAGCCCCTGAGACTTGAAACAGTTGGCACAACTGATTTAAGGATCATTGTTTGCACATGTTCTTACTGAGAAGAATACTCAGTTGTCTCGAGAGCTGGAGGAATGCAAAGCCCAGCTACGGGCTACAGTTGCCGCAATGAAGGAGTCCGAGAAGGCCCCCTCTGGTAACACTTGTTCTTATTGAAAAGAATAACATATACCATTTAGTATTCGGCATACCTGCAAATCTAACAATAGATTCTGTAGATGATCCCGGAGTGAATCCGTAGGTGATGCAAGGGAATGAGCAACATGCTCAACGACAGCTAAAGGCTGGCGAGCGCGTGCTTACGCAGGTTAGGCGGGATAAAAATGATCTCCAAGATGCCAATACCCGGCTGGGCGTTGAACTGAAAGATGTTCGAGCCCAGCTTGCTGACTCCATAAAGGAGAATAAGCGTCTTCGACGAGGCATTTTTAGTAAGTGCTTGAACGAACTTTTATAGGTTTTGGCGAAGAAACCAGCTAACAGAGTTATATCTATAGGTATGCTGACGGGTCGTCCCACGGAGGAGATGCTCGGGTCTACAGGCGATCTTCTGCCAGAGCTCTCACAAGTGCACGAACAAGTTCGACAGGTGATGCAGGGCATTGCCCAAGCCTTGTGGACATCTCGAAGGCATGGGGGAGCTTGTAGAGAAGCTCAAGGGAGCGTGGCGGCGCTTCCGATTATGGAAGATATCAGCCTACCGACAAGGTGCAAGGGAAGCCTGGGCCATGGTGAAGACACGATATGCCAAGGCTGACCCGAACCACATGGCCGAGGTCGGACCTGTGGGGTCTGATGGGAAAGAAATCCCCGTCAGTTTGGTGTATGACCAGGTGAAAATAGCCGCAAAGTATTCCCAACAGGATTGTAGGCTAGACGTCCTGTTGGATGGTATAGAAGAAGAATTTAGTCAGTACTTCAATTGACATATATTGTCCCTATCCGGATTGTAAATCATTTGTCATGGCGGACCTTTTCGCTTCAACCTCCGGACCCGACAGTCCAAAGTGTATCCGAATACCTGCTCAGTTATGTAAAAACCGGGGTACGCGTGGAAACCAGGCGTAGGGGTCATAAGAGCTTGAACAGACAAGTACCCAACTAGCTATGTTATATTACATGGATAGTAAGAAACATCTTCCAGGGAGAATAGTTTCGTTAGGGGTTCCTTTCCCTGGGTACGCATGCATTAATGTTCATGTTCGAACTGCGAAAATAGACGCAGGATATAAACATTTGGGGGCATGTATTACAATAAATAAAAGTCATCTTTCGTTCACCGACCGAATATCCCCTTAAGAACGCTAGCTTTCGGCTTCACCCAGTCCGAGGTACACATCCGGCTGAGCCGGTAGTAACAATCGCAGAGGTGCTCCCCTTATGCCCTAGCCGAATTAACAGGAACGTAGGGCATAAACACAAGAGCCAGGCAACCCAGCTTGGCCAAAACTTAAGTCATATCGATGCATATAATGGTGAAGAAAAGATACATGTGGAGAAGTAACACATGTGCGGAGGGCATAGAGCCCGAAACATAGCTATATTAAGCTTCTATAAGAAGCCCCCAGGTATAATGAGCACGCCTAGCGCGTCAAGATTGTGTAGTCAAGACCCGTTTTAGCCTTTTAAGGCCTTGAAGAAAAAGGGAAGAAAGAAATAAAGAAAAGACGGATAACAGATATATAAAAAATTGACGGAGGTAAGGAGATGAACATAGAGTCCGGCACTAGGCATAGAACCTTCGGAGTCTGGCTGCGTTCCATGGATTTAGCTCGAGTCGATTGTCCGATGCATCCCGCAGATGGTACGCTCCACCGGTCAGAACTTGGTCAATAATGAAGGGACCCTCCCATTTGGGCTTGAGCTTGTTCTTTTTCTTCTCCGGTAGGCATAGAAAGAGTTCGCCAACGTTATAAGTTTTGGCCCGTACTTCTCTGCTTTGATACCTTCGAGCCTGTTGCTGATAGAATGCGGAACGGGCTTTTTCCACGTCACGCTCCTCCTCCAGAGCGTCCAAACTGTCCTACCGATCAAGCTTGGCTTCTTTCTCTTCGTACATGTGCACTCGAGGTGAGTCATGAATTATGTCGCAGGGCAGTACCACCTCTGCGCCGTACACCATAAAGAATGGTGTGTATCCGGTAGTGTGATTCAGCATGGTCCGCAGCCCCCATAGTACGGAGTCGAGCTCCTCTACCCAGTGCGTATCTGATTCCTTCAAGGATCGCACTAATCTGGGTTTAATGCCGCTCATGATAAGACCATTTGCTCACTCGACTTGACCGTTAGTTTGCGGGTGATAGACAGAAGCATAATCGAGCTTAATGCCCATGTTGCTGCACCAGAGTTTGACCTCGTCGGCTGTAAAGTTCGAGCCGTTATCGGTGATGATGCTGTGGGGGACGCCGTAACGGTGTACAACCCCGGATATGAAGTCTATCACAGGTCCGGACTCGGCCGTTTTAACTGGTTTGGCTTCTATCCATTTGGTGAATTTATCCACCATGACCAATAGGTATTTTTTCTTATGGCTTCCCCTTTAAGGGGTCCGACCATATCAAGCCCCCAGACCGCGAAGGGCCAAGTGATGGGGATTGTTTGGAGATCGGTAGGTGGCATATGGCTTTGGTTTGCAAAAAGCTGGCAACCGACGCAACATTGAACGAGGTCCTGTGCGTCTGCTCGGGCCGTCAGCGAGTAAAAACCTGTACGGAAGGCCTTTCTTACAAGGGCCTGGGCTGCAGCGTGGTGGCCGCCAAGTCCAGCATGAATATCCGCCAAAAGTTGCCACCCTTCCTCTTCGGAGATGCACCGTTGAAGTACTCCGGTAGCGCTTTTCTTATAAAGCTCTCCCTCGTGGACCTTGTAGGCTTTAGACCACCGCACAATGCAGCGTGATACGTCTCCAACGTATCTATAATTTTTTTTTTGCTCCATGCTATATTATCTACTATTTTGGACTATATTGGGCTTTATTTTCCACTTTTATATTATTTTCGGGACTAACCTATTAACCGGAGGCCCAGCCCAGAATTGCTGTTTTTTTTTGCCTATTTTAGAGTTACGGAGAAACAGAATATCAAACGCAGTCCAAACGGAATAAAACCTTCGGGAACGTGATTTTCTCACCAAACGTGATCCACGAGACTTGGACATTGCTCCAAGGAACAACAGAGGCGGTCACGAGGGTGGGGGCGCGCCCCCTGCCTCGTGGGCCCCTTGTTGCTCCACCGACGTACTCCTTCCTCCTATATATACCTATGCACCCCCAAACGATCAGATACAGAGCCGAAAATCTAATTCCACCGCCGCAACTTTCTGTATCCACGAGATCCCATCTTGGGGCCTGTTCCAGAGCTCCGCCAGAGAGGACCGTCATCACGGAGGGCTTCTACATCATCATAGCCTCTCCGATGAAGTGTGAGTAGTTCACCTCAGACCTTCGGGTCCATAGTTATTAGCTAGTTGGCTTCTTCTCTCTTTTTGGATCTCAATACAATGTTCTCCCCCTCTCTCGTGGAGATCTATTCGACGTAATCTTCTTTTTGCGGTGTGTTTGTTGAGACCGATGAATTGTGGGTTTATGATCAAGTCTATCTATGAATAATATTTGAATCTTCTCTGAATTCTTTTATGTATGATTGGTTATCTTTGCAAGTCTCGTCGAACTATCAGTTTGGTTTGGCCTACTAGATTGGTTTTGTCGGCGTTCTGGGAACGGGGGTCCCCAGACTTGCCTGCCTGCGGCGTGGCTCAAAGGGGGGGGGGGCAGCACGGCCCATCTTCATCAACACAGACCCAACACCCTCGCGAGGGGCCAAGCCTCGCGGGGCGGACGACATGGAGCTTCCTTAGGCACGGCCTCATCAGGCTGGCTCGCGAGGAGGCGGAGAGATCAAGGCAGGGTACCTCACGAGGTGCCCGTGATGCAAGCAATGACGACCAAGGGTGCCAGGTGGGCGCCAGCCCGCGCAATGTCCTCCTTTCCTCTTTGGTGCAAAGGGAGCAAGCGCAGGCGAGAGCATCAAGCAAAGGCACCCGTTTCGGTGAAACGAGACCAAGACCAACCCAACGGCAGGGAGGAAGTCATTGTGGAGCCCAAGCCAGTGTCACCACCAGAGCCTTTGGCAGGCGAGGACCAACTTTAGTCAGGATAAGTGTACCAGATGTTGCCCTTCAAAATGGCCAATTGTTGGCGCCCTTCCCGCTCAATATTTGGGAAGAGGCCCAGGGCCTTTTCCTATAAATAGGACTAGCCACCCCCAGTGTAGAGGCAATCGGCCAATCCAGAAACAAGCTGGGATCAGATCGAGTAGCATCACAGAGAGAGAGAGAGAGAGAGAGAGAGAGAGAGAGAAGGGTGACTGAACTCCCCCTAGCAGTTCATCGCCCCAGCCAAGAACAGACCCTCGTGAGGCTGTTCTTCCTTGTATTGCTCATCATCATCAGCCCAAGAGGCAATCCACCACACCACAAACTAGAGTAGGGTATTACACCACAATGGTGGCCCGAACTAGTATAAACCATGTGTCTCTTGTGCTGTTCTTTCCATAGCTTAGATCTTAGCGAGGCGGTGGGGTGCAGGTAGGTAGAAGGCGAAATCTCCGCGCGCACCCCAGTGTTCGAACCTCAAGGGTCTGCCGGAACCTGAAATCAAACATTTGGCGCGCCAGGCAGGGGTGCGCCGGAATTCGTCTTCCACCGCCCCGTTCTCCTCCGACCATCGCGTCCATGTCTGACGCTCGTCAGGCCCGCGCCAAGCGCCGAGCCGCTCTCGCTTCCCGTGTCGCCCAGATGGCTCCTGTCGGCGGGCGTCCTCGCCGTTCCCCTTCACCTGCCGTCAACGCCGCCACCGGCCCGGCGGGAAACGAGCAACAAGCATCGTCTCAGCATCCGTCCGTGCGGCAAGACGACCGCACCGCTACCCCCTCGCTCACCCCAGCTGGTTCTTTGTCCCACGCGCTCCGCGCACCCATGGAGGCTCGAGCTGCGCTCATCACGGCAAACGAGCTCCTGCGCTACCATCCCGTCGACGACGTCTACGAAGAATGGCTCGACCGCGTCGCCGAGCTCGTCCGTACCGCAGGGGGCTCTCCTGTGCCGTCCTTTCCACTGCACCACACCCCGCCCTGCGCGGGCGACGAAGCTCCGGGGGCGCCCCAGCCGCCTCCTCCTCAAGAAGGCGCCCTGGCTCCAAGGCGCGTGGCCCCTGGGCCGAACCCGCTCCGTCAGGTGCCAGCGCGGCAAGAGCAGAGCTGCCAAGAAGTCCCTCGCCCGCAAGAAGCTGCCCGGGCGCTCCGTGCTCCAGCACGTCGCGACCATGCTCCTGCTCCCGCACGTCAAGACCCCGCGCTGCTCCAGCTGCAGCGCATGGGGACCTGCAAGACCAAGCTATTCGTCACCCAAGGCCTCCCGTGGCCACATCAGGCTGCCGTGCCTTCACCACCGAGCTACGCAGCGTCATGTGGCCCAGCAAGTTCAAGCCAGACCTGCCTCCTCGTTACGACGGCATGGCCGACCCTGCGGAGTTCCTCCAGCTCTATGAGCTGGGCATCGAAGCTGCCAACGGAGACGAGAAGGTCATGGCGAACTGGTTTCCCATGGCGCTCAAGTACGGGGCCCGCACCTGGCTCCTGAACCTGGCTCCAGGCACGATCTCCTCCTGGGATGAGATGCTCACCCGCTTCATCGCCAACTTCCAAGGTACTCGCGACCGGCCACCCGCCATGAGCGACATGCGCCGCATCAAGCAACAACCCAGAGAGACATTGCAGAAGTACATCCAGCGCTTCAACAACGCACGCCTCAAGATTCCCAAGGTGACTGAGGAGGCCATCATCTCAGCCTTCTCCGACGGCGTGCGCGACGTCAAGATGAAGGAGGAGCTGGCGATGCATGAAGACCTGTGCACTTCCTTGGAGCTGTTCAACTTGGCGACCAAGTGCGCCAGGGCTGAGGAAGGGCGTCTCTCCCTCCTCGAGCTGTCTGCCGCAGACCCAGAAGAGAAGGAGCCCAAGGCCAAGGATGTGAAGCGCAAGGGGGATGTCGTGCTCGTGGCAGAACCAGACACCAAGCAGGGCAGAGATCAGCCCGAGTCTTCCAAGGGCAGTCGGTACTGTGTGTACCACGACCTCCACACCCACAACACCAACGAATGTCAAGAGC
Organism: Aegilops umbellulata; assembly: GCA_032464435.1. NCBI lineage: Eukaryota > Viridiplantae > Streptophyta > Magnoliopsida > Poales > Poaceae > Aegilops > Aegilops umbellulata. The sequence goes on from CP136060.1 coordinate 296,509,323, forward strand.
TCCGAGCCGTGCGAGAAGGAAGGATCGGCCGTCGTCCCGACCGCGGTGACCGGGGCTACGGTCGAGGAGGAGGAAGGAACGCAGGACGCTGGGAAGACCACGGCCCGCGCCAAGGGTGGCGCGATCGACCTCGCGAGGACCGCTGGCAAGACCCGCCTCACGAGGGAGACTGGAGGGATCAGCCTTGCGAGGATCGCCCTCAAGGCAACGCAGGCCTCCCTCCGCTGCCGCCGCAGCCAAGGAGAAACGAGGACCGCCATCATGACGAGGGGGCTGGGGGCTTCCAGGAGCCGCGCGAGATCGCCTGCATCCTGGGCGGGGCTCAAGCCCCAGGCTCTCAGCGCATCTTCTAGTAGTTCGCCCGCGAAGTAAATGCAGTCCTCCCCAAGCTCGAAGCCACGCGCCCTCTCAGGTGGTCGGCGTGCACCATCACGTTCAGCTCAGCGGATCAGCTCAAGTGTGCGGCCACAGCCAGAGTCCTCCCGATGCTTTCTTCCCCAATCATCAGCAACATGCTGGTCACCAGGACCCTCATCGATGGCGGGGAAGGGCTCAACGTCCTGTCCGTGGAAACATTCAACAATCTCCAAGTGCCCTACAACCAGCTTCAGCCAACCAAGCCTTTCTCCGGAGTCACCGACGGCTCCACGGTCTCGATTGGGCAGGTCCGCCTCCCTGTCACCTTCGCGGCACGCGACAACTACCGCACCGAGCTCATCGACTTCGACATCGCTCACATTCGCCTGCCGTACAACGCCATCCTTGGGTACCCAGCGCTGGCCAAGTTCATGGCCGTAACTCACCACGGCTACAACGTCCTCAAGATGCCAGGAAGTGGCGGAGTCATCACGGTGCCCTGTGAAGAGAAGGACGCGTTGTGTTCCCTGGAATGAGCCTTTCAGGCCGCATCACTGGAAGACCCGGATCGCGGAAGCAGGAGGTTTCCCGAGACCACCCCCAAGAAGAAGAAGACATCGTTTGGCTCGGCCCCTCAGGGCCCGCGCCTGCCCAAGGGGAACCTCCTTCCATCGCATAGGAAAGCACGCCTGATGCCCTCCTCAGGCAGGGCTCGGGGGCTCTCCCCTGGAGGGCCACCGACCTGGCTAAGGTCACGAGGGAGGCGCTTGGGCACCACATGGAGGCATGTTTTGAAGCACGTTTCCCTCAACAAGGAGTAAGGCAAGGAGGGCCAGACCCTCAGGAGTTCGTCAGCAAGGCCATTCAGGAGCTACAGGAGTCAAGAGTCATGAGAGGCGGCCGCCGCCTACCAGCTGTGGCTCCCCATCCAGGCGAGGATGGTGGTCTGCGCGTCTGCATCGACATACCAGGGCTCAATCGAGTCGCCTCTCTGGAGCGCCTCTGGCCCTCGCGAGTGGGGCGCTGCGAAGGTCCACCCCACAGCTACATTCGCATGCCTTACGGCTTGCCGAACGCGGCTGCCATGTACCAGCGCCTCATGAGGGGCATCACGGAGGCTCAAGAGGCCAGGCGTTCCGCAACCTTGGCGGAGATGGTCCGTGAGGAGCCACCAGCGCCTCCGGAGCCTCCCGAGGCCCCTGGGCCTGGGGGCTCGTGAGGATCGGCTTCCGCAGCCCACCGAGTCTGCTACACCAACACTCATTCGTCCTCAACATCATCAGGTGACATCTTTCAAGTTTCATTTCCAGCCGGGAGTGCCCCCCAGGGCTGCATTATTCCCAGGCGTCGTGGGTCCATCCCCGCGGCATGTATCCCTTTTATTTCATGTTGTTAACTTACTTTGTTGGGGGCGCCCCTCGGGCTGCATCATCCCCAAGTCGCTCGGGCCAAACCCACCGGCATGTATCCCTTTTGCGTTTATTTTCGGCTATGCGTTCGACCCACCATGGTTGATTATTTGATGCCGGTCCACGGCACCTTTTCTTCTCCATGCCGACCACTTGCACATTAAAGGGGGGGGGGTACCTGAGCATCGTGACTCAGGGCTCTTACTGGCTCTCCAGCCCTCACCCTCTGGCCTTGTGCACGACATCGTGACCTGGCATACCAGCGACGGCTGAGACCAGCTCGAGGGCCGGGACCCGAGGACGTAGAGTGCCGGCATCTAACCAAATTTGCAGGAACACATCACAAGATAAGGCCCAGTGCCAGGCGCAACCCGCCTAGAGGTAGGGCCCCGTGAGTCCCGCGCTGGCTCACGGGTGCCCAGATATACCTCGGCAGGCCCTACCGTGCCAGCCACGTGTCAGGGCGGGGCTGTACACGCCCCGGGGGCTCCTCCCGGAGGGGAGCCCCCTCCCACGTACCAGTGGAAGCACCATGCTCCGCGCTGGCTGACGACACTGCCGAGGAGCGGCTATGCCCGTACACATACGGAAGCGCTATGCTCCGCGCTGGTGATAAACAACTGAGGGTGGCCCCCGGGCCGCATCAACCTCAGGGAGCCCAGAGCTTAGTGTCTAGCCTCATCGTAACACCTCCCCTCGGGAGTGCCGCGCGAGGGGGTTGGGCACGGGGGCTGCGCCTGGGTCACGCCCAGACGCATGCCACCCAGCCAGGCCCCCCGGGCCTGGTTCGTCGCGCGTCTCTCCCCAAGCGGAGCCAAGGTACGAAGGCCGTTTGAGCGTCAAGGGGGACTCCTGAGCATTGTGACTCAGGAGCCTAACTGGTCACGTAGCCCCTCACTCCTTAGTTCCGAAAGGCTAACGGCGGTTGAGGTATGCACGGGGCCGGGATCTGCAGATGTAGAACGGTAGATCCACCCACATCTCACCTCCCTACTTGCTGTTCGTGCGCCAAGGGGGACTCCTGAGCATCGCGACTCAGGAGCCTAACTTGTCACGTAGCCCCTCACTCCTTGGTCCCGTCCTGGTTTCCGGTCGGGGCTAACGGCGGCTGAGGTATGCGCGGGGCCGGGCTCTGCCGGCGTAGAACATAAGCAAGTAGGAAGGAAAAGCGTAAATTTCAAGGAATTCAAAAGAAAATATTACAGTCCACACTGTTATCTCAATGCCAAACGCAAGTTTAAACGCCTCCCCGAGGCATGATACATGTGCAGGAATTGAAGGCAGGACAGGAGCCACAACGGAATCACTTGACGGCGGTGGAGCAGCGCGGAGTGGGTTCGCCTCATGGAGCAGCAGGGTCGGCAGCGCCTCGCTTCGGCTTGGTGCTGAATGCCCGGAACTTCCCCAGCAGAGCCTCCGCACGACCCTTCACGGCCTCGGCAGCGACATCGGCACGCTCGCCGCTTGCTGGCTCCAGCAGGTTGTCGAGGTCGATGCTGGGATCGCATAGGTAGATGTGGGTGAGGACCCGCGTCAGCGCTGCAGAAGGCAGGACACGCGCCTCGGCCTTAGCCGTGGGGCCAAGGCCAAGGACGACATCTTCAAGAGCGCGAACCAGGAAGGGAAGCACCTTGGCGGGGCCGTCCTTGGCGCCAGCCAGCGGGCTCTCCAGGCCGCTGTCGTAAAGTGTCCTCAGCGAGGAGCGAGCCTTCGCCTCCATCTCTGCGAAGGCCACGCGGTCCTCGGCAAGAACCTGGGCCTTGTCGTCCAGCTCGACCTTCCTCGCCCCAAACTCCTGCTCCAGCGCGCCTAGGCGGTCACGGCGCTTCCTGAACTTGGCCCCCCGGTCCTTGACGGCCACCTCGCGAGCCTTCACGCCTTCTTCCTGCTCTTGGCAAAGGCGGGCCTCTTTTGCGAGCTGGTCCCGCAGGCCTTGCAGCTCGTCCTCCAGCACCTTGCAGCGACCACGGACGTCGACCACCTCCCCCAGGGCTGCGTCACGAGCAGACTTCGCCTCAAGTACGGCCTGCCTCTCCTCATCGCAAGCCGTCGAGGCCTGGACCAGCACCGCCCGAATCGAAGCGTCGGAGCGAATCCATCCTGAAGCCAGCTCCAAGCGCCCGGCCACCAAGCGAGGGTCGGCACCAGGAAGATCCTGCCGTAGCCGGTCCAGCTCAGCAGCAGCACGATCCAGAACGGCAGAAGGAGTCGGAGAGACAGCAGTCGGTGGAGTAGGAGGAGAAGGCGGCAACACGACCACAACATCCTGAGGCGGAGCCTGCTGCGCCCCAACGACTGTGGTGGCGGCAGCAGGCAAAGGCACCTCGAGAGTCGCTTGGGCCATGGGGGCTGAGCTCGCCCCAGCCGGCTCAGCCAGGCCTCGCGAGGACGACCGGGCAGGAGAGGCCCGTGCGTCGCGGTCACCTTCCTTCGTGGGCAGAGGCGCTGCCCCGGATGGAACCTCAGGAGCTCCCTTCAGCTTCTTTGCTGCGGGCGCCAGCCTATCCAAAAGATGCGGACGTCAAGCCTCAGCAGCAGAACAAGAAATAAAGACAAGAATCAAGCGCTTACGGGTCGTCGCCAGTGAGCTCAAGCAGCCTCCGACCAAATTTGAAGCCCGAAAGCCGGCTGGAAGGGTCAACCTTGGGAAGCTCGGGGGCGGAAGGCGTGTCTGCGGTCCGCCTCGGGGCCGGGGCAGACCCGTGGGAGATCAGCCCGGTCCTGTCCTTCTTCGGGATCGAGGCAAGCTCCCGCCACCCTGCTCGTCATCATCCTCGTCGTCATCGCTCGGAGAGAGACGGAGAATGCGGGGCCTGCGCCGGGCGAGGGGAGCCCTCGACTCTTCGTCAGTCGCCTCAGAGTCAGGCCCTTTTTCCCGCTCCCCTCCTGTAACGCCCCAGATGTAACTTGCCATATTTGTAATCCAACTCTTGCCATTTTCGGCTATGTGTTATGATATTCCCTCCGTGGTTGGGTTCTCTCCATTTTGCATTTTGGTCATGTCATGCATTTCATATCATGTCATCATGTGCATCGCATTCGCATACGTGTTCGTCTCATAAATCCGAGCATCTTTCCCGTTGTCCGTTTTGCAATCCGGCGCTCCTATGTCTCCCGGCGTCCCCTTTTACATTTCTTCATGAGCGGGTATTAAACATTCTCGGAATGGACCGAGGTTTGACATGTGGCCTTGGTATAGCACCGGTAGACCGCCTGTCAAGTTTCGGGTCAATCGGAGTTCGTTTGGTACTCCAACGGTTAACCGGGTAACCGTGAAGGCCTCATGTGTGTTGCAGCCCAACACCCCTTCAAAACAGCCCAATAACCCATCTAAGTCACTCCCATGTCCTCCGCTGTTCGATCACGATCGCGTGGGCGAAAACCGCACTCCATTTGGAGCTCCCTAGCTCCTTCTGTCTATAAAAACGTCTCCCCCGTCTAAATCTGAGAGAGCCTCACCCCGAAACCCTAGCTTCGCCTCGAAAACCGTGCCACCAGATCCGCCGCACTGTTCCTCCGCGCCGCCGCCAGCCGGGCCAACCGGGGCACGCCACGTGGCGGGCGTCGCCGCCGGCCTGCCCGGCCCGCCGAGCCCGTCCCCAGCCCTCCGGGCCCATCGCCGCCGCCCCGCCGCCTGGAGCGCCGCGCCTCCGCCCGCTCCGCCTCCCGCACGCCGCGCCGCCGCGCCCCGCTGCTCCCGCCGGCGCCGAGCCGCGCCGCCCCGGCCGCCGCCTCGCCGCCCGAGCCGCGGCCCCGCCACCCCGCCACTCGCCGGCGCCGCCGCGCCTCCCCGCCTCCGCCGGCGCCCCGCCTCCGCCGGAGCCGCCCCGCGCGCCCCTCCGGCTCCCCTCCTCGCCGGCGCAGCCCCGCCGCCGCCGCCATCGCCGGCCCCGCCTCGGCCCGCGCGCTCGCGCCAGATCCGATCTGGATCCCGGATCGGTTGACTTCTTCCTCTCCTCGTTTTATTTCTAAGTCTTTAATTTTATCATCATCATGCCACATTCCCAGTGCCATAACTTTGCATGTGTTGCTCCGTTTCGCGCGTATAATATGTCGTTTTGTTCGTCTCGAAGAGTACATCATTTGTTTCCATTGCACCATTTTCATTTGAAGTCATCTTGACGCCCGAAATGCTGTTAGAAGAGGGATAGTTGATGTTAGTTGCTGGATCTTATCTGAACATGCACTTTTGTCATTTTTGCCATGATTGATGTGTACCTCCTATGAGGTTGAGCTATATATGTGTTTTGTAATATGCCATGTTAACTTTCCAGGGAATTTTGCTATGTACTTTTGTGATCCTTGAGGTGGCTAGAAATTGCATGCAAAGTAGGGATGATGATATTGCTGTTTTCAGAGACTTAGTGATTTCACAAAGTCCCTGACTTTTGTTATTATCATGCCATGTGTTCATGTTATTTACGAGAGATCTATGCATAATTTGAGCATGATAAGTAAGGGAGTTTTGAACCTGAGTATTTGCTTAATCCATCCATGCCTTTGTTTGCAATTATGGAGTGCCATAGCTTGAGTCAATCGAGCTCTACTTTTGCTTCAAAATATTGCTGGCAGATTGTTTACATGTTATTCGATTTTGCCAAGCTTGGTGTAGTTGATCCTTGAATGATATGATGTTATTCTTGTCATGTCCAGTTACTATGCCATGTCTTCTTGATGTATGCATGCTTAGTTTATCATGAGATGCTCTGTAGTGAGTGCATCGAGCTCACGAACATGCCTAGTCGTTAACAGTTTTCTGCCATGTCCAGTTTTCTGCTAAGTCTGAAAACTGTAACGAAACTTGCTTATTTGACATGGGTGTAATCCTATTTTCTGGTCCTTTTTGGCTTATGGTCAGTAAGGGACTTTTGTCAAGTGCTTTGAGTAGATTCATGCCATGCCTTTATTTGCTACGTTCTGAACCTGTAGCATGTTGTTTCATTGCTCTTAACTTGCCATCCTGATGTTAGTTTCTGCTTGTTGATATTTTCTCAAAGTCTGAGAACCTGTTATCGTTTGCTCTTTTGCGATGCTTGTTTGAACCTGTTATGATGGGATTTAGCCGTAGCTCAGTGTTCATCTTTTGTCGAGCATCTTGAGTATATTACTGTCATATGCTTTGTTGCCATTTTTGGGTGCAGTAGCTTAATTATTTGTTGCTTGCTAAGTAGCATCATGCTGTTTATGGCAGATTCGTGTCATTCTTGTGTTGCTTGCCATTTGCAAACCGTGTATCCGATTCCGGTGATCTTTATATCGATTTCAACCGAAATCACCTCATCTATCCAGTGGCATGCTTGGTTTGCCAAGATTATGCCCTGTTCATCCTTGTCCTTCCGGAGCATGCATACGCATTGCATATCACCTCTCGCATATCATGACATGTTTTGCATCATGTTGCTTGCGCATTGCATCGTGGTTGATATTGGCTCCTTTGCTTGTTCTCTTGTCTTGGGTAGAGCCGGGAGACGAGTACGTGAACGAGGATTCTGTTGAGAACGCTTACGAGGACCAAGCTTTCGACAACTCTGAGAACCTTGCAGGCAAGATGACCATACCCTCGAAATCACTTCTATCTTTGCTTGCTAGATTGCTCGCTCTTTTGCTATGCCTATGCTGCGATACCCACCACTTGCTATATCATGCCTCCTATATTGCCTTGTCAGCCCCTAACCATCCATGTCCTAGCAAACCGTTGTTTGGCTATGTTACTGCTTTGCTCAGCACCTCTTATAGCGTTGCTAGTTGCAGGTGAAGATGAAGTTTGTTCCTTGTTGGAACATGGACTTGTTGTTCCTTGTTGGAACATGTTTACTTGTTGGGATATCACAATACCTCTTATTTAATTAATGCATCTATATACTTGGTAGAGGGTGGAAGGCTCGGCCTTATGCCCGGTGTTTTGTTCCACTCTTGCCACCCTAGTTTCCGTCATACCGGTGTTATGTTCCCGGAGTTTGCGTTCCTTACACGGTTGGGTGATTTATGGGACCCCCTTGACAGTTCGCTTTGAATAAGACTTTTCCAGCAAGGCCCAACATTGGTTTTACCATTTGCCACCTAGCCTTTTTTTCCCTTGGGTTCTGCAGACTCAAGGGTCATCTTTATTTTAACCCCCGGGCCAGTTCTCCTTCGATTGCTGGTCCAAACCGTCAGCCGCCGTTGGCCACCAGGGGCAACTCTGGGTTCGCCTATCGGAAGTTTGGACAATCCGGATGTGCCCTGAGACCGAGATATGTGCAGCTCCTATCAGGATTTGTCGGCACAATCGGGCGGCTTTGCTGGACTTGTTTTGTTGTTGCCGAAATGTCTTGTAGTCCGGGATTCCGAGATTGATCGGGTCTTCCCGGTAGAAGGAATATCCTTCGTTGACCGTGAGAGCTTATCATGGGCTAAGTTGGGACACCCCTGCAGGGTATTATCTTTCGAAAGTCGTGCCCGCGGTTATGAGGCAGATGGGAATTTGTTGATGTCCGGTTGTAGAAAACCCGAAGTTGACCTTAACTAAAACACATCAACCGCGTGTGTAACCGTGATGGTCTCTTCTCGGCGGGGTCCGGGAAGTGAACACGGTTGTTGGAGTTATGTCTGATGTAGGTAGTTTCAGGATCACTTCTTGATCATTTCTAGCTTCTCGACCGTGCTTTGCCTTCTCTTCTCGCTCTCTTTTGCGCTGTAGCCAACATATGCTAGTCGCTTGCTGCAGCTCCACCTCAATATCCTTTTCCCACCTTTAAGCTTAAATAGTCTTGATCTCGCGGGTGTGAGATTGCTGAGTCCCCGTGACTCACAGATATTATCACCTCAGTTGCAGGTACCAACGATGTCAGTGCTGATGACGCGACCGAGCTCACTTGGGAGTTCGATGAGGAACGTGGCCGTTACTATGTTTCTTTTCCAGATGATCAGTAGTGGAGCCCAGTTGGGTGATCCGGGGATCTGTTTAGCATTTGGGGTAGTCTTCTTTCATTTTGGTACCGTAGTCGGACCTTGAGTGTAACCTGTTTGATGGATGTTATTTATGTACTTGTGTGAAGTGGTGATTGTAAGCCAACTATGTATCTTTCCCCTTTATTTATTACATGGATTGTGTGAAGATTACCTCACTTGCGACATTGCTTTCAATGCGGTTATGCCTCTAAGTCGTGCCTCGACACATGGGAGTTATAGCCGCATCGAGGGCGTTACACCTCCTTCCTCCTCTTCGCTGGAGTTGTCGGAGGACACGTCCACCGATTCCTCGGGAGCTTCCGTGGGCACGGGCCCGTCCCCGTTGAAGACGGGCATGGACTCCACTACCTGCTCCCAGTTGTCACAGAGGAACAAGGGCGTAGGAGCACCCTCCAACCTCGCCACATCGCCCCCGACCAGAGATTGGAGGACCGCAGCCAGATCTTCGTCGGCCAAGGCCGCGGGGCTCGGATGGGGCCTCCACATCGGAAGTGAGTACTGCCGAAGTGGAGCCAGCTTGTAACGCCCCGGATTCGATGCGTCAGGTGTCCGCCAGTTATTCGCCGTTGTTGCCATGTCATGTGCTTGCGTGTTTCACTTTGCCATGTCATCATCTGCATTTCATATCATGTCGTCATGTGCATCGCATTTGCATACGTGTTCGTCTCATCCATCCGAGCTTTCTCCCCGTTGTCCGTTTTACAATCCGACACTCCTATGTCGTCCGGCGCCCCCTTTTACCTCTTTTCTTGTGTGGGTGTTAAACTTTCTCGGAATTGCCCGAAGTTTGCCAAGCGGCCTTGGTACACCACCGGTAGACCGTCTGTCAAGTTTCGTGCCATTTGGAGTCCGTTTGATACTCCAACGGTTAACCGGGTAGCCGCAAAGGCCTCTTTTGTGTGCAGCCCAACACCCCTCCAAACAGCCCAATAACCCTTCTAAGTCACCTCCATCCTCTCGGCCGTTCGATCACGATCGCGTGGCCGAAAACCGCACTCCATTTGGACACTCCTACCTCCTCCTACCTATAAATATGTCCTCCCCGTCCAAATTCGCGGTGCAAACCTTAGCAATCTTCCTCCCCGCGCCGCCCGACGCGTCCACGCCGCGGCGGACAATGTCCGCCGCCGCGCCCCGCCCAACCAGAGCCTGCCACGTGGCACTCCCCGCCGCCAGTCGCCGCCGGCCCGCTCGGGCCCGAGGCAGGCCCGCCCGGCCCGCGCATCGCCGCCGCCCGCCCCGCGCGTGCGCCGCCGCCGCCTCGCCTGCTCCGGCCGCCGCGCTCGCCGCCGCCCAGCGCCTGCGCCACCGGCAACCGCGAGCGCCGCGCCGCCCCACGCCGCCGTGCTCCGCTGCCGCGCCGCGTCTCGTCATCGCCGCCGCCTCGCGCACCACAGCCGCCGCCCTAGCGCGCCGCCCCGCCGCGTTCTTTCTCGCCGCCGCCGCCGTGCTCGGCGTCTCCGCCCCAATCCGGTCGGAATCCGGCCCCGGCGACCCCCACCTTGCCCGGATCCGGATGGGACCGACCCGGCCCCGTCATCCCCGACCCCGCCGGCGCCTTCCTCTTCTTCTCCGGCGAGCTCCGCGAACTCCGGCCACTTCTCCGGTGAGATACGGGCCAGAGTGGACCAGATCCACCGGGAGACGAACCAAACGCTGCCCCGTCCCGGATCCCTCCATCCCGGGATCTCTCCGTCCCGCGTTGACTTTTTCGGAGGGTGAGATTTTCTCCAAGTCCCGAGATAATTGCATTCTGATGCTATGTTTGACCTGTCATAACTTCTTGTGTACTGCTCCTTTTTGCATGTATGATATATCGAAATGTTCATCTGGTTGTGCTCTTCATTCCGTTCCATTGTGCCATGTTCATTTGAGTCCATCTTGATGCCCTAAATGCTGTTGGAGGAGTGCTATATAATGTTGTCTGCTGTAGTTTATCAGAACATGCTCATTTGTTATTTTTGCATCTTTTCGTGTGATTTTATTTTGAGCATGAAGTCTACATGTGTTATGAGCTACAACATTCCATATTTGCTGTGGTGTAATACATTCTTCATGATATGCCATGTATTGATTGTTACAAACATGCAAAGTAGCCCCAGTGATGTTGCTGATTTCAGAGACTTAGAATTTCACCAAGTCTTTGTCTGCTGTTATTTTGATGCCATGTATTCATGTTGCTACAGTGATATCCATGCCTCTTTTGAGTATGTTCACTAAGGATGTTTTGTTAATATGGTTATTCTATATCTATCCATGCCTCTCATTGTATTTATGGAGTGATCTAGCATGTCTTAATCTTGCTCTACTTTCGCTATAAAATGTTCCTGGCAGATTGTTAACATGTTTAGCAAGTTTGCCTAGCTTGTTGTTGTTGGTCCGTGCATGCTATGTTATTGTTCTTGATATGTCTACCTTCTATGCCATGTCTAGTTGCTGTGTGTATGCTTGGTTTGTCATGAAATGCCTCGTAGTGAGTGCATCGAGCTCCTAAACATGCCTACTTGTTATCTGTTTTGCCATGCTCCAGTTTTTCACTAAGTCTGAATCTGTTTATGTTTTTGCTAAGTTCACATGCTCGCAATTGTATTATCTGATCCCTTTTGGCTTATGGTCAGTAAGGGACTTTTGTTAAATGATTTGAGTAGATTCATGCCATGCTCTAGTTTGACATGATAGCTTGATGTAACATGTTGTTTGTTAGCTCTAAACATGCCAACCTGATGTTATTTATGTCATGTCCTGTGATTTCTGCTGTCTGTGAACCTGTTATTATTTGCAAGATTGCCATGTCCTTTTGAGCTTGTTCTACTAGTTTCTGGAGATAGCTCAGTGTTCATGTTTTGTAACGCTTTACCTGTACATCATGTCCATGCCTTTTTGTTTCATGTTGAGGTCCTTTAGCATGTTGTTTTGATGCTCGCAAGATGCCTACTTGCTGTTTTGGACAGATTGTTGTTATAACTTGTATAGGGTGTATGTGTTGAACCGTTGCTCCGTTTTGAGTGTGCTCTATATGAAACTTGCTTGGTTTTGCATGTAGTCTCATATTATCATGTTGCATCCTTGTCTTGATGTGTTTTCTTGATGTTTGAATGCATTTTGCATCAATGCCATGTTTGTCTTGTTTTGCTCATATCTTTTAGGCCGTAGCTCCAAATTAAATGAACTTTATATGTAACTTGACTAGAACTTCGTGTACATCATGTTGGTGCATCTTAACTTGCTGTTTAACAACTTGAACATAAGCTTTATTCAGATCTGGACCAATTTCGAAATTTGCATATGAGGACTTACTGGAAGTGTTGTACGTTATTTCCGGCCTCATTTAAACTTGCTTTGATGTGTTGCTCTTATATGCATCATCTCTTGCCATGAGTAGCTTCATGTAGCATTGTCATGCATCATACTTGGTTGAGCATCATGCCTTGTTCATGTGTGGTGTGTTTACCATGTTGTGTGCTTCTTCTCGATAGTTCCCGTTTTGTTGCGATCGTGAGGATTCGTTCGTCTACGCTTGGTTCGTCTTCGTGGCTTCATCTTCTTCATGGACTCATTCTTATTCTTTGCGGGATTTCAGGCAAGATGACCGTCACCTTGGATCTCATTACTATCATTGCTATGCTAGTTGCTTCGTTCTATCGCTATGCTGCGTTACCTACCACTTGCTGCTCAAGCCCCCCAAATTGCATGATAGCCCCTAACCTTTGTTACCCTTCCTAGCAAACTGTTGTTTGGCTATGTTACCGCTTTTGCTCAGCCCCTCTTATAGCGTTGCTAGTTGCAGGTGAAGATGAAGATTGCTCCATGTTGGATTGTGTTTATGTTGGGATATCACAATATCTCTTATATTATTAATGCATCCATATACTTGGTAAAGGGTGGAAGGCTCGGCCTTATGCCTGGTGTTTTGTTCCACTCTTGCCACCCTAGTTCCGTCATATCGGTATTATGTTCCTGGATTTTGCGTCCCTAACGCGGTTGGGTGATTTATGGGACCCCCTTGATAGTTCGCCTTAAATAAGACTCTTCCAGCAAGGCCCAACCTTGGTTTTACATTTGCCTCACCTATTACCTTTTCCCTTGGGTCGTCCAACCCGAGGGTCATCTTTATTTAGCACCCCCGGGCCAGTGCTTCTCTAAGTGCTGGTTCGAACCGAGTAGACTGCGGGGCCACCTTGGGGAAACTTGAGGATTGGTTTTACTCGTAGGATGTCTCATCCGGATGTGCCCTGAGAAAGAGATATGTGCAGCTCCTATCGGGATTTGTCGGCACAATCGGGCGGCTTTGCTGGACTTGTTTTACCATTGTCGAAATGTCTTGTTATCGGGATTCCGAGTTTGATCGGGTCTTCCGAGGAGAAGGAATATCCTTCATTGATCGCGAGAGCTTATCATGGGCTAAGTGGGGACACCCCTGCAGGGTTTTGAACTTTCGAAAGCCGTGCCCGCGGTTATGGGTAGATGGGAATTTGTTAATGTCCGATTGTAGTAAACTCTTCTAAAATACACCAACCATGTGCGTAACCGTGATGGTCTCTTTTCGGGGTTGATCGAGAGGAGAACACGGTTTGTGGGTTATGTCTGACGTAAGTAGGAGTTCAGGATCACTTCTTGATCATTACTAGTTGACGACCGCTTGCTTTGCTTCTCTTCTCGCTCTTATTTGCGTAAGTTAGCCACCATACATGCTTAGCCGCTGCTGCAACCTCACCACTTTACCCCTTCCTTACCTATTAAGCTTTGCTAGTCTTGATACCCATGGTTATGGGATTGCTGAGTCCTCGTGGCTCACAGATTACTACAACACCAGTTGCAGGTACAGGTTATGCGATGATCATGATGTGAGAGCGATGTTTATTTGTGTTGGAGTTCTTCTTCTGCTTCTTCTTTGATTGAGGGATAGGTTCCTGGTCGGCAGCCTGGGCTAGCAGGGTGGATATTGTTTGAGTTTCTGTTTATGTTTCATCCGTAGTCGGATGTTGTTCTTGTATGTTGTATTGTTGTATTCATGTGACATTGTATGTATTGGGTGTATCCCCATCTATTTATGTAATGTTGATGTAATGATATCCACCTTGCAAAAGCGTCTTCAAGATGCGCTTCTATCCTTGGTGGGACATTCGAGTTCCTTTAGGATAGGGTCGCATCTTGGGCGTGACACAGCTGGTGCTCCAGGAATTCCCTCAGCAGCGACGCGCCGGTCAGCTTTGCCGCCGCCATGTTGGCCGGCCTCAGATCCGCGTCCATCATCTCCAACACTAGCTTCGCGCGGGGGTCCGCGAGCTCCGCTCGACCCCAATCGTTGGAGCTCGTGGGTTGCTCTGTGGGCAAGATCAGCCGAGGGTGGATGCGCCCAGCATCTGCCAAGACCCACTTGCTCCTGAAGCCCTCAATCCTTTTCCCGGGGTTCGAAATGGCAATGGCACCACCGTACGCGACGAAGCTCGCGCACGCGGAAGCAGGACCGCGGGAGGTCCAGAGGTAGAAGTAGTGGCGCAGCAAGGCCACTGAGGGCTGCACCCCTACGTGAGCCTCGCAGTAATAGGCGAAGATTGCCAGGAGAAGGACGGAGTTGGGGTGGAGATGCAGAGCCTGTAGCTTATAATGTCGGAGGACAGAGAAGAAGAACTCGGAGAAGGGAGGCACCAGGCCAGCAGCAATGGCGCTTACAAAGAGCGGATAGAAGGTGTTCCCTTGGCCCTCAGGGGTGGTGGAGCCGGCCTTGAACACCTTCGCCCCGTCGATGCCCTGCGCCGCCGCCATCCGGTGCAACCGGGCGAGGCTCACCTCCGACACGTTTGGCGAGTCCAGGGCAGACGAGTACCAAGCTCCGGCCGGGGACTGACGAGGCGCCATGGCTTCCTAGGTCACGACGTCGAAGTAGATCTGGAAATTTTGGAGGAAGGAAGGAGAGGCACAAGAAAGGGGATCTGAGCATTAACCGTTGAAAGCAAAAAAAGCAAAGCCTAGGCAGATGCCGCTCCTTTATCAACTCGCGCGGTTGCTGAGGCGCTCACGTCCAATCAACCGCCACGCGGCGCCCAAGGCCGCAGGCTGTTAGGGCCCGCAGCGCTTCGCCCTTGCCCTTTCGCCTCCCTGCACGGCCAAGTCCGGGCGCGCCTTGGGCCCGGGGGCTACTGTCGGCGTTCTGGAAACAGGGGTCCCCAGACTTGCCTGCCTGCGGCCTATGGCGTGGCTCAAAGGGGGGGCCCAGCACAGCCCATCTTCATCAACACAGACCCAAGACCCTCGCGAGGGGCCAAGCCTCGCGGGGCGGATGACACGGAGCTTCCTCAGGCACGGCCTCATCAGGCTGGCTCGTGAGGAGGCGGAGAGATCAAGACGGGGTACCTCACGAGGTGCCCATGACGCAAGCCATGACGACCAAGGGCGCCAGGCGGGCGCCAGGCGGGCGCCAGCCCGCGTAGTGTCCTCCTTTCCTCTTTGGTGCAAAGGGAGCAAGCGCAGGCGAGAGCATCAAGCAAAGGCACCCGTTTCGGTGCAATGAGACCAAGACCAACCCAACGGCAGGGAGGAAGTCATTGTGGAGCCCAAGCCAGCGTCACCACCAGAGCCTTTGGCAGGCGAGGACCAACTTTAGTCAGGATAAGTGTACCAGATGTTCCCCTTCAAAATGGCCAATTGTTGGCGCCCTTCCCGCTCAATATTTGGGAAGAGGCCCAGGGCCTTTGCCTATAAATAGGACTAGCCACCCCCAGGGTAGAGGCAATCGGCCAATCCAGAAACAAGCTGGGATCGGATCGAGTAGCATCACAGAGAGAGAGAGAGAGAGAGAGAGAGAAGGGTGACTGAACTCCTCCTAGCAGTTCATCGCCCCAGCCAAGAACAGACCCTCGTGTTGCTGTTCTTCCTTGTATTGCTCATCATCATCAGCCCAAGAGGCAATCCACCACACCACAAACTAGAGTAGGGTATTACACCACAATGGTGGCCCGAACTAGTATAAACCATGTGTCTCTTGTGCTGTTCTTTCCATAGCTTAGATCTTAGCGAGGAGGTGGGGTGCAGGTAGGTAGAAGGTGAAATCTCCGCGCACACCCCAGTGTTCGAACCTCAAGGGTCTGCCGGAACCCGAAATCCGACAGGTTTTTCTTGCCATGGGAGAAGTGCTTAGGTTTGGGTTCAATCTTGCGGTGTCCTTTCCCAGTGACAGAAGGGGCAGCAAGGCATGTATTGTATTGCTGCCATCGAGGATAACAAGATGGGGTTTTGATCATATTGCATGAAACTAGCCCACTACATCATGTCATCTTGCTTAAAGTGTTACTCTGTTTTTAACTTAATACTCTAGATGCATGCTCGATAGCGGTCGATGGGTGGAGTAATAGTAGTATATGCAGGCAGGAGTTAGTCTACTTGTCTCGGATGTGATGCCTATATACATGATCATACCTAGATATTCTCATAACTATGCTCAATTCTGTCAATTGCTCAACAGTAATTTGTTCACCCACCGTAGAATACTTATGCTCTTGAGAGAAGCCACTAGTGAAACCAACGCAGTGCTCAAGAGGTAGCAAGAAGAATTTCTGGCATCGTTGCCGGGAGGCTTACGTGAAGTCAAGATTTGACTCCCGACAACGAGCCATTTATGGCGCCGTTGCCGGGGAGTCTACGCAAAAAGTCAGCATACCAAGTACCCATCACAATCCCTATCTCTTGCATTACATAAGTTTCCATTTGCCTCTCGTTTTCCTCTCCCCCACTTCACCCTTGCCGTTCTATTTGCCCTCTCTTTCCCAATCTCCTTCTCTTTTTCCGTTTGCCTTTTTCTCGCTCACCTTTTGTTTGCTCGTGTGTTGGATTGCTTGTTTGTTGCGATGGCTCAAGATACTACCAAATTGTGTGACTTCACCAATACCAATAATAATGATTTCCTTAGCACTCTGATTGCTCCTCTTGCCAATACTGAATCTTGTGAAATCAATACTGCTTTGTTGAATCTTGTTATGAAAGATCAATTTGCCGGCCTTCCTAGTGAAGATGCCGCTACTCATCTGAATAGCTTCATTGATTTATGTGATATGCAAAAGAATAAAGACGACGATAATGATGTTGTTAAATTGAATCTATTTCCTTTTTCGCTTCGAGATCGTGCTAAAGCTTGGTTTTCGTCTTTGCCTAAAAATAGTATTGATTCTTGGAACAAGTGCAAAGATGCTTTTATCTCTAAGTATTTTCCTCCCGCTAAGATCATCTCTCTTAGAAAAGATATTATGAATTTTAAGCAACTTGATCATGAACATGTTGCACAAGCTTGGGAGAGGATGAAATTAATGATACGTAATTGCCCTACTCATGGTTTGAATTTGTGGATGATTATACAAAAAATTTATGCCGGATTGAATTTTGCTTCTAGAAATCTTTTAGATTCGGCCGCGGGAGGCACTTTTATGGAAATCAATTTAGGAGATGCTACTAAACTCCTAGATAATATTATGGTTAACTATTCTCAATGGCATACTGAAAGATCTACTAATAAAAAGTGCATGCGATAGAAGAAATCAATGTTTTGAGTGGAAAGATGGATGAACTTATGAAATTATTTGCTACTAAGAGTGTTTCTTCTGATCCTAATGACATGCCTTTGTCTACTTTGATTGAGAATAATAATGAATCTATGGATGTGAATTTTGTTGGTAGGAATAATTTTGGTAACAACGCGTATAGAGGGAATTTTAATCCTAGGCCTTATACTAGAAATCCTTCTAATAATTATGGAAATTCCTACAACAACTCTTATGGAAATTTTAATAAGATGCCCTCTGAATTTGAGAATAGTGTTAAAGAGTTTATGAATTCACAAAAGAATTTTAATGCCTTGCTTGAAGAGAAATTGCTTAAAGATGATGATTTGGCTAGGAATGTTGATATAATTTCTCTTGAGGTTGATTCTTTAAAGCTTAGATCTATTCCTCCTAAGCACGATATCAATGAGTCTCTCAAAGCCATGAGAATTTCCATTGATGAGTGCAAGGAAAGAACCGCTAGGATGCGTGCTGTGAAAGATGCCTTTATTAAAGCGTGTTCTTCCAATTCCTATGAAAATCAAGATGAAGATCTAAAAGTTATTGATGTATCCCCTATTAAATCTTTGTTTTGCAATATGAATCTTGATGAAACTTAATATGATCTTCCTTTACCTAGAAGGCATTCTAAAAATTCGGAGTATTTAGATCTTGATGATAAAATTGATAAAAGCTGGATTGAAAGAAATAAAACCCTAGATGTTGCTAAACCCACTATATTGGATTTCAAGGAATTAAATAATGAAAGTTGCTCTTTAATTTATTGTATTTCCATGTTGCAATCCGTGCTAAATTCTCCACAAGCTTATAGTCAAAATAAAGCCTTTACCGAACATATTGTTGATGCCTTGATGCAATCCTATGAAGAAAAATTTGAGTTGAAAGTTTCTATCCCTAGAAAACTCTATGATGAGTGGGAACCAACTATTAAAATTAAAATCAAAGATCATGAGTTTTATGCTTTGTGTGATTTGGGTGCTAGGGTCTCCACTATCCCCAAAACCTTGTGTGATTTGCTAGGTTTCCGTCATTTTGATGATTGTTCTCTAAACTTGCATCTTGCGGATTCCACTATTAAGAAACCTATGGTAAGAATTAATGATGTTTTTATTGTTGCAAATAGGAATTATGTGCCCATAGATTTTATTGTTCTTGATATAGATTCCAATCCTTCTTGCCCTATTATTCTTGGTAGACCTTTCCTTAGAACGGTTGGTGTGATTATTGATATGAAGGAAGGGAATATTAGATTTCAATTTCCATTAAAAAAGGGCATGGTAGACTTCCCTAGAAATAAAATAAAATTTCCATACGAATCTATCACGAGAGCCACTTATGGATTGCCTACCAAAGATGGCAATACCTAGATATATCCTCGTTTTTATGCCTAGCTAGGGGCGTTAAACGATAGCGCTTGTTGGGAGGCAACCCAATTTTATTTTAGTTTTTTGTTTTCTCTTATTTTTAGGAATAAATAACCCATCCAGCTTCTGTTTGGATGTGGTTTTGTGTTTTAATTAGTGTTTGTGCCAAGTTAAACCTATAGAATCTTCTTGGATGATAGTTATTTGATCTTGCTGTAATTTCCAGAAAATTTCTGTTCACGAAAACAATTGTTAAAAATCATCAGAACGTGATAAAATACTGGTTCCAATTTCTGCTGACCCCTAAACAAATTGTATAGGTCTTCCTATTTTGGTGGATTTTTTGGAGTTCCATAAGTTTGCGTTAGTTACAGATTACTACAGACTGTTCTGTTTTTGACAGATTCTGTTTTTCGTGTGTTGTTTGCTTATTTTGATGAATCTATGGCTAGTAAAATAGTTTATAATCCATAGAGAAGTTGGAATACAGTAGTTTTAACACCAATATAAATAAATAATGAGTTCATTACAGTACCTTGAAGTGGTCTTTTGTTTTCTTTCTCTAACGGAGCTCACGAGATTTCTATTGAGTTTTGTGATGTGAAGTTTTCGTGTTTTGGGTGAAATCTTTTGATGGATTATGGAACAAGGAGTGGCAAGAGCCTAAGCTTGGGGATGCCCATGGAACCCCCAAGATAATCCAAGGACACCGAAAAGTCAAAGCTTGGGGATGCCCCGGAAGGCATCCCCTCTTTCGTCTACTTCCATCGGTAATTTTACTTGGAGCTATATTTTTATTCACCACATGTTATGTGTTTTGCTTGGAGCGTATTGTATTATTTGTGTCTTTATTTTTTAGTGTGCCACAATCATCCTTGCTGTACACACCTTTTGAGAGATCCATACATGAATTGGAATTTAATAGAATACTCTATGTGCTTCACTTATATCTTTTGAGCTATGTAGTTTTGCTCTATGTGCTTCACTTATATCTTTTGAGCGTTATAATTTTGCTCTATGTGCTTCACTTAGATCTTTTAGAGCACGGTGGTGGATTTGTTTTAAAGAAACTATTGATCTCTCATGCTTAACTTAGATTATTTTGAGAATCTCTAATAGCATGGTAAATTGCTTAATAATAATATGCTTGGTATTAAAGAAACTATTGATCTTTTGAGTGCGTTGAATACTAAGAAAAGATTGATACTTGATAATTGTTTTGAGATATGAAGATGGCGATATTAGAGTTATGCTAGTTGAGTAGTTGTGAATTTGAAAAATACTTGTGTTAAAGTTTGTGATTCCCGTAGCATGCACGTATGGTGAACCGTTATGTGATGAACTCGGAGCATGATTTATTTATTGATTGTCTTCCTTATGAGTGGCGGTCGGGGACGAGCGATGGTATTTTCCTACCAATCTGTCCCCCTAGGAGCATGTGCGTAATACTTTGCTTTGATAACTTCTAGATTTCTGCAACAAGTATATGAGTTCTTTATGACTAATGTTGAGTCCATGGATTATACACTTTTCCCATCCTTCCACCATTGCTAGCCTCTCTAATACTGCGCACCTTTCACCGGTATCATACACCCACCATATACCTTCCTCAAAACAGCCACCATACCTACCTATCATGGCATTTCCATAGCCATTCCGAGATATATTGCCATGCAGCTTTCCACCGTTCCGTTTATTATGACACGCTCCATCATTGTCATATTGCTAGCATGATCATGTAGTTGACATCGTATTTGTGGCAAAGCCACCGTTCATAATTATTTCATACATGTCACTCTTGATTCATTGCATATCCCGGTACACTGCTGGAGGCATTCATATAGATTCATATTTTGTTCTAAGTATCGAGTTGTAATTGTTGAGTTGTAAGAAAAATAGAAGTGTGATGATCATCATTTTTAGAGCATTGTCCCAAGTGAGGAAAGGATGATGGAGACTATGATTCCCCCACAATTCGGGATGAGACTCCGGACGAAAAAAAAGAGGCCATAAAAAAAGGCCCAAATAAAAAAATAAAAAATAAATGAGAGAAAAAGAGAGAAGGGACAATGTTACTATCCTTTTACCACACTTGTGCTTCAAAGTAGCACCATGATCTTCATGATAGAGAGTCTCCCATTTTGTCACTTTCATATACTAGTGGGAATTTTTCATTATAGAACTTGAATTGTATATTCCAATGATGGGCTTCCTCAAATTGCCCTAGGTCTTCGTGAGCAAGTGAGTTGGATGCACACCCACTTAGTTTATTTTGTTGAGCTTTCATATACTAATAGCTCTAGTGCATCCATTGCATGGAAATCCCTACTCACTCACATTGATATCTATTGATGGGCATCTCCATAGCCCGTTGATACGCCTAGTTGATGTGAGACTATCTTCCCCTCTTTTTGTCTTCTCCACAACCACCATTCTATTCCACATATAGTGCTATATCCATGGCTCACGCTCATGTATTGCGTGAAGATTGAAAAAGTTTTGAAAATGTTAAAGTATGAAACAATTGCTTGGCTTGTCATCGGGGTTGTGCATGATTTAAATACTATGTGTGGTGAAGATAGAGCATAGCCAGACTATATGATTTTGTAGGGATAACTTTCTTTGGCCATGTTATTTTGAGAAGACATAATTGCTTTGTTAGTATGCTTGAAGTATTATTGTTTCTATGTCAACATAAACTTTTGTCTTGAATCTTTTGGATCTGAATATTCATACCACAATTAAGAAAATTTACATTGAAATTATGCCAAGTAGCACTCCGCATCAAAAATTCTCTTTTTATCATTTACCTACTCGAGGACGAGCAGGAATTAAGCTTGGGGATGCCTGATACGTCTCTAACGTAACTATAATTTTTGATTGCTCCATGCTATATTATCTACTGTTTTGGACTATATTGGGCTTTATTTTCCACTTTTATATTATTTTTGGGACTAACCTATTAACCGGAGGCCCAGCCCAGAATTGTTGTTTTTTACCTATTTCAGAGTTTCGGATAAACAAAATATCAAACGGAGTCCAAACGGAATAAAACCTTTGGAAACATGATTTTCTCACCGAACGTGATCCAGGAGACTTGGACCCTGCTCCAAGGAACAACAGAGGCGGTCACGAGGGTGGGGGGCGCGCCCCCTGCCTCGTGGGTCCCCTATTGCTCCACCGACGTACTCCTTCCTCCTATATATACCTACGTACCCCCAAACGATCAGTTACGGAGCCAAAAACCTAATTCCACCGCCGCAACTTTCTGTATCCACGAGACCCCATCTTGGGGCCTGTTCCGGAGCTCCGCCGGAGAGGGCCGTCATCACGGAGGGATTCTACATCATCATAGCCTCTCCGATGAAGTGTGAGTAGTTCACCTCAGACCTTCTGGTCCATAGTTATTAGCTAGTTGGCTTCTTCTATCTTTTTGGATCTCAATACAATGTTCTCCCCCTCTCTCGTGGAGATCTATTCGATGTAATCTTCTTTTTGCGATGTGTTTGTTGAGACCGATGAATTGTGGGTTTATGATCAAGTCTATATATGAATAATATTTGAATCTTCTCTGAATTCTTTTATGTATGATTGGTTATCTTTGCAAGTCTCTTCGAACTATCAGTTTGGTTTGGCGTACTAGATTGGTTTTTCTTGCCATGGGAGAAGTGCTTAGTTTTGGGTTCAATCTTGCGGTGTCCTTTCCCAGTGACAGAAGGGGCAGCAAGGCACGTATTGTATTCTTGCCATCGAGGATAACAAGATGGTTTTTTATCATATTGCATGAAACTATCCCTCTACATCATGTCATCTTGCTTAAAGCGTTACTCTGTTTTTAACTTAATACTCTAGATGCATGCTGGATAGCGGTCGATGAGTGGAGTAATAGTAGTAGATGCAGGCAGGAGTCGGTCTACTTGTCTCAGACGTGATGCCTATATACATGATCATACCTAGATATTCTCATAACTATGCTCAATTCTGTCAATTGCTCAACAGTAATTTGTTCACCCACCGTAGAATACTTATGCTCTTGAGAGAAGCCACTAGTGAAACCTATGGCCCCGTGTCTATTCTCATCATATCAATCTCCATCACTTTGATCTTGCTTTGCTTTTTTACTTTGCCTTTTACTTTTCACTTTGCATCTCTATACCAAAAATACCAAAAATATTATCTATCATCTCTATCAGATCTCACTCTCGTAAGTGACCGTGAAGGGATTGACAACCCCTAATCGCGTTGGTTGCGAGTAGCTATCGTTTTGTGCAGGTACAAGGGACTTGAGCGTAGCCTCCAACTGGATTGATACCTTGGTTCTCAAAAGCTGAGGGAAATACTTACGCTACTTTGCTGCATCATCCTCTCTTCTTCGGGGAAAACCAACGCAGTGCTCAAGAGGTAGCACAGCGCACCTCGTTTGGGTCCTCATACGACTCCAACGTATCTATAATTTTTTATTGCTCCATGCTATATTATCTTCTGTTTTGTACATTATTGGGCTTTATTATTCACTTTTATATTATTTTTGGGACTAACCTATTAACCGGAGGACCATCCCAGAATTGCTGTTTTTTGCCTATTTCAGAGTTTCGCAGAAAAAGAATATCAAATGGAGTCCAAACGGAATGAAACCTTCGGGGACGTGATTTTCGGAACGAACATGATCCAAAGGACTTGGACCCTATGTCAAGAAACAAAGGAGGAGGCCACGAGGTAGGGGGCGCGCCTACCCCCCCCCCCCAGGCACGCCCTCCACCCTCGTGGGCCCCCTGTTGCTCCACCGACGTACTCCTTCCTCCTATATATACCTACGTACCCCCAAACGATCAGATACGAAGCCAAAAACCTAATTCCACCACCGCAACCTTCTGTACCCACGAGATCCCATCTTGGGGCCTGTTCCGGAGCTCCGCCGGAGGGGGCATCGATCATGGAGGGCTTCTACATCAACACCATAGCCCCTCCGATGATGTGTGAGTTGTTTACCTTAGACCTCCGGGTCCATAGTTATTAGCTAGATGACTGTTCTCTCTTTTTGGATATCAATACAATGTTCTCCCCCTCTCTCTTGGAGATCTATTCGATGTAATCTTCTTTTGCGGTGTGTTTGTTGAGACCGATGAATTGTGGGTTTATGATCAAGTTTATCTATGAACAATATTTGAATCTTCTGAATTCTATTATGTATGATTGGTTATCTTTGCAAGTCTCTTTGAATTATCAGTTTAGTTTGGCCTACTAGATTGATCTTTCTTGCAATGGGAGAAGTTCTTAGCTTTGGGTTCAATCTTGCAGTGTACTTTCCCAGTGACAGTAGGGGCAGCAAGGCACGTATTGTATTGTTGCCATCGAGGATAACAAGATGGGGTTTTTATCATATTGCATGAATTTATCCCTCTACATCATGTCATCTTGCTTAAGGTGTTACTCTGTTCTTATGAACTTAATACTCTAGATGCATGATGGATAGCGGTCGATGTGTGGAGTAATAGTAGTAGATGCAGGTAGGAGTCGGTCTACTTGTCTCGGACATGATGCCCATATACATGATCATACCTGGATATTCTCATAACTATGCTCAATTCTGTCAATTGCTCAACAGTAATTCGTTCACCCACCGTAAAATACTTATGCTCTTGAAAGAAGCCACTAGTGAAACCTATGGCCCCCGGGTCTATTTTTCCATCATATTAATCTTCCAACACTTAGTTATTTCCGTTGCTTTTTTACTTTGCTTTTATTTTACTTTGCATCTTTATCATAAAAATACCAAAAAATATCATCCTATCATATCTATTAGATCTCACTCTCGTAAGTGACCGTGTAGGGATTGACAACCCCTTATCGCGTTGGTTGCGGGGATATATTTGTTTTGTGTAGGTGCGAGGGACTCACGCGTAGCCTCCTACTGGATTGATACCTTGGTTCTCAAAAATCAAGGGAAATACTTACGCTACTTTGCTGCATCACCCTTTCCTCTTCAAGGGAAAACCAACGTAGTGCTCAAGAGGCAGCAAGAAGGATTTCTGGCGCAGTTGCCGGGGAGGTCTACGCAAAAGTCAACATACCAAGTACCCATCACAAACCCTTATCTCCCGCATTACATTATTTGCCATTTGCCTCTCGTTTTCCTCTCCCCCACTTCACCCTTGCTGTTTTATTCGCCCTCTCTCTTTCATTCGCCTCTTTTTCGCTTGCTTCTTGTTTGCCCATGTGTTGGATTGCTTGTTTGTCACGATGGCTCTTCCCAGATTTGGTGATCTTCACCTTAAAAGGTTAGAAGAAATTGAAAGCAACGTTAGAAGTTTTATGGTCTTACAATTTGAGCATAATAATTTGTTTAGAAATGAGCTTAAGGAACAAAAAAGCTTTATGAGTTATATGAATAAAGAGCTCGATGATATGTCTAAAGAATTTGATGGTTTGAGATCCCAAATTGCTCGTCTTGAGAAGTTAATAGCTGAAATTTCGGATAAGCAGGCTACCTTAGTTAATAAGATGCCCGCTAATCTGGAAAAGTTTGAAAATAAAGATGAAGATCTAAAAGTTATTGATGTGTCCCCTATTAAATCTTTGTTTTGCAATATGAATCTTGATAATGATGGGACTGAATATGATCCACCTTTACCTAGAAGGCGTTCCAAAAATTCGGAGTTTTTAGAACTTGATGCTAAAATTGATAAAAGTGGGATTGAAGAAATCAAAACATTAGATGTTAATAAACCCACTATTCTGGATTTCAAGGAATTTAATTATGATAATTGCTCTTTGATAGATTGTATTTCCTTGTTGCAATCTATGCTAAATTCTCCTCATGCTTATAGTCAAAATAAAGCTTTTACCAAACATACCGTTGATGCTTTGATGTAGTCTTATGAAGAAAAACTTGAGTTGGAAGTTTCTATCCCTAGAAAACTTTATGATGAGTGGGAACCTACTATTAAAATTAAAATTAAAGATCATGAATGTTATGCTTTGTGCGATTTGGGTGCTAGTGTTTCCACGATTCCAAAAACTTTGTGTGATTTGTTAGGTATCCGCGAATTTGATGATTGCTCTTTAAACTTGCACCTTGTGGATTCCACTATTAAGAAACCGATGGGCAGAATTAATGATGTTCTTATTGTAGCAAATAGGAACTATGTTCCCGTAGATTTTATTGTTCTTGATATATATTGCAATCCTTCATGTCCTATTATTCTTGGTAGACCTTTCCTTAGAACGATTGGTGCAATTATTGATATGAAGGAAGGGAATATTAGATTCCAATTTCCATTAAAGAAAGGCATGGAACACTTCCCTAGGAAGAAAATAAAATTACCATATGAATCTATCATGAGAGCCACTTATGGATTGCCCACCAAAGATGGCAATACCTAGATCTATTCTTGCTTTTATGCCTAGCTAGGGGCGTTAAACGATAGCGCTTGTTGGGAGGCAACCCAATTTTATTTTTAGTTTTTTGCCTTTTGCTTCTGTTTAGGAATAAGTATTTGATCTTGCCTATGGTTAGATGTGTTTTTATGTTTTAATTAGTGTTTGTGCCAAGTTAAACCTATAGGCACTACAAAAAAAATACACTTCTGTGATGATACGTGTTTGTCACAGTAGGTCGCGTTTTTTGTCATGCATGTACATCCATGACAAATTTATGACAGAATCAAGATAGTCATACCTGTGCTGTCGTAGAAGTGTTCCATGACATTACCAAAATTATCATCATGGAAATGTCCACTTCCATGACGATAAATCGCGCGTCACAGAAGTGCTTTCGTCAAGGGTGACCGACACATGGCATCCACCGTAACGGAACACCGTTAAGCTATCGGGTCGGGTTTTGGATCGGATAACCCGTTAACAACCCCGACCAATGGGGATTTTCGACGTGTAAAATCATCATTGGCTCAAGGAAACACGTGTCTGCTCATCGTTGGGACAGATGTCATCCACTCATTGGATAGAAGGCGCCTATGATACGTCGACACGTGGCATGGCCCAACAGAGGCCCATTCCTGTGAAAAGGCCGGCCCATTTGACTTGGTCAAAAGGTGGCGGGCCGGCCCATGTAAATCCTATTAACGACATATTCGCATATAGCCCATTTACAGCCCGCTAACCAAGGCCCGTTACGCCCTATCCGAATTAGGTCCAATAGCGTCATCTGGGCCACCCAATATGATTCCAGCCCGTTTTCACTTCTGGCCCATGTATGGCCCATGATGTCTTTCGGCCCATATGAGGCCCTATGTAACTCTTGGCCTATTAACGGCTCGTGGTGAAACTGGCCCGTAATGAACAGTGTATCACTTTACACCCATTAACGGCCTATGGTGAAACTGGCCCGTAATGAATAGTGTATCACTTTATACCCATTAACGGCCTGTTATTCCGTTGGGCCATTTCCAGCCCATGTTATCTTTCGGCCTTCTCAGAGCTCATTTATTCTTGGGCTCATTTCCAACATTCGTTTACTTACGGCCCGTTACTGTCATATTCCACTTGTGGGCCAAATTCAGCCCATAGTTACAGTCGGCCCGTTTGTGGTCCGTTAATACGTTGGGCCGTTTTCATAGCGTCATCAAATAAGGCATATTAACAATGGCCCGTTATGGTCGGCCCATGAACGAACGATTCCAACTCTAGCCCGTTTACGGCCATAATGCGGCCTGTTATTGGCCCATGTTTGTCCAATCAATCATACTGCCCGTATAAGGCCCATTGATGATACGACCCATAGAAGGCCCATTGTTTCTATAGCCCGTACAAGGCCCATTGTTTCTACGGCCCGTAGAAGGCCCATTGTTTCTACGGCCCGTAGAAGGCCCACTGTTTCTATGGCCCGTACGAGGCTAGTGTCACTACAGTAAATATTAGCCCATGGTTATTGTGGCCTAGTTTCAAAAAATAGGTTATTGCAGCCATTAGCAAACCGCGGAAAAAGAACTGCAATGACTAAAAGCAAAAAAATAAACAAGACAACAAGGAAATAAATAAGCAAGCAACTTACGTTAGGCTATCACGGCTATCACACATATTACATCCACTGGGCATCAAAGTTCGCCACCAGTGCAAATAAACGCGCCGACAAAAGAATATACAAAACTAAGAGCACTTCAGAAGGCACTAGGCCTGGCCAGGTCGGGCCCCCTAAATAGCTTAAGAAGCTGAGTAGACCTCAGTTGTGTCAACGATAGATGCATCAACACTAGATTTAAGGCATGATGGTGCGCACGACAGTCCTCTGACATCTTCATTGCATCTTTGACTTCAAGTCGGAGCTAAGCTGAAGCAAGCCTTTCCGCTTTAAGTTGAGACTGAAGAAGCCGAACTGATTGAGGCAGCGACTACACAGAGGTTATCTCACACCTGCTGGTGAGTAGTTTAAACTCACTATCTTCATCAAGACAGGACCTTGGGGTCATCTCGCTGTCCTCAAGATGGTTTGGCTCACTATATTCCCTAAAGTTCTGCCTGGCGTAAGAGATACGAGTCTGAAAGAGAAACAAGGAGACACGTAACAGGTTTCACAATTATATAAGCAAATAAATGGATCTGTTCTGCATAAGGAACATGTTTTTACAACTACAATTTGAAACTGGTAGTTGTTGCAAACATCCAATCAGATGTAAACAGCAAAGCAAACATCAGTGGAGGAAATGATGCCTATCCAAATCTATACTAGAAAAAAGTTTGAAGGCTTGAGAAGGATGAACTTACATTACATGTTAACACGGGCTGGACAAAGCCCTTCTCCATGTTGATGGAAGGATAATTCAATAAATTCCCCAAAGAAAATTCTTTATAAGCGTTGCCATTATTCTACAATTTGCAAAGAGTAAATATAGATAAAATAATATTGGAAGAAACAGAGGATAATGAAGCTCAGGTGCAGACTGATGATACATAATCAAATAGCAATTAATTAAGTACATCGTTACAAGGCAAAAGGGAGAGAGGTACTGACAAGAGCAATGCAGAGCCCATTATTGTTTTGAGATCATATGATCCTTTGAGCAAGGAGATTCATCTGAAATTAGTTTTCATACAAGACAGAAGGTAAGGCACAAGCAGAAATTTAGGAGTTCAAATTTTGAATTGATATCATAGATAGTACCTGACGTTGGGCTCCCAGCAGTTCTAATAGGGGTTTGGCCACTGGAGTAGGGGTAAAGTATGGTACAGTTGGGCCTGTGTTTTCTGTGGCTGCTGATCTATCTGATTTAACAGGTATCACTACCTTTTCCAAATACCTAGTTTGTACTCCTTGAGGATCTGCACTCACCCTCTTCCTTTTGGACATCTATTAAGAAAGAAGAACATTTGATTGGAAAAACATAGTGTGACGACACATGGAATAGGTACATAAAATGGATAGGTATGGCATATACTCATATATGATGCTTAAACTAAGCAGATGGTGTAACAAAGTAGAAGTAATGCAAGAAGTCAGATGCAAAATATGTGCGAGCAATACAAGCTTGCAAAGTTAGAGCAAGCACCTTGATGGGTGAATAAGATAGGCCATCCTCCACCATGCCAAGTTTGTTAGCCAGTGGATCGTTCCGCAATATTCCTCTCGTGCGCCCATTCTCATATTCATTTTGATAATGTTCAATATCTGACATGCATGAAAACATAAAAACAAGTGAGATTTTCTTTGTAATGCAGAAGTGATTCTAATCCAATACTGTCTCCCTGTAAACCCCTTTGTGCTATCTCTGCAATTCTTTTAAAAGATGCCATGCATGCTGTAATTTGTTGTGTGCATTAATATAATGTGGCCTACTACTCAAAATATGAGAGCTCCAGAAGTGATGACACTTCACAGATGATAGCTTCAACATATAGTAAGGAAGAACAAGTCGACCTGACCTGACAGATTCAAAATATACTAAGGGAGAACAACTCGACCTGACCAGTCGACCGCAAGAGAAGAGTATCATCTTAAAGAAGACCAGAAGAGCAAGCAGATTGAAGATATTACAAGTCTTTCAATACAATGTCGGTTGGCCACCCATGATGAACCAGAGCGCACAGAGAAATACTATTCTTTCCGGTCTCTCCATATGTGGCTCACATGCATTTCGAAACTAAAGTAGGAACATTTAGCTAACTAATTAAACATCTCTCAGTTTTACTAATATCAGCAATAATATCATATATGAATTTGTACAACTAAGCTTGTTTAGCTCGATGGGTGGAGCAGTGCTATTACGACACAAACCACGTAGGCTAATTGTGGTCATCATAAAATGGGGAAAACATAAGCATGATGAGTATAGTGTTGACCGTGGCAGTGGGATGGCGGATCTGAAGCTGCAAACCGCGCAAAGGGTAGTTAGCAACCGATGTTTTCTTGGAAATAACAACTAAGATTTGGTATGGATAAGAAAGTACGGTCAACAAGTGACAAAGAAATGCAATTATGTTGTCTCTCTATATGTCGCGACATGCATTTGGAAACTCAAGTGGGACCTTTAGCTAACCAATTAAATGTGTCAGTTAACTAATATCAGTATCATATCACAATCATATTTGAACAACTATGCTTTCGAATTTTGAGTGTTGTGTTGTTTATCTTGAAGGGTGGAGTAATGCTAGTACGACAGAAAGCACCTATGCAGATCATAGTAGAGTAGATAAAAGGGGAAAACCCTAAGCATCAAGAGAAAAATTAGGAAAGTGGAACTAGCTGGACCAGTGGGTGGCGCACATGCTTTTCAAAACGAATATAGGAACATTAGGTGACCAATTAAACGTTCTCTGTCTTAGTGATATGAGCATCATATCAGATTCATATTTCAACACGTAAGCTTTGGGTTGAGGTCTTGAGGAGCAGTGCTAGCATGACACGAAGCACCTACGATGATGGTAGTGAATATAAAGGGGGGAAACCATAAGCTTTACGAGTAGAGTGCCCGTGCCATGGCAGATCTGAAGGTGCAAACCAGACAAAGCTACTTCGCAACTAATGTTTGCTTTCAACTAGCCACTACGATTTGGTACGGACAAGAAAAGTACAGTAAACAAATTACGATCTATTTTCCGGTTGAGATCAATAACTTAAGCACATATGGAAGAGTACCACCTCTCTTGCGACGCCGTGTAGGCCTATGCTGATACGTTGAGGGTGCTGTCGGTGCGATGGTGTCGGCGGCGGGGAAGAAGACTTTAGACGGCAGACAACCGGGTCGGGGGATATATCCTGTTGCCGTGGACGAGGCGGTCGTAGGAGTGGCAACGGTAAGGTGGACGACGACGCCGATGAAGCGAGAGGAGGCGATGAAAGGATCCTGGTCCAGCGCCATGGATGATAGACGTCCATCTCTTGCAGTGGACGACGGGGTAGGGGTAGCGGCTCTGGCAAGGTGGAGGATGGGGTGGCGGACGGAGGAGGCTGGCCGCAGTGCGGAGGTTGTCGTGCCGCCGACGGTGTATGAATGGGGAAATGGAGGGGAGGGGGATATCAAACTT
The DNA here is from genome assembly GCA_032464435.1 of Aegilops umbellulata. NCBI lineage: Eukaryota > Viridiplantae > Streptophyta > Magnoliopsida > Poales > Poaceae > Aegilops > Aegilops umbellulata. The sequence continues at coordinate 296,540,433 of CP136060.1, forward strand.
TGGGACGCGCTTCTCTGAAATGGGGGAAAGTTACGAACTTATCCCCCGTTTAAAATTTCGGACATCGCATCGGTTGGGGATATGATGGTAATCTCGCATCTCCCAAATATTTGCCGGTAACTATTTTGGGCGAGGAGAGGGTGTTTTGCCGCCCACGGTTGGCGCCCACGGTGTATGAACGGGGCTGACAGGTAGGGCAGTTGTGTTATGTCTAATGGAAGTTACACATCTGCCCCTATTTGAAATATTAGCCTACATCGATTTCGGACGAGGAAAGTTTGTTTTGCCGCCCACCGTGTATGAATGGGGAAATGGAGGAAGAGACACATGTCTTTTGGATGAGCTTTAAATCATAATAAAATGTGTTTTTCCGCCCACGTTTGGCGCCCACCGTGTCTGAATGGCCTCAGAGACCCTCGTGTCACGTCTGATTGAAGTTACTAGTCTACCCCTATCGACAGTAGTGTAAATCCGATCGATAAGGATGTCAAGTGTCAGGGGTAGACAGTAATTTCCATCTCGCAAACGCTTGCTTCGGGCAGCCCACAAATTATAGTGGGTGTTTAGCCGCTTCGTTCAAAACTTGGGAGAATTAGCATTCACGTTTTCCCTGGGACCTGACAAACTAAATTCAAATCCAATTTGTATTCGATTACGAATATCCACAGATAATTATACGTTTTGTTATTTATTTCTTTAAAACCACAACATGATTATGATTATGAAATGTCGTGATCATCGAATTCAGTAGGTTGGATACACTCTGAGTCAAACAGTTATTTCATCCATTACAATATGCTCACACGAAAAATAATTCACCTTATGTCAATCATACAAGTACTCAGGATTACCTCGCCTAAAAAATTCGGATCATTACAACACATGGACAACATAGGGGGTCTTGCAACATAATCCATTCAGAGACATGACACAACATGCAAGTACAATAATCTAATGACAATTTCAACTGGTATCTAAAGAAGAACCGGGATTACCTTGGGCTTCAGATAGTAGAAATAGCAGGACCTCCTCCGTCTTCAAATGCAACATTCTTACTTCCTCCAATTCTTGGGTTGCTTGCATAATACGTGCCGCTAATTCCGTAATTTCCAGCCTCAAGATAAAGATTACCTCATTCATGGCAGCCACACCATCTCTTTCTGCCTCTAGTAGAGCCTCAAGCACTATAATATCTGTGCTCAGACAGCTCTCCACGGTGTTGCCTCTGAACTGCTACCATCTGGTAACATGGATGGCGCACTGCTTCCACAAATAGATTCTGGGGTTGTACATTGTGTCTTAGTGTGAACAGCATCCTGAAAGGTTTCCGCTGGACATAAGTAAGAGATAGTTATCGTATGATCTAGGCAGTAAGCTTACATGGTAAACGGCTGACGAATTATTGCCGAGCATGGCAAACTATATTTAAATGGTTCGAAGCAGCATCAGCCGAAAAGAAATTGAAATGGTAAGATGAAACTAGGGATGTAAGTGGCAAATAAACGACATCCGCCAGTGGGATCTAGTTAGTTTTTGCTACCTCCCTAGTTCATTTTCCTCAAAAAACAAAAACTCTTTTGAACTATCATACCACTAGTGGACTTTAATCGGGATTAAACGGGACCCAGTTGACATCCCTAGTTGAAAGGGAGTGTACAACCGCTATATTTAAGTTGCCAAGGCATCTAAGCAGTTGAAATAATCTGAGAAAGCACTTAACAGTGTGGCCTCATCTAACTACGAAGACAGTCTTGTGATGAAGTTGAGAGGAAAAGTTAAGGAATCAAATGAAATAGGCATGCATTTCTTTATGATAGTACAGTAGACACTGCTGACATATTGGCCAACTCAGGTATAGCGTAAAAACAAATAAGCATTCGAATCAAGCAATACAGCAAAGCAGACAACTGAACTATTTGTAACTCGGTAGGATTACACGTTGAGGGAACAAGCCAAGAAAGCAGCCCACTCGCATTACATTTCACATGTACTAAAACACACTGGCTTACCATATGTTGTTGTGAAGCCTAGCTGCTGTTGCAATGTTCTTTGAAGATATCGGCAGCATCCTGTGGTTGCAAATCTAGTTGTTGTAGATTATTCTGCACCATCTGTTTAGGTAAAATTAATTTTAATCGCATGCACTGGTCCAAATTGATCATCAATGGTTCATCTAAACTAATGAAAGAAGGGTGTGTGCATACATGACAATATATCTGCTTCCCTCTATTTTTATGCTTGTTCGAGGTGCCAGTCCCAAAAGAACAAATATTTTGCTTGATGGGGTTGGCAGCTCCATAATTAATAGAAGCATCAAATTAGTCATGCAACTTGGGAAGATCAACGACACACAAACAAGTAATGAAGAGAGGCTCGGAGCAGTGATGTAATAGCTAGCATCAGAAAATGTAGGGTAAAACGAACAAAAAGCAGCAGAACCACATGCTAGTTTGCTGATGTGTAATTAAGCATAGAGAACATTAAGCAGTCTGATGGAACCAACAGGTGGCATCAGAACAAAACTAAAGCATGTTAACTATATGTGCACTGGTATGTAATTTAGCACATGTAACATGTTCACTGCCAGAAGTATGGCCCTACAGGTGCAAGCAGAATAACGCGTCTCATGAAAAACTGAATGATGCCCTGAAGAAATTCAAAGGTGCGGTGCTTATGCTAGGAAAGTGAACGTAAGCGCCGGCCGTTGGATAATAGTACCTGATTCTCGGCGGTGTATGGGTATCGTTGTCATACTTGATAGCTAAGGATCATCGATGGTGCTCGTGTTGCGGTTAAGTTTGGGCCAGTTGTCGCCGTCGCTAAAGCGGCTCCGGTGCTACGGTCGTGGTGCCTGTCGACATACAAGAAAGCTCATCTGTGGTAAGTGAACAGTTGCACGATAAAGAGAAAAACCGAAGGAGTACAAATCGAAATAACCTGATGAGGCTGCGGCGTCGGTAAAGCAGGGCCGGTGGAGTTGAATATGGCGTCCGTGGAGCGGGTCCGGTGCAGTGGACGAAGGCTTCGGCGGGCGTGTTGTACAGTGCTTTCGGTGAGGCGGATCTGTTGCGGCGGACGAGGGCTTGTATGAAGGTCCAGCGAAGGGGCGGACGAGGGAGTCAGTGAAGGGCCTACGCTGTGGTGGACGAGGGTGCCGGTTAAGTAGATCCGGCGCGGTGGACCATGATGGCGGTCAAGGAGATCTGGAGCGGTGGACAAGCCAGTCGCTGAAGCGGCTCCGGTGAAGTGGTGAGTTGGCAGTTGGGGGTTCCAAGGTGCGGAAGGTAGACCCGGCGGGGTGTGAGGTCCACCACTGCGGTGGAGGACTAGATTCGGCGGCTTGCCGTGGTTGGGGGTTTGGGGAGGGGAAGGGGAGGGGCTCTGGGGAAGAATGTTGGGGGCAAAGAGGGGAAAACAATGGAGTTACCAAAGCAGCCCTTTTCCGTTCATGTGGCAGGGGTAAAACAGGAATATCGTAGGGTTAAACTTTCAGGTGCGTGATATTTCGATGTGAGCGGGAAGTTTGAAAGCTTTTGGCGCCTAAAATTATAAGTATTCTGCTCTCCTACGGCCGACTATGATATCATGGCCGACAATTTGGTTGTTTTGCACACAAAAAAATGTGCAAGTTTTGAAAATCAATGTCTCCAACTCGAAACTTAGATTGTCCATTCAATTCAAATATGGATCATTGAGCTACTATAAGCAAATACCATCATACAATTCAAATGAAATTCCAAATGTGTTTATCCTAAATATGATGACAAAAGAAAAAATGTGTATGTGTATGAATAAAGTGGATGATTATAAAGTTTGAACATGCCAGTATGTGTATATCTCTAGGTTTGATATATGAATTTGAAATCACGAAATCCCGGCTTAAAAAATGTACCTCCGTTTAAATGAATTACAAAAGCTAATGATGGAGTCGAATTCCAAAATTCCAATCTTAGGTTTGTAATTCTGGTACATCAAGGTAGATCACGCATGTTCAAAAGTATCGTTATCTCATAGTACAAACTGTGAAACAAATTGATCAACAATGAGTGCACAATATCTCAATTACGCTAAAGTCCCTCAAAAATAGACACCTCACTCTTTATCTGAAGTCAACCCCCCCCCCCACCACCACACACACACACACACACACACATAGAGAAGTCGTTATCTCCCCCAAACACCAACACACGAGCACATTAACACCCCTCTCTCTTGTAAAGTCCGGACCCCAACATAGGTCTCTATCACTTTGTCTCTCGGGCATGCACACATCTCTTCCCTCACTCTCTAGGTCTCCCGCTATTTCTCTTACCCAAGCACATGCACTATGTAGAGTGTATATTTCCCATACAAACAAAACGTCGCCCCCAAACGTCTATCTCCCTAGTTATGTGGTTCTCGTGAACTCACCTCACACACCACCCCCACTACAAACAAGCACACTTTGTCTCCTTGTGCACCACCCTCCTATTTCTATCTCTCCCACATGCGGACCCGCCCCAGCTCCTTCCCTATATACATATATGTCGTGACACTTTGCATAGCTCCCTAATGTATAATCGTTCTCGATTTCACACATTGTTCTCCACACCATCTATTCTAGATCGCTCATGAAGTCCCTATCACACACACGATGACTCGCTTCCCTTGCATCTTCGTTCATAGGCCAATTTCGGACAACATCAATATTGTCTCCCTATCTATACGCCATTTATGGACACAAACGACCCCTCTCGCCCCCTCTCTTCCTCTCTCTCTCTCTCTCTCACCGTCGCTAGCTCTCTCTTTCTCTCGCTCTCACACCCCTCTCCCACACACACACTCGATGTCTCTTCCAAATAGTCTGCTCCTCCCGGCCGCACCCGTTCTATCTCGCTACTACACATGTAACACCATTCCCCCTTCCCTTATACTAGGTTTACATCATCTGTGGTCTCTCTACTCCACATACACTCTCTCCCTCTCACACACAAACGCGTGCACAAATACACACAGACACGCACAAACACCCATTTATCTAGATCCTCATCTCTCCTCATGTCCGCATGTGTGTCTCACACACTCACTCTCTAATTATGTATATGTGTCTCCACGTTACAGAACACAAAGCCCCATGTACATGTCTCTCTCTATCCTCCACAGACATAGAAACAAAGAATTTGTTATCATTGCCTCAGTCTCTAACATATAACACACGCTCTCTCTCTCTCTCTCTCTCTCTCTCTCTCTCTCTCTCGCAAACACGCTCAACAAGGGTTTCCCCGTGAATAACTTATCGTCTATTCATCAACAGTACTAGAGCAAGCCAAAGAGCGCGCCGCCGTCACCCCCTCCTTGTCGGCGACGGCAAAATCTTTGTTTTATACAGTCAAGAAGTCATTGTGCTAAGGCCCGACATGCCGAGGCGTTGAATAGAATGTAGATGCTAGTTTACGGAAGCAAGTATCGATAATACGTTTGTATCTCCATACTTATGTTTCTTCTCTTATAAAAAAACGAGTTGGTGATGATGGTACGTGTACCATCTTGCAATATAGACCGTCCGATCTATATCTGACGGATGGATATTAAACTAAAATATACCCGCGCCCCTCTCCACATTTGTAGACAAGGCCTTCCCTCGTTCATCCTTATCTCCAACAAACCTCATTGTTGAGCAATTAAGAAAGGAAGCCTCTGGAACAAACTGGCCTGGTGGACGCTGCCGGCGTCATCAATCCCCATGCCTCCGCTCAGTCCGACCACCAACCACCACCACACCCCACTCCTCTTCACCTTATCTCATACTTCTCGACATATCATTAGTTTTTACACATGGGATTACTCCCGCAAGGGTCAATCACAACAAGTGTTTATAAAAAAATGCATCTTGATGTTCCGTGCAATGCACGGATCTTGCTAGTACTCCTACACAAGACTAAGCTGGTGATGCTGGTGTGTCTGCCATCCGTCGTTTCTGACCATTAGATCTACATCTAACGATTGTGAGGTAAGTTGTTGCCTTTTCTCACCAACATCCCACTTGTCTACCAATTTGCAGAAAAAACCCATAATTAGTATCTTAAACCAACCACATCCCTCCCTGACCTCACCAAAACAGCCCAAGGAATATATTCTAATTGATACATAATATATCTCTAGTGACATATTGTCGGGGGATATCTGGCCTCCACGAGCACCTATGGGGACGGAGCCCCTTATCGGTTCAGCGGGGCGGAGGATGCACAAAGAGCAGATCGAGGCGACACACACGCACCACGATTTTACCCAGCTTCGGGCCGCATGGATGCGTAAAACCCTACTGCTGCATGTCTGGTTGATTCGGGTTCTTGCTCTGGAGCGCAAGAAGCTACAGTAAGCTGGAGCTGGACGTAGGCGAGGGCCTATTGGGTCCGATCCCCTTCTCTACGTGCGCATGGGCCTCATTTTATATGCCAAGGGGTTTCCCACAGGGAGCGACGCAGGTGAGGGTAAAATGGCAAGGGATTGTGTGAATAGTGGCCGCACAGTGCTATCGCACCTAACTCTGACGGCGGGGGACAAAGGCATTAAATGCCCGTCTGGATCGCCTGAACAGTGCCGAGGCGGACTATTAGGTGCGCCTCCGCTCGCCACGGGGGCGACTCTGCCAACGTCGCATGCCACCGCGCGTCTCAGGTTGCGCGGCGTCCCGCCACGTGCATCCGGGGAAGCCCCAGAGCGACGCGTGGGCAGGTGAGCTGGAGCGCGGGCCTGATATGGTGGTTTGCCGCGGCAAGTGGCCTGCCGCGGTAGTTGCCTTGACGTACCTGGGAGCTTGCCGCTCGCCAGGCCTTGCCGGGGCGCGCGGCGCGCCGCGGCGGGCTTCTCTTGGGGTGCCTTGGCTTGGCCGTCCCGGCGAGCTCCTCCCGCCGGGGCCTTGGTGCTTCGGCTTAGTCGTCCCGGCAAGCTCCTCTTGCCGGGGTCTTGTCACCTTGGCCCGGCAAGCTCCTCTTGCCGGACCTTGCCTTCTCGACCCGGCAAGCTCCTCTTGCCGGGGCTTGGTCTTCTAGGCTCGATCACTTGGCCTTCGTCCGGCCCGGAACGGGCCGTGGAGACTCTTGTCGCTCCCCTGGCAGGCCTTGCCGCGGGAGGCTACTACTGCCCGTGCACAAGTTCGGGGTACTAAGGTACCCCTACTTTAGTACACCGACAGGAGCCCCCGGGTCTGGGCCATACACGGTGCCGAGCGTTGTTGGGCCAGGCCCTAACAGTGCACGGGCACGCGTGGTCTGGGTTGCGCTGCTCCTTAACTCCGTGCTCGTCGCGCCCTCCCCAAGTGGCGCGCGCTTATCGCGGCGTCGTGGGGGGGGGGCGAGGCGTGCGAGGCATGCGTGACGTGGGTGGCATGCGCGGGGCTTGAGGCCCGCAGGCATGCGTCATGTCGGGCACGATCTCTTTATCTGGGAAGGCGGAGCGTCCGCCCCCGCTCCTTTCCCCCTTTATAAGCGGAGGGGAACAGGGGCAGCTCGCCATTCCGCCGATTGCTGTTCCTCGAAAATCTCCGCCGCCTCCTCCTTGCTAGAGAAAGCAGCGATTTGCTCTCGCAGCCCCCGGCGCCGCCAACGTCGACAACTCCTCCTCCCCGCTTCGGCCATGGCCCCGAAGAGCGACAAGGCGAAGGGGAAGGCCGTGAAGTCAGCCGAGGCGCTGTGGCTGGAAGCGCTTCGGAAGGAGACGACGACGTTCCCTCCTCAGCTCGACGCGCTGAGGCTGAAGAACGAATACCTCCTCTTCTAGTCGACGGCGACGCGAGCGCATCCGCGCACGCGAGTTCTTCCCGCCATGGCCCAGAAGCTGTACCCGACCGGGTACCCTTTCTTTGCCGTGTTCTTCCTCTACGGGCTCTGCCCGCCTTTTTCTGAGTTCTTCTGCGACATCATGCACACCTACAACCTCCACCTCCTTGACTTCACCCCCAACGCCGTTCTGACAATGGCGGTTTTCGCACACCTTTGCGAGAACTTTGTCGGAGTCCGCCCCAACGTAGCCCTCTTCCGGCACTTCTTTACTCCCCGGGTGGAGAAAGGAGAGCCGCTGTCCGGCGGAGTCGCTTGGATCTCCAGGACCGGCAAGAATGAGGCCTACTTGGAGGGGGAACTCCGTGGTAGATGGGAGGAGTGGAGGGCCGAGTGGTGTCTGATCGTCGAGGAGAATCCACCGCCGTTCACCGCCGTGCGGCGAACTCCAGTGGTGCGCGGCCGCGACTGGAGCGACCTGGCCCCGGACGATGCCAAGCTGAAGATTGCCGCCACCCGCATCCTGCGCCTCAGGTTTGCCGGGCTCACCATCGGCGCCGTCGGCGCGGATTTCCTTCGCCGGCGTATCGCCCCCCTGCAGGAGAGGGGGAAACCGGCTTGGGACTTCCAGAACGCGGCGGGCATCATGAGGCTGCGCCCGGGCCTCAACTACAACTTCACCGTTCTAGAGCTCGACGGAGTGTTGAAGGAGCTGTTCAGGCACGACTCCGAGCACCCAGAATGGTTCAGGTTGCTGCCGGGCGTCGTCCCCCTGTGCAACAACTCGGCGCTCAGCCGCATCCTCGCGATGATGCCGCTGTGCGACTCGCACGGGATCGACGCGACCTGGCAGGAGCCGGCGGACGACGTCGTGCAGGCCTTCTTCGACAACTTGGAGGAGGTGCCGGTCGACCCCGATGAGAAGAGGGGCCTCACGCGGGACACCACCCCCGAGGAGCTGGCCTACATCGCCTCCAGGATGGAGGAGGCGGCGGCCGCTGCGGCCGCGGGCGAGTCTGGCTTCACCCTGGCCGAGGCAGACGCGGCGGAGGCGGAGAGCCTCGCCGACCAGATGGAGCTCGCCGGCGTGGAGGAGCCAGCCGGGCACGGCGGTGCGGGCGAGCCCGCCCAGGACGCGGGTGGCTTGCCAGAGGAGGACGCACCCTCCTCACAGCTCCCGGGCAGCTAGTCGCAGGTGGAGCCCCCTGCCCAGCCGAGGAGGCGTCTCCGCAGGGCCGGTGAGGTGGTGCGGCAGGCCGACCAGCAACCGCAGCCCCGGGTGACGGGCACCTCTGAAGCAGCGGGAGCGGGGTCCTCACGGGCTACGGCTTCTGCTCCTGCCGCTCCTCAATCCGCGGCGGCAACGGGGGCGGGGTCGTCCACGGCCCCCGCCAAGCGGTCCCGGGAACCCACTCCCCTGTCTCCTCGCGCCTGGAGCAAGCCGGTTTTTGATTACTCCACGCTCAGCTCCGACGACGAAGAGGAGGACGGAGAGTAAGTTCCTGGTAGAGCTTGTATCTTCTTGATTCCTGTTGCATCGTCTTGTTTCGCAGCCCATTCATCCCCCCCGAATCCGTTCCCTTTTCAGGACGCTGGCCCAGAGGAGGGCGAAGAGGGCCAAGATCCCGCTGGTCGTCCTTGAGGGCGAATCTCCTCCGGCAACTGGGGAGGTGCCGGAGACAACCTTGCCGGACCTGGCAGCGGGCCCGCAGGGCAGCCCACAGCGCAGCCCCCAGGGTGAGGGCACGGCTAGCTCTTGCCGTTCGGCGCGCGCGCGAGCTTCCCTTCTCTTTGCTAATATGTGGCTGTTGTTGTTGTCGTTGGGTAGGAGTAGAGCAGCCCCAGCAGGCGACCCCGGGGGGCATTCCTGCCGCGCCGTCCGCTTCGACCACCCCGCCTAGGGAGAAATCTCCGGCAAGGGAGGAGCTCCCGGCAGGGGAGACCTTCCCAGCAAGGGAGGATCCCCCGGCAAGGAAAACCTCTCCGGCAAGGGAGGGATCTCCGGCAAGGGACGCGGCCAGCGATCCCCCGGCAGCGGAGGCCGCGGCCACGGACCCTGCCACTGGTAAGCCCCCCTGCACGGAAAACTTCCCCTGGCTATCTTTTCTTATGAGCCTCTTTGTCGGTTGTCCAGCTGATTCTTCTCCCTTCTTCCGGCCATCAGACCCACCCACCGCGGACCCGATGGAGACTGAGGTCGTCGTCGAGGAGGGGACGCGCGGCAACGGCGATGACGTCGTCGTCGTCGAGGAGGCGGAGGGCACCGACGACCCCGTAGGCGGCGAGGAGGCTGAAGCCGCCAAGGCCGCCGCGGCCGCAGGCGGCGAGGGGACCGGCGACCGTGCCGACGGCCCCGGGGAGGCCGAGGCGTCAAGCACTCCGCAGTCCTGCGATCCCGCCGCTGCTGCCACGTCGGGCCCCGAGGAGCCCCCGGCAGGCGCCTACCTGCAGGCCGGCGATGGCGTCTTCATCGGGCTCCCCTGGGAGCCTAGCTCCAGGGCGCCAGTCGAGGGAGAGGCCTTGGACGAACAAGTGCTGGCCTCCGTCGGGCTGACGGTGGTCGACGCGCCAAGCACCGGCAGCGGCGAGCCCGAGGAAGAGCGGCTGCTCCGGAAGCTTGTGTCGCTCTACCGCGCCCGACAGGCCAAGGTGGAGCGCCAGGAGGCACTCGTCGCGAAGGCCGGCGTGGACATGGAGAAGCGCGCCGGGGAGCTCCGGGAGCTCAACCAGGAGGCTCTCCGGTCCTTGGCGGAGGAGCGGAGGCTGCTCGACGAGGCGCGGACGGCCTTCCTCCTCGAGAAGGCAGAGGCTCAAGAGCAGCAGAGGCTTGCCGCTGCGGGGCTATCCGCACGGGAAAGCGAGCTGGTGCAGCAGAGGGCCAGCCTCGCCAGCCACGAGGAGGAGGTTGCCGCGCGCGAGCAGGCGCTTGGCGGGGACCTGCAAAAAGCACAGGATGCCGCCGCGGCCGCTGAGGTCGCCAAGGGGGAGCTGGAGGCGAGGGTGGAGCAGCTCGTCAGCGACCTCAAGGCGAGTGGCGAGGAGCTTGCCACGCTCAAACTGGAGCGCGAGAAGGGCGCTCACTCCCTTGGCGAGCTGCAGGTCCGCTTCACCGAGAAGATCCAGGAGCTCGACGCTGCCAAGGACTCCAAGGCTGTCCTCGAGCTGAAGCTGGACACCCTGGCCAAGGCGCTGGAGAGCGCCAAGGAGCAGGAGGCGGCCTTGCATAAGGAGGTTGCTGGCAACGAGGAGCTGTTGTGGAGCGCCGCCGTTACCCATAACGCCTTCCGCGAGACGGTGGAGCGGTGGACGGAAGGCCTCGTCGACATCGCCTCCACCATCGACCAGGAGCTGAAGCTGCTGGGGATGGAGGGCCACGAGTACCCCTCCGGCGAGGACGTCCCGCCGAGCGCCAAGCTCACTTCCTTCTTCAAGGGCTTGGTGGGGGTGCTCCGGCACCTCCGGGAATCGATCCCACAACAGCTGGCCGAGGAGACGCGGGAAGCCGTCTCCAGGGCCCTCGAGAGGGTGTTGGTGAAGATCGTCTTCCGCAACCCCACCATCAGGCTCACCAACGTCCTCAGGCACTTGCCGGAAGATGCTGACCTGACGGAGATCAGGGCCCTCGTCACCCCCATCGTGGAAAGGGTGGCGGGGATCAGGCGGGTCGAGGGCGACCGCGCGGATTAGGCCGACCACCTCTTTCTTTTCTTCTCTCGTTGCCGCCGAGCATGCCACAAAAAAAGCTGATTAGAGCAGCGGCAAGTTATTCTGTAATATAACTTTCATCTTAGGCAGTTCATTGCGCTGTTATCTCCCTTGTTCGACCTTGTGCTTCGTATGTTCGTGCCCTACGCTCACAGGAACTTGTCGGCGAAAGTCTCCGCCTTGCCACGGGTGCCGAGTGTGGGACGTCAGCAACCCGCTGACGGGGCTTCCACCGGCAAGAAACCTTGCCGCGGCTGGTGCAACTCACTTAAATGTTGAGCAGGCTCGTGGCGAGGTAGGCGTGGCGACTGCAGTCGCGGCACGCTCAAGCTGCCGAGCGAGCTCGAAACAAGTAAGGACGCTACTCGGGATGTAGCACACTTAAGTCGTTGAGCGGGGCTCGAAACGAAATAAGGGCACAACCAGCCACGAGCCGGCCCCTCCGCGCACAGGTTTCCCATACGAAGCTCGGTCGTTCGAGGAAGATAACTTAAGAATAAAAAGGAGCTTAGTCACTCAAGCTTTGGCAACTTAGCTTCTCTATCGTTTGCCGTCCGGCAAGGTGCAGCTTCCTCGGGCGACGCTCAGCTCAGGCTCGGGGCCTGACGGCCTGCCACCGCTTGCCGGAGACGAGTGCTGCACAATCGTGTCGAATGATGCCTGCGCCAAGCGGAGAGGCGCGGAATCGACAGGACGTGTGGGGCACATAAGCTATGCTTGGGATCTGCGCCCGCCTCTGTACCAAGGATTACATGCAACTGCTGCAAGACTTGGACAGAGAGGATGGTCGATGGGACGGGTTCTGACCGCCGCGCTGGCAGGGTTCCTCCCACGGTCGGCGTCGACTCGTTTGGATCTTGGCGGCCTGGGCTCGCCGAAGAACGAGGTCGCCTTTCCCTCAACTTCCGGCGCTATCTTCTGCGGCTACGGGAGCGGCGCAGAGTTTGCTGGAGGCGAGAAACTCGCTCAGCGGCCGGGAGGCGGTCCTCCTCAAGGAGCAGCTGCTCTTGCCCGGACTCTGCGTGAGTGGGTACTCGAGGAGGGCCGTGCACGGGTCCGTGAGGAGGGGTGCCCCCGCCCAGCGGGTCGGAGTGGAAAAGTCCCTGGCCATACCTGAGCTTGCCTGTGGTCGCCGAATCTGGTTCGCACAACCTCGACGCGCCCCCTACCTGGCGCGCCAAAGATGTCGGGGGATATCTGGCCTCCACGAGCACCTATGGGGACGGAGCCCCTTATCGGTTCGGCGGGGGCGGAGGATGCACAAAGAGCAGATCGAGGCGACACACACGCACAACGATTTTACCCAGCTTCGGGCCTCATGGATGCGTAAAACCCTACTTCTGCATGTCTGGTTGATTCGGGTTCTTGCTCTGGAGCGCAAGAAGCTACAGTAAGCTGGAGCTGGACGTAGGCGAGGGCCTATTGGGTCGGATCCCCTTCTCTACGTGCGCATGGGCCTCCTTTTATATGCCAAGGGGTTTCCCACAGGGAGCGACGCAGGTGAGGGTAAAAATGGCAAGGGATTGTGTGAATAGTGGCCGCACAGTGCTATCGCACCTAACTCTGACGGCGGGGGACAAAGGCATTAAATGCCTGTCTGGATCGCCTGAACAGTGCCGAGGCGGACTGTTAGGTGCGCCTCCGCTCGCCACGGGGGCGACTCTGCCAACGTCGCATGCCACCGCGCGTCTCAGGTTGCGCGGCGTCCCGCCACGTGCCTCCGGGGAAGCCCCAGAGCGACGCGTGGGCAGGTGAGCTAGAGCGCGGGCCTGATATGGTGGTTTGCCGCGGCAAGTGGCCTGCCGCGGTAGTTGCCTTGCCGTACCTGGGAGCTTGCCGCTCGCCAGGCCTTGCCGGGGCGCGCAGCGCGCTGCGGCGGGCTTCTCTTGGGGTGCCTTGGCTTGGCTGTCCCGGCGAGCTCCTCCCGCCGGGGCCTTGGTGCTTTGGCTTAGTCGTCCCGGCAAGCTCCTCTTGCCGGGGCCTTGTCGCCTTGGCCCGGCAAGCTCCTCTTGCCGGACCTTGCCTTCTCGACCCGGCAAGCTCCTCTTGCCGGGGCTTGGTCTTCTAGGCTCGATCACTTGGCCTTCGTCCGGCCCGGAACGGGCCGTGGAGACTCTTGTCACTCCCGTGGCAGGCCTTGCCGCGGGAGGCTACTACTGCCCGTGCACAAGTTCGGGGTACTAAGGTACCCCTACTTTAGTACACCGACACATATGTATATCAAAATTAGAGTGTTTGGTACCAAGTTTGTGAATAAGTACTATTCCAATTATGATTCGTTGCAACGGACATGAACATTGCTAGTATTACCAACCATGCATTTTTTCCTAGTATTCCATAGTTTCGAGTTTTCCATCAAGATACTAGTCACTCATGGTTGATATTTACTTTCAATCATGTACACATATGCACTATGTAACTAGCCTTGCTTATTGGCTTCCAAAGCTTAACTTTCACTCCTACTTACAATATGTGGAGTATTTAACAAAAAACTACCACTTTCAACCAGCCCTAGGAAGAATGTATTGTACAAAAAATAACAAAAACATACCCAAAATTTCTTAATCCACGCCAAAAACTACTACCTAGTACTCCTACCGATTAGGTTTGTTTAAACCCATTTATGAGAGGGTTGGCCCACACGTCTGTGCTGACGAGGCAGCTTAAACCAAAACTTTTTGTTTGACCGTTGACACGAGGGACCCACATCTGACCTTCTATCATGTTATTCCCCCTCAAATCATTATTTTTCCTGAACATTACTTCAAACAGTACTGACGCGTGTTCGTCGGTGGCGCCGGTGATGAGCGAGTTGGTCGCCGCTCCGCCGGACGGGCCGGACGCCATGCTGGCCTCCGCACGGGTTGGCAGGCTGGCCTGAGGGAGCAAGCCGACGCGCTGGCCGTGGCTCGAGCTAGATGGTTGGCCTTAGCGCGGCGCGCGCGAGCAAGCCGCCGCGCTGCCGTGCCAATCTAGCTAGCAAACATTGCACACAAGCAGCTGGACGGAGCTATTTTGGCTAGCTAGCGGCCGCGAGCGCCGGACGGAGCTGGCATCCGGGCTGCCGCAACATGGGCTCTGCACCGCCGGCGGTTTTGACCTCGCCTTCTGCCGGCGGCGGTAGCTGTGTCCCATGGCCGAGGATGACTAGGTGGACGGGCCGGAGGTAGGAGGTCACTCGAGGATTTTTGTTGGTAAGAGCATGTACAATGGTTGATAAGGTAGTCTTATCTTAAGTCGCCACGTATGCAAGTGGTAGTAGTTTCTTGGTATTTTAGTAGTTTCTTGCTGAGTCAGCGGGCTATAAGAAATAAACTAGTATATTTGTTAGTTGGAGGAAAGAGAAGAGGAGAGAGAAGGTAAGCGGGCTCTTCATGAAGAGCCAGCTCTAGCACGTGCTCCTAGGCACTTTGTGAGAATGAGAAGTGGGCCACATAATAAAAAAGTAGTACACTCTTTTGATCTATTATTGTACATGTTGGCTATAAGATGGGTTCTAGATGACATGGCAATGGCTTATAGCCAGCAGCTGGCTATGCTATTAAGCATGCTCTTAGGGGTTTCTTGTAAGGAACAATGTACGTGCTACTAGCGACAAAAGGCGATTCTAGGTTGCGTTGTACTCCAACGAGTACTACTAGTGGTCGTGGGAGTGTATACCTCGTTTTGTGGGTTCGATCCCGGCCGAATGCACGGCGGCCTTTTTTTTGAAAATAGTACTGCTACACTTCACGGACCAGATGGAGCTCGCCGTGCGGGTAGTTTGAGTTTCGAAGTCAAACGGACGTGCGGCCCACAATCTGGGTGCACTGGACAGCCTAGCCACGTGAACGGGTTTTCCTTCCCAGCATCCCATGGCTCGCGTGCTCGCCCTAGCTGGACCTCGCTTGCAGCTTCATCATCAACTAGTAGTATATTTAAACTAGCGCCTCCCAATTAAGCCCGAGGAGCAGGAAAAGCTTGGCGGGGCATTGGGAACTGTGCAATATGGCTCTGTACATAAAGTTCTCTACTACTACTCTGTAGCTTGTGGCGTTGCACGCATGGACTTCACTCCATTATCGGCTCTACTATAAAAGAAATTCCTCTTGACGTGTTTTTTTAAACGGAGGCAAAAGCTTTGCTTCATCTCATTCATTTAAACGGAGACTGTTAATACCATATTGTTATCCCTGGGATGGTGCTCTGTGGCTTCTGGGATGAGAAGATCCTCGCCACTTGTGGCCACCTGCCGGAGTATCCAACATGCTCTAAGGCTATGTGTTGGTATGGCGCCTTCTGTACTATGAATTTTGCAGGGTCCGTTGAGCCATCCCTCCAGTACGGTTCCATGCCCTATAGAGGGTTTTTGTTTTTTTGTAGTTAAACCCGGGTGTCTTGTGATAATGCACCCTTTTATTTCGGGCTGGGTGCTTATTTGGGGCCAGATTATCCCAAAATTTTGTTTCGGTTTTCCAGGCGCTTTCCATCGCACAGTACTTTCGTACTATGGACGCCAAGTCGGCAAAGCGTGTTATTTCACGGCGACTTAAGGCGTTAAGGATCCCCTTGTCCGTGCAATTATTGCAGAAGAATGAGACCGCGTCTTCCTCACGACAGTCCTTAACCTTGTTCGTCACAAGGAGGAATCTGGCCCAATAATGATGTACTGTTTCCTGGGGCTCTTGCCTGATGTGGGAAAGATCGCTTATGTTTGGGTGGGTGGGTGGAATTGAATCCGAACCCTCACCCGATCTGAGACCTAGGGACCGAGGAGTTTCCAATCTTGGAAGTTCAGGTTCCGGGATGTTGCCCGATAAGTCTGCCCCGCTACCTGACTCTAGGTTCATGGCTTGGGTGATGTCCTCCCGTAAATGGGTGTCCGGCTCGGAGAGCTCAGGAATCCGGACATAATTAGTCCTCAAGACGGAGGAAGATTCGCCGCATTGTTCCTCCACTACTGCCATATGATGGGTGACAGGTGGAGAGTTAATCTCCCTTTGATCGGGTTTAAGCCCAATCTGATCATAGTCCATAGCGACTCCCAAGGTGGTGATGCGATCCAAGAGCTCGTTCAGGGAAGAGAGCTCCATTGGTCCATCTGCTCGGAAAGTTCCGAGTTGACGTAGAGGCCGTTTTCGATGACCCGAGAAGTCGTCGTTGGTGCAGCGGCCGAATAGGCGGTCATGACAAAACCGCCTAGCCGGAGAGTTTGACCGACAGCTGATATGTCTTCAACGTATCTATAATTTTTGATTTCTCCATGCTATATTATCTACTATTTTGGACTATATTGGGCTTTATTTTCCACTTTTATATTATTTTTGGGACTAACCTATTAACCGGAGGCAAAACCCAAAATTGCTGTTTTTTTGCCTATTTTAGTGTTTCGAAGAAACAGAATATCAAACGGAGTCCAAACAGAAAAATCATTTTTGGAACGTGATTTTCTTCCCGAATAAGATCCAGGAGACTTGGACCCTACGCCAAGGAAGCTCCGAGGAGGGCACGAGGTAGGGGGGCGCGCCCTACACCCCCAGGCGCACCCCCACCCTCGTGGGCCCATCGAAGCTCCACCGACGTACTTCTTCCTCCTATATATACCCACATACCCCCAAACGATCAGAACAGGAGCCAAAAACCTAATTCCACCGCCGCAACTTTTCGTATCCACGACATCCCATCTTGGGGCCTGTTCCAGAGCTCCGCCGGAGAGGGTCGTCATCACGGAGGGCTTCTACATCATCATAGCATCTCCGATGAAGTGTGAGTTGTTTACCTCAGACCTTTGGGTCCATGGTTATTAGCTAGATGGCTTCTTCTCTCTTTTTGGTTCTCAATACAATGTTCTCCCCATCTCTTGTGGAGATCTATTTGATGTAATCTTCTTCTTTTGCGGTGTGTTTGTTGAGACCGATGAATTGTGGGTTTATGATCAAGTCTAACTATGAACAATATTTGAATCTTCTCCGAATTCTTTGATGTATGATTGGTTATCTTTGCAAGTCACTTCAAATTATCCGTCTGGTTTGGCCAACTAAATTGGTAGTTCTTGCCATGGGAGAAGTGCTTAGCTTTGGGTTCGATCTTGCGGTGTCATTTCCCAATGACAGAAGGGGCAGCAAGGCACGTATTGTATCGTTTCCATCGAGGATAACAAGATGGGGTTTATTTCATATTGCATGAATTTATCTCTCTACATCATGTCATCTTGCTTAAAGCGTTACTCTGTTTTTAACTTAATACTCTAGATGCATGTTGGATAGCGGTCGATGAGTGGAGTAATAGTAGTAGATGCAGAATCGTTTCGATCTACTTGTCACGGACGTGATGCCTATATACATGATCATGCCTAGTGTCGGTGGAAACGACACCTATGGGATCACAAGAATCCCTACTACGGTTAGCGGGGCGCGGGGTCGTGAGAAGAGCGGATCAAACAGATAGCACACAGTTTGTTTATCCAGGTTCAGGCCGCGAGGATGCGTAAAACCGTACTCCTGCTTTGGTGGATGTATATTCATGTTCTTGAGCTAGCTCTGGGGCGTTAGGAGCTCCAAAAAGCCGAATCCTTCTCCTGGTTGCCTCGGGCCTCCTTTTATAGAAAAAGGGGTCACCACAGTGGCACACAGGAGGTGGAAAGGGTACAGTGATGCGAGGTTATCCCTCGCATTACATGACAAGGCGCATTTAATGCGTCTTCTTAGGTGTCCTTGCTTTATCGGGGACGGGGGAGAAATGTGTCTCGTCCATCGCCGCTCCTTCTTGTGTCGACACGCGCCCTGGCCAGCGAAGCCTGTGATGCCATGTAGGTAGGCAGGCAGCTGAGGTAGCGCAGCGGTGGGTCTTCACGAAGATCTGCATGCCGCCACGCAGGTGCCTGCCCAGCTGGTTGGGTCGGCAGCTGCATGCGTACGGCGGTGGAGGTTTAGTCGGTGTGGGCCTGATGGTGGCCCTGCGGATGTCCTTGGCAAGGGCCTTGCCGGGGCCCCGGCAAGGGTCTTGCCGAGGCGCCTGCTGTCATCCCCGGCAAGGCACTTGCCGGGGGCCTTGTGGTTTTCCTTGGCTGGTATCTCGCCAAAGGTCGTCGTCTTCTCAGTGCGTATCTGATCTTGAATGTCTTCACAAAGATGTGCATGCCACCACGGGGGTATCTCCCGAATCCTTGCCCCATGGGGGCAGTGGACTCAAGGGTGATTTGCTCCGTAGGTGTGGGGCGAGTTGCCGTGGCAAGGGTCTTGCCGGGGCTGCTAAAGCCGGCCCCGAAAAGGATCTTGGCGGGGGAGCCCGCCTCGTCCCTTGGATCTTCGTGGTCCTGGCGTTGCTCCAGTTCCCTTGAGCTTCGGTCTTACCCTCGGTCACCTCCCTTGCTTTGCTTGGTGTGGTCGTGGGCGCGGCTCTGACTGCCCGTGCACAGTTATAGGGGTACAAAAAGTGTACCCCTCTTTTTGTACACCGACACCTAGATATTCTCATAACTATGCTCAATTCTGTCAATTGCTCAACAGTAATTTGTTCACCCACCGTAGAAAACTTATGCTCTTGAGAGAAGCCACTAGTGAAACCTATGGCCCCCGGGTCTATTCTCACCATATCAATCTCCATCACTTTAATCTTGCTTTGTTTTTACTTTTCCTTTTACTTTTCACTTTGCATCTCTATATCAAAAATACCAAAAATATTATCTCTATTAGTTCTCACTCTCGTAAGAGACCGTGAAGGGATTGACAACCCCTAATCGCGTTGGTTGCGAGTTGCTATCGACTTGTGCAGGTACGAGGGACTTGAGAGTGGCCTCCTACTAGATTGATACCTTGGTTCTCAAAAACTGAGGGAAATACTTACGCTACTCTGCTGCATCATCCTCTCCTCTTTGGGGAAAACCAACGCAAGCTCAAGAGGTAGCAACAGCCAAGGCCCCTCCGGCGGTAATGTCGTCTTTAAGGATGAGACGAGACATCCTTCCATGTCGTGACGGCATAGTGGAACTCTCAATGAAAGCACCAATGTCGGTGTCAAAACCGGCGGATCTCGGGTAGGGGGTCCCGAACTGTGCGTCTAGGCGGATGGTAACATGAGACAAGGGACACGATGTTTTTACCCAGGTTCAAACCCTACTCCTTCTTGATTGATATTGATGATATGGGTAGTACAAGAGTTGATCTACCACGAGATCAGAGAGGCTAAACCCTAGACGCTAGCCTATGGTATGATAGTTGTTGTTTTGTCCTACAGACTAAACCCTCTGGTCTATATAGACACCGGGGGGCTAGGGTTACATAGAGTCGGTTACAAGGAAGGATATCTACATATCCGTATTGCCAAGCTTGCCTTCCACGCCAAGAAGAGTCCCATCTGGACACGGGACGAAGTCTTCAATCTTGTACCTTCATAGTCCAACAGTCCGGCCAAAGGTTATAGTCCGGCTGTCCGGATACCCCCTAATCCAGGACTCCCTCAATCACCCTTCCATCGTTGGATACCGCCGCCATCGAGCCTCGCGGCCCGCCGGACACTCCTGCCTACTACGCACGAGACGCGTCAAGCTTTTGGCTCGACCTCTGTTTGCAGAAAGTTGTAATCTGCGAAGTGCCCACACCATCAAAAGACTACATGGATTACAAGCTCATTGCCTTGTTCAACATGGGATTAGTCTATCTGGAATCCGGTCGCCACACATGGTTATGGCTCATCATCAATCCTGTTGAGGCAACATTTCTGTCTGATGCTATAGTGCATGATGGCATCGTTTACGCGGTCGACGCACAGATTGGCTGCCTATACTGGTGGAATCTATCGTCGTGTAATTGTTCTATCTCATCTCATCTTTACCATATGAATATGACCGCCTGTTCATTTGTTACAAATTTAGAATGCATAGCATGTCTATAACCACATCATTGCTATATGTTCCTCTCAATTCCTATATTTTTATGACCACACATGTTATTGTTAGAGTTGATATGAGAACAATTGGCATCTAATGATTGTTAGAATACATATTATGAGCATAACATCATGATTGCTAGATGTTACTCTCGTTTACAAGATTTTTATAACAACTCATGTTATTGCTTAGAGTTGATATGAGAACAGTAGTAGTAAGTGCTATGGTAGAATATGAGTAGGCGCTGTCATAGCTGTTTTCTTCTCATTGTTACATGATGTTTGAACCATGACATATTGCTAGAATATGAAATCCATTGACTTATTTTTCTAACTTGGGGTATGATTATGACCACGGCATCGCAATTCTCCGTCTATGATATGTGTCACTGTTATATTAATCTTAATTCCACACATACTCTGAACATGATTGTTTATTTTTGTCCTTTTGGTCTCCAATTTGAATTGTTGCAGTAGATGCGAATGCGCTGGCCCTCATGATTCCAAGACCTGGAATCATACCAGCCGATGGGTGGTGGTTTATCGCTCGTTCAGCTGATGGCGGTCATTTGATGCTCATTCACACGTACCAAATTGACCAAACCATTACATCAAACCACATGTAGTACAATGCGTGGGCCATTCGTGACATTGATGGCTATGGTTGCTTCATGTTCGAGAAAGATCCCAGCTTCGTTGGGCCAGGCGTATTCAACTGGAGGCTGGTTTACAGCCTCAGCAACCACTCCTTGTTCCCCGGGCTCAATTATCCGATCATCCAACCAATCATCGATCATATCACCGGCGATGATTATTGTGCTATGCAACTTCCATTCACGAGGGGGGGCTGTGATTACACATCATACCATGGGTTTCACGAATCACCATATCTAGAGATTCGTCGACACATCTTGTTGCCAGATAATCTTCAGTGTGTGAAAGGCATCAAGCTTCCATGCGATGGATGGCTTTTGCAAACCCGACATGCGGCGATGTGGTTCATGCCAACAGCAAATATGCACAACTTGATTTGTGCTGATATCTAGACTGAGCCATGTATTCTGCGGCTGTAGCACGGCCCTCTTTTGTTGGATATTATGTACTGTTGTTAGTTTGAAGCACTCCTCTGGTTTGAAGGATAGATACCTTCCTGGGATCAAGTGCATCCTAACTCACCTGTGTAGGATGTACTGATAATGATGATGGAGATGATGTGCACAAGCCATATAATTGAACTTCTCTGTGAACTAGGTTGAACTTCCGCCAACATTGCCCAAACGGGGCTTGCGATATACTGTTGGAAAACTATGGACACCAGTATCATGATCCAATTTAAATTTTTGGCAAAATATAAGCGGTTTAAGAGCAGTTTTGAAAACCGTTTTTTCCTCACACAAAAAACGTGAATCGTATTTTCGATCGCATTTCTAAACTGTTTATCGGAATGAGGCATACAGTATGGCGTTGGAAAGCTGCTGCAAAACCGCTCCTTCCACATGTTTAATTTCGTAAACCGAACAACTAAGTTCGTTTTTGCGATGTCATTTCTAACCGGCTAATCCAATGGAGGCATATGATACGGCGTTGGAAAGCTTATGAAAATGCGCTACTTTTTCATCTTGTAAGTTTTTTTCTAATTTTGAATGGTTTAAGAGTAATTTAGAAAATGGTCCAAGTCCTACCGAGTTCGTATTTTGGAGCTAATTTTTTAACCGTGCGTCCGAATGCAGCAAGTGATATGGCGTTGGAAAGCTTGCACAAATGCGAAACTTTTTGGTATGTATTCTTTCTCCCAATTCTTTACGGTTTTAAGTCAGTTTCGAAAATGGCGAAAAACGTATTTTCGCCGTAATTTCTACAAACTTTATCGGAATGGGGCAAATAATATACCGCTGAAAGCTACGGAAAATGCGAAACTTTTTCATGTAGATTGTTTTCTCTGATTCCTAGCCGTTTTCAAGTAATTTCGAAAATGGCGGGATCATGCGTTCTGCCTCTATCGCGAAACAGATTCTTCGAAAATGCACCGCGTGAAGAACCTCAACTTCTCGGCGCGTGTACCTGAACCTCACTCTGTTTTTCAAGTGATTTTTTTGCTCGTGGGTCTCCATCCACTGCTCGTAACTCTCCATCGATTCACCGGAATTGAGCGGGTGATATACCGATGGAAAGCTGCTGCAAGCATGCAAGTTTCCCGTGTTGATCATCTTTTCATACTCGCGACGATTTTAAAAGTTTTTCATCTAAAATTCATTCAGCGTAGTAGTTGAACTTCCTGCTATTTTCACGTTGAACTTCTGTGACGTATTTTTGTTTGTAATTTTATCATCCATTCGTTAGTGTTACACATATAATATTCCTTTTGTACAAATGTCTCTCACAATAATTTTTTTAACTTTCTCCGACCGAGGACTTGAACTTACACAAATGATATTCCTGTCGTTTTGAGGTAATTTAAAAAATGGCGAGATCATGATTTATGCGTTCATCGCGGACGAAAATGCACTGTGTGAAGTAGTTGAACTTCTGGGGCATGTTTGTTTGAACTTCACTCTGTTTTTTGACGTGCTGTTTTTTGCACCGCGTGAAGTAGTTGAACTTCTGGGACATGTCTATTTGAACTTCACTCAGTTTCACTTTATTGTATTTTTATTATATGAAATACACACCATGTAGTACGTGAACTTCTGATCGTTATCACTCTGAACTTCTCTCTGGTTTGAGAGAATTTTTTTTAAATACAAAAAAACATATATTTTTTTGTATTTTCGACATCTAAATACACGGTGAAGCTCTCTCACAAGAATTTTTTAACTTTTCCTCGCCGAGCACTTGAACTTCTAGCAACCATTTTTTTCGTATATGAGGTTGTTTTTAGAAGTGCAAAAAATAGCTTGTGTTTTTTATTTTTTTAACAGGTAAATCCTATGTTTTAATAAACTCCGAACTTCTTTGTTATTTCAATTTGAACTTCACCTTTTCATATTTTGAGTAAAGAATTGTATTTGATTTTTATACGGAAAAAATCGAACATGGAAATACAAGGTGAACCTCTCTCGCAAGAATTTTTGAACTTCCCTGGACAGAGCACTTGAACTTTTTCAACAAACCTTTTAAGCTTTTATTTTTCTATACATTTTATTCTCAACTGAAATGCATCCCTTGCAGTAGTTGAACTTCTCGTTGTTTTCACCTTGAACTTCTGTCACGTATTTTTGTATACGTCGAATTACTCACAATTGATGGTTGGACGTCATTTTTTGCTCTTTTAAAACATGTAATTGGAGGTCGGACATCTCGCAATATAAATTTTGAACCATGCACGGGAGAGAGAATTATGCGCGAATAAAGTGGGTAGCAATTCCAACGTTCCCTCATTGAGCACTTGAACTTCTAGCAAGAAATATTTTTTCATTTTTATGAGTCGGTTTTCAAAATGCCAAAATGGCATTGGTTTTTGTTTTTGTTTTTCGAACATGTAATCCTAAATTTTAATAAACTCCAAACTTCCGAGTTATTTTAATTTGAACCTCACGTTGGTTTTATTTTCTATTAGCGGTTAGAATCCGAGTGTTTAATAAACACTGAACCGCTCCATTACTTTAATTTGAACTTCTAGGTTTCTTTTAGAAACTACGAAATCCATCTTCTAATTAAATTTTCTGAAATATTTTTGTCATTTTCAATTTGAGCTTCCGTTGTGGATATTTTTATGGGGTGTTCCTTTTTTGATTCGAACTTGTTGCAATGAACATTTTAGGTTTTTTTATTACTTTTTTGTCATCTGAACTTGTGGTGTTGGCACACACCCACACACAAAACACATTTTTGACATGCCAATTTTGCGTACAAACATTTCTTTTATAAGATATTTTGAACTTCTGTTTTTTGTATGTATGAACTTCCGATTTATTCAAGAAATAAAGGAAAAACATACCGATAGCTAATTCTGCATAATGTTTTAAAAATGGGAAACCCATTTGTTTAATTTTTTTTGCTCTGGTCTATTTTTTAATTTGACCTTTTTTGTTTTTGTAATAAATATTGAACTTCTGGTTTTTTTAAATTTGAACTTCTAGTTTTTTTAGAAAGAGGAAAACCTGTTTTTTATAAACTTTTTTAACTGCTTCGATTTTTAATTTGACTTTCTTTCTTTCATATAGACATTTGAACTTTTCTATTATTTAAATTTAAACCTTTATGTTTTAGAAAAGATAGAATCCTTTAACTTGAATCAAATCGAATGAAACAGAAAATAAAATAGGAGCGATAGGTCACTGTGGCTAAACAAAAAAAACTTTCCAACCCATTTTTCTTCAATGGCGACGAAGTAAGTCGATGGAATCGACCTATGATCTAGCTTCACACAAAGCTCACGTACGGCAATTTTCCTGCAAAATATGTACGTACGGCTACTACGGCAAATCAATCAAGGTACGTGTGTTTGCTTGCTAGTTTTAGCTAGCCTTTACACCTTATTTGGTGGATTTGCTCTAGCACTATAAAACCAACAGCGGAAAATTCTTTTTTCACTGAAATAACTTGGTGTATAGCCATGGTAGAACTTCATGGCGTCTCAAAAAAATTAACTTCACGGCGAATGTCTCAGAAATTAGGTCAATGGACGTACAAGGAAAATAACAAGATTTGTTTACAACAAATTCGCAGACACGCATGCCCCTGTAGTTAAATCAGTAAAGACAGTTAAGTTCAGTTAGCACAACATTTTTACACCAGCAAACCATCAATGTGCAGGAGCCTGGATGCGTCGGCAGCGTGTAGGAGCAAATTGCAAGCAGCATGTATGAGAGAACGTGTGCGGGAGGTCAGTAGCAGTTAGTGGCACACGAAACACAAACAACTTCCAGACACAAAACTGCATGCACTAATGCGCATTCTACAATCCCTGAATGTCAGCAGTAAAAATGTCTGAACTTAGAGATCCATCAAGTAATTATGGCCAGTTCAAAAAGTTGTTTTTACCCAACCGGCTGCAGCGCACTCACTGCAGATCCCATGCACATCCACTTCGCGAGGAGAGGTGCAAATTCTTGGCAAGGAAAGAAGAATGCCAGCCATGTCCGCTCGTGCTACAGCTACTGCTCGTCCTCCGTCCTGCTCCTCCATCAGCAGCAACGGCTGCCCACAGGAAGATGAGGCGCGAACATGGGAGGAAAAGCTTGCGGATCCCATGGGGAGGCGACCACCGCGACGTTCGTTGAGGTGGCGTCGGAGCTCGTCGGGTGGTTGGGATCCAGGGACGGCGGGGCTGGTGGATGAGAGGCGCGGCGGCCGGATCCCGAGGCAGGGCCGGCGCGGCGGCCGGTTCCTGGGGCGGGGAGGGGAGGGGAGGCCACGAACGGGGACTGTCCTCTGCTACAGCGGGCGGAGCTTGCTTCGGTCGCCGGAGGGTGGACGGGGAGGCGCCCGTGTCCGGGGCAGAACATCGAGGAGGCCTGCGCCCCAGGGGGTCGTCGCGTGAGGAGGAGTTGGGCGACGTCAGGGGCACCCTAGGTGGTAGCGGAGGCGCGGCGGCGTACCAGAGGTTGGTGACGGGGTCGGGCGCCGGCGCTTCATGGAGGGAGGCAGCGTCAGGGTCGCACGCAGGTGCTTGGTGGCGGCAGGCGGCGGCGGGATCAGTCCCGGCCGGATCCGGGGGAGGTGGTGTCGCGGCGGCCGGATCCCGAGGAGGGAGCGGCGCGGCGGCCGGATCCCGGGGAAGGAGCGGCGCGGCGGCCGGATTTAGGACCGGTGGCGGCACGGTGGCTGGTTCCCGGGGAAGGGGAGGGGGCGGCGCGGGAGGTGCGGGACTAGGTGGGTTTTCTTTTTTTTTCATGGCTTCGGCAGTTCGGGAACGCCTCTTCGGGCATAGAGAGCCGTGACCCAAATAGTTATTCTGATCCCGTGATCAGAATAGTGCTACTATATATATATATATATATATATATATATATATATATATATATATCAGTTAGGCTTCAAGTGTGTACTTGTTAGTTAAACCTATGTATAAATTGTCACACTAAATACGGCTAGTAAGTAGTAAAGTAGCAGTACTAGTATAAGTCGGTCAAATTATTCATCATGTCCACACATTGAATTGACATGACAACACGTTGCGCGTGAGGTGACACAAGAATCCCGGCGGCGTGTTCGGCTATTCTGGACTTCAGATTTGGAGTACCACTTATGTGTCGAAATCTTTCAGCATTCACTTAAAACAGTAGATTGATCATACATTGAGTATCATATAACTGGAATTACCGATGCAAGTCGAAGAAAGATTGACCGGTGCTGCCGACTGGCGTCAAGTTCGATCCCACGGATCAGGAGCTGATCAAGCACCTTGAGGCCAAAGTGGGTGCTGACAGCGCGAGATTTCAGTCTCTCATCGATTTGTTCATACCAACCATCGACAGCGAGCACGGCATATGCTACACCCAACCTGAGAAACTTCCAGGTAAGACACCGATCGGCCGTCTACTTGCACAAACATATTCCTTTGTTTATAGCTCTATTTTTCTTTTTAGACACAGACCTGGTGAAGCAATCACAATTTGACAGTTAATAAAAAGTGAAACAAGTGACTGCAACATGCCAAAGATGTTATGAAAATGCCAACTAGGTACACTAAAACCTGTATTCCACAATACTGCAGGTATCACACTGAGTGGCCTAAGGAAGCATTTCTTCCAGCGCAATTCCAGGGCGTTCACAAGGGGCACGTGGACGCGTCGCAAGATACAGTCGGAGTGCGGCATGCACGTCATGTGGCACAAGACCGGCAATACCTTGCCGGTGATGGTCAACGGCCGGCAGACGGGCAGCAAAAAAGGTTCTGGTGCTGCACACCAACAAGAACTTCGACCAACAGAGGACCAACTGGGTGATGCACCAGTACCACCTCGGGGACCTGGAGCAAGAGAAGGAGCGGGAGCTGGTCCTCTGCAAGTTTTTCTACGAGACGAACACTAGGGCCAGGAGTAAAAAGATTATAAGTTAGTTTGGTATTGGTAGTTGTACTACCTTGTCGTCCGCAAGTTGGTATTGTTGTTAACGATCTTTTGGTATGAACTTGCATTTGCTTCCAACCACCATGCCGAGGGTAGACGTGGATATAAAGCTGAATCATTTGTTTTGAAACGATTTTTCAGGCACCTGAATTTTATTTGATGGGTAGCATAAGCACCCGCCGTTCGAATTCCCAGTTCTCCATTTTTTTCAAAACAAGTGCATGCACTTATTATCACGATAAAAAAACAATATCCGTGCTGCATCCCAGTTATCAGTCTGTACTTGTAGAATTCTTTCGTTTATTGAGCACGTATATTGTTTTTTCAGGTCGAGCAAGTTTCAAATGGGTTGTAGACTGCCCAGGGTTGGTTTTGTTTTTAACAGGCCCAGCCCATGACGACAACGGGGCACAAAGATCCAACAGGTATCTACTGGCCTCTGGCCGGCCAGCGTTAGTTATATTTTGTCTTACAACATCCGCAGGCAGTTTTTTTACTGAATCAAACACACAGCACAGTTCTATTTTCCTCTTGAAACGCATGTCCTACATCCGTTTCTAATCTCTACCTATAGTTTTACTAGTTCATATACACGTATCATTACATTGAAAACACATAAAATTCCCTTTTCATATTTACATCCTTATTTTTGTTGTTTTTTCCCACACAACGCTGATTTTTTACCACTAGTTTTCCCTTAAACCAACTCGATTGTCCCACGTCTTATTTGCTTACAAAAACAAAACGATTTTTTTGGCAAATCAATAAGTTCTTAAAAAATGTTTATCATTTCGGGATTACAACAGTTCGGGCTCCACCGAAATATGCAAAATAAGGTTGAACTTTTTGACCGTGGTCCTGAGCAGAAAATGGGCTGTAATAAATTACTTAAGAATTAGAAAATGGGCTGCAAATTGAAAAAAAATAGCAAATAGGCTTTATGTTGTCTGCCACAGATTTGGAGGATGACTTGTGGGCCTACTAAGTTCATGCGTACACAAGGTTTCTCAAAAAGGAAATTTAGTCAACAATCGACTCTACCAGCGTCAGACCGTTAGATGTCAATCTAACGGCAATCGTGCTTCTTCAGTCTCTGATCTTCCTGCCCAGCCGCCCAAACCAGCGCCGTCGGAACCGCCTGCTCCCGCCTCCCGTGGCCGGCAGTGCTGCCGGGCAGGCCTCACGGCCCCATCATACTCGCATCCCTGGCATGTCTATCCCTCTACATACCCACACCTCCTGTTATTTTCCGGCGACGGCAGCAGAACCAGTCAACCCTCATACTCTCAACCGCGTGGGCAGCCACTGCCGTGTCTTCCCCGGTTTCGTGTCGTTCCCTTCGTAGGCCTCGCTGTCGTCCACTGCCCTGGTGCTCTCGGCGTGGCGTGGTCAACGATGTCCATCCAACGGCCATAGTGCTTCTTCAACCTCTGGTCTTATTGCCCCAGCCGCCCAAAGCAGCGCCGGTCATGCCGCATGCTCCTGCCTCCCGTGGCCGGCTGTGCTGCCGCGGAGGCCTCACCATCCCCATACTACTCCCACCGCTAGCCAGGCCATCCCTCCACTCACCCACTCCCACTGTTATTCTGCGGCGACGACAGTCTCACACCACAGCCGAAGCAGTGAACCCTCGTACTCCTCTCCGCGTGGGCATCCACTGCCGCGTCTTCCTGGCTCCGCGTCGTCCCCTTCCTAGGCCTCGCCGTCGTCCACCGCCGTGGTGCTCTCGGCGCGACGTGGTCAATGTGGTCAACGACCGACTTCCATCGGATGAGTACTGTACGTGGAGAGGCTGACAGCTGGGTCCACGGCAGCCACAGGGAAGTGCCTCCTTATTATGCTCAAAATAATTATTCCTCCACCTGATAGCAGGGACCCACCGGACAGGCCACCAGTATTTCGCGGAAAAAACGTTTCCCCCCTAAATGCTGGGACCCACCGGACGGGCCACCGTATTTCGCAAAAAAAACGTTTGCCCCTGACTGCTGGGACCCACTGGACGGACCACCGTATTTCGCGAAAAAAACGTTCCCCCCGCTGTCAGCTCGGACCCACCGGAAGTGCCTCCTTATTACGCATAGAAAAATGAATACTCCCCTTGCTAGCTGGGACCCACCATGGTGGGAGGCTGACTTGTGGGCCTACTAAGTTGACGCGGACGGAGGGCTTTGTCAACTTAGTCAATATGAACGATTCTAGCTCCAGTGACCGTATGATGTCCATCCAACGGTCGTCGTGCTTCTTCAATCTCTGCTCTTCCTGCTCCAGCCGCTCAAACAAGCGCCGGCGGGACTGCCTGCTCCCTCCTCCCCGCGGCCGGCTGTGCTGCCGCGCAGGCCTCACCGCCCCGTCATACTCCCATCGCTGGCCTAGCCATCCCTCTACTCACCCACACCTGCTGTTATTCTCCGGCGACGGCAGACGACCAGTAAACCCTCGTACAGTCGTACTCCCCTCCGCGTGGGAAACAACTGCCGAGTCTTCCCTACCTCCGTGTCGTTCCCTTCCTAGGCCTCGCTGTCGTCCACCACCCTGGTGCTCTCGGCGCGATCTGGTTAACGTGGTCAACGACCGACATGCATCTGAAGTGGATTGTACGTGGAGAGGCCGATAGCTGGGTCCACGGCCGCACGCAAGGAAATGCCTCCTTATTACGCGCAAAATAATGATTCCTCCACCTGACAACAGGGACCCACCGAAAGGGCCTCTTTATTTCACGAAAAAAACATTACCGCCGCTGACAGCTCGGACCCACCAGCTATATCTTCGCACGCAAGGAAGTGCCTCCTTATTACGCACAAAAAAACTGAATACTCCCCCTGTTAACTAGGACCCAGTATAGTGGCAGGCTGACTTGTGGGCCTACTAAGTTGACGGGGACGGAGGGCTTTGTCAACTTAGTCAATATGCACGATTCTAGCTCCAGTGACCGTACGATGTCCATCCAATGGCCGTAGTGCTTCTTCAACCTCTGGTCTTCTTGCTCCAGCCGCCCAAACCAGCGCTGGTCGTGCCTCGTGCTCCTGCCTCCCGTGGCCGGCTGCGATGCGGCGGAGGCCTCACCGCCCCCTACTACTCCCACCGCTGGCCAGGCCATCCCTCTACTCACCCACACCCCCTGTTATTCTGCGGCGACGGCAGCCTCACACCGCAGCGAACCAATGAACCCTTGTACTCATCTACACGTGGGCATCCACTGCCGCGTCTTCCCCGGCTCTGCGTCGTCCCCTTCCTAGGCCTCGCCGTCGTCCACCGCCCTGGTGCTCTCGGCGCGGCGTGGTCAACGTGGTCAAGGAACGGCTTCCGTCGGACGTGGACTGTACGTGGAGAGGCTGACAGCTGGGTCCATGGCCACAACAAGGAAGTGCCTCCTTATTACGTGCAAAATAATTATTCCTCCACCTGACAGCGGGGACCCACCGGACGGGCCACTGTATTTCGCAAAAAAAATTGCACCTAACTGCTGGGACCCACCAGCTACATCTTCGTACGCAAGGAAGTGTGTCCGGGCAAAAAAACGATTCTCCCCCTGACTACTGGGACCCACCAGCTACATCTTCGCAGGCAAGGAAGTGCCTGATAGTCGAGACCCACCTGGTCGAAGCGTACGTAGCGTTGTCATTCTGGTCGCGAACGTGTACGTACACATATACTACTGGATGTAGAGGCGCGCACGTGTCGTAGTAGAGGCGCGTACGTGTCGTAGTAGAGGCGCGCACGTAGCATTTACACGTGCGTACAGCGGCTAGGGTGCAAGAATGAAAATATGGCCACGTATGTGTACATACGGGCGGGGTCTCGAACGCCTACTCGTGCATACGTACGGCGATGGCTCGTTGACATGGCTGGGTCGGAACGGAGAAACATCATCATCGTCGTGTTCATGGGGAGGCAACGGAATGCTCGTGTTCATGGCGAGGCAACAGAATGCGTCGTGTTCATCGGGAGGCAACGGAACGCGTGGGAGCCAACCATCTGGGTCGGAACAGAATGCGTGGTCGTGTTCATCGGGAGGGCTTGGACAAAACAGGCGATGGAAACGAGGCCTGGCGTACCGCAGAACGGAGGAAACGGCCTTTTGTTTGACCGGCCACGTTCGAAACGGGATCCTGTTCATCGGGAGGGGTCTGGCGTACCGCAAAACAGACGACACAAACCTCCTACGGTCGAAACGGGGGTCCTGTTGATCGGGAGGGGTGTGGCGTACCGCAAAACGGACGAAATGGACCTCCTACGGTCGAAACGGGGGTCCTGTTCATCGGGAGGGGTGTGGCGTACCGCAAAACGGATGAAACGGACTTGTGTTGGAGCGTTACGGTCGAAACGGGGGTCCTGTTCATCGGGAGGGGTGTGGCGTACCGCAAAACAGGACTCCACGGGATACTGTTCATCTCCACCGTTGACCTCCTCCAGCCTCCACGGGCTCCTGTTCATCCAGCCTTCACCGCGCGTTACTCCACCGGCTACTGTTCAACCACCCCTCCACCGTCTACTGTTCATCCAGCCCTCCACACCACGGGGTCCTGTTCAACCACCCCTCCACGGGCACCCCTCCATCGTCTACTGTTCATCCAGCCCTTACACCACGGGGTCCTATTCAACCACCCCTCCATGGGCACCCCTCCACCGTCTACTGTTCATCCAGCCCTCCACCACACCACGGGGTCTTGTTCATCCAGAGGCAACGCCACCGCTCACTGTTCATCCACCCCCCCCCCCCCCGCAACGCTCACTGTTCATTCCAGAGGCAGCATCGATCGACTTCAGTTAGCAGCAGTAGCGAAGGAATCGCTCGATCGTGTTCAGTTAATAGTCATCGATCGATCGCTCGGGTTCAGTAACGCGTAACCTGCAGTGCAATCGCTCGGGTTCAGTTAGAGCCCAACGCCTCGCTCGGGTTTAGTTAGAGCCAACGCCTCACAGACACGCGCGTACGTGTACGAGAGAAACGCGCATCGCTCGGCCCCCGACCTCCCACCGTAACCGGGAACTCCCCGAAATTTTCCTCCCCCTCGCTTCTACCACGGTTTTTTCCGTCATGGACGGCCCAAAGAATGTCATGCAGCTGCGTCTCCGGCCCGCCCAGGACGAAAAGCCCATTTTCTGTCATGATTTTTTGTCATAG
Organism: Aegilops umbellulata; assembly: GCA_032464435.1. Classification (NCBI taxonomy): domain Eukaryota; kingdom Viridiplantae; phylum Streptophyta; class Magnoliopsida; order Poales; family Poaceae; genus Aegilops; species Aegilops umbellulata. The sequence goes on from CP136060.1 coordinate 296,572,898, forward strand.
AAGTAGGAGCCACCACATCTATGATGATACCGGGTTTTGTCAAAATTATCGTCATAGAAGTGTCATAAGTATGACAGAAAAAAATTATTCGGCCCAAAATGTCACGGATGTGTCTTTTTTTTGTAGTGAGGATCTTCTTGGATGATAGTTATTTGATCTTGCGGAAATTTCCAGAAACTTTCTGTTCATGAAAATAATTGTTAAAAATCACCAAAACGAGATAAAATACTAATTCCAATTGCTGCTGATAAATAAATAAATTGTCTCGGTTATCCTATTTACTAGATGTTTTGGAGTTCCAGAAGTTTGCGTTAGTTACAGATTACTACAGTCTGTTCTATTTTTGACAGATTCTGCTTTTCGTGTGTTGTTTGCTTATTTTGATGAATCTATGGCTAGTAAAAGAGTTTATAAACCATATAGAAGTTGGAATATAGTAGGTTTAACACCAATATAAATAAAGAATGAGTTCATTACAGTACCTTGAAGTGGTCTTTTGTTTTCTTTCGCTAACGGAGCTCACGACATTTTCTGCTAAGTTTTCTGTTGTGAAGTTTTCAAGTTTTGGGTGAAAGATTTGATGGATTATGGAACAAGGAGTGGCAAGAGCCTAAGATTGGGGATGCCCATGGCACCCCCAAGATAATCTAAGGATACCATAAAGCCAAAGCTTGGGGATGCCCCAGAAGGCATCCCCTCTTTCGTCTACTTCCATCGATAACTTTACTTGGAGCTATATTTTTATTCACCACATGATATGTGTTTTGCTTGGAGCGTCTTGTATTATTTGAGTCTTTATTTCTTAGTTTACCACAATCATCTTTGCTGTACACACCTTTTGAGAGAGACACACATGATTCAGAAATTATTAGAATACTCTATATGCTTCACTTATATCTTTTGACCTATATAGTTTTGCTCTAGTGCTTCACTTATATCTTTTAGAGCACGATGGTGGATTTGTTTTATAGAAACTATTGATCTCTCATGCTTCACTTATATTATTTTGAGAGTCTTAAAATAGCATGGCAATTTGCTTTAATTAATATCATGAGAAATTTGATGCTTGATAATTGTTTTGAGATATAAAGGTGGTGATATCATAGTTGTGCTAGTTGAGTAATTGTGGAATTGAAAAATACATGTGTTGGAGTTTGTGATTCCCATAGCATGCACGTATGGTGAACCGTCATGTAACGAAGTCGGAGCATGAAGTATTTGTTGATTGTCTTCCTTTGTGTGGCGGTCGAGATCGCGCGATGGTTAACTCCTACCAACCCTTCCCCTAGGAGCATGCGTAGTAGTACTTTGCTTAGAGGGCTAATAAATTTTTGCAATAAGTATATGAGTTCTTTATGACTAATGTGAGTCCATGGATTATACGCACACTTACCTTTCCGCAATTTTCTAGCCTCTTCGGTACCGCGCATTGCCCTTTCTCACCTTGAGAGTTGGTGCAAACTTCGCCGATGCATCCAAACCCCGTGATATGATACGCTCTATCACACATAAACCTCCTTATATCTTCCTCAAAACAGCCACCATACCTACCTATCATGGCATTTTCGTAGCCATTCCGAGATATATTGCCATGCAACTTTCCATCGTTTAATTTATCATGACATGCTCCATCATTGTCATATTGCTTTGCATGATCATGTAGTTGACATTGTATTTGTGGCAAAGCTACCGTTCATAATTCTTTCATACATGTCGCTCTTGATTTATTGCATATCCCGGTACACCGCCGGAGGCATTCATATAGAGTCATATTTTGTTCTAAGTATTGAGTTGTAATTCATGAGTTGTAAGTAAATAAAAGTGTGATGATCATCATTATTAGAGCATTCTCCCAAGTGAGGAAAAGATGATGGAGACTATGATTCCCACACAAGTCGGGATGAGACTCCGGACTAAAAAAAAGAGAGGCCATAAAAAAAGAGAAAACGCCCAAATAAAAAAATGAGAGAAAAAGAGAGAAGAGACAATGTTACTATCCTTTTACCACACTTGTGCGTCAAAGTAGCACTGTCATCTTCATAATAGAGAGTCTCTCATTTGTCAATTTTGTCAGCGTTGTGGGAACGGGGGTCCCCAGACTTGCCTGCCTGCGACCTGCGGCATGGCTCAAAAGGGGGCCCAGCACGGCCCATCTTCATCAACACAGACTCAAGACCCTCGCGAGGGGCCAAGCCTCGCGGGGCGGACGACACGGAGCTTCCTCAGGCACGGCCTCATCAGGCTGGCTCGCGAGGAGGTGGAGAGATCAAGGCGGGGTACCTCACGAGGTGCCCATGACGCAAGCCATGACGACCAAGGGCGCCAGGCGGGCGCCAGCCCGCGCAGTGTCCTCCTTTCCTCTTTGTTGCAAAGGGGGCAAGCGCAGGCGAGAGCATCAAGCAAAGGCACCCGTTTCGGTGCAACGAGACCAAGACCAGTCCAACGGAAGGAAGGAAGTCATGGTGGAGCCCAAGCCGGCGTCACCACCAGAGCCTTTGGCAGGCAAGGACCAACTTTAGTCAGAATAAGTGTACCAGATGTTCCCCTTCAAAATGTCCAATTGTTGGCGCCCTTCCCGCTCAATATTTGGGGAAGAGGCCTAGGGCCTTTTCCTATAAATAGGACTAGCCACCTCCAGGGTAGAGGCATCTAGAAATCTAATCAGCTAGGATCCAGAGAGAGAGAGAAGGGCGACTGAACTCCTCCTTGCAGTTCATCGCCCTGGCCAAGAACAGACCCTCGCGAGGCTGTTCTTCCTTGTATTATTCGTCATCATCAGCCCAAGAGGCAATCCACCACACCACCACACTGGAGTAGGGTATTACACCATATCGGTGGCCCGAACCAGTATAAACCTTATGTCTCTTGTGTTGTTCTTCTCGTAGCTTAGATCCTTGCGCGGCGGAGGGGTACAGGTAGGTAGGAGGCGTAATCTCCGCGCGCACCCCAGAGTTCGAACCTCAAGGGTCTACCGGAACCCGAGATCCGACATTTGGCATGCCAGGTAGGGGTGCGCCGGAATCCACCTTCTACCGCTTCGTGCCCCGTCGCGTCGTCATCACCATGTCCGGCGACCAGACGGGCAACCCAGATCCATGGGCGGCATGGCCCGCTCGCACAGAGCCGCTTGCCTCGGGCGACCCCGTGCTCCAGGCAGCTCGCGGTCCGCAAGGCGCTGCGGGCCGCGGGCGACGCGGACAGGCTTCGACGGCTCTCACACCACGGCAGGCGCGGTCGGCAGCGAGGGCCTCCAATCACGTCACGACCACGACACCGTACACTCGCCGGGAGCAGGCGAGCTCGAGGGTCGCGCTCACGGTGGCCCGGGAGCTGCTGCAGTGCAGGCTGCTGGAGGGCGGCCGCGACGTGTTGCTGGAGCGGGTGGCAGAGCTCCTGGGCTTTGCTGCCTCGGGGGCTCACCCCTTATGCATCCAGCTCCCAACTCAAGCCCAGGGCGGCCCGCGCGGGGGCTCCGCGCTCGCCCGCGGGCTCCAAGGCCACTCCAACATCAGCGAGGCTATCGGCACCAGACCGGCGGCGGTGCTGCCCCCGCTCCTGGTCCGCGAAGAAGGACTCGACGTGGCCCACGGCCCCAGCGGGCAGCCGTGCTACCACCCCACGGTGGGCGCGTCGAGCAGAGCTGCATGGCACGCGGGGCACTACGACGTGGCCTTCGGGATGACGGCGCCAGAAGAATACGTGCCCCACATGGTGGATAAAGGGCACCCTCACGAGGGCGAACAAGCCTCGCTCCTCAGCCCAAGCTGGGGGGATGAGGCGCCAGAAGCTGAGCTCTTCCAGGAGCCCCGAGACGGTCCCACTGGCCACGCTGGAGGCAACGAATATCGGGTACCGCTAATTCCTCAGGAGCAGGCATATGCTAATCATGGATCGCAGGAGGTGCAGGTCGCCACAGGGAATAGCTGCCCCGCTCCCGCGGTCTCCTACCCCTCGGGAGGAGGGCGCAGGGAGCTCCAGGAGAGGGGCAGAGGTCCGACATCACCACCGTGGCGTTCAGAGCAAGGCGTTCTCAGGAGGTAGGCCCTCCGCTGGGGAGGTGCCTCAGGGCCTGCCCCTGGCGGAGGACCCGTGGTCGTTGGGGGAACCGCTGGCGACCGCTCTAACCCATCGGCGGCGTCCTGGTTTCCGGTCATCGTTGATGGCACTAGAGTGTGGCGCAAGGCGGGGCCCTCGTCTGGCGATATGAAGCAAGGCCGGTACCTGTGAAGAAGGCCCAGTGCCTGTGAAGCTCGCCGCCCCGTGACACTCTCACGTAATAATGAGTGGGGTTGTACACGCCCCGGAGTCTCAGGGGTGCCGGCCTCAGGCCCTGGGGCTCCCTCCCATGCCCAGTGGCTTCACTTATGTAGGACCTTGAAGTATGTCTAGAGGGGGGGTGATTAGACTACTTGACCAAATAAAAACTTAACCTTTTCCCAATTTTAATGTTTTGCAGATTTTAGCTACTTTAGGACAAGTCAAGCAATCATCACACAATTCAAGCATGCATGCAAAGAGTATATAGGCAGCAGAAAGTAAAGCATGCAACTTGCAAGAATGTAAAGGGGAAGGGTTTGGAGAATTCAAACGCAATTGGAGACATGGATGTTTTTGGCGTGGTTCGGATAGGTGGTGCTATCCTACATCCACGTTGATGGAGACTTCAACCCACGAAGGGTAACGGTTGCGCGAGTCCACGGAGGGCTCCACCCACGAAGGGTCCACGAAGAAGCAACCTTGTCTATCCCACCAAGGCCGTCGCCCACGAAGGACTTGCCTCACTAGCGGTAGATCTTCACAAAGTAGGCAATCTCCTTGCCCTTACAAACTCCTTGGTTCAACTCCACAATCTTGTCGGAGGCTCCCAAGTGACACCTAGCCAATCTAGGAGACACCACTCTCCAAGAAGTAACAAATGGTGTGTTGATGCTGAACTCCTTGCTCTTGTGCTTCAAATGATAGTCTCCCCAACACTCAACTCTCTCTCACGGGATTTAGATTTGGTGGAAAGAAGATTTGAGTGGAAAGCAACTTGGGGAAGGCTAGAGATCAAGATTCATATGGTAGGAATGGAATATCTTGAGCTCAACACAAGGGTAGGTGGTTCTCTCTCAGAACATGTGAGTTGGAAGTGTAGATGTGTTCTGATGGCTCTCTCCACGAGTGAAGAGGAGGTGGAGGGGTATATATAGCCTCCACACAAAATCCAACCGTTACACACAATTTACCAATCTCGGTGGGACCGAATCAACAAACTCGGTCGGACCGATTTAGTAAACCTAGTGACCGTTAGGATTTTTGGTGGGACCGACATGCAACTCGGTAGGACCGATATGGTTAGGGTTAGGGCATAACGTAATCCCGGTGAGACCGATTACACAAACTCGGTGAGACCGATTTGGTAATAAGCTAACCAGAGGGTTGGTCAGGTAAACTCGGTGGGACCGATTTGCTCTTTCGGTCAGACCGAAATGTTACAAAAAGGAAACATAGAGTTTACATTGCAATCTCGGTGGGACCGATCCGCTCTTTTGGTGAGACCGAAAAGTTACGAAAACGAAACAGAGAAATTGCAATCCCATCTCGGTGAGACCTAGATCCCTATCGGTAGAACCGATTTGCTTAGGGTTTGGCAGTGGCTATGACATGTGAAACTCGGTGGCGCCAGGTTGAAAGAATCGGTAGGGCCGAGTTTGACTTTGGGTTTAGGTCATATGTGGAAGTGAGAAAGTAGCTGAGGGTTTTGGAGCATATCACTAAGCACATGAAGCAAGAGGCTCATTAAGCAACACCTCATCCCTCCTTGATAGTATTGGATTTTCCTAAAGACTCAATGTGATCTTGGATCACTAAAATATAAAATGAAGAGTCTTGAGCTTTTGAGCTTGAGCCAGTCCTTTGTCCTTAGCATTTTGAGGGATCCACTTTCATCATCCATGCCATGCCAATCATTGAGCTTTCCTGAAATAATCATCTTGGAATAGCATTAGCTCAATGAGCTATATGTTGTTATGAATTACCAAAACCACCTAGGGATAGTTGCACTTTCAATCTCCCCCTTTTTGGTAATTGATGACAACATATAGATCAAAGCTTGGACAAATGATAATAAGAAAGAAATATATTGTCGCTTTGAGAAGTATGTGATAAGTAAGAGCTCCCCCTAAATTTGTGCATATTTTAAAATTTGCTTTGGACTGCAAATGCACAAAGAGTTAGAATCATGGGTTACTCTTCCATGTCACACACATCTTGGTGGAGCGCTCAAAATGATAAGAATTGAATACATGCACTCATCACCAAGAAAAGTGAATGATCACATAAAATAGATAGCATAATATCAAGCATGCATAAGTGTAGCTTATGATCAAACACATGATCATCAATGTCTCACAAGCATATCATAGTATCTCAACCAAAGCAAACAAAGTTTGAAAAACCACCAAATAAAGCAAGAGAGAATAAAGGCAACACTCTCTCTCTCTCGAAGCCTATGATCTATACATTTTTCTCCCCCTTTGGCAACAAGTTACCAAAAAGTTCCTAGAAAATGCATAGCGCTAGATCGACTCTCAGGCTTGATCTTATAGTGGTGGTGGAGTCTGGATCACTCCAAGGACGAAGGCTTCTGTTGAAGTGGTTGGAGCTGGAGCTGAAGTGGATGCTGGAGCTGGTTGGGTTGGTGCTGTAGCTGGGGCTGAGGAGGTGGATCTGGTGTCAGGAACTGGCACTGCAGTTGACCTCTGAGCTCGTGGCACTTTGGCAAATGCATCAGTTGTAGTCTTCCCTTTCCTCTCCCGCATGTCATCTTGAAGTTGCTCCACTGCAGACTGAATCTCTGTTACTTTGACATCCAAGTCATAGAACTTTTGTTCTATGATTCTCTCTAAGCTCTCCTGATTCTGAGTGAGGGTGGCCAGACCTTTCTCAATCCTCAGTGTGGATGCAATCAAGTAACTAAGCTGCTCTTGGTTGTTTTTCAAGAAATACTCAGATGCCTCCTCTTGAGTTGGCATCTTGGCAGCTTTCTCCTTCCTTGCCTTCTCCTTCTTAGCTTGTGCTTGAGCTGATGATGGTTCATTTTCATTCATCACAACTTGGTTGTCCTCAAAATCTGGATGAATAGGAAAATGTTCCTTGTCCAACAAGTATGTGCCTGTGCCCATTTTTGAGTTAATCAACATTTGGATCTGAGGGGCATAACCACATCTCCTCTTCTGATCTGCTGCAATCCTCTTGATAGTCTCTACTATGAGGCTCATGACCTTGAATTTCTGAGGCACATCAAATATATGTAGCAAGTTAATGGCATGACCTCTGATCATCCTGTGATCTCCAGACTTGGGCAAAAGTGTGTGCCTAAGGATCCAGTTGATCGTAGGTAGTCCTGACAACAAGTGTTTTACAGACCCAAACTGGTGAGTTTCAAGATCATCCACTGGAATCTCCTTGTACATATTTGCCATTGAGTTATGATCCATCTTTTTCTTGGCATAGACATCCAAGTCATCTTCATTTTCCTCTAGGGCATTGATTAACTTTGCCCATTCCTCAACAGTTGATTGGTACCTTGTACCTTCAGACATCCAAGTTATCCTTCCATCTGGGTAGAAGTGTGTTGTGGAGTAGAATTGCATGATTAGCTCTTCATTCCACTTTGTGAGCTTCTGCCCAACAAAGTCAGCTACTCCACAACCCTTAAAGTTGTCTTGCACTCCAGGATAGTGCTCTTCATTGTCCTTGATGTACTCCAATCTACCCATCTCATGTCACAAACTATGGGCTTCTTACCAAGAAAAACTGTCTCATAGAAGTCCTGATGTTCCTTTGTGTGGAATATGTAGTCAACAACAGTTCTTCTTCTTGAAGCATATGGATCTTCTGCTCTCCACTTTCTTAACTCTGAGTCTTTCCTGATTTTCATGTTCTCAGCCACAGGATGAGCATCATTGTGGTCTGGAATCTTGGGCTTAAGCTTTCTCAGAACTTGACCTTCTTCTTCTTCTTCAGCAATGTCAGGCACTGGGGCCTTGTTCTTTTCAGCAGCTGGGATGCTCCTTGTATTTCTCTTTGGAGCTGACTTGGCCTTGGAGGCAGCTTTGGGTGCTTCTTTGGGCTTGGATGCAGTAGCCCCCGATTTTATAGCATCACCCATAAGCTTAGGTGCCTTAGGTGCTGGTGCAGCAACCTCTTCCTCTTCTTCTTCAGAAGAAGAATGTTTTTCAAACTCAGACATTGGATCAACTTTCTTGCACCATCTGCCTCTTTTCCTTTCCTTCTTCCCTTCAGCAGCAACTAGCCCTTTGGGTGCAGGCTTTTCAGGAATTTTAGTTGAAGCTCTGGCCTTTGGCATAGGCTGCCTACCTGTTGTCCTTTTGATTTTCAAGCATGGCTTTGTGCTCTGTGCTGAGCCATACTCCTTCTTGAGCACTACTTTCTTGGAAGTAGCTTCCTCTTCCTCTGCCACATAGTCCTCATCCTCTGATTCTGAGGTTCTCTTCTTCCTTTGTCTGGCGGCAGCTTTTGGCAAATTGCTAGGGGTGCTCCTGCTGCCTTCATCTGAAGAACTGGAGGGACTAGTGCCCTCACTCATTTGCACTTGCTCTTCTGACATATTCTGGCTGTCACTCTGATCAGACATGATTGAAAAGCTGACTGCTGACCCTGTGAAGAGTTTATAGATGAGGTAGATTAGATGAGCATCACAAAATGCAGAGATTTTTGCAAAAGAATGATTCAAAATCTTAGTTTTAGTTTCCCATAGAAATCATTTCGAATCTACCAATTTTTAAACTCGGTGATACCGAAGCAGTTTTGGAACCTAAACTAGTGAACTCGGTCAGACCGAGTCACAGTTCGGTGGCACCAAGACTGCTAGGGTTTCACAAAGTTCCAAAATCGGTCACACCGATTAGTAATTCTCGGTCACACTGAGTCTCACTTGTGCAATGGCATGAGCCAAATCGGTGGGACCGAGTTTTTCAACTCGGTGGGTCCGAGATGGTTTCGGCAGAAACCTAACCCTAAAATTTTCAAATCAAACCTATTCTACGAATTGCATTGACTGGATAGGAGTGTTTCAATCATGGCTAGAGTCAATAAGATCACAATGTGCTAGGAATCAGATTGGGAATAGCACAAAGATCGAGTCCATACCCTAGTTTAGCGGAGACTCGCTATGGCGGCAACAGAGGGGTTGAATTCCGTTGACGGTGATGGAGACCAGCGACTGGAGGCGGCTGGCGGCGAGAAGATGATCCGGAGACCACGTAGGCAGAGCGAGCTATCGCGCGGGCGAAGGGGTTCGGAGAAATTTCCAAATTCTTGCCCGTGTCTATGTATAGCCCGACCCTGTCGGTGTGACCGAGTGGAACAACTCGGTGGCACCGAGATGCGAAATTGTATACAGTTATTGCAACTCGGTGTGACCGAATGGTTCAAATCGTTTGCACCGAGATCAAAAACATAGATCGACTTGATGATCTCGGTAGGACCGAAAAGGAGAAATCAGTCAGACCGAGAATCACAAAGAAGTTTTGGAAGTTTAAGTCTATGACGAATCGGGGACTCCGAGTGCTCCTCACAGAGAGTGGTTCGAATCTAACTTGATCAAATTTTGTGATGTAGCATGAATAGAGTTTGAGACGAGAAAAGCATAGATAGCTAGAGGAGGTTCTTAGGCATTCTTGTCCATCCACTTGGCAAGAGAAAAGAAAACCAATCAATCAAAACAACAAGTGGATGTCCTCGAATGAGTAAAATATGCAACCAACATGCTCACACAATAAAATGGCAATTGAAATATGTGGCAAAGCATGCATAACCAATTCTAGCATCTATCAAGCAATTGGCGATGACTAGGTCATCTATATATGAGTATATTGACATAGGAGTCAAATGAGAACATTTGATCATAGGTCATACTCATCGTTTAAGCACAAGTGGGGTTACCACTTTTACATAAAGCATTGTTGTGTTCACATCATTAGAGTTGCTTTAGCTCAAGTCTTAGAGTAAAGCTCCCCCTAGATGTGATATCCCCCCTAAGAGGGATGAACTAACCTTGGGTTTTGTCGATGATGACTTCATGTAGATGTTGAAGATGTGGATGCTCAATGTTGATATAGAACAATTTGAGCTATCCATTGGAGTGAATTGCACTTTCAATACCTACATGGGTTAGTCCCACAAGGAACAAACAAAGATATCCATAGACATAGAGTGATGCACACACAAGATGATGTCCATGAAAGCTTTTAGGTTACCTTGTCCATTGACTTAACAACAAGAGGGTTTGTGACTCCTTGAACTAGTGCAAGATGTGGAATTTGATTGCACTTGTTCTTGCCAAAATGATAAGAGTGAAGTATGTTGGCGGAGTCACCCTCAAGAACTCTCTAGTTCTTCTTCTTTTGGATCCACACCATCTTGATGGGAATCCTTGGATTTGTAGTTGTACTTGATGAAGTGGAACTTGAAGTAGTCTTGGGAATCCACTTGACTAAAGTCTTAGGAGCTTCTTCAAATGCATCAATTTCCTCTTGAAGCTTGTCCTTCCCTTTTTGCTTGTAGTCTTGTGGTGGAAGATCATCTTGAGCTTGTGTCCCCTTGAAGGAAGTAGGATCATACTTCTCTTGTTGAGGAACAAACTTCGTCTTGGGGTATTGATCTTCTTCCCACTCAACTCCATTGGCGTTGAACTTTCGTTCAAAACCAACACCTTGATTCTTCTGGTGCCTTCCTTGCTTGCGTACAATTTCTTCGAATTGCTTACTTCCGGCAAGGCTCTTGTAGACTCCTTTCTCTATAATTCCCTTCAACAAGCTATTTTCTTGCTCAAGTGTAACTTGGCTAAGAGAATCATTAGTGGAATCAAGAGAACTACTAGAAGCAACAATATTGGATTTAACATGATCATTGTTACTACTAGAGGAAGAATCTTTCTTGTTCTTGTTAGTAGACCTGACTTGAGGCATGTAAGTGGATAAGAGTAAACGCTTGGCAATGTAAGCAGAACTTTTCTTGCGGAGATCATTATTGATTGCTTTTAAGAACTCATGCTCTTTCTCAAGATTGAGCTTTTCAAAGCGTAACTTCTCATGAGCTCTTAAAAGTTCTCGATGATCTTCGAAGATAGTTTCATGAGCTAACTTAAGAGTGTTTAGTTCTTTAGTTAGAGCCTCAGTCTTCTCCTTATCATTGTCATTCGTTTTATCTTGATTAGCATGATTAATTGACGTTTCATCATAGTATTCATCACTAGAGTTGTCAACAAGTAAATCATCATCACCTAACAAGTCATCTTCATCACTATTGAAATCAACATACTCGGGGTGTGATACCTTAGGGCCTTTAGCCATGAAGCATGTTCCAACTCCTTCATTTGGTGAGTCAAATATGTCGTAGGAGTTGGTTGACACTAGTGCTAGACCGGCAACACCTTCATCTTGATTATATTCGGAATCGGAGTGATAACTTCTCTCGGAGTGGTTGTCGGAGTCGGAGCCGGATACCCATTCACCAACATGAGCTTGATGTCTTCGTTTTGTGTAGCTCCTTGATGACTTTTCCTTTCTTTCTGAATCCTTGCTTCTCCGTGAGTATCTTTGTTCATAACGATCATCTCTACTCCTTCTATCTCTAGATGGTGATTCTTCTCTTTTGCTTCTTCTTTTTGGAGAATCTTCTCTTCTTTTGTAGGGTGCCGTACACTCATTGGAATATTGTCCGGGTCTTCCACAATTGTAGCAGTTTCGCTCTCGACTAGAAGATCTTTTGTCATTGTAGGACCTTGACTTGGAGCTTCTATCTTTGCTTCTACTCTTGTAGAACTTGTTGAAGTTCTTCACCATTAATCTCAATTCTTCATTGAAGGTTTGTTTCTCACTTGATGATGTGGGGGCTTCACATGAGGCTTTGTAAGCTCCACTTGATTTGTTGTGAAGTTCCTCTTTATCCTTGAGTGACATCTCATGAGCAACAATTCTTCCAATGACCTCCATTGCCTTGAGATCTTTGTAATTGGGCATCATTTGGATCAATGTGCACATGGTATCATATTTTCCATCCAAGGCTCTTAGGATCTTCTTGATGATGAATCTATCGGTCATCTCTTCACTCCCTAAGCCGGCAATCTCATTTGTGATGAGAGCAAGCCTAGAGTATATTTCAGCGACACCTTCACCATCCTTCATTTTGAACTTGTCAAGTTGACTTTGAAGCACATCCAATTTGGATTCCTTGACGGAGTTGGTACCTTCGTGCATATCAATCAAAGCATCCCAAATTTCCTTTGCATTCTCAAGACGGCTGATTTTGTTGAATTCTTCGGGGCACAATCCGTTGAAGAGAATATCACAAGCTTGAGCGTTGTATTGCAGCATCTTCAACTCTTCCGCGGTAGCTTCACGGTTTGGTTCTTTCCCATCAAAGAAGTCACCTTGCAAACCAACACACACAATAGCCCAAACGGCGGGGTTATGTTCGAGAATATGCATTTTCATTTTATGCTTCCAACTAGCAAAATTAGTACCATCAAAGTAAAGACCTCTACGATGATAATTTCCCTCACTAGACGCCATACTCTCCTAGGTTGTGAAACCAAGGCTATGACCACCAAAAGCTATGGAAATCAAAGCAAATGGAGATCAAAGCTCTGATACCACTTGTATGACCTTGAAGTATGTCTAGAGGGGGGTGATTAGACTACTTGACCAAATAAAAACTTAACCTTTTCCCAATTTTAATGTTTGGAAGATTTTAGCTACTTTAGGACAAGTCAAGCAATCATCAAAAAATTCAAGCAAGCATGCAAAGAGTATATAGGCAGCAGAAAGTAAAGCATGCAACTTGCAAGAATGTAAAGGGGAAGGGTTTGGAGAATTCAAACGCAATTGGAGACACGGATGTTTTTGGCGTGGTTCGGATAGGTGGTGCTATCCTACATCCACGTTGATGGAGACTTCAACCCACGAAGGGTAACGGTTGCGCGAGTCCACGGAGGGCTCCACCCACGAAGGGTCCACGAAGAAGCAACCTTGTCTATCCCACCAAGGCCGTCGCCCACGAAGGACTTGCCTCACTAGCGGTAGATCTTCACAAAGTAGGCAATCTCCTTGCCCTTACAAACTCCTTGGTTCAACTCCACAATCTTGTCGGAGGCTCCCAAGTGACACCTAGCCAATCTAGGAGACACCACTCTCCAAGAAGTAACAAATGGTGTGTTGATGCTGAACTCCTTGCTCTTGTGCTTCAAATGATAGTCTCCCCAACACTCAACTCTCTCTCACAGGATTTAGATTTGGTGGAAAGAAGATTTGAGTGGAAAGCAACTTGGGGAAGGCTAGAGATCAAGATTCATATGGTAGGAATGGAATATCTTGAGCTCAACACAAGGGTAGGTGGTTCTCTCTCAGAACATGTGAGTTGGAAGTGTAGATGTGTTCTGATGGCTCTCTCCACGAGTGAAGAGGAGGTGGAGGGGTATATATAGCCTCCACACAAAATCCAACCGTTACACACAATTTACCAATCTCGGTGGGACCGAATCAACAAACTCGGTCGGACCGATTTAGTAAACCTAGTGACCGTTAGGATTTTTGGTGGGACCGACATGCAACTCGGTAGGACCGATATGGTTAGGGTTAGGGCATAACGTAATCCCGGTGAGACCGATTACACAAACTCGGTGAGACCGATTTGGTAATAAGCTAACCAGAGGGTTGGTCAGGTAAACTCGGTGGGACCGATTTGCTCTTTCGGTCAGACCGAAATGTTACAAAAAGGAAACATAGAGTTTACATTGCAATCTCGGTGGGACCGATCCGCTCTTTCGGTGAGACCGAAAAGTTACGAAAACGAAACAGAGAAATTGCAATCCCATCTCGGTGAGACCTAGATCCCTATCGGTAGAACCGATTTGCTTAGGGTTTGGCAGTGGCTATGACATGTGAAACTCGGTGGCGCCAGGTTGAAAGAATCGGTAGGGCCGAGTTTGACTTTGGGTTTAGGTCATATGTGGAAGTGAGAAAGTAGCTGAGGGTTTTGGAGCATATCACTAAGCACATGAAGCAAGAGGCTCATTAAGCAACACCTCGTCCCTCCTGCTTTTCCTAAAGACTCAATGTGATCTTGGATCACTAATATATAAAATGAAGAGTCTTGAGCTTTTGAGCTTGAGCCAGTCCTTTGTCCTTAGCATTTTGAGGGATCCACTTTCATCATCCATGCCATGCCAATCATTGTGCTTTCCTGAAATAATCATCTTGGAATAGCATTAGCTCAATGAGCTATATGTTGTTATGAATTACCAAAACCACCCAGGGATAGTTGCACTTTCAACTTAGCTCCGTGCTGGTGAGAAGACGTCCAAGACTAGATTAGGTGTCGGACGCAGCCTTTTGTCTGCTTTCATTGCCTTTTCCTTTGATTGTCACTTTCCCTCGTTGGATTTAAGTTGAATTCGAATTTAAGATTTGCGTGTGTTCGGGGAAGGGGTGCTTAGTCTCGTTCGAGCAATTTCTCGTGTTTTGATGACCACTTCGCCTCAGCTGCCTACCCTCGTGAGCCCCTCGCGAGCCGGGTTAGGCCCAGCTTGCGCGCACCCAGACTGCCGCCGCCGCGTCCTCTCAGGAGGTTTTTTTACTACAGATCCTACGGGTTTGATCGGGGAACACCCGGGACACCACAACCTCCCATAGGCTACCTCAGGGCTCGCGCGGAACAAAGGTAAACTAGCCAACTGCCACGTTGCTTAGCCAACCGCTTGGCATGGGCGCATGGGCAATGTAACATCTACTAATACAATAAATGCAAGTTTCACATGAGGGGCTCCCCCTCCCAAAATGCTCTCACAGCTATCAGGCCAAAACCTGAGTTCTATTCATGCAGGGTACACAAACAGGAACGATGCATAATCAGTCGGATAAATCCCCCAATGCGTCCTCAGGAGCGCCTCCCGAACCATTGCTGGCGTCGCTGGGCTCGCTGTCACTGTCTGCATTGCCACCAGCGGCGTCAAGGCCGTTCACCACGCCGCCCTTGTCAGCGGCCACGATCACGCCGTCATTGTCTGAAGCGAAGGCCCTGACAAGAGCATCCACATTGTCTTCCACCCAGTGCGCCAGGTCGTCCCGGACGGCCTGGGGAACTGGGGCGATGGCAGCATTGAAATCGAAGTTGGGATCCATGTTCCTGAGGTGGCTGAAGACGCGAGAAAAGGTGCGCCCGAGCAGGGCGCGGCTCCTCTCCTCCACCAACCTGTCGGCCCTGACCGACCGCGCCTCCAGCTGCGTCACCACGTCGGTAAAGAACTGAAGGTTGCCGGCGTAGTTGACTGCGTGCGGCTCGCTGACAGCCGCCTCGCAGATGTTACCCAAGGCTGTGTTGGCTCTCTCCCGGAGCATGGTGAGCATGGGGTCGTGCTCATGCTCCAGGATCCGCGGTTGGCGTATCTCGTCCTCATTCTGGAGCGCGACGGCTTCAGCCTCCTCCACCGATGGCGAAGAAGGAGCACTTCGGCTTGGGAGGTGGTTGACTCCCCTTGCGCCACCTCAAGGGCGGCCCGAAGAGCATCGGCCCGCCGCGTCGCTTCTTCCAGCTTGGCCCTCAAGGCAGTGGTCCTACCTTCATCCTCGACCCGGATTAACTCCAGCTTTCCCTCGAACTCGCGCTCGAGGTTCAGGCGCGCAGTCGCCACCCGACGCCTGTCCTCCTCCAGGACACAGGCTTCCCGTGCAGCGACATCATCCTCCGCCTGCGTCACCAAGCGCTCCCTCGTCTCCAGACGCTCATACTCGCGCGTACGTTCGGCGGCTTCCAGCGTCAGCGCCTCCTCACGCTTCTGGAGCCTTGTCGGGTCGCCAGAGGCCACCTTCATCGACGCAAGGGCTGCCTCGCGCAGCTCCACTTGCTCTTCCAGTGAGTGGCATCGGGCTAGGAGCTCCCGAGCCCGCTCCTTCGCTGCCTCTCGCCACCGGTCAGCTTCCCGGGCCTCCTCAGCGGCTCGAGATTGGGCCTCCCGAGAGGCCGCCAACGACGCCTTGGCCTTTTCATCGTCAAGATCGCGCTGATGGCGCGCAAGGGCGACGGCGCCCTCCAGCTCGCGCCTCTCTGCAGCCAGGCACAGGCCCTCGGCCTCAAGGCGCACGTCTTCGTCAGCAAGCTCCTCACCAAGCAGGTCCACCGCGTCAGCCGCCCTTCGAAGGAATCCTTGGCGAAGAGCGCGACGCTCCCGAGCGCGCTCACGCACGTCTTCCACACCATCACCTGCACCAAGCAAGCGCCGGAGGCCATGAATCGGCACACCCCCTCCGGGCAGGGAACTAGGGGCTGGCACCCTCGCGACGGTCGGTCACACCACGTCGGAAGCCCGGCCTAAAGCCAGCCCGTCCCCAGATGAAGAGCGCAGGGAGCGCCTCAGCCAATCGCAGTCCACGACCAGGCGAGAAGCCCACGACAGGCTGGCTATGCCACGAGAAGGCCCACAAAGGAAGACCGCGGGGTGCGCAGGGCCTCGATGCACCTCGGGACGGTTCGCCCCTCCGATCGCACTCACTACAAGGGATGTGCTGCTCGGAGCACTTGAAGACGGAGGAGGGAGCAAAGCCAAGGGGGACGGCACCTCAGCCGTCTCCGCGAGCTCGGCTGGAAGGGGCCTGCAGAACAAGAATCAGCAAGAGCAAGAGAAAGATCGGGAGCTGGAAAAGGAGAAGGCTTACTCATCAGTGGTGAAGTACTTCCTATGCTTCAGCAGGCGACAAGGGTAATTGTCGCCTAGGGCCTCCCTTTTCCTCCGGAGGACCTCAAAGTCCACGCGGAAGCGTCCCAAGAGTTGAGCGCAGGGATGAGCCTGCGACGAGGACGGAGCGTCAAGGCGATCCACGTCAGGGACGCCTGCCTGATGTGCGCTGACAATCGCCTCACCAGGAGGAGCAGCCGGAGCCTCATGGGCCTCAGTCGCAGGCGCTGAGGGCAGCTGCTCGTTGCTCTCAGCCTCGGCAGCACGGGCCCCAGCAGCTGCTCCCTCATGAGCATCGCCCGGTGCTGTCACCCTATCGGGAGGCCCCTTGGCCTCTGGCGCCTCAAGCCTCCCTGCCCCGTCACTTGAGGAAGAGTCGCCTCGGCCGACTGGAAGGGCAGTCACCATCACTGGGTTCTGACGAGGCCCCTAGAGGCCGGCGGGGCGCGACCCCCATTCATCAAAGATAGGCATCTGCTTCACAAAATCGTCCCTGTTCTGGCAGAGGTACAGCAGGGCCCCTCCCCGCTGGATGTTGCCCGGGTTGGGATCACCAGTCAGGATCAAGAGCACTGTCCTCAGCACTTCAGGCGTCAGGTCATCTTCCTGGAGCCTCATACGATCACCACGCCATCTAAAGGCCCTTATCCGGCGGGAGTGGTGTTGGAGAGGAGCAATGCGGCGCAGTAGGAACTCCTTCACCACCTGGGGTTCTCGAGCGTCTCCTGGCCCCAGCCTGAATTGGGGACAGCAGGCGAAGTTGGCTTCGACAGCAGGGGGCTGGGCACCCCAACATCCACATACAGCCACCGCTCGCGGAACCCAGCCGAAGGCGAAGGAAGCCCGAAGTCAATCCCTGAGGCCGCCGTCTCAGACGCAGCGACGAAGCTCACGCACGCCAAGCACTGGGTAGGGTCGACAAGGCGCAGAGAGAAGAAGTGACGCAGCAAGGCAACTGAAGGAGGGATGCCCATCATTGCCTCGCAAATAAAGGCGGAGACCGAAAGAAGGGTGATGGATTCAGGACCCAGGTGCATCATGTGGATCTGATAGTGGGAAAGCGCGGCATTGAAGAAATCAGAAAAAGGGGGAACCAGACACGCCCACAGGGCATCAGCAAAATACTAGACCTCGGTGATTATCCTGTCGGTGGGGAGGTGAGACGTGGGCCAGGCCGTCGTCCTCCTGCATTCGTTGAAGATAGTAGCCAGAGCCGAGCTGACCTTGCCTAGGACCTCTCGATTGATTATGATCGATCGACCGACGGCGGGGGCCACCAGCGGCGGCGAGCGAGACGGAGGCGTGGGTTTCTTCCCTCTTCCTTTCTTCGTCGGAGCCATGGCGATGGGAAGGGGCAGAGAAGGTTCGAGATTGGGTTGAAAACAGGAGCTGGGGTTCGAGCGGAGGAAGCACAGAGGGCGCTCGAACAAAAGAAAGGGAGCGGCTGTGTACAACTACGAGTCCGCCTAGCATGGTGTGGAATAAGGGGCGTGGGGGTGCCGCCCACGTCTAATCAACCGCCACGCGGCGCCCAAGGCTACGGGCTGTTAGGGCCCGCGGCGCTTCGCCCTTGTCCTTTCGCCTCCCTGTACGGCCAAGTCCGGGCGCGCCTTGGGCCTGGGGGCTACTGTCGGCATTATGGGAACGGGGGTCCCCAGACTTGCCTGCCTGCGGCCTGCGGCGTGGCTCAAAAGGGGGCCCAGCACGGCCCATCTTCATCAACACAGACTCAAGACCCTCGCGAGGGGCCAAGCCTTGCGGGGCAGACGACACGGAGCTTCGTCAGGCACGGCCTCATCAGGCTGGCTCGCGAGGAGGCGGAGAGATCAAGGCGGGGTACCTCACGAGGTGCCCATGACGCAAGCCATGACGATCAAGGGCGCCAGGCGGGCGCCAACCCGCGCAGTGTCCTCCTTTCCTCTTTGGTGCAAAGGGGGCAAGCGCAGGCGAGAGCATCAAGCAAAGGCACCAGTTTCGGTGCAACGAGACCAAGACCAGTCCAACGGAAGGAAGGAAGTCATGGTGGAGCCCAAGCCGGCGTCACCACCAGAGCCTTTGGCAGGCGAGGACCAACTTTAGTCAGGATAAGTGTACCAGACATTCCCCTTCAAAATGGCCAATTGTTGGCGCCCTTCCCGCTCAATATTTGGGGAAGAGGCCTAGGGCCTTTGCCTATAAATAGGGCTAGCCACCCCTAGGGTAGAGGCATCTAGAAATCTAATCAGCTAGGATCCAGAGAGAGAGAGAAGGGCGACTGAACTCCTCCTTGCAGTTCATCGCCCCGGCCAAGAACAGACCCTTGCGAGGCTGTTCTTCCTTGTATTATTCGTCATCATCAGCCCAAGAGGCAATCAACCACACCACCACACTGGAGTAGGGTATTACACCACATCGGTGGCCCGAACCAGTATAAACCTTGTGTCTCTTGTTTTGTTCTTCTCGTAGCTTAGATCCTTGCGAGGCGGAGGGGTACAGGTAGGTAGGAGGCGTAATCTCCGCGCGCACCCCAGAGTTCAACCTCAAGGGTCTGCCGGAACCCGAGATCCGACAACTTTCATATACTAGTGGGAAATTTCATTATAGAACTTGGCTTCTATATTCCCATGATGGGCTTCCTCAAATGCCCGAGGTCTTCGTGAGCAAGCAAGTTGGATGCACACCCACTTAATTTCTTTTTGAGCTTTCATACACTTATAGCTCTAGTGCATTTGTTGCATGGCAATCCCTACTCCTCGCATTAACATCAATTGATGGGCATCTCCATAGCCCGTTGATTAGCCTCGTTGATGTGAGACTTTCTCTTTTTTTGTCTTCACACATAACCCCTACCATTATACCTTATTCCACCATAGTGCTATATCCATGGCTTGCGCTCATGTATGGCGTAAGAGTTGAAAAGGCTTAAGCGCGTTAAAATTATGAACCAATTGCTTGGCTAAAACCGGGGTCGTACATGATATGATTATTTTGTGTGTTGAAGATGGAGCATAGCCAGACTATATGATTTTTAGGGATAACTTGCTTTGGCTATGTTATTTTGATAAGACATAATTGCTTAGTTAGTATGCCTGAAATATTATTGTTTTTATGTCAACATTAAACTTTTATCTTGAATCATATCAAATCTGAACATTCATGCCACAATAAGAAGAATTAAATTGAAATTATGCCAAGTAGATTTTCGCATCAACAATTATGTTTTCATCATTTAACTACTCGAGGACGAGCAGGAATTAAGCTTGGGGATGCTTGATACATCTCCAACGTATCTATAATTTTTTATTGCTCCATGCTATATTATCTTCTGCTTTGGACATTATTGGGCTTTATTATTCACTTTTATATTATTTTTGGGACTAACCTATTAACCGGAGGCCTAGCCCAGAATTGCTGTTTTTTGCCTATTTCAGAGTATCGCAGAAAAAGAATATCAAACGGAGTCCAAACGGAATGAAACCTTCGGAAACATGATTTTCGGAACTAACATGATCTAGAGGACTTGGACCCCACGTCAAGAAACGAAGGAGGAGGCCATGAGGTAGGGGGGCGCCAACCCCCCACCCTGCCCAGGAGCGCCCTCCACCCTCGTGGGCCCCCTGTTCCTCCACCGACGTACTCCTTCCTCCTATATATACCTACGTACCCCCAAATGATCAGATACGGGGCCAAAAATCTAATTCCACCGCCGCAACCTTCTGTACCCACGAGATCCCATCTTGGGGCCTGTTCCGGAGCTCCGCCGGAGGGGGCATCGATCATGGAGGGCTTCTACATCAACACCATAGCCCCTCCGATGATGTGTGAGTAGTTTAGCTCAGACCTTCGGGTCCATAGTTATTAGCTAGATGGCTTCTTCTCTCTTTTTGGATCTCAATACAATGTTCTCCCCCTCTCTCGTGGAGATCTATTCGATGTAATCTTCTTTTGCGTTGTGTTTGTTGAGACCGATGAATTGTGGGTTTATGATCAAGTTTATCTATGAACAATATTTGAATCTTCTGAATTCTTTTATGTATGATTGGTTATCTTTGCAAGTCTCTTCGAATTATCAATTTGGTTTGGCCTACTAGATTGATCTTTCTTGCGATGGGAGAAGTTCTTAGCTTTGGGTTCAATCTTGCGGTGTCCTTTCCTAGTGACAGTAGGGGCAGCAAGGCACGTATTGTATTGTTGCCATCGAGGATAACAAGATGGGTTTTTTATCATATTGCATGAATTTATCCCTCTACATCATGTCATCTTGCTTAAGGCGTTACTCTGTTCTT
This sequence comes from Aegilops umbellulata, assembly GCA_032464435.1. Taxonomy (NCBI): domain Eukaryota; kingdom Viridiplantae; phylum Streptophyta; class Magnoliopsida; order Poales; family Poaceae; genus Aegilops; species Aegilops umbellulata. The sequence goes on from CP136060.1 coordinate 296,593,901, forward strand.
ATGAACTTAATACTCTAGATGCATGCTGGATAGCGGTCGACGTGTGGAGTAATAGTAGTAGATGCAGGCAGGAGTCGGTCTACTTGTCTCGGATGTGATGCCTATATACATGATCATACCTAGATATTCTCATAACTATGCTCAATTCTGTTAATTGCTCAACAGTAATACGTTCACCCACCGTAAAATGCTTATGCTCTTGAGAGAAGCCACTAGTGAAACCTATGGCCCCCGGGTCTATTTTCCATCATATTAATCTTCCAACACTTAATTATTTCCGTTGCTTTTTACTTTGCTTTTATTTTACTTTGCATCTTTATCATAAAAATACCAAAAAATATTATGCTATCATATCTATCAGATCTCACTCTCGTTAGGATTTATTTGTTTTGTGTAGGCGCGAGGGACTCGCGCGTAGCCTCCTGCTACCTCTTGAGCACTGCGTTGGATTTCCTTGAAGAGGAAAGGGTGATGCAACAGAGTAGAGTAAGTATTTCCCTCGGTTTTTGAGAACCAAGGTATCAATCTAGTAGGAGGCTACGCGCGAGTCCCTCGTACCTACACAAAACAAATAGCTCAACGCAACCAAGGCGATTAGGGGTTGTCAATCCCTTCACGGTCACTTACGGGAGTGAGATCTGATAGAGATGATAGATGATATTTTTGGTATTTTTGATATAGAGATGCAAAGTAAAAAGTAAAAGGCAAACTAAAAAGCAAAGCAATAATAAAGTGATGGAGATTGATATGATGAGAATAGACCCGGGGGTCATAGATTTCACTAGTGGCTTCTCTCAAGAGCATAAGTATTCTACGGTGGGTGAACAAATTACTGTTGAGCAATTGACAGAATTGAGCATAGTTATGAGAATATCTAGGTATGATCATGTATATAGGCATCACGTCCGAGACAAGTAGACCGACTCCTGCCTGCATCTACAACTATTACTCCACACATCGACCGCTATCCATCATGCATCTAGAGTATTAAGTTAAAAATAGAGTAACGCCTTAAGCAAGATGACATGATGTAGAGGGATAGTTTCATGCAATATGATAAAAACCCCATCTTGTTATCAACGATGGCAACAATACAATACGTGTCTTGCTGCCCCTATTGTCACTCGGAAAGGACACGGCAAGATTGAACCCAAAGCTAAGCACTTCTCCCATTGCAAGAAGAACCAATCTAGTAGGCCAAACCAAACTGATAATTCGAAGAGACTCGCAAAGATAACCAATCATACATAAAATAATTCAGAGAAGATTCAAATATTGTTCATAGATAGACTTGATCATAAACCCACAATTCATCAGTCTCAACAAACACACCACAAAAAGAAGATTACATCGAATAGATCTCCATGAGAGAGGGGGAGAACATTGTATTGAGATCCAAAAAGAGAGAAGAAGCCATCTAGCTACTAACTATGGACCCGAAGGTTTGTGGTAAACTACTCACACTTCATCGGAAGGGCTATGATGATGTAGAAGCCCTCCGTGGTGGATGCCCTCTCCGGCGGAGCTCCAGAACATGCCCCAAGATGGGATCTTGTGTGTACAGAAGGTTGCGGTGGTGGAATTAGGTTTTTGGCTCCGTATCTGATCGTTTGGGGGTACGTAGGTATATACTGGAGGAAGGAGTACGTCGGTGGAGCTTCGGGGGGCCCACGACGTGACCGCCTCGTGGCTTTCTTTACGAAGGGTCCAAGTCTCCTGGATCATATTTGTTGAGGAAATCACATTCCCGAAGGTTTCATTCCGTTTGTACTCCGTTTGATATTCCGTTTCTTCGAAACATTGAAATAGGCAAAAAAAAACAGCAATTCTGGGATGGGCCTCCGGTAAATAGGTTAGTCCCAAAAATAATATAAAAGTGGAAAATAAAGCCCAATATGTTCCAAATAGTAGATAATATAGCATGGAGCAATAAAAAATTATAGATCCGTTTGAGACGTATCAGGCATCCCCAAGCTTAATTCCTGCTCGTCCCCGAGTAGGTAAATGATAGAAAGAGAATTTTTTATGCGGAGTGCTACTTGGCATAATTTCAATGTAATTCTTCTTAATTGTGGTATGAATATTCAGATCCAAAAGATTCAAGACAAAAGTTTATATTGGCATAAAAATAATAATACTTCAAGCATACTAATAAAGCAATTATGTCTTCTCAAAATAACATGGCCAAAGAAAGTTATCCCTACAAAATCATATAGTTTGGCTATGCTCTATCTTCACCACACAAAGTATTTAAATCATGCACAACCCCGATGACAAGCCAAGCAATTGTTTCATACTTTTGACATTTACAAAACTTTTTCAATCTTCACGCAATACATGAGCATGAGCCATGGATATAGCACTATAAGTGGAATAGAATGGTGGTTGTGGAGAAGACAAAAAGAGGGAATATAGTCTCACACCAACTAGGCGTATCAATGGGCTATGGAGATGCCCATCAATAGATATTAATGTGAGTGAGTAGGGATTGCCATGCAACGGATGCACTAGAGCTATAAGTATATGAAAGCTCAACAAAAGAAACTAAGTGGGTGTGCATCCAACTCGCTTGCTCACGAATACCTAGGGCATTTTGAGGAATCCCATCATTGGAATATACAAGCCAAGTTCTATAATGAAAAATTCCCACTAGTATATGAAAGTGACAAAATGAGAGACTCCCTATCATGAAGATCATGGTGCTACTTCGAAGCACATGTGTGGTAAAAGGAAAGTAACATTGTCCCTTCTCTCTTTTCCTCTCATTTTTTTTATTTGGGCCTTTTATTTTCTTTTTATGGCCTCTTTTTCTTTTCTTTTTTTCTTCCGGAGTCTCATCCCGACTTGTGGGGGAATCATAGTCTCCATCATCCTTTACTCACTTAGGACAATGCTCTAAAAATCATCACACTTTTGTTTTTCTTACAACTCAACAATTACAACTCGATAGTTAGAACAAAATATGACTCTATATGAATGCCTCCGACGGTGTACCGGGATATGCAATGAATCAAGAGTGACATGTATGAAATAATTATGAACGGTGGCTTTGCCACAAATACGATGTCCACTGCATGATCATGCTAGCAATATGACAATGATGGAGCGTGTCATAATAAACGGAAGAGTGGAAAGCTGCATGGAAATATATCTCGGAATGGCTATGGAAATGCCATGATAGGTAGGTATGGTGGCTGTTTTGAGGAAGGTATATGGTGGGTGTATGATACCGGCGAAAGGTGCGCGGTGTTAGAGAGGCTAGCAATGGTGGAAGGATGGGAAAAGTGCGTATAATCCATGGACTCAACATTAGTCATAAAGAACCCATATACTTATTGCAAAAATCTAGAAGTTATCAAAGCAAAGTATTATGCGCATGCTCCTAGGGGATAGATTGGTAGGAAAAGACCATCGCTCGTCCCCGACCGCCACTCATAAGGAAGACAATCAATAAATAAATCATGCTCCGACTTCATCACATAACGGCTCACCATACGTGCATGCTACGGGAATCACAAACTTTAACACAAGTATTTCTCAAATTCACAACTACTCAACTAGCATGACTCTAATATCACCATCTTCATATCTCAAAACAATTATCGAGCATCTAACTTTACTTAGTATTCAACGCACTCAAAAGAAAGTTTTAGAAATATTAAATACCAAGCATAATATTATTAAGCAAATTACCATGATATTTAAGACTCTCAAAATAATCTAAGTGAAGCATGAGATATCAATAGTTTCTATAAAACAAATCCACCACCGTGCTCTAAAAGATATAAGTGAAGCACTAGAGCAAAACTATATAGCTCAAAAGATATAAGTGAAGCACATAGAGTATTCTATCAAATTCCAATTCATGTATGGCTCTATCAAAAAGTGTGTACAGCAAGGATGATTGTGGTAGACTAACAAGCAAAGACTCGAATAATACAAGACGCTCCAAGCAAAACACATATCATGTGGTGAATAACAATATAGCTCCAAGCAAAATTACCGATGGAAGTAGACGAAAGAGGGGATGCCTTCCGGGGCATCCCCAAGCTTTGACTTTTTAGTGTCCTTCGATTATCTTGGGGTTGCCATGGGCATCCCCAAGCTTAGGCTCTTGCCACTCCTTGTTCCATAATCCATCAAAAGATTTCACCCAAAACTTGAAAACTTCACTACACAAAACTCAACAGAAATCTCGTGAGCTCCGTTAGCGAAAGAAAACAAAAGACCACTTCAAGGTACTGTAATGAACTCATTCTTTATTTATATTGGTGTTAAACCTACTGTATTCCAACTTTTCTATGGATTATAAACTATTTTACTAGCCATAGATTCATCAAAATAAGCAAATAACACACGAAAAATGGAATATGTCAAAAACAGAACAGTCTGTAGTAATCTGTAACTAACGCAAACTTCTCGAACTCCAAAAAATCTACCAAAATAGGATGACCAAGACAATTTATTTACTGATCAGAAGAAATTGGAATCAATATTTTATCACGTTCTGGTAATTTTTAACAATTGTTTTCGTGAACAGAAAGTTTTCGGAAATTACAGCAAGATCAAATAACTATCCTCCAAGAAGATCCTATATGTTTAACTTGGCACAAACACTAATTAAAACATAAAACCACATCTAAACATAAGGTAGATGGATTATTTATTCCTAAACAGAAACAAAAAGCAAAAAACTAAAAATAAAATTGGGTTGCCTCCCAACAAGCGCTATCGTTTAACGCCCCTAGCTAGGCATAAAAGCAAGGATAGATCTTGGTATTGCCATCTTTGGTAGGCAATCCATAAGTGGCTCTCATGATAGATTCATATGGTAGTTTTACTTTCTTCCTAGGGAAGTGTTCCATGCCCTTTTTTAATTGAAATTGAAATTTAATATTCCCTTCCTTCATATCAATAATTGCACCAACCGTTCTAAGGAAAGGTCTACCAAGAATAATAGGGCAAGAAGGATTGCAATCTATATCAAGAACGATAAAATCTACGGGCACATAATTCCTATTTGCAACAATAAGAACATCATTAATTCTTCCCATAGGTTTATTAATAGTGGAATCCGCAAGATGCAAGTTTAGATAGCAATCATCAAAATCACGGAAATCTAGCAAATCACACAAAGTTTTGGGAATAGTGGAGACACTAGCACCCAAATCACACAAAGCATAAAACTCATGATCTTTAATTTTAATTTTAATAGTAGGTTCCCACTCATCATAAAATTTTCTAGGGATAGAAACTTTCAACTCAAGTTTTTCTTCATAAGGTTGCATCAACGATATGTTCGGTAAAAGCTTTATTTTGACTATAAGCATGAGGAGAATTTAGCATGGATTGCAACAAGGAAATACAATCAATTAAAGAGCAACTTTCATAATTAAATTCCTTGAAATCCAATATAGTGGGTTTAGCAACATCTAGGGTTTTATTCTTTTCAATCCCACTTTTATCAATTTCATTATCAAGATCTAAAAACTCTGAATTTTTGGAACGCCTTCTAGGTAAAGGAAGATCATATTCAGTTTCATCAAGATTCAGATTGCAAAACAAAGATTTAATAGGGGATACATCAATAACTTTTAGATCTTCATCTTGATTTTCATAGGAATTAGAAGAACACGCTTTAATAAAGGCATCTTTCGTAGCACGCATCCTAGCGGATCTTTCCTTGCACTCATCAATGGAAATTCTCATGGCTTTGAGAGACTCATTGATATTATGCTTAGGAGGAGTTGATCTAAGTTTTAAAGAATCAACCTCAAGAGAAATTCTATCAACGTTCCTAGCCAAATCATCAACTTTAAGCAATTTCTCTTCAAGCCAAGCATTGAAATTCTTTTGTGAATTCATAAACTCTTTAACACTATTCTCAAATTCAGAGGGCATCTTATTAAAAATTCCATAAGAGTTGTTGTAGGAATTTCCATAATTATTGGAAGGATTACTAGGATAAGGCCTAGGATTAAAATTCCCTCTATACGCGTTGTTACCAAAATTATTCCTACCAACAAAATTCACATCCATAGATTCATTATTATTCTCAATCAAAGTAGACAAAGGCATATCATTAGGATCGGAGGAAACACTCCTAGTAGCAAATAATTTCATAAGTTCATCCATCTTTCCACTCAAAACATTGATTTCTTCTATCGCATGCACTTTTTTATTAGTAGATCTTTCAGTGTGCCATTGAGAATAATTAACCATAACATAGGAGTTTAGTAGCATCTCCTAAAGTGATTTCCATAAAAGTGCCTCCCACGGCCGAATCTAAAAGATTTCTAGAAGCAAAATTTAATCCGGCATAAAAAATTTGTATAATCATCCACAAATTCAAACCATGAGTAGGGCAATTACGTATCATTAATTTCATTCTCTCCCAAGCTTGTGCAACATGTTCATGATCAAGTTGCTTAAAATTCATAATATCGTTTCTAAGAGAGATGATCTTAGCGGGAGGAAAATACTTAGAGATAAAAGCATCTTTGCACTTGTTCCAAGAATCAATACTATTTATAGGCAAAGACGAAAACCAAGCTTTAGCACGATCTCTAAGCGAAAAAGGAAATAGCTTCAATTTAACAATATCATTATCAACATATTTCTTCTTTTGCATATCACATAAATCAACGAAGCTATTCAGATGAGTAGCGGCATCTTCACTAGGAAGGCCGACGAATTGATCTTTCATAACAAGATTCAACAAAGTAGTATTGATTTCACAAGATTCAATATTGGTAAGAGGAGAAATTGGAGTGCTAAGGAAATCATTATTGTTGGTATTGGTAAAATCACATAATTTGGTATTATCTTGAGCCATCGCGACAAACAAGCAATCCAACACACGAGAAAACAAAAGCAAGCGAGGAGAAGGCAAACGGAAAAGAGAGGGCAAATAAAACGGCAAAAGTGAAGTGGGGGAGAGGAAAACGAGAGGCAAATGGCAAATAATGTAGTGCGGGAGATAAGGGATTGTGATGGGTACTTGGTATGTTGACTTTTGCGTAGACCTCCCCGGCAACGGCACCAGAAATCTTCCTGCTACCTCTTGAGCACTGCGTTGGATATCCTTGAAGAGGAAAGGGTGATGCAGCAGAGTAGAGTAAGTATTTCCCTCAGTTTTTGAGAACCAAGGTATCAATCCAGTAGGAGGCTATGCGCGAGTCCCTCGTACCTACACAAAACAAATAGCTCAACGCAACCAATGCGATTAGGGGTTGTCAATCCCTACACGGTCACTTACGGGAGTCAGATCTGATAGAGATGATAGATAATATTTTTGGTATTTTTGATATAGAGATGCAAAGTAAAAAGTAAAAGGAAAACTAAAAAGCAAACAAATAATAAAGTGATGGAGATTGATATGATGAGAATAGACCCGGGGGTCATAGATTTCACTAGTGGCTTCTCTCAAGAGCATAAGTATTCTACGGTGAACAAATTACTGTTGAGCAATTGACAGAATTGAGCATAGTTATGAGAATATCTAGGTATGATCATGTATATAGGCATCACGTCCGAGACAAGTAGACCGACACCTGCCTGCATCTACTACTATTACTCCACTCATCAACCGCTATCCAGCATGCATCTAGAGTATTAAGTTAAAAACAGAGTAACGCCTTAAGCAAGATGACATGATGTAGAGGGATAGTTTCATGCAATATGATAAAAACCCCATCTTGTTATCCTCGATGGCAACAATACAATACGTGCCTTGCTGCCCCTACTGTCACTGGGAAAGGACACCGCAAGATTGAAACCAAAGCTAAGCACTTCTCCCATTGCAAGAAGAACCAATCTAGTAGGCCAAACCAAACCGATAATTCGAAGAGACTTGCAAAGATAACCAATCATACATAAAAGAATTCAAAGAAGATTCAAATATTGTTCATAGATAGACTTGATCATAAACCCACAATTCATCGGTCTCAACAAACACACCGCAAAAAGAAGATTATATCGAATAGATCTCCACGAGAGAGGGGGAGAACATTGTATTGAGATCCAAAAAGAGAGAAGAAGCCATCTAGCTACTAACTATGGACCTGAAGGTCTAAGGTAAACTACTCACACTTCATAGGAAGGTCTATGATGATGTAGAATCCCTCCGTGCTGGATGCCCTCTCCAACGGAGCTCCGGAACAGGCCCCAAGATGGGACCTCGTGGGTATAGAAGGTTGCGGCGGTGGAATTAGGTTTTTGGCTCCGTATCTGATCGTTTGGGGGTATGTAGGTATATATAGGAGGAACGAGTACGTCGGTGGAGCTTTGGGGGGGCACGGGGCAGGGGGGCGCGCCCTCCACCCTCGTGACTGCTTCGTGGCTTTCTTGACGGAGGGTCCAAGTCTCCTGGATCATATTTGTTGAGAAAATCATGTTCCCGAAGGTTTCATTCTGTTTGGACTCCGTTTGATATTCCGTTTCTTCGAAACACTGAAATGGGCAAAAAGCAGCAATTCTAGGCTGGGCCTCCGGTTAATATGTTAGTCCCAAAAATAATATAAAAGTGGAAAATAAAGCCCAATATGGTCCAAAACAGTAGATAATATAGCATGGAGCAATAAAAAATTATAGATACGTTCGAGACGTATCACCTCCTTCTGGATTGATACCTTGGTTCTCAACAACTGAGGGAAATACATACGCTACTTTGCTGCATCACCCTTTCCTCTTCAAGGGAAAACCAACGCAGTGCTCAAGAGGTAGCAGGTCCTCAGGGAGTTCTTGCCTAGTTAGGTAGGCCAAGAAGGGTTCTGTCCACGGGGCGATGACAACCATGATCACGTGGGCCGAAGGCGTTATTTTGGTGGCAGAGCCTCCGATTATGTCAGAGTGTTCGGTATCTGGTGTTGTGGCCAGGTCCGGACTGTTGTTGCCGGTCTCCCCTTCCCATACCACGGATGGCTTAAACAGCCTTTCCAAGAAGATATTAGGCGGGACAGGGTCACGCTTGGCGCTGAGGCGGGCGAGGATATCCGCCGCTTGATTGTTTTCCCGGACCACATGGTGGAATTCAAGCCCCTCAAACCGAGCTGACATTTTGAGGACGACATTGCGATAAGCCGCCATTTTTGGGTCCTTGGCATTTACGTCTCCATTTATTTGAGATATTGCGAGGTTCAAATCCCCATGCACCTCTAGGCGTTGTATGCCCATGGAGACTGCTATTCGAAGACCATGCAACAAGGCCTCATATTCTGCTGCATTTTTGGAGTCTGTGTATAATATTTGGAGTACGTATTGGACTGTATCTCCGGTGAGGGATGTTAGGACGACGCCTGCCCCCAGACCGGCCAGCATCTTTGAACCGTGAAAGTGCATGATCCAATTGGAGTACGCGCCGTACTGTTTGGGGAGTTCGGCTTCCGTCCATTCGGCGACGAAATCGGCCAGTACTTGCGACTTAATGGCTCACCGTGGTTTATATGTTATGTCGAACGGGAGGGGCTCGATAGCCCATTTAGCAATCCGGCCCGTGGCATCGCGGTTATTTATTATGTCATTGAGTGGTACTTCCGAGGCCACCGTAATTGAACACTCTTGAAAGTAGTGTCGTAATTTCCGGGATGCCATGAAGACCGCATATGCTATCTTTTGATAGTGTGGGTACCGTGATTTGCATGGAGTGAGGACAGTGGATACATAGTATACCGGCTTTTGAAGCGGGAACTTATGTCCTTCCGTCTCTCGTTCGACGACGAGCACTGCGCTTACAACTTGATGTGTTGTTTCTATATATAACAGCATTGGTTCGCCGACATTTGGCGCGGCCAAGATTGGGTTGGTGGCAAGATGGCTTTTATTTCTTCCAATCCGGCCGTGGCCGCATACGTCCACTCTAAGTGTTTGGTGCACCGAAAAAGGCAATAAAGGGGTAGTGCCTTTTCTCCTAATCGGGAGATAAAGCGGCTTAAGGCAGCAACGCATCCAGTTAATTTTTGGATTTGCTTGAGGTCTGTTGGGATAGCCAACTGTGACAGAGCTTGGATTTTAGCCGGATTTTCTTCAATTCCTCTACTGGAGACGATGAAGCCCAGGAGCTTTCCAGCAGGCACGCCAAAAACGCATTTTCCGGATTGAGCTTGATTTCGTATGTTCAGAGATTGTCGAATGTGAGCCTCAAGTCGTATATTAAGGATTCGATGTGTCTGGTTTTAATGACCACATCGTCTACGTATGCCTCAACTATTTTGCCGATCTATGTTTCCAGGCACGTCTGAATCATGCGTTGATAGGTTGCACCAGCGTTTTTAAGCCTGAAAGGCATTGTGTTAAAACAGAGGGTTAATTATCCTTTTGCCCTCAGCGGTGTCCGTGTGCTTAGTTTTGCCCTCAGATGCGAATTGTGCTCAGTTTTGCCCCTATTCCATGCGCACCGACTCGTTCCGTGAACTTTGCCATCTCCGTCGGGTCAACCTTTTGACTCGGCCCTTACAGGTGGGACCAGGCGGCAGAGACAACCAATTCTATTCAGATCGTGCACATGTGGCTTGTGGGACCTAGTAGAGAGCCGTTGAGCAGAGAGCCATTGCGGGTGTGCTATATAAGCGGGTGACACACAACGGTGGTGACCACGGTGACAGAAAGCACGGCGGTGACCACGGCGAGAGAGAGAGCATGGCGGTGGGAAGCTAGCTATGGAGGGGGCGGCGGCATTGAGATCCCCTTCGACTCTGAGCTCCATGTCTTCCTCAAGCTCCCACGCCACCTCGCGGATGCAGAGCCGGGCGCGTGTGGACATGCCTGTCTTCGTCTTTCCGCGGTGCCGGGCGGGCGTTGATTGGAGGGTTTCTCACACACCGAGGAACCAGAATCGTCCGTTCTACGTGTGCAGCGAGAATGGGGTAATTGGGGAAATTGCACCATTTTCGTGGTCGGGGTCTTTGAGCAATGGGTTGATCTGTTTGGTGTTCATGCAGGTGACATGCTTCTTTCTTTGGGTCGAAGCTCTAGCCAAGACTCTGATGAATGAACTGCAAGAAGAACATGAAGAATGGTTGCGCATGCTGCCACGAACGGCAGTGGCCGCATCACGAGCTCCGGAAGAAGAGATGGAGGGCGAAGCACGCACTGACAGAGAGCTAGCTGTTGAGCTTAGGATGTTGAAGAAGAAGGTTAGGAAGCTTGAAGATCAAGCACTACCAATACTGTCGTGGTTTTGTCATGGAAAATGTCCTCTTGAAAGGACTTTGTCGTGGAGCCATCGCTACGGGTTAGCTTGAAGGGGTTAAAGCGGACACAAGGACGCAAGAGAGTTTATACTAGTTCGGCCCCTTCAATGAAGGTAAAAGCCTACGTCTAGTTGTGATGGAATTGATGGGGTTTCGATGACGAGCAAACAAGCTCCGCCTAAGTCTCGAGTTGTTGTCTGTTGTCCTGAACTGCCGCTGGGTCGTCCCCTTATATACACGGGTGACGCCCGTCGGCTTACAGAGTCCCGAGACTGGCTCATACACGTGTTCGGTTTGGTATCCACTATCTCTAACTTACAATACAAGTTTCATACCGATACTGGTTCATGGCTACAGGCCTTAAACCGGTTCTCGGCTTTGGGCCCCTTACATATTATCCTCATCTTCCTTCATGGGCTTCAAACATACTTAACTACTGATGAAGTTAATCCGGCCTATCCTGGCCGGTTTACACCCAGTAGTAACATCCACAACATTAGGCCCCAGATTGATTTGAACAGGTTCATGTCAATCCTTAGCAAAAAACTTCGTCTTCAACAGCTTCTTGTAACTTGATAAACCGCCATGACATCATCTTCTCAGATCGTGGTGAACCGGCATGACGTCACCTGGTAGAAAACTGTGTATAACACATATTTTATTAATGGGTCTCCGACAATCGAGGCGACAGCTGTGCCTCACTTCCAAATTCGCGGCCCCTTGATTTTCGTGCCTGACACATGTTCCCAGCCTTTATAAATAGGACCGAGAGGTCATTTTCTTTTCCCCTTCGTGCACTTCTGCGTCGTCTTCCTTGCGTCGCTCGACCTATGAAGCTCCGCCGCCATCGCCGAACGTCGTTTCTGCTTCGACCTCGGCCGCTGCATCACTCTGATCGCACCAAAGCACTGCGACATCCTTCCGCTTCTTCCTCCACTCCGGTAAGTCTTCCGTCCTTTCCGCCATAGATCTGTTCTAGGGTTTCCAGTTTCTTCGGTGTTCATCATTCATTTCCTGTTCATATAATGATTCTGATAAATCTTCCGAATACCTGCTCTGTGTAACAGTAGCCTTTAGCCTCTGTTTCTGCTTGCGCATCTCAAATCAATAGATCTTACTTGAACCTTTGCTCATTGGTTCGGTACTACTCCTTTAGGCTTTGAATATATTTCTCTTTTCTGACATGCCCCAGATCCAAAACTGCAACACAACTTTGTGAAACTTGCTTTCATTCACTTACTCATGTGCCATCCTGACTCTTCAATACTTAGACTAGGTGGTTTAACTTTGTAGAAAAAATGACAAACCGGTATATACCATTAGTCCCCTTGTTGAACCGCCAAACCCTCGACCCGGGCACTGTTGCATCATTGAACTCCGGTTTATAAATAGCTGTCTCCGGATTAGCAAATAAGCATTATCATATATCTGCCCAACGTTCTCTTAAACCGGCAATTAATGTATTGTAGATCTTGCCATGGCGAAGCAAGTGTATGAGTGCAACTGGGTCCCTTCTCGAGTGACTGAAGATCAACTAGACAATCTGGTCAAAACGGGCGCTTTAAGCCAAAAAAGCATCATTCAATGGAGAGTCCCTGGCACGGAATGCCCTCCTACTCCCCAAGAGGGGGAAGTTGTTGTTTTTACTGGTCATTTAAGCCGGGGCTTCAACCCTCCCGGTTCAAAGTTTTTCTGGGATGTCTTAGCCGATTTTCAACTGCACCCGCAAGACATTGGTCCTAACTCCATAACCAATATCTGCCACTTTCAAGTCTTCAGTGAAGTTTACCTCCAGGAGGAACCTTCCGCAGAGTTATTCCGGGACTTTTTTCATTTGAACCGTCGCACAGAGTTCAAAGATGGATCCAACACAAAACTGGGTGGTGTGGCGATTCAGAAGAGAAAAGAAGCCACCTTCCCTCATGCCAACCTTCACAGCCACCCCAAAGAATGGAACCACACATGGTTTTATTGCAAGGAAACCTCTCCTTCTGAAGAAAATCCCTTGCCGGGTTATCATCCGGAACGTCTGAGCAACACACACACCCTTTCCGGCAGAGGTTAACAGCTAAGGAAAGAGTCAAATATTCTGCTCAATTATCCAGGCTTAGGGCCTTCATGGCAAACGGGCTAACAGGAGTTGACTTTGCACGCTGCTGGATCTCTTGGAGCATACTACCCTTAAGCCAGCGTCCCGGTTTGATGTGTGAATACATAGGAGATGTAAAGGATTCTTAGCGGCACATTGACATCCAACTTACAAACAACGAAGTTACCGAAGTTGTCAAGAAAATTCTGAATGAACCGGAAAATGTCTGTGCTCAAACCGGACTACCCCCATTCTGCGCCATTCACAAACCGCCAGCTGTAAGAGTCATCCTTTCTGTTCATCTGAAAAATGCATTTATCCAAATATTCTCTGACGATCTTATTATATTTAACAGGGCGACGATACCTTCTGGAATAGGAAACCTCCACAAGATAAACCGGTGAAGCCAACCCGGCCAAAGACCAGAGTTGTGAAGAAACCTGCTAACAGGAAGAGAACCACTGCATCCTCTGATCCACCGGCTGATGACGATGTGGGTAACCCGGATCTTGAGGTAGAAATTGACTCACTTGGATTTTTTTTTCATGCGCCTTATTGATGATGATTATTGTCAGGACGATGCCGATGCTGCAGAGGTAATCGTTCTTTCCTCCGATTCAAATCCTTTGCCTTCCCTAAAAAACATTCAGGCAAACCGGAAAATTAAATTTTCTCATACTCTTGCTTACTTGGATCCAAACTTTCTTGTGAAGACACAACAGCACGAAGCTCGCCGCACAACCCGGCACAGCGGCCAGGTAGTTACCTCCGCCGGTTTACCGAACAGTCTGGTTCTGAAACGTCGTTCAGAGGTCTCTGATTCTCTTTTCACTGCATGCCCTAAAGCGGGTTGTTTTCGTCAACCTCTTAATCCGTCTGACTCCAATTATCAGGGTACTTCACATTCATCCTCCGGCGAGTCATCAGCCACCAAGCTTCCACCGCTTAAAACGGTGCTTGGGTAAGTCATATTCCTTCTTACATCTTTGACATATTACCTTATATGTGTTGAACTGATCCTTTTTAACTTCTCATAGAGCCAAACCCAGACCCAGCAAAAGGGCCCGTCTGAACAAACCGGCAGAAGAAAATACGGCTGCTGAACCGGAGACAACATTGGACCCTCAAGAGGCCAACCTAGATGATGTGCTAAATGACCCACCACCACAAGACCATGATTTTGTTGCTGAACAAGCAAAAATTGATACTACAGGTCCTGTTGCTCAACCGACCATCTCCATCCAGACTGACAAACCGGCTAGTCCAGCAAAAAAGACTGACAAACCGCCGAGGCTGGTACAAAATGCTGAAGAGAAGGATGATGATGTTTTGATTACTGGTGTTGGCCATACCGATCCAGGAAACCCTGTCGCTTTGTCAAGGCACACTGCTAAACAAGAATCCTCCGCAATTGGCAAAGGCAATTGGAATGCCGATTTGTCAACATATGCTGCTCTGAACGCTCAAGATCTCCATTCTGGCTATCTGAACCGACTATACACCAGTCATGACTATGAAGCCGGTCTGGTCAATATGATGAAGGATAAATATGAGGTACTTTCCTTTATGCTTCTCTGCCTGTATTTTATAACTTATCAACTCCAATAGCCCCCAAGTGACGGTTTAAGATATCAACTTAAGCCGGGACTTGAGTAAATATTTCATGTAAAACTGAAGTTATCTGAACTTTGCTGACGTAGCCCCCAAGGGCCGGTTCAACTTTATGAAGTTAAACCGGGATTTTAGAGAAAAATTCTGTATCAGTAGTGTTTGAACAAATAGCCATTAGCCCCCAAGTGCCAAGTTGAATACCTGTATTGAGCTTGGGACTTTGTAGAAACTGTACGATGAAGAGCAAATATACATTAGCCCCCAAGTACCAAGAGCATAACTTGTTATGTGGTTGGTACTTCAAATCTGTCATGTCATTTCATCATATTACTATCTGTATGCAGGCTAATAGGAGCAAAAAAGAAAGTCAAACCGCCGATCTGCAAGAGAACCTTAAGTCGCAGCAAGCAGAAACCTCCAAGGCAAAAGAAGAATTGACCAGCGCTTTAAGCGCAATGGAGAAACTTAAGGAGGGCTTCAACAAAGAGCGAGCGGATTGGGCAACTGAGAAGGCCGCTTTAACGCAAAGGGCTGAAAAAGCAGAAGCCACTCTTAAACCGGTGGTTGACGAATTGACCAGTGTGAAGCGATAGGTTCATGCCATGACTGCAGCTATATTTGGTAAGTATCCTTGTTCTCTGATCTGAGCAGACCTTTTCATGTATCTGCCGGTTTACTAATCCTTACAATGCTACAGGAACTCACATTGGCCACTTGGGATCGGATGTGCGGAAGAAGTCGAAGGCTGCTTATACTTTGATAGAGCAACTGTACAGGGGTGCACAACGGATCATCTATACAGCTTCCCATAACAATCTGCCACCCACTTTGATCAAAGACACCCTTGAAAGGCTATCCATGCTCCTTGCCCGGGTTGAAGAGCTGAAGAGATCTGCAGCTAGAATGGGTGCTATAAACGCCTTAATCCGGGCAAAAGCGTGGGTGCCTGACTTTGATCCTGTTGAAGCGGCCCAAGGCTATCCTAGTTTGAAATAAGATGGGACAGAGTTTGATGAAGAGGATCTGCGAGCCATAAACCGGGAAGTGCGCCCTCTGGCTTGTCAACTGGCGGAAGAAGCGGATATGTCCCACTATCAAGCCAACTATGATGATCAAAACAAGCGGGTTGTTGCACCAATCCCTGAAGCGGAGAATCTTATCCCGCCCATCCGTAAGCATACTTACACTCCTGACATTGAACCGTCATTGCTCATCAGTGATGAAGCTATGTTTCAAGCATTAACTGGAATCAACTGGGCAACTGTTGATTTCCAGCCGCTGGGTAGGGAGGAAGAAGCTGAACCGGCGCGAGATGATCCGCAACCATCAGGTCAAGCTGGTGACCAAGTGTGAACCGGAGGCCGGTTTAAACCACTGCATGTTGTGACATGTAAAAACAATGATCTTGTTTGGGCACTGCATCGCCCTGTAATAGGCTAGCTGATATACTTGGTCTTGATATGCCTTCGTGCATATTTATTTCAACTGATGCCTCTTTTGAATCATATACCTCCAAACAGTTTTCTGCAGCTAAGAAGCTTAAAACGCCTTCGCGGTTTACCGCCAGGCGAGTCATGATATCTATGTATGTGAAACCAAAGATAATAGCTTAGGTTAAAACATATAACCAAATATGGAAATACATAATACCTGCCATCGTTAGGCATGATGTTGACTAACCAATCTTCAAGCGGGGTTGATAACCCAAACTTCGGAGGAGAAAATAGCTCCTGTTATTATAAAACCAATTTACCATGTAAACCGTTCTGGTTTATGAGAAACACCGGTTTTACTCCATAATAGGATGGTAACAGAAAATCAAACCGGGCAACTAGTCTCCGGATTAAGATTTGATCGTGTTCTGTCAATTTGTAATTGACAGTCAAACCGGATTAACAATTGTCGGTTTAAAAACGCAACAAAAGAAAAAGGTCTTAGCAAAAAAACAGAATTCAAGCAAAGGCGAAGATAAAACCATCTGCAAATGAGGCTTTGAGACGATCAAGAGGCATTACAATGGTCGGACATGACCAAGCCCCCGACAGGCGTAGCTATGGTTCGAGTCAGCCAGGTCCCCAAATGATGCTTTTGCATTACGCCGATCGAGAGGTGTAGTGATGGTTCGGGTTCGACCAAAGCCCCCAAGTGATGTTGTGGCACTAGGACGATCAAGAGGCGTGACTATGGTTTAGACATGACCAAGTCCCCAAGTGATGTTTTGGCTTTCTCCTATCAAAAGGCGTTGCTATGGTTCGGACACGACCAAAGCCCCCAAGTGATATAATATAAAGCTTTTGAAAAGCTAACTCAAGGGGTAAACCGGGCGCCGCTTTAAAGGTAGAAGCTCTGTGTAACCACACATGATGTAAAAAGAACAGAGACCCCGCTTTAGCTGAGGCTCCGGTTTGTTGTATTGATCATAATATATACATTGTCATAATATGTACATAAGTAGAGCCTATGGATCAAGTATAGTAAGGCCGAAGATGAGCAATATTCCACGGCCGGTTGGTCTCCTCCTCTGATTTACGTGATTCTTTGCGCTCTCGAACATCAATGAGGTAGTATGACCCGTTGTGCAGATTCTTGCTGACCACAAAAGGTCCTTCCCAAGGTGGGGATAACTTGTGCATATCCGTCTGATCCTGGATGAGCCGAAGCACCAAATCTCCTTCTTGAAAAGTTTTGGTTCTAACCCGGCGACTGTGATAGTGACGTAGATCTTGTTGGTAAATCACCGAACGGGCAGCCGCTATGTCACGCTCCTCATCCAACAGGTCAAGAGCGTCTTGTCGTGCTTGCTCGTTGTCCGCTTCAACATATGCCGCTACACGAGGTGAGTCATGACGGATGTCGCTTGGAAGAACCGCCTCCGCTCAATAAACCATGAAGAACGGTGTATAGCCTGTTGATCTGTTGGGTGTGGTGTTGATGCTCCATAACACTGAAGGTAACCCCTCAACCCAACAACCCGGCGTCCGCTGCAAAGGAAGCATAAGCCGGGGTTTTATGCCTCGCAAGATCTCTTGATTAGCCCTCTCTGCTTGACCATTGGACTGTGGGTGAGCCACTGATGACACGTCAAGCCGGATGTGCTCACGTTGACAGAACTCCTTCATAGCACCCTTGGACAGGTTGGTACCATTATCAGTGATAACGCTATGTGGAAAGCCAAACCGGAAAATCACCTTTTTGATGAATTGAACCGCCGTGGCTGCGTCACACTTGCTAACGGACTCTGCCTCCACCCACTTTGTGAACTTGTCAACCGCCACCAGGAGGTGGGTTTTCTTGTCCTTGGACCTTTTGAAAGGCCCAACCATATCCAGCCCCCAAGTTGCAAACGGCCAAGTAATTGGAATCATCCTCAATTCTTGAGCCGGCACATGAGCACGTCTTGAGAACTTCTGACAGCCATCACATCGTCTGACCAGGTCCTCCGCATCAGCATGAGCAGTCAACCAATAGAAACTGTGGAGAAATGCTTTAGCCACCAAAGATTTTGAACCGGCATGGTGACCACAATCTCCTTCGTGGATTTCACGCAAAATTTCACAGCCTTCTTCAGGAGACACACAACGTTGAAATGCCCCTGTCACACTGCAATGATGCAACTCTCCATTGATAACAGTCATGGACTTGGACCGCCGGATTATCTGCCTGGCCAGAGTCTCATCCTCTGGTAACTCGCCCCGGTTCATGTACACGAGATAAGGAACCATCCAATCTAGAATACATGAAGAGCCGCTACCAATTGAGCTTCCGGATCAGGAATAGCCAGATCCTCTTCACCAGGGAGCTTGACAGACAGATTATGAAGAATATCCAAGAATACATTAGGCGGGACCGGTTTACGTTGAGAACCTAATCGGCTCAAAGTGTCTGCCACTTTGTTCTTCCGTCGGTCTACGTGATCCACCTGATAACCCTTGAAGTGACCTGCAACAATATCCACCTCACGACGATATGCTGCCATGAGCGGATCCTTGGAATCCCAAGTGTCGGACACTTGTTGAGCCACCAGGTACGAGTCATCGAAGCACTTAACTCTGCTTAGATTCATTTCCTTAGCCATCCGAAGACCATGGAGTAAATCTTCGTACTCAGCTACATTGTTAGTATAAGGGAACATTAAGCGGAGAACATAACAGAACTTATCACCTCATGGGGAAGTTAATATGACTCCAGCCCCCGAGCCCTCCAATTGCCTGGACCCATCAAAATGAATAGTCCAGTAGGTGTGATCCGGCTTCTCTTCAGGTGCTTGTAGCTCTGTCCAATCATTGATGAAATCCACAAGTTCTTGAGATTTGACTGCCGTCCGAGGTATGTATTTCAACCCATGAGGCCCAAGCTCTATAGCCCACTTGGCAATCCGGCCAGTTGCCTCCCTGTTCTGGATTATATCTCCCAAAGGAGCAGAGCTGACCACCGTGATGGGATGACCTTGGAAGTATTGCTTAAGCTTCCGGCTTGCCATGAAAACTCCATACACCAATTTCTGCCAATGCGGGTACCTTTGCTTGGATTCAACAAGTACCTCACTGATATAGTAAATCGGACGTTGAACCGGATATTCCTTGCCTGTCTCTTTGCGCTCCACCACAATAGACACACTGACTGCTCGGGCATTAGCTGCCACATATAACAGCAATGGTTCCTTGTCAACCGGAGCAGCAAGAACAGGTGGATTGGCTAGCTGCCGCTTTAAGTCCTCAAACGCTTCATCAACGGCAGAACTCCAGACGAAGTTATCCGTTTTCTTCAGCATCTGATACAAAGGAATCGCCTTCTCACCAAGGCGGCTGATAAACAGGCTCAACGCGGCAATCCTGCCTGCCAAGCGTTGAACGTCATTGATACACTTCGGTTTGGCCGAGGTGATAGCTATGATCTTTTCCGGATTAGCTTCAATTCCCCTGTTGGACACCAGAAAGCCCAATAACTTGCCTGCCGGTACACCAAAGACGCATTTGGCCGGATTAAGCATCATCTTGTATGTCCGCAGGTTATCAAAGGTTTCCTTCAAATCGTCAACCAGAGTCTCCTTCTTCCTTGACTTGACCACAATATCATCTACATAGGCATGAACATTACAACCGATTTGCTTATGAAGACAATTCTGTACACACCGCTGATAAGTCGCATGGGCACTCTTAAGCCCAAAGGGCATAGACACATAGCAGAAGGCTCCAAAGGGAGTTATGAAGGTTGTCTTCTCCTGGTCCTTAACCGCCATCTTGATCTGATGATAACCAGAATATGCATCCAAAAAACTCAAACGCTCACAACCCGCCGTAGCATCAATAATTTGATCAATACGGGGGAGGGCAAAAGGATCTGCTGGACAAGCTTTGTTTAGATCGGTGTAATCCACACACATACGCCATGTGCCATTCTTCTTAAGGACCAGCACCGGATTAGCTAACCATTCAGGATGGAAAACTTCAACGATAAATCCGGTCGCTAAGAGTCTGGTCACTTCCTCTCCAATGGCTTTGCGTCTCTCTTCATTGAACCAGCGGAGAAACTGCTTCACCGGTTTATACTTAGGATCAACATTAAGGGTGTGCTCAGCGAGTTCTCTCGGTACACCTGGCATGTCAAAAGGCTTCCACGCAAAGATGTCCCGATTCTTACGGATGAACTCGATGAGTGCACTTTCCTATATCGGATCCAAGTTTGCACTGATGCTGAACTGCTTGGACGAATCGCCAGGTACAAAGTCAACAAGCTTAGTCTCAGTAGCCGATTTGAACTTCAGGGCCGGATCATGCTCCGTAGTTGGCTTTTTCAACGGAGTCATGTCTGCCGGATCAACATTATCCTTGTAAAATTTCAACTCCTCCGTGGCACAAACCGACTCAGCATTCCATGGACAGTTATTGTTCCTTTGTGACCCGGCATTTTGAGCTGTAAATAGACATAGCAGGGCCGTGCCATAAATTTAGCATAAGCCGGCCGTCCAAACAAGGCATGATACGGACTCTGGATTTTCACCACATCAAAGGTCAATATTTCTGATCTGGAGTCATAATCATCTCCAAAGGCCACCTCCAGAGCTATTTTGCCAACAGGATATGCCGATTTACCAGGTACCACGCCGTGGAACACCGTATTGGACGGTTTAAGATTTTTATCTGTTAGCCCCATACGGCGGAAGGTTTCATAGTAGAGGATGCTAATACTGCTCCCTCCGTCCATGAGCACCTTGGTGAACTTATAACCTCCCACCTGAGGCGCCACCACCAATGCTAGCTGACCCGGATTGTCAACCCGGGGAGGATGATCCTCCCTGCTCCATACGATTGGCTGCTCGGACCAGCGTAAGTAACGGGGTACTGCCGGTTCAACAGAATTTACTGCCCGCTTATGAACCTTTCGATCACGCTTGTCCAAACTAGTGGTGAAAATATGATATTGCCCACTATTTAACTGCTTCGGCTGGCTCTGATAACCCGACTGCTGCTGTGGCTGATTGTAACCACCCTGGCTGCTCAGGTTACCTTGATTGTTTTGTCCGCCCTGATTACCATTGAAGCCTGAACCGGAATTTCCTCCACCATAACCCGACCCATGAAATCCGGATCCTGATCCGCCACCTGACCCATGATCATACCGGAAAGCATTAGAATTTTTAAACTCTTGCATGATGTAGCAGTCCTTCCAAAGGTGATTGGCCGGCATCTCCTTCGTCCCATGCTTCGGACAGGGCTGGTTCAACAGGTAAGACAGGCGGTCCGGGTTAGGATTAGGTGCTCTGCTATGATTTGGCGGTTTACCCTTTCGTCGCTGGCCCTTGTCCTGTGCGCTGGTATTAGCTACAAAGTCCATGTTGTTATCCGCTTTACGCTTGCCACTGTTTCCGTGACCTGCCGGGTTGTAGTGTTGCGCTTTGGCGTTGCCGCTCTTTTTTCCCTTCCCTGTCTTATCATCATCAGACTCGGGATCCTTGGTACTATCAAAATTGGCATACTTCACCAATGCGGCCATAAGGGTTCCCATATCGTTGCAATGGCGCTTTAGCCGTCCCAATTTCAACTTCAGAGGTTCAAACCGGCAGTTGCCTTCCAAGGTAATAATTGTTGTATCGGCACTGATGCAGTCTGACGGATGAAAAATCTTCGAGACTCGACGCACCCAACGGGTTGTCGACTCTCCTTCCTCCTGGACACAGGCAGCTAGGTCCAGTATCGACATAGGCTGCTTGCATATATCCTTAAAATTCTGGATAAACCGGGCCCTCAACTCGGCCCATGAACTGACAGAGTTGGCTGGTAAACTTTTTAACCAAGTACGGGCCGTCCCTTCTAGTATCATGGTGAAATACTTCGCACACGTTGCATCATCCATATCAAGCATCTCCATGGCCATCTCGTAACTCTCCACCCATGTTTCTGGAGATAAATTGGCAGTGTAATTTGGCACCATGCGCGGACCCTTGAAATCCTTGGGCAGGCACACATTGCGTAATGCCGGGACAAGGCACGGTACCCCCAAGGAACTAGAGGTAACTCCTGGCTCGACCGATGTGGTTGGACGAACCGGTGTAAGCTGACGAGACTCATAATGCGCCGCTAACTCGGCCTCCCTGCATGCTCGGGCCCGGTCCACCACTTCCTGAGCATCACCAACGCCCCCTGCCGGGTTGTTGCCACGGGGCGCTTCACGGTTCCGTGTATTGCTTGACACGGCCGGTTCAAGCATACGCCTGTTGTAACTCCGGCTTGGACGAGGGGTGGAATGAATTCGATCACGGTTGTATGAGTACGCCTCCTGCTGAATCAAGGCTGTCCGAAGAAGCTCCTTAACCCGGCGTGTCTCCATCGCCGCCGGAGAATCACCTTCAACTGGGATGGCCTCCAGTCGTGAAGCGGCAGCAACAAGATTGTCTATTGGGGTGAGTAATGACCCGGTGGTGTGGGGACGGGATGAGACACAACATTGTTCTGCCGAGGCGGACCCATCAAACGCAGTTGAACCGGCGCACCCGCTCCTGGTGTCTCCGCCCGGTTTGCGGCCGGCGGGTTACTCGTTCCCGCTCCTGGGGTGTTAAAGAGATTCCTAGCATCGTAATCCAGAGGTAGGCGGGACCGGTGCCTCCTCTTCAGGACTTCGTGCTATGCGTTTTGGTCCAGCATAAGCCGATAAGCCTGTGCATCCAAAGCGGCCCGCTCTGTGGTCATCCTGGCATCCTCAGCTGCCAAATCGGCCTTGGCCTGGGTGATCTGGTCCTTTATTTTTGCAATTTCCGCGTTGTGTGCATTCTGATCCGCCGGGTTAGCCTCCGCCATGAGCGTAGCCAATGCATCAAACAGATCAGATAAAATTTGAGCCGGCGGGCGCACAAGGCCTCCTACCCCAGCTGTTGTCGCAGCTACTGACCCGGAGATCATTGCCGCTGCGGTCGAAGAGTGGATCGTCCCTTGTGTACCGACCATGAATATTCCAACCCGGTTCGGCAGATCAGAGGGGTCCGGAATACTGTCGCCATCGAAACAGCCCCCAATGCGGCCATCTTGTAACTGATATAACGACTAGGTCTCTTCGATCAATGACTCGTCGCCGGAATAAACGACGGTCTCATCACGAGATTCTGATCTATCCTCGTATTCCCCTCCATGGATGACTCCCACGAAGGCACGCTTCATGGCCGGTTTGACCTAGGCAGATCGTGCACGCTGAGCCATTTCGACGAGGTCGGTGCAGATGTCCGGCTCAGGGCCCGGTTCACCGATCTTGCCGATGAAGACATGTATGCCACCAAAGGGGACCCGGTACCCGTACTCAATTGAGCCGGCCTCGGGGCCCCATCCTGCATCATCGATGTAGAGCTTGCCGCGATGACTCTTGGTCATCCAGCCCACGGTGTAACCCTTGAGTCCTTCGAAGTTTCCCTCCAAGAACTTGAAACCATCGTGCGATAGCCCCATGGTGGGCGCCAACTGTCGTGGTTTTGTCACGGCAGATGTCCTCTTGAAAGGACTTAGTCATGGAGCCATCGCTACGGGTTAGCTTGAAGGGGTTAAAGCGGACACAAGGATGCAAGAGAGTTTATAGTACTTCAACCCCTTCAATGAAGGTAAAAGCCTACGTCTAGTTGTGATGGAATTGATGGGGTTTCCATGACTAGGGAGCAAACAAGCTTCGCCTAAGTCTCGAGTTGTTGTCTGTTGTCCTGAACCGCCGCGGGGTCGTCCCCTTATATACACGGGTGATGCCCGTCGATTTACAGAGTCCCGAGACCGGCTCATACACGTGTCTGGTTCGGTCTCCACTATCTCTAACTTACAGTACAAGTTTCATACCGATACCGGTTCATGGCTACAGGCCTTAAACCGGTTCTGGGCCTTGGGCCCCTTACATATTATCCTCATCTGCCTTCATGGGATTCAAACATACTTAACTACTGATGAAGTTAATCCGGCCTGTCCTGGCCGGTTTACACCCAGTAGTAATGCCGGTGGGAAACGACACCTATGGGATCACGGGAATCCCTACTACGGTTGCGGGGCGCGGGGTTGTGAAAAGAGCGGATCAAACAGATAGCACACGGTTCCTTTACCCAGATTCGGGCCGCAAGGATGCCTAAAACCCTACTCCTGCTTTGGTGGATTGTATATCTGAGTTCCTGAGCTAGCTATGGGGCGTCGAGAGCTCCAAAAAGTTGAATCCTTCTCCTGGTCGCCTTGGGCCTCCTTTTATAGGAAAGGGGTTGCCATAGTGGCACACAGGAGGTGGAAAGGGTACAGTAGTGCGAAGTTATCCTTCGCATCACATGACAAGGCGCATTTAATGCGCCTTGCATAGGTGTCCTTGCTTTATCGGGGGCGGAGGAGAGCCCCTTCTCGTCCGTCGCCGCTCCCTCTTGCATCGACACGCGCCCTGGCCAGCGGTGCCTGCGGTGCCATGTAGGCAGGTAGGCAGCTGAGGTGGCGCAGTGGTGGATCTCCACAAGGATCTGCATGCCGCCACGCAGGTGCCTGCCCAGCTGGTTGGGTTGGCAGCTGCATGCGAACGGCGGTGGGGGCGTGACTGGCGCGGGCCTGATGGTGGCCCTACGACGTCCTTGGCAAGGGCCTTGCTGCAGCCCCGGCAAGGGTCTTGCCGTGGCGCCTGCTGTCATTCCCGGCAAGGCTCTTGCCGGGGGCCTTGTGGTCCTCCTTGGCTGGGATCCCGCCAAGGATCATCATCTTCTTAAATGGGTATATGATCTTGAATGTCTTCACAAAGATCTGCATGCCACCACGGGGATGTCTCCCGAATCCTTGCCCCATGGGGATAGTGGACTCAAGGGTGACCTTGCTCCGTAAGTGGGGGCGAGCTACCACGGCAAGGATCTTGCCGGGCTAGCTAAAGTTGTCCCCCGGCAAGGATCTTGCCGGGGGGGTCTACTCTGTCCCCTTTGCTCTTTGTGGTCTTGGCGTTGTTCTGCTTCCCTTCAGCTTCGGCCTTACCTTGGCTTACCTCCCTCTCCGTGCTTGGCGTGGCGGCGCTCGTGGCTCAGACTGCCCGTGCACAGTTATAGGGGTACAA
The DNA here is from genome assembly GCA_032464435.1 of Aegilops umbellulata. NCBI lineage: Eukaryota > Viridiplantae > Streptophyta > Magnoliopsida > Poales > Poaceae > Aegilops > Aegilops umbellulata. The sequence continues at coordinate 296,619,326 of CP136060.1, forward strand.
AAAGTGCACCCCCCTTTTGTACACCGACAGGAGCCCCCAGGCCTGGGCCACACACAAGCGCAATGCGTTGTTGGGCTAGGCCCAAGAACGGTGCGCGAGCAGGCGGGGCGGTTTTTACCGCGGTAAGTTTCTTCGCGTGCTGCGCCTCCCATGCGCATGGCACGGCGTGGGGGGCGTGCGTGACGTGGGCAGCATGCGTGGAGCTGAGCTCTCCACGCATGCGTCACGTCGTAGTAAAAGGGGGCGTTTCGCGCCTTCCCCATAAATGGAGGGAGGCGTGGAGGCGCGGCCCTTTCACTGGACGGGGCCGAGGCATGGTATTCAAGGCGTCCACTCTCCTTGATCACGGGGTGGGGAGAGGTCGCCTCGGCCCTGCACGCTCGCCACGTGGCGCCCATGCGCTTGGTGTGGCAGTCGGTGGAGGTGGGAAACCAGGCCGTCGCGGGCTGGGGCAGCGGGTCGGTCCCAGTTCCCTGCGCCTTCCACGTCTTGATTGGCGGAGCGGGGCGGTCGAGCCCCCACCCCGTCCCTTTATAAAGAGCGGGAGGGGGGCTGGCGTCCTGCATTCCTTCATCTCCTTCCTTCTTCAGCTTTTGCTCCCCTCCCTCCCATTCGCCATGGAGAGAGGGAACCCTGGTCCTTCAACGGTGGCGACGCGGGTCGCCAGACAACACGTCCCTCCTTCCCCTGCACCCGTGGTGGCAGAGCCAGCCGCAAGGGGAAGGGGGAGTGGGCGAGGCCGAGGCGCTCGGGGAAGAGGAGGACGGGGCGGCGCGCCGGCCTCGCCTCCGCCAACAGCTCCTCCCCCCATGGAGGGCCACGTTGGGGACGACCCTTGTGAGTTCTTCGTCAGGCTGCGCCGGCCGCCTCGCCGTCGCCTTCGTCTCCCGACCCCATTCACGCGGGAGATGGAGTTGGATCCGTCGGAATCGCTGCGGCTGCACATGAGGGGCTGTGGGATCAGCGGTACGCGGGTTCGCGTCAACTTCCCAGCCCCTCACGTGATGTATCTTTGTCGAGGATAGAAGACATTCGCCCATATCCACCGCTTGACGGAGGGGCTCACTCTCCATTTCAAGCTGATGGAGGGCGGCCTCCTCTCCGTCAAGGTCTTCGGGTGCTTTGGGACTCGGGCAAGGTGCTGCGTGGAGAGCTCTTCTGATAGCGAAGACTCCTCCTCGGGCGGGAGTGGCGAGGAGGATAGCAGCAGCGACGACGAGGGTAGCGAGCGGCAGGATGACGGGTCCGACTAGGTGCCGGGCGCCGCCTCGTGCGGCACCGGCGTCCCCATCATCCGTGTCGCCGGCTCCCTGAACTTCTCGGGGTCGTCTCCTTGGGCGGCTGGCATTGGGAGGCTATGGAAGAGGAAGAGGGCGGGCGGCAAGGCCGTCAACTCGGAGTACGTGGGCACCGACGCCTTCGACGCGTGCTGACGTCCTGCCGCCTCGTCTTCGAGCCCTGCTTCCGGCGCCGCCATCACCATCCAGCCCTCGGACGGCCACCGAGATGTTCTCTTGGTGTCTTCTGCCACCCGTAGCTCGCCTAGGCGCCCCTTTTGCCCTTTTCGCCTCCTTGACCTGCCTCCTGGGGAAAGGGACAAGGAAGGGATTACGGGCATCTTATCTCTTTTTAGTTTGTAAGCCTTCGGGCCTTAGCTGAATTTAAAACTTGTAATCCCATCATTCATGTTTTTCATTCCCTACGGACTGTACCTGAATGGAATGTTTTTAATGAAAAAGGGATGCTTGCCGGGCTATTTGTCTGCGGGTAGAACCCACGACAAGGAGCGAATCCTTGATATCTTTAAGATAAATATTTCTTTGCCCGGCAACAGGCCTTGCCATCTCCCCACTTCACTCGACCTTTCTCACGCCCTTGGCGGAGGCAGGGATGAGGCGGGTTCAGGCTCCTCGTTTCATCCTTTCGCTGCCGTGACTACGACCAAACCTGGCCCCAGGAGCGAGCCTTAGGGCCTAGAGTTAGGGAGTACGGTAGTTCTTAGGAAAAATGAGGTTTCACATACCTCAGTCTATAAGGGAATGCATGATAAGGGATGAAGAACTTATCTGAAGCTGTAGCCCCCGGCAACTTTGGTTTGCCGGGGGTGAATCTTTGCTCTTGCAGCCCCCGGTAGTACTGGCTTGCCGGGGTCTAGATGCTGGTCTGCCCCTCCTATCTTCTTCGTCCTTAGTGATCCGGCAAGGATATCAGTGAGTCCTGCGAACCAAAGAAGACAAAAGAACGGTGAAGGGACGCACACTCGACCTCTAAGCTAGGGGTTAGCCGCCACCAAGCACTATCAACCCTAACCAAGGACAAGACTCGACCTAGCATGCATGCTATAACTTTAGGGCGCCAGCGCTTCATTTATTTATGCTCAGGGTCTGCGCCTGGCTTTGTATAAAGGGTTACATGCATCATCGGCAATGCTTGTACAAAAGGTGGCTTGCCGGGAGGCCCGGCAAGCCGCGCCTCACGGGTAAAACTTGCGAAGATGCTCAATGTTCCAGGAGTTACTCACCGGAACGACATCTTTGGTCTCCAGGCGGACTGCGCCGGGCCTGGTGACTCGTATTACCCGGTAAGGGCCTTCCCACTTTGGCGTCAACTTGTTGGAATTCTTGGCCGATTGAACGCGCCGAAGGACAAGGTCGCCTTCCTCAAGGCTTCGGGCATGAACCTTGCGGCTATGGTAGCGGCGCAAGGCTTGCTGGTAGCGTGCTGCTCTCACAGCCGCCCGAAGACAATCTTCCTCAAGGAGCAGTGCGTCATCTTGCCGCAGTTGCTCCTGCTCAAGCTCATCATAAGCGAGCACTCGAGGTGACCCGTATATGAGTTCAATGGGGATAACTGCTTCTGCCCCGTATACCAGGGCAAAGGGTGTCTGGCCGGTGGCTCGATTTGGTGTTGTCCTGATTGACCAAAGAACTGTCGGCAACTCATCAATCCAGCGCCTTCCGCTCTTGTGCAGCCTGTCAAAGGTCTTGGTCCTTAAGCCTCGCAGCACTTCAGCATTTTCCCTCTCAGCTTGACCGTTGCTCCATGGGTGGGCAACGGAAGCGAAACAGACTTTGCTGTCGAGGTCTTGAGTATACTGCATGAAGGTGCGGCTTGTGAACTGTGTGCCATTGTTGGTGATGACCCTGTTGGGTACACCAAAACGGCATACCAGCTCCTTGAAGAACTTGACGGCTGACAGAGTTGTGACCTTCCTCACTGCCTCCACCTCCGGCCACTTTGTGAACTTGTCGATTGCAACGTACAAGTACTCAAAGCCCCCGATAGCGCGGGGGAAAGGGCCCAGTATGTCGAGCCCCCAGACCGAGAAGGGCCAGGAGAGAGGAATGGTTTGAAGGGCTTGAGCTGTTTGATGAAGCTTCTTTGAATGGAACTGACACGCTTCACACCTGGTGACGAGTGTCGTTGCATCCTGGAGGGCGGTGGGCCAGAAGAAACCTTGCCGGAATGCCTTGCCGGCAAGGGCTCTTGACCCGATATGGGATCCACATATGCCTCCGTGTATCTCTGCCAACAGCTCCAGTCCTTCCTCTCGAGGGATACACTTCAATTTCACACTGTTCGGTCTCTTCTTGTACAGGACGTCATCGACGAACTGGTACATGGCAGAGCGACGGGCTACTTTTTCCGCTTCTTCCTGCTCCTCAGGAAGTTCCCCTGTTTGGAGGAATCGGACGGTATGTTGTGCTCACGCTAGAGCCTGGGGCTCGACGGCGAGGACTAAAGGCATATCCTCCGCTATAGGAGCGGCTGTCTCGACGACAAGAGCTTGACGCTCCGCAGGAGCTAGCCGTCCCGTGGCGGGCTCAGTGTCCTCGGCAACATCCTTGCCAGCGGCTCTGGGGAGCTCGGCGGGAAAGTACTTGCCGGACCCTGATTTCCTCCTCTTGTTCTGCTCTGTTGATGGATCAACGGATGGCTGAGTTAGCTGAAGCACAAAGATACCTGGTTCCACAGGTAGCTTGAGGGCAGCACGCTTCGACAGGTAATCGGCGATATTGTTCTCTGCTCGGTGAATGTGTTCAGCCTGTATACCGTCGAAACGCTCTTCCAGCTTTCTCACTTCATCAACGTAGGCCTTCATCAACGGGCTCTAGTAATCCTTGTTGACTTGCTTGACGACAAGCTGCGAGTCACCCCTGACGATGAACTTTTTGATTCCGAGGTCCTCCGCGATCCTAAGACCGGCAAGCATCCCTTCGTACTCTGCCGTATTGTTTGTTGACACCTCCCTGGGGAAGTGCATCTGGATCACGTACTTGAGGTGCTCTCCGGTGGGGGCGACGAGGAGTACGCCAGCCCCGGCACCTTGTAGGGAGAAAGCCACATCAAAGTACATGATCCAATTGCAACTTGCCTCCTTGCCGGGGAGAGCAGTCTGTTGGGCTTCTTCGTCAAGTGTCGCAGTCCACTCTGCAATGAACTCCGCCAGGACTCGGCTCTGGATCGTCGAAGTACTTTCAAACTTGAGGCCAAAGCTGGACAGCTCCAGTGCCCATTCCACAATCCTTCCCGTCGCATATGGATTATGCAATATCCGTTGTAGAGGGAGGCGAGTGACGACAGTGATCTCGTGTGCCTGGAAGTAGTGACGCAGCTTCCTCGAGGCCATAAGGAGGCCGAAGAGCAGTTTCTGCACGCCGGAGTACCTTGACCTAGCCCCCTGCAGGAGGGAGCTAACAAAGTAGACCGGGTGCTGCATCATTTTCTTCTTCGGCGGCACTTCAACTGGCTGTGTCGTCTCCGCATTGGTGGCGTCGGGCTCTGTCGCTGCCATTTCCTTGTCGTCAACCTCTCTCTGCGCTACTAGTGCGACGCTGACCACCTGGTTCGTTGCCGCTAGGTATAGCAGCAACGGCTCCTGGGGCCTAGGCGCAACTAGTGTTGGCGCGGAGGAGAGGTACCTCTTCAAATCTTGCAAGGCTGCTTCGGCTTCTGACGTCCACTCCATCGGGCCCGCCTTTTTCAGGATCTTGAAAAAGGGAAGGGCGCGCTCGGCAGACTTGGATATGAACCTGCTCATGGCAGCGACACAACCAGCAAGCCGACGCACATCCTTGATTCGCTTGGGTGCCTCAATCTGCTCTATAGCCTTGATTTTATCCGGATTGGCCTCTATCCCATGCTGTGACACAAAGAACCCGAGAAGCTTGCCGGACGGAACGCCAAAGACACACTTCTCAGGGTTCAGCTTGAGGTTGATCTTGCGCAGGTTTGCAAATGTTTCTTGCAAATCTGTGATGAGGGTTGCCCTGTCCTTGGTTTTGACCACTATGTCGTCCATATAAGCTTCCATATTTCTATGGAGTTGGGGTTCAAAACCAATCTGGACCGCCCTTGCAAACGTCGAACTAGCACTCTTCAACCCGAAAGGCATCCATATGAAACAATATGTACCACATGGGGTGATGAATGCTGTTTTCTCTTCGTCTTCTCTTGTCATGAAGATCTGGTGGTAGCCGGAGTAGGCATCAAGGAACGACAATAGATCACACCCAGCCGTGGAGTCAACAATCTGGTCGACGCGCGGCAACAGGAAGGGGTCTTTAGGACAAGCTTTATTGATATCTGTGTAATCAATACACAACCTCCACTTCCCGTTTGCCTTGCGCACCACGACCGGATTGGCCAACCACGTTGGATGGAGCACTCCTCTTACCAAACCCGTTGCTTCCAGTTTCCGGATCTCTTCCGTGATGAACTCTTGCCGTTCCAAAGCTTGCTTCCCGACCTTCTGCTTGACGGGCCGCGCATGAGAACAGACAGCAAGGTGGTGCTCAATCACCTCCCTGGGAACGCCGGGGATGTCGGAGGCTTGCCAGGCAAACACATTGACATTCGCCCATAGGAAGGTGACGAGCGCGTCTTCCTATTTGTCGTCAAGGGTGGAGCCTATAGTGAAAGCTCCACCCGTTCCGTCCTCATTGACAGAAACCCTCTTGGTTCCCGGCGGAATGGCCCTGGGCTTCTAGTTCCCGCCGGCGGAGCTCTCTGGCACGTCCTCGACGGCAGCGCTACACTCTGAAGAGGTGCGCTTGCCGGAGTAGGTGTCCGAGGCCTCACCGGCCTTCTTCTTCTTCTCCCCTCCCGGGGTCCCAGCGGCAGGAGCAAGTGCCCCAGCGGCGGCAGCTGTTGCAACTGCCTGCTGGTATAGTTGGTCAGCGCAAATCAGCGCATCTTTCTTGTCGGAGGGGATGGTGATGATCGTCATGGGCCCTAGCATCTTCAGGGTGTTGTAGGCGTAGTGTGACGCCGCCGTGAACTTGGCCAGCGCTGGGCAGCCAAGGATCCCGTTGTAGGGCAAGGGGATCTTGGCAACATCAAACACGATCCTCTCCGTCCTGAAGTTCAGGTCGCTCCCAAAAGTTACGGGCAGCGTGACCTTTCCCTTGGGTTGGCTTCTTTCCGGGTTGACCCCTTGAAATGTGCCCGTTTCTTCGAGGTCTCCATCAGGAATCTGCAGCTTCTCGATCATGGCAGGCGAGATCAGGTTCAGACCGGCCCCGCCATCGACTAGCATCTTTGTCACCTTGAGGTTGCGTATCGTTGGTGAAACCAACAGCGGCAAGCACCCGACCGTAGTAGTGCGATCAGGGTGATCCTCGGTGTCAAAAATGATAGGTGTGCTGGACCACTTCAGCGGCCTTTGGGCATTAAACGATGACTCTGCCGCTGTAATCTCTCGCGCCCACTGTTTAAGCCGGCGATGAGAGGTGTGCAGCGAGGCGCTGCCATCGACGCACATGGCCTCTGTAGCTTTCTGAAACTCTTGGTCGCCGGACTCGTCGTCCTCTTCGTGATCATTGTCTTCTGGCTTTCTGTCACGGCCCCGGCGGGCCTCTCCTGTTGTTTATCCTTGCCGCGACGGCCCGCCTGGCCGTCACGCTTCTTGTCGGATCCCTCAGCACCGTCTTGGCCCTTCTCCTTGTCCCGCCTCTCATATTCAGCCCTCTGCTTCTCAGCGAGGAGCTCAACCTGTCGGCAGTCTTGGAGAGCATGGCCTTTGGTGCGATGGATCTTGCAGTACTGCTTGTCAGAGTTGCCTGGCTTCTCGGCAGCCGCCAAGGCCCGGCAGGCGACACATCCGGCAATTTCCTTGCCGGGGTCATCTGCCTTGGTTTTCTTGGTGGAGCCGGTGTCATCAGACCCCTCGACGGCAAGCACGGCTTTTCCTTTGCGCTTCCTGTTGCGGCGCCGGCCTTTCTTTGCCGGGGCACTGGTATCCTCATTTAAGGAGTCGGTTTCCACGTCGGCATCTTCGCCGGGGTACTTCCTTCCCTCTTCAGCCCGGGCACATCTGTCAGCGAGAACATAGAGTTCTGCGACATCTTTCACCTTGTTCATTGCCAGCTCTTCGCGCATCTTGCGGTTACGCACGTTCTGATGGAACGCGCTGATGATGGCGGCAGGATGAACATCAGGGATGTTGTACTGTATCCGGCTGAACCTCTGTATGTACTTGCGGAGACTCTCGCCTCCCTTCTGGGGAATGACGTGCAGATCGCTCGCTTGGCCATGAGCTTGGTGACCGCCAGTATTCATGGCACGAATCCGACCAGGAGGAAATGGAGTCTACAGGCAAGTGCATCAACCATGACATGGCGTTGGGTTTAAGAGCCAACGGAAAGTAATTCGCAAGCACCTTATCGTCACGGGCTCCGGCAGCCTACATCGCGATGGTGTAGATGCTGAGGAACTCGGACTGGTGGGTCTTGCCGCCATACTTCTCGCCCACGTCAGGTTTGAAGGTGCGGTGAGTGGGCCACTGGAACTACCGCAGCTCACGGGTAAAAGCCGGGCAGCCTACCTCGTAAGGCAGGCCTCCAGGGCTCCCCGGTGACAGGTGGTCCATAGTAGGCCCTGCTCGCCTGTCTGACTGGTGGCGCGCTCCGCGCCGGCGCTCGATAGTGGTCCGAGCGTCTTCATGTTCCTGATCCCGAAGGACCTGGTGCTGGTCACGGTGGGTCCGCGGGTCGAACGACGCTATGGAGATTTCGTTGCCCGTAACGTCGCGATGGGCAGGTGTCCGTGTTACCGGGCGAGGAGAAGGCGAATGCACCGTGGTCGCGGCGCCGCCAGCCTTCCTGCCACTGGTACGCGGGACTCGGTCGGAACGTCGACCCGGGGGCTCCGCCGGGCTTGGTTCGTCTTTGTTGGCCACCGCAACAAGGCTTCGGATGGTGGCTCTCCATTCGTCGAGTCTCCCCGTAGTGGGAGGAAAATCGAGGAGCAACTGCGCGCGCGCCAAGGCTTCAGCTGGCGCCGGTGGTAGCGAAACCTGCACAGATTGCGACGCGCTTCGACTTCTGACCATGTCAGAAGGAGCTCTATCACGATCGCGCGGTCGCATGCCATCTTCACCAGCGCCTCGGCGAGCGGGCAGGTCTTCTACATCCCGGGAGTGGCGCTCGGGGCTCTTCCCGCGGCGATGCCCGGGGTCATTAGTGTGATTACGCCGCTCGTCACGCGCCGCTTGAGAGGAGCGCGCCGTCGGCGCCAGCGTGGGAGTCTTGGAGGCCCTTGCGTCGCCCTCAGGCAGGGCGGCAGCGATCCTGAAGGCCCCACGCCACCCGCGGAGGGCCCGGCTCCGTCCTTGGATTTGGCGGCGTGCAGCCCGTTACCAGGCGCACGAACATCGCCGCCTCCCAAACTCCGGCTGCTGGGACGGTGTTGGTGTTCGCGAACAGCGCCCCGGGTCCTTTCTGCGACTGGTCCGCTGCTCGCCCACGTCGGGACGGGATGCCCGGCCTCCGACGGGCCAACCGCCACCGTCGTCTTCTTCTTGGGCGCCATGGCAATGAAGAAGCGTCGAACTAACTGCTAAAGCCGATTCTCACAACTGCGCTCCCCTACCTGGCGCGCCAAAGATGTCGGTGGGAAACGACACATATGGGATCACAGGAATCCCTACTACGGTTGCGGGGCGCGGGGTTGTGAAAAGAGCGGATCAAACAGATAGCACGCGGTTCCTTTACCCAGGTTCGGGCCGCAAGGATGCCTAAAACCCTACTCCTGCTTTGGTGGATTGTATATCTGAGTTCCTGAGCTAGCTATGGGGCGTCGAGAGCTCCAAAAAGTTGAATCCTTCTCCTGGTCGCCTTGGGCCTCCTTTTATAGGAAAGGGGTTGCCATAGTGGCACACAGGAGGTGGAAAGGGTACAGTAGTGCGAAGTTATCCTTCGCATCACATGACAAGGCGCATTTAATGCGCCTTGCATAGGTGTCCTTGCTTTATCGGGGGCGGAGGAGAGCCCCTTCTCGTCCGTCGCCGCTCCCTCTTGCATCGACACGCGCCCTGGCCAGCGGTGCCTGCGGTGCCATGTAGGCAGGTAGGCAGCTGAGGTGGCGCAGTGGTGGATCTCCACAAGGATCTGCATGCCGCCACGCAGGTGCCTGCCCAGCTGGTTGGGTTGGCAGCTGCATGCGAACGACGGTGGGGGCGTGACTGGCGCGGGCCTGATGGTGGCCCTACGACGTCCTTGGCAAGGGCCTTGCTGCAGCCCCGGCAAGGGTCTTGCCGTGGCGCCTGCTGTCATTCCCGGCAAGGCTCTTGCCGGGGGCCTTGTGGTCCTCCTTGGCTGGGATCCCGCCAAGGATCATCATCTTCTTAAATGGGTATATGATCTTGAATGTCTTCACAAAGATCTGCATGCCACCACGGGGATGTCTCCCGAATCGTTGCCCCATGGGGATAGTGGACTCAAGGGTGACCTCGCTCCGTAAGTGGGGGGCGAGCTGCCACGGCAAGGATCTTGCCGGGCTAGCTAAAGCTGTCCCCCGGCAAGGATCTTGCCGGGGGGGGTCTGCTCTGTCCCCTTTGCCCTTTGTGGTCTTGGCGTTGTTCTGCTTCCCTTCAGCTTTGGCCTTACCTTGGCTTACCTCCCTCTCCGTGCTTGGCGTGGCGGCGCTCGTGGCTCAGACTGCCCGTGCACAGTTATAGGGGTACAAAAAGTGCACCCCCCTTTTTGTACACCGACAAGTAATATCCCCAACAAATACCCATTTGCAAATACTTTTGGGCATTTGTAGGTATGGTAATCGCACTGGTTGTAATGTTGAAAATGTATGGAAAGGCATGAATTATGGAGGAATTTGTAATCTTGAAATCATATGAGAAATTCACCTAGTTAAAATGTTGGTTAAAGTTGTTTAAATGTTGAAACAAAAAGAGAAGAAGTGACCAAAATTTAAATATGTTGAAAAAAAGAGAAGAAACGAGGAATTCAGAAACTTTTGATCAATGAAATGTAGCTCTCTGCTCTGCCTTTCTGTCCAAAAAAAGGTTGCTCTTGGGCCAAATTCAGAGCGTAGAGCCAAGTGCAGGCTAGACTAATGGGCCAACTACATCCAATTAGGTCCATTCGGGGGTTCTCTTGCGTATTTTTCTGTTTTCTATTCTGATTTAATTTAGGCAGAATGCTGAAACTTTTTGTGGAAGCTAATTGAATTATTCCGGAGCCAAACAATTAAGGTTAGAATTTTTTTGGAGATGTTAATTAATCCAATTCAAATACACCGTGATTTAAATCAAGGAATAATTGTATTGGTGCCCCTAGTTGGGTCACACTCGACTGATTTGCCCCTAGTTTTTCAATAATTGCGGTTTTACCCAGCTCACTTCACTCGCATTGTGTTTTTGCCCTTCCGGAGCGGTTCCGACCAATGAGCAGTCGGCACGTGGCGAACCGTGAGTGGTCAGAACCGCCCTGGAAGGGCAAAAACAGAAGGCGAGTGAAGTGAGCTGGGCAAAACCGCAATTGTTGAAAAACTAGGGGCAAATCTGTCGACTGTGACCCAACTAGGGGCACGAATGCAAAAATCCCTTAAATCAAAGACCAAAATGTCATGGAAAATGTGCCTCAGCTCTCGTAGAGGTTTACACCTGGTTCCAAAATAAATGAACATTTTATAAGGGCATTACATTGAGAAAAACATAATTTGTCTGAAAAAATGAAGGGTGGAAAATGCACAAAAAATTGGTGCGGTTGGGGACTCGAACCCAGGACCGCGTGGGTTTGTGGTGTTTAGGGTTGCGCTGGTAACCGCTAGGACAGATGGCAAGACTTTGACATGGGTAGGGAAGGAAGGTATACATAGTCAGACTATGAATTTTTTTAAAAAAAAATAGTGAGACCGTGAATGTTTGCACACGCGTGAGAGTGGTTTTCCTTTGTTTTCCACTTAAATTTTGGAGGGTTGGAAGGTTGAAAATGTATGTTGCACTACCACATGATTTTGGTCAAAGTGGCACTTGGTTTAGGGTTAGAGTGGCACTTGGTTTAGGATTTAAAGGGAATAAATTTGCATGTTAGTTCATGACTTTTTTTTGAATGAAACAGAGGGCTTCTCACCCCCTCTGATTTTCATTAATGAAAACCACAAGTTCTCGAACTTCATGACTTGTTTAGGGAAGAAATGATATGTTTGGGCACGGACATTTTTCAACACACATAACAAACCCTAATAACTTAGATAAGATGGAACACACCATACCATTACAATAATAAGTTCACGGACAGTTCACGGGCACATGACGAAACATGACACGACACGACACGACATAGAAAAGCAACAAAATAAAAAACGAAACATGACGAGCTTGACTCCGGGCTTGAACATCTTCATCTTGACCTCACCTTGGTCGCGCGCGCCCCTTCAACACCGTCTTCATCTTCACACCTCCTCCTCCTCGTCGTAGGGAAGGGAGTGCATCTGGCCTGGAGCGGGGAAGATGCGCTCGTAGTTGGTGCAGATGTTGTAGACGGTGAAGAAGATGGCCTCACAGCCACACCAAAAGACTTGGCCGAGGAGCTCACGCGCGTCAAACGGGTTGGTGAAGGTGACCGTGAGCAGTAGGAGGATGTCGCCGCGGTCACGAACCTCGTTGAGGGTGAACATCCTCGGCGAGCCCCGTGGGAGGTGGGCATAGCCGGCTCTGAGGAAGGCGCGGGTGAGTTTGACGGAACCCCTCCACCTTGAAATAGCCCACACACGGAGCTCCCTCTCCACGAGCACGCCCGGTGGGTAGCGCAACTCCGGCACGACAGGCGGACGGTTGAAGGTCGGCCCGTTGAACTGCATATTCACTTGGTCTCGCTTGGGGAGGGCTTGGTTGCTTGGGTGTTTGAAGTTGGAGAGAATGGATCAGATCTGGCTTGTGGGTGGGAGAGGAAGAGAGGCACCCCATTTATAGGCCTGTGGGTGGGAGAGGAAGAGAGAAAGGATGAGAATGGTGCGTGTGTGAATCCGGACGCGTGTGTGTATCCGGACGCGTGTGTGTATCCGTTATGTTTTGCACTCTTATATTTTTGCACGAAAATGATGCATGGGGCACGTGCGTGCATCTGAATCACTGCATAGCTCTTTGACCGGGCGGTGCATCTGAATCGCTGCCCTGAACCACCTAGCTCGCCTCGCTAGCCTAGCTCGCCTAGCGCGCCTCGCTCGCTCGCTCTCATGCATGCACGTCGCCGCCTCCCGCGCATGCAAACCCACGTCGCCGCCTCCCATGCATGCAAGGCCTGGAAAGGCTGAGACGGGCTATTTACTGCGGTCTCAGGCCCAGACAACGAGACGGCCCAACGGTCCATCCAGCGCGCCCGGTATTTGTTAAAAAAACAATCTCCCAGCCAATCCGATTGCATCTCACGGATCGCCCCCCTCCTCCCCGCAGATTCCTTTTAGAAGGGTTAGATCGACGGCCACATTTTTAGCACATTTTCATGAAAAAACCTTTGGACCCCTCTTTTTAGCACATTTTTCATGAAAATTTCAAAAACCTCACCACAGCTTCATTTTGGATTGACTAAGAAGGATCCAGGCTTAGTTTTTCATTTTGATGTTTTAGACTTGTTTAAATCTTGGTCAAAGTTAGGTTTGACCAGAATTTAAATGAGCAAAACAAAATTCAAAAAAATCAAAAAAAGGAAAAACCATGTGCTCATTCAAACATCATCCAATAGATATTTAGACATCATGTCAAACAAACTTCTAACATAGGTCCAACATCATCCAACAGAAATACAACATGTCAAGTGATAAATGTTTCATAATACAACATCATCCCTTATTCATAATGTTTCATAATTATTCATATATAGCGTTGGGGCTTCTGTCTGTTCCTTGAGCTTCTTGCCATCACTTTGCTCCTCGTGCACCTTGTGCTCATTGCTTCTTCTCTTCTCCTCTTGGTTGTCGGTACCTTGCACGTCTTCTTCAAACCTATCATAGAGTTGTGCAAAACATAAACGGTAATGAGATAATGTCAAGTGATAAATGTACAGTAGTATTTGACTCTTGCAAGATTTACATACCTAGCAGAACTCACAACAACAGAAGGTTGGTCACCATTTGGAGCCTCACTTAGATCATCATTTGGAGCCTCACTTGGATCACCATGATCACCATTTGGAGCCTCACTTGGATCACCATGATCACTATTTGGAGCCTCACTTGGATCACCATGATCACTATTTGGAGCCTCACTTGAATCATTATTTGGAGGATATTTTGGACCATCATCATTAGGTACCTCGTCAAAATCCTCATCTGATGCAACCGGCTGTTGACCATCATTTTCATCATCTGTTGAGGCAACCAGCTGCTGACCAACATTTTCATCGAAGCCTTCATCGAAACTCTCTCCGAACGCTGGATCTACTGTGTTATCACAATACTTAATTACCGAAATGACCAGACCCACCACACCTTGTGCACTTACGCTTCCTCGCTCCAAGTCCAGCTCGTTTGCTGCGAGGTCTGATTTGACTCTTCCATGGTCTACCTGCTGCTCTCTTCAGAACTGGAGCGCAAAGCTTGAATCCAGGGTCCACCATGTCCCATTGTTGTTTTCCCTCCATAGCAGGCAAGGCATAAGCATATGTGGCTTTGAACCTTGCAAAAGAGTAGTAATCATGCACATACTGTTGTATGTTCCCTGCTGGACCTGGGAGAGAAGTGATGAAAAACAAGGCATGAATGCATGGCAACCCAGTTATCTGCCATTGCCTACTACTGCAAGTTCTAGCTTCTAAATCCACTGGATATCTCCATTCCCTCTTCTCTTTATCCAAATATGATATCTCTGTTGTGGTACCCGAGCAAAGAGTCATGTTCATTTCCAAGCCTGTTGTCTTCTGCTTTAGTTCATTCATCACGGCAGGGATGATAATGTGGCCCATGAATTTTGCCTTGGCTATTCCTGCACGATAATGAAATTTATGCATGTATTCTATCCTTATCCTATCAGGCAAATCCACAACATAATGACCTTTTAGTTTCCGGATCGTTGAGTTGAAAGACTCTGCTAGATTATTGTGCACATAGTCAACTTTGCTCACTTCACTGAATTGGCTTCTGGCCCATAACTTGGAGTGGTGTGTTTCCAAGTATTCTTTCACTTTGGGTTTCATGTATAACTGCATCAAGTGGTAGTTTTGCTTCTTCACACTACAAGTCAAAGATGCTGGCCATAAATTGTCCGTATACACCTTTCCTTTGAATTTCTTCATGAAATTCGCAGCAAGGTGACGCATGCATTCCCTATGCTCTACTCCAAGGAACACATTGTCCACGGCCACTTCTAAACCTTTGTAGGCATCTGTATGAATGACCAACCCATTGGGATGTGCAATAGCCCGGCGCAGATTATGCAAAAACCAAGTCCAGCTCTCCTCAGACTCTGTCTCCAGCACACCATAGGCAACTGGAAATACAAAACTGTGTGCATCAACTGCACAAGATGCTACTAACAGTCCTTTAAACCTCCCTGTGAGAAAAGTGGCATCAATAGCCAAATAAGGCCTGCAGCCTACCAAAAAACCCCGGCGACAAGCCTCAAAGCAGACAAAAACCCTCCTAAAGCATTCCTTGGTCTTTGTCACTCCCCTGAATGTGTACTCCACGGTGTGGTGATCAATATCTACAATACTACCTGGGCTTGTCCTCTCCACTTCACCTTTGAATGAATACAACAATTGAAAACTTTCCTGCCAGTTACCATAAATAGAATCCATAGCATGTTGTTTACCATTGAACAACCTCATGTATGGTAAACCTATCTTGATCTTATCTTTGATGTTCTTCTGCAATTCCTTTGGACCCACTTGCTGGTTTTCTTTCACCCACTTCTTTACTTCTTCTGCCACCCACCTTGACTTGGCTCTACTGATTATATCCTTCCTAAGGGTTGATTCCTGACATGTGTGCTTAAAAGGGTTCACTTTGACCTGAACATTAGTGTTATTTCGCATTTTAGATGCGAGCAGCCTCCATGGACAACCCTCAGTCGGATAGTGCATTCTATAATGTACTTGATCGCTCTTGTCAACTTTGAAAGTACGTTCTACCTTGATGCAGTATGGCACAAGTGCATTTCTACACTCATTCATGGATGCAAAGAATTGTACCTTCTTCCATATGAGGGTTCAAAGGGTCCCATTCAACAGCTGCAAGGTCTTAGTCCTCACCCACCGCGTCATCATCCACATGGACTGCATTGTGAGCCTAATCTTGGTTTTCAGTCTGAGGTGCCTATCGTAAATTCCGAATAACATCAGAATATAGCTTCTCTTCATCAACCCCAGAATTGTAGTCATCAGGCTCCACTTCAAGGGGGACCCTACTGTTGTTGCCCACACTTGTCAAGCCACCACGTCGCCGTGCACCAACTGAACTGTTCTGGCTAGAGATGCCATCACGACGACTTGGTTCTCCCCGAGATGTTGCACCCGGCATCCTAGGTCCAAATGCTTGCTCAAGCACATCAACTTGCAGCCTCACATGGAAATTATCTTTCTCTTTATGCCTAACGAACATGGTAGCTAGCTCTTCATCATTACTAACTGTCACCCAATTCTTTTCCCCATCATAGTATTTGTATACCACTTCATCAAGCAAACCCCAAGGATATTGGCTACAAATTACCTCCCCAAATTGTCTGAAACTCCAATTACTAGCCATTGGCAACCGATAATCAAAACCTCCTTGGTATTTCTTCTTATCCTTTGCATCGAACATGTACCGGTCCCTTCTAATGTGCACCATGAAAGCAAACCGCAACTCCATCCTAACCGGCGAAAAACAGAGACACAATCAGCACACTAATTGGGCAAACCTACTCGAATCGAGTGTTCAAATGCACAACTAAACTCAATCTAAACAAGACGCGAGACTTACCCCTCGGGAACCCAGTCGTGGACGCGGCGGATCTCCGGCCCGATGCCTGCCTCGCCAAATACTCCGGGGTTGCCGCTGCTCGCCATTTCGCCCTAGCGTTCTTCCTCCTAGTTCAAATAGCTCCAGCAGCCCCCCACCTTTGAGCGCTCCGTCCGGGTGCACGGAAGGAGGCCGCACTGCGGGTCGAGCAGGTGGCGGGCGCCCACCCGTGGCATTGCAGGAAGGTGGTGGGCATCGCAGGTAGCCGTGGAGCGTAGGCGCAGGACGGTAGCGGCGGAGCAGGCCGTGCAGCTGGTGGCGGGGCAGGTGCTGGCCGCGACGTAGGTGGCGGCGGCGGCGCAGGACAGCCGGCCGGCGGATGGGCTGAGTGAGCTGAATGATTTGGGGATTTAGTTGCATGGGCCTACATGTCAGCTCCGGATCCACATCCACGTGGTCCCACGTGTAAGCTCCGGACCCACAACCACTAACGTCGGCGGATGGAATGGACTCAAATATGGCCGTTTGGCCTCGTCATAGTTGTTGTGCATGGACCAGGGGCAAAACTGAGCACAATTCGCATCTGAGGGCAAAACTGAGCACATGGACACCACTGAGGGCAAAAGGATAATTAACCCTAAAACAGAAGGGGTCGTATGGAGTGATAAATGCCGTTGCGGCTTGATCGGACTCCGCCATCTTGATTTGGTGGTATCCGGAGTACGCGTCGAGGAAACACAATGAGTCGTGTCCTGCGGTAGCGTCGATAATTTGATCGATGCGGGGGAGGGGGAAGGGATCCTTGGGGCAGGCCTTGTTGAGGTCTTTGAAATCGACACATAGGCACCAGGATTTGTCCTTCTTTGGTACCATCACCAGGTTTGCTAGCCAGTCCGAATGTTTTATTTCTCTAATGAATTCGGCCTCAAGTAACTTGGCTAGCTCCTCTCCTATGTCTTGTCGCTTAGGCTCCGAGAAACGCCGAAGAGTTTGCTTGACCGGCTTGAACCCCTTCAGAATGTTAAGGCTATGCTCGGCCAGCCTGCGTGGGATTCCTGGCATGTCCGAAGGATGCCAGGCAAAGATGTCCCAATTCTCTTGCAGGAACTCCCGTAGTGCGGCATCTACTATGGGTTTTAACTGTGCCCCGATGGACGCTGTTTTTGTAGGGTTCGTTGGATGGACTTGGAATTTGACTATTTCATCCGCTGGTTTAAAAGAGGTGGACTTGGATCTTTTGTCTAGTATCACGTCATCCCTGTCCACCATGCAGCGCACCATAGTTAGTTCTTAGGCCGCGAAGGCTTCGGATAACGCCTCGAGGACTAGTGTGGCAGTTTTATTTTCAACGTGGAGTGCTATGTCCGGATCACTAGCTAGAGTGATGATTCCATTGGGCCCGGGAATTTTGAGCTTCATGTACCCGTAATGGGGTATAGCTTGGAAGATCGTGAATGCCTCCCGCCCTAAAAGGGCGTGGTATCCACTACTGAACGGGGCCACTTGGAATGTGCTTTCTTCGGACCTATAATTCTCCGGCGTGCCGAATACCACATCTAGTGTGATTTTTCCCGCACAGCGTGCTTCCCGACTAGGGATGATTCCTTTGAAGGTCGTGCTGCTTTGCTCAATGCGGCTTTTGTCTATTTCCATTTTTTGAAGAGTCTCCTCAATGATGAGGTTTAATCCGCTGCCGCCGTCCATGAGCACTTTAGTAAGCCGGAAGCCATCCACGATTGGACTAAGGAACAAGGCGGATGGTGCTCGGGCTGTTTGGAATTTAGGTTCGTCGCTGGCGTTGAAGGTGATAGCCGTATCGCTCCATGGATTTATTGCTGCCATGTGGCAGATTTCGGCAAGGCTGCGGAGTGCTCGCTTACGCCTATTATTTGAGGCAAAGGTCTCGAAGACTGTCAATACTGTATTGTTATTTTCTCTGGGATGGTGCTCTGTTGCATTGTTGATGAGGATATCCTCGCCGCTCTTGGCCACCTGCCGGAGTACCCAACATGCTCTAAGGCTATGTGTTGGCATGGTATCCGTTGTATTGTGAATTTTGCATGGCCCATTGAGCCATCCCTCCAATACGGTTGCACGCCCTGTAGTGGGCTTTTGTTTCTTTGTAACTGGACCGGGTGACTTACGAGAGTACACCCTTTTAGCTCGGATGGGGGGTTCAGTAAGAGCCGGAGGATCCCAGAAGTTTGCTTGGGTTTTCCAGGCGCTTTCCATCGCGCAGTACTTTTGTACTATGGCCGCCAAGTCAGCGAAGTGTGCTATGTCACGGCGACTTATGGCGTTGAGGATTCCCTTGTCCGTGCAATTTTTGCAACATAATGAAATTGCGTCTTCCTCGCGACAATCCTTAACCTTGCTCATTACAAGGAGGAATCTGGCCTAATAGTGATGTACTGTCTCTTGGGGCTCTTGTCTAATGTGGTAAAGATCATTTATATCTGGGTGGGTGGGTAGATTTAGGTCCGAACCCTGACCCGATCTGAGACCCAGGGGCAGAGGAGTTTTTGATCTTGGAAGTTCAGCTCAGGGATGTTGCCCAATAGGTCTGGCCCGTTGTCTGATTCTAGGTTCAAAGCTTGGGCCATGTCCTCCTGTAGATGGGTATCCGGCTCGGAGAGCTCGGTAATCCGGACATAGTTCATCCTCAAGATAGAGGAAGAATCACTGCGTTGCTCCTCCACCACCGCTATCTGATGGGTGACCGGTGGAGAGTTAATCTCCCTTTGGTCGGGTTTAAGCCCGATCCGATCATAGTCCATAGCGACTCCCAAGGCGGAGATGCGATCCAAGAGCTCGTTCAAGGAAGAGATCTCCATTGGATCCATCTGCTCCGCGAATCCCAAGCCGACATGGAGGCCGTTTTTAATGACCCGAGAAGTCATCGTCGGCGCAGCGGCTGAACGGGCGGTCATGATGAAGCCGCCTAGTCGAAGAGTTTGGCCTACAGCGAGGGCTCCCCCAGAGGTGATGTTGACCTTGACAACAAGACGAGCCATCAAGCCTTATGGTGATGGCACAGTGGAACTCTCAAAGAAAGCACCAATGTCGGTGTCAAAACCGGCATATCTCGGGTAGGGGGTCCCGAACTGTGC
Source organism: Aegilops umbellulata (assembly GCA_032464435.1). Lineage (NCBI taxonomy): Eukaryota > Viridiplantae > Streptophyta > Magnoliopsida > Poales > Poaceae > Aegilops > Aegilops umbellulata. The sequence goes on from CP136060.1 coordinate 296,638,609, forward strand.
GTCTAAGGCGGATGGTAACAAGAGGCGGGGGACACAATGTTTACCTACGTTCGGGCCCTCTCGATGGAGGTAATACCCTGCTTCCTGCTTGATTGATCTTGATGATATGAGTATTACAAGAGTTGATCTACCACGAGATCGTAGAGGCTAAACCCTAGAAGCTAGCCTATGGTTATGATTGTTCTTGTCCTACGGACTAAACCCTCCGGTTTATATAGACACCGGAGGGGGCTAGGGTTACACAGAGTCGGTTACAAGGGAGGAGATCTACAGATCCGATTTGCCAAGCTTGCCTTCCACACCAAGGAGAGTCCCATCCGGACACGGGACGAAGTCTTCAATCTTGTATATGCATAGTCCAACAATCCGGCCAATGGATATAGTCCGGCTGTCCAAGGACCCCCTAATCCAGGACTCCCTCAGTGTGTAACTATGGAGGACGGCACTGCACACGGCTAAGAGAAACTTGTCTGTTGTGCCTTTGGGGTGCCCCCTGCCCCCATATATAAAAGAGGGGAGGAGGAGGACGGCCAACAAGGGGCGCGCCAGGGAGAGGGGAGTCCTACTAGGACTCCAATCCTAGTAGGATTCGGCCCCACCCTTTTTCCTTCTATCGCAAGGGGAAAGGGGGAAGAAGAGGGAGTAGGAGAAGGAAAGGGGGTGGCGCCCCCTTCCCAAGTCCAATTTGGCCTCCTCCTTGTGGGGGGGGGGGCGTTATACGTCTCCAATGTATCTATAATTTTTGATTTCTCCATGCTATATTATCTACTGTTTTGGACTATATTGGGCTTTATTTTCCACTTTTGCATTATTTTTGGGACTAACCTATTAACCGGAGGCCCAGCCCAGAATTGTTGTTTTTTGCCTATTTCAGAGTTTCGGAGAAACAGAATATCAAACGGAGTCCAAACGGAATGAAACCTTTGGGAACATGATTTTCTCATCAGATAAGACCCATGAGACTTGGACCCTCCGTCAAGAAAGCCACAAGGCGGTCACAAGGGTGGAGGGCACCCCCCCCCTAGGATGCGCCCCCTGCCTCGTGGGCCTCTCGAAGCTCCACCGACGTACTCCTTCCTCCTATATATACCTACGTACCCCCAAACGATCAGAGACGGAGCCAAAAACCTAATTCAACCGCCGCAACCTTCTGTATCCATGAGATCCCATCTTGGGGCCTATTCCGGAGCTCCGCCGGAGAGGGCCATCATCACGGAGGGCTTCTACATCATCCTAGCCCCTCCGATGAAGTGTGAGTAGTTTATCTCAGACCTTCGGGTCCATAGTTAGTAGCTAGATGGCTTCTTCTCTCTTTTTGGATCTCAATACAATGTTCTCCCCATCTCTCGTGGAGATCTATTCGATGTAATCTTCTTTTTGCGGTGTGTTTGTTGAGACCGATGAATTGTGGGTTTATGATCAAGTCTATCTATGAATAATATTTGAATCTTCTCTGAATTATTTTATGTATGATTGGTTATCTTTGCAAGTCTCTTTGAATTATCAATTTGGTTTGGCCTACTAGATTGGTCTTTCTTGCAATGGGAGAAGTGCTTAGCTTTGGGTTCAATCTTGCGGTGTCCTTTCCCAGTGACAGTAGGGGCAACAAGGCACGTATTGTATTGTTGCCATCGAGGATAACAAGATGGGTTTTTTATCATATTGCATGAAACTATCCCTCTACATCATGTCATCTTGCTTAAGGCGTTACTCTGTTTTTAACTTAATACTCTAGATGCATGCTGGATAGCGGTCGATGAGTGGAGCAATAGTAGTAGATGCAGGCAGGAGTCGGTCTACTTGTCTCGGACGTGATGCCTATATACATGATCATGCCTAGATATTCTCATAACTATGCTCAATTCCGTCAATTGCTCAACAGTAATTTATTCACCCACCGTAGAATACTTATGCTCTCGAGAGAAGCCACTAGTGAAACCTATGGCCCCCGGGTCTATTCTCATCGTATCAATCTCCATCACTTTATTATTGCTTTGCTTTTTACTTTGCCTTTTACTTTTCACTTTGTATCTCTATACCAAAAATACCAAAAATATTATCTATCATCTCTATCAGATCTCACTCCCATAAGTGATCGTGAAGGGATTGACAACCCCTAATCGTGTTGGTTGCGTTGAGCTATTTGTTTTGTGTAGGTACGAGGGACTCGCGCATAGCCTCCTACTGGATTGATACCTTGGTTCTCAAAAACTGAGGGAAATACTTATGCTACTTTGCTGCATCATCCTCTCCTCTTCGGGGAAATCCAACGCAGTGCTCAAGAGGTAGCAAGAAGAATTTCTGGCGCCGTTGTCGGGGAGGTCTACGAAAATTCAACATACCAAGTACCCATCACAATTCCTTATCTCTCGCACTACATTATTTGCCATTTGCCTCTCGTTTTCCTCTCCCCCTCTTCACCCTTGCCGTTTTATTCACCCTCTCTTCCATTCGCCTTCTTCCCGTATGTATCTTTGTTTGTGTTTCCTTGTGCCTTCTATTTTCTTGCATCTTTGCTTGCTAAAAATCTATTATGGATCCACTTAAAGTGTTCTACTTGGATCATCTTTGATCCTTATGCGCTCGTGCTGAGACCCCAACTAGCCTAGTTGATGGGAAAACTTTAGATGAGCATGCTCATTTTGTGCGTCATCGTTTGTCTGAAAAAGGGAAGCTCTTAAGGTATCACATAAATAGTTTGCTATGCTATGCTTGGAATCTTTGTGAAATGTGTGATTTTACTTGTTGCTCTAAGATGCCCTAAAGAACACCTTCCCTACCTATGTGATTTCAATGATAATGAAATCTTATCTTCTTATGCAAAGGGTGTTTATAGTTACTATGATATCGAACAAATTGAAGAATTTGTCGTTTTTAAGGGTGCTCATGAAGTTGCTTCTTTGATTGAAAAATATGATTTTACTCTCAACAAATCTGAAAATTCTGTCATACTTAAATATTGCAATGAAAACCTTGCTCATAATGTCTATGTCCAAGAATTTATTGAAAGAATGACCATTGCTTTGGAAGAAAATAATGATATGCATGAATCTATAGATAATGATGATTCCGATGATTTGGTTGAAATATCCCTTGATGAACATGATGCTTGCTATTCTTGTGGCCATGATGCCAATATTTATGAAGACGAATTTGCTATAGTTCCTTATGTTAAAAATGAGATTGTTGCTATTGCCCCCATGCTTGATAGTTCCCTCGATGAAAAGCATGATTTCAATGATTTTACTATAAATTCTCTTGATGTCAATTGTGCTAATAATATGCAAAACCCTAAGATTGGGGATGCTAGTTTCGCTATATCCACTATTTGTTGCAATGATCATGATTGGGGTGATTCTTCTTATGATCTTGAAAATTTATTTAAGCCCCATGATGAATATGAGATTGATAATACTATTGGCAATAATATTGAAAGTGGGTTTGGAAGAGTGTCAACTTTAGATCCCTATTTGGAGAATGTTCAATCTTATGGTATTTTTGATAAAAGTGGGTTTGGAGAGGTCATGACTTTAGTTAATATTAATCCCACTATTTTGGAAGAGTGTCAACTTTGCATGCATGTGGATCGTGTTGAAAATATTTTATGTGATATCTATTTTGTTGAATTTGCTTATGATCCTACATGTAATTATTATGAGAGAGGAAAATATGGTTGTAGGAATTTTCATGTTACTAAATTACCTCTCTTTATGTTGAGATTGCTATTGTTTCTTTCCGCTTCCTTGCATATGCTAGTTTTTGCTTGCCTTGATAATTTGTTTGCCTATAAGATGCCTATGCATAGGAAGTATGTTAGACTTAGATGTGTTGTCACGTGCTTTATGATGCTCTCTTTGTGCTTCAATTCTTGTCTTTCTTATGAGCATCATTGAAATCTCGATGCCTAGCTAAAAAGGCTTTAAAGAAAAGCGCTTGTTGGGAGGCAACCCAATTTTATTTTAGTTTTTTTGTTTTTGCTTCTGTTTAGGAATAAATAATCCATCTACCTTCTGTTCAGATGTGGTTTATGTTTTAATTAGTGTTTGTGCCAAGTTAAACCTATATGATCTTCTTGGATGATAGTTATTTGATCTTGCCGTAATTTCCAGAAACTTTCTGTTCACGAAAACAATTGTTAAATATCACCAGAACATGATAAAATACTGATTCCAATTGCTTCTGATCAATAAACAGATTTTCTAGGTCGTACTATTTTGGTAGATTTTTTGGAGTTCCAGAATTTGCGTTAGTTACAGATTACTACAGACTGTTCTCTTTTTGACAGATTCTGTTTTTCGTGTATTGTTTGCTTATTTTGATCAATCTATGGCTAGTAAAATAGTTTATAATCCATAGAGAAGTTGGAATACAGTAGGTTTAACACCAATATAAATAAAGAATGAGTTCATTACAGTACTTTGAAGTGGTCTTTTGTTTTCTTTCGCTAACGGAGCTCACGAGATTTCTATTGAGTTTTGTGTTGTGAAGTTTTCAAGTTTTGGGTGAAATCTTTTGATGGATTATGGAACAAGGAGTGGCAAGAGCCTAAGCTTGGGGATTCCCATGGCACCCCCAAGATAATCCAAAGACACCAAAATGTCAAAGCTTGGGGATGCCCCGGAAGGCATCCCCTCTTTCTTCTACTTCCATCGGTAATTTCACTTGGAGCTATATTTTCATTCACCACATGATATGTGTTTTGCTTGGAGCGTCTTGTATTATTTGTGCCTTTGTTTGTTAGTGTACCACAATCATCCTTGCTGTACACACCTTTTGAGAGAGCCATACATGAAATGGAATCTGATAGAATACTCTATGTGCTTCACTTATATCTTTTGAGCTTTATAGTTTTCTTCTAGTGCTTCACTTATATCTTTTAGAGCACGGTGGTGGATTTGTTTTATAGAAACTATTGATCTCTCATGATTCACTTAGATTATTTTGATAGTCTTAAATAGCATGGTAATTTGCTTAATAATAATAATATGCTTGGTATTCAAAATTTGTAAAACTTTCTTTTGAGTGTGTTGAATACTAAGAAAGGTTTGGTGCTTGATAATTGTTTTGGTATATGGAGGTGATAATATCAAAGTCGTGCTAGTGGAGTAGTTGTGAATTTGAGAAATGCTTGAGTTGAAGTTTGCAAGTCCCGTAGCATGCATGTATGGTAAATGTTATGTAACAAATTTGAAACATGAGGTGTTATTTGATTGTCCTCCTTATGAGTGGCGGTCGGGGACGAGCGATGGTCTTTTCCTACCAATCTATCCCCCTAGGAGCATGCGCGTAATGCTTTGGTTTTTGATGACTTGTAGATTTTTGCAATAAGTATATGAGTTCTTTATGACTAATGTTGAGTCCATGGATTATACGCACTCTCACCCTTCCATCATTGCTAGCCTCTTCGGTACCGTGCATTGCCCTTTCTCACATTGAGAGTTGGTGCAAACTTTGCCGGTGCATCCAAACCGTGTGATATGATACGCTCTTTCACACATCAACCTCCTTATATCTTCCTCAAAACAGCCACCATACCTACCTATTATGGCATTTCCATAGCCATTCCGAGATATATTGCCATGCAACTTTCCACCATTCCGTTCATCATGACACATCCATCATTGTCATATTGCTTAGCATGATCATGTAGTTGACATAGTATTCGAGGCAAAGCCACCGTTCATAATTCTTTCATACATGTCACTCTTGATTCATTGCATATCCTGGTACACCGCCGAAGGCGTTCATATAGAGTCATACTTTGTTCTAGTATCGAGTTGTAACCATTGAGTTGTAAATAAATAGAAGTGTGATGATCATCATTTAATACAGTATTGTCCCAAATAAAAAAATAAAAAAAGGAAAGGCCAAAGAAAAAATGAAGGCCAAAAAAAAGAGAAATATATATAAAATAAAAAGGGGCAATACTACTATCCTTTTTTTCCACGCTTGTGCTTCAAAGTAGCACCATAATCTTCATAATAGAGAGTCTCCTGTTTTGTCATTTTCATATACTAGTGGGAACTTTTCATTATAGAACTTGGCTTGTATATTCCAATGATGGGCTTCCTCAAATGCCCTAGGTCTTCATGATCAAGCAAGTTGGATGCACACCCACTTAGTTTCTTTTGTTGAGCTTTCATACATTTATAGCTCTAGTGCATCCGTTGCATGGCAATCCGTACTCCTTGCATTAACATCAATCGGTGGGCATCTCCATAGCCCATTGATTATCCTCGTTGATGTGAGACTTTCTCCTTTTTTGTATTCTCCACATAACCCCCATCATCATATTCTATTCCACCCATAGTGTTATATCCATGGCTCGCGCTCATGTATTGCGTGAAGGTTTATAAGTTTGAGATTATTAAAGTATGAAACAATTGCTTGGCTTGTCATCGGGGTTGTGCATGATGAGAGCATTCTTGTGTGACAAAAATGGAGCATGACTAAACTATATGATTTTGTAGGGATGAACTTTCTTTGGCCATGTTATTTTGAGAAGACATAATTGCTTAGTTAGTATGCTTGAAGTATTATTATTTTTATGTCAATATGAACTTTTATCTTGAATCTTTCGGATCTGAATATTCATACCACAATTGAGAAGATTTACATTGAAATTATGCCAAGTAGCACAACACGTCAAAATTTCTCTTCTTATCATTTACCTACTCGAGGACGAGCAGGAATTAAGCTTGGGGATGCCTGATACGTCTCCAACGTATCTATAATTTTTTATTGATCCATGCTATATTATCTACTGTTTTGGACTATATTGGCCTTTATTTTCCACTTTTATATTATTTTTGGGACTAACCTATTATCAACGTGATTTTCTCATCAGATAAGACCCAGGAGACTTGGAACCTACATCAAGAAAGCCACGAGGCGGTCACGAGGGTGGAGGGCGCCCCCCTCCTAGGGCGCGCCCCCTGCCTCGTGGGCCCCTCGAAGCTCCACCGACGTACTCCTTCCTCCTATATATACCTACGTACCCCCAAACGATCAGAGACGGAGCCAAAAACCTAATTCCACCGCTGCAACCTTCTGTATCTACGAGATCCCATCTTGGGGCCTGTTCTGGAGATCCGCCGGAGAGGGCCATCATCACGGAGGGCTTCTACATCATCCTAGCCCCTCCTATGAAGTGTAAGTAGTTTATCTCAGACCTTCGGGTCCATAGTTAGTAGCTAGATGGCTTCTTCTCTCTTTTTGGATCTCAATACAATGTTCTCCCCCTCTCTCGTGGAGATCTATTCGATGTAATCTTCTTTTTGCGGTGTGTTTGTTGAGACCGATGAATTGTGGGTTTATGATCAAGTCTATCTATGAATAATATTTGAATCTTCTCTGAATTCTTTTATGTATGATTGGTTATCTTTGCAAGTCTCTTCGAATTATCAATTTGGTTTGTCCTACTAGATTGGTCTTTCTTGCAATGGAGAAGTGCTTAGCTTTGGGTTCAATCTTGCGGTGTCCTTTCCCAGTGACAGTAGGGGCAGCAAGGCACGTATTGTATTGTTGCCATCGAGGATAACAAGATGGGGTTTTTATCATATTGCATGAAACTATCCCTCTACATCATGTCATCTTGCTTAAGGTGTTACTCTGTTTTTAATTTAATACTCTAGATGCATGCTGGATAGCGGTCGATGAGTGGAGTAATAGTAGTATATGCAGGCAGGAGTCGGTCTACTTGTCTCGGACGTGATGCCTATATACATGATCATGCCTAGATATTCTCATAACTATGCTCAATTCTGTCAATTGCTCAACAGTAATTTGTTCACCCACCGTAGAATACTTATGCTCTTGAGAGAAGCCACTAGTGAAGCCTATGGCCCATGGGTCTATTCTCATCATATCAATCTCCATCACTTTATTATTTCTTTGCTTTTTACTTTGCCTTTTACTTTTCACTTTGTATCTCTATACCAAAAATACCAAAAATATTATCTATCATCTCTATCAGATCTCACTCCCGTAAGTGACCGTGAAGGGATTGACAACCCCTAATCGCGTTGGTTGCGTTGAGCTATTTGTTTTGTGTAGGTACGAGGGACTCGGGCGTAGCCTCCTACTGGATTGATACCTTGGTTCTCAAAAACTAAGGGAAATACTTACGCTACTTTGCTGCATCATCCTCTCCTCTTCGGGGAAATCCAACGCAGCGCTCAAGAGGTAGCAGGGAGCACCAGCCCCTTGTGGGCTGGTTAGCCTCCCTCCTATGGCCCATAAGGCCCATATCTTTCCCCGCGGTTTCCGGTAACCTCCCGGTACTCCGAAAAAAATGCCCGAATCACTCGGAACCATTCCAATGTCCGAATGCAGCCTTCCAATATATGAATCTTTACCTCTCGACCATTTAGAGACTCCTCGCCATGTCTGTGATCTCATCCGGGACTCCGAACAAACTTCGGTCATCAAATCACATAACTCATAGTACAAATCGTCATTGAACATTAAGCGTGCGGTCCCTACGGGTTCGAGAACTATGTAGACATGACCGAGATGCATCTCCAGTCAATAACCAATAGCGGAAGCTGGATGCTCATATTGGCTCCTATCTACGAAGATCTTTATCGGTCAAACCGCATAACAACATACATTATTCCCTTTGTCATCGGTATGTTACTTGCCCGAGATTCGATCGTCGGTATTATCATACCTAGTTCAATCTCATTAACGACAAGTCTCTTTACTCGTTTCGTAATGCATCATCCCGTGACTAACTCATTAGTCACATTGCTTGCAAGGCTTATAGTGATGTGCATTACCGAGAGGGCCCAAAGATACCTCTCCGATACACAGAGTGACAAATCCTAATCTCGATCTATGCCAACCCAACAAACACCTTCGGAGACATCTGTAGAGCATCTTTATAATCACCCAGTTATGTTGTGACGTTTGACAACACACAAGGTATTCCTTCGGTATTCGGGAGTTGCATAATCTCATAGTCAGAGGAACATGTATAAGTCATGATGAAAGCAATAGCAATAAAACTAAACGATCATTATGCTAAGCTAACGGATGGGTCTTGTCCATCACATCATTCTCTAATGATGTGATCCAGTTCATCAAATGACAACACATGTCTATGGTCAGGAAACATAACCATCTTTGATTAACGAGCTAGTCAAGTAGAGGCATACTAGGGACACTCTGTGTTTGTCTATGTATTCACACATGTACTAAGTTTCCGATTAATAAAATTCTAGCATGAATAATAAACATTTATCATGATATAAGGAAATATAAATAACAACTTTATTATTGCCTCTAGGGCATATTTCCTTCACATGAAAAATAATCACATTGCAGATTCACCAGATTAATTCAAGCCACATGAAAAACCCATTTATCCAAAGCAAGCATGATTAAGAACTACGAAATATAGCACTTGTATATGTTTCTCATGTATTAAGTGCAGCCAAATTCGATTTATTCCTCACATGCACACCAATACAAAATTCTACCCACAACAATTGGGCATCGCATTACAGAATTGAACCAGGCAGTTAACTAAACACCACAACAAATGAGCCAAACATTAACTGAGCACCACATTGCACAATATAACGTACTCCTAATAGAAGATCAGACAGTTAACCAAATCAACCATGCTTAACAACTTGGAAATATAGCAATTGTATTTGTTTCTCGTGTATTTAGTACAGCCAAATTCAATTTATTCCTCACATGGTATACAATAATATAATGCACCCACAACAATTGAACATCGCATTGCTGAATTCAACCAAACAGTTAACTAAACACCACAACAAATGAACCAAACATTAATTGAGCACCACATTGCACAATATAACGTACTCCTAATAGAAGACCAGACAGTTAACCAAACCAAGCACGCTTAACAACTTGGAAATATAGCAATTGTATTTGTTTCTCATGTATTTAGTATAGCCAAATTCAATTTATTTCTCACATGGTATACAATAACAGAATGCACCCACAACAATTGAACATCGCATTGCAAAATTGAACCAAACAGCCAACCACGTCGCGTCATCAGCGCATGAGGCGTCGACAGTGGCCTCGACGGCGAGGTGCTCCTCCAAGATCTGGGGTTCAACATGAATGGCAGCCATCACGACCGCATCCACGCTTGCGGCTGCGATTTGCTTCTCCGCTGCCAAATGCTCCTTGACCTGGCTATACTGCGCGCACCATGGCTTACGGTGGCGCTTATTTGGTGGATGGGTCGGTGATTTGGGTGGAAGGTGTCGCGCCAGCAGTCGGGGCATGTGGGATGTGGAAGGAGGAGGAGGATGGGGGTCTGGTGTGGATTACCTGCCTGGATAGGCGAGGCCAAGCAGCGTGAAGGAGGGCCGCCGGCGAGGAGGCGGCGCTGCAAGCAAGGAGTGAAGATTTCAACTTGGAAAGGAAGGCGGAAACATGGGAAATATGGCTTTTGGTAAGGGGGAGGTAGATATTTCCATGGAAGCCAAAAATTTGGAATCGCTCCAACGAAAAAACTGGCATGCAAAGTGTCATCATACACGGTCCATTATTCAGAACTGTGTACGATATGTGAACATCACAAACGATTCAGATAGCTTAACCCGTGTGTGATGAGTTTGAATGTCAAAAATTTTGGTTCAAATTTCCCTGGTTACAGTGGTCATCCACGTCATTGCATAATTTGGGTACACAAAAGAGACTACAGCACACCCACACTTCTTAATCGAGCAAGTTCAGCAATTAAACAGAGCTAGCTGACATAAACATTACTCTAACAAATTAAAGACCGGCGCTCTTAATTAAACAAAACAAAGAGTACTACTACGGCTGGTGCTCGTCAATCTTCGCCGCCGCCTCCATGTCCAACTCGCGCCCGATGCTCTCCTGGGGAAGGGGCTGTAACGCCCGGATAATTATGCTACAGTAATCCCATGCTAATCGTGCCATGACACCTCGGTTACTGTTATTAATCTCGCGATGGTTCAAAAACGATTCGAATTCAAATTTAAAATCAAGTCAAACAATTAAAGTTTTCAAAGTCAAAACTAAAATGTTCTTAATGTGACAAATAAATCATGGATATTATTGTTGGAGTAACAACATCTTTATAAAATATTTAAATACCCTAAAGTGATTAAAACAACATCAAAACAATTAGTTATACTCCTAATATATTTTACCAAATACTAAACAATTTTTATTCTGAGGTAAAACTTCTTAGAACAGTGGATTAATTTGGCACACTATTTTTGGAGCTATTGTCATAATTTAATAAACTAAAAATAATGTGTAACTAATATAAAATAGAAAAGAAAATAAATAAAATAAAATAAAAACTAAAACTAAAACCGGAAAAAAAGGGGGAGCAAGCCCCCCCCCCCCGGCCCTTTGGGCTTCGGCCCACCAGGCCATAACCCACCGGCCCAGCTGCGGCCAACCCCCCACTCCCCTTATCCCCAAACCCACTGAAACCCTAATCTACCCCACTCCCCACTCGCACCACTCCCCTCCGCTGGATCTGGATCGGGGCCAACCCCAGATCCCATCGGCTGTCGCCGCGCCGACCTCGCCGCCCCGCGCCAGGACGCCGCCGCCCGGAGCACGCCTTCCTCGCCGAACCGCCTCCTCCCCTGCGTCATCTCGTCCCCATCCCCCCACCCCGAGCATCCCCGAGCACGCGCCCTAGACCCTACGCCGCCCCGTGAGCTGCCCCTCCTCGCTCCCCTCTCTGCTCCTCGTGTCGCGCCTGAGCTCGCGCACGCTCCGCCAAGGCCTCCTTCCCGTGCGCGCCCACCGTGGCCGCGGCATCGTCCGCGCGCACGCGCCCGGCTCGCCCGCAGCCATCCCCGTCCGCACCCAGCCGCGGCCCCGCACGGCGGTCGCCACGCCCGACGTCGCGCGCCGCGCGCCCCTCGCGCGTCCAGGCCACGCGCCCGACCGCGCCTCCCCCCCGCTCCCTGCAGCTGCCGCTGTCGCCGACGGCCGCCTCTTCCCACGACCGCACGCGACCGCTCTCTGGCCCCGCCCACGGCTCACCACCCCAGCGCGCGCCGGCGACGCTCGCCGCCCTTCCTTCTCCTGCGTCGATCGCCCGCGGACCCCCCCTGCTACCGCGCTGCCGCGCCGCTCGCCGGCGACACCCCGCCGCGCCCTGGTCGCGCTCGTGCGCGTCCTCGCGCCGGCTTGCGCCCTGGCCTCGCCTCACCGCGCTCCGGCGCCACCTCCTGATGCCGCCAGCGCTACCCCTCGCCTCCGCTCGCCGTGGCCCCGGCTGGCCGCGCCAGTTGCCCCGCCGTCGTTGCCCCGGCGACCTCGTCCCGCCCTGCGGGCGAGAGCTCATTAGGGTGTTGGGGAACGTAGTAATTTCAAAAAAATTCCTACGCACACGCAAGATCATGGTGATGCATAGCAACGAGAGGGGAGAGTGTTGTCTACGTACCCTCGTAGACCGAAGCGGAAGCGTTTACACAACGTAGAGGAAGTAGTCGTACGTTCTCCTCGTGATCCAACCGATCACAGCACCGTTACTCCGGCACCTCCGAGTTCTTGGCACACGTTCAGCTCGATGACGATCCCCGGGCTCCGATCCAGCAAAGCGTCGGGGAAGAGTTCCGTCAGCACGACGGCGTGGTGACGATCTTGATGAGTTACCGGCGCAGGGCTTCGCCTAAGCACTGCAACGATATGACTGAGGTGGAATTTGGTGGAAGGGGGCACCGCACACGGCTAAGGAAAGATCTCAATGATCAATTGTGTGTCATGGTGTGCCCCCTGCCCCGGTATATAAAGGAGCAAGGGAGGGGGTGGCCGGCCTAGGGTTTGGCGCGCCAGGGTGTGGAGTCCTACTAGGTCTCCAAGTCCTAGTAGGAGTCCACCAAGAGGGGAGGAAGGGAGAAGGAATAGGAGGAGTAGGAAAGGTGGCCGGCCCCCTTTTCCCTAGTCCAATTCGGACCAGAGGGGAGGGGGGCGCAGCAGCCTTTTTCCTTTTCCCACTAAAGCCCATCAAGGCCCATTACTTCTCCCGTAATCCCGTAACTCCCCGATACTCCCGAAAATACCCGGATCACTCAGAACCTTTCCGATGTCCGAATATAGTCGTCCAATATATCGATCTTTACGTCTCGACCATTTCGAGACTCCTCGTCATGTCCCCGATCTCATCCGAGACTCCGAACTCCTTCGGTATATCAAAACTCATAAACTCATAATATAACTGTCATCGAAACCTTAAGCGTGCGGACCCTACGGTTCGAGAACAATGTAGACATGACCGAGACACATCTCCGGTCAATAACCAATAGCGGGACCTGGATGCCCATATTGGCTCCTACATATTCTGCGAAGATCTTTATCGGTCAGACCGCATAACAACATACGTTGTTCCCTTTGTCATCGGTATGTTACTTGCCCGAGATTCGATCGTCGGTATCCAATACCTAGTTCAATCTCGTTACTGGCAAGTCTCTTTACTCGTTCCGTAATACATCATCTCGCAACTAACTCATTGGTTGCAATGCTTGCAAGGCTTATGTGATGTGCATTACCGAGAGGGCCCAGAGATACCTCTCCGACAATCGGAGTGACAAATCCTAATCTCGAAATACGCCAACCCAACATGTACCTTCGGAGACACCTGTAGAGCACCTTTATAATCACCCAGTTACGTTGTGATGTTTGGTAGCACACAAAGTGTTCCTATGGTAAACGGGAGTTGCATAATCTCATAGTTAAAGGAACATGTATAAGTCATGGATAAAAGCAATAGCAACATACTAAACGATCGGGTGCTATGCTAATGGAATGGGTCATGTCAATCAGATCATTCAACTAATGATGTGATCTCGTTAATCAAATAACAACTCTTTGTTCATGGTTAGGAAACATAACCATCTTTGATTAATGAGCTAGTCAAGTAGAGGCATACTAGTGACACTCTGTTTGTCTATGTATTCACACATGTATTATGTTTCCAGTTAATACAATTCTAGCATGAATAATAAACATTTATCATGATATAAGGAAATTAATAATAACTTTACTATTGCCTCTAGGGCATATTTCCTTCAGTCTCCCACTTGCACTAGAGTCAATAATCTAGATCACATCACCATATGATTAACATCAATAGTTCACATCATCATGTGATTAACACCCATAGTTCACATCGCTATGTGACCGACACCCAAAGCGTTTACTAGATTCAGTAATCTAGTTTACATCGCTATGTAATTAACACCCAAAGAGTACTAAGGTGTGATCATGTTTTGCTTGTGAGAGAATCTTAGTCAACGGGTCTGCTACATTCAGATCCGCATGTACTTTGCAAATTTCTATGTCAACAATGCTCTGCATGGAGCTACTCTAGCTAATTGCTCCCACTTTCAATATGTATCCAGATTGAGACTTTAGAGTCATCTGGATCAGTGTCAAAACTTGCATCGACGTAACTCTTTACGACGAACCTTTTTGTCACCTCCATAATCGAGAAACATATCCTTATTCCACTAAGGATAATTTTGACCGACGTCCAGTGATCTACTCCTAGATCACTATTGTACTCCCGTGCCAATCTCAGGGTAGGGTATACAATAGGTCTGGTACACAGCATGGCATACTTTATAGAACCTATGGCCAAAGCATAGGGAATGACTTTCATTCTCTTTCTATCTTCTGCCGTGGTCGGGCTTTGAGTCTTACTCAAGTTCACACCTTGTAATACAGGCAAGAACTCTTTCTTTGACTGTTCCATTTTGAACTACTTCAAAAAAATTTCAAGGTATGTACTTATTGAAAAACTTATCAAGCGTCTTGATCTATCTCTATAGATCTTGATGCTCAATATGTAAGCCGCTTCACCGAGGTCCTTCTTTGAAAAACTCCTTTCAAATACTCCTTTATGCTTTACAGAATAATTCTACATTATTTCCGATCAATAATATGTCATTTACATATACTTATCAGAAATGCTGTAGTGCTCCCACTCACTTTCTTGTAAATACAGGCTTCACCGCAAGTCTGTATAAAACTATATGCTTTGATCAACTTATCAAAGCGTATATTCCAACTCTGAGATGCTTGCACCAGTCCATAGATGGATCGCTGGAGCTTGCATATTTTGTTAACACCTTCAGGATCGACAAAACCTTCTAGTTGCATCGTATACAACTCTTCTTTAATAAATCCATTAAGGAATGTAGTTTTGTTTATCCATTTGCCGGATTTCATAAAATGCGGCAATTGCTAACATGATTCGAACAGACTTAAGCATAGATACGAGTGAGAAACTCTCATCGTAGTCAACACCTTGAACTTGTCGAAAACCTTTTGCGACAATTCTAGCTTTGTAGATAGTAACACTACTATCAGTGTCCGTCTTCCTCTTCAAGATCCATTTATTTTCTTTGGCTTGCCGATCATCGGGCAAATCCATCAAAGTCCATACTTTGTTCTCATACATGGATCATATCTCAGATTTCATGGCCTCTAACCATTTCGAGGAATCTGGGCTCATCATCGCTTCCTCATAGTTCGCAAGTTCGTCATGGTCTAGTAACATGACTTCCAGAACAGGATTACCGTACCACTCTAGTGCGGATCTCACTCTAGTTTACTTACGAGATTCGGTAGTAACTTGATCTTGAAGTTACATGATCATCATCTTTAGCTTCCTTACTAATTGGTGTAGTAGTCACAAGAACAGATTTCTGTGATGAACTACTTTCCAATAAGGGAGAAGGTATAATTACCTTATCAAGTTTTCTACTTTCCTCCCACTCACTTCTTTCGAGAGAATCTCCTTCTCTAGAAAGGATCCATTCTCAGCAACGAATATCTTGCCTTCGGATCTGTGATAGAAGGTGTAGCCAACAGTCTCCTTTGGGTACCTATGAAGACACATTTCTCCGATTTGGGTTTGAGCTTATCAGGATGAAACTTTTTCACATAAGCATCGTAACCCCAAACTTTAAGAAACGACAACTTTGGTTTCTTGCCAAACCACAGTTTATTTTGTGTCGTCTCAACGGACTTTAGATGGTGCCCCTTTTAACGTGAATGCAACTGTCTCTAATGCATGATCCCAAAATGATATTGGTAAATCGGTAAGAAACATCATAGATTGTACTATATCCAATAAAGTACGGTTATGACGTTCGGACACACCATTATGCTGTGGTGTTCCAGGTGGCATGAATTTGTGAAACTATTCCACATTGTTTTAATTGAAGACCAAACTCGTAACTCAAATATTTGTCTCCGCGATCAAATCGTAGAAACTTTATTTTCTTGTCACGATGATTTTCACTTCACTCTAAAATTCTTTGAACTTTTCAAACGTTTCAGACTTATGTTTCATCAAGTAGATATACCCATATCTGCTCAAATCATCTGTGAAGGTTAGAAAATAATGATACTTGTCGCGAGCCTTAATATTCATCGGACCATATACATCAGTATGTATGATTTCCAACAAATCTGTTGCTTGCTCCATTGTTCCGGAGAACGGCGTTTTAGTCATCTTGCCCAAGAGGCATGGTTCGCAAGCATCAAGTGATTCATAATCAAGTGATTCCAAAATCCCATCAGCATGGAGTTTCTTCATGCGCTTTACACCAATATGACCTAAACGGCAGTGCCACAAATAGGTTGCACTATCATTATTAACTTCGCATCTTTTTGGTTTCAATATTATGAATATGTGTATCACTACGATCGAGATCCAATGAACTATTTTCATTGGTGTGTATGACCATAGAAGGTTTTATTCATGTAAACAGAACAACAATTGTTCTCTAACTTAAATGAATAACTGTATTGCAATTAACATGATCAAATCATATTCATGCTCAACGCAAACACCAAATAACACTTATTTAGTTTCAACACTAATCCCGAAAGTATAGGGAGTGTGTGATGATGATCATATCAATCTTGGAACCACTTCCAACACACATCGTCACCTTGCCCTTTAACTAGTCTTTGTTCATTCTGCAACTCCCGTTTCGAGTTACTAAATTTTAGCAACTGAACTAGTACCAAATACTGAGGGGTTGCTATGAACACTAGTAAAGTACACATCAATAACATGTATATCAAATATACTTATGTTCACTTTGCCATCCTTCTTATCCGCCAATCACTTGGGGTAGTTCTGCTTCCAGTGACCAGTCCCTTTGCAGTAGAAGCACTTAGTCTCAGGCTTAGGACCATACTTGGGCTTTTTCACTTGAGCAGCAACTTGCTTGCCGTTCTTCTTGAAGTTCCCCTTCTTTCCTTTTGCCCTTTTCTTGAAACTAGTGATCTTGTCAACCATCAACACTTGATGTTTTTCTTTGATTTCTACCTTCGCTGATTTTAGCATCGCGAAGAGCTTGGGAATATTTTCCGTTATCCCTTGCATTTTATAGTTCATCACGAAGTTCTACTAACTTGGTGATGGTGACTAGAGAATTCTGTCAATCACTATCTTATCTGGAAGATTAACTCCCACTTGATTCAAGCGATTGTAGTACCCAGACAATCTGAGCACATGCTCACTAGTTGAGCGATTCTCCTCCATCTTTTAGCTATAGAACTTGTTGGAGACTTCATATCTCTCAACTCGGGTATTTGCTTGAAATATTAACTTCAACTCCTAGAACATCTCATATGCTCCATGACGTTCAAAACGTCTTTGAAGTCCTGATTCTAAGCAGTTAAGCATGGTGCACTAAACTATTAAGTAGTCATCATATTGAGCTAGCAAAACGTTCATAATGTCTGCATCTGCTCCTGCAATAGGTCCGTCACCTAGCGGTGCATCAAGGACATAATTCTTCTGTGCAGCAATGAGGATAAACCTCAGATCACGGATCCAATCCGCATCATTGCTACTAACATTTTTCAACACAATTTTCTCTAGGAACATATCAAAATAAACACAGGGAAGCAACAACGCGAGCTATTGATCTACAACATAGATATGCTAATACTACCAGGACTAATGTTCATGATAATATTAAAGTTCAATTAATCATATTACTTAAGAACTCCCACTTAGATAGACATCCCTCTAATCTTCTAAGTGATCACGTGATCCAAATCAACTAAACCATGTCCGATCATCACGTGAGATGGAGTAGTTTCAATGGTGAACATCACTATGTTGATCATATCTACTATATGATTCACGCTCGACCTTTCGGTCTCTGTGTTCCGAGGCCATATCTGTTATATGCTAGGCTCGTCAAGTATAACCTGAGTATTCCGCGTGTGCAACTGTTTTGCACCCGTTGTATTTGAACGTAGAGCCTATCACACCCGATAATCATGTGGTGTCTCAGCACGAAGAACTTTCGCAACAGTGCATACTCAGGGAGAACACTTCTTGATAATTTAGTGAGAGATCATCTTATAATGCTACCGTCAATCAAAGCAAGATAAGATGCATAAAAGGATAAACATCACATGCAATCAATATAAGTGATATGATATGGCCATCATCATCTCATGCTTGTGATCTCCATCTTCGAAGCACCGTCATGATCACCATCGTCACCGGCGCGACACCTTGATCTCCATCGTAGCATCGTTGTCGTCTCGCCAATCTTATGCTTCAACGACTATCACTACCGCTTAGTAATAAAGTAAAGCATTACATCGCGATTGCATTGCATACAATAAAGCGACAACCATATGGCTCCTGCCAGTTGCCGATAACTCGGTTACAAAACATGATCATCTCATACAATAAAATTTAGCATCATGTCTTGACCATATCACATCACAACATGCCCTGCAAAAACAAGTTAGACGTCCTCTACTTTGTTGTTGCAAGTTTTACGTGGCTGCTACGGGCTTAAGCAAGAACTCATCTTACCTACGCATCAAAACCACAACGATAGTTTGTCAAATAGACTCCGTTTTAACCTTCTCAAGGACCGGGCGTAGCCACACTCGGTTCAACTAAAGTTGGAGAGACAGTCTTCCGCAAGCCATCTATGTGCAAAGCACGTCGAGGGAACCGGTCTCGCGTAAGAGTACGCGTAAGGTTGGTCCGGATCGTCTCGTCCAACAATACCGCTGAACCAAAGTATGACATGCTGGTAGGCAGTATGACTTGTATCGTCCACAACTCACTTGTGTTCTACTCGTGCAAATAACATCAAACCATAAAAACCTAGGCTCGGATGCCACTGTTGGGGAACGTAGTAATTTCAAAAAAATTCCTACGCACACGCAAGATCATGGTGATGCATAGCAACGAGAGGGGAGAGTGTTGTCTACGTACCCTCGTAGACCGAAGCGGAAGCGTTGACACAACGTAGAGGAAGTAGTCGTACGTTCTCCTCGTGATCCAACCGATCACAGCACCGTTACTCCGGCACCTCCGAGTTCTTGGCACACGTTCAGCTCGATGACGATCCCCGGGCTCCGATCCAGCAAAGCGTCGGGGAAGAGTTCCGTCAGCACGACGGCGTGGTGACGATCTTGATGAGTTACCGGCGCAGGGCTTCGCCTAAGCACTGCAACGATATGACTGAGGTGGAATTTGGTGGAAGGGGGCACCGCACACGGCTAAGGAAAGATCTCAATGATCAATTGTGTGTCATGGTGTGCCCCCTGCCCCGGTATATAAAGGAGCAAGGGAGGGGGTGGCCGGCCTAGGGTTTGGCGCGCCAGGGTGTGGAGTCCTACTAGGTCTCCAAGTCCTAGTAGGAGTCCACCAAGAGGGGAGGAAGGGAGAAGGAATAGGAGGAGTAGGAAAGGTGGCCGGCCCCCTTTTCCCTAGTCCAATTCGGACCAGAGGGGAGGGGGCGCAGCAGCCTTTTTCCTTTTCCCACTAAAGCCCATCAAGGCCCATTACTTCTCCCGTAATCCCGTAACTCCCCGATACTCCCGAAAATACCCGGATCACTCAGAACCTTTCCGATGTCCGAATATAGTCGTCCAATATATCGATCTTTACGTCTCGACCATTTCGAGACTCCTCGTCATGTCCCCGATCTCATCCGAGACTCCGAACTCCTTCGGTATATCAAAACTCATAAACTCATAATATAACTGTCATCGAAACCTTAAGCGTGCGGACCCTACGGTTCGAGAACAATGTAGACATGACCGAGACACATCTCCGGTCAATAACCAATAGCGGGACCTGGATGCCCATATTGGCTCCTACATATTCTGCGAAGATCTTTATCGGTCAGACCGCATAACAACATACGTTGTTCCCTTTGTCATCGGTATGTTACTTGCCCGAGATTCGATCGTCGGTATCCAATACCTAGTTCAATCTCGTTACTGGCAAGTCTCTTTACTCGTTCCGTAATACATCATCTCGCAACTAACTCATTGGTTGCAATGCTTGCAAGGCTTATGTGATGTGCATTACCGAGAGGGCCCAGAGATACCTCTCCGACAATCGGAGTGACAAATCCTAATCTCGAAATACGCCAACCCAACATGTACCTTCGGAGACACCTGTAGAGCACCTTTATAATCACCCAGTTACGTTGTGACGTTTGGTAGCACACAAAGTGTTCCTATGGTAAACGGGAGTTGCATAATCTCATAGTTAAAGGAACATGTATAAGTCATGGATAAAAGCAATAGCAACATACTAAACGATCGGGTGCTATGCTAATGGAATGGGTCATGTCAATCAGATCATTCAACTAATGACGTGATCTCGTTAATCAAATAACAACTCTTTGTTCATGGTTAGGAAACATAACCATCTTTGATTAATGAGCTAGTCAAGTAGAGGCATACTAGTGACACTCTGTTTGTCTATGTATTCACACATGTATTATGTTTCCAGTTAATACAATTCTAGCATAAATAATAAACATTTATCATGATATAAGGAAATAAATAATAACTTTATTATTGCCTCTAGGGCATATTTCCTTCATAGGGTGCGCCCGCACCCGCTGGGCCAAACCCGCCAAGGCCTCTGTGCCACAGACAAACGGGGCCTAGCCCCTGGAACGTTAAAAAAAAGGGAATTTAAAAAAAAATTATTAATTAAGTAAGTAATTAATTAATTAACTTAATTAATCCTGTTTAGTTAAACTAATTAAACTTGATTAACCTAAATATCTAATTAACCTAACTAATCTGTTAGTTAGGATGGTGTGTCAATGACAGGTGGGTCCCACTGGACCCACATGTCAGAATGACCCAGTCAACTCTGTTGACTGCTGATGTCAGCATGACATCATGCTGATGTCATAAATCTAATTTCGAATTAAATTAATTAAATAAATTCTAAAAATGATTTAAAACTTTAGAAAATCATATCTTTTAATCCGTAACTCGGATTAAAATATTTTCAACATGAAAGTTGCTCAGAACGACAAGACGAACCCGGATAGGCAGCCCGTTCGTCCGCCACACATTCCTAACATATCAAACTCGCAACTTTTCCCCTCCGGCTCCTTTGCCCAAAAACGCGAAACACCGGGGATACTTTCCCGGTTGTTTCCCCCCTTCACCGGTATCACCGCATACCGCGTTAGGGCACCTCTAACGCCGTTACTTGTCATGTCATGCATCACTATGCATCTGCTTGCTTAAATATTTATTGTTTCTCCCCCCTCTTCTCTCGCTAGACACCGAGACCGACGCTGCTGCTGCCCCGTTCGACTACGGAGTTGACGACCCCTCTCTCTTGCCAGAGCAACCAGGCAAGCCCCCCCCCCCCTTGATCACCAGATATCGCCTACTCTCCTCTATACTGCTTGCATTAGAGTAGTGTAGCATGTTACTGCTTTCGTTATTCCTATCCTGATGCATAGCCTATCTTTGATACTGCTGTTGATACATTTACCTGCAATCCTACTTGCTTAGTATAGGATGCTAGTGTTCCATCAGTGGCCCCTCACTCTTATCCGTCTGCCATGCTATACTACTGGGCCGTGATCACTTCGGGAAGTGATCGCGGACACATACTATATACTTTACACTGTTACATTATCTGTGATACTGTTCGGAGTTGGGGGCTGAAGGGGCTGGTGGTTCCACCCAGGTAGTGGTGGGCCTGGGTTCCCGACAGCCCCTGACTGTTACTTTGTGGCGGAGCGACAGGGCAGGTTAGAGACCACCTAGGAGAGAGGTGGGCCTGGCCCTGTCGGCGTTCGCGGTTACTTAACGCGCTTAACGAGATCTGGGTATTTGATCTGAGTCTGGCCATTTGGTCTATACGCACTAACCATCTACGCGGGAGTAGTTATGGGTATCCCGACGTCGTGGTATCAGCCGAAGCACTTTTGACGTCAGCGACTGAGTGGCGCGCGCCGCATTGGATCGTAAGCTCGCTCTTGTATTAAGGGGGCTAGATCTGCTTCCGGCCGCGTTCGCAACGTGCAGGTGTGCTCAGGGCGATGGGCCCAGACCCCTGCGCGCTTAGGTTTAGACCGGCGTGCTGACCTCTCTGTTGTGCTTAGGTGGGGCTGCGACGTGTTGATCTTCCGCGGCCGGGCATGACCCAGAAAAGTGTGTCCGGCCAAATGGGATCAAGCGTGTTGGGCTATGTGGTGCACCCCTGCAGGGAAGTTTATCTATTCGAATAGCCGTGTCCCTCGGTAAAAGGACGACCCGGAGTTGTACCTTGACCTTATGACAACTAGAACCGGATACTTAATAAAACACACCCTTCCAAGTGCCAGATACAACCTGGTGATCGCTCTCCAACAGGGCATCGAGGAGGGGATTGCCGGGTAGGATTATGCTATACGATGCTACTTGGAGGACTTCAGTCTACTCTCTTCTATATGCTGCAAGACGGAGGCTTCCAGAAGCGTAGTCTTCGACAGGATTAGATATCCCCCTCTTATTCTGGCATTCTGCAGTTCAGTCCACCGATATGGCCCTTTACACATATATCCATGCATATGTAGTGTAGCTCCTTGCTTGCGAGTACTTTGGATGAGTACTCACGGTTGCCTTTCTTCTCCCCTTTCCCCCTTTCCCTTCTACCCGGTTGCCGCAACCAGACGATGGAGCCCAGGATCCAGACGCCACCGTCGACGACGACTCCTACTACTCTGGAGGTGCCTACTACTACGTGCAGCCCGCTGACGACGACCAGGAGTAGTTAGGAGGATCCCAGGCAGGAGGCCTGCGCCTCATTCGATCTGTATCCCATTTTGTGCTAGCCTTCTTAAGGCAAACTTGTTTAACTTATGTCTGTACTCAGATATTGTTGCTTCCGCTGACTCGTCTATGATCGAGCACTTGTATTCGAGCCCTCGAGGCCCCTGGCTTGTTTTATGATGCTTGTACGACTTATTTTTATTTGTAGAGTTGTGTTGTGATATCTTCCCGTGAGTCCCTGATCTTGATCGTACACATTTGCGTGCATGATTAGTGTACGATTGAATCGGGGGCGTCACAAGTTGGTATTAGAGCCGACTGCCTGTAGGAATCCCCCTTCCACACTCCTTGGCCGAAGTCGAGTCTAGACATTACAAAAACTTTTAATAACTTGGCTGTGTGCCTTACGGGCCCACGTCGCCCTCGGGTGGTACTAGGATCTTTTACTCCTCGACCTTTACTCTGGGACTCTAAACTCTCTTCTACTCGGGTTAAACGAATTTACTAACTCTGACACTAGGATCCCGTGACGACATTCACCCCAAAGTTGGATAAAAGCCATAGTTATTCCTTAGTATAGTTGTTTTGCACAATTTCCACACTGTCATTTGACTCCTTTGAAACATCTTTGTTTTCAGATGGAACCCACGAGGCAGGTCGTGCGCCACACGGCGGCCATTGGTGCCTCGGGATCACCGGCCGTGCTAGCTGAGATGATGACCTATCTGGGTTATCGCTGGCACCTCGAGTACACCGTCACTGAGGAGTACCAGGACTTTAACCAGGAGCAGTACCGTGCCACCGTCCACCTCTACTCTCGGGAGTATGACTCCACTACAGTGCTGCACACCGCTTATGGTGTTGGAGTGACCATCGATATGGCAGTTCACGATGCTGCCTATGCTGCGCTGACACGCCTTCGTAGGGAGTACCGGGAGTTGGACACCTCCCCCTTCAGGCACATTGCTATCGCATCTGATATTGGTGCGGAGGGTTACTACACTGCTGCCTACTCCACTGTCACCCGCGAGCCCTTCCACCATCAGAACTTTGTTCTGCATGCTGATGGGCTGGATCGAGCTAACCGAGCTCTTCGCCACAAGTTGTACACCACTCGTCAGCACCTCTACCGTGCTTTGACGATGTTGCACCCCTTTGTTGGATCTGGGGAGCTGCCGCGTTCTGCTATCTACCCAGCTAGGACCGTGATGCCCCGGGGTGTTGGTTGGCCAGAGGTGGGAGGCTACTCTCCCGCACTTGGTCCACTTCTGCCGCTAGAGCGTCGGGTTCAGCACCAGAGCACCCGTGGACCCCAGGTTGCCGACGTGGTGTACCCGTTGCCACACTACCAGCTTTCAGGCTACACCTACCTCCGCAGTGTCGTGTGGGACTGATGAAGACTTGCTTGCTTATGTTAGATGCATTCACCGCGAGCCTGCGTGCCGCCTATGATGTCTTAGTCTATGTACTGAACTCTGGGTACCGAACCCTATGCATGATCTCTTTTGTAAGATGTGCCGACTATTATGTGGTATCTATCGTGCTGCTTTCATTATGCATGTTTCGTCTTGAATGATTCTTGTCTTTGCAAATATTCTCAAATGCTGAACTACCCCTGTTATATATTAGCAGGATGGTTAGACCAGGTGGTCGTGGTCGGGGTGGCAACTTCCCACCACCGCCTGAGTACATGGCTGGTATGATCCAACAGCTTGAGATGAATCGCCGGTTCATGGAGAACATGATGGCTTAGTTTCCTCGCCCCAATATGAACCAGCAGCCAAACACAGTAACTCTGCAGGATTTCATGCGCCTGAACCCAACTGTGTACCGCGGCTCAACTCAGCCTCTGGACGCTGATGACTGGCTCCGCGACATCACCTATGAGATGGAGTCTGCTGATGTAGCCCCTGCCAGCTATGTCACGTTTGCTTCCTTCTTCCTGAAGGGACCCGCAGCTCAATGGTGGGACAGCCACAGGCATACTCTGCCAGTTGGAACAATCATCACCTGGCCAGACTTCCAAGCTGCTTTCCGTGCCCGCTTCATTCCTCAGGGAGTCATGGACCGGAAGAAGCGTGAGTTCCGCAGCCTCATCCAAGGCAACAAAACTGTTGAAGCTTATCAGCGGGAGTTTTTGGACTTGTCCCGCTATGCTGAAGAGGACATTGCTACTGATGCACGTAGACAGGAGAAGTTCCATGACGGCCTTCAAGCTGACATCAAGCTCGCACTTCTAGTGCACGACTTTGCTGATTTCGCCACCTTGGTGAACAAAGCCATCAACGTCGAAACTGGTCTGCAGGAATACCAGAGCTCTCACAGGCGCAGCCGTGACACGGGCTCATCTTCGGGCCCGTCCTCCCAGAAGCGCAGGATATGGATTCCCAACAGCATGTACCAGCCGAATGCACCTGCCCCAAGGCAGTCCTATGCTGCACCTCGTCTGCCTACTGCTCCTGCTAGGCAGCCAAGACTTCCAGCTCCACCGCCCCAAGCCCATGTTCCCACTCCCACTAATGGCCTGTGCTACAAGTGTGGTCAACCAGGTCACCGTGCTAGGGATTGCAATCAGAATCAGTTGGCCCTTCCTGCAGTTGGCCGTGGAAACAATCAGAACCACAACAACAATGCCAAGTCTTATGGTCGTGTTCATGCCAACCACGTTGATCTGAACGAAGCTCAAGACCAGCCTGCTACTGTGATGGGTACACTCCTCGTAAATTCAGTACCTGCATCTGTTTTATTCGATACAGGAGCATCGCATTCATTCATGTCAGAAGATTTTGCATTCAAGCATGGCATTAAATACGAGGAGATGAACACTTCGGTAGTGGTAAAAACCCCCGTGGGACAATGTCAAACCTCCATGGTTGGCGTCGACGTCCCCGTGGAAATCGAAGGGCTGGAATTCTATGCCTCGCCCATTTTCCTGAAGACGTCTAACATCGACCTCATTCTGGGGATGGATTGGTTGAAAGCGCATACCGCTTCCATAGTTTGCGCTACTAAGACCGTCCATCTGCTACACCCTTCAGATGAAATAGTTACGTACCAGGCTCACTTGGTGCAAGATGCCGAGGCACGGCTTTATGCCTTGAACGCATTGAACGCTGCAGCACTCGAGGGCATTGAAAACATTCCCATCGTGCGTGACTTCCTCGACGTCTTTCCTGAAGAACTTCCAGGGATTCCCCCTGCTAGAGCTGTCGAATTCGTCATCGACTTGAAACCAGGCACCACTCCTATTGCCAAGCGGCCCTACAAAATGCCGCCGCATGAACTCCTTGAGCTTAAGGAGGAAATCGACAAATCTCTTCAAAATGGTTTCATTCGCCCAAGTTGCTCTCCTTGGGGAGCACCTTCTCTCTTTTTCAAGAAGAAGGATGGGACAAACCGACTGGTCCAAGACTACCGTCCTATTAACCAAGCTACCATTCAAAACAAGTATCCTCTTCCTCGGATCAATGATCTGTATGATCAACTGGTTGGTTCATCAGTGTTCTCTAAACTCAACTTGAGGTTGGGTTACCACCAGATCCGTGTTCGTGAAGAGGATATCCCAAAGACCGCCTTTGTGACTCGATATGGTTCATACGAGTACACGGTCATGTCATTTGGCTTAACCAATGCCCCAGCCACCTTCTCTCGCCTGATGAACTATATATTCATGGATTACCTCGACAAGTTCATCGTGGTTTATCTGGATGATATCCTGGTATTTTCCAAGAACGAAGAAGAACATGCTGAACATCTTCGTCTTGTGCTGGAAAAGCTACAAGAGCATCAGCTGTATCCCAAGTTCTCTAAATGTGAATTCTGGCTTCCTGAAGTAACCTATCTTGGACATGTCATCTCTAAGGATGGTATTGCCGTTAACCCTGAACGAGTTCAGGCTATTCTTGATTGGACTCCTCCGAAGAATGTCAAGCAAGTCAGAAGTTTTCTCGGTATCGCCAGCTATTGCCGTTGATTCGTCGAGAACTTCTCCAAGATTGCCAGGCCTCTGACTAACTTGTTGCATAAGGGCGTCAAGTTCCAATGGACAGACAAATGTCAAGAAAGCTTCCAGGCACTCAAGGACAAGTTGACTTCTACCCCAGTGCTAGCTCCACCTGATACAAAGAAGGACTTCGTCATTTACTGCGACGCTTCCCGTCAAGGATTAGGCTGTGTCCTAATGCAAGAGCGCAGAGTGATTGCCTATGCCTCTCGTCAATTGCACCCTCATGAAGAGAACTATCCAGTTCACGACCTCGAGCTTGCTGCTGTCATTCATGCACTGAAGCAGTGGCGGAATTACCTTCTCGGTAATCGTTGCGAGATATTCACTGACCATCAAAGTCTGAAGTATTTGTTTACTCAGCCAGATCTGAACCTCCGTCAGCAGAGATGGATGGAGACTGTAGCAGACTTTGACTTGGGTATTTCCTATACACCAGGCAAGGCTAATGTAATGGCAGATGCCTTGAGCCGCAAGTCTTACTGCAACCACCTCCAGGTTCATAAAGTTCAGCCCTCGCTTGTTGAAGATTTCAGAAAGCTGAACCTCCATATTGTTCCTCCGGGTGCACTCGCTCCCCCTCCTGAGGAGTTTCAGAAGATGAACCTCCGTGTTATTCCCCAGGGTTCCCTCTATACCCTGCTTGTCGAACCCGATCTCGTGAGCTCCATCAAGACAATACAGGGATACGACTCTGAAGTCCACAAGATTAAGCGCGACCTCAAGAAAGGAAAGCCCTCATACTTCACTATTGCTGGTGATGGCGCCTTGTACTTCAAAGGCCGCCTAGTGGTGCCGTGTAAGAGGGAAAACCTGAATATGACTCGGAAAGTTATGAAAGAAGCTCATGATACGCCTCTATGTATCCATCCTGGTAGTACTAAGATGTACCAGGACATTCGTCAAAGATTCTGGTGGTCTATTATGAAGCAAGACATTGCTCGCTATGTTGCCGAGTGTGACGTTTGCCGTCGTATCAAAGCAGAACATCAAAGGCCTGCTGGAACTCTGCAACCTATCTCTATTCCTGAATGGAAATGGGACCATGTTGAAATGGACTTCGTCACTGGTTTTCCCAAATCACAGAAAGGTAATGATGCTATTTTTGTCGTCATTGACCGCTTTCTAAAGTTGCACATTTTCTGGCGGTCAAGGAAACTATCACTGCTAGTCAGCTCGCAACTCTCTATATGTCCAGAATTGTTTCACTTCACGGTATTCCACTGGTTATCAGTTTGGACCGTGGCAGCTTATTCACTTCAAGATTCTGGGCAAGTTTCCAAGAAGCTATGGGAACTCACTTATCTTTCAGTACTGCGTTTCATCCGCAGTCACAAGGGCAAGTTGAACGTGTCAACCAAGTTCTCGAAGACATGCTTCGAGCTTGTGTTATTTCCTTCGGCAAGAAATGGGAGGAATCTCTCATGTATGCTGAGTTCTCTTATAATAATAGCTATCAAGCTAGTCTGAAGATGGCCCGCTTCGAAGTGTTATATGGACGAAAGTGTCGAACCCCTCTGAACTGGTCAGAAACTGGGGAACGTCCACTCTTTGGTCCGGATATTATCCAACATGCCGAAGAACAAGTCCGCATTATTCACGAGAATCTCAAGACTGCTCAGTCACGCCAAAAGAGTAATTATGACCGCCATCATAAAGACATGGTCTATCAACCTGGCGAAAAGGCCTATCTTCGAGTTACACCAATGAAGGGTGCACACCGCTTCGGGATCAAAGGAAAGCTAGCTCCCCGCTATATTGGTCCTTTCACTATTCTCGAGAGGCGTGGAAAAGTGGCATATCAACTGGACCTTCCGTCAAACCTTTCTCAGGTTCACGATGTGTTCCACGTGTCACAACTCCGACGCTGCTTCAAGGACCCAATCCGAGCAGTGGATCATGAAGTGCTCGAATTGCAACATGACCTCTCCTATAAAGAGCATCTGGTCCACATTCTTGACCAAGCTGAACGCCGCACTCGTCAGAAGGCGATCAAGTTCCTCAAAGTCCAGTGGTCGCACCATTCTGAAGATGAAGCCACCTGGGAACGCAAGGATCGCCTGCGGGATGAATACCCCGCACTGTTCCCTACTACCTCCTAATCTCGGGACGAGATTTCTTATAGTGGAGGAGATTTGTAACGCCCGGATAATCATGCTACAATAATCCCACGCTAATCGTGCCATGACACCTCGGTTACTGTTATTAATCTCGCGATGCTTCAAAAACGATTCGAATTCAAATTTAAAATCAAGTCAAACAATTAAAGTTTTCAAAGTCAAAACTAAAATGTTCTTAATGTGACAAATAAATCATGGATATTATTGTTGGAGTAACAACATCTTTATAAAATATTTAAATACCCTAAAGTGATTAAAACAACATCAAAACAATTAGTTATACTCCTAATATATTTTACCAAATACTAAACAATTTTTATTCTGAGGTAAAACTTCTTAGAACAGTGGATTAATTTGGCACACTATTTTTGGAGCTATTGTCGTAAATTAATAAACTAAAATAATGTGTAACTAATATAAAACAGAAAACAAAATAAATAAAAGAAAAGAAAAACTAAAACTAAAACCGGAAAAAAAGGGGGGAGCAAGCCCCCCCCCCCCCCGGCCCTTTGGGCTTCGGCCCACCAGGCCGCAACCCACCGGCCCAGCTGCGGCCAACCCCCCACTCCCCTTATCCCCAAACCCACCGAAACCCTAATCTACCCCACTCCCCACTCGCACCACTCCCCCCAGCTGGATCTGGATCGGGGCCAACCCCCGATCCCATCGCCCGTCGCCGCGCCGACCTCGCCGCCCCGCGCCAGGACGCCGCCGCCCGGAGCATGCCTTCCTCGCCGAACCGCCTCCTCCCCTGCGTCGTCTCGTCCCCATCCCCCCACCCCGAGCATCCCCGAGCACGCGCCCTAGACCCTACGCCGCCCCGTGAGCTGCCCCTCCTCGCTCCCCTCTCTGCTCCTCGTGTCGCGCCCGAGCTCGCGCACGCTCCGCCGCGGCCTCCTCCTCGTGCGTGCCCACCGTGGCCGCGGCATCTTACGCGCGCACGCGCCCAGCTCGCCCGCAGCCATCCCCGTCCGCACCCAGCCGAGGCCCCGCACGGCGGTCGCCACGCCCGACGACGCGCGCCGCTCGCCCCTCGCGCGTCCAGGCCACGTGCCCGGCCGCGCCTCCCCCTGCTCCCTGCTGCTGCCGCTGTCGCCGGCGGCCGCCTCTGCCCACGACCGCACGCGACCGCTCTCTGGCCTCGCCCACGGCTCACCACCCCAGCGCGCGCGCCGGCGACGCTCGCCGCCCTGCCTTCTCCTGCGCCGATCGCCTGCGGACCCCCCTGCTACCGCGCTGCCACGCCGCTCGCCGGCGACACCCCGCCACGCCCTGGTCGCGCTCGTGCTCGTCCTCGCGCCGGCTTGCGCCCTGGCCTCGCCTGACCACGCTCCGGCGCCACCTCCTGATGCCGCCAGCGCTACCCCTCGCCTCCGCTCGCCGTGGCCCCGGCTGGCCGCGCCAGTTGCCCCGCCGTCGTTGCCCCGGTGGCCTCGTCCCGCCCTGCGGGCGAGAGCTCGTTAGGGTGCGCTCGCACCCGCTGGGCCAAACCCGCCAAGGCCTCTGTGCCACAGACAAACGGGGCCCAGCCCGTGGAACGTTAAAAAAAAGGGAATTTAAAAAAATTAAAATAAATATGTAATAAAAATAATTATTAATTAATTAATTTAGTAATTAATTAATTAACTTAATTAATCTTGTTTAGTTAAACTAATTAAACTTGATTAACCTAACTATCTAATTAACCTAACTAATCTGTTAGTTAGGATGGTGTGTCAATGACAGGTGGGTCCCACTGGACCCACATGTCAGATTGACCCGGTCAACTCTGTTGACTGCTGACGTCAGCATGACATCATGCTGATGTCATAAATCCAATTTCGAATTAAATTAATTAAATAAATTCTAAAAATGATTTAAAACTTTAGAAAATCATATCTTTTAATCCGTAACTCGGATTAAAATATTTTCAACATGAAAGTTGCTCAGAACGACGAGACGAACCCGGATACGCATCCCGTTCGTCCGCCACACATTCCTAACATATCAAACTCGCAACTTTTCCCCTCCGGCTCCTTTGCCCGAAAACGCGAAACACCGGGGATACTTTCCCGGTTGTTTCCCCCCTTCACCGGTATCACCGCATACCGCGTTAGGGCACCTCTAACGCCGTTACTTGTCATGTCATGCATCACTATGCATCTGCTTGCTTAAATATTTATTGTTTCTCCCCCCTCTTCTCTCGCTAGACACCGAGACCGACGCTGCTGCTGCCCCGTTCGACTATGGAGTTGACGACCCCTCTCTCTTGCCAGAGCAACCAGGCAAGCCCCCCCCCCTTGATCACCGGATATCGCCTACTCTCCTTTATACTGCTTGCATTAGAGTAGTGTAGCATGTTACTGCTTTCGTTATTCCTATCCTGATGCATAGCCTGTCTTTGATACTGCTGTTGATACCTTTACCTGCAATCCTACTTGCTTAGTATAGGATGCTAGTGTTCCATCAGTGGCCCTTCACTCTTGTCCGTCTGCCATGCTATACTACTGGGCCGTGATCACTTCGGGAAGTGATCGCGGACACATACTATATACTTTACACTGTTACATTATCTGTGATACTGTTCGGAGTTGGGGGCTGAAGGGGCAGGTGGTTCCACCCAGGTAGTGGTGGGCCTGGGTTCCCGACGGCCCCTGACTATTACTTTGTGGCAGAGCGACAGGGCAGGTTAGAGACCACCTAGGAGAGAGGTGGGCCTGGCCCTGTCGGCGTTCGCGGTTACTTAACACGCTTAACGAGATCTGGGTATTTGATCTGAGTCTGGCCATTTGGTCTATACGCACTAACCATCTACGCGGGAGTAGTTATGGGTATCCCGACGTCGTGGTATCAGCCGAAGCACTTTTGACGTCAGCGACTGAGTGGCGCGCGCCGCATTGGATCGTAAGCTCGCTCTTGTATTAAGGGGGCTAGATCTGCTTCCGGCAGCGTTCGCAACGTGCAGGTGTGCTCAGGGCGATGGGCCCAGACCACTGCGTGCTTAGGTTTAGACCGGCGTGCTCACCTCTCTGTTGTTCTTAGGTGGGGCTGCGGCGTGTTGATCTTCCGCGGCCGTGCATGACCCAGAAACGTGTGTCCGGCCAAATGGGATCAAGCGTGTTGGGCTATGTGGTGCACCCCTGCAGGGAAGTTTATCTATTCGAATAGCCGTGTCCCTCGGTAAAAGGACGACCCGGAGTTGTACCTTGACCTTATGACAACTAGAACCGGATACTTAATAAAACACACCCTTCCAAGGGCCAGATACAACCCGGTGATCGCTCTCCAACAGGGCATCGAGGAGGGGATTGCCGGGTAGGATTATGCTATACGATGCTACTTGGAGGACTTCAGTCTACTCTCTTCTATATGCTGCAAGACGGAGGCTGCCAGAAGCGTAGTCTTCGACAGGATTAGATATCCCCCTCTTATTCTGACATTCTGTAGTTCAGCCCACCGATATGGCCCTTTACACAT
This sequence comes from Aegilops umbellulata, assembly GCA_032464435.1. NCBI lineage: Eukaryota > Viridiplantae > Streptophyta > Magnoliopsida > Poales > Poaceae > Aegilops > Aegilops umbellulata. Next base: position 296,671,252 of record CP136060.1, read on the forward strand.
ATATCCATGCATATGTAGTGTAGCTCCTTGCTTGCGAGTACTTTGGATGAGTACTCACGGTTGCCTTTCTTCCCCCTTTTCCCCTTTCCCTTCTACCCGGTTGCCGCAACCAGACGATGGAGCCCAGGATCCAGACGCCACCGTCAACGACGACTCCTACTACTCTGGAGGTGCCTACTACTACGTGTAGCCCGCTGACGACGACCAGGAGTAGTTAGGAGGATCCCAGGCAGGAGGCCTGCGCCTCGTTCGATCTGTATCCCAGTTTGTGCTAGCCTTCTTAAGGCAAACTTGTTTAACTTATGTCTGTACTCAGATATTGTTGCTTCCGCTGACTCATCTATGATCGAGCACTTGTATTCGAGCCCTCGAGGCCCCTGGCTTGTATTATGATGCTTGTACGACTTATTTTTATTTGTAGAGTTGTGTTGTGATATCTTCCCGTGAGTCCCTGATCTTGATCGTACACATTTGCGTGCATGATTAGTGTACGATTGAATCGGGGGCGTCACAGGGGATCCATGGCATCAATCACACCATACTTGGCAAGCATCTCGCCATCTGCGTCCACCATATCTTTGGAATAGGCCGCCACAAGCTGGGCGTGGGCGGCCGCGATCTAGGCTTTGGCGGGCTCTGTCGTGGCAAGGTATGCCACGCAGGAACGAACGGTTGCTCGAACTCTCTCGGCGATTGCCAACTTTTCGGTCATGGGTTGCCGACCGTTGTCGGAGAAGCTTCGTTCAATTTGTGCGGTGACTGCCATGAGCTGGGCGTGGACGGCCTCAACATGATCGTGGGTGGCCTCCATCAGGGCTAAGGCCGCCGCTGCGGAACGAACAGTTGTTGTGCCGCTCTTGCTAGTTGCTATCCCCGAGGCAGATGCTGCTGCTGCCGCCTGAGAAGCAACAGCAGCCATTTGGGCTGTCTTGGCCACCCGGACGCAGATTGCGGTCACCCTCACGAAGCTTGTTAGCATGCGCCTGGCGGCTGCAGTTGTGCTCTCGCCGGAGTGGGCCGCCGAAGTTGCCCTCACAATGCGGGTCCATGTCCCCATCTTTCACCAACGATTATTGAACAATGAAATGATATTTGAGGAGCGGGCTAGTGTGCTTGACACCCCGACGGTGCTCCAAGATATTTTGTGCTACATCTCACACGGTTGGTGATAATAAACTGTGTGCGATCTACTTGATTTTTCGTCTGGATTTGAATACAGAATGGGGTCACAGCTGCAAACGATGGTGTTTGAATTGCTAGAACTTTTATCTGTAGTGAACATGCAACTATTGGTGTGTCGTCAAAAAATTAGAATTATTCAGGGTTCGTTTGGACGTTTTTATACATTAACTTGGTTTTGCATTTCAGGTGCATAATTCAAATTTTAACTACATTCACATGCTCCAGTGCATATAAACGGGTTGAAAAATCAAATATCTTTCCTTGGTTGCATGCTTAGGTGCCAAGCAAGAAATGGGAATGAATGTCAAACACCATGCCACTGTCACTCGGCCGCAAACATTGAGATACCCGGTTTTTAAATTCTAGTAAAACCAAAACTCGTCTGAAATTCATGAAACTTGGCATGCTATCATGGAGCGGCATCAACATGTTGTGGTAAAAAATTTGTCCCATTTGGGCAGGTTTGGGTATAAGCTTCTCACAAACCAGAGCTTCTCACAACCAGCGTGATGGTTTCAGTAGGGAACGTGTGTCGGGGCGGACCGAGTCCCCCGCGAGCACCTATGGGGCCGGAGCCCCTTTCGTTGTCCGGTGAGGGGGGCGGAGGGAGCACAGAGAGCAGATCGAGGCGAGCACACGGGCGGTTTACCCAGGTTCGGGCCACGATGCGCGCGTAAAACCCTACTCCTGCTTGGTTGTATTGAACTGGGGAGCTCGGGAGCTTGGAGAGCTAGCTGCACCGAGCGTATGGCTGTCTGGATCCCAAATCTCCGAACCTCCGAACCTCCTCTACGTTGCACACGGGCCTCCTTTTATAGCGCAAAGGGGTCACCGACAGGTGTCAACGTAAGAGAAAGGGGTAAAAGTGTAAAAGGGGTGGTAGTTGTAACAGTGCGGGAACGGTGGCGCTACAGTGCGGCACAGTGTTATCATACCTACTTCTGACGGTAGGGGACAAGGGCATTAAATGCCCGTCACGGTCGCCCGGGCAGCACCGAGGCGGACCGTTAGGTGCGCCACCGCTCGCCACGATGGTGGCTGCATGCCACCGCATACCCCAGGCTGCGCGGTGCCCCGCCACGTGCCCTTGGGGGAAGCCCCGGAGCGACGCGTGGGCGGGCGAGCCGGAGCGCAGTCCTGAGGTGGCGATTTGCTGCGGCAAGTGGCTTGCCGCGGGGGTCGTCTTCCTGGGCCTGATAGCTTGCCGGCTATCAGGCCTTGCCGGGGCGCATAGCGCGCCGTGGCGGGCTTCTCTTGTGGTGCCTGGGTTCGGCCTTCCCGACAAGCTCCTCTTGCCGGGGTCTCGATCTTCTGTCTCGTATACTTTGTTCTTGGATGGCATTACATGGGCTCAGTCGTCCCGGCAAGCTCCTCTCGCCGGGGTCTTGTCTTCTTGGCCCGGCAAGCTCCTCTTGCCGGGGGCCTTGTCTTGAATGCTTGGTCTTCTCTTGGCGCTTCCTGGGCGGGCCTTGCCGCAGGGTGCTACAACTGCCCGTGCACGAGTCTGGGGTACTAAGGTACCCCTACTTTAGTACACCGACAACGTGCCACCTTTGGAGATGAAACGATATCCGTTGCCTCTTATTGTTTTTAAAAAAATTCTAGTGTCAACATAGAACAACAGGAGTGTTGTGTTTAATTTTGGAACTTTTCAGGGTTCGTTTGGACATTTTTATAAATTAACTGGGTTTCCTAGGCATTTTATGTGCACAATTCAAATTTGAACTACATGCACATGCTCCAATGCATATAAATTGGTTGAAAAATAAAATATGTGTCCTTTGTTGCATGCTTAGGTCCCATGCAAGAAATGGGAGTGAATTTCAAACACCCTGCCACCGTCACTCGACCGCAGACATTGATATACTTGGTTTTTAAATTCTAGTAAGTCCAAAACTCGTCTGAAATTCATTAAACTTGGCATGCTATCATGGAGCGGCATCAACATGCCGTGGTAAATTTTTTATCCCATTTGGGGCAGGTTTGGGTATAAGCTTCTCACAAACCAGAGCTTCTCACAACAAGCGTGATGGTTTCAGTAGGGAACGTGCCACCTTTGGGGACGAAACAATATCTGTTGCCTCTTATTGCTTTCAAAAAATTTCTAGTGTCAACATAGAACAATAGGAGTGTTATGTTTAGTTTTGGAATTTTTCGGGGTTCGTTTGGACATTTTTATATTAACTGGGTTTTCTAGGCATTTTATGTGCATAATTCAAATTTGCACTACATGCACATGCTCATGCTCTAGTGCATATAAATTGGTTGAAAAATCAAATTTGTGTCCTTGGTTGCATGCTTAGGTCCCATGCAAGAAATGGAATGAATTTCAAACACCCTGCCACCGTCACTCGGCCACAAACATTGAGATACTTGGTTTTTAAATTCTAGTAAATCCAAAACTCATCTGAAATTCAATAAACATGGCATGATATCATGGAGCGGCATCAACATGCCGTGGTGAAAATTTTGTCCCATTTGGAGCAGGTTTGGGTATAAGCTTCTCACAAACCAGAGCTTCTCACAACAAGCATGATGATTTCGGTAGGGAACGTGCCACCTTTGGGGACGAAACGATACCCGTTGCCTCTTATTGCTTTCAAAAAATTTCTAGTGTCAACATAGAACAACAGGAGTGTTGTGTTTAATTTTGGAGCTTTTCGGGGTTCGTTTGGACATTTTTATACATTAACTGGGTTTTCGAGGCATTTTATGTGCATAATTCAAATTTGAACTACATGCACATGCTCCAGTGCATATAAATTGGTTGAAAAATCAAATCTGTGTCCTTCGGTGCATGCTTAGGTCCCATGAAAAAAATGGGAATGAATTTCAAACACTCTGCCACCGTCACTCGGTCGCAAACATTGAGATACTTGGTTTTTATATTCTAGTAAATCCAAAAATGGTCTAAAATTAATGAAATTTGGCATGTTATCATGGAGCGGCATCAACATGCCATGGTAAATTTTTTGTCCCATTTGGGGCAAGTTTGGGTATAAATTTCTCACAAACCAGAGCTTCTCACAACAAGCGTGATGGTCTCGGTAGGGAACGTGCCACCTTTGGGGACAAAACGATATACGTTGCCTCTTATTGCTTTCAAAAACAATTCTAGTGTCAACATAGAACAACAGGAGTATTGTGTTTAATTTCGGAATTTTTCGGGGTTTGTTTGGACATTTTTATACATTAACTGGGTTTTCTAGGCATTTTACGTGCATAATTCAAATTTGAACTACATGCACATGATCCATTGCATATAAATTGGTTGAAAAATCAAATTTGTGTCCTTGGTTGCATGCTTAGGTCCCATGCAAGAAATGGGAATGGATGTCAAACACCCTGCCACCGTCACTCCACCACAAACATTGAGATACCTGGTTTTAAATTCTAGTAAATCCAAAACTCGTATGAAATTCATGAAACTTGGCATGCTATCATGGAGCGGCATCAACATGCCGTGGTAAATTTTTTGTCCCATTTGGGGCAGGTTTGGGTATAAGCTTCTCACAAACCATAACTTCTCACAACAAGAGTGATGGTTTTGGTAGGGAACGTGCCACCTTTGGGGATGAAATGATATCTGTTGCGTCTTATTGATTTCAAAAAAATTCTAGTGTCAACATAGAACAATAGGAGTGTTGCGTTTAATTTTGGAATTTTTCGGGGTTCGTTTGGACATTTTTATACATTAAGTGGGTTTTCTAGGCATTTTATGTGCATAATTCAAATTTGAACTACATGCACATGCTCCAGTGCATGTAAATTGGTTGAAAAATCAAATATGTGTCCTTCGGTGCATGCTTAGGTCCCATGCAAGAAATAGGAATGAATTTCAAACACCAGGGCACTGTTGATTGCCGGCAAAATGTTGAGATACTTTGTTTTTAAATTATAGTAAATCCAAAACTCGTCTGAAATTCATGAAACTTGGCACACTATAATGGAATGGCACCCGACATGCTGTGATATTTTTCGTGTCCATTTTGAGAGAAGGCGCACTCGAATAACAGCCAACAAGGCCCTTTGAAACAAATAGTTGCCACTGTACCATCTCAAATGTTTTGTATAATTTAAATTGTGTGCGTTCTATTAACCATTCACGTGACACCACACCTGACTCTTTTAATGGCTAGGAGGTGTCGTGCGGACAGGTGTTTGAGTGCTTGACTAAACGGGAGGCGTGCGAGCTATACTCCAATGCGGAGGCTCACCGGGAAGTGTGCGAGCTCTATGCCGTGCAAGTTCACCGGGAAGCGAGCCCTTTGACTTCCATGGCCGCCCGCCTTGCTTGCGTACTCTTCATTAATGGCGCCCAAGCCGTAGTTTAATACGGTTTTGAAATATAAAACATTCATCACAAATGTTTTAGTTAGAACACCCGTATGCAAAACCGACAACTTCCCCAGGAAGCCAAGCGAAAATGTGCCGAGCAGGATTTGTGCAGCTCTTGATCGTAAACATTTTAGTTAGAACACTTGTATGCAAACCGACAGCTTCCCAGGAAGCCAAGAGAAAATGTGTTGAGCAGGATTTGTGCAGCTCTTAATCGCAAACGTTTTAGATAGAACACCTGTATGCAAAGTGAGAGCTATGGTCATCCCCCTTAAGTCGAGCGAAAATTCACATCACGGGATTTGTGCATCCCTTCAACGCAAACGGTTGTTTTGGATGAACCGTGTGCAACCACGTACCAACAATTTGGTAAGATTTCCATCTGTCCTATTGGGTATGTTGTCATTTGTCAAACTGGAAAGATTGACTTTTGTTGATTTAGTAACATTGCCATTTGTCAATCCTTGTAACACTGCGATTTGTCAAAATATGCAGCTAAAAATCACTAGCACTATCTAATTTTTGCAACTAAAATTCAGTAATTAAGCATAGATTACATTCATAGATTAAGCAATCGTTCTTAATTTATCAAACAGTTCAGCTCGGCAGCTGAACCGACCAAACTTTTCCCCAATTGTTTCCAACAGCGTACTGAAATAGCTAGTTCAACTATATATACTAGCTAATTTTAAATACGTTGTACAGTTCCACCACATCTATAGTAAGATGAACTGAACAAAATAGCCCCTAAATACTACTACTACGGAGGGGCTTTGTGCTACTTCTGGCAGCCTCTCCTATGTCGAGCATGCTTAGTAAGAGGTAGAGGAGGAGGAGAAGCCTATCAATGAGCTAGACAAATGCAATACAGTGCATGCCGCCACTGCACGTTCAGCGACGCTCGCCAACTCGACTGCCCACTGCTGCTCCATACGATCCCTCTCGAAGCGGTCGGATGATGTCTACTACGCAACCTTCTTCTTGTAGACGTTGTTGGGTCTCCAAGTGCGGAGGTTTGTAGGACAGTGGCAAATTTCCCTCAAGTGCATGACCTAAGGTTTATCAATCCGTGGGAGGCGTAGGATGAAGATGGTCTCTCTCAAGCAACCCTGCAACCAAATAACAAAGAGTCTCTTGTGTCCCCAACACAACCAATACAATGGTAAATTGTATAGGTGCACTAGTTCGGCGAGAGATGGTGATACAAGTGCAATATGGATGGTAGATATAGGTTTTTGTAGTCTGAAAATATAAAAACGGCAAGGTAACTAATGGTAAAAGTGAGCGTAAACGGTATTGCAATGATAGGAAACAAGGCCTAGGGTTCATACTTTCACTAGTGCAAGTTCTCTCGACAATAATAACATAGGTATTGCAATGATAGGAAACAAGGCCTAGGGTTCATACTTTCACTAGTGCAAGTTCTCTCGACAATAATAACATAGTTGTATCATATAACTATCCCTCAACATGCAACAAAGAGTCACTCCAAAGTCACTAATAGCGAACAACAAACGAAGAGATTATGGTAGGGTACGAAACCACCTCAAAGTTATTCTTTCCAATCAATCCATTGGGCTATTCCTATAAGTGTCACAAACGGCCCTAGAGTTCGTACTAGAATAACACCTTAAGACATAAATCAACCAAAACCCTAATGTCACCTAGATACTCCAATGTCACCTTAAGTATCCGTGGGTGTGATTATATGATATGCATCACACATTCTCAGATTCATCTATTCAATCCAACACAAAGTACTTCAAAGAGTGCCCCAAAGTTTCTACCGGAGAATCAAGACGAAAAGGTGTGCCAACCCCTATGCATAGGTTCATGGGCAGAACCCGCAAGTTGATCACCAAAACATACATCAAGTGAATCACGTGATATCCCATTATCACCACAGATACACACGACAAGACATACATCAAGTGTTCTCAAGTCATTAAAGACTCCGATAAGATTACTTCAAAGGGAAAACTCAATCCATTACAAGAGAGTAGAGGGGGAGAAGCAACATAAGATCCAACTATAATAGCAAAGCTCGCGATACATCAAGATCGTATCGTCTCAAGAACACGAGAGAGAGAGAGAGAGAGAGAGAGAGAGATCAAACACATAGCTACTGGTACATACCCTCGCCCCGAGGGTGAACTACTCCCTCCTCGTCTGTAACGCCCTCGATGCGGCTATATCTCCCACGTGTCGAGGCACGACTTAGAGGCATAACCGCATTGAAAGCAATGTCGCAAGTGAGGTAATCTTCACACAATCCATGTAATAAATAAAGGGGAAAGATACATAGTTGGCTTACAATCGCCACTCCACACAAGTACATAAATAACATCCATCATACAGATTACACTCAAGGTCCGACTACGGTACCAAAATGAAAGAAGACTACCCCAAATGCTAACAGATCCCCGGATCACCCAACTGGGCTCCACTACTGATCATCTGGAAAAGAAACATAGTAACGGCCACGTTCCTCGTCGAACTCCCAAGTGAGCTCGGACGCATCATCTGCACTGGCATCGTTGGTACCTGCAACTGTGGTGATAATATCTGTGAGTCACGGGGACTCAGCAATCTCACACCCGCGAGATCAAGACTATTTAAGCTTAAAGGTGGGAAAGGGGTTTGTGAGGTGGAACTGCAGCAAGCGACTAGCATATGGTGGCTACAGCGCAAAAGAGAGCGAGAAGAGAAGCCAAAGCACGTTCGTAAAACTAGTACTGATCAAGAAGTGATCCTGAAACAACCTACGTCAGGCATAACTCCAACAACCGTGTTCACTTCCCGGACCCCGCCGAGAAGAGACCATCACGGTTACACACGCGGTTGATGTGTTTTAGTTAAGGTCAACTTCGGGTTTTCTACAACCGGACATCAACAAATTCCCACCTGCCTCATAACCGCGGGCACGGCTTTCGAAAGATAATACCCTGCAGGGGTGTCCCAACTTAGCCCATGATAAGCTCTCACAGTCAACGAAGGATATTCCTTCTACCGGGAAGACCCGATCAGCCTCGGAATCCCGGACTACAAGACATCTCGGCAGTAACAAAACAAGTCCAGCAAAACCTCCCAGATGTGCCGACAAATCCCGATAGGAGCTGCACATATCTCGTTCTCAGGGCACACCGGATGAGCAAGACGTCGGGTTGGCATAGACCCTGGTTGCCCAAGGGGCGCCGGACATCGCTCGGTTTGGACCAGCAATCGAAGGAGAACTGGCCCGGGGGTTTAAAATAAAGATGACCCTTGAGTCTGCAGAACCCAAGGGAAAAAGGCTTAGGTGGCAAATGGTAAAACCAATGTTGGGCCTTGCTGGAAAAGTCTTATTCAAAGCGAACTGTTAAGGGGGTCCCATAAATCACCCAACCGTGTAAGGAACGCAAACTCCGGGAACATAACACCGGTATGACGGAACTAGGGTGGCAAGAGTGGAACAAAACACCAGGCATAAGGCCGAGCCTTCCACCCTTTACCAAGTATATAGATGCATTAATTAAATAAGAGGTATTGTGATATCCCAACAAGTAAACATGTTCCAACAAGGAACAACAAGTCCATGTTCCAACAAGGAACAAACTTCATCTTCACCTGCAACTAACAACGCTATAAGAGGGGCTGAGCAAAGCAGTAACATAGCCAAACAACGGTTTGCTAGGACATGGATGGTTAGGGGCTGACATGGCAATATAGGAGGCATGATATAGCAAGTGGTAGGTATCGCAGCATAGGCATAGCAAAAGAGCGAGCAATCTACCAAGCAAAGATAGAAGTGATTTCGAGGGTACGGTCATCTTGCCTGCAAGAGTTTCAGAGTTGTCGAAAGCTTGGTCCTCGAAAGCGTTCTCAACGGAATCCTCATTCACGTACTCATCTCCCGGCTCTACCCAAGACAAGAGAACAAGCAAAGGAACCAAAATCAACCACGATGCAATGCGCAAGCAATATGATGCCAAACATGGCATGATATGCGAGAGGTGATATGCAATGCGTATGCATGCTCCGGAAGGACAAGGATGAACAGGGCATAATCTTGGCAAACCAAGCATGCCACTGGATAGATGAGGTGATTTCGGTTGAAATCGATATAAAGTTCACCGGAATCGGATGCACGGTTTGCAAATGGCAAGCAAAACAAGAATGACACGAATCTGCCATTAAAAGCATGATGCTACTTAGCAAGCAACAATTAATTAAGCTACTGCACCCAAACATGGCAACAAAGCATATGACAGTAATCTACACAAGATGCACGACAAAAGATGAACACTGAGCTACGGCTAATTCCCATCATAACAGGTCCAAACAATCATGGCAAAAGGGCAAAAGATAACAGGTTCTCAGACTTAGTGAAATTAACAACATAGCAGAAAACTAACATCAGGTTGACATGTTCAGAGCAATGAAACAACATGCTACAGGATCATAACATAGCAGAGTAAGGCATGGCATGAATCTACTCAAAGCACTTGACAAAAGTCCTTTACTGACCATAAGCCAAAAAGGATCAGAAAATATGATTACACCCATGTCAATTAAGCAAGTTTCGTTACAGGTTTCAGACTTAGCAGAAAAAACTGGACATGTCAAAAACAGATAACGACTAGCAGGGGCGGAGCCAGCATACAATCGTTGGGTTCAAGTGAACCCAACGGATTCTCTCATCTACGTGTGTAGGCCTAAATATTTGCTCATCTGAACCCAACACAAAGTACAGGCTGACCCCATCTAATGTGTCGTGGATAGCCAAGCGAATGGCCGGAAAGCCCACGAGCAAATAGCATGCTTAGTCATGCCCAGGCCTAAATACCTTGACTTGATTAGCAGGCCCTGTTAATTAGTAACCACGCACGGCCACCGCACGCCTCCACTCTCGTCTGTTCGTTTTCTGAACTCGCATCTGAGGCATCTCTCGTTTGTTCGTGCATAGCTCGGCCGCCGGACGCCAACGGCGAGTAGACCGCTGCAGATCGACAATTTGACATCCACGAGACAACAAAATTTGAGGTAAATTAGGTTACACGTCTCCTACCTCGTTTCGTGTGTATGTTCTATCTAGCCTAATAGTCCCCTAGTTTTCAGATTTTTATTTTGCATGGACTTTGATTGATCTAGGCTATGGTAGGGTATTTTTTTCAAGAAGAAATAGATCCAGATAATGATGCATGCATCTGAAGGTCACCATTAGGGGTGGAAACGGATCGGATGCGGATTGGATGCGGATCGGATAGTGCTCTTTCCACTTCCATTTTCATATTTTCAAAACGAATAGGAATCCGAATACGGATGTTATCGGATACGGATGTGGCTCGGATATTATTCGAATACGGACACGTATCGGATACTTTCTTGATTTGGAACGGATACGAATAATATCAACATATTGCTTAAGTAAATTAGTCGATACCTATGTGACCTGAAATAATCAACTTGTGACATACAATAATTCAATGATAAGTAGGTTTATGAATAAATACTATTGTAATGCACAATAATTTATAAGTTTAATCATATAAAGAATAAAATTTGACCACTTATTTGGCTTTTATGTTGGATAATTGGAATATTGGGTCTAGAATTTTGAAAATTACCTCCCATAATCTTATTCGGATACGGATATATCCACTTCCATGTCCATATTTGTGTCAAAACCTCCTGCCATATTTTATTTTTTATTTGTTTAATAAATTCGGATACGGATAATTTCCATTTCCATTTTGGTTCGGATGCGGATGTTTTGGATACGAATAGGCATTTTCTCGAATACGAATATCGGATATTTTGGATTATCCGCTGCCGCTTTCCACCCCTAGTCACCATTAGGCCGAGGCGAAGTCTGTCAAATGTCACTGCAGGCCTGCTGCTAATCTTCTGAAGTCTTCTATTCATACATAAATTAATTTGGATAAGTTGCCTTATGACCCTGCTGATTGAAAGAGAATTTTTCAAAGTACACAAGAAACCTCAAGAAGCAATATGGGATAAGACGCATTTTTTTATCAAGGGAACCTTATAGGCCACCATTTAATTTTGATTATCTGTAGAGGGAGATTGGAGATACTCAACGGTGATTTAATCCATAGGTTTGATGAATATGGCCGTTAGCTTTAGTACAGTGACAAAGTGCATAATGCCTTCTGTTTGTGTTGCTACCTTTCCAAAGATTACAATGAGGGACAAGATGGGAGTGATGAGCGAACCCAATGGCCAAATTTTCTGGCTCCGCCCCTGACGACTAGGCATGTTCGTGAGCTCGATGCACTCACTACAGAGCATTGCATGATAAACTAAGCATACATACATCAAGAAGACATGGCATAGGAACTAGACATGGCAAGAACAACATCATATCATGCAAGGATCAACTACACCAAGCTTGGCAAAATCGAATAACACGTAAACAATCTGCCAGCAACATTTTGAAGCAAAAGTAGAGCTCGATTGACTCAAGCTATGGCACTCCATAATTACAAACAAAGGCACGGATGGATAGAGCAAATACTCAAGTTAAAGACTCCCTTACTGATCATGCTCAAAATATGCATAGATCTCTCAGAAACAACATGAATACATGGCATGAAAATAACAGCAGTCAGGGACGGTGAAATCACTAAGTCTCTGAAATCAGCAACGTCAGGTGACCTAGTTTGCATGCTTGTGCTAGTCACCACATAGATCACAAAAATACATGGCAAAATTCTCTGGAAAGGTAACATGGCATATTACAAAACTCATGTAGGACTCAACTTCATAGGAGGTACACATCAATCATGGCAAAAATGACAAAAGTGCATGTTCAGATAAGATCCAGCAACTAACATCAACTAGCCCTCTTCTAACAGCATTTCGGGCATCAAGATGACTTCAAATGAAAATGATGCAATGAAACAAAATGATGTACACTTCGAGGCGAACAAATCTACATATTATACGTATGAATCGGAGCTACGGATGCAAAGTTACGGCATAAAGAACAGGTGATGATGATGCAAAATCATGAGGACTTAGAGAAATTCGACCTCCGATTTCAGATCTAGGGTTCGTCGCGCGGAAGCCGAGGCGGGACCGGAGCTCGCCGGAGAGGGCGAGGGAGGCGGCGGCGAGGCGAGGGCCGGCCGGATCTGGCGGATCCGGCGCCGGCGACGGGTGCGGCGGCGCGCGGGGACGGCGCGGGGGCGGCGCGGTGGCGCGGTGCGGCGTGGAGCGGGCGGAGGCAGCGGCGGCAGCCGGCGGCGGGGCGAGGCGGCGCCGGCCGGCGACCGCGGGAGGCGGCGGCGCACGGCCCAGGCGGCGGGGCGCGAGGAGGAGGGCGGAGCGGACGACGCGGGGCGGGAGCCAGGCGGCGGCGCGGGGCGCGGCCCGGGTCGCCCGGGAGCGGGCCGACGATGGGCCCGGCGGGCCCGGCGGCGCGGAGGAGCGGCGGTTGCCACGTGGCGGCGCGGGACAGGGCGGGCGCGGCGGCGGACGGCGTCCGGCACGCCCGGACACGTCCGGCGGCGCGCGGGGCGGAATTTTTAGGGTTTCGGGGAGGATTTTGCCCGTGATGGAGGAGGGGAGGGGGAGACGTTTTTATAGATAGAAGGAGCTAGGAAGCTCCAAATGGAGAGCGGTTTTCGGCCACGCGATCGTGATCGAACGGCGGAGGACATGGGAGTGCCTTAGATGGGTTATTGGGCTGTTTTAAAGGGGTGTTGGGCTACAACACACACGAGGCCTTCACGGTTACCCGGTTAACCGTTGGAGTACCAAACGAACTCCGATTGACCCGAAACTTGACAGGCGGTCTACCGGTGCTATACCAAGGCCACATGTCAAACCTCGGTCCATTCCGAGAATGTTTAATACCCGCTCAAGGAGAAATGTAAAAGGGGACGCCGGGAGACATAGGAGCGCCGTATTGCAAAACGGACAACGGGAAAGATGCTCGGATTTATGAGACGAACACGTATGTGAATGCGATGCACATGATGACATGATATGAAATGCATGACATGACCAAAATGCAAAACGGAGAGAACCCAACCACGGAGGAAAATATCATATCACAATGCCGAAAATGGCAAGAGTTGGATTACAAATATGGCAAGTTACATCTGGGGCGTTACAACACACCACCACTACGAGAGGATCTCGTCCCGAGATCTAGGACTGAAAGAACTCCGGATACTCGGAACGTATGTGGTCTTCACGCTCCCAGGTGGCTTCTCGGTCTGAATGATGTGACCATTTCACTTTGAGGAATTTGATTGACTTGTTGCGAGTCTTGCGCTCAGTTGTTTCAAGAATAGCAACTGGATGCTCATGATAGGACAAATCTTCTTGAAGATCAATCTCTTCGAAGTTGATGGTGCGCTCAGGCGTCTTGAAGCACTTGCGAAGCTGTGACACGTGGAAGACATCGTGCACATTTGCAAAGTTGGAGGGGAGCTCAAGTTGATAGGCGAGATCGCCTCGTTTCCCGATGATCTTGAAGGGACCCACGTATCGCGGAGCAAGTTTCCCCTTGATACCGAAGCGACGAGTTCCTTTCATTGGCGAGACACGGAGGTAAACATGGTCTCCGATCTCGAAAGCCACATCACGATGTTTGCTATCGTAATAGCTCTTCTGGCGCGATTGCGCTGCTTTGAGGTTCTCACGAATGACCTTGCACATAGCCTCAGCCTCTGAGATCAAATCATTGCCGAGCAATTGACGTTCGCCGGTTTCTGACCAGTTGAGAGGAGTACGGCACTTCCTGCCATAGAGAATCTCGAATGGGGCTTTGCCCGAACTGGCTTGAAAACTGTTGTTGTAAGAGAACTCAGCATAAGGAAGACAATCCTCCCACTTCATGCCGAAAGAGATAACACAAGCTCTGAGCATATCTTCAAGAATTTGGTTGACACGCTCGACTTGTCCACTAGTCTGAGGATGGAAAGCTGTGCTGAAGCGAATAGTGGTGCCCATGGCCTTCTGAAAAGAATCCCAAAACTTGGAGGTAAAGATGCTGCCACGGTCTGAAGAAATCAATTGTGGAATGCCGTGCAAGGAGACAATTCTAGATGTGTAGAGCTCTGCCAGCTGCGCTGCTGTGATAGACTCTTTGATAGGAAGAAAATGAGCCACTTTGGTGAGCTTGTCGATGACGACGAAGATAGCATCATTTCCACGCTTGGACTTAGGAAAACCAGTCATGAAGTCCATTTCGATATGATCGAACTTCCATTCTGGAATAGCAAGAGGTTGGAGAAGCCCAGCTGGTCGTTGGTGTTCTGCTTTCACCCTTCTGCAGACATCACACTCATTCACGAATTGAGCGATCTCACGCTTCATTCGAGTCCACCAATACGACTGCTTGAGGTCATGGTACATCTTTGTACTTCCAGGATGAATAGACAGAAGAGAATTGTGCGCTTCGTTCATAATGACTTTACGAAGATCACCCTTTGGAACCACGATCCGGTCCTCGAAGAAAAGAGTATCTCTGTCATCAACTCGATAGCACTTGTATTTGGAAATGCCCTTATCAATACCACGTTTCACCTTCTTCACCATGGTATCCAACAATTGAGCCTCACGAATCTGATCTTCCAAAGTAGGAGAGACGATGAGGTTGGCAAGCAAACCTTGAGGAACAACTTGGAGATTCAACTTGCGGAAAGCTTCACAAAGATCCGGTTGAAATGGCTTGAGGATTAAGCTGTTGCAGTAAGCCTTTCTGCTCAAAGCGTCTGCAATCACATTAGCCTTGCCTGGAGTATATTCAATACTCGGATTATACTCTTGAATCATTTCGACCCATCGAGTCTGCCTGAGGTTGAGATGGGGCTGAGTGAAGATATACTTGAGACTCTTGTGATCGGTGAAGATGTCCCCTTTCCTTCCCAACAGGAGATGTCTCCATGTTATTAGAGCGTGGACCACTGCCGCCAACTCAAGATCGTGAGTGGGGTAGTTCCTTTCATTGGGCTTCAACTGGCGAGAGGTATAGGCAACAACCTTCTTCTCTTGCATTAACACAGCACCGAGGCCCTGAAGAGAAGCATCACAGAATACTTCATAAGGCTTGGATTCATCAGGAGGAGTCAAAACTGGAGCAGTGACGAGTTTCTCTTTGAGAGTGTTGAAAGCAACGTCACACTCAGGAGACCAGACATATTTCACATGCTTCTGGAGGAGGTTGGAAAGAGGCTTAGCAATCTTGGAGAAATTCTCAACGAATCTTCGGCAATAGCTTGCAAGTCCAAGAAAACTGCGAAGCTGCTTGACATTCTGAGGAGGATTCCAATTCAAAACTGCAGACACCCTCTCTGGATTAACAGCAATGCCCTTGGCAGAGATGATATGGCCAAGATAAAGAACTTCATCAAGCCAGAATTCACATTTGGAGAACTTCGCATATAATTGATACTCTCTGAGCTTGTCGAGTACCAATCGCAAATGTTCGGCATGATCCTTCTTATTCTTGGAGAAGACCAAAATATCATCGAGATAGACCAAGACAAATTCGTTGATGTAGGGGTTGAAGATGAAATTCATCAAGCGAGTGAAATATGGAGGAGCATTGACGAGGCCGAAAGACATGACAGTATATTCATAAGAACCAAAGCTTGTTCTGAATGCTGTCTTGGGAATATCTTCTTCACGAATGCGAATCTGATGATAACCCATACGAAGGTCAAGCTTGGAGAACACCTTAGCACCTTTAAGTTGCTCAAATAGCTCATTGATGTTGGGAAGTGGGTACTTGTTCTTGATAGTCTTCTTGTTCAATGGACGGTAATCGACGCAAAGTCGGTCCGTGCCATCCTTCTTCTTGACAAAAAGAACACCACAACCCCACGGAGAAGAACTCGGTCTGATCAGACCCAGACGTTCTTGTTTATCGAGTTGAATCTTAAATTCCTTGAGCTCATATGGTCCAAGCTTGTAAGGACGCTTGCAAACGGGTTCCGTGCCAGGCTCAAGATCAATAACGAATTCAACTGGCCTGCGGGGAGGCATACCCGGAAGCTCTTCTGGGAAAACATCTTGGTACTCACAAACAACTGGAATCTGAGAGATAGCCTCCAATTCATCATTCTCATTGAGAGAAAACAACCGAATGGTATCATCACGAGAAGAATAGATGATCACATCGTTAGAAGAGTGAGTCAATTTGATTTCCCTGGCAGCACACTCGAGCTGGGCCTTGTGCTTAGAAAGCCAGTCCATCCCGAGAATGAGATCAATATCAGAATCACCAAGCACCATTGGAGAAGACAGAAATTTATAGTCGCCCATCTTGATAGAAACATCCGGAGTCATCATCTTTGTATTCATGAACAAACCCGGAGAAGAAACCGCCATTGGCTTGGGCAGATCGACAGTATGCAAATTGTTCATGGAAGCAAAAGGTCTTGAAATGAAAGAATGCGATGCACCAGTATCAAATAAGACTTTTGCAGGAATATCATTAACAGGAAGATTACCCATGATTACTTCAGAAGAAACCTCTGCTTGAGCTGCGTTCATCATGTTCACCTTTGCAGACTTAGGATTATGCTTGACCACTGCATTGCTGGAAGATTTCACAGGAGGAGGAGGCGGAAGGCGCCTTTGGTTGAAGCACTTGTTCGCATAGTGACCCTTCTGCTGGCATTTGTTACAAGTCACCTCTGAGAGCGGACGATGGTAAGGAGCACTTGGCCTTGGAGCTTGATTCTGAGACTTGTTCTGAAAACCAGGGTTGGGTGGGTGGGAAGATCCACGACCACTTGAATTCTTCTGCTGATAAGGCTGACGGAACGGAGGAGGAGGAGGCAACCAGAACTTCTGTTGCTTAGCTGCCACAAGTGAAGAAGAAGAAGACTGGACTGCGTCTCTGACTCTCTTCTTAGATGCCTCACACTTGAGCTGAGCAGCTTCTTGTTTCAGTGCCATGTTGTAGAATTCATCATACTTTAATGGCTCGAAAAGCACGAGAGCAAGTTGCAGATCTTCTCTGAGACCACGCCTGAATTGGTAGATCATACTCTTCTCATCAGGAATGTCTTGCCTTGCAAAATGAGAGAGCTTCTGGAACTGAGTGTTGTATTGATAGACAGACATGGTGCCTTGCTTGAGATTGCGGAATTCCTCACGCTTAAGCTCAACAACACTTTCTGGAATGTGGTGCGCTTTGAAATCATGACGGAAATCATCCCAAGTGATCACACGACCTCCTCTGGAATCTTTGTATTGCTGGAACCACTCAGCAGCTTGATCTTTGAGTTGAAAAGAGGCAAACTTGACAAAGTCCTCAGGTCTGACATTGCTGCATTGGAAATGCTTGCTGATGTCCACGAGCCAATCATCTGCGTCTGTGGCCTCGACACAGTAGCTGAAGGTCTTTGGCTGATTAGCAAGGAACTGGTTGAGTGAAGCAAAATGCGGCTGATTGTTGCCTTGGCCTTGATTCTCTTGATTAGCTTGCCTGCGATCTTGCAAGAGCTGAATCAGAATCTGAGCATTGGCATTTGTAGCAGTCATCAGGGCCTGCCAAGCTTCCAGAGGCGGAGGTGGTGGCGGAGGGTTAGCCTGATTCCCTTCATTGCGTTCCGGATTCTGATGCGTTGGTGGAGCCATCCTGAAGAGGGTGACATCCATTAGCATCTTGACAGAGATATATTGAAGCTGAATCAAAGGAACGAAATTGCAACATATAGTCTTCACAATTAACATTCGAACGAGAATGAACGAATGGATTCCAATGTAAATCATCACACTTCCAAAATTGAGAAGCCACTTAGAACATGGTATGGAATAAAATCAACAAGGTACGGAAGTGAACAAATACTTGGTAAGGATTACCCAATCACAAACCAAATATCTGCGGAAGAAATACTAGAGCTACAAGAATTCCCACTTATAAACTCCCGAAACTTTCTGGTTATGCAATCAGGTGTTGGGGATACAGGGGAAGCATAATATCTCACCCAAACTAGCAAATCCTACAACCAGCTGTATCCATCCTTCAACACATAACCAAGAAACCTTCGGAAATCGTCTACCTCAACCTTCGAAAACACATCCGTTATACAAGTCATGGCAATACTCCCGCACTCGCCACAGTACTGGGCTATCAGGGTTATCTCACCAACAACTGTACAAAAGAGATTTTCGATGTCTGCGTACTAAACTCAGGTATTCCAGAACCGCAACGATAAAATTATGACAACAACACCTCGGAGCTCAACTCCCCGGGACACTGCCACAACCCCTAAATGTCAGGAGGCAACCAAGACAATGTTGTCATCATAAAACCATCGGAACGATTGTAATATACCCGCGTGATCCTAAAAAAAATTTAGTGAAATTTGAGAAGAGAAGAGTCAAAACTCTACGTCAGGATGCCTTACCAGAAGGTCGAAGGGACTGGGGAGTAAAAAGAATTCCTAACTCTCCGATATATAATTCCTAAATGACTCAAAACATTTTTCTAGACACAACTCGGCCACTAAAGACGATCAAACAGTGGGGGCTCCTAAGGTCGGGAAAGGCTCTGATTACCAACTTGTAACGCCCTCGATGCGGCTATATCTCCCACGTGTCGAGGCACGACTTAGAGGCATAACCGCATTGAAAGCAATGTCGCAAGTGAGGTAATCTTCACACAATCCATGTAATAAATAAAGGGGAAAGATACATAGTTGGCTTACAATCGCCACTTCACACAAGTACATAAATAACATCCATCATACAGATTACACTCAAGGTCTGACTACGGTACCAAAATGAAAGAAGACTACCCCAAATGCTAACAGATCCCCGGATCACCCAACTGGGCTCCACTACTGATCATCTGGAAAAGAAACATAGTAACGGCCACGTTCCTCGTCGAACTCCCAAGTGAGCTCGGACGCGTCATCTGCACTGGCATCGTTGGTACCTGCAACTGTGGTGATAATATCTGTGAGTCACGGGGACTCAGCAATCTCACACCCGCGAGATCAAGACTATTTAAGCTTAAAGGTGGGAAAGGGGTTTGTGAGGTGGAACTGCAGCAAGCGACTAGCATATGGTGGCTACAGCGCAAAAGAGAGCGAGAAGAGAAGCCAAAGCACGTTCGTAAAACTAGTACTGATCAAGAAGTGATCCTGAAACAACCTACGTCAGGCATAACTCCAACAACCGTGTTCACTTCCCGGACCCCGCCGAGAAGAGACCATCACGGTTACACACGCGGTTGATGTGTTTTAGTTAAGGTCAACTTCGGGTTTTCTACAACCGGACATCAACAAATTCCCATCTGCCTCATAACCGCGGGCACGGCTTTCGAAAGATAATACCCTGCGGGGGTGTCCCAACTTAGCCCATGATAAGCTCTCACGGTCAACGAAGGATATTCCTTCTACCGGGAAGACCCGATCAGCCTCGGAATCCCGGACTACAAGACATCTCGGCAGTAACAAAACAAGTCCAGCAAAACCTCCCAGATGTGCCGACAAATCCCGATATGAGCTGCACATATCTCGTTCTCAGGGCACACCGGATGAGCAAGACGTCGGGTTGGCATAGACCCTGGTTGCCCAAGGGGCGCCGGACATCGCTCGGTTTGGACCAGCAATCGAAGGAGAACTGGCCCGGGGGTTTAAAATAAAGATGACCCTTGAGTCTGCAGAACCCAAGGGAAAAAGGCTTAGGTGGCAAATGGTAAAACCAATGTTGGGCCTTGCTGGAAAAGTCTTATTCAAAGCGAACTGTCAAGGGGGTCCCATAAATCACCCAACCGTGTAAGGAACTCAAACTCTGGGAACATAACACCGGTATGACGGAACTAGGGTGGCAAGAGTGGAACAAAACACCAGGCATAAGGCCGAGCCTTCCACCCTTTACCAAGTATATAGATGCATTAATTAAATAAGAGGTATTGTGATATCCCAACAAGTAAACATGTTCCAACAAGGAACAACAAGTCCATGTTCCAACAAGGAACAAACTTCATCTTCACCTGCAACTAACAGCGCTATAAGAGGGGCTGAGCAAAGCAGTAACATAGCCAAACAACGGTTTGCTAGGACATGGATGGTTAGGGGCTGACATGGCAATATAGGAGGCATGATATAGCAAGTGGTAGGTATCGCAGCATAGGCATAGCAAAAGAGCGAGCAATCTACCAAGCAAAGATAGAAGTGATTTCGAGGGTACGGTCATCTTGCCTGCAAGAGTTTCAGAGTTGTCGAAAGCTTGGTCCTCGAAAGCGTTCTCAACGGAATCCTTGTTCACGTACTCGTCTCCCGGCTCTACCCAAGACAAGAGAACAAGCAAAGGAACCAAAATCAACCACGATGCAATGCGCAAGCAATATGATGCCAAACATGGCATGATATGCGAGAGGTGATATGCAATGCGTATGCATGCTCCGGAAGGACAAGGATGAACAGGGCATAATCTTGGCAAACCAAGCATGCCACTGGATAGATGAGGTGATTTCGGTTGAAATCGATATAAAGTTCACCGGAATCGGATGTGTTGGGGATATTGCTATTTGGGGTAAACCGGCCTACAGGGCCCGGGTTAGCTCCGTCAATGGACCCAAGATGTTAAAGCCCAAGGAGAAATAGAAGGACCCAAGGCCTATAATCGGTTTAAAGGTTTATGGTCGTAAACCGGCCTGAGGTAAACTTGCATTGTAAGTTAGGAATAGAGAGATCAACCCGGGCACGTTTATGAACCGGAGGTTGGGACTTTGTAGACCGACGGGCGTCACCCGTGTATATAAGGGGACGACCCGACGGCGGTTTAAGGACAGAGAACAACAACTCGAGGTTTAAGCGAAGCTTATCGCTCCCTAGCCCTCGAAACGCATTAATCCCATCACAACTAGACGTAGGCTTTACCTTCATCGAAGGGGCCGAACTAGTATAACACTGTGTCCTTGCGTCCGTTTTAACCCCTTCAAGTTAACCCGTTGCGATGGCTCCATGACTAAGTCCTTTCGCTAGGACATCTGCCGTGACAAATCCACGACAGTTGGCGCCCACCGTGGGGCTATCGCGAGATGGTTTCAAGTTCTTGGAGGGCCGCTTTGAAGGACTCGAGGGCTACGCTGTGGGCCGGATGACCAAAAGTCGTCGCGGAAAACTCTACATCGACAGCACAGGCTGGGGCCCCGACGCCGACTCGATCGAGTACGGGTACCGGGTCCCCTTTGGCGGCATCCATGTTTTCATCGGCAAGATCGGTGAACCGGGCCCCGAGCCGGGCATCTGCACCGACCTCGTCGAGACGGCTCAGTGCACGAGATCGACCCTGGCTAAACCGACCGGGAAGCGCGCCTTCGTGGGAGTCATCCACGGAGGAAGCTACGAGGAAGGATCCGAATCCGGTGGCGAAACCGCCATCTACTCCGGCGATGAAACGTCAACCGGAGAAACCGAGTCTCTATACCAGCTGCAAGACGATCGGATTGGGGGCAGCTCCGATGGCGACAGTATTCCGGACCCCTCTGATCTGCCCTATCGAGTTGGGATCTTCATGGCTGGAACACAGGCGGCGCCACATTCATCAACTGCGGTAGCAGTGATCTCCGGATCGGCAGCGGCAACAGCTGCGCGGGCAGGAGGCCCTGCGGACTCACCAGCCCAAGTATTGTCAGATCTATTTGACGCACTGGCAGCGCTCATGGTGGAAGCCAACCCGGTGGATCAGGAGGTTCACAATGCCGAGATTGCCAAAGTGAGAGAACAGATCACTCAAGCTAAAGCGGAGCTGGCAGCAGAAGAGGCCAGGATGACGGCAGAGCGCGCCGCTTTAGATGCACAGGCTTACAGGCTCATGATGGACCAGAATGCGTCTCAGGAAGTCCTGAAGAGGAAATTCCGATCTCGATTGCCCGCAGCCCTCGATGCCAGAAATCTCTTCAACACCCCGGGGGTAAACCGTGCGGAAGCGACAGTTGGCGTCCCGGTTCAGCACCGTATAATAAACCTGCCTCGTCACAACACTGGTACACCACAGGCCGTGCCAACACCATCGGGCCATTATTCCAACCCGATGGATAACCTCGTCGCGGCGGCAGCTCGGTTGGAAGCCATTCCGATCGAAGGCGATTCACCGCAGGATGTAGAGACACGCCGGGTCAAGGAGCTCCTTAGGACCGCTTTGGCCCAACAAGAAGCATATTCGCAAAGCCGTGATCGGATTCACTCCACCCCTCGCCCCAGCAGGAGCTATAGTAGGCGCATGGAGGAGCCGGCTGTTTCAAGTAATGCCAGGCGTGAAGCGCTCCGCGGCAACAATCCGGCGGGCGTCGACAATGCTCAGGAGAATGTGGATCGCGCCCGTGCGCAGGAGGCCGGATTAGCAGCGCAGCATCAGGCTCGTCAGCTTACACCTATCTTCCCAGCTGCTACGATTGAACCGGGGGTGGTTTCTAGTTCTTTGGGAGTACCGTGCCTTGTTCCCGCTTTGCGCAACGTACGCCTGCCTAAAGATTTCAAAGGCCCCCGCAAGGTACCAAACTACACGGCAGATCAGCCTCCGGAGACATGGGTGGAGAGCTATGAGATGGCTATGGAGATGCTGGATGTGGATGACACGGCGTGTGCCAAGTATTTTACCATGATGTTAGAAGGGACGGCCCGGACTTGGCTAAAGAGCCTACCGCCTAATTTCATTAATTCGTGGGCCCAGTTGCGAGCCCGGTTTATCAAGAATTTCAAGGACACGTGCAAACAGCCAATGTCGATAGTTGACCTAGCAGCCTGCGTTCAGCAAGAAGGGGAGTCAACTACCCATTGGGTACGCCGGGTATCAGAAGTTTTGCACTCGTCAGATCGCATCAACGCAGACACCGCCGTGGTGCTGTTGGAAGGCAACTGTCGGTTTGGCCCTTTGAAGCTAAAGTTAGGCCGGATGAAGCGTGATTGCACGGATATGGGGACGCTCATGACTGCTTTAGTGAAGTATGCGGATTCTGACAGTACCAAGGATCCTGACTCTGGTGACGACAAAGCAGGGAAGGGAAAGAAGAATAGCAACACCAAAGGCCAGCAGCATCGACCAACAGGCAATGGAGGCGGAGGTAAGCGCAAGCCAGATGGGAGCGTGGATTTTGTGGCCAACACCAGTGCACAGAATAAGGGCCAGTGACGTAAGGGGAAACAGCCAGGTTTTCGCGGAAATCCCGGTCCTAATCCGGAGCGTTTGAACTTTTTCTTAAACCAGCCCTGTCCGAAGCACGGAACAAAAGAGGAGCCAGCAACCCATCTTTGGAAGGATTGTTACATCATGAAGGAATTCAAAAGCTCAAACATTTTCCAATATGATCACAGCTCTGGCGGCGGTTCAGGTTCCGGATCAGGGTACGGCGGCGGAAATTCCGGTCCAGGGTTCCATGGTAATCCGGGCGGACAGAACAGCCAAAATAATCAAGATAATCAAAGTGGTTACAGCCAGCAGCAACAGCAGCAATCAGGTTATCAGAGCAACCCGAAACAGTTGAGTGGTGGACAGTATCATGTTTTTACTACAAGCTTGGATAAACGGGATAGAAAGCTTCAGAGGCGGGCAGTTAGTGCCGTTGAACCGGCCACGCCTCACTATCTGCGCTGGTCGGAACAACCAATCATATGGAGCCGAGAAGATCATCCTCCCAGGGTTTATAATCCGGGTCAGTTAGCATTGGTGGTGGCGCCTCAGGTGGGAGGTTATAAGCTCACCAAGGTACTCATGGACGGAGGAAGCAGCATTAACATCTTGTATTATGAGACCTTCCGTCGCATGGGACTGATAGATAAGGATCTCAAACCGACCAATACAGTGTTCCACGGGGTGGTGCCTGGCAAGTCTGCGTACCCGGTTGGTAAGATAGCCCTTGAAGTGGTCTTCGGCGATAGTCATGATTCCAGGTCAGAGACGCTAACATTTGAAGTGGTTAAAATTCAAAGTCCATACCACGCTTTGTTCGGACGACCGGCCTATGCAAAATTTATGGCACGGCCCTGCTATGTATATCTGCAACTCAAGATGCCGGGTTACAAGGGCACTATAACGGTTCATGGGAGCCGTCGAATCGCTTTGGAATGCGAGGAAGGAGATGCGACTTATGCAGAATCGGTTTGTGCTACGGAGGAGCTAAAGCAGTACAAAGACAGTGTTGATCCGGAGGACATGACTTCATTAAAGAAGCCAACTACGGACCACGATCCGGCCTTGAAGTTCAAATCAGCGGCCGAAACTAAGCTTGTTGACTTCGTGCCTGGCGATTCGTCCAAGCAGTTCAGCATCAGTGCAAACTTGGATCCAAAATAGGAAAGCGCGCTCATCGAGTTCATCCGTGAGAATCGGGACATCTTTGCATGGAAGCCATCTGACATGCCTGGTGTACCGAGGCGACTCGCTGAGCACACCCTTAATGTGGATCCTAAGTATAAACCGGTAAAACAGTTCCTACGCCGGTTTAATGAAGAAAGACGTAAAGCGATTGGTGAGGAAGTAGCCAGGCTCCTGGCAGCTGGTTTTATTATCGAGGTTTTTCATCCCGAGTGGCTTGCTAATCCGGTGCTGGTTCTTAAGAAAAACGGCGCCTGGCGCATGTGTGTGGATTACACAGACTTGAATAAAGCCTGTCCAGCGGATCCTTTTGCTCTCCCCCGTATTGATCAAATCATTGATGCTACGGCAGGTTGCGAGCGTTTGAGTTTTTTGGATGCCTATTCGGGTTATCACCAGATCAAGATGGCAGTTAAGGACCAGGCGAAGACGGCGTTCATCACTCCCTTTGGACGCTTTAAGCCGCTTGGGCTCTCAGCGTAAACCGGTCCCACCCAATGTTTTCTTGGATGTATTGTATCACCCATCGGTACAGCTACCCGGTGAGCTGGAGTTGGCTATTCCTGATCCGGAGGCTCAATTAGTGGCGGCTCTTCACGTCACCCCGGATTGGACGCTTCCTTATCTGGCATATATGAACCGGGGTGAGTTGCCAGAAGATGAAATCTTGGCTCGGCAGATAGTTCGGCGGTCCAAGTCTATGACCATTCTCAAAGGGGAGCTACATCATCGCAGCGTGTCAGGAGCGCTGCAACGGTGCGTATCCCCTGAGGAGGGGTGCGAAATATTACGTGAAATACATGAAGGGGATTGCGGCCACCACGCCGGTTCAAAATCATTGGTGGCTAAAGCGTTCCGCCACGGTTTCTACTGGTTAACTGCTCATGCTGATGCAGAAGACCTGGTCAGGCTATGTGATGGTTGCCAGAAATTTTCTAGACGAGCGCACATACCGGCTCAAGAATTCAGGATGATTCCAATTACTTGGCCGTTTGCGACTTGGGGGCTTGATATGGTTGGGCCTTTTAAACGTTCCAAAGATAAGAAGACCCACCTATTGGTGGCGGTTGACAAATTTACAAAGTGGGTGGAGGCAGAACCGGTCAGTAAATGTGATGCGGCCACGGCGGTTCGGTTTATAAAGAAGGTGATCTTCCGGTTTGGTTTTCCACACAGCATCATCACAGATAATGGTACCAATCTATCCAAAGGTGCCATGAAAGAGTTCTGCGCACGTGAGCATATACGGCTTGATGTTTCTTCTGTAGCTCACCCACAGTCTAATGGTCAAGCAGAACGAGCGAATCAAGAGATCTTGAGAGGTATCAAACCCCGGCTTCTGGTCCCTTTGCAGAGGACGCCGGGTTGTTGGGTTGAGGAGCTACCGTTTGTATTATGGAGTATCAACACCACGCCTAACAGATCCACGGGGTTTACGCCGTTCTTTATGGTCTATGGAGCAGAGGCGGTTCTCCCAAGTGATATACGACATGATTCACCTCGTGTGGCAGCTTATGTTGAAGCGGGCAACGAGAAGGCACGGCAGAACGCTCTTGACTTGTTGGATGAGGAACGTGACTTAGCAGCTGCCCGTTCAGCAATTTACCAGCAAGATCTTCGCCGTTACCACAGCCGTCGGGTTAAGACCAGAACCTTTCAGGAGGGGGATTTGGTGCTTCGGCTCATCCAGGATCAGTCTGATCAGCATAAATTATCCCGCCTTGGGAAGGACCTTTTGTGATCAGCAAGAATCTGAATAATGGGTCATACTACCTGATTGATATTCGAGAGCGCAAAGATTCACGCACATCAGAGGAGGAGACCAACAGGCCGTGGAACATAGCTCATCTTCGACCTTATTATACATGAGCCTTGGACTCTGTTTATGTACATATCATGACCATGTATATATTATGATCAATATAATAAACCGGAGCCTCGAGTAAAGCGGGGTCTCTGCTGTTCTTCACATCATGCGTGGTTACATGGAGTTGATTCGCTTTAGGGCAACCTCCGGTTTACCCCTTGAGATCGCTTCACAGGAGATCAACAAAGTCAGTTGGGGACCTAGTCGACCTGAACCGTAGCTACACCTCCGGGGAGCTTGGTCATGTCTTGACGACGGTAATGCCTTCTGGCTGGCACATTTGCCACTAAGTCAGTTGGGGACCTAATCGACTTGAACCGTAGTTACACCTTATGGGGGCTCGGTCATGTCTTGATGATGGTAATGCCTTCTGATCGGCTTTTAAACAGCCAATAAGTCATTTGGGGGCTTGGTCGTGTCCGAACCAACGCAATGCCACTTGATCGGCCCAAGGCCACTGAGTCACTTGGGGGCTTGGTCGAATCCGAACCAATGCAATGCCATTTGACCGGCATATTTGCCACGATTCAGTTAGGAACCTAGTCGACTTAAACCGTAGCTACACCTCTTGGGGGCTTGCTTTTTTTTGTCTTGACGATGGTAACGCCTTCTGAACGGTTCATAGCAACCACCATTTGCATGCGTTTTACTATTGCGTTTCCTCTCGTATTTGGTTGTTTGTTATCTTCCTTCTTGTGGTGTTTTTGTTTTTTGGAACGACAAATACTTTTAAACCGATTCAGCTGACACAGCCTGGTCCGTTTTTTAACGCGGAGGCAAGTTGCCCGGTTTGGCAAAGGCGCAGCACGGTTCGTATGGTCGAAAGACCGTCCTTTGTACCCAGTAAAGACAGGAAACACAAGTTGGAAAAAGTCATGGCAAGGGCATCAGTACCCGTGCACAAAGGCGCACTCAAAGGCAGAAGTGTTAACTATCTTATTACAAGGCAGCGTAGTGCCTGAATATATTGTTTTTTAACGGATTAATGTCACCAATTAAGGTGAACCAGAACTTTGATTACGCCTGTTCGCCGCCTCGGTTCGAAGGTTGTGGATCATCTTGCGCCGCTTCAGCCTTCTCATGGCTACCTATTGGCTGGAAATCAGCAGTGGTCCAGTCGATTCCCATTAACGCTTGAAAGACAGCTTCTTCATGAATCAGCAAAGACGGTTCAATGTCAGGGGCGTAGGTATGCTTACGGATTGGAGGAATAAGGTTTTCCGCTTCAGGGATCGGGGCAGCTACTCGCTTGTTCTGGTTATCATATTGGGCCTGATAATGTGTCAGATCTGCTTCTTCAGCCAATTGACAAGCTAGGGGGCGCACCGCCCGATTTATCGCCCTCAAGTCATTTTCGCCGAAGTCTGAACCATCTTCTTTCAAGCTGGGATATCCTTGTGCCGCTTCGACAGGATCAAAGTCTGGTACCCACGCTTTGGCCCGGATCAAGGCAGTGATGGCTCCGGTTCGAGCAGCTGATCTTTTTAACTCTTCAATCCGGGCAGGAAGCATGGATAACCTTTTTAATGTGTCTTGAATCAGAGATGGTGCGGGGTTGTTATGCGATGCAGTGGTGATAGCTCTCTGTGCTCCGGTATACAACTGTTCAATCAAAGTATAAGCAGCTTTGAGTTTCATCCGCACATCAGAACCCAAGTGTCCAATACGTGTGCCTGCAGTGTTTCAAGATGGATTACAAACCGGACATAGGATATAGCAGACAAAGTGCAAATTGGAGGAAGGGCATCAAAAGAAATTTACCAAAGACGGCAGAGGTCATGGAGTGTATTTGTCACTTTACGGTGGATAATTCATCAACCACCGGTTTGAGAGCAGCTTCGGCATTTTCAGCCCTTTTAATCAAAAGAGCTTTTTCAGTAGCCCAATCAGCTTGTTCCTTTTTGCAGGTTTCTTTCAGCTGTTCCATAACGGTTAAGGCATTGGTCAATTCTTCCTTCGCTTTGGCAGTTTCAGCCTGCTGGGTTTTTAGGATTTCCTGAAGGTCCGAGACTTGTTTCTCTTTGGTCTTCAGATCCCCCTGCAGCAGGTCATCAGCAGTGTTCAGAAAATATTGCACGGTTTGGAAGTATCAACCACACAAGCAAGTTATGTGCTCGATACTTGGGGGCTAATGCGTACTTGATCTTAACGCATGTTTTACATTACAAAAGTCCCAGGATTAATACAAGTATTTAAACTTGGCACTTGGGGGCTAATGGTTATTTGATGATGTTTTCTGGTTACGACCTATGTTGAAGCCCTGGTTTTTTCAAACCGGACCTTAGTTATCAAGGCAGCATGATTCGGATTACCATCTCGGATTGGAAAAAATTGAGAAGCTAAATTGCAATAGAATGAAGCACAAGACAGTTACCTCAAGTTTTTCTTTCATCATCCTGATCATGCCAGCTTCATAATCGCGACTGGTGTACAGTCGGTTCAGGTACCCAGAATAAAGATCTTGGGCGCTTAAAGCGGCGTACGTTGAGGAGTCAACGTCCCATTTGCCCTTTATGGCCGAGATTTCTTCCTTAGCAGTATGCTTGGCTAAGGTAGCAGAGTTCCCTGGTTCAGAGCGACCAATGCCGGTAATCACAACATCATCATCTTTGGAATCGCTGCTCTGCATTGGCACTGTCGGTTTATCAACAGTTCCAGAAGGGTGGATGGGTTCCTCAACCCGAACAGGACTGGCAGGCTGATCGGTACGGCTGGCAGGATTGGTAGGCCTTTCTTCAGCATAGGCGTCATCTTGTGGAGGTAGATAATTCTGAATGTCTTCACGAACTAGAGCATCAGCGCCAGGAGTTTTCTCCGATTCAGGAGCGGCAGTTCCTTCGGCCGGATTATCCAGACGAGCCTTCTTGCTCGGTCTAGGTTTAGCCCTGGGAGAGACCCAAAGATTGAAGGAACGGTGTAAGATGGATTAAGAAACCCACATGGAAATATGTTGTGATCGGTCCAACTTACCCAATAACTGTCTTTAGCGGTGGCAGTTGAGTGGCTGAAGATTCACCAGAAGATGAATGGGAAGTAACCTGATAATCGGAGTCAGATAGATTAAGAGGCTGACGAATTAAACCTGCTTTAGGAGGAAAGCTAGCGCATAAATCGGAGACCTCTGAGCGGCGTTTCCGAACCGGGCTGTTCGGTAAACCGGCGGAGGTAACTACCTGGCCACTATGCCGGGTGGTGCGACGAGCTTCATGTTGCTGGGTCTTCACAAGAAATTTGGGATCCAAGTAAGCAAGAGGATGAGCAAATTTAACTTTCCGGTTTGCTTGGCGAGGTTTTTTCAAAGGCAAAGGAACTGTATCAGAAGAAAGAATAGTTACCTCTGGGCCTTCAGCATTACTCGCTTCAGCGTCGTCCTGACAAATATCATCATCAATAAGACGTATAAAAAGCAAGCCAACTGAATCGAGGTCTACCTCAAGGTCCGGATTACCCACATCATCCTCATCTAAATCCGGGGTAGAGGAAGCGGTGTTCCTTTTCTTCTGAGCAGGCTTCTTCACCCTTGTTTTGGGTCGGGTTACCTTTTCTGTTGGCTCTTGAAGCTTCTTGCTCCAAAACGGATCATCTCCCTGTTTCAGAAAGGATTGGAGTTAACAGTATACATATAAGGAGATCATAAATTCTATAACAAACAGAGGTGAGATGCTTACAGCAGGTGGCTTATTTGTAGCACAAAAGGGAAGCAGGCCGGTTCGGGCGCAAACATATTCCGGTTCATTCAGCATCTTTTTCACAGCTTCAGTAACTTCGTCTTCCGTCAGCTGAATGTTGCAGTGCCTCAAAGGATCATTAACCCGGCCCGTGTATTGGCACATTAAACCGGAGCGGATACTAAGGGGCAGGATGCTCCATGAAATCTAGCAACGGGCAAGATCTACCCCCGTTAAACCGTTAGCCATGAAGGCTCTGAGCTTGGACAGTTGAGGGGCATACTTACTCCTCTCTTTGGCGGTTAGCCTTGGGGGGAAGGGGTGTGTATTGCTAAGTCTCTCTGGACGGAAGCCAGGCAGAGGATTTTCTTCAGCAGGGGAAGTATCCTTGCAATAGAACCAAGTGTGATTCCATTCTTGCGGATGACTATGTAGCTTGGCGTGAGGATAAGTCACTTCTTTCCTCTTTTGAATCGCCATACCACCCAGTTCCATATTAGGGCCGTCGGTGAATTCAGTACGTCGGTTCAAATGAAAACAGTCTCGGAACATTTCTACAGTAGGTTCCTCCTGGAAGTACACCTCACAAAGCACTTGAAAATGGCAGATATTCGTGACTGAGTTTGGACCAACATCTTGTGGGCGCAACTTAAAGTTAGCCAGGACGTCCCGGTAAAATTTTGAACCGGGTGGATTAAAGCCCCGGGCCAGGTGATCCGCAAACACAACAACTTCTCCTTCCTGTGGGGTAGGAGGACATTCATTCCCTGGAACCCTCCAATGGATGGCATTTTTGCTACTCAAGGCGCCAGTCAGAACTAAGTTGTTTAATTGGGTCTCGGTGATGCGAGAGGGAACCCAGTTGCATTCGTATACCTGTTTTGCCATGAGGAAATCTACAAGAGAAAGGTATTCCGGTTTGAGAACAGGTGTGATTGTAAACCGAAGATGCTCTTATATAGAACGGAGTTATCTACAATGATATCATCTGGCGGTTCATCAAGGGGACTAATGGATATATAGGTTGGGTTGTTCGCTCTGCTAAAAGTTAAACCGACCAGATCTAACAGTTGTGAATATGAAAGCAGAAACAGATCCCGTACGGATTCTTTCAAAACAATGGATCTACAGCTAGGGCAAAAAAGAAGTAAAAATATGAGGTTTGGCTCGCAGCAGAACAGCACAAGTTCGACAAGCAGGGAAATGAGTGGGATCTAAGGAGATGAGTACAGATTTATGACGAATACTGAGAGTGACTACAAATCACAATATAAGTATCATAATCTGTTCACAAAAGCTTGCTATGGAGATGAACAATGAACAGTGGCAGGATGATGAACCCTAGAGCAGATCTGAGGCAAGAAGAACAGGAGCCTTACCGGGATCCAAACGGATGCGGAGGGTCGCCGCGGTACTCTGGTCCGGACAGGTTGATGCAGCGGCCCGAGTTGATGCAGTGGCTGACGGCGGCGGCGGAGCTCCGAAGTCTGAGTCGCGAGGAAGACGAAGAAGGGGACGAAAGGGAGGAAAGGAAGATGGCCTTCTAGTCCTATTTATAAGGCGCGGCGCGCGTGCCAGGCGCGCGAATCCAGGAGCCGGTGATTTCGGGAACCCAGCCGTCGCCTTGATTATTGCGGTTTGAGCAAAAGGGAACGGTAGCTTTGTGCTGACGTCATATCGGTTTACAGCAGCAAGAGGAGACGACGAAATGGCGGTTTAACATTTACTGGAAGACATTTGAAGACAGAAATTCTTATTAAGGATTGACATGAACCTGTTCAAATCAATCTGGGGCCTAATGTTGGGGATATTGCTATTTGGGGTAAACCGGCCTACAGGGCCCGGGTTAGCTCCGTCAATGGACCCAAGATGTTAAAGCCCAAGGAGAAATAGAAGGACCCAAGGCCTATAATCGGTTTAAAGGTTTATGGCCGTAAACCGGCCTGAGGTAAACTTGCATTGTAAGTTAGGAATAGAGAGACCAACCCGGGCACGTTTATGAACCGGAGGTTGGGACTTTGTAGACCGACGGGCGTCACCCGTGTATATAAGGGGACGACCCGACGGCGGTTTAAGGACAGAGAACAACAACTCGAGGTTTAGGCGAAGCTTATCGCTCCCTAGCCCTCGAAACGCATTAATCCCATCACAACTAGACGTAGGTTTTACCTTCATCGAAGGGGCCGAACTAGTATAACACTGTGTCCTTGCGTCCGTTTTAACCCCTTCAAGTTAACCCGTTGCGATGGCTCCACGACTAAGTCCTTTCGCTAGGACATCTGCCGTGACAAATCCACGACAGGATGCACGGTTTGCAAATGGCAAGCAAAACAAGAATGACACGAATCTGCCATTAACAGCATGATGCTACTTAGCAAGCAATAATTAATTAAGCTACTGCACCCAAACATGGCAACAAAGCATATGAAAGTAATCTACACAAGATGCACGACAAAAGATGAACACTGAGCTACGGCTAATTATCATCATAACAGGTCCAAACAATCATGGCAAAAGGGCAAAAGATAACAGGTTCTCAGACTTGGTGAAATTAACAACATAGCAGAAAACTAACATCAGGATGACATGTTCAGAGCAATGAAACGACATGCTACAAGATCAGAACATAGCAGAGTAAGGCATGGCATGAATCTACTCAAAGCACTTGACAAAAGTCCTTTACTGACCATAAGCCAAAAAGGATCAGAAAATATGATTACACCCATGTCAATTAAGCAAGTTTCGTTACAGGTTTCAGACTTAGCAGAAAAAACTGGACATGTCAAAAACAGATAACGACTAGGCATGTTCGTGAGCTCGATGCACTCACTACAGAGCATTGCATGATAAACTAAGCATACATACATCAAGAAGACATGGCATAGGAACTAGACATGGCAAGAACAACATCATATAATGCAAGGATCAACTACACCAAGCTTGGCAAAATCGAATAACACGTAAACAATCTGCCAGCAACATTTTGAAGCAAAAGTAGAGCTCGATTGACTCAAGCTATGGCACTCCATAATTACAAACAAAGGCACGGATGGATAGAGCAAAAACTCAAGTTCAAAACTCCCTTACTGATCATGCTCAAAATATGCATAGATCTCTCAGAAACAACATGAATACATGGCATGAAAATAACAGCAGTCAGGGACTTAGTGAAATCACTGTCTCTGAAATCAGCAACATCAGGTGACCTAGTTTGCATGCTTGTGCTAGTCACCACATAGATCACAAAAACACATGGAAAAATTCTATGGAAAGGTAACATGGCATATTACAAAACTCATGTAGTACTCAACTTCATAGGAGGTACACATCAATCATGGCAAAAATGACAAAAGTGCATGTTCAGATAAGATCCAGCAACTAACATCAACTAGCCCTCTTCTAACAGCATTTCGGGCATCAGGATGACTTCAAATGAAAATGATGAAATGGAACAAAATGATTTACTCTTCGAGTTGAACAAATAGACATATTATACGCACGAATCGGAGCTACGGCTGCAAAGTTACGGCATAAAGAACAGGTGATGATGATGCAAAATCATGAGGACTTAGAGAAATTCGACCTCCGATTTCAGATCTAGGGTTCGTCGCGCGGAAGCCGAGGCGGGACCGGAGCTCGCCGGAGAGGGCGAGGGAGGCGGCGGCGAGGCGAGGGCCGGCCGGATCTGGCGGATCAGGCGCCGGCGACGGGTGCGGCGGCGCGCGGGGACGGCGCGGGGGCGCGGTGCGGCGAGGAGCGGGCGGAGGCAGCGGCGGCAGTCGGCGGCGGGGCGAGGCGGCGCCGGCCGGCGACCGCGGGAGGCGGCGGCGCACGGCCCAGGCGGCGGGGCGCGAGGAGGAGGGCGGAGCGAACGGCGCGGGGCGGGAGCCAGGCGGCGGCGCGGGGCGCGGCCCGGGTCGCCCGGGAGCGGTCCGGCGATGGGCCCGGCGGGCCCGGCGGCGCGGAGGAGCGGCGGTTGCCACGTGGCGGCGCGGGACAGGGCGGGCGCGGCGGCGGACGACGTCCGGCACGCCCGGACACGTCCGGCGGCGCGCGGGGCAGAATTTTTAGGGTTTCGGGGAGGATTTTGCCCGTGATGGAGGAGGGGGAGACGTTTTTATAGATAGAAGGAGCTAGGAAGCTCCAAATGGAGAGCGGTTTTCGGCCACGCGATCGTGATCGAACGGCGGAGGACATGGGAGTGCCTTAGATGGGTTATTGGGCTGTTTTGAAGGGGTGTTGGGCTGCAACACACACGAGGCCTTCACGGTTACCCGGTTAACCGTTGGAGTACCAAACGAACTCCGATTGACCCGAAACTTGACAGGCGGTCTACCGGTGCTATACCAAGGCCACATGTCAAACCTCGGTCCATTCCGAGAATGTTTAATACCCACTCAAGGAGAAATGTAAAAGGGGACGCCGGGAGACATAGGAGCGCCGTATTGCAAAACGGACAACGGGAAAGATGCTCGGATTTATGAGACGAACACGTATGCGAATGCGATGCACATGATGACATGATATGAAATGCATGACATGACCAAAATGCAAAACGGAGAGAACCCAACCACGGAGGAAAATATCATATCACAATGCCGAAAATGGCAAGAGTTGGATTACAAATATGGCAAGTTACATCTGGGGCGTTACATCGTCATGGAGAGCGCCGGGTTGATGAAGATGGCCACCGGTGAGGGTTCCCCCCTCCGCCAGGGTGCCGGAACAGGGTCCCGATTGACTTTTGGTGGCTACAGAGGCTTGCGGCGGTGGAACTCCAGATCTATTCTGTTCCCCGAAGTTTTTAGGGTATATGGATATATATATATAGGAGGAAGAAGTACGTCAGGGGAGCCACGAGGGGCCCAGGAGGGTGGAGGGCGCGCCCTAGGGGGATGGGCACGCCCCCCTACCTCGTGGCTCCCTCGTTTCTTTCCTGACGTGCACTCCAAGTCTGTCGGGTAGCTTTCCTTCCAAAATAAACTTCTCCAGAAGGTTTCATTCCGTTTCGACTCCATTTGATATTCATTTTCTTCGAAACATTGAAACAAGGGAAAAAACAGGAAGTGGCACTGGGCTCTGGGTCCATAGGTTAGTCCCAAAAATAATATAAAAGTGTTTAATAAGGGCCATAAACATCCAAAACTGATAATATAATAGCATGGAACAATCAAAAATTATAGATACGTTGGGGACGTATCACCGGACTGCTCATAGATCTCCTGATTCCTTGCCTCTGCGTTGTCGTGTGCTGCGGCAAGGCTCTTTGCGTGCTCGACGAGGCGCTCCTCCTCCCGCAGGAACACGATGTAGCG
Organism: Aegilops umbellulata; assembly: GCA_032464435.1. Classification (NCBI taxonomy): domain Eukaryota; kingdom Viridiplantae; phylum Streptophyta; class Magnoliopsida; order Poales; family Poaceae; genus Aegilops; species Aegilops umbellulata. The sequence continues at coordinate 296,706,915 of CP136060.1, forward strand.
CGCAAGTTGCTGACGCACGTGCGGGCCTCCACCTCCGCCTCCCTCCTTCGGGCGGCGGTGGCGGAGCGGGTGATGATCTCGGCAGTCGACGATGGGTTGGCGGCCACGACGGTCGACGATGTGGTGGCGGCCACGACGGCCACCTCCTGCCTTCGGGCCGCGGTGGCAGAGCGGGTGATGCCCAACATTGGGGTGGCGGCCACGACGGCCACCTCCCGCCTTCTGGCCGCGGTGGCGGAGCGGGTGATGGCCGGCAGTGGGGTGGCGACCACGACGGCCACCTCCCGCCTTCGGGCCGCGGTGGCAGAGTGGGTGATGGACGGCAGTGGGGTGGCGGCCACAACGACCACCTCCCACCTTCAGGCCACGGCGGCGGAGAGGGCGATGGCCCTGGCTTTCGACGGTTGTGTGGTGGCAACGGCGGCCGGCAACAGCTGCCGACGGGCACCGGCGGCGGAGCGTGTGGTGGGTGTTCCGCACACACCCAACAGGGACACCACGCGCACTACACTAAGCCAGGGACTGAGCCGCTGCCCGGTGTAGCCTCCTAGCTGGAGTCGTCCTATGATGACGGCGTAGTGGCTGAGCGACGACGACGGACCAGTGCCATTGGTGATTGTGGGAGAAGCGGACGAGTTAAACTACAGGGAGGGAGGGGAAAATGCAACGTAGGACTCGCCGGCCGTGAGGGTTTATCTAGCAGGCCGGTAAGCATTGGGATTTTGGGGGATTTCACCGAGTCGGGCGGGAAGCCTGCGCGGGAACCTGCGAGGTTGCGCGAGAACGGGCTCACCGATGATTCATTGGCGCCACTTCGAGCCACCGTTTGGCCAAAAGAACGCCCCCGCACGCTGCACAAGCTTGCACTATAAGCCGCCTATGGCAGTGGGGTGACAAGACGTGCGAGAGGAGGACGAAAGGAGACGCACACATATGGTTAAGACAAAATAAACATTTGCGATTTAATTACCTACTATACCCCCGTACTGGTTTATAAGTAGGATTTAACTAATAAAATACGAATGCATGTCGCCAAAGATTATATCGTTGGATTCGTATTTGAACATAGTTTACAGTTATACAATTTTTGTAACATGCATTAACACTTTTTTGGTTAAATTTAAGGTTATATACTAGTAAGCGTTCGCCCGCAACACACATGGCTTATTCCATCACAAGCAGCTCGGATGGATCAACTGTATGCCACGTCTCGCACACGCAAAACTCTAATCTGATTCGTGCTTGATCTCTTCGACATCGCTCGCACAGTTCATCTTATTTGTCACGTATCACTGTGCCGACCTCTGCTCGCGTCCCTCAGCAAGCTCTGCTCGCCGTTAGCGTCGCGACACGCTTTGCTCGTGTCCGTTGGCGCGCTCTGCTCGCGTCCGTTGGCGCGCTTGGCTTGTGGACAGTTTTTGCTTGCGTGTTCAACTACTATATGTATGGTTGCTCACCATTGAGGCGACATCGGAGCGCTCTGCCCGCGTCCCTCCGTGCGCTCTCTGCCAGCGGTTGGGCGTGCGCATGATCACGTCGGGGGCCCCATATGCATGTGGTTGCGCCGCGCGCGTTGCCACGCGATGCAGTTACGTGCGGCACAATGGAGTTACGCGCTGCAAATTAGAACTGCCATCAGGGCCTACTAATATTCCCGCGACCATTATGACCTTAGTCTCTACAACTTTTCGATCGTGCCCCACAACACAACAAGCACACCCACGACGACACATAGAGAGGGGATGTCTAACGGCGCTCCAATGGAGTTCGACGAGCATAGAGTGGAGACCCGTGCGAGGGAGACGGATCTCTCGGTGGTGTACACCATCGACTCGGTCGTGGTGGACGACTACATCAACAGTGTTGAGCAGTTGCTTGCTCGAGACAAGTACAAGGTGGTCGGCATCGACCTCCAGTACACTGCCGATCGTCCCGGCATAGATCAGAAGATTGCCGTCGCCCAGTTGTCCATGCGCCATCATGTCCTCATCTACCACTACTGCATTGGCCACAGAGCCTTGCGAACGTTTCAACAGGTTTGTCAACAGCACCGACTACAAGTTCGCCACGGTGGAAACCACCGATGACGTAAAAGCGATCAGTATTACGGGCTTGGCCTGCAATAACCTTGTCGAAATCCGTGAGCACTACAGGGTCTGGGGCAGCATGAAGAAGGACTCCCTCGTTGAACTCGCCTCGGCCATCATCGACCCCTACTACGAAAAGATGAAGCGGGATGCCCAGAGAACAAGACATGTATCCTGGCACACGGCCTGGATGCGGCAACTGGATGAACCTCACTTCAGGTTCGCGGCCAAGAGCGTGTACACATGCTACGAGATGCACAGGCGGATCGTTGACATGAGGAAGTGCCTCGTTACCCAAATCGACGAGCCCGGATCGAGCCACAAGCAGAGCAAGCATCATAAAGAAGTAGATGATGATCAGATGATCGTTTATGCTAGTTAATCATGCATGTAATATATAGTTTACTTTATTGGTGTGTGGAAATGTCATGTGTGTAGTAGCCACCTATGTAATTATGCATGTAATAGTTTACTTTGGTGTGTGCAAATGCCATGGTTGTAGTAGACACCTATGTAAGTTGACGTTTAATTTGGTTATGCAACCATGTCCTTATAAGTGTGTGTGTGTCTATATATATATATATATATATGTGTGTGTGTGTGTGTGTGTGTGTGTGTGTGTGTGTGTGTGTGTGTGTGTGTGTGTGTGTTGTTCTGTATGCAATCCCATTGCACAACACACACGTCTTATTAGCAGCAACCGTCTGTGTTATTATCGGTCTTCGCACACATTTCTGATTATAGACCTGTCTGCCGCGCATCAAAGACATCTTGCTATATTGAACCGTTTATGTTCTCTTGTATCAACACAAACAGTTCATACGAGTGAACCGCATGCCGTATATCACACACACCTTCATCTGGCTGCCCGTTTATTTTGTTCCTCCTCATCACAAACAGTTAATTGAACTGAACCGTATGCCCTACATCGCACGCGCAACTAAAATCTGAACCGTGTTTGATGCATCCGTCATCGCAAACGTTTTGCACCTTTTTTGATGGTTCTTTTACACCATCGTTTGTGATTATTGCATCGCACACAGTTTCGTCGAAGGGTCTCTGATCGTAGTGCCGCGTTAGCAGCATCCTGAAGGAGTGGTATGTCTTGGAGAAGCTTGGTTTCCAAGAGTTTAAGAATATGGAGACGAGGAGATTTCACCTTAGGACTAAACATGGTTATGCTTTTCGGGTTAAGCTCTACAATGCGCTTAATCACTCACATATTGGTTCCTCTAATTGGGGAGCTCTCTGCAAGGCTTATGGATTTGAGGAGAATATGCAAATAACCTTCAATATTCATCTTGAAGATGATATTGAAAATAATATCAACATTTGCGTTGCAAGATGATGATCCCGAGGATGAATTTTAGTGGATATGTGCCACTAGTCCATGAGTTGCAAGATGGTAACTTCATTGCCAAAAACTTATCCTGGGCTACTACTAGGGCATGTTTGGTTGCCGTAGTCTATAGTAGTTGCATTGCACAGCCTTCTCAACTCAGCCTGGCTATGCAAATGCAGCCTCAAATGCACTATCTGCAAGTTGTTTGGTTGCCTGCATGCCCTCTTGCCTGCATGGGATGAACCACACTGCCTAGTGTTTGGTTGCCTGCATGTTAGTGGACAAACCCAAGGCATGGTGTTTGGTTGTATGCAATGCCTGGTGTGTGGTGACCTCTTTGGCTAGTTGGTGAGGTTACCAGAACGCTTCGGCACAACCATGTACCACACATCATAAGCAGAGCAGAGCATAAACAGAGCATCAACTACTTAACAACATAGTTCAGATAGCATAGTACCACACATCATAACGACAATTCAAACAGTTCAACGCATAAACCATAAAGCAGGCTTGATAGTACTTAGGAAGGAGGTGCCCCGGCCCTAGTCCCTGGCGGCGAAGGATTCATCGTGCTTCCCGCACTTGTTGACCACCTCAATGCCATCGTCATCGAAGATGATGACCTTGAGGGTGTCGAGAGTCAGGAGCTTTAACGTCACCATGTAGCCAAACTTGATCTAATGAACGGCGGCGAAGGTGACCCAACCCTGATCCAGGGTCACCCTACCGTCATCAGCTTCACCGTCACCCTCCAGAAGCAGCCGGTGTTGTTCCTCAGCTTGAACTCCGTCGGCACCACGACGAAGTGCCTGGTGAAGTCCAGGGGCATGGGGATGCACTCAAGCTTCGGTGCAAGGATGACCTTGCAGAAGTGAGTTGGGCCACCCTCCTCATGGTAGTGGTCGTAGTTGCGGCGCTTGCTGCTGGGGGTCCTCCATGCGCTCGTCGTCGCCAACCGTTGGCGTCTTTGGTTCTTCCTTGGCGGTGGGCGGCAACACCACCTCGGGCATTGGATGAACCACCTCCTTGCCCTTCTTGTCAACGGCCAGGAGCACCTCCATGCCCATCTCATTGCTCTCCTCGATCTACACACAATTCATGGAGTCAGGCACATCACAGAGTTCATGGCTTATTGAAGAGCATGTCATTAAAACGGCATGACTGTCACTCTTCCTCCTCTCCATCGCGCTTATATTTACTCACCCTGACCACCACTACTTAGCCACCCCCTCTATTCTCTCACTATCAACCTTCCGCCTCTCCATCGCCATGAACTCCAGCTCCAACGCCAACCCCTTCCCTTGGGGTATTGGCTGGAGGGCCTTCTTCCTCGGGTGGTCGGCCGGTGACCGCACCAAGTTCAAGAACACCATGGAGGTGTGCTCGAAATTTGGCTCCATGCCTGACATGCAGAAGGAATCTGATGCAGTGCTCATGAGGGCCACTGCACAAGAGTTGAAGGCGTTGATTCCTAACCTAGCGAAGGGCGCGATGGCAGTCGACATCATTCGTTGGGCCATGAATCAGGTCGTCTCCGACGATGCTAAACAGAGGAAGAGGTGGTCCAAGTACAAGAACTACTGGGCTCCTAATAACCGTTGTGCCGCAGTGTACTGGGAAACGTCAATCGTGCCGCCGACGGTCATCCTTGGGGAGCCTAAGGAGGAGGATGAACCAGTGCAGATGCCAGTGAGGGTGCCAGAGCCAGGCTGTCGTACCTGGCAGATCGACCTCGACTCCGCCGAGGATAACGATGACCCGCCGCCCCGCACGGCGATGGACAAGAAAATGAAGGCCAGCCACTCGGCCCGCCGCTCCTCACGCCTCAACGGCCGCTGCGGTTAGCTAGTGTTTGTTGTGTACCCCCGATCCCCCTTCTACTCCATCTGCATCTACCTCTATTCCGATCTTGCATGAACTAGTATGAAATCGTATGAACTAGTATGAACTGTCATGCTTATCTACCTCTATTCCCCATTCCCCTCTCTGTCGTGGATGGAATCTACCGCCGGATCGAACGCGAGAAAGTAGTGCATGACGAACAGAAAAGTGCTTACCGCCATTGCCGCGGGCCAGGTGATGATCTGCTCGGCGGTGATGGAGTCCGGTGGTCTTCTTGCTCTCCTCCGATCCACCGCCGTCGATGAGATTTGGGAGAGTGGGGGAGAGTGGGGAGAGGGAGCGGTGAGGGGTGGTGAGGCTAATAACTCATGGCGCTTCGGGAAGCAACGCGGCTTCTCGAGCGTGGACGTGCGCATGCAGCCGCCGCCGCCCACGTGCACCGCTTCGGCCTGGCTGTGAAGAAACTACTAATTCGAGCGTTTCCAGGGAGCCAAGCCCAGGAGTGCTTTAAACATCGTGCCATGCAGGCCCAACAGTATATGCAGCAAACCAAACAACCTATTTCCTTGCCGCGCGGGCCTGGTTGGGCCTCATGCAGGCAACCAAACACGCCCCTAGGGTTTTCCTAGTAGTGGTAGGCAGTGCCCAAGCTTGTTTCCTTTGGGCCGGCCAGTATTAGCTATACATTACTCCCACTTTTCCAAAGCTTCAATAAGCTTTTGACTCGTTTTTTTTCTTTACACGGTAATGGTTTTGGCAAGCTTCCGGTCTGTTTTGTCATCTTTTTCACTCTTCTTTTATAAAATTCATGAACATTATTAATTCATGAATTTTTTTAAGTTCACAAACATATTTGGAAATTCCAAACATTTTTCTAATGCATGGATATTATTAAAATTCGAGATTTTTTCTAGATCCATATAGAATCTTTAAAATTTCACTAACCTTTTTTGAAGTTGTGACATTTTAGAAAAATCACTAAATATTTTTAAATTTCCAAACATTTTTTTAATATTTGAACAAAATATCAAATGTAGAAAACATTTTTTTAATTCAAGGAAAAAGTTGTGACTGTTTTCGAATTCACATAAAATCTGTAATAATTCTTGAACACTTTTTAAAATTAACCTTTGTGAGATTTGCGGTTTTTTTGAAAAAAATCTTAAGCTTTTTTAAATAATGTTTTTTCTTACGAATTCGTGGTTATTAATGTAATATTTTTTTAAACCTATAGAGAAACTTGATTTGTTTTCCTGATCCACTACCAGTTGGCCAGCTAGCGGACCATCCATGTTAATGGGCTGCAGTCTGCGGTCGGGGTAGCTTCCGAGCGAGCCCTACCTTAAGCGCTATTTTTCTCTATTTCCGTTTGTATTTCTTTTATTTGATTTGATTGTTTATTATTTATTTATTACTTTTCCTGTTTTTTATTTTATTTCTCATTTTCTTGTATGACAGAAAAGTTTACAGTGTATTGCAAGAATGTTTCTCGTATATTAAGAAAATGTGGTATATTACAAAAAGTTCACTGTGCGTTATTAAAATATTCATAGCATATTAAGAAATCGTCCAACATACAATACAAATGTTCATTGTGTATTTGACATTAGTTTAACATATATTACACAAATGTTCAATGTGAATTCAAAAATTATTTTAAAATGTTCAATGTTTATTAAAAAATTATCCAGTGTATATATTAAATTTTAAAAATAGTCTAAATAAAAACGGAGAAAAAACCAAGGTTGTAGACCCGATGCTATAGTAAAGAAAATAAAAAAACATAAACCCGTATGTATAAACCGAGAAAGAAAATATAGAAAAATGCTAAACTCGTCCTATACCATAAAAAAAAGGAATAAAGAAAAATAAAAAACAAATTAAACTCATCCTCATAAAACCAGAGAAAAACTAGCCCTAGAAAAACAACATTCCCAAAACCGGTGGGTGAAACCCCCACTTGGGCCGGCTCATATAGGAATCAGATGTGAGCGTTGTGTACCGATAATGAAGGAACTAACACTATAAGCGCTAAATAGGAATGAGGAAAATGTATCATAAGTCCTAAAATTATTGAAGGTGTGTCGGTTTAGTACTATAACTTTGAAACTGCAGTTTTACATCCTAAACTATTAGAGGTGTGTCAGTTTAGTCTTAGAATTTCGAAACTGCAGTTTTGGGTCTTAATACTATGCAAGTTTGTTCATCTCAGGTTCTAAGCTTGCATGATCATCATCTATGGTGCATTTTAATGTGATCCCCTTTACATGTGTTTACTTCTCAAAATGTGGTTCATAGGCTTCCATGTCGCAGTGTGTGCTGCAACCTGCATGCCTACCACCTGCGCGCCCATGAGCTGCAGGGTAGCCTCGCTGAGAGGTTTGGCATGGCCACCGGGGAGACCCCGAGCCAGTCGGCATGGAGGATGACATCCCTCTCCCCTCGGCGCGGCCGCCATTGATGGCCCGCAGTTTTGAAGTTATAGGACTAAACTGACAAACCTCCAATAGTTTTAGGACTTATGATGCATTTTACTCAATAGCGAGTCTATCCCTAGCTATCGTCGGCAGATATTAGGCATCTTCCAATGCAAAGGTGCTTAGATGAGATGCCAGGTATATTAAATGGCTTAGCAACTCAACTCTCCAATGCATAGGTGATTAGTATCCTTTTGATGCTAAGATTTCTTCATTTAATAGTTGTAGACTCATAATTATGCTTCCAGTTAGGTACGTAAGCTTCACATCATTTTTTGTAAGGCCATCAAACTATTTTTTTTCTTTTTAGTTAACTTGTCACATCAGATTTTAAGCTTGACCTTCTCAATCCATGTACATGTCTAGCCGGCCCAGCGGCGGCGGCGTCCATGGGCGTCGCTTTCCTTCATGAAGGCGCAACCGAGGGCCTAATCCACCCACCCCGGTCTCATGGCGGGTGAAAACCTACAATCCTCTTCGGATTTGGCGGCAGCGGCGCTTCACGTCGTGACCTTCCTGGAGGTGTCGTCAGGGGTTGGGAGTGCAGAGGAACTGCAGGTGGAGGGGATGGGACCAGTGGCAGCAGGTGGCGTTCGCAAAGGAGGTGTGGCGTTGCATCTGACACGTCGACAATGGTGGTGCCCAACGGCATGCAGCAGCAGGATCTCGCTGTTGGGCGTGTGTTGATGGACGAGCGCAGGATGGAATGTTGTCCGGCGTCGTTGTGGTGTCGACGACAGCTAGACCAGGCAAGATTGATGCGCCAGTACAACTCTGAAGATGGATTGGCGGTAGTTGGCGGCGGCGACCTCTGAGTGTGCGCCGGACCGGTGGGTGCCCCTTACCCGGCAGGTGGCTTGGTTGGGGCCTCAGGTCTTTGATGTTAGCTTTGGCTGCGAGGTCTGTTTGGTATTAGGTCCAGACTATCGGCATCCCTGCATCAACTGAATAGGAGTAGCGACAGATGTTACCTAGATGATGATTTCAGTCTTACTGATGCATCAGTTTGTAAGGCCTTCGGTGAATAATTAATAAAGTAGCTGCGTGCATCGCCCAGATGCAGAGGCCGGGGTTCTTCCTTCTTTTAAAAAAAATGCTCGCTCTGCTTTCACTCGGACATAAGCAAGCACACACGCTGTCGCTGCGAGGCTGGCCCATTTGTAAGGCTGGCTCATGCGTCAGTCATTCTAGCCTGGTTATGCGGAGTACAGAAAAACGAGCGCATGGATGTTTACCACGGCGATGAAAAGTACGCTGACCACGGCCACAGGCAGATTGAGCGTACCGGATCAGTTTGAACGATGGATGACGCTGGAACGGCGGGTTGCATAGAGTGATTTATAAGTTCAATGTTGAGGCATCAGGAGGGTTAGGGTCCCATGGAAAAAGGCGAGAGCAGTACGAGTCGGAGCTATGCTGCCGAACCGACCATCCATCATCCTCGTCTAAGTAGATTCTATTCTTTTGTAGAGTTCACACGAGTACCCAGCTCGACATCGTCCAGCCCAGCAAAATGGATACCAACCATTCCATCACTGTACTACCAACATCATTATTGTCCACTAGCTAGGACAGTATCTAGATTTGCGCGTACGTATGCACACACGCATGAGCTGTCCCTACCGAAACCACCGAACTCAAGTCGCGCACATGCGCCCCGGCCCTTCTGGACCTCACCTGAATAACGATAAGAATATGGGTAACTTGAGAATAGAAAGAAAAGAAAAAGAGAATATGGCCGCGGACATGACATGAATCAAAATCCCCCGCAAAATGCCAGCCGAGCTGATGCATCCATCGGCTGTTGCAAGACAAGGAAGTACGTGACCGTGTCCAACGGTACTATGATGAGCACATGCACGTCTGTGCGCAGCATCTCTCCGTCGATCGGGCATCGCGGCTGGCAGCTGCACACCTGCCATTATAGTGCACCGTGGCCCGTGGGCCTCGGCGACACAGTGGCCAGCCAGCCCTGCCTGAGCACGGTCTCCTCCTCAAGGTGGCGGTGCCCTTGCCCTCATGAATGAAGAGACAACAATCGAGCCGGCCGACCCAACAGCATCCGTTGCGATGGCAGCAGCCACACCGTGGGAGCCATCGCTCGCTCACAGCTGCAGATGAGGTGGGCACCGCGCCGCGATGCACCGGCTTTATACAGTGCTCCTCCGCTAGCACGACACAGTTTCTCATACAATCATCAAAGATGAAGACGACTTAACCGGGAACCGCACCCAAAGAAAGGCCAAAATGTTGCCCAAGCCGGCTCGACACCGTTTGTGTCGACTCACGGAACCGCGTCCGTCCGTGCGTCGTTGCTCAATATCTGCGTCCGCGTCGTATTATGTCCGACATGACAACGCGGGGTACGCCGTTAGCCTGGCTGGTTTCCTGCTGGCTCTTTTGTGTTTGTGCATTAGTATCTTGCGTTCTCGTGGACCTGTCGATAGTAGTATCGTTCATTCCTTGACGCCAACCGCTGTATTCTCCATCGTCCGGAGCTGATCTCACGTACACGTATGATGCACTGCACAGGCCCAGTCAAATGGAACGCGACCAACTGGGGATGCAAGAGGCTGAAAAGCGCGGCATTGAACATATTTTTTTCCGGAAACCCTAAAAAGCTCTGGCGACTAGGGTTTGGCGGACTTGACGGCGCCAGCGGACCAGATCGACGGGGCGCACCGGGACTTCCGCCGGCCGGAGATGGCGACATCGTCCGGCAGCGGCGGCGCGACGGCGAGGGGCACCTTGTCGCCCAGATCGGCCAGAGCGCGCTTGGAGGAACAACTGGGAAAACTCGATATCTCTGAGGAGGAGGCAACGCCTCTGGTTCTAGATGATCGCGTTGAGGAGGCGCCGGAGAGATGGATGGTGGCCGGGAAGATCCTCCACCGCAACAAGCTTCATATCAACACCATCTCCAACGCTCTCCGGCCTGCATGGGGAAACCCTAAAGGCCTGGTCTTTCGCATAGTAGGGGAGAATACGTTCGTCGCGGAGTTCGCTACGCGGCGCGATCGTGATCGTGTGTGGGATGGATCCCCATGGCACATCAGCAAGAACGCAGTTGTACTGTCAGATTTCGACGAGTGCATGTGCCCTTCTGAACTCAAGTTCGACAAGATAAAAGTTTGGGCCCGTGTGGTTAATCTCCCATTCAATCTGCGGAACGACGCATGGTGCAAAGCTATTGCAAAACCGATTGATAAGGAGGCCACTTCGATCCACTTCGACCATGAGGGCGGCTACCTTCGAGCTCGCGTTACTTTGGACGTAGCCAAACCTCTTAGGAGGTGGATTTTGATTGATTCGGCAAGGAGGGGTACCACAGATCCTTTTGACATCCAATATGAAAATATACCCCACTTCTGCTTTTCCTGTGGTCGTCTAGGCCACTCTGATCTATTTTGCCCGGTGCCTGGCACAAGAGATGAGAACGGATATCTGCCGTTCGGCAAAGGACTCAGGCCGCCGGAAGAGAAAAAGGGAGCTGCATCCGCTGAGAGTTCTTCGAAGCCTCAACAGGCAAGATCTAGCAAGAATGACACCAGGAACTCCAGCACTGCAGCAGATGGTGGAGCGGAGGTAACCTCACCTATGAAACGCAAAACTGCGCCTAAACGGAAAGGCGGACCTCCCACGCAAGTTTACCGTCGAGTGGACCTTCCTCTCTTGACAAACCACGCCGCAATAGACAGTGAGGGGAATGACACCACGGCGAAATCTATGCCACATGAGGGCGATGGCAATGAGGATGATGATGTGGTGACTGAACCAAAAAAGAAGAAGCCAACACCAAGCAATTCAGGAACTTCGGCAGAGGCTGCTGGACAGCCCTGCCCGTCCCAATGATCTGCCTAAGCTGGAACTGCCGGGGGCTTGGGAACCCCGAGGCAGTTTGCGAGCTTCGCAATGTTGTGAAGCAAGAAGGGCCCGTGTTGGTCTTTGTTATGGAGACGAAGATCAAAAGGAAACGTGTTGAGAATCTGAAGCAGACCTTGGGGTTTGCTGGCTGCTTCGCAGTGGACAACGATGGACTCAGTGGGGGTATCGGTCTCTATTGGTCCAAAGATGTTTCTGTCGAGCTCAAGAATTACAGTTCGGCCCACATTGATGTTGTGGTGCGCGATTGCCTGGATAACTCTGCTCCTTGGAGATTTACTGGCTTCTATGGAGCGCCACGAGCTGAGAATAGACACCACAGCTGGCGGTTCCTCCGTACCCTACATGGCCTGCCACATTCAGCGTGGCTATGTATGGGTGATTTCAACGAAACCCTCTATGGGAACGAGCATTTTAGTCGTGCAGCACGACCGGACTGGCAAATGAGAGCTTTTCGTGATGCCACGGATGACTGTGCTCTCCAGGACCTTGGTTGGTCAGGAGTCCCATACACCTGGGATAACCGACAATCTGGAGATGCTAACATGAAAGCCCGGCTAGATCGGGCCTTTGCCAACGAGGAATTCAGACAGAGATTTGAACACACTCGTGTGCGCCATGTTTGCTCAGTGGAATCTGATCACTGCTTTGTGGTGTCCGATCTACGGCGGCAAAACTCCAACAACAACTCATATATGCATAAACCCTTCCGTTACGAGAATGTATGGCAGTCCCATAGTGATTATGAGCAGATGGTTTCTGACACTTGGCGTGGTCAAGTTCGGCAGCCAGGTTTATATGGTGTAATGGACTTGCTTGAAGCCCTACAGTGCAAACTAGCACCATGGGGTGTCCGTGAGTTTGGGTGCCTGAGCAGAAATGTCAGGCAACTTCAAAAACGACTTGATAAACTACGTTGCCAATCTGTGGGACGTGGCCCATCCGACGAGGAAAAGGCAACCATGTCAAAACTCCGAGAAGCACTGCGACTAGAGGAGATATGGTTGAAACAACGCTCTCGTGTCCCCTGGCTGCGGGAAGGGGATCGCAATACGGCTTACTTTCAGGCGCAAGCAAAGCAACGTAAACGCATTAACAAGATCACAAATCTGCAGCGATCAGATGGCTCGGTTTGTGCCTCGGGAGACGAAGATAAGGAGGAAATTCTAGCTTTTTATCAAGCACTATACACCTCCCAAGGTTTTAGCAACAGTGATGATTTATTATCACATGTACCTAGCCGGGTCACACCGGCCATGAATGACCTGCTGTCTAAACCGTACGAAGCCTCAGAGATCACTACTGCACTCTCTCAAATGGCGCCGTCAAAGGCGCCCGGGGTAGACGGATTCACCGCGGGGTTTTATCAGCGCCACTGGAGCCTGTTGAAAGATGACATAATTCCAGTTGTGCTTGATTTTCTAAATGATGGTGAGCTACCAGCTGGACTAAACGACACTTCCATTACGTTAATACCAAAGGTACGTCATCCACAGAGTATTTCACAATACCGGCCCATTGCATTGTGCCCAGTCCTTTACAAAATCGCCGTCAAGGTGATCACCAACCGGCTGAGGCCATGTATGGACGAGATTGTCAGTGAAGAACAAAGTGCTTTTGTCCCGGGTCGTTTGATCACGGACAATGTCCTGGTGGCATATGAAAGTGTTCATACGATGAAAAGACGGAAGAAAGGAAGAAACTACTCGTGCGCCATCAAACTGGACATGATGAAGGCATACGATCGCGTCGAGTGGCATTTTCTTGAAGCCATGCTTTTGAGACTTGGTTTTGCCGGCAATCTGGTAAGACTAATTATGAAATGCGTTACCTCAGTTCGATTCTCTGTTCGAGTTAACGGGGAGTTGTTGCCTTTTTTCACCCCCTCCAGAGGCCTTTGGCAGGGCTGCCCTATATCGCCATACCTCTTCCTGTTATGTGCCGAAGGTTTTTCTTCGCTGCTGAAGCACTATGGGAATTACATTGATCATGGTATCCGAGTCAGCTTCAGAGCACCGTGGGTGAGTCACTTGCTATTCGCTGATGACAGTCTGATTTTCATCAAGGCGAGCCCTGAGAGTGCATATCGACTAAATGAGATTCTCAGGATTTATGGAGAGGCTTCCGGCCAATGTGTCAACAGGGCAAAAAGTTCTATTTTTCAGTCCCAATACGCCGGCTGCTCTCAAAGGAAATCTGAAACAGATCCTAAATGTTCATTCAGAAGCTTTTTCAGAAAGATATCTTGGCCTACCCACTGCTGTTGGCAGAATTACCAGCGGCACATTCGACCACATAGTAGACAGGGCAAGGGACAAGATGCAGGGCTGTTCAGAGTGATTTTTTGCCTGTGCAGGTAGAGAAACCTTGATCAAATCCATCGCCCAGGCAATTCCAACTTTCAGTATGACCTGTTTTCTACTTACAAAAAAGGTGTGCAAGAACCTGCGATCCAGTATGGCAAAATTTTGGTGTGGGGGCTCGCTGGATCGACGCTCCTTGCACTGGATAGCATGGGACAAACTTGCCACACCCAAAGTCAAGGGCGGAATGGGCTTCCGCGACCTTCGACAGTTTAACCTAGCCCTGCTAGGGAAACATGGTTGGAGGTTCATGACAAACCCGGAAGCTTTGTGTACAAGAGTGATGAAGGGGAGATACTTTCCGGACTCAGAGTTCATGCAAGCTACCACCCCGAAATCAGCATCAGCCACTTGGCGAGCCATTGTTGCCGGACGAGAAGTTCTCAAAGTTGGCCTCATCAAATGGATCGGTGATGGTGCATCCACCTCGGTCTGGAACAACTGATGGATCCCATCGACTGTCACCATGACACCGTTATTCAGGCCTCCCAACACGCCCATTCTCACAGTCAGAGAACTCATTGATCATGACAACGGGACCTGGAAGCGTGACCTCATTCTCTCAACTTTCATCGCGCCGGATGCAGAGGCAATTCTAAATATTCCTCTTAGGCAAGGCGGCGGTGCAGACTATCTTGCATGGGCACACGAACGATCGGGCATCTACTCTGTCAAAACGGCCTACCGAGCTCTAATGAACCAAAAAGAGCGTTTAGCTCTAGAGGAGGGGCAGATAGCGGAACCATCAATGAACGAACAACAGATGTGGAGTGCTCTTTGGAAATTAAAAGTGGTCCCTAAAGTTAGGGTTTTTTCGTGGAGAGTGGTTCGCGGGATCATCCCGGATGAGTGTACACTCAAACACCGACATATCAAAGAAACAAGTATATGTAAGCTATGCCTTGCCATGGATGAGGACCTGATGCATGCTCTGATCCACTGTTCTCACGCAAGGCGGTTCTGGGAGGAGGCGCGGCTGCTCTTTGAGATCCGGCTCCCGCAGCTTCACCCGAATTCTTGGGCAAGAGACATATTGTGTGATCAGCGTTTTTCTAACAAGGATCACGCCACGATCATCACGGTTATGTGGGCGATTTGGATGTCCCACAATAGATATACGCATGATCAGGAGATCACTGATCTTGCCAGTTCGGTCAGGAGAATTTGCGAAGATCTTGCGTTGCTTGATATACCCGGACAGGTTTTTATACCTATACCGGGCCATGGCTGGCGACCTCCAGAGGGAAACTTCATCAAGATCAATACTGATGCAGCGATCCATCAAGACACAGACACTGCAGGCATTGGAGGCCTAGCCCACTCTTCCTCGGCATTCTTGGGTGCATGGTGCAAACCCCACCTAGGGGTCACTGATCCGTTCATTGCTGAGGTGCTCTCCATTCGCGAGGGTACCATCTTCGCCCGTCTCCGCGGCTACACGCACGTGCAACTGGAATCCGACTGTCTAGAGGCAGTTGACCTCTGGAACTCTGGCTACACCGATCGCTCGGTCATAGCACCTTGAAAGCACAAGTGCTCCCTGGGTGGTTTTGGTAATTAATGTCAACATATCTCTTGTTGGACTAACACTTTTACCTAGTATGTTTCAGATAAATTCAACAATGGAGTGGCATGGACTAGAGGATGTGGAACCCCTTCAAGATGCTAAGGACAAAGGATTGGCTCAAGCTTAAAGATCAAGACTCTACATTTTCTATTTTAGTGATCCAAGATCACATTGAGTCCATAGGAAAAGCCAATACTATTAAGGAGGGATGAGATGTTGCTTAATGAGCCTCTTGCTTCATGTGCTTAGTGATATGCTCCAAAATCCTCAACTACCTTTCCATATCCACATATGACCCAAACCTAAAGTCAAACTCGGCCCCACCGATTCTTTCTATCCGGAGCCACCGAGTTTCACATGTCATAGCCACTACCACAAACCCTAGCAAATCGGTTTCACCGATAGGGATCTCGGTCTCACCAAGATGGGATTGCAATCTCACTGTGTATGTCCATTGCCGAAATCGGTCTCACCGAGTTGGGCAGTCGGTACTACCGAGATTACAATGCAAACTCTCTGGTTAGCTTATTACCAAAATCGGTCCCACCAAGTTTGTGTAATCGGTCTCACCGAGTTTTGCCTGACCAACTCTCTTGTTAGCTTATTACCAAAATCGGTCCCACCGAGTTTGTGTAATCCGTCACACCGAGATTACGTTATGCCCTAACCCTAACCATATCGGTCCTACCGAGTTGCATCTCAGTCCCACCGAAAATCCTAACGGTCACTAGGTTTGCTGAATCGGTCCGACCGAGTTTAACGATTCGGTCCCACCGAGTTTTGCAGATTGTGTGTAACGGTTAGATTTTGTGTGGAGGCTATATATACCCCTCCACCCACCCTTCATTCGTGGAGAGAGCCATCAGAACAGATCTTCACTTCCAATACACATTTTCTGAGAGAGAACCACCTACCCTTGTGTTGAGATCAAGATATTCCATTCCTACCATGTGAATCTTGATCTCTAGCCTTCCTCAATTTGCTTTCCACTCAAATCTTCTTTCCACCAAATCAAAATCCTATGAGAGAGAGTTGAGTGTTGGGGAGACTATCATTTGAAGCACAAGAGCAAGGAGTTGATCATCAACACACCATTTATTACTTCTTGGAGAGTGGTGTCTCCTAGATTGGCTAGGTGTCACTTGGGAGCATCCGACAAGATTGTGGAGTTGAACCAAGGAGTTTGTAAGGGCAAGGAGATCGCCTACTTCGTGAGGATCTACCGCTAGTGAGGCAAGTCCTTCGTGGGCGACAACCATGATGGAATAGACAAGGTTGCTTCTTTGTGGACCCTTCGTGGGTGGAGCCCTCCATGGACTCGCGCGGCCGTTACCCTCCGTGGGTTGAAGTCTCCATCAACGTGGATGTACGATAGCACCACCTATCAAAACCACGCCAAAAACATCCGTGACTCCAATTGCGTTTGAATACTCAAAACCCTTCCCTTTACATTCTTGCAAGTTGCATGCTTTACTTTCCGCTGCTCATATACTCATTGCATGCTTGCTTGATATGTATTGTGTTTGTTAAACTTGTGCCTAAACTCCACCTAAACTTAAGAACTTCAAAAACTGCAACTTTTGGTACTTAGTGTCTAATCCCCCCCTCTAGACACCTCTTCTCGATCCTCTCAATTGGTATCAGCGCTTTGGTCTTCATTGCCTTGGTTTAAACACCTTTGGAGGAAGATGGATGTGTCTACTTTAGGGAGTCTTAGACATAGAGTGCCCATTCTTGATGGAGAATATTTTCATGAGTGGAAAAATGAAATGCTTGAGATTTTCAATGAATATCATTTGAACAAGTACATTGCTAATCCTTATGCACCTCATATTGATCCTTTGCACCCTACCCTAGATGAAGATATTGACATGATTCGCAATCTTAGAACTGTTGAGCTCATCATTAGAGGATTGCCCGAAAATTTGATTGCTAGTTTGCCTACTCTTAAGTGTGCCTATATTATATGGAAATTTCTTGAGGAACGATTTCCCGATTATTCCTTGAAAAAATTAGACGAAATTCTCCATAAATCTATTGCCTTGAGTAAGATGAACTCTAGTGATCCTAGTTTTGGTGATTGTCTATTTGAGCTTACCAATCTCATGCATGCTAAAGGAAATGTTGGAATCATTAGTGATATCATATCCGAAGCTATAAGAATTCATAAAGGTAACCACTTTGATGATCATGTACCTAATGAATTACCCTCTCTAGGATTTGATCAATCACAAGATGATGTTGAACATGGATATTATGATGAAGATGATGATAGTAACTATGATCTTGATGATGGAATGAGACATTTTCGTCTTATGGCAAATCTTCGCGGCTACATGGCTGGAGGAAAGGAATGGGTCCTTGATAGTGGATGTACTGATCATATGATCGGAGATGAAGAGATGTTCCGTGAGCTTGCTGAAAATGACGGCCCTCGAAAATATGTCACCTTTGGTGATAATTCAAAGGGTAAGGTGGTTGGCCTTGGTAAGGTGGCCATCTCACACGATAGCTCCATACAAAATGTCATGCTCGTTGAATCCCTTGGATACAATTTACTTTCAGTTTCTAGACTTGCGGATTTCGGTTTGAATGTCTTATTCACTGAAGTAGATTGCCAAGTGTTTTGTAGAGACAATTATAAAATGGTCTTTACCGGTATACGTAGAGGAGATCTTTACATTGTTGATTTCACTAAAAAGGCTCAACCTAAAACTTGCTTAATTGCTAAATCTTCTAAAGGCTGGTTGTGGCATAGAAGACTAGGTCATGTTGGAATGCGAAATCTTGATAAGCTTATTAAAGGTGATCATATCCTTGGAATAAAAGATGTCGTATTTGACAAGGATAGACTTTGTAGTGCTTGTCAAGCAGGGAAACAAGTTGGAGGAAGTCACCGCGCAAAGAACATCATGACCACAAGAAGACCACTCGAGCTACTTCACATGGATCTCTTTGGTCCAAATGCATACAAGAGTCTCGGTGGTAACTTATTTGGTCTAGTCATAGTTGATGATTTTTCAAGATTCACGTGGGTGTTCTTTCTTGATGACAAGTCGCAGGTCCAAAAGATCTTCAAAACCTTCCCTAGGAAGGCCCAAAATCAGTTTGACATGAAGATCAAGAAGGTTCGGAGTGACAACGGAACGGAGTTCAAGAACGCAAATGTGGACACCTTTCTTGACGAAGAAGGGATTTCACACGAGTTCTCGGCTACGTACACACCTCAACAAAATGGAGTTGTTGAGAGGAAGAACCGGACTCTTATCGAGATGGCAAGAACGATGCTTGATGAGTACAAGACGCCAAAGCACTTTTGGGCGGAAGCGGTTGAGACAGCTTGTCATGCAATAAATCGCTTGTATGTTCACAAGCTACTCAACAAGACGGCATACGAGCTCCTCACCGGTAACAAACCCCAAGTTGGATACTTTCGAGTATTCGGCTCAAAGTGCTACATTCTTGATAAGCATCGTCGTTCTAAATTTGCTCCTAAGTCTCATGAAGGTTTTCTACTTGGTTATGGCTCAAACTCTCACACTTACCGTGTCTACAACAATTTCACCCGAAAGGTTGAAGAGACGGTGGATGTGAAGTTTGATGAATCTAACGGCTCGCAAGTAGAGCAATTGCCAATTGATGTAGGAGACAAAGACCCTTCAGAAGCAATTCAAGACTTGTCCATTGGCAAGATTCGTCCAACGGAAATGAAGGAGAGTACCTCGTCCGTCCAAGTGGAAGCTTCTACCTCACGTCAAGGTGAACCAAGAGTTGATACAGAAGCATCCACAAGTGGGACACGTCAAGATGAAGAAAACGAGGAAGTACACCAAGATGAACATCAACAACCTCCTTCTCCACCACGATAAGAGAACAACAACGTCAATAATTAAGAAGGCCAAGAAGAAGAAGAACAAGATGAAGAGGATGTTCCACCCCAACCCAAGCAAAAGCTTACACGAGTTCGAGCAAGAATTGCCAAAGATCATCCCGTCGAGCAAATCTACAAAGATATCCAAACCGGGAGAATCACTCGCTCTAAAACTCGTTTAGCTAACTTTTGTGAACATTACTCATTCATTTCTAAAATTGAACCTATGAAGGTTGAAGAAGCATTGAAGGATTCGGATTGGATAAATGCTATGCATGAAGAGCTACACAACTTTGAGAGAAATCAAGTGTGGACATTGGTCGAGAAGCCCGACAACAACCACAACATCATTGGTACCAAATGGGTGTTTCGCAACAAGCAAGATGAAGATGGACAAGTGGTTCGCAACAAAGCACGTCTCGTCGCCCAAGGTTATACAAAAGTTGAAGGTATGGACTATGGTGAGACATATGCTCCCGTTGCTAGACTTGAGTCCATTCGCATATTACTTGCCTATGCTAATCACCATGATATCACCTTATACCAAATGGACATTAAAAGTGCTTTTCTAAATGGCAAAATTGAGGAGGAAGTTTATGTTAAGCAACCTCCCGGCTTTGTTAATCCTAAGAAACCCAGTCATGTTTACAAACTTCACAGAGCCCTTTATGGTCTTAAACAAGCTCCTAGAGCATGTTATAAATGCTTGACCAAGTTCCTTACTGAAAAAGGCTTTGAATTTGGTAAAATTGATTCTACTCTTTTTACTAAAAGGGTTAATGCAGAACTATTTGTGTGCCAAATTTATGTTGATGATATCATATTTGGTTCAACTAACCCTCATTTTAGTGAGAAGTTTGGAAAGCTAATGTCGGAGAAGTTCGAGATGTCTATGATGAGTGAACTCAAATTCTTTCTCGGTTTGCAAATCAAGCAAACTAAGGAAGGTACATTTGTCTCTCAAAGGAAGTACACCAAAGACTTATTCAAGAAGTTCAATATGCAAGAATGCAAAGGTATGCCTACACCCATGCCTACTAGTGGACATCTTGATTTGACCAAAGATGGTGAACCGGTTGATCAAAAGGTTTATCGCTCTATGATCGGTTCATTGTTATATCTATGTGCCTCACGTCCCGATATTATGTTAAGTGTGTGCATGTGTGCACGATATCAAGCTGCTCCTAAAGAATGTCATCTTAAGGCTGTGAAAAGGATAGTGAGATACTTAATCCATACACCAAATTTTGGCATTTGGTATCCTAAGAGGTCCTCTTTTGATCTTGTTGGCTATTCCGATTCGGACTATGCCGGAGACAAGGTTGATAGAAAGTTCACTTCGGGTACTTGTCAATTCCTTGGTAGATCTCTTGTGTCTTGGTCTTCCAAGAAACAAAACTCGGTATCCTTATCCACCGCCGAAGCAGAATACATTGCCGCTGGTTCATGTTGTGCTCAATTACTTTGGATGACCCAAACTCTTAAAGATTATGGGATATATGTGAAACATGTTCCATTGCTATGTGACAATGAAAGTGCTATTAAAATTGCTCACAATCCCGTGCAACATTCTCGAACTAAGCATATTGAAGTTCGTCATCATTTCATTCGAGATCATGTTGCCAAAGGGAACATTAACCTTAAGCATGTTCGCACCGATAAGCAATTGGCGGATATATTCACTAAACCACTTGATGAGAAAGTGTTTTGCAGGTTAAGAGGTGAATTGAACATCATTGATGCTTCAAACTTGGAGTAGGAACTCCATTTGATACATACGAGGCATGAGCCTATGACTAATCCTTGATATTTCTCTTATGATGATTTTCATATGTCTTGGATATATTTGCACCTTGCATGTTATCTAACCCGTGTAGGTACTTGGATGAATCCAATTCTATGAGATTGCAACACACTCACATCTTGAGCAGTCTCTACATCACCAAGTCTCTACACAATGGTGGTTGAAGACAAGGAAGCACGAAATCAGTCAAACATATCCTTTGACAGATTCTATGTTGAGTTTCATGATAGTCATTTTGGATACACAAGTGCTCTTCCTTGCAAGACTAACCCATGTAGGTAGATGAACTCAAACTCCAAGTGGTGCTCACAACTCTTGATGAACTACATTAACCCCGAGCAACCCATACAAGTTCAACTACATGAGCAAGACCCACACCACCACCCAAGGTATGTTATTCCATCTTAGAGAAGCTTTACTCCAAGACATGAGTCAAAGCAACTCAACAAGATGTGAATACATCAAGATGCTTAAACGAAAAATGGTAACCCCATTTTGAGCTTAAACGATGAGTATGACCTATGATCAAGTGCTCTCACTTGACTCCTAAGTCAATATACTCTAACATAGGTGACTTTGTCACCGCCCAATTCTAGATGAAGTTCTCCTGTGTGTTCTTTTCTGTGTTATTGCACTTGTTCCTTGCATATTTGCTTCAAAAAAAAACTTCATCTAGATCTTTTATTTTCTTTTCATTTATTCTACATTTTCTGCATCCAATTCATTGCAAATCTCTCAGTTAATTCCTTGAAAATCCTTGTTAGATCTTACTTGTCCAGTGAGCTGAGGTGACAAGTGGTTCCATTCTGATGAACTCGGTCACACCGGTTTTGTTTCTTCGGTCTAACCGAAATCTTTCGGTGCAACCGAAGCACACAACTCGGAGTCACCGATTTCATTACAGGAAAACCTACTTGCCACTTATTCATGATTTCTATTTGCCCCAGCTCCACTCAATGATTCTTGTCCTCTACCAGCATCATGTTACACATGTTGCTTTGCTCTGTGACTCAAGGACCAGCCCATTTGTATCACATGTCCAATAGACCCTTCTTGGAAATTGATGTCAAAGGGGGAGAGAGAGATCACATCAAAGCTTAATCTTTCCTATAGGGGGAGAAAGAGAGAATATTCAGGGGGAGAGAAAGTAATATCATCAATGATCCCAGAGAAAGTAATATCATCAATGACCCCAGATGCTTGGTGTTCAAGAGGAGAGATGTCACATGTCTTTAAGAGGGGAAAGACATGTTTTGTTTGCTTGCTTTAACTCAAGCTCTGTTGTTTATTTTCTATTGCTCTGATTTTCTGTTCCCTATCTTCTCCCAATATCTCATGTTAGATTCACGGGGAGCAAGACATCTAAGGAAAGGAAATCTCTGATTTTATTGCATATCTTTACCTTTGGGGACATGCTATATCCAATGTAGTACTTAGTACTCACTCTACATGTCATCCCAGTCTTGGTTCTATTGTGGTTCCTTTTGTTGCTCTAGTTAGTAGGTGTATCTGTGTTATCTAACCTTGTTTGCGCAGGCTCATCCTACCCTAAGCCAACTCAAGACCACAAGGTAAGTATATGCATCACAGTCATGTGAATGAGAAAGTCTTGCTGATGTACATACTGTTTGCAAGAAGGACTCATGAGTATGAAAGTACATTTTCTCACATTCACATCATTTGCTATGATGCATATAGCTAAGATACATGTAACACATTGCTTACTCTGTCATGTTTATGCATTCACATGCTCCTATATTCCATATTCACATGATTTCATACATGTAGGGGGAGCCTTTGCATGTTACAAATCTTTCCAAAGCTTTACTTGCTATTATCTATATCTTTATCTAAAGCTTTGATGTATGTTGTCATCAATTACCAAAAAGGGGGAGATTGAAAGCACAAGTGCTCCCTGGGTGGTTTTGGTAATTAATGTCAACATATCTCTTGTTGGACTAACACTTTTACTTAGTATGTTTCAGATAAGTTCAACAATGGAGTGGCATGGACTAGAGGATGTGGAACCCCTTCAAGATGCTAAGGACGAAGGATTGGCTCAAGCTTCAAGATCAAGACTTTACATTTTCTATTTTAGTGATCCAATATCACATTGAGTCCATAGGAAAAGCCAATACTATTAAGGAGGGATGAGGTGTTGCTTAATGAGCCTCTTGCTTTATGTGCTTAGTGATATGCTCCAAAATCCTCAACTACCTTTCCATATCCACATATGACCCAAACCTAAAGTCAAACTCGGCCCCACCGATTCTTTCTATCCAGAGCCACCGAGTTTCACATGTCATAGCCACTGCCACAAACCCTAGCAAATCGGTTTCACCGATAGGGATCTCGGTCTCACCGAGATTGGATTGCAATCTCACTGTGTATGTCCATTGCCGAAATCGGT
Organism: Aegilops umbellulata; assembly: GCA_032464435.1. Classification (NCBI taxonomy): domain Eukaryota; kingdom Viridiplantae; phylum Streptophyta; class Magnoliopsida; order Poales; family Poaceae; genus Aegilops; species Aegilops umbellulata. The sequence goes on from CP136060.1 coordinate 296,730,560, forward strand.
CTCACCGAGTTGGGCAGTCGGTACTACCGAGATTACAATGCAAACTCTCTGGTTAGCTTATTACCAAAATCGGTCCCACCGAGTTTGTGTCATCGGTCTCACCGAGTTTTGCCTGACCAACTCTCTTGTTAGCTTATTACCAAAATCGGTCCCACCGAGTTTGTGTAATCCGTCACACCGAGATTACGTTATGCCCTAACCCTAACCATATCGGTCCTACCGAGTTGCATCTCAGTCCCACCGAAAATCCTAACGGTCACTAGGTTCGCTGAATCGGTCCGACCGAGTTTAACGATTCGGTCCCATCGAGTTTTGCAGATTGTGTGTAACGGTTAGATTTTGTGTGGAGGCTATATATACCCCTCCACCCACTCTTCATTCGTGGAGAGAGCCATCAGAACAGATCTTCACTTCCAATACATATTTTCTGGGAGAGAACCACCTACCCTTGTGTTGAGCTCAAGATATTACATTCCTACCATGTGAATCTTGATCTCTAGCCTTCCCCAAGTTGCTTTCCACTCAAATCTTCTTTCCACCAAATCCAAATCCTATGAGAGAGAGTTGAGTGTTGGGGAGACTATCATTTGAAGCACAAGAGCAAGGAGTTGATCATCAACACACCATTTATTACTTCTTGGAGAGTGGTGTCTCCTAGATTGGCTAGGTGTCACTTGGGAGCATCCGACAAGATTGTGGAGTTGAACCAAGGAGTTTGTAAGGGCAAGGAGATCGCCTACTTCATGAAGATCTACCGCTAGTGAGGCAAGTCCTTCGTGGGCGACAGTCATGATGGAATAGACAAGGTTGCTTCTTTGTGGACCCTTCGTGGGTGGAGCCCTCCGTGGACTCGCGCGGCCGTTACCCTCCGTGGGTTGAAGTCTCCATCAACGTGGATGTACGATAACACCATCTATCGGAACCACGCCAAAAACATCCGTGTCTCCAATTGCGTTTGAATACTCAAAACCCTTCCCTTTACATTCTTGCAAGTTGCATGCTTTACTTTTCGCTGCTCATATACTCATTGCATGCTTGCTTGATATGTATTGTGTTTGTTAAACATGTGTGCCTAAACTTAAGAATTTTAAAAACTGCAACTTTTGGTAGTTAGTGTCTAATCCCCCCGCCCCCCCTCTAGACACCTCTTCTTGATCCTCTCACACCTATTCTAGCAGAAGTTAGAGAGCTCTCTAATAGTTTTTCTTCTTTCAGTATTACTCATGTAACTCGATCCGCTAACAGTCCCGCACATTTGTGTGCTAAGCGTGCTTGTACGCTGAATGGGACTGAAAGCTGGCTGGACACCACTCCTAGCTTCCTGGTCAGCAGCCTCCTGGCTGACTGCGCAGCGAATGCCTTTGTTTAAATAAAGCTCTCCAAAGTTCCCCGCAAAAAAAACTGGGGATGCAAGTACAACGGCCGCTCAGGTGGGACCGCTCTTGACATGCGGTCGACCTCCTTGGAGCATCTCTACCGACTACCAAACCCCTTAAAATCACAAACTGTAAAACTGGTATACGGGTCGAAAAGAATTTGCATTTTAAGGGTTCATTTTAGCTACGACCGAACACATACTGTAAAACAAAATGTAAAACTGGAATAAAAAGCTCCTTCCTTCAGCCGGGCCGCCCCTTCCCCCAGCCGGCCACGTCCAACCCCATCGGCCGCGCCCCGTCGCCCGCCGGTCGTGCCCGTCGCTCGCGCCCAGCCACCCCGGCCAAGCCGTGCCCTTTTGCCTGTCGCGCCTGGAAGATTTCGGCGGCCAGGCTGAGGTCATGGAAGGCCACGGCCCACGGCGATGTCGAGCTTGTTCAATTCGAACCAGCGGCGATAGATTGCGGTGTCTAGCGGCCTTTTTTGGTGTGCGGTGATGAGTTTCGGCGAGTTTAGGATGGATTCCGGCAAACTCCGCGCGGCGAGTTTGCTTCGATGTGGTTTGACCGATATATGGGGCCCGTTAGATTCGGCCTTCCAACCTCCAAACATAAGGGTTTCGGGTGTGCATTTTCGGTGGGCCTTAAAAAAATTATGGGTTAAATCACTTTTACGGTTTCTGTTCTGACCATTTTTTTCGATGAAAACTGTAAAATACAAAAATTAAGGGTTTGACCATTTATACGAGGACGCTAGCTGTTGCTACCTGAACAAATTAAAACGAGCTCGAGTTTGCCAACCTTTTGCATTGCAGTTGCACGGCGGTCGGGCAAGCAAACGTGAGTGGGATATTCCACATGGACGTGGGGCGCGCTCTCGCTCCTACACTGCCTGCCGTTTCGTCCTTCCGCATCGCATTAGTTTCGTCCCTGCAGTAGCGGTCCCGCGGCGATTGCGGCACAGTTCGCTCCGCGACTTCTGGCGTCACGACGATTTTTTTCTTTAATATACTCCCTCCGTGCCAAATTATTTGTCTCAAAAATAGATAAAAATAATGTATCTATAACTAAAATACGTCTAGATACATCTATTTTCGTGACAAGTAATTCCGAACGAAGGGAGTATGTGTCAAAAACTTGCGATTTCCGTTTGCTTTGGGAAGTTCCTTTTATTTGGGTTTACCAGAGAGCGGTGTCCCCTGAAACCTGAACGATTTACCCACAAGGCCACAAGCACGAGAAGATATGCATCGCCAAGCACAAGACATATCCTTGGCGAGGATACTGCAAGTGCAAGGTGTAGGACCGCCCTGCTATCGGAGCGAGGAGTTTTACTGGATCAAAAAATTCGTGGTTGCAGTTGATGATTCAGAACTTCATTCTGAATCCCCCGCAGAAACAACAAGCTTCGGAATCTGAATGAGTTTCTAGACGACCAAGCGGGATTACACACCATCCGTCAGCTATAAATCTTCCAGTTCCAGTCCAACAAACAAAAACGATTAGTTATATTTTCAGCCATGTCTCCCCGCCAACCATCCGCCGCTACAGTAGCGTACAGTGGCTTCGCTTCACCGGAAAATTGCTCCTGGAGAGAAGAAAAATCCAACCTGAGATTTGCTCAGGGCGACGCGACACGGTTTGTGACTGTTGTTGGGTCGCGAAACCGCGTTCATTTGTGCTCTGCTCTGTCCGCTTGCCATTACGTGTGTGGCCGTGGTACAGTACTGGGCCGCTGCCGTTGGTTCGCTCCGTGTTGTTCCCAGCTGGTTTCTCTTGGCACCGCGCGCAGCTCAGCTCGTGTCGCTTTCGGTTGGCAGCAGAGATACAGCAACTCGTTTCTTTTGCGTGCGCGTCTTTTGGGGATTCTTTCTCGACGGTGACGGCAGTGCCAAGCCCATGCACAGCTAGTGGGTGGTGGACTGGTGGTACATGAAACGAGTTGGCAGGGTGGGCAGCTATGCTAATCGTTGGTGCCACACTTATCTTGTTTGCAAATCCAAAGCTAAGCTCGTCAAAATAGTTGAGATATTAAAAGTAGATATGTTTTCCCCATAAATATTTAGCACTACAAGCGGGTGGAGGCAGACAACGCATTATCTCTTCACAATTGGTATGTCCGAAGAAAAATGAGATTACAGTACAAAATAGAGACAACAAGCTGAGGTCAAAGGAAGTACTGCTCCTATATGAGGTTGCTGTGTGGACCGACCAGCAACCTAAATTGCTCCCACGATTTCTGCCATCACAAAGGGAGAAGTGGGAGGGTTTTGAGACATCGATCGATCGGGTCAAACCTAACGTGCATATCCTCCTCGCCTCCCCCCACATGAAAAGAGGACACCGATGATGTAGAAATAACAATATATGGGCCATGCCATGTGCCTCCTTCTATCTGATAGGAGTATCATCATCAGTGGCGGAGCTAGGTAGAAAGTGTTGAGGGGACCAAGACTAAAACATGACTGTCTGAGGGTGTAAAATGCTAAAAAAAAGTCTCATCTAAGTCCTCTACCAAAAAAAATCTTCACAGTTTGGTACAAAGTTGGGGGGGGGGGGGGGGCACAGCCACCCCAGACTTGTACATAGCTCCGCCACGGATCATCATCAATTTGATGATGACCCACTTGTTGCTCTAACTGTCCTCCACCGAACTTTGACAAAACGAAACCCTGACAGCACGATGCAAATCCAACTTCCTAACCTCTGTTTCTCACATGGGATCGATGGTTACCTACAAATTTCTCTCAAAATGCGTCATTATATCACACCGTTCCGGTCCTTGCTTCACACCTAGTTAACCTTTCGTGCATGTGTGATCCTTCCCCTAGTTAACCTTGCTTCACACTTGGAGTATCTGTTCTGATCGCAGCTGTGGTATTTGCCTTCGCTCATCTCCCGCGTCGTCCTCCCCCTAGGGCGACTCGGGCGGCCAGAAACCTAGCCGCCGCCGCCGTAAACTCCCTCCTCCTCTCCCGTCGCCGCCGCCGGGCTAAGCCCGGGGGCCGATGGCGGTGGCGGAGGATCTCCTCTCTCGCGCGTCTCCGGGATGGGGCGGACCCCAAGGCGTGTGGTGGCGCGACCGATCTGGGATCTGCGGCGCGGCGGATGGCTGCAGGCGGCGGGAGGCCGGCCCGTCCTCAGACGGCGACGGCTTGGTGCGGCGGAGGCCAGGGCTGCAGGCGCTGCGGATGGCCCTTCGGGCGGCGGCGGCGGCCGGCTTGGCTGCGGTGGCGTGCATACTGCCTTCAGATCGGCGACGGCGGCGTGGAGGGCCTGGTGGTCTCATCGGCGGCACCTCCGATCAGATCTGTTCTGACCGGTGCAGCCGGTGGTGGTGGTCATTTCTTCCGTCAGAGGTGGTCGGCCTGAGGCTGGGTGTTCGGATCTCGGGATCCGTCATCTGGCACCAGCTGCGAGTCGGGGAGACGTAGTTGCCGGTGAAAACCGAGCCGACGGCGGGCGATGGCGGCGTTCCATGTCTTTACCTTGATGAAAGCATCGTCATGTGACCACCGTCGACCCACTCGTATTGCTCCGGGAGAAACCCTAGGATCTGGTGTTCCAGACCGGACGATGGCGGCACTGCGGTGTCGTTTCTCTCTTGGGAGCATCGTTTTGTGGAGCAGCGTTGAAAGTCAAAGGCAGGAGGTGAAGCGGCTTCGTCTTGCACGGAGCTTCGGTGGAGATGTCAAGTCATGCCTGACCGACAGGTGCTACGCTTGGTCATGCCTGGTCGGCAGGTGCTACGCATGACAGATCCTCCAAGGGCTTCAAGCTGTGTCGGCTGGTGATACTTGGCAGCATGGCGCTGAGATGTATCAGTGGCGACCGTGACGTGTTCAGCTGTTTGCGCGCAGGGAGGAGGTGCTGTTAGGCTTCGTGGTGGCGTCGACGATAGCTGGCCCGAGCAAGGTTGATGCATCAGTACAGTTCTGAAGATGGAGCGGTGGCAGTTGGCGGCGGCGGCCTATGAGAGCATGCCGGACCAGTGTGTGTCTCATATCCGGCAAGTGGCTGGGCTTGGCTGCGATGTCTGTTTGGTATTAGGTGCCCCTTTATCAACTGGATAGGTGTAGCAACAGTTTGTTGCTTAGACGACGGCTTTAGTCTTACTGTTGTATGACTTTGTAAGGTCTTATGAGAATAATTAATAAAGTGGCCGTATGCATCGTCCAGATGCAGAGGCTGGGATCATCCTCCTTTTCTAAACATAATTACAAATTAAGAACAAAATGGCACGATAATTCTGGTGTCATGCGGGAAAAGGAGACGAGTACAATCCCGCAAGGAGGACGTGTTCTTGAACCACAATTAGTACGTGGACATGGGCACATATGGTGGCAGCACGCAGAAGTGCTGGGCCATGCAGACGTACAGTGGCGGAGCTATACACAGGCAAACTGTGCTATGGCCCGTTCAATGAATGGTTAAATCAATAACTGTCATGACAAAGTTAACTCAAACAAGGTAAAATTTACAGGCTTCCCTCTAGCTTAACCAAATCCGCCCAACATACTGTCCGTAGCTCCGCTACTGCAGACGTAGACAACAGTCCGTGAGACGTGGGCATCGTAATGCGTGCAATTAGGCCCACGTCACGGCGCTAATGACTCTCAAGTATATTAACTTTCTCTGAAGCTTGATTAAGGAACAATATAATACTTATATAAGTGTACGTCGAGCAGTGGTTGTGTGCTTGAAATCTCATCGACGCAAAAGATATGGCCACACAACGAATAGAGAGGGTGGATAGTGTATAAGGGCATCTCCACCGCGGACCCCTAAGACGGACACTGTATTTGTCCGCTAACGTGTCCAGACGCATGCACCGAAAATGACATAAGAGCCGGCCATCCAACCCTTTCCATGTATAATTTAAATAAGATTTGAACAAACCTGATGATTTTCTTTTAAACCGAACCAAATTCATTACATTTTCGACATATTTCAACTAAACAAAAGTGAAATAGTCTTTTTTAACCTAGTCTAATGATCGCCGACCTTGGCAGAGTGGGTGTCCCTCGTTCTATCTTCCCATGTCCGGCAAGCTCACAGGACGACCGTGGTCCTCGGAAGGGGAAGAATAGAAGTGGCTTTCCTAGGACCCAAGTTGTGGCGGCGTCCCATGTGTTACTCTTGCCCGTCGGAGTTTGTCTTGTTGATGGCGCCACACGTGGACGTGCCATGGAGGCGGGGCGGGCCGACACACGGCTGGTGACATGCGCGGTAGCCCGCGCCCCCTTTTCGGCCACCGACGTGTCGATCTATGCGAACAAGGCGTATCACTCCGCCCGTAGGATGCGTAGCCGGCATCGCTCGTGGTGGATGTCGTGGGTGCTCTCCGTATGGACTCGTACAACGCTTGCTGCTCACCCAGGAAGCCTAGATCCTTCGCGGCCATGCCCATGACGACATCGTCATTCATCTACTCACTAGCGGTTTGGCCCTTCGCGAGACGGTGCTCGTCAAGGAACCAGAGGTTGTAGTAGCTTGTCCTGCGCGACGCCGACACATGCGGTGCCGACTACTCTTCCTGAAGGAAATATGCCCTAGAGGCAATAATAAAGTTGTTATTTGTATTTTCTTATATCATGATAAATGTTTATTATTCATGCTAGAATTGTATTAACCGGAAACTTAGTACATGTGTGAATACATAGACAAACAGAGTGTCACTAGTATGCCTCTACTTGACTAGCTCGTTGAATCAAAGATGGTTAAGTTTCCTAGCCATAGACATGAGTTATCATTTGATTAACGGGATCACGTCATTAGAGAATGATGTGATTGACTTAACCCATTTCGTTAGCTTAGCACTTGATCGTTTAGTATATTGCTATTGCTTTCTTCATGACTTATGCATGGTCCTATGACTATGAGATTATGCAACTCCCGAATACCGGAGGAACACTTTGTGTGCTACCAAACGTCACAATGTAACTGGATGATTATGAAGGTGCTCTACAGGTGTCTCCGATGGTACTTGTTGAGTTGGCATAGATCGAGATTAGGATTTGTCACTTCGATTGTCGTAGAGGTATCTTTGGGCCCTCTCGGTAATGCACATCACTATAAGCCTTGCAAGCAATGTGACCAATGAGTTAGTTGCGGGATGATGCATTACGGAACGAGTAAAGAGACTTCCCGGTAACGAGATTGAACTAGGTATTGAGATACCGACGATCGAATCTCAGGCAAGTAACATACTGATGACAAAGGGAGCAACACATGTTGTTATGCGGTTTGATCGATATCTTCGTAGAATATGTGGGAGCCAATATGAGCATCCAGGTTCCGCTATTGGTTATTGACCAGAGACGTGTCTCGGTCATGTCTACATAGTTCTCGAACCCATAGGGTCTGCACGCTTAACGTTTGGTGACGATCGGTATTATGAGTTTATGTGTTTTGATGTACCGAAGGTAGTTCGGAGTCCCGGATGTGATCACAGACATGACGTGGAGTCTCGAAATGGTCGATACATAGAGATTGATATATTGGACGGCTATATTCGGACACCGGAAGTGTTCCAAGTGATTTAGGAGAAAACCAGAGTGTTGGAGGGTTACCGGAACCCCCCCCCCGGGGAACTAACGGGCCACATGGGCCTTAGTGGAGAGACAGAGGGCCGGCCAGGGCAGGCCGTGCGCCCCCTCCCACTCTAGCCCGAATTGGACTAGGGAAGGGGGTGGGGCGGCACCCCCCCTTTCCTTCTCCCTCTCCTCCTTCCTTTCCCCCCTCCTAGTAGGACTAGGAAAGGGGAGTCCTACTCCTACTAGGAGGAGGACTTCTCTCCTGGCACGCCCCAAGGGTCGGCCCGCCTCCCCCTTGCTCCTTTATATACGGGGACAGGGGGAACCCTAGGATACACAAGTTGATCATTGATCTCTTAGCTGTGTGCGGTGACCCCCTCCACCATAATCCACCTCGGTCATATCGTTGCGGTGCTTAGGCGAAGCCCTACGCCAGTAGCTTCATCATCACTATCATGCTGACGAGGCTCTCCCTTGACACTCTGCTGGATCGTGAGTTCGTGGGACGTCACCGAGCCGAACATGTGCAGATCGCGGAGGTGTCGTACTTTCGATGCTAGGATCGGTCGATCGTGAAGACGTACGACTACATCAACCGCGTTGTCATAACGCTTCTGCTTTCGGTCTACGAGGGTACGTAGACAACACCCTCCCCTCTCGTTGCTATGCATCACCATGATCTTACGTGTGCGTAGGATCTTTTTTGAAATTACTACGTTGCCCAACAGTGGCATCCGAGCCAAGTTTATGCGTAGATGTTATATGCACGAGTAGAACACAAGTGAATTGTGGGCGATAATAGTCATACTGCTTACCAACATGTCGTACTTTGATTCTGCGGTATTGTTGGATGAAGCGGCCCGGACCGACATTACGCGTACGCTTACGCGAGACTGGTTCTACCGACGTGCTTCGCACACAGGTGGCTGGCGGGTGTCAGTTTCTCCAACTTTAGTCGAATCGAGTGTGGCTACGCCCGGTCCTTGTTGAAGGTTAAAACAACACATATTTGATGAAAAATCATTGTGGTTTTGATGCGCAGGTAAGAACGGTTCTTGCTCAGCCCATAGCAGCCACGTAAAACTTCCAACAACAAAGTAGAGGACGTCTAACTTGTTTTTGCAGGGCATGTTGTGATGTGATATGGTCAAGACACGATGCTCAATTTTATTGTATGAGATGATCATGTTTTGTAAATAAGTTATCGGCAATTGGCAGGAGCCATATGGTTATCGCTTTATTATATGAAATGCAATCGCCATGTAATTGCTTTACTTTATCACTAAGCGGTACCGATAGTCGTAGAAGCAATAGTTGGCGAGACGACAACGATGCTACGATGGAGATCAAGGTGTCGCGCCGGTGACGATGGTGATCATGACGGTGCTTTGGAGATGGAGATCAAAGGCACAAGATGATGATGGCCATATCATATCACTTATATTGATTGCATGTGATGTTTACCCTTTATGCATCTTATTTTGCTTAGTTCAGCGGTAGCATTATAATATGACCTCTCACTAAATTTCAAGGTACAAGTGTTCTCCCTGAGTATGCACCGTTGCGAAAGTTCGTCGTGCCGAGACACCACGTGAAGATCGGGTGTGATAAGCTCTATGTTCACATACAACGGGTGCAAGCCAGTTTTGCACATGCAGAATACTCGGGTTAAACTTGACGAGGCTAGCATATGCAGATATGGCCTCGGAACACTGAGACCGAAAGGTCGAGCGTGAATCATATAGTAGATATGATCAACATAGTGATGTTCACCATTGAAAACTACTACATCCCATGTGATGATCGGACATGGTTTGGTTGATATGGATCACGTGATCACTTAGATGATTAGAGGGATGTCTATCTAAGTGGGAGTTCTTAAGTAATTTGATTAGTTAAACTTTAATTTATCATGAACTTAGTGCCTGATAGTATTTTTCATGTCTATGTCGTTGTAGATAGATGACCCGTGTTGTTGTTCCGTTGAATTTTAATCCGTTCCTAGAGAAAGCTAAGTTGAAAGATGATGGTCGCAACTACACGGACTGGGTCCGTAACTTGAGGATTATCCTCATTGCTGCACAGAAGAATTACGTCCTAGAAGGCTAGGTGTACCACCCGCGCTGGCAACTGCAGACATTGTGAATGCCTGGCAGTCGCGTGTTGATGACTACTCGATAGTTCAGTGTGCCATGCTTTACGGCTTAGAACCGGGACTTCAACGAAGTTTTGAATGTCATGGAGCATATGAGATGTTCCAGGAGTTGAAGTTAATATTTGAAGCAAATGCCCGGATTGAGAGATATGAAGTCTCCAATAAGTTCTACAACTGCAAAATGGAGGAGAATAGTTCTGTTAGTGAACATATACTCATAATGTTTGGGTACTACACTCACTTGATTCAACTGGGAGTTAATCTTCCTGATGGTCATTGACAGAATTCTTCAATCACTGCCACCAAGCTACAAGAGCTTCGTGATGAACTATAACATGCAAGGGATGGATAAGACAATTCCCGAACTCTTCCAATGCTAAAGGCTGCGGAGGTAGAAATCAAGACGGAGCATAAAGTGTTGATGGTCAACAAGACCACCAGTTTCAAGAAAAAGGGTAAAGGGAAGAAAGGGAACTTCAATAAGAACGGCAAGCAAGTTTTTGCTCAAGTGAAGAAGCCCAAGTCTGGACCTAAGCCTGAGACTGAGTGCTTCTACTGCAAAGGGACTGGTCACTAGAAGTGGAACTGCCCCAAATATTTGGCGGATAAGAAGAATGGCAAGGAACAAAGGTATATGTGATATACATGTTATTGATGTGTACCTTACTAATGCTCGCAGTAGCACCTGGGTATTTGATACTGGTTCTATTGCTAATATTTGCAACTCGAAACAGGGACCACGGATTAAGTGAAGATTGGCTAAGGACGAGGTGACAATGCGCATGGGAAATGGTTCCAGAGTCGATGTGATCGCGGTCGGCACGCTACCTCTACATCTACCTTCGGGATTAGTTTTAGATCTGAATAATTGTTATTTGGTGCCAACGTTAAGCATGAACGTTATATCTGGATCTTGTTTGATGCGAGACGGTTATTCATTTAAATAGAGAATAATGGTTGTTCTATTTATATGAGTAATATCTTTTATGGTCATGCACCCTTGAAGAGTGGTCTATTTTTGTTGAATCTCGATAGTAGTGACACACATATTCATAATATTGAAGCCAAAAGATGCAGAGTTGATAATGATAGTGCAACTTATTTGTGGCACTGCCATTTGGGTCATATTGGTGTAAAGAGCATGAAGAAACTCCATTCTGATGGACTTTTGGAATCACTTGATTATTAATCACTTGGTACTTGCGAACCATGCCTCATGGGCAAGATGACTAAAACTCTGTTCTTCAGAACAATGGAGCGAGCAACCGATTTGTTGGAAATCATACATACTGATGTATGTGGTCCGACGAATATTGAGGCTCGCGGCGGGTATCGTTATTTTCTCACCTTCACAGATGACCTGAGCAGATATGGGTATATCTACTTGATGAAACATAAGTCTGAAACATTTGAAAAGTCCAAAGAATTTTAGAGTGAAGTGGAAAATCATCATAATAAGAAAATAAAGCTTCTACGATCTGATCATGGAGGAGAATATTTGAGTTACGAGTTTGGTCTTCATTTGAAACGATGCGGAATAGTTTTGCAACTCACGCCACCCGGAAAACTAGAGCGTAATGGTGTGTCCGAACGTCGTAATCGTACTTTACTAGATATGTTGCGATCTATGATCTCTCTTACTCGTTTACTGCTATCATTTCGGGGTTATGCTTTAGAGACGGCTGCATTCACGTTAAATAGGGCGCCATCTAAATTCGTTGAGATGACACCTTATGATCCTTGGTTTGGCAAGAAACCAAAGTTGTCGTTTCATAAAGTTTGGGGCTGCGATGCTTATGTGAAAAAGCTTCGACCTGATAAGCTCGAACCCAAATTGGAGAAATGTGTCTACATAGGATACCCAAAGGAAACTATTGGGTACACCTTCTATCATAGATTCGAAGGCAAGACATTCGTTGCTAAGAATGGATCCTTTCTAGAGAAGGAGTTTCTCTCGAAAGAAGTGAGTGGGAGGAAAGTAGAACTTGATGAGATAACTGTACCTGCTCCCTTATTGGAAAGTAGTTCATCACAGAAATCTGTTCCTGTGACTCCTACACCAATTAGTGAGGAAGCTAATGATGATGATCATGTAACTTCAGATCAAGTTACTACCGAACCTCGTAGGTCAACTAGAGTAAGATCCGCACCAGAGTGGTACGGTAATCCTGTTCCGAAGGTCATGTTACTTGACCATGACGAACCTACGAACTATGAGGAAGCGATGATGAGCCCAGATTCCGCGAAATGGCTTCAGGCCATGAAATCTGATATGGGATCCATGTATGAGTACAAAGTGTGGACTTTGGTTGGCTTGCCCAATGATCGGCAAGCCATCGAGAATAAATGGATCTTCAAGAAGAAGACAAACGCTGACGGTAATGTTACTGTCTACAAAGCATGACTTGTTGCGAAAGGTTTTCGACAAGTTCAACGAGTTGACTACGATGAGACCTTCTCACCCGTAGTGATGCCTAAGTCCGTCTGAATCATGTTAGCAATTGCTGCATTTTATGATTATGAATTTTGTCAAATGGATGTAAAGACTGCATTCCTGAATGGATTTCTGGAAGAAGAGTTGTATATGATGCAACCTGAAGGTGTTATCGATCCAAAGGATGCTAACAAAATGTGCCAGATCCAGCGATCCAATTATGGACTGGTGCAAGCATCTCAGAGTTGGAATAAACGTTTTGATAGTGTGATCAAAGCATATGGTTTTATACAGACTTTTGGAGAAGCCTGTATTTACAAGAAAGTGAGTGGGAGTGAGGGAGTCCTGGATTAGGGGGTCTCCGGACAGACGGACTATATCCTTTGGCTGGATTGTTGGACTATGAAGATACAAGATTGAAGACTTCGTCCCGTGTCCGGATGGGACTCTCCTTGGCGTGGAAGGCAAGCTTGGCAATACGGATATGTAGATATCCTCCCTTGTAACCGACTTTATGTAACCCTAGCCCCCTCCGGTGTCTATATAAATTGGAGGGTTTAGTCCGTAGGACAACAACAATCATACCATAGGCTAGCTTCTAGGGTTTAGCCTCTACGATCTCGTGGTAGATCAACTCTTGTAATACTCATATCATCAAGATCAATCAAGCAGGAAGTAGGGTATTACCTCCATCAAGAGGGCCCGAACCTGGGTAAACATCGTATCCCCCGCCTCCTGTTACCATCCGCCTTAGACGCACAGTTCGGGACCCCCTACCTGAGATCCGCCGGTTTTGACACTGACATTGGTGCTTTCATCGAGAGTTCCACTGTGTCTTCACCATAAGGCCTGATGGCTCCTTCGATCATCGGTAAAGATGCGGTCCAGGGTGAGGTTTTCCTCCCTAGACAGATCTTCGTATTCGGCGGCTTCGCTCTGCGGGCTAACTCGCTTGGCCATCTGGAGCAGATCGAGAGCTACGCCCCTGGCCACCAGGTCAGGTTTGGAAACTTGAATTACAATGCCGACATCCGCGGAGACTTGATCTTCGACGGATTCGAGCCCATGCCAGGTGCGCCGCACGATCACGATGAGCATGATTTAGCTCTGTCGTCGGACAATGTTCGGGAGATCACACCGGTAACCACTCCGGCCTTCAATCCGGAGCAATTTGCGCCATCCAAGGACGGGTGGATAGACCCCGCCATGGAGGCCGTACTCTCAGCGGCGATTGAGCGGGATACTAACTTCACCCCTCGCGAGAGCCGTGACGCCGAACCACTGGATTCATCTCCGACCACGGACTTCGAACCGCCTGCGCCCGTGCCTATCGAATCCGATTGGGCGCCGATCATGGAATTTACCTCCGCAGATATCTTTCAGCACTCGCCCTTCGGCGACGTGCTAAATTCATTAAGGTCTCTCTCCTTGTTAGGAGAACCTTGGCCGAACTATGCCCGACTAGAATGGGATGCAGATGACGAAGAAATTCGCTGCCCACCCACCGCCCACTTAGTAGCCACTGTCGACGATTTAACCGACATGCTCGACTTCGACTCTGAAGACATCGACGGTATGGACGACGATGCATGAGAAGAATAGGAACCACCGCCCACGGGGCGCTGGACCGCCACCTCATCATACGATATATATATGGTGGATACCCTCAAAGAAGGCAATGGCGACAAGACAGCGAAGGATGACCCCTCCAAGAAGCAACCCAAGCACCAACGTCAGCGACACCGCTCTAAGTCCCACCATAGCAAAAGCAATGATACCGGCACAAGAGACAATAACACTCCGGATAGTGCCGAAGACAATGACAATCCCCTCCAGCCAGACTTAGAGCAGGAGGATGAGCAAGCTAGCCCTCCAGAACAGGCAGCAGATGGAGAAACGGAGGATGATAATTACATGCCTCTCTCCGACGACGAGGTGAGCCTCGGCGATGATTTCATCGTGCCTGAGGATCCCATCGAACAGGAGCGCTTCAAGCGCCGGCTTATAGCTATAGCAAATAGCCTGAAGCAACAACAACTTCGAGCTGATCAAGATTTGCTAGCAAACAGATGGACCAAAGTCATTGCGGCCGAGGAATATGAACTTGAACGCCCCTCCAAGAGTTATCCAAAGCACAGGTCGCTACCTCAACTAGAGGAGGAAGCATTGAAACCTACATCACCAGCATATGATGTGGCTGATCGGCCACCTCGTGGCCGAGACAAAGAGGCATTTCAGCCCGAAGTCCAGCCCGCACCCCGCTGCCAATCAAACAAAAATACCAAGGTCTGGGACAACACGCGGAACCTGCAAGGAGTATTGGAAAACAAGGCAAAACATGCAAGATCGATCTATGGATCACTGTGGCGCGCACCAACACGTGACGATAATTGTCACACCGGACACACCAAAAGTAAATCTGGCCGAGCCGAACATGGCAGACAAGACTCATGTGAACTGCTTCGTGATATAGCCGGGCGCAGAGGCGCCGCACACCCCCTATGCTTCACTGATGAAGTTATGGACCACAAATTCCCGAAGGGTTTTAAACCCGTAAATATCGAATCGTACGATGGTACAACAGACCCCGCGATATGTATTGATGATTTCCTCCTCCACATCCACATGGCCTGCGGTGATGATCTACATGCCATCAAGTACCTCCCACTAAAACTCAAAGGACCATCCGGCATTGGCTGAATAGCTTGCCAGCAAATTCCGTCGGCAGTTGGGAGGATTTGGAAGATGCATTTCTTGACAACTTCTAGGGCACTTATGTGCGACCACCGGATGCTGATGACTTAAGTCATATAACTCAGCAACCAGGGGAATTGGCCAGGAAATTCTGGACCCTGTTCCTAACCAAGAAGAACCAAATAGTCGACTGTCTGGATGCAGAGGCCTTAGCGGTATTTAAGCATAATATCCGTGACGAATGGCTCGCCCGGCACCTCGGCCAAGATAAGCCAAAATCCATGGCAGCCCTCACGACACTTATGATCCGCTTTTGTGCGGGCGAAGATAGCTGGTTGGCTCGTAGTACCAATACAGGAAGCAAACCTGGCATATCAGAAGCTAGGGATGGCAGTGACAAACCACGACGCAACAAACACAAGCGTCGCAAATATGGTGAGAACGCCGAAAATACGGCAGTTAATGCCGGGTTCAGGGGCTTAAAGTCCGGTCAGCGGCAAGGGCCACTCAAAAATAAAAATCCGGGTCCATCCAGTCTGGACCGCATACTCGACCGCCAATGCCAAATTCATGGCACCCCAGAAACGCCAGCTACCCGTACCAACAGAGAATGATGGGTCTTCAAATAAGCCGGCAGGGCAGGCGCCAAAAACGGAGAAGGGGGGTCACAAAGTGATGATGGCGACGAAGAGCCCAAATCACCGAACACGAGAGGGCAAAAGAAATTTCTCCCGTATATTCAATCGGTGAATGTGGTAAATACCGCCCAAATTACCAACTCGGACCGGATATGTATCCTTAGGGATGGCATCTCAACGGAACTAGTCGTCCCACAATATAAACTGGGACCGGTCACCTTCAACCGCACAGACCGTCCGATTAACGCCAATCAGGGCAATCCAGCCGCACTAGTCCTCGACCCAATAATAGATGGTTTCCACCTCACTCGAGTTCTTATGGACGGAGGCAGCAGTCTAAATCTGCTTTACCAGGACACAGCGCACAAGATGGGCATCGATCATTCGGTGATCAAACCCACTAAAGCCACTTTCAGAGGCATTATACCAGGTGTGGAAGCTAGCTGTACAGGCTCCATTGCCCTAGAGGTAGTCTTCGGATCTCTGGAAAATTACGGCACCGAAGAGTTAATCTTCGAAATCGTCCCTTTCAGCAGTGATTATCAGGCACTGCTCGGACGGACCGCGTTCGCTCGATTCAACGCGGTGCCGCATTATGCCTACCGTAAGCTCAAGATGCCCGATCCACGCGGCGTCATCACGGTTAATGGCATGGCCGAACCTTCCCTTGGCACCAACAAGTATACAACTGCCTTAGCAACAGAAGCAACGAGCAGCACCTTGCAGCCAAACCTCGAGTCACCGTCCAGGCTACCGGACACCATCAAGGGACTCCGAACTACTTTGCGGAAGGATAGCCCGGCTCATCCAGGACTCAACTAAACACTCCGGCGAAGGCCAGGACAGGCCGAACTCAGCGGCTCAACCGCCCCACGGCACATCAATATTCCTTACACTTCTTTCGCAGGTTCACCTCTGCGCCGACCAAGACGGACTACACGGAGGCAGCTTGAACGCATAGGGGATCCTTAGACATTCCCCACAGTGACCGCCCGGCTACATTACGGCTCCGCACTCAGCCTCTTCCCCCTGGTCTCAGCAGGTTCCGTAATCATATTCCTTTTTATCACATTACTTGTACCCATACGCATAGATGTACTATTCAAATACAACATGTGGATTTATATGACGTTTACCTCCTGTCATTTATTGCTAAAATCATTCTATCAAGTGGCATCCGTACACAACGACATGCCTTAAAATATGCCAGGGGCTTCGTTTTACCCACAACACGGCAGTAAAGTCCGAACACCTTCGTGGAAGCTCGGCACCCCGAACCTATAACATTATATGCATCAGCTCCGAATCATGTCTTGGGTCAATAGTTGGGTTTGCCCGGCTCCCATGTTTTGGTACCTTACGTTCCGCTATATCGGCTAAGGTAGCACTGGGAGAACTACTGCGATTGTGTCCCGGTTCTTCCGGACGAGCACCTCAGTAGAGAAAGCCGAAAACTGACTGTCATGATACGGCGAGTGCTGGTCAGCTATTCGAGAGGTCACAAAATCTTTAAAGATTTCTCCCGCATAATGCCATAACCAATGCAGCATGCGATGGATCAGTTCTTTCTCCGATCAGGTGCTTATAGAGCCCCTAGTACGGTCTTCCGAACACCAGGGGCTGCGCCGACCATACTAAAGCTCCTATGGCTAAGTGAGAGTGATAAAGCCCTATAGTCTGATTGCCTGGTTTGTTGTGCTGAGCACCTACTTCGAAGGACCCAAAACTGGGATAAAGAGGGCTCAGGTTTATCCCGAACACCCCCGTACTTCTTACGTGGGGGCAGAAGTCGACGACTGGCCAACTCTCAGGTTTAACATATAAAACGGCCGCACAGGAGGGTAAACTTTTATATAACAGGCGAAAAATAAACGACCTTGTTCAAACTCTACAAAGGACAACATGATTGGCACTCATGGAAATATAATGTCCTTGCTGCATAGCCCCGCTGCAAGGTAAGATCCTTTCCGGACACTCTCTGGCGGTCCTTCGGTCATCAGCTTTTCGGCATCCATCTTCCCCTAGTGCACCTTTGCACGGCCGAAGGCCATTCACGCACCTTCTATGCAGACCGACCGCTTGATGACGTCAAGTCGAGGGAAAGCGCTCACGAGCCTCCTCACGAGCCCGAAGTAGCTACTTGGAATTGGCTCGGCAGGCCTTAGCCGGATAACCAAATCTTTCATGGCTAGTCCCGCCGCCTTATGCAGTTCAACCAGCTGTTTCAGCTGATCGGTAAAAGGCACCGGATAATTTGGTGCCAAATACTGCGCCCAGATGAGCTTATCTGCAGTTTCCCTTTCTTCGGCTCGGTAGAATTGAGCGGCATCTGATATGCTGCGAGGTAGCTCGGCAAATACCCCTGAGAAATCCGGATTCAAAATTAGAAACATAAGTTTTTCCCCGAAAGAAAAAGCCTTACCGTCTGCGATCTTTCTCGCCTCCTGGATCTCCTGCAGCGTGCTTTGGGTTCCCTCCCGGGCATCGCTCATGGCCTGATGCGCCTTGGTGAGTTCAGCTTCCTTCTCCGTTAAACTCTGCTCCAAGGACTCGCATTTCCTCACGGCCTCTTGTAGCTCCTGCTCAGCTTTAATAACCCTGGCCTCGTGCTTCTCACAAAGAGCCTGCTCAGTGGCTGCCTTTTTCTCGGCCTCGGCCACAGCCTTCTTAAGGGCTTCGACTTCGGTCACAATCCCTAGCGCAAGTCATAAAACTCAGTTCATACTGAAAATTGATTCGCAATAAACGCGAACAAAGACTTGTGCATACCTTGTTTATCCCTCAACTGCATTTTCAATTGTCCAAGTTCTTCTGTGGCCCGCTCCAGACTTTGATTCAGCCCGGAGATCTCCGCAGTATGAGAAGAAGTAGCCATTACAGACACCTGCTTATAACAGAAGAGAAATAGATGCCATTCAATGAGTCTTCCTGTGAACATACAATTCGATCCTTTGTCCGGTTCTTTCTTTCACCGAACAGAGTATCAGGGGCTGCTATCTATACTATGACACTCTTTGATAACTCATAAAACGTACCTCAAAACCTTCTATAAGGCTGACACAGGCTTCGTTTAGTCCATTCTCAGTTGACTGAATCTTCTCAATCACCGCACCCATAAGGGCATGGTGTTCATCAACGATAGAGGCGTCTTTCAACGCCACCAGCAAAGCATCCGACACTTCTGGATAGACAGAGGTCGCTGATGGAACAGGCACGCCCCCTCTTGAAGGAGACTGCCTGCTTGATCCTAGAGCCGTATAGGTCTCTGGGACTGCATCCGGCTGGGAGCCGATCTTAGGATTGTTGGGGATCGTAGCAGAAATTTAAAATTTTCTACGCATCACCAAGATCAATCTATGGAGTAATCTAGAAACGAGGGGAAGGAGAGTGCATCTACATACCCTTGTAGATCGCTAAGCGGAAGCGTTCAAGTGAATGGGGTTGGTGGAGTCGTACTCGTCGTGATCCAAATCACCGATGATCCTAGCGCCGAACGGACGGCACCTCCGCGTTCAACACACGTACGGTTGGGAGACGTCTCCTCCTTCTTGATCCAGCAAGGGGAGAGGAGAAGTTGAGGGAAAAACTCCGACAGCACGACGGCATGGTGGTGATGGAGCTCGTGGTTCTCCGGCAGGGCTTCGCCAAGCACTACGGAGGAGGATGAGGTGTTGGAGGAGGGAGAGGGCTGCGCCAGGGGAAGGGTGCGGCTGACCTCTCTCCTCCTCACTATATATAGGGGTAAGGGAGGAGGGGGAGGCTCCCTAGGGTTCCCTAGGGGAGGGACGGTGGCCACAGGGGAAACCCTAGATGGGTTTGGGCGCCCCCACCCCCTAGGAAACTTGCCCCCCAAGCCGGGAGGGGCGGCTGCCCTAGGGGTGGTGCCCCCACCTCTCTGGTTACGTGAGATGGGGTTGGGGGGGGGCGCTCAGCCCCTTAGTGGGCTGATGTGCCCTCTCCCCTTGGCCCATAAGGCCCCCCAACACTTGCCGGGGCCTCCGAAACCCCTTTCGGACACGCTGGTCATCACCTGGTACCCCCAGAACAATTCCGGACTCCAATACCCTTCGTCCAATATACCGATCTTCACCTCCGTATCATTCCGGAGCTCGTCGTCATGTCCGGGATCTCATCCGGGACTCCGAACAACCTTCAGTAACCACATACTATTTCCCATAACAACTCTAGCGTCACCGAACCTTAAGTGTGTAGACCCTACGGGTTCGGGAACCATGCAGACATGACCGAGACAACTCTCCGGCCAATAACCAACAGCGGGATCTGGATACCCATGTTGGCTCCCACATGTTCCACGATGATCTCATCGGATGAACCACGATGTCGAGGATTCAATCAATCCCGTATTCAATTCCCTTTGTCTTGCAGTATTGCACTTGCCCGAGATTCGATCATCGGTATCTCGATACCTTGTTCAATCTCATTACCGGCAAGTCTCTTTACTCGTTCCGTAACACATCATCCCGTGATCAACTCCTTGGTCACATTGCGCATATGATGATGTCCTACTGAGTGGGCCCAGAGATACCTCTCTGTTACACGGAGTGACAAATCCCAGTCTCGATTCGTGCCAACCCAACAGACACTTTTGGAGATACATGTAGTGTACCTTTATAGCCACCCAGTTACGTTGTGACATTTGGTACACCCAAAGCATTTCTACGGTATCCGGGAGTTGCACAATCTCATGGTCTAAGGAAATGATACTTGACATTAGAAAAGCTTTAGCATACAAACTACACGATCTTTGTGCTAGGCTTAGGATTGGGTCTTGTCCATCACATCATTCTCCTAATGATGTGATCCCGTTATCAATGACATCCAATGTCCATGGTCAGGAAACCGTAACCATCTATTGATCAACGAGCTAGTCAACTAGAGGCTTACTAGGGACATGGTGTTGTCTATGTATCCACACATGTATCTGAGTTTCCTATCAATACAATTCTAGCATGGATAATAAACGATTATCATGAACAAGGAAATATAATAATAACTAATTTATTATTGCCTCTAGGGCATATTTCCAACAGTCTCCCACTTGCACTAGAGTCAATAATCCAGTTCACATCGCTATGTGATTAACACTCAAGGTCACATCCTCATGTGACTAACACCCAAAGAGTTTTGGGTTTGATCATGTTATGCTTGTGAGAGATGTTATAGTGAATGGGTCTGAACCTTTCAGATCCGTGTGTGCTTTACGAATCTCTATGTCATCTTTTAGATGTAGCTACCACGCTCTATTTGGATCTATTCCAGATAACTTTTCTACTATACGAATCCGGTTTACTACTCAGAATCATCCAGATTAGTGTCAAAGATTGCATCGGCGTAACCCTTTACGACGAACTCTTTTACCACCTCCATAATCGAGAAAATTTCTTAGTCCACTAGTTACTAAGGATAACCTTGACCGTTGTCCTGTGATCCATTCCTAGATCACACTTGTACCCCTTGACTGACTCATGGCTTGGCACACTTCAGGTGCGGTACACAACATAGCATACTTTAGAGCCTACGTCTAAAGCATAGGGGACGACCTTCGTCCTTTCTCTCTATTCTACTGTGGTCAGATATTGAGTCTTACTCAACACTCATACCTTATAACACAGCCAAGAAATCCTTCTTTGCCGATCTATTTTGAACTCCTTCAAAATCTTGTCATGGTATGTGTTCGTTTGAAAGTACTATTGAGCGATTTTGATCTATCCTTATAGATCTTGATGCTCAATGTTCAAGTAGCTTAATCCAGGTTTTCCATTGAAAAACACCTTTTCAAATTACCCTGCATGCTTTCCAGAAATTCTACATCATTTCTGATCAACAATATGTTCACAACATATACTCATCAAAAATTATATAGTGCTCCCACTCACTTCTTTGGAAATACAAGTTTCTCATAAACTTTGTATAAACACAAATCTTTGATCATCTCATCAAAGCGTACATTCCAACTCCGAGATGCCTACTCCAGTCCTTAGAAGGATTGCTGGAGCTTTGCATACTTGTTAGCATCTTTCAGGATTGACAAAATCTTCTGGTTGTATCACATACAACCTTTCCTCAAGAAAATCATCAAGGAAACAATATTTTGACATCCTATCTGCAAGATTTCATAAATAATGCAGTACCTGCTAATATAATTCCAACAGACTCTTAGCATCGCTATGAGTGAGAAAGTCTCATCGTAGTCAACTCCTTGAACTTGTCGGAAAACATCTTAACGACAAGTCGAGCTTTCCTAATGGTGATACTTACCATCATTGTCCGTCTTCCTTTTAAAATCCATATGTACCTAACAGCCTTACGACCATCAAGTAGTTCTTCCAAAGTCTACACTTTGTTTTCATACATGGACCCTCTCTCGGATTTTATGGCCTCGAGCCATTTTTCGGAATCCGGGCCCACCATCGCTTCTCCATAGCTCGTAGGTTCATTGTTGTCTAGCAACATGACTCCCAAGACAGGATTACGTGCCACTTTGAAATAGCACGTATCCTTGTCGTCCTACGAGGTTTGGTAGTGACTTGATCTGAAGTTTCATGATCATTATCATAAGCTTCTACTTCAATTGGTGTAGGTGCCACAGGAACAACTTCTTGTGCGCTGCTACACACTAGTTGAAGTGACGGTTCAATAACCTCATCAAGTTTCCACCATCCTCCCACTCAATTCTTTCGAGAGAAACTTTTCCTTGAGAAAGGACCCGATTTCAGAAACAATCCCTATTGCTTTCGGATTTGATATAGGAAGTATACCCAACTGTTTTGGGTGTCCTATGAAGATGCATTTATCCGCTTTGGGTTTGAGCTTATCAGCCTGAAACTTTTTCACATAAGTGTCGTAGCCCCAAACTTTTAAGAAACAACAGCTTAGGTTTCTCTAAACCATAGTTCATACGGTGTCGTCTCAACGGATTTGTGTGGTTCCCTATTTAAAGTGAATGCAGTTGTATCTAATGCCTAACCCATAAACGATAGTGGTAATTCGACAAGAGACATCATGGTATGCACCATATCCAATAGGGTGCAGTTATGATGTTCGGACACACCATCACACTATGGTGTTCCCGGCGGTATTAGTCTTGAAACAATTTCCACAATGTCTTAATTGTGTGTGCCAAACTCGTAACTCAGATATAACTCTCTATGATCATATCACAGACATTTTATCCTCTTGTCACGACGATCTTCAACTTCACTCTGAAATTACTTGAACCTTTCAATAATTCAGACTCAGCATTTACTCAAATCTTCTGTGAAATAAGAACATAACGATATCCACTACATGCCTCGACACTCATTGGACTGCACACATCAAAATGTATTACTTCCAACAAGTTGCTTTCTTGTTCCATCTTACTGAAACGAGGCCTTTCAGTCATCTTGCTCATGTGGTATGATTTGCATGTCTCAAGTGATTCAAAATCAAGTGAGCCCAAACGATCCATCTGTATGGAGTTTCTTCATGCATATATACCAATATGACTCAAATTGCAGTGCCACAAGTATGTGGTGCTATCATTACTATTTTATAACTTTTGGCGTGAACATGTGTATCACCACGATCGGAATTCAATAAACCATTCATTTTAGGTGTAAGACCATTGAAGGTATTATTCAAATAAACAGAGTAACCATTATTCTACTTAAATGAATAACCGTATTGCGATAAACATAATCAAATCATGTCTACGCTCAACGCAAACACCAAATAACAAATATTTAGGTTTTAATACCAATCTCGATGGTAGAGGGAGCGTACGATATTTGATTACATCAACCTTGGAAACACTTCCAACACATATCGTCATCTCACCTTTAGCTAGTCTCCGTTTATTCCGTAGCCTTTTATTTCGAGTTACTAACACTTAGCAACCAAACCGGTATCTAATACCCTGGTGCTACTAGGAGTACTAGTAAAGTACACATTAATATAATGTATATCCAATATACTTCTGTTGATCTTTCCAGCCTTTCTCATCTACCAAGTATCTAGGGTGGTTCTGCTTCAGTGACCGTTCCCCTTATTACAGAAGCACTTAGTCTCAGGCTTGGGTTCAACTTTGGGTTTCTTCACTGGAGCAGCAACTGATTTGTTGTTTCATGAAGTATCCCCTTCTTGCCCTTGCCCTTCTTGAAACTAGTGGTTTTACTAACCATCAACAATTGATGCTCCCTTTTGATTTCTACTTTCGCGGTGTCGCGAATAGCTCAAGGATCATATCTATCCCTGATATGTTATAGTTCATCACGAAGCTCTAGTAGCTTGGTGGCAGTGACTTTGGAGAACCATCGCTATCTTATCTGGAAGATTAACTACCACTCGATTCAAGCGATTGTAGAACTCATACAATCTGAGCACATGCTCAACGATTGAGCTTTTCTCCTTAGTTTGTAGGCTTAGGAAACTTGTCAGAGGTCTCATACCTCTTGACGCGGGCACTAGCCTGAAATCCCAATTTCAGTCCTTGGAACATCTCATATGTTCTGCGGTGTTTCAGAAACGTCTTTGGTGCCTCAATTCTAAACCATACGCACTGAACTATTATGTAGTCATCAAAGCGTGTATGTCAGATGTTCGCAACATCCACAACCGACGCTCGAGGTTCAGATCACTGAGCGGTGCATTAAGGACATAATCCTTCTGTGCAGCAATGAGGACAATCCTCAGTTTACGGACCTAGTCCGCATAATTGCTACTATCAACTTTCAACTAAATTTTCTCTAGGAACGTATCTAAAACACTAGAACTAAAGCGTAAGCTACGACATAATTTGCAAAGTCCTTTTGACTATGTTCATGATAATTTAGTTCATCTAATTATTTAATGAACTCCCACTCAGATAGACATCCCTCTAGTCATCTAAGTGATACATGATCCTAATCAACTAGGCCGTGTCTGATCATCACGTGAGACGGACTAGTCATCATCGGTGAACATCTCATGTTGATCGCATCTTCTATACGACTCATGTTCGACCTTTCGGTCCTTCGTGTTCCGAGGCCATGTCTGTACATGCTAGGCTCGTCAAGTTAACCTAAGTGTTTCGCATGTGTTCCGAGGCCATGTCTGTACATGCTAGGCTCGTCAACACCCGTTGTATTCGAACGTAAGAATCTATCACACCCGATCATCACGTGGTGCTTCGAAACGACGAACCTTCGCAACGGTGCACAGTTAGGGAGAACACTTTTCTTGAAATTTTAGTGAGGGATCATCTTATTTAATCCACCGTCGTTCTAAGCAAATAAGATGTAATACATGATAAACATCACATGCAATCAAATAGTGACATGATATGGCCATCATCACTTTGCTCCTTTTGATCTCCATCTTCGGGGCTCCATGATCACCATCGTCACCGGCATGACACCATGATCTCCATCATCATGATCTCCATCATCGTGTCTTCATGAAGTTGTCTCACCAACTATTACTTCTACTACTACAGCTAACAGTTAGCAATAAAGTAAAGTAATTACATGACGTTTATGTTGACACGCAGGTCATAAATAAATTAAGACAACTCCTATGGCTTGTGCCGGTTGTCATATTCATCGACATGCAAGTCGTGATTCCTATTACAAGAACATGATCATCTCATACATCACATATATCATTCATCACATCCTTTGGCCATATCACATCACAAAATCACTTGCTGCAAAAACAAGTTAGACGTCCTCTAATTGTTGTTGCAAGTTTTTACGTGGCTGCTATAGGTTGTTAGCAAGAACGTTTCTTACCTACGCCAAAACCACAACGTGAATTGCCAATTTCTATTTACCCTTCATAAGGACCCTGTTCATCGAGTCCGATCCGACTAAAGTGGGAGAGACAGACACCCGCCAGCCACCTTATGCAACTAGTGCATGTCAGTCGGTGGAACCGGTCTCACGTAAGCGTACGTGTAAGGTTGGTCCGGGCCACTTCATCCCACGATGCCGCCGAATCAAGATAAGACTAGTAACGGCAAGTAAATTGACAAAATCGACGCCCACAACTGCTTTGTGTTCTGTAAGTGCATCTAGTGCCCCTTAGTGATTTTGGTGTATTGAAGACTTATAGGTTAAGTATCTAATGCATTTATGAGTGTACACAGGTCTATAAGTCTATGAGGAGTTTGATATTTACAGAGAAAGTCGACCCCTAAAAATGAAGTTCTTCGACTGAAGACTTTGATATACTGAAGACTTTCTGAAGACTTTGAAAGTGAAGAAATTGGTGTGACCTTGAAGACTTGGTATTCATTCGAGGAACATGAAGCGTGAAGACTTTTGTTTTCGTAGTTTCATTTTCTCTTTCTTGAGTCGTAGGAAACACCGTACTATTAAAGGGGGTCGAGGAAATACTAAGGAGAAAATTTCCATGTGATGCTCATCTCAAATCCTACACCTACCAATCCCTTCGAGTGAAGCCATTGGAAATCTCATACAGTTCAGTCAATTTCTTCAGTGACAGAGACGCAGTTCTTCTGGTCACTGAGGACTTTGCTCTGACTGAGGAGTTAGGAATTTGCCAGTGCAAATTGCCTACATAGTGAGGAACATGATAGCCCTGAGGAATTTGTACCTCAAATTTCCGACCGTTGCTGTGCTACGCGCCAGCTGTCCCAAAATATCTTGTCCACCTAACGGTCATATCATTGAAGGGCATTTATGTCTTATCATGTCGGGCTGCTCCCTAGGCTATAAATAGCCGCCCCCTACAACCACTAGCTGGTTGGCTGCTCCGTGTGAACTTGACACTTGTCATTTGAGAGCAACCCATCTCCGAGGACTTTGAGCAAAAATCATCAAGTGAGGAAAATCCAAACCCAAACCCAAACACCTACAAACCAAAGTGATTGAGCATCACTGAAGAGATTGATCCTGCGTGGATCCGACGCTTGTTACCTTTGAAGACTGTGCTTCTTCCATACGGTTAGGCGTCAAGGTCTAGAGCATCCAAGAGGAATTGTGGATCGCCGAGTGACCAAGTCTGTGAAGGTTTGGAAGTCACGTGAAGACTTACCACGAGTGATTGGGCGAGGACTGTGTGTCCTTAGCTCAAGGAGAATACGGTGAGGACTATGTGTCCGGGACTAGGTGTCCTCGAGTTTAAATACTCAGCCGCTCCAACCAGATGTATAACTAAGACATCAGTTGGAAATGGTCTACCAAATCATTGTCTTCACCTAGCTTACTGGTTCTATTTCCTCAACACTTTCATTTCCTCATTACTGTGTTGTGTGTTTGTTCATATCTGTGTTTGAAGACTTCGACTGAAGACTTTCTCAATTTCCTCAGTTTAATTTCTTCAGTCTGTTTGTCTTCATCTTGTGCTATCCTGTGTTTACGCTTTCTGTACTCTGTGTTTGTCTTCATTTCATCATGATGACCATGCATGTTCTACTATGTTTACTTCTGAGTACTTATTCCGCTGCTAGTAGTTCTTCGCTAAGGAATTTCCTCACGAGCAAGTTCCTCAGTGAAGAATTTCATAAAAATCGCCTATTCACCCCCCTCTAGTTGATATAACGCACTTTCAATTGGTATCAGAGCGAGGTACTCCCTTGTTCTGTGTGATTTTGGTTTAACTGCCTGGAGTTTTAGTTATGTCGACCGCAGGTATGATCAAGGTCTCTGCTGGGTGTCCTACCTTCGATGGGACAGACTACCCCTACTGGAAGAATAAGATGCGAATGCATCTTGAGGCAATTGATAACGTTCTCTGGTACGTTGTGGAAAATGGTGTTCCCTCCGTCTCTCCCTCACTGAACGCTACCGATGTGAAGAGATTCAAGCAACTCGATTCCCAAGCGAAGAATATCATATGTGGCCATCTGAGTAAGGGTTAGTACGGTAGAGTGAGTGCTTTGGAGACTGCTAAGCTTATCTGGGATAGGCTGTCCAAGGTTAATGAAGGAGTTTCAACTCAGCATGACTCTTGAGTTGATGTTCTTCGCAATCTCTTCAACTGCTTCAAAAGACTCGACAATGAAAATGTTCAGCAAACCTTTGATCGCCTCACTGACATCTCAAATGAGCTTCAAGCACTTGGTGCCACTGACATCACCGACCACGAGGTGGTGAAGAAATTGCTGAGATCGCTTGATTCCTCATTTGACACTCTGGCACTGATGATACAAGAGCGTGCTGATTACAAGTCACTTGACCCCGCTGATATCCTCGAGAGGCTAAACACTCATGAGTTCCAGCTTGCTGAGAAGAGAGATCTCTACAGTTCAAGCTATGGCAGATCACATGCACTGAAGGCCAAGGTAGTATCTGAGTCCGAAGATGAAGACTCTGGTAGCAGCCTTGGTGATCCTGAAGAACTGAGTCATGATCTAGCACTGCTTGTGAAGAAATTCCAGAAGTTCTCAAGACGTGGTCGCTTTGGAAAACCTTCAAGGAGCAATGATTCCTCATCCAGTGACTACAAGAAGAGGCTTTGTCACAAGTGCAAGAAACCAGGACATTACATTCAAGATTGTCCTCAGTGGGAAAAGGAATCAAAGAAGAAGAAATACAAGGATTACAGTTCTGATGATGCGAAGAAAAAGAAGAAATCCTCAAAATCTTCATCATCAAAATCCTCGAAGTCTTCGTCTCACAAGAAGAGCAGCTCCAACAAGGCTCGGGCATTCATTGGCAAGGAAATGGACTCTGAGGCTGAATCTGAAGAAAATGAGGAAGAGGAACAATCTGAAGACTCCGAGTCTGGTGTGGCGAGCCTAGCCCTCGCTACTGCGTTCGTCAGCAAGCCCGTCTTCACCTCTAAAGAAAATGATCTCACCAACAAGGCTGATGAAGGCAGCGATGACTACGCTCCCACCTATTGCTTCATGGCAAAAGGTGCCAAGGTACTCAAATATGCCTCATCTGAATCTAGTGAGGATGAATCTGATGAAAATCTTAAGCCTAGCTACTCTAAACTAGCTAAGATTGCTGTGCAACAACAAAAGGCTTTTGAAAAGGTTCAAAACATGCTAGACAAAAGTGATGATATGTTGGGTGAAGAATTGGATCGCACTAAGGCCTTAACTGAAAATCTTCAGAGACTTCAGACCAGGTTTGACAACCTTCAAAGTCATTATAACACTCTCTTATCTGATCATGAGAAGCTTTCTTATGAATATCTTCAAAAGAAGCAAGATCTTGAGAAGCTAAGAGTGAGTTATGAAGATCTTCAGAAGGAGCGCGATTCATTACTTGCTCAACAAATCAGCGCTGCTCAGGAAGAATTTATTCCTCCATGTTTAAAATGCATTGAACGAGAATCTGCTAATTCCTCACCTGAATGTTCAAATGCTTCTAATGTTACAAATTCTTCACCTGTCTCTGCTATCACTAATTCCTCATCTGAGGACATTCCTAGTATCACTGACGATGCAGGACTGAAGGAATTGTACATGACAGGCATGTACAAAAGCCTCAAAGGGCATCAGACTCTTTGTGATGTGCTTAAAAAGCAGATCCTCAATAGGAACCCTAGGAAAGAGGGTATTGCCTTTGAGAGAAAACTCAATGCTGATGGTACATATTGGAAGCCTGAGCAGTACCCCAAAACCTCATGGGATGCTGCAAAGGGACCTCCAGTTGATCCATCTAATTTATCTGGCTATACATGTGAATCTTCTCATTCTTCTGATGAGTCATTTGACTTCAATTATAAACTGTTCAAAAATCAGAATGGTGAAGTATTTGCTAGATATGTTGGCACTAACTGCAGGAACGGTTCCCCTATGAAGAAAGTCTGGGTTCCCAAAAGATGCCTTGAAAGTCTTCAGGTGAATTTCCTCATGACACCACCTGTGAGGAAAAGGAACCCCAGATCAAATTCTTCATATGGACCAAATTCTTCATATGGATCCAAGTTCTCATACGGACCAAATTCCTCAAGGGGATCAAATTCCTCACATGGATCAAAGTCCTCATATGAACATCATCGTGCTAACAACTCTGTTTCGCAGGGAAGAGCCAAGGGCTATGAATATGAGCATTATTCTTCAAATTATTATGTTCATAAGTCCTCGAAGAATTTCTCTTCTTATGCATATGCTTACCCTAACCCCTCTTATGTGAAACGAAATGGTTTGGCTGCTTTGCCACCATTCTCATATGGAGCTCGCAGAGTGATGAACTCTTTGCCACCCCTTCAGATGTGGGTGGTGAAGAAAAAGAACTAATCTCTTCTGCAGGGTCAGGTCTCCAAACGTGCAATAACGTCTGAAGAATTTGCTGGGGACCTGACAAATTGCCTGAAAGGATGCAGGCTAACCATGATGAAATGAACTTTCATTTCACACGTCCTCCCTCTGTTTTATCTGTCTACTACTTGATGAAATTGATCTGATGAATTGTGATATCATATTCTTCACTGCTGAAGTATATGAGGTCGTAAGTTGCACTAATTCATCTGCAGGATGATCAACCCAAAGCCACTGAATGGGTACTTGATAGTGGATGTACAAATCACATGACGGGTGACAAGAATCTTTTAATGGATGCTCCCTTATCATCATCACATATGAAGCATATCATCTTCGCTGACAAAAGCAAAAGTCAGGTATTGGGTCTAGGTAAAGTTGCTATCACAAAGGATCGACACATGGACAAAGTCATGCTTGTTGAGTCCTTAGGATACAACCTTATGTCTGTCTCAATGCTTTGTGATCTTGATATGGTTGTTGTCTTTGGCAAGTATCATTGTGTTGTGATTATGGAAGCTGACAATTCCAAAGTCTTCGAAGGCTTTAGGAGAGGAGACTTGTATATTGTTGATTTCTCTGCAGATTCACAACCAGCTGTGTGCCTACTTGCAAAAGCTTCAGAAGGATGGCTATGGCATCGACGACTTGGTCATGCAGGCATGAGGAATTTGAACACGCTTGCGAAGAAGAAGCATGTCATTGGCATTGAGAATGTCAAATTCCTCAAGGATCACTTGTGCGGTGCTTGTGAAGCTGGAAAGATGACAAAGGCCAAGCATCCAGCGAAGACTATCATGACCACCACTCGTCCATTTGAATTGCTTCACATAGATCTCTTCGGTCCTAATCATTATTCCTCTGTTTCAAATGAAGCATCTCAATATGGCTTTGTTATTGTTGATGATTACTCTCGTTACACATGGGTACACCTTGTCTCTTACAAAACTGAAGTGTAGGAAGTCTTCAAACGATTTTCCTCGAGGGCTTCAACCAACTTTGGTGTGAAGATCAAGCACATCAGAAGTGACAATGGCACTGAGTTCAAGAATTCGGGTCTCGATGACTATCTTGATGAACTTGGTATTACTCATGAGTTATCTGCTCCTTATACTCCTCAACAGAATAGCGTCGTGGAGCGCAAGAACAGGACTCTTGCTGAGATGGCTCGCACTATGCTCGATGAGTACAAAACCCCTCGTCGTTTCTGGGTTGATGCAATTGATACTGCGTGCCACATCATCAACAGAGTATATCTTCACAAATTCTTCAAGAAGACTGCCTATGAACTCCTCACTGACAAGAAACCCAATGTGAGTTATTTCAAAGTCTTCGGTGCTAAATGCTGGATTAGAGATCCTCATCACAACTCTAAATTTGCACCGAAAGCACATGAAGGTTTTATGCTTGGTTACGGAAAGGACTCGCACACCTACAGAGTCTTCAACAATGTTCTTCACAAGATTGTTGAAACTGTAGATGTGCGGTTTGATGAAACTAATGGCTCACAAAGAGAGCACCTACCTTCTGTGTTAGATGAACCAGCACCTGAGGATTCTATCAAGCACAAGGCTACTGAAGATGTCATTCTGACTGAAGAATCTGCTGAAGAATTCATTCCAGAACGTGAAGAACGTCGAGCTGATGCACCTGAAGAAAATGCTGAGGAAATTGACGCTGAAGAAAATGCTGATAAAATTCCTCAACGACAACCAGCTCACCCTCGCGTTGCAAAAGAAGTGCAGGTGGAGAAGATCATCGATGACATTAGAGCACCAGGTCCTCTCACACGCTCAAAAGCTTTACATCTATCTAACTTTTGTGGGCACTTTGCTTTTGTCTCTATCACAGAGCCCACTAAGGTAGATGAAGCATTTCTGGAGCCTGAGTGGATTCAGGCCATGCAAGAAGAATTACATCAGTTCAAGCTCAACAACGTATGGGAACTAGTCAATCGTCCCGATCCTCGTAAGCATAACATCATTGGCACAAAGTGGATCTACCGCAACAAGCAATATGAAAATGGTGTTGTGGTGAGGAATAAGGCACGACTAGTAGCTCAAGGCTACACACAGGTTGAAGGAATTGATTTCGATGAAACTTTTGCACCTGTTGCTAGACTTGAGGCTATTCGCATATTGCTTGCTTATGCTAACCATCATGATATCATCTTATACCAAATGGATGTGAAAATTGCATTCCTCAATGGTAAGCTTGAGGAAGAAGTATATGGTGCTCAACCCCCGGGTTTTGAAGATCCAAAACATCCTGACAAAGTCTTCAGACTTAACAAGGCCCTCTATGGCCTCAAGCAGGCCCCACGGGTGTGGTATGATACATTGAAGGAATTCTTCATGAAGAAAGGCTTCACACCCAGTTCACTCGATCCCACTCTTTTACTAAATCTTATGATGGTGAACTGTTTGTGTGCCAAATATATGTTGATGATATCATCTTTGGCTGTACCGACCAACGTTATAGTGATGAATTTGCCTATATGATGAGTGAAGAATATCAAATGTCTATGATGGGAGAGTTGAAATTCTTCTTAGGTCTTCAAATTCGTCAACAGCGCAATGGCATATTCGTATCTCAGGAGAAATACCTCAAGGATGTCCTGAAGAAATTCGGCATGCAAGACTGCAAAGGCATCAAAATTCCTATGCCCACAAATGGTCATCTATGCACTGATGAAAACGGTACTGACTTCAATCATAAGGTATACCGCTCCATGATTGGCTCTTTATTGTACTTATGTGCATCTAGGCCAGATATAATGCTTAGTGTTTGCATGTGTGCACGATTTCAAGCTGCACCGAAGGAATCACACCATAAGGTTGTGAAGCATATACTTCGATATCTAGCTCACACACCAACACTAGGATTATGGTATCCCAAGGGCTCGGATTTTGATCTCATTGGATATTCAGACTCTGACTATGCCCGTGACCGTGTGGACCGCAAGTCAACATCTGGTACTTGTCATTTCCTCGGACGATCCTTGGTCTGTTGGACCTCGAAGAAACAGAACTGCGTATCACTGTCTACTGCTGAAGCTGAGTACATTGCTGATGGTTCTTGTTGTGCTCAATTACTATGGATAAAGAAAATGCTCAAGGACTATGGCATCAACGTGAAGAATGTGCCTCTCCTCTGTGACAATGAGAGTGCCATCAAGATTGCTCTCAACCCAGTTCAGCACTCGAAGACAAAGCACATTCAGATTCGTCATCATTTTCTTCGTGATCATGTGTTGAAAGGCGACATTTCTATTGAGCATGTGAAGACTGAAGAACAGCTAGCCGATATCTTCACTAAGCCCTTGGATGAGAAGAGATTTAGCAAGTTGCGGTGTGAGCTAAATATCTTAGAATCTTCGAATGTACTTTGAAAAGGCACTCATCCTAACACTTATGCAAAATTGATGACTTAGATGTGCAACACATGAAGAAACGTTTTTCTTCAATCAATGAAGAATAACACTCTAAGTGTGAAGAAATTAATGAAGAATTTGATTCTCAGAACCCTGCGACAATTGTATGCGGTGTCTGAAATCATCATTCTTATACGGTGGGTCACGCCACCACAAAAGTTGAAAATCTTCAGTTTGAGTTTTTCCTCAACTTTTGAAATTCTTCAGTTTTTCAAATTCTTCAAACTTTGCAAAGTCTTCACTTGTGCCGTCGTTTTTCTTCATTGGCTATATATATATATATATATATATATATATATATATATATATATATATATATATATATATATATATATGAGTTTATGTCCTCTACAACATTCACTTATAGCTATTTCGTCAAGTTGGACTTTCTGCTAAGTGAATGTGATCGGACCCTTCCCCTCTATGCTATACTCAATCCAATCTGTTCACAAATTCTTCATGTGCGTTCTATTTGAAACTCGTTCAAATTCTTCACTGTGTCCTTGTCAGCTGAAGAAATTGCGAACGGAACGTTAAAACTAATCATATCCAAACTTTCAGTTTTGCCGCTCAAACCGTTCCGCATCCCACGATGCATTATCTTATACACCCACGATCTTACACGATCTCCACTACACAGTACGTGGGTGACACATGTCGCAAGAAGGAGAATGGCCAAGGGCATGTTCGTCCTAAATCTTCGGGCGAGCAGTTTTTCACCGTGGCTATAAATACCCCTATCGCTGTCCTCACTTCTTTTACCCCGCTCGATCTCACTCCCCCGCTCGAGCTTCCAAACCCTAGCGCCGTCGCTACTCCATCATCGTTGGTGAGTAAGAGCTTCACTGCCTCGACCTCGTCGCCGTCGTACTCGCGCCGACTGCGGAAATCTTCACCTCCGCCGCCGCCGTAGACGTCTTCCTCCACCAAGTTAGGGCGTGGAAGATCGACGAACTTCACTGTTTCAACTCCCAGTTCGTCGTGTTCTTCGTTCAGGGTAATTAAAAGCTAATTTTATTGCCCTCTTTGATTCGAAATTTTTCTACAAAATCTTCAAATGTGTTTTATTCTTCAAATTCTCACACACAAAACACCTCACATGTTATCTGCTCTTGATTCATTTCCCTAAGCCTCATTTTCTTCAAGATTCCTCAATTGTGTGGATCCTCGATCTATACAACTCTGGAACCTAAGATATAAAGCGCTTAGTGAAATTCCTCAAGACGAATCTGGTCAAATCCCTCAAACTTGTTCTTTATGAAAAACCCTCTGAGAACGCATATGACCTCTTCAAATTCCTCGCAACTATACTCTGTTCACAGGTTCACATGTCCGCTGCTGAATCATTAGGTTCTCATCAACTTAACTCGTCTGCAGCGTTCCTCGAAGAACAGTTGCACACTTCTTCAGAGAATTCAATTTGTTCAAATTCCTCAACTGAAGAAAATGGCTGAAGGTAAAAGGCCACAGAAAGGAGGAAAGAAACCTGAGGTCATGACTGCCTTTGAAATACCTGAGGACATCTATGCTGGGTATTGCACACCTCCTGAGGAAGATAAAAATCAGCGCAAGGTGCGCATTCAAAAGATTGAACGGAGATGGGCACGTGAATGGAGGGAGTACAGATATGTTACTCCAAAGTACATGAAGAAATTCGCACTAAACCCTCCATGCCAAAGAGCCCCATTGGCACCTGGCCAAGTGGCTGATCCCACTAGCATCAAACGCGGTGAGGATTTTCCTGAAGAATGGGCCAAGCGCCAAGCTAAACTGGCAAGGCAAGCCAGAGAAGCAGTGAGGAAATTCAATGAAGACTCTGCTGCTGCTGCTACCACTGAGGCTTCTGTCAGGCCGAAGAACGCGATGCTCAAGAAGCCCGCTTGCAAGCCAAGTGCTTCAACATCAATGCCCTCACGGCCAAGTTCCTCAGCTGTGCCCTCACGGCCAGAATCTTCAAAATCTTCAAAGCAAATTCCTCATGCTGCTCCTGCTCCACCAAAGTCCTCAGCACCTCCTCCACAGTCCTCAGCTGTCCTGACAAAGTCCTCAGCACCTGTGCATCTGGCCTCGTGCCAAAGGACTACTGGCGTTTCTATCGCCTCTGGTGTCTCAGCTAGTTCCTCAGCTGCACCAAATTCCTCAGATGGACCCTCTCTGCTGAAGAAAAAGGCTACTGCTGGACGCGGCACTCGTCCAAGTCCTCAGAAGAAGCAGGTAGTCTTCACTGTGCCATCTGATGATGATGAAGCTGATGAACAAGAACTTGCTGAAATCATCAGAGACCGCCAAGAAAGGGCTGCTAAAGCCAAAGGCAGACCTGTGCCACTACTGCTGGATCCAAGGGCGATCCTTGATTACATCAATATCTGGCATAAGGATCCCAACACACCTATGCCTGACTTCAAGCTGACTCCTGGCCAAAGTCACATGTTGACTCACTTCATCCAAGAGGAGACGTGGAAATATGATAGGGCCAGGCAGATCAAGAAATCGCAGTACAGGAAAGAGAAACTGCTAAGGAAAAATGTTCTCACAATGAAGCCTGAAGAACTCATCAAGATGCAGGCTGACATCAAAGCCCTCAGCGATGACTTTGACGCATACTATGCTGACTGGAAAGGAGCAAAAGTCAGGTTTGTGAAACTGACTGAGAAATTCACCAATGTTGCACCTTCAGCACAGTCCACTGAAGAACCTAAGCTGAACCTTCAGCACAGCCCCATCGCAACAAGAAATTCCTCAAGCTGAACCTTCAGCACAGTCCACTGAAGAACATGCCAGCACCGCTGATGAAGTTCAGGCTGCTGAAGAAAATGCTAGTTCCCGGGCTGATGACTCTGCTCCAGCCGCTGATGAAATTGCCAGGGCATCCACAAGTGGTGCGCCTGAAGAGATTGAAGAAACCAGGGCAACTGCATCAGTTGCGCCTGAGGAAAATCAACCAGATTCCTTAGCTCCACCTGCGCCTACACCAACTCCGATCCTTCCATCCGCATTGGATGTGAAGAAGACAAAGGTGGCAGAGCGAGCTGCAGTAAAGAAGAGGAAAGCATCACAAGCTTCAGAATCTTCAGCTCCCAAGAAGATGAAGCCCATGACCAGCTCGCTTGCTAATCCAATTGATGCTGTTCCTATTTCATCCATGCCATCAAAGGACCTTGTTCCTTTTGGTGAAGACTATGAGAACCCAAGTGGATCAGATGAAGAAACTCAATCTGCTGCTTCCTCAGAGCGGATTGATGAAGAAATTGAAGTGGATTCAATCCCTTCAACTCCAAAGGTCTCATCACCAATGCCTCAGTTTGATGCTGAAGAGGCTGGTGTTGAAGAAATTGATGATGAAGATGTGGATATTGGCAGCACAACTCCGTTGATGAATGATGACTTTTGGGAAAGTCAGCACCCCAATTCCCCACTCTTCACCCCACTGCAGCAAAATCCTCACTCCCCTGCACAAACTGTTCAACTGGGCTCTGAAGAAACTCATCCCACTGCATTTGTGAATGAAGAAATTCCAGCTACTAATGCTGAAGAAACGGCTGCTGAAGCTGAAAAGGTGACTGCACCTGAGGAGGAACCAGAAATTCCTCAGCCTGAAGAACCTGAGATTGTGATTCCTGAGGTCGTGATGCAACTCACTGACACTCCTCTGCCAAGGCCAAAGGATCCGTTCTCACGCAAACATAAATTCAAGGCTGAAGACTTCTATGGCGAGCACGTGTTCTTCACTCAATACAACCCATATGACTCTGCTCGCATAAGGAAGAGGCGTTTCTGGACAGCCAGCCAAGTCAATTTCTATTCCTCAGTACTTTACAACAAAGACAAAGTCTTCAACCATGCACATATTCCTCACGTGGATATGGAGTCTATGCCGTGCTTCACGCCAGCCCTCAGTGTTCTTCACGACGCTGGGCTGCTCAATTTCTGCACAGACATATGCGATTGGAATGAAGAACTCGTTCTTCAGTTCTATGCAACGTTGCACATCACCGGCAACCCTGAAGATGTGAATTCATGGGTTCTGGACTGTATGACTGAGAACACCCATTATAAGGCCCCAGCATCTGAGTTGCTTCGTGTCCTTCCTCTGAGTCCACCCACTGAAGATGCACGTTGTGTTTAAAACGAACCTGAGCTTTCAAATCACTATATGCAAGTGCTGATGAAGCCTTTGAAGCCAGGGCAAGCACCTCGAACCAAATTCCTCGTCAAGGAATTGTTATATGTGCCAAGGACTGTCTATCGCATTCTGACGAAGACAATGAGTCCCATCAAGGAGTTTGATATTTACAGAGAAAGTCGACCCATAAAAATGAAGTTCTTCGACTGAAGACTTTGATATACTGAAGACTTTCTGAAGACTTTGAAAGTGAAGAAATTGGTGTGACCTTGAAGACTTGGTATTCATTTGAGGAACATGAAGCGTGAAGACTTTTGTTTTCGTAGTTTCATTTTCTCTTTCTTGAGTCATAGGAAACACCGTACTGTTAAAGGGGGTCGAGGAAATACTAAGGAGAAAATTTCCATGTGATGCTCATCTCAAATCCTACACCTACCAATCCCTTCGAGTGAAGCCATTGGAAATCTCACACAGTTCAGTCAATTTCTTCAGTGACAGAGACGCAGTTCTTCTGGTCACTGAGGACTTTGCTCTAACTCAGGAGTTAGGAATTTGCCAGTGCAAATTGCCTGCATAGTGAGGAACATGATAGCCCTGAGGAATTTGTACCTCAAATTTCCGACCGTTGCTGTGCTACGCGCCAGCTGTCCCAAAATATCTTGTCCACCTAACGGTCATATCATTGAAGGGCATTTATGTCTTATCATGTCGGGCTGCTCCCTAGGCTATAAATAGCCGCCCCCTACAACCACTAGTTGGTTGGCTGCTCCGCGTGAACTTGACACTTGTCATTTGAGAGCAACCCATCCTCCGAGGACTTTGAGCGAAAATCATCAAGTGAGGAAAATCCAAACCCAAACCCAAACACCTACAAACCAAAGTGATTGAGCATCACTGAAGAGATTGATCCTGCGTGGATCTGACACTTGTTACCTTTGAAGACTGTGCTTCTTCCAGACGGTTAGGCGTCAAGGTCTAGAGCATCCAAGAGGAATTGTGGATCGCCGAGTGACCAAGTCTGTGAAGGTTTGGAAGTCACCTGAAGACTTACCATGAGTGATTGGGCGAGGACTGTGTGTCCTTAGCTCAAGGAGAATACGGTGAGGACTGTGTGTCCGGGACTAGGTGTCCTCGAGTTTAAATACTCAGCCGCTCCAACCAGATGTACAACTGAGACAACAGTTGGAACTGGTCTACCAAATCATTGTCTTCACCAAGCTTACTAGTTCTATTTCCTCAACACTTTCATTTCCTCATTACTGTGTTGTGTGTTTGTTCATATCTGTGTTTGAAGACTTCGACTGAAGACTTTCTCAATTTCCTCAGTTCAATTTCTTCAGTCTGTTTGTCTTCATCTTGTGCTATCCCGTGTTTACGCTTTCTGTACTCTGTGTTTGTCTTCATTTCACCATGATGACCATGCATGTTCTACTATGTTTACTTCTGAGTACTTATTCCGCTGCTAGTAGTTCTTCGCTAAGGAATTTCCTCACGAGCAAGTTCCTCAGTGACGAATTTCATAAAAATCGCCTATTCACCCCCCCTCTAGTCGATATAACGCACTTTCATGTTCTACTCGTGCACAGAAACTACGCATAGACCGAGCTCTGATACCACTGTTGGGGATCGTAGCAGAAATTTAAAATTTTCTACGCATCACCAAGATCAATCTATGGAGTAATCTAGCAACGAGGGGAAGGAGAGTGCATCTACATACCCTTGTAGTTCGCTAAGCGGAAGCGTTCAAGTGAACGGGGTTGATGGAGTCGTACTCGCCGTGATCCAAATCACCGATGATCCTAGCGCCGAACGGACGGCACCTCTGTGTTCAACACACGTACGGTTGGGAGACGTCTCCTCCTTCTTGATCCAGCAAGGGGAGATGAGAAGTTGAGGGAAAAACTCCGACAGCACGACGGCATGGTGGTGATGGAGCTCGTGGTTCTCTGGCAGGGCTTCGCCAAGCACTACGGAGGAGGATGAGGTGTTGGAGGAGGGAGAGGGCTGCGCCAGGGGAAGGGTGCAGCTGCCCTCTCTCTTCCTCACTATATATAGGGGTAAGGGAGGAGGGGGAGGCACACTAGGGTTCCCTAGGGGAGGGGCGGCGGCCACAGGGGAAACCCTAGATGGGTTTGGGCGCCCCCACCCCCTAGGAAACTTGCCCCCCAAGCCGGGAGGGGCGGCTGCCCTAGGGGTGGCGCCCCCACCTCTCTCCTTATGCGAGATGGGGTTGGGAGGGGCGCTCAGCCCCTTAGTGGGCTGATGTGCCCTCTCCCCTTGGCCCATAAGGCCCCCCAACGCTTGCCGGGGCCTCCGAAACCCCTTTCGGACACGCTGGTCATCACCTGGTACCCCCAGAACAATTCCGGTCTCGAATACCCTTCGTCCAATATACCGATCTTCACCTCCGGACCATTCCAGAGCTCCTCGTCATGTCCGGGATCTCATCCGGGACTCCGAACAACCTTCAGTAACCACATACTATTTCCCATAACAACTCTAGCGTCACCGAACCTTAAGTGTGTAGACCCTACGGGTTCGAGAACCATGCAGACATGACCGAGACAACTCTCCGTCCAATAACCAACAGCGGGATCTGGATACCCATGTTGTCTCCCACATGTTCCATGATGATCTCATCGGATGAACCACGATGTCGAGGATTCAATCAATCTCGTATTCAATTCCCTTTGTCTAGCGGTATTGCACTTGCCCGAGATTCGATCATCGGTATCTCGATACCTTGTTCAATCTCGTTACCGGCAAGTCTCTTTACTCGTTCCGTAACACATCATCCCGTGATCAACTCCTTGGTCACATTGCGCATATGATGATGTCCTACCGAGTGGGCCCAGAGATACCTCTCCGTTACACGGAGTGACAAATCCCAGTCTCGATTCGTGCCAACCCATCAGACACTTTCGGAGATACCTGTAGTGTACCTTTATAGCCACCCAGTTACGTTGTGATGTTTGGTACACCCAAAGCATTCCTACGGTATCTAGGAGTTGCACACTCTCATGGTCTAAGGAAATGATACTTGACATTAGAAAAGCTTTAGCATACGAACTACACGATCTTTGTGCTAGGCTTAGGATTGGGTCTTGTCCGTCACATCATTCTCCTAATGATGTGATCCCGTTATCAACGACATCCAATGTCCATGGTCAGGAAACCGTAACCATCTATTGATCAACGAGCTAGTCAACTAGAGGCTTACTAGGGACATGGTGTTGTCTATGTATCCACACATGTATCTGAGTTTCCTATCAATACAATTCTAGCATGGATAATAAACGATTATCATGAACAAGGAAATATAATAATAACTAATTTATTATTGCCTCTAGGGCATATTTCCAGCAAGGATCACTCCCGCCGTCAGCCCCCATTGGAATCTTTTCCTCCATGTGTCCGACCCCTGAGGTTTGACCTCCAGGCGTCGCCTTCACGGTTTTTTTCCCTTCCTCCTTGGCCGGGGTCCTTCTGATATGAAGCCTTGGTGTTATGCACCTGTTTGGAGGAAGGGGCCTTTGGGGGCATCTCGCTCTCCATAGCATTTGAGCTCAGCAAGTCCCCTGATAAGGATTGTTTGGTACGGGACCTCGCCGGACTGCAAAAAATATGGCTTAGGTTAAAATACTAAGTCGCGAGGAGTCCGGACGCTTAAAATGTGCTCGGATTTCATACACTTACGAGTTCACCAGGGGCTGGGCCCTGGGATCCCACGCCGGGCCGCTATCGGCGACGGTAGTAGACTCCCCCGGATGAGGAGTGAGGGAGTCCTGGATTAGGGGGTGTCCGGATAGCCGGACTATAACCTTTGGCCGGACTCTTGGACTATGAAGATACAAGATTGAAGACTTCGTCCCGTGTCCGGATGGGACTTTCCTTGGCGTGGACGGCAAGCTTGGCAATGCGGATATGTAGATCTCCTTCCATTGTAACCGACTCTGTGTAACCCTAGCCCTCTCCGATGTCTATATAAACCGGAGGGTTTAGTCCGTAGGACAACAACAATCATACCATAGGCTAGCTTCTAGGGTTTAGCCTCTATGATCTCATGGTAGATCTACTCTTGTACTACCCATATCATCAATATTAATCAAGCAGGAGTAGGGTTTTACCTCCATCGAGAGGGCCCGAACCTGGGTAAAAACATTGTGTCCCTTGTCTCCTGTTACCATCCGCCTAGACGCACAGTTTGGGACCCCCTACCCGAGATCCACCGGTTTTGACACCTACATTGGTGCTTTCATTGAGAGTTCCTCTGTGTCGTCATCTTTAGGCCCGATGGCTCCTCCGATCATCAACACCCAATGCGGTCCAGGGCGAGGTCTTTCTCCCTAGACAGATCTTCGTATTCGGCGACTTTGCACTGCGGGCCAATTCGTTTGGCCATCTGGAGCAGATTGAAAGCGACGCCCCTGGCCATCATGTCAGATTTAGAAGTTTGAACTACATGGCTGACACCCACGGAGACTTGATCTTCGACGGATTCGAGCCACAGCCGAGCGCGCCGCACTGTCACGATGGGCATGATTTAGCTCTGCCGCCGGATAGTGCCTGGGAGGCCGCACCCGTATCAGCTCCGACCCTTAGCTCGGAGCCAACTACGCCGATCAAGGACGGGGGGCTAGACCCCGCCGCGGGGGCTGCAGTCTCGACGGCGATCGAGCCGAACACCAACCTTATCCTCTGCGAAGCCCGTGACTCCAAGGCGCCGGACTCTTCTCCGGACTCCGAACCCTCCGTGCCCCTGCCAATCGAATCTGATTGGGCGCCGATCATGGAATTCATCGCCACGGATATCTTTCAGCACTCGCCCTACGACGACATTCTGAATTCACTAAGGTCTCTCTCTTTGTCAGGAGAGCCCTGGCCGGATTATGGCCGACAGGATTGGGATGCGGATGACGAAGAAATTCGACGCCCACCCACCACCCACTTCGTAGCCACTATCGATGATTTAACCGACATGCTAGACTTCGACTCCGAAGACAGCGACGGTATGGACGACGATGTAGGAGACGAACAGGAACCAGCACCTATAGGGCACTGTAAAGCCACCTCGTCATATGACATATATATGGTGGATACACCCAAAGAAGGCAATGGCGACGGAACAACGGGGGGTGACCCCTCCAAGAAGCAACCTAAGCGCCGGCGTCAGCGGCGCCGCTCTAAGTCCCGCCAAAGCATAAACGGTGATACCGGCACGGGAGATAATAACACCCCGGGC
This sequence comes from Aegilops umbellulata, assembly GCA_032464435.1. Taxonomy (NCBI): domain Eukaryota; kingdom Viridiplantae; phylum Streptophyta; class Magnoliopsida; order Poales; family Poaceae; genus Aegilops; species Aegilops umbellulata. The sequence goes on from CP136060.1 coordinate 296,773,409, forward strand.
AGTGCCGAAGACAACTCCCTCCAGCAAGATTCAGCGCAGGAGGATGGAGAAGCCAGCCCCCATGAGAGGGCGGCAGACAGAGAGGAAGAGGATGATAATTACATGCCTCCCTCCGAAGACGAGGCAAGCCTCGGCGACGACGAATTTGTCGTGCCTGAGGATCCCGTCGAACAAGAACGCTTTAAGCGCAGGCTTATGGCCACGGTGAATAGCCTTAAGAAAAAATAGCAACAACTTAGAGCTGATCAAGACTTGCTAGCCGACAGATGGACTGAAGTCCTTGCGGCCGAGGAGTACGAACTCGAACGCCCCTCCAAGAGCTACCCAAAGCGCAGGTTGCTACCCCGATTAGAGGAGGATGCATTTAAACCTACATCACCAGCGCATGATGCGGCTGACCGGCCATCTCACGGGCACGACAGAGAGGCCTCCAGGCCCTCCACCCAAGCCGCACCCCTGCGTCGCTCAATAAACACCAAGGCACGGGGAAATGCGCTAGACCTACAGAATATGTTGGAGGACAAGGCAAGGCAAACAAGATCGATCTATGGATCGCGTGGGCACCCCACGACACGAGATGATAACCGTCACGCCGAATACAGTAAATCCGGCCGGGCCAAACATAGCAGACAAAGCTCATTTGAGCTACGTCGTGATATAGCCCAGTACAGAAGTGCCGCACACCCACTATGCTTCACAAATGAAGTAATGGATCATCAAATCCCAGAGGGTTTCAAACCCGTAAACATTGAATCATACGATGGCACAACAGATCCTGCGGTATGGATCGAGGACTATCTCCTTCATATCCACATGGCCCGTGGCGATGATCTACACGCCATCAAATACCTCCCACTCAAGCTTAAAGGACCAGCTCGGCATTGGCTTAATAGCCTGCCAGCAGAATCAATTGGTTGTTGGGAGGACCTGGAAGCCGCATACCTCGACAATTTCCAGGGCACCAATGTGTGGCCACCAAATGCCGATGACCTGAGCCACATAATTCAGCAGCCAAAAAAATCTGCCAGACAATTCTGGACACGGTTCCTAACCAAGAAAATTCAAATCGTCGATTATCCGGACGCAGAGGCCCTAGCAGCCTTCAAGCATAACATCCGTGACGAGTGGCTTGCCCGGCACCTTGGACAGGAAAAGCCGAAATCTATGGCAGCCCTCACGACACTCATGACCCGCTTTTGCACGGGAGAAGACAGCTGGCTAGCTCGTAGCAATGACATGACAAAGAGTCCTGGTAATTCGGATACCAAGGGCAGCAATGGCAGGTCACGTCGCAACAAGCACAAGCGCCGCATTAACAGCGACAACGCTGAAGATACGGCAGTTAATGCCAGATTCAGAGGCTCTAAACCCGGTCAGCGGAAAAAGCCTTTCAAAAGGAACACTCCGGGCCCGTCCAGTTTGGACCGTATACACGATCGCTTGTGCCAGATACATGGCACCCCCGAAAAACCAGCCAATCACACCAACAGGGATTGTTGGGTGTTCAAGCAGGCCGGCAAGTTAAATGCCGAAAAAAGAGACAAGGGGCTGCACAGCGACGAGGAGGAGGAGCCCCGGCCGCCGAACAATAGTGGACAGAAGGGATTCCCCCCACAAGTGCGGACGGTGAACATGATATACGCAACCCACATCCCCAAAAGGGAGCGGAAGCGTGCGCTTAGGGACGTATACGCGTTGGAGCCAGATGCCCCAAAGTTCAACCCATGGTCCTCCTGCCCGATCACTTTTGATCGAAGGGACCACCCCACTAGCATCCGCCGTGGCGGATTCGCCGCATTGGTTCTAGACCCAATCATTGACGGATTTCACCTCACTAGAGTCCTTATGGACGGCGGCAGCAGCCTGAACCTGCTTTACCAGGATACAGTGCGGAAAATGGGCATAGATCCCTCAAGGATTAAACCCACGAAAACGACCTTTAAAGGCGTCATACCAGGTGTAGAGGCCAACTGTACAGGCTCAGTTACACTTGAAGTGGTCTTCGGATCCCCGGACAATTTCCGAAGCGAGGAGTTAATCTACGACATAGTCCCGTTCCGCAGTGGCTATCACGCACTGCTCGGACGAACCGCATTTGCAAAGTTCAATGCGGTGCCGCACTACGCATACCTCAAGCTCAAGATGCCAGGCCCTCGAGGAGTCATTACGGTCAATGGAAACACCGAACACTCTCTCCGCACGGAGGAGCATACGGCGGCCCTCGCAGCGGAAGTTCAAAGCAGCCTCTCAAGGAAATTCTCCAGTCCGACTATTAAACGTCCGGACACCGTCAAGCGCGCCCGGAGTAACCTACAACAAGACCGCCTGGCATGTTCCGAGCAAGCGTAGCAATGCGGCCCCAATCCCAGCCCTCGCGAAACTACGAAATCAGTACTACGCGTACATAACTACGCTCTGAAAATACCATGGGCACAGGGGGAGGGGCACAACCATGGCACGCCAAGAAATGCGGCTCAACCGTACTAGGGGCTCCCAATTTTGTCATTTTTTCCTACTTTCAAGACTCCACTCTCCGGAAGGCCTGTCCGGCAGTACAATCACCGAACACACGATGCAGCAACCAAGGAGGCAGAAAGCTACGTCGAATTCCCAGGTGGTCTCTATAACGAGCAAAATAAGTGTCTTACGTACCGTCCCGCAGCTCGCCCCTGGAGGGGGACATGTCAAATAGTCCCATCTCTTGCTTACCGCACTATTCGTATCGTTCTGCTTTTACCGCAGCCTTTTTGAATAAACAATGCTTAGCTTCAGCTTATTATTGCATTCTCTATTCATTTCTTTTTCCATATATATGTTCAGTTATGACATTTAGCACCCGTACACTATGGTACAGTCAATACACCAGGGGCTCAAGCACCCCATAATACGGCGTGAGAAGTCCGAACACTTTCACAAGTGCGGCCCTCCGAACTTATAGCATTATATGCATCAGCTCTGAATCATGTCTTTGGTCAATAGTTGAGTTTGCCCGGCTCCCATGTTTTGGTACCATACGTTCCGCTATATCGGATAAGGTAGCGCTGGGAGAACTACTGCGATTGTGCCCCGGTTGAGCTGGCTAAGCACCTCAGTAGAGAAAGCTAAAACCGACTGTCATGATAGGGCGAGAGCTGGTCGTTGTTCGAGAGGTTTTGAGTCCCTAAAGACTTATGCCGCTTAGAGCGACGAGTCGGCTTTGTCCGGCCTAGGCGTCTATAACGCCCCGAACTCGGTCTTCCGAATACTAGGGGCTTTGCCGAAATTTAAAATTATAGAATTCACTGGCTAAGTGAGAGTGATAACGCATTATAGTCCGATTGCCTTGTTCGTTGTGCTGAGCACCTCCCTCGAAGGACCCAAGAATGGGGAAAAGAGTGCTCAGATTTATCCCGAACACCCCAGCACTCGTGGCATGGGGGCAGAAGCCGACGACTCGCCATCTCTCAGACTTGATAAACGGCCGCATAGAAGGTAATATTTGAAATTAAAACAAGCGTTGCATAGCGCATATGAACAAGTTTTCAGCGCACAGGATAAAACGAACAAGTTTACTCAAATATTACATCCCTGGAACATTCATCCGCCACAAGACGGGCACCCTTCAGGACACCCTCATAGTACATCTCGGGGTGGCGATGCTCCTCGCCCGGCGGTGGCCCGTCCTTCACCATCTTCTCCGCATCCATCTTGCCCCAGTGCACTTTAGCACGGGCAAGCGCCCTACGCGCACCCTCGATGCAGACGGAGCGCTTGATGATTTCAAGCCGTGGACATGCATCCACCAGCCGCCTCACCAGCCCAAAGTATCTCCCAGGCATGGCCTCTCCAGGCCACAGCCGGACTACGAGACCCTTCATGGCCTGTTCGACCACCTTATGGAGCTCGACCAGCTGCTTCAGCTAATCGCTCAAGGGCACCGGATGTCCGGCCTCGGCATACTGAGACCAGAACACCTTCTCCGTCGAGCTCCCCTCTTCGGCCCGGTAGAAGGCGGCGGCATCTGACACGCTACGGGGCAAATCTGCGAATGCTTCTAGAGAGCTCCGGACTCGGGTAAGTAACAAGTAATTTACTTTCACGTGCTTGATTTGCATAAAGAATGCCTTACCCGCCGCTATCTTCTTCATCGCCTCAATTTCCTGGAGGGCTTTTTGGGCTTCGGCCTTGGCAGACTTGGCGCTTTCGAGGGCCGTCGCGAGCTCGGACTCTCGCGTCTTTGAGTCAAGCTCCAAACTCTCGTGTTTTTGCACGAGAGCCTGGAGCTCTCGCTGTACCTCGCCAACTCGCGCCTCATGTTTCTCCCACTCGGTGCGCTCCGTGGCCGCCTTCTTTTCAGCCTCGGAAAGCGCTTGTTTCAGGGTCGCCACCTCAGTCGTGGCCCCTGGCACATCAATAACGATCGTGTCATTTTTTGCAACTTTATCTTTTTAAATACACTCCACAAGGTATTACTTACCTTCTTTTTCCTCGAGCTTCTTCTTGGCAAGGCCGAGCTCTTGCTCGGACCGCTCGAGGCTTTGCTTCAGCGCATCCACCTCCGCAGTCAGTGCGGTAGAGGCCAGCAGTGAAGCTTGCATACGCATATTGACTTAATTATGATAGACTCCTGCGAATATTATTAGATCCTCTATTCGGCTTTTCTTTCTGAACCCCAAACAGAGCATCAGGGGCTACTGTCTATGCGGTAATATTTTCACATATTTTTTACATACCTCAAAGCCTGTTAGCAGGCTGGCACAGGCTTCAGTCAGCCCGCTCTTGGCAGACTGAACCTTCTGGATCACCGCACTCATGATAGTGCGGTGCTCCTTGTCGATGGAGGCACCGTTAAGCACCTCCAGCAAGTTATCCGGTGCCTCTGGTTGGACGGAGCTCACCGGCGTCGTAGGCTTGCCCTTCTTATTAGGGGGCCGCCTGCCGGACTCCGGAACCATTGAAGGTTCCGGTGCGGTGTCTGGCCCACGGCCGGACTTGGAGCCCTTGGGGGTCTTATCCCCTTTGTGCCTGGAGTCCGGGAGGTCGCCTTGCGGCGCCTCCAGGGCCACCTCCCCCTGGCTTGGAACCTTTTGGGACAACACCTCAGCGTCGTCCATAGGGTGAGGGGAGGTAGCGGTCGGAAGTGAAAAACTATTCACATCCGACGAATCCAGGGAACCGCTCGACAACACGTCGAGCCGGGCTTTGGGCGGACTGCATAATTATATTCGGCGTCAGGAGAAGCTGTGCAATAAAAGAACGCCATGAGTCACTCTGGTGTCCGAATACTTACGACTTCGCCAGGGGCTTGGCCCTGAGCGGCCACTCCTCTTCGCCGTCGTCAGTGTTGGTAGAGTAGTCCGGAGGAAGGGTCCTCCCCTTCTTGGACCCTCCGGCCTCCCCAATTGGGGCGGTCTTCCTTTTCTTTTCTCCCCCTGCTGGGGAAGAAACCTCTCTTTCCTCCTCCTTGTCTTCATGGGAGGAGTGCGCCTCGGAGTCATCGGACGGTGAGTCTGACTCCACCGGGCGCCGGGAACTCTTCCGGGTTCCCGTGGCCTTCTTCTTGGCCTTCTTCTCCGGCACCACGTAAGGTGCCGGAACCAGCGGCCCTGCCGAGCGGGTGTCTGCTGGGTCTTCGGGCAAAGGAGCCGGACAGTTGATTTGTCTAGCCGTCCTCTGCCAGTCCTGTCAAAGGCATGGGGGCTTAGATCTCGCATAGAGTCAAACTATGAAAGAAAAATATCCTGTAAGAGGTAAAAAAAGCTTACCGCGCTGGCTTGACGCTACGCGCTGAATCCGCGGTCCTTGGTGGCGGATGCGGGAGCCTCGGCGCCCTTGAATAGCACCTTCCAGGCATCTTCGTACGTTGTGTCGAAGAGCCTGCTCAGAGTTCGGTGCTGGGCTGGCTCGAACTACCAGAAGCTGAAAGCCCGTTGTTGGCACGGGAGGATCCGGCGGATGAGCATGACCTGGACTACGTTGACAAGTTTGAGCTTCTTGCTCACCAGGTTTTGGATGCATGTTTGGAGTCCGGTTAGCTCTCCCGAACTACCCCATGGCATGCCCTTCTCTTTCCAGGAGGTGAGCCGCGTAGGGGCTCCGGATCGGAACTTGGGGGCTGCGACCCATTTGGGGTCACGCGGCTCGGTGATGTAGAACCACTCCGATTGCCACCCCTTTATGGTCTCCACGAAGGAGCCCTCGAGCCATAGGACGTTGGGCATCTTGCCCACCATGGCGCCTCCGCACTCCGCCTGGCGGCCGCCCACTACCTTCGGCTTGACATTGAAGGTCTTCAGCCATAAGCCGAAGTGGGGCCGGATGCAGAGGAAGGCCTCGCACACGACGATAAACGCCGAGATGTTGAGGATGAAGTTCGGGGCCAGATCGTGGAAGTACAGGCCGTAGTAGAACATGAGCCCCGGACGAATGAGTGGAGAGGAAATCCCAGTCCGTGGAGGAAATGGGTAAGGAACACGACCCTCTCATGGGGCCTGGGGGTGGGGATGAGCTGCCCCTTATCTGGGAGCCGGTGCACGATGTCGTCGGGCAGGTATCTGGCTCTCCTCAGCTTTTTAACGTCTCCCTCCGTGACGGAGGAGACCATCCACTTGCCTCCCACTCCAGACATGGTTGGAGAAGGTTGAGGAAGAGAATGTGGACTTGGGCGCTGGAGCTCGAGTGTGCGAAAACGGATGAGCAAAGGAGGAAGAAGGCGTGGATGAAAAGGTGGATCATTATCCCCTTATATGGGCGGACGAAACTACGTGACCCAGCCTGGTAAAACTCGCTTATCTCCCAAGCGCCGTAATCAATGGCGCGGTTGGGTTACCCATGCCCGTATTGATGAGAATCCCGGGATAAGGGGACACGATCTCTGCTTCGACAAGACGTGCCAAGGAAACCGCCTCGCTAAACGCGCTGAGGTGGGACAGTAAAAACGATTCGAATAAAGGCTTGGCTGTGGTGTGATGTCACGCTACGAAATACGTCAGCAGATTAGATTTGTGTAAATATTATTCTCTCTACGGCAGTATGTGGAACTTATTTTGCAGAGCCGGACACTATCCTTGTGTTCAAAATCTTCTACGAAGTATTCGGAGCAGGAACCCGCCTTGCAATGCCGAAGACAATCTGCGTGCCGGACTCGTCGTCATTGAAGCCTGGTTCAGGGGCTACTGAGGGAGTCCTGGATTAGGGGGTCTCCGGATAGCTGGACTATAACCTTTGGCCGGACTCTTGGACTAGTAAGATACAAGATTGAAGACTTCGTCCCGTGTCCGGATGGGACTTCCCTTGGCGTGGAAGGCAAGCTTGGCAATACGGATATGTAGATCTCCTTCCATTGTAACCGACTCTGTGTAACCCTAGCCCTCTCCGGTGTCTATATAAACCGGAGGGTTTAGTCCGTAGGACAACAACAATCATACCATAGGCTAGCTTCTAGGGTTTAGCCTCTCTGATCTCGTGGTAGATCTACTCTTGTACTACCCATATCATCAATATTAATCAAGCAGGAGTAGGGTTTTACCTCCACCAAGAGGGCCCGAACCTGGGTAAAAACATCGTGTCCCTTGTCTCCTGTTACCATCCGCCTAGACGCACAGTTCGGGACCCCATACCCGAGATCCGCCGGTTTTGACACCGACAAGGAGCCTTTCCCCTTTTGGGCAGCTCGGCCTCCGAGTGTACGGAGGCCGTCCTCTTCTTTCTTCCTCCCGCAGGGGATTTATCTTCCTCCTACTCATCGTCCTCTTCGGAGGCAGAATGGGCATGGGAGCCTTCAGATATTGTGTCAGAAGTGCCGCGGCAACGAAGGCCGCCCCGGGTCTTTTTGGCCTCCTTCTCGACCGTCTTCTTCGGCACCTTGTAGGGTGTCGGGACCAACATCTTCGTCAGAAGTGGGATGGTCGGTTCTTCGGGCAGCGGGGCTGGACAATGGATCCGCTCCGCCTTCTTTGTCCAGCCCTGGGAGAATGGTATTAAACACGTTAAGCGCTTCCTTTGGGTTACGCGGATAGAAAAGTATGATAACTTACCGAACTTGCCGGGCGGGACAGTTGGAACCCACGATCCTCGGCGGAGTCCGGCCACGACTTGTTGGACTTGAAAAGCACCTTCCATATGTCCTTGTGCGAGGAGCCGAAAAGCCCTCGCAAGGTTTGGTTCCTGGCCGGATCAAATTCCCATAAATTGCAAGTCTGGTGCTGACAAGGCAAGATCCGACGGACTAACATCACCTAGACCACATTGACAAGTTCAATATTCTTGTCTCCCATATCTTCAACACACGTCTGAAGCACCGACAGTTCGTCGGATGAGGGCCAGTCCAGACCCTTCTTGACCCAGGACGTAAGCCGCATGGGGGCGCCGGATCCGAACTCAGGAGAGGCGGTCCACTCTGTGCCGCGCGGCTCGGTGATATAAAACCATTGCTGTTGCCACTCCTTGACGGAATCGTTAAAGTTTCCCGTTGACCATATGACGTTGGGCATCCTGCTCACCATGGCGCCCCCACACTCGGCGTGCTCGCCACCCACCACCTTGGGCTTCACATTAAAAATCTTCAGTCATAAACCGAAGCGCGGTGAAATGCGGAGGAAAGCCTCGCACACGACAATGAATGTCGAGATGTTGAGGAAGGAATTAGGGGACAGATCGTGAAGATCGATCCTATAATAATACATGATGCCGCGAAAGAATGGGTGGAGGGGAAACCCCACCCGCGGACAAAGTGAGGGAGGAATACGACCCTCTCATGGGTTTCCGGAGTAGGGACGATCTGTCCTGCCGTCGGGAGACGGTGGCTGATTTTCTTGGCTAGGTACCCGGCCTTCCGAAGCTTTTTAATATCCTTCTCTTGAACGGTAGAGGCCATCCATTTGCCTCCTTTTCCGGATCCAGACATTTTCGGAGGACCTTTTGTGGTCAGGGAAGAGGAGAACTTGGGTGCTGGAGCTCGAGTGCGCAAGAATGGATGAGCAAGGAGGAAGAAGGCATGGGTGAAAAGGGTAAATCCCTGTCCCTTTATAAGGGCGGAAGAGGCGGCGCGCCTCCCCACTTACCTGGTAAAACTCACTTATTTCCCAAGCGCCATAATTGATGGCGCGGTTGGGTTACCCACATCCGTATTAAGGAGAATCCCGTGATAAGGGGACACAATCTCTGCTTCCACAAGACGTGCCAAGGAAACCGCCTCGTGATATGTGCGGTGGCTGGTTGAGAAAAATGGTTCGAATAATGACCGGGCCGTGGTATGATGTCATGCTGTCAAACATGTCAGCAGATTAGATGTGTGGAAATATTATTCTCTCTATGGTGGTTTGTGGAACTTGTCTTACAGAGCCGGACACTATCCTTGCGTTCAAAATCTTCTATGGAGTATTCCGAGGAGGAACCCGCCTTGCAATGCCGAAGACAATCTGCGCGCCGGACTCATCGTCATTGAAGCCTGGTTCAGGGGCTACTGAGGGAGTCCTGGATTAGGGGGTCTCCGGACAGCCGGACTATATCCTTTGGCCGGACTGTTGGACTATGAAGATACAAGATTAAAGACTTCGTCCCGTGTCCGGATGGGACTCTCCTTGGCGTGGAAGGCAAGCTTGGCAATACAGATATGTAGATCTCCTCCCTTGTAACCGACTCTGTGTAACCCTAGCCCCCTCCGGTGTCTATATAAACCGGAGGGTTTAGTCCGTAGGACAACAACAATCATACCATAGGCTAGCTTCTAGGGTTTAGCCTCTACGATCTCGTGGTAGATCAATTCTTGTAATACTCATATCATCAAGATCAATCAAGCAGGAAGTAGGGTATTACCTCCATCGACAGGGCCCGAACCTGGGTAAACATCGTGTCCCCCGCCTCCTATTACCATCCGCCTTAGACGCACAGTTCGGGACCCCCTACCCGAGATCCGCCGGTTTTGACACCGACAGGGAGCTCTGTACATTTATAATATTATATGTGGATGACATATTGTTGATTGGAAATAATATAGAATTTCTGGATAGCATAAAAGGATGCTTGAACAAGATTTTTTTCAATGAAAGACCTCAGTGAAGCTGCTTATATATTGGGCATCAGGATCTATAGAGAGAGATCAAGACGCTTAATTGGACTTTCACAAAGCACATACCTTGATAAAGTTTTGAAAAAGTTCAAAATGGATCAAGCAAAGAAAGGGTTCTTGCCTGTGTTACAAGGTGTAAAGTTGAGTCAGACTCAATGCCCGACCACTGCAGAAGATAGAGAAAAAATGAAAGGTGTTCCCTATGCTTCAGCCATAGGCTCTATCATGTATGCAATGATGTGTACCATACCTGATGTGTGCCTTGCTATCAGTTTAGCAGGGAGGTACCAAAGTAATCCAGGAGTGGATCACTGGACAGCGGTGAAGAACATCCTGAAATACCTGAAAAGGACTAAGGATATGTTTCTCGTTTATGGAGGTGACAAAGAGGTCGTCGTAAATGGTGACGTCGATGCAAGCTTTGACACTGATCGGATGACTCTAAGTCACAAACCAGATACGTATTTATATTAAACGGTGGAGCTGTCAGTTGGTGCAGTTCTAAGCAAAGCGTCGTGGCGGGATCTACATGTGAAGCGGATTACATAGCTGCTTCAAAAGCAGCAAATGAAGGAGTCCGGATGAAGGAGTTCATATCCGATCTAGGTGTCATACCAAGTGCATCGGGTCCAATGAAAATCTTTTGTGACAATACTGGTGCAATTGCCTTGGCAAAGGAATCCAGATTTCACAAGAGAACCAAGCACATCAAGAGATGCTTCAATTCCATCTGCGATCAAGTCAGGGAGGGAGACATAGAGATTTGCAAGATACATACACATCTGAATGTTGCAGACCCATTGACTAAGCCTCTCTCATGAGCAAAACATGATCAACACCAAGACTCCATTGGTGTTAGAATCATTACTATGTAATCTAGATTATTGACTCTAGTGCGAGTGGGAGACTGAAGGAAATATGCCCTAGAGGCAATAATAAAGTTATTATTTATATTTCCTTATATCATGATAATTTTTTATTATTCATGCTAGAATTGTGTTAACCGGAAACTTAGTACATGTGTGAATACATCGACAAACGGATTGTCACTAGTATGCCTCTACTTGACTAGCTCATTGAATTAAAGATGGTTAAGTTTCCTAGCCATAGACATGAGTTGTCATTTGATTAACGGGATCACATCATTAGATAATGATGTGATTGACTTGACCCATTCCGTTAGCTTAGCACTTGATCGTTTAGTATATTGCTATTGCTTTCTTCATGACTTATACATGTTCCTATGACTATGAGAATATGCAACTCCGAATATCGGAGGAACACTTTGTGTGCTACCAAACGTCACAACGTAACTGGATGATTATAAAGGAGCTCTACAGGTGTCTCCGATGGTACTTGTTGAGTTGGCATAGATCGAGATTAGGATTTGTCACTCCGATTGTCGGACAGGTATCTCTGGGCCCTCTCGGTAATGCACATCACTATAAGCCTTGCAAGCAATGTGACCAATGAGTTAGTTGAGGGATGATGCATTATGGAACGAGTAAAGAGACTTGCTGGTAACGAGATTGAACTAGGTATTGAGATATCCACGATCAAATCTCGGGCAAGTAACATACCGATGACAAAGGGAACAACGTATGTTGTTATGCGGTTTGACCGATAAAGATCTTCGTAGAATATGTGGGAGCCAATATGAGCATCCAGGTTCCGCTATTGGTTACTGACCGGAGATGTATCTCGGTCATGTCTACATAGTTCTCGAACCCGTAGGGTCCGCACGCTTAAAGTTCAGTGACGATCGGTATTATGAGTTCATGTGTTTCACAAGAAGACCAGGCACATCAAGCGTCGCTTCAACTCCATTCGTGAAAATGTTCAAGATGGAGACATAGAAATTTGTAAAGTGCACACGGATCTGAATGTCGCAGATCCGTTGACTAAACCTCTACCTAAGGCAAAACATGATCAGCACCAGAACTCTATGGGTGTTCGATTCATCACAATGTAACTAGATTATTGACTCTAGTGCAAGTGGGAGACTGTTGGAAATATGCCCTAGAGGCAATAATAAAAGCATTATTATTATATTTCCTTGTTCATGATAATTGTCTTTATTCGTGCTATAATTGTGTTATCCGGAAATCGTAATACATGTGTGAATAATAGACAACAACATGTCCCTAGTAAGCCTCTAGTTGACTAGCTCGTTGATCAACAAATAGTCATGGTTTCCTGACTATGGGCATTGGATGTCAATGATAACGAGATCACATCATTAGGAGAATGATGTGATGGACAAGACCCAATCCTAAACATAGCATAAGATCGCATAGTTCGTTTGCTAGAGTTTTCCAATGTCAAGTATCCTTTCCTTAGACCATGAGATCGTGTAACTCCCGGATACTGTAGGAGTGCTTTGGGTGTACCAAACGTCACAACGTAACTGGGTGACTATAAAGGTATACTACGGGTATCTCTGAAAGTGTCTGTTGGGTTGACACGGATCGAGACTGGGATTTGTCACTCCGCTTGACGGAGAGGTATCACCGGGCCCTCTCGGTAATGCATCATCATAATGAGCTCAATGTGATCAAAGTGTTTGATCGCGGGATCATGCATTACGGTACGAGAAAAGTGACTTGCCGGTAACGAGATTGAACGAGGTATTGGGATACCGACGATCGAATCTCGGGCAAGTAAAATACCGATTGACAAAGGGAATCGTATACGGGATTAATTGAATCCTCGACATCGTGGTTCATCCGATGAGATCATCGTGGAGCATGTGGGATCCAACATGGGTATCCAGATCCCGCTGTTGGTTATTGCCCGAGAGCCGTCTCGGTCATGTCTGCATGTCTCCCGAACCCGTAGGGTCTACACACTTAAGGTTCGGTGACGCTAGGGTTGTGAAGATATGTATATGCAGTAACCCGAATGTTGTTCGGAGTCCCGGATGAGATCCCGGACATCACGAGGAGTTTCAGAATGGTCCGGAGGTAAATAATTATATATAGAAAGTGCTGTTTTGGCCATCGGGACAAGTTTCGGGGTTATCGGTATTGTACCGGGACCACCGGAGGGTCCCGGGGGGTCCACCGGGTGGGGCCACCTGCCTCGGGGGGCCACATGGGATCTAGGGGTGCGCCTTGGCCTTCATGGGCCAAGGGGAACCAGCCCCTAGAGGCCCATGCGCCTAGAGGGGGGGAAACCCTAAAGAGGGGGGGCGCCCCCTTGCTTGGGGGGCAAGCCCCACCCTTGGCCGCCGCCCCCCTAGGAGATTCCATCTCCTAGGGCCGGCGCACCCCCAAGGGGCTATATAAAGGGGGGAGGGGAGGGGGCAGCGCACCCTTGCTCTTGGCGCCTCCCTCTCCCTCCCCAACACCTCCTCCTCCTCCGTTGAGCACGGCGAAGCCCTGCCGGAGTACTGCAGCTCCACCATCACCACGCCGTCGTGCTGCTGCTGGAGCCTTCTTCCCAACCTCTCCTTTGCCTTGCTGGATCAAGAAGAAGGAGACGTCACGCTGACCATACGTGTGTTTAACGCGGAGGTGCCGTCCTTTCGGTGCTAGGATCTCCGGTGATTTGGATCACGTCGTGTACGACTACCTCATCCCCGTTCGTTGAACGCTTCCGCTCGCGATCTACAAAGTGGTATGTAGATGCAATCTCTCTCCCATGACTCGTTGCTTAGATGAACTCATAGATGGATCTTGGTGAAACCGTAGGAAAATTTTTAATTTTCTGCAACGTTCCCCAACAGTGGCATCATGAGCTAGGTCTATGCGTAGTTCTCTATTGCACGAGTAGAACACAATTTGTTGTGGGCGTAGATGTTGTCAACTTTCTTGCCGCTACTAGTCTTATCTTGCTTCAGCGGTATTGTGGGATGAAGTGGCCCGGACCAACCTTACACGTACTCTTACGTGAGACCGGTTCCACCGACTAACATGCACTAGTTGCATAAGGTGGCTGGCGGGTGTCTGTCTCTCCCACTTTAGTTGGAGCGGATTCGATGAAAAGGGTCCTTATGAAGGGTAAATAGAAGTTGACAAATCACGTTGTGGCTTTCACGTAGGTAAGAAAACGTTCTTGCTAGAACCCTAATTCAGCCACGTAAAACTTGCAACAACAATTAGAGGACGTCTAACTTGTTTTTGCAGCAAGTGCTTTGTGATATGATATGGCCAAAGTTGTGATGAATGATGAATGATCTATATGTGATGTATGAGATGTTCATGCTATTGTAATAGGAATCACGACTTGCATGTCGATGAGTATGACAACCGGCAGGAGCCATAGGAGTTGTCTTTATTTTTGTATGACCTGCGTGTCATTGAGAAACGCCATGTAAATTACTTTACTTTATTGCTAAACGCGTTAGCCATAGTAGTAGAAGTAATAGTTGGCGAGCAACTTCATGGAGACACGATGATGGAGATCATGATGATGGAGATCATGGTGTCAAGCCGGTGACAAGATGATCATGGAGCCCCAAGATGGAGATCAAAGGAGCTATGTGATATTGGCCATATCATGTCACGTTTATTATTTGATTGCATGTGATGTTTATCATGTTTTGCATCTTGTTTACTTAGAATGACGGTAGTAAATAAGATGATCCCTCATAATAATTTCAAGAAAGTGTTCCCCCTAAATGTGCACCGTTGCGACAGTTCGTTGTTTCGAAGCACCACGTGATGATCGGGTGTGATAGATTCTAACGTTCACATACAACGGGTGTAAGACAGATTTACACACGCAAAACACTTAGGTTGACTTGACGAGCCTAGCATGTACAGACATGGCCTCGGAACACAGAAGACCGAAAGGTCGAGCATGAGTCGTATACAAGATACGATCAACATGAAGATGTTCACCGATGTTGACTAGTCCGTCTCACGTGATGATCGGACACGACTCGGATCATGTAATACTTAGATGAGTAGAAGAGGGATGTCTATCTAAGTGGGAGTTCATTAAATAATTTGATTAAATGAACTTTATTATCATGAACTTAGTCTAAAATATTTACAATATGTCTTGTAGATCAAATGGCCAACGTAGTCCTCAACTTCAACGCGTTCCTAGAGAAAAACCAAGCTGAAAGACGATGGCAGCAACTATACGGACTGGGTCCGGAACCTGAGGATCATCCTCATAGCTGCCAAGAAAGATTATGTCCTATGAGCACCGCTGGGTGACGCACCTATTCTCCCTGCAGAACAAGACGTTATGAATGCTTGGCAGTCATGCTGCGATGATTACTCCCTCGTTCAGTGCGGCTTGCTTTACAGCTTAGAGCCGGGGCTCCAAAAGCGTTTTGAGAGACATGGAGCATATGAGATGTTCGAAGAGCTGAAAATGGTTTTCCAAGCTCATGCCCGGGTCGAGAGATATGAAGTCTCCGACAAATTCTTTAGCTGTAAGATGGAGGAAAATGGCTCTGTCAGTGAACACATACTCAAGATGTCTGGGTTGCACAACCGCTTGACTCAACTGGAAGTTAATCTCCCGGATGAAGCGGTCATTGACAGAATCCTCTAGTCGCTTCCACCTAGCTACAAGAGCTTTGTGATGAACTACAATATGTAGGGGATGGTAAAGACCATTCCTGAGGTATATGCTATGCTGAAATCAGCAGAGGTAGAAATCAAGAAGGAGCATCAAGTATTGATGGTGAATAAAACCACTAAGTTCAAGAAGGGCAAGGGTAAAAAGAACTTCAAGAAGGACGGCAAGGAAGTTGCCGCGCCTGGTAAGCAAGTTGCCGGGAAGAAGCCAAAGAATGGACCCAAGCCCGAGACTGAGTGTTTTTATTGCAAGGGAAGTGGTCACTGGAAGCGGAACTGCCCCAAATACTTAGCGGACAAGAAGGCCGGCAAAACCAAAGGTATATGTGATATAAATGTAATTGATGTGTACCTTACCAGTACTCGTAGTAGCTCTTGGGTATTTGATACCGGTGCAGTTGCTCACATTTCTAACTCAAAGCAGGAGTTGCGGAATAAACGGAGACTGGCGAAGGACGAGGTGACGATGCACGTCGGGAATGGTTCCAAGGTCGATGTGATCGCCGTCGGCACCTTACCTCTACATTTACCTACGGGATTAGTTTTAAACCTCAATAATTGTTATTTAGTGCCAAGTTTGAGCATGAACATTGTATCTGGATCTCGTTTAATTTGAGATGTCTACTCATTTAAATCCGAGAATAATGGTTGTTCTATTTATATGAGAGATATGTTTTATGGTCATGCTCCGATGGTTAATGGTTTATTCTTAATGAATCTCGTACGTGATGATACACATATTCATAGTGTGAATACCAAAAGAGTTAAATTTGATAACAATAGTCCCACATATTTGTGGCACTGCCGCCTTGGTCACATAGGTGTCAAACGCATGAAGAAACTCCATGCAGATGGACTTTTAGAGTCTCTTGATTATGAATCATTTGACACGTGCGAACCATGCCTCATGGGTAAAATGACCAAGACTCCGTTCTCAGGAACAATGGAGCGAGCAACCAACTTATTGGAAATCATACATACCGATGTGTGCGGTCCAATGAGTGTTGAGGCTCGCGGTGGCTATCGTTATGTTCTCACCCTCACTGATGACTTGAGTAGATATGGGTATATCTACTTAATGAAACACAAGTCAGAAACCTTTGAAAAGTTCAAGGAATTTCAGAGTGAGGTTGAAAATCAACGTGATAAAAAGATCAAGTTTCTACGATCAGATCGTGGAGGAGAATACTTGAGTCATGAATTTGGCACACACTTAAGAAAATGTGGAATAGTTTCACAACTCACGCCGCCTGGAACACCTCAGCGTAATGGTGTGTCCGAACGTCGTAATCGCACTCTATTAGATATGGTGCGATCTATGATGTCTCTTACCGACTTACCGCTATCTTTTTCGGGCTATGCTTTAGAGACTGCCGCATTCACTTTAAATAGGGCTCCGTCGAAATCCGTTGAGACGACACCATATGAATTATGGTTTGGGAAGAAACCTAAGCTGTCATTTCTAAAAGTTTGGGGATGCGATGCTTATGTCAAGAAACTTCAACCTGAAAAGCTCGAACCGAAGTCGGAAAAATGCGTCTTCATAGGATATCCTAAAGAAACTATTGGGTATACCTTCTACCTCAGATCCTGTAACGCCCTCGATGCGGCTATAGCTCCCACGTGTCGAGGCACGACTTAGAGGCATAACCGCATTGAAAGCAATGTCGCAAGTGAGGTAATCTTCACACAACCCATGTAATACATAAGGGAAAGAGATACATAGTTGGCTTACAGTCGCCACTTCACACAGTACATAAATAAACATACATCATTCAAATTACACTCAAGGTCCGACTACGATACCAAAAATGAAAGAAGACTACCCCAAATGCTACATAGATCCCCGGATCACCCAACTGGGCTCCACTACTGATCATCTGGAAAAGAAACATAGTAACGGCCACGTTCCTCGTCGAACTCCCAAGTGAGCTCGGATGCGTCATCTGCACTGGCATCGTTGGTACCTGCAACTGTTGTGGTAGAATCTGTGAGTCACGGAGACTCAGCAATCTCACACCCGCGAGATCAAGACTATTTAAGCTTATAGGTAGGAAAGGATTGTAAGGTGGAGCTGCAGCAAGCGACTAGCATATATGGTGGCTGCAACGCAAAAGAGAGCGAGAAGAGAAGGCAAAGCACGGTCGTGAAGCTAGAGGTGATCAAGAAGTGATCCTGAAACGACCTACGCCAAACGTTACTCCAACACCGTGTTCACTTCCCGGACCCCGCCGAGAAGAGACCATCACGGTTACACACGCGGTTGATGTGTTTTAGTTAAGGTCAACTTCGGGTTTTCTACAACCGGACATCAACAAATTGTCGGGGAACGTAGTAATTTCAAAAAATTTCCTACGCACACGCAAGATCATGGTGATGCATAGCAACGAGAGGGGAGAGTGTTGTCTACATACCCTCGTAGACCGAAGCGGAAGCGTTGACACAACGTAGAGGAAGTAGTCGTACGTTCTCCTCGCGATCCAACCGATCACAGCACCGTTACTCCGGCACCTCCGAGTTCTTGGCACACGTTCAGCTCGATGACGATCCCCGGGCTCCGATCCAGCAAAGCGTCGAGGAAGAGTTCCGTCAGCACGACGGCGTGGTGACGATCTTGATGTGTTACCGGCGCAGGGCTTCGCCTAAGCACTGCAACGATATGATCGAGGTGGAATTTGGTGGAAGGGGGCACCGCACACGGCTAAGGAAAGATCTCAATGATCAATTGTCTGTCTCTGGGGTGCCCCCTGCCCCCGTATATAAAGGAGCCAAGGGGGAGGGGCTGGCCGGCCAAGCCTGGCGCGCCAGAGAGTCCTACTCCCTCTGGGAGTAGGATTCCCCCCCCCCCCCAATCCTAGTTGGACTAGGATTCTCCAAGGGGGAGAGAGAGAGAGGGGGGGCGCCCACCTCTCCTAGTCCTAATAGGACTAGGGGAAGGGGGAGGCGCGCAGCCCATGAGGGCAGCCCTCTCACCTCTCCTCCAAGGCCCATGTTGGCCCATTATGCCCCCGGGGGGTTCCGGTAACCCTCCCGGTATTCCGGTAAAATCCTGATTTCACCTGGAATGCATCCGATGTCCAAACATAGGCTTCCAATATATCATTCTTTACATCTCGACCATTTCGAGACTCCTCGTCATGTCCGTGATCACATCCGGGACTCCGAACTCCTTCGGTACATCAAAATGCATAAACTCATAATAACTGTCATCGTAACGTTAAGCGTGCGGACCCTACGGTTCGAGAACAATGTAGACATGACCGAGACACGTCTCCGGTCAATAACCAATAGCGGGACCTGGATGCCCATATTGGCTCCTACATATTCTACGAAGATCTTTATCGGTCAGACCGCATAACAACATACGTTGTTCCCTTTGTCATCGGTATGTTACTTGCCCGAGATTCGATCGTCGGTATCCAATACCTAGTTCAATCTCGTTGCTGGCAAGTCTCTTTACTCGTTCCGTAATACATCATCTCGCAACTAACTCATTGGTTGCAATGCTTGCAAGGCTTTATGTGATGTGCATTACCGAGAAGGCCCTGAGATACCTCTCCGACAATCGAAGTGACAAATCCTCATCTCGAAATATGCCAACCCAATATGTACCTTCGGAGACACCTGTAGAGCACCTTTATAATCACCCAGTTACGTTGTGACGTTTGGTAGCACACAAAGTGTTCCTACGGTAAACGGGAGTTGCATAATCTCATAGTTAAAGGAACATGTATAAGTCATGGATAAAAGCAATAGCAACATACTAAACGATCGGGTGCTATGCTAATGGAATGGGTCATGTCAATCAGATCATTCAGCTAATGATGTGATCTCGTTAATCAAATAACAACTCTTTGTTCATGGCTAGGAAACATAACCATCTTTGATTAATGAGCTAGTCAAGTAGAGGCATACTAGTGACACTCTGTTTGTCTATGTATTCACACATGTATTATGTTTCCAGTTAATACAATTCTAGCATGAATAATAAACATTTATCATGATATAAGGAAA
This sequence comes from Aegilops umbellulata, assembly GCA_032464435.1. Lineage (NCBI taxonomy): Eukaryota > Viridiplantae > Streptophyta > Magnoliopsida > Poales > Poaceae > Aegilops > Aegilops umbellulata. The sequence continues at coordinate 296,793,008 of CP136060.1, forward strand.
TAAATAATAACTTTATTATTGCCTCTAGGGCATATTTCCTTCACAAATTCCCATCCGCCTCATAACCGCGGGCACTGCTTTCGAAAGATAATACCCTGCAGGGGTATCCCAACTTAGCCCATGATAAGCTCTCACGGTCAACGAAGGATATTCCTTCTACCGGGAAGACCCGATCAGTCTCGGAATCCCGGACTACAAGACATCTCGGCAGTAATAAAACAAGTCCAGCAAAGCCGCCCGATTGTGCCGACAAATCCTGATAGGAGCTGCACATATCTCGGTCTCAGGGCACATCCGGATAAGTCAAGCTACGAGTAAAACCAGGCCTCGAGTTGCCACGAGGTGGCCCCGCAGGTTGCTCGGTTCGGGCCAGCACTTAGAGAAGCACTGGTCCGGGGGGGGGCTAAAATAAAGATGACCCTCGGGCTCGCGAAAACCCGGGGGAAAAAGGGGTAGGTGGTGGCAAATGGTAAAACCAATGTTGGGCCTTGCTAGAAAAGTCTTATTCAAAGCGAACTGTCAAGGGGGTCCCATAAATCACCCAACCGTGTAAGGAACGCAAACTCCGGGAACATAACACCGGTATGACGGAAACTAGGGTGGCAAGAGTGGAACAAAACACCAGGCATAAGGTCGAGCCTTCCACCCTTTTTCCAAGTATATAGATGCATTAATTAAATAAGAGGTATTGTGATATCCCAACAAGTAAGCATGTTCCAACAAGGAACAACAAGTCCATGTTCCAACAAGGAACAAACTTCATCTTCACCTGCAACTAGCAACGCTATAAGAGGGGCTGAGCAAAAGCGGTAACATAGCCAATCAACGGTTTGCTAGGACATGGATGGTTAGGGGCTGACATGGCAATATGGGTGGCATGATATAGCAAGTGGTAGGTATCGCAGCATAGGCATAGCAAAAGAGCGAGCAATCTAGCAAGCAAAGATAGAAGTGATTTCGAGGGTATGGCCATCTTGCCTGCAAGAGTTTCAGAGTTGTCGAAAGCTTGGTCCTCGAAAGCGCTCTCAACGGAATCCTCGTTCACGTACTCGTCTCCCGGCTCTACCCAAGACAAGAGAACAAGCAAAGGAACCAATATCAACCACGATGCAATGCGCAAGCGACATGATGCAAAAACATGGCATGATATGCGAGAGGTGATATGCAATGCGTATGCAAGCTACGGAAGGACAAAGATGAACAAGGCATAATCTTGGCAAACCAAGCATGCCACTGGATAGGTGAGGTGATTTCGGTTGAAATCGATATAAAGAACACCGGAATCGGATGCACGGTTTGCAAGTGGCAAGCAATACAAGAATGGCACGAATCTGCCATTAACAGCATGATGCTACTTAGCAAGCAACAAATAATAATCTACTGCACCCAAACATATCAACAAAACATATGACAGTAATCTACTCAAGATGCTGGACAAAATATGAACACTGAGCTACGGCTAAATCACATCATAACAGGTTCAAACAAGCATGGCAAAAGTGCAAAAGATAACATGTTCACAGACTTTGTGAAATAACAACATAGCAGAAATTAACATCAGGATGACATGTTTAGAGCAATGAAACAACATGCTACAGGAACAGGACATAGCAAAGTAAGGCATGGCATGAATCTAATCAAAGAACTTGACAAAAGTCCCTTACTGACCATAAGTCAAAAAGGACCAGAAAATATGATTACACCCATGTCAATTAAGCAAGTTTCGTTACAGGTTACAGACTTAGCAGAAAACTGGACATGTCAAAAACAGATAACGAGTAGGCATGTTCGTGAGCTCGATGCACTCACTACAGAGCATTGCATGATAAACTAAGCATACATACATCAAGAAGACATGGCATAGGAACTAGACATGGCAATAACAACATCATATCATGTAAGGATCAACTACACCAAGCTTGGCAAAATCGAATAACATGTAAACAATCTGCCAGCAACATTTTGAGGCAAAAGTAGATCTCAATTGACTCAAGCTATGGCACTCCATAATTACAAGCAAAGGCATGGATGGATAGATAAAATACACAAGTTCAAAACACTCTTACTGATCATGCTCAAATTATGCATAGATCTCTCAGAAACAACATGAATACATGGCATGAAAATAACAGCAGTCAGGGACTTAGTGAAATCACTAAGTCTCTGAAATCAGCAACATCAAGTGACCTAGTTTGCATGCTTGTGCTAGTCACCACATAGATCACAAAAATACATGGAAAAATTCTCTGGAAAGTTAACATGGCATATTACAAAACTTATGTAGGACTCAACTTCATAGGATGCACACATCAATCATGGCAAAAATGACAAAAGTGCAAGTTCAGATAAGATCCAGCAACTAACATCAACTAGCCCTCTTCTAACAGCATTTCGGGCATCAAGAAGACCTCAAATGAAAATGATGCAATGGAATGAAATGATTTAATCTTCGAGAAGAAGAAATTGACATATTAGACACACGAAACGGAGCTATGGATGCAAAGTTATGGCATGATGAACATGTGAAGATGATGCAAAAATTAAATGACTTAGTGAAAAAAAAGAGAGGGGGAGAAGTCAACGGGCTCGGGATCCAGATCTGGATCGGGTCGAGGCGGGGCCGGCGACGGCGGCGGCGCGGCACCGGTGGCCGGAGGCGGGGAGGCGCGGCGAAGGCGGCGGGGCGGAGGCGGTCGCGGCGCGGGGCGGCGGGGTGGCGCGCGGACGCCGAGGAGCTCGGGGCGCGGGGAGGCGGCGGCGGCCGCGGACCCGGCGCGGGACGGCCACAACGGCGGTCGCCGGCGACGGCGCGGAGGGCGGCGGTGGCGGCGGCCTGCCGCGGCGGCGGGGTCGGGCGCGCAGGCGCGGGGCGACGGGCGGCGGCTCGGGCGAGCGGGCCCGCGGGGGCCGGCTGCGGGCTCGGGCGGGCCCCCGGCGGCGAAGTGGGCGCGGAGGGCGGAGGCCAACGGGGACGTGACACGTGGCGGCGGCGGGGCGGTCCGGACACGTCCGGCCGGCAGGTTTTTGTCCGGCGGCGGCGTGGGAAATGGATCTAGGGTTAGGGTGGTTTTGCCCGTGATTTGAGGAGGGGGAAGGCCCTTTTATATGTAGGAGGAGCTAGGAGGCTCCAAATGGAGAGCGGTTTTCGGCCACGCGATCGTGATCGAACGGCGGAGGACATGGGAGTGTCTTAGATGGGTTATTGGGCTGTTTTGAAAGGGTGTTGGGCTGCAACACACACGAGGCCTTCACGGTTACCCGGTTAACCGTTGGAGTACCAAACGAACTCCGATTGGCCCGAAACTTGACAGGCGGTCTTCCGGTGCTATACCGAGGCCACATGTCAAACCTCGGTCCATTCCGAGAATGTTTAATACCCGCTCACGAAGAAATGTAAAAGGGGACGCCGGGGAACATAGGAACGCCGGATTGCAAAACGGACAACGGGGAAAATGCTCGGATTTATGAGACGAACACGTATGCGAATGCGATGCACATGATGACATGATATGAAATGCATGACATGACCAAAATACACAACGAAGGGAAAACCCAACCACGGAGGAAATATTATATCACAATGCCGAAAATGGCAAGAGTTGGATTACAAATATGGCAAGTTACAACCGGGGCGTTACAACACTCCACCACTACGAGAGGATCTCGTCCCGAGATCTAGGACTGAAAGAACTCCGGATACTCGGAACGTAGGTGATCCTCACGCTCCCAGGTGGCTTCTCGGTCTGAATGGTGTGACCATTTCACTTTCAGGAATTTGATTGACTTGTTGCGAGTCTTGCGCTCCGTTTCTTCAAGAATAGCAACGGGGTGCTCATGATAGGACAAATCTCCTTGAAGATCAATCTCTTCGAAGTTGATTGTGCGCTCAGGCGTCTTGAAGCACTTGCGAAGCTGTGACACGTGGAAAACATCGTGCACATTTGCAAAGTTGGAGGGAAGCTCAAGTTTATAGGCGAGATCGCCTCGTTTGCCGATGATCTTGAAAGGACCGACGTATCTGGGGGCAAGTTTCCCCTTGATACCGAAGCGATGAGTTCCTTTCATTGGAGAGACGCGGAGGTAGACATGATCTCCGATCTCGAATGCCACATCTTGGTGTTTGCTATCGTAATAGCTCTTCTGGCGCGACTGCGCGGCTTTGAGGTTCTCACGAATGACCTTGCACATAGCCTCAGCCTCTGAGATCAAATCATTGCCGAGCAATTGGCGTTCACCGGTTTCAGACCAGTTGAGAGGAGTACGGCACTTTCTGCCATAGAGAATCTCGAATGGGGCTTTGCCCGAGCTGGCTTGAAAACTGTTGTTGTAAGAGAATTCAGCATAAGGAAGGCAATCCTCCCACTTCATGCCGAAAGAGATAACACAAGCTCTGAGCATATCTTCAAGAATTTGGTTGACACGCTCAACTTGTCCACTAGTTTGAGGATGGAAAGCTGTGCTGAAGCGAATGTTGGTGCCCATGGCCTTCTGAAAAGAATCCCAAAACTTGGAGGTAAAGATGCTGCCACGGTCTGAAGAGATCAATTGTGGAATACCGTGCAAGGAGACAATTCTGGATGTGTAGAGCTCTGCCAGCTGCGCTGCTGTGATAGACTCTTTGATAGGAAGAAAATGAGCCACTTTGGTGAGCTTGTCGATGACGACGAAGATAGCATCATTTCCACGCTTGGACTTAGGAAAACCAGTCACGAAGTCCATTTCGATATGATCAAACTTCCATTCAGGAATAGCAAGAGGTTGGAGAAGACCAGCTGGTCGTTGGTGTTCTGCTTTCACCCTTCTGCAGACATCACACTCGTTCACGAATTGAGCAATCTCACGCTTCATTCGAGTCCACCAATACGACTGCTTGAGGTCATGGTACATCTTCGAACTTCCAGGATGAATTGACAGGAGAGAGTTGTGCGCTTCGTTCATAATGACTTTACGAAGATCACCCTTTGGAACCACGATCCGGTCCTCGAAGAAAAGAGTATCGCTGTCATCAACTCGATAGCACTTGTATTTGGAAATGCCCTTATCAATACCATGTTTCACCTTCTTCACCATGGTATCCAACAGTTGTGCCTCACGAATTTGATCTTCCAAGGTAGGAGAGACGATGAGGTTGGCAAGAAAACCTTGAGGGACAACTTGGAGATTCAACTTGCGGAAAGCTTCACAAAGATCCGGTTGAAAGGGCTTGAGGATTAAGCTGTTGCAGTAAGCCTTCCTGCTCAAAGCGTCTGCAATCACATTAGCCTTGCCTGGAGTGTATTCAATACTCGGATTATACTCTTGAATCATTTCGACCCATCGAGTTTGCCTGAGGTTGAGATGAGGCTGAGTGAAGATATACTTGAGACTCTTGTGATCTGTGAATATGTCCACTTTCCTTCCCAACAGGAGATGTGTCGGGGATATACCCCGCGGTGTAAACCGGCCGCAAGTTAACCCGGCCGGACTTGGCGATATTCGTCTGGTGACCCGCCCAGACCTGGCGGTTTACCAGCAACCCGTCGGGACGTTGTGACTCACTGGTAACCCGACGGACGGGTCAGAGGAGCGACAAGACCCGGTGGCCCGTCTGGCGGTTCATGAAGGCCGGTTCAACTGTTGTGGGCCGGTTTAAGAGGAAAGGAATATTTACCTTACAAAGAGTTAAGACCAGGACTTGTATCCGGTTTGTATTAGAGATAGACTAGTCCTAATCCTAATAGGACTCCACATGTAAACCGCCCCTTCAACATATATAAGGAGGGGCAGGGCTCCCCAAAGGGGACAAGTTTTCGGGTTAGAAGCTACAAACAATAAACAATCTCTAGGGCTAGACACAAAGAGCCGGTAAACCGGCGACTCCCTTATGAGCATAATGAGATCTAGCCTCAAACAGCATGTAGGGTTATTACCGGATGATGTTTCCCGGGGCCCGAAGCTGTCTAAATCTTGTCTTGCGTGTTGATCCGCCCTGCGTCTCTCGTCCTACTCAACCCCTCTCAAGCTACCACATAGATGCGTTGGCCTCGCGACTAAGTCCTGACACTAAGGACATCTGCCGTGATAAATCCACGACAGTTGGCGCCCACCGTGGGGCCTGCGCACGGTGGTGTTGAGTTGTTGAAGGGATCTCTTTAGGGTTCGAGAAGCTACGACCTGCCGGATCAGCAAGAGCCGGCGTGGAAGAATTCATGTCAACTATGAAGTTCATTAGTCAAAAATTGAAAAGGTTTTTCAAAAGCGGTATATATAAGTTTGTGACGAGACAAGCTAGGGTTCGGCATCCTGTGCGTCACCACCGACGCGGCCTGACGAACCGAAGCTAGATTGATAAAGAAGCCGACAGGATTTCCGCTGAGCCGCCGTACGCCGCGTCATATCGATCTGCAAGTTACCGCTGCCGCGTATATACGCTTGAAGCCCCGAGTACGCAGTGTTCCGTTTGCTATTTTGAGAGAATCAACCGGTGCTGCTGTTTCGAGTCCCAAGGGCCTTCACGTGAAGCTAAGCAGAATTGTTTTGTGCTTTCATTACCGATCAAGAACTAGTATTTCGATTAGCCGGCCACTAGTGCTACTGTTTGTCACGTCAAGCTACAGTTTTTGGGGTTCCGAACAGCACGGCAAGTTACAGAGAGCATGCGTCTGGACGTTCCGTCGAATCCAGATGAAAGATCAATTTTTTGCTGCCACAGTTGCGCATTGTCGAGATCGACAGGAATTGCGCTGTAAACCGCCGGACGACGTGTCAGATCAGTCCACGTGAAAACTCAGATTTTTTGGAAGGAGTGATCTGAACAGCAAGGTCCAGATTCGTTTTTTAATCATTCTTTTTTGATCAGGCCAGCCATGAGTGCTAGTACGGGAGTCTACTAGTAGTATTTGTTCAGTTTTTCAAAGGGAACAAGACTACGACCCGGATTCTACTCCATTGCCGAGACGCTCGCAGCGTGCAAATCGCCGTTCACCCCGTTCGGAGCCGTTCCATGTGAATCCGCTGCTAAGTTGCTGCCGTCGAACCGCCTCCATCTTGCACTGCATAGGGGCCTCTGTCTTCGCTGGCGAGTCTTGCTACTACAGCCGTGTGGCCGCAGCCTTTGCCGAGTCACTATGGGCTGGAGGAAAATCTGGACGACCCCACAACAGCTTGCCGGCCTACCACCTTCGCTTTGGAGTGCCCGCTTGGTGGGAGGGCAGGCGGATTAATCCTGCGCTGTTAAGAAGAACAGAGGTTATCTCCGGACGTTATGTACGGATGATCTGTCGTATCAATGCACCAGGTGATATCCATCAATTTTATTTTTTATCAGTAAATATTTGTTAATTTTTTGTGAAAACAACCACTCTGCCCTATAGTGTTGTTATATACAGATAAATTATTCATTACAAAAGTGGTATTATACCACGGAGGCACGTTCGGCTGTGCCGCGCAGCTTCACGGACACGCGTATCGCGGTCCGGTTTACATCAACACGCCGGCCAACTTGCCTATCCGCGCCCCCTTACAACGCCACGGACGACTTGCCCGTCCGCTCTCGCCGCTGGTTCACGCGTCCGCACCAGTTTATAACGCGGAGGACAACGAGCTCATCGCTCTGAAGCCGCTTCTGATGCTGCGATGGTTTTACTCTCCGTCCAAACATCAGGTGGTATTCATCTAAATTTATGTATTAAATATTTATTGTTTTTTGTCAAAGAACAATTACTCTGTCCTGTAATATTTTTGCACAGGACAATTTTTTATGCCATTTACGGACACGAGTATCGCGGTCCGGTTTACGTCGACACGCCGGTTGACTCGCCCATCCGCCCTGGCCACCGGTTCATGCAAAAAGGGATTATTATATCACTGAGCTATTGAATAACCCATGCCGGTTTCTATCGCGATCCAGTCCGCGTCAACTCGTCAGGACCATGCGAATTACCCGATAGCGCATGCACAGGCTGCCATCCCCCGCAGTCCGGTCTACATCAACATACCGGGCCGCACCTGTCTGCGCGAGCCATTTATTGAGTATGAACAAGTCACAGCTTGGGTAGCCCGGTTTTCTTTCAAATTGGAGGCAGATTATCATCAACCGCCGTCTGCACTGGATGGATCAACGGGCAGGCGCACAAGTCACCGCCGCTATAGTTTGGTTAAGCTTCAAATCACCAGTTGGAAGGAACCATTGGCCGAGTTGCTGACACGGTTCATATGGGATCATTTACAACCCGCCGCAGTCACCTCAACCTTCTGTGGATTCACATCGTGCTATCAACACCAATGATATACAAGTTATGCCGGTTTATATCACGGTCAAATATGGAGAATCTCGAGCCAACTCCTCGAGTCACCTTGAGACTTGGGGGCTACGATGATACGACGCAACAAGTCTTGCAAGTTTCAGCCAGTTTAAGAACCCGAGGACGATGGAGGGAAAGATAACCCGATCCCGAAGGTTCAATGAAAATTTTTCGGATCATTAGAAAGGATTCCGGTTTAAAACCTGGCTGAAGGGAAGTCAGTACCACTGAAGCTCTCAAATACCCGGTTTAAAATCCGGTTCAAGAGAAATCTATTCTCCCACAAAGTTCTGAAGCGCTCAGATCCGGTTTAACAATGTCCAGTTCAAAAAGGAATTAACTTCTCGCAAGTTCGAGTTTAAAGGCCGTTAGAAAATTTCCGGCTGAAAATGAAGATTCCGGTTTAAAATCCGGTTCAAGGGAAAGATGTCTCCCACAGCTTTGAAGCTTTCAATATCCGGTTCAAGATCCCGGTTCAAGAAGAATTTACCTCTTGCAAAAAAGTTAAAAACTACCAAAGAGGACCTGCTGCCATGATGCGCGGTTCAAACATGGGTATCCGGCCTTATTGGCTTGACATATTATTTATCACATGGGGGCTCCCGCTCTGTAAAGTGGGGTATCTATTCTTTATATCATGCGTGGTTACACGGAGTTGATTCGCTTTAGGGCAACCTCCGGTTTACCCCTTGAGGTCGCTTCACAGAAGAGCAACAAAGTCAGTTGGGGACCTAGTCGACTTGAACCGTAGCTACACCTCCTGGGAGCTTGGTCATGTCTTGACGACGGTAATGCCTTCTGGCTGGCACATTTGCCACTAAGTCAGTTGGGGACCTAATCGACTTGAACCATAGTTACACCTTATGGGAGCTCGGTCATGTCTTGATGATGGTAATGCCTTCTGATCGGCTTTTAAACAGCAAATAAGTCATTTGGGGGCTTGGTCGTGTCCGAACCAATGCAATGCCACTTGATCGGCCCTAGGCCACTGAGTCACTTGGGAGCTTGGTCGAATCCGAACCAATGCAATGCCACTTGGCCGGCGTAAACGCCACGCGTCATTTTGGGGTCCTGGCTGACTGGCACCATCGCTACGCCTTCGGGGGGCTTGGTTGCGTCTGACCATGGTAATTCCATCTGACCAAGCTCAGTAGAGCTCTTCTTTTGCAAAAAGTTGTTGCCATTGCTTTTGCTTTAATAGCCTTTCTTGAGAAGTTGCTATTTTATTTGCGTTTTTTTTAAACCGACAGTATTTTGTACTGGTTCAAACAACTAAATTGGCGGAACACGGTTCATTTTTAGACCGGAGATTATCTGCCCGGTTTAATTTTCTGTTACCATCCTATTATGGAGTAAACCAGTGTTTATCAACCCGGCTCGGCTTTCAACTACAAGTTGTGAGTGCATGATCAAATTATAATCCGGAGATTATCAGCCCGGTCTGGTTTGACTACGAGTCACTAGTATATATATGGTTAATCCGGTGTTTATCACAACCCGGTACGGTTTTATCATAAATCGGCGCAATATGGAAGGAGTTATCATTACTCAAGATTGGGGTTATCACTATTAATACAAAAAGTTGGTAAACCAACGATGTGATTCAATGTCACAGGTATGATATATTTCATATTTTTAAGTGCAACCCTGGTTATAAACCCAGGTTATATGTTGAGCATTATGACCCGTCCGGCGGTAAACCGCCAGGACACTTTAAACTTGTTGTATGCAGAAACAGGTTGAATAAAGCATGATTATAAATTATCCGGTGTTTGTTAAACCGGCCTGGCTTTAAGACAATAAGTCGCCAGTATGATGATAAATTATCCAGTGTTTATTAAACCGGTCTGGCTTTGGACTATAAGTCGCCAGTATATATTTGGATTGCGCCATTGGAATCATGCGCTTATAAATTATTGGATTATATTATTCAAATAGCCAAACTTGGCTGAATTTTTATACGAGATTATATTATCTTGAATGGCCAACATGGCTGGATTTTTATTATGGTTATTAATATTATGATTAAGGTTTTCAAAGTCGCTTTAGCGCAATGGTTATCATTTTCTACAATTGAAGGAATAGTCCCGAGTTGCTGCAGGCTTACAACCCGGCACTTGGGGGCTACATTATTCAAAGTTGAGATTATATCAAATATGCAAGTCTCATGTCGCTGCAAGCATGCACCATGACCCTTGGGGGCTACCAATTTCTCCTGTCAACTATTCAAGGTACAAAGCTTTTTATCTATTATATTGAAGGGTCTACTGCTCAGTTGGTAAAGCACAAGGCTCTTAACCATGTGGATGTGGATTCAAGCCCCATGATGGGGGGTTACATCATATGATGTTATTTTCATAGAAGTATATATCAAAGTCCCAGCTCAATATTATCTTACTGAGCCGGCCCTTGGGGGCTACACATTGCTGTTCCAAGTTTACAAGATTATATTTACAAAGTCCCTGCTGATTATTACATAATGACCCGGCCCTTGGGGGCTACATTGGTTGAAGTTTTATGGGCATCAGTTAATTACAAGTCCCAGGTTGCTGCAAGCATGACAACCCGGCACTTGGGGGCTACAGGTATTATATTATTATCAAAGAAAGATTTTCAAATTCTCTGTTGAGCAAATCAGATTGACCCGGCGTCACCAATCATAAACCGATGTTGGCAACAATCATGAACCGGTGTATGCAACAATCATAATCCGGGGTCATCAGTTTTTATAACCCGGCCATTTGGTAATGTTAAACCGGCAAGTTTTCAAGACCGGGATCATCTTCAAACCGGCTGAATATCAGATGAATATTTCAAGACCAATATTTCTTGAACCGGCGCTTTGGAAGCCGACTCAAGTGGATTATTCTTCACAATATTTTTCTATGAGAAACCACTGTCAGCAGTTTAAAGTATGAAGCTGGTTATTGATCCGGATTTTTCTAGAAGGAGGGAATAACAAAGATTTAAGGATGGTCAGGGCCGGTTTACAAGAATTCTTAACCCGGAGTACAACCTGTCAAATTTGTTCTTATGTTTATTTGCAGCATAAGTTTACCATGGATAAATCCAAGCTAAACTTGGGGGCTAACGTCGGGGATATACCCCGCGGTGTAAACCGGCCGCAAGTTAACCCGGCCGGACTTGGCGATATTCGTCTGGTGACCCGCCCAGACCTGGCGGTTTACCAGCAACCCGTCGGGACGTTGTGACTCACTGGTAACCCGACGGACGGGTCAGAGGAGCGACAAGACCCGGTGGCCCGTCTGGCGGTTCATGAAGGCCGGTTCAACTGTTGTGGGCCGGTTTAAGAGGAAAGGAATATTTACCTTACAAAGAGTTAAGACCAGGACTTGTATCCGGTTTGTATTAGAGATAGACTAGTCCTAATCCTAATAGGACTCCACATGTAAACCACCCCTTCAACATATATAAGGAGGGGCAGGGCTCCCCAAAGGGGACAAGTTTTCGGGTTAGAAGCTACAAACAATAAACAATCTCTAGGGCTAGACACAAAGAGCCGGTAAACCGGCGACTCCCTTATGAGCATAATGAGATCTAGCCTCAAACAGCATGTAGGGTTATTACCGGATGATGTTTCCCGGGGCCCGAAGCTATCTAAATCTTGTCTTGCGTGTTGATCTGCCCTGCGTCTCTCGTCCTACTCAACCCCTCTCAAGCTACCACATAGATGCGTTGGCCTCGCGACTAAGTCCTGACACTAAGGACATCTGCCGTGATAAATCCACGACAAGATGTCTCCATGTTATTAGAGCGTGGACCACTGCCGCCAACTCAAGATCGTGAGTGGGGTAGTTCCTTTCATTGGGCTTCAACTGGCGAGAGGTATAGTCAACAACCTTCTTCTCTTGCATTAAGACGGCACCGAGGCCCTGAAGAGAAGCATCACAGAATACTTCATAAGGCTTGGATTCGTCAGGAGGAGTCAGAACTGGAGCAGTGACGAGTTTCTCTTTGAGAGTCTTGAAAGCAACGTCACACTCAGGAGACCAGACATATTTCACATGCTTCTGGAGGAGGTTGGAAAGAGGCTTAGCAATCTTGGAGAAATTCTCAACGAATCTTCTGCAATAGCTTGCAAGTCCAAGGAAACTGCGAAGCTGCTTGACATTCTGAGGGGGTTGCCAATTCAAAACTGCAGACACCCTCTCTGGATTAATAGCAATGCCCTTGGCAGAGATGATATGGCCAAGATAAAGAACTTCATCAAGCCAGAATTCACATTTGGAGAACTTCGCATATAATTTATACTCTCTGAGCTTGTCGAGTACCAATTGCAAATGTTTGGCATGATCCTTCTTATTCTTGGAGAAGACCAAAATATCATCGAGATAGACCAAGACAAATTCGTTGATGTAGGGGTTGAAGATGAAATTCATCAAGCGAGTGAAATATGGAGGAGCATTGACAAGGCCGAAAGACATGACAGTATATTCATAAGAACCAAAGCTTGTTCTGAATGTTGTCTTGGGAATATCTTCTTCACGAATGCGAATCTGATGATAACCCATACGAAGGTCAAGCTTGGAGAACACCTTAGCACCTTTGAGTTGCTCAAATAGCTCATTGATGTTGGGAAGTGGGTACTTGTTCTTGATAGTCTTCTTGTTCAATGGACGGTAATCGACGCAAAGTCGGTCCGTGCCATCCTTCTTCTTGACAAAAAGAACACCACAACCCCAAGGAGAAGAACTCGGTCTGATCAGACCCAGACGTTCTTGTTTATCGAGTTGAATCTTCAATTCCTTGAGCTCATCTGGTCCAAGCTTGTAAGGACGCTTGCAAACGGGTTACGTGCCAGGCTCAAGATCAATAACGAATTCAACTGGCCGACGGGGAGGCATACCCGGAAGCTCTTCTGGAAAAACATCTTGGTACTCACAAACGACTGGAATCTGAGAGATAGCCTCCATTTCACCAATCTCATTGAGAGAAAACAACCGAATGGTATCATCACGAGAGGCATAGATGATCACATCTTTACAAGAGTGAGTCAATTTGATTTCCCTGGCAGCACACTCAAGCTGAGCCTTGTGCTTAGAAAGCCAGTCCATCCCGAGAATGAGATCAATATCAGAATCACCAAGAACAATTGGTTTAGACAAGAATTTGTAGTCACCCATCTTGATGGAAACATTGGGAACCACCAAACTAGAGCTCAAACGTTTACCAGGAGAAATGACAGGCATGGGTCTATCCAAATTTGAAGAAGTGAACTCATGCTTGGCGAAAAATGGTCTTGACATAAAACAATGCGATGCACCAGTATCAAATAAGACTTTTGCAGGAATATCATTAACAGGAAGATTACCCATGATCACTTCAGAAGAATCCTCTGCTTGAGCTGCATTCATCATGTTCACCTTGGCGTGCTTAGGATTATGCTTGACCACTGCATTGCTGGAAGATTTCACAGGAGGAGGAGGCGGAAGGCGCCTTTGGTTGAAGCACTTGTTCGCATAGTGACCCTTCTGCTGACATTTGTTACAAGTCACCTCTGAGAGTGGACGATGATAAGGAGCACTTGGCCTTGGAGCTTGATTCTGAGACTTGTTCTGAAAGCCAGGGTTGGGTGGGTGGGAAGATCCACGACCACTTGAGTTCTTCTGCTGATAAGGCTGACGGAACGGAGGAGGAGGAGGCAACCAGAACTTCTGTTGCTTAGCTGCCACAAGTGAGGAAGAAGAAGACTGAACTGCGTCTCTGACTCTCTTCTTACAAGCCTCACACTTGAGCTGAGCAGCTTCTTGTTTCAGCGCCATGTTGTAGAATTCATCATACTTTAATGGCTCGAAAAGCACGAGAGCAAGTTGCAGATCTTCTCTGAGACCACGCCTGAATTGGTAGATCATACTCTTCTCATCGGGAATGTCTTGCCTTGCAAAGCGAGAGAGCTTCTGGAACTGAGTGTTGTATTGATAGACAGACATGTTGCCTTGCTTGAGATTGCGGAATTCCTCACGCTTAAGCTCAACAACACTTTCTGGAATGTGGTGCGCTTTGAAGTCACAGCGGAAATCATCCCAAGTAATGACACGACCTCCTCTGGAATCTTTGTATTGCTGGAACCACTCAGCAGCTTGATCTTTGAGTTGAAAAGAGGCAAACTTGACAAAGTCCTCAGGTCTGACATTGCTGCACTCGAAATGCTTGCTGATGTCCACGAGCCAATCATCTGCGTCTGTGGCCTCGACACAGTAGCTGAAGGTCTTTGGCTGATTAGCAAGGAACTGGTTGAGTGAAGCGAAGTGCGGCTGATTGTTGCCTTGGCCTTGATTCTCTTGATTAGCTTGCCCTTGGTTGCGATCTTGCAAGAGCTGAATCAGAATCTGAGCGTTTGCATTTGTGGCAGTCATCAGGGCTTGCCAAGCTTCCGGAGGCGGAGGCGGTGGCGGAGGGTTAGCCTGATTCCCTTCATTGCGTTCCGGATTCTGACGCGTTGGTGGAGCCATCCTGAAGAGGGTGACATCCATTAGCATCTTGACAGATATATATTGAAGCTGAATCAAAGGAACGAAATTGCAACATATAGTCTTCACAATTAACATTCAAACGAGAATGAACGAATGAATTCCAATGTAAATCATCACACTTCCAAAATTGAGAAGCCACTTAGCACATGGTAAGGAATAAAATCAACAAGGTACGGATGTGAACAAATACTTGGTAAGGATTACCCAATCACAAACCAAATATCTGCGGAAGAAATACTAGAGCTACATGAATTCCCACTTATAAACTCCCGAAACTTTCTGGTAATGCAATCAGGTGTTGGGGATACAGGGAACACAAAATATATCACCCAAACTAACAATACCTAGATCCAGCTGTATCCATCCTTCAACACATAACCAAGAAATCCTCGGAAATCATCTACCTCAACCTTCGAAAAGCATCCGTTATACAAGTCATGGCAATACTCCCGCACTCGCCTCAGTACTGGGCTATCAGGGTTATCTCACCAACAACTGTACAAAAGAGATTTTCGATGTCGGCGTACTAAACTCAGGTATTCCAAAACCGCAACGATAAGATTATGACGACAAAACCTCGGAGCTCAACTCCCCGGGACACCTCCTCTAAAACCCCTGCTGACGGGAGGCAACCAAGGCCATCGGAACGATTCTAAGATACCTGCGTGATCCTAAATTTTTTTTAGTGAAATTTGAGAAGAGAAGAGTCAAAACTCTACGTCAGGATACCTTACCAGAGCGATGAGGAGACTGGGAAGTAAAAAGAATTCTTAAACTCTCCGATATATATTTCCTAAATGACTCAAAACATTTTTCTAGACACAACTCGGCCGCTAAAAATGATCAAAACAGTGGGGGCTCCTAAGGTCGGGGAAAGGCTCTGATTACCAACTTGTAACGCCCTCGATGCGGCTATAGCTCCCACGTGTCGAGGCACGACTTAGAGGCATAACCGCATTGAAAGCAATGTCGCAAGTGAGGTAATCTTCACACAACCCATGTAATACATAAGGGAAAGAGATACATAGTTGGCTTACAGTCGCCACTTCACACAGTACATAAATAAACATACATCATTCAAATTACACTCAAGGTCCGACTACGGTACCAAAAATGAAAGAAGACTACCCCAAATGCTACATAGATCCCCGGATCACCCAACTGGGCTCCACTACTGATCATCTGGAAAAGAAACATAGTAACGGCCACGTTCCTCGTCGAACTCCCAAGTGAGCTCAGACGCGTCATCTGCACTGGCATCGTTGGTACCTGCAACTGTTGTGGTAGAATCTTTGAGTCATGGAGACTCAGCAATCTCACACTCGCGAAATCAAGACTATTTAAGCTTATAGGTAGGAAAGGATTGTAAGGTGGAGCTGCAGCAAGCGACTAGCATATATGGTGGCTGCAACGCAAAAGAGAGCGAGAAGAGAAGGCAAAGCACGGTCGTGAAGTTAGAGGTGATCAAGAAGTGATCCTGAAACGACCTACGCCAAACGTTACTCCAACACCGTGTTCACTTCCCGGACCCCGCCGAGAAGAGACCATCACGGTTACACACGCGGTTGATGTGTTTTAGTTAAGGTCAACTTCGGGTTTTCTACAACCGGACATCAACAAATTCCCATCCGCCTCATAACCGCGGGCACGGCTTTCGGAAGATAATACCCTGCAGGGGTATCCCAACTTAGCCCATGATAAGCTCTCACGGTCAACGAAGGATATTCCTTCTACCGGGAAGACCCGATCAGTCTCGGAATCCCGGACTACAAGACATCTCGACAGTAATAAAACAAGTCCAGCAAAGCCGCCCGATTGTGCCGACAAATCCTGATAGGAGCTGCACATATCTCGGTCTCAGGGCACATCCGGATAAGTCAAGCTACGAGTAAAACCAGGCCTCGAGTTGCCACGAGGTGGCCCCGCAGGTTGCTCGGTTCGGGCCAGCACTTAGAGAAGCACTGGTCCGGGGGGGGCTAAAATAAAGATGACCCTCGGGCTCGCGAAAACCCGAGGGAAAAAGGGGTAGGTGGTGGCAAATGGTAAAACCAATGTTGGGCCTTGCTGGAAAAGTCTTATTCAAAGCGAACTGTCAAGGGGGTCCCATAAATCACCCAACCGTGTAAGGAACGCAAACTCCGGGAACATAACACCGGTATGACGGAAACTAGGGTGGCAAGAGTGGAACAAAACACCAGGCATAAGGCCGAGCCTTCCACCCTTTTTCCAAGTATATAGATGCATTAATTAAATAAGAGGTATTGTGATATCCCAACAAGTAAGCATGTTCCAACAAGGAACAACAAGTCCATGTTCCAACAAGGAACAAACTTCATCTTCACCTGCAACTAGCAACGCTATAAGAGGGGCTGAGCAAAAGCGGTAACATAGCCAATCAACGGTTTGCTAGGACATGGATGGTTAGGGGCTGACATGGCAATATGGGTGGCATGATATAGCAAGTGGTAGGTATCGCAGCATAGGCATAGCAAAAGAGCCAGCAATCTAGCAAGCAAAGATAGAAGTGATTTCGAGGGTATGGCCATCTTGCCTGCAAGAGTTTCAGAGTTGTCGAAAGCTTGGTCCTCGAAAGCGTTCTCAACGAAATCCTCGTTCACGTACTTGTCTCCCGGCTCTACCCAAGACAAGAGAACAAGCAAAGGAACCAATATCAACCACGATGCAATGCGCAAGCGACATGATGCAAAAACATGGCATGATATGCGAGAGGTGATATGCAATGCGTATGCAAGCTACGGAAGGACAAAGATGAACAAGGAATAATATTGGCAAACCAAGCATGCCACTGGATAGATGAGGTGATTTCGGTTGAAATCGATATAAAGAACACCGGAATCGGATGCACGGTTTGCAAGTGGCAAGCAATACAAGAATGGCACGAATCTGCCATTAACAACATGATGCTACTTAGCAAGCAACAAATAATAATCTACTGCACCCAAACATATCAACAAAGCATATGACAGTAATATACTCAAGATGCTTGACAAAAGATGAACACTGAGCTACGGCTAAATCACATCATAACAGGTTCAAACAAGCATGGCAAAAGTGCAAAAGATAACATGTTCGCAGACTTAGTGAAATAACAACATAGCAGAAATTAACATCAGGATGACATGTTTAGAGCAATGAAACAACATGCTACAGGAACAGAACATAGGAAAGTAAGGCATGGCATGAATCTACTCAAAGCACTTGACAAAAGTCCCTTACTGACCATAAGTCAAAAAGGATCAGAAAATATGATTACACCCATGTCAATTAAGCAAGTTTCATTACAGGTTACAGACTTAGCAGAAAACTGGACATGTCAAAAACAGATAACGAGTAGGCATGTTCGTGAGCTCGATGCACTCACTACAGAGCACTGCATGATAAACTAAGCATACATACATCAAGAAGACATGGCATAGGAACTAGACATGGCAATAACAACATCATATCATGTAAGGATCAACTACACCAAGCTTGGCAAAATCGAATAACATGTAAACAATCTGCCAGCAACATTTTGAAGCAAAAGTAGAGCTCAATTGACTCAAGCTATGGCACTACATAATTACAAGCAAAGGCATGTATGGATAGATAAAATACACAAGTTCAAAACACTCTTACTGATCGTGCTCAAATTATGCATAGATCTCTCAGAAACAACATGAATACATGGCATGAAAATAACAGCAGTCAGGGACTTAGTGAAATCACTAAGTCTCTGAAATCAGCAACATCAAGTGACCTAGTTTGCATGCTTGTGATAGTCACCACATAGATCACAAAAATACATGGAAAAATTCTCTGGAAAGTTAACATGGCATATTACAAAACTCATGTAGGACTCAACTTCATAGGATGCACACATCAATCATGGCAAAAATGACAAAAGTGCAAGTTCAGATAAGGTCCAGCAACTAACATCAACTAGCCCTCTTCTAACAGCATTTCGGGCATCAAGAAGACCTCAAATGAAAATGGCGCAATGGAATGAAATGATTTAATATTCGAGAAGAACAAATTGACATATTATACGCACGAAACGGAGCTATGGGTGCAAAGTTATGGCATGATGAACATGTGAAGATGATGCAAAAATTAAATGACTTAGTGAAAAAAAAGAGAGGGGGAGAAGTCAACGGGCTCGGGATCCAGATCTGGATCGGGTCGAGGCGGGGCCGGCGACGGCGGCGGCGCGGCGCCGGTGGCTGGAGGCGGGGAGGCGCGGCGAAGGCGGCGGGGCGGAGGCGGCCGCGGCGCGGGGCGGCGGGGTGGCGCGCGGACGCCGAGGAGCTCGGGGCGCGGGGAGGCGGCGGCGGCCGCGGACCCGGCGCGGGACGGCGACGACGGCGGTCGCCGGCGACGGCGCGGAGGGCGGCGGTGGCGGCGGCCTGCCGCGGCGGCGGGGTCGGGCGCGCAGGCGCGGGGCGACGGGCGGCGGCTCGGGCGAGCGGGCCCGCGGGGGCCGGCTGCGGGCTCGGGCGGGCCCCCGGCGGCGAAGTGGGCGCGGAGGGCGGCGGCCAACGGGGACGTGACACGTGGCAGCGGCGGGGCGGTCCGGACACGGCCGGCCGGCAGGTTTTTGTTCGGCGGCGGCGTGGGAAATGGATCTAGGGTTAGGGTGGTTTTGCCCGTGATTTGAGGAGGGGGAAGGCCTTTTTATATGTAGGAGGAGCTAGGAGGCTCCAAATGGAGAGCGGTTTTCGGCCACGCGATCGTGATCGAACGGCGGAGGACATGGGAGTGTCTTAGATGGGTTATTGGGCTGTTTTGAAGGGGTGTTGGGCTGCAACACACACGAGGCCTTCACGGTTACCCGGTTAACCGTTGGAGTACCAAACGAACTCCGATTGACCCGAAACTTGACAGGCGGTCTTCCGGTGCTATACCGAGGCCACATGTCAAACCTCGGTCCATTCCGAGAATGTTTAATACCCGCTCATGAAGAAATGTAAAAGGGGACGCCGGGGAACATAGGAGCGCCGGATTGCAAAACGGACAACGGGGAAAATGCTCGGATTTATGAGACGAACACGTATGCGAATGCGATGCACATGATGACATGATATGAAATGCATGACATGACCAAAATACACAACGAAGGGAAAACCCAACCACGAAGGAAATATTATATCACAATGCCGAAAATGGCAAGAGTTGGATTACAAATATGGCAAGTTACAACCGGGGCGTTACAGATCCGAAGGCAAGATCTTTGCTGCCAAGAATGGATCCTTTATAGAGAAAGAGTTTCTCTCGAAAGAAGAAAGTGGGAGGAAAGTAGAACTTGATGAAGTGTTACCTCTTGAACCGGAAAATGGCGAAACTCATGAAAACGTTCCTGAGGTGCCTGCACCGACTAGAGAGGAAAATAATGATAATGATCAAGATACTTCTAATCAAGCTCCTACTGAAATTCGAAGATCCACAAGGACACGTTCCGCACCAGAGTGGTACGGCAACCCTGTCTTGGAAATCATGTTGTTAGACAACAGTGAACCTTCGAACTATGAGGAAGCAATGGCGGGCCCGGATTCCGACAAATGGCTGGAAGCCATGAAATCCGAGATACGATCCATGTATGAAAACGAAGTATGGACTTTGACTGACTTGCCCGTTGAGCGGCGAGCCATAGAAAATAAATGGATCTTTAAGAAGAAGACAGACGCGGATGGTAATGTGACCATCTATAAAGCTCGGCTTGTCGCTAAGGGTTATTGACAAGTTCAAGGAATTGACTACGATGAGACTTTCTCACCGGTAGCGAAGCTGAAGTCCGTCCGAATCATGTTAGCAATTGCCGCATTCTACGATTATGAAATATGGCAAATGGACGTCAAAACGGCATTCCTTAATGGTTTCCTTAAGGAAGAATTGTATATGATGCAGCCGGAAGGTTTTGTCGATCCTAAGAATGCTGACAAGGTGTGCAAGCTCCAACGCTCGATTTATGGGCTGGTGCAAGCATCTCAGAGTTGGAACATTCGCTTTGATGAGATGATCAATGCATTTGGGTTTACGCAGACTTATGGAGAAGCCTGCGTTTACAAGAAAGTGAGTGGGAGCTCTGTAGCATTTCTCATACTATATGTAGACGACATACTTTTGATGGGAAATAATATAGAACTCTTGGACAGCATTAAGGCCTACTTGAATAAGAGTTTTTCAATGAAGGACCTTGGAGAAGCTGCTTATATATTAGGCATCAAGATCTATAGAGATAGATCGAGATGCCTCATAGGTCTTTCACAAAGCACATACCTTGATAAGATATTGAAGAAGTTCAATATGGATCAATCTAAGAAAGGGTTCTTACCTGTGTTACAAGGTGTGAAATTGAGCTCAGCTCAATGTCCGACCACGGCAGAAGATATAGAAGAGATGAGTGTCATCCCCTATGCCTCAACCATAGGGTCTATTATGTATGCCATGCTGTGTACCAGACCTGATGTAAACCTTGCCGTAAGTTTGGTAGGAAGGTGCCAAAGTAATCCCGGCAAGGAACACTGGACAGCGGTCAAGAATATCCTGAAGTACCTGAAAAGGACTAAGGAAATGTTTCTCGTTTATGGAGGTGACGAAGAGCTCGTCGTAAAGGGTTACGTCAACGCTAGTTTCGACATAGATCTAGATGACTCTAAGTCACAAACCGAATATGTGTATATTTTGAATGGTGGGGCAGTAAGCTGGTGCAGTTGCAAGCAGAGCGTTGTGGCGGGATCTACATGTGAAGCGGAGTACATGGCAGCCTCGGAGGCAGCACATGAAGCAATTTGGGTGAAGGAGTTCATCACCGACCTCGGAGTCATACCCAATGCGTCGGGGCCAATCAAACTCTTCTGTGACAACACTGGAGCTATTGCACTTGCCAAGGAGCCCAGGTTTCACAAGAAGACCAGGCACATCAAGCGTCGCTTCAACTCCATTCGTGAAAATGTTCAAGATGGAGACATAGAAATTTGTAAAGTGCACACGGATCTGAATGTCGCAGATCCGTTGACTAAACCTCTCCCTAAGGCAAAACATGATCAGCACCAGAACTCTATGGGTGTTCGATTCATCACAATGTAACTAGATTATTGACTCTAGTGCAAGTGGGAGACTGTTGGAAATATGCCCTAGAGGCAATAATAAAAGCATTATTATTATATTTCCTTGTTCATGATAATTGTCTTTATTCGTGCTATAATTGTGTTATCCGGAAATCGTAATACATGTGTGAATAATAGACAACAACGTGTCCCTAGTAAGCCTCTAGTTGACTAGCTCGTTGATCAACAGATAGTCATGGTTTCCTGACTATGGGCATTGGATGTCAATGATAACGAGATCACATCATTAGGAGAATGATGTGATGGACAAGACCCAATCCTAAACATAGCATAAGATCGCATAGTTCGTTTGCTAGAGTTTTCCAATGTCAAGTATCCTTTCCTTAGACCATGAGATCGTGTAACTCCCGGATACCGTAGGAGTGCTTTGGGTGTACCAAACTTCACAACGTAACTAGGTGACTATAAAGGTATACTACGGGTATCTCTGAAAGTGTCTGTTGGGTTGACACGGATCGAGACTGGGATTTGTCACTCGGCTTGACGGAGAGGTATCACCGGGCCCTCTCGGTAATGCATCATCATAATGAGCTCAATGTGATCAAAGTGTTTGATCGCGGGATCATGCATTACGGTACGAGAGAAGTGACTTGCCGGTAACGAGATTGAACGAGGTATTGGGATACCGACGATCGAATCTCGGGCAAGTAAAATACTGATTGACAAAGGGAATCGTATACGGGATTAATTGAATCCTCGACATCGTGGTTCATCCGATGAGATCATCGTGGAGCATGTGGGAGCCAACATGGGTATCCAGATCCCGCTGTTGGTTATTGCCCGAGAGCCGTCTCGGTCATGTCTGCATGTCTCCCGAACCCGTAGGGTCTACACACTTAAGGTTCGGTGATGCTAGGGTTGTGAAGATATGTATATGCAGTAACCCGAATGTTGTTCGGAGTCCCGGATGAGATCCCGGACGTCACGAGGAGTTTCAGAATGGTCCGGAGGTAAAGAATTATATATAGAAAGTGCTGTTTTGGCCATCGGGACAAGTTTCGGGGTTATCGGTATTGTACCGGGACCACCGGAGGGTCCCGGGGGGTCCACCGGGTGGGGCCACCTGCCTCGGGGGGCCACATGGGCTCTAGGGGTGCGCCTTGGACTTCATGGGCCAAGGGGAACCAGCCCCTAGAGGCCCATGCGCCTAGAGGGGGGGAAACCCTAAAGAGGGGGGCGCCCCCTTGCTTGGGGGGCAAGCCCCACCCTTGGCCGCCGCCCCCCTAGGAGATTCCATCTCCTAGGGCCGGCGCCCCCCACAAGGGACTATATAAAGGGGGGAGGGGAGGGGGCAGCGCACCCTTGCTCCTGGCGCCTCCCTCTCCCTCCCCAACACCTCCTCCTCCTCCGTTGAGCACAGCGAAGCCCTGCCGGAGTACTGCAGCTCCACCATCACCACGCCGTCGTGCTGCTGCTGGAGCCTTCTTCCCCAACCTCTCCTTTGCCTTGTTGGATCAAGAAGAAGGAGACTTCACGCTGACCGTACGTGTGTTGAACGCAGAGGTGCCGTCCTTTCGGTGCTAGGATCTCCGGTGATTTGGATCACGTCGTGTACGACTACCTCATCCCCGTTCGTTGAACGCTTCCGCTCGCGATCTACAAAGTAGTATGTAGATGCAATCTCCCTCCCATGACTCTTTGCTTAGATGAACTCGTAGATGGATCTTGGTGAAACCGTAGGAAAATTTTTAATTTTCTGCAACGTTCCCCAACATCCACGACGGGCTGTCGGCGCGGCCCACGGGCGGTGGGCCCCTTCGGGCAGAGAGACACCCGAAGGCGGCCAGGCCTCCCCCACTCGGCCGGAGACATGGCCGGCTTCCCAAAGCCGGCTTGGCCCCTCCCTCAAAGGAGGCGCCCCATTAAGGAGACAAGACGAGGTGAGGCTACAGCGATCGCCCGCCAGGCGGCGGCACTGTAGCCACGCTTACCTCGACAAAGCCCTCATCATTAGGATTGAGGCAACAGTAACAAGCCACCGACAAGGCCCTCGGTAGTGGGGCCAGCCTGTCGACCAAGGAGCCGGCAGCCGGCGGGCCCCAGCAGCCGACGCAGAAGCCGGCAAGCGTAGACACTGACGGCTAGGGCCCACGCCCAGCCGGATTACCATTGTACCCCCGGGGGGTATGCCTATATAAGCCCCCCAGGGCACCCATGCAAAGGGTTGATCTCATCTAGGTTTGGACACTCCATAGAGAGAAGAGGAGAGCTAGCCGTGCCCTTCTTCTTCCTCTCGCCGAACAGCTCAAGGAGCATCTTGTAGCCACTTGTTCATCTAGTGATCATTCGGAGACCCCGCAGAGCAGCAGTAGGGGTGTTATCTCCATGGAGAGCCCCGAAGCTGGGTAAGATTCGCCGGCGTGCATGTCTTCGCCTCATCCTGCTTCCAGGCACCAGTGGCATCTTACTGGCTCCCACACAGATAAGCCACCCGTTGGCATATGTCGCACCTACCACCCGACATTTGGCGCCCACCATGGGGCCAGGTGCACCGTCGTCCGGAGACCTGTTCTGGACGGGAACTCTCTTCCTCCCCAGCGAGCGTAGCCAGCCCGGCACGCCCGACGGCGCTTGCCACGACGCACTCTAAGGCATCGCCAACGTCTGCGCAGCAAGCGGCCTCGCTGATCTCCTTGGCGAGGCCCGCCTCTCCAACGAGCCCGCCTCTGACGCGGGCACCGACCACCTCGTCGACCTCCTCAGCCAGCTCCACGTCTCTAGCGAGCCTGCTGCGGACCAGGAGTCCGTTGGCTCCACCGACCCGATGCCTGTCGACCCCGGCACGGCCTCGCTTGACGCTTTCCCCACCGACGTCGTGATCTACGACGACCCACTTCCCCGAGCCGATGGCTGCGACGCTGCCACCACCGAGGTGATGGTCATCAGCCACGGCGGCGCCTCTGGCGAAAACGCCCACGACGCCCTGCAAGCGGCGACCCACGACTTGTCCGTCCCCCTCCCGGCTGATGCCGACGCCGAAGCACTGGAGGCTCGCCGCCTCGCCCTCCTTGCGGAGGGCCGGAAGTTGGCTTCCATGAGACGCCTCACCGAGGCCCATCAGCGCGAAGTCGATCGCGCCGCCTTTGGTACGCCACCTCCTGGCAGGCCGAGCCGAGCCGGCGTTGTCAGACAGCGCGGCGCTGCCATCGCCGACATGCTTGGAGTCGACCGCCCAGTCTACGCCACCTCGCTCGAGAACCTGCGCGCCGCCCAGGCAGCCGTAGACGAGTTGGACGGACTGGGGGCTGAAGAGCTCCCCCACATGACCAAACGCATCTAGCAGCTGATCGATGCAGCCACGCGGCGGCACGAAGCCGACGCCGGCGCGGAAAGCCCTCCCCCGCGCCGAGAACACGGCGCGACGTCCCGGATGCCGACTGCGGGTAGAACCCGCGCGCGACAAGAGAAAGAGCCGGCTGCCAGCCGAAGCCGAACCCGGATCTCCATCGAGCGAGACGCAGAAGGCCGCCCTCGAGCCGTGGAGCGGCGGGGCAACCCGCCTCCGTCTCCGCCCCGTGGGGAGAGATACCCCACCCCACCGCTTGTCACGCATCCGACTCTCAGTGGCCGACTAGGTCGCCGCGAAGGAGTCGGCGAGAACGACGCCCGCCATCGGATCGACCGCCTAGCGCGATCCCTGGCCCTGGAGGAAGAAGACGATGTCCGCCCGCCTTGCTTCGGTCCCCGCATCCGCGACGAGCCCTTCCCCAAAGAGTTCTCGCTTCCAAGAGACACGCCCAAATACAACGGCTCCGTGAGTCCGGAAGATTGGTTGATCGACTACTCCACCGCGGTACGCATCGCGAACGGCAACAGGTGCGTTGCCGTGAAGTACGTGCCCCTCATGCTCCAAGGCACGGCGCGGACCTGGCTTAACAGCCTCAAGCCATACAACATCAACAGCTGGCTAGACTTCACCGAAGCCTTCGTCCGCAACTTCACCAGCACCTACAAGCGGGCTCCTAAGCCCAAACAACTCTCCTTGTGCGTGCAAGGCCCCGCCGAGTCCACTCGTGACTACTTCACGCGTTGGGCCGAGCTCCGCAACTCTTGTGAAGGGGTGCACGAGGTGCAAGCCATAGAATACTTCACTTCTGGATGCCGAGAAGGCACCCTTCTCAAGCACAAGCTCCTCTGCGACAAGCCAACCACCCTCGATAAGCTTCTGGTCATAGCAGACAAGTATGCCACTGCCGACTCCTCAATGAAGACCGAACTTCGGGTAGACGCGTCCGGGAAGGTACTCAACCCGGCGCCCAAGACGCCAGCTGGGGACTCAGGCAGACACCCGTACCAGAACGACCACAAGCGCAAGGGCCCCGTGCCGCCCTCCACCAGTCGGCAGGTGGCCACGGTCGAGGGCGAGCAGCCCGAAGGGCGGCCCGCTCCCAAGAAGCAGGAAGGCGGCAAGCCGGCTTGGCATCCGGCCTTCTCCTACGAGCAAACTCTCGACGCCCCATGCAAGTTCCACAGCGGCGCGAAGCCATCCAACCACACAACCCGGAAGTGCCACTGGCTCACCCGAATCTCCAAGGGCGAAGGGCTCGCGCCGCCTCCACCTGCTAGTCCGCCGCCTCCGGCTCCGCAGCAGCCGGCCGCTCGGCCAGCAGTCAGAGCCGTGCACGATGAGTTCCCCGACAAGCATGCCGCCTATGTCATCTTTACAAGCCAGCCTGAAGACCGGCGCAGCAGGAGCCGGGAGCACCAGGAAGTCAACGCGGTCGCCGCCAACCCCTCCGAGCACATGCACTGGTCAGAAAAGCCTATCAGCTGGAGCCGGGCTGACCACCCAGAGGTGATGCCATCTCCCGGCTCTTACGCGCTAGTTCTGGATGCCACCCTTGCAACGGATAGACGCGCCGCCCGTTTCTCCCGCGTGCTGATAGACGGCGGGAGCAGCATCAACATCCTGTACCGTGACACCCTGGAGAAGCTCAACGTCAAGACGAAGCAGCTCATGCCTACCCAGACTGTGTTCCATGGCATTGTACCCGGCTTGTCCTGCGCCCCCATTGGCAAGATCAAGATTGATGTCCTTTTTGGGGACAAGGATCACTTCCGCAGGGAAGCGATCTGGTTTGAAGTGGTGGAACTTGAGAGCCCCTACCATGCACTACTTGGCCGCCCTGCCTTGGCCAAGTTCATGGCTGTTCCCCACTATGTTTACCTCAAGATGAAGATGCCGAGCACCAAGGGCATCATCACCATAGCCGGCGATTACAAAAAATCCTCTGAGTGCGCGGCAGCCAGCAGCCGGCTGGCCGAGTCCCTTGTGATTGCCGAAGAGAAGAAGATGTTGGATCGAGTCATGGCCATGGTCGGCAAGCAGCCGGCCCTGTCCCCCGACCCCAAAGAATGCGATGCCCAAGGTTCCGTCCAGCCGGCCAAGGAAACAAAGAAGATACCTCTCGACCCCGAGCACCCAGAAAGGTTTGCCGTCATTGGGGAAAACCTAAGCAGCAAATAGGAAGGCGAGCTCGCCGATTTCCTCCGTGAGAATCGGGACATCTTTGCATGGTCCCCAAAGGACATTCCGGGTGTTCCGAAGGAATTCGCCGAGCACAAGCTACACGTCCGAGAAGGTGCAAAACCAGTCAAACAACCCCTCTGCCGACCGTCGGAGGAAAAAAGAAGGATTGTAGGAGAAGAGATAGCCCAGCTTCTGGCTGCCGGCTTTATCATGGAAGTTTTCTTTCCGGAGTGGCTCGCCAACCCGGTCCTCATGCTGAAGAAGAACAACAAGTGGTGCATGTGTATAGACTACACAAGCCTCAACAAGGCCTGCCCCAAAGATCCTTTCGCCTTGCCAAGGATAGATCAAGTGATAGACTCCACAGCCGGATGCGAGCTATTGAGTTTCTTGGATGCTTACTCCGGATACCACCAAATAAAGTTAGATCCGGCTGACCGCCAGAAGACCGCCTTCATCACACCGTTCGGAGCCTTCTGCTACCTGACTATGACATTCGGCTTAAGGAATGCCGGTGCCACCTTTCAGCGTTGCATGCAGAAGTGCCTCCTCAAGCAGCTCGGTAGAAATGCCCACGTCTACGTGGACGACATAGTGGTGAAGACGGAGAAGCGCGGCACCCTGCTGGAAGACCTCAAGGAAACATTTGAGAACCTGCGCCGATTCCGGATCAAGCTCAACCCCGAAAAGTGCATGTTCGGAGTGCCAGCCGGCCAGCTCCTAGGCTTCCTGGTCTCCGAACGCGGCATCGAGTGCAACCCAGTGAAGATCAAGGCCACTGAGAGAATGGCGATTCCTACCAAGCTGCGAGACGTCCAGAAGTTTACCGGGTGCTTGGCTTCCCTGAACCGCTTCATCAGCCGGCTTGGAGAGAAGGCTCTCCCCCTCTACCGCCTCATGAAGAAGACCACTCACTTCGAGTGGAACGACCAAGCCGACCAAGCTTTTCACGAGCTGAAGAAGATGCTGGCCACGCCGCCTGTCCTGGCGGCGCCGACTGAGAAAGATCCCATGCTCCTTTACATAGCTGCAACTAGCCGGGTGGCCGGCACCGTCATCGTAATCCAGCGCCCAGAAGAGGGCCAAGCCCAGCCGGTCCAGAGGCCGGTGTATTATTTGAGTGAGGTGTTGTCTACCTCGAAGCAGAACTACCCGCACTACCAGAAGATGTGCTACGGCGTGTACTTTGCCGCCAAGAAGCTGAAGCCCTACTTCCAAGAGCACCCCATCACGGTCGTATGCACCGCCCCGCTGGCCGAGATCATAGGCAGCCGGGATGCATACGGCCGGGTGGCGAAATGGGCCATTGAGCTAGCCCCTTACATGATCTTCTACCAGCCTCGCACCGCCATCAAGTCCCAAGCATTGGCCGACTTCCTCGTCGACTGGGCCGAGACCCAGTACCTGCCGCCGGCTCCCAGCTCCACTCACTGGCGCCTGCACTTCGACGGGTCCAAGATGCGCACCGGCTTGGGAGCCGGCGTCATTCTCACCTCTCCCAAAGGCGACAAGCTCAGATACACGCTGCAAATTCACTTTGCCGCCTCCAACAACATGGCCGAGTACGAGGCGCTCGTACACGGGCTCCGGCTTGCCAAAGAGCTCGGCATACGCCGGATCCTGTGTTACGGCGACTCGGACTTGGTAGTCCAGCAATCATCCGGGGACTGGGACGCCAAGGACGCAAACATGGCAAGCTACCGCTTTCTCATTCAGCAGATCAGTGGGTACTTTGAAGGATGCGAGTTCCTCCACGTACCACGAGCCGACAACGAGCCAGCAGATACCCTGGCCCGAATAGGCTCCACTCGGCAGGCAATACCAACCGGCGTCTCTCTGCAACGCCTCCTCAAGCCATCTATCAAGCCGTCTCCAGAGTCTGATTCCATCTTCGTGCCGCCTAGCCCCGATGCAGCCGGATCCGGCTTGAAGAACCAAGCAGGCGGCCCGGGGACGTCGATAGGCGGCCCGGGGACTTCGATAGGCGGCTCGGGGACTTCCATAGTTGCACCCGACCCGGGGACTTCTGAACCCGGCTCGGGGACTGCGGTAGTCGGCCCGGGGACTGCACCAACACAACAGGCGGCGGCCGACTCCAGCATTTCACAACCCAGCCCGCCCACCCTGGTCGCAGTAGCCGTGTTGGCAGTAGAGGAAGTCACAGCTCCATCATGGGCCTAGCCCATCCTCAACTTCCTAATAAACCAAGAACTGTCGGCTGATGAGACAGAGGCAAGACAAGTCCAACGTCGAGTCAGAGCATACACAATCGTCAACAGAGAGCTCGTCAGGCGCAGCGTCACTGGAGTCTTCCGGCGATGCATCGAGCAAGAGAAGGGCATAGCAATCCTCAGAGACATCCACCAAGGTGAATGCGGCCACCATGCGGCCTCAAGATCACTCGTCGCCAAAGCTTTCCGCCATGGATTCTTTTGGCTGACTGCTTTGGACGACGCCAAGGAGTTGGTCAAACATTGCAAAGGGTGCCAAGTCTTCGGTTCCAAGCAACACCTACCGGCTTCGGCACTCAAGACCATTCCCCTCACTTGGCCCTTTGCCGTTTGGGGACTGGACATGGTGGGCCCATGCAAGACAGCGCGTGGCAGCCTGACACATCTGCTTGTCGCTGTGGACAAATTCACCAAGTGGATTGAAGCAAAGCCGATCAAGAAGCTGAATGGGCGATTGCCGTGACATTCATCGCAGATATTACAACTTGGTACGGTGTGCCACACAGCATCATCACCGACAATGGCACGAATTTCGCCAAGGGAGCTTTGGCACGTTTCTGCGCGACGCAGGGCATCCGACTGGACTTAGCGTCCATTGCCCACCCGCAGTCAAACGGCCAAGTCGAGTGAGCCAACGGCCTCATCCTTTCCGGCATCAAGCCCCGACTGGTCGTGCCACTGGAGCGTTCGGCCGGCTGCTGGCTCGATGAGCTGTCGGCCGTCCTCTGGAGTCTGCGCACTACCCCAAACAAGTCAACCGGCTTCACTCCTTTCTTCCTTGTGTATGGTGCCGAGACGGTCATCCCAACCGACATCGAATTCGACTCGCCTCGGGTGACCATGTATGTAACGCCCCGGACACACCCGCCGGTGGTCGTTACTCCTGGCGGGATTTAGACTGGCCCCACAGATCAATACTAGTCTTTTCTGCGCACTTTGTCCTCACTCGTGCGCACCCGGGAGCAACTTCCCGGTCGGTCACCCATCCTGACACTACTCCAAGCTGAGCACGCTTAACTTTGGAGTTCTGTCCGAATGGGCTCCCGGAAAAGAAGGAATTCCTTATTGATATGAGTAGTCTATCATCACTAATAAGCCAGGCTATCACATACACCCCCACTCAGAGGAATCGACGTCCTCGTCGGGCCACAGGAACGTTCCCTGTTGGCACAAACGTCTGTGCTTCTAGTCCGGTACATGTGCCATGCCGGGTGCCACGACGGGTCACAAACGTCATGAACAACATGACCACGCACCTGTCCGCAACCATCCATGTAACCGCGAGGGTCGGCTCTGATACCAACTTGTAACGCCCCGGACACACCCGCCGGTGGTCGTTACTCCTGGCGGGATTTAGACTGGCCCCACAGATCAATACTAGTCTTTTCTGCGCACTTTGTCCTCACTCGTGCGCACCCGGGAGCAACTTCCCGGTCGGTCACCCATCCTGACACTACTCCAAGCTGAGCACGCTTAACTTTGGAGTTCTGTCCGAATGGGCTCCCGGAAAAGAAGGAATTCCTTATTGATATGAGTAGTCTATCATCCCTAATAAGCCAGGCTATCACAATGTACACGGAGGCGGAGGCCAAGGAAGCACGAGAAGACGGCGTCGACCTGCTGGAAGAAAGCCGGCTGTTAGCCCTCGGCCGGTCCGCCATCTACCAACAGGGTTTGCGCCACTACCACAGCCGGAAGGTCAAGCCAAGATCTTTCCAAGAGGGCGACCTTGTGCTCCGGCTGATCCAGCGAACAGCCGACCAGCACAAGCTCTCGGCCCCTTGGGAAGGCCCCTTCGTCATCAGCAGAGCGCTAGGAAATGACTCCTACTACCTGATCGACGCACAGAAGCCGAAGGCACGAAAGAAAGACGACTCCGGCAAGGAATCTAAACGACCATGGAACGCCAACCTCCTTCGAAGATTTTACAGTTGAAACGCAGTATGTATCACGCCAACTTTTGTACTAAGTACGAGACAATAGGCCCCCCGAGGAGAGCTCGGGGACTGCCATCTTTTATCTATGAATGAAAAGTATCATGCTTATGATTATGTCATTACATTCACTTTCCTCGTCCGGCACCGGGCTCGACTAGTCGGCCCGGGGACTGGCCGCCTCGAGTTATATTAGAAGTCCTACCTGCGGTCAGACAAGTAGCGTGTCGGCACCCAAGCCTTCTCTTGCCAAAAGTCGCAGTTCAAAGAACCGGCTGTCCGGCTGGCAAGAGTTAAAGGCAGGAAAGGACGCCCACACGAAAAACGGCTAGGGACCAACGGACTAATATAACGAAAGCCGGTTTTTTCTGCCACCACCGACCGACTACCTGAGTAGCCGGCCGGCCGGTTTCCATTCACCTCGCTACAATCTAAGAAAGCTCGAGTACTTGCCTTCCCCAACAAACAGCCAAGTCCTTCCCTAGCCACAGACCGCAGAGCAGCTGCCGGCTAGGAAGGCAGCAGCCAGGGGAAGGCGGCAAAGGAAACAGCCTAAGGATAAAAAGCATACAAGAATGGAAGCCAAACACATGCATGATTATATTTACACCAAGAGACCTTTGAAAGGCCAGCATTCAACATAGTTTGAATACACCCCTAGTGGGTGGAACTGCGCAAGCTTAATAAAAATTGTTCAAAGAGTAACAAGCAGGAAAAGCAAGGACGGCAGATTAAGCCAAGGGAACGACTGGCGAGTCGGGCAGGTCGGTAGAGACGGAAGCGCCGGCTGGAGGAGTGGCCGGCTGATGAACCTCGGCATGATCACCGCCTCCCGCATAGGGCGCGCCAACACGCGCCTCGTTGCTGGAGGAACGGTCATGCTGAGGCTGGCCGGTTGCTTCACCGGCTGGCTCGACGTCTTCGCCTTCCTCTCCTTCTTCGTCTTCACCTTCATCGCTGGAGGCGATCTCCTCCGCCGAGTCTTCACCTTCCGTCGGGTTCAGCCCGAACCACTCCTCCGGCTGGGCGACGCTGTTGTTATCCACCTCAGGAGCGAAGACGCTGGTGTCGGTATACTCGGCAAGGGCCGAAGCACGCTGGATGATAGCCGGCCGCACCCCCACCAGCTCTTCGTCAGCCTACTCCTGCCAAGTCCTCAGCTGTTCCAAGTTCAGCCTAGGATACCAGGCCCGGACGAACTCCAACGCCCGCCTGGCACCGGATCGAGCAGCGGAAGCCTTCCAGGCCTCAAAGCGGCCGACTGCCACCTCCAGCCAGTCGGTGGTCCGGCTCGGGGTGTGGGGAATCACTTCGCCTGGCGAGAGGGCGGCCAGCACTTGCGCCCCGGCGTGCTAGAGGCGGCGGAGCATGCGGTGTGCCGGCTGCAGCCGGGCTTGGATCGCCAAGAGCTGCTCCTCAAATGTCCGGCTCGCGTCCGGCGCAATCTTAACCCCCGCCTGCCGGCGTGCCTCGCGGTGGGCCTCGATGGTCTGAGTGGCAACGACAGAGTAGCCGGGGAAGTAGTCTGCACAAAGAACAAAAAGGATGACACGCACAAATCAGAAGACAAATCAGAGGGCAAGAGGCAAGCAAGGACTGAGGAAGGCGGCTTACCATCGATCAGATCCTCAACCCGGCCATAGCCCTCGCTCAGCGCTTGTTTCGCCTCGGCCCAGCCCGCCGCTTCGGTCTCAAACTCAGCTTTGAGGGCGGTCTCGCTGTCCTGCGCCTTCTTCAGGGCCGCCTTGTGGCTCTCCTCCTGGTCAGCCAATTTCTTGGCCAGGCGGTCACGCTCCAGGATTAAGGCATTGCACTCGGCCTCCTTAGCGCGAAGGGCGGTCTGGGCCCCGCCAAGCTGCTCCCTCAAGTCAGCATTGGCCCCTGCAAGCATAAAGACAAGGGAGAAATAATAAGGAAGAAGTCGTCGGGGAAGATCCGACCCGACTGCTTAGCAGTCGGCCCGGATCTCGGGGACTACACCCAGTGGGTGCGCTGACGCGCCCCCACAGGATATGAGCGAAACAAAACACGCACTCCGGCTGTTGGTCAGGTCCTCGGTTTTCTAGCGCAGCTCCTGAGCCTGGGAGTTGAAGGCAACAGCGCGGTGGTTATGGTACTCCTGGAAGATCAGACAGGATGTGAGAATAAGATAGCTGTCAGGACCTAGTAAGTTCCAAGCCGCCTGCTCAGCAGCCGACTCGGAACTCGGGGACTACACCCAGTGGGTGCACTGACGCGCCCCCATGGAAGAAATCAAAAAAGCAAAACGACCAAGGCCAGAAGACTCACCCGGACGGCAGCCCGTGTCACGAGGAAATCTTGGGTATATCGCTGCAGCGCGACGGCGTGGGCCTGAAGCCGGCTCCGGACCTCCTGGGCCGCCGCGTTCAGCTCAGCCGTCCCCCTGCTGGGCGTCCACTCGGACGTGCTGGAGCTGGCCGCCTCTAGGGCCTCCGCCGTCCGGCTTGCGCCCGCAGCCCTGTGCGTCTCCGGCACAGGGGTAGCTTCTCCCGCACGCCGGTGAGATGCCAGCTGCACCTCAAGGCCGGCTCGCTCCCAGCCGGTTGCTCCGGCTCCGCAGCCGGTTGGCCGCTCTGGCCCGCTCCAGTCGGCGCCGTCCGCGGCGCCTCCTCCACGAAGACCACGTCATCCTCCCTCCTCTCCGTCTCCGACCGGCCGCGATCGGCTTCCTCTGGCGGAGGCACGGGGATGTCGGGGGCCACGGTGCGGAGGGGAATGACGAGCTGTGGAGACTGGTCGCGCGAGGCCTCAGCCTCCCTCTCCGCAGCCGCCGCCTCCGCCTGGGTTTTGGCCGCCACGTCGGCCTGCTCCTTCGCCGCCTGGGCGGCCCTTCGCTCCGACGCCTCCCGCTCCTCCCGCGCCTCCTGCGCGTTCCGCTCTATGGCCGCCATGAGGTCAGCGTGGGGATCCACGCGGCGGGAGCTCGAAGACCCTCCAGCCGATTCAATCACAGAGCCGGCGGGACCCCGCTCGAGGGAAAGCGGCGCCCTGGCCGGTTAGCCAAGAAAGAGTTTAGAAGAGCTTCAAATCGAAGAACACGACAAGAATACAAGACGCTTAACACTTACGCCGAAACCGCCTGTGGCTGCTTCACCACCTTCTGGAAGCGGGCCGCCTTCGCGGCCGCTTCATCCCGCTTGGTCGCCGCAGCGGTGCCCCTGGCCTTCTTAGGCCGGCTGCCGAAGTAGGTCGACACGGCCCGGCGCTTCGGCGCGCCGCCACGGGCAGCCGGCGCGGCAGAGGGACCCGCGCCTTGATGATCCGGCGCCGGCTGGCGATGCGGGACGTCTTCGACCTCGTCATCGTCTGCCCAGTCCTTGAGGCCGGCCCCGAACCCCGCGCCGCCTACCTCGCCGCCGTCCCCCATGACAGCATCTTCCATGGCGGCCACTCCAAGATCCGGATCGTCGACATCATCCACCGTACGGTCAGGGAGGAACTGGCGCTCTACCCCTGCGGCTCCGGCCGCCGGCAGAAGAAGGGGGTTCTGCAGAAAACAAGCCAGCTAATCAGAAGCCGGCCATCATGAGGCCGACTACAAAAAGAAAAAGAAAAGAAGGAAAACTTACAGCAGGCGGAGGGTTGGCGCGAGAATATGGCTCCTTGCCGTACCGCCAATTCTCGGCGAGCTTGCAGTTGGAGATGTAGTTCACCATGTAAGACACCTCGACGTGAGGCATCTCCCTAGTGCTAAGCCGGCAGGGGTCGAAGCGGCCGCTCATCTGGCAGATCATGTGAGGCTGGCCTTGGAGCGGAAGGACCCGGCATTCCACGAAGGCGGCCACGAGGTCGGCTCCGACCAGGCCCTCCGACTAGGTCATCACCCGGAGTCGGGCGATGGCGGCGTTCCCGGCCGGAGACAGCGTCCTGGCCCGGAAGCTCCATGAGGGTGGCCTCACGGCCGGCGGGCCGGCTACGTAAGCCGGCAGGTTGACAAAGTCGCCTTGCGGGGCGACGTTCCTCACATAAAAGTAGGACTTCTGCCAAAGCTTCACCGACTGGATCAGCGGGATGGACGGGAACGGATTGTTCTCGCCCGTCCGCCTCATGGCGATGAAAGCTCCGCATGGGGCGGGCACGCCCGTGATGACGGTGCCGAGCTTGCATTGGAAAAACTCTCCCCAAAGCTCCAGGGTGGGGAGAACACCAAGAAAGCCCTCGCAGAGGGTGGCAAAGGCCGACGGCAGCATCACTGCGTTGGGGTGAGGTGATGCGGCTGGAGGTGATAGAATTCGAGGAAGGAGCGAAAAAACCCGCTCGCCGGGAGGCCGAAACCGCGCAGGCAGTGCGAGCGGAAGATCACCCGCTCGCCCTCCTCTGGTGCCGGCGAGATCTCCCTCTCCGGCGCGCCGAACCTGCACGTAGCTCTCGCCCGGCAGGCGCCGTGTCCGGCGGAGGAACTCGACGTGGTCTTCATGGACATTGGAGCCGTCCCACGTGCTCAACAACGCCATGGGGGCAGTGCGGCGAGGAACAAGGTGCGGCGGCGGAAACGCGCGCGACCCCGCTGGGGCGGAGCAACGATGAACCCAGAGGCCGACGGCGGAACGGCGTGGCAACGGGGCGCTGCGGCGGTGGAGAGAATGAGAAAGGAAGACGAGAAGGGGTGGAGCGAGGGAGAGCGTGCGAGCCTCTGCCGCTCCCTCTCCTCCCCCTACTTATAGACCCGCGCGGCGGAGCCGAGGAGACGTGGTGTGGGGACGTGGGATTAACTGCGCCCACTCCCCCACGTCCCGCTATAATCGCGCCATAAAGGCGTGGCGAAACCGCTGTGGGAAGGCAAACAGCCCGTTTTGGGCCGCAGAAGATCCGCGCTTGGGCCGAGGCTAGGAGTGGCGGGCCGGGGCCTGCGGCGACGTCCCGTCACGCACGCGCGTTGGCAGGCCTTTTCTACCACGTAGCCCGCGGGAGGCGCGCGGTCAGCGCGCGTGGTGGCCCACGCTCCCGTTTGCAAGACCACGGAGCTTTCCGAAGACGACGTGCATAAGCAGAGCCGGCTCCCAGCTGCCGTTTCCTCAAGATAGGAAGCTGACCGAGCTTCTCGTCCCCTCGTCAACCTCGAAGCTCGACCAGCTTCGGGGACTACTGTCGGAGTAAATGACCACGGGTAGCCTAGCCGGCTCCCCCTGGCACTTCAGAAAAAATTACGAGCCGATCCGGCCTCCAAGAATCCAAGACGTGGGGCCGCCTTCCTCCTGCCGGCTACCCCTCAGGCCGACTATCGGAGGGCGGACCGACCTTAGCCCTCACGAAGAAAGCCGCGGGAGGGCCGGCTTCAAGAAGCCGGCCACGGGAAGGCCGACTCCAAAGAGCCGGCTCCCACAACGCGGTCAAGATCATACCCTCGAAGTCCGCGTCCACATAACGGCGATGGGACGGGGCGTGGCTACAGTAAGGCCTGCCACCCCCGAAACTCGGAGCACGCCTGACACAGTGCGCCGTGCGGTGTAGCCCTGACCCGTCCGGCGCGACACTGTTGCCATGTTGACTATGACGCCATCCACGACGGGCTGTCAGCGCGGCCCATGGGCGGTGGGGCCCTTCGGGCAGAGAGACACCCGAAGGCAGCCAGGCCTCCCCCACTCGGCCCGAGACATGGCCGGCTTCCCAAAGCCGGCTTGGACCCTCCCTCAAAGGAGGCGCCCCATTAAGGAGACAAGACGAGGTGAGGCTACAGCGATCGCCCGCCAGGCGACGGCACTGTAGCCACGCTTACCTCGACAAAGCCCTCATCATCAGGATTGAGGCAACAGTAACCAGCCACCGACAAGGCCCTCGGCAGTGGGGCCAGCCTGTCGACCAAGGAGCCGGCAGCCGGCGGGCCCCAGCAGCCGGCGCAGAAGCCGGCAAGCGTAGACACTGACGGCTAGGGCCCACGCCCAGCCAGATTACCATTGTACCCCGGGGGGTAGGCCTATATAAGCCCCCTGGGGCACCCATGCAAAGGGTTGATCTCATCTAGGTTTGAACATTCCATAGAGAGAAGAGGAGAGCTAGTCGTGCCCTTCTTCTTCCTCTCGCCGAACAGCTCAAGGAGCATCTTGTAGCCACTTGTTCATCTAGTGATCATGTGGAGACCCCGCAGAGCAGCAGTAGGGGTGTTATCTCCACGGAGAGCCTCGAAGCTGGGTAAGATTCGCCGACGTGCATGTCTTCGCCTCATCCCGCTTCCAGGCACCGGCGGCGTCTTACTGGCTCCCACACAGATAAGCCACCCGTTGGCATATATCGCACCTACCACCCGACACCCCCTTTCCTTCTCCCTCTCCTCCTCCCTTTCCCCCTCCTAGTAGGACTAGGAAAGGGGAGTTCTACTCCTACTAGGAGGAGGACTCCTCCTCTCCTGGCGCGCCCCAAGGGCCGGCCGGCCTCCCCCCTTGCTCCTTTATATACGGGGGCAGGGGCACCCTAGGATACACAAGTTGATCATTGATCTCTTAGTCGTGTGCGGTGACCCCCTCCACCATAATCCACCTCGGTCATATCGTTGCAGTGCTTAGGCGAAGCCATGCGCCGGTAGCTTCATCATCACCGTCATCACGCCGTCGTGCTGACGAAGCTCTCCCTCGACACTCAGCTGGATCATGAGTTCGTGGGACGTCACCGGGCCGAACGTGTGCATATCGCGGAGGTGTCATACTTTTGGTGCTAGGATCGGTTGATCGTGAAGACGTACGACTACATCAACCGCGTTGTCATAACGCTTACGCTTTCGGTCTACGAGGGTACGTAGACAACACTCTCCCTTCTCGTTGCTATGCATCACCATGATCTTGCTTGTGCGTAGGATTTTTTTGAAATTACTACGTTTCTCAACACTTCCGCCATAACGACATTCAAGTGCGACTGCGCGGGCGGGGGTGCCAGCTCGTCGTCAAACGCCTCCTCCACCATATGGTCCTCGTCACTGACCTCCGACGAGCAAGCCTCTGTACATTGCACACGATGGACATGCCAGCCGGCCGCAATGTCGGTTAACTCCTGCTTCTGCTCCGTCGACAGACTCTCCCAGATAACTCTAGATCTCTCAGTCATGGCAGACATGGTGCGATACTGTTGGTCGTGACAGGCGAGGAGGCAATGTTTAAATAGCGGGCACCGATCAGGACACATTATGTGGTGTGTCAATGCGGGCGTCAGAGTTGGGTTTTCGGTCTCCATGCCAGTTTAATGCCATCAGTGAACGGACGGGAGCCGGTATGAATGCGGTGCACAGCCATCTAGCCCCGTCCAGTCATGTTCTCGAGAATTGGAACATGCACGGAGACCAAGTGACGCTCTCGGCCTGCGCGGAGCTTCCATGACAGCTTGAGTGGGAGGTCACGTCCGCTCTAGGCATGAATACGGCGCTGACGCTCTGCAATGGTGCTGATTGACATGAATGTGTGGCAACCACTTCGCACGGGAGAAGGCGTGGATGCAGGATAGTTTTTAGTAGGTCCGGATGATGGACGCGTAGGTGACAGTGATCCACACCCGCAAAGCCCCCTGGTTTGCGTCCGGTTTGCGGGAAAATGAACAACCGGACCGCTCCGTGGGTTGATGAGGTACTGCATTGGATGAAAAAATACCTTTGGACAACTCGATTCAAATAGTTACGAACGATTTGAGGGTGATGCCCTAACTGCGGGAATTCAGAATGTTAGTGTCACGAAATCTAACATTTTGTCCCGAAGTGTGGGCAGCAAGTATGAACACTGCTGACGCCCATGTTACACGGTCCCAAGTCCCAACTAATCAAAACGGCCGTTATGCTTTTCATTCATTGTAGTCGATCGGTTGTTTAGGTACATCAGCAATCTGATTTTCATCTTTTTATATGTGAAGAAGGGCCGTGAGAACATCGTCGCTCCGAGGAGCTGCCCACCCGGATTCGAGTCAGAATATTTCTAGTGTAAAAATGCTAAATGACCAGTTGCGTTTTTCACACACAAAAAAACAAAACAAGAAACAATATGTTTTGTGAATGACCCATGAAGGTGCAAAAATCAAATGAAATTGAGAAGTTAGGTGAAATATTTGAAGAACGTTTTTCCTGAATTATTTGTAAATAATTATGTGTTTATTGTATTTGTGTTTGCATTTGTCTTAACGATATCATTGCCCATAGCATTCTTTGGCAACACATAAGCCGTTTGTTTAACCAGGTGGACAGATTATGAGATTATAAAATTTCCAAATTCCTTGATAGATATGCTTTATGTGATATTTGTTTTATTTCTTAGTTTAGCTATTTCTGATTCGAAAGTGTTGTTCTAATCCCGAGCTAATGTGAGCTCGGGTGAACAGAAAAATCAAAAGAAAAATTAAAAAAAATAAAAATTCATTATTTGTGTGAAACATTGGCAAAAGTTTTAATTGTTTACAAATTTTCAACACCAAATGACATTTGTGAAAATCTGGCAAAAACAACAAAATCAAAACTCATTTTTCTGGAAACGAAAGCAAACAATTTGACTAATTGGTTAATTAAAATAATAACATTGCCAGATCAATTAACGTTCGAGGAAACGGTTACATCATGATCGTATGCGGGTTATTCTCAAAATATGAACATCGACGATCACCCCGGTATACAAACAAGCTCCTCCTATCCCGCCCTCACACATGGTCACAACATAGTAAAGGTGCACCCATAAAAAATACATTGTCCAAGACATCGCACACGTGGCGGCTCCAGGAATTTCCTTCCGGGTATTCGTGCGTATTCGTTTCGTCAAAATCATTGTCGTTTTTTGAAAATTGGCACTGTTTTGCCAAAATCAACACTGTTTTGTAAAAATCATTGGTATTCACATGAAGACTCAAGAATACGCCTAGCGCCGCCCTTGGCTCACGGCAACTCTGAAATCGATTAAACAGCCGCAGACCCATGCTGTGTGTCTCCACTCTTATTGCTTCTGTTCCCAAGTGATTTCTCCTCCGGATCGGTTTTTAGCCATGGATTTAAAACATCTGATTGTTGAGTACAGGTCGTGCTCCATAGTTCCATTAAGTTATTATTATTTTCTTTGCTTTCTACAAGTTTTATTAGCTTATACGTGGAAGAGAAGAAAAAAGTTCAACCCCTCCAAAAACAAAATAAAAAACATATTCAGCTTGTTTATCGTTGAAAACAGGACGTAAGGGCGAGACGTGAGGAGCACAAATATCACGAACTGAAAATGCCTTAACATTTTTTTCCAAAAAAAAAGAGAGAGATTGCGTTAACAGGGGCATGTGGATGCATGCACGCGTGGTGGGCATCGATGAAAATACCGACTTTGTTTTGTCGAGTCAATCATCCATTCCCCCTTCCTCCACGAAGAGAAGTGGAAGAAAACAAACGTCAGCGGTTTTATTTATTTCACAAGAGAAAAAGAAGGAAATGCATTTCTTTCGTCAAAGAGGACCAAAAGGCACGATCGCTTCTTGGGGCCGAGAAAAGATATGATCATACGACGCAGTTTTCCAGGCATGTGAACGGAGAAATGCGGTCGCAACATGCCAACAGCAGCTTACCGTGCAAGCCACCGTCTCCACACCACTGGCCGTGCTGCCGTTGCATCCCTAAACTTTTGCAAGTGCCCGGAGAAAGCAGGGATTCGGCTTGCGCCAAATAATAACACGGTTAGGTTAGGTCGGGTTTAGGGTTAGGCTCGCCATGTGCATGATCCCCCAAATTCGGCCACCGCCGAACACCAGCCGCGATGGGCGCAATAATCAGACAGCAGAGTTTGTGCATAATAACTAAACTAAACAGAGCTCATCAGCACCGTCTCTGTCAGCTCAGCTCATCGGCTGCGCTTCTGTCTTTGCTGAATCGAACCTAGCTGTTATTATTCCTTCCCAAGGTGGCAGCTCAGCTCCCCCCTCGCCCTCCTCTTAACTCCCGTCTCTCTCCTCCCTCTCCCTCTCTCTCCAAGCCTAGCGTTTTTCTTGCTCCGTAAAGCTGAAAACTCCTCCGAGTCCAAGAAAAAAGCCACTTTATCTCCTCCCTTCCCCTGCCGGCTCCCTCCGGTCCGGTCCAGACGGTGGTGGTGGGCTCTGCCTCTTCTTGAGGCGCTTCTCCGGCGCATTTGCTGGTCCGCCTCGGGGGCGCTCGGAGCACGGCGGCTGTCGGAGCGGTTGGCGGCGGAGGGGCGTCGATCTCGGCCGGATCTCGGCGAATGCCCGCCGCGGGGCGCTCCGGTGGACCGGGGCAGGTGCGTCTCGCGGATCCAGCTTCTTCTTTCTTGTGTTTTTCACGAGCGCGCTGTTCTTGCCGGCGTTCTTCAGTTCTGTTGCTGTTTCCCATTTCTTTCTTTTTTTCCCCTCCGGATTAATAGCGGGACGGTTTTATTTATCATTTTAAACAAAAATCAATAGTAGTGCTGCTCTTTTTGCTCCGATTTGAAGTTGGCTATGGAAATGACTTCAACCTCGATAGAATGCAAGATGTAATCTCGTAGTCGTAGTAGGTAAAAAGGAAGATATTATGGAACAGAAACTCTGGATATTCACATATTCTCATTATTTTATACTAGTACTATATATGAACAATACTCCGTACAATAAATTCGGCGCTCGTTGCCAACCTCAACTAGGCACGGTGGTCTGGTCCATACCTCCTCCAACTCTCGCACCGTCATATTCTCCCAAATCGGTGCCGCCGGGCACTTACTCCCAGTCATGGCAGGGGCCGCCGAGCACACCTCTAGGCCACCGTCCAGCTCCACTCCCCTTTCTGCTGCATTGGGCCGGAGGGGAGATCCCAGTCCCACCAGGACTGATTTCTACTTGGTGAGAAATCCCCAGCTTGCTTGGGTAGTTCTAGTTTAGCAAATAAATCCAGTTCTTTGTCCCGGGAAGTGTGAAGAACGCGTCCATAGTTAGGATTCGGTTTGCCTTTTTATCGCTTCGT
The DNA here is from genome assembly GCA_032464435.1 of Aegilops umbellulata. NCBI lineage: Eukaryota > Viridiplantae > Streptophyta > Magnoliopsida > Poales > Poaceae > Aegilops > Aegilops umbellulata. The sequence goes on from CP136060.1 coordinate 296,835,449, forward strand.
CCTAATATCAGTGGAGATCCTACGGTCTGATCCCATGGGCCAGGACTAGTTCGGTTCGGGATGCGAGTCCATACCTCTGTTGCTGCTGTTCTGTATATCTGATGTTCTTGCCTTACTATCAGTTATACGGAGTACATGCCAGCGTTCTTGCTTTACTAATTTCTGCATGTTTCTACATCCAGCTTTTATCAGCTTATTAGAGGATAATAGCTTGAAATTGTACATGACCTCAAACATTTTGCACTTTTTTTTTGTCATTCAGGCCAACATTATGATGGGGAGGAGGAAGTTGCAAGCGGTGACCTTGGCGATCTTGTGTTTCTGGTCATCTGCTGGAGCACAAACAGTGGATTTCAAGCCTGCCGACAACTACCTGGTTGACTGTGGGTCTGCCAAGGGCACGACGGTTCTCGGGAGGGACTTCGCTGCCGATGGGGCATCTCCGGTGACAGTATCAACCTCCCAAGATATTCTTGCCGGCACCTCGGCCAACGGGGTGTCCTCGTTTGACAACCCGCTGCTTTACCAGACCGCCCGCATCTTCACGAGCCCATCATCCTATACTTTTCCGATCCAGAAGCAGGGGCGGCATTTTGTTCGTCTCTACTTCTACCCCTTCATCTACCAGAGTTATGATCTCTCCACTGCCAAGTTCACTGTGTCGACCCAAGATGTGCTCCTGCTTAGTGATTTCCAGCAGCCAGACAAGACGGCCCCGCTGTTCAAGGAATACTCTTTGAACATCACCCGTGACCAGCTTGTCATTTCCTTCAAGCCGTCAAACGGAATTGCATTCATCAACGCAATTGAAGTGGTTTCTGTTCCAGATGATCTGATAGCCGATGTAGCCAATATGGTCAACCCTGTGCAGCAGTACAGCGGTTTGACTACACAGTCACTGGAGACGGTGTATCGTGTCAACATGGGTGGTCCGAAGGTCTTCCCGAACAATGATACCCTCTCGAGGACTTGGCAGAAGGATCAGAAGTACATACTGAACCCCAGTGTGACCAAAACTGCTGTATATGGCAAGGTTATCAAGTACAGGAAAGGCGGGGCAACTCCACTGACGGCCCCAGATATTGTGTACAGTACAGCTACAGAATTGGCGGCTTCAAACACATCCAACGCACTTTTCAACATGACATGGCAGTTTGATGTGGATGCAGGCTTCAGCTATCTGATAAGATTTCACTTCTGTGATATAGTCAGCAAGGCACTGAACCAGCTCTACTTCAATGCATATGTGGGAGGTTTCTTTGCACAGCATGATCTTGATCTCTCAGAGCAATCAGTGAATCAACTAGCTACGGCTATCTATGTTGACGTGGTTCTTTCTTCCAATGATGCATCTAGCAAGCTCAGCATCAGTATTGGTCCGTCCACCTTGAACAATGCATTGCCTGATGGGATTCTGAATGGCCTTGAGATTATGAAGATGGGCAGTGGCTCTGGTTCTGCTTTCACTGTCGGGAATAACGGTTCAAACAAAAAGTTGCCCATAATTATAGGCTCAGTCCTTGGGGTTGTTGGGCTTCTGATAATTGTACTTGTTGTGGTACTGCTTTGCCGGAGGAAGAAGACCGACGACAAGCAGCACTCCAAGACCTGGATGCCTTTCTCTATCAATGGGCTCACGTCTCTCAGTACAGGAAGCAGAACTTCCTATGGTACCACACTAACATCAGGTCTGAATGGAAGCTATGGATATCGCTTTGCCTTCAATGTGCTCCAAGAAGCAACAAACAATTTTGATGAGAGCTGGGTGATTGGAGTCGGAGGTTTTGGGAAAGTCTACAAGGGTGCCTTGAGGGATGACACAAAGGTTGCAGTGAAGCGAGGAAACCCCAAGTCCCAGCAAGGTCTCAATGAGTTCCGGACAGAGATTGAGCTCCTTTCACGTCTGCGTCACCGCCACCTGGTGTCTCTGATTGGGTACTGTGATGAAAGGAATGAGATGATCTTGGTCTACGAGTACATGGAGAACGGAACCGTCAAGAGCCACCTGTATGGTTCAGACAACCCCTCACTCAACTGGAAGCAGCGGTTGGAGATCTGCATTGGAGCAGCAAGGGGGCTACACTATCTTCATACTGGTTCTGCAAAGGCCATTATCCACCGTGATGTCAAGTCCGCAAACATCTTGCTTGATGAGAATCTCCTTGCCAAAGTCGCCGACTTTGGGCTGTCAAAGACCGGGCCTGAGCTGGATCAAACTCATGTCAGCACTGCAGTGAAGGGTAGCTTTGGTTACCTTGACCCTGAATACTTCCGAAGGCAGCAGCTGACTGAGAAGTCGGACGTCTACTCTTTCGGTGTTGTCATGCTGGAGGTGCTCTGCGCGAGGCCGGTGATCGACCCTTCTCTCCCGAGGGAAATGGTGAACTTAGCAGAGTGGGGGATGAAGTGGCAGAAGAGAGGGGAGCTGCACCAGATCGTCGACCAGAAGCTTTCCGGCGCGATCAGGCCGGACTCTCTGAGGAAGTTCGGCGAGACGGTCGAGAAGTGCCTGGCCGACTACGGCGTGGAGCGGCCGTCGATGGGGGACGTCCTCTGGAACTTGGAGTATGTCCTGCAGCTCCAGGATGTGGATTCTTCGACCGTGTCGGACGTGAACAGCATGAACCGGATCGTCGACCTGTCGTCGCAGGTCCAGCACGTCGGTGCCATGGAGAGCATCAGCGTGACGATGGCGGAGGATGGAGCTTTGCACGAGCCTGACCACGACCTCTCCGACGTGTCGATGAGCAGGGTTTTCTCTCAGCTGATCAAAGCCGAGGGGAGGTGAAAACGCGCCGGATGATCTGTTAGGGTACCGGTAGAGTTGTGAGCAAGCCTTGGATTTTTCTTTTCTTGTTGAAGTTCACCTGAGCTGTGTCACGTGTAATTGGTTGTTTCATCCCTTGTAATTGTACTGAACTCCGGTTTGGATTTCTGATGGCCGTACCTTACGCACTTCTGTGGCACACGATTTAGCGGATATAGGTATCTTCTTGTATGGGATCTATTCGGCTCTAGCCATATTCATGTACTGATGATGATGATGATCCGGCTAAACGCTGGATTCTGGTTCTTTGCCTGGCTATGGCCTACGGGTGCAGTTGATGCTCACAACCTTTTGATGTTTTGGAACTGTTGCGCTCTGCTCTCTTGTGCTAGTAACAAAATTATCATGCGGAGTGGCAGCCAATGTGTGCAACCTTCCGCTGTTCAGCGACAAATTCTCAAGATAGGAAACTAGGAGGCCGGGTCGTCCGGAACAAATCTAGAGGAGTTGCCCACATTCAGCGGATGTGTCGTGGTGGACGCACGGCAGATGCCAAAGGATGGCTAAAGAGAGGAGGTGGCTCGAGGGCACCGGTGGGCTCCAGAGACGAGGTCGGCATGAGCGAGCGAGGGACGCAAGGCATACCCAGCTTCAGGGCTTTTTGGAGAGATAACACCCCTAGTCCTGCCGACTGTAGTTTATATGAAACAGTACATAACTACTCCTAGAGCTGTTTGGAGGAAAAAGAAAGGCAGGCCAAGGCTTAGGCTGCTCCTTCTCCTGGTGTGTGGGTGTTCTACTGATCTGATCGCCCCTGTGCATGAAGGCTCCTGTGGGGTTTTATAGGTCAAACCCCAGGGGTACAATGGTAAAGATACAAGGCCGTGGGGCCGGGTTGCCAGCGTCGGGAAGCTGGTGCTGGGACCCGCTGGGTGTCAGGGCTCGCTGGGTTTTCCGGGTGTCGTGTGTCAGGAGGCACCGTTCTCTGTCTTGTCGATCGTCACGGAATGGCCGGGTCGAGTCCGCTACAGTGGTGAACCGCCAGGTCGCCGTCTGCTGGCGTCAGCAGTGACGATGGGTGCACTGTATGTTGGCGTCCTAAGAACGGGGGTACCCAGACTTGCCTGCCTGCGGCCCAGGGCGTGGCTCCACCAACGGCCTGGCACGACCCATCTTCATCAGCAACCACTTAAGACCCTCGCGAGGGGCCAAGCCTCGCGAGGCAGACGACACCAAGACCTCCTCAGGGGCGGCCTGGCTAGGCTGGCTCCCGAGGAGCGGATATATCTATGCAAGGGGCACCTCGCGAGGTCCGTGTGACGTGAGCCATGACGATGAAGGCCAGGCGAGCGCCAGCGGGCGCAAAGTACCAGTTGCCTCTTTGGTGCTAAAGGGGTAAGCGCAGCCGAGGAGTCCCGAGGCATCATGCAAAGATTTCCATATCGGTGCAATGAGACCAAGACCAGCAGGACGACAGGACGGAGGTCACCGCGGAGCCCACGGTGGCGTCACTACCAGAGCCTTTGGCAGGCGAAGACCACCTTTTGTCAGGATAACTTGTACTAGTTGTCTCCCTTCAAAATTGGCTGTTGTGGGATCCCTTCCCGCCTAACATTTGGGAAGAGGACCGGGGCCTCTATAAATTTGACTAGCCACCACCATAGAAAGGGGACAAATCATTGAGACCACCCTCCTATGCACCAGCTCGCCGAGCTCAAGAACACCTTTTCTCATGAGGCTGTTCTTACCTTGTACTATTCATCCTCAGCCTACAAGGCAATCCACCACACCACACTGGAGTAGGGTATTACACCGCAACGGTGGCCGGAAGCAGTATAAACCCTCATGTCTCTTATTCCTTGGGTTCAGTGAGCTAGGCCTTGAGATCGGTGCAAGAGCGAGCTAGAGAGAGATCTTCGTGCGCACCCCAGTGTTCGAACGCGCACCCCAGTGTTCGAACCTCAAGGGTTTGCCGGAACCCATAATCCGACATTTGGCGCGCCAGGTAGGGGTGTGCCGAAGCTTCGCTCCTCCATCGGCTTCACCTCTTCGTTTGACCTCCATCGGCTGCACGTCCTTTTCGTTACACGCTCCGCGGCGCCGGCGCCTGTCGCCGTTGCAGCCCTCCTCGGCGGCTCACAGGCACCGCCCTTGGACCGCCATGTCAAGCAGTTCTTCCGCCAGATCGGCGCCGCCTTTGTGCAGCAGGGAGCCCCTCCAGGATGGGCGGCGCCCCAAGCGGACCTCACCTTCGACTCAGGGGATCACCCCGCTACCACTACTGGCTCGGGCGCGCTCCCAATGCTCTGCACACCCACCATCTGCAATGTCGTCATGACCAAGACCCTCATCGACGGCGGATGTCGGTGTCAAAACCGACAGATCTCGGGTAGGGGGTCCCGAACTGTGCGTCTAGGCGAATGGTAACAGGAGACAAGGGACACGATGTTTTACCCTGGTTCGGGCCCTCTTGATGGAGGTAAAACCCTACGTCCTGCTTGATTAATATTGATGATATGGGTAGTACAAGAGTAGATCTACCACGAGATCAAGGAGGCTAAACCCTAGAAGCTAGCCTATGGTATGATTGTTGTATGTTGTCCTACGGACTAAAACCCTCCGGTTTATATAGACACCGGAGAGGGTTAGGGTTACACAGAGTCGGTTACAATGGTAGGAGATCTACATATCCGTATCGCCAATCTTGCCTTCCACGCCAAAGAAAGTCCCTTCCGGACACGGGACAAAGTCTTTAATCTTGTATCTTCATAGTCCTGGAGTCCGGCTGAAGGTATAGTCCGGCTATTCGGACACCCCCTAATCCAGGACTCCCTCAGTAGCCCCTGAACCAGGCTTCAATGACGACGAGTCCAGCGCGCAAATTGTCTTCAGCATTGCAAGGCGGGTTCCTCCTCCAAATACTTCATAGAAAATTTTGAACACTAAGGATAGTGTCCGGCTCTGCAAAATAAGTTTCCACATATTGCCATAGAGAGAATAATATTTACACAAATCTAATCTACTGACGTATTCCGTAGCGTGACACCACACCACGGCCAAGTCTTTATTCGAATCTTTTTTACTCCCCCACCTCAGCGCATTTTGCGAGGCGGTTTCCTTGGCACGTCTTGTCGATGCAGAGATCGTGTCCCCTTTATTTACGGGATTCTCATCAATACGGACGTGGGTAACCCAATCGTGCCCGTTGGCATGTCTTCTCGATTAAAGGCGAGTCCCAAACGGTTACGGGGAGGGCCCTTGGTATTCAACCTCTTATAAAGAGACCAAGGCCTTACTCCTTTCTTTTAATCTCAAACGATTTGGCCCTTCGCCTCGAGTTCCAACACCCAAGGCTCCAAATTTCGGGCGCCTCGGATCTTCGATAATGTCCGGTTCCGACCTTCGAGGCCGATGGGCGCCCTCTTCCATTACTGAGGAGGACGTGCTAAAGCTGAGAGAGGCGAGGTTCTTGACCGACGAAATCTCGCATAGGTTGCCTGCTCAAGGGCAGGTCATTCCCACTCCCAGGCCTGGCGAGAGCGTGGTGTTCATGTCTCACTTCCTTCGGGGGCTAGGCTTCCCAACGGATCCCTTCATGAGGGGGCTCATGTTTTATTATGGGTTGGAATTTCACGACTTAGCTCCGGAGTCCATCCTCCACATTTCCTCTTTCATCGTCGTGTGTGAAGCCTTCCTCCGTGTTAATCCTCACTTCGGACTATGGCTCAAGACCTTTAAGGTAGTGCCGAAGATGATCGAGGGGCGGCACGCTGAGTGCGGAGGCGCTATTATAAGCAAGAATGCTGATGCTCCATGGCTCGAGGGCTCTTTTCAAGAGGAGTTCAGCTTATGGCAACGAGAGTGGTTCTATATCACCGCTCCCAGGGGCACCAAGTGGGTGGCGCCACCTGCCTTTCGCTCGGGTCCCCCACTTCAGCTAGCGTCATGGGTCAATAAAGGACCTGACTGGGGGTCATCCAAGGACGTGCCCTTGTTGCAGGGCCACATCAGGGATCTCCTAGAAAGAGACCTCAGCCTGGTCAAAGTGACGCAGGTCATGCTGATCCGCCAAACCCTGCCCGGCAAACGTCGCCCCCTTTGCCTGTGGGAGTTTAATCCGGAGGGACCGCGAGTTCTCCAGCATTTCATGGGCGCAACGCCCGCGGAGATGTATAAGTTGTTCTTCGGATCACAAGCGACGTGTCCGGACTTGACCGAGGACGCAGGCCTAAGCTGCAAACGCCCGGATACTAAAGTAAGTAGCCTTGTGCCCGGACTCGCTATCCGTATATTTGTCATAAAACTTGCTTCTAAAGAACTATTCTTTAAACAGGAGTGGATAGCGAAAGCAAAGCTTATCAGGTGTCCGGCTCCCCTCCCCGAGACCACGCCGGATCCCGTGTTGGTCAGGATGTTGAAGATTGTGCCTTTGAAGGAAAGCAAGGGAGGGGACAAGGAAACTATGGCCCCCTCGAAGGAGGCTGTTCGGAGGGAAGGAATCGAAAGTTCCTCTCCTCTAGGAAAGAAGAGGACCGCCTCTGAAGACCCGGAGACAGTGGCCTCAAAACGGGGGAAGAGATCTTCGTCAGAGGGTCCTGCGCCGGGGGATACCTCAGCCGAACTATGCCCTCAAGGGGGCCAGCCCTCCACTGAGCCGTAAGTAGAGAGAGGTTTTTCTTTGAGAAGAATCCTTGTTTTATATCTGAGAAGAGTAACCGAAAATTTACCTTGTAGTTCGGACCTCAGCCCTTCTCAGCAGAGCTCGTCTTCGGGGGATCTTCTTCCGGAGATGAGAGCGGAACGCCTCCCCCTGCCGAACCGCCTAGAGAGGCGGGCGACCCTGAGGTATCGTCGCGGAGGGTTTCTCCGAATTCGGCAGGGCCGGAAGGCAGCCATATGGCCCCCCAAGGCTCTCCGCATCCGTCCTTTGAAAAAGGCCATAGGACGAGTCCGGCACCGTCAGGTGCACGGTCGGAGGAGCTGAAGGATCTGCTAGGGCGAGCATCTGTCTCAGAGGAGCATCATGCATTGATGGGAACGGTGATTGAAAGGGTTTCGTCCGCGAAAAGCGGATTGCACGAGGCCGTCAGAAGTTTATTGACGGGTTTTGAGGTACGCGGAATAACGCACCCTTTTTAACAGTGGCGCATAAATAGGATGCGCCCTGTACACATAGTAGCCCCTGAGACTCTGTGCGTTGTCAAAATTGACGGCGCGCAGAGGATCATAACCCCAGGTCTAAAATGCCGTCTTCGTATGTAGGTGACGAAGTATCCGGCGTCCAGCCGGACTGATGAATTTGCCGAGCTAAAGCGGCAACTTGACGTGGCAGAGGCCGACATCGTGCTTGTTAACAAGCGGCTTGACGAGGCACAAGGTATGTAACCCCTCCGGTGGCGCCTGGTAAGAGGAGCTTATGCCAGTGTCTTACTATATGTGTGCTTGATGCAGATGGTGCGGCTGCCATGGAGAGTCTTCGGGCGGAACTTGCCCGAGCCAAGGAGCAAGCCAGAAAAAGTGATGCGGCTGCCGAGAAGGCCCTTGAAGAGCTGAGAGCCGAACAGGCTTCTCACTGCCGAAGCAAGAAAGAGATGGCCGAGATGGCCGTGAAGCTGAAGAGCGCTGCTGACCGTTGCAGGCTTCTGGAAAAAGAAGATCGGGCGGAACAGACAGACTTGGAGAAGGTTGTTGCCGATGCCAAGGATGCTCGCTCTGCGATGAGAGCTGCGAAGGAGGAGCTTCGTCAGGCTGGAAAGATCGCAGCTGGAAAGCCCTTTATGCTGCGGAGGAAGTTTTGTGATCCTAAGCATGCTCCGTTGGACCGGTTGTGGAGTGCGGCGGACACCTATCTGGATTTGGCGGCGAGTGCTGCTGATGCGACCAAACACTTTCGAGATCAAGAAGATCGCGAAGTGGAAAAACTCTTCTGGTCGCAGTTCCATAATCCAGAGCGTCCACTGTCGGTGGCCGATCGTCTGGCCGAATGGGCCGAGCTGAATAGGTTGTCCGGACTCGCCATGAAGTGCGTCATGAGCCATCTGTGGCCGGAGAGCTTGGAGCCAAAAAGTTATTTCAGCTTGGTGCAGCAGTTCCTTGGTGCGGTTCCGCGTATTAATGCAATGAAGAGGTCAGCATGCATAGAGGGTGCACGGATGGCTCTTGCCCGTGTCAAGACATACTGGGCGGAGATGGAGACCACCATTGTTGCATCCCGAGATTCGGACGAAAGCCGAGTACCTGCCGAGCACTATTTTCAGGAAGTCCTTCAAGGCGCTCGTGTAATAGAGACGCAATGCTCGAAGGATGCTATGTTCGAATAGTATATGTTATTGTAAAACAATATTTTGATAAATTGCAGAAGCTTTTTATACCTGTGCCTTCAAGTATTTGTAACACCTCCTGTGCGGCCGTTCTAATATATATATATATATAATCTGAAAGATGGCAGTCGTCGGCTTCAGCCTCCACGCAAATAATGCGGGGGTGCTCGCAGAACGCGCATTTTCACACTTGATCCAACGTCTTGGTCCTACAAAGGAGGTGATAGCGCAGCGAGCTAGGCAATCAGACTATAATGCTTTATCACTTTCACTTAGCCATAGGAGCTTGATAGTGAGGCTACTTAGATAGCCCCTGGTGGCGCCTGCGCTCGCCCGAATTCGTGGCGCGTACGTGCCTGGCCAGGAAACGGCCCTTCGTTAATGCGGAGGAATCCTATAGATTCCGGTAAGTCATCGAGTGGTTGACCAGTCTCACGCTATATCATGACAGTCAGTTTTCGGCTTTCTCTACTGAGGTGCTCGCCTGGCCGAACCGGGGCACAATCAGAGTAGTTCTCCTGGTGCCGCCTTAGCCGATAGAGTGGAACGTAAGGCAGCAAAACACAGGAGCCGGGCAACCCAACATTTGACCAAAGACATGATTCGGAGTTGATGCATATAAGGCCAAACTCGCGACGCCGAACACTCCCTAAGGTATTCGGTCTTTATGAGCATGGGCGGGACAACGCCCTTGGTTATAAGCCCCTAGTGTCCAGGTACGCGCAAAAATTCTGACGTGGCCACATGCCAAGACGCCAGCCTCCTCCTTGGTTATACCGAAAAACCAGAGGATGTGTATCAACAAGAGACAGTAAAAAAGGTTTACGCAGGGTCTTAATCTAAAAAGAATCCTTGGAACGGGTCCCTGCTGCACGTCTGCGCCTGTGTCTCCGCTGTGCCGTATCCTGGACGGGCGCAGCACGGTTTTCATCTGTAAAAGAGAGGAACTTAGTTGAGAAGAGGTCGTGCCGAACAGAAGTTATACTAAATAAACAAAGTATAAATTGAAATGGATAAAATTGAGCTTGATTGTCTCGTATTTTATATGCGCGGAGCCCCTAGCGCAGAGGTATACAGCTATTTTAGCCTTTATGTTTTATGCCGGACTCGTCTAACCGTGTCCGTGGTCTTAACGACCTGTTCGGATGTTTTGGCTAGTGAAGCCGTTTTATTGTGGGGCTGTTAAGGCAGCCGCACAATCTTCCGTGTGGGGGGCGCGTTCCATGTTTCCCTTTAGTGAGATGATGCCTCGTGGACCGGGCATCTTAAGCGTAAGAGATGCATAATGCGGTATTGCATTAAAGCGGGCGAAAGCTTCGCGTCCCAGCAGTGCTTGATAGCTGCTTGAGAATGGGACGATGTGAAAAGTTAGCTTTTCGCGACGGAAGTTATCGGGGGAGCCAAACATAACTTCAAGCCGGAGAAAACCCATGCGATGGGTGTCCGGACCTGGCGTTACCCCTTGAAAGGAGGTTTCGCTGTGGCGAATTTTTGTTGGGTCTATCCCCATGTGGCGGATTGTGTCCTGATATATCAGGTTTAGACCGCTGCCGCCGTCCATCAGGACATTTGTAAACTGGAGTCCGCCGATTATTGGATCGAGTACCAAGGCAGTCCAGCCTGCGTTCCTGATACTCCTAGAGTAATCCAGATGATCGAAGGTGATTGGTTTTGACAACCAGTGGCGAGACTCCTTTGGGATAGGCCGTATGGCGCGTACCTTTATGGGCGCCGTTCGTTTTGTTATGTGAAGTAAGTTTACTGTTTTTACTTCTTGTGGAAAATTCTTTTGTTTCCTGGTGCTCTATTTTGGGGTTCGTCATCGTCTTCGCTTGGTGTGTCGAGCCCCTTGTGTTCGGCGTTGAGTCTGCCGGATTGCTTTAAAACCCAGCAATCTCTGTAGGTATGGTTTGCAGGCTTCCCGGGAGTACTGTGTATCTGACATATCTTATCCAAGATTTTGTTTAAGTTGGATAGCTCGTCCCTGTTATCCTTGAGGGGCGGTTTCTTCTGATTCTGCCGTGAGTTTTTGAATCCGTCATTGACTGTCGTGCTCTTCGGATTGTTTTCCTTAGTCCGGCGCCGATCCTTGTTGCGTCGTGGTTTTCCGTTTCCATCCCTAGTTTCGGATGTACTTGGGTCGCTGGTGCTACATCTTGCCAACCAGCTGTCCTCTCCTGCGCAGAAGCGGGTCATGAGGCTTGTTAATGCGGCCATTGTTGTTGGCTTTTCTAGGCCGAGGTGTCTGGCGAGCCATTCGTCTCGGACGCCATGCTTAAAAGCTGCTAAGGCTTCGGCGTCCGGACAGTCGACTATCTGATTCTTTTTAGTAAGAAATCTATTCCAGAATTGCCGAGCTGACTCTCCGGGCTGTTGAGTTATGTGACTGAGATCGTCTGCATCCGGAGGGCGGACATAGGTCCCTTGAAAATTTGCTCGGAAAGCGTCCTCGAGCTCTTCCCAACTTCCAATTGTGTTTTCGGGAAGGCTTTTGAGCCAATGCCGGGCTGGCCCTTTAAGCTTGAGGGGTAAGTATTTTATGGCGTGGAGGTCATCTCCTCTGGCCATGTGTATGTGGAGGATATAATCCTCGATCCAGACTCCAGGGTCTGTTGTTCCGTCGTACGCCTCTATGTTTACGGGCTTGAATCCCGCTGGAAATTCATAATCCAGGACCTCATCGGTGAAACATAGGGGGTGTGCGGCACCTCTGTATTTGGGTGTGCCGTGGTGTTAGGATACTGGTTTTGTTGCATTGCTTACGAGAGCTTGCTTTCTTGGCCCATAAATAGATCTGGCTGGGCCATCTTTTTGATGCGAATCCTTAAGTGGATCGCGTGCCGGCTTGTGTGCGGCGCCACTTGCCGCTCCGTGCTGGCCATGGGGTCGTTTATCCGACCGGGTGGCTTTCTTACTTTTTGACTGCGGGGGCTCTAAGGCCTCCTCGTTGAATTCAGGCAGTAGCTTTCGCTTCAGATAGCTTTTGGTGCGGCGACTGCCGCCATATTTATCTGCGGTGTTGAGTACTTTGCTCCATCTGATTCTGAGTGCATCTTCCGCAGTTTTGAGCTTCCGCTTCTGCTTTTTCAGGCTTCATGCAGTAGCAACGAGCCTTTTGTGGAGGTTCTTCTGCTCCATTAGCTTATCCGGTGTAAGGTCGTGCGAAATGCCATTTACGCCGGGGACGGGTTGTTCGGTTTGTTTGCCCGAGTTGCCCTGTTCGAACGGTTGCTCTAAGGCATGCTCCTCGTCCGCCGGCTCATCCTGCCCTATGGTCGGGTCTGTATGGCTGCTGTCTTTATCGAGGCGGGGCTTGGAGCGGCGTTTGCGTCGCCGCTTTGATTGCTTTTCGAGAGAACGATCCCTCGTTGCATCCCTGTGTTCCTCGTCGTTGCTTCCTTTAGGTGTATCCACCATGTACACATCATGAGATGAGGTGGCTTTCCAATGCCCTATAGGCGTTGGTTCATGTGCGTCTCCTACATCGTCGTCCATACCGTCGATGTCTTCGGAGTCGAGATTGAGCACGTCGTTTAAATTATCGACAGTGGCTACCAAATGGGTGGTGGGTGGGCTTTGAATTTCTTCACTGTCCATATCCAAACCTTGTTGACCGTAATCCGGCCAGGGCTCTCCTGATAAAGAGAGAGACTTTACTGACTTCAGTATATCGCCAAAGGGCGAGTACTGAAAGATGTCCGCGGCGGTGAACTCCATAATCGGCGCCCAATCGGATTCGATCGGCAGGGGCGCGGAGGGCTCAGAGTCCGGCCCCTTGGAGTCACTGGCCTTGCGGAGTGCGGGGCTGGTGTTCAGCTCGATCGCCGTTGGGATCGCAGCCCCCGAGGCGGCGTCCAACCGCTCATCCTCGATCGGCGCAGTTGGTTCCGAATCGAGGGTCGGAACTAATGTGTGTGCGGCCTCCAGGGCACTGTTCGGCGGCAGAGCTAGATCATGCCCATCGTGACAGTGCGGCGCGCTCGGCCGTGGCTCGAATCCGTCGAAGATCAAGTCCTCGCGGACGTCAGCCGTGTAGTTAAAACTTCCAAATCTGACCTGATGGCCAGGGGCGTAGCTTTCGATCTGCTCTAGATGGCCAAGCGAATTGGCCCGCAGTGCGAAGCTGCCGAAGACGAAGATCTGTCCGGGGAGAAAAGTCTCACCTTGGACTGCATCGCTATTGATGATCGGAGGAGCCATCGGGCCTAAACGCGACGACACAGAGGAACTCTCAATGAAAGCACTAATGTCGGTGTCAAAACCGGCGGATCTCGGGTAGGGGGTCCCGAACTGTGCGTCTAGGCGGATGGTAACAGGAGACAAGGGACATGATGTTTTACCCTGGTTCGGGCCCTCTTGATGGAGGTAAAACCCTACGTCCTGCTTGATTAATATTGATGATATGGGTAGTACAAGAGTAGATCTACCACGAGATCAAGGAGGCTAAACCCTAGAAGCTAGCCTATGGTATGGTTGTTGTATGTTGTCCTACGGACTAAAACCCTCCGGTTTATATAGACACCGGAGAGGGTTAGGGTTACACAGAGTCGGTTACAATGGTAGGAGATCTACATATCCGTATCGCCAATCTTGCCTTCCACGCCAAAGAAAGTCCCTTCCGGACACGGGAAGAAGTCTTCAATCTTGTATCTTCATAGTCCCGGAGTCCGACTGAAGGTATAGTCCGGCTATCCGGACACCCCCTAATCCAGGACTCCCTCAATGGAGTCGGCCTCAATGTGCTCTCTGTGGAAGCTTTCGGCTTGCTTCATGTGCCGTACGGCCGGCTCCGCCCCACCAAGCCTTTCTCCGGAGTCGGTAGCGGATCCACCAGCCCCTGGGGCAAATACGCCTCCCGGTCACCTTCGGTACCCGGGACAACTACCGCACCAAACTGATCGACTTCGACATCGCCGCATCGAGCTCCCATACAACGCCATCCTTGGGTACCCTGCCCTGGCTCAGTTCATGGCAGCGTCCCATCCGGCCTACAACCTCATGAAGATGTCAGGGAGCAGCAGCGTCCTTACCGTGGCTGGAGACACCAAGGAGGCTCTGACAGCCCTCAAGCAAGCCTTCAGGGCCGCCGCGGCCGCGCGCCCGGCCGATGAAGCCGCCCCAGGGGCTAAGGGGGCCGCGCCGGCGAAAAAGAAGCAGTTGTTCACTCAGGCCCGAGCCAAAATGAAGCAAGTGCCAGTCGAGGAGGATGGATCCTCGGCAGCCACCTTCACCATAGGCGCCAACCTCGACCCGGACCAGGAGGAGGCATTGGTGAAGTTCCTGCGCGCGAACAAGGAGGTATTTGATATGTCTCCAACGTATCTATAATTTTTGGTTGCTTCATGCTATATTATATTCTGTTTTGGATGATTAATGGGCTTTGTTATACACTTTTATATTATTTTTGGGACTAACCTATTAACCGGAGGCCCAGCCCAAATTGCTGTTTTTTTTTGCCTATTTCAGAGTTTCACAGAAAAAGAATATCAAACGGAGTCCAAATGGAATGAAACCTTCGGGAGCGTGATTTTCGGAACAAACGTGATCCAGAGGACTTGGACCCTACGTCAAGACATCAACCAGGAGGGCACGAGGTAGGGGGCGGGCCCTCCACTCTTGTGGGGCCCATGTTGCTCCACCGACGTACTTCTTCCTCCTACATATACCTACGTACCCCCAAACCAACAGAAGCATCCATGAAAACCTAATTCCACCGCCGCAACCTTCTGTACCCGTGAGATCCCATCTTGGGGCCTTTTCCGGCGTCCTGCCGGAGGGGGCATTGATCATGGAGGGCTTCTACATCAACACCATAGCCTCTCCGATGATGTGTGAGTAGTTTAACCCAGACCTTCGGGTCCATAGTTATTAGCTAGATGGCTTCTTCTCTCTCTTTGGATCTCAATACAAAGTTCTCCACGATTCTCGTGGAAATCTATTCGATGTAATCTTCTTTTGCGGTGTGTTTGTTGAGACCGATGAATTGTGGGTTTATGATCAAGTTTATCTATGAACAATATTTGAATCTTCTCTGAATTATTGTATGTATGATTGGTTATCTTGCAAGTCTCTTTGAATTATCAGTTTGGTTTGGCCTACTAGGTTGATCTTTCTTGCAATGAGAGAAGTGCTTAGCTTTGGGTTCAATCTTGCGGTGTCCTTTCCCAGTTACAGTAGGGGCAGCAAGGCACGTATTGTATTGTTGCCATCGAGGATAACAAGATGGGGTTTATATCATATTGCATGAGTTTATCCCTCTACATCATGTCATCTTACTTAAAGCGTTACTCTGTTCTTTTGAACTTAATACTCTAGATGCATGCTGGATAGCGGTCGATGTGTGGAGTAATAGTAGTAGATGCAGGCATGAGTCGGTCTACTTGTCGCGGACGTGATGCCTATATACATGATCATACCTAGATATTCTCATAACTATGCTCAATTCTATCAATTGCTCAACAGTAATTTGTTCACCTACCGTAATACTTATGCTCTTGAGAGAAGCCACTAGTGAAACCTATGGCCCCCGGGTCTATTTTCCATCATATTAATCCCCCGTCAACAAACAATTTCTGGCACCGTTTATTTTGCAATCTTTACTTTTAATCTTTATCATAAAAATACCAAAAATATTATCTTATCATATCTATCATATCTCACTTTCGTAAGTGACCGTGAAGGGATTGTCAACCCTCTTATTGCGTTGGTTGCGAGGTTTTTATTTGTTTGTGTAGGTGCGAGGGACTTGAGCGTGGTCTCCTACTGGATTGATACCTTGGTTCTCAAAAACTGAGGGAAATACTTATGCTATTTTACTGCATCACCCTTTCCTCTTCAAGGGAAAACCAACGCAGTGCTCAAGAGGTAGCAAGAAGGATTTCTGGCGCCGTTGCCGGGGAGTCTACGCAAAAGTCAACATACCAAGTACCCATCACAAACTCTTATCTCTCGCATTACATTATTTGCCATTTGCCTCTCGTTTCCCTCTCCCCCACTTTACCCTTGCCGTTTTATTCGCCCTCTCTTTTCCATTCGCCTCTTTTTCGCTTGCTTCTTGTTTGCTCATGTGTTGGATTGCTTGCTTGTCACGATGGCTCAAGATAATACTAAATTGTGTGACTTTACCAATACCAACAACAATGATTTTCTTAGCACTCCTATTGCTCCTCTTACCGATACTGAATATTGTGAAATTAAGGCTGCTTTGTTGAATCTTGTCATGAAAGATCAATTCGCCGACCTTCCTAGTGAAGGTGCCGCTACCTATCTAAATAGCTTCGTTGATTTGTGTGATATGCAAAAGAAGAAATATGTGGACAATGATATTGTTAAATTGAAGCTATTTCCTTTTTCGCTTAGAGATCATGTTAAAGCTTGGTTTTCGTCTTTGCCTAAAAATAGTATTGATTCTTGGAATAAGTGCAAAGATGCTTTTATCTCTAAATATTTTCCTCCCGCTAAGATCATCTCTCTTAGAAATGATATTATGAATTTTAAGCAACTTGATCATGAACATGTTGCACAAGCTTGGGAGAGGATGAAATTAATGATACATAATTGCCCTACACATGGTTTAAATCTTTGGATGATTATACAAAAATTTTATGCCGGATTGAATTTTGCTTCTAGAAATCTTTTAGATTCAGCCGCGGGAGGTACTTTTATGGAAATCACTTTAGGAGAAGCTACTAAACTCCTAGATAATATTATGGTTAATTATTCTCAATGGCACACTGAAAGATCTACTAATAAAAAAGTGCATGCGATAGAATTAATGTTTTGAGTGGAAAGATGGATGAACTTATGAAATTATTTGCTACTAAAAGTGTTTATTCTGATCCTAATGATATGCCTTTGTCTACTTTGATTGAGAATAATAATAAATCTATGGATGTAAATTTTGTTGGTAGTAATAATTTTGGTAAAAATGCGCATAGAGGAAACTTTAATCCTAGGCCGTATCCTAGTAATTCCTCTAATAATTATGGTAATTCCTACAACAATTCTTATGGAAATTTTAATAAGATGCCCTCTGAGTTTGAGACTAGTGTTAAGGATTTTATGAATTCACAAAAGAATTTCAATGCTTTGCTTGAAGAAAAATAGCTTAAAGTTGATGAATTGGCTAGGAACGTTGATAAAATTTCTCTTGATGTTGATTCTTTGAAACTTAGATCTATTCCACCTAAGCATGATATCAATGAGTCTCTCAAAGGCATGATAATTTCCATTGATGAGTGCAAAGAAAGAACCGCTAGGATGCGTGCTAAGAAAGATTGCTTTGTGAAAGCGTGTTCTTCTAGTTTCTATGAAAATAAAGATGAACATCTAAAAGTTATTGATGTATCCCCTATTAAACCTTTGTTTTCTAATATGAATCTTGATAATGATGGGACTGAATATGAGCCACCTTTACCTAGAAGGCGTCCCAAAATTTCGGAAATTTTAGATCTTGATGCTAAAATTGGTAAAAGTGGGATTGAAGAGATCAAAACCCTAGATATTAATGAACCCACTATTTTGGATTTCAAGGAATTTAATTATGATAATTGCTCTTTGATAGATTGTATTTCCTTGTTGCAATCCGTGCTAAATTCCCCTCATGCTTATAGTCAAAATAAAGCTTTTACTAAACATATCGTTGATGCTTTGATGCAATCTTATGAAGAAAAACTTGATTTGGAAGTTTCTATCCCTAGAAAATTTATGATGAGTGGGAACCTACTATTAAAATTAAAATTAGAGATCATGAATGCTATGCTTTGTGTGATTTGGGTGCTAGTGTTTCCACGATTCCAAAAACTTTATGTGATTTGCTGGGTTTCCGTGATTTTGATGATTGCTCTTTAAACTTGCACCTTGCGGATTACACCATTAAGTAACCCATGGGAAGAATTAATGATGTTCTTATTGTTGCAAATAGGAACTATGTGCCCGTAGATTTTATTGTTCTTGACATAGATTGCAATCCTTCATGTGCTATTATTCTTGGTAGACCTTTCCTTAGAACGATTGGTGCAATTATTTATATGAAGGAAGGAAATATTAGATTCCAATTTCCGTTAAAGAAAGGCATGGAACACTTTCCTAGAAAGAAAATTAAACTACCATATGAATCTATTATGAGAGCCACTTATGGATTGCCTACCAAAGATGACAATACCTAGATCTATCCTTGCTTTTATGCCTAGCTAGGGGCGTTAAACGATAGCGCATGTTGGGAGGCAACCCAATTTTATTTTTAGTTTTTTGCTTTTTCCTTCTGTTTAGGAATAAATCTTTGATCTAGCCTCCGATAGATTTGTTTTTATGTTTTAATTAGTGTTTGTGCCAAGTTAAACCTATAGGATCTTTTTGGATGATAGTTATTTGATCTTGCTGAAAATTCCAGAAACTTTCTGTTCACGAAAATAATTGTTAAAAATCACCAGAACGTGATAAAATATTGATTCAAATTTCTTCTGATCAATAAACAAATTGTCTCGGCCGTCGAATTTTGGCTAAATTTTTGGAGTTCCATAAGTTTGCGTTAGTTACTGATTACTACAAACTGTTCTGCTTTTGACAGATTCTGTTTTTCGTGTGTTGTTTGCTTATTTTGATGAATCTATGGCTAGTAAAATAGTTTATAAACCATAGAGAAGTTGGAATACAGTAGGTTTAACACCAATATAAATAAAGAATGATTTCATTACAGTACCTTGAAGTGGTGTTTTGTTTTCTTTCGTTAACGGAGCTCACGAGATTTTCTGTTAAGTTTTGTGTTGTGAAGTTTTCAAGTTTTGGGTAAAAGATTTTATGGATTATGGAACAAGGAGTGGCAAGAGCCTAAGCTTGGGGATTCCCATGGAACCCCAAGATAATATAAGGACACCAAAAAGGCAAAGCTTGGGGATGCCCCGGAAGGCATCCCCTCTTTCGTCTACTTCCATTGGTAACTTTACTTGGAGCTATATTTTTATTCGCCACATGATAAGTGTTTTGCTTGGAGCGTCTTGTATGATTTCAGTATTTGCTTTTTACTTTGACACAATCATCTTTGCTGTACGCACCTTTTGAGAGAGACACACATGATTCGGAATATTAGAATACTCTATGTGCTTCACTTATATCTTTTGAGCTATATAGTTTTTACTCTAGTGTTTCACTTATATCTTTTAGAGCACGGCGGTGGTTTTGTTTTATAGAAACTATTATTCTCTCATGCTTCACTTATATTATTTTTAGAGTCTTGAACAACATGGTAATTTGCTTAAATTGGGAAATTAATCCTAATATGGTAGGTATTCAAGACTAGTAAAAACTTTCTTATGAGTGTGCTGAATACTAAGAGAAGTTTGATGCTTGATGATTGTTTTGAGATATGGAGGTAGTGATATTAAAGTTGTGCTAGTTGAGTAGTTGTGAAATTGAGAAATAGTTGTGTTGAAGTTTGCAAGTCCCGTAGCATGCACGTATGGTAAACGTTATGTAACAAATTTGAAGCATGAGGTGTTCTTTGATTGTCTTCCTTATGAGTGGCGGTCGGGTACGAGCGATGGACTTTTCCTACCAATCTATCCCCCTAGGAGCATGCGCGTAGTGCTTGGTTTATGATGACTTGTAGATTTTTTCAATAATTAAGTGAGTTCTTTATGACTAATGTTGAGTCCATGGATTATACGCACTCTTACCCTTCCATAATTGCTAGCCTCTTCGGTACCGTGCATTGCCCTTTCTCACATTGAGAGTTGGTGCAAACTTCGCCGGTGCATCCAAACCCCGTGATATGATATGCTCTTTCACACATAAACCTCCTTATATCTTCCTCAAAACAGCCACCATACCTACCTATTATGGCATTTCCATAGCCATTCCGAGATATATTGTCATGCAACTTTCCACCGTTCCGTTTATCATGACACGTTTATCATTGTCATATTGCTTTGCATGATCATGTACTTGACATCGTATTTGTGGCAAATCCACCATTTATAATTTTTCATACATGTCACTCTTGATTCATTGTTATCCCGGTATACCACCGGAGGCATTCATTTAGAGTCATACTTTGTTCTAGTATCGAGTTGTAATCATTGAGTTGTAAATAAATAGAAGTGTGATGATCATCATTCATAGAGCATTGTCCCAAAAAGAAGAAGAAGAAAGGACAAATAAAAAAGGGAGGCCCCCTAAAAAATAAAAAATAAAAAGGGACAATGCTACTATTCTTTTTTTCCATATTTGTGCTTCAAAGTAGCACCATGATTTTCATGATAGAGATTCTCTTGTTTCATCACTTTCATATACTAGTGGGAATTTTTCATTATAGAACTTGGCTTGTGTATTCCAACAATGGGCTTCCTCAAATGCCCTAGGTCTTCATGAGCAAGCAAGTTGGATGCACACCCACTTAGTTTCTTTTGTTGAGCTTTCATGCATTTATAGCTCTAGTGCATCCGTTACATGGCAATCCCTACTCCTTGCATTAACATCAATCGATGGGCATCTCCATTGCCCGTTGATTAGCCGCGTTGATGTGAGACTTTCTCCTTTTCTGTCTTCTCCACATAACCCCCATCATTATATTCTATTCCACCCATAGCGCTATATCCATGGCTCATGCTCATGTATTGTGTGAGGGTCGAAAAAGTTTGAGATTACTAAAGTATGAAACAATTGCTTGGCTTGTCATCGGGGTTGTGCATGATGAGAGCATTCTTGTGTGACGAAAATGGAGCATGTGTCGTGGAATTATCATGGCAGATGTCCTCGTGAAAGGACTTAGTCGTGGAGCCATCGCAACTAGGAAGCTTAAAGGGGTTAAAGCGGGACAAAGGACACGAGGGTTATACTGGTTTGGCCCCTTACGGTGAAGGTAAAAGCCTAATCCAGTTGAGGTGGAATTGCTAGGGTTTCGATAACCAGGGAGCGGGTCCGCTATGCCTGGCTCTCGATTTTATGTTACTTGCCCTAAGCCGCCGGCGGATTGTCCCCTTATATACACGGGTTGATGATACGTCTCCAACGTATCTATAATTTTTGATTGCTCCATGCTATATTATCTTTGGACAATATTGGGCTTTATTATCCACTTTTATATTATTTTTTGGACTAACCTATTAACTGGAGGCCCAGCCCAGAATTGTTGTTTTTTGCCTATTTCAGTGTTTCGAAGAAAAGGAATATCAAACGGAGTCGAAACGGAATGAAATCAACTGGAGAAGTTATTTTTGGAAGGAAAGCTACCGGAAAAGCTTGGAGTGCACGCCAGGGGAGTCCTGGGCTGCCCACGAGGGTGGGGGCGCGTCCACCCCCCTAGGGCACGCCCCCCTGCCTCGTGGACAGCCCGGAGGTCCACCGACGTACTTCTTTCACCCATATATACCCACGTACCCTAAAACTTCCAGAGAACAGAATAGATCGGGAGTTCCGCCGCCGCAAGCCTCTGTAGCCACCAAAAACCAATCGGGACCCTGTTCCGGCACCCTGCCAGAGGGGGGAACCCTCACCGGTGGCCATCTTCATCATGCCGGCGCTCTCCATGACGAGGAGGGAGTAGTTCACCCTCGGGGTTGAGGGTATGTACTAGTAGCTATGTGTTTGATCTCTCTCTCTCTCTCTCTCTCTCTCTCTCTCTCTCTCTCTTGTTCTTGATTTGGCACGATCTTGATGTATCACGAGCTTTGTTATTATAGTTGGATCTTATGTTGCTTATCCCCCTCTACTCTCTTGTAATGGATTGAGTTTTCCCCTTGAAGTAATCTTATTGGATCGAGTCTTTAATGATTTGAGAACACTTGATGTATGTCTTGCTGTCGGGGGTTGGGTGCGACATATGCCAAAGGATGGCTGATCGTGGTGGGAGCGAGTAGAACATCGCCGATGCCTGGAAACGGGATGAGGCAAAGACATGCACGCCGGCGGATCTTACCCAGCTTCAGGGCTCTCCGAGGAGATAACACCCCTACTGCTGCTCTGCGGGGTCTCCGCATTATCACTATGGCAAAGTGTATACACGGTTGCTCCTTGAGCTGTTTTCTATAGGTAGGAGAAGGCAAGGCTAGCTCTCTCCTTCCTATATGATCTGGTATAGTGCTAATGGTTTCCAACCCTTTGCATGGGTGCCCTGGGGGGTTTATATAGGCCTACCCCCAGGGGTACAATGGTAATCCGGCTGGGTGCGGGTCCCAGCCGTCTGTCTCCCAGGCGCCGTCTTCTCCACCGACTGCCGGGGCCCGGCGTCTGGTGGGCCCCACCGACCGGTCCGATACGGGTCCGTCAGGCCATGTCCACCGCGGGCGGGTCTTGCCGGCTGCGGATTACGGTAGCCGTGCTTCTAATGATGCTGTCCCAGTCGTGGGGTCATGGCAACAGTGCCGCCGCCTGACGGGCGATCATTGTTGCCATTCCCCATCTTGTCTGGTTAATGGCGCGCGGGGCCCGTGGGAGGGGCCAGCCGACTCCTGGAGGCCGACTCCCACTGGGTCCGGCTGGTGGCACTCTTGCCGTCTTCTGGACCCCCGCCGACGGGTGGGACCCGTCGTCTCTGGGTCGCACAGACAGGCCATCATGGGCACAGGGTTCCGCCCGCTGGGGCTGACGTCAAGGCTGGCATGGCAACAGTGCCGCGCCGGACGGAGATCTCCAATGGTACGACGCACTGTGGCCATGCCTGCCCTCGGTAAGAAGCGGGCGTGGACCTTACTGAGGCCACGCCCCGTCCCGTCCCTCTTTACGATAGCATGAGGTGGTTGGAGTCGCGGGCCGACTCCCAAAGCCGGCTTCTCTGGACGCCGCTAGCTAGGAGTCGGCTCATCTCAAAGTCGCCCCTGGGACTCGGCCGTGAGTTGGTAGTCGGCCGCGCTGCTGCCGACTCCCAGAGGCGGCTCTCCGTCCTGGGGTCTTGAGAGGCGCGGCCTGCCCCCGATGTCTTGAAAGGTTCTGGGCTTCGGGTTAGCCTACCCGTGGCCCATTACTCCGACAGTAGTCCCCGAAGCTGGTGAGGTATCGAGGGAGACATGTCGAGGAGCGTCAACAGTTTCTTCCTTCTGGTGGTTGAATTCGGACCTGGCTCGCCGTCTTCCTTTGGGCCGGCTAGCTGGAGCCGGACTTGCAGAAGGCCGTCTTGCCCTTAGAGAGTTTGAAAGTCGCAGCGGGATCCAGGCAGCGTGCCTGGCAAGCTTCCGGGTTGCCGCCCGTTGCGGACCCATCGCGTGGCGCCATGTGGCCGGGCCCGTCTGCCCACCCACGCGCGTGACGGGACAGGCCTACAGGTAGGGCCCGCCACTACCGCGCCTCGGTATGCGAACGGATCTGTTGTGGCCGCGCTGGCAGTTGGGTTTCCCGCGCAGTAACTGCAGCAGTAACTTCGTGTGGTAAATGGTGGGGGTCATGGGGCTTTGGGCGCAGTTAATCCCACGATCGCCCCGTCGACTTCTCAGCCCTTGAGCCTATAAGTAGGAGGGGGAGGGGGGCGGCAGGGCACGCGCGCCCATCCTCCCTACTCCCTTCCGCTCCCTCCTGCTTCTTCTCCCTCTCGCCACCGCTGCGCCGAACCACGCCACGCCCGCAACAATGAGATCTTCTTCTGCCGCCGCGCCTCCTGCCATGCGCTCCGGCGTGTGGGACGGCTCCAAGGTCGATGATGACCACATTGATTTCCTTCGCAAGACGTGTCGCCTCCCCGGCCCGGACCTAGTGCGGGCCCGCGCCGCGCCGGCGGGGGAAGTATCGCCGGCGCCGGAGGAGGGCGAGCGGGTCATATTCCGCTCGCACCTCATGCGCGGCCTAGGGCTGCCGGCGAGCAGTTTCTTCCACTCCTTCTTGGAGTTCTACGGGCTCCAGCCACACCACCTCACACCGAACACGGTGGTGCTGCTGGTTGCCTTCGCCACCTTGTGTGAAGGCTTCCTCGGTGTTCTCCCCACCATCGAACTGTGGGGGGAATTCTTCCAGTCCAAGCTCGGCACGCACGTCGCCGGCGTGCCAGCCCAGTGCGGTGCGTTTATCGCAATACGGAGAACGGGGGCCGACAACCCGTTCCCCACCATTGCGCTGATTAAATCGGTGAAGATGTGGCAGCGATCTTATTTTTACGTGAAGAACGTCGCCCCAGAAGGCGACTGGGTCAACCTGCCGTCTTACGAAGCCGGCGTGCTCGCGGGAAGGCTCCCCAGCTGGTCCCACCGGGCCAAGACGCTGACTCCCGCCGGTGCCGCCGCCGTTGCACGACTTCGAGTGATGACGCAGTCGGATGGTCTGACCGGGGCCGACCTGCTGGCCGCCTTCGTGGCGCACCCAGTCCTCCCGCTCCAAGGCCGACCTCATCTGATCTGCCAGATGAGCGGCCACCGAGACCCGAGTCGGATGTGCACCAAGGACATGCCCCACGTGGAGGTGGCGGACACGGTGAACTACATCGTGAACTGCGGCCTCTCGGCAGATTGACGGTTCAGCAAGGAGCCGTACTCGCGCGCCAACCCCCCGCCCGTTGTAAGTCATCTCTCTTCTTCTTTTGCTTCCTTTGCAACCAAATCCGACTTCTAATCTTTTTTAGTCTTTGAATCAGAACCCTCTCGTCCAGCCTTCGGCCGGCACCACGGGACCGGCCCGCCAGTTCGTCCCCGAACGAGCGGAGAGCGACGTCGACGACCCCGACTTGGGGGCGGCGGCGATGGAGGCCGACGCCGAAGGGGGAGGAGGAGGAGGAGGAGGAGGCGGCTTCAGGCCTTCGCCCACCTTTGCCGACTATCCTGATGACGATGCCGAGGGGGAAGTCGCCCCGCGCCACCAGCAAAAAGCCGGACAGCCCGGCGCGAGTTCCTCCGCCGTCTTGGATGGTCAAGGCGGTGCGAGGAAGCGACGGGCCGGGCCGAGTACGCTCGGTGGCCGGACGAAGAAGTTCAAGGGGGCGGCCGCCGCGACCAAGCGCGAAGAGGCGGTCGCGAAAGCCAACCGCTTCCGTAGGGAAGTGAAGAAGCCGCCGCTGGTCTCTGCGTAAGTGCCTCCGCCCTTTGTCATGTTCTCTCTTTGCCGATCTGGTCTGAGTCTTTTTCATGCTTCCCCGCTCCAGGGCTCCCCTCACTCTTGAGAGGGTCGCCGCCGCCTCCATCATGGGTTCGGCAGAGACGTCTGCCAATACTCGGCGGATTGACCCCGCCGCCGACCTCCGGGAGGCGACGGAGCGGAACGCGCAGGAGAAGCGCGACGAGGAAGAAGCCGCCCGCCTAGGGAAGGCGGAGGCCGAGAAGGCGGCCGCCTCCGCCCAGAAAAAGCTGGATGAGGCTGAGGCCGCCGTTGCGGCAAGGCGGCATGCTGAGGAAGCCGCGCGCCGCCAGTCGGCAGTGTTAGTCATTCCGCTGAACTCAGCGCGGCCGCCTCCGGAGTTCACGGCGCAGTCGGAAGAAGCCAGCGGTGAGTTCCCAATCATCGAGAGGGGAGGCGGCGATGCCCCCATGCCGGGCACGGTCGCGGCGCCGCCGCCGCCACCCCCGCCACCATCTAGGGGCGCACGTGATAAACAGCCGGCGGACCCGCCGGTGCCGCCGACTAAGGACGAAGCCGTGGCGAAGCTACTCCTTCAAGTCGGCTCACCAGCACGCCGCCGTCTTGAGAAGGCGACTTCGGCGCCACGCCCTTTGGAGACCGGCGCCGCCAGCTCGACAATCCCAGACGCCGAGGCGACGAGCGCCGCACCCATTGGGTGGGTGCGAGGAGGCGGCACAGGCCCGCTGAACCAGACGCTCCTGGACGTCCAGGCTAAGTTGTGAGCCGAGGGCGACGCCATCCAGAGCTGCACCAAGGCACACCTGGCGTCGCGGGTTGCCACCCGGGTAAGTGTTTTTTCTCTTGTCTCCGTCTTCTTGCTCTTCTCTGTGGGGGCGCGCCAGCGCACCCACTGGGTGTAGTCCCCGAGTTCCGGGCCGGCTGCTGAGAAGGCGGCTCGGAACTCCATTTGGCGAGTTCTAAGTACTTATTTTGTTTGAAATACTTATCACAGGATTGTCACAACCTCCGGGCCACCGCCTTCAACCGCAATGTTGAGGAGCTGGGCAAGCGGACTGCCGACTTGTCAGAGAGCCGGAGTGAGTTTTTCTTTCTTCTTCGCGGGGGCGCGCTGGCGCACCCGCGGGCTATAGTCCCCGAGATTCGGGCCGACTGCTGAGCAGTCGGGCCGGATCTTCCTGGCGACCTTCTTCGTTGATGACTTAACGTCCTCTTTTTTCTTTTCCTTCAGAGGCCAACGCCACTCTTCAGCAGCAGCTGGGCGAAGCCAACACCGCCTTGCGTGCTAAGGGGGAGGAGTGCAGCAAGCTTGGCGCAGAGCGCGACCTACTGGCTGCACAGCTGGCGGAGCAAAAGGAGCTGCTTAAGAAGGCGCAGGAGGAGGCGGACGAGAAGGAGACTACTCTCCTGGCCGAGTTCGCAAGCGAGCGCTCCTCCTGGACTGACAAGGAAGCATGGCTGGCCTCCGGCTTCCACGAGATCGAGGACATCGTCGACGGTAAGCTTCTTTACTTTTCTTCTTTGAGTTGCCGACTATAGGTCGGGCCGACTCTTGGTTTTTTGACTTGCTCTTCCTTCTTTTCGCCTCGGTAGACTTCTTCCCCGGCTACTCGCAAGCCGCAAATGAAGCCATCGAGGCCGATCGCGAGAGGCGGAGGGCGCAAGGCGCGGAGGTCACCGCCGATGCCCCCCGGACCCTTGACGAGCAGATTCTGAGCGTTGAGGCTCGCCTGCGGCCTGCCCACCGGATGCTGCGCCGGCTTCAACGTGTCGACACCCAGGCGATCTCTGTCCTGTGGCCAGACATGCAGGCACTGCGCACCCCCAGTCGGACTGCTGACTGGCTAGAGGTCGCAGCTGGCCGTCTTGAGGCTTGGAAGGGTTCCTCGGCTCGGGCCGGAGCGCGCCGGGCCTTGGAATTCGTCAAGGCGTGGTATCCGGGACTGGACCTGGACCGGCTGGCTATGCTCCGGTCGGAGGCCCAGTCGGAGCTGGCAGCCGCGAAAGACGCCCTCGTCAAGCGTGCCGTGGCAATCGCTGAATACACCGACACCAGCGTCTTCGTCCCTGAGTGGGCTGAAGACGGCGAGGAGGCACCGCCGGAGTGGTTTGGGATGAACCCAGACTACGACGAGGACTCGGTGGAGGTGATCGGCTCCGGCGTCGAGGAGGAAGGCGAGGCGGAGGATGGAGGCGAGACGGAGGCGCCAGAAGCCGGAGCGGCGGCCAGCCTCAGCTCGACCGCGCCTCCAGCAACGAGCCGCGCCCAACCGAGCCGGCTGCCGCCGGAGGTGATCAAGCCGAGATTGCCCAGCCGGCCGCCCCAACGTCTGACACCGCCATCTCCTCCGATCCTCCGAACCCGTCTGCCGCTTCTTAGGCTGCTGCCTTGTCTTTATCTGTTTTAGTAGTCTTTGAAGAACTTGTTAATTCGCACAATTCCACCAGCGGGTTGTATTTTGAACCTCTGCTCGAAGATTCGGCCAAGGGCCTATGTTATGTAAATATTCATCCGAGTTCTATCTTTTCTTGCTCATTGCTCCTTTGGCTTTTTCCTTTTGCCGCCTTCCCTTAGCTGCCGTCTTGCTAGCCGGACAGCCGCTCTGCGGACTGCTACTGGATCAAATGTTTGGCTACTTATGGGAAGGCAAGTACTTAGCCGTTTTAGAGTTTGTTAGCAAGTTGAATAGAAGGCGGCGAGCCGACTGCTCAAGAGTCGGTTTGCGGAGAGAGGCTGGAAGCCGTCTTAAGCTATGTTTACGCTTTGGGTCCTTAGCCATTTTTCATGTGGGCGTCCAATCTTCCTTAGTCCTGCCCGCCAGACCGTCGCTTTGCGAGCTGCGGCTTCTGACAGGAGACGCCTTGGGCACCACACACTACTTGTCCGACTGTAGGAAGCATTTCATAGCGCAAGGCGGCGAGTCCCCGGGCCAACTAGTCGAACCCGGTGCCAAGCGGCATAACAAAAGGTAGCATACTCGAAGGCATAATTCTTATCATATAGATAAAAAAAGGGGCAGTCCCCGAGCTCGTCTCGGGGGCCCCGAAGTCTTGGTACTTAAATACAAAAGGTAGCGTGGTACATACTGCATCAACTATAAAATCTTTGGAGGAGATTTGCATTCCATGGCCGCTCCGTCTCTTTGCCCGAGTCGTCCCTCTTGCGTGCTCGGGGCTTCGAAGCGTCGATCACGTAGTAGGAGCCGTTGCCCAGCACTTTGCTGATGATGAAAGGGCCTTCCCAAGGTGCCGACAGCTTGTGCTGGCCGGCTGTTCGCTGGATCAGCCGGAGCACAAGGTCGCCCTCTTGGAAAGATCTCCGCCTGACTTTCCTGTTGTAGTATCGGTGCAGGCTCTGCTGGTAGATGCTGGACCGGCTGAGTGCCAACAGCCGGCCCTCTTCCAGCAGATCGACGCCGTCTTGACGTGCTTCTTCTACTTCCTCCTTGGTGTATATGGTGACTCGCGGGGAGTCAAACTCTATGTCCGTTGGGATGACGGCTTCAGCACCATAGACGAGGAAGAAGGGCGTGAAGCCGGTTGACTTGTTTGGAGTCGTGCGCAGACTCCAGAGGACGGCTGGCAACTCGTCAAGCCAAAAGCCGGCCGAACGCTCCAGTGGTTCGACCAGTCGAGGCTTGATGCCAGACAGGATGAGGCCGTTTGCTCGTTCCACCTGGCCGTTTGACTGCGGATGGGCAACGGACGCTAAGTCCAGTCGGATGCCTTGTGTCGCGCAGAAATGGGCCAAGGCACCTTTGGCAAAGTTTGTGCCGTTGTCGGTGATGATGCTGTGTGGTATGCCGTACCGAATTGTGATGTCGGAGATGAAGGTCACAACAGTCGGGCCATTCAACTTTCTTGATGGGCTTTGCTTCTATCCACTTCGTGAACTTGTCCATCGCGACGAGTAAGTGAGTTAGGCCGCCTCGTGCCGTCTTGAATGGTCCCACCATGTCCAGGCCCCAAACTGCAAAGGGCCAGGCGATGGGGATAGTCTTGAGTGCGGAAGCCGGCTGATACGGCTTGGAGCGGAACTTCTGGCACCCTTTGCATTTTTGGACCAATTCCTTGGCCTCTTCTAGGGCAGTCGGCCAGAAGAAACCGTGTCGAAAGGCTTTGGCGACGAGTGCCCTTGAGGCCGCATGGTGGCCGCACTTGCCTTGATGGATGTCTTTGAGAATTGCTTGGCCTTGCTCTGGCTCGACGCAGCGCTGGTAGACGCCCGTGACGCTGCGCCTGACCAGCTCTCTGTTGATTATGGTGTAGGCTGCTGCTCGGCGTTGTACTTGCCGAGCTAGGATCTCATCGGTTGGCAGCTCTTTGCTCACCAGAAAGTTGAGGATGGGCTGGGCCCATGAGGGTGCTGCTATTTCTTCGACTGCCAGAACTGCGACTTGGACGAGGGCGGCTGGGCTGGGAGGCGGCGGGCTGGAGTCCGCGGCCGCTTGCTGGATCGATGAAGTCCCCGGGCCGAGTTCTGGAGTCTTGGGGCTGGTCGCCGCAGTCTCCGGGCCGGGTTCTGAAGTCCCCGGGCCGGCTTCGACTGCGGCGTTCTTGGAGCCATCTGTAAGAACTCTCGTGCCGTCTGCTGGGGCTCTTGAGTCGGATTCGACTTCTTCAGGGGGAGCCGGCACGAAGATGGAGTCTGATTCTAGTGAAGGCTTGACGGACGGCTTGAGGAGGTGCTGAAGGGCGACGCCGGATGGTATTGCTTGGCGGGTCGAGCCGATTCGTGCCAGGGTGTCTGCTTGGTTGATGTCATTTCTTGGCACGTGAAGGAACTCGCACCCCTCGAAATATCCGCTGAGTTGCTGCACGAGGAAATGGTAGCTTGCCATGTTTGCATCTTTGGTGTCCCAGTCGCCAGATGACTGTTGGACCACCAAGTCGGAGTCGCCATAACACAGGATCAGGCGAATGGCAAGTTCTTTGGCAAGCCGGAGCCCGTGAATGAGCGCCTCGTATTCGGCGATGTTGTTGGAGGCGGCGAAATGGATTTGCAGCGCATACTTGAGTTGTTCTTTTTTGGGAGAAGTGAGAACAACGCCGGCTCCCAAGCCGGTGCGCATCTTGGAGCCATCGAAATGCATCCGCCAATGGGTGGAGTCGGGCGCTGGCGGCAGGTACTGGGTCTCGTCCAGTCGACAAGGAAGTCGGCCAGTGCTTGCGACTTGATGGCTGTGCGTGGCTGATAGTAGATGGTATAGGGGGCCAGCTCTATGGCCCATTTGGCCACTCGGCCAGAAGCATCTCGGCTTCCGATGATCTCGGCTAGTGGGTTGTGCAGACCACAGTGATCGGATGCTCTTGAAAGTAAGGCTTCAACTTCTTGGCGGCAAAGTGCATGCCATAGCACATCTTCTGTTAGTGGGGGTAGTTCTTCTTGGAAGTCGCCTCGCTCAGGTAATATACCGGTCTCTGGACAGGTAGTGCTTTGCCTTCCTCCTTGCGTTCAACTATAATGAATGTGCTGACTACCCGGCTGGTGGCGGCAATGTATAGGAGCATGAGCTCTTTAGGAGTCGGAGCCGCCAGCACAGGGGGAGTAGTCAACATCTTCTTCAACTGGAGAAAAGTTTTGTCCGCCTTGTGGTTCCACTCGAAAAAAGTGGTCTTCTTCATGAGCTGGTACAAGGGGAGAGCTTTCTCGCCCAGCTGACTGATGAATCGGCTGATGGACGCCAGGCAGCCAGTGAACTTTTGCACATCAAGCAGTCGGCTGGGTACCTCCATCCTCTCAATAGCCTTGATCTTTACAGGGTTGCACTCTATGCCGCGTTCAGAGACCAGGAAGCCAAGGAGTTGGTCGGCTGGTACTCCGAAGACGCACTTCTCAGGGTTGAGCTTGATCTGGAATCGGCACAGGTTCTCAAAGGTCTCCTTGAGGTCTTCCAGCAGTGTTCCATGCTTTTCTGTCTTTACCACCACATCATCCACGTAGATGTGGGCGTTTCTGCCGAGTTGCTTGAGGAGGCACTTCTGCATGCAACGCTGAAAGGTGGCACCGACATTCCTCAAGCCGAATGTCATGGTCAGGTAGCAGAAGGCTCCAAACGGCGTGATGAAGGCGGTCTTCAGTCTGTCAGCCGGGTTCAGCTTGATCTGGTGATATCCTGAATATGCATCTAAGAAGCTCAACAGCTCGCATCCGGCTGTGGAGTCTATCACCTGATCAATTCTCAGCAGAGCAAACGGTCCCTTGGGGCAAGCTTTGTTGAGGCTTGTGTAGTCGAGACACATTCGCCACTGCTTGTTCTTCTTCAGCACCAGGACCGGGTTGGCTAGCCATTCTGGAAAGAACACTTCCATAATGAAGCCGGCTGCAAGGAGCCGGGCAATCTCTTCTCCAACAACTCTTCTTTTTTCTTTTGACAGGCGGCGCAAGGGCTGCCTGACTGGCTTGGCATCAGATCGGACATGTAGCTTGTGCTCGGCGAATTCCGTCGGTACACCTGGCATGTCTTTAGGGGACCATGCGAAGATGTCCCGATTCTCATGGAGGAAATCGACGAGCTCGCCTTCCTATTTGCTGTCAAGGTTCGCACCTATGACAGCGTACCTCTCTGGGTGCTATGGGTCCAAGGGTATCTTCTTCGTCTCTTTGGCCGGCTTGAACGAACCCTCAGCTTCCGACTCCCTAGGGTTGGGCGACATCTCCGGCCGCTTGTCGGCCATCACCACAACCCAATCGAGGAGCCGCTTCTCAACTGCGATCACCAGCGACTCGGCTAGCCGACTGCTTTCGGCCGCACAGGCGGACGACTTTCTGCAGTCGCCGGCTATGGTCAGAATCCCCTTGGAACTCGGCATCTTCATCTTGAGGTAGGCGTAGTGGGGAACCGCCATGAACTTGGCCAAAGCGGGTCGGCCAAGCAAGGCATGGTATGCGCTCTCAAGGTCCACCACTTCAAACCAAACTGACTCTCGGCGGAAATGATCTTTGTCTCCAAAGAGGACGTCTATCAGGATCTTGCCGATTGGTGAGCAGGAAAGGCCAGGAACAATGCCGTGGAACATAGTCCGACTGTTCTGAAGCTGTCTTTGCTTGATTCCCAACTTCTCCATCGTGTCCTTCTACAGGATGTTGATGCTGCTGACTCCGTCTATCAGCACTCGCGAGAAGCGAGCGGATCTTTTATCCGTGGCAAAGGTGGCCTCCAAGACCAGGCCGTAGGAGCCTGGACTCGGCATCACCTCTGGGTGATCAGCCCTGCTCCAGCTGATAGGCTTCTCGGAGCAGTGCATGAACTCTGGTGTGTCTGATGCTACCGCGTTCACCTCTTGCTGCTGCTGCCGCCTGCTGTGTCGATCGTCAGCCACGCTGGTGAACACCACATAGGCTCCATGCTCTTCTGGGTACTCGTCTTGTACTGCGCCGACTAGCCTGACGGCCGGCTGCTGGGGCGGAGGCGGCTGCCCAGCAAGCGGGGGAGGCAGGAGGCCGTCTCCCTTGGCGATCCTGGTGAGCTAGTGGCACTTCCGGGTGGTGAGGTTAGATGGCTTCGCGCCGCTATGGAATTTGCAAGGGCCATCAAGAGTTTGCTCGTAAGA
This sequence comes from Aegilops umbellulata, assembly GCA_032464435.1. NCBI lineage: Eukaryota > Viridiplantae > Streptophyta > Magnoliopsida > Poales > Poaceae > Aegilops > Aegilops umbellulata. Next base: position 296,868,077 of record CP136060.1, read on the forward strand.
GAAAGCCGGCAACCAGTTGGACTTGCCGCCTTTCTATCGCTTGGGCTGAGGGTGTCCTTCCGGTTGCTGGTCCTCGACTGTTGCCACCTGTCGGCTACTGGAAGCCGGCTGCGCGGCCTTGCACTTGTGGTCGTTCTGCTGTTGCCGCCGACTGCCGTCTCCAGCCGGAGTTCTGGGGGCTTGAGGGGCCACTTTGCCAGTCACACTAACTTGAATCTCCGCTTTCATGGAGGAGTCGACTGTGGCATACTTGTCTGCTATGATCAGCAGTTCATCGAGGGTCTCTGGCTCATCGCAGAGGAGCTTGTGCTTGAGGAGGGTGCCTTATCTGCACCCGGCGGTGAAGTACTCGATAGCCTGCACCTCGTGCAGGCCCTCGCAGTAGTTCCGAAGCTCGGCCCAGCGCGTGAGGTAGTCGCGAGTTGACTCGCTGGGGCCTTGCACGCACAAGGAAAGCTGGCGAGGCTTGGGAGGTCGCTTGTACGTGCTTGTGAAGTTGCGGACGAAGGCGTCGGTGAAGTCGACCCAGCTGTTGATGCTGCGGGGCTTCAGGCTGTTCAACCATGTCCGGGCCGTGCTCTGGAGCATGAGTGGAACATACTTCACGGCAACTCGCTTGTTGCCGTTCGCTATATTGACGTCCGTGGAGTAGTCAACCATCTAGTCTTCCGGCTTCACGGAGCCGGTGTACTTGGGCGTATCTCTGGGGAGCGTGAACCCTCTGGGAAAGGACTCATCTCGGATGCGGGGACCGAAACACGGCGGACCCAACTCGTCTTCTTCTTCTAGCGCCAGGGATCGGTGGAGTCGGTCGATCCGGTGGCGTGCGTGGTTTTCTCCGACTCCCTCTCGGCGGCCAAGGCGGTCGCCGAGAGTCGGATGTTCAATAGGCGGCAGGGAAACTCGCTTCCCTGCGAGGGGGAGGAGGCGGACAGTCATCCCGCCGTTCCACTGCTCTTGGGTGTCCGTCTTGGTCGTGCTCGATGGTGACGCGAGTCCGACTGTGGCTGACAGCCGGATCCTTGTCTTTTCTTCCGCGGACGCCGCCAGTCGGCGTCTGTGACGTCGTGCCTTGGTCTTGGCGGGGAGGCGGGTCGTTACTCTGCCGTTGCGGCGCATCTGTGCGGCAGCCGGCCTCGCTTTTCTCAGCGGCCGCGTCAGGAGCCGCTGGACGCGCTCCGTTATCAGGCGACGCTCTTCGCCCTCGAAATTGTCCAGCTCGTCAGCCGCCGCCTGGGTGGCCCGGATGTTCTCCGCAGGCGTGGCGTATACGGGGCGATTTACCCCGAACAGGTTGGCGATGGCAACGCCGCGCTGCTGGACCGCGCCAAGGCGGCTAGGCCCGGCCGGAGCCGGCGAGCCGCCCACAGCGCGAGCCATCTCACGCTAGTAGGCTTCTCACAAGCGCCTCATGCTGGCCAGCTTCTTCGCACCTTCGACGAGCTGGAGGCGGCGTGCCTCCAGTGTCTCGGCGTCGGCGTCTTCGGGAATATGCGTGGTTAGGCCTTGTAGCACCGTGTCGAGCGGGTCATGAGCTCCTCCGCCGGAATGCTCGCCATGATCGATGACGAGCACCTCTGTGACGGTGCTTCCGCCGCTCTCCGCGTGAGGGAGCGGTTCGTCGTAGACCACCACATTGGTGGGAAACGAGTCGAGCGACGCGGTGTCGGAGTCGACCAACATCGGGTCGGTGGAGCCTACGGACTCCAAGTCCACGGCGGGCTCGCCGGCGACGTGGAGTTGATGGAGGAGGCCCGCGAGGAGGCTCTCGGGGCCGCCCGTGCCTGCGTCAGATACAGGCTCGTTGGAGAGGCGGACCTCGCCGACAAGTTCGGCGAGGCAGCTGGCTGCGCAGGCGATCTCGGCGCCGTGCAGCGCGTCGGCGCAGACTCCGTCTGGCGTGCCAGGCTGGCTACGCTCGCCAGGGAGAAAAAAAGTTCCCGTCCAGAGCAGGTCTCCGGACGACGGTGCACCTCTCCCCACGGTGGGCGCTAAATGTCGGGGGTTGGGTGCGACATATGCCAAAGGATGGCTTATCATGGTGGGAGCGAGTAGAACATCGCCGGTGCCTGAAAATGGGATGAGGCGCAGACATGCACGCCGGCGGATCTTACCCAGCTTCAGGGCTTTCCGAGGAGATAACACCCCTACTGCTGCTCTGCGGGGTCTCCGCATGATCACTATGGCAAAGTGTATACACGGTTGCTCCTTGAGCTATTTTCTGGAGGTATGAGAAGGCAACGCTAGCTCTCTCCTTCCTATATGATCTGGTCTAGTGCTAATGGTTTCCAACCTTTGCATGGGTGCCCTTGGGGGTTTATATAGGCCTACCCCCTAGGGGTACCATGGTAATCCGGCTGGGCATGGGTCCCAGCCGTCTGTCTCCCAGGCCGCCGTCTTCTCCGCCGACTGCCGGGGCCCGCCGTCTGGTGGGCCCCGCCGACCGGTCCGGTACGGGGCCATCAGGCCATGTCCGTCGTGGGCGGGTCTTGCCGGCTGCGGATTACTATAGCCGTGCTTCTAATGACGTTGGCCCGGTCGTGGGGTCATGGCAACAGTGTCGCCGCCTGACGGGCGATCACTGTTGCCATTCCCCGTCTTGTCTGGTTAATGGCGTGCGGGGCCCATGGGAGGGGCCAGCCGACTCCTAGAGGCCGAATCCCACTGGGTCCGGCTGGTGGCACTCTTGCTGTCTTCTGGACTCCCGCTGAAGGGTGGGACCCGCCGTCTCTAGGTCGCACAGACAGGCCATCGTGGGCACAGGGTTCCGCCGCTGGGGCTGACGTCAAGGATGGCATGGCAACAGTGCCGCGCCGGACGGAGATCTCCGATGGTACGACGCACTGTGGCCATGCCTGCCCTCGGTAAGGGGCGGTGTAGGATCGGAAGTATGTCTAGAGGGGGGTGATTAGACTACTTGACCAAATAAAAACTTAGCCTTTTCCCAATTTTAGTTCTTGGCAGATTTTAGCAACTTTAGGACAAGTCAAGCAATCATCACACAATTCAAGCAAGCATGCAAAGAGTATATAGCAGCGGAAAGTAAAGCATGCAACTTGCAAGAATGTAAAGGAAAGGGTTTGGAGAATTCAAACGCAATTGGAGACACGGATGTTTTTCCCGTGGTTCGGATAGGTGGTGCTATCCTACATCCACGTTGATGGAGACTTCAACCCACGAAGGGTAACGGTTGCGCGAGTCCACGAAGGGCTCCACCCACGAAGGGTCCACGAAGAAGCAACCTTGTCTATCCCACCATGGCCATCGCCCACGAAGGACTTGCCTCACTAGCGGTAGATCTTCACGAAGTAGGCGATCTCCTTGCCCTTACAAACTCCTTGGTTCAACTCCACAATCTTGTCGGAGGCTCCCAAGTGACACCTAGCCAATCTAGGAGACACCACTCTCCAAGAAGTAACAAATGGTGTGTTGCTGATGAACTCCTTGCTCTTGTGCTTCAAATGATAGTCTCCCCAACACTCAACTCTCTCTCATAGGATTTGGATTTGGTAGAAAGAAGATTTGAGTGGAAAGCAACTTGGGGAAGGCTAGAGATCAAGATTCATATGGTAGGAATGGAATATCTTGGCCTCAACACAAGGGTAGGTGGTTCTCTCTCAGAACATATGAGTTGGAAGTGTAGATGTGTTCTGATGGCTCTCTCCACGAGTGAAGAGGAGGTGGAGGGGTATATATAGCCTCCACACAAAATCCAACCGTTACACACAATTTACCAATCTCGGTGGGACCGAATCAACAAACTCGGTCGGACCGAAATAGTAAACCTAGTGACCATTAGAGATTTTCGATGGGACTGAGATGCAACTCGGTAGGACCGATATGGTTAGGGTTAGGGCATAACGTAATCTCGGTGAGACCGATTACACAAACTCGGTGAGACCGATTTGGTAATTAGATAACCAGAGAGTTGGTCAGGTAAACTCGGTGGGACCGATTTGCTCTTTCGGTGAGACCGAAAAGTTACAAAAGGGAAACAGAGTGTTTACATTGCAATCTCGGTGGGACCGATCCGCTCTTTCGATGAGACCGAAAAGTTACGAAAAGGAAACAAAGAGATTGCAATCCCATCTCGGTGAGACCGAGATCCCTATCAGTAGAACCGAATTGCTAGGGTTTGGCAGTGGCTTATGACATGTGAAACTCGGTGGCGCCGGATGGAAAGAATCGGTAGGACCGAGTTTGGCTTGGAGTTTAGCTCATTTGATATGGGAAATTAGCTGAGGATTTTGGAGCATATCATTAATCACATGAAGCAAAAGGCTCATTAAGCAACACATCATCCCTCCTTAATAGTATTGGCTTTTCCTATGGACTCAATGTGATCTTGGATCACTAAAATGTAAAATGAAGAGTCTTGAGCTTTTGAGCTTGAGCCAATCCTTTGTCCTTAGCATTTTGAGGGTTCCACTTTCACCATCCATGCCATGCCAATCATTGAGCTTTCCTGAAATAATTATCTTGGAATAGCATTAGCTCAATGAGCTATATGTTGTTATGAATTACCAAAACCACCTAGGGATAGTTGCACTTTCAATCTCCCTCTTTTTGGTAATTGATGACAACATATAGATCAAAGCTTCGACAAATGATAATAAGAGTGAATTATATCGTCGCTTTGAGAAGTATGTGAAAAGTAAGAGCTCCCCCTAAATTTGTGCATATTTAAAATTTGCTTTGGACTGCAAATGCACAAAGAGTTAGAATTATGGGTTACTCTTCCATGTCACATACATCTTGGTGGAGCGCTCAAAATGATAATAATGAAATACATGCACTCATCACCAAGGAAAAGTGAATGACCACATAAGATAGATAAGATATATCAAGCATGCATAAGTGTAGCTTATGATCAAACACATGATCATCAATGTCTCACAAGCATAACAAAGTATCTTGACCAAAAGAAAACAATGTTAGAAAAACCACCAAATAAAGCAAGAGAGAAAAAAACAACACTCTCTCTCTCTCTCTCTCGAAGCCTATGATCTATACATTTTTCTCCCCCTTTGGCAACAAGTTACCAAAAAGTTCCTAGAAAATGCATAGTGCTAGATCGACACTCAGGCTTGATCTTCTAGTGGTGGTGGAGTCCGGATGACTCCAAGGACGAAGGCTTCTGTAGACGTGGTTGGAGTTGGAGCTGAAGTAGATGCTGGAGCTGGTTGGGCTGGTACTGTGGCTGGAGCTGAGGCGGTGGCTCTTGTGTCAGGAACTGGCACTGCACTAGACCTCTGACCTCGTGGCACTCTGGCAAATGCATCAGTGGTAGTCTTCCCTTTCCTCTCCTGCATGTCATCTTGAAGTTGCTCCACTGCTGTTTGAATCTCTGTCACCTTGACATCCAAGTCATAGAACTTTTGTTCTACAATTCTCTCTAAGCTCTCCTGGTTCAGAGTGAGGGTGGCCAGACCTTTCTCAATCCTCAGGGTGGATGCAATCAGGTAACTGAGCTGCTCTTGCTTGTTTTTCAAGAAGTACTCAGATGCCTCTTCTTGAGTTGGCATCTTGGCAGCTTTGTCCTTCCTTGCCTTCTCCTTCTTAGCTTGTTCTTGGACTGACGATGGTTCATTTTCATTCATCACAACTTGGTTGTCCTCGAAATCTGGATGAATAGGCAAATGTGCCTTGTCCAACAAGTATGTGTCTGTGCCCATTCTTGAGTTAATCAACATCTGGATCTGAGGGGCATAACCACAGTTCCTCTTCTGATCTGCTGCAGTCCTCTTGATAGTCTCTACTATGAGGCTCATGACCTTAAACTTCTGAGGCACATCAAATATATGTAGCAGGTTAATGGCATGACCTCTAATCATCCTGTGATCTCCAGACTTGGGCAAAAGTGTGTGCCTAAGGATCCAGTTGATCGTAGGCAGTCCTGACAACAGGTGTTTCATAGACCCAAACTGGTGAGTATCAAGATCTTCTGCTGGAATCTCCTTGTACATATTTGCCATAGTGTTATGATCCATCTTTTTCTTGGCATAGACATCCAAGTCATCTTCATTTTCTTCTGGGGCATTGATCAACCTTGCCCATTCCTCAACAGTTGAGTGGTACCTTGTACCTTCAGACATCCATGTGATCCTTCCATCTGGATAGAAGTGTGCTATGGAGTAGAATTGCATAATCAGCTCCTCATTCCACTTTGTGAGCTTCTGCCCAACAAAGTCAGCTACTCCACAAGCTCTGAAGCTATCTTGCACTCCAGGGTAGTGCTCTTCATTTTCCTTGATATATTCCCAATCTACCCATCTCATGTCACACACAACTGGCTTCTTGTCCAATAAGACTGTCTCATAGAAGTCCTGCTGTTCCTTAGTGTGGAACCTCTAGTCAACAGCAGTCCTCCTCCTGGTAGCATATGGATCCTCTGCTCTCCATTTTCCTAGCCCAGAGTCTCTTCTGATATTCATATCCTCAGCCACAGGATGAACATCATTGTGGTCTGGGATCTTGGGCTTCAACTTTCTCAGCACTTGGCCTTCCTCTTCTTCTGCAACAGCTTCAGGCACTGGGGCCTTGTTCTTCTCAGCAGCTGGGATGCTCCTTGTATTTCTCTTTGGTTTTGGCTTTGGAGCTGGCTTGGCCTTGGATGCAGCCTTGGGGGCTTCCTTGGGCTTAGATGCAGTTGCCCCTGATCTTATAGCATCACCCATCAGCTTGGGTGCCTTAGGTGCTGGTGCAGCAACCTCTTCTTCTTCCTCTTCAGAAGAATGCTGTTCAAATTCAGCCATGGGATCAACTTTCTTGCACCATCTGCCTCTTTTCCTTTCCTTCTTTGTTTCGGCTGCAACTGGCTCTTTGGGTGCAGGCTTCTCAGGAATCTTTGTTGAGGCTCTGGCCTTTGGCATGGGCTGCCTGCCTGCTGGCCTTTTGACCTTTAAGCCTGGCTTGTTGCTCTATCTTGAGCCATGCTCTTTCTTGAGTTCAACTTTCTTGGAAGTTGCTTCCTCCTCTGCCACATAGTCCTCATCCTATGATTCTGAGGTTCTCTTCTTCCTTTGTCTTGTGGCAGCTTTTGGCAGGTTGCTGGGGGTACTCCTGCTGCCTTCATTTGAAGAGCTGGAGGGACTAGTGCCCTCACTCATCTGCACTGGCTGTTCTGATATGTTCTGGCTATCACTCTGGTCTGACATGATGAACAAGCTGACCGCTGACCCTGTGAATAGTTTATAGATGAGGTAGAGTGGATGAGCATCACAAAATGCAGAGATTTTTGCAAAAGAATGATTCAAAAACTTAGTTTTAGTTTCCCACAGAAAGCATTTCGGATCTACCGATTTTTAAACTCAGTGATACCGAAGCAGCTTTTGGAACCTAAACTAGTGAACTCGGTCAGACCGAGTCATAGTTCGGTGGCACCGAGACTGCTAGGGTTTCACAAAGTTCCAAAATCGGTCACACCGATTAGCAATACTCTGTCAGACCGAGTCTTACTTGTACAATGGCATAAGCCAAATCGGTGGGACCGAGTTTTTCAACTCGGTGGGTCCGAGATGGTTTCGGCGGAAACCTAACCCTAAAATTTTCGGATCAAACCTATTCTACGAGTTCATTGACTGGATAGGAGTTTATCAAACGTGGCAAGAATCAATATGATCACAATGTGCTAGGAATCGGATTGGGGAATAGCACAAAGATCGAGTCCATACCCTAGTTCGGCGGAGACTCGCTACGGCGGTAACGGCGGGGTTGATTCCCGTTGACGGCGACGGAAACCAGCGACTGGAGGCGGCTGGCGGCGAGAAGACGATCCGGAGACCACGTTGGCAGAGCGAGCTATCGCGCGGGCGAAGGGGTTCGGAGAAATTTCCAAATTTTTTGCCCGTGTCTATATATAGCCCGACCCTGTCGGTGTGACCGAGTGGACAACTCGGTGGCACCGAGATGCAAAACTGTGTACAATTATTGCAACTCGGTGTGACCGAATGGTTCAAATCGGTTGCACCGAGATCGAAAACATAGATCAACTTAATGATCTCGGTAAGACCGAAAGTGGGGTATCGGTCAGACCGAGAATCACAAAGAGGTTTGGGAAGTTTAAGTCTATGACGAATCGGGGACTCCGAGTGCTCCTCACACAGAGTGGTTCGAATCTGACTTGATCAATTTTGTGATGTAGCAGAATAGAGTTTGAGACGAGAAATGCATAGATAGCTAGAGAAGGTTCTTAGGCATTCTTGTCCATCCACTTGGCAAAATAAAAATAAAGCCAAACAATCAAAACAACAAGTGGATGTCCTCGAATGAGTAAAATATGCAACCAACATGCTCACACAATAAAATGGCAATTGAAATATGTGACAAAGCATGCACAACCAATTCTAGCATCTATTAAGCAATTGGCGATGACTAGGTCATCTATATATGAGTATACTGACATAGGAGTCAAATGAAAACATTTGATCATAGGTCATACTCATCGTTTAAGCTCAAGTGGGGTTACCACTTTTACATAAAGCATTGTTGTGTTCACATCATTAGAGTTGCTTTAACTCAAGTCTTAGAGTAAATCTCCCCCTAGATGTGATATCCCCCCTAAGAGGGATGAACTAACCTTGGGTTTTGTCGATTATGACTTCATGTAGATGTTGAAGATGTGGATGCTCAATGTAGATCACTTGGAGCTATCCTTTTGAGTGAATTGCACTTTCAATACCTACATGGGTTAGTCCCACAAGGAACAAACAAGGATATCCATAGACATGGAGTGATGCACACACAAGATGATGTCTATGAAGGCTTTTAGGTTACCTTGCCCCTTGTCTTACCAACAAGAGGGTTTGTGACTCCTTGAACTAGTGCAAGATGTGGAAGTTGATTGCACTTGTTCTTGCCAAAATGATAAGAGTGAAGTATGTTGGCGGAGTCACCCTCAAGAACTCTCTAGTTCTTCTTCTTTTGGATCCACACCATCTTGATGGGAATCCTTGGAGTTGTAGTCGTACTTGATGAAGTGGAACTTGAAGTAGTCTTGGGAATCCACTTGACTAAGGTCTTAGGAGCTTCTTCAAATGCATCAATTTCCTCTTGAAGCTTGTCCTTGCCTTTTTGCTTGTAGTCTTGTGGTGGAAGATCATCTTGAGTTTGTGTCCCATTGAAAGAAGTAGGATCATACTTCTCTTGTTGAGGAACAAAATTTGTCTTGGGGTATTGATCTTCTTCCCACTCAACTCCATTGGCATTGAACTTTCGTTCAAAACCAACACCTTGATTCTTCCGGTGCCTTCCTTGCTTCCGTACAATCTCCTCGAATCGCTTACTTCCGGCAAGGCTTTTGTACACTCCTTTCTCTATGATTCCCTTCAATAAGCTATTTTCTTGCTCAAGTGTAACTTGGCTAAGAGAATCATTAGTGGAATCAAGAGAACTACTAGAAGCAACAATATTGGATTTAACATGATCATTGTTACTACTAGAGGAAGAATCTTTCTTGTTCTTGTTATTAGACTTGACTTGAGGCATGTAAGTGGATAAGAGTAAACGCTTGGCAATGTAAGAAGAACTTTTCTTGCGGAGATCATCATTGATTGCCTTTAAAAACTCATGTTCTTTCTCAAGATTGAGCTTTTCAAGGCGTAACTTCTCATGAGCTCTTAAAAGTTCTCGATGATCTTCGAAGATAGTTTCATGAGCTAACTTAAGAGTGTTTAGCTATTTAGTTAGAGCCTCAATTTTCTCCTTATCATTGTCATTCGTTTTATCTTGATTATCATGATTAATTGACATTTCATCATAGTATTCATCACTAGAGTTGTCAACAAGTAAATCATCATCACCTAACAAGTCATCTTCATCACTATTGAAATCAACATACTCAGGGTGAGTTCCCTTAGGACCTTTGGCCATGAAGCATCTTCCAATTCCTTCATTTGGTGAGTCAAATATGTCGTAGGAATTGGTTGACACAAGTGCTAGACCGGCAACACCTTCATCTTGAGTATATTCGGAATCGGAGTGATAACTTCTCTCGGAGTGGTTGTCGGAGTCGGAGCCGGATACCCATTCACCAACATGAGCTTGATGTCTTCGTTTTGTGTAGCTCCTTGATGATTTTTCCTTTCTTTCTGAATCCTTGCTCCTCCGTGAGTATCTTCGTTCATAACGATCATATCTACTCCTTCTCTCTCTTGATGGTGATTCTTCTCTTTTGCCTCTTCTTTTTGGAGAATCTTCTCTTCTTTTGTAGGGAGCCGTACACTCATTGGAATAGTGTCCGGGTCTTCCACAATTGTAGCAGTTTCGCTCTCGACTAGAAGATCTTTTGTCATTGTAGGACCTTGACTTGGAGCTTCTATCTTTGCCTCTACTCTTGTAGAACTTGTTGAAGTTCTTCACCATTAGGCTCAATTCATCGTTGAAGTTTTGTTTCTCACTTGATGATGTGGGGACTTCACATGAGGCTTTGTAGGCACCACTTGATTTGTTGTGAAGTTCCTCTTTATCCTTGAGCGACATCTCATGAGCAACAATTCTTCCAATGACCTCCATTGGCTTGAGATCTTTGTAATTGGGCATCATTTGGATCAATGTGCACACGGTATCATATTTTCCATCCAAGGCTCTTAGGATCTTCTTGATGATGAATCTGTCGGTCATCTCTTCACTCCCTAAGCCGGCAATCTTGTTTGTGATGAGAGCAAGCCTAGAGTACATTTCAGCGACACCTTCACCATCCTTCATTTTGAACTTGTCAAGTTTACTTTGAAGCACATCCAATTTGGATTCCTTGACGGAGTCGGTACCTTCGTGCATATCAATCAAAGTATCCCAAATTTCCTTTGCATTCTCAAGACGGCTGATTTTGTTGAATTCTTCGGGGCACAATCCGTTGAAGAGAATATCACAAGCTTGAGCGTTGTATTGTAGCATCTTCAACTCATCCGCGGTAGCTTCACGGTTTGGTTCCTTCCCATCGAAGAAGTCACCTTGCAAATCAACACACACAATAGCCCAAACGGCGGGGTTATGTCCAAGAATATGCATTTTCATTTTATGCTTCCAACTAGCAAAATTAGTACCATCAAAGTAAGGACCTCTACGGTGATAATTTCCCTCGCTAGACGCCATACTCTCCTAGGTTGTGAAACCAAGGCTATGACCACCAAAAGCTATGGAAATCAAAGCAAATGGAGACCAAAGCTCTGATACCACTTGTAGGATCGGAAGTATGTCTAGAGGGGGGGGGGGTGATTAGACTACTTGACCAAATAAAAACTTAGCCTTTTCCCAATTTTAGTTCTTGGTAGATTTTAGCAACTTTAGGACAAGTCAAGCAATCATCACACAATTCAAGCAAGCATGCAAAGAGTATATAGCAGCGGAAAGTAAAGCATGCAACTTGCAAGAATGTAAAGGGAAGGGTTTGGAGAATTCAAACGCAATTGGAGACACGGATGTTTTTCCTGTGGTTCGGATAGGTGGTGCTATCCTACATCCACGTTGATGGAGACTTCAACCCACGAAGGGTAACGGTTGCGCGAGTCCACGGAGGGCTCCACCCACGAAGGGTCCACGAAGAAGCAACCTTGTCTATCCCACCATGTTCGTCGCCCACGAAGGACTTGCCTCACTAGCGGTAGATCTTCACGAAGTAGGCGATCTCCTTGCCCTTACAAACTCCTTGGTTCAACTCCACAATCTTGTCGGAGGCTCCCAAGTGACACCTAGACAATCTAGGAGACACCACTCTCCAAGAAGTAACAAATGGTGTGTTGCTGATGAACTCCTTGCTCTTGTGCTTCAAATGATAGTCTCCCCAACACTCAACTTTCTCTCATAGGATTTGGATTTGGTAGAAAGAATATTTGAGTGAAAGCAACTTGGGGAAGGCTAGAGATCAAGATTCATATGGTAGGAATGGAATATCTTGGCCTCAACACAAGGGTAGGTGGTTCTCTCTCAGAACATATGAGTTGGAAGTGTAGATGTGTTCTGATGGCTCTCTCCACGAGTGAAGAGGAGGTGGAGGGGTATATATAGCCTCCACACAAAATCCAACCGTTACACACAATTTACCAATCTCGGTGGGACCGAATCAACAAACTCGGTCGGACCAAAATAGTAAACCTAGTGACCGTTAGAGATTTTCGGTGGGACTGACATGCAACTCGGTAGGACCGATATGGTTAGAGTTAGGGCATAACGTAATCTCGGTGAGACCGATTACACAAACTCGGTGAGACCGATTTGTTAATTAACTAACCAGAGAGTTGGTCACGTAAACTCGGTGGGACCGATTTGCTCTTTCGGGGAGACCGAAAAGTTACAAAAGGGAAACAGAGTGTTTACATTGCAATCTCGGTGGGACCGATCCGCTCTTTCGGTGAGACCGAAAAGTTACGAAAAGGAAACAGAGAGATTGCAATCCCATCTCGGTGAGACCGAGATCCCTATCAGTAGAACCGAATTGCTAGGGTTTGGCAGTGGCTTATGACATGTGAAACTCGGTGGCGCCGGATGGAAAGAATCGGTAGGACCGAGTTTGGCTTGGAGTTTAGGTCATTTGTGGATATGGGAAAGTAGCTGAGGATTTTGGAGCATATCATTAAGCACATGAAGCAAAAGGCTCATTAAGCAACACCTCATCCCTCCTTGATAGTATTGGCTTTTCCTATGGACTCAATGTGATCTTGGATCACTAAAATGTAAAATGAAGAGTCTTGAGCTTTTGAGCTTGAGCCAATCCTTTGTCCTTAGCATTTTGAGGGTTCCACTTTCACCATCCATGCCATGCCAATCATTGAGCTTTCCTGAAATAATTATCTTGGAATAGCATTAGCTCAATGAGCTATATGTTGTTATGAATTACCAAAACCACCTAGGGATAGTTGCACTTTCAGGCGGGCGTGGACCTTACTGAGGCCGCGCCCCGTCCCGTCCCTCTTTACGATAGCATGAGGTGGTTGGAGTCGCGGGCCGACTCCCAAAGCTGGCTTCTCTGGAAGCCGCTAGCTAGGAGTCGGCTCATCTCAAAGTCGCCCCTGGGACTCGGCCATGAGTGGGTAGTCGGTCGCGCTGCTGCCGACTCCCAGAGGCGGCTCTCCGTCCTGGGGTCTTGAGGGGCGCGGCCTGCCCCGATGTCTTGAAAGGTTCTGGGCTTCGGGTTAGCCTACCCGTGGCCCATTACTCCGACACTTGCCGTGCGTATCTGTGGTGACAATGGGATATCACGTGACTCACTTGATGTATGTTTTGGTGATCAACTTGCGGCTTCCGCCCATGAACCTATGCATAGGGGTTGGCACACGTTTTCGTCATGATTCTCCGGTATAAACTTTGGGGCACTCTCTGAGGTTCTATGTGTTGGTTGAATAGATGAATCTGAGATTGTGTGATGCATATCGTATAATCATACCCACGGATACTTGAGGTGACATTGGAGTATCTAGGTGACATTAGGGTTTTGGTTGATTTGTGTCTTAAGGTGTTATTCTAGTACAAACTCTAGGGTTGTTTGTAACACTTATAGGAATAGCCCAACGGATTGATTGGAAAGAATAACTTTGAGGTGGTTTCGTACCCTACCATAATCTCTTCATTTATTCTCCACTATTAGTGACTTTGGAGTGACTCTTTGTTGCATGTTGAGGCATAGTTATATGATCCAATTATGTTATTATTGTTGAGAGAACTTGCACTAGTGAAAGTATGAACCCTAGGCCTTGTTTCCTAGCATTGCAATACCGTTTATGCTCACTTTTAACACTTGTTACCTTGCTGTTTTTATATTTTTAGATTACAAAAACCTATATCTACCATCCATATTGCACTTGTATCACCATATCTTCACCGAACTAGTGCACCTATACAATTTACCATTGTATTGGGTGTGTTGGGGACACAAGAGACTCTTTGTTATTTGGTTGCAGGGTTGTTTGAGAGAGACCATCTTCATCCTACGCCTCCCACGGATTGATAAACCTTAGGTCATTCACTTGAGGGAAATTTGCTACTGTCCTACAAACCTCTGCACTTGGAGGCCCAACAACGTCTACAAGAAGAAGGTTGTGTAGTAGACCTCAAGCTCTTTTCTGGCGCCGTTGCCGGGGAGGTGAGTGCTTGAAGGTATATCTTTAGATCTTGCTATCGAATCTTTTTGTTTCTTGTGTTAGCACTAGTTTAGTTTATAAAAGAAAACTACCAAACAAAGATGGAATTGAGTTTGCCACATACGCTTCACCTTTTTAGTATCTTTCGTGAGTATGATGGGAAGGAAAATTGTGCCAAAGTGTTAGAAGAAGAATGCATTAAAATGTTTGGCACTAAATCTTTGAATGATAAGCATGATTGCAACGTTGTTAGTATGAACTCCTTGAATATCCATGCTACTAATGATGATTGCACTAGTTATGATGAAAATGTCTCCTATAAACATGTCAATTTTTGTGGAGTACATTGGGTTTGCAAGTACACACCAAACAGGGAAGATAGATATTGCAAGAGGCATAAGTACTTAGGAACTAAATTGTTGCAAGAAAGTCTTGATGATTGCGCTGAAAGATTCAATATTTTTCGCGCCCCTTGTGAACTTTGCAATGAACATGGTCATTTAAAGCTCCAATGCTATTTGTTTCATGATCAAGTCATGTCCAAATATTGTGATAATTTGATTACCCTTGAGCATTATAAAGAGCTTAGTCTTCTTTTGGGTTATGAAGAAATGAAACATATAACTGAGGGTATTCCAAAATTTAATCTCGATAAATTTCTTGATTTTGATCTAGAGAAGATTTACATGTATTATGCGGTGAATTGTATTGAAAATCCTTATATTACCAATTACATAAAGAAAAGAAAACAAATAGAGGATGAAGAGACTACTAATGAAAGGGAAGAGACTTCCCAATATCCTCCTATTGTTTCTTATGATGAATCAGGTAACGAGGAGGAGCCTTCTATTCAACCAATCTCATTAATAAGGAGCTCCAAAAAGAGGATTGAACCCACACATGACATGGTGAAGAAGAAGAAAAGAAAAAGGAAGAGAGGTAGGAAGGTATCTCTCCCAAATAAGGTTGCTCCTATTATTGTTGTGCCTCATGAAAATGGATCAAAAATAATTGTGGAAGATGATGCATTTGATGATGATCTCGTTATGCCTATTGCTTGTTGTGATGATTATGATTGGGAAGATAATGATACTTCTTATGATCTTGAAAATCTCTTTGGCACTTGCTTGGAAGAATATGATAATTGCTATACTATTGGTGTTATCCATACTATTAATGATGAGAGTGATTATGCTTATGATATGAAAAGGCCCAAGCTTGGGGAAGCTATGTTTGATGAGGATGAGATATTTGAGAATATATTTGATGAAATTAATGTTTGTCCCAAGCTTGGGGATGCTATATTTAATAATGATGATATTTTTAGCCTCCCAAGTTTTTATATGCAAAGTTGTTATGATGATAGCATGCCTTCTAACTATGATGATTATATTGATGAAAGTGGGTTTGGAAGAGTGTCAACTTTAGGAAGTAATGATCCCACTATTTTGGAGGATGTTAAATCTTATATTATTTATGAAAGTGGATTTGGAGAGGTCATGACTTTATTTAGTAATGATTCCACTATCTTGGAAGAGGTTTCAATCGATTATGATGAGAACAAAGTTGCTACTTATGATTATTATTGTGATAAAACTTATGCTATAAAAAGTAGTGATGATTATATTTATAAAACTTTTCATGATTATGATTACCCTTTTTCTGAACATTACTCTTTTAATGTGGAAACAATTTATAGTTTTCAAGTCTCTTATGATACTCCCGCTATTCCGAATGAGAAGAATTTTGCTTATGTGGAGAGTAGTAAAATTTCTATGCAAGTAGATCATGAAAAGAATGCTTTAGGTGCTGGTTATATTGTTGTAGGAATATATGCTTGTAGTAATTGCAATAATATCAAGTTTCCTCTCTATGTGCTTAAAATCTTGAAGTTATGCTTGTTTTACCTTCCTATGCTTGTTGATTATTGTTCCCATAAGTTGTTTGCTTACAAAATCCCTATGCATAGGAAGTGGGTTAGACTTAAATGTGCTAGTCATATTCTTCATGATGCTCTCTTTATGTTTCAATTCTTATCTTTTATGCGAGCATCATTGAAATCATCATGCCTAGCTAGGGGCGTTAAACGTTAGCACTTGTTGGGAGGCAACTGATACGTCTGCAACGTATCCATAATTTTTGATTGCTCCATGCTATATTATCTACTGTTTTGGACTATACCGGGCTTTATTTTCCACTTTTATATTATTTTTGGGACTAACCTATTAACCGGAGGCCCAGCCCAGAGTTGTTTTTTTGCCTATTTCAGTATTTCGGAGAAACGGAATATCAAACGGAGTCCAAACGGAATGAAACCTTCGGGAACGTGATTTTCTCACCGAATGTGATCCAGGAGACTTGGACCCTACTCCAAGAAGTAAAAGAGGCGGTCACGAGGGTGGGGGCGCGCCCCACCCCCTAGGGCGCGCCCCCTGCCTCGTGGGCCCCTCGGTGCTCCACCGACGTACTCCTTCCTCCTATATATACGTGCGTACCCCCAAACGATCAGAACAGGAGCCAAAAACCTAATTCCACCGCCGCAACTTTTTGTATCCATGAGATCCCATCTTGGGGCCTGTTCCGAAGCTCCACCGGAGAGGGTCGTCATCACGGAGGGCTTATACATCATCATAGCCCTTCCGATGAAGTGTGAGTAGTTTACCTTAGACCTCCGGGTCCATAGATAGTAGCTAGATGGCTTCTTCTCTCTTTTTGGATCTCAATACAATGTTCTCCCCCTCTCTCGTGGAGAACTATTCAATGTAATCTTCTTTTTGCGGTGTGTTTGTTGAGACCGATGAATTGTGGGTTTATGATCAAGTCTATCTATGAATAATATTTGAATCTTCTCTGAATTATTTTATGTATGACTGGTTATCTTTGCAAGTCTCTTCGAATTATCAATTTGGTTTGGCCTACTAGATTGGTTTTTCTTGCCATGGGAGAAGTGCTTAGCTTTGGGTTCGATCTTGCAGTGTCCTTTCCCAGTGACAGAAGGGGCAGCAAGGCACGTATTGCATCGTTGCCATCGAGGATAACAAGATGGGGTTTATTTCATATTGCATGAATTTATCTCTCTACATCATGTCATCTTGCTTAAGGCGTTAATCTATTTTTAACTTAATACTCTAGATGCATGCTGGATAAAGGTCGATGAGTGGAGTAATAGTAGTAGATGCAGGCGGGAGTTGGTCTACTTGTCTCGGACATGATGCCTATATACATGATCATACCTAGATATTATCATAACTATGCCCAATTGCTCAACAGTAATTTGTTCACCCACCATAGAATAATTTTGCTCTTGAGAGAAGCCACTAGTGAAACCTATGGCCCCCGGGTCTATTCTCATCATATCAATCTCCATCACTTTATTATTTCTTTGCCTTTTCTTTGCCTTTTACTTTTCACTTTGCATATCTATATCAAAAATACCAAAAATATTATATATCATCTCTATCAGATCTCACTCTCGTAAGTGACAGTGAAGGGATTGACAACCCCTAATCGCGTTGGTTGCGTTGAGCTATTGTTTTTGTGTAGGTATGAGGGACTTGCGTGTAGCCTCCTACTGGATTGATACCTTGGTTCTCAAAAACTGAGGGAAATACTTACGCTACAGTGCTGCATTATCCTTTCCTCTTCGGGGAAATCCAACGCAAGCTCAAGAGGTAGCAGCAACCCAATTTTATTTTAGTTTCTTGCCTTTTGGTTCTGTTTAGGAATAAATAATCCATCTAGCTTATGTTTAGATGTGGTTTTGTGTTTTAATTAGTGTTTGTGCCAAGTAGAACCTTTGGGAAGACTTGAGTGAAGTCTTTATGATCATGCTGTAAAAAACAGAAACTTTAGCGCTCACGAGATTAGCTAGAACTCTTTACTGGAGGGTGCTATTTAGTTGATTTTTTTGCAGATGATTACTAGACAAATTCCTCAGGTCCACCAATTTATTTTAGAATTTTTGAAGTTCCAGAAGTTTGCGTTAGTTACAGATTTCTACAAACTGTTCTGTTTTTGACAGATTCTGTTTTTCGTGTGTTGTTTGCTTATTTTGATGAATCTATGGCTAGTAAAATAGTTTATAAACCATAGAGAAGTTGGAATACAGTAGGTTTAACACCAATAAAAATAAAGAATGAGTTCATTACAGTACCTTGAAGTGGTGTTTTGTTTTCTTTCGCTAACGGAGCTTACGAGTTTTCTGTTGAGTTTTGTGTTGTGAAGTTTTCAAGTTTTGGGTAAAGATGCGATGGACTATGGAATAAGGAGTGGCAAGAGCCTAATCTTGGGGATGCCCAAGGCACCCCAAGGTAATATTCAAGGATAACCAAGAGCCTAAGCTTGGGGATGCCCCGGAAGGCATCCCCTCTTTCGTCTTCATTCATCGGTAACTTTACTTGGAGCTACATTTTTATTCACCACATGATATGTGTTTTGCTTGGAGCGTCGTTTTATTTTATTTAGCTTTGTTTGCTGTTTGAATAAAATACCAAGATCTGAAATTATTAAATGGGAGTCTTTACATAGCTGTATAATTATTCGACTACTCATTGATCTTCACTTATATCTTTCGGAGTAGTTTGTTGTTTGCTCTAGTACTTCACTTATATCTTTTAGAGCATGACGATAGTTTTATTTTGAAGAAATAGATGAACTCTCATGCTTCACTTATATTATTTTGAGAGTCCTAAATAGCATGGTAATGTGCTTAATCCTAATCTTCTCCCCTCTACTCTCTTGTAATGGATTGAGTTTTCCCCTTGAAGTAATCTTATCGGATCGAGTCTTTAATGACTTGAGAACACTTGATGTATGTCTTGCCGTGCGTATCTGTGGTGACAATGGGATATCACGTGACTCACTTGATGTATGTTTTGGTGATCAACTTGCGGCTTCCGCCCATGAACCTATGCATAGGGGTTTGCACACGTTTTCGTCGTGATTCTCTGGTAGAAACTTTGGGCACTCTTTGAGGTTCGATGTGTTGGTTGAATAGATGAATCTGAGATTGTGTGATGCATATCGTATAATCATACCCACGGATACTTGAGATGACATTGGAGTATCTAGGTGACATTAGGGTTTTGGTTGATTTGTGTCTTAAGGTGTTATTCTAGTACGAACTCTAGTGCTGTTTGTGACACTTATAGGAATAGCCCAACGGATTGATTGGAAAGAATAACTTTGAGGTGGTTTCATACCCTACCATAATCTCTTCGTTTGTTCTCCACTATTAGTGACTTCGGAGTGACTCTTTGTTGCATGTTGAGGTATAGTTATATGATCTAATTATGTTATTATTGTTGAGAGAACTTGCACTAGTGAAAGTATGAACCCTAGGCCTTGTTTCCTAGCATTGCAATACCGTTTACGCTCACTTTTACCACTTGTTACCTTGCTGTTTTTATATTTTCAAATTACAAAAACCTATATCTACTATCCATATTGCACTTGTATCACCATCTCTTCGCCGAACTAGTGCACCTATACAATTTACCATTGTATTGGTATGTTGGGGACACAAGAGACTCTTTGTTATTTGGTTGCAGGGTATTTTGAGAGAGACCATCTTCATCCTACGCCTCCCACGGATTGATAAACCTTAGGTCATCCACTTGAGGGAAATTTGCTACTGTCCTACAAACCTCTGCACTTGGAGGCCCAACAACGTCTACAAGAAGAAGGTTGTGTAGTAGACATCAGTTGACGCCTCGCGGCCTACAGATTCCCGGCCGGCTCATAAATAGTGTCCGGCTCGGTGACTAGTTAATCTTGGCTTACAATGCAAGTCATGCTATTATGGCGGTTTATCACTACGGACCTTAAGTCGCCTTTGGGCTTTCGACCCTTGACTGAACCGCCATCTTCAATCTTGATATTGGGCTTCATATGATGAATCGTTATAGCGTAACACAGCCCCTCCTGGGAGGGTTACACTAGTAGTTATATTCTGAACATTTGGCCCCAGATTGATTTGAACCGGTTCATGTCAATCTTCAATACTTAAGAAAAAATCTTCTGCCTTCTACTTGTGCAAAAATTTATAACCCGCCATGACATCATCTTCTGGATTCATGATAACCCGCCGTGACGTCATCTGCCATTTAATTCATATTTTTTTCAATCATATCCCAACGGATCCTTATCTTTAATAACCATCCCGAAAATCGAGGCGTGTGAGTAGCTAGATAACCATGTTTCAGCCTCCTCGTTTCTTGCGCCCACTCTATCTGTCTTCTCCTTATAAATAGGCACGACTTTAGGTCTTTCTTCATTCTCCCCTTTTTCGTCATCTTCTTCCTCTCGCGACTCCACTGCTACTCGAGCTCCGCCGCCGCCGCCGCCGTAGAGCACTTCGTCTTCGTTGACCTCGGCCGCTGCATCAACCTGAATCAGTCCAGAGAACGGTGGCGACCCTCCGCAGTAGATCTGCAATTGTAAGCCTTCGTCTTCCCGCACCTCAGATCCGCGTTAGGGTTTGCGAGCTCCTCTGTGTTCTTCGTGGTTCATCACAGATTCTCCATGGTTTCTTCATTGCATCCTCCTTTGATCTAAAAGAAGTACTAAACTCATGCGATAGTTGTTTCGCATCCATTTCAGACGCTAGTAGATCCCTTTTTCTAGTTCAGAGGCCTCATCAGAACTCACGAGCTCATCTGCACTAGATTTTTAGGTCTAGAATATTTTCTTTTATGAACATCCATTTGATCCAAATTAATAACTGCGACCTCAAGCACAAGTTTGATCACTTATACTCCTTTGTTAGAAACCCTCAGACAAGTGTTCAACAAGTAATCAATACTGAATATCTCCAAGACTTATTCCATCTGCCCCTAACTGCACAGGCATATGAGGAGTTTCTACAAATGGAGGACATGTGCATTTCCATGAGACAATCAGAATATTTAGATGCACTGGATACTTGGAGTTACATCTGGCGGAATGAATTCTATTCCTCAATTAAAGCCTATAAGGTGCTAATGGGGCACAAACAAACCCCACCACATTTCTCATGGATTTGGAAAAGCTCTTGTCAACCTAGACATAAAGTTTTTTTCTGGATGCTACTACATGACAGAGTCAACACAAGGAATCTTCTAAGGAGGAAAAACTTTGAATTGGAAGTTTACAATTGTGCAGTGAGGGATTGCCAGCATGAAGAAACTCTGCATCATCTTTTTTGGGGATGTCCTTTCGCCATCAGATGCTGGGATTTTATTTGCCCCTCAAGAACACCAAATTTGTCAGTTCTGGAGGCATTTTAAGACCTCAAAGACAAACTCAGATACCCCTTCTTTATGGAGATTATCATATTGGGGTCATGGGCCATCTGGATATCTAGAAACAACAAAATCTTTGATAATATCACTCCTTCTTTCTAGGGATGGAAGCACATTTTTACTGAGGAACTCAAGCTTCTCAAATTCAGGATCAAGAAGAAATATGAAGTGCAATTTTCTGCATGGTTGGATTCTGTGCTGTAATAGGCTTAGCTTTCTTTGCTTTTCCTTGTTAGGGTTAGGGTTTTTTTTCCCCTTGTGCCTAGTTGTTGTACATATTTTATTTTTTGTAGCTTCTCTCTTTTCTTTTATTTTGTTTCTTTGTTGGGCTTAGCTCAAGCCCAACAGACTATTGTTCTTTGTTTTATTTTAATAAAAGTTGCAGTGGGGTGTTTACCCTACTGTTTATAGTTCAAAAAAAAATAACTGCGACCTGTGAAACCTGTTTTTGTACACTTAGTTGATGCCTGTATCTTGATAGATCCACTTAGCCTTGGCGGTTCACACCACCGGCTTTAATTTGAGATGCTCAATAAATAACTTCAACCACGCCCGGCGGCTTAAATAATTGTAACTGCTCATAGCGGCTTAAACAATCTGATATAACTAGCCATACGACATTAGGCCCCTTTTATAAGCCGCCATCTTGAGTATGATTTGAAGTATTTCTCTCCGTCTTAAATTTGAACCGGAAATTTTTATTTTGTCGTAGGCTTCCATCTTTAAAATGCCGCCGAAAGCGCCCAAATCACCCGTTACATGCAATTGGGTCAAATCCATCGTCACAGAAAGCACCCTTGCTGATTTTGTGAAGACCAGCTATCTGCCAAAGAAGGAAGTCGTGTCCTATCATGCTCCTTACCCAACAGAGGAAAAACCTCAACCCAAAGAGGGGGAAGTCATCGTCTTTACTGATCACATGAACCGGGGCTTTTCTCCACCCGGCTCCAAGTTTTTCAAAGATGTCCTGCACTTTTTTGATCTCCGACCTCAAGATATTGGTCCCAACTCTATATCTAACATTTGCAATTTCCAAGTGTTCTGTGAAGTGTACCTTGGAGAGGAACCCAACTTGCTGCTCTTCAGTGAATTATTTTATTTAAACCGCCAGAATGAACGTGCCAATGGACCTAGCTTGGAACTTGGTGGGATTTCAATCCAGCAATAGAGAGAATATCTTTTCCCGTATGCCGAACCACCGAGTCACCCTAAAGACTGGAACCAGACATGCTTCTATTGTCAAGATACTTCTCCGGCTGATGAGAACCCTCTGCCCGGCTTTCGTGCCCTGCGCTTCGAGTCCACTCACCCTTTGCCAGATAAGCTGTCTCCTGCTGAACGCCAAAAACTCGCCCCCACCATGAGTAAAGTCAAGTCTCTTCTGGGGAACGACTTGAATGGTATTGATTTGGTCCGGGTTTGGCTTGCCTGGTGGGTTATTCCATTGAGCCGCCGCCCTGGTTTGATGTGTGACTACACAGGCCAGAAGAATGATCCTCTACGGCACAGCCCTGATGATTTACCTGATGACATCATTGATGATAAGACAAAATCACTCCTGAATGAGAGCCTGGCAGACTGTGGCAAAATAGGTTTGAGCCCTTTCTGCAAAGCTAACCCGGCTCCAGTGGTAAGCTAGTAACTTAAGCATTTTTATTTTATACTTTCCCCTTTGAGGTTTTACCTTTACTCAAAACTCTTGTTGAAATTCACAGGCCACTGACGAGTTTTGGAAAGCCAACTATGATCATGAGGCTGAAAAGAAGGCCAGAGAAGCTAAGAAAGCCGCCAGGAGAGCCGCCGCCAAGAAGAAAGGAAACAAACCCAACGCTTCCGACATGCTTCGGCTAGAGGACACCTCTGAATAAGAGGTAGCTCTTGATTCTCTAGGCTCCTTTTTTAACTATCTTATAGACACTGATTATCCTAGGGAGGACACAGGAGCGAGTCATGCAGCGGTTGAAGAGGTAACTATCATTTCCTCCGACTCCGAGCCTTTGCCAAGAAAAAAGTCCGTAGAGTAACCTGGAAAGTAAGATTTTCACATCCTTTAGCTTACCAAGATCCTCAATTTCTTTTGAAGCGTTAGATTCATGAGAGCCGGAGGCAGACCCGGACTAGCAAAGATGCGGAACTCTCCTCCGGCTTGCCCAATACACCAAGGAAACGTCGAAACAAGGTCACCTCCGATTTAAATTCCTTTTATCCCCTGGCGGGTCTCACTCGTCAACCACTCAATTCTTCTGACAAACTTCCAGGGAACTTCACCTTCCTCCGACGAGTCAATACAGTCTAATTTGCCGGCTTTCAAAACCGCTCCAAGGTAATGATAACCAGCTTACCCTGCGTTAATTTCAATTTGCTACTCTTGTACTAACTTTTTGATTTGATGCAGTGGACAAGCAAAGCCCAGCAAAAGGGTGAAGAAAAAAAAGCCGGCCGAAGAGCCGATCTTAAATGAACCGGAGCTCGGAACGGCTGCTCCTGACACCTCCACTCATGAGCCGCCACCTGTACCAGCCCATGATATTCCAACGCCTACTGCTGATCCGCCTATCGAGCAAGCTATTGATGGTTCTGAAAACCTGGAGATCCCTAGCCCGGCCAAGACAGATGACCCCGATTTCGAAATCATCAAGACTGGCTTTGTTGAGCCGGGACCAACCGTGCTAGCCAAGTGCTCCGCCAAGGAAGAACTTCTGGAACGCCGCAGGGCTAAACTGGATGTCACTAATTATACTCATATGAGTATTGGAGAAATCTTCTCTGGCTATATGAGCCAAGTGCACAACAGCCGTGACATGGAAATTGACATGGTGAAGCAGATGCACCAAAAATCTGAGGTATAACTCTTCTTGTTGTACTTTACTTATCCTTACCATACCAGCCCCCCAAGTCTATTGCTTATGATGAAATATGCTATAGACTTAAGATCAGCTTAGTAATATATGTAAGAAGTCCGGCTTATCATGTAGCTCCCAAGGGCCGGCTTAAACAGTATGTTTGAACCAGTCCTTATCATGTTTAAATCGAAAAGTTCTTGTAATAGCAATATGCATTAGCCCCCAAGTGCCAAGTATCTTTGCGTGCAAAGTGCTTGGGACTTACTTTTATGAACCGCCACTGTAAGCAGATTTCTTCAACACACATTAGTCCCCAAGTGCCAAGTGTCATTGCTTCCCAAGAGGCTTGGGACTTAATGTGGCATTATGATAATCCTGACTTTAACCTGGCATTTGTGCAGGCCACCATTAGTCATTTTGAATCAGAAATATCTGACTTGAAGAATCGCCTCGAAGCACAGGAGATTGAAACCCAAAAAGCCAACTCCAAGTTTGAATTCAGTGTATCTGAACAAGAGAAACTGAAAAAAGGCTTTGAATTCAAGAAGAAGGCCTAGGCTGATGAAAAGATCGCCTTGATCAATAGGGCTGAGAAAGCAGAAGCGGCTCTTGCAGAAACAACCGCCAAATTATCCGGTTTAAAATGCCATGTATCTCAGATGGTCTCAGCAATATTTGGTATGTTACTCTGCAAGTGTTGAATCTTGTCTAATAATCATATCAATTGTTATCAACTCACCTGACATTGTAATGCAGGCCCCAGGAGTTCAAATCTTAACCAAAGCATGCTGGTAAAACTGAAGGCGGTTTATACACTGGTAGAACAACTTTACATCGGGTCTCAGCGTGCCTTAGCTGTAGTGGCTTTGTCAAATGAAGTCCCCACCCTCCTGGCGGACGTATTGAAACGGCTTGCCGTGCTACCTCAGCGGTTCAAAGAACTAAGGCGATCTTCTGTGAGAGCCGGAGTTGTGGCCGCGTTAAGCCAGGCCAAGGCGTGGTTACCAGAGCTAGACCCGGCCGACATCGCCATTGGATACCCAAGCCTAAAGGAGGATGGCACACCATTCGAACAGAAGGATTTCACCACTTGTGTGAAAGAAATACGCCCTGTGGCCACCCTGATCGCCACTGACACGGATCTGACCAAGTACCATCCGGGTTATGACGCAGAGAACCAGAGGATTCCAACACCGCACAATGAAGTGATCAGCCTGACCCCTCCCATCCGTAAGCATACCTTCGCCCCTGAAGTTGACCTGGCCGGATTAATTGATGATGAAGCTGAATTTGAAGCTTTGAGTGGCATTGACTGGTCATCATCAACCTTCCAGGACAGGGAACAAGATGGAGAATCGGAAAGGGATGATCCGGAAGCTTCAGGTCAACAAAACAACTGATCCGTCGGGCGGCTCATATTTGTGTCTTGCTGATAAAACAATGTTAACTATTTGGACTCGGGGAGTCATGTAATAGGGTAATCATAACTTGGTTTTGTCGTGCCTTTGCGCACGCGTTTAGTGCTCAATACTGTTAAGCCGCCATCTTGTATTTATCCATATTATGCTTATCTCTGTTTTCTTTATGCTTAAGAAAGCCATTGCACCGCCCTGCGTACAGAAAGACATCACAAGATCCTTGGCGGCTTACCGCAAGGCGGGTCATAGATAGATAAACTTGTTTATCAATTATAACCTTGAAATACAACTGATGATATCATACCTGCGATCCTTTGAATGATACCGCCGGTTTATGTGACCCGGATAATGAGGGTGATACCCCAATTATGTAAAAAAACAGCACATATGATGTTTGTTATGTGCTAACAACCTATTGGTTAAGGTTAAGCCGGGCAAAATAGAAACCACTCATATACGCTTTAGATATGATCAAACAAGCTTCAAGTAAAATCCAAAAAATTGTGATTGCAAAAACTTACAAGAAACAGACGAAATTTTGAGGCTTCTGATTCGAATACGATCAGTAAATCGTTCCAAAGGGGTTAAGCTAGGATTCGAATACGATCATATAGCCCCAGTGACTTTGGCATTGCCGATCAAGAGGGTACCAACAACTATGTTCTCTTTAGTTCGAATACGACCTATGTTTGAACAAGAAGCCCCCAAATGACCTTGAGAGTTGTTTAACGACGCTAATTTGAATACGATCCACGTCGGACCCAAAGGGGTTGAGCTGTGATTTGGATGGGATCAAGAAGCCCCCTAGTGGGTTTGGTAGTGTGCCAATCAAAAGGGTACTGACAGCTATGTTCTCTTTGGTTCGAATACGACCTATGTTTGAACAGGAAGCCCCCTAGTGATCATGATATTTTAACGGCTAGATTCGAATGCGATCATGAGCCGGACCAAAAGGAGATCCAGATTCAAATATGATCAACTCCCTGTTGGTCGTTTTAAAGATATAATGATGAGGACATATAAACTTTTGAGGATGAAAAGGATAGAGGTCCTGCTTTATTGCTTATCATAGTAGATACATCGTGAAAATATGTACATCATAAGAGCCGACGGCTCAAGTATAGCAACGCCGAAGATGGGCGATATTCCACGGCCGATGGGTCTCTTCCTCCGACTTACGTGAGTCTTTGTGCTCGCGAACATCGATGAGGTAATATGACCCATTGTGTAAATTCTTACTGAGCACAAAGGACCCTTCCCAAGGTGGGGATAACTTATGCGCATCAGACTGATCCTGGATGAGCTGGAGCACTAGGTCACCTTCTTGAAAGGTTCTGGAGTTAACCCGACGGCTGTGATAACGACGCAGGTCCTGTTGGTAAATTGCCGAGCGGGCTGCTGCTAAGTCACGCTTCTCATCCAACAAGTCAAGTGCATCCTGACGGGCCTGTTCGTTATTAGCTTCAACGTAAGCTGCCACACGGGGCGAGTCATGACGAATGTCACTTGGTAGAACCGCCTCTGCTCCATAAACCATGAAAAAGGCGTATAACCCGTAGATCTGTTAGGTGTAGTATTGATGCTCCATATCACAGAAGGCAACTCCTCCACCCAACAACCCGGCGTCCGCTGTAAGGGGACCATGAGCCGGGGCTTAATGCCTTTCAAAATCTCCTGATTAGCTCTTTCAGCTTGACTATTGGATTGAGGATGAGCTACTGATGAAACATTGAGCCGAATATGCTCACGTTCACAGAACTCTTCCATGGCACCTTTAGACAGATTAGTACCATTGTCAGTTATGATGCTATGTGGAAAGCCAAAACAAAAGATCACCTTTTTCATGAATTGAACCGTCATGGCTGCATCACACTTACTAATCGGCTCTGCCTCAACCCACTTCGTGAATTTACCAACCGCCACCAGGAGGTGTGTCTTCTTATCCTTGGACCTTTTGAAAGGCCCAACCATGTCAAGCCCCCAGACTGCAAACGACCAAGTAATTGGAATCATCCTCAATTCTTGAGCCGGCACATGAGCTCGTCATGAGAATTTCTGGCAACCATCACATTTACTGACCAGATCCTCCGCATTAACATGAGCCGTTAGCGAATAAAAACCATGACGGAAAGCCTTGGCCACAAGAGTTTTAGAACCGGCATGATGACCACAATCGCCTTCATGGATCTCACGAAGGATTTCTTGACCCTCCTCAGGAGAAACACAACGTTGAAACGCCCCAGTAACACTACGATGATGCAACTCACCATTAGCAATTGTCATCGACTTAGACCGTCGGACGATTTGTCTAGCCAAGGTGTCGTCCTTAGGCAACTCTCCCCGGGTCATGTAAGCCAAATATGGCAATGTCCAATATGGGATAACGTGAAGAGCCGCCACCAATTGCGCCTCTGGGTCTGGGACAACTAAGTCTTCCTCTGTGGGTAACTTAACAGAAGGGTTATGCAGAATATCTAAGAAAGTGTTAGGTGGCACCGGCTTACGTTGAGATCCCAGCCGGCTTAAAGCATCAGCCGCCTCATTGATTCTTCGATCAATGTGCTCTACTTGATAACCTTTGAAGTGTCCAGCGATAGCATCAACTTCATGGCGATAAGCCGCCATGAGAGGATCCTTAGAATCCCACTTGCCTGACACCTGTTGAGCCACCAAATCTGAGTCGCCGAAGCACCTTACCCGGCTTAAGTTCATCTCCTTAGCCATCCGAAGACCATGGAGCAAGGCCTCATACTCAGCTGTATTGTTAGTACAGGGATACATCAACCAGCGCACATAACAAAATTTATCACCTCGAGGGGAAGCTAAAACAACTCCAGCCCCCGAGCCCTCCAATTGCCTGGACCCATCAAAGTGAATAGTCCAATAAGTATTGTCCGGCTTTTCCTCAGGCGTTTGCAGCTCTGTCCAATCATTGATGAAGTCCACCAGTGCTTGAGACTTAATAGCAGTGCGTGGCACATACCTTAAGCCATGAGGCCCAAGTTCAATGGCCCACTGATGACCCACAAGTATAGGGGATCTATCGTAGTCCTTTTGATAAGTAAGAGCGTCGAACCCAACGAGGAGCAAAAGGAAATGATAAGCGGTTTTCAGCAAGGTATTCTCGGCAAGAACTGAAATAATAGGTAACAGATAGTTTTGTGATAAGATAATTTGTAACAAGCAACAAATAGCAAAAGTAAATAAAGTGCAGCAAGGTGGCCCAATCCTTTTTGTAGCAAAGGACAAGCCTGGACAAACTCTTATATAGAGAAAAGCGCTCCCGAGGACACATGGGAACTATCGTCAAGCTAGTTTTCATCACGTTCATATGATTCTCGTTCGGTACTTTGATAATTTAATATGTGGGTGGACCGGTGCTTGGGTGCTTCCCTTACTTGGAGAAGCGTCTCACTTATGATTAACCCCTATTGCAAGCATTCACAACTACAAAAGAAGTATTAAGGTAACCACCTTACAATGAATCAATTCAGGGCGCTTCATTGCCGACTCGGCCTTGCGCGATATCTACCTCCATGGCCGAAGATTCACTTGGTCCAACGGGCAAGACAACCCCATGCTCGTGCGCAACTATCGTGTTCTCTACACACCCTCGTGGGAGATCAACAACCCCAACCACATGCTCCATTGCCTCGCTTCGGCGGCCTCCGACCACTGTCCGCTCGTCCTTGACTGTTCTCCCCGCGAGCGCGGCCGGCCGCGCTTCCACTTCGAGCGATTTTGGACCAAGCTTGAGGGCTTCCACCATACCGTTTCCACGGCCTGACACTCTGAGGAGCCCAACCCGGACCCATTCCGGCGAATCTACGCACGTCTAAAGGCTACGGCACGCGCGCTCAGGAGCTGGTGCTCGCGCTCGCTCGGGGACATCTCTATGCAGCTCCTAGTTTCCCGCGAACTCATATATCGCCTCGACCTGGCGCAAGACATGCACACTCTTTCTGCCAGTGAAGCCTGGCTCCGGCGGGAGCTCAAGCGCAAGTACTTGGGTCTGGCTTCTCTTGACCGCTCCATTGCTCGTGAGCGGGCTCGCTTCTCCTGGCTCAAGGAGGGAGACACCAATACGACATTCCTCAAGATCCACACCGCTCATAGACGCCAAAAGAGCCACATGACGGGGCTGCATCAGGACGGCCACTTTGTCAGCGACCTTCCTGGCATGGCTCGGGCTGCATTCGACCACTTCACTGCCACCATTGGATCCCAGTCCACGCGTGATCACGCGCTCAACCTGCGCTTGTTCGATCAACGCCCCTTCAACCTGCTACCGCTTGATGAGCCTTTTTCCGAGGGCGAGATATGGAATGCAATCAAGGCCCTGCCGTTTGGCAAGGCGCCGGGACCGGACGGCTTCACGGCGGAATTCCTACGCTCGTGTTGGGCCATCGTCAAAGACGACATATGTGCCGCTTTCGACAAACTCTACACTATGAACGGCATGGGATTTCGCAAACTCAACGAGGCTCTACTCATCCTACTGCCCAAGAGACAAGATGCATCGACCCTCGCGCATTACCGGCCGATCAGTCTTATACACCTCATTGCCATTCTCTTCGCCAAAGTCCTCTCCCTCCGGCTAGCGCCGCCTCTCCGGGAGATGGTGTCCACGAACCAAAGTGCGTTCATCGCCGGAAGGAGTGCGCATGATAACTTTCTTCTCGTCCAACAAATGGCCCGGCTCCTCCACAACCTCAAGGCACCGCGCGTTCTTCTTAAATTGGACATCACCAAGGCATTCGACGCGGTGGCGTGGCCATTCCTCCTCGAGACGCTTCGACACTTGGGGTTTGGCATGCGTTGGTGTGAGTGGATTTCGATCCTCCTCTCCACAGCTTCGACTCGTGTTCTCCTCAACGGCACCTCGGACTGCCGATCGCTCATGCCCAAGGGCTGCGCCAGGGTGACCCAGTGTCCCCCATGCTGTTCACCCTGGTGATTGACAAGCTTAACTCGCTTCTCGAGCATGCCACAAACCAAGGAATCCTCCAGCGGCTGACCACGCGCCACGCCGCGTCCAGCATATCCGTGTTCGCTGATGACGTGGTCATCTTCTGCCACCCCAATGCCCATGAGCTCTCCGCCATCAGAATGCTGCTCGACACTTTTGGCAACGCCTCAGGTCTTCGTACCAACTTCCTCAAGTGTTCCGCTTCACCCATCAGATGCGGCGACAACCACCTCGCCACCCTTGGCGCCTCCCTCTCCTGCCCGCTGGTGGAATTTCCCATCAAATACCTAGGGCTACCACTCTCAACTCGCAAAGTGCCGGCCTCCGCCCTCCTTCCGCTTGTCGACAAGCTTACCATGAAGCTCGCCACCTGGAAAGCCTCTCTGTTGTCCCATGGCCAGCGGCTTGCTCTTGTCAGACATGTCCTCACCGCCATGCCTGTGCATATCCTGTTAGCGCTAGCGCTACACCCAGCGATCCTCAAGAAGGTCAACAGGCTCATTCGAGATTTCCTTTGGCACGACAACAAGGATGCCCATGCTGGTTGCTGCATCGTCTCATGGCAAAAGGTGTGCCATCCCCTCGCGCTTGGTGGATTGGGGATCCACGATCTGCACCGTACTGGCGTCGCCCTCCGCACCAGGTGGCTTTGGCTGCAGTGTACTGACCCTGACCTCTCTTGGAAGCATCTCCACCTCCCGATCGATCACGAGGCCTCTGTGCTCTTCCGTGCTTCCACGACCCGGACCATCGGCAATGGCAACACCTGCAAGTTCTGGCAGGATCACTGGCTCAACGGGCGCTCCATCCCCGAGATTGCTCCTACCCTTTCTGCCCTCATCCCGAGGCGCCGCCAAAGCCAATGCCTTGTCAGCGACGCTCTCAACAACAGAGGCTGGATCGCCGACATCCACGGCATCTTACACCCCCGCGCGGTCATCGAGTATGTCAAGCTATGGAGGCTGCTCCAAACTATCCAACTCTCCAACGAACCCGACAAGCTCTCCTGGAAATGGATGACCTATGGGAGCTACTCCGCGCGATCAGCCTACCACACGTCGTTCATTGGCGCCACCACCACGCCATTCTGGCGCCCCATCTGGAAGACTTGGGCTCCTTACAATGCAAAGATATTCCTCTGGCTTGCCTCTCTCAATAGATGTTGGACCGCCGACCGGAGAGCGCGCCACAACCTTCCTCGTGACCCATTTTGCAAGCTGTGCAGCCAAGACAACGAGACATTGCACCACCTTCTCGTCGGCTGCGTCTTCTCGCGCATCATTTGGCACGACATCATGGCATGGTGCCGCATTCCCGCCCTTCCCCCTGATGGCACTTCCAACTTCTTCGACTGGTGGATGGCAACGACAGCCAGCGTGCCAGCCTGCCTCCGCAAAGGGACAAACTCCATCATCATCCTCACCTCTTGGGCACTTTGGAAGCATCACAACGCAGCCCTCTTCTACAATGCTGCACCCTCCTACAACAAACTTGTTGAGGACATTAAACAGGAGGCGAAACTCTAGGCAAGAGCCGGCGCCATAGGTCTCGATAGGATCATTTCTCTAACATAAGATGTAAACTATGAGGCTGAGCATCCTCCCTCCCTCGTTGCTCAACTAGCGCCTAGGGCCGCCATCTCATGTGTACGAGGCCTAAGACGCTCAGCCTTGTACTCTCCCCAAAACCTATCAATGGAATGATACGCAACTTGCGTATTCAAAAAAAAAACCTAACCATAGCACGAAACATATGGATCCAAATCAGCCCCTTACGAAGCAACGCATAAACTAGGGTTTAAGCTTCTGTCACTCTAGCAACCCATCATCTACTTATTACTTCCCAATGCCTTCCTCTAGGCCCAAATAATGGTGAATTGTCATGTAGTCGATGTTCACATAACACCACTAGAGGAGAGACAACATACATCTCATCAAAATATCGAACGAATACCAAATTCACATGACTACTAATAGCAAGACTTCTCCCATGTCCTCAGGAACAAACGTAACTACTCACAAAGCATATTCATGTTCATAATCAGAGGAGTATTAATATGCATATAGGATCTGAGCATATGATCTTCCACCAAATAAACCAACTAGCATCAACTACAAGGAGTAATCAACACTACTAGCAACCTACAGGTACTAATCCCAGACTTGGAGAAAAGAATTGGATACAAGAGATGAACTAGGGTTTGAGAGGAGATGGTGCTGGTGAAGATGTTGATGGCGATTTCCCTCTCCTGATGAGAGGAACGTTGGTGATGACGATGACGATGATTTACCCCTCCCGGCGGGAAGTGTCCCAGGCAGAACAGCTCTACCAGAGCCCTAGATTGGTTCCGCCAAGGTTCCGCCTCGTGGCAGCGGAGTATCATCCCGAAAGCTTGCTTATGATTTTTCTTCGGACGAAAGACTTCATATAGCAGAAGATGGGCACCGGAGGGCCAACAGGGGGCCCATGAGGCAGGGGGCGCGCCCAGGGGGGTAGGGCGCGCCCCCACCCTCATGGCCAGGGTGTGGGCCCCCTCTGGTATTTCTTCCGCTCAGTATTTTTTATTATTTCCCAAAATAACTTTTGTGGAGTTTCATGATGTTTGGAGTTGTGCAGAATAGGTCTCTAATATTTGCTCCTTTTCCAGCCCAGAATTCCAGCTGCCGGCATTCTCCCCCCTTATGTAAACCTTGTAAAATAAGAAAGAATAGGCATAAGTATTGTGACATAATGCGTAGTAAAAGCCCATAATGCAATAAATTTCGATATAAAAACATAATGCAAAATGGACGTATCAACTCCCCCAAGCTTAGACCTCACTTGTCCTCAAGCGAAAGCCGATAACGATAAATATGTCCACATGTTTAGAGGTAGAGGTGTCGATAAAATAAAATATGGACATGAGGGCATCATGATTATTATTATAAAGCAACATATATGGACATTGTCATATGATTCTTTATGCTTAAGTAATAATCTATTCACAATGCAAAGTATGAATCAAAAACTTTATTGAGAACCAACAAACTTAATCTCAGTCACTGAAGCAATTGCAATTTATCATAACATCAGAAGGAGTCTATGTGAGAGCTTTTTAGCAAGTCCACATACTCAAGTATCATTTAATCTTTCACAATTGCCAACACTCACGCAATACTTGTGGTTACGGCATTTTAACCGGACAAAGAGAAAGATAGGGGCTTATAGTTTCGCTATATATATATATATATATCAAGATTTTTCCAACATACTGGGCTTGCCAAAGGATAAAATGTAAAAAGGACGGGTGAAGATCACCGTGACTCTTGCATAAGGTAGAGGATAATAATAAAAGATAAGCCCTTCGCAGAGGGAAGCAGAGGTTGCCATGCGCTTTTAGGGTTGGATGCACAAAATCTTAATGCGAAAGAACGCCACTTTATATTGCCACTTGTGATATGAACCTTTATTATGCAGTCCGTTGCTTTTATTTCTTCCACATCACAAGATCATGTAAAGCTTATTTCCTCCACACCAATCAATCATACATATTTAGAGAGCAATTTTTATTGCTTGCACCGATGACAACTTACCTGAAGGATCTTACACAATCCATAGGTAGATATGGTGGACTCTCATGGCAAAACTGGGTTTAAGGGTTTTTGGAAGCACAAGTAGTATCTCTACTTGGTGCAAAGAATTTGGCTAGCATGAGGGGGAAAGGCAAGCTCAACATGTTGGATGATCCATGACAATATACTTTATCTTAGATATAAGAAAACATAACCCATTACGTTGTCTTCCTTGTCCAACATCAACTCTTTAGCATGTCATATTTTAATGAGTGCTCCCAATCATAAAAGATGTCAAAGATAGTATATTTATATGTGAAACCTCTCTTTCTTTATTACTTCCTATTAATTGCAACGATGACCAAAGCTATGTTTGTCAACTCTCAACAACTTTTAATCATCATACTCTTTCTATGTGAAGTCATTACTCTCCACAGAATCAATACGATCTCTTTATTTATTTTTATTCTTTCTTTTATTCCCTCAAGATCATAGCAAAATAATCAAGCCCTTGACTCAACACTAATCTTTATTATATATAGCTCACGGACTCGATTACATAGAGGGATCGTAAAGCAAAACTCAAAACTAGATCATACCAAAACTTTATTCTACTAGATGAAGATACTACTAATAGGTTCAAACTAAGAAAAACGATAAAGAAAGGAGTGTGATGGTGATACAATACCGGGGCACCTCCCCCAAGCTTGGCAGTTGCCAAGGGGAGTGCCCATACCCATGTGATTATGTCTCCTTCTTCGGAGGTGATGGTGTGAAATTCTTGGCGATGATACTCCTCAGGATACGATTCTCTTCCTCGAGCTTATTGAGTTGCTGCTTGAGATCCATTATCTCCTTACGGAGCTTACCCGTGATGGTTAAAGCTCCTTGCACCCATGGATGTTTCATAGCTGCGGGGGAACAAGTAACACTCTTTTTCATATTCTCATAAGAAAGAAATCTAACATTGGAAGGGATAACCGAGTTTGGAATAGTCAAGCTCTGTAGTTCCCCCATTGTGAATCCAGCTCGGAAGCGAGAAGTGACTTCTTAATCCTCCTCCATGGCATCTATCCTCTTCAAATCAGCCTCCATCTCTTCCTCCGTTGCTGGCCCAAAGTGGTCAGCATCGCTGTTTGTCCTTGACCTCGGAGCCGGATGAGACACCCGGCTCTCCCTGACTGACTCTTGAGAAGACATCGTGCTCTAATCTGTAGCAACAACGGCTCGAAACAAGAACAGAGGATATTTGCGTGATACAAGAGTCAAAACCTTCGGGAGATTATATAATGAATTTTTACCGACCAAAATACGTATCGTGCAAGAAAACGGAGTCCGGAAAGCGCACGAGGTGCCCACGAGGTAGAGGGCGTGCCCAGGGGGTAGGGCGCGCCCTCCACCCTTGTGGGGACCTTGTGTCCTTCTCAGACTGCTTCTTATTTTTCTATTTTTCTAAATATTCCAAAACGGAGAAAAATTGCCTTTAGAACTGTTTTGGAGTCGGTTTACTTAACGTACCACATACCTATTCCTTTTTGGAGTCTCAAACGTTCCAAAAAGTGTCTCTTATGTATTCCTCAGGGGTTACAGTTTCAATAACATTGATTTCAACATTTATAGGATTACCTGAGATATAATGTTTGATTCTTTGACCGTTCACCACCTTCGAATTTGTGCCTTTGAAGTTGTTGATTTTTATGGCACCAGAACGATGGACCTCCTCGATAACGTAAGGACCTTCCCATTTAGAGAGAAGTTTTCCTGCAAAAAATCTTAAAGGAGAGTTGTATAGCAATACATAATCACCTACATTAAACTCGGGCTTTTGTATCCTTTTGTCATGCCATCTTTTAACTTTTTCTTTAAACAACTTGGCATTCTCATAGGCTTGGGTTCTCCACTCATCAAGTGAGCTAATGTCAAATAACCTCTTCTCACCGAAAAGTTTGAAATCATAATTGAGCTCTTTAATAGCCCAATAAGCCTTATGTTCTAATTCGAGAGGTAAGTGACATGCTTTTCCATAAACCAATTTATATAGAGACATACCCGTAGGATTTTTATATGCAGTTCTGTAGGCCCATAATGCATCATCAAGTTTCTTGGACCAATTCTTTCTAGATCTATTAACAGTCTTTTGCAAAATTAATTTGAGCTCTCTATTACTCAATTCTACTTGACCACTAGACTGTGGGTGATAAGGAGATGCAATTCTATGATTAACATCATACTTAGCAAGCATTTTACGGAAAGCACCATGAATAAAATGTGAACCACCATCAGTCATTAAATATCTATGGACTCCAAACCTCGAAAAAATAAATTATTTAAGCATCTTAATAGAGGTGTTATGAACAGCACTACTAGTTGGAATAGCTTCTACCCACTTAGTAACGTAATCAGCAACAACTAAAATATGTGTATATCCATTAGAGGCAGGAAAAGGTCCCATATAATCAAAACCCCAAACATCAAATGGTTCAATAACAAGTGAATAATTCAGAGGAATTTCTTGACGTCTACTGATATTACCGATTCTTTGACATTCATCACAAGATAAGACAAACTTACGGGTGTCCTTGAAGAGAGTAGGCCAATAAAAACCACATTGCAATACCTTATGTGCAGTTCTATCTCCAGCGTGGTGTCCTCCATAAGCTTCGGAGTGACACTTGCGTAGGATCTGTTCCTATTCATGCTCAGGTACACAACGTCTAATAACACCATCTACTCCTTCTTTATAAAGATGTGGGTCATCCCAAAAGTAATGCCTCAAATCATACAAAAACTTTTTCTTTTGCTGGTATGTGAAACTAGGTGGTATAAATTTAGCAACAATGTAATTAGCGTAATCAGCATACCATGGAGCAGTATGAGAAGCATTTATGACATTTAATTGTTCATTAGGAAAGTTCTCATCAATAGGTAGTGGGTCATCAAGAACATTCTCTAATCTAGACAAGTTGTCTGCAACGGGGTTCTCAACTCCCTTTCTATCAATAATATGTAAATCAAATTCTTGTAGCAGAAGAACCCATCTATTAAGTCTAGGTTTAGCATCTTTCTTTTCCATAAGATATTTAATAGCAGCATGATCAGTGTGAATAGTTACTTTAGAATCAACAATATAAGGTCTAAACTTATCACAAGCAAATACAACTGCTAAGTATTCTTTTTCAGTAGTAGCATAATTTCTCTGGGCATTGTCTAGAGTTTTACTAGCATATTGAATAACATTTAATTTCTTATCAACTCTTTGCCCTAGAACAGCACCTACAGCATAATCACTAGCATCACACATAATTTCAAAGGGTAAATTCCAATCAGGTGGTTGAACAATGGGTGCAGAGATCAATGCTTTCTTAAGTATTTCAAATACTTCTACACAATCATCATAAAAGAAAAATGGTATATCTTTTTGTAATAAATTAGTCAGAGGCTGGGAATTTTTTGAGAAGTCCTTAATGAACCTCCTACAAAAACCCGCATGACCAAGGAAACTTCTTATACCTTTGATGTCCTTGGGACATGGCATCTTTTCAATAGCATCAACCTTGGCTTTATCAACTTCAATACCTCTTTCAGAAACTTTATGCCCCAAGACAATACCTTCATTAACCATAAAGTGGCACTTCTCCCAATTCAAGACAAGGTTAGTTTCTTTGCATCTCTGCAAAACTCGATCAAGGTTGCTCAAGCAATCGTCAAAAGAGGATCCATAAACGGAGAAATCATCCATGAAAACCTCACATATCTTTTCACAAAAGTCAGAGAATATAGCCATCATGCATCTTTGGAAGGAAGCAGGTGCATTACATAAACCAAAAGGCATACGTCTATAAGCGAAAGTACTTAAAGGGCAAGTAAAAGTGGTCTTTGATTGATCATCGGCTGACACGGGTATTTGAGAGAAACCAGAATAACCATCTAGAAAGCAAAAATGTGTATGTTTGGATAATCTTTCTAGCATTTGATCAATAAAAGGTAAGGGGTAATGATCTTTTTTTGTAGCCTTATATAATTTGCGGAAATCAATTACCATCCTATAACCTGTAATAATTCTTTGCGGAATCAATTCATCTTTATCATTAGGAACGACAGTAATACCTCCCTTCTTAGGGACACAATGAACATGACTTACCCACTGACTATCAGTAGCAGGATAAATAATACCTGCCTCAAGAAGCTTTAGTATTTCCTTTCTTAATTCTTACCACTTCTTTCATCTTAGGATTCAGCCGTCGTTGGTGATCATGAACTGGTTTGGCATCTTTCTCCAAATTTATTTTATGTTGACATAGAGTGGGACTAATGCCCTTAAGATCATCAAGAGTACATCCAATAGCGGCGCAGTGCTTCTTCAGAGTTTTCAATAACCTCTCTTCCTCATGCTCTGAAAGGTTAGCACTAATAATAACAGGATATATCTTTTTATCATCAAGATAAGCATATTTAAGAGTATCAGGCAATGGTTTAAGCTCAGACATGGGATCACCCCTGGGTGGAGGAGGACCCCCTAGGATTTCAACAGGCAAATTGTGTTTTAGGATGGGTTCATGTTTAAAGAATACTTCATCTATTTCCCTTCTTTCATTCATAAACATATCATTTTCATGGTCTAGCAAATATTGTTCTAAATGATCACTAGGAGGTACGACAATAGAAGCAAGACCAATAATTTCATCTTTACTAGGCAATTCCTCTTCATGGTGTTGTCTACGAAATTTAGAGAAATTAAACTCATGAGACATATCACCCAAACCAATAGTAACAACATCCTTTTGGCAGTCTATCTTAGCATTAATAGTGTTTAAGAAGGGTCTACCAAATATAATAGAACAAAAGCTATCTTGTGGGGAACCAAGAACAAGAAAATCAGCAGGATATTTAGTTTTCCCACACAAGACTTCAAAACATCGGTATCCATAAAAGATTTAACACAATCAAACTTAGGTGTCATACCTGACTCCTTACCTTCATCGAGATCCCAATCTTCAGAGTTGCGTTTAATTATTTCCAATAAATCCCATTTGAATTCAATAGTATTCATCATAAAAGAGCCAGCACAAGAAGTATCAAGCATGGTGCGATTGTTATCAGAAAGCCAAGCATAAAATTTTTGAATGATCATTTCTCTTGAGAGCTCATGATTGGGGCATGAATATAACATTGATTTAAGCCTCCCCCAAGCTTGAGCGATGCTTTCTCCTTCGCGAGGCCAGAAATTATATATATGATTGTGATCACGATGAACAAGATGCATAGGATAAAACTTCTGATGAAATTCCAATTTCAATCGTTTATAGTTCCATGATCCCATATCATCACATAGCCTATACCATGTCAATGCATCTCCATTCAAAGATAAAGGGAAGACCTTCTTCTTAATAATATCATCAGGCACACCTGCAAGCTTAAATAATCCACAAACTTCATCCACATATATTAGGTGCTCATCAGGATGCATTGTTCCGTCTCCTGCAAAAGGATTAGCTAGAAGTTTTTCTATCATACCCGAAGGAATCTCAAAGTAGACTTTTTCATTTTAAGTAGGTTCAGTATGTTGAGGAGCAACTCTTTTCTCTACTGGTCGGGGTGAAGATGCCCCGAACAAGCCCCTCAGAGGATTACTTTCCATAGTAACAAGTGACAGTAAATTTCAGCACACTATATAAATTTTTCCTTACCTAATTCCACCTACCAAAGGCGCTTCACTCCCCAGCAACAGTGCCAGAAAAGAGTCTTGATGACCCAAAAGTATAGGGGATCTATCGTAGTCCTTTCGATAAGTAAGAGTGTCGAACCCAACGAGGAGCAGAAGGAAATGATAAATGGTTTTCAGCAAGGCATTCTCTGCAAGCACTGAAATAATAGGTAACATATAGTTTTGTGATAAGATAATTTGTAACAAGCAACAAGTAACAAAAGTAAATAAAGTGCAGCAAGGTGGCCCAATCCTTTTTGTAGCAAAGTACAAGCCCGGACAAACTCTTATATAGAGAAAAGCGCTCCCGAGGACACATGGGAATTATCGTCAAGCTAGTTTTCATCACGTTCATATGATTTGCGTTCGGTACTTTGATAATTTAATATGTGGGTGGACCAGTGATTGGGTGCTGCCCTTACTTGGACAAGCATCCCACTTATGATTAAACCCTATTCCAAGCATCCGCGACTACAAAAGAAGTATTAAGGTAAACCTAACCATAGCATGAAACATATGGATCCAAATCAGCCCCTTACGAAGCAACGCATAAACTAGGGTTTAAGCTTCTGTCACTCTAGCAACCCATCATCTACTTATTACTTCCCAATGCCTTCCTCTAGGCCCAAATAATGGTGAAGTGTCATGTAGTCGTCGTTCACATAACACCACTAGAGGAGAGACAACATACATCTCATCAAATATCGAACGAATACCAAATTTACATGACTACTAATAGCAAGACTTCTCCCATGTCCTCAAGAACAAACGTAAGTACTCACAAAGCATATTCATGTTCATAATCAGAGGAGTATTAATATGCATGTAGGATCTGAACATATGATCTTCCACCAAATAAACCAACTAGCATCAACTACAAGGAGTAATCAACACTACTAGCAACTTACAGGTACCAATCCCAGACTTGGAGACAAGAATTGGATACAAGAGATGAACTAGGGTTTGAGAGGATATGGTGCTGGTGAAGATGTTTATGGAGATTGCCCTATCCCGATGAGAGGAGCGTTGGTGATGACGATGGCGATGATTTCCCCCTCCCGGAGGGAAGTTTCCCCGACAGAACAGCTCTGCCAGAGCCCTAGATAGAATACTGCTGCCATTGGAACAGCCCCCAAGCCCGCCGTCTTGCAATTGGTACAATGAATCCGTCTCACCAGTGGACGACATACCATCAGAGTAAATGGTTGTCTCCCCACCACCCACAGATCCTTCAGAAAATTCCCCTCCTTGGATGCAACCCACGAAGGCATGCTTCATGGCGGGCTGAGCCCGGGCGGGTCTCGCACGTTGAGCCGTCTCAATGATGTCGATGCAGATATCTGGCTCAGGGCCCGGCTCGCCAATCCGGCCGATGAAGACGTGGATTCCGCTGAAGGGGACCCGGTACCCGTACTCAATTGAGCCGGCATCGTCGATGTAGAGCTTGCCGCGACGACTCTTGGTCATCCGGCCCACAATGTATCCCTTGAGCCCTTCCAAGCTGCCCTTCAAGAACTCAAATCCACCGTGTGCTGGCCCCACGGTGGGCGCCAACTGTCGTGGAATTGTCATGGCAGATGTCCTCGTGAAAGGACTTAGTCGTGGAGCCATCACAACTAGGAAGCTTAAAGGGGTTAAAGCGGGACAAAGGACATGAGGGTTATACTAGTTCGGCCCCTTACAGTGAAGGTAAAATCCTAATCCAGCTGAGGTGGAATTGCTAGGGTTTCGATAACCAGGGAGCGAGTCCGCTATGCCTGGCTCTCGATTTTATGTTACTTGCCCTAAGC
Source organism: Aegilops umbellulata (assembly GCA_032464435.1). Classification (NCBI taxonomy): domain Eukaryota; kingdom Viridiplantae; phylum Streptophyta; class Magnoliopsida; order Poales; family Poaceae; genus Aegilops; species Aegilops umbellulata. The sequence goes on from CP136060.1 coordinate 296,909,704, forward strand.
CGCCGGCGGGTCGTCCCCTTATATACACGGGTTGACGCCCCGCGGCCTACAGAGTCCCGGCCGGCTCATAAATAGTGTCCGGCTCGGTGACTAGTTAATCTTGCCTTACAATGCAAGTCATGCTATTATGGCGGTTTATCACTACGGGCCTTAAGTCGCCTTTGGGCTTTGGGCCCTTGACTGAACCGCCATCTTCAAGCTTGATATTGGGCTTCATATGATGAATCGTTATAGCATAACCCGGCCCCTCCTGGGCGGGTTACACTAGTAGTTATATTCCCAACAGCATGACTAAACTATATGATTTTGTAGGGATGAACTTTCTTTGGCCATGTTATTTTGAGAAGACATAATTGCTTAGTTAGTATGCTTGAACAATTATTGCTTTTATGTCAACATTAAACTTTTATCTTGAATCATTCAGATCTGAATATTCATACCACAATTAAGAGGGTTACATTAAAAAATTATGCCAAGTAGCATTCCGCATCAAAAATTCTGTTTTTATCATTTACCTACTCGAGGACGAGCAGGAATTAAGCTTGGGGATGCTTGATACGTCTCCAACGTATCTATAATTTTTGATTGCTTCATGCTATATTATATTCTGTTTTGTATGATTAATGGGCTTTGTTATACACTTTTATATTATTTTTGGGACTAACCTATTAACCGGAGGCCCAGCCCAAATTGCTGTTTTGCCTATTTCAGAGTTCCGCAGAAAAAGAATATCAAATGGAGTCCAAATGGAATGAAACCATCGGGAACGTGATTTTCGGAACAAACGTGATCCAGAGGACTTGGACCCTATGTCAAGACATCAACCAAGAGGGCACGAGGTAGGGGGGCGCGCCTACCCCCCTGGGCGCGCCCTCCACCCTCGTGGGGCCCATGTTGCTCCACCGACATACTTCTTCCTCCTATATATACCTACGTACCCCCAAACCAACAGAAGCATACACGAAAACCAAATTCCACCGCAGCAACCTTCTGTACCCATGAGATCCCATCTTGGGGCCTTTTCCGGCATCCTGCCGAAGGGGGCATTGATCACGGAGGGCTTCTACATCAACACCATAGCCTCTCCGATGATGTGTGAGTAGTTTACCTCAGACCTTCGGGTCCATAGTTATTAGCTAGATGGCTTCTTCTCTCTCTTTGGATCTCAATACAAAGTTCTCCATGATTCTCGTGGAGATCTATTCGATGTAATCTTCGTTTGCGGTGTGTTTGTTAAGACCAATGAATTGTGGGTTTATGATCAAGTTTATCTATGAACAATATTTGAATCTTCTCTGAATTCTTTTATGTATGATTGGTTATCTTGGCAAGTCTCTTCGAATTATCATTTTGGTTTGGCCTACTAGATTGATCTTTCTTGCAATGGGAGAAGTGCTTAGCTTTGGGTTCAATCTTGCGGTGTCCTTTCCCAGTGACAGTAGGGGCAGCAAGGCACGTGTTGTATTGTTGCCATCAAGGATAACAAGATGGGGTTTATATCATATTGCATGAGTTTATCCCTCTACATCATGTCATCTTACTTAAAGCATTACTCTGTTTTTTGAACTTAATACTCTAGATGCATGCTGGATAGCGGTCGATGTGTGGAGTAATAGTAGTAGATGCAGGCAGGAGTCGGTCTACTTGTCGCGGACGTGATGCCTATATACATGATCATACCTAGATATTCTCATAACTATGCTCAATTTTATCAATTGCTCAACAGTAATTTGTTCACCCACCATAATACTTATGCTCTTGAGAGAAGCCACTAGTGAAACCTATGGCCCCGGGTCTATTTTCCATCATATTAATCTCCCGTCAACAAACTATTTCTGGCACCGTTTATTTTGCAATCTTTACTTTTAATCTTTGTCATAAAAAAACCAAAAACATTATCTTATCATATCTATCAGATCTCACTTTTGTATGTGACCGTGAAGGGATTGACAACCCCTTTATTGTGTTGGTTGCGAGGTTTTTATTTGTTTGTGTAGGTGCGAGGGACTTGAGCGTGGTCTCCTACTGCATTGATACCTTGGTTCTCAAAAAATGAGGGAAATACTTACGCTACTTTACTGCATCACCCTTTCCTCTTCAAGGGAAAACCAACACAATGCTCAAGAGGTAGCAGTATTTGCCTGGGAGCCCAAGCAGCTGGTAGGGGTCCAAGGGGGGTAATCGAACATCACTTAAGGGCGTGCCCCAATGTGCGCCCTGTGAAGTAGAAGGCGCGGCATTAGTCCATGGAGAAGCAGTCCTTCATCGTCCAGGAAACTCGCAAACTGCAAGCGGCAGGTGTAATTCGCGAGGTCCAGTACCCGGAATGGCTGGTGAACCCTGTCGTCGTGCCTAAGAAAGGCGGGAAGGAACGCATGTGCGTCGACTTTACCAACCTCAACAAAGCCTGCCCCCAAGACCCGTTCCCGCTTCCGCGCATCGACCAGGTCGTCGACTCCACTGCTGAGTGCGACCTGCTGTGTTTCTTGGACGCATTCTCGGGTTACCACCAGATCAAGATGGCGGTGGAGGACATGGATAAGACGGCCTTCTTGACCCCGTGCGGGGTATACTGCTACACCGGCATGCCGTTCGGGTTGCGTAACGCTGGGGTGACCTTCCAGCGGCTGATGCACATCGCCCTGGGCCAGCAGCTAGGGAGAAACGCTGAAGCCTACGACGACGACATTGTGGTAAAGTCTCGGGAGGCAAGAACCCTCATTCGGGACCCGGAGGAGACTTTCACCAGCCTACACCAGGTGGACCTGTGGCTCAACCCGGAGAAGTGCATGTGTGGTCCCCTCAGGCAAGTTACTGGGCTTCCTCGTGTCGCACAGGGGGATAGAGGCCCGCCACAAAATCTCAAGGAAATGCAGAAGCTCCCGGGCTACGTGACCTCGTTGGGGCGCTTCATCTCCAAAGTAGGAGAACGCGCCATGCCGTTCTTCAAGCTGATGAAGAAGAAGGGCCCATTCAAGTGGACCCCAAAGGCCGACCTGGCATTTCAAGACCTCAAGAGATATTTGACCAGCCCTCCGGTGATGGTCGCGCCTCGACCCCTGGAGCCCCTGGTGCTCTACCTAGCCGCCACGTCTCACTCAGCCAGCGCGGGTTGGTGGCTGTCCGGGAGGAGCGCCAGGCCAAGGACGCGCCGCATAATGCCGTACCTTCAGCCGGGACGGTGCGGCGCCAAGACGGTGCCGCTAAAGCCACGACGACGCTCGCGGATGATCAGGCCCCAGAAGACGGCGTTTCCGGGCCTGCTGAGGCCATGATGGGTGACCAAGCTCCTGAGGTCCCCCACCTCGGGAGGTGCCACAACCTTCGAGGCCACGGGCTCCACCGACCCTCCCGCCCTCGTGGAGCACCCGGTGTACTTCGTCAGCACGGTGTTACGGGACGCAAGAGCATGATAACCCATGCCACAGAAGCTCTTGCTCGCGCTCCTGGTGGCCTCACGTAAGTTGCGCCATTACTTCCAAGGCCACCCAATCAAGGTCGTCTCGGCCTACCCACTGGAGAGGGTGCTCTGGAGTCCTAACGCTGTGGGACGAGTCGCTGAGTGGAACATCGAACTGCAAGCATTTCAGCTGGAGTTCAGCAAAAGCAGGGTCATCAGGGGAGCCGCACTCACCGACTTTGTGTTAGAATGGACGGACGCTCCGGAGCCCAAAGCAAGCAAGAGCCGATCCCTCTCATCGGGAAGTGAAGCGCCAGATGGCTAGGTCATGTACTTCGATGGCGCCTTTGCAAGCAAAGGCATGGGGGCTGGCACCGTGCTCATCTTGCCCACCCAAGACAAGCTATACTACACCGTGCAGCTCTGCTTCCAGTGGGGGAGAAGGTCTCCAACAACATCGCGGAATACGAGGGGTTGATCACCGGCCTCAAGGTTGCGGCAGCCTTGGGGGTGAAGCATCTCACCATCAAGGGCGACTCCCAACTCCTCGTTAACTTCTCCAACAAGGTGTACGAGCTGAGGGATGAGCACATGGAGGCGTACCTCGCGGAGGTGCGCAAGATGGAGAAGCAATTCTTGGGTCTGGAACTGCAACATGTGCCACGCGGCACAAACAAGAAAGCCGATGAGATCGCCAAGAGAGCGTCAAGGCGTCTGCCCAAGAGCGTGGCATCTTCGAAGAGCGAATTGACAAGCCCTCGACGACCCCCTGTAGGATCGGAAGTATGTCTAGAGGGGGGTGATTAGACTACTTGACCAAATAAAAATCTATCCTTTTCCCAATTTTAGTTCTTGGCAGATTTTAGCTATCTTAGCACAAGTCAAGCAATCTCCACACAATTCAAGCAAGCATGCAAAAGAGTATATGAGCAGCGGAAAATAAAGCATGCAACTTGCAAGAATGTAAAGGGAAGGGTTTGGAGAATTCAAACGCAATTGGAGACACGGATGTTTTTGGCGTGGTTCCGATAGGTGGTGCTATCGTACATCCACGTTGATGGAGACTTCAACCCACAGAGGGTAACGGTTGCACGAGTCCACAGAGGGCTCCACCCACGAAAGGTCCACGAAGAAGCAACCTTGTCTATTCCATCACGGCCGTCGCCCACGAAGGACTTGCCTCACTAGCGGTAGATCTTGACGAAGTAGGCGATCTCCTTGCCCTTACAAACTCCTTGGTTCAACTCCACAATCTTGTCGGAGGCTCCCAAGTAACACCTAGCCAATCTAGGAGACACCACTCTCCAAGAAGTAACAAATGGTGTGTTGATGATGAACTCCTTGCTCTTGTGCTTCAAATGATAGTCTCCCCAACACTCAACTCTCTCTCACAGGATTTGGATTTGGTGGAAAGAAGATTTGAGTGGAAAGCAACTTGGGGAAGGCTAGAGATCAAGATTCATATGGTAGGAATGGAATATCTTGAGCTCAACACAAGTTCTCTCTCAGAAAATGTGTATTGGAAGTTAAGATCTTTTCTGATGGCTCTCTCCACGAATGAAGAGTGGGTGGAGGGGTATATATAGGCTCCACACAAAATCTAACCGTTACACACAATTTGCCAAACTCGGTGGGACCGAATCGTTAAACTCGGTCGGACCGATTTAGCAAACCTAGTGACCGTTAGGATTTTCGGTGGGACTGAGATGCAACTCAGTAGGACCGATATGGTTAGGGTTTGGGCATAACTTAATCTCGGTGTGACCGATTACACAAACTCGGTGGGACCGATTTTGGTAATAAGTTAACCAGAGAGTTGGTCAGATAAACTCGGTGGGACCGATTCGCTCTTTTCGGTGAGACCGAAATGTTACGAAAGGGAAACAGTGAGTTTACATTGCAATCTCGGTGGGATCGATCGCTCACTTCGGTTGGACCGAAACGTTATGAAGGGAAACAGAGAAATTGCAATCCCATCTCGGTGAGACCGAGATCCCTATCAGTGAAACCGAATTGCTAGGGTTTGTGGCAGTGGCTATGACATGTGAAACTCGGTGGCTCCGGATAGAAAGAATCGGTGGGGCCGAGTTTGACTTTTGGTTTAGATCATATGTGGATATGGAATGGTAGTTGAGGATTTTGGAGCATATCAATAAGCACATGAAGCAAGAGGCTCATTAAGCAACACCTCATCCCTCCTTAATAGTATTGGCTTTTCCTATGGACTCAATGTGATCTTGGATCACTAAAACATAAAATGTAGAGTCTTGTCCTTGAAGTTTTAGCCAATCCTTTGTCCTTATAATTTTGAGGGATCCACTTTCCTCATCCATGCCATGCCATCCATTGAGCTTTTCCTGAAATATTCATCTTGCAATAATGTTAGCTCAATGAGCTATATGTTGTTAGGAATTACCAAAACCACCAGGGATAGTTGCACTTTCAATCTCCCCCTTTTTGGTAATTGATGACAACATATAGATCAAATCTTCGACAAATGATAATAAGAATGAAATATATCGTCGCTTTGAGAAGTATGTGATAAGTAAGAGCTCCCCCTAAATTAGTGCATATTTTAAGATTTGCTTTGGACTGCAAATGCACAAAGAGTTAGAATCATGGGTTACTCTTCCATGTCACATACATCTTGGTGGAGCGCTCAAAATGATAAGAATTAAATACATGCACTCATCACCAAGCAAAGTGAATGATCAAAATAAGGATAAACTGATAATAACATCCAGCAAGCATTAAGTGTAGCTAATGATCAAACACATGATCATCAATGTCTCACAGATTAAGGCATAGTATCTCAAGCACTCAAAAGAGAATAAAGTTCAACCAAAAAGACAAGAGAGAACAAAAGCAAACTCTCTCTCTTGAAGCCTATGATCTATACATTTTTCTCCCCCTTTGGCAACAAGTTACCAAAAAGTTCATAGAAAATGCATAGTACTAAACGACTCTCAGGCTTGGTCTTCAGGTGGTGGAGTCCGGATAACGCCAAGGACGAAGGCTTCAGTAGAAGTGGTTGGAGCTGGAGCTAGGGTAGGAGCTGGAGCTGGTGGAACTGAAGCTGTAGCTGGTGCAGAAGTGGTGACTCTGGTGTCAGGAACTGGCACTGCAGATGATCTCTGAGCTCTGGGCACTCTGGAAAATGCATCAGTTGTGGTCTTGCCCTCCCTCTCCTGCATATCATCTTGTAGTTGTTCCACGGCAGGCTGAATCTCTGTTACTTTCACATCCAGGTCATAGAACTTTTGTTCCATTATTCTTTCCAGGCTCTCTTGGTTTCGAGTCAGGGTAGCCAGTCCTTTCTCAATTCTTAGAGTGGATGCTATCAGGTAACTGAGCTGCTCCTGCTTGTTCTTCAAGAAGTACTCAGATGCCTCCTCTTGAGTTGGCATCCTGGCAACTTTCTCCATCTTTGCCTTCTCCTTCTTTGCTTGAGCATGTGCAGATGATGGTTCATTCTCATTCATGACAACCTGATTGTCTTCAAAGTCTGGATGGATGGGCAGGTGTTCCTTGTCCAACAGGTATGTGCCTGTGCCCATCTTTGAGTTGATCAGCTCTTGAATTTGTGGGGCATATCCACAGCTCCTCTTCTGATCAGCTGCTGTTGAGGGAGTCCTGGATTAGGGGGTGTTCGGATAGCCGGACTATACCTTCAGCTGGACTCTAGGACTATGAAGATACAAGATTGAAGACTTCGTCCCGTGTCCGGAAGGATCTTTTATTGGCGTGGAAGGCAAGCTAGGCGTGCGGATATTCAAGATCTCCTACCATTGTAACCGACTCTGTGTAACCCTAACCCTATCCGGTGTCTATATAAACCGGAGGGTTGTAGTCCGTAGCACGAACCATCATCATACACAATCATACCATAGGCTAGCTTCTAGGGTTTAGCCTCCTTGATCTTGTGGTAGATCTACTCTTGTACTACCCATATCATCAATATTAATCTAGAAGGAGTAGGGTTTTACCTCCATCGAGAGGGCCCGAACCTGGGTAAAATAAAGTGTCCCTTGTCTCCTGTTACCATCTGACCTTGACGCACAGTTAGGGACCCCCTACCCGAGATCCGCCGGTTTTGACACCGACATTGGTGCTTTCATTGAGAGTTCCTCTGTGTCGTCGCTTTTAGGCCCGATGGCTCCTTTGATCATCAACAACGATGAGGTCCAGGGTGAGACTTTCCTCCCCGGACAAATCTTCGTCTTCGGCGGCTTCGCTCTGCGGGCCAATTCGCTTGGTCGCCTGGAGCAGATCGAAAGCTACGCCCCTGGCCATCAAGTCAGGTTTGGAAGCTTAAACTGCACGGCAGATATCCGCGGAGACTTGATCTTCGACGGGTTCGAGCCACAGCCAAGCGCACCACACTACCTCGAGGGGCATGATATAGCTCTGCCTCCGAATAGTGCCCTGGAGGCCGCACACGCACCGGCCCCGATCCTCGACTCGGAGCCCGCTGCGTTCTTTCAGGATGAACGGTTGGACGTCACCTCGGGGGCTGCGATCTTGAAGGCGATCGAGCCGAACACCAGCCCCGTACTCCGCACGGCCCATGACTCCAAGGAGCCGGATTCTTCTCCGAACTCCGGGCCTCCCGTGCCCCTGCCGATCGAATCCGATTGGGCGCCTATAACGGAGTTCACCGCCGCGGACATCTTTCAGCACTCACCTTTTGGTGATATCCTGAATTCTCTCAAGTCTCTCTCTCTATCAGGAGAGCCCAGGGCGGACTATGGTCTGCGAGGTTGGGATTCGGACGACGAAGAAATTCAAAGCCCACCCACCACCCACTTAATAGCCATTGTCGATGATTTAACCGACATACTTGACTTCGGCTCCGAAGACTTCGACGGTATGGACGACGAAGGAGGAGACGAACAAGAACCAGCACCTGTAGGGCGCTGGACCGCCACCTCGTCATATGACATATATATGGTGGACGCTCCAAAGGATGGAGATGCCGATGGAACAGCGGAGGATGACACCTCAAAAAAACAGCCAAAACGCCGGCGTCAACGGCGCCGCTCTAAATCCCGCCACAGCAGAAATGGTGATTCCGGCACGGGAGATAATACTACCCCGGATAGCGCCGAAGAACACCAAATCCAGCAAGATTCGGCGCAGGAAGATGGAGAAGCCAGCCCTCATGAGGGAGCGGCAGAGCGAGAGGTTGAGGATGATAACTACATGCATCCCTCTGAAGACGAGGCAAGCCTCGACGACGACGAATTCGTCGCACCATCAGACCCCGCCGAACAAGAGCGTTTTAAACGCAGGCTTCTAGCCACGGCGAATAGCCTAAAGGAAAAGCAGCAACAACTTAGAGCTGATCAAGATTTGCTAGCTGATAGATGGACTGAAGTCCTTGCGGCCGAAGAGTATGAACTCGAGCGCCCCTCCAAAAATTATCCTAAGCGCAGGCCGCTACCCCAATCAGAGGGGGAAATACCTACATCACCAATGCATGACATGGCAGACCGGCCACCTCGCGGCCGCGAAAGAGAGGCCCGTCGAACCTCTAAACAAGCCATACCCCGGTGCCGCTCAACTAAGGCACGGGAAAATGAGCCAGACCTGCGAGACGTACTGGAGGATAAAGCAAGGCAAACAAGATCGATCTATGGATCGCGCAGACGCCCTACGACACGTGATGATCTTCACTCCGTACACAATAAATCCGGCCGGGCCGAACACAACAGGCATAGCTCTTCCGAGCTGCGTCGTGACATAGCCCAGTACAGGGGCGCCGCACACCCACTATGCTTCACAGATGAAGTAATGGATCATAAAATCCCAGAGGGTTTCAAACCCGTCAACATCGAGTCGTACGATGGTACGACAGATCCGGCAGTATGGATTGAGGATTATCTCCTTCACATCCACATGGCACGTGGCGACGGTCTACACGCCATCAAATATCTCCCCCTTAAGCTCAAGGGACCAGCCCGGCACTGTCTTAACAGCCTACCAGCGGACTCAATTGGTTCTTGGGAAGACCTGGAAGCCGCATTCCTCGACAACTTCCAGGGGACCTATGTACGGTCACCGGACGCCGACGACCTAAGCCACATAATTCAGCAGCCAGAAGAATCGGCCAGGCAATTCTGGACACGGTTCCTAACAAAGAAAAATCAGATAGTCGATTGTCCGGACGCAGAGGCCCTAGCAGCCTTCAAACATAACATCCGCGACGAGTGGCTTGCCCGGCACCTGGGACAGGAAAAGCCAAAATCTATGGCAGCCCTCACGACACTCATGACCCGCTTTTGCGCGGGCGAAGATAGCTGGCTAGCTCGCAACAACAACTTATCGAAGAACCCTGGTAGTTCGGATACCAAGGACAAAAGTGGCAGGACACGTCGAAATAAGCAAAAGCGCCGCGTTAGCAGCGACAGCAATGAGGATACGGCAGTAAATGCCGGATTCAGAGGCTATAAATCCGGTCAGTGGAAAAAACCATTTAAAAAGAATACCCAGGGCCCGTCCAGTTTGGACCGGATACTCGACCGCTCGTGCCAAATTCATGGCACCCCTGAAAGGCCAGCCAATCACACCAACAGGGATTGTTGGGTGTTCAAGCAGGCAGGCAAGTTAAGAGCCGAACACAAAGACAAGGGGATGCATAGCGACGACGAGGAGGAGCCCAGGCCGCCGAACAACAATGGACAGAAGGGGTTTCCCCCACAAGTGCGGACGGTGAACATGATATACGCGACCCACATTCCCAAGAGGGAGCGGAAGCATGCGCTACGGGACGTATACGCGATGGAGCCAGTCGCCCCAAAGTTCAACCCATGGTCCTCTTGCCCGATCACTTTTGATCGAAGGGACCACCCCACTAGCATCCGTCACGGCGGTTTTGCCGCATTGGTTCTTGACCCAATCATTGACGGATTTCATCTCACAAGAGTCCTCATGGACGGCGGTAGTAGCCTCAACCTGCTTTATCAGGATACAGTGCGGAAAATGGGAATAGATCCATCAAGGATCAAGCCCACAAGGACGACCTTTAAAGGCGTCATACCAGGTGTAGAGGCCAATTGCACAGGCTCGGTAACACTTGATGTGGTCTTCGGATCTCCGGATAACTTCCGAAGCGAAGAGTTAATCTTCGATATAGCCTCGTTCCGCAGTGGCTATCACGCCCTGCTCGGACGAACCGCATTTGCTAAATTCAATGCGCTGCCGCACTACGCATATCTCAAGCTCAAGATGCCAGGCCCTCGAGGAGTAATTACGGTCAACGGAAACACAGAACGCTCCATCCGTACGGAGGAGCACACGGCGGCCCTCGCAGCGGAAGTACAAAGCAGCCTTTCAAGGCAACTCTCCAGTCCGGTCGTTAAAAAGCCAGACAATGCAAAGCGCGCCCGGAGTAACCTGCAACAAGACCGCCTGGCACGTTCGGAGCAAGCGTAGCAATACGGCCCCAACCCCAGCCATCGCAACATAGCGGAGCTAGTACCTCGAGTACACAATTACGCCCTCGAAATTCCAAGGGCACAGGGGGAGGGGCACATCAACGGCATGCTTACAATACGGTGTCAAACATACTAGGGGCTGCCGGATTCTTTTTTTTTACCTTTAGGACTCCACACTCTGGATAACCTGTTCGGCTTTGCTGCCGCACAGACGATGCAAGACCCAGGAAAGCAGACAAAGCCACACCGCATTACGGAACTCTTAGGTGGTCTCTATTTCGAGCAATATATCTGTTTCTAAATTCCGCAGCCTGCGCCTGGTCAGGACATGTTAAATAGTCTAATATCTTTTTTGCTTATCGCACTACTTGTATCGTTTGGCTTTGATAAATAGCCTCTCTATAAACAATGCACAGCTTTTCACCTATTTTTTGCGTTGTCCTCTTTTAATATATATGTTCATTAAAAAACATGATCGCAACCGTACACCATGGTACGGCAAAACACGCCAGGGGCTTCATTACCCTTCTATCTGGTGTGAGAAGTTTGTACACTTTCACAAGTGCGGCACCCCGAACTTATAGCACTATATGCATCGGCTCCGAATCATGATTTTGGTAACATGTTGGGTTTGCCCAGCTCCTATGTTTTGGTGCCTTACGTTCCGCTATATCGGCTAAGGTAGCACTAGGAGAAGCACTGCGATTGTGCCCCAGTTCAGGTGGGTTAAGCACCTCAGTGGAGAAAGCTAAAACAGACTGTCATGATAAGGCGTGAGACCGGTCGCTGTTCGAGAGGTTTTTCGAGTCCTTAAAGACTTATGCCGCTTCGAGCGAGGAGCTGGCTATGTCCGGCCAAAGGCGTGGATAGCGCCCCGAATTCGGCCTTCCGAACTAGGGGCTTCGCCGAAATTTAAAATTATAATGTTCTATGGCTAAGTGAGAGTGTTCAAGCATTATAGTCTGATTGCCTGGTTCGTTGTGCTGAGCGCCTCCCTCGAAGGACCCAACTACGGGAAAAAGAGCCCTCAAGTTTATCCCGAACACCCCAGCACTAGTGGCATGGGGGCAGAAGCTGATGACTGGCCATCTCTCAATTTTTGATAAACGGCCGCACAGAAAATAATATTTTAAATTCAATAAGCATTGCTTAGCGCATATGAACAAGTTTTCAGTGCACAGGATACAAACGAGCGAGTTCATTCAAATACTACATCTTTAGTACATTCATCCGCGACAAGGCGGGCTCCGGCAAGAACTTCCTTGTAGTAGTTCTCGGGCTTGCGATGCTCCTTCCCCGGCGGCGGCCCGTCCTTCACCAGCTTCTCTCCGTCCAGTTTACCCCAGTGTACCCTTACACGGGCAAGGGCCCTCTGGGCACCTTCAATGCAGGCGGAGCGCTTGATGACCTCAAGCCGTGGACAGGCCTCCACCAGCCACCGCACTAGCCTGAAATAGCTCCCAGGCAGGGCCTCTCCAGGCCACAGCCGAACTACTAAGCCCTTCATGGCCTGTTCGGCCGCCTCGTGGAGCTCGACCAGCTGTTTCAGCTGATCGCTCAAAGGCACAGGGTGTCCGGCCTCTGAATACTGAGACCAGAACACACTCTCCGTCGAGCTGCCCTCTTCAGCTTGGTAGAACGCGGCGACGTCGGATACACCGCGGGGAAGATCGACGAACGCCCCTGGAGAACTCCGGATTCGGGTAAGTAACAGGTAGTTTACTTTTATATTCCTACTTTGCATTAAGAATGCCTTACCCGTTGCTATCTTTTTCACCTCCTCCAATTCTTGGAGGGCCTTTTGGGCTTCGGCCTTGGCACTCTTGGCGGTCTCAAGGGCCGACGCGAGCTCGGATGCTTGCGCTCTTGACTCAAGCTCCAAACTCTCATGTTTTTTCATGAGAGCTTGTAGCTCTTGTTGCACCTCGCCGACCTGAACCCCAAGCCTTTCTCGCTCGGCGCGCTCCTCGGCCGTTTTCTTTCCGGCTTCATCCAGCGCCTGCTTCAGGGTTGCCACCTCTGTTGTGGCCCCTACAATAAGCAGTACAATCCTGTTATTTCTTTATGCAATCAAGCCTCTCTATAGGCACCTTTTTTTAGGGTATTTATTACCTTCTTTCTCCTCGAGCTGCCGTTTGGCAAGGCCGAGCTCTTGCTCGGTCCGCCCGAGGTCCTTTTTAAGGACATCCACCTGCGCAGTCAGTGCGGCGGTGGACAACAGCGAAGCCTGCATACGCATATGTGACTTTTTGTTGTTAGACTCCTGCAAATATTACTAGATCCTCTATTCGGCTTTTCTTTCCGAACACCGAACAGAGCATCAGGGGCTACTATCTATGCGGTAAATAATTTGACATATTTTTACTTACCTCGAAGCCTGTTAGAAGGCTAGCACAAGCTTCAGTCAGTCCGCTTTTGGCGGACTGAACCCTTTGGATCACCGTACTCATAACAGTACGGTGCTCCTCATCGATGGCGGCGCCCTTAAGCACCTCCAACAGATTGTCCGGCGCCTCCGGTTGGATGGAGGCCGCCGGCTCAGACGGCTTACTCCTCTTGGAAGGAGTTCGCCCACCGCGGACTAGGACTATCGAGTCCGGCGCGGTGTCCGGCACAAAGCCGGACTTGGAGCCCTGGGGGGTTTCATCCCCTTTACTCTTGGGGTCCGGAGGATTGCCTTCCGGCTCCTCCAGGACTATCTCCTCCTGCCCTGCTTGGTGGGACGCCACTTCAGCGTCGTCCGCCCTGCGGGGGGAGACAGCGGGCGGAACAGAGTTCACGTCTGACGAATCCAGGGAGCCGCTCGACGAATCGCCGAGATCGGCCCGGGGCGGGCTGCATAAATTACGAGCGATATTAGGGAAAGCCGCGCATTAAAGGAATATCATGAGTCACTCTGGTATATGAATACTTACGATTTCTCCGGACGCTTGGTTCTGTCCGTCCACTCCTCTCCGCCCTCTTCGGCGTCGTGGGAGTAGTCCGGCGGAGGGGTCTTCCTTTTCCTCGACCCCTCGGCCTCCCCCGTTGGGGTGGCCTTCTTCTTCTTTGCTCCCCTCGCTGGGGGGGAGAGCTTTCTTGTTCCTCCTCCTCGTTTTCACGAGAGGAGAGCGACGCGGACTCGTTAGATGACGAGTCCGACACCACCATGTTGTGGGAACTTTTTCGAGTCCCGGTGGTTTTCTTCTTCTTGGCCTTCTTCTCCGGCACCACATAAGGTGCCGGAGCCATCAGCTTCACAAAGAGAGCTGGGGCTGGGTCTTCGGGCAGGGGAGCCAGACAGTTAATTGGTCCGGATACAGCCTGCCAAGTCTGTCAAAGGTAAAGGGAGTTTAGATCCCGCATAGAGTTAATCTATGAAGAAGAGCTTAACAAACATGTCAAAGGTATAGATTGCTCACCTCGCTGGCATGACGCTGCGAGCTGTATCCGCGGCCCTCGGAAGCAGATGAGGGGGACTCGGCGCCTTTGGTCAGCACCTTCCAGACGTCTTCATACGTCGTGTCGAAGAGCCTACTGAGGGTTTGGTGCTGCGCCGGGTCGAATTCCCACAAAGTAAAACCCCGTTGTTGGCACGGGAGGATCCGGCGAACGAGCATGACCTGGATCACATTGATCAACCGGATTGGCTTGTTCACCAGGGACTGGATGCACGTTTGCAACCCAGTCACTTCTTCCTCGTTGCCCCACGACAGGCCCGTCTCTTTCCAGGACATGAGCCGCGTGGGGGGTCTGGATCGGAACTCGGGGGCCGCGACCCATTTCGGATCGCGTGGCTCGGTGATGTAAAACCACCCGGCCTGCCACCCCTTTAGGGACTCCATACAGGAGCCATCGAACCAGAGGACGTTGGCCATCTTGCCGACCATAGCGCCTCCGCACTCCGCCTGGGTGCCGGACACCACCTTGGGCTTGACATTGAAGGTCTTGAGCCAGAGGCCGAATTGGGGGCGGACGCGGAGAAAGGCCTCGCACACGACGATAAACACCGAGATGTTGAGGACAAAGTTCGGGGCCAGATCGTGGAAATCCAGGCCGTAGTAGAACATGAGCCCCCGGACAAATGGGTGAAGCGGAAAGCCCAGTCCGTGGAGGAAGTGGGGAAGAAAAACTACCCTCTCATGGGGCCCTGGGGTAGGCAGAAGCTGCCCCTTCTCAGGAAGCCGATGCGGGGTGTCCTTGGACAAGTATCCGGCTTTCCTTAGCTTTTTTACTTGGGCCTCCGTAACGGAGGAGGCCATCCACTTGCCTCCCGCTCCGGACATTGTTGGAGAAAGTTGAGGAAGGAAGAGCGGACTTGGGCGCTGGAGCTTGAGTGCGCGAGAGATGGATTGGCAAAGGAGGAAGAAGGCGTAGGTTAAAAAGGTGAATCCTTATCCCTTTATACAAGCGGGTGCGGTTAGGTGTCCCCACCTACCTAATAAAACTCACTTGCCTCCCAAGCACCATGGTAAATGGTGCGATTGGGTTATCCACGTCCGTATTGATGAGAATCCCGTTAAAAGGGGCACACGATCTCTGCTTTGACAAGACGTGCCAAGGAAACCGCCACGCTAAACACGCTGAGGAGGAACAATGAAAAGATTTATATAAAGAGCTTGGCCGCAGTGTTGTGACGCACTGCGGAATACGTCAGCAGATTTGATTTGTGCTAATATTATTCTCTATATGGCAATATGTGGAAACTTATTTTGCAGAGCCGGACACTATTTTTGGTGTTTGTAATCTTCTTGAAGAACTTGGAGGAGGAACCCGCCTTGCAATGCCGAAGACAATCTGCACGCCGGACTCGTCGTCATTGAAGCCTGGTTCAGGGGCTACTGAGGGAGTCCTGGATTAGGGGGTGTTCGGATAGCCGGACTATACCTTCAGCCGGACTCCAGGACTATGAAGATACAAGATTGAAGACTTCGTCCCGTGTCCGGAAGGATCTTTTCTTGGCGTGGAAGGCAAGCTAGGCGTGCGGATATTCAAGATCTCCTACCATTGTAACCGCCTCTGTGTAACCCTAACCCTATCTGGTGTCTATATAAACCGGAGGGTTGTAGTCCGTAGCACGAACCATCATCATACACAATCATACCATAGGCTAGCTTCTAGGGTTTAGCCTCCTTGATCTCGTGGTAGATCTACTCTTGTACTACCCATATCATCAATATTAATCTAGCAGGAGTAGGGTTTTACCTCCATTGAGAGGGCCCGAACCTGGGTAAAATAAAGTGTCCCTTGTCTCCTGTTACCATCTGACCTTAACGCACAGTTCGGGACCCCCTACCCGAGATCCGCCGGTTTTGACACCGACAGCTATCCTCTTAATGGTCTCTACCATGAGGCTCATCACCTTGAACTTCTGTGGCACATCAAATATGTGAAGCAATTTTATTGCATGGCCTTGGATCATCTTGTGATCACCTGACTTGGGCAATAGAGTGTGCCTCAGAATCCAGTTGATAGTGGGCAGCCCTGATAGAAGGAAATGCACTGAGCCAAACTTGAAAGTGTCAAGTGCTTTGTTTGGGATCTCCTTGTACATGTTGGACATAGAATTGTAATCCATCTTCTTCTTGGCATAGATGTCCAAGTCATCTTCCTGCTCTTCTGGGGCATTGATCAGTTGTGCCCATTCAGCAACTGTAGACTGATATCTGGTTCCTTCTGGCATCCACACTATCCTGCCATCTGGATAGAAGTGTGTTGTGGAGTAGAATTGCATGATGAGCTCCTCATTCCACTTTGTGAGCTTCTGCCCAACAAAGTCTGCAACTCCACAACCCTTGAAGCTGTCATATACTCCAGGATAGTGTTCTTCGTTCTCCTTGATGTATTCCCAATCAACCCATCTCATGTCACATACTATGGGCTTCTTATCCAGCAGCACTGTCTCATAGAAATCCTGCTGTTCCTTGGTGTGAAACCTGTAATCCACAACAGTTCTTCTCCTTGAAGCATATGGATCTGCTTCTCTCCACTTCCTCAGCCATGAATCTCTTCTAATTTTCATGTCCTCAGCCACAGGATGAGCATCATTGTGGTCTGGGATCTTAGGCTTGAGCTTCCTGAGCACTTGTCCTTCTTCTTCTTCAGCAATGTCAGGCACTGGGGCCTTGTTCTTTTCAGCAGCAGATATGTTCCTGGTGTTTCTCTTTGGTGCACTCTTGGGCTTAGATGCAGCTTTGGGTGCTTCCTTGGGCTTGGATGCAGTAGCCCCTGACCTTATGGCATCACCCATAAGCTTCTGTGCCTTGGGTGCTGGTGCAGCAACCTCTTCTTCCTCTTCTTCATATGAGTCTCTCCTCATGGAGGGTTTGCCAAGAACTCTGGCAGTGGTAGTTCTGACTCTCTTCTTCTTCTTGTCTTGGCCACTTGCTTCCTCTTCAGGTTCCATGACAAGATTCGTGGTTTCTTCAGTTACAGCCTTACTAGGCTTAGAAGTGGGAACTCTCCTTGCAGGTGCCTTTTGATCTTCAATCCTGGCTTTGTGGTTGCAGCCGAGCCATGTTCTTTCTTGAGTACATTCTTCTTGGATGTGGCTTCCTCTTGTGCCACATAGTCCTCATCCTCTGACTCAGAAGTTCTCTTCTTGTTTGCTCTAGTGGCAGCTTTAGGCAGATTGCTTGGGGTGCTCCTGCTACCCTCATCAGAACTGCTAGAGGGACTAGTGCCCTCACTCATACGAACCTGCTCCTCAGATTTGTTCTGGCTGTCACTTTGATCAGACATGTTGCAAACTCTGACTGTTGACCCTGTGAATAGTTTATAGATGAGATAGAGTGGATGAGCATCACAAAATGCAGAGATTTTTGCAAAAGAATGAGTCAAAAACTTCGTTTTAGTTTTCCACATAAAGCATTTCGGATCAACCGATTTGCAAACTCGGTGATACCGAAGCAGCTTTTGGAACCAAAACTAGTGAACTCGGTCAGACCGAGTCACAGTTCGGTGGCACCGAGACTGCTAGGGTTTCACAAAGTCCTGAACTCGGTCTCACCGATTTGTAATTCTCGGTCAGACCGAGAACCACATGTGCAATGGTCGTGGCCGAATCGGTGGAACCGAGTTCCGCAACCCAGTGGGTCCGAGATGATTTCGGCGGAAACCTAAACCTAAATTTTTGAATCTCAACTATTCTACGGATTGTTTTGACTGGATAGGAGTGTTTCAATCGTAGCAAGAATCATAAAGAACACAATGTGCTAGGAATTGGACGGGGATTAGCACTGTGATCAAGTCCATACCCTAGTTCGGCGGTGGACTCGCTACGGCGGCAACGGCGGAGACGAATTCCGTTGACCGCGGCGGAGACCAGCGACAGGAGGCGGCTGGCGACGAGGAGGACGATCCGGAGACCTAGGAGGCAGAGCGAGCTATGCGCGGGCGAAGAGGTTTCGGAGAAATTTCCAAAATTTTGCCCGTGAGTATATATAGCCCGACCCTGTCGGTGTGACCGAGTGAAACAACTCGGTGGCACCGAGATGCATAACTGTTGACAGTTAAGGCAACTCAGTGTGACTGAACAGTTCAAATCGGTTGCACCGAGGTGAAAACTTAGATCGACTTAGTGATCCCGGTATGACCAAAATGGGGAAATCGGTCAGACCGAAAAGCACAAAGAATTTTTGGAAGTTTAAGTCTATGACAAATCGGGGACTCCGAGTGCTCCTCACACAGAGTGGTTTGAATCTGACTTGATCAAATTTTGTGATGTAGCATGAATAGAGTTTGAGACGAGAAAAGCATAGATAGCTAGAGAAGGTTCTTAGGCATTCTTGTCCATCCACTTGGCAAAAGAAAAGAAAACCAATCAATCAAAACAACAAGTGGATGTCCTCGAATGAGTAAAATATGCAACCAACATGCTCACACAATAAAATGGCAATTGAAATATGTGGCGAAGCATGCACAATCAATTCTAGCATCTATGAAGCAATTGGCGATGACTAGGTCATCTATATATGAGTATATTGACTTAGGAGTCAAATGAGAACATTTGGTCATAGGTCATACTTATCGTTTAAGCATAAGTGGGGTTACCACTTTTACATAAAGCATTGTTGTGTTCACATCATTAGAGTTGCTCTAGCTCAATTTTTAGAGTAAAGCTCCCCCTAGATGTGATATTCCCCCTAAGAGGGATGAACTAACCTTGGGTTTTGTCGATGATGACTTCATGTAGATGTTGAAGATGTGGATGCTCAATGTTGATGTAGATCAATTGGAGCTATCCATTGGAGTGAATTGCACTTTCAATACCTACATGGGTTAGTCCCACAAGGAACAAACAAGGATATCCATAGACATAGAGTGATGCACACATAAGATGATGTCTATGAAAGCTTTTAGGTTACCTTGTCCCTTGACTTACCAACAAGAGGGTTTGTGACTCCTTGAACTAGTGCAAGATATGGAAGTTGATTGCACTTGTTCTTGCCAAAATGATAAGAGTGAAGTATGTTGGCGGAGTCACCCTCAAGAACTCTCTAGTTCTTCTTCTTTTGGATCCACACCATCTTGATGGGAATCCTTGGAGTTGTAGTCGTACTTGATGAAGTGGAACTTGAAGTAGTCTTCGGAATCCACTTGACTAAGGTCTTAGGAGCTTCTTCAAATGCATCAATTTCCTCTTGAAGCTTGTCCTTGCCTTTTTGCTTGTAGTCTTGTGGTGGAAGATCATCTTGAGCTTGTGTCCCTTTGAAAGAAGTAGGATCATACTTCTCTTGTTGAGGAACAATCTTTGTCTTGGGGTATTGATCTTCTTCCCATTCAACTCCATTGGCATTGAACTTTCATTCAAAACCAACACCTTGATTCTTCCGGTGCCTTCCTTGCTTGCGTACAATTTCCTCGAATTGCTTACTTCCGGCAAGGCTCTTGTAAACTCCTTTCTCTATAATTCCCTTCAATAGGCTATTTTCTTGCTCAAGTGTAACTTGGCAAAGAGAATCATTAGTGCAATCAAGAGAACTACTAGAAGCAACAATATTGGATTTAGCATGATCATTGTTACTACTAGAGGAAGAATCTTTCTTGTTCTTGTTACTAGACTTGACTTGAGGCATGTAAGTGGATAAGAGTAAACGCTTGGCAATGTAAGAAGAACTTTTCTTACGAAGATCATCATTGATTGCTTTTAAGAACTCATGCTCTTGCTCAAGGTTGAGCTTTTCAAACCGTAATTTCTCATGTGTTCTTAAAAGTTCTCGATGATCTTCTAAGATAGTTTCATGAGCTAACTTAAGAGTGTTTAGTTCTTTAGTTAGAGAATCAATCTTCTCCTTATCATTGTCATTCGTTTTATCTTGATTAGCATGATTAATTGACGTTTCATCATAGTATTCATCACTAGAGTTGTCAACAAGTAAATCATCATCACCTAACAAGTCATCTTCATCGCTATTGAAATCAACATACTCGGGGTGTGATACCTTTGGGCCTTTAGCCATGAAGCATGTTCCAACTCCTTCATTTGGTGAGTCAAATATGTCGTAGGAGTTGGTTGACACAAGTGCTAGACTGGCAACACCTTCATCTTGAGTATATTCGGAGTCGGAGTGATAACTTCTCTCGGAGTGGTTGTCGGAGTCGGAGCCGGATACCCATTCACCAACATGAGCTTGATGTCTTCATTTTGTGTAGCTCCTTGATGAATTTTATTTTCTTTCCGAATCCTTGCTTCTCCGTGAGTGTCTTCGTTCATAACGATCATCTCTACTCCTTCTTTCTCTAGATGGCGATTCTTCTCTTCTATTTCTTCTTTTGGGAGAGTCTTCTCTTCTCTTGTAGGGATCCGTACACTCATTGGAATAGTATCCGGGTCTTCCACAGTTATAGCAGTTTCGCTCTCGACTAGAAGATCTTTTGTCATTGTAGGCCCTTGACTTGGAGCTTCTATCTTTGCTTCTACTTTTGTGTAGAACTTGTTGAAGTTCTTCACCATTAAGCTCAATTCTTCATTGAAGGTTTGCTTCTCACTTGATGATGTGGGGGCTTCACATGAGGCTTTGTAAGCTCCAATTGATTTATTGTGAAGTTCCTCTTTATCCTTGAGTGACATCTCATGAGCAACAATTCTTCCAATGACTTCCGTTGGCTTGAGATCTTTGTAATTGGGCATCATTTGGATCACTGTGCACACGGTATCATATTTTCCATCCAAGGCTCTTAGGATCTTCTTGATGATGAATCTGTCGGTCATCTCTTCACTCCCTAAGCCGGCAATCTCATTTGTGATAAGAGCAAGCCTAGAGTACATTTTAGCGACACCTTCACCATCCTTCATTTTGAACTTGTCAAGTTGACTTTGAAGCACATCCAATTTGGATTCCTTGACGGAGTCGGTACCTTCGTGCATATCAATCAAAGTATCCCAAATTTCCTTTGCATTCTCAAGACGGCTGCTTTTGTTGAATTCTTCGGGGCACAATCCGTTGAAGAGAATATCACAAGCTTGAGCGTTGTATTGCAACATCTTCAACTCTTCCGCGGTAGCTTCACGGTTTGGTTCTTTCCCATCAAAGAAGTCACCTTGCAAACCAACACACAATAGCCCAAACGGCGGGGTTATGTCCAACAATATGCATTTTCATTTTATGCTTCCAACTAGCAAAATTAGTACCATCAAAGTAAGGACCTCTACGGTGATAATTTCCCTCGTTAGACGCCATACTCTCCTAGGTTGTGAAACCAAGGCTATGACCACCAAAAGCTATGGAAATCAAAGCAAATGGAGACCACAGCTCTGATACTACTTGTAGGATCGAAAGTATGTCTAGAGGGGGGTGATTTGACTACTTGACCAAATAAAAATCTATCCTTTTCCAAATTTTAGTTCTTGGCAGATTTTAGCTATCTTAGCACAAGTCAAGCAATCTCCACACAATTCAAGCAAGCATGCAAAAGAGTATATGAGCAGCGGAAAATAAAGCATGCAACTTGCAAGAATGTAAAGGGAAGGGTTTGGAGAATTCAAACACAATTGGAGACACGGATGTTTTTGGCGTGGTTCCGATAGGTGGTGCTATCGTACATCCACGTTGATGGAGACTTCAACCCACGGAGGGTAACGGATGCGCGAGTCCACGGAGGGCTCCACCCACGAAGGGTCCACGAAGAAGCAACCTTGTCTATTCCATCACGGCCGTCGCCCACGAAGGACTTGCCTCACTAGCGGTAGATCTTCACGAAGTAGGCGATCTCCTTGCCCTTACAAACTCCTTGGTTCAACTTCACAATCTTGTCGGAGGCTCCCAAGTAACACCTAGCCAATCTAGGAGACACCACTCTCCAAGAAGTAACAAATGGTGTGGATGAACTCCTTGCTCTTGTGCTTCAAATGATAGTCTCCCCAACACTCAACTCTCTCTCACAGGATTTGGATTTGGTGGAAAGAAGATTTGAGTGGAGAGCAACTTGGGGAAGGCTAGAGATCAAGATTCATATGTAGGAATGGAATATCTTGAGCTCAACACAAGGGTAGGTGGTTCTCTCTCAGAAAATGTGTATTGGAAGTTAAGATCTTTTCTGATGGCTCTCTCCACGAATGAAGAGTGGGTGGAGGGGTATATATAGGCTCCACACAAAATCTAACCGTTACACACAATTTGCCAAACTCGGTGGGACCGAATCATTAAACTCGGTCGTACCGATTTAGCAAACCTAGTGACCGTTAGGATTTTCGGTGGGACTAAGATGCAACTCGGTAGGACCGATACGGTTAGGGTTTGGGCATAACGTAATCTCGGTGTGACCGATTACACAAACTCGGTGGGACCGATTTTGGTAATAAGTTAACCAGAGAGTTGGTCAGGTAAACTCGGTGGGACCGATACGCTCTTTTCGGTGAGACAGAAATGTTACGAAAGGGAAACAGTGACTTTACATTGCAATCTCGGTGGGACCGATCGCTCACTTCGATTGGACCGAAACGTTACGAAGGGAAACAGAGAAATTGAATCCCATCTCGGTGAGACCGAGATCCCTATCGGTGAAACCGAATTGCTAGGGTTTGTGGCAGTGGCTATGACATGTGAAACTCGGTGGCTCCGGATAGAAAGAATCGGTGGGGCCGAGTTTGACTTTTGGTTTAGATCATATGTGTATATGGAAAGGTAGTTGAGGATTTTGGAGCATATCACTAAGCACATGAAGCAAGAGGCTCATTAAGCAACAACTCATCCCTCCTTAATAGTATTGGCTTTTCCTATGGACTCAATGTGATCTTGGATCACTAAAACATAAAATGTAGAGTCTTGTCCTTGAAGTTTTAGCTATCCTTTGTCCTTATAATTTTGAAGGATCCACTTTCCTCATACATGCCATGCCATCCATTGAGCTTTTCCTGAAATATTCATCTTGGAATAATGTTAGCTCAGTGAGCTATATGTTGTTAGGAATTACCAAAACCACCCAGGGATAGTTGCACTTTCACCCCCTTAGCTGCGGAGCCCGCGCCGCCTCAAGAGGAACTACCCCAGCCACCAGCTTCGGGAGCCCCCGCCTGTGGCCCGACCTCAGGAGCACGCATGATCCTGGTGCTCGAGCCTCAGGAGGGGTGCTGGACCGAGGAGTTCAGGGCATACCTGGTGCAAGGAATGCTGCCGGAGAAAGGGGAGGACGCGGAGCACGTGGCCCGGCAGGCTACGGCATATTGCATCCAGGATGGTGAGCTATTCAGAAAACGACCAAAAGATGTTTCCTTGCGATGCATCTCCAGAAACGGCGGAGACTGCTGGCATCACTCGTCATCGTGTACCCTGGTCGGCAAGGCGTTCCACATCGGGTTCTATTGGCCCACAACACTCAACGACACAACCGAGCTGGTAAGGTCCTACGAGGCCTGCCAGTTCCATGCCAAGCAAATCCACCAGCCGGCCTAGGGCCTCCAGACTATCCCACTCTCATGGTCGTTCGCGGTCTGGGGGCTGGATATCCTGTGTCTGTTCCCTTGAGCGTCCGAGGGCTACCGCTACCTCTACATCGCCATTGAAAAGTTCACCAAGTGGGCAGAGGTGGAAGCCATCCGCACCATCCAACCGGGTCGGCAGTTAAGTTCATCAAGGGCCTCGTGAGCCGGTTTGGGGCCCCTAACCGCATCATCACCGACAATGGCTTGCAGTTCACTACCAATCTCTTCAAGACATATTGTGCTAACCTTGGAATGCAGATATGCTACACCTCAGTGGTACACCCCAGGAGCAATGGCCAAGGCGAGCGCGCCAACGCAGAGGTCTTGAGAGGCTTCAAGTCCACGACCTTCAAGAAGAAGCTCGAGGCCTGCGGCAGGGGCTGGCACGACGGGCTCCAGTCTGTGTTGTGGTCCATCTGCACCACCGCCACCAAGCCAACAGGCGAGACCCTGTTCTTCCTCACCTACGGAGTAGAAGCGGTTCTCCCTCACGAGGTCAGGCATCGCTCCGCGCGGGTCCTGGCGTTTGCTGAGACGCATCAGGACGCCAAGCGGGGGATGGACCTTGTGCTGGGGGGAGGAACGCCTCCACCCAGCCTCGCTCCGAGAGGCAAGGTACCAGCAGGCGCTGCGACGGTACTATTGCCGCATCGTCCGCTCCAGGACGCTCGAGGTTTGCGATCTCATCCTGGGGCGGGTGCTCTCCAGGGAAGGGCTGCATAAGCTCTCACCCATGTGTAAGAGCCCGTTTAGGATTGCCCGCGTCTCCAGGCCTGGCGCCGCGCTCCTGGAGATGCAGGACGGGATCCCCATCCAGAATGCCTGGAACATCCAGCAGCTCCGAAAGTTCCACCCATGAAGCAAGGCCCAATGCCTATGAAGGTCTCCGCTCGTGACACTCTCACGTAATAATGAGTGGGGCTGCACACGCCCGAAGTCTTCGGAGTGCCGCCCTCGGGCCTTGGGAGCTCCCTCCCACGTCCTAGTGGCAGCACTTAGCTCCGCGCTGGTGAGAAGACTAGACTAGGTGTCGGACGCGGTTGTTCATTTGCTTTCTGTGGTTGGCTTGCACCCCCCTTTTTTTAATGGAATTTGAAGTTCTGGCATTTCTCGATGGCTTGGTTGAACCCCCTCTTTTCTCTTATTCTTCCCTCAGTTCTTTGTTTTGTGACAGGGAGGGCGGCAGTTGCCCGACGCTCTCCCTCGCACGCCTCGCGAGGGGGCTGAACATGTCTGCGTGCGCGCGCGCTCCCCTGGTCTCCGCAAGGCGCCCTCGATTGAGCTTGTGACCGGCACACCCTCCTTTTAAGTTCGTGCCCCACGGGTACCGCGACATGGTGCGCTAGGCCATGATCAGCCCATGCCTGAGGCCTCACGCAAAGTGGATAACGATTTCCTAACAAATTTTCACAACTTCGCGATGTCGCCCGAGTCGGCGGCAGGGAGGCCCAACCAGATGCCAGGAGGCACGCGCCCTCACAAGGTGGAAGCTACCCCGGATGTATCAAGCTATGTTATTCCTTTACGCCCGCATAAGGCACATATTCCACAACACAATGCAGAGACAATAAACATAGCACAAAGCAACATAAGCACTACGGTTCATTACACGCCCTCGCAGGGTCCCATACTTGTTTCTTGTAATGCAGGAGGAAAGGAAAGGACGGGCAAAAGTGGCTCCTACGGCGCAGCTGCTCATGAGGATCGGCCCCCCGGACTCAGTCGGAGCCCTCCTCGTGCTTCACTAGGGCGCGGAGATGGGACGACCCGCCACCATCCTCGAAGCGAGCCCGACGACGTGGCGGCTGGTCGTAGCTGCCACTGCTAGAGCTCTCGCCGGAGGAGGAGCTGCCGTTGTCGGACGAGCCGCGGCCATCGCCGAGGGCGAGTCCACCCTCGTCCTCGTCACGGCCGTCGCTAAGGCCATGCACTTTGTCACCGTCGCTGTCTTCAGGGCAGCACCCGGCGTCGCGACCGTCTTCCCCGTACACCCTCACAAAGAGGGTCGCGGCACCATCATACTTGAAGTGGAGAGTGCACCGCCTGCTCAGACCGCGCGCGCGGGCAAACGTTTGCCAGCCGCGGGCCAGGGCTACGTTACTCACGACGGAGACGTCCGCCGCGACCCATGAAGCCTTGCTGCAGTAGCCGTCGACCTGCAGCTAGAGGCCGCCAGGACCCGTGGCCGGCAGCTCGTCGGCAAAGGAGCGCGGAAGCTGAAGCCAGGTGCCGGCCTGGTTCTTCGACCACACGACAAACTCCGGCAGCACCTCCGCCGAGTGAAAGCGCGACTGGGGAGGCCGAGCGACCATGGCGCGCCTCCCTTTGTTGGCGGGACTGCCGTGTCTCGGGTGGCCCCTGCCGCGCGAGGAGACGCTACCACGACCGCCAGGGACGGTGCCGGACCCCGAAGAAGTTCGTCCGCGTCCAAGAGGGGCCACGGCGGGGGTTGCGGCGTGCTTGCGGGGGCGACCACGCCCCCTCTTAGGCGGTGGCGAGCCGGGCCTCTCCTGTCGAGCCTTCCCCTTCTCTACGGCCGAGAACCTCTTCACCGGCGCCATGGGTGTCGCTACAAGGCGGTGGAGCAAGGAGGAAGAAGAAGAAGCGGACGGAATGGAGGGAGAGATGAGCGACGGGGGCTCCTTCCCCCTCCATTTATAGCCAGAAGAAGGCCAACCGCCGGCCTCCACGATCGCATGTAATGATGGTTTCTCTTCTGCATGCAGCAGGAACTCGTCAAGTCAGGCAGTTATCGAGGCTGCGTGGGGAAGCAGAGACGCCCATGTCCCGTCAGTCGCCATGCGTCAATCAAGGCCGCAGGCTATTGGGGCTCGCGGTGCTCCGCACTTGCCATTTGGCTTCGCCTCGAAGCCAAGTTCGAGCGCGCCTTGGGCCCGGGAGCTACTGTCGGCGTCCTGGGAACGGAGGTACCCAGACTTGCCTGCCTGCGGCCCAGGGCGTGGCTCCACCAACGGCCTGGAATGGCCCATCTTCATCAGCAACCACTCAAGACACTCTCGCGGGGCCAAGCCTTGCAAGGCGGACGACACCAAGACCTCCTTAGGGGCGGCCTCGCTAGGCTGGCTCCCAAGGAGTGGAGATATCTATGCAAGGGGCACCTCGCGAGGTCTGTGTGATGTGAGCCATGACGATCAAGGCCAAGAGGGCTCCAGCGGGCGTAGAGTACCAGTTGCCTCTTTGGTGCTAAAGGGGCAAGCGCAGCCGAGGAGTCCCGAGGCATCAGGCAAAGGTTTCCATATCGGTGCAACGAGACCAAGACCAGTAGGATGACAGGACGGAGGTCACCGCGGAGCCCACGGTGGCGTCACCACTAGAGCCTTTGGCAGGCAAAGACCACTTTTTGTCAGGATAGCTTGTACTAGTTGTCTCCCTTCAAAATTTGTCGTTGTGGGATCCCTTCCCGCCTAACATTTGGGAAGAGGACCGGTGCCTCTATAAATTGGACTAGCCACCACCATAGAAAGGGGACGGATCATTGAGACCACCCTCCTACGCACCAGCTCACCGAGCTCAAGAACACCTCTCCTCAGGAGGCTATTCTTACCTTGTACTGTTCATCCTCGGCCTACAAGGCAATCCACCACACCACACTGGAGTAGGGTATTACACCGTAACGGTGGCCGGAACCAGTATAAACCCTCATGTCTCTTGTTCCTTGGGTTCGGCGAGTTAGGCCTTGAGATCAGTGCGAGAGCGAGCTAGAGAGAGATCTTCATGCACACCCCAGTGTTCGAACCTCAAGGGTTTGTCGGAACCCGTAATCCGGCACTATAGCCACGCCGGCCTTGGTCAGTGGGGTAGGTGAGGCACTATTGCCACGCCTTTGTCGGTCAGAGGAGTTGGCGGGGCACTGTTGCCACGCTCATCCCCTTAATGTAGACTCGTCCCATCATGCGCCTTGGATCGGACGGGAGCGGACCCGTGGCTGTGTTGAGGAACATGTGACGGGGGAGCTGGCTTGCTGGAGAAGTCTTGGTGCGCCGGGTTCGGCCGGCTTGCGCCAGTCGGCGGGGCCGGTTTGCCGTCTTGGTTGGTTGAAGAGCTCGGCCGGGTCAAGGGACTGGGCCGGGTTGAGGAACCCGGCCAAGTGCGAGCCGGATTGAGGGGCGATGATGGCCCCGATGTTTTTGAAAAGGATCCTGGTTCCGTTGCCTACCCGGGGTTCATCCCCCCGACAGTAGTCCCCGAAGCTATGAAGGTCCGCCGGCTTCGAGTGGGAGGGCCTTCACAGTTTCCCCCCTGAGAAGGAGACTGTTGATGAAGCTTGCGACCGCCGGGTTCGGCAACACCCACAGTGTGCCAGCTTTCGGAAGCTGGATCGCGGCATCCCGGCGCAGGCAAAAAACCAAGGAGTCCGCCGAATCTTGAAGCAATCTCTTGGGCTCGGCGCGGGCGCCACGTGGCGCTCGGGAGCTGAAGGGCCCTGACAGGACACGCGTGCGACGGGATGTTGCGATGGGGTGGGACCCGCCACTGCGCCCTCGGCCCATGCCCAAGGATTTATTGCGGCGTCTGCGGGTCGGTTGCCATTCTCGAGGTAGTTATTGCGCATGGTACGTGCACATTTATTGCGGGGAAGTGGGAGGGGTGTGCACAAACGATCCCACTTCCCCATGTTCGGGGCGTGACTTATAAATTGGGAGGAGGGGGCGGCGCAGAATATTCGTGCTCGCACTCCCCATTTTCTTCCTCCTTCTCTTGCTCTTGCGACCACCGCGCACTGTGACGCTCTGCCGCTCTTTGAGCAAGACTTCACCGCCATTCTTCCTTGTCTTTCCTGCTCCGCCCCGCACCGTCGATGGCGCTGCCGTCAGGCTCGTGGATGGGATCCACCATCACCGAGGAGGACATCACGTATCTGCGCGATACCAAGCGCCTGCTGAGGGAGATGGAGGTGGTCGTGCGCCTACCGGAGGGAGAGCAGGAGTCGCGGTCGGAGGGAACCGAGCGCATGGTATTCTACACGCATTTCAAGCACGGGTTCGGCCTCCCCGCGGGCAACTTCTTCCGCGCGTACCTAGATTTCTTCGGGCACCAGCCGCACCATCAGGGTGCGAACATCGTCTTGCAGCTCTCGGGGTTTGTCACCCTGTGCGAGGGGTACCTGGGGGTCGAGCCCACGGTAGACCTTGGGTGCGCTTCTTTTTCTTGAAGCAGCAGGGGCCGGAGGCCGGGGAGATGTCCTCCTACAGGGTCGTCGTCATCTCGATACGGACGCGCGGGGGATGCCCCAAGATGCCGCTGGAGGATTCCACCAAGAAGTGGCAAAATTTGTTCTTCTAAGTCCGCAACCTCGGTGTGGACCACATCAGCCTGCCATCCTTCATCGACGCGACGCCGCAGGGGAAGGCCAACTGGTATTACTATTCCCGACACCCGTCGCAGGAGGTGTTGAGCTTGCGCGCCCGGGTGGCGGTGATGAAGGTGCGGGAGGGGCTCTCCGGCATGGATCTCATCGCCGCCTTCATCATGCGCCGGGTGCTGCCGCTACAGCATCGCACCCACATCATTGGCCTGATGACCGGTCTTCAAGATCCCAACAGGATGTCGCCCTGCGCCTGGCGGCGGACCAGATCGCCCGCCGGGTCAATGACATCTCGAATGCCGGGCTGAAGGAGGACTGACGGTTCGGGAAGCCTCCCTATAGCCATGCGAACCCGGCGCCGGTGGTGAGTCCCTGGTCCTTGTACTTTGCCATTGCTCATCTTCTTGCTCGTCCTGATGCGATGAGGGAGGTGCTGCTGAATGCCATCCGACATCTGTATGACAGGACGACGACGCTGGTGGAGCGGGTCGGCTCGGAGGAGGAGGCGGCCCTGGGCGAGGACCCGGAGGAGGCTGACACTGATGCCGGCACGGTGGGTCGCGTGGGTAAGCTTTTGTGCTTTTCATTTCTTGAGATATCGGCCGCGAGGTGGCGCGGGGATGCTGACGCGAGTTGGTGATGCAGCGGTGCCGAGGTGGGCGGCGACACGACCGGAGCCGGGTCATCTCGCGGGGCAGCAGCAGGCCGGCCGCACGGGAAGAATGACATGGCGACCCGGAAGCCGGCCGCGAAGTGCGCGGCGGACCCGGCTGCTGGCACCAAGCCGCCCTCCAAGAGGAGACGCCGCGCTCCGCAGGCGGCGCTGGCAAGACCAACCATTCTAGTGGTGGTTGGGTAAGTTCTTTTCTGTTGATTTTTGGTGAGCCACCAAACGGCTTCTTTTCATCCTTGCTTGTTTATTCTACCGTGCTTCAAGTCACAGATATCACTGGCGCTGGCGGTGACGGAGGCCGCGTCCAGTGGTGGCGCCGTGTTCCGAAAGACCCGGTCCAGCGTCATCGACCGGGACGAGGAGATGGCCGACCCGGACCTGGGCCTGGTCCCGGCCGACATCGAGGGCCTGCCCTAGAGGGACCGGAACCGGGCCAAGGCAGAGATGGAGGCGGCATCGGCCCAGGCCTAGGCCAGGGCTGCGGCAGCGAGGGGGCAGGTCGCCGGGGAGCCGGCGTG
Source organism: Aegilops umbellulata (assembly GCA_032464435.1). NCBI lineage: Eukaryota > Viridiplantae > Streptophyta > Magnoliopsida > Poales > Poaceae > Aegilops > Aegilops umbellulata. The sequence goes on from CP136060.1 coordinate 296,939,958, forward strand.
GCCCGAGATGCCGAAGGGCATGGAGCCGGCGGCGACGGTTTTCATGCCCCCATCGTTGGAGGGGGAGTGTGGCCATGAAGGCCATGCGAAGGTGGTGGAGCTTGTCTGGGAGGTCATGGAGATTGGGGACGGCACCCCGCCACAGGCCGACGTGGTCGAGCGGGCGAAGGCCGAGGGAGGAGGCGGCGATGCCGTCTTGAAGCAGGCGCCGCGGGTGATGCCGGATGGGGCGCCTCAGGCGCCGACGGGTGGGGTGCCACAGAACGCGGCACCGCGGGCGACTTCGGTCGTCTTGCCTGAGGGGACGCCGGCGCGGAGGAGCCGGTGAGCGGTGAGTACACCCTGGTGGGGAGCCGCCAGGCCGCCGGGTCGCAGCCAGCTCGGGCTGGGCCCAACGAGGTCTTCTTCGGGCCCCTGGCGCAGGAGGAGGCGGTGATGGCCGTCGTGAGCCAGCACCTCCGCGGGCACGTGGAGAGGGTCCAGGCCTTTGCCCAGGCCGAGACGCAGCGGGCGCGGTAGCTGGAATGCACCATGATGGTAAGCTTTTCCTTTTGTGTTTTACTTTTCTTCGTGTGGCTATTTAGTGGGGCGCGCTAGCGCACACACTGGGTGTAGCCCCCAAGATTCGAGCCAACTACGTAGTAGTTGGGTCGAATCTTAAATGCTTGGCTCATGCTGATTCCTGTTCTGCGCAACAACTATATGCCTACCGGGTCGGTGTCTTCAACCGGCTCCTGGGCAAGCACCGATAGCTCAAGGCGCAGCTCGCTGCCAAGGAGGAGGCGCTCCGCGTCACTCAAGGTAAGCTTCTTGCATGCTCTTTAGTGGGGGTGCGCTAGCGCGCCCACTGGGTGTAGCCCCCGAGATTCGGGCCAACTATATAGTAGTTGGGTCGTGTCTTAAAGTAGTCTTGTTTTTGTTGTGATTCTGAGTCTTCGTTGTGCAGCCGCAGCGGCCAAGGTGTCGTCCTGGCGAACCCGGCTGATCTGGGCAAGCTACTAGTACGACCGGGTTGTTACCGAAGCCGGCTAGCTTTGGGCCGAGGTGAAGAGGCTAAGGGCGGAGGCGGTGGGGGCCGAGTGGGCGCTTGCTGAAGCCGGCCGGTTGCAGGAGCAGCTGGCTAACGATAAGAGCCGACTTCAGTCCGAGGTGGAGCGCCTCAAGGCGGAGGCGGCGGAGGCTCAGTAGGCCCTTGCCGAGGCCGGCCAACAGCGCGACAACCTGACCGACGACAAGGGCCAGCTCCAGGCCGAGGTGGAGCATCTGAAGACGGCGGCGACCACCATGGCGGAGGCCCACCGGACGGAGCTTCTTCGTCTCAAGGAGGAGCACGAGAAGGCGTCCACTACCAAGGACGCCGAGCTGAAGGTGGCCGTCACCATGGTCGCCGATTTGGAGAAGGTGCTTCAAGACCGCGACCCTGCCGGCACCAGGGAGCGGCACAGTATGTTGCTTGAAGCGCAGCACCTGGACGAGACCTTCTCCAGTAAGTGCTTTCCAGAGAAGCCAGCTTCTTTCCTTCTTGTTGCTGAGTTGTCTTGTTCTTCTTTTTGACAGGGCACTTCCCGGAGATGCACAGGGTGGCGGAGGAGGATGTTCACTTCCAGCGGTCGCCGCAGGGGATCGTGGGCGTCGGGACTGACCCGCAGGTGGTTTGAGAGGTAATCATCAGTGAAGCCTGAAAACAAGGATGTGCATAAAAAGCTTCTCTATATTGGAAATTGAGCAAAGGAATACAAAAAGGCAAGGTATAATAGTTAGTACCATCTTGTAAACCTCAGTGCTTCCCATTATTTCCCTGCAACACATATAAGGTAGTTAGTCATCAGTTCAAGTAAGGGTTCGCATGCTATCAGTAAAATATGTTGATGATAAATAAGCACATTACAGATTCATCAGATTAATTCAAGCCACATGGAAAACCCATTTATCCAAACCAAGCATGACTAAGAACTAGGAAATATAGCACTTGTATATGTTTCTCATGTATTAAGTGCAGCCAAATTCGATTTATTCCTCACATGGTATACAATAACAGAATGCAGCCACAACGATTGAACATCGCATTGCAGAATTGAACCAAGCAGTTAACTAAACACCACAACAAATGAACCAAACATTAACTGAGCACCACATTGCACAATATAACATACTCCTAATAGAAGATCAGACAGTTAACCAAACCAAGCATGCTTAACAACTTGGAAATATAGCAATTGTATTTGTTTCTCATGTATTTAGTACAACCAAATTCGATTTATTCCTCACATGGTATACAATAATAGAATGCAGCCACAACAATTGAACATCGCATTGCAGAATTGAACCAAGCAGTTAACTAAACACCACAACAAGTGAACCAAGCCACAAAAAATGAACTAAGCAGTTAAGTAAACACCAATTGAAAACAATATAACATACTCCTAATAGAAGATCAGACAGTTAACCAAACCAAGCATGCTTAACAACTTGGAAATATTGCACCCTGAAGAATTGAACATCACATTTGCAGAATTGAACCACGCAGTTAATTGAACACCACATTGCACGACATATAGAACATATACACTGTAGCAGAAGATTGCATGGTGAAAGTAGATAGCACAATTCAGTAGAATTTGTTAAGGAAAGGTAGTATCTAGCAAACTGAACATGGGTCCTTATAGTGAGCTCATAAGACAAGCTACTCCTCATTGTCGGAGATATCGATGACGATTGGCTCCTTGGACATGGAAGAGGGTGAGGCCTCCGCATCATGGGTGCCCTCGTTGGAGTGGTGAGTTGCCTGAGCCGCTCTGGGCACCAACCTTCTGGCTCTCAAGATGAGGTAAGCACGTGCACGCTGAGACTCGTAGTCTTCGTCTAAGGCACCGACGATGGCCTCGAGAAAATGCCACGAACTATCGTTTAAAGCAGCCAACCGCGTCGCAGCGTCGGCGTGCGAGGCGTCAACGGTGGCCTCGACGACGAGGTGCTCCTCCAAGATCTGGGGGTCTGCATGGATGGCAGCCATCGGGACCTCATCCGCGCGTGCGGCCGCAATTTGGTTCTCCGCTGCCAAATGCTCCTTGAGGTCCTGGATATACTGCATGCACCATGGCTTAGGCTAGCGCTTATTTGGTGGAGGGGTCGGTGATTTGGGTGGAAGGTGTCACGCTCACGCCAGCGGTCGGGGCATGTGGGATGTGGAAGGAGGAGGAGGATGGGGGCGGGTGTGGATTACCTGCCTGGATAGGCGAGGCCGAGCAGCGTGAAGGAGGGTCACCGGCGAGGAGGCGGCGACGCTGCAAGCAAGGAGTGAAGGTTTCAACTTGGAAAGGAAGGCGGAAAGGGGGGAATGTGGCTTTTGGTAAGGGGGAGGGGGCGGGGAGGTAGATATTTCCGCGAAAGCCGAAAATTTGGAACCGCTTCAGACAAAAAACTGGCGCACAAAGTGTCATCAGACACGGTCCCTTATTCAGACATGGTCCAAAGATATTTTGTGTTGCATCTCACACGGTTGGTTATAATAAACTGTGTGGGATCTACTTGATTTTTGGTTGATTTGAATTACATAATGGGGTCACAGCGGCCATGGACGGTGTTTGAATTACTAGACCTTTTATCTGCAAGGATCATAAAAGAATTGGAATTATTCAGGGTTCGTTTGGACATTTTTATGCATTAAGTGAGTTTTCAATGCATTTATGTGCATAATTCAAATTTGAACTACATGCGGATGCTCCAGTGCATATAAATTGGTTTAAAAATCAAATATGTGTCCTTGGGTGCATGCTTGGGTCCCATGCAAGAAATGGGAATGAATTTCAAACACCAGGGCACCGTTAATTGCCAGCAAAACATTGAGATGCCTGGTTTTTAAATTCTAGTAAACCCAAAACTCGTATGAAATTCATGAAACTTGGCATGCTATCATGGAGCGGCATCAACATGTCGTGGTACAAATTTTGTCCCATTTGGGGCTGGTTTGGGTATATGCTTCTCACAAACCGGAGCTTTTCACAACAAACATGATGGTTTTCGATAGGGAACGTCCCACCTTTGGGGACGAAACGATATCCATTGCCTCTTATTGCTTTCAAGTTTTTTCTCGTGTCAACATAGAACAACAGGAGTTTTTTCTGAATTGTTGTGATTTTTCGGGGTTTGTTTGGACATTTTTATGCATTAACTGAGTTTTCAATGCATTTATGTGCATAATTCAAATTTGAACTACATGCGCATGCTCCAGTGCATATAAATTGGTTGAAAAATAAAATTTGTGTCCTTGGGTGCATGCTTAGGTCCCATGCAAGAAATGGGAATGATTTCAAACACCAGGGCACCGCTGATTGCCGGCAAAACATTGAGATGCCTGGTTTTTAAATTCTAGTAAATCCAAAACTCATCTGAACTTCATGAAACTTGGCATGCTATCATGAAAGGGCACCTGCATGTCGTGGTACAAATTTTGTCCCATTTGGGGTAGGTTTAGGTATATGCTTCTCACAAACCGGAGCTTCTCACAACAAGCATGGTGGTTTTCGGTAGGGAACGTCCCACCTTTGGGGACGAAATGATATCCATTGCCTCTTATTGATTTCAAGTTTTTTTCTCATGTCAACATAGAACAACTGGAGTGTTGTGTGAATTTTTGTGATTTTTCGGGGTTCGTTTGGACATTTTTATGCATTAACCGAGTTTTCAATGCATTTATGCGCATAATTCAAATTTGAACTACATGCGGATGCTCCAGTGCATATAAATTGGTTGAAAAATCAAATATGTGTCCTTGGGCATGCTTAGGTCCCATGCAAGAAATGGGAATGAATTTCAAACACCAGGGCACCGTTGATTGCCGGCAAAACATTGAGATGCCTGCTTTTTAAATTCTAGTAAACCCAAAACTCGTATAAAATTCATGAAACTTGGCATGCTATCATGGAGCGGCATCAACATGTCGTGGTACAAATTTTGTCCCATTTGGGGCAGGTTTGGGTATATACTTCTCACAAACCGGAGCTTCTCCCAACAAGCATGATGGTTTTCGGTAGGGAACGTCCCACCTTTGGGGACGAAACGATATCCATTGCCTCTTATTGCTTTCAAGTTTTTTCTCGTGTCAACATAGAACAACAGGAGTTTTTTCTGAATTGTTGTGATTTTTCGGGGTTCGTTTGGACATTTTTATGCATTAACTGAGTTTTCAATGCATTTATGTGCATAATTCAAATTTAAACTACATGTGCATGCTCCAGTGCATATAAATTGGTTGAAAAATCAAATATGTGTCCTTGGGTGCATGCTTAGGTCCCATGCAAGAAATGAGAATGAATTTCAAACACCAGGGCACCGTTGATTGCCGGCAAAACATTGAGATGCCTGGTTTTTAAATTCTAGTAAATCCAAAACTCGTTCGGTGCGCAGGTTCACCGGGAAGCGTGCGAGATGTTCAATGCAGGATTTGTGCATCTCTTCAACACAAACGGTTTAGTGAAGCAGTAAAGCGGCAGAAAATAAACCAAAAAATATACGTGCTACCACACGCCCCATGTGTCGTGCGAGCAGGCATGAGTTGATGGGACGCATGCGAGCAGTCCGCCGCGCAGGTATACCGAGAGGCGAGTGTGCAGGTGTGTGTATTGACGGGGAGGCGTGCGAGTAGTTGTGTGAAATGATAGTAGGAATGGCAGACGTCCGCCGCGCAGGCTCACCGGGAGGCGAGACAACATTTTACCACAGCCTGCCTCGCTCCCACTAGTCCGTATTAATTGCACGCCTGAGCCGCCGGCCATAATAGGCGGCTGCACCCCCTGTCCACAGTGGTCACTGACTCCTGGACTCCGGAGTGTATGACGATGCCGCCGAAGCGCACCATCGGAGGGAGTGGCGACACCGGGGATGGTGAAGCACCCGCACAACGCGTCAAGCTTGCCACAGAGGTTTCCTTCGCCGCCGATGAGGTCTCGCACGGGCAGCAACACGACCTTGAATTCGTCGGCGCCTCCATGCCCCCCAGCTGGAGCGGAGGTCAACAGCAACTCCAACAACAACTGCGACTCCGACGTAAAACCGGTTAGTAACCTACATATATGTTTGTCTTTTTCTTCCTGATCTTTGGAATTGATTTCGAATGTACTACATGTTATGCCATTTTTTTTCTTTCAGATTGGTATGAACACAGATGAGGCTCTATCTTCGACCCGGCTGTGCGGCCAGAAGCGCCCCCCTGGACCTGAGGAACAAGTAGAATCTCCGGCGGACCGCATCAGCGATCTCCAGGACGGAATCCTTGGGGATATAATCTCCCTTCTCCCCACCAAGGATGGATGCCGCACACAAGTCCTCGCATCTCGGTGGTGCACTCTGTGGCGCACCGCGCCTCTTAATCTCGACTGTCGTGAGCTATCTGTCGATGATGATTCTGAACTCCCCGGAGCCAACATCTCCTCCCACGGGGGCTCTGTTCAATGCATCTGCATCCCGGCATGCTACCTTCTAGACATACCTGATGTCTACTACGCAACCTTCTCCTTGTAGACGTTGTTGGGCCTCCAAGTGCAGAGGTTTGTAGGACAGTAGCAAATTTCCCTCAAGTGGATGACCTAAGGTTTATCAATCCGTGGGAGGCATAGGATGAAGATGGTCTCTCTCAAGCAACCCTGCAACCAAATAACAAAGAGTCTCTTGTGTCCTCAACACACCCAATACAATGGTAAATTGTATAGGTGCACTAGTTTGGCGAAGAGATGGTGAAACAAGTGCAATATGGATGGTAGATATAGGTTTTTGTAATCTGAAAATATAAAAACAGCAAGGTAACTAATGATAAAAGTGAGCGTAAACGGTATTGCAATGATAGGAAACAAGGCCTAGGGTTCATACTTTCACTAGTGCAAGTTCTCTCAACAATAATAACATAATTGGATCATATAACTATCCCTCAACATGCAACAAAGAGTCACTCCAAATTCACTAATAGCGGAGAACAAACGAAGAGATTATGGTAGGGTACGAAACCAACTCAAAGTTATTCTTTCCAATCAATCCGTTGGGCTATTCCTATAAGTGTCACAAACAACCCTAGAGTTCGTACTAGAATAACACCTTAAGACACAAATCAACCAAAACCCTAATGTCACCTAGATACTCCAATGTCACCTCAAGTATCCGTGGGTATGATTATACGATATGCATCACGCAATCTCAGATTCATCTATTCAACCAACACATAGAACCTCAAAGAGTGCCCCAAAGTTTCTACCGGAGAATCACGACGAAAACGTGTGCCAACCCCTATGCATAGGTTCATGGGCGGAACCGGCAAGTTGATCACCAAAACATACATCAAGTTAGTCACGTGATATCCCATTGTCACCACAGATACGCACGGCAAGACATACATCAAGTGTTCTCAAATCTTTAAAGACTCAATCCGATAAGATAACTTTAAAGGGAAAACTCAATCCATTACAATAGAGTGGAGGGGGAGAAGAAACATAAGATCCAACTATAATAGCAAAGCTCGCGATACATCAAGATCGTGCCAAATCAAGAACACGAGAGAGAGATCAAACACATAGCTACTGGTACATACCCTCAACCCCGAGGGTGAACTACTCCCTCCTCGTCATGGAGAGCGCCGGGATGATGAAGATGGCCACCGATGAGGGTCCCCTCCTTCGTCAGGGTGCCGGAACAGGGTCCCGAGAGGTTTTTGGTGGCTACAGAGGCTTGCGGCGACGGAACTCCTGATCTATTCTCCGTTCTGGAAGTTTTAGGGTACGTAGGTACATGTGGGTGAAAGAAGTACGACGGTGGACCAAAGGGGGGACCACAAGGCAGGGGGCGCGCCCTAGGGGGGCGCCCCCCACCCTCGTGAGCACCTCCCTTCTTTCCTAACGTGCACTCCAAGCTTTTCCGGTAGCTTTCCTTCCAAAAATAACTTCTCCAGTTGATTTCGTTCCGTTTCGACTCCGTTTGATATTCCTTTTCTTCGAAACACTGAAATAGGCAAAAAAACAACAATTCTCGGCTGGGCCTCCGGTTAGTAGGTTAGTCCCAAAAATAATATAAAAGTGGGTAATAAAGGCCAATATTGCCCAAAATAGTACATAATATAGCATGGAGCAATCAAAAATTATAGATACGTTGGAGACGTATCAAGCATCCCCAAGCTTAATTCCTGCTCGTCCTCGAGTAGGTAAATGATAAAAAAGATAATTTTTGATGTGGAATGCTAGTTGGCATAATTTCAATGTAATTCTTCTTAATTGTGATATGAATATTCAGATCCAAAAGATTCAAGACAGAAGTCCATATTGACATAAAAATAATAATACTTCAAGCATACTAACTAAGCAATTATGTCTTCTCAAAATAACATGGCCAAAGAAAGTTCATCCCTACAAAATCATATAGTTTAGTCATGCTCCATTTTCGTCACACAAGAATGCTCTCATCATGCACAACCCTGATGACAAGCCAAGCAATTGTTTCATACTCTAGTAATCTCAAACTTATAAACCTTCACGCAATACATGAGCGTGAGCCATGGATATAGCACTATGGGTGGAATAGAATATGATGAGGGGGGTTATGTGGAGAAGACAAAAAAGGAGAAAGTCTCACATCAACGAGGCTAATCAATGAGCTATGGAGATGCCCATCGATTGATGTTAATGCAAGGAGTAGGGATTGCCATGCAACGGATGCACTAGAGCTATAAATGTATGAAAGCTCAACAAAAGAAACTAAGTAGGTGTGCATCCAACATGCTTGCTCACGAAGACCTAGGGCACTTGAGGAGGCCCATTGTTGGAATATACAAGCCAAGTTCTATAATGAAAAATTCCCACTAGTATATGAAAGTGACAAAACAAGAGACTCTCTATCATGATGATTAGGTGCTACTTTGAAGCACAAGTGTGGAAAAAAAAGGATAGTAGCATTGCCCCTTTTTTCCCCTTTTTTTGGGCCTTCTTTTTTTCTTTAGCCTTTCTCTTTTTTGGGGACAATGCTCTATTGAATGATGATCATCACACTTCTATTTATTTACAACTCAATGATTACAACTCGATACTAGAACAAAGTATGACTCTATATGAATGCCTCCGGCGGTATACCGGGATATGCAATGAACCAAGAGTGACATGTATGAAACAATTATGAATGGTGACTTTGCCACAAATACTATGTCAACTACATGATCATGCTAAGCAATATGACAATCATGAATGGTGGAAAGTTGCATGGCAATATATCTCGGAATGGCTATGGAAATGCCATAATAGGTAGGTATGGTGGCTGTTTTGAGGAAGATATAAGGAGGTTTATGTGTGAAAGAGCGTATCATATCACGGGGTTTGGATGCACCGGCGAGGTTTGCATCAACTCTCAATGTGAGAAAGGGCAATGCACGATACCGAAGAGGCTAGCAATTATGGAAGGGTGGGAGTGCGTATAATCCATGGACTCAACATTAGTCATAAAGAACTCATATACTTACTACAAAAATCTACAAGCCATCAAAAAACAAGGCACTACGTGCATGCTCCTAGGGGGATAGATTGGTAGGGAAAGACCATCGCTCGTCCCCGACCGCCACTCATAAGGAGGACAATCAAATAACACCTCATGTTTCAAATTTGTTACATAATGTTTACCATACGTGCATGCTACGGGACTTGCAAACTTCAACACAAGCATTTCTCAAATTCACAACTACTCAACTAGCACGACTTTGATATTATCATCTCCATATCTCAAAACAATCATCAAGCATCAAACTTTTCTTAGTATTCAAAACACTCATAAGAAAGTTTTTACTATTCTTGAATACCTAGCATATTAGGATTAAGCACATTACCATGCTATTTAAAACTCTCAAAATAATATGAGTTAAGCATGATAGTTCATCTATTTCTTAAAAATAAAACCACCATTGTGCTCTAAAAGTTATAAGTGAAGCACTAGAGCAAACGACAAACTACTCTGAAAGATATAAGTGAAGATCAATGAGTAGTCGGATAATTATGCAACTATGTGAAGACTATCTAACATTTAAGAATTTCAGATCTTGATACTTTATTCAAACAGCAAGCAAATCTAAAGAAAATAGAATGATGCTCCAAGCAAAACACATATCATGTGGTGAATAAAAATATAGCTCCAAGTAAAGTTACCGATGAACGAAGACGAAAGAGGGGATGCCTTCTGGGGCATCCCCAAGCTTAGACGCTTGGTTATCCTTGACTATTACCTTGGGGTGCCTTGGGCATCCCCAAGCTTAGGCTCTTTCCACTCCTTATTCCATAGTCCAGCGAATCTTTTCCCAAAATTGAGAACTTCACAACACAAAACTCAATAGAAATCTCGTGAGCTCCGTTAGTGAAAGAAAACAAAACACCACTTCAAGGTACTGTAATGAACTCATTCTTTATTTATATTGGTGTTAAACCTACTGTATTACAACTTCTCTATGGTTTATAAACTATCATAGAGTCGTCAAAATAAGCAAACAACACATGAAAAACAGAATCTGTCAAAAACAGAACAGTATGTAGTAATCTGTAACTAAAGCAAACTTCTGGAGCTCCAAAAATTCTAAAATAAATTGGTTGACCTAAGGAATTTGTCTAGTAATCATCTTCAAAAATAATCAACTAAATATCTCTCTCCGTTAAAAAGTTGAAGCTAATCTCGTGAGCGCTAAAGTTTCTGTTTTTTACAACATGATCATAAAGACTTCACCCAAGTCTTCCCAAAGGTTCTACTTGGCGCAAACACTAATTAAAACACAAAACCACATCTAAGCAGAAGCTATATGGAATATTTATTACTAAAAAGAACCAAAAAGTAAGAAACTAAAATAAAATTGGGTTGCCTCCCTACAAGCGCTAACGTTTAACGCCCCTAGCTAGGCATGATGATTTCAATGATGCTCACACAAAAGATAGGAATTGAAACATAAAGAGAGCATCATGAAGAATATGACTAGCACATTTAAGCCTAACCCACTTCCTATGCATAGAGATTTTGTGAGCAAACAACTTATGAGAACAATAATCAACTAGCATAGGAAGGCAAAACAAGCATAACTTCAAAACTTTAAGCACATAGAGAGGAAACTTGATATTATTGCAATTCCTACAAGCATATATTCCTCCCTCATAATAATGTTCAGTAGCATCATGAATGAATTCAACAATATAACCAGCACCTAAAGCATTCTTTTCATGATCTACTAGCATAGAAAATTTATTACTCCCCACATAAGCAAAATTCTTCTCATTCGGAATAGTGGGAGTATCATAAGAGACTCGAATACTATAAATTGTTTCCACATTAAAAGAGTAATGTTCAGAAAATGGATAATCATAATCATGACAAGTTTTATAAATATAATCATCACTACTTCTTATAGCATAAGTTTCATCACAATAATCATCATAAGTAGCAACTTTGTTCTCATCATAATCAATTGAAACCTCTTCCGAAATAGTGGATACATCACTAAATAACGTCATGACCTCTCCAAATCCACTTTCATAAATATAATCATCATAGGTAGAAGGCATTCTATCATCCTTATAAATTTGCATATCGAAACTTGAGAGGCTAAAAATATCATCATTAATAAACATAGCATCCCCAAGCTTGGAACAAATATTAATTTCAGCAAATATATTCTCAAATATGTCATCCTCATCAAACATAGCTTCCCCAAGCTTGGGCATTTTCATATTATAAGCATAATCACTCTCATCATTAATAGTATGGATAGCACCAATAGTATAGCAACATTATTATCATATTCCTCCAAGCAAGTGCCAAAAAGATTTTCAAGATCATAAGAAGTATCATTATCTTCCCCATCATAATCATCACAACAAGCAATAGGCATAACGAGATCATCATCAAACGTATCATCTTCCACAATTATTTTTGATCCATTTTCATGAGGCACAACAATAATAGGAGCAACATTATTTGGGAGAGACATCTTTTTACCTCTCTTCCTTTTTCTTTTCTTCTTCTTCAACCCATCATGTGTGGGTTCAATCCTCTTTTTGGAGCTCCTTATTAATGAGATTGGTTGAATAAAAGGCTCCTCCTCTTTACCTGATTAATCATAAGAAATAATAGGAGGATATTGGGAAGTCTCTTCCCTTTCGTTAGCATTCTCTTCATCTTCTATTTGTTTTCTTTTCTTTATGTAATTGGCAATATAAGGATTTTCAATGCAATTCACCGCACAATACATATAAATTTCTTCTAGATTAAAATGAAGAACTTTATCAAGGGCAAATTTTGGAATACCCTTAATTATATGTTTCAGTTCTTCATAACCCAAGAGCAAACTAAGTTCATTATGATGTGCAAGGGAAATCAAGTCATCACAATTTTTGGACACGATACGATCATGAAACAATTGGCATTGGGTACTAAAATAATCACGTTCATTGCAAAGTTCACAAGTATGGCTAAGAAAAAATAAATTTTCAGCACAAGCATCTAGCCTTTCTTGCAACCGTTTAGTTTCTAAGTACTTATGCCTCTTGCAGTATCTATCTTCCCTATTTGGTGTGTACTTGCAAACCCAATACACTCCACAAAAATCGACATGTTTATAGGAGGCATTTTCATCATAACTAGTGCAATCATCATTAGTACTATGGATATTCAAGGAGTTCATACTAACAACATCGCAATCATGCTCATCGTTCAAAGATTTAGTGCCAACATTTTAATGCATTCTTCTTCTAACACTTTGGTACAATTTTCCTTTCGATCATACTCACGAAAGATATTAAAAAGATGAAGCGTATGAGACAAACTCAATTCCATTTTTTAGTTTTCTTTTATAAACTAGACTAGTGCTAAAACAAGAAACAAAAAGATTCGATTGCAAGATCTAAAGATATACCTTCAGGCACTCACCTCCTCGGCAACGGCGCCAGAAAAGAGCTTCATGTCTACTACGCAACCTTCTCCTTGTAGACGTTGTTGGGCCTCCAAGTGCAGAGGTTTGTAGGACAGTAGCAAATTTCCCTCAAGTGGATGACCTAAGGTTTATCAATCCGTGGGACGCGTATTATGAAGATGGTCTCTCTCAAGCAACCCTGCAACCAAATAACAAAGAGTCTCTTGTGTCCCCAACACACCCAATACAATGGTAAATTGTATAGGTGCACTAGTTCGGCGAAGAGATGGTGAAACAAGTGCAACATGGATGGTAGATATAGGTTTTTGTAATCTGAAAATATAAAAACAGCAAGGTAACTAATGATAAGAGTGAGCGTAAACGGTATTGCAATGATAGGAAACAAGGCCTAGGGTTCATACTTTCACTAGTGCAAGTTCTCTCAACAATAATAACATAATTGGATCATATAACTATCCCTCAACATGCAACAAAGAGTCACTCCAAATTCACTAATAGCGAAGAACAAACGAAGAGATTATGGTAGGGTACGAAACCAACTCAAAGTTATTCTTTCCAATCAATCCATTGGGCTATTCCTATAAGTGTCACAAACAGCCCTAGAGTTCGTACTAGAATAACACCTTAAGACACAAATCAACCAAAACCCTAATGTCACCTAGATACTCCAATGTCACCTCAAGTATCCGTGGGTATGATTATACGATATGCATCACACAATCTCAGATTCATCTATTCAACCAACACATAGAACCTCAAAGAGTGCCCCAAAGTTTCTACCGGAGAATCACGACGAAAATGTGTGCCAACCCCTATGCATAGGTTCATGGCGAAACCCACAAGTTGATCACCAAAACATAAATCAAGTGAGTCACGTGATATCCCATTGTCACCACATATACGCACGGCAAGACATACATCAAGTCTTCTCAAATCTTTAAAGACTCAATCCGATAAGATAACTTCAAAAGGAAAACTCAATTCATTACAAGAGAGTAGAGGGGGAGAAGAAACATAGGATCCAACTATAATAGCAAAGCTCGCAATACATCAAGATTGTGCCAAATCAAGAACACGAGAGAGAGAGAGATCAAACACATAGCTACTGGTACATACCCTCACCCCCGAGGGTGAACTACCCCCTCCTCGTCATGGAGAGCACCGGGATGATGAAGATGGCCACCGGTGAGGGTTCCCCCCCTCTGGCAGGGTGCCGGAACAGGGTCCCGAGAGGTTTTTGGTGGCTACAGAGGCTTGCGGCGGCGAAACTCCCGATCTATTCTCCGTTCTGGAAGTTTTAGGGTACGTAGGTATATATGGGTGAAATAAGTACGTCGGTGGACCGAAGGGGGGGCCATGAGGCAGGGGGCGCGCCCTAGGGGGCGCCCCCCACCCTCGTGAGCACCTCCCTTCTTTCCTGATGTGCACTCCAAGCTTTTCTGGTAGCTTTCCTTCCAAAAATAACTTCTCTAGTTGATTTCGTTCCATTTCGACTCCGTTTGATATTCCTTTTCTTCGAAACACCGAAATAGGCAAAAACAGCAATTCTGGGCTGGGCTTCCGGTTAATAGGTTAGTCCCAAAAATAATATAAAAGTGGATAATAAAGCCCAATATTGCCCAAAACAGTAGATAATATAGCATGGAGCAATCAAAAATTATAGATACGTTGGAGATGTATCAATACCCTGCACGGTGGACGCCTGGCTGACATCCCGTCAATTCGGTAAACTCCAGCAGCTTGAGTTCTACCATTATAGCGATAGGTTTCCACCAAGAGCTGCATCTGTGCCCTCACCACCGATGCCCAACTCATGGTTTTCCTCCTCTCTCCACATCACCACCTTGACCCGGTGCCATCTAGCAGACTATATGGTACAAATGCTTCGACTGCCAGTGCTGAAAAAACTTGCGCTTGTGTTGGTTGATCTGTCGGTGGCCTCACTTCACAGCATCATCCACTCTAGCTGCCCTACACTTCAGCCTTTGGTGCTTGTTTTTGGAATAGGAATCCATATCCCTTGTCTCAAAATAAATTCGTCTCACCTTGTAAGCATTGGAATTCATTTTGAAGGACATGAGCTCATCATCGAAGACACCCCTTCACTTCAAAGGTTGCTCCTTAATTGTTGTTATAAACCTTCACAAATAACTGTGGTCTCTGCGCCTAAACTGGAGACCTTGGGTGCAATTAGTGATCCGTTTGAATGGTTCGAGATGGTGTTTGCCTCCACACCTATTGAGGTATTGTATATTATTCAAGTACACTTTTGTAATTTGCATTTTTCATTTGTGCGCATAAGTTAAGTATCATCTTGGAGTACACTTTCAGTGATAATATTATGTCCTATGCTCAATGAAGCGCTTGTCCATCCTATCAGTGGCGGTGGATTCTGTCAAGACCTTATATATCACTATGTGGTGTTTTGATCTCACCATCATTATTGCCTTGCTGCATTGCTTTCCATGTCTGGAGAATTTGTATATGAAGGTGATGATTTCACGCACATTGAAAGCCCATATATAATGTACTATAATTAATCGTTCAGCTGTCACTCTTTCAACATAATCTTTTTAGACATTAATTGTTTTCAATCTTCATCTCTATTTAGGCACTAACACATGGAAAAAAGGTATAACCAATCAATGGTTCAAGAAGCACCGGGATTTTCTCAGATCTCACGACATTCGTTTGAAGACAATAACACTGGAAGGATATGCATCCAACAATGCAAACACTAGCTTTTTCACATTCCTCATGTTGAATGCGAGGGCACTATTGTCCGTGAGGATTAAGTTTTTCAACAAGAAATTTCTTACAGCTGCAGGTGTTGAACAACATAAAAATAAGTTTGATGTGGACCTAAGGGCTTCTGATCGTGCTCGGCTTCTATTTACAACAACTTGTCATTATGGACCAGTAGAATTTCTGGCCGTTGATCTTGATTTTATGGATCAGACCGATCCATTTGATTGTGACTGCCGAAAACTTTGGTTGAGATAGATGTCATTGTCCTGTTCAATCTGGATTTTGTCTAAACCTGAGCTGGAGTTAGATATTGTTGCCCTTTTCAACTCAGCTTTGAACCATATTTTCTTTCATACTGGGCCAATGGCTTGCCATTTCTTTAATTAAGACATAAATATTATAAGCATTCACAACATAGGCAAAGAACACCACTCTCGCAGGATCCTTGAGATCTTTGTTCATTAGAGAACCACAAGTTTTTAGTGCCCACCAGCACCCACAAACTTATTTTCAGCTTGCACATCAAGGGCTGTAATTCTTAATAAGAAAAGTTGCATGGTAGTCACATATTTGGATTTATCATTTGGGACCCACGAGGAAAAAGCCTATCCAGGGCGGTGCCGACTCGACAGTAAACATTGAGAAACCTGGTTTTAAAATTACTGTAAATCCAAAACTCGCCTCAAAATCATGAAAATTGGCATGGTGTTATGTCATACCACCAACATGTTGTGGTAAAAAAAACTAGTCCAATTTAGGTCAAGTTTTGGTACAATCTTCTTACAAAGCGGGGCCATTCTAATTATTGTGGTAATTTCTAGCTTATTTCTCTTTTTGTTGGTTAACCCGTCAAATACTTTTTATATATAATAGATGTGTGTGCCCGTCTAGCGCACACACGTCGATCTATCTAACTGTTTCAGTTGTTGTGGCTAATCGCAACCAATTCATCCATGTAAAGTGTATGCCATCAATCGCAGACACTTTGATCTAGCTGACCCGTTTCTGTTCTGTTGCCTAATCGCAAATAGTTAATCCTTCTAAAGTGTATGCCCTCAATCACACACACCTTGATCTGGCTGACCATTTCTTTTGTGTTGCCTAATCACAAACAGTTCATCCGAGTGAACCGTATGCTGTATATCGCACACTCCTTCATCAGGCTGCCCGCTTCTTTTTCTGGCCTCATCGCAAACAGTTCATTGGACTGAACCGTATGCCCTGGATCGCACACGCAACTAAAATCTGAACCGTGTTTGATGGCTCCGCCATCGCAAACGTTTTGCACCTTTTTCGGCGGTTCTTTTACACCACAGTTTGCGATTATTGCATCGCACACAGTTTCATCGAAGGGTCTCTGATCGTAGTGTCGCGTTAGCAGTATCCTGTAGTAGTGGACCATCATAGCTATAGCAAAGAAATACAAACATTAATTGTGAACTTAGAAATAAACAATACTTTATTATTGCCTCTAAGGCATATTTCCAACACACTCGCCCTTGGCTCGTGCCAAGGAGAGAGCTCAAGCCGCATGGGCCCCACAAAATCTGCCTTCACCACCTCTCGACACTGTGCCTTTATATTTGCTTGAAAGTCCTAGTCATGTTTATCGAGTAATTTTTCTACGCCGCACCTTTTTGTTCCACGAAGATCCAATCCGGAGTTATATTTAGGCTCTCTACCGGAGGGGGGATCCATCTCTGTTATCTATCTTCATCATTCTTGGTGCCATCATGACCATATGTGAGTAGTCCCTTTGGATTATGGGTCCATATTATTACCTAGATGACATATTCTCTTCCTTGTTCTTCAATACAAAGCTTTCATGACTTGCCCTACAAGATTGTGATCAATCTGATGTAATTCTTGATGTCTTTGTTGCGGTTATGAATTGTCACTTTATTATCAGATATATTCATGAATTGTTTTGAGATTCCTTTGGTTTCGTTGTTGCATGCTTCTTATACAATGCTCCTCGGTCTATTAGCCTTGTATTGTCCATCTTTTGATGAACGGTCTCCAAGAGGGAGTTTGTGTATGTTGGTTGGGTTCACTCTTGTAAGTAATCTATTGTAGTGATAAAGACTTGTATTGTGTTCTTGCCACTAAGGATAAAATATTGTTGTGTAGTTGCCCCGATGATGAACGAAGGTTGAAGACAATATGCTATCAACATTATGCCACCTTACTTAATGCAATGCTTTGTTTTACTTAATACTTGGAAATGCATGCTGGATAGTGGTCTTGGGGTGGAGTTAGATATAGATGCAGTTGGATAACGGTCTATAGATATAAGAACGTAATGCATATATGCAATCATGCCATGAATAACCATAATAAGATATATTACAATTTAATCGATACACAACTATAATTTTCTCATCACACCCATGCTATTTTGTTTGGAGAGATGCCTCTAGTGAAACTATGGATCCTAGTCCATTCATCCCTATTGCTTTTAACCTCGGTCATTTTAGTTTTATTACCATCTACAATCTAGTTCATTACTTTATTTATGTACATTTATCAATTACTATCACACCATACACCTAATCCTTGTAACTAGCAAAATAGGAGGACTCGCAATGTTCCCAGCCAAGTTGGGGACAAGAAGTTGGTTAATTGTCTGCAGGTACTAATCATTAACCAAATACGGATAGGCCCTATTGGTTCGATAAATCTTGGTTCTGAACTGAGCGAAATACTTGCTTGCCGGACTACATCACTCATTCCACTTGGGGACAAGTAGCAAGCCAACTTCCGGCTCTATTGTCGGGAACTTTGGTCTTCAGAATTGCAAAATAGTTTCCGTCAACTTGCCATAAAGCCCATTTCTGGCACCATTGTCGGGGAACTATTTGCTTCAGTTCTAGGTCTTATATTCCATTACTTTACTTCCTAGTTGTTTATCTAGTTACTTACAATTTATTTGTCCTTAGTTTGTTTTTCAATTTTTCAAAAAATTAAAAGAATACTGGAAATATTGAAAATTCACCATGCTAGTTTTCTTTATAGTATCAAGATGGTTGACAAAAAGGAAATGATAACTTCTAAAATTTTCAAAACCTCTAAACTTTTAAATTTGTTACTTATTGTGAATCAATAGCTAATAATGAAAAAGGTAAAGAAGAAAACGTTTTTGGGTTATGCCCATCAAATGTTAAGTGTGATCGAAATATACATGATAAAGTTTATGATTCAAGTGATTCCTACTAGGCTTCATGGTTTCTTGAGGCTAACTAGGTATTACCGCATGTTCATCAAGAATTATGGATTACTCACAAAGTTGTTGACTACACTCTTGTCAAAGACATGTTTTAATTGGACAAACAAGCAACACTGACATTTGACACTCTGAAACATGCTATGACTGAAACTCCTCCTTACTAGATTTCAGTCAATGGTTAGCTGTGGAGATAGATCCCGGCGATTCCAGTGTTAGGGCAGTGTTATCTCAGCATGGACATCAAGTCGCCTACTTAAGTAAAGCCCCGGGTGTAGCAAATCAAAATCTCTCGATGTACGAAAATGGTTTCAGAATGTGAGTGCCATCTATGGCCTCACATGAGGGAAGAACACCTTGTAAACAGAGTGCTCTGAACACTTTCATAGTAGCCCAGCTGCTAGCAAAAACCAAAGAAACGATGATCCTCTGTGTCCTGTAGCAAGGACCAGAGGTTCAGAAATTCATGCTTCTTTTGGTTCATAGGATAGGAAAATCATAGGAATATAAAAAATCATAGGAAATAAGATGACATTTACCTTAAAATCTATGAATAGGAATAGAAAAAAATTGATATCCTTTGATTTTCACATTGTAGGAATTATTTCATTGAGTCTAGGCTAATGTTTATTTTTCTATGAAATGTGAAGGATGAAAAAAATCCTACTTAGAAATAGGATTTTGTTTCTACAAACCAAATGCTCTAAAGGAATTTTTCTATGACAATCCTATCCTATGAAATTCATACAACTATGCAAGCATCACCCGGCAGTGAAAAACACTCTAAAAGCTAACAAGACTGTCATGTCGACCGGAGGATGCATGCCTGCATTTTCTAAAGGGAACAAATCATGCATCCTTGCAGCTTTTTGGCGATATCGAAGACTTGTCAAAGTTTATACGCAGTCTAGTTGCCCCAACAGGGACAATGCTACATCTACACAATCTCTCTTACGTAGTTAACTTAATAAGCCAGATGACAATTTGTGGTTGGAGTCAGGGGGAAGGTGGGGCCCACCCCACTTAAAATTAGGGGGAGGATAGAATTATGGAAAAAGTCCAAAATAAACCTTAAAATTATAGACGAAAGCTAAATCAAACCCCGAACTTTGAATCCCGGAAATTGGCACTCTGAACTTGCAATCCCGGTCTATTTTGGCCCTAGATCTGTTTCGCAAACTGGGAACAGTACAATCCCGGCCGGGATAATCAGCTACTCTCACGCACAAGAATTTGGGCCGGCCCACTACGACACAACAAGAATTCGTAAAGTTTCAGAATGTTCGCACATTTTTAAAATTGTTCAGAAGTTTAAAAACGTTCCTGTTTCTATTTTTCGCACAAATTCAATTCATTTTGTGTTTTTTAAAAATTGATTGGCATTTTTGAATTCGATTTGCATTTTTAAAAAAGGTTTGTGATTTAAAAAAAACACATTTGTCAAAAATGTTCATAATACCAACAGTTTTTCAGATGCTATAATTTTTTTCAGATTTTGAAATTGCGTCACATTTTTAAAATATGTTTTTCGAATTTCATAAAGTATTTCGTAAATAATGTTTTAAAAAATGTTTTCGATTGTTGGCTGCTGAATCGATTGGGCCGGCCCACCAGACATGATGTGAGTTTTTTTTTGCTGCACACGAGACATAAAAATTCATTCTTTCTTTTTCTTAACGCCGGACGAAACAATTCCAAGACAACAAAACATGCCGTGGAGTCGAACTTGGGACCTAGCATGGTTGACATGATTTTGCTAGCCACTACACCAGACGACTATGACTAACAGAATAAGAGGCCGGAAGTATTTAAGAAGAAACCAAAGCGTCAAACTTTGAAAACTTTTATTAGGGGCAAACAAGTATTGAAAACGTATTTATTTCTGAAATCTTCGAATATTTCATATAGTGCGAGAACTTTTTGAAATTTTCGAATAATTTTAAAAACCAACAACTTTGAAAAAGCCAACACCTTTTGAAACATAAACATTTTTTGAAACCTGAACAAAAATTTAAAGTGCAAACACTTTTTGAAACATAATTTTTTTCTGAAACCTGAACAAAATTTTAAAGTGCGAACATGTGTCATAACCTTAACAGAATGTATGTGAAATGTGATAGAAAAAAGTGCATGTGAATTTAAAAATGTTGAACCATGTAAAAGAGTGTTCGTGTAGTTTTGTAAAATGTAAAACATGTATTTCGGAAAATATTACCATGTATTCAAAAAAGTTTTGAAAACATTTAATTTCAAAATGTCCATAACGTATTTGAAAATATCAGAAGTTTATCAAAAAATATTTAATGTCTGCGTTCAAAATGTACATTGGGTTCTGAGAAAAATTAGATATGTGTAAAAATGAAAAAACGAAAAAGAAAACGTAAAAGAAAAAAAGACTAGTGCGCGCGCACGAGCAACTGCACTACTGGGCCGGCCCAATTTAGCAAAGACCGGCTGATTTCAGGGATTGAGAGTTCGGGTTGGATTTAGCTTTTGCTTACAAATTCAAGGTTTGTTTTGCACTTTTTCCTAGAATTATTGTGGAAAGGTTACGTAAGAACTTATGTTAGCCTTGGTAAGTGTAGCATTATTTTCATGTGGTCACCGTGGTCACTTGCCATGGGATATATGCAATGCAAAATCTCCCACGCCATCCACACGCGTACCATCTTATTTTCATGTGGCTACTATGTTGTGAAAGGTACTGTGTCTCAAGCATTGAAAGGACACATATTGACTAAACGCTGTCCAACAATACCTTAGCGATTTGCATAAAACCAAAAAAAAAAAAACTTGCTGCTTTGTTTACGAGACAGCTCCTGGTAAACTTGCTGCTTTGTCGAACCAATGGCTTAACAACAGAGGAAACGGATGTGCCGTAGCTGCTTTGTTCACGAAACAGCTCGTGGTAAACGTGTTGCCGATCTAAGCATTCATTTGGCCGTCCAGCAGATGGAGCTGCTGCATCACTATAAAATCCAGTCCAATTCATACCGCTGCCATACCGATATATTCATTGACCATTTGCCTTTGCAATGATCTACTCCTGTGCATCGTGGCCCTTCCGGTCATGCTCCTCCTCTTACCAGTATCCTCCAAGCAGCACGGGAAATGCTATGTTGAACTGTTCCATATTCAGCCATATTGGCTTTTAATAACTTGTACTGTCGTTTGCTGTAGTTAGAATAAACTGGCATTTGTTTCCTAGTTAAGACAAGACAATGTTCAGCGTATATGGGTAAGGTCATCAGTTGTGAGAAGTGATGATTATATTTTTGGCCGTTTGCAACTGAACATTGTTTTGTTTGTCTAACAACAACGACATAGACAACCCAAACGCATGCTAGCTAATTGCTCCCCTTATGCACCAAACCTAGTACAAACAATCAAACTACATGCAAATGTTAATTTTTAGTCTGCATTAGCTCAAGCAGGCCTCACCAGATGTGAACCAAATGCACCTCAAATGGTGCATCCTCCCAGCTTTTTGGGGACATCAAGGACTTGTCAAAGACGCCCCAAAAAAGAAATCCAAGATAGCCCAAAAAAGAAATCCAGATAGCCCCAACAGTACACGGTGGTCCTTTGCCATGGGACATGCAATGCAGAATCTACCACGCCATCCACACGCATACCCATCTTATTTCATATGGCTACAATGTTGTGAAAGGTACTGTATCTCAAGCATTGATAGACACTTGTGGACTTTTCTTTAAGCGAGGCAAAAGATTTGCCATTTTTATTGATTAAGCAGAAGAGAATTGTTCGGTTAATTGATGGAAAACCGGGCTAAAACCTAGACAATCCAGCCCACAAAATGGGCACCACCGGCCAACCTGGCCACCGTCATGGAACACAGAGCTGCAGAACAACTGCACAAGCCACAACGGCACATGCCAAACAGATGGCCACACGCACAAACAACTGACAGCTCCGACTTTGACGACGAGCATCGCAAGGGAAATATGCAGAACTTACGCCGACCATGCCCACCGCAAACGACCACCGAGCACTTGTCATTGTCGCCACCTGGACTCGCTCTACCGCAGCTCCGACTTCAAAACAACCAGGCAACCAACAGAAGAGCACCTCGGACACGCCGGGAAGATCCGACTACCCAAGCCCGAGCCACGACCCAAGCTCCTCTCGACGCCATCATCGTTCCAGACAAAAATCAGCGCCCCCGAAACAGCCTCCTCGGCAAACCACACAACGAAGATGCCGCCAACCACCGCGGCGAAGATGCCATCAACCACCTGTCTCCAGTTGTAGCCGGTTCTAAGACGATGCTCCCAAGGAGGAAGAAGACGTGAAGGCGCCTTCATCGCCTGATCATGCGGTTCTGAGGTTTCCCTCCGGAGCCAAGGCCGCGGGAAGAGGGGAGAGGCAGCACACTGCAGCAACGCGTCCAAGAAAGATTGCGGCCCCCGCGGGCATCGCCGCCGCCGCATCCGGCAAAGGCCGGAGATAGGATTTCTTCCGGTGAAGCTTAACCACGAACTTCCCGAATCGGCCGGCCACAAACCGCCGCTCACTAATCCTTGTAAAGCACCGAGGCCCGCCGTCTGACTCCAACTGGCCGCGGGATCCCTTGATCCACCACGTCGAGACACGCACCACCCACTGGCCGAAGCCGCCCCCACCAAATCCGGGGCCGCCGCCCCGGCAACCGCAGACCACCACCGCGGCCGCCGCACGCAGCACGGCCAAAGAGGATCCCCGAGCAGGAACGTTGTCCAACAAGCAACAATACCTTATAGCGATTTGCCAAAACGAAAATGGAAAAAACTTACTGCTTACATCTTGGTCGAACCAATGGCTCAACAACAGAGGATTCGGATGTGCCCTAGCTGCTTTGTTTATGAAACAGCTCGTAGTAAACTTGTTGCTGATCTAAGCATTCATTTGGCCGCCCAGCAGATGGAGCTGCTGCATCACTATAAAATCTACCCCGATACCGCTGTCATACCGATATGTCATCGACCATTGCCGATGCAATGCTCCTACTCCTGTGCATCGTGGTCCTTCCGGCCGTGCTCCTCCTCGTACTAGTATCCTCCAAGCAGCACGGGAAATGCTGCGTCGGCGGCCGTCCGCTCCCGCCCGGGCCACCATGGCCACGGCTCCCACTTCTCGGGAACCTCCTGTACCGCTGCCCCACAACCGCCTCCCTCGTCGATGCGCTTCGGCGCCTCCACGCGGACTACGGCCCCGTCGTCACCCTCTGGGCGGGCAGCAGGCCGGCCATCTTCATCGCCGGCCGTGAAGCCGCGCACCGCACC
Source organism: Aegilops umbellulata (assembly GCA_032464435.1). Lineage (NCBI taxonomy): Eukaryota > Viridiplantae > Streptophyta > Magnoliopsida > Poales > Poaceae > Aegilops > Aegilops umbellulata. The sequence continues at coordinate 296,964,136 of CP136060.1, forward strand.
CTCGCCCGCGACGGGGCCACCTTCGCGCACCGTCCGCCGTCGTGGTCCTTCGGGTTTAACGCCCACAGCGTCAACAGCGCCCGATACGGCGGCCGCTGGAGCCTCCTCCGGCGCAACCTCAGCTCGCACCTTGCAGGGGCGCCTCTCGCTGGCGCGTTACAATCTTCCCTCGGTAAGCTTGTTTCCAGCCTCGAGTGTGCGGCCGCGGCGGCGGAGAACCACGTCGTGGTGCCATCAGAAATGCTCCGACACGCCGTGTTCTCCTTCTTCGCCTCGCTTTGCTTCGGCGAGGGGGCGGCGGAGGACGTGCTCAGGCAGCTACGAGGAGTCCACGCCGAGATCCTGTCCCTCGTCGTTGAGCTCGGCGCGTTCCACCTCATGCCCGCGCTCCTGGAGGTCGCGTGCTACTTCCCTAGGTGCCGGAAGCTATCCAACGCCCAGAGGAGGCACCATGCCACTGTCATGGCTCTCATCAGTGCTCGCCGACAGCGGAACAGAGATGGGGTTGGCCAAGGGCGGCGCCGGTGCTACGTCGACACGCTCCTGGAACTAAGGCTCCAAGACGAGGAGATGGTGAGCCTGTGCTGGGAGTTCATGAACGCTGCCGCCAAGACCACTTCCACGGCGCTCGAGTGGATCATGGCACGTCTTGTGCTCCACCAGGTATACATAGCAACAACAAAAAACGTCGTCTCAGCTCGTGAGCAGTACTACGTAAAGTTGATAGGACATGCGACTTTTCCCAGGATGTACAACGGAAGTTACGGGAAGACATCGCTAGGAGAGGGGAAGGCGATGAGAACTGCACGGCAAATGGCGAGCGACGGAGCCCGTTGCTGGAGGCCGTGGTGCTCGAAGCGCTGCGTCGCCACCCCCCGGCGCACTACCTGCTGGCGCACACGACGGACAAGGACGTCTACCTCGACGGCTACGTGATACCCAAGGGCTCCGTCGTCAACTACGGCGTGGCTGATATCGGACGCGACGCGACGTCGTGGACGAACCCCGACGACTTCTTGCCTGAACGGTTCTTGGAGGGTGGAGAAGGATACGGCGTTTCTCTTACCGCCGGCAGCGGGAGCGGCGAGGGGTCGATGAAGATGATGCCTTTCGGCAGCGGGCGGAGAGCGTGCCCTGGCGCCGCTGTCGCTCTGACGGTGCTCAAGTCCTTCGTCGAAACTCTGGTCACGAGGTTTGAGTGGACACCGGTTGGAGCAGTGGACATGGAAGAGAAACCCGGGCTTGTCACCGAGATGAGGACGCCGTTACGCACTTGTTTGGTCGTGAGACCGCATGTACAGCTGAATAACTGATAGCATAGTAGGGCGTCGCGGTCGATCTAACAGCTAGCTTGCTAAATAATGCAAATCTACTTTCTACTAGTAAGGTACATGTGTATTGCACGCATAAAATTTGACAATCAAATTATGAATAAATACCACACTATAGCATGTAAGTTTTGAGTCATATATGCATGATGTAGACGTTCGTTTAATTCTTAAGTTCATTTCATTCAAAATCAATTAATTTTTATTAAAAAAATCTATTTTAAGATTCATGGAATTGTGCGTTATAAAGCATAAAGTAAAATAAATAATGGCAATTCATCTAGAAAAAAGTTTGGGCAATTATGATATGGAAGATTTTAGAACAAAGGAGAAGTGTTTCTGTTTTGAGGTTTATGTATTATGTTTAAGTTCAACCATGAAGTCTTCTATAGTGTACATGTAACGCCCTTGATGCGGTTATATCTCCCACGTGTCGAAGCACGACTTAGAGCCATAACCGCATTGAAAGCAATGTCGCAAGTGAGGTAATCTTCACACAACCCATGTAATACATAAGGAAAGGAGATACATAGTTGGCTTACAGTCGCCACTTCACACAATACATAAATAAACATCCATCATCCAGATTACACTCAAGGTCCGACTACGGAACCAAAATGAAAGAAGACTACCCCAAATGCTACACAGATCCCCGATCGTCCCAACTGGGCTCCACTACTGATCATCAGAAAAAGACACATAGTAACGTCCACGTTCCTCATCGAACTCCCACTTGAGCTCGGTTGCGTCATCTGCACTGGCATCGTCGGCACCTGCAACTGTTCTGGTAGAATCTGTGAGTCACGGGGACTCAGCAATCTCACACCCGCGAGATCAAGACTATTTAAGCTTAAAGGTAGGATAGGATTGTGAGGTGGAGCTGCAGCAAGCGACTAGCATATATGATGGCTAACAACGCAAAAGAGAGCGAGAAGAGAAGCAAAGCACGGTCGTGAAGCTAGAAGTGATCAAGAAGTGATCCTAGAACAACCTACGTCAACCATAACTCCAACACCGTGTTCACTTCCCGGACTCCGCCGAGAAGAGACCATCACGGTTACACACGCGGTTGATGTGTTTTAATTAAGGTCAACTTTGGGTTTTCAACAACCGGATATTAACAAATTCCCATCTGCCTCATAACCGCGGGCACGGCTTTCGAAAGATAATACCCTGCAGGGGTGTCCCAACTTAGCCCATTATAAGCTCTCACGGTCAACGAAGGATATTCCTTCTACCGGGAAGACCCGATCAGTCTCGGAATCCCGGACTACAAGACATTTCGACAATGGTAAAACAAGACCAGCAAAGCCGCCCGGATGTGTCGACAAATCCCGATAGGAGCTGCACATATCTCGTTCTCAGGGCACACCGGATAAGCGAAGCGTACAGGTACCAACGTGACCCAAGTTGCCTAGGGACGGTTCGGCACGGTGCTCTAGCTTGGACCAGCACTCAGAGGAGCATTGGCCCGGGGGTTAAAATAAAGATGACCCTCGGGCTCGCGAAAACCCGGGGGAAAAAGGCTTAGGTGGCAAATGGTAAAACCAAGGTTGGGCCTTGCTGGAGGAGTCTTATTCAAAGCGAACTGTCAAGGGGGTCCCATAAATCACCCAACCGTGTAAGGAACGCAAAATCAAGGAACATAACACCGGTATGACGGAAACTAGGGTGGCAAGAGTGAAACAAAACACCAGGCATAAGGCCGAGCCTCCCACCCTTTACCAAGTATATAGATGCATTAATTAAATAAAAGATATTGTGATATCCCAAAATAATCATGTTCCAACATGGAGCAATCTTCAACTTCACCTGCAACTAGCAACGCTATAAGAGGGGCTGAGCAAAGCGGTAACATAGCCAAACAACGGTTTGCTAGGACATGGATGGTTAGAGGCTGACATGGCAATATGGGTGGCATGATATAGCAAGTGGTAGGTATCGCAGCATAGGCATAGCAAAAGAGCGAGCATCTAGCAAGCAAAGATAGAAGTGATTTCGAGGGTATGGTCATCTTGCCTGCAAGGTTCTCAGAGTTGTCGAAAGCTTGATCCTCGTAAGCGTTCTCAACAGGTTCCTCATTCACGTACTCGTCTCCCGGCTCTACCCAAAACAAGAACACAAGCAAGGAACAACTATCAGCCACGATGCAATGCGCAATCAACATGATGCAAAACATGGCATGATATGCGAGATGTGGTATGCAATGCATATGCGTGCTCCGGAAGGAAAAAGATGAACAAGGCATAATCTTGGCAAACCAAGTATGCCACTGGAAAGGTGAGGTGATTTCGGTTGAAGTCGATATAAAGATCACCGGAATCGGATGCACGGTTTGCAAATGACAAGCAAAACAAGAATGACATATTTCTGCGTTTAACAGCATGATGCCAGTTAGCATGCAACAAGAAATTAATCTACTGCACCCAAACATATCAGCAAAGCATATGGCAGTGAACTACTCAAGATGTTCAACAAAAGATGAACAATGAGCTACGGCTAGATCACACCATAACAGGTTCAAACAAGCATGGCAAAAGTGCAAAACATATCAGCTTCACTGACTTAGGGAAAATACTATCATGCCAGAAATTAACATCAGGATGACATGTTTAGAGCAAGGAAACAACCTGCTACAGGAACAGGACATAGCAAAATACGGCATGGCATGAATCTAATCAAAGCATTGAACAAAAGTCCCTTACTGACCATGAGACAAAAAGGACCAGAAAATATAATAGCACCCATGTCAATTAAGCAAATTTCGTTACAGTTTCCAGACTTAGCAGAAAACTGGACATGTCAAAAATAGATAACAAGTAGGCATGTTTACGAGCTCGATGCACTCACTACAGAGCATTTCATGATAAACTAAGCATACACCCACCAAGAAGACATGGCATAGAAGCTAATCATGGCAAGAACAACATCATAGAATAGAAGGATCGACTACAACAAGCTTGGAAAAATCGAATAACATGTAAACAATCTGCCAGAAACATTTTATAGCAAAAGTAGAGCTCGATTGACTCAAGCTATGGCACTCCATAATTACAAACAAATGCATGGATTGATAGAGAAAATCCATATGTTCAAAACACCCTTACTGATCATGCTCAAAAGAAACATAGATCTCTCTGAAACAACATGAACACATGGCATAAAAATAACAGCAGGGAATGACAGTGAAATTACTAAGTCTCTGAAATCAGCAACATTATGATCCCTAGTTTGCATGCTTGTGCTAGTCACCACAAAGATCACAAAAATACATGGCATACACCCCTGTAAATATGGCATGGCATATTACAAAACACATGTAGGACTCAACTTCATAGGATGCACACATCAACCATGGCAAAAATGACAAAAGTGCATGTTCTGAAACAGATCTGAAACTAACATCATATAGCCCTCTTCCAACAGCATTTCGGACATCAAGATGAGCTCAAATGAAAATGATGCAATGAGATGAAATGATGTACTCATCGAGTCGAACAATTTGACATATTACACACATGAAACGGATCAGTATGCAGCAAGTTATGGTGCAATGAATAGGGCTACAGAATGTTAAAAACTTCGAGACTTAGAGAAAATCGGGGGGGGAGGGGAATAAGTCAACCTTCAGATCCGGATCTGGATCGGGATCGCGGCGTGGATCGAGGCGGGGCCGAGCCGGGGCGGCGGGGAGGAGCACGCCGGGGCGCGCGGGGCGGCGCCGACGGAGGCTCGCGGCGAAGGGCGGCGAGCGCAGTGGCGGGGCCGAGGGCGGCGCACGGCGGCGGGCAGCGGGGGCGCTCGCCGGCGATGGGGCGGGGCACCGGCGTGCGTGGGCTCCGGCGGGCGGAGCTGGACGCGGGCCTCCCGCGGGGGGGGGGGGCGGCGGAGGCGACTCGGGCCGGGCGGGCCCGCTGCGGGCTCGCCGGGCCGCGGCGGTGGGAGGCGGCGCTGGACACGTGGCACGCTGCCACTGGCTGCGGGCGGCGGCGCGGGCGTGTCCGGTCTAGACGGACACGTCCGATGGCGGCGGGGATGAGTTTTAGGGTTTCGGGACCCGGAATTGGAGGGGGAGATGCATATTTATAGGTAGAAGGAGCTAGGAAGCTCCAAATGGAGAGCGGTTTTCGCCCACACGATCGTGATCGAACGGCGATGGACATGGGAGTGACTTAGATGGGTTATTGTGTTGATTTGGAGGGGTTTTGGGCTGCAACCCAAAAGAGGCTTTCACGGTTACCCGGTTAACCGTTGGAGTATCAAACGACCTCCGAATGACCCGAAACTTGACAGGCGGTCTACCGGTGCTATACCAAGGCCGCTTGACAAACCTCGGTCCATTCCGAGAAAGTTTAATACCCGCTCACGGAAGAAGGTAAAAGGGGACGCGGGGAACATAGGAGCACCAGATTGCAAAACGGACAACGGGGAAAATGCTCGGATCCATGAAACGAACACGTATGCGAATGCGATGCACATGATGACATGATATGAAATGCATGGCATGAACAAAATGCAAAACGAAGAAGAACCCAACCACGGAGGGAATATCATATCACATTGCCGAAAATGGCAAGAGTTGGAGTTACAAATATGGCAAGTTACATCCGGGGTGTTACAGTACATGTGGCAGAATCTGGTGAAATTTAGATGATATCTAATGGCTAGTAGTGCTCAGATTTGCCATCGCTGCACCGACGAATTGGCTTCATCTAATGACCATCTTTCAACGTTATTCGCACACTATATAGGGGTATAGACATGAAAGTATAAAAACTCTAGGTGAGGACACGGAGGAATTGATCCCGGGCACCAGTGATCTCGGATGAACAGTAAAATCCGAAAAAATAGTAAAACAATTCAAAAAAATCTGAAATTATTTGTCAAGAAACTTTGATGTTTTTTCTACATGCGTACCAATTTTTGTAATGAAATGACATTTGTGGAGGTCCCGGCAAAAAAAACAAAATCATGCCCCAAAAAAAATGTTTTTGGATACATTTTGGAGCATCGATTTTGTCTTTTTTGCCGAGACCTGCATGAATGTCATTTTGTCATGAAATTTTGCACGCATGTAAAAAAGATATCAATGTTTCTTGACAAATAATTTCAGATTTTTTTGAATTATTTAAATATTTTTTTCGTTTGTACTGTAGCAAAGGGTGCCTGTGAGCTCGAGCTCACAATAGCACTTTCGCTCTAGGTGATAGTTTATTTGGATTGTAACTACAGTAGTATGTAAAGTCCTTGTAAAATTGATTAGTATGATTGCTAAAAAAAGCACATGATATGTTAGAAAAACATGATTTTATGAAAAGATTTGTTAATTCTTAGCAGCCTAAGAACAATTTAAATCTCAGTCCATGGCCGTGGGGTTTTACCATAGTTTTAAATACTAGACTATGTCTTTTAGTAGCAGACCCCTTCTAAATGCTATATACAACAATGCTATATTCATGCTATAGCGCAAAATGTTTGTTCATGTGTTTGCGTCAAAGTCGCTTAGCGCAGGGCCTTTTTTAAACGCTATAGCACACTATAGCGGAGCTACAACGCACTATTTAAAACCATGGGTTTTACATGAAGCCAGTAGATCAAAAAGTTTCTAGGGAAAACCAAAAAATCGAATGGACCCCTAATTTTCTTATGCGAGTATTTTCTCATTCATTCTAACAATTAGTGGAGCAATAGTAACAATTTTAATGTTGTATACGAAACATGAGTGACTGGTAAACAATTGATATCATCAAGTCCATGAACTATTGAACATGTGAGTTACACTTCTTTGGCGCATATTTTGATTATCGGAGTTTCACAAAATCCAATTCTACAAATCAACGAAGTAGGTAAAAATTGTCGAAAATGGATCTACATAAAAGGTCAATTTCTGATTATTATTTTTGCAAGGTAATTTTGGATTTGCCTATGAATGCCCATGTTTTCTATTAATATAATCATGGAAAACTATTATTGAGGAATATATGCACATTTCATTAACCAAACAAATTAATCTAAACTTAACACACCCACGAACTAGAGATAGTGAGAGGAAACGTGTCTGGGAACATTAGCATGAAGTAGTAAGTTGGCGGAGTTAGAAGTTAGTGGGCTTCCAAACGGGCCCTAAGCAGTAATATGTATTTTTTTTTCTTAAATGCACGTAAATTTAGATTTGGAGCCCATTCCATTTCTCTATAGAGGCTGGCCATGTAATTAATGCATTTATACCAGCCGACATTAAAATTCTGGTGATCCATCTAATTCAAATCCCGCACACATGAATGGTTGGTGCTTTCACGGGGAAAACTCAGATATTGCTTGGTTTGGTGCTAAACGTTGGTAACCAATATGTAGGCAAAAAATGTCAACGACTTTACGGCTGCTGCTTCTGTGGTCTTCTGGGTTTCGCATGGTTGCTTTGGTAAGATAGAGGCCTTAAAGATGGCGACAAACTAAGTCACGGTGCGCCGCCGGTGAATGTAGAAAGAAGACATTATTGATTTGTACAAGGACATGGCTATAATTTTTATTCTTACGCAGAAGTTCTTGTAAGGACTATCTATACTTCTAATGGACGAGTTGGTTGAATAGTCCCACCACTTTCGTCTGGTTTTTTTTCGCTGGTTTTTTTTCGTACCCTCCCTCATCCCACCCCATTGTTTTAATTTTGCGTCACCCTCTCACACAACGAAAAAAATTTGAATAGATCAGAACTTTCCATGTTGAGGCAACTTATTTAGTAATGTCTTTATGTGAAAAAATCAATCATGATCAATCTCTAAAGATCAAATCTAAACTAATTAATCTTACCTTAAATCGCTCAATCACATTAATTAGAAATAAAATAACCGATTTTAAGAATCTGAATGGATTAGAACTTTCCATGCTGGGGTTTCTTTTTCCTGCCTTCGTCACACCTCCCGATCCAGTTGGTTTTTCACGTCCCGGATTTTCTCACGTCCCAGATTTCCTCCCACGGGTTTATGGTAAAAGTTTTAAAACCGGTCATAATAGCCAATCAGTCAACGATAATCATGCACCGCCCATCCGGCATTGAAAGCCCATCTATGTCCCTGCACTGGATCGTAACCGCCGCATCGTGCTTGTGCACGTCGCCACCGGCACCCGATCGCGTCGCGTTCGCCGCCGCCATCCAACAGGTCACGTCCGCCTCACCCCATCTTCCAGGAGGCCTCCGTAAGCACCGCCGTCTTCTGCCGGATTGTGCCGTCTCCCGCCGACGCTGTCCACAATAGGACGCCTCCACCCTGCCTCGCCCCATCTTCTAGCTTGCGCGATCAGTGCGTGCAAACGTACGCATACCAATCTTGCAAGGTACGCAACAGCAGCATCACTAGGGATATCTTAAGCTAACTAGACTTTATGAGTGCATGCAAGCCTATGCAGATCCATCTTCTCGAACTGCTGGACGCCCTTGTGCTGCCGCTGTGAGGCGAAGAGAAGTGTCCAACGATGAGGCAGTGCAGGAGACGGAGGCGAAGGTCCAAGCTGTTGACGCAGGATCCAGGCCGTTGGCGGAGGCCGCTACGCCACGAGGATACTGAGAAACCGAGGCGGCTGAACGTCGGTGACCACAGCTGGTTCGCTCCAATGGTGGGTGGCAGCGGATCCAGTCGTGCTCTTCCTCGAGCTCCCCGTCGTCGTGCTACCAAGCGCGCCCACATCTCCCCCCGCCGGGTGAACTTGTCCTCCGTGATCTCGTGTTTTCTTTTTGCAGGTGATCTGTGATCTCGTGTTCCTCTCCAACACGACCTCACATTGCATTATTTGGACATGTGAACTCAAATGCTAGGGCCAGCCGTCAGGTGCAGTGGGTAGATAATTTCAGATTTCAGACTTTCAGTTTCCACTAGCTATATTCTGCTTCGACCTGCCATAATGGCAAATTCCTATATTTTTTCCAGACCTGAAATTCTAATCGAATTTGGCAAATCCCTTTCTGGACAACCAGGTTGTTCCTAGCATTGTATAGTCCTAATTGCTTCTAGTTTTATCTATCTGTTCAATCTATACCGGGTTGCTAGAACGGGGTGTGGTGGATTTTGTTTCTGGAAATTGTTTCACAATTGTTTGAATGCTTTCGTTCATTTTGTTCTTAAGCTCTTTCTGGTACAGGGACTCTGAAGTTATTATTCTGCAAAGTGGCGAGCTCTCAATCTGGCCAGGCTCCAGAAAAAGAGAACAATTGGTATGTTTCTATTCTAAGGTTGTTTCTAACCAGCTGAACATAATCTGAACGACTCAGAATCCTGTGTACAAGTCCAGCCATGCAAGTGCAAGTACAAGTACGCCGGCTGCTGTATATAAAGGGTGGGTGCAAGGCAAGCTGACCACATGAAGCCATTATGACTACAAGGATCTGCAGTACTGAGAAAACTCAGTCTGCACAAGGTGAAAATCAGTGTACTTCACCCCTTGGTCATTTCTCAAATGAGATGTTTTTCATTGGATTAGTCTGTGAGCTGAGAGTGTATAGATTCTCTTATGTGCTAATCTGAATTGCATGTGGCTGATTGGTTAATTGTTGTCCATGTGGTTTCCATGATTTTTGTTTGGATGCAAGGTAGATAAGGAATACGAACAAGAAATATACTGGGGCCAAGGAAACGTGGTGCTACTCGGTCATATCAAGGGTGGTTTCAGAAATTATAGGCTATATATGTTTATGTGAGTGTGATTGGGAGATTAGTAAAAGAAATTAACACTTACTGTCGCTTTGTATAGATAGACTAATGTTTTTCTGCTTGGCATAATGCAGAGGAAGTACAAATCATAATGTACAACATATTCATCCCTTTTTGTCTAACGTTAATAACTGAACATGAAAAAATTATATGTCTCAGCAGACAAGTTATCAGTAGAACTACGTGCTTTGTGGTCTGCAGCTCAATTAACTACACCACTTGTTGAAAAAGAAAGACAAGGCCGAATGCATATTATGAAGTAAGTACTATCTATCATGGTTACAATATAATAAAGAGTGATTATCAGTGAAACCTTGACAATATTGTATGGTGTGCATGAGGATCCTAAAGATATTTATGTTCGACACGATGTGTACGAGGCCTAAATATATACTCCCAGGTGGGGGTATGAATATCTATGCTCCCATTGCTACGCACAGGCATTGTCCTATTATCTAAAAAAACCACATACAGTTCCTTTTCCTGCCAATGACGGCGTCCTGCCCTCCCTTCGACGACCCACCCCCGCGACCGGTTCCTTCCCCCCCTCGCCCCCATGCCGATAGCCCCTCGTGAAAAAAAGCCCTCCAAGAAAAATAGGATCCCTCCCGTTCAACTTTCTCTCGCTGACCAAGCCCTATCCCCATCCCAATATGGCCGCTGCCAGGATTGTCAGCGTCGCCTACCCTCCTCCATCTTCTCACGAGCGTCGGGACATGGCTGTCCTCCAGCAATGCGCCGACACCCACCGACGCCGCACACCTGCGACGAGGATGTACGGCCTGCGACCCAGCGACTCGATGCGAAGCCCCGAGCTAATTCTCCAATGCCGTCTGCCGTTCGTCGGCTTTGTCCTGGTCTTGAAGAACCTCTCATCTCTCTTGCGTGGCAACGACCTTGGATCGAGAGCAATGGCGGCCGGACCTAGGCCAGCTCCGGCGGCGACCCAGGTTTTTTTTACGAAAGCACATCACTATGTACTGCATATATTAATATTTAGAGAAGGAAAATAAAAACTAGATCTAGAGTATGTATAGGCTATACAAAATTGTTTGCCCGGGCCTGGTTACAACAGCGTACTAAGCTAAGATTGTTCCTTGAAGGAATGTAAATAAGCGTTATGTGTTGGTCATGGCAGGAAAGAACAAGTAAGATTAAGACCAAATAAGCCTCCTACCAGGTTTTCATTTGGGTTAGAAGATAAAGTTGTGTGTATTGTTTCAGACAAACCGTGAAGCAGTAGGTCTATCAACCCTTAATGTCCTTCTTTGCATTTGTAAACACTTGGCCTGATTGTTTTTAAAGATTGATGCATTTCTCATGATCCAAATGCTCCGGCAGCCAAGGATGATCAACTCATGGTGAAAAGGTTTCTTCAGAGATCCCTTTAGAGCAATGATCCATTGACTGGTAGAATACAAATTGGTTTGTGATCAAGGGTGGGGCATAAAAATTCCTAGAAAAGCTTTCCAAACGACAACTCAGGTATTCTTCATGTGGCTATTCAAAGTGAAATTAGTTGGCTTGATTTGATTCTTTTGGAAAACTAATTAGTCACACTTTTCACTCAAAGCGGCCACAACATGAGTGGTGTAGTTCATCAACTCTACAATGGCTTCCATAAGCGAGGTCTGCTAATAGTCCAATTACATGCTATTGTACTTGGGGTATACAAGATGACGAGAAGGGTCATTGACAACACAAGTGCATTGGGTGGCCGACAACCTTATTCATGGGCGTCGGTGGCAAATCTATCACATCTTGTGAGTATATTGCATGCGCAGTCCTGACATATATGCATTTTCCTTTCGAACGGTTGAATTTTTAGATGCTATTATTCAACTAATGATGATGATGTAACATGTACACCTCTCTAATTTGGCTTCACTTTCACTGAATTATTCCAAACTGTGCACTGACATTTTTATGAATCTCACAAACTGTGCACTGACATTTGAACTTGAACATGGCACATCTGATGAGGAGAGGAAAAAATGACTCGCATGCTCTGTTGACAAGTAGTGGGTTAGCATTGTGGCAGATCATGGCTCTACAAGATGTATCTGCCCCTTCCCTTACACATCTTTTTTGTGACTAGGGAGAGCCGGCGGGCGGGAGCGGAACCGGACGAAGATCGTTGTGTTGCATGTAATAATATGGATTTGAGATTTCTAATTTGAGGTATCCGGATGTGGAATGCTTTTTTTGACGGGTGACCATTCACTATCCGCGGACACGCCCGGGCGTGTCCGCGGACATTTGAGGGGTCAGATTTGCCAAGTTCGGCTGTAGATGCTCTTAGTGGAGCAAGAAGATGTCGACGTTCGTTGGGTTGTGGTGTAGGTTGGGATTATGGACTTTAAATGCATGAGCCTTGGCACTTGTCGTCGTTGTGGACTAACGAATTGCTTATTGCCTCTAGGTATGAACATCTCTGGATCCTTCTCTTCTTTGGATCCATTGATTTTTGTGCATATAGAAAAGAGAAGTCAAGAGAAAGCACTTCAAAAATAATGGGCCAAGGAAGAAGATTGATTTTGTGGTACAAAAAGGTTGGCTATGTTTCATTAAAAGATGTCATTTGATGTGCTTTATCGTTCCCAAGCTTTATGTTTGACATATAGTATACACTGCTTGTGCAGGATGGTTATAAAGTTGAGAAATAATTTTTTATTACATTTGCTAAAGTACCATGCAAATGAAGCTTAATACAACATACCTGACGTCGTAAGGTATATCTTAATCACATCAAGTAAATCTTAGTTTGTAACATATAATTATTTGGATCATTGTTCTCTATGTATATATCACCGAGTTACATTGCAGGTGAAATGGATTTCAATTATTTTTTAATTGTCGCAGGCTATGTTTTCTCTATCTACAAAATATAATATACATTATATGCGCAATCAGATAAAATTTATACATGCAAATTTGATATGCATTGTATTCATAGGTGCAATAAAAAAATTAAGAGCCCGTGGCAACGCACGGACGTTCTACTAGTGTTTAGTAAATATATGGCCTTGAGTCTTTTCCGAAAAAAATATAAAAAAAGATTTTTTGACAGTAAAATAAATGAAAACGGACACACCAACTTCCCCAGGAGGAAGAGGAATTCCTTCTACGGACAAAACGGTTGTAGATTGGTAGAAGATGGTCGCTGTATTTTTTTTAGAAAAAAAATGAACGGAAGGAAAGAAAAAAAGAAGGCGGTCGCTTTGTTGGGTTGCTGGTGAAGCCCACCGTACATGTCGAGGTCCAACCCAGCCCAGCCCAGCCCAGCACACAGGACGCACTAATCCAAAACCATTTCCCCTTTCGCTTGATTCCTGCCCTCCCCACGCCGCACCGCGAGAAACCGACGCCGTCCCGTTCTCCTCCGCCGGAACCCACCGGAGCACGCCTCGAAGCGGAGCAAATCTCTGTCCGTCTCTCTACTGCATCTGGATCGGCTCCCGCGACTCCTCCTCCCTCTGTCGGTAAGGAAGCCCTAGCTTTGCTACGACCTTTTACGGTGAAGAACCGAACCGAATCCAAATCCAGAAGGATACCTTTTCTTCGAGACGGGCTGCTCTCACTTCTCATCCGTAGCGTAGGCAGGACTGTGGTAACGAGCGGGTGTGTGATGTTGCATCCAACGGTGCATCCGCCCATGTATATTGCCACAGCATTTTGGGAATTTAAGCATCTCTTTCAGAAGGGATTTGGGGACCAAATTGGATTACTGTGTGCCTGTATGCATTTCTTTATATTTGTGCATTAGACCCTAATACACAGGTAAACAAGCTTAGGAATCAAATTATCTATCAGTTTGACGATATTAACTTAGGAATCAATGCACTTGCTCTTGCATTCTATGCCTTCGATCCCAATCCCGATCACGGGTAGGGTCTGAGGATGCTCACACGACGGGGAGGAAGGAGACAAATATTTCGTACTCCCTCAGTTCACTTTTATAAGTCTTTTCAGACAACTGAAATTGAGTTGTTTTGCACACTGTCTGAAATGTCTACAACACCTTATAAAAGTGAACAGAGGGAGTACATAATTTCTGGTTATATGATCCATGTAGCACTGCATCGCACGGAAGGGAGTAAATTAAATGACTCCACCACTTGCAATTGCTTATAGGGTTTCCAATTTTCATAGCATCAAACCGCAAGAGGGACTGTTCAACAGTTAGCCAATGTGGATTATAAATTTGCGAGCTCCCAAAAATGTAATCATGGTCTCTGCGAACGACTGAAAGAACAAATTTTCTAACTTAGAATTTTCTTTCAGTATTTCACTCTGTCAGAATGCCAATTATCAGCGCTATGGTAAATTGCATCGTGCATTGTTCCAAATATCGGCCAGTTAATCGGCATCTCGGTCAGTTAGTCACTACTCGGTAGGTCACCGAGTAGCTGATTAACTGATTTATCGGTCGGATAACTGATTTATTGGCCGATTAACTGGACAATTCGCCTATTTATCCCTACTCAGCACCCGACCGGTATGGTACCAGTTACCGATATCCTGAACATTGGCATCATGTGTTGTTCACACACTTCAGTGCAGTGGTCTATATAGGTTTTCTTTTTCAACTTACATCTGCTCTATCTTCGTATGTAGCGTATGGAAAAACATGAAGAAATTAAGCTGTGGTCTCGAGTGCTGCATTTCGTCTTAAAAAGTTCACCCAACAAAACTCGATCTCACACATGGCCCAAGTGAAGCTTTGAAACGACATGTTCTTATTATACTTCCCTCTCGACTCATTGGATCCTTGTTGCTGATAAGTTCCAACACTATTTTTCACTATGAAGTTGCTAACAAGTAGACAGATCTTGTGAGGTAGGTGACTTGCTGTGCTTGTTAGGGTGCCCTGACTGCACAGAAGAAAGCTGTCTCAGTAGTTCCTGTTTTGATGTACAAATAATATGTTTTTAGCTGGAGAGGCTACTCATCAGTAACACCTATTTTCTTTCGAGAAAACAGCAATCCCTATTTTTTTAAGGTAATACGGAAGTAACATTTGAGTTGCTGCAGAATTACGAGTGTTAAATTGTGTAACCACTAGAGGGGAGCCAGGTTGAGAAAGGAAATTGAAGCCATGTGCTCACTCTATAATATTTGTACTGTCTAACTGCCTCCTGATGCCCAATGCGAGATTCACACTTTTACATAGCCTTTGCATTTTGTATTGATACCAACATGTCCGAAGTTGCCATAACATATCCATCTCTGTGTCATGTATGCAGCAGCCCCGAGTTGCCGGAGCAGATGGTGGGATTTGGTAGCCTCGCGCCCAAGACCAAGAACTTGGTGGTGGGCGGCGGGCTGACAGGGTTCGTCTTTGGGGTGTACTACTACACCATGAGAGCGGTTGGCAGCACTGATGAGCTGCAGGTCGCCATCGACAAGTTCGAAGACCTGAAGAAGAAGGACGCCGATGCCACCACCGCCGCAAACCCCTCCACCCCAGGCTCGTCATAGGAAAGCATGCTCTTAAACTTTTGTTTCCCTGTACCGAGCTTCTAAACTACTCCCTCCGTCCCATAATGTAAAAGCGTTCTTGACACTAGTGTAGTGTAAAAAATGCTCTTGTATTATGGGACAGAGGGAGTAGTTACCTCACAATTTGTATGATGATAATGGGTCATGTTAGATAGAGCTTTTTATGGGTGGAGCCCAGAATTAGTAATGCTTTTGGGTTGTTTATGGTGACCGTGGTGCCTCAAAGTTTGATATATACTACGACTGGAGTAGAATTTTTGGAGGCACGCTTTTGCAGCTTGAGATTTCCTGAGCTAACACCTTGCACGGGAGCAAGCTTCGGATTGCAAACTGCCCAGAAGATCTTCAAGAAACCTCCTCCAATCTTCAGAGGTTTGGCATGCAGCCCATCCTGGGGAAATGCACCCTTGGAATCCATGGTGGAAAGTTCTTTCATTTCTTGGAAATGAAGCAAGGAATTGAGGCCAGTCCTGGGAAAATCCATAGCATACTTGCATTGAGCGGCCATGCTAGGTCAAAGATGTAAATCGACTCACAAGGAAAGGATGACCGACTTGTCAGGTTCAGGCTATCTCTGAACCCTGGTCGCTGCGGCACACACTAATTTGAACAGAATGAGTGGATTACAGAGGAGCTTTAGCTACGGTTCGACGACTGGTAGACGCGCATATATGGCCAGCCACAACACGGCGGCGAGGGTTTGTCATGATGACAAATGTAGGTGAGCCTCAGGCTCCCACTCGCTGTATCTTATATAGGATTACAGGCGAGAAAAGGTGTTAAAACATGAAGTAAAACAGTAGCAGAACGTGCTGTTGCCGGAATTCAAATAGCGACGCGCCCATGCACAGGAGCCCTTGGATCGGAGATCAACACGTGCCATGGCATCTCCAGAGCGCGAACTGGTAAGTGGCGTAGGACGACGTTGGATCGGAGATCGCGATCGGGGACGACACACTGAGAAGGAAGATAACTGAAGATGCAACACTTGAGGATATTCAGACATATATTCAGAGCTGGTTCCTGACAATGCCCCGTCCTTGAGATTGGGCTTGCCCTCAAGCCCCAAAGGCTGGGAAAATTTTATGGATAAAGGCAGAGTCCTCCCATGCCGCCTACTCCGGAGGCATGTTCTTCCATTTGATCTTCCACTGAATGAATGACTGGGATACTGATGTTACCCTGCACCCGAGGAATAAGCTTGTGTTCCAGTACCACCTCTGTCCTAGTTTATTGGTCCCCTTTATAATTTGTGTCAAATTTTGATCAAAGATTTAACTAACTAAACATTTTATTAGTTAAATTTATGGTTAAACTTTAGCACGAAATACAATTAGGACCAATAAACCAGGACGGAGGTAGTAATTATTCCGACTCGATGAGGATTGCACCATCAGGATTAAGTAGTGGGTGGTGTGCTGTATGGATGGCCTTTGGGCAATGTGCCTTTTCAATTGGCATACATGGAATGTGGAGGGTCCATGGAATGTATGGTGCAGTTGGTGTTGGAAATGGGCCATATGGCCCTCGAATTCCTCTGTCTTTTTTATGATGCCGCTCATAATTCATATTTAGTCTAGAGGATAAGGATCTATTTACGGACTTCATTTTCAGGCGTTCTATTATTTCACCTGTTCTCGGAAAAAATCCGTATGACTCTTGAGCATGTTACAACAATGGTAAAACATGCCAGTTTTTCGAGTCTAACTTAGATTGTATGTGTGAAGTCAACTTTCAATCCGTATGTACATGCCCAAATATAATAGTCCCTAGCATGATAAAATATGTGTGAGTCATGCGAAAATCTGCTTTTGAGCTCGGGCTCAGATGATCCCGCAATCCCCACCGATGGTTTGCATCAGGATTCGTGTGTCTTTCTGTATTTGTCGGTCGTATATCTCGTTGTCTGGCGCGGTGGGCTGGAGCATTTATTGGTATGGAAGGTTGCGACGCCATCGCGGGACAGATAGAGGACTGATGGCTCGTCACCTTGTCTGAGCTAACGTCGTCGCGGGACAGGTTTTCGATAGATGGTTCGGCAGTTTACTTGAGCCAACCTGAGCCGTATGAGATAAGTTTCCACCCCGACGGCGTCAACACGCCTGCCAACATAAATGCATTGGCCTACCCTCAGCCCATCCGCTAGACGCTCGCATTCACTCTCCCATTCCCCCCAATCTCTCCATTGCTCAGCCATATCCAGCTTCGTCCCCATCTCCGGCGCCATGTCAGCCTCATCTTCATCCTCTCTCCCTGTCCCGGCGGATTGGCTCCTCCTCATGATGGCATGTCCACTCTGCGGCGACGAGGTAGTGACAGCCGTCGCAAGGAGCAGGAACCAGGCTGGGCAACGCTTCTACAAGTGCACCCGCTATGATGTAAGTATTTTTTTGTTTTGAGCTGACAGTTTTTTCACATGAATCAAGCTCTCACACAGATCTCACCGGACTGACCTAGTTGAGTTTTCTGTATTTTTTTTCAGGCACGGCAGTGCTGTTTCTTTGAGTTCCAGCGTGCGTACTGCAGGAGGATGACTCACTAGCAGATCGTCGCTGCGCAGCACCAAGCTGGATGGCACCCAGCCGGGCCTGGATTCGCAGTCCCTCAGGGCAATGCTCCTGCTCAGATGGTTCCTGCTGCCATCCAGCCCCAAATCCAGCCGCATATCCAGCCGCAGGCGCAGCCGCAGATTCAGGCTCCGGTCCAGCAACTGCCCCCGGCGGTCAACAATCTCATAGCTGATGTCGTCAGGCCTGCTGGCGGAGGCGGAGCCGCTTATGGAGCACAAGGCCTGGCTGCAGTGGCTGTTCTGATGGACAGGGCACACGGTCCGGTGGGGCACTTCCCAGACGAAACCTGCAGAGAGTTGCAAAGTCCAGAAATTATATGCCCGTAATGTAGAAACTAATGAAAAGCTGATTCCATAATGCCCGTGATGTAGAAATTATATGTCCTGTATCTTAACGATTTTGCCCTAACTTATGCCCAGCTTTTTTGCTTCCTATACCTACGCCTCATCAAGGCTTGAAGGGTCTGTACGGGTTTGATTTTACTGGGCTGCTTGCCGGACTGCCGAATCCAGGTATGTACATACGATGTAGAACTCTCGATGCAATGAAAGTTTTGTATAGCTTATAGTTTTCTGCATCTTAGCCGAGTAAAATTGTTTGATGAAAGGCAGTGTTTGCGTGTACTTGCAATATGAAATTACATTCACTTGTCCTAAAAAAAGTTTACATTCACTTCTTTTTCTTGAAAACCATCCAAGAAATGTCAAAACACAGCACAATATATAACTATGTGGTTTATTTTGTCGGATTAATTAGGAATAGTTGAAGCACCCGCAAATAAGAAGGGCATGACAATGCTAATAATAAGCAAACGAATGTACACGGAGTAATTGAAGAATCGTGACCGAACAATTATTCTTTTATAGTAATCGATAATCATTTCTATTGCATGTTTTAGTATGTTGTACAGTCAAAAACTTAAAGTTTCAGAAAGTTTACACTCAAAGTAGCTTTCCAAAGTTAAAGGGGCCCCAGGTTCTAGTTTCGCCCCGGGGCCCTAAAATCTAACGACCGGCCCTGCTTTTTCCATTTTATTTTTATTTTCTGTGATAGGATTGCTGCAACTAGTACTTTCCCCAAAATGAATAAACAGGCTTGCCCATGTGAATATCAAACCAAAGATCTAACGGGCGTATTGTTGTAACAGCAAATACAGAAGGTAGAGATGGTCGTTGTTTGAGCCTCACCTTTTAGTCCAGCCTGGGGCTTGTGGATTAACTTTGTCCGTTGATTGGGCAGACCTCGTCGGAGATGCATCACGTCTACGCTGAGCACCTCCTTAAGCGTCAGTAAGCACACCTTCGCACACCATCTCAGATATCCTAGAATCAACATCTGCCTCACCATTCTCCGGATTCGCCGCCCCCGTATCCAGAAGGTACATGAGCGGCACTGGATCTGGGTGGTCAAGATTGTCAGCATACTCCTCCCGCACGGGGAACCTGGGTACGAGACGGTGAATCAGTCGCATAAGATTAGTTCTCCATCGCAGATCAAGCTTATCCTACAATTTCTGCCAGGAGGAAATCGACACAGATCTGCAATGGAATAAACCTGTCGACCGCATCCAGTAGAAATTCCATTCCCTCAGTTTCCATGCGCAGCTAGGTTGACGGTGAAGCACCGGCGACGGCACCTGCGCCGCCAGCCGCTAGAGCGGCGTCGGCGAACTCTCCTCCTTATTTGTCTTCGACGGCGGCGAGGGGCCTCTAGAATCAACCACGGAAAGGGAAGCATATATCTGTTTTTTTTATTGTGCACGGACGGGGTGTGCCCCGGCGGCCGACAAGCGGCTCAGACAGCGTAAACCATCTTGGACTCCTTATCTGATCCAGGCCCAGACAAAAAAAGCTAACGTCATGGTCCACGGCCTAGTCTGGAATGCACGGTCCTGGTCCACGGCCCATTCCGCCTAGCTGTGACGCCCGTCCAGACGCGGCGGGCCAGCCCCACTTACGGGCCACTGTTTTATACCGTATTGTGGGTTTTTCTCCTTTTACCCGCGCTCGCACAGGACACGCCAGCTGGCTTTGTTCAGATCCCAAGACTGGAACGAACGAGGTAGATTATGGGTGCAGATGAGCCCGAGAGCCAAATCAACGCACTCCTGAGTCATGTGCCATTATTAGATTGTATGTGTGAAGTCAACTTTCAATCTTAATCATGTGGGTCAATAGTCTGTAGAACTGACCGTGCAAAACAAACTCGGCTCTTTCACCCTGTGATGTCCCGTCAAAAATACGTATGTACATATAAGATTCCAGCAGAGTCAACTCCTATTAATTCCTCTACTGTATTCCATCACAGTCGTCCTCGGCACATCCAGTATTACTTCCTCGAGTGAAATTCCGTATCAATTATTCCATCTCACAAAATTAATAACAGATTTACTATTTCACATCTAGATGTAATATATTATCTCACATCTAAGTCTAGTACCATCCGATCTATTGTTGCTTGTTTTTTCGTGCCAAGCTTTCGTGCCAAGCTTGATTTGTATCGCTCGTTGCTTCCCGTGTCGTAACCGTTTTGTTTTCTCCGGCCTCGTATGCGTGCCGCTTTCATCGATTGTCTTTTGGCCCGTTCGTTGTCCCTGTGTCTTTTTGGGCCTTTTTTTTGCGTTCTCTACTAGTGAGAGGCAGAGTGCTTTGTCCTTTTTTATTCTTAATTCACAAGCTTCATCTCTATGTTCTCACTCCAATTTTAACTTTTCATTGATTTGGTTTGGCCAGCTCTACCCACAAAAGAAGGGTCTAGCCCTCGTCACTTGCCTTCTTTACTCTATTTTTTTTCTGTTTTTGCTTTTTTTTCTCTTTTTCATTTTTTTAAAAATTCATGGAATTTTTTCTTTAGACTTGTTAAGTCACACCCAGATCTGATATAGTTCATGTCTACATTTCTCACCACATGATCTAGAGTTGTAATTTTCATGCAAATTTTATGATTGGCAGTTGCGCGTGATTTCCTTTTGATGTTTGTGTGAGTGTGTGACCTGTTGGTTGCGTTACATCTGCGTGTGGATTAGTCTTTTTGTTTGCGCCTGGGCCTGGAATGGGCTGGTCCTTTATGTCTGTGTCTGTGTGGAGAGTATCAATTGGAAGAGTCAGGGGCAAGCATTCTTTCCCAAGCATTTCTTGTTCGCCACTCTCTATACTCACTCTCTTTTGATTTTTCCCTTGTTTGTTTTTTTCCATTTTTTCTTTTGGTTTTAAAACTTTTGTTTTTTATTTTCATTTTTTATCATAAAATTTATGATTTTTAAATTTCATAAGTATATTTTAAAATGACTCGTTCTTTGGGCTGCAGCTTTTCTCACTCTATGTTGTGGGTGTGGTTCAGTTTTTGTATAGAGTAACTCGACTCGTTGCTCTCTCTCTCTCTCTCTCTCTCTCTCTCTCTCTCTCTCTCTCTCTCTCTCTCTCTCTCTTCTCCGTTGAGCTACGGTTTTGTTTTCTATTTTGCTTTTTATATATCATTTGTTTTGTTTTTCTATTTTATTTTTTCCTTTTTAGTTATGTGTAGTTGTCTCAGTTACAAGTTCACCCTTGACTCGCATTTATGTCCATAATTTGTTTCATTCCAGTTGCAAGCCCATCCTTGACTCGCAACTTGGCATGTAGTTTATTTTCCATCCCAATCTTGAGTTCACCCTCAACTCGCAACTGGGCGCGTAGTTTGTAGTCGTCCTAGTTGCAAGTACACCCTCGACTAGTTACTCATATCGTAGTCTTGTGTGCTTGTCCCAATTGCAAGCACACCCTCGACTCGCATCCTGTATCGTAGTTTTGGGAAGTTATCCCAGTTGCAAGTACACCTTCGATTCGCATTTAGGACCGTAGTTTGTTTCATCCCAGTTGCAAGCCCACCCTTGACTCGCAACTCGGCATCTGTGTTTTCTTTTTTAATCCCGGTTGCAGATCCAGACTTGACTCGCAACTGGACCCATAGTTTTTTTATCCTAGTTGCAATTTGACACTTGACTCGTAACTAGTTCGTAGTTGTCCTAGTTGCAAGTCCGTCATCGATTCGTAACTGGGCTCATAGGTGTCCGAGTTGCATGTCCACCCCCAGCTCACAACTAGAGCTTGTGTTTTGTTCTTCATCCCGGTTCCAAGTCCACCCTTTTGACTCACAAGTGGGGCCATAGTTTGTTTCATTCCAATCGCAAGTCGATACTTGACTTGCAACTAGGCTCATAGTTTCGTAGTTGTCTTAGTTGCAAGTCCACCCTCGCGACTCGTAACTCATATAATAGTTTTCTGTAGTTGTCCTAGTTGCAAGTCCACCCTCGACTTGCAACTCGTATCGTAGTTTTGTGTACCTGTCCCAGTTGCAAGTAGACCCTTGACTCGCAACTAGGCCCGTAGTTTGTTTCATCTCAGTTTCAAGCCCATCATTGACTTGCAACTCAGCATGTGTTTTGTTTTCCATCCTTGTTGTAGGTCCACTGTTGACTCGCAACTAGGCCGGTAGTTTGTTTCATCCCAGTTGCAAGTCGGCCCTTGACTTGCAACTGGGCTCGTAGTTTCATAGTTATCCCAGTTGCATGTCCACCCTCGACTCGCAACTGGGCTCGTAGTTGTCCTAGTTGCAAGTCCACCCTCGACTCGCAACTGGGCATGTGTTTTTGTTTTTCATCCCAGTTGCAAGTCCACTCTCAACTTGCTACCGGGCTTTAAAAATTGTTATTGTCTCAGTTGCAAGTCCACCCTTGACTCGCAAATGATTCATAATTTTGTGTTGTTGTCCGAGTTGCAAGTCCACCCTCGATGTGAAACTGGGGCCCGCCCGATCCTTTACGTTGTCGCAATTACAACAACATCCTCGACATGTAATTGGGGCATGCTTTTTTATCCTAGTTGCAAGTTCACACTCGATACGCAACTAGCGGTCTACTCATTGTTGCCTTAGTTGCACCTCCACCCCCGACATGCAACCGGCCTCCATTTTTTTCCTAGTTGCAAGCCATCCTCGATTTGCAACTTGGGGATGGGGAGCCTGACCCTTTTGTCCCAGTTGCAAGTCCACCACCGACATGCATCTGGGCCCAACCCATTTTTCGTCGCAATTGCAAGTGCACCCTCTACATGCAACTTTGAGGGCCGACCCTTTTTTGTCCTAGTTGCAAGTCCACCCTCGATACGCAACTAGGCTCTATTCATTTTTGTCCCAATTGCAAGTCCACCCTCGACACGCAACCGAGAGGGGGATGTGTACGAACCATTTTACCGTAGTTGCACCTACACCTCCGACATGCAATTGGGGGACCTGCTTTTCCCCCAGATGCAAGCCCATCCTTGATGCGCAACTGGGGGCCCACCCATTTTTATCCCAGTTGCAAATCCTCGACACGCAACTAGGGGCTCCGACCCTTTTTGTCACAGTTGCAACTCCATCCCCGAGATGCAACTGGGGGCTCGCCTTTCTTTGTCCCAGCTGCAAGACTACCGTCGACACGCAATTGGGCCTAACCCATTTTTGTTCAGTTCCAAGTCCAACTACACCCAAGCATGCTTTTTTGCCCAATGTAATTTTTTTAAATTCACAAAAAAATTCTATATGGATTTAAAAAAATCATGACCATTTTTTGAAATTCATGAAAATTTACAAAATCACAAAAACTTTTAAGATTCATGATTTTTTTGAATCTATGGACATTTTTTCCAATTTCATGACCATTCTTAGAATGCATGAACACTTTTTAGATTCACAAACATTTTTCTTGAATTGATGAATATTTTTCCAAATATATTATTTTAATTCTCAAACTGTTTTCAAACTTGTGAAAATAAATAAATACACAAACATTTTTCATGTCCGCGAATGGGGTAAGAGGATGGACCTTGGGTAAAGTTGGAAGATACTAACAAAAAAATGAAGGATACGTGTTGGCTTTGCTTTTCTCTTACCTTTTCAAGGTGCATGCATGCATCACGAGACGTCCTTGTATAAGTCAAATTAATTAAGGACAACATGAGAACCTAGTTTAGTTTTGGTGGCTAGCTTTGCCAGCGGCCGGGCAGCCAGCAGCGTAGGCTTGAACCCCGACGGGACAAATAAATGGACCAGTTTTTCTTTTATCTTTTTTAGTTGGTCTTGCCAGCCCAAGACAACAAACAACGACAAAGGCGGGAGGTGAAACATGATTAAAAAACACATAACATTACAGTTAGACGTGAGATATTATCTCACATCTAGATGTAACATAGTCAGACCCAATTAATAATATGAATAATTACAGACCGAGTTATAATAACCATGTTGAATATATGTTAAAAGCCACATAAATTACCAACATCTCCCACCTGGCTGGAACATAGTAATCAATATATGAAGTTCGATGTGTAAACATGTTTTTTAAAAGAATTCCTAACTCTAGCCAATGGACATGCACCATATTAGTGTTATATACAAATAAATCAAATATACGCACCTGACCTTAATCATTTCACACCTCATGTATACAATGATACCGTCCTCAATGTGATTACCTTTAACTATAAATCTGAAATAAGTGACAGGTTGTGATGGATATTCCACGATCTTACATGATGTGTGAGATTCCCTTAGCCACACATATTTTCTTCCACTACTTGAGTGCAACAATAAATTTCGGCAGCTAAGGTTGATAGTGTAACGACGATACATGCAAATCCCAATACCATTTATTATTCCCTTTTTCCTCATGAGTGCAAACATAATTTCCCACTCAGTATGATTCCCCTAATCAAGGTATTTTATCAGATTCACAATTTTCCATAGAAAAATGTATCACAACACTCCTATGTATTTCCACTTTCAAATAATCGGAAGGTTCAAGCATGCCTTTTCATATGGAATTTATAAGATAACCAAGCTTTCAGTTCCATCATTGTGACTTCATCATTGCAAATTACAAAAACAATGTTAGCCTATACAATATGCAAAATATCTTACACTTACATTTGTAGGCGACCACCTTGCTTCATTTAGAAAACCATATGACTAGATGTTCCATTGATGTGAAACTTGTCATAAAACCATACATTAATGTATTCAGTTATCAAACCATGTCTTTGTTTTCTCTTTCCCTAAATTCCCGGAGAAAGAGTTTCCACAAAGTATATTTCCATTTGTGTAAAGAATTGAATAACAAGTGACATTATAATATTCCACTGAGCCAATTTTTCTTGAAAAAAAAACTTGACAAACAATGGGCTTGCAGTTGTTTGATAAGATAATAAGTTCCCAAACGTTATTCTTCCTCGTTGAGTTCCTTCCAGTGTTCTCTTCTACTCATAGTTTGCATTGATGAAAAATTTAAGCCTTCCTAAGAGACTTTAGTTATTTATCTAAAATAAATTTAGAGTGACTTCCGCCAACAAAACATGATAATTATCTAGATATTCCAAGTTATTTCCTCCCACTTATCCTAAGCATGTTAGTGTTCGGAGTTTCAGTTGCAGTTTCCATTGGGGGTCAAAATTATATTCTAATATGATTGCCAATAATTCCATCATTGACCATAAAAATATTGTGCTCCCACTTTCCACCAGTTTTTCTTTTCCAAGTCAAAAACATACCCTTGATCCACTAGAATAACAATTAACAAATTTCCTAGTGTCGTCCCGAGGATAACTCCACAGAGACGAATATTGAGGAACTCATGCTTGGAATATTGTCACCTATGCCCGAGTGTTCTACAAACATAATTGATTTTCTTATAAATTATGGAATTTTAATCTTTTGTGGGAGGATTGTGGTACTTGGAACGCATATATAATGCATATATAATGTGTATTTTGACTTGCACGCCTTTTTTTTAAGGTGGAAGCAGATAAAAAGTTTCACATCATTTTTCTAATATATACTTACGGTATTTCTTTGGACACTCCCGCTACATGTCGGATTATTTAATTTATCTCTTTGATTGATGATTGCACTTGATGTAGTTATGTCTATCATTCAAAATAAAAGTCGGAATGTTTGATTGTGCTTGTCATATTGTGTATTGACGTGAAAAATCAGTTGATTAAAAGATTTCACAGTTTTAACAATTGATTGATGGGGGGAGTACACTTCATAAATATATCAATTGAATATGTAAAGAGCATGTAATTTCATTTACCATTGTAATATACCGTATATTTCACAATTGAAGGGAGGAATTGAATATCTTTAATAGATCAGTATACTCTACAACTGAATGGAGGAATTGGATATCTTTGATGCTCCATTGTTTTTCTTTGGAAGAAGCATTACATATTCCGTTCATATAATTTTTCATCTAGCACAGTCACTCCTCATGGTTTGTAGACTGGAAGGAAGTACTTTACTTTGGTAGAAGATTCTCAATTAACAAATCCCTGATATGTACTTTGTAGTAATTCCCAGAAACCGCCACTTTTCAGGCACGTGACAAAAACCTAGGTTGATTTTTCACAAAGACTTACCACCTTCGGTTAGTGATCGGTTCAGATGATTTAAACACATTTACGAGAGGGGTGGGCGGACGTGGCACAATAATCAACTCCATTACGTTTGGCCGGCACTTTGGATGATATGACATGTGGGACCCACATGTCAGTGTCAATAATAATAATAATAATTAAATCCCCAGTCTCACTCTCCCTCCTCGGTCCTCACGAACCATCTCCCTCCTGTCCTCCTGTGTTCGCCCACACCTGAGGGCTGAGGCACACACGGCACGTAGTCGCTACTGAAATTGCTTGTTCGCTCGGGTGCGTGTGCGCCAGGGAATGATTGACCATGCAGCTTCTTCGCCCCTGCCTTCCTTCCAGCTTCCACGAACAAACGTAGGAAGCGTCTCCAGCAGAGCACCAACCAGCGAGTCAACAACTTATCTACGATGCGTCCTCCCAGCTCGTCAACGTCGTCTTCCTCCCCTCAATCAAGAAATAGAAAACGCCCTGAACTCTCCTTCAGGGGAGGAGGAAGCTGTCGACTTGTCGAGGCGTGCGGGGAGAAGATGCCGCCGCCGGCGACCCCTGCCCCGAGCGCCGCGGTGCAACCATGCTTGAGGACGCACGGAAAGGAGGTCGCCAGGCTGCACCTGTTCGACTGGATCGTTCTGCTCCTGCTCGTCGCCACGACCGGCGCGCTCGGCCTGGTCCAGCCGTTCCACCGCTTCGTGGCACAAGACATGATGTCGGACCTCCGGTACCCCATGAAGGGCAGCACCGTGCCCGACTGGGCCGTGCCGGTACGCCCCATCTTCTGAAGAAGATCATGCTCTGGGTTCTTCCGTACATCACTGATGAAATCGCAGCTGCAGTTTCCCGGAGTGAACTTTGATACCAGTGGTTTTGGGATTTTCGTGCAGGTCATTGCCATCGTCGTGCCGATGGTTTTCATCGTCGGAATATACATCAAGAGGAGGAACGTCTATGACCTGCATCACACTATCCTTGGCAAGTCAATTTCCCTTCTTAGTTCTTACGCAAGCTAATTTGATTTTTCTGGGGCAGTGATGCCTCTGCGTGGTCACTAAGCTTATTTCTGACATGCACATAATATTCCCAAGCAGGCCTCCTGTTTTCCGTTCTTATAACTGCTATCGTGACCGTTGCGATCAAGGATGCGGTTGGGCGGCCGCGCCCGGACTTCTTTTGGCGCTGCTTTCCTGATGGAGTGCCGGTGAGTTCATCCCACAGCTTCCTCAGAGCTAGCAGTAGCTTGCCCGTTTCTCCTTCGTCACCACTGTAAAATTTACACGCTTTCTAGCTTGGGTAATATACTTACTAAGTAGAACCATGATGGGCTATCCTCCATCTGTAACTCTGAGCTAATGATTTATCTACCTCAACACTCGATTTTAGAAGTACAACAACGTCACCGGAGATGTGATATGCCACGGTAAACCGGGCATAATCAAAGAGGGGTACAAGAGCTTCCCGAGTGGGCATGCTTCAGGTAAGTGCTGAGAGACATTCTCTGAATCTCTGACACCCGTAAAAAATTCCTCTCACTCTTGCAATGGTTGGCTGTCTTCCTTGTCCTCTTCAAGGTGCTTTTGCTGGGCTGGGATTTCTGTCATGGTACCTGGCGGGCAAACTGAAGGCCTTCGACCGAAGAGGCCACGTCGCCAAGCTCTGCATAGTTCTTCTGCCGCTGCTTCTCGCAACAATGGTTGCGATATCGCGGGTGACTGACTACTGGCACCACTGGCAGGATGTGTTTGCTGGTGGAGTCCTTGGTAAGTGTCCAATTCAGTTCAGTTACTTTCCGTCTGCTGTAACTCTGATGATTCCTGAATCAAGATCACACGGCGGTTGACTGTGCTTGCTATAACTCCGCAGGGTTGGTCGCTGCTTCGTTTTGCTACCTTCAGTTCTTTCCGCCGCCCTACAGTGAACACGGTATGATGCATAGTTTCCGTTCGGAAATAACTGACGTGGTTTACTTCCGAACGGAGGTATATTATATCAGAATTGTAAAGTTCTTTTTTCTTATATTAAGAAATATATGTGTCCACTTACTACCGCCCAAGTGGGCTTGAAGACGTCTGCAGCCACTATAAAACTCCACGACTAAGCAAGTCTTTCTCCTCCTTTCATCAACCTATAGTCAAAGGGATGGCATTCAGAAAACCTATAGTCAAAAGCTGCTAGCATATAGGTGGACATATGAAAAGGCAATGGGCCTGTTCTTGAATCACCAATGCCGGCAATGCATAACAAAGATAGTCAATAAAAGTGAAAATTTTGATCAAATAACTAATTTATGCTGTATTTTATAATATATATAATCATAAGACCAACAAGTTATAAAAGTTATTTCATGAACTGTTGAATAACAGGAGTTTGGCCTCATGCGTACTTGGAGCACATTCGTCGTCCGGAGGGTGAAATGCAAGCGCAAACAACAACAAACTCGAATATGCACCATAACTCACTGCCACTTGATCTTTCTGGATCAAATGAGACGAGAACCACCAGCCATGCACTGGATTCCATGGAAGAAGGGAGCAGAGATCAGTGACAGATAAATGCATGGTTTCCGTTTATTTATTTTATTTTATTTTTGTAATGCAGTATGACTTCATACCATGGCACTACGTGAAAAAAATAGACCAATAGTGAGGAGCCAATAACCGCCAATAGTAAAATTATAAGTGAGGTATGTCATGAATGCAGAAGTTATTTATAGATTTTCTCAAGCCTTCGGTGACACCCTGGAGTGATGGGCCCTATCGTCACAGACAATCGTAACTCCAAGGAACTTCGAGAGCAGAGATAGGTTGCAGTTGTGTATTGGTAGTCGGTCTCATCCAACGAGTTCGACCCAAATCCTATTTGGCGTCTTGAGCGTCAAATAGAGTGTATTTCTTTTTGTAATGTGGGATGACTTCATTCCATGGCACGGGGTGAAAAAAAAAGGTCAATGGTGACGGGCCAATAACCGCCAATAGCAAAATTATAAGTGAGGAATTTCATGAATGCAGAAGTTATTTGTATATTTTCTCAAGCCATCGATGACGCCATCTGGAGTGATGGGCCTTGTTGTCACAGACAATCCTAATGCCACGGAAATTAGAGCGGAGTAGGGATGCGATTGTGTTTTGGTAGTTGGTCTCATCCGGTCTAACTGAATCCTATTTCGCGCCTTCAGCGTCAAATAGAGTATTTGGTACGGGGCGCATACCCCCTTGCTCCCTAAAATTAACTAGGCTACCGGTCCATTTCTTTCGCCCACCAGTTGTGCGAACCTTCTATAAGGTTCCCACCGGTTTACTGGACTGGGTTTTTTTGGAGGGTTTTTTCCACACGATTTTTGTTCCATTTTTTGTCGTTTTGTTATTCCTTTTCCATTTTCATTCATATTATTTATTTATTTATTCAAAAATAATATGATTTCAAGAATATCGAGAAGATTTTTAAAATTCGAGATTTTATTCAAATTTACAAAAACTTAACGTTTGTGTTCTTTTCTGTAAATTGACAAATTTTCACAATTATTTGAAATTTTTAAAACTCGTGAAATTTTTGAAACTATTTGTGAATTTTTTTCAAAATTTTGAATTTTATTAATTCAATTTGTTAATTTTTTTCCAATTTTATTTCTTGGAAAAATTGTGGATTTTTCTCTACTTCATGAACAATTTCATTTAAATTTGTGAATTGTTAAAAAATCATTAATTTGTTAAAAAATCTGTGATTTATTGTCAAATTAATGAATTTTTATCTAGATTTGTGAAATTTTCTGAAAAAATTTGTGGAGCTTTTTCCAAATTCAAGAACTATTTTCAAATTCTTGAAGTTCTTTTTTTTAATTCTTGACTGTATTTTGTTATTGTGGAATTTTTTAAATTTTTGTAAAGGCAAGTGTCACAGGTCAAGGGTGAAACATCAATTGATGATCAAGGTAGCGACGATCGAGTGAGCGAGCATGCCTATGGAGCAATCGAGCGAAATGAATGATCTTGCCTAATGGGCCAACCCAATCGACTTTCTACGTGAGCGCCGACTAAGCAAACTGGCGCAAATGGCGCCATATAGGAGGTCTCCGTGTTCAAGGAGCGCTCCTTGCTTTGTTTTTAGAGTCGGAGCTACCGAGGAGGGGCCCTTGCACTGACGATGAAGCAAGATGGGTGGCTGGTTCCGGCGCTCGCTCAGTACAGGGCCAACGCTTTTCTCTAGCAATGCTCGTCGATAGAGTGGAGTTCTTTCCGTAACGCAAAGAATTAAAGTACCTGGCCCCCATCATGGTGAACCTCTCCTTGTGATCGGGATGAGGTAGATGCCGCCCAGCCCGGGGGGGGGGGAGGGGGATCGAATCAGAGTTTCCTTAGGTAGCCACCGACCTACAGTTCTCCTTAAACTTCTGTGCTTGGTGGAAAAGAAGCGAACAAAGGTACGCTTGCTTGTTGTCTTGTTCTCTGCCAGACATACAAGACGAGGCCGAACAGCGCATCGAGGCCATTGGGGATCTGCAGTGCACGAAAGAAGACAAGAGCCGGCACGGTTAGAGAGACACTCTCAAGTTATATAAGATTTGGTTGGAACCTGAAGATGGAGATATTACCCCGTTTCAACTTTGCTTCTTGTAAGCTTCGGTATAAATAGCTCACTTGCAGAATCTAATCTCATTCTATGGGAACAAATTTCATTTTTATCTTTTGGCTTAAAGTGGTGAACAAATCCTTTCTCTTCACTTTTTGTGCTCCGCATGGCTCCGCTTGGTTGCTGGCGCATGCGGTGAACTGTTTGGCATTGATCGATGCAAGCCTTGATGATATGTCAATAGTCGTCGATGGCGCAGTCGGAGTCGCTACCTCGTGAAGGAGTGATGACGATTACATCAGATTTCAACCTCGACAACATTTTTCTCCAAGACGAGGTGTGTGCGTTCTTATGTGGGTTGCTAGGTCGCCTGAAGTGCCATGTGTTTTGCAGGCATGTTGTACCGGTTTTCGCTTTGGGCCGACTTCAAAAGTAAAAAGAAAATTGCATGAAAAGAAGGAAAGAAACTGAACGGAGGGGCTTTGGGTTTTGATTTCGAATGCCTTCCCACCCTCCTCGTCCATGCCCCGTTGACCCCTTCCTAGTCATCAAAGCCGAAGAAAGAGCAAGAAAACTAAAGAATAATGTTAGCTCGTCGGACTCAAAATTCAAACTGTGCTAGCTAACAAAGAAAAAAGAGAGTATAAGGAATAAATATTGGTTCTGACTAGTTGGTAAAAGGCCTTTGAATTCTTTGGATGAAAGAACAGGAAATTCTTTGAGTGCTAAGTCGATGCCTCGTTGATCCATCCTAGTCAAAGCCGCTACTGTACGTACTCCTATTTTTGCTCTTTGTATCCTGCTCGCATGTTAGACGTGCTGCTCGTTCACGGATCGTTCTGTGCAGCGACGCCCGTTTGATTGATACCGACGGTATCCTCGACCAACGTGGCGGCAGCGACGCTACCGACACCGGCGCAGCAGCCTCTATCTTGCGGCAAAGTGCACCATCTTAATTTCGAATTTCGACCCTGATGGGGGTGTGTATGTATATATGCACGTATAGAGCAAAATACGTCATCTGCTGACCGAATCTTCTTCTGGCCCATCAACCGTTTTATACAGGCATTGCCCCGGATATTTGGTAAAATGAATAGGATATACATACAACATGGGCTGAAGAACATGATTTTAGATCTGAAAGCCAGCCAACCAAGAATGCCTCGACAACGATCCACGAAATGATTGGCCCCTAGATGCACATGACTGGCACGAGATGTGCCAGGACTTGGGACTCAGCCCAGTCTGGATTCGCTCTTTTGCCCACATGCTCATGGTCATGCCAACCAACTTATGCGCAACACATGTGGATTTCTCCCATACAGGAGTATGTAATCTTACATGGAGCACCCTGTTTTTCCCTGGCGCGCCAAGGTTCCTTCGCACAAAAATCTCCAGCGGCAAAGGAACTACACCCCGTGCCCGGTTCCAAAGAAAAGTCAGTGATCGCCACGGGAAGAACTACTTTTGGCTCTACTGGACATACCACGTGAAAATCATTGACGGGTATAGACGTAGTACTAGCATAGTGTGGGTTAATGTTTTTCCCCGCATGTACAACCTTGCTCCACGTAATTGGTCCATAAGTTTAGAATATATTGTTTATGTAAGGGCGATGAGATAATGACTGTCTATCTTTGCAGACGATGTGGCTCTATTCATCCGCCCGTCTACATCAGACCTTGCTTGTGTGAAAGAGGTGCTCAATCTCTTCGGCCATGCCACGGGTCTGCGAATCAACTATAGGAAGACATCCGATATCTTAATTAGGGGAGAGCAGGAGGACAAGGAAAGGGTGATGCCAATCTGAAACTTTTCCTTGTAAGTATCTCGGGTTGCCGCTTGCCATCAATCACCTCAAGAATTGAATGGCAGCGGCTGTCAGATCAGGTCAAAAAATTATACTAGCTTGGCAGCGTGGTTTCATTCAGAGACCAGGGAAACTGATCTTAAGAGTGTCATCGCAGCTAGACCAATACATCACTTACCAGTGCTAGATCCACCATTTTGGATGTTTGAAGATATCAATACTTGGACGAGACCATTCTTTTGGGCTGGAAAGGAGAGGGCCCATGGAGGGTGGTGCTTGGTTGCATTTTTTTTTAAAAGAGGATGACCCCCGGCCTCTGCATCTAGGAGATGCATACGGCCACTTTATTGATTATTCTCGAGGACCTTACAAAGTATTACAACAATATGCCTGAATCCGCCATCTTGGCAACATATGCTACTACTCCTATCCATATGATGAAGGGGTGCTACCTGGGCCAAATACCCGGACCACTCACCTAAGCCTATCATCAAAAGCCAGAAGCCCCAGCCGAGCCACATACCGGGTCTGGGGCATAAACTGGTCTGACGCACTCACATGTGTCGTCGCCGCCATCTTTCACAGGTCCGTCTTCAGAGCAGATATTGAGGCTTCTACCTTGTCAGGCCACTCTGCCATCAACGCCACCATGACGCCAGACAACTGCCTTCACCTGCGCGAGTCCATCACCGCGCATCGGGCGCCGAGTCTCCATTGCACCACGCCGCTGAGATCCGACGTCATCAATGTGTAGGATGAAGCACCGCTCCACCAAAGAAGGCGCCCACTGGTCCCTCGATCCTCGGCTGCTGTCACCGACCCCATACTGAGCCCGCCACCACACTGCCCTCAAGGCGACGCCTTCAAGAAGGTCACGGCGCCGAGGACGCCTCCGCCGCCCACCGGAGTTAGGTTTTCACCCGAGAAGCAAGGTGGTGGGGTGTGGAAGGGCAGACCTCGACCAACGTCTCCATGAAGAAATCGGCGCCCGCGGACGTCGTCGTCGTCGCGGCCGGCTGGAGCCGACCAGGGGTTTCCCCCAATCTGGATCCCGACCACCAGAATCACCCGCAACCCAGAGGCAGGCCAGA
This sequence comes from Aegilops umbellulata, assembly GCA_032464435.1. NCBI lineage: Eukaryota > Viridiplantae > Streptophyta > Magnoliopsida > Poales > Poaceae > Aegilops > Aegilops umbellulata. The sequence goes on from CP136060.1 coordinate 296,998,143, forward strand.
CGCCTGCACAGCCAGGGACCATCGAGGGTGAAACGCACCGAGCAGGGGAAGAGGCCAGCAGCCAGATCTGACGCCGCCAGCCACCAGGGCAGCCACGCGAGGTCCCAGCCCACCGAAGATCCGCCGGCCACCCGACCAGATCGCCGGCACCGCGCCCACCCCACTGCTCACCGCAGGAAGGGGCCTCGCCGGGGGCCGCCGCCCAGATCCAAGACCGTCCGATGTGAACCAGAGCAGCGCATGCCCCGCCGCCGCAGTCCCCGGCTGCGCCATGTGCCTTGCCCGGCGGCAGCCTCGTGCGGCGGCGAGAGGGAGGAGGGAGGGAGAGGGGCTACTCTGGCGAGGGGGGAGTTGCCCCCGAGACGCCCACTAGGTGCTTGGTTGCATGGAATACCATAATGCAGACCAATGACGCATGGAGGTCTCGGCGTTAAAAATCTACAGCTGCAAGCGCTTGCCCTACGAGTCTGCTGGGAATGGCTACGACGAACTGATGCAGAGCGACCATGGCATGACTTGGCGACTGTGGTAGATGATGAAGCCCGCACAGTGTTCGACATCACTGTTACGACCACAATAGGGAAGGGCGACAAGGTCTTATTCTAGACTGATCGATGGCTACAGGGCTTTGCGGCTGCGGATATTGCCCCTCTGATTGTTGAAGCCGTTGATGCATGCATCACGACCCGGAGAATGGTGCAGCAAGCAATGACGGAAGATAGACGGACTCAGGACATCAGAGGAGAGCTATCATTCACGCCTCACCCTCGCCCCCTCTCCCTCGCGTCGCCTCCCCCTGGGCGGCGCCAGGGGCCCCGAAACCCTAGCGCCGCCAGCTCCCTCTTGCCTCCTCCTCCTGTCGCCGCTGCCGCCGGCGTGGGCCACGGTGGCGGCGGGCCCGGTGCCGAAGGTTTCTGGGCGGGTGGATGCGGCGGATCCCATCTGAGGCGGAGGGGGCGGCTCCTCTTGTGCGATCCAATGGCGGCGGCTGGGACGGAGCACCATCGTCGGCGGAGCGGCGGCCCTGCATGGATGGCGGCGGTGGCAGCGCCCCATCTGGCGGGGTGGGCTGTCCTGGTCGTGATGGTGACGGCGGTCTCTGCGGATCCAACGCCTTGTTTGGATCCGTCGCGGGGAGGCCTTCCACCGACCGGCGGCGCGTGGAGGGACCGGTGAGGAGATGCCGGATCTCCGCCGGAGTACCGACGGCGACATACGTCTTCGTGGTGTAGTTCCGCTCGGTTCCAGCCAGCCGCGAGGTCGGGAAGATGTGGCTTCCGGTGAAAATCGCGCCTGACTGCGGTCTTGGTGGACGATGGCAGCGTCTCAAACGTCGTTCCCTTCTGGAGGCATCGTCATTGCAGGTCACATCAACCGGATCGGGAAGTTCCGGGGGGGACCCTACATCTGGGTCTACCGGATCGGACGATGACGGTGCCTTCGGTATCGTTCTCCCTCATGGGGGCATAGTTTTGGAGCAAGTGCTGGTTGGAGGGGACAAGAGGAGGAGCGGTGATTCATCTGGTCCATTGATGACGGCGGATCTCGGCGGCGTGGCGCAGTGGAGACTCGGCGCGTGATATGCGGAGATGGACTCGCGCAGGAGGGTGACGCTGCCTGGCGTCATGGTGGCGTCGGCGGCAGCTAGACCAGGCAAGGTTGATGCAGCAGTACAGCTCTGAAGATGGATTGGTGGCAGGTGGCTGCGGAGGCCTCATACCCGGCAGGCGTCCTGGTTGAGAAGCACGCCGGACTAGTGGGTGCCCATACCCCGCAGGCGTCCTGGTTGGGACCTCAAGTCTTAGGTGTTAGGTTTGGCTGCGAGGTCTGTTTGGTATTAGGCCCAGACTTTCAGCGCCCCTACATCAACTGGATAGGGATAGCGACAGATGTTGCTTAGTTGGTGGCTTTAGGCTTATTGTTGTATGACTCTGTAAGGTCTTGTGTCAATAATTAATAAAGTGGACGTATGCATCGTCCAGATGCAGAGGCCGAGGGTCGTCCTCCTTTTCTAAAAAAAAATCGTTCACGCCTCACATTCAGCTTTTGCATCTGCAGCATGTCATAGCCAACACACCACACGATATCACCACCGAGGACACCTTCCGATGGCCATGCGAGACATCTGGCAATTACACGGCTAGGTCCACATATGAGCGTCTATGCCAGGGGCTGGTGAGATCGAGCACGACCACTTGTATATGGCGAGGTTGGGCGACACTGAAATGCAAAATCTTTGTGTGGCTGGCTATGCAATATCGCATCTGGACGTTTGACCGCGGTGCTAGGCATGGACTGCAGCATGCACCCTCAGCGCGCTACATGTGCCTGCATGAGGAGGGCAACATTGATCACATTCTGGTCCAATGCGTTTACGCCAGGGAAGTATGGCACCAATGTTTCCTTGCATTACAGGTCAACGTGGAGTTCCAGACGTTGTAGATACTTTCAAGGGGTGGTGGTTGAAGACTAGAAGCCCCTTTCGGCAGCCATACAAGCAAGGGTTCGACACTTCAGTCATCGCCACCGCATGGTTGCTTTGGAAGCAAAGGAATGCAAGGGTTTTCAACCGTGCAGAGCAAGTTTGTCCTCCTACTAGGCTAGTGCAGTAAATCCTAGAGGAGCTAAAATCTTGAAAACTTGTAGGTGTGGGAGTGGTAGGATTGAGTAGATTTGTGAGAGAGTAGCCAATAGATCTTAGTTGGAGTTGGTGTACCCCATCGATGTTTGCATCGTTGTCGAGATCTTGTAAACTTTGTTGCTCCCTTCTATAAAAGTATGGTACGTCATTGGCATACTTAAAAAAACAAATGCAAGTTTAAGTGTGCTATATGGTCAGTCATTTAGGCGGCGTCTAACTTATATCCATCGTGTAGTATTACCAACATGTTTGATTTTTTGAAAGAAGGATTACCCCCGGCCTCTGCATCTGGGTGATGCATGCATCCATTTTATTGATTATCCAAAAAGACCTTACAACATAGTACATCAGGTAGTCTGAAGCCACCATCTTAGCAACAACTATCGCTGCTCCTATCCACTTGATGAAGGGGTGCCAATAGTCCGAGCCTAATACCAAACAGACATCACACGAAAGCCTAACATCTAAAGCTGAAGGCCCCAACGAAGCCACTGTTACTTGTGGGTTGCGTTGGGATTTCCTCGAGGAGGAGAGGATGATGCGGTACAGTAGAGATAAGTATTTCCCTCAGCTATGAAACCAAGGTTATCAATCCAGTAGGAGAACCAGGCAATGACTCGTTAACAACACCTGCACACAAACAACAAATACTTGCAACCCAACACATAGAGGGTTTGTCAATCCCTCAATGGTTATGAGGAAGATTAAGTTGTATAGTTTTTGATAGATAGATCGGACAAAAATAGAAAATAAAATAAATAAAAGAAAATTGCAGCAAGGTATTTTTTAGGGGCCCAGAGATACCTCTCCGATACTCGGAGTAACAAATTCTAATCTTGATCTATGCCAACCCAACAAACACCTTCGGAGATACCTGTAGAGCATCTTTATAATCACCCAGTTATGTTGTGACGTTTGATAGCACACAAGGCATTCCTCCGGTATCCGGGAGTTGCATAATCTCATAGTCAAAGGAATATGTATATGACATGAAGAAAGTTATAGCAATAAAATTGAATGATCATTATGCTAAGCTAACGGATGGGTCTTGTCCGTCACATCATTCTCCTAATGATGTGATCACGTTCATCAAATGACAACACATGCCTATGGTTAGGAAACTTAACCATCTTTGATTAATGAGCTAGTCTAGTAGAGGCTTACTAGGGACACCGTGTTTTGTCTATGTATCCACACATGTATCAAGTTTCCGGTTAATACAATTCTAGTATGAATAATAAACATTTATCATGATATAAGGAAATATAAAATAACAACCTTATTATTGCCTCTAGGGCATATTTCCTTCAAAAACAAGCAATCAGGCATGAGTTAAGCAATTTTTAAGCTCATTGAAAGCCTTATGTTGTGGAGTACCCGCATGCAAAAGGCACATTATTCTTACTAAGTGCAGGCAATGGCGATGCTATAATGCTAAAACCGATGATAAAATTCGGTAAAACCAAGAAAGCTACCCACTTGAGTTAAGTTGGTTGGTTGTGGCCCAATTTGAATAACATCAATTTTATCTTCATCTGCTTCAGTGTCACTTGTAGAAACCTCAAAACCTAAGAAAATGAGTTTAATGGTGCAAAACATGCACTTTTCAAGATTAGCATACAATTTCTCACTTCTTAGCGCTTGTACATTTGGGTGACATGTTCTAGATGATCATCAATGGACTTGCTATATATGAAGATGTCATCAAAATACACAGTAATGAATTTACCAATGAGATGTCTAAACACATGATTCATCAATATCATGAATGTACTAGGTGCATTAGATAAACCAAACGGCCTAATAAGACACTCATATAATCCAAACTTTATTTAAAAAATTGTTTTTCCGTTCATCCCCTACTTGCATACTGATTTGGTAGTAGCCACTTTTCAAGTCAATATTGGAAAATATAGTGGCACCAATAAGCTCATCTAACATATCATCTAGGTGAGGATGGGATGTGTATAGTAAACCTTGATGTTGTTAATGGGGCAACAATCACAACACATACGCCATGTGTCATCTTTCTTAGGAACAATTACAATGGGTACGACATGAGGGCTCAAGCTTTCGTGAACATACCCTTTGTCAAGTAGCTCTTGTCTTTGATGTTGGATCTCTTTGGTCTCTTCGGGGCTAACACGGTAAGGAGGAAGGTTTGGTGGAGGAGCATAGTGGAGTGATGTCTACTACACAACTTCTATTATTGTAGACTTTGTTGGGCCTCCGAGCATAGAGTTTTCTAGAACAACAACAATTTTTTCTCAAGTGGATGAACTAAGGTTTATCAATCCGTTGTGGTGTAGGATGAAAGTGGTTTCTCTCAAACAACCCTGCAATCAAATACAAGTGGTCTCTTGTGTCCCAACACACCCAATACAGATGTCAATTGTATATGTGCACTAGTTCGGCAAAGAGATGATGATATATGTGTAGTATGTATGGTAGAAATAAATTTTTGTAATATGAATAAATACGGACAACAAGGTAACAAGTAACAAAAGTAGATAATAACAGTGTTTCAATGCTTGAATAAGGCCTAGGGTTCATACTTTCACCAGTGCGAACTCCCAACATCATGAACATAGTTGAACAACGTGACATACCCTCAAAAGTGGTAAAGAATCACTCCAAAGGTTATATTTTTATTGGAGAAAACTGGATAAATCACCTAGGTGCGCTTAACAGCAAACCACCTTAAAGTCGGCTTTCCAAGCGTAATTTACTGAACTCCCCAATGTCTCACGGGTAGTCCCAGAAATTGTACTACGACAACACCATGGTAGCTACCATTCTAACTTGAATATGCATAGAGTACCTAAATGTCACCACAGGTATCCACAAGTTATACTAGACATGCTTCATGTAATCTCAAATTCAAAAGATTAAATCCAACATAAAGAAACTCGTAGAGGAGTAAGACTCAATTCACCACAAAAAGAATAAAGGGGAAAACATCTTATGAACCAACTTTATTAACATCTTATGACCTCAATTAGGAGATATTATGATCCGGATGAGCAATGGATAGAGTTGGCGAGTTTCAATTGAGAATCTTAAAAGTGCGTGCTAGATGTGGAAAGTATTGAACTATCGAAGTACAAACACCCCGTTGCTCAAGTAGGAATTAAGTCATTTCGGTTTCAATGGCACGTGTGCGAGCTCTTGTCAAATGTCCACTTGGAGCTCGAGGGCTTGATGATGGGTTCATAGTGGTGTACATGGAATGCTACACATCAACATGCATATACGAGGAATATTGATCTAAAATCATACATAAATGAGGAATATTGATCTAAAATCATACATAAACAATGAGCAATTACAAATACTTGTACACTTTAAACACACATAAATCATTAGAAACTAAAATAAGAAAAACAAATCACTAACAAGCATGTCTTGTCTCATAAGAAAGGATATCATTCACGTATTGCTAATTAATACTTCAAACTTCACAAATAAAATCATGTATACATATTTAAAAAATTGGATTATCTTGATAAAAAATGGATTATACTATTATTCTATACCGTAACCTATCACACGGACTCAGATACGGACATAATGCCAAAAGTCTCTTACCCTCCTGTAAAACTGAATTCGGAAGCAATTTCGGTCGGAAATATGGTAAGCACTGAGGGAGTCCTGGACTAAGGGGTCCTCGGGCGTCCGGCCTGTTATTCATTGGGCCGGACTGATGGGCTGTGAAGATACAAAGGCTGAAGACGATACTCGTGTCCGGATTGGACTTTCCTTGCCGTGGAAGGCAAGCTAGGCGACCAACTGTGAAGATTCCTGATACGTCCATTTTGCATCATGTTTTTATATTGATATTTATTGCATTATGGGCTGTTATTACATGTTATGTCACAATGCTTATGCCTATTCTCTCTTATTTTACAAGGTTTACATAAGGAGGGAGAATGCCGGCAGCTGGAATTCTGGGTTGGAAAAGGAGCAAATATTAGAGACCTATTCTGCACAACTCCAAAAGTCCTGAAACTCCACGAAAGTTATTTTCAGAATATATAAAAAATATTGAGCGCAAGAAGTTCCAGAGGGGGCCACACCCTGCCCACGAGGGGTGGGGGCGCGCCCTACCCCCCTGGGCGCGCCCCCTGCCTCGTGGGTCCCCTGGTGGCCCTCCGGTGACCATCTTCTGCTATATGAAGTCTTTCTCTGAAGAAAAATCAGAAGCAACCTTTCGGGACGAGACTCCGCCGCCACGAGGCAAAACCTTGACGGAACTAATCTAGGGCTCCGGCAGAGTTGTTCTGCCGGGGACACTTCCCTCCGGGAGGTGGAAATCATCGACATCGTCATCACCAACGCTCCTCTCATCGGGAGAGGGTAATCTCCATCAACATCTTCACTAGCACCATCTCCTCTCAAAACCCTAGTTCATCTCTTGTATCCAATTCTTGTCTCCAAGTCCGGGATTAGTACCTGTAGGTTGCTAGTAGTGTTGATTACTCCTTGTAGTTGATGCTAGTTGGTTTATTTGGTGGAAGATCATATGTTCAGATCCTTTATGCATATTAATACTCCTTTGATTATGAACATGAATATGCTTTGTGAGTAGTTACGTTTGTTCCTGAGGACATGGGAGAAGTCTTGCTATTAGTAGTCATGTGAATTTGGTATTCGTTCGATATTTTGATGAGATGTATGTTGTCTATCCTCTAGTGGTGTTATGTGAACGTCGACTACATGACACCTCACCATTATTTGGGCCTAGAGGAAGGCATTGGGAAGTAATAAGTAGATGATGGGTTGCTAGAGTGACAAAAGCTTAAACCCTAGTTTATGTGTTGCTTCGTAAGGGGCTGATTTGGATCCATATGTTTCATGCTATGGTTAGGTTTACCTTAATACTTTTGTTGTAGTTGCGGATGCTTGCAATAGAGGTTAATCATAAGTGTGATGCTTGTTCAAGTAAGAACAACACCCAAGCACCGGTCCACCCACATATCAAATTATCAAAGTACCGAACACGAATCATATGAACATGATGAAAACTAGCTTGACAATATTCCCATGTGTCTCCGGGAGCGCTTTTCTTTATATAAGAGTTTGTCCAGGCTTGTCCTTTGCTACAAAAAGGATTGGGCCACCTTGCTGCACTTTATTTACTTTTGTTACTTGTTGCTCGTTACCAATTATCTTATCACAAAACTATCTGTTACCTATTATTTCAGTGCTTGCAGAAAATACCTTGTTGAAAATCGCTTATCATTTCCTTCTGCTCCTCGTTGGGTTCGACACTCTTACTTATTGAAAGGACTATGATAGATCCCCTATACTTGTGGGTCATCACGACTCTTTTCTGGCACCGTTGCCGGGGAGTGAAGCGCCTTTGGTAGGAGGAATTTGGTAAGGAAAATTTTATATAGTGTGCTGAAATTTAGTGTCACTTGTTACTATGGAAAGTAATCTTCCGAGGGGCTTGTTCGGGGTATCTTCACCCCGACCAGTAGAGCAAAGAGTTGCTCCTCAACCTACTGAACCTACTGAAGATTAAAATGTTTACTTTGGAATTCCTCCGGGTATGTTAGAAAAACTGCTAGCTAATCCTTTTGCAGGAGATGGAACAAAGCATCCTGATGAGCACTTAATATATGTGGATGAAGTTTGTGAATTATTTAAGCTTGCAGGTGTGCCCATGAAAGTGCGTTATATCGACCAGAGGAGGGTGAATAGGCGATTTTTATCAAATTCTTCACTGAGGAATTTGCTCGTGAGGAAATTCCTTAGCGAAGAACTACTAGCAGCGGAATAAGTACTCAGAGGTAAACATAGCAGAATACATGCATGGTCATCATGATGAAATGAAGACGAACACAGAGTACAGAAAGCGTAAACACAGGATAACACAAGATGAAGACAAACAGACTGAAGAAATTGAGAAAGTCTTCAGTCAAAGTCTTCAAACACAGATATGAATAAACACACAACATAGTAATGAGGAAATGAAAGTGTTGAGGAAATAGAACCAGTAAGCTTGGTGAAGACAATGATTTGGTAGACCAGTTCCAACTGCTGTCTCAGTTGTACATCTGGTTGGAGCGGATGAGTATTTAAACTCGAGGACACCTAGTCCCGGACACACAGTCCTCACTGTATTCTCCTTGAGCTAAGGACACACAGTCCTCGCCCAATCACTCGTGGTAAGTCTTCAGGTGACTTCCAAACCTTCACAGACTTGGTCACTCGGCGATCCACAATTCCTCTTGGATGCTCTAGACCTTGACGCCTAACCGTCTGGAAGAAGCACAGTCTTCAAAGGTAACAAGCGTCGGATCCACGCAGGATCAATCTCTTCAGTGATGCTCAATCACTTTGGGTTTGTAGGTGTTTTGGGTTTGTGTTTGGATTTTCCTCACTTGATGATTTTCGCTCAAAGTCCTCAGAGGATGGGTTGCTCTCAAATGACAAGTGTCAAGTTCACGCGGAGCAGCCAACCAGCTAGTGGTTGTAGGGGGCGGCTATTTATAGCCTAGGGAGCAGCCCGACATGATAATACATAAATGCCCTTCAATGATATGACCGTTAGGTGGACAAAATATTTTAGGACAGCTGGCACGCAGCACAGCAACGGTCGAAAATTTGAGGTACAAATTCCTCAGGGCTATCATGTTCCTCACTGTGTAGGTAATTCACACTGGCGAATTCCTAACTCCTCAGTCAGAGCAAAGTCCTCAGTGACCAGAAGAACTGCGTCTCTGTCACTGAAGAAATTGACTGAACTGTATGAGATTTCCAATGGCTTCACTCGAAGGGATTGGTAGGTGTAGGATTTGAGTTGAGCATCACATGGAAATTTTCTCCTTAGTATTTCCTCGACCCCCTTTAACAGTACGGTGTTTCCTATGACTCAAGAAAGAAAAAATGAAACTACGAAAACTAAAGTCTTCACGCTTCATATTCCTCGAATGAATACCGAGTCTTCAAGGTCACACCAATTTCTTCACTTTCAAAGTCTTTAGAAAGTCTTCAGTATATCAAAGTCTTCAGTCGAAGAACTTCATTTTTAGGGGTCGACTTTCTCTGTAAATATCAAACTCCTCATAGACTTATAGACCTGTGTACACTCATAAACACATTAGATACTTAACCTATAAGTCTTCAATACACCAAAATCACTAAGGGGCACTAGATGCACTTACAATCTCCCCCTTTTTGGTGATTGATGACAACATAGGTTAAGTTTTCAACGGGGATAAATATATGTAGTGTAAAAACTGATATTGAGGAATTTGATTGCAAGATATAGAAGAACTCCCCCTGAAGATGTGCATAGTGAGGAATTTGCTTTTGAAGAAATGCACACTTGAAGAGTTGAATCATGGAGATCTCCCCCTATATCTTGTAATTCATACACGCATTTGACATATAATATGAAGAATTTGAAATGCATGATGAAATATGGTGCCTGATGTAATTTAGCATGCGTGCGATAATATTAACGTGGAATAAGCATGCAGAATAGTGCATCAAAGTATCAAAGCATAGTGCAACAAAAGTATCAGCGCACCATCGGACTTAAGATTACAACTCGATCCAATAAAAGTTTTGGAAGAACGAGAGTTGTAACTTAAAAAAAATGAGTATGCCCTTATTATAGACCCGCTTGAAGACTAACTCAGATTTCTCCCCCTTTGTCATCAAATGACCAAAAGGATCGAAACTGAGGACTAACGCCCCTGAAGATTTTCAAGTTGATGAAGGAGCGCCAGCGTTGTTGGGGTCGGTCGTTGAAGTAGGGCCTGCCGCAGTGTCGTCCAAGTCTTCATTTTCATCAGTCTCACGCGATGAAGAATACGAACTGGCCACCAAAGAAGGAACTGGGACCTTCTTGTATTTCTTCGGAGGAGGTGCAGACCAGGCAAATTCTTCGTTGAGACCCATTTGCTTCAAGTCTTCAGCACTATACACTTGAGATAGAACAACCCAGGTGCGGTTGAGGGTTTCATGAAGGTAGTAGTGGTTTTTCTTCACTGCATTGTGTGTGGAAGTCATGTTGTGAAGAATTGAACCAAACTGACGCTTGACCCATTTGTGATTGCGATCAACCTTTTGATGAAGACTGAGGAGTAACTCACGGCCAGTCATCACCCTGGGTGCTGTGGCTTGAGGATTTGGCTTGGAAGTGTTAGCAGCAGAGTCATGTGTGGCAAAGTCATCATTGGTGGAGTAAGTTGCAGCTTTGCGAAATTGACCATCCAATGGACGAATGCCTTCATCTATCACAGCAGTGGCCTTTCCCTTTTCTTCAGCTGAGGAAAATGTCCGTTTGAGGACTTCAATGGGAGGCAAGTAGCTGCAGTGGTTGAGCGTTTCAGCTTTGTAGTTGAGTGAAGACCTTGTCCTGATGAATTTCATTATCCAAGGTGCATAAGGCTTTAGTTCAAATGGTGACATAGCAATGTTGGCCAGAGTCCTCATGAAGAAATCATGGAAGTTGACGAGAACGCCATGAATGATGTTGAAAAGCATATTCTTCATGATGCCAACGACTTCTTCATTACTTGAGTCGTGGCCCTTGATGGGACTCATTGTCTTCGTCAGAATGCGATAGACAGTCCTTGGCACATACATCAGTTCCTTAACGAGGAATTTGGTTCTAGGAGCTTGCCCTGGCTTCAAAGGCTTCATCAGCACTTGCATATAGTGATTTGAAAGCTCAGGTTCGTTGTACACATAGCGAGCATCTTTAGTGGGTGGACTCAGAGGAAGGACCCGAAGCAATTCAGATGCTGGGGCCTTATAATGTGTGTTCTCAGTCATCCAGTCCAAGACCCATGAATTGACATCTTCAGAGTTGCCGGTGATGTGCAACGTTGCATAGAATTGAAGAATAAGTTCTTCATTCCAATCGCATATATCTGTGCAGAAGTTGAGCAGACCAGCGTCGTGAAGAACACTGAGCACTGGCGTGAAGCACGGCAAAGACTCCATATCCACGTGAGGAATATGAGCATGGTCGAAGACTTTGTCTTTGTTGTAAAGCACTGACGAATAGAAATTGGCTTGGCTGGCAGTCCAGAAACGCCTCTTCCTTATGCGAGCAGAGTCATATGGGTTGTATTCAGTGAAGAGCACGTGCTCGCCATAGAAGTCTTCAGCCTTGAATTTCTGTTTTCGTGAGAACGGATCCTTTGGCCTCGGCAGAGGAGTGTCTATGAGTTGCATCACGACCTCAGGAATCACAATCTCAGGTTCTTTAGGCTGAGGAATTTCAGGATTTTCCTCAGGTGCAGTCACCTTGTCTGTTTCAGCAGCAGTTTCTTCAGCACTAGTGGCTGGAATTTCTTCATTCACAGATGCAGTGGGATGAGTTTCTTCAGAGACCATTGGAATAGTTAGTGCAGGGGAGTGAGGAATTTGCTGCAGTGGGGTGAAGAGTGGGGAATTGGGGTGCTGACTTTCCCAAAAGTCATCATTCATCAAAGGAGTTGTGCTTCCAATATCCACATCTTCATCAATTTCTTCAACACCAGCCTCTTCAGCATCAAACTGAGGCATTGGCAATGAGACCATTGGGGTTGAAGGGATTGCATCCGCTTCAATTTCTTCATCAATCTGCTCTGACGAAGCAGCAGATTGAGTTTCTTCATCTGATCCACTTGGGATCTCATAATCTTCACCAAAAGGAACAAGGTCCTTTGATGGCACCGAGGAGATAGGAACGGCATCAATGGGATTTGCAAATGAGCTTGTCATTGGCTTCATCTTCTTGGGAGCTGAAGATTCTGAAGCTTTTGATGCCTTCCTTTTCTTCACAGCAGCTCGCTCTGCAGCCTTTGTCTTCTTTACATCCAATGCAGATGGAAGGATCGGAGTTGGTGTAGGCGCAGGTGGAGCTGAGGAATCTGGTTGATTTTCCTCAGGCGCAACTGATGCAGTTGCCCTGGTTTCTTCAATTTCTTCAGGCGCACCACTAGTGGATGCCCTGGCAATTTCTTCAGTGGCTGGAGCAGAGTCATCAGCCCTGGAACTGGCATTTTCTTCAGCAGCCTAAACTTCATCAGCGGTGCTGGCATGTTCTTTAGTTTGCTGAACAGATGCTTCAGCTTGAGGAATTTGTTGCGTTGAGGCTGCACCCTTGGTGAAGGTATCAGTCAGCCTCACAAATCTGACCTTGGCTCCTTGCCAGTCAGCATAGTACGAGTCAAAGTTGTCGCTGAGGGCTTTGATCTCAGCCTGCATCTTGACGAGTTCTTCAGGCTTCATTGTGAGAACATTTTTCTTCAGTAGCTTCTCTTTGCGGTACTGCGATTTCTTGATCTCTCTGGCCTTATCATATTTCCACTTCTCCTCTTGGATGAAGTGAGTCAACATGTGACTTTGACCAGGTGTCAACTTGAAATCAGGCATAAGTGTGTGAGGATCCTTATGCCAGAGATCAATATAATCTAGGATTGCCCTTGGATCCAGTACCAGGGGCACATGTGTGCCTTTGGCTTTAGCAGCCCGTTCTTGTCGGTCCCTGATGATTTCAGTAAGTTCTTCTTCATCAGCTTCATCATCATCAGATGGCACAGTGAAGACTACCTGCTTCTTGTTGGGACTTGGGTGATTTCCGCGTCCAGCAGTAGCCTTTTTCTTCAGCAGCGAGGGTCTTGCTGAGGAATTTGGTGCAGCTGAAGAACTAGCTGAGACACCAGAGGCAATAGAGATGCCAGTCGTCCTTTGGCATGAGGCCAGATGCACAGGTGCTGAGGACTTTGTCGGGACAGCTGAGGACTTTGGTGGAGCAGGAGCAGCATGAGGAATTTGCTTTGAAGATTTTGAAGATTCTGGCCGTGAGGGCACAGCTGAGGAACTTGGCCGTGAGGGCATTGAAGACGAAGCACTTGGCTTGCGAGCTGGCTTCTTTAGCATCGCTTTCTTCGGCTTGACAGAAGCCTCAGTGGCAGCAGCAGCAGAGTCTTCATTGAATTTCCTCACTGCTTCTCTGGCTTGCCTGGCCAGTTTAGCTTGGCGCTTGGCCCATTATTTAGGAAATTCCTCACCATGCTTGATGCTAGTGGGATCAGCCACTTGGCCAGGTGCCAATGGAGGTCTTTGCCATGGAGGGTTTACTGCGAATTTCTTCATGTACTTTGGAATAACATATCTGTACTCCCTCCATTCACGTGCCCATCTCCGTTCAATCTTCTGTATGCGCACCTTGCGCTGATTTTTATCTTCCTCAGGAGGTGTGTAATACCCAGCATAGATGTCCTCAGGTATTTCAAAAGCAGTCATGACCTCAGGTCTCTTTCCTCCTTTCTGTGGCTGTTTACCTTCAGCCATTTTCTTCAGATGAGGAATTTGAACAATTGAATTTTCTGAAGAAGTATGCAACTTTTCTTCGAGAAACGCTGCAAATGAGTTAAGTTGATGAGAACCTAATGATTCAGCAGCGGACATGTGTACCTGTGAATACAGTATAATTGCGAGGAATTTGAAGAGGTCATATGCGTTCTCAGAGGGTTTTCATAAAGAACAAGTTTGAGGAATTTGACCAGATTCGTCTTGAGGAATTTCACTAAGCGCTTTATATCTTAGGTTCCAGAGTTGTATAGATCGAGGATCCACACAATTGAGGAATCTTGAAGAAAATGAGGCTTAGGGAAATGAATCAAGAACAGATAACATGTGAGGTGTTTTATGTGTGAGGATTTGAAGAATAAAACACCTTTGAAGATTTTGTAGAAAAAATCGAATCAAAGAGGGCAGTAAAATTAGCTTTTAATTACCCTGAACGAAGAACACGACGAACTGGGAGTTGGAACAGTGAAGTTCGTCGATGCAGATCTTCCACGCCCTAACTTGGCGGAGGAAGACGTCTACGGCGGCAGCGGAGGTGAAGATTTCCGCGGTCGGCACGAGTACGACGGCGACGAGGTCGAGGCAGTGAAGCTCTTCCTCACCGGCGATGATGAAGTAGCGACGGCGCTAGGGTTTGGAAGCTCGAGCGAGGGAGTGAGATCGAGCTGGGTAAAAGAAGTGAGGATGGCGATAGGGGTATTTATAGCCGCGGTGAAAAACTGCTCGTCCGAAGATTTAGGACGAACGTGCCCCTGGCCGTTCTCCTTCTTGCGACATGTGTCACCCACGTACTGTGTAGTGGAGATCGTGTACGATCGTGGGTGGATAAAATAATGCATCGTGGGATGCGGAACGGTTTGAGCGGCAAAACCGAAAGTTTGGATAAGATTAGTTTTAACGTTCCGTTCGCAATTTATTCAGCTGACAAGGATACAGTGAAGAATTTGAACGATTTTCAAATAGAACGCACATGAAGAATTTGTGAACAGATTGGATTGAGTATAGCATAGAGGGGAAGGGTCCGATCACATCCACTTAGCAGAAAAGATCCAACTTGAAGAAATAGCTATAAGTGAATGCTGTAGAGGACATAAACTCATATAAATATATATAGCCAATGAAGAAAAACGACGACACAAGTGAAGACTTTGTAAAGTTTGAAGAATTTGAAAAACTGAAGAATTTCAAAAGTTGAGGAAAAACTCAAATTGAAGATTTTCAACTTTTGTGGTGGTGTGACCCACCGTATAAGAATGATGATTTCAGACACCGCGTACAATTGTCGTAGGGTTCTGAGAATCAAATTCGTCATTAATTTCTTCACACTTAGAGTGTTATTCTTCATTGATTGAAGAAAAATGTTTCTTCATGTGTTGCACATCTAAGTCATCAATTTTGCATAAGTGTTAGGATGAGTGCTTTTTCAAAGTACATTCGAAGATTCTAAGATATTTAGCTCACACCGCAACTTGCTAAATCTCTTCTCATCCAAGGGCTTAGTGAAGATATCGGCTAGCTGTTCTTCAGTCTTCACATGCTCAATAGAAATGTCGCCCTTCAACACATGATTACGAAGAAAATGATGACGAATTTGAATGTGCTTTGTCTTCGAGTGCTGAACTGGGTTGTGAGCAATCTCGATGGCACTCTCATTGTCACAGAGGAGAGGCACATTCTTCACGTTGATGCCATAGTCCTTGAGCGTTTGCTTCATCCATAGCAATTGAGCACAACAAGAACCAGCAGCAATGTACTCAGCTTCAGCAGTAGATAGTGATACGCAGTTCTGTTTCTTCGAGGACCAACAGACCAAGGATCGTCCGAGGAAATGACAAGTACCAGATGTTGACTTGCGGTCCACGCGGTCACCGGCATAGTCAGAGTCTGAATATCCAATGAGATCAAAATCCGAGCCCTTGGGATACCATAATCCTAGTGTTGGTGTGTGAGCTAGATATCGAAGAATATGCTTCACAACCTTATGGTGTGATTCCTTCGGTGCAGCTTGAAATCGTGCACACATGCAAACACTAAGCATTATACCTGGCCTAGATGCACATAAGTACAATAAAGAACCAATCATGGAGCGGTATACCTTATGATCGAAGTCAGTACCATTTTCATCAGTGCATAGATGACCATTTGTGGGCATAGGAATTTTGATGCCTTTGCAGTCTTGCATGCCGAATTTCTTCAGGACATCCTTGAGGTATTTCTCCTGAGATATGAATATGCCATTGCGCTGTTGACGAATTTGAAGACCTAAGAAGAATTTCAACTCTCCCATCATAGACATTTGATATTCTTCTCTCATCATATAGGCAAATTCATCACTATAACGTTGGTCAGTACATCCAAAGATAATATCATCAACATATATTTGGCACACAAACAGTTCACCATCATAAGATTTAGTAAAGAGAGTGGGATCGAGTGAACCGGGTGTGAAGCCTTTCTTCATGAAGAATTTCTTCAATGTATCATACCATGCCCGTGGGGCCTGCTTGAGGCCATAGAGGGCCTTGTTAAGTCTGAAGACTTTGTCAGGATGTTTTGGATCTTCAAAACCTGGTGGTTGAGCAACATATACTTCTTCCTCAAGCTTACCATTGAGGAATGCACTTTTCACATCCATTTGGTGTAAGATGATATCATGATGGTTAGCATAAGCAAGCAATATGCGAGTAGCCTCAAGTCTAGCAACAGGTGCAAAAGTTTCATTGAAATCAATTCCTTCAACCTGTGTGTAGCCTTGAGCTACTAGTCGTGCCTTATTCCTCACCACAACACCATTTTCATCTTGCTTGTTGCAGTAGATCCACTTTGTGCCAATGATGTTATGCTTGCGAGGATCGGGACGATTGACTAGTTCCCATACGTTGTTGAGCTTGAACTGATGTAATTCTTCTTGCATGGCCTGAATCCACTCAGGCTCCAGAAATGCTTCATCTACCTTAATGGGCTATGTGATAGAGACAAAAGCAAAGTGCCCACAAAAGTTAGATAGATGTGAAACTTTTGAGCGTGTGAGAGGACCTGGTGCTCTAATGTCATCGATGATCTTCTCCACTTGCACTTCTTTTGCAACGCGAGGGTGAGCTGGTTGTCGTTGAGGAATTTGATCCGCATTTTCTTCACCATCAATTTCCTCAGCATTTTCTTCAGGTGCATCAGCTCGACGTTCTTCACGTTCTGGAATGAATTCTTCAGCAGATTCTTCAATAGGAATGACATCTTCAGTAGCCTTGTGCTTGATTGAATCCTCAGGTGCAGGTTCATCTAACGCAGACGGTAGGTGCTCTCTTTGCGAGCCATTAGTTTCATCGAACCGCACATCTACAGTTTCAACAATCTTGTGAAGAACATTGTTGAAGACTCTGTAGGTGTGCGAGTCCTTTCCGTAACCAAGCATAAAACCTTCATGTGCTTTCGGTGCAAATTTAGAATTGTGATGAGGATCTCTAATCCAGCATTTAGCACCGAAGACTTTGAAATAACTCACATTGGGTTTCTTGTCAGTGAGGAGTTCATAGGCAGTCTTCTTGAAGAATTTGTGAAGATATACTCTGTTGATGATGTGGCACGCAGTATCAATTGCATCAACCCAGAAATGACGAGGGGTTTTGTACTCATCGAGCATAGTGCGAGCCATCTCAGCAAGAGTCTTGTTCTTGCGCTCCACGACGCCATTCTGTTGAGGAGTATAAGGAGAAGATAACTCATGAGTAATACCAAGTTCATCAAGATAGTCATCGAGACCCGAATTGTTGAACTCAGTGCCATTGTCACTTCTGATGTGCTTAATCCTCACACCAAAGTTGGTTGAAGCCCTCGAGGAAAATCGTTTGAAGACTTCCTGCACTTCAGTTTTGTAAGAGACAAGGTGTACCCATGTGTAACGAGAGTAATCATCAACAATAACAAAGCCATATTGAGATGCTTCATTCGAAACAGAGGAATAGTGATTATGACCGAAGAGATCCATGTGAAGCAATTCAAATGGACGAGTAGTGGTCATGATAGTCTTTGCTGGATGCTTGGCCTTTGTCATCTTTCCAGCTTCACAGGCACCGCATAAGTGATCCTTGAGGAATTTGACATTCTCAATGCCAATGACATGCTTCTTCTTTGCAAGCGTGTTCAAATTCCTCATGCCTGCATGACCAAGTCGTCGATGCCATAGCCATCCTTCTGAAGCTTTTGCAAGTAGGCACACGGCTGGTTGTGAATCTGCAGAGAAATCAACAATATACAAGTCTCCTCTCCTAAAGCCTTCGAAGACTTTGGAATTGCCAGCTTCCATAATCACAACGCAACGATACTTGCCAAAGACAACAACCATATCAAGATCACAAAGCATTGAGACAGATATAAGATTATATCCTAAGGACTCAACAAGCATGACTTTGTCCATGTGTCGATCCTTTGTGATAGCAACCTTACCTAGACCCAATACCTGACTTTTGCTTTTATCAGCGAAGATGATATGCTTCATGTGTGACGCTGATAAGGGAGCATCCATTAACAGATTCCTGTCACCGGTCATGTGATTTGTACATCCACTATCAAGTACCCATTCAGTGGCTTTGGGTTGATCATCCTGCAGATGAATTAGTGCAACTTACGACCTCATATACTTCAGCAGTGAAGAATATGATATCACAATTCATCAGATCAATTTCATCAAGCAGTAAGACAGATAAAGCAAAGGGAGGACGTATGAAATGAAAGTTCATTTCATCATGGTTAGCCTGCGTCCTTTCAGGCATTTTTGTCAGGTCCCCAGCAAATTCTTCAGACGTTATTGCACGTCTGGAGACCTGACCGTGCAGAAGAGATTAGTTCTTTTTCTTCACCACCCACATCTGAAGGGGTGGCAAAGAGTTCATCACTCTGCGAGCTCCATATGAGAATGGTGGCAAAGCAGCCAAACCATTTCGTTTCACATAAGAGGGGTTAGGGTAAGCA
The DNA here is from genome assembly GCA_032464435.1 of Aegilops umbellulata. Lineage (NCBI taxonomy): Eukaryota > Viridiplantae > Streptophyta > Magnoliopsida > Poales > Poaceae > Aegilops > Aegilops umbellulata. Next base: position 297,017,074 of record CP136060.1, read on the forward strand.
TATGCATAAGCAGAGAAATTCTTCGAGGACTTATGAACATAATGATTAGGAGAATAATGCTCATATTCATAGCCCTTGGCTCTTCCCTGCAAAACAGAGTTGTTAGCACGATGATGTTCATATGAGGACTTTGATCCATGTGAGGAATTTGATCCCCTTGAGGAATTTGGTCCGCATGAGGACTTGGATCCATATGAAGAATTTGGTCCATATGAAGAATTTGATCTGGGGTTCCTTTTCTTCACAGGTGGTGTCATGAGGACATTCGCCTGAAGACTTTCAAGGCACCTTTTGGGAACCCAAATTTTCTTCACAGGGGAACCGTTCCTGCAGTTAGTGCCAACATATCTAGCAAATACTTCACCATTCTGATTTTTGAACAGTTTATAGTTGGAGTCAAAAGACTCATCAGAAGAATGAGAAGATTCACATGTATAGCCAGATAAGTTAGATGGATCAACTGGAGGTCCCTTTGCAGCAACGCATGAGGTTTTGGGGCACTGCTCAGGCTTCCAATATGTACCATCAGCATTGAGTTTCCTCTCAAAGGCAATACCCTCTTTCCTAGGGTTCCTGTTGAGGATCTGCTTTTTAAGCACATCACAAAGAGTCTGATGCCCTTTGAGGCTTTTGTACATGCCTGTTATGTACAATTCCTTCAGTCCTGCATCGTCAGTAATACTAGCAATGTCCTCAAATAAGGAATTAGTGATAGCAGAGGCAGGTGAAGAATTTGTAACATTTGAAGCATTTGAACATTCAGGTGAGGAATTAGCAGATTCTCGTTCAATGCATTTTAAACATGGAGGAATAAATTCTTCCTGAGCAGCGCTGATTTGTTGAGCAAGTAATGAATCGCGCTCCTTCTGAAGATCTTCATAACTCACTCTTATCTTCTCAAAATCAGACAAGAAAGAGTTATGCTGATCTTGAAGAGAGTCATGCTTAGAATGAAGTCTCTGAAGACTTTCTGCCAAGGCTTGTGACTGGTCCATTTCTTCACCCAACATATCATTGCTCTTACTAAGCATATCATTAGCTTTTTGCAAAGCTCTTTGTTGTTTTGCGGCAAGAGAAGCAAGTTTGACATAACTGGGTTCAAATTCATCACCAGATTCTTCATCACTAGACTCAGATAGGTAGCATTCAGTTACCTCAACACTTTTCGCCATAAGGCATGAAGTAGAGGATGATGACTCTGGTTCGAATGTCATCGATTTGAGCGATTCCTTGAAATCCTCAAACCAAGGATCATGACAGGTTCGATGGCCTTCATAGACATCAGAGAGACGGTCCCAGACAAGCTTCGCCTGATCGAGATGCATGATGTTTCTGAACTGGTTTCGAGACAGACTGGAGCAGATGACGGCCTTTGCTGTGAGGTTGAGTTGAGTGTACTTGCGAATGTCATCAGCTTCCGCCATCTTGCATAGATCAGTTAGACCAATCTCAGTGACGGTCCACAGCTCACTGTTCATCACCATGAGACGCTTCTTCATCATGGCCTTCCATTTGGGATACTCGTGACCGTCAAAGATGGGGCATGGCACTTTCTTCATATCTGCGGTCGACATAACTAAAACTCCAGGCAGTTAAACCAAAATCACACAGAACAAGGGAGTACCTTGCTCTGATACCAATTGAAAGTGCGTTATATCGACTAGAGGGGGGGTGAATAGGCGATTTTTATGAAATTCTTCACTGAGGAATTTGCTCGTGAGGAAATTCCTTAGCGAAGAACTACTAGCAGCGGAATAAGTACTCAGAGGTAAACATAGCAGAATACATGCATGGTCATCATGATGAAATGAAGACGAACACAGAGTACAGAAAGCGTAAACACAAGATAACACAAGATGAAGACAAACAGACTGAAGAAATTGAACTGAGGAAATTGAGAAAGTCTTTAGTCAAAGTCTTCAAACACAGATATGAATAAACACACAACACAGTAATGAGGAAATGAAAGTGTTGAGGAAATAGAACCAGTAAGCTTGGTGAAGACAATGATTTGGTAGACCAGTTCCAACTGCTGTCTCAGTTGTACATCTGGTTGGAGCGGCTGAGTATTTAAACTCGAGGACACCTAGTCCCGGACACACAGTCCTCGCCGTATTCTCCTTGAGCTAAGGACACACAGTCCTCGCCCAATCACTCGTGGTAAGTCTTCAGGTGACTTCCAAACCTTCACAGACTTGGTCACTCGGCGATCCACAATTCCTCTTGGATGCTCTAGACCTTGACGCCTAACCGTCTGGAAGAAGCACAGTCTTCAAAGGTAACAAGCGTCGGATCCACGCAGGATCAATCTCTTCAGTGATGCTCAATCACTTTGGGTTTGTAGGTGTTTTGGGTTTGGGTTTGGATTTTCCTCACTTGATGATTTTCGCTCAAAATCCTCAGAGGATGGGTTGCTCTCAAATGACAAGTGTTAAGTTCACGCGGAGCAGCCAACCAGCTAGTGGTTGTAGGGGGCGGCTAATTATAGCCTAGGGAGCAACCCGACATGATAAGACATAAATGCTCTTCAATGATATGACCGTTAGGTGGACAAGATATTTTAGGACAGCTGGCACGCAGCACAGCAACAGTCGAAAATTTGAGGTACAAATACCTCAGGGCTATCATGTTCCTCACTGTGTAGGTAATTCGCACTGGCGAATTCCTAACTCCTCAGTCAGAGCAAAGTCCTCAGTGACCAGAAGAACTGCGTCTCTGTCACTGAAGAAATTGACTGAACTGTATGAGATTTCCAATGGCTTCACTCGAAGGGATTGGTAGGTGTAGGATTTGAGTTGAGCATCACATGGAAATTTTCTCCTTAGTATTTCCTCGAACCCCTTTAACAGTACGGTGTTTCCTATGACTCAAGAAAGAGAAAATGAAACTACGAAAACTAAAGTCTTCACGCTTCATATTCCTCGAATGAATACCGAGTCTTCAAGGTCACACCAATTTCTTCACTTTCAAAGTCTTCAGAAAGTCTTCAGTATATCAAAGTCTTCAGTCGAAGAACTTCATTTTTAGGGGTCGACTTTCTCTGTAAATATCAAACTCCTCATAGACTTATAGACCTGTGTACACTCATAAACACATTAGATACTCAACCTATAAGTCTTCAATACAGCAAAATCACTAAGGGGCACTAGATGCACTTGCAGCCCAGAGATGTTGTTAAGAAGAAGGTCTTCCATTTATCTTTGAAGGGAGATGCATCGACATGGTATAGGCTATGTGATGATACGGGGTCATGGAACTACAAACGATTGAAATTGGAATTTCATCAGAAGTTTTATCCTATGCATCTTGTTCATCGTGATCGCAATTATATATATAATTTTTAGCCTCGCGAAGGAGAAAGCATCGCTCAAGCTTGGGGGAGGATTAAATCAATGTTATATTCATGCCCCAATCATGAGCTCCCAAGAGAAATAATTATTCAAAGTTTTTATGCTCGGCTTTCTGATAACAATCGCACCATGCTCGATACTTCTTGTGCTGGATCTTTTATGATGAAGACTATTGAATTCAAATGGGATTTATTGGAAATAATTAAACGCAACTCTGAAGATTGGGACCTCGACGAAGGTAAGGAGTCAGGTATGACACCTAAGTTTGATTGTGTTAAATCTTTTGTGGATACCGATGTTTTCCGCAAATTTAGCACTAAATATGGACTTGACTCTGAGATAGTAGCTTCTTTCTGTGAATCTTTTGCTACTTATGTTGATCTCCCTCAGGAGAAGTGGTTTAAAATCATCCTCCCATAGAAGTAAAAGTAGCTGCACCTATTAAAGTTGAAGAAAAGATTATCACTTATAATGATCCTATTGTTCCTACTTCTTATGTTGAGAAACCACCTTTCCCTGTTAGGATAAAGGATCATGCTAAAGCTTCAACTGTGGTCCGTAAAAGCAATATTAGAACTTATACACCTCCTGAGCAAATTGAAGTTGAACCTAATATTGATATTGTCAAAGATCTCTTTGCTGATAATATTGATGGGCATGTTATTTATTTCTGTGATGAAACTGCTAGAATTGCCAAACCTTGTGCTAAAGATAAACATAGACCTGTGGTAGGCATGCCTGTTATTTCTGTTAAAATAGGAGATCATTGTTATCATGGCTTATGTGATATGGGTGCTAGTGCTAGTGCAATACTCTTTGACTTATACAAAGAAATTATGCATGATATTGCACCTGCGGAGATAGAAGATATTGATGTCACAATTAAACTTGCCAATAGAGATACTATTTCACCAATGGGAATTGTTAGAGATGTTGAAGTCTTGTGTGGGAAAACTAAATATCCTGCTGATTTTCTTGTTCTGGGCTCCCCACAAGATAGCTTTTGTCCCATTATATTTGGTAGACCCTTCTTGAACACAGCTAATGCTAAGATAGACTGCAAAAAGGATGTTGTTACTATTGGTTTGGGTGATATGTCTCATGAGTTTAACTTTTCTAAATTTCGTAGACAACACGTGAAGAGGAATTGCCTAGTAAAGATGAAATTATTGGTCTTGCTTCTATTGTCGTACCTCCTAGTGATCCTTTAGAACAATATTTGCTCGACCATGAAAATGATATGTTTATGAATGAAAGAAGGGAAATAGATGAAGTATTATTTAAACAGGAACCCATCCTAAAACACAATTTGCCTGTTGAAATCCTAGGGGATCCTCCTCCACCCAAGGGTGATCCCGTGTTTGAGCTTAAACGTACCTGATACTCTTAAATATGCTTATCTTGATGAAAAGAAGATATATCCTGTTATTATTAGTGCTAACCTTTCAGAGCATGAAGAAGAAAGATTATTGAAAACTCTGAAGAAGCACCGTGTTGCTATTGGGTATACTCTTGATGATCTTAAGGTCATTAGTCCCACTCTATGTCAACATAAAATAAATTTGGAGAAAGATGCCAAACCAGTTTGTGATCATCAACGACGGCTGAATCCTAAGATGAAGGAAGTGGTAAGAAAAGAAATACTAAAGCTCCTTGAGGCAGGTATAATTTATCCCGTTGCTGATAGGTAGTGGGTAAGTCATGTCCATTGTGTCCCTAAGAAGGGAGGTATTACTGTCGTTCCTAATGATAAAGATGAATTGATTCCGCAAAGAATTATTACAGGTTATAGGATGGTAATTGATTTCCACAAATTAAATAAGGCTACTAAAAAATATCATTACCCCTTACCTTTTATCGATCATGCTAGAAAGATTATCCAAACATACACATTTTTGCTTTCTAGATGGTTATTCTGGTTTCTCTCAAATACCCGTGCCAGCCAATGATCAATCAAATACTACTTTTACTTGCCCTTTTGGTACTTTTGCTTATAGACGTATGCCTTTTGGTTTATGTAATGCACCTGCTACCTTTCAAAAATGCATGATGGCTATATTCTCTGACTTTTGTGGAAAGATTTGTGAGGTTTTCATGGACGATTTCTCCTTTTATGGATCCTCTTTTGATGATTTCTTGAGCAACCTTGATCGAGTTTTGCAGAGATGTGAAGAAACTAATCTTGTCTTGAATTGGGAGAAGTGCCACTTTATGGTTAATGAAGGTATTGTCTTGGGGCATAAAGTTTCCGAAAGAGGTATTCAGGTTGATAAAGCCAAGGTTGATGCTATTGAAAAGATGCCATGTCCCAAGGACATCAAAGGTATAAGAAGTTTCCTTGGTCATGCCGGTTTTTATAGGAGGTTCATTAAGGACTTCTCAAAAATTTCTCGGCCTCTGACTAATTTATTACGAAAATATATACCATTTGTCTTTGATAATGAGTGTGTAGAAGCATTTGAAATACTTAAGAAAGCATTGATCTCTGCACCTACTGTTCAGCCACCTGATTGGAATTTACCCTTTGAAATTATGTGTGATGCTAGTGATTATGTTGTAGGTGCCGTTCTAGGGCAAATAGTTGATAAGAAACTAAATGTTATTCATTATGCTAGTAAAACTCTAGACAATGCCCAGAGAAATTATGCTACTACTGAAAAAGAATTCTTAGCAGTTGTATTTGCTTGTGATAAGTTCAGACCATATATTGTTGATTCTAAAGTAACCATTCACACGGATCATGCTGCTATTAAATATCTCATGGAAAAGAAAGATGCTAAACCTAGACTTATTAGATGGGTTCTCCTGCTACAAGAATTTGATTTGCATATTGTTGATAGAAAGGGAGCGGAGAACCCCGTTGCAGACAACTTGTCTAGCTTAGAAAATGTGCTTGATGACCCACTACCTATTGATGATAGCTTTCCTGCTGAACAATTAAATGTCATAAACGCTTCTCGTACTACTCCATGGTATGCTTATTATGCTAATTATATTGTTACTAAATTTATACCACCTACTTTCACATACTAGCAAAAAGAAAAAGTTTTTCTATGACTTGAGACATTACTTTTGGGATGACCCACATCTTTATAAAGAAGGAGTAGATGGTGTTATTAGACGTTGTGTACCTGAGCATGAACAGGAACATATCCTACGCAAGTGTCACTCTGAGGCTTATGGAGGACACCACGCTGGAGATAGAACTGCACATAAGGTATTGCAATCCGTTTTTTATTGGTCTACTCTCTTCAAGGATGCCCGTAAGTTTGTCTTATCTTGTGATGAATGTCAAAGAATTGGTAATATTAGTAGATGTCAAGAAATGCCTATGAACTATTCACTTGTTATTGAACCATTTGATGTTTGGAGCTTTGATTATATGGGACCTTTTCCTGCCTCTAATGGTTACACACATATTTCAGTCGCTGTTGATTACGTTACTAAGTGGGTAGAAGCTATTCCAACTAGTAGTGCTGATCATAACACCCCTATTAAGATGCTTAAAGAAGTTATTTTTCTGAGGTTTGGAGTCCCTAGATATTTAATGACTGATGGTGGTTCACATTTTATTCATGGTGCTTTCCGAAAAATGCTTGCTAAGTATGATGTTAATCATAGAATTGCATCTCCTTATCACCCTCAGTCTAGTGGTCAAGTAGAATTGAGTAATAGAGAACTCAAATTAATTTTGCAAAAGACTATTAATAGATCTAGAAAGAATTGGTCCAAGAAACTCGATGATGCATTATGGGCCTATAGAACTGCATATAAAAATCCTATGTGTATGTCTCCGTATAAAATGGTCTATGGAAAAGCATGTCACTTACCTCTCGAACTAGAACATAAGGCTTATAGGGCTATTAAAGAGCTCAATTATGATTTCAAACTTGCCAGTGAGAAGAGGTTATTTGACATTAGCTCACTTGATGAATGGAGAACCCAAGCCTATGGGAATGCCAAGTTGTTTAAAGAAAAAGTCAAAAGATGGCATGACAAAAGGATACAAAAGCGTGAGTTTAATGTAGGTGATTATGTATTATTATACAATTCTCGTTTAAGATTTTTTGCAGGAAAACTTCTCTCTAAATGGGAGGTCCCTACGTTATCGAGGAGGTCTATCGTTGCGGTGCCATAAAAATCAACAGCTTCGAAGGCACAAATCCGAAGGTGGTGAACGGTCAAAGAATTAAACATTATATCTCAGGTAATCCCATAAATGTTGAAACCAATGTTATTGAAACCGTAACCCCAGAGGAATACATAAGGGACACTTTTCGGAATGTTTCAGACTCCGAAAAGGAATAGGTATGTGGTACGGTAAGTGTCGTGGATTTGTCACGGCAGATGTCCTTAGTGCCAGGACTTAGTCGCGAGGCCAACGCATCCATGTGGTAGCTTGAGAGGGGTTGAGTGGGACGAGAGACGCAGGGCGGATCAACACGCAAGACAAGGGTTTAGACAGCTTCGGGCCCCGGGAAACATCATCCGGTAAAAACCCTACATGCTGTTTGAGGTTAGGTCTCATTATCATCCCGAGGGAGATGCCGTAAACCGGCTCTTGTGTCTAGCCCTAGAGATTATTGATTGCTTGTAGCTTGTAGCTTCTAACTTGTAACCCGTCCCTCTTTGGGGAGCCCTGCCCCTCCTTATATATGTTGAAGGGGCGGTTTACATGTGGAGTCCTATTGGTATTAGGACTAGTCTATCTCTAATACAAACCGGATACAAGTCCTGGTTTTAACTCCTTGTAAGGCAAATATTCCTTTCCTCTTAAACCGGCCCCCAATAGTTGAACCGGCCTTCATGAACCGCCAGGCGGGCCACCGGGTCTTGTCGCTCCTCTGACCCGTCCATCGGGTTACCAGTGAGTTACAACGTCCCGACGGGTTGCTGGTAAACCGCCAGGTCTGGGCGGGTCACCAGACGAATATCGCCAAGTCCGGCCAGGTTAACTTCCGGCCGGTTTACACCGCGGGGTATATCCCCGACATTAGCCCCCAAGTTTAGCTTGGATTTATCCATGGTAAACTTATGCTGCAAATAAACATAAGAACAAATTTGACAGGTTATACTCCGGGTTAAGAATCTTTGTAAACCGGCACCTGATCATCCTTAAGTCCTTGTCATTTCCTCCTCCTAGAAAATCCAGGTCAATAAGCCAGCGTCATACTCAATTTGCTGACATTGGTTTCTCACAGAAAAATATGGTGAAGAAATAATCCACTTGAGTCGGCTTCCAAAACGCCGGTTTTAAGAAATATTGGTCTTGAAATATTCATCTGATATTCAGCCGGTTTGAAGATGATCCCGGTCTTGAAAACTTGCCGGTTTAACATTACCAAATGGCCGGGTTATAAAAACTGATGACCCCGGATTATGATTGTTGCAGACACCGGTTCATGATTGTTGCCAACATCGGTTTATGATTATTGATGACACCGGGTTGCAGCCATAGGGTCATAATGATTGGTGACGCCGGGTCAATCTAATTTGCTCAACAGAGCATTTGAAAATCTTTCTTCGATAATAATATAATACCTGTAGCCCCCAAGTGCCGGGTTGTCATGCTTGCAGCAACCTGGGACTTGTAATTGATTGATGCCCATAAAATTTCAACCAATGTAGCCCCCAAGGGCCGGGTCATTATGTAATTATCAGCAGGGACTTTGTAAGTATAATCTTGTAAACTTTGAACAGCAATGTGTAGCCCCCAAGGGCCGGCTCAGTAAGATAATATTGAGCTGGGACTTTGATATATACTTCTATGAAAATAACATCATATGATGTAACCCCTCATCATGGGGCTTGAATCCACGTCCACAAGGTTAAGAGCCTTGTGCTTTACCAACTGAGCAGTAGACCCTTCAATATAATAGATAAAAAAGCTTTGTACCTTGAATAGTTGACAGGAGCAATTGGTAGCCCCCAAGGGCCAGCTCATTACAATGTGATGAGTTGGGTCTTCAATAAGATGAGCAAAAATGACCTTGCATTAGCCCCGAAGTGTCATGGTGCATGCTTGCAGCAACATGAGACTTGCATATTTGATGTAATCTCAATTTTGAATAATGTAGCCCCCAAGCGCCGGGTTGTAAGCCTGCAGCGACTCGGGACTATTCCTTCAATTGTATAAAATGATAACCATTGCGCTAAAGCGACTTTGAAAACCTTAATCATAATATTAATAACCGTAATAAAAATCCAGCCATGTTGGCCATTCAAGATAATATAATCTCGTATGAAAACCTTTATTCATCCAATATCATAATGAAAATTCAGCCAAGTTTGGCTATTTGAATAATATAATCCAATAATTTATAAGCACATGATTCCAATGGCGCAATCCAAATATATACTGGCGACTTATAGTCCAAAGCCAGACCGGTTTAATAAACACTGGATAATTTATCATCATACTGGCGACTTATTGTCTTAAAGCCAGGCCGATTTAACAAACACCGGATAATTTATAATCATGCTTTATTCAACCTGTTTCTGCATACAACAAGTTTAAAGTGTCCTGGCGGTTTACCGCCGGACGGGTCATAATGCTCAACATATAACCTGGGTTTATAACCAGGGCTGCACTTAAAAATATGAAATATATCATACCTGTGACATTGAATCACATCGTTGGTTTACCAACTTTTTGTAGTAAAAGTGATAACCCCAATCTTGAGTAATGATAACTCCTTCCATATTGCGCCGATTTATGATAAAACCGTACCGGGTTGTGATAAACACCGGATTAACCATATATATACTGGTGACTTGTAGTCAAACCAGACCGGGCTGATAATCTCCGGATTATAATTTGATCATGCACTCACAACTTGTAGTTGAAAGCCGAGCCGGATTGATAAACACCGGTTTACTCCATAATAGGATGGTAACAGAAAATTAAACCGGGCAGATAATCTCCGGATTATAATTTGATCATGCACTCACAACTTGTAGTTGAAAGCCGAGCCGGGTTGATAAACACCGGTTTACTCCATAATAGGATGGTAACAGAAAATCAAACCGGGCAGATAATCTCCGGTCTAAAAATGGACCGTGTTCCGCCAATTTAGCTGTTTGAACCGGTACAAAATACTGTCGGTTTAAAAAACGCAAATAAAATAGCAACTTCTCAAGAAAGGCTATTAAAGCAAAAGCAATGGCAACAATTTTTTGCAAAAGAAGAGCTCTACTGAGCTTGGTCAGATGGAATCACCATGGTCAGACGCAACCAAGCCCCCCGAAGGCGTAGCAATGGTGCCAGTCAGCCAGGACCCCAAAATGACGCGTGGCGTTACGCCGGCCAAGTGGCATTGCATTGGTTCGGATTCGACCAAGCCCCCAAATGACTCAGTGGCCTAGGGCCGATCAAGTGGCATTGCATTGGTTCGGACACGACCAAGCCCCCAAATGACTTATTGGTTGTTTAAAAGCCGATCAGAAGGCATTACCATCATCAAGACATGACCGAGCTCCCATAAGGTGTAACTACGGTTCAAGTCGATTAGGTCCCCAACTGACTTAGTGGCAAATGTGCCAGCCAGAAGGCATTACCGTCGTCAAGACATGACCAAGCTCCCAGGAGGTGTAGCTACGGTTCAAGTCGACTAGGTCCCCAACTGACTTTGTAAGGATAGCTATGTTCTCTTTGGTTCGAATACGACCTATGTTTGAACAGGAAGCCCCATGTTTGAACCGCGCATCATGGCAGCAGGTCCTCTTCAGTAATTTTTAACCTTTTTGCAAGAGATAAATTCTTCTTGAACCGGGATCTTGAACCGGATATTAAGAGCTTCAAAGCTTTGTGGGAGACATCTTTCCCTTGAACCGGATTTTAAACCGGAATCTTCATTTTCAGCCGGAAATTTTCTGTCGGCCTTTAAACTCGAACTTGCGAGAAGTTAATTCCTTTTTGAACCGGACATTGTTAAATCGGATTTGAGAGCTTCAGAACTTTGTGGGAGAATAGATTTCTCTTGAACCGGATTGTAAACCGGATATTTGAGAGCTTCAGTGATACTGACTTCCCTTCAGCCAGGTTTCAAACCGGAATCCTTTCTGATGATCCGAAACTTCTTCATTGAGTCGGGATTTTGTAACTGTCATATACTTTCTAAGCCGGAAATTTTCTGACGGCCTTTAAATTTTCATCAACATAACAGTAGCCTCCGGGATCGGGTTATCTTTCCCTCCATCGTCCTCGGGTTCTTAAACCGGCTGAAACTGGCAAGACTTGCTGCGTCATATCATCGTAGCCCCCAAGTCTCAAGGTGACTCGAGGAGTTGGCTTGAGATTCTCCATATTTGACCGTGATATAAACCGGTATAACTTGTATATCATTGGTGTTGACAACACGATGTGAATACACAGAAGGTTGAGGTGACTGCGGCGGGTTGTAAATGATCCCGTATGAACCGTGTCAGCAACTCGGCCAATGGTTCCTTCCAACTGGTGATTTGAAGTTAACCAAACTGTAGCGGCGGTGACTTGTGCGCCTGCCCATTGATCCATCCAGTGCAGACAGCGGTTGATGATAATTTGCCTCCAATTTGAAAGAAAACCGGGCTACCCAAGCTGTGACTTGTTCATACTCAATAAATGGCTCGCGCAGACAGGTGCGGCCCGGTATGTTGATGTAGACCGGACTGCGGGGGATGGCAGCCTGTGCATGCGCTATTGGGTAATTCGCATGGTCCTGACGAGTTGACGCGATCTGGATCGCGATATAAACCGGCACGGGTTATCCAATAGCTCAGTGATATAATAATCCCCTTTTTGCAACAGACAATTTGTCCTGATATGTTAGCCGGAAAATATCCACCGCGGAGTTGACGATCACCACAGTGAAACTGAAATCAATCATGGCAAGTCAGCCATGCGAACAGACAGATGAACCGGTCGCGGCATTGTAAACCGGTGCGGAGCAAGTAGTCCCCCGCGCCGCAAACCAGCGCGGTCGCGGGAGACGGCCACGGTGTTGTAAACCGGTGCGATCGTGAGAGTCGGTTACGACGCTGTAAGCCGGCACAGACGGGCGAGTCAATCGCAAGTGCGGTAAACCGCACGGACGGGCTAATTGCGGGCGCGGTCCCGGTAAGCTGATGTAAACCGGACCACAGGGACGGCGACTTGCGCATGCTCATTCATCGGGTGGTATGACACGGACGAAATGCCGATGCAGAATATTGCTAGCGCGTGCTCCGTGCCCGTAACACAGCGCCTCATTTGTAATGAACAATTGTCCTGCATAAACAGTATTGCAGACCAAGGCAAAGATAAACTGCTCTTTGATATGTGCTAATAAAATATATCTTAGATGGATATCACCTGATGTGTTTAGACCGGAAATAACCCGCCATGAAGTTGATGATAACTGTATGAAGCTGAAATTAACCATGGGTGAACCAGCCTCATTGTGGTAAACCGGTGCGGACGGGTGAGTCGGCCGTGATGTTTGTAAACCGGTGCGGACATGTGAACCGGCCGCGAGGTCGGATGGGCGAGTCGTCCGTGGTGTTGTAAGGTGGTGCGGACGGGCGAGCCGGCCAGCGCGTTGATGTAAACCGGGCCACGGGGACGGCGACTTGCGCATGTTCATTCACCGGGTGGCATGACATGGACGAAACGCCGATGCTAGCGTGCGCTCCGTGCCTGTAATATGACGCCTCTTTGTAATGAACAATTATCCTGCATCAAAAAATACCGCATGCCAAAGTAATTGTTCACACAAAAAATACTATATGCTATGAAAACAAAACCGGACGGATATCACCTGATGTTTGTGAACGATAGATGATAGTAATGCTCCATACGGTCGGGCGAGTTAATTGCGGGGCGGTAAACCGTGCGGACGGCGAGTCAATCGCGGACGCGGTCCCGACAAGTGTATGTAAACCGGACCACAGAGATGACGACTTGCGCACGTATTCGTCCAGCAGCACGGCATGGATAATTGCAAGCGCAATAGTGATGTAAGCGTGCGTCCCTGGTTTTGTTTTTGCCAGATGAACGCGGCTGCAGCAGCAGTGGAGGCACGGAGGCAGAGGGCGGGGGAGACACCTGCGTGGGAGGCGTGGGTAATGGCTGACAAGGCAGGGTGCCGGTCCAGTCTGCTGCTACTGGCGGCAAAGGCGCTCACGAGCGATGGCCAAGTCCTTCTCTGAATTGTGGATTTTTTTATGCTGACCGACGTTCGGGATGTTTCCGATTTCCGTCGGCTTATCAGGAAACCTGGCGCCGTACAATATCTGTCGTAGCTTTTTGCCACTGCCACACATGTCCGTTCTCATAACTGATCAACTTGATGTAAGTACGGCCCTTCTCGACACGTCTTCTTGCCTGATGGAGTTGTATATTGATTGTGACATAACAAAACACTAAACTAGTACTTTTGTCCCATGGTCTTCCAATGGCTTCCCACGCCACCGGCTCACAGTAGTATCTTTTAACTCTTGAGGTTGTACACAGAAAACTCTCTGATTGGACTGCCATAGAAGTATAATATTTGGCAGCAGATTTGAGTCCGTGTTAATCTTATTGTTGCAAACATGTAGCTCAGCTCCATGGGTCTCCGTTGATATGCATGCCATAGTAGATGGCTCGCAGTATTAGGTAGCAAGCCAGCAGTCGTTGTCTCGGATCACGTGAACAAGGAATTTAGCAACAGACTAGCTCACGGACTATTGCGGCTTCCTTCTTGGTCAAATTGATTTCGTCTAGGCCTTGCACGCCTTCAGAAGTAAATTTCTTGGTAGATAGGATTCATCTGATGTACTCCGCCGCTGATCTGATTTGTGCTGCGACTGATTTCTTTTTCAATCTCATCTGATGACGTTTAAGTGGACGTAGATCCTTCCGCGCCCTCTTTTTGTCATCTGGCCAATTGTGGTCTTCTCGAACCCTAGAAAAGCTCCCTCCAAGAACTCAACACCACCGTGCGCCTGGCCCTACGGTGGGCGCCAACTGTCATGGATTTGTCACGGCAGATGTTCTTAGTGCCAGGACTTAGTCGCGAGGCCAACGCATCCATGTGGTAGCTTGAGAGGGGTTGAGTGGGACGAGAGACGCAGGGCGGATCAACATGCAAGACAAGGGTTTAGACAGCTTCGGGCCCCGGGAAACATCATCCGGTAAAAACCCTACATGTTGTTTGAGGTTAGGTCTCATTATCATCCCGAGGGAGATGCCATAAACCGGCTCTTGTGTCTAGCCCTAGAGATTATTGATTGCTTGTAGCTTGTAGCTTCTAACTTGTAACCCGTCCCTCTTTGGGGAGCCCTGCCCCTCCTTATATATGTTGAAGGGGCGGTTTACATGTGGAGTCCTATTGGGATTAGGACTAGTCTATCTCTAATACAAACCGGATACAAGTCCTGGTTTTAACTCCTTGTAAGGCAAATATTCCTTTCCTCTTAAACCGGCCCCCAATAGTTGAACCGGCCTTCATGAACCGCCAGGCGGGCCACCGGGTCTTGTCGCTCCTCTGACCCGTCCATCGGGTTACCAGTGAGTTACAACGTCCCGACGGGTTGCTGGTAAACCGCCAGGTCTGGGCGGGTCACCAGACGAATATCGCCAAGTCCGGCCGGGTTAACTTCCGGCCGGTTTACACCGCGGGGTATATCCCCGACAGTAAGTAAACCGACTCCAAAACAGTTCTAAAGGCAATATTTCTCCGTTTTGGAATATTTAGAAAAATAATAAGTAGTCCGGGAAGGACACGAGGCCACAACGAGGGTGGAGGGCGCGCCCTACCCCCTGGGCGCACCCCCTACCTCGTGGGCACCTCGTGTGCTCTCCGGACTCCGTTTTCTTGCATGACACGTATTTTGGTCGGTAAAAATTCATTATATAATCTCTCGAAGGTTTTGACTCCGGTATCATGCAAATATCCTTTGTTTTCGTTTTGAGCTGTTTTTCTGACAGATCTAGATTATCATGACGTCTCCAAGTGCCCCCAAGGACAAGTTCTTCGAGAAGGTCATCAACCCTTACCTCGCGGAGGTGCTGCAACACCCTCAAACCACTGAGATGCGTGATGGGTTGCTGCACATCCGCGATGTTGAGGGACCGAAGGGGGCCGGAAGCGTGGAGACGAGGCTCGAAGTAATGGAGCAACAAGTTTTCAAGTGCCAGGGGATGGTCGAACGTGGACTCAAGTCCAACCACATGATGATCGCGGAGTTCACTAACAACCACAAGCTGGATGCTAAGAACATTGGGGAGACCGTCTTCAAGCTTCACGAGAAGATCGAGCACCTCCAAGCCCAAATCTATGACCTGCAAAACCAAAATTGTGAGTATGAATATAGATTCAAGAAGATGAGTTTGGCTGCAGATTTGAGGATTCCGGAGAATCGATCATCCTTCTATGATGGTGAGCCTATGCCTTGGAAGATGGACGACAAACATGCATCATCAACAACTCCGCCACCTTCCTCACCAACAAAGGAGATATAATCACATGGGTATGGGCACTCCCCTTGGCAACTGCCAAGCTTGGGGGAGATGCCCCGGTATCGTATCACAACCACATCTCTATCTTTACCGTTTTTCTTAGTTCGATCCTATTAGTAGTATCTTGATCTAGTACAATAAAGTTTATGGCATGATCTAGTTTTGAGTTTTACTTTATGATCTCTCTATGTAATCGAGTCCGTGAGCTATATAATAAAGATCAGTGTTGAGTCAAGGGCTTGATTATTTTGCCATGATCTTGAGTGAATAAAACAAAAGAGGAAAGAATAAAAAGAAACAAAGAGATCATATTGATCTTATTGAGAGTAATGACTTCACATAGAAAGAGTATGATGATTAAAAATTGTTGGGAGTTGGCAAACATAGCTTTGGTCATTGTTGCAATTAATAGGAAGTAATAAAGAAAGAGAGGTTTCACATGTAAATATACTATCCTGGACATCTTTTATGATTTGGAGCACTCATTAAAATATGACATGCTAAAGAGTTGATGTTAGACAAGGAAGACAATGTAATGGGTTAGTTTTCTTATATCTGAGATAAAGTATATTGTCATGGATCATCCAACATGTTGAGCTTGCCTTTCCCCCTCATGCTAGCCAAATTCTTTGCACCAAGTAGAGATACTACTTGTGCTTCCAAATACCCTTAAACCAGTTTTGCCATGAGAGTCCACCATACCTACCTATGGATTGAGTAAGATCCTTCAAGTAAGTTGTCATCGGTGCAAGCAATAAAAATTGCTCTCTAAATATGTATGATTGATTGGTGTGGAGGAAATAAGCTTTATACGATCTTGTGATGTGGAAGAAATAAAAGTGACGGACTGCATAATAAAGGTTCATATCACAAGTGGCAATATAAAGTGACGTTCTTTCGCATTAAGATTTTGTGCATCCAACCCTGAAAGCGCATGGCAACCTCTGCTTCCCTCCGCGAAGGGCCTATCTTTTATTATTATCTTCTACCATTATGCAAGAGTCATGGTGATCTTCACCTTTCCTTTTTTACATTTTATCCTTTGGCAAGCACAGGGTGTTGGAAAGATCCTGATATATATATATATAAGTTAGCATGAACTATTATTGTTGACATTACCCTTTAGGTAAAAGGTTGGGAGGCGAAACTATAAGCCCATATCTTTCTCTGTGTCCGATTAAAACTCCGTAACCACAAGTATTGCGTGAGTGTTAGCAATTATGAAAGACTAAATGATAGTTGAGTATGTGGACTTGCTAGAAAGCTCTGACATAGACTCTTTCTGATGTTATGATAAATTGCAATGCTTCAATGACTGAGATTATAGTTTGTTAGTTCTCAATAATGTTTCTGATTCGTACTTTGCATTGTGAATAGATTATTACTTGAGCATAAGAAATCATATGACAATATCCATTTATGTTGTTGTTATGAGAATAATCATGATGCCCTCATGTCCGTATTTTATTTTATCGACACCTCTACCTCTAAACATGTGGACATATTTATCGTTATCGGCTTCCGCTTGAGGACAAGCGAGGTCTAAGCTTGGTGGAGTTGATACGTCCATTTTGCATCATGCTTTTATATTGATATTTATTGCATTATGGGATGTTATTACACGTTATATCACAATACCTATGCCTATTCTCTCTTATTTTACAAGGTTTACATAAGGAGGGAGAATACCGGCAGCTGGAATTCTGGGTTGGAAAAGGAGCAAATATTAGAGACCTATTCTGCACAACTCCCAAAGTCCTGAAACTCCACGAAAGTTATTTTCAGAATATATAAAAAATATTGAGCGCAAGAAGTTCCAGAGGTGGGCCACACCCTACCCACGAGGGTGGGGGCGCGCCCCCTGCCTTGTGGGTCCCCTGGTGGCCCTCCGGTGACCATCTTCTGCTATATGAAGTGTTTCGTCCGAAGAAAAATCAGGAGCAACCTTTCGGGACGAGACTCCGCCGCCACGAGGTGGAACCTTGGCGGAACCAATCTAGGGCTTCGGCAGAGCTGTTCTGCCGGGGACACTTCCCTCTATGAGGGGGAAATCATCACCATCATCATCAGCAACGCTCCTCTCATCGGGAGAGGGCAATCTCCATCAACATCTTCACCAGCACCATCTCCTCTCAAAACCCTAGTTCATCTCTTGTATCCAATTCTTGTCTCCAAGTCCGGGATTGGTACCTATAGGTTGCTAGTAGTGTTGATTACTCCTTGTAGTTGATGCTAGTTGGTTTATTTGGTGGAAGATCATATGTTCAGATCCTTTATGCATATTAATACTCCTCTGATTATGAACATGAATATGCTTTGTGAGTAGTTACGTTTGTTCCTGAGGACATGGGAGAAGTCTTGCTATTAGTAGTCATGTGAATTTGGTATTCGTTCGATATTTTGATGAGATGTATGTTGTCTATCCTCTAGTGGTGTTATATGAACGTCGACTACATGACACTTCACCATTATTTGGGCCTAGAGGAAGGCATTGGGAAGTAATAAGTAGATGATGGGTTGCTAGAGTGACAGAAGCTTAAACCCTAGTTTATGCGTTGCTTCGTAAGGGGCTGATTTGGATCCATGTGTTTCATGCTATGGTTAGGTTTACCTTAATACTTTTGTTGTAGTTGCGGATGCTTGCAATAGAGGTTAATCATAAGTGGGATGCTTGTTCAAGTAAGAACAACACCCAAGCACCGGTCCACCCACATATCAAATTATCAAAGTACCGAATGCGAATCATATGAACGTGATGAAAACTAGCTTGACGATATTCCCATGTGTCCCCGGGAGTGCTTTTCTCTATATAAGAGTTTGTCCAAGCTTGTCCTTTGCTACAGAAAGGATTGGGCCACCTTGCTGCACTTTATTTACTTTTGTTACTTGTTGCTCGTTACCAATTATCTTATCACAAAACTATCTTTTACCTATTATTTCAGTGCTTGCAGAAAATACCTTGCTGAAAACCGCTTATCATTTCCTTCTGCTCCTCGTTGGGTTCGACACTCTTACTTATCGAAAGGACTATGATAGATCCCCTATACTTGTGGGTCATAAATTCCTTCTTATGTAGCCGACCCCATGTAACCCTAGATCTCTCCGGTGTCTATATAAACCGGAGAGCATAGTCCGGATAGGAGAGACTCATTACCATATTCACAAAGGCCAGACTTCTAGGGTTTAGCCATTACGATCTCGTGGTAGATCAACTCTTGTAACACTCATGTTCATCAAGATCAATCAAGCAGGAAGTAGGGTATTACCTCCATAGAGAGGGCCCGAACCTGGGTAAACATCGTGTCCCCCGTCTCCTGTTACCATCGATCCTAGACGCACAGTTCGGGACCCCCTACCCGAGAGCCGCCGGTTTTGACACCGACATTGGTGCTTTCATTGAGAGTTCCACTGTGCCGTCGACGAAAGGTTTTATGACCCCTTCAATCATCGATGATGACGTTGTCCAGGGAGAAACCTTTCTCCCTGGACAGATCTTCGTATTCGGTGGCTACGTACTGCGGGCCAACTCACTTGGCCATCTAGAGCAGATCGACGGCTACGCCCCTGGCCATCATGTCAGATTTGGAAGCTTGAACTATGCCACGGATACCCGGGGAGGCTCGATCCTCAACGGGTTTGAAACCTTAGCGACCGCTCCCCCTCGTCCCGATGAACATGACTTATATCTGTTATGGATTACGTCCAGGAGATGGATCATGTTGCTGCAATGGCTCGAGAACCGAAGTAGATCGTGCCTTCTGAGGCCACAAGGTCCGCGGCATTGGAGCCGCACACGGACTTGACATCCTGCAATGTTTGCGTCAACGGAACTCCGGACTCGTCTCCGGCTATACATTCCGGATCAGGTGCGCCTGCGGACATCGAGCTGGATCGGTTATCGATTTTCAAATTTAGCGCCGCAGACACCTTCCAGCACTCACCTTTGGGTAACATACTAAACTCTTTAAAAAACTTGTCCTTGGAGGAAGACCCACAGCCGAACTATGTTCGGTTCGAGCTAGGGGCGGACGATGAGGAATTTTGCTTCCCACCCGCCACCCACTTTATAGCCACCGTCGATGACTTAAGCGACGTGCTTGACTATGGCTCCGAAGACATCGACGATATGGACGACGATGCTGACAAGGAGCAAGGCTAAGACCCGCCATTTACTGGACGTTGGACGACCACCTCTTCGTACGACGTATACATGGTTGATACACCTAAAGGATCTGGCGACGACAAAGAAGAGCCAGACGCGAATAAACCCTCTGAGACACAGTCCAAGCGCCGGCGCCCCAAGCGCCGCTCTAAGCCTCGTCGCTCAAAAGATAGCAACACTGGCAACAGAGAAAATAGTACTCCGGGCGACACCGAAAACAACGAAGACCCTGTCCGAGCTACATCCGAACAGGAGGAACAGGACAACTGGCAAGATAACCCTGATGAACAGGCCATAGAAGATGACTCGGAGGACGATAGTTACCGTCCACCCTCCAAGGAGGAGACAAGCCTCGGCAACGAAGACTTCGTCGTGCCTGAGGATCCTCTGGAGCAGGAGCGCTTTAAGCTTTAGCTCATAGCCACCGCAATGAGCTAGAAAAAGAAACAGCAGCAGCTTCAAGCTGAACAAGATCTGCTCATCGACAGATGGACTGATGTCCTGACAGCCGAAGAATACGGCCTCAAGCGCCCAACCAAGAGCTACCCGAAACACAGACTGCTACCTCAATTCAATGAGGAAGCACCGGTGCACACATCTCCCTCGTGTAATGCGAAACGACCACCACGTGGTCGAGACAGGACGGCCGACCGGCCACCCTGCGGTCGGGATAAAGCGGCAACTCAGGCCGAACAGCAGCCTGTCCCACCACCCCGTAAAAATAGAGACCGAAGAGTCTGGGGTCACACGTACGACCTCCGGCAGACACTGGACAGTAGAGCAGGACATACAAGATCGATCTACGGATCACGGGGACGTGCCTCGAGGCACGACGACGGCTACCTATTCGGACGTGACACACCTAACCACGCCCGGGCCGAATGCCGCAGACGGACTCCATCAGAGCTCCCCCATGATGCGGCTCCCTATAGAGGTGCCTCACACCCTCTCTGCTTCAGAGACGAGGTGCTGGATCACGAATTCCTCGAGGGGTTCAAGCCTGTCAACATAGAATATTACGACGGCACAATCGATCCTGCAGTATGGATCGAGGATTTTATTCTCCATATCCATATGGCTCGAGGAGATGACCTCCACGCCATCAAATACCTCCCATTAAAGCTCAAAGGACCAGCTCGACACTGGTTAAATAGCCTGCCTGAGAATTCCATCGGCAGCTGGGAGGACTTGGAAGAGGCTTTCCTTGATAACTTCCAAGGAACTTATGTCCGGCCACCAGATGCCGATGACTTAAGCCACATAGTTCAACAACCTGCAGAATCAGCCAGAAAATTCTGGACTAGGTTCCTAACCAAAAAGAACCAGATCGTTGACTGTCCGGATGCCGAGGCCCTAGCAGCCTTCAAACACAGCATCCGTGATGAATGGCTAGCACGCCACCTCGGCCAAGAAAAGCCGAAGTCTATGGCAGCCCTTACGGCACTCATGACTCGCTTTTGCGCGGGTGAGGACAGCTGGCTGGCTCGTAGCAAAAACACAGACAGCGAGGCAGGCCTCACCGAGGCCAAGAACAACACCGGCAAGCTCCGGCGCAATAGACACAAACACCGAAGCAATGGCGACAACTCCGATGACACCACAGTCAATGCCGGATTCAGTGGCTCCAAGTCCGGCCAACGGAAGAAGCCCTACAAAAGAAACAACAAAGGACCTTCCAGCCTGGACTGCATACTCGACCGTCCGTGCCAAATTCACGACACCCCGGATAAGCAAGCCAATCATACCAACAGGGATTGTTGGGTCTTCAAGCAGGTTGGCAAGTTAAATGCCGAAAACAAAGAAAAGGGATCACAAAGTGAGGACGAGGACGAAGAGCCCCGACGGTCGAACAATGGGGGGAAGAAGAAATTTCCCCCTCAAGTCAAAACGGCGAACATGATATATGCTATGCACATCCCCAAAAGGGAGCGTAACCGAGCACTTCTACACGGTAGAGCCAGTCGCCCCAAAATTAAATCCGTGGTCATCATTCCTGATCACCTTCGATCGTCGAGATCACCCAACTAGTATCTGCCATGGCGGTTCAGCCGCACTAGTCCTCGACCCAATTATTGACGGGTTTCACCTAACACGAGTCCTGATGGACGGTGGTAGTAGCCTCAACCTGCTTTATCAGGACACAGTGCGGAAGATGGGCATTAACCCCTCACAAATCAAACCAACAAAGACTACCTTTAAAGGAGTCATACCAGGCATAGAGGCCCGCTGCACGGGCTCAATCACGCTGGAGGTGGTCTTCGGTTCTCCGGACAACTTCCAAAGTGAAGAGTTAATCTTCGATATCGTCCCCTTCCGCAGCGGCTATCACGCACTGCTCGGACGAACCGCGTTTGCTAGATTCAACGAAGTGCCACACTATGCTTATCTCAAGCTCAAGATGCCTGGTCCACGTGGCGTCATAACAGTCAATGGAAATACGGAACGCTCCCTCCGAACAGAGGAGCACACCGCCGCCCTAGCAGCAGAAGTACAGAGCGGCCTTCTCAAGCAGCACCATAGCATGGCTGTCGAGCCCTCGGACATAATTAAGAGGTTCCGGACTACACTGCAACAGGATGGCGCGGCTCGTCACGAGCTCGACTAGCAACTCGGCCTCCGTCCCAGTCCCAATGAGGTAGTGGCATTCGTACCACACGAAATCCCATGGACATCGACGGAGCCACAAGATAACCCGAGTTCTACAGTTCAGCCAGACCGATCCCGGACACACATACTTTTACCTTTTTTTCTTGTTTCAGGTTCCTTTTTCCGCAGGCCTGATCGCAAGTCCTTTAGAAGGATTGGCATACAACGGAGGCAAGCAGCACAGGTGTGTAGGGTAACCTCCATACGTTCTTCTTGACGGTATTCATACTTATTTCTCAGGACCCGCTGATACGTCTCCAACGTATCTATAATTTTTGATTGCTCCATGCTATATTATCTACTTTTTGGACTATATTGGGCTTTATTTTCCACTTTTATATTATTTTGGGACTAACCTATTAACCGAAGGCCCAGCCCAGAATTGTTGTTTTTTGCCTATTTCAGTATTTTGGAGAAACAGAATATCAAACGGAGTCCAAACAGAATGAAACCTTCGGGAACGTGATTTTCTCACTGAACGTGATCCAGGAGACTTGGACCCTACTCCAAGGAACAAAAGAGGCGGTCACGAGGGTGGGGGCGCACCCACCCCCCTAGGGCGCCCCCTACCTCGTGGGCCCCCTGTTGCTCCACCGACGTACTCCTTCCTCCTATATATACCTACGTACCCCCAAACGATCAGATACAGAGCCAAAAACCTAATTCCACCGCCGCAACTTTCTGTATCCACGAGATCCCATCATGGGGCCTGTTCCGGAGCTCCGCCAGAGAGGGCCATCATCACGGAGGGCTTCTACATCATCATAGCCTCTTCGATGAAGTGTGAGTAGTTTACCTCAGACCTACGGGTCCATAGTTATTAGCTAGATGGCTTCTTCTCTCTTTTTGGATCTCAATACAATGTTCTCCCCTCTCTCGTGGAGATCTATTCGATGTAATCTTCTTTTTGCGGTGTGTTTGTTGAGACAGATGAATTGTGGGTTTATGATCAAGTCTATCTATGAATAATATTTGAATCTTCTCTGAATTCTTTTATGTATGATTGGTTATCTTTGCAAGTCTCTTCGAATTATCAGTTTGGTTTGGCCTACTAGATTGGTTTTTCTTGCCATGGGAGAAGTGCTTAGCTTTGGGTTCAATCTTGCGGTGTCCTTTCCCAGTGACCGAAGGGGTAGCAAGGCACGTATTGTATTGTTGCCATCGAGGATAACAAGATGGGGGTTTTACCATATTGCATGAAACTATCCCTCTACATCATGTCATCTTGCTTAAGGTGTTACTCTGTTTTTAACTTAATACTCTAGATGCATGCTGGATAGCGGTCGATGAGTGGAGTAATAGTAGTAGATGCAGGCAGGAGTCGGTCTACTTGTCTCGGACGTGATGCCTATATACATGATCATACCTAGATATTCTCATAACTATGCTCAATTCTGTCAATTGCTCAACAGTAATTTGTTCACCCACCGTAGAATACTTATGCTCTTAAGAGAAGCCACTAGTGAAACCTATGGCCCCCGGGTCTATTTTCCTCATATTAATCTCCATCACTTTAATCTTGCTTGCTTTTTACTTTGCCTTTTTTACTTTTCACTTTGCATCTCTATAACAAAAATACCAAAAATATTATCTATCATCTCTCTCAGATCTCACCCCTGTAAGTGACCGTAAAGGGATTGACAACCCCTAATCGCGTTGGTTGCGTGGAGCTATTGTTTTTGTGCAGGTATGAGGGACTTGAGCGTAGCCTACTACTGGATTGATACCTTGGTTCTCAAAAACCGAGGGAAATACTTACGCTACTTTGTTGGATCATCCTCTCCTCTTCGGGGAAATCCAACGCAGTTCTCAAGAGGTAGCAAGAAGAATTTCTGGCGCCGTTACCGGGGAGTCTACGCAAAAGTCAACATACCAAGTACCCATCACAATCCCTATCTCCCGCATTACATTAGTTGCCATTTGCCTCTCGTTTTCCTCTCCCCCACTTCACCCTTGCCGTTTTATTCGCCCTCTCTTTTCCGTTCGCCTTTTTCTCGTTCGCCTTTTTGCTTGCTCGTGTGTTGGATTGCTTGTTTGTCGCGATGGCTCAAGATACTACCAAATTGTGTGACTTCACCAATACCAACAATAATGATTTCCATAGCACTTCAATTGCTCCTCTTGCCAATACTGAATCTTGTGAAATCAATACTGCTTTGTTGAATCTTATTATGAAAGATCAATTCGCTGGCCTTCCTAGTGAAGATGTCGCTACTCATCTGAATAGCTTCGTTGATTTATGTGATATGCAAAAGAAGAAAGATGTCGATAATGATATTGTTAAATTGAAGCTATTTCCTTTTTCGCTTAGAGATCGTGCTAAAGCTTGGCTTTCGTCTTTGCCTAAAAATAGTATTGATTCTTGGAACAAGTGCAAAGATGCTTTTATCTCTAAGTATTTCCCTCCCGCTAAGATCATCTTGCTTAGAAATGACATTATGATTTTAAGCAACTTGATCATGAACATGTTGCACAAGCTTGGGAGAGAATGAAATTAATGATACGTAATTGCCCTACTCATGGTTTAAACTTGTGGGTGATTATACAAAAAATTTATGCCGGATTGAATTTTGCTTCTAGAAATCTTCTAGATTCGGCCGCGGGAGGCACTTTTATGGAAATCACTTTAGGAGATGCTACTAAACTCCTAGATAATATTATGGTTAATTATTCTCAATGGCACACTGAAAGATCCACTAATAAGAAAGTGCATGCGATAGAAGAAATCAATGTTTTGAGTGGAAAGATGGATGA
This sequence comes from Aegilops umbellulata, assembly GCA_032464435.1. Taxonomy (NCBI): domain Eukaryota; kingdom Viridiplantae; phylum Streptophyta; class Magnoliopsida; order Poales; family Poaceae; genus Aegilops; species Aegilops umbellulata. Next base: position 297,042,446 of record CP136060.1, read on the forward strand.
ACTTATGAAATTATTTGCTACTAAGAGTGTTTCTTCTGATCCTAATGATATGCCTTTGTCTACTTTGATTGAGAATAATAATGAATCTATGGATGTGAATTTTGTTGGTAGGAATAATTTTGGTAACAATGCATATAGAGGGAATTTTAATCCTAGGCCTTATCCTAGTAATCCTTCTAATAATTATGGAAATTCCTACAACAACTCTTATGGAAATTTTAATAAGATGCCCTCTGAATTTTAGAATAGTGTTAAAGAGTTTATGAATTCACAAAAGAATTTTAATGCTTTGCTTGAAGAGAAACTGCTTAAAGTTGATGATTTGGCTAGGAAGGTTGATAGAATTTATCTTGAGGTTGATTCTTTAAAGCTTATATCTATTCCTCCTAAGCATGATATCAATGAGTCTCTCAAAGCCATGAGAATTTCCATTGATGAGTGCAAGGAAAGAACCGCTAGGATGCGTGCTACGAAAGATGCCTTTATTAAAGCGTGTTCTTCCAATTCCTATGAAAATCAAGATGAAGATCTAAAAGTTATTGATGCGTCTCCCATTAAATCTTTGTTTTGCAATATGAATCTTGATGAAACTGAATATGATCTTCCTTTACCTAGAAGGTGTTCCAAAAATTCAGAGTATTTAGATCTTGATGATGAAATTGATAAACGTGGGATTGAAAGAAGTAAAACCCTAGATGTTGCTAAACCCACTATATTGGATTTCAAGGAATTTAATTATGAAAGTTGCTCTTTAGTTGATTGTATTTCCTTGTTGCAATCTATGCTAAATTCTCCTCATGCTTATAGTCAAAACAAAGCCTTCACCGAACATATCGTTGATGCCTTGATGCAATCTTATGAAGAAAAACTTGATTTGAAAGTTTCTATCCCTAGAAAACTTTATGATGAGTGGGAACCTACTATTAAAATTAAAATTAAAGATTATGAGTTCTATGCTTTGTGTGATTTGGGTGCTAGTGTCTCCACTATTCCCAAGACTTTGCGTGATTTGCTAGATTTCTGTGATTTTGGTGATTGCTCTCTAAACTTGCATCTTGCGGATTCCACTATTAAAAAACCTATGGGAAGAATTAATGATGTTCTTATTGTTGCAAATAGGAATTATGTGCCCGTAGATTTTATTGTTCTTGATATAGATTGCAATCCTTCTTGCCCTATGATTCTTGGTAGACCCTTCCTTAGAACGGTTGGTGCAATTATTGATATGAAGGAAGGGAATATTAGATTTTAATTTCCATTAAAGAAGGGCATGGAACACTTTCCTAGAAAGAAAATAAAATTGCCATATGAATCTATCATGAGAGCCACTTATGGATTGCCTACCAAAGATGGCAATACCTAGATCTATCCTCGCTTTTATGCCTAGCTAGGGGCGTTAAACGATAGCGCTTGTTGGGAGGCAACCCAATTTTATTTTAGTTTTTTTGTTTTTTCTTCTGTTTAGGAATAAATAATTCATCTACCTTCTGTTTAGATGTGGTTTTGTGTTTTAATTAGTGTTTGTGCCAAGTTAGACCTATAGGATCTTCTTGGATGATAGTTATTTGATCTTGCTGTAATTTCCAGAATCTTTCTGTTCACGAAAACAATTGTTAAAAATCACCAGAACGTGACAAAATACTTATTCCAATTGCTGCTGATCAATAAACAAATTGTCTAGGTCATACTATTTTTGTAGATGTTTTGGAGTTCCAGAAGTTTGCGTTAGTTACAAATTACTACAGACTATTCTGTTTTTGACAGATTCTGTTTTTCGTGTGTTGTTTACTTATTTTGATGAATCTATGGTTAGTAAAATAGTTTATAATCCATAGAGAAGTTGGAATACAGTAGGTTTAACACCAATATAAATAAAGAATGAGTTCATTATAGTACCTTTAAGTGGTCTTTTGTTTTCTTTTGCTAACGGAGCTCACGAGATTTCTATTGAGTTTTGCGTTGTGAAGTTTTCAAGTTTTGGGTGAAATCTTTTGATGGATTATGGAACAAGGACTGGAAAGAGCCTAATCTTAGGGATGCCCATGGAACCCCCAAGATAATCCAAGGACACCAAAAAGTCAAAGCTTGGGAATGCCCCGGAAGGCATCCCCTCTTTCGTCTACTTCCATCGATAATTTTACTTGGAGCTATATTTTTATTCACCACATGATATGTGTTTTGCTTGGAGCGTCATGTAGTATTTGTGTCTTTGTTTGTTAGTGTGCCACAATCATCCTTTTTGTACACACCTTTTGAGAGAGCCATATATGAATTAGAATTTTATAGAATACTCTATGTGCTTCACTTATATCTTTTGAGCCTTATAATTTTGCTCTATGTGCTTCACTTAGATCTTTTAGAGCACGGTGGTGGATTTGTTTTAAAGAAACTATTGATCTCTCATACTTCACTTAGATCATTTTGAGAGTCGTTAATAGCATGGTAATTTGCTTAATATTAATATGCTTGGTATTCAAGATTTGTGAAACTTTCTTTTGAGTGCGTTGAATACTAAGAAAAGATTGAAGCTTGATAATTGTTTTGAGATATGAAGATGGTGATATTAGAGTCATGCTAGTTGATTAGTTGTGAATTTAAAGAATACTTGCATTGAAGTTTGTGATTCCCGTAGCATGCACGTATGGTGAACCGTTATGTGATGAAGTCGGAGCATGATTTATTTATTGATTGTCTTCCTTAAGAGTGGCGGTCGGGGACGAGCGATGGTCTTTTCCTACCAATCTATCACCCTAGGAGCATGCGCGTAATACTTTGCTTTGATAACTTCTAGATTTTTGCAATAAGTATATGAGTTCTTTATGACTAATGTTGAGTCCATGGATTATACACACTTTTTCCTTCCTTCCACCATTGCTAGCCTCTCTAATACCGCGCACTTTCGCCGGTATCATACACCCACCATATGTATTCCTCAAAACAGCCACCATACCTACCTATCATGGCATTTTCATAGCCATTCCGAGATATATTGCCATGCAACTTTCCACCGTTCCGTTTATTATGACATGCTCCATCATTGTCGTATTGCTAGCATGATCATGTAGTTGAAATCGTATTTGTGGCAAAGCCACCGTTCATAATTCTTTCATACATGTCACTCTTGATTCATTGCATATCCCGGTACACCACCGGAGGCATTCATATAGAGTCATATTTTGTTCTAAGAATCGAGTTGTAATTGTTGAGTTGTAAGAAAAATAAAAGTGTGATGATCATCATTTTTAGAGCATTGTCCCAAGTGAGGAAAGGATGATGGAGACTATGATTCCGCCACAAGTCGGGATGAGACTCCGGACGAAAAATAAAAATAAATAAGAAAAGAGGCCATAAAAAAAGAGAAAAGGCCCAAATAAAAAAATAAGAGAAAAAGAGAGAAGGGACAATGTTACTATCCTTTTACCACACTTGTGCTTCAAAGTAGCACCATGATCTTCATGATAGAAAGTCTCCTATGATATCACTTTCATTTACTAGTGGGAATTTTTCATTATAGAACTTGGCTTGTATATTCCAATGATGGGCTTCCTCAAAATGCCCTAGGTCTTCATGAGCAAGCGAGTTGGATGCACACCCACTTAGTTTCTTTTGTTGAGCTTTCATATACTTATAGCTCTAGTGCATCCGTTGCATGGCACCTACTCACTCACATTGATATCTATTAATGGGCATCTCCATAGCCCGTTGATACGCCTAGTTGATGTGAGAACTATCTTCCCCTCTTTTTGTCTTCTCCACAACCACCATTCTATTCCACATATAGTGCTATATCCATGGCTCACGCTCATGTATTGCGCGAAGATTAAAAAAGTTTTAAAAATGTTAAAGTATGAAACAATTGCTTGGCTTGTCATCGGGGTTGTGCATGATTTAAATACTTTGTGTGGTGAAGATAGAGCATAGCCAGACTATATGATTTTGTAGGGATAACTTTCTTTGGCCATGTTATTTTGAGAAGACATAATTGCTTTGTCAGTATGCTTGAAGTATTATTATTTTTATGTCAATATGAACTTTTGTCTTGAATCTTTTGAATCTGAATATTCATACCACAATTAAGAAGATTTGCATTGAAACTATGCCAAGTAGCACTCGGCATAAAAAATTCTCTTTTTATCATTTACCTACTCGAGGACGAGCAGGAATTAAGCTTGGGGATGCCTGATACGTCTCCAACGTATCTATAATTTTTTATTGCTCCATGCTATATTATCTACTGTTTTGGACTATATTGGGCTTTATTTTCCACTTTTATATTATTTTTGAGACTAACCTATTAACCGGAGGCCCAGCCCAGAATTGCTGTTTTTTGCCTATTTCAGTATTTTGGAGAAACAGAATATCAAATGGAGTCCAAACGGAATGAAACCTTCGGGAACGTGATTTTCTCACCGAACGTGATCCTGGAGACTTGGACCCTACTCCAAGGAACAAACGAGGCGGTCACGACGGTGGGGGCGCACCCACCCCCCTAGGGCGCGCCCCTGCCTCGTGGGCCCCCTGTTGCTCCACCGACGTACTCCTTCCTCCTATATATACCTACGTAGCCCCAAACGATCAGATACGGAGCCAAAAACCTAATTCCACCGCTGCAACTTTCTGTATCCACGAGATCCCATCTTGGGGCCTGTTCCGGAGCTCCGCCCGAGAGGGCCATCATCACGGAGGGCTTCTACATCATCATAGCCTCTTCGATGAAGTGTGGGTAGTTTACCTCAGACCTACGGGTCCATAGTTATTAGCTAGATGGCTTCTTCTCTCTTTTTGGATCTCAATACAATGTTCTCCCCCTCTCTCGTGGAGATCTATTCGATGTAATCTTCTTTTTGCGGTGTGTTTGTTGAGACCGATGAATTGTGGGTTTATGATCAAGTCTATCTATGAATAATATTTGAATCTTCTCTGAATTCTTTTACGTATGATTGGTTATCTTTGCAAGTCTCTTCGAATTATCAGTTTGGTTTGGCCTACTAGATTGGTTTTTCTTGCCATGGGAGAAGTGCTTAGCTTTGGGTTCAATCTTGCGGTGTCCTTTCCCAGTGACAGAAGGGGCAGCAAGGCACGTATTGTATTGTTGCCATCGAGGATAATAAGATGAGGTTTTTATCATATTGCATGAAACTATCCCTCTACATCATGTCATCTTGCTTAAGGCGTTACTCTTTTTTTAACTTAATACTCTAGATGCATGCTGGATAGCGGTCGATGAGTGGAGTAATAGTAGTAGATGCAGGCAGGAGTCGGTCTACCTGTCTCGGACGTGATGCCTATATACATGATCATACCTAGATATTCTCATATCTATGCTCAATTCTATCAATTGCTCAACAATAATTTGTTCACCCACCGTAGAATACTTATGCTCTTAAGAGAAGCCACTAGTGAAACCTATGGCCCCCGGGTCTATTTTCCTCATATTAATCTCCATCACTTTAATCTTGCTTGCTTTTTACTTTGCCTTTTTTACTTTTCACTTTGCATCTCTATACCAAAAATACAAAAATATTATCTATCATCTCTATCAGATCTCACCCCCGTAAGTGACCGTGAAGGGATTGACAACCCCTAATCGCGTTGGTTGCGTGGAGCTATTGTTTTTGTGCATGTACGAGGGACTTGAGCGTAGCCTCCTACTGGGTTGATACCTTGGTTCTCAAAAACTGAGGGAAATACTTATGCTACTTTGCCGCATCATCCTCTCCTCTTCGGGGAAATCCAACACAGCGCTCAAGAGGTAGCACCCGCACGCTGCGCCCTATTGATTCCGACATGTTAAATAGCCCGGATACTTCTCGCACCATCTGTACAAGATACGCCTTGACGTATCCATCCAGTTATAATAAAAATGGTTCGTGGCCCAGTTTCTGTGGTTTTCGCTTCTTACTTCATTTTATTTCGATCTGCTTATTGGCTGCATCAGTACTGTTTTGTACGTTTCTTATTCGCCAGGGGCTACTTGTCGCCCCACAATATGGCAGCAAAGTCCGAACACTTCTTATGTATAAGTTCGGCACCCCGAATTTAGCATTATATGCATTGGCTCCGAATCATGTCTTTGGTCAATAGTTGGGTTGCCCGTCTCATGTGCTTGCTACCCTACGTTCCGCTCTATCAGCTAGGGTAGTAAAGGGAGAACTACTGCGATTGTGCCCTGGCCTTGACCGGATGAGCACCTCAGTAGAGAAAGCCGAAACCTGACTGTCATGATACCGCGAGAGCCGGTCAGCTGTTCGAGGGTTACAAAATCGTTGGAGATTTTTTCCGCGTCATGCGATGGATCGACACTTCCTGATCAGATGCTGACAGCGCCCTGGCTTGGACCAGGGGCTGCGCACTTGCTTAATTATAAAACTCCTATGGCTACGTGAGGGCGTTTAAGCCGTATAGTATGATTGCCTTGTTCGTTGCGCTAAATAACTCCTCCAAAGGACCATATAATTGGATCAAGATTGTTTAGATCCCATCCCAAACACCTCCGTACTACCTACGCGAGGGCAGAAGCCGACGACTGGCCAACCCTCAGATTACAAATAACACGGCCGCACAGGAGGAAACAATTAAAGCATAACAAAATTACATTACAGGCTTTGTTTCCATAATACAATGCGGGGGCAACATGAATAAATTTATTCAAACACAATGTCTTGCGAACATTGAGGTGCCACAAGTCGGGACCCTTCTACGACATCGGCAAAATATCTCTCGGGTGTGCGGTGCTCCTTGCCCTCCGGCGGCCCGCTAGCAACTTCAACGATGTTCATCTTCACCCACCACATCTTGCAACGACCGAAGGCCATACGGGCACCTTCAATACAGTCAGAGCACTTGACGACGTCCAGCCGCGGGCAGGCCTCCACTAGCCGCCTCACGAGTCCGAAGTAGCTGCCGGGCATAGCTTCGGCTGGCCATAGCCGGATCATCACATCCTTCATGGCTAGTTCGGCCACCCGGTGCAGCTCCACCAGCTGCTTCAGCTGATCGGTGAAGGACACGGGACGCTCTGGCGTCGCATACTGCGACCAGAATAGCTTCTCTGTAGAACCTCCTCCTTTGGCTCGGTAGAACTCCGCAGCGTCTGATACACTGCGTGGAAGATCCGCAAAAGCCCCTGGGGAACTCCGAACCCGGGTTAGTAACAGGTACTGCTTCGCCGCATACTTGCTTTGCATCTGAAAAGCCTTACCCGCCGTGATCTTCTTGGCCTCCTGGATCTCCTAGAGGGCGGCCTGGGCCTCATTCCGTGTGATCTCCGCGCTCTGACGAGCCTTGGTGAGTTTGGCCCCTTGAGCCGACGCATCATGCTCCAAGGTCTCACATTTTTTTCACCGCATCCTGGAGCTCCTGCTGGATTTCTTTAACCCGGGCTTTGAGCTTCTTATGGGCAGCTTGCTGCTGGACAGCCTTCTCCTCGGCCTCGCTCAAGGCCTTCCTCAGGGCCTCGACCTCGGTCGCGGCTCCTGCACATATTACAACACTACAGTCAATATACGACGCCTACGCTTTCCGAACACACAACAAGTCATTACTCACCTTGCTTCTCCTGGAGTCGAACCCTAACCTCGCCGAGCTCGTTCTCGGTCCGCTCCAGCCTCTGCCTCAATTCAGAGACTTCGACAGCATGCGAGGTTGCGGCCAACATCGACTCCTGCTTATGCATACATATTACGTTAGTCTCCTGCAACAGAAGATTGATCCTCTGTTCGGTTCTCCTCACCGAACACCGGACAGTGTCTTAGGGGCTACTGACTACATGGGATTTTTCTCTTTTTATGTCACTTACCTCGAAACCTGTCAACAGGTTGCTGCAGGCTTCGTTCAGTCCACTCTTGGCGGACTGAACCTTCTTGATCACCGCACCCATAAGAACACGGTGCTCGTCCATAACAGAGGCACCTCGTAGCGCCTCCATCAGGATATCTGGCGCCCTCGGATGGACGGGAGCCACCGGTGGAAGCGGCGCACCCCCTCCTTCAAAGGGGGTTGCTCGCCCGACTCCGGAGCCATATGGGTCTCCGAAATCGTATTTGGCTGAGGGCCGAACTGGATACAGCCCTCTTCGCCAGTCTCCATGGGGATTGGCTCCCCCGTGTGTCCGGCAGTGGAAGTCTCGCCTTGTGGCGCCTCCCGGACAGCATCCTGGGCTCCTCCCTCCAGAGCGGTCCTCCGGGACAGCACTTCGATGCGTCCCTGGCCCCGGGGGAGTAAGCAGGTGGTGGCGACATGCTCACCACTCTGATGGAGCCAACGAACCTCCAGATGAGGATCGCTGGATAAGGTCACGGGCCGGACTGCAATAGTGTAGTTAACCATGTTAAAATAATAAAGAGAAAGGGCTGGATGTGCGCATGAATAAGCCATGTCACTTACGATGCGGCCTGGGGCTTAGTCGGGGGCGTCGTTCCGGACTACTGTCAACGTCCCACGCGGTATTGACCGCTGGGGCGCCCTTCCCCTTTTTGGGCGCTTTCGCCTCCAGATGCGCCGAGGCCGCCCTCTTTTTCTTCTTCTCCTCGGGAGGAGGGTTGTTTTCCTCCTCCTCCTCCTCCTCCTCCTCCTCCTCCTCTTCCTCGTCATTGTCCTCAGGGACAGAGGAATGGGCTTCGTCATCTTCGGACGTCGCGTTTGAAGTGCCCTTGCGACGGGGGCCACTCTTGGCCCCCTTGGCCTTCTTTTTGGCCTTCTTCTCCGGCGCCTTGTATGGCGCCAGCACCAGCATCTTCGCTAGGCGTGGGATGATCGGTTCTTCGGGCAGCGGAGCCGGACACTGGATCCGCTTCGCCCTCTCCATCCAGTCCTGAGGGAGCAATAATAAAATCTCAGACATCATCCTCAAAACATTTAAGTTGGGGATGCGTCAAAAGTAACATACCTCGCTGGCGGGGTGTTTACAGTCGTGACCACGATCTGAATCCGTGGCCGGCGGTTCCTCGTTGCCCTTAAAGAGCAAATTCCAGGCATCTTCGTGGGTGGTCTCGAAGAGCCTCGCCAGGGTCCGATGCTTCTTCGGGTTGAAGCCCCACAGAGGTCGTCCTCTGCGCTGGCATGGAAGAATCTGGCGAACTAGCATCGCCTGGATCACATCGACGAGCTTGACGTCCTTGGCTATCATGCTCTAGACGTGCGTCTGCAACGCTATCAGCTCATCAGACGAACACCGGTCCGGACTCTTCTCGACCCAAGAGGTGAGCCGCATGGGAGCACCGGAGCGGAATTCGGCAGCCGCAGCCCAGGTGGTGCCACGGGGTTTTGTGATGTAGAACCATTGTCTCTGCCACTCCTTCACTGTCTCCACAAAAGTACCTTTCGGCCAGGAGACGTTGGGCAGCTTGCTAACCATGGCTCCTCTGCACTTTGCGTGCTGGTCGTCCACCACCTTCGGCTTCACGTTGAAGACTTTGAGCCACAGCCCGAAGTGGGGTTGGATGCGGAGGAAGGCCTCGCACACGACGATAAACGTCGAGATGTTGAGGAAGGAATTCGGGGACATATCATGGAAATCTATCCCGTAATAATACATCAGCCCGCGGATGAAGGGGTGGAGTGGAAACCCTAGCTCGCGGAAGAAATGGGGGATGAATACTACCCTCTCTATGGGCTCCGGCGTGGGGACGACTTGTCCCTCGTCCGGCAAATGGTGGGCTATCTCCTTCGCCAAATATCCGGCCACCCGAAGTTCAGTAAAGTCCTCCTCCTTGATGGAGGAGACCATCCACTTGCCCTGACCACCGGATCCGGACATGGTTGCTTGAGTGGAAAGGAGATGAGAACTTGGGCGCTGGAGCTCGAGATCGGAAAGGCAGAGAAAGAGAGAGAGAGAGAGAGAGAGAGAGAGAGAGAGAGAGAGAGAGAGCGTGAGAAGAGGAAGAGGGAATCCTTATCCCCTTATAAACGCAGCAAATATTAAACGCCTCCTCACTCGCCTTAGGATTCGCCTATTTCCAAGGGCTGTATAAACGGCACGGTTGAGTTACCCATGCCCGCATTGATGAGAATCCCACAATAAGGGGACACGATCTCTGCTTCGACAAAACGTGTCAATAGCAACCGCGTCCCGAAACGTGGGATGGCAGATGAAAAACGGTTCGACATTATGGCCGGACAGACGCGATGTCGTGTTGTAAAGAAGCTTTCAACAGATTAGATTCATGCAAATATTATATTCTCTCGGCGGTTGTGTATGGTGTATGTAACAGGTCCGGATACAATCATCGCGTCCGAAGACTATCTTGGAGTTCGGAAAAAGGGGAACCCGCCTTGCAATGCCGAAGACAATCTGCGCGCCGAACTCCTCGTCATTGAAGGCAGGTTCAAGGCCTACTGAGGGAGTCCTGAACTAAGGGGTCCTCGGGCGTCCGACATGTTATCCATTGGGCCGGACTGATGGGTTGTGAAGATACGAAGGCCGAAGACTATACCCGTGTCCGGATTGGACTTTCCTTGGTGTGGAAGGCAAGCTAGGCGACCAACTGTGAACATTCCTTCTTATGTAACCGACCCCATGTAACCCTAGATCTCTCCGGTGTCTATATAAACCGGAGAGCATAGTCTGGATAGGAAAGACTCATTACCATATTCACATAGGCTAGACTTCTAGGGTTTAGCCATTACGATCTCGTGGTAGATCAATTCTTGTAACATTCATATTCATCAAGATCAATCAAGCAGGAAGTAGGGTATTACCTTCATAAAGAGGGCCCGAACCTGGGTAAACATTGTGTCCCCCGTCTCCTGTTACCATCAATTCTAGACGCACAGTTCGGGATCCCCTACCCGAGATCCGCCGGTTTTGACATCGACAAGCACTTCAAACCATCTTGCAAACCGAATTCGGAAACGGTTTCAGTCAGAAACCATGCCAAATACTTCTAGCCTTATGTATCATATTAATGCGACACGGAGACAACAAAAACGTCAATTATAAAAATGTTTAAAAAAATTCACACGACATCCAAACTACAGTTTGCAGTAACAGTAGGCTGCACAGTAACCATAGATTCTCCAAAAATGTCATTTGCACTATAAAATTCCTAGAAGATTAACACAAAGATGGGGCGTTGACTGGGCCATGGAAGGGGCAAATTTACAATTTCTCCCCACCAGTCCAAATCAATTTTTTTTAGTTGAGTTCAAATCCTTCAATCTAACGAACCTTACCCGGGGCATCAATGCTGTCAAGCCAGTGTCAGTAATAATACTATAATCCACCGAGAACAAAGTTTAAACCGAGAAGATAACCACCAGACTGAGCCGGCCGGTGCGGTGCGGTGATGCCCAGACCGGCCCGAGTGCCCCCAGACAGACACTGCCGAATAAATCTGGGCGGGCGCGAGATCCCTTGCCTCCCTCGGACTCCACACCGCCCGCTCGCTGGCTCACCCGCACGCATCACAGATCGGAGATCGCACGCACGCACGCCCGCAGTTGGTGCGTCCTCCTCCTCGCGCTCCCCTTCCCCTTCCCCTTCACTTCAAAGACACCGGCCACTCGGAGCGAACCCGGGCAGGAATCCGGAGAGGGAAGCAAGGTGGAGGAGACTTGCGCCTCACAAAAGTGAGAGCGGCAGCGGGAGGTGGAGGTGGAGTAGAAGCAGGGACCATTAGATTCTTGATGCTGGGCTTGGAAGTTCCTGTGGCGTGATCATGCTTTGCCCGGAGAGCAAACCCGTGTGGCCCTGACCGAGCCTTAGGTGAGACCCAGGCTTAGTGTTGCGGAGAGGGGAAGAGAGAGCCGGAGGGAGGGAGATGACGAGGGGGTTGGGAGCAGGGGACGAGCTGCTGTTCAGGGGCACCATCTCCCGGAAATGGACCTCTCTGCTCTGCCTCAGCAGCTTCTGCGTCGGCCTCATCTTCACCAACAGGTGCACGTCATGCTCCTTCTTCCTCCTCCTCTTCTTCTTCCTCTTCTTCTTCTTCTTTGCCGATCCTGATTTCCTGCGAGTTCGCTTGGATGATTCGTCAAGTTTCGATCGGTCTGACGTTTCTGCATGCAGGTTTGCTTGGACCGCTCAGTCCTTCCTTTTTCTTGCATGCTCATGCCTGGCTCCTATGTCTTGCCTTGAGTTCTTGATGAGCTCCAGTTTGTCATATTAAACTTCTTGCACACACACACACACACAGATACAGAGAGAGAGAGAATAAATTTGCTTCTTCGGCCGCAGCAGCTAACCACGATCATGTCCTAGTGAATGTCTCCGTCTCGAGCAGAGTCCTCTGCAAAATCACCGAATCCTATTGGTTTATTTGACTTGCTGTGATCACTTCACCCCATTTTTTCCAAGGGCCAGGCGAGTACTACCCAGTACCCACCCACAAGGGGCCGACCACCAATACTATAGCTGCTGTACTCCTCTCTCTGTCTGCACGACTGTTGCTGTGGCGTACTCTCGCCGGAGTCGTGAGTGTGGAATTCTGGGCGCCTGTACCCCGCTGCGTACTTCACTGGCGGATGAGACGCTTCTTTATGTCTGAAGATCTTGCATCGCAAGCAGGTCACAGGGCCATTAAACGCGAACTACCCGCCCAGCATCTGCTACCAGTCTACCTGTCGCCGACAACATAGTGGTTTGGTTTCTGTTGCCCCGGCCCCACCACCCAGATCACTAGTGGTTTGTCTAAGTGGTAAAAGTATAATCACTTTCACCTTTTGGGGTACTTCATCCGATAAAAAATTCGACAGTAAAATCACTTCCAGTGTTTCGCAGTACTGCTTAGCTGATCACAAACAGCCATACTTTTCTTCCATTTTTCTATCTAGTATTTCTATTGTTTAGGCTGTTGCTGTCGCAAATGGCTCTGTTCGGCACTGTAAATTTAAATTTGTTGGCTGACGCAGGATGTGGACCGTCCCGGAACCCAAAGAGATCATCAGGAGGTCGGCCCTCGAATTGGACAGAATGAATCTCGTCTCTTCTAGTGATTGTGCGCTCAAAACTGTAAGCATATATCCTTCCACTTATTATAGTATCTGATTGCCGACTTCCGCTGAGCGATCTGATCACTAATCCCTCCTTTCTTTTGAAAATACAATAGATTAATAACGAGCCAAAAGACGATTTTGGGCAGGTCCAAAGAACTGAAGATGCTATACAGTAAGCAGACCAAGTGTTGAACCAGTACAACGTTTTCATTCCACTTACTGATTCTGACGCCACACTGGAGTGTCGGGTGGAGACTTACAGCACCTCCTTCTGTGATCAGGTCACTGGACAAAACAATATCGAACTTAGAAATGGAGCTAGCCTCGGCCAAGGCGACGCAGGACTCTATCCTCAATGGCGGCGTGCCGTCGTCGGAACCGACGGTGAAACGGAAGTACTTCATGGTCATCGGCATCAACACCGCGTTCAGCAGCCGGAAGCGGCGAGATTCAGTTCGTGCCACATGGATGCCTCAAGGTTTTGCAGTTTCTTGTTCCTGCCTTAAGATACTTCACTTTTCTTCCTACCTGCCTCAGCGCCGACCTTGTGTCCCTGACCTGTTTTTGCTGGATTTACTGCAGGGGAGAAAAGAAGGAAGATGGAAGAGGAGAAGGGCATTATCGTCCGTTTCGTCATAGGTCATAGGTTAGTTCATCATGCATTGCCTTTATAAAAAAGAAACAGTACACTTTGACATTTTGTATGGTTAATCCAACTATAAATTCAGATTACTGACATCTGGAACTTGCCTTTTCCAGTGCAACATCTGGTGGGATACTAGATAGAGCAATTGACGCAGAAGACAGAGAGCATGGCGACTTCTTGAGGCTGGTAACTTGACTTCCTTTGGACGCACAATATAGTACTGCATTGATGATTGCATCTAATTGTGAAGTAGTATTAACAGTCACTCATACTGTCATGCAGGACCACGTTGAAGGGTACCTGGAACTCGCAGCAAAGACGAAATCCTACTTCGCCAAAGCCGTGTCCACGTGGGATGCAGAGTACTTCGTCAAGGTGGACGATGATGTGCATGTAAACATAGGTTCGTACTGCATCATTACAGATCTTGGGGGTCCAAAATATACCAGTACACTGTTTATTTAAATGAAGCTGTCTCGCTAGTGTGTACTGACGAGATTCGACCATATACATTGCAGCAACTCTTGGAGGCATATTGGCCAGGCATCGTTCCAAGCCCCGAGCTTACATCGGCTGCATGAAATCAGGCCCGGTCCTCGCTCAGGAGTAAGCTCACTTGCCACTGCTACGACGCCTTTCTTCTTGGTTCCCTTGCAACAAACAGCTGCTGAAGCCAAGTTATTGGCCGTTTCAGGGGCGTAAAATACCATGAGCCTGAGTACTGGAAATTCGGCGAATGGGGAAACAAGTACTTCCGGCACGCGAGCGGTCAGCTGTACGCCATCTCCAAGGATCTAGCCTCCTACATATCAATTAACCAGTAAGCAAATGTTAAGAATGTTTTTTGTGTTCCCTTGTGCCGACTGACTGAATTTTCTACGCACAAGTCAACACCTGCCCATCGCATCGCTGACCATATATAACCTAACCGTGATCATTGGATGGCGACATTTCAGGCATGTTCTCCACAAATATGCCAACGAGGACGTGTCGATAGGGGCATGGTTCATCGGAGTGGACGCCGAGCACGTCGACGATCGCCGGCTCTGCTGCGGCACGCATCCAGGTGACCCTTGGTTCTGAATTGCTTCCTCTTTGATGAAATTCGTCGGTGTTAAACATGCCAGTCAGCTACCACCTGTATGTAGCTGCTGATCAATATTTTAGCATTACAGCATAGTCGACCTGTATGCAATCATTTCGCAAGGCAGCGTAAGTATACTTTAATGTGTATGTAGTTCGGATCTGGAGCGGTTGCCAGTCAACTTCAGTAAGTAGGTGCGGTATCAGCTGTCATAAGCATGTGCTTCTCGACGTTGTTAAGAGTTCGTCATGTGCCATCACTCTTTTAGGACACTAGACATCTCATCTTTCCTTCTCCATTTTTCTTTTAAAGAAGAAGGGCGCCTCTTCGTCTGAAAGTGTCACCGTCCCTTCTGAATGACTGACAGTTCACATCTGTAAATCATTTTTTCACTGAGATTTTGGAATATATTTGAGCTGATCTTTCTTGTCACAATTGTGCAGAATGTGAGCGGAAGGCTCAGGCGGGGAGCGTGTGCGCCGCGTCGTTCGACTGGAGCTGCAGCGGCATCTGCAAGTCGGCGGATCGGATCAAGGAGGTCCATCGGCGCTGCGGCGAGAGTGCGAACGCCATCTGGAACGCGACCTTCTAAACTGAAGATTCTCCAGGCTTAAAGCTGCTGAAAGAAGAAAGGCACGCAATATATATCCACATACACAATTCATGCTTTAACGGAGGGTGGCCGGATATCATAAGGATTAACCGGAGTACGTCAAGATGGTGGATGAAAGAAAATTCGTTAGTGGCCCATACCAAGAGCGGGAGATGGTTGTACACTCATGTACAAGCACGGCCGACAGCAGGAGTCTTGTTCCTCTTTCTTACGTTCATTGTTTTTTCGCTTAATCTTTTAGTGGGTTGATTGACTAGGACTGTATCAGTGTACGTAGGGGAGCTTTTCTGTTTTAGTGCTTGAGAAGATCCCGGAAAATTACTTATAAATACGAGAAGATAGTGGAGAGGGTGATGTGACGATAAAAGAGTGGAAGGAGAGGGAGGTCGACGGGGTTCTCCCCCACCATTCTTGCCAGATGCTCATCTCATCGGTGGTGATGTATGCTATCCAGTAATAACATAATAATAATGTTTTTTGGATTTCCAGTTGGAGGTGTGTGCCAGAGTACCCGTCGGATGGTCTTGCTTTTTTCCTTTCAGAAAATAATATATGGAAACTCTAAATTATTTTGTTGTGGTATTGATCTGATCATTGTAAGGTTTGTTGTGTTGTCACTTCGGGGACATCCGATAAAATTGGAACGTGTTGTATTGGAGTTGTGGCGAGCCTACCTGTAGCCGTGGGATGATCTTCTTGCTTGTTTTCCTTTTGTAAAATACGGAAAGTCTAAATTTTGTTGTTGTTATTGTTCTTTTTTGCAAGGGTAAATTTTGTTGTTGTTGTTATTGTTGTTGTTGTATTGATCTTTCTCCTTTCACTCGTCGCCCCTTCGAGTATCACGTGTCTCTCTCTCTCTCTCTCTCTCTCTCTCTCTCTCTCTCTCTCTCTCTCTCTCTCTCTCCGCGCACACCCACAAGCGCACATTTTAGAGAAATGCTTCATCAAATATATTTTAAACCCCCCTGCCTTCAAACAATTTTTTTAATGCAGTTAAGCGGTACAAAAGCATGTATTGCGAGAAATGAAAATTTCTACATGTTCGCCAATATAATGTTCAATGTGTATTTAAAAAATATCCATCATATTCCTAAAGTGTTCACCATGTATTTAAAGGAACGTTGTGTATTTAAAAAGATGTTATCACGTATTTGAAAAATGTTAATGACGTATTTTCAAAATGACCACCACCTATTCTTTAAAGAAATCATCGAGCTTTAAAAAATCATCACATATTTCAAACCTGTTCACCACATATTTTAAAAAGATTCTTTATATTTTTAAGATGTTTATTGCGTATTTAAAAATGTTCACGAGATAGTTGAAAAAAATGTCCATGTTCTATTTGAAGAAAAATATCCCCTTTTACAATATTAGAAAATCAATATCACATAATTTTAAAATTCTACATGTATTTAGTAAATGTTCACCCCATTTTTTAAACTTCATTATATTTTTCAAATGTTCACCATGTATTTTACAAGTTCATCGTGTATTACAAAAAAATCACCAAGTATTTAAGAAATAGATCATTGTGTATATAAAAAATGTTCATATCATCTATCAAAACAATTCATCGAGTATTCTTAAAGTATTCATCATAATATTAAATTGTCAATAGCATATTAAAAATGTTCAATGAATATATAACTTCATTGATTATTTGAAAACAATATTCACCAAGTATTACTAAATGGTTCACTGCATAATGCAAAAATGGTCACATCGGATTTAAAAAGGCACATATTTTATTTGAAAAATGGTCACGACATATTTGAAAAATCATGTATTTAGGAAATTTGTATAGTGTATCTGTTCATGTAGAAGAATCTTGTAATAAAAAATTCATCACAATACATAAAATTGAGTACACGTGTGAATATATATGCATACAACATGGGGAAAATGTCTGAATTGGAAAAGGAAAAAATACAAGCATATATCAAGATGAGAAGTGAAAACAAAGGGAGAAAGGTTTTTAAAAAGTAAAAGGAAAAATGACCATAAAACTCAAAATAAATATGGGAACAAAAAGGAAAAACAAGGAAGAAAAAAGGGCAAACATGATGAAAACAAAAATAAGGCAAGAAAAAGTAAAAGCTGCCTACGAAAATACTAAGAAACCCGCCTAAACACCGTGCGTGAAATAGAGTTCGGCTTCGAGAGCTCCTTTTTCGGGGGGGGGGGGGGGGGGGGGGGAATATATATATTATGTGTTGCTTATTGCGACTCAATCGCGGGCAAATCCACATGCGCCATGGCTGGGCCAACCAGTTTGGCATGTAGGAGTTGCAGCTGACTATAGTAGAAACCGATCCTCTATTTTCTTTTCTTCTTTTTGTTTATATTTATTTTATTATTATTATGTATTTTCCACAAAACTTGAATATTTATTATTTTCAAAATTGAACATGTTTAAACATTTTTTAACCATTTGTGAACATTCTATGGATGAACGTGCATATTCTTTACAATAAACTGTGAACATTTTTTAAAACTTGTTATTAGTTTTGAAATTTTGGAAACATTTTTGGAAAGAAAACGAGAAGAAGAAAATTGGTACAAACCGAGAGAGAATATAGTAAGAAGGAAAAATGAGAATAGAACCTTCATAAAACCAAAACCAATCTCAAAAAGTGTCTAGTAGGCTGTAGCTAATTAGACTGGAACATATTATATCCAGGTAGGTGTGTGTGTTTTCTTGACGTATGTTGCAAAGAGCGACAAATAGGAAGTACCTTAGCCCCCCACACCTAGAGGCGGATTCACTTACAACTCAAGCAACATATTGGGTCACTTATACTCGGCCCAAATCCAAGCTGTTTGCCCCCACTAATTAAATTTTTACGTTATATTTACAAGCCCATGTACAGAAAATTAAATCAAGACCATCCACCCACCTAGGCATTAAACTAGCATGCCTTTTAGGCCCTGTATAATGCAAGGTGCTTAGAAAAGGTGCTTGAAGAAATAAATCAGGCTTTCCTTAAGCAGCAGTGCTTATTTGTACAGGGTAACGCTTAATTAGGCGTCTCCTCCTGTATAAATAGGCACCGATGCTTAAAAAAAACTCGATTTATTTTTCTAAGCACCTAGCATTGTACAAGTCCTTACGGGACCTCCTAATCACCGCATAGGGCGATGGAAGGCGACCAAGCGCACGCTTGTTTCGGCAGGCCCATCTATTACTCGCTTTCGTCAGAAGTATTGTTCCATCGCCTCACCAAACGCCCCTAGCGGGCTGTCCCAGCAACAGGATTGTTCGTTTCTTACCTCTGTTCATTTATCTCTCTCTTTTTTATTTTATTTTTTCCATTATTCATATTTTCAAAATATTATAAATACAAGTATTCCAAATATTTTTGTAAAGTGTCCATTGTACATTTGAAAAATGCTCATGCAGTATAAAAAATGTTGGTGCATGTCGTAGAATTGTCACGGTAGATGTCTTAGTGTGAGGACTTAGTCGTGAGGCCAACGCATCTACGTGATAGCTTGAGAGGGGTTGATCGAAATCGAGACGCAACACAAGACAAGGGTTTAAATAGCTTCGTGCCCCGGGAAACATCGTTCGGTAACAACCCTACGTGTTGTTTGTGGCTAGGTCTCATTATCATCACGAGGGAGTCGTCGTATCTCTGGCTCTCCTAGTTGTGTCTAGCCTTAACGATTATTCAACCTGTCCCCCTTGGGGTGCCCTGCCCCTCCTTATATAAGTTGAAGGGGCAGGTTACATGTAGAGTCCAACTCGGATAAGACTTAAACTATCCTGACTTCTCTTCACGGGCTTCTCTCCATGGGCTTCTCACCACGGGCTTCTTAACGTCTTGGGCTTCTTAACTCCAGGCGACTCATTTTCATGGCTAAGTACTTGTCGGGTCATAACTGCCTGCCGGCTTACAATCTGGCTTATAACTGTCCGCCGGCTTACAATCTGGCTTATAACTGTCCGCCGGCTTACAATCTGGCTTATAACTGCCGGGTCACCAACGAGTCACCAGGCTCGGGTGGTTTGTCAATGAAACACCAAGTCCTAGCCGGGTCATATCTCCGGCCAGGTCATACTGCGGGGTATATCCCCGACATTAGCCCCTAGTTTAATTTGGATTTATCCATGTTAAACTGATCCTGCAAATTAAACACAAGAACAAATTTGACAGGTTGTGCTCCGGGTTTAAAAATTCTCGTAAGCCGGCACCTGATCATCCTTAACACCAATTGTCATTTCCTTCTTCTAGAAAATCCGGGTCAATAGGCCAGCTTCATAATCAATTTGGTGACATTGGTTTCTGACAGAAAAATATTGTGAAGAATAATTCATTTGATTCAGCTCCCACGGTTTAACATTGCCAAAATATCCGGTTTGTAAATATTGATAGCACCGGGTCATAATTGTTGCCAACATCAAGCTTGAAAATGTACCTCCCTTATATGCATATTACTTGTAGCCCCCAAGTCTTAAGAAAGGAGCGTAGTAACAGCTTAAGACTTGCTTTAATATAAATGTTGCAACCTTGAAGAAATCCAAGTTGTTCATCTCAGTTAATAGTCAAAACAGAATATCCCACATATGTAGCCCCCAAGTGCCGGGTTGTCATGCTTGCAGCAACCTGGGACTTGTAATTGCCTTATGCTCATAAAAACTTTCAACCAGTGTAGCCCCCAAGGGCCGAGTCATTATGCAATAATGAGCAGGGACTTTGTATATTCTTCAATAAAAATATCATCATATGATGTAACCCCCACCATGGGGCTCGAACCCACGTCCATAAGGTAAGAGCTTTGTACTCTGCTAACTAAGTAGTGGACCCTTTAATATAATGGGTTAAGGCTTGTGTACCTTGAATTTTTTTACAAGAGCAGTTGGTAGCCCCCAAGGGCCGGCTCATTATGATGTAATGAGTCGGGTCTTCAATAAAGTGAGCAAAAAATGACTTTGCATTAGCCCCCAAGTGCCATGGTGCATGCTGGCAGTAACATGGGACTTGCATATTTGATGTAATCTCAACTTGAATAATGTAGCCCCCAAGTGCCGGGTCATAAGCCTGCAGTGACTCGGGACTATTCCTTCCATTGTAGAATAAATCATATCCATTAATAAATAATAGCCATTGCGCTGAAGCGACTTTGATCATAATACTGGTTATTGATAACCATAATAAGAATCCAGCCATGTTGGCTATTCAAGATTTGAATAATATAATCCGGTATGAAAACTGATTCCTGGCATATAAACGAGTATATCCATGCATATATGACGCATGCAATGATGATGCAAATATATGATGATGTATGTGTATGATAACAGAATATAAAATGTCAGCTTTTGAAGCTTGAATCTTACTTCAATGAAACTAGCATGATAGACACTGGAGTATCCTCGCTTTCCGTAAGCCGGCTCTCACATGACCCAATTGATGTTTTAACCTGGATAAGTTCAGGGTCTTGTTTCAAGATTGACTTATTGAGAGTACACGAGGTCGGAGTAGCATCATGCAAAGAAGCATGTTTAACCAAGTTTCAATGAAGGCGGCTTAAAAGCCTGGGTTCATCCTCGCTATCCGTAAGCCGTGCCCTCACATGACAAACCGGCGTTTTAATCTTAACGAGTTCAGGGTCTTGTTTAAAAGATTGACTGTTAAGAGTACGGCGGGTCAATCAGGATTACCTGATGGAGAAGCATCTGGCATACAGGCAGGATAACCCGGAAGGGTTACGTCCTCTTTGGTGAATACACCTTTGTTTGAACAAGATAACCCAGTCAAGTGGGTAGCAACGCTATGTTCTCTTTGGTGAATACACCTATGTTTGAACAGGAAGCCCCCAAATGACATATTCGGTCAAGAGGATAGTAACGCTATGTTCTCTTTGGTGAATACACCTATGTTTGAACATGAAGCCCCCAAGTGATTTGTAATAAGGCGTGTAAGCCGGACCAAGAGGGTAAGCACAGCTATGCTCATTGAGCAAGAAGCCCCCAAGTGATCAATAATATGATAAACCAATAAGGCAGAATACTCATGTTTGAACCGCGCATCATGGCAGCAAGTTCTCTTTGGCAACCTTTAATTTTTTTTCTGAGAGCTCGAACTTGCGAGAGATGGATTCTTTTTGAACCGGATGTTAAACCGGATATTGAGAGCTTCAAAGATTTATGGGAGAGAGATGTCTCTTGAACCGGATTTTGAACCGTAATCTTCATTTTGAGCCAGAAATTTTCTGCCGGCTTTTAAATTTTCATCAATATGGCAGCAGCCTCTGGGACCGGGTTATCTTTCCTTCGACGTCGTGGGGTTTCTTGAATTTGCTGAAACTGGCAAGACTTGCTGAGTCATATCATCATAGCCCCCGAGTCTTAAGACGACTCGAGGAGTTGGCTTGAGATTCTTCATATTTGACCGTGATGTAAACCGACATATAGTTGAACAGCGGAACACTGAAATATGTTGAATCTCAAAGGTTATAAATGACCCTGTCCATTGATCCGTCCGATGTAGGCAAGGGCCATAGTTTGACGGTCTCCTTTGCAATTATGAATTCTGCATAAGAATTTACACAAACGAGAGTAATTGTTCTTGAAGAAAATAAAAATGTATCAATAAGAACTTGATAGGATGGATTTCACCTGATATGTTTTGTGGGGCGAACACGGACACTGGCGTTCAATAATGCTGGATCAGTACGTCTCCTCTAGCTTCCTCTTTTTTATCTATGGAACCACGCCATGCATCGCTAGATGATCTGATCCTTTCTGTCGAATGCTTGACTTTGCTGGATGTACGATCAGCACTCCGAGTTGGAGATAGAACCGTGTGTGAGATACTGGAAATGCATGGGAAGTGAATAGTATATATGCATATGATTAGCACTCTGGTCGCATAATTCATGCACGTAGCGGGTTTTCTCCTTCTTCTCCCCTTTTTTAAAAAAAAACACCTGACCAATTTGACTTTTAGTCAAACCAAGCCCTTCTTGTTCTTTTTCCTTATCCAGATGGGAAAACAACCACGACAGCTAGACATCGTCAGCCGACAAGGTGTAGGGGGCCCTCAAGCAGGGGCGGGTCATCCGCAGAGAGGTTGAACAGGTTGAAACAAAGTGATGCCCGACAACGACAACAATAGGGCCACTTAGCGACTCATAGGCGGCCGTTGCAGAGGCGGCAAGCCGGCTTGAACAGGGATCACGACGGAGACCACAGCAGCGGTGACTCACGGTGGCGGAGCGGCGGCTCGTCGACAGTGGCTACGGCCGGGTCGCACAAATGCAGCCAGTAGGGGCGGCTTGCCCGGGCGCGCGGGCGGCTCGGGCCGGCCGCAGTATGTCCGCTTCCGGGTCGTCGTCTGCTTCTCCCTCTTCTTTTCTTCAGTAGACGGACCAATAGGTAGTAGCTAGCAGCACGTTCCAACGCATTTTACTTGGACAATTTTGAGTGTAGAATTGTATTGAATAATTGTTGATACAATATTGTGCCGGTACAAGAAGTATATATAAGAGCCAGGCCGCACCTGACCTAGCCTTATTACAATCTGAGTAGGAGTCTTAATCCTATTACAAGTTGTATTCTAACATCCCACCGCAGTGTCAACGGTAGGCTCGACAGCGTTGAGACTGAAACGAAAGTGTTGAAATAGAGTAGTCGCCAGGCCTTTAGTAAAGATATCAGCGAACTGAGCAGAAGTAGGCACGTGAAGAACGCGAACTTGACCGAGAGCCACCTTCTCTCAAACAAAATGAATGTCGATCTCAATATGCTTGGTGCGACGGTGTTAAACCGGATTCCCTGACATGTAGACAACTGAAATATTATCACAGTAAACAATGGTAGCTTGCTCAATAGGACGGTCCAGCTCCGACAGCAACTATCGCAACCAAACCATTTCAGCAACCGCATGAGCCACAACGCGGTACTCAGCTTCAGCAGACGAGCGGGAGACCATAACCTGCCTTTTCGAAGACCAAGAAACCAAATTGTTACCAAGAAAAACACAAAATCTGGATGTGGACCTACAAGTATCTGGACAACCAGCCCAGTCTGCATCATAGTAAGCTGTCAAGGAGGTGGGAGAGGAGTTGTTGATATGAAGACCTAAGTCCAGTGTGCCTTTGAGATACCGAAGAATACGTTTGACATGATTGTAGTGTGGAATGCGAGGATCGTGCATGTATAAACAAGCTTGTTGGACAGCAAAAGAAATTTCAGGACGAGTGAGAGTGAGATACTGAAGTGCACCGGTAAGACTACGATAAAGAGAAGGACCGGAGAAAGGATCACCGTCGGCAGAGAGTTTGGAACCTGTATCAACAGGGGTACGGAAAGTTTGACAATCAAGCATACCAGCACGAGAAAGAAGATCTAGAATGTACTGACGTTGAGACAAGAAAAGACTAGAGGAGTCACGGATAACAGCAATACCTAAGAAGTGGTGAAGAAGGCCTAAATCTGTCATAGAGAATTCGTGGCGAAGAAGAGAGATAATATGATCTAAAAATTATTGTGAGGAAGCTATGAGGATAATATCATCAACATATAAAAGAAGGTAAGCAGTGTTGGTGTTGTGATGAAAGGTGAAGAGTGAAGTGTCAGAACGGGAAGGGGTAAAACCGATGGTTTGAGCATAAGTAGAAAAGCGTTGGAACCAGGCACGTGGTGCTTGTTTAAGACCATAAAGAGATTTGTTAAGAAGACAAACATGATTAGTGTAGGAGGAATGTTCGAAGCCAAGAGGTTGTTGACAATAGACTGTTTCTTGAAGAGAGCCATGAAGAAAAGCATTTTTGACATCTAGTTATGAATTGGCCAGGAAGAAGAGACGGCGATGCTAAGGACAATACGAATAGTGTTGGGCTTGACAACTGGAGAGAAAGTCTCATCATAATCGATGTCGTGTTGCTGAGAGTAACCACGGCATACCCATCGAGCCTTATAACATGCAAGACTCCCATCATAATTAAATTTATAGAGAAAAACCCAGTTTCCCGAAACGATATTTGTATTGGAAGGATGAGGAACTAACTGCCACGTGTTATTCTGCAGAAGGGCATCATATTCCATCTTTCATAGATGCGGCCCAATTAGGATCAAGGAGAGCTGATTTGTAAGATTTGGGTAGAGAGGAAGGAGATATAGATGCATGAAGATTGAGAGGATCTTTTGCAGGTAAACGAAACCCGTACTTGGCACGTGTGCACATGGTATGATCGTTAGTAGGAGCTGGAATGGGAATAGCATGAGAAGGAGGAGTGGGGGAAGATGTGATGGACGCGTCTGGCGCAGCGGAAGAAGCAGGCGCGGGAGATGGCGGTGAA
Source organism: Aegilops umbellulata (assembly GCA_032464435.1). Lineage (NCBI taxonomy): Eukaryota > Viridiplantae > Streptophyta > Magnoliopsida > Poales > Poaceae > Aegilops > Aegilops umbellulata. The sequence goes on from CP136060.1 coordinate 297,067,031, forward strand.
GACTGCGGCGGCACGAGGTCTGCCGTGTCAGAGTGTAATGTGTTTTGCTCTGCCGGGACAGAGGTGATGACAGAAGTGGTGGCGGCAGGATCCGCTACTGCGGCTGGTTTCGCTGGATAGGTCGGCGGGTGAAAGAAGGGAAGATGATTGCGACGAGAGGGACTAGTGGACGGCATGGGTGAGTTGGGATCTAATTGTTGATGCTCGGAAAAGGGAAAAATGTTTTCAGCAAATGTTACATGATGAGACACATGAACACGACCACTAACAAGATCTAGACAACGATAACCCTTGTGCTCGTCAGAAAACCCTAGATGGACATACGGGATAGAGCGCGGGGAAAGTTTGTTAGTAGAAGTGGAGTAGGAGTTTGGGAAACAAAGACAACCGAGACGCGAATGTCAGAGTAATTTGGATGAGAGAGAAATAAAGAGACGTAAGGAGTAGTTTGCGGGTTAACTTTAGATGGACGAATATTGAGCAAATATGTGGCCATGTGGAGGGCCTCGGCCCAGAACGTCGGAGGCAGAGAAGAGTGAACAAGCAAAGTGCGAATGATGTCATTAAGAGTACAAAGAGAACGCTCGGCTTTGCCGTTTTGAGGGAAGGTATAAGGATAGGAGAAACACAAGAGAATTCCATATTGTAGAAAGAAATTTCGATTTTTAAAGTTGTCAAATTCACGACCATTATCACATTGTATGAATCTTATAGGGAGGAAAAAGTGGACCGAGACATAGCGCTGAAAGTTAAGGAATATATTATGAACGTCGGATTTGTTGCGTAAAGAAAAAGTCCAAACATAATGAGTAAAATCATCAAGAATCATGAGATAATACTTAAAACCAGATACACTTTCTATTGGTGATGTCCAGAGATCACAATGAAGTAATTCAAAAGGAAAAGTACTAGAGGATTGAGAGGAACTAAAGGGAAGGCAAACATGTTTGCCCAATTGACATGATTGACACATAGAAGAATTATGAGTGTCTCTATGACGATGTATTGAAAATTCACTAAGAAGTGTGGATAACACATTTTTATTGGGATGGCTGAGACGTTGGTGCCACAGATCAAGAGAGGCCGCCATACATGTTGGAGGAGCAGCGGTCGGAACACCATGGAGAGAATATAAATCACCGGAGCTATTGAATCGAGCGATCTCGGCCTTGGTCCGGTAGTCTTTCACAGACAAACCAAAGGGGTCAAACTCAATAGAAACAAGATTATCAGTGGTGATTTGGCGAACAGAAATCAGATTTTTAATAAGAGCAGGAGCTACAAGAACATCACAAAGAAGCAAAGGCTTAGTTGGGGATTGGATTTGAGCCTGACCGACACAGTATATAGGAATAGAAGATCCATCACCGAGAGTAATAGAGGGAAAAGACGAAGGTGTGCAAGAAGAAAGCAAATTACTCGATGCTGACATATGACGAGAAGCACCAGAATCGAAATCCAATCCGTACCTGAGTTCCCTTGAGCAGCAAAGTTGTTCATGGCTTGTAGAAAAACAGCTTGGTCCCAGCTTGGAGTCGAAGTAGAGGCCGGTGTAGTCATGGGCGCTTGCAGGTGTGGTGGCGTCGGCAGTAGGGCTGGCATCGGCGTAAAGAGAGAAACACCATCATTGTACTGTTGCATGTAGGGGGACGATGGAGCGTCATATGATGCATAAGGACTGGTGTTGTAGATCGATGGTGCATAGGAGGGAGTAGCGTGGTACGCGGCCGTCGGCTGTCAGGGCGCGAGGATGGGCGCGCCGGTGTGAGGGCGAGCACCGGGCTGCCAGCCACCAGTATAGGCAGGCGGGGCACCATCACTACAAGAAATATGTCAACTTATGACCTTCTGTCAGTGACCCTCGAAGAATTGGTCATAAATTTATGACCATTTCAGACCAATTGGTCAAAAGCTGTTCGGGGGGCTCCAAACCCTAAACCATTGCGATCATTTTGGTCAGAAAGGTCGTAATTTCCTCACATGAAAAGGTCATAAAGCAAACAGCGCTAGTCCGTTGCCTTATTTCTAGTTGTTAACGACCAATATAGATGGTCATAGCCTTGTAAATTGTGGTGGGTTGCTATGACTAGGCGCCACCTCATCAGTTTTGCCTATGTGGCATGTCCATGTGGCAGTTTTTGCCCTAGGTTGTGAAGCAACCTATATTTCTGTCATTCCCAAAATTCCCAAAAAAATCTCATAAATTCTTTGGGTCATATCTTCGTCAAATATGTAAAAACCTTCCTTGCCTAGTTCAAAAATAATTCAAAAATATTCATTTTCCTATTCTGTTCAGAGTAACAGTTTGTGAAGGAAGTACCACTTTGGCATGTCCAAATAGTATCCATTTTCTACAGTGCTTTCCTATGCCCAAATAACCATCCTCCATCAAATACCAGCTCAATCCATTCATTATTTTGAGCCGAGCTTCAACATTCGTATTTATGTCTAGTGTGGTGGTTTGCAAAGCAAGTACCAGCTAGGCTCCTCCTTTTGAGCTGAAAATTTGTGAAGACGGTCTTCTTAGTAACTGATCATCCTCAGCCAAAACTCACGCCCATTAGCCATGTACATTTTCTGTACCGCTAATCAAACACTTGGCTGCTAATTCATGTTTGAGCACCGATCGGTCTCCTCGTGAGAATCTTATGTTGTCATTTTCTTCCTAGCACCTACATGAGGAGTGCCCAACCCACTAGACATGTCTAGGCCACCCAGAACACATGGCAACGCCACGGTCACGCGGTGACCACGCGGCGGGCATGCGAGCTTACGCGCTCTAGAGTTGGGGCCCTCGGCCACCGCCCAAACCACGACGTATTGCCACCAAACCATGTATTTATGATTAAATAGGTACTTATGTGACTAGAAATAATTTTTGGAAAAAATAAATAGCAAACTATGAGGCAGCTGCAGTTCAAATTTGACCCGCTTCCAGCTGAATCGGCGGGAATTTGTCTTTTTCACGAGAGGTGGATCAGAACTTTTTACACCCAGCCATTTTGTCAATTGTGCATTAAATATGTCCTAGTATTTTATATAATTGATTTGGTCCAATTTTGCAACAATTATTTGGTAGTTCCTTCACAAAAAAGCCTCCTTTCGGGCACTCGAAAAATGGAAAATGGTTTTTTTGTCCAACGAAAATGAAAACTTCCTTAGGCAACATTGTTTGTCATTCCAATATGCACTCTTGTGAACAATATGAGATCATTTGAACAAACTATGCCATGAATGTGGCCATAAGATTGATCATTTGCCTTGAAAGCCATTGATCTCCACACATGATAGCTCGTTTTTTAGAACACTTTTTTAAAATAATTGCCGTATTACAAGTTTGTTATTTTTCCTGGAAATTTGGCCACATATGATGACACAATGCGAATGTTTCCCAATTTTTTGATTTTTTTGAATTTTTTATGCCCGTTCCAAAATGCGGTCAAAACGGCAGGAATGACCGTTCCTAGCTAGTGGTTGAATCTTGGAATTTTTTTTGCTGTTTCTCTGATTAAATAGATACTTATGTACCTAGAAATGATTTTTGGAAAAAATAAATAGAACACTATGAGGCAGCTGCAGTTCAAATTTGACCCGCTTCCAGCTGAATCGGCGGAAATTTGTCTTTTTCACGAGAGGTGGATCAAATTTTTTTACACCCAACCATTTTGTCATTTGTGCATTAAATATGTACTAGTATTTTATATAATTGATTTGGTACAATTTGCAATAAATATATGGTAGGTCCTTCACAAAAAATCTCATTTTGGGCACTCATAAAATGGAAATTGTTTTTTCACGAGAGGTGGATCAAAAGCTTTTGTCATGCAACTATTTGGTCAATTTTATATAAAATGTGGTCTACTATTTTAGAAAAAAATGGAGTGGTGCTATTTTGGAACAAACATTTGGTAGGTTCTTCACAAAAAAAATCATTTATGCACTCGGAATATTGAAAAAGATTTTTTTGTGCAATAAAAATTAAAGCTCTATTTGGCAACATTGTTCGCCATTTCAAGATGCACACTAATGCAAATACGAGATCATTTTGACAAACTATGCCATTGTTATGTTTTAAAAAAATCAGAGATTTGAGTCCAATTTTTTGAGATTCAAAAGCGAGACAACCGGCCAATGAGACGCGAGGAACCACCTTCACGCGGATCATCAAATTGGACGCAATATGAGCCGTCTATCGTGCATCCATCCAACGGTGGAGCCTCTCCCGAGTAACAAAAACCCTAACCCACCCACACACCCTCCTCGATCCCCGCCGCCACCACCCACCCACCCACCCACCCACTCCCGAGTCCCGACCCACCCTCTCGGCCTCTCCCCCTCCCCTCGATCCCCTAGATCCGATCGAGGCATGCCCCGCCGCCACCCCCACCCACCCGCCGCCGATCCACCCTCGCGCTCGGTAGCGCCGCCCTCCTCCTTCTCTCTACAGTCCATGGCCGGCACCACAGCCTCGTCTCCATGGCTGCTCTGCAGCGCCTCTAACGACCGTGCCCGGAGCGCGACGGCGGCTCCGTTCCGAGCACTTGACGCCACGCTCCGCCGCGGCTCCTTCACCGTCCGACGCTCCTCCGGGATCTTCATCTCGCCGACTTCCCCCTTCGTCACGGCCTCTCGTCCACGCTAGAGACAGCCACATCCTCGATGGTTGCTGCTGGACTCTACCCCTCCAAGTTGCCCGGACGCCCCCCAACTCTCCCTCGTCCCCGACAAGGCCGCGATGGCGGACCAGCACGGGTAGGTGCCCCTCGTCCCCGCTTCGGCGGAGTCAGGGAGCAGGACAGGTTCCTGCCCATCGCCAACATCAGCAGCATCATGAAGAAGGCCATCCTGGCCAACGGCAAGATCGCCAAGGATGCCAAGGAGACCGTGCGGGAGTGCATCTCGGAGTTCATTGCTTCATCGCCAGCGAGTTAGTGCCTCTGTTGACCGCTACCGCTCTGTTTTGCCTGCCCGAATCAAGTGTGGTCTGGTGCTGACCTGTCGCCGTTTTGTCTTGTCTGTATTGTAGGGCGAGCGACAAGTGCTAGAGGGAGAAGCGCAAGACCATCAACATCGATGACCTGCTCTGGGCGATGGCCACGCTAGGCTTTCAGGAGTACATTGAGCCTCTCAAGGTTTATCTACAGAAGTACAGAGAGGTGCATGCCCATTTAGCCATGTGGGATTTTTTTTATCTGAACTAATTGGGATGGATTAGTGCTTTGAGAGTTAGGTAGGTCCATGGTAGTTTAATATGTTGCTGCTGTAGCCTGAAAAGCTCTGTTTGGCACTTTGGTTAGTCCTAGTTGGCAAATTTAAACACTCATGTTCAGCTTGGTAACTGATGGGACCCCACACTGCCTGGCACCAATAATCTTATTGTCCTTAGAACAAGTGTTGATTTATCCCTCCAATTACTACTGTCATTGAGATCTTCAATTATTTTCTGTACTGTTAATTCAGATAACTGAATGATTTGAAGCACTAAGAATTGTCTGCGGAATCCAACTATTAAAATGAAGTCTTTTATTCAACTGGGACATGCATGCGTACATGTGCTTGGAAGATATATTCTGAATGTTCATCTCAGAGCATGATGGGGCTTTTTCTGTCTTGTGCAGGTTGCTGACTTTGGTGTGGCCAAGATCCAGCACGAAGACGACACAACCATGTGTCTACGCTGGTGATGGGGACTTTCGGGTACGAAGTCGGGTAGATCTGCCGAGTCGAGATGCGATTGATGATAAAAACTCATGCAACAGAGATATCATAACATTTCCATTTTGTTACATGTTTATATTTATTCAAATTCAGCTGTTTACATGGCGGAGCGGTCCACAGATGTTTCCTTCATGCAGCAGTTTAAGTTGCTTCCAATTAAATCTGCTGTGAATGTGTTATATATAATTGAATCTGAACAAAATTTATTCCTTCAATCCTATTCATGTTTGCTCGGTGCAGATTAATTGATTGTCTCAATGTTGCCAAAGCTAGCATGTTATCATGCCAATGTATTAAAATTAAAGGATATGAAATAACCCCCCTCACGGAAATACAATCGTATGCACCTTAGCATGGAAATACATCAAATTTGGATGAAAGGCAACATAAATGGCTTGTTGATCCTATTCAAATTATACCATGAACTTATTCTGCATGTATTCAACTAGATCAAGTACAAGTACATTAGTTTGTCATATCTGCTATTAATACACTGTCCAAGTCATGAATTTCCTGAACTGGTGCCTGTATATATTTGGGTGCTTGTCAATTAGAAAATGTCTTCATCTAGCCTTGTCTCATCATTAAATTTGTGATACATATTTGCTGAACATTTTTCTTCTCCTATGTTATTCAAGGAAATCTATATGATTTCTATTCTTGACATAAAAAGATGAGCTAACCTCTAGGTATATACAGATGCCACCTACAAGTGAATGATGAGATACCATGTTTGTACTATGTGCCAATGTAGCTGTACTGATATCAATACTACTTATGTACTTATGGAGTAGTAAATAACCTGTCATGTAATGTATACTAATTGGTGGATTGTACAGGGCAGCTCCTTGTCATGGGCGACGCCGTTGTCGGCAGGGCGCGTCTTGTTTGTTGCTAATCAACTAGTGATTTGGGTGATTTTGGGTTGCTGTTAGTTTTGCTTCTGCAATTTAATGCTGCCAATGCTCTTTCCCGTTTGGTGGATCAACTAATTGCTTACAAATCCAGCAGGCATGAATGCTTACTTTTACAGATTTGTTTGACTGACTTCCTCAAATCTATCTCGTGTCTATTTGTTGGATGTGGATCAAGTCTCCCTATGTCGATGAGTTCTAGATTCCAGTTCACCATGTTTCGCTTATGAATGAATGCGCTAGAAGTAGAACATAATCCATTGCATTGGTGGTTACTTTATACATTTTTTGATTGGTCAATCAGCTAGTTAGCTACAGTTTACCTTGATCAGGGAATGTCGATGGTCAAATAATTTACGTCCATTCTCCAGATCTTAACATGTGGTTCTTGGATAGGTCCCTTTTTGAACCCTTTTTTATCTGAATCCCATGAGGAAGTAAATGAGCCTAGTTTTTTTTAACAGGCATGCTGTCTTATTAAATCAGGGGAAAATTATTGCCTAGATAGGTGTTTTCTTTTGTGAAGTTAGTGGATGTTGATCAAGTCCCCCTTTCCGTTGTATGAAACGTTTCTCCTGTTGTACTTCTTAAAAAGCTTTCTGCTGATGGCAGGAAGAAGAAGGCTGTTCACAAGACTTTAATCCGAGTACGAGTATTAATCCGAGTACGAGCCTTTCCCATATGTATTGCTCGTATTGTTGCTAATCAACTAGTGATTTGGGTGATTTTGGGTTGCTGTTAGTTTTGCTTCTGCAATTTAATGCTGCCAATGCTCTTTCCCGTTTGGTGGATCAACTAATTGCTTACAAATCCAGCAGGCATGAATGCTTACTTTTACAGATTTGTTTGACTGACTTCCTCAAATCTATCTCGTGTCTATTTGTTGGATGTGGATCAAGTCTCCCTATGTCGATGAGTTCTAGATTCCAGTTCACCATGTTTCGCTTATGAATGAATGCGCTAGAAGTAGAACATAATCCATTGCATTGGTGGTTACTTTATACATTTTTTGATTGGTCAATCAGCTAGTTAGCTACAGTTTACCTTGATCAGGGAATGTCGATGGTCAAATAATTTACGTCCATTCTCCAGATCTTAACATGTGGTTCTTGGATAGGTCCCTTTTTGAACCCTTTTTTATCTGAATCCCATGAGGAAGTAAATGAGCCTAGTTTTTTTTAACAGGCATGCTGTCTTATTAAATCAGGGGAAAATTATTGCCTAGATAGGTGTTTTCTTTTGTGAAGTTAGTGGATGTTGATCAAGTCCCCCTTTCCATTGTATGGAACGTTTCTCCTGTTGTACTTCTTAAAAAGCTTTCTGCTGATGGCAGGAAGAAGAAGGCTGTTCACAAGAAGATGGCAGGAAGAAGCAGGCTGATTCGATCCGATCCTCAAGGTAGCCCTTCCCTTCCCCTTCTCTCTTCGATTCGATCCGATCTATGCACAAAGTTCACTAGTTTGGATGCATCATAGTACTTGTGGTGATGTTGTTTAGATTGCAGCAAGCAAAAATACAAGTGTTGAGCTTGTTAAATGTTTTGTTACGGTGAAATCTGAACCATTTAGTGAATAGTAGGATGGCCGACTTTCTATGATTATCTCTTGTTGCTATGTTTGTCTTTTCCATACCCAAATCATGTCTATGAATTGGTGTGCTTGAAAACCAAGGAATGCTTCTATTCCTTGTCGGTGTTCTTTTTATTCTGGTATAAGATGAACCAGCTCGTTATTTGTTTGGTGGTTGGTTTGCATACATGTTCTTTTTCTGCAGAAATATGTTGTGGTTCCTTGCAAAGTAAATATGCTGTCAGATTTACTTTTATTTTGTTCCTAATCATTTTGTTCTATAACATGCAGATGTTGGCCTTTCATATTTCTTCACGAGCATCAGGATAAAGTTGGAAGAAGCATAGTTCTAGCTCATTGGAGCTAGTTCTGGGAGTAATCAAGCCCTTTAGGCTGATCCTATTTGTATGTGTGTTATATGATGTAGACTCTAGACTTGTAGACTAATGTGGTAGACTCATGTGGTAGACTGTACACTTGTAGGGCTCATGTGATAATCATGTGGTAGACTGTACACTTGTAGAGCTGTTATCCAATTGTAAACTTGATGCTGATCACATTGTACGTATGTTATATGATGTAGCAGATTGTTTCTTGCTGTTACTTGAAGTATTGGGTCAGTTTTTTGTATTGGTATATTGAAATCTGAAGAACATGACCTTGATAGCAGGGTCCCATGAACCAAAACACCACATTTGGGACCTATTTACCAGAATTTGACAATTGGGGTGCATAAAAAAAAGAAAAACAAAGGCTACAGCCCAAAAATAAAAAAGGCTATAATATTGGGCCTGGCCCATGTAGTTGACCAAAATTAATAGGGAAAATATATAAAAGGCTGAATTAATGGGCTTGGCCCATGTAGAACACCGAATTGGACCGGGCTGAATCTTGTCAGTGACCTTTTCAATTCGTCGCAATTTTGCCACGTCAGATTGCCACATCGGATCCGACATGGCCTGGGGAGAGAGCTAGCGACCAAAATAGAAGGTCATAGGATCACCGACCTTTTGTTAAAGGTCGCTATAGTCAGTTTACGACCGCCAGCTTTTGACCTTCTGTTTTTGGTCACAAAAAGGTCGTAAATGGAAATTTGTGACCTTTTAGTGACCAATAGTGGTGGTCACAAGTTGACATATTTCTTGTAGTGCATATGGCGTAGGGGCGGACCAGGGCATAGGCCATACCTGGACTAGCCCTGTCCAAGGATCAGGAGATGGGCGCCATCCGGGAGGCGGTGGTGGTGCAATTGATGGAGCCGGAGGCGGTGGTGGCGCAGTTGGTGGAGCCGGGGCGGAGCAGGAGCGGGCGCCGTGCGAAACTGCGGCGGCCTAGGGTTATTGCCCCGGTAGTTTGCACTTGGATGCCAACCGGATGGTTGAGGAGGTGTTGTTGGTGGAGGTAGAGCTAGAGTAGAGGTAGAGGCGAAGGAGGTCGCGGCCGCGGCGACCTGGGCGACGACGATGGCAGCGTGCCGCTCGGAGTAGCCGGGCGGCGGCGGCGGGGCCGGTGGGTTAGCCATACCCTAGGATCGTAAGTCTGATACCATGTAGAGCCTGGCCCATGTAGTTGACCAAAATTAATAGGGAAAATATATAAAAGGCTGAATTAATGGGCTTGGCCCATGTAGAACACCGAATTGGACCGGGCTGAATCTTGTCAGTGACCTTTTCAATTCGTCGCAATTTTGCCACGTCAGATTGCCACATCGGATCCGACATGGCCTGGGGAGAGAGCTAGCGACCAAAACAGAAGGTCATAGGATCACCGACCTTTTGTTAAAGGTCGCTATAGTCAGTTTACGACCGCCAGCTTTTGACCTTCTGTTTTTGGTCACAAAAAGGTCGTAAATGGAAATTTGTGACCTTTTAGTGACCAATAGTGGTGGTCACAAGTTGACATATTTCTTGTAGTGCATATGGCGTAGGGGCGGACCAGGGCATAGGCCATACCTGGACTAGCCCTGTCCAAGGATCAGGAGATGGGCGCCATCCGGGAGGCGGTGGTGGTGCAATTGATGGAGCCGGAGGCGGTGGTGGCGCAGTTGGTGGAGCCGGGGCGGAGCAGGAGCGGGCGCCGTGCGAAACTGCGGCGGCCTAGGGTTATTGCCCCGGTAGTTTGCACTTGGATGCCAACCGGATGGTTGAGGAGGTGTTGTTGGTGGAGGTAGAGCTAGAGTAGAGGTAGAGGCGAAGGAGGTCGCGGCCGCGGCGACCTGGGCGACGACGATGGCAGCGTGCCGCTCGGAGTAGCCGGGCGGCGGCGGCGGGGCCGGTGGGTTAGCCATACCCTAGGATCGTAAGTCTGATACCATGTAGAATTGTATTGAATAATTGTTGATACAATAATGTGCTGGTACAAGAAGTATATATAAGAGCCAAGCCGCACCTGACCTAGCCTTATTACAATCCGAGTACGAGTATTAATCTTATTACAAGTTGTATTTTAACATTGAGGAGTCGTGGAAGTTTGACCGGACGGCACATGAGTGCTCGTATGGTGGCCTTCGAGCCTTTCCCATATGTATTGCGGTACATAATATCCACGTGAGACGCTTAGATTTACTTGGCAGCTTGACTTCGAGGCAGGGCCGGCTTGATTTGGAGGCAGGGCAACTCGGCGAAGTGGAAACAAAAGCTTGAGGCAGCGTCAGCTCAGAGAATCGCGAGGGAGATGGCGCTAGGCAGTGGCGGCTTGGCGCACCAGCGACGACGGCTCAAGAGGTGGCCGCAGCAGGACGGCAGCGGGAGGCAAGGCCGCAGGTGTGGACACGCGCTTGGGAAGGCGACTTGAAAACTGGAGGGGTGACTCGACGGTGAGGCGGCCATGGCAGCTTGATGTAGATGGCAAGCCAGGGCACCGGCGACTCGAACGGCCGCACCTTCAGTAGAAGAAACGGCGGAGTCGAGATTGGGGCGGTTTGGACCACGAGGACGACGGCGACTCAGATCGGATTCCAGGCGGGCGCGCAGTCGACGTGGAGAAAGCGGCTTAAGGCGTGCTGTGGTGCGTTGGTGAAGTCGTCCGGCGAAGGCAGGTTTGGCGAGGGTATTTTTTGCACATAACACCCGGCCATGCAAGAAAGGCATCTATTTAAAGAGATTGGATCTCAGATCCCATTCCACATCCAGCGGGAAATCCTTAGAGCTTGCCAGGAGAAACCATTTCAACATGGCTAGCCTTCCTAGCTCTTCCTCCCGCCCCCACCGCTCCGAAAAAGGCGACTGGGAGAGATGCTCAGTATCCCACAATTAGCTGGTCAAACTTCAAAAGCAGGGATTCCTTCCCCCCCACGGATCTAGTCCCTATTCTGGCAGGATTAACCTCCTTCTCTGGCGAAGCCCTGGCGGAAAATTTCCCCAATCCAACTAGGGGGAACGGGTGTGCTTCATTTCCTACTTGTTGAGGGGCGTCAGGTTTCCAATCCACCCCTTCCTCCGGGGACTCCTGGAGTATTATGGCCTCCAGCCGCACAACCTCACACCGGCCTCAATCCTGCATATCGTGGGATTTGTTGCTCTTTGCGAGCTATTCCTGGGTTGTGAGGCCCATTTTGATTTATGGAGAAAGCTATTTTGCCTCGTCCCTCGCACCCAAGAGGGATCGATATTCGAGGTGGGCGATGCTGAAGTATGGCGCATAGCCGGGACCGGATACCTATCCGGCACACCGAACAAGGCATCCGAAGAGTGGCCCTCGGGGTGGTTCTATATTGAGGACGTCGCTCTCCCTAACCCAATCCGCATGGGTCTTCCCGAATTTTAAAGTGTTCCATTGAAGAAACGCCACAGCTGACGCCCTCGGAGCCTCGAGGAGGAAGATAGCGCGAAAGTACGTCAATTAATGGGCAAGATAAGGACACTTGCCTAGTCCAGACTAACAATAGTCGTGGTAATGGCCACTTCCATAGTGCGAGGGGTTCAGCCGCTCCAATTTAGGGGGCTCCCAGTGTGGCAGTACAATGGGGAAGACGATGCCTCACGCTGCGGACGAAAGGGTTCGGACTCCCTTACCGCCCTGGCAGCAATACTGGCCGATCTGTATAAAGGGGAGAAAGAGGAGTTCTCTCGGCTTAAGTGTCGAGAGGGATTTTCTATGTACAATCCTCCTAGTTGGGTGAGTTTTAATCCCGCCACTTTACTCAATCCTCTCTCTGAGTCGCTTTTCATTAACACTAACCCGTCCATTTGTAACAGGAATGGTGAAAGGTCGTCGAGGGGATCTATAGTCCCGAGACCTTGACCCCGGATTCGAACAGGATCTGGACATATTTTTAGAGCTTGAGGAGGGAGTATTCTACCAGGCGAGCTACGATGGCACAGAAGTGGCCATCATGGCCGACTATCCCAGCCTCCTTCCTACCTCACATGTAAGTAATCAGGAAACATCTCCTCCGAAAGAGCTTCTTCATTCCGCCTCACCCACCGCACTGTCTCATGCTCCAAAGGGGAGGCGCTCAGCACGCCCTGCTGTATCAGAGGCAACTCATAAGAGAATGACGCCCGCAACAGGCAAGCCTTCGAAGAGGAAGGCAAATGAAAACACGGCCGAGCCTTCATCAAAGAGGTATAGCTTTTCAAATATGCCCCTTGGCAGTCACATCGAACAGTGATATTGTCCACTGTGTCTTATCAGGAAGAGCGTCCACCGGACTATGTCCGAGGATCCTACCAGTCGCGCCTTCACTAGCCAGGTTCCAGACTCTGCCTTAAGGATGGAGGCTAACACGGGAGTGATGCCGAATTGCCCTTCCGCAGAGGACTCGGACGATGTGTCCGTCATGAACTCTGAAGTGGAGAGTGCCATGAATCATCGGCGCCGGAGGGCCGCTCTTCATGACCCCGGCCTTACGAAAGAGGCATTCAATGCCTTCAGCTCGGCCGATGCGTACATCCGAGCTGCTCGGGATGGGCTTGCCAGAGCCACGGACTAGCATTTAAAAGATATGTGGGTAAGTACACATTGTACGGATTTGATAATCATATACCAGTAGCCCCCGAGACTTGAAGCAGTTGATACAACTGATTTAAGGATCATTATATAACCAGGCACTCACAGAGAAGAACAACCAGCTGTCTCAAGAGCTGGAAAAGTGCCAGACCCACCTAACAGCAGCAACTGCCGAACTGGAGAAATCCAAGGAGGCAACGCCTGGTAATGTTGCCCTCCATCGAGAAAAATATGATCATATACCAGGTATATTAATACTATTGTATTTCCCGGGACAGGATCGTCGGATCAATTGACGGAGAAACTGAAAGTCGTGCAGGTGGGTTAACAAGAGGCCAAAAGGCAACTGGCCATAGGCGAACGCGTGCTGAAACGGGTCAGAGATGAGAAGAACAAGCTACAGGATTCCAACACCCTACTGGGCAAAGAACTAAAAGATGTGCGAGCCTAGCTAGCTGACACCGTCAAGGAGAATAAGAGGCTACGAGGCGGCATGTTCGGTATGCTATTAAACTTACGCTCATGCAATTCGGCGAAGAAATGACCTAACAGATTTATGTCTGTAGGTATGTTGACTGGCCGTCTCAAAGAGGAAATGTCCGGCTCTCAAGGCGACTTGCTGCAAGAGCTGCCCCAACTGCATAAGCGAGCTCGGCAGGTAATGCAGAGCATTGCTAAAGCTTTGTGGACATCCGCCTCTCCTCCAGGAAGTATGGAGGAGCTTGTGAAGCTATTCCAAGGAGCTCGGCGGCGCTTCCGATTATGGAAGATATCGGCCTGCCGAGAAGGCGCGCGAGAGGCCTGGGCCATGGTAAAAACACGGTACACCAAGCTTGATCCGAATCATATGGCCTGGGTCGGACCGTTGGGGCCAGATGGAAAGAAGTTCCAGTTAGTCTGGTATATGACCAGGTAAAGATAGCCGCCAAGTATTCCCAACAGGATTGTAAACTAGATAGCATGTTGGATGGCATAGAGGAAGAAGTGTTTGAGTCCAAGTGACTATGTATTTCAATTGACAAATTTGTCCCTAGCCGGATTGTAAAATGATTGTCATGGCAGACCTTTTCTCTTCTACCTCTAGACCCGAAGGTGCGGAGTGCTTCTGAATACCCGCTCGGTAATATAGACTGGGGTACGCGTGGAAACCACGCGTAGGGGTCATAGTTGCTTGAACAAACAAGTTGTATCCGGATAGCTATGTTATATTACATGTTGATTGTAAGAAACATCTTCCAGGGAGAATAGTTTCGTTAAGGGTTCATTTCCCTGGGCGGACATGCGTTAGTATGCATGTCCAAACTGTGATTGAAAAAAATCGCAGTATACATAATGTCTTGGGGGTTCATAGTGTAACAAGTGTAAAACATCTTTAGTCCGCCGACCGAATATTCCCTTAAGAACACTAGCTTTCGGTTTCACCCAGTCTGAGGTACACGTCCGGATGACCCGGCTGTAACAATCGTAGAGGTGCTCCCTTTATGCCCTAGCAGAACTAACGGGAACATAGGGCATAAGCACAGGAGCCAGGCAACCCAGCTTGGCAAAAACTTAAGTCATAACGATGCATATAATGGCGAAGAAAAGGTACATATGCGGAAGAGGACACATATGTGCTGAGCTTGATGCTCGGAAAATAATAAGCTTTTGTAAAAGAAGCCCCTAGGTATTATGATTGTATACATTTTAAGGATGTGCACATCATAGGTGTGCGGCTTGGCCGCACAAGATCTATAGAGCTAGAGAAAAAAGCAAAGAGAGTAAAAATGGAAACAAAGGGAGAAGAAGAACGAACAAAGAGTACGGCTCTAGGCGTAGAATCTTCGGAGTCTTGCAGCATTCCACGGGTTCACCTCTAGGCGATTGCCAGATGCATCACGCAGGCGGTACGCTCCTCCAGTGAGAACCTCATCTATGATGAAGGGACCCTCCCACTTGGGCTTGAGTTTGTCATTTTTCTTTTCTGGCAGGCGTAGAACGAGCTCACCAACATTATAAGTCTTGGCCTGCACTTCTCTGCTTTGGTATCTGCGAGCCTGTTGTTGATAGAATGTAGAACGAGCTTTTGCAACGTCACGCTCCTCCTCCAGGGCATCTAAACTTTCCTGCCGATCGAGCTCGGCCTCTCTCTCTTCGTACATGCGCACTTGAGGTGAGTCATGAATGATGTCGCGGGGCAAAACGGCCTCTGCGCCGTACACCATGAAGAATGGTGCAATTGGGCATGGTCTACAGCCCCCAGAGTACGGAGTCGAGCTCCTCAACCCAGTGCTTGTCTGATTCTTTCAAAGACTGCACTAGTCTAGGGTTGATGCCGCTCATAATAAGACCATTAGCTTGTTCGACTTGACCGTTTGTTTGTGGATGATAGACCGAGGCGTAATCGAGCTTAATGCCCAATTTAGCACACCAGGTTTTTACTTCGTCAACTGTGAAATTGGAGCCGTTATTGGTAATGATGTTGTGTGGGACACCCTAACGGTGCACGACATCAGATATAAAGTCTATCACCGGTCCAGCTTCGGCCGTTTTCACTGGTTTGGCCTCTATCCATTTGGTGAATTTATCTACCATGACGAGCATATATTTTTTCTTATGGCTTCCTCCTTTAAGGGGTCCGACCATATCAAGCCCCCAGACCGCGAAAGGCCAAGTAATGGGGATTGTTTGTAGAGTGGTGGGCGGCATATAGCTTTGATTGGCGAAAAGCTGGCATCCAAAGCAACGCTGGACAAGGTCCTGTGCATCTGCTCGGGCTGTCGGCCAAAAGAAACCTGTACGGAAGGCTTTACTTACGAGTGCCCGGGCCACGCCGTGGTGACCGCCGAGACCAGCATGGATTTCGGCCAAGAGCTGCCATCCCTCTTCTTTGGAGATACATCTTTGAAGGACTTCGGTAACGCTTTTCTTGTAGAGCTTTCCTTCATGGACCTTGTAGGCTTTGGAGCGCCGAACAATGCAACGAGCCTCATTCTGGTCCTCAGGGAGCTCTCGCCTATTAAGATAGGCCAAGAAGGATTCGGTCCATGGGGCAATTACTGCCATTATTAGATGGGTCAATGATGTTATGTCGGTGGCTGAGCCTCCGATGATATCGGTATTGTGTTCGGAATCTGCGGATATAATCGGATCCGGACTAGTGTTGCCGCTCTCATCCTGCCATACCACGGATGGCTTGAAGAACCTTTCCAAAAAGATGTTAGGCGGGTTGGGGTCACGCTTGGCGCCCATGCGAGCAAGGACATCCGCCGCTTGATTGCTTTCCCGAGCCACATGATGAAACTCGAGTCCCTCAAACCGAGCTGATATTTTGAGTACAGCGTTGCGATAGGCTGCCATCTTCGGATCTTTGGCGTCAAAGTCTCCTTTTATTTGGGATATTGCGAGATTTGAATCCCGGCGCACCTCCAAGCGTTGTATGCCCATGGAGGTAGCCATCCGAAGACCGTGCAATAAGGCCTCGTATTCGGTTGCATTGTTGGAGTCTGTGTATAATATTTGGAGTACGTACTGGACTGTGTCTCCAGTGGGGGACGTTAAAACGACGCCCGCCCCTAAACCGGCCAGCATTTTAGAGCCATCGAAGTGCATGACCCAGTTGGAATATGTGCCGTACTCTTTAGGGACTTCGGCCTCTGTCCATTCGGCGATGAAGTCGGCCAGTACTTTGGATTTAATGGCTCGGCCTGGTTTGTATGTTATGCCAAATGGAAGGAGCACAATGGCCCACTTAGCAATCTGGCCCATGGCGTCGCGGTTTCTTATTATCACATTGAGTGGGACTTCGGAAGCCACCGTTATGGAGCACTCTTGGAAGTAGTGTCGTAGCTTCCCGGATGCCATGAAGACCGCATACGCTATCTTTTGGAAATGGGGGTACCGGGGTTTGCATGGTGTGAGGATAGTGGACACGTAGTATACCGGCTTCTGGAGTGGGAATTTGTGTCCGTCCGCCACTCGCTCAACGACGAGCACCGCGTTCTCCACCTGGTGTGTTGCAGAGATGTATAATAACATTGGTTCACCGACGTTTGGCACGGCCAGGATTGGGTTGCTCACTAAAAGAGCCTTTATTGGTTCCAGTCCGGCCATTGCCGCATCCGTCCACTCGAAGTGGTCAGTGCGTCGGAGAAGGTGATAAAGTGGCAATGCTTTTTTCTCCTAATCTGGAGATAAAGCGGCTTAAAGCTGCCACACATCCGACTAGTTTTTGGACCTGTTTAAGGTCTCTTGGTATAGCCAGTTGTGACAAAGCCCGAATTTTGGCTGGATTTGCCTCAATTCCTCTATTGGAAACAATGAAGCCCGACAGTTTTCCAGCGAGAACGCCGAAAACACACTTTTCCGGATTGAGCTTGATGTCATATGTGCGGAGGTTGTCGAATGTGAGACGTAGGTCGCCTATTAATGACTCGACGTGCCTAGTCTTGATGACTACGCCATCCACATATGCTTCAACTGTCTTGCCTATTTGTTTCTCCAGGCATGTTTGAATCATGCGTTGGTAGGTGGCACCGGCGTTTTTGAGCCCGAAGGGCATAGTGTTGAAGCAGAAAGGCCCGTATGGGGTAATGAATGCCGTCGCGGCTTGATCGGACTCCTTCATCTTGATTTGATGGTATCCGGAGTATGCGTCGAGAAAACACAGTGAGTCGTGTCTTGCGGTAGCATCGATGATCTGATCGATGTGGGGGAGGGGGAAGGGGTCCTTAGGGCAGGCCTTGTTGAGATCTTTGAAATCGACGCACAGGCGCCAGGATTTATCCTTCTTTGGTACCATCACCAGGTTTGCTAGCCAGTCTGGGTGTTTTATTTCTCTAATGAATCCGACCTCAGTTAACTTGGCTAGCTCCTCCCCCATAGCTTTTTTTGACTATCAACAGTAGGGTAAACCCCCACTGTAATTTTTATTAAATAAACGCAGGGAAACAAAGTAGTCTGCAAGGCTTGAGGTAAGCCTAAGAAGGAGAAAGACTAGAAAAACTAAACTAAAACCTAGGAAACAAGAAAGAAATAAAAGAAAGAAAAAGAAAAACTAAACTATCCTAAGAACATAGAATTACAACAAGTTGTCAAGCCAAACTGCAAATTGCCTCTCATGCTTATTCCTCATTCTATATTTGAGAAGCTTCAGTTCCTCCAGAAATATGAACTTCCACCCTTGGAATGAAGGTGCAATATTTTCAAAGATCTTATTGTTTCTGATGATCCAAATGGCCCATGCTCCTCGAATGATTATCCCCATGTAGAATGGATATCTTAGCTTGTCTTTGAGGTCTTGGAATGCTTCTAACACAGACAGGTTTGGAGCTCTTGTCCTCATAGCTTGTCGTTTGGGTTCGGGAAAGCGCTGCAGTGTTTGCTTGACCGGCTTATATCCCTTCAATATATTGAGGTTGTGTTTGGCCAGCCTGCATGGGATCCCTGGCATATCAGAAGGGTGTCAGGCGAATATGTCCCAGTTTTCGCGTAGGAACACTCGTAGTGCAGCGTTAACCATTGGGTCCAGCTGTGCCTCGATGGAAGCTGTCTTCTTGGGGACCGTCGGGTGGACTTGAAATTTGACTATTTCATCTACTGGTTTGAAGGAGGTGGATTTGGGCCGCTTATCAAGAATTACGTCGTCCCTATCCACCGTGGAGCATAATGCGGTTTCTTCGGCCGCGAGGGCCTCAGACAGTGCCTTGAGGGCCAGGGATGCCGTTTTGTTTTCGGCGCGGAGGGCTATGTCCAGATCGCTGACGAGAGTGATAATACCGTTGGGACCGGGCATCTTAAGCTTCATGTACCCGTAATGAGGTATAGCTTGGAAGCGTGTGAATGCATCTCGCCCCAACAGGGCGTGATATCCACTGTTGAAAGGAGCCACTTGGAAGGTTATCTCTTCGGACCGATAGTTCTCCGACGTGCCGAATACCACGTCGAGTGTGATTTTCCCCGCGCATCATGCTTCCCAGCTGGGAATAATCCCCCGGAAGGTCGTGTCACTTTGCTCGATGCGGTTCCTGTCTATTTCCATTTTGTTGAGTGTATCCTCGTAGATGAGGTTTACTCTGCTGCCGCCGTCCATGAGCACTTTAGTGAGCCGAAAGCCGTCCATAGTTAGATTGGGGACTAGGGCGGCTGGTGCCCGGACTGACCAGAACTTTGGTTCGTCACTGGCATTGAAAGTTATGACCGTGTCGTTCCAGGGGTTTATTGCTGCAACTTGGCAGACTTCGGCGAGGTCGCAGAGTGCCCTCTTGCGCCGATTGTTTGAAGCGAAAGTCTCGAAGACCATCAATATTCTGAGGTCGTCATCGTCCGGGGGACGTTGTTCTGAGGTGTTTTTGGTGAGGATATCCTCGCCGCTTTTGGCCACTTGCCGGAGTATCCAACATGCTCTAAGGCTGTGGGTTGGTTCGGTGTCCGGTGTCGTGTGTATTTTGCATGGCTTATTGAGCCATCCCTCCAGAACGGTTCCGCGTCCTGTAGTGGGCTTAGTTTTCTTCAACATGGGGCCGGGTGCCGCGCGAGGGTGCACCCTTTTTGCCCGCTCGAGGGGTTGAGTGAAGGTTGGTGGTTCCCAGCGAGCTGTCTGAGTTTTCCAGGCGCTCTCCATTGCGCAGTACTTCTGCACTATGGTTGCCAAGTCAGCAAAATGTAATACGCGACAGCGGTTGATGGCATTGAGGATTCCTTCATCCGTGCAATTATTGCAGAATACTGGAATCACGTCCTCGTCGCAGCAATCTTTAATCTTGTCTTTGATAAGGAGGAATCTGGCCCAAAAGTGATGGACTGTTTCCTGAGACTGCTGTCATACGTGCATGAGGTCGCATATATCCGGAGGTCCGGATGTGTTTGGTGAATATTGCTTGTGGTGGGTGGGTGGCTTTAAATCCGAACCCTGACCCAATTTGGTATCCGGAGTTTGAAAAACTCCCGAGCTTAATAGTCCAGGCTTCGGGATGTCAACTGACTTTTCAGGCCCACCGTCCGGTTCTAGGTTCGGAGGACTAGGCGTGTCATTTCGTAGACAGGTATCGGGCTATTCGAGTTTGGAAATCCGAACACAGCCCATCCTAAATACCGAGGAACAGTTGTTGTTTTGCTCCTCTACGACCGCTATCTGATGGGTGATTGGCGGAGATTTGATTTCTCTCTGGTCGGGTTTAAGCCCAACCTGATCATAGTCTGTAGCGACCCCAAGGCGGCGATGCGATCCAGGAGTTCGTTTAAAGACGGCAACTCCGCCGGATCCATCCATTTGGAGTATTCAGAGTCAATACAGAGACGATTTTCAATGACCTGAGAAGTCATCGTCGGCTTGACGGCCGAACGGGCGGTCATGGTAAAGCCGCCCAGCCGGAGGGTTTGGCCTGAGGCCAGGGCTCCTTCGGTGGTGATACTGTCCTTGATGACGAGGCGAGCCATCAACCCTATCTTCGACGCTACAGTGGAACTCTCAATGAAAGCACCAATGTCGGTGTCAAAACCGGCGGATCTCGGGTAGGGGGTCCCGAACTGTGCGTCTAAGGTCGATGGTAACAGGAGACAGGAGACACAATGTTTACCCAGGTTCGGGCCCTCTCAATGGAGGTAATACTCCACTTCCTGCTTGATTGATCTTGATGAATATGAGGGTTACAAGAGTTAATCTACCACGAAATTGTAATGGCTAAACCCTAGAAGTCTAGCATGTATGATTGTGATTGCCCCTACGGACTAAACCCTCCGATTTATATAGACACCAGAGGGGACTAGGGTTGTACAAAGTTGGTTACAAAGAAAGGAATCTTTATATCCAAACGCCAAGCTTGCCATCCATGCAAAGGAGAATCCTATCCGGACACGGGAGAGAGTCTTCTGTCTTGTATCTTCACGGCCAATCAGTCCGACCCACGTCACATAGGCCGGACGCCCGAGGACCCCCTAATCCAGGACTCCCTCAACAGTGGTGAGCCGGCGAGGCACAACAGTGGCTTGGCGGATGTGACCGGCCAACGAGGTTGCGGCCGTGGTGGCGACGCAGCGGCTCTCGGGGATGAGGCAAATCCGCGCAACGGCGAGGGCGCCACAGTGATTCAACAACGGTGTTAGGCGAAACCGGGGCGGTGACTCATCAATGGCGACAGAGTGAGGGGCCTCGGAGGCAGGTCTCTTGCAGCTCGAGAGGCCAACAGGCGGCTCAAGGCCGCGGACGGGTGGTTGCGGCAGAACGGCAGCGGCTCGGGGCCGCACGCACAGCGGCTCAAGAGCTCGGGGGAGGCCGACTTGGCGCGACGTCGGTGAAGCCGTGGATAAAGTCAATGGGACCGTCGAGGAAAACGGCGATTGGCCAGGCCGGGTCACCGCGCGGATGACAGCCGGTGGTGGCTCGTCGAGGAGAACCGGCAGGATGCGGGCGTAGAAGCACGGCGGCTCACCACGAAGCTGAACATGGGCGACCGAAGACCAAGTTGTAACAGCGGTGCCAGGTGGGAAGCAGAGGAGGAACGAGACTTGTCCGGGTCGTAGCTGGCTTCGTTTTTGGTTCAGTTTCCCCATGGTGGTTTCACTCCCTTGGGCGCCAGCTTAAAGACGGTGACGACGCGTGAGACCTGGACGGGCGGCTCTCACTTAGCAGTTTCGCTGCATTGGGGTTCCTGATGCCCTGTTTTTGGTCTCCGACGCGGGTAGTTTTCCATCAGATGCAAACTTTGACGTGTGGCCGCCGTCCGTGTTGCTTTTGGTTTGATTGCAATCTGACGGATTACACGGCTGCTGGCGGCGGCTCAATAGTAACCCTAACTTCTTTGATGATGAATCTGCCAACTCTTTCCAATGTTGGTCCTTCTTCTCCCAGTTAATTGCGAGTTTCTCAATCCCTGGAGAGATCCCTTCAAGAACTCAACACCATCGTGCGCAGGCCCCATGGTGGGCTCCAACTGTCGAGAAATTGTCACGACAAATGTCCTAGTGTGAGGACTTAGTCGTGAGGCCAATGCATCTATGTGATAGCTTGAGAGGGGTTGATCGGAATTGAGAGATGCAACACAAGATAAGGGTTTAGACAGCTTCGGGCCTCGAGAAACACATGATGTTTGTGGCTAGGTCTCATTATCATCACGAGGGAGTCGCCGTATCTCCGGCTCTCCTAGTTGTGTCTAGCCTTAAAGATTATTCAACCTGTCCCCATTGGGGTGCCCTTGCCCCTCCTTATATAAGTTGAAGGGGCGGGTTACTTGTACAGTCCAACTCGGATTAAGACTTAAACTATCCTGACTTCTCTTCACGGCCTTCTCTCCATGGGCTTCTCACCACGGGCTTCTTAACGTCTTGGGCTTCTTAACTCCACGCGACTCATTTTCATGGCTAAGTACTTGTCGGGTCATAACTGTCTGCCGGCTTACAATCTGGCTTATAACTGTCCGCCGGCTTACAATCTGGCTTACAATCTGGCTTATAATTGTCGGGTCACCAACGAGTCACCAGGCTCGGGTGGTTTGTCAATGAAACACCAAGTCCTAGCCGGGTCATATCTCCGGCCGGGTCATACCGCGGGGTATATCCCCGACAGTGTAACTTTCAGAAAATGTTCGTACAATTAAAAAAAAATTATGACGTTTAAAAAATGAGCATGCATGTAAAAAATATGTATGTAAAATTTTAAAATATACTTATACAATGTATAATTTTATTTATATAATTTAAATAAAAGTTGTGTACTATTCAAAAAAATGCCAGTGACATCTTTTTGCAATGTTCACATGTTTCAAAAAACTGTTTGTGGCATTTAAAAAAATATTTATACAATGTATTCCTGTGAAAATATCCAGATTAACACCTGTCTAGACGCACCTTATTTGGATTTATTTTAAAAATATATAAATATCATAATATTTTAAAACTTATTTGTGGCAAACAAGGTCGAGTATTCTACTCACGTATGAAATTTGCAACAAATGACTTTTGTGCTCTTGGACGTGGATAATCACAAATTTGGATCTATAGAGAAGTTACTATTCATGGTTTTTGAAGTTGCAAATTTGTTCCTTTTGTTCAAAAGAACACCAAAGCCATTTTCTTCATGAAACTTCATATGTGAGTAGAATACTTGGCCATGTTTGCCACAAAAAACTTCATAGTTATTTCAAAAAAATTGGAAATTTTATAAACCAGAAGTCTATAAATGGTGCTCATAGATCGAGGAACCAGAGATCCAAGTCTGTATTCATGTATTTTATTTGGAAAATATTTAACATGCATTCCAAAGAATATTCAAAACATCCACATCATGTACTTAAAGAGTGTTCAACATGTATAAGAAAATCATGTGTACAAGGAAAATGTACAACGTCCACTAGAAAAAGGAAAACAAGAAACAAAAAAGTAAAGCAACCTAAAAAATGAATAGGAAAACTAAAGAAACAAACAGATTACCAGATATCTAACTTCTACTACAGGGCCGGCCCATTTACTGAGCTAGTGCTACATCTCACGCTATGTAAGATATGGGAGCATCTATAGGGCGCCTTATGCGCCGGTTGACACAACTGGCGCCAAGTGCACCATGCTACTGGGCTAGCCCATGAACACTCAGGGGCAGTGCAAAAAAAAATTATGTCACAAAAAACCACCACAGAATGTCGCTCTTGTGAGGATTCGAACCTGCGCCAGTTAGCTCCTGTGCATGGTTGGCTAAACACTAGGGGCGCGTTTGGTTACTCGTATATGGGCCAACAAGGCCCGCGCGGGACGAAAACCAGCTCTTTGGTTGCCTGGGCTGCACACATGTCCCGGCCCGCACGGAACTTAAAACAGTTCTGGGCCAGGCCCGCGAGCTACTACCGAATCGGTGGTTTCTCCACAGCCAGGCTGAGCGAGGCCATGCGTGGCTCCTCGCTGCACGCCTCGAGAAGCACGAGAGATGGGACAGGACGTCTCATAACTCCCCCTCCCTCTCCTATCGCCGCCCATTCCCTTTCACACCACTCCCCCACTCTCCTCTCATCGATGGCCCCTTCCTCTTCTCACCTCTCCTTCGATGAGTCAACCTCCGTCGTGCCGTCTGCTAACCCCCATCAGCGCAGGCAACAACCACATCCATGAGCGGTCGGTTGCCGGCTTGGAGAACACCGGGGTCGATCCGATGCGGGCTCTACACGCGCCCTCCACTATCTTCACCAGGCCACCTCATCCGGTCAATCCGGTGTCGGCCCCTCCGCCTTGTCGGCGTTACCAGACCTCCAGGTCCTCGGTTCGGTGGCGCCGTCGGTGGGGGTCAGCAACCCGACGCTGCACGGAACCCCTGTGCTTGGGGGGTTACCCCCATCCAAGGGTTTTCTCCGGGCATCACCGCAGGCCCATGGACGAGGGCGACCTCCTCCTCCTCGACCGCGCGTGTGGGCAGGAGCACCGAGCCAATGTTGACGGTCGTCGGTGTTGGTGGCTCCTCCTCACCCTCGCGCGCCATCTCCTTCCTGCTGGGGTTTCCTCCCCGGCCGGTGTACGCTCCAACTCCACCCGCTCCGGTAAGAACAATCCCTCTGCTCAAAGATTTTTAGGCAAGGGTTTTGCTCCGATGAGACATGAATTGAATTGATACGATTTGATTCGATTGGAATCGAATTAAATTGGTTCCTTCTTGTGCGGTACTTGTTGGGGAACGTAGTATTTCAAAAATTTCCTACGATCACACAAGATCTATCTAGGAGAAGCATAGCAACGAGCGGGGAGAGTGTATCCACGTACCCTCGTAGACCGAAAGCGGAAGCGTTTAGTATAGCGGTTGATGCAGTCGAACGTCTTTGCGATCCAACTGATCCAAGTACCGAACGCACGGCACCTCCGTGATCTGCACACGTTCAGCTCGGTGACGTCCCTCGAACTCTAAATCCAGCTGAGGCCGAGGGAGAGTTCCGTCAGCACGATGGCGTGGTGACGGTGATGATGAAGTTACCGGCGCAGGGCTTCGCCTAAGCACTACGACGATATGACCGAGGTGTGTAATTGTGGAGGGGGCCACCGCACACGGCTAAGAAATCAACGTGTGTGTCTATGGGGTGCCTCCCTCCCCCATATATAAAGGAGGGAGGAAGAGGAGGCCGGCCCTAGCGGGGGCGTGCCAAAAAGGGGGGGTCCTACTTGGACTCACGGTCCGAGTAGGATTCGGTCCTCCCTTTCCTATCCCAACTAGGAGAAGGAAGGGAAGGAGGAAGAGGGGAGAAGGAAGGAGGGGGGAGCCGCCCCTTCCTAGTCCAATTCGGACCAGTCCATGGGGGGCACATGGCCACCCGTTGAGGCCCTTCTCTCCTTTCCCGTATGGCCCAAGGCCCAATACTTCCCCCGACGAATTCCCGTAACTCTCCGGTACTCCGAAAAATACCCGAATCACTCGGAACCTTTCCGATGTCCGAATATAGCCTTCCAATATATCGATCTTTACCTCTCAACTATTTCGAGACTCCTCGTCATGTCCGTGATTTCATCCGGGACTCCGAACAATCTTCGGTCATCAAATCACATAACTCATAATACAAATCGTCATCGAACGTTAAGCGTGCGGACCCTACGGGTTCAAGAAATATGTAGACATGACTGAGATACATCTCTGGTCAATAACCAATAGCGGAACCTGGATGCTCATATTGGTTCCTACATATTCTACGAAGATCTTTATCGGTCAAACTGCATAACAACATGCGTTGTTCCCTTTATCATCGGTATGTTACTTACCCGAGATTCGATAGTCGGTATCATCATACCTAGTTCAATCTCGTTACCGGCAAGTCTCTTTACTCGTTCCGTAATGCATCATCCCGCAACTAACTCATTAGTCACATTGCTTGCAAGGCTTATAGTGATGAGCATTACCGAGAGGGCCCAGAGATACCTCTCCGATACACGGAGTGACAAATCCTAATTTTGATCTATGCCAACCCAACAAACATCTTCGGAGACACCTGTAGAGCATCTTTATAATCACCCAGTTACGTTGTGACGTTTGATAGCACACAAGGTGTTCCTCCGGTATTCGGAGTTGCATAATCTCATAGTTAGAGGAACATGTATAAGTCATGAAGAAAGCAATAGCAATAAAACTAAACGATCATTATGCCAAGCTAACAGATGGGTCTTGTCCATCACATCATTCTCCTAATGATGTGATCCCGTTCATCAAATGACAACACATGTCTATGGTCAGTAAACTTAACCATCTTTGGTGAACGAGCTAGTCAAGTAGAGGCATACTAGGGACACTTTGTTTTGTCTATATATTCACACGTGTGTCAAGTTTCCGGTTAATACAATTCTAGCATGAATAATAAACATTTATCATGATATAAGGAAATATAAAATAACAACTTTATTATTGCCTCTAGGGCATATTTCCTTAAGTCTCCCACTCGCACTAGAGTCAATAATCTAGTTCACATCGCCATGTGATTTAACACCAATAGTAAACATCGTCATGTGATTTAACACTCTATAGTTCACATCGCCATGTGAATAACACTCAAAGGGTTTACTAGAGTCAATAATCTAGTTCACATCGCTATGTGATTAACACCCAAGAGTAATAAGGTGTGATCAGGTTTTGCTGGTGAGAGAAGTTTAGTCAACGGGTCTACCACATTCAGATCCGTATGTATTTTGCAAATTTCTATGTCTACAATGCTCTGCACGGAGCTACTCTAGCTAATTGCTCCCAGTTTCAATATGTATCCAGATTGAGACTTAGAGTCATCTGGATCAATGTCAAAGCTTGCATCGACGTAACTCTTTACGACGAATTCTTTATCACCTCCATAACCGATAAATATTTCCTTAGTCCTCTTAGGTAACTAAGGATAACTTTGGCTGCTGTCTAGTGATCCACTCCTGGATCACTATCGTACCCCTTTGCCAAACTCATGGCAAGGTACACAATAGGTCTGGTACACAGCATAGCATGCTTTATAGAACCTATGGCTGAGGTATAGGGAATGACTTTCATTCTTTTCTATTTTCTGCCATGGTCGGGTTTTGAGTCTTACTCAACTTTACACCTTGCAACACAGGCAAGAACTCCTTATTTGACTGTTCCATTTTGAACTACTTCAAAATCTTGTCAAGGTATATACTCATTGAAAAAAAATCTTATCAAGCATCTTGATCTATCTCTATAGATCTTGATGCTCAATATGTAAGTAGCTTCACCGAGGTATTTCTTTGAAAAACTCCTTTTAGATACTCCTTTATGCTTTCCAGAAAATTCTACATTATTTCCGATCAACAATATGTCATACACATATACTTATCAGAAAGGTTGTAGTGCTCCCACTCACTTTTTGTAATTACAGGCTTCTCCAAAAGTCTGTATAAAATCATATGCTTTGATCACATTATCAAAGCATATATTCCAACTCCGAGAGGCTTGCACCAGTCCATAAATGGATCGCTGGAGCTTGAACACTTTGTTAGCACCTTTAGGATTGACAAAACCTTCTGGTTGCATCATATACAACTCTTCTTTAATAAATCCATTAAGAAATGCAGTTTTGACATCTATTTGCTAGATTTCATAAAATGTGGAAATTGCTAACATGATTCGGACAGACTTTAAGCATCGATACGAGTGAGAAAATCTCATCGTAGTCAACACCTTGAACTTGTCAAAAAACCTTTTTTGAGAAGTCGATTTGTAGATAGTGACACTACTATCAGCGTTCGTCTTCCTCTTGAAGATCCATTTATTCTCAATGGCTTGCCGATCACCGGGCAAGTCAACCAAAGTCCATACTTTGTTCTCATATATGGATCCCATCTCAGATTTCATGGCCTCAAGCCATTTCACGGAATCTGGGCTCGTCGTCGCTTCCTCATAGTTTGTAGGTTTGTCATGGTCTAATGACATGACTTCCAGAATAGGATTACCGTACCACTCTGGTGCGGAACGTACTCTGGTTGACCTACGAGGTTTGGTAGTAACTTGATCTGAAGTTTCATGATCATCATCATTAACTTCCTCACTAATTGGTGTAGGCATCACTGGAACTGATTTCTGTGATGAACTACTTTCCAATTCGGGAGAAGGTACAAATACCTCATCAAGTCATACTTTCCTCCCACTCACTTTTTTCGAGAGAAACTCCTTCTCTAGAAAGGATCCATTCTTAGCAACAAATATCTTGCCTTCGGATCTGTGATAGAAGGTGTACCCAACAGTTACTTTTGGGTATCCTATGAAGACGCACTTCTACGATTTGGGTTTGAGCTTATCAGGCTGAAACTTTTTCACATAAGCATCGCAACCCCAAACTTTGAGAAACGACAGCTTAGGTATCTTGCTAAACCACAGTTCATACTATGTCGTCTCAACGGATTTAGACGGTGCCCTATTAACGTGAATGCAGTTGTCTCTAATGCATAACCCCAAAACGATAGTGGTAAATCGACAAGAGACATCATAGACCGCACCATATCTAATAAAGTACAGTTATGACGTTCGGACACACCATTATGCTGTGGTGTTCCAGGTGGCATGAGTTTGTGAAACTATTCCAATTGAAGGCCAAACTCGTAACTCAAATATTCGCCTTTGCGATGAGATCGTAGAAACTTTATTTTCTTGTTACGATGATTCTCCACTTCACTCTAAAATTCTTTGAACTTTTCAAATGTTTCAGACTTCTATTTCATCAAGTAGATATACCCATATCTGCTCAAATCATCTGTGAAGGTTAGAAAATAACGATACCCGCCGCGAGCCTCAACACTCATCGGACCGCATACATCGGTATGTATTATTTCCAATAAGTCAATGGCTCGCTCCATTGTTCCAGAGAACAGAGTCTTAGTCATCTTGCCCATGAGGCATGGTTCACAAGCATCAAATGGTTCATAATCAAGTGATTCCAAAATTCCATCCGCATGGAGTTTCTTCATGCGCTTTACACCAATATGACCTAAACGGCAGTGCCACAAGTATGTTGCACTATCATTATCAACTTTGCGTCTTTTGGCATCAATATTATGAATATGTGTATCACTACGATCGAGATTCAATAAACCATTTATATTAAGTGTATGACAATAGAAGGTTTTATTCATGTAAATAGAACAACAATTATTCTTTGACATAAATGAATAACCGTATCACAATAAACATGACCAAATCATATTCATGCTTACGCAAACACCAAATAACATTTATTTAGGTCCAACACCAATCACGAAGGTATATGGAGTGTGAGATGATGATCTTATCAACCTTGGAATCACTTCCAACACACATTGTCAACTCGCCCTTAACTAGTTCATGTTTATTTTGCAACTCATGTTTCGAGTTACTACTCTTAGCAACTGAACCAGTATCAAATAATGAGGGGTTGCTATAAACACTAGTAAAGTACACATCAATATCATGTATATCAAATACACCTTTGTTCACTTTGCCATCCTTCTTATCCGCCGATTATTTGGGGAAATTCCGCTTCCAGTGATTAATCCCTTACAGTAGAAGCACTCAGTTTCAGGCTTAAGTCTAGATTTGGGTTTCTTCACGGGAGTGACAACTTTCTTGTCATTCTTATTGAAGTTCCCTTTCTATCCCTTTGCCCTTTACTTGAAACTAGTGGTTTTGTTAACCATCTACACTTGATGCTTTTCTTGATTTCTACCTTCGCTGATTTCAGCATCACGAAGAGCTCGGGAATCGTTTTCGTCATCCCTTGCATATTATAGTTCATCTCGAAGTTCCAGTAACTTGGTGACAATGACTAGAGAACTTTGCCAATCACTGTCTTATCTGGAAGATAAACTCCCACTTGATTCAAGCGATTGTAGTACCCAGACATTCTGAGCACATGCTCACTGGTTGAGCTATTCTCCTCCATCTTGTAGGCAAAGTACTTGTCAGAGGTCTCACACCTCTCGACTCGGGCATGAGTCTGAAATGCCAATTTCAGCTCTTGGAATATCTCAAATGCTCTGTGGGTTCAAAACATTTTTGAAGTCCCGGTTCTAAGCTGTAAAGCATGGCGCACTAAACTATCAACTAGTTATCATATCGAGCTTGCCAAACGTTCATAATGTTTGTTATCTGCTCCTGCAATAGGTCCGTCACCTAGCGGTGCATCAAGGACATAATTCTTATGTGCGGCAATGCGGATAATCCTCAGATTACGGACCTAGTCCGCATCATTGCTACTATCATCTTTCAACATAGTTTTTCTCTAGGAACATATTAAAAATAAACGGGGAGCTACATTGCGAGCTATTGATCTACAACATAGTTATGCAAATACTATCAGGACTAAGTTCATGATAAATTAAAGTTCAATTAATCATATTTGTCGGTGTACTAAAGTAGGGGTACCTTAGTACCCCGAACTTGTGCACGGGCAGTCGTAGCACCCCGAGGCAAGGCTTGCCAGGCGACCGCCAAAACTCTCCATGGTCCCTTTTTGGGCCATCCAAGAACAAAGTATTTGAGCCAAGGCCCCGGCAAGAGGAGCTTGCCGGGAAGGCCACCCGAAGAGAGCAAGGCCCCGGCAAGAGGAGCTTGCCGGGACGGCCGCTCGAAGCACAAGGCCCCGACAAGAGGAGCTTGCTGGGAAGGCCGACCAAGGCACGACAAGAGACTTGCTGCGACGCGCCACGCGTCTCGACAAGGACCGGTGAGCAACAAGCTCCCGGGCGCGACAAGGCATCGACCGCGGCAAGGCGCTTGCCGCGGCAAGTCACCACCCCGCGCCTGTGTTCCAGCTCATCCACCCACGCGTCACTCTGGGGCCATTCCAGGCGTACGTGGCGAGAGGCTGCGCAGCCAGGGGCATGCGGTGGCGAAGCGACGCTGACAGGGTAGCCGTCGTGGCAAACGGTGGCGCCCCTGACGGCCCCTTTTCTGCACTGTTTGGGCGACCCAGACGGGCATTTAATGCCCTTGTCCCCTGCCGTCAGAGTTAGGTATGATAGCACTGTGCAAACAGCTGTACCCAACACAGCGTTTTCCAGTTTTACCCCTGCCTACGTTGCCACCTGTGGGTAACCCCTTGCGCATATAAAAGGAGGCCCCATGCGCAACGTGAAGGGGGGAAGGAGGCAGACCACCCACGCTCGGTCTGATTAGTTGCCTGAGTGTACTGTAGCACTCATCGCTCCCAAGAACACAATACAAACCACAAAGCAGCAGTAGGGTTTTACGCATCCGTGTGGCCCGAAGCTGGGTAAATCCCCTTGTGTGCATCGCCTCGATCCGCTCTTCGCGCGACCTCTGCCCCCTGCCGAACCAGAAAGGGGCTCGGTCCCCATAGGTGTTCGTGGAGGCAGATTTCCCTCGACATCTTTGGCGCGCCAGGTAGGGGGCGTCGAAGTTGTGCGAACCTGATCCGGCGTCTGCACAGGCTAGATCTCCATCATCTTCATCGACATGCCACCAAAGAAGAAGGCTCCGGAGGTGGCTGGTCCGTCCGCGTCGAACCCACCGCCCCCGGAGCAAACGGGTGGTGGGGACGTCACCGGCGGCGGAACGGGCGTCGCCGAACCAGCTCATGGTGCCACGGCGTCCGAACATGCACCGCGCCCCTCTCAGGAGGCACGGGACCAGCAGCGTCTTGGCACTCACGGTACCATACGCTCGCTGGACCCAGATCGAGCTGGCGGATCCCAGGGTGCTTAAGGCCAGCATACACACCAACGTGCTGGCGCGAGCGTGGCGCGACTGCCTGGTCCGGGTGTTGCTCCTTCTAACATAGTTAGAAGTTCGAGCACATCTCGCTCCACGCGCCGCTCGCCACCGCTGCCCGCCACTCCAGCAGAAGCTCTAGCACGAGCTCAACTGCTCCTGGACTACCCTCCAACGGCGGACAAGCTCGATGACTGGAGGGCCACGATACAGAGTCTCATCGGCTTCGCTAACGGCGACACCCCGCGGCAGCACAGTGCGTCGCAGCCGCGGCAGGTCGGCCAGGCGAGAACCGATGGCGCCAAGACCAGTGGGGGTGCGACCACCGTGCATTCCCCGCCCCAAAGGCCAAGATCGCCGACTCGCCGGAGCCATCACGACAACGACTCCACCGCGTCGTCGAATCCGCGAACTCGTCGCGATCAACGCCAAGTTCTTCACGAACGAGAGCAAGAGGACGCTCGTACGCGCATCGAGCGTCGGAGAGAAGCGCGGCGTCAATCAGACCAGGGCGCTGGGCCCTCTGTCGACATGCATGCGCCGGGGGGACCAGGCGACCTGCCGTATGCGGTAGGCTGCCCTGCGTTCACCCGTGAGCTGCGGCAAGTCCAGTGGCCCAGCATGAAGAATTTCAAGCCAGACGTGCCAGAGAAGTACGACGGCAAGTCGCATCCGTCGGAGTTCCTCAGCATCTACACCATTGCGGTGCAGGCTGCTGGAGGGCGAGACGACAAGATCCTTGCCAACTACTTCCCGCTGGTACTCAAATCCAACGTCAGATCCTGGCTCATGCACTTGCCGGATAACTCCGTAACCTCCTGGACAGACTTGTGCCATCAGTTTGTTGGCGCCTTTACAGGCGGCCACAAACCCCATGGCCAAGCGAGCGACCTTCATCTGCTCGTCCAGAAGGAAGGGGAATCCTTGCGCAAGTTCATCCAGAGATTCAGCCGCGTACACTACAACATCCCAGACGTCCACCCTGCCGCGGTTATCAGCGCATTCCATCAGAACGTGCGTAACCGCTGGATGCGGGAGGAGATAGCGATGTGCAAGATCAAAGACGTCAGCGAGCTATATGCCCTGGCCGACAAGTGTGCACGTGCTGAGGAAGGAAGGAAACTACCCGGAGAGAACACTGGAGCAGGAGAATCTGACAGTGAGGATACCACCCCGGCAAGGAAGAACCGGCGGCGGAGCAACAGGAAGAAGAAGAGCCAAGAAGTACTGGTTGTCGAGTAGTGCGGCGATGAAGGCGCCGCCAAGAAGGCCCAGGCTGGTAGCTCCAGCAAGGAGGTTGCCGGATGCGCCAACTGCCAGGCTGTGGCGGTCGCCGACAAGCGGGACGGCACCAACAAACAGTACTGCAAGATCCACCGCACCAAGGGCCATGACCTCCAGAGCTGCAAGCAGGTCGAGCGGCTCGTCGAGCTGCAAAAGGCCGAGTACGAGCGACGCGACAAGGAGAGAGCCCGGGGAGGTGGCGGAGGATCAGGCACGAAGCGCCCCAGCCAGGGAGGACGCCGCGACAAGGACAAGCAGCGGCAAGCAGACAGACCTCCCCGCGGCCACGACGAAGACGAAGACATGGATGATGTCGAGACCAGTGAGCAGGAGTTTCAAAAAGCCACAGAGGTCTTGTGCGTAGATGGCGGTGCTTCTCTGCATACTTCTCACCGCCAGCTCAAGCAGTGGGCGCGGGAAGTCAATGCAGCGGAACCACCCGTCGAGTCGCGCAAGCCTCTGAAATGGTCCAGCACGCCTATCATCTTCGATATTGAGGACCACCCTGACCGCACAACTGCGATCGGGTGCTTGCCGATGTTGGTCTCACCAACAGTCCGCAACCTCAAGGTCACTAAGATGCTAGTCGACGGCGGGGCCGGCTTGAACCTGATCTCCTCCGCTGTGCTCCAGAAACTCCAAGTCCCCGACAGCGAGCTCGAAGAGACCGGCACGTTCCAAGGAATCAACCCGGGAAGGAGCAAGCCGAAGGGGAAGATAACGTTGCCAGTGACATTTGGCAGCGAGCTGAACTTCAGGACAGAGAGGATCACTTTTGACGTTGCCGATTTTCCATTGCCCTACAATGGAATTCTCGGCCGTCCGGCGCTCGCCAAGTTCATGGCGGCCTCCCACTACGCGTACAACATGCTCAAGATGCCAGGCCCGATAAGCGTCATCTCTGTCCCCGGCGACAAGAAGGATGCCCTTATCTGTGCCGACAAGATCTACCGGGAAGCAGCAGCCGTGACGGATCACAAGCCACTTGCCGCTGAAGCTCCCGGAGGGAAGAAGAAGGCCAAGCCCGACAAGTGCTCTGGTGCCCACTCCGGCAAGCGCACCTCTTCGGAGTGCTGCGCTACCGTCGAGGACGCACCATCGAGCTCCACCGGCAAGAGTAAGAAGTCAATGGCAGCCTCGCCAACGACCAAGAAGGTGTCCGCCAAGGAGGACGGCACTGGTGGTACCTTCACCATCAGTGCCACTCTCGACCCCAAATAGGAAGGCGCGCTCGTTGCTTTCCTGTGGGCGAATGTCGATGTGTTTGCCTGGCAACCATCTGACATCCCCGGTGTTCCCAGGAAAGTGATTGAGCACCACCTCACTATCTGTCCTCATGCGCGGCCCGTCAAGCAGAGAGTTAGGAAGCAAGCGGTGGAGCGCCAAGAGTTCATCGCAGAAGAGATCAAGAAGTTGGAAGCGGCAGGCCTTGTCAGAGGCGTGCTCCATCCGACGTGGTTGGCCAATCCTGTTGTCGTGCGCAAAGCAAATGGGAAATGGAGGCTTTGCATCGACTTTACTGATGTTAATAAAGCTTGTCCCAAAGATCCCTTTCCCTTGCCGCGCATTGACCAAATTGTTGACTCCACGGCCGGATGTGACCTGCTTTCATTTCTTGACGCATACTCAGGGTACCATCAGATCTTCATGGCTGAAGAAGATGAGGAAAAGGCCGCATTCATCACTCCATGTAGCACGTACTGTTTCGTACGGATGCCTTTCGGTTTGAAGAATGTCGGTTCGACGTTTGCAAGGGTTGTCCATACCGCTTTTGAGCCGCAAATCCACAGAAATGTGGAAGCCTACATGGATGACATAGTGGTCAAAAGCAGGAACATGGCAACCCTGATTCAAGATTTAGAAGAGACCTTTGCGAACCTGTGCAGGATCAGCCTCAAGCTCAACCCCGAGAAGTGCGTGTTTGGAGTCCCTTCCGGCAAGCTTCTCGGGTTCTTTGTGTCTCAGCGAGGAATCGAAGCCAATCCAGACAAAATCAAGGCCATCGAGCAGATTGAAGCACCAACACGCGTCAAGGATGTACGAAGGCTTGCCGGCTGCGTCGCGGCTCTCAGCAGGTTTATTTCCAAGTCTGCAGAACGCGCCCTGCCATTTTTCAAAGTTTTGAAAAAGGCGGGTCCAGTAAAATGGACTCCGGAAGCGGAGGCTGCGTTGCAGGACTTGAAGAAATACCTGTCCTCCGCTCCAATACTTGTCGCGCCTAAACCACAAGAGAAGTTGCTGCTGTACCTGGCGGCAACCAATCAAGTGGTTAGTGCTGCGTTAGTAGCGGAGAGGGAGGCAGAGGATGAGCTAGCAACCGCGGCAAGCGCGTCCAGCGACAAGCAAGAGGCTTCCCCGACAAGCTCTGGCCCCGACAAGGATGAATCTGCGCAGGAGCGAGTGGAGGTGCAGAAGAAGAGAATGGTGCAGCGCCCAGTTTACTTCGTCAGCTCCCTTTTGCAGGGGGCTAGGTCAAGGTACTCTGGTGTGCAGAAATTGCTTTTCGGCCTTCTCATGGCCTCGAGAAAGCTGCGCCATTACTTCCAAGTACATGAGATTATAGTTGTCACCCGCTTTCCGCTGAAGAGGATACTGCAGAATCCAGAAGCAACAGGCAGGATTGTCGAGTGGGCACTGGAACTGTCAAGCTTCGGTCTCAAATTCGAGAGCACTTCAACTATCCAAAGCAGAGCATTGGCGGAGTTCATAGCAGAGTGGACACCGACACCAGACGAAGAGATCCCAGAGACGAGCATCCCCGTCAAAGAAGCAAGCAAAGAGTGGCTGATGTATTTTGATGGTGCTTTCTCGCTACAAGGCGCCGGTGCTGGCGCGTTGCTTATCGCGCCCACCAGAGAGCATCTCAAGTACATAGTCCAGATGCACTTCCCCAAGGAGCAAGCAACCAACAATACTGCAGAGTATGAAGGTTTGCTCGCCGGCCTCAGGATCGCGGCAGAACTTGGGATCAAGAAGCTCATTGTCAGGGGTGACTCGCAGCTTGTCGTCCGCCAAGTGAACAAAGATTACCAGAGTCCGTTGATGGAAGCGTACGTTGATGAAGTGAGGAAGCTAGAAGAATGCTTTGACGGCCTACAAGTGGAACACGTTCCAAGAGCTAAGAACGACATTGCTGATGGCCTGTCAAAGTGCGCAGCACTTAAGTTACCTGTGGAACCAGGAACCTTTGTGCTCAAGCTGACTCAGCCATCCGTGACACCATCAACCGGACAGAGCAAGAAGAGGAAGTTGGTCTCCGGCGACTATCTTCCGGCAGAGCTCCCCGGAGCCGCCGCCAAGAAGGTCCCCAAGATCGACGCCAAGAGCGCTGAGGAGCCGTCTGCTCCGGCAAACCCCAGGGTTTGTTCCGTAGAAGCAGGCGCTCCCGACAAGTTTTGCCCCGGCGAGCTTGCCGGGGAACGTCAAGCTCTGGCTGAGCCCCAGATCCTCGCCGTAGAAGCGGACGTTCCCGCAGCAGCAGATGTGCCTTCAGTCCTTGTTGTCGAGCCATAGGCTCCAGCATGGGCGCAGCAGACTATCCATTTCCTCCAGAACGGAGAACTTCCCGAAGAACAAGAAGAAGCGGAAAGAGTAGCCCGGCGCTCGAGTATGTACCAGTTCGTCGACAACACGCTGTACAGAAGAGGGCGCAACGGTGTGAAATTGAAGTGTATTTCCCGGGAAGACGGACAAAAGCTGTTGGCAGAGATACATGGAGGCATATGTGGTCACCACATCGGCACCAGAGCACTTGCCGGCAAAGCGTTCCGGCAAGGTTTCTTCTGGCCGACAGCCCTCCAGGATGCAACTGCACAAGTAACCAAGTGTGAAGCGTGCCAGTTCCATTCCAAGCAGATACACCAGCCAGCTCAAGCTCTCTAGACGATCCCTTTATCCTGGCCATTTTTGGTCTGGGGGCTCGACATCCTCGGCCCCTTCCCCCGAGCTGTCGGGGGCTTTGAGTACTTGTACGTCGCAATCGACAAGTTCACAAAGTGGCCGGAAGTGGAACCAGTGAGGAAGGTGACAACACAGTCGGCAGTCAAGTTCTTCAGGTCGATTGTTTGCCGCTTCGGGATCCCCAACAGGATCATCACCGACAACGGTACGCAGTTCACGAGCCACGCCTTCATGCAATACGTCCAAGATCTCGGCGCCAAGGTCTGCTTCGCTTCTGTTGCTCATCCCCGGAGCAACGGTCAAGCGGAAAGGGCCAATGCCGAAGTGCTGCGCGGGCTCAAGACCAGAACTTTCGACAGGCTACACAAGTGCGGAAGAAACTGGATCGAGGAGCTGCCGGTGGCTCTTTGGTCGATCAGAACGACGCCGAATCGAGCCACTGGCCGGACACCATTTGCTCTAGTCTATGGAGCAGAAGCAGTTACCCCCACGGAACTCGTATACGGGTCACCTCGAGTGCTCGCTTATGATGAGCTTGAGCAAGAGCGGCTGCATGAAGATGACGCGCTGCTCCTTGAGGAAGATCGTCTTCAGGCTGCTGTGCGAGCCTCTTGCTACCAGCAAGCTTTGCGTCGCTACCATAGCCGCAAAGTTAAAGCCAGAAGCTTCAAGGAAGGCGACCTTGTTCTTCGGCGTGCTCCGTCCGCCAAGAATCATAACAAGTTGACGCCGAAGTGGGAAGGCCCTTACCGGGTGAGACGAGTCACGAGGCCCGGCGCTGTCCGCCTTGAGACCGAAGATGGCACTCCGGTGAGCAACTCCTGGAATATTGAGCATCTTCGTAAGTTTTACCCGTAAGGCGCGGTTGTCGGACCCCGTCCGGCAACCACCCTTTTGTACAAGTCTTGCCGTTGTTGCATGTAATCCTTTATACAAAGCCAGGCGCAGACCCTGAGCAGCAGTAAATGAAGCGCTGGCGCCCTAAGTTTTAGCATGCATGCTGAGTCGAGTCTCGTCCTTGGTTAGGGTTGATAGTGCCTAACAACTGCTAACCCCTAGCTTAGAGGTCGGGTCTGCGTCCTTTTTTCATGTTCTTTCGTTTCCTTTGGTTCGCAGGGTTTTGCATATCCTGGCCAGACCGCTTAAGGACGAAGAAGAAAAGAAGGGCGGACCAGCATCTGGTCCCCGGCAAACCAGTGTTGCCGGGGGCTGCAAGTACAAAGATTCGCCCGCGGCAAGCCGAAGTTGCCGGGGGCTGCAATCCCAGATAAGTTTTTCATCCCTTGTCATGCATTCTCTTATGGACTGAGGAATGCGAAAACCTTGTTTCTTCCTAAAAAGCTACCGTGCTCCCTTAACTCTGGGCCCCGGAGCGCGTTCCTGGGGCCAGTTTTGGTGGTAGCCGCAGCGGCAAAGGAACGGAATGAGGAGCCCGAACCCGCCTCATCCCTACCTCCGCCAAAGGCGTGAGGAAGGTCGAGTGGCGCGGGAAGACGGCAGGGCCTGTTGCCGGGCAAAGAAGTGTCTATCTTAACGATATAAAGGATTCGCTCCTTGGCGTGGGTTTTACCCGCGAGACAAATGGCCCGACAAACATCCCAATTTCATTAAAAACATTCCGCTCAGGTACAGTTCAGAGAGAATCAAAAACATGAGAGATGGGATTACAAGCTTTAAATGCAACTAAGGCCCGAAGGCTTACAAGTTAAAAAGAGATAAGGTGCCCGTAATCCCTTTCTTGTCTCTCTCCTCAGGAGGTAGGACTAGGAGGCGAAAGGGGCAAAAGGGGCGCCTAGACGAGCTACGGGTGGCAGAAGACACCAACAGAACGCCCCGGGGACCGTCTGAAGGCTAGGTGGTGGTGGCGGCTCCGGAAGCAGGGCTCGACGGGGAGGCAGGACGTCAGCACGCTGTCGAGGGCACCTCGCCCTCGTACTCCAACTTGACGGCCTTGCCGCCAGCCCTCTTCCTCTTCCGCAGCCTCGCCACGCCAGCCGCCAAGGAGACGACCCCGGGAAGCTCAAGGAGCCGGCGGCACGGATGATGGGGTCGCCGGTGCCACGCGGAGCCGCGACCGACGCCTAGTCGGACCCGTCATCCCGACGACCGCTACCCTCGTCGTCGCTGTCGCTCCCCTCCTCGTCACTCTCGCTCGAGGAGGAGCTTTCGCTGTCGGAGGAGCTATCCACGCAGCACCGGGCCCGGATCCCAAGCACCCCAAGACCTTGACGGAGAGGAGATCGCCCTCCATCAACTTAAAATGGAGGGTGAACCCCTCCATCAAGCTGTTGATACGGGCGAACGTCTTCCACCCTCGACCAAGATACATCACGCTGGGGGCTGGGGACTCAATGTGGACCCGCGTGCCGCTGATCCCGTAGCCCCTCATGCGCAGTCTTCGTGTCTCGGGTTGTTCCACCTCCATCACGCTTGCGAAGGGGGCCGGGAGGCGGAGACGGCGACGAGGCGCCTGGCGCAGCCTGACGAAGAACTCACAGGGGTCGTCCCCGATGTGGACTGTCGTGAGAAGAGGGGCCGCTGGCGGAGGCGAGGCCGGCGCGTCGCCCCGTCCGCCTCATCCCTGAGCGCCTCGGCCTCGTCCACGACCTCGTCCACGACCTCGCCCCCTCCCCCTTCCCCTTACGGTTGGCTCTGCCACCGCGGGTGCAAGGGGAGGAGGGGCGCATTGCCTAGCGGCGACCCTCGCCGCCACCGATGAAGGACCAGGATTCCCTTTCTCCATGGCGGATGGAGAGAGGGGATCAGAAGCTGAAGAGAAGCAAAGATGGAGGAGTGTGGGTTTTCGTCGCCCCCCTCTTGCTCTTTATAAAGGGGCAGAGTGGGGGCTCGACCTCCCCGCTCAGCCAACCAAGACGCAGGAAGAGCAGGCGACTGGGACCGGCCTGCTGCCTCGACCCGCGACGGCCCGGTTCCCTGCCTCCACTGTCCGCGACCCCAGGTGCATGGAAGCCGCGTGGCTAGCGTGCAGGACCGAGGCGACGGTTGAGGCGACCTCCCCTCGCCCCGTGATCGTGGGGAGCGGACGCCTCGGGGACCGTGCCTCGACCCCATCCAGCAAATGAGCCGCGCCTCCACGCCTCCCTCCACTTATGGAGATAGCGCGAACCGTCCCCCTTTATTGTAACGTGACGCATGCCTGCGGGGCTCAGCCCCGCGCACGCCACCCACGTCACGCACGCCTCTCCCCACGATGCCGCGTTCGACGCGTGCCGTTCGGGGAGGACGTGGTGGATGCAGAAGAAGATGCAGCATGACCCAGGCCGCGCGTGCCCGTGCACTGTTTTGGGCCTGGCCCAACAGCGCTCGGCACCGTGTATGGACCAGGCCCGGGGGCTCCTGTCGGTGTACTAAAGTAGGGGTACCTTAGTACCCCGAACTTGTACACGGGCAGTCGTAGCACCCCGAGGCAAGGCTTGCCAGGCGACCGCCAAAACTCTCCATGGTGCCTTTTTGGGCCATCCAAGAACAAAGTATTTGAGCCAAGGCCCCGGCAGGAGGAGCTTGCCGGGAAGGCCACCCGAAGAGAGCAAGGCCCCGGCAAGAGGAGCTTGCCGGGACGGCCGCTCGAAGCACAAGGCCCCGGCAAGAGGAGCTTGCCGGGAAGGCCGACCAAGGCACGACAAGAGACTTGCTGCGACGCGCCACGCGTCCCGACAAGGACCGGTGAGCAACAAGCTCCCGGGCGCGACAAGGCATCGACCGCGGCAAGGCGCTTGCCGCGGCAAGTCACCACCCCGCGCCTGCGTTCCAGCTCATCCACCCACGCGTCGCTCTGGGGCCATTCCAGGCGTACGTGGCGAGAGGCTGCGCAGCCAGGGGCATGTGGTGGCGAAGCGACGCTGACAGGGTAGCCGTCGTGGCAAACGGTGGCGCCCCTGACGGCCCCTTTTCTGCACTGTTTGGGCGACCCAGACGGGCATTTAATGCCCTTGTCCCCTGCCGTCAGAGTTAGGTATGATAGCACTGTGCAAACAGCTGTACCCAACACAGAGTTTTCCAGTTTTACCCCCGCCTACGTTGCCACCCGTGGGTAACCCCTTGCGCATATAAAAGGAGGCCCCATGCGCAACGTGAAGGGGGGAAGGAGGCAGACCACCCACGCCCGGTCTGATTAGTTGCCTGAGTGTACTGTAGCACTCAGCGCTCCCAAGAACACAATACAAACCACAAAGCAGCAGTAGGGTTTTACGCATCCGTGCGGCCCGAAGCTGGGTAAATCCCCTTGTGTGCATCGCCTCGATCCGCTCTTCCCGCGACCTCCGCCCCCCGCCGAACCAGAAAGGGGCTCGGTCCCCATAGGTGTTCATGGAGGCAGATTTCCCCCGACAATATTACTTAAGAACTCCCACTTAGATAGACATCCCTCTAGTCATCTAAATGATCACGTGATCCATATCAACTAAACCATGTCCGATCATCACGTGAGATGGAGAAGTTTTCAATGGTGAACATCACTATGTTGATCATATCTACTATATGATTCACGCTCGACCTTTCGGTCTCAGTGTTCCGAGGCCATATCTGCATATGCTAGGCTCGTCAAGTTTAACCCGAGTATTCTGCGTGTACAAAACTGGCTTCCACTCATTGTATGTGAACGTAGAGCTTATCACACCTGATCATCACATGGTGTCTCAGCACGAAGAACTGTCGCAACGGTGCATACTCAGGGAGAACACTTATACCTTGAAATTTAGTGAGGGATCATCTTATAATGCTACCGCCGTACTAAGCAAAATAAGATGCACAAAAGATAAACATCACATGCAATCAAAATATGTGATATGATATGGCCATCATCATCTTGTGCCTTTGATATCAATCTCCAAAGTACTGTCATGATCTCCATCATCACCGGCATGACACCATGATCTTCATCATCTTGATCTCTATCAACGTGTCGTCACATGGTCGTCTTGCCAACTATTGCTATCGCATAGCGATAAAGTAAAGCAATTATATGGCGCTTGCATCTTATGCAATAAAGAGACAACCATAAGGCTACTGCCAGTTGACGATAACTTTAACAAAAGATGATCGTCTCATACAACAATCTATATATCATCACGCCTTGACCATATCACATCACAGTAAACCCTGCAAAAACAAGTTAGACTTCCTCTACTTTGCTGTTGCAAGTTTTACGTGGCTGCTACAGGCTTAGCAAGAATCGTTCTTACCTATGCATCAAAACCACAAAGATTTTTCATCAAGTGTGTTGTTTTAACCTTCAACAAGGACCGGGCGTAGTCACACTCGATTCAACTAAAGTTTGAGAAACAGACACCCACTAGCCACCTGTGTGCAAAGCACGGTGGTAGAACCAGTCTCATGAACGCGGTTATGTAATGTCGGTCTGGGCCGCTTCATCCAACAATACCGCCGAATCAAAGTATGACATGCTGGTAAGCAGTATGACTATTATCGCCCATAACTCTTTGTGTTCTACTCATGCATATAACATCTACGCATAGACCTGGCTCGGATGCCACTGTTGGGGAACACAGTATTTCAAAAATTTCCTACGATCATGCAAGATCTATCTAGGAGAAGCATAGAAACGAGCGGGGAGAGTGTGTCCATGTACCCTCGTAGACCGAAAGCGGAAGCATTTAGTAATGCGGTTGATGTAGTCGAACATCTTTGCGATCC
Source organism: Aegilops umbellulata (assembly GCA_032464435.1). NCBI lineage: Eukaryota > Viridiplantae > Streptophyta > Magnoliopsida > Poales > Poaceae > Aegilops > Aegilops umbellulata. Next base: position 297,109,669 of record CP136060.1, read on the forward strand.
AACCGTTCCAAGTACCGAACGCACGGCACCTTCGCGATTTGCACACGTTCAACTTGGTGACGTCCCTCGAATTCTAGATCCAGCTGAGGCCGAGGGAGAGTTCCGTCAGCACGACGGCGTGGTGACAGTGATGATGAAGTTACCGGCGCAGGGCTTCGCCTAAGCACTACGAAGATATGACCGAGGTGTGTAACTGTGGAGGGGGGCACCGCACACGACTAAGAAATCAACTTGTGTGTCTATGGGGTGCCCCCCTCCCCCGTATATAAAGGAGGGAGGAAGAGGAGGCCGGCCCTAGAGGGGGCACGCAAAAAAGGGGGAGTCCTACTTGGTGTGACGCCCCCAATTCGACCGTACACTAATCATACACGCAAATGTGTATGATCAAGATCAGGGACTCAGGGGAAGATATCACAACACAACTCTAGACACAAATATAAAATAATACAAGCTTTATTTTACAAGCCAGGGGCCTCGAGGGCTCGAATACATAGCTCGATGCACAAGAGTCAGCGGAAGCAACAATATCTGAGTATAGACATAAGTTAGACAAGACTTCCTTAAGAAGGCAAACACAAAAGCAACAACGATCGAAGAGGCAAGGCCTCCTGCCTAAGACCTCCTAACTACTTCTGGTCGTTGGCGGTCTCCGCGTATGTCGGTGTACAAAACTAGGGGCACATTTTTGTACCCCTTTACCTGTGCACGGGCAGTCAGAGCCGCGCCCGCGGCCATGCCAAGCAGAGCAAGGGAGGTGAGCCGAGGTAAGACCGAAGCCCAAGATGAAGCAGAGCAACGCCAAGACCAATACCACAAAGAGCAGAGGGACGAAGCAGATTCCCCGGCAAGACCCTTGCCGGGGCAACCTCGGCGGCCCCGGCAAGACCCTTGCTGGGGCAGCTCACCCCACACCAGCGGAGTGAGCCACCCTTGAGCCCGCGGCCGTCAACGCTGTCATTTGCGTGGGACCAGGGCTCGGGAAGGCACCTCCAAGGTGGCATGCAGATCTTTGTGAAGACATATTCAAGGTTAGATGACGATTAGAAGACGACGATCCTCGGCAATATCCTTGCCAAGGAAGGCTACCAAGGCCCCAGGCAAGGCCCTTGCCAAGGACGACAGCACGCCACGGCAAGACCCTTGCCGGGTCACCCGGCAAGGCCCTCACCAAGGACGCCGACAGGGCCACCATCAGGCCCGCACCAGCCAAGTCTCCGCCGCCGTTCACATGCAGCTGCCGACCCAACGAGCTGGGCAGGCACCTGCATGGCAACATGCAACCCTTCATGGAGGCTCCACCACCACGCCACCTCAGCTGCCTGCGTGCCTACATGGCACCGCATGCATCGCTGTCCAGGGCGCGTGTCGAAGCTTGGAGGAGCGACGACTGACGGGACGGGCCTCACCCCCGTCCCCGATAAAGTGAAGGACACCTAAGCCTCGCATTAAATGCGCTTTGTCCTGTAATACCAGCGATAAGCTCGTGTCACTATAGCACCTTTCCACCTCCTGTGTGCCACTGTGGCAACCCCTTTTTCCTATAAGAGGCCCGAGGCGACCAGGAGAAGGATTCAACCTTTTGGAGCTCGTTACACCTCGTAGCTAGCTCAAGAACTCATAATACATCCACCAAAGCAGGAGTAGGGTTTTATGCATCCTCGCGGCCCGAACCTAGATAAACGAACCGCATGCTCTCTGTTAGACCCGCTTTTCTCTCAACCCCGCGCCCCGCAACCGCAGTAGGGATTCTTGTGATCCCATAGGTGTCGTTTCCCACCGACATCTTTGGCGCGCCAGGTAGGGGGCGCGTTTGTGAGAATCTGGTCTGGTAGTTAGCTTAGCGTTTCTTCGTCGCCATGGCCCCTAATAAGAAGACGGCCACGACGATCGACTCGTTGGGGGCCGAACGGCCCGTGCCGGTGCGGACGAGCAGCGGACCGGTCGCGGACAGGACTCGGGCCGCAGCCCGCGAGCACCAGCACCACCCACGCAGTCGGAGCCTGGCGGGCGGCGTCATTCGTGCACCAGACGACCGGCTACAAGTCGCCGGATCCAAAGATGGAGCTGGGCCCCCCACAGGCGGCGCGGGGCCCTCCGAGGGTGTCGTTGCGTGACTCCAGGTGGCACGGCGACCTCCAGGACGCATACACCGGCGACCACCGCTCATTCTTCCCATGGTGTACGCGCCGAACAGCGTCACCACGTTGGTGACCCTGGGAGTTCAACACGCTCGCCGAAGCACTGGTGAAAATGGCACACAGCCGCTGGGTCGTGACAGAGCTCCTTCTAACTGTTGACACCAGAATTTGGCACGGTCAAGAACTTAATTAATACGGCCTCAAATGGATAAGTGATCTAAATAAAAAAGTTCCGTATTATCGATATGAACATCTTTGAATTTTGGGCCATCGCCATCCGATCTCATCTCGCAGGCCGAAGTTGTGTTCGAAATACTGAGATTTTGTATTCAGAACACTATTCGGCTCATTACGCCCTCAAGACCGCCTCTTATGAAAAAATGATCTACACGGATTGTCTTCGTCTCGTCGAAGTGATCGATTTTGATATAAAAATCGTTCCAATCCAAGTTCGTATGCAAAAGTTAGAGCTATCGGAGTGCAGCCATGTCATGAGGCGTGATGTGGCGCGCCCCACCAGACCTATGTCTGATGGGTAGCGCGATGGAACGGGTGTTTTGCGTAATAGTCCGTTTTGAGCGAGCGATTTGGCCTTCAAGACCACCTCTGATCAAAATATGTTCAACACAAAAGTTTTTCGTCTCGTCGAAACGGTCAAGATTGCTTTTGGACTCGTTTCCATCCGAGGTCGTTTGCTGCCTCAAACATGACCGGCAAGGTACAGCCAGGTTGTAAACCGAACCGTTTTGGAAAGCTTGCCGGGCAAAAAACTTGCCGGGTGAAAAGCTTGCCGGACAGAGACCTTGCCGGGGAGGAAAGCTTGCCGGGTGAAGAGCTTGCCGGATGAAGACCTTGCCGGGGGTGAAAAGCTTGCCGGGTGAAGACCTTGCCGGGGGTGAAAAGCTTGCCGGGAAAAAGCTTGCCGGGGTGAAAACTGTCAAGGCTAATCCGACCAGAAGATGAAGATGGGCTCAAATAATTATCTAGATGGACTCGTATGAAAAAGTGTTCAACATGAAAGTTGTTCGTCTCGTCGAAACAGTCAAGATTGCTTTTGGGCTTGTTTTTATCCGAGATCGTTTACCACCGCAAAAAGAACCCACAAGGTGCAGCCAGTTTAAACCAAACAGTTTTGGGAGGTTCGGATAAAACCAGTCCGAATTTGACTAGGGTTTTGGACGTGAATTGATGTAATTTTCTTGTAAGGAAAGCCTAGATAAATCCTTTGCTTGTACGGGAAGTCCAGCCGCCTCTTATATATGTTGGGGGTGACGGCCGATTGAAACAACACACAATCGAACAAATCAATATACTACTTTTTCATCTACGTTTTATCTCTCCACCATTTTTCTCTCTCGTTCTTCGCTGTTCTTCGTGTTTGAGAGCTGCGAATCCCGAGGCTCTAGGGGCGAGCGAATCGACCTAGGGCAGCCCATAGCCGCCGCACTCCCTGACGGGGTCCCTCCCGGGGGTGTGGGGTTTTCGGGTCTGCAAAAGCGCCCGTCGACTGTCTTGTGTATCCCGCTGTCGGTCGGGTCTCCTTCGACGTGAGCTGCGGTGCATCACCCCCGGCGTCGAGGGTACACGTGATGTGTTCGTGTGTCAACACACTTTTTGGCGACTCCGCTGGGGAAAGAAGATCAATCATCATCATCCACCATGTCCGATCTTCCCAAGCCATCTGAGGTAGACGCCGATAACATCATTAAGCCTAGTCTTGATGAGATATCGGCCGATCATCGCCAAGTCTATGAGGAGTACAAGAAGGCGCGTGAAGAGAAGGATTTGCAGGAGTTCCTTGCAAAATTCAAGAAGGATCGCCAAGGCAACATCACTCCGATTGAAGAAATCAAGTTCCCTCCTCTTCAAGCTGAGCAGGTTAAACCCGCTGTGAGTACTACCTTTTCTCCTGAGCAGTGGGCTGAGATTGAGAGTCGTATTGCTGACGGTAACAATCTGGTCTATCAAACTTTCATAGAAAATACCAATGCTCAGAAAAATATATCTCAATCATCTAGTGGTAATGATGGTGTAGCTGCTAGTGTGCAAAACCCTAATCTGGCTTTACCTATCTCATCGGCGCCTCCCATGCCGATGACTTATTATCCTACTCAAACAAATCAGATTGTGACTGCACCCATTAATCCTATTATGAGCATGCCAGGTTCGGTGGCAACGCCGAACCAAACCCTACCTACAGCTACAACCACTCGGCCATTACCGAACTATAGTTCGGCATACATGCCACAGTTTATACCTACTGCTAGTAGTCCTACTCCTCCTATGCCGCTGCCACAAGTTGCATCGTCCACTATGGATGATGGTCTAGCTAATCTTAGAGAGGAGATGGCTAAGATGCTTCGAGAGAATTTTGGAGTTGAGTTACCTCGGAATCGGATTTACCAAAAGCCGTACCCCGAGTACTTTGATGCCATCCAGTGCCCTCCGGGATATAAGATTCCAGATTTTGTCAAATTCAATGGAGAGGGCACAAAAACCACATGGGAGCATGTTAGCCAATACTTGGCACAATTAGGTGAAGCAGGCTCACTAAATGAGTTGAAAGTGCGTTTATTTCCTCTATCATTAACTGGTACCGCATTTTCATGGTTTTCTTCTTTACCACATGGTTCCATTCGGGTTTGGTCGCAGCTAGAGCAGAAGTTTCATGATCACTTTTATAGCGGCGACAATGAACTCAAATTGTCACATCTAACATCGGTTAAACAGTAGCATGATGAATCGGTCTCCGATTACGTCAAGAGATTTAGAGAAACAAAAAACCGGTGTTTTAGTTTGGTGATAACCGAGAGAAACTTGGCAGACCTAGTGCTGAGTGGTTTGAGAATTCCCATTAGAGAAAAGCTAGAAGGCTATGAGTTCTTAAATATCAACCAAGTCTTACAAAGGGCTTTGGCTCAGGAAAGCCGAAGCAAAGACCTCAAAGAAGTGCATAGATATAAAGCCGATCGTCCAAAGATGAATATGGTGGAATATGATAGTGATCACTCGGACGATGAGGGTGACGCTTTTTCTACTGAATTTGTTTGGCCATCTAAAGCCAAACCATTTACTTGCAATGATCTGAAACCGATTCATAAGAATCGTGATGAAGATATGAAGTTTACTTTTAACATTGCTAAGTGTGATAGAATATTTGATACTTTGCTGCAGGCTAAGATTATTAGAATATCTCATACTTTACCGCCGTTTGAAGAGTTGAAGCGGCGCGCTTATTGCAAGTATCATAATTCTTTTTCTCATGCTACTAACGATTGCAATGTTTTTCGACGACAGATACAATCGGCCATTAATGACGGACGATTGAACTTTTCTGAGATGCAAGTTGATAAACAACCTTTTCCAATGAATACCATGGAGTTAGAGGGGAAGAGGCTACTCATTCGGCCGGAGGTTGCCGAATCTGCTAATAAAGCTAATATCATTGTTGGTGAGCCCAGGGAAGACAAGGAGGGCAAAAGGTCTTGGGGAGACAGGTTGTGCTTGACAAGCAACCCGGTGGCAAGGAGATAATCAAAATCACCATCAAGAATCCTACACTCGGGGGCAACCGCAAGTGCAAGGAAATACTCGTGTTAAATTTGTCAAGCCCAGGAGTCCAGAAGTTGGCAAGTGGAAAACGAATGAAGCTAAAGTGCAGCGCAAGAAAATCAAGCCAACTTTTGATATGTTGCTGTCCAAGTATGCTAGTCATGCAGCCGGTTCTAGCTCCAACCGGTCATCAAATCTGAAGCGCTCAAGATCACCTCCTCGGGAAGAATTTCAGCATCATGCAAGGCCATATGGGTCGTGGGCGCCGGGACCATGGGTGCCGCCACCCCCCTATGTGCCATACTACATGGGAGACTTCAATGGAGGATGGTGGCAGCCCCCAATGGCCCCTTATGCTTTTCACCCGGGTTGGGCAGAGCCAAGGAGGCCCGTTCATGAGAGACTTTCTTATCCCACACGAGGCCGTTTGAACAATAGTGTCAATCGGCCTGTGCAAGATAATCAAAAAGGGGTCGGCAAGCAAGAATGGCGTGTTAAGTCGCCAAGTGCTGTAACGGTCGAGTCAAGCAAAGACAAGGAAAAAACCGATGCCGACTCACTCATCTTGGGCACCGAAACATTCACCATACAACAGCCGATTATGCATAGCAATCCGACTGAGCTGATACTTGCTATCGCGCCAAAGCACTCGGCTAATGATCATGAAGCAAGCACCAGCCAAGTAAAAACGAGAGATCCTAAATACACTCAGCCAAAGTGGTGTCCTCCAGGGCTAACAAAGATACAAAAGAGGAAATTACAGAGGTTAAGGAGTCAAGAGATGGCAGAACAAGAGGCCGAGAAGCAAAGGGATAAGTTGTTCAATGACACTCGGCCTATGTTACCTACAAAACAAGTGTGGAGGCCCAAACAAATACAAGATGCAGTGGCTTCTACACCCACCACAGCAACACCTACACCACCAAAGGAGGACGATGTAATCATTGCATCGTCTGCATTACCTATTGCTTCATCTTCGCTCGAACAAATTTCAAAATCGGTGGATACACTGGGGGAAGAGGAGGATATGTTAGATTACGAGTCTACACTGGTTCATGAAGGTATGGATATTAATATGGTGTATTACTTACCCGCTGAGTTTCGTGCTGTAGATGAGGAAGGGGAGGTGGCTCAGCTGGATTTTGGCCCTAAAAATGCAATATTCGAGAAGCCAAAAGACCCAGTAACGCATCTGAAACCGTTATATCTCAGAGGTCATATCAATGGGTCACCGCTCACTCGGATGCTTGTTGATGGTGGTGGTGTGGTGAATCTTATGCCGTATTCGGTCTTCAAAAAATTGGGGTTGCATGATAATGAGTTGATAAAGACCAACATGGTGCTCAATGGATTTGAAGGCAAAGAGAAAACTGAAGCCAAAGGTGTGATGTATGTGGAGCTCACGGTGGGAAGTAAAACTTTGGCTACCGCATTCTTTGTCGCTGAGGTGCAAGGTAACTACAACGTCATACTAGGCCGTGATTGGGTTCATGCAAACCAGTGCGTGCCATCCACTATGCACCAGTTTTTGATCCAGTGGGTTGATGATGAAGTGGAAGTCATTCATGTGGATAACTCGGCCTGTGTTGCTTTGGCCGAGGCATCGGTGGATTGGCAACACCCAAATGCTACTTGCTTGACGGGACGTGACTTGTCAGAGTTCGATTTTCTCAGCGCAACCAAGAGTGGTTTCATGCCCGTCTCTTTAAAGCCGACTGAGTGCAATCGGCTCCAAGGTATGATATGTTTAAATGGATCCTAACTCAGATTGGTTACAAAAGCGACTTGTGGAATATCGGTCCAATGAGAACGATATGTATGAGTCCATAGAAGAGTTAGATGATATGGATAAATTAGGACAAGGTTTTACATCGGCCGATCCATTAGAAGAGATAGATATAGGAGATGGTTTAACTCCTAGGCCGACATTTGTAAATGTAAATTTAAGAGCCGATCATAAAGCTAAGTTGATCGAGCTGTTGAAAGAACATGTTTGTTGCTTTGCATGGGAATATCATGAGATGCCAGGTTTAAGCCGAGAGCTAGTGGAGCATCGGTTACCTATAAAGGCTGGTTTTAGACCATATAAACAATCGGCCAGAAAGTTTAATCCAAAAACATATGACCGGATCAAGGAAGAGACCGGTCGTTTGCTTAAAGCTAATTTTATTAGACCTTGCAGGTATGCCGAGTGGATTTCTAACATTGTCCCTGTGGAGAAGAAAGGATCCGGCAAGTTGAGGGTGTGCATTGACTTCATAGATTTGAATAGGGCTACACCCAAAGATGAGTATCCCATGCCAATAGCTGATATGCTTATTAATGATGCTTCTGGACATAAGGTTATTAGCTTTCTAGATGGTAATGCCGGATACAATCAAATTTTTATGGCCGAAGAAGACATGTCCAAGACAGCTTTTCGTTGCCCCGGTTTTCTTGGTTTATTCGAGTGGACAGTGATGACATTCGGATTAAAAAATGCTGGCGCCACATATCAAAGGGCTATGAATTTGAATTTTCATGATTTACTCGGTGTCATACTTGAAGTTTATATTGATGATATTGTTGTCAAATCGGATGCTTTTGAATCTCACCTGGCCGATTTGCGTTTAGCTTTTGAAAGAATGAAAAAGTATGAACTGAAGATGAATCCTTTGAAGTGTGCTTTCGGCATGTCAGCTGGCAAGTTTTTGGGTTTCATTATTCATGAAGATGGTATAGAGATTGATCCCAAAAAGATAGAAGCTATACAGAAAGTGGAGGCTCCAACATGCAAGAGAGATATGCAAAAGTTCCTTGGCAAGGTCAATCATTTGAGAAGGTTCATAGCTAATCTGTCAGGGAAAGTTGATGCATTTACTCCTATCCTTCAGTTAAAGAATGATGCTGATTTCACTTGGGGGGCAAAACAGCAAGAAGCATTTGATATGATCAAGAATTATTTGTGCACTCCTCCGGTGATGAGAGCACCCAAGCATAGGGAACCCTTCAAACTTTACATTGCAGCAGAGGAGGGAGTTATTGGTGCTGTTCTAACTCAAGAGACCGAAGGAAAAGAGCATGCCATCACTTATTTGAGCCGCCGCTTATTGGACGCAGAGACAAGGTATACATTTGTTGAGAAATTATGTCTATGCTTGTATTATGCTTGCACAAAATTGAGACATTATTTAGTGCCGAGTGCTTGCGTAGTAGCTTGTCAGACCGATGTCATTAAATACATGTTGCATAGGCCAATTCTTAGTGGTAGAATTGGCAAGTGGGCTTATGCTTTGATTGAATATGATTTGGCTTATGAATCTCTAAAATCCATGAAGGGCCAAATTGTTGCTAATTTCATTGTTGAACATCGGATTTATGACAAGCATGATAGTAATATGAACCTTGTTTCATTAGTACGATGGAGATTATACTTTGATGGTTCAGTTTGTAGCAATGGCCAAGGTGTTGGTATTGTTTATATATCTCCTCATGGTGTTGTTTTTGAAGCCTCATGCCGCTTAGAATATTTTTGCACAAACAATCAAGCCGAATATGAAGCATTGTTATTCGGCCTAGAGATGTTACTTGCTATAGGTGTTACATATATTGAGGCTACCCAAGAGCAACTGACTCCGGCGGGGCGTCAGGCCCTGGCCGTAGAGACAGCCGCTCCCATGGCAGAAGAGATGCCTTTGGTCCTTGTCGTCGAGCCTCAGGCTCCGGCATGGGCGCAGCATACCATCCGATTCCTCCAAATAGGGGAGCTTCCTGAGGAGCAGGAAGAAGCGGAGAGAGTAGCCCGTCGGTCCGCCCTGTACCAGTTTGTCAATGACGTCCTGTACCGGAGGAGGCCGAACGGTGTGAAACTCAAGTGCATCCCCCGGGAGGAAGGACTAGAGTTGTTGGCAGAGATACATGGAGGCATATGTGGCTCCCACATAGGGTCAAGGGCCCTTGCCAGGAAGGCGTTCCGGCAAGGTTTCTTCTGGCCCACCGCCCTCCAGGATGCGACGACACTAGTCACCAAGTGTGAAGCGTGCCAGTTCCATTCAAAGAAGCTTCATCAACCAGCTCAAGCCCTTCAAACAATCCCTCTCTCCTGGCCATTCTCGGTCTGGGGGCTCGATATACTGGGCCCTTTCCCCCGCGCTGTCGGGGGCTTTGAGTACTTGTACGTTGCAATCGACAAGTTCACAAAGTGGCCGGAGGTGGAAGCGGTGAGGAAGGTGACTGCTCAGTCAGCTGTCAAGTTTTTCAAGGGACTGGTCTGCCGTTTTGGTGTGCCAAACAGAGTCATCACCGACAATGGCACACAGTTCATGAGCCACACCTTCATGCAATACATTCAAGACCTCGGCAGCAAGGTCTGTTTTGCTTCCGTGGCACACCCACGGAGCAACGGCCAAGCGGAGAGGGCGAATGCTTAAGTGTTGCGAGGCCTGAGGACAAAGACTTTTGACAAGCTGCACAAGAGCGGAAGGCGCTGGATTGATGAGTTGTCGGCGGTTCTTTGGTCGATCAGGACGACGCCAAATCGAGCCACCGGCCAGACACCTTTTGCCCTAGTATACGGGGCGGAAGCAATTCTCCCCACGGAACTCATATACGGGTCACCTCGAGTGCTCGCTTATGACGAGCTTGAGCAAGAGTCGTTGCGCTGAGGTGACGCAACACTCCTTGAGGAAGATCGTCTTCGGGCGACTGTGAGAGCGGCACGCTACCAGCAAGCCTTGCGCCACTACCATAGCCGCAAGGTTCATGCCCGAAGCTTTGAGGAAGGCGACCTTGTTCTTCGGCGCTTTCAGTCGTCCAAGAATTACAACAAGTTGACGCCGAAGTGGGAGGGCCCTTATCGGGTAATACGAGTCACCAGGCCCGGCGCAGTCCGCCTCGAGACCGAGGATGTCGTGCCAGTGAGCAACTCCTGGAACATCGAGCATCTTCGCAAGTCTTACCCATAAGGCACTGCTTACCAGGCCTCCCGGCAAGCCACCTTTTGTACGAGCTTTGCCGCAAGGCATGTGACCCTCTGTACAAAGCCAGGCGCAGACCCTGAGCATAAATAAATGAAGCGCTGACGCCCTAAGTTATAGCATGCATGCTAGGTCGAGTCTCGTCCTTGGTTATGGTTGATAGTGCTTAGCGGCGGCTAACCCCTAGCTTAGAGGTCGAGTGCACGTCTCTCTGTTCTTCTCTGTCTTCTTTGGTTCGCAGGACACATGAATATCCTTGCCGAGCTGCTTTGGAAGAAAGAGGACGGACCGGCGCCCGGGCCCCGACAAGCCAGTGTTGCCGGGGGCTACAAGAGCAAAGATCACCCGCGGCAAGCCAAGGATGCCGGGGCTGCAGATTCAGATAAGTTCTCTATCCCTTATCATGTGTTTCATTATGGACTGAGGGATGTGAAACCTCGTTTTATCCTTATGCTACCGTGCTCCCCTCATTCCGGACCCTAGGACTTGTTTCCTGGGACCGAGTTTGGTCATAGTCGCGGCAGCAAGGAAATGAAACGGGGAGCCTAAGCCCACCTCATTCCTGCCTCCGCCAAGGGCGTGAGAAAGGTCGAGCGAAGTGGGGGGACGACAAGGCCTGTTGCCAGGCGAGAAACATTTATCTTAAATGTAACAAGGATTTACTCCTTGTCGTGGGTTTTACCTGCGAACAAAAAACCCGGCAAACATCCCTTTTTAATTAAAAACATCCCGTACAGGTACAGTTCATACAAAATGAAAAACATGAACAAAGGGATTACAAGTTTTAAATTCCACAAAGGCCCGAAGGCTTACAAGCAAAAAAAGAGATAAGATGCCCATAATCCCTTTCTTGTCCCTCTCCTCAGGAGGCTGGTCAAGGAGGCGAAAAGGGCAAAAGGGGCGCCTAGGCGAGCTACAAGTGGTAGAAGACACCAAGAGAACATCGTGGTGGCCACCCAAGGGCTAGGTGGTGATGGCGGCGCTGGAGGCAGAGCTCGAAGACGAGGCGACATGATGTCAGTACGCGATGAAGGCGTCGGTGCCCGCGTACTCCGACTTGACGGCCTTGCCGCCCGCCCTCTTCCTCTTCCGCAGCCTCCCAACGCCAGCCTCCCAAGGAGACGACCCCGAGAAGTTCAAGGAGCCGGCGACACGGATGATGGGGTCACCAGTGCCGCTCGGAGCGGCGCCCGACGCCTAGTCGGACCCGTCATCCTGCCGCCCGCTAGCCTCGTCGTCACTGCCGTTGTCTTCCTCGCCACTCTCGCTCGAGGAGGAATCTTCGTTGTCAGAAGAGCTCTCCACGCAGCACCTTACGCGAGTCCCGAAGTGCTCGAAGATCTTGACGGAGAGGAGGCCACCCTCCATTAGTTTGAAATGGAGAGTGAGCCCCTCCGTCAAGCTGTGGAAAAGAGCAAAGGTCTTCCACCCTCGGTGGAGATACATGACGTGAGGGGCGGGGAACTCAACGTCGGCCCATGTGCCGCTGATCCCGCAGCCCCTCATATGCAGCCGCAACGCCTGCGGCGGATCCAGCTCCATCTCGCGCGCGAATGGAGTCGGGAGGCGAAGGCGACGGCGCGGTGGCCGGCGCAGCCTGACGAAGAATTCACAGGGGTTATCCCCGGCATAGCCCTCCATTGGAGGAGGGGTTGCTGGCGGAGGAGGGGTTGGTCTGTCGCCCGCCCTCCTCTTCCCAAGCACTGCAACCTCTGCCCCGGCCTTGCCCACGGCCACGCCCCCTCCCCCTTCCCCTCGCAGCCGGCTCTGCCGCCACGGGTGCAGAAGGAGGAGGGACGCGTTGTCGAGCGGCGACCCTCGCCGCCACCGTCGAAGGACCGGGGTTCCCTTTCTCCATGACGAACGAAAGGAAGGAGCGGAAGCCGAGGGAGGCAGAAGATGGAAGAATGCGGGAGGCCATCTCCCCATCCCGCTCTTTATAAAGGAACGGGGTTGGGGCTCGGCCACCCCGCTCAGCCAATCAAGACACGGAAGGCGCAGGGAACCAGGACCGACCCGCTGCCCCAACCAGCGACGGCCCGATTTCCAGCCTCCACCGTTTGCCAGCCCGATGCGCATGAAAGACGCGTGGCAGACGTGCAGAACCGAGGGGACGGGTGAGGCGACCACTCCCCACCCTGTGATCGTGGGGAGTGGACACCTTGAAGACCGCGCCCCGGCCCCATTCCGTAAATGAGCCGCACCTCCACACCTCCCTCCCTTTACGGGGAAGGCGTGAGCCGCCTCTTTACTATGATGTGACGCATGCGTGTGAAAACCGCCCCACGCATGTCGCCCACGTCACGCACGCCCCTCCAAGCCGCGCCGCGCGCGCGGGTCATGGGAAGCACAGCGTGCGAAAAAACTTACCATGATAAAAACCGCCCCGCCTGCCCACGCACCTTTTGGCCCTGGCCCAGCAACGCGTCGCGCTTATGTGCGGCCCAGTCCCGGGGGCTCCTGTCGGTGTAAAAAACTAGGGGCACGTTTTTGTACTCCTTTACCTGTGCACAGGCAGTCAGAGCCGCGCCCGCGGCCACGCCAAGCAGAGCAAGGGAGGTGAGCCGAGGTAAGACTGAAGCCCAAGACAAAGCAGAGCAATGCCAAGACCAAGACCACAAAGAGCAGAGGGACGAAGCAGGTTCCCCCGGCAAGACCCATGCCGGGGCAACCTCGGTGACCCCGACAAGATCCTTGCCGGGGCAGCTCGCCCCACACCAGCGGAGTGAGCCACCCTTGAGCCCGCGGCCGTCAACACCGTCATTTGCCTGGGACCAGGGCTCGGGAAGGCACCTCCAAGGTGGCATGCAGATCTTTGTGAAGACATATTCAAGGTCAGATGAGGATTATAAGACGATGATCCTCGGCAAGATCCTTGCCGAGGAAGGCTACCAAGGCCCCCGACAAGTGTTGGGGAACATAGCAGAATTTTAACATTTTCTATGCATCAGCAAGATCAATCTATGGAGTCATCTAGCAACGAGGGAGAGGGGAGTGCATCTACATACCCTTGTAGATCGCGAGCGGAAGCGTTCAAGAGAACGGGGTTGATGGAGTTGTACTCGTCGTGATCCAAATCACCGATGATCCTAGTGCCGAATGGACGGCACCTCCGCGTTCAACACATATACGGTTGGGAGAGACGTCTCCTCCTTCTTGATCCAGCAAGGGAAGGAGAGGTTGATGGAGATCCAGCAGCACGACGGTGTGGTGGTGGAAGTAGCGGGATCCCGGCAGGGCTTCGCCAAGCGCAAGCGGGGAGGAGGAGGTGTCACGGGAGGGAGGGAGGCGCCAGGGCTTCAGGTGCGGCTGCCCTCCCTCCCCTCCACTATATATAGGGGCCTAGGGGGGCGCCGGCCCCTTGTAGATCCCATCTAGGGAGGGGGGCGGCAGCCCTAGGGGTGGCTTGGCCTCCAAGCCAAGTGGAGGTGCCCCCACCCCTTAGGGTTTCCAACCATAGGCGCATGGGAGGCCCAAGGGGGGCGCACCAGCCCACCAGGGGCATGTTCCCACGCCCCTTCAGCCCATGGGGCCCTCCGGGATAGGTGGCCCCACCCGGTGGACCCCCGAGACTCTTCCGGTGGCCCCGGTACAATACCGGTGACCCCCGAAACTCACCTCGTGGCCGAAACTGGACTTCCTATATATAAATCTTTACCTACAGACCATTCCGGAACTCCTCGTGACGTCCGGGATCTCATCCGGGACTCCGAACAATTTTCGGGTTACTGCATACTAATATCTCTACAACCCTAGCGTCACCGAACCGGAAGTGTGTAGACCCTACGGGTTCGGGAAGCATGCAGACATGACCGAGACAACTCGCCGGCCAATAACCAACAGTGGGCTCTGGATACCCATGTTGGCTCCCACATGTTCCACGATGATCTCATCGGATGATCCCTTTGTCTATCGGTACGATACTTGCCCGAGATTCGATCGTCGGTATCCCGATACCTCGTTTAATCTCGTTACCGACAAGTCACTTTAGCCGTTCCGTAACACATCATCCCGTGATCAACTCCTTGGTCACATTGTGCACATTATGATGATGTCCTACCGAGTGGGCCCAGAGATACCTCTCCGTTACACGGAGTGACAAATCCCAGTCTCGGTTCATGGCAACCCAACAGACACTTTCGGAGATACCCGCAGTGCACCTTTATAGCCACCCAGTTACATTGTGACATTTGGTACACCCAAAGCATTCCTACGGTATTCGGGAGTTGCACAATCTCATGGTCTAAGGAAATGATACTTGACATTAGAAAAGCTTTAGCATACGAACTACACGATCTTGTGCTAGGCTTAGGATTGGGTCTTGTCCATCACATCATTCTCCTAATGATGTGATCCCGTTATCAACGACATCCAATGTCCATGGTCAGGAAACCGTAACCATCTATTGATCAACAGGCTAGTCAACTAGAGGCTTACTAGGGACATGGTGTTGTCTATGTATCCACACATGTATCTGAGTTTCCTATCAATACAATTCTAGCATGGATAATAAACGATTATCATGAACAAGGAAATATAATAATAACTAATTTATTATTGCCTCTAGGGCATATTTCCAACAGTCTCCCACTTGCACTAGAGTCAATAATCCAGTTCACATCGCTATGTGATTAACACTCAAGGTCACATCCCCATGTGACTGACACCCAAAGAGTTTACTAGAGTCCATAATCTAGTTCACATTACCATGTGATTAACACTCAATGAGTTCTGGGTTTGATCATGTTATGCCTGTGAGAGATGTTACAGTCAACGGGTCTAAACCTTTCAGATCCGTGTGTGCTTTACAAATCTCTATGCCATCTTGTAGATGCACTACTAGGAAAAGGCCTACTAATGGCGCACTGGTTTTGCCTAGTAGCACGCCACTAGTAGCACGCCACTAGTATATCTTACTAATGGCGCACCACTGGTGCGCCATTAGTATCTGGTATACTAATGGCGCACCAGGCAGTGCGCCATTAGTTTTGCCCACGGTGCGCCACTAGTGTTTGCTATACTAATGGTGCACCACACTGTAATGCGCCATTAGTAACAATTTTTTTAATTTTTTTTCTTAATCTCAGGTCACTATTTCACCTATGAGATATACAACAAGCATCCATATAACAATCATAGCCAACACACAAGTTCCATCATATATACATACATAGCCAACACACAAGTTCCATCATATATACATACATAGCCAACACATAGTTCCATCGTTACATATTACAAAAGTTTCACATTGTTCATCCAACATCGTTCAGTTCTCATGCATTGTTCTTCTCCTTCTCCTTCCTCAGCCTGATGCGCCAAGAGCGGCGAGGCGGTGGAGGCGGTGGAGGCAGTGGGATGTAGTCTTCTACCTCAATTGGCGTGGTCATGTCGCCCAGCTGTGGGATCGCCGGCGCCACCACCGGTGCGTGGTCATTGTCAGGCACCACCACCATCGCGAGGCCACCTTCAGGCACGACCATCGCTAGGTCATCCTCAGCCACCTCCATCTCTTGCCCATGGTCAGCCACCACCATCTCTTGCCCTTGGTCAGCCACCACCATCTCTTGCCCTTGGTCAGCCACCACCAGCGCTAGGTCATCCTCAGCCTGATGCCCATCGTCATCCTGCAGCTCCTCATCCCCACTCTGCTCCTCTTCTCCCGCACTCCAGTCCGGATCATCCTTCTTGTTGTCTATGTTGCTGCCAGAATCGCTGCTGCTTTCGCTACAGCCATGGTCGCTGCTGCTTTCGCTACAGCCATGGTCGCTGCTGCTTTGGCTGTAGCCATTGTCGCTGCTGCTGCTCCCATTACCTGTCCAAATGCAATAATGACCGTTAACAATCAATGTGAGACAAAGCCAAATGTAGAGGAATAAGAAGAGGCAGAACGTACCGGCATCATAATCTTCAGCTTAGCGCATGCGACACATAGTCGCGTTGAACACCTTCACGATGAGCGGGGTGGCGTCGTCGTCGTACCTGAAGAGAAGGAAGTACCCCAGCCGCAGGTCGTAGGCACGGTAGAACTTCTCCCACCCACGAGACAAGTACATGTGGCCCTCCTTGATCACCAACTCCACATCCCACAGCCTGCGAAAGCCGCTGCCGGCCTGTCGCACCTTCACATTATTTGGCGGATCTTCACCCATCAGCATGTTCTTAAAACTGTCAGGCAGCCTCTGCAGTTTGGGACAATGAGTGATGTAGGCAAACAATAGATATCATAATGTGATAGGTGAAGCTAGGGGAGATCTCTCATTTTATATACCTGCGTCATGGATGATACTGAAGTCCCAAGTATGATAGTGAAGAACTCGGAAGCATCCAACTCGTACTGCGGTGTCGCAGAGCGGCGGTGGCTGCTTCCCGCCATCTCTGATAAGCAGCAGAAGAGACCAATTAGTACCCTTACAACAGATCATAAAACATGCATGATAACAGGCATTAGTCGCAAGTACCCCATATGTCCTATTTTTAGCATGACCTTTGCTGAAAATAGTACATATGGAGTACCCGAATTTGCCGGAACGGAAGTTAATTGACATTCCAGCAAACTCAAGGGCCTCTCGGGGTACCTGAAAAATCACAAGATCACAAGTAGCATCATCACAAGATCACAAGTAGCATCATCACAAACTACGCCCTGACATAACTTTGTCACACTCTTGCTTTCTAACTTTAGATCAAGCACCATTTCATCACACCATCAAGTAGAGAAGAACACATACTGGAAAGAATGCATCATTGGTGTGTATCAATTAAACGGTCAACCCTATATCACAGGGACACCATAATTGGAATATCCAGTAATGGCAGGTTATAAATATAAAACCAGATACACAAGAGCAGGAACAATCTAGCTGCATATGTTGCAAATCATGGGCAACAACAAAGAACAAGCAAATTTAAGCCACGAACTCGTACAATATCTCAGATTCTTCAACTAAGCAAAACATGCATACTTTAACACTTCAGTAATGTCTCTTCCATCATCATAATCTTGCGTAACAACAAACGAGAGGAAAGCTAGCGCAAAGGAAGAGCCTTTTTCATCACAAAATACATCCAGCAAATGTGCTCTAAAATCAGAAATACTACCCCCCCCCCAAATCTTTAGCTCAATTTCGAAAATACTTGGCTAGGACAACGGTAGCATTCAACAACAAGCCCAAGCCTATACTTAACTAGGCCTAGGTTAACTTCCGTTCCGGCAAACTGTACCTAACTAATGAGATAAACATGAGATAAATTAAAGTAAAGTAAAGAGCCGGGCAAACCTGAAAGTCAAGTAAACTGTGGCTAAAGATATATAAAACTCCATTGCAAATGTGCCATGTCAATAAAACAACTCATGGAAGTAAACTACTAGCAGGCTCAAAAGTCAAGTAAACTGAAGATTAATCTAACAAGCCTGACAGTAGCTAACTATACCTCAATGTACCTAACTGATGCTAATTGTACCTAACTGAATTTTTTTATGACAACAAACTGATGCTAACTGTACCTAACTGATGCTAACTGTCACAAATATGATATTTTTATGACAAAATACATCATTATCAGGGCACATTATGGCCATTTTCTTACATGATGCTAACTGTACCTAACTGAATTTTTTGACAGTAGCTAACTGTATTTAGTAATTTTTCTGTAACAGTCTTGCCCCTATTTGAAGGACAAGCAAATAGATACCTAAAATCCACTAGTATTGCCTCTAAAAAAGCCTAACTGATTTTTCTGTAACTGTACATAACTGAATTTTTCTGTAACTGTACCTAATTGAATTTTTCTGGCCATTGAAACTGCATTGCTGCACCAGAATTGAAATTGCTGAAACTCTGGACAACTTAAACTGACCAGCTAAGCCACTAGGTTAGGACTTAGGATATGAACCTGAGCACTCGATTTAATAGAAAGTGTCGAATCATACGATAATTGCATAGCATTATTGCAAAACTATCCCTAGTGCTACCCAATCACATTATGCAGCAGGACATGATCTTTGCATCCATCGGAACAAGCTACTTGAGACCTATGATGCATTCTCACTTCAAAATAATAGTAATCATGATCGAAGTTGTGCTCATAGCATTACTGAACAATAGCAGTTTCATACAAGCCTGCAAAAGCAATACTCGGCTAGATGTTGGATGATTTATCCTCTTTGACTCAAATGCGCTAGTTTTATTTGTTTTCGATGATACACACCTAAACAGATGGCCATATTGCCCCATGTACCTCTTTCAACTGAAGAAGATGCAGCAAAAACATAACATCCCCAATGCTCTATGATGGCCGGTCTGTAGTCCCAAAGGATTGGGAAGCTCTGATTCACAAGAGACTGACTGAATGGTAGAGCTCGCGAGTGAGCATCCTAAATCTGGCTTTGTTATATGTTTGAATTCATAATTTCACCTGAATCTACTATTTTCATCAGGCTTCAGACTGGCAACAAGAAGCAGCAGCCACGTGGCGGCGGCGGCGGCGCATGAGCACGTGGGGCCCGGCGTCAGCGCATGAGCGCGCGGGAACGGCGTCGGCACGAAGCAGCAGCAATGGCACGACGGGGCGGCGGCGGCGAGCTCCTGCTGCTAACCCTAGGGCGCCGCCCCGTGGGGGCATGGGGATGAGCGCGGGAGAGAGAGGGAGAGAGACTAACCAGGGGCCGCACGGGGACGGCGGACTCGGGGGAGGGCGACGGTGAGCTCGTCGTAGTGGACGGCGGTGGGGTCGGAGTCGGGAGGGCGGTGATCTCGTGGGAGCAGCCGCTGGGCGCGGCGGGTGGGCGGGGGGCGGGGACGAGAACGACGGCGACGGCGGAGCGGCGGAGGGAGGCGGCGCTCGGCTCGGGGACAGCGAAGGAGGCGAGGGGGCGGCGAGGGGGACGGCGAACACGGGGGCAGTGGGTGAGATCGATGAGGCAAGTTTTGCAAAATAAAAATATTACTAGTTTTGCAAAAAAAGAATAAAAAAATTACAGTAATGGCGCACTCTCTGCCTGGTGCGCCATTACTAGTTAGAACTAGTAATGGCGCATTATCGACATGATGCGCCATTAGTATGTATGGAAAATTGAAAAAAAAATTAATACTAGTGGCGCACCCTGTTTCTGGTGCGTCATTAGTGTCTTCCACACTAATGGCGCATCACCAACAGGTGCGCCATTAGTATATAGTAGTGGCGCACTACTTCCCTGGTGCGCCATTAGTATCAATCCTATCTATAGCCCTTTTCCTAGTAGTGATGCAGCTACCACGCTCTATTTGGAGCTATTCCAAATAATTGCTCTACTATACGAATCCGGTTTACTACTCAGAATCATCCAGATTAGTGTCAAAGATTGCATCGGTGTAATCCTTTACGACGAACTCTTTTACCACCTCCATAATCGAGAAAATTCCTTAGTCCACTAGTAACTAAGGATAACCTTGATCGTTGTCCTGTGATCCATTCCTAGATCACACTTGTACCCCTTGACTGACTCATGGCTTGGCACACTTCAGGTGCGGTACACAACATAGCATACTTTAGAGCCTACGTCTAAAGCATAGGGGATGACCATCGTCCTTTCTCTCTATTCTTCCGTGGTCAGGTCTTGAGTCTTACTCAATACTCATACCTTATAACACAGCCAAGAACTCCTTCTTTGCCGATCTATTTTTGAATTCCTTCAAAATCTTGTCATGGTATGTGTTCGTTTGAAAGTACTATTAAGCGATTTTGATCTATCCTTATAGATCTTGATGCTCAATGTTCAAGTAGCTTAATCCAGGTTTTCCATTGAAAAACACTTTTCAAATAAGCCTATATGCCTTCCAGAAAGTCTACATCATTTCTGATCAACAATAGTCAACAATATATACTCATCAGAAATTCTATAGTGCTCCCACTCACTTCTTTGGAAATACAAGTTTCTCATAAACTTTGTATAAACCCAAAATCTTTGATCGTCTCATTAAAGCGTACATTCCAACTCTGAGATGCTTACTCCAGTCCTTAGAAGGGTTGCTCGAGCTTTGCATATTTGTTAGCATCTTTCAGGATTCTCAAAAACTTCTGGTTTTATCACATACAACCTTCCCTCAAGAAAATCGTCGAGGAAACGATGTTTTGACATCCTATCTGCAGGATTTCATAAATAATGCAGTAATTGCTAATATAATTCCAACAGACTCTTAGCATCGCTACGAGTGAGAAAGTCTCATCGTAGTCAACTCCTTGAACTTGTCGAAAAACATCTTAATGACAAGTCGAGCTTTGTTAATGGTGATACTTACCATCATTGTCCGTCTTCCTTTTAAAGTCCATATGTACCCAACAGCCTTACGACCATCAAGTAGTTCTTCCAAAGTCTACACTTTGTTTTCATACATGGATCCTCTCTCGGATTTTATGGCCTCGAGCCAATTTTTCGGAATCCGGGCCCACCATCACTTCTCCATAGCTCATAGGTAAATTGTTGTCTAGCAACATGACTTCCAAGATAGGATTATGTACCACTCTGAAGTAGTACGCATCCTTGTCGTCCTACGAGGTTTGGTAGTGACTTGATCCGAAGTTTCATGATCACTATCATAAGCTTCCACTTCAATTGGTGTAGGTGCCACAGGAAAAACTCCTTGTGCCCTTCTACACACTAGTTGAAGTGACGGTTCAATAACCTCATCAAGTCTCCACCATCCTCTCACTCAATTCTTTCGAGAGAAAATTATCCTCGAGAAAGGATCCGATTTTAGAAATAATCCGTATTGCTTTCGGATCTAAGACAAGAGGTATACCCAACTGTTTTGGGTGTCCTATGAAGATGCATTTATCCGCTTTGGGTTCGAGCTTATCAGCCAGAAACTTTTTCACATAAACGTCGCAGCCCCAAACCTTTTAAGAAACGACAGCTTAGGTTTCTTTGAACCATAGTTCGTACAGTGTCGACTCAAACGGAATTGCGTGGTGCCCTATTTAAAGTGAATGTGGTTGTCTCTAATGCCTAACCCATAAACTTATAGTGGTAATTCGATAAGAGACATCATGGTATGCACCATATCCAATAGGATGCAGTTATGATGTTCGGAAACACCATCACACTATGGTGTTCCAGGCGGTATTAGTTGTGAAACAATTTCCACAATGTCTTAACTGTGTGCCAAACTCGTAATTCAGATATTCATCTCTATGATCATATCATAGATATTTTATCCTCTTGTCACGACGATCTTTCAACTTCACCCTGAAATTACTTGAACCTTTCAATAATTCAGACTCATGATTCATCAAGTAAATATACTTAGCATCTACTCAAATCATCTGTGAAGTAAGAACATAACGATATCCACTACATGCCTCAGCACTCATTGGACTGTACACATCAAGATGTATTACTTCCAACAAGTTGCTTTCTTGTTCCATCTTACTGAAAACGAGGCCTTTCAGTCATCTTGCCCATGCGGTATGATTTCATGTCTCAGGTGATTCAAAATCAAGTGAGCCCAAACGATCCATCTGTATGGAGTTTCTTCATGCATATATACCAATAGGCATGGTCCGCATGTCTCAAGTGATTCAAAATCAAGTGAGTCCAAAGATCCATCAACATGGAGCTTCTTCATGCGTTTTATACCATTATGACTCAAATTGCAGTGCCACAAGTATGTGGTACTATCATTACTATCTTATATCTTTTGGCATGAATATGTGTATCACTACGATCGAGATTCAATAAACCATTCATTTTAGGTGCAAGACCATTGAAGGTATTATTCAAATAAACAGAGTAACCATTATTCTCCTTAAATAAATAACCGTATTGCGATAAACATAATCCAATCATGTCTATGCTCAACGCAAACACCAAATAACAATTATTTAGGTTTAACACCAATCCCGATGGTAGACGGAGCGTGCGATTCTTGATCACATCAACCTTGGAAACACTTCCAACACATATCATCGTCTCACCTTTGGCTAGTCTCCGTTTATTATGTAGCCTTTTATTTCGAGTTACTAACACTTAGCAACCGAACCGGTATCTAATACCCTGCTGCTACTAGGAGTAGTAGTAAAGTACATGTTTAATATAATGTATGTCCAATACATACTTCTGTCAGCCTTGCCAGCCTTCTCATCTACCAAGTATCTAGGGTGGTTCTGCTTCAGTGACCGTTCCCCTTATTATAGAAGCACTTAGTCTCGGGCTTGGGTTCAACTTTGGGTTTCTTCACTAGAGCGGCAACTGATTTGTCGTTTCATGAAGTATCCCTTTCTTGCCCTTGGCCTTCTTGAAACTAGTGGTTTTACTAACCATCAACAATTGATGCTCCTATTTGATTTCTACTTTCGCGGTGTCGCGAATAGCTCAAGGATCATCATATCTATCCCTGATATGTTATAGTTCATCACGAAGCTCTAGTAGCTTGGTGGCAGTGACTTTGGAGAACCATCACTATCTCATCTGGAAGATCAACTCCCACTCGATTCAAGCGATTGTAGTACTCATACAATCTGAGCACATGCTCAATGATTGAGCTTTTCTCCTTAGTTTGCAGGCTTAGGAAACTTGTCAGAGGTCTCATACCTCTTGACGTGGGCACTAGCCTGAAATCCCAATTTCAGTCCTTGGAACATCTCATATGTTCTGCGATGTTTCAAAAAACGTCTCCGGTGCCTCAATTCTAAACCATTTAGCATTACGCACTGAACTATCATGTAGTTATTAAAACGTGTATGTCAGATGTTCGCAACATCCACAACCGATGCTCGAGGTTCAGCTCACTGAGCGGTGCATTAAGGACACAATCATTCTGCGCAGCAATGAGGACAATCCCCAGTTTACGGACCCAGTCCGCATAATTTCTACTATCAACTTTCAACTAAATTTTCTCTAGGAACATATCTAAAACAGTAGAACTAAAGTGTAAGCTTCGACATAATTTGCAAATTCCTTTTGACTATGTTCATGATAATTAAGTTCATCTGATTATTTAGTGAATTCCCACTCAGATAGACATCCCTCTAGTCATCTAAGTGATACATGATCCGAGTCAACTAGGCCGTGTCCGATCATCACGTGAGACGGACTAGTCATCATCGGTGAACATCTTCATGTTGATCGTATCTTCTATACGACTCATGTTCAACCTTTCGGTCTTTCGTGTTCCGATGCCATGTATGTACATGCTAGGCTCGTCAAGTCAACCTAAGTGTATTGTGTGTGTAAATCTTGCTTACACCCATTGTATTCGAACGTTAGAATCTATCACACCCGATCATCACATGGTGCTTCGAAACAACGAACCTTCGCAACGGTGCACAGCTAGGGGGAACACTTTCTTGAAATTATTGCGAGGGATCATCTTATTTAAGCTACCATCATTCTAAGCAAATAAGATATAAAACATGATAAACATCACATGCAATCAAATAGTGACATGATATGGCCAATATCATTTTGCTCCTTTTGATCTCCATCTTCGGGGTGCCATGATCATCATCGTCACCGGCATGACACCATGATCTCCATCATCATGATCTCCATCATCGTGTCTTCATGAAGTTGTTTCGTCATCTATTACTTCTACTACTATGGATAACGGTTTAGCAATAAAGTAAAGTAATTACATGATGTTTATGTTGACACGCAGGTCATAAATAAATTAAGACAACTCCTATGGCTCCTGCCGGTTGTCATATTCATCGACATGCAAGTCATGATTCCTATTACAAGAACATGATCAATCTCATACATCACATATATCATTCATCACATCCTTTTTGGCCATATCACATCACACGGCATATGCTGCAAAAACAAGTTAGACGTCCTCTAATTGTTGTTGCAAAATTTTACGTGGCTGCTATAGGTTTCTTAGCAAGAACGTTTCTTACCTACGCCAAAACCACAACGTGATGTGCCAATTTCTATTTACCCTTCATAAGGACCCTTTTCATCGAATCCGATCCGACTAAAGTGGGAGAGACAGACACCCGCTAGCCACCTTATGCAACTAGTGCATGTCAGTCAGTGGAACCTGTCTCACGTAAGAGTACGTGTAAGGTCGGTCCGGGCCGCTTCATCCCACGATGCCGCCGAATCAAGATAAGACTAGTAACGGCAAGTAAATTGACAAACTCGACGCCCACAACAACTTGTGTTCTACTCGTGCATAGAAACTACGCATAGACCTAGCTCTGATGCGACTGTTGGGGAACGTAGCAGAATTTTAAAATTTTCTACGCATCACCAAGATCAATCTATGCAGTCATCTAGCAACGAGGGAGAGGGGAGTGCATCTACATACCCTTGTAGATCGCGAGCGGAAGCGTTCAAGAGAACGGGGTTGATGGAGTCGTACTCGTCGTGATCCAAATCACCGATGATCCTAGCGCCAAACGGATGGCACCTCCGCGTTCAACACACATACGGTTGGGAGAGACGTCTCCTCCTTCTTGTCCAGCAAGGGAAGGAGAGGTTGATGGAGATCCAGCAGCACGACGGCGTGGTGGTGGAAGTAGCGGGATCCCGGCAGGGCTTCGCCAAGCGCAAGCGGGGAGGAGGAGGTGTCACGGGAGGGAGGGAGGCGCCAGGGCTTCAGGTGCGGCTGCCCTCCCTCCCCTCCACTATATATAGGGGCCTAGGGGGGCGCCGGCCCCTTGTAGATCCCATCTAGGGAGGGGGGCGGCAGCCCTACACTACTGGAATCAGCTAGTTTGCCATCTGCCAGTTCTATGTCGTCCGCTAGCGGACGGCAAAGAAGCTCTTTGCCATCAGCTTGCGAAAAGCAGACGGCAAAGAAATGGCTGATGGCAAAGACCAAGTTTGCCATCTGCCAGTTCTTTGTCGTCCGCTAGCGGACAGCAAAGATTCTTTGCCGTCGGCTAGCGGACGGCAAAGAAGGAGGAGCCGCACTGACGAACTGCAAAAAAAACCTAACGGGCTCCCTCTTTGCCGTCCGCTAGCGGACGGCAAAGAGCAAGAAGGCGGACGGCAAAGTGCCGCGGACGGCAAAGAGGGAGGCCCCACGTAACGTTAACGGGGCCGCGCCCCACACACCGGCCTCTCTCTCTCTCTTTCTCTCCCCGTCGCACCACGCCCCGCCGCCGCCCCAGCGCCCCCCAGCGCCCCCCCCCCCCCCGCCCCCCGCCGCCGCCCCAGCGCCCCCCGTCGCACCATGCCCCGCCGCCGCCCCAGCGCCCACCTCCGCGCCCCGCCGCCCCGGCCAGGCCTGGCGCCGCCGCCCCAGGCCGCCCCGCCCGCCTCCTCCGTCGCCCCAGGCCGGCCCGCCCCGCTCCTCCGCCGCCCCAGGCCGCACCGCCCCCCTCCTCCGCCGCCCCAGGCTGCACCACCCCAGGTGAGCTTCTTCCTTTTTTTTCCTTTTTTCTGTTTTTTTAGTTTTAGGTTTATGTTTAGTTTAGATTTAGTTTTAGTTTTAGGTTTATAGGTTTAGTTTTAGTTTAGTTTTAGGTTTAGATTTAGTTTTTTTTTTCTTTTTCTGTTTTTTTAGTTTTAGGTTTAGGTTTAGTTTAGGTTTAGGAAAGAAGAAAAAGAGAAAAAGAGGAGATCAGGAGAAGAAGAAGAAGAGGAGGAGGAGAAGAAAAAAGAAGAAGAGGAAGAAGAAGAAGAAAAAAGAGGAGAGGAGGAGAAGAAGAAGAGGAAAAAGGAAAGGAGGAAGAAGAAGAAGAAAAAAGAGGAGAGGAGGAGAAGAAGAAGAGGAAAAAGGAAAGGAGGAGGAAGAAGAAGAAGAAGAAGAAGAAGAAGAAGAAGAAGAAGAAGAAGAAGAAGAAGAAGAAGAAGAAGAAGAAGAAGAAGAAGAAGAAGAAGAAGAAGAAGAAGAAGAAGAAGAAGGGAAAAAGGAAGAAAAGGAAAAAGAGGAAGAAGAAGAAAAGGAAAAAACCGACCCGACACGGTACCCTGACCCCGACCCGGCACCCCGACACGACATCCCGACCCCGAGACCCCGACCCCGACCCCGAGACCCCGACCCCGACACCCCGACTCCGACCCCGACACCCCGACTCCGACCCCGATCCCGACACCCCGACCCCGACACCGACACCCCGACCCCCCAAGCCTGACCCGACACCCCGACCCCGACCCCGACCCCGACCCGACACGGTACCCAGACCCCGACCCGGCACCCCGACACGACACCCCGACCCCGAGACCCCGACCCCGACCCCGAGACCCCGACCTCGACACCCCGACCCCGACCCCGACCCCGACCTCGACACCCCGACCCCGACCTCGCCACCCCGACCCCGACCTCATATATTTGTGAATTATTAGGTAGGTCATATATTTTTCGATTTTGTTATGAAAAACATCATATATAATTGTGTTGATCGTGTAGTTTTAAATGTGCAGTTGTTTCATCGCTGCGAGGTTTGGTGTTCGACGACCTCGCCGTGCGTTTGACGAGCTCTGCCCCTTCGTTCGTGGGTGAGCACAAATGACAAGTCCTCCTCCCCCATTAATTATTTGATCTATTCCGATGAAACTTGATAGCTAGCTATATATGTGTCTTGAATCATCAGTATGCGTAACCAATATGTGTCTCCCGTTTGAAAGCGTCATAGTTATAAATATGCATGCATTTGCATATTTATAACCTTGATTCTTTCGAATTGTCCAACGCTATCCATGGACAGCCCGAGTATGTGTAGATTGGGTTCGTTTTCCCATATGCTTTGCTCCGGATCCGACGCATAAATTTCGTCAGTGCCTCCCCTGTTGTTCTCCGGGTACACTTCCTCTCTGTATATTGCAGAGACGTGTATCAGGAGAACAGCGGGGAGGTGCTGCCGAAATTTTGCATCGGATCCGGAGCATAGCATGGGAAAATGAACCCAATCTACACATACACGGGTGGGATTAGGACCTATCATTACCTATTAGAGTGTAGGTTTCATGGACGTAATAAAATTGACAAAGTAGATCAACTGATGAATATATACATGGTGAATTACATATATAATTGTTGTGTGTCCAGTAGCTCTGAAAGTCAAGATGAGTGACCGTGCTTGGATGTATACCGGTCACACTGGTCAGAACAAATGGAGCGTTGAATGGTTCACAAAAACTAAGGGGTTTGTGCAAGCCGCATTTGCAAATGGCCAAAAGAAAACCTGGTGCCCCTGTTTCCGGTGCGGCAATTGGGAAAAGAAGACAGAGGCTGAAATGGGCAAACACCTACAGAAGAGTGGTTTTACGCCCGATTATACGGTGTGGACATTTCATGGTGAGTCTGCCCAACGTGACCGAGCTGAGGTGGATCGTCGTCGCACCGACGAGCATGGTACCGGGATGGAAAACATGGTGCAAGGCTATGATGATGCTCGGGATTCGGACGAGGAGATGGAGGAATCTGCAAAGGCCTTCAATGAAATGTTGGAGTCTTCGAAACGTCCGCTACACGAGCACACTGAGCTTTGTCAGTTGAATGCCATCTCACAAGTAATGGCTCTGAAGGCTCAGTTCAACTTGGGCAGAGAATGCTATGACGCAATTATGACAGTATTTGGACGCTTTCTACCCAAAGGCCATGTAATGCCTGCAAACCTGTACCAGTCGGACAAAATCCTCCGTGCACTGAAGATGCCCTATGAGAAGATACACGCCTGTGAGAAAGGATGTGCCTTATTTAGGCTTGGCTATGCGGACTTGAACTATTGTCCCATTTGCAAGTCTTCCAGGTATATTGTGGTAGACAACGGTATGGGTGAGAAGACACAGACCAAAATCCCCGTTAGTGTTCTTCGGTATATGCCAATCGTACCAAGACTTCAATGTCTTTTCATGGTCGAAGAGACGGCCAGACAGATGACATGGCACAAAACAGGCAAAAGAACCGAACTAGATGCAGATGGGAATCTGATGATGGTACACACATCGGATGGTGTTGCGTGGAAAAAGTTTGATGAATTACATGCTGACAAAGCGGCAGATCTGAGGCATCCTCGAGTCGGCATCAGCACGGATGGGTTCAGTGTGTTTGGTATGTCGACAGCCCAATACAGTTGTTGGCCCGTATTTGTCTTTCCACTCAATCTCCCCCCCGGACAGATTATGCAAAAAAAGAACATTTTCCTGACGTTGATAATTCCAGGACCCAACTATCCAGGCAAAAATATGAATGTGTACATGCAGCCGCTTAAGGACGAATTGCAAGAAGCCCGGGATAATGGGTTCAAGACATACGACGCCTTTAGCAAACGGAACTTCATAATGCGTGTCTGGTACATGTACTCGACGCATGACTTGCCGGCGTATGCGCTATTCGTTGGCTGGTGTGTGCATGGAAGGTTCCCGTGCCCCACATGCAAGGGAGCTCTTGAGTTTCGTTGGCTTCAGGCCGGTCGCAAGTTTTCTTGCTTCGACATGCATAGACAGTTCCTGGATCCTCGCCATAAGTTCAGGAAAGACAAGAAGAACTTCATCAGGGGTAGAGTTGTCAAAAACTCTGCACCACCTGCATTGACAGTCCAACAGACCCTGGATCAGTTAAACGCTCTCGAGCCAGATCCACAACGTCCAGGGTACTTCAAGGGGTATAATACTAAGCACGCGTGGACTCACAAAACATGCTTATGGGATCTGCCTTACTTCAAAGACCTCCTTTGCCCACACAACATCGACGTGATGCACACTGAGAAGAATATCGCTGAGGCACTTTTTGGTACATTGTTCGGCATAGATGGGAAGTCAAAGGATAATACTAAGGCTAGAGTCGATCTGGAGGCGCTATGTGATAGGCCGTTACAAAACATGAAAGAACCGAAAGGAAAGCAGAATTGGACGAAGCCAAAGGCATGGTTCAATCTTGGAAGGCCAGCTATGAGGGAAATTCTCTTGTGGGTGCAACAACAGTTGATGTTCCCCGATGGGTATGCAGCGAATCTAAAGAGGGGAGCGAATCTTGATAAAGTGAAGATATTTGGTCTCAAGAGTCATGATTGGCACATATGGATTGAGCGGGTAATGCCGGTGATGTTGCGTGGCTTCATCCCTGAGGATGAATGGCTAGTACTGGCAGAACTCAGCTATTTCTTCCCTGTTCTTTGTGCGAAAGAACTATCGCCTGGCGTGCTAGAAGAAATGGAAGAGTTGGCGCTGGAGTTGATCTGCAAGTTAGAGAAGATCTTTCCACCGGGCTTCTTTAATCCAATGCAGCATTTGATTTTGCATCTCCCGACCGAGGCAAGATTGGGGGGGCCCGTGCAAAATCGTTGGTGCTACCCAACTGAGAGGATGCAGAAGACGCTTCGAGAAAAATGTAAAAATAAACGTAGAATTGAAGCATCGATGGCTGAGGCATTCATCACAGAGGAGGCGGCAAACTTCGTAACAGCGCACTACGAAGCCAAAAATCGTCATTTGCATAATCCGAAGCCTTGGTACAATGCTGACGAGCCTAAAAAAGGTGGATCCAACCTCAGCCTATTCAAAGGGAACCTCGCACCAGCTAGTGTTTCACATCCAGTATCTTTGGATAACGAAGAATGGCGGACCATTTTGTTGTATGTCTTCAACAACCTGATAGAAGTGCGGCCGTACATCGAGTAAGTTCTCGGTACATTGTTTCTCAACTTCTATTTCCTTTGAACTACTCTTATTCCTGGATATGTCATACAGTCGATACGTCACCATATTCTCGTATGGAGCGGAGATCCAAAAGGATTCCATCGAAGAGTATGAGCTTCTCGCAAAGCAAGGAGGTGGCTATCCTGGTTTCATCTCTTGGTTCAAACAAACGGTAATTTCTATTAGACAATTTCATTTCATTCGCTAATTTGTGCATAATGCAACAATCCTTTCATATTAAACTTGTAGGCTAATTCAGAGTCTATGGACGCCGAATTGAGACAAGTCGCTAATGGTTTTGACTATAAGGTCCGTTCATTTGACAAGTACGACATCAACGGGTATCGCTTTCGTACCTATGGCAAAGAGCTATCTATGGCCGACCGAAAGTCAACAAATTGTTGTGTATCTGCTATCGGCGAAGGAGGTACCGAGTATTATGGGAGAGTTGAAGCAATTTATGAACTTCTGTTCTATGGTGAAAATCCACCGAATGTCGTAGTCTTCAAATGTTATTGGTTTCAGCCGAAGGAGACTAGAAGGACTCATGAACATGTAGGGCTAGTTGAAATCAACCAAAGCACTCATTTAGATGTTCCTGATGTCTATATTATGGCTCAACAGGCGACCCAAGTATTCTATCTACCGTGGGCCTGCCAAACTAATCCAAATCTGAAAGGTTGGGATGTCGTTTATGAAGTGCCGCCACGTGCTAGACTTTCTCCCCCAAAGGAAGAAGATTATGAACCTCACATTAACCCAGACACATATGAAGGAGAATTCTTCCAAGAGACACGTCTTTCCAAAAAGCGTTTCAAGAACCGCTATACTTCACCCCAAAACATTGAAGTAGACAGCGACAATGAATCCGACATCACCCCAGAGGAGGAACAAGAAGAGCCGGAACAAGAAGAGGTTACTGCTGCGGATGACCTGTCAATGCTTGACCGATTACGTCAAGGTGGCCTTACACATGTTGATGCCAATGAACCCTATGAGCCCGTCATTGATTATAGTGATGATGATGATTATGCATTTATTGATGATACTGATCGAGATTATTAGTAGTGTCAGGTATTACATTTTTTTATGTTGTACTTGATGATGATACACTTAAGTGATACACATATTATTATTCATGTCGGTCTTTTTTTATGTTGTACTAATTTCGTTTACTCTTTGTCATGGCAGGTGTTGAAAGATGGTGGGCGCTGGTCGGGAGCGTGGTCTGAGGTCTTCCATTCCAGACGCACCTCTCCGCCGAGCGTTGCTGGATAGTATGGCCACACCGCCGGGCCCTTCTTCGTCGACCGCGGTGCCCAGCAGGGGACGAGGTAGGAAGAGAGGAGGTGGGGCATGTGGTCGTGGGAGAGGAGGTAGGGTGACTGCTACGGCGCCTTCCTCGCCGCCACCCCCAGCCGTTTCACCCGAGCACGTGACTGCTAGGGTGGACTCGTCCGAGGAGGAGGCTACACGGACTCCGGTCCACGAGCCTCCGGTCCACGGGTCTTGGGCCCACGAGCCTCGGGTCGACTGGCCTTCGGCCCCCGAGAGTTCGGCCCACGTGACCCCGGAGGAGCACACGTCCGGATGGGGTACCTGGCCGGATCAGCCCAAGGAGCCGAGTGGCCATGCTGATGATGGCGGGGAGCCGACTGATCTTGAGGAGGAGGGGGGCATCGTCTACCAGCGTGGTGCTACACGTCTCCCGTCCGTGCCGGTGACCCGCGAGCAGAGGTGGTTGATTTTCCCTGATGGGGAGAGGTACGTAAGTGCATTTAATATTTTTGTACCTTGTGCATTCACGTTTTTTCAAATAACTAATGTGTTGGCCTTGTCATGCTGCAGGGGTTGGGACCACCATCATAGTGTCCGTCGGCCCAACTCCGTCCTTGGAGTTCTTTGCCAGCAAAACTTCCCGGGGTTTGTCACGTTGCCTGGTGAGGGTCGGCTTCCAGAGCTCGGATTGAGCTGGGAGCACTACGTGGCTGCCCCGGCCCCGCCGGATGAGATTATCGATGGTGTCGTGTGCGACACGAGGGCAGACATGGTGATCAGAAAGTTCTGGGTAATTTCTCCTTTACACATTTAAAAATCTTCAACTAGCTAGTTATTAATTGTACTAATCAATATTGTCTCATTTGATTGCAGACATTCTACAGGTGTGAGGAGGGATACGAGGAGGACGCGGCACATGTTATCGAGAACATCTGCAAGCGCCTACTCCAGAACTTACGGCACGAGGCTCGGGTGCAGGCTGTTCGAGACTACTACGCCTTGCGTGGTATCAAGAAGACCAAGCCGGCATGCCGCGATAAGTTCCTGGGTAAGGAGCAGTACATGAAGGTAATTCTTAAGGCCTTCTCTACTTAAGTTCCTTCATTTAGTAATTCTTAGCCGTAGCGCTCAAGTTTCTATTTGCTAACTTAGGCGCCTCCGAGATGGTGTGCGGATCGGATGGATTGTTGGGAGGTGTTGGTCGATGAGTGGTGCTCACAACGATGGCTAGCCCTCCACAAGGAGGCCAAGGACAAACGTGCCCAAATGGAAGGTGTGCCACACCATCAAGGCAGCTCCAACTTATATCAGTTCGGGCGCAACTGGGTATGTGGTTTGCTTCATGATTCATGCAATTCATTCATCATGCTAGCTTGAGCCCTTTAATTACTAATTTTCATTGTTTCTCTCTTTCAGGCACGCTACAATAAGGCGGATAAGGTGCCAGAGGTGTACGACCTGTATGCCATGGCCCACACTGCCTCTTTCAAGAAAGTCAAGGCTTTCTCTCAGTCTGACCTCGATGATGCAAACAACTTCACCAACATCTCCTCCCACAACAAGCTCGTGAGATATAGAGATGAGGGGAAGGCGAGGAAAGGGGAGGACTTTAACCCGAGCCAGGATCCCATTGATCCAGAGCTGTTGATGATATCTGGTGGCGGGAGGTCCCATGGCTCCATAGCCATTGGAGATGGACTTATCCGTTGTCCTAGCACTCTCCCGGAGATCAAGGCGCGTCAGTCGAGCTCCGCTCCTGAGATAAGGCCTCGTAAACGGCCAGTGCAACTCGCCATCAAGGTTAGTGATACGTACTTAGTTATCTTTCTCCATTACATTGTGTGCGCTTCCATCAATGATTACAAATGGTCATGTGAGTGGTGTTGCAGGCCGCTATACAGAGTGAGAGAGATAGAACAGAGAAACTTCTGGCAGAGGCGGCGGAGAGGCAGCGGGAGTTGGAGGAGAGGACGGCAAAGATGATGGAGGAGGAGAGGGCACGGAATGACATGCAGGCAAGGGCCATGTACGAGCTCCTTGTGGTAAGTTTCTTCTGCAGATTAGCCAAAACATTCATGTAGTGTTTGTCTCATTACTAACTAGTATGACTGAGTTGTCAAAACCAAATGTGCAGTCTGTGTGTGAGAAGACAGGTCAGACTGCTCCACCGATGCCAGTGATTGCTCCTGGGACCACGGTGAGTTTTACTTGAATGGACATTACTTGCTAGTCTTAACATTTGAGTGTCATCATGCTAACAAGACATTGGAAATGATCTTTGGTGCAGCGTAACTCCAGACAAGCATCGCACGATCCTTCTCCAGCTACCGACACGAGCCACCCCGCTCCTACACCTCCTGGATCTTGGTAAGTTTATCTAGTGTTTTGCTTAACACATGCATAAAGACCTAGATTTAGTTTTATTTCCTCCAATGCTTACCATAATGACCTAGACTTAGCTTCTTCTCCTCCAAAATGACTTAATAAGCTTACTGACCTCCAAAACCATCCATTTTACCTAAGTTAGCTCTAAAACGATCTGTACTTAGCTTACTTATGTCAAAAATTGCATAATTAGCTTAGTTAGCTCATAGACGATCCATTTTACCTAAGTTAGCTCTAAAATGACCCATTTTACCTAGGTTAGCTTATAAATGATCCAGTTCATCCAAGTTAGCTCAAAAATGACCCATTTTACCTAGATTAGCGCCTAAATGATCCATTTTACCTACGTTAGCTTTAAAATGACCCATTTCACCTAGGTTAACTCCAAAATGACCAATCTTACCTAGGTTATCTCATAAACGATCCAATTCAACTAATTTAGCTCATAAACGATCTATTTCACCTAGGTTTCCTAAAAAACGATCCATTTCACCTAGGTTACCTAAAAAACGATCCATTTCACCTAAGTTAGCTAAAAACGATCAATTTCACCTTAGTTACCTGAAAAACGATCCATTTGACCTTAGTTAGCTCATAAACGACCCATTTCAACTAAGTTAGCTCATAAATGATCCATTTCACCTTAGCTAGCTCATAAACGACCCATTTCAACTTAGTTAGCTCATATATGATCCATTTCACGTAAGTTAGCTCATAAATGACATACTCTTCTTGTTCTAGTCTTCTTCTTGTTCTACTCTTCTTGTTCTAACTTTCTTATTTTTCATTTTGCAGATTTCATTCACTTGACGAAAGCTTGCATAGATGGAGTGCTCCTTGTCCCTTTCTCTGTTTCTTTTGTATCGTTGAACTATATGCATGTATCGTTGGATGAAACTATTGTAATATATATGGTTGGATGCCTCTATGTTGAACTTGTTATGTATGATGGAACTATGCATGTAATATATATGGTTGGATGATGAAGTTATGTGTTGGATATCTTATATGTTTGCTCTATAATGGCCTTTTGAAATATATCTATATATGTCATATATATTTGTGATGAAAATTGTTGGATTTAATAAAAAAACAGATAAAAGAGCCAATATGCAGGCTCTTTGCCGTCCGCCACCGACGGCAAAGGGCTCTTTGTCGTCTGCCACTGACGGCAAAGGGCTCTTTGCCGTCCGCCGCGGACGGCAAAGAAGACACGTTGCATCCAGCTGTGCTTCCTGGGAGCTGACCCATTTGGCCAGTTTGCCTACAGTGGTAGACGACAAAGACTTTGCCATCAGTGGCAGACGGCAAAGACTTTGCCATCAGTGGCAGACGGCAAAGACTTTGCCATCAGTGGCAGACGGCAAAGAACCTGCCATGCAGTGACGTGTAGATGACATCATACGACGGACGGCAAAGACAGTGGCGGACGGCAAAGGCCTGCCATTAGCCACTTAACGGACTGACAGCGCAATTATTGCCATCCGCTCTCTTTGCCGTCTGCCGCGCTCTCTTTGCCGTCTGCGGCGGACGGCAAAGACTTTGCCATCAGTGGCAGACGGCAAAGTAGTTGTTTACCGTAGCCTACGTTGCCGGAGCCTTTTGCCGTCCGCGGCTGACGGCAAAGGCCTTTGCCGTTCGCCGTTCATGCCTTTGCCGTCCACCGTGGCAGACGGCAAAGTAGCTGATTCCTGTAGTGCTAGGGGTGGCTTGGCCTCCAAGCCAAGTGGAGGCGCCCCCACCCCTTAGGGTTTCCAACCCTGGGCGCATGGGAGGCCCAAGGGGGGTGCACCAGCCCACTAGGGGCTGGTTCCCACGCCCCTTCAGCCCATGGGCCCTCCGGGATAGGTGGCCCCACCCGATGGACCCCCGAGACCCTTCCAGTGGTCCCGGTACAATACCGGTGACCCCCGAAACTCTCCTGGTGGCCGAAACTGGACTTCCTATATATAAATCTTTACCTCCGGACCATTCCGGAACTCCTCGTGACGTCCGGGATCTCATCCGGGACTCCGAACAACTTTCGCGTTACCGCATACTAATATCTCTACAACCCTAGCGTCACCGAACCATAAGTGATTAGACCCTACGG
The DNA here is from genome assembly GCA_032464435.1 of Aegilops umbellulata. Lineage (NCBI taxonomy): Eukaryota > Viridiplantae > Streptophyta > Magnoliopsida > Poales > Poaceae > Aegilops > Aegilops umbellulata. The sequence continues at coordinate 297,145,642 of CP136060.1, forward strand.
GTTCGGGAAGCATGCAGACATGACCAAGACAACTCTCCGGCCAATAACCAACAGCGGGATCTGGATACCCATGTTGGCTCCCACATGTTCCACGATGATCTCATCGGATGAACCATGATGTCGAGGATTCAATCAATCCCGTATTCAATTCCCTTTGTCTATCGGTATGATACTTGCCCGAGATTCGATCGTCGGTATCCTGATACCTCGTTTAATCTCGTTACCGGCAAATCTCTTTACTCATTTCGTAACACATCATCCCGCGATCAACTCCTTGGTCACATTTTGCACATTATTATGATGTCCTACCAAGTGGGCCCAGAGATACCTCTCCGTTACACGGAGTGACAAATCCCAGTCTTGATTCGTGCCAACCCAACAGACACTTTCAGAGATACCCGCAGTGCACCTTTATAGCCACCCAGTTATGTTGTGACGTTTGGTACACCCAAAGCATTCCTACGGTATCCGGGAGTTGCACAATCTCATGGTCTAAGAAAATGATACTTGACATTAGAAAAGCTTTAGCATACGAACTACATGATCTTGTGCTAGGCTTAGGATTGGGTCTTGTCCATCACATCATTCTCCTAATGATGTGATCCTGTTATCAACGACATCCAATGTCCATGGTCAGGAAACCGTAACCATCTATTGATCAACGGGCTAGTCAACTAGAGGCTTACTAGGGACATGGTGTTGTCTATGTATCCACACATGTATCTGAGTTTCCTATCAATACAATTCTAGCATAGATAATAAACGATTATCATGAACAAGGAAATATAATAATAACTAGTTTATTATTGCCTCTAGGGCATATTTCCAACAGCAAGGCCCTTGCCGGGGACGACAGCACGCCACGGCAAGACCCTTGTCGGGTCACCCGGCAAGGCCCTCGCCAAGGACGCCGACAGGGCCACCATCAGGCCCGCACCAGCCAAGTCTCCGCCGCCATTCACATGCAGCTGCCGACCCAACCAGCTCGGCAGGCACCTGCATGGCAACATGCAACCCTTTGTGGAGGTTCCACCACCGCGCCACCTCAGCTGCCTGCCTACCTACATGGCACCGCATGCATCGCTGGCCAGGGTGTGTGTCGAAGCTTGGAGGAGCGGCGACGGACGGGACGGGCCTCGCCCCCGTCCCCGATAAAGTGAAGGACACCTAAGCCTCGCATTAAATGCGCTTTGTCCTGTAATACCAGTGATAAGCTCGTGTCGCTGTAGCACCTTTCCACCTCGTGTGTGCCACTGTGGCAACCCCTTTTTCCTATAAAAGGAGGCCCGAGGCGACCAGGAGAAGGATTCAGCTTTTTGGAGCTCGTTACACCCCGTAGCTAGCTCAAGAACTCAGAATACATCCACCAAAGCAGGAGTAGGGTTTTACGCATCCTCGCGGCCCGAACCTGGATAAATGAACCGCGTGCTCTCTGTTAGACCTGCTCTTCTCTCAACCCCACGCCTCGCAACCGCAGTAGGAATTCTTGTGATCCCATAGGTGTCGTTTCACACCGACAGCGTAGTAGCATCCGTCGGTGGTGGCTACTGGCTCCAGGGGTCCACCATATGGTTGCAACAACCAGAGAGAAGAAAGAAGGGGGAAAAGGGGGAGAAAAGCAACCGTGAGTACTCATCCAAAGTACTCGCAAGCATCAGATCTAAACTAAGTATGCATTGGTATCAAATGGAAGGGTTGTGTCTATGGACTGAACTGCAGAATGCTAGAATAGGGCGGAAGGCCTAGCCTATCGAAGACTAGCATCTTCAAGCAGCTCCAAGCATCTTGCAACATGTAGAAGAGTAAAGAATAACAGTTTATAATTAACAAGCATGTTGTAGTATTATGGCCCAGAGATCCTTCCTCGACTCCCTACGAGAAAGCAATCCCGGGGCCACATATCCATCACATATCAAGTATCCATTTCTTGTTGTATAAGATCAGGATACAAGTTTGAACGTCCATTACAGTGGACACGGCTATTAATAGATAATCTTCCCAGCAGGGGGCACCTTGTTTTCCAACACGCTCAATCACTCTGGACGGACACACTTTCCAACACGTCGCAGCCCTACCTAGGCTCAACAGAGAGGTCCCCGCCAGTCTACATCCTAAGTGCCCCGGAGTCTTGGGCCCATCGCCCATTGCACTCCGGGTCATTGCGCGCAGGGTGGATACCAGCACCACCTCGGATGGCCAGCACGATCCGACCATGCCGCCATGCTGAACTGGACGTTTGACAAAGCTTCGGCTAATACTGTGACATCGAGGCCCATATCTATGCTCACGTGGTGGTTAGTGCGTAAAGGCCAGAGGCCAACTCAGAACAAATACCCAAACCTGTTAGTGCATTGGGGGCTCACGGAGACGAGCAGAGACTCATGATAATGTGACCCCTTCGCCCCGTCTCATGGACTTACGGTAAGGGCACAGACTGCCCGGCCGTGCCACGTAGAAAACTCGCGGGTGCTCCACGGGCCCGCACGACTTTCACATCAACTCGTGGTTACCCCTCAGGGCCGACCCGACTTCAACAATGGTCTCAAGTAAATTCCGGGTAACCGTGTGTCCAAACATGAAGGGGAAAACCCGAGGAATCACCCCCAGTGGATTCCACCCAATGTAATCATCAAGGTGAGCGTAAGAGGAACCACCCTCGAGGTTCACACTTGAGGGGTTGCACGATAGATTCGTATCAGGAGTGATGAAGGAGGAACCACCCTCGTTGACCACGACTGAATAGCTACACTACAGAGTTGTCATCAGGAGTGCGTATGAGGTGCCACCCTCGGCACTCGATGGTAACTCTGCAGAGTCGAGCAACAAAAGGGGCCCGATGTGATGTGAGGTGTCGGGCTCTGGTCGTCGATCACGTTGATCGAGTCATCGATGATGAAGCAGGGTCAACAAGGACAAGGTGGGGGTCACTGATGGATCACTATCCAACATATACTAAGCAGTTTAGGGTAAGCAGGTAGGTAACAATAGCAGGTACAAAAGCAGGCTATGCATCAGAATATGAGCAATCAAATATGGTAGCAAAATCTAATGCAAGCATGAGAGAAAGGAATGGGCGATATCGGGATGATCAAAGGGGGGGCTTGCCTGGAAGCTCCGTTGAAAGGGAAGAAGGGTCGTCGTCGACGGAGTCGATCACAGGGGCATTAGCAGCGGTCTCGGGGTCTACCGAAAAGAAGAGGGGGAAGAAACAGTAAATATAATTCAAACAGATGCAACATAGATGCATAACGGCGGTAACACGCAGGACTAGGGGTGTTCTAACGCGGTGCTACACGATAACGGCGAAGGGGAAAACATCCGGGAATGTTTTCCCGAAGTTTGGCATTTTTGGACAAATGAAACGGAGGGGGATGGTTGCATGTTCGCTATGCTAGGGGCATGTGACAGATGAACAGAGAGCGTATTCGGATTCGTCTCATAGTTCCGAGCAACTTTCATGTATAAACTTTTTCATATAAAACTTTTTCATCCGAGTTATGGATTAATTTCTATGAATTTTCAAAGATTTAAACAATTCCTAACATTTAACAGATTTACATTAATTCAGAAAAAGGATTACTGCATCAGCATGATGTCAGGGTGACATCACCAGGTTAATAGGTTGACTAAGTCAACCCTAGCATGTGGGTCCCGTCTGTCATAGGCTTAGTTAACTAAACAGACTTAACTTAAACTAATCTAGTTCATTAGATTAAATTAATTAAGTTAATTAACTAAATCACTAATTAATTAATTAATCATTATTTTTATTACTATTGTTTTTTCTATATTTTTTTATTGCCACGGCGTTGGGACCAGCAGCCAATGGCCCAGAGGCCATAGCGGGGCGATGGGCTATCGGCTTCGGGCGCTGGGCGCCAGCGCCCGTATGGGAACCTGGGGCGCAGGCGGAGGCCACTGGGGCGCGGCGGGGCGCCAGAGGCTGGCGAGGTAGGGGGAAGGGCCGGCCAGCGCTGGCAAGCGGCGGGGTCGGGCCGACCACACGACAGGGGAAGAGGTCCTCGGCACGGCCATGGCCAGCCAAGCGCGAGGGCGGGGCAAGCGGGCGCGGCCTGGGCGTCGCGGGGAGGTCGGAGGGCTGTAGCGGGGGGAGCAGTGAGCGCTGTGGAGCAGCGCGGCAGGCGGGCATGGGCGGCGGACGGCAGCAACCGAAGGCGGGCAGCGGCGCTAGGCACGCGAGCGGCGCAAGCGGGGTACGGCATCTGCTGTAGCTGCAGCAGCCAATGGGCGGGGCCGGCGCGGGGTAGGGGCGGCGGTCAGCAGACGAGCACGGCCAGGCAAGCGGCAGGGCGCGGGCGGCGCGGCTGGGATGCATGTTGTCGGGCACGGCGGTGGTCGCACGCAGTAGCAGCCGCGTCGCAAGCAGAGCAGCACAACAATGAGGGCAGCAATGCGTGGCATCACGGTGGGCGCGGCGTGAAGGCACGGTAGGATGGCTGGCAGCGGCGCATGCGGTGAGGCGACCTACGGCGACCGGAGCATAGGAGAATGATACGAGGGCGAACGAGGCCTCACCGGGGCCCTGTAGTTGTGCAAAAGTCGGCTCGGGAGGAGCCGGGGAGGCGATCGGCGACGTTGGTTGGCGAGACGAGGAAGAGGCCTCCGGCGGGCGACGCGCGGTGAAGGAAGGGCGAGGAGGCAACGGCGGGGAGGAGGTCCGGCGACGGGGCGGCCCGGCGTGGAGTCGGGGACGCGAACGGCGACGGCGGTTGGCGTCAGGGCACCGGGTTTGGCCCGATATAGATCGGATCGGGAGGGGAGAGGGAGATATTTGTGCGAGGGGGAGCTGACAAGGAGGAGGGGGAGGGTCGCGTCGTTCTTATCCCCTCCGGGGCAACACCGACGACGTGGTGTGGGGGGGACGCGCGGGAGGAGCCCCGGTCGGATGAACAGGGATGGAGGAGGACGACTGTGGAGGTGGGCTGCGGGGTTGGGCCGCCCAGATGGATAAGGTCTAGTGGCAGTGGGCTGCGGGGTTGGGCCGCCCAGATGGATAAGGTCTAGTGGCAGTGGGCCTCTCTCCTTTTCTTTCTCAACTACTTTTACCTTTTCTGTTTTGTTTTGTTTTAACCTCTATTTTAATTACTTTAGTGCCTTAACCCACTTTATAAAAATGTTGGTTCACCACCATAATTACTTATGGGATATTTGCCACACTTTGAACATTTTAGTTTGCATGTTTGAGAAATTTGAATTTTGGACTTTAGTTTGAACTTGAATTTGAATTCTGCCTTGAATCAAAAGAGGATTAGCAACAGTAATAGTGGTGACATGGCATCGTTAGCAGGGGATTACTGTAGCTTGCTTATCCGGGCGTCACACTTGGACTCCCGGTCCAAGTAGGATTCAGTCCCCCCCCCCTTTCCTATTCCAACTAGGAGAAGGAAGGGAAGGAGGAAGAGGGGAGAAGGAAGGAGGGGGCGCCGCCCCTTCCTAGTCCAATTCGGACCAGTCCATGGGGGGGCTTGGCCACCCGTTTAGGTCCTTCTCTACTTTCCCATATGGCCCATTAAGGCCCAATACTTCCCCCGGCGAATTCCCATAACTCTCTGGTACTCCGAAAAATACCTGAATCACTCGGAACCTTTCCTATGTCCGAATATAGCCTTCCAATATATCGATCTTTACCTCTCAACCATTTCTAGACTCCTCTTCATGTCCGTGATCTCATCCGGGACTCCGAACAAACTTCGGTCATCAATTCACATAACTCATAATACTCGTCATCGAACGTTAAGCGTGCGGACCCTACGGGTTCGAGAACTATGTAGACATGACTGAGACACATCTCCGGTCAATAACCAATAGCGGAACCTGGATGCTCATATTGGTTCCTACATATTCTACGAAGATCTTTATCGGTCAAACCGCATAACAACATACGTTGTTCCCTTTATCATCGGTATGTTACTTGCCCGAGATTCGATCGTCGGTATCATCATACCTAGTTCAATCTCATTACCGGCAAGTCTCTTTACACGTTCCGTAATGCATCATCCCGCAACTAACTCATTAGGCACATTGCTTGCAAGGCTTATAGTGATGAGCATTACCGAGAGGGCCCAGAGATACCTCTCCGATACACGGAGTGACAAATCCTAATCTTGATATATGCCAACCCAACAAACATCTTCGGAGACACCTGTAGAGCATCTTTATAACCATCCAGTTACGTTGTGACGTTTGATAACACACAAGGTGTTCCTCCGGTATTCGGGAGTTGCATAATCTCATAGTTAGAGGAACATGTATAAGTCATGAAGAAAGCAATAGCAATAAAACTAAACGATCATTATGCCAAGCTAACAGATGGGTCTTGTCCATCACATCATTCTCCTAATGATGTGATCCCGTTCATCAAATGACAACACATGTCTATGCTCAGGAAACTTAACCATCTTTGGTTAACGAGCTAGTCAAGTAGAGGCATACTAGGGACACTTTGTTTTGTCTATGTATTCACACATGTATCAAGTTTCCGGTTAATAAAACTCTAGCATGAATAATAAACATTTATCATGATATAAGGAAATATAAATTAACAACTTTATTATTGCCTCTAGGGCATATTTCATTCAGTACTGTTCACAGGCAGTGCAGTGTTCTTGCTTGTTCTGTGTTTCATGTGCATGCCTAGTATAGTGTTCATAGGCATGCAAGATTGGATTGTGCTTAGTGTTGATGATGTAGAATGTGTTCTTAGGCATGGTAGATAGATTTTGTGATTGATGTTCATGCCTACTTGTGTTCATGATGTACAATTTATTCATGGCCATGGTAGATTGTGTTTGATGTTCACCATTAGTGCTCATGTGCAATAATTTGTTCATGATGCTAGCCATATTGTTGTTGTCTTTGATGTTCCTCCTACTTGTTCATGTGCATGTTATGTAGATTGGTGTGCTATTCATGTTCATGCTTAGGGTTCATGGGCATGCTAGCTATAGTGGTGTTGTGTTGTCTTTGATGTTCCTGCTTAGGGTTCTAGTACAAATGTGCATGCTAGGTTTACGTGCATGATTCTCATAGTAGGTAGGACAAATGTGTATGCTACTTTAGGCACTAGTACAGATGTAGCATGCTGCCAATGCCATGTTACTAATGCATGTCATCTTACCTGACAAGGTGATGAAGATGGACTGGGACAGTGTCGGTGGAGAAGCCCATGTCGTCGGCGGCGCAGAGGCCACCATGGACTTCATCCCAACAAATCGCTAGCTCAAGAGGGTGTACCTGCCTAGCATGGTCACCTTCATGAGCCAGCCACGTTCAAGGGAACGAGCTCCTAGGACCGGACACGAGGAGGGGTCCCGAGAGCTGCTTCACTTCTACGTGCAAATCATGGACGAGGAGGATCTGGCCATGCTCATCATCCGTCACAAGTTCCAGGAGCTGATGAGGCAGTGGCTCATGCTAAAGACCAAGCACATTGTCAGGTTGTCTGCAAACAAGTGGTGCGAATTCACTACAAAAAAAGACACATCCGTGACATTTTGGGCCGAACGAAAAAAAATTATGTCATACATATGACACTTATATGACGATAATTGTGACAAAACCCTGTATCATCATAGATGTGGTGGGCTCCTACTTCTATGACAAAAAATCATGACAGTAAATGGGCTTTTCGTCCTGTGCGGGCCGGAGACGCAGCTGCATGACATTCTTTGGGCCGTCCATGATGGAAAAAACTGTGGTAGAAGCGAGGGGGAGGAAAATTTTGGGGAGTTCCCAGTTACGGTGGGTGGTCGGGGGCCAAGCGATGCGTGTTTCTCTCGTACACGTACGCGCGTGTGTGCGAGGCGTTGGCTCTAACTGAACCCGAGCGAGGCGTTGGGCTCTAACTGAACCCGAGCGATTGCACTGCAGGCTACGCGTTACTGAACCTGAGCGATCGATCGATGGCTATTAACTGAACCCGATCGAGTGATTCCTTCGCTACTGCTGCTAACTGAAGCCGATCGATGCTGCCTCTGGGATGAACAGTGAGCGTTGCGGGGGGTTTGGATGAACAGTGAGCGGTGGCATTGCCTCTGGACGAACAGGACCCCGTGGTGTGGTGGAGGGTTGGATGAATAGTAGACGGTGGAGGGGTGCCCGTGGAGGGGTGGTTTAACAGGACCCCGTGGTGTGGAGGGCTGGATGAACAGTAGATGGTGGAGGGGTGGTTGAACACTAGCGGGTGGAGTAGCGTGTGGTGGAGGCTAGATGAACAGGAGCCCGTGGAGGCTGGAGGAGGTCGACGGTAGCCCGTGGAGGCTGGAGGAGGTCGACGGTGGAGATGAACAGTATCCCGTGGAGTCCCGTTTTGCGGTACGCCACACCCCTCCTGATGAACAAGACCCCCGTTTCGATCGTAGGAGGCCTGTTTCGTCCGTTTTGCGGTACACCACACCCCTCCGAGCAACAGGACCCCCGTTTCGACCGTAGGAGGTCCGTTTCGTCCGTTTTGAAGTACGCCACACCCCTCCCGATCAACAGGACCCCCGTTTCGACCGTAGGAGGTCCGTCTCCTCCGTTTTGTGGTACGCCAGACCCCTCCCGGTGAACAGGATCCGGTTTCGTACGTGCCGGTCGAACACAAGGTCGTTTCCTCCCTTGTGCGGTACGCCAGGCCTCGTTTCCATCGCATGTTCCGTCCAAGCCCTCCCGATGAGCATGACCATGCATTTCGTTCCGACCCAGCCGGTTGGCTCCCACGCGTTCCGTTGCCTCCCAATGAACACGACGCATTCCGTTGCCTCCCCATGAACACGACGCATTCCGTTGCCTCCCGATGAACATGACGCATTCCGTTGCCTCCCCATGAACACGATGGCGATGTTGTTTCTCCGTCCCGACCCAGCCATGTACACGAGCCCTGGACGTACGTATGCGCGAGTAGGCGTTCGAGACCCCGCCCGTATGTACACATACGTGGTCGTATTTTCTTTCTTGCACCCTGGCCGCTGTACGTACGTGTACATGCTACATGCGCTCCTCCACTACGACACGTGCGCGCCACTACATCCACCAGTATATATGTACGTTCGCGACCAGAATGACAACGCTACGTACGCTTCGACCAGGTGGGTCCCGACTGTCAGGCACTTCCTTGCGTGCGAAGATGTAGCTGGTGGGTCCCAGCAGTCAGGGGGAAACGTTTTTTTGCAAAATACGGTGGCCCGTCCGGTGGGTCCCCGTTGTTAGGTGGAGGAATAATTATTTTGCACGTAATAAGGAGGCACTTCCTTGCTGCGGCCGTGGACCCAGCTGTCGGCCTCTCCACGTATAGTCCATGTCCGACGGAAGCCGTTCCTTGACCACGTTAACCACGCCGCGCTGAGAGCATCGGGGCGATGGACGACGGCGAGGCCTAGGAAGGGGACGACGCGGAGCCGGGGAAGACGCGGCAGTGGATGCCCACGCGTAGAGGAGTACGAGGGTTCACTGGTTCGCTGCGGTGTGAGGCTGTCGTCGCCGAGAATAACAGGGGGTGTGGGTGAGTAGAGGGATGGCCTGGCCAGCGGTGGGAGTAGTAGGGGGCGGTGAGGCCTCTGCCGCATCGCAGCCGGCCACGGGAGGCAGGAGCACGAGGCACGACCGGCGCTGGTTTGGGCGGCTGGAGCAAGAAGACCAGAGGTTGAAGAAGCACTACGGCCGTTGGATGGACATCGCACGGTCACTGGAGCTAGAATCGTGCATATTGACTAAGTTGACAAAGCCCTCCGTCCACGTCAACTTAGTAGGCCCACAAGTCAGCCTGCCACTATACTGGGTCCCAGCTAACAGGGGGAGTATTCTTTTTTTTGTGCGTAATAAGGAGGCACTTCCTTGCGCGCGAAGATATAGCTGGTGGGTCTGAGCTATCAGCGGCGGTAACGTTTTTTTCGCGAAATACAGAGGCCCTTTCGGTGGGTCCCTGATGTCAGGTGGAGGAATCATTATTTTGCACGTAATAAGGAGGCATTTCCTTGCGTGCGGCCGTGGACCCAGCTATCGGCCTCTCCACGTATAGTCCACTTCAGATGCATGTCGGTCGTTGACCACGTTGACCAGGCCGCACCGAGAGCACCACGGCGGTGGAGGACGGCGAGGCCTAGGAAGGGAACGACACGGAGGCAGGGAAGACTCGGCAGTTGTTTCCCACAAGGAGGGAAGTACGACTGTACGAGGGTTTACTAGTTCGTCTGCCATCGCCAGAGAATAACAGCAGGTGTGGGTGAGTAGAGGGATGGCTAGGCCAGCGATGGGAGTACGGTGGGGCGGTGAGGCCTGCGCGGCAGCAGAGCCGGCCGCGGGGAGGAGGGAGCAGGCAGTCCCGCCGGTGCTTGTTTGAGCGGCTGGAGCAGGAAGAGCAGAGATTGAAGAAGCACGACGGCCGTTGGATGGCCATCCAACAGTCAGTGCTTGTGCGTCAACCTTTTTTTTAGGAAAGCCTCAAATCTGTGGAAAACAGCATACAACCCATCTGCCATTATTTCTAATAATTTACAGCCCATTTGCTAATTATTAAGGTTTTTTTGGAGCCCATATTCTTTTTGTTAGCATTACAGCCCATATTGTGGCCACGGTTAAAAAATTATACGAACTTTTGCATATTTCGGTGCGGTCCAAACTGTTTTTAATCCCGAAATTTCGACTCACCTTCAAATGATTTTAAAAATAAATGTATATCAATATAAAATCCAACAAATTCTCCACGCATAAAATTTAATGTAATTTAAAATCTCGAATTAAAAAAAGATATTTGAAACTAACTGCCGGTTTGATGTGTTTTAAAATGTACATCCCATTTCTCATTACTGATGGGCCATTTTCTCGGCCAGCCGAATGAAAGCTCTCCTCGTCTTGAAAGATTTGCAGCCCAACAAGCCTGACAAAGCGACTTACTTGGCAAATCACAAAAAACTGGGCTGTGGCCATGGACCCAGCTGTCAGCCTCTCCACGTACAGTACTCTTCCGATGGAATGTCGTTGACCACGCTGCGCCGAGAGCACCAAGGCGGTGGACGATGGCGAGGCCTAGGAAGGGGACGACGTGGAGCCGGGGAAGACGCGGCAGTGGATGCCCATGCAGAGAGGAGTACGAGGGTTCACTGGTTCGGCTACGGTGTGAGGCTGTTGTCGCCGCAAGGCCTGGCTAGCGGTGGGAGTAGCAGGGGGCGATGAGGCCTCATCGGCAGCACGGCCGGCCACTGGAGGCAGGAGCAGGCGGTCTCCCCGGCATTGGTTTGGGCGGCTGGTGCAAGAAGAGCAACGATTGAAGAAGCAGCAGGACCGTTCGATTCAAATCCAACGGTTACTGCTGCTAGAATCGTTTGTTGACTAAGTTGACAGGCCCTGCGTACGCGTCAACTTAGTAGGCCCACAGGTCAGCCTCCCAAATGGTGCGCCCCAGATGTCAGTGGGAGGAATCACTTTTTCGCGTAATAAGGAGGCAGTTGATTGCGTGCGGCCAGGTCAGCGGAGAGAGTAGGGTGGGCCAGGGAAGCCTGGGCGGCATCACTGTGGGCCACAAGAGGAGGGAGCAGGCAGTCCCGCCGGCGCTAGTTTAGGCGGCTGGAGTAGGAAGATCAGAGATTGAAGAAGCACGTCGGCCGTTGGATGGACATCCAACACCAACTGCTGCTAGAATCGTGTGTTCACTGACAAAGCCTTGCGTAAACAAGTCAGCCTCGAAATCAGTGGCATGTACAGCCCATTTGCTATTATTTTTATAATTTTTACTCATTTTCTAATTCGTATGGAATTTATTGCAGCCTGTTTTCCATTTTTAGAATTGCTGGCCATTTTCTGGTCAGTACCAGGGTCAACAAATTAACTAAATATGTGGGAAATTTTGAAAATTCGCAAATTTTTGCTGGGGAACGAAATATTCTTAATCAAAAAATTAATAGCCATACTAAAACAAATTTAAAAATAAATTAGTACTATGTCATGTTAAATCCAATGAAATACGTATAAGATATCAGTGAAGAACAAAAACAAAAAAAGAAACTTATATCCCATTTGCTATTATTTTTTTGGAATTTTCAACCCCTTTTGATATTACTTTTAACAGACATTGACCATACTCTTAAGCCAGGCCGGAATGCATCCCTCCTCGTCTTGAAAGATTTGCAGCCCAGTAATTCGGAGAAAACAAATAGGCCTAGCTTGGGTATTCTTCAGAAAGTAATACTGGGCTACCTATTTTCCCAAAGAACTGGTGCATGAGCATTTAGCTTTATTTATTTATTTACTTATTTATGTTTAGGGGACCATGAGCATGTACCTGGTCCGGATTCATGTGAGAGCCTCCCTTCCAGTTAATTATGGGCTTCTCTATTGGGCCTTCCTCAGTGGGCTGCATGTTATCAACAAGTGGAAAATGTGTTCCGTACGAAAAATAGTATGCGCTACGTACGGTACGGGGCACTAAAGGATCAAACCGTGCAACGACTTCCAAAACATTGTGTTTGTCGTTCTAACAACATATTTATTAAACCAACAGACGAAATATACTACTGATTGTACATTGAAAATAGCAACAGCAGCAACCAGGGCTGAGGGTGCAACAGAAGCAGTAAGCAGGCCAGAAGAGTGAAGACGTGGCTCTCTCTTCCAAACTAAACATCAGTCATCATTACAAAAGGGCTACCAAAAAGAACAAGTGTATGCATCAAACTAAATAAAGATCCTACTACACCAAGTGTACGCATCTAACTAACTGGCTCAGTTAGACGTTACTATTTATTAAGCTATGGAGATTGGCTGACGGCTTGAACCAGATGGGTGCCTGACGGGGGAAACTCCAGCCAGCAGATCGAATCTGATACTTGCGACCCTCTCTCCTACTTTGAGCTGCAGAGCGTGGCGGCATATATCAGGGTATGGTGCATGCAGAGACGCGTGGTACACTGTGTACACACAGTTTCGCCTGATGAACGAAACCGCGCTGCCATCATGATCCTTGCCATCGGTTATCTCCTGGTTAATCGGATAATTCAGTCCGACAAACAGAGAGCGTGTACCAAGGCTACTTACCAGCCTCCAGTCAAAAATTCCTGAAGGCCCAGAGAAGCCGGGATCCTGCTCAAAGACCTTGCAGTGACTGTGATTGTATTCCGCGAAACAACACGTCCGGTACGTGCGAACGATCATCAATCTTTCGCCGTCGTCTGATCGAGCCAGGAACCACCTGCAACTGCCATGTCGCTTTTCTTTGAAAGGTTCTGGGATGAGGAAGGGTAGGGACACCAGGCAGCCTACAACATCATATCAAGTTGGAGTCAAATAAAAAAGGGCTCTTGATTTAGTAAATCTTAAGAACAGCATGTTATGAGCATGAATATTTTTTCAACAAATGTTGACAGTAATATAAGCAAGCCATAATGATATCATAGGAAAGTAACATACTGCTGTAACAGCCGTTTGTAGCGATGACTGGAGTAGGCCAGCAATACGTCCAGCCATAGAAGGAGTCGACAGCGTAAATGAAGCCCTTGTGTTCAATGGCATCAGAGAACCATGGAGGATGTATGATCCTGCGATGGACATGCAGATTTATCCACTTACCGTAGTGACCTGTCAGATAGGCGAGACGGCGGTTGAAGATCGCAATTAGCCTGAAGTCTATAATTCGCAGATCTTGTGGGCACTTGGCAGATTACAACCTTGAGCAAATCAAACTTGGTATCATGTTGGCTACTGTAAGATTCCGAGTATTCTGGGCCGCGGTGCCAAAGCAGTGCAGTGTTAATCGAAGGAAGGGGGATCGATCGCCGGGTGTAGACCTCCACGAGCATCCAGCTACTGCGACCGTCGAGAAGCACCATCCAAGACGTGTTCATGCCGACCCAGTACATACCGTTAATGTAGTTGAGGCTGACGGGGATCGGATCGCAGTCAAGGGGGTTGATGCTCGCCACCCTACGATCGTTATGTTGTGTGACACACCGTTTTTGAAGATCAGGCGGCATCAGCAAGCAAGGAGCTGGCTTAAAAAGCTCCGGCCTGAGGTCTTTGAGTAAACGGTACAGCCTCGACGAGCACGCGACGAGTGGCATGGTACTGAGATTGTCCACACGTGAAACAATGAGCTTGATTACCTCTATGGGGAGCTAATTCCAGCCACTCTTTCGGCGGACGCTGCTCGGTTCTGCCATTGTTAGTGCTTGGGTTTCGGACGAGGGGGGAGGCGCCTTAGCGGGGATGGAAGATTGGACGAGATTATGTGCGGACAAAGATGGAGAAGCGAATATGTGCTGCAGGAAGTGGACAGGTGATGATGACTACAGCACGCCGCTTGACTTACGAGACACATACCAACACCGTAGGGTCATGTCGATGCCAGACAACTTGCTTGAGTGATCACAGTACTGGTACTCCCTACAGTGCTATGCCCTAACTTGCTTGAGTAGAGTAGTAGAGTAGGACTCTGCTCTACTACTAGCACCAGAGGAGTAGTATATTCTAATCTAAAATAGTTACAAACTTCAATGCCCGAGCGTGGAACGACTACGAACCATGCTCCAAGACCATGTCTATGTGGTGTTTGGACATGGGTGACAACCTCAATGCCAACGGTGCTGCTCCCGTTGCACCGTATGTGTTTCTGTCCTTCCTGTTCGAAATCGTGGTAGAATTCATGTTTCTACTCTGGATCCTACTACTATGCTAGTCCACATGATTAGTTTCATCTCTGTTATAGCCATCATGATTTATTTTGTGCTTATTCGGATTAAATCTCGTAGTAACTTGCTCATATATTCAACTGGCGCAATGTCCCCTACAGCCACTCCCGTTTCATGGACGGCCTGGTCGATGTTGGAATTTTGCTAGTATACCTTTATAAGGTGAGCTCTTCTACCACTTGTATGAGCATGAGAAGAGGAGACCTACATGCGTGCTCCTCCTCCTCGCTCGCCTCGCCACGCCAAGCCGCGTCACGATGCATCGCGGGTTGCGGGATGGAGCCGAGCCGAGGGCAGAACTATAGTCCCACGACCTACCCGACCCGCACTATACAGTTTCTCACCACCGTTCCAGATTATTGCGCCGCCAAGCAAGTCTTCTCCATCCCTCCTTTCGGTGTGCACCAGGAGAAGGGACGGTAGGCCTCCGGAACCCCACCTCTCGTGATCCTGTACGGGAGAGGGGCGATCATGTTTTTGGGGAGCGCACTCACGCGACTGCTGGCAGCGACGACTTCGCGAATGACGACTTCTTCCCCGACCTCGGCAACCTCATACTTGACGACATGGGCGACAACGTCAACACCGGCGGTGCTGCTCCCACTGCACCGTATGTGATTCTATCCTTCCTGTTCGAGATCGTGGTAGAATTCATGTTTCTAGTATGTGATCTGTTCATCTGCTATGCTAGTTCGGATGATTAGTTTAATCTCTGCCAATGTTGTCATGATCTATTTCCTATTTATTCGGATTAAATATCATAGTAATTTGCTCATATTTCCAACAATCCAAAAACCTGATAATAGGCCCTTCGTCCACTGCTATGAGTGCCCGTTGCCGTTTTGTGGCTCGCCGGCGGACATGGTGCATCACCTCACGGATGCGTGCAGCAGTCACTGCTCGCCCTTGGCGGAGAACATCAAGTACGAGATGTGCTACCCGTTCACCATGTCGGAGTCGCTGGAGGATCACCGCCGCCTGCTAGTCTCGGAGGAGGACGGCAACGTCTTCCTCTTGATCGTGGGCACAGGCGAGGCCCGCGCAGGCCGCCGCCCCGTCTCTGTAATGTGCGTCAGGGGCGACGCCGCTGACGCGGACACTAACACGAGGCCGATGTCCGGGTGCGTGGTCAGTGTTACTACCCCTCCGTGTCGCGTGGGCGGCGACACCAGCCTCATCGAACGGACTTGGACTCTGGGGATCTAGGACTATCCCGCCAATGTGGACTTGGAAAACCCATGGCATCCTTTACCCGCTGACCCGGTGCACGGGGACTCCAAGGAGGTTCACCTGGACATACGCATTATCAAGTTAAATGTTGATCATTAGTCTTCGCTCAATGTAATCCGCTGTCTAAGCATGTGGAGACTTCCATGCAGGATCTTGCTTTATTGGAGTATCACGCATGAATAAAAGTGTATCCGTTTATGGTTTAGTCTAGAATCTTCCATGTATGAATTTTTACTACAGTACTGGTGAAAGACTTACGATGAACCATTTCTTACATCTCCTCTGCCCGCTTGCAAGTCTTCCTGATTTAATCCCTCCGTCTAGGTGTATAAGGGCATGGTTAATATTACTTAATAGTATAGCCAACTGTTCACTATAAGAAAGTGCCATGTCATCTGTAGCCAACATGTATAACAATCGATAGTCAAAAACTAATTCTTAAAGATCATTTCTTGCAAAGCACAATAAGTGTTATTTCTTCACAAGTTTTGGATGCAGGTTGAACAGTTGAACGCTTTTGTTTGCAAAAGATACCTTTTTATCTATTTCACCCGGATGTTTGTGAGCTCTAGAGATGAAATAATATCCGAAGAAACCTATCGATACCCGTTACACATGAGATGACCCCCACATCCTTTGTCAAAATAAACAACTCCCCGATCAATGCATTTCACTCTTTGGTGCAACGCACGGGCACCTTACTACTATAGATTAGTACGACCAAAAATTGAACTAACATTATATATAGTATGATAAATGCTGATGCATGTCACCTAAAATTATATTATTCAAAACTATGTTCAAATACGAATCCAACGATATAGTTTTTCTTGACATGCACTAACATTTTGTCAGTTAAATCTTCAGTCAAATTCAATGAGGGACTAATAAAACACGACCGATGTAGTACTCCTACAAGTGTAGAGGGCGGCGCTGCACGGGAGTCTCACCTCTCACCCCGCTCGTGGCGCGGCAGTGAAGCCGTCATATCACAAAACCCAACCACTCCCAGTAATAAGTGGCCTGGTAAAATAAACGGACAAGCAACCATCACATCCCTCCGTCTTTTTTGCATTTCATCTCTCTGCATTTACTTTCTCCGGTTCCTCTCGCACACTCGATCCCTAGCTACTACTCCTAGGGCCAGTTCTTTTGGCGGCTTCCCCAGCTTTTCCCACAAGACTAGTCACAGTGGAGAGTAACAATAAGGCGCCTCACTCATTTATTTGGGCTTCTAAACTACTATTCCGTCCTAGTTTATTCCTCACCATTGTAATTTGTGCTAAATTTTGACCAAAGATTTAACTGGTTTATTCCTCACCATTGTAATCCCTCCGTCTAGGTGTGTAAGTCATCTTACGAAAACCAAATAATCCCAAAACACTTAGGCACGGTGCATTAACTTCTACCTTGTTTCTTGTTTCTTGACATATCAACCAATAAGAGATAAAGAGTGTGCATGCTTTTAATGACTTGAGATATCAAACACGACATGCAGTGGTTAGTTCATTGCATGCAATACTATTAATTAGCAAATAAACATTAACGTTTCTCATTTTCTCCTCCTCCTTGGTCATGGTGCACAGCCTAAGATGACTTACTCACCTAGACGGATGGAGTAGTGCATGTGACATGCACTAACATTTCATTTGTTAAATTTTATGATCAAAATTTCACACAGATTACAATGGGGACCAATAAACCAGGACGGAGGTAGTAGTTATGGGATTACTAATCTAGAAGCCTAAAAGAACTGGCCTCTGGTACTCCTACTAGTAGTAGTACTCAAGTTGGAATTACAATTGCATGGCACAACTTGTTAGGCAAAAAATTCGATACAGGGTGTAGGAAGCGGTTTGGGAATTTGCATGCCTTTCCAACTAGTAAGATACTCCGTACAAAGTACGACAGAGAAATAACCACAGAGAAGGAAGCTAAAAGTAAACAATCAAATGAGCATTTTTGCATTTGTTTTGCATTGAATCGTTTCACAAGCTTGACTAGTGCTGTTTTTCTACTTTTACAAAAACCGCATCGTAATGTTAAAACATGCATTTGCATGTACATAAGTAATAGTAGTACTCCCTCCGTCTAGGTGTATAAGTCTTCCCTCCTTCTTGGTCACGGTGCACAACCAAAGATGACTTATTGACCTGGACGGAGGGAGTAGCACAGTCTGCAAGCATATATCGAGAGAGACTTGTAGTGCGATAGTATATAGTAAAGTTTGTGCTATATGCACGTACTTGCAAAATGCGTACGAATACACAAGGTTTCCAAACTTTCCCTTTTACATACTTAATTAAGGACGCTAAAAATTCCTGAACGTTCGGGATTTAGCATTTGCATCCCAAAACTAATGAGATCGCCTTACGAAACAAAAATTATACTCCTCCTAAAAGCCACGGCGCTCGTAGGAGCGCTTGCGGTGCGCCACGAGTGCCCTGGTGCGCGGCTGTTTCCCAGCGCGCCGACACAACGCCTCTTCCTCAGCCTCGCAACTCGCGAGGTGCTGATTGGCGGCTTGCCGGTGGGCGAGCGCGATCTCACTGGTGTGGTGATCCGGCGCCAACAGGTACTCCTCCTTGCTGGAAGCGTGCACCCGGTCCACGTACCGCCAAGCGTAGATGAGGCGCTTGGGCCTGACTGCACTCAGGGCGTCGGCATGGGCATCCTCCGCCACCCTCACGGCCCTCGCACGAGCCTTCTGCCAAAGAGCCAATTGCCCGACTCTCTCGGACGCGACATAGGCCTCCCAGGCAGCTTGTTCTGTGGTGCGCTTCTCTTCCTCGGCCTTCTTCTTCGCTTCTATTTTGGTGCGCTCTGCTGAAGGTAAAGCCTCCCACAAGGTGACATCCATTTCTTTCCAAAGCTCCTCAAGGCTGGGGGCCTCGGCGGGCGGCGCGGCATTCTCCTCGTGGCGGGGAGTCGACGCGTCCTCCGGCGTGCGTGCTGGCGAGATTGGGAACGCCAACGCGTCCACCTCGACGCGTCGCGGCGAGGAGCGGAACACCGACGCGTCCTCCTCGACTAGTGGCGGCGAGGAATGGAACGACGACGCGTCGCGTCGTGGCGAGGAGCAGAACACCGACGCGTCCTCCTCGACTAGTGGCGGCGAGGAACGGAACGGTGACGCATCGCGTAGCGGCGAGGAGCGGAACACCGACACGTCCTCCTTGAATAGGGGCGGCGATGAACGGAACGGCGACGCGTGACCGTCCGTGCGGTGCAGCGAGGGGCTCCTAGGGCTTGGGAGGGGTGATGCCATGGTGGTCGACGTGAGAGGGAGGGGAGGAGATAGCGATGAACGTGAACGTGAGGGGGAGTAGATAGCGATGTCGTGGGAGCCGCAGTAATTATAGCGAGCAATGGCACACCTACGTAAGATATGGATTGAGCTGCACTGACTTAACTGCAGGTCCAGTTGCGTCACTGACATGTGGGCCAGACAAATATTGGGCCCATATGTCAGTGACCCAATGCACCTGCAATTAAGTAACAGCTACGTGGGCATATTTGTTGGAGTAAATTACGGGGGAGCGGAGGGGTGGAAATATTGTTGGTCACAACGGATTGGACGAGCGTGGGGGGAGGAGAGTCATGCATGCAGATTTTTTTCACACGGGGTGGAGTGGTGGGACCGCCAGAGGGAGAAGGAAAGTTTGGCAGGCATATTGTTTCCACACATGGAGAGGAAAAGATTTGGAGACGAACGGGCTTCGTGCAGGTATGGGGAACGGTGCATAATAAGTCATCTTGCATGCCGGGCTAGGTATAGTCTCAAGTCTTTAAAAACATACACGCCCCACACATGTTCATATTTCAAGGTGCAGTAAATTATTGCATGCGATGATTAAGGCTGGCCATAATGGTGGTATCTTAGCTGGTATCATGCACACGGGAATAGCAAACATGCTGATGTTGCAAAGAATTAAAGAAGAGAGGGGGTTAGAGTAACTAGTGTTCATGCATGCATTGGTAAACACAATTTTTTGTGAAGAACGACAGCACTAGTTGAGTACTTTTCCAGACTTCAAAAACTATTCCACCGCCTCTACTATCTTGCTAAGAGTAGGTGAAATTTTTGAATCGAGCCCTTTAAACTAGAAGGGAGGTAGTGGCACTCTAATAGCTAACCATGTTGTGATGACAAGATAGGACATGGCACGCACCTGGACGGAGGAACTAGTCTGCATTGTGCATTTAAGTTTTGTCTGAAGTCAATGTACCTCTACTTTCACCAGACTTATAGAAAAATGTGTCAACATTCACAATGTCAAATCAATATTTTTACACTCATTATAAAACGTAGTTCTTATACTCATTATAATCAGTATTGTAGATATTGATATTTTTAGTATAAATTTGGTCATGGGATTTCATTAATGCCTGTCAAAGCGTGGAGGAAGTGGAGCTTAGGGCTTGCATTGTCGGTCTCTACATAGGTATTTCTCTTCATAATCCTGTAATTTTAGAGACTGATTGCGCTTTTGTGGTAGCGTCTCTTGCATCGGGGCACTATGACAGGTCTGCTATACATGACCTGAAGATGAAAGCGTTGAGCATCTCGAAGTTGATCAAAAATCTTCAATTGTCAAAGATTAGCTGTTCGGCCAATAAGGTGGCACACTTAATCGCTAAGTATAGCTCTGACAATAGATTAGGTGGTATTCTTGTAAATAACATACCGCCCTGTGTGGTGAATATTGTATCGAATGAGTGTACTGGTGTGGCTGGTTAATTAATATAAGGCGGTGTTAAAAAAAGTATAAATTTGGTCAAACACTTTGCAAAGGGTTGTCGGGAGTAAAAAGGACCAGAGGGAGTATCATGCATGCGGAGTAGGCAGAAAAAATTGCTTGTCTAAAAAAAGGCAAAAAATCGCTCATTTATAGCCGATCGAAGTCTCAAAGGGCGCGACCGCGCGAGGGAGGCGAAGGTCGTGGGAGGCGCGACGTTCGACGGAATTAAGTGAAGATACATCCACGCGCCGGCATGGCGTGCGAACAGGCAGAAGCTATACCGTCAGGCCTACGATATGGGTCTGGTAGACATGACATCTAGTGGGTCCCGCATAGTTCTCGAGAACTCTTTAGGGGCTTGCAGCCTTTTATCCATCAGGCAAGCCAGCAACCCCACGTCGTTCGCACGCCCTACTCGTCCCCATCTTCTACTAGTAGTACAGTACCTTACAACAGCTCGCTCCCAGTCGTCCCGTCCTTTCACATTACGGCAGTTCCACTAATCCTAACCCTCCTCCCAAATCCATGGCGTCCCAAATCTCCATGATCGGCGGTGAGTACAATTTTAGAACCATCACCGGCGATGAGTTCGACGTCATCTACACCCGTTCTTCCACAACGGTGAAAGAATGCCTTGCTCGCTTCAAACGCATGTTCGAAAACTCAAATGATGAGTGGGTCGCTGGGCTAGATGTTGAGTACACCATAGTCCTGGGAAGCGAGAAGAAACTAAAGGAGGCAGAGAAGAAGAAGCCCGCCGTGATCTAGGTTTGCCTGCATGACTTATGCTTGGTCTACCACATATGCCATGTCGATGTTGAGTGCGAGGAATTTAAGAAGTTCCTCAAGGGCGGCCGAGTCAAATTCGTTACTGTAGACTTTAGGAACGACAAGGAAATCCTGGGTCGGATAGGCCTCGTTGTAGGCCAGCCCTTCGATCTCCAAAAGGCAAGCCTGGTGTCCTCCTCTCAGCCTTCCATGTTGACCCTAGCAGCAGCCATGATTGATCGTTCGTACGCTAAACTAAAGAAACCTCACCACGAGTTTCATCATGCATGGGAGTCGAAGACATTAGATGAAGATCACATCCTGTACGCAGCAATGGATGCCTATCTTTGTTTAAATATCTACAAGGGTTGGATGAAGAAGCAGAGCTCAGTGTCCGGTTCGAGCAAAGAAGCGTCGGCGAAGAGGAAGAGGAAGAGGGACGAGGACGAAGTCGAGGACGTGGACTCGGACTCCGAGTAGGTGGCAGTGCCGTCGCTCATGCTGGTTCTACTGCAGTGTCAAGCGGACTAGTTGCTTAGTTTATTTTCAAGGGTGTGTTGTGCTGAGGCCCCAGCAGAACTATGTTTATGTTCTTTCTCGTTATTTGAACTCTTTAGTACGTATAGTAGTACTAGTACTATGTCTTACTACTGTTCTTCTTGCAGTTGGTACCACTGCTCGTATCTTCGTGTTCGTATTGTACTTAATAAGTTCGTACTAGTAGTATAATTTGGGTCAGTCGATTTTTGAAAGAAGTTGGACGGAGCGAAGGAAGAAGACGGCAGAAGAGGTGGAAGAAGCCCTTCTAGCCATCCATGTTGCATCAAACGGCTCACATGAGTCGACTGACCCAAATTGCTCCTTCAGGTTGCAGGATCCACGTGGCATTCAAGGTCTCGAAGGTAGATTCCGCATCCGCACCCGGTTTGCGGGCTCGACGCGCGTGCGCGACCGGCTTCCGCCGCGACAGCCACCATGCGCGCCTCCTCCGCGCGGGCGGAGACGACAATGACACGCTAGTTCCTCCCCGCCGGCGTGCTAGAGCACGCGCTCGTCCTCCTCTTTGTACGCTGCGTGCATAGACGCGGCTCCACCAGCTGCTCGCGTGCTTGGCAGCGTGGCGGCATCGCGAGGAGGGACTGCAGACGACGTGAGCGGGCGAGCCTTCGGCTTCATGGCACAGGGATGGCGGCGACATGGCGGTGATGGGCGAGAAATTGTTGGCCGGAGCAGGCGGCCGCCGGCATGCGCAACAGCGGCGGCGGCATATTGATGAGTGCGCGTGTGGGAGCTTACTTTAGTTTTATATATAAGGTTGGTCAAACTTAAAAGAAAACCGTAGTAGTACACGTAAACATTAGACTTAGGCAACGCTTTTATTAGTTAGTACCACAACCACGATACGGAATCCTGTGCAAGCGCGTGAGCCGCGGCCACGCAGTCGATCGAACGGTGCGTCACCGTGTCACGCTCGAAGGACATCCACCGAACCTTTTTGTGTGTGTGAAAACAATCCTCGAATATTACTCAACTTTTTTCCTGTGAAAGTTCTTAACGCTGCAATATTTCCATATATTTGAATTTAGCTCCAGTTCGTGTTTATTTGGATTTGGACGTTTTAGGTGCACCCTAGTTTTTTTAATACTGATTTTGTGTGTGTGACTGAGAGAGAACGTGTGTATGTGTCCATATGTGTGTTGTGGCAAAAGGGCAATGTGGAGACGGTGTGCGTGTGATACAGACATAGAGAGGTGTGAATGTGCAAATGATCATGCATGAGTGAGACATAGACAGATGTCGATACGTTGTGTATACATGAGAGAACGGTCTTCTAGTTTACTTGTGTGTGTGTGTGTGAGAGAGAGAGAGAGAGGGAGAGAGAGATAGAGAGAGGAGCATCCGTAACACAACAACCATCTCTCTCGATTCGTCCGTCCCTTGCACGGTCGCATGCAACACATGCATCAACGCGCACATTTTGACACCCTCACCCGGCCCCTGCCCATCTCAAGGCCCGCACAATCTCTTCGTGAATACCCATTTCTCTCCTTAGGTTTGTTTTCTCTCAATATCTAACACACACACACACAGAGAGAGAGAGAGAGACACACGCAGCACAACACACACACACACACACACTCCCCCGAGCACACAATTCATCCCCATCCAAGGTTATACGGCGACCACTCTCGCTTGTGCTTCTTTGCACCCCAACATGCACAACACCTCAATCTTCAAAGAGGGCATCGAGCAGATCGAAGACAGCTACCACACCGCGCTAGAGAATGCGGGGCCATTTGGAAGCAGGGTGATGCGACGACGGCTGACTGACTCCTCCCCCGTCCTCTCTCTCTCTCTCTCTCTCTCTTGCACAAAATTACCAATCCCTCTCTCCCCCGCACAAAATTGTCAATCCCTCAACCCACGAGATCCTTCCCCTCTCGCCCATGTTTTTCCAGCTCTCTCATCAAACATGTTGTCTCTTCTCCTTCCACGTATACAGAATCCAGATGCACACGCATCTCATGTATATTACATGTATCCATCTTTCTCACAGACCTAACTTCTTCCTCTCTCTTTCTCTCTCTATCTCTCTCTCTCTCTCTGTGTCTCGTTAGGTTTGACTCATACTCTCTCGTCCACATACATACAATCTTTCCCACCCTATCTGCTCCATCTTCAAAAGCTCTCTCTGCACGTTTCATTCACACAGTGGGATATGTCAAAATGTTGCTTCTATAATGGCTGATGTAGAGTTATGGTTGTTTTTGTTGCATCCTACAAAGTAATAACTATGAAATGCATTTAGATTCTCATTTGACTGGGATTATGTGAGTTTGAGCATGTTGTGAAGTACTATAGACCTTGTATACATCTTGGGATTCCACAATGATTGTAACTATTGAATTGTATAGACCATTACATTCGAAGTCAATAGCCTAATATATTTATTTCACAATTTCAACAGATGATTAGTTCACTACAAACTAAGAAAACAAATGTGTACTCCCTCCATTTTTATTTAAGTCCGCGTATTAGCATTGGTCAAAGTCAAGTTTTGTAAACTCTCAGAAAGCTTATAACAAAAAATATTAACATATACAATAACAAATAAATACCATTAGATTCATTATTGAATGTACTTTCACATCATACATATTTGTTATGGTAAATGTTTATATTTTTCTATAAACTTGGTCAAACTTTAGGAAGTTTGACTTCGGTCAAACCTAATATGCAGAGTTTACTACTACTACTCGCTAGTTGCTTCGCCGAATCACTCAACACGCCACACGGGGAGTCCAGTATCACAAAATTTTGAGGTCGGCGGGAAAATATCCCGCGACCCTGATTCGAGCAGTGGGAAGTTACCATCATAGCCTTCGGAACAGGCCTACGGATGACGCTTGGTAGGGGGCTATTTTCATAACTTCAGGTTCACCCTACCCAGCCAACCCCACCCCGGCACCCAGAGTAGTACACCTAAATACTCCCCAATTTCTATCCCCACCGCAAAATAGACTTCTCCACGGCACCGCAGCCTTCGTGCTCCTCCCCTTTACATCGGCGCACTCTTCCACCGCAGCGCATCTGCCTCATCGACGACCTCGTACGCCGCACTAGAGCCGGTCCACCTTCGTCGTCGTACACGGAGCCTCTTCCCCGGCATCGTCTTCCACGGTCTCGGATCTGCTTCCCGGAAGCCGACGCCAAGCGCAGAAGTACCACCGTCGTGGACAATGAACTGACTCCCGTTGCCGACCATGACTCACAGAGGCCGCCGCGACCATCGTTCTCCTCCTCGATTGGTAATGTGCGTATTGAATCACTTAGCAGTACATGTGCAGTTCCAATTTTGTTCATACCTACCCTTCAAATTTCCTGGGTGCTATTGTTCCCGTAAAAGTAATTGGTTATAGCCTCCATTGTCTAATAGAATATCAGCTTGTAATTGTGCGTTGCTCCTGTATCGCGTTGTGCTTGGGTAGGTTTTTCATCTGCAACCAGTAGTGTGGCAAATGATGGAAAGGTTTTTAGAACTAGCAAGATGCCCATGCGTTGCACGCATCAAGATGCATTTGTATGAGTAGTTTATCTTGTGGGAGAAAAGGATGAACGAGGGAAGGCCTTATTTGCAAATCTGGAGAGGGGTATGGGTATCTTTTTGCAAAATTCCCATTTGTTTCCTTCCTATCTGTCAGATATAAATCGGACGGCCTATATTGCAAGAAAAAAAGTATAGAGAAAAAAAAAGTAGACAGTAAAGGAAGTAGAGATAAATATAAAATATAAAATATAAAATAAATATAACAGTAGAGAGTAGAGATAGCAGAGACGTCGGGAAAGGATCGCGCGCGCGCAGGAAAAAGCGGCCGGGCGTGCGCTAGTTTTGGCGTGCAGCGTCCGGCGCGCTTTATAAAATCCAACGCCCTCCCACCGCTCTATGCCTTGCCACCGCTCTCTCCCCGCTCTGTGACTCGCCACCGCTCTCTCCCCGCTCTTTTTTGCCTCGCCGCCGCCGCGCCACCATGCCGCCGCGTCGCCGGGAAACTTGGGGATACCGTGGCGTCCGCGCGCGCCCCTCCGTCGGCTTCTCCGCCGAGATCCGGTTTCGCGGGATGCGCCTCGGCCTCGGCAATTTCGACACCGCCAACGAGGCCGCCCGCGCGTACGACACGGCGGTGTGGCACCTCCGGTGGCCTCATAAAACATTGAACTTCCCCAACGTGCCGATGCGGGAGCGGGCGCAGGAGCTCGCGCCTCTGCCGCGGCTTAGCACCGACGAGGATCGTCGCGACAACCGGAGGCAGGAGCACCGTCGCGGCATCGCCGAGATGGATGTGGAAGCCATGGCGCTGTGGCGCCAAAACTTCCCGCAGGACATCATCAACGAGCGCGAGTTCTACGCGCAAAGGAGGGCAGAGAGGGATAAGAGGAGGGTGGAGCGAGCCGCCTATCGCGAGGACAAGCGTAGGCGAAAAGCGGACGCTCAATTCAACATGAGGCTAGGAGCAGCGTCGCCTTGGGAATCCAACGATGATCAGTGTCTTCACGCCTATAGTCAGACGTCGGAGGAGGACATCACCGAGGAGGAGTCGGACGACGAGGAGTAGTTGAATTATCTTTTTTTATCTATCTATGCTGAGAACTATCCTCTACTCTCTAGTATCTACTTCTCGATCCCAGCACTGTAAACGCCTTTTTAAAGCGCCGCGCGTTGCGATTCTGTTGGAGATGCTCTAACATGGCAGACGAGTGCTTTAATGTTGCCCATAATATGCGCGAGTATTAGTAGTAGTATATTTTTCTTGCCATGTTGAGATTTTAAAACCACGAGTGCGAACATGCAGAGGAGCAATGAAGACCAAACACGGGATATTTAGGACATCTTCAAGGAGCGTGGCAAGTTAAAGAGGAGCTGCACCGAACCTGTAAAACGAGCTTTGGTAAGTAACACCCTTTCAATTACTTTCGTGTAGCCTCGTGTTCTTCGATGTGTATATGTTGTAGTTTCTGTTTCTCTTAAGCATGGTGTTCTTCGATGTGTAATAAGAAGAATCTTAATCGTCCTAATGCTTTCGTTTTTAGCTTGATGTAGGAAGTGGGTGTTCTCACCTTGTAGTCTGTTTTTATTTTTTATTTCCTTTTGAATTCACTTCTTCGAGTTCTAGTTATTTGGCTTCTACTAACTGGTTCTAGGTTGCTTTGAGTATTGATCTAAAAAAGAAGTAACTTCATGTCAGGATGCAATTCCTGCGAGGGGGGAAGTATGGTCAACCTCGAGATCATATTTCCAAAATGAGGCTGGATTACACACAAGGTGCCAATTCCCTAATGATGCTGGATTAGACACAAGGTGCAAATTCCGAGATGATGCTGGATTACACACAAGCCAGGTGGAGTCGTCAGCTATTCGTGTCCTCGTGGCATTAGTAAAGGCTGAAAGAAAGCGTGCAACAGCCCTTGAGAATGTAGCTGAGTTCCTGAAGAAGCGACAATCAGATGCTCTCTTCACCCAAGCCAAAGAAGAGATGGAAGAAGCCAGAAATAAGCTAGCAGAGGCAGAGCGGGCTAGGCGTCTCCTGCTATCTAAAATTGTTGTCAATACAAAATTTCCTTCATAATAGCTAGGTTCAAATGTTTATCCAGTCAGCATGCCTGTTGTGATGTCCGTGCATCTACTGATGTGGCACAAAATGTTTTTTTGGGTCATGTAATAACAGCAATTACTTTCCAAACAATAACAGACGAAGCATTGGACATGGTATAGTTCACGCGCAAGCCCGACATTCCAAGTTCAACTTCCACATCAAACTCATGTTCACAGATATCTGCACATTCATACATAATGTCCACAATCATGATTCACTTCAAAGCCAAAAAAATGTGAGGAGAGTTATAAATAAAGAAAATCATCTACTAGTTCCTGCTACCAGCACGAGCACAACAAGTGAAGACCATGCGTAAATTAATTGTATTTTAGTCATTTTTTGTGTTCTAAAATGCCTGCCGGCTCGCGGAAGGACGTGTTGTCGGCACACGCGCGGATTCAATGAAGGCAGGCGGGGCAGTCTTAAGCTGGTTGCATGCGGCGAGGAGGCGTGCTCAGCCGGGCCTGCAGCGAGTGCGCCCCTCTTGGCCGGTGCGCCGGTTCAATGCCTGCGCTATGAGAGGTCGCGTCCGTGTCAGAGCAATCACTCCCTCCAGTCCTTTTTTGTTTGGGTATAACAAAATCTCGTTTTCCATTCACATTTTACAAGTAAAATTTGTGGACAAACTTTGACCCAAAGTACGATGGGGACTAGTAAACCAGAATGGAGGTAGTAGTTTTTTTTAATCAAAGAAGGGTTTCCCCTTCCGATTTTCATTACTGAAAACCAGCATCTAAATCTAAACCATAGTATTTGCCCTAGAACTACCAGGTTCAACATCTCGCAACATAAACCCATACAACCTCCATCGCAAAAAAAAACATACAACCATACGCCAAGGAGGTACGTAGTACTATGAATTCCATTTTCGCTCCATACCAATCGTTCTAAAAACTACTTACTACTTATAACGCGCCATTGAAAATCGGAACTCTTAACCCCGCTAAAAAACGATATTTTAAATGTGGCTACTCGATCTGTGGCAACTGGCGAGCCACCGCGCTCCAAGTCGTTCAGCTGTGGTCCCAACCATCAACTCCTAGGGATCAAATTATCACGCGAGCTGACTATTCCTACAAAGGTGCTCCACCACGTACCCGGTACCCGCGAATGCAGCAATCGTGCACCTAGGGTTTTAGGTTTTATTTGTTAACGTCGCCTTTACATAACATTCATGTGTGCGAGACAGCGAGAGGCCGACTGCGTGCGTGCGCCTCTTCTCTTCGTATATGTACTCCACCGTTTGTCTGGTGTCCAAAAAATTATAATAACTACTAGCAATGTGCCAATGCGTTGCCACATGATCAAAGTAGATTAATACATATTCACCGATTTGATAGAAAAAAAAGTCTAGTTTTGAAATACGTATATCACTAAAATATGTTATGTTTCACTGAAAATATATTCCTTTGGCGGTTTTGATGAGATAAGGGAGGAATGTTGTTGGTTTCAAGATTTGAGAAGTGGTATATGTCTAATTTCTACTCTTTCTAGCAAGATGCCCGTGCGTTGCACGGAACATCAAGATCTTGTGGGAGAAAAGGATGAACGAGGGAAGGCCTTATCTGCAAATGTGGTGAAGAGTGCGGGTAAATTGCCATATTTTCCTTCCTATCCGTCAGATATAAATCAGACGACCTATATTGTAGGATGGCAGGCCCACCATCACAACTCTATTTTTTATCCCTACTCTTATAAAAAGCATTGTCGGTGATGATCGTGTGCCTGCCATCCTGCAATATAGGCCGTCCGATCTATATCTGACAGATAGGAAGGAAACTATGGCAATTTTGCAAAAAGATACCCACACCCCTCTCCATATTTGCAAATAAGGCCTTCCCTCGTTCATCCTTTTCCCCCACAAGATAAACTACTCGTACAAATGCATCTTGATGTTTCGTGCAACGCATGAGTTGTTGCAAAAAGCCCATGTGTGTGTGAGAGAGAGGGAGAGTGGAGGAGGGCGGAGTGCATGCGTAACAAAGACACAAGGAGTGTGTGTGCGATAGGTATCAGCTTAAAATGAGGCAATAGTGTGTGTGTGTGTGTGTGTGCATGATCGAGAGGGCGTGTCTCAAGAAGGGAAGAAAAATCTACATAGATACAAGGAGCGGGAGAGAGACATGTATGCGATGGTGGAAGCACGAGTGTGCGGGTGTATAAACCTATCTAGAGGCTAGCTAGTCGATAAATGTTTGTGAGAGAAATACGAGTCGGGGTGCGAAAGCGAGAGTTTTGTGTGAGAGAGAGAGAGACGGTAGTCGGGAAGGGGAGTGGAAGCAGGAGTTGTGTGTGTGTGTCTATGAGAGAGAGAGAGAGGAGACGTTAGTCGGGGTTGTCTGATCGGTAAACAAATGAATAATGTTAGTCTGGGATGGAGACGAAAAGGAGACCGCAACAAATGTTGTGTCTACAGGAGAGAGAGAGAGAGAGAGTAATTTTAGTGGTATGAGTCATATGTAGAGACATATAGGGTGTGTGAGAGAATCCCATAGAGAGAAAGACAAAGTGAAAGACGAGTGGAGACTGTGTGTGTGGCGGTGAAAAAGAAAGCTTAGGTACCGAGTGATACCAGAGAACAGTAGATACGTGAGAGATAATGAAAACCGTGTAATATATAATGATAGGGAGAGTGTGACACTTCTCAAGGGAGACGTCGAGAGACCATGTTTGCGAGGATAGGAGAAACATGAAGTGAGCATGCGGGTGAGCTGGAGAAAAGAGAGTGATAGCTACCTGAAGGAGCATGCATGCGAGAGAGATGGGCGTGAAAGGAGTGAACAAAAAAGGGATTCAAATATTTGAATTCGAGATGATGATACATGTAATCCATGCTCAAACCAAAATTGATCTATCAAACATGCATACTCATATGAATTCACGCACATCTATGTTATTTAATATGTAGATATTACTGATTCATACATTTTAGTAGAACATAATTTGGTTAATTTTTTTGAATTCAACCTTAAGATTTCGAGATCATTGTATTTGTAAATCATATTATACATATAAAGGAGCAGAATTCTTTGTTTTGCTTTTGAAAGTATATATAAAAAATGATGTATATAGAATGTAATTCCAATTGAAAATGATCCCACCCGGAAAAAAATAGACTACAAACGGGATTCGAATTGAGTTGGCATGGTAAACGTGCACTCTGCAAAATTTGAACGAAGCAGGGAAAGTCGCAGTAACCGCCCGAAACCAAAATCTGCGAGATGGAAATCACTACTGCCTATCCCTGCCACGCAAAGCCTATCTTCTGGATTTCTATAGGTTTTGATAGGGGTAGGTTTGTAATTTCACCCAAACGTGACGTAACCGCCTCTCACCCGGATTCATACACGGTGGGCGCCAAAACATAGTGTGTCCTCGGCCGAAATCGACTCCCTCCCCTATTCATATTCATACACGGTGGGCGCCAAAAACAAACTCTCGTCGGCAAATATTCGGTGTATGCGAGATTATCGTCCTATCCCCAACCGACTAATGTTGTTGTGATGTAGTAGAAATTTGAAACGGGGGCTAAGTTTGTAAGTTTCCTCGCATTTGAGACAAGCGCCCTGAATACATGGTTCCCCCCTTCCTCTCTACCTCCCTTTTCCCCATTCGTACTCCGTGGGCGCCAAAACACCCTCTCCACCCCACCCTCCTCCGTCCGCCGCCGTCCGCCACCCCATCCACCGTCGTCCTCCTCCACCATGCCGGAGCTGATACCCCGACGCCGCCGTCCATTACAAGAGATCGACCTCTCTCATCCACGGCTTCGGACCGGGATCCTTGCATCCCGTCCTCTCGCTTCATCCCCGTCGTCGTCCACCTTGTCGGCGCCGCTCCTATGACCGTCTCGTCAACCACGCCCCGCTGCCACCGTCTACCCTCCTAGATCTGCTTCCACACCGCCGACAGCCATCGCTACCACAGCACCGTCAAATTCTCAGCAGATGCATACACGGCGACGCACCAGAGGCGGTACTCTTTTGTATCTGCTCAACTTATTTATCACAGCAAGAAAATAGATCGCCACTGCTTTACTCTGATTTCTTGTCTTGGTTGTGAAGTTGCCTTTGTCCGGTTTGCACCTTCAGATCCGCCATGGCACGCTCAACACTATACTCCCAATGCTTATGGTTTTCCCCTTTTATATTCCACACTAGTTAAATAACAATAGACTAAATTTCAAAATTGGGTCAGTCGATTTTTCAGAGTTCGCCGGTGCGATCGAAGGGGCTCGGGTGGTTGTGGGGCCTCGCCAAACGAAGAAAACTCGACATGGGTGGGGGTTGGGGCGGAGTGGGTGGTGGGGGTGGCGGAGGAACACAGGCGGTGGGGGGCGGTGGTCCGGCCGGCGGCCCGTGCGGTGTTCTATATGGGAAGAATCAGAGACGAGGAAGAAGAAGGGTTAGGAGACGTAGGATCTTCATCCAACCGCCTGAAATGGTCGAGAGACAGCTGGGGGTTGCATTCTTAATGCACTCTGGTTCATCATGTGTGGGCACTGCGCAACCAACATTTTATTATCCAAAATCTGCTTGCTCTTCTTTACCATGTTCCTCTTCCGTTCTTCTTTAATATGTACTCTCTCCATTCCTAAATACAAGTCTTTGTATAGATTCCACCATGGACTACGTAAGTACATATGGAGCAAAATGAGTGAATCTACACTCTAAAATGTATCTGAATACATCTGTATGTGATCCATAGTGGAAATCTCTACCAAGACTTATATTTTGGAACGGAGGGAGTATGATAGTAGTACAGTATGTTCCTTGTACTGGAGATGAGCAGGGACATTTGCAGTGTAGAGGTCTATACGGTCGGTTGTGATGGACACTTTGAGCCTCTTTGATTCGTAGGATCTTGTAAACATAGGAATATGATTTGTAGTGGCCTGCCCACTTGAATCCTATAAGAATAGCAAGGAAATGCGGGGAGCTGTGTCGCCTTTGAGAGTTACACTGATATTAACAGTACCGCACCTTCACTTGAAGAGAGCTGGTATCCGAAGCCTTTCTAGCTGTACCGGCAATACTGGCACATATATTCCAGTAAGTTCCACTTTGCTGATTTTACTCTGATGCTTAAGGTTTTCCCGTTATATCTACACTATGATCTGTGTAGCTGCTTTGTGTCGCACTAGCAGCAGTCCACTCTTGAAGCTAAACACTGCAATGACTAACATAATTGGCACCAAGGCATTGAGTGCCATTCTGGATGCAATGAAACTCATACACTCCCCACCTGTTGATTCTTGTTCAGAATATGGTCCTAATGACTATTCTAACCTCGAGGAGTCAAAGGCAAATGGCATGTCATGTTCACCGATCAAGTGCCTGTTCTAATTTGGCAATGTTTTATTGATTGCGAGTATCTTGCATATGTTGTCTTGCATTTCTTCTACTTTGTTGCACTGCCATCTGCTTAGTTTACTCATCATATATGTCGAGATGCCATGCCCATCCATTATCAATACATATTCCATCTGTCATCATACCATGTTTTTTCACTCAAATGTTGTTCTTGTGCATCAGACATCAAAAAGGAAGAGGGTGATTGCCGAACCTGAAGGAGCACCAGCAAAGTCCTTGAAAAACGTGGTGGTGCCGGAGAAATCAGAAAGCACCCCACTTATATTGGTTGTACAACCAATGACACAAAACGTAGGACCGACTCCAACAGACTGTATCCATACTTCACTGGCCACACCACTAGCCCCACCACACAGGACCTGCACTCCAGCAAAAGGTATACCGATTTCATTTGCCATAGCACCAGCTGTAGCACAGAAAAATCCCACTCCAGCAAAAAGTACAGCAAGTCCACCGGCCGAAGACCTATCCCAACTGCAGAGACTGCCAATTCCTGCAGATTGGAACCCCATTCCATTTATTCCCAGTTTAAAAGACAATGATTTCAATGTTGTTGGGGACTACATGCATATATTCCCATCATAGGAAGATTATTGTGAAGACAAACACCATTTTCACAACTTCCTGTCCAACTTACATGTAAGTGCTATTATTCATGGTTATTATTTTCCTGTTTTCTGCTGATTGAACACATCAATGATTTACATTACATTATTGTAACTAGGCGAGGGTCAATCTGGATAGTCATGACGAGCAAAGCTTGCTTGTGCTTTTCAAGGAAGCATTGCAGCAGTATCGGTGTTACCTGAGGAAATCACACTTTGATGGCAAGTCTATAAATGAATTTCCGGTGAAGTCTCCTGTGCTAAATTTAGAAGACATTGGATGGAAAAAACTTGTTATGCACTGGTCTCGTTCCCAGGATGAGGTATTGTCTATGAAATCACATGACAATTTGAACTTCTACTTTTCCGCATGTGCCTTACGGATCTTTTTTGCAGGAAATCTGCTCGAAGAAGAATTCCGGTTTGACAAGAACGACAGGATATCGCAAATATGCTGCCCGCTGCTTTGCTCTTGTTAGTACATGTTGTCTTGTATCACTGTACTTGCATACATACCTAGTTCATTATGTGACAGCAGTATGCATGATAGCTTGCTTATCAATTGTTCGCTCCAAATTATCTGATCTGTATGAATGGTTACATTAGTGTAGAATATATCCAATGCCAATGTTTTTTAGATCTGCATTGTTCTTGTAAGTACATGCTGTCCTTTATCAGTGTACTTATAATGACAGGTAGTTGTTCATGTACCATCACTCTGCAGCTTATTTTCCTTTTCCCTCCATTTTCTACACATCAGATCTATATTTACTCTTACCATAAGGTTGGTACTGAAGAAGTTTAGTTGTGCATTGCTCTTGGCTGTACCTTTTGCCTATATCGTTGCACTTACATTTATAGCTACTTGGTTATGTAGCATCACTCTTCATCTTATCTTAAATATTCTCCATTTTTTCGTATATTATCACATCTATATTTACTCTTAACAAAATGTAGAATAAAGACAATGCTTTTGAAGAATATTCTGTGGTCAACTTCTTGAATTGCCCCCCCCCCCATCAGCACGACAAGGCCTTTATAGAGCCTGTCTTCACCAATAATGTAAGTTTGTCCATCTCAAGCCTTCAAACTTTGTTGTATATATTTGGTTAGGCATGACTGCAACAACTGTTTATTTTTGGTGTTTGCATCAAATTGCTTGTTTAAAGTTTATTATGTAGTTCATAAACAAAATTTTGTCCTTTCTCAATTTAAGTTTTCAGTTGTACAACCAAGTTCCTTCTTCATACCATGTAAATTAAACTATACAGAGCAAGTGATCTTCTTTTGCACTGCATGTATGCTTCTGTTCTTCATCCGTAATCCAGTGATGTGGTGAACCTACCCACTACAACACAATGTCATATTCTGCAATGTCTTAACTATGAACAATGGCATATCATTCTACTATTATTTAAACCGTCTCTTTATTTGCTAATCTGAAATGGTATAAATTGACAGCACACTAATCATTGATACTTATGAGTTCTTGATCTGTAATCCAGTGGTGTCGTGAAGCTGTCAACTCCTTCACAATGTCATTTCCTGCCATGTCTTGACCTGAACAATACCATATTGTGTTAATGCAATTTTAACTGTGTCACTTTATTCGTCGGTAAGAAATGTGATGAATTGTCAGCACTGATACTTTTATGTGCAAAACCGGTCATATGTTTGCTTGTTTATCTTTTAGAGTGAGGAAGATATAAGTGTTGAACCAGCGCAGTCTCGTCATCTTGCTCAGTTGCTTGCGCTGCAGCTCCCCAGCAGGGCTAACCTTTCTTGAACTCTATTGAAGTGTTGTCGGTTCTGTATATTATTTTGTCGGCATGTTTATTTGCACTGGTGGCGATCTTTGATGCTCAGTGTATGTAATCTGCTGTCTGCTTGTGCTTTAATATCATAGTATCGTACTTTGATGCCCAGTGAATGTAATATGCCGTAATTTCTTTATTGTATAGTCTAGGTTTTTTCTTATTCACGATGCTGCAGTTATTTTACTGTATATATATCATGTCTTCGCAGTAAACCGACCAAACCGTAAAATTACGGTACATAATTGGGCCGTCATGCAATCACGATGTAGGTTGGGCCTGAAACGTGTCGAACAGCTCACGGGCCGGCAGCAGCCTGAAATGAACCCCGGCCCATGATTGTGTGAATCAAATCGCGGGCTTTTAACAGGCCAAAATTGTCTCGGTCCTTATTTGGCCCAATCAGATATCGGCTGCGAGCAGGCCAGATGCAAACTGGGCCGTAGTTAGGCCCAACTATATGACGGGCTTTTAACAGACCAAAATTAATATAGGGCCGAAATGTTAAACAGACCCTTAACAGGCCAAAACTAATATCAGGCCGAATTACTAAGTGGGCCCAAAAGCATAGTGTCGAGTTGACGGGCCGAATCTAATATGGGCCATAATTGAGCCCAAAGCCTCTTAAAGGGCCGGACCTGATCTGGGCCGTAATTTGGCCCAGAACGTGGTAGGCTTTTAACGGGCCGGATCTCATATGGGCCACTATTAGGCCCGGAGCGTGGCAGGCCATTAATGGACCGGATCAAATATGGGTCGGCATTTGGCCCAGAACATGGCAGCCAGTTAATGGGCCGGCCTACTAGGGTCCTCAAAATCTTGTGGGCCTACAGCTGGACCGGCCCATTAATGTCGGCAAAATCTCATGGGCCTTTAGCTGGGCCGGCCCGTTATGATCCGCAAAAATCTTGTGGGCCTTTACCTGGGCCGGCCCATTATGGCACACAAAAATCTTGTGGGCCTTTACCTGGGCCGGCCCATTATGGCCCGCAAAATCTTGTGGGCCTTTAGCTGGGCCAGCCCATTATGGTCCGCAAAATCTCGTGGGCCTTTAGCTGGGCCGGCCCATTATGGTCCACAAAATCTTATGGGCCTTCAGTTGGGCCGGCCCATTTAAACTTGATGGGCCGGTCCACGTGTCAACATATCATAGGCGTGTCTCGCCCATTGGATGAGTGACACATGTGTCAACGCGGACCTGACACGTGTCTCCTCGAGCCAATGATGATTTTACACGTGGAAAATCCCCATTGGTCGGGGCTGTTAACGGGTTATCGGATCCAAAACCCGACCCGATAGCTTAACGGTGTTCCGTTACGGTGGATGCCACGTGTCGGTCACCCTTGACAAAAGCACTTCTGTGGCGCGCGATTTATCGTCTTGAAGTGGACATTTCCGTGATGATAATTTTGGTAATGTCATGGAACACTTCTACGACAGCACAGGTATGACTATCTTGATTCTGTCATAAATTTGTCATGGATGTACATGCATGACAAAAAACGCGACCTACTGTGACAAACACGTATCATCACGGAAGTGTATTTTTTGTAGTGATTCTGGGCGCAGGTTTAGACCTTCGAGGGGCAGATGGTGCTTGGCCGGGGCTGGCACTACTTCTGTCGTCGCCATAGGATCATCCCTGGCGACCTCGTCGTGCTGCCCATCTCCGGCCTAGGCCTTAAGGTACAAATCTACAACCACGACAGCTCCATCGGGTGCAGGGTTCGCTACAGCAGGGACAGCTGCATCGCTGACCATGAAGTCGCCTTCTGAAGTAGTTACCATGAACTCGTAGTTCATTTGTTGCATCGGTGATCGGAGAACTTGCGTGAACTGTTAATATTTTGTCTAGGTTTAAGCACCTTGTGGTGAAGCAGGGGCCATGTGATGCCCCTGCCGTCGTTAAACTTAACAGATGTTCTGTTTAGTTGTTGTTTATCTGCTATTTTAGTTGCGTGTTTATCTACTGTTAGCTTGTTTAGCTGCTAGTTTCTGTGTTGTTTTATAGTGCTCTACCTGCTTTTGTGTCTAATTTGGTGGTAAGGCCACCGCATTTGAATAGGATGAGGAGAACACAAAACTGTATGCAGCCAAACAACTGCGGTTTACATCTGCTCGTCGTCAAGCACAAATGCGGGCAACCAAGCCGTCGGTCCTAAAGTGGCCATTGATGCAATGCACGCAACCAAACAATATGCAGATGTTGGTTTGTTGCCTATTTTTGCTAAACCAGGTTGGGTTGAGGATGTGGCTGAAATGTAGGCACTATTCATCCCAAGCAAATAAACGCGCCCTAGACCTACTAAGCCCTTGCGCGTAGATTGCAACGTGAAAAGTCTAAAAAGTACATGTTAGCCGCACTATTTGGAAAAAGAGGATTTCTTTTGAAAAGAAATATGAACAAAATTTGAAGGTTCAGAGATTGGAAAAAACATCACGGATTAGACAAAAGGTATTAAAAAACTTTCACAAATTCAAAAAGTTCAAAAAAATGAAAAAATTCATCAATTTTCAAAAAAGTTCATAAAATTTGAGAAACAAATCATCGAATTTGAAAAATAATTAATCAAATTTTAAAACATTTCATCGATTTTTTTAAATCATCATATTTGAAAAAAATCATCAAAAATTACGAAAAGATTCTTTGAATTTTAAAAAAATTCATTGATTTTGCAGAAATAGTTCACGAAAAATAAATCGTTAACTGAACCAGGAAGAAGAAAAAAGGAAAAAAGGTAAGAAATATGTACGTAGTCACACGATGTTCCTTGGCGGGGTGGACAGTGTAGCGAACCTCGAAGGGGAGGTTGCAAGTTTGATTAATGCTTCCCCCTTATTTCTTTTTCCCTTTTAAATACAGAAAAAAC
This sequence comes from Aegilops umbellulata, assembly GCA_032464435.1. Lineage (NCBI taxonomy): Eukaryota > Viridiplantae > Streptophyta > Magnoliopsida > Poales > Poaceae > Aegilops > Aegilops umbellulata. The sequence continues at coordinate 297,183,873 of CP136060.1, forward strand.
GTAGATCGGCCCGTCCATTCAGATTGAAAGGAAGCAGGAGGGGTGTGCGTTGTTTGGGAACAACCCATTAAGGGGCACTTAAGGCGCCGTTTAGGGTTTGCCGTGAGATGTAGCCCTGGTTATTGCTGCTGCCCCCCTCCAGCACGGTTTTGGATCATCGCGCGACGCACCTTTTCCTTTGTCTTTCATTCCATTTCCATTTTTTTGGTTTTAGTTTTTAAGCGAAAATAATATATTTAAGAAGAATAGTAAAATGTTAAAGAATTTAAAAAATGTCTACAAATTGTAAAATATTCGTGAAATCTCCAAAAATAACGGTTCACGGTTTTGAGAACAAAATTTCATGAATTAAAATGTTCTTGAATTCAAATAAATGTTCAAGAATTCAAAAATATTTATGAATTTTAGAAATTATCTTAAATGTTCGCATATTTATAAAAGGGTTTAAAAATTCAATAACATTTCTTGAATTAAAATTGACCGTGAAGTTCTAAAAAATTGCTAGTTTGGAAATTTCTTCCTGACTAAAAAATAAACAAAAATTGAAACATGCTCGTGAATTTGGAAAAACGTTTAAGAATTAATAAAATATTTCATAAATTTTAAAGTTAAAAAGTAAGCGAAAAAAGATGAAAAGCGAGAAGTAAAATTGAAAAGGAAGTAAAAACCCCACCAGGAGAAGTTCTAGAACCTTCCCAAAACCATGAAACCACAGCCGCAAATGGGTTGGCTCAATATAAGTGGTATGAGCACACGGGAGTGGCGCGTCGGCTCTATCCATCGCTTTTCTTGTTGGACGCTCATAGCGGTCAATTGTCGTTGAATCACATGGGTCAGCCAGCTATTGATATTATAATGGGCCGGGCCATTTAGCGATAACGGGTTTTGGGACCCTCCTCGAAGGTTTCAGACAGATTTTTACAGTTTTTTATTTTATAGGTTTATTTTGGTTTTTCTTCTATTTTCCATTTAGTGATAACCGGTTTTGGGAACCTACTTGAAGGTTTCGGATTTTTTTTAAATGTTTATACAATGTATTCGTGCATACTTATTTTAAAATATATATGTCTAACCGTACATTTTTTTAACTTTATTTTGCTAACATGGTCGAGTATATTCTTCTCGTGTATGAAATTTCGCGACAAATGACTTTTGGGATCTTAGGGGTGAACAATCACAAAATTGGATCAGTACAAAAGTTACTGTTCAAGGTCCGTCGGAGCCAGGGAAAACTTCTCGGGGGGTGGGGGGGGGGGATTCTGATATATTCATCTTCAATCATCGCAGTATAACGAACACCAGAAAAAGTAAATATTACATATAGATCCGTAGACCACCTAGTGACGACTACAAGCACTGAAGCGAACCGAAGGCATGCCGCCATCATCGCCCTTGCTCGTCGGAGCCAGGAAAAACTTGTTGTAGTAGACAGTCGAAAAGTTGTCGTGCTAAGACCTCATAGGACCACCGAACAAAAACGTCAACCGTCGCTGCTGAAAAGTAACTATTCAAGGTTTTTGAAATTACAAATCGTTCCTATTGCCGAGAAGTACAGTGAAGTCATTTCTTCACAAAACTTCGTATATTAATAGAATACTTGGGCATGTTCGCCACAAAAAAAGTTCATATTTATATGTTTTATTGATTTATTTATTTTTATAAACTAGAAGTCTATATATTGTGTGTGTAGTTTACAGAAATGTTTCTCGTGATTAAATTAAAATGCATTTGACGTTTAAAAAATGTCATTCGTCTAAAAAATATGTTTGTGACATTCAAAAAATACAATGGAAATTTTTGTAAAAAGCATTATTTATTTGGAATATCTTTAACACTTATTCAAACAAGTATTTGAAAATATACAAATCATGTATTTAAAGAATGTTCAGCATGTATAGAAAATTCGTGTGTACATGAAAAATGTACAGCATGCATTAAGAAAAACAAAGAAAACAAAAAGAAAATAGAATACCAAAGAAGGCCGAATAAATAAAAAGCAAAACTGAAGTAACGAACACGTTACCATATTTTGTTTTTTGAAAATCACATATTACCAAGGATTTTAACTTCCGTTACAAAGTCGGCCCATTTACTGCATGACGTAGGCGAGCTAGTGCAACATGGCCGCGGCTATGTACGGCCCGCAGTGACTCCTGGCGCAGGATCGTCCACCGGGAACTGTTCCTGGGCCGGTCTAGTAATCAGGTGGAGCATGTCATGCTGATGTCTCACATGGTTTTTGGTTTTTATTTCACATTTTGTTATTGTTTTTAACTTTATTTTTCACCATTTTTTAGAATTTGAAATATCCTAAATATATGTTTTATACAAAGCAGTTTACCTAAAGTTTTGAAATAATGTTAATCATGCATTCAAAAAATGATAAACATATACAAAAAATGCTAATCATGTGTACGAAAAATGTAGTGACATTTAAGAAATATCACGTGTTTTTAAAAATGTACTTGACACTAAAAAATGTTTATCCAATGTACAGGAAATGTTACAACTCATTTATAATAATGTTCACAAGTTTCTATAAGGTCCTTTTTGACATTTTTATGGAGAGTGTATACAATGTAAAAATATATATTTGTGTAAGGTTGTAAAATGAAAAACTGTACCGTAAATTTAATTTAAAATTCCGGTAATTCAAAAAATCTTAGTGACATTTGAAAAAAATGTTTATAGAATAATAAAAAATATTTTCGGTTTAAACATGTTATTTACATTTAAAATGTACATCATATTTTAAGCAAATATTTATGTGTGTCCAAAAAATGTCCGTGAATTTTAAAAATATTTCATGCAATGTAAAAGAAATGCTTGTGTAGTTAAAAAAGTTTTTGCTATTATGGAAATGTACAACAAGTATTTGGAAAATTTTACCATGTATTCGAAACAGTGTTGAAAACATCTATTCTTCAAAAATACACATCATGTATTTTAAAAATGTCCAAGATGCATAAAAAATTTATTTCACATGTGCGCTGAAAATGTACATTGCATGCTTAGAAAAAATAGACATGTGCGATGTTAGAATATAACTTGTATTATGATTTAGATTCCTACTCGGTTTGTAATAAAGCTAGGTCAAGTGCGGCTTGGCTCTTATATATACTTCTTGTACCGGCACAATATTGCATCAACAATTATTCAATACAATTCTACATGGTATCAGACTTTCGATTCTAGGATATGGCTAACCCGCCAGCCCCGCCACCGCCGCCGCCCGGCTACTTCGAGCGGCACGCCGCCATCGTCGCCGCCAAGGTCGCCGCGGCCACGGCCTCCTCCGCCTCTACCTCTACTCTAGCTCTACCCCCACCAATACCCCCTTCCATCTCCTTCACCGACACCATCTTTGATATTAGCCCCTACATCCCCGTAACCCTAGATCTCCCTGCTCACAACTACTACCATTGGTGTCACCTCTTCGACGTCCACCTTGGGCGATGCAATCTCCGCTCTCACATTGCCGACAGCTCTCTTCCTCAACTTCATGATCCGCAATGGGTCAAGGATGATCTTGCCATTATTCAATGGATCTACATGCGAGTCTCCACAGAGATCTTCAATCTCGTCCACTGTGACGGTGCCTCCGCCGCCGATCTATGGGCGGCCCTTCGTCAGCTCTTTCAGGACAACATCGACGCTCACGCCAACAATCTCCACACCGAGCTTCGGAATACGGTGCAAGGTGATTCACCGGTCGGCGTCTACTGCCAACGCCTCAAGGCGATGGGGATGAACTCCGCGAACTTGGTGATCCGATCGACGATCGCCAGCTCATCAACGTCCTCATCGTCGGCCTCAGCGAGCGGTTCGAGAAGCAGGCCTCCTTCATCCCTATGATTTGTCCACGTCCCTCCTTCGCCGAGGTTCGCTCGATGCTCCAATGGGCTGATCGTGCCCTAACTACGAAGGACTCCCGTCCTCAAGTCTTCACTGCTTCTCCTCGCCCGCCTGCGTCGATGCCGCCACCGCCACCTCCACCAAAAACACCTCCTCAACCATCCGGCTGGCGTCCAAGTCCCAACTAACGGGGCAAAAACCCTAGGTCGCCGCAGTTCCCACGACGCCCGCTCCTGCTCCGCCCCCGGCTCCACCAACTGCACCACCATCGTCCCCGGCTTAATCAACTGCACCACCACCGCCGCCCGGATGGCGCCCATCTCCTGATCCATCGACAGGGCTAGTCCAGGCGTGGTCTATGCCCTGGTCCGCCCCTACGCCATATGGTGCCCCGCCTGCCTATACCGGTGGCTAGCAGCCCGGTGCCCGCCCTCACACCAGCGCGCCCGTCCTCGCGCCTCGACAGCCGACGGCCGCTTACCACGTTGCTTCCTCCTACGCGCCACCGATCTACAACATCAGTCCTTATGCATCCTATGGCGCTCCATCGTTCCCCTACCTGCAGCAATACCATGATGGTGTCTCTCTCTTTACGCCGATGCCGTCCCTACTGCCGATGCCACCACACCCGCAAGCTCCCATGACTACACCGGCCTCTACTTCGACTCCGAGCTAGGACCAAGCTGCTTTTCTACAAGCCATGAACAACTTTGCTGCACAAGGGAACTCAGGTACGGATTTGATTTTCGATTCTGGTGCTTCTCGTCATATGTCTGCATCGAGTAATTTGCTTTCTTCTTGCACACCTTCGTCTTTTCCCTCTATTACTCTCGGTGATGGATCTTCTATTCTTATTTACTGTGTCGGTCAGGCTCAAATCCAATCCCCAACTAAGCCTTTGCTTCTTCGTGATGTTCTTGTAGCTCCTGCTCTTATTAAAAATCTGATTTCTGTTCGCCAAATCACCATTGATAATCATGTTTTCGTTGAGTTGGACCCCTTTGGTTGGTCTGTGAAGGACTACCCGACCAAGGCCGAGATCGCTCGATTCAATAGCTCTGGTGATTTATATTCTCTTCATGGTGCTCCGGTCGCTGCTCTTCCAACATCTATGGTGGCCTGTGGCACCAACGTCTCGGCCATCCCAATAAAAATGTGTTATCCACACTTCTTAGTGAATTTTCAATACCTTGTAATAGAGATTCTCATAATTCTTCTATGTGTCAGTCATGTCAATTGGGCAAACATGTTCGCCTTTCCTTTAGTTCCTCTCAATCCTCTAGTCCTTTTCCTTTTGAATTACTTCATTGTGATCTCTGGACATCACCAATAGAAAGTGTATCTGGTTTTAAGTATTATCTCATGATTCTTGATGATTGTACTCATTATGTTTGGAATTTTCCTTTACGCAACAAATCCGACGTTCACAATATATTCCTTAACTTTCAGCGCTATGTCTCGGTCCACTTTTTCCTCCCAATAAGATTCATACAATGTGATAATGGTCGTGAATTTGACAACTTTAAAAATCAAAATTTCTTTCTACAATATGGAATTCTCTTGCGTTTCTCCTGTCCTTATACCTCCCCTCAAAACGGCAAAGCCGAGCGTTCTCTTCGTACTCTTAATGACATCATTCGCACTCTGCTTGCTCAATCTTCTATGCCTCCGACGTTCTGGGCTGAGGCCCTCCACACGGCCACATATCTACTCAATATTCGTCCATCCAAAGTTAACCCACAAACTACTCCTTACTTCTCTTTATTTCTCTCTCATCCAAATTACTCCGACATTCGCGTCTTCGATTGTCTTTGTTTCCCAAACTCCTACTCCACTTCCCCTAACAAACGTTCCCCGCGCTCTACCCCGTGTGTCCATCTAGGTTTTTCTGACGAGCACAAGGGTTATCGTTGTCTAGATCTTGTTAGAGGTCATGTTCACGTGTCTCGTTATGTAACATTTGCTGAAAATATTTTTCCCTTTTTCGAGCGTCAACAATTCGATCCCAACTCACCGACGCCATCCACTAGTCCCTCTCATCACAATCATCTTCCCTTCTTTCACCCGCCGACCTATCCAGCGAAACCGGCCGAATCCTCTGCCGCGGTAGCGGATCCTACCACGACCACTTCTGTCCTCACCTCTGTTCCAGCAGAGGAAAACCCATTACACTCTGTCGCGGTAGACCTCCTGCCGCCGCAGTCTTCACCGCCATCTCCCGCGTCCGCTTCCTCCGCTACGCTGGACGCGTCCACCACATCTCTCCCCACCCCTCCTGCCCATGCTATTCTTGTTCCAGCTCCTACTAACGATCATACCATGTGCACACGTGCCAAGTCCGGGTTTCGTTTACTTGCAAAAGATCGTCTCAATTTTCATGCATCTCTATCTCCTTCGTCTCTACCCAAATCTTACAAATCAGCTCTCCTAGATCCTAATTGGGCTGCAACTATGAAAGATGAATATGATGCCCTTTTGCAAAATAACACGTGGCAGTTAGTTCCTCATCCTTCCAATACGAATATCGTTTTGGGCAAATGGGTTTTTCGCCATAAATTTAGTTCTGATGGGAGTCTTGCACGTTATAAGGCTCGATGGGTATGTCGTGGTTACTCTCAGCAACACGGCATTGATTATGATGAGACTTTCTCTCTAGTTGTCAAGCCCAGCACTATTCACACTGTCCTTAGCATCGACGTCTCTTCTTCCTGGCCAATTCATCAACTAGATGTCAAAAATGCTTTTCTTCATGTCTCTCTTCAAGAAACAGTCTATTGTCAACAACCTCTTGGCTTCGAACATTCCTCCTATCCTAATCATGTTTGTCTTCTTAAAAAATCTCTTTATGGTTTTAAACAAGCACTAAGTGACTGGTTCCAACGCATTTCTACTTATGCTCAAACCATCGGTTTTACCCCTTCCTGTTCTGACACTTCACTCTTCAATTTTCATCACAACAACAACACTGCTTACCTTCTTTTATATGTTGATGATATTATCCTCACAGCTTCCTCACAACAATTTTTAGATCATATTATCTCTCTTCTTCGCCACGAATTCTCTATGACAGATTTAGGTCTTCTTCACCACTTCTTAGGTATTGCTGTTATTCTTGACTCCTCTGGTCTTTTCTTGTCTCAATGCCAGTACACTCTGGATCTTCTTTCTCGTGTTGGTATGCTTGATTGCGAAACTTCTCGTACCCCTGTTGATACAGGTTCCAAACTCTCTGCCGATGGTGATCCTTTCTCTGATCCTTCTCTTTATCGTAGTCTTACCAGTGCACTTCAGTATCTTACTCTCACTCGTCCTGAAATTTCTTTTGCTGTCCAACAAGCTTGTTTATACATGCATGGTCCTCGTATTCCACATTACAATCATGTCAAACGTATTCTTCGGTATCTCAAAGGCACACTAGACTTAGGTCTTCGTATCAACAAATCCTCTCCCACCTCCTTGACAGTTTACTCTAATGTAGACTAGGCTGGTTGTCCAGATACTCGTAGGTCCACATCCAGATTTTGTGTTTTTTTTTGTCTTCAAAAGGGAAGGTTACGGTCTCCCACTCGTCTGCTGAAGCTGAGTACCGCGTTGTGGTCATGCGGTTGCTGATACGGTTTGGTTGCGTCAGTTGCTGTCGGAGCTGCACCGTCCTATTGAGCACACTACCATCATTTACTATGATAATATTACAGCTGTCTACATGTCAGGGAATCCGGTTCAACACCGTCGCACCAAGCATATTGAGATCGACATTCATTTTGTTCGAGAGAAGGTGGCTCTCGGTCAAGTTCGCGTTCTCCACATGCCTACTTCTGCTCAGTTTGCTGATATCTTTACTAAAGGCCTGGCGACTACTCCGTTTCAAGACATTCGCTTCAGTCTCAACGTCGTCGAGCCTACCGTTGACACTGCGGGGATGTTAGAATACAACTTGTATTAGGATTTAGACTCCTACTCGGTTTGTAATAAGGCTAGGTCAGATGCGGCTTGGCTCTTATATATACTTTTTGTACCGGCACAATATTGCATCAACAATTATTCAATACAATTCTACATGCGAAAATAAAGAAAACCAATTAAAACCGACAAAGACACAAAAAGAAAAGCCGAGAAACCTAACAATAAGGAGAAAATCAAGAAAGAAACAAAAGAAAACCAAAAAGTACAATGAATAAAGAAAAAGTTGAAGAAAACCCAGTAAAGTAATAGAAAGATAAAATATAGCAAATAAAAGCAAAAAAAACCGGTGAAAAAACAAAGAAAAGAAAAAAGGAAAAAAGAAGAGGACTGGAAGAGAGCGAGCAAACAAACGGTGCCACATGTGTGGCGGCAAGCGTTGCACTAATGGGCCTGGACGGTTCGCTTGCGTGTAGGCGTACGGGCGAGACATAACCCTGGCTGTGCTACATCTTGCAGTACGTGAGATATAGCCCTTGGTGTTGCGACAGTCCCGCTCCGGTACAGCTTTGGATCATCCCGGTGCAGGGCACGGGATACCCTTACTTTTTCTTCCGTTTCTTTTCATTTTTTATGTTTTTTTAACAAAAATAAATTAGAAATAAGAAAATTAGTAAAATGTTAGAGAATTTGGAAAAATGTTCATGAATTCTAAAGAAGTTCATGAAATCTCAAAAAATGCAGCTCCATTTCATATTCTCGTTGATCAATGCGGGAAGGACACCGATTAAACCAGTGACATGCCATTAACTCGTTGGTCAGTGGTGAACACATATAGGAGTATTTCCATGCGAGTAGTGTACATACCTTTACTGCTTATAGGAGTAATTTCATGGTATAGCACTACTATACTTATTGGTTTTCGTTTTCCACTTACACTTTGCTCTATTTCCCGAGATATTTTTCTAATTTTTTTGGTCTGCTCGCAATATGGATGCAACCCGTAGAATGTATTTCCTTGCTACATTTGTACCACTCTGCCGTCGATTCGGACGAAACCATCATATGCAAGCCAAGCTCCTCTACCCAATGGAGCGAAAACCAAGCCCCGCCACTAATGTACGGTGCGGCACACGGTGGGCGAGGGAAATGGGGAACAGACGTGGTGCCCCCGCAGGGCACCCTCGGCCCATGTATCATGGACTCACAAGTGACTGGCTCCGTCACGTATTTTGCTGTTGGGGTGCACTAGGCTGGGTTATGTCGGGAAACTCTTCTGCAACGTTGCCGGGTTTGGCATAGGGTAGTTGCTTCCTGGCTCGACATTTGCTGAGTACCTTCATTAGAGTGATGTTTGATGGATGCATACATGTGTGTTGCGTGGCCGGTTCTGATGGTTGGGGTCATTTGTCGTGGGGGTGTGATTTGTCTTTCTATCAACCCGACTGTTGGTTGCCTTAGCCGGTCCTCTTTGCGGCTATCTGTTTGTTTGACATTGACGGTGTCCTACTGATCTCCTCGCCGACCACCGACAACACACTAAAAAATCCTGACAATGCGTTTCTTTTTTCGTCAAGGGCATAAAGGATCAACATTGTAGATGAGGCTAGTGCACGGTGACACGCCCATTTAAGCTCACGGTTATTTTCACAATTCCAAAATAAAGAAAGGCCTGAGCATGAAAAAATATCTGAGTCCATTCAGATGATCAAGCAAATGGGTTATGTGTCGCAAAAAAAAAACTTGGGCAATGATCATCATCAAGGCAAATGCAATACAAACACAATCATTTGGCAACAATTCAAGAAAAAATATTCTTCAAATAGTTTACTTAACTTCTCAGTTTCATTTGGTTTTTGCCCTTTGCATGCCATTCATAAAACATGTTCTTTTATATGTTGGTTAATTTCTTGGCTGCAATTGATCTTTGCGCTAACGGCGCTGCGGGTCATCGACATAGAGTCATTTTGTCTTGAGGCTATCTCAGTTGTGAGATTAATGAAAGCAACAAATCGAAGTATTTCATTATGACGAGATCAAAATTAATGTGGGGAGGAGATTCTTGTATTACTCATATCCATCGGATTTGTAATAATGCTAGTAATTTCATGGATAACATTGATAGATTGAATGACACACCTGTGGTTTGGTTAGGCTCCCGATGAGATCCTGAACATTATGGGACGAGATCGTAAACCTTAATCTTTGAGTAATAGTACAATAATTATTATTTTTTCTCGAATATGCACGAGTGTGCATATCATATATTAAAGAAGAAAAGACAAAGAGTGCCTCCACCAAAGTTTACATTGTTACCGGTACAATTTAGTCTTCACCACTCACCCACCGCTCTACCCTACGGAAGAAGGGAGTTACATGCCCTTTTAGTAGCCCAGCCGATACCCACACTAAGCCCTCACTACAAATCTTGTTTAGCAACTGAAAGACCGACGGTCTCGCACCATCAAACACTATTGCATTGCGATGCTTCCACAACTCCCACCACACAAGAGCGAAGGTGGTTCGCAGATCCTTTGTACTCACCTCATCCGATCCACGCTTGTCGATGGCCCATTGTACCAGCGAATCTTGTGCAGTTGGAATCCAAGCCGGAGAGCCCAGCGCTGCACAAATGGCCGCCTAGATTGTTCTAGTGAACACACATGTGAGCATGAGGTGGTTGATCGTTTCGTCCTCCTAATCGCAGAAAGGGCATGTGGCTTGGTGTGGCAGGCCTCGTCGTGCAAGACGATCCGAGGTCCAGCATCGGTCTTTCATGGCCAACCAAATAAAGAACCTACATTGCAAGGGAGCGCGCGACTTCCATGTCAAGTCTGCCGTTGGGATTATCTCTCTTCCCCAGAATGCTGCCGCATATGTTGATTTCATCGAGAACCGGCCGTTTTCCTCCCACAACCACTTAATCGCGTCAGGTCCATCATCCTCAGCTGGTTCCCAAGTGCTAACCATCTCCCAAAGCGTGAGGAATTCATGCAAAGTATCTATGCCCAAATTTGGGGTGAAATCCATCGCCCAAGATCCGCTCTCCACGGCCGAGCAAACCAACCTCGTCTTTCATATTCTCGGTGGGACCAAATCGTACACACGCGGCGCCACCTCCTGCAATCTCCTGCCATCTAACCACCGATCCTCCCAAAAAAGCGTTGTGCGGCCTGACTGCGCGGTACTTCTCATAGCTGCCTGGCATAGAAGCCTTGCCTCCTCTGCGACCGGTATTCGAAATTCGCTCCATGGCCACGTCTCATCTGTTCTCAACAATAATTATTTCTCAAACAAAGAAATAGGATTGCCTTAAGAAAACAGACATCTGTTGAGTAAACACGGGCGGAAACCTGCAAAACCGATATTTTCTCGGCAAAATGATCGGGCGCCTCACACGAATGGGTGAACCGAGATCAGGCGCACGCGCGCACGTACGGTCGATAGCCAATTAAGCACCCGCACGCGCACGTGGAGCCCATCTCGTCACTCCAACCAAATATAGTATCCACTAGCCATGGACCAAACTAGCACAGTAGACATCGCTCGGCAAGGGGGTCCAGCTACCTAGCTGCCTCGCTCTCTCGTTGGGTGGCACTGGCGGGTAGCGGATCGCCGTCGCCGTCGATGTCCCATGCAGCCATCCGTGGTCCACCCTCCGGCCTGGACACGTCGTGCGTCGATCGGCTGGCCGGCCGGCCGCCCGGGCTCCATCTTTCCGGTGGCGTCTCCATGTCTGCGTACGGTGCATCTAACCGCGCATAGTTCACCCGAAAGCTCCCCGCCACTCTCCCACGGGGACACGCACCTGCCGGTTCAACGGCGAGGTAGCTACCGCGCGCCATTTTTTGTCATGGGGTGAGACAAGAGCGACATGGACAGGGTTTTGTAGCCTTGTTGCCCGTGTAATCCGTTGGTAGTTATACGGATCAGTCACGAACGCGTGGACATATTAAAGAACTGAAATTGAATTTAACAACAAATAGGAGTGCTTGGCAGGCACACGAATTAAAATCGCTGATTCTAACCTAAAATGCTTTGCCCGAGAATTTAGACTCGGCCAATTCTTTAACTAAAAGTCGATCTCTATAGGGAACAAAGGGGCACGCCTCCACCCTTAGAGAAAAGGGGCGACTAGGGTTCCTCTTCGGCCGCAGCCAGTTCCTCTCATCGCCGAGGTGGGGGATCTTCGGTCTACGGTGTTTGCATAGTCTCTTATCTTCTTCAAGTCTACGTGACTGGTTGGCGGGAGCGAGGCGATGGCATCATTGGCAGTAAGGGGTGCGACCTCTCCGTCATGTCTTCGCTCCGTCGATGCTGTTTGGCGTCGGTGGAGGGCATGTGGAGCTTCAATCAGTGCAAGATCTTGGGCCTCGCTTTTGTCTTTGTTTCGTCTAGGTGATTGATGGCATCCTACCTTCTACGGAGGGGATGCCGTCACATCGTGAATTTGTTCTCTAGTTCTTTCTTCGTGTGATGAAGCTCAGCCGATGCGGGTTCGTCGAGGAACCTGAGAGGTCCCTCCCTTCCCATCTGGTTTGCATTGAGATTATCTTCTGGCCTGAGCAGCTTGTCCAGTATGGCGATCTGTTCAGATCATGATAGTTGGTGTTTTCTGATCTACATTGACGACTTCACTATGGCAACTTCTTCGAGTTCATGGGTTTCAACAAGATTGTTTTGGTGATACGGAGTCCTAGAGGCAGCAGGGAGTTTTGCTCACGTACGGCGCACCATCAGTGTGATGTAGAAGGAAGAAGTTGTTTATTTCATTAAGGTCCTACCTGTAATTTCATACCATTTGAAGGGTGTTCTTGTAAATGATGATTTAATCTAGTATTGGCCTTGGGCCTTTTCACACACAAAAAAACTCTATAGCTATCAACAAAAATATCAAACGGGATATTTGGTCCTATTGTATGCATCGGCGGTCGGGATCCACAAGGTTCACTTATGAATATACTCCCTCCATATCACACAACACACATCATTTCAGATTTGTCTTGAGTTATATTGTACCAAATATTTCAATTGAAAGCATGTAAATTATTTGCTCTTTTTTTTTGAAAAGTTCATTAATAATATAATAATTCTCTTATGTTCTATATTCTATTGTAAAAATTAGTGGTTGAATGTAAATATTAAATATTGTGTGTAAGTATAAAAAACAACATGTATTTGCAATATGAAGAGAGTATGTTCTACCAGAGCATTCTACCGATTTCCTCAACTATTCTTATGTGAGTGCAATGTTTTGAAGCAAAATTAATCCAAGAATAAATTTCCAATATATACCTAAGTAGTTGATCCCCACTATTTCTATTTATCTCAGCATGCACACATGCCACCTCATTACAGGTTCACCTCAACATGCATGTGAAGACATTTTCTATTATTAGTTGATCCCACATCCATGACAACTTACATGGGAAGAAGGTTTTCGTTATTTTGTACTACTTAAATTCAATAAATATTTTTCAACTATACAATAATTAAGTACAACATATAGTATGTATTAGCCTAAAAAGTACAATATGAATGTCATGTCTTAGTTCATAAATTATGAATCTAAATATCCATGTTTCATACACCCATATCTCAATGAAACATATTACAGTTAATTCCTTCATAATGAGCGAAATATATCTAGTTTCACGAATGGTACATCCAAAAGCCCGCATAGCCTACTTACTCGACTGACCCTATCAACATGCAAATTTTTATCTCTCTTCACCAAGTCAACTATAATTAGATGATTTTGTGGTTAGAAAATTTATGGTGTGAACACATGGTTCAAAAGTAAGAAAAACACTCTAATTATTCACTTTGCTTTTGTACATATAAACACAAAGCAGCTCCTGCCATCAACCATGTCCAACAATTCTCAATTGATATTGATTGAGTTTTAAAGTTTATATAGGGTTGAAAGGCAAACCCACAAGTGTGTAGGACCGACTACATGGTAATTTTAGTCCAAACATAGGCTTAAAGAAGTTATTTTCACTAAAAGTACAATGTGAACTTAGTTGATTGCAAACAAATGTATAGTGTTAACTAAATTCTAAATTTGATGAAATGAATAAACAATCCATTTACTCATTAGAATGACTCAATTAAATGTGTGTAAAGACATCATATCTTATGGTTTTACCACATTATGCAGCCTTTCTAACTAAGCGAAGATGATCCCCACTACTGCTATTTATCTCAATATGCACACATGTCACCTCATCAAATGCCTACCTCAACTTCCATGTGAAGAATTTTTCTATTATTAGTGGATTCCATTATTTCTATTTATCTCAACATGCACACAATATTCCACCCCATGAAGAGTCCATCACAACTAGCACGGGAAAATACTTTCATTACACTATACCATTTATATTCAATAAATATTTTCAGTTATACAATAATAAAATACAACATACAATAGTATTACCCTCAAAAAATACAATATGAATTTTATGTTTCAACTCATATATTATTAAATCTAAACATTCATGTTTCATTAGAACCTTATCTCATTGAAATATATTACAAATGATCCCTGCAGCAACATGCGAGATATTATCTAGTTTTGTGAATGCTACATCCAAAAGCCCGCATGGCCTACTTACTCAAGTGACCCTATCAACTTGCCAGTTGTTAATCTCTATTCACCAAGTTAACCCTAAGTAGATGATTTTGTGGTCGAAAATTTTATGGTGTGAATATATGGTTGAAATTTAAATATACAAGTTTAATACTACCTCTGATCCATAATAGGTGTTGAAGTTTTGAACTAACCCGAGTTCAAAACCGCACACTTATTTGGATCGGAGTGAGTAATAAAAAACCTATAATTATTTACTTATGTGCTTTTTTGTACATGAATAATACAAAGTAGCCTTGTCGTCAACGGTCAACCATGTCCAATAAATTTAGGTTGATATTGATGGAGTTTTAAAGTTTATATAGGGATGAAAAGAAACTATATAGGGATGTAGGTCCGATAGCATGCTAATTTTAGTCTTTGCACTAAAAAGTGCAATGTAAATTTAGTTGACTGCAAACAAATGTATAATGTTAAAGAAATTCCAAATTTTTACGGAATGAATAAGCATCCATTTACTCATTAGAATGACATAGTCGGATGTGTGAAAAACCTCATCTCTTTGGTTTTACCACATTGGACGTTTCTTGCTCGGAAAATGACCTAGCTTCTACCTCGCCTCTTTGGTATTATTAGCATTTTTACTAACTCTGCAGTGGCCTATGTCTTTGGTAGCCACAACTAATGGTTAAAGTTGAAATGATCCAAAGAGGAGAAATTAGGAAGAGAGGGAGGTGAAGGTTGTTTTTTTGCGAAAAAATTTCTGATCTATTCATCAACTGTCAAGGCAGTACAAAGAACACTAGAGGTAAAAATTATATCCAGGTTCGTAAACCACCTAACGACGACTACAATCACTAGAGCGAGCCGATGGCGCGCCGCCGTCATCGCCCCTCCATCATTGGAGCCGGGCAAACCTTGTTGCAGTAGACAGTCGGGAAATCGTCGTGCTAAGGCCCAAGAGGGAGGTGAAGGTTGTTGGAGTTAGGGGAGAACAATAAGGATGATAAATAAGGAAGACATAAAAAATGGTCCATATCAAAGGCATTGGAGGCGGAGACATGCCCCGCAGCGATAGCAATAGAAGATGAAAAAGTATATATGTAGGCTAGAAAAAGACAATGGTAGTGGTGGCAAAAAAGAAAGATGACAATATAGAACAAACAATGGGGTTTGAGCACGACGAGGGTCAAAATTACCCTCTTGCTTTTTGTCGCCACAACAATGAAGTAAGTAGTTTTCACTTCAGGTACTCCCTCCGATCCACATTACTTGTCGCTGCTTTAATAAGGGAGTATTTTTTTCTATGAGAAGATTCAACTATGCTTAAGAGGCTAGATCAAGCGCGCCAACACTCTACACATTTATTTTAGAATGTCTACCACTTACAAAAGGAAAACATCTGATTCTTGATTCTCACACTGCCGAACCTCCCAAAAGAAAAGACAAAAATGACCTAAAAAAATGCAAAAGACAAAACAAAAGCATAAACTAAGACCACACCTCATGTGTAATTACGAAGCAAAGCCAAGGGCCTCCCCGCAAACACGCACCATTAAACCCCGTTTTCCCGTGCTCTCTCCCCTCCGTCTTCCCCACTCGCGCAACCCACGCACAACTGCAGCAGCAAGCAACGAACACGGGCCGTCCCGCACGCACAGAGCCAGGAAACCTCAAACCCACCTCACCTCCCCCCTTCTCGGCAAGCCTCCTAAAAGCCAAGATCTCCCGGCGCGCGGCGCAGTAATGCTCGCCTGATTGCGCTGGTCATGGCGCCGCCACAGGAGCGGGACTACATCGGGCTGTCACCGGCCGCGGCGGCGGCGGCCACGGAGCTGCGCCTGGGGCTCCCGGGGACAGAGGACGCTGCCGGGGAAGGCGGTGGAGCGGCGTCGGAGGCGCCGCTGACGCTGGAGCTTCTGTCCAAGGGCGGGGCGAAGCGCGGGTTCGCGGGCGCGGTGGCGGAGGAGGAGGACGAGAAGAAGAAGGCGCAGCCGCCGGCCGCCAAGTAGGTGGACTGGGCACCGGTTGGTGCCTTGGTGGTTTATAAGCATTTTATTTATTTCCCTCATTTGCATCTTTCTTTTAAATAAAACTCTTATGTTAGCCGTAGGAATTTCTTGTGAGCAATCTTTTTTGGGGAAGCTTGGGGTTTCATGTGAGGATTCGTCAACGAGTTTGCTGAATTTGATTTCCTTACTACCACACATGGCTGGTGTTTTAGACAGGGTTTGTGTGCGATTTGTTGCTCTCTTTGGTGGGTGTTCTTTGGTCTGTCTGGCGGAAATAAAATTGGTTTTTGATCTACTTGATTATTACTGTTTCCCTTTGGCTTTTTCCTTGAAATTGTTCATTCTTGTGATGCTAAGAAAAACATTTCTCAGTTCCCGTTACGTAATAAGTTTTAGCAGATCGTGTTATGAGAGCAATTCATCTTCAAAATATTATCTTAAATGAGCAGAACTAATAAGAATAGAAAAGTAAATAAAGCATGTGCTTGCTCTGAAAAAGCTGAAGAAGCTTTCTTCTTGTGTGCGTCCTTGTTGGCTGTGGACAAGGATCAACTTTTGTGTGTCTGGCCTCCACTTGCTGATGCTAAGGTCCCGAATCGCTGCAGTGAGTTAGTTAGCCAGTGCGCCGATTCACATGATATTTTGTTTTCTCTTTGTTCATCTACTCAAGCATCTCTAATTGTACCCCAGTGCTTGCAAGTTGCAAGATAGTATAATCCGGTATCTTCTTGCGGTCCTGGTTCAGTTTATGTTGTAATTTCAGTACTTTGTGGCTACTAAAGCAACCTTAATTCTTATTAAAGCATATGAATTTGATTGTTAGAATTTCCGTAACAGGGCACAGGTGGTAGGATGGCCACCAATCCGCAGTTACCGGAAGAACACCATGGCGACGAACTTATCTGCTCCGAGAAGCAAAGACGAGGCCGAGGCGAAGCAGGCACCAGTACCGGATTGCCTTTATGTCAAGGTTAGCATGGATGGTGCTCCTTACCTCAGGAAGGTGGATCTTAAGATGTACAAGAACTACAAGGACCTCTCGCTGGAGCTGGAGAAAAAGTTCAGCGGCTTTACTGTTGGTGAGCACTTGTTTTGCCCTTTATCCTGGCTCTATTATTGCTTGGGATGCCACAATAGGGTTGTTTTTTTTGTTGATATTGTGTGCTAGTATATTCATAATTGTTTGGTGAGTAAATACCTTTTTCTACGCATTTTTACTTGGGCAGATGTAGTCTTTACCGTATACATGTACTCCTTGCATCTTGATACTAAATATGGTTCCATAGATTGTAGTATTTGGCGTTTTTAGGGTCTTTAGTTCTAGTATTGACGGTTATCTCAGTTGGTAAAGAATAAGTACCAGCTATTGTGCTTGTTTGATTTAAGGTCTCAACTTTCTGGACTGTTTGTCATTAGGATTACATAACATGGTTTGTGCTGATGCAGCCTTAGAAACACCATTGATTTTTCCTGTGAGATCTGTAGAAATGATTTCACATGGTGTCTTAACATTATTGTCCCATGTCATTACAAGCCTTAGTTGGCCTTCTTTTCGCAGATATGTTCCCATGAATGCTAGTTCCAGTATAACTCTTTTGCAAATCTTCTTTGAGAGGGCTTTACTTGCATACCGTGTGTTCTTGGTTCCTGCAGGTCATGGTGAATCGACTGGAAAATCGGGAAGAGATGGATTATCTGATTGCCGACTGATGGATATTAAAAGCGGGACTGAACTCGTGCTCACTTATGAGGATAAGGATGGCGATTGGATGCTTGTTGGTGATGTTCCATGGCGGTGAGTATTGAGTAATATGGATATTAATAAAATTATGTACTAGCAATACAGAATTCGCAGAAATATTTGTGTTTTTCATCTGTATTTGCAACTATCTAATTAGCGAGTTCTATTTTTACTTGCAATACTATGCATATGCATACACCCTTGCCCCTTGTGCCTTCAATATTTTAATGAAGTAACAAAGCTTAATGCAGCAATACGTTTAATATACTACTTTAATTGCTGAAGTGTCTCATATCTCCCTCCTAGTGAAGATTTGGTAATTCTTTTGCTCAACATATGAAATAATTTTGTACAAATAAATGGGAATGGTGCATGTTTTTTTCGAGATTGAAGGAGGGGGGGGGGGGAGTCCCCACCATTTGTCGTATTGCACTCGAAAGAGATTGGCAGCCCCTTACAAGCAGTCGACCGTAAGCAGTCATTACATCAGCAATGAATTACAGAAGGGTCGAACAGAAAGCAATTTTAGACATTCCAGTGGGTTCTTGATTTGTACATGTTTTGCGAAACTGTTTTTTTTAAGACATTCCAGTGAGTTCTTGATTTCATCCAGCCATGGTGTATTACTTTATTTTCCATATTAGTCTTCCACATGATTGCAATGCCTGGCCCACCAAGATTTTGCACATTCCAATGAGTTCCTGAGCTTGATCCAGTATTCATCTTGTCCATAAAAAGCCACCTGACTGGTAATATATTGATTTTTGTTGTACCACAGAATGTTCACAGACAGCTGTAGGAGGATGAGGATCATGAAGGGGTCAGATGCAGTGGGCCTCGGTAAGTACTGTTAATATGTAGTATAATAGGAAATCGTCACTTGTGTCCATGAGTTTTTGTATGGAAGGCTGGCAGAGAATCTACTGCCTGCACTGCTTTATTCTATATATGAGTAGAAGGATAAATTTGGATGAAGCAAGTTAGGTCTGTTCTATTAACTGTGGGAACTACATATCTATGTTTGCGTGGGTGTGTGTATACGAGGAAACATTGTCTTGTACATTTACCACACTAGTTACCACTAGTTGTTTGTGCTTAATTCAAACTTGCAACGTGAAAACTTGCTCCCACTTTTCAGCTCCGAGGGCCGCCGAGAAGGGCAAGAACCAGAAATAGCAAAAACGATGAACCCGGTCCGTTTCCTGTGATTCGCATCGTCGTCGTACGAGGGTGATGGACTTTATGTGTGATGAGAAAGGGATTTACTTATATATATATATATATATATATATATAACTACGTGTATTCTCTTTATTATTTCCTTGTATGCTCGTTCGGAACAAGCATGTTAGGTTGTGTAAGTTGATGTGTGTGTATCTACTACTACTGCACTGCTTTGATTTGATCGCGTGTGTTGTATGTAGTTTCCGCTGTAAATCGGTGTGCTCTGTCTGTACCGCAAACTCTTTGTTTCTGGAGTTGGGGTTGTCTGCTTGCATCTGTGTTTGGGGAAGAACGTTGCTTTCATCTGTGATCATTTCTGGAGCCCTCTTTGGTTGCTCCAGAACCGTCAAACGACGATGATTCTGGATGTCTGGTGGTTGGAGGATCACATCAGGCCGTCATAATCTGCTTCTGTTACTGTTACTGTTCCAAGGGAACTGCAGCCGCTTGCCTGCTTGCTTCTTGGTTAATAACTGGCGCTGTGCATCTGAAAACCCAGCCGGAAGCAAGCAGCAGTGGCAGATGGTCCTAGATTCCTTTTGGCGTGTGGTCTTCTCTGTATATGCAGCATGCAGTGCAGGGTGATGCAACTGCGAAACCCTGCTGGTTTCGATTCGAATAGTGGCCTTGATTCAATTCAATCAGTGCTTTGGTTACTAGTGCGGGCCTTCCCTTCACTTCCATGGGTGTTGTTGTTATGCTTTTCCTGGCGCCATCATGCTGTCTGTGCAAAGGCGGAAGAGGCTTCCTTGCAATCATTCGTCTTCATCCATCATGAGGAAAAGAAGATGGAGCAGAAGCTAAAGCGTCGAGATTGCCGCGAATTCAGGCTTTTTTCAATTTCAATTCCCATTTTTTTGCCGCCCAGTTAATTAATAATTATAACAGACAGTGCTCCCTCCTAATGCTTAAGTTGATTATGCATTGTTATTGTGTGTAGCTCATGCTCGCCAGAACTCTTTTCAGAGGCCTCGCTGCTATTTTGGGCAGCCGCGAGGTTTGGTTAGTAGTAGTGGGCGAGTGATTAATTATGTGGTGCACTGGAATATTGTTCCGTTCCCGTTCCATAGGGTGTTGCTTGATGCTCTCTCCGTTCTTTTTTACTCCGCATGTAAAATTTGGTCAAAGTCAAACTACATAAGATTTGATCAAATTTATATGAAAGAAACATGAACATCTACAGTACTGAAATTATATGGTATGAAAATACATTTTATGATAGATTTGATAGTATTGATTCCATACTGTGAAGTGTGAACCTTGATATTTTTTAATATAAAATTTGTCAGACTTTACAAAGCTTGACTTTGACCTCTACGGGACACATGAAAAGAGAGGAGATACGATGCTTATGCTTGCTGTCTGCCTCTGCTTTGCTCGTGCTTCTTCTTCTTCTCTGCAATGCTTCTTGCATGGATGTTGCCATTGGCCTAATCAATCGTGTGTGCGAACCTTGCGTCGGCATAATTGACCTACCTACCTAGGCATAGGGTAGGGGTAATCTAGGCTGGGAATGATATCTCCCTCCTCTAGCTAGCGTTGTGGTGTGGTTGTGGGTTACCGGAGTGGATAGAAGCCGTGGTTTGTTCTGATTCCTCAGCAACTGCGCCTCTGGTGTTGCATCTTGTGGTAGCCCAGCCCCAGCTCGGGCCATCGCACTCCCGCTCGTCGTCGCGCGCTTTTGGCTGCTCTGCTCCTCCTTTTGTCTGCTGGCCGCTTTTTATGTTCGTTGCCATTGCTTTTTTTTTTCGAGCAACCGGCAGGAGCTTTACCTTTTCATTAAGAAGAAAAGATACCTTTTCATTAAGAAGAAAAAAATCGACCAGTTTACAAGGAAAACTAGCCGAAAACCGATACATCTGCGATACACGCACACACCAGCCCCGAGGCTGCGCACCACTCGAGTCGACGACACTGTCACCCAAGTGACCAGAGACCCTACAACAGAACAATGGGCTCCGGAGCCGCCGCTCCGGCATCCACACCGGCCCCGAGGCCACGCAACAGCCTAGTCGATGGCTCCGCCGCCCTAGAGGCCAAAGCCAACACCCAATGCACACAAGATCTTCAGCGCCGCCGCACCGGCTTCCACTCCGGCCCCGAGGCCGCGAACCCACCTAGTCGATGACTATGTCGCCCTCGCGACCAAAGCCAAACACCACACGACGGAGATACCCGGAGCCGCCGCTCCAACTTCCACGCCGGCCCCGAGGCCGCGCACACGCCTAGCCGACGACGAAGTTGCAAAGCCACAGAGCCACCGCCAGCAGATGAAGGACCGGACCTCCAAAAGCGTCGCCCCCAAGAGGGAAGCGACGAGGAACGCCGTTGACGCCCACTTCGGCCAAGGCTGAAGTTTGGGTTTTCACCCGAAGAGCCCGTGGCTGAGATGACGAGGGAGGTGAAGGGGCTCCACGGCGCCGCCTCCAACAAGGGAACGACATCCTAGGACGTCGTCGACGCCGGCATCGACCGAGGTCGAGCTAGGCTTTCACCCGGAGCTCACCAAACCCATCATCACCACAGCCAATCACCACCGGCGACGCCCGGGCACTCTACACCGATCACCACCGCCAACCACCTCTTACACGGCAAGCAAAACCACCACGGCACCACGCGCCGTCATGGCAGCCCCGCACCCACCGCCAAGAGCGGCGCCGCCACGCCACCATTCTCCCACCTCGCTGCCGTAGCCAACGCGCCGCAGCGTCGCCCGCAGCCCGCCGAACTCGAGGTTGACCACCACGCACCAGATCCAGGGCAGCCCCGCCCGGATCCGCGCCCCGGACGCCGCCGGGACCCGCCGTAGGAGCACCAGCAAGCTGGGAACACCTCGAGTCGCTCTCCCGCCGGCCGCCACACACCAGATCCGCCGGAGCCCCACCCGGATCCGCGCCCGCCCGTCCCGTGCGACGCCGCCGCATCGCCGTCTCTCCCGTGGCACGCCGCCACCGCCACGGACCTGCAGCTCCTGGCCGGAACCGCCGCGTCCCGACCAGCCTGCCACCCGTGGTGGCCCGCCGCAGCAGCCACCGGCCGCGCCAGATCTGGGTTCGGGCCCCAGACCCGCGCCCTCCACGCTGCAGCGCCAAGGAAGCTCGCCGGTGCGCCACATCACCCTCGCCACCGCGTTCCCGGGGCCGCCGCCCCGGCCTACCCGCGCCAGAGAGCCGCCATTGCCGCCCCCAGCAGAACCCGACGGCCGCCGGCGCCACGGCGAGAACCTCCCCCGACACTATTTGGCGGCAGGGGCCCGCCGCCACCGCGGCGAAAGGAGCCGGCGGCAGCGGCGGCGAGGGGCGCAGGGGAGGGGGAGCTTGGAGCGGCGGCGGATTCGCCCCCGGTGCCGCCTGGGTGCGACAAGGGGGGACAGCCAATCAATTGACGCTTCAGTTTTGCCCACCCGTCCCTTCTTTCCCATCCGGTAAGCGTCTCGTTGCCATTGCTAGGAGTAGAGACTACCCGCCTTATTTCCTGCAGCGGCCTCGCAACGATTTGTGCTGCTACGTGTAACGTGCGCTCCGCGTCTCTCCTCACGCCAGTCCGATTTCGTGTCAGGAAGCACAAGAAGGCGCGCGCTCAGGTCGCAATCTCCTGGACAAACACGAAAAATGTTCTTAAGCATTCATGTCATGTGACCATGTTAGTATCCAAGGCACGGCTTTCGTGGGCGGAATGGAACTTTGTTCGTCCCTCCCAGCCCCAGGTGCAGTGATCCTCTGCTTTGGCCGCGATGATGGCGGGGGAGAGGAGAACATCTGCATCATCAGCCGATGCCGCCATGTCTCTCCGTGAACATGTGCGCCGTGTGATCCGCCTCTCCCTGGCTGCTTTTGTTGGTTTCCCTTTGGGTGTCCAAGCAACCGAGGCCCATCGATGGACGACTCCGGCTTGCGTGCGTGCGTGCGTGCAATCAACACATGCCTTGTACGTGTGCGCAGCCACAGCATGATGACCGTGTGCACAAAATACTACTCCCTCTATTTAGTACATTTAGTACTTTGTACTAAATCAGCGATAAGTAATATGGAACGGAGAGAGTAGTACTACTAGTATAGAGAGTACAGTGTCAAAAATATGTTATACTCTATATTTTGATGCAGAGGGTTCTAAATTCAGCCCGGCATCTGCATTTGTGCTGCACGGAGCCACGGACGGGCGCACGCAGATGCAACCTACTGAAGAAGATGGATTGGAGAAGAGAACCTTCCTAGTTTTATGCACACATGCAGCGTGTTCATGCGCAGATACAGTGTGCCGGCAGCGCTCACGCGTTGGGCGCGCGCGCCTGGGATGGGAACATGCGCATGTGTGCACGTACAAGGAAAGGGAGGCAAGGCAGCAACATTTTTTGTCGTCGTTGCAGTTGCAGCACGTGAACATGAGCTGCTTGCTCATGCTACCCATGATTCTGATTTTGTTTTTGTTTTTGCAAAGGACTGTCTAACTTTCCACGACTGTTTCTCTCTGATTCTTAGTATACTTGCTTCCTTTATTACTCTGCATTTACTTTTGCTGTTTTTGGTAGATTCTGCGTTTGATGTTTCCCCAAAGCGTCAAACTTGAAGTTGCATCCCTCGTGCGCCGTCACTATCCTTCTAACCATCCAACCACTAATTTGTTTTGAGTTTTAGAGTTTGTTCTGCTGTTTGGAGCTGTTTCACTAGTTTGGGCCAAGATTCAGAAAATAAGTTATTAAGCTGGAATGACGATCTGTGTTTTTTTTAGGAGAAAGCCAAATTTTATTCATCAAAGACCACAATGGGTGGGATACAACTCGGATCATGAGGTTGGCCTAACCAGAGGTGGCGCTCCGGACCGAGACTAAGTGAATATTTGGCTAGTCTATGTGATTCGACATTAACAACACGGCCTTCAAAAGAAAAATTACACTGAAAAAGAGTTGCTCTAGTGTTTATCTCTTGGATAATAGTACCACTCTTGCCTCTGCCTCCACTTAAGATGTCAGCCACTGCTTGCTTGGAATCAGATGCAACGACAAAATTATGCAGATTAAGGTCTTCCGCAAGCGCCAAAGCCTCTCTGCAAGCTATAGTCTCAAGTATGGCTGGGTCCTCTAGGCCGGCGATCACCAACGCGGAACTGCCTAGGAAATTGCCTTGCCTGTCCCGGCATACATCTGTTGCTGGTCCACCTTTCCTTGCTCTCACTCCCGCGTCCACATGAATCATGGCGTAGCCAATCGGGGGAGCTTTGGGGCGTGCAGCTCGTGACCGGCCCATAGATTGAGCTCCTCCCCCCATAGGCCTTTCCACATTAATCATGTTCAGTTCAGATATGAAGCGTCTGACAAAGTTGTTAGTTGCTTGAGGCGATTGGAATATTCCTTCATGAATAGCCTTGCGTCGCGCTGTCCAGATCGCCCAGAGAGTGACCACAAACAATACAAACTGATCATGTGATAGCGAGTGCATGAACGTGAAGAGCCACTGCTTGGCGTTGGGTTCCGTGGTAGAGACCAGGTTTTGTGCTAGCTCCTCATCAACTAATGCCCACACACATCCCGAGCTAGTGCAGTTAACGAGAGAGTGTCTCCAAGAATCAGCTGAGCCACATAAATCGCAGAAAGCTTTATCTGCCATATGTCGATGAGCCCTGACGTCCTCCGTTGGGAGAGAGTGCTTTGATAAACGCCATAGAAACATTCTGACCTTTGCAGGAACCTGGGTCTTCCACAACGTTTTCCAAGCCCCCTCCTCCGACGTACTGTTTGATGTTCCAGCAGTGCCCTCAAGCCATGCCTCCCGGCGCTGTCTTGTCGCTACAAGCATGCGGTAAGCAGATTTGACGGTGAAGTTGCCACTTGTTTCAAAGTTCTAGCTCCAGAAGTCATGGAGATTGTGAGTGCACAGCGGGATCCCCATGACGATATAAGCATCCATGGGCATAAACACTTGGTTGATTAGCTGGCTGTTCCACGAAGCGCTAGTATGATCGATCAGTTCTGAAACCAAGGTTGGCGGATTAGGGTGAATGCTCCCATATGGCCGTAACATATAGCTGGCCAAATGGGCCGGGTTTTTCGGGCCTGCCCGTGAGCACGCCGGCATGGCCCGCCTTGGGCCAGACACGACACGGTCTAAACGGGCCGGGCCCGGCACGCGGCACGCCCTGGGCCGTGCTTGGGCTTGGAGGCTGGGCACGCGGGCCGGCACGGCACGACCCGATTACATTTTTTATTTTTTATACATCTATATATGGCCCAACATGTAAAAATAGGCTAAAAACGCTAAGTGCGTCAAATAACAAGCTAAAAATACGCGGCCCACCGTGCTAAACGGGCCAACGTGACGGCCCGTTTACTAACTGGGTCGTGCCTGGGCCTGGGGGCGCAGCACGCGGGCCGACACATCACGACCCATATAGTAATCGTGCCCTGGTGGGCCGTGCCGGGCCAGGCACGATTAAGATGGGCCGGGCCATGCCGTGCCGGGCCGGCCCGTTTGGCCAGGTATGCCGTAACATCTCATCTCTTGGCAGCCATGGATCCTCCCAAATATGAGTAGATTCACCATTGCCAATCCTACGGATGAGACCTTGTTTGAGTGTATCTCTGCCTTCGATGATGGCTCGCCATATCTGACTAGGATGGTTGCCCAAGGTCGCCTCCAAGATGGTGGAGGCAGGGAAGTATATACTCTTCAATAAACGAGCACTGAGGGACTCTGGTGTTTGGAGTAATCTCTAAGCCTATCTTGCCAGCATCGCCATATTAAAGAGTTCAAAATCTTTGAATCCTAGTCCTCCCATTCCCTTCGGCTGTGTCATACTTTTCCAAGATACCCAGTGAGGTTTCCTTTTGCCATCTTTGCTCCCCCACCAGAACTTCCTAATAAGCATATTAAGGTGTTCACATAAGCCCCTTGGGAGTTTAAAGCATGACATTGAGAATACCGATCTGTGAGTATTAGTTAGCCGAGTAGTTCGTTAGTTGGGCCACAATTAGTGAGCAGGTTTCCTTGTTTTTTTTATATGCATGCACCAGGGGTGTGGGCTTGATTTATACATAGATGTTATGTCCATATGAGATACCAACGTTGTTAAACTCCATCTTAATTAATTAATGTGGCCTTTCTAAAAAAAGTGTAAATGAATGCGGCAAGTCTTTGGGAGCTCCTAATTGGCGCTTCAGGCACCAGTTCCCTAAGCTGGCGCCCACGCACCATCGCTCATGGTTCGGCCATATAGGCGAGCGCTCGATCATTCCTGGCTTGTTCCATCAATTATGTCGGATATCGGGTTCCGGCAGACCCTTGAGGTTCGAACACTGGGGTGCGCGCGGAGATTTCGCCTTCTACCTACCTGCACCCCACCGTCACGCTAAGATCTAAGCTATGGAAAGAACAGCATAAGAGACACAGGATTTGTACTAGTTCGGGCTACCATTGTGGTGTAATACCCTACTCTAGTTTGTGGTGTGGTGGATTGCCTCTTGGGCTGATGATGATGAGCAATACAAGGAAGAACAGCCTCGCGAGGGTCTGTTCTTGGCTAGGGGATGAACTGCTAGGAGGAGTTCAGTCACCCTTCTCTCTCTCTCTCTGTTCTCTGTATCTCTGATCTCTATCCTCTGATTCCGATCTGATTGCCCCTACCCTGGGGGTGGCTAGTCCTATTTATAGGCAAAGGCCCTGGACCTCTTCCCAAATATTGAGCGGGAAGGGCGCCAACAATTGGCCATTTTGAAGGGAAACATCTGGTACACTTATCCTGACTAAAGTTGGTCTTCGCCTGCCAAAGGCTCTGGTGGTGACGCTGGCTTGGGCACCATAATGACTTCCTCCCTGCCGTTGGGCTGGTCTTGGTCTCGTTGCACCAAAACGGGTGCCTTTGCTTGATGCTCTCGCCTGCGCTTGCTCCCTTTGCACCAAAGAGGAAAGGAGAACACTGCGCGGGCTGGCGCCCGCCTGGCGCCCTTGGTCGTCATGGCTTGCGTCACAAAGTTCAAGGTCGACTCCCACTTCTCCAATGCATAACCTTTCATTCACTCCTCGTTTTCGAAGAAATTGTCGTGTAGAGGATTTATCTGGCGAAGTACGAGAAGAGTAAGACTCGTGAGAACTCTCGGGTTCACACGGATTATGGAAGGCCTAAGTTCAACCTATCGGGGCATTTTTACGAACCTATACCACCATCAACCAAGCAAAATATACGAGTTCAAAAGCAGAGTATCGAAGTCAAAGTAGATGATTCAATTTACCGAAGGTATTATGTATCAGGAAAAAAAATCTCATAAGACTTTGGATGTGAAGGTCACTGTCGGATAACAACCCAGCAATGGATCTGGCGGTTCACGACAGAGTTGATGTGAGTATCAGTAATCAATCAGATGAACCAGGGGATGCAAAGGTGTCGGCTTATAGAAACGTCTGAATGATTCGATGCTTGGGTACAAAGGAATTATGATTTCAAGACGAAAGATCAGAAGCAGAGGCTCTGATCAAAAGATGAGTAAGTTGAATAGACTTAGAGGTGTACCCGATCAAATCTAGATTGGGCAAGAACCAGCTCCTATCTGGAAGAATGTCTGAGCCGGAAAGAAAATTTCCAAGGATTGAATGATGATTGTGAGTATTCACACACACGCTGAATCCATAGGAATAGAATGACAATCACAAAGAATTTTAACGAATATTGCTAGACATATGGAATTAATCCTAATGCAAGCAGGCAAGGAGAATCAACAGCAATAGGATGCAGAGGATTTTGAAAGATCAAAAAGCCTTTTCAGGTATTTAGAAAGAAAATGAACAACTGGGGATGAACGAACCCCGGTTAAGTGAATTATCCGCAATTCGAAACGAAGCTGCAAAGCACAAGGCACAAAGGATTCTCGGAACAACGGAGAGTACTAGTGGTGTCTTGTAATAACAAGAGCAACTAGGGATGAAGGTACAAGCGGCAAGGATGTTATTCAGGGGGGGTTTATCGATGGTCAGGAACTGCAAGGCAGTTGGCACAGGGTCTCAAGAAACATCGAGGAGTATCCGCAGAATCTTCTGGCGAAGCAAGCGATCATCGATAATGTCGGGGCTCTCCGGGAGAAAGTGGGTACGAGAACCTAATGTCAGAGTTAGTAAAATGTTTAACCCGAATAGAAGAGAGATCAGAGTCCCAGAGTATAGACGAGGAATAAAATATCCTAATACCACCCAATGGCGACGTGGGCCGGTAAGCCACACAGCCAAGTTAGTAAAACAGCTTTGGATGACTAGACTCAACTTCGGCCAAGGAGTAGGAAAGGGTGCTACCTACAGGCAGTCGGCTCTGATACCAACTTGTGACGCCCTCGATTCAATCGTACACTAATCATACACGCAAATGTGTACGATCAAGATCAAGGACTCACGGGAAGATATCACAACACAACTCTAGACACAAATTAAAATAATACAAGCTTATATTACAAGCCATGGGCCTCGAGGGCTCGATTACATAAGCTCGAATACACAAGGGTCAGCGGAAGCAACAATATCTGACTACAGACATGAGTTAGACAAGTTTGCCTTAAGAAGGCTAGCACAAAAGCATCTACGATCGAAAAGGCAAGGCCTCCTGCCTGGGAGCCTCCTAACTACTCCTGGTCGTCGGCAGTCTTCATGTAGTAGTAGGCATCAACGATGGCACCTGGCTCCTGGGCTCCGACATCTGGTTGCATCAATCGGAAAGAAGAAGAAAGGGGGAAAAGGGGGAGCAAAGCAACCGTGAGTACTCATCCAAAGTACTCGCAAGCAAGGGTCTACACTACATATGCAACATTAT
The DNA here is from genome assembly GCA_032464435.1 of Aegilops umbellulata. Lineage (NCBI taxonomy): Eukaryota > Viridiplantae > Streptophyta > Magnoliopsida > Poales > Poaceae > Aegilops > Aegilops umbellulata. The sequence goes on from CP136060.1 coordinate 297,212,983, forward strand.
CAAAGGAAGGCTTTATATGTGGACTGGGCTGCAGAAATGCCAGAATAGAGAGAAGGCCTAGTCCTATCGAAGATTAGCATCTTCTGGAAACCACCATCTTGCAGCAACCGGAGGGAGTAGAATAGCATAAAGTAAAGTAGTAGAAGTGTTATCAACCTCGGTCGGAGATCCTTTCTCGACTCCCTGTGAGAAAGGCATCCCAGAGCCATACTATCCGGTTATCATCACAATCAAATCCTCATCACCATCCAGTTCTCATCACAAGTATCCAGTTCTAGTTGTATCGATCGGGATACAACTCCAAGTGTCCGTTACCGTAGGACAGGCTATCGATAGATGTTTTCTTCCCTGCAGGGGTGCACCAACTTACCCACCACGCTTGATTAACTCCGGCCGGACACACTTTCCTGGGTCATGCCCGGCCTCGGCCAAACAATACGCCACAACCCGACCTAGGCTTAATAGAGAGGTCAGCACGCCAGACTAAACCTATGCCCCCAGGGGTCATGGGCCATCTCCCCGGGAACTCCTGCACGTTGCGTGGGCGGCCGATGAGCTGACCTAGCTACCTCCTTCAACAAGGCAGGCGCTTACGCAGTCCAACCCGGCGCGCGCCGCTCAGTCGCTGACGTCTATTAAGCTTCGGCTGATGTACACGACGCAGAACGCCCATACTATGCCCACGTGATGGTTAGTGCTATCAGGCCAGAGGCCCCTCGGATCAAATATCCAAATCGTAGTGGATTAGGAACGCGCGGTAACAAGCAGAGACTCACGAAAGATGTGACCCCGTTGCCCCGTCTCGAGGACTTGTGGCAAGGGCTAGGAATGCCCGGCCACGCCTCGTAATTATCTCGCGGGCACCTTCCAGGTCAACCCGTCTCCACATCACTCGCAATTAAGCTCGCGCGGGTACCCCTCAGGGTCGACCCGTCTTTCCAAGTAACAGTGGTAAAGTCCAAGTATCCGTGTGTCCAAACATCAAGGGGAAAACCCGAGGAATCACCCCCGATGAATTCCACTAGATGTAATCCTCAAGGTGAACGTAAGAGGAATCACCCCCGAGGTTCACACTTGAGGGGTTGCACGACAGAGTCGTATCGAAAGTGGCTAAGGAGGAAATCACCCTTGATGACCACGACCGAATGACTACACTACAGGGTTAACATCAGAAGTGCTGAAGAGGTTCACCCTCGGTACTCGATAGTAACCCAGTAGTGTCGAGCAACTAAGGGGAAGTGATGTGCGGTGTCGGGGCCTGGCCTTCGATCACGTAGATCGAGTCGTCGATGATGAAGCAGGGGCAACAAGGACAAGTGGGGGTCTCTGATGGATCACTAACCAACCTATACTAAGCAGTTTAGGATAAGCAGGTAAGGTACAACAGCAGATACAAAAGCAGGCTATGCATCAGAATAGGAGCAAACAATAACAGTAGCAAAATCTAATGCAAGCATGAGAGAATGGAATGGGCGATATCGGGATGATCAAAGGGGGGGCTTGCCTGGTTGCTCTGGCAAGGAGGGGTCGTCTTCGACGTAGTCGATCACGGGGGTGGCACCGGTCTCGGGGTCTACCGGAGAGAAGAGGGGGAAGAAACAGTAAATATAAAGCAAACATAGCATCACAAAGCGTAACATGGCAATATGCAGTGTCGGGTGTGACCTAACGTATGGCTACACGATAAAGGTGAAGGGGGAATTCAACCGGGAAGGTTTTCCCGGTTCCAGACCTGTGTCAGACAGATGATCGGAGGGGGAATGTTCCATGTTTAGCATGCTAGGGGCATGTGACAGCTGAACAGACCGCGTAATCGGATTCGTCTTGTTTTTCTGAGCAACTTTCATGTAGAAAATATTTTCATCCGAGCTACGGTTTATTTTCTATGAATTTCTAAAGGTTTAAACATTTTTAGAAACTATTTAAAATAACAGAAAAGGAATATTGCATCAGCATGACGTCACAGCGACGTCAACAGTCAACAGGACGGCTGACCGGTCAAAACTGACATGGGGGACCCACCTGCCATAGACAATGGGTTAAACAGAGTTTAAACTAATCTAAATTTAGTTAGTAAAACTATTGGGCCCACCTGTCAGTGTCTAATTAACTAAACTAATTAGTTTTAATTATTAAAATGTTTTAATTAGAGGATTAAGCGGTGGGACCCGCACGTCAGTGGCTGGGGCCTGCCCAGTCAGCACGGTTGACCAGGTCAACTGGTCAACCGGGGGCGGGCCCCACTGGCAGTGACCCAGGGGGTGGTCCCAGGTGTGGCAGCTCAGCTGGTCGGCGGCTGAATGCCGGCGAGCACGAAAATGTGGCGGAGGGCACCCGGTCTCATCGGGATTCGCCTACAGGGGGTCTCCGGGGCCGGGGTTAGGCGCATTCGAACGAGTGAGCAACGCCGCATCCAACGCGGGTGGCCACGCGAGATGCGATGGCCAGAGCCGCCGCCGGCGACAGGGACGGCGGAGACCCGAAGCACGGCGAACTCGCGCGCGATGAAACGGAGGCCAAAACGGGTGGTGCGCTACTCCTATGGCGACTACTCGAAGCCACGAACGTGTTGGTGAGCTCGGCGGACCGGGACGAGCCCTACCGTGATGGCTGCGAGCTCGATAGCGGAGCCAGGGCGCGGCAATGGCGGCGCATCGCGTAAACGGAGCTAGGACGGGGAGAGGAAAGGGGCGGAGCTCACCGAGTGGCTCACACGATGACCCGTGGTGGTTTAGGAGCTGCAGAGACGTCGCCGGAGCCGAGTATGAGCGGCGGCGATCGGAGATGTGGACAAAGGCGAACGGAGGGATCGGGGCTCCACATCTCCACCTGGTGGCACCAGGAGAGGTTGCCGACCGCGGCGAGGCCCGTGGACAAGGCCGGCAGGCACGGGGCCGTCGGTGGCCGCGGCAACGATGGAGGACGGCGGCGAGGACGCTCGGGCCGCGGATCTGGAGGAGAGGAGGGGCGGAGCGAGCGATGGCGTGGGAGGGAGAGTGGATAGGGATTGAGGGGAGGCTGAGGGGAAGGAGAGGTGGATCTTTATCCAATTGCGACGCCTGTAGCGGTGTGGTCGGCGAGGTGTGTTCGGCGGCGACGGCGGGCACGCCTCGGTCGCTTGAACAGAGAACATGGGGGGGGGGAGGAGGAGGCCGTGGTGGGCTGGGTTCCAGGCACTGTGCACTCAGGCCCAGTCCTCATCAGTAGCCTAGGCCCTTTTTCTAATTTTATCTCTGTTTTCTTTTACATAATTTTTTTTTGCAATATTTGAGCTGCCAAAAAGCTTTCTGTAAAACTTGGGACTTGGCCACATAATTACCTTGCAATAGTTGGCACTTCCACAAAAAGATTGTGAGGCTTTTGAAATAGTTTGAAATTTTTATAAAGTAAAAAGGCCATTTAAACTATTGTTTTAGCCACTACTTTAATTGCTTTAGGCCATTTAAGCACCTTGCAAAAATGTTGGTTCACCACCAATATTAACAAATGACTATTTTCCACAAGATGAACATTTTAGATCTCCTGTCTGATAAATAAGAGTTTTTGACTTTAGATTGGATTTGAATTTGAATCGGTGATTTGGATCAAGTGAAGATTAGCAACAGTAACAATGATGACAAGGCATCATTAGAAGGGGATTACTGTAGCATGATTCTCAGGGCGTTACATTTGTAGGACAAGAGGCGCCTTCGTGATCCACTTGGAGGACGACGGTGCTTCGGTGATGTTCTTCAAGGTCTTCGATGCGAATGGGCGCCGGCTGGAGTGCTGCCCCGAGAGAGGTGATCGGGACCCTGCTACGACGAGGACTGGGCCCGCCGACCGCTCCCTTGGCGGCTCCTCAGGCGGTCGAGGCTTCGGAGGATCCAGCGACTCCGGCGAGCTCTTCGCGACTCCGGAGACGAGCGACGACAGCTACGAGCCCCTGAGCCGGCGCCGCTCCTGGAGCAGGGCGGGCTCGTCAGGCCGTCGCCGACTCTGATCTGGATGGGGTTGGCGCCGGTGCTTGATGGCCCACTGTTGATGATGGCGTCTTTTGCAGGGACGCGTGTAGTTAGCGTCCTTTTAGGATCTATCCCCTGCGAGGAATCAAAGACGCGTCCTGTGGGGGCTTGTAAGGTGCTTGTGATCCTGTTTGTTAATACAACCCTTGTGGTAGAATTGTGCGAGTTGCTCATTCCGTCTTAGCTCAGTTCTCCCTTTCGAACCTCGCGAGGGCTTGGTGCTCTGCACCGACAGGTCCCAGTCCCAAGGCGGCTTCAGCCGTCGCTGGTATGCCAGGTCGTGATGCCGTGGTCAAGGCCAGGAGGTGAGCGACCCGGGGTCCGGTAAGAGCCCCTGAGTCGCGATGCTCAGGAGGTCCCCTTTGGGGCTCAAGCAACGGTCGTTCGGTGAGAAAAGAGAGCGGCGTTGCTAACACGGGATTGCATTAGGTGCGGGGACGGTGCCACGGTAGCTGGTGCTTCCGGGTGGTGACTTATCTCGAGAATCAGGGACCGCTCCCTGGTGTGTCACCGGGTCCGTGCATCGGCAGGCGTGAGGTTGCTCGGCGAGGTCCTCGCGTGTCCCTCCCCTCTCTCCTTTGCTCCCCTTTCTGCTCTACGTCCTCGGGTCCCGGCCCTCGAGCGAGTCTCAGCCGTCGCTGGTATGCCAGGTCGCGATGCCGTGGACAAGGCCAGAGGGTGAGGGCTGGAGAGCCAGTAGGAGCCCTGAGTCGCGATGCTCAGGCACCCCCCCTTAACGTGCAAGCGGTTCGCGCGGATGAGAGTGAAGGAGGCACCGCAAGGGCCTCGCCCGACGCAGCTCCTTTAGGAGATCCTGTAGACCCATCATAGAAAGAACGAGGGGTTGCCATGACAATTGACAGTCAACCGTTGGTTGCTTCCGAGGGGCGATGAGGCACTGAAGGCTTGACGAGGTGGCGCCATGCGGGGCTACCGCGGCCAGAGCTCAGCCATTCAGGTTTGCCGGCGTTGCAGGGACGGACCCATGCGCAAGCGTCGTGCCGTTTTGGGAGCAGCTCCGTCAGTTGGCGTCAGTTGAGTGGGCAACTAGGTCAAACACATTAGCCGCGAAGGGGTGGATTCATTCAAATAGATGCTGGGAAGGTGGTCATCACTGGGTCAGGCCCGAGCGACTTGGGGATGATGCAACCCGAGGGGCGCCCCCAACAAAGTAAGCTAACAACATGAAATAAAAGGGATACATGCCGCAGGGACGGACCCACGCGACCTGGGAGTAATGCAACCCTGGGGGGCGCTCCTAGTTGGAAATGAAACTTGAAAGATGTCACCTGATGATGTTGAGGACGAAGGAGTGTTGGTGTAGCAGACTCGATGGGCTGCTGAAGCCGATCCTCACGAGCCCCCAGGCCCAGGGGCCTCGGGAGGCTCCGGAGGCGCTGGTGGCTCCTCGCTGACCATCTCCATCTCCGCCAAGGCTGCGGAACGCCTGGCCTCTTGAGCCTCCATGATGCCCCTCATGAGGCGCTGGTACGTGGCACCCGCGTTCGGCAAGCCGTAAGGCATGCGAATGTAGCTGTGGGGTGGACCTTCGCAGCGCCCCACTCGCGAGGGCCAGAGGCGCTCCAGAGAGGCGACTCGATTAAGCCCTGGTATGTCGATGCAGACGCGCAACCCACCATCCTCGTCTGGATGGGGAGCCACAGCTGGTAGGCGGCGGCCGCCTCTCACAACTCTTGACTCCTGTAGCTCCTGAATGGCCTTGCTGACGAACTCCTGAGGGTCTGGCCCTCCTTGCCTTACTCCTTCTTGAGGGAAACGTGCTTTGAAACACGCCTCCATGTGGTGCCCAAGCGCCTCCCTCGTGACCTTAGCCAGGTCGGTGGCCCTCCAGGGGAGAGCCCCCGAGCCCTGCCTGAGGAGGGCGCCGGGCGCACTTTCCTATGCGATGGAAGGAGGTTCCCTCTGGGCAGGCGCGGGCCCTGAGGGGCCTGCCTCCTGAGGGGCCGGGCCGGACGATGTCTTCTTCTTCTTGGGGGTGGTCTCGGGAAGCCTCCTGCTTCCGCGATCCGGGTCTTCTAGTGATGCGGCCTGAAAGGCTCATTCCAGGGAACACACCGCGTCCTTCTCTTCACAGGGCACCGTGATGACTCCGCCACTTCCTGGCATCTTGAGGACGTTGTAGCCGTGGTGAGTTATGGCCATGAACTTGGCCAGCGCTGGGTACCCAAGGATGACGTTGTATGGCAGGCGAATGTGAGCGACGTCGATGTCGATGAGCTCGGTGCGGTAGTTGTTGCGTGTCCCGAAGGTGACAGGGAGGTGGACCTGCCCAATCGGGACCGTGGAGCCGTCGGTGACTCCGGAGAAAGGCTTGGTTGGCTGAAGCTGGTTGTAGGGCACTTGGAGATTGTTGAATGTTTCCACGGACAGGACGTTGAGCCCTGCCCCGCCATCGATGAGCGTCCTGGTGACCAGCACATTGATGATGATTGGGGAACAAAGCATCGGGAGGACTCCGGCTGTGGCCGCACACTTGAGCTGATCCGCTGAGCTGAACGTGATGGCGCATGCCGACCACCTGAGAGGGCGCGTGGCTTCGAGCTTGGGGAGGACTGCATTCACTTCACGGGCGAACTGCTTGAAGATGCGCTGAGAGGCTGGGGCTTGAGCCCCGCCCAGGATGCAGGCGATCGCGCGCGGCTCCTGAAAGCCCCCAGCCCTCTCGTCCTGATGGCGGTCCTCGTTTCTCCTTGGCTGCGGCGGCAGTGGAGGGAGGCCTGCGTTGCCTTGCGGGCGATCCTCACGAGGCTGATCCCTCCATTCTCCCTCGCGAGGCGGATCTTGCCAGCGATCCTCGCGAGGTCGATCGCGCCACCCTTGGCGCGGGCCGCGGTCTTCCCAGCATCCCGCATTCCTTCCTCCTCCTCGACCGTAGCCCCGGTCGCCGCGGTCGGGGCGACGACCGATCCTTCCTTCTCGCACGGCTCGGAGCTCTTGACATTCGTTGGTGTTGTGGGTGTGGAGGTCGTGGTACACACAGTACCGACTGCCCTTGGAAGATTCGGGCTGATCCCTGCCCCGCTTGGTGTCTGGTTCTGCCGCGAGCACGGCAGCCCTCTTGCGCTTCACATCCTTGGCCTTGGACTTCTTCTCTTCAGGGTCTGCGGCAGGCAGCTCGAGAAGGGAAAGGCGCCCTTCCTTAGCCCTGGCGCACTTGGTCGCCAAGTTGAACAGCTCCAAGGAAGCGCACAGGTCTTCATGCATCGCCAGCTCCTCCTTCATCTTGACGTTGCGCATGCCGTCGGAGAAGGCTGAGATGATGGCCTCCTCGGTCACCTTGGGAATCTTGAGGCGTGCGTTGTTGAAGCGCTGGATGTACTTCTACAGGGTCTCTCCGGGTTGTTGCTTGATGCGGCGCATGTCGCTCACGGCGGGTGGCCGGTCGCGAGTACCTTGGAAGTTGGCGATGAAGCGGGTGCGCATCTCGTCCCAGAAGGAGATCGTGCCTGGAGCCAGGTTCAGGAGCCAGGTGCGGGCCCCGTCCTTGAGCGCCATGGGAAACCAGTTCGCCATGACCTTCTCGTCTCCGTTGGCAGCTTCGGTGCCCAGCTCATAGAGCTGGAGGAACTCCGCAGGGTCGGCCGTGCCGTCGTAACGAGGAGGCAGGTCTGGCTTGAACTTGCCGGGCCACGCGACGCTGCGTAGCTCGGTGGTGAAGGCACGGCAGCCTGCTGTGGCCACGGGAGGCCTTGGGTGACGGAGAGCTTGGTCTTGCATGTCCCCATGCGCTGCAGCTGGGAGCAGCGCAGGGTCTTGACGTGCGGGAGCAGGAGCATGGTCGCGACGTGTTGGAGCAGGGAGCGCCCGGGCAGCTTCTTGCGGGCGAGGGACTTCTTGGCAGCTCTGCTCTTGCCGCGCTGGCACCTGACAGAGCAGGTTCCGCCCAGGGGCCACGCGCCTTGGAGCCAGGGCGCCTTCTTGAGGAGGAGGCGGCTGGGGCGCCCCCGGAGCTTCGTCGCCCGTGCAGGGCGGGGTGCGGTGCAGCGAAAAGGACGGCGCAGGAGAGCCCCCCTGCGGCATGGACGAGCTCGGCGACGCGGTCGAGCCATTCTTCGTAGATGTCGTCGACGGGACGGTAGCGCAGGAGCTCGTTTGCCGCGATGAGCGCAACTCGAGCCTCCATGGATGCGCGGAGCGCGCGGGGCGAAGAACCAGCTGGGGTGAGCGAGGGAGTAGCGGTGCGGTCGTCTTGCCGCATGGACGGATGCTGAGACGACGCTTGCTGCTCGTTCCCCGCCGGGTCGGTGGCGGCGTTGACGGCAGGTGACGGGGAACGGCGAGGACGCCCGCCGACAGGAGCTGTCGGGGCGACGCGGGAAGCGAGAGCGGCTCGGCGCTCGGCGCGGGCCCGACGAGCGTCAGACATGGACGCGATGGTCGGAGGAGAACGGGGCGGTGGAAGACGAATTCCGGCGCACCCCTACCTGGCGCACCAAATGTCGGATTTCGGGTTCCGGCAGACCCTTGAGGTTCAAACACTGGGGTGCGCGCGGAGATTTCGCCTTCTACCTACCTGCACCCCACCGCCTCGCTAAGATCTAAACTATGGAAAGAACAGCGCAAGAGACACATGGTTTATACTGGTTCGGGCCACCATTGTGGTGTAATACCCTACTCCAGTTTGTGGTGTGGTGGATTGCCTCTTGGGCTGATGATGATGAGCAATACAAGGAAGAACAGCCTCGCGAGGGTCTGTTCTTGGCTGGGGCGATGAACTGCTAGGAGGAGTTCAGTCACCCTTCTCTCTCTCTCTGTTCTCTGTATCTCTGATCTCTATCCTCTGATTCCGATCTGATTGCCTCTACCCTGAGGGTGGCTAGTCCTATTTATAGGCAAAGGCCCTGGGCCTCTTCGCAAATATTGAGCGGGAAGGGCGCCAACAATTGGCTATTTTGAAGGGGAACATCTGGTACACTTATCCTGACTAAAGTTGGTCTTCGCCTGCCAAAGGCTCTGGTGGTGACGCTGGCTTGGGCCCCACAATGACTTCCTCCCTGCCGTTGGGCTGGTCTTGGTCTCGTTGCACCGAAACGGGTGCCTTTGCTTGATGCTCTCGCCTGCGCTTGCTCCCTTTGCACCAAAGAGGAAAGGAGGACACTGCGCGGGCTGGCGCCCGCCTAGCGCCCTTGGTCGTCATGGCTCGCGTCACAGGCACCTCGTGAGGTACCCCGCCTTGATCTCTCCGCCTCCTCGCGAGCCAGCCTGATGAGGCCGTGCCTGAGGAAGCTCCGTGTCGTCCGCCCCGCGAGGCTTGACCCCTCTCGAGGGTCTTGGGTCTGTGTTGATGAAAATGGGCCGTGCTGGGCCCCCTTTTGAGCCACGCCGCGGGCCGCAGACAGGCAAGTCTGGGGACCCCCGTTCTCAAAACGCCGACATATTACATTTATCGGTCATTGTTGACAGTTCACCGGTCAATCTTTTTATGAAAAAACAAAAAAGTCGCCAAAACGAATTTTTTTGCGAATTAAAAAATGTTCACCGATTTTTAAAAATAAAATCCGAATTTGAAAAAATGTTCACCACATTTATAAAAAAGTTCATCGAATTTGAAAAAATCATCATTTTTTTCAAAAGTTCATTGAATTTGAAAACAAGTTCACAAATTTGAAAGAAAGTTCATCAAATTTGGAAAGAAAGTTCATCATTGTAAAAAAAGTTCATCAATTTTGATTTTTTTTCAAAAATTTGCCAAAAAAATCACCGATTTTGGAAAGAAGATCATAAATTTTAAAAAATTCATCGATTTTGAAAAAAGTCCGTCAATTTTGCAAAAAAGTTCAAAAAAATGAAAGCAAATCATAGATTTTTAAAAAAGTGATTTTTTAACAATCACACAATATTTTAAAAAAAGAACAAGACCAGCGAGGCGGGAAAACTGCTTTGGGAAGCTTCCCAAAACCAGGGGCTTCCCGCGACTAAAGAAATAAATAAAATAAAAAAGAAGTTAGATAGCACTTGTCTTTTAATGGCCTAGTGGTTACTATCGTTGGTGCCGAAGGAACTGTCATGAGTTCAAACTCTGACGCTGCATGTTTTTTGAACATTTAAACAGAAAAAACTGGCAAATGGGCCGGTCCAGAGCGGAAGGGGGTGTGCGCCCGATTGCAGGGATTGCCAAGTCTTTTGGCCTTTAAAGAAGTGCCCATATGAGATTTCTGTCATGTGTTTTTTCACAAATTGTGTGAAAAATCCTCACACGGTATCATTATATGTTTCCACAAACTACATACTATCACCCATACAACTATCCTGTGAACGTGCTTATGTAATTGGATCGAATACATCTCTTATAGCATATCGGTATTTACAATTTTCTATCAATATGGCGCCACAACCATATTAACTATACCAATAGCAAAACCAACAATCGGGTATGTATAAGATGAATACAAATGCATGTTTTTTCGACGGCGGTATGTGTGCAGTAGCAACGATTTTGCGTAACTGCAGAGGAGAAGCGATAGCGGGAGCCTCTGAGATGTTTGATCACGCACATAATGTATAGGCTGCTGAGATACTTGCATTAAGACGAGGGCTCCAAATGATCTATGAGATTGGATGCTCAAGAGTCGTAGTTGAATCTAATCGTCTGGACTTGATGGAGGCTTGCAATGGTAATATGGATATCCAAGGACCTAACTCAGCATTACTTGCGGGCTGCTTTTCACTTGGCTCATGGTGTTTCGTCAATATCGTTCAATTTTTGTCCTAGGGAAGCGAACGAGCTGGCACATTTCTTGCCTAGGACTTGTTATGATTCTAAAACTAGCTATGTTTGGGATCGTGAATTCTTATTACTTCTTGTACTTCATGATGTAACTTTGCCACGATATAAATAAAAGTGCCAGTAGGCTTTCCTTTCAAAAGTAAATAAATACCAATAGCGAATACATTAGAAATTCTTTGGTAATATTGATGAGGTAAGTAATGTCGTACTAGATATCGTGTCAAAAATAATAATTCATGCCATGCTCCGGGGTCAACAACCGGCTTGCACCTATTCCAACCAACTTCAAAACAAAGTAGTCATTTAGGCCTTATACAATGTAAGGTGTTCATAGATGTGCTTAGTAAAATAAAGAGGTAAATACATTGGTGGTGTTTGAACTTGCCACCGATGTTCACTTTAGTGTGTGAACTTGAAAAATACGTCGAACTGGTTATAAAACTTGACATGAACGTGCAAATATGGTGCTAATCCTGTCCGTAGGCATAAAATGCGTCAACGGGGCATCATATCTGGCTGCAATGGGGCCCACTTATACGTATGAAACAAAATTACTTGAGTACTTTATATGACTACTTGAGTACTTTCTATACATACTAATAAAAGAAATAGGTATTCTTTGTCCATTTTGCTATTTTATAGAAAATCCCATAATATTTCTGATATTAAACCCGCGGTACATATCAAATGTTTTTTAAAATACTCATATCTTCTAAACCGTAACTCTAAATTTAACATGTTATGTATGGAATTTCGTTAGAAAAATATGTAAAATCTGAATATGATGTTATTTTACCTGTTAACAATTTAAAAATGCTATCTAGGCTGCAATATTAATCAACAATGCATTATCCGTCTTTTTTTCATACCGGCACTTATTCAGTTTGGGGGGACGAACACCTCAACAAAATCAGGATTTGACATGAAACTGAACATAGATTTGCTAGAGACACCCAATAAATAAGGACATGCATGACAAGAAATAAAAGAAAGACCTAATAAAGATGGGATGTCCGCTATAAAAGAAATAAAAGAGAAAATGCAGAGGAGATCCGATAAAGATGAGATGTTGCGCTATTCTCCTATATATAAAAAGAAAAAGAAATAGGACATGCATAAAAAAAAGTAAAAAGGAGGCATGCATGACAAAAAATAAAATAAAAGACAAGTTTGATAAGATATAAATATGATGAGACATGGACCAATACCTATAACATGTATGGCAAGAAATAGTGATGAAATAGGGGCGCAAGTACCTGCGTCCAGAGTAGACCATACAAAAATGTTCTTTTCCGGACAAAAAAAAAACTCTTTTTATGACTAAAAAGCCACGTGACATTTTAACAACTCTTCATGTATTTAAGTAATATGCATGTGGAAAAAAGTGTTCAAGAGTTACCCTAAGTTGGTAATTCTTAAACTGAAAACTGCCATCGATACACACATATCTCCGTAGTGTGCCAATGTGTCATCGTTTGTTTTTGTCGTTTTTCTTTACTTACCCGTAACAACACCCCATTCCGAACATGACATGAATAAATGCATGATCACTTGCCTGTTTCTTTGTACGGATTAAATTTGCATGCAAGCCGTGTTGAAATAGAACACCTATAGAATCTTAAACTGCACTTTTATAGGTTAAGACAATCTTTGTTTAGGCCGTAGCTACAAATTCTCATATTGTAGACCATTTTTTGTAAATTAAGAGTGTGTCCGTTGCAACACATGAGCCTTTTGGCGTGATGTATTTGAACCAAAAACTCTTGTTTTACGTAAATGGGCTGCAGCCAATGGTCCATTCTGAACACATTATTTTTTTAAATGTAAAAAACATGTAAATAATAATCATCATAATAAAAATTAGATTCAAATTTTCAGGTGTTATTAATAATTACCACGTGCCACATAAATATCTGTGTGCACACAAAATAAATATATAGAGGTATGTAATAAAATAACTTACTTAAAATTGTTCCTGTGTTTTTTTAGAAATATTAACTTACTTTTATAAAATACTTATTGTTTATAAAATACAATTTTAAATGTTTTTATGTACAAACATTTTAAGCACTCATGGATTATATTTTATTACGTAAATTTTTATATTCATTTTGTGTGCACACGGATGTTTGTGTGGCATGAGGTAATTTCTAATAACACATGAATATTTGAATCTATCTTTTATTATTATGATTATTATGTACGTACTTTTTACTTAAAAAAGTAACATGTGCAAAATGGGCAGTGGCTGAAGCCCATTTATGGACAGAAAAGTTTAGGTTAAAATACATTAGGCTCTGTGGCCGTTTCTGTCATCGAAACATGTTCGTTGAAGTGGCTAGCGGGAACAGCGCGCAATCGTCAGGTTGCTTGTTCGATTTTTCATGTTATTTTTGTTAGCTTACCAAGTTTTAGAACTTGTTTGGCGTATTTTTTAAGTTCAGACACTAAAGCGAACATTCCTGGCAAGTTCAAACACCAGCGATGTATTTACCTCTAAAATAAAATAATTTTTCTTAAACACCAGTGTTATCTCTATAGGAGGGGGTCTAATTAAGCACCGATACTTTTAAAAAAATGATTTATTCTCTAAGCACCTTACAATGTAAAAGGCCTTATACAAGCCTAAAACGAACAAAAAGCGAAAGGCCCACGGAGAGGCAAAAGAAAATAGAAACTGTAAGCAGAGAACTGGTTAGAAGATCATGACTTGTAGAAGGAAAATACAAACAGTTAGCGAAGCGCATATGATAAAATTCAGACTTCATATTCAAAAGTCAAATTGGTCGACTTTCTCACCATTTGGACACAGAACAACGTGCCGACTTGTATCTAGTGCTGGACTACAAAACCTCGCGCGTCACTATCAGACTAGCAACTTCATCTACTTCCTCCAATCCATATTACAGAGTTACACTAAGTCTGCGACAAGTAATATGGATCGGAGAGAGTACTATTTTCCAATCAAATGAACACAGGATTAATTCAACTGCAGCAATACTACTTAATACAACACCGAAGCAAGCATTTGCCCAAAATGTCCTCGTCTGACAAATGGCAAACGCCGTCGGGCATTGACCTAGTGACACATACGCATGCCGGAGGTGATGGCGAGCACTACAGCAGCAGTCGCCGCGTGCAGGCCCGTCGAAGAAGCAAAACAACATTGGTCATGCGGACCACTACGTACTAAACCCTCTGCCAAGAACCATTCCTGATTAGATCAACCAGAAGATTCCATTAGTCAAATCATTCAGACGTCGAACGAGCTGGCAGAATCCGTCGGAGCTGCACAGACCATTATTCATTTCTACGTGCCTACATGCGCACCAGAACCTCCCCTGTCTGAACTGGAAATGAAAGTTCTTATCATCTTATATAAGCTGGACCGGCGCCCCTCTGAATTCTCTACCAGCTCGAAGTCGTCGATCGCACGCATCAGTTGGCTATCCACAGGCAAGGAGGAGATGGGGATGTCGATGCGGGCTCTCCTCGCCGTCGTGGCCTTCGCGGCGGTGCTGAGGCTCGGGCTCGTCGACGCCAACTTCGCCGACCTGTGCGACATCACGTGGGAGCCGCAGAACGCGGCCATGACGGACGGAGGGGAGCACCTCACGCTCTCCCTCGTCAGCAACATATCAGGTAACACACGTCGTACTTACTCCTCCGTCCGGAAAAATTTGTCCCAATCTGCTAGATACATTCATTCGAGGACAAGCTTTTTTGGACGGAGGGAGTATCTGCAACTGTGCATGTGAAAATGCTGCTCTTTGTTTTACTGAAAAATTCCGTTTCGTACGTATGTGGCGATCCCGATGATCATTGCTGTTTGGGATTGTGGATTTCATCAGGCAGTATGCTCCGGACCAAGAAGACGTTCATCTACGGCAGCATCTCCACCTTGATCAAGCTGGTCAAGGGCAACTCCGCCGGCACCGTCACCACCTACTACGTGCGTCAACACATTGTTTGCCATGCATATGCCACATTTCTCGTCAGACGCATGCATACCTATGAGAAATTGATAATTGATCGTGTGAAACTAATTACGATGGACAGACGTCGTCGGTGGGCGAGGACCACGACGAGATCGACTTCGAGTTCCTGGGCAACGAGACGGGCCAGCCCTACACCATCCACACCAACGTGTTCGCCGACGGCGTGGGCGCCAAGGAGGTGCAGTTCTACCCCTGGTTCGACCCCACCGACGACTTCCACAACTACACCATCTTATGGAACCCCTCCATGATCGTGTAAGCAGCGAGCCCATGCATGCATACCTTGTACCTCTGCTGCCTGATTATATGCAGGATCAACGGAGGCTGACTTCCATGGATCGATGGGCTCTGTGTGTGCATGCATGCAGGTGGTTTGTGGACAGCATCCCGATCCGCGTGTTCCGCAACTACGCGAGCAAGGGCGTGCCGTTCCCGACGAAGCGGCCCATGTACGGCTTCTCCAGCATCTGGTCGGCGGACGACTGGGCCACGCAGGGCGGCCGCGTCAAGACGGACTGGACCAAGGCGCCCTTCGTCGCCGAGTACGACAACATGGGCCTCGACGTCTGCGAGTGCTCGAGCACCGACGATGAATGCGCCACCAGATGCAACAAGGACACCCCGCCGGAGCCGTCCCAGCTCACCAAGGAGCAGATGCGCAAGCTCAGGGCGGTGCAGCTCGGCTACACCATCTACGACTACTGCGCCAAAGCCAGGGACGGCGGCAAGGGCCCCGTGCCGCCCGAGTGCGACATGGAACAGTACTGATGAGAAAATCAAGTGATACAACCATACGATCGATGATACGATGCGCGCACGTACTCCTCCCATTTTGTTTCCTTGGATGTTTGAGGGGCGTCGCGTCGAATCTCCTGATATATTTGTTCTTTTGTGTTGATGATTGTTTCTTGCGAGATTACTACGTGCATTCTTTTTTGGCCTGATCAATGATGTATAATGATCCAAAAAGGATGTTGCCCATTCTAAAAAAAATAGATGTTGCCTTCTCTCGAATATAAAGTTTTTCATGTTTTTTTTAAACAAGGCAAAAGATTTGCCATCTCATTAATTAAGAAAAATTTGTAACAGAGTCCGAGGACAACAGCTGGCAAAGATAAAGCAACTACTCACGGTGTAAAATTACATCAAGCCCTTTGGCACCCGCCAAAGCCCATAGGGCCGCCTCATCCAAGATTTTTTCCACGAGAATCATCAAAGGCGTGGAAGCGTTTCGGAAGACCCTAGCATTCCTCTCCTTCCAAAGTTCCCAAGAGATAAGCATAAGGAGGGAGGCCATCCCTTTTCCGTTAGGCGAGCGTGTAAGCACAATCTCAGTTCATCAATGCCTGACACTTTGCATAGCCGCCCAGTCAGCTGTGACAATATTGCTCAGTCCGGTCCTCGCCTTTACCGCATTCCAAACTGCAACCGAGAATCGGCATTGGAATAGGAGATACGCCGCCGACTCCTGGACTTGGCTACAAAGGGGACACAAACCGCAGTTTGGCCACCCTCTCCGTTGTAGCCTATATGCCGTCCACACTCTGTTGTGAATGATCAACCAAGCGAAGAACTTACATTTTGGTGTAGCCCAGACTTTCCAAACGGTCTTTAGAAGTGGTGTGGAGGTGCGCCCCTCGAATTGTAGCGAATAGGCCGATGAAGTGGAGTAGATACCGCGCTCTGTAAGTTTCCAAATGATCGTGTCATTCGTGGCTTGATCTAAGGTTATCCCATCCAACTTCTCCCAAAGGATGGTAAACTCCTGTATGTGCCCGGCGGAAATGCCATTTGCCATGTCAACTTGCGAAATCCATAGATCATCAGTGAGGGCCTTCCTAACAAAACAATCTTTCTTTTTGGAGATCTAAAAGATTTTAGGGGCGATGTCCATCGGCCTGAGACCATCAAGCCAGGGGGACGTCCAGAAGCAAGCCTTGTCTCCGTTTCCAACCATGACCCTCGTTGCTGCCGCGAAAAGGTCCCTGCCAGTCTCGGTGCAAGGGGTGCCTAACCCAACCCACGGCTTTGGCTGCTCCACCCACTCGTTCCAAAGCCACCTCAAGCGGAGGGCAGTGGCAAATTTGTCAAGGCTTAGGACACCCATACCACCCATAGCTTTAGGACTGCAAACTCTGTCCCGATTGATTTTACACTTGCCACCAGTGACTTTGTCACAACCGTCCCAAAGGAATGCACGTCGTAAGGCATCAATGCGCTTCATCACCTCCGCTGGCAGGATCAGCGAAGTAATGCTGTAGATAGCTATGGCAGTGAGAACCGCCTTGACCAGAACAGCCCTCCCAGGGGCTGCCATGAGGCTTTGATAAAATGTTAATCAGGAATCTTAAAAAATATGAAATGTGTACAGAAAAAATGTTGACCATGTATTAAAGAAATGTTAATCTTGTATTTGAAAAATATATATCAAGCGTTTGCAAATGTGTATAGAAAGATGTGAATATGTATTTAAAATGTGTTAATCTTGTATTTGAACATGATCAAGCATTTGAAAAGTGTTAAAATATGTATAGAAAAAACTGTTGACCAGGTATTAAAATAAAGTTACTCTTGTATTTGAAAAATGTTGATCAAGTATTTGAAAACCAAGATGAAACGAGGAAAAAACATTTTAGAAACAAATACAAATATTTTTGGCATGCTCTTCCTTTTTTTGGATAGAAAGAAGGGTACTGTGGGAGGGCAAGGGGTAGTTAAAACCGGAGAAATTAGTGAGGAAACAAAGGAACCGTAGAAAACAAAACCATAAAAAAACCCGCGAACAGCGAACGAAGTGCAGCGAGCGAACTCGATTGAGAAACCTAATGCGGATAAAAAGACAAAAATGGGCTGGCCCAATTGCTGCATCACAGATCAGATAGAAGTAAATGATGTGTCTTTCTTAAATGAAATGATCGCCGCTACTAAAATCAATGTTGATGTTTGATGCACCCAATTTATTGGACTGATTTATGGAACCTAGGTACACTAGAACCCACTTAGAAAAAAAACAACAACTTGTAAGTTCTGAATTTTTTAATGAAAACAATCAGGCATGTACTAGATAGCTACGTATTCCATAGAAACTTATCCGTATAAATGTTCACAAAATGGTATGGCCATGTGCGATCTAGCTAAAAAAAATGAGAAATGGGATAGCTTCTAAGCACAGTTTTTAAACTTAAACTATAACATTCCCATTTTCTCATTTTCGTGCGGGTTGCAAATGATCATATTACTTTATGAAAATTTACATGTATAGGATTTGAGTGAGATTCTAATCAATATTTATAGACATTACTTTTTACTTTTTTAAGAGAATTGACTGTCAAGGAAACTTTGAAAAAGAGCACTATGCAGACCCTTTTTGTTGTTGTTGACACGAGCTCCTCGGATGTCATTTGACCACAAACATCTGCACGCTCCTAGCGCAACAAGGATGTTGATGCCTAAATATTTCAGGTTTTTCTAAAACAAAAAGGTAGTGTTGTTTTTTAATTAGTACTAGTCAGCGAGAGTAGATGAGCCTAGGCTCACCTCTGACTTACCAGGAAAATTGCTTCAATTTTAACGGGCCACACTAATTGTGGCCGATTTAGCAGTGGCAAGGACGATGCCACACTACTGCCTACATTGAGCGCCATAGCTATTTCTCGCCCAGATGGAGAAATAACTTCGCCACGGCGACTATATCTCGCTTCACGCAAGAGTTTCTTCCGTATCCCTGAAGCATTTTTCCCTGTGATGCAGCAATTGGGCCGGCCCATTTTTGTCTTTTTATCCGCATTAGGTTTCTCAATCGAGTTCGCTCGCTGTTCGCGGTTTTTTTTTTGGTTTTGTTTTTTATGGTTCTTCTTTGTTTCCTCACTAATTTCTCCGGTTTTAACTACCCCTTGCCCTCCCACAGTACCCTTCTTTCTATCCAAAAAAAGGAAGAGCATGCCAAAAATATTTTTATTTGTTTCTAAAATGTTTTTTCTTCATTTCATCTTGGTTTTCAAATACTTGATCAACATTTTTCAAATACAAGAGTAACTTTATTTTAATAACTGGTCAACAGTTTTTTCTATACACATTTTAACACTTTTCAAATGCTTGATCATGTTCAAATACAAGATTAACACATTCTAAATACATATTCACATCTTTCTATACATATTTGCAAACGCTTGATTTATATTTTTAAAATACAAGATTACATTTCTTTAATACATGGTCAACATTTTTTATATACACATTTCATATTTTTTAAAATTCCAAATTTTTATCAAATGCAAGATTAAGATTTTTTAATACATGTTGAAAAAAAAATCTCTACACATTTAACATTTTTCAAATGCTTGTTTAACATTATTACCAAATTCTTATTTAACATTTTGCAAATACATAATCAACTTTTTTCACACACATTATATATTTTTCGTATACATTTTTGGTATAGAATAGATTTTTTTTCTACACACATTTAACATTTTTCAAACACTTGGTTAACATTTGTTTCACATGTTTTTGAAATACATGATATTTTTTTCACACACATTGTATATTATTTCGTATCCATTTTTGGTATACACGAGATACATTTTTTCAAAACATATTTAACATTTTTTAAACGCTTGGTTAACATTTTTCCAAATATTTTATGCAAAGTGTTTTTTGTAATACATTTTATATAGAATATTTGGAAGTACAAACAAAGTAAAAAAAAAAGGAAAGCGAAATGAATGAAAAAACGAAGTTGTGGCCTCCAGCGCACCTGAGCCGACCCAACTCGCGCTGCCCTTGATGCGAGGGTTCCCTAGGTCTCGATATAACTCTAGACGAGAGCTCCTATAGGACGCCTTATGCACCGGTTGAGCTTGTTGGCACCCGTGCACCCCCGTATCATGGGCCGGCCCAAGAAGAAGACAAGCACTCAACTAGTTTCGCACGTTTGCTCGATTATGTTAAGGGAAACGTTTGGCATCGGCGCACCGGCCGAACGCTCAGCCGGTGCCCCTCGCTCGCTCATTCTTTTCCATGTACGCTAGGTGGGCCTCAAGCAAAACCTTTTTTTCTTCTGTGCTTCTTCTTCCTCTCACGAGTGCCTCCCCCTGGAAGCATGTCCCCTCCCCCTCTTCCCGAGCTATGACTGGGCCACCACGACCTCCATCGCCGGCGGCCAGGCTCCCCTCGCCGGCTGCCATGGTTGCCTGCCGCCATGGCCAGATCCATCCCCTACCTCGAGCCTTCATGCGGGCGCATCCCCTCCCCCCTTTCCCCTCCCCCCGGGCTGCGACTGGGTGACCACGACCTCCATCGCCGGCGGCCAGGCGCTCCCTCGTCGGCCGCCATGGCTGCCTGCCGCCATGGCTGGATGCACCCTGCGTATACTAGTGTTGCAACCGTCACCTAGAACAGCTTCAACAGATGTTGAAAAAAGCTTCAACCATTGACAGAAAAGCTTGAATGGAACTGCACAACAAGGGGAAGCTGCAACCGCAGTTGGATTTTGTTACTACTGGCGAAGTTTTTTGCTACATCCATTAGGCGGAGCTGCGACCTCGTGACGATGATAACGACGATTTTTGTTGCAACCGTAGTAGAATTTTGCTACTACCACTGAAGTTTTTTGCTACATCCATGTAAGCGGAGTTGCGACCTCACGAAAGACGGCGACGCAACCATAGTAGAATTTTGCTTCTACCGGTGAAGTTTTTTGCTACATCCATGTAAGGTGGAGTTGCGACCTCGTGAAAGACGGCGACGGTGGTTGATTTTTCCTGCAATCGTAGTTTAGTTTTGCCAGCACGGGTGAAGTTTTTTTGCTACATCCATTCAAAACGGCGTTGATTGACTAACGGCTGCAGTCGACATAATTTCCTGCAGCGAGCATCAATGGCGAGGGGCGGCGGCCGAGCTACAACCGTCGCCGTCACGAGCTGCAACGCAGGTGGAGTTGTTGCATGGGAACTGGCGACGAGGACAGCTGGCGAGGGCGGGGACCGGCGATGAGGACGGCCGGCGAGGGCGGGGTCCGGCAACGACGAGGAAGACCGGCGAGGGTGGGAACCAACGACCACCGGAGGGGACAGGAGGCGCCGCGCCGCGCTCCCTCGGATGGGACATGCGGATCCAACCAACTCCCCGAGGAAGAAGAGAGCTGAGGCGATTCGTTTTTTTTTGTTGTTGCTTGGATCCAACAACTGCGTGGCTCAAATCGAACGGCCCGGGCTGGCCCGGCCGAAACTTTCGGCCGGCGCGCCAGCGCCTATAAGCGAGCGGTCCAGTCAACCAGTTAACTGCACCAACCATTGAATTTTTCGAAGAGAGAAAAATGAGAAAAAATAGCGAAAAAAACCATGAATTCAAAATGTTCATGGAATTTCAAAAAAATACAACATACAAAAAGTTAATAGATTTGACAAAAAAAATCATTGAATCAGAAACAAGTTCATTGAATCTGTAAGAAAGTTCACGAAACTCTAATAAAGTTCATCAGATTTCAAAAGAATTTCATGAAATTTGGACAAAAATCATTGAATAGGATTTTTTTCAGAAAACCTAAAAAAAGTTCATCAAATTTGAAAATCTAATCATCAAAACTGAAAAAAGGCGTTGAGTTGAAAAAAAAGTTCATTGATTTTAAAAAAGTTCACGAATTTGAAAATGTCCGTATAATTTCCAAAATTGAAAAAATAAATAAAAAGGTAAAGGAGGAAAATTAAATAATAGAACGAAAAAAAGAAAGAAAAACGATCCAGAACAAACCACAGCAGAATATGACAAATGAGAAAAAAAATGGTCTGGGAGCTTCCACAAGCTTCTCAAAACCGGAGCAGAATTCACATTGCGCTCTAGAAATAGGCAGGCCCATCTCCCGCGATGTGCGTGGGAGGGGATGTGCGCCATTTGGGAGGAGCCCCTAGCTGATACTCGTGGGCGCAAAAATATGAGCTTCCGCTAGGACGCAATCTAAATGGACCGGCCCATTCCCTGGTGCCGCAGCGAGGCAGTACTAAAAATCCGAAAAAACTACGCTGTGTCAAGGATTCAAACTCACAATCCTACGACAGATTGCTAGGGATCCTTACCACTTGAGCTACTGCGTTATAACGATTAGTATACTGTGTGCATACTTTAAGAACTAAATGTAGTGGCAGTCCCAAAAAACAAAAATCTTCAACCATTGAACACTTTTAGTATACATTGAACATTTTCGTAATATACAATGAACATTTCTTAAATACACATTGAACCTTTTCTGATCTACGCTGAACAATTTGAAAAAAACATATTGAACCTCTTTGTGACATACGCTGAAAATTTTGAAAATACATATTCAACATTTTTGTGACATACACTAAATAATTTGAAAATACACATTGAATTTTTTAAAATAAGCTGAATATTTTTTAAATACACAATGAATATTTTCTTAATGTGCGGTGAACCTTTTGTTAAATATATGATGAACATTTTGTAATACACGGTGAACTCTTATATAATACACAGAAATAGAAGAAAAGTAAAAATAGATATAAGAAACACAAACTGTTTATCATGCCAAAGTATTAATGCAAGAATACATGATAAAACATTTCCTTCAATTATTAATGGACAGAGAAGGAAAAAAGAAAGAAAGAGAAAGATAAAACCAGAACGAAAAATAAACAGAAAGAACATGAAAGAACCAGAAAGGTAAATCAAAACAAAAAGGCAACAGAAGAAAACACAACAAAACCACTGAAAACCAGACAAAACATTGAGGAAATCGAAAGCAAAAAAATACAGAAGAAAAAAACACAGTAAACAGCGCAGGAAACAACAGCGGTGGAACAAAAATCGATTTTTTTTGTGCGTACGTGGGCCGGCCGAACCGGACGCTCGGCTCAGCGAAGGCTCAAACTTCTGACGCAACGAGCGTCAAATATGGTCTGCCAACTGAGGGCACCGTAACCGCTCCAAAAAAAAACTTGAGGACGCCTATAGGAGGCATTTCGATTTGGATTTCAAATCTTTATCTTTACCTAATAATAAAGCAACTTGGGTTTCTGATTGTCCGCCATGGCATTTTTCAGAAAAGTCTTTCTATTTCAGAGAATTCAACCCGCAGTTCTGTTTTAAGTTAAAACGAATCTTTTTTCGTATTTTACACAAAAGTTTCTGTGTTTTCTTGGAATCAACCCGCAGTCTGGATTTAAGTCACACCCGAACCGTTATTTTACATTTTTCAAACCCCCCCCCCCCCCCGGATGTTTTAGGTAATTCATCCGCGGATCATATTTAAGTTAAACAAATGCTTTTTTAAATCATCCATATCTTTTAAACCGTAACTCCGATTTAAACATGTTATATATGAAATTTGATTAGAAAAATATGTAGAATATGAATATGAGATTATTTTTACCTATTAAATAATTTTAGATATTATTTTGGAATATATTTAAATCAAACAAATCATTTTCTAAATTATCCGTATCTTTTAAACCGTAACTTTGATTTAAAAATATTATTTATGAAATTTTATTATAAAAATGTGTGGAATCTAAATATGATGTTAATTTTACCTGTTAATTTTAAAAAATATTGTTTTGGAAGCAAACCTATAATTTGTAGCGCAAGATCCAATTTTTTTTTCGTACTGGCGGCGATCCGGATTGCAAATAAACATCCCACTATAACCATACAGGGAAAAGAAAATATCGATAACTACACATGCATACCTCTGAAAAATGTCGGAGGACAAAACAACAGATTTCTCATTGCGAGAGTGAGAGAGAGCGAGAGAGAGAGGGAGAGGGAGAGGGAGGAGAGAGGGGGAGAGAAATACTTAGGATTAACCATATTCAAATACGTTTTTTGTTGTTTTCTGTGAACACCGAGGCCATCGCCGGCGAGGGTAAGAAGGAGGATAAGCGGCAACACAAATATGATGCCTCGCAAAAATAAAGGAGATGAACCTATTGTGGTCTTGAGTGATGGTTGTTGGGTTAAGAGCGTGTGTTATATTTTCTCTCCCGTTGCAACGCACGGACTCTTTTGCTAGTAAAAAAGAAAAAGATTCCTGCGCCCAAATGGCAAGCGAGACATAGGGCCCCAACTGCCTGGATTGAGTGCCACAACTATTTCTTGCCCGGACCGAGAAGTAACTTGTTATCCTCTTGGCACGATTGAGGTTCCAGCCCAGTACTGTAACGACTCTGTGTCAGGCACTTATCTTTTGCTAAAAAAATTAACTAGACTTTTATCTTTTCTTATTTCTGATTTTTCTGGACTGGTGTTCACCACTTGCACTCGCTTTCTTTGCCTTTTTCTTTTTTCTCATTAGTTATTGTTATTATTTTTTATGTTCAGTTTTTTTCCAACACAAGTCTACTTCGTTTATACATATGGTATATTTTTCGTATGTAGCAAGAACTTTTTTATACACAATGAAATTTTTCTAAATACATAAATAAAACACTTTTATATTATATGTTTAATTGTCTACTTTTTTCAAACACATTGTAGGTTTCTTGTAATCATTTAAAACATTTTTTCCACATGTTTGACAAATATCAAATACATGATTAATATTTTCTTAAAATACATTTTTGAACATTTTTTTGAATGTGTGTTAAATATTTTTCAAATGCACATTGAAACATTTTTGTTCAATGGTATGAAATCTTTTTTTGACAATGTGAATATTGTATTACGTTGTACATAACATTTTTTAAATGTCGCAAACACAATGCGTGAACATTTTTTAAGTAACCTGTCCCTTTTTTGAAAGGTATGAAACTTTTTCTTGAATTACGCAAATATGTTTTTTATTTTTAAAAAAATATTTAAATATCTCATGTACATTTTTAAATGAGCATTTTTAAAACGTCGTGAACATTCATTTTAACAGTACAAAAAAATTACACCATGTTAGCATTTTATGAATTCATGGTTTTTATATTTTATAGCAAATTTAATTTCTTGGTGTATATGTATTTAGATTATTTTTTTTAAATATGAAAGAACGAACTAAGCCACTTGGGTCGACCCAGTAGTAGCAACTGGGAGGGCGCCTTGATATGACCTCCTCTGATCTCAGAACACGCAATACGTAGTTGCTCCCTGGATTGAGCGACCTAGTATAGGAGCGGCAATGCTACACGCACGGGCTGGATTTTACGGATTCAATGGGCTGTGCTTATGTGGCAGTTTCTGATTTGAGATGAGAAGGGAGGTGGGGCCCACCCATGAAAATCGGGGGTGGGGGGGGGGGGAGGGGTTAATTAGCTTGAGTATCCCGTGAGAGGCCCGTAATCTTCCGTGTGTC
This sequence comes from Aegilops umbellulata, assembly GCA_032464435.1. Lineage (NCBI taxonomy): Eukaryota > Viridiplantae > Streptophyta > Magnoliopsida > Poales > Poaceae > Aegilops > Aegilops umbellulata. The sequence continues at coordinate 297,238,027 of CP136060.1, forward strand.
TAGGATTATTGGTATAGGAGGGGAGGTACTATATGTCACTTGCTGCGTCGAATTGTTGAGAAAATACACAAGTACGTAGGGCGCTTGCCTATAGCGTCCCCGGTTTTTTGGTTACGACTTGGGTTCTTGTTGTGACCCGGTTTTCCTATAGCTACTCTTCCTATAGTGACATTGTTGCGAGCTCATTTTTTTTCTGAAGAGCGCCGGTTTTCCAATACCGAACGTTCATTTCCTGTAGTGACATTGTACCAGACCAATTTTTTTAGCAGCACTATTGTGAGCAGGTTCCTGTAGCGACCCCACACTACAGCGGCTTACTGTATAACAAGCGGTTCAAAAAGTTGTGAAATATGGGGAAAATAATGAAAGTGCCAACATTTTCAAGTTTGTGAGCACTTTATGAAAACATGAGCAATTTTTTAATATATTGATCAAATTTAATATTGTGATTTTCTTCAAAAAAACAATTTAGAAATACCGGTGTATTTTAAAATTTTCAAACATTTCTCAAAAAAACTTGAACAATATCCAAAATTCCGAACATTTGTTGGACAGGCAAACAAGTTTTATGTTTTTTAACGTTTTACAAAAATGTGAACATTTCTTAAAATTGTGAATTTTGTTTGAAAAGCGTGAACAACTTTTAGAAAACAGGATTTTTTAAAAAAAAATTCCATTTTTTTTCAAAGGGCAAACATGTTTTGAAATTCTGAACCTTTTTCTGAAGATTTTTTTCATTTTTTTTGAAATGTTTGAATTTGTGACAAAAAACCCAAAAAGAAACAAAACAAATGGAAACCCCCAAAAAATGGTTCATGAAACTTTTAGAATGTTGCCAAAACCGATCAGAACCTTCCCAAAAACCAAGTGGCCCATTTAGCAAATTTTTCATATTTTTACCTCATAAGCAAACTTGTGCCACATTTTACCCTCTTTACTGATAGGTTACTTAAATGGGATAAAATGTGGCACACGTTTGCTTAAATTACGTAAAATGTGAAGAAAGAAAATTTGCTAAACGAGGTAATTGCTTTCACAAACGTCTTAGAGGTAAAAAACAAAATTAACTCTTTTCTAAGTATGAGCAATCTAGCTACCATAATTTGTAAGGGCATCTTCAACGCCGACCCACAAACTTCCCACAACCGTCTGGATCGTGCTGTCCGGACCATGGAAAACATCCAACGCCGACCTGTATCGGTCCGCGAAGCGGTCCAGACGTGATTTCTCACGCAAACCAGAGACAAACGTGGGGAGGGGGATTGCGGGAGTCCGAACACGTGAAATGTTGCTCTCCGCCCCTGGCCCACCCAAAAGGAAGGCTAAGCCCGCGCTTTTGTAGCAATCCACACTGTTTTCGCGCCAAAATCCCCCACTCGCTTCTTCCACTCTCCGCCGCTCTTCACCCAATTCCCGCTCTTTGCTCCCACCCTCTCCTTCCCTCCGCCTCCGATGCATCGATCCGTTGGAGAACTTGTCGGAGATGGAGCCGACGGTGGTGCCAGAGGATCCGAGCATCACACTTGCCCGGAAGATCAGCTCGGAGACGCGACAAAATCGCCGCATCAAAGCGAAGGCCGCAAAGGAGGAGAAGCTGAAGAAGTGTCTGGTCGCCGGTGGGCCTGGCAGTGGGATGGGCGTTGTGGGAGTGGCGGACGCCGCCAGACGGGTGCGCCAATAGTATAGACGACGCCATGACCTGAGCCTTACAAGCCTCCGTACTACTACGCCGCCAAGGAGCTCGATGTTAATGCGTCACCGCTCTTCTCTGAGTATTCTTCGCCCTCGCTCGTCCGGACGAGGACGGCGGGCGGAGAGCAGATGGGTGCCTGCGCGCTGTTTGCTGCAATGCCGAGAGCGGGGGAGCCAGCGTACGACGCGGATAAGGAGATGCTCGATATCATCCAGGACGGTGACAAGGGGGGAGGAGGGGTCTGTGAGGACGGGCAGCTGGAAGACTCGGATCCCACCCAGTCTGCTAACTACTAGTAGCAGCAGTCCTACTTTCAAATGGCCATGCAATAGTCTTACACCCAGACCGGCGATGGCACACAGCAACAATAGCATTGGGCCGCCGGAGAGCAGCATTCAGAAGGGGGGGGGGAGGAGGAGGAGGAGGACGACGATGATTTGGATGATGCAGTCGGCGATCCGAAGAAGAAGTGTAGAGGAGACATCTTCAACGTGCGGGAGGACGAGCTGTTATGCGACGCATGGTTGGCCAGTAGCCTCGATCCGGTCCATGGCACGGAGCAAAAGGGCACAACCTTTTGGAGGAACATTCACATATGGTTCCATGAGCACAAGCATTTCGCGCCCTACTCCGAAGCGTTGATCTGCAACCGTGAGTGGAAGTCCCTCAACCATCGATGATACATCAGCCAAGAGGCCATCTTCAAGTATTGCGGGCACTTGAAGCATCTCATCGCATGGTGGCCTAGCGGTGCACAAATCACCGAGCAAGTAAGTTGATCACTAGCTGGATATGCTTTAGTTTTGTTAGTCACTAGTCGGACATGCTTTAGTTTTGTTGATCACTAGCCGAATATGTATTGTTTCACTTTGTAGCCTACTCATGCTTGTGTGGTGTACAAGAAGTTGGAGAAGAAGTCCTTCACCTACATGTGTTGTTGGTTGAAGTTGAATGGGCAGCCGAAGTGGAACCTTTTCATTGCCAAGACCTCCGCCCAAGCCAACGAGGTAGAAACCGATGACCCTACCGACCCAGTCCAAGAACCTTCGAAGAAGATTAGAAGAAATCTGTGGGGCAAGAAGTGGGAGGAGGAGAGGGCGAATCGGGAAGGTGCGGCGGCCAAGCTAACAGAGAGGTTTGAGGAGATCTTGGCGGAGAAGGAAGAGGCATGCGTGAGGCGCTCGGACATCAAGGAGGAGAGGAAGGCCGAGAGGTTCAAGCAGTTGATGGAGGTGACAGAGAACAAGATCAAGCTCCAAGAGAGGAGGACCATGATCGAATAGAGGAAGGCGGCACTCGAAGAGAAGAAGGCCACGCTCGAGGAGAAGAAGGCCACGCTCGAGGAAAAGAGAGTGAAGATCGCCACCAATGCGGAGGATGCCAAGATGTTGGCCTTGAGTATGACTCTTTTGGATGCCAACACTGGAATTATTGCAATCTGTCCGCTACCAGATGCTGGAGTGGCAGAAAGATGAGTTGGCGGCGGCGGAAGAGGAGGGTGCGGTGGAGGCGGAGGTGGACGCCGATGCAGAGGCTGCCTACGCGGCGGCGACGACACCTCCTTGATCGGAAAGCATCTTGATGGGATGATCGGTCCGGCAGGACAGAAATGCACGGACTGCCGGACTGATATTCTTTTGAATTCGGGCATGTAAAAAAATATGCATATTTACCTCCTTTTGGTTGTGATCGGGGATGCGATCGGGCGCGAGTGTGATCCGGTGCGTTGTGTGGATCGGTGTAAATTTAAATTTGAATTTGCTGGCAGATATATATAGACTACGGTTGGATGGCGTCCTACTGCATCTGTATCCATGAACTGATCCTCTGTTTGCGGACGGATGCGGGGGAAAATTCACGGATTGTTGAAGATGAGCTAAACCACTGCTATGATTGAGCGAAATGTATTCACGCAGGCACAAGTTGGCCCGGCAGCTGCGGATCTCAGGAACATGATCCGAGCAGACCTTTCTAAAAAAACCGAGCAGACAGGGTAATCTTGAGCATGTGACCAAGATCGATGGCATGCAGCATGCGGCTGTTCGTGCTGTCGTTGGATCCATGCATCCCCTGATTCCCATGGACGTCGCGGTACAAGGCATTTCATTTTCGCTTGCCACTTTCATTCTCTCTTACTCAGACTACTACCATCACACAGATCAGCTGTTCGTGACCTAACATTGCATACTCTCTTGGCTGCTTCTGCGCTCTGCCAAAAGCTTCGTTCAGCGTGGCATATTTCCCTCGCCCCACGGCATATCCTCCGCCGGATCCATCGTCGTGTCCTGTCAAGCTGCTCACAAATTATTAACTTGCGTAATTTGCATTATCCGAAAGAGCTGCCCCCTGCATAGAAAGAACTCGTGGAGAAGGTTCGGCTCTGCTGAGCAGATTTTGAGTATGATATCGTTGTCAGTAGCAGATGAATGGCCGGGATCCTGTTTTTCGGTCGTTCGAATATTTAGAGTTGTGTAAGGGGCAACCCGCGAATTTCCTTCTGCATCCGTCCATGAACACGGATGTGGAAGGACATCCATATACATCCGGCCAACAATTCGAACCAACTTATGAAATTTGATTAAATCAGGTGGATTTCATTCAAGTTCAAATATAATTTACATAAAAAGATCGTCGATATTTCGACCGTTTTACTAAAAACAAGAAAACAAATCTAAACGCTATACCGGACGACCACCTCGTACGCGCGGCCGCCCTGCCCTGCCGCACCGCCGTCGTTGTGGTCCCTCCAACGGCGGTACGGAAGCCGGAGGGCCACGGCAGCCTTGTCCGGCGGCTGCCATCAGCTCGCGGAGTAGCCGCTCCGCCTCCTGCTGCGCCGCGCGGAATGCCGTCGTGGCCACTGCCGACGTGGCCTTCGGAGTCCTGGCGGCAGCCTTGCCGCGGTAGGCATTGGCGGAGCAGTTGCTAAGTGATCACTCTTCGCCAATCTCGGCGAGCTCGTCGTCAAGGAGGCGGCAACGCCTGGCGGCCGTCTCCGTGGTGGTCACGTAGCGATCGAGCGCCCACACGGCGACGAGGTCTGGGTCGTTGCGGACCCAGTCCGACGCCACGTCACTCTTGATGAACGCGGAGCAGCGACTGGCATTGCGTCGGTCGTACCGCTCGTGCTGCCAAGCCGCGCGCTCCGCCTCAGACACGACGGCCCTCAAGCCTGAGGGACCGCCGAAGTAGTGGAGGAGGCGGCCTTGTGCCTTCTTGATCGCAGGCGGCTTCTCCTCCTTCACGACGAGGCGGTGGTGGCACTATGGCGACAACGACGCGTCGATGCGGCCGTACCGGCTGCATGGTGGGGGCGCAAGCTCATCCTTTACGGCGTCCGATCTGGACGTCGTGGTGGTGCGGGGGGCGAGACCGGCTCCTCCTTCACGCGGCGTCCGATCTGGACGCCGCGGTTGTGCTGGGGCGAGTCCGACTACTCCTTCATCGGCAGGTGTGTGGATGCCGGCTCAGTCTTGACGTGGTGGCGCGGCGGGGAGACCGACTCCTCCTTCACGTGCTCCGGCGATGGCAGCGACGGCCCCATGTCATGGAGCGACCGCTCCGTCATGAACTCGATCTGACGAACAAAATCTTCGTCCGTCAGAGCGGCCTCCTTGAGGAGTTGGGGCCCTGCTGCGGCAACGCCTGGTCCTCCTCATCACCGGGGGAGATGACGACCTCCTCCTTGATGGAGGAGTCGGCCACCGTGGACACTGACGGGTCCGCAGAGCGTCTGCGGCGGCGCCAAGAACCGCCGGAGGAGGAGCTTCTACGTACTCCGCCTGCCGATCCGGAGCACCAAGACTTCGGCATTCCTTGGGTCGAAGAGCGGGAGGGAGGGGCTCGGGCATGGAGACGGGGGAGGGGAGGGGGCTGGTGCTTGGGGAGCGGGGGTGGTGCATTTCTGTGCAACTTCGCCGCACGGCTTAAATAGCTGCAGCGAGGCCCAAGCGAAGGATCGGTCAGCGCCGGAGTTGGTTCCTTGGGAACCTGCGTCCGCATTGAAGCGACAGCTGTCGAGAGGTCGCGTCGATCAGCGCCGCCCTCCCTCCCTCCCTGGTCACATCGCGACATCAAAGGCGGCCTCCGCGTGCTCTGGGCCGCATGAATGCGGTGCGATAAGCGGCCCGTGCATCGAAAGAAAAGCGCGGGAGGGGCGGGTGAGATTTTTTTGGTGGGCCAGGGCAGTCAGAAGCGGGCTTGGGATCGGTCCGGACTACCGCGAACCACCCCCGCGTTTGTCTCCTGTTTGCGGGAGAAATCGCGTCCGGACCGCCCCGTAAATTAATACAGGTCAACGTTGGAAGTTTCCGTGGTCCGGACAGTTGCGGAAGGTTTATGGATTTGCCTTAGAGATGCCCTAGTGTTATTTATTCTTGTTGTTTTCCCTCCATGAATGTGGCATTTTAGAGTCCGATCTCTAGTCAATAATTGTCAAGTTCCACGATGAGTTTTGTTAGTTCACTATTCACTTTATTTCAGCTACAAACTGAAAGCCGATCAACTTATAACATGCTATCTTTGTTCTAAGAAAAAAAATCATGGTCTTCAACGTTTTCCTAAGAGGTGACGAGGTGGGCGACCAAACAATCCTAGCTGCCACCCATCGTCTACCCCCGTAGCAACCAGGTCGCGTTGCCGGGCAAAGCCTGCGCGGCACGGCGGCGGTGGCAGGGAGGTCTGGATGAGGGGGCCTGCCATGGAGGCGCTAGAGGGTTGTTGTGGGACGGCGAAGGGTGATGTGTGCTCGAGTGGCGGCCTTGGTCAGGCGGTGCGCGCAATGGCGGCGTTGGCAGCGGACAAAGGGATCTAGTGTGGAGATCTTCACTGATGGTTTGGCCTCGCTTGATCATTGGAGAGCGCGTCAGTGCATGGTTCTGGACGGTGGCGAGATCGACATCAGATCCGGACCTGTCGTACATCGGCATGGGTGCTTTTTTAGGTTTTTTTAAATAGTCTTTGTGTTTGTTGTGTCCGCGAAGCGGCGGCGTTGCCCTGGGTAGGAATAATGGTCCTTCCCTCCGTATCTTTGTTTTGTTGGTGTGTTTTTCGCCGGTAGAGGGTGTGTGGAGTTGTGTCTCCGACAAGTCTTTCAGGATCTGGTTAGTTTAGGTTTTCGGTGGACCAGTTTGGATTCGGTCGGCTTTCGTGGTCTTTGAAGCATCTAGAGGCCCTTATCGGTGATTTTTCTCTACAGCGGCGATTTGCTTCGCAGGTTGCGGTTTCCGAAGTCTCCTTGTCTGGACCGATGACTTCTTGGTGTTGCTTCTACAAGCTTGTGGGTTTCAAAAAGGTTGCTTTGCCGAAGCAGAGTCCCAGAGGTGGAGGAGGGCTTTGCGCATGGTGCTTCGCCGGTGAATCGAGGAAGAAGAAGACTTCGACACTCCCAAGATTTTGAATATATTTTTATTTTTCTGTAAGATGTGTTTGTAAGAAACTGTCATAGTTATTAATATATGGCATTAGGGCATCTCCAATGAGGACCCTCAAACCGCTCGCATCCGTCCGGACCGAGCCGTCCGAACTCATTTTGCCATCCAACGTGGTACCCATCAATCCGCGGATCGGTCCGGGCGTCTGTTTTTTGGCAAACCGGAGGCAAACTAGGGGAGGGGGCTTTGCGGGAGTTCGGACCACCACCATGCAGGATTCAAACACCACTGGCCCACTCAAACCACCCTTCCGGTAAACTTTTCTTCCACTCTGCCCCTCTCCCCCTCCTCGGCCGACGTCACTGCTATACCTCTTCGCCCTCCGCCCAGGCATGACAGAACGTCAGCAGACCCCACGAACGCGTGTGTCCTCATTAAACTATTTCACAGTCTACCCAGGATCCCACCGCCCCAGCCAACGACGTCCATGGCAGACACCATGCCTGTCAAGTGTTTGATCAAATGCAATTGAGCTTATTTGTGGAACTTTCTGATGTTTTCTAGAGTAAAGCACGATGGTCGGGTACTCGGTGATTGAGGTTGAGTTGATGTGTGATGTGTGATTGGTCGTATCTGCGACTCTGTAGGCAGGAACTCAAGGGGCTCGATCTTTTGGCGGCTGTAGGATCGAGAAGATAGGTCTAGAGCGGGGGTGAATAGACTCTTGACAAACCAAAGGTGCAATTTTTAGTTTTCTTGAAGTTTAGGCAGATTTTGGCACTAGTTAAGATACAACCAGCACTTTCTACACATGCATATCTAGAGATAGAGCAGCGGAAATAGTACAACATGCAAATGTGCAGAAAGTAAAGGGGTAGAGATGGGATGATCAAACACAATGAAGACACAGTGGTTTTTGGCGTGGTACCGATAGGTGGTGCTACCATACGTCCACGTTGATGGAGACTTCAACCCACAGAGGGTAATGGCTGCGTGAGTCCACGGGGGGCTCCACTCATGAAGGGTTCACGAAGGACTAGCCTCACTCAGGGTAGATCTTCACGAAGTAGGCAATCTCCTTGCCCTTACAAACTCCTTGGTTCAAATCCACAAGATCTTGGAGGCTCTCCCAAGTGACACCTAACCAATATAGGAGACACCACTCTCCAAAAGGTAATAGATGTTGATGATGAACTCCTTGCTCTTGTGCTTCAAAACATAGTCTCCTCAACACTCAATCACTCTCTCATAGATTTGGCCAGGGTAGGAGAATGATTGGAGTGGAAAGCAACTTGGGGAGGCTAGAAATCAAGGTTCAAATTGATTGTATTGGAATCTCTTGATCTCAACACAAGAATAGGTGGTTATCTCTCGGAAATGAATGGTGGAAGTGTAGTTTCATTCTGATGACTCTCTTGAGAGTAAGTGGGGGTGGAGGGGTATAAATAGCCTTCACCAAGAATCCAACCGTTACAACCTTTTGACTCAATTCAGTGACACCAAAATGAAAATCTCTGTGAGACTAACCTGTGTAAAAGATTCGCACGTTGGGCGTCTCGGTGAGACTGGATGCAACAACTCGGTGGGACCGATGTGCAATGACCTAAGTGAGACCTCGTTTCGGTAATTCTGATCAAACCAACTCGACAATTTCGAAATGGAATGGAAGGGTTACAGAAACTTGGTCACCTCATTTCAATGGGACCAAACGTCATCTCGATAGAACCTATTTGTTAGGGTTTGTATGTGGCCCTATCTAGGATCAATTCGGTGGGTCCGGATGTGGAGATTTCGGTGGGATCGAGCTTGACTTTTAGGGTTTGGACATATAGGATTTGGAAAAGGTGGTTGAGGGTTTTTGGAGCAATATCATCAAGCACTTGAGCAATTGAGTCATGGTCAAAACCTCATTCCCTTTTAAGAGCATCTCTAGTAGACCCCTTAAAATCACGACCCGTATAAGTGTTTTACGGGCTGAGGAAAACGCACTATAAGGGTCGATTTTAGTTGCGACCGAGCAGAACCCGTAAAAAAGAATATTCTCTAAATATTCCATCTTCTTCCTCACACCCTTCCCGTCTCGACCTCCGCCCCCTTGGCGTGTGCGCGTCCTGCATCCACGACCATCTCCTCGTGCTCGCCACCGAGCGCGACCGGGCAGGGGCCAACAGCAGTGCCGACTGCATCAGTAGATGGCCGCGGCGCACGGGCGGAGGCCAAGGCCACCGGGCAACGCGGGCGGCGGTCGAACTCCTTCGTTCGCTAGAGAGCTAGCTAGATGCGCATTGATTGAGCTTCTAGCTAGTTAGCTGATCCGTTCGAATTGATTCAGCTAGCTAGCTCCTCTGTCGAGAGAGCCGCAGGCCGGAGCGGCGGATGGCTGGCAGGCTCAGTGGATGACCGGCAGGCGCGGCGGATGGCTGGCGAGCGCGGAAGTCGAGGCAGGCGCAGCGGCCGGGGCGGGCGCCGGTGGCCGGGGACGGGCGGATGAGAGCAAGCCATGAAGTTTCCGATGACAGTTGGAATCCCGCCAACCGTCTTCCGCGTATACATGGCGTCCTCGGGTTGGCTCTGAAATTCTTATTTTCACGGGTTTGGCGGGGATGTTTTCTGCGCCCCTTAAAAAAATTTACAGGTCAGAGTGTTTTACGGGTTCTATTCGTGTCATTTTTTTCGCCGAAAACTGTAAACTGTCGGTTATTTTACAGTTTCGTGTGTTTTAAGGGGTCTGCTAGAGATGCTCTAATAGTATTGGATTTCCTATGGACTAAATGTGATCTTGGACTAGTTAACCAAAAATGTAGAGTCTTGAAGCTTGTGCCAATCCATGTCCTTAGCATTTTGAAGGGTCCCACAATCTCATGTTCTTGCCATGCCAATGTTGAAATTTTCTGAAACACACTAGATGAAAATATTAGTCCAACAGTATGTATGTTGACATGAATTACCAAAACCACCAAGGGAGCAAATGTGCTTTCAGCGGCGTGTGCATGCTTTGTTTCATGCTCGAAAGAACTTTGCACCCTACGACATGGACGTCATCCACCAACGCAATGTGAAGTCGACACCAAATTGATGGTACACTATCTGCAACTCCGTCATGAAGTGTTGCGGTGCGGTTGCATGAGTGGAGACAATGTGGCCATCGGACTCGTCAACCATGATGATCGTAAGTTTTGCTTTCTGTTGCTCTACATGTTGGTTAATTCATTCATTCACTCAATGTTGCTCTACAATTGTATAGCCTACAAGCGCCGCCGTGATGTACTACAGGGCCGAGGGCAGGATATTCAATCACATACGTTGTTAGGTGAAGCTCAAGGGCCATCATGTGTGGAACGATATGTGTTAGCTCTGATTCTAATATTGTCGAATTTGGAACCGGTGAATTCGAAAAACCTATTGAACATCTGGTTATCTCGTATGTAATACTTAAATTTGAACTAATGTTATACTAGGTTAGAAGAAAAAACAAAGGTGAAATTTATAGGGGACGAGGTTGGATGGCCGGCTCTCACATCACTTTCTGCAGACCGGTCCATTAACGGATACCGTTTCCATTTTGGGGGTCGGCGTTGGAGATGTCATTAGGCCTTTTCGCAAAAAAAAAATCAATTCCATATCGACTTGACTTGAAAATTACTAAGTAACTATATTTGGATGAGTGGTAGTAATAGCCCCTAGGATTGTAGGATTCTTTTTCAGGGACTTTCAAGTTTGAAAATAACCACAACACTTTTCATCATCAGAGACTGGCATGGACCTACATGTCAGTGAGACATATTTTGAAACAAAGCCCAAGGAAGATGTATATTTCATATTGCATAAATTTATTACTCCTTCTAGACTTTTTTGTAACACTCCTTCCAATTTTTTTACTTGGCCCAAATTTTGACTGCATGCAAGATGTTACCACAAGGGCTCCATACTATTAGTAATCTCGCGTAATGGGAAGATAATTGTTTTTGGTAAAAGTTCAAAACTTTTTAAGGCTAGTAATGCAAAAAAAAAACTTCACCAAGGTATCAAAGTTGTAATTTTTTTTGTCGAAACATTTTTTCTCTCCAATCCAACTTTTAAAGCCAGTGGCTAGTAAGTTATCAAAAGGTCGACTACAACCAGGTTTGCTATCATTTTCAAAAGGTTTTCCAAATATCCCCAAACTCTGTGCTAATTTGTTGATATTCTTTAGTAACAAAACAACTATAGTGCAGTTGTTAAAAAATAAATTTAGCGTTTTCTTTTCGAGGGAAGATGACGGCGCATCATGGGGTGACTAGTGAGGGAAGGATGACCCCTAGTTCATGAAATAATCCCGCGATAGTGGACAAAGAGCCTACGAAGCCGATGGTGAAACGTGTAGCTAATATAGCAAGACATAGAGGGACGCAAATTATCTGAGCTCGAGCTCAAATGAGCTCGGATGTGCAGTAAATTGAGAAAAAATGGATAATTTCAAAAAAAATATGAAATGGTTTTTATGGTAAACTTTAACAAATGTTCTAAGTGCTTGCAACTTTTCATGATGAGATCACATTCGTGGAAGGCGTGACAATACAAACAAAATCGATGCTCCAAAAATGCTACTTTCAAAGCATTTTGGAGCATTGTTTTTGTTTTTTTGCCACGCCTTCCATGAATATGATCTCATGAAAATTGCAAACACTAAGATTTTTTTTGCAAAATTTACCACAAAAAAGGACCTTTTTAAACAAAGTTTCAATTTTTTGTTTTTAGTGTTCATCCGAGCTCAAGCTCAGAAGGATACTTTCGGATATAGAGGGGTTCTTCATAACAATTAAAGCACATCTAGATGTGCCATAAGTATAGCAACAGTGCTATACACACGACGCAACTTGGACGATTTGTGCACGACTCACCTGGTCAAGCCCTTGATACCTGCACGAAAAGTGCAGCAGAGCATCTGATTTGCATCGGGCACAAATCGTCCCATGAAGCATCGTCTGCACAGTAGTTTCATAAGTATTGCACATCTAATTCTTATAACATTGGTCTTATGTGAAGATTCATGTGGGTATTTTTTATTTTTATTTTTATGTCTGATTGAATCACTTAGATTTGCAATAACTAATGCACATCTAAATGTGCCCAACTGAAGATGATTTACAACATGGATGAGCGGGGGCACACATTCATGCAACCGCATGATTGCGCCAAAATTCAGAGGCTTGTTTTTCATTTGGACTTAATTACTCCATGCATGCAACTTTTGATACAAATTTTGGCAAAGAGTGCATGCCCCACCTCCCATGTTTTTTACTTATAAATTTGAATCTATTATATTTTTTGAAAACGGAAGTCCAATTCATATTTCATTTGCATATTCATGTTCCCTTGGACGAGGGCTTTGAAACAAGACCATTTTTAAATATGTTTTGACAAGTATTAAAAACTTCACCAAGTTTCAAGTATTTAAACTTGGTAGGACCGAATGATAAATTCACCAAGTTTCAAGTACTAAAACTTGATAGGAACGAATGATAAATTCATCAAGTTTCAAAAACTAAAAATTCAAACTAAAAGCCCTAAACGCCTAAACCCTAAGGCCCTAAGCCATAGCCCCTAAACCCTAAGGCCCGACCCCTAAACCCTAAACCCTAAAATCAAATAGAACTTGGTGAAAACTTGATATCACGACTATCAAGTTTTAATATTTGAAACTTGGTAAAAAATTGAAAGTTGTCATGATGTATTCAAAATTAGCCAGTTTGAAAGTACTCACCACAACTAACATAAATATGCAATCGAAACTTAATTTGAACTTTTAGCTCAAAAGATATACTAGTTTCAAATTTAAAGATGAAATGAAAAAGTATGGGACGTGGGGTGGGTGGAGTTGCCAAAAGCTGCCAAAATTTGCATGCATGGACCGCCGTACAACAATTAAAGTATTATGGCATAAGCGAGTTCACCAATCTTAAAGCAAATGAGTGGCTGCACCCCTATCAATTTCCGAGTTTCCATCCATGAAAACGAGGAGAACATGTAAAAAAAATCAGGGAGAATGTCATGTCATGGGCCGGCCCAGGGCGACGGCCCAAAGCGACAAGACGCAACCGAAGGCTGGCAAGGGAATTCGAAGCCCAAGAGAAGGAGAAGCAGAGCACGGCAAGGGAGCGAGCTATATGAAGCGAGAGGAGGAAGACAGAGGCATCAAGCAACAGAAGGATAACCCAACCACTTTGTTCCCCCAATTTGTACCAACCCCAACTGAGAGGGAGAATTCTGCTGTGAGCATAACAATTGGTATCAGGAGTTGATTCGTTCCTCATCGATTCGTGCGTGATCCGTCAGTCCGATTGGGGTGAGCAGCGGATCCATCTGCTGCTGTAATTCCTATCCTTCGGCAGGAACTGCCGTCTCGGGTGGGCGATCTGGCGCCAAAGAAGCAGGGGCCGAGCGCTGTGGAGCTCCAGATTTCGGCGGCGATGGGCACCGTGGAGCAGCAAGGGGTGGAGACGAACACCAAGCTCGACTCCATCTTCAAGCAGCTCAAGGGCGTCACCGCGTGGATGAAGACCATGGACTCGACAGCCAAATCCCTCAGCGAGTCCGCCTCCCTCCTGCAACTCCATGCGGAGGACGCGTCGGCGCGTCTGGATGCGCTGGAAGCGTCGCCCACACCACCTCAAGGTCCAGCCAACAACCGCGTCCCGCCAACCACCGTGGAAGGATGCATGGACGGCGTGGATCGGACCCATGGGCACGGCGGGCATATGCTACATCGGGGGTCAGTTCTCGGGGATCCACGATTCCCCGGACTGCCTCCGGACAACGGTATGCCACCCGCACCCAACCTGTTCGATAGAGAGCCACATACACCACATCGTCCTCACTTTGGTAGCACTCCCAAAACAGATTTCCCCAAGTTTGATGGGACCGATTATCAAGTATGGCTTGATAATTGTGAGTTGTACTTCAAGATTTACAGTGTGTCCGACACGATGAAGGTCAGATTTGCCTCTCTGAATTATGTGGGTAATGCTGCGCTCTGGCTCAAAATGATTCAGAAGCGCCGGGTGTTTGCAACCTGGCAGGAGTTCTGCACTTCAGTTAGAGAGAAATGGGGACACGATAAACACAAATTTTACATGAGACAAATGTTGCTGCTAAGTCAAGTAGGCACAGTAGAGGATTACACAGCAAAATTTGACACACTTAAACATCAAATCCTGTTAGTTGATCCCCATACTCATGAAGTTTTCTTTGTGGAGCGTTACACATCGGGGCTGCGTCCTGATATTCGTGCTGCTGTAGTTTTGCATCGTCCTAAAGACGTCGATACTGCTAGTTGTTTGGCATTGTTGCAGGAAGCGGAGCTGGCACATGATCAAGGCACTTCTTCTGCTTCAACTAAGTCATTCCGCCAACAGCACAAGCAAAGCTCCTATGGGGACAAAACCAAGCATTCCTCGGGTACTGATGATTCACGCAAAATGGCAGAGAAGCTGGAAGCCCTGCGCAACTACAGAAAGGCCAAGAATCTCTGTTTTACCTGTGGTGATCCATGGGCACGAGGGCACAAATGCCCAGACAAGGTGCCTATTCATGTCATGGAAGAATTGCTTAAGGTCTTGCAACTAGACGACCCCCCTGATCCGCAACACCTCTCGGACTCGAGCTCTGACGAGGAAGTGATGTTGATGTCGGCAGCCGCACAACCGGAGACACGAGTTAAACGACGCACTATGCGTCTACACGGCATGATTGGCAAGCGCCGGATACTGATATTGGTCGACTCAGGTGTGAACTGCTCGTTCGTGGATGCCAAACTTGTGGTTGATCTCAGGTTGACACCCCAGGAGATGGCACCAGCACAATATGTAGTGGCGGGAGGATCCACATTGACAAGCTCGCAATGGATTCCTAAGTTGGTGTGGTGGACACAAGGGCATACATTTTAGCAAGATGTTAAGGTATTACCCTTGGGCTGTTATGATCTGATTGTGGGCGCCGATTGGCTGGAGGAGCACAGCCCTATGTCGATACATTGGCGAAACAGAACAATGCGCTTCACGCATGAAGGGAGACGCATATCTCTGTCGGGAATCAAGGACAATGGTGTTGAATGCAAGCAGATTTCACCAAGGAAAATGAGTGGGTTGCTACGCCGAGATGCAGTACAACACGGTATTCAGGTCCGTGCAATTCACCAGGAACAGGAACTGCAAGCCCTGACATCGAGCACTACAGCAACGTCGGTACGGCCCTCGGAAATGGACATGCCACCAGGGGTTGCGGCTCTTATAGTGGAGTTCCAAGATCTGTTCCAAGCACCTTCAGGTTTGCCGCCTCGAAGCCCGCAAGATCACAGGATACCACTGGTCGAAGGAGCCCAGCCTGTTAGTGCTCGGCTGTATCGCTATACACCGCAACAGAAAGATGAGATTCAACGGCAGATTAAAGAGATGCTCAGCCAAGGTTTCATCAGATTGAGCACCAGTCCCTTCGCCTCTCCGGTGCTACTTGTGTGCAAAAAGGATGGCTCCTGGCGTTTTTGCGTCGACTACCGGATGTTGAATGCAATCACGGTCAAAAACAAATACCCCATGCCAATAGTCGATGAGCTCTTGGATGAGTTGGCAGGTGCATGCTGGTTTACAAAGCTGGACATGCTGTCAGGCTATCATCAGATACGTATGGCCGAAGGGAAAGAGTTCAAGACAGCCTTCCGCACCCACCAAGGATTGTATGAGTTTTTTGTTATGTCGTTCGGGGTCACCGGAGGCCCAAGCACTTTTCAAGGAGTGGTCAACTTCACCTTTGATGATCTTTTGTGCAAAGGGGTTCTCCTCTTTATGGACGACATCTTGGTGCACACCAAAACTCTAGAGGAACATATTAAGTTGCTCAAGGAAGTCTTCAGGAAACTATAGGAGCACCAGTTCGTTATCAAAAGATCTAAATGCGTGTTTGCCCAGTAGAAATTGGAGTATCTAGGGCATATTATTGGAGCTGACGGTGTGGCCACAGAGCCATCCAAGGTAGCAGCAGTAGCAGCTTGGCCAATGCCCAACAACTTGAAGCAATTGCGAGGATTCCTCGGGCTCACAGGGTACTACCGCAAATTTATTCAGAATTATGGGATCATCAACCGCCCTCTAATAGAACTGTTAAAGAAGGGGCTCATCTTCCAATGGACACCACAGGCGGACAAGGCATTTACCCTATTGAAACAAGCAATGATCAGCGCACATGTGTTAGCAGTTCCAGATTTCTCCAAGACATTTGTCCTTGAGACAGACGCTTGCAAGGACGGAGTAGGTGCAGTCCTGATGCAACAAGGTCACCCATTAGCATATCTGAGTAAGGCACTCTACCCCAAAAATCAGGCTCTTAGTACATATGAAAAAGAATGCTTTGCATTATTGATGGCAGTGGAAAAGTGGCGCCCGTATCTGCAACATCAACGCTTCATCATCCGCACTGATCACCAGGCATTGCGGCACTTATCTGAGCAACGATTGAGCACGGGCATTCAACATAAAGCGTTTGTGAAGCTGATGGGACTAGATTACACCATCCAGTACAAGAAAGGAGTACATAATGCGGCGGCTGACTCATTATCTCGTCGTCCCCAGTTGGAGCCATTCTTGGCAATCTCTGCTCCGGTACCTGTTTGGTTGGATCAATTGGTCCAGGGTTATGCAGAGGACTCGCAAGCCACGAAACTGTTAACTGAATTGGCCATCTCTTCTGACAACAGCCAAGGATTCACCCTATCGCAAGGTGTTCTCCGTTACAAGGGAC
Organism: Aegilops umbellulata; assembly: GCA_032464435.1. Lineage (NCBI taxonomy): Eukaryota > Viridiplantae > Streptophyta > Magnoliopsida > Poales > Poaceae > Aegilops > Aegilops umbellulata. Next base: position 297,254,863 of record CP136060.1, read on the forward strand.
GAGTGTGGGTTGGAACAAACAAGCTGGCCCAACAACATATCATCAAAAGCATGCATGATAGCGCTGTGGGAGGGCACTCAGGTGTACTAGCAACGTATCAACGGATCAGACGCTTGTTTGCGTGGCCCAGCCTGAATAAAACGGTCACTGATTATGTGAAGCACTGCGAAGTTTGCCAGCGTGCTAAGGTTGAGCATTGTCGCCAGCTGTCGGTGTCAAAACCGGCGGATCTCGGGTAGGGGGTCCCGATCTGTGCGTCAAGGTCGGATGGTAACAGGAGACAAGGGACACTTTATTTTACCCAGGTTCGGGCCCTCTCGATGGAGGTAAAACCCTACTCCTGCTAGATTAATATTGATGATATAGGTAGTACAAGAGTAGATCTACCACGAGATCAAGGAGGCTAAACCCTAGAAGTTAGCCTATGGGTATGATAATGGTTATGATGTGTTCGTCCTACGGACTACAACCCTCCGGTTTATATAGGCACCGGATAGGGTTAGGGTTACACAGAGTCGGTTACATTGGTAGGAGATCTTGAATATCCGCACGCCTAGCTTGCCTTCCACGCCAAGGAAAGAACCTTCCGGACACGGGACGAAGTCTTCAATATTGTATCTTCATAGTCCTGGAGTCCGGCTGAAGATATAGTTCGGCTATCCGAACACCCCCTAATCCAGGACTCCCTCAGTAGCCCCTGAACCAGGCTTCAATGACGACGAGTCCGGCGCGCAAATTGTCTTCGGCATTGCAAGGCGGGTTCCTCCTCCAAATTCTTCAAGAAGATAATAAACACCAAAAAATAGTGTCCGGCTCTGCAAAACAAGTTTCCGCGTATTGCCATATAGAGAATAATACAAACACAAATCAAATCTGCTGACGTATTCCGCAGTGCATCATAACACTGCGACCAAGCCTTCTGTATGGATTATTTTTTGTTGTTCCACCGCAGCACGTTCAACGAGGCGGTTTCCTTGGCACGTCTTGTCGAAGCAGAGATCGTGTGCCCCCTTTAACGGGATTCTCATTAATACGGACGTGGGTAACCCAACCGCGCCATTTACCACGGCGTGTGAGCGGCAAGCGAGTTTTATTAGGTAGGTGGGGACGCATAACGGCATCAGCCTATATAAGGGGATAAAGATCCACCTCTTTCACCTACACCTTCTTCCTCCTTTGCCCATCCATCTCCTGCGCACTCAAGCTCCAACGCCCAAGTTCGCTCTTTCATCCCCAACCTGCTCCAGCGATGTCCGGAGCGGGTGGCAAGTGGATGGCTTCCTCCGTTACGGAGGGTCAAATCAAAAAGCTTAGGAAGGCCGGATATCTGTCCAAGGACATCCCGCACCGGCTTCCCGAGGCGGGGCAGCTTCTTCCCACACCAAGGCCCCATGAGAGGGTAGTTTTTCTCCCCCATTTCCTCCGCGGACTGGGTTTTCCACTTCACCCTTTTGTCCGGGGGCTCATGTAGTACTACGGCCTGGACTTCCACGATCTGGCCCCGAACTTTATCCTCAATATCTCGGCGTTTATCATCGTGTGTGAGGCCTTTCTCCGCATCCGCCCCCACTTCGGCCTCTGGCTCCAGACCTTCAACGTCAAGCCCAAGGTGGTGTCCGGCACCCAGGCGGAGTGCGGAGGTGCTATGGCCGGCAAAATGGCCAACGCACTCTGGTTCGATGGCTCCTTTGTGGAGTCCTTAAAGGGGTGGCAGGCAGGGTGGTTTTACATCACCGAGCCACGCGACTCGAAATGGGTCGCGGCCCCTGAGTTCCGATCCGGACCCCCCACGCGGCTCATGTCCTGGAAAGAGACGGGCCTATCATGGGGCAACGAAGAAGAAGTGACCGGACTGCAAACTTGCATCCGGTCCCTGATGAACAAGCCCATCTGGCATGTCAACATCATCTAGGTCATGTTCGTTCGCCGGATCCTCCCGTGCCAAGAACGGGAGTTCACTTTGTGGGAATTCGACCCGGCGCAGCAACAAACCCTCAATAGGCTCTTCGACACGACGTATGAAGACGTTTGGAAGGTGCTAACCAAAGGCGCCGAGTGCCCCACATCTGCTTCCGAGGACCGCGGATACAGCTCGCAGCACAACGCTGGCGAGGTAGGCTATTTATACCTTTCACAGGTTCGTTTAAGCTTTTCTACATAGATTAACTCTATGTGGGATCTAAAAACTCCCTTTGCCTTTGACAGGCGTGGCTGAAGATAGCCGGACCAATCAACTGTCCGGCTCCTCTGCCCGAAGACCCAGCCCCAGCTCTCTTAGCGAAGCTGCTGGCTCCGGCGCCCTATGTGGTGCCGGAGAAGAAGGTCAAGAAGAAGAAGACCACCGGGACTCGAAAGAGTGCCCGCAATGTGGTGGTGTCGAGCTCGTCATCTGGCGAGCCTGCGATGCCCTCCTCTCGTGAAAACGAGGAGGAGGAACAAAGAAGCTCTCCCTCCAGCGAGGGGAGCGAAAAAGAAGAAGGCCGCCCCAACAGGGGAGGCCGAGGGGTCGAGGAAAAGGAAGACCCCTCCGCCGGACTACTCCCCCAACGCCGAAGAGGGCGGAAAGGAGTGGCCGGACAGAACCAAGCGTCCGGCGACATCGTAAGTATTCACATACCAGATTGACTCATTGTATCTTCAAGTGCGCAGCTTACCCTAATGTCGAATGCTATTTGCGCAGCCCGCCCCGAGCCGCACTCGATGATTCATCGAGCGGCTTCCTGGATTCGTCGGACATGAATTCTGTCCCGCCCGCAGTCTCCCCCAGCGGGGCGGACGACGCCGAAGCGGCGTCCCGCCGAACAGGGCAGGAGGAGATGGTCCTGGAGGAGCCGCAAGGCAATCCTTAGGACCCCAGGAGTAAAGGGGATGAAACCCCCCAGGGCTCCCAGTCCGGCTTTGTGCCAGACACCGCGCTGGACTCAACCGTCCTGGCTCGTGGTGGGCGAACTCCTTCCAAGAGGAGTAAGCCGTCTGAGCCGGCGACCTCTGTCCAACCAGAGGCGCCGGATAGTCTGTTGGAGGCGCTTGAAGGCGCCACCATCGACGAGGAGCACCGTACTGTTATGAGTGCGGTGGTCCAAAGGGTTCAGTCCGCCAAGAGCGGACTGAATGAAGCTTGCGCTAGCCTTCTAACAGGCTTCCAGGTAAGCAAAAAAAATGCTAAATTCATTACCGCATAGACAGTAGCCCCTGATGCTCTGTTCGGTGTTCGGAAAGAAAAGCCGAATTGAGGATCCAACAATTTTCGCAGGAGTCTAATAAAAAGTCTAATATGCGTATGCAGGCTTCCCTACTGTCCATCGCCGCACTGACTGCGCAGGTGGAAGTCCTGAAAAAGGACCTCGAGCGGTCCGAGCAAGAGCTCGGCCTTGCCAAAAGGCAGCTCGTGGAAAAGGAAGGTAAGAAATACCCCTTAGAAGAAGAAAAAAAAAGGTGCCTATAGAGAGGCTTGATTGCAAAAAGAAATAACAGGATTGTACTGCTTATTGTAGGGGCCACAACCGAGGTGGCAACCCTGAAGCAGGCGCTGGCTGAGGCCGAGAAGAAAGCGGCCGAGGAGCGCGCCGAGCGAGAAAAGCTTGGGGTCCAAGTCGGCGCGGTGCAGCAAGAGCTGCAAGCTCTCATGAAGAAACATGAGGGTTTGGAGCTTGAGGCAAAAACGCAAGCATCCGAGCTCGCGTCGGCTGTTGAGACCACCAAGAGTGCCAAGGCCGAAGCCCAAAAGGCCCTCCAAGAGTTGGAGGATGTGAAAAAGATAGCAGCGGGTAAGGCATTCTTAATGCAAAGTAGGAATATAAAGGTGAAATACCTATTACTTACCTGAATCCGGAGTTCTCCAGGGGCGTTCTTCGATCTTCCCCGCAGCGCATCCGACGCCGCCGCATTCTGCCGAGCTGAAGAGGACAGCTCGACGGAGAGTGTGTTCTGGTCTCAGTATTCTGAGGCCGGACACCCTGTGCCCTTAAGCGATCAGCTGAAGCAGCTGGCCGAGCTCCACAAGGCGGCCGAACAGGCCATGAAAGGCTTACTAGTTCTGCTGTGGCCTGGAGAGGCCCTGCCTGGGAGCTACTTCGGGCTGGTGCGGCGGCTGGTGGAGGCCTGTCCACGGCTTGAGGTCATCAAGCGCTCCGTCTGCATAGAAGGTGCCCGGAGGGCCCTTGCCCGTGTAAGGGTACACTGGGGCAAGCTGGACGGAGAGAAGCTGGTGAAGGACGGGCCGCCGCAGGGGAAGGAGCATCGCAAGCCCGAGAACTACTACAAGGAAGTTCTCGCTGGAGCTCGCCTTGTCGCGGATGAGTGTGCCAAAGATGTAATATTTCAATGAACTCGCTCGTTTGTATCCTGTGCGCTGAAAACTTGTTCATATGCGCTTAAGCAATGCTTTCTAAATTTAAAATATTATTTTCTGTGCGGCCGTTTATCAATAACTGAGAGATGGCGAGTCGTCGGCTTCTGCCCCCATGCAACTAGTGCTGGGGTGTTCGGGATAAACCTGAGGGCTCTTGTTCCCATAGTTGGGTCCTTCGAGGGAGGCGCTCAGCACAGCGAACCAGGCAATCGGACTATAATGCTTGAACACTCTCACTTAGCCATAGAACGTTATAATTTTAAATTTCGGCGAAGCCCCTAGTTCGGAAGGCCGAATTCGGGGCACTATCCACGCCTTTAGCCGGACTTAACCAGCTCTCCGCTCGAAGCGGCATAAGCCTTTAGGGACTCGAAAAACCTCTCGAACAGCGACCGGTCTCGCGTCTTATCATGACAGTCTGTTTTAGCTTTCTCCACTGAGGTGCTCACCCACCTGATCTGGGGCACAATCGCAGTGGTTCTCCTAGTGCTACCTTAGCCGATAGAGCGGAACGTAAGGCACCAAAACATAGGAGCCGGGCAAACCCAACATATGACCAAAATCATGACTCGGAGCCGATGCATATAATGCTATAAGTTCGGGGTGCCGCACTTGTGAAAGTGGACGGACTTCTCACACCAGATAGAAGGGTAATAAAGCCCCTGGTGTGGTTTGCCGTACCATGGTGTACGGGTGCGATCATGTTATTTGAGTAAACATATGTATATTAAAAGAAGATAATGCAAAAAATAGACGAAAAGCTATGCATTATTTATGAGGAGGTTGTTTATTCAAGCCGAACGATACAAGTAGTGCGAAAAAAAATTTAGACTATTTAACATGTCCTGACCAGGCGCAGGCCGCGGAATTTAGAAACAGATATATCGCTCGAAATAGAGACCACCTGAGAGTTTCATGATGCGGCGTTGTTTTGTCTGCTTTCCTGGGTCCTGTATCATCTGTGCGGCAGCGAGGCCGAACACTGTATCCAGAGTATGGACTCCTGAAAGAAAAGAAGAACCCGACAGCCCCTAGTACATTTGACGCCGTATTGTTGGCATGCCGTTTTATCTGCCCCTTCCCCTATGCCCATGGAATTGTAAGGGCGTAATTGTGTACTCGAGGTACTAGCTCCGCTATGTAGCGATGGCTGGGGTTGGGGCCGTATTGCTACGCGTGCTCTGAACGCGCCAGTCGGTCTTGCTGCGGGTTACTCCGGGCGCGTTTTGCTTTGTCCTGCTTTGTAGCGGCCGGACTCGAGAGCTGCCTTAACAGGCTGCTTTGTACCTCTGCTGCGAGGGCCGCCGTGTGTTCCTCCGTACGGATGGAGCGTTCGGTGTTTCCGCTGACCGTGATTACACCTCGAGGGCCTGGCATCTTGAGCTTGAGATATGTGTAGTGCGGCACCGCATTGAATTTAGCGAATGCGGTTCGTCCAAGCAGAGCATGATAGCCACTGCGGAACGGAACTATGTCGAAGATTAACTCTTCGCTTCGGAAGTTGTCCGGAGATCCGAAGACCACATCAAGTGTTATGGAGCCTATGCAATTGGCCTCTACACCTGGGATGACGCCTTTAAAGGTCGTCCTTGTGGGCTTGATCCTTGATGGATCTATGCCCATTTTCCGCACTGTATCCTGGTAGAGCAGGTTCAGGCTACTGCCGCCGTCCATGAGGACTCTTGTAAGGTGAAATCCGTCAACGATTGGGTCAAGAACCAATGCGGCGAAACCGTCGTGACGGATGCTAGTGGGGTGGTCCCTTCGATCGAAGATGATCGGGCAAGAGGACCATGGGTTGAACTTTGGGGCGACTGGCTCCATCGCGTATACGTCCCGTAGCGCACGCTTCCTCTCCCGCTTGGGAATATGAGTCGCGTATATCATGTTCACCATCCGCACTTGTGGGGGAAACCCCTTCTGTCTGTTGTTGTTCGGCGGCCTGGGCTCCTCTTCGTCATCGCTATCTAGCCCCTTGTTTTTGTTTTTGGCTCTTAACTTGCCTGCCTGCTTGAACACCCAACAATCCCTGTTGGTGTGATTGGCTGGACTTTCGGGGGTGCCGTGAATCTGGCACGAGCGGTCGAGTATTCGGTCCAAACTGGACGGGCCCTGGGTATTCTTTTTGAATGGCTTTTTCCACTAACCGGATTTATGGCCTCTGAATCCGGCGTTTACTGCCGTATCTTCATTGTTGTCGCTGCTGACGCGGCATTTCTGTTTATTCCGTCGCGACCTGCCACTTTTGTCCTTGGTATCTGAATTATCTTGCTTCTTCGATAAGTTGTTGCTGTGAGCTAGCCAGCTATCTTCGCCCGCGCAAAAGCGGGTCATGAGTGTCGTGAGGGCTGCCATGGATTTCGGCTTTTCCTGTCCCAGGTGCCGGGCAAGCCACTCGTCACGGATGTTATGCTTGAAGGCTGCTAAGGCCTCTGCATCCGGACAATCGACTATCTGATTTTTCTTTGTTAGGAACCGTGTCTAGAATTGCCTGGCCGATTCTTCTGGCTGCTGGATTATGTGGCTTAGGTCGTCGGCGTCCGGTGGCCGTACGTAGGTCCCCTGGAAGTTGTCGAGGAATGCGGCCTCCAGGTCCTCCCAAGAGCCGATCGAATCTGCGGGGAGGCTGTTAAGCCAGTGCCGGGCTGGTCCCTTAAGCTTAAGGGGTAAATATTTGATGGCGTGCAAATCATCGCCATGTGCCATGTGGATGTGGAGGAGATAGTCCTCAATCCATACTGCCGGATCTGTCGTACCATCGTACGACTCGATGTTGACGGGTTTAAAACCCTCTGGGATTCTATGATCCATTACTTCGTCTGTGAAGCATAGTGGGTGTGCGGCGCCCCTGTACTGGGCTATGTCTCAACGCAGTTCGGAGGAGCTGTGCCTGTTGTGTTCGGCCTGGCCGGATTTATTGTGTCCGGAGTGAAAACTATCACGTGCCGTCGGCCGTCCGCGCGATCCATAGATCGATCTTGTTTGCCTTGCTTTGTCCTCCAGGACGTCTCGCAGGTCTGGTTCGTGTTCCCGTGCCTTGGTAAAGCGGCTGCGGGGCATGGCTTGTTTGGATGTTCGACAGGCTTCTCTGTCGCGGCCGCGAGGTGGCCGATCTGCCATGTCTTGGGCTTCCTCCTCTGATTGGGGTAGCGGCCTGCGCTTAGGATAGTTTTTGGAGGGGCGTCCGAGCTTGTGCTCTTCGGCCGCAAGGACTTCAGTCCATCTGTCAGCTAGCAAATCTTGATCAGCTCTAAGCTGTTGCTGCTTTTTCTTTAGGCTGTTCGACGTGGCTAAAAGCCTGCGTTGAAAGCGCTCTTGTTCGGCGGGGTCTGATGGTACGATGAATTCATCATCGCCGAGGCTTGCCTCATCTTTGGAGGGAGGCATGTAGTTATCGTCCTCGACCTCTCGCTCTGCCGCTCTCTCATGAGGGCGGTCTTCTCCATCTTCCTGTGCCGAATCCTGCTGGTTTTGGTGTTCTTCGGCGCTGTCCGGGGTAGTATTATCTCCCGTGCCGGAATCACCGTTTCTGTTGTGGCGGGATTTGGAGCGGCGCCACTGACGTCGACGTTTTGGAGGCTTTTTCGAAGTGCCATCCTCCGCTGTTCCATCGCCATCTCCATCTTTTGGAGCATCCACCATGTATATGTCGTATGACGAGGTGGCGGTCCAGCGCCCTACAGGTGCTGGTTCTTGCTCGTCTCCTCCTTCGTCGTCCATACCGTCGAAGTCTTCGGAGCCGAAGTCGAGCATGTCGGATATATCGTCGACAATGGCTATTAAGTGGGCGGTGGGTGGGCTTTGAATTTCTTCGTCGTCCGAATCTCAACCTCGCAGGCCATAGTTCGGCCCGGGCTCTCCTGACAAAGAGAGAGACTTGAGAGAATTCAGAATATCACCAAAAGGTGAATACTGAAAGATGTCCGCGGCGGTGAACTCCATTACAGGCGCCCAATCTGATTCGATCGGCGGGGGCACGGACGACCCGAAGTTCGGAGAAGAGTCCGGCTCCTTGGAGTCACAGGCCATGCGGAGCGCGGGGCTCGCGTTCGGCTCAATGGCCTTTAAGATCGCAGCCCCCGAGGTGACGTCCAACCGTTCATCTTCAAAGAACGCAGCGGGCTCCGAATCAAGGATCGGGGCCGGAGCGTATGCGGCCTCCAGGACACTGTTCGGAGGCAAAGCTATATCATGCCCCTCGAGATAGTGCGGCGCGCTTGGCTGTGGCTCGAATCCGTCGAAGATCAAGTCTCCGCGGATATCTGCCGTGTAGTTTAGGCTTCCAAACCTAACTTGATGGCCAGGGGCGTAGCTCTCGATCTGCTCCAGATGACCAAGCGAGTTGGCCCGCAGAGCGAAGCCGCCGAAGACGAAGATCTGTCCGGGGAGAAAAGTCTCACCCTGGACCTCATCGTTGTTGATGATCAAAGGAGCCATCGGGCCTAAAGGCGACGACACAGAGGAACTCTCAATGAAAGCACCAATGTCGGTGTCAAAACCGGCGGATCTCGGGTAGGGGGTCCCGATCTGTGCGTCAAGGTCGGATGGTAACAGGAGACAAGGGACACTTTATTTTACCCAGGTTCGGGCCCTCTCGATGGAGGTAAAACCCTACTCCTGCTAGATTAATATTGATGATATAGGTAGTACAAGAGTAGATCTACCACGAGATCAAGGAGGCTAAACCCTAGAAGCTAGCCTATGGGTATGATAATGGTTATGATGTGTTCGTCCTACGGACTACAACCCACCGGTTTATATAGGCACCGGATAGGGTTAGGGTTACACAGAGTCGGTTACATTGGTAGGAGATCTTGAATATCCGCACGCCTAGCTTGCCTTCCACGCCAAGGAAAGAACCTTTCGGACATGGGACGAAGTCTTCAATCTTGTATCTTCATAGTCCTGGAGTCCGGCTGAAGATATAGTTCGGCTATCCGAACACCCCCTAATCTAGGACTCCCTCACCAGCCAGTGCTCCTGCAACCCCACGACATTCCACCCCACTCGTGGCATACCCTGAGCTGGGATTTTGTGGAAGGGCTGCCTCGCTCGCAAGGGATGGACATCGTCCTGGTGGTTATCATCAAGTTAACAAAATATGGCCACTTCATTCCCCTCAAGCATCCATATACAACCCAGCAAGTGGCGCAAGTCTTCTTCGATCAGCCTCTCGGATACAATTCTGAATATGAGCTCTGCGCGGCATCCGGAGACCGATGAACAAACGGAAAAACTGAACCAATGCATGGAAGCATTTCTGCGGTGCTTTGCTCATGACACACCGGTTCGTTGGGCGCGGTGGCTGCCCTTAGCGGAGCATTGGTACAATACATCCTTCCATACAGCAATGGGTTGCTCCCCATTCAAAGTCTTATATGGTTATTCCCCTAGACCATTTGCATTGGAGGCGCCAGCAACCAACCCCGAGGTGGCGGAATTAGCAAGTGAGAGGGCATCCACGCTCGAGCTGTTGTGCCAACATCTGCTCCGAGCGCAGCAGAGGATGAAACGCCAAGCGGACAAGCATCACAGCGAGAGATCATTTGCAGTGGGCGATAAAGTGTATCTGAAAGTCCAACCTTATTTGCAGAACTCCCTGGCAGCAAGGCGCAACCACAAACTCGCTCTTAAGTACTATGGTCCCTTTACAGTGCTGCAAAAGATTGGGGCGGTCTCCTATCGCCTGGAGCTGCCGCCACAGTCCAAGATCCATGATGTTATCCATGTGTCGCAATTGAAGAAATGTCTGCCACCCAATACTGAGGCCATTGTCGAGGACAACACTCCACCTCCAAAGGACCTGCAACTGCTCACTCCCGAGATCATTCTGCAGACCAAGTTGGTACCAATCGGCGGCAAGACCACACCGCGCGCCAAGGTACGTTCGGCAGGCAGGCTAGACACACACGACACCTGGGAAGACGCATTCGGGCTGCAACGTCGTTTCCTTGTCTTGGCAACTTGGGGGCAAGTCGCTGCTCAAGGGGTGGGGAATGTCATGTCATGGGCCGGCCCAGGGCGACGGCCCAAAGCGACAAGACGCAACCGAAGGCTGGCAAGGGAATTCGAAGTCCAAGAGAAGGAGAAGCAGAGCACGGCAAGGGAGCGAGCTATATGAAGCGAGAGGAGGAAGACAGAGGCGTCAAGCAACAGAAGGATAACCCAACCACTCTGTTCCCCTAGTATCTTTCCTCCTCCCTCCTTCCCCAATTTGTACCAACCCCAATTGAGAGGGAGAATTCTGCTGTGAGCATAACAGAGAACATACTGATTGTTCCATCAACTAGAGGGCACAACTAAATAGGGTCTCTTTGATACGCATGATTTCTAAATCAGGAGAACAGAAAATCGTGAAATTGGCAAATCATGTAATTTCGAAACCTATAGGATTGAAAACTACAAGAATTAGCATAAAAATATTTGACAAACCATAGGGAAAAGTCAGGAAAATATACCAAGAGTTTGAGTGGATGAGAATTTTCCTTCAAAATCGAGTGCAAAGAAATCTTTAAAAATGTTTTAAGTATTTGAATCTCGTGAATCAAACAAACTCCATAGGGAGGAAAATAGGATTCAAATCCTCTAAAATGTGCTATACTTACTTACTTACGAAGTCTTTTATCCTAAACAAGTTAGAGTAGGCTATGTTAGAAGGGAGAGAGAGAGGGATTTGGTGGAATAGTTCGATGTATTGCTTGAGCCTCGTGGGCATATATATAGGAGTACATAATCTACTTGGAATACAAGTCAAGCCAGAATAATTCCTAGTCTAACCTATGTTTCCTAATAGAATCACGTTACTCAACATCCCCCCGCAGTCACAACGGTAGCGACGCAGACAGTGAGACTGGAGAAGAATCCGAAGGCAAGCCGACAGACACCCCTCCACAGTCGTAACGGTCGACGCATCGCGGAGTCATGGCTGGGGTGGAAACCAACGAGGTTGCTCAAGCAGGCGGTAGCCCTTTGTGTTGTTTGTCTATGTAGTCAAGAGCGTGGGTGGTGGAGCCGTGGTCGAGGTAGCCGTGCGAAGAATGTCATGGTCGATGTTGAGTCGGGGTGGCCGGTGTCGAGGAAGTCGCCGTGGAGCCGCGGGCGCAAGAGGGCGCTGAGTTAGCATGGGCGTAGTGGTGTCAAAGTAGGGGTGCGCTGCGAAGAAAATGTTGTTAACGACGCGTCGCGCCGGGTTTGCCAAGTCCGGGGACACATCATGGACGAAGGCACGCACTTGTGTTGCCAGCACCGGACATGCGTAGACGGACGAAGACGAAGTTGACGAAGCGCCAACCAGGCTTGCCAGGCCCGGAGACACGTCGTGGATGAAGGCACGCATCGGTGTTGTCAGCATCGGACATGCGTAGACGAGGGACCTGCATGAGCTGTACGCCATGTCGGAGAAGTCGGAGGGGCCAGCAGAGAAGAACTCGACGACGATTGCGACGTCCATCGGCGCGGGGCCGATGTCACCAACGGTGGTCGGAGTAGACGAAGTGGTCGGGGTAGATGATAGCGACGCTGGCGACGGGCTGGTGCTTGGACGAAGACGAATGGGTGGACGGGCGGCGGCGGTTATGAAGGTAGCGGCGGCGGCGGCCAAAGAAGAGCGGCGGCGGCTAGGTTAGGAGTGCGGCAGCGGTGTTCGAAGTAGGCGAAGAACCCTGACAGCGTGACGAAGACCGGCGCGGAAGGTGGCGTTTCTGCGCCAAGGGAGACAGCGCGGCGCATACCACGGAAGGTCGATGCGCGGTGACGACGGAGTGGATCACGGGCTGCGGTGCTACGGTCCGAAGGGGCGACGCAGCGGCGGCAGGCGGGTCGGGGCGACGGCGGGAAGACCTCGGGGCGGCGGCGGGGACCGCAGGCCGCGATGCTGCGGCCCGAAAGAGCGACGCAACGGCGGTTAGCGAGTCGGTGCAACCATGGGGACGGCCTCGGGGCGGCGGCAGGGACCGCGTATCGCGGCACTACGGCCTGAAGGGGCGACACAGCGGCGATGCACGAGTCGATGCAGCCGCGAGGAGAACCACGGGACGGCGGCGCTGCGGCCCGACGGGGCGACGCAGCGGCAACCCGATGCTCGATCGGCGGAGAGGCGCGCGGTACTCAGGACGATCTTCACGGGACCTGTGGAGGCGCGCGTCACCAACGGACCAGGTCGGTCGCGCGGCGTAGAGGAGGCGGATCGCGGCGGCGAGCGGGTGATCAAGCCGATCGCGCGCGAGGTCGGGGACGCCGCTCGATGTAGGAGGGGTTGCGGCGGAGTCTGGGATGAGGCCGGTGACGACGGACGGCGTGTGACGTCGTGCTGACGAGCTTGTCAGCACCGGCACCCAGGCTGCCAAAGTAGCCCCTGCGCCCAGACAGCGAGGCCCGAGCGACCAATGTAGCAGCGGGGCCCGAGCTGAGGTAGCCGACGAGTCTGACGCAGTCAGCCCGACGCAGCCGAGGATGAGGCCGACGAGGTAGATCGCAGGGCCGCCATGCAGACGCAGCGGAGGCGGGTGACGTGGATCGATGGGCGGGCCGGCGCTTGAGCGGCGGCTATGATTGGTCGTCGCAAGGCGCGAGGCCGTCGGGTCGGGGTGATGCAGGTGTCCCGATCGAAGCAGGGCGGTGACGGCCGGCGCAGGGCGACGGGCGGACCTACGCGTGGACGGCGGCTGGCCCGGACGGGCCGCCTTGGCGCGCGTGGCCGCCGGGTCGGAGGAGAGGCCGGCTGGTCGCGTCGGGGTCGGAGTAGAGGCGCATGGGGTCGACGGCGGCGGCGAGCGACGCAAACCGATCAAGAATAGATCGAAAAACCAGAAAAAAACGCCGATCAAAACGACCGGCGAGAGAGCGAAAAAACCCGGAGCAAGGGCTCGGGAAAAAGACTCTCTATGGCAGCCGGCCAACACGGCCAGCGGACGCACCCTAGGTACGGGCGGCGCGGCCCCTGGCGGCGGTCATGGATGTCGACCGCCCCGAGGGTGGCGCGCGGGTGCGGAACCGGCAGCGGCTTGGGTTTGAATTGTGATTAGGCTGATACCATGTTAGAAGGGAGAGAGAGATTTGATGGAATAGTTCGATGTATTGCTTGAGCCTCGTGGGCATATATATAGGAGTACATGATCTACTTGGAATACAAGGGAGGCAAGAATAATTCCTAGTCTAACATATGTTTTCTAATATAATCACGTTACTCAACAAGCTAGATATGAAACCCTTTCACGAGGACTTCCCAGCAGGTCACCCATCCTAGTATTACTCTCACTCAAATGAGTTTCATAACTATGGGACTGGTTAGCTTTTACGTTGGCTCGCTAAGACTATCACAACCCTTCTCCTTTATCTGGGCTTGGAACCGGCCTAGAAGACATAGGCTGAGTTGAAATGTGCTATAGATTTTAAAAATAAATAAAAGAAGCCCCAAATCGCCTGCAACCAATGATCTTATACCAAGTCAGGAGCATACCAATGAAAGAAAACATAATGCTTCCTTTTTAGAAAGTTATTAAGATATCCATCTGATCTAACCTTCTTGGACTTTGACCCCATCCATGCGTGCTTATCATTAATGAGGATAGTAGTTGTACAGGGAACAGGAATATTTGAGCAAAATATTCATTTATATGAAGGATCAGTACAGTAGTCAGTAGGATATCTATATCGGATCCACTTTTATAGTTCCATCTCTGTCATAATACCTCATGATCGTCTGTATTTCTTGCTCCGAAGGATTATCTGGAATTCAGGATAGCACTGCTAGCTGTTGCTGCACATTCACACAGTCGCGTATTAGACACACACAAAATATTTCCTGGTCCCGAATCCCATGCTCTGGCTAGGCTGTTCGCTCATGGGCCATCACCCTACCGCCTCCTTGCCTCCTTGGTTAGTATCGGCAGAGATTCCATCCTATCTGCTAGTCTTCACACATGTTGCTGTCTGCTGCCATTGCATCGTCGTCATACCAATCTGGTTCAGTTTCTTCAGATAATTTGGCTCGGTGAACAATTGGCGATGTGATTTCTGAGGCAAATTTGACAAATTTGACCTATAGATGAAATCAAATCACAGAATGAACTGTCCGTTAAACTATTTCACGCGTGGCGCCTAGCTCTCAGGCGCTGCACTAGTGCAACGCCTGGAGCTAGGTGCTGCACTAGTGCAACGCCTAGGAGCTAGGCGCTGCACTGTATAGTGTGGCGCCTAGCTCTCATGCGCTGCACACTGATTTAGTAATTTTCGAAGTACACGGGTACGACGCTGGCCGTGTAGCGCCTATCTGTGAGGCGTTGCACAGTGTAGTGTGGCGCCTTCGTGTCGGGCGTCACACAAAAAGGTCAGCCGCGTGAAATAGTTTCACGAACAGTTCATTTTGTGATTTGATTTCGCCCATAGGTCAAATTTGCCGATTTCTGACACTATCTCAGACGGTTCGTGTTGAAATATATTGCCCGCCTCTTTTCGTCAGTTCGGACTTTTAGAGTAACTGGCTGGAGCATGAATACAATATGGTATTCGAGTCAAAAGGTCTTGAGTTCAAGACCTAGTCAACGCATTTAAATAAAACGATTCTGCGGGCTACATCGATCCCAGTGCAGACCACGGACAAACTACCATCACCTTTAACCAGCCGTTGACTCAATCCTCACCCCTAATTCGAATAAATTCAGTTCAAAATTTGTTGCAAATATATTCTATATTCGTCCAAGGTACTCTAGTACAAATTATTCATTTCAACTTGTTGATTTGCGGGAGAACTATTTTCATTGATAGTCCTAGCTGTCTTTAGGAGGCGGTAGGAATCAAGTAGTTGGAATCATGCCATGCACCGGGTGCTGATTGACAAACTACAGGATCCTGTTTTCTCGCTCAATCGTGGCCCATCCACCGCCCCAGAGATCAAGAAAGGATTTTCATGCAGCCTAGTGGCCTGTACGAAAAGTGAGCAATATATCTCGAAACAAAGAAGAGCAACACAAGCTTGGCCTACAGGAGCTAGCTATTCTCGTCGCCATAGGTGTCCGTAATAATAATTCAAAAATAATAATAATTCAAAAGATAAGCTAGCGACGGTAGCATTCCAAGATGCATGTGCAACTACAGTGAAACTTTCACCTGTTCTCATGTCGACCGAATGGCTCGAACTACAAACATTGGTCCTTTCTTCGGGCCTCCAAGATGCATGTTCAGCCATAGCGATTCACCTATTCCCATGTCGACCGAATGGTTTCAAATAAAATTTCACACTCCCCAACGTTAACAAAATAACATCGGTTCGTACAATAGACTCTTGGCCGACGAGAACTCAAAATTATAGGAAAAAGTGAAAAACTTCTGATCTCGAACTTGTGGTGCGACCTCGACTGGAAATCAAATGCATTGCCTATCAATCAACGCAGCTCCGGGCGTCCGCCCCTGGCTGGCTGGATCCATCTGCTGCGATAACATTCTCTAAAATGCGAGAGCGACATGTGATCAGCTAACAACTGATCGCCATTAATCAACCTAATCCCAGGCCACAAACTGTGCATTTGTTAAAAAAAAACTCTCGTCTACTCTTCTTTTTGTCAGCTACAAGAAAGGGAGAACCCAACGTACGATTCCGAGAAAGAAAAACTGAACCGAGCGTACCGCTGTCACGTCACGCATGCACGGCGCCTCTCCAATCACATCCCCTCCTGCCGCCCGCGGGCCCCACCCACGAGAGGGGTCGCGTACCGTGGGCCCCCACGAATGATTGACGGGGGGCGTGCTCCAACTCTCCAGACGCTTCCGGGTATGGTCTCCGGACGGGACAGCCACAGCTGGCGTGCCGGCATTGGATAAGAACGGGGGTGTGTGCGCCACGTCCGCCGTGCGCTGTTTCTGTCATCGTCCGGTTTATAGAAAACTTCCAATGCGACGCGACAGTAACAGTGGTGCAAAAGCAAACAGAAAGTTAGCCGACATGGAGGAAGTTCGGCCGGCCACGGCCAAGGCTCCCGACTCTCTTTTCTTTTTCGCGAATGGTCGATGGTTCAGTCGCGTTACCTCGGTGAAACGATGATAGTTCAGTTGCGTCGCTTGTCCATCATGTTGGACTTGACCAACAATTTTCGTTTGGAATTCATATGAAATACTACTCCCTCCGTCAAAATTAATGTGGCTGCTTTAGTATAATTTTCTTCTTGCGCGTCAGCTGCTCAAGATCGTTGCGGTGGTTTCGATCTTGATCTCCTAGGCGGTGATGGCGGACAACGACGGCTGGATTGCGGCGGCGGGTCTGCAGCCGCAGCAGCAGGTGGCAACGGCGGCCATGCTGCAGCCGCTCAACCTTCGGTTCGGCTTCAGATCACGGTGGCGCTCCCGGTCTTGATTTGCATCAGACGGACGGCCGGAACAGCGACCCTGGGCTTGACGGTGGTGGTCATCTCCTCCATCGAAGGTGGTCGGTCTAAGGTTGGGTGGTCGGATCTTGAGATCCGTCATCTAGTCCCGATTGTGAGTCGGGGAGAAATAGTTGCTGGTGAGAACCGTACCGGCGGCGAGTGGTGGTGACGTTCTGTGTTGTTGCCTTAATGAAAGCATCGTCGTGTAACTACTGTCGATCCACTCGTGCTGCTCCGAGGGAAACCCTAGGATTTGGTCTTTTAGATAGGATGTGGCGGCACTGCGGTGTCATTTTTTATGGGAGCATTGTTTGTGGAACATCACTAAAAGACAGAGGCAGGTGGAGCGGCTTCGTTTTCACGGAGCTTCGGTAGAGATGTCAAATCATGCCTGACCAACAGGTGCTGTGTTGTGTCATGCCTGTTCGGCAGGTGCTACGCACGACGGATTTTACAGAGACTTCAAGCTATGTCAGCTGGTGGTACTTGGCTGCATGGTGCTGAGGTGTACTGGCGGCGACCGCGATGTGCTTAGCAGTTTGCGCGCAGGGAGGTGGTGTTACTTGGCACCGAGGTAGTGTCGGTGGCTGGTGTGACGAGGTTGGCAAGAGGAGAGGCGTTGTATCTACCGCGTCGATGATGGCAGGTCTTGGCGGTGTGGTGCAGCTGAGTCTCGGTGTCAGATGCATCTGGATGGATGAGCACAGAACGGTGGCACCGTTGTGCGCCATGGTGACATCGACGGATGGCCGGACTGATAAGGAAGATGCGGATCTCTTTTCTGAAGATGGGTCAACGGTTCGATGCTGATGTCAGCTTCTAAAATGTGTGCATGTGGTGTACGCTTTAGGTTTGCTGCATCGGCTGTAGGTTTCGATACATTATACAGATGAATCGGCGACGACACCGGTTTTAAATATGAGGAGTGAGAGTATTTCATATTATCGAGTTTGTCGGCGTAAATGATGACTTCAGTTGGCTTCATGTATGTCTTATCAGACATTTATTGAATAATTAATACAGATGAATGTATGCATCGATTGTTGCATAGGCCGGGGTTTAATCCTTCTTTTTCAAAAAGTATAATTTTATACAACAGCGATACTTATTTTGAGACTGAGGCAATACCTTCTATATTAAAAAGGAAAGCAAAAACCGATTCTATAAACAAGTTACATACTATTCATGTACTTTTAGTTGCAAATTTTTCATACACGAGTAGAGCACTCGACCTTGTTCACAAAAGAGTTTCAAAACTGTTTGAAATTTTAATATTTTTTAAAATTAAAATGCTTTAGCGCATGAACCTACTACAATGTCCCCAAAATCCGCAACGTTAAAAGTAGAAGGTAAAATAAAGATTCTGAGCTCACCTTAGACGAAACAATAGGGTTTCATATTGTGCACGGCGAGATCAAGAAAATCAAAGACTCATCTAGTGTTATTGATAATGGTAGGCCAAGTAACATTTAACATGAAATCGATTGGTTATCTACATCACATAGGCAATTTTGGGTGGTTCACCCACTCCTCTCCTCTCTGCGTCGCCCCCGTAAGGCAACCCGGAGGCCAACCCTAGATCCTCACCGCCCTCCCTCCATCTCACTCCTCCTACCTAGCCGCCGCTCGAGGGCGCGACCCGGCGAAGCCCTGCCGCCACCGGCGGCGGCGGGCCTCTAGGTCATCCTGCTTGGGCTCCACGGCGGCGCGACAGTCAGATGCGGTGCCCTGGGCCTCTGCCTCCGCGCGGCGGGTGGCTAGGTGGGTGGCGCGCCTTTGTTGCCAAAGACGGCGCCGCCTTGGTCCGGTGCGGCCAGATCTAGAGCGAGGCGGCGCAGGCTGCAGGTGGTCGCCTCTAATAGGGAATGTTGCATGAAAATAAAAAATTCCTACGAAACACCGAAGATCTAATCTAGGAGATGCATAACAACGAGATGGGAATGTGTCTACGTACCCTTGTAGACCGAAAGAGTAAGCGTATATAACGCGGTTGATGTAGTCGTACTCTTCGCGGTCCAATCACGATCCAAACCGATTTAGTGTCGAACGGACGACACCTCCGAGTTTAGCACATGTGCAACTCGGTGAAGTCTCCTCCTCCTTGATCCAGCAAGCAAAGGGGGAGAAGTAGATATGATCACAACCAGCACGACGGCGTGGTGGTGATGGTGGTGGTGGAGTACCGGCAGCGCTTCGCTAAACGAAACTAGGACGAGGAGATGGGAGAGACGGGGACGGGGCAGCCGCGTGGGAAGAGGTGAGGCTGCCCTCCCACACCCCCACTATATATAGGGGCATGGGGGAGGAGCGCCGACCCTATCCCTTCCTCCAAGGGAGGGGGCGATGGCCTTAGGGGGGGGGCTTGGCCCCCAAGTTAGGTGGGCCACCTCCCACCTAGGATTTCCCCTTAGCCCTAGCCGCATGGGCCTCCTAGGGGCTAGTGCGCTTGGCCCAACTAGGCCAGGGCGCCCCCCTACAGCCCATGTGGGTCCCAGGACATGTGGACCCCGTCGGTGGACCCCCGGAACCCCTTCGGTGCCTTAGGTACAATACCGACATGCCCCCAAACCTTTTTGGTAGCCAAAACAGGACTTCATATATATAAATTGTTGGAAATATGCCCTAGAGGCAATAATAAAAGGATTATTATAGTTCCTTGTTCATGATAATTGTCTATTGTTCATGCTATAATTGTATTGTTCGGAAATCATAATACATGTGTGAATACATAGACCACAATGTGTCCCTAGTAAGCCTCTAGTTGACTAGCTCGTTGATCAATAGATAGTCATGGTTTCCTGACTATGGACATGGGGATGTCATTGATAACGGGATCACATCATTAGGAGAATGATGTGATGGACAAGACCCAAACCTAAGCATAGCACAAAAGATCGTGTAGTTCGTTTGCTAGAGCTTTTCTGAATGTCAAGTATCATTCCTTAGACCATGAGATTATGCAACTCCCGGATACCGTAGGAGTGCTTTGGGTGTATCAAACGTCACAACGTAACTGGGTGACTATAAAGGTGCACTACAGGTATCTCCGAAAGTATCTGTTGGGTTGGCATGAACCGAGACTGGGATTTGTCACTCCGTGTGACGGAGAGGTATCTCTGGGCCCACTCGGTAAGACATCATCATAATGATCTCAATGTGATCAAGGTGTTGTTCACGGGATGATGTGTTACGGGAACGAGTAAAGAGACTTGCCGGTAACGATATTGAACAAGGTATCGGTATACCGACGATCGAATCTCGGGCAAGTATCATACCGATAGACAAAGGGAATTGAATACGGGATTGATTAAGTCCTCGACATCATGGTTCATCCGATGAGATCATCGAGGAGCATGTGGGAGCCAACATGGGTATCCAGATTCCGCTGTTGGTTATTGACCGGAGATCGTCTCGGTCATGTCTGCATGTCTCCCGAACCCGTAGGGTCTACACACTTAAGGTTCGGTGACGCTAGGGTTGTTAAAGATATTAGTATGCAGCAAACCGAAGGTTGTTCGGAGTCCCGGATGAGATCCCGGACGTCACGAGAGGTTCCGGAGTGGTCCGGAGGTAAAGAATTATATATGGGAAGTGTCGTTTCGGCCATCGGGAATGATCTGGGGGTCGCCGGTATTGTACCGGGACCACCAGATGGGTCTCGGGGGTCCACCGGGTGGGGCCACCCATCCCGGAGGGCCCCGTAGGCTTAAGTGGGGAGGGAACCAGCCCATAGTGGGCTGGTGCGCCCCCCATGGGCCTCCCCCCTGCGCCTAGGGTTGGAAACCCTAGGGCAGGGGGCGCCCCACTTGCCTTGGGGGGCAAGGCTCCCCCCTGGCCGCCGCCCCCCCCGGAGATGCATCTCCAGGGCGCCCCCTAGGGGGCCTATATAAAGGGGGGGGGAGAGGAGGGCAGCCGAACCCTGCAGCCTTGGCGCCTCCCTCTCCTCGTTACACCTCTCCCTCTCTCCGTAGTTGCTTGGCGAAGCCCTGCTGGAACTCTGCTGCATCCACCGCCACGCCGTCGTGCTGCTGGATCTTAATCAACCTCTCCTTCCCCCTTGCTGGATCAAGAAGGAGGAGACGTTATCCCGACCGTACGTGTGTTGAACGCGGAGGTGCTGTCCGTTCGGCACTAGGTCATCGGTGATTCTGATAACGGCGAGTACGACTCCATCATCCACGTTCTTCTTGAACGCTTCCGTTGCGATCTACAAGTGGTATGTAGATGCTCTCCTATCCCCTCGTTGCTAGAATACTCCATGGATAGATCTTGGTGATGCGTAGGAAAATTTTAATTTCTGCTACGATCCCCAACAGTGGCATCATGAGCTAGGTCTATGCGTAGTTTCTATGCACGAGTAGAACACAAAGTAGTTGTGGGCGTTGAATTGTCAATTCTTCTTGCCGTTACTAGTCCTATCTTGGTTCAGCGGTATTGTGGGATGAAGCGGCCCGGACCAACCTTATACGTACGCTTATGTGAGACCGGTTCCACCGACTAACATGCACTAGTTGCATAAGGTGGCTGGCGGGTGTCTGTCTCTCCCACTTTAGTTGGATCGGATTCGATGAACAGGGTCCTTATGAAGGGTAAATAGAGATTGACAATTCACGTTGTGGTTTTAACGTAGGTAAGAAACGTTCTTGCTAGCAACCTATAACAGCCACGTAAAAACTTGCAACAACAATTAGAGGACGTCTAACTTGTTTTTGCAGCAAGTGCTTTGTGATGTGATATGGCCAGAAGTTGTGATGAATCATGTATGTGATGTATGAGATGATCTTGTTATTGTAATAGGAATCACGACTTGCATGTCGATGAGTATGACAACCGGCAGGAGCCATAGGAGTTGTCTTTGTTCATTTATGACATGCGTGTCAACTTAAATCGTCATGTAATTACTTTACTTTATTGCTAAAGCGTTAGCCATAGTAGTAGAAGTAATAGTTGACGTGACAACTTCACGAAGACACGATGATGGAGATCATGATGATGGAGATCATGGTGTCATGCCGGTGACGACGATGAACATGGCGCCCCGAAGATGGAGATCAAAGGAGTGAAATGATGTTGGCCATATCATGTCACTATTTGATTGCATGTGATGTTTATCATGTTTTTACATCTTATTTGCTTAGAACGACAGTATCATAAATAAGGTGATCCCTCATTAAAATATCAAAAATGTGTTCTCCCTAACTGTGCACCGTTGCTAAGGTTCGTCGTTCCGAAGCACCACGTGATGATTGGGTGTGATAGGTCCTTACGTTCGCATACAACGGGTGTAAGCCAGATTTACACACGCAATACACTTAGGTTGGATTGACGAGCCTAGCATGTACAGACATGGCCTCGGAACACGGATGACCGAAAGGTCGAACATGAGTCGTATAGAAGATACGATCAACATGGAGATGTTCACCGATGATGACTAGTCCGTCTCACGTGATGATCGGACACGGCCTAGTTGACTCGGATCATGTATCACTTAGATGACTAGAGGGATGTCAAATCTGAGTGGGAGTTCATTCATTAATTTGATTAGATGAACTTAATTATCATGAACTTCGTCTAAATCTTTACAATATGTCTTGTAGATCAAATGGCCCACGGTAATGTCACCCTCAACTTCAACGCGTTCCTAGAGAAAACCAAGCTGAAAGATGATGGCAGCAACTATGCGGACTGGGTCCGGAACCTGAGGATCATCCTCATAGCTGCCAAGAAAGATTATGTCCTAGAAGCACCGCTAGGTGATGCACCATTCCCAGCAAACCAGGACGTTATGAACGCCCATCAGTCTCGTGCTGATGATTACTCCCTCGTTCAGTGCGGCATGCTTTATAGCTTAGAACCGGGGCTCCAAAAGCGTTTTGAGCAACACAGAGCATATGAGATGTTCGAGGAGCTGAAATTGATTTTCCAAGCTCATGCCCGGGTCGAGAGATATGATGTCTCCGACAAGTTCTTTAGCTGCAAGATGGAGGAAAATAGCTCTGTCAGTGAACACATACTCAAGATGTCTGGGTTGCACAACCGCTTGACTCAGCTGGAAGTTAATCTCCCGGATGAGGCGGTCATTGACAGAATCCTTTAGTCGCTCCCACCTAGCTACAAGAGCTTCGTGATGAACTACAATATGCAGGGGATGGAAAAGACCATTCCCGAGTTGTATTCAATGCTGAAATCTGCGGAGGTGGAGATCAAAAAGGAACATCAAGTGTTGATGGTGAATAAAACCACTAAGTTCAAGAAAGGCAAGGGTAAGAAGAACTTCAAGAAGGACGACAAGGAGGTTGCCGCGCCTGGTAAATCAGTTGCCAGGAAGAAGTCAAAGAATGGACCCAAACCTGAAATTGAGTGCTTTTATTGCAAGGGAACTGGTCACTGGAAGCGGAATTGCCCCAAGTACTTAGCGGATAAGAAGGCCGGCAACACTAAAGGTATATGTGATATACATGTAATTGATGTGTACCTTACCAGTGCTCGTAGTAGCTCCTGGGTATTGATACCGGTGCCGTTGCTCATATTTGTAACTCAAAACAGGAGCTGCGGAATAAACGGAGACTGGCGAAGGACGAGGTGACGATGCGCGTCGGGAATGGTTCCAGGGTCGATGTGATCGCCGTCGGCACGCTACCTCTACATTTACCTACGGGATTAGTTTTGAACCTCAATAATTGTTATTTAGTACCAAGTTTGAGCATGAACATTGTATCTGGATCTCGTTTAATGCGAGATGGCTACTCATTTAGATCCGAGAATAATGGTTGTTCTATTTATATGAGTGATATGTTTTATGGTCATGCTCCGATGGTCAATGGTTTATTCTTAATGAATCTCGTGCATGATAATACACATATTCATAGTGTGAATACCAAAAGGTGTAAAGTTGATAACGATAGTCCCACATACTTGTGGCACTTCCGCCTTGGTCACATTGGTGTCAAGCGCATGAAGAAGCTCCATGCTGATGGACTTTTAGAGTCTCTCGATTATGAATCATTTAACACGTGCGAACCATGCCTCATGGGCAAAATGACCAAGACTCCATTCTCAGGGACAATGGAGCGAGCAACCAACTTGTTGGAAATCATACATACAGATGTGTGTGGTCCAATGAGCGTTGAGGCTCGCGGAGGCTATCGTTATGTTCTCACTCTCACTGATGATTTGAGTAGATATGGGTATGTCTACTTGATGAAACACAAGTCTGAGACCTTTGAAAAGTTCAAGGAGTTTCAGAGTGAGGTTGAGAATCAACGTGACAGAAAAATAAATTTCTTACGATCAGATCGTGGGGGAGAATATTTAAGTCACAAATTTGGCACACACTTAAGAAAATGTGGAATCGTTTCACAACTCACGCTGCCTGGAACACCTCAGCGTAACGGTGTGTACGAACGTCGTAATCGCACTCTATTGGATATGGTGCGGTCTATGATGTCTCTTACAGATCTACCGCTGTCATTTTGGGGATACGCTCTAGAGACAGCCGCATTCACTTTAAATAGGGCTCCGTCAAAATCCGTTGAGACGACACCGTATGAATTATGGTTTGGGAAGAAACCTGAGCTGTCGTTTCTGAAAGTTTGGGGTTGCGATGTTTATGTCAAGAAACTTCAACCTGAAAAACTCGAACCCAAATCGGAAAAATGCGTCTTCATAGGATATCCCAAGGAAACAGTTGGGTATACCTTCTACCTCAGATCCGAAGGCAAGATCTTTGTTGCCAAGAACGGGTCCTTTCTAGAGAAAGAGTTTCTCGCGAAAGAAGTAAGTGGGAGGAAAGTAGAGCTTGATGAAGTACTACCTCTTGAAAATCAAAGTAGCGCAGCTCAGGAAAATGTTCCTGTGGTGCCTGCACCGATTAGAGAGGAGGTTAATGATGATGATCAAGATACTTCTGATCAAGCTCCTACTGAACTTCGTAGGTCCACAAGGACGCGTTCCGCACCAGAGTGGTACGGCAACCCTGTCCTGGAAATCATGTTGTTGGACAACGGTGAACCTTCGAACTATGAAGAAGCGATGGCGGGCCCAGATTCCGACAAATGGCTAGAAGCCATGAAATCCGAGATAGAATCCATGTATGAAAACAAAGTATGGACTTTGAATGACTTGCCCGATGATCGGCGAGCCATAGAAAATAAATGGATCTTTAAGAAGAAGACAGACGCGGATGGTAATGTGACCATCTATAAAGCTTGACTTGTCGCTAAGGGTTATCGGCAAGTTCAAGGGGTTGACTACGATGAGACTTTCTCTCCCGTAGCGAAGCTGAAGTCCGTCCGAATCATGTTAGCAATTGCCGCATACTATGATTATGAGATATGGCAAATGGACGTCAAAACGGCATTCCTTGACGGCTTTCTTAAGGAAGAATTGTATATGATGCAGCCGGAAGGTTTTGTCGATCCTAAGAATGCTAACAAAGTATGCAAGCTCCAGCGCTCTATCTATGGGCTGGTGCAAGCATCTCGGAGTTGGAACATTCGCTTTGATGAGATGATCAAAGCGTTTGGGTTTATGCAGACTTATGGAGAAGCCTGCGTTTACAAGAAAGTGAGTGGGAGCTCCGTAGCATTTCTCATATTATATGTAGATGACATACTATTGATGGGAAATGATATAGAATTCTTGGAAAGCATAAAGGCCTATTTGAACAAATGTTTTTCAATGAAGGACCTTGGAGAAGCTGCTTATATATTAGGCATCAAGATCTATAGAGATAGATCGAGACGCCTCATCGGTCTTTCACAAAGTACGTACCTTGACAAGATTTTGAAGAAGTTCAAAATGGATCAGTCCAAGAAGGTATTCTTGCCTGTATTGCAAGGTGTGCGATTGAGCACGGCTCAATGCCCGACCACGGCAAAAGATATAGAAGAGATGAGTGTCATTCCTTATGCCTCAGCCATAGGGTCTATTATGTATGCCATGCTGTGTACCAGACCCGATGTAAACCTTGCCGTAAGTTTGGTAGGTAGGTACCAAAGTAATCCCGGCAAGGAACACTGGACAGCGGTCAAAAACATCCTGAAGTGCCTGAAAAGGACTAAGGATATGTTTCTCGTTTATGGAGGTGCCGAAGAGCTCGTCGTAAAGGGTTACATCGACGCTAGCTTCGACACAGATCTGGATGACTCCAAGTCACAAACCGGATACGTGTATATTTTGAATGGAGGGGCAGTAAGCTGGTGCAGTTGCAAGCAAAGCGTCGTGGCGGGATCTACATGTGAAGCAGAGTATATGGCAGCCTCGGAGGCAGCACAAGAAGCAGTCTGGGTGAAGGAGTTCATTACCGACCTAGGAGTCATACCCAATGCGTCGGACCCGATGACTCTCTTCTATGACAACACTGGAGCAATTGCCCTTGCGAAGGAGCCCAGGTTTCACAGGAAGACCAGGCATATCAAGCGTCGCTTCAACTCCATTCGTGAAAGTGTTCAAAATGGAGACATAGATATTTGTAAAGTACATACGGACCTGAATGTGGCAGATCCGTTGACTAAACCTCTCCCTAGAGCAAAACATGATCAACACCAAAATTCCATGGGTGTGCGATTCATCACAATGTAACTAGACTATTGTCTCTAGTGCAAGTGGGAGACTGTTGGAAATATGCCCTAGAGGCAATAATAAAAGGATTATTATATTTCCTTGTTCATGATAATTGTCTATTGTTCATGCTATAATTGTATTGTTCGGAAATCATAATACATGTGTGAATACATAGACCACAATGTGTCCCTAGTAAGCCTCTAGTTGACTAGCTCGTTGATCAATAGATAGTCATGGTTTCCTGACTATGGACATGGGGATGTCATTGATAATGGGATCACATCATTAGGAGAATGATGTGATGGACAAGACCCAAACCTAAGCATAGCACAAAAGATCGTGTAGTTCGTTTGCTAGAGCTTTTCTGAATGTCAAGTATCATTCCTTAGACCATGAGATTATGCAACTCCCGGATACCGTAGGAGTGCTTTGGGTGTATCAAACATCACAACGTAACTGGGTGGCTATAAAGGTGCACTACAGGTATCTCCGAAAGTATCTGTTGGGTTGGCATGAATCGAGACTGGGATTTGTCACTCCGTGTGACGGAGAGGTATCTCTGGGCCCACTCGGTAAGACATCATCATAATGAGCTCAATGTGATCAAGGTGTTGTTCACGGGATGATGTGTTACGGGAACGAGTAAAGAGACTTGCCGGTAATGAGATTGAACAAGGTATCGGTATACCGACGATCGAATCTCGGGCAAGTATCATACCGATAGACAAAGGGAATTGAATACGGGATTGATTAAGTCCTCGACATCGTGGTTCATCCGATGAGGTCATCGATGAGCATGTGGGAGCCAACATGGGTATCCAGATCCCGCTGTTGGTTATTGACCGGAGATCGTCTCGGTCATGTCTGCATGTCTCTCGAACCCGTAGGGTCTACACACTTAAGGTTCGGTGACGCTAGGGTTGTTAAAGATATTAGTATGCAGCAAACCGAAGGTTGTTCGGAGTCCCGGATGAGATCCCGGACGTCACGAGAGGTTCCGGAGTGGTCCGGAGGTAAAGAATTATATATAGGAAGTGTCGTTTCGGCCATCGGGAATGATCTAGGGGTCGTCGGTATTGTACCGGGACCACCAGATGGGTCCCGTGGGTCCACCGGGTGGGGCCACCCATCCCGGAGGGCCCCGTGGGCTGAAGTGGGGAGGGAACCAGCCCATAGTGGGCTGGTGCGCCCCCCCATGGGCCTCCCCCTGCGCCTAGGGTTGGAAACCCTAGGGCAGGGGGCGCCCCACTTGCCTTGGGGGGCAAGGCTCCCCCCTGGCCGCCGCCCCCCCGGAGATGCATCTCCAGGGCGCCCCCCTAGGGGGCCTATATAAAGGGGGGAGAGGGAGGGCAGCCGAACCCTGCAGCCTTGGCGCCTCCCTCTCCCCGTTACACCTCTCCCTCTCTCCGTAGTTGCTTGGCGAAGCCCTGCTGGAACTCTGCTGCATCCACCACCACACCGTCGTGCTGCTGGATCTTCATCAACCTCTCCTTCCCCCTTGCTGGATCAAGAAGGAGGAGACGTTATCCTGACCGTACGTGTGTTGAACGCGGAGGTGCTGTCCGTTCGGCACTAGGTCATCGGTGATTCGGATCACGGCGAGTACGACTCCATCATCCACGTTCTTCTTGAACGCTTCCGTTGCGATCTACAAGTGGTATGTAGATGCGCTCCTATCCCATCGTTGCTAGAATACTCCATGGATAGATCTTGGTGATGCGTAGGAAAATTTTAATTTCTGCTACGATCCCCAACATAAATATTTACCTCCGGACCATTCCGGAACTCCTGGTGATGTTCGGGATCTCATCTGGGACTCCGAACAACATTCGGTCACCAATACGAATATCCCATACTACCCTAGCGTCATTGAACATTATGCATGCGACCCTATGGGTTCAAGAATCATGTAGACATGACCGAGACACCTCTTCGGTCAATCACCAATAGCGGGACCTGGATGCCCATATTGGTTCCTACATATTCCACGAAGTTCTTTATCGGTTGAATCATGATGTCAAGGATTCAGTTAATCCCGTACGCAATTCCCTTTGTCCGACGATATGTTACTTGCCCAAGATTCGATCGTTGGTATCTCCATACCTAGTTCAATCTCGTTACTGACAAGTCTCTTTACTCATTCCGTAATAGAAGATCCCTTGACTAAACTCACTAGGCACATGCTTGCAAGCTTCTTATGATGTTGTATAACCAAGAGAGCCCAAAGATATCTCTCCGTCACATGGAGTGATAAATCCCAGTCTCGATTCATGCAACCCAACAAACACTTTCGGAAATACCTGTAGAGCACCTTTATCACCCAGATACGAAGTGACGTTTGATAGCACACAAAGTATTCCTCCGGTATCCGGGAGTGGCAACGATCTCATGGTCTAAGGAACTAATACTTGACATGAAAAAGCTGTAGCAAATAAACTAAGTGATACAATCTGATGCTAAGTTTAATTTTGGGTTTGTCCATCACATCATTCTCCCAATGATGTGATCTGCTTATCAAATGACAACTCATGTCTATAGAGTAGGAAACCTTAGCCATCTTTGATCAACGAGCTAGTGTAGTAGAGGCTTACTAGGGACAGAGTGTTGTTTATGTATTCACACATGTATTTATGTTTCCGGTCAATACAATTCTAGCATGAATAATAAACATTTATCATGATCAAGAAAATATGATAATAACCAATTTATTATTGCCTCTTTGGCATATTTCCAACAGTCTCCCACTTGCACTAGAGTCAATAATCTAGTTTACACTGTAATGTATCTAACACCCATAGAGTTTTGCTGTGGATCATGTTTTGCTCATGGAAGAGGTTTAATCAACAAGCCCGCCACATTTAGATCCGTATGTACTTTGCAAAGTTCTATGTGTCTCCTTCCTTGATGTAATCACAGATGGAGTTGAAGCGGCGTTTGATGTGCTTGGTCTTCTTGTGAAACCTGAGCTCCTTGTCAAAGCTAGCATCGACGTAACCCTTTACGACGAGCTCTTCATCACCTCCGTAAACGAGAAACATGTTCTTAGTTCTCTTTAGGTACTTAAGGATATTTTTGACCGCTGTCGAGTGATCTACTCCTGGATCACTCTAGTACCTACCTGCCAGACTTATGCCGAGGCACACATCAGGTCTATTACACACCATGACATAAATTATAAAGCCTATGGCTGAGGCATAGGGGACGACTTTCATCCTTTCTCTTTCTTCTGCACTGGTCGGGCTTTGAGTCTACTCAACTTCACACCTTGCAACATAGGAAAGAAACCCTTCTTTGACCGGTCCATTTTGAAACTTCTTCAAAATCTTGTCAAGGTATGTGCTTTGTGAAAGTCCTATCAGGCGTCTTGAACTATGTCTATAGATCTTGATGCCCGATATGTAAGCATCTTCACCCAGGTCTTTCATAGAAAAACTCTTGTTAAAATAACCCTTTATGCTTTCCAGAAATCCAATATCATTTCCAATCA
Organism: Aegilops umbellulata; assembly: GCA_032464435.1. NCBI lineage: Eukaryota > Viridiplantae > Streptophyta > Magnoliopsida > Poales > Poaceae > Aegilops > Aegilops umbellulata. Next base: position 297,284,624 of record CP136060.1, read on the forward strand.
ATAATATGTCATCCACATACAGTATTGGAAATGCTACAGAGCTCCCATTCACTTTTTTTTTGTAAATACAAGCTTCTCCATAAGTTTGTATAAAACCAAAAGCTTTGATCACCTCATCAAAGCATATATTCCAACCCCGAGATGCTTGCACCAGCCCATAGATGGATCATTGGAGCTTCAATACCTTATTAGCATCCTTAGGATAGACAAAACCTTCCGGTTGCATCATATACAACTCTTCCTCAAGAAAACCATGAAGGAACGATGTGTTGACGTCCATCTGCCTGATTTCATAATCTAAAAATGCATTAATTTCTAACATAATTCTAACAGACTTCAGCATCACTACGGGTTAGAGAGTCTCATTATAGTCAACCCCTTGAAATTGTCGAAAACCCTTTGTGATAAGTCGAGCTTTATTAACGGTGACATTACCATCAACGTCTGTCTACTTCTTAAAGATCCATTTATTCTCAATGTCCTGCTGGTCATCGGGTAAGTCCACCAAAGTCCATACTTTGTTTTCATACATGGATCCTATCTCGGATTTCATGGTCTCAAGCCATTTGTCGGAATCCGGACTCATCATAGCTTCTTCATATTTCGTAGGTTCGCCATTGTCTATCAACATGACTTCCAAGACAGGACTACTGTACGACTCTGGTGCAGTGCGTGTCCTGGTCTACCTATGAAGTTCAGTAGCAGCTTGATTCGAAGTCTGAAGATCATCATCATTAGTTTCCTCTCCGGTTGGTGTAGGCATCAGTGCATCACATGAACTTCTTTCTGTGTGTGCTACTTTCCAATACGAGAGAAGGTACGATTACCTCACCAAGCTCTACTTTCCTCCCACTCACTTATTTCGAGGGAAACTCCTTCTCTAGAAAGGACCCATTCTTGGCAACAAGGATCTTTTCCTCGGATATGTGATCGAAGGTATACTCAATGGTCTCTTTAGGGTATCCTATGAAGACACACTTTTCCTCTTTGGGTTCAAGCTTATCAGGCTGAAGCCTCTTGACATAATCGCCACATCCCCAAACTTTAAGAAACGACAACTTAAGTTTCTTGACAAACTATAATTCATACGGTGTTGTCTCAACATATTTAGACGGTCCCTGTTTAAAGTGAATGCGTCTGTATCTAATGCATAACCGCAAAATGATAGTGGAAAATCGGTAAGAGACATCACAGAACATACCATATCCAACAGAGTACGATTACGACGTTCGGACACACCATTACGCTGTGGTGTTCCAGGTGGCGCGACTTGTGAAACAATTCCACATTGTCCATGATCAAATCGTAAGAATTTTATCTTGTTGTTACGATGACTCTCTACTTCACTCTGAAATTCCTTGAGCTTTTCAATTGTGTCAAACTTGTGTTTCATTAAGTAAATATACCTGAGGGAGTCATGTCTACTTAAGTCAACGATGAAGGTTAGGATATAATGATACCACCCGCATGCTTAAATACTCATTGGACCGCGTACATCAGTATGTATTATTTCCAACAAGTCACTTGCCTGCTCCATTGTACCGGAAAACGGGGTTTTAGTCATCTTGCCCATGAGTCATGGTTCACATGTTTCAAATGATTCATAATCAAGTGATTCCAAAAGTTCATCAACATGGAGTTTCTTCATGCGCTTTATGCTAATACGAACCAAGCGGCAGTGCCACAAGTATGTGGTACTACCATCATTAATTTTTCATCTTTTGGCATCAATATTATGAACATGTGTATCACTACGATCGAGATTCAATATAAATAAACCATTCACATTGGGTGCATGACCATAAAAGTTATTATTCATATAAATAGAACAACCATTATTCTCTAACTTAAATGAATAACTGTCTCGCAATAAAAAAGATCCAGATACAATGTTCATGCTTAACGCAGGCACCAAATAACCATTACTTAGGTTTTAAAACTAATTCCGAAGGTAGACGTAGAAGGAGCATGCCGGTGGCAATCACGTCAGCCTTGGAGCCATTTCCAACGCGCATCGTCACCTCATCCTTAGGTAGTCTCCGTTTATTCCATAGCTCATGTTTCAAGTTACAAATATTAGCAACGGAACCACTATCAAATACCCAGGCGCTACTATGAGCACTAGTAAGGTACACATCAATAACATGTATATCAAATATACCTTTGTTGACGTTGCCGGCCTTCTTATCTACCAAGTACTTGGGGCAGGTCTGCTTCCAGTGGCCATTCTCCTTGCAATCTGAAGTTGCTTCTTTGATTGAAAAGTATGATGTTACTCTCTACAAATCTGAATTTTTTTACATACTTAAATATTTCTATGAAAACGATGCTCCTAATGCCTATGTAAAAGAATTTATTGAGAGAATGTCTGCTGCCTTGGAAGAGAATAATGACATGCATGAATCTATAGACAATTTTGATTCCGTTCATTTGATTAAAATCTCCCCTCTTGATGAACGCGCTGCTTGCTATTCTTATGGCCATGATGCCAATATTAATGATGCTTTTGATGATGAACTTGCAATAGTTCGTTATATTAAAAATGAAATTATTGCTATTGCACCCACACTTGATAGCTACTTGAATGAAAAACATGATTGCATTAATGTTATTATAAATTCTGTGAATGGTGCTAATGATATGCAAAGCTGCAAGCCTGGGGATGATTATTTTGTTATTTCCACTACTTATTGCATAAAACACAAAATAAAATAACATAAATAAAAGTGCATCAATACATTTTGGATTTTTATATATGATTTAGATAGACCGGGGGCCATAGTTTTCACTAGAGGCTTCTCTTGAAAATAGCATACAGTGGGTAAACAAATTACTATTGGGCAATTGATATAAAAGTGAATAATCATGACGATATCTAAGGCAATGATCATGTATATCGACATCACGTCCGAGACAAGTAGACCGACTCCTGTCTGCATCTACTACTATTACTCCACACATCGACCGCTATCCAGCATGCATCTACAGTATTAAGTTCATAAAAAACAGAGTAACACCTTGCTAACTCTTGAGCATGCGTTGGTTTTCCCTTAAAGAGGAAAGGGTGATGCAGCAAAGTAGCGTAAGTATTTCCCTTAGTTTTTGAGAACCAAGGTATCAATCTAGTAGGAGACTACACGCAAATCCCTAGTACCTGCACAAACAATTAAGAACCTTGCAACCAACGCGATAAAGGGGTTGTCAATCCCTTCACGGCCACTTGCAAAAGTGAGATCTGATAAACATAATAAGATAAATATTTTTGGTATTTTTATTGTATAGATTGAAAAGTAAAGAATGCAAAATAAACGGCGACAGAAATAGCACGTTGGCGGGAGATTAATATGATGGAAATGAAGGAAATATGCCCTAGAGGCAATAATAAAGTTATTATTTATTTCCTTATATCATGATAAATGTTTATTATTCATGCTAGAATTGTATTAACCGGAAACATAATACATGTGTGAATACATAGACAAACAGAGTGTCACTAGTATGCCTCTACTAGACTAGCTCATTGATCAAAGATGGTTATGTTTCCTAGCCATAGACAAAGAGTTGTCATTTGATTAATGGGATCACATCATTAGGAGAATGATGTGATTGACTTGACCCATCCCGTTAGCTTAGCACTTGATCGTTTAGTATGTTGCTATTGCTTTCTTCATCACTTATACATGTTCCTATGACTATGAGATTATGCAACTCCCGTTTACCGGAGGAACACTTTGTGTGCTACCAAACGTCACAACGTAACTGGGTGATTATAAAGGTGCTCTACAGGTGTCTCCGAAGGTACTTGTTGGGTTGGCGTATTTCGAGATTAGGATTTGTCACTCCGATTGTCGGAGAGGTATCTCTGGGCCCTCTCGGTAATGCACATCACTTAAGCCTTGCAAGCATTGCAACTAATGAGTTAGTTGTGAGATGATGTATTACAGAACGAGTAAAGAGACTTGCCAGTAACGAGATTGAACTAGGTATTGAGATACCGACGATCGAATCTCGGGCAAGTAACATACCGATGACAAAGGGAACAACGTATGTTGTTATGCGGTCTGACCGATAAAGATCTTCGTAGAATATGTGGGAGCCAATATGAGCATCCAGGTTTCGCTATTGGTTATTGACCGGAGACGTGTCTCGGTCATGTCTACATTGTTCTCGAACCCGTAGGGTCCGCACGCTTAACGTTACGATGACAGTTTCATTATGAGTTTATATGTTTTGATGTACCAAAGGTTGTTTGGAGTTTCGGATGTGATCACGGACATGACGAGGAGTCTCGAAATGGTCGAGACATAAAGATTAATATATTGGACGACTATATTCGGACACTGGAAGTGTTCCGGGTGATTTCGAAGAAAACCGGAGTGCTGGAGGGTTACCGAACCCCCCCGGGAGAAGTAATGGGCCTTATGAGCCTTAGTGGAGCGAGAGAGGGGCGGCCAGGGTGGGCCGCGCGCCCCCTCCCCCTCTGGTCCGAATTGGACTAGGAGAGGGGGGGGGGCAGCGCCCCCCTTTCCTTTCCCCCTCCTAGTAGGAGTAGGAAAGATAGGAGTAGGAAAGAGGGGAGTCCTACTCCTACTAGGAGGAGGAGGACTCCTCCTGGCGCGCCCTGCAAGGGCCGGCCGACCTCCCCCTTGATCCTTTATATACGGGGGCAGGGGGCACCTCTAGAGACACAAGTTGATCTTCGTGATCGTTCTCTTAGCCGTGTGCGGTGCCCCCCTCCACCATAATCCTCGATAATATTGTAGCGGTGCTTAGGCGAAGCCCTGCGATGGTAGAACATCAAGATCGTCACCACGCCGTCGTGCTGACGGAACTCTTCCCCGACACTTTGTTGGATCGGAGTCCGGGGATCGTCATCGAGCTGAACGTGTGCTAGAACTCGGAGGTGCCGTAGTTTCGGTGCTTGATCGGTCTGGCCGTGAAGACGTACGACTACATCAACCACGTTGTCATAACGCTTCCGCTTTCGGTCTAGGAGGGTACGTGGACAACACTCTCCCCTCTCGTTGCTATGCATCACCATGATCTTGCGTGTGCGTAGGAAATTTTTTGAAATTACTTCGTTCCCCAACAGTGGCATCCGAGCCTGGTTTTATGCGTTGATGTAATATGCACGAGTAGAACACAAGTGAGTTGTGGGCGATATAAGTCATACTGCTTACCAGCATGTCATACTTTGGTTCGGCGGTATTGTTGGATGAAGCGGCCCGGACCGACATTACGCGTACGCTTACGCGAGACTGGTTCTACCGACGTGCTTTGCACACAGGTGGCTGACGGGTGTCAGTTTCTCCAACTTTAGTTGAACCGAGTGTGGCTACGCCCGGTCCTTGTGAAGGTTAAAACATCACCAACTTGACAAACTATCATTGTGGTTTTGATACGTAGGTAAGAACGGTTCTTGCTAAGCCCGTAGCAGCCACGTAAAACTTGCAACAAAAAAGTAGAGGACGTCTAACTTGTTTTTGCAGGGCATGTTGTGATGTGATATGGTCAAGATGTGATGAGATATAAGTTGGTGTATAAGATGATCATGTTTTGTTGAAGTTGTCGGCAACTGGCAGAAGCCTTATGGTTGTCTCTTTATTGCATAAGATGCAAGCGCCAAATAATTGCTTTACTTTATCGCTATGTGATAGCAATAGTTGCAAGAGCAATAGTTGGCGAGACAATCATGTGACGACACATTGATATAGATCAAGATGATGGAGATCATGGTGTCATGCTGGTGACGATAGAGATCATGACGGTACTTTGGAGATGATGATCAAAGGCGCAAGATGATCATGGCCATATCATGTCACATATATTATGATTGCATGTGATTTTTATCTTATATACATCTTATTTTGCTTAGTTCAGTGGTAGCTTTATAAGATGATCTCTCACTAAATTTCAAGGTATAAGTGTTCTCCCTGAGTATGCACCGTTGCCAAAGTTCGTCGTGCCCAGACACCACGTGATGATCGGGTGTGATAAGCTCTACGTCCATCTACAACGGGTGCAAACCAGTTTTGCACCCGCAGAATACTCAGGTTAAACTTGACGAGCCTAGAATATGCAGATATGGCCTCGGAACGCTGAGACCGAACGGTCGAGCGTGAATCATATAGTAGATATGATCAACATAGTGATGTTCACCATTGAAAACTACTCCATTTCACGTGATGATCGGTTATGGTTTAGTTGATTTGGATCACGTGATCACTTAGATGATTAGAGGGATGTCTATCTAAGTGGGAGTTCTTAAGTTATATGATTAATTGAACATTAATTTATCATGAACTTAGTCCTGATAGTATTAGCATATCTATGTTGTAGATCAATTGCTCGCGTTTAGCTCTCCTGTTATATTTTTGCTATGTTCCTAGAGAAAACTGAGTTGAAAGATGCTAGTAGCAATGACGCGGATTGGATCCGTGATCTGAGGATTATCCTCATTGCTGCATAGAAGAATTATGTCCTTGGTGCACCGCTAGGTGACAGACCTATTGCAGGAGCAGATGCACACATTATGAACGTTTGGCTAGGTCAATATGATGACTACTTGATAGTTTAGTGCATCATGCTTAACGGCTTAGAATCGGGACTTCAAAGACGTTTTGAACGTCATGGACCATATGAGATGCTCCAGGAGTTTAAGTTAATATTTCAAGCAAATACCCGAGTTGAGAGATATGAAGCCTCCAACAAGTTCTATTGCTAAAAGATGGAGGAGAATAGCTCAAGCAGTGAGCATGTGCTCAGATTGTCTGGGTACTACAATCGCTTGAATCAAGTGGGAGTTAATCTTCCAGATAAAATAGTGATTGACAGAATTCTCTAGTCACCATCACCAAGTTAGTAGAACTTCGTGATGAACTATAATATGCAAGGGATGATGAAAACAATTCCCAAGCTCTTGGCGATGCTAAAATCGGCAAAGGTAGAAATCAAGAAAAACATCAAGTGTTGATGGTTGACAAGACCACTAGTTTCAAGAAAACGGCAAAGGGAAGAAGGGGAACTTCAAGAAGAATGGCAAGCAAGTTGCTGCTCAAGTGAAGAAGCCCAAGTCTAGACCTAAGCCTGAGACTAAGTACTTCTACTGCAAAGGGACTAGTCACTAGAAGCGGAAACACCCCAAGTATTTGGCGGATAAGAAGGATGGCAAAGTGAACAAAGGTATATATGATATATAGATTATTGATGTGTATTTTACTAGTGTTCGTAGCAACCCCTTGGTATTTGATACTGGTTCAATTACTAAGAGTAGTAACTCGAAACGGGAGTTGCAGAATGAACAGAAACTAGTTAAGGGTGAAGTGACGATGTGTGTTGGAAGTAGTTCCAAGATTGATATGATCATCATCTCACACTCCCTATACTTTTGAGATTAGTGTTGAACCTAAATAAGTGTTATTTGGTTTTTGCGTTGAGCATGAATATGATTTGATCATGTTTATTGCAATACGGTTATTCATTTAAGTAAGAGAATAAATTGTTGTTCTGTTTACATGAATAAAACCTTATATGGTTACACACCCAATGAAAATGGTTCGTTGGATCTCGATCGTAGTGATACACATATTCATAATATTGAAACCAAAAGATGCAAAGTTAATAATGATAGTGCAACTTATTTGTGGCACTGTCATTTAGGTCATATTGGTGTAAAGCGCATGAAGAAACTCCATGTTGATGGGATTTTGGAATCAGTTGATTATGAATCAATTGTTGCTTGCGAACCATGCCTCATGGGCAAGATGACTAAGACTCTGTTGTCCGGAACAATGGAGCGAGCAACTGACTTATTGGAAATAATACATACTGATGTATGCGGTCCGATAAGTGTTAAGGCTCACGGCAAGTATCGTTATTTTCTGACCTTCACAGATGATTTGAGCAAGATATGTGAATATATCTACTTGATGAAACATAAGTCTTAAACATTTGAAAAGTTCAAAGAATTTCAGAGTGAAGTGGAAAATCATCGTGACAAGAAAATAAAGTTTCTACGATCTGATCACAGAGACAAATATTTGAGTTACGAGTTTGGTCTTCAATTAAAACAATGTGGAATAGTTTCACAAATTCGTGCCACGTGGAACACCACATCATAATGGTGTGTCCGAACGTCATAACCGTACTTTATTGGATATAGTACAACCTATGATGTTTCTTGCCGATTTACCACTATCGTTTTGGGGTCATGCATTAGAGACAGCTGCATTCACGTTAAAAGGGGCACCATCTAAGTCCGTTGAGACGACACAATATGAACTGTGATTTGGCAAGAAACCAAAGTTGTCTTTTATTAAAGTTTGGGGTTGCGATGCTTATAAGAAAAGGTTTCATCATGATAAGCTCAAACCCAAATCGGAGAAATGTGTCTTCATAGGATACCCAAAGGAGACAGTTGGGTACACCTTCTATCAGAGATCCGAAGGCAAGACAATCATTGCTGAGAATGGATATTTTCTAGAGAAGGAGTTTCTCTTGAAAGAAGTGAGTGGGAGGAAAGTAGAACTTGATAAGGTAATTGTACCTTCTCCCTTATTAGAAAGTAGTTCATCACAAAAATTTGTTCCTGTGACTACTACACCAATTAGGGAGGAAGCTAATGATGATGATCATTTAACTTCAGATCAAGTTACTACCGAACCTCGTAGGTAAACCAGAGTGAGATCCGCACGAGAGTGGTACGGTAATCCTGCTCTGGAGGTCATGTTACTTGACCATGACGAACTATGAAGAAGCGATGGTGAGCCCAGATTCCGCAAAATGGCTTGAGGCCATGAAATCTGAGATGAGATCCATGTATGAGAACAAAGTATGGACTTTGATTGTCTTTCCCAATGATCGGCGAGCCATTGAGATTAAATGGATCTTCAAGAGGAAGACGAACGCTGATAGTAGTGTTACTATCTACAAAGCTAGAATTGTCGCAAAAGGTTTTCGACAAGTTCAAAGGTGTTGACTACGATGAGAATTTCTCACTCATATGTATGCTTAAGTCTGTCCGAATCATGTTAGCAATTGCCACATTTTTTGAAATCTGGCAAATGGATAAGCAAAACTGCAATCCTTAATGGATTTATTAAAGAAGAGTTGTATATGATGCAACCAGAAGGTTTTGTCAATCCTAAAGGTGCTAACAAAATATGCAAGCTCCAGCGATCCATCTATGGACTGGTGCAAGCATCTCAGAGTTGGAATATACGCTTTAATAAGTTGATCAAAGCATATAGTTTTATACAGACTTGCGGTGAAGCCTGAATTTACAAGAAAGTGAGTGGGAGCACTACATCATTTCTGATACTATATGTGAATGACATATTGTTGATCGGAAATAATGTAGAATTATTCTGCAAAGCATAAAGGAGTGTTTGAAAGGAGTTTTTTCAAAGAAAGACCTCGGTGAAGCTACTTACATATTGAGCATCAAGATCTATAGAGATAGATCAAGGCGCTTGATAAGTTTTTTCAATGAGTACATACCTTGACAAGATTTTGAAGTAAGTTCAAAATGGAACAATCAAAGACAGAGTTCTTGCCTGTGTTACAAGGTGTGAAATTGAGTAAGACTCAAAGCCCGACCACGGCAGAAGATAGAAAGAGAATGGAAGTCATTCCCTATGCCTTAGCCATAGGTTCTATAAAGTATGCCATGCTGTGTACCAGATCTATTGTATACCCTACACTGAGTTTGACAAGGGAGTACAATAGTGATCTAGGAGTAGATCACAGGACAACGGTCAAAATTATCCTTAGTGGAATAAGGATATGTTTCTCGATTATGGAGGTGACAAAAGGTTCATCGTAAAGGGTTACGTCGATGCAAGTTTTGACACTGATCTAGATGACTCTAAGTCTCAATCTGGATACATATTGAAAGTGGGAGCAATTAGCTAGAGTAGCTCCGTGCAGAGCATTGTTGACATAGAAATTTGCAAAATACATACAGCTCTGAATGTGGCAGACCCGTTGACTAAACTTCTCTCACAAGCAAAACATGATCACACCTTAGTACTCTTTAGGAGTTAATCACATAGCGATGTGAACTGGATTATTGACTCTAGTAAACCCTTTGGGTGTTGGTCACATGACGATGTGAACTATAGGTGTTAATCACATGGTGATGTGAACTATTGGTATTAAATCACATGGTGATGTGAACTAGATTATTGGCTCTAGTGCAAGTGGGAGACTGAAGGAAATATGCCCTAGAGACAATAATAAAGTTATTATTTATTTCCTTATATCATGATAAATGTTTATTATTCATGCTAGAATTGTATTAACCGGAAACATAATACATGTGTGAATACATAGACAAACAGAGTGTCACTAGTATGCCTCTACTAGACTAGCTCGTTGATCAAAGATGGTTATGTTTCCTAGCCATAGACAAAGAGTTGTCATTTGATTAACGGGATCACATCATTAGGAGAATGATGTGATTGACTTGACCCATCCCGTTAGCTTAGCACTTGATCATTTAGTATGTTGCTATTGCTTTCTTCATGACTTATACATGTTCCTATGACTATGAGATTATGCAACTCCCGTTTACCGGAGGAACACTTTGTGTGCTACCAAACGTCACAAAGTAACTGGGTGATTAAAAAGGTTCTCTACAGGTGTATCCGAAGGTACTTGTTGGGTTGGCGTATTTCGAGATTAGGATTTGTCACTCCGATTGTCGGAGAGGTATCTCTGGGCCCTCTCGGTAATGCACATCACTTAAGCCTTGCAAGCATTGCAACTAATGAGTTAGTTGTGAGATGATGTATTACAGAACGAGTAAAGAGACTTGCCGGTAACGAGATTGAACTAGGTATTGAGATACCGATGACCGAATCTCGGGCAAGTAACATACTGATGACAAAGGGAACAACATATGTTGTCATGCGGTCTGACCGATAAAGATCTTCGTAGAATATGTGGGAGCCAATATGAGCATCCAGGTTCCGCTATTGGTTATTGACTGGAGACGTGTCTTGGTCATGTCTACATTGTTCTCGAACCCGTAGGGTCCGCACGCTTAACGTTACGATGACATTTTCATTATGAGTTTATATCTTTTGATGTACCGAAGGTTGTTCGGAGTCCCGGATGTGATCACGGACATGACGAGGAGTCTCGAAATGGTCGAGACATAAAGATTGATATATTGGACGACTATATTCGGACACCGGAAGTGTTCCGGGTGATTTCGGAGAAAACCGGAGTGTCGGAGGGTTACCGGAACCCCCGGGAGAAGTAATGGGCCTTATGGGCCTTAGTGGAGAGAGAGAGGGGCGGCCAGGGTGGGCCGCACGCCCCCTCCCCCTCTGGTCCGAATTGGACTAGGAGAGGGGGGCAGCGCCCCCCTTCCCTTCTCCCTCTCCCCCTTCCTTTCCCCCTCCTAGTAGGAGTAGGAAAGATGGGATTCCTACTCCTACTAGGAGGACGACTCCTCCTCCTGGCGCGCCCTGCAAGGGCCGGCCGGCCTGCCCCCTTGCTCCTTTATATACGGGGGCAGGGGGCACCTCTAGAGACACAAGTTGATCTTCGTGATCATTCTCTTAGCCGTGTGCGGTGCCCCCTCCACCATAATCCTCGATAATATTGTAGCGGTGCTTAGGCGAAGCCCTGCGATGGTAGAACATCAAGATTGTCACCACGCCGTCGTGCTGACGGAACTCTTCCCCGACACTTTGCTGGACCGGAGTCCGGGGATCGTCATCGAGCTGAGCGTGTTCTAGAACTCGGAGGTGCCGTAGTTTCGGTGCTTGATCGGTCGGGCCGTGAAGACGTACGACTACATCAACCGCGTTGTCATAACGCTTCCGCTTTCGGTCTACGAGGGTACATGGACATCACTCTCCCCTCTCGTTGCTATGCATCACCATGATCTTGCGTGTGCGTAGGAATTTTTTTGAAATTACTACGTTCCCCAATAGTGGCATCCGAGCCTGGTTTTATGCGTTGATGTAATATGCACGAGTAGAACACAAGTGAGTTGTGGGCGATATAAGTCATACTGCTTACCAGCATGTCATACTTTGGTTCGGCGGTATTGTTGGATGAAGCGGCCCGGACCGACATTACGCGTACGCTTACGCGAGACTGGTTCTACCGACGTGCTTTGCACACAGGTTCCAAAAACGATCCTCGCGAAGGTTTCATTTCGTTTGGACTCCGTTTTGTATTCCTTTTCTGCGAAACACTGAAATAGGCAAAAACAACAATTTGCACTGGGCCTCCGGTTAGTAGGCTAGTCCCAAAAATAATATAAAAGTGCACAATAAAGCCCATTAAACATCCAAAACAGATAATATAATAGCATGGAACAACAAAAAATTATAGTTATGTTGGAGACGTATCACACCTTAAGCAAGATGACATGATGTAGACAAAGTAAACTCAATTAATATGAGTAAACCCCATATTCTTATCCTTAATGGCAACGATACAAATACGTGTCATGCAAGAAAAAATCAATCTAGTTGGCCAAACCAAATCAGTAGATCAGAAAGAAATACAAAGCTATAATAACCATGCATACAAGAGTTCAGAGAAGACTGAAATAATATTCATAGATAATCTGATCATAAACTCACAATTCATCGGATCCCAACAAACACACCGCAAAAGGTGATTACATCGAATAGATCTCCAAGAACATCAAGGAGAACATTGTTTTGAAGATCAAAGAGAGAGAAAAAACCATCTAGCCACTAACTATGGACCCGTAGGTCTGTGGTAAACTACTCACACATCACAGGGGCAACAAGGTTGATGTAGAGCCCCTGCATGGTCGATTCCCCCTCTGGCAGAGTGGCACAAAAGGCCCCAGACGGGATCTCTCGAGAACAGAAGCTTGCGGCGCGGAAAAAGTATTTTGGGTGGCTTTGTGTTGGTTTCCCGATTTTAGAGAATTTATAGAGGCAAAATTAGGTCAAATATTTGAATGTGGGCCCCACAAGGCACCAGGGCGCGCCCACCCCTTGGACGCGCCCTGCTGCCTTGTGGGCTACTCCTTCATCTTCTGGTCCTCTCCCGAAGCTTCCAGGGTCTCTTTTGTTCAGAAAAAAATCGTCAAAAAATTTCGTGGCATTTGTACTTCATTTGGTACTGATTTTTTGGAAAACCAGAAACAGACAAAAAATAGCAACTGGCACTAAGTTAATAGGTTAGTCCCAAAAAATGATAATAATGCATATAATTGTATATAGAACATCCAAGATTGATACTATAATAGCATGGAACAATAAAAAATTATAGATACGCTGAAGACGTATCACCTACATCTACTACTATTACTACAACAATAATCGACCGCTATCCAGCATACATCCATGGTATTAAGTATAAAACAGAGTAACACCTTAAGAAAGATGACATGATGTAGACAAAGTAAATCCAAGCAATATGAATAAACCCCATCGTTTTACCCTCAATGGCAACAATACAAATACATGTCTTGTCCCCTACTTTGTCACTGGATAGAGCACCGCAAGATTGAACCCATCACAGACACCTCTCCCACTGAAGATAAATCAATCTAGTTGGCCAAACCAATACAAAGCTATAACAATCACGCATAAAAAAGTTCAGAAAAAGACTCCATTACTTCTCATAAATATTCAGGTCATAAACCCATAATTCATCGGATCCCAACAAACACACCGCAAAAGAAGATTACGTCGAATAGAACTCTAAGAACACCGATGAGAACATCTTATTGAAGATTAAAAAGAGAGAAGAAGCCATCTAGCTACTAGCTATGGTCTCGTAGGTCTGTGGTAAACTACTCACGCATCATCGGAAGGCAGCAAGGATAATGTAGAAGCTCTCCGTGATCGACCCCCCCGGCAGAGTACCGGAAAAGGCCTCCAGATGCGATCGTGAAAGAACAGAAACTTGTGGCGGCCAAAAAAAGTGTTTCGGGTGGCTCTCTGGTATATTGGGAATATTTGAGAATTTACAGATGCAAAATTAGGTCAAGAGGTGCCACGAGGGGCCCACAAGCTTTGGGGGCGCGCCACCTGAGCTTGTTGCTCCCTTGTGACTCTTCTGATCTTCTCCCGAACCTTCATGGGGACCTGGTCCCAAAAATTAATCCAAAGATTTTGCTCCGTTTGGAATCCTTTGATATTGATTTTCTGAAAAGCCAAAACAAGCAAAAAAACAACAACTGACACTGGGTACTAGGTTAATAGGTTAGTCCCAACAAATAATATAAAATAGCATACAAATGCATATAAAACAACCAAGATTGATACTATAATAGCATGGAACAATAAAAAATTTATAGATACACGAGAGACGTATCAATTATCCTCTTTCATGAGGGTCACTAAAAGAAAACTAAAATTAAACGATGATATATCTCCAACGTATCTATAATTTTTGATTGTTCCATGCTATTATAGTATCAATCTTGGATGTTTAATATGCAATGATATATAAATTTTTGCCCAGTGTCAGTTGTTGTTTTTTTGCTTGTTTTTGGCTTTTTAGAAAATCAGTACCAAATGGAGTCCAAATGCTACACAACTTTTTGACAAATTTTCTGGACCCAGAGAGACCCTAGAAGCTTCAGGAGAAAACCTAACGAGCCACGAGGGAGCGACAAGCTCGGGAGGGGCGCCCACCAGGCTTGTGGCCCCTCGTGGCACCTGTTGACCTAATTCCACTTCTATGAATTCTCAAATATTCCCAATACATCAGAGAGCCACCCAAAACACTTTTTCCACTGTTGCAAGCCTCTGTTCTTCCGCGATCCCATTACGCCTTCTCCGGTACTCTGTTGGAGGGGAATCGATCACGAAGAGCTTCTACATCATCCTTGCTGCCCTTCCGATGATGCGTGAGTAGTTTACCATAGACCTACAGGTCCATAGCTAGTAGCTAGAAAGGCTTCTTGCCTCTCTTGATCTTCAATACAATATTCACCTCGATGTTTGATAACCCACAAGTATAGGGGATCAATTGTAGCCTCTTTCGATAAGTAAGAGTGTTGAACCCAACGAGGAGCTAAAGGTAAAACAAATATTCCCTCAAGTTCTATCGACCACCGATACAACTCATCGCACGCTTAACGTTCGCTTTACCTAGAATAAGTATGAAACTAGAAGTACTTTGTAGGTGTTGTTGGATAGGTTTGCAAGATAATAAAGAGCGCGTAAATAAAAACTAGGGGCTGTTTAGGTAAATAAGCAATAAAGTTAGTATAGCGAGTGTGGAAAAGTGGTGGTAGGAGTTGCGAAATTGTCCCTAAGCAATTGACTACTTTACTAGACCGATAGCAAGTTTTATGTGGGAGAGGCCACTGCTAGCATGTCATCCCTGACTTGGAATTCTATGCACTTATGATTGGAAATATTAGCAAGCATCCGCAACTACTAACGTTCATTAAGGTAAAAACCAACCATAGCATTAAGATATATTGGTCCCCCTTCAATCCCGTATGCATCAATTTTTATGCTAGGTTGAAGCTTCTGTCACTCTTGCCCTCCAATACATAGTCCTATCAACATACAACTAACCCTATGGTGTCATCCACACGCGCGCTCATATGATGGGGACCAAAGGACAGCAACATAACCACAAGAAAATTAAACCAATCATAGCAATTCACCAATTACTAATAGGACAACGGAAATCTACTCAGACATCAGAGGATGGCAACACATCATTGGATAATAATATGAAGCATAAAGCACCATGTTCAAGTAGAGGGTACAACGGGTTGCGGGAGAGTGGACCGCTGTAGATAGATGGGGGAAGGTGATGAAGATGTTGGTGAAGATGATGGAGGTGTTGGTGTAGATTGCGGTGACGATGATGGCCCCGGCGGTGTTCCGGCGCCACCGGAAGCGAGGGGGAGTGAGCCCCCCTCCTTCTACTTCTTCCTTGGCCTTCTCCCTAGGTGGGAGAAGGGTTCTCCCTCTGGTCCTTGGTCTCCATGGCGTGGGCGGGGCGAGAGCCCCTCCGAGATTGGATATGTCTCTCTATCTCTCTCTGTTTCTGCGCTCCCTGATTCTGACCTTTCACCGTTTCTTATATTCCCGGAGATCTGTAACTCTGATATTGGCTTTGTTACAGTGAAAGAAGGGCACCAACCGCCTTCCGGGGTGGCCACGAGGGCCCGGCGCGCGCCCCCTGCCTCGTGGCCCCCTCGGGCATCGTCTCGCGTTGATTCTTCTTCCCAAAAATCACATACATTCCAAAAAAATCTCTATCAGTTTTTATCCCTTTTGGACTCCGTTTGATATGGATTTTCTGCGAAACAAAAAACATGCAACAAACAGGAACTGGCACTGGGCACTGGATCAATATGTTAGTCCCAAAAATAGTATAAAAAGTTGCCAAAAGTTTGTAAAAGTTGTAGAATATTGGCATGGAACAATCAAAAATTATAGATACGATGGAGACATATCAGCATCCCCAAGCTTAATTCCTACTCGTCCTCGAGTAGGTAAATGATAAAAAAGATAATTTTTGATGTGGAATGCTAGCTAGCGTATTCTTGATCATGTAATCTAATCATGACATGAATATTAAGACACGAGTGATTCAAACCAATAGTCTATCATTTGACATTAAGACAATAATACTTCAAGTATACTAATAAAGCAATCATGTCTTTTCAAAATAACATGGCCAAAGAAAGTTATCCCTACAAAATCATATAGTCTGGCTATGCTCCATCTTCACCACACAAAATAGTCGAATCATGCACAACCCCGATGACAAGCCAAGCAATTGTTTCATACTTTTGACGTTCTCAAACCTTTTCAACTTTCACGCAATACATGAGCGTGAGCCATGGACATAGCACTATAGGTGGAATAAAATATGATGATGGAGGTTGTGTGGAGAAGACAAAAAGGAGAAAGTCTTACATCGACGCGGCTAATCAACGGGCTATGGAGATGCCCATCAATTGATGTCAATGCGAGGAGTAGGGATTGCCATGCAACGGATGCACTAGAGCTATAAATGTATGAAAGCTCAACAAAAGAAACTAAGTGGGTGTGCATCCAACTTGCTTTCTCACGAAGACCTAGGGCATTTGAGGAAGCCCATTGTTGGAATATACAAGCCAAGTTCTATAATGAAAAACAAACTCTCACTAGTATATGAAAGTGACAAAATAAGAGACTCTCTATCATGAAGATCATGGTGCTACTTTGAAGCACATGTGTGGAAAAAGGATAGTAGCATTGTCCCTTCTATTTTTTTCTTTTTTTATTTGGCCTTACATTTTTTTGTTTGGCCTTTCTCTTTATTTTTATTTTTATTTGGGACAATGCTCTAATAATGATGATCTTCACTCGATACTAGAACAAAATATGACTCTATATGACTGCCTTTGGCGGTGTACCGGGATGTGCAATGATCTAGCGTAGCAGTGACATCAAAAAACGGACAAGCCATGAAAACACCATGCTAGCTATCTTACGATCATGCAAAGCAATATGACAATAAATGCTCAAGTCATGTATATGATGATGATGGAAGTTGCATGGCAATATATCTCGGAATGCCTATGGAAATGCCATAATAGGTAGGTACGGTGGCTGTTTTGAGGAAGATATAAGGAGGCTTATGTGTGATAGAGTGTATCGTATTACGGGGTTTGGATGCACCGGCGAAGTTTGCACCAACTCTCAAGGTGAGAAAGGGCAATGCACGGTACCGAAGAGGCTAGCAATGATGGAAGGGTGAGAGTGCGTATAATCCATGGACTCAACATTAGTCATAAAGAACTCACATACTTATTGCAAAAATCTATCAGTCATCGAAACAAAGTACTACACGCATGCTCCTAGGGGGATATATTGGTAGGAAAAGACCATCGCTCTTCCCCGACCGCCACTCATAAGGAAGACAATCAATAAATACCTCATGCTCCAACTTCGTTACATAACGGTTCACCATACGTGCATGCTACGGGAATCGCAAACTTCAAAACTAGTATTTCTACAATCCAAAACTACCCACTAGCATGACTCTAATATCACCATCTTTATATCGCAAAACTATTGCAAGGAATCAAACATATCATATTCAGTGATCTACAAGTTTTATGTAGGATTTTATGACTAACCATGTGAACGACCAATTCCTGTCAACTCTCTAAATAGATATAAGTGAAGCACGAGAGTTTAATTCTTTCTAAAAAAGATATGCCCATGCTCTAACGAAATATAAGTGAAGCAAAATAACATTCAACAAATGGTGGTTTTCTATGTGTAGGAAAACAGGCAATCCAAACTTCAAATGATATAAGTGAAGCACATGAAGCATTATATAAAGCCATACTCAAAGAATATAAGTGAAGTGCAATGCGCATTCGATAAATCAACCAAGGACTATCTCAAACCAGCATGGTTCATAAAAGCAAAGTGAAAACTAAATGCAAAAGACGCTCCAAGATTTGCACATATCACATGAACGAAACGAATCCGAAAACATATCGATACTTGTTGAAGAAAGATGGGATGCCTTACGGGGCATCCCCAAGCTTAGACGCTTGAGTCTCCTTGAATATTTACTTAAGGTGTCTTGGGCATCCCCAATCTTGAGCTCTTGCCTCTCCTCCTTCTCCTCACATCGAGACCTCCGCGATCTTCGAACACTTCATCCACATAAAACTCAACAGAAAACTCGGTAAGATCCGTTAGTATAATAAAGCAAATCACTACTCTAAGTACTGTTGCAAACCAATTCATATTTTGTTTTTGCATTGTAGCTACTGTAATATAACTTTTTTCATGGCTTAATCCACTGATAGAAATTGATAGTTTCATCAAAACAAGCAAACTATGCATCGAAAACAGAATATGTATTAAACATGACAGTCTGTAGTAATCTGAACATTAACCACACCTATGGTACTCCAAAAATTCTTCCAAAATAAGGAAAAATAAACAATTTGTATATAAAGACAGTGCAAAAAGTTTCAGAACCGTTTGACGTTCCAGGAAAAATGTAAAATCGCGCACTACAACCAAAGTTTCTGTTTTGCACCGCACAAACCAACAAGCAATGTAAACATCCTAAAGGCAAATCTTGGCACGTTATTTTTATAATACAATGGAATTGTACAAGGGGATAATTATTTTTGTTGAAAAATTTCTGTAATTAAGATTCACAAAATTTCCGTGAGCATGAACAAAGTTCAAGGAGCTCCCCACTTCAACAATGCTTGTCTCTCTCACTTTCACTTTCCTTTTTGAAAAGTTTTGGGTTCCCCTCTTTATTTTTTTGTTTTTAAACTTTATAAAAACACACAACAGAAATAAATGTCTCTCAAAAACTTTTAGGTTGTCTCCCTGGCAGCGCTTTCTTTAAAGCCATTAAGCTAGGCATATAGTGCTCAAGTAATGGATCCACCTGGATCCCAAGGTATATCAAAGCCAATTTTAATTAACAATGATTTGTAATTTAGTAGTGAGCACAAAGCAACATATATGCAGCAATGACGAAGTCTAACTCTCTTCCTATGCATCGGCATGTCATAAAAGAACAATTCATGCACACATAGTAAAGGCCAATGCATAGTATAAACAGTTTCTTGCAATTTTATCATGTTGGAAACATAAAGAGGCGGAGATGTAGTTCCTCTCTCATAATAATTGCAAGTAGTAGCAGCAAGCAGATGCATATTATATCTATCAAAATCATCATGTGTAGTAGTAAAACGCAACCCATCAATATAATCCTTAATAAGGGCAAACTTCTTCAATATAGTGTAGTCGGGAGAATTCAAAAAGATAATAGGACTATCATGCGTGGGTGCAATAGAAACAATTTCATGTTTAACATAACGAACTATAGCAAGTCCATCTCCATAAGCACAATTCATATTGGCATCTTGGCCACAAGCATAGCAATCATCATCAAAAAGGGATTTCAAAAGAATCAACGGGATCATAGTAATTATCATGGCATTCCTCCTTCGGTAGGAACGAAGGGACATTAAACAATGTATGAGTTGAAGATTTACTCTCATTAGAAGGTAGGCACGGGTAGCTAATCCGTTCTTCCTCCTTCTGTTCTTCGCTCTCCTCATCATCTTTTTCATCCAATGAGCCCACAGTTTCATCAATTCCTTCTTCCATAGACTCATGTAAAATATTAGTCTCTTCTTGGACAGCGGAGACTCTCTCAATAAAATCATCAATATCGGAATTGAATTCATAATTCTCATAGCAATATTTAAGTATAGCAAAATTTTCAGGTCTGTAAATAGCATCATCAATATTTTCACACTCTTTAAACAAAGATTCAATTTCATAAGCACCCATAAAAGCAACGAATTCTTCTATTTGTTCCACATCATAGTAATCATATATACCATTAGCATAAGAAGTTAATGTTTCATTATCATTAAATTTGCATGAAAAGGGAAGGTGTGGATCCTTCATCCTAGAGCAACAAGTATAATCATATCTCAAGCATAGTTGCCGAGCATACCAATGCAACATATGAATTTGATCCCATAATAGTTTCCATTTTTGAGTCAAGCGATAATCCCTAAAGTATTCATGTTGATCCAACCTGTCTCCCATTATATAATTGAATGGGGTTTTCTCAGGATTATTAAAGTAGTGCATAATATCTTTCACATAATGAGCATCGACGGTTTTAGGAGGTTCCCCATCTCCATGACTAGCAAGTAAACCTAATTTTTTTGGTATTTCGTGTTCCATATCCATAACTAAAGATAGAGAACAACTTAGAGCAGCAACTAAAAACTACTTAGTGATAAAGCAAATAAGCACACACGAGAATATTCACCCCACGCTATGACTCCCCGACAACGGCGCCAGAAAAAGGTCTTAATAACCCACAAGTATAGGGGATCAATTGTAGCCTCTTTCGATAAGTAAGAGTGTCGAACCCAACGAGGAGCTAAAGGTAAAACAAATATTCCCTCAACTACTATCGACCACTGATACAACTCTACGCACGCTTAACGTTCGCTTTACCTAGAACAAGTATGAAACTAGAAGTACTTTGTAGGTGTTGTTGGATAGGTTTGCAAGATAATAAAGAGCGCGTAAATAAAAACTAGGGGCTGTTTAGGTAAAGAAGCAATAAAGTTAGTATAGCGAGTGTGGAAAAGTGGTGGTAGGAGTTGCGAAATTGTCCCTAAGCAATTTACTACTTTACTAGACTGATATCAAGTTTTATGTGGGAGAGGCCACTGCTAGCATGTCATCCCTGACTTGGAATTCTATGCACTTATGATTGGAACTATTAGCAAGCATCCACAACTACTAACATTCATTATGGTAAAAGCCAACCATAGCATTAAGATATGTTGGTCCCCCTTCAATTCCATATGCATCAATTTCTATGCTAGGTTGAAGCTTCCGTCACTCTTGCCCTCCAATACATAATCCTATCAACATACAACTAACCCTATGGTATGATCCACACGCGCGCTCATATGATGGGCACCACAGGGCAGCAACATAACCACAAGCAAATTAAACCAATCATAGCAATTCACCAATTACCGATAGGACAATGAAAATCTACTCAGACATCATAGGATGGCAACACATCATTGGATAATAATATGAAGCATAAAGCACCATGTTCAAGTAGAGGGTACAGTGGGTTGCGGGAGAGTGGACCGCTGTAGATAGATGGGGGAAGGTGATGAAGATGTTGGTGAAGATGATGGAGGTGTTGGTGTAGATTGCAGTGACGATGATGGCCCCAGCGGCGTTCCGGCGCCACCGGAAGCGAGGGGGAGAGAGCCCCCCTCCTTCTCCTTCTTCCTTGGCCTTCTCCCTAGGTGGGAGAAGGGTTCTCCCTCTAGTCCTTGGTCTCCATGGCGTGGGAGGGGCGAGAGCCCCTCCGAAATTGGATCTGTCTCTCTGTCTCTCTCTGTTTCCGCGCTCCCTGATATTCCTAGAGATCCGTAACTCCTATTGGGCTAAAATTTGAACACGATTTCTATCCGGATATTGGCTTTCTTGCGGCGAAAGAAGTGCACCAACCGCCTTACGGGGTGGCCACGAGGTCCTAGGGCGTGCCTGACCCCCTGGGCGTGCCCCCTGCCTCATGGCCCCCTCGGGCATCGTCTCGCGTTGATTCTTCTTCCCAAAAATCACATATATTCCAGAAATAATCTCCGTCAGTTTTTATCCCGTTTCGACTCTGTTTGATATGGATTTTCTACGAAACAAAAAACATGCAACAAACAGGAACTAGCACTGGGCACTGGATCAATATGTTAGTCTCAAAAATAGTATAAAAAGTAGCCAAAAGTATGTAAGAGTTGTAGAATATTGGCATGGAACAATCTAAATTATAGATACGACGGAGACGTATCAGCATCCCCAAGCTTAATTCCTGCTCGTCCTCGAGTAGGTAAATGATAAAAAGGATAATTTTTGATGTGTAATGCTACCTAGCATATTCTTGATCATGTAATCTAATCATGGCATGAATATTAAGACACGAGTGATTCAAAGCAATAGTCTATCATTTGACATTAAGACAATAATACTTCAAGCATACTAATAAAGCAATCATATCTTTTCAAAATAACATGGCCAAAGAAAGTTATCGTTACAAAATCATATAGTCTGGCTATGATCCATCTTCACCACACAAAATATTTGAATTATGCACAACCCCGATGACAAGCCAAGAAAAATTCCCACTAGTATATTAAAGTGACAAAATAAGAGACTCTCTATCATGAAGATCATGGTGCTACTTTGAAGCACAAGTGTGGAAAAAGGATAGTAGCATTGTCCCTTCTATTTTTTTATTTTTTTATTTGGCCTTCCCTTTTTTTATTTGGCCTTTCTCTTTATTTTTATTTTTATTTGGGACAATGCTCTAATAATGATGATCATCACACTTCTATTTATTTACAACTCAATGATTACAACTCAATACTAGAACAAAACATTACTCTATATGACTGCCTCCGGCGGTGTACCGGGATGTGCAATGATCTAGCGTAGCAATGACATCAAAAAACGGACAAGCCATGAAAACACCGTGCTAGCTATCTTTCAATCATGCAAAGCAATATGACAATAAATGCTCAAGTCATGTATATGATGATGATGGAAGTTGCATGTCAATATATCTCGGAATGCCTATGGAAATGCCATAATAGGTAGGTATGGTGGCTGTTTTGAGGAAGATATAAGGAGGCTTATGTGTGATAGAGTGTATCGTATTACGGGGTTTGGATGCACCAGCGAAGTTTGCACCAACTCTCGAAAACATGGATTTTCTGCGAAACAAAAAACATGCAACAAACAGGAACTGGCACTGGGCACTGGATCAATATGTTAGTCTCAAAAATAGTATAAAAAGTTGACAAAAGTATGAAAAGTTTTAGAATATTGGCATGGAACAATCAAAATTTATAGATACAACGGAGACGTATCAATGTTCTTGGAGATCTATTTGATATAATTCTTTTTGCGGTGTGTTTGTTGGGATCCGATGAATTGTGGGTTTATGATCAGATTATTCATGAATATTATTTGAGTCTTCTCTGAACTCTTTTATGCATGATTGTTATAGCTTTGTATTTCTCTCTGATCTATCCATTTCGTTTGGCCAACTAGATGATTTATCTTGCAATGGGAGAGGTGATTTGTGAAGGGTTCGATCTTGCGGTGCTCAATCCCAGTGACAGAAAGAGACATGACATGAATTTGTATTGTTGCCATTAACGATAAAAAGATGGGGTTTATTCATATTGATTGGGTTTACTTTGTCTACATCATGTCATCTTGCTTAAGGCATCACTCTGCTTTTATTAACTTAATACCCTAGATGCATGCTCGATAACAATCGATGGGTGGAGTAATAGTAGTACATGCAGGCAGGAGTCGGTCTACTTGTCTCGAACGTGATGCCTATTGATACATCTCCAACGTATCTACTTTTCCTAACGCCTTTCCTCTTGTTTTAGTTTGCATGATTTGAATGAAACTAACCCCGGACTGACGCTGTTTTTAGCAGAACTACGATGGTGTTGTTTTTGTGCAGAAATAAAAGTTCTCGGAATGGAACGAAACTTTGCGAGGATTTTTTATACAATAAATAAGAATTTCTAGAGCCAAGATCCACTGGAGGGTAGCACCTGGGTGGGCACAACCCACCAGGGCGCGCCCCCCTCCTGGCGCGCCCAGGTGGGTTGTCCCAACCTGGTGGCCCCGCAAACCCTAAAACCAACACTATAAAATCCTATTTTTCCAGAAAAAAGCAGGGAGAAAGAATTATCGCGATCCACGAGACGGAGCCTCCGTCATCTCCTATTCTTCATCGGGAGTCCAGATGTAGAGTCCGTCTGGGGTTCCGGAGAGGGGTATAATCATTCTTCATCATCACCAATCCTTCTCCATTGCCAATTCCATGATGCTCCCCACCGGGAGTGAGTAGTTCCTTCATAGGCTCGCTGGTCGGTGAGGAGTTGGATGAGATTCATCATGTAATCGAGCTAGTTTTGTTAGGTATTGATCCCTAGTATCCACTATGTTCTAAGATTGATGTTGCTATGACTTTGCCATGCTTAATGCTTGTCACTTTGGGCCCGGGTGCCATGAACTCAGATCTGAACCGTTTATGTTATCATCATTATATCCATGTTCTAGATCCGATCTTGCAAGTTATAGTCACACACTACGTGTTATGATCTAGCAACCCTGGAGTGACAATAGTCGGGACCACTCCCGGTGATGACCGTAGTTTGAGGAGTTCATGTATTCACAATGTGTTAATGCTTTGTTCCGGTTCTCTATTAAAAGGGGGCCTTAATATCCCTTAGTTTCCAATAGGACCCCGCTGCCACGGGAGAGTAGGCCAAAAGATGTTATGCAAGTTCTTTCCATAAGCACGTATGACTATTTACGAAATACATGTTGGGGAACGTAGTAATTTCAAAAATTTCCTACGCACACGCAAGATCATGGTGATGCATAGCAACGAGAGGGGAGAGTGTTGTCTATGTACCCTCGTAGACCGAAGCGGAAGCGTTGACGCAACGTAGAGGAAGTAGTCGTACATCTTCCCTGTCCAACCGATCCAAGCACCGTTACTCCGGAACCTCCGAGTTCTTGGCACACGTTCAGCTCGATGGCGCTCCCCGGACTCCGACCCAGCAAAGCTTCGTGGAGGAGTTTCGTCAGCACGACGGCGTGGTGACGATCTCGATGTTCAACCGTCGCAGGGCTTCGCTTAAGCACTGCTACAATATGACCAAGGTGTAATATCGTGAAGGGGGGCACCGCACACGGCTAAGGAACGATCACGAATATCAACTTGTGTGTCTATGGGGTGTCCCCTGCCCCCGTATATAAAGGAGTGGAGGAGGGGAGGGCCGGCCCTCTCTATGGCGCGCCCTAGGGAGTCCTACTCCCACCGGGAGTAGGATTTCCGCCTTTCCTAGTCCAACCAGGAGTCCTTCCATGTAGTAGGAGTAGGAGACAAGGAAGGGGAAAAAAGAAGGGAAGGAAGGAGGGGGCTCAGCCCCTCCCCCTAGTCCAATTCGGACTAGGCCTTGGGGGGACGCGCGGCCTGCCCTAGGCAGCCCCTCTCTCTTTCCCGTATGGCCCAATAAGGCCCAATACTTCTCCCCCGTATTCCCGTAACTCCTCGGTACTCCGAAAAATACCCGAACCACTCAGAACCTTTCGGATGTCCGAATATAGTCGTCCAATATATCGATCTTTATGTCTCGACCATTTCGAGACTCCTCGTCATGTCCCCGATCTCATCCGGGACTCCGAACTCCTTCGGTACATCAAAACTCATAAAGTCATAATATAACTGCCATCGAAACCTTAAGCGTGCGGACCCTACGGTTCGAGAACAATGTAGACATGACCGAGACACGTCTCCGGTCAATAACCAATAGCGGAACCTGGATGCTCATATTGGCTCCTACATATTGTACGAAGATCTTTATCGGTCAGACCGCATAACAACATACATTGTTCCCTTTGTCATCGGTATGTTACTTGCCCGAGATTCGATCGTTGGTATCCTATACCTAGTTCAATCTCGTTACCGGCAAGTCTCTTTACTCGTTCCGTAATACATCATCTCGCAACTAACTCATTAGTTGCAATGCTTGCATGGCTTATGTGATGTGCATTACCGAGAGGGCCCAAAGATACCTCTCCGACAATCGGAGTGACAAATCCTAATCTCGTAATACGTCAACCCAACATCTACCTTTGGAGACACCTGTAGAGCTCCTTTATAATCACCCAGTTACGTTGTGACGTTTGGTAGCACACAAAGTGTTCCTCCGGCAAACGGGAGTTGCATAATCTCATAGTCATAGGAACATGTATAAGTCATGAAGAAAGCAATAGCAACATACTTAAACGATCGAGTGCTAAGCTAACGGAATGGGTCATGTCAATCACATCATTCTCCTAATGATGTGATCCCGTTAATCAAATGACAACTCATGTCTATGGCTAGGAAACTTAACCATCTTTGATCAACGAGCTAGTCAAGTAGAGGCATACTAGTGACACTCTGTTTGTCTATGTATTCACACATGTATTATGTTTCCGGTTAATACAATTCTAGCATGAATAATAAACATTTATCATGAAATAGGGAAATAAATAGTAACTTTATTATTGCCTCTAGGGCATATTTCCTTCAGTCTCCCACTTGCACTAGTGTCAATAATCTAGTTCACATCACCATGTGATTTAACACCAATAGTTCACATCACCATGTGATTAACACCCATAGTTCACATCATCATGTGACCAACACCCAAATGGTTTACTAGAGTCAATAATCTAGTTCACATCACTATGTGATTAACACCCAAAGAGTACTAAGGTGTGATCATGTTTTGTTTGTGAGAGAAGTTTAGTCAACGGGTCTGCCACATTCAGATCGGTATGTATTTTGCAAATTTCTATGTCAGCAATGCTCTGCACGGAGCTACTCTAGCTAATTGCTCCCACTTTCAATATGTATCTAGATTGAGACTTAGAGTCATCTAGATCAGTGTCAAAACATGCATCGACGTAACCCTTTACGACAAACCTTTTGTCACCTCCATAATCGAGAAACATATCCTTATTTCACTAAGGATAATTTTAACCGCTGTCCAATGATCTACTCCTAGATCACTATTGTACTCCCTTGCCAAACTCAGTGGTAGGGTATACAATAGATCTGGTACACAGCATGGCATACTTTATAGAACCTATGGCTGAGGCATAGGGAATGATTTTCATTCTCTTTCTATCTTCTGCCGTGGTCGGGCTTTGAGTCTTACTCAACTTCACACCTTGTACACATGCAAGAACTCTTTCTTTGACTGTTCCATTTTGAACTACTTCAAAATCTTGTCAAGGTATGTATTTATTGAAAAAACTTATCAAGCGTCTTGATCTATCTCTTATAGATCTTGATGCTCAATATGTAAGTAGCTTCACCGAGGTCTTTTTTTGAAAAACTCCTTTCAGACAGTTCTTTATGCTTTACAGAATAATTCTACATTATTTCCGATCAACAATATGTCACTCACATATACTTATCAGAAATGTTGTAGTGCTCCCTATCACTTTCTAGTAAATACAGGCTTCACCGCAAGTTTGTATAAAACTATATGCTTTGATCAACTTATCAAAGCGTGTATTCCAACTCCGAGATGCTTGCACCAGTCCATAGATGGATTGCTGGAGCTTGCATATTTTGTTAGCACCTTTAGGATTAACAAAACCTTCTGGTTGCATCATATACAACTCTTCTTTAATAAATCCATTAAGTAATGCAGTTTTGTTTATCCATTTGCCAGATTTCATAAAATGCGGCAATTGCTAACATGATTTGGACAGACTTAAGCATAGATACGAGTGAGAAACTCTCATCGTAGTCAACACCTTTGAACTTGTCAAAAACCTTTTGCGACAATTCTACCTTTGTAGATAGTAACACTACTATCAGCGTCCGTCTTCCTCTTGAAGATCCATTTATTTTCTATGGCTTGCCGATCATCGGGCAAGTCAACCAAAGTCCACACTTTGTTCTCATACATGGATCCCATCTCAGATTTCATGGCCTCAAGCCATTTTGCGGAATCTGGGCTCATCATCGCTTCCTCATAGTTCGTAGGTTCGTCATGGTCTAGTAACATAACTTCTAGAACAGGATTACCGTACCACTCTGGTGCGGATCTCACTTTGGTTTACCTACGAGATTCGGTAGTAACTTGATCTGAAGTTACATGATCATCATCATTAGCTTCCTCACTAATTGGCGTAGTAGTCACAGGAACAGATTTCTGTGATGAACTACTTTCCAATAAGGGAGAAGGTACAATTACCTTATCAAGTTCTAGTTTCCTCCCACTCACTTCTTTTGAGAGAAACTTCTTCTCTAGAAAGTATCCATTCTCAGCAACGAATGTCTTGCCTTCGGATCTGTGATAGAAGGTGTACCCAACTGTCTCCTTTGGGTATCCTATGAAGACACATTTCTCCGATTTGGGTTTGAGCTTATCATGATGAAACTTTTTCTTATAAGCATCGCAACCCCAAACTTTAAGAAACGACAACTTTGGTTTCTTGCCAAACCACAGTTCAGATTGTGTCGTCTCAACGGACTTAGATGGTGCCCTTAACGTGAATGCAGTTGTCTTTAATGCATAATCCCAAAACGATATTGGTAAATTGGTAAGAAACATCATAGATTGTACTATATCCAATAAAGTACAGTTAGGACGTTCAGACACACCATTATGTTGTGGTGTTCCAGGTGGCATGAGTTTGTGAAACTATTCCAGATTGTTTTAATTGAAGACCAAACTCGTAACTCAAAAATTCTCCTCCACGATCATATCGTAGAAACTTTTATTTTCTTGTTACGACGATTCTCCACTTCACTCTGAAACTCTTTGAACATTTTCAAATGTTTCAGACTTGTGTTTCATCAAGTAGATATACCCATATCTGCTCAAATCATCTGTGAAGGTCAGAAAATAATGATTCCCGCTGCAAGCCTTAATATTCATCGGACGACATACATCAGTATGTATGATTTCCAACAAATCTGTTGCTTGCTTCATTGTTCCGGAGAAAGGCGTTTTAGTCATCTTGCCCAAGAGGCATGGTTCGCAAGCATCAAATGATTCATAATCAAGTGATTCCAAAATCCCATCAGCATGGAGTTTTTTCATGCGCTTTACACCAATATGACTTAAACAGCAGTGCCACAAATAAGTTGCACTATCATTATTAACTTTGCATCTTTTGGCTTCAATATTATGAATATGTGTATTATTACGATCGAGATCCAACAAACCATTTTTGTTGGTGTGTATGACCATACAAGGTTCTACTCATGTAAACAGAACAACAATTGTTCTCTAACTTAAATGAATAACCGCATTGCAATAAACATGATCAAATCATATTTATGCTCAATGCAAACACCAAATAACACTTATTTAGGTTCAACACTAATCCCGAAAGTATAGGGAGAGTGCGATGATGATCATATCAATCTTGGAACCACTTCCAACTCTCATCATCACTTCACCCTTAACTAGTCTCTGTTCATTCTGCAACTCCTGTTTCGAGTTACTACTCTTAGCAACTGAACTAGTACCAAATACTGGGGGGTTGCTATGAACACTAGTAAATTACACATCAATAACATGTATATCAAATATACCTTTGTTTACTTTGCCATCCTTTCTTATCCACCAAATACTTGGGGTAGTTCCGCTTCCAGTGACCAATTCCTTTGCAGTAGAAGCACTTAGTCTCAGGCTTAGGACCAGACTTGGGCTTCTTCACTTGAGAAGCAACTCGCTTGCCGTTCTTCTTGAAGTTCCCCTTCTTCCCTTTGCCCTTTTCTTGAATCTAGTGGTCTTGTCTACCATCAACACTTGATGTTTTTCTTGATTTCTACCTTCGTCGATTTTAGCATCACGAAGAGCTTGGGAATCGTTTCCGTTATCCCTTGCATATTATAGTTCATCACGAAGTTCTACTAACTTGGTGATGGTGACTAGAGAATTCTTTCAATCACTATTTTATCTGGAAGATTAGCTCCCGCTTGATTCAAGCGATTGTAGTACCCAGACAATCTGAGCACATGCTCACTAGTTGAGCGATTCTCCTCCATCTTTTAGCTATAGAACTTGTTGGAGACTTCATATCTCTCAATTCGGGTATTTGCTTGAAATATTAACTTCAACTCCTGGAACATCTCATATGGTCCATGACGTTCAAAACGTCTTTGAAGTCCCGATTCTAAGCCGTTAAGCATGGTGCACTAAACTATCAAGTAGTCATGATATTGAGCTAGCCAAACGTTCATAACGTCTGCATCTGCTCCTGTAATAGGTCTGTCACCTATCGGTGCATCAAGGACATAATTCTTCTGTGCAGCAATGAGGATAAACCTCAGATCACGGATCCAATCCGCATCAGTGCTACTAACATCTTTCAACACAATTTTCTCTAGGAACATATCAAAATAAACACAGGGAAGCAACAATGCGAGCTATTGATCTACAACATAGATATGCTAATACTACCAGGACTAAGTTCATGATAAATTTAAGTTCAATTAATCATATTACTTAAGAACTCCCACTTAGATAGACATCCCTCTAATCCTCTAAGTGATCACGTGATCCAAATCAACTAAACCATAACCGATCATCACGTGAAATGGATTAGTTTTCAATGGTGAACATCATTATGTTGATCATATCTACTATATGATTCACGCTCGACCTTTCGGTCTCTGTGTTCCGAGGCCATATCTGCATATGCTAGGCTCGTCAAGTTTAACCTGAGTATTCTGCGTGTGCAAAAACTGGCTTGCACCCGTTGTAGATGGACGTAGAGCTTATCACATCCGATCATCACGTGGTGTCTGGGCACGACGAACTTTGGCAACGGCGCATACTCAGGGAGAACACTTCTTGATAATTAGTGAGAGATCATCTTAAAATGCTACTGTCAATCAAAGCAAGATAAGATGCATAAAAGACAAACATCACATGCAATCAATATAAGTGATATGATATGGTGATCATCATCTTGTGCTTGTGATCTCCATCTCCGAAGCACCGTCATGATCACCATCGTCACCGGCGCGACACCTTGATCTCCATCGTAGCATCGTTGTCGTCTCGCCAAGCTTATGTTTCTACGACTATCGCTACCGCTTAGTGATAAAGTAAAGCATTACAGGGCGATTGCATTGCATACAATAAAGCGACAACCATATGGCTCCTGCCAGTTGGCGATAACTCGGTTACAAAACATGATCATCTCATACAATAAAATTTAGCATCATGTCTTGACCATATCACATCACAACATGCCCTGCAAAAACAAGTTAGACGTCCTCTACTTTGTTGTTGCAAGTTTTACGTGGCTGCTACGGGCTTAAGCAAGAACCAATCTCACCTACGCATCAAAACCACAACGATAGTTTGTCAAGTTGGTGCTGTTTTAACCTTCGCAAGGACCGGGCGTAGCCACACTCGGTTCAACTAAAGTTGGAGAAACTGACACCCGCCAGCCACCTGTGTGCAAAGAACGGAGGTAGAACCAGTCTCACGTAAGCGTACGCGTAATGTCGGTCCGGGCCGCTTCATCCAACAATACCGCCGAACCAAAGTATGACATGCTGGTAAGCAGTATGACTTATATCCCCCACAACTCACTTGTGTTCTACTCGTGCATATAACATCAAACCATAAAACCTAGGCTCGGATGCCACTGTTGGGGAACGTAGTAAT
The DNA here is from genome assembly GCA_032464435.1 of Aegilops umbellulata. NCBI lineage: Eukaryota > Viridiplantae > Streptophyta > Magnoliopsida > Poales > Poaceae > Aegilops > Aegilops umbellulata. The sequence continues at coordinate 297,316,410 of CP136060.1, forward strand.
TTTAAAAATTTCCTACGCACACGCAAGATCATGGTGATGCATAGCAACAAGAGGGGAGAGTGTTGTCTATGTACCCTCATAGACCGAAGCGGAAGCGTTGACGCAACGTAGAGGAAGTAGTCGTACATCTTCCCTGTCCAACCGATCCAAGCACCGTTACTCCGGAACCTCCGAGTTCTTGGCACACGTTCAGCTCGATGACGCTCCCCGGACTCCGATCCAGCAAAGCTTCGTGGAGGAGTTTCGTCAGCACGACGGCGTGGTGACGATCTCGATGTTCAACCGTCGCAGGGCTTCGCCTAAGCACTGCTACAATATGACCAAGGTGTAATATCGTGGAGGGGGGCACCGCACACGGCTAAGGAACGATCACGAAGATCAACTTGTGTGTCTATGGGGTGTCCCCTGCCCCCGTATATAAAGGAGTGGAGGAGGGGAGGGCCGGCCCTCTCTATGGCGCGCCCTAGGGAGTCCTACTCCCACCGGGAGTAGGATTTCTGCCTTTCCTAGTCCAACCAGGAGTCCTTCAATGTAGTAGGAGTAGGAGACAAGGAAGGGGAAAAAAGAAGGGAAGGAAGGAGGGGGCGCAGCCCCTCCCCCTAGTCCAATTCGGACTAGGCCTTGGGGGGGCGCGCGGCCTGCCCTAGGCAGCCCCTCTCTCTTTCCCGTATGGCCCAATAAGGCCCAATACTTCTCCCCCGTATTCCCGTAACTCCTCGGTACTCCGAAAAATACCCGAACCACTCAGAACCTTTCGGATGTCCGAATATAGTCGTCCAATATATCGATCTTTACGTCTCGACCATTTCGAGACTCCTCGTCATGTCCCCGATCTCATCCGGGACTCCGAACTCCTTCGGTACATCAAAACTCATAAAGTCATAATATAACTGTCATCGAAACCTTAAGCGTGCGGACCCTACGGTTCGAGAACAATGTAGACATGACCGAGACACGTCTCCGGTCAATAACCAATAGCGGAACCTGGATGCTCATATTGGCTCCTACATATTGTACGAAGATCTTTATCGGTCAGACCGCATAACAACATACATTGTTCCCTTTGTCATCGGTATGTTACTTGCCCGAGATTCGATCGTTGGTATCCTATACCTAGTTCAATCTCGTTACCGGCAAGTCTCTTTACTCGTTCCATAATACATCATCTCGCAACTAACTCATTAGTTGCAATGCTTGCATGGCTTATGTGATGTGCATTACCGAGAGGGCCCAAAGATACCTCTCCGACAATCGGAGTGACAAATCCTAATCTCGTAATACGTCAACCCAACATCTACCTTTGGAGACACCTGTAGAGCTCCTTTATAATCACCCAGTTACGTTGTGACGTTTGGTAGCACACAAAGTGTTCCTCCGGCAAACGGGAGTTGCATAATCTCATAGTCATAGGAACATGTATAAGTCATGAAGAAAGCAATAGCAACATACTTAAACGATCGAGTGCTAAGCTAACGGAATGGGTCATGTCAATCACATCATTCTCCTAATGATGTGATCCCGTTAATCAAATGACAACTCATGTCTATGGTTAGGAAACTTAACCATCTTTGATCAACGAGCTAGTCAAGTAGAGGCATACTAGTGACACTCTGTTTGTCTATGTATTCACACATGTATTATGTTTCCGGTTAATACAATTCTAGCATGAATAATAAACATTTATCATGAAATAAGGAAATAAATAATAACTTTATTATTGCCTCTAGGCATATTTCCTTCAGTCTCCCACTTGCACTAGTGACAATAATCTAGTTCATATCACCATGTGATTTAACACCAATAGTTCACATCACCATGTGATTAACACCCATAGTTCACATCATCATGTGACCAACACCCAAAGGGTTTACTAGAGTCAATAATCTAGTTCACATTGCTATGTGATTAACACCCAAAGAGTACTAAGGTGTGATCATGTTTTGTTTGTGAGAGAAGTTTAGTCAACGGGTCTGCCACATTCAGATGGGTATGTATTTTGCAAATTTCTATGTCAACAATGCTCTGCACGGAGCTACTCTAGCTAATTGCTCCCACTTTCAATATGTAACTAGATTGAGACTTAGAGTCATCTAGATCAGTGTCAAAACATGCATCGACGTAACCCTTTACGACGAACCTTTTGTCACCTCCATAATCGAGAAACATATCCTTATTCCACTAAGGATAATTTTGACCGCTGTCCAATGATCTACTCCTAGATCACTATTGTACTCCATTGCCAAACTCAGTGGTACGGTATACAATAGATCTGGTACACAGCATGTCATACTTTATAGAACCTATGGCTGAGGCATAGGGAATGATTTTCATTCTCTTTCTATCTTCTGCCGTGGTCGGGCTTGGAGTCTTACTCAACTTCACACCTTGTAACACAGGCAAGAACTCTTTCTTTGACTGTTCCATTTTGAACTATTTCATAATCTTGTTAAGGTATGTATTTATTGAAAAAACTTATCAAGCATCTTGATCTATCTCTTATAGATCTTGATGCTCAATATGTAAGTAGCTTCACTGAGGTCTTTCTTTGAAAAACTCCTTTCAAACACTTCTTTATGCTTTACAGAATAATTCTACATTATTTCCGATCAACAATATGTCACTCACATATACTTATCAGAAATGATGTAGTGCTCCCACTCACTTTCTTGTAAATACAGGCTTCACTTGTTACAAAGCTACTTCTATCACTGTTACCATTACCTTTGCTGCAGCTACAATTATCAAAACTATCATACTACTTTGCTACTGATCACTTTGCTGTAGATAATTAATCTCCAGGTGTGGTTGAATTGACAACTCAGCTGCTAATACCTTCAAATATTCTTTGGCTCCCCTTGTGTCGAATCTATAAATTTGGGTTGAATACTCTACCCTCGAAAACTGCTGCGATCCCCTATACATGTGGGTTACCAAGACCTTTTTCTGGTGACGTTGCCGGGATCATAACTATATTTGTTGAGTCAATTGGGATTATTATCATATTATCACTATGAAGAATCTGAAGGATGCTAAGACTAATATTTTTCCCTCTAAGACGAGGGGAGGTAAGGAACTGCCATCCAGTTCTGCTTTAGATTCACCTTCTCTTATAAGTAAACTTGCAACACCACAACATGCTATCAATTCTGATGTGTCGCAAGTTATTGATGATGCTACTTCTGCTATGGATAATGCTTATGATGATGCTAGTATCTTGCTTGATAATGATGGTGTGCCACTTGGTGTTTTTCTTGATGAACAAATTGTTAGAGTAATACAACATGATGTTGTTGAATCTGAAGATGAGCTTGAAACTGAAACTCCTGAAACACCTGCTGGAACTAGCCCTCCTAGATATGAATTTCCTAAAGTACCGGAAGGTTATGTTATGAATGAGGAGACAACTAGATATATTCTTGCTTGTAAGGATAGAGATGGTCTAGAGAAATTATTATGCAAGTATAAAGGAAAATCTCTGAATGCTAGAATGAAATATGACCCTAAGTTTGCTACTTCACCAATCTTTATTGATGATAAGGATTATGAATTCTCTGTCGACCCAGAGTTAATTACTTTGGTTGAATCTGATCCTTTCCATGGTTATGAAACTGAAACTGTTGTGGCACATCTTACTAAGGTTGAATGACATAGCCACCCTTTTTACTCATGGTGAGAAAACTTGCTATTACTTTATTCTCAAATTATTTCCGTTCTCATTAAAGGTGATGCTAAAGCCTTGTACAATACTCTTGCTCTTAGTTGTGTGCGTAGTCCCCAGGATATGATTTATTACTTCTCTGAAAAATATTTCCCCGCTCATAAGAAACAAGCTACTTTACAGGAAATATTTCAATTTGTGCAAACTAAAGAAGAGAGTCTCCCACAAGCTTGGGGGAGGCTTTGCCAATTACTTAATGCTTTGCCTGATCATTCTCGAAAAATTAAATACTTGATATCTTCTATAATGGACTAACCGATGCTTCTAGGGATTTCCTAGATAGTTGTGCTGGTTGTGTTTTCAGGGAACGAACTGTTGGGCAAGCTGAAGAATTATTGAATAACATATTGAAAAATTATGATGATTTGACTCCTCTTGAACCACCGCCTAAACCCACTCCGAAGAAGAGGGGTATATTATATCTCAGTCCTGAAGATATGCAAGAGGCAAAGAAATCTGTGAAGGAAAAAGGTATTAAAGCTGAGGATGTTAAAAATTTAAAATTTTACCTCCTATTGAAGAAATACATTGGCTTAATACACCACCACTGCCTAAGGTGGTAGAGGTAAATTCTCTAATGAAGATCAATGATAATGACAATCCTCACAATATGCATCCTAGCAAATGCCTTTATGAGTTTGAAAACTATATTAGAAAACAAGATCCCTTCAATGCATATGTTATGAAACAACTGAAATACAATTCTGATATGATTGCTCACTTGGGTGACTTGTTATTTAGAATCTCAAATAATGTTAGAGGTGTTGGAAAACATGCTTCTATGGTTCAAACTCAATTAGAACAAATTGCTAAATCTCAAAAAGAATTGCTAGATGAAATGAACAATAATATACATGACTTTGCTGTTAGAGTTCCAACCAGAGGAGGTAAAATTACTCAGGAACCACTTTATCCTGAGGGACACCCAAAAAGAATAGAACATGATTCACAAAGAGTTAACACTGATGCACCTTGTCCTTCTAGAAAGAAAAAGAAAAAGAAGAATGATATGACTCTGCATGCCTCTAGTGAACCTGAAATAGAAAAACCTCCTGCTAATGATAATGAAACTTCTATCTCTGATGCTGAAACTCAGTCTGGTAATGGACACTCACCTTCTGATAATGAAAAAGATAATGATGAGGTTCATGAAGACACTCAAACAAATAGTAAAGAACCAGATAATGATGTTGAGATAGAACCACCTGTTGATCTTGATAACCACAACCTAAGAATAAAAGATATGACAAAAGGGACTTTGTTGCTAGAAAACACGATAAAGAAAGAGAACCGTGGGTTCAAAAACCAATGCCCTTTCCACCTAAGTCAACTAAAAAGAAAGATGATGAAAAATTTGAACGCTTTTGCTAAATTGCTGAGGCCAGTCTTTTTGCGTACTCGCTTGACTGATATCTTGAAAATGCCTCCTTATGCGAAGTACATGAAAGACATCATCACTAATAAGGGAAAAATACCGGAAGATGAAATCTCCACTATGCTTGCTAATTATACTTTTTAGGATGGAGTACCTAAAAAACTTGGAGATCCGGGAATACCAACTATACCTTGCTCCATCAAAAAGAATTATGTGAAAACTGCTTTGTGTGATTTAGGAGCTGGTGTCAGTGTTATGCCTTTCTCTTTATATAAAAGACTTGATTTGAATAAACTCACACCTACTGAAATATCTTTGCGAATGGCTGACAAATCAACTGTCGTACCTATCGGTATCTATGAGGATGTGCCAGTTGTTGTTGCTAATGTTACTATTTTGATTGACTTTGTTATACTTGAGATGCCCGAGGACCACAACATGTCGATTATCCTTGGTAGGCCCTTCTTGAATACTGCAGGGGCTGTTCTTGATTGCAATAAAAGCAATGTCACTTTTCATATCAATGGTAATGAGCATACGGTGCACTTTCCAAAGAAACCATTCCAAGTGAATGGTATCAATGTTATTGAAAAATCTCTGACAATCTCTATTGGAAGCTAAATACCTCTACCTAATGTCAAAAAGAAATATGAAATGCTTATTGTTGGGGACATTCATATCCCCGTTGAGGTAACCTAGTGATTTACGATAGTTCTTCGGTTTCATACTAATCGAAAGTGGTTGTTAATAAGACCTGATCAACCTTATTAATGAATCATTTTTAGCGGTATGAAGTTGATGAATTTAGTAAGCACTACCTTATGTCCCTACTTTTTATTTTCTGTTTTTATTAGTTAAATAAAATACAATGCTAAGTTTTGTCTGTTTTTTGAATTTCCCGTGCAATAAAAAATGACCCAAAAATAAAAGTTCTCAGAATGCTCTGAAAATTTAATATGTTTTTTCTGAATATTTAAGAATTTCTGGTGCAAATAATGTAGAGGGAGGTGCACCAGGTGGGCACAACCCACCTGGGCGCGCCAGGACCCCCAGGCGCGCCCTGGTGGTTTGTGGTCCCCACGTGGCCCCCTCACTTATCTCTTCACACCACGTCATCACTTACCTCGAGAAAAAAATTCTCCATTACTCTCTCTCCCATGTTCTTGCTCTCAAACCCGCGGATTTTGATCTCTTTGCTCGAAGCTCCGTTTCCGAAACTATTTTGGGGGATTGTTGCTTGGTATGTGACTCCACCGTTTGTACAATTAGTTTTTGTTTGAGTGGTTTATATTTTGAATAATTAGCTACTCTTGGTGCTGCTGTAGAAGAGCTTGCATGTTGAATTCTTACAGTTCTAAGTAGTTTGAATGCTTGCTATAGCCTCTATGTATCCCTATGAGTAGTTGCTACCAATTTTGTGAAGTTTTGTTGAGAAAAATTGATGGACTAAAAATTTCAGAATTTTGTTCATAGGAAAAAAGATGGAACATCTTCAGGAAGTTTTATTCTAAGAAGAACTCAAAGGGTGTTATTGGGGAGTCATCTCACTGTGATCTCCATCCTCGGAGGTTGGCGGAGGTACGACCGTGTGAATGGCCGCACACCCAGTTCATGGAAGAGGCTGGAATCCTTCAGGAGTTCACGCAATATGCTGCTAATGCCGGCCTCACCGACTTCATCGCAGCTGAATGCGAACAATATCATCTCCTCAAAAACATCTTTGTTCAAAGTTTTACTTTCCTCCCTAGGAATAATCCTCCTGAGGTGCGGTTTGATTTATATGCTGAAACCCATCGGATACCACTTACTGAATTTTGTAACATATGCATGATCCCTTCTGATGGGAGCTTAGATGAGCCTAGGCCGACAGAGTTTGAGGCCTTTTATCGTACCTTGACAATGGGAGATGAGAGAGGGGTGTCAGCTATCACTGCCGTTGGCTTGCATTTTCCTGCTGTTCATTACTTTGCTCTTTTCATTGCAAAATGTTTGCTTGCTAGAGAGAAGGTGGGTGCGCTCAGTTCACCCGACCTTGCCGTTTTAGGTCGTGCACTAGAAGGTGACAACATTTATAGCTTGGGAGCTATTGTGGCACATCTCCTTCATATTAACAAGTCCAAGGGTAAAATACATGGTGGGATTTTTGCTACTCGTTTGGCGGCTCACTTCGATGTTGAGATACGCCTCCATGATCACCCCCTGACCAAGGTTTACCTAGATCGCGCGACCATGGATCACCACCATTTTAGTGATATCGAATCTCCCAACATCCCTATTCCATATAACTTGGTTTTTAGTGTGGGGACTCGTGATATAATTCCATTACCTGCTCCTGCTTTGTTTGATTCTGTTGCCAGAGGCGGATATAGGATTATGCCTGCGGACATCATCGCCTACCGAAACGCTCAGGCTGCTGCGGAGGCAGAAGAGGAGCCTCAGCAGTGGGATGAGTGGATGCCCGCTCCTCGGTACCCCAACTACCATCCAAGCTACTAACTGTTTACCAAGTTAGGCCAAAAAGCCTAAGCTTGGGGGAGTACGTGTTTCTCACCGACATTACATTCATGTTCACTTATTCCATTAGTCGGTGTTCACACTTTTTCATTGTATCATCCATGTTTAGATTTATTTTCTTGCTTTCTTCTTGTGTGTTTCAAAAACTTGAGAAAAACCAAAAAAAATAGTTGTAGCTAGTTTACTTTCTATGCATGCTTAGTTGTAATACTAAAAGAAAACCCCAAAAGATTTCCTTGTTGTTCTTTTGCTTGTTGGGAGCTTTCCCGTGTAAATAGTTTTCTCGTTTTCTGCTTTTCCCTTTTACTTGCTTGTTCAAGAAAACCAAAAACTCCAAAAATATTTTAGTGTGTTTCTCTGAATCCTTTTCTTTTTATTTGATTTGTACCGAGGAAGAACACGATGAAAATGTTGAGTGGCTCTCATATGAATAATAGTTGATCTAATAAAGAGCACATTTTACCTTGTCTTCTCTCGTTGAATAAAATGTTTTGCAGATTCTAGCTTAGTCCACGACACTCTTGCACTATTATTATTTTCATATCGTTTGGTCATGCAAGTGAAAGGCAATAATGACGACATTTGATGAACTGGCCATGGTAGAGAGAAACGGGTATGAACTCGACTTGTTCTGTTTTTGTAAATATGTTTAACCTAGTATCCATGATTCCGTCCATTATGATAAAACATGTTTGCAATGACAATTAGAGATTATAGTTTCTCATGCCATGCATAAGTAGCTAGGAGTGGATAATGATTTATCTTGGATATCAACATTGTGGTAAAATGATTGTGATGTAATATGATGATATGGTATCCTCCTCTGAATGTTCGAGTGCCTTGACTTGGCACATGTTCATGCATGTAGTTAAATCAAAACCAAAATAGCCTCTATGATATTTATGTTCATGGTGTTCATATCCTACTCATGCTAGTGTCCAATGTTACTTATGCATAATGCATGTTCATGACCTTTGTTGCTCTCTAGCTGGTTGCTTCCCAATCTAATTGCTAGCCTTCGCCGGTACTAAGTGGGAATTCTGCTCGTACATCAAAAACCTTGAACCCAAAATTTATCCTAGATGAGTCCACCATACCTACCTATATGCGGTATTATCCTGTCGTCCTAAGTAAATTTGCATGTGCCACCTCTAAAAATGTAGCAACCCGACCCGAATGGATCAAGTATCTGTGCTTAAGTGTCATCCCTGGATCGGTATGCTGACACACACAGTACTCGAAGGATTTATAACAGAGGTAAATCACATGTATAAAGAAACGTAAATACTATTACCTCAATCCAATATAGTGGAAGCAACAAGGTTGTGGATTCCCATCAACACCAACGGCAAAGCTGAGTGTAGAAATTGTAACCCTAACGTAACACTTACTCGTCGTAAGAAACCTGCAACATGAGAGGCTGCAGCCCGAAAACGGGTCAGTACATTGAATGTACTGGCAAATTCTCACCATAGAGAAGTGATGAATAATGGCTATCACTACATGCATATATGGCTGGTGGAAAAGCTCTATGGTTATAATGTTTTTGCGAAAAGCCAATTTTTTCCTACTGCAAAGGAATAAATTTATTTAACTATCATGGTGGTTGTTAAACATTGAGAATGGTTGATAGCATTCTCAATCCCAATTAAACATCATCATTAAAACCCAACAAAGTTAATTAAAGTAACGTGATGAGATCAACAGGATAACCCAAGAACTAGATACTCAAGATGTCCATAACCGGGGACACGGCTAATCATGATTAGTTTGTACACTCTGCAGAGGTTTGCGCACTTTTCCCCACAAGACTCGATCGCCTCCATTTGATTTCTCGCGCTACATGATGTTTGAGAAACGGATGACCGAGACATAGTCTTCCAGAAGCGCTAGCACCTTACGTTGGATAGACCGGTACACCTACTTTCCCCTACATCTGCTAGTCTACCCTGTAAGAGTTCGCACGACTTAATCAACTATGCCAGAGCCCATAATGGCTTGTGGCTGCACACGGAAGTTTCTAGTATGAACAATCTCATGATCCCTTTGAGCCTGGGTGGCGGTCCAAAAGAAAAACAGGCAAGCCCTGGAATACCCAGGTGCCTAGACAGGCAAGTCCTGGAATACCCAGGTGCCTCAATCCACCCAATTGTGTGTTTAAGTTGCCACCTTAAGTAAACCATTAATTAACAATCTCACATCTGTCATGAAATACTCTCAAACCCAATCCACGTCTACGAGCATAGCATGGCAGTATAAGTATAACGTAATAGTAACTCCCAAGGGTTTGATAATGAACAGGTAATAGGCACTACCTCATCTACTCCCCATCCCACGATTTAATTAGATCCTAATCATGCAATGTTTAAGGATGGAATCTAATGCAATAAAAACTTGGTATGAAAGGGATATGATCAAAGTGTGAACTTGCCTGCAATGTTGATGAAGATGATTCGCACTCAAAATTCTTGATAGATCTACTCGTCACACTCCGGTCAATCTATCGTAAGCAAGCAATAGTAACCGCACATAAGCAATCACTCAAAAGATCAGAAAGATCGAAGAAGACGATTCGGAAAACATAAAACCAAGCAAATAACTCTTGCAACATAAAACAATTTCTAACAGTACCAAAATTATGTGAATTTGGCCTTATCAGAAAGTTTAGGTCAAGGGCTTCTATTTGCAAAAAGAATCAATTCAAACGGAGCTACGAAACTCAAGTTACGATCAAACAAAGTTTGAATACAAATCTGGTCTAATTCAAATTTTAAAACTTTCAAAAACATGTTTAAGTTATTTTACTGGAAGGAGCAGATCATAACGAAGACGTGGGCGTTGGTTTTGTTGAATTTGGACTAACGAGTAAAAAGATGTGGTCGTTTGAAGTACAGGGGCTAAACTGTAAATAAAACTTCTACAAAGAAGTCCCTGACTAAAAAAATATCAGAAAAAGAAAAGGTCTAATTAACGAACGTTCGTTGCAGGATTCTAACGAACGAATCTAGTCACTGAAATTAACTAAACGAAAAACGTTCGCTAAATAAAAAATGAGACGGTTTATTATTATTATTTTTTAAAACCCGATCTGGATCGGACAGGTCGGAGGCGGGTTTTTTTTTAAAAAAAAACCGGCGGCGGTTCGGGGTTAGGGTTTACCGCGGTGGCGGCGGTTCCGGCGGTTCTCCGGTGACTCAGATCCGATCGGGCGGCAGCTCCGGCGGTCGTCGAGGCCAGCGAAGAGGTCGGGGAGGGGCGGCGCTGGGCGGCGGGTGCAGTGCTGGCGTCGGGGATGGTCGACGACGTCGCGGGCGGCGGCTGCGGTGCTCGACGGCGGAGGCAGCGATGAAGTGCGCCGGCGGCTGCGAGCGGGAGAGGCAGCGGGGCAGGTGCGGGGAGAGAGAGAGGGGGGGTCCGGCTTCTTTTTTAAAGGGCCCTCAGGTGCGGCGCCTTGCGTGAGGGGGCAGGGAAGTCCGGCCTCGGCATGGACGCCGAGGTCGGCGCGGCGGCGCGCCATGGTGGCGACGGGCTCCGAGCGGAGCTCGGGACGAGCGGGCGAGCGATGTGGGCTGGCTGGGCCGTGGCCTGGCGAGCTGGGTTGGCCTGGTCCGGTTGGTCCAGAGATCTTTTTTTAAAAAATAAACATTTTCTTTCTAAAAGGAATAAAAAGAAAAATAACGAAAAATATTATATAGGCATATAATATATCAAAATTTTCAGAAAAAGAATATCTACAATGTGAACATTTTTATAATGCCAAATAAAATCCTCAAAATTTTAAATAAAGCAAAGAGTGCCTCTGCTCTAATAAAATCCAGTAAAGTTCATTTTGAAAATACAAAAATGACTTCAAATTTATTTATCTCCAATTTTTTGATGTAGGGAATCATGTTAACCTATTTTCCATATAGTTTATTTTTGGAGAAAAATAATTTGAATAAAACTCAAATAACCCAAATTGAAAAATAAATTCAAAAGAACTGTGAATTTAACTCTTTGAAACTCCCAACTCATATTTCATATAATTTGAAGAAGTCATATTATCTTCTCTCGTGAAAATCATTGAGTTGTATAAAGTTTCAGAATTGAATTATTTTAAAATGAAATTCAAATATTTTCAACACCCCTTGTCATTTATATAAATGGAAGAAGTCATGTCATCTTCTCTCCGGGGTTTTGTGATGAAAAATATTTGAATTCACGGAGATTAGAAAGCAAAGATGAAAGTTTGGGAAAGTCCTTTTATTCCCTCTCATTAAACTTTCAAAGAGTTTCGAATTTCACTCACTTTCAGTCAATCAATCAAACAATCAATCAAATCTATCTATTTATTATAACATTCCAAAATTTAGAATTTTGGGATGTTACAAACCTACCACCCTTAAAATGAATCTCGTCCTCGAGATTCGGAGAGGCTAGAAAGAAAATAGGTTAGGGTTTGGGGTCTTCTCAAAAATCCATCGATCATCACAAAGGGTCTGGGGTGCTACCACCCTTAGAAACATGGTTACGGGTCCATCAAAACTCATATACTCCATCCTTATTATTGACGGTGTCGGTCTTCTCAAATTCTTGGTAAATTCCTTCTCTAGGCTTTTCCGGTAGTGGCATAACCTTTACCGCAATTCTTATGTCCTTTCATCTTGGTAAGGTTATTCCGAGACTGGGTCTTCTTAGCTGACGGGTCTGGTGCCAAAACTAAACAACTATCGATATCTCATGGTGGTCATCCAATTATGGTTTCTCCTGCAGGAAATGGGTTTGGGTGATCCTCACCGTATAACCTACGGTTGGCAAAAACTGCCTTGTACAAGGGAAAAATACTTATACCAGTCTAAGGTTTAAACAAGGTTTTGATCGTCGTCTCTCTACTATGGGTAAGTCACTCAAATTTACCATCCCATATAGCAAGGCGAATAATAAGAGTAAGTCGGTATGGTGATCAATCCATCCCGCACCCAAATCATTACCTTGTACATGGTTTAGCGAATCTCGCATTCTAACACTCGGTCATCCTCACAAGCATTGCAGAATTTCTCTTGTCGATGAACCAAGTTCGGATAAATCCATAGATTCTGCAAGCCAAACAACCGTCTATCGTTCCTTCACAACTCTCAGGTTTTGCGTAAACTCCTATAAGATCGTCTATCGATAAAATCGTAACTTCTTCCAGGGTTTTTCCTTCAGCAAGAGTGTGCTTGCTTCTTGGCAGGTCCTGGGGCCTGTGGGTTATGGCCCATCTCATCACTTGTAGTCCTTGAACTTATCATCGGGGCAACTGATCATTATTCCAACATCCAACTTCCATAGCATACTTAAATCCATCCAATTGTATTGTCTTCCTTCCTTCTATTGGCATCAAACCAGGACATGATTACTCAAACTCATCATGGAAATTTCCATTGATCCATATTTCCCACATCATACCTCCTTTATATCCAATAGTAATTCATCTCTTCATCCTTGTGGAATATCCCACATACCGAGACAAGACTCATTCTTATTTTGTCAAAAATCCACTTCGTGGAGCATCATTATCCTTTCCAGGGTCAGGCATCCTTACAGGGGAATATTGGCCATCTCTGCATGGCACTCTTCAAGTGGGAAACGTGAAACACATCATGAACCCCTGACAGTCCTTCGGGTGACTCCAACTTGTTGGCCACTTCTCCCATACGCTCCAAAACTCGGTATGGTCCTACAAATCTCGGGGCTGACTTTCCCTTAACTCCAAATCGTTTAATTCCTCGCAGAGGGGACACACAAAGACATGCTCTGTCTCCAATTTCATAGACTACCTCCTTGCGTTTTAGAGTCTGCATAACTCTTCTGCCTGGACTGAGCTACCTTCAGTCTGTCTCGAATCAATTTAACATTCTCTTCTGACTCCTTGATCACATTTGGTCCAAACAACTGACGGTCTCCAACTTCATCCCACACACTCTTGGGGTATCACACATATCGAGACAAAACTCATATTCATTTTGTCCTAAATCCACTTAGTGGAGTATCCTTATCCTTTCCAGGGGTCAACGGTTCTTTCAGGGTACTACCACCCTTAAAATGCTCCAATATTCCATAGACCATATTTCTCATATCCTCGAAAATGGTCAACATCTTCCCTCATAGAGTAACTCATAAAATCCAAATTAGTACCAACACTGCTAACTTTATTGATTCTCAAATTATTACAATCTCATGTTTTTCCATTACATGCCTCAACTCAACACCTCAATATAAAGGAAAATGTTCTCACTACTACTATATTTCTTCTATTACAAACTCAACTATTTATCACGAGTCTCCTTCTCCTTCGGACAATCTCTGGCAAAGTGCCCTGCTTCATTACAACCGAAACATATTACTTCTGGCGAGTTTCGAGGTTTCCTTGTGATTATATAGCCTACTTGGGTCCTTGGCTTCCTTTTTGGGCAATTGCTGAGGTAGTGCCCTGACTCCTTGCACCTATAACAGGTGACATGACTCAGATCCTTCCTGGAATCCAATCTTTTTCTCTTTCTGGACTTTTCCATTCCAATCAGGGCTTCTATTTCCTGTGGGTCATATTCTACTTCCTCCGTCGGGAATTCTACTAGATCCCCCTTCATACAATTCTGGGAGATGTGTCCTTCTTCTCCACATGAATAGCAATACTTGGTGTAGGGTTTAATTGGTTCCTCTTTGGGTGTGTCCTCCACCTCTTCCTTCATCGCAGGTTCTTTTAAAATTCCCATTAGGGCTCCTTTCATTGCTTCTTTTTTCTGCTGGATGGTTCTTTGTACCATGGGGTAAATGTGACACTGAGCAGGGTAGTGGGTAGTCCCTTCACACAAGAAACAAGTGATCTGCCTAGTTGGGCATTCTTCAGCTAGGTGACTTCCTTCACAATTAGGGCATTCATCCTTGTGTTCTTTGTGGTTGTGTCCTATTTCTCCACAAAGCTTGCATGCACAAGTTTTCTTCATATCCTTTCCATAAGGCTTCAATTTCTGGGACACAAACTGAGACTTTAGCAAAGTCAACTTAAATTCTTTCCAAGTGGTTATTCCTTGCCATCCATTGATTATTTGGTACATCCTCCACCAAGTAGCAGCACCTCTTTCAAAACATTGAAGAGCATGCTGGGCCATATCGTTTCCGACTATCGGGTTATTCTTCATATGATCCTCCATGTTCTGAATCCATCGGTCTGTCTCCAATTGACTCATCGGTCTAGAAAATACGAGCTCATCTCCATTCATCATCTATTGGGTCCATGGGTTTTGGGGTGAGATAAGAGAGATCGAAAGAGATGCACACAATACAAACAAAGCTTTTGAAAAAAAACAGGTTTTATTGTGGCTGTCGGAAAAACAACAAACAAATGACAGCTCACAATCATCGCATCTAACGTAGGTATATAATGGGGTTTGGTCTTCTAAGGTCAATAAATCGTCAAAGTCATCAAACTCCTCAAGTCTTGTTCATGCCTCCAATGGCTTCTTCCGGTCATGCTTGTCTTTCTCGAATTCTTTTGCCACATCATCTCTATTATGGCGTCCTTTAATATTCTGCAGTTGTATTCCAACTTCTGGGTTTCAACATCCTTGGTATGAACCACGGTCCTACTGTCCTTCAATTCCTGACGTATCTCCTGTATCTCGAGGTTTTGCACCTCCAGCTTGGCTACTCTCAGCTTCTGAGTCCTGAGTTCATCATGAAATGCTTCCTTATCAAATACTGCTCCCTGTAGGTCCATCTTAACTTCTTGATGTAATACTCCAGATCCTGGTGATACACCGGCTAAGGTTAAAACTTCATCTTGCTGATAGGTGCTCCATCAGCCTTCTACCATCCAATCCTTCCATGCGTATGCATGCTTAACTCAGCAAGGTGACAATAGCATAAGCGGGCGATAACATCATGGATAGCATGTTTCTGCTCTTGTCATTTCCATGAGCTATCTCTCCATAGTTGATATCTCCTGCCTTAGGGTTTTCCTTGACAGAACTTTGAGTTTTTAACTCTCCATGCTTCGGTCTTTCTCCAACACACCTTGATCTCGGGTATTGACAGCTTCCTTAGTCTGCCAAGTTCCATAGGGTAGCCTACATAAAAATCTGGGAATTCTTCAGAGCCTTCAAAATCTCCTAGTCTTCGGAGTCTTCAACTGTTGTAGTTTCCATTATCACAATGTATGGTAAAATCCTCTTCATTCCGAATGGTCTTAGTTGTCCGATATCTTGTTCTCCTTGAAGTGATCTCATCAGTCGAATCTTCGAGTGGTCAAAGGGGAAAGGGGTATGGTCTTACTAAAAGGAATTATTTGGATAATCTCAGAAGAGAAGAGAGGTAAAAGCTCTTTCTTGAAAATGAAGTGGTAGAGAAAAATCTTTCCTATGGGCTTGCCAGTTTCTAGGGTCACGTCCTACAGTCAACATGTGCTCTGATACCATCTTGTAGCGACCCGACCCGAATGGATCAAGTCTCTGTGCTTAAGTGTCATCCCTGGATCGGTATGCTGACATACACAGTACTTGAAGGATTTATAACAGAGGTAAATCACATGTATAAAGAAACGTAAATACTATTACCTCAATCCAATATAGCGGAAGCAACAAGGTTGTGGATTCCCATCAACACCAACGGCAAAGCTGAGTGTAGAAATCGTAACCCTAACGTAACACTTACTCGTCGTAAGAAACCTGCAACATGAGAGGCTGCAGCCCGAAAACGGGTCAGTACATTGAATGTACTGGCAAATTCTCACCATAGAGAAGTGATGAATAATGGCTATCACTACATGCATATATGGCTGGTGGAAAAGCTCTATGGTTATAATGTTTTTGCGAAAAGCCAATTTTTTCCTACTGCAAAGGAATAAATTTATTTAACTATCATGGTGGTTGTTAAACATTGAGAATGGTTGATAGCATTCTCAATCCCAATTAAACATCATCATTAAAACCCAACAAAGTTAATTAAAGTAACGTGATGAGATCAACAGGATAACCCAAGAACTAGATACTCAAGATGTCCATAACCGGGGACACGGCTAATCATGATTAGTTTGTACACTCTGCAGAGGTTTGCGCACTTTTCCCCACAAGACTCGATCGCCTCCATTTGATTTCTCGCGCTACATGATGTTTGAGAAACGGATGACCGAGACATAGTCTTCCAGAAGCGCTAGCACCTTACGTTGGATAGACCGGTACACCTACTTTCCCGTACATCTGCTAGTCTACCCTGTAAGAGTTCGCACGACTTAATCAACTATGCCAGTGCCCATAATGGCTTGTGGTTGCACACGGAAGTTTCTAGTATGAACAATCTCATGATCCCTTTGAGCCTGGGTGGCAGTCCAAAAGAAAAACAGGCAAGTCCTGGAATACCCAGGTGCCTAGACAGGCAAGTCCTGGAATACCCAGGTGCCTCAATCCACCCAGATGTGTGTTTAAGTTGCCAGCTTAAGTAAACCATTAATTAACAATCTCACATCTGTCATGAAATTCTCTCAAACCCAATCCACGTCTACGAGCATAGCATGACAGTATAAGTATAACGTAATAGTAACTCCCATGGGTTTGATAATGAACAGGTAATAGGCACTACCTCATCTACTCCCCATCCCATGATTTAATTAGATCCAAATCATGCAATGTTTGAGGATGGAATCTAATGCAATAAAAACTGGGTATGAAAGGGATATGATCAAAGTGTGAACTTGCCTGCAATGTTGATGAAGATGATTCGCACTCAAAATTCTTGATAGATCTACTCGTCACACTCCGGTCAATCTATCGTAAGCAAGCAATAGTAACCGCACATAAGCAATCACTCAAAAGATCAGAAAGATCGAAGAAGACGATTCGGAAAACATAAAACCAAGCAAATAACTCTTGCAACATAAAACAATTTCTAACAGTGCCAAAATTATGTGAATTTGGCCTTATCAGAAAGTTTAGGTCAAGGGCTTCGATTTGCAAAAAGAATCAATTCAAACGGAGCTACGAAACTCAAGTTACGATCAAACGAAGTTTGAATACAAATCTGGTCTAATTCAAATTTTAAAACTTTCAAAAACATGTTTAAGTTATTTTACTGGAAGGAGCAGATCATAACGAAGACGTGGGCGTTGGTTTTGTTGAATTTGGACTAACGAGTAAAAAGATGTGGTCGTTTGAAGTACAGGGGCTAAACTGTAAATAAAACTTCTACAAAGAAGTCCCTGACTAAAAAAATATCAGAAAAAGAAAAGGTCTAATTAATGAACGTTCGTTGCAGGATTCTAACGAACGAATCTATTCACCGAAATTAACTAAACGAAAAACGTTCGCTAAATAAAAAAATGAGACGGTTTATTATTATTTTTTTAAAAAAAATCCCGATCTCGATCGGACCGGTCGGAGGCGGGTTTTTTTTAAACCGGCGGCGGTTCGGGGTTAGGGTTTACCGCGGTGGCGGCGGTTCCGGCGGTTCTCCGGCGACTCAGATCTGATCGAGCGGCGGCTCCGGCGGTCGTCGAGGCCAGCGAAGAGGTCGGGGAGGGGCGGCGCTGGGCGGCGGGTGCAGTGCTGGCGTCGGGGATGGTCGACGACGTCGCGGGCGGCGACTGCGGTGCTCGACGGCGGAGGCGGCGATGAAGTGCGCGGGCGGCTGCGAGCGGGAGAGGCAGCGGGGCAGGTGCGGGGAGAGAGAGAGAGGGGGTCCGGCTCCTTTTTTAAAGGGCCCTCGGGTGCGGTGCCTTGCGCGAGGGGGCAGGGAAGTCCGGCCTCGGCACGGACGCCGAGGTCGGCGCGACGACGCGCCGTGGTGGCGACGGGCTCCGAGCGGAGCTCGGGACGAGCGGGCGAGCGACGTGGGCTGGCTGGGCCGTGGCCTGGCGAGCTGGGCTGGCCCGGTCCGGTTGGTCCAGAGATCTTTTTTAAAAAAACATTTTCTTTCTAAAAGGAATAAAAAGAAAAATAACTAAAAATATTATATAGGCATATAATATATCAAAATTTTCAGAAAAAGAATATATACAACGTGAACATTTTTATAATGCCAAATAAAATCCTCAAAAATTGAAATAAAGCAAAGAGTGCCTCTGCTCTAATAAAATCCAGTAAAGTTCATTTTAAAAATACAAAAATGACTTCAAATTTATTTATCTCCAATTTTCTGATGTAGGGAATCATGTTACCCTATTTTCCATATAGTTTGTTTTTGGAGAAAAATAATTTGAATAAAACTCAAATAACCCAAATTGAAAAATAAATTCAAAAGAACTTTGAATTTAACTCTTTGAAACTCCCAACTCATATTTCATATAATTTGAAGAAGTCATATTATCTTCTCTCGCGAAAATCATTGAGTTGCATAAAGTTTCAGAATTGAATTATTTTCAAATGAAATTCAAATATTTTCAACACCCCTTGTCATTTATATAAATGGAAGAAGTCATGTCATCTTCTCTTCGGGGTTTTGTGATGAAAAGTATTTGAAATCACGGAGATTAGAAAGCAAAGATGAAAGTTTGGGAAAGTCCTTTTATTCCCTCTCATTAAACTTTCAAAGAGTTTCGAATTTCACTCACTTTCACTCAATCAATCAAATCTATCTATTTATTATAACATTCCAAAATTTAGAATTTTGGGATGTTACAAAAAATTTCTAATAAATATCCTTTTTGTGTGCCTGGATCGTTCATGGAACAACAGGAGGTGGTCCGTATCTTCCATGCTAAGCGGGTTATTCTCAGGTCGAGTGTTTATTCACTTGCCATCGCACGAGAAAAGGGCGGTAATAGGGATGCCCAGTCCCATACTGCAAACAGAAAAAGCTTACAAATAATCAAACAAAAACTTCCAATGGAGTCAAAACCTTTACTTTTATCGCTTGGGAAGTGCCACTAGCGTACTTAGCATGGAAGATATTGATAACTGATGGTCGTGAAGTAAATGAGAAGGGTGCATGTCTCAAAATATCATTTACCTCTGTTTTAAAAACTTGAGCTCTGGCACCTCTGTAAATCACTGCTTCCCTCTGTGAAGGGACTATCTATTTACTTTTATGTTGTGTCATTACCTTCTAAAACAAGCGGCAGAACCTGAGAGCACTGGTTGTCATGACTTATGCATTGTGTGTAGCTAATGTTGGGTGCATTATGACTAGATCTTTTCTACCATGAATTACAATGTTTAGTCGCTGCTTGAAATTTGGAGGTGCTCTGCATTTATGTTTTGTGGTCCCGGAAAGGGCTAGCGAGATACCACTATTTTCATATTATATCATGTTTGTTTTGACAACGTGTTGCCATTTGAGATATTCTATTATTGCTCGCTAGCTGATTATGTCATTGATATGAGTTAATATAATCTTTAAGACTTATTGTCGGCATGGTTAGTAATAATGCTGGCTGAAAACCTGGGTGCTGTTTAAGCTTATTTATGCAAACAAGAGCAAAAGAGTTTGTAAAACTTGTTCTTTTTCACTTTTAGTTTATCAACTGAATTGCTTGAGGACAAGCAAAGGTTTAAGCTTGGGGGAGTTGATACGTCTCCAACGTATCTACTTTTCCTAACAATTTTCCTCTTGTTTTGGACTCTAATTTGCACGATTTGAATGAAACTAACCCCGGACTGACACTGTTTTCAGCAGAACTACCATGGTGTTGTTTTTGTGCAGAAATAAAAGTTCTCAGAATGGAACGAAACTTTCCGAGGATTTTTTATACAATAAATAAGAATTTCTGGAGCCAAGATCCACCGGAGGGGGGCACGTGGGTGGACACAAACCACCAGGGCGCGCCCCCTCCTGGCGCGCCCAGGTGGGTTGTCCCAACCTGGTGGCCCCGCAGACCCTGAAACCGACGCTATAAAATCCTATTTTTCCAGAAAAACAGGGAGAAAGAATTATCGCGATCCATGAGACGGAGCCGCCGTCACCTCCTGTTCTTCATTGGGAGGCCTGGTCTGGAGTCCGTTTGGGGCTTCAGAGAGGGAGATCTTCGTTCTTCATCATCACCAACCCTTCTCCATCACCAATTTCATGATGCTCCCCACTGGGAGTGAGTAATTCCTTCGTAGCCTCGCTGGTCGGTGAGGAGTTGGATGAGATTCATCATGTAGTTAATCGATTTAGTTTTGTTAGGGCTTGATCCCTAGTATCCACTATGTTCTAAGATTGATGTTGCTTTGCCATGCTTAATGCTTGTCACTTTGGGCCCAGGTGCCATGAACTCAGATCTGAACCGTTTATGTTATCATCATTATATCCATGTTCTAGATCCGACCTTGCAAGTTATAGTCACCTACTACGTGTTATGATCCGGCAACCCCGGAGTGACAATAGTCGGGACCACTCCCGGAGATGACCGTAGTTTGAGGAGTTCATGTATTCACTATGTGTTAATGCTTTGTTCCGGTTCTCTATTAAAAGGAGGCCTTAATATACCTTAGTTTCCAATAGGACCCCGCTACCATGGGAGGGTAGGACAAAAGATGTCATGCAAGTTCTTTCCATACGCACGTATGACTATTTACGGAATACATGCCTACATTATATTGACGAACTGGAGCTAGTGCCGTATCGCCCTAGGTTATAACTGTCTCATGATGAATATCATCCAACAAGTCATCGATCCAATGCCTACGAATTTATCTTATATTGTTCTTGCTAAGTTACTACTGCTACTGTTACTGTTACACTTGTTACGAAACTACTGCTATCACTGTTACCGTTACCTTTGCTGCTGCTACTATTATCAAAACTATCATACTACTTTGCTATTGATCACTTTGCTGTAGATAATTAATCTCCAGGTGTGGTTGAATTGACAACTCAGCTGCTAATACCTTCAAATATTCTTTGGCTCCCCTTGTGTCGAATCTATAAATTTGGGTTGAATACTCTACCCTCGAAAACTATTGTGATCCCCTATAATTGTGGGTTATGACCTATATTCATGATCTTTACCTTGAATATCATTATAACTATGTGCTTTTCTAGCAATTGCCCGACAGTAATTTGTTCACCCACGTATGCTTTTGTTTAAGAGAGAAGCCTCTAGTGAAAACTATGGCCTCCAGGTCTACTTTTATCATATATAAAATCCAAAAATACCTTGCTCCTTGCTACAATTTATTTACTATTATTTTTTTTGTTTTATTTTATCTATGTACCATTACGATATTTGATCCTTGCAAATAACCGCCGAGGGGATTGACATCCCCCTTGATTGCGTTGGGTGCAAGTATTTGCTTTTGTGTGTGTGGGTACTGCTAAGGAGGTTCTGCATGGTACTCCTACTAGATTGACAACCTTGGTTCTTAACTAAGGAAAATAATTATCTCTATTGTACTGCTTCATCCTCTCCTCTTCGAGGAAATCTAACGCAGCTCACAAGTAGCAGGAAGAATTTCTGACGCCGTTACCGGGGAGACATCACCAAAACCGGTCAAGTATCTTGGCATAAACTATCATCTACTTGTTCTTACTTTCATTTGCTATTTTCCTCTCGTTTTCATCTCCCCCACTTCTAAAACAATTTTTACAAAAACACGAAAATATTTTTTGTTTGTTTGCTTGCTTGCTTTTATTGTCTTCATGTCAAAACTCAAATGAACAAAAAAGAAAAAAAGGAAAAATAAGATGGATCCTCATCCGCTTGCTAATCTTTAAAAAAAATAGAATTATGATGAACCAATTGCTAGTGAGTTGAGTGCACTTGATTATCTTTGTGAAGTTTTGCTTGAAAATCCTGAATCTAAAAATTGTGATGAAGTGTTAAAAGAAGAAATTTATAAAGTGATTCATGATATCTCCTTGAAAGAAAAGCATTATTGCAATGATGTTATTATAAATTCTATTAATGTCAATTGTGTTAATGAGATGCAAAACTACAATTTTGGGGATGATGATTTTGTTATGTCCACTACTTATTGTAATGATCATGATTGGGGTGATGCTTCTTATTGTCTTGAAAATTTATTTAAGCCTCATGATGAATATGATATTGATATTAAATTTGCAATAATATTGAAAGTGGGTTCGGAAGAGTGCCAACTTTAGGTAAAAGGAATCCCACATATTCAAAGAGTGTTCAATCTTATTTTTTTGATAAAAGTAGGTTAGGAGAAGTCGCGACTTCAGTTGATGTTAATCCCATTGTCTTGGAAGAGTATAAGACTTTTATGCATGTGGATCATGAAGAGAAAATTGTATACGATGCCTATATTGTTGAATTTGATTATGATCCTACATATAATTTTTATGAGAGAGAAAAATATGGTTATAAGAATTTTCATGTTACTAATTTACGTCTCGTTATGTTGAGATTGTCAATGCTTTATTCTTCTTCCTCCCATATGCTAGATATTTCTTGTCTTGATGATTTTTTTGATTATAAAATGCCTATGCATAGGAAGTATGTTAGAATTAAGTGTGTTTTTCACATGTTTTATGATGCTCTCATTGTGCTTCAATTTTTATCTTTCATGTCAGCATCATTGAAATCTCAAGCATTTCTTAATGGCTATAAAGAAAGAGCTTGTTAGGAGACAACCCAATAGTTACCATTTATCTATTTTTGAGTGCTCACACAATTATGCTACTACTATGGTTGTGTTTTTTGGTTTAATTAGTGTTTGTGCCAAGTAAAGTGTCGGTGTCAAAACCGGCGGATCTCGGGTAGGGGGTCCCGAACTGTGCGTCTAGGCGGATGGTAACAGGAGACAAGGGACACGATGTTTTTACCCAGGTTCGGGCCCTCTCGATGGAGGTAAAACCCTACTCCTGCTTGATTAATATTGATGATATGGGTAGTACAAGAGTAGATCTACCACGAGATCAAGGAGGCTAAACCCTAGAAGCTAGCCTATGGTATGATTGTTGTCCTTGTTGTGTCCTACGGACTAAAACCCTCCGGTTTATATAGACACCGGAGAGGGCTAGGGTTACACAGAGTCGGTTACAGCGGAAGGAGATCTACATATCCGTATCGCCAAGCTTGCCTTCCACGCCAAGGAAAGTCCCATCCGGACACGGGATGAAGTCTTCAATCTTGTATCTTCATAGTCCAGGAGTCCGGCCGACGGTATAGTCCGGCTATCCGAACACCCCCCAATCCAGGACTCCCTCAGTAGCCCCTGAACCAGGCTTCAATGACGATGAGAACGGCGCGCATATTGTCTTCGGCATTGCAAGGCGGGTTCCTCCTCCAAGTACTTCATAGAAGATTTTGAACACAAGGATAGTGTCCGGCTCTGCAAAATAAGTTTCCGCATATTGCCATAGAGAGAATAATAGTTACACAAATCTAATCTGTTGACGTATTCCATAGGTGACATCACACCACAGCCAAGCCTTTATTCGAATCATTTTTTCTGCTCCACCTCAGCGTGTTTCGCGAGGTGGTTTCCTTGGCACGTCTTGTCAAAGCAGAGATCTTGTCCCCTTATTCTGGGATTCTCATTAGTTCGGGCGTGGGTAACCCAACCGCGCCATTGATTACGACGCTTGGGAGATAAGCGAGTTTTACCAGGCTGGTGGGGATGCGTAGTTGCGTCCGCCCATATAAGGGGATAGGGATCCACCTTTTTCACCTACGCCTTCTTCCTCCTTTGCCTATCCATTTCCGCGCATTCGAGCTCCAGCGCCCAAGTCCGCACACCCCACCTCAACCTTCTCCAGCCATGTCCGGAGCGGAAGGCAAGTGGATGGTCTCCTCCGTCACGGAGGGACACATCAAAAAGCTGAGGAAGGCCGGATTCTTGTCTAACGACATCGCGCACTGGCTTCCCAAAGAGGGGCAGCTCATCCCCACCCCTAGGCCCCATGAGAGGGTGGTGTTCCTCCCCCATTTCCTCCGCGGACTGGGCTTCCCTCTCCACCCATTTTTCCGGGGGCTCATGTTCTACTATGGCCTGGATTTCCACGATCTGGCCCCGAACTTCGTCCTCAACATCTCGGTGTTTATCGTCGTGTGCGAGGCCTTCCTATGCATCCGTCCCCATTTCGGCCTATGGCTCAAGACTTTCAACGTCAAGCCAAAGGTGGTGCGCGGCAACCAGGCGGAGTGCGGAGGTGCCATGGTGGGCAAAATGCCCAACGTCTTATGGCTCGAGGGCTCCTTCGTGGAGACCTTAAAGGGGTGGCAATCAGGGTGGTTCTACATCACCGAGCCGCGTGACCCTGAATGGGTCGCAGCCCTCGAGTTCCGATCCTGACCCCCTACGCGGCTCACCTCCTGGAAAGAGACGGGCCTGTCGTGGGGTAAAAAAGGAGAGCTGACCGGACTCCAAACATGTGTCCAAACCCTGGTGGACAAGAAGCTCAAACTTGTCAACGTAGTCTAGGTTATGCTCATCCGCCGAATCCTCCCGTGTCAACAATGGGCCTTCAACCTGTGGGAGTTCGACCCGGCGCAGCACCGAACTCTGAGCAGGCTCTTCGACACGACGTACGAAGATGCCTGGAAGGTGCTATTCAAGGGCGCCGAGGCTCCCGCATCCGCTACCGAGGATCGCGGATTCAGCACGCAACGTCACGCTAGTGCGGTAAGCTGTTTTTACCTTTTACAGGGTATTAGTTTTTCATAGTTTGACTCTATGCAGGATCTAAACTCCCTTACCTTTGACAGGATTGGCAGGAGACGTTCGGATAGATCAGCTGTCCGACTCCTTTGCCCGAAGACCCAGCGGACGCCCGTTTGATAGGGCGGCTGGTTCTGGCACCCTACGTGGTGCCGGAGAAGAAGGCCAAGAAGAAGGCCACGGGGACTCGAAAGAGTGCCCGTCGCGTGATGGTGTTGGATTCATCGTTCGACGACTCCGAGATGCACTCCTCCCGTGAAGACGAGAAGGAGGAAGAAGAGACCTCTCCCCCTCCAGCGGGGGAAGGAAAGGAAGGCCGCCCCAACTAGGGAGGCCGGAGGGTCTAAGAAGGGGAAACCCTTCTTCCGGACTACTCCACCAACGCCGACGATGGCGAAGAGGAGTGGCCGCACAGGGCCAAGCCCCTGGCGAAATCGTATGTATCCGGATACCAGAGTAAGTCATAGTATTCCTTCACTGCACAGCTTTTCCTTACGTCGAACATGATTATGCAGTCCACCCAAAGACCGGCTCGACGTGTCGTCGAGCGGTTCCCTGGACTCATCGGATGTAAATTCGCTTCTGACGGCTACCTCCCCCCACCCTACGGACGACGCCGAGGTGGCGTCCCAACAGGTTCCAAGCCAGGAGGAGGTGGTCCTGGGGGCGCCGCAAGGCGACCTCCCGGACTCCAGGAGAAAAGGGGATAGAACCCCCAAGGGCTCCAAGTCCGGCCTTGAGCTGGACACCGCGTTGGAATCTTCAACGGTTCCGGACTGCGGCAGGCGACCTCCTTCCAAGAGGAGCAAGCCTACTGAGCCGGTGGCCCCCGTCCAACCGGAGGCACCGGACAATCTGCTGGAGGTGCTTAACGGCGCCTCCATCGACGAGGAGCACCGTACTATGATGAGTACGGTGATCCAGAAGGTTCAGTTCGCCAAGAGCGGACTAACTGAAGCCTATGCCAGCCTTTTAACAGGCTTTGAGGTAAGTAAAGAATATGTAAAAATATTACCGCATAGACAGTAGCCCCTGATGCTCTGTTTGGCGTTCGGAAAGAAAAGCTGAATAGAGGATCCAATAACATTCGCAGGAGTCTAACAAAAGTAAGTCAATATGCGTATGCAGGCTTCACTGCTAGCATCCGCCGCACTGACTGCGGAGGTGGGCACGCTGAAGCAGAACCTCGAGCGGTCTGAGCAAGAGCTCGGCCTTGCCAAGTAGCAGCTCGAGGAGAAGGAAGGTAAGAGATACCTTATTTAAATATATATATATATATATATATATAATGCAATTGCAAGAAAATGACAGGATTAATGTGGCTATTGTAGGGGCCACAACTGAGGTGGCAACCCTTAAGCAGGCGCTGTCCGAGGCCGAAAAGAGGGCGGCAACGGAGCGCATCGAGCGGGAGAAGCATGAGGCGCGGGTTGGCGAGGTGCGGCAAGAGCTCCAGGCTCTCATGAAAAAACATGAGAGTTTGGAGCTTGACTCAAAGACGCGAGAGTCCGAGCTCGCGGTGGCCATTGAGAATGCCAAGTCTGCCAAGGCCGAGGCCCAGAAAGCCCTCCAGGAGGTTGAGGCAATGAAAAAGATAGCGGCGGGTAAGGCTTTCTTTATGCAAAGCAAGCATGTGAAAGTGAATTACTTGTTACTTACCCGAATCCGGAGCTCTCCAGGAGCATTCGCAGATTTGCCTCACAGCGTGTCCGATGCCGCCGCATTCTACCGAGCCGAGGAGGGAAGCTCGACAGAGAAGGTGTTCTGGTCTCAGTATGCTGGGGCCGGACTCCCTGTGCCCTTGAGCGACCAGCTGAAGCAACTGGTCGAGCTCCACAAGGTGGCCAAACAGGCCATGAAGGGCCTCATAGTTCGGCTGTGGCCTAGAGAGGCTCTGCCTGGGAGCTACTTCGGGCTGGTCAGGCGGCTGGTGGAGGCCTATCCAAGGCTCGAAGTCATCAAGTGCTCCGTCTACATCGAAGGTGCCCGTAGGGCGCTTGCCCGTGCTAAGGTGCACTGGGGCAAGCTGGATGCGGAGAAGCTTGTGAAGGACGGGCCGCCACCGGGCAAGGAGCATCGCCACCCCGAGATGTACTATGAGGGCGTCTTGAAGGGCGCCCGCCTTATGGCGGACGAATGCTCGAAAGATGTAATTTTTGAGTAAAACTTGTTTATTTTATCCTGTGCACTGAAAACTTGTTCATATGCACTAAGCAACACTTTTAGAATTTAAAATATTACCTTCTGTGCGGCCGTTTATCAAATTTGAGAGATGGCGAGTCGTCAGCTTCTGCCCCCATGCCACGAGTGCTGGGGTGTTCGGGATAGACTTGAGCGCTCTTTTTCCCATTCTTGGGTCCTTCGAGGGAGGCGCTCAACACAACGAACAAGGCAATCAGACTATAATGCTTGAACACTCTCACTTAGCCATAGAATTCTATAATTTTAAATTTCGGCAAAGCCCCTAGTGTTCGGAAGACCGAGTTCGGGGCGCTATCCACGCCTAGGCCGGACAGAGCCGACTCCTCGCTCTAAGCGGCATAAGTCTTTCGGGACTCGAAAACCTCTCGAACAGCGACCAACTCTCGGCTTATCATGACAGTCAGTTTTAGCTTTCTCTACTGAGGTGCTTAGGCCCAGCTCAACTGGGGCACAATCACAGTAGTTCTCCCAGCGCTACCTTAGCCGATATAGCGGAACGTAAGGTACCAAAGCATGGGAGCCGGGCAAACCCAACTATAGACCAAAGACATGATTCGGAGCTGATGCATATAATGCTATAAGTTCGGGGTGCCGCACTTGTGAAAGTGTTCGGACTTCTCACACCGTGTTGTGGGGTTTTTAAGCCCCTGGCGTATTGGTCGTACCAAAGTGTACGGGTGCAACATGTCATTAATGAACATATATTCGTAAAGAAGAGTAATGCAATAATAGACAAAAGTTATGCATTGTTTATTTCAAAAAGGTTGCGATCAAAGCAGAACGATACAAATATTGCGATAAGCCAAAGGTGGGACTATTTAACATGTCCTTTCCAGGGGTAGGCTGCGGAATGGTATGTGAAACAGGTATATTGCTCGTTATAGAGACCACCTGGGAGTTCCATAATGCGACGTAGCTTTCTGCTTCCCTGGTTCTTGCATCGTTTGTGCGGCAATTGTACTGCCGGTTAGGCCTTCGAAGAATGGAGTCCTGAAAGTAAGAGAAAATGAAAAAATCGGCAACCCCTAGTGCGGTTTAAGCCGTGTTTCGGGCATGCCGTGATGGTGCCCCTCCCCCTGTGCCCATGGTATTTCCAGAGCGTAGTTATGTACGCGCAACACTAGTTTCGCAAGTTTGCGAGGGCTGGGGTTGGGACCGAATTGCTACCCTTGCTCGGAACGTGCCAGGCGGTCTTGTTGTAGGTTACTCCGGGCGCGCTTGACGGTGTCCGGACGTTTAATGGCCGGACTGGAGAATTGCCTTGAGAGGCTGCTTTGTACTTCCGCTGCGAGAGCCGCCGTATGCTCCTCCGTTCGGAGAGAGCGTATGGTGTTTCCATTGACCGTAATGACTCCTCGAGGGCCTGACATCTTGAGCTTAAGGTATGCGTAGTGCGGTATCGCATTGAACTTGGCAAATGCGGTTCGCCCGAGCAGTGTGTGATAGCCACTGCGGAACGGGACTATGTCGAAGATTAGCTCCTCGCCTCGGAAATTATCCGGAGATCCGAAGACCACTTCAAGTGTAACTGAGCCTGTACAGTTGGCCTCTACACCTGGTATGACGCCTTTAAAGGTCGTTTTAGTGGGTTTAATCCTCGAGGGATCGATGCCCATTTTTCGCACTGTATCCTGATCGACCTTGTTTGCTTTGCCTTGTCCTCCAATATATCTCGCAGGTCTGGCGCATTTCCCCGTGCCTTGGTGTTTTTAAAGCGGCACCAGGGTGTGGCTTGAGTGGAGGGCCGAGAGGCTTCTCTATCGCGGCCACGAGGTGGCCAGTCGGCCGCATCATGCGTTGGTGATGTAGGTGCTTCCTCCTCTAATCAGGGTAGCAACCTGCGCTTTGGGTAGCTCTTGGAGGGGCGTTCGAGTTCGTACTCTTCGGCCGCCAGGACTTCAGTCCATCTGTCAGCTAGCAAGTCTTGGTCAGCTCTAAGTTGTTGCTGTTTTTTTTAAGGCTGCTCGCCGTGGCCATAAGCCTGCGTTTGAAACACTCTTGTTCGACGGGATCCTCTGGCACGACAAATTCATCATCGTCGAGGCTTGCCTCGTCTTCGGAGGGAGGCATGTAATTATCGTCCTCCATCTCATTGTCTGCCGCTCTCTCATGAGGGCTGGCTTCTCCGTCCTCCTGTGCAGAATCCTGCTGGAGGGGGTTGTCTTCGGCACTGTCCGGGGTGTTATTATCTCCCGTGTCGGAATCACCGTTTTTTGCTTTGGCGGGATTTAGAGCGGCGCCGCTGACGCCGGCGCTTAGGATGCTTCTTGGAGGGGTCATCCTCCGTTGTTCCATCGCCATTGCCTTCTTTTGGGGTGTCCACCATGTATATGTCATACGACGAGGTGGCTTTCCAGTGCCCTATAGGTGTTGGTTCCTATTCGTCTCCTACATCGTCGTCCATACCGTCGATGTCTTTGGAGTCAAAGTCGAGCATGTCAGTTAAATCATCAACAGTGGCTACAAAGTGGGTGGTGGGTGGGCTTTGAATTTCTTCATCATCCACATCCCAACCTTGCTGACCATAGTCCGTCCAGGACTCTCCTGATAAAGAGAGAGATTTTAGTGAGTTCAGAATTTCGCCGAAGGGCGAGTGTTGAAAGATATCTGTGGCGGTGAATTCCATGACCGGCACCCAATCGGATTCGATTGGCAAGGGCGCGGGGGGCTCGGAGTCCGGAGAGGAGTCCGGCACCTTGGAGCCACTGGCCTTGCAGAGAATAGGGATGGTGTTTGGCTCGATCGCCGTAGAGATTGCAGCCCCCGAGGTGGTGTCCAACCACCCGTCCTCGATTGGCGCAGTTGGCTCCGAACTAAGGGACGAAGCTGACAGGGGTGCGGCCTCCAAGGCACTGTCCGGCAGCAGAGCTAGATCATGCCCTTCGCGACAGTGCGGCTCACCCGGCTGTGGCTCGAATCCGTCGAAGATCAAGTCTCCGCGGATATCAGCCGTGTAGTCCAAGCTTCCAAATCTGACCTGATGGCCAGGGGTGTAGCTTTCGATCTGCTCCAGATGGCCAAGCGAATTGGCCCACAGTGCAAAGCCGCCGAATACGAACATTTGTCCGGGGAGAAAAGTCTCACCCTGGATCGCATCACTGTTGATGATCGGAGGGGCCATCGGGCCTAAAAGTGACGACACAGAGGAACTCTCACTGAAAGCACCAATGTCGGTGTCAAAACCGGCGGATCTCGGGTAGGGGGTCCCGAACTGTGCGTCTAGGCAGATGGTAACAGGAGACAAGGGACACGATGTTTTTACCCAGGTTCGGGCCCTCTCGATGGAGGTAAAACTCGACTCCTGCTTGATTAATATTGATGATATGGGTAGTACAAGAGTAGATCTACCACGAGACCAAGGAGGCTAAACCCTAGAAGCTAGCCTATGGTATGATTGTTGTTCTTGTTGTGTCCTACGGACTAAAACCCTTCGGTTTATATAGACACCGGAGAGGGGTAGGGTTACACAGAGTCGGTTACAACGTAAGGAGATCTACATATCAGTATCGCCAAGCTTGCCTTCCACGCCAAGGAAAGTCCCATCCGGACACGGGACGAAGTCTTCAATCTTGTATCTTCATAGTCCAGGAGTCCGGCCGAAGGTATAGTCCGGCTATCCGAACACCCCCTAATCCAGGACTCCCTCATAAAGCCTTTGGGATGATTTGGTTGATAGTTGATTTGATTCTGTGGAAAAAACAGAAACTTTTGCGCTCAGTCCAGAAAAATCTAAAAATCACTGGAACGGGATTTTGATTCGATTTTAAAAAAATGATTGATATACAAATTGACCATGTTGTCCTAATTATTCAGAATGTTTGGATTTACAGAAGTATAGTCATTATTCAGATTACTACGGACTGTTCTATTTTATATAGATTTAGTTTACGTTGCATAGTTTGCTTGTTTTGATGAATCTATGGATTGTATCGGGGGGTAT
The DNA here is from genome assembly GCA_032464435.1 of Aegilops umbellulata. Classification (NCBI taxonomy): domain Eukaryota; kingdom Viridiplantae; phylum Streptophyta; class Magnoliopsida; order Poales; family Poaceae; genus Aegilops; species Aegilops umbellulata. The sequence continues at coordinate 297,347,717 of CP136060.1, forward strand.
AAGTCATGGAGAAGATGGAATACATTAGGTATACTCAATAATAAAATATGAATAGGTTCATAACCTTACCTCATGTTTTTGATTCGATTGTTATACTAACGGATCTCACGAGGTTTCTGTTGAGTTTTGTGTGCTGAAGTTTTCAAGTTTTAAGTGAGATCGTGAAGGATGAACGAATAAGGAGTGGCGAGACCCTAAGCTTGGGGATGCCCAAGGAACCCCAAGGTAATATTCAAGGAGACCCAAGTGTCTAAGCTTGGGGATGCCACGGATGGCATCCCCTCTTTCGTCTACCAACCATCGATAAATTACTTACTTGGAGTTATATTTTTATTCACAACATGATATGAGTTTTGCTTGGAGCGTCATGTATTATATGAGGCTATGCTTTGTTTGCTTTTAGTTTGCCACAATCGTCTTTGCTTGGCACACCTTTTGAGAGGGACACACACTCATTCATAATTTGTTCGAATACTCTTTGTGCTTCACTTATATCTTTTGAGCTAGGTAGTTTCTCTTGTGCTTCACTTATATCTTTTAGAGCACAGAAGTGGTAATAATTTAAATAAATATTTGCACTCTCATGCTTCACTTATATCATTTTGATAGTTTGATAAATAGTAATGCCAATATGCACAGGTTATGAAATTGGTCCTAATATGATAGGTACTCAAGAAGGATATAATAAAAACTTTCATGTAGATCACTGAATATGATGAATTTGGTTCCTTGCAATTTTTTTGTGATATTAAGATGGTAATATGTGGGAGGTACTAGTAAATGATTGTGGTTTAGTGTTAATATTGGCGTTAAGGTTTGTGATTCTCGAAGCATGCACATGTCTTCTCTAGTTATACTAAGAAGTTGGAGCATGATTTATTATTGATTATATTCCTTATGAGTGGCAGTCGGGGACGAGCGATGGTCTTTTCCTACCAATCTATCCCCTTAGGGGCATGCGTGGTAGTACTTTGCCTCGAGGGCTAATAAACTTTCACAATAAGTATATGAGTTCGTTGTGACTAATGTGAGTCCATGGATTATACGCACTCTCACCTTTCCGCAATTTGCTGGCCTCTTCGATGTCGTGCATTGCCCTTTCTCACCTCAAGAGTTGGTGCAAACTTCGCTACTGCATCCAAACCCCGTGATATGATACGCTCTATCACACATAAGCCTCCTTATATCTTCCTCAAAACACCTGCCATACCTACCTATTATTGCACTTCCATAGCCATGCCGAGATATATTGCCATGCAACTTCCACCGTTTCGTTTATATGACACATCATCATTGTCATATTGCTTTGCATGATCATATAGCTGACGTAGTATTTGTGACTCAGCCACCGTTGATGCCGCTTGAAGCTATGTCAGTATTTCCCCAAAGAGGAAGGGATGATGCAGCACAACGACGGTAGGTATTTCCCTCAGTGATGAAACCAAGGTTATCGAACTAGTAGGAGAATCTAGCAACAATACGTAAATGGCACCTGCACACAAATAACAAATACTCGCAACCCGACGTGTTAAAGGGGTTGTCAATCCCTTTTGGGCAACGGCGCCAGAGATAGGCAAACGGGCGTGAATAAATTGTAGTAGATTGATAGATAAAACGCCAAATAAAATAAATAAGAATAAATTGCAGCAAGGTATTTTTGTATTTTTGGTTTAATAGATCTGAAAATAAAAGCAAAGGGGAATAGATCGCAAAGGCAAATAATATGAGAAAGAGAGCCAGGGGCCGTAGGTTTCACTAGTGGCTTCTCTCGAGAAAAATAGCAAATGGTGGGTAAACAAATTACTATTGGGCAATTGATAGAACTTCAAAAAATCATGACGATATCCAGGCAATGATCATTATATAGGCATCACGTCCAAGATTAGTAGACCAACTCCTGCCTGCATCTACTACTATTACTCCACACATCGACCGCTATGCAGCATGCATCTAGTGTATTAAGTTCATGGATAAATGGAGTAATGCAATAAGAACGACGACATGATGTAAACAAGATCTATTTATGTCGAAATAGACCCCATCGTTTTATCCTTAGTAGCAACAATAAATACGTGTCGGTTCCCCTTCTGCCACTGGGATCAAGCACCGTAAGATCGAACCCACTACAAAGCACCTCTTCCCATTGCAAGATAAATAGATCAAGTTGGCCAAACAAAACCCAAATATCGGAGAAGAAATACGAGGCTATAAGCAATCATGCATATAAGAGATCAAAGAAACTCAAATTACTTTCATGGATATAAAAGGATAGATCTGATCATAAACTCAAAGTTCATCGGATCCAAACAAACACACCCCAAAATAGTTACATCATATGGATGTCCAAGAGACCATTGTATTGATAATCAAAAGAGAGAGAGGAAGCCATCTAGCTACTAACTACGGACCCAAAGGTCTACAAACAACTACTCACGCATCATCAGAGAGGTACCAATGGAAGTGGTGAACCCCTCCGTGATGGTGTCTAGATTGGATCTGGTGGTTCTGGACTCTGCGGCGGTTGGAATTGATTTTCATCGACTCCCCTAGGGTTTCTGGAATATTGGGGTATTTATAGAGCAAAGAGGTGGTCCAGGGGCACCCGAGGTGGGTACAACCCAGCAGGGCGCGCTTGGGCCTCCAGGCGCGCCCTGGTGGGTTGTCCTCCCCTCGGAGCACCCCAGGCGCTTCTCCGGCCCACAGGATTTCTTCTGGTCCAAAAAAAATCTCCAAAAAGTTTTGCTGCGTTTGGGCTCCGTTTGGTATTGATTTCCTGCGATGTAAAAAACAGCAACTGGCACTTGGCACTATGTTAATAGGTTAGTACCAAAAAATGATATAAAATGACTATAAAATGATTATAAAACATCCAAGATTAATAATATAACAGCATGGAACAATAAAAAATTATAGAAACGTTGGAGACGTATCCTCACCCCCAAGCTTAATTCCTGCTCGTCCTCGAGTTGGTAAATGATAAAAACAGAAGTTTTGATGTCGAATGCTGCCTAACATGTCATCTCATATTCTTTTTGTTTATAGCATGGACATTTGGACTTTTTTGTGATTCAAAGCAATAGTCTATATTTGACATGATAACTTAAATACTCAAGCATATCAACAAGCAACCATGTCTTTCAAAATATCAACGCTAAAATAAGCTATCCCTAGCCCATCATGCTCAATCATTGATCCATTCATGAAACACACTCGCATATTAGCAACACCCAATACTCAAGTACGATCATAGTGCCTCCTAGTTGGTGATTTTATAAGAGAAGATGGAGACTCAAATTCAAAAATAAAAATTGCATAAAGTAAAAGAAAGGCCCTTCGTGGAGGGAAGTAGGGATTTGTAGAGGTGCTAGAGCTCAAAGCAAAAATTGAGAGATAAAAACATTTTGAGAGGCATACTTTTCCCATCAATGAAAATGACTTAAAGTTCGCAACACTTTCCATGCTAGATATATCATAGGCGGTTCCCAAACAGAAAATAAAGTTTATTCCTTTTTCAACCATACTTTCACTTTCCATGGCTAGCCGTATCCACGGTTGCCTTCCATACCAACACTTTCCAAGGAATTTATTATTTGACAACATAAAGTAAATTCATTTTTCATTTCGGGACTGTGCATCCCTAATATGTTTGCCTTACTCTCGTGCAATGACAAGTGAATAAACACTCATCGTGAGAATAACACATCTAGCATGGAAAATATTAGCCACCCCTCACCGCCTCGCGAGCGGTACGAGCACACAAAAGAGAAATTTATTTTGAAAATTAGAGATGGCACATACAAATTTGCGTAGAACGGCAAAAGAATACCGCAAATAGGTAGATATAGTGTACTCATGTGGAAAAATGGTTTAAAGGATTTTGGATGCACAAGTAGTGATCATACTTAGTACAAAATGAAGGCTATCAAAAGATTGAGAAGCGACCAACCAAGAAACGAATAATCTCATAAGTGAGCATTAAGCAAAATTAACACCGAATAATGCACCCCAAGTAGGACGTAATTCCATTGCATGACTATTGACTTTCGTGCTTTCATAGGGAATCACAAACCTTAACACCAATATTCTTACTAAAGCATAATTACTCATCAAGATGACTCACATATCACATCATCATATCTCAAAACTATTACTAAGAATCAAGTTTATTTTGTCCAATGATCTTCATGAATGTTTTTATTATATCCCTCTTGGATATCTATCACTTTGGAACTAATTTCCATATGTTGCTTTTGATAAGCTCAAACAAATATAAGTGAAGATCATTAGCATAATATTTCTTTCTCTCAAATTAATTTAAGTGAAGCAAGAGAGAATTTCTTCAAAAAAAGTTTACTAACTCTCAAATAAAACTAAGTGAAGCAAGAGAGCATTTATTCAAAATTACTAAAGCACACCGTGCTCAAAAACATATAAGCGAAGCACTAGAGCAAGTCCATAGCTCATTAAAAAATTAAGTGAAGCATAGAGGGCAATTTTAACAAGTCATGGCATAATTTTGGCTCTCTCAAACAAGTGTGTCCTGCAAGGGATCACGACAAAAACACAAATCAAATCAAGCAAAGACTCATATCATACAAGACGCTCAAAGCAAAACACATAGTATGTGACAAATAAAAAATATAGTTTCGAGTAAAATACCGACGGTCGTTAGAAGAAAGAGGGGATGCCACTCGGGGCATCCCCAAGCTTAGTTGCTTGCTCTCTTTGGATAATAGCTTGGGATGTCGGGGCATCCCCAAGCTTAGGCTCTTCTTACTCCTTATTCCTTCATCCATCGTAAGATAACCCAAAACTTGAAAACTTCAATCACACAAAACTCAACAAAACCTTCATGAGATCCGTTAGTATCAGAAAGCAAATCACTACTATAAGTGTTGTAGTAAACCAATTCATATTTTATTCTTGCATTATATCTACTGTATTCCAACTTTTCTATGGAAAAAACTTATCAAAGAAACCATAAAATCATCAAAACAAGCACACAACGCAAAGAAAACAGAACAGTCCGTACTAATCTGGATATTTCGAATACTTATGAAACTCCAAAAATTCTAAAGAATTAGGAAGATCTGAGCAATTTCTATATTAATCTTATGCAAAAATAATTGGTATTTTTTGATGCTCTGGTGAAAAATGAGAATTGTTTTCGTGAGTGCAAAAGTTTCTGTTTTTCAGCAAGATCAAACAACTATTACCCAACATGATCCCAAAGGCTTTGCTTGGCACAAACACTAAGTAAAACACAAAAAGCACAAGCATAACAGTAGCATAATTGTGCAAACACTCAAGAAAATAAATAAAAAGACAAAAATAAATTTTACTCATTGGGTTGCCTCGCAACAAGCGCTATCGTTTTATGCCCCTAGCTAGGCATAAGATTTTATTGATGCTCACATGAAAGATAATAATTGTAACACAAAGAGAGAATCATAAGACATGTGAAAAACATATTTAAGTCTATAATAATTCCTATGCATAGGAATTTTATAAGAAAAAAAAACTATCAATACAAGAAACATCTAGCACATGCAAGGAAGAAGAAAGAAACAATAACAATCTCAACATAACGAGAGGTAATTTAGTATCATGAAAATTTCTACGAGAATATTTTCCTCTCTCATAATAATTACATGTAGGATCATAATCAAATTCAATAATATAGCTATCATATAAAATTTTCTCTTCATGATCCATATGCATAAAACTTCTATAATCTTCCAAGATAGTGGGATTAACATCAACTAAAGTCGTGACCTCTCCATGCCCACTTTCATAAAAAAATTGATAAGATCGAACACGCTCCAAATATGTGGGATTATTTTTAGCTAAAGTTGACACTCTTCTAAACCCACTATTAATATTACCGCAAGCATATTCATCATGAGATTTAAATAAATTTTCAAGATCATAAGAATCATTATAACCCCAATCATGATCATTGGAACAAGTAGTGGACATAGCAAAATTAGCATCCCCAAGCTTGGGGTTTTGCATATCACTAACACAATTGACATTAATATAATTTATAATAACATCATTGCAATCATGCTTTTCATTCAAGGAGCTATCATGAATCACTTTATAAATTTCTTCGTTTAACACTTCATCACAATTTTCACATTCATAAATCTCAAGCAAAGCTTCATAAAGATAATCTAGTGAACTCAATTCACCAGCAATTGGTTCATCATAATTGGATCTTTTGAAAAGATTAGCAAGTGGATGGGGATCCATAACAATATATTTTTAGCAAGCGAAGATGCAAGCAAATAGAAAGCACATGGCAACACAAGAAAACATGAGATCTGACGAGAAAAAGGAGAACGAAAAAGAGGGCGAATAAAACGGCAAATCTTTGTGAAGTGGGGGAGAGGAAAATGGAAAATAATGTAAATTGCAAGGAGATGAGATTTGTGATTAGGAACCTGATAGATGTTGATGATGTCTCCCCAGCAACGATGCCAGAAATTCCTTTTGATGCGACTTGAAGCTATGTCGGTATTTCCCCAAAGAGGAAGGGACGATGCAGCACAACGACGGTAGGTATTTCCCTTAGTGATGAAACCAAGGTTATCGAACCAGTAGGAGAACCTAGCAACAATACGTAAATGGCACCTGCACACAAATAACAAATACTCGCAACCCGACGTGTTAAAGGGGTTGTCAATCCCTTTCGGGCAACGGCGCCAGAGATAGGCAAACGGATGTGACTAAATTGTAGTAGATTGATAGATCGAACGCCAAATAAAATAAATAAGAATAAATTGCAGCAAGGTATTTTTCTATTTTTGGTTTAATAGACCTGAAAATAAAAGCAAAGGGGAATAGATCGCAAAGGCAAATAATATGAGAAAGAGACCCAGGGGCCGTAGGTTTCACTAGTGGCTTCTCTCGAGAAAAATAGCAAACGATGGGTAGACAAATTACTGTTGGGCAATTGATAGAACTTCAAATAACCATGACGATATCCGGGCAATGATCATTATATAGGCATCACGTCCAAGATTAGTATACCGACTCCTGCCTGCATCTACTACTATTAGTCCACACATCGACCGCTATCCAGCATGCATCTAGTGTATTAAGTTCATGGAGAAACGGAGTAATGCAATAAGAACGAAGACATGATGTAGACAAGATCTATTTATGTAGAAATAGACCCCCATCGTTTTATCCTTAGTAGCAACGATACATACACGTCGGTTCCCCTTCTGTCAGTGCGATCAAGCACCGTAAGATCAAACCCACTACAAAGCACCTCTTCCCATTGCAAGATAAATAGATAAAGTTGGACAAACAAAACCCAAATATCGGAGAAGAAATAAGAGGCTATAAGCAATCATGCATATAAGAGATCAAAGAAACTCAAATAACTTTCATGGATATAAAAAGATAGATCTGATCATAAACTCAAAGTTCATCGGATCCCAACAAACACACCGCTAAAGAGTTACATCATATGGATCTCCAAGAGACCATTGTATTGATAATCAAAAGAGAGAGAGGAAGCCATCTAGCTACTAACTACAGACCCGAAGGTCTACAAAGAACTACTCACGCATCATCGGAGAGGCACCAATGGAAGTGGTGAACCCCTCCGTGATGGTGTCTAGATCGGATCTGGTGGTTCTGACTCTGCGGCGGCTGGAATTGATTTTCGTCGACTCCCCTAGGGTTTCTGGAATATTGGGGTATTTAAAGTGTAAAGAGGCGGTCCGGGGGGCACCCGAGGTGGGCACAACGCACCAGGGCTCGCCTGGGCCTCCAGGCGCGCCCTGGTGGGTTGTGCTCCCCTAGGAGCACCCTCCAGACGCTTCTCCGGCCCACTAGATGTCTTTTGGTCCAAAAAAATCTCGAAAAAGTTTTGCCGCGTTTGGACCCCGTTTGGTATTGATTTCCTGTGATGTAAAAAACATGCAAAAAATAGCAACTAGCACTTGGCACTATGTCAATAGGTTAGTACCCAAAAATATTATAAAATGACTATAAAATGATTATAAAACATCGAAGATTGATAATATAACAGCATTAAACAATCAAAAATTATAGATACGTTGGAGATGTATCAACCGTTCATCATGTTCTATACATGTTCCATTAGATCATTGCACATCCTGGTACACTACCAGAGGCATCCATATAGAGTCATATTTTGTTCTAGTATCGAGTTGTAAGTAGATAGAAGTGTGATGATCATGATTATTCCTTATTAGAGCATTGTCCCAGTGAGCAAATAAAAAACAAAAGAGAAAAAAGAGGCTAAAAAGAGCCCACAAAAAGGAGTGAAAAAATGAGAGAGAAAAGAGAGAAGGGGCAATGTTACTATCCTTTACCACACTTGTGCTTCAAAGTAGCACCATGATTTTCATATAGAGAGTCTTCTATTTAATCACTTTCATATACTAGTGGTAATTTTACATTATAGAACTTGGCTTGTATATTCCGATGATGGGCTTCCTCAAATGCCCGAGGTTTTCACGAGCAAGCAAGTTGAATGCACACCCACTTAGCTTTTGTTTTTGAGTTTTCACACACTTATAGCTCTTAGTGCATCCGTAGCATAGAAATCCCTACTCCTTGCATTGACATTAGTTGATGGCCATCTCCATAGCCCGTTGATTAGCCTCGTCAATGCGAGAGTTTCTTCCTTTTTTTCTTCTCCATATTAATCTATACCACCGTATTCTATTCCATCCATAGTGCTTATCCATGGCTTGCGCTCATGTATTGCGTGGGGTTGAAAAAGCTGAAGCGTGTTAAAAAGTATGAGCCAATTGCTCGGCTTGTCATCGGGGTTGTGCATGATAAATACTTTGTGTTAAGAAGATGGAGCATGAAAATACTATATGATTTTGTAGGGATAACTTTCTTTAGCATTTTTATTTCGAAAGGCATGATTGTTTGTTAGTATCCTGAGTATTGATGTCTTTATATCAAACTACAAACTATTGTTTTGAATCATTCGGATATTAATATTCATACCATAAAAGATTACATGATGAACATGACAGGTAGCATTCCACATAAAAAATTATGTTTTTATCATTTCCCTACTCGAGGACGAGCGAGAATTAAGCTTGGGGATGCTTGATACGTCTCCAACGTATCTATAATTTTTGATTGTTCCATGATATTATAGTATCAATCTTGAATGTTTTATATGCAATTATATTTCATTTATCGGGACTAACCTATTAACTAGTGCCCAGTGCCAGTTGCTATTTTCTTCTTGTTGTTTTTGGCTTTTTCAAAATCAGTACCAAACGGAGTCCAAATGTTGTGAAACTTTTTGACGTTTTTTTAGACCTAGAGAGATCCTAGAAGCTTCGGGAGAAGACCTAACGAGACAGAAAGTGACATGAAACATATTTGTATCGTTGCCATTAAGGATAAAAAGATGGGGTTTATTCATATTGATTGGGTTTACTTTGTCTACATCATGTCATCTTGTTTATGGTGTTGCTCTGTTTTCCTTAACTTAATACCCTAGATGCATGTTGGATAGCGGTCGATGGGTGGAGTAATCGTAGTAGATGCAGGCAGGAGTCGGTTTACTTGTCTAGGACGTGATGCCTATATACATGATCACTGCCTTGAATATCATCATAACTATGCGCTTTTCTATCAAATGCCCAACAATAATTTGTTTACCCACCGTATGCTTTTGTTCAAGAGAGAATCCTCTAGTGAAAACTATGGGCTCTGGGTCCACTTTTATCATATATAAAATCCAAAAATACTTTGCTGCAATTTATTTACAGTTATTTTATTTTATCTATCTACCACTATGAGATTTGATTCTTCCAAATAACCGCGAAGGGGATTGACAACCCCCTTGATTGCGTTGGGTGTAAGTATTTGCTTTTGTGTGCGTAGGTACTGCTAAAGAGGTTCTGCGCGGTTTTCCTACTGGATTGATGACCTTGGTTCTTAACCGAGGGAAGTAATTATCTCTACTGTATTGCTTCATCCTCTCCTCTTCGAGGAAATCTCAATGCAACTCAAAAGTAGCAAACGACATTATCTTCGCCTAACCAAGAGCCGAAGTCATTGGAGCAATGGCCGATGAGCTCCGCACTGGATGATCTAGCCTCGTCGATAGCCCCCGTCTTGTTCATTTCGAGCCATCGGTACTCCTCAGTAACGATCTCTGGATACATCTAGCATAGCTCGGCCATGTACTCCTCATCGGCACGCACCTGGCGAAGGCCTCTCGGTTCTCCCAAATCTCGCGTTGGGAGACCACTCGAGGTCGATGTCGATGAATGCCGAAACCTCGCGGCTGCCAAGGGGGAAGTTGATATTCAACGAGCTGTCGTAGAGGCTCACCGCCTTCATGTTGTATGCGCTCGCTGCCACCTCCGCTGGTGGGAAGGAGCCAAGCCAGTGATACGTCTCCGACGTATCTATAATTTTTGATTGCTCCATGCTATATTATCTACTGTTTTGGACTATATTGGGTTTTATTTTCCACTTTTATATTACTTTTGGGACTAACCGATTAACCGAAGGCCCAGCCCAGAATTGTTGTTTTTTTTGCCTATTTCAGTGTTTTGAAGAAACATAATATCAAACGGAGTCCAAACAGAATGAAACCTTCGGGAACATGATTTTCTCATCAGATAAGACCCAGGAGACTTGGACCCTCCGTCAAGAAAGCCACGAGGCGGTCACGAGGGTGGAGGGCGCCCCCCTAGGGCGCGCCCCCTGCCTCGTGGGACCCTCGAAGCTCCACCGACGTACTCCTTCCTCCTATATATACCTACGTACCCCCAAACGATCAGATACGAAGCCAAAAACCTAATTCCACCGCCGCAACTTTCTGTATCCACGAGATCCCATCTTGGGGCCTGTTCCGGAGCTCTGCCGGAAGGGGAATCGATCACGAAGGGCTTCTACATCATCACCATAGCCTCTCCGATGAAGTGTGAGTAGTTTACCTCAGACCTTCGGGTCCATAGTTAGTATCTAGATGGCTTCTTCTCTCTTTTTGGATCTCAATACAATGTTCTCCCCCTCTCTCGTGGAGATCTATTCGATGCAATCTTCTTTTTGCGGTGTGTTTGTTGGGACCGATGAATTGTGGGTTTATGATCAAGTTTATCTATGAACAATATTTGAATCTTCTCTAAATTCTTTTATGTATGATTGGTTATCTTTGCAAGTCTCTTCGAATTATCAGTTTGGTTTGGCCTACTAGATTGGTTTTTCTTGCAATGGGAGAAGTGCTTAGCTTTGGGTTCAATCTTGCAGTGTCCTTTCCCAGTGACAGAAGGGGTAGCAAGGCACGTATTGTATTGTTGCCATCGAGGATCACAAGATGGGGTTTATATCATACTGCATGAATTTATCCCTCTACGTCATGGCATCTTGCTTAAGGCGTTACTCTGTTTTCATTAACTTAATACTCTAGATGCATGCTGGATAGCGGTCGATGAGTGGATTAATAGTAGTAGATGCAGGCAGAGGTCGGTCTACTTGTCTCGGACGTGATGCCTATATACATGATCATACCAAGATATTCTCATAACTATGCTCAATTCTGTCAATTGCTCAACAGTAATTTTTTCACCCACCGTACAAATACTTATGCTCTTGAGAGAAGCCACTAGTGAAACCTATGGCCCCTGGGTCTATTCTCATCATATCAATCTCCAATCACTTTATATTTGCTTTGCTTTTTACCATTGCCTTTTATTTTACCTTGCATCTTTGTACCAAAAATATCAAAAATATTATCTATCATCTCTATCAGATCTCACTCTCGTAAGTGACCGTGAAGGGATTGACAACCCCTAATCGCGTTGGTTGCGTTGAGCTATCGTTTTGTGTAGGTAGAGGGACTCGCGCGTGGCCTCCTACTGGATTGATACCTTGGTTCTCAAAAACTGAGGGAAATACTTACGCTACTTTGCTGCATCATCCTCTCCTCTTCGGGGAAATCAAACGCAGTGCTCAAGAGGTAGCAAGAAGAATTTCTGGCGCCGTTGCCGAGGAGTCTACGCAAAAGTCAACATACCAAGTACCCATCACAATCCCTATATCCCGCACTACATTATTTGCCATTTGCCTCTTGTTTTCCTCTCCCCCACTTCACCCTTGTCGTTTTATTCTCCCTCTCTTTTCCTTTCGTCTTTTCGTTTGCCTTGATGTCTTACTTGGCTCGTTTGGTTGAAATAGTTGAGTATTTATTCCTAAACAGTGAAGCTAATATCTATGGATCCTCATCCGCTTGCCAATCTTTTTAAGAGATCCAATTATGATGAACCAATTCCTAGTGATTTGGATGCACTAGATTATCTTTATAAGCTTTTGCCTGAGATCCGTAAATCTAAAAATTGTGATGAAGTGCTTCACGATAGATCTTTGAATAAAAAGCATGATTGCAATAATTTTATTATAAATTATATTGATGTAAATTATGCTAATAATATGAAAAACCCTAAGCTTGGGGATGCTAGTTTTGCTATGTCCAATAGTCATGATTGGGGAGATTCTTCTTATGATCTTGAAAATTTATTTAAGCCCCATGATGAATATAAGATTGATAATAGTGTTTGCAATAATATTGAAAGTGGGTTTGGAAGAGTGTCAACTTTAGATCCCACATATTTGGATAACATTCAATCTTATGAAGTTTTTGATAAAAGTGGGCTTGGAGAAATCATGACTTCAGTTAATGATAATCCCACTATTTTGGAAGAGTGTCAACTTCGCATGCATGTGGATCGTGTTGAGAATATGTTATGTGATAGCTATATTATTGAATTTTCTTATGATCCTACATGTAATTATTATGAGAGAGGAAAATATGGTTATAGAAATTTTCATGTTACTAAATTGCCTCTCGTTATGTTGAGATTGCTATTGTTCCTTTCCGCTTCTTTGCATATGCTAGTTTTTGCTTGCTACGATAATTTGTTTTCCTATAATATGCCTATTCATAGGAAGTATGTTAGACTTAAGTGTGTTTGTCACATGTTTTATGATGCTCTCTTTGTGCCTCAATTCTTGTCTTTCTTGTGAGCATCATTGAATCTCAATGCCTAGCTAAAAAGGCTTTAAAGAAAAGCGCTTGTTGGGAGACAACCCAATATTTTTCCTTGCTGATTAGTAATAAATAATCCATCTACTTTCTGTTTAGATGCGGTTTTATCTTTTAATTAGTGTTTGTGCCAAGTTAAACCTATAGTATCTTCTTGGATGATAGTTATTTGATCTTGCTGTAATTTCCAGAAACTTTCCGTTCACGAAAACAATTATTAAAATTCACCAGAACATGATAAAATAGTGATTCCAATTGCATATGATCAATAAAAAAATTTCCCAGGACTTCCTATTTTGGCTTATTTTTTGGAGGTCCATAAGTTTGCGTTAGTTACAGATTACTACAGACTGTTCTGTTTTTGACAGATTCTGTTTTTCGTGTGTTGTTTGCTTATTTTGATGAATCTATGGCTAGTAAAATAGTTTATCGTCCATAGAGAAGTTGTAATACAGTAGGTTTAACACCAATATAAATAAATAATGAGTTCATTACAGTACCTTGAAGTGGTCTTTTGTTTTCTTTCGCTAACGGAGCTCACGAGATTTCTGTTGAGTTTTGTGTTGTGCAGTTTTCAAGTTTTGGGTAAATTCTTTTGATGGATTATGGAACAAGGAGTGGCAAGAGCCTAAGCTTGGGGATGCCCATGTCACCCCCAAGATAATCCAAGGACACCAAAAAGTCAAAGCTTGGGGATGCCCCGGAAGGCATCCCCTCCTTCGTCTACTTCCATCGGTAATTTTACTTGGAGCTATATTTTTATTCACCACATGATATGTGTTTTGCTTGGAGCGTATTGTATGATTTGAGTCTTTGATTTTTAGTTTACCACAATCATCCTTGCTGTACACACCTTTTGAGAGAGCCATACATGAATTGGAATTTGATAGAATACTCTATGTGCTTCACTTATATCTTTTGAGCTTTATAGTTTTGCTCTAGTGCTTCACTTATATCTTTTAGAGCACGGTGGTGGATTTGTTTTAAAGAAACTATTGATATCTCATTCTTCACTTAGATTATTTTGAGAGTCTTAATATCTTGGTAATTTTCTTAATAATAATAATATACTTGGTATTCAAGATTTGTAAAACTTTCTTTTGAGTGCGTTGAATGCTAAGAAAAGTTTGATGCTTGATAACTGTTTTGAGATATGGAGGTGATAATATCAAAGTCATGCTAGTAGAGCAATTGTGAATTTAAGAAGTGCTTGTGTTGAAGTTGGCAAGTCCCGTAGCATGCACGTATGGTAAACGTTATGTAACAAATTTGAAACATGAGGTGTTATTTGATTGTCCTCCTTATGAGTGTCGGTCGGGGACGAGCGATGGTCTTTTCCTACCAATCTATCCCCCTAGGAGCATGCGCGTAATGCTTTGCTTTTTGACGACTTGTAGATTTTTCCAATAAGTATATGAGTTCTTTATGACTAATGTTGACTCCATGGATTACACGCACTCTCACCCTTCCATCATTGCTAGCCTCTTCGGTACCGTGCATTGCCCTTTCTCACATCGAGAGTTGGTGCAAACTTCGCCAGTGCATCCAAACCCCGTGATATGATACGCTCTTTCACACATAAACCTCCTTATATCTTCCTCAAAACAGCCACCATACCTACCTATTATGGCATTTCCATAGCCATTCCGAGATATATTGCCATGCAACTTTCCACCATACGGTTCATCATGACACATTCATCATTGTCATATTGCTTAGCATGATCATGTAGTTGACATAGTATTTGTGGCAAAGCCACCGTTCATAAATCTTTCATACATGTCACTCTTGATTCATTGCATATCCCAGTACACCGCCAGAGGCATTCATATAGAGTCATACTTTGTTCTAGTATCGAGTTGTAATCATTGAGTTGTAAATAAATAGAAGTGTGATGATCATCATTCTCTAGAGCATTGTCCCAAGTGAGGAATAAAAAAAGAGAAGGGCCATAAAAAAGACAAGGCCCAAAAGAAAAAAAAGAGAGAGAAAAAGAGAGAAGGGACAATGTTACTATTCTTTGCCACACTTGTGCTTCAAAGTAGCACCATAATGATAGAGAGTCTCTTGTTTTGTCATTTTCATATACTAGTGGGAACTTTTCATTATAGAACTTGGCTTGTATATTCCAACGATGGGCCTCCTCAAGTGCCCTACGTCTTCGTAAGCAAGCAAGTTGGATGCACACCCACTTATTTTCTTTTGTTGAGCTTACATACATTTATAGCTCTAGTGCATCCGTTGCATGGCAATCCCTACTCCTTGCATTAACAGAGATCGATGGGCATCTCCATAGCCCATTGATTAGCCTCGTTGATGTGAGATCTTCTCCTTTTTTGTCTTCTCCACATAACCCCCATCATCATATTCTATTCCACCCATAGTGCTATATCCATGGCTCACGCTCATGTATTGCGTGAAGGTTTATGAGTTTGAGATTATTAAAGTATGAAACAATTGCTTGGCTTGTCATCGGGGTTGTGCATGATGAGAGCATTCTTGTGTGACGAAAATGGAGCATGACTAAACTATATGATTTCGTAGGGATAAACTTTCTTTGGCCATGTTACTTTGAGAAGACATAATTGCTTTGTTAATATGCTTGAAGTATTGTTATTTTTATGTCAATATGAACTTTTGTTTTGAATCTTTCGGATCTGAACATTCATACCACAATTGAGAAGATTTGCATTGAAATTATGCCAAGTAGCACTCCACATCAAAAATTCTCTTTTATCATTTACCTACTCGAGGACGAGCAGGAATTAAGCTTGGGGATGCCTGATACGTCTCCAACGTATCTATAATTTTTGATTGCTCCATGCTATATTATCTACTGTTTTGGACTATATTGGGGTTTATTTTCCATTTTTATATTACTTTTGGGACTAACCTATTAACCGGAGGCCCAGCCCAGAATTGCTGTTTTTTTTGCCTATTTCGGTGTTTTGAAGAAACATAATATCAAACGGAGTCCAAACAGAATGAAACCTTCGGGAACATGATTTTCTCATCAGATAAGACCCAGGAGACTTGGACCCTCCGTCAAGAAAGCCACGAGGCGGTCACGAGGGTGGAGGGTGCCCCCCTAGGGCGCGCCCCTGCCTCGTGGGCCCCTCGAAGCTCCACCGACGTACTCCTTCCGCCTATATATACCTACGTACCCCCAAACGATCAGATACGGAGCCAAAAACCTAATTCCACCGCCGCAACTTTCTGTATCCACGAGATCCCATCTTGGGGCCTGTTCCGGAGCTCCGCCGGAAGGGGAATCGGTCACGGAGGGCTTCTACATCATCACCATAGCCTCTTCGATGAAGTGTGAGTAGTTTACCTCAGACCTTCGGGTCCATAGTTAGTATCTAGATGGATTCTTCTCTCTTTTTGGATCTCAATACAATGTTCTCCCCCTCTCTCGTGGAGATCTATTCGATGTAATCTTCTTTTTGCGGTGCGTTTGTTGAGATCGATGAATTGTGGGTTTATGATCAAGTTTATCTATGAACAATATTTGAATCTTCTCTGAATTCTTTTATGTATGATTGGTTATCTTTGCAAGTCTCTTCGAGTTATCAGTTTGGTTTGACCTACTAGATTGGTTTTTCTTGCAATGGGAGAAGTGCTTAGCTTTGGCTTCAATCTTGCGGTGTCCTTTCCCAGTGATAGAAGGGGCAGCAAGGCACGTATTGTATTGTTGCCATCGAGAATAACAGGATGGGGTTTATATCATATTGCATGAATTTATCCCTCTACATCATGTCATCTTGCTTAAGGCGTTACTCTGTTTTCATTAACTTAATACTCTAGATGCATGCTGGATAGCGGTCGATGAGTGGAGTAATAGTAGTAGATGCAGGCAGGAGTCGGTCTACTTGTCTCGGACGTGATGCCTATATACATGATCATACCTAGATATTCTCATAACTATGCTCAATTCTGTCAATTGCTCAACAATAATTTGTTCACCCACCGTAGAAATACTTATGCTCTTGAGAGAAGCCACTAGTGAAACCTATGGCCCCCGGGTCTATTCTCATCATATCAATCTCCAATCACTTTATATTTGCTTTGCTTTTTACGTTTGCCTTTTATTTTACCTTGCATCTTTATACCAAAAATATTGTCTATCATCTCTATCAGATCTCACTCTCGTAAGTGATCGTGAAGGGATTGACAACCCCTAATCGCGTTGGTTGCGTTGAGCTATCGTTTTGTGTAGGTACGAGGGACTCGCGCGTGGCCTCCTACTGGATTGATACCTTGGTTCTCAAAAACTGAGGGAAATACTTACGCTACTTTGCTGCATCATCCTCTCCTCTTCGGGGAAATCCAACGCAATGCTCAAGAGGTAGCAGCCAACATAGGTAGCCGATGTACCGGTCCTTTATTTCCAAAATCCATGTCATCCACGGCCGTTGGTGCATGTCATGGTACTTCCTCTCTAACGATGCGGTAGTTCGGTGGAGCTGTGGGGAGGGGGGCATGAGCTCGAGTCGGCTATGCAGCATAGCGTGGATCTGCGCTGTGAATCAGTGGCGGTGACCTACGTTGGGTAGATCTGGCCATTTCTGGGTGGCGACTACCGATTGGAAATGCTGTCGGGGGTGTGGGGGTGGCTGCGGTGCGGGCGGAAGGGTCCGCGGGGGGTGTAGAGGCGGCCACAGGGGGGTGATTTTTTTTTTGAGAAGTGGCACCGGTCGAGTAAGTATAAGCGGTGGCCGGCGCGAGGAGTAAATTTTTTGAGGGTCTAAAGTTGATAAGGAATCGTCTAGGTCCGGCTCAACCCCTCAAAACCAAACGTTTTCTCCTCTTGACCGGTTTTGAGATATAACTAGAGATGTCCTAAGGCCAACTCTAGTTGATCCCCTATCCGGCTATAGTGGATTTAAATTTCGGTTTTACTCCTCTAACCGGCACCTAGCCTATCCCCAAAATCAAATAGAGGAGTAATTTTTTTAGTCCATCTCCTATCCGGCGCCAGAAATATACTCGACCGCTACTGTTTGGAGTAAAAATTCTGCCTCTCGCGCCTCCCACCCCCACTACATCTTCGCCAGCGCACCTCCCGACGACCATCCACCAGCCCTGCCGCTACCTCGTCAACTCTCTTGGCCCTCGTCGCCCTTCCTCCCGACTCCGCGCACATTCACCGCCCACTGTCGTCGCTGAAATCAAGGTGAAAAGCCACCACCTTCCCCATTACCGATTCGTCGGATTGCTCTTGAATCTTCTTCCTCCTTGGCGGCTGCCGCATCTGACCTTGCTTGCGCACCGGTGCGGGTCATTCCCATGCGTCATCACCCGCTAGTTCGTTCTAAACATCGCCGACCGGCCGGTGCACCACCTCCGCCTTGCGGATTTTTTACGGTTTGTCTAGGTGAGTTTTATGAATTTTTTTTCTTTCATTTCGTTTGATTTTGTACAATTAAATTGAACCCAGCCATTTGAATTGAAGATGAAGAGGTTGAGAGAGATGGTCTTCGAAGATTCGTCGTCATCCGAAGAGGAAGAAGATGACGAAGACTTTGAAATTGTTCTTCGCATGATTTTCAATGATGATATTCGGCGGCCTAGCAGAGGCTCACAATTTGGCCGCATACAACTCAGTTGTGATAGAGCGGAGGGCCATGCCAAGATAATGAGATGCTACTTTGATCCAAATTCAACCTATCCGGAGAAGTACTTTCGCCGGCGCTTTCAGATGCACACAAGTCTTTTCTGGCCATTGAAAAGGCCGTTGAGAAGTATGATGAATGATTTAAGTTTCGAAGAAATGCATGCAGAGAGATAAGTGCAAGTGCTCTCATGAAGTGCATTGTGGCTGTTCGAGTTTTGGCATATAGGTGTTGGTCCGATGCAATTGATGACTATGTACGCATTGGTGACCACACAATCTTGGAGGCCATTCGAAGGTTCACTCAAGCAGTGGTTGACATTTTTGGACCGGAGTACTTGAGGACACCCAACGAGGAAGATATGCAGAGGCTAATGGTAGAGAGTGAAGCAAGAGGATGGTCAGGGATGCTTGGGTCACTTGATTGTATGCACTGGACCTGAAAAATTGTTCTACAGGATGAAAGGATCAGTACAAAGGCCACTGCAACTACATATGTGTGCTAATATGTAGTTGCAATGTGAACTAGAATTTCCTAAGTTAGAAAAACAAAATTATACCCCGTTATATTTAAGGGATCGGTCCAAACCAAAAGTTAGTAGTGTAAATATATTTTACTAAGCTTTACTCTGCCGGATCCTCCTCAATTTTATAGTTGATAGGCTAGAATTAGCCTAAGTATCCCTAGTGGCTTGCACAAAGGTATTATACACGAACCTAACACCAAAAATAGGCATAGATTTTATCTTATTTCAAAATGAACAGCCGCTCAGCCCAGCCCATCTATAAAGCTCAGTGGCCGAGTCACTGATCCGTATTCTAAGCGACAACATTCTACCTCTCATCCTCCCACTTCTTTTTCTCGGCCATTCTAGCCACCATGCCGGGCTCCATCGCCTTCGGTCGCTTCGATGACTCCTTCAGCTTGGCCTCTTTCAGGGCCTACATCGCCGAGTTCATCTCCACCCTCGTCTTCGTCTTCGCCGGCGTCGGCTCTGTCATCGCCTACAGTAAGAAGTTCTGTTTCAATTGCCGCACATGCATGCTCTGCTCGTATGGCTAAAGTGGAAGACGACGACGGCGTGCTAACAAAAAAGTTAAAAAATTGCAGCCAAGGTGAGCGGCGGCGCGCCGCTTGACCCATCCGGGCTGATCGCCGTGGCGATCTGCCACGGGTTCGGGCTGTTCGTCGCGGTGGCCATCGGCGCCAACATCTCCGGCGGCCATGTGAACCCTGCTGTCACCTTCGGCCTCGCCCTCGGCGGCCAGATCACCATCCTCACCGGCATCTTCTACTGGGTTGCCCAGCTCCTCGGTGCCATCGTCGGCGCCTTCCTCGTCCAGTTCTGCACCGGCGTGGTACGTAACATCAGCCCATATATACGGGCGCGTTTTCCGGCCGGCGGAGCACGAAAACGAGCGACACTGATACGGACTGTTTTCTTTCTCAGGCGAGCCCCACACACGGGCTTTCCGGCGTGGGCGCCTTTGAGGGCGTCGTGATGGAGATCATCGTCACCTTCGGGCTCGTCTACACCGTGTACGCCACCGCCGCCGACCCCAAGAAGGGATCCCTCGGCACCATCGCCCCCATCGCCATCGGCTTCATCGTCGGCGCCAACATCCTCGTGGCCGGCCCCTTCTCCGGCGGGTCCATGAACCCTGCACGCTCCTTCGGCCCGGCCGTCGCCAGCGGCGACTTCACCAACATCTGGATCTACTGGGCCGGCCCGCTCATCGGCGGTGGCCTCGCCGGCGTCGTCTACCGGTACCTGTACATGTGCGACGACCACAGCCCCGTCGCCGGCAACGACTACTAGGACATCCATGGGAAGAGTCGTTCGATCCATAATGCCTTCGGCAACATAAAAGTGCGTACGTGGTGGGCAGTCTCACGAATGTCTCGATGATGTGAAGAACATCCTGTTGTTTGGTTCAGATCGAAGCTGTAGCACCTGGATGATGCATGTTCCTTTATCTGTAAAATGTGATGTTGTGAAGTTGGTGGGGTTTGACAATTCTTCAGTCGAGTTTCCTTATGCGATTCAATAATAACATCATTGTTTAGTGCATCCAAGACCTCGCTGTGTTTGTACTTTTTTTTTCTCGAATTTTCTCTGTTTGTGTTATGTGTGATTATCGCCCGTATTATCGATTTGGAGCTACATATTTTTTTCACCACGTTACTGCATCCTGGTGGTTTCTTCTTCAGCTTTTATAATGGATACTTCAGATATGAATGAGAAACAACAGCAACTAGTTCATGCCTAGCTCTTCACTACCATTCATCATCTGATAAGAACAACTAGCGCAGTGTAATGTCACATTCTCCAGCAACACAATTGAGGACACAGTTGCAATAACACGAATTTGCACAGAGGATGGGCGAATTCTTGGGGTTTTTTACGGTGAATTCTTGGGCTTTCGGATAGAGAGGGAGATGACACACGCACGTCACGTCCTTTTTTTTTGCGAAAAAACTTCCAATCTATTCATCTTTAATCATGGCAGTACAACGAACACTAGAAATAAAAATTACATCCAGATCCATAGACCACCTAGCGACGACTACAAGCACGTCCTTCATTTCCCCGTATTGGAGACGATGACACCTCTAGAGTATGCGACAACTACATCTCGCTTACAGCGAGAGTAACTCCAGTCTCGTCTGAAGATTTCCGTGCGGCGTATTGTACTGAGCTGGCACATTTCTACCTCTCGTTCACGCTCACTCGCTCGCTGTTGCCATTTTGTTTGTTTGTTTTTCTTTCGGCTTTCTTTGTTTCTTCCCCGGGTTTCTTTGTTTTTCCCCCTGTTTTCTTTGTTTCTTCATCAATTTTCTTTGTTTCTTTCCTGGTTTTCAATAAGAACATCATTGTTTAGTGCATTCCAGACCTCGCCTGTTTGTGCTTTTTCGTCTCAAATTTTCTCTGTTTGTGTTATTATCGCCCGTACTTAGGACATGGCTCTTGGATGAACAGTGAAATCAGATGAAATAGTAAAAAATCTAATTTTTTTAACATTGAAGATTTTACGCCCGCAAATTTTTGTGATGTAATCACATTTATGGGCGTGTCGGCAAAAAACCAAATCGATGCTTTAAAAAGAGTGTTTTTGGAAGCATTTTGGAACATTGATTTTGCCTTTTTTTGCTGACACATCCACAAATGTTATTCCATCGCAAAAACTTGCAGGCGTGTAGGAAAATCATCAACCATTTTTTTTTTTGAAAGTTTCTATTATTTTTGTGCTATTCTTCCGAGATCATGTGAGCTCGCGCCCACAATTGCACTTTCGCCGTATATCGATTTAGGGCTACATTTTTTCTCACCACGTTTCTGCATCCTAGTGGTTTTTTCTTCAGCTTCGATAATTAATTCTTTAGACATGAATGCGAAACCACACCAGCAAGTTCATGCTTAGCTCTTCCCTACCAGGCTACCAGCCCTAAAAAGGAAAGGTCTTCCCTACGATTCATCATCTGATAAGAACAACTAGTGCAGTCTCCAGTGTAGTGTCACATTCTCCAGCAACACAATTGACGACACATAGTAGCCATAACACGAATTTGCACAGAGGATGGGTGAATTCTTGTGGCTTTTTTTATGGTGAATTCTTGGGTTTTGGGATGGAGAGGGAGATGATACACCCACGCACTGAGTGATGTGTTGTTCATTTCCCAAGATGATGACACTTCTAGAGTAGGCGACAACTATATCTTGCTTATAGCAAGAGTAACTCCCGTCTCATCCGAAGATTCGTGTGGCGCCAGCACATTTCTACCTTTCGTTCGCTGTTTGGTGTGTTCACTCCTGCGGGTTTCTTTGTTTTGTTTTTCTTTCACTTTTCTTTGTTTCTTACCAGAGTTACTTCGGGTTTTTCTGTTTTTTTTCATCAATTTGCTTTGCTTTTCATGTTTTTTGTTTTCTTCAGTTTTCTTTTTTTCTTTCTTGATTTTTATTGGGTTTTTTCTTCTATTTTTCTTTGTTTTGTTTGGTATTATTTGTTTTTTCTTGGTTTTCTTTTTGTTTTTCTTAGTTTTCATTGTTTCCATGCTTTTGCATTGGTTTTTTTTTCTTTTTTCCCATCTAGTTTAGTTTTTTTTTCTCGGCTTGCATTGGGATTCCGTCATTTTTGTTGTTTATTTTTGACGGTTTTCATTGGGGTTTTTAATACATTATTAACATTTTTCGTATACATCTAAAACTTATTTTGTGTACAGGCTGAACATTTTCTAAATACATGATTAGCATTGTTTAAATATAGGTTTTGATGCACATTTTCTTTTTCATACACATTATAAATTTTCCGTTTACACATATAGAACATTTTTGTATATCCCTTTAAAAAGCAACAAGTACATGATTGACATTTTTTCATACATCGATTCTGATGTAAAAAAAACCATACACTTATATATTTATGTTATACATTCGGTACAATTTTTATATACATGTTTATTTTTTTCAAATGCATGATTAACACTTTTTGAATTTTGTTTTGATGTCTACTTGTTTACATATGCCTTGTACATTTTTTCCATACACTAGGAGCATTTTTATACATGTTTAACATTCCGTAAATACATGATTAACATTTTTCAAAATATATATTTTCATGTCTACTTTTTCATACACGTTGTACATTTTTCTTATACATCTGAATTTACACATTTAATAGTTTTCAAACATATATGTTTGACCATTTTTACATATTTTTTAAAAACTTGTTTCAATATGTTTCAAAGATTTTTTTATGTCACAAAATTTTGAATGTTGCCAACATTTATAAAATTGATGCTAACAAAAAATTTGCACCGTCTTTTCTTTCTTGAAATTCACACTTCTTCAGAAAACTTTGGTAAGTTTAAGTTTTGGAATATTTGTATTTAGAATATTTCTTTAAAATATAACAAACGTAAAAAGGAAGGAATGAATGAAAATTGGAAGAAATTGTCGGCTCTATACTGGGCTGGCCCACTCTATGTGTCCTTGACGCAAAGCTACCTCCACGTTGCACTAAGTAAGGCATAGACGAACCCTCTAGAGTAGCCGGCCTGGATATTGATGGGCTTTAGTCGAGGATTATCAGCCCATGCCCCCTCACTTCATTCTTGATCTAAGACTTATCAGGTGGGTCCCTCCCGTCAGTCGTTGTGGGTTTCATGACCGGCTCCCTCCTCTAAGAAGAATCGGCTTATTTGTCTAAAAACATTGGCTGGTTCCTAAGCCAATGATTGCAAGAATTGTTGCTTTATGTCATGAAGCAATTCTGTTGACGGAAAGTGGGTTTTGGCCCCATGCTACACATATAGGCGAGTGATGTTCTGGAAGTGCACAGAGCTAGTTGAAGCACGCTTCCGGACATTTTTGTCCTAGTTTAAATATCATCCCGATGAAAAGTGTAGGTGATACATGCATTTTGCATCATAATATATTAAGATAGATATTCTACTTCATGTAATTTTTTATCACCACTGCATCATTTTTTCTTTGAGTTCATCTTTTGTTGGAGAGAATTACTAGAGGGACTACTGCACTGGCACGCGCCCACCAATCGAACTCCGATGTCGGCCTCCCGGGTCAGCAACCTCTATCATGCGCTTGCTCCCAGGGCGATGCACCCATGGCGGGGCAAAGGTAGTCACCATCCCTGACCACCCACCCCCGAGCCGGTAGCCACCAACTGGCACAATGGGAGGACCTCACGAATGGTGGTGCATCATGCTCGGGTCGGGTTCTAGGGGGAGAAGCAAGAGGACGAAGGGGCGCCTACCGCTGCATGGGAGGACCTCACGAACGAGTATTTGAAAAATGTTGAAAAAATATTTGAAAATGTTAAATAGGTATTAAAAATGTCGAGAAAGTATTTGAAAACGTTGAATAAGTAATAAAAAAGGTTGAGCAAGTATTTGAAAAAAAATGTTGAACAAGTTTTTGAAAAAATGTTGGTCATCTATATAAAAAGGTTGAACAAGTATTTGAAAAGTGTTGAAAGAGTATTTGAAAAATATGTTGAACAAGTATTTGAAAAAATGTTGATCACATATAAAAAAATGTTGAACAAGTATTTGAAAAGAATGTTGAAAACTTATTTAAAAAATGTTGAACAAGTATTTGAAAAAATGTTAATCATGTATATGAGAATATAGAATGAAAAACAAAAAGAAACAAGAATGAAAAACAAAAAGAAACCCGAAGAAAAAACTAAGAACGAAAGAAAGAATGTAGAATGAAAACAAAACCATGAAAAAACAAGGAGAAACAAAAAAACGAATTGTAACAACGAAAAGGAAGAAAGCCGAAGAAACATAAGAAATCAAAACAATGAACGAAAGAACCGTAAAAAGAAAAAAACGGAGAAAACAATCTTGCGGTCTTTTACATCAACTAAAATGCGACTCCTATGTGAATATGGAGTCAGAAGTGGTCCAGGGGCTAGCAGCTCTACACAATATCGAAACGACTTGGGTTCAAATCCCCTCGCGCCCTCATATTTCTGCTCGGCCCGATTAGTGGAAACGCTTCAGCGAGAGAAAACTTCGGGCTTGCTGAATGCGAGAAATAGTCTTCGCGCCCCTAGGCAGCCAGCTTTGATTCATTCGATCCATCTCATCGAATTTAAAAAGAATGGCATGTTCATGGTCAAATCTGCCTATAGAATGCTAGTTGAGACCACACAAAGAAGAGAGGCGTGGCTTGAGGGTTCGGGCGGCTCCTCGGGCACGAATGAACAAGGAGCATGAAAATCATTATGGAAAACTCAGATACCAGGAAAAATCGAAATATTTTTATGGAGGCTATCGAAACAACCACTTCCGACAGAAGACGTGAGAGCCCACAGACACATGTCATCGACGAGTTCATGCAGCCTCTGCGGCTTGCCTGACTCCTGGAGGCACTTGCTACTGGAAGGGACGACATCAAGGTATTCATTGTCGTTGGTTGACGAGGAACTGGGCCAATGTTTGGTTGCTACGACGAAACCTAATGCATGACAGTGGCTCTTCTCTCTTTTTGGGACATTACAACATGAGCAGTTTGTGAAGATTGATGTCACACTATAGGCCATATGGTCGTCTCGACATAAGGCTATACACGAAGGGATCTTCCAAACACCGGCGACATTGCA
This sequence comes from Aegilops umbellulata, assembly GCA_032464435.1. NCBI lineage: Eukaryota > Viridiplantae > Streptophyta > Magnoliopsida > Poales > Poaceae > Aegilops > Aegilops umbellulata. The sequence continues at coordinate 297,373,528 of CP136060.1, forward strand.
CGCGTTTGTATGCACGTTCATTTCAAAGCTCGAGATTGTTCAGAAAGAACCGCGCATGTGGTAGCTGTTGCACCTGCGAGTTCTGGATGTTGGAAATATGCCCTAGAGGCAATAATAAAAGCATTATTATTATATTTCCTTATTCATGATAATTGTCTTTATTCGTGCTATAATTGTGTTATCCGGAAATCGTAATACATGTGTGAATAACAGACAACAAACATGTCCCTAGTGAGCCTCTAGTTGACTAGCTCGTTGATCGACAGATAGTCATGGTTTCCTGACTATGGACATTGGATGTCATCGATAACGGGATCACATCATTAGGAGAATGATGTGATGGACAAGACCCAATCCTAAACATAGCATAAGATCGCTTAGTTCATTTGCTAGAGTTTTCCAATGTCAAGTATCCTTTCCTTAGACCATGAGATCGTGTAACTCCCGGATACCGTAGGAGTGCTTTGGGTGTGCCAAACGTCACAACGTAACTGGGTGACTATAAAGGTATACTACGGGTATCTCTGAAAGTGTCTGTTGGGTTGACATGGATCGAGACTGGGATTTGTCACTCCGCTTGACGGAGAGGTATCACCGGGCCCTCTCGGTAATGCATCATCACAATGAGCTCAATGTGATCAAAGTGTTTGATCACGGGATCATGCATTACGGTACGAGAAAAGTGACTTGCCGGTAACGAGATTGAACAAGGTACTGGGATACCGACGATCGAATCTCGGGCAAGTAAAATACCGATTGACAAAGGGAATCGTATACGGGATTAATTGAATCCTCGACATCGTGGTTCATCCGATGAGATCATCGTGGAGCATGTGGGAGCCAACATGGGTATCCAGATCCCGCTGTTGGTTACTGCCCGAGAGCCGTCTCGGTCATGTCTGCATGTCTCCCGAACCCGTACGGTCTACACACTTAAGGTTAGGTGACGCTAGGGTTGTGAAGATATGTATATGCAGTAACCCGAATGTTGTTCGGAGTCCCGGATGAGATCCCGGACGTCACGAGGAGTTCCGGAATGGTCCGGAGGTAAAGAATTATATATAGGAAGTGCTATTTCGGCCATCGGGACAAGTTTCGGTGTTATCGGTATTGTACCGGGACCACCGGAGGGGTCCCGGGGGTCCACCAGGTGGGGCGACCTGCCCCGGTGGGCCACATGGGCCTTAGGGGGTGCGCCTTGGCCTTCATGGGCCAAGGGGAACCAGCCCCAAGGGGCCCATGCGCCTAGGGTTCCAAAAGGGAGGAGTCCTGGTAGTGGAAGGCACCTCCTAGATGGCTTGGGGGGGAGGGAAACCTCCCTGGCCGCCGCCCCCCTTGGGAGATCAGATCTCCTAGGGCCGGCGCCCCCCCAGAGGCCTATATAAAGGGGGGAGGGGAGGGGGCTGCGCACCCCATGCCCTGGCGCCTCCCTCTCCCTCTCCAACACATCCTCCTCCTCCGTAGAGCTCGGCGAAGCCCTGTCGGAGTACTGCAGCTCCACCATCACCACGCCGTCGTGCTGCTGCTGGAGTCTTCTTCCCCAACCTCTCCTTTGCTTTGCTGGATCAAGAAGAAGGAGACGTTACGCTGACCGTACGTGTGTTGAACGCGGAGGTGCCGTGCTTTCGGTGCTAGGATCTCCGGTGATTTGGATCACGGTGTGTACAACTACTTCATCCCCGTTCGTTGAACGCTTCCGCTCGCGATCTACAAAGTGGTATGTAGATGCAATCTCTCTCTCCCATGACTCGTTGCTAGATGAACTCATAGATGGATCTTGGTGAAACCGTAGGAAAAATTTTAATTTTCTGCAACGTTCCCCAACAGTGGCATCATGAGCTAGGTCTATGCGTAGTTCTCTATTGCACGAGTAGAACACAATTTGTTGTGGGCGTAGATGTTGTCAAATTTTCTTGCCGCTACTAGTCTTATCTTGCTTCAGCGGTATTGTGGGATGAAGCGGCCCGGACCAACCTTACACGTACGCTTACGTGAGACCGGTTCCACCAACTAACATGCACTAGTTGCATAAGGTGGCTGGCGGGTGTCTGTCTCTCCCACTTTAGTTGGAGCGGATTCGATGAAAAGGGTCCTTATGAAGGGTAAATAGAAGTTGACAAATCACGTTGTGGTTTTTCACGTAGGTAAGAAAACGTTCTTGCTAGAACCCTAATTCAGCCACGTAAAACTTGCAACAACAATTAGAGGACGTCTAACTTGTTTTTGCAGCAAGTGCTTTGTGATATGATATGGCCAAGGTTGTGATGAATGATGAATGATCTATATGTGATGTATGATATATTCATGCTATTGTAATAGGAATCACGACTTGCATGTCGATGAGTATGACGACCGGCAGGAGCCATAGGAGTTGTCTTTATTTTTTGTATGACCTGCGTGTCATTGAGAATTGCCATGTAAATTACTTTACTTTATTGCTAAACGCGTTAGCTATAGTAGTAGAAGTAATAGTTGGCGAGCAACTTCATGGAGACACGATGATGAAGATCATGATGATGAAGATCATGGTGTCAAGCCGGTGACAAGATGATCATGGAGCCCCAAGATGGAGATCGAAGGAGCTATGTGATATTGGCCATATCATGTCACGTTTATTATTTGATTGCATGTGATGTTTATCATGTTTTGCATCTTGTTTACTTAGAACGACGGTAGTAAATAAGATGATCCCTCATAATAATTTCAAGAAAGTGTTCCCCCTAACTGTGCACCATTGCGACAGTTCGTTGTTTCAAAGCACCACGTGATGATCGGGTGTGATAGATTCTAACGTTCACATACAACGGGTGTAAGACAGATTTACACACGCAAAACACTTAGGTTGACTTGACGAGCCTAGCATGTACAGACATGGCCTCGGAACACAGAAGACCGAAAGGTCGAGCATGAGTCGTATAGAAGATACGATCCACATGAAGAAGTTCACCGATGTTGACTAGTCCGTCTCACATGATGATCGGACACGGCCTAGTTGACTCGGATCATGTAATACTTAGATGACTAGAAGAGGGATGTCTATCTAAGTGTGAGTTCATTAAATAATTTGATGAACTTTATTATCATGAACTTAGTCTAAATATTTACAATATGTCTTGTAGATCAAATGGCCAACGTAGTCCTCAACTTCAACGCGTTCCTAGAGAAAACCAAGCTGAAAGACGATGGTAGCAACTATACGGACTGGGTCCGGAACCTGAGGATCATCCTCATAGCTGCCAAGAAAGATTATGTCCTACGAGCACCGCTGGGTGACGCACCTATTCTCCCTGCAGAACAAGACGTTATGAACGCTTGGCAGTCACGATGCGATGATTACTTCCTCGTTCAGTGCGGCATGCTTTACAGCTTAGAGCCGGGACTCCAAAAGCGTTTTGAAAGACATGGAGCATATGAGATGTTCGAAGAGCTGAAAATGTTTTTCCAAGCTCATGCCCGGGTCGAGAGATATGAAGTCTCCGACAAATTCTTTAGCTGTAAGATGGAGGAAAATGGCTCTGTCAGTGAACACATACTCAAAATGTCTGGGTTGCACAACCGCTTGACTCAACTGGAAGTTAATCTCCCGGATGAAGCGGTCATTGACAGAATCCTCCAGTCGCTTCCACCTAACTACAAGAGCTTTGTGATGAACTACAATATGCAGGGGATGGTAAAGACCATTCCTGAGGTATATGCTATGCTGAAATCAGCAGAGGTAGAAATCAAGAAGGAGCATCAAGTGTTGATGGTGAATAAAACCACTAAGTTCAAGAAGGGCAAGGGTAAAAAGAACTTCAAGAAGGACGGCAAGGAAGTTGCCGCGCCCGGTAAGCAAGTTGCCGGGAAGAAGCCAAAGAATGGACCCAAGCCCGAGACTGAGTGCTTTTATTGCAAGGGGAAGTGGTCACTGGAAGCGGAACTGCCCCAAATACTTAGCGGACAAGAAGGCCGGCAAAACAAAAGGTATATGTGATATACATGTAATTGATGTGTACCTTACCAGTACTCGTAGTAGCTCTTGGGTATTTGATACCGGTGCAGTTGCTCACATTTGTAACTCAAAACAGGAGCTGCGGAATAAACGAAGACTGGCGAAGGATGAGGTGACGATGCGTGTCGGGAATGGTTCCAAGGTCGATGTGATCGCCGTCGGCACGCTGCCTCTACATTTACCTACGGGATTAGTTTTAAACCTCAATAATTGTTATTTAGTGCCAAGTTTGAGCATGAACATTGTATCTGGATCTCGTTTAATTCGAGATGGCTACTCATTTAAATCCGAGAATAATGGTTGTTCTATTTATATGAGAGATATGTTTTATGGTCATGCTCCGATGGTTAATGGTTTATTCTTAATGAATCTCGTACGTGATGATACACATATTCATAGTGTGAATACCAAAAGAGTTAAAGTTGATAACAATAGTCCCACATATTTGTGGCACTGCCGCCTTGGTCACATAGGTGTCAAACGCATGAAGAAGCTCCATGCAGATGGACTTTTAGAGTCTCTTGATTATGAATCATTTGACACGTGCGAACCATGCCTCATGGGTAAAATGACCAAGACTCCGTTCTCAGGAACAATGGAGCGAGCAACCAACTTATTGGAAATCATACATACCGATGTGTGCGGTCCAATGAGTGTTGAGGCTCGCGGTGGCTATCGTTATGTTCTCACCCTCACTGATGACTTGAGTAGATATGGGTATGTCTACTTAATGAAATACAAGTCTGAGACCTTTGAAAAGTTCAAGGAATTTCAGAGTGAGGTTGAAAATCAACGTGATAAAAAGATCAAGTTTCTACGATCAGATCGTGTAGGAGAATACTTGAGTCACAAATTTGGCACACACTTAAGAAAATGTGGAATAGTTTCACAACTCACGCCACCTGGAACACCTCAGCGTAATGGTGTGTCCGAACGTCGTAATCGCACTCTATTAGATATGGTGCGATCTATGATGTCTCTTACCGACTTACCGCTATCTTTTTGGGGCTATGCTTTAGAGACTGTCGCATTCACTTTAAATAGGGCTCCGTCGAAATCCGTTGAGACGACACCGTATGAATTATGGTTTGGGAAGAAACCTAAGCTTTCGTTTCTAAAAGTTTGGGGATGCGATGCTTATGTCAAGAAACTTCAACCTGAAAAGCTCGAACCCAAGTCGGAAAAATGCGTCTTCATAGGATACCCTAAAGAAACTGTTGGGTATACCTTCTACCTCAGATCCAAAGGCAAGATCTTTGTTGCCAAGAATGGATCCTTTCTAGAGAAAGAGTTTCTCTCGAAAGAAGTAAGTGGGAGGAAAGTAGAACTTGATGAAGTGTTACCTCTTGAACCGGAAAATGGCGAAACTCAAGAAAACGTTTCTGAGGTGCCTGCACCGACTAGAGAGGAAATTAATGATAATGATCAAGATGCTTCTAATCAAGCTCCTACTGAAATTCGAAGGTCCACAAGGACACGTTCCGCACCAGAGTGGTACGGCAACCCTGTCTTGGAAATCATGTTGTTAGACAACGGTGAACCATCGAACTATGAGGAAGCAATGGCGGGCCCGGATTCCGACAAATGGCTGGAAGCCATGAAATCCGAGATAGGATCCATGTATGAAAATGAAGTATGGACTTTGACTGACTTGCCCGTTGAGCGGCGAGTCATAGAAAATAAATGAATCTTTAAGAAGAAGACAGACGCGGATGGTAATGTGACCATCTATAAAGCTCGGCTTGTCGCTAAGGGTTATCGACAAGTTCAAGGGGTTGACTACGATGAGACTTTCTCACCGGTAGCGAAGCTGAAGTCCGTCCGAATCATGTTAGCAATTGCCGCATTCTACGATTATGAAATATGGCAAATGGACGTCAAAACGGCATTCCTTAATGGTTTCCTTAAGGAAGAATTGTATATGATGCAGCCGGAAGGTTTTGTCGATCCTAAGAATGCTGACAAGGTGTGCAAGCTCCAACGCTCAATTTATGGGCTGGTGCAAGCATCTCGGAGTTGGAACATTCGCTTTGATGAGATGATCAAAGCGTTTGGGTTTACACAGACTTATGGAGAAGCCTGCGTTTACAAGAAAGTGAGTGGGAGCTCTGTAGCATTTCTCATATTATATGTAGATGACATACTTTTGATGGGAAATGATATAGAACTTTTGGACAGCATTAAGGCCTACTTGAATAAAAGTTTTTCAATGAAGGACATTGGAGAAGCTGCTTATATATTAGGCATCAAGATCTATAGAGATAGATCGAGACGCCTCATAGGTCTTTCACAAAGCACATACCTTGATAAGATATTGAAGAAATTCAATATGGATCAATCTAAGAAAGGGTTCTTACCTGTGTTGCAAGGTGTGAAATTGAGCTCAGCTCAATGTCCGACCACGGCAAAAGATATAGAAGAGATGAGTGTCATCCCCTATGCCTCAGCCATAGGTTCTATTATGTATGCCATGCTGTGTACCAGACCTGATGTAAACCTTGCCGTAAGTTTGGTAGGAAGGTACCAAAGTAATCCCGGCAAGGAGCACTGGACAGCGGTCAAGAATATCCTGAAGTACCTGAAAAGGACTAAGGAAATGTTTCTCGTTTATGGAGGTGACGAAGAGCTCGTTGTAAAGGGTTACGTCGACGCTAGCTTTGACACAGATCTGGATGACTCTAAGTCACAAACCGGATACGTGTATATTTTGAATGGTGGGGCAGTAAGCTGGTGCAGTTGCAAGCAAAGCGTCGTGGCGGGATCTACATGTGAAGCGGAGTACATGGCAGCCTCGGAGGCAGCACATGAAGCAATTTGGGTGAAGTAGTTCATCACCGACCTCGGAGTCATACCCAATGCATCGGGGCCAATCAAGCTCTTCTGTGACAACACTGGAGCTATTGCACTTGCAAAGGAGCCCAGGTTTCACAAGAAGACCAGGCACATCAAGCGTCGCTTCAACTCCATTCGTGAAAATGTTCAAGATGGAGACATAGAAATTTGTAAAGTGCACACAGATCTGAATGTCGCAGATCCGTTGACTAAACCTCTCCCTAAGGCAAAACATGGTCAGCACCAGAACTCTATGGGTGTTCGATTTATCACAATGTAATTAGATTATTGACTCTAGTGCAAGTGGGAGACTGTTGGAAATATGCCCTAGAGGCAATAATAAAAGCATTATTATTATATTTCCTTATTCATGATAATTGTCTTTATTCGTGCTATAATTGTGTTATCCGGAAATCGTAATACATGTGTGAATAACAGACAACAAACATGTCCCTAGTGAGCCTCTAGTTGACTAGCTCGTTGATCGACAGATAGTCATGGTTTCCTGACTATGGACATTGGATGTCATCGATAACGGGATCACATCATTAGGAGAATGATGTGATGGACAAGACCCAATCCTAAACATAGCATAAGATCGCTTAGTTCATTTGCTAGAGTTTTCCAATGTCAAGTATCCTTTCCTTAGACCATGAGATCGTGTAACTCCCGGATACCGTAGGAGTGCTTTGGGTGTGCCAAACGTCACAACGTAACTGGGTGACTATAAAGGTATACTACGGGTATCTCTGAAAGTGTCTGTTGGGTTGACATGGATCGAGACTGGGATTTGTCACTCCGCTTGACGGAGAGGTATCACCGGGCCCTCTCGGTAATGCATCATCACAATGATCTCAATGTGATCAAAGTGTTTGATCACGGGATCATGCATTACGGTACGAGAAAAGTGACTTGCCGGTAACGAGATTGAACAAGGTACTGGGATACCGACGATCGAATCTCGGGCAAGTAAAATACCGATTGACAAAGGGAATCGTATACGGGATTAATTGAATCCTCGACATCGTGGTTCATCCGATGAGATCATCGTGGAGCATGTGGGAGCCAACATGGGTATCCAGATCCCGCTGTTGGTTACTGCCCGAGAGCCGTCTCGGTCATGTCTGCATGTCTCCCGAACCCGTACGGTCTACACACTTAAGGTTAGGTGACGCTAGGGTTGTGAAGATATGTATATGCAGTAATGTTGTTCGGAGTCCCGGATGAGATCCCGGACGTCACGAGGAGTTCCGGAATGGTCCGGAGGTAAAGAATTATATATAGGAAGTGCTATTTCGGCCATCGGGACAAGTTTCGGTGTTATCGGTATTGTACCGGGACCACCGGAGGGGTCCCGGGGGTCCACCAGGTGGGGCCACCTGCCCCGGTGGGCCACATGGGCCTTAGGGGGTGCGCCTTGGCCTGCATGGGCCAAGGGGAACCAGCCCCAAGGGGCCCATGCGCCTAGGGTTCCAAAAGGGAGGAGTCCTGGTGGTGGAAGGCACCTCCTAGATGGCTTGGGGGGGAGGGAAACCTCCCTGGCCGCCGCCCCCCTTGGGAGATCAGATCTCCCAGGGCCGGCGCCCCCCCCCCCAGAGGCCTATATAAAGGGGGGAGGGGAGGGGGGGCTGCGCACCCCATGCCCTGGCGCCTCCCTCTCCCTCTCCAACACATCCTCCTCCTCCGTAGAGCTCGGCGAAGCCCTGTCGGAGTACTGCAGCTCCACCATCACCACGCCGTCGTGCTGCTGCTGGAGTCTTCTTCCCCAACCTCTCCTTTACCTTGCTGGATCAAGAAGAAGGAGACGTTACGCTGACCGTACGTGTGTTGAACGCGGAGGTGCCGTGCTTTCGGTGCTAGGATCTCCGGTGATTTGGATCACGGTGTGTACAACTACTTCATCCCCGTTCGTTGAACGCTTCCGCTCGCGATCTACAAAGTGGTATGTAGATGCAATCTCTCTCTCCCATGACTCGTTGCTAGATGAACTCATAGATGGATCTTGGTGAAACCGTAGGAAAATTTTTAATTTTCTGCAACGTTTCCCAACACTGGAATCCAACGACCAAAGCTCCACCTACCTCGGACATGCAAAATTCATGTTGATGCGGCTGTCGGACCAGACAGGGGGGGGGGGGCTCGGCATTGGCTGGTTGTAGAGATAGCACGGGAAATTACATTGGCAGTTCCTCTCTTGTCACCGGAGGTGTTTGTGACCCTCTGGCGCCGGAAGCAATAGCTTGCCGAGAAGCTCTATCATTAGCGCAAGATCTTCACCTACAGTACATTGTTATAGCTTTTGATTCAAAGCAAGTGGTGGAAGATATAAAGCTTGGCAGTCATGGAAGAATTGGAGCAACCATCAGTTATCACCGAGATAAAAACTAGAGTAGCTACTTTTACTTGTAATTTTACTTTTGAAGGTTGTGCGGTCAATGTCCACGCGCATAGTTTAGCTAGATTTGGTCGTCATGTTTGGCTTGACCAACCACATGACCCAAATTTTGTCCCACTAGTTGTGGTTTTTGATTAATAAAGATTGGCCTTACCGCTAAAATAATCTCATCACCAGTCACCATAGTTTCTTCTCGCTTCTTCCTGTCTTCGTGTTCCCCATTCCGCTCCTACTCTCAAAACACACAACATGCCTAGCAAATTAATGGATATTGCCGTTGTACCCGATTTCCTTGATCCCCTATAACTTCTCTATTAGTTCCCCTCTGGATTTCTCTATAAGTATTTTGTATTCCCATCCAGCGGGCGACATAACATAGAAGGCAACACTTCATCAGCTCAATCGCTTTGAAAGTTGCAACCTGCTAGCATAGTTTCTTGGGGTCAACGGGCTTAAAGAGTTATTGTAATTTGAGGATACAAGGAATCGACGGTGGAGCCGACCGAGGACCCTTGCAAGATCCGATATGGTTGGCATTGACAACTGGATTTCTTCTATGTTTCCTCCGACAAATTCAGGTGGTCTCTTGGACATGGAGTATTTGATCCCGAGCTCATATGCTCCCGCATGAACGGTAAAATCAAAAAAATAGTAAAATATTCAAAAAAATCTGACTTTTTTGTGATGAACATTAATAAATTTTCTAACTGCATGCACAATTTCAGGTTGAAATGAAATTCATGGATGTCTGGGCAAAAAAATCAATGGTCCAAAAAGACTATTGTTGGAAGCATTTTGGAGCATCGATTTTGTTATTTTTGCCTAGATCTCCACGAATGTCATTTCGGCCTGAAATTTTGCACGCAGTTAGAACATTCATGAATGTTTATCACAAAAAAAAATCAGATTTTTAATTATTTTACTTTTTTTTGTTTTACTGTTTATGCGGGAGCATATGAGCTCGGGATCAAAAGAGCATTTTCAGTGGTCCCTCTCTTTTCTTGTAAAAATGTTGCCTAAAAGGGATATTATGAGACTTTATTTAGTAATGAGATTTCCTAGTACTTCTATCTAGTTAGATGCTTTTAAACCAAAAAAGAAACTTTGTGATGTGTGTCTATACAATTTAGTTTTTTGATCCAGTAGTGGGCTCATTTCTTAAGTTCGGCCCGGGCCACGGAAAGTTTAGGATCGGCCCGGATTGTATTACACTGATATGTAGCATGAGAGCAGCAAATATATTTCATCATCTTGGTCCTAATTTGGGATCGCTGCACTGGAAGCTTAATGGACATGAAGTAACACTTCGGTTGTATTGGTGACTTAATCTGTTCTGATGATGTGTTATTCTGTTCTCTTGGATTTTATTTCTGCAATCACCGACACAAAGTGTATACTCATCCTCAATGAAAATTGGGACAATATGGCTCCCCATCAAACGCCACGCTCTTTTTTTCCAAAAAGGGCGCTTTATTAATTAAAATATTTAAGCATTACATCCGTTCTCTGCATAACTAAGATGCACACAGCCAATAAAATCTTCACGACAAGCTAAAATAAAAAAGAAGGCGAAATACAAAGATGAATATCTGTATGACACCTAAACGGTAGGAGGCCCAATCCTAAGATCATGCTGCCCCCCTTTTCGAAAAAATGCTGCCAGCCATGTCGGGTAAAAGTTCAGCCTTCAATCGTGTACACATCTCCGTAAATAGGTCTTGATTCTCCACCCGTTATAGAGAGGAACATAAACGCCACACTCTTGGTTTACTATCACTAATTCACAAAACTGTCTGGACTCTGGACCCAGAAGAAGGAAATCAGTATGAGGAGCCCCAGCAGCCCGTGCGCCGGTGGTGCTGAACCGCCTGCAGCGCCGCTCTTCTGGACGGTGAAGGAGACGGGTGCTGGCGGCGACGTGCTCGGGTCGGACCCGTTGAGTATGCCGATCCCGAGGTCGGAGCAGCCTGATCCCAGAGAACCTGCACGGTGGAAACACCAAACCGCCGGCGAGGCAGCGTTAGCCTAGCCATACTCATACCTGGGTCACGACAGGTTGTTGATTCACTCACACTGGCGGTAGCAGGGGTAGGCGTCGTCGTTGAGGAGGTTCCTGAAGCCGTCGGGGCAGGCGCACCTGTGCGCGAACGCCGAGGAGTCAACCTTCTCGCAGCTGCCGCCCCCGCAGTACTGCATCAAGCAAGCTGCGCCATTGGAAGGCAGGACTCAGTGACGAATGCTTAAATGGATAAACAGAAACTCTTTCGCGATCATCTGAGGAGGTGATTAATTACGGTCGTAGACGGAGAGGTTTGTCAGCGGTGGCGCTGCTGGCGGCGGCGGCGGTGACGGAGCCGGAGGAGACGAGCCGTCCTGGCACGAGTAGTTGATGGTGCCTGCCCAGAGAAATTACTGTGGTCGGTTCTTCACTTCTTGATCCATCCATCATCAAGAAAACTAGCGTGCGGGGTGTACGTACAGTTTGGTATGACGCAGGGGAGGAAGGGGAAGTCCACGTCGCCGAGATGGTACCGGCTCCACCCCGGGTTGCAGCGGCACGCGAACCCGAACATGTAGTCGCCGGACTCGCTGCAGCTCCCCATGCCACACTTCACCTTGCCGCACAGATCCCCATCTACTGCACGGGCTCCTCGAGGTAGCTGCACTAGCAGCAGGGCGAGCAGGCACGCCAGCGCGAGGGCCGACTTGTTGGTGCGCCCCATTTCGCCGCCCCGGCCGGATCGAGCTGTACGTACGTGTGATTTGATTTCTTCTGGTGCTCGGATAGAGTTTGGTGGTGTACGAGGACGAGGAAGGAGACGAACTTATGCTAATTAACTAGTGACCCATAGCCGCCGGACGAACCATTAATTTGGCATGCACCCGCGTGGAGTAACAGAAGCAGTCAGATTTGATGTGAGATCGATCGACGACCTCGGCCTGCCCAGGAAGGTCGCTGGTCCAGGCTCGTCATCTCTTCCAGAACATGGACTATTTGCAGGCCGAGACGGCGAGACCTCAGGTTCGTTTCTTCAGTTGATCGAGAAGGGCTGAACTTTCGTTGATAGCGAATGGACGCCGCCGTTGGTCGACAAGAGCTGAACTTTCTTACTCCATAACTTGTTCGTGAATGGACGGCGCCCCGGTTAATAATTTCTTCACTCTTTAATGTTTTTTATGTACTCTTTAATGTTTTTTTAGGAAAAGCCATCATGGTGCATTTTATTACTTCAAAAAACGTTCAGATCGTTCAACAAGAACTGCGGAACAAAGCTAGGGGCATCATCGTTTTTTTTCTTTTTGACCCAACACCGTAGAACAATTGTTCTACGGTAAATATATTAAAAATAAATAAAGTACAATATAATACACACCCAAAGGGGATGAAATTCCGCTAGGAGATTAGCCAATGCCTGCTCTAGGAATGAAGCTCATGATTATAAATTATGTTCTATCCACTGAGAGAGTCGAAGTTCAAACTTTTGCTTGATCTTGTGTCTCAGAAGTTCTAAATCTTGCTTAAGGTGAAATCTCCAGGATTGAACAGACAGCTGGATTGCCCTGAAAACTTTTCCATTCCTCTGAATCCATATGTTCCAGCAACCAAGAATGATGATCTCTGCCGCAAACTGGTTTGGCAAGAGTCTTATGGCCAGGGGCATCATCGTGCCAAATACAATCAACTTTATGTGAAAAACAAAACCTAGTTAGTTCGTGCACCACTACATTAGCTTCCTATGACAATGCATAAAATTAACCAAACCAATATCTCGAGCAATTCCCGTGCACGATGTATAGATCGGAGTTGCTTGATCATACCACCGACTTGTTCCAGATAGTGCATCTATAACACCCATGCAATCAGACTCTGCTTGAAGGCGATTACAGTCAACCTCATTTGCTAGCAGTAAACCATCTCAAAGGGCCATCGCCTCCATTGTTTAGGCAGAAGCATCATAGGGAATGAACCGAGAACGTCCAACCAGGAAGGTACCCGAGGAGTCTCGAAGAACAGCACCTGTTGCGCCAGTTCCATCCTCTGCATAGTAAGAGGCATCAACATTTAAATTCAAACATCCCCAGCTGATTTTACCCATTTCTTCTTTACAACATTGGTCACCTTCGCAGAAGCTTTAGAATAATTGGAAGTAATGGCTAGAATAAAGAGTGCACACTTGTTCACCGGAGGGACCGCACCTTCATGTGTTACCTGATGGGGCATCCATCAGATTATCAATACGCAGTAAACACAACTTTTTGAGTACATAAATCAGGGTAACCCGTCATCTGACTGAAGTTTGATCTTAAAATATGTTCAACTACAACTGACCCAGATCTAGGGCCCAACTCTTAATAGTTGGTGTTGTGCATGGAGAAATAATGCTCTTTAATCTAGAAACATGCAGATTCGTTCAGATCTTTTTGGGAGGTTTTTGCGGCGGCAGATTCAGTGAGTTGCCACTCACAAGTATACTAGACCATAAAAGCACGCGTTGCCGCGCCCGCCATCTTAAATACATCTTAACAAAACAATAGGGCATCTGACCAAAGGAATTATAGAAATATATCTGAAAAATGGTTATTTTTACCACTTGAAACAATCAAACTTGGTTATATCTTCAGCCAGAATATTTTAATGTTCATAAACTGCAGGGATCACATTTATGACAATAGAGTGCCGGTACCCAAGTACTCCTAGAAAGGACAAACAACATTCTTGTTTATCCATAGCGAGCAGACATTCTGCAATCAACAAGCACAAAATTAGAAGCAATGTGTTAAACAAAAAGTCCTAAAAAGTACGATTGAGGAAATGACTGTAAAGATGACATTGGACACATATAATGATTTAAGAAAATAAAGAAAGCATGGAATTAATAACATGGATGCCATAGTTTGTAAATATGGCTTGTACAGTGAAACATTAACTCATATTTAATATAATTGCAGTGGGAGCCTTTCCCACTGTTTCAGGTTCAAAAGAAACATGGATGCCATATTAAATTTTTTGTACCCTTTTTCTATTAACTCGTGATAAATATAAAGGTGATCTTTGGTACTGGAAGTCACAAATTCATCTCACAATGATTGTGACAAAGCTCCACCAACCATAAAGAGATCACATTGTGTAACAGGATTCCTAAATTTGAGGGATTAATTCGGGGGCAAGTAAGGGTTTCTCACATAATAATTGATGCAAATTGACATAATATCATTGGTCTCCCAAATAATACCATCTTCAAACAATTTACGTGTGTTCCATTTGCCAAAGGGCTGACTTCTGACTCTTTTCACAATAAAAATAGCTTCCCGGCCCGGAGCTCAAAGCCTCAGGCTTTAGGAGAAAAAAATAAAGATAAATCATGTTCTATGGTCAAAGAAAGAAAACAATGTGCATCCATAATCCTGCAACTTCAGCACAAATCTTTTAGAAAATAATCTATCTTGTTTGACCATCATGAACCCAATGGAATACAGGTTCTGTTGTGTTGGCGTTCAATGCATTTCATGCTTCCTGCAAAGAGGGGAAGAGTCGCCAGTAGAGAATCTAGACACCAAACATCATACATATGAGAATGTAAAAAGTTTTTTCTATTGAAAAGTAATCGAAGATATAGACTACTTCCTGCAAAGAGGGGAAGAATCGCCAGTAGAGAATTTAGACACCAAACATCATACATATGATATGAGAATGTAAAAATTTATTGCTATTGAAAAGTAATCGAAGATATACACTGAGAGATAGTACTGAACTACTAATTCTTCAGACTAACTCGAGCTGATGAAAAGATAACCATGCTGACGGAAGTACTTGCAGGTAATGAGACATGAGGTCATAATACAGAAAACACAATCTATTTAAATGAGGTGTATTGTTACCATATTAGCAGATCTTCTCCTTTCGTTAATCATGATTCGCATCCCAGGTTCCAAATTTTCTTCATCACTTTAACTGCAGATCAGAGCCTCCTTGGAAACTGAATCATGGTAAACTATTCTTCTATACCAACAATGGTTTGATTAAATAAGTGGCGCAATTAAGCACAGGAAAATCTCTACTGGAGTACTGGTCGTGGCTTGTTGCGCCTTTGTGTGATCAATGTCATACATGTTACTCTCTTAGGAAGCGATTTCAACCAATAATTATTTTGCAACTTTCAGTTAGCTTTCTTATTAGACAGTAAAGTGGCAAAACAAGCTAATAAACAATTTAACACACATAACAGCCTAGCTGATTAAGTTTTACCTCTCCATGTGTCTTTCAATGATCGGTTCCATAGGTATTCACAAAAGAGAGAAAGAGGCGTACCTTAGTTAGCCATTGGACCTTCATCACGAAAATTACATGACAGTTCCAGCTTCAATCACGGAATGGGGAGGGACGCGCGGTAAAACTGCAAGGGCATGGATGTCGATGCAGGAGGAGTACAGCCGGTAATGGCCGCCGACAGCGTGGGCGGCCGCCGCAGCCGCCATCGAGAACGCTGCAAGACACGACATTAAAAAACAGCAAATAAGGGGCCTGCAGAGGAAGAGTACATCGCGAGTAGAGGGCACCGATGCGGAGGTATCGCGCAACAGAAGCTCATCGACGGGACGGAGGACGGCAGCAACGCATCGCCGATGAAGGACGCCGATGAACGAACGGTGGCGTCGTGGACGAAGGGACAAAAAACGAGCAGTTGAGGGATAGCGCTGGCAAGTGGCAACACACTGGATGACCTGGCACGTGCGAGGGGAAGGGTGGCCAATCTTCGTCGCCGGTAGGAGGGAGGACAGCGGCGGCGCATAGCGGACGAAGGGACGGGGGAGCATCACGGACCGAGGAATAGGAAACGAGCAGTTCGGATGGGGTGTCCGGGGAAATAGAGCTGCAAACACAATGGAAGACTCGCGTGCTTTTACTGAACTTGGGCCTTTGCAGCCCAATTAAGGGCAAAAACAGACGCTCGCTAAGCGGAGCAGCCGCCCATGAAACGGCGTCTGCAGCGCGTGGACGATTTGAGCACGCCCGAGCAGATCTAGACCGTATGTTAGCGGGATCTGACGGTTGAGAATCTCAAAACGCTGTGGTGGCTGGTCGCTAGCTGAGTTTTACTGTTTTTCAATATGTTTGGCCTCATTAGGTATCATGATTAGTTAGAAAATACTAAGATAATGTAGGACTTATTTTACCTTGTCTCATACTTCAAGAAGATCACATATTCATTCTATATAGGCCTACGAGGCTCAAGCACTAAACATCAATTTCATTAATCTTTCTCTTTATTTCTTGTATATAGTATCAGCCTAACCCCGATTCACAAGCCTAGCAGCCGTCGTCGCTTCCTCACCGCGCCGCCCCTGGGGCGGTCGATCTCTATGATCGCCACCGGAGGCCACACCACCCGTATCCTAGGGTTTGTTCGCCGGTCGTCTTGACCGACTGCCCTAGAGAGTCCTTTTCCTGATCCTTGATACTAGTTTTTCTCCCTCACGCTAGTCATTTTTATCAGTGCTTGCGTCGCTCGCCATTGCTGTTCACCCTTGAGCAACTCTACTCCGGCTTCAACGTCGATTCCACCGGCCTCTTCTTCGACATGGCGGTCTCGCGCGATACGCAATGGCCGCCATCCACATGTCCCCCCGTCCGTCGCTCTAGGCCGGCCGTCATCGCCATGATTGAATCGGGATCCTCCATCAACCTTCATCTTGCTTGGCTGCATCAGGCCGCTGGGCCCTAGCGCCGCCACGCACGTGATGCGTCGACTGGTTGCATTTGTGCTGTGTTGCTCCGTGCATCGCTCGGATGTGGGCCGCGCGCACGCGCTGGTCGTTCGCGCGTCCGTTTGGGCGTCGCCTCCATGGCTCGGCCCCTTCGTCACTAACCGGTGTAACAACCTCGCGCGCGACCAGGTTGATCACCCGTCCGCCAGGGATCTGCCCCATCCGCACCAAGCGGTCGCTCTGACCAGTCACTTGCGCGCACCTCTGCGGGTCCTGTGAAAATCGTCCCTGAGTCCAGCGCGCCCCTCCATCGATCGAGCAATGGGATGCCGCTGCGTCGCCACGTCGGGCGTAGCGCTGCCACCCTGTGGTTGCACGACCTGCACGCTGATGTTGTGTCGTCCCTTCGGGTCGTAGTGCCGCGCCCCACGGTCCATGCCACCCCCCCCCCCCCCACCCCCGAGGCCATCGCCGCGGTTGCTTAAATCTTGTGGGCCTCTTACTGGGCCTTCCTTTTTTAACTAAGCAGGTAACTGTTGGGTCATGCCATGTGTTGATGTTTCATAGGAGCATACCTTCCGTTGGATGGGCAACACCTATCACAAGGTAGAGTTGTTGTGTGTCTCCATTGGCAAGTGAGAATCTGACACGTGCAAAATCCTCATTGCTCATCGCTGTTAACGGGTATCGGATCCGAAACCTGCATCTGATAGCTCAACGGCTACCTTATGGTGGTTGTCACATCTCAGTTACCTTTGACAAAAACACTTCTATGGGCGCCATTTGCCATCATGGAAGTGGACACTTTCTGATGAGAAAGTGATCATTGTTATGGTACGCATCCTCGACAGTGCATGCATGACTATCTTGATTATGTCATAAAACTTTCACTGATGTATATGGGTGACACAAAACGTGACCAATTGTGACAGACATGTATCATGACGACTGTGTCTTTTTTTGTAGTGTTGGTTCCCATCCCTCCTAGATCTGGAAGGAAATTCTAGAAAGCCATGATGTACTCTGTGAGGGTCTCATAAAGAGGATTGTGAATGGGTCTAGCACTCATATTTGGAACCAGACCTGGTTGCCAAGGGATGAGCTCATTTTTTAAAGGGGGTTAAACCCCTGGCCTCTGCATCAATCGATGCATGCAACCATCTTTATTAATTATTTCACAAATGTCTAATAAGAACATACATCAAATCACCAGAAGCCACCACTCACATCTACAAATTCGATAATGATGAGATCTCTCACTCCGCGTATCTAAAACCGGTGTCGTCGCCGATCCATCCACATAACGTATCGGCACTAACAGCCGGTGCAGCAGACCTAAAGCGCACACCACATGCACACGTTGTAGAAGCCGTCATCTTCAACGGACCACTGACCCATCTTCAGGAGAGAGATCTGTATCATCCTTGCCAGTTCGGACATCCGTCAACGCCACCATGGCACCCAATGGCACCACCTCCCTACGCTCGTCCATCCAGACTCGAAGACTCTAGAAGACCTGGCGTGCATAGCACCTGCCAACTAGCCATGACTCAGCGTAGCACCTGTCGGCCAGGCATGACTTGACAGCTCTACCGAAGTTCCGTGCAAGACGGAGCCGCTCCACCTCCTGCCTCTATTTTCCAGCGCTGCTCCATAAACGGTGCTCCCAGGAGAGAAACGGCACCGCAGTACCGCCATCGTCTGATCTGGAAGACCAGATCCTAGGGTCTCCCTTGAAGCAGTGCCCATCACGAGCAACCGTCAGGGACCCACACAGTGCCCACCACCACTCAACCCTCAAGGCGACGTCTTCAGGAAGGTCGCGGTGTCAAGGACGCCACCAACCACCAGAGTTAGGGTTTTCACCCAAGAGGCAGGGAGGGGGGGAATGAAGGAGAAGACATAGACCGACATCTCCAAGAAGAAAAGCGGCGCCCTTGAGCGTCGTCATCGGCGTGGCCGGCCGGGGCTGACCAAGGGGTTTCCCCCAATCCGGATCTCCTCCACCAGCTTCACCCGCGGCCAGGGATGAGCTCATGAGACCATGATTATCTTTAGTGCTAGATCCGCCAACCTTTGTAACCGAACTTATTAATCCGCTCACCACAAGTTGGGACCAAACATTGGTGTAACAGGATTTCCTTGCCTCGGATGCTGAGGTCATATTGGAGATTCCTATTTGCACATGTGTACAACAAGATTTCTGGTCGTGGAATTTTGGGTGTAATGGCTCGTTTTCAGTTAGGTCGGCATACCGCATGTTAGTGGCGACAAAATTTTGAAGAGAAGTTTGACTAGAAGACCGCTTTGGAGCTCCGAATCCAGCCATCGAGCAATCTAGGTGGTGCAAACTATGGAAGGTTGAAGTGCCTGCAAAACTTCGGATGTTCTTATGGTGCCTTGCTCAAGTTTCTCTCCCATCTGAGGATGTCTGCCATCACAGACAGATGAGGCGAGTAGCTTATGTTCGTTGTGTGGCGTTGTGGATTTATGGTGCAATTCCCTAGTGCACCATGTTTCGTTGCATTTGGACATTCGTTGATGGGGATCTGCTTAATCATATTATAGCTATAACATAGCTGAATCCGATGGCATGACTGTTTGTTATGTTCAACTCATTATCGCCTAGTGGTGACATTATGCGTTATATGGACAACAAGGAGAAAGGCAATTCATGATGATATTTTTCAAAGTCCTTTCCAAACTCATGAATTAGTGACCAGGTATACAACCAATTGGATGATTTGAACAATCTCAAAGCTCCTAGGACTAGTTATACTGCCTCGCCTGCTCTGGTTAATATATGGAAGTTTCCTCCCTCTGATGTGGAAATATTAATGTGGACGGTGGTGTTTCCAGGTCGGAATCTACTGGCATTGTCGCGGCCTTTTGTCGTGAACTCGTGATGCTCAGGGAGCATACTTGGCTGTGTTACCCCTAGTAATGTCGTGTGTAACAGAACCTGCATTGGAGGCTCTTGCTTGTCAGGAAGGGCTAGCGTTGGTGATGGACCTTTATCTATTGGACTTGCACATTGCATCAGATTGTTTAACGTCGTCAACAACATTGCTACGAAGACACGAGGGAAATATGAAGATTTCATCAAATAATTTAGCACTCGTAGATCATCATTTACCTCTTATAATTTTGTTCATGAACAAAGATGCTCAAACTATGAAGCCCACAACGGCACAACCTAGCTTGGTTTGCTTCTTTAGATCAAGGGCGTCACACTTGGCTTGGGATACCCTCGGCGATCATTATAATCAATAAAACCTAGAGGGTGTTTGTTTCCAGGGACTGAAAAAAGTCTCTATAAGTCTCATCTAAACCAAACAGGAGGGGCTTATAGGGACTTAAAGTGGGCATTTGAGACTTATGGAATAAGACTCTCAAAGAGGGACTTATAGTTGTAATATGGTCTTTTAGTCCATAGTTGTGCTAAAAAGAATGAATTACCGAATATCACCTTTTTTTGCCATTTCTTTACTCTACGTGGCAGTCCTATCTTCCTTCCTTTGTGCACATAACTAATTTAGTAACAATCTTTTAGTAAAATACATGTAATCTTTGAAAACTAAAGGATTCCTGAAAAAGAATCTGAGCGCTAGCTATTCGATTGCACGAGTAGCAATGCTACATCTACGAAAAGGTTCCTACGTACTTTACGTATAGGATGATTTGGCAGTCTTTAATTGGGCTTTAGTGGGGCTGGGGCCCACCCTGAAAATCAGGGGGGAGATGTTTAGTAGGTCTAGCATTTTTGATTGCACGAGTGCATGTATGGCAGCGCCTTTCTCCCTCGATGCTCCGGTCTCCGAAAGTGTCGCCGCTCCACATCCTCGATCCGTCCCTTCCGCACAATTCCCTCCAAGCCATGCAAACATCTCCCTCTCCGTGTGGGACTCAGTTTGCAACAATGGCGGGGAGCAATGGCACCAAACCGGCCGTAGCAACCTAGGAGGAACGCACCCGCGCGTCGTCGTCCGTGCCGAACCTATCGGCAGCAGGCTATAGCGTCCGTCAGACGTCGAACGAGCGCCTCGCCGGCCTCTCCAACGACAACGCCGACGACATCGACATCACGCCCGAGCGCTCCACCATGGCAAGCGACCATACCAACTACACGATCTTCATGCCGCCCACCCCGGACAACCAGCCAGGCGCCGCACCCGCTCCCGCTTCCGGGGCCTCCACCAAGCCGGACAACCTTCCCTTGCCACGCTCGTCGGGCTCCAAGCTCGTGAACCGCCGGGGTGGCGACGATGGCGCGGCCGGCGGCGCCAAAATGGACCGTCGGCTTTCCACGGAGCACGTGGCGTCGCCGTCCAAGTCGTTGCTGGTGCGGAGCCAAACCGGGGAGTTCGACCACAACCGGTGGCTGTTCGAGACCCAGGGCACGTACGGCATCGGGAACGCCTACTGGCCGCAGGACGACAACGACGACGGCTCCGGCATGGGCGGCGGCAGCGTCAAGATGGAGGACCTAGTCGACAAGCCCTGGAAGCCGCTGAGCCGGAAGGTGGCCATTCCTCCGGGCATTCTAAGCCCCTACAGGTTCGCAAAATTCCAGAAATTTCAATCAAAATGTTACGAGACGAGCACGACACATGATTCAAATTTTAAAGTGACGCGGGGATTTGCGTGGGCAGGTTGC
Source organism: Aegilops umbellulata (assembly GCA_032464435.1). Classification (NCBI taxonomy): domain Eukaryota; kingdom Viridiplantae; phylum Streptophyta; class Magnoliopsida; order Poales; family Poaceae; genus Aegilops; species Aegilops umbellulata. The sequence goes on from CP136060.1 coordinate 297,395,110, forward strand.
TGGTGCTGGTGCGGTTCGTGGCGCTGTTTCTCTTCCTGGTATGGCGCGCGACGAACCCCAACCCGGACGCGATGTGGCTGTGGGGGATCTCCATCGTGTGCGAGTACTGGTTCGCCCTCTCCTGGCTCCTGGACCAGATGCCCAAGCTGAACCCCATCAACCGCGCCGCCGACCTGGCCGCGCTCCGGGAGAAGTTCGAGTCCAAGACGCCGTCCAACCCGACGGGCCGCTCCGACCTGCCGGGGCTCGACGTCTTCATCTCCACCGCCGACCCCTACAAGGAGCCGCCGCTCGTCACCGCCAACACGCTGCTCTCCATCCTCGCCACCGACTACCCGGTCGAGAAGCTCTTCGTCTACATCTCCGACGACGGCGGCGCGCTGCTCACCTTCGAGGCCATGGCGGAGGCCTGCGCCTACGCCAAGGTGTGGGTGCCCTTCTGCCGGAAGCACTCCATCGAGCCCCGCAACCCGGAGGCGTACTTCACCCAGAAGGGCGACCCCACGAAAGGCAAGAAGCGGCCGGACTTCGTCAAGGACCGGCGGTGGATCAAGCGCGAGTACGACGAGTACAAGGTGCGTATCAATGACCTCCCCGAGGCCATCAAACGGCGCGCCAAGGCCATGAACGCCCACGAGCGCAAAATCGCCCGTGAGACGGCCGCCGCCTCGTCCGATGCCGCCCCGCCCCCCGTCAAGGCCACCTGGATGGCCGACGGCACCCACTGGCCCGGCACCTGGCTCGACTCCGCCCCCGACCACGGCAAGGGCGACCACGCCAGCATCGTCCAGGTCTCCGTCAACACTGACCATTTCGTTTTTGAATTTTGGCGCGCAGGCATGCATGTTCATGTTACGATCGATGTTGTCAATGAATTAGGTGATGATCAAGAACCCTCACCACGACGTGGTGTACGGGGAGGCGGACGATCACGCCTACCTGGACTTCACCAACGTGGACGTGCGCATCCCCATGTTCGTGTACCTGTCGCGGGAGAAGCGGCCGGGGTACGACCACAACAAGAAGGCGGGCGCCATGAACGCCATGGTGCGCGCGTCCGCGGTCCTGTCCAACGGGCCCTTCATGCTCAACTTCGACTGCGACCACTACGTGTACAACTGCCAGGCCATCCGGGAGGCCATGTGCTACATGCTCGACCGCGGCGGCGACCGCATCTGCTACATCCAGTTCCCGCAGCGCTTCGAGGGCATCGACCCCTCCGACCGCTACGCCAACCACAACACCGTCTTCTTCGACGGCAACATGCGCGCGCTAGACGGCCTCCAGGGGCCCATGTACGTCGGCACCGGCTGCCTCTTCCGCCGCTACGCCATCTACGGCTTCAACCCGCCGCGTGCGGTCGAGTACCACGGCTTGGTCGGCCAGACCAGGGTGCCTATCGACCCGAACGCACGCTCTGGGGACGGCGTAGCCGACGAGCTCCGCCCGCTGTCCGACCACCCGGACCACGAGGCGCCGCAGCGGTTCGGCAAGTCCAAGATGTTCATCGAGTCCATCGCCGTGGCCGAGTACCAGGGCAGGCCGCTGGCGGATCACCCCTCGGTCCGGAACGGCCGCCCGGCCGGCGCGCTGCTCATGCCGCGGCCACCGCTCGACGCCGCCACCGTGGCGGAGGCCGTCTCGGTGATCTCCTGCTGGTACGAGGACAACACGGAGTGGGGGCTGCGCGTCGGCTGGATCTACGGCTCCGTGACGGAGGACGTGGTGACTGGGTACCGGATGCACAACCGCGGGTGGCGCTCCGTGTACTGCATCACGAAGCGCGACGCGTTCCGGGGCACGGCGCCCATCAACCTCACCGACCGGCTCCACCAGGTGCTCCGGTGGGCGACGGGGTCCGTGGAGATCTTCTTCTCCAAGAACAACGCGATGCTGGCGTCCCGCCGGCTCATGTTCCTGCAGCGCATGTCGTACATCAACGTCGGCATCTACCCGTTCACGTCCCTCTTCCTCATCATGTACTGCCTCCTGCCGGCGCTCTCCCTCTTCTCCGGCCAGTTCATCGTGGCCACGCTGGACCCGACCTTCCTCTGCTACCTCCTGCTGATCACCGTCACGCTCGTGCTGCTGTGCCTGCTGGAGGTGAAGTGGTCCGGGATCGGGCTGGAGGAGTGGTGGCGCAACGAGCAGTTCTGGGTGATCGGGGGCACGTCGGCGCACTTGGCGGCCGTGCTGCAGGGCCTGCTCAAGGTGGCCGCCGGCATCGAGATATCGTTCACGCTGACGGCGAAGGCGGCGGCGGAGGACGACGACGACCCGTTCGCGGAGCTGTACCTCATCAAGTGGACGTCGCTCTTCATCCCGCCGCTGGCCATCATCGGGATCAACATCATAGCCATGGTGGTGGGCGTGTCGCGCTGCGTGTACGCGGAGATCCCGCAGTACAGCAAGCTGCTGGGCGGCGGGTTCTTCAGCTTCTGGGTGCTGGCGCACTACTACCCGTTCGCCAAGGGCCTCATGGGGCGGCGGGGCCGCACGCCGACCATCGTCTACGTCTGGGCGGGGCTCATCTCCATCACCGTCTCCCTGCTCTGGATCACCATCAGCCCGCCCGACGACCGGGTCTCGCAGAGCGGCATCGAGGTGTGAGGACTCTGGTCAGGAAATCGATCGAGCGCAGAGATCGATCGATCAGTTACGAAATGACCGGCCAAGAACCGCGCCATCAGCCATCAGCCATCAGCAACCAAGTGCAAGAAAACAACAACTTGGATAACCGCCATGTATTGTTTGTCTTCTGTATTTTTGTTTGTGGATGCACAAGATTAGTAGTAATACTGTGTACTGTGCATCCAGCATGCTAAGGATGCTAGCTAGGCAGGTCAATTTTGTAGCTGGGAAAAGAACGCACCTACGCACTCACATGATGGCATACATACTCCTTCGGCTCCTAAAGCCATACTCACATGGGAAGGTTAATTGTACAGGAATTCTTATTCGTTGCACATTGCCTTATGTTACTCACATATATGCTCCCGTATTATGTAGTTGTAGGCAATTTATAAACCAACACTAGTACTCGAAAAAAATTAACACTGTCTCAAGTTTGACATTCTCATTCTTTTGATCAGCTTCACCGCTCGAGGACCAACATTGTACCACTTGATTAGGGCATTTTCAACACTGACCCTCAAACTGGCCGCATACGTCCAGATCGCGTTGTCTGGACATGTTGTGCCATAAAGTGTGGACCTGTATTGTCCGCCGAGCGGTTCAGATCACTTTTTTCTGGCAAACTGAAACCAAACATGTGTGTGTGGGGGGGGGGGGGAGGGGTTGCTGGAGTCCGGATAGCAGACACGTAGGACTCTGGCATCCTCGACCCACCCAAAAGACAGCCGGAGCAAATTTTGCGGGTCAGTGTTGGAGATGCCCTTACTAGGAACTGGAAAACACAAGGAGCGTGTAAACTAAGTAATTGTGGAGAAATGAGATGAACATGGTCCTCGAGTTTCTTTCTTCTTTGTTGCATCCAAGAGAGTGAGGCCATAACAGAAAGTCATTTGTGTGTCCTCGAGTCACGGTTTGAAGGTCCTCCACTTTATTTCTTCAGGGCGTGTTTGGTTGTCTCGATCACCCTTTGCCACTTTGCATATTTCTCTCAATTGGCTCTGGTTGAGCAAATGTAGACAAAAAAATCATATGCACATCTTGTGGTTGCCTGCATACCCCCAACCTGGTGGCGAAGAAACGTAAGTCCCGTTGTTTGGCTGCAGGCTTGTTTAGGCAGAAACGTAAGTCAAGTTGTCTGGTTAGATGCAATGCATGTTGTCTGATAACTTCCTTCAGGAGTGCTGCTTACCAACACAGTCGCAAGCAGGACATAGATAGCAGTGAGTTCAACATAGTGGCACATAATTCAACAGTCTTAAACAAACCGTTCAACACTAAAATGAAGCAAACCACACAAGAGTGAACTTTCTAGACATCCATGGCAAAGGCCACATCGTGCTTCTTGCACATCGTCACCACCTTGACGTCGGGTTTGTTGAAGACGATCAACTTGAAGGTGCTGGGAGTCAGCAACTTGAAAGTGACAAGGTACCCAATCTTGATTTGGTGAACACTGGCGAAGGGGGACCAACCTTGGTCAAGGGTGACTATCCCGTTGATCACCAGGACCGTCACCCTCCAGGTGCAACCGATGTTGGTCATGAGCTTGAATTCCTAACGGGCGGCGAGGAAGTGCTTGGTGAAGTCCAGTGGCATCAGTAGGCACTCCAGATTTGGTGCAAGGATGACCTTGCAAAAGTGGGTTGGCCCAGCCTCCTAATGGAAATGGTCAAAGTTGCTTGCCGACTTGGGGGCGTTGGGGTGCTCCACCACCTCCTGGCCCTTCTCTTCGGTCGACACTACCTGCTTGCTCCTGGAGTTCTCCAAGTGAGCATCGTCAATCTGCATTATGAACAACACGAATGAAGGTCAATGAAGGGACAAATGCAAGACACCATAATTGCTTATCAGCATTCATTAATCCCACCCACCTAGTCCAAAGCCCCTAATTATCCACCACTACACTCCACTACTTCTCTTTGTCTCTCTGTCTTCTATCCTCTACCATGGCTCTGTCTCACCACCTATCCATCACCATGAACCCCTTCCCCACCGACATTAGACATAGGGCTTTCTTCCTTAGCTACTCGCTCGGTGACCGCACCAAGTTCACCAAGACCAGGGAGGTGAGCTCTCAGTTCACCAGCATTGAGGACATGCATAAAAAGGCAGACGATATGGTGTTGAAGCCGATGAAGGGGAAGTTGAAGACGATGATACCTAACCCAGTCATTGGCGCTATGCTAGTGGACACTGCGTTGGGCAATGGATCAGGCTGAGTCCGACGATCCTGGTCAAAGAGCCAGATGGGCCAAGGACAGGCTTGTCAGGCCTCCTCATGCCCAACCGACCGTCAGGTGGCGCTGGAGGACGACCACGAAGTGGTGGAGCTGGTGATCAGGGCGCGGGCTAGGCAACCGTACAATGCTAATCGCTTTGGACCACGCCGATGATTAGGAGATGATGGATGATGCGGTTGAGCTGGAGGTGGACGACAACAAGGCTAAGGGCCCCCGCTGCTCCAAGCGACTCCAAGGTCGCTGCGGCTAGTATGTATCGGTGTATGTACGCTCGATTTACCCCCATCCCCCAACCCTAACTCCCTTGTACTCAATCCTCGATGAACCCTAAAATTCATCTGTACCGCCTAAATCCACATGTACTCCCTCCGTTCGGAATTACTTGTCGCAGAAATGGATGTATCAAGACGTATTTTAGTTCTAGATACATCCATTTTCGCGACAAGTAATTCCGAAGGGAGGGAGTAGTGGTTAATCCCCTTTCAAACCCCACGTTCAATCCAATCCCTAACTCACGAATCGAATCGAATGAAAAAATTGAAAGAGAGGACAAAAGGCTTACCGCCATTATCGAACTCCTGCCAGAGGTGGTGAAGCCGGTGATCGACATCAGTGCTCGCCTTGCAATTCTTCGCTCCGCTACTTATCGTCGTCGGTGTGAGAGTGGGGAGAGAGTGGTGAGGGTAATTATGCCGGCGCTTCAGGAAACAATGCCACGTCTCGAGCCTTGCCTCCGCCGACCACGTGCCTTGAGTTGTATCGCTCGGCCCTGGCTGTCAAAAAATGGTTGATTCAGTCGTTCCTCTTGAGCCAGGCCTAAAAGTGCGTTAAGGTGTGCGCGGGCCAACATTTTGAGTGTGCGCGGGCCAACATTTTGAGGCAATCCAGGCAAACAAACAGGGCATTTTCGTGCCACGCGGGTCTGATTAGCCTGTATGCAGTGTATCAAACACGTCTTGTAGATGATTGTCATTCGGTGTTTCCCGAGCTCCAAGGAATTGGGATAGTAACCTGAAGCACACTTGTCAGACCATATCTCAACGATGTCATTGGTGGTACCTGCTTGAAGCGCCTGAAGTTAATCCCAGAGGGGCGTTTACCGAGGACCATTAGGGTGTGTTTGGTTTCAGTCACCGAATGGAACGTCACGGATCCGACCTGTCCCTGGGCCTCGTTCTCATGTTTGGATCGAAAACTAACAGGAACCCGCTCGTTCCCACAAAGAGAATATTCGGCCTAGATCCGTCATGCGCTCGTTCCTCCAAATCGGTGGAACCACGCGGAACGCCTCGTCGCTCTTCTATCGCATCTCCCTCTCCCGCACGAGACGCTCGCCTACCCTCGCTCGATCTGCGCCGCCGCCGCTCCTGTCGCTCGATCTGCGCCGCCGTAGCTCCCGTCGCTTGATTCTTGCCGCCGTCGATCCCGTCGCTCGATCCACGCCGCCGGTTTCTCTCGCTCGATCCGCGCAGCCGCCGCTCCTCTCGTTCGATCTACGCAGCCGCTGCTCTTCTCGCTCGATCTGCGCCACCGGCTGCGCCTCTCCCTCCTCTCCTCCTCTCCGAACTATGGCACGCCAACGAGCGTCTGCGGAACCTACTTGGTCTGGGTGAGCGACGGCGGCTGGTGCCACAAACGACTGGGAAACCTGCTTGGTCTGGCTTCTGCTCTTCCGCCGCCGATAGGATGGTGTTGTGCTATGCATGTCATCCACAAATGAATCAATATATTTACAATTCTTTTTTCTGGTTATTTACCGGATGAATTTATGTGTGTTATGGGTATGTTTGTTGCCTGACCAAACATTAGTTTAATTTCTAAAAAGGATTGGAGGTTCAACCGATAGATTTTGGCATATATTTTCATGACCAACGATGCATAAATGTAAAACGATATATGTGATAGATAATCTCATCATTCCTGTCTCAAAAGGTGAGTTGAATCAAATTCATTATATTTGGTCTCTCTAACCAAACATCAAAATGGAACCATTCCATTCTATCGAATTGCACTATCAAACACATAAACGGAACCGACCCATTCTAGTAGAGTGGAATGTCATGAAACCATGATATTCCATTCCACTTCGTTCCCGAACAAACACACCCATAGTGAATCATCAGGTAATAATAAGTTTTAGACAATTGATAAAAAAACGTACGTTTATTTAAAAAAAAAACTGGACGTTGATCTGTGTAGGGCGATAAGCGCCAGACACAGCAGCTCTTGGGAGCAACTCTTGGTTTGCAGGCAAACACAGCAGTGTATGCTTATCTTGCGCTTAGAGTCTTCTCATTTGATCAACTGGTGTGCATGCTAAGAAGTTCATTATGTGATACGTGAGGATCTAAAAACAGAACTACGGAGGGAAAGAATGAGTCAGGAGATGAATTGCTGAACCAGCAAAGGACTCAACTGCCCTGATGTACTTCAGGGTGCAGTTGGATCACTGACATGTGGGCCACCCAGACATGCTGCAAAATGGCTGTGCCCATCAGATGCAGTGCCAATTTCAAACCCCATTGAAGAATTAGAGGGCGTGGAGTAGAATAGGGCGAAACCGACAAGAGGGGCGTGACCGCGTGAGTAACATAACTCAGCAAGGTACAGCCAACATCAACAATAAAACGTCACTAACACAACATATAGTACAAAACAAAACCATATAAATATACTTACCAAAATCACTTCACTGAACTATAACAAATTACTACTCCCTCTGTCCGAAAATACTTGTCGAAGGAATGGATGTATCTAGATGCAACTTAGTTCTAGATACACCCATTTTCATCCATTTCTCCGACAAGTATTTCCGGACGGAGGGAGTACAAAGTAACAGAACTATTTTGCAATCGTTATAATAACTACAATATCATACAGTATCTACTAAGGGAATAACACAAAACTACGACTGAACCAACCTAGCTCAAGGAAGAGCAGAGGTACACAAGCTAATAAAAACTAGTATTCAGTACTTTGTTTTCTAACTATTGTTGCTAGTCACCAGAATACTTGCAACACTAGAAAAAAAAAAGAATACTTGCAACAGAGATATAAATACAGCATTTGTCGACGCAAAACACTCAAAGGGATCAAATAAAAATATAGCCAATACAGACCTAGACATCCCTTTGGGCGGACAAAGTAATATGGATCGGAGTACTTGAAAAAATGCAATTCTGGTTCAGAATACACTAAGGCAAATGTTTTCACCACATGATAGTAACATGGCAGGGCTGTTCCATTAATTTTCACCATGTATCTGAGAGAAGCAATATATAGATCATCATTTTTGGTCCATATAGGCAGCACACAAATATGGAACACCAAATCAAAGGCAAGACAAGGCTGATCTAGTACGAGCACTACATATAACCCAATGAACCATTAAATAGCAAGTGAAACGAAGAACACTACACAACCAATTGCAGAGAAGAGATTCGGCACAAAACAGGCCAATGCAAGCAGGAACTCAATCTTTGAGATCATGTTGCACTGTGAACGTTGTATGTTGTATGATATGATAAACAGACTGTTTCACTGCATCATTGTCTCATATTCCCATTTTCATTAAATATATCATTGTTTCTTCCAAGGGTGAACATGGTATCCAGATGATAACTTTATAAGGCTCTGATACTATGTTCAATTGAGAAAAACAAGTAATGCATTTTATTTGCAAGCCAAAAAGGGTATGTAATCAAAATGACAATATGAGACTATTTACTGTCTCGGCACTGCATATAACTGTATGAAGAAGCTATGCAAGACAGTGAAAAGGGACGCAACTGCATATAACTGTATGAAGAAGCTAGAAGCATACCAAAACAGTATTAAACCCAACGCAACATGTTGAGGGTGGATCAGTGGAGCATGCAAGGCAGTGAGATGGTCAATATGTGGAAGTCACAAGCATATCAAGCAGTGTGGCAATTAACTGAATATACTGGATAGCTAATAAACACCGAAAGAACAGAATCCATGTCAGTCCTAAACAACGCACTATTTAAGAGAAAGGTTGCGTCAGATATTACTCACAAACAAGACTAAACAATATAATAGTTATAAGAATTGGGGAAATAAACAGCTCAGGTAGTAGGCTGTAACAAAGTCGCAACCATGTGCATCCTTTAGCATGAATTAACACATGGAACATCATCATCATCATCATCATGCCTTAATTAAAGTCTCTCCGAGATCCATTCTAACCACAAAATCCTCATTGACAATACAAAAACAGTGATAGAGATAGTTCAGTGTGCTATTGATTGCAAGAACAAGGAACTACTAGTATTGTAAACACGATCTGCTCCTAGAAGCGGAGCTTGGTGAAGAACCACCTGTTCTTGCCGGTCTTGAACCTCTCCTCCAGACGTGCCTTGGCGGCCTTGCAGGAGGCGACCTTCTTGTCGCGGGTGGCGAGGGCGTCGGGCCCGCCGGAGGCGACGTCCTTGAAGTCGACGTCCAGGGTGTAGCGGGTGGGCATGATGTGGGTGAAGTTGACCAGCTTCAGGAAGCACTTCACGCGCGACTTCTTCGCCGTCTTCTTGGCCGAGTCCTTGCGGATCACCTTCTTGGGGTACTTGGCTAGGCCGGCGACGAGGCAGTGGCCGTAGGGGCGGTCGCGTGTGCCCTCCTCGAAAACGCGCACAATGACCGCCTTCCGGCCGGCGAACCGGCCCTGGAGAAGGATCACCGCCTTGCCGGGCTTCAGGAACTTCACCATCTTCGCGTGCTCCGCCGCCGCCGCCGCCGCCGAGTGGGATGTGTGGGATTGGGTGGTCTGGGAAATGGGGATAGATTGGACGGGAGGAGCTTATATAGTGCGGCGGCGCTAGGGTTTTGACGATGGTTGATCGGTTTGGATGGTTTTAGTTTGATCGGACGGTGACGAGATTAGGAGATCGGATGAAGTCGTGGGACCGGGCCACGACTTTTTTTCTCATCATATAGGTAAATTATCTATTATTCTTAGAAAGAATGTAAGGTTTTTTTAAGCGAAAATGCTCTTTAGAGCTCGAGCTCCATGGAGCCCGGGTTTGACTTGGTCAAAATTCAAACTTTCACGTTTCAAAAAAAATTGAAAAAATACACACATACTTAGAGACATAAAGCATATGTCTGTAAATTTTCAGGATAAAACACCTTAAAATGAATGCTACACAAAAAGAACAAATCTGAGACTTTTTAGTAGATGCACTATTCATTCTCAAAGTCTATGAATTTATCTTTTTTGCACAGATCGCATTTTAGGGTATTTCATCCTCAAACTTCACATACATACACATAACATCCTTGTTTACTTGTACAGATTTTTTTAAAATTGAAAAATGTGAATTTTGAATTTTTCAAAAAATCCGGCCTCCATGGAGGCCGAGCTCCAAAACGCCCTACTCTTTTTTAAGGGTAAAAAGAATGTAAGGTTTTTTCTAGGTAAGTAAAAAGAATGTAAGGTTGAGAGTACACATAAACACTAATTAAAAGGAATGTAACCTAAAAAAAAGGAATGTAAGGTTTTATGTTCACCATTTTTCTCATCACCCCTTCCTCCAACCTTTTATGTGCATGATAATCAATCATCTTAATTTACTTACCTAGAGTCAATTCTATTTTGATTTGCTTATCAAACTTCATCAAAATATAAGTAAAAGAGGGCCAATATTTGATAAACATCTATCTACGCAATCATATTAGTATGGGAAGATAATCACAAGCTAACATATTAGAATATTTATATTGTGTTGCAATGCACGGGCATATGAACATCCGGGACTGTTAGGACATTAAACAGGTGTCTAGCGGGCTCCTCAAAATTTAACCAGCTGAACAGTCCGAACTCCCACAAATCCAGTTCATATGTGGGGTGGGGAGGGGATGTGTTCGTCCGGACTATCGGCCATGTTATCTCCAACACGTGGTCTCATACAAAAAACCCAGCCTACGATGCAACCTTCCCTTTTCCTGTCAAACCATCCCCTTCCCGCTCGGTTTCCTGTTGTAGCGGGACATTTCTACCTGAAGCCCTCTCCTTTAAAAACGTATGGCACCCACCTCACCCTCACAATGGCGCCCTCTCTCCTTCACATTGTACTTCCTACCAACCGCCAAGGAGGTATCCCCCACCAACCGCCAAGGAGGTATCCCCCACCAACCGCCATGTCCCTTGCCACTTTGTTAGGACATGACAACTTCCCTCAGTTTCCTCCTCTCGTGACTCTGGAAAACTCTAGTCGCGTCCTCCCCACTCCCACTTCCTTGCTGCCGCTTGAGGGGACGCCGACAAAGCCGTGCGCGCCCCAGGAAGGTGGTGGTGGGGCGCTCTCTTCGTTGGTTGGCACTCCCATGCAGGTATCACGAGCGCTCGGTGTGCAGGGTGCGAGCCGCTCCTAGGCGGCAGCCCCTCGTCTCAGTGGCATGGTTGTGCAGCGGTAGGCATCGATGGCCCTGCTATGCGGCATAAGTCGCCACGTGGCAGGTGTCAGGGCCAGATCTAGGACCCTCGAGGGGCAGCGCCCTATGCGAGGTCACGAGGGTGGGGGTCGGGGGCTCTCTGATGGCTCGTGTCCACATCAGTTTTTCCCCGAAGAGGAAGGGATGATGCAGCACAGCTATGGTAGGTATTTCCCTCAGTGATGAGACCAAGGTTACCGAACCAGTAGGAGAACCACGCAACACTATGTAAAATGGTACCTGCACACAAAGAACAAATACTTGCAACTCTACGAGTAAGAGGGGTTGTCAATCCCTCCCGGGTAAAAGATAGATTGGTTTCATAGTAGATTGAATAAATAGATCTCGCGGGAACGCGAAATAAAATAAATAACAAAAAATTGCAGCAAGGTATTTTTGGGCTTTTGGAATAATAAACCTGAAAATAAAAGTGGCAAATAATAGATCGGAAAGCAAATATGGTAAAGAAGAGACCCGGGGGCGTAGATTTCACTAGTGGCTTCTCTCGAGAAAAATAGCATACGACGGGGTAAAAAAATTATTGTTGGGCAATTGATAGAACTTTAAATAATTATGACGATATTCAGGCAATGATCATTATATAGGCACACGTCCAAGATTAGTAGACCAACTCCTGCCTACATCTACTTCTATTACTCCATACACCGAGCGCTATCCAGCATGAGCCTAGTTATTAAGTTCATGGAAAAACAGAGTAATGCAATAAGAATAATGACATGATGTAGACAAGATCTATTCATGTAGGAATAGACCCCATCTTGTTATCCTTAATAGCAACAACACATACGCGTCATGTCCACTTCTATCTCTGGGATTGAACACCGTAAGATCGAACCTATCACAAAGCACCTCTTCCTATGGCAAAAAAAATCGATCTAGTTGGGCTAACTAAACCAAAGATTCGAATAAGAAATACGAGACTATAAGCAATCATGCATATAAGAGATCAAAACTCAAATAACATTCATGGATAAAATAGATCTGGTCATAAACTCAAAGTTCATCGAATCCCAACAAACACACCGCAAAAATAGTTACATCGACACCCCTCTGTTACTTCTTCGGCCCAAATTGTTCGTTCTGGTGCAGAAAAATTCTCCAAAAAGTTTTGCTGCATTTGGACTATGTTTGGTATTGATTTTCTGTGAAGTAAAAAACAAGCAAAAAACAACAGCTAGCACTGGGCACTATGTCAATAGGTTAGTCCCAAAAAATGATATAAAGTTGCTATAAAATGATTGTAAAATATCCAAAAACGATAATATAACAGCATGGAACAAGCAAAAATTATAGCTACATAGGAGACGTATCAGCATCCCCAAGCTTAATTCCTATTCGTCCTCGAGTACGTAAATGACAAAAGTAGAATTTTTTATATGAATTGTTGCCTAACATGTTCATCACATATTCTTTTCTTTTGTAGCATGGACATTTGAACTTTTATATGGTTCAAAGCAATAGTCTACTTTTGACATGAAGATTTCAATACTCAAGCATATCAACAAGCAACCATGTCTTTCAAAATACCAACACTAAAACAAGTTATCCCTAGCCCATTATGCTCAATCATTGATCCATTCATGAAACACACTCGTATATTAGCTACACCCAATACTCAAGTACGATCATACTGCCCCTTGGTTGGTGCTTTATAAGAGAAGATGGAGACTCAAATAAAAATAAAAATTGCATAAAGTAAATAGAAAGGCCCTTCGCAGAGGGTAGTAGGGATTTGTAGAGGTTCCAGAGCTCAAAGCGGAAAAAAGATAGAGGTAAAACATTTTGGGTGGCATGCTTTTCCTGTTAACGAAAAACATGAGTAGTTCCGATACTTTCCATGCTAGATATATCATAGGCAGTTCGCAAACAGAAAATAAAGTGTATTCCTTTTTCCACCATACTTTCACATTCTACGGCTAGCCTTATCCACGGGTACCTTCCATACCAACACTTTCCAAGAAATTTATTATTTGACAACATAAAGTAAATTTATTTTTTATTTCAGGACTGGGCATCCCTAATACCATTGTCGTACTCTCGTGCGATGACAAGTGAATAAACATTCATCTTGAGAATAACACATCAAGCATGGAAAAATATCAGCCACTCCCTACCGTTTCATGAGCGGTACGAGCACACAAAAAGGAAATTATTTAGAAAATTAGAGATGGCACATACAAATTTGCTTAGAACGGCAAGAGAATACCGCATATAGGTAGGTATGGTGGACTTATATGGCAAAATTGGGTTTATGGGTTTTGGATGCATAAGTAGTATTCCCACTTAGTGCAAGGGAAGGCTAGCAAAAAGATTGAGAGGCATCCAACAAAGAAACGAAAAATCACATAAGCGAGCGTTAAGCATAAATAACACAGAATAATGCACCATAAGTAGTGAGGGAGTCCTGGATTAGGGGCTGTTCGGATAGCCGGACTATACCTTCAGCCGGACTCCAGGACTATGAAGATACAAGATTGAAGACTTCGTCCCGTGTCCGGAAGGATCTTTTCTTGGCGTGGAAGGCAAGCTAGGCGTGCGGATATTCAAGATCTCCTACCATTGTAACCGACTCTGTGTAACCCTAACCCTATCCGGTGTCTATATAAACCGGAGGGTTGTAGTCCGTAGGACAACCATCATCATACACAATCATACCATAGGCTAGCTTCTAGGGTTTAGCCTCCTTGATCTCGTGGTAGATCCACTCTTGTATTACCCATATCATCAATATTAATCTAGCAGGAGTAGGGTTTTACCTCCACCAAGAGGGCCCGAACCTGGGTAAAATAAAGTGTCCCCTGTTACCATCCGACCTTGACGCACAGTTCGGGACCCCCTACCCGAGATCCGCCGGTTTTGACACCGACATTGGTGCTTTCATTGAGAGTTCCTTTGTGTCGTCACTTTTAGGCCCGATGGCTCCTTTGATTATCAACAACGATGAGGTCCAGGGTGAGACTTTCCTCCCCGGACAAATCTTCGTCCTTGGCGGCTTCGCTCTGCGGGCCAATTCGCTTGGTCATCTGGAGCAGATCGAAAGCTACGCCCCTGGCCATCAAGTCAGGTTTGCAAGCTTAAACTACACGGCAGATATCCATGGAGACTTGATCTTCGACGGGTTCGAGCCACAGCCAAGCGCGTCGCACTATTTCGAGGGGCATGATATGGCTCTGCCTCCGAATAGTACCCTGGAGGCCGCACACGCTCCGGCCCCGATCCTTGACTCGGAGCCCGCTGCGTTCTTCGAGGATGAACGGTTGGACGTCAGCTCGGGGGCTGCGATCTCAAAGGCGATCAAGCCGAACGCCAGCCCCGCACTCCGCACGGCCCATGACTCCAAGGAGTCGGATTCTTCTCCGAACTCCGGGCCTTCCGTGCCCCCGCCGATCGAATCTGATTGGGCGCCTGTAATGGAGTTCACCGCCGCGGATATCTTTCAGTGCTCACCTTTCGGTGACATCCTGAATTCTCTCAAGTCTCTCTCTTTATCAGGAGAGCCCAGGCCGGACTATGGTCTGCAAGGTTGGGATTCGGACGACAAAGAAATTCAAAGCCCACCCACCACCCACTTAATAGCCACTGTCGATGATTTAATCGACACACTTGACTTCGGATCCGAAGACTTCGACGGTATGGACGACGAATACGGAGAAGAACTAGGACCTGCACCTATAGGGCACTGGACCTCCACCCCACCTAACGATGTATTCATGGTGGATACCCCTACAGGAAACGACAACGAGGAAAAAGGGGACGAAAAAAGGGGTAAACCCTCCAAAAAGCAGTCAAAGCGGCGACGTAGACGCCGAGCCAAGCCCCGCCTCGATCAAGACCCAGCCGTAGAGCAGGATGAGCCGGTAGATGACGAGCATGCCTCAAAGCAGCCGTCCGAATAGGGCGACACGGATAGAGAGGACAGACAGCCCTCCCCCGGCCATAACAGAACTCCGGACGATCTCATGCCGGATAAAACCACGGAGCAGAAGAATCTCCACGAAAGGCTCGTTGCCACAGCACGCAGCCTGAAAAAGCAGAAGCGGAAGCTAAAGACGGCAGAAGATGCACTCAGAACAAGATGGAGCAAGGTAATCAAGACCGCAGACAAATACGGCGGCAGCCGCCGCACCAGAAGCTATCCGAAGAGAAAACTACTGCCCGAATTCGACCAGGAGGCCCTAGAGCCCCCACATTTAAAAAATAAAAAAGCCACACGGTCGGATAGACGACCCCACAGCCACCATAAAACGGCAAGCGGCGCCGCACTCAATGCGGCATGAGACCCAATTAAAGACTCGCATCATGGCCCAGCCAGGTCCATTTACGGGCCAAGAAAGCAAGCTCTCACAAGCAATGCAAAAAATCCATCATCAGAATCCGGCACACCCAAATACAGGGGCGCCGCACACCCCCTATGTTTCACCGATGAGGTCTTGGAATATGAATTTTCAGAGGGATTCAAACCCGTCAACATAGAGGCGTACGATGGAACAACAGACCCTGGAGTCTGGATTGAGGATTATATCCTCCACATACATATGGCTAGAGGAGATGATCTCCACGCCATAAAATATTTACCTCTTAAGCTTAAAGGGCCAGCCCGGCACTGGCTTAAAAGCCTTCCCGAAAACACAATTGGAAGTTCGGA
This sequence comes from Aegilops umbellulata, assembly GCA_032464435.1. NCBI lineage: Eukaryota > Viridiplantae > Streptophyta > Magnoliopsida > Poales > Poaceae > Aegilops > Aegilops umbellulata. The sequence goes on from CP136060.1 coordinate 297,411,100, forward strand.
AGAGCTCGAGGATGCTTTCCGAGCAAATTTTCAAGGGACCTATGTCCGCCCCCCAGACGCAGACGATCTCAGTCACATAACTCAGCGGCCCGGAGAATCAGCTCGACAGTTCTGGAACAGATTCCTCACTAAAAAGAATCAGATAATGGATTGCCCGGACGCCGAAGCCCTAGCAGCTTTCAGGCATAATGTCTGAGACGAATGGCTCGCCAGACACCTCGGCCAGGAAAAGCCAAGAACAATGGCCGCACTCACAAGCCTCATGACCCGCTTTTGCGCAGGAGAGGACAGCTGGTTGGCACGATGCAGCCCCAGCGACCCAAGTACATCAGAAATCAGGGATGGAAACGGAAAACCGCGGCGAAATAAGAACCGTCACCGAATCAAAGGAAAAGTCCGAAGAGCACGGCAGTCAATGCCGGATTCAAAAGCTCACGGCAAAATCAGACAAAACCACCCCTTCAGGATAATAGGGATGATCCGTCCAGCTTATATAGAATCCTGGACAGAATATGTCAGATACACAGTACTCCTGAGAAGCCTGCTAATCACACCCACGGAGACTGTTGGGTTTTTAAACAATCCGGAAAGCTTAACGCCGAACACAAGGGGCTCGAGACACCAAGTGAAGAAGAGGACGAACCCTAAAGGCAGAACACCAGGAAACAAAAGAACTTCCCGCAAGAAGTCAAAATAGTGAACTCACTTCACGTAACAAAACGTGTGGCACCCATAAAGGTACGCACAATCAAACCTACCACTCAGGAGTCCCGCCACTGGTCACTAAAGCCAATCATTTTTGATCAGCTAGATTATTCCAGAAATATCAAAAACGCAGGCCGGACTGCCCTGATACTGGATCCAATAATCGACGGACTCCAGTTTACCAATGTCCTTATGGACGGCGGCAGTGGACTAAACCTGACATATCAGGATACAATCCACCGCATGGGCATAAACCCAGCAAGAATCCGCCACAGCAAAACCTCCTTTCAAGGGGTAGCACCAGGCCTGGACACCCATTGTATGGGTTTTCTCCGGCTTGTAGTCATATTTGGCTCTGCCAATAACTTTCGTCGCGAAAAGCTGACCTTCCATGTAGTCCCGTTTTCAAGTCGCTATCAAGCACTAATGGGACGCGGAGCTTTCGCTCGCTTTAACGCAATACCGCATTATGCATCTCTCACGCTTAAGATGCCTGGTCCTCGAGGCATCATCTCTTTAAAGGGAGCGCACTAAAATACGCCTCCTCCAAACGGAGGATTGCGCGGCCGCTTAAACAGCCGCACAATAAAGTGGCCTCGCCAGCCAAAGGACTTTTTCGATATAAGTCATTAAAGGCCACGGACCCGGACTCAACGAGTTCAGCACAAGTCCATCATCAACGCAGGCTTAGTACGCCATATACCCCCATACCAGGGGCTGAACGCAGAGACAATAAAGCTCAACCTTATATATTTTTTACTTTATATTTTGTTTATTATCCTTTTTGTTCCTCACGACCCATTTTCAATTTAGTTCCTCTCTTTTACAGATGAACGTCGTGCGGCGCCCGTCCAGGACACGGCACAGCGGAGACACAGGCACAGACGTGCAGTAGGGACCCGTCCTAAAGGATTCTTTTTAGATTAAGACCCTGCGTAAACCTTTTTTACTGTCTCTTGCTGCTATACATCCCCTGCTTTTTTCTGCTATAACCAAGGAGGAGGCTGGCGTTTTGGCATGTGGCCACGCCAGAATTCTTGCTCGTACCTGGACACTAGGGGCTCTTTTCTTTTGTTTAAGGGTGTTGTTTCACACGCACTCACAAAGACCGAACACCTTAGGGAGTGTTCGGCGTCGCGAGTTTTGGCACTATATGCATCAGCTCCGAATCATGTCTTTGGTCAAATGTTGGGTTGCCCGGCTCCTGAGTTCGGCTACCTTACGTTCCGCTTTATCGGCTAAGGTAGCACCAGGAGAACTACTGCGATTGTGCCCCGGTTTGGCCGGGCGAGCACCTCAGTAGAGAAAGCCGAAAACTGACTGTCATGATGTAGCGTGAGACTGGTCGCCACTCGATGACTTATAGGAATTTATCGAATTCCTCCATTTTGACGAGGGGCCACTTCCCGGTCAGGCACGTATGCACCCCAAATTCGGGTAAACGCAGTCGCCACTAAGGGCTACCTAAAGAGTCCCACTGTCAAGCTCCTATGGCTAAGTGAAAGTGTTAAAGCATTATAGTCCGGTTGCCTAGCCCGCGGCGCTATCACCTCCTTTGTAGGACCAAGACGTTGGGTTAAGTATGAAAATGCGTCTTCTGCGCGCACCCCCGCACTATGTGCGTGGGGGCTGAAGCCAACGACTGCAATCTTTCAGAATTTATATATTTAAACGGCCGCACAGGAGGTGTTCCTAATACTTGAAGGCACAAGTCTAAAAATATGCCCCTACAATTTATCAAAATACTGTTTCATGATTACATATGCTATCATAATATAGCATCCTTCGAGCACTACGTCTCTATTAGGCGAGCGCCTTCGAGGACTTCCTCAAAATAGTGCTCGGAAGGTATTCGGTTTTTATCCGAATCCCGGGACGCAACAACGGTGGGCTCCATATCTGCCCAGTATGTCTTGACACGGGCAAGAGCTAGCCGAGCGTCCTCTGTGCACGCTGACCTCTTCATAGCATCGTTACGTGGCACCACGTCGAGAAATTGCTGCACCAAGCTGAAATAACTCTTCGGCTTCGATCTCCCCGGACACAGATGATCCGTGACGTACTTCATGGCGAGTCCGGACAACCTATTCAGTTCGGCCCATTTGGCCAGGCGATCGTCCACTGCAAGTGGACGCTCTGGATTGATGAATTACGACCAGAAGAGATTCTCCACTTCATGACCCTTCTTATCTTGAAAGTGTTTGGTCGCATTAGCAGCACTAGCCGCCAAATCCAGATAGGTGTCCTCTACACTCCACGCTCGGTCCAACGGGGCAAACCTCGGGTCACAAAATTTTCTCCGCAGCAAGAAGGGCTTTCCATCCGCAATTAGTCCGGCTTGACGTAGCTCTTCCCTTGCCGCTCTCATTACAGAGCGGGCGTCCTTGGCGTCAGTAACAACCTTCTCTAAGCTCGTTTGCCTCGCCCGACCTTCTTCTTCAAGAAGCTTGCAACGGTCAGTAGCACCTTTTAACATTACGGCCATATCAGCCACCTCCTCCTTGCTTCGGCAATGGGCAGCCTATTCGGCTTTCAGCTCTTCAAGGGCTTTCACGGCAGCCGCATCGCTTTTTCTGGCTTGTTCCTTTGCTCGGGCGAGTTCAGCCCTAAGACCTTCCACGGCGGCCGCACCATCTGCGTCAAGCATACACACGGTAAGATATTGACATAAAGCCCCTCTTACTCACAATCGCCCAATGATTTCAATACCTTGAGCACCATCAAGCCGCTTGTTAACAAGCACGATGTCGGCTTCTGCCTCATCCAGTTGTCGCTTCAGTTCGGCAAATTCACGAGTCCGGCTTGACTCCGGACAATCAACCACCAACATATAAAGGTGCCACTTAAAGGACCTGGGATTAAGATCCTCTGCGTGCCGTGCATCTTTACGACGCACAGAGTCTCAGGGGCTACTATCTACACAGGGCGCACTTTATTTATGTGCAATTAACACAAATATACGTTATTTAAAACGTACCTCAAGGCCTGCCAGTAAACTCTTGACGGCCTCGTGCAGTCCGCTTTCTGCGGATGAAATCTTTTCAATCACCGTGCTCATTAACGCGCGATGCTCCTCTGAGACAGAGGCTCGCCCCAGCAGAATCTTTAGCTCCTCCGACCGAACACCAGATGGTGCCGGACTTGTCCCATATCCTTCCTCAAAGGCTGGACACGGAGAACCTCGGGGGGCTGCATGGCCGCCATCCGCCCCTAGCGGATCCGGAGAAATCCCCCGCGACGACACTTCAGCGTCGCCCGCCTTGCTAGGCGATACAGAAGGAGGAGGCGTTCCGCTCTCCATCATCTCCGGAAGAAGATCCCCCGAGGACGAGTTCTGCTGAGAAGGGCTGAGGTCCGAACTACAAAGTAAAGTTTCGGTTCAAACTTCTCAGATATAAATCAAGGATTTCTCTTAAAAGAATAACTCTTCTTCTACTTATGGCTCGCTGGAGAGCTGTTCCCTTTGAGGGTTTAGTTCGGCCGAGGGGCTCCCCGACGTCGGGCCCTCTGACAAGGATTCTTTCCCCCGCTTCGAAGCTATGGTTTCCGGGTCGTCAGAGGCGGCCCTTTTCTTTCCCTTAGGAGGGGAATTATCGATTCCCCCCTTCGGAATGGTCTCTTTCGAAGAGGCCACGGTCTCCTTGTCTGCCCCCTTATTTCCCTCCAAAGGCACTACCTCTAGCATCCTGACTAGCACAGGATCCAGCCTGGTTTCGGGAAGGGGAGCCGGACACCGGATCAGCTTCGCCTTCGCTATCCACTCCTGCTTAAAAGGAAAAGTGTTGTTAAAGAGCAAGTTAATTATGCAGATAGAAGGTCCGGGCGCAAGGTCACCTACTTGAGTATCCGGGCGATTGCGGCTTAAACCTGCATCCTCGGTCAAATCCGGACTCACTTCTTGTGATCCAAAGAACAGTTTATACATCTCCATAGGCGTCACGCCCATAAAATTCTGGAGAGTTCGCGGTCCCTCCGGATTGAATTCCCACAAGCGAAGGGGGCGACGTTGGCCGGGCAGTGTCCGGCGAATCAGCATTACTTGTGTCACCTTGACCAGGTTGAGGTCTCCCTTCAAGAGATCCTTAATGCGGCCCTGCAGCAGAGGAACGTCTTTGGGCAAGCCCCGATCTAACCCTGTGTTGATCCACGATGCTAACCGTGGTGGGGGACCCGAGCGAAAGGCCGGAGGCGCCACCCATGCGGTGCCCCGAGGAGCGGTGATGTAGAACCACTCCCATTGCCATAAGCCAAGCTCCTCTTGAAAAGCGCCCTCGGGCCATGGAGCGTCGGCATTTCTTTTTATAGCAGCACCTCCGCACTCAGCGTGGCGCCCCTCGATTATCTTCGGTTCTACTTTGAAGGTCTTGAGCCATAATCCGAAGTGAGGGGGAACACGGAGGAACGCTTCGCACACAACTATGAACGAGGAGATATGGAGGATGGACTCCGGAGCTAGGTCGTGGAATTCCAGCACATAATAAAACATCATCCCCATTACAAAGGGATCCATTGGGAAGCCTAATCCCCGAAGGAAGTGGGATATGAATACCACGCTCTCGCCGGGCCTAGGGCTAGGGATCACCTGTCCTTGAGCAGGCAGCCTATGCGGAATCTCACTGGTCAGGAATCTAGCTTCCCTCAACCTTGATACGTCCTCCTCCATAACAGAGGAGGGCATCCATTGGCCTTGGAGGTCGGAGCCGGACATTGTCGAAGATCCGGTGCGCCTGGAATCTGGAAGCCTAGGGTGTTGGAACTCGAGGCGACGGGCGAGCTTGTTTTGAGAATAGAAGCAGGGAACAGGGCCTTGGTCTCTTTATAAGAGGCAGAATACCAAGAGCCCTCCCTGTAACCGTCTTGGACTAGCCTTTAATTAAGGCAAGACGTGCTAACGGGCACGATTGGGTTATCCACGTCCGTATTAATGAGAATCCCGCTAAAAGGGGCACACGATCTCTGCTTTGACAAGACGTGCCAAGGAAGCCGCCTCGCTAAACGCGCCGAGGTGGAACGATGAAAATAATTTATATAGAAGGCTTGGTCGCAGTGTTATGACGCACTGCGGAATACGTCAGCAGATTTGATTTGTGTTAATATTATTCTCTATATGGCAATATGTGGAAACTTATTTTGCAGAGCCGGACACTATTTTTGGTGTTTATAATCTTCTTGAAGAACTTGGAGGAGGAACCCGCCTTGCAATGCCGAAGACAATCTGCGCGCCGGACTCGTCGTCATTGAAGCCTGGTTCAGGGGCTACTGAGGGAGTCCTGGATTAGGGGGTGTTCGGATAGCCGGACTATACCTTCAGCCGGACTCCAGGACTATGAAGATACAAGATTGAAGACTTCGTCCCGTGTCCGTAAGGATCTTTTCTTGGCGTGGAAGGCAAGCTAGGCGTGCGGATATTCAAGATCTCCTACCATTGTAACCGACTCTGTGTAACCCTAACCCTATCCGGTGTCTATATAAACCAGAGGGTTGTAGTCCGTAGGACAACCATCATCATACACAATCATACCATAGGCTAGCTTCTAGGGTTTAGCCTCCTTGATCTCGTGGTAGTTCCACTCTTGTATTACCCATATCATCAATATTAATCTAGCAGGAGTAGGGTTTTACCTCCACCGAGAGGGCCCGAACCTGGGTAAAATAAAGTGTCCCCTGTCTCCTGTTACCATCCGACCTTGACGCACAGTTCGGGACCCCCTACCCGAGATCCGCCGGTTTTGACACCGACAAGTAGGATGTAATTTCATTGCATAACTATTGACTTTCGTGCTTGCATGGGGAATCACAAACCTTAACACCAATATTCTTACTAAAGCATAATTACTCACCAACACGACTCACATATTACTATCATCATATCACAAAACTATTACAATGAATCAAGTTTATTTTGTCCAATGATCTTCATGAAAGTTTTATTATATCCCTCTTGAATATCTATCACTTTGGGACTAGTTTCATATGTTGCTTTTGATAGCTCAAACAAATCTAAGTGAAGAACTAAAGGCAATATGCCCTAGAGGCAATAATAAAGTTGTTATTTATATTTCCTTATATCATGATAAATGTTTATTATTCATGCTAGAATTGTATTAACCGGAAACTTAGTACATGTGTGAATACATAGACAAAACAGAGCGTCCCTAGTATGCCTCTACTTGACTAGCTCGTTAATCAAAGATGGTTAAGTTTCCTAAGTCTTTACATGTGTTGTCATTTGATGAACGAGATCACATTATTAGAGAATGATGTGATGGACAAGACCCATCCGTTAGCTTAGCATAATGATTGTTTAGTTTTATTGCTATTGCTTTCTTCATGACTTATACATGTTCCTGTGACTATGAGATTATGCAACTCCCGAATACCGGAGGAACACCTTGTGTGCAATCAAACGTCACAACGTAACTGGGTGATTATAAATATGCTCTACAGGTGTCTCCGATGGTGTTTGTTGAGTTGGCATAGATCGAGATTAGGATTTGTCACTTCATGTATCGGAGAGGTATCTCTGGGCCCTCTCGGTAATGCACATCACTATAAGCCTTGCAAGCAATGTGACTAATGAGTTAGTTGCGGGATGATGCATTATAGAACAAGTAAAGAGACTTGCCGGTAACGAGATTGAACTAGGTATGAGGATACCAATGATCGAATCTCGGGCAAGTAACATACCGATGACAAAGGGAATAACGTATGTTGTTATGCGGTTTGACCGATAAAGATCTTCGTAGAATATGTAGGAACCAATATGAGCATCCAGGTTCCGCTGTTGGTTATTGATCGGAGATGTGTCCCGGTCATGTCTACATAGTTCTCGAACCCGTAGGGTCCGCACGCTTAACGTTCGATGATTTGTATTATATGAGTTATGTGATTTGGTGACCGAATATTGTTCGGAGTCCCGGATGAGATCACGTACATGATGAGGAGTCTCGAAATGGTCGAGAGGTAAAGATTCATATACAGGACGATAGTATTCGGACACCGGAAGTGTTCTGGGGGTACCGGGTACATATCCGGTCACCGGAAGGGGTTCTGGGCACCCCCCGGCAAAGATATGGGCCTTATTGGGCCTAGGGTGGGACAGACCAGCCCCTTGTGGGCTGGTGCGCCCCCATATGGGCTGATCTGAGTGGAGAAAGGAAAAGGGGAGGATGAAAGGAAATAAAGGGAATAGGATTCCCCCTTACTTTCCCCTCTCCCCTCTTTCCTTCCCCCCTCCGGAGATAAGGAAAGGGGGAGGCCGAATTGGAGGAGGCCCCCAAGTAGGAATGTAGGATTCCTCCTACTTGGGGCGCCCCATGGCTGTCCCCTCCCCCTCCCACCTATATATATGTGGGGAGGGGGCGCCTAGAACAAACAACAAACATTGTTAGCCGTGTGCGGCGCCCCCCTCCATAGTTTACGCCTCCGGTCATATTCACGTAGTGCTTAGGCGAAGCCCTGCGCAGATCACTTCACCATCACCGTCACCACACCGTCGTGCTGACGAAACTCTCCCTCGACCCTCTGCTGGATCAAGAGTTCGAGGGACGTCATCGACCTGAACGTGTGCTAAACTCGGAGGTGCCGTACGTTCGGTGCTTGATCGGTTGGATCACGAAGACGTTTGACTACATCAACCACGTTAAGCTAACGCTTCCGCTTTCGGTCTACGAGGGTACATGGACACACTCTCCCCCTCTCGTTGCTATGCATCTCCTAGATAGATCTTGCGTGATCGTAGGAAATTTTTTGAAATTGCATGCTACGTTCCCCAACAATGGCATCCGAGCCAGGTCTATGCGTAGATGTTATATGCACGAGTAGAACACAAAGAGTTGTGTGCAATAATAGTCATACTGCTTACCAGCATGTCATACTTTGATTCGGCGGTATTGTTGGATGAAGCGGCTCAGACCGACATTACGCGTACGCTTACGCGAGACTGGTTCTACCGATGTGCTTCGCACACAGGTGGCTAGTGGGTGTCTATTTCTCCAACTTTAGTTGAATCGAGTGTGACTACGCCCGGTCTTTGTTGAAGGTTAAAACAACAAACTTGACGGAAAATCTTTGTGGTTTTGATGTGTAGGTAATAACGGTTCTTGCTAAGCCCGTAGCAGCCACGTAAAACTTGCAACAACAAAGTAGAGGACGTCTAACTTGTTTTTGCAGGGCATGTTGTGATGTGATATGGTCAAGATGTGATTATGTAAATTGTTGTATGAGATGATCATGTTTTGTAACACAGTTATCGACAACTGGCAGGAGCCATATGGTTGTCGCTTTATTGTATGAAATGCAATCACCATGTAATTGATTTACTTTATCACTAAGCGATAGTGATAGTCATAGAAGCAATAGTTCGCGAGACGACAAAGATGCTTCGACGGAGATCAAGGTGCCAAGCCGGTGACGATGGCGATCATGACGGTGCTTTGGATATGGAGATCAAAGGCACAAGATGATGATGGCCATATCATATCACTTATAATGATTGCATGTGATGTTTATCCTTTATGCATCTTATTTTGGTTAGTACGACGGTAGCATTATAAGATGATCTCTCACTAAATTTCAAGGTACAAGTGTTCTCCCTGAGTATGCACCATTGCTACAGTTCGTCGTGCCGAGACACCACGTAATGATCGGGTGTGATAAGCTCTACGTTCACATACAACGGGTGCAAGCCAGTTTTGCACACGCAGAATACTCGGGTTAAACTTGACGAGCCTAGCATCATATGCAGATATGGCCTGGGAACACTGAGACCGAAAGGTCGAGCGTGAATCATATAGTAGATATGATCAACATAGTGATGTTCACCATTGAAAACTACTCCATCTCACGTGATGATCGGACATGGTTTAGTTGATATGGATCACGTGAACACTTAGATGATTAGAGGGATGTCTATCTAAGTGGGAGTTCTTAAGTAATATGATTAATTGAACTTTAATTTATCATGAACTTAGTCCTAAGAGTATTTGCATAACTATGCTGTAGATCAATAGCTCGCAATATAGCTCCCTGTTTATTTTTGATATGATCCTAGAGAAAAACTATGTTGAAAGATGATGGTAGCAATGACGCGGACTAGGTCCGTAATGTAACGCCCGGATAATCATGCTATAGTAATCCCACGCTAATCATGCCATGACACCTCGGTTACTGTTGCTAACCTCGCAATGATTCGAAACCGCGTCAAAATTCAAATTCAAATTAATGTCAAACGGCAAAAGTTTTCAAAATATTAAACTAAAATGTTCGGAGTGTGCAGTAAAATGCCTAGGTAATTATATTGCAACAAACCCCACTTTTATAAATTTTTTTAATACTCTAAAATAAATAAAACATAAAATGGGAAAAGAATAAAAACAGAAAAACAAAACTAGTAAAAAGAAAACTCCCGGCTCCCCAAGAGCCTTGGCCCACTGGCCCAGCTGCTGGCCGGCCCAACCGGCCCCTCTCCCACTCCCCATAACCCCCACTTCCCCCCGGTCAAACCCTAACCTACCCCACTCCCCACTCGCTCTCCCCCACCCCTCGCTCTCGATCTGGATCGGGAGGAGCCCGATCCCCTTCTCCCTCGCTCGGCGCCCGACGCCGTCGCTCGTCGCCGCCAGGACACCTCGTCGCCTCCCCGTCTCCTCCCCACGCTGGATGTTATGCTACTGGATATAATAATTCGATCTAGAGAAACAAGAAGGGGAAGGAGATCTGGGTACAGAGATGGGAGTAGGGGAAAGGGGAAAGCGTGTTGCTTCTGCTAATCGGCTGCCTTTCCCGTCTCCCCCTGCTGCTCTTTATCCCTCGCTGTCGTGATGCCGCACTGGGTTCCTCCTGCCCTCCAGGCCCTGTCCAGCAGGCGTGAGCGGCGATAGGCCTTGGGCCTCCTTCCTGGGTTGGGCCGTGGCATAACATTCCCCATCCCTTGAGGAGCGGCTTGCCCCCAAGCCGTCGAAGGGAGAATCTGCTGCAGAGCGAATGCGTCTTCCCAGGAGTCATGGGTGTCGGGGCGATCACGCCAGCATACCTTGAGCCGGGGCTTCACTGAACCACCACGCTGAATGAGCTTCATCTGCAAGATCGTCGCTGGCTGCAGCAGCGACAGGTTGCGCGGCGCCACCATGCTCATGTCTGGCTCGACGGAGAACTTGGGAGGGACTTGCTTCTTGAGCTGGGAGACGTGGATCACATCGTGGATCCTGGAATTCGCAGGAAGAGCCAGCTTGTAGGAGACAGCGCCGACACGCTGCAGAACTTGGTACGGCCCGTAGAACTTCAAGGCAAGCTTTTGATTGCGCCGGGCAGCCAAGGAGTTTTGAAGGTAGGGCTGGACCTTGAGAAAAACCTGATCACTCACTTGGAAGGAGCGTTCTGTGTGATGCTTGTCCGCTTGCCGCTTCATCATTGCTTGAGCCCGCGTGAGGTGTTGGCGAAGCAGTTCACGAATCGCGTTGCGATCGGCCACCAAGTCCTGGAGTTCCGTCGTTGATGCTAGAGCGGAGATGCCAAATGGTCGAGGCTGGTATCCATACAGAGCCTCAAACGGGGTGCATCCAGCCGCTGTATGATAGGACGTGTTGTACGAATGCTCCGCTGATGCTAACCATTTGGACCACTGATTTGGGGTGTCGTGAATGGAGCAGCGAAGGAAGGCTTCTAAGCACTGGTTCAGCCTCTCTGTTTGTCCATCTGTCTCGGGATGGCGTGCTGAGCTCATATTGAGGATGGTATCCGACAAGCGAAACAACTCTTGCCAGAAGGCGCTTGTGAAGACTGGATCTTTGTCCGAAATGATCCGGGATGGCATGCCATGGAGTCTGTAGATCTGATCGAAGAATACCAGGGCCACCTGACGAGCGGTGTAGGGATGCTTGAGCGGCAGAAAATGGGCAAATTTGGTCAGCTTGTCGATGATAACCAGGATCACCTCGAAGCCATTGGACTTGGGTAGACCTTCCACAAAATCCCAACTGATGGTGTGCCATGGGTGAGGTGGAATCTCATGAGGTTGAAGAAGCCCTGGTTGACGGCAGTGCTCCGGTTTGGCTCGTTGACATATATCACAGCTCTGCACAAACTCAGTAATGTCACGCTTCATCTTGGGCCAAGCAAACAGCTTCTTGACTCGCTGATAGGTTGCCAGCACCCCCGAGTGCCCTCCAATTGCAGTTGAGTGGAGAGACCGCATGATGTGTTGTTGGGCCAATGGGTTGTGGCCAACCTAGATCTTTCCTTTGTAACATAGCACACCTTTCTCCAGAGAGTACCCATTATCGTTGCGCCCTAAAACAGAGAGCTCAGTCAAGAGCTGCTTGGAACTGGCGTCTTCTTCGTAGCCGGTCACCAATGTTTCCAACCACGCCGGCACTACGAAAGAAATGGCGAGCATGGCTTGGTGATGGTCACGCCGCGAAAGAGCATCTGCGGCGGCATTAGCGATGCCTCGTTTGTACTGGATGGTGTGCTCCAGTCCCATTAGCTTCACAAAGGCCTTGTGCTGGATGCCGGTGTTCAGCCGTTGGTCGGACAAGTGCAGGAGGGCTTGCTGGTCCATGCGGATAGTGAAGCGTTGGTGCTACAGGTACGGTCGCCACTTCTCCACGACCATAAGAATAGCCAGACATTCTTTTTCATATGTGCTTAGTGCCTGGTGTCGGTGTCAAAATCGGCGGATCTCGGGTAGGGGGTCCCGATCTGTGTGTCAAGGTCGGATGGTAACAGGAGACAAGGGACACTTTATTTTACCCAGGTTCGGGCCCTCTCGATGGAGGTAAAACCCTACTCCTGCTAGATTAATATTGATGATATGGGTAGTACAAGAGTAGATCTACCACGAGATCAAGGAGGCTAAACCCTAGAAGCTAGCCTATGGGTATGATGATGGTTATGATGTGTTCGTCCTACGGACTACAACCCTCCGGTTTATATAGGCACCGGATAGGGCTAGGGTTACACAGAGTCGGTTACATTGGTAGGAGATCTTGAATATCCGCACGCCTAGCTTGCCTTCCACGCCAAGGAAAGAACCTTCCGGACACGGGATGAAGTCTTCAATCTTGTATCTTCATAGTCCTGGAGTCCGGCTGAAGATATAGTTCGGCTATCCGAACACCCCCTAATCCAGGACTCCCTCAGTAGCCCCTGAACCAGACTTCAATGACGACGAGTCCGGCACGCAAATTGTCTTCGGCATTGCAAGGCGGGTTCCTCCTCCAAATTCTTCAAGAAGATAATAAACACCAAAAAATAGTGTCCGGCTCTGCAAAACAAGTTTCCACGTATTGCCATATAGAGAATAATACAAACACAAATCAAATCTGCCAACGTATTCCGCAGTGCGTCATAACACTGCGACCAAGCCTTCTGTATGGATTATTTTTTGTTGTTCCACCGCAGCACGTTCAACGAGGCGGTTTCCTTGGCACGTCTTGTCGAAGCAGAGATCGTGTGCCCCCTTTAACGGGATTCTCATTAATACGGACGTGGGTAACCCAACCGCGCCATTTACCACGGCGTGTGAGCGGCAAGCGAGTTTTATTAGGTAGGTGGGGACGCATAATGGCATCAGCCTATATAAGGGGATAAAGATCCACCTCTTTCACCTACGCCTTCTTCTTCCTTTGCCCATCCATCTCCTGCGCACTCAAGCTCCAACGCCCGAGTTCGCTCTTTCTTCCCCAACCTGCTCCAGCGATATCCGGAGTGGGTCGCAAGTGGATGGCTTCCTCCATTACGGAGGGTCAAATCAAAAAGCTTAGGAAGGCCGGATATCTGTCCAAGGACATCCCGCACCGGCTTCCCACGGCGGGGCAGCTTCTTCCCACCCCAAGGCCCCATGAGAGGGTAGTTTTTCTCCCCCATTTCCTCCGCGGACTGGGTTTTCCACTTCACCCTTTTGTCCGGGGGCTCATGTTCTACTACGGCCTGGACTTCCACGATCTGGCCCCGAACTTTATCCTCAATATCTCGGCGTTTATCATCGTGTGTGAGGCCTTTCTCCGCATCCGCCCCCACTTCAGCCTCTGGCTCCAGACCTTCAACGTCAAGCCCAAGGTGGTGTCCGGCACCCAGGCGGAGTGCGGAGGTGCTATGGCCGGCAAAATGGCCAACACACTCTGGTTCGATGGCTCCTTTGTGGAGTCCTTAAAGGGGTGGCAGGCAGGGTGGTTTTACATCACCGAGCCACGCGACTCGAAATGGGTCGCGGACCCTGAGTTCCGATCCGGACCCCCCACGCGGCTCATGTCCTGGAAAGAGACGGGCCAATCGTGGGGCAACGAAGAAGAAGTGACCGGACTACAAACTTGCATCCGGTCCCTGATGGACAAGCCCATCCGGCATGTCAACATCATCCAGGTCATGCTCGTTCGTCGGATCCTCCCGTGCCAAGAACGGGAGTTCACTTTGTGGGAATTCGACCCGGCGCAGCACCAAACCCTCAATAGGCTCTTCGACACGATGTATGAAGACGTCTGGAAGGTGCTAACCAAAGGCGCCGAGTGCCCCACATCCGCTTCCGAGGACCGCGGATACAGCTCGCAGCGCAACGCTGGCGAGGTAGGCTATTTATACCTTTCACAGGTTCGTTAAGCTTTTCTACATAGATTAACTCTATGTGGGATCTAAGAACTCCCTTTGCCTTTGACAGGCGTGGCTGAAGATAGCCGGACCAATCAACTGTCCGGCTCCTCTGCCCAAAGACCCAGCCCCAGCTCTCTTAGAGAAGCTGCTGGCTCCGACGCCCTATGTGGTGCCGGAGAAGAAGGTCAAGAAGAAGAAGACCACCGGGACTCGAAAGAGTGCCCGCAATGTGGTGGTGTCGAGCTCGTCATCTGGCGAGTCTGCGACGCCCTCCTCTCGTGAAAACGAGGAGGAGGAACAAGGAAGCTCTCCCCCTCCATCGAGGGGAGCGAAAAAGAGGAAGGCCGCCCCAACAGGGGAGGCCGAGGGGTCGAGGAAAAGGAAGACCCCTCCGCCGGACTACTCCCCCAACGCCGAAGAGGGCGGAAAGGAGTGGCCGGACAGAACCAAGCGTCCGGCGACATCGTAAGTATTGACATACCAGAATGACTCATAGTATCTTCAAGTGCACAACTTAATCTAATGTCGAATGCTATTTGCGCAGCCCGCCCCGAGCCGCACTCGATGATTCATCGAGCGGCTCCCTGGATTCGTCGGACATGAACTCTGTCCCGCCCGCAGTCTCCCCCAGCGGGGCGGACGACGCCAAAGCGGCGTCTCGCCGAACAGGGCAGGAGGAGGTGGTCCTGGAGGAGCCGCAAGGCAATCCTCAGGACCCCAGGAGTAAAGGGGATGAAACCCCCCAGGGCTCCCAGTCCGGCTTTGTGCCGTACACCGCGCCGGACTCAACTGTCCTGGCTCACGGTGGGCGAACTCCTTCCAAGAGGAGTAAGCCGTCTGAGCCGGCGACCTCTGTCCAACCAGAGGCGCCGGATAGTCTGTTGGAGGCGCTTGAAGGCGCCGCCATCGACGAGGAGCACCGTACTGTTGTGAGTGCGGTGGTCCAAAGGGTTCAGTCCGCCAAGAGCGGACTGAATGAAGCTTGCGCTAGCCTTCTAACAGGCTTCCAGGTAAGCAAAAAATATGCTAAATTCATTACCGCATAGACAGTAGCCCCTGATGCTCTGTTCGGTGTTCGGAAAGAAAAGCCGAATAGAGGATCCAACAATTTTCGCAGGAGTCTAATAAAAAGTCTAATATGCGTATGCAGGCTTCCCTGCTGTCCACCGCCGCACTGACTGCGCCGGTGGAAGTCCTGAAAAAGGACCTCGAGCGGTCCGAGCAAGAGCTCGGCCATGCCAAAAGGCAGCTCGTGGAAAAGGAAGGTAAGAAATACCCCTTAGAGAAAGAAAAAAAAGAAAGAAAAAAAAGTGGTGCCTATAGAGAGGCTTGATTGCAAAAAGAAATAACAGGATTGTACTGCTTATTGTAGGGGCCACAACCGAGGTGGCAACCCTGAAGCAGGCGCTGACTGAGGCCAAGAAGAAAACGGCCGAGGAGCGCGCCGAGCGAGAAAAGCTTGGGGTCCAAGTCGGCGAGGTGCAGCAGAGCTGCAAGCTCTCATGAAGAAACATGAGGGTTTGGAGCTTGAGGCAAAAACGCAAGCATCCGATCTCGCGTCGGCTGTTGAGACCACCAAGAGTGCCAAGGCCGAAGCCCAAAAGGCCCTCCAAGAGTTGGAGGATGTGAAAAAGATAGCAACGGGTAAGGCATTCTTAATGCAAAGTAGGAATATAAAGGTGAAATACCTATTACTTACCCAAATCCGGAGTTCTCCAGGGGCGTTCTTCGATCTTCCCCGCAGCGCATCCGACGCCGCTGCATTCTACCGAGCTGAAGAGGACAGCTCGACGGAGAGTGTGTTCTGGTCTCAGTATTCTGAGGCCGGACACCCTTTGCCCTTAAGCGATCAGCTGAAGCAGCTGGCCGAGCTCCACAAGGCGGCCGAACAGGCCATGAAGGGCTTACTAGTTCGGCTGTGGCCTGGAGAGGCCCTGCCTGGGAGCTACTTCGGGCTGGTGCGGCGGCTGGTGGAGGCCTGTCCACGGCTTGAGGTCATCAAGCGCTCCGTCTGCATAGAAGGTGCCCGGAGGGCCCTTGCCCGTGTAAGGGTACACTGGGGCAAGCTGGACGGAGAGAAGCTGGTGAAGGACGGGCCGCCGCAGGGGAAGGAGCATCGCAAGCCCGAGAACTACTACAAGGAAGTTCTCGCTGGAGCTCGCCTTGTCGCGGATGAGTGTGCCAAAGATGTAATATTTCAATGAACTCGCTCGTTTGTATCCTGTGCGCTGAAAAGTTGTTCATATGCGCTTAAGCAATGCTTTCTGAATTTAAAATATTATTTTCTGTGCGGCCGTTTATCAATAACTGAGAGATGGCGAGTCGTCGGCTTCCGCCCCCATGCAACTAGTGCTGGGGTGTTCGGGATAAACCTGAGGGCTCTTGTTCCCATAGTTGGGTCCTTCGAGGGAGGCGCTCAGCACAGCGAACCAGGCCATCGGACTATAATGCTTGAACACTCTCACTTAGCCATAGAACGTTATAATTTTAAATTTGGGCGAAGCCCCTAGTTCGGAAGGCCGAATTCGGGGCACTATCCACGCCTTTAGCCGGACTTAACCAGCTCTCCGCTCGAAGCGGCATAAGCCTTTAGGGACTCGAAAAACCTCTCGAACAGCGACCGGTCTCGCGCCTTATCATGACAGTCTGTTTTAGCTTTCTCCACTGAGGTGCTCACCCACATGATCTGGGGCACAATCGTAGTGGTTCTCCTAGTGCTACCTTAGCCGATAGAGCGGAACGTAAGGCACCAAAACATAGGAGCCGGGCAAACCCAACATATGACCAAAATCATGACTCGGAGCCGATGCATATAATGCTATAAGTTCGGGGTGCCGCACTTGTGAAAGTGGACGGACTTCTCACACCAGATAGAAGGGTAATAAAGCCCCTAGCGTGGTTTGCCGTACCATGGTGTACGGGTGCGATCATGTTATTTGAGTAAACATATGTATATTAAAAGAAGATAATGCAAAAAATAGATTAAAAGCTATGCATTATTTATGAGGAGGCTGTTTATTCAAGCCGAACGATACAAGTAGTGCAGAAAAAAAAATTAGACTATTTAACATGTCCTGACCAAGCGCAGGCCGCGGAATTTAGAAACATATATATCGCAAGAAATAGAGACCACCTGAGAGTTCCATGATGCGGCGTTGTTTTGTCTGCTTCCCTGGGTCGTGTATCGTCTGTGCGGCAGCGAGGCCGAACACTGTATCCAGAGTATGGAGTCCTGAAAGAAAAGAAGAACCCGGCAGCCCCTAGTACGTTTGACGCCGTATTGTTGGCATGCCGTTTTATCTGCCTCTTCCCCTATGCCCATGGAATTGTAAGGGCGTAATTGTGTACTCGAGGTACTAGCTCCGCTATGTAGCGATGGCTGGGGTTGGGGCCGTATTGCTACGCGTGCTCTGAACGTGCCAGTCGGTCTTGCTGCGGGTTATTTCGGACGCGTTTTGCTTTGTCCTGCTTTGTAGCGGCCGGACTCGAGAGCTGCCTTAACAGGCTGCTTTGTACCTCTGCTGCGAGGGCCGCCGTGTGTTCCTCCGTACGGATGGAGCGTTCGGTGTTTCCGCTGACCGTGATTACACCTCGAGGGCCTGGCATCTTGAGCTTGAGATATGCGTAGTGCGGCACCGCATTGAATTTAGCGAATGCGGTTCGTCCAAGCAGAGCATGATAGCCACTGCGGAACGAAACTATGTCGAAGATTAACTCTTCGCTTCGGAAGTTGTCCGGAGATCCGAAGACCACATCAAGTGTTATGGCGCCTATGCAATTGGCCTCTACACCTGGGATGATGCCTTTAAAGGTCGTCCTTGTGGGCTTGATCCTTGATGGATCTATGCCCATTTTCCGCACTGTATCCTGGTAGAGCAGGTTCAGGCTACTGCCGCCGTCCATGAGGACTCTTGTAAGGTGAAATCCGTCAATGATTGGGTCAAGAACCAATGCGGCGAAACCGCCGTGATGGATGCTAGTGGGGTGGTCCCTTCGATCGAAGATGATCGGGCAAGAGGACCATGGGTTGAACTTTGGGGCGACTGGCTCCATCGCGTATACGTCCCGTAGCGCATGCTTCCTCTCCCGCTTGGGAATATGAGTCGCGTATATCATGTTCACCATCCGCACTTGTGGGGGAAACCCCTTCTGTTCGTTGTTGTTTGGCGGCCTGGGCTCCTCTTTGTCATCGCTGTCTAGCCCCTTGTTTTTGTGTTCGGCTCTTAACTTGCCTGCCTGCTTGAACACCCAACAATCCCTGTTGGTGTGATTGGCTGGCCTTTCGGGGGTGCCGTGAATCTGGCACGAGCGGTCGAGTATTCGGTCCAAACTGGACGGGCCCTGGGTATTCTTTTTGAATGGCTTTTTCCGTTGACCGGATTTATGGCCTCTGAATCCGGCATTTACTGCCGTATCTTCATTGCTGTCGCTGCTGACGCGGCGTTTCTATTTATTCCGTCGCGACCTACCACTTTTGTCCTTGGTATCTGAATTACCTTGCTTCTTCGATAAGTTGTTGCTGCGAGCTAGCCAGCTATCTTCGCCCGCGCAAAAGCGGGTCATGAGTGTCGTGAGGGCTGCCATGGATTTCGGCTTTTCCTGTCCCAGGCGCCGGGTAAGCCACTCGTCACGGATGTTATGCTTGAAGGCTGCTAAGGCCTCTGCATCCGGACAATCGACTATATGATTTTTCTTTGTTAGGAACCGTGTCCAGAATTGTCTGGCCGATTCTTCTGGCTGCTGGATTATGTGGCTTAGGTCGTCGGCGTCCGGTGGCCGTACGTAGGTCCCCTGGAAGTTGTCGAGGAATGCGGCCTCCAGGTCCTCCCAAGAGCTGATCGAATCTGCGGGGAGGCTGTTAAGCCAGTGCCGGGCTGGTCCCTTAAGCTCAAGGGGTAAATATTTGATGGCGTGCAAATCATCGGCACGTGCCATGTGGATGTGGAGGAGATAGTCCTCAATCCATACTGTCGGATCTGTCGTACCATCGTACGACTCGATGTTGACGGGTTTAAAACCCTCTGGGATTCTATGATCCATTACTTCGTCTGTGAAGCATAGTGGGTGTGCGGCGCCCCTGTACTGGGCTATGTCTCGACGCAGTTCGGAGGAGCTGTTCCTGTTGTGTTCGGCCCGACCGGATTTATTGTGTCCAGAGTGAAAACTATCACGTGCCGTCGGGCGTCCGCGCGATCCATAGATCGATCTTGTTTGCCTTGCTTTGTCCTCCAGGATGTCTCGCAGGTCTGGTTCATGTTCCCGTGCCTTGGTAAAGCGGCTGCGGGGCATGGCTTGTTTGGATGTTCGACAGGCTTCTCTGTCGCGGCCACGAGGTGGCCGATCTACCATGTCTTGGGCTTCCTCCTCTGATTGGGGCAGCGGCCTGCGCTTAGGATAGTTTTTGTAGGGGCGTCCGAGCTCGTGCTCTTCGGCCGCAAGGACTTCAGTCCATCTATCAGCTAGCAAATCTTGATCAGCTCTAAGCTGTTGCTGCTTTTTCTTTAGGCTGTTCGCCGTGGCTAAAAGCCTGCGTTGAAAGCGCTTTTGTTCGGCGGGGTCTGATGGTACGATGAATTCATCGTCGCCGAGGCTTGCCTCCTCTTCGGAGGGAGGCATGTAGTTATCGTCCTCGACCTCTCGCTCTGCCGCTCTCTCATGAGGGCGGTCTTCTCCATCTTCCTGTGCCGAATCCTGTTGGTTTTGGTGTTCTTCGACGCTGTCCGGGGTAGTATTATCTCCCGTGCCGGAATCACCGTTTCTGCTGTGGCGGGATTTGGAGCGGCGCCGCTGACGTCGGCGTGTTGGAGGCTTTTTCGAAGTGCCATCCTCCGCTGTTCCATCGCCATCTCTATCTTTTGGAGCATCGACCATGTATATGTCGTATGACGAGGTGGCGGTCCAGCGCCCTACAGGTGCTGGTTCTTGCTCGTCTCCTCCTTCTTCGTCCATACCGTCGAAGTCTTCGAAGCCGAAGTCGAGCATGTCGGATATATCATCGACAGTGGCTATTAAGTGGGTGGTGGGTGGGCTTTGAATTTCTTCGTCGTCCGAATCCCAACCTCGCAGGCCATAGTTCGGCCCGAGCTCTCCTGACAAAGAGAGAAACTTGAGAGAATTCAGAATATCACCAAAAGGTGAATACTGAACGATGTCCGCGGCGGTGAACTCCATTACCGGCGCCCAATCTGATTCGATTGGCAGGGGCGCGGGAGGTTCGGAGTTCGGAGAAGAGTCCGGCTCCTTGGAGTCATGTGCCATGCGGAGTGCGGGGCTTGCGTTTGGCTCAATGGCTTTTAAGATCGCAGCCCCCGAGGTGACGTCCAACCGTTCATCCTCAAAGAACGCAGCGGGCTCCGAATCGAGGATCGGGGTCGGAGCGTATGCGGCCTCCAGGACACTGCTCGGAGGCAGAGCTATATCATGCCCCTCGAGATAGTGCGGCGCGCTTGGCTGTGGCTCGAATCCATCGAAGATCAAGTCTCCGCGGATATCTGCCGTGTAGTTTAGGCTTCCAAACCTGACTTGATGGCCAGGGGCGTAGCTCTCGATCTGCTCCAGATGACCAAGCGAGTTGGCCGGTAGAGCGAAGCCGCCGAAGACGAAGATCTGTCCGGGGAGAAAAGTCTCACCCTGGACCTCATCGTTGTTGATGATCAAAGGAGCCATCGGGCCTATAGGCGACGACACAGAGGAACTCTCAATGAAAGCACCAATGTCGGTGTCAAAACCGGCGGATCTCGGGTAGGGGGTCCCGATCTGTGCGTCAAGGTCGGATGGTAACAGGAGACAAGGGACACTTTATTTTACCCAGGTTCGGGCCCTCTCGATGGAGGTAAAACCCTACTCCTGCTAGATTAATATTGATGATATGGGTAGTACAAGAGTAGATCTACCACGAGATCAAGGAGGCTAAACCCTAGAAGCTAGCCTATGGGTATGATGATGGTTATGATGTGTTCGTCCTACGGACTACAACCCTCCGGTTTATATAGGCACCGGATAGGGTTAGGGTTACACAGAGTCGGTTACATTGGTAGGAGATCTTGAATATCCGCACGCCTAGCTTGCCTTCCACGCCAAGGAAAGAACCTTTCGGACACGGGATGAAGTCTTCAATCTTGTATCTTCATAGTCCTGGAGTCCGGCTGAAGATATAGTTCGGCTATCCGAACACCCCCTAATCCAGGACTCCCTCACCTGGTTTTTTGGGCAGAGGCCTTTGCTCAAATAAGCGACAGGGTGACCATGTTGCATGAGTACCGCGCCAATGCCATCCTTGCATGCGTCCGTCTCCAGGACGAAGGGTTGATGAAAATTAGGCACCGCTAACACAGGAGTTGCGATCATTGCTTCCTTTAGCAGCTGGAAGGCTGTCTCTGCCTGTGGTGTCCATTGAAACATAGTCCCTTTTTTCAGTAATTCTGTCAGCGGACGGCTAATCACCCATAGTGTTGGCTGAATTTCCTGTAGTACCCCGTAAGCCCTAGGAATCCACGAACTGCACGGACTGATGCTGGGGTAGGCCAGGATTGCACTGCTTCAACTTTTGCTGGGTCAGTGGCAACTCCTTCCTCACTGATGACATGTCCCAAGTACTCGATATTGTTTTGGGCAAATGCACATTTGGATCGCTTGATAACCAGCTCATTGTCACGAAGGAGCTGCAGCACTTCGCGCAGACGACGGACGTGCTCCTCCAAGGTGGCAGTATGGACCAATATGTCATCCATGAATGCCAACACACCATGCCGGAGCAGGGGTTCCAAAACCTTATGAATCATCCCTTGAAATGAGCCAGGAGCGCGAGACAGCCCAAACGGCATTACTAGGAACTCATACAACCCTTGATGCGTGCGAAAAGCTGTTTTGAACACATCTTCGTCTGCGACCCTGATCTGGTGGTAACCGGAGAGCAGGTCTAACTTGGTGAACCACTTGGCACCTGCAATCTCATCGAGCAGTTCATCCACCACAGGCATGGGATGTCTATTCTTAACTATGATCGCGTTCAGCTGTCGATAGTCGACACAGAAATGCCATGAGCCATCTTTCTTGCGAACAAGCAAGACTGGAGCAGCAAAGGGGCTTGTACTGGGGCGGATAATCCCTGCTCGAAGCATCTCTTTGATCTATCGCTCGATCTCATCCTTTTGTTGGGGGGTATACCGATACGGCCGTGCACTGACCGGCTGTGCTCCCGGAACCAATGGAATGGTATGATCATCGGCTCGGTGTGGGGGGAGTGTGGAAGGCACACTGAAACGGTCCTCAAACTCCTGTAACAGCGACTGCACCTCTAGGGGAACGGGCTCATCTGTCTTCGATACCTGGATAGCTACCAGGTCCCTCTCCTGATGAATGTGCTTGATCTGCACTGCCTGTTGAATTGCACCACGAAGCAACAACCCTTTCAGCTTGCCTATAGAGATTGGTTTGCATTTGCTTGGTGTGGACCGAATCCCTTTGAGTGTAATCCGTTGCCCTTCATGTGTGAACCGCATCCACTTCTTGTGCCAGTGGACCCACATAGGGCTATGATTCTCGATCCAATCAGCCCCAACAATGAGATCATAGCATCCCAGAGAAAGAACTTTCATGTCCTGGCAGAAGGTGTGACCCTGTGTCCACCATGATAGTTGAGGCACCATCGTCGAGCTTGTCAAGGTGTCTCCACCGGCAACTACATAAGAAGCCGACGACATAGGTTGAGTGGGTAATTGCAGCTCTTCTGTCAGTTGGGCATCCACAAACGAACAATTCGCCCCTGAATCAATCAGAACGAGAACGCCGCGCTTGCCGATCATGCCATGCAAGCGCATCGTCCGGCGTTTGGCCGGTGGTGTCGGTGAGCGGGCATTGGCAAGCAACATAACTTCCTCTTTCGAGCTGGAATCTGACATATGCTGAGGATCAGGGGGGTCGTCCAACTGCAAAACCTCCAGTAACTCCTCCATGATATGCAGAGGTACTTTGTCGGGGCACTTGTGGCCTCTCGCCCATGGTTCGCCGCATTTGAAGCACAAGCTCTTGGCCTTGCGATATGCACGTAGGGCCTCCAGTTTCTCTGCTACTTTCCTGGTATCATCTGGCTACTTGCCCTTCTCTATATTGGACTGCTTGTTTCCTGAACGCTGACTGTATTTCGAGTTCCCACCAGACTTGACGCTCTCCAATTCTGCTTCCTGCAACAAGGCCAAACAGCTAGCAGTATCCACGTCCTCAGGTTGATGCAAAATAACAGCAATACGAATTTCAGAACGTAGACCTGCTACATATCTTTCAACAAAGAAAACTTCACTAGAATGAGGATCTGCTAACAGAATTTGGTGGCGGAGATTGTCAAATTTGGTGGTGTAATCATCTACAGACCCTGACTGACTAAGCAACAACAATTGACGCATGTGAAACTTGTGCCTATTCCTCCCCCATTTCTCCTGTACTGTAGTGCGCAATTCGTGCCAGTGCACAAATTGCCAGCGTTTCTGGGCCATCTTGAGCCACAACGCCGTGTTCCCAACACAATTGAGAGAAGCAAATTTAACTTTCATGTGCTCGGAAACCCCATATATCTCAAAATATAGTTCACAATTGTCCAACCACACCTGGTGATCTTCCCCATCGAACTTGGGAAAATCCATTTTGGGCGTGCTGCCCATGTGCGGACGAAGGGAATGATGTGAAGGTGCAAATAGGGGCATACCGTTGCCCGAAGGCAGATCAGGGAATCGAGGATCTCCCAGAACTGACCCCCGTGGTTGGTGATGCCCGCCGTGCCCATTTGGGCGGTCCTCGCCTTGCGTGTGCACCACCACGGACGGTGGTGTCAGGCTCGCCGCAGCCGGACCTTGGGGCCGCGCCGGAGGTGTCTCGAGCGCCTCCAGTCGGGCTGTCGCGTCCTCGGCATGGAGCTGGAGAAGCGCCGCGGTCTCGGAGAGGCTCTTGGTCGTGTAGTCCATGGATTTCATCCACGCCGCCATGCCCTTCAGCTGCTCGGCGATGTCGGCGAGCTTGGTGTTGGTCTCCGTGTTCTGTTGCTCCACCGACCCCATCGCCGCCGAGATCTGTTGCTCCACCGCCGACGGGCCACACTTCTTCGGCGCCAGCTCCGACTCCCGATCGTCCAACCAGATCAGCGGTTCCTGCCGAGCGATTGGAATTACAACGGTGGACGAATCCTCCGCTTACCGCACTACGGACTGATGGATCGCGCGTCACCGCGATGAATCGAACGACATCTGATACCAATTGTTATGCTCCTGGATACAATAATTCGATCTAGAGATACAAGAAGGGGAAGGAGATCTGGGTACAGAGATGGGAGGAGGGGAAAGGGGAAAGCGTGTTGCTTCTGCTAATCGGCTGCCTTTCCCGTCTCCCCCTGCCGCTCTTTATCTCTCGCTGCCGTGATGCCGCACTGGGTTCCTCCTGCCCTCCAGGCCCGGTCCAGCAGGCACGAGCGGCGACAGGCCTTGGGCCTCCTTCCTGGGTTGGGCCGTGGCATAACACTGGACCTCCTCATCCTCCTTCCCAAGTCGCTCCCCGCGCCCCGTTGCCTAGTTCCCTACGAACCCGATGTAAGCGCGCCCTTCCCCCTCTCTCTCGCGCGCGCGACCTCAATCTCGCCGCACCCGCGCACCGCGCGTGCCCTCGCCACCTCCCCTGCTCACCACGCCGACCACCCGTGCCGCCAGTGCGCTGCGCGCGCCCCGTGCGCCCGCGCCGTGGCCGGCCCCCTCGCCTACCAGCGCGTCGCGAGCGCCGCGCCTCGCACCGCCGAGCTCCGCTGCAGACCCGCCGCTCCCTGCCGCGCTCCGCCCCTGGCCTCGCTGTCCTGCTATGGTGGCCGCGCCTCGCGCCACCGCGTCACCTCGCCGCTGACCCCGCATCGCCGCTGCTCCGCCCGGCACCCGCCCGTGCAGCGCCTCTGCCTCTAGCCGCGGCCAAGCCCGCGGCCTCAACTGCCTCGCCGCCCCTCCCCTGCTGCTGCCGCGGCTTCACCCGCAGCCTACCACCCGCGCTCGCCGTCGTTGCCGCGCCAAGCCGCACATCGCCGCCCCGCAGTCGCCGCCCACTGCTGCAGTCGCGCCCTCAACCGCCCGCGCCTTCTCCGGCAGCTCCTCTGGCCGCCGCCACAGACCACCAGGCCGCGCCGGCGTCGCTCCTCGCCTGATGCCGGCTCGCGGCGCCCGCTGGTCGTGGCCAGTTGCGCCCCTCCCGCTCGCCGTAACGGGCGCCCACACACCCGCACCCCTCGCCCGATGCCCGCACTCGCATCCGCCCCATTGGGTCACAGACAGGTGGGCCTAGCCCCAGAATGATATATAAAAAAAGAGAATTAAAATAATAATAATAAAAATATAAAAATATAATTAATTAAAGAAATAATTAACTTAATTAATTTGATTAATTAAACTAATTAATAATTAAACTAATTAAACATTAGTTATCTAATTAACCTGGTTAGTTAATTAGCTAATTAATTAGTATGACAATGGGGCCCACCCCCTAATTAATAATAATTAGGCTAATTAAAAATGTTTAATTAAAATGTGCCTTTGACCAGTGGGACCCACTGGTCAGGATTGACCAGTCAACCCTGTTGACTGCTGACATCAGCATGACCTCATGCTGATGTCATAAATCCATTTTCGAATTAATTTAAATAATTAATTAAATTCCAGAAATTAATAAAATCTTTAGAAAATTATATCTTTTAATCCGTAACTCGGATTAAATTATTTTCAACATGAAAGTTGCTCAGAACGACTAGACGAACCCGGATACGCAGCCTGTTCGTCCGCCACGCATCCCTAACCTATCGAACTCGCAACTTTTCCCCTTCGGCTCCTCTGCCCGAAAACGCGAAACACCGGGGATACTTTCCCGGATGTTTCCCCCCTTCATCAGTATCACCTCATACCGCGTTAGGGCACCCCTAGCACCGATACTTGTCATATCATGCATCGCTATGCATCTGTTTGCTTAAATATTTATTGTTTCTTCCCCCTCTTCTCTCGCTAGACATCGAGACCGACGCCGCTGCTACCCAGTACGACTACGGAGTTGACGACCCCTCTCTCTTGCTAGAGCAACCAGGCAAGCCCCCCCCCCCTTGATCACCAGATATCGCCTACTCTACTCTCTACTGCTTGCATTAGATTAGTGTAACATGTTACTGCTTCTCGTTATCCTATCCTAATGCATAGCCTGTCCTTGCTACTACTGTTGTTACCTTTACCTGTAATCCTACATGCCTAGTATAGGATGCTAGTATTCCATCTATGGCCCTACATTCTTGTCCGTCTGCCATGCTATACTATCGGGCCGTGATCACTCGGGAGGTGATCACGGGTATATACTATACTTTATACATGATACATGTGGTGACCAAAGACGGGTCGGCTCGTAGGAGTACTCGTGAGTGGATCTTTGTGGCGGAGCGACAGGGCAGGTTGGGATCACCTAGGAGAGAGGTGGGCCTGGCCCTGTTCAGCGTTCGCGGATACTTAACATGCTTAACGAGATCTTGGTATTTGATCTGAGTCTGGCTACTGGCCTATATGCACTAACCAACTACGCGGGGACAGATTTGGGCACTCGACGTCGTGGTATCAGCCGAAGCCTTTGTGACATCAGCGACTGAGTGGCGCGTGCCGGATTGGACTGGAACGCCTGCTAGGCTAGGTCTGCTTCCGGCCGCGTTCGCAATGTGCAGGTGTGCTAAGGGCGATGGGCCCAGACCCCTGTGCACTTAGGTTTAGACCGGCGTGCTGACCTCTCTGTTGTGCCTAGGTGGGGCTGCGACCTGTTGATCTTCCGAGGTCGGGCATGACCCAGGAAAGTGTGTCCGGCCAAATGGGATCAAGCATGTTGGGTTATGTGGTGCACCCCTGCAGGGAAGTTAATCTATTCGAATAGCCGTGATCTTCGGTAATAGGACGACTTGGAGTTGTACCTTGACCTTATGACAACTAGAACCAGATACACACCCTTTCAAGTGCCAGATACAACCCGGTGATCGCTCTCTAATAGGGCATCGAGGAGGGGATTGCTGGGTAGGATTATGCTATGCGATGCTACTTGGAGGACTTCAGTCTACTCTCTTCTATATGCTGCAAGACAGAGGCTGCCAGAAGCGTAGTCTTCGACAGGATTAGCTATCCCCCTTTTATTCTGGCATTCTGCAGTTCAGTCCACTGATATGGCCCTTTACACATATATCCATGCATATGTAGTGTAGCTCCTTGCTTGCGAGTACTTTGGATGAGTACTCACAGTTGCCATGTTCCCCCTTTTCCCCATTTCTCTACCCGATTGCTGCGACCAGACGATGGAGTCCAGGATCCAGACGCCACCGTCGACGACGACTCCTACTACACTGGAGGTGCCTACTACTACGTGCAGCCTGCTGACGATGACCAGGAGTAGTTAGGAGGATCCCAGGCAGGAGGCATGCGCCTCGTTTGATCTGTATCCCTGTTTGTGCTACGCATCTTGGCAACTTGTTTAACTTATGTTTGTACTCAGATATTGTTGCTTCCGCTGACTCGTCTATGATCGAGCACTTGTATTCGAGCCCTCGAGGCCCCTGGCTTGTATTATGATGCTTGTATGACTTATTTATGTTTTAGAGTTGTGTTGTGATATCTTCCCGTGAGTCCCTGATCTTGATCGTACACATTTGCGTGCATGATTAGTGTACGATTGAATCGGGGGCGTCACAAGTTGGTATCAAAGTCGACTGCCTGTAGGAATCCCCCTTCCACACTCCTTGGCCGAAGTCGAGTCTAGACATTGCAAAAACCTTTACTAACATGGCTGTGTGTCTTACGGGCCCACTTCGCCATCGGGTGGCACTAGGATCTTTTACTCCTCGGCCTTTACTCTCGGACTCTGAACTCTCTTCTACTCGGGTTAAACGAATTTACTAACTCTAACACTAGGGTCCCGTGACGACATTCACCCCAAAGTTGGATAAAAGCCATAGTTATTCCTTAGAATAGTATTTTGAACAATTTCCACACTGTCATTTGACTCCTTTGAAACATCTTTGTTTTCAGATGGAACCCACGAGGCAGGTCGTGCGCCACACGACGGCCATTGGTGCCTCGGGATCACCTGCCGTGCTAGCTGAGATGATGACCTATCTGGGTTATCGCTGGCATCCCGAGTACACCGTCTTCGAGGAGTACCAGGACTTTAACCAGGAGTAGTACTGTGCCATCGTCCACCTCTACTCTCGGGAGTATGACTCCACTACTGTGCTGCACACCGCTCATGGTGTTGGAGTGACCATCGATATGGCAGTTCACGATGCTACTTATGCTGCTCTGACACGCCTTCATAGAGAGTATCGGGAGTTGGACACCTCCCCCTTCAGGCACATTGCTATCGCATCTGATGTTGGTGTGGAGGGTTACTACACTGTTGCCTACTCCACTATCACCTGAGAACCCTTCTACCATCAGAACCTGGTTCTGCTTGCTGATGGGCTGGATCGAGCTAACCGAGCTCTTCGCCACGAGTTGTACACCACTCGTCAGCACCTTTACTGTGCTCTGATGATGTTGCACCCCTTTGTCGGATCCAGAGAGCTGCCGCGTTTTGCGATCTACCTAGCCAGGACCGTGATGCCCCAGGGCGTCGGCTGGCCAGATGTGGGAGGCTACTCTCCCCCACTTGGTCCTCTGCTACCACTTGAGCATCGGGTTCTGCATCGGAGTATCCGCGGACCCCAGGTTACTAACGTGGAGTTCCCGATGCAGCACCACCAGCTTTCAGGCTACAGCTACCTCCACAGTACCTCTTGGGACTGATGTAGTCTTGTTT
This sequence comes from Aegilops umbellulata, assembly GCA_032464435.1. Classification (NCBI taxonomy): domain Eukaryota; kingdom Viridiplantae; phylum Streptophyta; class Magnoliopsida; order Poales; family Poaceae; genus Aegilops; species Aegilops umbellulata. The sequence continues at coordinate 297,440,221 of CP136060.1, forward strand.
AGTAGTATTAGTTGCATTCGCCGCGAGCCTGCGTGCCGCCTATGATGTCTTAGTCTATGTACTGAACTCTGTGTACCGAACTCTATGCATGATCTCTTTTGTAAGATATGCCGACTACTATGTAGTATCTATCGTGCTTCTTTCATTATGCATGTTTCCTCATGAATGATTCTTGTCTTTGCAAATTTCTCAAATGCTGAACTACCCCTGTTATATATTAGCAGGATGGTTAGACCAGGTGGTCGTGGTCGTGGTGGCAACACCCCACCACCTCCTGAGTACATGGCTGGTATGATCCAACAGCTTGAGATGAATCGCCAGTTCATGGAGAACATGATGGCTCAGTTTCCTCGCCCCAATATGAACCAACAGCCAACCCCAGTAACTCTGCAGGATTTCATGCGCCTGAACCCAACTGTGTACCGCAGCTCAACTCAGCCTCTGGATGCTGATGACTGGCTCCGTGACATCACATATGAGATGGAGTCTGCTGATGTAGCCCCTGCCAGCTATGTCACCTTTGCTTCCTTCTTCCTGAAGGGACCTGCAGCTCAATGGTGGGACAGCCACAGGCGTACTCTGCCAGTTGGAACAATCATCACCTGGCCAGACTTCCAAGCTGCTTTCCGTGCCCGCTTCATTCCTCAGGGAGTCATGGACCGGAAGAAGCGTGAGTTCCGCAACCTCACCCAAGGCAACAAAACTGTTGAAGCTTATCAGCGGGAGTTTCTGGACTTGTCTCGCTATGCTGAAGAGGACACTGTAACTGATGCACGCAGACAGGAGAAGTTCCGTGACGGCCTTCAAGCTGACATTAAGCTCGCACTTCTAGTGCACGACTTTGCTGATTTCGCCACCTTGGTGAACAAGGCCATCAATGTCGAAACTGGTCTGCAGGAATACCAGAGCTCTCACAGGCGCAACCGTGACACGGGCTCATCTTCGGGCCCGTCCTCGCAGAAGCGCAAGATATGGATTCCCAACAGCATGTACCAGCCGAATGCACCTGCCCCAAGGCAGTCCTATGCTGCACCTCGCCTGCCTACTGCTGCAACTAGGCAGCCAAGGCTTCCAGCACCGCCACCCCAAGCTCCTGTCCCCACTCCCAATAATGGTTTGTGCTTCAGGTGTGGACAACCAGGGCACTGTGCTAGGGAATGTAACCAGAACCAGAATCAACTGGCACTTCCAGCAACTGGCCGTGGAAGCAACCAGCCCCGCAACAACAATGCCAAGTCTTATGGTCGTGTTTATGCCAACCACGTTCATTTGAACGAAGCTCAAGACCAGCCTGCTACTGTGATGGGTACACTCCTCGTAAATTTAGTACCGGCATCCGTTTTATTTGATACAGGAGCATTGCATTCATTCATATCAGCAGAATTTGCATTCATGCATGGCATTAAATACGAAGAGATGAACACCCCGCTAGTGGTACACACCCATGCGGGCCAATGTCAAACCTCTATGGTTAGTCACGACGTTCCTGTTGAAATTGAAGGATTGGAATTTCTTGTCTCTCCCATCGTGCTGAAGTCCTGTAGCATTGATCTCATTCTGGGAATGAATTGGTTAAAAGCGCATACTGCTTCTATAGTTTGCGCCACTAAGACCGTCCATCTGCTACACTCTTCTGATGAAATAATAAGCTACAATGCTCGTCTGGTTCAGAATGCCGAGGCAAGGCTCTATGCCTTGAATGCATTGAATGCTGCACCACTCGAGGGCATTGAAAACATTCCCGTCGTGCGTGACTTCCTCGACGTCTTTCCTGAAGAACTTCCAGGGATTCCCCCTGCTAGAGCTATCGAATTCGTCATCGACTTGAAACCAGGCACCACTCCTATAGCCAAGCGACCCTACAAGATGCCGCCGCATGAACTCCTTGAGCTTAAGGAGGAAATCGACAAATCTCTTCAAAGTGGTTTCATTCGCCCAAGTTGCTCTCCTTGGGGAGCACCTTCTCTCTTTGTCAAGAACAAGGATGGGACAAACCGACTGGTCCAAGACTACCGTCCTATTAACCAAGCTACCATTCAGAACAAGTATCCTCTTCCTCGGATCAATGATCTGTATGATCAATTGGCTAGTTCGTCAGTGTTCTCTAAACTCGACTTGAGGTTGGGTTACCACCAAATCCGTGTTCGTGAAGAGGATATCCCAAAGACCGCCTTTGTGACTCGATATGGTTCATACGAGTACACAGTCATGTCATTCGGCTTAACCAATGCTCCAGCCACCTTCTCTCGCCTGATGAACTATATATTCATGGATTACCTCGACAAGTCCGTCGTGGTTTATCTGGATGATATCCTGGTATTTCCAAGAACGAAGAGGAACATGCTGAACATCTTCGTCTTGTGCTGGAAAAGCTACGAGAGCATCAGCTATACGCCAAGTTCTCCAAATGTGAATTCTGGCTTCCCGAAGTAACCTATCTTGGGCATGTCATCTCTAAGGATGGTATTGTCGTTAACCCTGAACGAGTTCAGGCTATTCTCGAATGGATTCCTCCGAAGAAGTCAAGCAAGTCAGAAGCTTTCTCGGTCTCGCCAGCTATTGCCGTCGATTCGTCGAGAACTTCTCCAAGATTGCCAGGCCTCTGACTAACCTATTGCATAAGGGCGTCAAGTTCCAATGGACAGACAAATGTCAGGAAAGCTTCCAGGCACTCAAAGACAAGTTGACTTCTGCCCCAGTGCTAGCTCCACCTGATACTAAGAAGGACTTCGTCATTTACTGCGACGCTTCCCGTCAAGGATTAGGCTGTGTCCTAATGCAAGAGCGCAAAGTGATTGCCTATGCCTCTCGTCAATTGCGCCCTCAGGAAGAGAACTACCCAGTTCACGACCTCGAGCTTGCTGCTGTCATCCATGAACTGAAGCAGTGTCGACATTACCTTCTCGGTAATCGTTGCGAAATCTTCACTGACCACCAAAGTCTAAAGTATCTGTTTACTCAGCCAGACCTGAACCTCCGTCGGCAGAGATGGATGGAGACTGTAGCAGACTTTGACTTCGGTATTTCCTATACTCCAGGCAAGGCTAATGTAATGGCAGATGCCTTGAGCCACAAGTCTTACTGCAACAACCTCCAGGTTCATAAAGTTCAGCCCTCGCTTGTTGAAGAATTCAGAAAGCTGAACCTCCATATTGTTCCTCCGGGTGCACTCGCTCCCCCCTAAGGAGTTTCGCAAGATGAACCTCCGTGTTGTTTCCCAAGGTTCACTCTATACCCTGGCTGTCGAACCAGATCTCGTGGGCTCCATCAAGACAATACAGGGATATGACTCTAAAGCCCACAAGATTAAACGCTACCTCAAAGAAGGAAAGCCCTCGTTCTTCACTATTGCTGATGATGGCGCCTTGTACTTCAAAGGCCGCCTAGTGGTGCCATGTAAGGAGAAAAACCTGAATATGACTCAGAAAGTTATGAAAGAAGCTCATGATACGCCTCTATGTATCCATCCTGGTAGTACAAAGATGTACCAAGACATTCGTCAAAGATTCTGGTGGTCTAATATGAAGCAAGACATTGCTCGTTAGGTTGCTGAGTGTGACGTTTGTCGTCGTATCAAAGCAGAACATCAAAGGCCTGCTGGAACTCTGCAACCTATCTCTATTCCTGAATGGAAATGGGACCATGTTGAAATGGACTTCGTCATTGGATTTCCCAAATCGCAGAAAGGTAATGATGCTATTCTTGTCGTCATTGACCGGCTTTCTAAAGTTGCACATTTTCTGGCGGTCAAAGAAACTATCACTGCTAGTCAGCTTGCAACTCTCTACATGTCCAGAATTGTTTCACTTCACGGTATTCCACTGGTTATCAGTTCGGACCGTGGCAGCTTATTCACTTCAAGATTCTGGGCAAGTTTCCAAGAAGCTATGGAAACTCATCTGTCATTCACTACTGCGTTTCATCCGCAGTCACAAGGGCAAGTTGAACGTGTCAACCAAGTTCTCGAGGACATGCTTCGAGCTTGTGTTATTTCCTTCGGCAAGAAATGGGAGGAATCTCTCCCGTATGCTGAGTTCTCTTATAATAATAGCTATCAAGCTAGTCTGAAGATGGCCCCCTTCGAAGTGTTATATGGACGAAACTGTCGAACCCCTCTGAACTGGTCAGAAACTGGGGAACGTCCACTCTTTGGTCCGGATATTATCCAACATGCCGAAGAACAAGTCCGCATTATTCGCGAGAATCTCAAGACTGCTCAGTCACGCCAAAAGAGTAATTATGACCGTCATCATGAAGACATGGTCTATCAACCTGGCGAAAAGGCCTATCTTCGAGTTACACCAATGAAGGGTGCACACCGCTTCAGGATCAAGGGAAAGCTAGCTCCCCGCTATATTGGTCCTTTCACTATTCTTGAGAGGCGTGGAAAAGTGGCATATCAACTGGAGCTTCCGCCAAACCTTTCTCAGGTTCACGATGTGTTCCATGTGTCACAGCTCCGCCGATGCTTCAAAGACCCAATCCGAGCAGTGGATCATGAAGTGCTCGAATTGCAACAGGACCTCTCCTATAAAGAGCATCCGGTCCGCATTCTCGACCAAGCTGAATGTCGCACACGTCAGAAGGCGATCAAGTTCCTCAAGGTCCAGTGGTCGAATCACTCCAAAGACGAAGCTACCTGGGAACGCGAGGATTGCCTTCGTGATGAATACCCCGCACTGTTTCCTTCTACCTCCTAAATCTCGGGACGAGATTTCTTGTAGTGGAGGAGATTTGTAACGCCCGAATAATCATGCTACAGTAATCCCACGCTAATCATCATGACACCTCGGTTACTGTTGCTAACCTCGCAATGATTCGAAACCGCGTCAAAATTCAAATTCAAATTAATGTCAAACGACAAAAGTTTTCAAAATATTAAACTAAAATGTTCGGAGTGTGCAGTTAAATGCCTAGGTAATTATATTGCAACAAACCCCACTTTTATAAATTGTTTTAATACTCTAAAATAAATAAAAAAGAAAATGGGAAAAGAATAAAAACAGAAAAACAAAACTAGTAAAAAGAAAACTCCCGGCTCCCCAAGAGCCTTGGCCCTCTGGCCCAGCTGCTGACCGGACCAACCGGCCCCTCTCCCACTCCCCGTAACCCCCACTTCCCCCCCGGTCAAACCCTATGCTACCCCACTCCCCACTCGCTCTCCCCCACCCCCTCGCTCTGGATCTGGATCGGGAGGAGCCCGATCCCCTTCTCCCTCGCTCGGCGCCCGACACCGTCGCCCGTCGCCGCCAGGACACCATGTCGCCTCCCCGTCTCCTCCCCACGCCAGACCCCCTCGTCCTCCTCCCCGAGTCGCTCCCTGCGCCCCGTTGCCCAGTTCCCTACGAACTTGATGTGAGCGCGCCCTTCCCCCCCCCCTCTCTCTCGCGCGACCTCACGTCGCCGCGCTCACCGCACCCACGCACCGCGCGCGCCCTCGCCATCTCACCTGCTCACCGCGCCGACCATCCGTGCCGCGCGCGCGCTGCGCGCGCCCCGTGCGCCCGCGCCGTGGCCGGCCCCCTCGCCTACCCGCGCGTCGCGAGCGCCGCGCCTCGCACCGCCAAGATCCGCTGCAGCCCCGCCGTTCCCTGCCGCGCTCCGCCCTGGCCTCGCCGTCCCGCTATGGTGGCCGCGCCCCGCGCCACCGCGTCACCTCGCCGCTGACCCCGCATCGCCGCTGCTCCGCCCGGTACCTGCCCGTGCAGCGCCTCCGCCTCCAGCCGCGGCCAAGCCCGCGGCCTCAACTGCCTCGCCGCCCCTCCCCTGCTACTGCCGCGGCTTCACCCGCAGCCTACCGCCCGCGCTCGCCATCGTTGCCGCGCCAAGCCGCACGCCGCCGCCCCGCAGTCACCGCCCGCTGCTGCAGTCGCGCCCTCAACCGCCCGCGCCTTCTCCGGCAGCTTCGCTGGCCGCCGCCACAGACCACCAGGCCGCGTCGGCGCCGCTCCTCGCCTGATGCCGGCTCGCGGCGCCCGCTGGTCGTGGCCAGTTGCGCCCCTCCCGCTCGCCATAACGGGCGCCCACACGCCCGCACCCCTCGCCCGATGCCCGCACCCGCATCCGACCCTTTGGGTCACAGACAGGTGGGCCTAGCCCTAGAATGATATATATAAAAAAGAGAATTAGAAATAATAATAATAATAAAATAAATATAAAATAAAAATATAATTAATTAATTAATTAAAGAAATAATTAACTTAATTAATTTGATTAATTAAACTAATCAATAATTAAACTAATTAAACATTAGTTATCTAATTAACCTGGTTAGTTAATTAGCTAATTAATTAGTATGATAGTGGGGCCCACCCCCTAATTAATACTAATTAGGTTAATTAAAAATGTTTAATTAAAATGTGTCTCCGACCAGTGGGACCCACTGGTCAGGATTGACCAGTCAACCCTGTTGACTGCTGACGTCAGCATGACCTCATGCTGATGTCATAAATCCATTTTCGAATTAATTTAAATAATTAATTAAATTCCAGAAATTAATAAAATGTTTAGAAAAAAATTATATCTTTTAATCCGTAACTCGGATTAAATTATTTTCAACATGAAAGTTGCTCAGAACGACGAGACGAACCCGGATATGCAGCCCGTTCGTCCGCCACGCATCCCTAACCTATCGAACTTGCAACTTTTCCCCTCTGGCTCCTCTGCCCGAAAACGCGAAACACCGGGGATACTTTCCCGGATGTTTCCCCCCTTCATCGGTATCACCTCATACCGCGTTAGGGCACCCCTAGCACCGATACTTGTCATATCATGCATCGCTATGCATCTATTTGCTTAAATATTTATTGTTTCTTCCCCCTCTTCTCTCGCTAGACACCGAGACCGACGCCGCTGCTACCCAGTACGACTACGGCGTTGACGACCCCTCTCTCTTGCCAGAGCAACCAGGCAAGCCCCCCCCCTTGATCACTAGATATCGCCTACTCTACTCTCTACTGCTTGCATTAGAGTAGTGTAACATGTTACTGCTTTTCGTTATCCTATCCTGATGCATAGCCTGCCCTTGCTACTACTGTTGTTACCTTTACCTGTAATCCTACATGCCTAGTATAGGATGCTAGTATTCCATCTGTGGCCCTACATTCTTGTCCGTCTGCCATGCTATACTATCGGGCCGTGATCACTCGGGAGGTGATCACGGGTATATACTATACTTTATACATGATACATGTGGTGACCCAAGACGGGTCGACTCGTAGGAGTACCCGCGAGTGGATCTTTGTGGCGGAGCGACAGGGCAGGTTGCGACCACCTAGTAGAGAGGTGGGCCTGGACCTGTTCGGCGTTCGCAGATACTTAACATGCTTAACGAGATCTTGGTATTTGATCTGAGTCTGGCTACTGGCCTATACACACTAACCAACTACGCGGGGACAATTATGGGCACTCGACGTCGTGGTATCAACCGAAGCCTTCGTGACGTCAATGACTGAGTGGCGCGCGCCGGATTGGACTAGAACGCCTGCTAGGCTAGGTCTGCTTCCGGCCGCATTCGCAACGTGCAGGTGTGCTAAAGGCGATGGGCCCAGACCCCTGTGCGCTTAGGTTTAGACCGGCGTGCTGACCTCTCTGTTGTGCCTAGGTGGGGCTGCGACGTGTTGATCTTCCGAGGCCGGGCATGACCCAGGAAAGTGTGTCCGGCCAAATGGGATCAAGCATGTTGGGTTATGTGGTGCACCCCTGCAGGGAAGTTAATCTATTCGAATAGCCGTGATCTTCGGTAACAGGACGACTTGGATTTGTACCTTGAACTTATGACAACTAGAACTGGATACTTAATAAAACACACCCTTCCAAGTGCCAGATACAACCCGGTGATCGCTCTCTAACAGGGCATCGAGGAGGGGATTGCCGGGTAGGATTATGCTATGCGATGCTACTTGGAGGACTTCAGTCTACTCTCTTCTATATGTTGCAAGACGGAGGCTGCCAGAAGCGTAGTCTTCGACAGGATTAGCTACTCCCCTTTTATTCTGGCATTCTACAGTTCAGTCCACTGATATGTCCCTTTACACATATATCCATGCATATGTAGTGTAGCTCCTTGCTTGCGAGTACTTTGGATGAGTACTCACGGTTGCCTTATTCCCCCTTTTCCCCATTTCTCTACCCAATTGCTGCGACCAGACGATGGAGTCCAGGATCCAGACGCCACCGTCGACGACGACTCCTACTACACTAGAGGTGCCTACTACTACGTGCAGCCTGCTGACGACGACCAGGAGTAGTTAGGAGGATCCCAGGCAGGAGGCCTGCGCCCCGTTCGATCTGTATCCCCGTTTGTGCTACGCATCTTGGCAACTTGTTTAACTTATGTCTGTACTCAGATATTGTTGCTTCCGCTGACTCGTCTATGATCGAGCACTTGTATTCGAGCCCTCGAGGCCCCTGGCTTGTATTATGATGCTTGTATGACTTATTTATGTTTTAGAGTTGTGTTGCGATATCTTCCCGTGAGTCCCTGATCTTGATCATACACATTTGCGTGCATGATTAGTGTACGATTGAATTGGGGGCGTCACACGTGATCTGAGGATTATCCTCATTGCTACACAGAAGAATTATGTCCTTGATGCACCGCTAGGTGACAGACCTATTGCAGGAGTAGATACAGACGTTATGAACGTTTGGGAAGCTCGGTATGATAACTACTTGATAGTTTAGTGCGCCATGCTTTACGACTTAGAACCGGGACTTCAAAAATGTTTTGAACGCTACGGAGCATATAAGATGTTCCGAGAGCTGAAATTGGTATTTCAGACTCATGCCTGAGTCGAGAGGTATGAGACGTCTGACAAGTACTTTGCCTACAAGATGGAGGAGATTGGCTCAACCAGTGAGCATGTGCTCAGATTGTCTGAGTACTGCAATCTCTTGAATCAAGTGGGAGTTAATCTTCCAGATAAAATAGTGATTGACAGAGTTCTCTAGTCACTGTCACCAAGTTACTGGAACTTCGTGATGAAATATAATATGCAAGGGATGACAAAAATGATTCCCGAGCTTTTCGTGATGCTGAAATCGACGAAGGTAGAAATCAAGAAAAGCATCAAATGTTGATGGTTGACAAGACCACTAGTTTGAAGTAAAAGGGCAAGGGAGAGAAAGGGAAATTCAAGAAGAATGGCAAGCAAGTTGCCACTCCCATGAAGAAGCCGAAAGCTAGACCCAAGCCTGGAACTGAGTGCTTCTACTACGAAGGAAATGGTCACTGGAAGCGACTGCCCCAAATACTTGGTGGATAAGAAGGATGGCAAAGTGAACAAAAGTAATATGATATACATGTTATTGATGTGTACTTTACTAGTGTTCATAGTAAGCCCTTGGGTATTTGAAATATGCCCTAGAGGCAATAACAAAGTTGTTATTTATATTTCCTTATATCTTGATAAATGTTTATTATTCATGCTAGAATTGTATAAACCGGAAACTTAGTACATGTGTGAATACATAGACAAAACAGAGTGTCCCTAGTATGCCTCTACTTGACTAGCTCGTTAATCAAAGATGGTTAAGTTTCCTAACCACAGACATGTGTTGTCATTTCATGAACGGGATCACATCATTAGAGAATGATGTGATGGACAAGACCCATCCGTTAGCTTAGCATAATGATCGTTTTGTTTTATTGCTATTGCTTTCTTCATGAATTATACATGTTCCTGTAACTATGAGATTATGCAACTCCCGAATATCGGAGTAACACCTTGTGTGCTATCAAACGTCACAACGTAACTGGGTGATTATAAAGATGCTCTACAGGTGTCTCCGATGGTGTTTGTTGAGTTGGCATAGATCGAGATTAGGATTTGTCACTCCGTGTATCGGAGAGGTATCTCCGGGCCCTCTCGGTAATGCACATCACTATAAGCCTTGCAAGAAATGTGACTAATGAGTTAGTTGCGGGATGATGCATTACAGAACGAGTAAAGAGACTTGCCGGTAACGAGATTGAACTAGGTATGAGGATACTGATGATCGAATCTCGGGCAAGTAACATACCGATGACAAAGGGAATAACGTATGTTGTTATGCGGTTTGACCGATAAAGATCTTTGTAGAATATGTAGGAACCAATATGAGCATCCAGGTTCCGCTATTGGTTATTGACCAGAGATGTGTCTCGGTCATCTCTACATAGTTCTCGAACCCGTAGGGTCCGCACGCTTAACGTTCAATGACGATTTGTATTATATGAGTTATGTGATTTGGTGACCGAATATTGTTCGGAGTCCCGGATGAGACCACGAACATGACGAGGAGTCACGAAATGGTCGAGAGGTAAAGATTCATATATAGGACGATAGTATTCGGACACTGGAAGTGTTCTGGGGTGCCGGGTACGTATCGGGTCACCGGAAGGGGTTCTGGGCACCCCCCGGCAAAGATATGGGCCTTATTGGGCCTAGGGCGGGACAGACCAGCCCCTTGTGGGATGGTGCACCCCCATATGGGCTGATCTAAGTGGAGAAAGGAAAAGGGGAGGAGGAAAGGAAATAAAGGGAATAGGATTCCCCCTTCCTTTCCCCTCTCCCCTCTTCCCTTCCCCCCTCCGGAGATAAGGAAAGGGGGAGGCCGAATTGGAGGAGGCCCCCAAGTAGGATTCCTCCTACTTGGGGGGCCCCATGGCTGTCTCCCTCCCCCTCCCACCTATATATATGTGGGGAGGGGGCGCCTAGAACACACAACAAACATTATTAGCCGTGTGCGGTGCCCCCCTCCACAGTTTACGCCTTCGGTCATATTCACGTAGTGCTTAGGCGAAGCCCTGCGCGGATCACTTCACCATCAGCGTCACCACGCCGTCGTGCTGACGAAACTCTCCCTCGACCCTCTGCTGGATCAAGATTTCGAGGGACGTCATCGACCTGAACGTGTGCTGAACTCGGAGGTGTCGTACGTTCGGTGCTTGATCGGTTGGATCGCGAAGACGTTCGACTACATCAACCGCGTTAAGCTAACGCTTCTGCTTTCAGTCTACGAGGGTACATGGACACACTCTCCCCCTCTCGTTGCTATGCATTTCCTATATAGATCTTGCGTGATCGTAGGATTTTTTTTGAAATTGCATGCTACGTTCCCCAACAAGAACATGAGCATAAAAATTTCTTCTCTCAAAACAATATAAGTGAAGCATCAAAGAATTTCTTCGAACTAACTCTCAAATAAATCAAAGTGAAGCATGAGAGAATTTCTTCAAAAATACTAAAGCACACCGTGCTCAAAAGGTATAAGTGAAGCACTAGAGCAATTCCATAGCTCAAAAAATTCAAGTGAAGCATAAAGAGCAATTCTAACAAATCAAAGCATAATTTTGGCTCTGTCAAATAGGTGTGTCTAGCAAGGATAGATGACACAAACTAAAATGAAAAACAAGCAAGGACTCATATAATACAAGAAGCTCCAAGCAAAACGCATGATATGTGACGAATAAAAATATAGCTCCAAGTAAAATACCGATGGTCGTTAGAAAAAGAGGGGATGCCACTTGGGGGCATCCCCAAGCTTAGTTGCTTGTTTCTGTTTGGATAATAACTTGGGGTGCCATGGGGCATCCCCAATCTTAGGTTCTTCTTACTCCTTATTCCTTCATCCATCATGATCTCACCCAAAACTTGAAAACTTCAATCACACAAAACTCAACAAAACCTTTGTGAGATCTGTTAGTATAACAAAGCAAATCACCACTCTAAGTATTGTTGCAAACCCATTCATATTTTATTTTTGCATTATATCTACTATATTCCAACTTTTCTATGGCTCATACCCCCCGATAAAGTCCATAGATTCATCAAAATAAGCACATAACACAAAGAAAACAGAATCTATGAAAAACGGAACAGTATGTAGCAATCTAGAAACTTTGTATACTTATGTAACTCCAAAAATTCTGAAAATTTAGGACAATGTAGGAAATCAGTATATCAATCTTGTGTAGAAAAATCAGGATTGTATCATGCTTATGTGATTTTACAAAATTTGGTTACTGGTGCAGAAAGTTTCTGTTTTTCAACAAGATCAAATCAACTATCACCCAACATGATCCCAAAGGCTTTGCTTGGCACAAACACTAATTAAAACATGAAAAACACAATCATAACAGTAGCATAATTATGCAAACACTCAAGAACGAAAAGAAAAAAGCAAAAATAAATTTTATTCATTGGGTTGCCTCCCAACAAGCGCTATCGTTTTATACCCCTAGCTAGGCATAAGATTTCAACGATGCTCACATGAAAGATAAGAAATTGAAAAATAAAGAGAGCATCATGTAGCATGTGAAAAACAAGTTTAAGTCTAACATACTTCCTATGCATAGTCATTTTATAGGAAAAAAATTATCAAGGCAAGCAAAAAACTACCATATTCAAGGAAGAAGAAAGAAACAATATCAATCTCAACATAACGAGAGGTAATTTAGTAACATGAAAAATGTTACAACCATATTTTCCTCTCTCATAATAATTACATTTAGGATCATAATCAAATTCAACAATATAGCCATCATATAAAATTTTCTCTTCATGATCCACATGCATAGAAGTTTTATAATCTTCCAAAATAGTGGGATTAATATCAACTAAAGTCATGACCTCTCCAAACCCACTTTTATCAAAACTTTCACAAGATTGAACACTCTCTAAATATGTTGGATTATTTTTACCTAGAGTTGACACTCTTCCGAACCCACTTTCAATATTATTGCAAACACTATTATCAATATCATATTCATCATGAGGTTTAAATAATTTATAGTAAAATCATTGCAATCATGCTTTTCATTCAAGGAGCTATCATTAATCACTTTATAAATTTCTTCATCACAATTTTTAGATTCACGAATCTCTAGCAAAACTTCATAAAGATAATCTAGTGCACTCAACTCAGCAGCAATTGTTTCATCATGATTGGATCTTTTAAAAAGATTAGCAAGTGGATGGGGATCCATATCAATAGATTTTTAGCAAGCAAAGATGCAAGCAAATAGAAGGCACATGGAAACACAAGCAAACAAAAGATCTAACGAGAAAAAGGCAAACGAAAAAGAAGGCGAATAAAACGGTAAATTTTTGTGAATTGGGGGAGATGAAAATGAGAGGCAAATGGCAAATAATGTAATTTTCAAGAATATGAGATTTGTGATTCGGAACCTGATAGATGTTGATGATGTCTCCCCTGCAATGGCGCCAGAAATCCTTTCTTGATGGCTCGTGTCCGCGTCACTATTTTCCCCAAAGAGGAACGGATGATGCAGCACAACTACAGTAGGTATTTCTCTCAGTTATGAGGCCAAGGTTATCGAACCAGTAGGAGAACCACGCAACACTATGTAAGCGGTACCTACACACAAAGAACAAATACTTGCAACTCGACGCGTAAGAGGGGTTGTCAATCCCTCCCGGGTAAAAGATAGATTGGTTTGTAGTAGATTGGATAAATAGATCTCGTGGGAACACAAAATAGAATAAATAACAAAAAAATGCAGCAAAGTATTTTTGGGTTTTTGGAATAATAGATATGAAAATAAAAGTGGGAAATAATAGATCGGAAAGCAAATATGATAAAGAAGAAACCCCAGGGCCGTAGATTTCACTAGTGGCTTCTCTCGAGAAAAATAGCATACGGCAGGTAAACAAATTATTGTTGGGAAATTGATAGAATTTTAAATAATCATGACGATATCCAGGCAATGATCATTATATAGGCATCACATCCAAGATTAGTAGAGCGACTTCTGCCTGCATCTACTACTATTACTCCACACATCGACCGCTATCCAGCATGCATCTAGTGTATTAAGTTCATGGAAAAACGGAGTAATGCAATAAGAACTATGACATGATGTAGACAAGATCTATTCATGTAGGAATAGACCCCATCTTGTTATCCTTAATAGAAACGATACATACGTGTCATGTCCCCTTCTGTCAGTGGGATTGAGCACCGTAAGATCGAACCCATCACAAAGCACCTCTTCCTATGGCAAGAAAAATCGAACTAGTTGGCCTAACTAAACCAAAGATTCAAAAAAGAAATACGAGGCTATAAGCAATCATGCATATAAGAGATCAAAAATCAAATAACATTCATGGATAAAATAGATCTGGTCATAAACTCAAAGTTCATTGGATCCCGACAAACACACCGCAAAAAGAGTTACATCAAATAGATCTTCAAGAGACCATTGTATTGAGAATCAAAAGAGAGAGAGGAAGCCATCTAGCTAGTGCCTACGGACCCGTAGGTCTACAATGAACTACTCACGCATCATCGGAGAGGCACCAATGAGGATGATGAACCCCTCCGTGATGGTGTCTAGATTGGATCTGGTGATTCTGGAACTTGCAGCGGCTAGAATTGTGTTTCGTTGCCTCCCCTAGGGTTTTTGGATTTTCGGGGTATTTAGAGAGCAAAGAGGCGGTGCGGGAGGCCACTGAGGTGGGCACAACCACCAGGGTGTGACTGGGCCCCCAGGCGCGCCTAGGTGGGTTGTGCCCCCTCGAGGCACCCCTCTGGTACTTCTTCAACCCAATTGTTCCTTCTGGTCCAGAAAAATTTTCCAAAAAGTTTCGCTGTGTTTGGACTCCATTTGGTATTGATTTTCTGTGAAGTAAAAAACAAGCAAAAAATAGCAAATGGCACTGGCCACTATGTCAGTTAGTCCCAAAAATGATATAGAGTTGCTATAAAAGGATCGTAAATCATCCAACACTGATAATATAACAGATTTTTTTTGAAACTATGATTTTTATAGCGAATTCAGAAACTATATGACCCAATGTGTTATTTGCAAAACTATGACCCGTCGGCCTCTTTTAGGCCGAAGACCAACTTTTAGGTCAGCACTAGGCCGAAGAGGGTGTTTCTGTCTCGTAGTGGCCGAAGACAGGCGCAACTGGGCCAAAGAACTATTTTCGGCTTTTTTTAGACCGAAGACCACTCTTCGGTTATTTTTTGGCCGAAGAGCTCCCAAGCATACTCCAGCACTCTGCACGGATGACCTTAACGTGTGCACACACGTTAGCTGCACCGAGATTTGATGTCGATGCATGTGTTTAGTACGTGGGCAGCTTGCCGGCTGGCTGGTTGTGTGCATGTATTTGTATACATGCGCGCGCTTGCCGGCTGGACTATCAGGTACGTATATTGTACTGGTATTTCAGCCATCACTTCTCGGCCAGTACATGTGCGCACGTTGGTGGCACCTGAGACCTAACGCATGCGTGTGTGCTAGTACGTGTGCACCAAGTCCTGATGCATGCATTGCTATCTCGGTTCTAATGCATGCATTAGGCACGCATGAACCACATGCAATACCAATCAGCCCTTCGATGCATCAGTCTAGCATCATATGTACGCTACGCATGCATCGACCACCGGCCAGGCGCTCTTCAGCCAAATGATGACCGAAGAGTGGTCATTAGAAGACCGAAGAGCCTACTTCGGCCTAGTGCTGACCAAAAAGTTGGTCTTCGGCCTAAAAGAGGCCAATGGGGTCATAGTTTTGCAAATAACTCATTAGGTCATATAGTTTTACGTCATAGTTTAAAAAAAAGCATGAAACAAGCAAAAATTATAGATACGTTGGAGAGTGTATCACTCTCCTCGTCCACATGGGTGTGGTGCGGTTGTCCGTGCTCCGATGGTGCCACCTAGGATGCGCGTCGTCCTGCTAGTGTTCTCGTGTGGGTTATTCTGGTCCCAGCAAGCTTCATAGCAGAGGTGGATCTGGTAGGTGGTAGCGGAGAGGCGCGACCAGGGTGGATCTCTGCTTGGGTTGGCGCTAGTGCTCGAGGTGAGATGTGGCATCACCTAAGGTACCTGTAGTTGCCTCCAGTGCAAACGCTCGTCGACGAGTTGTAGGAGGTGGTATGGTCTCATGCTCTTATGCTTTTTGAGACTCGATGTCCGGTGTGGTGCTGTGAGGTCCAAGGTGCGATGTTTTTAGGTGAAAGCCTTGTGTCAGCCTTTGTTGGCAATGATGATGGCGCCGCTATTCCTCCTGGGAGGCATCATCATGAAGTTTCAGCGACTCATCCTTTGCAATGTGCTCCAGGCGAAAGACTAAGATCTATTTTTGGATCGGACTACGTCGGTGTCCTCGATGTCGTTACCCCCTTGGGGGTGCTACTTGTGAGCTACATTGGGATTTCCTCGAAGAGGAGAGGATGATGCAGTACAGTAGAGATAAGTATTTCCCTCAGTTATGAAACCAAGGTTATCAGTCCAGTAGGAAAACCAAACAACGCCTAGTAAATAGTGATACGTCCCCGTCATATCTACTTTTCCAAACTCTTTTGCCCTTGTTTTGGACTCTAATTTGCATGATTTGAATGAAACTAACCCGGACTAACGTTGTTTTTAGCAGAATTGCCATGGTGTTATTTTCGTGCAGAATAAAAAGTTGTCGGAATGACCTGAAACTTCACGGAGCCAAGTTTTGGAATTAATAAAAAATATTGGCGAAAGAATCAGCAGCAGGGGGCCCACACCCTAGCCACAAGGGTGGGTGATATGTCTCCAATGTATCTATAATTTTTTATTGTTCCATATTGTTATATTATCAATCTTGGATGTTTTATAATCATTTTATAGTCATTTTATATCATTTTTTGGTACAAACCTATTGACATAGTGCCAAGTGCCAGTTGTTGTTTTCTGCATGTTTTTTACATCGCAGGAAATCAATACCAAACGGAGTCCAAATGCAACGAAACTTTATGGAGATTTTATTGGGTCAGAAGGAACATAATGGGCCCTGGCTGTGCCTGGGGGGTGCTCCGAGGAGAGCACAACCCACCAGGGCGCGCCAGGAGGCCCAGGCGCGCCCTGGTGGGCTGTGCCTGTTGGGGAACGTAGTAATTTCAAAAAAAAAATCCTACGCACACACAAGATCATGGTGATGCATAGCAACGAGAGGGGACAGTGTTGTCTACGTACCCTCGTAGACTGTAAGCGGAAGCGTTTATCAACGCGGTTGATGTAGTCGTACACCTTCACGACCCATCCCGATCAAGTACCGAACGTACGGCACCTCCGCGTTCAGCACACGTTCAGCTCGATGACGTCTTTGCCTTCTTGATCCAGCAAGAGGGGCGAAGTAGTAGATGAGTTCCGGCAGCACGACGACGTGGTGACGGTGTTGGTGAAGAACAATATCCGCAGGGCTTCGCCTAAGCACTACGAAAACTATGACGGAGGATAAACTAGAGGGGACGGGGTTGGCGGCACACATCTTGGTATTTCTTGATGTGTCTTTGGTGCTAGCCCTACCCCTCTATTTATATGTTGAGCCCTGCGGTCGAAACTTGGAGCAAACGCCTCCTCAAAGTCGGTTTTGCCCGAAAGGCAAGAGTCCCACTCAGACTCCAGGATCAAACGCCACAATTCTTGGCGTCTGGCCCAGACGCTCCAGCGTTTGGCCCCCTGGCCTCCGCAAAACTCCTTTTTGCACCGACTTATAGCCCCATGGGCCTGACCCCTTGGCCTAACCATATCATCCAATATATGAATCTTTACCTTCGGACCATTCCGGAGCTCCTCGTCATGTCCGTAGTTTCATCCGGGACTCCGAACAACATTCGGTCACCAACATACATAACTCATATAATACTATATCGCCAACGAACGTTTAAGCGTGCGGACCCTACGGGTTCGAGAACTATGTAGACATGACCGAGACACCTCTCTAGTCAATAACCAATAGCGGAACCTGGATGCCCATATTGTCTCCTACATATTCTACGAAGATCTTTATCGGTCGAACCGCATAACAACATACGTTGTTCCCTTTACTCGTTTGTTATCGGTATTTGTCATCGGTATGTTACTTGCCCGAGGTTCGATTGTCGGTATCTCAATATCTAGTTCAATCTCGTTACCGGCAAGTCTCTTTACTCGTTTCGTAATACATCATACCGCAAATAATTCATTAGTTACAATGCTTGCAAGGCTTATAGTGATGTGTATTACCGAGTGGGCCCAGAGATACCTCTCCGACAATCGGAGTGACAAATCCTAATCTTGAAATACGCCAACTCAACAAGTACCTTCGGAGACACCTGTAGAGCACCATTATAATCACCCAGTTACGTTGGACGTTTGGTAGCACACAAAGTGTTCCTCCGGTAAATGGGAGTTGCATAATCTCATAGTCATAGGAACTTGTATAAGTCATGAAGAAAGCAATAGCAACATACTAAACGATCAAGTGCTAAGCTAACGGAATGGGTCACGTCAATCACATCATTCTCCTAACGATGTGATCCCGTTAATCAAATGACAACTCGTGTCTGTGGCTAGGAAACATAACCATCTTTGATTAACGAGCTAGTCAAGTAGAGGCATACTAGTGACACTCTGTTTGTCTATGTATTCACACATGTATCATGTTTTTGGTTTATACAATTCTAGCACGAATAATAAAAAATTACCATTTAATAAGGAAATAAATAATAACTTTATTATTGCCTCTAGGGCATATTTCCTTCAGTCTCCCACTTGCACTAGAGTCAATAATCTGGTTCACATCGCTATGTGATTAACCACCAAAGAGTACTAAGGTGTGATCATGTTTTGCTTGTGAGAGAAGTTTAGTCAACGGGTCTGCCACATTCAGATCCGTATGTATTTTGCAAATTTCTATGTCAACAATGCTCTGCACGGAGCTACTCTAGCTAATTGCTCCCACTTTCAATATGTATCCAGATTGAGACTTAGAGTCATCTGGATCAGTGTCAAAACTTGCATCGACGTAACCCTTTACGAAGAACCTTTTGTCACCTCCATAATCGAGAAACATGTCCTTATTCCACTAAGGATAATTTTTGACCGCTGTCAAGTGATCTACTCCTAGATCACTATTGTACACCCTTGCTAAACTCAGTGCAGGGTATACAATAGATCTGGTACACAGCATGGCATGCTTTATAGAACCTATGGCTAAGGCATAGGGAATGACTTTCATTCTCTTTCTATCTTCTGTCGTGGTCGGGCTTTGAGTCTTACTCAACTTCACACCTTGTAACACAGGAAAGAACTCTTTCTTTGATTGTTCCATTTTGAACTACTTCAAAATCTTGTCAAGGTATGTACTCATTGAAAAAACTTATCAAGCATCTTGATCTATATCTATAGATCTTGATGCTCAATATGTAAGCAGCTTCACCGAGCTCTTTCTTTGAAAAACTCCTTCCAAATACTCCTTTATGCTTTCCAAAAAAATTCTACATTATTTCCGATCAACAATATGTCATTTACATATACTTATCAGAAATGTTGTAGTGATCCCACTCACTTTCTTGTAAATACAGGCTTCACCGTAAGTCTGTATAAAACTATATGCTTTGATCAACTCATCAAAGCGTATATTCCAACTCCGAGATGCTTGCACCAGTCCATAGATGGATCACTAGAGCTTGCACACTTTGTTAGCATCCTTTGGATCGATAAAACATTCAGGTTGCATCATATACAACTCTTCTTCCAAAAATCCATTTAGGAATGCATTCTTTACATCCATTTGCCAAATTTCATAATCATAAAATGCAGAAATTGCTAACATGATTCGGACGGACTTAAGCAT
The DNA here is from genome assembly GCA_032464435.1 of Aegilops umbellulata. Taxonomy (NCBI): domain Eukaryota; kingdom Viridiplantae; phylum Streptophyta; class Magnoliopsida; order Poales; family Poaceae; genus Aegilops; species Aegilops umbellulata. The sequence continues at coordinate 297,459,827 of CP136060.1, forward strand.
CGCTACGGGTGAGAAAGTCTCATCGTAGTCAACTCCTTGAACTTTGTCAAAAACCTTTTTCGACAAGTCTAGCTTTGTACATAGTAACACTACTATCAGCGTTCGTCTTCCTCTTGAAGATCCATTTATTTTCTATGACTTGCCGATCATCGGGCAAGTCAACCAAAGTCCACACTTTGTTCATACATGGATCCCATCTCAGATTTCATGGCCTCAAGCCATTTCGCGGAATCTGGGCTCATCATCGCTTCCTCATATTTCGTAGGTTCGTCATGGTCAAGTAACATGACCTCCAGAACACGATTACCGTACCACTCTGGTGCGGATCTCACTCTGGTTGACCTACGAGGTTCGGTAGTAACTTGATCTGAAGTTTCATGATCATCATCATTAGCTTCCTCACTAATTGGTGTAGAGATCACTAGAACTGATTTCTGTGATGAACTACTTTCCAACTAGGGAGAAGGTACAATTACCTCATCAAGTTCTACATCCCTCCCACTCACTTCTTTCGAGAGAAAACTCCTTCTCAGGAACGATCCATTCTTAGCAACGAATGTCTTGCCTTCGCATCTGTGATAGAAGGTGTACCAACTGTCTCCTTTGGGTATCCTATGAAGACACATTTCTCTGGTTTGGGTTTGAGCTTATCAGGATGAAACTTTTTCACATAAGCATCGCAACCCCAAAATTTAAGAAACAAGAACTTGGGTTTCTTGCCAAACCACAGTTCATAAGGTGTCGCCTCAACGGATTTAGATGGTGCCCTATTTAACGTGAATGCAGCTGTCTCTAATGCATAACCCCAAAACAATAGTGGTAAATCGGTAAGAGACATCATAGATCGCACCATATCTAATAAAGTACGGTTATTACGTTCGGACACACCATTATGCTATGGTGTTCCACGTGGCACGAATTTGTGAAACTATTCCACATTGTTTTAATTGAAGGCCAAACTTATAACTCAAATATTTGTCTCCGCGATCAGATCGTAGAAACTTTATTTTCTTGTCACGATGATTTTCCACTTCACTCTGAAATTCTTTGAACTTCTCAAATGTTTCAGACTTATGTTTCATTAAGTAGATATACTCATATCTCCTCAAATCATGTGTGAAGGTCAGAAAATAACGATACCTACCACGAGCATCAACACTCATTGGACCGCATACATCGGTATGTATTATTTCCAACAAGTCAGTAGCTCGTTCCATTGTTCCGGAGAACGGAGTCTTAGTCATCTTGCCCATAAGGCATGGTTCGCAAGCATCAAGTGATTCCAAAATCCCATCAGCATGGAGTTTCTTCATGCGCTTTACACCAATATGACCTAAACGGCAGTGCCACAAATAAGTTGCGCTATCATTATTAACTTTGCATCTTTTGGATTCAATATTATGAATATGTGTATCACTACGATCGAGATCCAACAAACCATTTTCATTGGGTGTATGACCATAAAAGGTTTTTATTCATGTAAACAGAACAACAATTATTCTCTAACTTAAATGAATAACCATATTGCAATAAACATGATCAAATCATATTCATGCTCAACGCAAACACCAAATAACACTTATTTAGGTTCAACACTAATCCCGAAAGTATAGGGAGTGTGCGATGATGATCGTATCAATCTTGGAACTACTTCCAACACACATCGTGACCTCACCCTCAACTAGTCTCTGTTTATTCTGTAACTCTTGTTTCGAGTTACTAATTTTTAACAACTAAACAAGTATCAAATACCCAAGGGCTACTATAAACACTAGTAAGGTACACATCAATAACCTGTATATCAAATATACCCTTGTTCACTTTGCCATCCTTTCTTATCCACCAAATATTCAGGGCATTTCCGCTTCCAGTGACCATTTGTAGTAGAAGCACTTAGTTTCAGGCTTTAGTCTAGCTTTGGGCTTCTTCACAGAAGTGACAACTTGCTTGCCATTCTACATGAAGTTCCCTTTCTTTCCCTTGGCCCTTTTCTTGAAACTAGTGGTCTTGTTAATCATCAACACTTGATGCTCTTTCTTGATTTCTACCTTCATCGATTTCATCATCATGAAAATCTCGGGAATCATTTTTGTCATCCCTTGCATACTATAGTTCATCACAAAGTTGTACTAACTTGGTGATGGTGACTAGAGAAATTTGTCAATCACTATCTTATCTGGAAGATTAACTCCCACTTGATTCAAGCGATTATAGTATCCAGACAATCTGAGAACATGCTCACTGCTTGAGCTATTCTCCTCCATCTTTTAGTTATGGAACTTGTTGGAGACTTCATATCTCTCAACTCGGGTATTTGCTTGAAATATTAACTTCAACTCCTGGAACATCTCATATGGTCCATGACGTTCAAAACGTCTTTGAAGTCCCGATTCTAAGCCGTTAAGCATGATGCACTAAACTATCAAGTAGTCATCATATTGAGCTAGCCAAACGTTCATAACGTTTGCATCTCCTCCTGCAATAGGTCTGTCACCTAGCGGTGCATCAAGGACATAATTCTTCTGTGCAGCAATGAGGATAAACCTCAGATCATGGATCCAATCCGCATCATTGCTACTAACATCTTTCAACTTAGTTTTCTCTAGGAACATATGAAAAATAAAACAGGGGTGCTACAGGCAAGCTATTGATCTACAACATAGATATGCTAATACTACCAGGACTAAGTTCATGATAAATTAAAGTTCAATTAATCATATTACTTAAGAACTCCCACTTAGATAGACATCCCTCTAATCATCTAAGTGATCACGTGATCCAAATCAACTAAACCATGTCCGATCATCACGTGAGATGGAATAGTTTTCAATGGTGAACATCACTATGTTGATCATATCTACTATATGATTCACGCTCGACCTTTCGGTCTCCAGTGTTCCGAGGCCATATATGCATATGCTAGGCTCGTCAAGTTTAACCTGAGTATTCCGCGTGTGCAACTGTTTTGTACCCGTTGTATTTGAACGTAGAGCCTATCACACTCGATCTTCATGTGGTGTCTCAGCATGAAGAACTTTCGCAATGGTGCATACTCAGGGAGAACACTTATACCTTGAAATTTTAGTAAGGGATCATCTTATAAAGCTACCGTCGAACTAAGCAAAATAAGATGTATAAAAGATAAACATCATATGCAATCAAAATATGTGACATGATATGGCCATGATCATCTTGCGCCTTTGATCTCCATCTCCAAAGTACCGTCATGATCTCTATCGTTACCGGCATGACACCATGATCTATATCAATGTGTCGTCACATGGTCGTCTCGCCAACTATTGCTCTTGCAACTATTGCTATCGCATAGCGATAAAGTAAAACAATTATTTGGCGCTTGCATCTTATGCAATAAAGAGACAACCATAAGGCTCCTGCCAGTTGCCGATAACTTTAACAAAACATGATCATCTCATACAACAATTTATATCTCATCACGTCTTGACCATATCACATCACAACATGCCCTGCAAAAACAAGTTAGACGTCCTCTACTTTGTTGTTGCAAGTTTTACGTGGCTGCTATGGGCTGAGCAAGAACCGTACTTACCTATGCATCAAAACCACAACGATAGTTCATCAAGTTAGTGTTGTTTTAACCTTCTCAAGGACCGGGCGTAGCCACACTGGGTTCAACTGAAGTTGGAGAAACTGACACCCGCCAGCCACCTGTGTGCAAAGCACGTCGGTAGAAACCAGTCTTGCGTAAGCATACGCGTAATGTCGGTCCGGGCCGCTTCATCCAACAATACCGCCGAACCAAAGTATGACATACTGGTAAGCAGTATGACTTGTATCGCCCACAACTCACTTGTGTTCTACTCGTGCATATAAAATCAATGCATAAAACCTGGCTCGGATGCCACTGTTGGGGAACGTAGTAATTTCAAAAAAAATCCTACGCACACGCAAGATCATGGTGATGCATAGCAACGAGAGGGGAGAGTGTTATCTACGTACCCTCATAGACCGTAAGAGAAAGCGTTTATCAACGCGGTTGATGTAGTCGTGCACCTTCACGACCCGTCCCGATCAAGTACCGAACGTACGGCACCTCCGTGTTCAGCACACGTTCAGCTCAATGACGTCCTCGCCTTCTTGATCCAGCAAGAGGGGCGAAGTAGTAGATGAGTTCCGGCAGCACGACGGCGTGGTGACGGTGTTGGTGAAGAACAATCTCCGAAGGGCTTCGCCTAAGCACTACGAAAACTATGACGGAGGATAAACTAGAGGGGACGGGGTTGCCGGCACACAGCTTGGTGTTTCTTGATGTGTGTTTGGTGCCAGACGCCAGGGTCTCCGGCGTTTGGCCCCCTGGCCTCCGAAAACTCCTTTTTGCACCGACTTATAGCCTCGTGGGCCTGGCCCCTTGGCCTAACCATATCATCCAATATATGAATCTTTACCTCCGGACCATTCCGGAGCTCCTCGTCATGTCCGTGATCTCATCCGGGACTCCGAACAACATTCGGTCACCAACATACATAACTCATATGATACTATATCGTCAACGAACGTTTAAGCGTGCGGACCCTACGGGTTCGAGAACTATGTAGACATGACCAAGACACCTCCCTGGTCAATAACCAATAGCGGAACCTGGATGCCCATATTGGCTCCTACATATTCTACGAAGATCTTTATCGGTCGAACCGCATAACAACATACGTTGTTCCCTTTGTCATCGGTATGTTACTTGCCCGAGGTTCGATCGTTGGTATCTCTATACCTAGTTCAATCTCGTTACCGGCAAGTCTCTTTACTCGTTTCGTAATACATCATCCCGCAACTAACTCATTAGTTACAATGCTTGCAAGGCTTATAGTGATGTGTATTACCGAGTGGGCCCAGAGATACCTCTCCGACAATCGGAGTGACAAATCCTAATCTCGAAATACGCCAACTCAACAAGTACCTTTAGAGACACCTGTAGTGCACCTTTATAATCACCCAGTTACGTTGTGACGTTTAGTAGCATACAAAGTGTTCCTCCGGTAAACGGGAGTTGCATAATCTCATAGACATAGGAACATGTATAATTCATGAAGAAAGCAATATCAACATACTAAACGATCAAGTGCTAAGCTAACGGAATGGGTCAAGTCAATCACATCATTCTCCTAATGATGTGATCCCGTTAATCAAATGACAACTCGTGTCTATGGCTAGGAAACATAACCATCTTTGATTAACGAGCTAGTCAAGTAGAGGCATACTAGTGACACTCTGTTTGTCTATGTATTCACACATGTATCATGTTTCCGGTTTATACAATTCTAGCATGAATAATAAACATTTATCATGAAATAAGGAAATAAATAATAACTTTATTATTGCCTCTAGGGCATATTTCCTTCAGTGCCCCCCGGACCGCCTCTTTGCTCTATAAATACCTCAATATTCCAGAAACCCTAGGAACGTCAAAGAAATATTCATCCAGCCGCCGCAGAGTCCAGAACTATGAGATCCAATCTAGACACCATCTCGGATGGGGTTCACCACCTCCATTGGTGCCTCTCCGATGATGCGTGAGTCAGTGACACAAGGGGAACTGACACGTATGTATCATTGCTACTAAGGATAAAACGATGGGGTCTATCTCTACATAGTTAGATCTTGTCTACATCATGTCATCGTTCTTATTGCATTACTCCGTTTCTCCATGAACTTAATACACTAGATGCATGCTGGATAGGGTCGATGTGTGGAGTAATAGTAGTAGATGCAGGCAGGAGTCGGTCTACTAATCTTGGACGTGATGCCTATATAATGATCATTGCCTGGTATCGTCATGAGTATTTGAAGTTCTATCAATTGCCCAATAGTAATTTGTTCACCCACCGTTTGCTATTTTTCTCGGGAGAAGCCACTAGTGAAACCTACGGCCCCCGGGTCTCTTTCTCATATTATTTGCCTTTGCGATCTACTTTTCCTTTGCATTTATTTTCAAAACTATTAAACCAAAAATACAAAAATGCCTTGCTGGAATTTATTCTTATTTATTTTATTTAGCGTTCGATCTATCAATCTACTATAATTTTATCTCACGTCTGTTTGCCTATCTTGAGGCGTCGTACCCGATAGGGATTGACAACCCCTTTAACACGTCGGGTTGCGAGGATTTGTTATCTGTGTGCAAGGGTTGTTTACGTTGTGTTGATTGGTTCTCCTACTGGTTTGATATCCTTGGTTTCATATCTGAGCGAAATACCTACCGCCGCTGTGCCGCATCATCCCTTCCTCTTTGGGGAAATACCGATGTAGCTTCAAGCGACATGAAAAGGAATTTCTGGCGCCGTTGCCGGGGAGGATTAAGTCAAGATAGTCTCCGGGCCGCGCGCCAATTTCTGGCGCCGTTGCTAGGGACGATCTTCAACATATGCCAGGTTCCTAATCACAAATCTCATCTCCTCACAATTTACATTATTTGCCATTTGCCTCTTGTTTTCCTCTCCCCCACTTCACAAAAATTTATCGTTTCATTCGCCTCTCTTTTCCGTTCGCCGTTTTCTTGCAGGATATGTTTTTGTGTGCAATCTTGTTTGCCGTTATTATCGTTATGGATAGTTCTTCCCCTATTACTGGCACTCCCGAGAACGAGGTTCTCAACTCTAAACAAAGGGGATGAGAAAATTTAAAGGATGCTTGGTATAGGATTTTCAATGCTCATAATAGATCTATTCATAAGCAATCTACTGTTGTTCTTCTTCGTTGTTTTTATGTTGGCATCACCACTTGGTATAGATTCGTCCTTGATATGATTACCGGTGGAAATTTCTTGATGTGTCCTTCTCTTGATGCTTTTAATTCTATGGGAAATTTAGTGGGCTCACCACCTCTCATGATTAATGAAACAACTTTGACTCTTGAGCATGTTATGGAAAGACTAGATGCTATTGAAAAGAAAATGCTCATCAAAGATCATATGGAAATTATAGATAAAAAGATGCATAATTTTGCCACCAAGATTGGGTCAAAAGCGGGAGATATTTTTAAGTTGTTAAAAGAAAAGGGTATCGTTATCCATGAAAGAATAGAAGAAAGCCCGTCTCGGATCGATAAGTTAGAAGAAATTTTTAGTAATCTAAGCACGACTTTCGCTTCTGCTAAAACTATCGAAAAACCTCCCGTAAAGATTGTCAAAGTTACTCAAGTTACCAAGAACAAGGATGCAACTTCTAGTAATAGTAATAAAGAAGATCTTAAGATGATCAGTATTCACCCGGATTTTGCTGAAGTGATAAGAGACCCTTTTTGCAAGAATGAAATCTTTAAATTTATTCCTAGGAGTATTGCCATTAAAGATCTTATGCTAAATCTTTGAAGGATTCTAAGTGTTTGATTGAAGAGTTGGACAGAGATGAGAAAACTTAGATCCTTGCCTTATGCCTAGCTAAGGGCGTAAAACTATAGCGCTTGTTGGAAGGCAACCCAACGAATAAAATTTATTTTTTCTTTTTGCTTTCTGTTCTTGTATGTTTGCACAATTATGCTACTGTTATGATTGTGTTTTTTGTGTTTTAGTTAGTGTTTGTGCAAGTAAAGCCTTTAGGATCTTCTTGGGTGATAGTTGTTTGATCTTGTTGAAAAACAGAAATTTTTGCGCTCATGAAAACAATTCTCATTTTTTACCAGAGCGTGATAAAATACCAATTAATTTTGTAGAAGATTAATATACAAATTGCTCATGTCGTCCTAATTTTTCAGAATTTTTGGAGTTCCAGAAGTTTTTGAAATAGTCATATTCCTACAGACTGTTCTGTTTTGACAGATTCTGTTTTGTTTGCGTTGTGTGCTTATTTTGATGGCTCTATGGTTTTCTTTGATGAGTTTTTGCCATATAAAAGTTGGAATACAATAGATATAATGCAAAAATAAAATATGAATTGGTTTGACACAGTACTTATAGTAGTGGTTTGCTTTCTTACACTAACGGATCTCACGAAGGTTTTATTGAGTTTTGTGTGATTGAAGTTTTCAAGTTTTGGGTTATCTTACGATGGATGAAGGAATAAGGAGTAGAAGAGCCTAAGCTTGAGGATGCCCCAGCATCCCAAGCTATTATCCAAAAAATGAGCAACCAACTAAGCTTGGGGATGCCCCTGAGTGGCATACCCTCTTTCTTTTAACGACCATCGTTATTTTACTCGAAACTATATTTTTATTCGTCACATACTATGTGTTTTTCTTGGAGCGTCTTGTATGATATGAGTCTTTGCTTGTTTTATTTTGTGTTTTAAGTCTTGATCCCTTGCTGGACACACCTATTTGAGAGAGCCAAAACTATGTCATGACTTGTTAGAGTTGCTCTCTATGCTTCACTTAAATTTTTATGAGCTATGGACTTGCTCTAGTGCTTCACTTATATCTTTTTGAGCACGGTGTGCTTTAGTATTTTTGAAGAAATGCTCTCTTTCTTCACTTAGATTTATTTGAGAGTTAGTAAAATTTCCAAGAAATTCTCTCTTGCTTCATTTAAATTAATTTGAGAGAAAGAAAAAATTATGCTCATGATCTTCACTTATATTTGTTTGAGCTTATGAAAAGCAACACATGAAAATTAGTCCCAAAGTGATAGATATCCAAGAAGGATATAATAAAAACTTTCATGAAGATCATTGGACAAAATAAACTTGATTCTTAGTAATAGTTTTGAGATATGATGATGTGATGATGTGATTTATCTTGATGAGTAATTATGCTTTAGTAAGGATATTGGTGTTAAGGTTTGTGACTCCCTATGCAAGCACGAAAGTCAATAGTCATGCAATGAAATTATATCCTACTTGTGGTGCATTATTCGGTGTTAATTATGCTTTATGCTCGCTTATGAGATTATTCGTTTCTTGGTTGGTCGCTTCTCAATCTTTTGCTAGCCTTCATTTTGCACTAAGTATGATCTCTACTTGTGCATCAAGAATCCTTTAAACCAGTATTGCCACATGCTTCCACTATATCTACCTATATGAAGTATTCTTTTTTCGTTCTAAGAAAATTTGTATGTGCCATCTCTAATTTTCAAAATAAACTTCTCTTTTGTGTGTTCATTTCGCTCACGGGGCGGTGAGGGGTGGCTAATATTTTCCATACTAGATGTGTTATTCACAAGATGAGTGTTTATTCACTTGTCATTGCATGAGAGTAAGGCAAAGGTATTAGGGATGCCCAGTCCCGAAATGAAAAATGAATTTACTTTATGTTGTCAAATAATAAATTCCTTGGAAAGTGTTGGTATGGAAGGCACGCGTGGATACGGCTAGCCATGGAAAGTGAAAGTATGGTTGAAAAGGGAATAAACTTTATTTTCTATTTGGGAACCGCCTATGATATATCTAGCATGGAAATTGTTGGGAACTCTAAGTCGTTTTCGTTGGCGGGATGGATACACCTCCCAAAATGTTTTTATCTCTAAGTTTTTCGCTTTGAGCTCTGGCACCTCTACAAACCCTACTTCCCTCTGGGAAGTGTCTTTCCTTTACTTTATGCAATTTTTATTTTAAAATTTGAGTCTCCATCTTCTCTTATAAAAGCACCAACTAGGAGGCAATATGATCGTACTTGAGTATTGGGTGTAGCTAATATGCGAGTGTGTTTCATGAATGGATCAATGGTTGAGCATGATGGGCTAGGGATAACTTATTTTAGCGCTGATATTTTGAAAGACATGGTTGCTTGTTGATATGCTTGAGTATTTAAATTATCATGTCAAAACTAGACTATTGCTTTGAACAATATAAAAGTCCAAATGTCGATGCTACAAAGAAAGAAATATGATATGACATGTTTCCACATCAAAAATTCTGTTTTTATCACTTCCCTACTCAAGGACGAGTAGGAGTTAAGCTTGGGGATGTTGATACGTCTCCAACTTATCTATAATTTTTTATTGTTCCATGCTGTTATATTATAAATCTTGGATGTTTTATAATCATTTTATAGTAATATTTTGGTACTAACCTATTGACATAGTGCCAAGTGCCAGTTGCTATTTTCTGCATGTTTTTTACATCACAGGAAATCAATACCAAATGGAGTCCAAGCGCAACGATACTTTACGGAGATTTTTTTTGGACCAGAAGGAACATAATGGGCCCTGGTGCGCCTGGGGGTGCTCCAAGGAGAGCACAACCCACCAGGGCGTGCCAGGAGGCCCAGGTGCGCCCTGGTGGGTTGTGCCCACCTCGGGTGCCCCCCAGACCGCCTCTTTGCTCTATAAATACCACAATATTCCAGAAACCCTAGGAACGTCAAAGAAACATTCATCCAGCCGCCGTAGAGTCCAGAACCACCAGATCCAATCTAGACACCATCTCGGATGGGGTTCACCACCTCCATTGGTGCCTCTCCGATGATGTGTGAGTAGTTCTTTGTAGACCTTCGGGTCCGTAGTTAGTAGCTAGATGGCTATCTTTCTCTCTCTCTCTCTCTCTCTCTCTCTCTCTCTCTCTCTCTCTCTCTCTCTCTCTCTCTCTCTCTCTCTCTCTCTCTCTCTCTCTCTCTCTCTCTCTCTCTCTCTCTCTCTCTCTCTGAATTCTCAATACAATGGTCTCTTGGAGAGCCATATGATGTAACTCTTGCGGTGTGTTTGTTGGGATCACTGAACTTTGAGTTTATGATCAGATCTATCTTTTTATATCCATGAAAGTTATTTGAGTTTCTTTGATCTCTTACATGCATGATTTCTTATAGCCTCGTATTTCTTCTCTGATATTTGGGTTTTGTTTGGCCTACTTGATCTATTTATCTTGCAATGGGAAGAGGTGTTACAGTGCTTGATCCTAGTGACAGAAGGGGAACTGACACGTATGTATCGTTGCTACTAATGATAAAACGATGGGGTCTATCTCTATATAGTTAGATCTTGTCTACATCATGTCATCATTCTTATTGCATTACTCCGTTTCTCCATGAACTTAATACACTAGATGCATGCTGGATAGCGGTCAATGTGTGGAGTAATAGTAGTAGATGCAGGCAGGAGTTGGTCTACTAATCTTGGACGTGATGCCTATATAATGATCATTGCCTGGATATCGTCATGAGTATTTGAAGTTCTATCAATTGCCCAACAGTAATTTGTTCACCCACCGTTTGCCATTTTTCTCGAGAGAAGCCACTAGTGAAACCTACGGCCCCCGGGTCTTTTTCTCATTATTTGCCTTTGCGATCTACTTTTACTTTGCATTTATTTTCAGATCTCTTAAACTAAAAATACAAAAATACCTTGCTGCAATTTATTCTTATTTATTTTATTTGGCGTTCGATCTATCAATCTACTATAATTTTATCTCACGTCCATTTGCCTATCTTGAAGCGTCGTACCTGGAAGGGATTGACAACCCCTTTAACACGTCGGGTTGCGAGGATTTGTTATCTATGAGCAGGAGTTGTTTACGTTGTGTTGCTTGGTTCTCCTACTGGTTCGATAACCTTGGTTTCATATCTGAGGGAAATACCTACCGCCGCTGCGCTGCATCATCCCTTCCTCTTTGGGGAAATACCGACGTAGCTTCAAGCGACATCAGTGGGGGTGCGCCCTCCAACCTTGTGGGCCCCCTGGACCTCCACCGACCTCAACTTCAACCCCATATATTCTCTTCCGGGGAGAAAAAAGTCAGAGAGAAGGATTCATCGTGTTTTACGATACGGAGCCGCCGCCAAGCCTTGTTCTTCCTCGGGAGGGCAGATCTTGAGTCCGTTCGGGGCTCAGGAGAGGGAATCCGTCGCCATCGTCATCGTCAACCATCCTCCATCACCAATTTCATGATGCTCACAGTCGTGCGTGAGTAATCTCATCGTAGGCTTGCTGGACCGTGGTGGGTTGGATGAGATTTACCATGTAATCAAGTTAGTTTTGTTAGTGTTTGATCCCTAGTATCCACTATGTTCTAGGATTGATGTTGTTATGACTTTGCTATGCTTAATGCTTGTCACTAGGGCCCGAGTTCCATGATTTTAGATCTGAACCTATTATGTTTTCATGAATATATTTGTGTTATTCATCCTATCTTGCAAGTCAATAGTCACCTACTACGTGTTATGATCCGGCAACCCCGGAGTGACGATAGTCGGGACCACTCCCGGTGATGACCGTAGTTTGCGGAGTTCATGTATTCACTAAGTGCTAATGCTTTGGTCTGGTACTCTATTAAAATGAGGCCTTAATATCCCTTAGTTTCCAATAGGACCCCGCTGCCATGGGAGGGTAGGACAAAAGATGTCATGCAAGTTCTTTTCCATAAGCACGTATGACTATATTCGGAATACATGCCTACATTATATTGATGAACTGGAGCTAGTTCGGTGTCACCCTATGTTATAACCATTGCATGATGAATGCCATCCAACATAATTATCCATCATTGATCCATTGCCTACAAGCTCTTCACATATTGATCTTTGCTACTTTACTTTTCCGTTGTCACTGTTATGATTCCTACAATACTGCTACTGTTACTTTTGCCACTGTTACCGTTACTTCCATACTACTTTGCTACTAAATACTTTGCTGCATATATTAAGTCTTTCAGGTGTGGTTGAATTGACAACTTAGCTGCTAATACTCAAGAATATTCTTTGGGTCCCCTTGTGTTGAATCAATAAATTTGGGTTGAATACTCTATCCCCGAAAACTGTTACGATCCCCTATACTTGTGGGTTATCAAATAGCACCTACGCTCAAACAACAAATACTTGCAGCCCAACGCGAACAAGGGGTTGTCAATCCCTTGACGGTTACGAGCAAGATTAACGATATAGTTTTTGATAGATAGATCAAACAAAAATACAAAATAAATAAATAAAAGGAAATTGCAGCGAGATATTTTTTGTTTTAATATATGATAGAAAATAGACCTGGGGGGCATAGTTTTCACTAGAGGCTTCTCTCTTGAAAATAGCATACGGTGGGTAAACAAATTACTGTTGGACAATTGATAGAAAGCAAATAATTATGATGACATCCAAGGCAATGATCATGTATATAGGCATCACGCTCTGAGACAAGTAGACCGAAATGATTCTGCATCTACTACTATTACTCTACACATCGACCGCTATCCAGCATGCATCTAGTGTATTTAGTTCATGGAAGAATGGAGTGGCATCTTAAGCAACATGACATGATGTAGACAAGATAAACTCACGTATGCAATAAATCCCATATTTTTATCCTTAATAGCAACGATACATGCGTGTCATGTCCCTTTTTGTCATTGGGATTGAGCACCGCAAGATCGAACCCATCACAGAGCACCTTTTCCCATGGCAAGATAAATCAATCTAGCCGGCCAAACCAAACCAATAAATCAAAGAAGAAATACGAGTCTATAACAATCATTCATAAAAGAGTTCAGAAAAACTCAAACAATATTCATGGATAGATCTAATGATAAACTCACAATTCATCATATCCCAACAAACACATCACAAAAAGTCATTACATCAAATAGATCTCCAAGAACACCGAGGAGAACATTGTATTGAAGATCAAATAGATAGAAGAAGCCATCTAGCTACTAAATATGGACTCATAGGTCCGTGGTAACTACTCACGCATCATCAGAGGGCGGCAAGGATGATGAAGAGCCCCCTCTGTGAACGAATTCCCCTCCGGCAGAATGCCGAAAAAGGCCTCCAGACGGGATCTCGTCATTCTGGAACTTGCAACGGCGGGAAAGTATTTCATGGACTCCTCTGTTGGTTTCACGATTTTAGAGAATTTATAGAGGCGAAGCTAGGTCAAACGGGGCCATGTGGGCCCCACCACCCACCAGGGCACGCCTGCCCCCCCCCTGAGGGCGCGCCCTGGTGCCTTGTGGGTCCATGCTGTCTCGTATGGTCTTCTCCCGAAGCTTCTAGTGTCTCTTTTGTCCAGAAAAAAACTTCAAAAAGTTTCGTGGCATTTGGACTTCGTTTAATACTGATATTCTGCGAAAACAAAAACAAGCAAAAAACAGCAACTGGCACTGGGCACTGAGTTAATAGGTTAGTCCCAAAAAATGATATGAAATTGCTTGTAAGTGTATATAAATCATCCAAGATTGATAATATAATAGCATGGAACAATAAAAAATTATAGATACGTTGGAGACATATCAGGGATGGCCATTGATCAACTATTGGCCATTTCTCGTCTCAGCTCGAGCAATGGTTGGTCAGACAGGGGGTGTGGGGGTGCCTGGTGGTGGCAGTGGAAGTGGTCTATGGAGGCGGTCATTGCTTTGGTTATCCTGGTGTTGATAGTCGACCCCTCTTTTTGGAGGCTCGTGGCGGTGTCGAGGTCTTGAGTCTGGTGCCTTCCGGCACCTCTTAAGGTTTTGTTGCCTCGCATATTACGCTGGTTCTCTCTATTTGTGATGGTGGTCGTGTTATGGATTAAAGAAGGCGCATGGGTTGTGTCGATAGAACATTGCCCTTCAGTACGGTTTGTGGATCTCTCTGTCGTGACATGGCTAAGCAGCGGGATGTCCTTCGACCGTTGTTGAGTCTCTCCTAGCTCTTCAATGTGTTGACTGATTACAGGGCAAGTTGGCGATTTCTTCTCTATGTCTTCTCGGTGGTGTATCTCCTTTTGAATGACCCAACAAAGCTAGTCCCCACTCTTCATGGAGGTGATGGGTGCTAAGTTTTTGGTTTTGAATGCTTCTCATAGCTCGTTCCGGTTCTCTTCTGTTTACCACTGTTCCGTTTTATCTCGTTCTGTTTATGGGGTCGGGTTTTTTCCGCCGTAGCAGCTTAAAAAAAAAGCTTCACTTTGTCATGGTGGTGTTCGTGGCCATCGTCGCAAAATACTCCGCGTCGGGATACTTTGTGTGGCAATGTATGATTTGATACTATATTCATGATTATTTATATCAAATTATAATGCCACAAAATAAAGTTCAAAATAGAAGGACGTTCCTAGCTAATCGAGCTCAACCACAACCTTTTCTTGTAACTATTCTCTCAAATTACACAATGAACTATATATAAAAACTAATATGAAGAGATAAAAACTTGCCTAATCGAGAAAAAAAAAATCAAAACTAGCCTGCCTGCGTAATCGGGTCCATTACAGTATATACGAAGTGCTGAAAAACAGCCCTGATTAACTCCTAAGAGTATGGAAGCAATTAAATGCTACCATTATAGTGCTCAGCAAAAATAGCATATTTCAACATTAAGAGGCCTTTGGCAGCTTCTTGTTCCTTGCCACTGTAGTTCGTCAATGTCCAAGGTGCTTTATCTACCCTTGTCCTCTCGGCTTTGTAACAGCCGTAATCACCCTGGAAACCGCCGGTGCAAGCGTTCACATCGTCGTCGGCCACAACCGGCATAGGATCTTCTCTTCTGACATGGCCGCTCTTAGCTCGCTTGTGCTTTTTCCCACGATCTCTCCGATGGCTTCCGGTGTTATCGGCGTCTACATAATAGTGGTTGTTGCAATGTCGCTTGCCGCTCCGATCACCAGCACGGCTAGCATCGACGAAGTCGTCGTCGTCGGCAGCATAGCGAGCTGGGACGGCAGGCTGTCGGGTGCGCTTACGTCCGGTGCACGAGGAGCTATCGCCACCGCCCTTGCTCCTGAACACGAAGAGGCAGCGCTCGCCGTCGCCGCGCCTGCACGCGTACAGATCGAGGCGGTCTCCTTTGCACATGCAGCTCTCCTCCACTAGCTTCCTCCACTGAGACCCCATGACTCGGTACGCCCTGTTAGAGTTGAGGTACCGGAGGTTCACATCCTTCTCGCGGCCCTCGTCGTCGAAGACCTTGACCGTGACTGTGTTCTGGGCGTTCAGGCCGTCGTCCCGGAGCTCCTCCAGCTCCGGGAAGAACTTGGGGATAGGACCGCCCCGCACCGTCTCCTTGGTGAGGAGCAGCCGGTTCTGCCCCGGCTGGACGTCGGACTGCTCCAAGGTCTTGGACAGAGCCCAGTCGGCGTCGTACACGCCCAGGCTGTCCATCACCTGCCGGTGGCGCGCTTCTTCCGCGGGGTCGATGCGGCGGCGGGAATCCATGGCGCCGTTCATGCGATTGCGCGGGGGAGATCTATCGTGCGTCTATCCACCGGTTGAATTTGGAATGCCACTGCGTCGGTTACGTGCGAATATATAGGTAGTTAGGATCGTTTATATGGCAAGCATGCACGCCTCGGTGGTTTGGTGTACGGAAAGAGATCTTTCCTTCTGTTTTTTAGTTAGTGAGATCTTTGCTTTTGTTGGGACTAATTGACTTGCAACATATTCATGGATGGAAATCAACGGCTGGGAAAAGTGCGGCTCAACTTTGGAAAAGATCTTGCCCATCTATCCTTGTGTAAACTAGTTTAAACTGTTTGGAAGCTAGCAAAGCCAAAATACTACATGTCTTTAACAGCCATGTTTAAATTTTATGAGGTCAAAAAAACATGATTAAATTTTAAAAAATATATATGCTTACCTTTTTTTAGGACTCTAAGAGCATCTCTAGTCTACGGCTGGCCGCGACAGATCCCTTTGTCTTCATCATGTCTGGAAGTCCGCTCACCGAAGGTATGTGCTTCAGCGCAAAGGGCGGCTCGATTCCCCGCCGCTCATCGAAGTGGAGCCGCTGGCTGATGCTTCAGTCGAATGGGAAGGGCGCGCCTCCGCTTCCGTGAAGTCCATATGGGAGCCGCCGATGGTCCACACTGAAAAGAGCTTGGCAAGACACCGATTGTGTACGCCGGCGTCGCCTCGACGATGGCCTTCCTTGTACCCAAGCGGCGGCGGCCTCCCGTGTACTACTTTCCCTCCATGTTGATGGCGGACGCGGACGCGCTCACCATCGACTCGTCGATCTCTGCGCAGCCGACTTCTTTCTCTACCGACAGGGCGCGTTGACGGCGGATGGCGCGGTCGCAGGCACGGGAGGGGTGGTACGACACGGCGTCGTCCACGGTAGCGACGATGCCCATAGCGTAGTGGTCCCCATCGTGCCGGCCTGGAGCAACTCACCACTCCTCTGCGAGCTGGCTTGGAGCGGTGAGTTGTTGAACCACGCGTCGGCTTGGGGCGACAACTTGCTTCGTCGGACTAGGCAAGAGAGGTGGTGCAGCAAGCTGCCTCGCTCGTATCCGACGGGCTCAATAGGGCCACCCAGCCGGCTTTTATGCCGGAGAACTGCTCTTCCTATTCGTCGAATGCCATCGAAAGGGTGGAGAAATTATGGAAGGAGGAGATGGGGAGCGGCGGACTTGGTGGTGTGATTCTTACCCGGCGTCTGGCATCATTTAAATAGAGGGCGGAGGGAAGGAGCTTGCCTGGCGTTGCGTTTGATGTCGGCCCGCTCGTGAACGGACGTGTGGCTAGAGTAGGTTTCTCGGCTTCCACGAGGGTTTAATGGAGGTGTTTCAATGCGGCGGGGAGGCGTGTTCAGTCGAGAGTGCAGCGATCGGCATCCTCGTCAGGCGCGGCGCTTCAACGGGGGAGGCAATAAGAGGTCGTGTTCGCCCTGAGCCGTCTTCAATGTGGAGCGGCACACTCTACAGTTTGTCTTCAATCTGCCCTGAGTCGTCTTCAATATGGATGCGGCTAGCCGGTGTTGGGCGGGAACATGTGCGGGCAAAGGATAAGGGGTTTGGATGGGCCAAGGCGGCCAGAAGAGGGCTTGGGAGTGGTCCGGACTCCCGCAAAGCCTTCCACGTTTGTCTTCAGTTTGTAGGAGAAAGTACGTCCGGACCGCGCCGCGGATCGATACAAGACCGTGTTGGATGGCTTCCACAGTCCAGACAGCGCGGTCTAGATGCGGGAGGTTTGAGAGTCGGTGTTGGAAATGCCATATCTCTGCATATATGGGTGGAAAGTCCATGCGACCGGCATGATAGAGACATCTTCGCGGCCTCCACAAATTTTGTTGTGGGCGACGGTACACGTCCATTTTTTGGGAGCCTGCTTGGCTTGATGGTTTGTTACCCAAGGACATTGCACCCAAAAAAAATTGAGCTGTCAAAAGGAAGGAATTGCTCGGTCCAGAAAGCGCTCTTCAACAATTTTTTGGTGTCTCGTGTGAAGACCTCTCAAGGCATGACGGTTGACCATCTTCATGAGTTTGTCAACCTATGAGAGAAGCTATCTCATGTTCAGCTAATACCTGACACACCTGATTCCATCAATTGGAAGCTCACCAAGGATGGTCATTATTCAGCGGCAACGGCTTACAGCACGCAATTTCTTGGTTTAGTCGACACAGACTTGCCTCGAATTGTTTGGAGAACTTGGGCTCCCCCAAAATGCAAGTTTTTCACTTGGCTAGTCATCAACAATAGAATCTAGACGGCAGACTAGCTTCAGAAGCGGGAATGGCCTAATCGCAGCATGTGCTCCCTTTGTAAGCAAGTTCAGGAATCGGCGGCTCATCTGCTTTTCAAATGCCGCTACACGGTTAGAGTGTGGAACGTGATTAAAGTGTGGCTTGGCCTTCATGACACTTACCCGCATAACTGGGCATGGTTGACACGGTGAAGACTTGGTGGAGCGTCAACGCCTCCAACGCGGCGCAATCTCGACGACCGCTTACCTGCCTTATGCTACTCGTCTCGTGGGAAACCTGAAAAGAGCGGAATGCTAGGGTATTTCGTAATGTCGTAGTACCTGTTGGAGTTTTAGTTGCTAGAATTAAAGACGAGGCTGCGATATGGCGCCTGGCCGGTGCGAAAATATCATGCCGCAAGAGTGATATGTTGTATTTGGCCTTTGGCCAAGACCCCTAGTACTCCTTATTCAGTAAAATTGGTAAATCTTTTGCCTTGTTTTAAAAAAAATATGGGTGAAAATCCAGGGTTAGGAGAAGGAAGCTCATCTATGAAAAAAGATCTTGCACGTCTATCCATCCCCGTATAACAACCAAGCCAGAGTTTTACATGTCTTCAACAACCATCAAAAGCATATTTATTCCCCTCAATAAAAAAACTTTACCTTTTCTTAGGAGAAAATATATGTAACAATGCTTCATGGTTTTTTCCAAAATCACACAGCCAATATATTATTTTGAACATGGTACACACGCAAGCGCTCATACATACACGTGCACTCATCCCTATGAACGCATACACGCACACTCTATTTCTATGAACACCTTCGAGATACTGAGCCAGCATATCATATTGAGATTTACAAAGTCACCGCAGACGCTTCGTCGTCGACTTGAACGTCTCCTCTTACTGAAAGCGCATCGCCGAAAATCATGAAATAAATTCAGAAATAACATGAGCACCAGGACTTAAACTTTGGTAGACTGGGGATACCACTGTCCCTCCAACCATTCAACAACAGATTGATTCGCCACAGCCGATATATCCGGCAGCCCAAGAAACAAAACACCCAGTATAATCACAGGATCACTCTCCTAGGGCTACCGTTTCCCACTTGCTTCCACTCCATGCAAGACAACATCATTCACTATGCTCCATGTTTTTCCAACGCGACACTGCTACACCTGTATGATGATAGCGTGAGTACTATTGATTGGTCACGCGGCCGTGACCGTAGAGTGCTCATGTTGCGTCACGAGTGACCTATGGCCGATGTGCAGCATGCTCAGATCGTCGCGCCGTATCACGGTCCATGGTTTAACATACCACCATGTACTCCTCTACATCTTTGTCTTAACCACCATGATGTTTAATCTATGGCAGTGCTAGGTGTCGGTGGGCGGGGAATCTGCCGTGTCTTGTGTCATTCGAAATCGACTTAAATCATGAATCAAGTGCGTCTGATCATAGCAACAAAAAGATCGGAAAGTAATATTTTGTGTGTGTATTTTACTGTTCACGGCGGGAGCATTTGCTCCTGGGTGTAGAAAGGTACTTTTGATTAGTTGCAACAAACTGTGGAGAAAATGGGTCACGAAGTCACATCACATATAATGCAATAACACAAATCCTCTCAAGGGACCTTGACGCCTCAGGCTCACCGGCAACAAATATGGCTCGCCCGAACCCCACGACTGCCAGTGCCACTACCATATCCCTTGAGCCTGCTGGCGTGGTCCGCGTGGATAACTCCTATTTAGGCCTCCAAGAGAGGGAGAGCCGGCGAGGGAGGGAAGTGTTGTCTGCGAGGAAGTTCACTGGCAATGGACTTTGCTCCTCGCGCGGTGGTGGAGGATCTGAATTCTGAAAGGTGCTTTTCACGTTGCCGGCTGGTGAAGGGCTCATATGTTGCCACGGTCCATTGAAGATGGTCTGTTGCTCACGGTCAAGGAGTAGAGGAAGGGGTCGCCGGCACCGGCACTGATGCTAGATGCAGAAGGGCTCATGGGAGTAAATCAGTGCAGATGGTAGAATGAAGGGGATCGGGCACGGAGGGGAAAGGAGGCTGGCTGCAGCGAGAGATAGGGATGACCGGTAATGGCTTCTGTTACCGTATGGGGCGGGCATAAACGAGAGCGAATAGGTGTGCGATTTGATTATGCGGCATCTGTTCACAGACCAACTAAACCAAACGTGTGTATCGTTTTCAGGTGCCTCCACAATGCGATGACGGCTAAAAAAACACGAACCAACACACTTGGACATATAACTGGTGTCATTTGATCCCTGTCCAAAAGGTACACATTAACAATACTCCTTATACTTTGGGAGTAGTTTCAATTAACATGGTTTTGGCCATTCGGAAAACAAACATTTAGCGCGGGACGCATTACTCGAAAACCATCTCGAGGCAGCAACCACATGCAGGCGAAGCAGATTGCATGATTACCCTTTTTCTTTACTTTTTGGCAGCAGGTAGAATAATTAAGCCAAGCAAGCCATTGATTCAAGACATGCCATGAATCCATCTCAAGATAAAAAAGGAGCCACGCCATGAAACCATCTCACTAACTGCAGTTCACATTCAGAGCACGCAAAATTTTCAGAATGTTACTGGAACCAAAATTCTGCTATCATATCTCAAACGAGAAACTGTAAGAAAAAAGAAATCTCACAACAGAACTGTATCCCCTTTCTTTACTCATAGGGGTGCATCTGATACGCACATGTGCTCAAGTCCACCGCAAAACTATCAAAATGTGCTCTACTTTCTCGCCAGGGATTCTGATTTGTGATCACTACCAGTAGTCACAGTATAACCAGCTCCGACCTGAAATTATTTCACCGGCAAAGCATTATATAATAAATTGTTTCAACTTCAAGTGAACTAACTGTACAAAGCATAAATTATATACTCCCTCCGTTCCTAAATATTTGTCTTTCTAGACATTTCAAATGGCTACCACATACGGATGTATGTAGACATATTTTAGAGTGTAGATTCATTCATTTTGCTTCGTACGTAGTCACTTGTTGAAATATCTAGAAAGACAAATATTTAGGAACGGAGGGAGTATTTACTACATTTTTCATTTCAATACAAGGACTACCAGCATTAACTGAAATGCTATCAGCCAACATAACTGAAATTTTTCTCCGTCAAGTTTCAGTTACTTCTGAGTACAGCTGGTCAGAGGAAAAAAATTACCTGGCAATCTTTCAGAACGGCCCGCTCTTGAAGTTGCACATTATTACATACAACAGAACCTTGGATGTGACAGCCATCTTCAATAACCACATGGTTCATGACAACAGAATTGACAATCTGCAACAACAGACGGACAGAAACAGTTCTTTCATAAGAAGGAAAAAATACTCGCTTGATCTGATTGTTTGCAGTAAAATGGCATGCTGGCTTTGCAATAATGTAACCATGGTATAGAAGGTGGCAGCATGGCGGAATCCGCATGGTTTGAACTTGGAAGTAATGTATCAGCAGGATGTTCTATATTTTTTAGCTGATCAGCAGGATGTTCTAACTTCTAAGGCAATTGTAACAGCAACATAGCGAGGTGCCAGCAGTAAATCAGATATAACCAACTAGATCTTACCAAGCTTCAAGAAAGAACTTGTAAAAGAATTCCCAGAAGCAAAATGAAGCCTAAACAGGTTGGTCTTTACTTGTTTCCACA
This sequence comes from Aegilops umbellulata, assembly GCA_032464435.1. Lineage (NCBI taxonomy): Eukaryota > Viridiplantae > Streptophyta > Magnoliopsida > Poales > Poaceae > Aegilops > Aegilops umbellulata. The sequence continues at coordinate 297,481,787 of CP136060.1, forward strand.
AATTGTCTTACACATTGAACCTAATACACTCGGTTTGATAATTCTAACTTTGAAACCTCCAAGAAGATAACACTGGACCTGGTGCCAACAAGCAAAACCTAGTAGCATGCTACACAAGCATAATTCCTGTTGAAATTATACAAGAAATCAGCATCAAAATATAAAACATTGCTTTATTACCTTCACATTCGAACCGATACGACAATGACGGCCAATCACAGATCGCTTGACACCACATTTGTCACCTAACTGTGAACCCTCAGCAAGCATGCACTGTGGCCCGACCTAATAAACCATAAGCCACAAGATAAGACAAAATAGGTTGAGGAAGGGGTTAGAATGTGCACTAGTTGCAAGTAATCTACGATCAAATTTACACAGAACATAGTCCTAAATATATGTGCCAATGCGGCACGAAAGCAATATTAAAATCTGTTCATCAAACCCACAACCAAGATCATTCACCAAAAATATGGAATCGAAGGGGCATAAATTTAAGAAATATAGATTACAACGGATAGTTCTAAGGCATCCAGTTTCCTAAGGAGAGTATAAATGGTAACACAGGTAAATTATATATGTATATAATAAATCAGACATCCCTCATCCCACAAAGTGATTTTGCTGGGAAGTATAATGTGGCATAGTGTAATCACTGACAATTCTACTGTTTCATCAGTTTTACAAATAACAATAAAATGATATTGAGTAATACAGGTAAAATGGCAAGGCTTAAATTTGACTAGTGGTGATGTGATGTGATTCAAAGAAAAAATCTAATCAATGTGATTCTGCTCCAATGTATTGAGCCAGCCAGAACCTTGAACGTGGGGCCCAGCTGCTGTAGAAAGTTGTTTTTCTACCTGGTCCCTTTCCTTCACGCAAGTGTGCATGCAGACACAGGACTCCGCCTCAGATCAACAACTGTATTTTAATCGTTGGAACCGAAACAATGCCTTGGTTCGCTTTTTTTCTGACAACTAGCGTCGACCTGCTCTAGTGTATGGAATTGATTCGAACCATCCTTCGAATCGCCTTTGGGCAACCTAAAGATGGTCTAAGATTGACACAACAGACCACTTATTTGAGCGAACAGATTGATCAATATTCAATACTATCTCCAATCTAGCTCAGCATAATTTTCTTATAGAAGACTGGGTAGCATCAAAACTTGCATTCAGTATGGCATTTTTAGCATCCATCTTCGGTATTTGCAGAAAACCAACCAAAGATGCTAGTTATGGAATAAGTATGAAATTAGACTCACTGTAGTCTTCGATCCAAGCACACACGATGGGTGGATGATGTTATTATGTGAAGAGAAGGAATAACCAGATAGGTGACTAGCTTCCCCTATAACCTGTGATATTGCCGTTAGTGAAACTTTCAAGCAACACCCAACCAAAAACGAAATGCATTGCGGTTTTAGATCCTTACATCTCGATTAATATCACAGTACGCCTGAATGGAGTTCAAGCGGTGACAGTACTTGTTTTTACTAGCAATATAAACACAGCACCTATGTGTTCCACCGCCTGAACTTGGTAATAAATCTTGCTTGAAAGCAGATGGTGCAATTGCGCGATGTTGTGACAAGCACTGTAAATTACTGCTGGGCGGAACTACAACATTCCCAGTTTCATCAACTATTGTTCCTTCACCGCCTGATGGAGCTGACCTCTATACAAATTTGGGAACAGTTAAGTGCTTAGAAGAATCTCAAAAAACAAACTGTGCTTAGGAAGAAATCATTATGCATTAAGAACGAAGTATACCAGCTGGCTCTTCACTAAATATGGGAGAACTTCAAGTCTGATGCTACGGTATGCTTCTTTCTGTTCCAGTACATCCTGCAATGTTGTCCTGTGACCAACAATATCAAACGATTGCTGAGCGAGGACCGCTTGTAAAGAGATGAGATATGAAACAATTTAAAAGAAAGATAGAAGAACCTATTAAAGGCATAAAGATGAGCATCCATCAGGTCACTTCGAATTTCCATCTAGAAAAAGGAAGGCAGGGCGGATATTAAGTTGAGTTCACAACCGAATAAACATCCAAACTTTTTGAGATTTCTAAAATGAAGTAAAATCAAATCATGATAGGAAAAATTTAAGAGCTTCAGTTATTATCACTACACACATGAAGGCCGCCTAACAAACTGCAGCTGCTGTCAAAACGGGGGGAAAAACATCTCCAACCTCATTCAACCCATTATCATCGCAAGTCCCCAAATTTTCAAAAAAATCCGAGTTTGCAATAAAATTATAACAGGTATATGCAGAGAACAATCAAGCTAGCAAGATTGCAAGGAACGGCTCTCAGTCCACAAAGGAACAGGAATCCATCTGTCCTCATAAAGTTTCCCTGCCTTGCTTCAGTCAATGGGTGCACCTTTTTTAGTATGCAAATATGCACCACTAGAAACATACATAAAGTATTTATTTGGTCCACATATTCAGCCAACAAATTAGTAATCACTCATTCATTTCTGCGCAGTGGATAGTAACATCTAGCCAAAGCAACGCTTATGTCCCATATTGAGTCTTATCATGGGGTTGCCAGTCATTAAATAGTGTGCCGTCTCTGTCCAATGAAAAAATGTCAACAAAATTTGCTCATACTAAGTACACATGATATATCGTCCAGTGCAAATGACTCGGCAGTTTTTAATGGTTCTGAACAGTCCACTAGTATAAATTGATGACCTGAAACTTAATTTGCGAGTTGCTAAAATACTAGTGCAGTACAATTCCTAAAAATGGATATACTTTGATCCTAAAAGTTCTCTCTAGAATATCAAAGTTATCATGTGGCTATTAATCATAACAATGAACCGGGAAAACAGCACCCCAAAAGAAGAAAGAATTGCTCGCAGAAAAAAAGAACTGGCTTGACTGGTTTGTCTTGGCTAGTTTGATCGGTATATGGAACTCGGTACGTACAGAAAAATAGTTTTGTAATAGGATATTTCGAGTATACACCATGGCAAACAGAAAAACTTAAGGGGAAACACCTACCCTAGTCAGTCCAGTCCAATTCAACATCCAAAGCACCCTGGACCATACAAGTACGACCTAATCCTCCCCATGGCAATCGTGCAGTTTACACTTCCAGCCCCTATGCGAGTGGCACTTCTGCCTCCAGCCCTCAGGCACACCATCTCTAGTCTGCCATGCAAAGATGGCATCACAAGCAACCACAGGTCCCTGTGGTTTTAAGATTAGGAGGTTCATAGCACTTTGAGCACTCCATCCATTTATTAAATGCATTTTTTCTAGTGTTGAGGCTTGCAAATGGCTTGTCAAGGGATTGTGCATTATAATGACACATGGAATTTAGTTGCACGTGATTCCGGTTCGTCTGCATTTTGGTGACACTTTTTCGCAAGCAAGGCAGCCAATAAGTCAATGGAACACGGTTGACTTGATTGGTTCGATAATGTCACGCGTTTTGCCATGCTAATACATTTTAGATTTGGAAGTGCAAGTATCTGTTGTTAGGTTATTCTGACTATTCTTCCATTAATCTTAATGTACAGCACGTTGAAATCCTGCAGCACGGACAAATTAATCAAAACTAGGTGAGATTGGTAGACAGCAAGTCGTTGTGACATGACTCACTTGATGCTTTCAGCCTTCTACCTTTTAAACCTTGAAGCATGTTCTAGAAAGGTGGACATCTTGCCTGCCTGGATGTTAGCTAGTACAAATTGAACTAATGCCATGACAGTCCAGCTACAACTTCCCCTCGTTTTGACTACAATTCGGGCAATTGCAGTGAACTGCTTGCACCCCTAGTTTTAGGCGCTACCACCTTGCTTAGCGCCTAGCATCTTTTAGAACAGTGGTTCAAAGCACAAAGTTCTACATGGGCATCGCATCCGAACTTCCACTTGTTAATTGTTACTTTGATCTGTCGTACTCGCAATTCACCGTCATATTGTTCCACAAATTTCTTGTTAATTTGGTAACTATGGTGTTTACTGAACACCAATACAGTTCAGTTTTCGCTCAGGCTAATCTTAAGTTTATTTAGTAATTTTGGTATCGAGTTTTGAATACCATATTTAAATTATTACTGAAAATATCATATGAGCTCCCATAGTTATTCCTATGGAAAAGATAAAGATATATTAAACTTAGGTACACCCAAACTAATTATGACACGTTCGCATTCCTTCACACATGATAGCGTCACAGAACATAAGATATTGCACTGGAAAGCGAAAGCGCAAAACACTGTTAGGAAATAAGTTCACTTTATTTTGATATGTATGTTAAGAGTTCATTTGATATGTTTAGATGCACATTACCTGACCTACAGCTCGAATTTTTCTCTTATAAACTCGAACATCCTTTTCAACATCAGTTCCTACAAGTAACATTTGACAAGCAGATGAATTATGAATGACAGGTACTACCTAACTGCAATACAATAAACAAACCTGATACAACATGCAACAAGAATTGTCTTGTTATGTCTAGCCCAACTATGTTCAGTCGACATGGTTTTTTAGCCTTATCTTTCCCTCCTGAAGAAGCAGCATCTGAAGGACCACTAACAGGAACGGAACATAGTAAAGCAGTAACAGCTGCACCATTTCTTCTATGGGTAGCAGCAACAGCCCCAGGAAGTACATCAGTTACTAGGTCGCCGCTAATCACCTATTAAAACACGGCCAGTGCATTAGCATCTTTATTACTCCAGCATGCATACTTATATAAAAAAAAGCTTATCATTACCAAAACATCATTTGCGACCAGTCTCTTTGAAATAGCTCGTAATGCACCAGCAGTTCCAATGTCCTCAGTAACTGCAACTACCTACACAGGAAAGAAGTTACCTCCAGACAGCTGATAATATGTTCTCCTACAACAGATTACACCAATAGTGGGCTCGCATGACAAAATGAGAATGCTAAAAGAAGCCAATGATAAAAGGAAACACACACCTAAAGAAAAGCTAATAAAAGGAACAGATATAAACTAAAGCAGTTCCAGTTACTGAAAATTCTAGGATTTTAACAACTTGATTTGCACTTTACGACATTCTTAGATAGAATGTGATAATTATGATTCTTATTACACAAGCTATTTGAATTTTATAGATCACTCATATTCAACTAGCTTCATTCTACAGATTTATAAAAAGATGTTTCCAAGCAAGAAAATGCAAGAGAGCAAGTAAGGAGAAGGTTACAAACTAGTAGCCCATATTAGAAAAAAATTGTTATACTGAATCTCCAATATGTATCATACATGCACCTAAAGAAAATTTTAATATTTAACTGAAAATAGATATGAGATCAAACAGTTCAAGTTACTGAGAATTATAGGATTTTAACACCTTGATTAGCAATTTGTGAAAATCTATGATCTAATGAGCTGACTATAGTTCGTATAAAAACTATGCTGATTTAGCGGATCATACATATCCAAGTAATTTCATTCTATACAAAGATGTTTCCAAGTCAGTAAAATGCAGAATATCACGTAAAAAAGGTTAGAAAATAGTAGCCATATTTTATAAGATTGTTAAAATCGTTAAACCGAATATCCAATATGTAGCCTAATCGTCAAATGAACATTGTACAACAGGTATGCAGCCCTTCTGACTGATATCACAATTCACAGACCTGATCAACCAAAATCTTCACCAAAGACTTAATCCTTGTAACTTCTCAATCTGGTTATATGGTGCTACCACCAAATACGAGAACCCCATAGCATTTGATCTCTAGTTACCCAGAGAAACAAGCACACTACTGTAGAACATCCACAGCACTGCCAAAACAGCCCACTGAAGCAGAACTCGTCAAAAAGAGTTGACCCACAAAAGTTGGCAATCTTTAGAGATGCTTTCAGTTACATGTCAAAATTCTTGTTAAGTAAGCATAATTGAGGCAACCATTAGCCTATTCACTACCAAGTTAAAACAACATGCCAAGCTAATGCAGCAAGAAGCTTCCAATGGATAGGAATTAGGTGATCCCAACAGCAATAGCAGCACCCAGAATCCTGTATTTCAAGCGGGCAAACGCCGAATCAGCCTCAACTTACCTCCACGACGAGGCGGTCCAGGTAAGCACTAGAGATCCACGCGCCGACGAGGCGGGCCGCCTCTTGCCCCTCCACCACCTGCAACAAACGCACAGGCGCATTAGCGAATGGTAGCGCCCAGCTACGGAGCTGATGCAGAGCAGAAATAGAAGAGCTCGGTCGCTTGCTCACCACGATGATGTCCTTGAGGTCACTGGACTCGAGGAGATCCAGCACGTAGGAGATCGCGGGGCGGTTGGCGACGGGGAGGAGGGCCTTGGGAACGTCCTGCGAGAAGCAGAAGGGAGGATTAATTAGGGTTGTTGGAGTTAGGGGCGGGGTGTCGCGCTCGGCAGTAGACCTTGGAGACGAGGGGCGAGAGCTTCTCGGAGGTGCCTCCGGCGAGGACGACGACCTGGAAGTCCATCTCCTCCGGCGGCGGCGGCGGATGATGTCGACGGGGAGGGTCAGGTCAGGGCTTTGGGGTTCGTCTCCTTCCGGCGGCAGTGTACTCAGTGGGACTGGGTGGGAAGCTTCCGGATTCGCTTTCTGAACAGTGGATGCACAATTTCATCTGCCCGGTGTACTTTACGTTTTCTGAACTAAATTGAATTTCTGGATTTTCGTGGAGATATCATTTTCTTTTCGTTTTAGAGAAAACTTCCGATCCATTTCTTGATCGTTTGGATCCAAATAGGCAGCTCAATTATTTGCGCATTTTTTGACCTTCTTTGGTTCATAAGAATATTATAGGAATTGCAAAGGATAGGAACTTTGTAAGAAAAATTCCTTTCGAGCCTTTTAGTTTGTAGGAATGGATTCCTATTCCTACGAAGTGTAGGAATCAATCCTTCACATTTCAAATGGAAAAAACATTGGTCTAGATTCATTTCTATCCTATGCATCAAATGACATCTCTTTATATGTAGAATTTGAGATATGATGACCTACAAATATAGGGGATTAATTATAGCTCTTTTCGATAAGTAAGAGTGTCGAACCCAACGAGGAGCAGAAGGAAATGACAAGTAGTTTTCAGTAAGGTAATGTCTGCAAGTGCTGAAATTGTAAGTAACGGAGTAGTTTGATAGAAAGATAATTTGTAACGAGCAAGTAACGATAGTAATAACAAAAATGCAGCAAGGTAGCCCAATCCTTTTGAGCCAAAGGACAGGCCAAAACGGTCTCTTGTGATAAGCAAAGCGTTCTTGAGGGTACACGGGAATTTCATCTAGTCACTTTTACCATGTTGGTTTGATTTGTGTTTGCTACTTTGATAATTTGATATGTGGGTGGACCGGTGCTTAGGTGCTTTTCTTACTTGAACAAACCTCCTACTTATGATTAACCCTCCCGCAAGCATCCGCAACTACGAGAAAAGTATTAAGAATAAATTCTAACCATAGCATTAAACTTTTGGATTCAATCGGTCCCTTACGAAATAGCGCATAAACTGGGGTTTAATCTTCTGTCACTTTCGCAACCCACCATCTAATTGCTACTCCACAATGCATTTCCTTAGGCCCAAATATGGTGAAGTGTTATGTTGTTGACGTTCACATGACACCACTAAGAGAATAACAATATACATACTATCAAAATATCGAACACATATCAAGTTCACATGATTACTTGCAACATGATTTCTCCCGTGACCTCAAGAACAAAAGTAACTACTCACAAATGATAAACATGTTCATGATCAGAGGAGTATTAAATAGCATAATGGATCTGAACATGTAATCCTCCACCAAATAAACCATATAGTAATCAACTACAAGATGTAATCAACACTAGTAGTCACCCACAAGCACCAATCTATAGTTCCGGTAACAAGATTGAACACAAGAGATGAATTAGGGTTTGAGAGGAGATGGTACTGTTGAAGACGTTGATGAGATTGCCCTCCCCAAGATGGGAGAGTTGTTGGTGAGGAGAGTTGTTGGTGATGATGATGAAGAAGATTTCCCCCTCCGGGAGGGAAGTTCCCCCGGCGGAATCGCTCCACCGGAGGGCAAAAATGCTCCTACCCAAATTCCGCCTTGAGACGGCGGCGCTCCGTCTCGAAAGTCTCCTCCTTATCTTTTCTAGGTCAAAATGATTTATATACCATAAGATGGGCACCGGAGGTGGGCCGAGGAGGCCACAACCCACCAGGGCGCGCCTGGGGGGCCTGGCGCGCCCAGGTGGGTTGTGCCCACCTGGTGGCCCCCCTCTGGTGTTTATTGGCTCCAGTATTTCTTAAATAATCCATAAAAAATCTCCGTGAAGTTTCAGCTCCTTTGGAGTTGTGCAGAATAGGTGGCCTGACATAGCTTTTCCAGGTCCAGATTTTCAGCTGCCGGAATTCTCCCTCTTGGTGTGTTTCTTGCAAATTATGAAAGAAAAGGCATTAGAATTACTCCAAAAAGCATTATTATGGATAAAAACATTATAAATAACAGTAAGAAAACATGATGCCAAATGGATGTATTAAATCCCCTAAGCTTAGACCTCGCTTGTCCTCAAGCAAAAACCGAAATCGAAAACATGTCCTCATGCTTTGAGAGAGAGGTGTCGATAAAAACAAAATACGGACATAGAAGCATCATGTTGATTAATATAACAGCAACAACATTAAACATAGGACTTTTATCATAGAACTTTTATCATATACTTCTCATGAATAAGTAATAGTTCATCACATAATTGAAGTATAAAGCAAAAACTCTATTAGAAACCCACAAATTATGTTCTCAGTCAATTTTGCAACTACAATTCATCATCTTTTCAGGAAGGATCACGTATCGAAGCCTTTAGGCAAGTCCACATACTCAACCATCATATAGTCTTCTATGATTACTAACACTCACCTCGTACCGATGAGCAAAACGTTTCAACCGGACACATAGAAAGATAGGGGCTTATAGTTCCGCCTCCCAGCATACTCACCTCAAGGGTGATGTCAACAATAATAACTCATGCCATCTATATTCAACTGGACATATGTGTGTAGATCTTTCCTCACCACATGATGCTTGCCAAAGGAGAAAAATAAAAGGAATAGAAGGAAAACTTTGACTCTTTGCATAAAAGTAAGTGTATAAAAATAAAGGATAGGCCATTCGCAGAGGGAAGCAGAGGTTGCCATGCGCTTACTTGTTTGTATGCTCAACCCCTTAGTGCAAGAGAACGTCACATTGTATTGCCCCTTAAGATGGCAACCTTTCTTATGCAGTCTATCGCTTTTATTCTTTGTCATCCAAGTTCGTACAACGCTTAATCTTGCTCAATCCCTAGGTAGGTATGGTGGACACTTGAAAAAGATTTGGGTTTAAGGGTTTCTGGATGCACAAGTAATATCTCTATTAGTGCGGAATTTTTGGCTAGCAAAGATAGGGGGCAAGCACCACATGTTAAAGGTGAAGGAAATATGCCCTAGAGGCAATAATAAAGTTATTATTTATTTCCTCATATATCATGATAAATGTTTATTATTCATGCTAGAATTGTATTAGCCTGAAACATAATACATGTGTGAATATATAAACAAATAGAATGTCACTAGTATGCCTCTACTTGACTAGCTCGTTAATCAAAGATGGTTATGTTTCCTAACCATGGACAAAGAGTTGTTATTTGATTGACGAGGTCACATCATTAGTTGAATGATCTGATTGACATGACCCATTCCATTAGCTTAGCACCCGATCGTTTAGTATGTTGCTATTGCTTTCTTCATGACTTATACATGTTCCTATGACTATGAGATTATGCAACTCCCGTTTATCGGAGGAACACTTTGTGTGCTACCAAACGTCACAATGTAACTGGGTGATTATAAAGGTGCTCTACAGGTGTCTCCAAAGGTACTTGTTGGGTTGGCGTATTTCGAGATTAGGATTTGTCACTCCGATAGTCGGAGAGGTATCTCTGGGCCCTCTCGGTAATGCACATCACATAAGCCTTGAAAGCATTACAACTAATATGTTAGTTGTGAGATGATGTATTACGGAACGAGTAAAGAGACTTGCCGGCAACGAGATTGAACTAGGTATTGGATACCGACGATTGAATCTCGGGCAAGTAACATACCGATGATAAAGGGAACAACGTATATTGTTATGCGGTCTGACCGATAAAGATCTTCGTAGAATATGTAGGAGCCAATATGGGCATCTAGGTCCTGCTATTGGTTATTGACTGGAGACGTGTCTCGGTCATGTCTACATTGTTCTCGAACCGTAGGGTCCGCACGCTTAAAGTTACGATGACAGTTATTACGAGTTTATGCATTTTGATGTACCGAAGTTAGTTTGGAGTCCCGGATGTGATCACGGACATGACGAGGAGTCTCTAAATGGTCGAGACATAAAGATTGATATATTGGAAGCCTATATTTGGACATCAAAATGGTTCCGAGTGAAATCGGCATTTTACTGGAGTACCGGGGGGTTACCGGAACCCCCCGGGGGGTTAATGGGCCCATATGGGCCTTAAGGGAAAAGAGGAGGGGCGGCCAGGGCAGGCCGCGTGCCCCCTCCCCCCCTAGTCCGAATAGGACAAGGAAGGGGGGGCGCCCCCCCTTTTTCCTTTCCCCCTCTCTCTCCTTCCTTCTCCTACAAGGCAAGGGAGAGGAGTCCTACTCCCGGTGGGAGTAGGACTCCTCCTGGCGCACCCCTTGGGGGCCGGCCGCGCCCTCCCATCCCCTCCTTTATATACGGGGGTAGGGGGCACCCTAGGACACACAAGTTGATCTTCGTGATCGTTCCTTAGCCATGTGCGGTGCCCCCCTCCACCATATTCCACCTCGGTCATATCATTGCGGTGCTTAGGCGAAGCCCTGCGTCGGTAGAACATCATCATCGTCATCACGCCGTCGTGCTGACGAAACTCATCCCCGAAGCTTTGCTGGATCGAAGCCCGGGGAGCGTCATCGAGCTGAACGTGTGCTAAGAACTCGGAGGTGCCGGAGTAACGGTACTTGGATCGGTCGGATCGGGAAGACGTACGACTACTTCCTCTACGTTGCGTCAACGCTTCCGCTTCAGTCTACGAGGGTACGTAGACAACACTCTCCCCTCTCGTTGCTATGCATCACCATGATCTTGCGTGTGCGTAGGAATTTTTTTGAAATTACTACGTTCCCCAACAGTGGCATCAGAGCCTAGGTTTTTATGTTTTGATGTTATATGCACGAGTAGAACACAAGTGAGTTGTGGACGATATAAGTCATACTGCCTACCAGCATGTCATACTTTGGTTCGGCGGTATTGTTGGATGAAGCGGCCTGGACCGACATTACGCGTACGCTTACGCGAGACTGGTTCTACCGCCGTGCTTTGCACACAGGTGGCTGGCGGGTGTCAGTTTCTCCAACTTTAGTTGAACCGAGTATGGCTACGCCCGGTCCCTGCGAAGGTTAAAACGGAGTCTATTTGACAAACTATCGTTGTGGTTTTGATGCGTAGGTGAGATTGGTTCTTGCTTAAGCCCGTAGCAGCCACGTAAAACTTGCAATAAACAAAGTAGAGGACGTCTAACTTGTTTTTGCAGGGCATGTTGTGATGTGATATGGTCAAGACATGATGCTAAATTTTATTGTATGAGATGATCATGTTTTGTAACCGAGTTATCGGCAACTGGCAGGAGCCATATGGTTATCGCTTTATTGTATGCAATGCAATCGCCCTGTAATGCTTTACTTTATCACTAAGCGGTAGCGATAGTCGTAGAAGCATAAGATAGGCGAGACGACAACGATGCTACGATGGAGATCAAGGTGTCGCGCCGGTGACGATGGTGATCATGACGGTGCTTCGAAGATGGAGATCACAAGCACAAGATGATGATGGCCATATCATATCACTTATATTGATTACATGTGATGTTTATCTTTTTATGCATCTTATCTTGCTTTGATTGACGGTAGCATTTTAAGATGATCTCTCACTAATTATCAAGAAGTGTTCTCCCTGAGTATGCACCGTTGCAAAAGTTCTTCGTGCTGAGACACCACGTGATGATCGGGTGTGATAGGCTCTACGTTCAAATACAACGGGTGCAAAACAGTTGCACACGCGGAATACTCAGGTTATACTTGACGAGCCAAGCATATACAGATATGGCCTCGGAACACGGAGACCGAAAGGTCGAGCGTGAATCATATAGTAGATATGATCAACATAATGATGTTCACCATTGAAACTACTCCATCTCACGTGATGATCGGACATGGTTTAGTTGATGTGGATCACGTGATCACTTAGAAGATCAGAGGGATGTCTATCTAAGTGGGAGTTCTTAAGTAATATGATTAATTGAACTTAAATTTATCATGAACTTAGTCCCTGATAGTATCTTGCTTGTTTATGTTGATAGATGGCCCGTGTTGTTGTTCCGTTGAATTTTAATGCGTTCCTTGAGAAAGCAAAGTTGAAAGATGATGGTAGCAATTACACGGACTGGGTCCGTAACTTGAGGATTATCCTCATTGCTGCACAGAAGAGTTACGTCCTGGAAGCACCGCTGGGTGCCAGGCCTGCTGCTGATGCAACTGACGACGTTAAGAACGTCTGGCAGAGCAAAGCTGATGACTACTCGATAGTTCAATGTGCCATGCTTTACGGTTTAGAACCGGGACTTCAACGACGTTTTGAACGTCATGGGGCATATGAGATGTTCCAAGAGTTGAAGTTAATATTCCAACAGAATGCCCGGATTGAGAGATATGAAGTCTCCAATAAGTTCTATAGCTGCAAGATGGAGGAGAATAGTTCTGTTAGTGAGCATATACTCAAAATGTCTGGGTATTGTAATCACTTGATTCAACTGGGAGTTAATCTTCCGGATGATTGCGTCATTGACAGAATTCTCCAATCACTTCCACCAAGCTACAAAGGCTTCGTGATGAACTATAATATGCAAGGGATGGATAAAACGATTCCCGAGCTCTTCGCAATGCTAAAAGCTGCGGAGGTAGAAATCAAGAAGGAGCATCAAGTGTTGATGGTCAACAAGACCACTAGTTTCAAGAAAAATGGCAAAGGGAAAAAGAAGGGGAACTTCAAGAAGAACAGCAAGCAAGTTGCTGCTCAAGAGAAGAAACCCAAGTCTGGACCTAAGCCTGAAACTGAGTGCTTCTACTGCAAGCAGACTGGTCACTGGAAGCGGAACTGCCCCAAGTATTTGGCGGATAAGAAGGATGGCAAGGTGAACAAAGGTATATGTGATATACATGTTATTGATGTGTACCTTACTAATACTCGCAATAGGACCTGGGTATTTGATACTGGTTCTGTTGCTAATATTTGCAACTCGAAACAGGGACTACGGATTAAGCGAAGATTGGCTAAGGACGAGGTGACGATGCGCGTGGGAAATGGTTCCAAAGTCGATGTGATTGCGGTCGGCGCGCTACCTCTACATCTACCTTCGGGATTAGTTTTAGACCTAAATAATTGTTATTTGGTGCCAACGTTGAGCATGAACATTATATCTGGATCTTGTTTAATGCGAGACGGTTATTCATTTAAATCCGAGAATAATGGTTGTTCTATTTATATGAGTAATATCTTTTATGGTCATGCACCCTTAAGGAATGTTCTATTCTTATTGAATCTCGATAGTAGTGACACACATATTCATAATATTGAAGCCAAAAGATGCAGAGTTGATAATGATAGTGCAACTTATTTGTGGCACTGCCGTTTAGGTCATATCGGTGTAAAGCGCATGAAGAAACTCCATACTGATGGACTTTTGGAACCACTTGATTATGAATCACTTGGTACTTGCGAACCGTGCCTCATGGGCAAGATGACTAAAACACCGTTCTCCGGTACTATGGAGAGAGCAACAGATTTGTTGGAAATCATACATACAGATGTATGTGGTCCGATGAATATTGAAGCTCGTGGCGGATATCGTTATTTTCTCACCTTCACAGATGATTTAAGCAGATATGGGTATATCTACTTAATGAAACACAAGTCTAAAACATTTGAAAAGTTCAAAGAATTTCAGAGTGAAGTAGAAAATCATCGTAACAAGAAAATAAAGTTTCTACGATCTGATCGTGGAGGAGAATATTTGAGTTACGAGTTTGGTCTACATTTGAAACAATGCGGAATAGTTTCGCAACTCACGCCACCTGGAACACCACAACGTAATGGTGTGTCCGAACGTCGTAATCGTACTTTACTTGATATGGTGCGATCTATGATGTCTCTTACAGATTTACCGCTATCATTTTGGGGTTATGCTTTAGAGACGGCCGCATTCACGTTAAATAGAGCACCATCGAAATCCGTTGAGACGACGCCTTATGAACTATGGTTTGGCAAGAAACCAAAGTTGTCGTTTCTAAAAGTTTGGGGCTGCGATGCTTATGTCAAAAAGCTTCAACCTGATAAGCTCGAACCCAAATCGGAGAAATGTGTCTTCATAGGATATCCAAAGGAAACTATTGGATACACCTTCTATCACAAATCCGAAGGCAAGATTTTTGTTGCTAAATTCGGAAACTTTCTAGAGAAGGAATTTCTCTCGAAAGAAGTGAGTGGGAGGAAAGTAGAACTTGATGAGGTAACTGTACCTGCTCCCCTATTGGGAAATAGCACATCACAGGAACCGGTTTCTGCGACGTCTAAACCAATTGGTGAGGAAGTTAATGATGATGATCATGCAACTTCAGATCAAGTTACTACAGAACCTCGTAGATCAACCAGAGTAAGATCCGCACCAGAGTGGTACGGCAATCCTATTCTGGAAATCATGCTACTAGATCATGGTGAACCTACGAACTATGAAGAAGCGATGGTGAGCCCAGATTCCGCAAAATGGCTTGAAGCCATGAAATCTGAGATGGGATCCATGTATGAGAACAAAGTGTGGACTTTGGTTGACTTGCCCGATGGTCGGCAAGCAATTGAGAATAAATGGATCTTCAAGAAGAAGACTGACGCTGACGGTAATATTACTATCTACAAAGCTCGACTTGTCGCAAAAGGTTTTCGACAAGTTCAAGGGATTGACTATGATGAGACCTTCTCACCCGTAGCGATGCTTAAGTCTGTCCGAATCATGTTAGCAATTGCCGCATTTTATGATTATGAAATTTGGCAGATGGATGTAAAAACTGCATTCCTGAATGGATTTCTGGAAGAAGAGTTGTATATGATACAACCAGAAGGTTTTATCGATCCAAAGGGAGCTAACAAAGTGTGCAAGCTCCAGCGATCCATTTATGGACTGGTGCAAGCCTCTCGGAGTTGGAATAAACGCTTTGATAGTGTGATCAAAGCATTTGGGTTTGTACAGACTTTTGGAGAAGCCTGTATTTACAAGAAAGTGAGTGGGAGCTCTGTAGCATTTCTGATATTATATGTCGATGACATATTACTAATCGGAAATGATATAGAATTTCTAGATAGCTTAAAGGGATACTTGAATAATAATTTTTCAATGAAAGACCTTGGTGAAGCTGCTTACATATTGGGCATCAAGATCTATAGAGATAGATCAAGACGCTTAATTGGACTTTCACAAAGCACATACCTTGACAAAGTTTTGAAGAAGTTCAAAATGGATCAAGCAAAGAAAGGATTCTTGCCTGTACTACAAGGTGTGAAGTTGAGTAAGACTCAATGCCCGACCACTGCAGAAGATAGAGAGAAAATGAAAGATGTTCCCTATGCTTCAGCCATAGGCTCTATCATGTATGCAATGTTGTGTACCAGACCTGATGTGTGTCTTGCTATAAGTTTAGCAGGGAGGTACCAAAGTAATCCAGGAGTGGATCACTGGACAGCGGTCAAGAACATCCTGAAGTACCTGAAAAGAACTAAGGATATGTTTCTCATATATGGAGGTGACAAAGAGCTCATCGTAAATGGGTACGTTGATGCAAGCTTTGACACTGATCCGGACGATTCTAAATCGCAAACCGGATACGTGTTTACATTAAACGGTGGAGCTGTCAGTTGGTGCAGTTCTAAACAAAGCGTCGTGGCGGGATCTACATGTGAAGCGGAGTACATAGCTGCTTCGGAAGCGGCAAATGAAGGAGTCTGGATGAAGGAGTTCATATCCGATCTAGGTGTCATACCTAGTGCATCGGGTCCAATGAAAATCTTTTGTGACAATACTGGTGCAATTGCCTTGGCAAAGGAATCCAGATTTCACAAGAGAACCAAGCACATCAAGAGACGCTTCAATTCCATCCGGGATCTAGTCTAGGTGGGAGACATAGAAGTTTGCAAGATACATACGGATCTGAATGTAGCAGACCCGTTAACTAAGCCTCTTCCACGAGCAAAACATGATCAACACCAAAACTCCATGGGTGTTAGAATCATTACTGTGTAATCTAGATTATTGACTCTAGTGCAAGTGGGAGACTGAAGGAAATATGCCCTAGAGGCAATAATAAAGTTATTATTTATTTCCTCATATATCATGATAAATGTTTATTATTCATGCTAGAATTGTATTAGCCGGAAACATAATACATGTGTGAATATATAAACAAATAGAATGTCACTAGTATGCCTCTACTTGACTAGCTCGTTAATCAAAGATGGTTATGTTTCCTAACCATGGACAAAGAGTTGTTATTTGATTGACGAGGTCACATCATTAGTTGAATGATCTGATTGACATGACCCATTCCATTAGCTTAGCACCCGATCGTTTAGTATGTTGCTATTGCTTTCTTCATGACTTATACATGTTCCTATGACTATGAGATTATGCAACTCCCGTTTATCGGAGGAACACTTTGTGTGCTACCAAACGTCACAACGTAACTGGGTGATTATAAAGGTGCTCTACAGGTGTCTCCAAAGGTACTTGTTGGGTTGGCGTATTTCGAGATTAGGATTTGTCACTCCGATAGTCGGAGAGGTATCTCTGGGCCCTCTCGGTAATGCACATCACATAAGCCTTGAAAGCATTACAACTAATATGTTAGTTGTGAGATGATGTATTACGGAACGAGTAAAGAGACTTGCCGGCAACGAGATTGAACTAGGTATTGGATACCGACGATTGAATCTCGGGCAAGTAACATACCGATGATAAAGGGAACAACGTATATTGTTATGCGGTCTGACCGATAAAGATCTTCGTAGAATATGTAGGAGCCAATATGGGCATCCATGTCCCGCTATTGGTTATTGACTGGAGACGTGTCTCGGTCATGTCTACATTGTTCTCGAACCGTAGGGTCCGCACGCTTAAAGTTACGATGACAGTTATTATGAGTTTATGCATTTTGATGTACCGAAGTTAGTTCGGAGTCCCGGATGTGATCACGGACATGACGAGGAGTCTCGAAATGGTCGAGACATAAAGATTGATATATTGGAAGCCTATATTTGGACATCGAAATGGTTCCGAGTGAAATCGGCATTTTACTGGAGTACCGGGGGGTTACCGGAACCCCCCGGGGGGTTAATGGGCCCATATGGGCCTTAAGGGAAAAGAGGAGGGGCGGCCAGGGCAGGCCGCGTGCCCCCTCCCCCCCCTAGTCCGAATAGGACAAGGAAGGGGGGGCGCCCCCCCTTTTTCCTTTCCCCCTCTCTCTCCTTCCTTCTCCTACAAGGCAAGGGAGAGGAGTCCTACTCCCGGTGGGAGTAGGACTCCTCCTGGCGCACCCCTTGGGGGCCGGCCGCGCCCTCCCATCCCCTCCTTTATATACGGGGGCAGGGGGCACCCTAGGACACACAAGTTGATCTTCGTGATCGTTCCTTAGCCATGTGCGGTGCCCCCCTCCACCATATTCCACCTCGGTCATATCGTTGCGGTGCTTAGGCGAAGCCCTGCGTCGGTAGAACATCATCATCGTCATCACGCCGTCGTGCTGACGAAACTCATCCCCGAAGCTTTGCTGGATCGAAGCCCGGGGAGCGTCATCGAGCTGAACGTGTGCTAAGAACTCGGAGGTGCCGGAGTAACGGTACTTGGATCGGTCGGATCGGGAAGACGTACGACTACTTCCTCTATGTTGCGTCAACGCTTCCGCTTCAGTCTACGAGGGTACGTAGACAACACTCTCCCCTCTCGTTGCTATGCATCACCATGATCTTGCGTGTGCGTAGGAAATTTTTTGAAATTACTACGTTCCCCAACAAAAGGATCTACGACAATATGACTTCTATGTGAATATAAACAAACATAAACCATTAAGTTGTCTTCCTTGTCCAAAGTCAACAATTTTGGCATATAATATTTTGATGAGGGCTCACAATCACAAAAGATTTATAGGATAGTATATCTATATGTGAATCTTCTCTTCCCTTCTTAATTCTTCCATGAGTTGCATCATTGACTAATGATATGTTTGTCAATCTCTAATAAATTTTTCTACTTATACTTTTCCTTATGTGGTGCTATCGCCTACCATAGGATTAGTATATAATCTTATTGATTCATTTCCTTTCTCTTTTTCTTTCTTTATTTCTTTTCTTTTTATTTGCAACATGAAAGTAGAGAAAGCAAAAACTCAAACTAACTTTATTATATAACTTGCACACGATTACAAGGATAGATCACTAAGCAAACTCTCAAAGAAGAAAGGATCAAACTAATCTTTATTTCATCTAAAAGCAAATGATCGAACTAATATAAGTAAAAGCAAAAATATAGTGGGATGATACGATACCGGGGCACCTCCCCCAAGCTTGGCGGAAGCCAAGGGGAGTGCCCATACCCGATACTCAATTCTCCTTTGGTGGTGAAGAAGATGGTGGCGGTGAAGAAGAGATCTTGTCCTCGGACTTCCATGGCTGTGGTCCACCATCATAAGAGGAGGAGTGAGTCTCACGGGTCCTGCAACTAGCAGCCAAACTCATACCTTTGAACCTCTCCTCATATTCGAAGACTTGGTTTTGGAGGTCATAGATCTGGCTTTGGAGGAAGTTGATTTGCTCGTTGAGGGTGAAGACGATGTCCTTCATGGGCTTGCCATCCACCTTGAGATCACGGGAAAGGTCCGCGATCATAAGGTGATTAGCATTGAGCCCACGCTCCACCATCCCCTTGCACCGGAAGACTTCCTGCTCCATGGCTTCAAGCCTGGCCTCCACGGTTCCCGTGCCCTTGGGACCTTGCTCATCGCGGATGTACATCACCCCCTCCTGCATCTGGATGGTTTGAGGGTGCTGCACTTCTACCTCTTGAGCTTGCGTTGGTTTTCCCCGAAGAGGAGAGGATGATGCAGCAGAGTAGCATAAGTATTTCCCTCGGTTTTTGAGAACCAAGGTATCAATCCAGTAGGAGGCCACGCTCAAGTCCCTCATACCTGCACAAATCGATAGCAACTCGCAACCAACGCGATTAGGGGTTGTCAATCCCTTCACGGTCACTTACGAGAGTGAGATCTGATAGAGATAATATTTTTGGTATTTTTGGTATAAAGATGCAAAGTGAAAAGTAAAAGGCAAAGTAAAAAAGCAAAACAAGATTAAAGTGATGGAGATTGATATGATGAGAATAGACCCGGGGGCCATAGGTTTCACTAGTGGCTTCTCTCAAGAGCATAAGTTTTCTACAGTGGGTGAACAAATTACTGTTGAGCAATTGACAGAATTGAGCATAGTTATGAGAATATCTAAGGTATGATCATGTATATAGGCATCACGTCCGTGACAAGTAGATCGAAACGATTCTGCATCTACTACTATTACTCCACTCATCGACCGCTATCCAGCATGCATCTAGAGTATTAAGTTAAAAACAGAGTAACACTTTAAGCAAGATGACATGATGTAGAGAGATAAATTCATGCAATATGAAATAAACCCCATCTTGTTATCCTCGATGGCAATGATACAATACGTGCCTTGCTGCCCCTTCTGTCACTGGGAAAGGACACCGCAAGATCGAACCCAAAACTAAGCACTTCTCCCATGGCAAGAACTACCAATCTAGTTGGCCAAACCAAACGGATAATTCGAAGAGACTTGCAAAGATAACCAATCATGCATAAAAGAATTCAGAGAAGATTCAAATATTATTCATAGATAGACTTGATCATAAACCCACAATTCATTGGTCTCAACAAACACACCGCAAAAAGAAGAAGATTACATCAAATAGATCTCCACAAGAGAGGGGGAGAACTTTGTATTGAGATCCAAAAAGAGAGAAGAAGCCATCTAGCTAATAACTATGGACCCGAATGTGATGCCCCCGATTCAATCGTACACTAATCATGCACGCAAATGTGTACGATCAAGATCAGGGACTCACGGGAAGATATCACAACACAACTCTACAAATAAAAATAAGTCATACAAGCATCATAATACAAGCCAGGGGCCTCGAGGGCTCGAATACAGGTGCTCAATCATAGACGAGCCAGCGGAAGCAACAATATCTGAGTACAGACATAAGTTAAACAAGTTTGCCTTAAGAAGGCTAGCACAAACTGGGATACAGATCGAAAGAGGCGCAAGCCTCCTGCCTCGGATCCTCCTAACTACTCCTGGTCGTCGTCAGCGGGCTGCACGTAGCAGTAGGCACCTCCAGTGTAGTAGGAGTCGTCGTCGACGGTGGCGTCTGGCTCCTGGACTCCATCGTCTGGTCGCAGCAATCGGGTAGAGGAATGGGGAAAAGGGGGAAACAAAGCAACCGTGAGTACTCATCCAAAGTTCTCGCAAGCAAGGAGCTACACTACATATGCATGGATATATGTGGAAAGGGCCATATCAGTGGATTGAACTACAGAATGCCAGAATAAGAGGGGGATAGCTAGTCTTATCGAAGACTACGCTTCTGGTCGCCTCCGTCTTGCAGCAGGTAGAAGAGAGTAGACTGAAGTCCTCCAAGTAGCATCGTATAGCATAATCCTACCCGGCAATCCCCTCCTCGATGCCCTGTTAGAGAGCGATCACCGGGTTGTATCTGGCACTTGGAAGGGTGTGTTTTATTAAGTATCCGGTGCTAGTTGTCATAAGGTCAAGGTACAACTCCGGGTCGTCCTTTTACCGAGGGACACGACTATTCGAATAGATTATCTTCCCTGCAGGGGTGCACCACATAACCCAACACGCTTGATCCTATTTGGCCGGACACACTTTCCTGGGTCATGCCCGGCCTCGGAAGATCAACACGTCGCAGCCCCACCTAGGCACAACAGAGCGGTCAGCACGCCGGTCTAAACCTAAGCGCGCAGGGGTCTGGGCCCATCGCCCTGAGCACACCTGCACGTTGCGAACGCGGCCGGAAGCAGACCTAGCCTAGTGGCGTTCCAGTCCAATCCGGCGCGCGCCACTCAGTCGCTGACGTCAAGAAGTGCTTCGGCTGATACCACGACGCCGAGTGCCCATATCTTTCCCGCGTAGTTGGTTAGTGTGTATAGACCAAATGGCCAGACTCAGATCAAATACCCAGATCTCGTTAAGCGTGTTAAGTATCCGCGAACGCCAACAGGGCCAGGCTCACCTCTCACCCAGGTAGCCCCGAACTGCCCTGCCGCTCCGCCACAAAGATCCACACAGAGGGCCGTCGGGACAAAGGGCCTTCCAGCCCCCAATCCTTGAATCACTCGCGGGTACTCCTCGAGCAAACCCGACTTTGGTCACCACATGTATCATGTTTAAAGTATAGTATATATCCATGATCACCTCTCGAGGTGATCACAGCCCAGTAGTATAGCATGGCACACGGACAAGAGTGTAGGGCCACTGATGGGACACTAGCATCCTATACTAAGCAGTAGGATAGCAGGTAAAGGTAACAACATTAGTAGCAAGGACAGGCTATGCAGCAGTATAGGATTAACTGAAAACAGTAACATGCTACACTACTCTAATGCAAGCAGTATAGATCAGAGTAGGCGATATCTGGTGATCAAGGGGGGGGGGGCTTGCCTGGTTGCTCTGGCAAGAGAGAGGGATCGTCAACTCCTTAGTCGAACGGGGGCAGCAGCAGCGTCGGTCTCGGTGTCTAGTGGAAGAAGAGGGGGAAGAAACAATGAATATTTAAGCAAGCAGATGCATAGTGATGCATGACATGACAAGTAACGGCGTTAGAGGTGCCCTAACGCGGTATGGGATGATACCGGTGAAGGGGGGAAACATCCGGAAAAAAATTCCCGGGGTTTCGCGTTTTCGAGCAAAGGAGCCGGAGGGGGAAAAGTTGCGAGTTTGATATGTTAGGAATGTGTAGTGGACGAACGGGATGCGTATCCGGGTTCGTCTCGTCGTTCTGAGCAACTTTCATGTTGAAAATATTTTAATCCGAGTTACGGATTAAAAGATATGATTTTCTAAGGATTTTATTAATTTTTGGAATTTAATTAATTACTTAATTTAATTCGAAAATGGATTTATGACATCAGCATGATGTCATGCTGACGTCAGCAGTCAACAGGGGTTGACTGGTCAACCTGACCAGTGGGTCCCACTAGTTAGTGACACATATTAATTAAACAGACTAATTAAACTAATCAAAATTAATTAGGGGGGTGGGCCCCACTGTCATACTAGTTAATTAACTAATTAACCGTAATTAATTAGGTTATTTAATCATTAGGTTAATTAATCTTAATTGGTTAATTTAATCAGAATTAATTAAGTTAATTAATTAGTTAGTTAGTTAATTAATTAATTGTTTTTATTATTTATTTATTTTAATATTCCTTTAAAAAAAACGTTCTGGGGCGCTGGGGCCCGCTCGTCATAGGCCCATGGCCTAATGGGCGCGGGCGCTATGGTTGCCGCGGGTACGGGCGCTGGGCGTCGGCGCCCGACTGGGCGAGCGCCCAGATCGACAGGCAGGGGGGTGCCAGCCACGGGCGTGGCGAGGCCGCCGGCGCCCACGACGCCGGCCAAGGGAACAGAGTGCGGCGCCACGGGAGGGCGGTGACGGGCGTTCGGCGCGGCAAGGCCTCGCGCGAGAGGAGGAGAGCGGGGCGGTCGGAGCGCCGGAGTTGGCCGCGGACATGGCGGCGTCGCCGGTGCAAGGGGTGCACGAGCGGGGCAAGGCGAACGGCGGCGAGCACTGAGGAGCCGGCGACGGGTGCGGCAACGCATGGGGCTGCAACGGCAGCATGTAGCAGCGGGCGAGGCCGCGGGAAGCAGCGGCAGGGGGGCGGGGCAGTAGGCAGAGCGGCGAGTGAGGCGTGCGGCGGAGGCGAGGCCACAATGGGCGCGGGCCGCGAGCGCGGAGTGGCCAGGGCGCTGCCGGAGCCGGTCGGAGCAAGGGGGGTTCATGGGCGGCGTGGGGGGAGTACGGCAAAATGGCGCGGCGATGTGGTCGAGGGCGCGCGCGCGGAGGCGCGGCCAGATCTGGTGACGGGAGAGAGGGGAGGGGCGCAGCTCACAGGGGGGTGTAGGGGACGGGGCAATGGGGCTCGGGGAGGATGCCGGGGATGTCGTCGGCGTGGAAGCAGACCGGTGGGGGGGCGTGGTCGAGGCGGAGCGATCCAGTGGGGCAGGTCCGGCGGGGTGGCCGCGAGGTCCAGCGGCGTCAGAGGCGGGGCGGCGTCGCGCGTGTAGCGGTGGAGATCGATCCCCCCGATCCAATCGGGGGCAGAGGACGGGAGGTGGATCGAACCCCTCCCCGATCCAGCTGGGGATCGAGAGGAGTGGGGGAGGAGACGTGTGTGTGTGTGGGGGGGATGGGTTGCGGTAGCTAGGGTTTCGGGGGTGGGGAGGGCCATATAGGCCAGGGGCGACTGGGCCGGCCAGCTGGGCCGTATGGCCCAGTGGCCAGGGGCCTTTCCTTTCAGGGATGTTTCTATTTTCATTTCATTTATTTTATTTATACTTCATGTTTTCATATTAGTTTTACTTTTTTTTTGCTTTATAAAATATACCACTAGCCCCTAAATTAGTATTTATAAATACTCTACTGCCACATTAATTTCTCATACCTAATAAAATAGTTTAATGTTTTAATATTTATAAAATGCATTTAATTATTTGTTTAAGCCACTGTTTTATTTAGTTTAGTGCTTTTAATTATTTTATAAAAAATGTGATCCTCCATCATAATTACCTATGCATTATTTGTCACCTCTAGAACATTTTAATTTTTAATGTTTGAAAACTTTACCGTTTGACTTGATTTTGAAATTTTGAATTTGAATGGGATTGAATCATCGCGAGGTTTACAACAGTAAGAGTGGTGACGTGTCATCATTAGCGAAGGTTACTGTAGCTTGATTACCCGGGCGTCACAATTCTCCTCCACTACAAGAAATCTCGTCCCGAGATTTAGGAGCGGGAGTAAGGGGGAAATGTCTGGTTACGAGAAATCTAACGGATCTTCTCGGTCTTGGTTGCTCTTCTCGAAGAGGTCGATCCATTACGTTGGTGTCTTCATTTCTCTTCTTCATGTCATCGTGATGAAGTCAGCATCCTTTCTTTGGAACTCTGTCGTACTTACGAAAGAATAAAGGGGGTATTCCGGGAGAACGGACCTCTGCAGGGTTGACTATCTGGTAGCTAACATTGGGGGAAGGTGGCGGAAAGTAACCCTCGAACTGAAACTTAAGAAAATATCGAGAGCAAAGTAAGGAGGTACCATGATGAGTTTCAAGCGGGTAGGCAATCATTCAATGCCTAGCCAGAAAATGGAAGGGTTACAGGGTAACGCGAATAAATATTGCGTCTGATACTGGAATAGGTCATCTCTAGGAAGGTGTCTTGAGGATGCATACGGAGTCAAGCGTGAGGAATAACCTTGGAGACCGGGGTTACAGGGGAGTCAGGTTTCGATCCTGTGGAGCTGTGGGTTATGGGTGTTGGAAATATGCCCTAGAGGCAATAATAAAAGCATTATTATTATATTTCCTTATTCATGATAATTGTCTTTATTCGTGCTATAATTGTGTTATCCGGAAATCGTAATACATGTGTGAATAACAGACAACAAACATGTCCCTAGTGAGCCTCTAGTTGACTAGCTTGTTGATCGACAGATAGTCATGGTTTCCTGACTATGGACATTGGATGTCATCGATAACGGGATCACATCATTAGGAGAATGATGTGATGGACAAGACCCAATCCTAAACATAGCATAAGATCGCATAGTTCGTTTGCTAGAGTTTTCCAATGTCAAGTATCCTTTCCTTAGACCATGAGATCGTGTAACTCCCGGATACCGTAGGAGCGCTTTGGGTGTGCCAAACGTCACAACGTAACTGGGTGACTATAAAGGTATGCTACGGGTATCTCTGAAAGTGTCTGTTGGGTTGACATGGATCGAGACTGGGATTTGTCACTCCGCTTGACGGAGAGGTATCACCGGGCCCTCTCGGTAATGCATCATCACAATGAGCTCAATGTGATCAAAGTGTTTGATCACGGGATCATGCATTACGGTATGAGAAAAGTGACTTGCCGGTAACGAGATTGAACGAGGTATTGGGATACCGACGATCGAATCTCGGGCAAGTAAAATACCGATTGACAAAGGGAATCGTATACGGGATTAATTGAATCCTCGACATCGTGGTTCATCCGATGAGATCATCGTGGAGCATGTGGGAGCCAACATGGGTATCCAGATCCCACTATTGGTTATTGCCCGAGAGCCGTCTCGGTCATGACTGCATGTCTCCCGAACCCGTAGGGTCTACACACTTAAGGTTCGGTGACGCTAGGGTTGTGAAGATATGTATGTGCAGTAACCCGAATGTTGTTCGGAGTCCCGTATGAGATCCCGGACGTCACGAGGAGTTCCGGAATGGTTCGGAGGTAAAGAATTATATATAGGAAGTGCTATTTTGGCCATCGGGACAAGTTTCGGTGTTATCGGTATTGTACCGGGACCACCGGAGGGGTCCCGGGGGTCCACCGGGGGGGTCCACCTGCCCCGGGGGGCCACATGGGCTATAGGGGGTGCGCCCTGGCCTATATGGGCCAAGGGCACCAGCCCCAAGGGCCCATGCGCCAAGGAGACTTGGAGAGGGAAGAGTCCAAAGAGGGGAAGGCACCTCCGAGGTGCCTTGGGGAGGATGGACTCCTCCCCCCCTTTGGCCGCACCCCTTCCTTGGAGGAAGGGGCAAGGCTGCGCCCTCCCCCCCTCTCATGCGCCTATATAAAGGGAGGGGAGGGAGGGGTGGCCGCACCCAATGTCCTGGCGCCCCCTCCTCCCTCCAACACCTCCTCCTCCTCCATTGAGCACGGCGAAGCCCTGCCGGAGTTCTGCTGCATCCACCACCACACCGTCGTGCTGGATCTTCCTCAACCTCTCCTTCCCCCTTGCTGGATCAAGAAGGAGGAGACGTCTCCCGTCCCGTACGTGTGTTGAACGCGGAGGTGCCGTCCGTTCGGTACTAGATCATTGGTGAATTGGATCACGGCAAGTACGACTACCTCATCCACGTTCACTCGAACGCTTCCGTTGCGATCTACAAAGTGGTATGTAGATGCTATCTAATCTGAATACTCGTTGCTAGATGAACTCATAGATGGATCTTGGTGAAACCGTAGGAAAAATTTTAATTTTCTGCAACGTTCCCCAACAGTGGCATCATGAGCTAGGTCTATGCGTAGTTCTTCTTGCGCGAGTAGAACACAATTTGTTGTGGGCGTAGATGTTGTCAACTCTTCTTGCCGCTACTAGTCTTATCTTGCTTCAGCGGTATTGTGGGATGAAGCGGCCCGGACCAACCTTACATGTACGCTTACGTGAGACCGGTTCCACCGACTAACATGCACTAGTTGCATAAGGTGGCTGGCGGGTGTCTGTCTCTCCTACTTTAGTTGGAGCGGATTCGATGATAAGGGTCCTTATGAAGGGTAAATAGAAGTTGACAAATCACGTTGTGGTTTTAACGTAGGTAAGAAAACGTTCTTGCTAGAACCCTAATTCAGCCACGTAAAACTTGCAACAACAATTAGAGGACGTCTAACTTGTTTTTGCAGCAAGTGCTTTGTGATATGATATGGCCAAAGTTGTGATGAATGATGAATGATCTATATGTGATGTATGAGATGTTCATGCTATTGTAATAGGAATCACGACTTGCATGTCGATGAGTATGACAACCGGCAGGAGCCATAGGAGTTGTCTTTATTTTTGTATGACCTGCGTGTCATTGAGAATCGCCATGTAAATTACTTTACTTTATTGCTAAACGCGTTAGCCATAGTAGTAGAAGTAATAGTTGGCGAGCAACTTCATGGAGACACGATGATGAAGATCATGATGATGAAGATCATGGTGTCAAGCCGGTGACAAGATGATCATGGAGCCCCAAGATGGAGATCGAAGGAGCTATGTGATATTGGCCATATCATGTCACGTTTATTATTTGATTGCATGTGATGTTTATCATGTTTTGCATCTTGTTTACTTAGAACGACGGTAGTAAATAAGATGATCCCTCATAATAATTTCAAGAAAGTGTTCTCCCTAACTGTGCACCGTTGCTAAGGTTCGTCGTTCCGAAGCACCACGTGATGATCGGGTGTGATAGGTCCTTACGTTCGCATACAACGGGTGTAAGACAGATTTACACACGCAAAACACTTAGGTTGGCTTGACGAGCCTAGCATGTACAGACATGGCCTCGGAACACAGAAGACCGAAAGGTCGAGCATGAGTCGTATAGAAGATACGATCAGCATGAAGATGTTCACCGATGTTGACTAGTCCGTCTCACGTGATGATCGGACACGGCCTAGTTGACTCGGATCATGTAATACTTAGATGACTAGTAGAGGGATGTCTATCTAAGTGGGAGTTCATTAAATAATTTGATTAAATGAACTTTATTATCATGAACTTAGTCTAAATATTTACAATATGTCTTGTAGATCAAATGGCCAACGTAGTCCTCAACTTCAACGCGTTCCTAGAGAAAACCAAGCTGAAAGACGATGGTAGCAACTATACGGACTGGGTCCGGAACCTGAGGATCATCCTCATAGCTGCCAAGAAAGATTATGTCCTAAGAGCACCGCTGGGTGACGCACCTATTCTCCCTGCAGAACAAGACGTTATGAACGCTTGGCAGTCACGCTGCGATGATTACTCCCTCGTTCAGTGCGGCATGCTTTACAGCTTAGAGCCGGGGCTCCAAAAGCGTTTTGAGAGACATGGAGCATATGAGATGTTCGAAGAGCTAAAAATGGTTTTCCAAGCTCTTGCCCGGGTCGAGAGATATGAAGTCTCCGATAAATTCTTTAGCTATAAGATGGAGGAAAATGGCTCTGTCAGTGAGCACATACTCAAAATGTCTGGGTTGCACAACCGCTTGACTCAACTGGAAGTTAATCTCCCGGATGAAGCGGTCATTGACAGAATCCTCCAGTCGCTTCCACCTAGCTACAAGAGCTTTGTGATGAACTACAATATGCAGGGGATGGTAAAGACCATTCCTGAAGTATATGCTATGCTAAAATCAGCAGAGGTAGAAATCAAGAAGGAGCATCAAGTGTTGATGGTGAATAAAACCACTAAGTTCAAGAAGGGCAAGGGTAAAAAGAACTTCAAGAAGGACGGCAAGGAAGTTGCCGCGCCCGGTAAGCAAGTTGCCGGGAAGAAGCCAAAGAATGGACCCAAGCCCGAAACTGAGTGCTTTTATTGCAAGGGAAGTGGTCACTGGAAGCGGAACTGCCCCAAATACTTAGCGGACAAGAAGGCCGGCAAAACCAAAGGTATATGTGATATACATGTAATTGATGTGTACCTTACCAGTACTCGTAGTAGCTCTTGGGTATTTGATACCGGTGCAGTTGCTCACATTTGTAACTCAAAGCAGGAGCTGCGGAATAAACGGAGACTGGCGAAGGACGAGGTGACGATGCGCGTCGGGAATGGTTCCAAGGTCGATGTGATCGCCGTCGGCACGCTGCCTCTACATTTACCTACGGGATTAGTTTTAAACCTCAATAATTGTTATTTAGTGCCAAGTTTGAGCATGAACATTGTATCTGGATCTCGTTTAATTCGAGATGGCTACTCATTTAAATCCGAGAATAATGGTTGTTCTATTTATATGAGAGATATGTTTTATGGTCATGCTCCAATGGTTAATGGTTTATTCTTAATGAATCTCGTACGTGATGATACACATATTCATAGTGTGAATACCAAAAGAGTTAAAGTTGATAACAATAGTCCCACATATTTGTGGCACTGCCGCCTTGGTCACATAGGTGTCAAACGCATGAAGAAGCTCCATGCAGATGGACTTTTAGAGTCTCTTGATTATGAATCATTTGACACGTGCGAACCATGTCTCATGGGTAAAATGACCAAGACTCCGTTCTCAGGAACAATGGAGCGAGCAACCAACTTATTGGAAATCATACATACCGATGTGTGCGGTCCAATGAGTGTTGAGGCTCGCGGTGGCTATCATTATGTTCTCACCCTCACTGATGACTTGAGTAGATATGGGTATATCTACTTGATGAAACACAAGTCTGAGACCTTCGAAAAGTTCAAGGAATTTCAGAATGAGGTTGAAAATCAACGTGAGAAAAAGATCAAGTTTCTACGATCAGATCATGGAGGAGAATACTTGAGTCACGAATTTGGCACACACTTAAGAAAATGTGGAATAGTTTCACAACTCACGCCGCCTGGAACACCTCAGCGTAATGGTGTGTCCGAACGTCGTAATCGCACTCTATTAGATATGGTGCGATCTATGATGTCTCTTATCGATTTACCGCTATCTTTTTGGGGCTATGCTTTAGAGACTGCCGCATTCACTTTAAATAGGGCTCCGTCGAAATCCGTTGAGACGACACCGTATGGATTATGGTTTGGGAAGAAACCTAAGCTGTCGTTTCTAAAAGTTTGGGGATGCGATGCTTATGTGAAGAAACTTCAACCTGAAAAGCTCGAACCCAAGTCGGAAAAATGCGTCTTCATAGGATACCCTAAAGAAACTATTGGGTATACCTTCTACCTCAGATCCGAAGGCAAGATCTTTGTTACCAAGAATGGATCCATTCTAGAGAAAGAGTTTCTCTCGAAAGAAGTAAGTGGGAGGAAAGTAGAACTTGATGAAGTGTTACCTCTTGAACCGGAAAATGGCGAAACTCAAGAAAACGTTTCTGAGGAGCCTGCACCGACTAGAGAGGAAATTAATGATGATGATCAAGATGCTTCTGATCAAGCTCCTACTGATATTCAAAGGTCCACAAGGACACGTTCCGCACCAGAGTGGTACGGCAACCCTGTCTTGGAAATCATGTTGTTAGACAACGGTGAACCTTCGCACTATGAGGAAGCAATGGCGGGCCCGGATTCCGACAAATGGCTAGAGGCCATGAAATCCGAGATAGGATCCATGTATGAAAACGAAGTATGGACTTTGACTGACTTGCCCGTTGAACGGCGAGCCATAGAAAATAAATGGATCTTTAAGAAGAAGACAGACGCGGATGGTAATGTGACCATCTATAAAGCTCGGCTTGTCGCTAAGGGTTATCGACAAGTTCAGGGAATTGACTACGATGAGACTTTCTCACCGGTAGCGAAGCTGAAGTCCGTCCGAATCATGTTAGCAATTGCCGCATACTATGATTATGAGATATGGCAAATGGACGTCAAAACGGCATTCCTTAATGGTTTCCTTAAGGAAGAATTGTATATGATGCAGCCAGAAGGTTTTGTCGAACCTAAGAATGCTGACAAGGTGTGCAAGCTCCAATACTCGATTTATGGGCTGGTGCAAGCATCTCGGAGTTGGAACATTCGCTTTGATGAGATGATCAAAGCGTTTGGGTTTACACAGACTTATGGAGAAGCCTGTGTTTACAAGAAAGTGAGTGGGAGCTCTGTAGCATTTCTCATATTATATGTAGACGACATACTTTTGATGGGAAATGATGTAGAACTCTTGGACAGCATTAAGGCCTACTTGAATAAGAGTTTTTCAATGAAGGACCTTGGAGAAGCTGCTTATATATTAGGCATCAAGATCTATAGAGATAGATCGAGACGCCTCATAGGTCTTTCACAAAGCACATACCTTGATAAAATATTGAAGAAGTTCAATATGGATCAATCTAAGAAAGGGTTCTTACCTGTATTACAAGGTGTGAAATTGAGCTCAGCTCAATGTCCGACCACGGCAGAAGATATAGAAGAGATGAGCGTCATCCCCTATGCCTCAGCCATAGGTTCTATTATGTATGCCATGCTGTGTACCAGACCTGATGTAAACCTTGCCGTAAGTTTGGTAGGAAGGTACCAAAGTAATCGCGGCAAGGAACACTGGACAACGGTCAAGAATATCCTGAAGTACCTGAAAAGGACCAAGGAAATGTTTCTCGTTTATGGAGGTGACGAAGAGCTCGTCGTAAAAGGTTACGTCGACGCTAGCTTCGACACAGATCTGGATGACTCTAAGTCACAAACCGGATACGTGTATATTTTGAATGGTGGGGCAGTAAGCTGGTGCAGTTGCAAGCAAAGCGTCGTGGCGGGATCTACATGTGAAGCGGAGTACATGGCAGCCTCGGAGGCAGCACATGAAGCAATTTGGGTGAAGGAGTTCATCACCGACCTCGGAGTCATACCCAATGCATCGGGGCCAATCAAGCTCTTCTGTGACAACACTGGAGCTATTGCACTTGCAAAGGAGCCCAGGTTTCACAAGAAGACCAGGCACATCAAGCGTCGCTTCAACTCCATTCGTGAAAATGTTCAAGATGGAGACATAGAAATTTGTAAAGTGCACACGGATCTGAATGTCGCAGATCCGTTGACTAAACTTCTCCCTAAGGCAAAACATGATCAGCACCAGAACTCTATGGGTGTTCGATTCATCACAATGTAACTAGATTATTGACTCTAGTGCAAGTGGGAGACTGTTGGAAATATGCCCTAGAGGCAATAATAAAAGCATTATTATTATATTTCCTTATTCATGATAATTGTCTTTATTCGTGCTATAATTGTGTTATCCGGAAATCGTAATACATGTGTGAATAACAGACAACAAACATGTCCCTAGTGAGCCTCTAGTTGACTAGCTTGTTGATTGACAGATAGTCATGGTTTCCTGACTATGGACATTGGATGTCATCGATAACGGGATCACATCATTAGGAGAATGATGTGATGGACAAGACCCAATCCTAAACATAGCATAAGATCGCATAGTTCATTTGCTAGAGTTTTCCAATGTCAAGTATCCTTTCCTTAGACCATGAGATCGTGTAACTCCCGGATACCGTAGGAGTGCTTTGGGTGTGCCAAACGTCACAACGTAACTGGGTGACTATAAAGGTATGCTACGGGTATGTCTGAAAGTGTCTGTTGGGTTGACATGGATCGAGACTGGGATTTGTCACTCCGCTTGACGGAGAGGTATCACCGGGCCCTCTCGGTAATGCATCATCACAATGAGCTCAATGTGATCAAAGTGTTTGATCACGAGATCATGCATTATGGTACGAGAAAAGTGACTTGCCGGTAACGAGATTGAACGAGGTATTGGGATACCGACGATCGAATCTCGGGCAAGTAAAATATCGATTGACAAAGGGAATCGTATACGGGATTAATTGAATCCTCGACATCGTGGTTCATCCGATGAGATCATCGTGGAGCATGTGGGAGCCAACATGGGTATCCAGATCCCGCTGTTGGTTATTGCCCGAGAGCCGTCTCGGTCATGACTGCATGTCTCCCGAACCCGTAGGGTCTACACACTTAAGGTTCGGTGACGCTAGGGTTGTGAAGATATGTATGTGCAGTAACCCGAATGTTGTTCGGAGTTCCGGATGAGATCCCGGACGTCACGAGGAGTTCCGGAATGGTCCGGAGGTAAATAATTATATATAGGAAGTGCTATTTTGGCCATCGGGACAAGTTTCGGTGTTATCGGTATTGTACCGGGACCACCGGAGGGGTCCCGGGGGTCCACCGGGGGGGTCCACCGGGGGGGTCCACCTGCCCCGGGGGGCCACATGGGCTATAGGGGGTGCGCCCTGGCCTATATGGGCCAAGGGCACTAGCCCCAAGGGCCCATGCGCCAAGGAGACTTGGAGAGGGAAGAGTCCAAAGAGGGGAAGGCACCTCCGAGGTGCCTTGGGGAGGATGGACTCCTCCCCCCTTTGGCCGCACCCCTTCCTTGGAGGAAGGGGCAAGGCTGCGCCCTCCCCCCCTCTCATGCGCCTATATAAAGGGAGGGGAGGGAGGGGTGGCCGCACCCAATGTCCTGGCGCCCCCTCCTCCCTCCAACACCTCCTCCTCCTCCATTGAGCACGGCGAAGCCCTGCCGGAGTTCTGCTGCATCCACCACCACACTGTCGTGCTGGATCTTCCTCAACCTCTCCTTCCCCCTTGCTGGATCAAGAAGGAGGAGACGTCTCCCGTCCCGTACGTGTGTTGAACGCGGAGGTGCCGTCCGTTCGGTACTAGATCATCGGTGAATTGGATCACGGCAAGTACGACTACCTCATCCACGTTCACTCGAACGCTTCCGTTGCGATCTACAAAGTGGTATGTAGATGCTATCTAATCTGAATACTCGTTGCTAGATGAACTCATAGATGGATCTTGGTGAAACCGTAGGAAAAATTTTAATTTTCTGCAACGTTCCCCAACAATGGGCCCACCATGCAGTTTAAAAGTAGGAAGGTGATGACAACTTGCACGGTCATGATATCAAGGCATGACAGAGGATAGCCTGTCAGTTATGTTGGCAACAATGTTGGTACCAAGGGCGAGGGACGAAGAGAACCATTTTCCTGCTCGTTGAACGAGGCGGACCAATAGGCAAAGTTCTCGTCCATCGGTGGTTACCGGAATGTCTTCAACAATAGTAAAAGGGTCCTACTGACAGAGTTGTACACTGAGGTGTTTGCACAAGCAGGGAATTGTTACTGCGTATATCATATAGATCATAGAAAGGGTTTAAACAAAACAACGGAAAGGGAAAAGTGTCTATCAGATTTAATCAGAACAATGGAAAGAAAAATGTGTTTTAACACATAATTCAGGGTATATCCGTCCCAAGGGCAAGCAGAGCATGATATCCATGACAGGATATAATGTAGAAAACCATTTGGGTAAGGGGGGAGGTAGTTCATGACATTACCCAAACAATGGTGGTTGAATAATTGATAAAGGAAATTTATCATGGTGCTCCAAAATGTTCTTATCGATGATCAGAGTACCATAGGCATGCTTTGAGATAGCATTGACATGGTCTTCAAGTGGAGTTCAAACTCTGGATACACGAAGGATCCAACAGGAACAACTTGTAGAATAAGTCTTAAAATTTCCTCATGGAAGAATGGATAGTATTGCTAAAAGGAAAATTATAACAATAGGTCCTCCGATCAGGTGTGCTAGGCATGACATCACCTTATCGGGTCAAATACTAATGTTATAACTCTTGAGAATTTGTTCTAACCATCATATCTGACCGAGATTCAGATCTGAAGGGTGTCAGGATACCGCAGACTCTAGATGCCTGAGAAGGAAAGGTGCAACAACAGTTGACGCTAAGATATTTTAAGATCCTTGAGGAATGAACCATGGAAGCAAGTTCTGAAACCAGAGTTCAGCACTAAACCAAGGAGAGGATGAGGAGGTGACTGATGGACTCAGCGACAATTCATCGGGATTGACAAAACATGGATGCCCACAATTATGTGAACAAGGAGATAACATTTGCCAGATCAAATGGTATAATGATGTATGTTCAAGGAAAACATACATAATTAAATATTGGTTGAAAGTGCACCCATAATATGGGCTTAGGTAGCATGATCAATGTTAGAATGATGATGGTGGGAAGTAACGCTATACCAAGAATTCTTTAAGAGGTGGTGAATTTCTCACGACATTCTTGACATAAAAGATGGTAATACTCCAACGTAAAGGAGAACAAATGTTGGATAGCAAGGTGTAACACAAAACACGAACAAGTTTGTGTTGGGGGAAGGTAAGAATGTTGTCGATGATTACACAAATCATCGAGGGGCAAGGATGGTATTTCCCATCATGAATTCGATTGATATCATGGAAGAGCTCGGTATGCTGATGATGATCATGACACATTTGTCAAGAGATTCCATGAAGATGTAATCGATCGGCGATGACATCGAGTCAAAGGAATGATGAAGGGAAAGGTTATTGGAACCATGGATATTACACAAACTCGAAATGAAGCTTGTTGTTCAAGGACGAACGATATGACCAGGAAGATCAATTGTAAGATTAGCTCACCGTCGAAATTTGTGCTCCGGGAAGAAGGAACCGGTAGCACAGTTAAAAATTTAGCACGATAATGATATAGCCAATCCGGCTAGGAATGACGTGATCGAG
Source organism: Aegilops umbellulata (assembly GCA_032464435.1). NCBI lineage: Eukaryota > Viridiplantae > Streptophyta > Magnoliopsida > Poales > Poaceae > Aegilops > Aegilops umbellulata. The sequence goes on from CP136060.1 coordinate 297,517,072, forward strand.
TACAAACTCGCGAGTAAGAAGATTACTAAGAGTTGTTTAATCACGATGCGGACTCGAGTCAGTTATCGGTGTCCTTGAGTATTTAATAACTCAGAGCCCGTGAAAAATTGGAATCAGTGAGAATGTAGCACTTGATGAAGAACTCATAAGAAGTTATGCAGTTCCATGATAATCTCGAGATACCCGGGGGTAACACTCGATGACAGATCAAAGTAGAGTTTGGACTAGGGTATTGCTCTGCAGAAGACAAGTGCTTAAACTTGCACGAGAAATGGTATTTAAAGGAGAAGATGGTCGGAACCACGATTGCAAAAGGCCAGATCCCAGATATAAGATGAACTTATACCAAAGGAATAATCAATTTAAGAGAAGCTTTCATGATAAGATCTACATCGTGTCTATGGGCATGAACACAAAGTTCAAGGTCGACTCCCACTTCTCCAATGCATAACCTCTCATTCACTTCTCACCTTCAACGAAGTTGTGGTGTTGAAATTTTATCTGACATATATAACACCAATAGAGTATGACCCGTAATAGTTTCAGGGTTCACACGGATTAGAAAAGGCATAGGTTCAACCCATCGGGGCCTCTTAGGAACATATACCACAACTTCAGGGGTAAATAACACAAGCTCGAAAGCAGAGCATGTTTGACAAAGCAGAGGATATAATTTACCAAAGGCATTATGTATCTGAGAAAATACTCACAGAGTTATTGAATATAAAGGACGTCGTCGAATAAAATCCAATAAGGATCTGGTGGTCCATAAGGGATCTGATGTGAGCATCGGTACTCAACCAGAAGAAGAAAGAAGCAAGGAGATCGGATTATCAAAACAACTGACTAATCCAAGCTCAAATGCAAAGGAGTTATGATTTCCAAATCAAGGGCTCAGAAACAAATGCTCTGAGTAAGGATGGATAAGTTGAGTAGGCTTAGGGTTACCATCGATGGTACTTTGATTGGTCGAGATCCAGCTCATGTTCAAAATGACATCTGAGCCGGAAAGATAATTTAAAAGGATCAACCGATGATTGCGGGCATTCGCACTCATGTTGAATCAACAGACTCAAAACGATAATGAGAAGGGATGCCATTAAGATTACGAGACTTATGGGATTAACCATAATGCCAGCAAGCAAGAATTTCAAGAGCAATAGGCTGAGGATTTTCGGAAGATCATGTAGTATTTGAATGTATTTTTTTAAACACATGAGCAACTTTGGACAAACAAATACTCGGCAAGAGCGAGGAATTATCCATAGGGGTATTCATGTGGTAAAAACTGCAAGGCAGTAAGGCACAAGGATTATCGGACAACGACGAGTTTTTCAGGGTATCTTGTAATAACAAGACCAACTGGGGATGATGTAAGAATAACAACTATAAGTAGTTATCCATAAGGGTTTACGGTGGAAGGGGAATTGCAAGAGGGATGGCACAAAGTATCGAGGGAACGTCCGAGAGTATTGTCAGAATCTTCTGTTGAAGCAGTCGATCATCCGTATTAAAGGGGTCTCCGGCAGGAAGTGGTAACGAGAACCTAGAGTTAGATTTTACCAAAATCATTTAACCCGAATAGAAGAGATGTCAGAGTCCCAGAGTATAGGTCAAGGAGTAAAAGATCCTACTACCACCTGATGGCGACGTGTGCCCGTAAGACACACAGCCATGTTAGTAAAAGTTTTGCAATGTTTAGACTCGACTTCGTCCAAGGAGTGTGGAAGGGGGATTCCTACAAGCAGTCGGCTCTGATACCAACTTGTGACGCCCCCGATTCAATCGTACACTAATCATGCACGCAAATGTGTACGATCAAGATCAGGGACACACGGGAAGATATCACAACACAACTCTACAAATAAAAATAAGTCATACAAGCATCATAATACAAGCCAGGGGCCTCGAGAGCTCGAATACAAGTGCTCGATCATAGACGAGCCAGCAGAAGCAACAATATCTGAGTACAGACATAAGTTAAACAAGTTTGCCTTAAGAAGGCTAGCACAAACTGGGATACAGATCGAAAGAGGCGCAGGCCTCCTGCCTGGGATCCTCCTAACTACTCCTGGTCGTCGTCAGCGGGCTGCACGTAGCAGTAGGCACCTCCAGTGTAGTAGGAGTCGTCGTCGACGGTGGCGTCTGGCTCCTGGACTCCATCGTCTGGTCGCAGCAATCGGGTAGAGGAATGGGGAAAGGGGGGAAACAAAGCAACCGTGAGTACTCATCCAAAGTACTCGTAAGCAAGGAGCTACACTACATATGCATGGATATATGTGGAAAGGGCCATATCAGTGGACTGAACTGCAGAATGCCAGAATAAGAGGGGGATAGCTAGTCTTATCGAAGACTACGCTTCTGGTCGCCTCCGTCTTGCAGCAGGTAGAAGAGAGTAGACTGAAGTCCTCCAAGTAGCATCGTATAGCATAATCCTACCCGGCAATCCCCTCCTCGATGCCCTGTTAGAGAGCGATCACCGGGTTGTATCTGGCACTTGGAAGGGTGCGTTTTATTAAGTATCCGGTGCTAGTTGTCATAAGGTCAAGGTACAACTCCGGGTCGTCCTTTTACCGAGGGACACGGCTATTCGAATAGACTATCTTCCCTGCAGGGGTGCACCACAGAACCCAACACGCTTGATCCCATTTGGCCGGACACACTTTCCTGGGTCATGCCCGGCCTCGGAAGATCAACACGTCGCAGCCCCACCTAGGCACAACAGAGCGGTCAACACGCCGGTCTAAACCTAAGCGCGCAGGTGTCTGGGCCCATCGCCCTGAGCACACCTGCATGTTGCGAACGCGGCCGGAAGCAGACCTAGCCTAGTGGCGTTCCAGTCCAATCCGGCGCGCGCCACTCAGTCGCTGACGTCAAGAAGTGCTTCGGCTGATACCACGACGCCGAGTGCCCATATCTTTCCTGCGTAGTTGGTTAGTGCGTATAGACCAAATGGCCAGACTCAGGTCAAATACCCAGATCTCGTTAAGCGTGTTAAGTATCCGCGAACGCCAACAGGGCCAGGCTCACCTCTCACCCAGGTAGCCCCGAACTGCCCTGCCGCTCCGCCACAAAGATCCACACAGAGGGCCGTCGGGACAAAGGTCCTTCCATCCCCCAATCCGTGAATCACTCGCGGGTACTCCTCGAGCAAACCCGACTTTGGTCACCACATGTATCATGTTTAAAGTATAGTATATATCCATGATCACCTCCCGAGGTGATCATAGCCCAGTAGTATAGCATGGCAGACGGACAAGAGGGTAGGGCCACTGATGGGACACTAACATCCTATACTAAGCAGTAGGATAGCAGGTAAAGGTAACAACAGTAGTAGCAAGGACAGGCTATGCAGCAGTATAGGATTAACTGAAAACAGTAACATGCTACACTACTCTAATGCAAGCAGTATAGATCAGAGTAGGCGATATCTGGTGATCAAGGGGGAGGGGGCTTGCCTGGTTGCTCTGGCAAGAGAGAGGGATCGTCAACTCCGTAGTCGAACAGGGCAGCAACAGCGTCGGTCTCGGTGTCTAGCGGAAGAAGAGGGGGAAGAAACAATGAATATTTAAGCAAGCAGATGCGTAGTGATGCATGACATGACAAGTAACGGCGTTAGAGGTGCCCTAACGCGGTATGGGATGATACCGGTGAAGGGGGGAAACATCCGGGAAAGTTTTCCCGAGGTTTCGCGTTTTCGAGCAGAGGAGCCGGAGGGGGAAAAGTTGCGAGTTTGATATGTTAGGAATGTGCAGTGGACGAACGGGTTGCATATCCTGGTTCGTCTCGTCGTTCTGAGCAACTTTCATGTTGAAAATATTTTAATCCGAGTTACGGATTAAAAGATATGATTTTCTAAGGATTTTATTAATTTTTGGAATTTAATTAATTACTGAATTTAATTCGAAAATGGATTTATGACATCAGCATGATGTCATGCTGACGTCAGCAGTCAAAAGGGAGTCAACTTGACCAGTGGGTCCCACTGGTCAGTGACACATATTAATTAAACAGATTAATTAAACTAATCAAAATTAATTAGGGGGGTGGGCCCCACTGTCATACTAGTTAATTAACTAACTAACCATAATTAATTAGGTTATTTAATCATTAGGTTAATTAATGTTAATTGGTTAATTTAATCAGAATTAATTAAGTTAATTAATTAATTAATTATTTTTATTATTTATTTATTTTAATATTCCTTTTAAAAAAATGTTCTGGGGTGCTGGGGCCCGCTCGTCATAGGCCCATGGCCTAACGGGCGCGGGCGCTACGGTTGCCGTGGGTACGGGCGCTGGGCGTCGGCGCCCGACTGGGCGAGCGCCTAGATCGACAGGCAGGGGGTGCCAGCCACGGGCGTGGCGAGGCCGCCGGCGCCCACGACGCCGGCCAAGGGAACGGAGTGTGGCGCCACGGGAGGGCGGTGACGGGCGTTCGGCGCGACAAGGCCTCGCGCGAGAGGAGGAGAGCGGGGCGGTCGGAGCGCCGGAGTTGGCTGCGGACATGGCGGCGTCGCCGGTGCAGGGGGTGCAGGAGCGGGGCAAGGCGAACGGCGGCGGGCACGGAGGAGCAGGCGACGGGTGCGGCAACTCATGGGGCTGCGACGACAGCATGTAGCAGCGGGCGAGACCGCGGGAAGCAGTGGCAGGGGGGTGGGGCAGTTGGTAGAGCGGCGAGTGAGGCGTGTGGCGGAGGCGAGGCCACGATGGGCGCGGGCCGCGAGCGCGGAGCGGCCACGGCGCTGCCGGAGCCGGTCGGAGCAAGGGGGGTTCGTGGGCGGCACGGGGGGGGGGGTGCGGCAAAACGGCGCGGCGACGTGGTCGGGGGCGCGCGCGCGCGGAGGCGCGTCCAGATCTGGTGACGGGAGAGAGGGGAGGGGCACAGCTCACAGGGGGTGTGTAGGGGACGGGGCAATGGGTCTCGGGGAGGATGCCGGGGACGTCGTCGGCGTGGAAGCAGACCGGTGGGGGGGGCGTGGTCGAGGCGGAGCGATCCAGCGGGGCAGGTCCGGCGGGGTGGCCGCGAGGTCCAGCGGCGTCAGTGGCGGGGCGGCGTCGCGCGTGTAGCGGTGGGGATCGATCCTCCCGATCCAATTGGGGGCAGAGGACGGGAGGTGGATCGAACTCCTCCCCGATCCAGCTGGGGATCGAGAGGAGTGGGGGAGGAGACGTGGGTGTGTGGGGGGGATGGGGTGCGGTAGCTAGGGTTTCGGGGGTGGGGAGGGCCATATAGGCCAGGGGCAACTGGGCCGGCCAGCTAGGCCGTATGGCCCAGTGGCCAGGGGCCTTTTCTTTTAGGGATGTTTCTGTTTTCATTTTATTTATAGTTCATGTTTTCATATTAGTTTTACTTTGTTTTTTTTGCTTTATAAAATATACCACTAGCTCCCTAAATTAGTATTTATAAATACTCTACTGCCACATTAATTTCTCATACCTAATAAAATAGTTTAATGTTTTAATATTTATAAAATGCATTTAATTATTTGTTTAAGCCACTGTTTTATTTAGTTTAGTGCTTTTAATTATTTTATAAAAAATGTGATCCTCCACCATAATTACCTATGCATTATTTGTCACCTCTAGAACATTTTAATTTTTAATGTTTGAAAACTTTACCGTTTGACTTGATTTTGAAATTTTGAATTTGAACGGGATTGAATCATCGCGAGGTTTACAACAGTAAGAGTGGTGACGTGTCATCATTAGCGAAGGTTACTGTAGCTTGATTACCCGGGCGTCACACCGAAGGTCTCAGGTAAACTACTCACACTTCATCGGAGAGGCTATGATGATGTAGAAGCCCTCCGTGATGACGGCCCTCTCCAGCGGAGCTCCGAAACAGGCCCTAGGATGGGATCTCGTGAATACAGAAAGTTGTGGCGGTGGAATTAGGTTTTTGGCTCCTGTTCTGATCGGTTGGGGGTACGTGGGTATATATAGGAGGAAGAAGTACGTCGGTGGCCCCACTAGGGTGGGGGCGCGCCTAGGGGTGTAGGGTGCGCCCCCTACCTCATGCCCACCTCGAAGCTTCCTTGGCGTAGGGTCCAAGTCTCCTGGGTCATATTCGGGAAGAAAATCACGTTCCAGAAAGGATTATTCTGTTTAGACTCCGTTTGATATTCCGTTTCTTCGAAACACTGAAATAGGCAAAAAAACAACAATTCTGGGTTGGGCCTCCGGTTAATAGGTTAGTCCCAAAAATAATATAAAAGTGGAAAATAAAGCCCAATATAGTCCAAAACAGATGCAATATAGCATGGAGCAATCAAAAATTATAGATACGTTGGAGACGTATCAGGCATCCCCAAGCTTAATTCATGCTCATCCTCGAGTAGGTAAATGATAAAAAGAGAATTTTTGATGCGGAGTGCTACTTGGCATAATTTCAATGTAAAACTTCTTAATTGTGGTATGAATATTCAGATTCGAAAGCATACTAATAAAGCAATTATGTCTTCTCAAAATAACATGGCCAAAGAAAGTTATCCCTACAAATTCATATAGTCTAGCTATGCTCCATCTTCACCACACAAAGTATTTAAATCATGCACAGCCCCGATGACAAGCCAAACAATTGTTTCATACTTTAACATTTTCAAAACTTTTTCAACCTTCAAGCAATACATGAGCGTGAGCCATGGATATAGCACTATATGTGGAATAGAACGGTGGTTGTGGAGAAGACAAAAAGAGGGGAAGATAGTATCACATCAACTAGGCGTATCAACAGGCTATGGAGATGCCCATTAATATATATCAATGTGAGTGAGTAGGGATTGCCATGCAATGGATGCACTAGAGCTATAAGTATATAAAAGTTCAACAAAAGAAACTAAGTGAGTGTGCATCCAACTCGCTTGCTCACGAAGACCTAGGGCATTTTGAGGAAGCCCATCATTGGAATATACAAGCCACGTTCTATAATGAAAAATTCCCAGTAGTATATGAAAGTGACAACATAGGAGACTCTCTATCATGAAGATCTTGGTGCTACTTTGAAGCACAAGTGTGGTAAAAGGATAGTAACATTGTCCCTTCTCTCTTTTTCTCTCATTTTTTTATTTGGGCCTTTTCTCTTTTTTATGGCCTCTTTTCTTTTCTCTTTTATTTTTATTTTTTTATGTTTAGTCCGGAGTCTCATCTCGACTTGTGGGGGAATCATAGTCTCCATCATTCTTTCCTCACTTGGGACAATGCTCTAAAAATGATGATCATCACACTTTTATTTTTCTTACAACTCAACATTTACAACTCGATACTTAGAACAAGATATGACTATATGAATGCCTCCGGCGGGGTACCGGGATATGCAATGAATCAATAGTAACATGTATGAAAGAATTATGAATGGTGGCTTTGCCACAAATACGATGTCAACTACATGATCATGCTAGCAATATGACAATGATGGAGCGTGTCATAATAAACGGAACGGTGGAAAAGTTGCATGGCAATATATCTCGGAATGGCTATGGAAATGCCATGATAGGTAGGTATGGTGGCTGTTTTGAGGAAGATATATGGTGGGTGTATGATACCGGTGAAAAGTGCGCGGTATTAGAGAGGCTAGCAATGGTGGAAGGATGGGAAAAAGTGCGTATAATTCATGGACTCAACATTTGTCATAAAGAACTCATATACTTATTGCAAAAATCTAGAAGTTATCAAAGCAAAGTATTACACGCATGCTCCTAGGGGGATAGATTGGTAGGAAAAGACCATCGCTCGTCCCCGACCGCCACTCATAAGGAGGAAAATCAATAAACACTTCATGCTCCGACTTTGTTACATAACGGTTCACCATACGTGCATGCTACGGGAATCACAAACTTCAACGCAAGTATTCTTTAAATTCACAACTACTTCCACTAGCATGAATCTAATATTATCACCTCCATATCTCAAAACAATTATCATGCTTCAATCTTTTCTTAGTATTTAGTGCACTCAAAAGAAAATTCCACAAATCATGAATACCAAACATATTAATATTAAGCAATTTACCATGCTATTACGACTCTCAAAATAATTTAAGTGAAGCATGAGAGATCAATAGTTTCTTTAAAAAAACCACCACCGTGCTCTAAAAGATCTAAGTGAAGCACATAGAGCAAAATTATAACGCTCAAAAGATATAAGTGAAGCACATAGAGCAAAACTACATAGCTCAAAAGATATAAGTGAAGCACATAGAGTATTCTATTAAATTCCAATTTATGTATGGCTCTCTCAAAAGGTGTGTATAGCAAGGATGATGTGGCACACTAACAAACAAAGACACAAATAATACAAGTCGCTCCAAGCAAAACACATATCATGTTGATGAATAAAAATATAGCTCCAAGTAGATTACCGATGGAAGTGGACGAAAGAGGGGATGCCCTCCGGGGCATCCCCAAGCTTTGACTTTTTGGTGTCCTTGGATTATCTTGGGGGTGCCATGGGCATCCCCAAGCTTAGGCTCTTGCCACTCCTTGTTCCATAATCCATCAAAAGAATTCACCCAAAACTTGAAAACTTCACAACACAAAACTCAATAGAAATCTCGTGAGCTCCGTTAGAGAAAGAAAACAAAAGACTACTTCAAGATACTGTAATGAACTCATTCTTTATTTATATTGGTGTTAAACCTACTGTATTACAACCTCTCTATGGATTATAAACTATTTTACTAACCATAGATTCATCAAAATAAGCAAACAACACACGAAAAACAGAATCTGTCAAAAACAGAACAGTCTGTAGTAATCTGTAACTAACACAAACTTCTGTAGTAATCAGCAGCAATTGGAATCGGTATTTTATCACGTTCTGATGATTTTTAATAATTCGGGCACTAAACGCAAAGTTTCTGGAAATTACAGCAAGATCAAATAACTATCATCCAAGAAGATCCAATAGGTCTAGCTTGGCACAAACACTAATTAAAACACAAAACCACATCCAAACAAAAGGTAGATGGGTTATTTATTCCCTAACAGAAGAAAAACACAAAAAACTAAAAATAAAAATTGGGTTGCCTCCCAACAAGCACTATCGTTTAACGCCCCTAGCTAGGCATAAAAGCGAGGATAGATCTAGGTATTGCCATCTTTGGAAGGCAATCCATAAGTGGCTCTCATGATGGTTTCATATGGCAATTTTATTTTATTTCTTGGAAAGTGTTCCATGCCCTTTTTTAATGGAAATTGTAATCTAATATTCCCTTCCTTCATATCAATAATTGCACCAACCGTTCTAAGGAAAGGTCTACCAAGAATAATAGGGCAAGAAGGATTGCAATCTATATCAAGAACAATGAAATCTACGGGCACATAATTCCTATTTGCAACAATAAGAACATAATTAATCCTTCCCATAGGTTTCTTAATAGCAGAATCCGCGAGATGTAAGTTTAAAGAGCAATCATCAAGATCGCGGAAATCTAGCAAATCACACAAAGTTTTGGGGATAGTGGAGACACTAGCACCCAAATCACACAAAGCATAAAACTCATGATCTTTAATTTTAATTTTAATAGTTGGTTCCCACTCATCATAGAGTTTTCTAGGGATAGATACTTTCAACTCAAGTTTTTCTTCATAAGATTGCATCAAGGCATCAACAATATGTTCAGTGAAGGCTTTCTTTTGACTATAAGCATGCGGAGAATTTAGCACGGATTGCAACAAGGAAATACAATCAATCAAAGAGCAACTTTAATAATTAAATTCCTTGAAATCCAATATAGTGGGTTTAGCAACATCTAAATTTTTATTTCTTTCAATCCCACTTTCAATATTATTGCAAACAATATTATCAATCCCATATTCATCATGGGGATTAAATAAATTTTCAGGATCATAAGAAGAATCACCCCAGTTATGATCATTGCAACAAGTAGCAGACATAGCAAAACTAGCATCCCCAAGCTTAGGGTTTTGCATATTATTAGCACAATTGACATTAAGAGAATTTATAGTAAAATAATTGAAATCATGCTTTTCATCGAGGGATATTTCAACCAGATCATCGGAATCATCATTATCTAAAAATTCATGCATATCATTATTTTCTTCCAAAGCAACGGTCATTCTTTCAATAAATTCATGGACATAGACATTATGAGCAAGGTTTTCATTGCAATATTTAAGTATGACGGAATTTTCAGATTTGTTGAGAGTAAAATCATACTTTTCAATCAAAGAAGCAACTTCATGAGCACCCTTAAAAATGGCAAATTCTTCAATTTGTTCGATATCATAGTAACTATAAACACCCCTTGCATAAGAAGATAAGATTTCATTATCATTGAACTCACATAGGTAGGGAAGGTGTTTTTTATGGTTCTTAGAGCAACAAGTAAAATCACACATTTCACAAAGATTCCAAGCATAGCATAGCAAACTATTTATATGATACCATAAGAGTCTCCCTTTTTCAGACAAACGATGACGCACAAAATGAGCATACTCATCTAAAGATTTCCCATCAACTAGGCTAGTTGGGGTTTCAGCACGAGCGCATAAGATATCAAAGATGATCCAAGTAGAACACCTTAAGTGGATCCATATCAATAGATTTTTAGCAAGCAAAGATGCAAGCAAATAGAAGGCACGTGGAAACACAAACAAAGATACATATGGGAAGAAGGCGAACAACAAAGAGAGGTCAAATAAAATGGCAAGGGTGAAGTGGGGGAGAGGAAAACGAGAGGCAAATGGCAACTAATGTAATGCGAGAGGTAGGGATTGTGATGGGTACTTGGTATGTTGACTTTTTTGCGTAGACTCCCCGGCAACGGCGCCAAAAATTCTTCTTGCTACCTCTTGAGCTTGCGTTGGTTTTCCCCGAAGAGGAGAGGATGATGCAGCAGAGTAGCGTAAGTATTTCCCTCAGTTTTTGAGAACCAAGGTATCAATCCAGTAGGAGGCCACGCTCAAGTACCTCGTACCTGCACAAATCGATAGCAACTCGCAACCAACACGATTAGGGGTTGTCAATCCCTTCACGGTCACTTATGAGAGTGAGATCTGATAGAGAAATATTTTTGGTATTTTTGGTATAAAGATGCAAAGTGAAAATTAAAAGGCAAAGTAAAAAAGCAAAACAAGATTAAAGTGATGGAGATTGATATGATGAGAATAGACCCGGGGGCCATAGGTTTCAATAGTGGCTTCTCTCAAGAGCATAAGTTTTCTACGATGGGTGAACAAATTACTGTTGAGCAATTGACAGAATCGAGCATAGTTATGAGAATATCTAAGGTATGATCATGTATATAGGCATCACGTCCGTGACAAGTAGATCGAAACGATTATGCATCTACTACTATTACTCCACTCATCGACCACTATCCAGCATGCATCTAGAGTATTAAGTTGAAAATAGAGTAACGCTTTAAGCAAGATGACATGATGTAGAGAGATAAATTCATGCAATATGAAATAAACCCCATCTTGTTATCCTCGATGGCAATGATACAATACGTGCCTTGCTGCCCCTTCTGTCACTGGGAAAGGACACCGCAAGATCGAACCCAAAACTAAGCACTTCTCCCATGGCAAGAACTACCAATCTAGTTGGCCAAACCAAACGGATAATTCAAAGAGACTTGCAAAGATAACCAATCATACATAAAAGAATTCAGAGAAGATTCAAATATTATTCATAGATAGACTTGATCATAAACCCACAATTCATTGGCCTCAACAAACACACCGCAAAAAGAGGAAGATTACATCAAATAGATCTCCACAAGAGAGGGGGAGAACTTTGTATTGAGTAACAAAAAGAGAGAAGAAGCCATCTAGCTAATAACTATGGACCCGAAGGTCTGAGGTAAACTACTCACACTTCATCGGAGAGGCTATGATGATGTAGAAGCCCTCCGTGATGACGGCCCTCTTCGGTGGAGCTCCGGAACAGGCCCCAAGATGGGATCTCATGGATACAGAAAGTTGCGGCGGTGGAATTAGGTTTTTGGCTCCTGTTCTGATCGTTTGGGGGTACGTGGGTATATATAGGAGGAAGAAGTACGTCGGTGGAGCCTCGGTGGCCCCACGAGGGTGGGGGCGCGCCTGGGGGTGTAGGGCGCGCCCCCTACCTCGTGCCCACCTCGAAGCTTCCTTGGCTTAGGGTCCAAGTCTCGTGGATCATATTCGGGAAGAAAATCTTGTTCCAGAAAGGATTATTCTGTTTGGACTCTGTTTGATATTCCGTTTCTTCGAAACACTAAAATAGGCAAAAAACAGCAATTCTGGGCTGGGCCTCCGGTTAATAGGTTAGTCCCAAAAATAATATAAAAGTGGAAAATAAAGCTCAATATAGTCCAAAACAGTAGATAGTATAGCATGGAGCAATCAAAAATTATAGATACGTTGGAGACATATCATGCACCACCTCCCGCAGATAAGGTTTGATGACGTTCTTGAAGAACTTGTCCTTGGAGGACCTTGAAGAGGCCATGGTAGATGGGATCTGACAGAAAACAGCAAGGGAAAAAGAGGACCGAGGATTTCTTCGCGATACGGTGGTTAAAAGGTTCGGGAAGTATATATAGATTTTTTATCTTGGAGGACAAGCATACGGAAGAAAAACGGAGTACGAAAGGTGTCCCAGGTGGGCACAACCCACCTGGGCATGCCAGGCAAGCCTGGTGTGCCCACCAGGGGACGCTTCCTGGAAGTTTCTTTATTCCCAAAATTCTTAAATATTCCAAAACTGATAAAAAGTATTTTTGCGGATTTTTCGGAGTCCGTTTACTTACCGTATCACGTACCTCTTTATTTTCATGATTCTGGAGTGTTCCGGAAGGACTCTTTTATGTGTTCCTCCGGTGTCAAAGTTTGGATAATATTACTTTCAACATTGATAGGCGTACCTGTGATATAAGGCTTTATTCATTGCCCATTGGCAACCTTCGGGTTAGTACCTTCAGAGTTTTTTTAGACAGAAAGACTGTAAGGGAACCCTCTACAGTATAATTGGTGCAACAAATCCAAATTGCAAGTACCATGCCTTGAACCTGGGTGGGTGGAAGGCATCAGCCCCTTCCCACCACTAGGTTATGCCTTAGTCTGCAAGGAGTTATTTATTTTGATGGCTCCAGACCGGTAAACCTCCTCGATGATGTATGGGCCTTCCCATTTTGAGTGGAGCTTTCCTGCAAAAAATCTAAAACGAGAGTTGTATAAATGAACATATTCTCCAACTTTAAACTCACGCTTTTGAATTCTTTTTTCATGCCATATTTTAACATTTTCTTTGAATAACTTTGCATAGTTTGGGTTCTCCATTCATCTAAAGGGCTTATATCAAATAACCTCTTTTCACCAGCAAGTTTGAAATCATAATTGAGCTCTTTAACTGCCCAATATGCTTTATGTTCTAACTCAAGAGGCAAATGACAAGCTTTTCCATAAACCATTTTATAAGGAGACATACCCATAGGATTTTTATATGTTGTTCTATAAGCCCAAAGTGCATCATCTAATTTCTTAGACCAACTCTTCCTGGACCTATTAACAGTCTTTTGCAAAATTAATTTTATCTCTCTATTGCTAAGTTCAACTTGACCACTAGACTGAGGATGATAGGGTGATGCAATTCTATGGTTAACATCATACTTAGCAAGCATCTTACGAAAAGCACCATGAATAAAGTGTGAACCACCATCAGTCATTAAATATCTAGGGACTCCAAACCTTGGGAAAATAACTTCCTTAAGCATTTTAATAGAGGTGTTGTGATCAGTACTATTGGTTGGAATGGCTCCTACCCATTTAGTAACATAATCAACAGCAACCAAAATATGTATATACCCATTAGAGGAAGGAAAAGGTCCCATGTAATCAAATATGGTTCAATAGCAAGTGAATAATTCATAGGCATTTCTTGACGCTTACCGATATTACCTATTCTTTGACATTCATCACAAGAAGAGACAAACTTACAGGCATCCTTGAAGAGAGTAGGCCAATAAAATCCAGATTGCAATACCTTGTGAGCAGTTCTATCTCCAGCATGATGCCCTCCATAAGCCTCGGAGTGACATTTCCGTAGGATTTGTCCCTGTTCATGCTCAGGTACACAACGTCTAATAATACCATCTACTCCTTCTTTATAAAGATGTGGGTCATCCCAAAAGTAATGTCTTAAATCATAGAAGAATTTTTTATTTTGCTGATATGTAAAGCTAGGTGGTAAATATTTAGCAACAATGTAATTAGCATAGTTAGCATACCAAGGAGTACTATGAGAAAAATTTATTGCAGCAAACTGCTCATCAGGAAAACTATCATCAATAGGTAGTGGGTCATCAAGCACATTTTCAAGCCTAGACAAGTTATCAGCTACTAGGTTCTCAACTCCTTTTCTATCAATGATATGTAAATCAAATTCTTGTAACAAGAGAACCCAACAAATAAGTCTAGGTTTAGCATCTTTATTTTCCATAAGATATTTAATAGCAGCATGGTATGTGTGAACAGTTACTTTGGAATCAACAATATAAGATCTAAATTTATCACAAGCAAACACCACTACTAAGAATTCTTTTTCAGTAGTAGCATAATTTCTTTGAGCACTGTCTAGAGTTTTACTAGCATAATGAATAGCATTAAGTTTCTTATCAACTCTTTGCCCTAGAACAGCACTAACAACATAATCACTAGCATCACACATAATTTCAAAAGGCAAGTTCCAATCAGGTGGTTGAACAATAGGTGTAGATATTAAGGCTTTCTTGAGTGTTTCAAAGGCTTCTGAACAACCATCATCAAAAACAAAAGGAATATCCTTTTGCAAAAGATTAGTAAGAGGCCTAGAATTTTAGAAAAGTCTTTGACAAATCTCCTATAGAAACCAGCATGACCTAGGAAACTACGAATACCTTTGATGTCCTTAGGACATGGCATTTTCTCAATTGCATCAACCTTAGCTTGGTCCACTTCAATACCTCTTACAAAAATTTTATGACCCAAGACAATGCCTTCATTAACTATAAAGTGGCACTTCTCCCAATTCAAGACAATATTTGTTTGTTCACATCTCTGCAAAACTCGCTAAAGATTGCTTAAACAATCATCAAAAGACTTCCCATAAACAGAAAAGTCATCCATGAAAACCTCAACAATCTTTTCACAAAAGTCAGAGAATATAGCAGTCATGCATCTTTGAAAGGTAGCAGGTGCTTTACATAAACCAAAAGTCATACGTCTATAAGCATAAGTTCCAAAGGGACAAGTAAAAGTGGTATTTTCTTGATCAGGTTGAGAAACAGGTATTTGTGAGAAGCCAGAGTATCCATCTAGGAAGCAAAAGTGTGTGTGCTTAGATACTCTTTCAAGCATTTGATCAATAAAAGGCAAAGGGTAATGATCTTTTCTAGTTGCTTTGTTTAATTTTCTGTAATCAATTACCATTCTATAGCCTGTAACAATTCTTTGTGGAATAAGTTCATTCTTATCATTAGGAACAACGGTAATACCTCCTTTCTTAGGGACACAATGAACAGGACTTACCCATCTACTAGCTATAGGATATATTATACCTGCTTCCAGAAGTTTTAAGATCTCCATTCTTACCACTTCCTTCATTTTTGGATCCAACCGACGTTGGTGATCAACAACGGGTTTAGCATTCGGTTCCATATTAATTTTGTGCTAACATAGAGCGGGACTAATGCCCTTTAAATCATCAAGAGTATACAATAGCAGCCCGGTGCTTCCTTAGAACTTTCAATGATCTTTCTTCTTCATGTTCTGAAAGGTTAGCACTAATAATAACATGATATATTTTCTTTTCATCAAGATAAGCATATTTCAAAGTGTCTGGCAATTGTTTTAATTCAAACACAGGATCACCTTTAGGTGGAGGAGGACCTCCTAGAGTTTCAATAGGCAAATTGTGTTTAAGTAGAGGACGTTGTTTAAAGAAAACCTTATCTATTTCATTTCTTTCATGGATATGTAAATCATTTTCATGGTCTAGCAAATATTGTTCTAAAGGATCAGTAGGTGGAACAACAATAGAAGCAAGACCAATTAATTCATCCTTACTAGGCAGTTCTTTTTCATTATGATTTCTACTAAACTTGGAAAAATTAAACTCATGAGACTCATCACCAAAGCTAACACCAATAGTTTGTTTCTCACAATCTATCTTAGCATTAATTGTATTCAAGAAAGGTCTACCAAAGATAGGGACAAAAGTCATCTTGTGGGGAATCAAGGACAAGAAAATCAGTAGGGTATTTAATTTTCCCACACAAGACTTCAACATCTCTAATAATCCCAACTGGTGATATGGTGTCTCTATTAGCCAGTTTAATAGTAACATCTATTTCTTCTATCTCAGCAGGTGTTATGTCTTTCATGATTTCTTCATAAAGTGTAAGGAATAGCACTCACACTAGCACCCATGTCACGTAAACCATGATAACAATGGTCTCCTATTTTAACTGAAATAACAGGCATGCCAATAACAGCTCTATGTTTATCTCTTTTATCAGGTTTAGAAATTCTAGCAGCTTCTTCACAGAAGTAAATAACATGCCCATCCGTATCTTCTTCCAAGAGATCTTTAACCATAGCAATACTAGGTTCAACTTTAATTTGCTCATCAGGTTTAGGTGTTCTAATATAGCTTTTGTTAACCACAGTTAAAACTTTAGCATGTTGCTTTATCCTAATAGGGAAAGGTGGTTTCTCAATATAAGTAGAAGGAACAACTGGATCAACATTATAAAGTATTGTTTCTTCTTTAACTGGTATTGGTTCTTTAATTTCTTCTATAATAGGTGGGTGGTATTTAAACCACTTCTCCTTAGGGAGTTCAACATGAGTAGCAAATGATTCAAAAAAGGAGGCTACTATCTCAGAGTCAAGTCCATATTTAGTGCCAAACTTTTGAAAAGCATCAGTATCCATAAAAAGATTTAACACAATCATACTTAAGTTTAATACTTGACTCTTTAATTTCGTCGAGTTCTCAATCTTCAGAGTTGTGTTTAATTCTTCCCAAAAGATCCCACCGGAATTCAATAGTCTTCTTCATAAATGAACCAACATAAGAAGTATCAAGCATGGTTTGATCATTATGAGAAAGCCAAGCATAAAAATTCTAGATAATAATTTCTCTTGAGAGCTCATGATTGGGGCATGAATATAAAATTGACTCAAGCCTCCCCCAGGATAGAGCGATACTTTCTCCTTCACGGTGCCAAAAATTATATATATAATTCCGATCACGATGAACTAGATGCATAGGATAATTTTTTTGGTGGAACTCCAATTTCAAACGATTCCAATTCCATGATCCAATATCATCACATAGCCTATACCATGCCAATGCTTTTCCCTTCAAAGATAAAGGGAAAACCTTTTTCTTCACTTCATCCCTGGGTAAACCTGCAAGCTTAGACAATCCACAAGTTTGTTCCACATATATCAAGTGCATATCAGGATGTTCGGTTCCATCTCCTGCATAAGGATTAGCTAGCAGTTGTTCTTTCATACCCGAAGGAATTTCATATTCAATATTTTTAGTAGGTGCAGTAGGTTGAGGGGTTGCTAATAGTGGTTCCGGGCGAGGTGAAGATACCCCGAATAAACCCCTCAAAGGATTGTTTTCCATAGTAACAAGTGACAATAAATTTCAACACACTATATAAATGTTTCCTTACCAAATTCCACTTACCAAAGGTGCTTCACTCCCCGGCAACGGCGCCAGAAAATAGCCTTGATGACCCACAAGTATAGGGCATCAATTGTAGCTCTTTTCAATAAGTAAGAGTGTCGAACTCAACAAGGAGCAGAAGGAAATGACAAGTAGTTTTCAGTAAGGTAATGTCTGCAAGTGCTAAAATTGTAAGTAGCGGAGTAGTTTGATAGAAAGATAATTTGTAACGAGCAAGTAACGATAGTAATAACAAAAATGCAGCAAGGTAGCCCAATCCTTTTGAGCCAAAGGACAGGCCAAAACGGTCTCTTATGATAAGCAAAGCGTTCTTGAGGGTACACGGGAATTTCATCTAGTCACTTTCATCATGTTGGTTCGATTTGTGTTTGCTACTTTGATAATTTGATATGTGGGTGGACCAGTGCTTAGGTGTTGTTCTTACTTGAACATACCTCCTACTTATGATTAACCCTCCCGCAAGCATCCGCAACTACGAGAAAAGTATTAAGAATAAATTCTAACCATAACATTAAACTTTTGGATCCAATCGGTCCCTTACGAAATAGCGCATAAACTGGGGTTTAAGCTTCTGTCACTCTCGCAACCCACCATCTAATTGCTACTCCACAATGCATTCCTTTAGGCCCAAATATGGTGAAGTGTCATGTAGTCGACATTCACATGACACCACTAAGGGAATAACAACATGCATACTATCAAAATATCAAACACATATCAAGTTCACATGATTACTTGCAACATGATTTATCCCGTGACCTCAAGAACAAAAGTAACTACTCACAAATGATAAACATGTTCATGATCAGAGGAGTATTAAATAGCATAATGGATCTGAACATATAATCTTCCACCAAATAAACCATATAGTAATCAACTACAAGATGTAATCAACACTACTAGTCACCCACAAGCACCAATCTATAGTTCCGGTAACAAGATTTGACACAAGAGATGAACTAGGGTTTGAGAGGAGATGGTTTTGTTGAATATGTTGATGGAGATTGCCCTCCCCAAGATGGGAGAGTTGTTGGTGATGATGGTGACGATGATTTCCCCCTCTGGGAGGGAAGTTCGCCCGACGGAATCGCTCCACCGGAGGGCGAAAGTGCTCCTGCCCAAGTTCTGCCTCAAGACGCTGGCGCTCTGTCCCAAAAGTCTCCTCCTTATTTTTTATAGGTGAAAATGACTTATATACCAGAAGATGGGCACCGGAGGTGGGCTGAGGAGGCCACAACCCACCAGGGCGCGCCTGGGGGGCCTGGCGCGCCCAGGTGGGTTGTGCCCACCTGGTGCCCCCCTCTGGTGTTTATTGGCTCCAGTATTTCTTAAATAATCCATAAAAAATCTCCATGAAGTTTTAGCTCATTTGGGGTTGTGCAGAATAGGTGGCCTGGCGTAGCTTTTCCAGGTCCAGATTTCCAGCTGCCGGAATTCTCCCTCTTGGTGTGTTCCTTGCAAATTATGAGAGAAAAGGCATTAGAATTACTCCAAAAAGCATTATTATGGATAAAAACATTATAAATAACAGTAAGAAAACATGATGCAAAATGGACGTATCAAGATGCATGTCATCTCACTTCCTATGATTTTCCTATTCCTATACTATTTTTATCCTATGAACTTCCTATACTATTTTTATCCTATGAACCAAAGGAGGCCTTCATACAGCCAAGACTTCCAGCATGTCGACCAAATCTATAAAACAACCAAGCCATGGACTAATTCGAATGAGAAGCTTAGCAGATCCCTTCCCGGTCAGAGACAGGGGCAAGCCCATAATTTGTAGTCATTCATCTTCAACCATGTCAGTACAACGAACATCATAAATAATAAAAGTTACATCCAAATTTGTTGACCGTCTAGCGACGACTACATCACTGAAGCGAGCCGACCGCCATCATCGCCCCTCCTCGCCGGAGTCAGGCAAAACTTGTTGTAGTAGGCAATGGGGAAGTCGTCGTGCTAGGGCTTCATAGGACCAATGCAGCAAAACAGCAACCGTCGCCAATGAAGACTAGAATAGATCAGAAGGATCCAACCTTATTCTATCTTCAGTGAGCCATCGTTGTATCGTCTTCCTAAGCATGATACAAATCCTAACAAAACTCAAAGAAACATCTGAAAATAGAGCCCTCCGGCCGGCAAGGGCTGGGATCCACCGCGCCGCCATGGCCCCGAGGCCACCGGGGATGAGGTACCGACGGCGGCGCAGTCGGAGGCAGAGAACCCCTAGTTTTTTCTTAGAGGAGGAGTCACATAATAGTTCGTAGTGATATCTTATTAGGGAGACAGAAAGGAACACATCATATTTCATACAGAAGAAAGGCAAACATTTGCAATGGGTCAACTAGACGAGTTTCGGTCGGACGCATCGTGGGGATTAGACGAGGCACTCTTTTTGCTGCAAGACCAGGAGGCGTGTGTTGGAACCGGCAATGCGGCGTGCTGGCATCGGCAGCAAAATTTGATGGAACTGGCTACAAAAATTGATGTGCACCTGGTGGCACCCCATGCATCCCCTGGTGACGTTTGCTACAACCGACTTTATGAATTGTTGGAACCGATGAATGGCGGTGCTAGAACGGGAGGGTGAGAATGCTACAACTACAGCACCCATGGCATCCCGTCGGTGGTGTTCTGCTACGACCGATGTTCTGAAATGCTGGAGCCAGAGAGTAAGAATGCTACGATAGCATCAATGGGGGAGGATGTGATGGGGGTGCGCCAGTGGGCAGTGTGTGACATGTTACAATAGGGGAGATAAAATAATGGAACCGACAATACCGGGAGCTACGACGACCGGGGCATGTCAACGTTTTACTACGACCAGTGATGTCGGTGAGCTACGGCGGCGGGATCATGCCGGAAGCATTGCTCGGTCATGCTGAAACGACGTGTTGATGTTGCTGTGTCCTGGATGTTGCTGTGAGCGTCACCGAGGATTGGGGGTTGTCCGTGATTCCGGTGGCGTGAGCTGCGAGCGGTGATGTTTTGGGGGCCTGCGACGGCATCACTGAAGTTTTTGTTGCAACCGTCACAACGGCATGTGGGGATAGATGGGGATTTGGAAGTAGGGCAGTTGAGGAGATGCAGATGGAAGAAGGAGGGAGGCATGGAAGTCATGGGGGAGGAGATCAGACGGCCCAGGTTTGACAAATCAAACGGGCGCGCGGTGACTAACCGTGATTTTGGCCGGCCAACCGGCGCCTATCATTGGCCCTGAAGAAAATAGTGGCCTCTTCCAATCCACATGTGCTTAGGTGAGGTACTGAGCACATTATAGCAACTAAGGCTGCTACTAATGCATCAGTGCTTAGATGAGATGCTAAGCACATTAAATAGCTTAGCAACTATACTCCCCAATGCATAGGTGCTTAGCTTATGGTAGCTAAGCTTGCTTCATTTAATGATTTAGCAACAAAAGCTTTTCATGTATTGGTAGGCTTCCTTCATTTAAATATTTTGCCTAGGTTCACGTGCTTAGCATTGTTTCTTCCTGGGGTCACCACACTCATTTCTCTCCTCTTAAATAACTTGCCACATCAGATTTTTTGCCTACGTGGAAGGCTTAGCACCTGTACAAGGTGGAGCATTGGGAGGGGCCTAAAGCCCCCATTGCATAGGTGTTTAGCTTGTTGTAGCTAAGCTCCTTTCATTTAATAATTTAGCAACTACACTCTTCCATGCATCGGTGAGCTTCCTTTATTTATGTGTTTTGCTTAGGTTCACGCGCATGGCATTTGTTTCTTCCCGGGATCACCAAACTCATCTCTCTCCTCTTAATTATCCATCCACATTAGATTTTCGCCTACATGGCAGCCTTAGCACATGTATAAGGTGGAGCACTGGGAAGGTCCTTAGGCTAGTCATAGTGGGGAGTATCATATACCAGTATCACGCATATGATACTAGTGCATGATACTACCTCCATAGTGAAAAAGTATCATAGATGATTGATACGTCCATTTTGCATCCTATTTTCCTAATGTTATTTATAGTGTTTTCGTCCAATATAACACCTTGTGGAGTAATTCTAATGCCTTTTCTCTCATAATATGCAAGGTTTACACAAAGAGGGAGATTACCAGCAGCTGGAATTCTGGACCTGAAAAAGCTATGTCAGAGATACCTATTCTGCACATCTCCAAATGAGCTGAAATTTTACGGAGATTTATTTTGGAATATATAAAAAATATTGGAGAAAAGAAATACCAGAGGGGGGCACCCAGGTGCCCACTAGGCACCAGGGCGCGCCTACCCCCCTGGCGCGCCCTGGTGTGGGTAGTGGGCCCCCTGGCCGTCCTCCGGTGCTTATCTTCTGGTATATAAGGTCTTTTTCCCTAGAAAAAAAATAAAGAGAGGACTTTTGGGAGGTAGCGCCGTTGTCTCGAGGCAGAACTTGGGCAGGAGCATTTTTGCCCTCTGGCGGAGCGATTTCGCTGGGGGAACTTCCCTCCGAGAGGGGGAAAACGAAGCCATCGTCATCACCACCAACCCTCTCATCTTGGGAGGACCAATCTTCATCAACATCTTCAACAACACCATCTCATATCAAACCCTAGTTCATCTCTTGTGTTCAATCTTTGTATCAAAACCTCAGATTGGTACCTGTGGGTGACTAGTAGTGTTGATTACATCTTGTAGTTGATGCTAGTTGGTTTATTCGGTGGAAGATTATATGTTCAGATCCATTATGCTATTTATTATCCCTTTGATCTTGAGAATGAATATGATTTGTGAGTAGTTGCTTTAGCCCTTGAGGCCATGGGAGAAGTCTTGTCATAACTAATCATGTGAATTTGATATTCGTTCGATATTTTCATGATGTGTATGTTGTGATTCCCTTAGTGGTGTTATGTGAACGTCGACTACATGACACTTCACCATCTTTAGGGCTAAGGGAATGCATTATGGAGTAGTTATTAGATGATGGGTTGCTAGAGTGGCAGAAGCTTAAACCCTAGTTTATGCGCTATTCCGTAAGGGTCAGATTTGGATCCATATGTTTAATGCTATGATTATATTTTATCTTAGTTCTTATTTCATAGTTGCGGATGCTTATGAGAGGGGTTAATCATAAGTGGGAGGCTTGTTCAAATAAGAACAACACCCAAGCACCGGTCCACCCACATATCAAATTATCAAAGTAGCGAACGCGAATCAAACCAACATGATGAAAGTGACTAGATGAAATTCTCATGTGTCCTCAAGAACGTTTTACCTATTACCAGAGACCGTTCCGTCCTGTCCTTTGTTACAAAAAGGATTGGGCTACCTTGCTGCACTTTTGTTACCATTTATCAGTACTTGCTCGTTACAAATTGTCTTGCTATCAGACTATCTGTTACCAACAATTTCAGTGCATGCAGAAAATACCTTGCTGAAAACCGATTGTCATTTCCTTCTGCTCCTCGTTGGGTTCGACACTCTTACTTATTGAAAGGACTATGATTGATCCCCTATACTTGTGGGTCATCAAGACTCTTTTCTGGTGTCGTTTCCGGGTAGTGAAGCGCTTCTGGTGAGTGGAATTTCGTAAGGAAAAATTATATTACATGCTGAAATTTACCGTTACTTGTTAATATGGAAAACAATCCTTTGAGGGGTTTGTTCGGGGTATCTTCACCTCGATCGGAATCACAAAGAGTTTCTCCTCAACGTACTGCACCTACTAAAAACATTGGCTATGAGATTCCTTCGGGTATGATAGAGAAACTACTAGCTAATCCTTATGCAGGAGATGGAACACTACATCCTGATATGCACCTAATCTATGTGGATGAAGTTTGTGGATTATTTAAGCTTGCAGGTTTACCCCGAGATGAGGTTAAGAAGAAAGTTTTCCCTTTATATTTGGGGGGGGGGGGAAGCATTGACATGGTATAGGCTATGTGATCATATTGGAGCTTGGGACTGGAATCGATTGAAATTGGAATTTCATCAAAAGTTTTATCCTATGCACCTAGTTCATTGTGATCAGAATTATATATATAATTTTTGGCCTCGTGAAGGAGAAAGTATCTCAAGCTTGGGGGAGGCTTAAATACATGATGTATACATGCCCCAATCATGAGCTCTCAAAGGAAATTGTCTTACAAACTTTTTGTGCTCGGCTTTCTCATGATGATCAAACCATGCTCGATTCTTCTTCAACTGGCTCTTTTATGAAGAAAACTATTGAATTCAGGTGGGACCTTCTTGAAAGAATTAAACGCAACTCTGAAGATTGGGAACTCGACAAAGGTAATGAGTCAGGTGTTATACACTTAAGTTCGATTGTGTTAAATCTTTTATGGATACCAATGCTTTTCAAAAGTTTAGCACTAAATATGGACTTGACTCTGAGATATTTTGTGAATCATTTGCTACTCATGTTGATCTCCCTAAGGAGAAATGGTTTAAATATCATCCACCTATTAAATAAAAGATTAAAGAGCCTATTATAGTTAAAGATGAAACTATAATTTATAATTTTAACCCAGTTGTGCCTACCGCTTATATTGAAAAACCACATTTCCCTGTTAGGATAAAGGAACATGCTAAAGTCTCAACTGTGGTTAACAAAAGTAATATTAGAGCACCTAGACCCTCTAAAAAATTAAGGAAGAACCTAGTGTTGCTATGGTTAAAGATCTCTTGGTCGATAATATTGATGGGCATGTTATTTATTTCGTTGGTGAAGCTGCTAGAATTGCCAAACCATATACTAAAGATAAGAATAAACCTGTTGTTGGCATGCCTGTTGTCTCAGTTAAAATAGGAGACAATTGTTATCATGTCTTATGTGATTTGGGTTCTAGTGTGAGTGCTATCCCTTTTACCTTATATCAAGAAATTACGAATGATACTGCACCTGCTGAAATAGAAGATATTGATGTTACTATTAAACTTGCAAATAGAGACACCATTGCACCACTTGTGATTGTTAGAGATGTTGAAGTATTGTGTGGAAATATAAAATACCCTACTGATTTTCTAGTTCTTGGTTATCCACAAGATGATTTTTGTCCAATAATATTCGCTAGACCTTTCTTGAACACTGTTAATGCTAAGATAGATTGCAACAAAGATACTGTCAATGTCAATTTTGGTGATGCATCTCATGAGTTTAATTTCTCTAAGTTTCGTAGACATCCTGGTGATAAATAATTGCCTAATAAGGATGAAATAATTGGTCTTACTTCTATTGCCGTACCTCCTACCAATCCGTTAGAACAATATTTGCTAGACAATGAAAATGATATGCACTATTGCATGAAAGAAATGAAATAGATAAGATGTTCTTTCGTCAACAACCTATCCTTAAACACAATTTGCCTGTTGAAACTCTAGGAGACCCTTCTCCACCCAAGGGTGATCCTGTGTTTGATTTAAAGCAATTTCCTGATACTTTGAAATATGCTTGTCTTGATAAAAAGAAGATATATCCTGTTATTATCAGTGCTAACCTTACAGAGCATGAAGAAAAGAGATTGTTAAAAATTCTGAGGAAGCACTGTGCTGCTATTGGATATACTCTTGATGATCTTAAGGGCATTAGTCCCACTTTGTGTTAGTGAAGGAAATATGCCCTAGAGGCAGTAATAAAGTTGTTATTTTATATTTCCTTATATCATGATAAATGTTTTATTATCCATGCTAGAATTGTATTAACCGGAAACTTCATACATGTGTGGATACATAGACAAAACACTGTGTCCCTAGTAAGCCTCTACTAGACTAGCTCGTTGATCAAAGATGGTTAAGTTTCCTAACCATAGACATGTGTTGTCATTTGATTAACGGGATCACATCATTAGGAGAATGATGCGATGGACAAGACCCATCCGTTAGCTTAGCATAATGATCGTTAAGTTTTATTGCTATTGCTTTCTTCATGACATATACATATTGCTTTGACTATGAGATTATGCAACTCCCGGATACCGAAGGAATACCTTGTGTGCTATCAAACGTCACAACGTAACTGGGTGATTATAAAGATGCTCTACAGGTATCTCTAAAGGTGTTTGTTGGGTTGGCATAGATCGAGATTAGGATTTGTCACTCCGAGTATCGGAGAGGTATCTCTGGACCCTCTCGGCAATGCACATCACTATAAGCCTTACAAGCAATGTGACTAATGAGTTAGTTATGGGATGATGCATTACGAAACGAGTAAAGAGACTTGCCAGTAATGAGACTGAACTAGGTATGATGATACCTACGATCGAATCTCAGGCAAGTAACATACCGATGACAAAGGGAATAACGTATGTTGTTATTGCGGTTTGACCGATAAAGATCTTTGTAGAATATGTAGGAACCAATATGAGCATCCAGGTTCCGCTATTGGTTATTGACCGGAGATGTGTCTCGGTCATGTCTACATAGTTCTCGAACCCGTAGGGTCCGCACGCTTAACGTTCGATGACGATTTGTATTATGAGTTATGTGTTTTGGTGACCGAAGTTTGTTCGGAGTCCCGGATGAGATCGGATTCTGGAGTGTATCGGGTACATACCGGAGTACTGGAGGGGTTACCGGAACCCCCCGGGGAAAGATATGGGCCATATGGGCCATAGGAGGGAGGCTAACCAGCCCACAAGGGGCTGGTGCGGCCCCCACAAGGGAGGAGGCCGAATTAGATTAGGGAAGGGGGCGCCACCCCCCTTTCCTTCTCCTACTCCCTCTCCTTTCCTTCTTTTCCCCTCCATGAGAAGGAAAAGAAGGGGGGGGGGGGGCGAATCCTACTAGGACTGGGAGTCCTAGTAGAACTCCCCCTTATGGCGCGCCCCTAGGGCCGACCTCCTCCCTCTCCCTCCTTTATATACGTGGGCAGGGCACCCCATGGAAAAACACCAATCGTTCCAAGCCATGTGCGGTGTCTCTCTCCACGGTTTACTCCTCCGGTCATAGAGTCATAGTGCTTAGGCAAAGCCCTGCGCAGATCACATCACCATCAACGTCACCACGCCGTCGTGCTGACGGAACTCTCCCTCAACCCTCTCCTAGATCAAGAGTTCGAGGGATGTCATCGAGCTGAACGTGTGCTGAACTCGGAGGTGCCGTATGTTTGGTACTAAGATTGGTTGGATCATGAAGACGTTTGACTACATCAACCGCGTTAAACTAACACTTCCACTTTCGGTCTACGAGGGTACGTGGACACACTCTCCCCCTATCGTTGCTATGCATCTCCTAGATAGATCTTGCGTGATCGTAGGAATTTTTTTTGAAATTGCATGCTATGTTCCCCAACAGTGGCATCCGAGCCAGGTCTATGTGTGATGTTATATGCACGAGTAGAACACAAAGAGTTGTGGGCGATAATAGTCATACTGCTTACCACCAACGTCTTACTTTGATTCGGCGGTATTGTTGGATGAAGCGGCCTGGACCGACATTACATGACTGCGTTCATGAGACTGGTTCTACCAACGTGCTTCGCACACAGGTGCCTAGCGGGTGTCTGTTTCTCCAACTTTAGTTGAATCGAGTTTGACTACGGCCAGTCCTTATTGAAGGTTAAAACAACACACTTGATGAAAAATCGTTGTGGTTTTAATGCGTAGGTAAGAACGGTTCTTGCTAGAAGCCTGTAGCAGCCACGTAAAACTTGCAACAACAAAGTAGAGGACGTCTAACTTGTTTTTGCAGGGCATGTTGTGATGTGATATGGTCAAGATGTGATGAGATCTAAATTGTTGTATGAGATGATCATGTTTTGTAAAAGTTATCGACAACTGGAAGGAGCCTTATGGTTGTCACTTTATTATATGAAATGCAATCACCATGTAATTGCTTTACTTTATCACTAAGCGGTAGCGATAGTCATGGAAGCAATAGTTGGCGAGACGACAACGACGCTACGATGGAGATCAAGGTGTCAAGCCGGTGACAATGGAGATCATGACGGTGCTTTGGAGATGGAGATCAAAGGCACAAGATGATGATGGCCATATCATGTCACATATTTTGATTGCATGTGATGTTTATCCTTTATGCATCTTATTTTGCTTAGTACGGCGGTAGCATTATAAGATGATCCCTCACTAAATTTCAAGGAACAAGTGTTCTCCCTGAGTATGCACCGTTGCTACAGTTCGTCGTGCCAAGACACCACGTGATGATCAGGTGTGATAAGCTCTACGTTCACATACAACGGTGAAAGGATCGAGAAGAGGAGTCTAGAGGGGGGGGGGTGAATAGACTCTAATCAAGAAAAGTTGCAGCTTTTAATTTCCTTTAGTTGATGTGAAGTTTGAGCACAAGTTTAAACATTCACAATACATATCAAGCAAACATGCAAGCATACAAAGAGTATATGAGCAGCGGAAAGTAAAGCATGCAAGTTGCAAGAATGTAAAGAGATGGGATTGGAGTGTGCAAATGCAATTTGGAGACACGGAGATTTTTTATCCATGGTTCCGATAGGTGGTGCTATCGTACATCCACGTTGATGGAGACTTCAACCCACGAAGGGTAACGGTTGCGCGAGTCCACGGAGGGCTCCACCCACGAAGGGTCCACAAAGAAGCAACCTTGTCTATCCCACCATGGTCGTCGCCCACGAAGGACTTGCCTCACTAGGGTAGATCTTCACGAAGTAGGCGATCTCCTTGCCCTTACAAACTCCTTGGTTCAACTCCACAATCTTGTCGGAGGCTCCCAAGTGACACCTAGCCAATCTAGGAGACACCACTCTCCAAGAAGTAAAAAATGGTGTGTTGATGATGAACTCCTTGCTCTTGTGCTTCAAATGATAGTCTCCCCAACACTCAACTCTCTCTCATAGGATTGGATTTGGTAGAAAGAAGATTTGAGTGGAAAGCAACTTGGGGAAGGCTAGAGATCAAGATTTATGTGGTTGGAATGGAATATATTGACCTCAACACAAGTGTAGGTGGTTCTCTCTCAGAAAATATGTATTGGAAGTGTAGGCATGTTCTGATGGCTCTCTCCACGAATGAAGACTGGGTGGAGGGGTATATATAGCCTCCACACAAAATCTAACTGTTACACACAAATCACCAAACTCGGTGGGACCGATTCAGAGAACTCGGTCGGACCGATTTGGTTCATAATGTGACCGTTAGGCATTTCGGTGGGACCGACTTGATCAACTCGGTGGGACCGATGTGCTAGGGTTAGGGTAAATCCAAAACTCGGTTTGACCGATTACTCAAACTTGGTGGGACCGATTTGGGTAATAAGTGAAACAGAATGTTGGCCAAGCAAACTCGGCGGGGCCGGTTGCAAATCTCGGTTGGACTGAAACTATTTCAATAGACAACAAAGAGTTTGCAAGCCCATCTCGGTGATACCGAGATCCCATCGGTGAGATCGAACTGATTAGGGTTTCTGGCAGTGGCTATGTCAACTGAACTCGGTGGCTCCGGATAGAAAGAATCGGTGGGGCCGAGTTGGGCTTTTTGGTTTAGGACATATGTGGAAGTGAGAATGTGGTTGAGGGCTTTGGAGCATATCACTAAGCACTTTGAGCAAGCAAGCCATTAAGCAACACCTAATCCCTTCACTACAAAAAAATACACTTCCGTGATGATACGTGTTTGTCACAGTAGGTCGTGTTTTTTGTCATGCATGTACATCCATGACAATTTTATGACAGAATCAAGATAGTCATACTTGTGCTGTCGTAGAAGTGTTCCATGACATTACCAAAATTATCATCACGGAAGTGTCCACTTCCATGACGATAAATCGCACGTCACAGAAGTGCTTTCGTCAAGGGTGACCGACACGTGGCATCCACCGTAACGGAACGCCGTTAAGCTATCGGGTCGGGTTTTGGATCCGATAACCCGTTAACAGCCCCGACCAATGGGGATTTTCCATGTGTAAAATCATCATTGGCTGGAGGAAACACGTGTCGGCTCATCGTTGGGACAGATGTCATCCACTCATTGGACGGAAGGTGCCTATGATACGTCGACACGTGGCACGGCCCGACAGAGGCCCATTCCTGTGAAAAGGCCGGCCCGTTTGACTTGGTCAAAAGGTGGCGGGCCGGCCCATGGAAAGCCTGTTAACGGCATGTTCGCATATAGCCCATTTACAGCCCGCTAACCCAAGGCCCATTACGCCCTATCCGAATTAGGCCCAGTAGCGTCATCTGGGCCATCCAATATGATTCCAGCCCGTTTTCACTTCTCGCGCATGTATGGCCCATGGTCTTTCGGCCCATATGAGGCCCTATGTAACTCTTGGCCTATTAATGGCCCGTGGTGAAACTGGCCCGTAATGAACAGTGTATCACTTTACACCCATTAACGGCTCGTGGTGAAACTGGCCCGTAATGAACAGTGTATCACTTTATACCCATCAACGGTCCGTTATTCCGTTGGGCCGTTCCAGACCATGTTATCTTTCGGCCTTCTCAGATCCCATTTATTCTTGGGCTCATTTCCAGCATTCGTTTACTTACGGCCCGTTACTGTCATTTTCTGCTTGTGGGCCAAATTTAGCCCGTGGTTACAGTCGGCCCGTCTGTGGTCCGTTAATACGTTGGGCCATTTTCATAGCGTCATCAAATACGACCTATTAACAATGGCCCGTTATGGTCGGCCCATGAACGGATGATTCCAACTCTAGCCCGTTTACGGCCATAATGCGGTCTGTTTGGCCCATGTTTGGCCAATCGATCATACGGCCCGTATAAGGCCCATTGATGATACGGCCCACAGAAGGCCCATTGTTTCTATGGCCCGTAGAAGGCCCATTGTTTCTACGGCCCGTAGAAGGCCCACTATTTCTACGGCCAGTAGGAGGCCCAGTGTCACTATAGTAAATATTAGCCCATGGTTATTGTGGCCTAGTTTTAAAAAATAGGTTATTGCAGCCACTAGCTAACCGCGGAAAAAGAACTGCAATGACTACAAGCAAACAAATAAACAAGACAACAAGGAAATAAATAAGCAAGCAACTAACGCTAGGCTATCATGGCTATTAGACATATTACATCCACTGGGCATCAAAGTTCGCCACCAGTGCAAATATAGGGAACAAAGCAGCATATCATATACACTGGTTGTCAAAGTTGGCGACCAACGCAAATAAACGCCGCCGCAAAACAAATCCAGAACTAAAACCACTTCAGAAGATCTCAAGAAACAATATCCTGGGTACCCATAATGCTGGCAAGATGCTTAGCAAGCTTATTAAGTTTCTCTTGTTTGGCGCTTAAATCCTCCAGCGCTTGCTATTGCACCAGAAAATATGCATCTGAATTCTGCAGGGACTTCCTCAGTCCTTCAGCTTCCTGGCGTAGCACATCTGATCGATGTCTTTCAACTTGAAGTTGAGACTCAAGAAGATGAACTGATTCAGGCATCAAGTTCGAAGAGCTTGTGCCAACAGTAGTGGCCAGTAACTCGAACACTACATCAAGACAAGACTTTTGGGTTCCCTCACTGTCGTCAAGATATTTTTTATCAGCTTTCTTGGAGACCAATAGGGATGTCTCACTATCTTGAACCTTATCTGCATTAGTTCCTTTACCATTGGATAACGCGGTACTGCTCTCCAATATGTCCGCATTCTAAAAGAGAAACAAGCAGACCCATCACATGTTTACCATGTTGTATATGAAACTCATTTTGGTAAATGAGTTCAGTAGTAAAGTGGACAGGATAACAACATGAAACAAACATATATCTATGTACCATGGTCACTTTATGGTCTATATCATTATAGTTTTTGTTGCCAAATCAAGATAGAGTCACAGTTCAAATAATATTTGTTCAAGACAAAGCAGAATAGACAAAATATAAGTGTGGGTAACTATAGAGCAATAACAACACTTGTAATGTGCATGACATGAGAACATAACTGTTTATTCAATTGAAACTGAAATCAACATAGAGCAGGTTACAACAGCAAACCAGTTAAAGAAACAGGTTTAAAACATACCTGTTGCGCCATTGGAGTTTCAATTCCATCCTTCAAATTTGAAAATAATTGCTATGAGTAAATACAGTAATGCAAGAGCAAAGGAGTATGAACCATAGCTACAGAACCTGACCTGAGAACAAATCTTCTTCTCCTTTAAGCGTTGAGTTGGGATCCGGAGTGGTGGTCCTCGTGCTTTGGGCATTGCAGTTCCCTTACTAACTGCTCGTCTTTGGGTGCTCTGTGGTGGAGACGGTGCTGTGTCAACTGGAACTGGGTTACTATCTGCCAGGGTTGGGGTTAGAAGGGGTGTAGCTGGTTCTCTGTCCAACTGGGTAGGGGTACAATCTGTGAGAGTCTAGGTTATGTGTGGTGGATCTGATCCTTTGGCAAGTACAATCGTGGTTCTATCTGCATAAACTGGTAGCACTATCTTTTCTGAAGACCGTGTTGTTACTCCCTTAGATACTACCATCACGCTCTGCAATTCAAATGGCTGATAAACAAGAAAAGTAATTGAAATTATAGACATTGTATGATAGACAGGTGCAATGGATAGTGGGGAATAAAAGAGGGCATGAAATAATTCATATTTATGTTGTCTAACCAAACAGGATAGCATGACACAATTTCACATATATGATGGCTAACTAAACAGGATAGCATGACACAATTTCACATTATGATGGCTAACTAAAAAAGATGGAAAGACATAGTTCAAAATATGAGACTATGTAAACAGGATGACATGACACAACTATATAATGTGTTTATTAAATAGGTTGGCATGCCATAATTCACATACATTCACGGATAGAATGCCATAATTCAAAATATGATGACTGTAAACACTAAACAGGATGAGATGATATAGTTATATGATGTCTTTATTAAATGGGTTGCCATGCCATAATTCAGATAGATGATGTGTATGTACTATGTAAACATGATGGCATGATATAATTCAAATATATGATTTATATAGTAAGCAAGTAAGCAGATGGCGATCTATATATGATGTAAAAACTTAGCAATGCAAGACAACATGCATGACATGGGCAATATAACCCTGCCAAGTTTGAGCATAGACCTCAAGGGGGAAATAGGACTTGTCATCAGTCTCTGAATCCTCCTCTGAGGAGCTCTCTGTAACCAACAAGATGTCTGCTTCAGCAGGTAGCATTGTCTGCTCTGAATACCTTGTTTTCACTCTAGATACTTCCATCACCGCTTCAAATGGCTGATGCACAGGAAGAGTAGTTGAATGTACAAACGTTGTCGACAAATGGAACACATAATACAAAAAAATGATAGCATGATATAATTCACATACATGATGATTGGCTAAACAGCATGGCATTGCATAATTCACATATATAATGCCTTTGCAACAAGATAGCATTGTATAATTCACATATATAATGTCTTGCAACAAGATGGCAATGCATAGTTCACATATATGGTAATTAGACACTGAACAGGTGGCATTCACACAAAGCATGTCTAAACTAATCAAATGACATAGCAATGCGAGACACCATACGCACGATATGAGCAACATAACCCTGCCAAGTTAGAGCATACACCTCGGGGGGGGGATAGGACTGGTCATTTGTCTCTGAATCCTCCTCTGAGGAGCTATCCGTAACCAGCGAGATATGCGCTTCGTGAGATAGCATAGTTTGCTATGAAGACCTTGTTTTCACTCCAGAATTTGCCATCACCGTGTCAAATGGCTGATGCACACGAAGAGCAGTTGAATGTACTAACATTGTTGACAAATGTAATATGTAACAAAAAAAAGGATGGCCTGATATAATTTACATATAAGATGACTGGCTAAGCAGGATGGCATTGCAAAATTCACATATATGATGCCTGGCTAAACAAGATGGCGTTGCATAATTCACATAAACGATGAATAAACTAAACAGATGGCATTCGCACAAAGGATGTCTAAACTAAGCAGATGACATATTTGATGTATAAAGTAAGCAATGCAAGACACCATATGCATGATATAACCAACATCAGCATGCCAAGTTAGAGCGAAGACCTCAGGGGGTAAATAGGAGTTGTCTTCTCCTTCTGAATCCCCCTCAGAACAGATATCTTCCTCTCGATTACAATCCGAAATGCGTGGAGGGGGGCTGCCTTTGCGCCTACCATGGAGCGACATCTGCATGAAATTTTATTGCCATGCAAGGCTCGTCTCTTTTGCTCTACATGTTCAGTTCCATTGTTTACAATAACTGTCATGCATAGGAATAAAACATAGTGAGATTATGTAAGGAGTGCATGCAGAAATCCAGAGTGATGGTAGCAACCTGTGGATAGACCCAAAACCAATAATAGCAGGCAGATAATGGCTTCAGTTAAAATACAGATAATGGCTTCTTTACTTTTTGTTTCCCACCCAACATGAAACTCATAGTAGACACCGGAGATTAACCAGATAGTAGATAGATACTATTGATAGCGGCCCCGATATGTACCCCACAACCATTTAAAAACTCATGTTTGACCATTTGTTTGGAGCTGATTCAGAGTCTAATTGGTGAACAGGACGATAAAGTAGCATGTAATATTAAGCGATGCATAACGTAAGCAGACACGTAAGAGTGCGACCTCTCTTGCGGACCCGTGTACTCCTCGAGGTCATCTGCTCGGTTGATGATGGTAATGCAGTTTTCATGGCTGCCAGCGGCGGGGAAGAAGATCTGAGGCGGCGAAAGACAGTCTGGAGGCCGGATCCCTGCTGTGCTGGACCCTTCTGTCGTTGGAGCAGCTGAGCTGGGGTGGACAACGGCGCAGCAGGAGCGGGACAAACCACGCAAGGTTTTCTTTGACAACTATGTGTAAGAGAAGTAATTCTGTAAGGGCTCGTTTGAATTGGAGGATTCCACAATGCAGGGATAGGAAATAGACAGGAATAGGATAGGAATGCACGTGCAAAACAGAGAATTTAAAAACACAGGATTTCTGCCAATCTGGGTGTTTGATTCACAACAATTGGAAGATCACAGGATGCAAAGAAGCATGGTGAGATTAAGTCAAACCACGAGAAAATGTATGGTTATAATGCTATTATGCTACTATCTCTTAGTCTTGTGCTTCATGAATAAGAATTTGAAAAGGAGGACAAGTGAAAATTAAAATTCCTATGTTTTTTCTTTCAAGGAGACACTAAAGGAACAAATCCGTGTGCTCAGTGGACAATATATATATAACATGTAGAGTAAAAAAGAGATGCAACAAGTGTACAACCTCTTTGGCGAAGCCATGTCGATCTCAGCGTGATTGGGTTGGCCGGTGAGGATGCTCCGGCTGACTTTGCTGTCGGAGGAGGGGAAGAAGATCTTAGGCGTCTGGATATGGAGCCCGAGGTACTGCTCCGCTGTGATGGCGAGTTTCGTCGTTGGAGCAGCTCCAGTGAGTTGTACGACGCTGAGGCTGAAGTAGGACAAGACAGACAACGAACAACGTTAACCTGAGTGGAATTCTCATAGCATCTCCAATACATGATGTAAAATACATAACCACAAAGTGCTAGATGTAAAATACATCGGCCGCTCATCTCTGAACTTAACTGTCAAAACTGAACTTAACTGTCAAAACTGAACTTAACTGTCGAAACTGAACTTAACTGTCAAAACTGAACTTAACTGTCGAAACTGAATTTTGCTATCGAAACTGAATTTTGCTGCCGAAACTGAACGCACTAACAAGGTGAGGCTACACGTCGGTCGACTGATTTTTTTCATCGCTAGTCACTCGATTATGCAGCCGTTGGATACGAAATCAAGGGCCTGCGGTTCATCTTCAACCTCCACCCCCCTGAGCCGCCAGCCACCACCGGCCAAACAGCAGCCCCCCGCCTCCCGCGGCCGGCGGTGAGCCGCCCCGCCCGCCTCGAAAACACTCCCCACCGCCGGTCCGCCGCTGCCCCGGCCATCCCTATAGGCCCCCCGTGCCGAGCTTTTTCTCCGGCCATCCCCACGCCACCGCCCCGCCAACGCCCTGCCACCGCCGGCGACCACCGCCCCATCCTGAACCGTAAGATAGATAGTGGGGTACCTCTCCAGCAAGCCCCTCTCCCCACTGCGGCTGGTTCTTCCTTCACCCCGGCGAGCCCCCCCACCCCCTGAAAATCGACTGACCCAAAAGTCGATTCAGTCGACTGAAGTGTAGCTAAATCGGAGCAGCATCACAAGCAGGAGCAAGAGCGAGAGCAGCAGCGCGAGCAAGAGCAATAGCAAGAGCAGACCAGGTAGGGGACCGAGAGCAAGAGCAGAGCATCAATGCGAGCGAGAGCTAAAGTAGCAGCAGCTCCTACTAATGTGGACGTTGCCGCCGAGGGAGCGACGTCATGGAGGAAGTGCCCGACGACGCCGCCGTGGATAGAGCCGCACCGTGTCGGCTCAGGACCGAGCGCCGGCAGCACCGTGAGATCGAATCAAGAAGAAAATGCGGCGATTAGTGTACAACTTCTTTGGTGGCATCGATTAGGCCACAACTTCATCCGAGGAAACGGTGATGATGATGCTCTTCCGGTGGTGCAGGTGAAGACGGTGGTGTGGGAATGGAGGTGGCGCGAAAGACGAGGGGAACATCGGGGCAGCTCCTTGGAGGTGGAGGATGGGGTGGCTGAACCGGCGGGACGATGAGATCGACGACGGATCCTCATCCGTTACGGTGGATGAGGGACGTCGAGGTGTTGCTGTGGACGACGTCATCGGGGAAGAGGCTCCGGCTGGGTGGCACACGGAGCAAGGTGTGGGGTTTCATCATGGGTTTTCGCGGCCTCGGTGTATGAATGGGTGGGCGGATGGGATGGCAGTGGGGAACCATGGCTTAGAGACGCGCTTGTCCGAAATGTGGGGTAAGTTACGAAAGTACCCCCACCGATTTGAGGCGGTTCTTTTGGTTCAAGGGTACCACGGGCATTTCACGTGTCGGGATTTCACAGGAGGTGGGAGTTTTCACGCGTGTTGTAATTTTAGAAGAGCAAGGCGCGGGTTGAGATGGAGGGAGTTGTCGGAGCACAACGAGACAAAGATATATCTTAAATATTTCGGGCTAACAAGGCGCGGGTTGAAATTTCCGGACAAGCCTAAGGTGTACTGTACCAAATCAATGCGCACTACAAATGTCATTCAAAACTTTGAATTCATGTTATGTTCAATTAAAATATTTCACTACGTGTATAATGCATGCAACCTACTACTCAAATGAATGTTTTAGTGCATTCCAAACGTATATACTACCGCTTCAATATGAACGAAATTTGAATTCGTTTCTCTATTTGAATAAGATCTACAGTAATGATTGTTGTGAAGTCAAAGCATTTGAATTCGTTTCTCTGTTTTAATAAGATCTACAATCATCATTATTGTCAAGTTAAACCATCGTTTGTGTATTATCTTTACAGCACACCACATGATTAGTCTCGAGTTACATATGAACTATGTGTACTATATGAACTCAAACTAGATTTTTTGAATCCACTTTATTTTGATTTCAAATCACATTACATTTCTAGCTCTAGCTAGATCTTCATAATCTAAACCATGTCTCATGTTTATAATGTGTTTATCACATTATGTATGGTGCCCCGCCCCCTACGCCTACAAGTATTTAGATGTGAGTTGCAAACACCACACATTACCACAAATTCAAATAAAATGTGAGAATGTTCGATATATAGTATTGTTTAGATTGTTCAGATTTAGTTGTAAGCTGCAAATGCCACACATGATCACAAATTCAAATAAAATGTGAGATTGTTTGATGTATAGTATGGTTTAGATTGTTTGGCATTTAGCTGTGAGTTGCAAACACCATGCATTATCACATTATGGTATAACATGTGCACAACACGTGTATCACCGCTATATTCATGCATGCACTGTTTAAAACACTATGATCTCCTATTCAAATATATGAATCCGCTTTCATATCAAATTATGATCTTTGTTAGTCTCTTACACCCACATAGTCCTCTAACCTTTGTAGCTACCACTAACTTTCTCTCGTGCATGCACACGCCCTCCTCACCCTCCCCCTCCCTCGGCATTCTATCCACCGGGCACATTCATTTTTTTTCTTTAGGTCGTTCTCCCAGAGTCTCCACAACTCCTTTCCGACACACACCAATCGATAAACCTCTCCAGCGATGCCTGCCTACAACATACACACACACCTTCAATCTCCTCCTTTATGTGTCCTTGCCTCATGTCTCTCATACGGTCAGACACACGTGTAAACTCTCGCCCCTCTTTTCATCGATCTCACAACCGCACACTCCTCCCCCTATCTAGCTAGTAGTTGGGCCTCTTGCACCAGCTCCTAGCTCCATTCTCTCCATCTATCCGTCTCGCTGGGCCTTATTTGCCTCTAACAAATGGACGTACACCGACCGATCTCTCACTATACATATAGCTAGCTAGGTCCTTATAACTCGTGTTTACCCACACGTCAATCGATCTACCTCATTAGTTATGTCTCTCCCTTCCTCCGACAAACAACAATTGGTCTACCGATCTAGTTAGGTTTGCTTACCAAACACATGGTTCCCCTTCATCATCCATGGATGCGTCCCGAAAGATCTATCACGCATAGGCACACACAGAAACACATCCCCACTCTTATTGATAACATTGCAGTTCCACTCTCAGTTTGTCTAGTAGGCCTCTCCCACCATCTTCGAGAAGCAACTCCATCACCCATCCAACACTCTATCCCTCTCCTCCCTCTCCCTCCCTCTCTCTCTCCTCTCTCTCCCTGTCCCATCATATTTCCCGTCCTTCAGTTATGTATGGATGTCGACCGATCTCCCTCAAGACATAGCTGGGTCTCTCCTTCTCAACACATATACGAGTCGTTCTACCTCTATAGTTAGGCCTCTGCCTTACCCTCCCCCACCCCCTCCCCCCACACACACCAATACATTGAGCGCTCTAGTCATGTCTCCCTGCCACACACAAATTTGACATGTGCCCTCTAACGTTCCGGTAGGCCAGTCGCCCTATATCTTTGACTTGCACACACACACACACACAATTTTGATGGCTCTCTTCATCGATCTCGCACCCACCCACTTGATCCTCTTTTCGACTCTATCGATAGGTATGACCCATCCCTCTCTTCTCGTGGATTGCCCGACCCTCTATGTATGATATGGATAGGCCTCCATTTCACACACATTGCATGCAAAATTTTGTTTGAGATGTCATCGACACATATTCCCACAAATAATTCACGAAATCAACCCCCCACCCCACCCCCACCCCAAAACAAAAAACACTCACGAACGCGGTTTGTATCTCTCACACACACTCACGTAGGTGGGGGACGTGCATGAAGAGAAGAGGTGCATGCACGGCGCACGTACTCCCGTCTCTTTCCCAACCACACCCGCGCGGGTACATGGTGGAGCTCATTTCTGTACGAAAAAGGCTGCCCACGTGGTAATTTGGCACGTGTACTGGTTGTCCACTTGGTGGAGGGAGGATCGTCTACCACAGGTGAACAAACAAATTGCGACTTGACGTGTTATGTTAAAAAAAGAGGCAACATGTGGGGCCTACCTTAGAGGCAAGGCTCTATACACTGGAGTACTTTTGATGTGTCCCGA
This sequence comes from Aegilops umbellulata, assembly GCA_032464435.1. Classification (NCBI taxonomy): domain Eukaryota; kingdom Viridiplantae; phylum Streptophyta; class Magnoliopsida; order Poales; family Poaceae; genus Aegilops; species Aegilops umbellulata. Next base: position 297,556,285 of record CP136060.1, read on the forward strand.
CAACTTGCAGAACAAGGAGAAGCTTGCTTAGTACGCCATCTCCCCCGCCCACGGGCGCGGTGGCTCGCAGGATGAGGTGAAGCTTGCTCTGCCCTACGCCCGCTCCCTCACCCATGCGCGTGGTGGCTCGCAGGACGAGGAGAAAAATTTACTACTCCCTCCGTTTACTCCTCGTCCCTACTACCTTGGTTATAGAGATTATACCATATTGTTTGGAATATATATGTCCTTTAGTAGATTTCAATATGAACTACTAGTACATACTCCAAACACTGATGTATATAGACGTATTTTAGAGTGTAGATTCACTCATTTTGCTCCGTATGTAGCACTCTCCCTCGCCCCTCGACCCTCGCCCACGTGGTGGACGTGCAGCAATTCATTCGGTCTCATATAGCCAGAATGATATATACTGCACTACCATTATTGCTCGACTTCCCGAAGAGGCGAAGAGCCAATCGCAAGGTTAATATTTTGGAGATGCCAAGTGCAAGGTTATAGGAGAACGAGTAGTAGGTGCCGCGTCATTTATAAATAAAGTTTTTTTTCTTCAGTGGCACGTACGCAATATGATAGGTTCATATGGAGAGAAAAGGAAACCGCTCCACTATATACATAGTCAGGATGGGCCAGCCTACACGGTTGCTTGCTGGGGTTGCTCTCTTCACACTCTCTCGCACAAAACGACTGTGGCCACATCTCTAACATCCCGGCGGATCACGTCCGCTTGGGGAAGGGGTGGATGCTTAGTGTAGATGCGGTGGCCGTCGCCGACGGCGAAAACCCAATGTCGGCACGTCCCGATCAGGGGTCCCCGCCGTTCTCTCTCACAAAGCCGGTGAGGTTGCCTTCGTCCCTTGCTCACTGCCGCGACGTGGGCAGTTGCCGCCTCCCGCCGCCTTCCTCCCTCAGGTACAACTCCCTTTACAGCCGGCTTGCACCACTACTCCAGCTGCCCACATCACTCCCTGTGGATATTTCTCTACTTCTTTGCCCCGCACATACCTCTACTGGCTTCTACGTACTGTATTTGTGATGAGTTTATGTCTCATCAACTAGTCCCGGTAATCTTATTCTAATCATGCTTCTTCAATTTCTTTGCCACAGGGATGCTCATCTCGATTTTGGTGAAACTGCACAAAATGATCCGATGGTCAAAAGGTTGCAAACTTAATTTATTAGGAAGCTCGAACGTTGCCAGCAAATTGAAGCCTGGTCAGGGTTCACGGTTCAAGGGCTAGGGACTGCATGGATCATTTTTTTCTTTAGCCCTCTGTTCCAAAATAAGTGTCAACTTTAGTAGTAGTACAACTTTGTACTAAAGTTTGCACAAAGTTGAGACACTTATTTTGGAACGGAGGGAGTACATATTTGCTATGATCTGTCAATCATTGAGATGCAATAGCATGCATGTTAGTCTCCTTTGTATTTGATGAAATGTTGCAACGGGCAACCTTGGACGCAAGATACATGTAACAGAAGCTGGAAGCTTCATAGCATTGTACAAATTTATCTCACTGATAAATTACAGTACGTACTATACTAGTACTTCCTCCGTTTCTAAATATAAGTCTTTGTAGAGATTTCACCATGAACCACATGCGGATGTATATAGATGCATTTTAAGTGTAGATTCATTCATTTTGTTCCATATGTAGTGGAATCTCTACAAAGACTTATCTACTAGTAATAGCTATCCCCCACTATTAGGAATTCTCTATCCTCTCCTTGAGCCACATCATCAAAATTGATGTAGCCGTTAGATGAAGTAAATCAGTCCATAATAGCCGTCTGATCTAGACGTTGAGAGGCTCCGCACAAAGCCACATGCAAGCATGCAGAAATACCGTGGCACATGCATGTGAGTGGGTTTTAAATCACATCAACATGTCTGCATGCAAGCATGCACCGGTAGCATGCATGTAAGTGAGATTTTAAGTCCCATTAACATGTCAAAAATAAAAATATAATCTCATTATGCAGTAGGAGTTGGTTGATCTTTTTTCCTTATGTGGGATGATCTAAATGATGATGGGAGTTTATTTAGTTTGGCTACCACATTTGTCATGCAGTTATAGAGTTTTTTAGTTCTATGAAATCGATAATTTTGCGCAAAGAGATATACCGCTACTCCGCGGCAACGCGCGGGGACTCATCTAGTAATATTTAGGAACGAAGGGAGTACTATGTAAAGGGTTAGGTGTCGCACGATGATAGTGTGAGGTGGGCCATGTAATCAATGAGCCTGCGTGTTTTCACTGCTCTTACACGCCTCCGCTGTAAGAATGGAGAAAATTGTAATCTAGTAGTAGTACCTCATTTCGCCGTAAGCGTGGGACATCCAGCAGTCCTACCACCTCAGTAATAAAGACCAATGAGCCGTCAAATCACATAGACCCAGCAGTAAGTCAGACAGACGAAGCAATCATCACTCTTGCGCCAGTGAGAGGTTGCGTCCACTCTGCCCGGGCATGAATGCGACACTGATTCTTTGGAGCGGTGCTGACCGTTTCGGGCGGGAAGCGCGCGCGGGCGATGGAGGGGCTTTGGGTGGGCCAGGCTGGTCAGGAGCGGGCATGGCAGCTGTCCGCATGACCTACCGGACACGCACGGAAACGAGGGGATGCACCGACTCTTGCGGCTAAAATCGTACACTACACAATATCTCTCTGTAGGAGTAGGTCGATCTGTCGCTCTCTCTAACACACACATGCTGTTAAACACACACACACGCGCGCACGCGCGCGCGCCTTGGTCCCGTTGCACCTCCTAACGTGACTTATTACACCTAGATGGAGGGAGTAGTAAGTATACGACATACGGTGGCACACTGACTTAAGTCAAATACAAGTGCCCAAAATTTGTGTGCATGTTATAATAAGGATTCACTTAAAATAGTACGTGAACGAACAGAGGGATCAATTGGACAGTATTCCCGAGCAGTAGCGAGATGTGTGAGGTAAGATACACCGCTGACGCTTTTAATTTTTCTTATTAATTTGTTTGTTTCACCCTCTGACTGGTAGGACCCAACGTACTACGTGGAGAGAGCTAAGGTGACTAAGGCTGCATTATTTCTGCACCACTGTGGATAGTCTTACCACCAAAGCCACATGACACGATTATGATTGAAATCCAATGACTCCCACACACACAAAAAAACACGGCATGCTTGTCACACGAATGCAGGAATGTATAAAAAGGTTATTTCCCTCTCGTTGAACATAATGGGAGGGTTGTGTAGCTGGTTAGCCTGTTTGCTCATCAAACTTGAGGTCTCGGGTTCGATAACTACACTTGAGCATAATTTGTGCCAGGAGGATTCTTTGAATGGTCAAAATGTTTTCTAGGGTTTACGCACTTCACACTCTCTCTCCAGTATATATATACACGCTGGAGCCTCAGCGCTTGTAGTGGCTCTCTTCACACTCTCTCGCCCTCTCCCGCTGGAGCCTCAGTGCTTGTAGTTGCTCTCTTCACACACTCTCACCCTCTCCAGATCTAAACAAGACTTCGTTGGCCTCTCTCTCCCCTCACTGCTGCTCCAAGAGCCGGCAGGATCCGTCCGTTGGGAAGGGAAGGAGGCTTAACGCTGTCGCCGTCGGCGAGGGACTACCGGCGCAGCTGTTCACTTTCCACCCAGCGGCGGCGCGGGAGGGCCTCCGACCCTTTCTTCTTCGCCGCCGTCCCGTCGCCCACCGAACCACGCCCCAAGAACCTTAAGGTACTCCCTCCGTCCGAAAATACTTGTCATCAAAATGGACAAAAAGGAATGTATCTAGAACTAAAATACATCTAGATACATCCCCTTTTATTCATTTTGATGACAAGTATTTCCGGACGGAGGGAGTATAATTTACTTATTCCACATGCATTGCTCTAGCTGCATGTATACCATGAATCTAGGACGTGGTTCAAAGAGGAAAGGAGTGGGAAAAGTTGTATATAGCATGAATCTAGGACGTGGTTCAAAGAGGAAATGAAGGGGCAAAGTTGTATAACATGAATCTAGGACGTGGTTCAAAGAGGAAAGGAATGGGGGAAAGTAGTGGGGAAAGTTGTATCGCATAAATCTAGGACGTGGTTCAAAGAGGAAAGGAAGGGGCGAAAGTACTAGTTCAAAAAGGAAAGGAAGGGACAAGGCTGTAGAGTTTGAGCAGGACTAGATTTGCTACGCTCACATAGGGAAAGGTGTCTAAAGATAACAAAACTGGGACCAACACAAATATGCTCCTTGGTTCTTTGTTCTTTGTTGCAACAGACTGTGCATGACCACAATACATCGGTAGATGCACATGGTGCTGGTGCGTCCACTGTCCCGTGCAACTCATTAGCTGTTGTTAATCTAAGGCCCCGCTTGGTTAAAAACTCCCTAGTCCCTACCTGCTTGGTTCCAGGGACTAAACATGGACTAGAGGTTATTAAATGACATGCTAAAAGACCATGTTACCCCTAGTAATGAACTAATAGAGACAAGGTGCGATGCGTGGCATGGGCAACTGTTGGAAAAAGTCCCAAAAAGACTCCCTCGGGGTCTTCTTTCTTTAGTCCCAAATGCCCACTTTTAGTCCCTAAAAGTCCCTCCTGTTTGGTTTAGATGGGACTGACACGGAGTTTTTTTAGTCCCTACACCAAAATGTCCCTGTAAACAAACACCCTCTAATAATGCCGCTGGAAAATTGATGCAATGCCACAGTTAAAAGAAAATTACATGTTTAATGAATTTTATTGTTAATATAATCTCTATGTTAATATTAATCAATGCCACCGTTTGAGAAATGCTACTGTCTTGCTTTCTTTCCCATTTAGATAAGGTAGATGCTCCTTTTTGTTGGCTTCTGTGTCATCCACCGTTATTGACCACTAATTGTTTCCTTGCACCTCTGTGTAAACAGGGTTATCTACTTCACCTCGTTGCCATTGTGACCTTTTGTTGCACTGCACAAAACACTTTTGTTTTAAGAGTGTTTTGTGCAGTTCAACCAAAATGTTACACCGACAATGTTGCTTGATTGCTTGATCTTAGTGGAACTGCACAAGAGGAGATCTTACTTCCTATCCGTTAAGGCGAATTTGGTTCAGATCTTCTTCTTGTGAGTTGTTTGAATTCCGCATCATGAGAGGTTAGTACTAGCCTTCTTTCACATGATTCTGCAGTGTGCTTTCATATGTTGTGCTACTTGTACGATAATGTTGCTTGATTTTAGTGAACTGCACAAATGAAGACAAGACTTCCAATCTGTATGTGCACCGTAATATCCCATTGAGGTAAGATAAGGATATTTCACAACTCCTGGCCTGTTTTTTGCCACTTTCATCAGAAAATTAAGTTTAGTACTATAATTGTGCTCCCTAATTGACATGCCAAATCTTACATTGAAGGCGAAGCTTGTCTGTTATTGAACCAAGTGATGAAGGGGAAGAACAAGCGGAAGAAAAACAAAAATCAACTCCCGGTGCTGTAATGAAGCACTGAAACTGTGATGACACAAGTAATGATATAATTTTGCATCTTAATTTATTGCTATGGCTGGAACGCGCAATTGTTTTGCCACTGATTTGATGCCACTCTTAATGTAATATGTAATTATCTCTACTTGTGCAAACTGGGATCTTCTTTGAAGATACCATATATTTTAGTGGAACTGCACAAGAAGATGTTGGAAACATTAAACTAATCGAGGAGTATATAGTAAGCATGGCCACCACCGTAGATAGCAACAGATGGTTCCGGAGAAGTGCTTCATCTGTATGCTCTACATAATAAGCCTCCTAACAAAGGTTGGTATTCGCCCACTGACTTCATCCATATGATTGAGCTTTTTCATCTCTATTGGTGTTGTGCTACTGTTTAGATACTGTCATGAAGAAGTGGTATTGTCCTTGAGAAGTGCTTCATCTGTGCTGTTTTAAATATTTCCTTTCCTTTTTTTAGCAAACAGAGATGCTAGCATTTAGTAGTCCTCTTGTCTTTGCACAACAGGATCATCTTCCTCTGAAGAAGAATATGGAGTACGTGAAGTGACTAGTTCCGATTATGCCAGGATGAAGAAGCCCTGTCTATCTTCTCATCAGAAGGAGCAGTTGAAGGATGGTTACATTACTCCCCACAAGACCAAACTAACTTCAACTCAGAAGGACTGACAAATCTCCATTTTTTTGCTGTGATGCGTGAGTACAATGTTGTTCTAGGATTCTTTCTGGTGAGTTCCATTTTTCTAAAAGTGTGCTCTACATGGACCATGTATGTGCCTGTTGAAACTGTCAATTCATAGTACAGTTTGCTTTATACTAATCATTTTTTTGTATTTGTGCAAACAGGGGTGCTCAGCTTGATTTCAATGGGAACTGCACAAAATGTTCATGAATACATCGAATCATTCGTTTCCACCACAAGAAAGGAGGTGCCGATAAGTTCAAGGCGTTGCAACATATAAAGGCGAAATCATACAAGCTACGCACGAATTTGGTTAATTTTGGTGGAACTGCACAAAAAGAATAGCTGGTTTATTTAGCACGAGGTGCCATGTCAATGTCCGAGCTGATGGCAAACCCTGCCCATTCCACAATCGTAGGCATTTTATATTTTGGAATGGGACAACCTTGTCAAATTTTGCTCATTGATTTTAGCAAGACATGCATTTGATATTTTCGAATGGGACGCCCTTTGCTGTCAGCAGCGTCGATCATTTTTTTTCTTTATTCTTTAGTTGTGAACTAAATATTTCCTCTGACATGTGAGTTGCTGAGATGCATAATCATCGATTGTTTTGAATGTTCTCTATGAATTGCCAGGCCTGTGTGTTTGCTTGCAATGTACAGAAACGCTAAAAAGCTGCTCAAACTCTTTGTACTCCTTTTGTTCCTTTTTACTTCGCACATTGTGTAAGTGCATACTTTTTTGTATAAGATTAGTCAAAGTAGAGATACTTTGACTGCAGACAAAACTTGTATGCAGACTAGAAAGGACCGGAGGGAGTACATGTGAAACTGCTGCAAACGAGGTGATCACCCTGGGAATAATGCTAGTACGTATTGTTTTGCATGTTCATCCAATGCCAGTGATACAGGAGTTCAAACTAATCGAAATAAATTCATTCATACACGGTCGGATTTCATATAAACATGTCGGATTTCATTACATTTCATACATTCTTCAACTAAAAAGGGTGCGCTGGAGGTATAATTAATTAACCGAAGCTACCCACCTGTGTCCCGCTGAGCCGAACAGAAGCTTCAGTGACTTAACTACAGGTGCAGTTGCATAACTGACATGTGGCCTGTTGGGCCCACGTGTCAGTCAGCCAACTGCACCAGCAGTTAAGTAGAAGCAGCGTTCTTCTCCAGCGCAGCTCTCCGACTCCATGTCACCGCCAAGAAGCTAACCAGCCGTCAATGGTCAACCCGCCTAGCTTGGCTTCAACCGGAGGGTAGCAGAGGTGGCCTTACTTGGACCCGAGCGGAGGCGACCTACCGTGTTCTACTCTTCCTTGTTTTCTGTGTGGCGCGGCCTTGTTGGCAGCGGGGCGGGGCCTCGGCGGATCCAGCGATGTCCTCTATCTCGTTGCCGGCGGGCGGCGCCTCAGCGGAGCGGTGGAAATCCTCCCCCACGTTGCCGGCAGGGTGGGGCCTCGGCTGAGCCGGCGATGTCCTCTGCCTCGTTGTTGGTGGGGAGGGGCCTCGGCGGAGTCGGCGGTGTCCTCTGCCTCGTTGTTGGCGCCACGGGGCCTCGGCGGAGCAGGGCCTCGTCGACGCCAGCGGAGCGGGGACTCGTCGGAGCCGGCATTGTCCTCTGCCTCGTCCTCGGTCTCACCAAATAGTGCCTCGCCCACTTCATCGCCCTCTTTGCTAGCCTCTTTGTAGGCGGCCGCAGCCTCCGCCATCCGCATGCGGTACCGCCAGCACTCGAGGCGGCCCTTGCGGGCGGAGCGGTACGAGTCGAGCAGCGCCTCCTGCTCCGCCCGCTCCGCGGTGATCTGCTCCTCCGCCTGCAGGTGCTCCTGGAGGAGATGGTGGTTGTAGGCGGCGTCGGCCTGCGCCTCCCAGAACTGCTCCTCACGCATCTGCCTCACCCTGTCCATATATTGGGCACGGGCCTCGCCGATGGTCATGGTGCAATGCACCGGCGAGGATGGCATGGAGGAGGGGGTTGGCGCCGGATCGTCGACTACCATGTTCTCCATTGGGACGTCGTCGTCCTCCAGCTGCCTGTCGGCCAGCCGGTCGGCAGCAATGGCTGCCATATCCTTGTGGTCCGTCGTCCGCCCGTCCTGCGCAGGAAGCCATGGTGGGCAGTAGTGGTGTGGACAGGAGAAAGGGAACGAATGCAGATGACTGCGGCTATGGCCGGCGCAACAGTTTATATAGCAATGGTGGGCGGGCGGAGGGACGAATCTATGGCACCGGAGTAGCCGCCTCGGCAACCGCGTATCATTAATGTGGGCGGCAGATGGACAGACGGACGACACTTGTGTCGTTTGAAGGCGGAGCAATCGCCTGCACCGGGAAGCGGGGCGGGCGGCGCTGACTGTTTCGGGCGAAAAGCGCGCACGACTGAGGAGATGACTTTACTTGGAGAGGATGACAATGGGGACCCACCAGGTCCATAGCCTCACGTATGCAAGTGCCTCCTTATTATATATATATATATATAACTATAATTTATTTTGCTTCCTCCTGGTTTCCTGACATCACGGTCCCACACCATTGTCAACCTATGTAGTAGTCAATAAACGAGAGAATTACACAAGAAGCGGCCGACAACTGGGACCAAGCAGCTCGAGCAGTATTTGTGTTTTTGAGGTGTGAGCACTGCAGAGTTTTTTGATGTTTAGCCCAGATATTAATTTTTCTCCTCTGAACAACAACGAAAACTTCGCTGCAGGTATTAACTGGGCGGGCTGTGGCCCGTCTAGCCCAAGCCAAATATCCAGTCCAGATATTAATTTTTTTCAAGCTGAAAATGGCTAGCCCAGCTATACTTTTTTTAGGAATACCCAGGCAAGGTCAAGTTGTTATTTTCCGCCCCGCTGGGTTGCAAATCTTTCCTAGGAGGGATGCATTAGGCTTAACAAGAAAATGGGCTTTAAGAAATAATAAATGGGATGTAATTATAAAAACTGGGCAGTAAGTATAAAAAATGCACCAAACACGTGATTACTTTATAAAATATTATTTTTGGATATTGAAAATTTTAATTTCATTAATTGTTGCGAGCACAATGTTTTGTTGGATTTTTACGTAATATAAATTTATATTGAAATTGTATTTAATCTGACTAGAAATTTCAGGATAAAAATATTTCGGATCCCATCAAAATGTGGGAAATTTTATTGAATTCTGTTTTGAACAGTTGGTTGAAATGGGCTGTACTTTTAACAAACTGTAAATGGGTTGTAGTAAATTCCATTAGAATTCAAAAATGGGCTACACATTCTTACAAATCTCAAATGGGCTATAAATTCTCTGCCACACACTTCTGGCCTTACTAAGTTGACGCGTCCCCTAAAAAAACAGAGTTGACGCGTATGCAAGGCTTTGTCAACTTATAGTCAACACACGGTTCTAGCAGCAGTGGTCGTTGGATGTCCATCCAACGGATGCCGTGCTTCTTCTTCAATCTCGTATATTCTAGCTTCACTCGCCCAAAAAATGATTCCTCCCCCTGACATCTGGGGTGCACCGTTTCAGAAGCTGACCTGTGGGCCTACTAAGTTGACGTACCAAGGGCTTTGTCAACTTAGTCAATATAAACGATTCTAGCTACAGCGACCGTACGATGTCCATCCAACGGCCGTCGTGCTTCTTCAACCTCTGGTCTTCTTGATCCAGCCGCCCAAAGCAGCGCCGGTCGTGCCGCCTGCTCCTGCCTCCCGTGGCCGGCTATGCTGCCGCGGAGGCCTCACCGCCCCCCTACTACTCCCACCGCTGGCCAAGCCATCCCTCCACTCACACACACTCCCTGTTATTCTGCGGCGACGACAGCGCAGCTGAACCAGTGAACCCTCGTACTCCTGCATCCACTGTCGCGTCTTCCCCGGCTCCGCGTCGTCCCCTTCCTAGGCCTCGCCGTCGTCCACCGCCCTGGTGCTCTCGGCGCAGCGTGGTCAACGTGGTCAAGGAACGACTTCCATCGGATGTGGACTGTACGTGGAGAGGCTGACAGCTGGGTCCATGGCAGCCGCAAGGAAGTGCCTCCTTATTACGCGCAAAATAATTATTCCTCCACCTGACAGCGGGGACCCATCGGACGGGCCACCGTATTTCGCGAAAAATGATTCGCCCCGTGACTGTTGGGACCCACGAGCTACATCTTCGCACGCAAGGAAGTGTGTGCGAAAAAATGATTCGCCCCCCTGACTGTTGGGACCCACCAGCTACATCTTAGCACGCAAGGAAGTGCGTCCGAAAAAAACGATTCACCCCCCGACTGCTGGGACCCACCAGCTACACCTTCGCATGCAAGGAAGTGTGTCCGGGCAAAAAAATGATTCGCCCCCCAGACTGCTGGGACCCAGCAGCTACACCTTCGCACGCAAGGAAGTGCGTCCGGGCAAAAAAAACGATTTGCCCCCCTGACTGCTGGGACCCACCAGCTACATCTTCGCAGGCAAGGAAGTGTCTGACAGTCGGGACCCACCTGGTCGAAGCGTATGTAGCATTGTCATTCTGGTCGCGAACGTGTACGTACATACTGGTCGATGTAGAGGCGCACACGTGTCGTAGTAGAGGCGCGCACGTGTTGTAGTAGAGGCGCACACGTAGCATGTACACGTACATACATCGGCCAGGGTGCAAGAAAGAAAATACAGCCACGTATGTGTACATACGGGCAGGGTCTCGAACGCCTACTCACGCATAAGTACGGCCAGGGCTCGTGTACATGACTGGGTCGGAACGGAGAAACAACATCGTCATCGTGTTCATGGGGAGGCAATGGAATGCGTCGTGTTCATGGGGAGGCAACGGAATGCGTCGTGTTCATGGGGAGGCAACGGAATGCGTCGTGTTCATCGGGAGGCAATGGAATGCGTCGTGTTCATCGGGAGGCAACGGAACGCGTGGGAGCCAACTGGCTGGGTCGGAACGGAATGCGTGGTCATGTTCATCGGGAGGGCTTGGACGGAACAGGCGATGGAAACGAGGCCTGGCGTACCGCAGAACGAAGGAAACGGACCTCCTACGGTCGAAACGGGGGTCCTGTTGATTGGGAGGGGTGTGGCGTACCGCAAAACGGACAAAACAGACCTCCTACGGTCGAAACGGGGTCCTGTTGATCGGGAGGGGTGTGGCGTACCGCAAAACGGACGAAACAGACCTCCTACGGTCGAAACGGGGGTCCTGTTCATCGGGAGGGGTGTGGCGTACCGCAAAACGGGACTCCACGGGATACTGTTCATCTCCACCGTCGAGCTCCTCCAGCCTCCACGGGCTCCTGTTCATCCAGCCTCCACCGCGCGCTACTCCACCGGCTACTGTTCAACCACCCCTCCACCATCTACTATTCATCCAGCCCTCCACACCATGGGGTCCTGTTCAACCACCCCTCCACAGGCACCCCTCCACCGTCTACTATTCATCCAGCCCTCCACACCACGGGGTCATGTTCATCCAGAGGCAACGCCACCGCTCACTGTTCATCCAAAACCCCCCGCAACGCTCACTGTTCATCCCAGACGCAGCATTGATCGGCTTCAGTTAGCAGTAGTAGCGAAGGAATCGCTCGATCGGGTTCAGTTAACAGCCATCGATCGATCGCTCGGGTTCAGTAACGCGTAGCCTGCAGTGCAATCGCTCGGGTTCAGTTAGAGCCCAACGCCTCACTCGGGTTCAGTTAGAGCCAATGCCTCACACACACGCGCGTACGTGTACGAGAGAAACGCGCATCGCTCGGCCCTCGACCTCCCACCGTAACCGGGAACTCCCAGAAATTTTCCTTGCCCTTGCTTCTACCACGGTTTTTTCCATCATGGACGGCCCAAAGAATGTCATGCAGCTGCGTCTCCGGCCCGCCCAGGACGAAAAGCCCATTTTCTGTCATGATTTTTTGTCATAGAAGTAGGATCCCACCACATCTATGATGATACCAGGTTTTGTCACAATTATCATCATAGAAGTGTCATATGTATGACAGAAAAAAAATTCATTCGGCCCAAAATGTCACGGATGTGTCTTTTTTTTGTAGTGCTTCTTAATAGTATTGGCTTTCCTATGAACTCAATGTGATCTTGGATCACTTAAAATAGAAAATGTAGAGTCCTGAGCTTTGAGCTTGAGCCAATCCTTTGTCCTTAGCATCTTGAAGGGGTTCCACATCCTCTTGTCCATGCCACTCCATTGTTGAACTTATCTGAAACATACTAGGTAGAAGCATTATATTAGTCTAACAAGAGATATGTTGGCACTAATTACCAAAATCACCCAGGGAGCACTTGTGCTTTCAATCTCCCCCTTTTTGGTAATTGATGACAACATACATCAAAGCTTTAGATAAAGATATAGAGAGCAACAAGTAAAGCTTTGTAAAGACATGTAACATGCATAGGCTCCCCCTACATGTATGCAATCATATAAATATGAAACATAGTAGCATGTAAATGCATAAGCATGACAGAGTAATCCATGTGTTACATGTATCTTGGCTATATGCATCAGAGCAAATGATGTGAATATAGGAAATGTAGCTTCATGCCCATGAGTCGTCCTTACAAACAGTATGTACATCAGCAAGAAATCCTCATACACATGAATGTGATGCATATACTTACCTTGTGGTCTTGATTTGGCTTAGGAAGGAATGAACCTGAGTAAACAAGGTTATACAACACAGATACACCTTCTAGCCAGAGCAAACAAAAGAAACCACAAGAGAACCAAGACTAGAATGACATGTAGAGAGTGAGTATTGAGTACCCCATTGGGTATAGACATGTCCCCAAAGGTAAAGATACGCAATAAAATCAGAGAATTCCTTCCCTTAGATGTCTTGCTCCCCCTGAATCTTGCATTGGAATATTTAGAGAAGATAGGGAACAGAAAATAAGAGCAAAAGAAAAAAAACAATAGAGCTTGAGCTTAATGCAAGCAATCAAATATGATCAAATATGAACATGTCTTTCCCCTCTTAAAGACATGTAACTTCTCTCCTCTTGAACACCAATCATCTGGGGTTTCTTACATACTCCCCCTGAGTATCCTCTCCCCCTATAGTAATGATTAAGCATAGAGCTTTGATGTGATCTCTCTCCCCCCCCTTTGACATCAATTTCCAAGAAGGGCTCTTCTGGATTTTTGTGTTATTGCAGAAGGGTTTGGTCCTTGAGTCACAAAGCAAGTTGAATGTGATGTTGTTAGAGGACAAGAATCATTGAGTGGAGCTGGAGAAAAAAGGAATGCAGGAATAAGTGGCAAGTTGTCTTTTCTGTATTGAGATCGGTAGCACCGAGTTGTGTGCTTCGGTGGCACCGAGAGAATTCGGTTGGGCCGAAGAAAACAGACCGGTGTGACCGAGTTCATCACAGTAAAACACTTATCACCTCAGCTCACTAGGCACTTTAAGATCTCATAAGGATTTGCAAGGAATTAGCTAAAAGATTTGCAATGAATTGGATGCAGAAAATGCAGAACAAGAAGAAATGAAAAGATCTAGATGAAGAACAAATATGCATGAGACAAATGCAAAAGGAAACACAAGAGAACCTCATCTAGAAGTGGGCGGTGACAGAGTCACCTATGTTAGAGTATATTGACTTAGGAGTCAAGTGAGATCACTTGATCTTTGGTCATACTCATCGTTTAGGCTCAAAATGGGGTCACCATTTTTTGTTTAAGCTTCTTGATGTATTCACATCTTGTTGAGTTGCTTTATCCCATGACTTGGAGTAAAGCTTCTCTAAGATGGAATATCATACCTTGGGTGGTGGTGGTGTCGATCTTGATCATGTAATCGAACTTGTGTGGGTTGCTCAAGGTTGATGTAACTCATCAAGAGTTGGGAGCATCACTTGGAGTTTGAGTTCATCTGCCTACATGGGTTAGCTTTGCAAGGAAGAGCACTTGTGTATCCAAAATGACAATCATACAATTTAACATAGAATGAGTCAAAGGGTATATTTGAGGGGTTTTGTGCTTTGTTGACTTCAACCACCATTGTATAGAGACTTGATGATGTAGAGATTGCTCAAGATGTGAGTAAGTTGCAATCTCATGGATTTAGTTTCATCCAAGTACCTACAAGGGTTAGATAGAATACAAGGGTGCAAAAGTATCCAAGACATATAGATACCATCATGATAGAAATATCAAGGATTAGTCAAAGACTCATGCCTTGCATGTATCCAAATGGAGTTCCTACTCCAAGTCTGAAGCATCAATGATGTTCAATTCACCTCTCAATTGGCAAAATACTTTCTCATCAAGCGGTTTGGTAAATATATCCGCTAATTGCTTATCGGTGTAAACATGCTTAAGATTAATGCCCCCTTTGGCAACATGGTCTCGAATGAAATGATGATGAACTTCAATATGTTTAGTTCGAGAATGTGGCACAGGATTGTGAGCAATCTTAATAGCACTTTCATTGTCACACAGCAATGGAACATGTTTCACATATATCCCATAATCTTTAAGAGTTTGGGTCATCCAAAGTAATTGAGCACAACATGAACCAGCGACAATGTATTCCGCTTCGGCGGTGGATAAGGATAACGAGTTTTGTTTCTTGGAGGACCAAGACACAAGAGATGTACCAAGAAATTGACAAGTACCCTACGTGGACTTTCTATCAACCTTGTCTCCGGCATAGTCCGAATCAGAGTAGCCAACAAGATCAAAAGAAGACCTCTTAGGATACCAAATGCCAAAATTTGGTGTATGTATTAAGTATCTCACTATCCTTTTCACAGCCTTAAGATGACATTATTTAGGTGCCTGTCAGATTTCGGGTTCCGGCAGACCCTTAAGGTTCGAACTCTGGGGTGTGCGCGGAGATTATGCCCTCTACCTCTCCGTCTCGCAAGGATCTAACTACAGAAAGGACAGCACAAGAAACACAAAGTTTATACTAGTTCGGGCCACCGTTGTGGTGTAATACCCTACTCTAGTTTGTGGTGGATGGATTGCCTCTTGGGCTGGTGATGAAGAACAATACAGGGAAGAACAGCCTCGCGAGGGTCTGTTCTTGGCTAGGGGGACGAACTACTAGGAGGAGTTCAGCCGCCCTTCTCTCTCTCTCTCTCTCTCTCTCTCTCTCTCTCTCTCTCTCTCTCTTTGCTTGCTCTGATTCTAGGTTCTGCTGGCCTGATCGCTCGATGCTAGATGCCCCTACCCTGGGGGTGGCTAGTCCTATTTATAGGCAAAGGCCCTGGGCCTCTTCCCAAATATTGAGCGGGAAGGGCACCAACAATTGGCCAATTCGAAGGGGAACATCTGGTACACTTATCCTGACTAAAGTTGGTCCTCGCCTGCCAAAGGCCCTGTGGTGACACCGTTCTGGGCTCCATGATGACCTCCTTCCCGTCGTTGGACTAGTCTTGGTCTCGTTGCACCGAAATGGATGCCTTTGCTTGATCCTCTCGCCTACGCTTGCCCCCTTTGCACCAAAGAGGAAAGGGAGTACACTGCGCGGGCTGGCGCCCGCCTGGCGCCCTTGGTTGTCATGGATTGCATCACGGGCACCTCGCGAGGTACCCTGCCTTGATCTCTCCGCCTCCTCGTGAGCCAGCCTGACGAGGCCGCGCCTGAGGAAGTGTTGTGTCGTCCGCCCCGCGAGGCTTGGCCCCTCGCGAGGGTCTTGGGTCTCGTGTTGATGAAGTTGGGCCATGCTGGGCCCCCTTGAGCCACGCTGCAGGCCGCAGGCAGGCAAGTCTGGGGACCCCCGTTCCCAGAACGCCGACAGTAGCCCCCGGGCCCAAGGCGCGCCCGGACTTGGCCGTGCCGAGAGGCGAAAGGGCAAGGGCGAAGCGCTGCGGGCCCTAACAGCCTGCGGCCTTGGGAGCCGCGTGGCGGTTGATTGGACGTGGGCATCTCCGCTTCCCCATGATGCCTTGGCAACTGCGTGACTTGACTAGTCCCTGCATACATGGATACGGGTCATTATTACCTAAGATCGTGGTGCTCGGCGGTTGGTTTTCTCCGGCTATAAGTACGGGGCCATGCGAGCCCCTGCCAGTCCACCCCTTCCTGCTTCTCTTCTTCTTCTCTTTGGCCACTCGCCGCTCTCATGGCTCCGAAGAGGTTCTCAGCCGCGGAGAAGGGAAAGGCATGTCGGGCGGAGCCCGACTCTCCACCGGCCAAGCGCGGTCGGGGTCGTCCCCGCAAGCATCTCGCGGTCCCCATTGCGGCTCCCCGCGGCCACAGGGGTGGTTCCCCGTGTGGCGGTGAACGCTCGACTGCCAAGGGGAGGCAGGTCGTGACTGCGCGGCCCCCCAGGCCGCGCTTTCGCTCGGCGGAGGTGCTGCCGAAGTTCGTCGTGTGGTCGGCAGACCCGACCAACACCTGGCTCCAGCTCCCCCGCTTCTTCATCGACGAGTTGCCGGCCAGTGCCCGGTGCGGCTTCTGGCTCCAGGCTGATGGTTGTTGCAGCAGGGCCTCCTGGGTCTCGCTTGATGTCTCCCCTTCTGGAAACGGGGCCCTGACTCGTGGCTGGCAAACGTTTGCCCGCGCGCGCGGCCTGAGTTAGCGGTGCACCCTGCACTTCAAGTTCGACGGCGCCGCCACCCTCTACGTGAGGGTGTTTGGGGAAGATGGTCGCCGCGCTGGATGCTGCCCTGAGGGCGACGACCGTGGCCAGGGGTCCCGCCCCGACGACGATGGAGGAGACACCGCCCGCGCGGATGGCGGCGCTCGTCGCTCCCCAAGCTTCACCAGCTCCTCCTCAGGCGACTCCTCCAGCGGTGGTCGCAGCCAGCCCCCACGCCGTCGCGCTTGCTTGGGGGGCGGCGATTCGTCCACCCGTCGCCGTACCCCGGTGAAGCACGAGAGGGAGTCCGCTTGAGCCCTGGAGGCGTCCCCAGTCGCCTGGGCTGACCGGAGCGAGGCGAGCCGCGCCGGGCTCGTCCTTTCTTTCCTTTTGTTTCCTGCGTAAAAGAGAACAGCTGTGTGGAGCCCCGTGGGGGCGTGTTGGAGGTTATTGCCGTGAACAACTACCTTGATTTAGCTTTCGTGCTTTTCAGCTATTTATCTTCACGTAAATAGTTCCCGGCCCCAGCCGCGGGGGGCGACCGACCCAGGCCCTGTGCGTGTGTCGCGGTGCCCGAGGGGCACGGACCGGAGGGGTGCTCCTGTGATGGACCCGGGTCGCGAAACCTTAGGACGATTAGAACAGGAACCCTCGCGAGGGCGTTCGGCTGCCCCCCTCGCGAGACTTTTTGCAAGAGGAATCAAAACGGGGGGGGGGGGGTGAAAACCAACGAGATATAAACCAAAGACGACAATAATTTCGATAAAACTTCAACTGCGAACAAAACGAACCAACTGCAGAAAGCAAATGAAAAAGCCGCGTCCGGCACCTAATCTAGTCTTCGACGTCTTCTCACCAGCGCGGAGCTAAGTGCTGCCACTGGGCGTGGGAGGGAGCCCCAGGGCCTGAGGCCGGCGCTGCTGAGACTCCGGGGCGTGTACAGCCCCACTCATTATTACGTGAGAGTGTCACGGGCGGCGAGCTTCACAGGCGTTGGCCTTCTTCACAGGCTCCGAGCCTTTCTTTTTGGGGTAACGAGCTTCACAGGCACTTGCCTTCTTCACAGGCTCTGGGCCTTTTCCAAAAAGAGTTAGTCTTCACAGGCTCAGGGCCTTCTCCAAAAAGAGTTAGTCTTCACAGGCGTTCTCCTTCTTCATAGGCTCAGGGCCTTCTCCAAAAAGAGTTGATCTTCACAGGCGTTCGCCTTCTTCACAGGCTCAGGGCCTTTTCCAAAAAGAGTTGATCTTCACAGGCGTTCGCCTTCTTCACAGGCTCAGGGCCTTTTCTAAAAAGAGTTGATCTTCACAGGCGTTCGCCTTCTTCAGAGGCTCAAGGCCTTTTAGGGGTAGAACCTCCGGAGGTGTTGGATGTTCCACGCATTCTGGATCGGCTCCCCTTCCTGAGTCTCCAAGCGCACGGAGCCCGGCCTATAAACATGAACAACCTTGAACGGGCCCTCCCACATGGGAGAGAGCTTGTGTAGCCCTTCCCTGGAGAGAACCCGTCTGAGCACGAGATCTCCTACCTCGAGGGTCCTGGGGCGGATGCTGCGGCAGTGATATCGTCGTAGCGCCTGCTGGTACCTCGCCGCTCGCAGCGCGGCTTCTCGGCGGTGTTCCTCCCCCAGCACGAGGTCCATCCCCTGCATGGCGTCCTGTTGCGCCTCATCAAACGCTAGGACCCGCGCGGAGTGATGTCTGACCTCGTGAGGGAGGATTGCTTCGGCTCCGTAGACCAGGAAGAACGGGGTCTCCCCGGTTGGTTTGGTCGCGGTCGTGCGGATAGACCACAACATGGACTGGAGCTCATCGTACCAACCTCTGCCGCAGGCCTCCAGCTTCTTCTCGAATGTCCTTGTCTTGAGGCCCCTCAGGACCTCCGCGTTGGCTCGTTCGGCCTGGCCGTTGCTTCGCGGGTGCGCCACCGAAGCGTAGCATATCCGCGTTCCAAGGTTAGCACAGTATGTCTTGAAGAGGTTACTGGTGAACTGCGAACCGTTGTCTGTGATGATGCGGTTCGGCACCCCGAACCGGCTCACGATGCCCCTGATGAACCTGACCGTGGAGCCCGCGGGGATGGTGCGGACAGCCTCCACTTCTGCCCACTTGGTGAATTTGTCAATGGCGACGTAGAGGTAGCGGTAGCCCCCTGGTGCCTGAGGGAACGGGCCCAGAATGTCCAGCCCCCAAACTGCAAATGGCCATGAAAGGGGTATAGTTTGCAGGCCTCCCGCCGGCTGATGGATCTGCTTGGCGTGAAATTGGCAGGCTTCACAAGCCTTTACTAGTTCGACAGCGTCGTTGAGTGCGGTGGGCCAGTAGAACCCGCTGCGAAATGCTTTGCCGACGAGGGTCCGTGATGACGAGTGATGACCGCAGTCCCCGCCGTGTATGTCCTCCAGCAGCTCCTTTCCTTGCTCCCTGGAGATGCAACACATGGATACATCATTCGGTCGCTTCCGGTATAGCTCTCCATCCCTGATGCAGTATGCCGTAGCTTGCCGCGCCACACGCTCCGCCTCTCCCTCCTTCTCCGGCAGGGCCCCTTGCGTTAAATAACTCCGGAGTTCCGTGATCCAGCACTCCTCTTGAGGCTCCATAGTCAGGAGCAGGCGTGCCCCTGAGGCGGGGCCGCAGGCCGGGGCTCCCGAGGCTGGCGGCTGGGGGAGTTCCTCCCGAGGCTGGGAAGTATTTGATAGTGTCGTCTGGGCCGAGGGCTTGAAGAGCCGCTCTTCAAAGACGCCGGGCTCCTGAGGTAACCGCTTGGACGCCCGTCCGGCGATGTCATCGGCTTCCTGATTGGTGCCGCGCGGCACATGCTTCAATTCCAACCCCCAGAACTTCTTTTCCATCCTGCGGACCTCCGCCAGATAGGCCTCCATGTGCTCATCCTTCGGCTCGTACACCTTGTTGGAGAAGTTGACAAGGAGCTGCGAATCGCCCTTGACAGTGAGGCGCTTCACCCCCAGTGTTGTTGCGGCCTTCAACCCTGCTATCAGACCCTCATATTCCGCTATGTTGTTGGAGACCTTTTCGCCTTGCTGAAAACAGAGCTGTACGGCATAGTAGAGCTTGTCTTGAGTGGGCGATATCAGCACCGCACCAGCCCCAGCGCCGTGCCTGGAGAACGCCCCATCGAAGTACATGACCCAGCCTTCTGGCGCCTCACTCCCTGGGGAGAGGGAGCGATCCTCGTTGTCCTTGAGGCCTGGTGCCTCCGTCCATTCTGCCACGAAATCCGCTAACGCTGCTCCTTTGATGACACGGGTCGTGCTGAACTCGAGTTGAAACGCCTGCAGCTCTATGTTCCACTCGGCGACTCTTCCGGCTGAGCTGGGGCTCCTGAGCACTCTCTCCAAGGGGTATGACCAGACGACCTTGATGGGGTGACCCCGGAAGTAGTGACGCAGCTTGCGCGAGGCCACCAGCAGCATGAGGAGGAGCTTTTGAGGCATAGGGTACCGTGCCCTCGCGTCCCGTAACACCGTGCTGACAAAGTAGACTGGATGCTCAACCAAGCCGAGAGCATCAGCGTCCGTGGCACCCTCCTGAGGCGAGGGCGCCTCGCGAGGTGACATGACCTCGGGAGGCAGCCCGTCTAGGCGAGTGGCCTCTCCTGCTTCTGGTGCGCTCTTCAGCGGCTGATCCTCCTCAGCCACGGTTACATCTCATGTGGGCCTTCCCTGTTTCTGCTTCGTCTTGTCCCGAGCTGCTGATGTGGCTTTGATTCGGCGCTCCTCCCTGACTGCCACCAGGGCTGCGCTGGTGGAGTAGGGTGTGGCAGCGAGGTAGAGCAGCAGGGGCTCTCGAGGGCGTGGAGCCACCATGACTGGGGGCTGGTCAGGTACCTCTTGAGATCTTGGAACACCTTATCTGCCTCTTCAGTCCATTCAAAAGGCCCCTTCTACTTCATTAGCTGGAAGAAAGGCAGCGCTCGCTCCCCCAGCTTGGAGATGAAGCGCCCTAGCACGGTCATGCGCCCGGTGAGCTTCTGCATTTCTCTGAGGGTTTTCGGCGGGCTCATGTCCTCGACCGCCTTGACCTTCTCCGGGTTAGCCTCGATGCCTCGGTGGGACACGAGAAAGCCCAAGAGCTTGCCTGAGGGGACCCCGAACACACACTTCTCTGGGTTGAGCCGTAGGCTCACTGCGTTGAGGCTCGCGAAGGTCTCCTCCAGGTCTTGTATCAGGGTCTTGGCCTCCCGAGACTTCACCACAATGTCGTCAACGTAAGCTTCGACGTTCTTCCCGAGCTGCGGACCCAAGGTGATGTGCATCAGCCGCTGAAAGGTCGCCCCTGCATTACGCAGCCCAAATGGCATGCATGTATAGCAATACACCCCGCATGGTGTTAAGAAGGCAGTCTTCGCGACGTCTTCTACTGCCATCTTGATCTGGTGATACCCTGAGAAGGCGTCCAGGAAGCATAGCAAATCGCACTCCGTGGTGGAATCGACGATCTGGTCGATGCGGGGGAGTGGGAACGGATCTTGCGGGCATGCCTTGTTGAGGTTGGTGAAGTCGACACACATGCGCTCCTTTCCTCCCTTTTTGGGCACAACAACAGGGTTGGCCAACCAGTCCGGGTATCGGACCTCGCAAATGACCCCTGCGGCCTCTAACTTGTGGGTTTCTTGGATGATGAAGGCCTGCTTCTCTGCGGACTGCCGCCTGGCTTTCTGCTTCACGGGGCGCACGTTTGGGCATACGTTGAGGTGATGCTCGATGACGCTCCGGGGGATCCCTGCCAACTGATCAGGCTCCCAAGCGAATACCTTCTTATTTGCGCGCAGGAACCTGATCAGGGCCTCCTCCAGCTCAGGCTCGAGGTTGGCGCCTATGGTGAAAGTGGCACCGGAGGACCCGTCCTCGTCAACAGGTATCTGCTTGGTTTCCGCCTTGTCCTGGGTGAACAACTGCTTCTTCTTGGCCGGCGCAGCCCCCTTGGGCTCGGGGGTCCCGGTGCCGGCGGGCTGTGCCGATGCCGCCGTCTTGAAGGCAAGCTTGAGTACCCGTAGGGCGTCCCCGTTGTACCCATGCACGGTGAGGACACCGCTGCTTCCGGTCATCTTCATGAGGTTATACGCCGGGTGCGTGGCGGCCATGAACTGGGCCAGCGCTGGGTACCCAAGGATGGCATTGTAGGGGAGGCCGATGGGGGCGATGTCGAAGTCGACCATCTCCGTGCGGAAGTTGTCGTAGGTGCCAAAGGTTACTGGGAGCCGGATCTGTCCCAAAGAGCTGGATGCCCCGCCCCCAACGCCCGAGAAAGACCGACTGTAGCCGTTCCAGGGGTATGCGGAGGAGATTGAAGGTCTCGACCGAGAGCACGCTGATGCCCGCGCCGCCGTCGACGAGGGTTCTGGTGACGGCTACCTGGCAGATTGTGGGGGTGCACAACATGGGGAGCGCGCCCGAGCCAGCTAGGTTGGCGGGGTGGTCCTCCGAGCTAAAGGTCAGACCGACCTTGCGCGCCAACTGGTCTATGGGAGCCCCCTGCCGCGCGGAAACGGCGTCGACCCAACGGACATACAGCTTGACGTGGCGACTTGTGGGTGGCACCTGCGAGCCGCCCAGGAGGGCCGCGACGAACGGGAGTGTTGATGTAGCGGTGCGGTCACCTCGTCGCATAGGCAGATGCTGGGATGATGCTTGATGCTCGTTCCCCGCCGGGCCGGTGGCGGCGTTGGTGGCGGGCGACGGGGAATGAGGCAGACGCCCACCGACGGGGGCCGCCTGGGCGGCGCGGGCTTGACGGACGTCGGACATGGACGCGACGGTCGGGGAGGACGAAGCGGTGGAAGGCAAATTCCGGCACACCCCTACCTGGTGCGCCAAATGTCGGATTTCGGGTTCCGGCAGACCCTTAAGGTTCGAACTCTGGGGTGTGCACGGAGATTATGGCCTCTACCTCTCCGTCTCGCAAGGATCTAACTACGGAAAGGATAGCACAAGTAACACAGAGTTTATACTAGTTCGGGCCACCGTTGTGGTGTAATACCTTACTCTAGTTTGTGGTGGATGGATTGCCTGTTGGGCTGGTGATGAAGAACAATACAGGGAATAACAGCCTCGCGAGGGTTTGTTCTTGGCTAGGGGGACGAACTACTAGGAGGAGTTCAGCCGCCCTTCTCTCTCTCTCTCTCTCTCTCTCTCTCTCTCTCTCTCTCTCTCTCTCTCTCTCTCTCTCTCTTTGCTTGCTCTGATTCTAGGTTCTGCTGGCTTGATCGCTCGATGCTAGATGCCCCTACCCTAGGGGTGGCTAGTCCTATTTATAGGCAAAGGCCCTAGGCCTCTTCCCAAATATTGAGTGGGAAGGGCGCCAACAATTGGCCAATTCGAAGGGGAACATCTGGTACACTTATCCTGACTAAAGTTGGTCCTCGCCTGCCAAAGGCCCTGTGGTGACGCCATTCTGGGCTCCATGATGACCTCCTTCCCGCCGTTGGACTGGTCTTGGTCTCGTTGCACCGAAATGGATGCCTTTGCTTAATCCTCTCGCCTGCGCTTGCCCCCTTTGCACCAAAGAGGAAAGGGAGTACACTACGCGGGCTGGCGCCCGCCTGGAGCCCTTGGTCGTCATGGCTTGCGTCACGGGCACCTCGCGAGGTACCCTGCCTTGATCTCTCTGCCTCCTCGTGAGCCAGCCTGACGAGGCCGTGCATGAGGAAGTGTTGTGTCGTCCGCCCCGTGAGGCTTGGCCCCTCGCGAGGGTCTTGGGTCTCGTGTTGATGAAGTTGGGCCGTGCTGGGCCCCCTTGAGCCACGCCGCAGGCCGCAGGCAGGCAAGTCTGGGGACCCCCGTTCCCAGAACACCGACAGTGCCGCTTGATATCACGCACACATGCACATACTTAGCATAATATCGAGACGAGAGGCACATAGATACAACAATGAACCAATCATAGAGCGGTAAACTTTTTGATCAACCGGTTCACCATCTTTGGTCAAATCAAGATGTCCACTAGTAGGCATGGGTGTAGTCATACCTTTGCATTCTTGCATATTGAACTTATTGAATAAGTCCTTGGTGTACTTTGTTTGAGAGACAAAGGTACCTTCCTTAGTTTGCTTGATTTGCAAACCGAGAAAGAATTTGAGTTCATTCATCATAGACATCTCAAACTTCTCTGACATTAGCTTCCCAAACTTCTCACTAAAATGAGGGTTAGTCGAACCAAATAATATATCATCAACATAAATTTGTCACACAAATAGTTCTACATTAACCCTTTTAGTAAAAAGAGTAGAATCAATTTTACCAATTTCAAAGCCCTTTTCAATAAGGAACTTGGTCAAGCATTTATACCATGCTCTAGGAGCTTGTTTAAGACCATAAAGGGCTTTGTGAAGTTTGTAGACATGATTAGGTTTCTTATGATTGACAAAGCCGGGAGGTTGCTTAACATAAACTTCCTCCTCAATTTCATCATTTAGAAAAGCACTTTTTATGTCCATTTGGTACAAGGTGATATCATGGTGATTAGCATAAGCAAGTAAGATGTGAATGGACTCGAGTCTAGCAACGGGAGCATATGTCTCACCATAGTCCATACCTTCGACTTGAGTGTAGCCTTGGGTGACTAGGCGTGCTTTGTTGCGGACGACTTGACCATCTTCATCTTGCTTGTTGCGAAACACCCATTTGGTACCAATGATGTTGTGGTTGTTGTCGGTCTTCTCGACCAATGTCCATACTTGATTTCTCTCAAAGTTGTGTGGCTCTTCATGCATAGCGTTTATCCAGTCCGGATCTTCCAATGCTTCTTCAACCTTCATAGGTTCAATGCTAGAGATGAATGAGTAATGTTCACAAAAATTAGCTAAACGAGTTTTAGAGCGAGTGATTCTCCCGGTTTGTACATCATTGTAGATTTGCTCGACGGGATGATCTTTTGGGATTCTTGCTCGAACTCGTGGGAGCTTTGGCTTGGCTTGGGGTGGAACATCTTCTTCATCTTGTTCTTCTTCTTGGCCTTCTTCATTGTTGACGTTGTCATTCTCTTGTCGTGGTGGAGAAGGAGGTTGTTGATGTTCATCTTGGTGTGCTTCCTCGTTTTCTTCGTCTTGGTGTGTCCCACTTGTGGATGCTTCCGTATCAATTCTTGGTTCACCTTGTCATGAGGTAGAAGCTTCCACTTGGACGGACGAGGTACTCTCCTTCACCTCCGTTGGATGAATCTTGCTAATAGACAAGTCTTGGATTGCTTCTGAAGGGTCTTTGTCCCCTACATCAATTGGCAATTGCTCTACTTGCGAGCCGTTAGATTCATCAAACTTCACATCTACCGTCTCTTCAACCTTTCGGGTGAAATTGTTGTAGACACGGTAAGTGTGAGAGTTTGAGCCATAACCAAGTAGGAAACCTTCATGAGATTTAGGAGAAAATTTAGAACGACGATGCTTATCAAGAATGTAGCATTTTGAGCCAAATACTCGAAAGTATCCAACTTGGGGTTTGTTACCGGTGAGAAGCTCGTACGCCGTCTTGCCGAGTAGCTTGTGAAGATACAAGCGATTTGTTGCATGAAAAGTTGTCTCAATCGCTTCCGCCCAAAAGTGTTTTGGAGTATTGTACTCATCAAGCATCGTTCTAGCCATCTCAATAAGAGTCCGGTTCTTCCTCTCAACGACTCCATTTTGTTAAGGTGTGTACGTGGCCGAGAACTCATGTGAAATCCCCTCTTCATCAAGAAAGGTATCCACATTTGCATTCTTGAACTCCGTTTCGTTGTCGCTCTGAACCTTCTTGATCTTCACATCAAATTGATTTTGAGCCTTCCTAGCGAAGTTTTTGAAGATCTTTTGGACCTGCGATTTGTCATCAAGAAAGAACACCCACGTAAATCTTGAAAAATCATCAACTATGACTAGTCCGAACGAGTTACCACTGAGACTCTTGTAGGCATTTGGACCAAAGAGATCCATGTGAAGTAGCTCGAGTGATCTTCTCGTGGTCATGATGTTTTTCACGCGATGACTTCCTCCAACTTGCTTCCCTGCCTGACAAGCACTACAAAGTCTATCCTTGTCAAATATGACATCTTTTACTCCAAGGATATGGTCACCTTTAATAAGCTTATCAAGATTTCGCATACCCACATGACCTAGCCTTCTATGCCACAACCAACCCTTAGAAGATTTAGCAATTAAGCAAGTTCTAGGTTGAGCCTTTTTAGTGAAATCAACAATGTAAAGATCACCTCTACATATACCGGTAAAGACCATTTTACGATTGTCTCTACGAAACACTTGGCAATCTACTTCAGTGAATAGGACATTAAAACCGAAATCAGCAAGTCTAGAAACTGAAAGTAAATTGTACCCAAGAGATTCAATGAGCATGACATTTTGTATGGATATATCATGTGAGATGGCCACCTTACCGAGGCCAACCACCTTACCCTTTGAGTTATCACCAAAAGTGACATATTTTCGAGGGCCATTGTTTTCAGCAAGCTCACAGAACATATCTTTATCTCCGGTCATATGATCAGTACATCCACTATCAAGGACCCATTCTTTTCCTCCGGCCATGTAGCCGCGAAGGTTTGCCATAAGACCAAAGTGTCTCATCGCATCATCAAGATCATAGTCACTATCATCATCCTCATCATAGTATCCATGTTCAACATCATCTTGTGATTGATCAATTCTAGAGAGGGTAATTCATTAGACAAATGATCATTTCTATAATTATCTTTATGAATTCTAATAGCTTCGGAAATAATATTGCTAATGATCCCAACATCTCCTATGGCACGCATGAGATTGGTAAGCTCAAATAAACAATCACCAAAGCTAGGATCACTTGAATTCATTTTACTCAAGGCAATAGACTTATGGAGAATTTCGTCTAAATTTTCAAGGAATAATTTGGAAATCGTTCCTCAAGAAATCTCCATATGGTATAGGCACAATCAATAGTAGGTAAACTAGCAACCAAATTTTTGGGCAATCCTCTTATGATAAGATTGATAGTTCTAAGATTGCGAATAATGTCAAGATCCTCTTCGGGTGTGGGATGCAAAGGATCAATATGAGGTGCAGAAGGGCTAGTAATGTACTTGTTCAAATGATATTCATTGAAAATCTCAAGCATTTATTTTTTCCACTCAAGAAAATATTCTCCATCAAGAATAGGCACTCTACGTCTAAGACTCCCCAAAGTAGACACATCCATCTTCCTCCGAAGGTGTTTAAACAAAGGCAATGGAGACCAAAGCTCTGATACCAATTGAAAGGATCGAGAAGAGGAGTCTAGAGGGGGGTGAATAGACTCTAATCAAGAAAAGTTGCAGTTTTTAATTTCCTTTAGTTGATGTGAAGTTTGAGCACAAGTTTAAACATTCATAATACATATCAAGCAAACATGCAAGCATACAAAGAGTATATGAGCAGCGGAAAGTAAAGCATGCAAGTTGCAAGAATGTAAAGAGATGGGATTGGAGTGTGCAAACGCAATTTGGAGACACAGAGAATTTTTATCCGTGGTTCCGATAGGTGGTGCTATCGTACATCCACGTTGATGGAGACTTCAACCCACGAAGGGTAACGGTTGCGCGAGTCCACGGAGGGCTCCACCCACGAAGGGTCTATGAAGAAGCAACCTTGTCTATCCCACCATGGCTGTCGCCCACGATGGACTTGCCTCACTATGGTAGATCTTCACGAAGTAGGCGATCTCCTTGCCCTTACAAACTCCTTAGTTTAACTCCACAATCTTGTCGGAGGCTCCCAAGTGACACCTAGCCAATCTAGGAGACACCAATCTCCAAGAAGTAACAAATGGTGTGTTGATGATGAACTCCTTGCTCTTGTGCTTCAAATGATAGTCTCCTCAACACTCAACTCTCTCTCATAGGATTGGATTTGGTAGAAAGAAGATTTGAGTGGAAAGCAACTCGGGGAAGGCTAGAGATCAAGATTTATGTGGTTGGAATGGAATATCTTGACCTCAACACAAGTGTAGGTGGTTCTCTCTCAGAAAATATGTATTGGAAGTGTAGGCATGTTCTGATGGCTCTCTCCACGAATGAAGAGTGGGTGGAGGGGTATATATAGCCTCCACAAAAAATCTAACCGTTACACACAAATCACCAAACTCGGTGGGACCGATTCAGAGAACTCGGTCGGAACGATTTGGTTCATAATGTGACCGTTAGGCATTTCGGTGGGACCGACTTGATCAACTCGGTGGGACCGATGTGCTAGGGTTAGGGTAAATCCAAAACTCGGTTTGACCGATTACTCAAACTCGGTGGGACCGATTTGGGTAATAAGTGAAACAGAATGTTGGCCAAGCAAACTCGATGGGGCCGGTTGCATATCTCGGTTGGATCGAAACTATTTCAACAGACAACAGAGAGTTTGCAAGCCCACCTCGGTGAGAAGAACTGATTAGGGTTTCTGGCAGTGCCTATGTCAACTGAACTCGGTGGGGCCGAGTTCAACTTTTTGGTTTAGGACATATGTGGAAGTGAGAATGTGGTTGAGGGCTTTGGAGCATATCACTAAGCACTTTGAGCAAGCAAGCCATTAAGCAACACCTCATCCCTTCTTAATAGTATTAGCTTTCCTATGGACTCAATGTGATCTTGGATCACTTAAAATATAAAATGTAGAGTCCTGGGCTTTGAGCTTGAGCCAATCCTTTGTCCTTAGCATCTTGAAGGGGTTCCACATCCTCTTGTCCATGCCACTCCATTGTTGAACTTATCTGAAACATACTAGGTAGAAGCATTAGTCTAACAAGAGATATGTTGACATTAATTACCAAAATCACCCAGGGAGCACTTGTGCTTTCAAATGGGTGCAAGCTAGTTTTGCACGTGCATAATACTCGGGTTAAACTTGACAAGCCTAGCACATGCAGATATGGCCTCGAAACACTGAGACCGAAAGGTCGAACGTGAATCATATAGTAGATATGATCAACATAGTGATGTTCACCATTGAAAACTACTCCATCTCACGTGATGATCGGACATGGTTTAGTTGATATGGATCATGTGATCATTTAGATGACTAGAGGGATGTCAATCTAAGTGGGAGTTTTAAAGTAATATGATTAATTGAACTTTAATTTATCGTGAACTTAGTCCTGATAGTATTTGCAATATATGTTGTAGATCATTAGCTCACGTATAGCTCCCTTGTTTTATGTTTGATATGTTCCTAGAGAAAACTAAGTTGAAAGATGTTAGTATCAATGATGTGGACTAGGTCCGTGATCCAAGGATTATCCTCATTGCTGCACACAAGAATTATGTCCTTGATGCACCGCTAGGTGACAAACCTATTGCAGGAGCAGATGCAGACGTTATGAACGTTTGGCAAGCTCGATATGATGACTACTTGTTAGTTTAGTGCACCATGCTTTACGGCTTAAAACTGGGACTTCAAAAACATTTTGAACGCCATGGAGCATATGAGATGTTCCAAGAGTTAAAATTAGTATTTCAAACTCATGCCCGTGTCGAGAGGTATGAGACCTCTGACAGTACTTTGCCTACAAGATGGAGGAGAATAGCTCAGCCAATGAGCATGTGCTCAGATTGTTTGGGTACTACAATTGCTTGAATCAAGTGGGAGTTAATCTTCCAGATAAGATAGTGTTTGACAAAGCTCTCTAATCACTATCACCAAGTTACTAGAACTTCATGATGAACTATAATATGCAAGGGATGATGAAAACGATTCCCAAGCTCTTCGCGACACTGAAATCGGCGAAGGTAGAAATCAAGAAATAACATCAAGTGTTGATGGTTAACAAGACCACTAGTTTCAAGAAAAAGGAGAGGGAAAGAAATGGAACTTCAAAAAGAATAGCAAGCAAGTTGCCCCTCCCGCGAAGAAGCCCAAAGCTAAATCCAAGCCTGAAACTGAGTGCTTCTACTGCAAAGGAAATGGTCACTGAAAGCGGAACTGCCCCAAAAAACTTGGCGGATAAGAAATATGGCAAAGTGAACAAAGGTATATTTGATATACATGTTATTGATGTGTACTTTACTAGTGTTCATAGTAGCCCCTGAGTATTTGATACCGGTTCAGTTGCTATGATTAGTAACTCGAAGTAGGAGTTACAAAATGAACAGAGACTAGTTGAGGGTGAAGTGACGATGTGTGTTGGAAGAGATTCCAAGGTTGATAAGATCACCATCGCATACTCTTTCTACCTTCAGGATTAGTGTTGAACCTAAATAAATGTTATTTGGTGTTTGCATTGAGCATGAATATGATTGGATCATGTTTATTGCAGTACGGTTATTCATTTAAGTCAGAGTTGTTCTGCTTACATGAATAAAAACTTCTATGGTCATACACCCAATATAAATGGTTTATTGAATCTCGATAGTAGTGATGCACATATTCATAATATTGATGCCAAAAGATGCAAAATTGATAATGATAGTGCAACATACTTGTGGCACTGCCGTTTAGGTCATATTGGTGTAAGAAAATCCATGCAAATGGGCTGTTGGAATCACTTGATTATGAATCATTTGATACTTGCGAACCATGCCTCATGGGCAAGATGACTAAAACTCTGCTCTTCGGAACAATGGAGCGAGCCACTGACTTATTGGAAATAATATATACCGATGTATGCGGTCCGATGAGTGTTGAGGCTCGCGGTGGGTATCGTTATTTTCTAACCTTCACAGATGATTTGAGCAGATATGGGTATATCTACTTGATGAAACACAAGTCTGAAGCATTTGAAAAGTTCAAAGAATTTCAGAGTGAAGTGAAGAATCATCGTAACAAGAAGATAATGGTTCTATGATCTGACCGCGGAGGCGAATATTTGAGTTATGAGTTTGACCTTCATTTAAAACAATGTGGAATAGTTTCACAACTCATGCCACCTGGAACACCACAGTATAATGGTGTGCCCGAACGTCGTAACAGTACTTTATTAGATATGGTGCGATCTATGATGTCTCCCTACCGATTTACCACTATCGTTTTGGGGTTATCATTAGAGACAGCAGAATTCACGTTAAATAGGGCACCGTCTAAATCTGTTGAGATGACACCGTATGAACTATGATTTAGTAAGAAACCTAAGCTGTCGTTTCTTAAAGTTTGAGGCTATGATGCTTATGTGAAAAAGCTTCAACCTGATAAGCTCAAACCCAAATCGGAGAAATGCGTCTTCATAGGATACCCAAAGGAAACTATTGGGTACACCTTCTATCACAGATCCGAAGGCAAGGTATTCGCTGCTAAGAATGGATCCTTTCTAGATAAGGAGTTTCTCTCAAAAGAAGTGAGCGGAAGGAAAGTAGAACTTGATGAGGTAGTTGTACCTTCTCTCGAATTGGAAAATGGTTCAACACAGAAATCAGTTCCAGTGGTGCCTATACCAATTAGTGAGGAAGCTAATGATGATGATCATGAAACTTCAGATCAAGTTACTACCAAACCTCGTAGGTCAACTAGAGCACGTTCCACACCAGAGTAGTACGATAATCCTGTTCTGGAAGTCATGTTACTAGACCATGACGAACCTACGAACTATGAGGAAGCGATGTGATATGTCCATTTTGCATCATGTTTTCTTATTATTATTTATAATGTTTTTATCCATAATATTGCTTTTTGGAGTAATTCTAATGCCTTTTCTCTCATAATATGCAAGGTATACACAAAGAGGGAGAATTCCGACAACTGGAAATCTGGACCT
Organism: Aegilops umbellulata; assembly: GCA_032464435.1. NCBI lineage: Eukaryota > Viridiplantae > Streptophyta > Magnoliopsida > Poales > Poaceae > Aegilops > Aegilops umbellulata. The sequence goes on from CP136060.1 coordinate 297,587,652, forward strand.
GAAAAAGCTACGTCAGGCTACCTATTCTGCACAACTCCAAATGAGCTGAAAATTCAGGGAGATTTTTTTATGGAATATATAAGAATTATTGGAGCAAATAACTACCAGAGGGGGCCCACCAGGTGGGCACAACCCACTGGGCGCGCCAGGGCCCCCAAGCGCCCCCTAGAGGGTTGTGCCCTCCTCGGCCCACCTCCGATGCCCATCTTCTGGCATATAGGTCATTTTGACCTAAAAAATGAGGAGAGGACTTTCGGGATGAAGCGCCGCCGCCTCGAGGTGGAACTTGGGCAGGAGCACTTTTGCCCTCTGGCGAAGCAATTCCACCGGGGGAACTTCCCTCCCGAAGGGGGAAATCATCGTCCTCATCAGCACCAACAACTCTCCCATCTTGGGGAGGGCAATCTCCATAAACATCTTCAACAACACCATCTCCTCTCAAACCCTAGTTCATCTCTTGTTTTCAATCTTGTTACCAAAACTATAGATTGGTGCTTGTGGGTGACTAGTAGTGTTGATTACATCTTGTAGTTGATTACTATATGGTTTATTTCGTGGAAGATTATTTGTTCAGATCCAATATGATATTTAATACTCCTCTGATCATGAGCATGTTTATCATTTTTGAGTAGTTACTTTTGTTCTTGAGGTCACGGGAGAAATCATGTTGCAAGTAATCATGTGAACTTGATATGTGTTCGATATTTTGATAGTATGTATGTTGTGATTCCCTTAGTGGTGTCATGTGAACGTCGACTACATGACACTTCACCATATTTCGGCCTAAGGGAATGCATTGTGGAGTAGCAATTAGATGGTGGGTTGCGAGAGTGACAGAAACTTAAACCCCAGTTTATGCGCTATTCTGTAAGGGGCCGATTGGATCCAAAAGTTTAATGCTATGGTTAGAATTTATTCTTAATACTTTTCTCGTAGTTGCGAATGCTTGCGGGAGGGTTAATCATAAGTAGGAGGTATGTTCAAGTAAGAACAACACCTAAGCACCGGTCCACCCACATATCAAATTATCAAAGTAGCAAACACAAATCGAACCAACATGATGAAAGTAACTAGATGAAATTCCCGTGTACCAACAAGAACGCTTTGCTTATCATAAGAGACCGTTTTGGCTTGTCCTTTGGCTCAAAAGGATTGGGCTACCTTGCTGCACTTTTGCTACTACTATCGTTACTTGCTCGTTACAAATTATCTTGCTATCAAACTACTCTGTTACTTACAATTTAAGCACTTGCAGACATTACCTTAATGAAAACTACTTGTCATTTCCTTCTGCTCCTTGTTGGGTTCGACACTCTTACTTATCGAAAAGAGCTACAATTGATCCCCTTTACTTGTGGGTTATCAAGGCTATTTTTTGGCGCCGTTGCCGGGGAGTGAATCACCTTTGGTAAGGAAACATTTATATAGTGTGCTGAAATTTACTTTTACTTGTTACTATGGAAAACAATCCTTTGAGGGGTTTGTTCGGGGTATCTTCACCTCGTCCGGAACCACAATTATCTACCCCTCAACCTACTGCACCTACTGAAAATAATATGAAATTCCTTCGGGTATGATAGAACAATTGCTAGCTAATCCTTATGCAGGAGATGGAACCGAACATCCTGATATGCACTTGATATATGTGGAACAAATTTGTGGATTGTTTAAGCTTGCAGGTCTACCGAGGGATCAAGTTATGAAAAAGTTTTTCCCTTTATCTTTGAAGGGAAAAGCATTGGCATGGTATAGGCTATGCGATGATATTGGATCATGGAATTGGAATCGTTTGAAATTGGAGTTCACCAAAAAAAATATCCTATGCATCTAGTTCATCGTGATCGGAATTATATATATAATTTTTGGCCTCGTGAAGGAGAAAGTATCGCTCTAGCTTGGGGGAGGCTTAACTCAATGTTATATTCATGCCCCAATCATGAGCTCTCAATTGAAATTATTATCCAGAATTTTTATGCTCGGCTTTCTCGTAATGATCAAACCATGCTTGACACATCTTGTGCTGGTTCTTTTATGAAGAAGACTATTGAATTCTGGTGGGATGTTTTCGAAAGAATTAAACGCAACCCTGAAGATTGGGAACTCGACGAAGGTAAAGAGTCAGGTAATAAAATTAAGTATGATTGTGTTAAATCTTTTATGGATACCGATGCTTTTCAAAAGTTTAGCACTAAATATGGACTTGACTCTGAGATAGTAGCCTCCTTTTGTGAATCATTTGCTACTCATGTTGAACTCCCTAAAGAGAAGTGGTTTAAATATCACCCACCTATTAAAGAAGAAATTAAAGAACCAGTACCAGTTTGTCGGTCCAACAAACCCTGGGTCTGTTGACCAACTGTGCACAGGCACAAGATCAAGATTGAAGCACCAGCTTAAGTCAGAGATTGGAGAACCAAGAGATTTGAAGAACCAACATGCAGCCTAGAGGGACCAAGATCGAGCCTAAGGAACAAGATATCAGCAAGAGAAGGGCCTCATTTGCCGGGCAGGCGAGCCTGGCAAGGGGTAAGGCCACCACCAAGAGTAAGCAATCAAGACTCCCCAGCAGAGCCTGCCGGGGCTCGCGGGGGCAGAACCACCCCACCAACCAGTCAAACACAACTCACATCGTCGATCAGTGTGGTGTTAAGCCGCAAGGTGATTAAGTGGCAACCATTTGCCACATGGTAGCCATTTCGTACAGAAGAAACCAAAGATGACACTCGTCCTGCGACATGTCAAGAGAATAGGTGCGGAGCTGGCAAGATAGCTCGGCAGGCCTTGTCGGGCGACCAGTGATGTGACACTAAGCGGCGCATTAAATGCATCCTCTCAGCCCGCAGAGTTAGTATGATAGCACTGTTCGCTATCATATCAGTGGGTAATGACCACTTTGCCACTGTGGTGACCCCTTAATCTATAAAAGGAGTCCCATGGCACTCGTAGGAGGGGCTGGAAAGTTGATGAACCCAAGCCACCATACACGCGTAGTCGCTGTGGCCCCTAGGAAAACCCTACCGGGCAAGTGTACTACACGTCACCACACTCATTCCACCATCAATCCACCAAAGCAGGAGTAGGGTCTTACGCCTCGCGGCAGCCCGAACCTGGGTAAATTGCTTGTGTGCTCTCTGCCATGCTGCCGCACGCTGATCTGCTCTTTCTGCAACGCGATGTCCCCCGCTGAACCAGCTAGGGGCCACCCGATCCCATAGGTGGTCGTGGATATCCCGCGACATCTTTGGAGCGCCAGGTGGGGGGAGCGCTTGCGCGAATGTAACATCCCAAACTTTCAATTTGGAATGTTATACATTAGATCATCATGCATATCATATTTATTTTGCTTTTGGTTTTGATCCTAGAAAATCCTAAGCAACTCAAGGACCCACGGAGAGAGTTGGGGATTTCGTTATTTTCATATTTGAGTTTTCTCAAATTTTGAAAATAGGATCACGTGATTTTATTTATTTTATCGTCAATTATTTCTATTACAAAAATATGAGAGAGGGAATAAAATGACTTTCCCAAAATATAGAAATATTGAGGATTTAATAAGAAAATCAAATAAGATTTATTTCAGAGTTTTTCGGTATTTTTAATTGAATTTAGGAAAAATACGCGTTTTTCAAAATTGTATTTTGGGCCCAAATAATTGTCCACTTTATCGGGCTCGATTTTAGAAACCCGGGAAAATTTATTTCACGATTTTTGGAGTCAGTTTGGTACTCTTTTTCATTTTTTTTCCGAGCGTAATTATTAAAAAAAACAGAACCGACCTTGGGCCGTACCCGATCGGGACTCCGCCCGGGGGGCGCCTTTATATACCGAGCGCCCGAGCCCCAGAGCACCCGAGCCCGCCGCCGCCGCCGGAGCCACCGCAGCCGAGGTTCGCCGCCGCCTCGAATTCTGTGCCAAAAAGTTATTTTTTAAAAAAATATATATTTTCGTCGAAATTATTTTCGATTTATTATTATTATTATTTTATTATTTTAATTATTTTTTTAAAATTATTTTCGGATTAAGTTAATTAACGATTAATCTGTTCGTCGTTTTTCTTTTTCGTCGGATTTTCCGCGGTTATTTTTTGATCGCGGTTTCCGATCCGATTTTCGTTTTAGTATAACTTTTCGCTCGTTTATCGGAATCAGGCGATTCAAGCGCCTGGAGTTTCGTCTCAAAACCCTCTTTCCGAATAATCAATTTAAACAAGTTTTTGCTACTGTAAAATTTGACTTAGATCCAGATTACTAGAACGAAGTTGATTTCTTTCGCCGTTTGATTTTCTTTGCTTTGTTCGATTTGATTCTTTTTGCAAACCGGAGTTCTTAAGTTGAACTTTCTGGTTAGATCTTCTATTTGAGTTTTACCTGTGCATTAGATGAGTACTTATTGTATGCTTGTTTGTTTGTCTGCGATAGAATACCCGAAGTGCGCCGCCTGTTACTTCGAATCTCTAGGTTTCGCGGATCATCAGCAAGGCAAGTAACACTTTGATCATACTTTTCTACTACCCAGTTTTATTGCATTAGATCAATCCTCAAACACTGCATGATTAGGATCTAATCAAATTGTGGGATGGGAAGTAGATGAGGTAGTACCTATTACCTGTTTTATTATGAAACCCTTGGGAGTTACTCTACGTTGCTTATTATGCCATGCTATGCTAGTAGACGTGGATTGGGTGAGTGATATCCATGACAGATGTGAGTTTGTTAATTTTAATGGTTTACTTAAGGTGGCAACTTAAACACATATCTGGGTGGATTGAGGCACCTGGTTTCTATCAGGACTTGCCTGTTTTTCTTTTGGACCGCCACCCAGGCTCAAAGGGATCATAAGATTATTCATGCTAGAAACTTCCGTGTGCAGCCACAAGCCATTATGGGCTCTGGCATAGTTGACTAAATCGTGCGAACTCTTACAGTGGTAGACTAGCTGATGTAGGGGTTGTAGGTTGGTACGGTCTACCCAATCGTAAGGTGCTAGCGCTTCTGAAAGACTATGTCTCGGTCATCCGTTTCTCAAACACCATGTAGTGCGAGAAACCAAACGGAGGCGATCGAGTCTTGTGGGGAAAAGTGCGCAAACCTCTGCAGAGTGTACAATCTAATCATGGTTAGTCATGTCCCCGGTTATGGACGTTTTGAGTATCTAGTACTTGGATATCATGTGAATCTCATCATGTTACTTCTAAATTAATATTGTTGGGTTATTGATGATTACTTTTAATTGGGATTGAGGATGCTGTCAACCATTCTCAATGTTTAACAACCACCATGATAGTTAAATAAATTTATTCCTTTGCAGTAGGGAAAAATTGGCTTTACGCAAAACTGTAACCATAGAGCTTTTCCACCAGCCATATATGCATGTAGTATAGGCTTATCATTCATTATTCTCTATGTGTTACATTGCCAGCATATTCCATGTGCTGACCCGTTTTTGGGCTGCAACGTTTCATGTTGCAGACTTTTTCGACGACGAGTAAGGTGCCTTTTAGGTCGTGGTTCTATACTCAGTGATGCCGTTGGAGTTGATGGACTCACTTATCTTCCAAGCCTTCAGCTGTTATCGATATTAGATGGCCTTAAGCCATATTTATTGTAATAAGTTCTCTTTGAGACATCGATGTAATAAGTGTGTGATTGCTACTCTGTTATAAATCCTTCGAAGTACTGTGTGGTGTCGGCATTACTGATCCAGGGATGACACTTGAGCACAGAGATCAGACTGTTTGAGGTCTGGTCGCTACAGAGATGGTATCAGAGCACACGCTGACTGTAGGACACGACCACTAAGCTAAAGCCCTAGTTCACTACTCTCTTCTCATTTCTGACTCCTCATCTTTTCTACTCTTTTAGGATGACGGAAGCGAGGATCAAGTTCACTCAGCCAGATGAAGATACACCTTTTGGACGACACCTAAAGGAAGTCACTAAGTATTTGAACATTGGAATACCAAGCTTCACCGGGACCTACAACGCCACTTTACCCGAAGAGGAGCGTTGGAAGATTCAAGCTATAGTTCCAGGAAGGACGTTCGCGCCAATCACGGAGCCCATAAAGTGTGTTTTCAATGCACCAACTTGGAGTCTGGGAAAGAGCATGGCAGCTCATATCACCATGGGACGCATTGGAGAAGTTTACCAAGAAGACCTCAAGGATACTATTTACCAGATTTGCGGACGCCGAGATGAACAATGGGAGATAGTTAGCACCAAGAAGGATAGATCCATTGCAGCTTTCATCCAGGAGTTAAACCGGCACATTCGACGCCAGGAGAATCAGATGTGCGCAGACATGATGGAGTTGAAGAAAGCCAAGACCAAGATTATTGAGCTAGAAGGAGAACTGAAGGCCACTCGTAAGGACTACATGGATGAGATTGTGGCTCTAGTGAGACAAAACGGCGATCTTAAGGAGAAGATTAAAGAGCTCATGGGGAATTCAGCACCCAGAAGAGAAGATGAAGATTGCAATGTTCCTGATAACTACATCATCATCGACGACACCGATTCCGAGCCTAGTGATGATGATTTTGAAGACGAAGCTGGAGCAGATATCATGGAGTCTTCATCGGAGCAGTTTTTCTAGTTGACTACCATAATAGTAGTAGTGTTCCACCATGTACATATTATAGTCCACGCACTTTTGCGATAGTTCTAGACCGATTGTATGCCTCTGTTTGATTGAATGAAGTGATTTTGTGTGCATTTGTCTCATGTGCATTTGGGTAGTGTTTTCTCTTTAGACCTCATTCTATTCTTAATTCTCATCTTTTCTAAACCCTCAGACCTAATAGTATTGGAATCTCAAGGATTGGATGTGATATTAGGCATGGATTGGTTGTCAAAGTATGAAGGGAACATTGAATGTGCCAGTAAGACAATTTTGCTTACAACGCCCAAAGGAAGAAGGATCAAGTATGTATCCCGACATGCGCCCAACAGGACACAATTAAATTCCTTATCAGGAGTTGTACAGGAGGAAGTACCAGTAGTAAAGGATTTTCCTGACGTATTTCCAAAAGAGTTGCCAGGCATGCCACCGGACAGAGACATTGAGTTTTTGATTGAGCTTTTGCCAGGCACTGGGCCAATATCGAGGAGACCGTACAGGATGCCCGCACAAGATTTTGTGGAAATTAAGAAGCAGATCAAGGAGTTACTGGAAAAAGGTTATATTCGCCCAAGTTCTTCGCCTTGGGGATCACCAGTACTTCTAGTGGAGAAGAAGGATGGATCGTTAAGGATGGTTGTTGATTATCGTGGTTCGAACGAAGTAACAATCAAGAACAAGTACCGACTACCGATGATCAAAGATCTGTTTGATCGATTGCAAGGAGCTAAAGTGTTTTCCAAGATCGATTTGCGATCAGGGTACCGTCAATTGAAAATTTGAGAGCAGGACATACCTAAGACGGCATTTACCACCAGATATGGACTATATGAGTATACCGTTATGTCATTTGGACTGACTAACGCACCTGCCTATTTCATGAACCTGATGAACAAAGTGTTTATGGAGTTTTTGGATAAGTTCGTCGTGGTTTTCATCGATGATATTCTGGTATTTTCAAAGAATGAAGAGGAGCATAAAGAACATTTGCGATTGGTACTGGAGAAGCTCAGGGAACATCAGTTATATGCCAAGTTCAGCATGTGTGAGTTTTGGTTGAAGGAAGTAGGATTCCTCGGACATGTTATATCCGGAGAAGGTATAGCAGTTGATCCCACAAAGGTTATCACTGTGACCAATTGGGAAGCACCAACAACAGTTGGAGAGATCCGGAGTTTTCTTGGACTCATAGGATACTACCGGAGATTTATTGAAAACTTCTCAAAGATTGCAAAGCCTATGACGGAGTTGCTGAAGAAGGATACTAAGTTCAAATGGACTAAGGAGTGTGAGGCTAGTTTCCAGGAATTGAAGAAACGTTTGGTTACCTCACTAGTGTTAGTTTTGTCAGATCAAACCAAGGATTATGAGCTGTATTGCGACGCTTCACGTCGAGGACTTGGAGTAGTGCTTATGCAGGAGGGAAGAGTTGTTTCGTATGCTTCACGACAACTGAAGCCTCATGAATTGAATTATGCCACGCATGATTTGGAGTTAGTAGCCGTAGTGCATGCATTGAAGACATGGAGACATTTCCTCATTGGAAATCCTTGTGAGGTGTACACGGATCACAAGAGTTTGAAGTACATTTTCACGAAGAAGGAGTTGAACCTCAGAAAAAGGAGATGGTTGGAGCTCATCAAGGATTATGATATGAGATTGCATTACCATCCCGGAAAAGCTAATGTAGTAGCTGACGCATTGAGCCGTAAGAGCCATGTCAATACATTGATGACGGGAGAAATACAAAAGGAGTTAGCAGAAGATCTTCGTGAGCTATGTTTGGAGATAGTTCCGAGAGGCTATGTAGCAGCATTGGAGGTTCAGTCAACATTGATGGATAAAATCAGAGAGGCTCAGGAATCTGACAAAGAGATTGCTTCTATAAAGGAGAAAATGAGCCAAGGAAAAGCTAAGGGATTTCGTGAGGATGAGCACGACACCCTATGGTTTGAAGACCGTGTCTATGTACCCAATGACCCGGAGATCAGGAAGTTGATTCTTCAAGAGGCACATGATTCACCCTATTCGATTCACCCAGGGAATACCAAGATGTACTTGGATCTGAAGAATATTTTCTGGTGGACCGGAATGAAGAAGGATATTGCGGAGTATGTAGCAGTTTGTGATGTATGTCAGAGAGTAAAGGTAGAGCATCAGAAGCCAGCAGGATTGTTGCAACCATTGCCGATACCCGAATGGAAGTGGGATAAGCTAGGCATGGATTTTATCACGGGATTACCAAGGACTCGTTCAGGCTATGACTCGATTTGGGTTGTAGTTGATCGATTGACGAAGGTAGCTCATTTCATCCCAGTAAAGACCACTTACACCAGTGCTAAGTTGGCAAAGATATACATGACCAGGATCGTATGTCTGCATGGAGTTCTGAGGAGTATCGTATCGGATAGAGGAACCCAGTTTACCTCAGAGTTCTGGAAGCAGTTGCATGAGACTTTGGGTACGAGGCTAGAATTCAGTACAACTTTTCATCCGCAGACAGATGGACAGACCGAGAGAGTCAATCAGATTTTGGAGGATATGCTGAGAGCTTGTGCACTAGATTACGGATCTAGTTGGGACGACAATTTGCCATATGCAGAGTTCTCTTACAATAACAGCTATCAGGCCAGTTTGAAGATGGCCCCTTTCAAAGCTTTGTACGGAAGGAGGTGCAGGACACCGTTGTCATGGGACGAAGTTGGAGACCGTCAGTTGTTTGGACCTGATTTGATTAAAGAGTCTGAACAGAAGGTGAAGTTGATTCGCGATAGGCTCAAGGTAGCCCAATCCAGGCAGAAGAGTTACGCAGATCCTAAACGCAAGGAGACAGTTTATGAAGTCGGAGACAGAGTTTATCTTCGAGTATCCCCACTTCGAGGGATTAAGCACTTTGGAGTTAAGGGAAAGTTAGCGCCACGATTTGTAGGACCATATCGAGTTTTGGAGCGTATGGGAGAAGTGGCCTACAAGTTGGAATTGCCAGAAGGATTGTCAGGAGTTCATGATGTATTCCACGTTTCTCAGTTGAAGAAGTGTCACGCGGAGATGGCTAACATACCTTGAGAGACACAGTGCCATTGGAAGCAATTCAGTTGGACAACAATTTGACCTATGAGGAGAAACTAGTTAAGATTCTCGAGTTTGCCTACCGAGTCACTCGCAGCAAGGTTATCAAGTTTTGCAAGGTTCAGTGGAGCCACCACACGGAGGATGAAGCCACCTGGGAGCGAGTGGAAGATTTGCTCAAAGACCATCCTCACCTATTTTCTAGCCAACCCGAATCTCGAGGGCGAGATTCATCTTAAGGGGGGTAGGTTTGTAACATCCCAAATTTTCAATTTGGAATGTTATATATTAGATCATCATGCATATCATATTTATTTTGCTTTTGGTTTTGATCCTAGAAAATCCTAAGCAACTCAAGGACCCACGGAGAGAGTTGGGGATTTCGTTATTTTCATATTTGAGTTTTCTCAAATTTTGAAAATAGGATCACGTGATTTTATTTATTTTATCGTCAATTATTTCTATTACAAAAATATGGGAGAGGGAATAAAATGACTTTCCCAAAATATAGAAATATTGAGGATTTAATAAGAAAATCAAATAAGATTTATTTCGGAGTTTTTCGGTATTTTTAATTGAATTTAGGAAAATACGCGTTCTTCAAAATTGTATTTTGGGCCCAAATAAATGTCCACTTTATGGGGCTCGATTTTAGAAACCCGGTAAAATTTATTTCACGATTTTTGGAGTCCATTTGGTATTCTTTTTCAACTTTTTCCGAGCGTAATTATTAAAAAAACGGAACCGACCTTGGGCCGTACCCGAGCGGGACTCCGCCTGGGGGGCGCCTTTATATACCGAGCGCCCGAGCCCCAGAGCACCCCAGCCCACCCGAGCCCGCCGCCGCCGCCGCCGGAGCCGCCGCCGCCGCCGAGGTTCGCCGCCGCCTCGACTTCCGTGCCAAAAAATTATTTTTTTAAAAAAAAATATTTTTTCGTCGAAATTATTTTTGATTTATTATTATTATTATTTTAATTATTTTTCTAAAATTATTTTCGGATTAAGTTAATTAACGATTAATCTGTTCGTCGTTTTTCTTTTTCGTCGGATTTTCCGCGGTTATTTTCTGATCGCGGTTTCCGATCCGATTTTCGTTTTAGTATAAATTTTCGCTCGTTTATCGGAATCAGGCGATTCAAGCGCCTGGAGTTTCGTCTCGAAACCCTCTTTCCGAATAATCAATTTAAACAAGTTTTTGCTACTGTAAAATTTGACTTAGATCCAGATTACTAGAACGAAGTTGATTTCTTTCGCCGTTTGATTTTCTTTGCTTTGTTCGATTTGATTCTTTTTGCAAACCGGAGTTCTTAAGTTGAACTTTCTGGTTAGATCTTCTATTTGAGTTTTACCTGTGCATTAGATGAGTACTTATTGTATGCTTGTTTGTTTGTCTGCGATAGAATACCCGGAGTGCGCCGCCTGTTACTTCGAATCTCTAGGTTTCGCGGATCATCAGCAAGGCAAGTAACACTTTGATCATACTTTTCTACTACCCAGTTTTATTGCATTAGATCAATCCTCAAACACTGCATGATTAGGATCTAATCAAATTGTGGGATGGAAAGTAGATGAGGTAGTACCTATTACCTGTTTTATTATGAAACCCTTGGGAGTTACTCTACGTTGCTTATTATGCCATGCTATGCTAGTAGACGTGGATTGGGTGAGTGATATCCATGACAGATGTGAGTTTGTTAATTTTAATGGTTTACTTAAGGTGGCAACTTAAACACACATCTGGGTGGATTAAGGCACCTGGTTTCTATCAGGACTTGCCTGTTTTTCTTTTGGACCGCCACCCAGGCTCAAAGGGATCATAAGATTATTCATGCTAGAAACTTCCGTGTGCAGCCACAAGCCATTATGGGCTCTGGCATAGTTGACTAAGTCGTGCGAACTCTTACAGTGGTAGACTAGCTGATGTAGGGGTTGTAGGTTGGTACGGTCTACCCGATCGTAAGGTGCTAGCGCTTCTGAAAGACTATGTCTCGGTCATCCGTTTCTCAAACACCATGTAGTGCGAGAAACCAAACGGAGGCGATCGAGTCTTGTGGGGAAAAGTGCGCAAACCTCTGCAGAGTGTACAATCTAATCATGGTTAGTCGTGTCCCCGGTTATGGACGTTTTGAGTATCTAGTACTTGGATATCATGTGAATCTCATCATGTTACTTCTAAATTAATATTGTTGGGTTATTGATGATTACTTTTAATTGGGATTGAGGATGCTGTCAACCATTCTCAATGTTTAACAACCACCATGATAGTTAAATAAATTTATTCCTTTGTAGTAGGGAAAAATTGGCTTTACGCAAAACTGTAACCATAGAGCTTTTCCACCAGCCATATATGCATGTAGTATAGGCTTATCATTCATTATTCTCTATGTGTTACATTGCCAGCATATTCCATGTGCTGACCCGTTTTCGGGCTGCAACGTTTCATGTTGCAGACTTTTCGGACGACGAGTAAGGTGCCTTTTAGGTCGTGGTTCTATACTCAGTGATGCCATTGGAGTTGATGGACTCACTTATCTTCCAAGCCTTCCGCTGTTATCGATATTAGATGGCCTTAAGCCATATTTATTGTAATAAGTTCTCTTTGAGACATCGATGTAATAAGTGTGTGATTGCTACTCTGCTATAAATCCTTTGAAGTACTGTGTGGTGTCAGCATTACTTGTCCAGGGATGACACTTGAGCACAGAGATCAGACTGTTTGAGGTCTGGTCGCTACAGCGAACCTGAAAGCGTGCGCAGCGCGTCATCTTCATCGCCATCTTCATCTTCGACGATGCCATCAACCATGGCGCCTAAGAAGAAGAAGTCCGGCCCTTCGTCCCATCCGCCCTCCTCGAAGGCTCCGCCGCCTGCGGCCTCTAGTGCCTCGGAGGATGCGGGGGCAAGCTAGGACGTGAACGCTGCTAGGGGCGTGGTTGGAGCAGGTGGCGCCATCGCCACTCCCCCTGCGACCGACACGGGGGCTGAAGACGTCGGAGGAGGACAGTATCAGCAACGCCTTGGCGGTCATGCTCCACAACTTGCGGGCGAGGGGGTCACTCCGTTTGCACTCTCTCCCCCACCAACGAGCACAGCCTCAACAACGGCGCTCGGTCCAGGGTGAACCATCGCCCTCCGGCCGCCCCCACCGCGGGAACGACCTCGATCAACGTGCCTCCTCCCGGACGAGTTGACCAGACCGCTGCACTTGATGGAGGCGCTGACCCTCGAGCACTACCGTCGCGCGACCCTGCTACCCAGGTGGTCGTCCCACAGCTACAAGGGTGCGGCACCCCCGCCATCGCCGCCGCTGGCACCATCAAGAGTCGGGCTACGGTGTGGTCGACGTCATCAACATCTATGCCAAGCACAGCCACAGAGGCTATGGCTCGAGCTCAGTTGCTACTGAGGTTTCCGCCAGCAGCCGAGCAGATGGACGAATGCCGTGCCACTATCCAAAACCTGCTCGGTTTCGCCGAGGCTGGGGGCTCACGGCGAGCTGACCCGCCGCGATCGCCCTAAGCGATAGCAACCACCCATACTGCTGGCCGAACGGAGGGGGCTGTCCCCACCGTGCAGTCCCCACCACGACAGCCGACGCGGGCGCAGCTGAATCAGGACCCCGACGACATCTCGATGGCCTCTTCGGACCCACGAGCACGTCCAGGCCAACGTCGAGCACCGGCGGATAGGCGGTGGGGAGACGCGTGCGTCGTCATGGATCGGCGCCACGACGACCTCCACCAGACCGACGGGTGCGGCGGCCTCAACGTCGACGAGCCTGCGCTCGGTGTTGGCAGGTGCCTACCTTTCGAGGTCGGCTGCCCTGCCTTTACACGAGAGCCGCGGCAAGTCCGTTGGCCATCCATTCGCACGTTCAAGCCAGAGATACCTGAGAAATACGATGGGAGGCTGAACCCAGAGTTCCTGAGCATCTACACCATCGCTGTTCAGGCTGCCGGGGAAAGAGACGAGAAGATGTTCGCCAACTAATTCCCTTTGGCCCTCAAGTCCAATGTGAGGTCTTGGCTGATGCACCTGCCGGAGAACTCCATTTCGTCATGGACAGATATGTGCCACGAGTTCATCGGTGCCTTCACCGGTGGCCACCAAGAGCCCGACAGGCCCAGCGACCTGCAACTTCTTCAGCAGAAGGAAGGAGAAACCCTCCGTAAGTATTTACAGAGATTCAGTAAAGTTCATAGAAATATTCCAAATATCCATCTGGTAGCCGTTATAGCAACCTTCCAGTCCAATGTGCACAACCGTCACATTCGTTCTAAGATGGATGTGCGGTTGCCCAAGACTATGAAGGAGCTATACACACTGGTGGATAAGTGTGCTCGGATGGAGGAAGGAAGGAAGTTGCCCGGAGAGGAGGATTGCATCAATGTTGATTCAGAGGATGAAGATGAATCAACCAGCTAGAGAAAGGGCAAGAAGCGCAGTAAGAAGCCAAGAGATAAGGCAGTGATGATTGTAGAAGGTTCGGGCACACCTAGTACTGGGAAGAATGAAGGAAATATGCCCTAGAGGCAATAATAAAGTTATTATTTATTTCCTTATTTCATGATAACTGTTTATTATTCATGCTAGAATTGTATTAAACAGAAACATGATACATGTGTGAATACATAGACAAACAGAGTGTCACTAGTATGCCTCCACTTGACTAGCTCGTGAATCAAAGATGGTTAAGTTTCCTACCCATAGACATGAGTTGCCATTTGATTAACGGGATCACATCATTAGGAGAATGATGTGATTGACTTAACCCATTCTGATAGCTTAGCACTTGATCGTTTAGTATGTTGCTATTGCTTTCTTCATGACTTGTACATGTTCCTGTGACTATGAGATTATGCAACTCCCGTTTACCGGAGGAACACTTTGTGTGCTACCAAATGTTCCAACGTAATTGGGTGATTATAAATGTGCTCTATAGGTGTCTCCGAAGGTACTTGTTGAGTTGGCGTATTTCAAGATTAGGATTTGTCACTCCGATTGTCGGAGAGGTATCTCTGGGCCCACTCGGTAATACACATCACTATAAGCCTTGCAAGCATTGTAACTAATGAGTTAGTTGTGGGATGATGTATTACGGAACGGGTAAAGAGACTTGCCGGTAACGAGATTAAACTAGGTATTGCGTAGTTGGTATATGTACGGTATAGACCTTTATTTGTGAATAGCTAGTTCAGTTACAAGGGTGTATACAAAGGTATGCTTATAGGTTGAAAAAGCCTGTAGAGATAGCCTAGATAGCCAAGAAGATATACGTACCGAGGATCGAATCTCGGGCAAGTAACATACTGATGACAAAGGGAACAATGTATGTTGTTATGCGGTTTGACCGATAAAGATCTTCATAGAATATGTAGGAGCCAATATGAGCATCCAGGTTCCACTATTGGTTATTGACCGGAGACGTGTTTCGGTCATGTCTACATTGTTCTCGAACCCGTAGGGTCCACACGCTTAAAGTTCTGTGACGATCGATATTATGAGTTTATGTGATTTGATGTACTGAAGGTAGTTCGGATTCCCGGATGAGATCGGGGACATGACGAGGAGTCTCGAAATGGTCGATACGTAAAGATCGATATATTGGAAGACTATATTCAGACATCGGAAAGGTTCCGAGTGATTCGGGTATTTTCGGGGGTACCGGGAGTTACGGGAATACGAGGAAAAAGCAATGGGCCTCATGGGCCAAGTGTTGGAAGAGAGGAGGCAGGGCGCGCGGCCCCCCTAGCCCAAACCGAATTGGACTAGGGAGTCGGCCCCCCTTTCCTCCTTTTCCTCCCTCTCCTTCATTCTCCTTCTCCTCCTTCCTTTCCACCTCCTAGCGCGCCCTAGGAGGGTCGGCCGACCTTCCCCCTTGCTCCTTTATATACGGGGGCAGGGGGTACCCTAGAACACACAAGTTGATATGTTGATCTCTCCCAGTCGTGTTCGGTGCCCCCCTCCACCATAATCCACCTCGATCATATCGTAGCGGTGCTTAGGCGAAGCCCTACGTCGATATCATCATTATCACCGTCATCATGCCATCGTGCTGACGAAAATCTCCAGCGAAGCTCTGCAGGATCGGAGCTCGCGGGACGTCATCGAGCTGAACGTGTGCTGAACTCGGAGGTGCCGTGCGTTCGGTACTTGGATCGGTCGGATCGTGAAGACGTACGACTACATCAACCGCATTGTGCTAACGCTTCCGCTTTCGGTCTACGAGGGTACGTGGACACACTCTCCCCTCTCGTAGCTATGTATCACCATGATCATGTGTGTGCGTAGGAATTTTTTTGAAATTACTACATTCCCCAATAGTGGCATCCGAGCCTGGTTTATGCGTAGATGTTATATGCATGAGTAGAACACAAGTGAGTTGTGGGCGATACAAGTCATACTACTTACCAGCATGTCACGCTTTGGTTCGGCGGTATGGTTGGATGAAGCGGCCCAGACCGACGTTACGCGTACGCTTTCGCGAGACTGGTTCTACCGACGTGCTTTGCACACAGGTGGCTGGTGGGTGTCAGTTTCTCCAACTTTAGGTGAATCGAGTGTGGCTACGTCCGGTCCTTGAGAAGGTTAAAACAGCACTAACTTGACAAACTATCGTTGTGGTTTTGATGCGTAGGTAAGAATGGTTCTTGCTCAGCCCGTAGCAGCCACGTAAAATTTGCAACAACAAAGTAGAGGACGTCTAACTTGTTTTTGCAGGGCATGTTGTGATGTGATATGGTAAAGACATGATGCTATATTTTGTTGTATGAGATGATCATGTTTTGTTAAAGTTATCGGCAACTGGCAGGAGCCTTATGGTTGTCTCTTTATTGCATACTATGCAAGTGCCATGTAATTGCTTTACTTTATCGCTATGCGATAGCAATAGTTGCAAAAGCAATAGCTGATGAGACGACCATGTGATGACACATTGATAAAAGATCAAGATAATGGAGATCATGGTGTCATGCCGGTAACAGTGAACATCATGACAGTACTTTGGAGATGGAGATCAAAAGCACAAGATGATGATGGCCATATCATGTCACATATTTTGATTGCATGTGATGTTTATCTTTTATACATCTTATTTTGCTTAGTTCCACGGTAGCTTTATAAGATGATCCCTTACTAAAATTTCAAGGTATAAGTGTTCTCCCTGAGTATGCACCGTTGCGAAAGTTCTTCGTGCTGAGACACCACGTGATGATCGGGTGTGATAAGCTCTACGTTCAAATACAACAGGTGCAAGGCAGTTTTGCACATGCGGAATACTCAGGTTAAACTTGACGAGCCTAGCATATGCATATATGGCCTCGGAACACTGGAGACCGAAAGGTCGAGCGTGAATCATATAGTAGATATGATCAACATAGTGATGTTCACCATTGAAAACTACTCCATCTCACGTGATGATCAGACATGGTTTAGTTGATTTGGATCACGTGATCATTTATATGACTAGAGGGATGTCTATCTAAGTGGGAGTTCTTAAGTAATATGATTAAATTGAACTTTAATTTATCATGAACTTAGTCCTGATAGTATTTGCATAACTATGTTGTAGATCAATAGCTCGCGATGTTACTCCCCGTTTATTTTGATATGTTCCTAGAGAAAAACTATGTTGAAAGATGTTTGTAGCAATGATGCAGACTTGGTCCGTGATCTGAGGATTATCCTCATTGCTGCACAGAAGAATTATGTCCTTGATGCACCGCTAGGTGACGGACCTATTGCAGGAGCATATGTAGACGTTATGAACATTTGGCAAAGCTCGGTATGATGACTACTTGATAGTTTACTGCACCATGCTTTACGGCTTAGAACCGGGACTTCAAAAATGTTTTGAACGCCATGGAGCATATAAGATGTTCCAAGAGTTGAAATTAGTATTTCATACTCATGCTCGTGTCAAGAGGTATGAGACCTCTGACAGTACTTTGCCTATAAGATGGAGGAGAATAGCTCAACCAGTGAGCATGTGCTCAGATTGTCTGGTACTACAATCGCTTGAATCAAGTGGGAGTTAATCTTCCAGATAAGATAGCGATTGATAGAATTCTCTAGTCACTATCACCAAGTTACTAGAACTTAGTGATGAACTATAATATGCAAGGGATGACGAAAGTAATTCCCAAACTCTTCGTGATGCTGAAATCGACGAAGGTAGAAATCAAGAAGAGCATCAAATGTTGATGGTTGACAAGACCACTAGTTTCAAGAAAAAGGGCAAAGGGAAGAAGGGGAACTTCAAGAAGAACGATAAGCAAGTTGCTTCTCAAGTGAAGAAGCCCAAGTCTGGACCTAAGCCTGAGACTGAGTGCTTCTACTGCAAAGGAACTGGTCACTGGAAGCGGAATTGCCCCAAGTATTTGGCGAATAAGAAGGAAGGCAAGGTGAACAAAGGTATATTTGATATACATGTTATTGATGTGTACTTTACTAGTGTTTATAGCAACCCCTTGGTATTTGATAGTTGTTCAGTTGCTAAGAGTAGTAACTTGAAACGGGAGTTGCAGAATGAACAGAGACTAGTTAAGGGTGAAGTGATGATGTGTGTTAGAAGTAGTTCCAAGAATGATATGATCATCATCGCACACTCCCTATACTTTCGGGATTAGTGTTGAACCTAAATAAATGTTATTTGGTGTTTGCGTTGAGCAAGAATATGAATTGATCATGTTTATTGCAATACAGTTATTCATTTAAGTTATAGAATAGGTGTTATTCTGTTTACATGAATAAAACCTTCTATGGTTATACACCCAATGAAAATGGTTTGTTGGATCTCGATTATAGTGATACACATATTCATAATATTGAAGCCAGAAGATGCAAAGTTAATAATGATAGTGCAACTTATTTGTGGCACTGTCGTTTATGTCATATTTGTGTAAAGCGCATGAAGAAACTCCATGCTGATGGAATTTTGGAATCACTTGATTATGAATCACTTGATGCTTGCAAACCATGCCTTATGGGCAAGATGACTAAAGACTCCGTTCTTCGGAACAGTGGAGCAAGCAACTGACTTATTGGAAATAATACATACTGATGTATGCGATTCGATGAGTGTTGAGACTCACGGCGGGTATCGTTATTTTCTAACCTTCACAGATGATTTGAGCAGATATGGGTATATCTACTTGATGAAACATAAGTCTGAAACGTTTGAAAAGTTCAAAGAATTTCAGAGTGAAGTGGAAAATCATCGTAACAAGAAAATAAAGTTTCTACGATCTGATCGTGGAGGAGAATATTTGAGTTACGAGCTTGGTCTTCATTTGAAACAATGTGGAATAGTTTCGGAACTCACGCCACCCGGAACACCACAGCATAATGGTGTGTCTGAACGTTGTAATCGTACTTTACTAGATATGGTGCAATCTATGATGTCTCTTACTGATTTACCGCTATCGTTTTGGGGTTATGAATTAGAGACAACTGCATTCACGTTAAATAGGGCACCATCTAAATCCGTTGAGACGACGCCTTATGAACTGTGGTTTGGCAAGAAACCAAAGTTGTCGTTTCTTAAAATTTGGGGTTGCGATGCTTATGTGAAAAGGTTTCATCCTGAAAAGCTCAAACCCAAATCGGAGAAATGTGTCTTCATAGGATACCCAAAAGTTACTGTTGGGTACACCTTCTATCACAGATCTGAAGGCAAGATATTCATTGCTAAGAATGGATCCTTTCTAGAGAAGGAGTTTCTCTCGAAAGAAGTGAGTGGGAGGAAAGTAGAACTTGATAAGGTAATTGTACCTTCTCCCATATTGGAAAGTAGTTCATCACTGAAATCAGTTCCAGTGATGCTTACACCAATTAGTGAGGAAGTTAATGATGATGATCATGAAGCTTCGGATCAAGTTACTACCGAACCTCATAGGTCAACCAGAGTACGTTCCGCACCAGAGTGGTACGGTAATCCTGTTCTGGAGGTCATGTTACTTAACCATGACGAACCTATGAACTATGAGGAAGCGATGATGAGCCCAGATTCCGCGAAATGGCTTGAGGCCATGAAATCTGAGATGAGATCCATGTATGAGAACAAAGTGTGGACTTTGGTTGACTTGCCCGATGATCGGCAACCATAGAAAATAAATGGATCTTCAAGAGGAAGACGGACATTGATAGTAGCGTTACTATCTACAAAACTAGACTTGTCAAAAAAGGTTTTTGACAAAGTTCAAGGTGTTGACTACGATGGGATTTTCTCACTCGTAGCGATGCTTAAGTCTGTCCGAATCATGTTAGCAAATTGCCACATTTTATGAAATCTGGCAAATGGATGTAAAGACTGCATTCCTGAATGGATTTCTGGAAGAAGAGTTGTATATGATGCAACCTGAAGGTTTTATCGATCCAAAGGATGCTAACAAAGTGTGCAAGCTCCAGTGATCCATCTATGGACTGGTGCAAGCATCTCGGAGTTGGAATATACGCTTTGATGAGTTGATCAAAGCATATAGTTTTATACAGACTTGCGGTGAAGCCTATATTTACAAGAAAGTGAGTGGGTGCACTACAACATTTCTGATAAGTATATGTGAATGACATATTGTTGATCGGAAATAATGTAGAATTTTCTGGAAAGCATAAATGAGTATTTGAAAGGAGTTTTTTCAAATAAAGACCTCGGTGAAGCTGCTTACATATTGAGCATCAAGATGTATAGAGATAGATCAAGACACTTGATAAGGTTTTTCAATGAGTACATACCTTGACAAGATTTTGAAGTAGTTCAAAATGGAACAGTTAAAGAAAGAGTTCTTGCCTATGTTACAAGGTGTGAAATTGAGTAAAACTCAAAGCCCGACCATGGCAGAAGATAGAAAGAGAATGAAAGTCATTCCCTATGCCTCAGTAATAGGTTCTATAAAGTATGCCATGCTGTGTACCAGATCTATTGTATACCCTACACTGAGTTTAGCAAGGGAGTACAATAGTGATCTAGGAGTAGATCACGAGACAGCGGTAAAAATTATCCTTAGTGGAATAAGGATATCTTTCTCGATTATGGAGGTGACAAAAGGTTCGTCGTAAAGGGTTAACATTGATGCAAGTTTTGACACTGATCCAGATGACTCTAAGTCTCAATGTAGATACATATTGAAAGTGGGAGCAATTAGCTAGAGTAGCTCCGTGCAGAGCATTGTTGACATAGAAATTTGCAAAATACATACGGATCTGAATGTGGCAGACCCATTGACTAAACTTCTCTCACAAGCAAAACATGATCACACCTTAGTACTCTTCGGGTGTTAATCACATAGCGATGTGAACTAGACTATTGACTCTAGTAAACCCTTTGGGTGTTGGTCACATGACAATGTGAACTATGGGTGTTAATCACATGGTGATGTGAACTATTGGTGTTAAATCACATGGTGATGTGAACTAGATTATTGACTCTAGTGCAAGTGGGAGACTGAAGGAAATATGCCCTAGAGGCAATAATAAAGTTATTATTTATTTCCTTATTTCATGATAGATGTTTATTATTCATGCTAGAATTGTATTAAACGGAAACATGATACATGTGTGAATACATAGACAAACAGAGTGTCACTAGTATGCCTCCACTTGACTAGCTCGTGAATCAAAGATGGTTAAGTTTCCTAGCCATAGACATGAGTTGTCATTTGATTAACGGGATCACATCATTAGGAGAATGATGTGATTGACTTGGCCCATTCCGTTAGCTTAGCACTTGATCGTTTAGTATGTTGCTATTGCTTTCTTCATGACTTATACATGTTCCTATGACTATGAGATTATGCAACTCCCATTTACCGGAGGAACACTTTGTGTGCTACCAAACGTCACAACGTACCTGGGTGATTATAAAGGTGCTCTACAGGTGTCTCTGAAGGTACTTGTTGAGTTGGCGTATTTCGAGATTAGGATTTGTCACTCCGATTGTCAGAGAGGTATCTCTGGGCCCACTCGGTAATACACATCACTATAAGCCTTGCAATCAATGTAACTAATGAGTTAGTTCAGGGATGATGTATTACGGAACGAGTAAAGAGACTTGCCGGTAATGAGATTGAACTAGGTATTCAGATACCGACGATCGAATCTCGGGCAAGTAACATACCGATGACAAAGGGAACAACGTATGTTGTTATGCGGTTTGACCGATAAAGATCTTCGTAGAATATGTAGGAGCCAATATGAGCATCTAGGTTCCGCTATTGGTTATTGACCGGAGATGTGTCTCGGTCATGTCTACATTGTTCTCGAACCCGTAGGGTCCGCACGCTTAAAGTTCCATGATGATCGGTATTATGAGTTTATGTGATTTGATGTACCGAAGGTAGTTCGGAGTCCCGGATGAGATCGGGGACATGATGAGGAGTCTCGAAATGGTCGAAACGTAAAGATCGATATATTGTACAACTATATTCGGAAATTGGAAAGGTTCCGAGTGATTCAGGTATTTTCGAGGGTACCGAGGAGTTACGGGAATACGAGGAAGAAGCAATGGGCCTCATGGGCCAAGTGGTCTAAGAGAGGAGGCAGGGCGCGCGGTCCCCCTAGCCCAAACCGAATTGGACTAGGGGGCCGGCCCCCCTTTCCTCCTTTTCCTCCCTCTCCTTCCTTCTCCTTCTCCTCCTTCCTTTCCACCTCCTAGTAGGAGTAGGAAAGAGGAGTCCTCCTCCTACTAGGAGGAGGACTCCTCCTCCTGGCGCGCCCTAGGAGGGCCGACCGGCCTTCCCCCTTGCTCCTTTATATACGGGGGTAGGGAGCACCCTGTAACACACAAGTTGATCTGTTGATCTCTCGCACCCGTGTGCGGTGCCCGCCTCCATCATAATCCACCTCGATCATACCGTAGCGGTGCTTAGGCGAAGCCCTGCATCGATATCATCATCATCACCGTCATCACGCCGTCATGCTGACGAAACTCTTCGGCGAAGCTCTACTGGATTAGAGCTCGCGGGACGTCATCGAGCTGAACGTGTGCTGAACTCGGAGGTGTCGTGCGTTCGGTACTTGGATCGGTCGGATCGTGAAGACGTAAGACTACATCAACCGCGTTGTGCTAACGCTCCCCCTTTCGGTCTATGAGGGTACATGGACACACTCTCCCCTCTCGTTGCTATGCATCACCATGATCTTGTGTGTGCGTAGGAATTTTTTTGAAATTACTATGTTCCCCAACAAAGAAGGCCAAGGCTGAGGCCCCCGGCAAGGAAGCTGGCACGTGCGCTGTCTGCCGGGAAGCCGCTGCCGCAGAAAAAGTTGGGAAAGGTGATGGGCCGTACTGCAAGATCCACCGGACCAAAGGCCACGACCTTCAGGAGTGTTATTAGGTTGAGCAGCTTGTCAAGAAACAGAGGGCAGAGTATGATAAGCGTGATAAGGAAAAGGTTCAGAATGCTACTTGCGGTAAGGCCGAGGTGGTGAAGCAAATCGTCCCGGCAAACCCTTTTGGAACCAAGGAAAACCCGCCAAGGGCCAAGAGAAGGAAATCTGTGATGATGTAAGTGATGAGGGGAATGAAGAGGAAACCAGTGAGCATGAATTTCAGAAGGCCGCTGACGCCCTATGCATTGATGGAGGTGCATCTTTGCACACCTCTCATCGCTAACTCAAGCGATGGGCACGAGAGGTCAATGATGTGAAACCAGCGCCAGAGGCCCGTAAGCCGCTCAAGTGGTCCCGCACGCCCATCATCTTTGATGAGGAGGATCACCCTGGCCGCACCACAGCGGTAGGGTGTTTGCCATTGTTGGTCTCCCCAACAATTCGCAACCTCAAGGTCACAAAGATGTTAGTGGATGGCGGGGTCGGGTTGAATCTGATTTCCCCGGCAGTCATCAACAAGCTTCAGATAAGAGAAGAAGAGCTAGAAGTCACTGACATGTTTCAAGGAGTCAATCCCAGCAGGAGCCATCCCAAGAGAAATATTATGTTGCCGGTGACGTTCGGGGGAGAACTGAACTATCAGACTGAGAAGATTGTATTTGATGTGGTTGATCTCCCCTGCCGTACAATGGGATTCTGGGACGCCCGGCCCTGGCTAAGTTCATGGCAGCATCCCACTATGCTTATAACACTTTGAAAATGCCTGGGCCACTGGGAGTCATCACTATCCCATCAGATGAGAAGGATGCAATTATCTGCATGAACAAGATGTATCGGATGCAGTCGCAGCAGAGGCTGCGGCAGCAGCTGCTCCTGCCAAGGAAAGCAAAGGAAAGAAGAGGGACTGTAGGACCTCCAGCAAGAATTCCGGGAAGCGTGCCCCCTCCGAGTGCACGGCACCCATTGACGATGTGCTGGAGTGTTACAACAGCAAGAGATCCAAGGTTACTGCACCCCAAGTGAAGAAGGTCTCGGCAGGGCTGGCTGGCGTTGATGGCACTTTCATTATCAGCGCCACCCTTGATGACAAATAGGAAAGCATGCTCATTGCCTTCCTGCGGACGAATATCGATGTGCTTGCCTGGCAACCATCTGATATCCCCGGTGTTCCTAGGGTGGGAACCGAGCACCACCTTATTGTCTTCCCACATGCCCAACCCGTCAAGCAGAAAGTTCGGAAGCAGGCCTTGGAGCGGCAGCAGTTCATTGCCGAGGAAATCAAGAAACTAGAGGCAGCTAGTTTGGTCAGAGGAGTACTGCATCCTACGTGGTTAGCAAATCCAGTGGTGGTCTGGAAGGCGAATGGGAAATGGAGGCTTTGCATTGATTTCACATATCTCAACAAGGCTTGCCCCAAGGATCCATTTCCCTTGCCGCGCATTGACCAGATTGTGGATTCCACTTCAGGTTGTGATTTACTCTCCTTTCTGGATGCATACTCCAGATATCACCAGATCTTCATGTCCAAAGAAGATGAGGAGAAGACATCGTTCATCACTTCATGTGGTACATACTGCTTTGTCCGCATGCCTTTCGGATTAAAGAGTGCCGAGTCCACTTTTGCAAGAGCAGTCTAGATTGGTTTTGAGCCACAGTTGCACAGAAATATAGAAGCCTATATGGATGACATCGTGGTCAAAACCAAGGATAAGTCCACCCTTATCCAGGATTTGGAGGAGACATTTGCTAATCTGCGCAAGATCAACTTGAAGCTTAATCTGGAGAAGTGTGTATTTGGTGTTCCCTCCGACAAGCTACTTGGATTCTTCGTGTCCCATCGGGGGATAGAAGCCAACCCCGACAAGATCAAGGCCATTGAGCAGATCCAAGCACCAAGGACAGTTAAGGATGTAAGGCGCTTGACGGGATGCATTGCCGTGCTAAGCAGATTCATTTCCAAGTCTGCCGAGCATGCCCTGCCGTTCTTTAAAATTTTGAAGAAAGCAGGGCCTATGAAGTGGACCCCGGAAGCAGATGCAGCTCTGCAGGAATTGAAGACCTACCTATCATTTGTGCCTACCTTGGTTGCACCCAAACCCCAAGAGCCGTCATTTCTTTACTTGGCGGCAACCAACCAAGTGGTCAGTGTGGCCTTGGTAGAACAGTGAGAAGTGGATGAGGCAGAAAGTGGCCAGATTGCGGCAGAGTAAGAAAAGGATCAGGACAACAATGAGCACGGCAAGGAGGGCAACCCCAAGGACGAGGCAAGGAAGAAAGTGGTGCAGTGCCCAGTGTACTTCGTCAGTTCCTTGTTACAAGGGGCTAGATCAAGGTACTCTGGCGTGCAAAAGTTGATCTTTGGCCTCATCATGGCCTCAAGGAAACTACGCCAGTACTTCCAAGCCCATGAGATCACGGTTGTCACTCATTTCCCGTTGCAAAGGATACTTTGAAACCCTGAGGCCACCGACATAATAGTGGAGTGGGCTTTGGAGTTATCCAGCTTTGGTTTGAAGTTTGAGAGCACATCAACTATTCAGAGCAGGAAATTGGCAGAGTTTATTGCAGAATGGACGCCAACCCCTGATGAGGAAGTGACAGAAACAGCTCTCCCTGGCAAGGAATCACCCCAAGAATGGATTACGTATTTTGATGGTGCTTTTTCCCTACAAGGTGCGGGGGCTGGCGTGCTTCTTGTTGCCCCCTCCAGGGAGCACCTGATGTACTTTGTCCAAATGCACTTTGCCCGGGAAGAAGCCACCAACAATACAACTGAGTATGGAGGGCTCCTTGCCGGGCTCAGGATTGCAACCGAATTGGGAATTAAGAAGTTGATCATTCAAGGAGATTCACAGCTTGTGGTGAGACAAGTCAACAAGGTTTATCAAAGCCCATTGATGGAAGCATACGTCAAGGAAGTGAGGAGACTGGAGGAGCACTTTGAGGGGTTGCAAACAGAGCACGTACCCTGTGCGGAAAACATCATAGCTGATCACCTGTCAAAGTGTGCTGCGTAGAAGCTTCCTGTGGAACCAGGAACTTTTGTTCTCCATCTCTCTCAGCCCTCTGTATCACCAGCCACAATGGACCGGAAAAGGAGAAAGTTGGACTACGGTAAGCCTCTCCCGGTCGAGCCGTCCGCTCCCTGCAGAGACCCTGTCGGAAACAACTCCTCACAGCCTGCCGGACCACCCCCTCTAGCCAGGCCTATGGACCCCGCGAACGAGGCTGATGCTCCCGCATCAGAGGAGGTGCCGCTAGTCCTTGTTGTCGAGCCCCAGGCTCCAACTTGGGCAAGGCACATCGTCCACTTCCTCCAAACCGGAGAACTCCCTGGCAACCAAAATGAAGCTCAAAAGGTAGCCTGGAGGGCCAGTATGTATCAGTTTGTCGATGACACTTTGTATAGAAGGAGGCCCAATGGTGTGAAATTGAAGTGTGTTTGCCGGGAGGATGGAAAGAAACCGCTGGCAGAGATTCAAAGAGGAATGTGCAGCTCACACATTGGATCAAGGGCATTAGTTGGGAAAGTATTCCGGCAAGGATTCTATTGGCCCACAACCCTCCAAGACGTAGTCGAGCTCGTCACGACATGTGAAGCCTGCCAGTTCCATTCCAAGAGAACACACATGCCTGCCCAAGCCCTTCAGACAATCCCTCTATCATGGCCATTTTCGGTCTAGGGGCTCGATATCCTCGGCCCCTTCCTCTGAGCAATTGGGGGCTTTGAGTTCTTGTTAGTTGCCATCGACAAGTTTACAAAGTGGACGAAAGTGACTCCTGTGGGAAAGGTGACTGCTCAGTCAGCTATCAAGTTCTTGAAAGAATTGGTGTGTCGTTTCGGAGTTCTAGCAAGGATCATCACTGACAACGGCACCCAGTTCACGACCCACGCCTTCATGCCATACGTTCATGCCCTCGGATGCAAGATCTCATTCGCTTCTGTGGCACACCCCCGGAACAATGGACAAGCTGAGAGGGCGAACGCTGAAGTGCTTCGTGGACTCAAGACAAGAACTTTCGATACGCTGCAGAAGCACGGCAGGCGGTGGATCGAGGAGTTGCCGGTAGTTCTCTGCTCCCTCAGAACGACACCTAACCGAGCTACCAGGCAGACTCCCTTCTCCCTGGTCTATGGGGCAGAAGCTATTATTTCACAGGAGTACTAGTTGCTGAAGGCGATTTCAAAATCAAAAAAAGTAAGAAGCGGTTATCCTCATGAAACTCATTTACGGGTCCCCTCGAGTGCTTGCCTATGATGAAGTAGCACAAGATCAGCACCGGCGTGACGATGTTGTGCTACTCGAGGAGAACCATCACTGGGATGCTACGCATGCTGCATGCTACCAGCAAGCCCTGCGTCGCTATCATAGCTGCAGGGTTCATGCCCGGTGTTTTGAGGAAGGTGACCTTGTCCTTAGGCGCGTTCAGTCCGCCAAGGGTACAAACAAGCTGTCAGCAAAGTGGGAAGGCCCTTACCGGGTGGTATGAGTCACCTAACCTGGCGCAGTCCGTCTGGAGACCGGGGGTGGCACTTAGTTGCAAAACTCATGGAATATTAAGCATCTCCGTAAGTACTACCCGTAAGGCGCGAGGCTGCCGGGCACTACCCGACAGCCACCCTTTTGTACAGCCTTGCCTCAGCTGCATGTAACCCCTTGTACAAAGCCGGGGCGATGACCCCGTGCAAGAGAAAATAAAGAAGCGCTGTAGGGGGCCCCAACTAAGATTGCATGCACGCACGAGCACACCCAGATCACTGCACAAGCATTTCATGAGCATTTGCATATGCATATAGATAGGATTGCATCCTGCATTCATTCTCATCTACATGGAGTTGCAGGTCCCTGCTGTGAACTTGAATTCGACAAAGGATGAGAAGATTGCACGGCACAACGATCCCCGGCAATCCAAATAGATAAGTTTACCTCTTGTCTATTAGTGCTCTGTAAAGCTATGACTTTGCATGAGAAAACCTCCCCTCTCTCTTGAAACTTAGGTGCTCCCATCCATGACTCGAACGTTGCTTCAGTCAGGATAGTCGTAGTAGCCTTTGGTAAAAAGGAGCTGGCGGGGGGCTAGCCCCTCTGTCTGTTCCCCGGCAGACAGAAAGGGTGCCGGCAGGATATCCTGTCGGGGAAAAATCGTTTATTTTTTATTGAAGAGGCACTCCGCCTCTGCATGGACATATACATGCACGGGTTGCCGGCAAGGCTCATCATTTTCATTCATATGCTAACACAAGTACAAGCATTATAGAACACAAAGATGGACGAGAGAGATTACATTATTTGAGTTAAAATTCGGCAATTGCCTGCCAGTTTAAGATTGAAAAAAGATAAAAACCCAATAACCCCTCTTTTCCTTTCTCTGCTCCTCTTCCCCAGGATACTAGAGCAAGAGGCAAAGGAGAATAAAAGGAGCATTTGGGAGAGGGGGGCGACGAAGGGACCGGTGGAGCAGTCGTCCGCCGCGGTCCGCAGGTGGCATGCACCCAGGAGCTGCGCAAAGTGACAAGCAAGGCCCGTCGCCCCTCCCCGAACAAAAAGAAGAGGGGGAGAAAAGGGGGAAGGGGTAGAGACGGTAGTGGTATCACCCACAACAAGCATACAATGCTACCATCGCCTCGGTGAACTAGAGGGCGCGCCCCTCATCGACAATAGCCCCAAGACCTCCGGGAGGGGCGATGCTGGGATTACCAACGATCTCTAGCCCCGCCTCCCGGCCGAGCCTCGAAGAGACCAAAGGATTCGCCACGCCAAGGACCAGACTCACTCCCTGAGCGCCAACACCAGCATGGGGCAACAATAGCCCCAAACAGGAGCCCGGGGGCTGGCCCCAGGCTCTTCTCTTCGGCATCGCCGGCGGAAGCAAAGAACAAGGCAAGAAGAAAGAGGAGTGCAGAGATGGATGACTCCGCCCTCCTCCGCCCCTCGCTTTTATAGGTCGGGCTGGGAAGGGCAGCTGCTCCATCAACAGGTGACCACCGCCCTCCTCCGCCAATTCAAGGCGGGCGGACCCTCTCCCAGATGCTCTCCCACACCACGCGCCTCCGTTACCTACCTCGGGCGATGCATGCAACATACGTGGCCAAGGATAAGGGCACGCTGAGGGAAGAGTAAATTGGTAGTTTCTACCCCATGCGTTAAAGTCATTCACGGGCCATCACAGGAGCGGCCCACCATTAGTGGCTTTACACCATGGGCGGGGAAACCGGAAACGGGTCCGAAATCAAGACTAATGAAGCAGCAAAGGAAACCTTAAGGGGCCAACCCCTTCAGTGATCCTACCTGTGCACTTATTAGGCCCTACCCCGACGACGCTCGGCAGCGCGTTCGGGCAGGCCCGGGGGCTTGTGTCGGTTGCTACCTCTTGAGCACTGCGTTGGTTTTCCCTTGAAGAGGAAAGGGTGATGCAGTAAAGTAGCGTAAGTATTTCCCTCAGTTTTTGAGAACCAAGGTATCAATCCAGTAGGAGACCACGCTCGAGTCCCACGCACCTACACAAACAAATAAGAACCTCGCAACCAATGCGATAAAGGGGTTGTCAATCCCTTCACGGTCACTTACGAGAGTGAGATCTGGTAGATATGATAAGATCATATTTTTGGTATTTTTATGATAAAGAGTAAAAGTAAAGAAAGCAAGTAAACGTTAATGGAAATAACGGGAGATTAATATGATGGGAAATAGACCCGGGGACCATAGGTTTCACTAGTGGCTTCTCTCAAGACAACATAAGTATTACGGTGGGTGAACAAATTACTGTCGAGCAATTGATATAAATGAGCATAGTTATGAGAATATCTAGGTATGATCATGTATATAGGCATCACGTCCGTGACAAGTAGACCGAAACGATTCTGCATCTACTACTATTACTCCACACATCAACCACTATCCAGCATGCATCTAGAGTATTAAGTTCATAAGAACAGAGTAACGCTTTAAGCAAGATGACATGATGCGGAGGGATAAACTCATGCAATATGATATAAACCCCATCCTTTTATCCTCAATGGCAACAATACAATACGTGCCTTGCTGCCCCTGCTGTCACTGGGAAAGGACACCGCAAGATTGAACCCAAAGCTAAGCACTTCTCCCATTGCAAGAAAGATCAATCTAGTAGGCCAAACCAAACTGATAATTCGAAGAGACTTGCAAAGATAACCAATCATACATAAAAGAAATCAGAGGAGATTCAAATACTGTTCGTAGATAATCTTGATCATAAACCCACAATTCATCGGTCTCGACAAACACACCGCAAAAGAAGAGTTACATCAATTAGATCTCCAAGAGAATCGAGGAGAACTTTGTATTGAGATCCAAAGAGAGATAAGAAGCCATCTAGCTAATAACTATGGACCCGAAGGTCTGAGGTAAAATACTCACACATCATCGGAGAGGCTATGGTGTTGATGTAGAAGCCCTCCGTGATCAATGCCCCCTCCGGCAGGACGCTGGAAAAGGCCCCAAGATGGGATCTCACGGGTACAGAAGGTTGCGGCGGTGGAATTAGGTTTTCATGGATGCCTCTGATGGTTTGGGGTACGTAGGTATGTATAGGAGGAAGAAGTAGGTCGGTGGACCAACAAGGGGCCCACGAGGGTGGAGGGCACGCCTGGGGGGGTAGGCGCGCCCCCTACCTCGTGCCTTCCTCGTATGTTGCTTGACGTCCACTCCAAGTCCTCTGGATCATGTTTGTTCTGAAAATCACGTTCCCGAAGGTTTCATTCCGTTTGGACTCCGTTTGATATGCTTTTTCTGCGAAACACTGAAATAGGCAAAAAACAACAATTTGGGCTGGGCCTCCGGTTAATAAGTTAGTCCCAAAAATAATATAAAAGTGTATAATAAAGCCCATTAATCATCCAAAACATAATATAATATAGCATGGAACAATAAAAAATTATACAACGTATCAAGCATCCCCAAGCTTAATTCCTGCTCGTCCTCGAGTAGGTAAATGATAAAAACAGAATTTTTGATGTGGAATGCTACTTAGCATAATTTTCAATGTAACCCTATTAATTGTGGTATGAATATTCAGATCTGAAAGATTCAAGATAAAAGTTTAATATTGACATAAAAGTAATAATACTTCAAGCATACTAACTAAGCAATTATGTCTTCTCAAAATAACATGGCCAAAGAAAGTTCATCCCTACAAAATCAT
Source organism: Aegilops umbellulata (assembly GCA_032464435.1). Lineage (NCBI taxonomy): Eukaryota > Viridiplantae > Streptophyta > Magnoliopsida > Poales > Poaceae > Aegilops > Aegilops umbellulata. The sequence goes on from CP136060.1 coordinate 297,618,846, forward strand.
ATAGTTTGGTCATGCTCCATTTTCGTCACACAAGAATGTTCTCATCATGCACAACCCCGATGACAAGCCAAGCAATTGTTTCATACTTTAGTAATCTCAAACTTTTTTCAACTTTCACGCAATACATGAGCGTGAGCCATGGATATAGCACTATGGGTGGAATAGAATATAATGATGGGGGTTATGTGGAGAAGACAAAAAGGAAGAAAGTCTCAGATCAATGCGGCTAATCAACGGGCTAGGGAGATGCCCATCGATTGATGTCAATGCAAGGAGTAGGGATTGCCATGCAACGGATGCACTAGAGCTATAAATGTATGAAAGCTCAACAAAAGAAACTAAGTGGGTGTGCATCCAACTTGCTTGCTCACGAAGACCTAGGGCATTTGAGGAAGCCCATTGTTGGAATGTACAAGCCAAGTTCTATAATGAAAAATTCCCACTAGCATATGAAAGTGATAAAACAAGAGACTATTTATCAAAAAGACCATGGTGCTACTTTGAAGCACAAGTATGGAAAAAGATAGTAGCATTGCCCCTTTTTATTTTCTTTTTTTTGGGCCGTTCCTTTTTTTGGGACAATGCTCTATGAATGATGATAATCACACTTCTATTTATTTACAACTCAATGATTACAACTCGATACTAGAACAAAATATGACTCTATATGAATGCCTCCGGCGGTGTACTCGGAAGGGCAATGAATCAAGAGTGACATGTATGAAAAATTATGAATGGTGGCTTTGCCACAAATACGATGTCAACTACATGATCATGCAAGGCAATATGATAATGATGAACGTGTCATGATAAACGGAACTATGGAAAGTTGCATGGCAATATATCTCGGAATGGCTATGGAAATGCCATAATAGGTAGGTATGGTGGCTGTTTTGAGGAAGATATAAGGAGGTTTATGTGTGATAGAGCGTATCGTATCACGGGGTTTGGATGCACCACCGCGGCCACCGCCTTCCCCTCGTCCCCTCGACGTGTCCACGAGCTCCGCCACGACGTCTTCGTCCTCCCCACCGACTCAAGCGACGCCGGACGCCTCCAAGCACCGTCCCTGACCCCTTCTTCCTCCTCGGTCACCGGAGATCCACCTCACCGCCCCGACCACCCCGGTCCTCCTCCGAGCTCGCCGTCTGCACCGCTGCAACCGCCGTGAGCCTCTCCCTCGAATTCCCCTCTCTGTTGACTTGTTTGCATGCCGTAGCTGCCACTTCACTGACGACCGAGAACCGCCGCCGCCTGAGCACATCGCCGACGAGGCTCCGGTGACCAAATGGTCCCGTGCGTGCCTCCGTTGGGTTCGTGCGCTCTCGTAGAGCATGTCCGTGCAAACCGTTGGTCCTTCCGTGCGCCGTGTCGTCGATTCCGTCGACACCCGAGCTCCGGCTGCCGCCAAAGTCGTCGCCGGCGATGACTCCGGCCACTACTGGCCCGGCCACCGCCACCATTAGATGCGCGACTGCAAGGGCTTTCCAACAAGCCCAAGAACAGCCTCGCCCGTGCCCTGTAGCGCGTTTCCGACGCTCGCCGCCGCGCCTGGCCTCGCCGGCGACGAGCCGCCGGCGAGTTGACCCCGCTGACCAGGGGGTTTGACCCCTTTGACCTCTCCTGACATGTGGGTCCACGCCCTAATTAACTTTGGTTAGCATTTAACTTAGCACTAATTAACTCAGTTAACTAACTGAGTCACTGACCAGTGGGACCCACAGGTCAGATTTGACCTGGACCGTGCGCCGTTGACTTGCTGACGTCATGATGATGTCAGGCTGACGCAGTAATCCTTATCTGGAATTTAAATAAATCTTAAATGATTTATTTATTTCAGAAAATATCCAAAACTTTGAAAAATCATAGAAATTAATCTATAGCTCCAAATGAAAAGATTTATATATGAAAAATTATCAGAAAAATTCAAGGAATCCATCTGTACCATTTTCATGCATGTTTGAACAACTTAAAGTTGCTGTTTAAGGCAATTTGCATAAATGGCATTTAAACTCTCACATATGGAGTTTGAATTGAACCTAAGGTTCAAACCCACTCCATTTAACATGTTGCTAGTTGCATTAGCTCAACCACAACATATTGCCATGTCATGATCATGCATCATATTGTGCATTGCATTGATTGTGTTCCTTCTCAGTTGCCGGTGGTTGTTCCCCCTCGGTAGACGTATGTTCCGACGATGAGATCGTTGACACTGATGAAGACTCAATGTTATCTTCAGAAGTGCCAGGCAAGCAAAACCACCTTGTTCATTCCGATACAATCCCACTCTCTCGCTCCTGCTCTCTTTTACTGCATTAGGACAACAACGATTCAACTGTTACATGCTGCGGTAGCTGAACCCCTTTATCCTCTGCATGACCTGTCATTCCACAGTAAATAGATGAAACCCACTAGTATGAGTAGGAGTTGTTTGAGCCCTGTTGTGCCTACTCATTCATGCTTGTTTGTCATGCCTGCTACTGCTTAGAGTTGAGTCGGGTCTGATTCATCGGGAATGAATTGGAATAGTGATGAACATGTCCTACTGTGTGAGAGCTAAGTGTGTGAACACGATTTGGTAAAGGTAGCGGTGAGAGGCCATGTAGGAGTACATGGTGGGTTGTCTCATTGCAGCCGTCCTCAGGAACTGAGTTCTATGTTTGTGATCCATGAACAGTTACTACCACACATTGGGATCCTTAATTGACTCTCTCGGCTTCTTGATCACCCTTGTCCTCTGTCCAGGAGTTGCAAGTAGTTTCTGGTGTTTGTAGTATGCTGGGGGCCGCACGCAGTGCTGACCGTAGGGGTGGGCTGTGTTGCGGTAGGCACGTGGCACGGTGTACCGGGCGCCCGTTTGGTGTTCCGGGAACCCTGTACACATCGTTTGGGGCTGTGAGCGAAACTCCGGCCGGATCTCCTCATGGATGGAACCCGAATAGGCGATAAACCTGGACTAGAGACTTGAGTGTTTAGGTAGGCTGTGGCCGACACCCTCGCCCGGTTTTCGCTTGAAGGTTGCCGAGGTACATGACGTGTACAGGGCGGTAAGTGGCGAGAGCGTGTGTGAAGAAGTACACCCCTGCAGGGTTATCATTATCTATTCGAATAGCCGGATTCCTCGGATATGGAAACTTGGACCCCTTGCATAGTTCATAGACAAGTGAAAGTGGATACTCTAAAATGCGCAAGATAAGCGTGAGTGCTATGGATGGTGTTCTCGTGGGGAGACGGGAGCAGATCCATAGTGGTGTATTGGATGGTGAATATGTGGACTCGTGTGCGCCACCTCAAAGAGTCGCTTGCAGTCGTAGTTCAGGATAGCCACCGAGTCAAAGCTGGCTTGCTGCAGTCAAACTCCACCACCCCCCCTTTATTGAAACTGATGCATATGTAGTTAGTTCTGATGTAAGTCTTGCTGAGTACGTTTGTACTCACGTTTGCCTATTTTATGTTTTGCAGAGAGACTTCAGTCTCGCTAGTAGTACCGCTTGGACTTCGACGTTTAGCTTGATACCTCAGCTACGATCTTGTGCCCTTGGCAGGATCTGGTAGATAGTCAGGCTTCTCAGCCTTTTTCATTTGTAGATGTCTGTACTCAGACATGTTAAGCTTCCGCATGTGCTTTGATTTGTATGCTCTGATTGTCGGGTCATGAGACCCATGTTTGTAATATCTCGCTCCTCGGAGCCTAATGTATAAATACCTTGAGTCGTAGAGTCTTGTTGTGATGCCATGTTGTATCTACACATATCGAGCATATTGTGTGTATGATTGAAATGCTTGCTATGTGTGGGATCCGACTATCTAGTTGTTTATCCTTGGCAGCCTATCATATGGGGAAATGTAGTCTAGTGCTTCTGAACGATAGTAGTCCGCTACAGCCCGGTTCACCGGAGTCCTGTTAGCCCAGCACTACTGCTCGGAACACTTGACTGGCCGGCATGTGTTCCACGTCGTTCCTATGTCTGTCCCTTCGGGGAAATGTCACGCGTGTTATCCGGAGTCCTGCCTAGCCTGCTACAGCCCGGGTCACCGGAGTCCTGTTAGCCCAGTGCTACAGCCCGGATTCACACGTTGATGACCGACATGCTCGATGTGATTCATGTATGCCTGTCCTCATAGGTTAGCGCCGCTTGGGTTCACGACTAGCCATGTCGGCCCGGGTTCTTTGTCATATGGATGCTAGCGACACTATCATATACGTGAGCCAAAAGGCGCAAACGGTCCCGGGCCAGGTAAGGTGGCACCCGTGGGAATACTGTGCGTGAGGCCGCAAAGTGATATGATGTGTTACATGCTAGATCGGTGTGACTTAGGATCGGGGTCCTGACAGCGTTGGTATCAGAGCCTGACTGCCTGTAGGATTACCAAGCCAAACTGGTCGAAGTTGAGTCTAGAAATGCTTTAGTTATATAAGGGAATTGATTGTGGAAGGGAACGTAAGGCTCTTTTTACTCCTTATACCTCATGGCCTTCTGATCTGAGTCAACCTCTTTTTTTTCTACGGGGGTTAAGAACTAGGCCTCTCTTCTGTCTCTCAGGATGACGTGTTACTAAACCGTAGTTGCCTAGGATTGTTGAGCTCAAGCCTCAGTTCAGTTCCTACTACTTCCGTATGTTCATAACTGGCCTCAGAATGTTGATATTGTGATGTTGAGTGGCTATGCCACCATTTTTGCAGGTTGTCTCAAATCATTGTTGAGCATTTACAGCCGTTATGCTGTCCGAGTCATCCCAGGTCTCTAAATAGTCTGATGCATTTGCAAATCCTTTCTCTCCATTCCCGATATCCTTTTGGTCAGAATAAGCACACTAATCGGTCTGTTGAGGTACTCCGTTGCCTCGACATGTATGTTGGAGCTATTTATATGACCCTAGGTGTTTTAGGGAGTCACCTAGTAATCTAGCAATGCTATGTGTTCCCGGTGTGATGATTCTGGCCACCATTCTCGAAAGCATCCCGTGATGCCATTTAGTAGTAGGGATTCTACTCCTGGGTTTCTGAACCCGAGATTCACCCTACTTACTTCATGTTGATAGTGTTGCTCGTTCCTTTAGGATATTAGTAACCTTTGCGTTAGTCCTCGAGGTCCGTGGTATTTCCTTCTTCCAAATGCCATGAACCATCCTTGGCAGAAATTCGTTTTGAATCAAAAGATCACAACCATGGTGCTCTTGAGGAGTACTCCACTTATATTGTGGTTCTGCCAGTTCTCCCTTTCTGCATGGGTTATCCGGAAGAAATATGTTGAACTCGTTCGACATACTAACCCATGAATCCACAACTCAGAAAGTTATATGTTCCTTGAGTTGACCCTCCTCAGTTGTATTCCGACCCTAGACTGTCAATTGATAGTCAAGAATAGTTGTGCATTCGTGTTCATCGATGCCTATTATTCTTGTGGTCCGTCAGGCCATTCTATTCCGGAATGACTAGGAGAAACAAACTCCCGTACCTCATCCATTTCTAGGATTGGGTCAAAGCAGTTGTATTCTGCAGATCAAATGCAATCAAGCTTTTGTTCTGTCCTACCTTGGAGTGTTACCATCTTATGTCAAGAGTGTCATGAGAATTGTACCACCTCTTATGAGTTCTTGACGCAATGATACTTCTCGCCATCATTATTCATTCCTCGGTTTCGTGTTGTCACAACCGGAATGCCGACAAGTGAATCATGTTGTGTGAAATCAATACTCCTAGCAACTGTGTTGCTTGGTAGTTAATGGACACTATTTTCAATCTTGGCATGCTGGTTACTGAACCATCATTCTAAGATGGATCGTGCTACCTAGTCCTTATTTCTGGTGCACTCTTCGATCAATGAGTTAGGATTGTGTCAACCCTCACTCTTTTAATCATATCGTCTTGCCCTGAGAAGCAAGATTGATCTCGAGTTTAGCATCATATCGGTGGTTCGTGATTTTCCGAAGATCTTCTCGGAAGTATTACCAGGTTGTTCCCTGACCGTTATGTTGAGCTCGTGATCAAGATGGTTTCGTGCAAACCACCCCTTCTCCAAGGATCTGTGTTGGATACCTTTGAGCTAGTTGGTTGAGCTAAACAACAACTTGGAGAGTTGGAAGATAAAAGCTTAATCCATCTAGTTCATCTCTAATGGATATCCTTGTGTGTGTGTGTTGAAGAAAGATGATATCTTCCTCGATTGACCCTCGTGGTCAGTTGTTGAACCTATTGTCTTACCCAATCTTTGATTTGAGTATGGGCTATCATCAAGTCAAATCAGTACCAACGATGTTCGTAATGTTGTCTTACCCGTGGTTGATCCCTCGAGCATACACCATTATATCATTTGGTCTGACCAATGCTATCACCGTGTTCACATGATGGTGGAAGTCCAGTGATATGGAAATTCCGATGAGTTGTTGTTGAGCCCATCAGCAGCATTTTGTCTCCCCCATGATTCATGTTGAACATTATACTAGTATTGGAAACTTTGTAAGCATTGCCTTCATGTTCCGCTCATGAGGTATATGTTTGGATGAGAGAAGTGACTACCCCTGATTCACGTGCATATGGAGAAAGTTGCCGCCGTGAATCCGAGAAAGTTTGTTTTGTCTCCTCTGGAATCATCCCAAGTCAGTCATGCATTCGTGCGAAGTATTCTATGGTTTGGTAGATTAATTACCTCCACTCCATGTGTAATCCCTAGCACACCAAGCCACTGATTGATTTGTTCAGGGAAAAGAAGTCTATGCTTGGGATCTAATCCATGGACTTGCGTAAAGACTTTGTTATCCTCAATGATGGTTCCCAACCAGAACTCGTTAGTGTTTTATTATAAGACGGCCACGTGGTCACGCTTGTCTAGGACAGTGTGTTCACATGTGTGTAGCAAAAACCCGCTCATGTTTTGGAGCTTGCTATCGTAGTTCATTTTCCCGAGAATCTCGCAACGTCATCTCATCGATTTGTGTTGCAAACTTTCATTTTCTTTCTAGACTTGATGAGTCTGGAATATCCTGACATCAACCAGATCTGAATCTCAGGCGGATATGATGGTTGGAACGTTCTCAAGGACTATAATATTGGCCTCTCTATACCCGGTAAAGTGGATGTTGTGGCCAACACACCCAACCGGAAGGGTTATTATTGTAGTATCTTGATTGAGAAAGATGGCCACTTCCCCATAAGGATCTCGTAGAATTTATTCTAATAGTTGTTCCTTATGGATTTTTGTGCTCCCGAAGTCCGACCTTTACTTGATGGCCATGTTGATGATTTTAAGCATTGATCGTGGTACCTAGTACATCAAGGAGAACATTAGAAGCGGAGTGCTAAATGTCTCTCGGTCGATCATCCAGATTTCGTTCCCTTGGCCTCGCTAAGGTGAAATCTGAGAAGGTGTTATCTTTCTTTGCATCTGCATCGTCCATCACTATTCATCATGGTAGTATGTTGTGTTGCCAAGATCCTTGACACGGATGTTGGTAGAACCTTGATGAATATGGAAATGCTCAAGTTCTTGAGAGCACGCACACGCAGAATCATCCATTGCATTGTCTTCAACAAGGTAGTCCACATCATTTACTCTGGTGTGAGTATGCCATTCTTTCGAAATCGTTCAAACGATCGTTTGTGATTGCCTTAGGCTGGTATAGAGAGTTTCAATGATCTATGGATCAAAAGTAATTCTTTTTGCCACTTAAGGGAATATTTCTGTGAGTCACCTTCCTTAAGGTGTCTCGTTGTGGTGTCATGGCAACCCAACTCCTCGCTACGTTGACACCGTTCACCACCCTCCTAGGTGTGGGAATTACGCTACTTATCTAAACCTTGTCATATGCTCATTTCCATCATTCGCGATGTGTTTTTGTGTCTCAACTCGAGATGTTTCAGTATTCATTCTGCGAGTCGGAATTGTATAGTTCGATCTTTGAGAAGATCAATCCTAGTAGAGTTCCTTTCCGTCGTCACCGTGTCGATGAAACTCTCTAAAGCAAAGACGTCAAGATCAATACGATGCAATGAAGATACTTCTTCGAGAAGGGCAGTTGGATCGAGAAGACCGTGATAGTTGTAACCCCCTTTCTTCTTACCTCACGTCTTGAATCTCGGGACGAGATTCTTGTTTAGTGGGGGTGAGTTGTCACATCCCTAGCTTTGCCCTGGCCTTGGTTTAGCTTGGTTGTTGCATCATGTTTAACTTCAATTGAAATTTGAATTGAGGGAATTTTCAAAGCCTCAGAAACATTTAAGAAAAAAATGATCAACATTAAATCTCTTCAACGAAGTCCAAGAAAATGTTCCTCTTAGTCTCTGAAAATATTGGCAAGAGGTAAAAGTCAAACCAATATTTTTGGTATCTCAGAAACATTTATTTTTGGGCCTTTGAATTAATTAATTAACTATTTACTTTGGACATATATATTTTATATAATTAATATATGTCTAATAATTCTGGAACATTTTATGTGGTTTGGTATATATTAGTTCTAGCCACATAATTATTTTCAGCATTTTTATCAAATGGTTTAGTACTGTTACTAAATCAAAACAGACAAAATAAAATAGAAAACTGTAGAAAACAGAAAACCAGAGAGAGAGAGAGAAGCCCACCTGGCCACTTATCTGGCAGCCCAAGTGGCCGGCCCAGCCACCGGCCCAGCCCACCAGGGGCTCCTCCCTGTCGTCTTCCCCTTGCCAGGAGGACGAGCGCGTGGCCGGCGCGCGCGAGCACGCGTCCGGCCACCTCCTGCTTGCTTGCCGCTGCTGGAATCGGCCCCGAGCGCCACGTGCATCGCCCCGACCTTCCCCTGGACCTCTCTCACTCTCCCTCGCGCCCCTCTCCCTCCTCTGCTTCCTCTCCCTCTCGCGCCCGAGCGCCGCCGCCGTCGCCACTCGCCACCACCGCGGCCACCGCCTTCCCCTCGTCCCCTCGACGTGTCCACGAGCTCCGCCACGACGTCTTCGTCCTCCCCACCGACTCAAGCGACGCCGGACGCCTCCAAGCACCGTCCCTGACCCCTTCTTCCTCCTCGGTCACCGGAGATCCACCTCACCGCCCCGACCACCCCGGTCCTCCTCCGAGCTCGCCGTCTGCACCGCTGCAACCGCCGTGAGCCTCTCCCTCGAATTCCCCTCTCTGTTGACTTGTTTGCATGCCGTAGCTGCCACTTCACTGACGACCGAGAACCGCCGCCGCCTGAGCACATCGCCGACGAGGCTCCGGTGACCAAATGGTCCCGTGCGTGCCTCCGTTGGGTTCGTGCGCTCTCGTAGAGCATGTCCGTGCAAACCGTTGGTCCTTCCGTGCGCCGTGTCGTCGATTCCGTCGACACCCGAGCTCCGGCTGCCGCCAAAGTCGTCGCCGGCGATGACTCCGGCCACTACTGGCCCGGCCACCGCCACCATTAGATGCGCGACTGCAAGGGCTTTCCAACAAGCCCAAGAACAGCCTCGCCCGTGCCCTGTAGCGCGTTTCCGACGCTCGCCGCCGCGCCTGGCCTCGCCGGCGACGAGCCGCCGGTGAGTTGACCCCGCTGACCAGGGGGTTTGACCCCTTTGACCTCTCCTGACATGTGGGTCCACGCCCTAATTAACTTTGGTTAGCATTTAACTTAGCACTAATTAACTCAGTTAACTAACTGAGTCACTGACCAGTGGGACCCACAGGTCAGATTTGACCTGGACCGTGCGCCGTTGACTTGCTGACGTCATGATGATGTCAGGCTGACGCAGTAATCCTTATCTGGAATTTAAATAAATCTTAAATGATTTATTTATTTCAGAAAATATCCAAAACTTTGAAAAATCATAGAAATTAATCTATAGCTCCAAATGAAAAGATTTATATATGAAAAATTATCAGAAAAATTCAAGGAATCCATCTGTACCATTTTCATGCATGTTTGAACAACTTAAAGTTGCTGTTTAAGGCAATTTGCATAAATGGCATTTAAACTCTCACATATGGAGTTTGAATTGAACCTAAGGTTCAAACCCACTCCATTTAACATGTTGCTAGTTGCATTAGCTCAACCACAACATATTGCCATGTCATGATCATGCATCATATTGTGCATTGCATTGATTGTGTTCCTTCTCAGTTGCCGGTGGTTGTTCCCCCTCGGTAGACGTATGTTCCGACGATGAGATCGTTGACACTGATGAAGACTCAATGTTATCTTCAGAAGTGCCAGGCAAGCAAAACCACCTTGTTCATTCCGATACAATCCCACTCTCTCGCTCCTGCTCTCTTTTACTGCATTAGGACAACAACGATTCAACTGTTACATGCTGCGGTAGCTGAACCCCTTTATCCTCTGCATGACCTGTCATTCCACAGTAAATAGATGAAACCCACTAGTATGAGTAGGAGTTGTTTGAGCCCTGTTGTGCCTACTCATTCATGCTTGTTTGTCATGCCTGCTACTGCTTAGAGTTGAGTCGGGTCTGATTCATCGGGAATGAATTGGAATAGTGATGAACATGTCCTACTGTGTGAGAGCTAAGTGTGTGAACACGATTTGGTAAAGGTAGCGGTGAGAGGCCATGTAGGAGTACATGGTGGGTTGTCTCATTGCAGCCGTCCTCAGGAACTGAGTTCTATGTTTGTGATCCATGAACAGTTACTACCACACATTGGGATCCTTAATTGACTCTCTCGGCTTCTTGATCACCCTTGTCCTCTGTCCAGGAGTTGCAAGTAGTTTCTGGTGTTTGTAGTATGCTGGGGGCCGCACGCAGTGCTGACCGTAGGGGTGGGCTGTGTTGCGGTAGGCACGTGGCACGGTGTACCGGGCGCCCGTTTGGTGTTCCGGGAACCCTGTACACATCGTTTGGGGCTGTGAGCGAAACTCCGGCCGGATCTCCTCATGGATGGAACCCGAATAGGCGATAAACCTGGACTAGAGACTTGAGTGTTTAGGTAGGCTGTGGCCGACACCCTCGCCCGGTTTCCGCTTGAAGGTTGCCGAGGTACATGACGTGTACAGGGCGGTAAGTGGCGAGAGCGTGTGTGAAGAAGTACACCCCTGCAGGGTTATCATTATCTATTCGAATAGCCGGATTCCTCGGATATGGAAACTTGGACCCCTTGCATAGTTCATAGACAAGTGAAAGTGGATACTCTAAAATGCGCAAGATAAGCGTGAGTGCTATGGATGGTGTTCTCGTGGGGAGACGGGAGCAGATCCATAGTGGTGTATTGGATGGTGAATATGTGGACTCGTGTGCGCCACCTCAAAGAGTCGCTTGCAGTCGTAGTTCAGGATAGCCACCGAGTCAAAGCTGGCTTGCTGCAGTCAAACTCCACCACCCCCCCTTTATTGAAACTGATGCATATGTAGTTAGTTCTGATGTAAGTCTTGCTGAGTACGTTTGTACTCACGTTTGCCTATTTTATGTTTTGCAGAGAGACTTCAGTCTCGCTAGTAGTACCGCTTGGACTTCGACGTTTAGCTTGATACCTCAGCTACGATCTTGTGCCCTTGGCAGGATCTGGTAGATAGTCAGGCTTCTCAGCCTTTTTCATTTGTAGATGTCTGTACTCAGACATGTTAAGCTTCCGCATGTGCTTTGATTTGTATGCTCTGATTGTCGGGTCATGAGACCCATGTTTGTAATATCTCGCTCCTCGGAGCCTAATGTATAAATACCTTGAGTCGTAGAGTCTTGTTGTGATGCCATGTTGTATCTACACATATCGAGCATATTGTGTGTATGATTGAAATGCTTGCTATGTGTGGGATCCGACTATCTAGTTGTTTATCCTTGGCAGCCTATCATATGGGGAAATGTAGTCTAGTGCTTCTGAACGATAGTAGTCCGCTACAGCCCGGTTCACCGGAGTCCTGTTAGCCCAGCACTACTGCTCGGAACACTTGACTGGCCGGCATGTGTTCCACGTCGTTCCTATGTCTGTCCCTTCGGGGAAATGTCACGCGTGTTATCCGGAGTCCTGCCTAGCCTGCTACAGCCCGGGTCACCGGAGTCCTGTTAGCCCAGTGCTACAGCCCGGATTCACACGTTGATGACCGACATGCTCGATGTGATTCATGTATGCCTGTCCTCATAGGTTAGCGCCGCTTGGGTTCACGACTAGCCATGTCGGCCCGGGTTCTTTGTCATATGGATGCTAGCGACACTATCATATACGTGAGCCAAAAGGCGCAAACGGTCCCGGGCCAGGTAAGGTGGCACCCGTGGGAATACTGTGCGTGAGGCCGCAAAGTGATATGATGTGTTACATGCTAGATCGGTGTGACTTAGGATCGGGGTCCTGACAGCGTTGGTATCAGAGCCTGACTGCCTGTAGGATTACCAAGCCAAACTGGTCGAAGTTGAGTCTAGAAATGCTTTAGTTATATAAGGGAATTGATTGTGGAAGGGAACGTAAGGCTCTTTTTACTCCTTATACCTCATGGCCTTCTGATCTGAGTCAACCTCTTTTTTTTCTACGGGGGTTAAGAACTAGGCCTCTCTTCTGTCTCTCAGGATGACGTGTTACTAAACCGTAGTTGCCTAGGATTGTTGAGCTCAAGCCTCAGTTCAGTTCCTACTACTTCCGTATGTTCATAACTGGCCTCAGAATGTTGATATTGTGATGTTGAGTGGCTATGCCACCATTTTTGCAGGTTGTCTCAAATCATTGTTGAGCATTTACAGCCGTTATGCTGTCCGAGTCATCCCAGGTCTCTAAATAGTCTGATGCATTTGCAAATCCTTTCTCTCCATTCCCGATATCCTTTTGGTCAGAATAAGCACACTAATCGGTCTGTTGAGGTACTCCGTTGCCTCGACATGTATGTTGGAGCTATTTATATGACCCTAGGTGTTTTAGGGAGTCACCTAGTAATCTAGCAATGCTATGTGTTCCCGGTGTGATGATTCTGGCCACCATTCTCGAAAGCATCCCGTGATGCCATTTAGTAGTAGGGATTCTACTCCTGGGTTTCTGAACCCGAGATTCACCCTACTTACTTCATGTTGATAGTGTTGCTCGTTCCTTTAGGATATTAGTAACCTTTGCGTTAGTCCTCGAGGTCCGTGGTATTTCCTTCTTCCAAATGCCATGAACCATCCTTGGCAGAAATTCGTTTTGAATCAAAAGATCACAACCATGGTGCTCTTGAGGAGTACTCCACTTATATTGTGGTTCTGCCAGTTCTCCCTTTCTGCATGGGTTATCCGGAAGAAATATGTTGAACTCGTTCGACATACTAACCCATGAATCCACAACTCAGAAAGTTATATGTTCCTTGAGTTGACCCTCCTCAGCTGTATTCCGACCCTAGACTGTCAATTGATAGTCAAGAATAGTTGTGCATTCGTGTTCATCGATGCCTATTATTCTTGTGGTCCGTCAGGCCATTCTATTCCGGAATGACTAGGAGAAACAAACTCCCGTACCTCATCCATTTCTAGGATTGGGTCAAAGCAGTTGTATTCTGCAGATCAAATGCAATCAAGCTTTTGTTCTGTCCTACCTTGGAGTGTTACCATCTTATGTCAAGAGTGTCATGAGAATTGTACCACCTCTTATGAGTTCTTGACGCAATGATACTTCTCGCCATCATTATTCATTCCTCGGTTTCGTGTTGTCACAACCGGAATGCCGACAAGTGAATCATGTTGTGTGAAATCAATACTCCTAGCAACTGTGTTGCTTGGTAGTTAATGGACACTATTTTCAATCTTGGCATGCTGGTTACTGAACCATCATTCTAAGATGGATCGTGCTACCTAGTCCTTATTTCTGGTGCACTCTTCGATCAATGAGTTAGGATTGTGTCAACCCTCACTCTTTTAATCATATCGTCTTGCCCTGAGAAGCAAGATTGATCTCGAGTTTAGCATCATATCGGTGGTTCGTGATTTTCCGAAGATCTTCTCGGAAGTATTACCAGGTTGTTCCCTGACCGTTATGTTGAGCTCGTGATCAAGATGGTTTCGTGCAAACCACCCCTTCTCCAAGGATCTGTGTTGGATACCTTTGAGCTAGTTGGTTGAGCTAAACAACAACTTGGAGAGTTGGAAGATAAAAGCTTAATCCATCTAGTTCATCTCTAATGGATATCCTTGTGTGTGTGTGTTGAAGAAAGATGATATCTTCCTCGATTGACCCTCGTGGTCAGTTGTTGAACCTATTGTCTTACCCAATCTTTGATTTGAGTATGGGCTATCATCAAGTCAAATCAGTACCAACGATGTTCGTAATGTTGTCTTACCCGTGGTTGATCCCTCGAGCATACACCATTATATCATTTGGTCTGACCAATGCTATCACCGTGTTCACATGATGGTGGAAGTCCAGTGATATGGAAATTCCGATGAGTTGTTGTTGAGCCCATCAGCAGCATTTTGTCTCCCCCATGATTCATGTTGAACATTATACTAGTATTGGAAACTTTGTAAGCATTGCCTTCATGTTCCGCTCATGAGGTATATGTTTGGATGAGAGAAGTGACTACCCCTGATTCACGTGCATATGGAGAAAGTTGCCGCCGTGAATCCGAGAAAGTTTGTTTTGTCTCCTCTGGAATCATCCCAAGTCAGTCATGCATTCGTGCGAAGTATTCTATGGTTTGGTAGATTAATTACCTCCACTCCATGTGTAATCCCTAGCACACCAAGCCACTGATTGATTTGTTCAGGGAAAAGAAGTCTATGCTTGGGATCTAATCCATGGACTTGCGTAAAGACTTTGTTATCCTCAATGATGGTTCCCAACCAGAACTCGTTAGTGTTTTATTATAAGACGGCCACGTGGTCACGCTTGTCTAGGACAGTGTGTTCACATGTGTGTAGCAAAAACCCGCTCATGTTTTGGAGCTTGCTATCGTAGTTCATTTTCCCGAGAATCTCGCAACGTCATCTCATCGATTTGTGTTGCAAACTTTCATTTTCTTTCTAGACTTGATGAGTCTGGAATATCCTGACATCAACCAGATCTGAATCTCAGGCGGATATGATGGTTGGAACGTTCTCAAGGACTATAATATTGGCCTCTCTATACCCGGTAAAGTGGATGTTGTGGCCAACACACCCAACCGGAAGGGTTATTATTGTAGTATCTTGATTGAGAAAGATGGCCACTTCCCCATAAGGATCTCGTAGAATTTATTCTAATAGTTGTTCCTTATGGATTTTTGTGCTCCCGAAGTCCGACCTTTACTTGATGGCCATGTTGATGATTTTAAGCATTGATCGTGGTACCTAGTACATCAAGGAGAACATTAGAAGCGGAGTGCTAAATGTCTCTCGGTCGATCATCCAGATTTCGTTCCCTTGGCCTCGCTAAGGTGAAATCTGAGAAGGTGTTATCTTTCTTTGCATCTGCATCGTCCATCACTATTCATCATGGTAGTATGTTGTGTTGCCAAGATCCTTGACACGGATGTTGGTAGAACCTTGATGAATATGGAAATGCTCAAGTTCTTGAGAGCACGCACACGCAGAATCATCCATTGCATTGTCTTCAACAAGGTAGTCCACATCATTTACTCTGGTGTGAGTATGCCATTCTTTCGAAATCGTTCAAACGATCGTTTGTGATTGCCTTAGGCTGGTATAGAGAGTTTCAATGATCTATGGATCAAAAGTAATTCTTTTTGCCACTTAAGGGAATATTTCTGTGAGTCACCTTCCTTAAGGTGTCTCGTTGTGGTGTCATGGCAACCCAACTCCTCGCTACGTTGACACCGTTCACCACCCTCCTAGGTGTGGGAATTACGCTACTTATCTAAACCTTGTCATATGCTCATTTCCATCATTCGCGATGTGTTTTTGTGTCTCAACTCGAGATGTTTCAGTATTCATTCTGCGAGTCGGAATTGTATAGTTCGATCTTTGAGAAGATCAATCCTAGTAGAGTTCCTTTCCGTCGTCACCGTGTCGATGAAACTCTCTAAAGCAAAGACGTCAAGATCAATACGATGCAATGAAGATACTTCTTCGAGAAGGGCAGTTGGATCGAGAAGACCGTGATAGTTGTAACCCCCTTTCTTCTTACCTCACGTCTTGAATCTCGGGACGAGATTCTTGTTTAGTGGGGGTGAGTTGTCACATCCCTAGCTTTGCCCTGGCCTTGGTTTAGCTTGGTTGTTGCATCATGTTTAACTTCAATTGAAATTTGAATTGAGGGAATTTTCAAAGCCTCAGAAACATTTAAGAAAAAAATGATCAACATTAAATCTCTTCAACGAAGTCCAAGAAAATGTTCCTCTTAGTCTCTGAAAATATTGGCAAGAGGTAAAAGTCAAACCAATATTTTTGGTATCTCAGAAACATTTATTTTTGGGCCTTTGAATTAATTAATTAACTATTTACTTTGGACATATATATTTTATATAATTAATATATGTCTAATAATTCTGGAACATTTTATGTGGTTTGGTATATATTAGTTCTAGCCACATAATTATTTTCAGCATTTTTATCAAATGGTTTAGTACTGTTACTAAATCAAAACAGACAAAATAAAATAGAAAACTGTAGAAAACAGAAAACCAGAGAGAGAGAGAGAAGCCCACCTGGCCACTTATCTGGCAGCCCAAGTGGCCGGCCCAGCCACCGGCCCAGCCCACCAGGGGCTCCTCCCTGTCGTCTTCCCCTTGCCAGGAGGACGAGCGCGTGGCCGGCGCGCGCGAGCACGCGTCCGGCCACCTCCTGCTTGCTTGCCGCTGCTGGAATCGGCCCCGAGCGCCACGTGCATCGCCCCGACCTTCCCCTGGACCTCTCTCACTCTCCCTCGCGCCCCTCTCCCTCCTCTGCTTCCTCTCCCTCTCGCGCCCGAGCGCCGCCGCCGTCGCCACTCGCCACCACCGCGGCCACCGCCTTCCCCTCGTCCCCTCGACGTGTCCACGAGCTCCGCCACGACGTCTTCGTCCTCCCCACCGACTCAAGCGACGCCGGACGCCTCCAAGCACCGTCCCTGACCCCTTCTTCCTCCTCGGTCACCGGAGATCCACCTCACCGCCCCGACCACCCCGGTCCTCCTCCGAGCTCGCCGTCTGCACCGCTGCAACCGCCGTGAGCCTCTCCCTCGAATTCCCCTCTCTGTTGACTTGTTTGCATGCCGTAGCTGCCACTTCACTGACGACCGAGAACCGCCGCCGCCTGAGCACATCGCCGACGAGGCTCCGGTGACCAAATGGTCCCGTGCGTGCCTCCGTTGGGTTCGTGCGCTCTCGTAGAGCATGTCCGTGCAAACCGTTGGTCCTTCCGTGCGCCGTGTCGTCGATTCCGTCGACACCCGAGCTCCGGCTGCCGCCAAAGTCGTCGCCGGCGATGACTCCGGCCACTACTGGCCCGGCCACCGCCACCATTAGATGCGCGACTGCAAGGGCTTTCCAACAAGCCCAAGAACAGCCTCGCCCGTGCCCTGTAGCGCGTTTCCGACGCTCGCCGCCGCGCCTGGCCTCGCCGGCGACGAGCCGCCGGCGAGTTGACCCCGCTGACCAGGGGGTTTGACCCCTTTGACCTCTCCTGACATGTGGGTCCACGCCCTAATTAACTTTGGTTAGCATTTAACTTAGCACTAATTAACTCAGTTAACTAACTGAGTCACTGACCAGTGGGACCCACAGGTCAGATTTGACCTGGACCGTGCGCCGTTGACTTGCTGACGTCATGATGATGTCAGGCTGACGCAGTAATCCTTATCTGGAATTTAAATAAATCTTAAATGATTTATTTATTTCAGAAAATATCCAAAACTTTGAAAAATCATAGAAATTAATCTATAGCTCCAAATGAAAAGATTTATATATGAAAAATTATCAGAAAAATTCAAGGAATCCATCTGTACCATTTTCATGCATGTTTGAACAACTTAAAGTTGCTGTTTAAGGCAATTTGCATAAATGGCATTTAAACTCTCACATATGGAGTTTGAATTGAACCTAAGGTTCAAACCCACTCCATTTAACATGTTGCTAGTTGCATTAGCTCAACCACAACATATTGCCATGTCATGATCATGCATCATATTGTGCATTGCATTGATTGTGTTCCTTCTCAGTTGCCGGTGGTTGTTCCCCCTCGGTAGACGTATGTTCCGACGATGAGATCGTTGACACTGATGAAGACTCAATGTTATCTTCAGAAGTGCCAGGCAAGCAAAACCACCTTGTTCATTCCGATACAATCCCACTCTCTCGCTCCTGCTCTCTTTTACTGCATTAGGACAACAACGATTCAACTGTTACATGCTGCGGTAGCTGAACCCCTTTATCCTCTGCATGACCTGTCATTCCACAGTAAATAGATGAAACCCACTAGTATGAGTAGGAGTTGTTTGAGCCCTGTTGTGCCTACTCATTCATGCTTGTTTGTCATGCCTGCTACTGCTTAGAGTTGAGTCGGGTCTGATTCATCGGGAATGAATTGGAATAGTGATGAACATGTCCTACTGTGTGAGAGCTAAGTGTGTGAACACGATTTGGTAAAGGTAGCGGTGAGAGGCCATGTAGGAGTACATGGTGGGTTGTCTCATTGCAGCCGTCCTCAGGAACTGAGTTCTATGTTTGTGATCCATGAACAGTTACTACCACACATTGGGATCCTTAATTGACTCTCTCGGCTTCTTGATCACCCTTGTCCTCTGTCCAGGAGTTGCAAGTAGTTTCTGGTGTTTGTAGTATGCTGGGGGCCGCACGCAGTGCTGACCGTAGGGGTGGGCTGTGTTGCGGTAGGCACGTGGCACGGTGTACCGGGCGCCCGTTTGGTGTTCCGGGAACCCTGTACACATCGTTTGGGGCTGTGAGCGAAACTCCGGCCGGATCTCCTCATGGATGGAACCCGAATAGGCGATAAACCTGGACTAGAGACTTGAGTGTTTAGGTAGGCTGTGGCCGACACCCTCGCCCGGTTTCCGCTTGAAGGTTGCCGAGGTACATGACGTGTACAGGGCGGTAAGTGGCGAGAGCGTGTGTGAAGAAGTACACCCCTGCAGGGTTATCATTATCTATTCGAATAGCCGGATTCCTCGGATATGGAAACTTGGACCCCTTGCATAGTTCATAGACAAGTGAAAGTGGATACTCTAAAATGCGCAAGATAAGCGTGAGTGCTATGGATGGTGTTCTCGTGGGGAGACGGGAGCAGATCCATAGTGGTGTATTGGATGGTGAATATGTGGACTCGTGTGCGCCACCTCAAAGAGTCGCTTGCAGTCGTAGTTCAGGATAGCCACCGAGTCAAAGCTGGCTTGCTGCAGTCAAACTCCACCACCCCCCCTTTATTGAAACTGATGCATATGTAGTTAGTTCTGATGTAAGTCTTGCTGAGTACGTTTGTACTCACGTTTGCCTATTTTATGTTTTGCAGAGAGACTTCAGTCTCGCTAGTAGTACCGCTTGGACTTCGACGTTTAGCTTGATACCTCAGCTACGATCTTGTGCCCTTGGCAGGATCTGGTAGATAGTCAGGCTTCTCAGCCTTTTTCATTTGTAGATGTCTGTACTCAGACATGTTAAGCTTCCGCATGTGCTTTGATTTGTATGCTCTGATTGTCGGGTCATGAGACCCATGTTTGTAATATCTCGCTCCTCGGAGCCTAATGTATAAATACCTTGAGTCGTAGAGTCTTGTTGTGATGCCATGTTGTATCTACACATATCGAGCATATTGTGTGTATGATTGAAATGCTTGCTATGTGTGGGATCCGACTATCTAGTTGTTTATCCTTGGCAGCCTATCATATGGGGAAATGTAGTCTAGTGCTTCTGAACGATAGTAGTCCGCTACAGCCCGGTTCACCGGAGTCCTGTTAGCCCAGCACTACTGCTCGGAACACTTGACTGGCCGGCATGTGTTCCACGTCGTTCCTATGTCTGTCCCTTCGGGGAAATGTCACGCGTGTTATCCGGAGTCCTGCCTAGCCTGCTACAGCCCGGGTCACCGGAGTCCTGTTAGCCCAGTGCTACAGCCCGGATTCACACGTTGATGACCGACATGCTCGATGTGATTCATGTATGCCTGTCCTCATAGGTTAGCGCCGCTTGGGTTCACGACTAGCCATGTCGGCCCGGGTTCTTTGTCATATGGATGCTAGCGACACTATCATATACGTGAGCCAAAAGGCGCAAACGGTCCCGGGCCAGGTAAGGTGGCACCCGTGGGAATACTGTGCGTGAGGCCGCAAAGTGATATGATGTGTTACATGCTAGATCGGTGTGACTTAGGATCGGGGTCCTGACATCTATCGCTAGTGAGGCAAGTCCTTCGTGGGCGATGGCCATGGTGGGATAGACAAGGTTGCTTCTTCGTGGACCCTTCGTGGGTGGAGCCCTCCGTGGACTCGCGCAACCGTTACCCTTCGTGGGTTGAAGTCTCCATCAACGTGGATGTAGGATAGCACCACCTATCCGAACCACGGGAAAAACATCCGTGTCTCCAATTGCGTTTGAATTCTCCAAACCCTTCCCTTTACATTCTTGCAAGTTGCATGCTTTACATTCCGCTGCTCATATACTCTTTGCATGCTTGCTTGATATGTATTGTGTATGTTGAAATTGTTCCTAAAACTCCACTCAAACCGAAAAGGCTTAAAAATTGCAACTTTAGCACCAAGTGTCTAATCACCCCCCTCTAGATACACCTACTTCTAGATCCTACAAGTGGTATCAGAGCTTTGGTCTCCATTGCCTTGGTTTAATCACCATTGGAGGAAGATGGATGTGTCTACTTTAGGGAGTCTTAGACATAGAGTGCCTATTCTTGATGGAGAGTATTTTCATGAGTGGAAAAATGAGATGCTTGTGATTTTCAATCAATATCATTTGAACAAGTATATTGCTAGTCCTTGTGCACCTCATGTTGATTCTATGCCTCCCACCCTAGATGAAGATATTGACATGATTCGCAATCTTAGAACCGTTGAGCTCATCATTAGAGGATTGCCCAAAAACTTGATTGCTAGTTTACCTACTCTAAATTGTGCCTATACTATATGGAAATTTCTTGAGGAACGATTCCCCGATTATTCCTTGAAAAATTTGGATGAAATTCTCCATAAATCTATTGCTTGAGTAAAATGAACTCTAGTGATCCTAGTTTTGGTGATTGTCTATTTAAGCTTACTAATCTCATGCATGCTAAAGGAAATGTTGGAATCATTAGTGATATTATATCCGAAGCTATAAGAATTCATAAAAGTGACCACTTTGATGATCATTTATCTAATGAATCACTCTCTCTAGGAAATGATGAATCACAAGATCATGTTGAACATTGATACTACAATGAGAATGATGATAGTGACTTCGATCTTGATGATGCAATGAGACACTTTGGTCTCATGGCTAATCTTCGAGGATATGTGTCAGGAGGAAAGGAATGGGTTCTCGACAGTGGATGTACTGATCATATGACCGGAGACGAAGAGATGTTCCGTGAGCTTGCTGAAAATGACGGCCCTCGAAAATATGTCACCTTTGGTGATAATTCGAAGGGTAAGGTGGTTGGCCTTGGTAAGGTGGCCATCTCACACGATAGCTCCATTCAAAATGTCATGCTCGTTGAATCTCTTGGCTACAACTTACTTTCAGTATCTAGACTTGTTGGTTTCGGTTTGAATGTCCTATTTACTGAGGTAGATTGCCAAGTGTTTCGTCGAGACAATCATAAAATGGTTTTTACCGGTATACATAGAGGTGACCTTTACATTGTCGATTTCTCTAAAAAGGCACAACCTAAAACTTGCTTTATTGCTAAATCCTCAAAAGGTTGGTTGTGGCATAGACGACTAGGTCACGTTGGCATGACAAACCTTGACAAGCTTATTAAAGGAAATCATATCCTTGGAGTTAACAATGTCATATTTGATAAGGATAGACTTTGTAGTGCTTGTCAAGCAGATAAACAGGTTGGAGGAAGGCATCCCGTGAAGAACATCATGACCACAAGAAGGCCACTCGAGCTACTTCATATGGATCTTTTTGGTCCCAACGCCTACAAGAGTCTCGGTGGAAATTCTTTTGGTCTAGTTATAGTTGATGATTTTTCAAGATTTACGTGGGTGTTCTTTCTTGATGATAAATCGCAGGTCCAAAAGATCTTCAAAAACTTCGCTAGGAAGGCCCAAAATCAGTTTGACATGAAGATCAAGAAGGTTCGGAGTGACAACGGAACGGAGTTCAAGAACACAAATGTGGACACCTTTCTTGATGAAGAAGGGATTTCACACGAGTTCTCGGCTACGTACACACCTCAACAAAATGGAGTTGTTGAGAGGAAGAACCGGACGCTCATCGAAATGGCGAGAACGATGCTTGATGAGTACAAGACGCCGAAGCACTTTTGGGCAGAAGCGGTTGAGACGGCTTGTCATGCAACAAATCGCTTGTATCTTCACAAGCTACTCGGCAAGACGGCATACGAGCTCCTCACCGGTAACAAACCCCAACTTGGATACTTTCGAGTATTCGGCTCAAAGTGCTACATTCTTGATAAGCATCGTCGTTCAAAGTTTGCACCTAAATCTCATGAAGGTTTCCTACTTGGTTATGGCTCAAACTCACACACTTACCATATCTACAACAATTTCACCCGAAAGGTTGAAGAAACGGTAGATGTGAAGTTTGATGAATCTAATGGCTCGCAAGTAGAGCAATTGCCAATTGATGTAGGAGACAAAGACCCTTCAGAAGCAATCCAAGACTTGTCTATTGGCAAAATTCGCCCAACGGAGGTGAAGGAGAGTACCTCGTCCGTCCAAGTGGAAGCTTCTACTTCACGACAAGGTGAACCAAGAATTGACACGGAAGCATCCACAAGTGGGGCACACCAAGATGAAGAAAACGAGGAAATGCATCAAGACGAACATCAACAACCTCCTTCTCCACCACGACAAGAGAACGACAACGTCAACAATGAAGAAGACCAAGAAAAAGAACAAGATGAAGAAGATGTTCAACGAAGACCCAAGCAAAAGCTTTCACAAGTTCGAGCAAGAATTGCCAAAGATCATCCTGTCGAGCAAATCTACAATGATATTCAAACCGGGAGAATCACTCGCTCTAAAACTCGTTTAGCTAACTTTTGTGAAAACTATTCATTCATCTCTAGCATTGAACCTATGAAGGTCGAAGAAGCATTGGAAGATCCGGATTGGATAAACGCTATGCATGAAGAGCTACACAACTTTGAGAGAAACCAAGTTTGGACATTGGTTGAGAAGCCCGACAACAACCACAACATCATTGGTACCAAATGGGTGTTTCGCAACAAGCAAGATGAAGATGGACAAGTGGTTCGCAACAAATCACGTCTCGTCGCCCAAGGGTACACACAAGTCGAAGGTATGGACTATGGTGAGACATATGCTCCCGTTGCTAGACTTGAGTCCATTCACATCTTACTTGCCTATGCTAATCACCATAATATCACCTTGTACCAAATGGACATTAAAAGTGCTTTTCTAAATGGTGAAATAGAGGAGGAAGTTTATGTCAAACAACCTCCCGGCTTTGTCAATCCTAAGAAACCTAATCATGTCTACAAACTTCACAAAGCCCTTTATGGTCTTAAACAAGATCCTAGAGCATGGTATAAATGCTTGACCAAGTTCCTTATTGCAAGTGGTTTTGAAATTGGAAAAATTGATTCCACACTTTTTACTAAAAGGGTTAATGGAGAACTATTTGTATGCCAAATTTATGTTGATGATATCATATTTGGTTCAACTAACCCTCTTTTTAGTGAAAAGTTTGGAAAGCTAATGTCGAAGAAGTTTGAGATGTCTATGATGAGTGAACTCAAATTCTTTCTCGGTTTGCAAATCAAGCAAACTAAGGAAGGTACATTTATCTCTCAAACGAAGTACACCAAAGACTTATTCAAGAAGTTCAATATGCAAGAATGCAAAGGTATGCCTACACCCATGCCTACTAGTGGACATAATAATTTGACCAAAGATGGTGAACCGGTTGATCAAAAGGTTTATCGCTCTATGATTGGTTCATTGTTATACCTATATGCCTCACGTCCCGATATTATGCTAAGTGTGTGCATGTGTGCACGATATCAAGCTGCTCCTAAAGAATGCCATCTTAAGGCCGTGAAAAGGATAGTGAGATACTTAATCCATACACCAAATTTTGGCATTTGGTATCCTAAGAGGTCCTATTTTGATCTTGTTGGCTATTCCGACTCGGATTATGCCGGAGACAAGGTTGATAGAAAGTCCACTTCGGGTACTTGTCAATTTCTTGGTAGATCTCTTGTGTCTTGGTCCTCCAAGAAACAAAACTCGGTATCCTTATCTACCGCTGAAGCGGAATACATTGCCGCTGGTTCATGTTGTGCTCAATTACTTTGGATGACCCAAACTCTTAAAGATTATGGGGTCTATGTGAAACATGTTTCATTGCTTTGTGACAATGAAAGTGCTATCAAAATTGGTCATAATCCTGTACAACATTCTCGAACTAAGCATATTGAAGTTCGTCATCATTTCATTCGAGATCATGTTGCTAAGGGTGACATTGATCTTAAGCATGTTCGCACCGATAAACAATTAGCGGATATATTCACTAAACCACTTGATGAGAAAGTGTTTTGCAGGTTGAGAGGATAATTGAAAATCATTGATGCTTCGAACTTGGAATAGAAACTCCATTGGATACATGCAAGACATGAGCTTATGGCTAATCCATGATATATCTCTTATGATGACTATCTTATGTCTTGGATATATTTGTACCTTGCATGTTATCTAACCCATATAGGTACTTGGTTGAATCTAATTTTATGAGATTGCAACTCACTCACGTCTTGAGCAATCTCTACATCACCAAGTCTCTACACAACGGTGGTTGACGACAAGGAAGCACAAAACCATTCAAACATATCCTTTGACAAATTCTACGTTGAGCTTCATGATTGTCATTTTTGGATATACAAGTGCTTTTCCTTGCAAGAACTAACTCATGTAGGTAGATGAACTCAAATTCCAAGGGGTGCTCCCAACTCATGATGAGCTACATCAACTTCGAGCACCCACACAAGTTCAACTACATGAGCAAGATCCACACCACCACCCAAGGTATGTTATTCCATCTTAGAGAAGCTTTACTCCAAGTCATGAGTCAAAGCAACTCCACAAGATGTGAATACATCAAGATGCTTAAACGAAAAGTGGTAACCCCATTTTGAGCTTAAACGATGAGTATGACCTATGATCAAGTGTTCTCACTTGACTCCTAAGTCAATATACTCTAACATAGGTGACTATGTCACCGCCCAATTCTAGATGAAGTTCTCTTGTGTTCTTTTCTGTGTTATTGCATTTGTCCCTTGCATATTTGTTTCCCTCTTTTTCAAACAAAACATAACAAACAACTTCATCTAGAACTTTCATTCTTTTCTTTTTGCTTCTTGTTCTGCATAATTCATTGCAAATCTTTGTGAGATCTTATTTGACTAGTGAGCTGAGGTGACAAGTGTTTTCTCTGTAATGAACTCGGTTTCACCGAATTGTAATTTTCGGTCCAACCGAATCCCTTCGGTACCACCGAAACATGCCACTCGGTGCCACCGATTTCGCAACAGGAAAAATAGTTTGCCACTTATTCTATATTTCTTCTGGTCCAGCTTCACTCAATGACCAAACCTATTCGACGGATTCTAGAAAAACCTTCTTGGAAATTGATGTTAAAGGGAGAGAGAGAGAGAGATCACATCAAAGCTTATCACCAGGGAGAAAGAGAGAGAATATTAAGGGGGAGAAAGAGATCTCCAGGGGGAGAGAACACTCAAGGATCCCAGATGCTTGATGTTCAAGAGGAGAGATGCCACATGTCTTTTTGGGGGAAAGACATGTTCATATGTGCTCATTTGCATTAAGTTCTATTCATTTATATCTTTCAGCTCTGATTTTCTGTTCCCTATCTTCTCCCAATATCCCATGTCAGATTCAGGGGGAGCAAGACATCTAAGGGAAAGAATCATTCAAATTCATTGCATATCTTTACCCTTGGGGACATGTCTAATCCAATGTGGTACCTTGTACTCACTCTCTACATGTCATCCCAGTCTTGGTATTCTTGTGGTTTCTTTTGGTTTGCTCTGGCTAGTGGATGTACCTGTGTTATCTAACCTTGTTTATACAGGTTCATTCCATCCTAAGTCATCTCAAGACTACAAGGTAAGTATATGCATCAGAATCATGAGTATGAGGAATTCTTGCTTTTGTACATACTGTTTGCAACAAGGACTCATAAGCATGAAGGTATTTCTCTTAATAATCTTTTGCTCTGATGCATATGGCCAAGATACATGTAACACATTGCCTACTCTGTCATGATTATGCTCTCACATGCTTCTACATTTTATATTCACATGATTGCATACATGTAGGGGGAGCCTATGATTGTTACATGTCCTTCAAAAGCTTTACTTGCCATTCTTTATATCTTTATCTAGAGCTTTGATGTATGTTGCCATCAATTACCAAAAAGGGGGAGATTGAAAGCACAAGTGCTCCCCGGGTGGTTTTGGTAATTAATGTCAACATAGCTCTTGTTGGACTAACGTTTCTATCTAGCATGTTTCAGATAAGTTCAACAATGGAGTGGCATGGACTAAAGGATATGGGAACTCCTTCAAGATGCTAAGGACAAAGGATTGGCTAAAACTTCAAGCTCAAGACTCTTCATTTTACATTTTTAGTGATCCAAGATCGCATTGAGTCCATAGGAAAAGCCAATACTATCAAGGAGGGATGAGGTGTTGCTTAATGAGCCTTTTGCTTCATGTGCTTAATGATATGCTCCAAAATCCTCAGCTACTTTCCCACTTCCTCATATGACCTAAACCCAAAGTCAAACTCGGACCTACCGATTCTTCCTATCCGGCACCACCGAGTTTGACATGTCATAAGCCACTGCCAAACCCTAGCAAATCGGTTTTACCGATAGAGATCTCGGTCTCACCGAGATGGGATTGCAATCTCACTGTGTATGTCCATTGTCAAAATCGGTCCCACCGAGTTTAGGAAATCGGTACTAGCGAGATTACAATGCAAACTCTCTGGTTAACTCATTACCAAAATCGGTCCAACCGAGTTTAGTAATCGGTCCCACCGAGTTTGCCTGACCAACTCTCTGGTTAGTCTATTACCAAATCGGTCTCACCGAGTTTGTGTAATCGGTCTCACCGAGATTACGTTATGCCCTAACCCTAACCATATCGGTCCTACCGAGTTGCATGTCAGTCCCACCAAAAATCTCTAACGGTCACTAGGTTTATTATTTCGGTCTGACCGAGTTTGTTGATTCGGTCCCACCGAGATTGGTAAATTGTGTGTAACAGTTGGATTTTGTGTGGAGGCTATATATACCCCTCCACCTCCTCTTCATTCGTGGAGAGAGCCATCAGAACACATCTACACTTCCAACTCATATGTTCTGAGAGAGAACTACCTACCCTTGTGTTGAGGCCAAGATATTCCATTCCTACCATATGAATCTTGATCTCTAGCCTTCCCCAAGTTGCTTTCCACTCAAATCTTCTTTCCACCAAATCCAAATCCTGTGAGAGAGAGGTTAGTGTTGGGGAGACTATCATTTGAAGCACAAGAGCAAGGAGTTCATCATCAACACACCATTTGTTACTTCTTGGAGAGTGGTGTCTCCTAGATTGGCTAGGTGTCACTTGGGAGCCTCCGACAAGATTGTGGAGTTGAACCAAGGAGTTTGTAAGGGCAAGGAGATCGCCTACTTCTGAAGATCTACCGCTAGTGAGGCAAGTCCTTCGTGGGCGATGGCCATGGCGGGATAGACAAGGTTGCTTCTTCGTGGACCCTTCGTGGGTGGAGCCCTCCGTGGACTCGCGCAACCGTTACCCTTCGTGGGTTGAAGTCTCCATCAACGTGGATGTAGGATAGCACCACCTATCCGAACCACGGGAAAAACATCCGTGTCTCCAATTGCGTTTGAATTCTCCAAACCCTTCCCTTTACATTCTTGCAAGTTGCATGCTTTACATTCCGCTGCTCATATACTCTTTGCATGCTTGCTTGATATGTATTGTGTATGTTGAAATTGTGCCTAAAACTCCACTCAAACCGAAAAGGCTTAAAAATTGCAACTTTAGCACCAAGTGTTTAATCACCCCGCCTCTAGACACACCTACTTCTAGATCCTACAACTCTCAAAATAATATAAGTGAAGCATGAGAGAACAATAGTTTCTATAAAACAAATCCACCACCGTGCTTTAAAAGATATAAGTGAAGCAGTAGAGCAAAAACTATATAGCTCAAAAGATATAAGTGAAGCACATAGAGTATTCTAATAAATTTCGAATCATGTGTGTCTCTCTCAAAAGGTGTGTACAGCAAGGATGTTTTGCTTGCTTGCTTTTCAAGCAAAACACTTATCATGTGATGAATAAAAATATAGCTCCAACTAAAGTTACCGATGGACGAAGACGAAAGAGGGGATGCCTTCCGGGGCATCCCCAAGCTTTGGCTTTCTGGTGTCCTTAGATTACCTTGCGCTGCCATGGGCATCCCCAAGCTTAGACTCTTTCCACTCCTTGTTCCATAATCTATCAAATCTTTACCCAAAACTTGAAAACTTCACAACACAAAACTCAACAGAAAATCTCGTGAGCTCCGTTAGCGAAAGAAAACAAAATACAACTTCAAGATACTGTAATGAACTCATTCTTTATTTATATTGGTGTTAAACCTACTGTATTCCAACTTCTCTATGGTTTATAAACTATTTTACTAGCCATAGATTCATCAAAATAAGCAAACAACACGCGAAAAACAGAATCTGTCAAAAATAAAATAGTCTGTAGTAATATGTAACCAACGCAAACTTATGGAACTCCAAAAATTCTACCAAAATAGGAAGACCTAAATAATTTGTTTATTGATCTTCTGAAATTGGAATCAATATTTTATCACGTTCTGGTGATTTTTAACAATTGTTTTCGTGAACAGAAAGTTTCTAGAATTTTCAGCAAGATCAAATAACTATCATCCAAGAAGATCCTATAGGTTTAACTTGGAACAAACACTAATTAAAACATAAAAAAATCTAACCAGAGGCTAGATAAAATATTTATTCCTAAAAATAAGCAAAAAGCAAAAAAACTAAAAATAAATTGGGTTGCCTCCCAACAAGCGCTATTATTTAACGCCCCTAGCTAGGCATAAAAGTAAGGATAGATCTAGGTATTGTCATCTTTGATAGGCAATCCATAAGTGACTCTCATAATAGATTCATAAGGTAATTTTATTTTATTTCTAAGGAAGTGTTCCATGCCTTTCCTTAACAGAAAACCAAGAATAATAGAACATGAAGGATTACAATCTATATCAAGAACAATAAAATATATGGGCACATAGTTTCTATTTGCAACAATAATAACATCATTAATTCTTCCCAGAGGTTGGGATACATCTATCTCTTCTGAGCAACCTCTTTAGACCACCCTTGCAGTAGGATACCATCTGCTTTGGGTTCTTTATTATCTCCTTCAAGAGATTTTTAGGATCGTTCAGGCTACATATATTTAGTCTATTTTGGCTTTTACTATCTACTTTTCTCAAGGAGATGGTTAAGGACCTCAGAAGATAGAGGAGAGCGCCAGGCCCGGATTTCCAGAATACTTCCACCGAGAATACTCGAACCTCCACGCTCTTCAGCACGAGATTTTAAGTCTCGTGTGTCTACCATTTTACCATCAAGGCATCTTGATAGTGAATCGTATTCCATGAATATGAAATCTATAATGTGATATATGGAATATATGACAAAGGTGGAGTCTTGGAGTATTTCAATCGATCGGTCATATAGGCCTGAGTCAGACATCAAATAGCTTCGATTTGCATTATCCGTAGGCCTGAGTCAGACATCAAATAGCTTCGATTTGCATTATCCATAGGACATCAAAATCGATATCAAAATCAAAAAGATGAAAGATGTACAATCCAATTTCTCAAATCAATAGAAGCCCAAAAAGGTGCATATGGTACCCAAATAAGAATAGGATAAATATGTCAAAAGCACATACCACACGTCATTAATAAACGCGTAGTAACATAAATATAATCTACAATTGCTTTAATAGATTCCGCCTTCCTTTAGATGGCAAGTTCTAGTTTGTTTTTTTGTTAGGACGGTGTTATTTCATGCCACACATGTGGCACTTCTCATTTAAGTAAAAAAACGGTGTGAGATTCCCAAACAATGATGCTGGCAAGGGTAACAAAAATCAAGCCAACCTAGTAAACACTTTAACTTATTACTGCCGTTCAATAAACCCAGTTTTAAGAAGCGTGCAGCTCATAATGAAAAAGAAAACAACCAACCATATGAACGCCCTAAGGTGGGTCACATCTTGCTTGTGCAAATATTAGAGCTGACTTCAATACCTAATCGACAAGATAGCACGGGTAGCAGAAGGCAAATCAGAATCCACAGTAAATCAGTGGAATCAGGCAACAAAAGGGTGGGAGAATAACATAACAGAACATCATCGCACCAAGTACAAAGATAATCCTTGACTAAACAGCCAACGGAACTGAATCCAAAGTATCGTCTAAACTGCGAAATCCCAGATGATTCACTAGGACAAAACACTAGTAGCAACTTATGCTTCAGTCTGCTCCCTCAAACGACGGATAGTGCTCCTGACAGTGACCGCACTGGCAGTGCTGCAAACACATATTGCAAGATCAGCAACATAAGATGGGCAAACCAATGGGTAATTTGGAAAGACTAAGAAGCAGATGATGAGAACATACTTCATGGTGTAAGCACCGCCAGCCTTCACCTTCCCACAGTCCTTGCATCCCCAAATTCCAACTGCTTTCCTCTTCACAGCAAACTGGTAAGAGTATACAGTAAAGGGATAATCAAGACTGGGATATAACAAAAAATTGAAGAACTGGTTAAATATACTGAAATGGAGGCAAATGGAGTAACAAACAGTTACAGCACAGATTGCTGTGATCAAACTACTCTACAGTTGGGCACATACAGTATATGGTCCTTGCAAAATGATACTACCAAAAAGCATATAAGATTGGAGTGCTGAGATATGAACTGATGTTCAAGATGGACATAGCAAAATAATGCTGCCATAGGAGCAAACTTTAAGCAATGATAACAACATATCATGATGAACATCAACAAGCATCAGAATCTGGGCCACAACTGATATGAAATGATACACAAGCGGGGTGACAGAAGATATACCTTCCCACAGAACTCACAGAAGTACTTGGAGTGCTGAGACACCTCCATCTTCTTGATCTGCTTACGCAAACTGGCACCATAACGGGTACCTATAATTGTGCGGGTTAGTTTCAGCAAGTACCAAAAAATGGATAAATAAGAGAATTAGCAAAGGTTCATAATTTCATACCATATTTGCCAACAATTCCAGCCTTCTTGGTGCGCTTCGTCTGAGAAGAAATGGCAAAAGCAAAAAATTACACAACTGCTTACTAAAACTAATCAACGTGATATAACCTGGGTTGTTGGGCAACTCAAAAGTACTAAACAGCAGGGCAGGTTTGATGAGTAAAGTATCGCGTATCAAATCATCAGAGAAATAATAATGACAACTAAAAACATTCATTTTCGAGACAATGCAACTAACAACATTCCACTAAAGCGTCCTCATCTCACTCTCGGACTTTCTAGCCTTAGCTTTTTATCCGAACTACAACAAATCCATGTCATATTATGAACAAGGCTTATTAAAGTATCGGATACCCGCAAGTTCGAATCGAACGAAAGAACAGATGATTGGCAGGCAACCGAAGGATATAACGCAAATGGACCAAGAGGATTTGACGGTGCTTGACTTGACACGGCTAGGACCTTGCGATTTAGCATCAAGCACACACTAGGATCTCGCCGGAACAAATCCAGCAAGAATACGTAACCAGGGATCCTCTGAAAGGAACAATTTCTACAGTATACCGCAGATCTACGCGGACAATCAGCAAAGGAAACATGTTTTGGGTGTTTGTATGAAAGGAGGGGCGAAGAATAGAAGAAGCGTACCATCTCGTCGACGGGTACGAGGCGTGGGCGGCGAGCGGCTGCGGCGGCGAAATCCGGGAGACGAAAGCTGCGGCGGCGGAGAC
Source organism: Aegilops umbellulata (assembly GCA_032464435.1). Lineage (NCBI taxonomy): Eukaryota > Viridiplantae > Streptophyta > Magnoliopsida > Poales > Poaceae > Aegilops > Aegilops umbellulata. The sequence continues at coordinate 297,650,932 of CP136060.1, forward strand.
AGGGAATTGTGGAGAGTCAAGTTATATATGGAAGCCTAGGGTTTTGAGGTACACCTATATCGGCCACTTGGGCCATTTATTGGGCCATCTTTGCATCCACGGCGATAGTCCAGGCTGTTTTTTCTTACTGGGAGATGCTAATGGACCGGTCCACCAGACGAGCCCATGTTTTTTATTGACGTGTGTTTAACGGTATCTTCTATCTGAATGCTCTTGTTGCTCAAAAAACAAATCTGAATACCCTTACAAAACAAAATCTTCTATCTTTTTTTTTTGCGGGAACAAAATCTTCTATCTGAATCCTCAAATTTCACTAAAAATACTAGGTTCAGGATTTTGCAAGAATTGTGTTTAGCAAGAGACAATATTCAGTGGAAGTTTTCACATGGCTTGTGAAAATTGTTCATCTAATTGAATAATGCTGCACCTAGAGGCGTTCAACTAATTCGTAAAAATTGCGAACCAACCCGTGGATGTGGTTAGGAGGACAGTGGTATCCTCGACCCACCAGGATTTCAGTCATAGACTTGGCATCAGTGCTCGCATTTTGCTAAATTTATTTTAGGTCTTTCAACAATGTGCGTTCAATGGGAGGAGACGTTCTTGTCGATAATGAAGGTATCTGTCACGACTTCGTCAATCTCAAGAAGATGTGTCGCTTGGATTCGATAACCCGTTAACAACCCGCGCTAATGGGGATTTTCCACGTGTAAAATTCCCATTGGCCGGAGGAACCACGTGTTGGCTCACCGTTGGGACATATGTCATCTACTCATTGGGCAGGAGGCGCCTATGATACGTCGACATGTGGCACGACCCAACAGAGGCCCATTCTGATGAAAAGACCGGCCTATTTGACTTGGTCAAAAGGTAGCGGGCCGGTCCACGGAAAGCCTGTTAACGACTTGTTCGTATATAGCCCATTTACGGCCCGCTACTCACGAGCCTTTACGGCCTATCGGAATTAAGCCCAGTAGCTTCATCTGGGTCGTCCAATATGATTCCAGCCCGTTGCAACTTCCGACCTATGTATGGCCCATGACGTCTTTCGACCCATATGAGGCCCTTTGTAACTCTTGGCACATTAACGGCCCGTGGTGAAACTGGGCCGTAATGAATAGTATACCGGTTTATACCCATTAAAGGCCCATTATTCCATTGGGTCGTTTCCAACCCGTGTTATCTTTCGGCCTTCTCAGGGCCCATTTATTCTTGGGCTCATTTCCAGCATTCAGTTACTTAGGGCCCGTTACTAGCCTTTTCTGCTTATGGGCCAAATTCAGCCCGTGGTACAGTCAGCCCGTTTGTGGCCTGTTAATTCGTTGGGCCGTTTTCATAGCATCATCAAATACGGCCGTTAACCCGTTATGGTCAGCCCGTGAACGGAAGATTCCAACTCTAGCCCGTTTACGGTCCATAATGCGGTCTGTTATTGGCAGCCCATGTTTGGGCAGTTGATCATACGGCCCATAGAATGCCCATTTATGCTATGGCCTATAGAAGGCCCATTGTTTCTACGGCCCGGATGAGGCCCATGGTCACTACAGTAAATATGTAGCCCATGATTATTGTGGCCTAATTTTAAAAAATAGGTTATTGCGGCCACTAGCAAATCGCGGGAAAAAACTGCACTGACTACAAGAAAACAAATAAACAAGACAACAAGGAAATAAACAAGCAAGCAACTTATGCTAGGCTATCACGGCTATTACACATATTACATTCACTGGGGATCAAAGTTCACCACCAGTGCAAATATAGGAAACAAAGTAGCATATCACATACACTGATTGTCAAAGTTGGCGACCAGTGCAAGTAAACACCGCAGCAAAACAAGTCCAGAATAGAAACCACTTCAGAAGAGCTCAAGAAACAATACTTGGGTACCCATAATGCTGGTAAGATGGTTAGCAAGCTTATTAATTTTCTCTTGTTGGGCGCTTAAATCCTTCAACGCTTGCTGTTGCACCAGAAAGTATGCATCTGAATTCTGAGGGACTTCCTCAGTCCTTCGGCTTCCTGTCGCACCACATCTGATCGATGCCTTTCAAATTGAAGTTGAGACTCAAGAAGACGAACTGATTCAGGCAGCGAGTTCGAAGAGCTTGTGCCAGCAGTAGTGGCCAGTAACTTGAACACTACATCAAGACAGGACTTTTGGGTTGTCTCACTGTCGTCAAGAGTTTTTATCAGCTTTCTTGGAGACCAACAGGGATGTCTCACTATTTTGAACCTTATCTGCATTACTTCCTTTACCATTGCATGACGGGGTACTCTTCTCCAATATTTTGTCTGCATTCTAAAAGAGAAAAAAGCAGACACGTCACATGTTTACCATGTTGTATATGAAACTCATTTTGGTAAATCAGTTCAGTAGTAAAATGGACATGATAACAGCATGAAACAAACATATATCTATGTAACATGGTCACTGCATAGTCTATATCATTCTAGTTTTTGTTGCCAAATCAAGATAGAGACACAGTTCAAATAATATTTGTTCAAGACAAAGTAGAATAGATAGAATATAAGTGTGGGAAACTACAGAGCAATAACAACACTTGTAATGTGCATGACATGAGAACATAATTGTTTATTCAATTGAAACTGAAATCAACATAGAGCAAGTTACAACAGCAAACCAGTTAAGAAATAAGTTTAAAACATATCTGTTGCGCCATTGGAGTTTCAATTCCATCCTTCAAATTTGAAAATAGTTGATATGAGTAAATACAGTGATGCAAGAGCAAAGGAGTATGAACCATAGCTACAGAACCTGACCTGAGAACAATTCTTCTTCTTCTTTAAGCGTTGAGTTGGGACTCGGAGTGGTGGTCCTCGTGCTTTGGGCACTGCAGTTCCCTTACTAACTACTCGTGTTTGGGTGCTATGTGGTGGAGACAGTGTTGTGTCAACTAGAACTGGGTTACTATCTGCTGGGGTTGGGTTAAAAGGGGTGTAGATGGTTCTCTGTCCAACTGGGTAGGGTACAATCTGCGAGAGTCTGGGTTATGTGTGATGGAGCTGGTGGTTCTTGGGCAAGTACAACCGTGGTTCTATCTGCATCGACTAGTAGCACTATCTTTTTCGAAGACCGTGTTGTTACCCCCTTAGATACTGCCATCACCCTCTCCAATTCAAATGGCTGATAAACAAGGAAAGTAATTGAATATATAAACATTGTATGATAGACAGGTGCAATGGATAGTGGGGAATAAAAGAGGGCATGAAATAATTCACATTTATGTTGTCTAACCAAACAGGATAGCATGACATAATTTCACATATATGATGGCTAACTAAACAGGATAGCATGACACAATTTCACATATATGATGGCTAACTAAAAAAGATGGAAAGACATAGTTTAAAATATGATGACTATGTAAACATGATGACATGATATAACTATATAATGTATTTATTAAATAGGTTGGCATGCCATAATTCACATACATACCGCCTATGGAAACATGATAACATGATATAATTCATGGATAGAATGACATAATTCAAAATATAATGACTGTAAACACTAAACAGGATGAGATGATATAACTATATGATGTCTTTATTAAATGGGTTGGCGTGCCATAATTCAGATAGATGTTGTCTATGTAAACATGATGGCACGGTATAATTCAAATATATGATTTATATACTAAGCAAGTAAGCAGATGGCAATCACATATATGATGTAAAAACTAAGCAATGCAAGACAACATACATGACATGAGTAATATAACCCTGCCAAGTTTGAGCATAGACCTCAGGGGGAAAGAGGACTGGTCATCAGTCTCTGAAACCTCTGAGGAGCTATCTGTAACCAGAAAGATGTCTGCTTCAGCATGAAGCATTGTCTGCTCTGAATACCTTATTTTCACTCCAGATACTTCCATCATCGCTTCAAATGGCTGATGCATAGGAAGAGTAGTTGAATATACAAACATTGTCGATAAATGGAACACGTAATACAAAAAAAGGATAGCATGATATAATTCACATATATGATGATTGGCTAAACAACATGGCATTGCATAATTCACATATATAATGCCTTCCAACAAGATAGCATTGCATAATTCACATATATAATGTCTCGCAACAAGATGACATTGCATAATTCACATATATGGTAATTAGACACTAAACAGGTGGCATTCACACAAATGATGTCTAAACTAATCAAAAGACGTAGCAATGCAAGACACCATCCATGAGGATCGTGTACATCTTTTCTTCACTTGCAATTTCAGCCAACATGTTTGGAACTATCTTGGTATCTCTTGGATCTCTCATCCCAATCAGACCACATTAATGATGGCATTTGCTGCCCGGAAGGACTTTGGCTTCCCATTCTTTTCTGAAGTAGTTTTCACTGCCACTTGGAACATTTGGACTCAGAGGAATGGCAAGATCTTTAGAAATGAGACACCTAGCTTCAGAGCTTGGAGAAGAAACTTTGTATATGATATTTCCTTGTTAGCTCATAGGATTAAATGTAAATATAGAGATAGTCTCCTATCTTGGACAACTTCCCTTCCTTAGACTTTTGTAAGTATTCTTTCTTCTCTGCCCCCCCCCAATGTATATTGCAATTTGTTTTGTATTGAGTTTTAATAAAGAGTTGTGAGGCTGTTGCCTTGCAGTATATAGTTAAAAAAATGCAAGACACCATACGCACGATATGAGCAACATAACCCTGCCAAGTTAGAGCATACGCCTTGGAGGGAAATAAGACTGGTCATCTGTATCTGAATCCTCCTCCGAGGAGCTATCCGTAACCAGCGAGATATGCGCTTCGTCAGATAGCATAGTCTGCTCTGAAGACCTTGTTTTCACTCTAGGATTTTCCATCACCGTGTCAAATGGCTGATGCACACGAAGAGTAATTGAATGTACTAACATTGTTGACAAATGTAATACGTAATGAAAAAAAGGATGGCATGATATAATTCACATATAAGATGACTGACTAAGCATGATGGCATTGCAAAATTCACATATATGATGCCTGGCTTGTGATGCCCGGATAGTTAAGCTACAGTAACCATCTACTAATGATGCCACGTCACCACGATTACTGTTGTTAGTTTCACGATGATCCAAATCTCGTTCCGAATCCAAATTCAAAATCAAGTCAACGATAAAAGTTTTCAAATATTAAAACGAAAGTGTTCGAAATGTAGCAAATAAATCATAGATGGTTATGGTGGTGTAACCACATTTTTACAAATTATTTAAATGCCTAAATAAATAAAACAACATCTTAAACAATTAAATAAATGCCTTTTTTATTTAATAAAATACTAAGCTATTTTATTTGGGTGCCATAGTTAATGTGGCAGTAGTATATTTAGTTATACTAAATTAGGAACTACTTTTATCTTTTTAGAATTGAAAATAAATTAGAGACTAAAATAAAACAGAATAGGAAAATAAGTAAAAGGGGAAAATAAGCAAAAGGAAAAAGAAGAATAGAAAGCAATCCCCCCCTTGGCCCAACTGGGCCACGGCCCAGCAGACCGCTGCGCTAGTCGGCCCAGCTAAGCAGGCCTATATGGCCTCCCCTGCCCACCACCAAACCCTAACCGCACCCACTTCTCCCCCACGACCCCACGTCTCTCTCCTTCCCCCTCCCGATTCTGGATCGGGGCACTCGGGGGCCCGACCCCGTCGTCGCCGCCGCGCCAGCCCCCGACGACGCCGCCTCGTCCCGCCACCACCTCGCGGACGCCACCTCCCCGCCGGGAGCCGCCGCGTCGAGCCCCGCACCGCCTTTTTCTTCCTCGGCCCTGTCGAGCTTCGCCGTCGATTTCGACACCTCCGAGCCTTCCCCGAGCCCACTAAGCACATCTGCAGGCTCAATGTGAGCTCCACCACTTCCCCAATTATTCCAGAGCTCGGATTCGAGCTCGAGAACCCTCTCTGCCGCTCCGTAGCTGTTGTCGCTGCCGCGACCGAAGCCGTAGTCACCCTCCGCCCACGCCCATGGCTGTCGTCGCCCTCCGCACACGCCCATGGCCGCCGCCGCCCGGTGGCTCCCCTGGGCCGCCTCCCGCATAGCCTCCCTGGCCGCGGCTCCTCGCAGCCGCACGTGCCCACGCGCTTCCTGCGCCCGCCTTGTCCGCTCGTAGGTTTCCGCTGCTCTATGCTACTGCGCTCCTGCTCCCGTTGCCGCCTGAAGCTGCTGCTTTGCCATTGCTGCTTTTTGCTGCTGTTGCTGCTACTCCATTGTTGTTGCTCCCCGCATCCCGTGCTCCCCCTCTCTCGCGCTCACGATGCGCTTCCCTGGCCCTGCCGCCGTCCGCTAGCGCGCCGCAACCGCCGGCGGCCACCCGTGCCCACGTGCCTCCTCTTCCCGTGCTCGCGTCCCCGCGCACTACCCAGCCGCGTCCCGCGCCTCGTGCCCTTGCCGTCCCACTGCGCCATGCTTCGCTCGCCTTCTCAGCCCCGCCTGCGGCTGGTGCTGCGTGCTGCTATCGCGCCACCCGCTCCGGCCAACCCTGTGCTCCGCCGCGAGGTGTGCCTCCTCTGCCACGTCGGCGACCCCCTGGCCCTCACGTGCACACCCCCGCCGCTGAGCTCCGTCGCCATGATCGGCCGCGTACCCGCCCGCTCCGCTCCGCCGGGGTCCGCCCGGCTCTGGACGCCCATTAGCCCAGCGCCCGATTGGCTAGCCTGGGCCTCTGACCACATGGGCCCACCCTTGGGTAAAAACAAAAACAAAACAAAAAATAGAGATACAAATATATATAATAATCAAAAAAATAATGATTAATTAATTAGTTAAATTAATTAACCTAATTAACTGTGATTAGTAACATAGTTAACTAATTAATTATGTTTAGTTAAACTCTGACTATGACAAATGGGACCCACGCATCAGTTGACCGGTCAACAGTCAATGTTGACCGTTGATGTCATGCTGATGCAGTAAACCTATTTTTGATTTAAATTAAATATGTTAAATGATTAAATCCTTTCTAAATTAATATAAAATAAACCATAGGTCGGATGAAAATACTTTGTACATGAAAGTTGCTCAGAACGACGTGACGAATCTGAATACGCAGTCTGTTCGCCCGCCACACGTCTCTAGCATAGCGAACATGCAACATTTCACCTCCGGTTCATCTGTCCGAAAACACGAAACACCGGGAATACTCTCCCGGAGGTATCCCCCCTTTGCTGGTATCACCTACTACCGCATTAGGGCACACCTAGCACCGCTCATTGTCATGTCATGCATTGTCATGCTTATGTATGCATTATATTTATTGTTTCACCCTCCTCTTCTCTCGTTAGACACCGAGACCGACGCCGCTGCTACCCAGTACGACTACGATGTTGACGACCCCTCCTTGCCAGAGCAACCAGGCAAGCCGCCCCTGAAAGTGCGTTAAGTCGACTAGAGGGGGGTGAATAGGCGATTTTTATGAATTCTTCACTGAGGATTTTCAGGGTGAGGAAATTCCTAAGAGAAGAACTACTTGCAGCGGAATAAGTACTCAGATGCAAACATAACAGCGCATAAGAATGGTCATCGTGATGAAATGAAAGCAAGCACAGAGTACAGAAAGCGTAAACACAGGATACACAGAATGAAGACAAACAGACTGAAAAATTGAACTGAGGAAATTGAGAAAGTCTTTAGTCAAAGTCGTCGAACAGATATGAACAAGCACACAACACGATAATGAGGAAATGGAAGAGTTGAGGAAATAGAACCAGTAGGCTTGGTGAAGACAATGATTTGGTAGACCAGTTCCAACTGCTGTGACTGTTGTACGTCTGGTTGGAGCAGCTAGGTATTTAAACCTAAGGACACACAGTCCCGGACACACAGTCCTCACCGTATTCTCCTTGAGCTAAGGTCACACAGACCTCGCCCAATCACTAGTGATAAGTCTTCAAGTGACTTCCAAACCTTCACAAATTCAGTCACTCGGTGATCCACAATTTCCTCTTGGTTGCTCTAGACCATGACGCCTAACTATCTGTAAGATGCACAGTCTTCAAAGGTAACAAGCGTCAAATCCACGCAGGATCAATCTCTTCAGTGATGCTCAATCACTTTGGGTTTGTAGGTGTTTGGGTTTGGGTTTTCCTCACTTGATGATTTTCGCTCAAAGTCCTCGGAGGATGGGATGCTCTCAAATGACAAGTGTCAGTTTCTCTCGGAGCAGCCAACCAGCTAGTGGTTGTAGGGGCGGCTATTTATAGCCTAGGGAGCAGTCCGACATGATAAGACATAAATGCCCTTCAATGATATGGTCGTTAGGTGGGTAGATATTTTGGGACAGTTGGCGCGTAGCACAACAACGGTCAGAAATTTGACTATCAAATTCCTCAGGGCTATCATGTTCCTCACTTGTAGGCAATCAACACTGGCGAATTCCTAATTCCTCAGTCAGAACAAATTCCTCAGAGACCAGAAGAACTTCGTCCTTGTCACTTAAGAAATTGAATGAACTGTATGAGATTTTGTAGGATCGGAAGTATGTCTAGAGGGGGGTGATTAGACTACTTGACCCAAATAAAAATCTATCCTTTTCCCAATTTTAGTTCTTGGCAGATTTTAGCTATCTTAGCACAAGTCAAGCAATCTCCACACAATTCAAGCAAGCATGCAAAGAGTATATGAGCAGCGGAAAGTAAAGCATGCAACTTGCAAGAATGTAAAGGGAAGGGTTTGGAGGATTCAAACGCAATTGGAGACACTGATGTTTTTGGCGTGGTTCCAATAGGTGGTGCTATCGTACATCCACGTTGATGGAGACTTCAACCCACGGAGGGTAACGGTTGCGCGAGTCCACGGAGGGCTACACCCACGAAGGGTCCACGAAGAAGCAACCTTGTCTATTCCATCGCGGCCGTCGCCCACGAAGGACTTGCCTGACTAGCGGTAGATCTTCACGAAGTAGGCGATCTCCTTGCCCTTACAAACTCCTTGGTTCAACTCCACAATCTTGTCGGAGGCTCCCAAGTAACACCTAGCCAATCTAGGAGACACCACTCTCCAAGAAGTAACAAATGGTGTGTTGATGATGAACTCCTTGCTCTTGTGCTTCAAATGATAGTCTCCCCAACACTCAACTCTCTCTCACAGGATTTGGATTTGGTGGAAAGAAGATTTGAGTGGAAAGCAACTTGGGGAAGGGTAGAGATCAAGATCCATATGGTAGGAATGGAATATCTTGAGCTCAACACAAGGGTAGGTGGTTCTCTCTCAGAAAATGTGTATTGGAAGTGAAGATTTGTTCTGATGGCTCTCTCCATGAATGAAGAGTGGGTGGAGGGGTATATATAGCCTCCACACAAAATCTAACCGTTACACACAATCTGCCAAACTCGGTGGGACCGAAACATTACGAAGGGAAACAGAGAAATTGCAATCCCATCTCGGTGAGACCGAGATCCCTATCGGTGAAACCGATTTGCTAGGGTTTGTGGCAGTGGCTATGACAAATTAAACTCGGTGGCTCCGGATAGAAAGAATCGGTGGGGCCGAGTTTGACTTTTGGTTTGGATCATATGTGGATATGGAAAGGTAGTTGAGGATTTTGGAGCATATCACTAAGCACATGAAGCAAGAGGCTCATTAAGCAACACCTCATCCCTCCTTAATAGTATTGGCTTTTCCTATGGACTCAGTGTGATCTTAGATCACTAAAACATAAAATGTAGAGTCTTGTCCTTGAAGTTTGAGCCAATCCTTTGTCCTTATAATTTTGAGGGATCCACTTTCCTCATCCATGCCATGCCATCCATTGAGCTTCTCCTGAAATATTCATCTTGGAATAATGTTAGCTCAATGAGCTATATGTTGTTAGGAATTACCAAAACCACCTAGGGATAGTTGCACTTTCAATCTCCCCCTTTTTGGTAATTGATGACAACATATAGATCAAAGCTTCGACGAAAGATAATATGAGTGAAATATATCGTCGCTTTGAGAAGTATGTGATAAGTAAGAGCTCCCTCTAAACTTGTGCATGTTTTAAGATTTGCTTTGGACTGCAAATGCACAAAGAGTTGGAATCATGGGTTACTCTTCCATGTCACATACATCTTGGTGGAGCGCTCAAAATGATAAGAATTAAATACATGCACTCATCACCAAGTGATAAACTGATAATAACATCCAAAAAGCATTAAGTGTAGCTTATGATCAAACACATGATCATCACTGTCTCACAGATTAAGGCATAGTATCTCAAGCACTCAAAAAAACAAATAAAGTTCAACCAAGAAGACAAGAGAGAACAAAATGCAAACTCTTTCTCTCTCTCTCGAAGCCTATGATCTATACATTTTTCTCCCCCTTTGGCAACAAGTTACCAAAAAGTTCATAGAAAATGCATAGTACTAAACGACTCTCAGGCTTGGTCTTCAGTTGGTAGAGTCTGGATAACGCCAAGGACGAAGGCTTCAGTGGAACTAGATGGAGTTGCTGGGGTAGGAGCTGGAGCTGGTGGAACTGAAGCTGTAGCTGGTGCAGAAGTGGTGGCTCTGGTGTCAGCAACTGGCACTGCAGACGATCTCTGAGCTCTGGGCACTCTAGCAAATGCATCAGTTGTGGTCTTGCCCTTCCTCTCCTGCATATCATCTTGTAGTTGTTCCACTACAGACTGAATTTCTGTTACCTTCACATCCAGGTCATAGAACTTCTATTCCATGATTCTTTCCAAACTCTCTTGGTTTTGAGTCAGGGTGGCCAGTCCTTTCTCAATTCTCAGAGTGGATGCTATCAAGTAGCTGAGCTGCTCCTGCTTGTTCTTCAAGAAGTACTCAGATGCCTCCTCTTGAGTTGGCATCCTGGCAGCTTTGTCCATTTTTGCCTTCTCCTTCTTTGCTTGAGCATGTGCAGATGAAGGTTCATTCTCATTCATGACAACCTGATTGTCTTCAAAGTCTGGATGGATGGGCAGGTGTTCCTTGTCCAGCAGGTATATGCCTGTGCCCATCTTTGAGTTGATCAGCTCTTGAATTTGTGGGGCATATCCACAGCTCCTCTTCTGATCAGCTGTTGTCCTCTTAATGGTATCTACTATGAGGCTCATCACCTTGAATTTCTGTGGCACATGAAATATGTGAAGCAAGTTTATTGCATGGCCTCAGATCATCTTGTGATCACCTGACTTGGGCAACAGAGTGTGCCTCAGAATCCAGTTGATAGTGGGCAGCCCTGACAGAAAGAAATGCACTGAGCCAAACTTTAAAGTGTCAAGTGCTTTGCTTGGGATCTCCTTGTACATGTTGGACATGGAATTGTGCTCCATCTTCTTCTTGGCATAGATGTCCAAGTCATCTTCCTGCTCTTCTGGGGCATTGATCAGCTGTGCCCATTCAACAACTGTAGACTGATATCTGGTTCCTTCTGACATCCACACTATCCTGCCATCTGGATAGAAGTGTGCTGTGGAGTAGAATTGCATGATGAGCTCCTCATTCCACTTTGTGAGCTTCTACCCAACAAAGTCTGCAACTCCACAAGCACTGAAGCTGTCATATACTCCAGGATAGTGTTCTTCATGCTCCTTGATGTAATCCCAATCAACCCATCTCATGTCACATACTATGGGCTTCTTATCCAGCAGCACTGTCACATAGAAGTCCTGCTGTTCCTTGGTGTGAAACCTATAGTCCATAGCAGTTCTTCTCCTTGAAGCATATGGATCTTCTCCTCTCCACTTCCTCAGCCCTGAATCTCTTCTAATTTTCATGTCCTCAGCCACAGGATGAGCATCATTGTGGTCTGGGATCTTGGGCTTGAGCTTCCTGAGCACTTGTCCTTCTTCTTCTTCAGCAATGTCAGGCACTGGGGCCTTGTTCTTTTTAGCAGCAGATATGTTCCTGGTGTTCCTCTTAGGTGCACTCTTGGGTGTTTCCTTGGGCTTGGATGCAGTAGCCCCTGACCTTATGGCATCACCCATAAGCTTCTGTGCCTTGGGTGCTGGTGCAGCAACCTCTTCTTCCTCTTCTTCATCTGAGTCTCTCCTCATGGAGGGTTTGCCAATAACTCTGGCAGTGGTAGTTCCGACTCTCTTCTTCTTCTTATCCTGGCCACTTGCTTCCTCTTCAGATTCCATGACAAGTTTCATGGTTTCTTCAGTTACAACCTTCCTAGGCTTAGAAGTGGGAACTCTTCTTGCAGGTGCCTTTTTCAGCATTCCAGGCTTGATGGCTGCAGCTGAGCCATACTCTTTCTTGAGCACCTTCTTCTTGGATGTGGCTTCCTCTTCTGCCACATAATCCTCATCCTCTGACTCAGAAGTTCTCTTCTTGCTAGCTCTTGTGGCAGCCTTAGGCAGATTGCTTGGGGTGCTCCTGCTACCCTCATCAGAACTGCTAGAGGGACTAGTGCCCTCACTCATATGTACCTGCTCCTCAGATCTGTTCTGGCTGTCACTCTGATCAGACATGTTGCAAACTCTGACTGCTGACCCTGTGAATAGTTTATAGATGAGATAGAGTGGATGAGCATCACAAAATGCAGAGATTTTTGCAAAAGAATGAGTCAAAAACTTAGTTTTAGGTTTCCGCCGAAACCATCTCGGGCCCACCGGGTTGAATCTAAACTATTCTACAGATTGCTTTGACTGGATGGGATTGTTTCAAACGTAGCAAGAATCATAAAGAACACAATGTGCTAGGAATTGGACGGGGAATAGCACTGTGATCGAGTCCATACCCTAGTTCGGCGGCGGACTCGCTACGACGGCAACGGCGGAGACGAATGCCATTGACGGCGGCGGAGACCAGCGACAGGAGGCGGCTGGCGAGGAGGAAGATCCGGAGACCCAGGAGGCAGAGCGAGCTATGTGCGGGCGAAGGGGTTCCAGAGAAATTTCCAAATTTTTGCCCGTGAGTATATATAGCCCGACCCTGTCGGTGTGACCGAGTGGAACAACTCGGTGGCACCGAGATGCATAACTGTTGACAGTTACAACAACTCGGTGTGACCGAAAAGTTCAAATCGGTTGCACCGAGGTGAAAACTTAGATCGACTTAGTGATCTCGGTATGACCGAAATGTAGGAATCGGTCAGACCGAAAAACACAAAGAAGTTTTGGAAGTTTAAGTCTATGACAAATCGGGGACTCCGAGTGATCCTCACACAGAGTGGTTTGAATCTGAATTGATCAAATTTTGTGATGTAGCATGAATAGAGTTTGAGATGAGAAAAGCATAGATAGCTAGAGAAGGTTCTTAGGCATTCTTGTCCATCCACTTGGCAAGAAAAGAAAACCAATCAATCAAAACAACAAGTGGATGTCCTCGAATGAGTAAAATATGCACTCAACATGCTCACACAATAAAATGGCAATTGAAATATGTGGCAAAGCATGCACAACCAATTCTAGCATCTATCAAGCAATTGGTGATGACTAGGTCATCTATATATGAGTATATTGACTTAGGAGTCAAATGAGAACATTTGATCATAGGTCATACTCATCGTTTAAGCACAAGTGGGGTTACCACTTTTACATAAAGCATTGTTGTGTTTACATCATTAGAGTTGCTTTAGCTCAATTCTTAGAGTAAAGCTCCCCCTAGATGTGATATCCCCCCTAAGAGGGATGAACTAACCTTGGGTTTTGTCGATGATGACTTCATGTAGATGTTGAAGATGTGGATGCTCAATGTTGATGTAGATCAATTGGAGCTATCCATTGGAGTGAATTGCACTTTCAATACCTACATGGGTTAGTCCCACAAGGAACAAACAAGGATATCCATAGACATAGAGTGATGCACACATAAGATGATGTCTATGAAGTCTTTTAGGTTACCTTGTCCCTTGACTTACCAACAAGAGGGTTTGTGACTCCTTGAACTAGTGCGAGATATGGAAGTTGATTGCACTTGTTCTTGCCAAGATGATAAGAGTGAAGTATGTTGGCGGAGTCACCCTCAAGAACTCTCTAGTTCTTCTTCTTTTGGATCCACACCATATTGATGGGAATCCTTGGAGTTGTAGTCGTACTTGATGAAGTGGAACTTGAAGTAGTCATGGGAATCCACTTGACTAAGGTCTTAGGAGCTTCTTCAAATGCATCAATTTCCTCTTGAAGCTTGTCCTTGCCTTTTTGCTTGTAGTCTTGTGGTGGAAGATCATCTTGAGCTTGTGTCCCTTTGAAAGAAGTAGGATCATACTTCTCTTGTTGAGGAACAAACTTTGTCTTGGGGTATTGATCTTCTTCCCACTCAACTCCATTGGCATTGAACTTTCGTTCAAAACCAACACCTTGATTCTTCCAGTGCCTTCCTTGCTTGCGTACAATTTCCTCGAATTGCTTACTCCCGGCAAGGCTCTTGTAAACTCCTTTCTCTATAATTCCCTTCAATAGACTATTTTCTTGCTCAAGTGTAACTTGGCTAAGAGAATCATTAGTGGAATCAAGAGAACTACTAGAGTCAACAATATTGGATTTAACATGATCATTGTCACTACTAGAGGAAGAATATTTCTTGTTCTTGTTACTAGACTTGACTTGAGGCATGTAAGTGGATAAGAGTAAACGCTTGGCAATGTAAGAAGAACTTTTCTTACGAAGATCATCATTGATTGATTTTAAGAACTCATGCTCTTGCTCAAGGTTGAGCTTTTCAAAGCGTAATTTCTCATGTGTTATTAAAAGTTCTCGATGATCTTCTAAGATAGTTTCATGAGCTAACTTAAGAGTGTTTAGTTCTTTAGTTAGAGACTCAATCTTCTCCTTATCATTGTCATTCGTTTTATCTTGATTAGCATGATTAATTGACGTTTCATCATAGTATTCATCACTAGAGTTGTCAACCAGTAAATCATCATCACCTAACAAGTCATCTTCATCACTATTGAAATCAACATACTCGGGGTGTGATACCTTTGGGCCTTTAGCCATGAAGCATGTTCCAACTCCTTCATTTAGTGAGTCAAATATGTCGTAGGAGCTGGTTGACACAAGTGCTAGACCGGCAACACCTTCATCTTGAGTATATTCAGAATCGGAGTGATAACTTCTCTCGGAGTGGTTGTCAGAGTCGGAGCCGGATACCCATTCACCAACATGAGCTTGATGTCTTCGTTTTGTGTAGCTCTTTGATGACTTGTCCTTTCTTTCCGAATCCTTGCTTCTTCGTGAGTATCTTCGTTCATAACGATCATCTCTACTCCTTCTTTCTCTAGATGGTGATTCTTCTCTTCTACTCCTTCTCTTGGGAGAATCTTCTCTTCTTTTGTAGGGAGTCGTACACTCGTTAGAATAGTGTCCGGGTCTTCCACAATTGTAGCAGTTTCGCTCTCGACTAGAAGATCTTTTGTCATTGTAGGGCCTTGACTTGGAGCTTCTATCTTTGCTTCTACTCTTGTAGAACTTGTTGAAGTTCTTCACCATTAAGCTCAATTCTTCATTGAAGGTTTGTTTCTCACTTGATGATGTGGGGGCTTCACATGAGGCTTTGTAAGCTCCACTTGATTTGTTGTGAAGTTCCTCTTTATCCTTGAGTGACATCTCATGAGCAACAATTCTTCCAATGACTTCAGTTGGCTTGAGATCTTTGTAATTGGGCATCATTTGGATCAATGTGCACACGGTATCATATTTTCCATCCAAGGCTCTTAGGATTTTCTTGATGATGAATCTATCGGTCATCTCTTCACTCCCTAAGCCGGCAATCTCATTTGTGATAAGAGCAAGCCTAGAGTACATTTCAGCGACACCTTCACCATCCTTCATTTTGAACTTGTCAAGTTGACTTTGAAGCACATCCAATTTGGATTCCTTGACGGAGTCGGTACCTTCGTGCATATCAATCAAAGTATCCCAAATTTCCTTTGCATTCTCAAGACGGCTGATTTTGTTGAATTCTTCGGGGCACAATCCGTTGAAGAGAATATCACAAGCTTGAGCATTGTATTGCAGCATCTTCAACTCTTCCGTGGTAGCTTCACGGTTTGGTTCTTTTCCATCAAAGAAGTCACCTTGCAAGCCAACACACACAATAGCGCAAACGGTGGGGTTATGTCCAAGAATATGCATTTTCATTTTATGCTTCCAACTAGCAAAATTAGTACCATCAAAGTAAGGACCTCTACGGTGATAATTTCCCTCGCTAGACTCCATACTCTCCTAGGTTGTGAAACCAAAGCTATGACCACCAAAAGCTATGGAAATCAAAGCAAATTGAAACCTGGCTCTGATACCACTTGTAGGATCGGAATTATGTCTAGAGGGGGGTGATTAGACTACTTGACCCAAATAAAAATCTATCCTTTTCCCAATTTTAGTTCTTGGCAGATTTTAGCTATCTTAGCACAAGTCAAGCAATCTCCACACAATTCAAGCAAACATGCAAAGAGTATATGAGCAGCGGAAAGTAAAGCATGCAACTTGCAAGAATGTAAAGGGAAGGGTTTGGAGGATTCAAACGCAATTGGAGACACGGATGTTTTTGGCGTGGTTCCGATAGGTGGTTGTTGGTGTCAAAACCGGCGGATCTCGGGTAGGGGGTCCCGATCTGTGCGTCAAGGTCGGATGGTAACAGGAGACAAGGGACACTTTATTTTACCCAGGTTCGGTCCCTCTCGATGGAGGTAAAACCCTACTCCTGCTAGATTAATATTGATGATATGGGTAGTACAGGAGTAGATCTACCACGAGATCAAGGAGGCTAAACCCTAGAAGCTAGCCTATGGGTATGATGATGGTTATGATGTGTTCGTCCTATGGACTACAACCCTCCAGTTTATATAGGCACCGGATAGGGTTAGGGTTACACAGAGTCGGTTACATTGGTAGGAGATCTTGAATATCCGCACGCCTAGCTTGCCTTCCACGCCAAGGAAAGAACCTTCCGGACACGGGACGAAGTCTTCAATCTTGTATCTTCATGGTCCTGGAGTCCGGCTGAAGATATAGTTCGGCTATCCGAACACCCCCTAATCCAGGACTCCCTTAGTGGTGCTATCGTACATCCGCATTGATGGAGACTTCAACCCACGGAGGGTAACGGTTGCACGAGTCCACGGAGGGCTACACCCACGAAGGGTCCACGAAGAAGCAACCTTGTCTATTCCATCGCGGCCGTCGCCCACGAAGGACTTGCCTCACTAGCGGTAGATCTTCACGAAGTAGGCGATATCCTTGCCCTTACAAACTCCTTGGTTCAACTCCACATTCTTGTCGGAGACTCCCAAGTGACACCTAGCCAATCTAGGAGACACCACTCTCCAAGAAGTAACAAATGGTGTGTTGATGATGAACTCCTTGCTCTTGTGCTTCAAATGATAGTCTCCCCAACACTCAACTCTCTCTCACAGGATTTGGATTTGGTGGAAAGAAGATTTGAGTGGAAAGCAACTTGGGGAAGGCTAGAGATCAAGATTCATATGATAGGAATGGAATATCTTGGCCTCAACACAAGGGTAGGTATTTCTCTCTCAGAACATATGAGTTGGAAGTGTAGATGTGTTCTGATGGCTCTCTCCACGAATGAAGAGGAGGTGGAGGGGTATATATAGCCTCCACACAAAATCTAACCGTTACACACAATCTGCCAAACTCGGTGGGACCGAATCGTTAAACTTGGTCGGACCGATTCAGCAAACCTACTGACCGTTAGGATTTTCAGTGGGACTGAAATGCAACTCGGTAGGACCGATATGGTTAGGGTTTGGGCATAACGTAATCTCGGTGTGACCGATTACACAAACTCGGTGGGACCGATTTTGGTAATAAGCTAACCAAGGGTTGGTCAGGTAAACTCGGCGGGACCGATCCGCTCTTTTCGGTGAGACCAAAATGTTACGAAAGGGAAACGGTGAATTTACATTGCAATCTCGGTGGGACCGATCGCTCACTTCGGTTGGACCGAAACATTACGAAGGGAAACAGAGAAATTGCAATCCCATCTCGGTGAGACCGAGATCCCTATCGGTGAAACCGATTTGCTAGGGTTTGTGGCAGTGGCTATGACAAATTAAACTCGGTGGCTCCGGATAGAAAGAATCGGTGGGGCCGAGTTTGACTTTTGGTTTGGATCATATGTGGATATGGAAAGGTAGTTGAGGATTTTGGAGCATATCACTAAGCACATGAAGCAAGAGGCTCATTAAGCAACACCTCATCCCTCCTTAATAGTATTGGCTTTTCCTATGGACTCAGTGTGATCTTAGATCACTAAAACATAAAATGTAGAGTCTTGTCCTTGAAGTTTGAGCCAATCCTTTGTCCTTATAATTTTGAGGGATCCACTTTCCTCATCCATGCCATGCCATCCATTGAGCTTCTCCTGAAATATTCATCTTGGAATAATGTTAGCTCAATGAGCTATATGTTGTTAGGAATTACCAAAACCACGCAGGGATAGTTGCACTTTCAGATTTCCAATGGCTTCACTCGAAGGGATTGGTAGGTGTAGGATTTTGAGTTGAGCATCACTTGGAAAATTTTCCTTAGTATTTCCTCGACCCCCTTTAATAGTACGGTGTTTCCTATGACTCAAGAAAGAGAAAATGAAACTATGAAAACAAAAGTCTTTACGCTTCATGTTCCTCGAATGAATACCAAGTCTTCACGGTCACACCAATTTCTTCACTTTCAAAGTCTTCAGAAAGTCTTCAGGAATCCAAAGTCTTCAATCGAAGAACTTCATTTTTAGGGGTCGACTTTCTCTGTAAATATCAAACTCCTCATAGACTTATAGACCTGTGTACACTCACAAACGCATCAGTCAATTTACCTATAAGTCTTCAATACACCAAAATCACTAAGGGGCACTAGATGCACTTACAATCTCCCCCTTTTTGGTGATTGATGACAATATAGGTTAAGTTTTCAACGGGGATAAACATATGAAGTGTAAATACTGATATTGAGGAATTTTTTGCAAGATATAGAAGAACTCCCCTTGAAGTTGTGCATACTGAGATTGCTTTTGAAGCAATGCACACTTGAAGAGTAGAATCATGGAGATCTCCCCCTACATCTTGTAATTCATACATGCATTTAACATATAATATGAGGAATTTGAAATGCATGATGAAATATGGTGACTGATGTAATTCAACATGCGTGCATTAACATATATGAGGAATAAGCATGCAGAAGAACATAACAAAAGTATCAGACCACCATCGGGTTTAAGTTTACAACTCGATCCAGCAAAGTCTTCAGAAAACGAGAGTTGTAGCTTAGCAAAAAAAATGCCCGTATAGGTAGACCCGCTTGAAGACTAACTCAAATCCCCCCTTTGTCATCAAATGACCAAAAGGATCGAAAAACGAGGACTAACGCCCCTGAAGAATATCATGATGATGAAGGAGCGCCAGCGTTGTTGGGTCGGTTGTTGTAGTAGGGCCTACCGCAGTGTCGTCCAAATCTTCATGCTCGTCCGTGTCGCGTGATGAAGAATATGAGCTGGCCACCAAGGAGGGAACTTTGACCTTCTTGAATTTCTTCGTTGGTGGCTGAGACCAGTCAAAGTTCTGCTTAAGACCCATTTGCTTCAGATCTTCTTCACCATACAGATGTGACAGAATAGCCCAGGTGCGACCGAAGGCTTCATGGAGGTAGTAATGGTTTTTCTCCACTGCATTATGTGTAGCAGTCATGTTGTGAAGAATAGAACCAAACTGACGCTTAACCCATTTGTGGTTGCGATCGACCTTCTAGTGAAGACTGAGGAGAAGCTCATGATCAGTCATCACCCTTGGAGCTGTGCCTTGAGGATTTTGCTTTGAGGCATTAGCGGCAGAGTCATGAGTGGCAGAGTCATCATTGGTGGAGTAAGATGCAGCTTTGCGGAACTGACCATCCAATGGACGAATGCCTTCATCAATTACAGCAGTGGCCTTGCCCTTTTCATCAGTTGAGGAAAATGTCCGTTTGAGGACTTCAATGGGGGGGGCAAGTAGCTGAGATGAATTTGAAAATCAGCCTTGTAGTTGAGTGAAGACCTTGTTATGAGGAATCTCATAATCCAAGGAGCATAAGGCTTCAACTCAAATGAAGAGAGTGCAACATTTGCTAGAGTCCTCATGAAGAAATCATGGTAATTGACAGGAATGCCATGCATGATATTGAATAGCAGATTCTTCATGATGCCAATGACTGCATCATTCGAGTCGTGGCCTTTTATCGGACTCAATGTCTTCGACAGAATGCGATAGACAGTTCTAGGCACATACAACAATTCATTCACGAGGAATTTGGTCCTTTGGGCTTGACCGGGCTTCAGCGGCTTCATCAACACTTGCATGTAGTGAGCGGTATGTTCAGGTTCATGGTGTAGGCAACGAGCGCCTTCAAGGGGAGGACTGACAGGCAGGTCATGAAGCAATTCAGAGGCCGGTAATTTGAAGTGAGTATTCTCTGTCATCCAGTCCAATACCCAAGAGTTAAGCATCTCCTGTGATGTGCAGCATTGCATAGAACTGAAGAATGATTTCTTCATTCCAATCACATATATCAGTGCAAAAGTTGAGCAGTCCAGCGTCATGAAGAACACTGAGGACTGGTGTGAAGCAAGGCAGTGATTCCATGTCCACGTGAGGAATATGCTCATGGTCGAAGACTTTGTCTTTGTTGAAAAGCAGTGAAGAATAGAAGTTGGCTTGGCTGGCAGTCCAGAAACGCTTCCTTCTAAGATGAGCAGAGTCTATGGGTTATACTCGGTGAAGAACACATGCTCGCCGAAGAAGTCATCAACCTTGAATTTTTGCTTCTTCGAGAAGGGATCCTTTGGCTTGGGCTGAGGAGTGTCAGTCAATTGCATCACAACCTCAGGAATCGCAATCTCAGGATCCACAGCTGAGGAATTTCAGTTTCTTCAGTGGCAGCATGGATCTTCAATTCTTCATCAACATTAACATCAACACTAGTGGCTGGGATCTCGTCATGAATAGATGGAGTGGGGTGAGGTTCTTTAGAGCCTATTTGAACTTCAGTTCGCACTGGGGACTAAGGAATTTGTTGCAGAGGAGTGAACAGAGGAGAATTGGGGTGCTGACTTTCCCAAAAGTCATCGTTCATCACAGGCGTTGTGCACCCAATGTCCACATCCTCATCTTCATCACTTATTTCTTCAACGCCAGCCTCTTCAGCAGTGAACTGAGGCATGGGCGATGAGACAACTGGGGTTGAAGGGATTGCATCCACTTCAATTTCTTCATCCAACTGCTCTGAAGAAGCAGCAGAAGGAATATCTTCATCGGATCCGCTTGGGATCACATATTCTTCATCAAAAGGAACGAGTTCCTTTGATGGCATGCTTGAGACTGGAACAACATCAATCGGATTCTCAAAAGAGCTGGTCAATTTCTTCATCTTCTTCGGAGCTGAAGATTCTGATGAAGTTGATGCTTTCCTTTACTTCACAGCCGCACGCTCCGCAGCCTTGGTCTTCTTCACATCTGATGCATAGGGAAGAATTGTAATTGGTGTAGGTGCAGGAGGTGCAGAGGAAAGTGGTTCAGTTTCTTCAGGCACAACTGATGCAGTTGCCCTGGCATTGTTAGTTTCTTCAGGCACAACGGTTGAAGATTCAGCTGGCCTGACTATTTCTTCAGGCGCAACACTAGTGGTTGCCCTGGCAGAGTCATCAGCGGTTGGAATGTAATCATCAGCCCTGGTACTAGTAGTTTCATCAGCAGCCTGATTTTCATCAGCGATGCTAGCATGTTCTTCTGTAGGCTGAGCAGATGCCTCAGCCTGAGGAATTTCTTGTTGCGTTGGGGCTACAACATTGGTAGTGAACTTCTCAGTTATCTTCACAAATCTGACCTTGGCTCCAAGCCAGTCAGTATAGTAGCGATCAAATTCATCACTCAGATTCTTGATCTTTGATTGCAGAGCTACAAGTTCTTTAGGTGAAAGCTTCAAGACGTTTTGCTTCAGAAAGTGCTCTTTCTTGTACTGCGCTTTCTTCACCTTCCTCCCTTGTTCATATTTCCATTTCTCTTCGTCAATGAGGGCAGTCAACACATGACTTTGACCAAGAGTGAGGTTCATCTTAGGCAGAGGTGTGTTGGGGTCCTTGTGCCATAAGTCGATGAAGTCGAGGATCAACTTTGGACCCAGCATCAATGGCACATTACTGCCTTTGGTCCTAGCGGCCCTGTGCTGCCTGTCTCTGATGATTTCAGCAAGTTCTTCATCATCAACTTCGTCGTCATGGGACGGTACTTGGAAGGCGACCTACTTCTTGTGAGGACTTGGTTGAGAACCTCGTCCAGCAGTGGCCTTAGTCTTTAGCAGTGTGGGGCCTGTTGAGGAATTTGGAGGAGCTGAAGAACTAGCAGAGGCTCCTGAGGCAATAGAGATGCCTGTTGTCCTTTGGCACGAGGCGAGATGCACATGTGCTGAGGATTTGGATGAAGGAGGTGGTGCGGCTTGAGGAAATTGCCATGAGGGCTTTGCTGAGGAGCTGGGCCGAGAGGGCATTGCAGACGAGCTTGGCTGTGAGGACTTTGCTGCAGAAGCCATGGGCTTGTGTGCAGTCTTCTTTGGCATGGCCTTTTTAGGCTTGCTAGCAGAGGCCTCAACAGTGGCACCAGCAAAATCTTCATTAAATTTCTTCACTGCTTCTTTTGCCATTTTGGCTAGTTTAGCTTGTCGCTTGGCCCATTCCTTGGGAAATTCCTCACCTCTTCTGATGCTAGAGGGATCAACAAATTGGCCAGGTGCCAATGGAGGTCTTGGGCATGGAGGGTGTACCGCGAATTTCTTCATGTATTTGGGTGTAACGTAGCGATATTCCCTCCATTCCCATGCCCATCTCCTCTCTATCTTCTTTATGCGCACCTTGCGCTAATTCTTGCTCTCCTTGCCATGTTTGGCCTCATCAGGAGTGCAATATTCATCATAGACATCCTCAATGATTTCAAACGCTATGTTGACTTCCAATTTCTTACCTCCCTTCTGAGGTTTCTTGCCATCTACCATTTTCTTCAGCTGAGGATTTTGAACTATTGAGTTTGAAGAGGTGTGCAACTTTTCTTCGAGGAAAGCTGCAAATGAGTTAAGTTGATGAGAACCTAGAGATTCAGCAGCGGACATGTGTACCTGTGAACAGAGTATAGGTGTGAAGAATTTGGAGAGGCCATATGCGTTCTCAGAAGTTTTTGCAAAAAGAACAAGTTTTAGGAATTTGACCAAATGAGTCTTGAGGAATTTCACTAAGCATTCTTTGACTTAGGTTCCAGAGTTTACAGATAAAAAATCCACACAATTGAGGAATCTTGAAGAAAAATGTTTCTTAGGGAAACATATCAAGAACAGATGATATGTGAGGTGTTTAGTGTGTGAAGATTTGAAGAATAAACACCTTTTGAAGATTTTGTAGAAAACATCAGAATCAACAAGGGCAGTAAAAGTAACTTTTAATTACCCTTGAAGAAGAACACGATGAACTATGAAGTGTAGATTTATAAGCTCGCCAGGTCGGATCTTCCACGCCCTAACTTGGCAGAGGAAGACAACTACGGCAGCGGCGGAGTGAAGAAATCCGCAACCGGCGTGAGTACGACAGCGACAAGGTCAAGGCAGCGAAGCTCTTCCTCACCGGCGATGATGGAAGTAGCGGCGGCGCTAGTGTTTGAGAGCTTGAGCGAGGGAGTGAGGTCGAGCGGAGTAAAAACGAAGTGAGGAAGGGAGGGGGGGTATTTATAGTCGAAGTGAAAAACTGCTCGCCCGAGGAAATTGGACGAACGTGCCCCTGACCCTTCTCATTCGCGTGACATGTGTCACCCATGTACTGAGAGGTGGCGATCGTGTGCGATCGTGGGTGAATAGGATAATATATCATGGAATGTGGAACGGTTTGAGCAACAAAAGCCAAACATTCAGATACGATAAGTTTTAAAGTTTCGTTCGCAAATTCTTCAGCTGACAAGGACATAGTGAAGATTTTGAACGAGTTTCAAATAGAACGCACATGAAGAATTTGTGAATAGACTGGGTTGAGTTTAGCATAGAGGGGGATGGGTCCGATCACATTCACTTAGCAAAAAAAACAACTTGAAGAAATAGCAATAAGTGAATGTGATCGGACGCAATGAAGAACAACAACGGAAAGAGTGAAGACATTGCAAAGTTGAAGAAAATAAACAACTGAGGAATTTCAAAAATGAGGAAAAACTCAAATTGAAGATTTTTAACTTTTGGTGGTGGCGTGACCCATCGTATAAGAATGATGATTTGAGACACCGCGTACAATTGTCGTAGGGTTCTGAGAATCAAATTCTTTGTTAATTTCTTCACACTTAGAGTGTTAGTCTTCATTGATTGAAGAAAAACGTTTCTTCATGTGTTGCACATCTAAGTCATCAATTTTGCATAAGTGTTAGGATGAGTGTCCTTTTCAAAGGACATTCGAAGATTCTAGGATATTTAGCTCACACCTCAACTTGCTAAATCTCTTCTCATCCAAGGGCTTTGTGAAGATATCGGCTAGCTGTTCTTCATTCTTCACATGCTCAATAGAGATGTCACCCTTCAACACATGATCACGAAGAAAATGATGATGAATCTGAATGTGCTTTGTCTTCGAGTGCTGAACAAGGTTATGAGCAATCTTGATGGCACTCTCATTGTCACGGTAGAGAGGCACATTCTTCATGTTGATGTCGTAGTCCTTGAGGGTTTGCTTCATCCACAACAATTGAGCACAGCAAGAACTAGCAGCAATGTACTCAGCTTCAGCAGTAGACAGTGATACGTAGTTCTATTTCTTCGAGGACCAACAAACCAAGGATCGTCCGAGGAAATGGCATGTTCCTGATGTTGACTTGCGGTCCACACGATCACCAGCATAGTCAGAGTCTGAATATCCAATGAGATCAAAAGCCGAGCCCTTGGGATACCATAATCCAAGTGTTGGTGTGTGAGCTAGATATGGAAGAATATGCTTCACAGCCTTATTGTGTGATTCCTTCGGTGTAGTTTGAAATCGGGCACACTCAAACACTAAGCATAATATCTGGCCTAGATGCACATAAATACAATAAAGAACCAATCATGGAGCAGTATACCTTTTGATCGAAGTCAATACCATTTTCATCAGTGCGTAGATGGCCATTTGTGGGCATAGGGATTTTGACCCCTTTGCAATCTTGCATGTCGAATTTCCTCAGTACATCCTTGAGGTATTTCTCCTGAGATATGAATATGCCATTGCTCTGTTGACGAATTTGAAGACCTAAGAAGAATTTCAATTCTCCCATCATAGACATTTGGTATTCTTCACTCATCATATAGGAAAATTCATCACTGTAACATTGGTCAGTAAAGCCAAAATTGATATCATCAACATACATTTGGCACACAAACAATTCACCATCATAAGATTTAGTGAAAAGAGTTGGGTCAAGTGAACGGGGTTTGAAGCCTTTCTTCATGAGGAATTCCTTCAAAGTATCATACCACGCCCGAGGGGCCTGCTTGAGGCCATAGATGGCCTTATTGAGTCTGAAGACTTTGTCAGGATGCTTTGGATCTTCAAAACCCGGGGGTTGAGCAACATATACTTCTTCCTCAAGCTTACCATTGAGGAATGCACTTTTCACATCCATTTGATATAAGATGATATCATGATGGTTAGCATAAGCAAGTAATATGCGAATAGCCTCAAGTCTAGCAACAGGTGCAAAAGTTTCATCGAAATCAATTCCTTCAACTTGTGTGTAGCCTTGCGCTACAAGTCGTGCCTTATTCCTCACCACAAGTCCATTTTCATCTTGCTTGTTGTGGTAGATCCACTTTGTGCCAATGATATTGTGCTTGCGAGGATCTGGACGTTTGACCAGTTCCCAAACTTTGTTGAGCTCGACTTGATGTAATTCCTCTTGCATAGCTTGAATCCACTCAGTCTCCAGAAATGCTTCATCTACCTTAATGGGCTCTGTGATAGAGACGAAAGCAAAGTGCCCACAAAAGTTAGACAAATGTGAAGCTCTTGAGCGTGTGAGAGGACCTGAATGTTGATGTCGCTGATGATTTTCTTAATATGCACTTCATTTGCAATGCGAGGATGAGCTGGTTATCGTTGAGGAATTTGATCAGCATTTTCTTCATCACCATTTTCCTCAGGTGCATCAGCATGACGTTCTTCACGTTCTGGAATGACTTCTTCAACAGATTCTTCGGTAGGAATGACATCCTCAGTAGCCTTGAACTTGATAGATTCCTCGGGTGATTTTTCATCTAGCACAGGAGGTAGGTGCTCTCTTTGCGAGCCATTAGTTTCATCGAACCGCACATCTACAGTTTCAACAACCTTGTGGTGAACGTTGTTGAATACTCTGTAGGTGTGCGAGTCCTTTCCGTAACCAAGCATAAAACCTTCATGTGCTTTCGGTGCAAATTTAGAATTGTGATGAGGATCTCTAATCCAACATTTAGCACCGAAGACTTTGAAATAACTCACATTGGGTTTCTTGTTAGTGAGGAGTTCATATGCAGTCTTCTTGAAGATTTTGTGAAGATATACCTTGTTGATGATGTGGCAAGCAGTATCAATTGCCTCAATCCAGAAATGATGAGGCGTCTTGTATTCATCAGGCATAGTGCGAGCCATCTCAACAAGAGTCCTGTTCTTGCGCTCCACGACGCCATTCTGCTGAGGAGTATAAGGAGCAGACAACTCATGATTAATACCAAGTTCATCAAGATAGTCATCAAGACC
The DNA here is from genome assembly GCA_032464435.1 of Aegilops umbellulata. Lineage (NCBI taxonomy): Eukaryota > Viridiplantae > Streptophyta > Magnoliopsida > Poales > Poaceae > Aegilops > Aegilops umbellulata. The sequence continues at coordinate 297,677,608 of CP136060.1, forward strand.
AGTATTCTTGAACTCAGTTCCATTGTCACTTCTGGTGTGCTTGATCTTCACACCAAAGTTGGTTGAAGACCTCGAGGAAAATCGTTTGAAGACTTCCTGCACTTCATGTTTGTAAGTGACAATATGCACCCATGTGTAACGAGAGTAATCATCAACAATAATAAAGCCATATAGAGATGGTTCATTAGTGAAAACAGAATAATGGTAGGACCAAAGAGATCCATGTTAAGCAATTCAAATGGTCGAGTGGTAGTCATGATAGTCTTCGCTGGATGCCTGGCCTTGGTCATCTTTCCAGCTTCACAGGCTTCGCACAAGTGATCCTTGAGGAATTTGGCATTCTCAATGCCAATGACATGCTTCTTCTTCGCGAGCGTGTGCAAGTTCCTCATGCCAGCATGACCTAGTTGTCGATGCCATACCAGCCTTCTGAAGCTTTTGCAAGTAAACATATAGCTGGTTGTGGTCCTGTAGAGAAATCAACAATATACAGATCTCCTCTCCTAAAGCCTTTGAAGACTTTGGAATTGTCAGCTTCCATGATCACAACGCAACGGTACTTGCCAAAGATAATAACCATATCAAGATCACAAAGCATTGACACTGACATGAGGTTGTATCCTAAGGACTCGACAAGCATGACTTTGCCCATGTGTCGATCCTTTGAGATCGCAACCTTACCTAGACCCAATACCTTGCTTTTGCCTTTCTCAGTGAAGATGATATGCTTCAGATGCGATGGAGATAAGGGAACATCCACCAATAGATTCTTGTCACCAGTCATGTGATTCGTACATCCACTATCGAGGACCCACTCAGTGGCTTTGGGTAGATCATCCTGTAGATGAATTAGTGCAACTTACGAACTCATATACTTCATCAGTGAAGAATATGATATCAATTTCATCAGATCAATTTCATCAAGCAATATAACAGATAAAGCAGTATGAGGACGTGAGAAATGAGGATTCATTTCTTCATGATTAGCCTGCGTCCTTTCAGGCATATTCAGGTCTCCAGCAATTTCTTCAGGCATTTAAGTACGTCTGGAGACCTGACCCTGCAAAAAAGATTAGTTCTTTTTCTTCACCACCCACATCTGAAGGGGTGGCAAAGAGTTCATCATTCTGCGAGCTCCATAAGAGAATGGTGGCATTGAAGCCAGTCCACTTCATTTCACATAAGAGGAGTTAGGGTAGGCATATGAATAAGTAGAGAAATTCTTCGAGGACTTATGAACATAATGGTTAGAAGAAAAATGCTCATATTCATAGCCCTTAAATCTTCCCTGCGAAACAGAAGTGTTAGCATGATGATGTTCATATGAGGACTTTGATCCTTTTGAGGAATTTGATCCACGTGAGGAATTTGGTCCGTATGAGGACTTGGATCCATATGAAGAATTTGGTCCATACGAAGAATTTGATCTGGGTTCCTATTCTTCATAGGTGGTGTCATGATGACATTCACCTGAAGACTTTCAAGGCACCTTTTGGGAACCCAGATTTTCTTCATAGGGGAACCGTTCCTGCAGTTAGTGCCAACATATCTAGCAAATACTTCACCATTCTGATTTTTGAACAGTTTATAGTTGGAGTCAAATGACTCATCAGAAGAATGAGAAGATTCACATGTAAATCCAGATAGATTAGATGGATCAACTAGAGGTCCCTTTGCAGCAACCCATGAGGTTTCGGGGTACTGCTCAGGCTTCCAATATGTTCCATCAGCATTGAGTTTCCTCTCAAAGGCAATACCCTCTTTCCTAGGGTTCCCGTTGATGATCTGCTTTTTAAGCACATCACAAAGAGTCTGATGCCCTTTGAGGCTTTTGTACATGCCTATCATGTACAATTCCTTCAGCCCTGCATCGTTAGTGATACTAGCAGTGTCCTCAGATGAGGAATTAGTGATAGCAGAGGCAGGTGAAGAATTTGTAACATTAGAAGCATTTGAACATTCAGGTGAAGAATTAGCAGATTCACGTTCAATGCACTTCAAACATGGAGGAATGAATTCTTCCTGAGCAGCGTTGATTTGTTGAGCAAGTAATGAATCATGCTCCTTCTGAAGATCTTCATAACTCACCCTTAGCTTCTCAAGATCTTGCTTTCTTTGAAGAAATTCATAAGAAAGCTTATCATGATCAGATAAGAGAGTGTTATGATGATTTTGAAGGGTGTCAAACTTAGATTGAAGTCTGTGAAGACTTTCAGTCAAGGTTTTAGTGCGATCCATTTCTTCACCCAACATATCATCACTTTTGTCTAGCATGTTTTGAACCTTTTCAAAAGCCTTTTGTTGTTTCACAGCAATCTTAGCAAGTTTAGAGTAGCTAGGATTGAGGTTTTCATCAGATTCATCCTCACTTGATTCAGAGGAGGGATATTTGAGTACCTTGGCACCCTTTGCCATGAAGCAATAGGTGGGAGCATAGTCATCATTGTCGTCATCAGCCTTGTTGTAGTAGCCATTTTCTTCAGAGCTAAAGATGGACTTGCTGACGAATGCAGCGGTGAGGGCTAGGCTCGCCACACCAGATTCTGACTCCTCAGATGCCTCCTCTTCCTCATGTTCCTCAGATTCAGCCTCAGAGTCCATTTCCTTGCCAATGAATGCCCGAGCCTTCTTGGAGCTGCTCTTCTTGTGAGATGAAGACTTCGAGGATTTTGATGATGAAGACTTTGAAGATTTCTTCTTATTCTTTGAGTCATCAGAATTGTAATTCTTGTATTTCTTCTTCTTTGATTCCTTTTCCCACTGAGGACAGTCTTGAATGTAGTGACCAGGTTTCTTGCATTTGTGGCATAGTCTCTTCTTGTAGTCACGGGATGAGGAATCATCACTCCTTGAGGATTTTCCAAAGAGACCACACCTTGAGAACTTATGAAATTTCCTCACTAGCAACGCTAGCTCCTGGCTCAGTTTTTCAGGATCACCAAGGCTGCTACCAGATTCTTCACCTTCAGATTCAGAGACCTCCTTGGCCTTCAGGGCGCGTGATCTGCCATAGCTCGAACCATAGGGATCTCTCTTTTCAGCAAGCTGGAACTCATGAGTGTTTAGCCTCTCGAGGATATCAGCGGGATCAAGTGACTTGTAATCTCCACGTTCTTGTATCATCAGTGCCAGAGTATCAAATGAGGAATCAAGAAATCTCAGCAATTTCTTCACCACCTCATGGTCAGTGATGTCAGTGGCACCAAGTGCTTGAAGCTCATTTGAGATGTCAGGGAGGCAATCGAAGGTTTGCTGAACATTTCATTGTCGAGTCTTTTGAAGCGGTTGAAGAGATTGCGAAGAACGTCAACTCGAGAGTCACGTTGAGTTGAGACTCCTTCATTCACTTTGGACAGCCTATCCCAGATAAGCTTAGCAGTTTCCAAAGCACTCACTCTGCCATACTGCCCTTTACTCACATGGCCACATACAAGTGTAGGATTTAGAAGTGTATGTGTCTAGAGGGGGGGTGATTAGACACTTAGTGCTAAAGTAGCAGTTTTTAAGCCTTTTTGGTTTGAGTGATGTTTTAGGCACAATTTCAACATACACAATACATATCAAGCAAGTATGCAAGGAGTATATAGGCAGCGGAAAGTAAAGCATGCAACTTGCAACAATGTAAAGGGAAGGGTTTGGAGAATTCAAACGCTAATGGAGACACGGATGTTTTTCCCGTGGTTCGGATAGGTGGTGCTATCCTACATCCACGTTAGTGGAGACTTCAACCCACGAAGGGTAACGGTTGCGCGAGTCCACGGAGGGCTCCACCCACGAAGGGTCCACGAAGAAGCAACCTTCTCTATCCCACCATGGCCATCGACCATGAAGGACTTGCCTCACTAGCGGTAGATCTTCACGAAGTAGGCGATCTCCTTGCCCTTACAAACTCCTTGGTTCAACTCCACAATCTTGTCGGAGGCTCCCAAGTGACACCTAGCCAATCTAGGAGACACCACTCTCCAAGAAGTAACAAATGGTGTGTTGATGATGAACTCCTTGCTCTTGTGCTTCAAATGATAGTCTCCCCAACACTCAACTCTCTCTCACAGGATTTGGATTTGATGGAAAGAAGATTTGAGTGGAAAGCAACTTGGGAAAGGCTAGAGATCAAGATCCATATGGTAGGAATGGAATATCTTGGTCTCAACACATGAGTAGGTGGTTCTCTCTCAGAACATATGAATTGGAAGTGTAGGTGTGTTCTGATGGCTCTCTCCACAAATGAAGAGGAGGTGGAGGGGTATATATAGCCTCCACTTAAAATCCAACCGTTACACACAACCTACCAATCTCGGTGGGACCGAATCAATAAACTCGGTCGGACCGAAATGGTAAACCTAGTGACCGTTAGAGATTTTCGGTGGGACTGACATGCATCTCGGTAGGACCGATGTGGTTAGGGTTTGGGCATAACGTAATCTTGGTGAGACCGATTACACAAACTCGATGAGACCGATTTGGTAATTAGCTAACCAGAGAGTTGGTCAGGCAAACTCGGTGGGACCGATTTGCTCTTTCGATGAGACCGAAAAGTTACAAATGGGAAACAGAGAGTTTGCATTGCAATCTCGGTGGGACCGATCCGCTCTTTCGGTGAGACCGAAAAGTTATGAAAAGGAAACAGAGAGGTTGCAATCCCATCTCGGTGAGACCGAGATCCCTATCGGTAGAACCGATTTGCTAGGGTTTGGCAGTGGCTTATGACATATGAGAAACTCGGTGGCGCCGGATAGAAAGAATCGGTGGGGCCGAGTTTGGCTTTGGGTGTAGGTCATATGTGGAAGTGGGAAAGTAGCTGAGGATTTTGGAGCATATCATTAAGCACATAAGGCAAAGAGCTCATTAAGCAACACCTCATCCCTCCTTGATAGTATTGGCTTTTCCTATAGACTCAATGTGATCTTGATCACTAAAAGTGTAAAATGAAGAGTCTTGAGCTTGAAGCTTTAGCCAATCCTTTGTCCTTAGCATCTTGAAGGAGTTCCCACAACCTTTAGTTCATGCCACTCCATTGTTGAACTTATCTGAAATATACTAGATAGAAACATTAGTCCAACAAGAGATATGTTGACATTAATTACCAAAACCACCTGAGGAGCACTTGTGCTTTCAATCTCCCCCTTTTTGGTAATTGATGGCGACATACATCAAAGCTTTAGATAAAGATATAAAGAATAGCAAGTAAAGCTTTGGACGAACATGTAACAAGCATAGGATCCCCCTACATGTATGCAATCATGTGAATACAGAATATAGAAGCATGTGAGAGCATAGTCATGACAGAGTAGGCAATGTGTTACATGTATCTTGGCCATATGCATCAGAGCAAAAGATTATTATTAAGATAAATACCTTCATGCTTATGAGTCCTTCTTGCAAACAGTATGTACAAAAGCAAGAATTCCTCATACTCATGATTCTGATGCATATACTTACCTTGTAGTCTTAGGTTGGCTTAGGATGGAATGAACCTGCACAAACAAGGTTAGATAACACAGATACATCCACTAGCCAGAGCAAACAAAAGAAACCACAAGAGTACCAAGACTGGGATGACATGTAGAGAGTGAGTACAGAGTACATATTGAATTAGACATGTCCCCAAGAGTAAAGATATGCAATGAATTTGAATGATTTCTTTCCCTTAGGTGTCTTGCTCCCCCTGAATCTGACATGGGATATTGGGAGAAGATAGGGAACAGAAAATCAGAGCTGAAAGATATGAATAGAACTTAATTGAAATGAGTACATATGAACATGTCTTTCCCCCAAAAAGACATGTGGCATCTCTCCTCTTAATCATCAAGCATCTGGGATCCTTGAGTATTCTCTCCCCCTGGAGATTTCTTTCTCCCCCTTAATATTTGGGATCCTTGAGTGTTCTCTCCCCCTTAGTGCTTTCTCTCTTTCTCCCTGATGATAAGCTTTGATGTGATCTCTCTCTCCCCCTTTGACATCAATTTCCAAGAAGGTCTTACTGGAATCTGTCGAAAAGGTTTGGTCCTTGAGATTCAGCATAAAGCAATGGTAAAACTGTGATGCTTGTAGAGGATAAGATTCATCGAGTGGAGTTGGATCAGAAGAAATATAGAATAAGTGGCAAACTATTTTTCCTGTTACGAAATCGGTGGCACCGAGTGGCATGTTTTGGTGGTACCGAAGGGATTCAGTTGGACCGAAAATTGCAATTCGGTGAAACCGAGTTCATCACAGAGAAAACTCTTGTCACCTCAGCTCACTAGTCAAATAAGATCTCACAAAGATTTGCAATGAATTAATTGAAAGATTTGCAAGGAATTTGATACAGAATATGCAGAACAAAAAGAAGCAGAAAAGAATGAAAGGTTCTAGATGAAGTGTTTTTTTTGTTTGTTGTTGTTTGAAAAGAGGGAAACAAATATGCAAGGGACAAATGTAATAACACAGAAAAGAACACAAGAGAACTTCACCTAGAATTGGGCGGTGACATAGTCACCTATGTTTGAGTATATTGACTTAGGAGTCAAGTGAGAACACTTGATCATAGGTCATACTCGTCGTTTAAGCTCAAAATGGGGTTACCATTTTTCGTTTAAGCATCTTGATGTATTCTCATCTTGTTGAGTTGCTTTGACTCATGTCATGGAGTAAAGCTTCTCTAAGATGGAATAACATACCTTGGGTGGTGGTGTGGATCTTGCTCATGTAGTTGAACTTGTGTGGGTGCTCGAGGTTGATGTAGCTCATCAAGAGTTGGGAGCACCACTTAGAGTTTGAGTTCATCTACCTACATGGGTTAGTTCTTGCAAGGAAAAGCACTTGTATATCCAAAAATGATAATCATGAAGCTCAATCATAGAATTAGTCAAGGATATGTTTGAGTGGTTTCGTGCTTCCTTGTCGTCAACCACCGTTGTGTAGAGACTTGGTGATGTAGAGATTGCTCAAGATGTGAGTGAGTTGCAATCTCATAGAATTTGATTCAACCAAGTACCTACATGGGTTAGATAACATGCAAGATGCAAATATATCCAAGACATTGGATAGTCATCATAATAGATATATCTAGGATTAGTCATAAGCTCATGTCTTGCATGTATCCAATGGAGTTTCTACTCCAAGTTCGAAGCATCAATGATGTTCAATTCTCCTCTTAACCTGCAAAACACTTTCTCATCAAGTGGTTTAGTGAATATATCCGCTAATTGCTTATCGGTGTGAACATGCTTAAGATCAATGTCACCCTTAGCAACACGATCTCGAATGAAATGATGACGAACTTCAATATGCTTAGTTCGAGAATGTTGCACAGGATTATGACCAATTTTGATAGCACTTTCATTGTCACAAAGCAATGGAACATGTTTCACATAGACCCCATAATCTTTAAGAGTTTGGGTCATCCAAAGTAATTGAGCACAACATGAACCAGCTGCAATATATTCCGCTTCGGCGGTGGATAAGGATACCGAGTTTTGTTTCTTGGAGGACCAAGACACAAGAGATCTACCAAGAAATTGACATGTACCTGAAGTGGACTTTCTATCAACCTTGTCTCCGGCATAATCCGAGTTGGAATACCCAACAAGATCGAAAGAGGACCTCTTAGGATACCAAATGTCAAAATTTGGTGTATGGATTAAGTATCTCACTATCCTTTTCACGGCCTTAAGATGACATTCTTTAGGAGCAGCTTGATATCGTGCACACATGCACACACTTAGCATAATGTCGGGACGAGAGGCACATAGGTATAACAATGAACCAATCATAGAGCGATAAACCTTTTGATCAACCGGTTCACCATCTTTGGTCAAATCATTATGTCCACTAGTAGGCATGGGTGTAGACATACCTTTGCATTCTTGCATATTGAACTTCTTGAATAGGTCTTTGGTGTACTTCGTTTGAGAGATAAATGTACCTTCCTTAGTTTGCTTGATTTGCAAACCGAGAAAGAATTTGAGTTCACTCATCATAGACATCTCAAACTTCTTTGACATAAGCTTTCCAAACTTTTCACTAAAAAGAGGGTTAGTAGAACCAAATATGATATCATCAACATAAATTTGGCATACAAATAATCCTCCATTAACTCTTTTAGTAAAAAGGGTAGAATCAATTTTTCCAATTTCAAAACCACTTAAAATAAGGAACTTAGTCAAGCATTTATACCATGCTCTAGGAGCTTGTTTAAGACCGTAAAGTTCTTTGTGAAGTTTGTAAACATGATTAGGTTTCTTAGGATTGACAAAGCCAGGAGGTTGTTTGACATAAACTTCCTCCTCTATTTCACCATTTAGAAAAGCACTTTTAATATCCATTTGGTACAAGGTGATATTGTGGTGATTAGCAAAGGCAAGTAAGATGCGAATGGACTCAAGTCTAGCAACGGGAGCATATGTCTCACCATAGTCCATACCTTCGACTTGTGTATATCCTTGGGCAACGAGACGTGCTTTGTTGCGAGCCACTTGTCCATCTTCATCTTGCTTGTTGCGAAATACCCATTTGGTACCGATGATGTTGTGGTTGTTGTCGGGCTTCTCAACCAATGTCCAAACTTGGTTTCTCTCAAAGTTGTGTAGCTCTTCATGCATAGCATTTATCCAATCCGGATCCTCCAATGCTTCTTCAACCTTCATAGGTTCAATGCTAGAGATGAATGAATAGTTTTCACAAAAGTTAGCTAAACGAGTTTTTTAGCGAGTGATTCTCCCGGTTTGGATATCATTGTAGATCTGCTCGACGGGATGATCTTTGGCAATTCTTGCTCGAACTCGTGAAAGCTTTTGCTTGGGCCTTCGTTGAACTTCCTCTTCATCTTGTTCTTCTTCATGGTCTTCTCCATTGTTGACGTTGTTGTTCTCTTGTCGTGGTGCAGAAGGAGGTTGTTGATGTTCGTCTTGACGTATTTCCTCGTTTTCTTCATCTTGGTGTGTCCCACTTGTGGATGCTTCCGTGTCAACTCTTGGTTCACCTTGTCGTGAAATAGAAGCTTCCACTTGGACGGACAAGGTATTCTCCTTTACCTCCGTTGGACGAATTTTGCCAATCGACAAGTCTTGAATTGCTTCTGAAGGGTCTTTGTCTCCTACATCAATTGGCAATTGCTCTACTTGCGAGCCATTAGATTCATCAAACTTCACATCTATCGTTTCTTCAACCTTTCGGGTGAAATTGTTGTAGACACAGTAAGTGTGAGAGTTTGAGCCATAACCAAGTAGGAAACCTTCATGAGACTTAGGAGCAAACTTTGAACGACGATGCTTATCTAGAATGTAGCACTTTGAGCCGAATACTCGAAAGTATCCAACTTGGGGTTTGTTACCGGTGAGGAGCTCGTATGCCGTCTTGCCGAGTAGCTTGTGAAGATACAAGCGATTTGTTGCATGACAAGCCGTCTCAACCGCTTCTGCCCAGAAGTGCTTCGGTGTCTTGTACTCATCAAGCATCGTTCTCGCCATTTCGATGAGCGTCCGGTTCTTCCTCTCAACAACTCCATTTTGTTGAGGTGTGTACGTAGCCGAGAACTCATGTGAAATCCCTTCTTCATCAAGAAAGGTATCCACATTTGCGTTCTTGAACTCCGTTCCGTTGTCGCTTCGAACCTTCTTGATCTTCACGTCAAACTGATTTTGGGCCTTTCTAGCGAAGTTTTTGAAGATCTTTTCGACCTGCGATTTGTCATCAAGAAAGAACACCCACGTAAATCTTGAAAAATCATCAACTATAACTAGACCAAAGGAATTTCCACCGAGACTCTTGTAGGCATTGGGACCAAAGAGATCCATATGAAGTAGCTCAAGTGGCCTCCTTGTGGTCATGATGTTCTTCATGGGATGCCTTCCTCCAACCTGTTTACCTGCCTGACATGCACTGCAAAGTCTATCCTTATCAAATATGACATCGTTAACTCCAAGGATATGATTTCCTTTAATAAGCTTGTCAAGGTTTCTCATGCCAACATGACCTAGTCGTCTATGCCACAACCAACCTTTTGAGGATTTAGCAATAAAGCAAGTTTTAGGTTGTGCCCTTTTTGAGAAATCGACAATATAAAGGTCACCTCTACGTATACCGGTAAAGACCATTTTATGATTGTCTCGTCGAAACACTTGGCAATCTACCTCAGTAAATAGGACATTCAAACCGAAATCAACAAGTCTAGATACTGAAAGTAAGTTGTACCCAAGAGATTCAACAAGCATGACATTTTGAATGGAGCTATCGTGTGAGATGGCCACCTTACCAAGGCCAACCACCTTACCCTTTGAATTATCACCAAAGGTGACATATTTTCGAGGGCCGTCATTCTCAGCAAGCTCACGGTACATCTCTTCATCTCCGGTCATATGATCGGTACATCCACTGTCGAGAACCCATTCCTTTCCTCCTGACACATATCCTCGAAGATTAGCCATAAGACCAAAGTGTCTCATTGCATCATCAAGATCGGAGTCACTATCATCTTCATCATAGTATCCATGTTCAACATCCTCTTGTGATTGATCATATCCTAGAGAGGGTAATTCATTAGATAAATGATCATCAAAGTGGTCACTTTTATGAATTCTTATGGATTCGGTTATGATATTACCAATGATTCCAACATTTCCTTTAGCACGCATGAGATTAGTAAGCTCAAATAGACAATTACCAAAACTAGGATCACTAGAGTTCATCTTACTCAAGGCAATAGATTTATGGAGAATTTTATCCAAATTTTTCAAGGAATAATTGGGGAATCGTTCCTCAAGAAATTTCCATATAGTATAGGCGCATTTAAGAGTGGGTAAACTAGCAATCAAGTTTTTGGGCAATGCTCTAATGATGAGCTCAACGGTTCTAAGATTGTGAATCATGTCAATATCTTCATCTAGAGTGGGATGCATAGGATCAACATGAGGAGCACAAGGACTAGCAATATACTTGTTCAAATGGTATTGAGTGAAAATCACAAGCATCTCATTTTTCCATTCATGAAAATACTCTTCATCAAGGATAGGCACTCTATGTCTAAGACTCCCTAAAGTAGACACATCCATCTTCCTCCAAAGGTGATTAAACCAAGGCAATGGAGACCAAAGCTCTGATACCACTTGTAGGATCTAGAAGTGTATGTGTCTAGAGGGGGGGTGATTAGACACTTAGTGCTAAAGTAGCAGTTTTTAAGCCTTTTTGGTTTGAGTGATGTTTTAGGCACAATTTCAACATACACAATACATATCAAGCAAGTATGCAAGGAGTATATAGGCAGCGGAAAGTAAAGCATGCAACTTGCAACAATGTAAAGGGAAGGGTTTGGAGAATTCAAACGCTAATGGAGACACGGATGTTTTTCCCGTGGTTCGGATAGGTCGTGCTATCCTACATCCACGTTAGGGGAGACTTCAACCCACGAAGGGTAATGGTTGTGCGAGTCCATGGAGGGCTCCACCCACGAAGGGTCCACGAAGAAGCAACCTTGTCTATCCCACCATGGCCATCGCCCACGAAGGACTTGCCTCACTAGCGGTAGATCTTCACGAAGTAGGCGATCTCCTTGCCCTTACAAACTCCTTGGTTCAACTCCACAATCTTGTCGGAGGCTCCCAAGTGACACCTAGCCAATCTAGGAGACACCACTCTCCAAGAAGTAACAAATGGTGTGTTGATGATGAACTCCTTGCTCTTGTGCTTCAAATGATAGTCTCCCCAACACTCAACTCTCTCTCACAGGATTTGGATTTGATGGAAAGAAGATTTGAGTGGAAAGCAACTTGGGAAAGGCTAGAGATCAAGATTCATATGGTAGGAATGGAATATCTTGGTCTCAACACATGAGTAGGTGGTTCTCTCTCAGAACATATGAATTGGAAGTGTAGGTGTGTTCTGATGGCTCTCTCGATGAATGAAGAGGAGGTGGAGGGGTATATATAGCCTCCACTTAAAATCCAACCGTTACACACAATCTACCAATCTCGGTGGGACCGAATCAATAAACTCGGTCGGACCAAAATGGTAAACCTAGTGACCGTTAGAGATTTTCGGTGGGACTGACATGCATCTCGGTAGGACCGATGTGGTTAGGGTTTGGGCATAACGTAATCTCGGTGAGACCGATTACACAAACTCGGTGAGACCGATTTGGTAATTAGCTAACCAGAGAGTTGGTCAGGCAAACTCGGTGGGACCGATTTGCTCTTTCGGTGAGACCGAAAAGTTACAAATGGGAAACAGAGAGTTTGCATTGCAATCTCGGTGGGACCGATCCGCTCTTTCGGTGAGACCGAAAAGTTACGAAAAGGAAACAGAGAGGTTGCAATCCCATCTCGGTGAGACTGAGATCCCTATCGGTAGAACCGATTTGCTAGGGTTTGGCAGTGGCTTATGACATATGAGAAACTCGGTGGCGTCGGATAGAAAGAATCGGTGGGGCCGAGTTTGGCTTTGGGTGTAGGTCATATGTGGAAGTGGGAAAGTAGCTGAGGATTTTGGAGCATATCATTAAGCACATAAGGCAAAGAGCTCATTAAGCAACACCTCATCCCTCCTTGATAGTATTGGCTTTTCCTATAGACTCAATGTGATCTTGGATCACTAAAAGTGTAAAATGAAGAGTCTTGAGCTTGAAGCTTTAGCCAATCCTTTGTCCTTAGCATCTTGAAGGAGTTCCCACAACCTTTAGTTCATGCCACTCCATTGTTGAACTTATCTGAAATATACTAGATAGAAACATTAGTTCAACAAGAGATATGTTGACATTAATTACCAAAACCACCTGAGGAGCACTTGTGCTTTCAACAAGACATGCTAGACCTAATGAACCTCATTGTTGCAATGGGAGTACTATCATAGATGGCACGATTCAGAGTGGTGGACATCGGGAATAATTCGGAGCTGCTTAGTCTTAAACCCCATGAAGAAGTACCATCAAAAGGAATAGCCATCCTCTACACGTGATCCTATGTAAAATGAGTAAATTAGACAAAAAGAGAAAGAGACAAAGTAAAAAAATCACCAGCCTTAGATCCAGCCCTATTGTATCATTGAATGATATTTCTATGTCATGATTGATATGGTTATATTATTAACCATGCTGCGGAGGTAGAAGCGGATTTTTATTTATTTTCGGAGGTAGTAGCGGATGGATATTCAACGAGGAGTGAAATGATGGCTGCTTCCTTGGTCAAACATAGAGAAAGGTGGGCCTCGTGATTTGATAGCTTATTAGTCATCATTACTGCCTATACTCTTTACCCATATAATAACCGCGTGGTAGAGTAGTGGGCTATACTTTTAATAACCATGCTCGAAGAGAAGAGGTGCATGCACCCACGCATGTAGTACTAGTAGCACTCTTTGCGTCTTTTGCGTCTTCCCCAACCACACACGTGACACGATGGAGCTCATTTCTGTACGATGATGCAACCCACGTGATAATTTGACGCGTCTAGTAGTATTTACTCACTTATAAATAATGGAGGGTCAGGAACCACGCATGAACGGTGCCGCGTCATTTATAAATATAGTTTTTTTCTTCAGTGGCACGTACCCAATATGAATAGGTTCATATAGAGAGAAAAAGAAACCGCTCCACTATATACATAGCCAGGACGAGCCTACACGGTTGCTTGCTGGGGTTGCTCTCTTCACACTCTCTCGCACAAAATGTCAGTGGCCACATCTCTACCATCCGGGCGGATCACATGTCCGCCGGGGGAAGGGGCGGATGCTTTGAGTAGAGCGGTCGCCATCGTCGACGACGAAAAACGTCCTGATCAGGGGTCCCCGCTGTTCTCTCTCACAAAGCCGGTGAGGTCGCCTTCGTCCCTTGCTCGCTGCCGTGATGTGGGAAGTTGACGCCTCCCGCCACCCTCCTCTAGGTTGAGCTATGTCCCGACATCCCTTAGGCACAACTTCCTTTACAGCCGGCTTGCACCACTGCCCCAGCTGCCCACATCGCTCCATGTGGATATTTCTCTACTTCTTTGCCCCGCACGTACCTCTACTGGCTTCTACTGTATTTGTGATGAGTTTATGTCTCATCAACTAGTCCCAGTAATCTTATTCTAATCACACTTCTTCAATTTCTTTGCCACAGGGATGCTCATCTCGATTTTAGTGAAACTGCACAAAATGATCCGATTGTGAAAGGGTTGCAAACTTCATTTGTTCGGAAGGTTCAATGTCGCCAGCAAATTAAAGCCTGGTTAGGGTTTAGGGTTCAAGGGCTAGGGACTGCATGGATAGTTTTTCTCTTTAGTTGTCTCTGTTCCAAAACAAGTGTCAACTTTAGTAGTAGTACAACTTTGTACTAAAGTTTGCATAAAGTTGAGACACTTATTTTGGAATGGAGGGAGTACATATTGGCTATGATCTGTCAATCATTGAGATGCAATAGCATGCATGTTAGTCTCCTTTGTATTTGATGAAATGTTGCAACGGGGCAACCTTGGACGCAAGATACATGAAACAGAAGCTGGAAGCTTCATAACATTGTACAAATTTATCTCGCTGAGAAATTACAGTACATACTATACTATTATGTAAAGAGTTAGGTGTCCCACGGTGTCCAGAAAATATGGTGATAGTGTGAGGTGGGCCATGTAATCACTGAGCTTGCGTGTTTTCACTGCTTTCGCACTCCTCCGCTGTAAGAATGGAGAAAATTGTAATCTAGTACCTCCTTTCGCCGAAACGTGGGACATCCAGCAGTCGTACCACCTCAATAATAATGACCAATGAGCCATCAAATCACATATACCTAGCAATAAGTTGGACCGATGAAGCAACCATCACTCTTGAATCCGCTTCTCCCTTCAACACACGCTAGTGAGAGGTCGCGTCCACTCTGCCCGAGCATGAATGCGGCACCAATTTTCTGGAGGGGCGCTGACCGTTTCGGGTGGGAATTGCGCACGGGCGATGGAGGGGCTTTGAGTGGGCCAGGCTGGTCAGGAGCGAGCGTGGAAGCTGTCCTGGCCAGACGCTCGAAAATGAGAGGATGCACCAACTCTCATGGCTAAATGATACACTAAACACCATCTCTCTGTAGGAGTAGGTCGATGTGTCGCTCTCTCTAACACGCACACGCTGTTAAAACACACACACGCACACACGCACACACAGTTCATAGAATAGGAATATCGTGCGAGTGGGAAGCCACAGGAAGTGACATAAATGGAGTATGTACAAGAAGAGAAGAGGTGACGAATATTCCATCAAACTTGGACTGAGGAGTAGTACTCCCTCTTTCTAGGTGTTAAGTCATCTTACAAAAATCAGATTTTCCCAAAATGTTTAGGCGTCGTCCATTAACTTCGCATCTCAATCCCCTCCAAGCCTCATTGCTAGCGAGCATTGTTACTTACTCTGCCTTGTTATCTCCCACAGAAACCCAATGCATGGAGCGCAACTACGCGTTGATCAGTCAAGGAATCAAAGTCGGCTTGCATGCGAGTTAATACATTGCCCTGCATGGTAGCTAAAACGACATCTTTTAATTGTTGTGATTAATTGTTGCGTTTAGAGGCAGAAATCAAGGATTTGATTGGAGGAAGGATCGGTCAAGTTTCACCTTCTCCTCCAATCTGCTTGCACCTTGGTCCCGCTGCACCTTCTAATGTGACTTACACCTAGACGGAGGGAGTAGTACGAGATATGGTGGCACACTGACTTAGGTCGAATACAAGTTCCCAAAATTATTGGAAGAGAGCAAAGCGTACAAACTAAATAATTAAAATTGAATATCTCGTTTTTTTAGAAATGGAGGCAAAAGATTTGCCTCATCCACTAAATAAGAGGAGAATGGAGTTTCACAGTTTGCAAGTGACCCTACAAATAAACGGCATGGCAATTATTCTCAATACGCCCTAGTTTCTTAGCACACACTGTAACCCTTAGTACATACGGTGGCACACTGACTTAGGCCGAATACAAGTGCCCAAAATATTTAAAATTGGAGTATGGTGCAGCCCACCTTTCCGATATTTTGACCGTGTGTGGTTCATTTGTTGTTCACTTCGGAGGGTCGTGTACCATAGGTGAACGTTAGTAGGCACGACCAAGAGGCGTGCAATGTTAATTGCGAGTTGACTGCTTCGAGCGTTATTTTTTTCAGGTATTAGCATTGCCCCTAGTATTTTTCTTCACTATGTTAAATAAAGAGTTCTGTTTTATGCACAATTTAAAACGATTTTTATGGAGAGAAAAAGAAAACCACTCCATCTATGTATGTTGTAGCCTCGACGCTTGTTTTCTAGGGTTTGCTTTGTTCACACACTCTCTCCACTATATATACACACTTTGGAGCCTCAACGCTTGTAGTTGCTCCCTTCACACTCTCTCACCCTCTCCAGATCTAAACAAGACTTTGTTGGTGTGACGCCCTCGATTCAATCGTACACTAATCATACATGCAAATGTGTACGATCAAGATCAAGGACTCACGGGAAGATATCACAACACAACTCTAGACACAAATTAAAATAATACAAGCTTTACATTACAAGCCAGGGGCCTCGAGGGCTCGAATACGTAAGCTCGAATACACAAGAGTCAGCGGAAGCAACAATATCTGAGTACAGACATAAGTTAGACAAGTTTGCCTTAAGAAGGCTAGCACAAAAGTAGCAACGATCGAAAAGGCAAGGCCTCCTGCCTGGGAACCTCCTAACTACTCCTGGTCGTTGTCGGTCTCCACGTAATAGTAGGCATCGGCGGTGGCATCTGGCTCCTGGGTTCCGACATCTGGTTGCATCAACCGGAAAGAAGAAGAAAGGGGGGAAATGGGGAGCAAAGCAACCGTGAGTACTCATCCAAAGTACTCACGAGCAAGGATCTACACTACATATGCAACATTATCAAAGGTAGGCTGTATATGTGGACTGGGCTGCAGAAATGCCAAATAGAGAGAAGGCCTAGTCCTATCGAAGACTAGCATCTTCTGGAAACCACCATCTTGCAGCAACCGGAGGGAGTAGTGTAGCATAAAGTAAAGTAGTAGAAGTGTTATCAACCTCGGCCGGAGATCCTTTCTTGACTCCCTGCGAGAAAGGCATCCCAGAGCCATACTATCCAGTTATCATCACAATCCAATCCTCATCACCATCCAGTTCTCATCACAAGTATCCAGTTCTAGTTGTATCGATCGGGATACAACTCCAAGTGTCCGTTACCGTAGGACAGGCTATCGATAGATGTTTTCTTCCTTGCAGGGGTGCACAAACTTACCCACCACGCTCGATTAACTCCGGATGGACACACTTTCCTGGGTCATGCCCGGCCTCGGCCAAACAATACGCCGCAAGCCGACCTAGGCTTAATAGAGAGGCCAGCACGCTGGACTAAACCTATGCCCCCAGGGGTCATGGGCCATCTCCCCGGGAACTCCTGCATGTTGCGTACGCGGCCGGTGAGCAGACCTAGCTACCTCCTTCAACAAGGCAGGCGCTTACGCAGTCCAACCCGGCGCGCGCCACTCAGTCGCTGACGTCTATTAAGCTTCGGCTGATGTATACGACGCAGAACCCCCATACTATGCCCACGTGATGGTTAGTGCTATCAGGCCAGAGGCCCCTCGGATCAAATATCCAAATCATAGTGGATTAGGAACGCGCGGTAACAAGCAGAGACTCACAAAAGATGTGACCCCGTTGCCCCGTCTCGAGGACTTGCGGCTAGGGCTAGGAATGCCCGACCACGCCTCGTAATTATCTCGCGGGCACCTTCCAGGTCCGCCCGACTCCACATCACTCGCAATTAAGCTCGCGCGGGTACCCCTCAGGGCCAACCCGTCTTTAGTAACAGGGTCCAGTGTAAAGTCATAGCAACCATAGTAACCGTGTGTCTAATACTAAGGGGGAAAACCTGAGGAATCACCCTTGTCAGATTCCCACTCGATGTAAACATCAAGGTGAACGTAAGAGGAACCACCCTCGAGGTTCACACTTGAGGGGTTGCACGACAGAGTCATATCGGAGGTGGTTAAGGAGGAAATCACCCTCGATGACCATGACCAAATAGCTACTCTACAGCGATCTCATCAGGAGTGATGTATGAGGTTCCACCCTCGGCACTCGATGGTAATTCTGCAGAGTCGAGCAACAAAGGGGCATGATGTGACGTGAGGTGTCGGGGCCTGGTCTTCGATCCCGTTGATCGGGTCTTCTGATAATCCAGCGGGGCAGTCGGGTCAAGTGGGGGGGTCACTGATGGGTCTCTAACCAACCTATACTAAGCAGTTTAGGATAAGCAGGTAGGTAACAATAGCAGGTTACAATAAATAGGCTATGCAGCAGAATAGGAGCAAACAATAACAGTAGCAAAATCTAATGCAAGCATGAGAGAAAGGAAATGGGCGATATCGGGATGATCAAACGGGGGGGGGGGGGGGCTTGCCTGGTTGCTCAGACAAGAAGAAGGGGTCGTCGTCGACGTAGATGATCACAGGGGCATCAACAGCGATCTCGAGGTCTACCGGAGAGAAGAAGGGGAAGAAACAGTAAATACATAGCAAGCAAGAGCATAACAGGACAACATGTAGAGCTAGACGTGTCCTAACGCGGTGCTACGCGGTACCATGGAAGGGGGGAAACATCTGGGAAAGTTTTCCCGATGTTTGCATTTTCCGGACAGATGAAATGGAGGGGGAAAGCTGCAGGTTCTCTATGCTAGGGATGTGTGGAGGACGAACAGACCGCGTATCCAGATTCGTCTCGTTGTTCTGAGCAACTTTCATGTAGTAAACTTTTTCATCCGAGTTATGGATTATTTACTATGAATTTCTAAAGTTTAAAGCCTTTTCTGGAATTATTTAAATTAACAGAAAAGGAAATATGACATCAGTATGACATAGGTGTGACTTCAGCAGTCAACAGTCCGGTTGACTGGTCAAAGCTGACCAATGGGGCCACTGGGACCCACATGTCAGCCTCTGCTGGCTATACAGTGGATTAACCAAACTAACAGGGTTAATTAGGGGAGTGGGCCCCAACAGTCAGTGACTAGTTAGTACTAATTAGCTAACTAATTTAACTAACATTTTAATTAATCATTTTACTTAGTTTTTTAGAAATGTTTTACTCGGGGGACCCACATGTCAGCGAGCCAAAGCTGCCACGTGGGTAGTTGACTTGGTCAACTAGGCCCGCGGGGCCCAGCGGTCAGTGGCCCAGCGCGTGGGGCCCACGGCCACGCTGGCGCCACGTCGGACGCGTCGCCGGAGCTGCTCCGGCGACCCAAAGCACGGCGGCGCGCGGCGGAGCAGCTCAGAACGGCACTAGAGGGCACCATTTGCCGCGCGGTTGGCTGCGTTCGGACGAGTCCTCGCCCGCGAGTCAAACGGTGGTGTTGGCTTCGCCGGAGTTTACTGGGAACGGCGCTGGCGACGAGGGTGGCGGAGGCGAGGTTCGGCAGCGACGGAACCTGTCGGTGTTCTGGGAACGGGGGTCCCCAGACTTGCTTGCCTGTGGCGTGGCTCAAGGGGGCCCAGCACGGCCCAGCTTCATCAACACAAGACCCAAGACCCTCACGAAGGGCCAAGCCTCGTGGGGCGGACGACAAGGCGCTTCCTCAGGCGCGGCCTCGTCAGGCTGGCTCATGAGGAGGCGGAGAGATCAAGGCGGGGTACCTCGCGAGGTGCCCGTGACGCAAGCCATGACGATCAAGGGCGCCAGCCCGCGCATTGCACTCCCTTTCCTCTTTGGTGCAAAGGGGGCAAGCGCAGGCGAGAGGATCAAGCAAAGGCACCCATTTTGGTGCAACGAGACCAAGACCAGTCCAACGGTGGGAAAGAGGTCATCGTGGAGCCCAGAACAGCGTCACCACAGGGCCTTTGGCAGGCGAGGACCAACTTTAGTCAGGATAAGTGTACCAGATGTTCCCCTTCGAATTGGCCAATTGTTGGCGCCCTTCCCGTTCAATATTTGGGAAGAGGCCCAGGGCCTTTGCCTATAAATAGGACTAGCCACCCCCAGGGTAGAGGCATCGAGCAATCAGGCCAGCAGAACCTAGGATCAGAGCAAGCAGAGAACAAAGGAGAGAGAGAAGGGCGGGTGAACTTATCCTAGCGGTTCGTCCCCCTAGCCAGGAGCAGACCCTCGCGAGGCTGTTCTTCCCTGTATTGTTCATCATCACCAGCCCAAGAGGCAATCCATCCACCATAAACTAGAGCAGGGTATTACACCACAACGGTGTCCCGAACTAGTATAAACTCTGTGTTCCTTGTGCTGTTCTTTCTGTAGTTAGAGCCTTGCGAGATGGAGAGGTAGAGGGCATAATCTCCGCGCGCACCCCAGAGTTCGAACCTTAAGGGTCTGCCGGAACCCGAAATCCGACATTTGACGCGCCAGGTAGGGGTGTGCCGGAATTTGCCTTCCACCGCTTCGTCCTCCTCCGACCGTCGCGTCCATGTCCGACGTCCGTCGAGCCCGCACCGCCCAGGCATCATTCCTGTTGTTGTGCCCAAAAAGGGAGGAAAGGAGTGCATGTGTGTCGACTTCACCAACCTCAACAAGCCCTGCCCGCAAGATCTGTTCCCACTCCCCCGCATCGACCAGATCGTCGATTCCACCGCGGAGTGCGACTTGCTCTGCTTCCTGGACGCCTTCTCTGGGTATCACCAAATCAAGATGGCGGTAGAAGACGTCGAGAAGACCGCCTTCTTAAACCCATGTGGGGTGTACTGCTATACATGCATGCCATTTGGGCTGCGTAATGTAGGGGCGACCTTTCAGTGGCTGATGCACATCACCTTGGGCCCGCAGCTCGGGAAGAACGTCGAAGCTTACGTTAACGACATTGTGGTGAAGTCTCGGGAGGACAAGACCCTGATACAAGACCTGGAGGAGACCTTCGCGAGCCTCGACGCAGTGAGCCTGCGGCTCAACCCAGAGAAGTGTGTGTTCGGGGTCCCCTCAGGCAAGCTCTTGGGCTTTCTCGTGTCCCACCGAGGCATCGAGGCTAACCCGGAGAAGGTCAAGGCGGTCGAGGACATGAGCCCGCCGAAAACCCTCAGAGAAATGCAGAAGATCACCGGGCACGTGACCGCGCTAGGGCGCTTCATCTCCAAACTGGGGGAGCGAGCGCTGCCTTTCTTCCGACTAATGAAGAAGAAGGGGCCTTTTGAATGGACTGAAGAGGCAGATAAGGCATTTCAAGATCTCAAGAGGTACCTGACCAGCCCCCCAGTCATGGTGGCTCCGCGCCCTTGAGAGCCCCTGCTGCTCTACCTCGCCGCAACACCCTACTCCGCCAGCGCAGCCCTGGTGGCGGTCAGGGAGGAGCACCGAATCAAAGCCACATCAGCAGCTCGGGACAAGACGAAGCAGAAACAGGGAAGGCCCACATGAGATGTAACCGTGGCTGAGGAGGATCAGCCGCTGACGAGCGCACCAGAAGCAGGAGAGGCCACTCGCCTGGACGGGCCGCCTCCCGAGGTCATGTCACCTCGCGAGGCGCCCTTGCCTCAGGAGGGTGCCACGGACGCTGATGCTCTCGGCTTGGTTGAGCATCCAGTCTACTTTGTCAGCACGGTGTTATGGGACGCGAGGGCACGGTACCCTATGCCTCAAAAGCTCCTCCTCGCGCTACTGGTGGCCTCGCGCAAGCTGCGTCACTACTTCCAGGGTCACCCCATCAAGGTCGTCTCGTCATACCCCTTAGAGAGAGTGCTCAGGAGCCCCAACTCAGTCGGAAGAGTCGCCGAGTGGAACATAGAACTGCAGGCATTTCAACTCGAGTTCAGCACGACCCGTCTCATCAAAGGAGCAGCGTTAGCGGATTTCGTGGCAGAATGGGTGGAGGCGCCAGGCCTCAAGGACAATGAGGATCGATCCCTTTCCCCAGGGAGTGAGGCGCCAGAAGGCTGGGTCATGTACTTCGATGGGGCGTTCTCCGGGCACGGCGCTGGGGCTGGTGCGGTGCTGATATCGCCCATTCAGGACAAGCTCTACTACGCCGTGCAACTCTGTTTTCAGCAAGGCGAAAAGGTCTCCAACAACATAGCGGAATATGAGGGTCTGATAGCGGGGTTGAAGGCCGCAGCAGCACTAGGGGTGAAGCGCCTCACTGTCAAGGGCGATTCGCAGCTCCTCGTCAACTTCTCCAACAAGGTGTACGAGCCGAAGGATGAGCACATGGAGGCCTATCTGGCGGAGGTCCGCAGGATGGAAAAGCAGTTCTGGGGGTTGGAATTGAAGCATGTGCCGCGCGGCACCAATCAGGAAGCCGATGACATCGCCGGACGGGCGTCCAGGCGGTTACCTCAGGAGCCTGGCGCCTTTGAAGAGCGGCTCTTCAAGCCCTCGGCCTAGTCGGCACTATCAAATACTGCTCAGCCTCGGGAGGAACTCCCCCAGCCGCCTGCCTCGGGAGCCCCGGCCTGCGGCCCCGCCTCAGGGGCACGCCTGCTCCTGACTATGGAACCTCAAGAGGAGTGCTGGATCACGGAACTCCGGAGTTATTTAACGCAAGGGGCCCTGCCGGAGAAGGAGTAAGAGGCGGAGCGTGTGGCGCGGCAAGCTACGACATACTGCATCAGGGATGGAGAGATATACCGGAAGCGGCCGAATGATGTATCCCTGCGTTGCATCTCCAGGGAGCAAGGAAAGGAACTGCTGGAGGACATACACGGCAGGGACTGTGGGCATCACTCGTCATCACAGACCCTCGTCGGCAAAGCATTTCACAGCGGGTTCTACTGGCCCACCGCACTCAACGACGCTGTCGAACTAGTAAAGGCTTGTGAAGCCTGCCAATTTCATGCCAAACAGATCCATCAGCCGGCGGGAGGCCTGCAGACTATACCCCTTTCGTGGCCATTTGCAGTTTGGGGTCTGGACATCCTGGGCCCGTTCCCTCGGGCGCCAGGGGGTTACCGCTACCTCTACGTCGCCATTGACAAATTCACCAAGTGGGCAGAAGTGGAGTCTGTCCGCACCATCCCCGCGGGTTCCGCGGTCAGGTTCATCAGGGGCATCGTGAGCCGGTTCGGGGTGCCGAACCGCATCATCACATACAACGGTTCGCAGTTCACCAGTAACCTCTTCAAAACATACTGTGCTAACCTTGGAACGCAAATATGCTACGCTTCGGTGGCGCACCCGCGAAGCAACGGCCAGGCCAAACGAGCCAACGTGGATGTCCTGAGGGGCCTCAAGACAAGGACATTCAAGAAGAAGCTGGAGGCCTGCGGCAGAGGTTGGTACGATGAGCTCCAGTCCGTGTTGTGGTCCATCCGCACGACCGCGACCAAACCAACCGGGGAGACCCCGTTCTTCCTGGTCTACGGAGCCGAAGCAGTCCTCCCTCACGAGGTCAGACATCGCTCCGCGCAGGTCCTAGCGTTCGATGAGGCGCAACAGGACGCCATGAGGGGGATGGACCTCGTGCTGGGGGAGGAACGCTGCCGAGAAGCCGCGCTGCGAGCGGTGAGGTACCAGCAGGCGCTGCGACGATATCACTGCCGTAGCATCCGCCCCAGGACCCTCGAGGTAGGAGATCTCGTGCTCAGACGGGTTATCTCCACGGAAGTACTACACAAGCTCTCTCCCATGTGGGAGGGCCCATTCAAGGTTGTTCATGTTTCCAGGCTAGGCTCCGTGCGCTTGAAGACTCAGGAAGGGGAGCCGATCCAGAATGCGTGGAACATCCAACACCTCCGGAGGTTCTACCCCTAAAAGGCCCTGAGCCTGTGAAGAAGGCGAACGCCTGTGAAGACCAACCCTTTTTGGAAAAGGCCCTGAGCCTGTGAAGAAGGCGAACGCCTATGAAGACCAACCCTTTTTGGAAAAGGCCCTGAGCCTGTGAAGAAGGCGAACGCCTGTGAAGACCAACCCTTTTTGGAAAAGGCCCTGAGCCTGTGAAGAAGGCGAACGCCTGTGAAGACCAACTCTTTTTGGAAAAGTCCCTGATCCTGTGAAGAAGGCGAACGCCTGTGAAGACTAACCCTTTTTGGAAAAGGCCCAGAGCCTGCAAAGAAGGCAAGTGCCTGTGAAGCTCGTTACCCCAAGAAGAAAGGCCCGGAGCCTGTGAAGAAGGCCAACGCCTGTGAAGCTCGCCGCCTGTGACACTCTCACGTAATAATGAGTGGGGCTGTACACGCCCCGGAGTCTCAGGAGCGCCGGCCTCAGGCCCTGGGGCTCCCTCCCACGCCCAGTGGCAGCATTTAGCTCCGCGTTGGTGAGAAGACGTCGAAGACTAGATTAGGTGCCGGACGCGGCCTTTTCATTTGCTTTCTGCAGTTGGTTCGTTTTGTTTGCAGTTGAAGTTTTATTGAAATTATTGCCGTCTTTAGTTTATATCTCGTTGGTTTTCATCCCCCCCATTTTGATTCCTCTTGCAAAAAATCTCGCGAGGGGGGGGGGGGGGCAGCCAAACGCCCTCGCGAGGGTTCCTGTTCTAATCGTCCTAAGGTTTCGCGACCCAGGTCCATCACAGGAGCACCCCTCCAGTCCATGCCCCTCGGGCACCGCGACACACGCACATGGCCTGGGTCGGTCGCCCCCCACGGCTGGGGCCGGGAACTATTTACGTGCAGATACACAACTGAAAAGCGCGAAAGCTAAATCAAGGTAGTTGTTCATGACAATAACCTCCAACACGCCCCCACGGGGCTCCACACATCTATTCTCTTTTACGCAGGAAACAAAAGGAAAGAAAGGACGAGCCCGGCGCGGCTCGCCTCGCTCTGGCCAGCCAAGGCGATTGGGGACGCCTCCAGGGCTCAGGCGGACTCCCTCTTGCGCTTCACCGGGGCGCGGCGACGGGCGAATGAATCGCCGCCCCCAAGCAAGCGCGACGGCGTGGGGGCTGGCTGCGACCACCGCTGGAGGAGTCGCCTGAGGAAGAGCTGGTGAAGCTTGGGGAGCGTCGAGCGCCGCCATCCGTGCGGGCGCTATCTCCTCCATCGTCGTCGGGGCGGGACCCCTGGCCGCGGTCGTCGCCCTCAGGGCAGCATCCAGCGCGGCGACCATCTTCCCCAAACACCCTCACATAGAGGGTGGCATCGCCGTCGAACTTGAAGTGCAGGGTGCACCGCTGACTCAGGCCGCGCGCGCGGGCAAACGTTTGCCAGCCACGTGTCAGGGTCCCGTTTCCAGAAGGGGAGACCTCAAGCGAGACCCAGGAGGCCCTGCTGCAACAACCATCAGCCTGGAGCCAGAAGCCGCACCGGGCACTGGCCGACAACTCGTCGATGAAGAAGCGAGGGAGCTGGAGCCAGGTGTTGGTCGGGTCCGCCGACCACACGACGAACTCCGGCAGCACCTCCGCCGAGCGAAAGCGCGGCCTGGGGGCCGCGCAGTCATGGCCTGCCTCCCCTTGGCAGCTGAGCGTTCACCGCCACGCGGGGAACCACCCCTGTGGCCGCGGGGAGCCGCAATGGGGACCGCGGGATGCTTGCGGGGACGACCCCGGCCGCGCTTGGCCAGTGGAGAGTCGGGCTCCGCCCGGCAGGCCTTTCCCTTCTCCGCGGCTGAGAACCTCTTCGGAGCCATGAGAGCGGCGAGTGGCCAAAGAGAAGAAGAAGAGAAGCAGGAAGGGCCGGACTGGCGGGGCTCGCATGGCCCCGTACTTATAGCCAGAGAAAGCCAACCACCGAGCACCACGATCTTAGGAAATAATGACCCGTATCTATGTATGCAGGGACTAGTCAAGTCACACAGTTGCCAAGGCGTCGTGGGGAAGCGGAGACGCCCACGTCCAATCAACCGCCACGCGGCGCCCGAGGCCGCAGGCAGTTAGGGCCCACGACGCTTCGCCCTTGCCCTTTCGCCTCTCGGCACGGCCAAGTCCGGGCACGCCTTGGGCCCGGGGGCTACTATCGGCGTTCTGGGAACGGGGTCCCCAGACTTGCCTGCCTGCGGCCTGCGGCGTGGCTCAAGGGGGCCCAGCACGACCCAGCTTCGTCAACACAAGACCCAAGACCCTCACGAAGGGCCAAGCCTCGTGGGGCGGACGACAAGGCGCTTCCTCAGGCGCGGCCTCGTCAGGCTGGCTCATGAGGAGGCGGAGAGATCAAGGCGGGGTACCTCGCGAGGTGGCCGTGACGCAAGCCATGACGATCAAGGGCGCCAGCCCGCGCAGTGTACTCCCTTTCCTCTTTGGTGCAAAGGGGGCAAGCGCAGGCGAGAGGATCAAGCAAAGGCACCCATTTCGGTGCAACGAGACCAAGACCAGTCCAACGGTGGGAAAGAGGTCATCGTGGAGCCCAGAACGGCGTCACCACAGGGCCTTTGGCACGCCAGGACCAACTTTAGTCAGGATAAGTGTACCAGATGTTCCCCTCCGAATTGGCCAATTGTTGGCGCCCTTCCCGCTCAATATTTGGGAAGAGGCCCAGGGCCTTTGCCTATAAATAGGACTAGCCACCCCCAGGGTAGAGGCATCGAGCAATCAGGCCAGCAAAACCTAGGATCAGAGCAAGCAGAGAACAAATGAGAGAGAGAGAAGGGCGGGTGAACTTCTCCTAGAGGTTCATCCCCCTAGCCAGGAGCAGACCCTCGCGAGGCTGTTCTTCCCTGTGTTGTTCATCATCACCAGCCCAAGAGGCAATCCATCCACCACAAACTAGAGTAGGGTATTACACCACAACGATGGCCCGAACTAGTATAAACTCTGTGTTCCTTGTGCTGTTCTTTCTGTAGTTAGAGCCTTGCGAGACGGAGAGGTAGAGGGCATAATCTCCACGCGCACCCCAGAGTTCGAACCTTAAGGGTCTGCCAGAACCCGAAATCCGACAGAACCGGCGTTGCGGTGCGCGTTTTGGCGAACTAAGGAGCTGGGCGAGGTCTACGGTGCTCCAGGAGCTCGTCGGAGCTACTAGCTCGAGCGGAGGAGCTCGGTGGCGAGCCCTATGACGGCAATGTCGGACGGGGGAGCTCGGCTTGCGGGCGAGCTAGCTACGGTGCGGGGAAGAGCACGGGGAGAGAGGGAGAGGGAGGCGGAGCTCACCATGCGGCACACGGAGGCCGGTAACAGGATTAGGAGCAGCAGGGGTGTTGGTGGAGCAACGGCGACGTCGCGGTGGCCGGAGATGGGGACGAGGATGAACGGCGGCTGCGTTGCCTCCCAGCTCCAGCTGAGGCCACCAGTCGATGTAGTCGACCCCGGTGGAGCTCACCGACAGGCTCAGCGGGCGCGGGGCCGCCGGTAGCCGCGACAACGACGGAGGGCGGCGGCGACTGCGCTCGGGCCGCGGATCTGGAGGAGAGGAGGGGCGAAGCGAGCGCGTGGGAGAGAGAGAGAGAGAGAGGGGGCAAGTGGGCGAGTGGGAGGCTAGGGGGCCGAGGTGTCGAGGCGGCCTTATCCCCTCCACGACGCCTGTAGCGGCGTGGTCGGCGAGGCGGTTCGGCGGTGACGTGCGCGCGCGGTCGCTCGCACAGTGGAGGAGGGGGAAGACGACAGGGGGGAGTGGGCCGGCCTAGCCTGGGCCAGTTTGCTCAGGTGGGCCGAAGCCCACTGGGAGGCCAGGGGTTCTGGCCCTTTTCCTTTTTTTTGCTTTCCCTTTTTCTTTTTCCAGCAGCTTTTGCCTTTTCTTTTTAGCCAATAAAGACTTTGAAAAAAATTATGCCATTGGCCAAAATAATTTCAAAGAAGTATATTGCACTGCCACAAAAGGGGTGGGAGGCTTTTGGAATAGTTGCCAATTTTATAAATTAAAAAGGCATTTAATTTATTGCTTAGGTCACCGTTTTAAGTAGCTTAGGACACTTAAACCTTTTGCAAAAATGTTGGTTCACCACCAATATTAGTTTTGGATTATTTGGCACATGATGAACATTTTTGTTTTCATGTCTGAGCATTTTGAATTTCACACAGAATTTGAATTTGAATATCAACTGGAATTTGAAAGAACATGAGACAATAATGATGAGGCACATGTTTAGCAAAAAGATTAACTTAACTCCAAGGGTTACTGTAGCATCATTACACCGGGGTGTTACAACTCTCCTCCTCTAAAAGAAATTCTCGTCCCGATAATTAAGAGGTAGAAGGGAACAAGTCGGGGTATTCAGCCCCGAGGTTATCTTCGCGTTCCCAAGTGGCTTCCTCTTTAGTATGATTCGACCATTGCACCTTGAGGAACTTGGTAACCTTCCGGTGGGTTCGACGTTCAGCTTCATCAAGAATGCGGATTAGATGCTCTTTGTATGTGAGATCATCTTGAACTTCAATCAATTTCGGATCCACTTCATGTTCCGGATCCTTGAAGCAACGACGAAGTTGCGACACGTGGAAGACGTCATGGATGTGAGAGAAATGAAGTGGCAACTCCAATTGATATGCCACCAGTCCACGATGGGCCAGAATGCGGAAAGGACCAATGTAGTGCGGAGCTAGCTTGCCCTTGACTCCGAACCGATGAGTGCCTCTCAAAGGAGTGACACGCAGATAAGCTTGTTCACCAGGTTGATAAGTTGAACCCTAGTGTTTCCGGTCATAGTTGCTCTTCTGATGGGACTGGGCCGCCTTGAGATTATCCCGGACAATGCGAACCCGCTCTTCAGCTTGTTGAATAATGTCTGGACCAATGAGCGTCCGTTCCCCAGTTTCTGACCAATTCAGAGGGGTCCGACACTTACGTCCATATAGCACTTCGAAGGGTGCCATCTTCAAGCTGGCTTGATAGCTGTTGTTATAGGAGAACTCCGCATAAGGGAGAGATTCTTCCCACTTCTTGCCGAAAGAAATAACACAAGTTCGAAGCATGTCTTCAAGAATTTGATTGACTCACTCGACTTGGCCTTGGGATTAGGGATGATAAGCAGTGCTCCAGGTTATATGAGTTCCCATTGCCTCTTGGAAACTATCCCAGAACTTAGAAGTGAAAATACTGCCGCGGTGTGAACTGATCTCGTTCGGAATGCCGTGGAGTGACACAATTCTAGAGATATACAAGTTTGCTAATTGACTAGAAGTGATAGTCTCCTTGACTGGCAGAAAGTGAGCAACCTTCGAGAATTGGTCGATGACGACAAAGATAGCATCGTTACCTTTCCGAGACTTGGGAAGGCCAGTGACGAAGTCAGTTTGGATCTTATCCCACTTCCATTCAGGAATCGGAAGCGGTTGTAGAAGTCCGGCCGGTTTCTGATGTTCTGCTTTGACGCGACGACAAACGTCACATTCTTCAATATATCGAGCAATGTCTTGCTTCATATTAGACCACCAGTACTTCTGACGGATGTCTAGATACATCTTGGTACTTCCCGGATGAATAGAGAGAGGGGTGTCATGCGCTTCTTTCATCACCTTCTTTGTCATAAGCTCAAATCGGGGTACGACAATGCGATCTCTAAAGTATAAGGTCCCATCTTCAGCAAGCGAGAAATCTCGGGATTTCTCTAAGGAAAGATCCTTTTTCATCAGATCAACATGAGCATCTTTGGCTTGATAAGACTTCATTGCTTTCAGAAGAGTTGGTTCCAAGACAAGGTTATTCAGAGAACCCTGTGGAACTAGTTGAAGGTTCAGCTTGCATAGCTCTTCATAAAGGCGGGGTTGAGCTTTGAAGACCATGTGATTGTTCCAATAAGACTTACGGCTCAGGGCATCGGCCATTACATTAGCCTTGCCAGGGGTATAGGATATACCATAGTTGTAGTCACCAATAGCTTCCATCCATCGCTGCTGATGGAGGTTCAGATCTGGCTGAGTAAACAGGTACTTCAGACTCTGATGATCGGTGAAGATCTCGCAACAATTACCGAGAAGGTATTGTCGCCATAGCTTCAGTGCAAAGATAACCGCAACAAGGTCAAGGTCATGAACTGGGTAGTTCTCTTCATGAGGACGTACTTGACGGGAGGCATAAGCAATCACCCTGCGCTCTTGCATTAGGACACAACCTAATCCTTGATGTGAAGCGTCGCAATAGATGAAAAAGTCCTTGCGAGAATCAGGGGGAGCAAGCACTGGGGCAGATGTCAGCTTGTCCTTGAGTGCCTGGAAACTTTCCTGACACTTATCAGTCCAATAAAACTTAACGCCTTTGTGTAGCAGATTGGTCAGTGGCTTGGCGATCTTGGAGAATTTCTCAACAAAGCGGCGACAATAGCTGGCTAGTCCGAGAAAGCTTCTGACTTGCTTGACAGTCTTCGGAGGGGTCCAGTCAAGAATAGCCTGAACTTGCTCTGGGTTTATGGCAATACCATCCTTGGAGATGACATGCCCAAGGTAGGCGACTTTAGCAAGCCAGAATTCGCACTTGGAATACTTGGCATACAGTTGATGCTCTCGAAGCTTCTCTAGAACAAGTCGAAGATGTTCAGCATGTTCTTCTTTGTTCTTCGAATATACCAGGATATCATCCAGATAGACTACGACGAACTTGTCGAGGTAATCCATGAATATGTAGTTCATCAGATGAGAGAATGTAGCTGGAGCATTGGTCAAACCAAAATACATGACGGTGTACTCGTAAGAACCATAACGAGTGACGATGGCGGTCTTTGGAATATCCTCTTCACGAACACGGATCTGGTGGTAACCCAACCTCAAGTCGAGTTTAGAGAATATCGATGAACCAGCCAGTTGATCATACAGATCATTGATCCGAGGAAGGGGATATTTGTTCTGAATTGTAGCTTGGTTGATAGGACGGTAGTCTTGGACCAAACGGTTCGTTCCGTCCTTCTTCTTGACGAAGAGAGAAGGTGCTCCCCAAGCAGAGGGACTTGGACGAATGAAACCCTTGCGAAGAGATTTGTCGATTTCCTCCTTAAGTTCAAGGAGTTCATGAGGTGGCATCTTGTAGGGTCGTTTGGCAATAGGAATGGTGCCTGGTTTCAAGTTGATGACGAACTCGACAGCCCGGGCAGGGGGTATTCCTAGAAGTTCTTCTGGAAATACGTCTTGGAAGTCGCGAACGACTGGAATCTTTTCAATTCCCTCAAGAGGTGCTGCGTTCAATGCATTCAAAGCATAAAGTCGTGCTTCAGCGTTTTGAACAAGCTGAGCATGGTAGGTTACAATCTCATCTAAAGGATGCAGGAGGTGAACGACCTTGGTGGCGCAAACGATAGAGGCAGTATGCGTTTTCAACCATTCCATTCCCAGAATGAGGTCAATATTGGAAGACTCCAGAATAATGGGAGAAACAAGGAATTCCAACCCTTCAATTTCAATAGGACCGTCGCGACCAATCATGGTAGTTTGATATCGGCCCGCAGGGGTGCGTACCACTATTGGAGTGTTCATGGGCTCGCATCGAATGTCATGTGCATATGCAAAATTTTCTGACATGAATGAATGTGATGCCCCTGAATCGAATAAAACAAAAGACGGTACTGAATTAATGAGAAGAGTACCCATCACAGTGGCAGGCTAGTCTTGAGCTTCATTCAGATCAACATGATTAGCCTGACCACGACCATAAGGTCTGGCATTGTTGTTATGGGGCTGATTGTTACGACCAGTTGAAGGAAGAGCCAGCTGATTCTGATTCTAAGGGCATTTCCTGGAACGGTGACCTGGGAGGCCACACTTGAAGCATAGACCATCATTGGGGTTGGGAGCAGAAGCTTGCGGTGGTACAACCAGAACAGGCTGCCTCCGCGGTGAAGGAGGCAGACGAGGTGCAACATAGGACTGTCTTGGAACATGAGCAGTTGGACGATACATGCTGTGGGGAATTCATATCCGACGCTTCTGCGCTGACGGGCCCGAAGATGAGCCAGCATCACGGCTGCGTCTGAGGGATCCCTGGTGTTCCTAAAGACCAATCTCAACCTGAATAGCCTTTTTCACCAAGGTGGAGAAGTCGGCAAAGTCATGAACGAGCAGTGCTAGCTTGATTTCAGGGTGAAGTCCATCACGAAACTTCTCTTGCTTACGAGCATCAGTAGCAATGTCTTCTTCAGCGTAATGGGACAAGTCCAAGAATTCCCGCTGATAAGCATCTACAGACTTGTTGCCTTGGGTGAGGTTGCGGAACTCTCACTTCGTCTTGTCCATGATTCCCTGAGGAATGAAGCGGGCACGAAAGGCAGCTTGGAAATCCAGCCAAGTGATGACCATTCCAGCAGGTAGGGTACGTCTGTGGCTGTCCCACCATTGAGCAGCGGGACCCTTCAGAAAGAAAGATGCGAAGGTGACATAGCTGGCAGGGGCAACACTAGCAGACTCCATTTCATATGTGATGTCGCGGAGCCAGTCATCAGCATCAAGGGGTTGAGTTGAGCTGCGGTAGATAGTTGAGTTGAGGCGCATGCAGTCCTGCAGAGTTACTGGGGTTGGCTGTTGATTCATGTTCGGACGAGGGAACTGAGCCATCATTCCTTCCATGAACTGGCGATTCAACTCAAACTGTTGCATCATTCCAGCAAAGAATTCAGGCGGTGGTGGATCGTTGGCACCAGGGCCACGACCAGCGGGTCTAACCATCCTGCTAACATGTAACAGGGGGTAGTTCAACATTGAGCATTTGCAAAGACAAGGATCAATCATGATGAAACATGCATAATGAAAGAGGTATGATGGATACCACTTAGTGGTCAACACGACAGTGTGTGCACTACTCAAAAAGCTATTCTAAGGAATAACTATGGCTTTATCCAACTTCGGGGTGAATGTGGTCACGGGATCCTAATGTGAAAGTTAGTAAATTTGTTTAACCCGAATGGAAGAGAGATCAGAGTCCTAGAGTATAGACGAGGAGTAAAAGATCCTAATACCACCCAATGGCGACGTGGGCCCGTAAGCCACACAGCCAATGTTAGTAAAAGTTTTTCAGTGACTAGACTCAACTTCGGCCAAGGAGTTGGAAAGGGGGCTACCTACAGGCACTCGGCTCTGATACCAACTCGTGACGCCCTCGATTCAATCATACACTAACCATACATGCAAATGTGTATGATCAAGATCAAGGACTCACGGGAAGATATCACAACACAACTCTAGACACAAATTAAAATAATACAAGCTTTACATTACAAGCCAGGGGTCTCGAGGGCTCAAATACGTAAGCTCGAATACACAAGAGTCAGCGGAAGCAACAATATCTGAGTACAGACATAAGTTAGACAAGTTTGCCTTCAGAAGGCTAGCACAAAAGTAGCAACGATCGAAAAGGCAAGGCCTCCTGCCTGGGAGCCTCCTAACTACTCCTGGTCGTTGTCGGTCTCCACGTAAAAGTAGGCATCGGCGGTGGCATCTGGCTCCTGGGCTCCGACATCTGGTTGCATCAACCGGAAAGAAGAAGAAAGGGGGTAAATGGGGAGCAAAGCAACCGTGAGTACTCATCCAAAGTACTCGCGAGCAAGGATCTACACTACATATGCAACATTATCAAAGGTAGGTTGTATATGTGGACTGGGCTGCAGAAATGCCAGAATAGAGAGAAGGCCTAGTCCTATCTAAGACTAGCATCTTTTGGAAACCACCATCTTGCAGCAACCGGAGGGAGTAGAGTAGCATAAAGTAAAGTAGTAGAAGTGTTATCAACCTCGGCCGGAGATCCTTTCTTGACTCCCTGCGAGAAAGGCATCCCAGAGCCATACTATCCAGTTATCATCACAATCCAATCCTCATCACCATCCAGTTATCATCACAAGTATCCAGTTCTAGTTGTATCGATCGGGATACAACTCCAAGTGTCCGTTACCGTAGGATAGGCTATCGATAGATGTTTTCTTCCCTGCAGGGGTGCACCAACTTACCCACCACGCTCGATTAACTCTGGCCGGACACACTTTCCTGGGTCATGTCCGGCCTCAGCCAAACAATACGCCACAACCCGACCTAGGCTTAATAGAGAGGCCAGCACGCCGGACTAAACCTATGCCCCCAGGGGTCATGGGCCATCTCCCCGGGTACTCCTGCACGTTGTGTACGCGGCCGGTGAGCAGACCTAGCTACCTCCTTCAACAAGGCAGGCGCTTACGCAGTCCAACCCGACGCGCGCCACTCAGTCGCTGACGTCTATTAAGCTTCAGCTGATGTATACGACGCAGAACGCCCATACTATGCCCACGTGATGGTTAGTGCTATCAGGCAAGAGGCACCTCGGATCAAATATCCAAATCATAGTGGATTAGGAACACGTGGTAACAAGCAGAGACTCACGAAAGATGTGACCCCATTGCCCCGTCTCGAGGACTTGCGGCAAGGGCTAGGAATGCCCGGCCACGCCTCGTAATTATCTCGCGGGCACCTTCCAGGTCCGCCCGACTCCACATCACTCGCAATTAAGCTCGCGCGGGTACCCCTCAGGGCCATCCCATGTTTAGTAACAGGGTCCAGTGCAAAGTCATAGCAACCATAGTAACCGTGTGTCTGACACCAAGGGGGAAAACCTGAGGAATCACCCTTGTCGGATTCCCACTCGATGTAAACATCAAGGTGAACGTAAGAGGAACCACCCTCGAGGTTCACACTTGAGGGGTTGCACGACAGAGTCGTATCGGAAGTGGTTAAGGAGGAAATCACCCTCGATGACCGCGACCGAATAGCTACTCTACAGAGATCTCATCAGGAGTGATGTATGAGGTTCCACCCTCGGCACTCGATGGTAACTCTGCAGAGTCGAGCAACAAAGGGGCGTGATGTGACGTGAGGTGTCGGGGCCTGGTCTTCGATCCCGTTGATCGGGTCTTCTGATAATCCAGCGGGGCAGTCGGGTCAAGTGGGGGGGGGGTCACTGATGGGTCTCTAACCAACCTATACTAAGCAGTTTAGGATAAGCAGGTAGGTAACAATAGCAGGTTACAATAAACAGGCTATGCAGCAGAATAGGAGCAAACAATAACAGTAGCAAAATCTAAAGCAAGCATGAGAGAAAGGAAATGGGTGATATCGGGATGATCAAACGGGGGGCTTGCCTGGTTGCTCAGACAAGAAGAAGGGGTTGTCGTCGACATAGACGATCACAAGGGCATCAACAGCGATCTCGGGGTCTACCGGAGAGAAGAGGGGGAAGAAACAGTAAATACATAGCAAGCAAGAGCATAACATGACAACAGGCAGAGCTAGACGTGTCCTAACGCGGTGCTACGCGGTACTGTGGAAGGGGGGAAACATCCGGGAAAGTTTTCCCGATGTTTGCATTTTCCGGACAGATGAAAATGGAGGGGGAAAGCTGCAGGTTCTCTATGCTAGGGATGTGTGGAGGACGAATGAACCGCGTATACGGATTCGTCTCGTCGTTCTGAGCAACTTTCATGTAGAAAACTTTTTCATCCGAGTTACAGATTATTTACTATGAATTTCTAAAGTTTAAAGCCTTCTCTGGAATTATTTAAATTAACAGAAAATGAAATATGACATCAGTATGACATAGGTGTGACGTCAGCACTCAACAGCCCGGTTGACTGGTCAAAGCTGACCAATGGGGCCACTGGGACGCACATGTCAGCCTCTGCTGGCTTAACAGTGGATTAACTAAACTAACAGGGTCAATTAGGGGAGTGGGCCCCAGCAGTCAGTGACTAGTTAGTACTAATTAACTAACTAATTTAACTAACATTTTAATTAATTGTTTTATTTTGTTTTTTAAAAACGTTTTACTCGGGGGACCCACATGTCAGCGAGCCAGAGCTGCCACGTGGGCAGTTGACTTGGTCAACTGGGCCCGCGGGGCCCAGCGGTCAGCGGCCCAGCACGTGGGGCCCACGGCCACGCTGGCGCCACGTCGGACGCATCACCGGAGCTGCTCCGGCGACCCAAAGCACGGCGGCGCGTGGTAGAGCAGCTCGGAAAGGCACTAGAGGGCACCATTTGTCGCGCGGTTGGCTGCGTTTGGACGAGTCCTCCCCCGCGAGTCGAACGGTGGTGTTGGCTTCGCCAAAGTTGGCCGGGAACGGCGCCGGTGACGAGGGTGGCGGAGGCGAGGTTCGGGCGGCGACGGAACCGGCGTTGCGGTGCACATTTTGGCGAACTAAGGAGCTGGGCAAGGTCTACGGCGCTCCAGGAGCTCGTCGGAGCTACTAGCTCGAGCGGAGGAGCTCGGTGGCGAGCCCTGCGACGGCAATGGCGGACGGCGGAGCTCGGCTTGCGGGCGAGCTAGCTACGGCACGGGGAAGAGCACGGGGAGAGAGGGGGAGGGAGGTGGAGCTCACCGCGCGGCACACGGAGGTCGGTAAGAGGCTTAGGAGCAGCAGGGGTGTTGGTGGAGCAACAGCGACGTCGCGGCGGCCGGAGATGGGGACGAGGACGAACGGCGGCTGTGGTGCCTCCCAACTCCAGCTGAGGCCACCAGTCGATGTAGTCGACCCCGGCGGAGCTCACCGACAGGCTCAGCGGGCGCGGGGCCGCTGGTAGCCGCGACAATGACAGAGGGCGGCGGCAACTACTGTCGGCGTTCTGGGAACGGGGGTCCCCAAACTTGCCTGCCTGCGGCCGGCGGCGTGGCTCAAAGGAGGCCCAGCATGGCCCATCTTCATCAACACAAGACTCAAGACCCTCGCAAGGGGCCAAGCCTCGCGGGGCGGGCGACACAGCACTTCCTCAGGCACGACCTCGTCAGGCTGGCTCACGAGGAGGCGGAGAGATCAAGGCGGGGTACCTTGCGAGGTGCCCATGACGCAAGCCATGACGACCATGGATGCCAGGCGGGCGCCAGTCCGCGCAGCGTCTCCCTTTCCTCTTTGGTGCAAAGGGGGCAAGCGCAGGCGAGAGGATCAAGCAAAGGCACCCATTTCGGTGCAACGAGACCAAGACCAGTCCAACGGTGGGAAGGAGGTCATCGTGGAGCCCAGAACGGCGTCACCACAGGGCCTTTGGCAGGCGAGGACGAACTTTAGTCAGGATAAGTGTACCAGATGTTCCTCTTCAAATTGGCTAATTGTTGGCGCCCTTCCCGCTCAATATTTGGGAAGAGGCCCAGGGCCTTTGCCTATAAATAGGACTAGCCACCCCCAGGGTAGAGGCAGTTAGCAATCGGGTGATCGGCATCGAGAGATCATCCATCAGTCACTGGTTGAACCCCTCCTAGCAGTTCATCCCCCTAGCCAAGAACAGACCCTCGCGAGGTTGTTCTTCCCTGCATTGTTCATCATCAGCAGCCAGAGAGGCAATCCACCACACCACACTGGAGTAGGGTATTACACCACATCGGTGGCCCGAACCAGTATAAACTCTGTGTCTTGTGCATTGTTCTTTTGGTAGTTTAGATCCTTGCGAGACGGAGAGGTAGAGGGCATAATCTCCGTGCGCACCCCAGAGTTCGAACCTTAAGGGTCTGCCGGAACCCTAAATCCGACATTTGGTGCGCCAGGTAGGGGTGC
Source organism: Aegilops umbellulata (assembly GCA_032464435.1). Taxonomy (NCBI): domain Eukaryota; kingdom Viridiplantae; phylum Streptophyta; class Magnoliopsida; order Poales; family Poaceae; genus Aegilops; species Aegilops umbellulata. The sequence goes on from CP136060.1 coordinate 297,714,798, forward strand.
GCCGGAATTTGTCTTCCACCGCTCCTCTCTCCGCCGACCGTCGCGTCCATGTCCGACGCTCGTCGGGCCTGCGCCAAGCGCCGGGCCGCCATCGCTTCCCGCGTCGCCCAGATGGCTCCCGTCGGTGTGCGTCCTCGTCATTCCCTGTCGCCCGCCATCAACGCCGCCACCAGCCCGGTGGGGAATGAGCAGCAAGCACCGTCTCAGCACCCGTCCGTGCGGCAAGACGGCCGCACCGCTACTCCATCGCTCACACCAGCTGGCTCTTCGTGCCGCGCGCTCCATGCACCCTTGGAGGCTTGAGCTGCGCTCATCGCAGCAAACGAGCTCTTGCGCTACCGTCCCGTCGACGACGTCTACGAAGAGTGGCTCGACCGCGTCGCTGAGCTCGTCCGCGCCGCAGGGGGATCTCCTGCGCCGTCCGCTCCGCTGCGCCGCACCTTGCCCCGCGCGGGCCATGAAGTTCCGAGGGCGTACCAGCCGCCTCCTCTCCAAGAAGACGCCGTGGCTCCAAGGCGCGTGGCCCCTGGGTGGAACCCACTCCGTTAGGCGCCAGCCCAACAAGAACGGAGCTACCAAGAAGTCCCTCGACCGCAAGAGGCTGCCCGGGCGCTTCCTGCTCCGGCTTGCCGTGACCCTGCTCCGGCTCCGGCACGTCAAGACCCCGCACTGCTCCCAGCTGCAGCGCATGTTGGAAATATGCCCTAGAGGCAATAATAAAAGCATTATTATTATATTTCCTTATTCATGATAATTGTCTTTATTCGTGCTATAATTGTGTTATCCGGAAATCGTAATACATGTGTGAATAACAGACAACAACATGTCCCTAGTAAGCCTCTAGTTGAGTAGCTCGTTGATTGATAGATAGTCATGGTTTCCTGACTATGGACATTGGATGTCACTGATAACGAGATCACATCATTAGGAGAATGATGTGATGGACAAGACCCAATCCTAAACATAGCATAAGATCGCATAGTTCGTTTGCTAGAGTTTTTCAATGTCAAGTATCCTTTCCTTAGACCATGAGATCGTGTAACTCCCGGATACCGTAGGAGTGCTTTGGGCGTGCCAAACGTCACAACGTAACTGGGTGACTATAAAGGTATACTACGGGTATCTCTGAAAATGTCTGTTGGGTTGACATGGATCGAGACTGGGATTTGTCACTCCGCTTGACGGAGAGGTATCACCGGGCCCTCTCGGTAATGCATCATCATAATGAGCTCAATGTGATCAAAGTGTTTGATCACAGGATCATGCATTACGGTATGAGAAAAGTGACTTGCCGGTAACGAGATTGAACGAGGTATTGGGATACCGACGATCGAATCTCGGGCAAGTAAAATACCGATTGACAAAGGGAATCGTATACGGGATTAATTGAATCCTCGACATCGTGGTTCATCCGATGAGATCATCGTGGTTCATGTGGGAGCCAACATGGGTATCCAGATCCCGCTGTTGGTTATTGCCCGAGAACCGTCTCGGTCATGTCTGCATGTCTCCCGAACCCGTAGGGTCTACACACTTAAGGTTCGGTGACGCTAGGGTTGTGAAGATATGTATATGCAGTAACCCGAGTGTTGTTCGAAGTCCCGGATGAGATCCCGGACGTCACGAGGAGTTTCGGAATGGTCCGGAGGTAAAGAATTATATATAGAAAGTGCTGTTTTGGCCATCGGGACAAGTTTCGGGGTTATCGGTATTGTACCAGGACCACCGGAGGGTCCCGGGGGTCCACCGGGTGGGGCCACCTGCCTCGGAGGGGCCCCATGGGCTGTATGAGGAAGGGAACTGGCCCAAAGTGGGCTGGTGCGCCTTCCCCCCAAGGGCCCATGCGCCTAGGGTTGGGGGGGAACCCTAAAGGGGGCGCCCCCCTTGCTTGGGGGGCAAGTCCCCCTCCCTGGCCGGCGCCCCCCCTAGGAGATTCCATCTCCTAGGGCCGGCGCCCCCCCAAGGGGCTATATAAAGGGGAAGGGGAAGGGGGGCTGCGCACCCTTTGCCCTGGCGCCTCCCTCTCCCTCTCCAACACCTCCTCCTCCTCCGTAGAGCTCGGCGAAGCCCTGACGGAGTACTGCGGCTCCACCATCACCACGCCGTCGTGCTGCTGCTGGAGTATTCTTCCCCAACCTCTCCTTTGCCTTGCTGGATATTGGCCATATCATGTCACGTTTATTATTTGATTGCATGTGATGTTTATCATGTTTTGCATCTTGTTTACTTAGAACGACGGTAGTAAATAAGATGATCCCTCATAATAATTTCAAGCAAGTGTTCCCCCTAACTGTGCACCGTTGCGACAGTTCGTTGTTTCGAAGCACCACGTGATGATCGGGTGTGATAGATTCTAACGTTCACATACAACGGGTGTAAGACAGATTTACACACGCAAAACACTTAGGTTGACTTGACGAGCCTAGCATGTACAGACATGGCCTCGGAACACAGAAGACCGAAAGGTCGAGAATGAGTCGTATAGAAGATACGATCAACATGAAGATGTTCACCGATGTTGACTAGTCCGTCTCACGTGATGATCGGACACGGCCTAGTTGACTCGGATCATGTAATACTTAGATGACTAGAAGAGGGATGTCTATCTAAGTGGGAGTTCATTAAATAATTTGATTAAATGAACTTTATTATCATGAACTTAGTCTAAATTTTTTACAATATGTCTTGTAGATCAAATGGCCAACGTAGTCCTCAACTTCAACGCGTTCCTAGAGAAAACCAAGCTGAAAGACGATGGTAGCAACTATACGGACTGGGTCCGGAACCTGAGGATCATCCTCATAGCTGCCAAGAAAGATTATGTCCTACGAGCACCGCTGGGTGACGCACCTATTCTCCCTGCAGAACAAGACGTTATGAACGCTTGGCAGTCACGCTGCGATGATTACTCCCTCGTTCAGTGCGGCATGCTTTACAGCTTAGAGCCGGGGCTCCAAAAGCGTTTTGAGAGACATGGAGCATATGAGATGTTCGAAGAGCTGAAAATGGTTTTCCAAGCTCATGCCCAGGTCGAGAGATATGAAGTCTCTGGCAAATTCTTTAGCTGTAAGATGGAGGAAAATAGCTCTGTCAGTGAACACATACTCAAAATGTCTGGGTTGCACAACCGCTTGACTCAACTGGAAGTTAATCTCCCGGATGAAGCGGTCATTGACAGAATCCTCCAGTCGCTTCCACCTAGCTACAAGAGCTTTGTGATGAACTACAATATGCAGGGGATGGTAAAGACCATTCCTGAGGTATATGCTATGCTGAAATCAGCAGAGGTAGAAATCAAGAAGGAGCATCAAGTGTTGATGGTGAATAAAACCACTAAGTTCAAGAAGGGCAAGGGTAAAAAGAACTTCAAGAAGGACGGCAAGGAAGTTGCCGCGCCCGGTAAGCAAGTTGCCGGGAAGAAGCCAAAGAATGGACCCAAGCCCGGGACTGAGTGTTTTTATTGCAAGGGAAGTGGTCACTGGAAGCGGAACTGCCCCAAATACTTAGCGGACAAGAAGGCCGGCAAAACAAAAGGTATATCTGGTATACATGTAATTGATGTGTACCTTACCAGTACTCGTAGTAGCTCTTGGGTATTTGATACCGGTGCAGTTGCTCACATTTGTAACTCAAAACAGGAGCTGCGGAATAAACGGAGACTGGCGAAGGACGAGGTGACGATGCGCGTCGGGAATGGTTCCAAGGTCGATGTGATCGCCGTCGGCACGCTGCCTCTACATTTACCTACGGGATTAGTTTTAAACCTCAATAATTGTTATTTAGTGCCAAGTTTGAGCATGAACATTGTGTCTGGATCTCGTTTAATTCGAGATGGCTACTCATTTAAATCCGAGAATAATGGTTGTTCTATTTATATGAGAGATATGTTTTATGGTCATGATCCGATGGTTAATGGTTTATTCTTAATGAATCTCGTACGTGATGATACACATATTCATAGTGTGAATACCAAAAGAGTTAAAGTTGATAACAATAGTCCCACATATTTGTGGCACTGCCGCCTTGGTCACATAGGTGTCAAACGCATGAAGAAGATCCATGCAGATGGACTTTTAGAGTCTCTTGATTATGAATCATTTGACACGTGCGAACCATGCCTCATGGGTAAAATGACCAAGACTCCGTTCTCAGGAACAATGGAGCGAGCAACCAACTTATTGGAAATCATACATACCGATGTGTGCGGTCCAATGAGTGTTGAGGCTCGCGGTGGCTATCGTTATGTTCTCACCCTCACTGATGACTTGAGTAGATATGGGTATGTCTACTTAATGAAACACAAGTCTGAGACCTTTGAAAAGTTCAAAGAATTTCAGAGTGAGGTTGAAAATCAACGTGATAGAAAGATCAAGTTTCTACGATCAGATCGTGGAGGAGAATACTTGAGTCACGAATTTGGCACGCACTTAAGAAAATGTGGAATAGTTTCACAACTCACGCTGCCTGGAACACCTCAGCGTAATGGTGTGTCCGAACGTCGTAATCGCACTCTATTAGATATGGTGCGATCTATGATGTCTCTTACCGACTTACCGCTATCTTTTTGGGCTATGCTTTAGAGACTGCCGCATTCACTTTAAATAGGGCTCCGTCGAAATCCGTTGAGACGACACCGTATAAATTATGGTTTGGGAAGAAACCTAAGCCGTCGTTTCTAAAAGTTTGGGGATGCGATGCTTATGTCAAGAAACTTCAACCTGAAAAGCTCGAACCCAAGTCGGAAAAATGCGTCTTCATAGGATACCCTAAGGAAACTGTTGGGTATACCTTCTACCTCAGATCCGAAGGCAAGATCTTTGTTGCCAAGAATAGATCCTTTCTAGAGAAAGAGTTTCTCTCGAAAGAAGTAAGTGGGAGGAAAGTAGAACTTGATGAAGTGTTACCTCTTGAACCGGAAAATGGCGAAACTCAAGAAAACGTTTCTGAGGTGCCTGCACCGACTACAGAGGAAATTAATGATGATGATCAAGATACTCCTAATCAAGCTCCTACTGAAATTCGAAGGTCCACAAGGACACGTTCCGCACCAGAGTGGTACGGCAACCCTGTCTTGGAAATCATGTTGTTAGACAACGGTGAACCTTCGAACTATGAGGAAGCAACTGCAGGCCCGGATTCCGACAAATGGCTGGAAGCCATGAAATCCGAGATAGGATCCATGTATGAAAATGAAGTATGGACTTTGACTGACTTGCCCGTTGAGCGGCGAGCCATAGAAAATAAATGGATCTTTAAGAAGAAGACAGACGCGGATGGTAATGTGACCATCTATAAAGCTCGGCTTGTCGCTAAGGGTTATCGACAAGTTCAAGGGGTTGACTACGATGAGACTTTCTCACCGGTAGCGAAGCTGAAGTCCGTCCGAATCATGTTAGCAATTGCCGCATTCTACGATTATGAAATATGGCAAATGGACGTCAAAACGGCATTCCTTAATGGTTTCCTTAAGGAAGAATTGTATATGATGCAGCCGGAAGGTTTTGTCGATCCTAAGAATGCTGACAAGGTGTGGAAGCTCCAACGCTCGATTTATGGGCTGGTGCAAGCATCTCGGAGTTGGAACATTCGCTTTGATGAGATGATCAAAGCGTTTGGGTTTACGCAGACTTATGGAGAAGCCTGCGTTTACAAGAAAGTGAGTGGGAGCGCTGTAGCATTTCTCATATTATATGTAGACGACATACTTTTGATGGGGAATGATATAGAACTCTTGGACAGCATTAAGGCCTACTTGAATAAAAGTTTTTCAATGAAGGACCTTGGAGAAGCTGCTTATATATTAGGCATCAAGATCTATAGAGATAGATCGAGACGCCTCATAGGTCTTTCACAAAGCACATACCTTGATAAAATATTGAAGAAGTTCAATATGGATCAATCTAAGAAAGGGTTCTTACCTGTGTTACAAGGTGTGAAATTGAGCTCAGCTCAATGTCCGACCACGGCAGAAGATATAGAAGAGATGAGTGTCATCCCCTATGCCTCAGCCATAGGTTCTATTATGTATGCCATGCTGTGTACCAGACCTGATGTAAACCTTGCCGTAAGTTTGGTAGGAAGGTACCAAAGTAATCCCGGCAAGGAACACTGGACAGCGGTCAAGAATATCCTGAAGTACCTGAAAAGGACTAAGGAAATGTTTCTCGTTTATGGAGGTGACGAAGAGCTCGTCGTAAAAGGTTACGTCGACGCTAGCTTCGACACATATCTGGATGACTCTAAGTCGCAAACCGGATACGTGTATATTTTGAATGGTGGGGCAGTAAGCAGGTGCAGTTGCAAGCAAAGCGTCGTGGCGGGATCTACATGTGAAGCGGAGTACATGGCAGCCTCGGAGGCAGCACATGAAGCAATTTGGGTGAAGGATTTCATCACCGACCTCGGAGTCATACCCAATGCGTCGGGGCCAATCAAACTCTTCTCTGACAACACTGGAGCTATTGCACTTGCAAAGGAGCCCAGGTTTCACAAGAAGACCAGGCACATCAAGCGTCGCTTCAACTCCATTCGTGAAAATGTTCAAGACGGAGACATAGAAATTTGTAAAGTGCACACGGATCTGAATGTCGCAGATCCGTTGACTAAGCCTCTCCCTAAGGCAAAACATGATCAGCACCAGAACTCTATGGGTGTTCGATTCATCACAATGTAACTAGATTATTGACTCTAGTGCAAGTGGGAGACTGTTGGAAATATGACCTAGGGGCAATAATAAAAGCATTATTATTATATTTCCTTATTCATGATAATTGTCTTTATTCGTGCTATAATTGTGTTATCCGGAAATCGTAATACATGTGTGAATAACAGACAACAACATGTCCCTAGTAAGCCTCTAGTTGACTAGCTCGTTGATCGATAGATAGTCATGGTTTCCTGACTATGGACATTGGATGTCATTGATAACGAGATCACATTATTAGGAGAATGATGTGATGGACAAGACCCAATCCTAAACATAGCATAAGATCGCATAGTTCGTTTGCTAGAGTTTTTCAATGTCAAGTATCCTTTCCTTAGACCATGAGATCGTGTAACTCCCGGATACCGTAGGAGTGCTTTGGGTGTGCCAAACATCACAACGTAACTGGGTGACTATAAAGGTATACTACGGGTATCTCTGAAAGTGTCTGTTGGGTTGACATGGATCGAGACTGGGATTTGTCACTCCGCTTGACGGAGAGGTATCACCGGGCCCTCTCGGTAATGCATCATCATAATGAGCTCAATGTGATCAAAGTGTTTGATCATGGGATCATGCATTACGGTACGAGAAAAGTGACTTGCCGGTAACGAGATTGAACGAGGTATTGGGATACCGACGATCGAATCTCGGGCAAGTAAAATACCGATTGACAAAGGGAATCGTATACGGGATTAATTGAATCCTCAACATCGTGGTTCATCCGACGAGATCATCGTGGAGCATGTGGGATCCAACATGGGTGTCCAGATCCCGCTGTTGGTTATTGCCCGAGAACCGTCTCGGTCATGTCTGCATGTCTCCCGAACCCGTAGGGTCTACACACTTAAGGTTCGGTGACGCTAGGGTTGTGAAGATATGTATATGCAGTAACCCGAATGTTGTTCGGAGTCCCGGATGAGATCCCGGACGTCACGAGGAGTTTCGGAATGGTCCGGAGGTAAAGAATTATATATAGAAAGTGCTGTTTTGGCCATCGGGACAAGTTTCGGGGTTATCGGTATTGTACCAGGACCATCGGAGGGTCCCGGGGGTCCACCGGGTGGGGCCACCTGCCTCGGAGGGGCCCCATGGGCTGTATGAGGAAGGGAACCGGCCCAAAGTGGGCTGGTGCGCCTTCCCCCCAAGGGCCCATGCGCCTAGGGTTGGGGGGGAACCCTAAAGGGGGCGCCCCCGTTGCTTGGGGGGCAAGTCCCCCTCCCTGGCCGCCGCCCCCTAGGAGATTCCATCTCCTAGGGCCGGCGCCCCCCCAAGGGGCTATATAAAGGGGGGAGGGGAAGGGGGGCTGTGCACCCTTTGCCCTAGCGCCTCCCTCTCCCTCTCCAACACCTCCTCCTCCTCCGTAGAGCTCGGCGAAGCCCTGACGGAGTACTGCGGCTCCACCATCACCACGCCGTCGTGCTGCTGCTGGAGTCTTCTTCCCCAACCTCTCCTTTGCCTTGCTGGATCAAGAAGAAGGAGACGTTACGCTGACCGTACGTGTGTTGAACACGGAGGTGCCGTGCTTTCGGTACTAGGATCTCCGGTGATTTGGATCACGGTGTGTACGACTACTTCATCCCCGTTCGTTGAACGCTTCCACTCGCGATCTACAAAGTGGTATGTAGATGCAATCTCTCTCTCCCATGACTCGTTGCTAGATGAACTCATAGATGGATCTTGGTGAAACCGTAGGAAATTTTTTAATTTTCTGCAACGTTCCCCAACAGCGGCATCATGAGCTAGGTCTATGCGTAGTTCTCTATTGCACGAGTAGAACACAATTTGTTGTGGGCGTAGATGTTGTCAACTTTCTTGCCGCTACTAGTCTTATCTTGCTTCAGCGGTATTGTGGGATGAAGCGGCCCAGACCAACCTTACACGTACTCTTACGTGAGACCTGTTCCACCGACTAACACGCACTAGTTGCATAAGGTGGCTGGCGGGTGTCTGTCTCTCCCACTTTAGTTGGAGCGGATTCAATGAAAAGGGTCCTTATGAAGGGTAAATAGAAGTTGACAAATCACGTTGTGGTTTTCACGTAGGTAAGAAAACGTTCTTTCTGGAACTCTAATTCAGCCACGTAAAAACTTGCAACAACAATTAGAGGACGTCTAACTTGTTTTTGCAGCAAGTGCTTTGTGATATGATATGGCCAAAGTTGTGATAAATGATGAATGATCTATATGTGATGTATGAGATGTTCATGCTATTGTAATAGGAATCACGACTTGCATGTCGATGAGTATGACAACCGGCAGGAGCCATAGGAGTTGTCTTTATTTATTGTATGACCTGCGTGTCATTGAGAAACGCCATGTAAATTACTTTACTCTATTGCTAAACGCGTTAGCCATAGTAGTAGAAGTAATAGTTGGCGAGCAACTTCATGGAGACACGATGATGAAGATCATGATGATGGAGATCATGGTGTGAAGCCGGTGACAAGATGATCATGGAGCCCCAAGATGGAGATCAAAGGAGCTGTGTGATATTGGCCATATCATGTCACGTTTATTATTTGATTGCATGTGATGTTTATCATGTTTTGCATCTTGTTTACTTAGAACGACGGTAGTAAATAAGATGATCCCTCATAATAATTTCAAGCAAGTGTTCCCCCTAACTGTGCACCGTTGCGACAGTTCGTTGTTTCGAAGCACCACGTGATGATCGGGTGTGATAGATTCTAACGTTCACATACAACGGGTGTAAGACAGATTTACACACGCAAAACACTTAGGTTGACTTGACGAGCCTAGCATGTACAGACATGGCCTCGGAACACAGAAGACCGAAAGGTCGAGCATGAGTCGTATAGAAGAAACGATCAACATGAAGATGTTCACCGATGTTGACTAGTCCGTCTCACGGGATGCAGTGTGTTCCCTGGAGCGAGCCTTTCAGGCCGCGTCACTAGAAGACCCGGATCGCGGAAGCAGGAGGCTTCCCGAGATCACCCCCAAGAAGAAGAAGACATCGTCAGGCTCAGCCCCTCAGGAGGCAGGCCCCTCAGGGCCCGCGTCTGCCCAAGGGGACCCTCCATCCATCGCATAGGAAAGCGCGCCTAGCGCCCTCCTCAGGCAAGGCTCGGGGGCTCTCACCTGGAGGGCCACCGACCTGGCCAGGGTCACGAGGGAGGCGCTTGGGCACCACGTGGAGGCGTGCCTCGAAGCACGTTTCCCTCAAGAAGGAGCAAGGCAATGAAGGTCAGACCAGCAGGAGTTCGTTAACAAGGCCGTTCAAGAACTACATGAGTCAAGAATCATGAGAGGTTGCCGCCGTCTACCAGCTGTGGCTCCCCATCCAGGCGAGGATGGTGGGCTGCGCGTCTGCATCGACGTACCAGGGCTCAATCGGGTCGCCACGATGGAGCGCCTATGGCCCTCGCAAGTGGGGCATTGCGGAGGCCCACCCCACAACTATGTTCGCATGCCTTACGGCTTGCTGAGCGTGGCTGCTGCATACCAGCGCCTCATGAGGGGCATCATGGAGACTCAGGAAGACAGGCGTTCCGCGGTCCTGGCGGATATGGAGATGATTCGCGAGGAGCCACCAGCGCCTCCGGAGCCTCCTTAGGCCCCTGGGCCTGGGGGCTCGTGAGGATCGGCTTCCGCAGCCCACCGAGTCTGCTGCACCAACACCACTTCATCCTCGACATCTTCAGGTGACGTCCTTCAAGCTTCATTTCCAGCTAGGAACGCCCTCCCAGGGCTGCTTCATTCCCATGCCGCGTGGGTCCGTCCCTGCGGCGTGTATCCCTTTTTATTTTTCAGTCATTAGCTTGCTTTGTTGGGGGCACCCCTCGGGCTGCATCATCCCCAAGCCGCTCGGGCCAGGCCCAGTGGCGTGTATCTCCCTTGCGTTTATTTCCAGCTATGCTTTCGCCTATCATGCTTGATTACTTGATGCCTGTCCACGGCACCTCTCCTTCTCCATGTCGACCACTTGCACGTTAAAGGGGGGGGGGTACCTGAGCATCGCGACTCAGGGCTCTTACTGGCTCTCCATCCCTCACCCTCTGGCCTTGTCCATGGCATCGCGACCTGGCATACCAGCGACGGCTGAGACAAGCTCGAGGGCCGGGACCCGAGGATGTAGAGTGCCGGCATCTAACCCAATTTGCAGGAACACATCTCAAGATACGACCCGGTGCCAGGCGCAACCCGCCTAGAGGTAGGGCCCCGTGAGTCCCGCGCTGGCTCATGGGTGCCCAGGTACACCTCACCTGCGCCAGTCGGAGCAACTAACGACCTACTGATAGCTGTCATGGCAACCCATTTATCCTTCTATGATGAGCTTGCAGGACCCCCTAGGGGAATTGCGTCGGCCGAGGCCTTCACGGAGTTCCCTTCACCCTAGTCCACGCGAACTGCTTGCACGTTAAAGGGGGGGTGCCTGAGCATCGCGACTCAGGGCTCCTACTGGCTCTCCAGCCCTCACCCTCTGGCCTTGACCACGGCATCGCGACATGGCAAACCAGCGACGGCTGAGACCAGCTCGAGGGCCGGGACCCGAGGACGTAGAGTAGAAAGGGGAGCAAAGGTGAGGGAGAAGGGGCGCGCGAGGACCTCGCCATGCAACTCCGTTCCCGCTGCCGCGCGGACCCATCGTCACACAGGAGTAACCCCTGATTAATAAGGTACCTGACAACACCGGCCACCGTGGCACTATCCCCGCACCTAACGCAACTCCGTACTAGTGGCGTCGCTCCCCTTTCTCACCGAGCAACGGCTGCTTGGGCGCCAAAGGGGACCTCCTGAGCATCGCGACTCAGGGGCTCTTACCGGACCCCGGGTCGCTCACCTCCTGGCCTTGACCACGGCATCGCGACCTGCATACCAGCGACGGCTGACGCCGCCTTGGGACTGGGACCTGTCGACGCAGAGCACCAAGCCCTCGCGAGGTTCGAAAGGGAGAACCAAGCTACGACGGAATTGACAACTCGCACAGTTCCATAGCAAAAGTCATATATTAACAAAAGGATCACAGACACCTTACAAGCCCCCATTGGGCACAGTATGATTCCTTGCAGGAAACAGGTCCTAAGGGACGCTAACTACACGTGCCCCTGCAAAAGACGCCATCATCAACAGTGGGCCATCAAGCACCGGCGCCAACCCCATCCAGATCAGAGTCAGCGACGTCCGAGTGAGCCCGCCCTGCTCCAGGAGCGGCGCTGGCCCGCGGGCTCGTAGCTGTCGTCGCTCGTCTCCGGAGTCGCGAAGACCTCGCTGGGATCGCTGGATCCTCCGGCGCTCCCGTCGCTTGTGGAGCTGTCCAGGGGGCGGTCGGCGGGCCTATCCGCCACCATAGCGAGGTCCTGGCCGCCTCCCCCGGGGCAGCACTCCAACCGGCGCCCGTTCGCGTCGAAGACCTTGAAGAACATCACCGAAGCGCCATCGTACTCCAGGAGGAACGACCCACACCTTCGTGACCCGCCGTCACCGGCGGCGGCGCTGGCCGAGGGGATCGGCATCTCCTCCTCCAAGGCCCTCGGCGTGGGCATACAAGGGAAGCGGGAACCCCGGCGGAGGCCGCTCGTACCAAGGCCTTAGCACCGCCAGGCGGTCTTCCTCGTCTCGGCCGCGAAAGGCAGGCCGCTTCTTCGGTGGGAGCGGGTCTGGTCCCTCTCGAGGAGCTTTTCCCTTCTCCGCTGCAGAGAACCAGCGAATCGGAGCCATCACGGCAAGGCGGAGCAAGAATCAAGGCGAAGGAGAAAGCAAGGAGAGATGGACTGGAAGGGCACGCGAGGTGCCGTACTTATAGCTGGCAGAGGCCAACCGTCGGCCACCACGATCACAGGTAATCATGACCCGTATCTATGCATGCAGGGACTAGTCAAGTCACGCAGTTGCCAAGGCGTCGTGGGGAAGCGGAGGCGCCCACGTCCAATCAACCGCCACGCGGCGTCCAAGGCCGTAGGCAGTTAGGGCCCGCGGCGCTTCGCCCTTCCCCTTTCGCCTCTCGACACGGCCAAGTCCGGGCGCGCCTTGGGCCCGGGGGCTACTGTCGGCGTTCTGGGAACGGGGGTCCCCAGACTTGCCTGCCTGCGGCCGGCGGCGTGGCTCAAAGGAGGCCCAGCATGGCCCATCTTCATCAACACAAGACTCAAGACCCTCGTGAGGGGCCAAGCCTCGCGGGGCGGGTGACACAGCACTTCCTCAGGCACGGCCTCATCAGGCTGGCTCACGAGGAGGCGGAGAGATCAAGGCGGGGTACCTCACGAGGTGCCCATGACGCAAGCCATGACGACCATGGATGCCAGGCGTGCGCCAGTCTGCGCAGCGTCTCCCTTTCCTCTTTGGTGCAAAGGGGGCAAGCGCAGGCGAGAGGATCAAGCAAAGGCACCCATTTCAGTGCAATGAGACCAAGACCAGTCCAACGGTGGGAAGGAGGTCATCGTGGAGCCCAGAACGGCGTCACCACAGGGCCTTTGGCAGGCGAGGACCAACTTTAGTCAGTATAAGTGTACCAGATGTTCCCCTTCGAATTGGATAATTGTTGGCGCCCTTCCCGCTCAATATTTGGGAAGAGGCCCAGGGCCTTTTCCTATAAATAGGACTAGCCACCCCCAGGGTAGAGGCAGCTAGCAATCGGGTGATCGGCATCGAGAGATCATCCATCAGTCATTGGTTGAACCCCTCCTAGCAGTTCATCCCCCTAGCCAAGAACAGACCCTCGCGAGGTTGTTCTTCCCTGTATTGTTCATCATCAGCAGCCAGAGAGGCAATCCACCACACCACACTGGAGTAGGGTATTACACCACATCGGTCGCCCGAACCAGTATAAACTGTGTGTCTTGTGCGTTGTTCTTTTGGTAGTTTAGATCCTTGCGAGACAGAGAGGTAGAGGGCATAATCTCCGCGCGCACCCCAGAGTTCGAACCTTAAGGGTCTGCCGGAACCCTAAATCCGACAACTACGCTCGGGCTGCGGATCTGGAGGAGAGGAGTGGCGAAGCGAGCGCGTGGGCGAGAGAGAGAGAGAGGGGGGGGGGCAAGTGGGCGAGTGGGAGGCGAGGGGACCGAGGCGTCGGGGCGGCCTTATCCCCTCCGCGGCGCCTGTAGCGGCGTGGTCGGCGAGGTGGTTCGGTGGTGACGTGCGCGCGCGGTTGCTCGCATAGTGGAGGAGGGGGAAGACGACAGGGGGGGAGTGGGCCGGCCTAGCCTGGGCCAGTTGGCTCGGGTGGGCCGAAGCCCACTGGGAGGCCTGGGGTTCTGGCCCTTTTCCCTTTTTTTTGCTTTCTCTTTTTCTTTTTCCAGCAGCTTTTGCCTTTTCTTTTGAGCCAATAAAGACTTTGAAAAAGTTATGCCATTGGCCAAAATAATTTCAAGAAGTATATTGCACTGCCACAAAAGGGGTGGGAGGCTTTTGGAATAGTTGCCAATTTTATAAATTAAAAAGGCATTTAATTTATTGCTTAGGTCACCGTTTTAAGTAGCTTAGGCCACTTAAACCTTTTGCAAAAATGTTGGTTCACCACCAATATTAGTTTTGGATTATTTGGCACATGATGAACATTTTTGTTTTCATGTCTGAGCATTTTGAATTTCACACAGAATTTGAATTTGAATATTAACTGGAATTTGAAAGAACATGAGACAATAATGATCAGGCACATGTTTAGCAAAAAGATTAACTTAACCCCAAGGGTTACTGTAGAATCATTACACCGGGGTGTTACAGTTGGCCTCTCTCTCTCTCTCCCTCTCTCTCTCTCCCCTCACTGTTGGTCAAAGAGCCGGTAGGATCCGCCCGCCGGGAAGTGAAGGAGGCTTAACGTTGTCGCCGTTGGCTAGGGAGGGAATCCACTACCAGCACAGCTATTCTCTTTCCTGGTGGTGGCACGGAAGGGCCTCCGTCCCCTTCTTCCTCACTGCCGTACATAGTGTGGGCAGATCGGCCTCCCGCCGCCGACTGAGCCACACCGCGAGAACCTTAAGGTATAATTTACTTATTCCACATGGATTGCTCTAGCTGCATGTGGGTTTTTTCCGCTTCTGCACTCGAATCTAGGTGTTGGATCAAAGAGGAAAGTATTGGGAAAGTTGTATAGCATGAATCTAGGACGTGGTTCAAAGAGGAAAGGAAGGGGAAAGTAGTATAGACTGGCTATCTAGCACCTACGTTGGTCGAAAAGGGAAAACAATGACAAACGCAGTAGGCACATCTGTAACGAACTGATCTTTCTGTTTTGGGGGACAAGGCTGTAGAGTTTGAGCAGGACTAGATTTGCTGCCCTCACATAGGGAAAGTCTAAAGATAACAAAACTGGGACCAACACAAATATGCTCCTTGGTTGTTTGTTCTTTGTTGCAACAGATTTTGCATCACCCCTTTATACATCGGTAGATGCACATGGTGCTGGTGCATCCACTGTCCCGTACAACTATTTAGCTGTTGTTAATCTAATGCCCTGTTTGGTTAAAAAGCCCTGGGACTTTTTGTAGTCCCAACTAAAAAGTCCCTAGTCCCTACCTGTTTGGTTCCAGGGACTAAACATGGACTAGAGGTTATTAAATGACATGCTAAAAGACCATGTTACCCCTAGTAATGAACTAATAGAAATAAGGTGCGATGCGGGGTAGGGGCCACTATTGGAAAAAGTCCCAAAAAGACTCTCCCTCAGGGTCTTCTTTCTTTAGTCCCAAATGCCCACTTTTAGTCCCTAAAAGTCCCTTCTGTTTGGTTTAGATGGGACTAAAAGGGACTTTTTTAGTCCCTACACCAAAAAGTCCCTATAAACAAACACCCTCTAATAATGCCGCTGGAAAATTGAAGCAATGCCACAGTTAAAAGCAAATTACATGTTTAACGAATTTTATTGCTAATATGATCTCTTTGTTGATATGAATCAATGCCGCTGTTTGAGAAATGCTACTGTCTTGCTTTCTTTCCCATTTAGATAAGTTAGATGCTTCTTTTTGTTGGCTTCTGTCTCATCCACTGTTATTGACCAGTAGTTGTTTCCTTTGCACCTATGTGTAAACAGGGTTATCTACTTCACCTCGTTGCTATTGCGACCTTTTGTTGCACTGCACAAAACACTTTTGTTTTAAGAGTGTTTTGTGCAGTTCAACCAAAATGTCACACCAACAACGTTGCTTGATTGCTTGATCTTAGTGGAACTGCACAAGAGGAGATTTGACTTCTTATACGTGTTTGCAAATTTGTTTCAGATCTTCTTCTTGTGAGTTGTTTGAATTCCGCGTCATGAGATGTCAGTACAAGCCTTCTTTCAAATGATTGTGCAGTGTGCTTTTATATGTTGTGCTACTTATACGGTAATGTTGCTTGATTTTAGTGAACTGCACAAATGGAGACAAGACTTCCAATTTGTATGTGCACCGTAATATCCCATTGAGGTAAGATAATGATATTTCACAACTGTTGGCTTGTATTTTTCCACTGTCATCAGAAACTTAATATCGTTGTTTAGTGCTATACTTGTGCTCCCTAATTGACATGCCAAATCTTACATTGAAGGCGAAGCTTTTCTGTTATTGAACCAAGTGATGAAGGGGAAGAACAAGCGGAAGAAAAACAAAAATCAACTCCTGGTGCTGTAATGAAGCATTGGAACTGTGATGCCACAAGTAATGATATAGTTTTTCATCTTAATTTATTGCTATGGCTGGAATGAGCAATTGTTTTGCCACTGATTTGATGCCACTCTTAATTTAATATGTAATTACTCTACTTGTGAAAAGAGGGATCTTCTTTGAAGATAACATATATTTTAGTGGAACTGCACAAGAAGATGTTGGAAACATTAAACTAATCGAGGAGTATATAGTTAGCATGGCAACCACAGTAGATAACAACAGATGGTTCCGGAGAAGTGCTTCGTCCGTATGCTCTACACAATAAGCCTCCTGACAAAGGTTGGTACTCGCCAACGGATTTCATCCATATGATTGAGCTTTGTCATCTCTATTGGTGTTGTGCTACTGTTTAGATACTGTCATGAGAAAGTGGCATTATCCTTGAGAAGTGCTTCACCTGTGCTGTTTCAAATATTTCCTTTCCTTTTTTTCGAGCAAACAGGGGTGCTAGCATTTAGTTGTCCTCTTGTCTTTGCACAACAAGACCATCCTCCTCTGAAGAAGAATATGGAGTACGTGAAGTGCCTAGTTTCGATTATGCCAGGATGAAGAAGCCAAGCCTCTCTTCTTAAGAAGGGAGCAGTTGAAGGATGGTTACATTATTTCCCATAAGAACAAACTAACTTTAGCTCAGAAGGACTCACAGATCTCCATCTTTGTTACTGTGATGGCCAATACAATGTTGTTTTAGGATTCCTTCCGCTGAGTTCCATTTTTCTAAATGTGTGCTCTGCATGGATCATGTAGGTTGCCTGTTTAAACTGTCAATTCATAGTAAAGTTTGCTTTATACTAATCACTTTTTTTGTATTTATGCAAACAAGGGTGCTCACCTTGATTTCAATGGGAACTGCACAAATGTTCATGAATACATCGAATATTCTCGAATCATTCATTTCCACCAAAAGAAAGGAGGTGCAGATATGTTCAAGACGTTGCAACATATAAAGGCGAAATCATACAAGCTACGCGCAAATTTGGTTGATTTTGGTGGAACTGCACAAAAAGAATAGCTGGTTTATTTAGCACGAGGTGCCATGTCAATGTCCGAACTGATGGCAAACCCTGTCCATTCCACAATCGTAGGCATTTGATATTTTGGAATGGGTAAACCTTGTCAAAGTTTGCTCATTGATGTACGCAAAACAACACACATTTGACATTTTGGAATGGGACAACCTTGTCAAATTTTGCTCATTGATGTTAGCAAGAAGACATGCATTTGATCTTTTCTAATGGCACGCCCTTTGCTGTCAGCAGCATCAATCGATTTTTCTTTATTCTTTAGTTGTGAAATAAATATTGGCTCTGACATGTGAATCGCTGAGATGCATAATCATCGATTGTTTTGAATGCTCTCTATGAATTTCCAGGCCCGTGTGTTTGCTTGCAATGTACAGGAACGCTAAAAAGCTACTCAAACTTTTTGTACTCCCTCTGTTCCTTTTTACTTCGCATATTAGATTTCTTTCAAGTCAGTTGATTTTACATTGTGAATATTGATACTTTTTTCTATAAGATTGCTCAAAGTAGAGATACTTTGACTTCAGACAAAACTTATATGAAGACTAAAAAAGGACCAGAGGGAGTACATGTGAAACTGCTGCAAACGAGGTGATCACCTTGGGAATAATGCTAGTACATATTGTTTTGCATGTTCATCCAATGCCAGTGATACAAGAATTCGAAGTAATCGAACTAAATTCATTCATACATGGCCGGATTTCATATCATTCCTGATTTCATTACATTTCATACATTCTTCAACTAAAAAGGGGTGCGCTAGAGGTATAATTAATTAACCAAAGCTACCCACCCGTGTCCGGCTGAGCCGAACAGAAGCTTCTTCTCCAGCGGACTGAGCTTCAGTGACTTAACTGCAGGTGTAGTTGCATCACCGACATGTGGGCCAGATGCATGTTGGGCCCACATGTGAGTGACCCAACTGCACCTGCAGTTAAGTAACTGAAGCAACATCCTTCTCCAACACAACTCTCCGACTCCACGTCACCGCCAAGAAGCTAATCGACCGTCAACGGTCAACTGATGACCCACAAGTATATGGGATCAATTGTAGATCTTCTCGATAAGTAAGAGTGTCGAACCCAATGAGGAGTAGAAGGAAATGACAAGTGGTTTTCAGCAAGGTAATGTCTATAAGTGCTGAAATTGTAAGTAACAGAGTAGTTTGATGGCAAGATAATTTGTAACGAGCAAGTAACAATAATAGTAACAAAAGTGCAGCAAGGTAGCCCAATCCTTTTGAGGGAAAGGACATGCCAAAACGGTCTCTTATAGTAAGCAAAGCGTTCTTGAGGGTACACAGGAATTTCATCTAGTCACTTTCATCATGTTGGTTCAATTCGTGTTTGCTACTTTGATAGTAATTTGATATGTGGGTGGACCGGTGCTTAGGTGTTGTTCTTACTTAAACAAACCTCCTACTTATGATTAACCCTCTCACAAGCATCCGCAACTACGAGAAAAGTATTAAGAATAAATTCTAACCATATCATTAAAATTTTGGATCCAACCAGTCCCTTACGGAATAACACATAAACTAGGGTTTAAGCTTCTGTCACTCTTGCAACCCATCATCTAATAACTACTCCACAATGCATTCCCTTAGGACCAAATATGGTGAAGTGTCCTGCAGTCGACGTTCACATGACACCACTAAGGAATCACAACATACATACTATCAAAATATCGAACACATATCAGGTTCACATGATTACTTGCAACATGATTTCTCACGTGACCTCAAGAACAAAAGTAACTACTCATAAATGATAATCATGCTCAAGATCAGAGGGGTATTAAATAGCATATTGGATCTGAACATATAATCTTCCACCAAATAAACCATATAGTAATCGACTACAAGATGTAATCAACACTACTAGTCACCCACAAGCACCAATCTATAGTTACGGTACAAGATTGAACACAAGAGATGAACTACGGTTTGAGATGAGATGGTGCTGTTGAAGATGTTGATGGAGATTGGCCTCCCCGAGATGGGAGAGTTGTTGGTGATGATGATGAGGATGATTTCCCCCTCCGGGAGGGAAGTTCCCCCGACGGAATAGCTCCGCCGAAGGGCAAAAGTGCTCCTGCCCAAGTTCCGCCTCGGGACGGCGGCGCTCCGTCCTGAAAGTCCTCTCCTTATTTTGTCTAGGTCAAAATGACTTATACCAGAAGATGGGCACTGGAGGTAGGCCGAGGGGAGCACAACCCACCAGGGCGCGCCCAGGTGAGTTTTGCCCACCTGGTGGGCCCCCTCTAGTACTTATTGGCTCCAATATTCCTCATATATTCCATAAAAAAATCTCCGTAAAGTTTCAGCTTGTTTGGAGTTGTGCAGAATAGGTGGCCTGGCGTAGCTTTTCTAGGTCCAGATTTCCAGCTACCGGAATTCTCCCTCTTTCTGTGTACCTTGCATATCATGAGAGAAAAGGCATTATAATTACTCCAAAAAGCATTATTATGCATAAAAACATCATAAATAACAGTAGGAAAACATGATGCAAAATGGACGTATCAGTTCCCCCAATCTTAGACCTCGCTTGTCCTCAAGCGAAAAACAAAATCGAAAAACATGTCCACATGCTTAGAGAGAGAGGTGTCAATAAAAACAAAATACGGACATAACATCATGTAGATTATTATAGCAACAACAAATTTAAGCATAAAACTTTCATCATAGACTTCTCATGAATAAGCAACAAATTCAACACACTATTGAAGTATAAAGCATAAACTCTATTAGAAACCAACAAACTATGTTCTCAGTCAACTTTGCAACTACAATTCATCATCTTTTCAGGAAGGGTCACGTATCGGAGCTTTTAGGCAAGTCCACATACTCAACCATCATATAGTCTTCTATGATTGCTAACACTCACCACATACACATGAGCAAAACGTTTCAACCGGACACATAGAAAGATAGGGGCTTATAGTTTCGCCTCCCAACATATTCACCTCAAGGGTGATGTTAATAATAATAACTCATGCTACCCATATTCAACTGGATATATGTGCCTAGATCTTTCCTCAGCACATGATGCTTGCCAAAGGAGAAAAATAAAAAGGAATAGAGAAAAAAACTTTGACTCTTGCATAAAAGTAAATACATAAAAGTAAAAGATAGACCCTTCGCAGAGGGAAGCAGAGGTTGCCATGCGCTTATTTGTTTGTATGCTCAACCCCTTAGTGCAAAAGAACGTCACGCTGTATTGCCCCTTGTGATGGCGACCTTTATTATGCAGTTTGTCGCTTTTATTCTTCACCATCACAAGTTCATACAATTCTCAATTTTCTTTTACACTAAATGATCTCACACTTTTAGAAGCAATTTTTATTGCCTTATTGCATCGATGACAACTTACTTGAGGGATCTTGATCAACCCCTAGGTAGGTATGGTGGACTCTTGAAAATAATATTTGGGTTTATGGGTTTTCTTATGCACAAGTAGTATCTCTACTTAGTGCAGAATTTTTGGCTAGCAAAGATAGGGGGCAAGCACCACATGTTGAAGGATCTATGACAATATAACTTCTATGTGAATATGAACAAACATAAATCATTACGTTGTCTTCCTTGTCCAACGTCAACAATTTTGGCATATAATATTTTGATGGGGTATCACAATCACAAAAGATTTCCAGGATAGAGTATTTATATGCGAATCTTCTCTTCCCTTATTAACTCTTTCATGAATTGCATCATTGACTAATGCTATGTTTGCCAATCTCCAATAAAATTTTCTACTTATACTTTTGCTTATGTGGTGTCATCACCTACCATATGATTAGTGCTACCTCTTGAGCTTGCATTGGTTTTTCCCATGAAGAGGAAAGGGTGATGCACCAAAGTAGAGTAAGTATTTCCCTCAGCTTTTGAGAACCAAGGTATTAATCCAGTAGGAGACAACACACAAGCCACCGAATACCTGCACAAACAAACACGAACTTGCACCCAACACGACAAAGGGGTTGTCAATCCCTTCACGGTTATTTGCAAAGTGAGATCTGATAGAGATGGATAAACAGTAAAGTATTTTTTTAGTATTTTTGGATTATGGAATGGAAAGTAAAAGATTTCAAAGAAAGTAAATAGGAAACTAAAATTGTAGATCGGAAACTTATATGATGGAAAGTAGACCCGGGGGCCATAGGTTTCACTAGAGGCTTCTCTCAAGATAGAAATTATTACAGTGGGTGAACAAATTACTGTCGAGCAATTGATAGAAAAGCGCAAAGTTATGATGATATCTAAGGCAATGATCATGAATATAGGCATCACGTCCATATCAAGTAGACCGACTCCTGCCTGCATCTACTACTATTACTCCACACATTGACCGGCTCCTGCCTGCATCTAGAGTATTAAGTTCATAAGAACAGAGTAACGCATTAAGCAAGATGACATGATGTAGCGGGATAAACTCAAGCAATATGATGAAAACCCCATCTTATTATCCTAGATGGCAACAATACAATACGTGTCAGTTCCCCTTCTGTCACTAGGATCGAGCACCGCAAGATTGAACCCAAAGCCAAGCACTTCTCCCATTGCAAGAAAAACCAATCTAGTTGGCTAAACCAAATTGATAGTTCGAAGAGACTTGCAAAGATATCAAATCATGCATATAAGAATTCAGAGGAGATTCAAATAATATTTATAGATAAGCTGATCATAAATCCACAATTCATCAGATCTCGGCAAACACACTTCAAAAGAGTATTACATCCAATAGATCTTCGAGAACATCATGGAGAACATGGTATTGAGAATCAAAGAGAGAGAAGAAGCCATCTAGCTATTGGCTATGGACCCCTAGGTCTGTGGTAAACTACTCACGCTTCATCGGAGAGGCAATGGTGTTGATGTAGAAGCCTTCCATGATCAAATCCCCCTCCGGCAGGACACCGAAAAGGCCCCTAGATGGGATCACACGGGTACAGAAGGTTGCAGCGGTGTAAAAGTGGTTTTGTGGCTCCCCTGGAAGGTTTCGGGATATATGAGAATATATAGGCGAAAGAAATAGGTCGGTGGAGTCACGAGGGGCCCACAAGGGTGGGGGGTGCGCCCTACCCCCTAAGCGCCTCTCGACCTTGTGGCCGCCTCGTGGCTTTCCTGATGTGCACTCCAAGCCCTCTGGATGTCTTCTGGTCCAAGAAAAATCATCGCGAAAGTTTCATTCCATTTGGACTCCGTTTAGTATTCCTTTTATGCAAACTCTAAAACAAGGAAAAAATAGGAACTGGCACTGGGCTAGGTTAATAGGTTAGTCCCAAAAATCATATAAAATAGCATATTAATGCAGATAAAATATCCAAAACAGATAATATAATAGCATGGTACAACAAAAAATTATAGATATGTTCGAGACGTATCAAGCATCCCCAAGCTTAATTCCTGGTAAATGATAAAAACTGAATTTTTGATGTGGAATGCTACCTAACATATTTATCCATGTAATTCTCTTTATTGTGGCATGAATGTTCAGATCCGTATGATTCAAAACAAAACTTTAGTATTGACATAAAAGCAATAATAATTCAAGCATACTAACAAAATAATTATGTCTTCTCAACATAACATGGCCAAAGAAAGCTTATCCTTACAAAATCATATAGTCTGGCTATGTTCCATATTCATCACGCAAAATACTAAATCATGCACAATCCCGATGACAAGCCAAGAAATTGTTTCATACTTTTGACATTCTCAAACTTTTTCAACTTTCACGCAATACATGTGCGTGAGCCATGGACATAGCACTTTAGGTGGAATAGAATGTGGTTGTGGAGAAGACAAAAAGAAGGAGATAGTCTCACATCAACTAGGCGTATCAACGAGCTATGGAGATGCCCACCAATAGATATCAATGTGAGTGAGTAGGGATTTCCATGCAACGGATGCACTAGAGCTATAAGTTTATGAAAGCTCAAAAAGAAAACTAAGTGGGTGTGCATCCAACTCGCTTGCTCATGAAGACCTAGGGCAATTTGAGGAAGCCCATCATTGGAATATACAAGCCAAGTTCTATAATGAAAATTCCCACTAGTATATGAAAGTGATATCATAGGAGACTCTCTATCATAAAGATCATGGTGCTACTTTGAAGCACAAGTGTGGTAAAAAGGATAGTAGCATTGCCCGTTCTCTCTTTTCTCTCATTTTTTTGTTTGGGCCTTCTCTTGTTTTTTTGGCCTCTTTTTTTATTTAGTCCGCAGTCTCATACCGACTTGTGGGGGAATCATAGTCTCCATCATCCTTTCCTCACATGGGACAATGCTCTAATAATGAAGATCATCACACTTTTATTTACTTACAACTCAAAAATTACAACTCGATACTAGAACAAAATATGACTCTATGTGAATGCCTTTGGCGGTGTACCGGGATGTGCAATGAATCAAGAGCGACATGTATAAAAAATGATGAATGGTGGCTTTGCCACAAATATGATGTCAACTACATGGTCATGCAAAGCAATATGACAATGATGAAGCGTGTCATAATAAATGGAATGGTGGAAAGTTGCATGGCAATATATCTCGGAATGGCTATGGAAATGCCATAATAGGTAGGTGTGGTGGCTGTTTTGAGGAAGGTACATGGTGGGTGTATGGTACCAACGAATGTTGTGCGGTACTAGAGAGGCTAGCAATGGCGTAAAGGCGAGAGTGCGTATAATCCATGGACTCAACATTAGTCATAAATAACTCACTTACTTATTGCAAAAATCTATTAGTCATCGAAACAAATTACTACGCGCATGCTCCTAGGGGGATATATTGGTAGGAAAAGACCATCACTCGTCCCCGGCGCCACTCACAAGGAAGACAATCAATAAATAAATCATGCTTTGACTTCATCACATAACGGTTCACCATATGTGCATGCTACGGGACTCACAAACCTTAACACAAGTATTTCTCAAATGCACAACTACTTACTAGCATGACTCTAATATCACCTTGTTCATATCTCAAAACAATCATAGGGAACCAAACTTCTCATAGTATTCAATGCACTCTATATGAAAGTTTTTATTATATCCCTCTTGGATGCCTCTCATATTAGGACTAATTTTATAACCAAAGCAAATTACCATGCTGTTTTATAGACTCTCAAAATAATATAAGTGAAGTGCGAGAGTTCATCAATTTCTATATAATAAAACCACCTCCGTGCTCTAAAGAGATATAAGTGAAGCACTAGAGCAAATTTGCCTAGCTCAAAAGATATAAGTGAAGCACATAGAGTATTCGAATAAATCATGATTCAAGTGTGTCTCTCTCAAAAGGTGTGTACAACAAGAATGATTGTGGCAAAATAAAAAGCAAAGAATCAAATTATACAAGACACTCCAAGCAAAACACATATCATGTGGTGAACAAAAATATAGCCTCAAGTAAAGTTACCGATAGACGAAGACGAAAGAGGGGATGCCTTCCGGGGCATCCCCAAGCTTAGGATCTTGGTTGTCCTTGAATATTACCTTGGGGTGCCTTGGGCATCCCCAAGATTAGGCTCTTGCCACTCCTTATTCCATAGTCCATCAAATCCTTAACCAAAACTTGAAAACTTTACAACACAAAACTCAACAGAAAATCCCGTAAGCTCCGTTAGTATAAGAAAATAAATCACCACTTTTGTTACTGTTCTGAACTAATTCTTTATTTATATTAGTGTAATATGTACCGTATTCCGACTTTTCCATGGTTCACACCCCCCGATACTAGCCATAGATGCATCAAAATAAGCAAACAACACGCGAAAAATAGAATCTATCAAAAACAGAACATCGTGTAGTAATCTAGATAGTTCGTATACTTCTGTAACTCCAAAAATCCTGAAAACTTAGGAAGACCTAAGAAATTTGTATATGAATCTACGGTAGAAAACTCAGAGTTTTATCACGCTTCTGTGATTTTAAACAATTTTGGGACTGAGCGCAAAAGTTTATGTTTTCAGCAAGATCAAATCAACTATTACTGTAAGCTATCCCAAAGGACTTACTTGGCAGAAACACTAATTAAAACACAAAACCACATATAACCAGAGGCTAGATGATTTATTTAGTGTAAAACAGAACCTAAAAAGCAAAAACAAAAATAAAGTTGGGTTGCCTCCCAATAAGCGCTATTGTTTAACGCCCTTAGCTAGGCGTAAAACACGAATAGATCTAAGTTTTATCATCTTTAGCATGCCATTCTTCAATCTCACACCTATAACCCTTAGGAGGTTCTTTAATTTTGTTAGTGATCAAACTCCTAGGCAAGAAATCAAGAAATTCACTTGTAGAAATTGGTTGATTAATAATATCAAAAAAATTGGGGTGAACACTTTTTTTTGAAATCTTCATTTTCCTTACTAGAAGATTCACCCTTATTCTTAGGAACAAGTAAACTTGGCAATCTTAGTAGGAGGAAGATTTGGAGTAGTTTTAACGGAGGAAAAAGTGGAACCCAAGTTGGTAATAATATCTTCTAGTTTGCCCATTCTAGTAGAATCTTGATCTATCTTTTCATTAACTATGGGTTCCTTTTCCCTAAGATTCTTTAGAGTAAATCCTAACTTACATCCATATTGAGTAATCTTATTATGAATCTTTTTATCCAAATTTTCAATCAAATCTACGTTAGCAATTTTATTTTCAATAATATCCAATCTTTGCATTACATGTTCCAAGGTTAAAACAGTTCCATTAACCAAAAGAGGTGGTGGGCCTAGCAAATCTATCATGGCATTGTAAGAATCGAAAGTATAGCTCCCTAAGAAATTTCCCCCAGTAATGGCATCTAGAACATATCTATTCCAAGGAGTAACGCCTACGTAAAAATGGCAAAGAAGAACGGAAGTAGACTGCTTTCGAGTAGATCTATTTTGAGCATTGCAAATTCTATACCGAGCATATTTTAAAATCTCTCCTTCCCTTTGTGTAAAATTGAAGACCTCATTATCGGGAGTGCTAACAAGGATGAGAGGACTAGCCATGGCGGCAAGATAAAAGTTCTAACACACGATCCAACAAACAGCAAACGAAGAAGACGAACGGAAGATGGGCGAAGAAAAGGCAAATCTTTTCAAAAATCGTTTTAGAAGTGGGGGAGAGGAAAACGAGAGGCGACTGTCAAATAATGTAATGCGAGGGATGAGAGTTTATGATGGGTACTTGGTATGTCTCGGCTTGGCATAGATCTCCCCAGCAACGGTGCTAGAAATTCTTCCTACTACCTCTTGAGCTTTGATGTCGCTTGAAGCTGCGTCGGTATTTCCCCATAGAGGAAGGGATGATGCAGCACAGCGGCGGTAGGTATTTCCCTCAGATATGAAACCAAGGTTATCGAACGAGTAGGAGAATCAAGCAACACAATGTAAACAGCCCCTGCACACAAATAACAACCACTCGCAACCCGACATGTTAAAGGGGTTGTCAATCCCTTTCGGGTAACGACGCCAGAAGCGGTGCGCGGACGGGATAAAGTTTTGTAGTAAATTGATAGATCAAACGCCAAATAAAATAAATAAGGAAAAATTGCAGCAAGGTATTTTTGTACCTTTGGTTTAATAGATCTGAAAATAAATGCAAGAGAAAAGTAGATCACAAAGGCAAATATATGAGAAAGAAGACCCGGGGGTCATAGGTTTCACTAGTGGCTTCTCTCGAGAAAAATAGCAAATGGTGGGTAAACAAATTACTCTTGGGCAATTGATAGAACTTCAAATAATCATGACGATATCCAGGCAATGATCATTATATAGGCATCATGTCCAAGATTAGTATACCGACTCCTGCCTGCATCTACTAGTATTACTCCGCACATCTACCGCTATCCAGCATGCATCTAGTGTATTAAGTTCATGGAGAAACGGAGTAATGCAATAAGAATGATGAAATGATGTAGACAAGATCTATCTATGTAGAGATAAACCCCATCATTTTATCCTTAGTAGCAACGGTACATACATGACGGTTCCCTTTCTGTCACTGGGATCAAGCACCGTAAGATCGAACCCACTACAAAGCACCTCTTCCCATTGCAAGATAAATAGATCAAGTTGGCCAAACAAAACCCAAATATTGGAGAAGAAATACGAGGCTATAAGCAATCATGCATATAAGAGATCAAAGAAACTCAAATAAATTTCATGGATATAAAAAGATATAACTGATCATAAATTCAAAGTTCATCAGATCCCAACAAACACATCGCAAAAAGAGTTACATCATATGGATCTCCAAGAGACCATTGTATTGAGAATCCAGCGAGAGAGAGAAATCCATCTAGCTACTAACTACGGACCCAAAGGTCTATAAAGAACTACTCACTCATCATCGGAGAGGCACCAATGGAGGTGGTGAACCCCATCCGAGATGGTGTCTAGATTGGATCTGGTGGTTCTGGACTCTATGGCGGCTAGATGAATATTTTCTCGACTCCCCTAGGGTTTCTGGAATATTGGGGTATTTATAGAGCAAAGAGGCGGTCCGGGGGGCACCCGAGGCGGGCACAACCCACCAGGGCACGCCTAGGCCTCCTGGCGCGCCCTGGTGGTTTGTGCCTCCCTCGGGGCAACCCCCAAGCGCAGCCAGGGCCCGTTGTGTTCCTTCTGGCCCATAAAAATTCCCCGTAATGTTTCGGGGCATTTGGACTCTGTCTGATATTGATTTTCTGCGATGTAAAAAACATGAAAAAACAACAACTGGCACTTGGCACTATGTCAATAGGTTAGTACCAAGAAATGATATAAAATGACTATAAATGATTGTAAAACATCCAAGATTGATAATATAACAGCATGGAACAATAAAAAATTATAGATACGTTGGATACGTATCAACATCCCAAGCTTAACTCCTACTCGTCCTCGAGTAGGTAAGTGATAAAACATAATTTTTGATGTGGAATGCTGCCTCACATGTCGTATCATATTTATTTTCTTTATAGCATGGATATTTGGACTTTTAGTTGTTCAAAGCAATAATCTAGTTTTGACATGATAATTTACATACTCAAGCATATCAACAAGCAACCATGTCTTTCAAAATATCAATGCTAAAATAATTTATCCCTAGCCCATCATGCTCAACCATTGATCCATTCATGGAACACACTCGAATATTAGCTACACCCAATACTTAAGTACGATCATATTGCCTCCTAGTTGGTGCTTTTATAAGAGAAGATGGAGACTCAAAATAAAAATTGCATGAAGTAAAATAAAGATCCTTCGCAGACGGAAGTAGGGATTTGTAGAGGTGCCAGAGCTCAAAGCGAAAAACTTAGAGATAGAAACATTTTGGGAGGTGTATCCATCCCACCAACGAAAACGACTTAGAGCTAGATATATCATAGGCGGTTCCCAAACAGAAAATAAAGTTTATTCCTTTTTCCACCATACTTTCACTTTCCATGGCTAGCCGTATCCACGATTTCCCTCCATACCAACAATTTCCAAGGAATGTATTATTTGACAACATAAAGTAAATTCATTTTTTCATTTTGGGACTCGGCATCCCTAATACCTTTGCCTTACTCTCATACAGTGACAAGTGAATAAACACTCATCTTGAGAAAAAACATCTAGCATGGAAAATATTAGCCACCCCTCACTGCTCCGCGAGCGAAACAAACACACACAGAAGAGAAGTTTATTTTGAAAATTAGAGATGGCACATGCAAATTTGCTTAGAACGGCAAAAGAATACCACATATAGGTAGATATAGTGGACTCATGTGGCAAAACTAGTTTAAGGGCTTTTGGATGCACAAGTAGAGATCATACTTTGTGCAAAATGAAGGCTAGCAAAAGATTGAGAACCGACCAACCAAGAAATGGATAATCTCATAAGCAAGCATTAAGCATAAATAACACCGAATAATGCACCACAAGTAGGATATAACTTCATTACATGACTATTGATCGTCGTACTTGCATAGGGAATCACAAACCTTAACACCAATGTTCTTACTAAAGCATAATTACTCACCAACATAACTCACATATCACATCATCATATCTCAAAACTATTACTAAGAATCAAGTTTATTTTGTCCAATGATCTTCATGAAAGTTTTTATTATATCCTTCTTGGATATCTATCACTTTGTGACTAATTTTCATGTGTTGCTTTTCATAAGCTCAAACAAATATAAGTGAAGATCATGAGCATAATTTTTTTCTTTCTCTCAAATTAATTTAAGTGAAGCAAGAGAGAATTTCTTCAAAAATACTAAAGCACACCGTGCTCAAAAAGATATAAGTGAAGCACTAGAGCAAGTCCATTGCTCATAAAAATTTAAGTGAAGCATAGAGAGCAATTCTAACAAGTCATGACATAATTTTGGCTCTCCAAATAGGTGTGTCCAGAAAGTATTGATGACTTAAAACACAAAATAAAAGAAGCAAAGATTCATATCATACAAGACGCTCCAAGCAAAACACATATCATGTGACGAATAAAAATATAGTTCCGAGTAAAATACCGATGGTCGTTAGAAGAAAGAGGGGATGCCACTAGGGGGCATCCCCAAGCTTAGTTCGTTGCTCATATTTGGATAATAGCTTGGGATGCCGGGGCATCCCCAAGCTTAGTCTCTTCTATCCTTCCTTCATCCATCATAAGATAACCCAAAACTTGAAAACTTCAATCACACAAAACTCAACAAAACCTCCGTGAGATCCGTTAGTGTAAGAAAGCAAACCACTAATATAAGTATTGTATCAAACCAATTAATATTTTGTTTTTGTATTATATCCACTGTATTCCAACTTTTCTACGGCAAAAACTCATCAAAGAAAACCATAGAGCCATCAAAATAAGCACACAACACAAAGAAAATAGAATATGTCAAAACAGAATAGTCTGTAGCAATCTGACTTCGTAGAAAACTTCTGGAACTCCAAAAATTCTGAAAAATAGGAAGACCTGAGAGATTTGTATATTAATCTTCTGCAAAAAGAATCAGGGCAAAAACACTTTCTCATAAAAAATGTGAATTATTTTCGTGAGCACAAAGTTTCTGTCTTTTTCAGCAAGATCAAACAACTATCACCCAAGAAGATCCTATCGATTGTACTTGGCACAAACACTAATTAAAACACAAAAAACACAATAATAACAGTAGCATAATTCTATAAACACTCAAGAACATAAAGCAAAAAGCAAAAATAAAATTTATTCATTGGGTTGCCTCCCAACAAGCGCTATAGTTTTACGCCCTTAGCTAGGCATAAAGCAAGGATCTAAGTTTTATCATCTTTGGTTCGAGATCCATAAGACGCCCTCATGATTGATTCATAAGGTGGCTTAATTCTAGTTCTAGGAAAGTGTTCCATACCCTTCCTCACAGGAAATTGGAACTTAATATTGCCTTATTTCATATCAATCATGGCACCGATGGTGCGTATAAACGGTCTACCA
The DNA here is from genome assembly GCA_032464435.1 of Aegilops umbellulata. Classification (NCBI taxonomy): domain Eukaryota; kingdom Viridiplantae; phylum Streptophyta; class Magnoliopsida; order Poales; family Poaceae; genus Aegilops; species Aegilops umbellulata. Next base: position 297,745,557 of record CP136060.1, read on the forward strand.
AGAATAATTGGACAAGACGGATTGCAATCAATATCAAGAACAATAAAGTCTATGGGAACATAATTCCTATTTGCAAGAATAAGAACATCCTTAGTTCTTCGCATAGGCTTTTTAATAGTAGAATCCACCAAGTGCAAATTCAAAGAACATTCTTCAAGATTAGTAAGACCAAGCACATCACATAAAGATTTCAGAATTGTAGAAACACTAGCACCCGAGTCACACAAAGCAAAACACTCATAATTTTTAATTTTGACTTTCATAGTAGGATCCTATTCATCATGCAATTTTCTAGGAATTGAGACTTCTAATTCCATTTTTTCTTCATGATCTTTAATAATAGCATCAACAATATGTTTAGTAAAAGCCTTATTTTGTTCATAAGCATGGGGTGAATTTATCATGGCTTTCAACAAAGAAATACAATCAATCAAATAGCAACTATCATAATTAAAGTCTTTCTAATCCAAAAGAGTGGGCACATCACTAGTTAAAGTTTTGACCTCTCCAAACCCACTTTCATCAATTTTCTCAACAAGATTTTCACCCTCCGAAATATTGGGACGCCTTCTACCTAAAGTTGACTCTTCTCCAGTCCCTTTTTCATCAATATTAACTTTACTAAACAAGGAATCAATAGAACAAACACCAATCCTTTTAAGATCTTCATCACTTTTGCGTAAGAAATCACTAGAAAGCGCTTTTTCTAAAAATTCTCTTCTAGCTCTAAGCATAGCAGTTCTTTTCTTACTTTCATCCATAGAAATATAAAGAGCTTTAATTGATTCATCTACTTTAGGCACAAAAAATTTCATCTTGAGATTTTCCACAACATGAGCAATTCTATCAACACTTCTAGACAAATCATCAATCTTACTCAACTTTTCTTCTATGGAAGTGTTGAAAACTTTTTGTGTGTTGATAAATTCTTTAATATTATTCTCAGGATCAGAGGTGTTACTATTATTTTTATAAGATTGGTTTCCATAGGAATTATCATAATTATTAGAGGAATTACTAGAAAAAGGCCTAGGATTAAAATTACCTCTATAAGCATTGTTATTGAAATTATTTTGAGAGATAAAATTCACATCTATGGCATCACTATTTTGCCTAATCAAAGTTGACAAAGTCATATCATTAAAATCAATAGGAGCACTTTCACTAGCAACCAATTTCATAAGAGCATCAACTTTTTCACTCAAAGAAGAAATTTCTTCAACCGAATTAACTTTTTTACTAGTAGGAGCTCTTTCGGTATGCCATTGTGAATAATTTTCTATGATATTATCAAGAAATTTAGTGGCTTCACCCAAAGTAATTTCCATAAAAGTCCCACCCGCGGCGGAATATAAAAGATTATGAGAAACAAAATTCAATCCCGCATAAAAAATTTGTATGATCATCCAAAGATTTAACCCATGAGTTGGGCAATTCCTTAGCAACATTTTCATCCTTTCCCAAGATTGTGCAACATGATCATGTTCAAATTGCTTGCAATTCATGATCTGGGTTCTAAGGGAAATAATTTTTGCGGGAGGAAAATACTTAGTGATAAAAGCATCTTTGCACTTATTCCAAGAATCGATACTATTGCGAGGCAAAGAAGAGAACCAAATTTTTGCAGAATCACGCGAAGAAAACGGAAATAATTTCATCTTCACCACATCATTATCCATATCTTTTTTATTTTGCATATCACATAATTCCACGAAGGTATTAAGATGGGACGCGACATCCTCTTTAGGAGTACTGGAAAATTGATCTTTCATAACAAGATTCAACAAAGCAGTATTAATATCACAAGACTCCGCACTAGCGGTGGGAGGAGCAATCGGAGTGCCAATAAAATCATTGTTGTTGGTATTTGAGAAATCACATAACTTGGTGTTCTCTTGAGTCATGATGACTACACAACAAGATTGCACTCAAAAATAGACCCAACAAGAAAACGGCGAACGGAAAAAGAGAGGCGAATAAAACGGCAAATTTTGTGAAGTGGGGGAGAGGAAAATGAGAGGCAAATGGCAAATAATGTAAATTGCGAGGAGATGAGATTTGTGATTAGGAATCTGGTATATGTTGAAGATCCTCCCCGACAACGACGCTAGAAATTCCTTTTGATGTCGCTCGAAGCTACGTCGGTATTTCCCCTAAGAGGAAGGGATGATGCAGCACAGCGGCAGTAGGTATTTCCCTAAGATATAAAACCAAGGTTATCGAACCAGTAGGATAACCAAGCAATACAAAGTAAACAGCCCTTGCACACAAATAACAACCACTCGCAACCCCACGTGTTAAAGGGGTTGTCAATCCCTTTCGGGTAACGGCGCCAGAAGCGGTGCGCGGGCGGGATAAAGTTTTGTAGTAAATTAATAGATCGAACGCCAAATAAAATAAATAAGAAAAAAATTGTAGCAAGGTATTTTTGTACTTTTGGTTTAATAGATCTGAAAATAAATGCAAGAGAAAAGTAGATCGCAAAGGCAAATATATGAGAAAGAATACCCGGGGGCCGTAGGTTTCACTAGTGGCTTCTCTCGAGAAAAATAGCAAACGGTTGGTAAACAAATTACTGTTGGGAAATTGATAGAACTTCCAATAATCATGACGATATCCAGGCAATGATCATTATATAGGCATCACGTCCAAGATTAGTAGACCGACTCCTGCCTGCGTCTACTACTATTACTCCACACACGACCGCTATCCAACGTGCATCTAGTGTATTAAGTTCATGGAGAAACGGAGTAATGCAATAAGAACGATGACATGATGTAGACAAGATCTATCTATGTAGAGATAGACCCCATCATTTTATCCTTAGTAGCAACAATACATACGTGTTGGTTCCCTTTCTGTCACTGGGATCATGCACCGTAAGATCGAACCCACTACAAAGCACCTCTGCCCATTGCAAGATAAATAGATCAAGTTGGCCAAACAAAACCCAAATATCGGAGAAGAAATACGAGGCTATAAGCAATCATGCATATAAGAGATCAAAGAAACTCAGATAACTTTCATGGATATAAAAAGATATAATTGATCATAAACTCAAAGTTCATCATATCCCAACAAACACACCGCAAAAGAGTTACATCATATACATCTCCAAGAGACCATTGTATTGAGAATCCAGCGAGAGAGAGAAAGCCATCTAGCTACTAACTACGAACCCGAAGGTCTAACAAGAACTACTCATGCATCATCGGAGAGGCACAGATGGAGGTGGTGAACCCCATCCGAGATGGTGTCCAGATTGGATCTGGTGGTTCTGGACTCTGCGATGACTGGATGAATATTTTGTCGACTCCCCTAGGCTTTCTGGAATATTGGGGTATTTATAGAGCAAAGAGGCAGTCTGGGGGGGCATCCGAGGTGGGCACAACCCACCAGGGCGCGCCTGGGCCTCCTAGAGTGCCCTGGTGGGTTGTGCCTCCCTCAGGGCACCCCCAGGCGCAGCCAGGTCCCATTGTGTTCCTTGTGGCCCATAAAAATTCCCTGTGAAGTTTCTGGGCATTTGGACTCCGTCTGATATTGATTTTCTGCGATGTAAAAAACATGAAAAAACAGCAACTGGCACTTGGCACTATGTCAGTAGGTTAGTACCAAAAATTGGTATAAAATGACTATAAATGATTGTAAAACATGCAAGACTGATAATATGACAACATGGAACAATCAAAAATTATAGATACGTTGGAGACGTATCAAGCTTGCGTTGGTTTTTCCCTGGAAGAGGAAAGGGTGATGCAATAAAGTAGAGTAAGTATTTCCCTCAGCTTTTGAGAACCAAGGTATCAATCCAGTAGGAGATAACACGCAAGGCACCGAATACCTGCACAAACAAACACTAACTTGCACCCAACGCGACAAAGGGGTTGTCAATCCCTTCACGGTTATTTGCAAAGTGAGATCTGATAGAGATGGATAAACGGTAAAGTAATATTTTTGGTATTTTTGGTTTATGGAACAGAAAGTAAAGGATTGCAAAGAAAGTAAAACGAAAACTAAAATTTTAGATTGGAAACTTATATGATGGAAAGTAGACCCGGGGGCCATAGGTTTCACTAGAGGTTTCTCTCAAGATAGAAATTATTACGGTGAGTGAACAAATTACTGCCGAGCAATTGATAGAAAAGCACAAAGTTATGATGATATCTAAGGCAATGATGATGAATATAGGCATCTCATCTGTATAAAGTAGACCGACTCCCGCGTGCATCTACTACTATTACTCCACACATCGACCGACTCCTGCCAGCATCTATAGTATTAAGTTCATAAGAACAGAGTGACGCATTAAGTAAGATGACATGATGTAGCGGGATAAACTCGAGCAATATGATGAAAACCCCATCTTGTTATCCTCGATGGAAACAATACAATATGTGTCAGTTCCCCTTCTGTCACTAGGATCAAGCACCGCAAGATTGAACCCAAAGCCAAGCACTTCTCCCATTGCAAGAAAAACCAATCTAGTTGGCCAAACCAAATCGATAGTTCGAAGAGACTTGCAAAGACATCAAATCATGCATATACGAATTCAGAGGAGATTAAAATAATATTCATAGATAAGCTGATCATAAATCCACAATTCATCGGATCTCGGCAAACACACCGCAATAGTATTACATCGAATAGATCTCCAAGAACATCGAGGAGAATATGGTATTGAGAATCAAAGAGACAGAAGAAGCCATCTAGCTACTAGCTATGGACCCATAGGTGTGTGGTAAACTACTCACGCTTCACCGGGAAGGCAATGGTGTTGATGTGCAAGCCCTCCGTGATCGAATCACCCTCCGGCAGGACGTTGGAAAAGGCCCCTAGATGGGATCTCACGGGTACTGAAGGTTGCGGCGGTGGAAAAGTGGTTTCATGGCTCCCTTGGAAGGTTTTGGGATATTTGAGAATATATAGGCAAAAGAAATAGGTCGGTGGAGTCATGAGGGGCCCACAAGGGTGGGGGGCGCGCCCTACCCCCTGGGCGCGCCCCCAACCTTGTGGACACCTCGTGGCTTTCCTGACGTGCACTCTAAGCCATCTGGATGTCTTCTGGTCCAATAAAAATGATCGCGAAAGTTTCATTTCGTTTGGACTCTATTTGGTATTCCTTTTCTGCGAAACTCTAAAACTAGGAAGAAATAGGAACTGGCACTGGGCTCTAGGTTAATAGGTTAGTCCCAAAAATCATATAAAATAGCATCTTAATGCATATAAAACATCCAAAACAGATAATATAATAGCATGGGACAATAAAAAAAATTATAGATACGTTGGAGACGTATCAATTAGCATATGATCCTTTTCATTTATTTCCTTTCTTTTTATTGCAACAAGAAAGTAAAGAAAGCAAGAAACTCAAACTAAACTTTATTATATATCTTGCACACGAGTACAAGGATAGATCACTAAGCAAGCTCTCGAAAAGAAAGGATCGAACTAAACTTTTATTCATCTAAAGCAAAAGATCGAACTGAAATAAGTAAAGGCAAAAGATAGTCGGGGTCATACGATAGCGGGCCACCTCCCCCAAGTTTTGCGCAAGCCAAGAGGAGTGCCTATACCCAATACTCAAGTTTCTTTTGGTGATGAAGAAGATGGTGGTGATGAAGTAGATTTTTTGTCCTTCTTCCTCAGCTTACGCTTGAGGATGGAATTTTCCTCCTTTAATCCACATACCTCCTACTCAAGCTCCAGTACCTTTTTGCATAGATCTTGCTTATTTTTCTGCAAAATGCGGAAGGGTATGAATTGAACCTTAGGCCTCTTTGCTTTGCTGGGGAGGCTGGACTTCTTGAATTCCACATGCAAGTCCCCAGGTTGAGGCAACGGGGCTTCATCCTCGCCTGAGCTCGTCTCCTCTTTCTCCCTAGGATAATAGTCTTCCTCTTCCTCCGAAGTCCAGACATAATGCTTCACATCCCCATAAGATTTGGGGTTTGCGACGAAATCAGCAACATAGCTCTCACCCTCAGAGTCTTGGGATGACATATTTCCAAATCTATCAGGAAAACAGAAAGAAAAGAAAACAGAATATGTCTCCGCGATACGGTGATCAATAGGTTCGAGGGGTATATAAAGATTTTTTACCTTGGAAAAAAAGAAAACGGTAGAAAAACAGAGTCCGGAAGGTACCCGAGGTGGGCACAACCCACCTGGGCGCACCTGGTTGTGCCCACCAGGGTTACTTTCCTGGTTATTTCTTATTTTCCTAATTTTTCTTATATTCCAATACTGACAAAAAATATTTTTGCGAATATTTTGGAGTCCGCTTACATACCATATCACGTACCTCCCTTTTTTCATGATTCTGGAGTGTTCTGGAAGGACTCTTTTATGTGTTCTTCCGGTGTCATAGTTTGGATAATATTACTTTCAACATTAATGAGTGTACGTGAGATATAATGTTTTATTCGTTGCCCATTAACAACCTTCGGGTTAGTACCTTCGACATTGTTTATTTTGATAGCTCCAAACCGATAAACCTCCTCGATAACATAGGGTCCTTCCCATTTGAAGAGGAGTTTTCCTACAAAGAATCTGAAACGAGAGTTGTACAAAAGAACATATTCTCCAACTTTAAACTCATGCTTTTGGATTCTTTTATCATGCCACCTTTTAACCTTTTCTTTAAATAACTTGGCATTTTCATAAGCTTGGGTTCTCCATTCATCTAATGAGCTAATATCAAATAACCTATTTTCATCGGCAAGTTTGAAATCATAATTGAGTTCTTTGATTCCCAATATGCTTTATGTTCAAAATCAAGAGGCAAATGATAACCTTTTCCATAAACCATTTTATGAGGAGACGTACCCATAGGATTTTTATATGCTGTTCTATAAGCCCAAAGTGCATCATCTAATTTGTTACACCAATTCTTCTGGGGCCTATTGACAGTCTTTTGCAAAATTAATTTTATTTCTCTATTGCTAAGTTCAACTTGATCACTAGATCGAGGATGATAAGGTGATGCAATTCTATGGTTAACATCATAATTGGCAAGCATTTTACGGAAAGCACCATGAATAAAGTGTGAACCACCATCAGTCATTAAATATCCAGGGACTCCAAACCTTGGGAAAATAACTTCCTTAAGCATTTTAATAGAGGTGTTGTGATCAGCACTACTGGTTGGAATAGCTTCTACCCATTTAGTAACATAATCAACAACAACCAAAATATGTGTGTACCCATTAGAGGAAGGAAAATGTCCCATGTAATCAAATCCCCATACATCAAATGGTTTAACAACAAGTGAAAAATTCATAGGCATTTCTTGACGCTTACCAATATTACCTATTCTTTGACATTCATCACAAGATAAGACGAACTTACGGGCATCCTTGAAGAGAGTAGGCCAATAGAATACAAACTTTAGTACCTTGTGAGCAGTTCTGTCTCCAGCCTGATGCCCTCCATAAGCTTCGGAGTGACATTGTCGTAGGATTTGTCCCTGTTCATGCTCAGGTACACAATGTCTAATAATACCATCTACTCCTTCTTTATAAACATGTGGGTCATCCCAAAAGTAATGTCTTAAATCGTAGAAGAATTTTTTATTTTGTTGGTGTGTAAGCTAGGTGGTAAGTATTTAGCAACAATGTAATTAGCATAGTCAGCATACCAAGGAGTGTTATGAGAAACATTTATTGTAGCTAACTGCACATCAGGAAAACTATAATCAATAGGTAGTGGGTCATCAAGCACATTTTCAAGCCTAGACAAGTTATCAGCTATGGGGTTCTCAGCTCCTTTTCTATCAGTGATATGTAAATCAAATTCTTGTAGCAAGAGAATCCATCAAATAAGTCTAGGTTTAGCATCTTTCTTTTCCATAATATATTTTATAGTAGCATGATCAGTGTGAACAATTACTTTTGAATCAACAATGTAAGATCTAAATTTATCACAAGCAAACATCACTGCTAGGAATTCTTTTTCAGTAGTTGCATAATTTTGTTGAGGACTGTCTAGATTTTTACTAGCATAATGAATAACATTCAGTTTCTTATCAACTCTTTGTCCTAAAACAACACCAACAACATAATCACTAGCATCACACATAATTTCAAAAGGCAACCTCCAATCAGGTGGTTGAACAACAGGTGCAGAAATTAAGGTTTCTTTAGTGTTTCGAAGGCTTCTAAACAACCGCCATCAAAAACAAAAGGAACTTCCTTTTGCAAAAGATTCGTAAGAGGCCTAGAAATTTTAGAAAAGTCTTTGATAAATCTCTTATAGAAACCAACATGACCGAGGAAACTACGAATACCTTTGATATATTTAGGACATTTCATTTTCTCAATTGCATCAACCTTGGCTTTGTCCACTTCAATACCTCTTTCAGAAATTTTATGGCCCAAAACAACACCTTCATTGACCATAAAGTGGCACTTCTCCCAATTCAAGACAAGATTTGTTTGCTCGCATCTCTGCAGAACTCGATCAAGATTGCTTAAACAATCATCAAAATACTTCCCATAAACAAAGAAGTCATCCATGAAAACCTCAATGATCTTTTCACAAAAGTTAGGGAATATAGCAGTCATACATCTTTGAGAGGTAGCAGGTGCATTGCATAAACCAAAAGGCATATGTCTATAAGCATAAGTTCCAAAGGGCACTACAAAAAAATACACTTCCGTGATGATACGTGTTTGTCCCAGTAGGTCGCTTTTTTGTCATGCATGTACATCCATGACAAATTTATGACAGAATCAACATAGTCATACCTGTGCTGTCGTAGAAGTGTTCCATGACATTACCAAAATTATAATCACGGAAGTGTCCACTTCCATGACGATAAATCGCGCGTCACAGAAGTGCTTTCGTCAAGGGTGACCGACACGTGGCATCCACCGTAACGGAACGAGTTAAGCTATCGGGTCGGGTTTTGGATCCGATAACCCATTAACAACCCCGACCAATGGGAAATTTCCATGTGTAAAATTCTTATTGGCCGGACGAAACACGTGTCAGCTCGTCAGTGGGTCAGATAGGCGCCTATGATGCGTCGACACGTGGCACGCCCCAACAGAGGCCCATTCCTGTGTAAAGGCCGGCCTATTTGACTTGGTCAAAAGCTGGCGGGCCGGCCCATGGAAAGCCTGTTAACAGCCTGTTCGAATATAGCCCATTTACAGCCCGCTAACCCAAGTCCCGTTACGCCCTATCCAAATTAGACCCAGTAGCGTCATCTGGGCCATCCAATATGATTCCAGCCCGTTTTCACTTCTGGCCCATGTATGGCCCATGACATCTTTCGGCCCATATGAGGCCCTATGTAACTCTTGGCCTATTAACGGTGCATAGTGAAACTGGCCCGTAATGAACAGTGTATCACTTTACACCCATTAACGGCCCATGGTGAAACTGGCCCGTGATGAACAATGTATCACTTTATACCCATTAACGGCCCGTTATACCGTTGGGCCGTTTCCAGCCCATGTTATCTTCCGGCCTTCTTCAGAGCCCATTTATTCTTGGGCTCATTTCCAGCATTCGTTTACTTATGGCCCGTTACTGTCATTTTCTGCTTGTGGCCCAAATTCAGCCTGTGGTTACAGTCGGCACGTTTGTAGTCCGTTAATACGTTGGGCCGTTTTCATAGCGTCATCAAATACAGCCTATTAACGATGGCCCATTATGGTCGGCCCATGAACGGACGATTCCAACTCTAGACCGTTTACGGCCAGAATGCGGTCTGTTCGGCCCATGTTTGGCCAATCGATCATACGGCCCGTATAAGGCCCATTGATGATACGACCCGTAGAAGGCCCATTGATGATACGGCCCGTGGAAGGCCGATTGTTTCTATGGCCCGTAGAAGGCCCACTGTTTATACGGCCCATAGAAGGCCCACAGTTTCTACGGCCCGTAGGAGGCCCAGTGTCACTACAGTAAATATTAGCCCATGGTTATTGTGGCCTAGTTTTAAAAAATAGGTTATTGCAGCCACTAGCAAACTGCAAAAAAAGAACTGCACTAACTACAAGCAAACAAATAAACAAGACAACAAGGAAATAAATAAGCAAGCAACTTACACTAGGCTATCACGGCTATTACACATATTACATCCACTGGGCATCAAAGTTCGCCACCAGTGCAAATATAGGGAACACAGCAGCATATAAACACCACAGCAAAACAAGTCCAGAACTGAAACCACTTCAGAAGAGCTCAAGAAACAATATCCTGGGTACCCATAATGCTGGCAAGATGCTTAGCAAGCTTATTAACTTTCTCTTGTTTAGCGCTTAAGTCCTCCAGCGCTTGCTGTTGCACCAGAAAGTATGCATCTGAATTCTGTAGGGACTTCCTCAGTCCTTCGGCTTCCTGTCGCATAACATCTGATCGATGTCTTTCAACTTGAAGTTGAGACTCAAGAAGTCGAACTGATTTAGGCAACGAGTTTGAAGAGCTGGTGCCAGTAGTGGTAGCCAGTAACTCGAACACTACATCAAGACAGGACTTTGGGGTTGTCTCAGTGTCTTCAATATAGTTTTTATCAGCTTTCTTGGAGACTAACAGGGAAGTCTCACTATCTTGAACCTTATCTGCATTACTTCCGTTACCATTGCATAACAGGGTACTCTTCTCCAATATTTTATCCGCATTCTAAAAGAGAAACAAACAAACACATCTCAGGTTTACCAGTTCAGTAGTAAGGTGGACAGGATAACAACATGAAACAAACATATATATATATATATATGTGGTATGGTCACTGTATGGCCTATATCATTCTAGTTTATGTTGCCAAATCAAGATAGATACAGTTCGAATCATATCTATTTAAGACAAAGCAGCATAGACAGAATATAAGTGTGGGAAACTACACAGCAATAACAACACTTGTAATGTGCATGGCATGAGAACATAACTGTTTATTCAATTGAAACTGAAATCAACATAGAGCAAGTTACAACAGCAAACAGCCAAAAACGTTGAAGAAACAGGTTTAAAACATACCTGTTGCGCCATTGGAGTTTCAATTGCATCCTTCAAATTTAAAATTAGTTGGTATTAGTAAATACAGTGATGCAAGAGCAAAGTAGTATGAACCATAGCTACGGAACCCGACCTGAGAACAATTCTTCTTCTGCTTTAAGCGTTGACTTCGGGTTCGGAGTGGTGGTCCTCGTGATTTGGGCACTGCAGTTGCCTTACTAACTGCTCGTGTTTGGGTGCTATGTGGTGGAGACGATGCTGTGTCAACGGGAACTGGGTGTCTTTCTGCTGGGGTTGGGGTTAGAAGGGGTGTAGCTAGTTCTCTGTCCAACTGGGTAGGGGTACAATCTGCATGAGTGTGGGTTATGTGTGGTGGGGCTGGTTCTTGGGCAAGTACAACCGTGGTTCTATCTGCATCGACAGGTAGCATGATCTTTTCTGAAGACCGTGTTTTTACTCCCAAAGATACTGCTATTGGGGAACGTAGTAATTTCAAAAAAATTTCCTACGTACACGCAAGATCATGGTGATGCATAGCAACGAGAGGGGAGAGTGTTGTCTACGTACCCTCGTACACCAAAAGCGGAAGCGTTATATCAACGCGGTTGATGTAGTCGTACTTCTTCACGATCCAACCGATCTAAGTACCGAACGTACGTCACCTCCGAGTTCTGCACACGTTCAGCTCGATGACGTCCCTCGAACTCCGATCCAGCCGAGTGTCGAGGGAGAGTCCTGTCAGCACGACGGCGTGGTGACGATGATGATGTTCCACCGACGCAGGGCTTCGCCTAAGCACCGCTACAATATATTCGAGGTGTAATCTGGTGGAGGGGGGCACCGCACACGGCTAAGGAACGATCTCAATGATCAACTTGTGTGTCTTTGGGGTGCCCCCTGTCTCCGTATATAAAGGAGCCAAGGGGGAGGGGCTGGCTGGCCAAGCCTGGTGCGCCAGGAGAGTCCTACTCCCTCCGGGAGTAGGATTCCCCCCCAATCCTAGTTGGACTAGGATTCCTCAAGGGGAAAGAGGGAGAGAGGGGGCCGGCCACCTCTCCTAATCCTAATAGGACTAGGGGAGGGGGGAGGCGCGCGGCCAGCCCTAGGGCAGCCCCTTTTCTCCTTTTCCACTAAGGCCCAATATGGCCCATATGTTTCCCGGGGGGTTCCGGTAACCTCCTGGTACTTCGGTGAAATCCCGATTTCACCCGGAACACTTCCGATATCCAAATGTAGGCTTCCAATATATCAATCTTTACGTCTCGACCATTTCGAGACTCCTCGTCATGTCCGTGATCACATCCGGGACTCTGAACTACCTTCGGTACATCAACATCATATAAACTCATAACAACTGTCATCGAAACGTTAAGCGTGCGGACCCTACGGGTTAGAGAACAATGTAGACATGAGCGAGACACCTCTTCGGTCAATAACCAATAGCGGGACCTGGATGCCCATATTGGCTCCTACATATTCTACGAAGATCTTTATCGGTCAGACCGCATAACAACATACGTTGTTCCCTTTGTCATCGGTATGTTACTTGCCCGAGATTCGATCGTCGGTATCCAATACCTAGTTCAATCTCGTTACCGGCAAGTCTCTTTACTCGTTCCGTAATACATCATCTAACAACTAACACATTAGTTGTAATGCTTGCAAGGCTTATGTGATGTGCATTACCGAGAGGGCCCAGAGATACCTCTCCGACAATCGGAGTGACAAATCCTAATCTCAAAATACGCCAACCCAACATGTACCTTCGGAGACACCTGTAATGCTCCTTTATAATCACCCAGTTACGTTGTGACGTTTGGTAGCACCCAAAGTGTTCCTCTGGCAAATGGGAGTTGCATAATCTCATAGTCATAGGAACCTGTATAAGTTATGAAGAATAGCAACAGCAACAAACTAAACGATCAGGTGCTATGCTAATGAAATGGGTCATGTCAATCAGATCATTCATCTAATGATGTGACCCCGTCAATCAAATAACAACTCTTTGTTCATGGTTAGGAAACATAACCATCTTTGATTAACAAGCTAGTCAAGTAGAGGCATACTAGTGACACTCTGTTTGTCTATGTATTCACACATGTATTATGTTTCCTGTTAATACAATTCTAGCATGAATAATAAACATTAATCATGAATTAAGGAAATAAATAATAACTTTATTATTGCCTCTAGGGCATATTTCCTTCAGTCTCCCACTTGCACTAGAGTCAATAATCTAGTTCACATCGCCATGTGATTTACCAGCAATAGTTCACATCACCATGTGATTAACACCCATAGTTCACATCGATATGTGACCAACACTCAAAGGATTTACTAGAGTCACTAATCTAGTTCACATCGCTATGTGATTAACACCCAAAGAGTACTAAGGTGTGATCATGTTTTGCTTGTGAGATAATTTTAGTCCACGGGTCTGTCACATTCAGATCCGTAAGTATTTTGCAAATTTCTATGTCAACAATACTCTGCACGGAGCTACTCTAGCTAATTGCTCCCACTTTCAATATGTATCCAGCTTGAGACTTAGAGTCATCTAGATCAGTGTCAAAACTTGCATCGACGTAACCCTTTACGACGAACCTTTTTGTCACGTCCATAATCGAGAAACATATCCTTATTCCACTAAGGATAATTTTGACCGTTGTCTAGTGATCTACTCCTAGATCATTATTGTAATCCCTTGCCAAAATCAGTGTAGGGTATACAATAGATCTGGTACATAGCATGGCATACTTTATAGAACCTATGGCCAAGGCATAGGGAATGACTTTCATTCTCTTTCTATCTTTTGCCGTGGTCGGGTTTTGAGTCTTACTCAATTTCACACCTTGTAACACAGGCAAGAACTCTTTCTTTGACTGTTCCATTTTGAACTACTTCAACATCTTTGTCAAGGTATGTATTCATTGAAAACTTATCAAGCGATTTGATCTATCTCTATAGATCTTGATGCTCAATATGCAAGTAGCTTCACTGAGGTCTTTCTTTGAAAAACTCCTTTCATATACTTGTTTATGCTTTGCAGAATAATTCTACACTATTTTCGATCAACAATATGTCATTTACATATACTTATCAGAAATGTTGTAGTGCTCCCACTCACTTTCTTGTAAATACAGGCTTCACCGCAAGTCTGTATAAAACCATATGCTTTGATCAACTTATCAAAGCGTATATTCCAACTCCGAGATGCTTGCACCAGTCCATAGATGGATCGCTGGAGCTTGCATATTTTGTTAACACCTTTTAGGATTGACAAAACCTTCTGGTTGCATCATATACAACTCTTCTTTAAGAAATCCATTAAGGATTGCAGTTTTGTTATCCATTTGCCAGATTTCAGAAAATGCGGCAATTGCTAACATGATTTGGACAGACTTAAGCATAGATACGAGTGAGAAACTCTCATCATAGTCAACCCCTTGAACTTGTCGAAAACCTTTTGCGACAATTCTAGCTTTGTAGATAGTAACGCTACTATCAGCGTCCGTCTTCCTCTTGAAGATCCATTTATTCTTAATTGCTTGCCGAACATCAGGCAAGTCAATCAAAGTCCATACTTTGTTCTCATACATGGATCCCATCTCAGATTTCATGGCCTCAAACCATTTCGCGGAATCTGGGCTCATCATCGCTTCCTCATAGTTCGTAGGTTCGTCATGGTCAAGTAACATGACTTCTAGAACAGGATTACCGTACCACTCTGGTGCGGATCTCACTCTAGTTTACCTACGAGATTCGGTAGTAACTTGATCTGAAGTTACATGATCATCATCATTAGCTTCCTCACTAATTGGTGTAGTACTCACAAGAACAGATTTCTGTGATGAACTCCTTTCCAATAAGGGAGAAGGTACAATTACCTTATCAAGTTTTCTACTTTCCTCCCACTCACTTCTTTCGAGAGAAACTCCTTTTCTAGAAAGGATCCATTCTTAGCAACGAATGTCTTGCCTTTGGATCTGTGATAGAAGGTGTACCCAACTGACTCTTTTGGGTATCCTATGAAGACATATTTCTCCGATTTGGGTTTGAGCTTATCAGGATGAAACTTTTTCACATAAGCATCACAACCCCAAACTTTAAGAAACGACAACTTTGGTTTCTTGCCAAACCATAGTTCATATTGTGTCGTCTCAACGGACTTTAGATGGTGCCCCTTTTTAACGTGAATGCAGCTGTCTCTAATGCATGATCCCAAAACGATATTGGTAAATCGGTAAGAAACATCATAGATTGTACTATATCCAATAGAGTACAGTTATGACGTTCGGACACACCATTATGATGTGGTGTTCCAGTTGGCATGAGTAGTGAAACTATTTCACATTGTTTAAATGAAGGCCAAACTAGTAACTCAAATATTTTACCTCTGTGATCATATCGTAGAAACTTTTATTTTCTTGTTACGATGATTCTCTACTTCACTCTGAAATTCTTTGAACTTTTCAAACGTCTCAGACTTATGTTTCATCAAGTAGATATACCCATATCTTCTCAAATCATCTGTGAAGGTCAGAAAATAATGATACCTGCTGCAAGCCTTAATATTCATCGGACCACATACATCAGTATGTATGATTTCCAATAAATCTGTTGCTTGCTTCATTGTTCCGGAGAACGGCGTTTTTAGTCATCTTGCCCTTAAGGCATGGATCGCAAGCATCAAGTGATTCATAATCAAGAGATTCCAAAATTCCATCAGCATGGAGTTTCTTCATGCGCTTTACACCAATATGACCTAAACGGCAGTGCCACAAATAAGTTGCACTATCATTATTAACTTCGCATCTTTTGGCTTCAATATTATGAATATGTGTATCACTACGATCGAGATCCAACAAACCATTTTCGTTGGTGTGTATGACCATAGAAGGTTTTATTCATGTAAACAGAACAACAATTGTTCTCTAACTTAAATGAATAACTGTATTGCAATTAACATGATCAAATCATATTCATGCTCAACGCAAACACCAAATAACACTTATTTAGTTTCAACACTAATCCCGAAAGTATAGGGAGTGTGTGATGATGATCATATCAATCTTGGAACCACTTCCAACACACATCGTCACCTTGCCCTTTAACTAGTCTTTGTTCATTCTGCAACTCCCGTTTCGAGTTACTAATCTTAGCAACTGAACTAATACCAAATACTGAGGGGTTGCTATGAACACTAGTAAAGTACACATCAATAACATGTATATCAAATATACTTATGTTCACTTTGCCATCCTTCTTATCCACCAATCACTTGGGGTAGTTCCGTTTCCAGTGACCAGTCCCTTTGCAGTAGAAGCACTTAGTCTCAGGCTTAGGACCAGACTTGGGCTTTTTCACTTGAGCAGCAACTTGCTTGCCGTTCTTCTTGAAGTTCCCCTTCTTTCCCTTTGCCCTTTTCTTGAAACTAGTGATCTTGTCAACCATCAACACTTGATGTTTTTCTTTGATTTCTACCTTCGCCGATTTTAGCATCGCAAAGAGCTTGGGAATATTTTCCGTTATCCCTTGCATATTATAGTTCATCACGAAGTTCTACTAACTTGGTGATGGTGACTAGAGAATTCTGTCAATCACTATCTTATCTGGAAGATTAACTCCCACTTGATTCAAGCGATTGTAGTACCTAGACAATCTGAGCACATGCTCACTAGTTGAGCGATTCTCCTCCATCTTTTAGCTATAGAACTTGTTGGAGACTTCATATCTCTCAACTCGGGTATTTGCTTGAAATATTAACTTCAACTCCTGCAACATCTCATATGGTCCATGACGTTCAAAACGTCTTTGAAGTCCCGATTCTAAGCCGTTAAGCATGGTGCACTAAACTATTAAGTAGTCATCATATTGAGCTAGCAAAACGTTCATAACGTCTGCATGTGCTCCTGCAATAGGTCCGTCACCTAGCGGTGCATCAAGGACATAATTCTTCTGTGCAGCAATGAGGATAAACCTCAGATTACGGATCCAATCCGCATCATTGCTACTAACATCTTTCAACACAATTTTCTCTAGGAACATATCAAAATAAACATAGGGAAGCAACAACGCGAGCTATTGATCTACAACATAGATATGCTAATACTACCAGGACTAAGTTCATGATAAATTTAAGTTCAATTAATCATATTACTTAAGAACTCCCACTTAGAAAAACATCCCTCCAATTCTCTAAGTGATTACGTGATCCATATCAACTACACCATGACCGATCATCACGTGAGATGGAGTAGTTTCAATGGTGAACATCATTATGTTGATCATATCTACTATATGATTCACGCTCGACCTTTCGGTCTCCATGTTCCGAGGTCATATCTTATATGCATAGCTCGTCAAGTATAACCTGAGTATTCCGCGTGTGCAACTATTTTGCACCCGTTGTATTTGAACGTAGAGCCTATCACACCCGATCATCACGTGGTGTCTCAGCACGAAGAACTTTCGCAACGGTGCATACTCAGGGAGAACACTTCTTGATAATTAGTGAGAGATCATCTTATAATGCTACCGTCAATCAAAGCAAGATAAGATGCATAAAAGATAAACATCACATGCAATCAATATAAGTGATATGATATGGCCATCATCATCTTGTGCTTGTGATCTCCATCTCTGCAGCACCGTCATGATCACCATCGTCACCGGCGCGACACTTGATCTCCATCGTAGCATCGTTGTCGTCTCGCCAATCTTATGCTTCTACGACTATTGCTACCGCTTAGTGATAAAGTAAAGCATTACAGGGCGATTGCATTGCATACAATAAAGCGACAACCATACGGCTCCTGCCGGTTGCCGATAACTCGGTTACAAAACATGATCATCTCATACAATAAAATTTAGCATCATGTCTTGACCATATCACATCACAACATGCCCTGCAAAAACAAGTTAGACGTCCTCTACTTTGTTGTTGCAAGTTTTACGTGGCTGCTACGGGCTTTTAAACAAGAACTCATCTTACCTACGCATCAAAACCACAACGATAGTTTGTCAAATAGACTCCGTTTTAACCTTCTCAAGGACCGGGCGTAGCCACACTCGGTTCAACTAAAGTTGGAGAGACAGTCTTCCGCAAGCCATCTATGTGCAAAGCACGTCGAGGGAACCGGTCTCGCGTAAGCGTACGCGTAAGGTTGGTTCGGATCGTCTCGTCCAACAATACCGCTGAACCAAAGTATGACATGCTGGTAGGCAGTATGACTTGTATCGTCCACAACTCACTTGTGTTCTACTCGTGCAAATAACATCAAACCATAAAAACCTAGGCTCGGATGCCACTGTTGGGGAACGTAGTAATTTCAAAAAAAATTCCTACGTACACGCAAGATCATGGTGATGCATAGCAACGAGAGGGGAGAGTGTTGTCTACGTACCCTCGTAGACCGAAAGCGGAAGCGTTATATCAACGCGGTTGATGTAGTCGTACTTCTTCACGATCCAACCGATCTAAGCACCGAACGTACGGCACCTCCGAGTTCTGCACACGTTCAGCTCGATGACGTCCCTCGAACTCCGATCCAGCCGAGTGTCGAGGGAGAGTCCTGTCAGCACGACGGCGTGGTGACGATGATGATGTTCCACCGACGCAGGGCTTCGCCTAAGCACCGCTACGATATATTCGAGGTGTAATCTGGTGGAGGGGGGCACCGCACACGGCTAAGGAACGATCTCAATGATCAACTTGTGTGTCTTTGGGGTGCTCCCTGTCTCCGTATATAAAGGAGCCAAGGGGGAGGGGCTGGCTGGCCAAGCCTGGTGCGCCAGGAGAGTCCTACTCCCTCCGGGAGTAGGATTCCCCCCCCCCCAATCCTAGTTGGACTAGGATTCCTCAAGGGGAAAGAGGGAGAGAGGGGGCCGGCCACCTCTCCTAATACTAATAGGACTAGGGGAGGGGGGAGGCGCGCGGCCAGCCCTAGGGCAGCCCCTTTTCTCCTTTTCCACTAAGGCCCAATATGGCCCATATGTTTCCCGGGGGGTTCCGGTAACCTCTTGGTACTCCGGTGAAATCCCGATTTCACCCGGAACACTTCCGATATCCAAATGTAGGCTTCCAATATATCAATCTTTACGTCTCGACCATTTCAAGACTCCTCGTCATGTCCGTGATCACATCCGAGACTCCGAACTACCTTCGGTACATCAACATCATATAAACTCATAACAACTATCATCGAAACGTTAAGCGTGCGGACCCTACGGGTTAGAGAACAATGTAGACATGACCGAGACACCTCTCCGGTCAATAACCAATAGCGGGACCTGGATTCCCATATTGGCTCCTACATATTCTACGAAGATCTTTATCGGTCAGACCGCATAACAACATACGTTGTTCCCTTTGTCATCGGTATGTTACTTGCCCGAGATTCGATCGTCGGTATCCAATACCTAGTTCAATCTCGTTACCGGCAAGTCTCTTTACTCGTTCCGTAATACATCATCTAACAACTAACACATTAGTTGTAATGCTTGCAAGGCTTATGTGATGTGCATTACCGAGAGGGCCCAGAGATACCTCTCCGACAATCGGAGTGACAAATCCTAATCTCGAAATACGCTAACCCAACATGTACCTTCGGAGACACCTGTAATGCTCCTTTATAATCACCCAGTTACGTTGTGACGTTTGGTAGCACCCAAAGTGTTCCTCTGGCAAATGGGAGTTGCATAATCTCATAGTCATAGGAACCTGTATAAGTTATGAAGAATAGCAACAGGAACAAACTAAACGATCAGGTGCTATGCTAATGAAATGGGTCATGTCAATCAGATCATTCAACTAATGATGTGACCCCGTCAATCAAATAACAACTCTTTGTTCATGGTTAGGAAACATAACCATCTTTGATTAACGAGCTAGTCAAGTAGAGGCATACTAGTGACACTCTGTTTGTTTATGTATTCACACATGTATTATGTTTCCGGATAATACAATTCTAGCATGAATAATAAACATTTATCATGATATATAAGGAAATAAATAATAACTTTATTATTGCCTCTAGGGCATATTTCCTTCAACTGCCATCACTCCCTCCAATTGAAATGGCTGATAAACAAGAAAAGTAATTGAATGTACAGATATTGTAAGATAGACAGGTGCAATGGATAGTAGGGAAGAAAACAGGGCATGAAATAATTCACATTTATGTTGTCTAAGAAAACAGAATAGCAGGACATAATTTCACATATATGATGGCAATGGATAGTAGGGAAGAAAACAGGGCATGAAATAATTCACATTTATGTTGTCTAAGAAAACAGAATAGCAGGACATAATTTCACATATATGATGGCTAATTAAACAGGATAGCATGACACAATTTCACATGTATGATGGATAACTAAACAGGATAGAATGACATACTTCAAAATATGATGACTATGTAAACAGGATGACATGATATAACTATACGATGTGTCCATTAAAGTGGTTGGCATGCCATAAATCACAAACATGTCGTCGATGGAAACATGATGGCATGATATAATTCACGGATAGAATGATATAATTTAAATATGATGACTATGTAAACATGATGAGATGATATAACCATATTATGTCTTTAGAAAATGGGTTGGCATGCCATAATTCAGATACATGCTGTCTATGTAAACATCATAGCATGACATAATTCAAATATATGATTTATATACTAAGGAAGTGAGCAGAGGGCAATCGCATATATGATGTGTCAACTAAGGAGATGGCATTCAATATTGTGTATATGATGTAAAAACTATGCATTGCAATACAGCATATGCATTATATGAGTAATATAACCCTGCCAAGTTTGAGCATACACCTCAGGGGGATAATAGGACTGGTCATCTGCCTCTGAATCCTCCTCTGAAGAGCTATCTGTAACCAGCAAGATATCTGCTTCAGCAGGTAGCATTGTCTGCTCTGAAGACCTTGTTTTCACTCTAGATTTCTCCATCACCAATTCAAATGGCTGATGCACAGGAAGAGCAGTTGAGTATACAAACATTGTCGACAAAAGCAATGAGAAATACAAAAAAAGTATGACATGATATAATTCACATATATGACGCTTGCCTAAACAGCATGGCATTGCATAACTCACATACATAATGCCTTGCAACAAGATAACATTGCATAATTCACATATATAATGTCTTGCAACAAGATGGCATTGCATAATTCACATATATTGTAATTAGACACTAAACAGGTGGCATTCACACAAAGCATGTCTAAACTAAGCAAATGACATAGCAATGCAAGATACCATACGCACGATATGGGCAACATAACCCTGCCAAGTTAGGGCATGCACCTCGGGGGGAAATATGACTGGTCATCTGTCTCTGAATCCTCCTCTGAGGAGCTATCGGTAACCAGCAAGACATGCGCTTCGTCAGATAGAATTGTCTGCTCTGAAGACCTTGTTTCCACTCCAGATTTTCCCATGACCGTGCCAAATGGCTGATGCACAGGAAGAGTAATTGAATGTACTAAAATTGTTGACAAATTTAACGCGTAATAAAAAAATGATGGCATGATATAATTCACATATAAGATGACTGGCTAACCAGGGTGGCTTGCAAAATTCACATATATGATGCCTGGCTAGACAAGATGGCATTGCATGATTCACATATACGATAAAGAAATTAAACAGATGGCATTGACACAAAGCATGTCTAAACTAAGGAGATGACATCTTTAATGTATACAGTAAGCAATGCAAGGCACCATATGCATGATATTACCAACACCAGGATGCGAAGTTAGAGCGAAGACCTCATGGGGTAAATAGGAGTGGTCTTCTCCTTCAGAATCCCCCTCATAACAGTTATCTTCCTCTTGATTACGATCCGAAATGGGTGGAGGGGGGCTGCCTTTGCGCCCACAATGGAACGACGTTTGCATGAAATTTTATTGCCACGCAAGGCTCGTCTCTTTTTCTCTACATGATCAGTTCCATTGTGTACAATAACTGGCATGCATAGGAATAAAACATAGTGAGATTATGTAAGGAGTGCATGCACAAATCCAGAGTGATGGTAGCAAACTGTGGATAGACCCAAAACCAATGATAACGGGCAGATAATAGCTTTAGTTAAAAAATACAGATAATGGCTCCTTAAATGTTTGTTTGCGCCCAACATGAAACTCATAGTAGACACTGGAGATTAACCAGATAGTAAACAGATAGTACTGATTGCTGCCCCAATATGTACCCCACAACCATTTAAAAACTCAAGTTTCAGCATTAGTTTGGAACTGACTCGGAGTCTAATAGGTGAACACGACGATAATGTAGCATGTCATCATATTAAGCGACGTATAACGTAAGCAGACACAGAAGAGTGCAACCTCTCTTGCGGACCCGTGTAGTCCTCAAGGTCATCTGCTCAGTTGATGATGGTAATGCAGTTTCCGTGGCTGCCGGCGGCGGGGAAGAAGATCTGAGGCGGCGAAAGACAGTCTGGAGAGCGGATCCCTGCTGTGGTGAACCCTTCCGTCGTTGGAGCAGCTGAGCTGGGGTGGAACACAGCGCCGCAGGAGCAGGACAAACCACACAAGGTTTTCTTTGACACATATCTGTAACAGAAGTAATTGAGTAAGGGCTTGTTTGAATTTGAGGATTCTAACAATGCAGGGATAGGAAATAGACAGGAATAGGATAGGAATGCACGTGCCACCCCGCCCGCCCCGAAAACACTCCCCACCGCCGGTCCGCCGCCGTCCCGGCCATCCCTCTAGGCCACCCCGTGCCGAGATTTTTCTCCGGCGATCCCCACGCCACCGCCCCGCCAATGCCCCGCCACCGCCGGCGACCACCGCCCCCATCCTGAACCCTAAGATAGATAGTGGGGTATCTCTCTGGCGAGCCCCCCTCCCCGCTGTGGCTGGTTCTTCCTTCACCCTGGTGAGCCCCCCCACCACCTGAAAATCGACTGACCCAAAAGTCGATTAAGTCGACTGAAGTGTAGCTAAATCGGAGCAGCATCGCAAGCAAGAGCAAGAGCGAGAGCAGCAACACGAGCAAGAGCAATAGCAAGAGCAGGCCAGGCAGGGGACCGAGAGCAAGAGCAGAGCAGCAGTGCGAGCGAGAGCTAAAGCAGCAGCAGGTCCTACTGATGTGGACGTCGCCGCCGAGGGAGCGACGCCATGGAGGAAGTGGCCGGCGACGCCGCCGTGGATGGAGCCGCGCCGTGTCGGCTCGGGACCGAGCGCCGGAAGCACTGTGAGATCGAATCAAGAAGAAAATGCGGTGATTAGTGTACAACCTCTTTGGTGGCGCCAATTAGGCCGCAGCTTCATCCGAGGAAACGGTGATGATGATGCTCTTCCGGTGGTGCAGGTGAAGACGGCGGTGTGGGAATGGAGGTGGCGCGAAAGACGAGGGGAACGTCGGGGCAACTCCTTGGAGGTGGAGGACGGGGTGGCTGAACCGGCGGGACGATGAGATCAACGACGGATCCTCATCCGGTATGGTGGATGAGGGACATCGAGGTGTTGCTGTGGACGACGTCGCCGGGGAAGAGGCTCCGGCTGGGTGGCGGGCGGAGCAGGGTGTGGGGTTTCGTCGCGGGTTTTCGCGGCCTCGGTGTATGAATGGGTGGGCGGATGGGATGGCAGTGGGGAACCATGGCTTAGAGACGCGCTTGTCCGAAATGTGGGGTAACTTACGAAAGTACCCCCACCGATTTGAGGCGGTTCTTTCGGTTCAGGGGTACCACGGGCATTTCGCGTGTTTGGATTTCACAGGAGGTGGGAGTTTTCGCGCGCGTTGTAATTTTGGAATAGCAAGGCGCGGGTTGAGATGGAGGGAGTTGTCGGAGCACAACGAGACAAAGATATATCTTAAATATTTTGGGCTAACACGCGGGTTGAAGAGGCGGGAGTTTCGCAGCACGATAGACAGAGACGCTAGCTTGAATTTTTGGCATAACAAGGCGCGACTTGAAATTTCGGAAGAACAAGCTTAACGTGTACCCAAAAAAAGACAATTTGCACCTCAACACGCACAACACACACACAAACACCATTTATACTAGAGTAAGGTACACGTGCATTGCACGCATGAGATTTGGCAACCAAGTTATGAATAAATACCACATTATAGCATGCAAGCTTTGATTCATATATGCATGATGTAGATGTTCGTTTAATTCTTATAGTTCATTTCATTCAAAATCATCTAGTTTTTATAAGAAAGCTAATCTATTTTAAGATTCATGGAATTGTGCGTCGTAAGACATAAAGTAAAAACAAATAATGGCAAATCATGTAGAAGAACATTTGGGCAATTTTGATATGGAAGATTCTAGAACAAATAAGAAGTGCTTGCGTTTTGATGTTTGTGCATTATGCTTAAGTTCAACCATGGAGTCTTCTAGATTATACATGTGGCGAAATCTGGTGGAATCTAGATGATATCCAACGGCCAGTAGTGCTCAAATTTGCCATCTTTGGACCATTGGATTTGCCTCATCCAATGACCATCTTTCAAAATTAAAGTTACCCGCACACAATATAAAAAAATATAATATATATATATATATATATATATATATAGGGGTATAGATGTAGATATGTGATGCAAAAGCCGCCCATCATCTCCAATTAGAATAGTGTGTCCATGCACGGATGCGACGTGGCCAAATGATGTCTGCCATCGGTATCTCAAATTCAAATCAGTCTGACCTTGTTCAATGTGTATACATTATAACATGCTCGTTTCCAAACCACACCGCGCGGATCTCCGTTATATTCATGCATCCATGGGTTTCAAACATCAGGATCTCTTATTCAAATATTTGAATTCAACTTTACATTGATTGTGACCTCACCTATTCAGCTATTCTTTTACACCCACACAGTAGTATTCTCTTTATAATTGTACCACTAACTTTCTCTCGTGCACGCATGCACACACACTACCAGTCGTCATTATCCATCGCACACATGCAACCTTTTTCTACAGGTCGGTCTCCCATGAAGGCACACACCAACACACATCCCCCTCTCCATCATATTGGGCATTCTTTATCTCTCACGCGTGCATGCGCAACGATCGATGTTCCTCTATGTATGTGTGTATATAGCTAGGTCTTTCATAGTTTTCCACACAAATCGATCAATCGATATATCCAGTGAGGTCTCACCCTCTTTCCCATGTCCACATCGATCAATCTATATCTCTCTATATAGGATTAACATATATAGCTAATACACCCACATTAATTATGTATCCAACGTCCCCCTCTCATCATCCATGCCTTCCTCTTCATCTCTCAGACGCATCCACAATGGCGAAGACAGGGGGCAGTAAGGGCCCTGCCCCTCCCCCCTAACATCACTATATATCAAGGCTAATATGAATGTGATCATTAGACAATTGCTGCTAAAAATGGTTTAAGTTCATGAATTGACCCTCCTCGTAAAGGATTAGCAATCCTTGGCCCCCTAGCTCATTTATTTTTCATGGCTCCGCCACTGCGCGCATCAGCGCACGTGTTCACCCCCCCTCTCTAAATATAGATCTCCACTTGTGCATTCCTTCATAGTCTCCCTCCACTCGGCCCCTCGCACCATCTTCTAGCCCACCCACCGGATTTTGCCACATGTACAATCTAGCAGACTCCATGGTTGAACTTAAGCATAATGCACAAACCTCAAAACAACAGTGGTTCTCTTTTGTTCTAGATTCTTCCGTATCATAACTGCCCAAACTTTTTTTCTAGTTGAATTGCCATTATTTGTTTTTACTTTATGCTTTACAACGCACAATTCCAAGAATCATAAAATATATTAAGGGCTTCTTTGATTCAAAGGATTCTCAAAGGAATTTTGGAGGATTCTAATCATTAGGAATTTTTCCTATCTTGGTTGTTTGATTCGTAGGATTGTAAACCATAGGAATTTTTCCATATGATTCATTTGCTCTAGATTTCATAGGAAACATCCCATCCACTCAAACCTCTTTGAAAGAATTCTCCGTTTTTTCTATGCACAATCAAACACTCGTACAATCCTGTAGGATTCAAGACGACATTCCACTATAATCCCATGTTTTTCCTATTCCCGCGTTCTTAGCTTTTTTATAAAAACTAATTGATTTTGAATGAGATGAACTATAAGAATTAAACGAAGGGCTACATCAGGCATATATGACTCAGAGCTTACATGCTATAGTGTGGTATTTATTCATAATTTGGTTACAAAATCTGATGCATGCAATGCACGTGTACCTTACTAGTATTTCGAGTTTGTGCAAAACACGTAAACTAGAATACCAATGGCACGCTACACAGTGTCTCTCTTACAGTTCATGAAGCCACGTGGCACATGTGTAGGCGTTGTCGCGACCTCCTTGTGTGGATTGATCACAGTGACGTGCTGCCGGTTCCAGAAGAATGTACTCGTCCTCCCTGAGCCATACTGGCGGTACATGCACGAAGCGAAGATGTGCACGCATGCCATGCACGCACTCATTCCTCGCATGCACACGCGGGTACACGGGCGGACGCAATTTTGTACCAAGATCCACCCCATGTGATAATTTGACGCGTGTAAAGTCGTTCACTTCATTGATGGTCGATTAATACAACACATGCAAATTGAGTGGACGTGAGGGCGGAAGAAAGACATTATTACTCCACTGCGCGCATGCGAGTAGTTAAATCGTGGGTTGCTAGTAGTACTTCCATTGGTCTCCTTCGTATTTTGTGCCAATTTTTGACAGTAACATACTCCCTCCGTTTCTTTTTACTTTGCATATAAGATTTGGTCAAAGTCAAACTACACAAAGTTTGACCAATTTTATATAAAAAATACGAACATCTACAATACTAAAACTATATAGTATAAAAATACGTTTAATGGTGCATCTGATAATATTGATTTCATATTGTGAATGATTATATTTTTTAATATAATGTTAGTCAAATTCTACAAAGCTTGACTTTGACCAAACCTTATATGCGGACTAAAAAGAAACGGAGGGAGTACTCAATATTTACGCATTTGAGCAGTGTAGTACTTGAAATTTATGTTCCGCTAAACTCATCGGGAGCCGTTTCGGGCCTCGAAACCAAAACCATCAATTAATCTTTACCTTGTTCCCATCACATTCGAAAGCCTGCTCACACCTACTAGTAGTACGTACCAAACCTGAATGTGTTCCCACTATGCAGGTATTAGTACTAGTGCTGCAACCAAGGCTGCAAAAAAAAAGAGGGCTTGCCGCCACGCAGAGACCTCGAAAGATCTCTCACGGGCAAGCGATGAATCCCAGGAGCGCCCTAGCCGCGGAGGCGAACATGCCGAGCCGGCGGAGCTGGATTCAGTATCCCTCGACGGCATGCCCGATCAGCTCAATAAGAAGAAGGAGTTCATCCAAGGCTTGATGGAGTTGCTGAAGGAGAGCCTCGACGACATGCCCGCTGAGCTCAGTCAGCAGGGGGATTTGACCGCCGGCTTGGTGATGCTGCTGAAGAAGAGCATTGCCTCGGAGAAGAAGGCGACCGGCGAAACCCTGCAACTTCATGAGGACAATGCGAAGCTCTGCCACGAGATCGACCTGTTGAAGGAGAAGAGCGCCGGCTGGAAGAAGCTGCATGAGAATAGTAGTTCCTCGATGAAGATGCTGCAGGCTCTCGCCATGGAACAAAAGGAAGAGTTGGGGAAGCTCCGCATCGAGCACCCGAGTGCTGTCAAGGTACGTAATATGGCCGTGGAACAGATGATGAAGGCTCGCGTCGAGAAATGCCGCGTCATGGACACAATGATGAAGATGGCGGAGGAGACGCGCAAGGAGATGGAGGTCGTGCAGGCGATGAAGAAGCCGTTACGACTCCGCGGCGAATTAGATCATTTGGGGTGATAATCTTCCTTCTTCTTTTGCTCCTGTGTTTCATCTTTTGCTTCGGGTGTTTCGCCGCACGTGTCACGTTCTCTGCGAGGCATGAATAGAACAATGTTTTTTTTGAGGGAATGAGTAGAACAATGCTAACAATGAGATTACTAGCAAATTAGATCATTTTTATCGCCATATGGCACTGGGCTGCCGTGTTTCGTGCTCCTCCGTCGCAGTACTACTCCAGTGGAAAACTTGAGTATACCGCACGGTTCTTTGCTCCTCCTCGATCAGGTCGTCAGCGCATTTATACGAGCAGTCAAATCACAAGGCCCCACCTTCCAGCAGTAATGAGCCGTCAAATCACAAAGGCCCCCGCGTCTCGTGAAACCGACCAATCTAGACTGCCCCGCCCTCTAGCCTTTTAAAAAATGTATACTTTTGTACAGCAGTAGTATCGATGGATTGCGCCATGGAGCAAAACGTGAAATTAAAAAAGGTGGTACATATAGAGAGAGCTCGTCGCCAAATTATGCATATAGTACTATTAAAAAGGCTCGTCACAATAATGGTGTCCAGCACAACCCACCCCTCAAATAAAACTAAGAGGGTGCTTGGATACGTTTTAGTCCCATGACTAAAAGTAGTGGGACTAAAACATGCTAGCCTCACCCATGCTTGGATCCAAATACTAAAAAGGCTAAAATCAAGTTAATGAGCATTTATTATCCTCCAAACCCTCCAATCCAGAACTCGCCTGTGTTAAAGGAGAGGAGTTAAATGAGTAGAGAGAGGACTAATCCACATTTTAGTAGGGGTACCCCTGACTAAAAAAATTTAGTCTCAAGACTAGTTTTAACCCCTCTTTAGTCAGGGGTGCTTGGAACTTTAGCCTCTTAAAGAGACTATTTTTAGTCAGACTAAAATAAGTCCCTTGGATCCAAGCACCCTCTAAGCATCGTGGAATTCTTTGACAAAACTAAGCACCCTGAAATTCTTTGACAACTAAACTGCTGGCTATATGATGTTGGCCATATATATTGTACGTGTAATGTGAAGAAACGAGTGGTAGTACTATACCAACTAAAAGATGAAATGTAAGAAATACTAGTGTGTACGTACTGAAGAGTTAAAGTAACGAGAAGAATCATAACATAGTTCTGCTGGGGGCTCAGCACAACACACCCCTCAAATTAAATTAAGCACACCTGAAATTAATCTTTGCAACTGTTCCGGTAGACACTGCATTAGAACCACCATGAGTAATGACACTGCCACCTTACTCGGAGTCCTCGTCCACGTCCTCGACTTCGTCCTTGTCCCTCTTCCTCTTGGCTGACACTTCTTTGCTTGAACCGCACACTTGGCTGTTGCTCTTCATCCAACCCTTGTAGATATTGAAGCAAAGGTAGCCATCCATTGCAGCGTACTGGATGTGGTCTATATCTATTACATTCCGCTGCCATGCATGACGATGAAATGTATATGGAGGTTTCACCAGTTTACCGTACGAAGGATGAACCATGGCTCCTACCAGGGTCAGCATTGAAGGCTGACGAGAGGGCGCCAGCCGATTCTTCTAGAGGTCGAAGGGGTCGCCTACAACGAGGCCTATCCGACCCAGGATTTCTTTGTCGTTACCAAAGTCTACAGTAACGAATTTGACTAGGTTGCTCCTGAGGAAGTCCTTAAAATCCTGGCACTCAACGTCGGCATGGCATATGTGGTAGACCAAGCATAATTCATGCACGCAAACCTGGATCACGTCGGGCTTCTTCCTCTCTTCGTCCTTTAGATCCTTCTCTCATCCCAGGACTGTGGTGTACTCAACATCTAGCCCAACGACACACTCATCATCTGAGTTTTCGAACATGCGTCTGAAGCGAGAAAGGCATCCTTTCACCGTCGCAGAAGAACGGGTGTAGATGACGTCGAACTCATCCCCGGTGATGGTTCTAACCTTGTACTCACCGCCGATCATGGAGATTTGGGACGCCATGGATTTGGGAGGAGGGTTAGGATTAGTTGAACTGCCGTAATGTGAATGGACGGGACGACTAGGAGCAAACCGCCGTAGTATTGAAGGACGTGCGGGGACGAGTAGGAGCGAACTGCCAGCGTGCGAACGACATGGTAGTGACTTTCCATTCTCCCATGATACGGGCTTCCGAGAGCCCTTGGATCTGAGATCGAACAGTTGCATGGCGTGATTCTAGACCTATGGGTGAATATCCTATCCTGGAGGGTTATTCTGCAAATTTTCAGCAACTTAGCATGCGACCGTTTAATCTCGGATCCAAGGCTGCCAGCAGCCCGTATCATGGTCGCGCCTACCACGACCGTCGCGTCGCTCGCCCGGTCGCGCCCTTGGAGATTTAACATGGTGCGTTAGGCTATCTGATGCTGGCATGTCATACATAGTCATCACTTAGTCACTCATACTACAACAAGGTTGGCTATAGGTGCATTTTTCGTTACTCCTCTCTATCTCTTTCTTCGTTCTCACGAAAGAAACGGTGCTAGTAAGTGCATGTATTTATTGCATTTGCCAAGGAGTGACCTCTTCCAATGAAATGGTGTTGCTAAGTTTGCTTCACTTAATTAGCTATAGACTCAAAATTATCTTTTCACCTAGGTACACGCGCTTAGCACCGTTTCTTCCTTGGGTCACCAAACTAGTCTCTCTCTTCTTGATTAACTTGCCACATCAGACTTTATGCCTATGTGGCAAGCTTAAGCACCTGTAGGAGCAAGCAAAAGTAACTACAATAGTGCGCTTTACATGGCATTTTTGCATATGTGGAGGAAAGAGAGGCAAGGAAAAAGTGGAGAAGTGGGCTCTCATGCAAGAGCTAGCCTCTACTACATGGTGGAGCATTGGGAGAGGCACCTGTATGGAGGTGGTCAGGAATCTGGGAGACTCACGCCGGTCGTAGCGCCGCAGTTAAAATGATAATGGCAAGTCAAATCACGGGGCCCCACCTGTCCAGCAGTAACTCGCTGTCAAATCACACAGCCCTACGTTTGCAGCAGCCTACTCCCTCGTCTTCTCGCGTCTCTGTCGAACCGACTAGGCGGAACTGCCCCGCCGCCTACCGTGCAGGAAAAGCCCCGCCCTCGACTTTTAAATAGTATACAGTATACTAATTTTGTATCCATGGACTGCGCCCGCGCCATGGAGCAAAGCGTCTAGAAAACGGAGGAGAGACGGTGGTCTTGCAATAGAGAAGAGGGAGAGGCGAGACGGTGGTTTTGGAATGGAGATGATGGAGAGGAGAGGAGGTGGTTTTGCAATGGAGAAGAGGGAGAGGAGCGTGCGGCAGCGATTTAGGATTGGACGAGAGGGCCGGCGCGCTCTGACTGGATCAAAATAAAAATCAATTTACCCTTCAATTAAGAAAGCGACCCCACATTAACTAGTCTCCCTTTTATTCTGGGTCATAATTGACCATGATTTTCGCACATAAAATATATGTTATACGTTGTATACAAGGCCACTATCAAAATTACAATTTGCAACTATACAAGGCCACTAACATTAATCGAGGCAAAATTGATGGCGGTTGCCTCGTACTAGCACTCGAGGACATTAATATCCCTTGTGTGCATGCGGGAGTGAGAAGGTTAGCTTGATTCCCAACATTAATCAACCAATGAGGAGTAAGAGGGTTGGCTTGTTGTGCTTGGGAGAGAAAAACCACATTAATTAACACGCCAATCAAGGTGACAAGCTAGCTTGCAACATTGACTTAAACATAGCATTGATTTTTACCTTGGTACCTGTAATATGAGTTTGTGGCCTTGTATAAAAAATGGAGGGAGTATAATTTGAAAGTACATTCAGATACGAACCAAACGGTACAATTTTTGGTGACATGC
This sequence comes from Aegilops umbellulata, assembly GCA_032464435.1. Taxonomy (NCBI): domain Eukaryota; kingdom Viridiplantae; phylum Streptophyta; class Magnoliopsida; order Poales; family Poaceae; genus Aegilops; species Aegilops umbellulata. Next base: position 297,777,266 of record CP136060.1, read on the forward strand.
ATTCACATTTTGCTTGTCAAATACAGTACATGGTCAAACTTTGACCCAAAATACGCGAAACAACAAAAAAATACTTCCAAGACCAGCGCCGCTCTTCCGCTCTTCTCCTCTTGAACCACCGCCGCTCCTCTCCTGTTCCAATCCAAATGCAGCGCCCCTCCTCTCCTCTTCCATTTCAAAACCACCGCCCCTCCTCTCCTGTTCCAGTCCAAAACCAGCATCGCTCCTCTCCCGTTCTAATCCAAAACCAGCGCTGCTCCTCTCCTCTTCCATTCAAAAACCACCGCCAGCGAGTGAAGGTGCTGTGGAGAAGTAGATCAATGGAGGAGTACAACCGATACGTGAGGATCGCAGACGGCGACCCTGTGAAGCTAGCTAGGATGTTGGAGATAGAGTCTTGGTTTGACAACAAGGACCAACTAGCGGCGACGGCGACATCCATGGCCAAATATCTGCAACAGAGCGAAAAGGCAGCGATACTCCCGGAGGGAGTCGCGCCAGAGTACATAGAGCTGCTCCTCTGGGCCATGGAGCAAACAGATTCACCGAATCCGATCGTGAGGGAGCGGTGGTGGGAGTATCGATCCCAGATGGAGCATCCACCAGAGATTGAAGGATCAAGCATCTACAGGGTGCCGTTTGTGAGGGTGTCCTGCCAGAGCGAGCCGGTGGAGTCTTCGTCAACCAAACCCAACTGCAAGAGGAGAAAAGCAGTTGGCCCGACGACGCTTCCCCGCCATCGTCTCCCTCGCCGTTCACATCGTCTCACGGGGCGGCTGTCTGCCGCCGAGGAATAGGAGGGGCTGCCCCCCAGCCTTATAGTCGGCCAGGTTGTGAATTATCAGGAGGAGCTTAGGGTTGTCAGTATTTGCAGGTTGTGAATTGTGTTTTGTGTTGTGTATTTTGAGAGTACTTTCAGATATGAATGTCTTTTGAATTTCAGATTTGCAGTATTGAGCATATGAAGTATTTTATGAATTCTAGAGATCTATTTTTAGCACTTAAAAATATAGTTTCATAGGAGTATAAAAGTGCAGACAATGTGATTCTCAGAGAAGAAACTGCAAGTTTCAGTTTCAGATAAGAAACTGCAACTTCAGTTTCAGATAAGAAACTGCAACTTTCAGAGGTAGAGCATTTATATTAACACAGCCTTTTCAAACAGGGTTAACATCATGTTGGAAGTTTTATTCATGGTCGAAAATGGAACTACCAGCCAGTTAACATCATGCTGATCAACATTCATGCATAGCACATCTTCATATGATGCACAGTCAAAATGCCCACACAATGTCGAGTGTGCGAAACACAGAGAAAACGAGGGACGAAGTTTTGGCAAGTGTTGGACGTGGTTTTGGGCTGCCCCGTCTAGGCGTTCATTTTTAACATGCGCAACCGACGACCTCGGATGGGAGGTCCATAGGCCTGTTTGTATTTTCTTAGGGCCGTCATGTATCGACCGGCCTATGGACCTCCCATCCAAGGTTTTATTTTTGGCAACCCAATTTATGTATTTTTTTGAAGAAAATGCAGAGGTATGTTCTATTTTTCTATATAAGAATAGGAACGCCAGGTCCAACTTATGTTTCCCTTCTAACTATATTATATATATTTAAATTATTTTATATGTTGACTGTTTAGTTCACATACTCCCTCCTTTTCGGTTGATAGGGCTTATCTCAAAATTTTAGTTTTTCAATTTTATAAGGCTCAATTTGGTTGTTTTCCATCACATGTTCAGATTCCAAGGTGCATTAAATCATTGCATGCAAGTATTAAGAGAAAATTGACCAATGCATGTACTTTATGCATGCATGCATTGCAATTTATGCATTGATGAACATAATTTTTTGAGGAAAGCAAGTGCATTAATTAGGTGCTTTTGCAAACTACAAAAAGTATTCCACCATTCATCATCTACATTGGTTGGTGAGATTTTTGAATTGAGCCCTATAAACCGAAAAGGAGGGAGTAATTGGCAAATAGATCTCGCCGCCACCCCCTGCCTCCTGACTCCGGGCGCGCCTCCCCCCTCAGCAAGTCCGCTCGCGCGCCCCATGGAGTCGCCGGCCATATCCACGGGGAATGGCTGGAAGACAGGCAGATGTACAAGATGCATCTCCCACGTGTCTACAAAGCCTTCCTGCGGATGCTCCAGTCGCTCGACTCCGTCACGCCGGCGGTGCTGCGGGAGACTCGAGGGAGGAGATGGAGGGAACGGGCGATGCGGATCCGCGACGACGCTCTCTCCTGGACCCAGTGCACGTGCGAATGGAGGGAAGCAGAGGAGGAAGCTGCGAGGGAGGAAGCCGAGGAGGGACCGAATCCGTTCTCTCACTCGCGTAGGTATGCTCTGATGTGCAAGGATCATGTGGATTGGGAGCTGCTGAATCTAGCCCTGCGGATCTACTTCGACGCAGATTTCTCGGAGAAGCACAAGATGCCCCACCCCAGTGAGCTGCCGATTGCGTTTGTTCGATGGGCGAAAGGAGAAGTGAATTCAGGAGATCCACGCCGTGCTGTGAGATAGGAATGCTTGACTGGACTCCTGCCCACCAGCACGCCACCGGAGCCGGAGCAGGTGGATCCCCTACCTTACCTCTCCTCCAAACCTGTAGAAGATTGAAATTAGGCTTGCAATCTGCTTCAATTGAGCTGTCTGGTGGTTATTTCTGCTTCCTAAGAGACAACATCTGGCTGGAGGATGAGCAAGAACTAGGAACTCCGATGAATTTCCCCTATCACAATGGGGGGGGGGAGCGCCGGTTGGGCAGTGGTACGACCCACCTCCGCCCCAAATGGGGGCACAATCTGGGCAGGCTCCTGTAATTGCCCAAGATCAATCTGCTGGTGGTTCTGACTCTCAGATCAGTGGGAAATCTCAAGGCAAGAATCAACAAAAGAAGAGATAGGACATCCAGAAAACTGCTCCTGCCCCTGCTTCGGGCCTTATGGCATACTCTGAGGTGATCTGCTACTACTGTGGGGAACCAGGGCATCATTTGGATAAATGTGTCAAGCCCAAGAGTTGTTTTATCTGCAAAATGGTTACCCATAAAGTTGAGAATTGCCCTGTCAGAAGGAAAACCCACAGTTCTGTTAGATATGTTGGAAGTGATAGAAATACTGCTTACTTCCATGCAATAGCTAACCAGAGGAGGAGGAAAACCCTCATTCACTCCCTTGATGGCCCTAATGGCCCTGTTACTGAGGTAGATGAGATGCTGAAAGTGGCTAGTGACTTCTACAAAGACCCGTTTAAGAAAGAAAACCATTCTGGGTTCTCTCTACAAAACAATTTTTTCTCTGCTTCTGAAAAAGTCTCTCCTGCTGAAAATGAGCTGCTTTTTCAGAGACAGAGCTGAAGGAAGCCATTTTTAGCTCTTATCCTGATGGGGCTCCTGGTCCTGATGTGATTCCCTTCTTGTTTTACCAACATTTTTGGGACTTGGTGAAAAATGATCTCTTAGATCTTTTCCAAGCCTTTCATAGAGGAGAGTTGGATCCAGCAACTTACTCATGGGGGTATGTTGGGGTCAAGTTAAATAATTGTGGAAGTGATTTTTCCTTGCTGGTAAAGGCCTTAGGCAAGGTGACCCCATCTCCCCGCTTTTTTTTAATTTAGTAGTGGACGTTCTTACTAAAATGCTGAGCAAAGCTGCTGATCATAGTCTGATTGCAGGGCTCTGTCCTGAGGTCTGCCCTGGTGGCATCATCTGCCTTCAATATGCAGATGATATCATCCTTTTCTTAGACAATGAATCCACACATGCTAGCAATCTGAAAATTGTTCTAACCTTGTTTGAACAAGTCTCAGGCATGAGAATCAACTACTCTAAAAGTGAATTCATCCCTATCAACATGGATGATCAGGAGTTAGCTGACTTTCTCTCTATTCTAGTCTGTAATAAAGGTAACTTCCCCATTAAGTACCTAGGTATCCCTCTCCACTATGATAAACTAAGGAGAGAGGATATCCAACCCCTTCTGGATAAAATCATTAAAAGGATTGCTGGGTGGAGGGGCAAACTTCTCTCTTACAGAGGTAGATTGATCCTCATACATGCTTGTTTGGCTAGCATTCAAGTGTATCTCCTCTCCTTCTTCAAGTTCCCTAAATGGGCAGTGAACCTCATCAATTCTCAGATGTCTCATTGCTTGTGGAATGATTTTGAGGGAAATAGGAAGCTACACCTTGCTAATTGGGCCCTAGTCTCTATGAAAAAAGATTTTGGAGGCCTAGGCATACCTAACCTCCAAGAAATTAACATCTGTCTTCTAGGGTCTTGGATTAAAAGATTCTATGAGGAAGACCTGAAACCCTGGAAGCTTCTTATTGCCCATAAATACCTAGGAAATAAACCTAATATTTTTGTCCCTTCCTCCAACCCTAAGACCTCTAGATTCTGGAAAGGATTAAAATCTATTATGCATGCTGTGAAATTTGGCTACAGATGGAACATAGGGGATGGGAGCAGAACCGGGTTCTGGGAAGATAGTTGGTTTGGCACATCCCCCCTAGCAGTCCAATTTTGGCCTATTTACTCTGTCCGCAATGAGCTTAACAAAAGTGCCAATGAAGTTTGGGACGGTCAATGCCTAAAACTCTCTTTAACAAAAGCATTACCTTTACTGCCGAGTCGGATGCCCTGATTTGGCAGATGGACAATAAGGGGAAGTATTCCTCCAGCTCCCTCTATCATGTTATCAACTTTAGAGGGGTTCAACCCGTGTTTATCCCTGCTGTTTGGAAATTGAGAGTCCCCCCTAAAATTCATGTATTTCTCTGGCTTCTCTCCAAAAACAAATTGATGACTAGGGATAACCTTAGGAAGAGACACATCATCAAACCCCTTGATTGTGTTTATTGCTTGGAACAAGAGTCTTGTTCTCACCTATTTTTTGAATGTATAGTTGCTAAACATCCCTGGGCCCACATTGAGGAATATTTCTCTAGTCATATTGGCTCATCCTTCAAATCTGTCGCCAGATTCTGGATTTCAACCAAAAAGTGCTCAGCCCAAGAGGCAATCCACCCACCACAAACTAGAGTAGGGTATTACACCACAATGGTGGCCCGAACTAGTATAAACCCTGCATCTCTTGTGTTGTTCTTTCAGTAGCTAGATCTTTGCGAGACGGAGAGGTAGAGGGCATAATCTCCGCGCGCACCCTAGAGTTCGAACCTTAAGGGTCTGTCGGAACCCATAATCCGACATTTGGCGCGCCAGGTAGGGGTGCGCCGGAATACACCTTTCTACCGCTCCGTGTCACGTCGCATCGTCATCACCATGTCCGGCGACCAGGCGGGCAACCAAGATCCATGGGCAGCATGGCCCGCCCGCGCGGAGCCGCCCGCCTCGGGCGACCCCACGCCCCAGGCAACTCATGGCCCACAGGGCGCTGCGGGCCGCGGGCGGCGCGGACAGGCTTCAACAACCCTCACGCCGCGGCAAGCACGGTCGGCAGCAAGGGCCTCCAATCACGCCGCGACCACGGCACCGTACACCCGCCGGGAGCAAGAGAACTCGAGGGCCGCGCTCACGGTGGCCCGAGAGTTGCTGCAGTGTAGGCTGCTGGAAGGCGGCCGCGACATGCTGCTAGAGCGGGTTGCCAAACTCCTAGGCTTTGCCGCTTTGGGGGCTCACCCCTTCTGCATCCAGCTCCCGTCTCAAGCCCAGGGCGGCACGCGCGGGGGCCCCGCACGCTTCCGCGGGCCCCAAGGCTACCCCAAAACCAGCGAATCCGCCAGTGCCGGACTGACGGTGGCGCTGCCCCCGCCCCCGGCGCGTGAGGGAGAAGGGCTCGGCGCGGCCCACAGCGCCGGCGGGCAGCGGCACTACCACCCTACGGTGGGAACGTCAAGCAGCGCTGCATGGCACATGGAGCACTACAGCACAGACTTCGGGATGATGGTGCCAGAAGAATACGTGCCCCACATGATGGACCAAGGGCACGCTCACGAGGGCGAACGGGGCTCGCTTCTCAGCCCAAGCTGGGGAGACGAGACACCAGAAGCTGAGCTCTTCCAGGAGCCCCGGGACGGCTCCGTCGGCCACGCTGGAGGCGACAACTATCGGGTACTGCTAATTCCTCAAGAGCAGGCATACACTAATCATGGATCGCAGGAGGTGCAGGTCGCCGCAGCGAGCAGCTGCCCCGCTTCCACAGTCTCCTACCCCTCGGGAGGAGGGCGCAGGGGGCTGCAGGAGAGGGGCAGAGATCCCACATCACCACTGCAGCGTTTGGAGCAAGGCGTTCTTAGGAGATAGGCCCTCCGCTGGGGAGGCGCCTGAGGGCCTGCCCCTGGCGGAGGACCCGTGGTCGTCGGGGGAACTGCTGGCGACCGCTCTACCCCACCGGCGGCGTCCTGGTTTCCGGTCGTCGTTGGTGGCACTAGAGTGTGGCGCAAGGCGGGGCCCTCGTCTGGCGATATGAAGCAAGGCCGGTACCTGTGAAGAAGGCCCAGTGCCTGTGAAGCTCGCCGCCCCGTGACACTCTACATAATAATGAGTGGGGCTGTACAAGCCCCAGAGTCTCAGGGGTGCCGGCCTCAGGCCCTGGGGCTCCCTCCCACGCCCACTGGACAACACTTAGCTCCGCGCTGGTGAAAAGACGTCCAAGACTAGATTAGGTGCCGGACGCGGCCTTTTGCCCGTTTTCATTGACTTCTTCTTTGGTTGTATCTTTTCCCCTCCTGGATTTAAGTTGGATTCTAATTTGAGATTTGGTTGTGTTCGGGGAAAGGGGTGCTTAGTCTCGTTCGAGCCATTTCTCGCATTGATAATTTCCCTCACTAGACGCCATACTCTCCTAGGTTGTGAAACCAAGGCTATGACCACCAAAAGCTATGGGAATCAAAGCAAATGGAGACCAAAGCTCTGATACCACTTGTAGGATCGGAAGTATGTCTAGAGGGGGGTGATTAGACTACTTGACCAAATAAAAACTACGCCTTTTCCCAATTTTAGTTCTTGGCAGATTTTAGCAACTTTAGGACAAGTCAAGCAATCGTCACACAATTCAAGCAAGCATGCAAAGAGTATATAGGCAGCGGAAAGTAAAGCATGCAACTTGCAAGAATGTAAAGGGAAGGGTTTGGAGAATTCAAACGCTAATGGAGACACGGATGTTTTTCCCGTGGTTCGGATAGGTGGTGCTATCCTACATCCACGTTAGTGGAGACTTCAACCCATGAAGGGTAACGGTTGCGCGAGTCCACGGAGGGCTCCACCCACGAAGGGTCCACGAAGAAGCAACCTTGTCTATCCCACCATGGCCATCGCCCATGAAGGACTTGCCTCACTAGCGGTAGATCTTCACGAAGTAGGCGATCTCCTTGCCCTTACAAACTCCTTGGTTCAAGTCCACAATCTTGTCGGAGGCTCCCAAGTGACACCTAGCCAATCTAGGAGACACCACTCTCCAAGAAGTAACAAATGGTGTGTTGATGATGAACTCCTTGCTCTTGTGCTTAAAATGATAGTCTCCTCAACACTCAACTCTCTCTCACAGGATTTGGATTTGGTGGAAAGAAGATTTGAGTGGAAAGCAACTTGGGAAAGGCTAGAGATCAAGATTCATATGGTAGGAATGGAATATCTTGGTCTCAACACATGAGTAGGTGGTTCTCTCTCAGAACATATGAATTGGAAGTGTAGGTGTGTTCTGATTGCTCTCTTCATGAATGAAGAGGAGGTGGAGGGGTATATATAGCCTCCACTTAAAATCCAACCATTACACACAATCTACCAATCTCGGTGGGACCGAATCAATAAACTCGGTCGGACCGAAATGGCAAACCTAGTGACCATTAGAGATTTTCGGTGGGACTGACATGCATCTCGGTAGGACGGATGTGGTTAGGGTTTGGGCATAACGTAATCTCGGTGAGACCGATTACACAAACTCGGTGAGACCGATTTGGTAATTAGCTAACCAGAGAGTTAGTCAGGCAAACTCGGTGGGACCGATTTGCTCTTTCGGTGAGACCGAAAAGTTACAAATGGGAAACAGAGAGTTTGCATTGCAATCTCCGATCCGCTCTTTCGGTGAGACCGAAAAGTTACGAAAAGGAAACAGAGAGGTTGCAATCCCATCTCGGTGAGACCGAGATCCCTATCGGTAGAACCGATTTGCTAGGGTTTGGCAGAGGCTTATGACATATGAGAAACTCGGTGGCGCCGGATAGAAAGAATTGGTATGACCGAGTTTGGCTTGGGGTTTAGGTCATTTGTGGATATGGGAAAGTAGCTGAGGATTTTTGAGCATATCATTAAGCACGTAAGGCAAAGAGCTCATTAAGCAACACCTCATCCCTCCTTGATAGTATTGGCTTTTCCTATAGACTCAATGTGATCTTGGATCACTAAAATGTAAAATGAAGAGTCTTGAGCTTTTGAGCTTGAGCCAATCCTTTGTCCTTAGTATTTTGAGGGTTCCACTTTCACCATCCATGCCATGCCAATCATTGAGCTTTCCTGAAATAATTGTCTTGGAATTGCATTAGCTCAATGAGCTATATGTTGTTATAAATTACCAAAACCACCTAGGGATAGTTGCACTTTCAGCGGCTCGCCGACAGCCGCCTCGCAGATGTTGCCCAAGGCTGCGTTAGCCCTCTCCCTGAGCGTAGCCAGCATGGGGCCATGCACGTGCTCCAGGACCTGCCGCTTGCATATCTCATCAGCATTCTGGCGCCCGACGGCCTCAGCCTCTTCCACCCGCTGACGAAGACGGAGCACCTCGGCCTGGAGGGCAGCCGACTCCTTTTGCGCTGCCTCAAGGGCGGCCCGGGAAGCGTCGGCCCGCCGCGTCGCCTCACCCCGTTGGGCCCTGAGGGTTGCGGTTCTTCCCTCAGCCTCGACCCGGATCAACTCCAGCTTCCCCTCGAACTCGCGTTCGAGGCCTTGGCGTGCCGTCGCCACCCGACGACCAACCTCCTCCAGGACACGTGCTTCCCGTGCGGCGACTTCATCTTCCGCCTGCATCAGCAGGCGCTCCCTCGTCTCCAACCGCTCGTACTCGCGGGTGCGTTCGGCGGCTTCCAGCGTCAACGCTTCCTCACGCTTCTGGAGCTCAGCTGGGTCGCCAGAGGCCACCTTCATCGATGCAAGGGCCCCCTCGCGCAGTTCCACTTGCTCCTCCAATGAGTGGCATCGGGCCAGGAGCTCCCGAGCCCGCTCCGCCGCTGCTTCTCGCCGTCGGTCAGCTCCCAGGGCCTCCTCAGCGGCCTGGGATCGGGCCACCCGAGAGGCCTCCAGCGACGCCTTCGCTTCTTCATCATCAAGGTCGCGCTGACGGTGCGTGAGGGTGATGACGGCCTCCAGCTCGCGCCTCCCTGCGGCCAGGCGCAGGCCCTCGGCCTCCAGGCGCGCGTCTTCACCAGCGAGCTCCTCCCCAAGCAGGTCCACCGCATCGGTCGCCCTTTGAAGGAACTCTTGGCGGCGAGCACGGCGCTCCCGAGCGTGCTCAAGCACGTCTTCCACACCATCATCAGCCCCAAGCAAGAGCCGGGGGCCATGAACCATCGCTCCTCCTCCGGGCAGGGGGCTGGGAGCTGGCGCCCTCATGACGGTCGGGCGTGCCATACCAGAAGCCCGGCCTGGGGCCAGCCCGTCTCCAGAAGAAGGGCACAGGGGCCGCCTCAGCCAGTCGCAGCCCGCGACCAGATGAGAAGCCCACGACAGGCCGGCTATGCCAAGAGAGGGCCCGCGAAAGAAGATCGCGGGAAGAGAAGGGCCGCAGTCCTCGGGACGGTCCGCCCCTTCATTTGCCCTCACCAAAAGAGCAGTGCTGCTCGGAGCACTTGGGGACGATGAAGGAGGCGAAGCCAAAGGAGGCGGCGCCTCAGTGACTCCCACGAGCTCGGCTAGAAGAGGCCTGCGGAGTAAGGATCAGTAGACGCAGCAAGGGGATCAGGAGCCAGGAAAGGAGAAGGCTTACTCGTCAGTAGCAAAGTATTTCCGGCGCTTCAGCAAGCGACAAGAGAAGTCATCACCCAGGGCCTCCCTTTTCCTCCGGAGGGCCTCAAAGTCCACACAGAAGCGGCCCAAGAGAAGAGCGCAATGATCAACCTGCGACGAAGACGGAGCAACAAAGCGATCCGCATTAGGGGCACCTGCCTGACGCGTGCTGCCAATCACCTCGCCCGAAGACGCGGCCGGGGCCTCAGGAGCCTCGGCCCCAGGTGCTGGGAGCGGCTGCTTGCCACCCACAGCCTCAGCAGCACGGGCCTCAGGAGCTGCTCCCTCGAGGGCATCGCCAGGCGCAGTCACCACATCGGGAGCCTTCTCGGCCTCCGCCATCTCATGCCTCCCTGCTCCACCACTCGAGGAGGATTCGCCTTGACCGACCGGAAGGGCGGTCACCACCACAGGGTTCTCGCGAGGCCCTTGGAAGCCAACGGGGCGCAGCCCCCATTCATCAAAGGAAGGCATCTGCTTCATGAAGTCGTCCCTGTTCTGGCAGAGGTACAGCAGGGCCCCTCCCCGCTGGATGCTGCACGGGTTGGGGTCACCAGTCAGGACCAAGAGCACTGTCCTTAGCGCCCCAGGTGTCAGGTCTTCTTCCTGGAGCCTCATGCGATCACCATGCCTGCTGAAGGCCCACATTCGGCGAGAGTGGCGTTGGAGAGGGGCAATGCGGCGTAACAGGAACTCCTTCACCACCTTGGGCGTCATCACGCCGAGCGATCTCAAGAACGTGAAGCGGTGCCAGACGAAGGCGAGCCGGGGGCTCACGAGCGTCTCCTGGCCCCAGCCCGAATTGGGTACAACAGGCGAAGTTGGCTTCGCTAGCAGGGGGCTGGGCACCCCGACATCAACGTACAACCACCGGTCGCAGAACCCAGCTGAAGGCGAAGGAAGCTTGAAGTCGATCCCTGAGGCCGCAGTCTCAGGCGCGACAACGAAGTCCACACACGCCGAGCATTGAGTGGGGTCAGCAAGGCGCAAAGAGAAGAAGTGGCGCAACAAGGCAACGGAAGGAGGGATGCCCATCATCGCCTCGCAAAGAAAAGCGAAGACCGAAAGGAGGGTGATGGATTCAGGACCCAGATGCATCATATGGATCTGGTAATGAGAGAGGACGGCCTTGAAGAAATCGGAAAAGGGGGAACCAGACCCGCCCACAAGGCGTCGGCAAAATAATGAACCTCAGTGATTATCCTGTCAGTAGGGAAGTGAGACGTAGGCCAGGCCGTCGTCCTCCCACACTCGTTGAAGATGGTGGCCAGAGCCGGGCTGAGCTTATCCAGGCACTCTCGATTGAGTATGATCGACCGGCTGACGGCGGGGGCCACCGACGGCGGCGGGCGAGACAGAGGCATGGGCTTCTTCCCTTTCTCTTTCTTCATCGGAGCCATGGCGATGGAAAGGAGGGGGAATATGCGAGATGGGATTGGAGGCAAGAGTCGGAGTTCGAAGGGAGGAAGAATAGGGGACGGTCGAGCAACAGGAAGGGGAGCGGCTGTGTACAACTTCGAGTCCACCTAGCAGGGCGCAAAATAAGGGAGCGTGGGGGAATAGTGCCGCCCACGTCCGATCAACCGCCACGCTGCGCCCAAGGCCGCAGGCTGTTAGGGCCCGCGACGCTTCGCCCTTGCCCTTTCGCCTCTCAGCACGGCCAAGTCCATGCGCGCCTTGGGCCCGGGGGCTACTGTCGGTGTTCTGGGAACGGGGGTCCCCAGACTTGCCTACCTGCGGCCTGCGGTGTGGCTTAGAAGGGGGCTCAGCACGGCCCATCTTCATCAACACAAGGCCCAAGACCCTCGCGAGAGGCCAAGCCACGCGGGGCAGACGACACGACGCTTCCTCAGGCACGGCCTCGTCAGGCTGGCTCACGAGGAGGCGGAGAGATCAAGGCGGGGTACCTCGCGAGGTGCCCATGTCGCAAGCCATGACGACCAAGGGTGCCAGGCGGGCGCCAGTCCGCGCAGTGTCTCCCTTTCCTCTTTGGTGCAAAGGAGGCAAGCGCAGGCGAGAGGATCAAGCAAAGGCATCCATTTCGGTGCAACGAGACCAAGACCAGTCCAACGGTGGGAAGGAGGTCATCGTGGAGCCCAGAACGGCGTCACCACAGGGCCTTTGGCAGGCGAGGACCAACTTTAGTCAGGATAAGTGTACCCGATGTTCCCCTTCGAATTGGCCAATTGTTGGCGCCCTTCCCGCTCAATATTTGGGAAGAGGCCCAGGGCCTTTGCCTATAAATAGGACTAGCCACCCCAGGGTAGAGGAGAGAGATGGAGAAGCGGGTACCTAGAATCTGAGCAAGCAGAGAGCAAGTGAGAGAGAGAGAAGGGCGACTGAACTCCTCCTAGCAGTTCATCCCCCTAGCCAAGAACAGACCCTCGCGAGGCTGTTCTTCCTTGTATTGTTATCATCATCATCCCAAGAGGCAATCCACCCACCAAAAACTAGAGTAGGGTATTACACCACAATGGTGGCCCAAACTAGTATAAACCCTGCGTCTCTTGTGTTGTTCTTTCAGTAGCTAGATCTTTGCAAGACGGAGAGGTAGAGGGCATAATCTCTGCGCGCACCCCAGAGTTCGAACCTTAAGGGTCTGCCGGAACCCGTAATCCGACAGTGTACATACGGGCGGGGTCTCGAACGCCTACTCGCGCATACGTACGGCGAGGGCTCGTGTACATGGCTGGGTCGGAACAGAGAAACATCGTTGTCGTCGTGTTCATGGGTCGGAACGGAATGCGTGGTCGTGTTCATCGGGAGGGCTTGGACGGAAGAGGCGATAGAAACGAGGCCTGGCGTACCGCACAACGGAGGAAACAGACCTCCTACGGTCGAAACAGGGTTCCTATTGATCGGGAGGGGTGTGGCGTACCGCACAACGGAGGAAATGGACCTCCTACGGTCGAAACGGGGGTCCTGTTGATCGGGAGGGGTGTGGCATACCGCAAAACGGAGGAAACGGACCTCCTACGGTCGAAACGGGGGTCCTGTTGATCGGGAGGGGTGTGGCGTACCGCAAAACGGAGGAAACGGACTTGTGTTGGAGCGCTACGGTCAAAACGGGGGTCCTGTTCATCGGGAGGGGTGTGGCATACCGCAAAACGGGGCTCCACGGGATACTGTTCATCTCCACCGTCAACCCCCTCCAGCCTCCACGAGCTACTGTTCATCCATCGTCGACCTCCTCCAGCCTCCACGGGCTCCTGTTCATCCAGCCTCCACCGCGCGCTACTCCACCGGCTACTGTTCAACCACCCCTCTACCGTCTACTGTTCATCCAGCCCCCCACACCACGGGGTCCTGTTCAACCACCCCTCCACGGGCACCCCTCCACCGTCTACTGTTCATCCTGCCCTCCACGGGGTAGTCCTATTCATCCAGCCCACCACAGGGTCCTGTTCATCCAGCCCCAACCGGCTCGATCGATCGGGGTCCTGTTCATCCAGAGGCAACACCACGGGGTCCTGTTCATCCACCCCCACTGGGAACTGTTCATCCAACCCCCCCCCCCCCCCCCCCGCAACGCTCACTGTTCATCCAGAGGCAGCATCGATCGACTTCAGTTAACAGCCATCGATCAATCGCTCGGGTTCAGTAACGCGTAGCCTACAGTGCAATCGCTCGGGTTCAGTTAGAGCCCAACGCCTCGCTCGGGTTCATTTAGAACCAACGCATCGCACACACGCGCGTACGTGTACGAGAGAAACGCGCATCACTCGGCCCCCGACCTCCCACCGTAACCGGGAACTCCCCGAAATTTTCCTCCCCCTCGCTTCTACCACGGTTTTTTCTGTCATAGACGGCCCAAAGAATGTCATGCAGCTGCGTCTCCGGCCCGCCCAGGACGAAAAGCCCATTTTCTGTCATGATTTTTTGTCATAGAAGTAGGAGCCCACCACATCTATGATGATACCGGGTTTTGTCACAATTATTGTCATAGAAGTGTCATATGTATGACAGAAAAAATTTCGTTCGGCCCAAAATGTCACGGATGTGTCTTTTTTTGTAGTGGGGACAAGAGAAAGTAGTCTTTTCTTGATCAGGTTGAGAAATAGGTATTTGTGTAAAACCAGAGTATCCATCAAGGAAGCAGAAATGTGTGTGCTTAGATAATCTTTCTAGCATTTGATCAATAAAAGGCAGAGGGTAATGATCTTTTCTTGTTGCTTTGTTTAATTTTCTAAAATCAATTACATTTCTATAGCCCGTAACAATTCTTTGTGGAATAAGTTCATTCTTATCACTAGGAACAACAATAATACCTCCTTTCTTAGGGACACAATGAACATGACTTACCCATCTACTATCAGCTATAGGATAGATTATACCTGCTTCCAGAAGTTTTAATATTTCCATTCTTACCACTTAGTTCATTTTCAGATTTAACCGACGTTGGTGCTCAAGAACGGGTTTAGCATCAGGTTCCATATTAATCTTGTGCTGACATAGAGTGGGACTAATGCGCTTTAAATCATCAAGAGTATATCCAATAGCAGCTCGGTGCTTCCTTAGAACTTTCAATAATCTTTCTTCATCATGTTCTGAAAGGTTAGCACTAATAATAACAGGGTATGTCTTCTTTTCATCAAGATAAGAATATTTCAAAGTGTCTGGCAGTTGCTTTAATTCAAAAATAGGATTACCTTTAGGTGGAGGAGGGCCTCCCAGAGTTTCAATAGGCAAATTGTGTTTAAGCAGAGGGCGTTGTTCAAAGAAAATCTTATCTATTTCATTTCTTTCATGCATATGTAAATCATTTTCATGGTCTAGCAGATATTGTTCTAGTGGATCAATAGGAGGCACATCAATAGATGAAGACCAATTATTTCATCCTTACTAGGCAATTCTTTTTCATGAAGCTTTCTACTAAACTTGGAAAAATTAAACTCATGAGACTCATTACCAAAACTAACACCGACAGTTTGTTTCTGACAATCTATTTCAGCATTAACAGTGTTCAAGAAAGGTCTACCAAAGATAATGGGACAAAAGTCATCTTGTGGGGAACCAAGAACAAGAATATCAGTAGGGTATTTTATTTTCCAACACAAGACTTCAACATCTCTAACAATCCCAATTAGTGATATAGTATCTTGATATGTCTCCAATGTATATATTATTTATGAAGTATTCATGCCATGTTTACAACACTTCTATATGATTTTGGTATGATTTGATTAGAACTAACCCGGGCTGACGCTATTTTTAGCAGAACTACCATGGTGTTGTTTTTGGGCAGAAATAAAAGTTCTCGGAATGGCCTGAAATTTTACGGAGAATATTTTTGGAAAATATAAAAAATACTGGAGCGAAAAGATAGCACAGAACAGTCCCGGGCCAACCACAAGGGTGCGGGGTGCCCCCACCCCCTAGGGTGCGCCACCCGTCCTTGTCGTCGCCTCGTGGGTCCCCTTGACTTGTCCCCGAGGTCAAACACTCCTATATATCCCAGAAACTCCAAAAAAACACTTAGATCAGGAGCTCCGCTGCTGTAAGCCTTTGTAGCCACGAAAAGCCAATCTAGGACCTTTCTGGCACCCTCCAGGAGGGGGCCGACATCACCGGAGGCCATGGAGGAGGAAGCCGGAGGGGTCTCCGTCGTCATGGAGGCCAAGGACCAGAGGGAGAACCTTTCCCCATCTAAGGGGGAGGCCATGGAGGAGGAAGCAAAAATGAGAGAACCGCCCCTCTCTCTCTCTTGGTGGCACCGGAGTGCCATCGGGGGAACTAATGATGACATATACCTAGGGTAGGGCAATAGACCTGATCTAAGTGCCCTGCCCAAGGACACTGCCCTACAATCAAGGACATTCAAAGGACAACAGATTCTACCGATTGAAATTACCACATGATACAACCCACTCGACTGGGAGTTCACTCGGATAGCCCAATTCCATTCGACCAAGATATGTTCATTCGACCATACCAGAAACCACTCGGAGAATAGAAGACCTAAGGTCACTCTGAATGACAACGGTCGGGCGTTCACTTTGTAGTCTTAATGATCATTTATATGCCTTTATTGCTGGCGTTACCGGTAACGTCCTGTCTTTATGTACACTGAACCCTGTTGTCGGTGTCAAAACCGGCGGATCTCGGGTAGGGGGTCCCGAACTGTGCGTCAAGGTCGGATGGTAACAGGAGACAAGGGACACTTTATTTTACCCAGGTTCGGGCCCTCTCGATGGAGGTAAAACCCTACTCCTGCTGGATTAATATTGATGATATGGGTAGTACAAGAGTGGATCTACCACGAGATCAAGGAGGCTAAACCCTAGAAGCTAGCCTATGGTATGATTGTGTATGATGATGGTTGTCCTACGGACTACAACCCTCCGGTTTATATAGACACGGGATAGGGTTAGGGTTACACAGAGTCGGTTACAATGGTAGGAGATCTTGAATATCCGCACACCTAGCTTGGCTTCCACGCCAAGAAAGGATCCTTCCGGACACGGGACGAAGTCTTCAACTTTGTATCTTCATAGTCCTGGAGTCCGGCTGAAGGTATAGTTCGGCTATCCGAACACCCCCTAATCCAGGACTCCCTCAGTAGCCCCTGAACCAGGCTTCAATGACGACGAGTCCGGCGCGCAGATTGTCTTCGGCATTGCAAGGCGAGTACCTCCTCCAAGTTCTTCAAGAAGATTATAAACACCATAAAATAGTGTCCGACTCTGCAAAATAAGTTTCCACATATTGCCATATATGGAATAATATTAACACAAATCAAATCTGCTGACGTATCCCGCAGCGCGTCATAACACTGCGGCCAAGCCTTCTACATAAATTGTTTTCATTGTTCCACCTCAGCTCGTTTAGCGAGGCGGTTTCCTTGGCACGTCTTGTCGAAGCAGAGATCACGTGCCCCCCTTTAGCAGGATTCTCATTAATACGGACGTGGGTAACCCAACCGCGCCATTTACCGCGGCGTTTGGGAGGCAAGTGAGTTTTATTAGGTAGGTGAGGACGCCTAACCGTACCTGCTTATATAAAGGGATAAGGATTCACCTTTTCAACCTACGCCTTCTTCCTCCTTTGCCAATCCATCTCTCGCGCACTCAAGCTCCAGCGCCCAAGTCCGCTCTTCCTTCCTCAACCTTCTCCAACAATGTCCGGAGCGGGAGGCAAGTGGATGGTCTCCTCCGTTACGGAGGCTCAAGTAAAAAGGCTAAGGAAAGCCGGATACTTGTCCAAGGATATCCCACATCGGCTTCCTGATAAGGGGCAGGTTCTTCCTACCCCAAGGCCCCATGAGAGGGTAGTTTTCCTTCCCCACTTCCTCCGCGGACTGGGCTTTCCACTTCACCCATTTGTCCGGGGCTCATGTTCTACTACGACCTGGATTTCCACGATTTGACCCCGAACTTCGTCCTCAACATCTCGGCGTTTATCGTCGCGTGTGAGGCCTTTCTCCGTGTCCGCCCCCACTTCGGCCTCTGGCTCAAGACCTTCAACGTCAAGCCCAAGGTGGTGTCCGGCACCCAGGCGGAGTGCGGAGGCGCTATGGTTGGCAAGATAGCCAACGTCCTCTGGTTCGATGGCTCCCTCGTGGAGTCCCTAAAGGGGTGGCAGGCTGGGTGGTTTTACATCACCGAGCCCCGCGATCCGAAATGGGTCGCGGCCCCCGAGTTCAGATCCGGACCCCCCACGCGGCTCATGTCCTGGAAAGAGACAGGCCTGTCGTGGGGCAACGAGGAGGAAGTGACTGGGTTGCAAACATGCATCCAGTCCCTGGTAGACAAGCCAATCCGGCTTGCCAATATAGTCCAGGTCATGCTCGTTCGCCTGATCCTCCCGTGCCAAGAAAGGGATTTTACTTTGCGGGAATTTGACCCGGCGCAGCACCAAACGCTCAATAGGCTCTTCGACATGACGTATGAAGACGTCTGGAAGGTGCTGACCAAAGGCGCCGAGTCCCCCACATCCGCCTCCGAGGATCGCGGATACAGCTCGCAGCGTAACGCTGGCGAGGTAAGCTATCTATACCTTTGACAGGTTCATTAAGCTCTTCTACATATATTAACTTTATGCGGGATCTAAACTCCCTCTACCTTTGACAGGCTTGGCAGGAGGTATCCGGACCAATTAACTGTCCGGCTCCTCTGCCCGAAGACCCGGCCCCAGCTCTCTTGGTGAAGCTGATGGCTCCGGCACCTTACGTGGTGCCGGAGAGGAAGGCCAAGAAGAAGAAAACCACCGGGACTCGAAAAAGTTCCCGCAACATGGTGGTGTCGGACTCGTCATCTGACGAGTCCGCAACGCCCTCCTCTCATGAAAACGAGGAGGAGGAACAAGGAAGCTCTCCCCCTCCAGCGAGGGGAGCAAAGAAGAAGAAGGCCGCCCCAAAGGGGAGGCCGAGGGGTCAAGGAAAAGGAAGACCCCTCCGCCGGACTACTCCCACGACGCTGAAGAGGGCGGAGAGGAGTGGCCGGACAGAACCAAGCGTCCGACGAAATCGTAAGTGTTTACATACCAGAGTGACTCATGATATCCTTTTAGTGTGCGGCTTTCCCTGATATCGCACGTATTTTATGCAGCCTGCCCCGGGACGGACTCGACAATTCGCCGAGCGGCTCCCTGGATACGTCGGACGTGAACTCAATTCCGCCCGCTGTCTCCCCCCGCACTGCCGATGACGCCGAAGTGGCATCGCGACAAGCTCCGGGGCAGGAGGAGGTGGTCCTGGAGGAGCCACAAGGCAATCCTCCGGACCCCAGGAGTAAAGGGGATAAACCCCCCAGGGCTCCAAGTCCGGCTTTGTGCCGGACACCGCGCCGGACTCGACAGTCCCGGTCCGCGGTGGGCGAACTCCTTCCAAGAGGAGTAAGCCGTCTGAGCCGGCGGCCTCCGTCCAACCGGAGGCGCCGGACAATCTGCTGGAGGTGCTTAAGGGCGCCGCCATCGATGAGGAGCACCGTACTGTTATGAGTACGGTGATCCAAAGGGTTCAGTCCGCCAAGAGCGGACTGAACGAAGCTTGCGCTAGCCTTCTAACAGGCTTCGAGGTAAGTAAAATTATGTCAAATTATTTACCGCATAGACAGTAGCCCCTGATGCTCTGTTCGGTGTTCGGAAAGAAAAGCCGGATAGAGGATCTAATAATTTTCGCAGGAGTTTAACAAAAAAAGTCAAATATGCGTATGCAGGCTTCGCTGCTTTCCACCGCCGCACTGACTGCGCAGGTGGAAGTCCTTAAAAAGGACCTCGGGCGATCCGAGCAAGAGCTCGGCCTTGCCAAATGGCAGCTCGAGGAGAAAGAAGGTAAGAAATACCCTAAAAAGAAAGGTGCCTATAGAGAGGCTTGATTGCAGAAAGAAATAACAGGATTGTGCTGCTTATTGTAGGGGCCACAGCCGAGGTGACAACCCTGAAGCAGGCGCTGGCTGAGTCCGAGAAGAAAACGGCCGAGGAGCGCGCCGAGCGAGAAAGGCTTGGGGTCCAAGCCGGCGAGGTGCAGCAAGAGCTGCAAGCTCTCATGAAAAAACATGAGGATTTGGAGCTTGAGGTGAAAACGCAAGCATCCGAGCTCGCCTCGGCCATTGAGACCGCCAAGAGTGCTAAGGACGAAGCCCAGAAGGCCCTCCAAGAGTTGGAGGATGTGAAAAAGATAGCAGCGGGTAAGGCATTCTCAATGCAAAGTAGGAATATAAAAGTAAATTACCTATTACTTACCCGAATCCAGAGTTCTCTAGGGGCGTTCTTCGATCTTCCCCGTAGCGCATCTGACGCCGCCGCGTTCTACCGAGCTGAAGAGGGCAGCTGGACGGAGAGTGTGTTCTGGTCTCAGTATTCTGAGGCCGGACACCCTGTGCCCTTGAGCGATCAGCTGAAACAGCTGGCCGAGCTCCACAAGGCGGCCGAACAGGCCATGAAGGGCTTACTAGTTTGGCTGTGGCCTGGAGAGGCCCTGCCTGGGAGCTATTTCGGGCTAGTGCGGCGGCTGGTGGAGGCCTGTCCACGGCTTGAGCTCGTCTAGCGCTCCGTCTGCATTGAAGGTGCCTGGAGGGCCCTCGCCCGTGTAAGGGTACACTGGGGCAAGCTGGATGGAGAGAAGCTGGTGAAGGACGGGCCGCCGCAGGGGAAGGAGCATCGCAAGCCCGAGAACTACTACAAGGAAGTTCTTGCCGGAGCCCGCCTTGTCGCGGATGAATGTGCTAAAGATGTAATATTTGAGTGAACTCGCTCGTTTGTATCCTGTGCGCTGAAAATTGTTCATATGCGCAAAGCAATGCTTGTTTAATTTAAAATATTATTTTCTGTGCGGCCGTTTATCATAAATTGAGAGATGGCGAGTCGTCGGCTTCTGCCCCCATGCCACTAGTGCTGGGGTGTTCGGGATAAACCTGAGGGCTCTTGTTCCCATAGTTGGGTCCTTCGAGGGAGGCGCTCAGCACAACGAACCAGGCAACCGGACTATAATGCTTGAACACTCTCACTTAGCCATAGAACGTTATACTTTTAAATTTCGGCGGAGCCCCTAGTTCGGAAGGCCGAATTCAGGGCGCTATCCACGCCTTTGGCCGGACATAGCCAGCTCCTCGCTCGAAGCGGCATAAGCCTTTAAGGACTCGAAAAACCTCTCGAACAGCGACCGGTCTCACGCCTTATCATGACAGTCTGTTTTAGCTTTCTCCACTGAGGTGCTCAACCCACCTGATCTGGGGCACAATCGCAGTGGTTCTCCTAGTGCTACCTTAGCCGATAGAGCGGAACGTAAGGCACAAAAACATAGGAGCCGGGCAAACCCAACATGTGACCAAAATCATGACTCGGAGCCGATGCATATAGTGCCATAAGTTCGGGGTGCCGCACTTTGTGAAAGTGTGCGGACTTCTCACACCAGATAAAAGGGTAATGAAGCCCCTGGCGTGGTTTGCCGTACCATGGTGTACGGGTGCGATCATGTTATGTAATAAACACATATATTCAAAGGGGACAATGCGAAAAATAGACAAAAAGCTATGCATTGTTTTATAAAGAGGCTATTTATCAAGGCCGAACGATACAAGTAGTGCGATAAGCAAAAAAGATATTAGACTATTTAACATGTCCTGACCAGGCACAGGCCGCGGAATTTAGAAACAGATATATCGCTCGAAATAGAGACCACCTGAGAATTCCGGAATGCGGCGTAGCTTTGTCTGCTTTCCTGGATCTTGCATCGTCTGTGCGGCAACACTGCCGAACAGGTATCCAGAGTATGGAGTCCTGAAAGTAAAAAAAGAAAAAAAATCCGGCAGCCCCTAGTACGTTTGACGCCGTGTCATAGGCATGCCGTTAATGTGCCCCTCCCCCTGTGCCCATGGAATTTTAAGGGCATAATTGTGTACTCGAGGTACTTGCTCCGCTATGCTGTGATGGCTGGGGTCGGGGCCGTATTGCTACGCTTGCTCTGATCGTGCAAGATGGTCTTGTTGCAGGTTACTCCGTGCGCGCTTTGCATTGTCCGGTTTTTTAACGGCCGGACTGGAGAGTTGCCTTGAAAGGCTGTTTTGTACTTCCGCTGCGAGGGCCGCCGTGTGCTCTTCCGTACGGATGGAGCGTTCTGTGTTTCCGCTGACCGTAATTACTCCTCGAGGGCCTGGCATCTTGAGCTTGAGATATGCGTAGTGCGGCATCGCATTGAATTTAGCGAATGCGGTTCGTCCGAGCAGGGCATGATAGCCACTGCGGAACGGCACTATATCGAAGATTAACTCTTCGCTTCAGAAGTTATCCGGAGATCCGAAGACCACATCAAGTGTTATCGAGCCTGTGCAATTGGCCTCTACACCTGGTATGACGCCTTTAAAGGTCGTCCTTGTGGGCTTGATCCTTGATGGATCTATGCCCATTTTCCGCACTGTATACTGATAAAGCAGGTTCAGGCTACTGCCGCCGTCCATGAGGACTCTTGTGAGATGAAATCCGTCCACGATTGGGTCGAGGACCAGTGCGGCAAAGCCGCCGTGACGGATGCTAGTGGGGTGGTCCCTTCGATCGAAAGTGATCGGGCAGGAGGACCATGGGTTGAACTTTGGGGCGATTGGCTCCATCGCGTATACGTCCCGTAGCGCGCGCTTCCTCTCCCGCTTGGGAATGTGGGTCGCGTATATCATGTTCACCATCCGCACTTGTGGGGGAAACCCTTTCTGTCCATTGTTGTTCGGCGGCCTGGGCTCCTCCTCGTCGTCGCTGTTTAGCCCCTTGTCCTTGTGTTCGGCTCTTAACTTGCCTGCCTGCTTGAACACCCAACAATCCCTGTTGGTGTGATTGGCTAGCCTTTCGGGGGTGCCGTGAATCTGGCACGAGCGATCGAGTATCCGGTCCAAACTGGACGGGCCCTGGGTATTCTTCTTAAATGGATTTTTCCGCTGACCGGATTTATAGCCTCTGAATCCGGCATTGACTGCCGTATCCTCGTTGCTGTCGCTGCTAACGCGGTGCTTGTGGTTATTTCGACGTGACCTGCCACTTTTGTCCTTGGTATCTGAATTACCGGGCTTCTTCGATAAGTTGTTGCTGCGAGCCAGCCAGTTATCTTCGCCCGCGCAAAAGCGGGTCATGAGTGTCGTGAGGGCTGCCATGGTTTTCGGCTTCTCCTGTCCCAGGTGCCGGGCAAGCCACTCGTCACGGATGTTATGTTTGAAGGCTGCTAGGGCCTCTGCATCCGGAAAATCGACTATCTGATTTTTCTTTGTTAGGAACCGTGTCCAGAATTGCCTGGCCGATTCTTTTGCCTGCTGAATTATGTGGCTTAGGTCGTCAGCATCCGGTGGCCGCACATAGGTCCCCTGAAAGTTGTCGAGGAATGCGGCTTCCAGGTCCTCCCAAGAACCGATTGAGTCCGCTGGTAGGCTATTAAGCCAGTGCCGGGCTGGTCCTTTAAGCTTGAGGGGTAGGTATTTGATGGCGTGCAGATCATCACCACGTGCCATGTGGATGTGAAGGAGATAATCCTCAATCCATACTGCCGGATCTGTCGTACCATTGTACGACTCGATATTGATGGGTTTAAAACCCTCTGGGATTTTATGATCCATTACTTCGTATGTGAAGCATAATGGGTGTGCGGCGCCCCTGTACTAGGCTATGTCGCGACGCAGTTCGGAAGAGTTGTGCCTGCTGTGTTCGGCCCGGCCGGATTTATTGTGTCCGGAGTGACGATCATCACGTGTTGTCGGGCGTCCGCGCGATCCATAGTTCGACCTTGTTTGCTTTGCTTTGTCCTCCAGTACGTCTCGCAGGTCTGGCTCGTTTTCCCGTGCCTTATTCGAGCGGCAACGGGGCATGGCTTGCTGAGGGGCTCGACAGGCCTCTCTGTCGCGGCCACGGGGTGGCCGGTCTGCCATGTCATATGCTTTCCCCTCTGACTGGGGTAGCGGCCTGCGCTTAGGATAATTTTTGGAGGGGCGCACGAGTTCATACTCTTCGGCCGCAAGGACTTCCGTCCATCTATCAGCTAGCAGATCTTTATCAGCTCTAAGCTGTTGCTGCTTTTTCTTTAGGCTGTTGGCCATGGCTAGAAGCATGCGTTGAAAACGCTCTTGTTCGGCGGGGTCTGATGGCACGACGAATTCGTCGTCGCCGAGGCTTGCCTCGTCTTCGGAGGGAGGCATGTAGTTATCATCCTCAACCTCTTGCTCTGCCGCTTTCTCCTGAGGGCTGGCTTTTCCATCTTCCTGCACCGAATCTTGCTGTTTCTGGTGTTCTTTGGCGCTGTCCGGGGTAGCATTATCTCCCGTGCTGGAATCACCGTTTCTGCTGTGGCGGGATTTAGAGCGGCGCCGTTAGCGCCGTCCTTTTTGCGGTTTTTTCGAGTTGTTATCTTTCGCTGTTCCATCGCCATCCGCATCCTTTGGAGCATCCACCATGTATATGTCATATGACGAGGTGGCGGTCCAGCGCCCTACAGGTGCTGGTTCTTGTTTGTCTCCTCCTTCGTCGTCCATACCGTCGAAGTCTTCGGAGCCGAAGTCAAGCATGTCGGTTAAATCGTCGATAGTGGCTATTAAGTGGGTGGTGGGTGGGCTTTGAATTTCGTCGTCGCCCAAATCCCAACCTCGCAGACCGTAGTCCGGCCTGGGCTCTCCTGATAAAGAGAGAGACTTGAGGGAATTTGGGGATATCACCGAAAGGTGAGCACTGAAAGATGTCCGTGGCGGTGAACTCCATTACAGGCGCCCAATCAGATTCGATCGGCAGGGGCGCGGAAGGCTCGGAGTTTGGAGAAGAGTCCGGCTGCTTGGAGTCCTGGGCCGTGCGGAGTACGGGGTTGGCGTTCGGCTCGATCGCCTTTGAGATCGCAGCCCCCGAGGTGACCTCCAACCGTTCATCCTCAGAGAACGCAGCGGGCTCCGAGTCAAAGATCGGGGCCGGAGCATGTGCGCCTCCAGGGTGCTATTCGGAGGCAGAGCTATATCATGCCCCTCGGGATAGCGCGGCGCGCTTGGCTGTGGCTTGAACCCGTCGAAGATCAAGTCTCCGTGGATATCGGCCATGTAGTTTAAGCTTCCAAACCTGACTTGATGGCCAGGGGCGTAGCTTTCGATCTGCTCCAGATGACCAAGCGAATTGGCCCGCAGAGCGAAGCCGCCGAAGACGAAGATTTTTCCGGGGAGGAAAGTCTCACCCTGGACCTTATCTTTGTTGATGATCAAGGGAGCTATCGGGCCTAAAAGCGATGACACAGAGGAACTCTCAATGTAAGCACCAATGTCGGTGTCAAAACCGGCGGATCTCGGGTAGGGGGTCCCGAACTGTGCGTCAAGGTCGGATGGTAACAGGAGACAATGGACACTTTATTTTACCCAGGTTCGGGCCCTCTCGATGGAGGTAAAACCCTACTCCTGCTGGATTAATATTGATGATATGGGTAGTACAAGAGTGGATCTACCACGAGATCAAGGAGGCTAAACCCTAGAAGCTAGCCTATGGTATCATTGTGTATGATGATGGTTGTCCTACGGACTACAACCCTCCGGTTTATATAGACACGGGATAGGGTTAGGGTTACACAGAGTCGGTTACAATGGTAGGAGATCTTGAATATCCGCACACCTAGCTTGCCTTCCACGCCAAGAAAGGATCCTTCCGGACACGGGACAAAGTCTTCAACTTTGTATCTTCATAGTCCTGGAGTCCGGCTGAAGGTATAGTTCGGCTATCTGAACACCCCCTAATCCAGGACTCCCTCTTTATTGCTGGCATTACCGGTAACGTCCTGTCTTTATGTACACTGAACCCTGTGTAACTAAGGGCCGGAGGGGTCTGAAGAACTCTATATAAGCCACCCCCTCCTCAGGCACAAGGGTTTGCACCCCCTGTAACTTCACGCATAATCCAATCGACCGAGCCTCCGGGTACCGAGACGTAGGGCTGTTACTTCCTCCGTGAAGGGCTCGAACTCGTAAATCTTGCGTGTACAACTTCATCGTAGCTAGGATCTTGCCTCTCCATACATACCCCCTATTCTACTGTCAGACATAGAACCACGACAGTTGGCGCCCACCATGGGGCAGGTGTCTTAGCGACTTTCCGATGAGGTTGCATCTTTTCCGATTCCCATCATCATGTCTTCTGGTGGTGGTTTGGCTGAGAGCCGCGAGATCCATCTCGGTGCGCTCGGTTTCGTCGCTGACGACTCCGCCTCGCTCCAGGAGGCCCCTCTTGACGTCGATCCGCTCCCCGTCTGCGGGGCGATGCACTTTCGCAGGTGCGTTCGCGGCGTCCTCCTGCGGCAACTGTCGACCCAGTATCGGTAGGTTCCAGTCAGCGGTGGGTGAAGCACCGGTGGCGCGCTAGTCGGCCACCCCCCAAGTCACGGCAATCGAGCCTGACGAAACTCTCTACGGCCTATTCGATCTGTTGACTGGCTCCGTCGAGACCTTGTCCGAGTGCGATAGCAGCGAACCTGCGACAGAAGTCCTGATGGTCAACACGCCGTGCAACCCGCCTGGTTTTCGTCGCGTTGACGAAGGCGGCGATCCGTCGCAGGCTCATGAGGGGTATCATCTTGAAGCCCTCACTTCACAGTAGAGGGAGGAACTTCACCGCCGCAACATGGAGGCACTCCACACGCCCATCATCGGAGAAACCTCCGAGGCTCGGGCCTTGGAGGCGGCGCGCCTGGCCACTTTGGCTGAGCGCACTCGACCGGAGAACCTTCAGCATAGACTCAACGAGCGCGCTCGGCGGCAGATCTCTAAGTCTAGTCGACGGCAACGACAACTGTTTCCATCTGAAGCATAGGTATACCGCACTCCAATTCAGAATCATACAGCCGCTTGTCGGTGTACAAAAAGAGGGGTACAATTTTTGTACCCCTATGACTGTGCACGGGCAGTCTGAGCCACGGGCGCCGCCGCACCGAGCCCGGCAAGGGAGGTAGAACCAAGGTAAGGCCCAAGCCAAAGAGGAGTAGAACGACGCCAAGACCAAGACCACAAAGAGCAAAGGGGATGAAGCGGGCCCCCCCGGCAAGATCCTTGCCGGGAGGTGGTTTTTGCAAACCCGGCAAGACCCTTGCTGTGGCAGATCACCCCACACCTACGGAGCGGGTCACCCTTGAGTCCACTACCCCCATGGGGCAAGGATTTGGGAGGCATCCCCATGGGGGTATGCATATCTTTGTGAAGACATTCAAGATCAGATGCACACTTTATAAGATGATGGTCCTTGGCGGGATCCCAGCCAAGGAAAACCACAAGGCCCCCGGCAAGAGCCTTGCCGGGGATGGCAGCAGGTACCACGGCAAGACCCTTGCCGGGTCCGCGGCAAGGCCCTTGCCAAGGACACCCGCGGGGCCACCATCGGACCCGCACCAGTCATGCCTCCCCCACCGTTCGCATGCAGCTGCCAACCCAACCAGCTGGGCAGGCACCTGCGTGGCGGCATGCAGATCCTCGTGGAGACCCACCGCTGCGCCACCTCAGCTGCCTGCCCGCCTACATGGCATCGCAGGCACCGCTGGCCAGGGCGCGTGTCGACGCGGAAGAGAGCGGCGACGGACGAGAAAGAGCTCTCCCCCGCCCTCGATAAAGCTAGGACACCTAAGCAAGGCGCATTAAATGCACCTTGTCATGTAATGCGAGGGATAACCTCGCACCACTGTACCCTTTCCATCTCCTGTGTGCCACTGTGGCAGCCCCTTTCCCTATAAAAGGAGGCCCCAGGCGACCAGGAAGAGGATTCGGCTTTTTGGAGCTCCTCACGCCCCATAGCTAGCTCAAGAACACAAGCATATAATCCACCAAAGCAGGAGTAGGGTTTTACGCATCTTCGCGGCCCGAACCTGGGTAAAGGAATCGTGTACTACCTGCTCGATCCGCTCTTCTCACGACCCCCGCGCCCCGCAACCGCAGAAAGGGATTCTCGTGATCCCATAGGTGTCGTTTCCCATCGACATCTTTGGCGCGCCAGGTAGGGGCTGCGCAGTTGTGAGAATCGGCTTTAGCAGCCAGTTCGATGCTCCTTCGTCTTCGCAATCTTTGAAGAAGAAAAGGGGCCAGGAGATCGACACTCGAGCGATTGCAGACAAAAGCTAAGTGGCACTGAACTCTTGTCTACAATTACCTTTTTATTTTGAGGTTATTCCCCCCGGAGATGTCCGCTTTGTATGAAAAAAAACCCTGCACGCCAGGGGGCTCTACCACGATTGGCAACGCCCTTGCCCTGTTTCGAGTCCGCTCAACAGCTCGAGTGGCTGCGTCGAGAGTAGCAGGGTAGCCTCCCATAATCGGCAGCATCCTCGATTCTGACTCGAGTCAAGCTCGACAGTTCGAGCGACCGCGTTCGGAACGGGAAGGTGGCTCACCCGGTTGCACGCGTACTCGGCAGGCCATGGGGATCCGTCCCCAAGACGCCACTTGGGGCTTTCGCGCCGGCAAGCCTTCCCGATCGGCGTAGGGCACACATACAAAGAGGAATTGAACGGGGAAATAACATGCATGAAATTGAAGAGTACTTCAGAGTTATATTACATCATATCATTGCCGCGGTTCTAACTAAAGATAAAATTTATCTTGGTCGAGGGCCCGCAGCGGCGAAGAAGAACGGGACGCCTAGTCCCGGCGCTGGCCTTCCACCCTCTTGATTTCGCCGATGCAGTCGGTGATGGGCTTGATGCGCTCCTTGAGCACCGCAGGATCAGCATCCTCCGGCAAGCTCTTCATCACAGCCGCGAAGTCAAGATCGGGATTCCAGTATGCCATCTTGGTGAGGACCTTGGTCACGACCCTGCGGCAAAGACGCCGGGCCTCCTCGGCCAGCGTGGCCATCCTGTTGGAGTGGAGATAGGCCAGGGCCCCGAGGACGCCCTCGAAGAACTGGGTCAGCTTGGCGTTGATGGTTCCGCTGCGCTCAGGAGCGTACCTCACATTTGGCAACCCCATGGTGGCCAATTGCAAGGTAACCCCGCCGGCGACGACCTCCAGATGGCTGATCCACCTGTTCTCGCCTGCCACATACTCCTGGTGGGAGGCGGCCTCGGCTGTCCGCTGCTGCTTCTCCTCCTCCAGGCTTTTGGTCAAGGCCTCCTCCCGAGCTCTGCTCTCCGGCAACAGCTTCTCGAGATCCTCCAGCTTTAGCTTGAGGCCTCTGATGGAGTCTCGCGCCTCGGAGAGCTCACCAGTCCTGCTGATGACCGTTCCCTGCGCCTCCACCAAGGCTGTCGGGGTAAATGACCACGGGTAGCCTAGCCGGCCCCCCTTGGCACTTCAGAAAAAATTACGAGCCGATCCGGCCTCCAAGGATCCAAGGCATGGGGCCGCCTTCCCCCTGCCGGCTGCCTCTCAGGCCGACTATCGGAAGGCGGCCCAGCCTTAACCCTCATGAAGAAAGTCGCGGGAGGGCCGGCTCCAAGAAGCCGGCCACGAGAAGGTCGCCTCCAAGGAGCCGGCTCCCACGACGCGGTCAAGATCGTACCCTCGAAGCCCGCATCCACATAACGGCAATGGGACGGGGCGTGGCTACGGTAAAACCTGCCACCCCCGAAACCCGGAGCACGCCTGGCACAGTGCGCCGTACGGGGTAGCCCTGACCCGTCCGGCGCGACACTGTTGCCATGTTGACTATGGCGCCATCCACAGCGGGCTGTCAGCAAGGCCCACGGGCGGTGGGCCCCTTCGGGCAGAGAGACACCCGAAGGCAACCAGGCCTCCTCCAGTCGGCCCAAGACATGGCCGGCTTCCGCATGCCGGCTTGCCCCCTCCCTCGAAGGAGGCGCTCCATTAAGGAGACAAGACGACGTGAGGCTACAGCGATCGCCCGCCAGGCGGCGGCACTGTAGCCATGCTTACCTCGATAAAGCCCTCATCATCAGGATTGAGGCAACAGTAACCAGCCACCGACAGGGCCCTTGGCAGTGGGGCCTGCCAGTCGACCAAGAGGCCGGCAGCCGGCGAGACCCACCAGCCGGCGGACCCCAGCAGCTGGCGCAGAAGCCGGCAAGCGTAGACACTGACGGCAAGGGCCCGCGCCCAGCCGGATTACCATTGTACCCCCGGGGGGTGGGCCTATATAAACCCCCCGGGGCACCCATGCAAAGGGTTGATCTCATCTGAGTTTAGACACCGCATAGAGAGAAGAGTAGAGCTAGCCTTGCCCTTCTTCTTCCTCTCACCAAACAGCTCAAGGAGCATCTTGTGGCTACTTGTTCATTGAGTGATCATGCGGAGACCCCGCAGAGCAGCAGTAGGGGTGTTATCTCCACGGAGAGCCCCGAAGCTGGGTAAGATTCACCGGCGTGCATGTCTTCGCCTCATCCCGCTTCTAGGCACCATCGACGTCTTACTGGCTCCCACAATGATAAGCCACCCGTTGGCATATGTCGCACCTACCACCCGACATTTGGCGACCACCGTGGGGCCTGGTGCACCGTCGTCCGGAGACCTGTTCTGGACGGGAACCCTCTTCCTCCCCAGCGAGCGTAGCCAGCCCGGCACGCCCGATGGCGCTTGCCATGACGCGCTGCAAGGCGTCACCAACGCCTGCACAGTGAGAAACCTCGCCGATCCCCTTGGCGAGGCCCTCATCTCCGACGAGCCCGCCTACGACGCGGGCACCGACCACCTCGTCAACCTCCTCGGCCAGCTCCACGTCTCCAGCGAGCCTGCTGTGGACCAGGAGTCCGTTGGCTCCACCGATTCGATGCCTGTCGATTCCGACGCGGCCTCGCTCGACGCCTTCCCCACCAACGTCGTGATCTACGACGACCCGCTTCCCCGAGCCGATGGCTGTGACGGTGCCACCGCCGAGGTGATGGTCATCAGCCACGGTGGTGCTTCTGGCGAGAACGCCCACGACGCCCCACAAGCGATGATCCACGACTTGTCCGTCCCCCTCCCGGCCGATGCCGACGCCGAAGCACTGGAGGCTCTCCGCCTAGCCCTCCTCGCGGAGGGCCGGAAGCTAGCTTCCATGAGACGCCTCACCGAGGCCCACCAGCGTGAAGTCGACCGCCCCGCCACCTCCCGGCGGGCCAAGCCGAGCCGGCGTCGTCAGACAGCGCGGCGCTGTCATCACCGACATGCTTGGAGTCGACCGCCCAGTCTATGCCACCCCACTCGAGAACGTGCGTGCCGCCCAAGCGGCCGTAGACGAGCTGGATGGACTGGGGGCCGAAGAGCTCCCCATATGACTAGACGCATCCAGCAGCTGATCAATGCAGCCGTGCAGCGGCACGAAGACGACGCCCGCGCGAAAAGCCCTCCACCGCGCCGAGAGCACGGCGCGACGTCCCAGACGCAGACTGGGGGTAAAACCCGCGCGCGACACGAGAAAGAGCCGGCTGCCAGCCAAAGTCGAACCCGGATCTCCATCGAGCGAGACACAGAAGGCCACCCTCGAGCCGTGGAGCGGCGGGGCAACCCGCCTCTGCCTCCACCTCATGGGGAAAGGTACCCCACCCCGCCGCCTGTCACGCATCCGACTCTCAGCGGCCGACTAGGTCACCACGAAGGAGTCGGCGAGAACGATGCTCGCCATCGGATTGACCGCCTAGCGCGATCCCTGGCGCTAGAAGAAGAACATGATGTCGGCCCACCTTGTTTCGGCCCCCGCATCCACGACGAGCCCTTCCCCAAAGGGTTCTCGCTCCCAAGAGACACGCCCAAGTACAACGGCTCCGTGAAGCCGAAAGATTGGTTGATCAACTACTCCACCGCAGTACGCATCGCAAACGACAACAGGCGCATTGCCGTGAAGTACGTGCCCCTCATGCTCCAAGGCACGGCGCGGACCTGGCTCAACAGCCTCAAGCCATACAGCGTCAACAGCTGGCTAGATTTCACCGAAGCCTTCGTCCGCAACTTCACCAGCACCTACAAGCGGGCTCCCAAGCCCAGACAGCTCTCCTTGTGCGTGCAAGGCCCCGCCGAGTCCATTCGCGACTACCTCACGCATTGGGCCGAGCTTCGCAACTCTTGCGAAGGAGTGCACGAGGTGCAAGCCATAGAGTACTTCACAGCCGGGTGCCGAGAGGGCACCCTCCTCAAGCACAAGCTCCTCTGCGACGAGCCAACTACCCTCGACGAGCTTCTGGTCATAGCGGACAAGTACGCCACCGCCGACACTTCAATGAAGACTGAACTCCGGGTAGACGCGTCCAGGAAGGTACTCAACCCGGCGCCCAAGACGCCGGCTGGGGACTCCGGCCAACGTCCGTACCAAAACGACCACAAGCGCAAGGGCCCCGTGCCGCCCTCCACCAGTCGGCAGGTGGCCACGGTCGAGGGCGAGCAGCCCGAAGGGCGGCCCACACCCAAGAAGCAGAAAGCCGGCAGGCCGGCTTGGCAGTCGTCCTTCTCCTACGAGCAAACTCTCGACGCCCCATGCAAGTTCCACAGCGGCGCGAAGCCATCCAACCACACAACCCGGAAGTGCCACTGGCTCACCCGAATCTCCAAAGGCGAAGGGCTCGCACCGCCTCCACCTGCTGGTCCGCCGCCTCCGGCTCCACAGCAGCCGGCCGCTCGGCCAGCAGTCGGAGCCGTGCACGATGAGTTCCCCGACGAGCACGCCGCCTACGTCGTCTTTACAAGCCAGCCCGAAGATCGGCGCAACAGGCGCCGAGAGCACCAGGAAGTCAACGCGGTTGCCGCCAACCCCTCCGAGCACATGCACTAGTCAGAAAAGCCTATCAACTGGAGCCAGGCCGATCACCCAGAGGTGATGCCGTCTCCCGGCTCTTATGCATTGGTTCTGGATGCCACCCTTGCAACGGATAGACGCGCCGCCTGTTTCTCCCGCGTGCTGATAGACGGCGGGAGCAACATCAACATCCTGTACCTTGACACCCTGAAGAAGCTCAACGTCAAGATGAAGCAGCTCATGCCTACCCGGACTGTGTTCCACGGCATCGTATCCGGCCTGTCCTGCACCCCCATTGGCAAGATCAAGATTGATGTCCTCTTTGGGGACAAGGATCACTTCCGCAGGGAGGCCATCTGGTTTGAAGTGGTGGACCTTGAGAGCTCTTACCATGCACTGCTTGGCCGTCCTGCCTTGGCCAAGTTCATGGCTGTTCCCCACTATGCTTACCTCAAGATGAAGATGCCAAGCACCAAGGGCATCATCACCATAACCGACGATTACAAGAAATCCTCTGAGTGCGCGGCAGCCAGCAGCTGGCTGGCCGAGTCCCTTATGATCGCCGAAGAGAAGAAGATGTTGGACCAGGTCGTGGCCATGGCCGGCAAGCAGCCAGCCCTGTCCCCCGATCCCAAAGAATGTGATGCCCAAGGTTCCTTCCAGCCGGCCAAGGAAACAAAGAAGATACCTCTTGATCCCGAGCACCCGGAAAGGTTTGCCGTCATTGGGGCAAACCTAAGCAGCAAATAGGAAGGCGAGCTCGCCGATTTCCTCCGTGAGAATCGGGACATCTTTGCATGGTCCCCCAATGACATGCCGGGTGTTCCGAAGGATTTCGCCGAGCACAAACTACACGTCCGAGAAGGTGCAAAGCCAGTCAAACAACCCCTCCGCCGACTGCCGGAGGAAAAGAGAAGGATTGTAGGAGAAGAGATAGCCCGGCTTCTGGCTGCCGGCTTCAATATGGAGGTTTTCTTTCCGGAGTGGCTTGCCAACCCGGTCCTCGTGCTGAAGAAGAACAACAAATGGCGCATGTGTATAGACTACACGAGCCTCAACAAGGCCTGCCCCAAAGATCCCTTCGCCCTGCCAAGGATAGATCAAGTGATAGACTCCACAGCCGGATGCGAGCTGTTGAGTTTCTTGGATGCTTAGTCCGGATACCACCAGATAAAGTTGGACCCGGCCGACCGCCTGAAGACCGCCTTCATCACGCCCTTCGAAGCTTTCTGCTACCTGACTATGACATTCGGCTTGAGAAATGCCGGTGCCACTTTTCAGCGTGGCATGCAGAAGTGCCTCCTCAAGCAGCTCGGCAGAAATGCCCACGTCTATGTGGATGACATTGTGGTGAAGACGGAGAAGCACAACACCTTGCTGGAAGACCTCAAGGAAACATTCGAGAACCTGCACCGATTCAAGCTCAACCCCGAGAAATGCGTGTTCGGAGTGCCAGCCGGCCAGCTTCTAGGCTTCCTGGTCTTCGAACGCGGCATCGAATGCAACCCAGTGAAGATCAAGGCCATTGAGAGAATGGCGATTCCCACCAAACTTCGAGACGTCCAGAAGTTCACCGGATGCTTGGCTTCCCTGAACCGCTTCATCAGCCGGCTCGGAGAGAAGGCTCTCCCCCTCTACCGCCTCATGAAGAAGACCACTCACTTCGAGTGGAACGACCAAGCCGACCAAGCTTTTCACGAGCTGAAGAGGATGCTGACCACGCCGCCTGTCCTGGCGGCGCCGACTAAGAAAGAGCCCATGCTCCTTTACATTGTTGCAACCAGCCGGGTGGTCAGCACCGTCATCGTGGTCCAGCGCCCAGAAGAGGGCCGAGCCCAGCCGGTCCAGAGGCCGGTGTACTATTTGAGTGAGGTGTTGTCTACCTCGAAGCAGAACTACCCGCACTACCAGAAGATGTGCTACGGCATGTACTTTGCCGCCGAGAACCTGAAGCCCTACTTCCAAGAGCACCCCATCACGGTCGTATGCACCGCCCCGCTTGCCGAGATCATAGGCAGCCGGGATGCATCCGGCTGGGTGGCGAAATGGGCCATCGAGATGGCCCCTTACACGATCTTCTACCAGCCCCGCACCGCCATCAAGTCCCAAGCATTGGCCAACTTCCTCGTCGACTGGGCCGAGACCCAGTACCTGCCGCCGGTTCCCGACTCCATTCACTGGCGCTTGAACTTCGACGGGTCCAGATGCGCACCGGCTTGGGAGCCGGCGTCATCCTCACCTCTCCCAAAGGCGACAAGCTCAGATACACGCTGCAAATTCACTTTGCCGCCTCCAACAACGTGGCCGAGTATGAGGCCGTCGTGCACGGGCTCCGGCTTGCCAAAGAACTCGACATACGCCGGATCCTGTGTTACGGCGACTCAGACTTGATAGTCTAGCAGTCATCCGGCGATTGGGACGCCAAGGACGCAAACATGGCAAGCTACCGCTTCCTTGTTCAGCAGATCAGCGGGTACTTTGAAGGATGCGAGTTCCTCCACGTACCACGAGCCGACAACGGGCCAGTAGATGCCCTGGCTCGAATAGGCTCCACTCGGCAGGCAATACCAACCGGCGTCTCTCTACAATGCCTCCTCAAGCCACCTATCAAGCCGTCTCCAGAGTCCGATTCCATCTTCGTGCCGCCTAGCCCCGATGCAGCCGGATCCGGCTTGAAGAACGAAGCAGGCGGCCCGGGGACTTCGATAGGCGACGCGGGGACTTCAGTAGGTGGCTCGGGGACTTCCGTAGTTGCACCCGACCTGGGGACTTCTGAACCCGGCTCGGGGACTGTGGTAGTCGGCCCAGGGACTGCACCAGCATAGCAGGCGGCGACCGACTCCAGCATTCCACAACCCAGCCCGCCCACCCTGGTCGCAGTAGCCGCGTTGGCAATAGAAGAAGTCACAGCTCCATCATGGGCTCAGCCCATCCTCAACTTCCTGACAAACCAAGAACTGCCGGCTGATGAGACAGAGGCAAGACAAGTCCAACGCCGAGCCGGAGCATACACAATCGTCAACATAGAGCTCGTCAGGCGCAGCGTCACTGGAGTCTTCCAGCGATGCATTGAGCAAGAGAAGGGCATAGCAATCCTCAGAGACATCCACCAAGGTGAAAGCGTCCACCATGCGGCCTCAAGATCACTAGTCGCCAAGGCTTTCCGCCATGGATTCTTTTGGCCGACTGCTTTGGACGACGCCAAGGAATTAGTCAAACATTGCAAAGGGTGCCAAGTCTTCAGCTCCAAGAAACACCTGCCGGCTTCGGCACTCAAGACCATTCCCCTCACTTGGCCCTTTGCCGTTTGGGGTCTGGACATGGTGGGCCCATTCAAGACGGCGCGCGGCGGCATGACACATCTGCTTGTCGTTGTGGACAAGTTCACCAAATGGATCGAAACGAAACCGATCAAGAAGCTGAATGGGCCGACTTCCGTGACATTCATCGCAGATATAACAACTCGGTACAGCGTGCCGCACAGCATCATCACCGACAACGGCACGAATTTTGCTAAGGGAGCATTGGCACGTTTTTGCACGACGCAGGGCATCTGACTGGACTTAGCGTCCGTTGCCCACCCGCAGACAAACGGCCAAATTGAGTGAGCCAACGGCCTCATACTTTCCGGCATGAAGCCCCGACTGGTCGTGCCACTGGAGCGTTCGGCCGGCTGCTGGCTCGATGAGCTGCCGGCCGTCCTCTGGAGTCTGCGCACTACCCCAAATAGGTCAACCGGCTTCACTCCTTTCTTCCTCGTGTATGGTGCCGAGGCGGTCATCCCAACCAACATCGAGTTTGACTCGCCTCGGGTGACCATGTACACGGAGGCGGAGGCCAAGGAAGCACGAGAAGATGGCGTCGACCTGCTGGAAGAAAGTCGGCTGTTAGCCCTCAGCCGGTCCGCCATCTACCAGCAGGGTCTACGTCGCTACCACAGCCGGAAGGTCAAGCCAAGATCTTTCCAAGAGGGCGACCTTGTGCTCTGGCTGATCCAGCGAACAGCCGACCAGCACAAGCTCTCGGCCCCTTGGGAAGGCCCCTTCGTCATCAGCAGAGCGCTAGGAAATGACTCCTACTACCTGATTGACGCACAGAAGCCGAAGGCACGAAAGAGAGATGACTCCGGCAAGGAGTCGGAGCGACCATGGAACGCCAACCTACTCCGAAGATTTTACAGTTGAAATGCAGTATGTATCACACTAACTTTTGTACTGAATACGAGACAATAGGCCCCCCGAGGAGAACTCGGGGACTGCCATCTTTCATCTATGAATGAAGAGTATCATGCTTATGATTATGTCATTACATTCACTTCTCTCGTCCGGCACCGGGTTCGACTAGTCGGCCCGGGGACTGGCCGCCTTGAGTTATATTAGAAGTCCTACCTGCGGTCAGACAAGTAGTGTACCGGCACCAAAGCCCTCTCTTGCCAAAAGTCGCAGTTCGAAGAATCGGCTGTCCGGCTGGCAAGAGCCAAAGGCAGGAAGGGACGCCCACACGAAAAACGGCTAGGGACTAACGGACCAATATAACAAAAGCCGGCTTTTTCCTACCACCGACCGACTACAAGAGTAGCCGGCCGGCTTCTGTTCACTTCGCTACAATCTAAGAAAGCTCGAGTACTTGCCTTCCGCAAAAAGATAGCCGAGTCTTTCCTTAGCCATAGACTGCAGAGCAGCTCCCTGCTGGGAAGGCAGCAATCAGGGGAAGGCAGCAAAGGAAACAACCTAAGGATAAAAGGCATACGAGAATGGAAGCCAAACACATGCATGATTATATTTACACAAAAGGCCTTGAAAAGGCCAAAATTCAACATAGTTTGAATACACCCCCAGTGGGTGGAACTGCGCAAGCTTAATAAAAATTGTTCAAAGAGTAACAAGCAGGAAAAGCAAGGACGGCAGATCAAGCCAAGGGAACGACTGGCGAATCGAGCAGGTCGGTGGAGACAGCAGCGCCGGCTGGAGGAGTGGCCGGCTGATGAACCTCGGCAAGATCACCGCCTCCCGCAGAGGGCGCACCAGCACGCGCCTCATTGCTGGAGGCACGGTCATGCTGAGGCTGGCCGGTTGCTTCACTAGCTGGCTCGGCGTCTTCACTTTCCTCCCCTTCCTCGTCTTCACCTTCATCGCTGGAGGCGATCTTCTCCGCCGGGTCTTCACCCTCCGCCGGGTTCAGCCCGAACCACTCCTCCGGCTGGGCGACGCCATTGTCATCCACCTGAGGAGCGAAGACGCTGGTGTCAGTAAACTCAGCAAGGGCCGAGGCACGCTGGATGATACCCGGCCGCACCTCCACCAGCTCTTCGTCAGCCTCCTCCCGCCAAGTCCTCAGCTGTTCCAAGTTCAGCCCAGGGTACCAGGCCCGGACGAACTCCAGCGCCCGCCTGGCACCGGATCGAGCAGCGGAGGCCTTCCAAGCCTCAAAGCGGCCGACTGCCACCTCCAGCCAGTCGGCAGTCCGGCTCGGGGTGCGGGGAATCGCTTCGCCTGGCCAGAGGGCGGCCAGCACCTGCGCCCCAGCGCGCTGGAGGCGGCGGAGCATGAGGTGTGCCGGTTGCAACCGGGCTTGGATCGCCAAGAGCTGCTCCTCAAGTGTCCGGCTCGCGTCCGGCGCGATTTCAACCCCCGCCTGCCGGCGTGCCTTGCGGTGGGCCTCGATGGTCTGGGTGGCAATGACGGAGTGGCCGGGGAAGTATTCTGCGCAAAGAACAAAGAAGCAGCACAAATCAGAAGACGAATCAAAGGGCAAGGGGTGAGCAAGGAGTGAGGAAGGCGGCTTACCATCGATCAGATCCTCGATCCGGACGTAACCCTCACTTAGCGCTTGCTTTGCCTCAGCCCAGCCCACTGTTTCTGTCTCGAACTCAGCTTTGAGGGCGGCCTCGCTGTCCTGCGCCTTCTTCAGGGCCGCCTTGTGGCTCTCCTCCTGGTCGGCCAACTTCTTGGCCAGGCGGTTGCGCTCCAGGACTAGGGCGTTGAACTCGGCCTCCTTGGCGCGAAGGGCGATCTGGGCCCCGCCGAGCTGCTCCCTCAAGATGGCATTGGCCCCTGCAAGCATGAAGACAAAGGAAGAAACAATAAGGAAGAAGTCGCCGGGGAATATCCGACCCGACTGCTCAGCAGTCGGCCCGGATCTCGGGACTACACCCAGTGGGTGCGCTGACGCGCCCCCACAGGATATGAACAAAACAGAGCACGCACTCCGGCTGTCGGTCAGATCCTCGCTCTTCTGGCGCAGCTCCTGAGCCTGGGAGTCGAAGGCGGTAGCACTCTGGTTATGGTACTCCTGGAAGATCAGACAGGACGCAGGAATAAGATAACTGTCAGGACCTAGTAAGTTCCAAGCCGCCTGCTCAGCAGCCGGCTCGGAACTCGGGGACTACACCTAGTGGGTGCGCTGACGCGCCCCCACGGAAGAAATAAAAAAAGCAAAACAACCAAGGCCAGAAGACTCACCCGGACGATGGCCCGCGTCGCAAGGAAATCTCGGGTATATCGCTGCAGCACGGTAGCATGAGCCTGAAGCCGGCCCCGGACCTCCTGGGCCGCCGCGTTCAGCTCGGCCGTCCCCCCGCTGGGCGTCCACTCGGACGTGCTGGAGCTGGCCGCCTCCAAGGCCTCCGCCGTCCGGCTGGCGCTCGCAGCTCTGTCCGGCTCCGGCACGGGGGTAGCTTCCCCCGCGTGCCGGCGTGATGCCGGCTGCACCACCAGGCCGGCTCCTGCTGCCGGCTCGCTCCCAGCCGGCTGCTCCGGCGCTGTAGTCGGCTGGCCGCTCTGGCCCGCCCCAGTCGGCGCCGTCCGCGGCACCTCCTCCAAGACAATCACATCATCCTTCCTCCGCTCCGCCTCCGACCGGCCGTGGTTGGCTTCCTCTGATGGAGGCACGGGGACGACGGGAGCCACGCTGTGGAGGGGAACGACGAGCTATGGAGGCTGGTTGCGCGAGTCCTCCGCCTCCCTCTCCGCAGCCGTCGCCTCCGCCTGGGCCTTGGCCCCCGCGTCGGCCTGCTCCTTCGCCACCTGGGCCTTGGCCGCCGCGTCGGCCTGCTCCTTCGCCGCCTGGGCGGCCCTTGGCTCCAACGCTTCCCGCTGCTCCCGCGCATTCCGCTCCGTAGCCACCATGAGGTCGGTGCGGGGATCCACGCGGCGGGAGTTCGAGGACCCTCCGGCTGATCCGATCACGGAGCCGGCAAGACCCCGCTCGAGGGAAAGCGGCGCCCTGGCAGGTTAGCCAAGAAAGAACTTAGAAGAACTTCAATCGAAGAACACGGCAAGAATACAAGACGCTTAAACACTTACGCCGAAACCGCCTGCGGCTGCTTCACGACCTTCTGGAAGCGGGCCGCCCTCGCGGCCGCTTCATCTCGCTTGGTTGCCGCAGCGGTGGCCCTGGCCTTCTTCAGCCAGCTGCCGAAGTAGGTCGACATGGGCCGGCGCTTCGGCGCGCCGCCACGGGCGGCCGGCGCGGCAGAAGGACCCGTGCCTTGATGATCAGGCACCGGCTGGCGGTGCGGGACGACTTCGACCTCGTCGTCGTCCGCCCAATCCTCGAGGCCGGCTCCGAGCCCCGCGCCGCCTGCCTCGCCGCCTTCCCCCACGATGGCATCTTCCATGGCGGCCGCTCCAAGATCCGGATCATCAACGT
Organism: Aegilops umbellulata; assembly: GCA_032464435.1. NCBI lineage: Eukaryota > Viridiplantae > Streptophyta > Magnoliopsida > Poales > Poaceae > Aegilops > Aegilops umbellulata. The sequence continues at coordinate 297,816,958 of CP136060.1, forward strand.
CATCCACCGTACGGTCGGGGAGGAACTGGCGCTCTGCCCCTGCGGCCCCCGCCGCCGGTGGAAGTAGGGGATTCTGCAGAAAACAAGACGGCTGGTCAGAGGCCAACCATATCGAAGCCGACAATACAAAAGAAAGGAAAGAAGAAAGACTTACGGCAGGCGGAGGGTTGGCGCGAGAGTACGGCCCCTTGCCGTATCGCCAATCCTCGGGGAGCTTGCAGTTGGCGATGTAGTTCACCATGTAAGACACCTCGGCATGGGGCATCTCCCTGGTGCTCAGCCGGCATGGGTCGAAGCGGTCGCTCATCTGGCAGATCATGTGCGGCCGGCCTTGGAGCGGAAGTACCCGGTGCTCCACGAAGGCGGCCACCAGGTCGGCTCCGACCAGGCCCTCCGACTGGATCATCACCCGGAGTCGGGCGACGGCGGCGTTCCCGGCCTGAGACAGCGTCCTGGCCCGGAAGCTCCACGAGGGCGGCCTCGAAGCCGGCGGGCTGGCTACATAAGCCGGCAGGTTGACAAAGTCGCCTTGCGGGGGGACGTTCCTCACGTAGAAGTAGGATTTCTGCCAGAGCTTCACCGACTGGATCAGCGGGATGGACGGGAACGGATTGTTCTCGCCCGTCCGCCTGACGGCGATGAAAGCTCCGCATGGGGCGGGCACGCCCGCGACGACGGTGCCAAGCTTGCATTGGAAGAACTCTTCCCAAAGCTCCAGGGTGGGGAGAACACCAAGAAAGCCCTCGCAGAGGGTGACGAAGGCCGACAGCAGCATCACTGCGTTGGGGGTGAGATGATGCGGCTGAAGGTGGTAGAATTCGAGGAAGGAGTGAAGGAACCTGCTCGCCAGGAGGCCAAAGCCGCGCAAGTGTGCGAGCGGAAGACCACCCGCTCGCGCTCCTCCGGCGCCGGCAAGATCTCCCTCTCCGGCGCGCGCCGAACCCGCACGTAGTTCTCGCCGGGCAGACGCCGCGTCCGGCGGAGGAACTCAATGTGCTCGTCAAGGACGTTGGAGCCGTCCCACGAGCTCGACAACGCCATTGGGGCGGTGCGGCGAGGAGCAAGGTGCGGCGGCGACGGAGGCGCGTGCGACCCCGCTGCAGCGGAGCAACCGCGAACCAAGAGGCCCGATGGCGGAACGGCGCGACGGTGAGGCACTGCGGCGACGGAGAGAATAAGGATGGAAGGCGAGAAAGGTTGGAGCGAGGGAGAGCGTGCGAGCCTTTGCCGCTCCCACTCCTCCCCCTACTTATAGACCCGCGCGGCGGAGCCGAGGAGGCGTGGTGTGGGGGACGTGGGATTAACTGCGCCCAGTCTCCCACGTCCCGCTATAACTGCGCATTGATCGCATGGCAAAACCGCCGCGGGAAGGCAAACATCCCATCTTGGGCCGCAGAAGATCCGCGCCTGGGCCAAGGCCAGGAGTGGCGGGCCCGGGCCTGCGGCGACATCCCGTCGCGCACGCGCAATGGCAGGCCTTTTCTGCCACGTGACACGCGGGGAGGCGCGCGGTCAGCACGCAAGTTGGCCCACGTTCCCGTTGACGAGGCCACGGTGCCCTCCCAAGGCGACGTGCATAAGCGGAGCCGGCTCCCAGGTGCCGGTTCCTCAAGACAGGAAGCTGACCGAGCTTCTCGTCCCCCTGCCAACCTCGAAGCTCGACCAGCTTCGGGGACTACTGTCGGGGTAAATGACCACGGGTAGCCTAGCCGGCTCCCCTTGGCACTTCAGAAAAAATTACGAGCCGATCCGGCCTCCAAGGATCCAAGGCGTGGGGCCACCTTCCCCCTGCCGGCTGCCTCTCACGCCGACTATTGGAAGGCGGCCCGGCCTTAACCCTCATGAAGAAAGCCGCGGGAGGGCCGGCACCAAGAAGCCGGCCACGAGAAGGCCGACTCCAAGGAGCCGGCTCCCACGATGCGGTCAAGATCGTACCCTCGAAGCCCGCATCCACATAACGGCAATGGGACGGGGCGTGGCTACAGTAAAGCCTGCCACCCCCGAAACCCGGAGCACGCCTGGCACAGTGCGCCGTACGGGGTAGCCTTGACCCGTCCGACGCGACACTGTTGCCATGTTGACTATGGCGCCATCCACGGCGGGCTGTCAGCGCGGCCCACGGGAGGTGGGCCCCTTCGGGCAGAGAGACACCCGAAGGCGGCCAGGCCTCCTCCAGTCGGCCCAAGACATGGACGGCTTCCCCAAGCCGGCTTGCCCCCTCCCTCGAAGGAGGCGCTCCATTAAGGAGACAAGACGACGTGAGGCTACAGCGATCGCCCGCCAGGCGGCGACACTGTAGCCATGCTTACCTCGATAAAGCCCTCATCATCAGGATTGAGGCAACAGTAACCAGCCACCGACAGGGCCCTTGGCAGTGGGGCCTGCCTGTCGACCAAGAGGCCGGCAGCCGGCGGGCCCCAGCAGCCGGCGCAGAAGCCGACAAGCATAGACACGGACGGCAAGGGCCCGCGCCCAGCCGGATTACCATTGTACCCCCGGGGGGTGGGCCTATATAAACCCCCCGGGGCACCCATGCAAAGGGTTGATCTCATCTGAGTTTAGACACCGCATAGAGAGAAGAGTAGAGCTAGCCTTGCCCTTCTTCTTCCTCTCGCCAAACAGCTCAAGGAGCATCTTGTAGCTACTTGTTCATTGAGTGATCATGCGGAGACCCCGCAGAGCAGCAGTAGGGGTGTTATCTCCACGGAGAGCCCCGAAGCTGGGTAAGATTCGCCAGCGTGCATGTCTTCACCTCATCCCGCTTCCAGGCACCGGCGACGTCTTACTGGCTCTCACAATGATAAGCCACCCGTTGGCATATGTCGCACCTACCACCCGACAAAGGCGCGGTTGAGCGTGTCCGTCTTGCCGGACAGCTGGAGGGCCTGCTCCTTCAGCTCATCCCGCTCTGCCTCCAGCTCCTTCACCTTGCCGGCGTGGGCCAGGGCTCGGGCATCGAGCGCCTCTCTGTGCCTCTGCTCCAGCTCCTGGGTCCGTCGTGCGACAAGGGCCTTGAGCTCCTTGTCCTTGCCGCGGAGCGTAGCGGCAAGCTTCGCCTCGCACGCGGAAAGGTCCTCCTCCTGGGAGTTCAAGGTGGCTTGATGCTGATTCCGGATGGCTTCAGCCGCGGCGGCCAAGTTCGATGCCTTCTCCTGGGCCTTCTCGATGTCGGCCATCTTCAGGACGAGCTCCACCTCGCGCTGGGCCAATTTGTCCTGGAAGGCCCTCTGCTCCTCGCAAGACTGGTGGAACCAAGCTTGTGTTTCAGCAACGCGCGCCTTGAAGTCCGCCTCCGCGTTGTCCACCGCTGCCGCCCTGGACTCCACTTTGTCCAGACGGCCGCGGTAAAGTGCTTGGAGCTTCCGTAAGTTGGCCCCCATGGCGCGGAAGAGCTGCTCCTCTGGATAACCGTCGCCGCCGGCGCCCGGCGCATCGACGATCTCGAACCCGGTGGCGGCAAGCACTTCGTCATCAAAAACTTCCCCTTCGGCGGGCGCTCGACTTGGCACCCCTAGGAGGTGGAGGAAGAGATCATCACCCACCTTCAGGTACCTACCGGGGCCTGAGGCTGAGGAGGAGGGAGGCTGGTCATCCATCACCTCTTCCTCGGCAGGGGCCTTGCCGGTCCCCCCGGCAGGACCACCGCCGGCGCCCTCGGCGGAGGCCTCATCGGCAGCCTTGGCGGCCCCCGCGCCGACACCCTCGGCGGCGTCCTTGGCGGCCTCACCAGCGGCGGCTTCGTCGGCGCTCTTGGCGGCCTCCTCGGCTGCCACCTTGTTGGCCTCAGCCGCGGCCTCTTTAGCAATATCGCTGACAACGGAGTCCACGTCCTCCGTGTCCATTGGGGGAGGGCCTGGGTGGCGATAGGAGCAATGAAGCCAAGAGAAGCACAAGAAAAAAGAACAAAGGGCGAAGGGCAGGCGACTCACCAGTGCCGGGCCGTGAAGCAGAGGTCCCCTCTCCGCCGGTCTTTGGCGTCGAGGCAGAGCCACCAGTGCCCAGGTTCCCCTCTTCCTCCATGGGTGTGGGCCCCGCGCCTGGTGCCCTTGCCGGCGACGCCCCCCGCGGCGGCGTAGTCGATGGGGGTGGCGTGTTGGGCGTAGCCCTCTGCGGCTCCTCCTGCTGCCGCTCCCCTCCTACAAACCTGGCAAGGTCAGCATCATGGCATCGGGCGCCTACCCCAAGTCGAGTAAGAAGGGGGTGATGAACTTACGCTGGGGGCTACGCCGGGGGCTGCTGTCCGGGCTGCTCAACACCACCAATTGTGTCGTTGAAGCCCCGGCCGGAGGCTGACCGCTCGCCAAGGTCCTCGCCCTCTTCGCCCTGTGGGCCAGCGTCTCTGCGTCCCTACAAAAGCAAAATGGATCAGGACAAGCGGCCCCATTCAGGGAAATGGAAATGACAATAAGGAACGGAGCACTTACTCATCATCCGTCTCCTCCTCCGCCGGCTTCATTTTCCTCTCCGGGCTGAGGGGCCCGAGATCAAACGGGAGCACCACGTCGTCATCCGAGTCAACGCCTGCCGGAGGGGGTGGGGAAGGCGGCGGGGTCTGTGTGCGCCCAGAAGAGGAAGAGGCTTCCGCCTTCTTCTTCTCAGCGGCCGTCGTCGGCTTCCTCGTTGCCGAGACCCTCATGTGGCGCCCGGACCCTTCCAGGGTCAATTCAGGCCGCGGGCCCCTGCCAGGCCGGACTGGCTCGCCGGAGCAAGCCCGCCACATGACTCGCCCTCTTCCCCTGGTTGGCGTCGAGCCCGCCGCCACGTCCTCCTCCTCCGACGACGATTCGTCGACCGCGTCCTCGACGAGCGGAGCCCCGGTGTCGGCGCCGCTGGCCCCCATGGTGGCCGCCGCCCATAGGGAGAATTGCTCCTCCTCCGCGGCCGCGGCAACCTCGTCCTCCACGCCCCCGGCGCTGCCGGCCTCCAGGGTGAGTTGTGCCTCCTTCGCCCTGGTGGCGATGTAGTCCACCTCCGCCTGGGTGGTGTCCATGACGAGCCGCCGCTCGGCGTCGGCGTTGACATACACCTCGGCCAAGGTGTCGAAGAACTGCCGCACGTCTGCGGCCGCCGGCTCCCTCCCGCTCGGGACGGGGCCGTGCGCGTTGCAGTCCGGCATCATGGCAATGATCTCTAACCGGCGAGAATTGTTACACAACGGGACGACTCCTGCAGGCAACCTGAAGAGTGGCCTCTTGACGGCCTTGCCAGTCTTTACGGCAACCCTCGCGGCCTTGCCGGTCAGCTCGACCTCGCCGTCACTATCCATGTCCAGCTGGAAGAGCCATTGGCAGAAGTGAGCATGCCCCATCACCGTGAAGTTGTGATCGAGGCCAGGGTGGAGCCGCATGATATCAGCCGGGTTCGTGAAGAGCCAAGCTGGCCTCCCCTTATTGTGCAACGGAGCAATCCAACGGCAGATGAAATCCACCCCAATCATTTCCAGGCTGAGACCCGCCCGGGTCAGCCGGAGGATTCTGGTTGTGGCGATGGTGAGCCTCCCATCGGCGGCGTCGACCTCACCCTAATCGTTGCCACGGACAGGCGGCGTCAGGCGGACCTTGCAAAATTCCGGTGGGTCTTCGTCTTCAATCCAGCACCACCGGTCACGGCATTCATCCCACCTCTCTCTCATGGCGCCATCTGGGTACGCCCCCTTGGACCTTGGGATCCAGGTGACACAACCAGCAACGGCACCTCCAGTTTGGATTCGAGGGTAAAAATAATGACGGAAGAGCGCCGTGTTGGGCCGCACTCCGACAAAGCCCTCACAAAGATGCACAAAGCAAGACATGCACGCCACCGCATTCGGAGTAAAATCCAGAAGGCGGAAGCCAAAGGTGTGCATGATATCGCAGAAGAACTCGGAGAAAGGGGGGCATAACCCACAAGAAAAGTAGTCGACAAAGAAGGGGTACCGATTTGGAGCAGGGTCGGCGCAAGCGGCAGGAATGATGCGCGTCGCCGGGTGCCCCGAGTTCTCTCCCCCCGTCTTCACTCCCCACAAGGGCTTGAAAGAAGCCCGGAGCTCATGGACGTCGACCGACGAGGGGTAGAAGAAGGCGGACTTCGTCTTGTCCCCCAGCAACGCGCTCTCCGGCGGCTCCATGGTCACGAGGCCCTTAGCCACCCCTTGCCCTTGGCAGATTTGGGTGCCATGGCGGCCAAGGAGCTTAGAGGGTTAAGGAAGGGGAGGAGGGCGGGGACGAGACGGCGACGACAGGCGACGGCGAAAAGCTTGCAAGAGAAGGAAGGAAAGGAGCAGCGGCTCTGAGATTGGAAAAGGCACGAAGGAAGAGGGAAAGTGAGCAGCGCGCCCGCGGTTGTTCCTTCTTATGGGGGAGAATGCGGGCCGCCTCCTTTCACATTAATTGTGATGTGATGCATGCCCGCGGGGAGCGACCCCACGCATGCCGCCCACGTCACGCCCGCCTCCCCACGCCGCGCCACGCGCGAGAAGCGTGGGAGGCGCAGCGTGCGAAGAAACTTACCGCGGTAAAAACCGCCCTGCCTGCCCGCGCACCATTCTTGGGCCTGGCCCAACAACGCATAGCGCTTATGTGTGGCCCAGGCCCCGGGCTCCTGTCGGTGTACAAAAAGAGGGGTACACTTTTTGTACCCCTATGACTGTGCACGGGCAGTCTGAGCCACGGGTGCCGCCGCATCGAGCCCGGCAAGGGAGGTAGAACCAAGGTAAGGGCGAAGCCAAAGAGGAGCAGAACGACGCCAAGACCAAGACCACAAAGAGCAAAGGGGACGAAGCAGCCCCCCGGCAAGATCCTTGCCGGGAGGCGGTTTTTGCAAATCCGGCAAGACCCTTGCCGTGGCAGCTCGCCCCACACCTACGGAGCGGGTCACCCTTGAGTCCACTGCCCCCATGGGGCAAGTATTCGGGAGGCATCCCCGTGGTGGTATGTAGATCTTTGTGAAGACATTCAAGATCAGATGCACACTTTAGAAGATGATGGTCCTTGGCGGGATCCCAGCCAAGGAAAACCACAAGGCCCCCGGCAAGAGCCTTGCCGGGGATGGCAGTAGGTGCCACGGCAAGACCCTTGCCGGGGCCGCGGCAAGGCCCTTGCCAAGGACACCCGCGGGGCCACCATCGGACCCGCACCAGTCACGCCTCCACCACCGTTCGCATGCAGCTGCCGACCCAACTAGCTGGGCAGGCACATGCGTGGCGGCATGCAGATCCTCGTGGAGACCCACCGCTGCGCCACCTCAGCTGCCTCCCCGCCTACATGGCATCGCAGGCACCGCTGGCCAGGGCGCGCGTCGACGCGGAAGAGAGTGGCGACGGACGAGACAGCTCTCCCCCGCCCCCGATAAAGCTAGGACACCTAAGCAAGGCGCATTAAATGCACCTTGTCATGTAATGCGAGGGATAACCTCGCATCACTGTACCCTTTCCACCTCCTGTGTGCCACTGTGGCAGCCCCTTTCCCTATAAAAGGAGGCCCCAGGCGACCAGGAAGAGGATTCGGCTTCTTGGAGCTCCTCACGCCCCATAGCTAGCTCAAGAACACAAGCATATAATCCACCAAAGCAGGAGTAGGGTTTTACGCATCTTCGCGGCCCGAACCTGGGTAAAGGAATCGTGTATTGCCTGCTCGATCCGCTCTTCTCACGACCCCCGCGCCCCGCAACCGCAGAAAGGGATTCTCATGATCCCATAGGTGTCGTTTCCCGCCGACACCGCTGCCCGTATAGCGGAGTCCATCCAGCCGTCCCAGTCGGAGGCTGGAAGAGGATTGATGCAAATCAGAGCGTTGTTGCGAGCAGCAGGAGAGCAGAACACAACGGTATCTTAGTCGCATAATACATAGCAGATATGTGATGGCTAACACAGTTCAGTCCGCCCACAACCCAAGATTGCCCCTGCGGCGTGAGGGACGTGGGCACCGCCAGGATCAGTACGTGGGTCAGAACCACGAGCAGTATGATCACCGACTCGGCCATGATGACCGCTGTCGGATGCCCATGCCTCCTCCGAGGAGTGGATCATATGTGCCCCGGCAATATGATGATAGGCGCCCGCACAGTGGTGAACGAATGGTACCAGTTGACCCAAGGGAGCCAGGTTTTGATGCAAGATCGATTCTCGTTCAAGGTCTGGTCGACAGGAATAGAGCACATAGAGAGGGACTTGACAGAGATCGTCCGACTGGCAAAAGAATTCATGTTTCCGGTCCAGAGTGTTTCAGCAGAGCCATCAGGGCTGCAGAGATTCCTCCCAACTTCAGGTTGGCGACTGGAGTTAGCAAGTTCACTGGTGAGTCCTAGCCTGACACTTGGCTTGAGGATTACCGAGTGGCTGTATAGATTGGTGGTGGCAATGATGAGGTGGCCATGAAGCATCTTCCTCTGATGTTGGACGGTTCTGCCAGAGCATGGCTGAATCAGTTGACCCCAGGCAGTATATACAGTTGGGAGGAGCTAGAGTGTTTGTCAGAACTTTTGAGTGTACTTGCAAACGACCAGTAGGGTTGATAGAGTTGCAACATTGTGTACAAAAGCCAAATGAGACTCTGAGAGATTACATTCAGAGGTGGACCACTTTGCATCACACAGTGGAAAATGTATCTCAACATCAAGCAGTTTGTGCCTTCAAGGAGGGCGTTCGGTATCAAGAGCTTAACCTGAAATTCGGTCGGACGGGAGATATGTCTTTGACTCGGATGATGGAAATAGCCACTCGGTATGCTAATGGAGAAGAAGAGGATCGACTCCATAGTGGAAAGGGAAAAACATTCGGCCAGGACACTGGTGGAGGTAGTTCCAATTGGAAACATAAACGTAAAGCTGAGCCTGCAGGACCTGGTGAAACTGCAGCAGTGATCCAAGGAAAGTTTATAGGAAAACCTAAGGGGCCCTGGACCCCCAAGAAGGTGAAAGATCAAGCAGGGAATGATGGGTTGGATTTGCCATGTCACATTCACACCAAGAAAGACGAAGAGGGAAATCTGATTTATCCCAAGAATACCACTCGACAATGTCGACTCCTTATCCAGCAATTCCGTGAGAAGCAACCCAGTGAAAAAGAGAAGGAGTCTGATAAGGATGAGGATAAGGAGGAGGATGACAGTTTCCCCAATGTCAATTTCACCTTGGTGATTTTTGCTGACATTGAGAGCAAAAGTCGACTGAAAGTCATAAACAGAGAAGTAAACATGGTTGCCCTGGCAACGACGACGTATTTGAAGTGGCCGCAAACTGCAATCACATTTGACCAGTCCAATCATCCTGCACGCGTTGCCACTCCAGGGCGGCAAGCATTGTTAGTCGACCGAGTGGTTGGAAGCACTCGACTGACCAAAGTGTTGATGGATGGTGGCAGTGGTCTGAATATTCTTTACACTAAAACCCTGAAGGGGATGGGCATTCCGATGTCCAAGCTTAGTGAGAGCAACATGAGCTTCCACGGCGTTATCCCTGGAAAGAAAGCTGAATCACTCGGTGAGATCACTCTTGACATGGTTTTCGATGATTCGAAGAATTACCGTAAGGAAAAGTTGACATTTGAAGTGGTAGATTTTCAAAGTGCTTATCATGCTATTCTGGGCAGGCCTGCATATGCTCGTTTTATGGCTCGACCATGTTATGTCTATCTTAAGTTGAAGATGCCTGGTCCTAGAGGTGTGATCACAGTTACTGGTAATCGGCAGAAAGCGGAAGAGTGCCTTCAGAAGGGCTCAAAAATTGCAGATGAACAGATGACAGCAGTTGAAATGCAGGAATACCAGAAGAATGCAGATCTGAGTGATTTGCTGCGGGCTAAGAAGCCTGCCTCAGAGTCTGCATTTCAGTCGTCCGGTGAAACAAAGTCGGTTCATATTCACCCGACCGATCCCAATGCTGCTCCGACTCATATCTCAATGACGCTCGACAGCAAATAGGAAGAAGTGCTCATCCAGTTCCTCCGTGAGAACTGGGACATCTTCGCATGGAAACCTTCTGACATGCCAGGTGTGCCCTGGGAACTGGCTGAGCACCATTTGCGAGTCGAACCGAAGGTAAAACCAGTCAAAGAGCATCTTCGGCGGTCCGCCGTGCAGAAGAGAAAGACAATTGGTGAGGAAGTGGCTTGGCTTCTGGCAGCTGAGTTCATCCGAGAGATTTACCACTCCGAGTGGCTCGCCAATGTCGTCATGGTTCCTAAGAAAGACAATTCACTCCGTATGTGTATCGACTTCAAGCATATCAATCGGGCCTGCCCGAAGGATCACTTTCCTCTTCCTCGCATCGATCAGATAGTCGACTCAACTGCAGGATGTGAGCGGTTGTCTTTCCTGGATGCATATTCCGGGTACCATCAGATCCGACTGCATGGACCCGATGAAATAAAAGCAGCTTTTATCACCCTGTTCGGGTGCTTTTGCTATGTCACCATGCCCTTTGGTCTCAAGAATGCTGGTGACACATTCATGTGCATGATACAGAAGTGCCCGCTCACTCAAATCAGTCGGAATGTGGAAGCATACATGGATGACATCGTGGTTAAGTCACGCAAAGGTTCCGACCTGCTGACTGATCTTGCTGAAACCTTTGCCAATCTAAGGAGATATGATATCAAGCTCAACCCATCGAAGTGTACGTTTGGAGTTCCAGGTGGCAAGTTACTCGGTTTCCTCATTTCCGAACATGGGATCGATGCAAACCCAGAGAAGGTTGGTGCAATCCTCCGAATGAAACGCCCCGTGCGTGTACACAACGTTCAGAAGCTTACTGGTTGTTTTGCCGCTTTTAGTCAATTCATCTCTCATCTCGGTGAAAAGGTATTGCCTCTTTACCGACTGATGAAGAAATCTGACAAGTTCGAGTGGACTCCTGAGCTGACGCAGCGTTTGCAGAGCTCAAAACCCTGCTTTCCACCCAGCCGGTGCTTGCTGCTCCAATCAGCAAAGAGCCTTTACTGCTTTATATTGCAGCCACTGGACAGGTTGTCAGTATAGTACTCACGGTCGAGTAGGAAGAAGAAGGCAAGGCGTACAAAGTTCAATGTCCAGTGTACTATATTTCTGAAGTTTTAACCCCACCCAAGTAGAGATACCCACATTATCAGAAGCTTGTCTACGGGATTTACTTGACCACAAAGAAGGTTGCACATTACTTCTCAGATCATTCAATTACAGTCGTCAACAATGCTACATTGTTAGAAATTTTGAATAATAGAGATGCAACTGGTCGAGTGGCTTAATGGGCGATTGAACTCCTTTTGTTGGATATCAAGTTTGAGGCAAAGAAAGCAATCAAATCCCAGGCAATAGCAGATTTTCTTGTCGAGTGGATTGAACAATAGCTGCCGACTCAGATTCAGTTGGAACATTGGACTATGTTCTTCGACGGGTCCAAGATGTTGAATGGTTCAGGTGCTGGGATAGTCCTGGTATCTCCACGAGGCGACATGCTCAGTTATGTTCTCCAGATTCACTTTGACTCCTCGAACAATGAAGCTGAATATGAGGCGCTTTTGTACGGGTTGCGTATGGCCATTTCACTCGGCGTCCGGCGCCTAATGGTCTACGGCGACTCAGATTTGGTGGTCAAACAGGTGATGAAGGAATGGGACGTGAGGAGTCCATCTATGACTGGTTATTGCAATGCAATGAGGAAATTGGAAAAGAAGTTTGAAGGGTTAGAGCTTCACCATATACCCCGACTGAAGAACCAGGCAGCCGATGACCTGGCAAAGATCGGGTCCAAGAGGGAGCCCATCCCCAGCAATGTGTTTTTGGAACATGTTCATACACCATCCGTACAAGAGGATCCCTTCACAGAAGAGCTCCCACAGCCTAAGAGCCCTACCGATCCGACTGAAGTTAAAATCCCAGCCGTGGTCGACTTGATCATGGAAGTTTTGGTCGTCATTCCTGATTGGACAATGCCATACATTGCATATATTCTCAGGAAATAACTCCCAGAGGATGAAGAAGAGGCTCGTCAGATTGTCCGTCGATCCAAAGCCTTTACTGTGATGGGTGGACAACTTTACAGAGAGAGTGTTACTGGAGTCATCAGAAATGCATCACGCCAGAAGAAGGCCAAATGATCCTCAATAATATCCACTCGGGGACCTGTGGTCACCATGCACCCTCTCGGACCATCGTGGCCAAAGCATACCGAGCCGGGTTTTACTGGCCACATGCTAATGAGACGGCAAAAGAAATAGTTGAGAAGTGTGAGGGCTGCCAGTTCTACTCCAACATCTCCGACAAACCCGCTTCAGCCTTGAAGACCATTCCACTCGTCTAGCCATTTGCAGTTTGGGGATTAGATATGGTCGGACCTCTGAGGACTGGCAGGAGTGGCTTCACCCATGTGCTTGTAGCAGTCAACAAGTTCACTAAATGGATTGAAGCTAAACCTATCAAAAACGTCGAAGCAAGTACTGCTGTCAGCTTCATCAAAGAGTTAACGTTCAGATATGGAGTTCCACACAGCATCATCATAGATAATGGGTCAAACTTTGATTTAGATGAGTTCACAGCTTTTTGCGCTTCCCAAGGCACTCAGGTCGACTATGCCTTAGTCGCTCATCCACAGTCGAATGGGCAAGCCGGAAGGGCAAACGGTTTAATACTCAAAGGGCTAAAACCCCGATTGATGCGCGACCTCAAGCATGCAGCAGGTGCCTGAGTTTATGAGCTACCATCAGTGCTTTGGGGATTGAGAACAACTCCAAATCAGTCGATTGGTCAAACTCCGTTCTTCTTAGTCTACAGGGCTGAAGCTGTGCTTCTGAGTGATTTACTTCATAATGCACCCCGAGTGGAACTTTTCTCAAAAGATGAAGCAGAACAAGCTCGACAAGATGTTGTTGATCTTTTGGAAGAGGAAAGAGAGATGGCCCTAATCTGGTCGACCATTTATCAGCAAGACCTTCATCGATTCCATGCTAGAAACATGAGAGGTCGAGCATTTCAAGAGGGAGACTTGGTTCTCCGAGTGGATCAACAAAGGCCGCACAAGCTTGCTCCCGCGTGGGAAGGTCCCTTCATCATCACCAAGGTGCTCCACAACGGGGCATATCACCTCTACAATGTGGAGCACAATAAGGACGAGCCACGCGCTTGGAATGCAGAGTTTCTCCGCCGTTTTTATACATAAGCACTCGGACTGTTGAGATGTAATAAGAAGTACCTTTTTAGTTTGTTTATCAAAGACACAGTTTTACAATCTTCTAAATGATTGTTGTTGCTTATACATGTGTTAAAAATCCCCCAGTGGGTGGCTTAGCTGCGAATCCATTTCGCCTAAGTTTGAAAAAATTCTACCGAGTGAAGAGAAACCCTCTCACTCGGGGGCTTAGCCGCGAATCCGTTTCGCCTAATTTCAAAAAATCCCACCGAGTGAAGAGCAAGCCTCTCACTCGGGGGCTTAGCTGCAGTCCAGTACTCGCCTAAGTTCAAAAAATCCCACCGAGTGAAGAGCAACCCTCTCACTCGGGGGCTTAGGTGCAGTTCAGTACTCGCCTAAGTTCAAAAAATCCCACCAAGTGAAGAGCAACCCTCTCACTCGGGGGCTTAGCTGCAGTCCAGTACTCGCCTAAGTTCAAAAAATCCCACCGAGTGAAGAGCAACCCTCTCACTCGGGGGCTTAGCTGCAGTCCAGTACTCGCCTAAGTTTAAAAAATCCCACTGAGTGAAGAACAACCCTCCCACTCGGGGGCTTAGCTGCAGTCTAGTACTCGCCTAAGTTTAAAAAATCCCACCAAGTGAAGAGTAGCCCTCTCACTCAGGGGCTTAGCTGCAGTCCAGTACTCGACTAAGTTCAAAAAATCCAACCGAGTGAAGAGCAGCCCTCTCACTCGGGGGCTTAGCTGCAGTACAGTACACGCCTAAGTTTAAAAAATCCCACCGAGTGAAGAGAAACCCTCTCACTCGGGGGCTTAGCTGCAGTCCAATACTCACCTAAGTTTAAAAAATCCCACCGAGTGAAGAGCAACCCTCTCACTCGGGGGCTTAGCAGCAGTCCAGTACTCGCCTAAGTTTGAAACACATTCCGAGTGAAGAACAATCTTCTCGCTCGGGGACTTGGCCACACGCTCCATCCTAGTCCGCAAGGATGAAAAGGTGCAGGTCGAATATGACCTTCTCCTCAGAGCTGCGCCATAAATACAATGTGCGCTCCATCCTAATCCGCAAGGATGACGAGGTGCAGGTCGACTACGACCTTCTCCTCAGAGCTGCGCCATAAGTATAATGTGCGCCTGATCCTGACCCGCAAGGACGACGAGGTGCAGGTCGACTGCGACCTCCTCCTCAGAGTTACGCCACAAGTACAATGTGCACTCCATCCCAACCCGCAAGGACGACGAGGTGCAGGTCATCCGTGACCCTCTCCTAAGAATTGCGTCATAAACACAAAAGACTGTTCCGAGTGAAGAAACAAGTTCCACTCAAAGGCAAACACAAGCATATTCAAAGAAAGGCTAAGTTTAAGATAAATCCCACGAGGTTCTAGACCGCGGATTAAAATACTCGAGCATCACACCCGAAGGAGTTTAACGGTTACAAAAACCACTCGGCATACCGAGGCAAATTTAATTGGATCATAAAAGTTTGTTCACTCTGCAAGAGGGGGACTGGCAGGCTCGACGAACTCATCCAAGTCGATTCCATGTGCAATTCGAGTGGCGGCAGCAATGAAAGTCTCCATGAAGGACTGGAAGTCAAGCCTCCTGGTGTTGGCAACCTTGATTGCTGCTAGCTTCTCTTCTTTGGCTTCCTTACAGTGGACGCGAACCAGAGACAGAGCCACATCAGCACCACATCGGGCAGAAGACTTCTTCCATTCCTGCACTCGACCGAGGATCTCATTGAGTCGAGTCATCAGAGACTTGAGGTCATTCTAGAGCATAGCCCTTGGCCAGAGCGCTATGTCGATTCGCGACACCGCAACCTTCAGCCAAGCAAGGTAGTCGACAATGCCAGCAAGACGAGATTCCTGTCGGAGCACGTTCATGGTAGCTTCGTCCTTAACAGGAGAGAGGATGGGGTCCAAGTTTGTCTCAATTCGCCCAGTCTTTTCCTCGAAGTTCTGGCAGAAACCTGCACACGCAATAAAACGATGAGTCAACAGCTATATAACGAGTCAACAGCAGCAAGTCAGTCGGACAAGGAAAATCACCTTCAAGCATAACGAATAACTTCTTGGCGAGCCCTCCCAGATAATTCTCCAGCTCATCTCTCTTGCGGGCGATGTCTTCCACTTTGTCGGTCAGGGTCCTTTTGTCCTTCTTCAGTCGAGTCGCCTCCTTGTTGGCTTCATCAAGGGCAGCCTTCAGCTTGGTGTTGTCTTCCTCCAGTTTACCGACTGATGCCAGCTTCTGGTCAGCGAGTGCGACTTTCTCTTCTGCTATTTTCTGCATGGCTGCAAGGTCCAGATCCTTCTTCGCCAAAGCCTGGTTCATTGTTTTTGAAAGAGATAACACTCAGTTCAGAGGAAGGAAATACCACTCGGTTCAGAAAAGAGTCAGTCGACAAGTATTTCATACCAGCGGCATCATCCTTAGCCTTCTGCAAATTCGTCTTGGCTAACTCTGGATCAAGATTGAGCTGGATCTGCTTCTGCTCCAAGTCAGCAAACCGAGCTCCAAGTTCACATGATTTCTGTGGTCAGGGGATAGTCAGTCGACAGACGCGAACATAGGTTGCTTCCGAGCAATAAAGTAACAAATTCAAAGAGTTCTAAGACTACAGCTGAATCAAACATTCGACAGTAGTCTCGGGGACTACACCCGGTGGGTGCACTCAGCGTGCCCCCACTGGTTCGACTTTTCAAATTGACTTGGTCCATCTAGTCGAAAAAAGAAGAAGAAAGTTAGTACTTGTTCTCAGACCATAGCTGACCGCTCGTAGTCGACTAAGTTCTCGGGGACTACACCCAGTGGGTGCACTAAGCGTACCCCTACTGGTTCAGGTTCCACTCGACATGATCTGCTCAGATCGAGTGGAAAAGTTATGTTAGAAACCCCTGCCGAATCAAACATTCGATGGCGGTCTCGGGGACTACACCCAGTGGGTGCACTCAGCGTACCCCCACTGATTCCAAGATTCAATCAACACAACCTTGTCGACTCAAGACGAAAGACTATTCAGCAGAAATTGAAACACCCAATGGGTGTACAGATGCAAAATACAGATTGACAAGTAGAAGCACAATAAAGGTTCTCAGGTAGCATATCCTAACAGAACAAGCGACAAGCTAGAAGATCAGTCGAAAATTAGCTAACCTGGACATTGGCCTAGAGTGCTGAGCTGGCGTCATAAGTAGCTTGACCAGCCTCGCGAACCACTTTCATATGCTCCATCATGATACTTGCCTAGCGTATAGCTTCCTTGGCAGCACTCACTTGGTCCTCTGGGACGTGATGGGCGGTGAAAAGTGAAGACGGTGGATCAGTTGGAGCTTGTGCAGTCGACGCCGAAGGCTGTGCACTTGACAATGGAACAGCAAAAGTAACAGAAGCCCGGTTGGCGTCTCCAGACTGCTGAACCGCTGGTTCCGTCACTGGCGTCGACTGGGGCGTCTTGCTAGTTGATGTCTTCCTGCCCGAAGTCCTGCCCCTCCTTCCCGTGGGCCTCAGTGGCACATCCTCGTCGTCGTCTGGAAGTTCAATAACATTGGGTGGAGCTACAAAAGATGCAATCGCAAGAGTTCAGTCGACCATCGAAATGGCTGATAAAGTAAAAGACAAAATGACAAGAGTTGTACCCACATTGGAAGTGACTACGTCCTCCATCTCCTCATATTCATCATCTTTATAAACAGAAGTCCCAGAAGTATCAACACTGCAAATTCAAAACTCTCTCGGTCAAGAACAAAGAAATGAGTCGACCAAAGAGCAAGTCGTGCCAAACTAAGAAGTCAAATTCAAGGATTAACCAGAAGCAATGGGTACATCAACTTTGATTTTGGGTAAGGACTTCCGAGGTTTTGGCGGGACGACTTTGGGCTGCTTCGGAGCCTTCTCGGCCGGCACAGGAGAAGACGTCCGAGTGCGCTTTGAAGACTGTCCAGTCTGTGCAGTTGTTTGCCACGGATGCTGGTTGGGCCATGGGTATGCTTGGATCGCCTTTCTGTGCGGGGAGGAGAGTCGACCTACTCACCATCGCTCGAGTCGTCACTCTCCTCGTCCGCCCCTCCGTTAGATTGCCAGTCAACGCTTTCTCCGCCGCTCACCTCTCCCTCCTGCTCCTTCTACTGCACCTGCTCTCTGTTGGGCATTGAATACATCTTAGTGTAGATTTGCAATACAACAAGTTGAACAAATTGCAGTCAGTTTACAAGAACAATTACACGATGGATCAAAAAGACACTCAGAAATAAAGAATCAGACCTTGTCTGGCTCATAAGTGTTGTCGAGTGGAGGAACCCTCCTAGGCCCCTAGGGTTGTCTTTGTTGACGGTGATGCCCCGCAGCCACTGCGCCACCTCCTCGCCAACTTCTTTCGGGTGAATCCGAGTGGAGTCGTCAATGCCTGAGTACAGCCACATCGGATGATCACGGGCTTGAAGCGGCTAGACGCGTCGTCTGAGAAAGACCTCTAGTAGATCCATGCCGGTCACGCTGTCACGGAAAAGTTGGACTACTCGCTCGACCAAAATCTTCACATCCACTTTCTTCGCCGGAGTCACTTTCAAGGAAGAAGGCTTCTCAACTCGGGCCATAGAAAAGGGGGAAGCCCTGTCGACTGACCAGGAGTCGGCTGGTCTTTGCAGTAGAACCAGGTCGACTGCCAACCCTCTGACTGACTCGGGAAGAATTATAGCTGGGAAGGTGCTTTTACCCCTCATTTGGATCCCTAGACCTCCGCACATCTGGATCACGTGCGTCCTCTCATCACTCGGGTTAGCCTTTTTACCAACTGAGAACGACAAGTGAAAATGTGTTTGAAAAGACCCCAGTGCGATCGACACCCCAGAAAATTCTCACACATGGATACGAATGCGGCAAGGTACGTGATGGTGTTGGGGGAAAAGTGGTGAAGTTGAGCTCCGAAGAAGTTCAGAAAGCCTCGGAAGAAAGGATGAGGAGGCAAAGAAAAACCGCGGTCAACGTGAGTCGCAAGAAGGACACACTCACCCTCCTGCAGCCACGGCTCAGTCTCATCCTTCCGAAGCCGCCAAGACCCATGGGGGATCAGTCCTCCCTCGACCAAGTCATGTTGGAAATATGCCCTAGAGGCAATAATAAATAGGTTATTATTATATTTCCTTGTTCATGATAATCGTTTATTATCCATGCTAGAATTGTATTGATAGGAAACTCAGATACATGTGTGGATACATAGACAACTCCATGTCCATAGTAAGCCTCTAGTTGACTAGCTCGTTGATCAATAGATGGTTACGGTTTCCTGACCATGGACATTGGATGTCGTTGATAAAGGGATCACATCATTAGGAGAATGATGTGATGGACAAGAACCAATCCTAAGCCTAGCACAAAGATCGTGTAGTTCATATGCTAAAGCTTTTCTAATGTCAAGTATCATTTCCTTAGACCATGAGATTGTGCAACTCCCAGATACCGTAGGAATACTTTAGGTGTGTCAAACGTCACAACGTAACTGGGTGGCTATAAAGGTACACTACAGGTATCTCCGAAAGTGTCTGTTGGGTTGGCACGAATCGAGACTGGGATTTGTCACTCCGTGTGACGGAGAGGTATATCTGGGCCCACTCGGTAGGACATCATCATAATGTGCACAATGTGATCAAGGAGTTGATTACGGGATGATGTGTTACGGAACGAGTAAAGAGACTTGCCGGTAACGAGATTGAACAAGGTATCGGGATACCAACGATCGAATCTCGGGCAAGTACAATACCGCTAGACAAAGGGAATTGTATACGGGATTGATCGAATCCTCGACATCGTGGTTCATCCGATGAGATCATTGTGGAACATGTGGGAACCAACATGGGTATCCAGATCCCGCTGTTGGTTATTGACTGGAGAACGTCTCGGTCATGTCTGCATGGTTCCCGAACCCGTAGGGTCTACACACTTACGGTTCGATGACGCTAGGGTTATAAAGGAAGTTTGTATGTGGTTACCGAATGTTGTTCGGAGTCCCGGATGAGATCCCGGACGTCACGAGGAGTTCCGGAATGGTCCCGGTAAAGATTTATATATGGGAAGTCCTGTTTTGGTCACCGAAAGAGTTTCAGGTTTTATCGGTAACGTACCGGGACCACCAGGAGGGTCCCGGGGGTCCACCAAGTGGGACCACCGGCCCCGGAGGGCTGCATGGGCCAAGTGTGGGAGGGGACCAGCCCCAGGTGGGCTAGTGCACCCCCCACAAGGGCCCAAGGCGCCTAGGGTTTGGGGAGAACCCTAAAAGGGGGCGCCCCCTTGCCTTGGGGGGCAAGGCACCCCCCTTGGGCCGCCGCCCCCTCCTCAGATGGGATCTGAGGGGGCCGGCCCCCTCTCCCTTGCCCCTATATATATGAAGGGGGTGGGAGGGCAACCGCACTATTGTGCTGGCGCAACCCTCCCTCCTCCTACCTTCTCCTCCTCCTCCGTGGTGCTTGGCGAAGCCCTGCCGGAGAACCACGAGCTCCACCACCACCACGCCGTCGTGCTGACGGAGCTCTCCCTCAACTTCTCCTCTCCCCTTACTGGATCAAGAAGGAGGAGACGTCCCCGGGCTGTACATGTGTTGAACGCGGAGGTGCCGTCCGTTCGGCACTAGGATCATCGGTGATTTGGATCACGACGAGTACGACTCCATCAACCCTGTTCGCTTGAACGCTTCCGCTTAGCAATCTACAAGGGTATGTAGATGCACTCTTCTTCCCCTCGTTGCTAGTTTCTCCATAGATGGATCTTGATGACACGTAGGAAAATTTTGAATTTCTGCTACGTTCCCCAACAAGTCCTCCACATCCTCCCGCTGGATCGTCGACCGAATCCAGTCGCCCTGGATCCAGCCGGGTGGTAGGCCAGATCTCGACGAAGACCCTCACCGGCTCGTCTTCTTCCCCTTCGCCTTCTCCGTCACCTTCTTCACGCGCTCCAGAGCCGCCGTCTTCTCCTTCCCCATTGTGGTGGATGGAGCTCAAGCAGGGCGACGAGGGCGGAGGTGGATGCAATGGAGAAACAAAGGAGGAAGGGGGAGAATGGGGCGCATTGTGAAAAAAAACCCAGCCACGACGCCTTATATGAAGCCTTCTCCCGAGTGACTGACTCGTAAGCCCAGGCAATCCTGTCAAATCCCGCAACAGTTGCGTGCGCAGTACATGGTGAAAAAGGTGGCGCGGGGATCGAGGCGCCCCTGCCTAATCCACTCCGATTACTGCGGCCTCCTTCGCCCCCCGCGCTTCCCCAAATTTTGAATCCCGCAAGATCCGGGAGAGGTAGAGCAATCAATCAAGCCGAAGATGTTATACCATATCAAACACTCAAAGCTTATTGACAAAGTTCACCTGACAACTTCTGAATGGCTCAAGGCGAATGAACACGAAGTCGAAGCTTTTTGCGTGGTTCACTGATCCAAGTAAAGTGCTTCCGAAGCATGAAAGTTGGGTCGGAACCACCTTCAAGTCCAACTCCACTCGGACCCAGAACCATTCGGGGGCTAATGATGATGACATATACCTAGGGTAGGGCAATAGACCTGATCTAAGTACCCTACACAAGGACACTATCCTAAAATCAAGGACATTCAAAGGACAGCAGATTCTATCAATTGAAATCACCACATGATACAACCCACTCGACTGGGAGTTTACTCGGATAGCCCAATTCCATTCGACCAAGATATGTTCATTCGACCATACTAGAAACCATTCGGAGAATACAAGATCTAAGGTCACTCTGAATGACAACGGTCGAGCGTTCACTCCATAGTCTTAATGATCATTTATATGCCTTTATTGCTGGCGTTACCGGTAACGTCATGTCTTTATGTACACTGAACCCTGTGTAACTGAGGGCCGGAGGGGTCTAGCGAACTCTATATAAGCCACCCCCCTCCTCAGGCACAAGGGTTCGCACCCCCTGTAACTTCACGCATAATCCAATTGACCAAGCCTCCGGGCACCGAGACGTAGGGATGTTACTTCCTCCGCGAAGGGCCTGAACTCGTAAATCTTGCGTGTACAAGTTCACCGTAGCTAGGATCTTGCCTCTCCATACATGCCCCCCTATTCTACTGTCAGACTTAGAACCACGACAGGAACCATCACCGCGATGATCGTCTTCATCAACATCACCATCATCATCACCATCCTCTCTTTTACGCGGTCCACTCTCCCACACCCTGTTGTAATCCCCTACTTGAACATGGTGCTTTATGCCACATATTATGATCCAATGAGGTGTTGCCATCCTATGATGCACTAGTACGCGCCGGTCCTAAACAAACGGTTTTTAACCCCTTTCCACCATGGCATTCGGAACCGTCGCCAAGTGAGTGTGGGCGATAGGGGGGTCCTTCCCACATGACCCAGAAACCGTTGGGGATATGCCCTCCTGGCACACACGCTTGGCAAAATGAGGTCGTGTGTGACCAGTGAGCACTCAAATATAGAAATACGTACAGTAGTGCAAAAAAAATTCAATTATACTTACGAAATCATTTCTGGTCGTAAGTACATCCCACACAGTTAGTCACCACTAAACGTTTCCGTTCGTATATACATCCCACATAGTCACTACAAGGAAAACGTTTGCGCAAGGTGGCGTAATGCTAATAGTTTTGAAGAGAATGTCGTGTGTGATTGTTCATTGATCCAACACGGTTTATTCCCTAGAAACTGTGTGCATTTCCTGAGGTCATCACCCAAGGTGTTTTCTCATTAACCATTTGCAATAGGAAAACCCAATTACCAAGCTAATTAGCCAATTAGCGGGCTAATTGCCCTATTATT
The DNA here is from genome assembly GCA_032464435.1 of Aegilops umbellulata. Classification (NCBI taxonomy): domain Eukaryota; kingdom Viridiplantae; phylum Streptophyta; class Magnoliopsida; order Poales; family Poaceae; genus Aegilops; species Aegilops umbellulata. The sequence goes on from CP136060.1 coordinate 297,838,840, forward strand.
AATAATCCATTTGCTAATCTAATTGACATTCATATTAAGCACATAATATATTCCATTTACATATTAAGGAAGCAGGATTTCATAATTGAAATACATCGGAGTACAACATGATATAGCTTCAGCACTCACCTACCCCATTACACAACTGCACCAGCAGCAAGTTTCAAATGCAACATCTAGAACCTTTTGAAATTAGCATCATAGGTGGTACATAGAGAGATGCATCTCATCTGGAAAACTGCTGAAGCGGAAGGCGAATATTGAGCCTTCATTCATGTTGAAGGTCTTCGCAACTTTAGGCCAGTGCCTGTGGATGATTGACCGTCCATCCTTTGACCTCTTCAGGAACACTTCAATATTGAACCGTGGGTGTTGTATGAAAACTTTCCTCGCCTCCTGACCACAGAGGTGGTTTGAGAGGTAATCACCAGTGAACCCTGAAAACAAGGATGTGCATAAATATCTTCTCTATATTGGAAATGGGGCAAAGGAATAAAAAAGGCAAGGTATAATAGTTAGTACCATCTTGTAAACCTCAGTGCTTCCCATTGTTTCCCTGCAACACATATAAGGTAGTTAGTCATCAGGTTAAGTAAGGGTTCACATGCTATCAGTAAAATTTGTTGATGAAAAATAAGCACGTTGTAGATTCATCAGATTAATTCAAGCCACATGGAAAACCCATTTATCCAAACCAAGCATGATTAAGAACTAGGAAATATAACACTTGTATATGTTTCTCATGTATTAAGTGCAGCCAAAATCGATTTATTCCTCACATGGTATACAATAACAGAATGCAGCCACATCAATTGAACATCGCATTGCAGAATTGAACCAAGCAGTTAACTAAACACCACAACAAATGAACCAAACGTTAACTGAGCACCACATTGCACACTATAACATACTCCTAATAGAAGATCAGACAGTTAACCAAACCAAGCATGCTTAACAACTTGGAAATATAGCAATTTTTTTTGTTTCTCATGTATTTAGTACATCCAAATTCGATTTATTCCTCACCTGGTATACAATAACAGAATGCAGCCACAAAAATTGAACATCGCATTGCAAAATTGAACCAAGAAGGTAACTAAACGCCACAACAAGTGAACCCAGCCACAACAAATGAACCAAGCAGTTAACTAAACACCAATTGAACAATATAACATACTCCTAATATAAGATCAGATAGTTAACCAAACCAAGCATGCTTAACAACTTGGAAATATTGCACCCTGAAGAATTGAGCATCACATTTGCAGAATTGAACCAAGCAGTTAATTGAACACCACATTGCAGGACATATAGAACATATACACTATAGCAGAAGATTGCATGGTAAAAGTAGATAGCACAATTCACTAGAATTTGTTAAGGAAAGGCAGTAGCTAGCAAACAGAACATGGGTCCTTATAGTGAGCTAATAAGACAAGCTACTCCTCATTGTCGGAGATATCGATGACGATTGGCTCCTTGGACATGGAAGAGGGCGATGCCTCCGCATAGTGGGTGCCCTTGTTGTAGTGGTGAGTTGCCTGAGCTGCTCCGGGCACCAACCTGCTGGCTCTCGAGATGAGGTCAGCACGTGCACGCTGAGAAAACACCTCGTAGTCTTTGTTGAAGGCCCCGACGGTGGCCCCGAGAAAACAGCGAAGCATTTAAAGCAGCCAACTGCGTCGCGGCGTCGGCGTGCGAGGCATCAACGGTGGCCTCGACGGCGAGGTGCTCCTCCAAGATCTGGGAGTCGGCACGAATGGCAGTCATCACGACCTCATCCGCGCGTGCGGCCGCGATTTGCTTCTCCGCTGCCAAATGCTCCTTGAGGTCCTGGCTATACTGCATGCACCATGGCTTAGGCCGGCGCTTATTTGGTCGAGGGGTCGGTGATTTGGGTGGAAGGTGTCACGCTCGCGTCGGCGGTCGGGGCATGTGGGATGTGCAAGGAGGAGGAGGATGGGGGTCGGGTGTGGATTACCTGCCTGGATAGGTGAGGCCGAGCAGCGTGATGGAGGATCGCCGACAAGGAGGTGGCCTGCAAGCAAGGAGTGAAGGTTTCCACTTGGAAAGGAAGGCAGAAATAGGGGAAATATGGCTTTTGTTAAGGGGGGGGGGTGGGAAGGTAGATATTTCCACAAAAGCCGAAAATTTGGAATCGCTTCAGCCAAAAAATTGGCGCGCAAAGTGTCATCAGACACGGTCCGAAGATATTTTGTGATGCATCTCACACGGTTGGTTATAATAAACTGTGTGGGATATACTTGATTTTTGGTCTTGATTTGAATTACATAATGGGGTCACAGCGGCCATGGACGGTGTTTGAATTGCTAGACCTTTTATCTGAAGTGATCATAAAAGAATTGGAACTATTCAGGGCTCGTTTGGACATTTTTATGCATTAAGTGAGTTTTCAATGCATTTATGTGCATAATGCAAATTTGAACTTCATGCACATGCTCTAGTGCATATAAATTGGTTGAAAAATCAAATATTTGTCCGTGGGTGCATGCTTAGGCCCCATGCAAGAAATGAGAACGAATGTCAAACACCCTGCCACTGTCACTCGGCGGCAAACATTGAGATCCCTAGTTTTTAAATTCTAGTAAATCCAAAACTCGTCTGAAATTCATGAAACTTGGCATGCTATCATGGAGCGGCATCAACATGCCGTGGTAAAAAATTTGCCCATTTGGGGCAGGTTTGGGTATATGCTGCTCACAAACGAGAGCTTCTCACAACAAGCATGATGGTTTTCGGTAGGGAACGTCCCACCTTTGGGGACGAAACGATATCCATTGCCTCTTATTTCTTTCAATTTTTTTCTTGTGTCAACATAGAACAACAGGAGTGATGTGTGAATTTTTGTTATTTTTCGGGGTTTGTTTGGACATTATTATGCATTAAGTGAGTTTTCAATGCATTTTTGTGCATAATTCAAATTTGAACTACAGCACATGCTCCAGTGCATATAAATTAGTTGAAAAATAAAATCTGGGTCCTTGGGTGCATGCTTAGGTCCCATGCAAGAAATGGGAATGAATTTCAAACACCAGGGCGCCGTTGATTGCCGGCAAAACATTGAGATGCCTGGTTTCTAGATTCTAGTAAATCCAAAACTCGTCTGAAATTCATGAAACTTGGCATGCTATCATGGAGCGGCATCAACATGTCGTGGTAAATTTTTTGTCCCATTTAGGGCAGGTTTGGGTATATACTTCTCACAAACCGGAGCTTCTCACCACAAGCATGATGGTTTTTGGTAGGGAACGTCCCACCTTTCGGGACGAAACGATATCCATTGCCTCTTATTGTTTTTAATTTATTTCTCGTGTCAACCTAGAACAACAGGAGTGTTGTGTGAATTTTTGTGATCTTTCGGAGTTCGTTTGGACATTTTTATGCATTAAGTGAGTTTTCAATGCATTTATGTGCATAATTCAAATTTGAATTACATGCACATGCTCCAGTGCATATAAATTGGTTGAAAAATCAAATCTGTGTCCTTGGGTGCATGCTTAGGTCCCATGCAAGAAAAGGGAATGAATTTCAAACACGAGGGCACCATTGATTACCGGCAAAACATTGAGATCCCTTGTTTTTAAATTCTAGTAAATCCAAAACTCATCCGAAATTCATGAAACTTGGCATGCTATCATGGAGCGGCATCAACATGCCGTGGTAAAAAATTTGTCCCATTTGGGGCAGGTTTGGGTATATGCTTCTCACAAACCAGAGCTTCTCACAACAAGCATGATGGTTTTCGGTAGGGAACGTCCCACCTTTGGGGACGAAACGATATCCATTGCCTCTTATTTCTTTCAATTTTTTTCTTGTGTCAACATAGAACAACAGGAGTGATGTGTGAATTTTTGTTATTTTTTGGGGTTTGTTTGGACATTTATATGCATTAACTGAGCTTTCAATGCATTTATGTGCATAATTCAAATTTGAACTACATGCACATGCTCCAGTTCATATAATTGGTTGAAAAATGAAATCTATGTCCTTGGGTGCATGCTTAGGTCCCATGCAAGAAATGGGAATGAATTTCAAACACCAGGGCGCCGTTGATTGCCGGCAAAACATTGAGATGCCTGGTTTTTAGATTCTAGTAAATCCAAAACTCGTTTGAAATTCATGAAACTTGGCATGCTATCATGGAGCGGCATCAACATGTCGTGGTAAATTTTTTGTCCCATTTGGGGCAGGTTTGGGTATATACTTCTCACAAACCGGAGCTTCTCACCACAAGCATGATGGTTTTCGGTAGGGAACGTCCCACCTTTCGGGATGAAACGATATCCATTGCCTCTTATTGTTTTTAATTTATTTCTCGTGTCAACCTAGAACAACAGGAGTGTTGTGTGAATTTTTGTGTTCTTTTGAAGTTCGTTTGGACATTTTTATGCATTAAGTGAGTTTTCAATGCATTTATGTGCATAATTCAAATTTGAATTACATGCACATGCTCCAGTGCATATAAATTGGTTGAAAAATCAAATCTGTGTCCTTGGGTGCATGCTTAGGTCCCATGCAAGAAATGGGAATGAATTTCAAACACGAGGGCACCATTGATTACCGGCAAAACATTGAGATCCCAGGTTTTTATAGTCTAGTAAATCCAAAACTCATCCGAAATTCATGAAACTTGGCATGCTATCATGGAGCGGCATCAACATGCCGTGGTAAAATTTTTGTCCCATTTGGGGCAGGTTTGGGTATATGCTTCTCACAAACCAGAGCTTCTCATAACAAGCATGATGGTTTTCGGTAGGGAACGTCCCACCTTTGGGGATGAAACGATATCCATTGCCTCTTATCTCTTTCAATTTTTTTTCTTGTGTCAACATACAACAACAGGAGTGATGTGTGAATTTTTGTTATTTTTCGGGGTTTGTTTCGACATTTTTATGCATTAACTGAGCTTTCAATGCATTTATGTGCATAATTCAAATTTGAACTACATGCACATGCTCCAGTTCATATAATTGGTTGAAAAATGAAATCTTTGTCCTTGGGTGCATGCTTAGGTCCCATGCAAGAAATGGGAATGAATTTCAAACACCAGGGCGCCGTTGATTGCCGGCAAAACATTGAGATGCCTGGTTTCTAGATTCTAGTAAATCCAAAACTCGTCTGAAATTCATGAAACTTGGCATGCTATCATGGAGCGGCATCAACATGTCGTGGTAAATTTTTTGTCCCATTTAGGGCAGGTTTGGGTATATACTTCTCACAAACCGGAGCTTCTCACCACAAGCATGATGGTTTTTGGTAGGGAACGTCCCACCTTTCGGGACGAAACGATATCCATTGCCTCTTATTGTTTTTAATTTATTTTTCTTGTCAACCTAGAACAACAGGAGTGTTGTGTGAATTTTTGTGATCTTTCGGAGTTCGTTTGGACATTTTTATGCATTAAGTGAGTTTTCAATGCATTTATGTGCATAATTCAAATTTGAATTACATGCACATGCTCCAGTGCATATAAATTGGTTGAAAAATCAAATCTGTGTCCTTGGGTGCATGCTTAGGTCCCATGCAAGAAATGGGAATGAATTTCAAACACCAGGGCACCATTGATTACCGGCAAAACATTGAGATCCCTGGTTTTTAAATTCTAGTAAACCCAAAACTCATCTGAAATTCATGAAACTTGGCATGCTATCATGGAGCGGCATCAACATGCCGTGGTAAAAAATTTGTCCCATTTGGGGCAGGTTTGGGTATATGCTTCTCACAAACCAGAGCTTCTCACAACAAGCATGATGGTTTTCGGTAGGGAACGTCCCACCTTTGGGGACGAAACGATATCCATTGCCTCTTATTTCTTTCAATTTTTTTCTTGTGTCAACATAGAACAACAGGAGTGATGTGTGAATTTTTGTTATTTTTTGGGGTTTGTTTGGACATTTATATGCATTAACTGAGCTTTCAATGCATTTATGTGCATAATTCAAATTTGAACTACATGCACATGCTCCAGTTCATATAATTGGTTGAAAAATGAAATCTATGTCCTTGGGTGCATGCTTAGGTCCCATGCAAGAAATGGGAATGAATTTCAAACACCAGGGCGCCGTTGATTGCCGGCAAAACATTGAGATGCCTGGTTTTTAGATTCTAGTAAATCCAAAACTCGTTTGAAATTCATGAAACTTGGCATGCTATCATGGAGCGGCATCAACATGTCGTGGTAAATTTTTTGTCCCATTTGGGGCAGGTTTGGGTATATACTTCTCACAAACCGGAGCTTCTCACCACAAGCATGATGGTTTTCGGTAGGGAACGTCCCACCTTTCGGGATGAAACGATATCCATTGCCTCTTATTGTTTTTAATTTATTTCTCGTGTCAACCTAGAACAACAGGAGTGTTGTGTGAATTTTTGTGTTCTTTTGAAGTTCGTTTGGACATTTTTATGCATTAAGTGAGTTTTCAATGCATTTATGTGCATAATTCAAATTTGAATTACATGCACATGCTCCAGTGCATATAAATTGGTTGAAAAATCAAATCTGTGTCCTTGGGTGCATGCTTAGGTCCCATGCAAGAAATGGGAATGAATTTCAAACACGAGGGCACCATTGATTACCGGCAAAACATTGAGATCCCAGGTTTTTATAGTCTAGTAAATCCAAAACTCATCCGAAATTCATGAAACTTGGCATGCTATCATGGAGCGGCATCAACATGCCGTGGTAAAATTTTTGTCCCATTTGGGGCAGGTTTGGGTATATGCTTCTCACAAACCAGAGCTTCTCATAACAAGCATGATGGTTTTCGGTAGGGAACGTCCCACCTTTGGGGATGAAACGATATCCATTGCCTCTTATCTCTTTCAATTTTTTTTCTTGTGTCAACATACAACAACAGGAGTGATGTGTGAATTTTTGTTATTTTTCGGGGTTTGTTTCGACATTTTTATGCATTAACTGAGCTTTCAATGCATTTATGTGCATAATTCAAATTTGAACTACATGCACATGCTCCAGTTCATATAATTGGTTGAAAAATGAAATCTTTGTCCTTGGGTGCATGCTTAGGTCCCATGCAAGAAATGGGAATGAATTTCAAACACCAGGGCGCCGTTGATTGCCGGCAAAACATTGAGATGCCTGGTTTCTAGATTCTAGTAAATCCAAAACTCGTCTGAAATTCATGAAACTTGGCATGCTATCATGGAGCGGCATCAACATGTCGTGGTAAATTTTTTGTCCCATTTAGGGCAGGTTTGGGTATATACTTCTCACAAACCGGAGCTTCTCACCACAAGCATGATGGTTTTTGGTAGGGAACGTCCCACCTTTCGGGACGAAACGATATCCATTGCCTCTTATTGTTTTTAATTTATTTTTCTTGTCAACCTAGAACAACAGGAGTGTTGTGTGAATTTTTGTGATCTTTCGGAGTTCGTTTGGACATTTTTATGCATTAAGTGAGTTTTCAATGCATTTATGTGCATAATTCAAATTTGAATTACATGCACATGCTCCAGTGCATATAAATTGGTTGAAAAATCAAATCTGTGTCCTTGGGTGCATGCTTAGGTCCCATGCAAGAAATGGGAATGAATTTCAAACACCAGGGCACCATTGATTACCGGCAAAACATTGAGATCCCTGGTTTTTAAATTCTAGTAAACCCAAAACTCATCTGAAATTCATGAAACTTGGCATGCTATCATGGAGCGGCATCAACATGCCGTGGTAAAAAATTTGTCCCATTTGGGGCAGGTTTGGGTATATGCTTCTCACAAACCAGAGCTTCTCACAACAAGCATGATGGTTTTTGGTAGGGAACGTCCCACCTTTGGGGACGAAACGATATCCATTGCCTCTTATTTCTTTCAATTTTTTTCTTGTGTCAACATAGAACAACAGGAGTGATGTGTGAATTTTTGTTATTTTTTGGGGTTTGTTTGTACATTTATATGCATCAACTGAGCTTTCAATGCATTTATGTGCATAATTCAAATTTGAACTACATGCACATGCTCCAGTTCATATAATTGGTTGAAAAATGAAATCTATGTCCTTGGGTGCATGCTTAGGTCCCATGCAAGAAATGGGAATGAATTTCAAACACCAGGGCACCGTTGATTGCCGGCAAAACATTGAGATGCCTGGTTTTTAGATTCTAGTAAATCCAAAACTCGTCTGAAATTCATGAAACTTGGCATGCTATCATGGAGCGGCATCAACATGTCGTGGTAAATTTTTTGTCCCATTTGGGGCAGGTTTGGGTATATACTTCTCACAAACCGGAGCTTCTCACCACAAGCATGATGGTTTTCGGTAGGGAACGTCCCACCTTTCGGGATGAAACGATATCCATTGCCTCTTATTGTTTTTAATTTATTTCTCGTGTCAACCTAGAACAACAGGAGTGTTGTGTGAATTTTTGTGTTCTTTTGAAGTTCGTTTGGACATTTTTATGCATTAAGTGAGTTTTCAATGCATTTATGTGCATAATTCAAATTTGAATTACATGCACATGCTCCAGTGCATATAAATTGGTTGAAAAATCAAATCTGTGTCCTTGGGTGCATGCTTAGGTCCCATGCAAGAAAAGGGAATGAATTTCAAACACGAGGGCACCATTGATTACCGGCAAAACATTGAGATCCCTTGTTTTTAAATTCTAGTAAATCCAAAACTCATCCGAAATTCATGAAACTTGGCATGCTATCATGGAGCGGCATCAACATGCCGTGGTAAAAATTTTGTCCCATTTGGGGCAGGTTTGGCTATATGCTTCTCACAAACCAGAGCTTCTCACAACAAGCATGATGGCTTTCGGTAGGGAACGTCCCACCTTTGGGGATGAAACGATATCCATTGCCTCTTATCTCTTTCAATTTTTTTTCTTGTGTCAACATACAACAACAGGAGTGATGTGTGAATTTTTGTTATTTTTCGGGGTTTGTTTGGACATTTTTATGCATTAACTGAGCTTTCAATGCATTTATGTGCATAATTCAAATTTGAACTACATGCACATGCTCCAGTTCATATAATTGGTTGAAAAATGAAATCTTTCTTCTTGGGTGCATGCTTAGGTCCCATGCAATAAATGGGAATGAATTTCAAACACCTGGGCACCGTTGATTGCCGGCAAAACATTGAGATGCCTGGTTTTCAAATTCTACTAAATCCAAAACTCATCTGAAATTCATGAAACTTGGCATCCTATCATGGAGCGGCATCAACATGCCATGGTAATTTTTTTCCACATCTGGGGCAGGTTTGGGTATATGCTTCTCACAAACCGAAGCTTCTCACAACAAGCAAGATGGTTTTCGGTAGGGAACTCCCCACCTTTGGGGACGAAACGATATCCATTTCTTCTTATTGCTTTCAATTTTTTTCTCGTGTCAACATAGAACAACAGGAGTGTTGTGTGAATTTTTATGTTTTTTCGAGGTTCGTTTGGACATTTTTATGCATTATCTGAGTTTTCAATGCATTTATGTGCACAATTCAAATTTCAACTGCATGCACATGCTCGAGTGCATATAATTGGTTGAAAAATCAAATTTGTGTCCTTGGGTGCATGCAAGAAATGGGAATGAATTTCAACACTAGGGCACCGTTGATTGCCGGCAAAACATTCAGATACTTTGTTTTTAAGTTCTAGTAAATCTAAAACTCGTCTGAAATTCATGAAACATGGCATGCTATCATGGAAGGGCACCCGACATGCTGTGGTATTTTTCGTGTCCATTTTGAGAGAAGGCGCACTCGAATAATGACAGCCAACAAAGGCATTGTGAAAAAAATACCTGCCACTTTAATATCTCAAACGTTTGTATAATTCAAACCGTGTGCGTTCGGTTAACCATTCACGTGACGCCACGTGTATTGGTTTTAATGGCTATAGGAGGTGTCGTGTGGACAGCTGCTTGACTGAACGGGAGGCGTACAACCTGTTTAACGCAGGATCTATGCATCTCTTCGATGCAAAAGGTTTAGATTACGGTATGCAAATTAAAGCCAGACTTCGGCGCTAAGCCAAGAGACACTGCGATTTGTCAAAATATGCCGCTAAAAATCAATAGCACTATCTATTTTTTGCAACTAAAATTCAGTAATTAAACATAGATTTCATTCATACTAGAGATTAAGCAGCCGTTCTCACCGGGAAGCGAGACAGCCTTGGACCGCCGCCCGCCTCGCTCCCACTAGTCTATATTAATGGCACCACCGAGCAGCCGCACCCCCCATCCTCGCCACACACACAATTCCTCTCTCTCCGCCCGCATCCTCGACGCTGCTTTGAGTCCTCAAAGCCGTCAGTGTACGAGGATGCCGCCGAAGCGCCCCATCAGAGGGAGTGGCGGCGCCAGGGCTGCTGAAGCACCGAAGCACGGCGTGAATACGGAGACAAAGGTTTCCGTCCCTGCTGACGAGGTGGAGAACGATGCTTCCAACAAGCCGAGGCGGGTCGAGAAAGAACTGCAAGTGACTCCAGCAGGCCTAGACTTCATCAACAACTTCCCCAATGACATGTTGATAGTCATCATATCCCTCCTCCCAATCAAATATTGGGGAAGGACAGCCGCCCTTTCCTGGCGGTGGCGCACCCTATGGCTCCGCATCCCTATCGACCTCCTCGACGCCCACAAGCTCTGCCATGCATGGCTATCGCCAAAGCTTGGATGCGTTCTCCCAGATTCTCGGCAGTCACGATGGCCCAATCAAAGGCCTTATCGCGGGCAAGTTCCGTTCCAATGGCAAGGACCGAGCCAAGCTTGACGAGTGGTTCTGATCCCGCGCCATAAATCAGCTTGATAAGCTAAGTTATAATGATGGACATATGCGCTTGCTGCCAACGTACGCGCTCCACTTCGCTCCCACGCTGCGCCTCGCCAAGTTCATGAACTGCCATCCCCCCTTAATGACGCGCCCGCTCTTTTTCTACCACGACTAAAGCACCTCGAGCTCATCGCCATCCGCATCCCAAAGGATGACATGGAGCGCCTGCTCCGCGGCTGTACTGCACTCGAGTTCCTTCGTCTTCAGGTGATGAATTGGTCGAGTACCTTGCACATCACCTCCAGGACTCTCCGGACTATTTATGTGTGTTGTTGGTGTTGCAACGAGAGATCACAAAAGGTGGACCACAATATGGTCATCCATGACACACCTTCACTTGAGAGATTACTTGTAGTTGATCAACAAGGTCCAACAAGAATCAATGTCATTTTTGCGCCGAAATTGAAAGTCGTGGGCCACTCATCTGTCAAGTACTACAACTTTCAGGTACAACAATCGCCTTATATACCTCTCCTTCTTGATATCAACGTTATTTCTAGTTTTGAAGATGTATGTTCGTCTGTCATCCAGCGAAGCTTCACCCAAACTCTGGGCACAGTCAAGGTCTTGGCACTAGAATCTGTCGGCCCCAGCCTGGATCAAGTTTTCAGTTGCCTGAGATGATTTCCATGCCTGAAGAAGTTGTATATCGAGATGATGTTCCTTTCTTGTTAAATGTTAACCATAAGGGAGTTCAATTTTTTGCACCTTTTCCCAAGTTTACAATGACAATGTACTATGATTTCTGAAGGAATTTTGGAGGATTTTAGGACATACGCCCCCACCCGATATTGGTTGCTTCATTCATATGGTTACAATCGTCCATAAGCATTTCTCCTTTGGACTCATCTGTACTAGTTTTCTTAGGGAATTTTTCATCCAATCCAACCTCTTGTGAAGAAGGCTACATGTTTCTAGATTGTAATTAAATGCCCATGTTAATCATGCCAGATCAAAGATGGCACGTTGGTGCATTTTACAAATCCTGCAAACCAAATGGGCGTCTAGCAGTGTTCAAAACTGCATGTAGATACTAACACGTTCTCTTCTTTTGCAGTGCATATTAGGCCTGGTGGATGATGTTTATAACGACAATCACATCGAATGCCTGGATCTGCATCTTTCAAATATTACTTTGAACTCCTACAGAGGGACCCCACCGGAGATTACACTTGCCAGGTTCTTTCTTGCTAGAGCAAAGGTGCTGAGGGTACTGAGGTTGAACATGCATTTAATTAGGAAAGATCAATGGTATTATTATCAGAGCCGACTGGTACTGTGGAATGGAAGTGCCTCCAAAAATGCCAAACTTCGTATTGGAAGAGCATATGACAAAGAAATTGGAAGTCATTGTGTCAAACCCATACATGACTTGTCAGCGGCTGATCCCTTTTCAGAAATTACGCGGTTTGCAATGTTTGAATTTGGGCGTTGTAATCTTTGAATTTGAACCTTGCAATATTGATGATATTTTGTTATATTGAACCGTTTCTGTTCTCTTGTCTCAACGCAAACAGTTCATCCGAGTGAACCGCATGTCGTATATCGCACACACCTTGATCTGGCTGACCATTTCTTTTGTGTTGCCTAATCACAAACAGTTCATCCGAGTGAACCGTATGTTGTAAATCGCACACACCTTCATCTGGCTGCCCGTTTCTTTTGTATCTACTGATCAAAAACAGTTAATTGAACTAAACCGTATTCCCTGAATCGCACACACAACTAAAATCTGAACCGTGTTTGATGCATCCGTCATCGCAAACGCTTTGCGCCTTTTTTGACGGTTTTTTACACCACCGTTTGCGATTATTGCATCGCACACAGTTTCGTCGAAGGGTCTCTGATCGTAGTGTCGCGTTAGCAGGATCCTGCAGTAGTGATGTTTTGAGTAGATTTCTTTTGTCCTTTGGGTTGATTGATGAGATAGATTGGTTTGAGTTGTATGTTTTATTTTGGTGCTGCCCTATGGTGCCTTCCATGCCGCGCACACGTGAAGGGTTCCCGCTGTAGGGTGTTGCAATACGTTCATGATTCTCTTATAGTGGGTTGCTAGAGTGACAGAAGCTTAAACCCGAGTAAGGGGGCTGTTGCGTATGGGATAAAGGGGACTTGATACTTTAATACTATACCTTCACGATCTGTAGTAGTTGCAGATGCTTGCTAGAGTTCCAGTCATAAGTGCATATGATCTAAGAAGAAAAACTATGTTCGCTTATGTCTCTCTCTCTGATATGAAACTGCAATAATGACTACCGATCTTGGTAACAATTGCCTAGGATAATTCCGCACACCGATCCATCATTATTCCACACTCGCTATTTATAATATATAGTAATATATTCTAACTTTATGATAACAACACCTACTTTTATATTTTAGTTCTCCGATATCATGCAAATTTACCCTCTTCATACCCACAACGTAGTTTTATTTCTCATTTCTAGATGAAAGCAAACGTTCGGTGTACGTAGAGTCTTATCAGTGGCAGATAGGACTTGAGAGAATATTGATATTACCTTTATCTCCTTGTGGGTTCGACACTCCATACTTATCACTTCCACCTTTGGAAATTGCTATGATTATTCCTTGCACCTGGGGATTATCAAGCTCTTTTCTGGCGCCGTTGCCGGGGAGCAAAGCGTGGGGTTGATATTTTTGTGTAGGCTTGTTTGCTTTATTCACTTAGTAGATTTTGTTTCCCCCTTTTTTTGTTTAGTTGTGTGTGAAACAAACATTTTTTAAATAATGAAAATACAAAAAAAAATACTTGCCTCTTATGCCTAAAAACGTTTTCACAAAGAGAAGTGATTGGAAGGTTATGCATTGGAGAAGTGAGGGTCGACCTTGAACACTTGTGTTCATCCTCATGGAAACAATGTAGAATATTTCATGGAAGTTTCTCAAAAATAAGTACCCCCTTGTATATATTCATTATATTATAAAAATAATGTGCCAAGGTTTGGTTTTAGAATGTTTAAATTGCTTGTTTGGTGTGTACAACAAAAAAACAGAAACTTTGGTTGTAGTATTTGAATTCTTATTTTTTACTGGAGCATGATAAAATCTTGAGATTTTTACACATTACTGCTCTGCAAATTGTCTAGATTGTCCTATTTGTTCAGATTTTCTGAAGTTACATAAGTATATGAAAGATCTAGATTTCTACAGACTGTCATGTTCTTAACATATTCTGTTTTCTATGTGCTGTTCGCTTATTTTGATGAATCTATGGGTTGTATCAGGGGGTATGAACCATGGTGAAGTTGGAATACAGTAGATATAATGCTAATATGAAATTGTAATGAGTTTACAACCATACCTAGAGGTAGTGATTTGTTTTATTATACTAACGGATCTCACAAAGTTTTTTGTTGAGTTTTGTGTGGTTGAAGTGTTCGAAGAACGAGGAGTTACATATATGAGAAGAATAAGGAGAGGCAAGAGTTCAATCTTGGGGATGCCCAAGGCACCCCAAGTAAATATTTCAAGGATACTCAAGCATCTAAGCTTGGGGATGCGCCGGTTGGCATCCCATCTTTCTTCTTCAACAATTATCGGTATACCTCTGTTTTTGTTTTGTTCACATGATCTGCGTCTTTAGTGTCTATTCCTCTTTTCTTTTCACATATTCTCCTTTCTATTATGAGATTGTCCTTCATTGATTTATAGAATGCTTCATGTGCTTCACTTAAATCTTTTGAGTATGGTTTTATAGAATGCTCTTTGTGCTTCACTTAAATCTTTGAGCATGGCTTTATAGAATGCTTCATGTGCTTCACTTATATATTTTGAGCTTGGATATTGGTTGATCTATATTAATTTTAGAATGCTCTATGAACTTCACTTATATCTTCTAGAGTATGAATAAGACTATCATTGAAATTGGGCTTGGAAGAGTGTCATTAAAATATCATGCCTAGCTAAAAAGGCATTAAAGAAAAGCTCTTGTGGGGAGATAACCCAATATTTATCCTTACTGTTTTTGTGTGTTCACATGATTAAGCTACTGTAGTAATAATGTTTTATAGCTTTTTGTTTCAATAAAGTGCCAAGTAGAGCTTTTAGGGTAGTGTGGATGATAGTTGACTTGATTTTGTGCAAAAACAGAAACTTTTGCGCCCAGTCACAGAATTCCTTAAAATTACTAGAGTCTTGAAAAATTCTGATTTTTTTACAGATGATTGATATACAAATTGTCTACGTTGTCCTAATTTTTCAGAATTTTTGGAGTAACATAAGTATGGTTGTTATTCAGATCATTACAAACTGTTCTATTTTTCACAGATTCTGTTTTCAATGCATAGTTTGCTTGTTTTCTAGTTTCTATGGCTTATATTGCTCAATATAAATTGTAGAAATGATATGGTATAGTAGGAATTGTGTGAGAACAATTATGAATCTTGTGTTGACAGTACCAAAGTGAATGATTTGTCTTTCTCATACTAACCCATCTCACGAAGTTTCGTTAAGTTTTGTGTGATTGAAGTTTTCAAGTTTTGGGCGAGATATCGATACGAGGAGAATAAGGAGTGGAAAGATCCTAAGCTTGGGGATGCCCAAGGCACCCCAAGGTAATATTCAAGGAAGACTCAAGCGCCTAAGCTTGGGGATGCCCCAGAAGGAATCCCCTCTTTCGTCTTCAAAACCATCGGTATATACCTTACTCGGGGCTATATTTTTATTCGTCACATGATATACATTTTGCTTGGAGCGTTTTTTCATTTTACTTGATGTTTGAATAAAATCACTGGATCTGAAATCTTTAATGAGAGAGAATCCTCACATGGCTAGTTAATTATTTGACTACTCTATCTTTTTGGAGTAGTTTGTCATTTACTCACATGCTTCACTTATATCCTATGAGTAAATGGTTGAATGAATTGAATATCACGAATCTGAATTCATATATGTTTCATATGCTTTTACCATGGGGAGTAATGACTTCACACATAATAAGTCGAGGTGGTAAATTTATTGAAAGTTAGCAAACTCAACAATTGGTCACTTGAATAATTCATGAAAGAATATTGAAGGAAGAGAGACTTCACATATAAATATACTATCTTGGAGATCTTTTGTAATTGTGAGCACACATTAAAATATGACATGCTAAAACGTTGACGTTGGACAAGGAAAATAACATAATGAGTTATGTTTTCTTATATCCGAATAGAAGTTATATTGTCATGGATCATCCAACATGTTGTCCTTGCCTTTCCCCCTCATGCTAGCCAAATTCTTTGCACCAAGTAGAGATACTACTTGTGCTTCCAAACATCCCTTAAACCAAATTTTCCATGAGAGTCCACCATACTTACCTATGGATTGAGTAAGATCCTTCAAGTAAGTTGTCATCGGTGCAAGCAATAAAAAATGCTCTCTAAATATGTATGATCTATTAGTGTGAATAAAATAAGCTTTATACGAACTTGTGATATTGAAGAAATAAAAACGACGGACTGCATAATAAAGGTCTTTATCACAAGCGGCAACATAAAGTGACGTTCTTTTGCATTAAGATTTTGTGCATCCAACCATAAAAGCGCATGACAACCTCTGCTTCCCTCTGCGAAGGGCCTATCTTTTACTTTTATCTTCTACACTTAGACAAGAGTCATGGTGATCTTCACCTTTCCTTTTACACTTTTTTCCTTTGGCAAGCACTATGTGTTGGAGAGATCCGGATATACACACACACACACACACTTGGATGTAGGTTATCATAAAGTATTGTTGTTGACATTACCCTTGAGGTAAAAGGTTGGGAGGCGAAACTATAAGCCCCTATCTTTCTATGTGTCCGATTGAAACTTTGAACCCATAAATATCATGTGAGTGTTAGCAATTGTGAAAGATTAAATAATAGTTGAGTATGTGGAATTTGCTAAATCAAATCTCTTACGTAGACCCTTCCTGAAAATAAGATGAATTGCAATTGTTTGATGACCAAGAACATACTTTGTTAGTTTTCAAGAAAGTTTATGGTCTATACATTAACATGTGAATAGCTTGTTACTTGATCATGAGAAGTTTTATGAAGATGAGATACTATTTATCATAAAGAATAATGCTAGAAAAACTGCTTGGAACTTTCACTGATCAAACTTGTGCACTTGATAGCATTCACACTTCATAAATTATTTCTTTTATCATTTACCTACTCGAGGACGAGCAGGAATTAAGCTTGGGGATGCTGATACATCTCCAACGTATCTATAATTTATGAAGTACTCATGCCATGTTTACAACAATTCTATATGATTTTGGTATGATTTTATTAGAAATAACCCGGACTGATGCTGTTTTCAGCAGAACTACCATGGTGTTGTTTTTGTGCAGAAATAAAAGTTCTCGGAATGGGATGAAATTTTACGGATAATATGTTTGAAAATTATAAAAAATGCTGGAGCAAAAAGATACCACGGAACAGTCCCGGGCTAACCACAATTGTGGGGGCGCCCCCACCCCCCTACGGCGTGCCACCCATACCTGTCGTCGCCTCGCGGGTGCCCTTGATTTGTCCCCTCCGCCAAACACTCCTATAAATCCCAAAAAATCCAAAACAAAACCTAGATCGGGAGTTCCACTGCCGTAAGCCTCTGTAGCCACGAAAAACCAATCTAGGCCCTCTCTGGCACCCTGCCGGAGGGGGCCAACATCACCGGAAGCCATGGAGGAGGAAGCCGGAGGGGTCTCCATTGTCATGGAGGCCAAGGACTAGAGGGAGAACCTTTCCCCATCTAAGGGGGAGGCCATCACTAAAAAAAAGACACATCCGTGACATTTTGGGCCGAACGAATTTTTTTCTGTCATACATATGACACTTCTATGATGATAATTGTGACAAAACCCGGTATCATCATAGATGTGGTGGGCTCCTACTTCTATGACAAAAAATCATGACAGAAAATGGGCTTTTTGTCTTGGGCGGGTCGGAGACGCAGCTGCATGACATTCTTTGGGCCGTCCATGACGGAAAAACCCGTGGTAGAAGCGAGGGCGAGGAAAATTTTGGGGAGTTCCCAGTTACGGTGGGAGGTCGGGGGCCGAGCGATGCGCGTTTCTCTCGTACACATACGCGCGTGTGTGCGAGCCATTGGCTCTAGCTGAACCTGAGCGAGGCATTGGGCTCTAACTGAACCCGAGCGATTGCATCGCAGGCTACACATTACTGAACCAGAGCGATCGATCTATGGTTGTTAACTAAACCCGATCGAGCGATTCCTTCGCTACTGCTGCTAACTGAAGCCGATCGATTGGATGAACAGTGAGTGTTGCGGGGGTGTTGGATGAATAGTGAGCGGCGGCGTTGCCTCTGGATGAACAAGACCCCATGGTGTGGTGGAGGGCTGGATGAACAGTAGACGGTGGAGGGGTGCCCGTGGAGGGGTCGTTGAACAGGACCCCGTGGTGTGGAGGGCTGGATGAACAGTAGAAGGTGGAGGGGTGCCCACGGAGGGGTGGTTGAACAGGACCCCGTGGTGTGGAGGGCTGGATGAACAGTAGAAGGTGGAGGGGTGCCCGTGGAGGGGTGGTTGAACAGTAGCCGACGGAGTAGCGCACGGTGGAGGCTGGATGAACAGGAGCCCGTGGAGGCTGCAGGAGGTTGACGGTCGCCCGTGGAGGCTGGAGGAGGTCGATGGTGGATATGTACAGTATCCCGTGGAGTCCAGTCTTGCGGTACGCCACACCCCTCCCGATGAACAGGCCCCCCGTTTCGATCGTAGCGCTCCAACACAAGTCTGTTTCCTCCGTTTTGCGGTACGCCACACCCCTCCCAATCAACAGGACCCCTGTTTCGACCGTAGGAGGTCCGTTTCCTCCGCTTTGCGGTACGCCAGACCCCTCCCGATGAACAGGATCCCGTTTCGAACATGGTCGGTCGAACACAAGGCCATTTCCTCTGTTTTGCGGTACGCCAGGCCTCGTTTCCATCGCCTGTTCCGTCCAAGCCCTCCCGATGAACACGACCACGCATTCTGTTCCGACCCAGCCGGTTGGCTCCCACGTGTTCTGTTGCCTCCCGATGAACACGACGCATTCCGTTGCCTCCCCATGAACACGACGACGACGCTGTTTCTCCGTTCCGACCCAGCCATGTACACGTGCCCTGGCCGTACGTATGCGCGAGTAGGCGCTCGAGACCCTGCCCGTATGTCCATACGTGGCCGTATTTTCTTTCTTGCACCTTGGCCGCTGTACGTACGTGTACATGCTACGTGCGCGCCTCTACTACGACACGTGCGCGCCTCTACATCGACCAGTATATATGTACGTACACGTTCACGACCAGAATGACAACGCTATGTATGCTTCGACCAGGTGGGTCCTGACTGTCAGGCACTTCGTTGCCTGCGAAGATGTAGCTGGTGGGTCCCAGTAGTCAGGGGGCAAATCGTTGTTTTTTCCGGACGCACTTCCTTGCGTGCGAAGATGTAGCTGGTGGGTCCCAGCAGTCAGGGGGGCGAATCGTTTTTTTTCGGACGCACTTCCTTGCGTGCGAAGATGTAGCTGGTGGGTCCCAGCAGTCAGGGGGAAACATTTTTTCGCGAAATACGGTGGCCCGTCCGGTGGGTCCCCGCTCTCACGTGGAGGAATAATTGTTTTGCGCGTAATAAGGAGGCACTTCCTTGCTGCGGCCGTGGACCCAGCTGTCAGCCTCTCCACATACAGTCCACGTCCGATGGAAGCCATTCCTTGACCACGTTGACCATGGTGCCGAGAGCACCAGGGCGGTGGACGACGGCGAGGCCTAGGAAGGGGACGACACGGAGCCAGGGAAGACGCGGGAATGGATGCCCACGCATAGAGGAGTATGAGGGTTCACTCGTTCGGCTGCGGTGTGAGGCTACCGTCGCTGCAGAATAACAGGGGGTGTGGGTGCGTAGAGGGATGCCTGGCCAGCGGTGGGAGTAGTAGGGGGCGGTGAGGCCTCCGCGGCATCACAGCCGGCCACGGGCGGCAGCAGCAGGCGGCACGACCGGTGCTGCTTTGGGCGGCTGGAGCAAGAAGCCCAGAGATTGAAGAAGCACTACGGCTGTTGGATGGACATCGTACGGTCACTGGAGCTAGAATCGTTCATATATTGACTAAAGTTGACAAAGGCCTCCGTCCCAGTCAACTTAGTAGGCCCACAAGTTAGCCTCCCACCAAGGTGGGTCCCAGCTAGCAGGGGGTATTCATTTTTTGTGCGTAATAAGGAGGCACTTCCGGTGGGTCCGAGCTGACAGCGGGGGGAACATTTTTCACGAAATACGGTGGCCCGTCCTGTGGGTCCCAGCAGTCAGGGGGAAACGTTTTTTCGCGAAATACTGGTGGCCCGTCCAGTGGGTCCATGCTGTCAGGTGGATGAATAATTATTTTCTGTGTAATAAGAAGGCACTTCCTTGCGGCTGCCGTGGACCCAGCTGTTAGCCTCTCCACGTACAGTACTCTTCCAATGGAAGTCGGTCGTTGACCACATTAACCACGCCGCGCCGAAAGCACCACAGCGGAGGAGGATGGCGAGGCTGAAAGTGCAACTATCCCTAGGTGGTTTTGGTAATTCCTAACAACATATAGTTCATTGAGCTAACATTATTCCAAGATTAACATTTCAGGAAAAGCTCAATGAATGGCATGGCATGGATGAGGAAAGTGGACCCCTCAAAATACTAAGGATAAAAGATTGGCTCAAGCTCAAAGCTCAAGACTCTACATTTTTATATTTTAGTGATCCAAGATCACATTGAGTGTATAGGAAAAGCCAATACTATCAAGGAGGGATGAGGTGTTGCTTGATGAGGTTCTTGCTTCATAGTGCATAGTGATATGCTCCAAAACCCTCAACTACCTTCTCACATCCACATATGGCCTAAACCAAAAGTCAAACACGGCCCCACCGATTCTTTCTATCCGGCGCCACCGAGTTCAGAAGTCATAGCCACTGCCAAAAACCCTAGGCAAATCGGTTTCACCAATAGGGATCTCGGTCTCACCGAGATGGGGTTGTAATCTCTCTATTTCCCTTCATAACGTTTCAGTCCTACTGAGATGAGCGACCGGTCCCACCGAGATTGCAATGTAAACTCTCTGTTTCCCCTTTGTAACATTTCAGTCTCACCGAAATGAGCAAATCGGTCCCACCGAGTTTACTTGACCAACTCTCTGGTTAGCTTATTACCAAAATCGGTCCCACCGAGTTTGTGTAATCGGTCACACCGAGATTATGTTATGCCCTAACCCTAACCATATCGGTCCTACCAAGTTGCATCTCAGTCCCACCGAAAATCCTAACGGTCACTAGGTTTGCTAAATCGGTCCGACCAAGTTTCTCAATTCAGTCTCACCGAGATTGGTAAATTGTGTGTAACGGTTAGATTTTGTGTGGAGGCTATATATACCCCTCCACCCACTCTTCATTCGTGGAGAGAGCCATCAGAACATATCTATACTTCCAATACACATTTTCTGAGAGAGAACCACCTACTCATGTGTTGAGGCCAAGATATTCCATTCCCACCATATGAACCTTGATCTCTAGCCTTCCCCAAGTTGCTTTCCACTCAAATCTACTTTCCACCAAATCCAAATCCTGTGAGAGAGAGTTGAGTGTTGGGGAGACTATCATTTGAAGCACACGAGCAAGGAGTTCATCATCAACACACCATTTGTTACTTCTTGGAGAGTGGTGTCTCCTAGATTGGCTAGGTGTCACTTGGGAGCCTCCGACAAGATTGTGGAGTTGAACCAAGGAGTTTGTAAGGGCAAGGAGATCGCCTACTTCGTGAAGATCTACCGCTAGTGAGGCAAGTCCTTCGTGGGCGATGGCCATGATGGGATAGACAAGGTTGCTTCTTCGTGGACCCTTCGTGGGTGGAGCCCTCCATGGACTCGCGCAATCGTTACCCTTCGTGGGTTGAAGCCTCCATCAACGTGGATGTACGATGGCACCACCTATCGGAACCACGACAAAAACATCCGTGTCTCCAATTGCGTTTGAATCCTCCAAACCCTTCCCTTTACATTCTTGCAAGTTGCATGCTTTACTTTCCGCTGCTCATATACTCTTTGCATGCTTGCTTGAATTGTGTTAAGATTGCTTGACTTGTGCTAAGATAGCTAAAATCTGCCAAAGACTAAAATTGGGAAAATGATAGATTTTTAATTGGTCAAGTAGTCTAATCACCCCCCTCTAGACATACTTTCGATCCTACAAGTGGTATCAGAGCTCTGGTCTCCATTTGCTTTGATTTCCATAGCTTTTGGTGGTCATAGCCTTGGTTTCACAACCTAGGAGAGTATGGCGTCTAGCGAGGGAAATTATCACCATAGAGGTACTTACTTTGATGGTACTAATTTTGCTAGTTGGAAGCATAAGATGAAAATGCATATTCTTGGACATAACCCCGCCGTTTGGGCTATTGTGTGTATTGGCTTGCAAGGTGAATTCTTTGATGGGAAAGAACCGTATCGTGAAGCCACCGCGGAAGAGTTGAAAATGCTGCAATACAACGCTCAAGCTTGTGATATCCTCTTCAACGGATTGTGCCCCAAAGAATACAACAAAATATGTCGTCTTGAGAATGCAAAGGAAATTTGGGATACTTTGTTTGATATGCATGAAGGTACCGACTCCGTCAAGGAATCCAAGTTGGATGTGCTTCAAAGTCAACTTGACAAGTTCAAAATGAAGGATGGTGAAGGTGTCGCTGAAATGTACTCTAGGCTTGCTCCTATCACAAATGAGATTGCCGGCTTAGGAAGTGAAGAGATGACCGACAGATTCATCATCAAGAAGATCCTAAGAGCCTTGGATGGAAAATATGATACCATGTGCACATTGATTCAAATGATGCCCAATTACAAAGATCTCAAGCCAACGGAAGTCATTGGAAGAATTGTTGCTCATGAGATGTCACTCAAGGATAAAGAGGAACTTCAAAACAAATCAATTGGTGCTTACAAAGCTTCATGTGAAGACCCCACATCATCAAGTGAGAAACAAACCTTCAATGAAGAATTGAGCTTAATGGTGAAGAACTTCAACAAGTTCTACAAGAGTAGAAACAAAGAGAGAAGCTCCAAGTCAAGGTCCTACAAGGACAAAAGATCTTCTAGTCGAGAGTGAAACTGCTACAATTGTGGAAGGCCCGGAAACTATTCCAAT
Source organism: Aegilops umbellulata (assembly GCA_032464435.1). NCBI lineage: Eukaryota > Viridiplantae > Streptophyta > Magnoliopsida > Poales > Poaceae > Aegilops > Aegilops umbellulata. The sequence continues at coordinate 297,861,810 of CP136060.1, forward strand.
GAGTGTACGGATCCCTACAAGAGAAGAGAAGATTCTCCCAAAAGAAAAAGTAGAAGAGAAGAATCACCACCTAGAGAAAGAAGGAGTAGAGATGATCGTTATGAACGAAGACCCTCACGGAGTAGCAAGGATTCGGAAAGAAAGGGCAAGTCATCAAGGAGCTACACAAAACGAAGACATCAAGCTGATGTTGGTGAATGGGTATCCGGCTCTGACTCCGACAATCACTCTGAGAGAAGCTATCACTGCGACTCCGAATATACTCAAGATGAAGGTGTTGCCGGTCTAGCACTTGTGTCAACCAACTCCTACGACATATTTGAGTCACCAAATGAAGGGATTGGAAGATGCTTCATGGCCAAAGGTCCAAAGGTATCACACCCGAGTATGTTGATTTCAATAGTGATGAAGATGACTTGTTAGGTGATGATGATTTACTTGTTGACAACTCTACAGATGAATACTATGATGAAACGTCAATTAATCATGCTAATCAAGATGAAACGAATGACAATGATAAGGAGAAGATTGAGTCTCTAACTAAAGAACTAAACACTCTTAAGTTAGCTCATGAAACTATCTTAGGAGATCATCAAGAACTTTTAAGGACTCATGAGAAATTATGTTTTGAAAAGCTCAACCTTGAGCAAGAGCATGAGTTCTTAAAGGCAATCAATGATGATCTTTGTAAGAAAAGTTCTTCTTACATTGCCAAGCGTTTACTCTTATCCACTTACATGCCTCAAGTCATGTCTAGTAACAAGAACAAGAAAGATTCTTCCTCTAGTAGTAACAATAATCATGCTAAATCCCATGTTGTTGCTTCTAGTAGTTCTTTTGATTCCACTAATGATTCTCTTAGCCAAGTTACACTTGAGCAAGAAAATAGCTTATTGAAGGGAATTATAGAGAAAGGTGTCTACAAGAGCCTTGCCGGGAGTAAGCAATTCGAAGAAATTGTACGCAAACAAGGAAGGCATCGGAAGAACCAAGGTGTTGGTTTTGAACGAAAGTTCAATGCCAATGGAGTTGAGTGGGAAGAAGATCAATACCCCAAGACTAAGTGTGTTCCTCAACAAGAGAAGTATGATCCTACTTCTTTCAAAGGGACACAGGCTCAAGATGATCTTCCACCACAAGACCACAAGCAAAAAGGCAAGGACAAGCTTCAAGTGGAAATTGATGCATTTGAAGAAGCTCCTAAGGCCTTGGTCAAGTGGGTTCCCAAGACTACATCAAGTTCTACTTCATCAAGTACAACTACAACTCAGAGGATTCCCATCAAGATGGTGTGGATCCCGAAGAAGAAGAACTAGAGAGTTCTTGAGGGTGACTCCGCCAACATACTTCACTCTTATCATTTTGGCAAGCACGAGTGCAATAAACTTCCATATATTGCACGAGTTCAAGGAGTCACAAACCCTCTTGTTGGTAAGACAAGGGACAAGGTAACATAAAGCTTTCATAGACATCATCTTGTGTGTGCATCACTCTATGTCTATGGATATCCTCGTTTGTTCCTTGTGGGACTAACCCGTGTAGGTATTGAAAGTGCAACTCACTCTAAAGGATAGCTCCAATTGATCTACATCAACATTGAGCATCCACATCTTCAACATCTACATGAAGTCATCATCGACAAAATCCAAGGTTAGTTCATCCCTCTTAAGGGAGATCTCACATCTAGGGGGAGATTTACTCTAATAATTGAGCTAAAGCAACTCTAATGGTGTGAAAACAACAACGCTTTATGTAAAAGTGGTAACCCCACTTGTGCTTAAACGATGAGTATGACCTATGATCAAATGTTCTCATTTGACTCCTAAGTCAATATACTCATATATAGATGACCCAGTCATCGCCAATTGCTTGATAGATGCTAGAATTGGTTGTGCATGATTTGCCACATATTTCAATTGCCATTTTATTGTGTGAGCATGTTGATTGCATAATTTACTATGTCAGTGTTATGGGAACGGGGGTCCCACACTTGCCTGCCTGCGGCCTGCGGCGTGGCTCGAGTGGGGGCCCAGCGCGGCCCATCTTCATCAGCTCAGGTTCAAGACCCTCGCGAGGGGCCAAGCCTCGCGGGGCGGACGACAGGAAGCTTCCTCAGAGGCAGCCTCATCAGGCATGCTCGCGAGGAGGCGGAGAGATCAAGGCAGGGGTACCTCACGAGGAGCCCGTGATGCAAGCCATGACGATAGAGACCACGCGGGCGCCAGGCGGGCACCGGCCCGCGTAGTGTCCTTGTTTCGCCTTCGGTGCAAAGGGGGCAAGCACAGGCCAAGGCACCGGGCAAAGGTTACCATTCCGGTGCAACGAGACCAAGACCAGCAGGGAGGTAGGACGGAGGTCATCATGGAGCCCAAGACGGCATCATCACCAGTGCTTTTGGCAGCCGAAGACCACCTTTGGTCAGGATAACTTGTACTAGATGTTCCCCTTCAAAATGGCCAATTGTTGGCGCCCATCCCGCTCATTATTTGGGGAGAGGCCCAGGGCCTCTATAAATAGGGCTAGCCACCATAGGGATCAGAGGGATCCGGACCTAGTAGAACACACCACACCAGCTCAAGAACACCTCTCGCGAGGTTGTTCTTCCCTTGTATTGTTCATCATCAGCCCCTGAGGCAATCCACCACACCACACACTGGAGTAGGGTATTACACCACAACGGTGGCCCGAACCAGTATAAATCTCGTGTCCTTTGTGTTTTTCGTCATTTCCAGCTTAGATCACATGAGGAGATCAGACGTAGATCGGTAGGGGAGAGATCTCCGCGCGCACCCCAGAGTTCAAACCTTAAGGGTCTGCCGGAACCCGAAATCCGACATACTCATTCAAGGACATCCACTTGTTGTTTTGATTGATTGGTTTCTCTTTTCTCTTGCCAAGTGGATGGACAAGAATGCCTAAGAACCTTCTCTAGCTACCTATGCTTTTCTCGTCTCAAACTCTATTCCTGCTACATCACAAAATTTGATCAAGTCAGATTCAAACCACTCTGTGTGAGGAGCACTCGGAGTCCCCGATTCATCATAGACTTAAACTTCCAAAACTTCTTTGTGCGTTTCGGTCTGACCGATTCACCCATTTCGGTCATACCGAGATCACTAAGTCGATCTAGGTTTTCAATCTCGGTGCAACCGATTTGAACTTTTTGGTGACACCGAGTTGCAGTAACTGCCTGTAGTTATGCATCTCGGTGCCACCGAGTTCTTCCACTCGGTCATGCCGACAGGGTCGGGCTATATATACCCACGGGCAAAAATTTGGAAATTTTCTCCGAACTCTTTCGCCCTCGCTTAGTCCTCCAGGGTCTCCGGATCGTCCTCCTCATCGCCAGTTGCCTCCTGCCGCCGTCAACGGGAATCATCCCCGCCGTTGCCGCCGTAGCGAGTTCATCGCCGAACTAGGGTATGAACTTGATCACTGTGCTATCCTTATCTGATTCCTAGCACATTGTGTTCGCCATGAATCTTGCCACAATTGAAACGATCTTATCCAGTCAAAAACACTCTGTAGATTAGAGATGATTTGAAAATTTAGGGTTAGGTTTCTGCCGAAACCATCTCGGGCCAACCGAGTTGTGGAACTCGGTACCACCGATTCGGCTTCGGCCATTGCACATGAGATTGTCGGTCTGACCGAGAATTGAAAATCGGTGTGACCGAGTTTAGGACTTTGTGAAACCCTAGCAGTCTCGGTGCCACCGAACTGTGACTCGGTCTGACCGAGTTCACTAGTTTAGGTTCCAACAGCTGCTTCGGTATCACCGAGTTTACAAATCGGTTGATCCTAAATGCTTTCTGAGGAAAACTAAAACTAAGTTTTTGATTCATTCTTTTGCAAAAACCTCTGTATTTTGTGATGCTTATCCACTCTAGCTCATCAATAATCTATTCACAGGGTCAGTTGTCAGAGTTTGCATCATGTCTGATCAAAGTGACAGTCAGAACAAGTTAGAGGAGAAGGTTCATATGAGTGAGGGCACTGGTCCCTCTAGCAGCTCAGATGATGGAAGCAGGAGCACCCCAAGCAACCTACCCAACGCTGCCACCAGGGCCAGAAAGAAGAAAACTTCTGAGTCTGAGGATGAAGACTATGTGGCAGTTGAGGATCAGGCCACTTCCAAAAAGAAAGTGTTTAAAAAGGAGTATGGCTCAGCTGCAACCACTAAGCCAGGAATGCAGAAGAAGGCACCTGCAAGGAGGGTTCCCACTTCCAAACCTAGGAAGGTTGCCACTGGAGAAACCATGAAGTTTACCATTGAGTCAGAAGAGGAAGCTGTTGGCCAAGACAAGAAGAAAAAGAGAGTCAGAACCACTACTGCCAGAGTTCTTGGCAAACCCTCTATGAGGAGAGACTCTGAAGAAGAAGAGGAAGAGGTTGCTGCACCAGCACCTAAAGCCTAGAAGCTCATGGGTGATGCTATCAGGTCAGAGGCTACTTCATCTAAGCCCAAAGAAGCTCCCAAGCCAGCTGCTCCAAAACCCAAGTCTGCACCAAAGAGGAGTACCAGGAACATTCTAGCTGCTGAGAAGAACAAGGCCCTAGTGCCTGAAACTGCTGAAGAAGGAGATGATGAGGCACATGTTTTGAGGAAGTTAAATCCAAAAATTCCAGATCATAATTGAGGGAGTCCTGGATTAGGGGGTGTCCGGATAGCCAGACTATAACCTTTGGCCGGACTCTTGGACTATGAAGATACAAGATTGAAGACTTTGTCCTGTGTCCGGATGGGACTTTCCTTCGCGTGGAAGGCAAGCTTGGCAATACGGATATGTAGATATCCTTCCATTGTAACCGACTCTGTGTAACCCTAGCCCCCTCCGGTGTCTATATAAACCGGAGGGTTTAGTCTATAGGACAAACAACAATCATACCATAGGCTAGCTTCTAGGGTTTAGCCTCTCTGATCTCGTGGTAGATCCACTCTTGTACTACCCATATCATCAATATTAATCAAGAAGGAGTAGGGTTTTACCTCCATCGAGAGGGCCCGTACCTGGGTAAAAACATCGTGTCCCTTGTCTCCTGTTACCATCCGCCTAGACGCACAGTTCGGGACCGCCTACCCGAGATCCGCCGGTTTTGACACCGACATTGGTGCTTTCATTGAGAGTTCCACTGTGCCGTCACCATCAGGAAGGATGCCTTTACCCGTGTTTAAAGACGACACTATTGCTAAGGAAGCTTTGGCTGTCGACCGAACTCTCCGGCTAGGTGGTTTTCTTATGACCGCCTGTTTGGCCGCTGCGCCGATGATGACTTCTCGGGTCGTCAAAAGCAATCTTCACGTCAACTCGGAACTCACCGAGCAGTTAGATCCAATGGAGCTCTCTTCCCTAAACGAGCTCTTGGATCGCATCGCCGTCCTGGGAGTCGCTACGGACTATGATCATATTGGGTCTAAACCCGATCTGAGAGAGATTGACTCCCCCAGGTCACCCATCACGTTGCAGTGGTCGAGGAACAATGCGGCGACCCTTCATCTATCTTAAGGACTAGCTATGTCCGGATTCCCGAGCCCTCCAAGCCGGATACACGCGGAGGGGAGGACGTTGCTCAAGCCCTGAACCTAGACTCAGGCAGCGGGCCAGATTCATTGGACAACATCCAAGAATCCAAACTTCCGAGTTCGGAAACTCCCTGGCCCCTGAATCTAAGATTGGGTGAGGTTTCGGATTCAATTACACCCACCCACCCAAACATAGTCGATCTATCCCAAATTAGGCAAGAGCCCCAAGAAACAGTACACCATTATTGGGCCAGATTCCTCCTGGTAATGAACAGGATCAAGGACTGTCGCGAGGAAGACACAATCTTATTCTTCTGCAATAATTGCACGGACAAGGGAATCCTCAACGCCATAAGTCACCGTGAAATTACACGCTTCGCCGACTTGGCGTCCATAGTATGAAAGTACTGTGCGATGGAAAGCGCCTGGAAAACCGAAATAAAATTTTGGGACAATCCGGCCATGAATACGAACCCAGTCCAAAATAAAAGGGTGCATTATCACCAGACACCCGGGTTAAACACCAAAAAGCAAAAACCCTCTACAGGGCATGGAACCGTACTGGAGGGATGGCTCAATGGACCCTGTAAAATTCACAGTACATAGGGCGCCATACCAACTCATAGCCTTAGAGCATGTTGGATACTCCGGCAGGTGGCCAAAAGTGGCGAAGATCTTCTAATTCCAGAAGTCACAGAGCACCATCCCAGGGATACTAGTACGGTATTAACAGTCTTTGAGACTTTCGCATCAAATAATATGCGAAAACGAACACTCCGCAGCCTTGCCGAAGTCTACCACGTGGCAACAATAAACCCATGGAGAGACACGACTATTACTTTTAATGCCAGTGACGAACCTAAATTCCGAACAGCCCGAGCACCAGCCGCATTGGTCCTCAGTCCAATAGTGGACGGCTTTCGACTCACCAAGGTACTCATGGACGGTGGCAGCGGATTGAACCTCATTTATGAGGAAACTCTTCAAAAAATGGAAATAGACTGGAACCGCATTGAGCGAAGCAGCACAACCTTTAGAGGAATAATCCCCAGTCGAGAAGCGCGCTGTACAGGAAAAATCACACTAGATGTGGTGTTCGGCACGCAGAATAATTACAGGTCTGAAGAGGTTACGTTCCAAGTGGCCCCATTCAGTAGCGGATACCACGCTCTGTTAGGGCGGGAGGCGTTTACAATCTTCCAATCCATACCCCATTACGGGTACATGAAGCTTAAAATGCCCGGGCCCAACGGAATCATCACTCTTTCTAGTGATCCAGACATAACACTCCGCGCCGAAAATAAGACAGCCGCACTGGCCCTCGACGCACTATTCGAAGCCCTAGCGGCTGAGGAACTGACTGCGCTGCGCTCCACGATGAATAGGGACGAAGTGATACTCGATAAAAGATCCAATTCCACCTCCTTTAAACCGGCGGATGAAATAGTTAAATTCCAAGTCCATCCAACGGACCCTACAAAAACAGCTTCCACCGGGGCATAATTAAACCCTGATGTAGACGCCGCACTACGAGAGTTCCTACGCGAAAACTGGGACATTTTTGCCTGGCACCCTTCAGACATGCCAGGAATCCCACGCAGGCTGGCCGAGCACAACCTAAATATTCTAAAAGGATTCAAGCCTGTCAAGCAGGCTCTTTGGCGTTTCTCTGAACCTAAGAGACAAGCCATGGGAGAGGAACTAGCCAAGTTATTGGAGGCCGGATTCATTAGCGAAATAAAACATCCGGACTAGCTAGCAAACCTGGTGATGGTACCAAAGAAGGAAAAATCCTTGTGCCTATGCGTCGATTTTAAGGACCTCAACAAGGCTTGCCCAAAGGATCCCTCCCCCCCGCATCGATCACATTATCGATGCTATCACAGGACACGATTCATTGTGTTTCCTCGACGCATACTCCGGCTACCATCAAATTAAGATGGCAGAGCCAGACCAAGCCGCAACGGCATTCATCACACCATACGCCCCCTTCTGCTTCAACACAATGCCCTTCGGGCTCAAAAACACCGGCGCAACATATCAGCGCATGATTCAGACATACCAGATCGGCAAAACATTGGAGGCATACGTAGATGACGTGGTCGTCAAAAAAAACATGTCGAATCTCTAGTAGACGACTTGAGGCTCACATTCGATAACCTCCGAACATATGACATCAAGCTCAACCCGGAAAAATGCGTTTTCGGCGTACCAGCCGAAAAGCTCTTGGGCTTCATCGTATCCGGGAGAGGAATTGAAGCAAATCCGGCCAAGATCCGAGCTCTGTCACAATTGGATACCCCAAGGGACCTCAAAAAATACAAAAATTGACTCGATGCGTGGCGGCTCTAAGCCGCTTTATCTCCCGCCTTGGAGAAAAGGCATTACCCCTTTACCGCCTCCTCCGGCGCACCGAACACTTCGAGTGAACGGATGCCGCCACAGCCGGACTGGAAGAAATAAAAGCCATATTGGCAACTAACCTAGTCCTGGCCGCGCCAAACATTGGCGAACCAATGCTTTTATACATTGCGGCAACTCATCAAGTTGTGAGCGCAGTGCTCGTCGTCGAACGAGAAACAGACGAAGATAAATTCCCCCTTCAAAAGCCGGTTTACTATGTATCCACTGTCCTTACTCCATGGAAGTCACGGTACCCGCATTATCAAAAGATAGCGTACGCGGTATTCATGGCATCCCGGAAGCTGCAACACTACTTTCAAGAGTGTTCGATAACGGTAGCCTCAGAAGTGCCACTTAATGATATTATAAACAACCGCGACGCGACGGGCCGGATTGCCAAATGGGCCATTGAGATCCTCCCGTTCGACATAACTTACAAGCCACGGCGAGCTATTAAGTCGCAAGTATTGGCCGACTTCGTCGCCGAATGGACAGAAGCCGAACTACCTAAAGAGTACAACACATATTCCAACTGGATCATGCACTTCGACGGCTCCAAAATGTTGGCTGGTCTGGGGGATGGCGTTGTTTTAACGTCCCCAACAGGAGATACAGTTCAATACGTACTCCAGATAATGTATACGGACTCCAACAACGCAGCCGAATATGAGGCCCTTCTACATGGTCTCCGGATGGCAGTATCAACGCCTGGAGGTGCGCGGGGATTCGAACCTCGCGATATCCCAAATAAATGGAGACTTTGATGCCAAGGATCCAAAAATGGCAGCTTATCGCAACGCCGTCCTAAAAATGTCAGCTCGCTTCCAGGGGCTCGAATTTCACCATATAGCCCGGGAAAACAATCAGACGGCAGATGTCCTGGCACGCATCGGCGCAAAACGTGATGCCGTCCCTCCCAACATCTTCTTGGAGAGGCTGTTCAAGCCATCCGTAGTATGGGAAGGGGAACCTGGCAATAACAGCCCGGACCCAACCGCATTGCCCGATACCGAACACTCTGACATAATTGGAGGCTTTGCCAACGAAATAACATCTTCAGCCCACGCAATAATGGTCGTCATCGCCCCGTGGATAGAACCATTCCTAGCCTACCTAACTAGGTAGGAACTCCTCGGGGACCAAAACGAGGCATGCTGCATAGTACGGCGATCTAAAGCCTATAAAGTCCATGAGGGAGAGCTTTATAAGAAAAGCGCCACCAGAGTCCTTCAAAGGTGCATCTCTGAAGAGGAAGTGCGGAATCTTCTGGCAGAAATTCATGCCGTACTCGGCGGCCACCACGCTGCAGCCCGGCCCCTTGTAAGCAAGGCCTTTCATACAGGCTTTTATTGGCCGACGGCCCGGGCAGACCCTCAGGACTTAGTCCAAAGCTGCATTGGTTGCCAGCTTTTCGCAAACCAAAGCCATATGCCACCCACCGCCCTCCAAACTATCCCCATCACCTGGCCCTTCGTGGTCTGGGGGCTTGACAAGGTTGGACCCCTTAAAGGAGGAACCCACAAGCACAAATACTTACTGGTCATGGTGGATAAGTTCACCAAATGGATAGAAGCCAAACCTGTTAAGACGGCCGAATTCGGACCGGTGATAGACTTCATATCCGGGGCCGTACACCGTTACGGCGTCCCCCACAGCATCATCACTGACAACGGAACGAACTTTACGGCCGACGAGGTAAAACTCTGGTGCAAAAACATGGGCATCAAGCTCGATTATGCTTCAGTCTATCACCCACAAACTAACGGTCGGGTCGAGCGAGCAAATGGTCTTATCATGAGCGGCATCAAACCCAGATTAGTGCGGTCGCTCAAGGAATCTAACACGCACTGGGTAGAGGATCTCGACTCCGTACTCTGGGGGTAGTGGACCACGCCGAATCGCACTACCGGATACACACCATTCTTCATGGTATACGGTGCAGAGGCGGTTCTGCCCTGCGACATAATTCATGGCTCACCTCGAGTGCGCATGTACGAAGAAAGAGAAGCCGAGCTCGATCGGCATGACAATTTGGATGCCTTGGAGGAGGAGTGTGACGTGGCTAAAGCCCGTTCCGCATTCTATCAACAGCAGGCTCGAAGATACCAAAGCAGAGAAGTACGGGCCAAAACTTACAATGTTGGCGAGTTAGTTCTACGCCTGCCGGATAACAAAAAGGACAAACTCAAGCCCAAGTGGGAAGGTCCCTTCATTATTGACCAAGTCCTGACTGGTGGAGCGTACCGTCTTGGGGATGCATGGGATAATTGACTCGAGCCGAACCCATGGAACGCAGCCCGACTCCGAAGATTCTACGCCTAACGCCGGACACTATGTTCATCTCCTTCCTCTGTCCATTTTTTATACACTATCAGTCTTATATTTCTCTCCTTCTCCCCTTCTTTTCTCTCACAGCATTCAAGGGCCCATTTGTGCCTTGTTGTCACACAAATGACGTGCTATCCGCGCTCATTATACCTGGGGGCTTCTCTAATAGAAGCTTATTCATACGGTCTTCACGCCCAACACATGTGTTATACTTCCGCATGTACCCTTTATTCACCATTATATGAATCGATATGACTTAAGTTTTGGCCAAGCTGGGTTGCCTGGCTCTTGTATTTATGCACTACGTTCCCGTCAATTTGGCTAGGGCATAAGGGGAGCACCTCTGCGATTGTTACTGCCGGGTCAGCCGGATGTGTACCTTAGACTGGGTGAAGCCGAAAGCTAGCGTTCTTAAGGGAATATTCGTTCGGTGAACTAAAGATGATTTCTCACTTATTTACTTATGCGCCCCCAGATGTTTTTCCTGCATCTCTTTTTGCAGTCTGGACATGCACTTTAGGGCATGCCTCCTAGGGAAAGGAACCTCTAACGGAACTATTCTCCCTGGAAGATGTTTCTTACTAACCATGTAATATAACATAACTAGTTGGGCACTTGTCTGTTCAAGCACTAATGACCCCTATGCCTGGTCTCCATGCATGCCTTGGTTCTTACATAACCGAGAGGGTATTTGGATACACTCCGGACCGCCGGGTCCCGAGGTTGAAGCGAAAAGGTCCGCCATGACAAATGATCTACAATCCGGCTAGAAGACATTATACATGTCACTTTAAAATTACATAGTCAATTTGACTGGTGAAATTCCTCTTCAATACCATCCAATAGGCTGTCTAGTCTACAGTCCTGTTGGGAATACTTTGCGGCCAATTCTACTTGGCCGTACACTAAGCTCACAAGGATCTCCTTCCCATCAGGCCCCATAGGCCCAACCTCGGCCATATGGTTTGGGTCAGTCTTCGTGTACCGCGTCTTCACCATGGCCCTGGCTTCCCTGGCACCTTGACGACAGCCCGATATATTCCATAATCGGAAGCGCCGCCGCGCTCCCTTTAGCTTCTCTGCAAGCTCTCCAAGGCCTTCGGGCACGGAGACGGATGGCCACAAGGCCTGGGCGACGCCTTGCATCACCTGCCGAACTCGTTCGTGCAGTTGTGAGAGCTCGGGAAGAAGGTCACCCGTAGAACCGGGCATTTCCTCTGCAGGACGACCTGTTAGCATACCTACATACATAACTCTGTCAGACAACTTCCTCGCCGAACTCTTTTTCAAAGTTTGCTCAAGCACTTACTAAAAATGCCGCGTCTAAGTCACCGATTCTCCTTAACGGAGTCTGACAGTTGGGCACGAACATCCTTTAGTTCCACGCCTAGTTGGGTGTTGGCATCTAGGAGATCGTTCTTCTCCTGCCTCACCCTTGTCAGCATGCTCTCACCGGCCTTTAGCTGGCGTAGGAGTTGTTGCTTATCCGGATTTACTCCGGCGTCATCTGCAATTTTATCGTCAGATCTACATATACACTGCACTTTATATGATACTTATCATTTGAAGCATATATTACCAGAGGGGGTCTCCTTGGGCTCCCCTGCTGCGGCTAGTGCGGCCTGAAGTTGGGCTTTGCACTCTTCCAGCTCATGGGACAGTTGGGTATTCTTTTCTGTAAGAACCTGCATAACAAATGATCCTTAAATCAGTTATTCTAACTGTTACAAGTCTCATGGGCTACTGATATATATAATCACCAAATTTTCTCACCCGTATGTCCTTTACATACTGCTCCGTGTCTCTGGCTATACCATTTTGAGTAGCACGGAGGTACGCATCTCCCGAGTTGAAGGCACCCAATGCCTCTTGGGAGAAACAAGTGTCACGAAGAACTGTCCGGCGATGCCTGTGGTTCATGGCACTCTCCACCTCGGAATTGGTGGCGGACAGTTTGTCCGCATCCTCTGTCGGAGGAACATTCGGCACGCGCCTCATATTGGCCTCCGCTTCTAGCCTTGGGGCCTGGCTGGTGGAGGCACGATTGGCACCCTCTCCGGATATAGTCCGGCGAGCGCTCTTTTTCCTAAAGAAAGCACAAGCGTTAGTATGCCTCTGAGAATAATATCTCAGAATGAGACGAATCGCCTTACCGCTGCGCCGGTGTCTCGATCTGAACCGCCTGTCTTTTCAGCCTGCCTGCCCTCGTGGCCCCTTGTTGGCTAGTCGCCGCAGGCTCGGTATTCCGCCTCGAGGTCCTCCCCTACAAAACACCGTTGGTATACGGTAATCAAAAATACGCGAGGACGGATCCTTTTCGAAGTGCTGGGACTTCGGTCTTAGTTACCTGCGAGGCGGGAAGTAGCCAGGGATAATCGGTCGTAATGTCCACCAAGGCATTGCCATTGCCCAATTGGTAAAATACCCCATCGATCAGCTCCATGGATATGTCCGGATCCTCTTGGGAGGCCGGATCGAGGGACCGTTCCGGATCCTCGGGTTGTGGAGGAGGGCTGTTTGTCTCCCTTATAGCCTTACACAACTCCTGTATTGAAATCGCAAGATGAAATACTTAACTATGGGAATATGGAACGGATGGGCAAGAAAAAGTATCAACTTACCCAGCTCAGAGGATTGTACATAGAAAATCCGCCCTGTGGGCTGACGCAGAGGAATTCCTCCTCATCTCCCTTGTACAAAGTGGACAAGATCTTCGCTAGGGCAGCAACCGATTCCGACCCCTTACAGCCGCAGCGGGTGGCGTCACCCTCACCGTTGAAATCCCACATGGGGTGGCCTCTATATTGAAGCGGCTGCACCCCCAGTATAATGCATATGGCCATGACTTCGATCATGGTCAATCCGGATTGAGCTAGCGACCTTATCCGGCTCATCAGGTAAAGAACGTCCCTGTCATCTTCCTCCCGGGGGCTCCGTGGACGTCAGCTCAGGCGCTTCTTCAAGGGAGCATTGACGAACTCAGGAAGGCCGATCCGAATAGGATTCGGGAGGGGGCGTCTTGTACATAAAAGCATTCTGAAGGCCAGTCTTCGGACGTCTTCTTTGGGGTTCCGGATAGATATCCGGTCCCGGCGATGCGCCACACTTCGGCTCCGCCCACTTGATATACTGACCCCTTACGAGAATGGGGCAGAAGGCAGAACAACTTTTTCCACAGAGCGAAATGAGCCTCGCAGCCCAAAAACAGCTCGCAAAGGGCTACGAAGCCCGCAATATGCAGTATGGAGGCAGGTGTAAGGCTGTGCAACTGGAGGCCATAGAACTCCAGGAGCCCACGGAGAAACGGATGAATTGGAAATCCGAGCCCTCTTATCAAATGAGGGACAAGGCATACCCGCTCTCCCTTGGAGGGATTGGGAAGGCTCTCTGTTTGCTCTCCGCCATTATAGGTGGCGACCCTGGCTCAAACCGGGACCATGTATGCTGGGGGAAGAAATCCCTTGGTTTGAAGCGTCACTAGTTTGCTGTGCGGCATAGAACATCTCTCCCAATCTCCAGACTTGGGGCTGGGGGAGCGAGTGGAGGAGCTGCCTCGACCGGCCAAGATGGAATGGATCTCTGTGAGATGCGCTCCGATGAATGCTCGCTAAGGGAGGATGGTGTGATTTGGATCTGAATCCTCATCTCTTTAATGGGCGGCTCATTCACATAGCTAGGGGGCAAATGTAAAAACACCCTGGCTCTTCCCATTTGCTTGACACGTGGAACATGGCCATTATTAGGCGTGGATGCCAAGGAGCACAACATTCACGAAAAGCCGGACACTATTTAACAATCTGCGTGCAATGCCGAAGACAATCTGCGTGCCGGACTTATCGTCATTGAAGCCTGGTTCGGGGGCTACTGAGGGAGTCCTGGATTAGGGGGTGTCCGGATAGCCGGACTATAACCTTTGGCCGGACTCTTGGACTATGAAGATACAAGATTGAAGACTTCGTCCCATGTCCGGATGGGACATTCCTTGGCGTCGAAGGCAAGGTTGGCAATACGGATATGTAGATCTCCTTCCATTGTAACCGAATATGTGTAACCCTAGCCCCCTCCGGTGTCTATATAAACCGGAGGGTTTAGTCCGTAGGACAAACAACAATCATACCATAGGCTAGCTTCTAGGGTTTAGCCTCTCTGATCTCGTGGTAGATCCACTCTTGTACTACCCATATCATCAATATTAATCAAGCAGGAGTAGGGTTTTACCTCCATCGAGAGGGCCCGAACCTGGGTAAAACATCGTGTCCCTTGTCTCCTGTTACCATCCGCCTAGACGCACTGTTCGGTACCCCCTACCCGAGATACGCCAGTTTTGACACCGACAATAATGATGATCATCCTATAGAAGAAAACATGAAGATCAGGAAGGACTCAGGATTGAGGCTATGGAGAGAGTCAGATTCATATGCCACCAGGAGAAGGACTGTTGTGGACTACAAGTTCCATACCAAGGAACAACAGGATTTCTACGAGACAGTGCTGCTTGACAAGAAACCAATAGTATGTGACATGAGATTGGTCGACTGGAAGTACATCAAGGATATTGAAGAACACTATCCAGGTGTATATGACAGTTTCAAGGCGTGTGGAGTTGATGAGTTTGTGTCTCAGAAGCTCACAAAGTGGAATGACAAGCTCATCATGCAGTTCTACTCCACAGCTCACTTCTACCCAGATGGCAAGATAGTCTGGATGTCTAAAGGCACTAGATACCAGTCAACAGTAGCAGAATGGGCTCAATTGATCAATGCTCCTGAGGAAAATGAAGATGACTTGGATGTCTATGCCAACAAGAAGAAGGATCACAACTCCATGGCTAGCATGTATAAGGAGATTCCAGATGCAGACCTTGAGACTCACCAACTTGGATCAGTGAAACACCTGCTGTCAGGACTGCCTACTATCAATTGGATACTCAGGCACACTGTTCTGCCCAAGTCTGGTGATCACATAATGATCAGAGGCTACTCCATCAATCTGCTACATATATTTGATGTGCCACAAAAGTTCAAGGTCATGAGTCTTATTGTTGAAGCAATCAAGAGGACGACTGCTGACCAAAAGAGAAGCTGTGGGTATGCCCCACAGATCCAGGAGTTGATTAACTCCAAGATGGGCACTGGAACATACTTGTTGGACAAGGAGCACTTGCCTATCTATCCAGACTTTGAGGACAACCAGGTGGTTATGAATGAGGATGAACCATCTTCTGTGCAAGTTCAAGCCAAGAGGGAGAAGGCAAAGGCTGAGAAAGCTGCAAAGATGCCAACCATGGAAGAGGCATCTCAGTATCTTCTGAAGAGCAAGCAAGATCAGCTTCGCTACTTGATTGCATCCACTCTAAGGACTGATAAAGGACTGGCCACCCTGACTCGAAACCAGGAGAGCTTGGAAAGAATCATGGAGCAGAAGTTCTATGACATGGATGTGAAGGTAACTGAGATCTAGTCTATTGTGGCGCAACTTCAGGATGATATGCAGGAGAGGAAGGGAAAGACAACCACTGAGGCATTTGCCAGAGTGCCTAGAGCTCAGAGGTCAACTGCAGTGCCAGTAACAGACACCAGAGCCACTTCATCTGCACCAGCTACAACTTCAGTGCCACCAGCTCCAGCACCTACTCCAACAGCTCCATCTACATCGACTGAAGCCTTCGTTCTTGGAGTTCTCTAGACACCACCACATGAAGACCAAGCCTAAGAGACGATATAGTGCTATGCATTTTCTATGAACTTTTTGGTAACTAGTTGCCAAAGGGGGAGAAAAATGTATAGATCATAGGCTTCGAGAGAGAGCGTTGCTTCTTATTCTCTCTTGCTTTGGTGGTTGAACTTTATTTGCTTGATTGAGATACTTTATGCTTGTGTGTGATACTTGGATGATCATGTGTGTTTGATCATATGCTACATTAATGCTTGATTGGATGACATTATCATTTTATCCCTATGTGATCATTCACTTTGCTTGGTGATGAGTGCATGTATTTAAATATTATCATTTTGAGCGCTCCACCAAGATGTATGTGACATGGAAGAGTAACCCATGATCCTAACTCATTGTGCATTTGCAGTCCAAAGCAAATCTTAAACTATGCACAAATTTAGGGGGAGCTCTTGCTTTTCACATACCTCTCAAAGCGACAATGTTTTTTCACTCTTATTATCATTCATCGAAGCTTTGATCTATATGTTGTCATCAATTACCAAAAAGGGGGAGATTGAAAGTGCAACTATCCCTGGGTGGTTTTGGTAATTCCTAACAACATATAGCTCATTGAGCTAACATTATTCCGAGATTAATATTTCAGGAAAAGCTCAATGAATGTCATGGCATGGATGAGGAAAGTGGACCCCTAAAAATATTAAGGACAAAAGATTGGGTCAAGCTCAAAGCTCAAGACTCTACATTTTTATATTTTAGTGATCCAAGATCACATTGAGTCTATAGGAAAAGCCAATACTATCAAGGAGGGATGACGTGTTGATTGATGAGGTTCTTGCTTCATAGTGCTTAGTGATATGCTCCAAAACCCTCAACTACCTTCCCAAATCCACATATGACCTAAACCAAAAGTCAAACTCGGCCCCACCGATTCTTTCTATCCGGCGCCACCGAGTTCAGAAGTCATAGCCACTGCCACAAACCCTAGGCAAATCGGTTTCACCGATAGGGATCTCGGTCTCACCGAGATGGGGTTGTAATCTCTCTGTTTCCCTTCGTAATGTTTCGGTCCTACCGAGATGAGCGATCGGTCCCACCGAGATTGCAATGTAAACTCTCTGTTTCCCCTTTTTTAACATTTCGGTCTCACCGAAATGAGCAAATCGGTCCCAGCGAGTTTACATAACTAACTCTCTGGTTAGCTTATTACCAAAATCGGCCCACCGAGTTTGTGTAATCGGTCACACCGAGATTACGTTATGCCCTAACCCGAAACATATCGGTCCTATCGAGTTGCATCTCAGTCCTACCGAAAATCCTAACGGTCACTAGGTTTGCTAGATCAGTCCGACCGAGTTTCTCAATTCGGTCTCACCGAGATTGGTAAATTGTGTTTAACGGTTAGATTTTGTGTGGAGGCTATATATACCCCTCCACCCACTCTTCATTCGTGGAGAGAGCCATCAGAACATATCTACACTTCCAATACACATTTTCTGAGAGAGAACCACCTACTCATGTGTTAAGGCCAAGATATTCCATTCCCACCATATGAATCTTGATCTCTAGCCTTCCCCAAGTTGCTTTCCACTCAAATCTACTTTCCACCAAATCCAAATCCTGTGAGAGAGAGTTGAGTGTTGGGGAGACTATCATTCGAAGCACAAGAGCAAGGAGTTCATCATCAACACACCATTTGTTACTTCTTGGAGAGTGGTGTCTCCTAGATTGGCTAGGTGTCACCTGGGAGCCTCCGACAAGATTGTGGAGTTGAACCAAGGAGTTTGTAAGGGCAAGGAGATCGCCTACTTCGTGAAGATCTACCGCTAGTGAGGCAAGTCCTTCGTGGGTGATGGCCATGATGGGATAGACAAGGTTGCTTCTTCGTGGACCCTTCGTGGGTGGAGCCCTCCATGGACTCGCGCAATCGTTACCCTTCGTGGGTTGAAGCCTCCATCAACGTGGATGTACGATGGCACCACCTATCGGAACCACGACAAAAACATCCGTGTCTCCAATTGCGTTTGAATCCTCCAAACCCTTCCCTTTACATTCTTGCAAGTTGCATGCTTTACTTTCCGCTGCTCATATACTCTTTGCGTGCTTGCTTGAATTGTGTTAAGATTTCTTGACTTGTGCTAAGATAGCTAAAATCTGCCAAAGACTAAAATTGGGAAAATGATAGATTTTTAATTGGTCAAGTAGTATAATCACCCCCCTCTAGACGTACTTTCGATCCTATAGAGGCCTAGGAAGGGGACGACGCGGAGCCGGGGAAGACGCGGAAGTGGAAGCCTGTGCGGAGAGGAGTACGAGGGTTCACTGGTTCGGCTGCGGTGTGAGGCTACCGTCGCCGTAGAATAACAGGGGGTGTGGGTGAGTAGAGGGATGTCCTGGCCAGCGGTGGGAGTAGTAGGGGGCGCTGAGGCCTGCGCGGCAGCACAGCCGGCCACGCGAGGCGGGAGTAGGCGGTCCTGCCGGCGCTACTTTGGCGGCTGGAGCAAGAAGATGAGAGATTGAAGAAACACGACGGCCGTTGGATTGACATTTGAAAGTGCAACTATCCCTAGGTGGTTTTGGTAATTCATAACAACATATAGCTCATTGAGCTAATGATATTCCAAGATAACTATTTCAGGAAAGCTCAATGATTGGCATGGCATGAATGGTGAAAGTGGAACCCTCAAAATACCAAGGACAAAGGATTGGCTCAATCTCAAAAGCTCAAGACTCTACATTTTACATTTTAGTGATCCAAGATCACATTGAGTCCATAGGAAAAGCCAATACTATCAAGGAGGGATGAGGTGTTGCTTAATGAGCTATTTGCCTTATGTGCTTAATGATATGCTCCAAAATCCTCAACTACTTTACCATATCCACAAATGACCTAAACCCTAAGCCAAACTCGGTCATACCGATTCTTTCTATCCGGCGCCACCGAGTTCTTCATATGTCATAAGCCACTGCCAAACCCTAGCAAATCGGTTTCACCGATAGGGATCTCGGTCTCACCGAGATGGGATTGCAACCTCTCTGTTTCCCTTTCGTAACTTTTCGGTCTCGCCGAAAGAGCGGATCGGTCCCACCGAGATTGCAATGCAAACTCTCTGTTTCCCTTTTGTAACTTTTCGGTCTCACCGAAAGACCAAATCGGTCCCACCGAGTTTTCCTGACCAACTCTCTGGTTAGCTAATTACGAAATCGGTCTCACCGAGTTTGTGTAATCGGTCTCACCGAAATTACGTTATGCCCAAACCCTAACCATATCGGTCCTACCGAGATGCATGTCGGTCCCACCGAGAAACTCTAACGGTCACTAGGTTTACCATTTCGGTCCGACCGAGTTTGTTGATTTGGTCCCACCGAGATTGGTAAATTGTGTGTAACGGTTGGATTTTAAGTGGAGGCTATATATACCCCTCCACCTCCTCTTCATTCATGGAGAGAGCCATCAGAACACATCTACACTTCCAACTCATATGTTCTGAGAGAGAACCACCTACTCATGTGTTGAGACCAAGATATTCCATTCCTACCATATGAATCTTGATCTCTAGCCTTCCCCAAGTTGCTTTCCACTCAAATCTTCTTTCCACCAAATCCAAATCCTGTGAGAGAGAGTTGAGTGTTGGGGAGACTATCATTTGAAGCACAAGAGCAAGGAGTTCATCATCAACACACCATTTGTTACTTCTTGGAGAGTGGTGTCTCCTAGATTGGCTAGGTGTCACTTGGGAGCCTCCGACAAGATTGTGGAGTTGAACCAAGGAGTTTTTAAGGGCAAGGAGATCGCCTACTTCGTGAAGATCTACCGCTAGTGAGGCAAGTCCTTCATGGGCGATGGCCATGGTGGGATAGACAAGGTTGCTACTTCGTGGACCCTTCGTGGGTGGAGCCCTCCGTGGACTCGCGCAACCGTTACCCTTCGTGGGTTGAAGTCTCCACTAACGTGGATGTAGGATAGCACCACCTATCCGAACCACGGGAAAAACATCCGTGTCTCCAATAGCGTTTGAATTCTCCAAACCCTTCCCTTTACATTCTTGCAAGTTGCATGCTTTATTTTCCGCTGCCTATATACTCTTTGCATGCTTGCTTGAATTGTGTGATGATTGCTTGACTTGTCCTAAAATTATTAAAATCTGCCAAGAACTAAAATTGGGAAAAGGTTAAGTTTTTATTTGGTCAAGTAGTCTAATCACCCCCCCTTCTAGACATACTTCCGATCCTACAAGTGGTATCAGAGCTTTGGTCTCCATTTGCTTTGATTTCCATAGCTTTTGGTGGTCATAGCCTTGGTTTCACAACCTAGGAGAGTATGGCGTCTAGCGTGGGAAATTATCACCGTAGAGGTCCTTACTTTGATGGTACTAACTTTGCTAGTTGGAAGCATAAAATAAAAATGCATATTCTAGGACATAACCCTGCCATTTGGGCTATTGTGTGTGTTGGCTTGCAAGGTGACTTCTTCGATGGGAAAGAACCAAACCGTGAAGCTACCGCGGATGAGTTGAAGATGCCACAATACAACGCTCAAGCTTGTGATATTCTCTTCAACGGATTGTGCCCCGAAGAATTCAACAAAATCAGCCGTCTTGAGAATGCAAAGGAAATTTGGGATACTTTGATTGATATGCACGAAGGTACCGACTCCGTGAAGGAATCCAAATTGGATGTGCTTCAAAGTCAACTTGACAAGTTCAAAATGAAGGATGGTGAAGGTGTCGCTGAAATGTACTCTAGGCTTGCTCTCATCACAAACGAGATTGCCGACTTAGGGAGTGAAGAGATGACCGACAGATTCATCATCAAGAAGATTCTAAGATCCTTGGATGGAAAATATGATACCATGTGCACATTGATCCAAATGATGCCCAATTACAAAGATCTCAAGCCAACGGAAGTCATTTGAAGAATTGTTGCTCATGAGATGTCACTCAAAGATAAAGAGGAACTTCACAACAAATCAAGTGGCTCTTACAAAGCCTCATGTGAATACCCCACATCATCAAGTGAGAAATAAAACTTCAATGAAGAACTGAGCTTAATGATGAAGAACTTCAACAAGTTCTACAAGAGTAGAAGAAAATATAGAAGCTCCAAGTCAAGGTCCTACAATGGCAAAAGATCTTCTAGTCGACAGCGAAACTACTACAATTGTGGAAGACCCAGACACTATTCCAATGAGTGTACGACTCCCTACAAAAGAAGAGAAGATTCTCCAAAAAGAAGAAGCAAAAGAGAGGAATCACCATCACGAGAGAGAAGGAGTAGAGATGATCGTTATGAACGAAGATACTCACGGAGAAGCAAGGATTCGGAAAGGAAGGAAAGATCATCAAGGAGCTACACAAAACGAAGACATCAAGCTCATGTTGGTGAATGGGTATCCGGCTCCGACTCCGACAACCACTCCGAGAGAAGTTATCACTCCGACTCCGAATATACTCAAGATGAAGGTGTTGCTGGACTAGCACTTGTGTCGACCAACTCCTATGACATATTTGATTCACCCAATGAAGGAATTGGAAGATGCTTCATGGCCAAAGGTTCTAAGGTAACTCATCCTGACTATGTTGATTTTAATAGTGATGAACATGACTTGTTAGGCGATGATGATTCACTTGTTGACAACTCTAGTGATGAATCCTATGATGAAACGTCAATTAATCATGCTAAAACGAATGACAATGATAAGGAGAAAATTGAGGCTCTAACTAAAGAACTAAACACTCTTACATTAGGCCATGAAACTATCTTCGAAGATCATCGAGAACTTTTAAGGGCTCATGAGAAGTTACGCTTTGAAAAGCTCAATCTTGAGCAAGAGCATGAGCTTTTAAAGGCAATAAATGATGATCTCCGCAAGAAAAGTTCTTCTCACATTGCCAAACGTTTACTCTTATCAACTTACATGCCTCAAGTCAAGACCAATAACAAGAACAAGAAAGATTCTTCCTCTAGTAGTAACAATGACCATGTTAAATCCAATATTGTTGCTTCTATTAGTTATCTTGATTCCACTAATGATTATCTTAGCCAAGTTACACTTGAGCAAGAAAATAGCATATTGAAGGAAACCATAGAGAAAGGAGTGTACAAAAGCCTTGCCGGAAGTAAGCAATTCGAGGAGATTGTACGCAAGCAAGGAAGGCACCGGAAGAATCAAGGTGTTGGTTTTGAACGAAAGTTCAATGCCAATGGAGTTGAGTGGGAAGAAGACCAATACCCCAAGACAAAGTTTGTTCCTCAACAAGAGAAGTATGATCCTACTTCTTTCAAGGGGACACAAACTCAAGATGATCTTCCTGTTGGGGATCGTAGCAGAAATTAAAATTTTCCTACGCATCACCAAGATCTATCCATGGAGTATTCTAGAAACGAGGGGATAGGAGAGCATCTACATACCACTTGTAGATCGCAACGGAAGCGTTCAAGAAGAACGTGGATGATGGAGTCGTACTCGTCGTGATCCAAATCACCGATGACCAGCGCCGAAAGGACGGCACCTCCGCGTTCAACACACGTACGGGACGATCAACGTCTCCTCCTTCTTGATCCAGCAAGGGGGAAGGAGAGGTCGATGAAGATCCAGCAGCACGACGGCGTGGTGGTGGATGCAGCGGAGTTCCAGCAGGGCTTCGCCAAGCTTCTGTGGAGAGAGGGAGAGGTGTAACGGGGAGAGGTAGGCGCCAATGCAGCAGGGGTGCGGTTGCCCTCCTTCTCCCCCCTTTATATAGGCCCCCTAGGGGGGGGCGCAGCCCTGGAGATGGATCTCTAGGGGGGGCGGCGGCCAAGGGTGGGGGGCTTGCCCTCCAAGCAAGGGGGGCGCCCCCACTAGGGTTTCCCCCCAACCCTAGGCGCATGGGCCCAAGGGAAGGGGGCGCGCCCAGCCCTCCAGGGGCTGGTTCCCTGCCCCTTGTGGCCCATGAGGCCCTCCGAGAGGGCTGGCCCCTCAAGGTGGACCCCCGGTGCCTCTCTGGTGGCCCTGGTACAATACCGATATGCCCCCCGAGACTTTCTGGTGTCCGTACAACAACTTCCCATATATAAATCTTTACCTCCGAACCATTCCGGAACCTCTCGTGACATCCGGGATCTCATCCGGGACTCCGAACAACCTTCGGTTTGCTGCATACTCATATCTTCACAACCCTAGCGTCACCGAACCTTAAGTGTGTAGACCCTACGGGTTCGGGAGACATGCAGACATGACCGAGACGATCTCCGATCAATAACCAACAGCGGGATCTGGATACCCATGTTGGCTCCCACATGCTCCTCGATGATCTCATTGGATGAACCACGATGTTGAGGACTTAATCAATCCCGTACTCAATTCCCTTTGTCCATCGGTACGATACTTGCCCGAGATTCGATCATCGGTATACCGATACCTTGTTCAATCTCGTTACCGGCAAGTCTCTTTACTCGTTCCCGTAATACATCATGCCGTGAACAACAGCTTGATCACATTGAGCTCATTATGATGATGTCTTACCGAGTGGGCCCAGAGATACCTCTCCGTCATACGGAGTGACAAATCCCAGTCTCGATTCATGCCAACCCAACAAACACTTTCGAAGATACCTGTAGTGCACCTTTATAGTCACCCAGTTACGTTGTGACGTTTGATACACCCAAAGCATTCTTACGGTATCCGGGAGTTGCATAATCTCATGGTCTGAGGAATGATACTTGACATTGAGAAAAGCTCTAGCAAACGAACTACACGATCTTTGTGCTATGCTTAGGTTTGGGTCTTGTCCATCACATCATTCTCCTAATGATGTGATCCCGTTATCAATGACATCCCCATGTCCATAGTCAGGAAACCATGACTATCTATTGATCAACGAGCTAGTCAACTAGAGGCTTACTAGGGACATATTGTGGTCTATGTATTCACACATGTATTATGATTTCCGGACAATACAATTATAGCATGAACAATAGACAATTATCATGAACAAGGAAATATAATAATCCTTTTATTATTGCCTCTAGGGCATATTTCCAACAGTCTCCGGATTGCACTAGAGACAATAGTCTAGTTACATTGTGATGAATCGCACACCCATGGAATTTTGGTGTTGATCATGTTTTGCTCTAGGGAGAGGTTTAGTCAACGGATCTGCTACATTCAGGTCCGGATGTACTTTACAAATCTCTATGTCTCCATTTTGAACACTTTCACGAATGGAGTTGAAGCGACGCTTGATATGCCTGGTCTTCCTGTGAAACCTGGGCTCCTTCGCAAGGGCAATTGCTCCAGTGTTGTCACAGAAGAGAGTCATCGGGTCCGACGCATTGGGTATGACTCCTAGGTTGGTAATGAACTCCTTCACCCAGACTGCTTCTTGTGCTGCCTCCGAGGCTGCCATATACTCCTCTTCATATGTAGATCCCGCCATGACGCTTTGCTTGCAACTGCACCAGCCTACTGCCCCTCCATTCAAAATATACACGTATCCGGTTTGTGACTTGGAGTCATCCAAATCTGTGTCGAAGCTAGCGTCGACGTAACCCTTTACGACGAGCTCTTCGGCACCTCCATAAACGAGAAACATATCCTTAGTCCTTTTCAGGTACTTCAGGATGTTTTTGACCGCTGCCCAGTGTTCCTTGCCGGGATTACTTTGGTACCTACCTACCAAACTTACGGCAAGGTTTACATCGGGTCTGGTACACAGCATGGCATACATAATAGACCCTATAGCTGAGGCATAGGGGATGACACTCATCTCTTCTATATCTTTTGCCGTGGTCGGGCATTGAGCCGTGCTCAATCGCACACCTTGCAATACAGGCAAGAACCCCTTCTTGGACTGATCCATTTTGAAATTCTTCAAAATCTTGTCAAGGTACGTACTTTGTGAAAGACCGATGAGGCGTCTCGATCTATCCCTATATATCTTGATGCCTAATATATAAGCAGCTTCTCCAAGGTCCTTCATTGAAAAACACTTGTTCAAATAGGCCCTTATGCTTTCCAAGAATTCTATATCATTTCCCATCAATATTATGTCATCCACATATAATATGAGAAATGCTACGGAGCTCCCACTCACTTTCTTGTAAACGCAGGCTTCTCCATAAGTCTGCATAAACCCAAACGCTTTGATCATCTCATCAAAGCGAATGTTCCAACTCCGAGATGCTTGCACCAGCCCATAGATAGAGCGCTGGAGCTTGCATACTTTGTTAGCATTCTTAGGATCGACAAAACCTTCCGGCTGCATCATATACAATTCTTCCTTAAGGAAGCCGTTAAGGAATGCCGTTTTGATGTCCATTTGCCATATCTCATAATCATAGTATGCGGCAATTGCTAACATGATTCGGACGGACTTCAACTTCGCTACGGGAGAGGAAGTCTCATCGTAGTCAACCCCTTGAACTTGCCGATAACCCTTAGCGACAAGTCGAGCTTTATAGATGGTCACATTACCATCCGCGTCTGTCTTCTTCTTAAAGATCCATTTATTTTCTATGGCTCGCCGATCATCGGGCAAGTCATTCAAAGTCCACACTTTGTTTTCATACATGGATTCTATCTCGAATTTCATGGCTTCTAGCCATTTGTCGGAATCTGGGCCCGCCATCGCTTCTTCATAGTTTGAAGGTTCACCGTTGTCCAACAACATGATTTCCATGACAGGGTTGCCGTACCACTCTGGTGCGGAATGCGTCCTTGTGGACCTACGAAGTTCAGTAGGAGCTTGATCAGAAGTATCTTGATCATCATCATTAACCTCCTCTTGAATCGGTGCAGGTACCACAGGAACATTTTCCTGAGCTGCGCTACTCTGATTTTCAAGAGGTAGTACTTCATCAAGTTCTACTTTCCTCCCACTTACTTCTTTCGAGAGAAACTCTTTCTCTAGAAAGGACCCGTTCTTGGCAACAAAGATCTTGCCTTTGGATCTGAGTAGAAGGTATACCCAACTGTTTCTTTGGGATATCCTATGAAGACGCATTTTTCCGATTTGGGTTCGAGCTTTTCAGGTTGAAGTTTCTTGACATAAGCATCGCAACCCCAAACTTTCAGAAACGACAGCTTAGGTTTCTTTCCAAACCATAATTCATACGGTGTCGTCTCAACGGATTTAGACGGTGCCCTATTTAAAGTGAATGCGGCTGTCTCTAGAGCGTATCCCCAAAATGATAGCGGTAGATCTATGAGAGACACCATAGACCGCACCATATCCAATAGAGTGCGATTACGACGTTCGGACACACCATTACGCTGAGGTGTTCCAGGCGGCGTGAGTTGTGAAACGATTCCACATTTTCTTAAGTGTGTGCCAAATTCGTGACTTAAATATTCTCCCCCACGATCTGATCGTAAGAACTTTATTTTTCTGTCACGTTGATTCTCAACCTCACTATGAAACTCCTTGAACTTTTCAAAGGTCTCAGACTTGTGTTTCATTAAGTAGACATACCCATATCTACTCAAATCATCAGTGAGAGTGAGAACATAACGATAGCCTCCGCGAGCCTCAACGCTCATTGGACCACACACATCTGTATGTATGATTTCCAACAAGTTGGTTGCTTTCTCCATTGTCCCTGAGAATGGAGTCTTGGTCATTTTGCCCATGAGGCATGGTTCGCACGTGTCAAATGATTCATAATCGAGAGACTCTAAAAGTCCATCAACATGGAGCTTCTTCATGCGCTTGACACCAATGTGACCAAGGCGGCAGTGCCACAAGTATGTGGGACTATCGTTATTAACTTTACATCTTTTGGTATTCACACTATGAATATGTGTAACATCACGTACGAGATTCATTAAGAATAAACCATTAACCATCGGAGCATGACCATAAAACATATCACTCATATAAATAGAACAACCATTATTCTCGGATTTAAACGAGTAGCCATCTCGTATTAAACGAGATCCAGATACAATGTTCATGCTCAAACTTGGCACTAAATAACAATTATTGAGGTTTAAAACTAATCCCGTAGGTAAATGTAGAGGTAGCGTGCCGACGGCGATCACATCGACCCTGGAACCATTCTCGACGCGCATCGTCACCTCGTCCTTCGCCAGTCTCCGTTTATTCCGCAGCTCCTGTTTTGAGTTACAAATATGAGCAACGGCACCGGTATCAAATACCCAGGAGCTACTACGAGCACTGGTAAGGTACACATCAATTACATGTATATCACATATACCTTTAGTGTTGCCGGCCTTCTTATCCGCTAAGTACTTGGGGCAATTCCGCTTCCAGTGACCAGTTCCCTTGCAATAAAAGCACTCAGTTTCAGGTTTGGGTCCATTCTTTGACTTCTTCCTGGCAACTGATTTACCAGGCGCGGCAACCTCCTTGCCGTCCTTCTTGAAGTTCTTCTTACCCTTGCCTTTCTTGAACTTAGTGGTTTTATTCACCATCAACACTTGATGTTCCTTTTTGATCTCCACCTCTGCAGATTTCAGCATTGAATACAACTCGGGTATGGTCTTTTCCATCCCCTGCATATTGTAGTTCATCACGAAGCTCTTGTAGCTAGGTGGGAGCGACTCAAGGATTTTGTCAATGACCGCCTCATCCGGGAGATTAACTTCCAGCTGAGTCAAGCGGTTGTGCAACCCAGACATCTTGAGTATGTGTTCACTGACAGAGCTATTTTCCTCCATCTTACAGCTAAAGAACTTGTCGGAGACATCATATCTCTCGACCCGGGCATGAGCTTGGAAAATCAATTTCAGCTCCTCGAACATCTCATATGCTCCGTGTTGCTCAAAACGCTTTTGGAGCCCCGGTTCTAAGCTGTAAAGCATGCCGCACTGAACGAGGGAGTAATCATCAGCACGAGACTGATGGGCGTTCATAATGTCCTGGTTTGTTGGGAATGGTGCATCACCTAGCGGTGCTTCTAGGACATAATCTTTCTTGGCAGCTATGAGGATGATCCTCAGGTTCCGGACCCAGTCCGCATAGTTGCTGCCATCATCTTTCAGCTTGGTTTTCTCTAGGAACGCGTTGAAGTTGAGGGTGACATTAGCGTGGGCCATTTGATCTACAAGACATATTGTAAAGATTTAGACTAAGTTCATGATAATTAAGTTCATCTAATCAAATTAATGAATGAACTCCCACTCATATTTGACATCCCTCTAGTCATCTAAGTGATACATGATCCGAGTCAACTAGGCCGTGTCCGATCATCACGTGAGACGGACTAGTCATCATCGGTGAACATCTCCATGTTGATCGTATCTTCTATACGACTCATGTTCGACCTTTCGGTCCTCCGTGTTCCGAGGCCATGTCTGTACATGCTAGGCTTGTCAATCCAACCTAAGTGTATTGCGTGTGTAAATCTGGCTTACACTCGTTGTATGCGAACGTAAGGACCTATCACACCCGATCATCACGTGGTGCTTCAGAACGACGAACCTTAGCAACGGTGCACAGTTAGGGAGAACACATTTTTGATATTTTAATGAGGGATCATCTTATTTATGCTACCGTCGTTCTAAGCAAATAAGATGTAAAACATGATAAACATCACATGCAATCAAATAGTGACATGATATGGCCAACATCATTTCGCTCCTTTGATCTCCATCTTCGGGGCGCCATGTTCATCGTCGTCACCGGAATGACACCGCTCCTTTGTCACGTCAACTATTACTTCTACTACTATGGCTAACACTTTAGCAATAAAGTAAAGTAATTACATGACGATTTAAGTTGACACGCAGGTCATAAATAAATAAAGACAACTCCTATGGCTCCTGCCGGTTGTCATACTCATCGACATGCAAGTCATGATTCCTATTACAATAACAAGATCATCTCATACATCACATACATGATTCATCACAACTTCTGGCCATATCACATCACAAAGCACTTGCTACAAAAACAAGTTAGACGTCCTCTAATTGTTGTTGCAAGTTTTTACGTGGCTGTTATAGGTTGCTAGCAAGAACGTTTCTTACCTACATTAAAACCACAACGTGAATTGTCAATCTCTATTTACCCTTCATAAGGACCATGTTCATCGAATCCGATCCAACTAAAGTGGGAGAGACAGACACCCGCCAGCCACCTTATGCAACTAGTGCATGTCAGCCGGTGGAACCGGTCTCACGTAAGCGTACGTGTAAGGTTGGTCCGGGCCGCTTCATCCCACAATACCGCTGAACCAAGATAGGACTAGTAACGGCAAGAAGAATTGACAATTCGACGCCCACAACTACTTTGTGTTCTACTCGTGCATAGAAACTACGCATAGACCTAGCTCATGATGCCACTTGTTGGGGATCGTAGCAGAAATTAAAATTTTCCTACGCATCACCAAGATCTATCCATGGAGTATTCTAGCAACGAGGGGATAGGAGAGCATCTACATACCACTTGTAGATCGCAACGGAAGCGTTCAAGAAGAACGTGGATGATGGAGTCGTACTCGTCGTGATCCAAATCACCGATGACCAGCGCCGAAAGGACGGCACCTCCGCGTTCAACACACGTACGGGAAGATCGACGTCTCCTCCTTCTTGATCCAGCATGGGGTAAGGAGAGGTTGATGATGATCCAGCAGCACGACGGCGTGGTGGTGGATGCAGCGGAGTTCCAGCAGGGCTTCGCCAAGCTGCTGTGGAGAGAGGGAGAGGTGTAACGGGGAGAGGGAGGCCCAATGCAGCAGGGGTGCGGCTGCCCTCCTTCTCCCCCCTTTATATAGGCCCCCTAGGGGGGGGCATAGCCCTAGAGAGGGATCTCCAGGGGGGGCGGCGGCCAAGGGTGGGGGGCTTGTCCCCCAAGCAAGGGGGGCGCCCCCACTAGGATTTCCCCCCAACCCTAGGCGCATGGGCCCAAAGGAAGGGGGCGCGCCCAGCCCTCCAGGGGCTGGTTCCCTGCCCCTTGTGGCCCATGAGGCCCTCCGAGAGGGCTGGCCCCTCAAGGTGGACCCCCGGTGCCTCTCCGGTGGCCCCGATACAATACCGATATGCCCCCGAGACTTTCTGGTGTCCGTACAACAACTTCCCATATATAAATCTTTACCTCCGAACCATTCTGGAACCTCTCGTGACGTCCGGGATCTCATCCGGGACTCCGAACAACCTTCGGTTTGCTGCATACTCATTTCTTCACAACCCTAGCGTCACCGAACCTTAAGTGTGTAGACCCTACGGGTTCGGGAGACATGCAGACATGACCGAGACGATCTCCGATCAATAACCAACAGCGGGATCTGGATACCCATGTTGGCTCCCACATGCTCCTCGATGATCTCATCGGATGAACCACGATGTCGAGGACTTAATCAATCCCGTACTCAATTCCCTTTGTCCATCGGTACGATACTTGCCCGAGATTCGATCGTCGGTATACCGATACCTTGTTCAATCTCGTTACCGGCAAGTCTCTTTACTCGTTCCCATAATACATCATCCTGTGAACAACACCTTGATCACATTGAGCTCATTATGATGATGTCTTACCGAGTGGGCCCAGAGATACCTCTCTGTCATACGGAGTGACAAATCCCAGTCTCGATTCATGCCAACCCAACAAACACTTTCGGAGATACCTGTAGTGCACCTTTATAGTCACCCAGTTACGTTGTGACGTTTGATACACCCAAAGCATTCTTACGGTATCCAGGAGTTGCATAATCTCATGGTCTGAGGAATGATACTTGACATTCTGAAAAGCTCTAGCAAACGAACTACACGATCTTTGTGCTATGCTTAGGTTTGGGTCTTGTCCATCACATCATTCTCCTAATGATGTGATCCCGTTATCAATGACATCCCCATGTCCATAGTCAGGAAACCATGACTATCTATTGATCAATGAGCTAGTCAACTAGAGGCTTACTAGGGACATATTGTGGTCTATGTATTCACACATGTGTTATGATTTCCGGACAATACAATTATAGCATGAACAATAGACAATTATCATGAACAAGGAAATATAATAATCCTTTTATTATTGCCTCTAGGGCATATTTCCAACACTTCCACCACAAGACTACAAGCAAAAAGGCAAGGACAAGCTTCAAGAGGAAATAGATGCATTTGAAGAAGCTCCTAAGACCTTAGTCAAGTGGATTCCCAAGACTACTTCAAGTTCCACTTCATCAAGCACGACTACAACTCCAAGGATTCCCATCAAGATGGTGTGGATCCAAAAGAAGAAGAACTAGAGAGTTCTTGAGGGTGACTCCGCCAACAAACTTCACTCTTATCATTTTGGCAAGAACAAGTGCAATGAACTTCCACATCTTGCACTAGTTCAAGGAGTCACAAACCCTCTTGTTGGTAAGTCAAGGGACAAGGTAACCTAAAAGCTTTCATAGACATCATCTTGTGTGTGCATCACTCTATGTCTATGGATATACCTGCTTGTTCCTTGTGGGACTAACCCATGTAGGTATTGAAAGTGCAATTCACTCAAAAGGATAGCTCCAAGTGATCTACATCAACATTGAGCATCCACATCTTCAACATCTACATGAAGTCATCATCGACAAAACCCAAGGTTAGTTCATCCCTCTTCGGGGGGATATCACATCTAGGGGGAGCTTTACTCTAAGACTTGAGCTAAAGCAACTCTAATGATGTGAACACAACAATGCTTTATGTAAAAGTGGTAACCCCACTTGAGCTTAAACGATGAGTATGACCTATGATCAAATGTTCTCATTTGACTCCTAAGTCAATATACTCATATATAGATGACCTAGTCATCGCAAATTGCTTGATAGATGCTAGAATTGGTTGTGCATGCTTTGTCACATATTTCAATTGCCATTTTATTGTGTGAGCATGTTGGTTGCATATTTTACTCATTCGAGGACATCCACTTGTTGTTTTGATTGTTTGGTTTTATTGTTCTTCTGCCAAGTGGATGGACAAGAATGCCTAAGAACCCCCTCTAGCTATCTATGCTTTTCTCGTCTCAAACTCTATTCATGCTACATCACAAAATTGATCAAGTCAAATTCGAACCACTCTGTGTGAGGAGCACTCGGAGTCCCCGATTCGTCATAGACTTAAACTTCCAAAACCTCTTTATGATTCTCGGTCTGTCCAATATCCCACTTTCGGTCCTACCGAGATCATCAAGTTGATCTAAGTTTTCAATCTCGGTGCAACCGATTTGAACTATTCGGTCACACCGAGTTGCAATAACTATACACGGTTTTGCATCTCGGTGCCACCGAGTTGTTCCACTCGGACACACCGACAGGGTCGGGC
Source organism: Aegilops umbellulata (assembly GCA_032464435.1). Lineage (NCBI taxonomy): Eukaryota > Viridiplantae > Streptophyta > Magnoliopsida > Poales > Poaceae > Aegilops > Aegilops umbellulata. The sequence continues at coordinate 297,893,978 of CP136060.1, forward strand.
TATATATAGACACGGGCAAAATTTTGGAAATTTCTCCGAACCCCTTCGCCCGCGCGATAGCTCGCTCTGCCGACGTGATCTCCGGATCGTCTCCTTGCCGCCAGCAGCCTCCAGTCGCTGGTCTCCGTCGCCGTCAACGGGAATCAACCCCGCCGTTGCCGCCGTAGCGAGTCTCTGCCGAACTAGGGTACGGACTCGGTCTTTGTGCTATTCCCCAATCCGATTCCTAGCACATTGTGATCATAATGCTTCTTGCCACGTTCGATAAACTTCTATCCAGTCAAAGAACTCATAGATTAGGTTTGATTCGAAAATTTTAGGGTTAGGTTTCCGCCGAAACCATCTCGGACCCACCGAGTTGAAAAACTCAGTCCCATCGATTTGGCCTATGCCATTGCACAAGTGAAACTCGGTCTGACCGAGTGTAACTAATCGGTGTGACCGGTTTTTGAACTTTGTGAAACCCTAGCAGTCTCGGTGCCACCGAACTATGACTCGGTCTGACCGAGATCACTAGTTTAGGTTCCAAATGCTGCTTCGGTATCACCGAGTTTAGAAATCGGTAGATCCGAGATACTTTCTGTGGGAAACTAAAACTAAGTTTTTGAATCATTCTTTTGCAAAAATCTCTGCATTTTGTGATGCTCATCCACTCTACCTCATCTATAAACTATTCATAGGGTCAGCAGTCAGCAGTCAGCTTGTGCATCATGTCAGACCAAAGTGATAGTCAGAATCAGTCAGAGCAGCCTGTGCACATGAGTGAGGGCACTAGTCCCTCCAGTTACTCAGATGATGGCAGTAGGAGCACCCCTAGCAATCTGCCAAAAGCTGCCACAAGACAGAGAAAGAAGAGAACTTCAGACTCAGAGGATGAAGATTATGTGGCAGAGGAAGAGGCAACTTCCAAGAAAGTTGTACTCAAGAAATAGCATGGTTCAAGGCAGAGCACCAAGCCAGGCTTGAAGGTCAAAAGGCCAGCTGGCAGGCAACCAATGCCAAAGGCCAGAGCCTCTACCAAGATTCCTGAGAAGCCCACTCCCAAAGAACCAGTTGTTGCTGTAGAGAAGAAAGAAAGAAAAAGAGGCAGATGGTGCAAGAAAGTAGATCCTATGGCTGAATTTGAACAACATTCTTCTGATGAAGAAGAAGAAGAGGAAGAGGAAGGTGTTGCACCAGCACCCAAGGCACCCAAGCTGATGGGTGATGCCATTAGATCAGGGGCAGCTGCATCCAAGCCCAAGGAAGCCCCCAAGCCAGCTCCAAAGCAAAAACCAAAGAGGAATACAAGAAACATCCTAGCATCTGAGAAAAACAAGGCCCCAGTGCCTGAACCTGCTGAAGAAGAGGAAGGCCAAGTGTTGAGAAAATTGAAGCCCAAGATCCCAGGCCATAATGATGCTCATCCTGTGGCTGAGGATATGAACATCAGGAGAGACTCTGTATTGAGAAAATGGAGAGCTGACGATCCCTATGCTACCAAGAGAAGGACTGCTGTAGACTACAGGTTCCATACTAAGGAACAGCAGGACTTCTATGAGACAATCTTGTTAGACAAGAAGCCCATTGTATGTGACATGAGATGGGTCGATTGGCAATACATCAAGGACAACGAAGAGCACTACCCTGGAGTGCAGGACAGCTTCAAGGCGTGTGGAGTAGCAGACTTTGTTGGGCAAAAGCTCACAAAGTGGAATGAGGAACTTATCATGCAGTTCTACTCCACAGCACATTTTTACCCAGATGGGAGGATTGTCTGGATGTCTGAAGGTACGAGGTACCAATCAACTGTTGCTGAATGGGCACAACTGATAAATGCCCCAGAGGAAAATGAAGATGACTTGGATGTCTATTCCAAGAAGAAGATGGACCACAACTCCATGATCAACATGTACAAAGAGATCCCTGACAAAGCACTTGAAACTTTCAAGTATGGATCTGTACACTATCTTCTGTCAGGATTGCCAACCATCAATTGGATCTTAAGGCACACTTTGTTGCCCAAGTCAGGTGATCACAAGATGATCAGAGGCCATGCAATCAATTTACTTCATATCTTTGACGTGCCTCAGAAGTTCAAAGTCATGAGCCTTATGATTGAAAGAATCAAGAGGACTGCAGCAGACCAGAAGAGGAGCTGTGGATATGCCCCTCAGATCCAAGAACTGATCAACTCCAAGATGGGCACTGGCATATATCTTTTGGATAAGGAACATCTGCCTATTCATCCTGATTTTGAAGACAATGAGGTTGTGATGAACAGAGATGAACCATCTTCAGCCCATGCACAAGCACAAAAGGAGAAGGCAAGGAAGGAGAAAGCTGCAAGGATGTCAACTCAAGAGGAGGCATCTGAATACTTCTTGAAAACCAAGCAAGAGCAGCTTAGTTACCTGATTGCATCCACCCTGCGGATTGAGAAAGGTTTGGCCAACCTAACTCAGAACCAGGCAAGCTTAGAGAGAATCGTAGAACAGAAGTTCTATGACTTGGACATCAAGGTGACAGAAATTCAGACTGCAGTGGAGCAACTCCAAGATGACATGCAGGAGAGGAGAGGGAAGACAACCACAGATGCATTTGCCAGAGTGCCACGAGGTCCGAGGTCGTCTGTAGTGCCAGTTCCTGACACAAGAGCAACCGCCTCAGCTCCAGCCGCAGCACCAACCCAACCTGCTCCAGCATCCACTTTAGCTCCAACTCCAACAGCGTCTACGGAAGCCTTTGTACTTGGAGTGATCCGGACTCCACCACCACCTGAAGATCAAGCCTGAGTGTCGATCTAGCACTATGCATTTTCTAGGAACTTTTTGGTAACTTTTTGCCAAAGGGGGAGAAAAATGTATAGATCATAGGCTTCGAGAGAGAGAGAGAGAGAGAGTGTTGCTTTTCTCTCTTGCTTTTATTTGGTGGTCTTTAAAACATTGTTTGCTTTTGGTTGAGATACTTCGATATGCTTGTGAGACATTGATGATCATGTCTTTGATCATAAGCTACACTTATGCATGTTTGATATATCTTATCTATCTTACGTGATCATTCACTTTGCCTTGGTGATGAGTGCATGTATTTCATCATTAATCATTTTGAGCGCTCCACCAAGATGTATGTGACATGGAAGAGTAACCCATAATTCAAACTTCTTGTGCATTTGCAGTCCAAAGCAAATTTTATATATGCACAAATTTAGGGGGAGCTCTTACTTATCACATACTTCTCAAAGGGACGATGTAATTCATTCTTATTATCTTTTGTCGAAGCTTTGACCTATATGTTGTCATCAATTACCAAAAAGGGGGAGATTGAAAGTGCAACTATCCCTAGGTGGTTTTGGTAATTCATAACAACATATAGCTCATTGAGCTAATGATATTCCAAGATAACTATTTCAGGAAAGCTCAATGATTGGCATGGCATGGATGGTGAAAGTGGAACCCTCAAAATACCAAGGACAAAGGATTGGCTCAATCTCAAAAGCTCAAGACTCTACATTTTACATTTTAGTGATCCAAGATCACATTGAGTCCATAGGAAAAGCCAATACTATCAAGGAGGGATGAGGTGTTGCTTATAGAGCTCTTTGCCTTATGTGCTTAATGATATGCTCCAAAATCCTCAACTACTTTCCCATATCCACAAATGACCTAAACCCTAAGCCAAACTCGGTCATACCGATTCTTTCTATCCGGTGCCACCGAGTTCTTCATATGTCATAAGCCACTGCCAAACCCTAGCAAATCGGTTTCACCGATAGGGATCTCGGTCTCACCGAGATGGGATTGCAACCTCTCTGTTTCCCTTTCGTAACTTTTCGATCTCACCGAAAGAGCGGATCGGTCCCACCGAGATTGCAATGCAAACTCTCTGTTTCCCTTTTGTAACTTTTCGGTCTCACCCAAAGAGCAAATCGGTCCCACCGAGTTAGCCTGACCAACTCTCTGGTTAGCTAATTACCAAATCGGTCTCACCGACTTTGTGTAATCGGTCTCACCGAGATTACGTTATGCCCAAACCCTAACCATATCGGTCCTACCGAGATGCATGTCAGTCCCACCGAGAAACTCTAACGGTCACTAGGTTTACCATTTCGGTCCGACCGAGTTTGTTGATTCGGTCCCACCGAGATTGGTAAATTGTGTGTAACGGTTGGATTTTAAGTGGAGGCTACATATACCCCTCCACCTCCTCTTCATTCGTGGAGAGAGCCATCAGAACACATATACACTTCCAACTCATATGTTCTGAGAGAGAACCACCTACTCATGTGTTGAGACCAAGATATTCCATTCCTACCATATGAATCTTGATCTCTAGCCTTCCCCAAGTTGCTTTCCACTCAAATCTTCTTTCCACCAAATCCAAATCCTGTGAGAGAGAGTTGAGTGTTGGGGAGACTATCATTTGAAGCACAAGAGCAAGGAGTTCATCATCAACACACCATTTGTTACTTCTTGGAGAGTGGTGTCTCCTAGATTGGCTAGGTGTCACTTGGGAGCCTCCGACAAGATTGTGGAGTTGAACCAAGGAGTTTGTAAGGGCAAGGAGATCGCCTACTTCGTGAAGATCTACCGCTAGTGAGGCAAGTCCTTCGTGGGCGATGGCCATGGTGGGATAGACAAGGTTGCTAATTCATGGACCCTTCGTGGGTGGAGCCCTCCGTGGACTCGCGCAACCGTTACCCTTCGTGGGTTGAAGTCTCCACTAACGTGGATGTAGGATAGCACGACCTATCCGAACCATGGGAAAAACATCCGTGTCTCCAATAGCGTTTGAATTCTCCAAACCCTTCCCTTTACATTCTTGCAAGTTGCATGCTTTATTTTCCGCTGCCTATATACTCTTTGCATGCTTGCTTGAATTGTGTGATGATTGCTTGACTTGTCCTAAAATTATTAAAATCTGCCAAGAACTAAAATTGGGAAAAGGTTAAGTTTTTATTTGGTCAAGTAGTCTAATCACCCCCCCTTCTAGACATACTTCCGATCCTACAACATCCAACGGTTACGTCTGCTAGAATCGTTTGTTGACGTATATAATAACTAAAATAATCTTGCATACGCGTCAACTAAACAGGCCCACAAGTCAGACCACTCCCTCTTTTTTTAATAATTTATATATAGCTCATGGCAACTTCTTATGCAATTTATTGCAGTCGTTTTTTTGGTTGGCCAGGGCCAATTTCGCATATTTCTGTGGGTTCCAAACTATTTTTAATACCGAAATGTCGAGCCAAATTTAAAGTACTTTGAAGATATATTTAAATTAGGTTAATGCCCAGTGAAATAGGAATCTGAAAATGTGAATTTTTTTAGAAATTATAAAGTAATTGCCAATTTGTCATCTGTTTTTATATTTACAACCCATTTCATATTACTTTCAAGATTTGCAGGCGTCTTGAAAGAGTTACAACCCATCAGGGCGTAGAAAAATAAGTAGGCCTAGATTGGGTATTCTTCAGAAAAAAAATAAACTAGGCTCATTTTCACAAAGAAAAAAATAGCTGGGCTGGTCACATGGTGAACATAAAACATAAGCCTGGGCTAGACGGGCCACAGCCCATTCCAAACCCTGCTCCGTCTCAACAATACCAAACAAAAAAATACTGCTCGAGGTGCTACGTCCTAGGTGTCAGCCGATCTTGTGATGTTCTCTTGTCTATTGACTATATACGCTCACAATGTCGTGGGTCCCAGATGTCAGGAAAACACTAGGAGGAAGCATTTTATTTTTCCATACGTTGACGTGGTGGGCCCCTACTGTCATCCTCTCCACGTACTTCTGTCGATTCCTGTTGTTTGTTGACCATGTTGACAACGCGGGAGGGCGGCGCCGCGGCGAGCGCACCAAAGCGCGCGGAGGACGTTGGCGTTAACGATTTAGGAGACGGTGGGGCGGCGATGCGTGCGCTGAGGCACAACCATCCGTGGGAGGCGGAAGCAGGCGGCCCCGTCGGCGCTGGTTTGGTTTTGGCGGCTGGAGGAAGACAAGATGAAGAAACACGACAGACTGTAAAAGCAGCAGGAGTACTTAACAACCTTAACTGAAACCAGCAGGGGCACTTAACAACCAAAGTTGAAAGCAGTATGAGTACTTATGCAGGTTCAACCGTACAAAGCATGCCTCGACCAATGCTACTTTGCCTACAGTTAACCAAGGGTGAGGCCGCCAAGCCCCAGGACAAGGCCCAGGCGCCACCCCACGCATCCACAACCTTCTGAAAGCGGCTTCATCTCGCAACGTGGTCAATAAACAGGATATTCACTTTAGAGCCATGGAAAAGCATGAACATAATCTTCTGTCCTATTCTCCAAGATGGACGGGCCTTCATTATTTGAAACCACCCATGAATAAGTATCTTTTCACCTCCAAGGGGAATTGAGTAGGTCGACATAAACATCATGTTGTGACCAAGCGCAAGTCTGAACCAACCATGGTCAGGCATCTATATAGGAACAATAGAACTCGACAGTTCCTGTTTCAAGAAGATCACAGCTGTAAAACTATGTATAAGCAATAGTTTATGAACAACATATATAACAGAAAACAGCTCGTACCATAAGTTTCTCGACACAGTTGGATATGTTCAACGAGTGAAGCAGTGGCACACATATCCCACGTGGCCTTCCACCATTGAAACGCCCCACAAGGACCTCAAGACGATCAATAAAGTGTAGGAACTTGTGGATGTTGATCCAGTCAACTTCAGTGCCATTAGTAATAGCCGAGTTATTACAGAGTAACAAACGAGCAGACTGCTTAACTCTGAAAAAGCCTACACGTGCCACACAATTATAAGAAAATATTAGTTAGAAGTAGCATCTTTGTGAGAGATTCGATGCTACTTCTAAAGTTAAATTGTGATTAGTTAGACAAAATAGGTGGATTAAGAAGTAATCGAGGCAACAAGCAAGAACCAGATACAAAACTAACATGTATGAACAATTGGAACGACGTTGGGGTGGAAGATCGCAGTGAAGATGAGACCAGGTTCTGCTATTTCCATCAACATTGTGCGCCAATTTTCAGTCTGTAACACTTGAGAAAGTTTATCCAAGTTCGGCCATAAAAAAGTGGCGATCTTCTTGGTTCATGAACCCAACTCGGAACTTATATCCATGGCTTGTCTTCACTGTGACCATTAAACTAGTGTATTCAGTTATGGCAAGGCCGAGCATCTTGAGTACATGTGTTCTGGCAGAGAAAATAATACATTGCAGGAAAAATAATATGAGAACACAGCATGTTCAAAAAAACCCCACCCTCCCGGATAGAAAAGAGGATTCTAGGAACATACTATGCGCGTTTCAAAATTTGTGTTAGGATGAGAAGGAACAAGTGTGGCGTATTTCCGAGGGCGCAGAAACCTGTAGGGTACTCGCACTTTGGGCACTGCAAATGAAACACACTAGATTCAGTAGGAAGAAAAATGCATCAACGGCGGCGGCTGCCATCCTAGGATTACCTGTGACCAAGGGACTTGGATTTATCGGGGATGGATGAAGAATTCGTACCTGGTTCTCCATGAGAAAACCCTATGCAATCGCCGAGAGGGGGTTTTCTCTGAACAAGCAGACGAGGGAGAAGATGATTCAGGCCCAGTGAAATATTGCCACTTCGTCCGTCCAGCTTACTGCTAAAGATGGAAAGGGGGGGTTGTGATTTGACGGCTCATTGGGCATTACTGCGGCGCTACGACCGGGGTGTGTCTACCGTGAAGTTGTGCACTCTAATTTGTGCATATGGCATGTGGACCCTATTGTCGGTTGCCCCACATATCAGCGAAAGGAAGTAGAAAGACAGGAGTAACTAGTTACTCATAAATATGTTTTTTGATAGAGAGATACTCCCTCTGTAAAGAAATATACACATCTTTTATATCACAGGCTCACCTTGCCAAGAAATATACTCCCTCTGCAACTCACGGGCATTATGGGGGTTCAGGTTTTTTTATGGGGGTTCAGCTGAGAATATAATACTCAGATAGGCTCACGGTTCTGGACTTTGGGCCGCAGGCCAACCCTGCATGTTTGGGGGCCCATGTGTTCTACCTCAGTGCTTTTCATATTGCAAGCGATCGGTACGGCGCTGGTTTTAGATGTTGTCGCAAGGCGAATACACAGAATTGAATAAAGCACGGCATCTGTTGGAATGAAATCGAACGACAGTTCCTAACCAGCAGTCAGAGTTGCAGTTCTATCAACGATATACCATGTGATAAATAATACTGTCGTACTACTTATACACAGAGGACACTTGTTTCACCATGCCAGATTATTACATCAAAATCTCTCAGAGGATAGATCAGTTCGGCAGTTGCGTGCTGCTACTGAAGAATTTCAAAGTTGATTTGGACCAGCTCTCCTTGCCGAGAAAGTTCGATTTTGATATCATCCCCTACAGCAAGATATGATTTAGATTTGAACCTTGACCATCCTTTAGCATCAATCATCATGCAACCATCCTTTGTACTTACGGTATATTGAGCAGGTTCATTCACACCAAGGCTGCGCATGGTAAGAGAAACTTGGCCGCGGTCGCCCAGATTGTTGAACGACTCCCTCGTTGCTCTAGGAATTCTCTGTTTGCAAACAAGAAGACATACCCAAACAGTTAGATCAACACAGTGAATCATGTGAAACAACATGGAAAGAAAAAAGAACGAAGCACTTGGGCGGCCAATGCTTACCCAGAAGGTGGACATGTCGGTTTTTGTAAGGACTTTGGTATACGAAGTGCGAACTGCAGCCCAGTCTGTTGCTGGTGCAACTTCATGGGCCGGAGCAGATGCAAGCGCAAGTGTTGGTGCAGGTGCCGAAGCCGATGCTACTGCCGGAGATGGTGCTCCTTGTAGAGCTGGTGCCGGTGTCGACGCCCGATCCTCCGGTAGATCAGACTGATCCGCTGACGCCGTCAGTGCCCAATCCTCAGCTGGACTGAGCTGCTGCCGCTGTCAGTGCTAGAGCAACTCCCGGTCCTTGATCTGTGCGAGACAGCGGCGATCGTGTCTGGTCTGCTATGATCCTAACTTGACTAGGATACGTGACCGTGATCCAGTTTTTTTCTTCATTTCTTTTAAACGCGAGAAGGACTAATTGTGGCGTTTTTGTTAAACCAAACTGCAGTTCATCATAGGGATTCAGCTTGTACTTAGACAACAGACTGATCCAATTTTTTCCAGCAATATAAGTGATGGATAGTGCCTTCGTTACTGACACGACATAAGAAGTGAAACCTGCAAAAATTGCCACCGTAGAGCAAACCAAACGATTTATTCTGTGATGAATGTCACATGGCAAAACCTGCATCGTAAAATTGCAGGAAAAGAAAGAAAACATGACATTAAATCAATAAGATTTAGACAGTAAATCAATAAAACATGACATTATTACTACCTCCCTTCAGAAATATAAGATGATTTTTGATATTATACTCCATATATGACTACATATACGCACAACAATGAGTGAACAAAGACACTAGAACATGTCTTCAAAGGCATGATAGCAGAGGGATTACATGCAATATCCATAACACAAGTTACTGAGGCAAATATACCCTCTTAAAAGGTAGCATTGATGTTCATAAAGTACTCCCTCCGTCCCAAAATTCTTGTCTTAGATTTCTCTAGATACGGATGTATCAAGTCACATTTTAGTATTAGATACATCCGTATCTAGATAAATCTAAGACAAGAAATTTGGGACACAGGGAGTAGTTGAAAGTAATCTATAAGAAATCAGTGTCAACCTCTCGCATGTTTTGGTCAAAAGAGGAATTTAGAACCGTCATTTGGCACACTAAAATCACATGCAAGATCACCCAAAAAGTTGTACTACCAGTACTAGTACTGCGTGTTAGATGAAAAAACACGATCAAGATCGAGAAAAAGATCGTGAACAAGAGACATTACCTGGACTTGCTTAATGAGGGATCCCGGAGAGGGGGGCTTGGACAGGGCGATGGCTTTGAGCTTGTCTGCGGTTGTCTCGGCGGGGTGCTTGCGCTTCTTCGTACCATGAGCCTCGATTGTTTTGGCCAGTGCCATAGACATCACGTTGGCCGGTGCTCCCGCATCCATCCAAGAGAGGAAGCTGAGAAAGAAGAGTGAAAGGAGGAACGAGATGAGGGAGAAGCGAAGCGAGTGGGGGTTTTCTTCAAGAGAGGAAGCTGAGAGAGAAGAGTGAACTGATGGTTGCTTCGTCCGTCCAACTTACTGCTGGAAAGGTGGGGGTTTTGTGATTTGACGGCTCATTGGGCATTACTGCGGCGGTTCGATCGGGGCAGTCTACCGTCACTCTACTACGGAGTAATTTACTGCATGGCTGGTGGACCCAGGTGTTGGCTGTCCCACATGTCGGCGAAAGTGAGTAATTTAGTGCATGGCTGGAGGAGGATCCGCACGGTAGAGCGTGTCCATTGTTTTTTTGAAGAAAAAAATGATTACAGCAAGCGTTTCCACTCTTACAACGAAGGAGTGCGAAACACGGCAGCCAGTTGAACATACACAGTGCTCCTACTAATAGGCATGTGCAGTGGTTCATACGTCAGTACTACACAATCTTGTTGCTAGTGTAGTAAGATATGACGATAACAAATGATGTTGTGCGCATGTCAACTACTCCTATATGTAACATAGTACCGCTTTTTGACTGTCCGGTCGAGAATGAACGGTGAGATCAATGTTAACAGTACTAGGTCCACATCACACAGAGAGTACGGTGCTACAGTACTCCACGAAACATGAATCATATGAAGCATGAATAGTGTTAGGCAGGGTGTATGAAGGGTGCACGGGATGGGAGCAAAAGTTCCCTTCTCGACCCACTTTTGGGTGTTTGGCAGAGTGCATGAGGGGTGCATGAGTCCACACTAGTAGGTTGACAAAAATACACGAAGAGGAAACAACTATATTGAGATGAGAATGCAACCAAACACACCCACACGCTTTGTGCTATAGTGACTGATCTGCATCGTTTGAGTTTGATCCAATGGTCATGTTGCGCCGAGACATGGACATGCCTAGACAGAGGGCGGCTAAACACCACCGAAGTCCCTCTGCTTATCGAGGCGCACGACGTTGGTGATGCAGGGTGCAACCGCCCGCAGAGCCCGCTCCCGGTCGACGAGAGCCAGCTCGTCAAAGACGGCGTCCAATGGCACGAATGGATTCCGGTGACGGAGCCCTGAAAGGATTCGCTCAGCAACGGCAATGACAGCCTGCAACCCCTCCTTGACCAGCTCAGCCCCCACCATCACGCGGAGATGGCTCAGCTCCTCGGAGATATAGGAAGAAGCAATGGGGAGAGGAAGCAAAGGGGGCGAAACGGCTGAAAGGCAATGCAATCTACGAGAAGGCGGAGGGAGCGGGGAATCTTTTGGTTTTCACCACGGTAAAACACCAGTCGACGACTTCTCACATCAGGGAGCAGTGGGTTTTTACAGGCGGAGTCATCGTGACTACTTGCTGCCGCTCCTGCTCCCGTCAATCAAAAAATTAAAAATCCTGCCGCGCCTGCTCCAGTCAATTAAAAAATTAAAAATCCTGCCGCACCCAAACACCAGAGCAACGCCGCGGTGGATATTTAAATTTTCCTGCCGGCAAGTAGATAAAAAAAGGGGTGAAAAAACAAATGTGGCGGCGGCCTAGCTAATCGGTCGAACTAGCCCAACTAGCTAGCCACCGTGCTTCACTGATGTACTCGGCGGGAAAGGTGGTATTCTGTGATTTGACGAATCATTTACTTGCTTTGGTGCTACGACCGAGGAGGACCCAGAAAACACGCGGTAGGGCGTCCCACGTCATGAAGAATAGAGAAAGTATCAGGTGTGCACCACCCGGGAGGACCCCGAAACTGCGCGGTAGGGTGTGCCACGTCTCGGCACGGAGGAAAAATGTGCGTGTAAAAATATACTGTATCAGACGTAGTACCTATGGTTCGACCTCAGGACCCAGCCAGTCGATCGAAAACACCCCACTAGCCACACAGCTTCATCATGCAAACGTGGCACGGAGGATAGATGTGGTTAGCTCCGTCTCGACCAGCCACAACGTCTCTTGTTCTAGGCGATTCTTCTAGTTTCCAAGCTTTTTTTAGTTGTAATAACACCACGGCAAGCTAGCGCCGCTCTTCGTGTGTGCCCATGCAAAGGTTAGACGACGGAGAGAAGAGAGATTGAGATCGCAGACCTGGGACCCACCAGTAAGTAAGACAACGGTCATGCACGTGTTGAGGAGGCACTCCCTCGACTCTACTCAACGCAAGTACTGTATAAAATCAAGTTATGGGACAAAGCCAACAACCATTCATTTTTTCAGGCTATCGACTTACGCTTTGTAGTCCAGGTTACCAGTTCGAATCTCGCCTTTCAGATTTGTTAGTTTTAGGTCCAAATTTGATTAATGACAAGTGGGACCCCCGTGTGTTGTTCCGATATTTCAGTGTAGATTGTTTTTTTGAACAAACACTTTGCGCGGTTAGACAAGTAACGGCACGAGTTACACGTATTTTGCAAGTTTACGAACAAAAATGACAGCGGCATAGAATATCACATCCACCCCGCAGCTTAGATACTATGGTGATACGAGTTTTTACACTGTTGGAAGTGAGATCCAATGGCTTGGGAGTAGTCTTTGTAATTATGCGCAATTTCCAAACTCTCCAAAGTTTTTTTTGCAAATAAAACATTCAGGCCTCGTGTGTGCCCCTGCATCTTCGATCCAACGGCTCCTCGGTGCCTATATTAGGTGCTCCCCGTAGCTTAATTACCCGCTACGGTGATATGAGCATCTAGGTCGTATGATCAGTGATCAGATGGCACATGCGTAGTACTTGTACTTTATGCGCATTTCCCAAACTCTATCAGCCGTATATTGCAAAAACATTCAAACCTCCTACTGTGGGCCGTTAGATCTCAGTGAACTCGTATCACCATAGAATCTACGGTGCGGGAGCACCTTATACTCTCCCGTGCGAGAAAACATAAGGTGCTATCGTAGCTTGGATGCTACGGTGATACGAGCTTGGAGGTCGTTTGATCTGAGATCCAATGGCATCTGAGCAGTCTTTGAGCTTGTAAGCAGCGGCCGAACTCTTTTGGGGCTTTTCTGCAAAAAAACCATTCAAACCACCAAGGTGTTGGGTCACAAATCCAACGCCTCCGAAGAGCTTGTATCACCAAAGCTCTAAGGTGTTGTGACGCCCGGATAATCAAACTACAGTAACCTCCGCTAATGATGCCACGTCACCATGATTACTGTTGCTAATATCGCGTCAGTTCGAAACCCAGTTCAAATTAAAAAAAAACAATAAAGCCAAACAATAAAAGTTTCCAAAACATTAAAACTAAAATGCTCTAGACGTGCCAAATAATGCATAGGTAATTATGGTTAAGAAACCCCATTTTTATAAAATGTTTAAATACCCTAAGATGAATAAAACAATAGTAAAAACCAATATATAAATACTATTATAATTAACAAAATAATAAACTAAATTGCTTTGGGGCAAAACCTTTTGTTGTAGTGGGTTTTAATGTATTACTAAATTGGGGGGATCATTCTAATATTAGATAAAAACTAAATGAAAAAGAAACTAGAAATAAAACAGAAAAGGGGAAAAAGAAAACTAACAAAAGAAAAAAAAGGAAATGAGAAGGCCCCCCAGCTCCCCATGGGCCTCGGCCCATCCCACACGGCCACAACCGGCCCACCCCGCCTCCCTTATCCCCCCACGACCGAAACCCTAGAGCCCGCTACCCCCCACTCGCTCCCACTTCTCCCCCCCACGTCGTTCTCTCCTTCCCCCCATTCCCGATCTGGATCGGGAAGGGGGGAACGAACAAGACCGACGCCGCTGCCCGGCGCGTTCCTCCCCCACCTCGCCGAGCGCCGCCCCATCCCCATCGCCACGCCGGACGCCCCGACCTGGCCGACAGACGCCATTCGCCGGAGCCACTCCACGTCGCCTCGCCTCCTCATCGGCTCCGTCGAGCCTCGCCGGACCTCCTCATCCTCTCCGTCGTCGGACCACCCCAACCTTCCCCAAGCCCGCTGCCCTGTGCCCTACGTTCCCCTCGTGAGCGCCTTCCCTCCTCTCCGCTCTGTTCCATCGTAGGGCCCCGTCCCCGCCTACACGCTGTCCGCGCCGCCCACATCTCCCTACGACAGCTCCGTCGCTGCTCCCCGCCGCGCTCTGGCCAGGCTTCGGCTCGCGAGCGTGGCCTCGTCCCCGCTAGCTGCTGCCGCTAGCCCCGCCGGCGCTCACCGCCTGCACCCCACGCACACCCGTGCCGCCTCCTGCTCGTCACTACAGCCGCCGCCCGCACTGTCCTCCCCAAGCCGCCTACCGCTGACCGCGGCCCGGCCGTGCCCGTGCCGGCCGCGCCGCTCGGCCCTGTTACAGAGGCGCCTCGCTACCGGGCGGGCCACGGTTCGCCCGCAGCCGCGCCCAGCGCCCGCTAAGGCACCCCAGGGGCCAATGACAAGTGGGGCCCAGCCCCTGGGATGTTTTTAAAAAATTGTTAAGATAAATAAATTAGTAATTAATTAATTAGTTAATTAAGTCAATTAATCATGTTTAACTAATCTAATTAAAACGAATTACCCTAATCATTTAGTTAAGTTAATTAACCACGTTTAACTAACCTGAGCTAATGACAGACAGGTCCCACCCGACAGGTTGACCCGGTCAACGGTCAGAGTTGACCGCTGACGTCATGCTGACATCATAAATGCATTTTTAGAATTTAATTAATTCTATTAATTCTAGAAAATGTTTAAATCTTTAAAAATTGATATAAAATAAACCGTAGCTCGAATGGAAAAACTTTGTACATGAAAGTTGCTCAGAACGACGAGACGAATCCGGTTACACCCTCTGTTCGTCTGCCACACACTCCTAGCATAGCGAACATGGAACTTTTCCCCTCCGGTTCGTCTGTCCGAAAATGCTAAACCTGGGGGAAACATTCCCAGATGTTATCCCCCTTCGCCGGTAACGTGTAGCACCGCGTTAGAACACATCGAGCTCTGCCTGTTGTCCTGTTATGCTCTTGCTTGCTATGTATTTACTGTTTCTTCCCCCTCTTCTCTCCGTTAGATCCCGAGACTGCCGCTGATGCCGCTGTGATCAACTACGTCACCGACGACCCTCCTTCTTGCCAGAGCAACCAGGCAAGGCCCCCCCCCCTTGACCACCAGATATCGCCTACTCTCCTCTATAATGCTTGCATTAGAGTAGTGTAGCATGTTACTGCTTTCGTTATTCCTATCCTGATGCATAGCCTATCCTTGCTACTACTGTTGTTACCTTTACCTGCTATCCTACTGCTTAGTATAGGATGCTAGTGTTCCATCAGTGGCCCTACACTCCTGTCCGTCTGCCATGCTATACTACTGGGCCGTGATCACTTCGGGAGGTGATCACGGGCATATACTATATACTTTACCCTGTTACATTACCTGTGATACTGTTCGGAGATGGGGGCTGAAGGGGCAGGTGGTTCCACCCAGGTAGTGGTGGGCCTGGGTTCCCGACTATTACTTTGTGGCGGAGCGACAGGGCAGGTTGAGACCACCTGGGACAGAGGTGGCCTGCCCTGGTCGGCGTTCACGGATACTTAACACGCTTAACGAGATCTGGATATTTGATCTGAGTCTGGCCATTTGGTCTATACGCACTAACCATCTACGCGGGAGTAGTTATGGGTATCCCGGCGTCGTGGTATCAGCCGAAGCCTTCGTGACGTCAGCGTCTCAGTGGCGCACGCCGGATTGGACTGGAACGCCACTAGGCTAGGTCTGCTTCCGGCCGCGTTCGCAACGTTCAGGTGTGCTCAGGGCGATGGGCCCAGACCCCTGCGCGCTTAGGTTTAGACCGGCGTGCTGACCTCTCTATTGTGCTTAGGTGGGGCTGCGACGTGTTGATCTTCCGCGGCCGGGCATGACCCAGAAAAGTGTGTCCGGCCAAATGGGATCAAGCGTGTTGGGTTATGTGGTGCACCCCTGCAGGGAAGTTTATCTATTCGAATAGCCGTGTCCCTCGGTAAAAGGACGACCCGGAGTTGTACCTTGACCTTACGACAACTAGAACCGGATACTTAATAAAACACACCCTTCCAAGTGCCAGATACAACCCGGTGATCGCTCTTTAACAGGGCATCGAGGAGGGGATCGCCGGGTAGGATTATGCTATGCGATGCTACTTGGAGGACTTCAGTCTACTCTGTTCTATATGCTGCAAGACGGAGGCTGCCAGAAGTGTAGTCTTCGATAAGACTAGCTATCCCCCTCTTATTCTAGCATTCTGCAGTTCAGTCCACTGATATGGCCGTTTACACATATATCCATGCATATGTAGTGTAGTTCCTTGCTTGCGAGTACTTTGGATGAGTACTCACGGTTGCATTGTTTCCCCTTTTCCCCCATACCTCTGTCCGATTGCTGCGACCAGACGATGGAGCCCAGGATCCCGATGCCACCGTCGACGACGACTCCTACTACACTGGAGGAGCCTACTACTACGTGCAGCCCGCTAACGACGACCAGGAGTAGTCTACGAGGATCCCAGGCAGGAGGCCTGCGCCTCTTTCGATTGTATCCCAGTTTGTTCTAGCCATCTTATGGCAACTTGTTTAACTTATTTTTGTACTCAGGTATTGTTGCTTCCGCTGACTCGTCTATGATCGAGCACTTGTATTCGAGCCCTCGAGGCCCCTGGCTTGTACTATGTTGCTTGTATGACTTATTTATTTGTAGAGTTGTGTTGTGATATCTTCCCGTGAGTCCCTGATCTTGATCGTACACATTTGCGTGCATGATTAGTGTACGATTGAATCGGGGGCGTCACAAGTTGGTATTAGAGCCGACTGCCTGTAGGAATCCCCCTTCCACACTCCTTGGCCGAAGTCGAGTCTAGAGATTGCAAAAACTTTTTACTAACATGGCTGTGCGGCTTACGGCCCCACGTCGCCACTGGGTGGTATTAGAATCTTTTACTCCTTGTCTATACTCTGGGACTCTGATCTTTCTTCTATTCGGGTTAAATGAATTTTGCTAAATCTAACATTAGGATCTCTTTATCACTTTCACCCGGAGAGTCCCTTATTACTGATGATCGTCTGCTGCACGTGAAGACCCTGAAGATACTCTCCGCTGTTAACCTGAGAACTTTTCTTCATCGAGTTTGCAATTCCCCTTCCACCGTCAACCCTTATGGATAACTACTTGCAGTTGTTATTCTTACATTCATCCCCAGTTGGTCTTGATATTACAAGATAACCCGAAATACTCGTCGTTATTTTGATAATCCTTTGAGCTTACTGCCTTGCTGTTCTTTGTCACCGGAATACCCCTACGGATAATTCTCGCACTAATCGAGTATCCGCTCATCCCAAGTTGTTCATGTGTTTCACATTGGTCTTCGGAATACTATTTGATCCTCCAAAAATCCTTAATAGCTTATTGTTCTGCAATACTTGTCGGCTTGCATTATGGATGCTTTCCATATGTCTCGCAATATTTGTTAGTATCCTTAGGCACCGTCATGCTGATCCTATTGATTCAACATGAGTGTGAATGCACGCAATAATCAGTTGATCCTTTTTAATTACCTTTCCGGCTCAGACGTCATTTTAAACATAAGCTGGATCTCGACCAATCCAATTGTCGTTGATTGTACCCTAAGGCTAATCCACTTATCCATCCCTAATCATAGCATTGCTTCCGGTCCCTTGATTTGGAAATCATAATTCCTCGTGTTTGAGATTTGAGTTAATCAGTTGTTTCTATAATCTAATATCCTTGCATTCTTCTTCCTCTAGTTAAGTACCGATGCTCATGTCAGACTGTTGGGGAACGTAGTAATTTCAAAAAATTTCCTACGCACACGCAAGATCATGGTGATGCACAGCAACGAGAGGGGAGAGTGTTTGTCTATGTACCCTCGTAGACCAAAGCGGAAGCGTTGACACAATGTAGAGGAAGTAGTCGTACGTAGAGGAAGTAGTCGTACGTTCTCCTCGCGATCCAACCGATCACAGCACCGTTACTCCGGCACCTCCGAGTTCTTGGCACACGTTCAGCTCGATGACGATCCCCGGGCTCCGATCCAGCAAAGCGTCGAGGAAGAGTTTCGTCAGCACGACGGCGTGGTGACGATCTTGATGTGTTACCGGCGCAGGGCTTCGCCTAAGCACTGCAACGATATGATCGAGGTGGAATTTGGTGGAAGGGGGCACCGCACACGGCTAAGGAACGATCCGTAGATCAACTTGTGTGTCTATGGGGTGCCCCCTTCCCCCGTATATAAAGGAGCCAAGGGGGAGGGGCTGGCCGGCCAACCTTGGTGCGCCAGGAGAGTCCTACTCCCTCTGGGAGTAGGATTCCCCCCCCCCCAATCCTAGTTGGACTAGGATTCTCCAAAGGGAGAGAGAGAGAGAGAGGGGGCGCCCACCTCTCCTAGTCCTAATAGGACTAGGGGAAGGGGGGAGGCGCACAGCCCATGAGGGCAGCCCTCTCACCTCTCCTCCAAGGCCCATGTAGGCCCATTATGCTCCCGGGGGGTTCCGGTAACCCTCCCGGTATTCCGGTAAAATCCTGATTTCACCTGGAATGCATCCGATGTCCAAACATAGGCTTCCAATATATAATTCTTTATGTCTCGACCATTTCGAGACTCCTCGTCACGTCCGTGATCACATACGGGACTCCGAACTCCTTCGGTATATCAAAATGCATAAACTCATAATAACTGTCATCGTAACGTTAAGCGTGCGGACCCTACGGTTCGAGAACAATGTAGACATGACCGAGACACGTCTCCGGTCAATAACCAATAGCGGGACCTGGATGCCCATATTGGCTCCTACATATTCTACGAAGATCTTTATCGGTCAGACCGCATAACAACATACGTTGTTCCCTTTGTCATCGGTATGTTACTTGCCCGAGATTCGATCGTCGGTATCCAATACCTAGTTCAATCTCGTTACCGGCAAGTCTCTTTTCCCGTTCTGTAATACATCATCTCGCAACTAACTCATTGGTTGCAATGCTTGCAAGGCTTTATGTGATGTGCATTACCGAGAAGGCCCTGAGATACCTCTCCGACAATCGGAGTGACAAATCCTAATCTCGAAATATGCCAACTCAACATGTACCTTCGGAGACACTTGTAGAGCACATTTATAATCACCCAGTTACGTTGTGACGTTTGGTAGCACACAAAGTGTCCCTACGGTAAATGGGAGTTGCATATTCTCATAGTTAAAGGAACATGTATAAGTCATGGATAAAAGCAATAGCAACATACTAAACGATCGGGTGCTATGCTAATGGAATGGGTCATGTCAATCAGATCATTCAACTAATGATGTGATCTCGTTAATCAAATAACAACTCTTTGTTCATGGCTAGGAAACATAACCATCTTTGATTAATGAGCTAGTCAAGTAGAGGCATACTAGTGACACTCTGTTTGTCTATGTATTCACACATGTATTATGTTTCCAGTTAATACAATTCTAGCATGAATAATAAATATTTATCATGATATAAGGAAATAAATAACAACTTTATTATTGCCTCTAGGGCATATTTCCTTCAGTCTCCCACTTGCACTAGAGTCAATAATCTAGATTACAAAGTAATGATTCTAACACCCATGGAGTTTTGGTGCTGATCATGTTTTGCTCGTGGAAGAGGCTTAGTCAACGGGTCTGCAACATTCAGATCCGTATGTATCTTGCATATCTCTATGTCTCCCACCTGGACCAAATCCCGGATGGAGTTGAAGCGTCTCTTGATGTGTTTGGTTCTTTTGTGAAATCTGGATTCCTTTGCCAAGGCAATTGCACCAGTATTGTCACAAAAGATTTTCATTGGACCCGATATGCTAGGTACAACTCCTAGATCGGATATGAACTCCTTCATCCAGACTCCTTCGTTAGCTGCTTCCGAAGCGGCTATGTACTCAGCTTCACATGTAGATCCCGCCACGACGCTTTGTTTAGAACTGCACCAACTGACAGCTCCACCGTTTAATGTAAATACGTATCCGGTTTGCGATTTAGAATCGTCCGGATCAGTGTCAAAGCTTGCATCGACATAACCGTTTACGACGAGCTCTTTGTCACCTCCATAAATGAGAAACATATCCTTAGTCCTTCTTAAGTACTTAAGGATGTTCTTGACCGCTGTCCAGTGATCCACTCCTGGATTACTTTGGTACCTGCCTGCTAAACTTATAGCAAGGCACACATCAGGTCTGGTACACAGCATTGCATACATGATAGAGCCTATGGCTGAAGCATAGGGAACATTTTTCATTTTCTCTCTATCTTCTGCGGTGGTCGGGCATTGAGTCTTACTCAACTTCACACCTTGTGCCACAGGCAAGAACCCTTTCTTTGCCCGATCCATTCTGAACTTTTCAAAACTTTGTCAAGGTATGTGCTTTGTGAAAGTCCTATTAAGCGTCTTGATCTATCTCTATAGATCTTAATGCCCAATATGTAAGCAGCTTCACCGAGGTCTTTCATTGAAAAACTCTTATTCAAGTATCCCTTTATGCTATCCAGAAATTCTATATTATTTCCGATCAACAATATGTCATCCACATATAATATCAGAAATGCTATAGAGCTCCCACTCACTTTCTTGTAAATACAGGCTTCTCCAAAAGTCTGTATAAAACCAAATGCTTTAATCACACTATCAAAGCGTTTATTCCAACTCCGAGAGGCTTGCACCAGTCCATAAATGGATCGCTGGAGCTTGCACACTTTGTTAGCTCCCTTTGGATCGACAAAACCTTCTGGTTGCATCATATACAACTCTTCTTCCAGAAATCCATTCAGGAATGCAGTTTTGACATCCATTTGCCAAATTTCATAATCATAAAATGCGGCAACAGCTAACATGATTCGGACAGACTTAAGCATCGCTACGGGTGAGAAAGTCTCATCGTAGTCAATCCCTTGAACTTGTCGAAAACCTTTTGCGACAAGTCGAGCTTTGTAGATAGTAACATTACCATCAGCGTCAGTCTTCTTCTTAAAGATCCATTTATTCTCAATTGCTTGCCGATCATCGGGCAAGTCAACCAAAGTCCACACTTTGTTATCATACATGGATCCCATCTCAGATTTCATGGCCTCAAGCCACTTTGCGGAATCTGGGCTCACCATCGCTTCTTCATAGTTCGTAGGTTCATCATGGTCTAGTAACATGACTTCCAAAATAGGATTACCGTACCACTCTGGTGCGGATCTTACTCTGGTTGATCTACGAAGTTCAGTAGAAACTTGATCTGAAGTTTCATGATCATTATCATTAGCTTCCTCCCTATTTGATGTAGGTGTCACAGAAACAGATTTCTGTGATGTACTACTTCTCAATAAGGGAGCAGATACTGTTATCTCATCAAGTTCTACTTTCCTCCCACTCACTTCTTTCGAGAGAAACTCCTTCTCTAGAAAGTTTCCGACTTTAGCAAAAAAAATTTTGCCTTCGGATCTGTGATAGAAGGTATACCCAATAGTCTCTTTTGGGTATCCTATGAAGACACATTTCTCCGATTTGGGTTCGAGCTTATCAGGTTGAAGCTTTTTCACATAAGCATCGCAGCCCCAAACTTTAAGAAACGACAACTTTGGTTTCTTGCCAAACCACAGTTCATAAGGCGTCGTCTCAACGGATTTTGATGGTGCCCTATTTAACGTGAATGCGGCCGTCTCTAGAGCATAACCCCAAAAAGATAGCGGTAAATCGGTAAGAGACATCATAGATCGCACCATATCCAGTAGAGTACGATTACGACGTTCGGACACACCATTACGTTGTGGTGTTCCGGGTGGCGTGAGTTGCGAAACTATTCCGCATTGTTTCAAATGTAGACCAAACTCGTAACTCAAATATTCTCCTCCACGATCAGATCGTAGAAACTTTATTTTCTTGTTACGATGATTTTCCACTTCACTCTGAAACTCTTTGAACTTTTCAAATGTTTCAGACTTGTGTTTCATTAAGTAGATATACCCATATCTGCTCAAATCATCAGTGAAGGTGAGAAAATAACGATATCCGCCACGAGCCTCAACATTCATTGGACCACATACATCAGTATGTATGATTTCCAATAAATCTGTTGCTCTCTCCACAGTACCGGAGAACGGTGTTTTAGTCATCTTGCCCATAAGGCACGGTTCGCAAGTGCCAAGTGATTCATAATCAAGTGACTCCAAAAGTCCATCAGTATGGAGTTTCTTCATGCGCTTTACACCGATATGACCTAAACGGCAGTGCCACAAATAAGTTGCACTATCATTATCAACTCTGCATCTTTTGGCTTCCACATTGTGAATATGTGTGTTACTACTCTCGAGATTAAGTAAGAACAAACCACTCTTTAATGGCGCATGACCATAAAAGATATTACTCATATAAATAGAACAACCATTATTCTCTGATTTAAATGAATAACCGTCTCGCATCAAACAAGATCCAGATATAATGTTCATGCTCAACGCTGGTACTAAATAACAATTATTTAGATCTAATATTAATCCCGAAGGTAGATGTAGAGGTAGCGTGCCGACCGCGATCACATCGACTTTGGAACCATTTCCCACGCGCATCGTCACCTCGTCCTTAGCCAATCTTCGCTTAATCCGTAGCCCCTGTTTTGAGTTGCAAATATTAGCAACAGAACCAGTATCAAATACCCAGGTGCTACTGCGAGATTTAGTAAGGTACACATCAATAACATGTATATCATATATACCTTTGTTAACCTTGCCATCCTTCTTATCCGCCAAATACTTGGGGCAGTTCCGCTTCCAGTGACCAGTCTGCTTGCAATAGAAGCACTCAGTTTCAGGCTTAGGTCCAGACTTGGGTTTCTTCTCTTGAGTAGCAACTTGCTTGCTGTTCTTTTTGAAGTTCCCCTTTTTCTTCCCTTTGCCCTTTTTCTTGAAACTAGTGGTTTTGTTAACCATCAACACTTGATGCTCCTTTTTGATTTCTACCTCCGCGGCTTTTAGCATCGCGAAGAGCTCGGGCATAGTTTTGGTCATCCCTTGCATATTATAGTTCATCACGAAGCTCTTGTAGCTTGGTGGCAGTGATTGGAGAATTCTGTCAATGACGCAATCATCCAGAAGATTAACTCCCAGTTGAATCAAGTGATTGTTATACCCAGACATTCTGAGTATATGCTCACTGACAGAACCGTTCTCCTCCATTTTACAGCTATAGAACTTATTGGAGACTTCATATCTCTCAATCCGGGCATTTGCTTGAAATATTAACTTCAACTCCTGGAACATCTCATATGCTCCATGGTGTTCAAAACGTCGTTGAAGTCCCGGTTCTAAGCCGTAAAGCATGGCACACTGAACTATAGAGTAGTCATCAGCTTTGCTTTGCCAGACGTTCAAAACATCTGGCGTAGCTCTTGCACCAGGCCTGGCACCCAGCGGTGCTTCCAGGACGTAATTCTTCTGTGCAGCAATGAGGATAATCCTCAAGTTACGGACCCAGTCCGTGTAATTGCTACCATCATCTTTCAACTTTGCTTTCTCAAGGAACGCATTAAAATTCAACGGAACAACAGCACGAGCCATCTATCTACACAGCATAGACAAGCAAGATACTATCAGGTACTAAGTTCATGATAAATTAAAGTTCAATTAATCATATTACTTAAGAACTCCCACTTAGATAGACATCTCTCTAATCCTCTAAGTGATCACGTGATCCAAATCAACTAAACCATGTCCGATCATCACGTGAGATGGAGTAGTTTCAATGGTGAACATCATTTATGTTGATCATATCTACTATATGATTCACGCTCGACCTTTCGGTCTTTGTGTTCCGAGGCCATATCTGTATATGCTAGGCTCGTCAAGTTAAACCTGAGTATTCCGCGTGTGCAACTGTTTTGCACCCGTTGTATTTGAACGTAGAGCCTATCACACCCGATCATCACATGGTGTCTCAGCACGAAGAACTTTCGCAACGGTGCATACTCAGGGAGAACACTTCTTGATAATTTAGTGAGAGATCATCTTATAATGCTACCGTCAATCAAAGCAAGATAAGATGCATAAAAAGGATAAACATCACATGCAATCAATATAAGTGATATGATATGGCCATCATCATCTTGTGCTTGTGATCTCCATCTTCGAAGCACCGTCATGATCACCATCATCACCGGCGCGACACCTTGATCTTCATCGCAGCATCGTTGTCGTCTCGCTAATCTTATGCTTCTACGACTATCACTACCGTTTAGCAATAAAGTAAAGCATTACATCGCGATTGCATTGCATACAATAAAGCGACAACCATATGGCTCCTGCCAGTTGCCGATAACTCGGTTACAAAACATGATCATCTCATACAATAAAATTTAGCATCACGTCTTGACCATATCACATCACAACATGCCCTGCAAAAACAAGTTAGACGTCCTCTACTTTGTTGTTGCAAGTTTTACGTGGCTGCTACGGGCTTTAAGCAAGAACTCATCTTACCTACGCATCAAAACCACAACGATAGTTTGTCAAATAGACTCCGTTTTAACCTTCTCAAGGACCGGGCGTAGCCACACTCGGTTCAACTAAAGTTGGAGAGACAGTCTTCCGCAAGCCATCTATGTGCAAAGCACGTCGAGGGAACCGGTCTCGCGTAAGCGTACGCGTAAGGTTGGTCCGGATCGTCTCGTCCAACAATACCGCTGAACCAAAGTATGACATGCTGGTAGGCAGTATGACTTGTATCGTCCACAACTCACTTGTGTTCTACTCGTGCAAATAACATCAAACCATAAAACCTAGGATCTGATACCACTGTTGGGGAACGTAGTAATTTCAAAAAAATTCCTACGCACACGCAAGATCATGGTGATGCACAGCAACGAGAGGGGAGAGTGTTTGTCTACGTACCCTCGTAGACCAAAGCGGAAGCGTTGACACAACGTAGAGGAAGTAGTCGTACGTAGAGGAAGTAGTCGTACGTTCTCCTCGCGATCCAACCGATCACAGCACCGTTACTCCGGCACCTCCGAGTTCTTGGCACACGTTCAGCTCGATGACGATCCCCGGGCTCCGATCCAGCAAAGCGTCGAGGAAGAGTTTCGTCAGCACGACGGCGTGGTGACGATCTTGATGTGTTACCGGCGCAGGGCTTCGCCTAAGCACTGCAACGATATGATCGAGGTGGAATTTGGTGGAAGGGGGCACCGCACACGGCTAAGGAACGATCCGTAGATCAACTTGTGTGTCTATGGGGTGCCCCCTGCCCCCGTATATAAAGGAGCCAAGGGGGAGGGGCTGGCCGGCCAACCTTGGCGCGCCAGGAGAGTCCTACTCCCTCTGGGAGTAGGATTCCCCCCCCCCCCCCAATCCTAGTTGGACTAGGATTCTCCAAAGGGAGAGAGAGAGAGAGAGGGGGCGCCCACCTCCCCTAGTCCTAATAGGACTAGGGGAAGGGGGGAGGCGCACAGCCCATGAGGGCAGCCCTCTCACCTCTCCTCCAAGGCCCATGTAGGCCCATTATGCTCCCGGGGGGTTCCGGTAACCCTCCCGGTATTCCGGTAAAATCCTGATTTCACCTGGAATGCATCCGATGTCCAAACATAGGCTTCCAATATATAATTCTTTATGTCTCGACCATTTCGAGACTCCTCGTCACGACCGTGATCACATACGGGACTCCGAACTCCTTCGGTACATCAAAATGCATAAACTCATAATAACTGTCATCGTAACGTTAAGCGTGCGGACCCTACGGTTCGAGAACAATGTAGACATGACCGAGACACGTCTCCGGTCAATAACCAATAGCGGGACCTGGATGCCCATATTGGCTCCTACATATTCTACGAAGATCTTTATCGGTCAGACCGCATAACAACATACGTTGTTCCCTTTGTCATCGGTATGTTACTTGCCCGAGATTCGATCGTCGGTATCCAATACCTAGTTCAATCTCGTTACCGGCAAGTCTCTTTTCCCGTTCTGTAATACATCATCTCGCAACTAACTCATTGGTTGCAATGCTTGCAAGGCTTTATGTGATGTGCATTACCGAGAAGGCCCTGAGATACCTCTCCGACAATCGGAGTGACAAATCCTAATCTCGAAATATGCCAACTCAACATGTACCTTCGGAGACACTTGTAGAGCACCTTTATAATCACCCAGTTACGTTGTGACGTTTGGTAGCACACAAAGTGTCCCTACGGTAAATGGGAGTTGCATATTCTCATAGTTAAAGGAACATGTATAAGTCATGGATAAAAGCAATAGCAACATACTAAACGATCGGGTGCTATGCTAATGGAATGGGTCATGTCAATCAGATCATTCAACTAATGATGTGATCTCGTTAATCAAATAACAACTCTTTGTTCATGGCTAGGAAACATAACCATCTTTGATTAATGAGCTAGTCAAGTAGAGGCATACTAGTGACACTCTGTTTGTCTATGTATTCACACATGTATTATGTTTCCAGTTAATACAATTCTAGCATGAATAATAAATATTTATCATGATATAAGGAAATAAATAACAACTTTATTATTGCCTCTAGGGCATATTTCCTTCACAGACCCCTTGTGGACCATCAGGTCCATTGTTGGATTTTATCCGTCAGCGTCCTTCATATTCAATAACTTTGTGAGACCTTCCCCTGATACATAATGCCTTTGGTACATTGTGTCCTCTGCCTTGTCGACCATGCTCTACCCCCGAGCTTGAGTTATTTACCCCTGAAGTTGATGGTATACGTTCCTAAGATGCCTTGATGGGTTGAACCTATGCCCTCCTTAATATGTGTGACCTCGAAAGTTTTCACGAGTCATACTCTTCTGGTATTTTGCTAGATAAAATTTCTACACTACAGCTTCATCAACAGCGAGAAGTAAAATGAAAGGTTATGCATGGAAGAAGTGGGAGTCGACCTTGAGCCTTTGCGTTCATGCCCATGGACCCGATGTGAAACTTATCATCGAAGCTTCTTGTAAATGATATTAATTCCCTTGGTATAAGTTCATCTTATATCTGGGATCTGGCCTTTTGCAATCGTGGTCCCGACCATGTTCTCCTTTAAATACCATTTCTCGGGCAAGTTTAAACACTTGTCTTCTGTGGATCAATACACCAGTCCAACCTCTACTTTGATCTGTCATCAAGTATTACCCCCTCTAGTATCTCGAGATTATCACGGAACTGCATGAGTTCTTATGAGTTCTTCATCAAGTACTACATTCTCACTGATTACAATTTTTCATGGGCTCTGAGTGATTTAACACTCAAAGACACCGATAACTGAACCGAGTCTACACTACGGTTCAACAACTTTTAGTAATCTTATTTAAGTACGATTTTGTACCCGATCAAGTCATCTCTAGCCTGATCAACTATATCGTTATCGTGCTATAGTTTAACTATGCTACCTGGTCCTTAATCCCGAAACACAACTTTCGACGATGAGCTAAGCTTACGCCGATCTTCCTCGTCGTATCATTTCGCCTTGAACCCCAAGCTTGATTTCGAGTTTGAGCCATACCCTTGGTTCCAATAATCTTTCGCCCCATCATTCCTTTGACTTGATGTCGTCGCCGAGCGATTACATCTTCATGAAATCTCGTGTCAAATGTGTCGTGGTCATCATCAACATCCTGAGCTCTTCCAAGATATATATCAAATTCTTGATGAGAAATACCACCCTTTGCTCTCGGTGATTTGTGTTATCATCAACCACTTTATTGCCTTTCGTTCAAAACAAACTTGTTCGTGCTTTGTGATATACCTTGAGATCCTTGCTATCCAGCAATTGTTCTTCATTACCTTGGAGTATTACTATCTTTTATGTCAAGAAAGTCATGAGAATTTCATCACCTCTTAAAAAAATTCTTGGTATAGTGATCCTTCTCACCATCACCATTCTTTCTTGGTCCCGTGTTGATTCCAACAAGTGAACGGTGTTGTTTGGATTCTTCCCTTCTAGCAACCCTATTGCTTTGAAGTTAATGGTCGGCCGTTCATTCTTAGACTATTGATTATTGAATCACCATTCTGACATTGGTCGTGCAACCCTACCCATATTTCGGGCGCACCTTTCAACCAGTGTATAGTTGTGTGTGTTTTCCTCGAGCATACATCATTATATCTTTTGTTCTGACAAATGTTTTATCCTCGTTCACATACTTGTGGAAATACATCTTTTTGGAAACCTCGATGAATTGTCGTTGAGTTCATCAGCTACCACCTTATCCCTTCATTGGTTTAATGATGAGCTCCTATTTCGGATCTCGCTTCCGTAGTAGATTTCCCGAGAATCTTACAATGTCATCTCCTCAATTTGTTTTGCACCTTTCCTTCTCAGGCATCCTGAGTCCAAGGTGTCCTAACACCTATCGGATCTGAACCTCGGTCAGATATGATGGTTGGGACATTTCCAAGAGTTATAACATTGATCTTTATATGACCCGGTAAGGTGATGTCATGCCTAGCACACCTGGCAGGAGGACCTATTGTTATAGTTTACTTTTTGGCAAGGTTAGTCATTCTTCCGTGAGGAAATTGTAAGACTTATTCTATAAGTTGTTCCTGATGGATCCTTTTTGTTTCCAAAGTGTGACCTTTGCTTGAATACCATGTCAATGCTATCTCGAAGCATGTCTGTGGTACTACGATTTTCAATAAAAACATTCGAAGCACAAGGCTAAATTTTGTTATCAATTATCCAAACACCGTTGTATGGGTAAAGTCATGAAATTTCTCTCACCTTACCTAAAGAGTTTTTTACATTATATCCAGTCATGGATATTATGCTCTGCTTGTCCTTGCGAGGATATACCCTTGAATTATGTGTTCCATTGTCCTGTTTAGACCTAATAATCGTATTTTCCTTTCCATTGTTTGGTTTAACCCTTTCTTGTGATCTTTATGATCCAAGAAGAAATATTCTCCTTCTTATGTAAACACCTCGGTGTACATTTCTGTCAGCAAGACCCTGTTACTTTTGTTTATGACATTTCGGTAACCACTGATGGTCGAGAACTTTGCCTACTGGTACGCCTCGTTTCAACGAGCAGGAAAATGGTTCTCTTCGTCCCTCGCCCTTGGTACCAATGGTTGTTGCCGACATAATCAATAGTCTATCCTCTGACATGACTTGCTTACAGGATCATGCAAGACGTCACCCCCTTCCTACTTTTAACCCACATGGTGGGCCCATAACCCACAGTTCCACAGGATCGAAACCTGACTCACCTGTACACCTCTTGTTTCCAAGGTTGTTCCTCGCGCGTGGCCTCGTAAGTAATTCACGAGCCACCTTTGGAGAGACCATCAATTCTGGTATCAGACACCATACTTATTTCCGTTGCTTTAAACCCCGTTCACACTGCGTTTCCGGCATCGAACGATTGCCTACCCGTTTGAAACTTTAGTACCATCGTATATTGCACTCAGCGAATTCACTGAAATACAACTCGTGGGGTACCCTATGTATTTCCCATTGAGTTCATCGTCAGATGCCCAGCTTTGTGGAGATGCGTTCTTCCAGAGTTTTTCCCCTTGGTCGCGTTCGTAGGACGATGGAGATCCCGAAGAAAGGATGACAACTTGATCATGATGACCAGGAGCATAGAAATAAAGACTTCAACATAATGGATCGACCTCTTCGAGAAGAGAAACCAAGGATGAGAAGATCAGTTGGAATTTCGTAACTAGACCCCCCCCTTCTCTACCTCTTAAATCTCGGGACGAGATTTCTTGTAGTGGAGGAGAATTGTGACGCCCGGATAATCAAACTACAGTAACCTCCGCTAATGATGCCACGTCACCATGATTACTGTTGCTAATCTCGCGTCAGTTCGAAACCCAGTTCAAATTTAAAAAAATAATAATAAAGCCAAACAATAAAAGTTTCCAAAACATTAAAACTAAAATGCTCTAGACGTGCCAAATAATGCATAGGTAATTATGGTTAAGAAACCCCATTTTTATAAAATGTTTAAATACCCTTAGATGAATAATACAATAGTAAAAACCAATATATAAATACTATTACAATTAACAAAATACTAAACTAAAATGCTTTGGGGCAAAACCTTTTGTTGTAGTGGGTTTTAATGTATTACTAAATTGGGGGGGGGGATCATTCCAATATTAGATAAAAACTAAATGAAAAAGAAACTAGAAATAAAACAGAAAAAGGGAAAAAGAAAACTAACAAAAGAAAAAAAGGAAATGAGAAGGCCCCCCAGCTCCCCATGGGCCTCGACCCATCCCACACGGCCCCAACCGGCCCACCCCGCCTCCCTTATCCCCCCCCCACGACCGAAACCCTAGAGCCCGCTACCCCCCACTCGCTCCCACTTCTCCCCCCCACGTCGTTCTCTCCTTCCCCCCGATCCCGATCTGGATCGGGAAGGGAGGAACGAACAAGACCGACGCTGCTGCCCGGTGCGTTCCTCCTCCACCTCGCCGAGCGCCGCCCCATCCCCGTCGCCACGCCGGACGCCCCGACCTCGCCGACGGACGCCATTCGCCGGAGCCACTCCACGTCGCCTCGCCTCCTCATCGGCTCCGTCGAGCCTCGCCGGACCTCCTCATCCTCTCCGTCGTCGGACCACCCCAACCTTCCCCGAGCCTGCTGCCCTGTGCCCTACATTCCCCTCATGAGCGCCTTCCCTCCTCTCCGCTCGGTTCCATCGTAGGGCCCCGTCCCTGCCTACACGCCGTCCGCGCCGCCCACATCTCCCTACGACAGCTCCGTCGCTGCTCCCCGACGCGCTCTGGCCAGGCTTCGGCTCGCGAGCGTGGCCTCGTCACCGCTAGCTGCTGCCGCTAGCCCCGCCGGCGCTCACCGCCTGCACCCCCACGCACACCCGTGCCGCCTCCCGCTCGTCACTACAGCCGCCGCCCGCACTGTCCTCCCCAAGCCGCCTAACGCTGACTGCGGCCCGGCCGCGCCCGTGCCGGCCGCGCGCTCGGCCCTGTTATAGAGGCGCCTCGCTACCGGGCGGGCCACGGTTCGCCCGCAGCCGCGCCCAGCGCCCAGTGCCCGCTAAGGCCCCCCAGGGGCCAGTGACAGGTGGGGACCAGCCCCTGGGATGTTTAAAAAAATTGTTAAGATAAATAAATTAGTAATTAATTAATTAGTTAATTAAGTCAATTAATCATGTTTAACTAATCTAATTAAAACGAATTACCCTAATCATTTAGTTAAGTTAATTAACCACGTTTAACTAACCTGAGCTAATGACAGACAGGTCCCACCCGATAGGTTGACCCGGTCAACGGTCAGGGTTGACCGCTGACGTCATGCTGACATCATAAATGCATTTTTAGAATTTAATTAATTCTAGAAAATGTTTAAATCTTTAAAATTGATATAAAATAAACCGTAGCTCGGATGGAAAAACTTTGTACATGAAAGTTGCTCAGAACGACGAGACGAATTCGGTAACACCCTCCGTTCGTCTGCCACACACTCCTAGCATAGCGAACATGGAACTTTTCTCCTCCAGTTCGTTTGTCCGAAAATGCTAAACCTGGGGGAAACATTCCCGGATGTTATCCCCCTTCGCCGGTAACGTGTAGCACCGCGTTAGAACACGTCGAGCTCTGCCTGTTGTCCTGTTATGCTCTTGCTTGCTATGTATTTACTGTTTCTTCCCCCCTCTTCTCTCCGTTAGACCCCGAGACTGCCGCTGATGCCGCTGTGATCAACTACGTCACCGACGACCCTCCTTCTTGCCAGAGCAACCAGGCAAGCCCCCTCCCTTGACCACCAGATATCGCCTACTCTCCTCTATACTGCTTGCATTAGAGTAGTGTAGCATGTTACTGCTTTCGTTATTCCTATCCTGATGCATAGCCTGTCCTTGCTACTACTGTTGTTACCTTTACCTGCTATCCTACTGCTTAGTATAGGATGCTAGTGTTCCATCAGTAGCCCTACACTCTTGTCCGTCTGCCATGCTATACTACTAGGCCGTGATCACTTCGAGAGGTGATCACGGGCATATACTATATACTTTACCCTGTTACATTACCTGTGATACTGTTCGGAGATGGGGGCTGAAGGGGCAGGTGGTTCCACCCAGGTAGTGGTGGGCCTGGGTTCCCGACGGCCCCCGACTGTTACTTTGTGGCGGAGCGACAGGGCAGGTTGAGACAACCTGGGAGAGAGGTGGCCTGCCCTGGTCGGCGTTCGCGGATACTTAACACGCTTAACGAGATCTGGGTATTTGATCTGAGTCTGGCCATTTGGTCTATACGCACTAACCATCTACGCGGGAGTAGTTATGGGTATCCCGGCGTCGTGGTATCAGCCGAAGCCTTCGTGACGTCAGCGACTGAGTGGCGCGCGCCGGATTGGACTGGAGCGCCACTAGGCTAGGTCTGCTTCTGGCCGCGTTCGCAACGTGTAGGTGTGCTCAGGGCGATGGGCCCAGACCCCTGCGCGCTTAGGTTTAGACCGGCGTGCTGACCTCTCTATTGTGCTTAGGTGGGGCTGCGACGTGTTGATCTTCCGCGGCCGGGCATGACCCAGAAAAGTGTGTCCGGCCAAATGGGATCAAGCGTGTTGGGTTATGTGGTGCACCCCTGCAGGGAAGTTTATCTATTCGAATAGCCGTGTCCCTCGGTAAAAGGACGACCCAGAGTTGTACCTTGACCTTATGACAACTAGAACCGGATACTTAATAATACACACCCTTCCACGTGCCAGATACAACCCGGTGATCGCTCTCTAACAGGGCATCGAGGAGGGGATCGCCGGGTAGGATTATGCTATGCGATGCTACTTGGAGGACTTCAGTCTACTCTCTTCTATATGCTGCAAGACGGAGGCTGCCAGAAGCGTAGTCTTCGATAAGACTAGCTATCCCCCTCTTATTCTGGCATTTTGCAGTTCAGTCCACTGATATGGCCCTTTACACATATATCCATGCATATGTAGTGTAGTTCCTTGCTTGCGAGTACTTTGGATGAGTACTCACGGTTGCATTGTTTCCCCTTTTCCCCCATACCTCTATTCGATTGCTGCGACCAGACGATGGAGCCCAAGATCCAGACGCCACCGTCGACGACGACTCCTACTACACTAGAGGAGCCTACTACTACGTGCAGCCCGCTGACGACGACCAGGAGTAGTCTAGGAGGATCACAGGCAGGAGGCCTGCGCCTCTTTCGATTGTATCCCAGTTTGTGCTAGCCATCTTATGGCAACTTGTTTAACTTATGTCTGTACTCAGATATTGTTGCTTCTGCTGACTCGTCTATGATCGAGCACTTGTATTCGAGCCCTCGAGGCCCCTGGCTTGTATTATGATGCTTGTATGACTTATTTTATTTGTAGAGTTGTGTTGTGATATCTTCCCGTGAGTCCCTGATCTTGATCGTACACATTTGCGTGCATGATTAGTGTATGATTGAATCGGGGGCGTCACAGGTGTGGTAGCACATGATATTCTTACATACAGGAGAATATGATGTCCTCCTTCATCTTAGATGCTACAGTGATACGAGCTTCGAGGTCATTGGATATGGGATCAAAGGGCATCTAAATAGTTTTTGTACAAATTGTGTGCAATTCTCAAACTCATCAAGGTTTCCTGCAAAAATATTAAGACACATCATGTGAGCTGCTATATCTCAGATCTACAAGCTCCAAGCAACTCGTATCGGCATATAGCATCTAAGGTATGGGGGCACATGATATTCTCCTGGGGAGGAGGGATGGGGGGTGCACAACCAATCGGTGGTTGGGAGGGTGGGGACCAATATAATCTAAACAACCCTAAACAGAGCTCCACAATTTTATATAAGGTCGAGGGGTTGACCCCCGACAATCATAGCTCCACCTAAACACAACATTTGCATGTACTGTAGTACTAGACTTAATATTCATGTTTCAGTTTCATGTTCATTTTAAATATTGAACTGAGGACCATGGATGTCTTACATTTTACTCCCTCGTTCCTAAATATTAGTCTTTTTAGAGGCTTCAAATGGACTGGCACATACAGATGTATATAGACATATTTTAGAGTCTAGATTCACTCATTTTGCTCCGTATGTAGTCACTTGTTGAACTCTCTAAAAGACTAATAGTTAGGAATAGAAGGAGTATTTTTGAATTCGTGTCATACATGCATGGTTTGGAAAAATAGATGCACTATACTTATTGGATTGTTGTTGTGTTCGTGCGTGTGTGTCTCTGTGTGTGTGTGTGGTCATATGCTTGATACATACAAAGTTTTCTCACCTCCATATTGTTCATCTTTTAAATTTGAATTTGCATTGGAAAACTTACTAGGGATACCATGAAATGTGAAATCCACGTTCAGATCACTATATCACAAACTCACTCTAATTCAACAACTCATCATAAATCAATTACCACGTTGAGATTAGTATTTGCAAGGAAAATACGGGTATTGTAATACACATAGATTCGTTCGGCAATTTAAAAGGTTCATTTCGTATTCTCGAATGGTAGGATCCAATGGCGTACCAGCCAGACCTTGGCTTGTGTTGATCCTAAAAAAACGGGCTCGTGTCCTTCGATGGCGTGCGTGGTACGCACAGGAAACCCCAACCAGTCGAGCCTCAGCGTTTCAAGTCGAAATATCTGGCGGCCAGAATTCCAGCCCTAGGAAATTCCCCTCATGTCCCCGGTCCATAATGACTAGTACCTATGAACAACGGAGGGATGCTTTAGTAACTAGACAACGTTACCTACCGTGCTGAGCACGGTTCAATTCCGTCGGTCGCCGCTCGTCAAGGTCACCCGTCAACTGCATTGCCTAGTACTACTACTACTACTACACCAGGATGAGCACAGAATTGAGCCCGTTTGTTCATTCCTAGTACTTGAGGGATTATCCTTTTACTCTGCATATATAACTTATCTCAAGTCTAACTAAGCAAAATGTTTGAGCAAAATCCTTTCTTAAGAAATACAACAGGACAGATGTACGGCTTGAAAATTTATTGCATGATGCAGGTTATGATATTGTTTCGAATCCTGGATCTTAAATTTCAGAAAATCCAAAAGTGAGCATAAATTCTTGAAACTAAGCATGGTCACGTGATATGGCACAAATAATACTTCGTAAGTTTTTTCTTCAATTTGAGACAACCTGCTTATGACAAGTTGCACAAATGAAGAGCCAAGGTATTTTGGAACAAAGACCTGTCACGTTAAGGCGAACGCTTTCACTATTGAAACCGTGGGCGTTTACGTGCCGCCACGAGTCCCCGCTTCTCATCGGCAGGTGCCGTCCGAGCAAGCGTGTGAGTCGACGGGAGGCATGCAAGCAGACCGCTGTGCCGGCTGTCAGGGAGGTGTGCGAGCAGACCGTTGTGCAGGCTCACCGGGAGGCAAGCCCTTTGACCAGGCTCCGCCGCCCACCGTCATCCCAACTGCTCCCACTTTTAATGTCGCCAGTGCCGCGGTTTAAAATCAACCCCGCACTACCCAGTATCGCTACAATCCTATCTCTTCCTCTCTGATTCTCCAGTCGTCTACCTCCAACTAGCCTGACCTAAACGTACGCCATGCCGCATCACGATGGTCTGCCCATAGTGTTCCAGTTTCCTGAGGAAGACACCCAGCCGGAGTCTCAAGAACATAAGGCCCTTTGGGACGAGCTTGAACTGGCCTTGCGGGAAGACGCCGTGCCTGTCCCCGCTCCCGTTCCGGCTCCCTTCGCCCCAACTGCGCCAACGCGCATCCCCGTGGCATTGATGGGCTGGGAGCCGCACATTGTCACCAAGCTTGATCCCACAGGGTTCCACGAGGTCCCCGCCGACTTTCACGCGCCCGTGCACCTGCCAGCTCATGCGCCTGTGTGTGCACTAACACACATGCCCGTGCCGGTACCCGTGCAACTGCTAGCGCATGCGCCTGCGCGTGCACTGACGTGCGCGCCCGTGCCGGTGCCCGTGCACACGAATGTCTCCGCCGCGCCGTTGACAGCGCGTGTTCCCGCGCAGGTGCCAGTGCCCCCATCAGCGGCATGGAGGGCCGCCGTCGACCGCTTCCTTGCACCAATGCCAGTCACCTCCTCCCGCCAGTTGACTCACTCCGAAGTCCAGAACATTTTGGCCTTCCTTGAAGCTAGGCCAATGTCCAGGAGTACGCCAACAACGACGCAAGACGCCGCCGTCGCCGTCGGTCAGTGGCCCGACGACACACGGAGCACGGCAGAGGAGCCGCTTCCCACAGCGAGACGCCCCCGCTGCCGCCGCGTAATCTAAATTTTCCATGAAAAACGTTCGGATTGCCATGCTTAAAATCCAAATGTTTATCATTTCCGTTTATTTTATATCGATCGTCGCATAATTTAAACTCGGAGTCTTACTGAACGAAATGTATGGTTTGATCGATTGAATGTTCTGCTAGAGCTGTATCAAATTAAATATAAAACTTCATCAAGCCACATGTATTCCTTGTCATCCAACGACCTAGACTGCTTCAATGTCGAGCGCTCAACACGTTTAGCATGCAGTTAATTTCATGCCAAAAATAGTGCTAATCACATGACAACACGCAAATAATATCCTAGTAGTTAATATCCGCATGCACTTAATATACTTCCAAATTAACGTGCATTGCACATACACACTGACTAGTGCTGCTAGTACGTGAAGCTGGTGCCGTGACTTGTGAACGCGTCCAGATATGGTCAACGGCAACATCGCCCGCGAGTTCTTCCTGTTTGCCCGTGCATCTAAAGGCAGAAGGGGAGGAGAGAGAGAGCACACATGGAACCCACCAGTAAGTGAAGGCGAATAGTACTAAAAATAATATTACATGTTATCCATTAATTAGGCTGTGGTAATATAAAAACATTATGTGAACAAAGGGGGTACAACAAACATTGTTATTCTATGTATGTTGCCTATTGACGTGCGACTTGAAGGCCCGGTCGCATGTTCGATCCTCGTCCTTTATTTTTTTTAATTTGTATATGGGTCCAAATTTGTTTCATGACATGTGGGCCCCTCGGTGTGTAGTTTGTAGCACTTTAATTTGTGGGTCGAAATTTGTTCCATTCCAAGTGGACTACCAGTGTGTAGTTTTGTAGCTTATTTATAATAATTAAAGAGAACAACATATTTTTTTCAATAATACCATGGTGCGACGTTGAAGGCGAGAAAGGACGTGCGAGAGAGCGATGACCGAGCCAGAGGGAAATCAACTAGGGGAGTTGCCTGGGTTGCAATGGTGTTTGGAGTAGTTGTGGGCCGAATGCTATGAAAATATAATCTAAACCGACCGGAATAAATGCCTACACAAATTAATCCAAGGTTGGAGTGCCCCTCGCAATGTAAATAGCTCCGGCTTTGCGAGGGATGGAGAGGTAGTAGCTTCAACGCGTGGAATATACGGTGTGAGAAAGCGAGGTCAATCGAGAGACATATAGATAGAGAGATAAAGTGAGCTTGGTCCGACATTCATTGAACACATATATATGCTCTGGAGAGATGTTGTCCGATTGAGATTTTTGGCAAGGGTGAGGGCTGTAAGATAGAGCTTGAGAGATGATCCATTCACAGACGTGTAGATATATTTTGTGCGTGGGAGGAAGCAAGGTCAACCGATCACATGGGGTCGCCGTGCGATCGAAAGAGTGAGACGGGTTGGAGAGAGTGACCTAGATAGACGATGTGCGTGAGAGAGTATACAATGTGAATAGGTCGAATTGGGCTCAAACATTGTGATATATCATTTTTGTCCGAGAAAGAGCGAGGTCAGTCGAGACATACTTAGAGAGAGAGAGAGAGAGAGAGAGAGATTGAGTGAGCGTGGCCCAACATGAGGCCGAAAGAGTGGCGGCGGCTTGGATGGACTGACCTAGATAGACAATCTGCGTGAGAGAGTATAGAGTGTGTCAATCGAGTCCCGAATAGGGAGATATATCATTTGTGTGTGAAATAAAACGAGGTTAAACGAGACTCAGATAAAGAGAGCGAGATTGAGCGAGTGTGGCCGTCGTGCGGAAGAAAGAGTGAGACAGTCTCGAGGGAGTGACCTAGATATACAACGTGCGTGCGTGCGTGCGCACGAGAGGTTGGGGGGGCTAGATAGGCAATGCATGTATTTAGCGCGAGAGGGTGAGAGGGAGAGGGGAGAGAGAGAGAGAGAGAGAGCTCGGCATGGGGTGCAATGGCGGGTGTGTGAGGTAAATACATTTGATAACAGAGTGGAAAAAAGGGGTTGTGTAGTTGAGAGGCTTAGAGATTGAAACATGGAGAGAAAGAATGAACGTGTGTTGGAAACGGATAGCTTCCTAAGGTGGTTAGGAGAGGAAGATTGACCGATACAGGAAGTATGTAGCGTTTGTGCGGGGGGGGGGGGGGCTAAAAACAACATTTGAATGTACATAGTAAGAGACTTAATATCGATGTTTCAATTCGGTGTACATTGTAAGATTTGAACCGAGAACCAGGCATACGGGTAATTATTTCGAATTCGTGCCATATAAGTTTTGAAAAGTTGACATTGACTCAGTTTGTTGTGCTATTTTGTAGGTCATATGTTTGAATCCATCCAAAAGTTTTCTCCTACCATGGTGTTCATCATATACATATGAATTTGTATTAAAAAAGTAGCGTGGATACAGTGAAATGCGAAATCCACATTAGAATTGGAGATCGCCACGTGACACACACTCTAATTCAAATAACTAACTACGTGACACACACTCTAATTCAAATAACTAATTATGTGACACACACTCTAATCCACGTTAGCGTGGGTACCGTTTCGATTTTTTTTTCAAATAACTCCTCATTAGTTAATTTATAGTACTCCCACTGTTCACTTCTATAAGACCTTGAAGACATTTCAGACAATGTGCAAAACAGTTCATTTTAAGTTGTCTGAAACGACTTATAAAAGTGAACGGATGGAGTATCTCGTTTCGAATGACTAATTATTGCAAGGAAAACACGGGCATGGTAATACACACAGATTCATTTGCAAATGAAAGAAGATTCGTTTGCATTCTCTAATGTAGGCGCACCAGGCAGAACAGGGTCGTGTCGGG
Organism: Aegilops umbellulata; assembly: GCA_032464435.1. Taxonomy (NCBI): domain Eukaryota; kingdom Viridiplantae; phylum Streptophyta; class Magnoliopsida; order Poales; family Poaceae; genus Aegilops; species Aegilops umbellulata. Next base: position 297,933,067 of record CP136060.1, read on the forward strand.
TGGACGCTGCTTCGGTGCCTTAAAGGCAACTGCCTTTGGGTCACTGACATGTGGGCCAGCCACCTATTGGGCCCACATGTCATGGACACAAAGGCAGGTGCCTTAAGGCACCGAAGCATAGTCCTGTCGGGGTGGTCGCGTGTGTCGGTTGGACGCGTAGCACCCACCCACCCACCCCCCTCCCCCCAAAAAAAGGATGACAACAATATAAGTTCGCGCTTCCACGTTTTGGATTAAAATATCTGGCGGCCCCAATTCTAGCCCTGCAAAATCTCTCTTCTCCACCGTCCCCTTCCGCGCCCAGATTGCTCAAATCCCTAATTCGCTGCCAAAGCTCGAATCGCCCCTCGTCTCGTCTCTTTCCCCACCGTTCCCCACCTCTGTGCCGGACGACGACGATGAAGACAACGGTCGCGCTTCACGACCGCATCGGGTGGTCCACTGACAACGTCGGCCGCCGCAACCGACGTGCCTCACAGACACCGAGTTCCACCGCATCAGGTGCGCTTCACCGACGCCGTCTCCCAGCTCATCAGGGCTACTTCACCGAGCACATCGTCGCACCTCCGCCCCCCGAGGGTGTTAGGGCTTCACCAACGGTCTCTTCCACCCATCGTAGCGCTCCGCTGCCACTCAAGATCTGCATCCGTGCGCGGCCAGTAAACGCCAGTGCATCACCCTCAACGGCTCTGAAGTGACCCGCACTCTAGCTAGGCGAGCATGCCCAAACGCCGGCCCTAACTAGGTATCCACACATCACTCCCTTGTGCACTGTTCCGACGATGTTTGGATATCCTTTCACTGCTCTCTTAGCTTACACGCATATGCAACTCTGACTTTAACTCTTATTTCTTCTGGAGATATCATCTGAAACAAGCAAATCCATATTTTAGCGAAGCTTGACGGCGCTACGGGATCTGGTACACATCCTGCACACCCGTATAACCTTGTAAGTATCTGTCCTCCGCTACAACATCAAGGTCGATTCCTCTTATTTGATCAACCATTCGCCGGGTCAAAAATGCAGAGGGGGATGCAAGGAGCACAAGGCCTGCACATCCAAGCAAGTGGTAACATGGACTTGTACATGGAACATCCCAAGCGCAAGCAGAGCTGTAGTGAGCCTGTACAACGAGCTAGCGTAAGTCCCTGCACTTCATTTAATTCGTACTGGCATTCGTGCATGATTTGTGTCCAGTGGCTGATCCACGAATTCAAGTTACCAGGGGCGAACATTTAACTTAAAAAATACAAAGGCACTTGCACTCCCGAAATCAACATAACTTGAGAAATGTGAATCTACATGCACTTTGAAAACCAGCTAATGATCCAAAGTAGTTCAGATTATAAACACTAAATGATGCAAGCATGAAAAAACACAAAATGCAACATGGTGTACAAGGACTACAAACGTGGTCTATACCTGCTTGAATTATTCGTTCTCTGGCTGAAAATATCGAAGTGTAATTGCACGTATAACCAGTGTGCAAACTGCATATCAATATATCTATCCTGCACAAGTATGCCAATAGTTTCAAACAACAGATTAGAAAAGTATTTATGCTATGTTGTCATGATACGGGGACTTTCTGGTAGATGGCCTCGACGTTTCGTCAAGCTATGAAAATGCACTATAATTTGCTTGTCATCAATGCCTGCAAATCTTTTCTCTCTCAACATAGTAGATCATCATTAGACACTAAATCCTTCAATGAGCATGCAAAATGCTTGCATTAGATCCCTCATTAGACACTATATGTTCATCACCAGGAGCATGTAAAATGTTTGCGTCAAATCCTTCATTAGCAGTCTATTCATTAGACACTTCAGGCTCAAGAACAACATGAGCTTGTATGTTTGCACCAGAAACTTGATTAGATACATCAGATTCAGTTAGTTCAGTATTGATTGGGGGAGTTATAAAATAAGTAGAAATTGGTTTCATTTTCTCATAGATCCCCTACATACAAGCAGTTTTACAACACCGTCAGGTTTAACTATTGGCCAGAAATTGAAGAGTTGAATTAGATATAATCAGGGATGTGATGTACCTGCTCGTTGCGCATGCTACTCTTGCAAGCTGCGACTGTCCATTTGCGCAAGCTCGATGTCATGCCCGTGCTGCCGCCGCTGCCTCCCACGCAGGCTACACCCAGGGTTGGATCTTCATCTTCTTGTCCTTTTGTTCGCTTGAAGCCTGGCGACCTCCCTCCAACGAGGGCGCGAGGAAGTGTTGTGTCGGTCTGTCCAGCGGTGGCTAGGTTAGGAGCGAACCAGACTGGAGGCTGGAGCGAATGAATTGGGATTTTTCCTGCTGTCGATCGATATGGGAGGCGCTTGTTTGGGTCACGAGCCTGCTATAGGGCCTGCCTTGCACTTATGTTATTGGCCCATCCAAATTGAAACATTTTTCTTCATTTTTTACATTGCCTGCTCGTGCGTTGGGACGAACAAAACTAGCGTGGGCCAACCTGGACGACTCAAACTAGGTGCACACTTTCCAGCCACCTGAGGCGGCCGCCCATACCAGCCCCTATGGTGGTGTTGCCCCTTTTTGCGTGTATTTTTGGATAGTGAAAAATATTCTAGTTGCGCTTTTGATTTACCCACAGAATGGTTGAATTGCTTGTTTCTATGAACTGAGCTCGCCAATAATGTGAAGGATGCCAGTCTTTTCATCCTATTGTAGATTGCTTAGATCTCGATATGCCAAAAGTAATCACATGAAATATACAGTAAAAGCCAGTGTGATGTGTTTGGCTACAACTAGTCTGACTACACGTCCTCATATAACATATCAAGGATGCACCATCTTACCAGATTAACCATTCGACTTACGCATGCAGTGTGGGAAGAAAGAAGTATTGGGACTGCGTATCCAAGCAATTGATGCCATGGACTCCTTCGTACAACCTTGTAAGCGAAAAAGAAGTTGCAGTGTGCCTGTAAAAAGAACTAGCATAAGTTCAGTTACCTGCTTCTCGGAATTTTAGTTAGCCACTTATTGCAAAATTGTTCAATTACGTTGCTTGGCTTAATTTAGTTTGCTACTGATTACATGATGGCACAGCCTGTTAATCATATTGTAGACTGCGCCTATCTATGTGTTTGATACTTACTGTTAAGAATGACCTGTTTGCCTTAACTTAAATATCTACTTGTTTGTTTAACTGCTTTACTGCTGCAACTGCGGGTATGATGTTAATAACTTCTTTTCAGCATCCAATTGAAACTCTTTAATTCCTTGTTTGTTTAACTGGTTTGCTGTTATAACTTCCAGTTGAGCTGTTTTGCTAACTTCAACTTTTCTGAATCCAATCGGAACTTTAATGGAAAAACAGGTTAGCCCAAGATCAAAGAGCGAGGTCCCCATGGACATTGCATCATCCCACAGCAGTGGCACCGGCCCAATCGTGCATTATGAATTGCCAACTGCCGATGCTCTAGAGGCTAAACTAGTGGTAGAAAGAGATTCTGCTTCTGCACTTAGAGATGAAGTTGACATGTTGAGGAAGCAAACAACACAATCACAAGCAGTACTCAAGACAACCATTAAATATTTGGTGGATTTCAAAATGAAGCAAGCTGAGACTGACCAGATTGTTAAGGTCCTGAAGGAAAAAAGGAAATTCAATTCCTACTTGGTAAATCATAGGTGAAATGTTCTTTCCATAGTTGAATAACCTTTGTGTTGTCTGTTCATGTAATCAATCAAACCATTTGTTTTAGAGATCATGTAATAATTGTTTTTTTGTTTTTTGGTTTGTAATTTTATTTGAGCACAAGTCTGTATTAATTGATAAGACTCGGAGACATTTCATTTGGATTGTTGTGCCAGACCTACAAATATGCCAATCGGGTTGAATGTGCATTCAGCAATAGTAGTAGTATAGATGGACCATAAGTGGCACGCATCAGAAAGGACCAAGATGCTGGCTAAAAAAAGGATGCTGTTGTAGCCAAAAAAAGTACAGCGACCTGGCTTATGTATGTTAGTTGATATTATTGATCCATATACTCTATAAGTGTTTATATGTCTGTTAGTTCTGTACATTCTTGGTTGATTGACTCGGTATTTGAACCTTGATACATCGCTTGTGTACATATCTAAATTGGAGTACACATTATGCTGCGTCTGACATTTGAGTTGGACATGAAGTGTTCCAAATATTCGAATTCACCTTAAACTGGATTCTAGTTTCTGAATTTGAGTATCGGCATTTGTAAACCATATTCATATATGAGAGTGGAATACATCTTTGTCGTCCTTTTGAAGATATATAAAAACACATAGAACGATTTATAAAGATTCATATAGGAATACAAAATGGATTCGAATTTAGTTGCCAGGGTATACGTGGATGCTTATTGTCCCAAAATTCAAAAGAAGCAGCAAAATGTCCACTCCAACATCGGTTGCCCGAAGCCAAGTGTTTGGGAGATGGAAATTACTGCCTACCCATTACACGGACAATCCATCGGCCCGATTTCCACTTCTCTAAATAGGGGTAGGTTAGTAACTTCAATTAGACATGACACGATCGCCTCTGAGCCCATTCCGACATAGTGGGCGCCAAACATGGGCAACAAAGCTCACTTGATTCAAGCTCGTCCGAAAGACCTCTGTTTCTCCCTCCATTCCCCATTCATAGACAGCGGGCGGCAAAACAAACTCGACTCGGCCGAAATCGATGTAGGCAAATATTTTCAATAGGGGCAGGTTTGTAACTTCGCTCAGACGTGACACAACTGCCCTACATGTCAGCCCCGTTCATACACCGTGGGTGCCAACCATGGGCGCCAACCACCCTCTCCTCGCCCGAAATCGCTCTGGGCAAATATTGGCGAGATACGAGATTACCGTCCTATCCCCAACCGACGAGACGTCCAAATTTTAAACGGGGGCTAAGTTCGTAACTTTCCCATATTTCAGACAGGTGCGTCCCAAAAACATGGTTCCCTGTACCTCTCCGTCCATTTTCCCATTCATACACCATCCGTGCTAGAACACCCCATCCCCACACCAGCCTCCGTCCGCCACCCCATCCATCGCCGCCGTCCTCCACCACATCCATCGCAGCCATCCTCCACCACGCCGGAGCACCTACCAAGACCGCGTCGTCCACTGCTAGAGATGGATGTTTCTCATCCATGGCGACGGACCAATAGCCTTGCATCGCGTCCTCTCGCTTCATCGGCGCCGTCGTCCTCTTTGCCAGGGCTGCTCACACGACCTTCTCTTCCACCGTAACGGGACTTATCCCCCGATGCACCCGTCTACCGTCGCAGATCTGCTTCAACGCCACCGATAGCCATCGCACCTCCGATGCCTACACGGCGTTGCAAGAGAGGTGGTACTTCATATCTCCTCAACTTTTTGATCTCAACCACAAAATAGATCTTAACTTGGTTACTCTACTTTCTTTTTAGCTCTTAGAATTTAGTTCTTAGTTTGAAGCAAACAATGGATGCTAAATATCATTTCTCCAGTTTGCAGCTTCAAATCTGCCATGGCACAGCCATAATACGGTTTAATTGATCATGATTAGGGTTTAATTGATCATGTTGGTTCCGTGGTGATTTCCTTAATAGAAATCAAAGGGGAAACCCTCTTTTGCTAAAATAATATGCTTAGAGTTTCCCCCTTTTATGATCACTATACGATCAGAATACATGCTTCGTGTCATAATAACACTGCTCCACCCATCAAGCTAAACAAGCTTAGTTGTTCAAATACGAATATGATATTATTAAAACATACTTGTTTAATTGGTCATCTAAATGTTCCTAAATTAGTTTTGAAAATGCATGTTCGCCGCTCGGGTGTGTATCTCTACAGGGTGCCCACGGTGGGCCGGCCCACCCTGGGATTTTGGGTCGTCCCAGGCCCCGATTCCCCTCTGTTCTGCTGCGCGCTTCTGATCTCTACTCGTCCCCAGTCGCCTGCCTCGCCGGCGACTTGCCGTCCCCGGACGGCATGACTCTAGGAGGAGACGCCAGACTAACAGGAGGCCAGGAGCCGCTCACCCAACAGCATCACCGCTGCCCGAGCGCACCGCCGTGCCTACCTTCCCAGTCCGTTCAGGGCTCAGGTGTGCAGCACCCACCAAGCCAACCCGATTTATCCTGAGATACGTCCTCAACACTCAGCAGCCACTCCTCATCACCCACTTTCTAATTGACTCATTACTCATTAGGCAGGACTGTCATTAGGGTTTGTTGTGTGCTCAGTGCTACCTACACTTAATGGTTCATATGTATTTCGGTAATCTTTAGTACCTCTAAAGTTCACATGGTTTTCAAAATTCCGGCCCTCGGAACAGAAACTAGTCATCTTGGATTGTTGGTCGTAGTGAGATTGACCCAGATTACTACTGCAAGCCAGGTTTGTTGACAATTTTACTTGTCTTTCTTACTCATTCGATATAATATCCAATTATTCACGTCGATTAGTTGCAAACAATAAGTGCTAGACAAACTTCTTCATTCAGATTTTGGACGGTCTCTTACAGCAGTTACAATTCTGCATACTTGTCCTAGTAAGCTCAAAAGTAAATCATTAATTCACTACATCTATGCTTGCCTTGTCATATTTGTTGTCAATATTCTTTTAGGGTGGACCACCCTGTTTCTAAGTACTGTAACCGTAGACATGAGTGAATAGTATTTCTCTATGTGATCTCTTCCATCATGTGTGGGTAACGAACACTGCATTGTATAGAAAGAAAGTGTCATTTCTAGCTTTTACATAGGTTCCGATCTTTTACATGGAATACAATCTGCCTACTTGCTTTGTATCGCACTACCAACACTCCACCCTTGAAGCTAAACATTATGCCACTCATAATTGCTTAGTTTATTTGTTCAAATACGAATTTCATATGATTCTAATGTTCCTACTTCAGTTTTGAAATGTGTGCCTGCCTGTTATAGATACATAAGGGGTTTGTATTTCTGTGTGTGGTCTGGTCAGCACGGTTGGGGAGGTGAACTTTGCATATGCAGGGGTTTATAGGGAGACACTCTCCGAGTTGAATCCGCAATGCATTCCATAGATAACCTGACTACTTTTTATGTTTTCATGAATCTCAGATTCTGAACAGCATCATAATAATTATGATCTTGCGCGCATGAAAAGAATAAAGCAGAACAATGCCATGGCTGTCAAACTTGGCATTAAGGGACTGAAATCAAGTCTGGATGCAATGCAATGCAAACGCTCTCCACCTACAGATTCATGCTCAGAATATGATCCTAATAGTGATTCTGAGCTAGAGTGAGACCTAAGTTAATGTAGCTCCCTAGTGGAGGAGTCATAGGAAGATGCGCTATCTTATTCACCCATCAAGGTACTTGCTCTAACTTTCCAAGGTTACATTGCTCGCACATATCTTGTAACTGATGCTTTGCATTGCTTCTACTTTTTTGAACTGCCATTAGCTTAGTTTACACATCGTGTATGTGAATACGCCCTGCCTATCCATTTTCAGTACATATTCCATCTGTCATCATACCATATTTATCCATTCAAATGTTGTTCTTGTGTATCAGACGTTCAAAAGGAAGAGGGCGATTGCTGATCGTGGAGGAGCACAAGCAAAGTATTTGGAAAAGGTAGTGGCACCTGATAAATCAAATAACCCATTAGGTTTAGTTGCAATATCACCTGACCCACAAAATACCCCAACTCTAGCAGACTCTAGCCCTACTACACTGGTCATTTCTGATGCCCCAACTCAGCAGACCCCAACTGCAGCAAATAGTATGATTATGCCAGTTGACATAGCACTAGCTGTACGACGCAAAACCCCCATTCCAGCAAAGAGTACACCAAATCCAGTTGCCAAATCCCTTTTCGAACCAGAGAGAGCCCCAATTGCAGCAAATAGGACCCCTCTTCCATTTGTTCCCAGTTTAGAAGACGAAGCTTATGTTGTTGTCAGGAACATTGTGCGCATCTTTCCTTCATGGAATGATTATACCGCAGACACAGAACAATTTCTAGTCTTCCTCCGAAACTTACAGTAAGTAATGTACTAATGTTATTCATGGTCATTACTGCATATGTTTCTGCTGACAGAAGACACAAGATTTCATTCTTTTAAATAGGCGAGGAGCAAACTGGATTGTGATGACGAGCAAGGGTTGGTTGCACTTTTCAAGCACTCGTTGATGAAGTATCGTTCCTACTTGAGGCAAGCGCACTTCGATGGCAAGCCTCTGAACGAAATTTATGTAAAGTCTTCGGTGCTACTTTTATCCGACGGTGACTGGAATAATCTTGTTACACATTGGTCTCGGCTGCAGCGTAAGGTACTGTCTATGATATCACATCACAATTTGAACTACATTTCTACATTTGCCTTAATGTCTCACTTGTACGTAAACTGTTAGCAGAAGAACATTCGTTCTCAAGGGACCACAAAATCTCGCAACTATACTGCACACTGCATTGCTCTTGTGAGTACCTCTTGCCCTGTATGACCATACTTACTTTCATAGCTGTTTGATTATGTAGCATCACTGCACATGTTAGCCTCGTAATCGTCCATTTGGTGGACATTATAAGATCCGTATGGACTCTTACATAAATTTAGAATCAACCCAATGCTTTTGAAGAGGTTTAGCTCTGCAGTCCTCTTGTAAGGACTGAACGTGGTCTATCACTGTACTTACATTAACAGCTACTCCCTCTGTCCCATAATATAAGAATGTTTTGTATAGTACACCAGTGTTCAAAATACTCTTGTATTATGGGAAGAGGGATTGGTTCATTGTGTAGCATTCTGCATCTTATCTCCCTCGCTCACCATTTACTAAAAAAGATCAGATCTATATTTAATCTTACCAACAAGTAGAATACACAGACAATACTAGTGCAGAAGTGTAGCCCATTGCTCTTGTCAGTACATTTTGTCCTGTAACGCTTGTACTTCCAGGGATTGGTAGTTGATTATGTAGCATCAATCTGCATCTTATCTTCATTATCCTCTACCCCTTCCAGTATTATCATATCTATAATTACTCTCTACAAAATGTAGAGTACAGGCAATGCTTATGAAGAAGATTATGTGCTGAAATTCTTGAGTTATCCTTCCCTTGACATGGAGAAGGGCATTATAAAGCCGGTGTTAACTGTTAATGTAAGTCAGTCCTTCTAAAGCCTTTATCCTCAAGTGCTGTTTAATTTGCTCATACTCCTTATCATTTACTGTTGTTTAGTTTGATGTTTCTACCAAAATGCATGTTCGTAAGAACCGTAAGTTCGAAGTTTTACATGTAAAACCAAATTCCTTATTCATACCATGCACATTACTTAATACTCCCTATATGTATGCTTGTTTTTGTGGATCTATAATCGAGTGTGTGGTGAAGCAGCCCACGTTTGCACCTTGTCATCTCCTGTTTTATCTTACTAATGTGGCTGATGATATAAACAACATGCCATCCACATTATCCAAAATAGATACAATGATTTTCTTTTCCCTTCATCTATGCTTGTTATGTTGACATGGTAATCCAGTAGTGTGGTGAAGCTCCCCGCATTATGAACAATGCCAAATTATGCTATTGATATTTTGAACTTACTCTTTATTCTCTAATTTGAAATTGGATAGAATTGACAGAACAGTTATCATCTTTGTTTATACACGTGCAAAACCTGTCATCTCTCTGCTTTGTTTTAGGGTGATATGCCTGATGGAATGCACAAGTCTGCTAAAGGCTGTGATACAAACCCAACATATATTGCAGCAAAGAAGGTAAAACATCTTGAAGATAGCGAGACAACCCCAAAGTCTTATCTTAATGCAGTGTTCAAGTTAGTTGAGACTAACAGTCAGACAAGCTCATAGAATTCGTTGTCTGAATCAGTTCGACTTCTTCAGTCCCAAGTTCTAGCAGAAAGGCATTCTGCAACTCAACTTCAACTTGAAGTCCTATCTCTAAGAAAGATTGAGGAGAACACCAATGAGAACCTCATCGCTAAATAGCTACACCTGGAAGCTATAACCGACATGCTAGGCCAGTTTCACAGCCTTGCTCAGCAGCTTGCGCAGCAGTTCCCCCGCAAGGCTAACCTTTCTGGAACTGTCTTGGAAGTGGTCTCGGTTCAGTATTATTTTGTTACGTTGCAATAGTGCCCAGTTTTTGTAATCTGCTTCTTCGTTGCACTTTATGATCACTGGTGGCGAACTTCGATGCCCAGTGGATGTAATATACCTTAAATCATTTATTGTATAATAGTGTAGGTTTATTCTTAGTTACTATGCCGTAACTTCTTTATTGTATAGAGTAGGTTTGTTCTTAATTCCTACTAGTTACTGCCATCATTCGCTATCTGAAAAAAAAATCAGATGTAGTCGACCGGACCGAAACATTCGACTCTAACGGACCAGGTTTTTAGCGGGCCACAATTAGGCCGGCCTGCGTCTTTCTTGGGCCCGAATGATTGGGGCCTTCACACATTGCACCAGGCCCAAACTTACACCGGACTATATTTTAGTTGGGCCTTTTGTCGACCCAGCGCTTAGTTTGGCCCAGGTAGCGTTCGGCCATTAACAGGCTGAATATTGTACTGGCCTGTTACGGCCGAGATGAAACCACGGGCCTTTAGCAGGCCAAAACGCATGGTGGGCCTCAATTTTCACTAGTCGTCGACGGGCCTTCAGTAGGCCGAAATGTAGACCGGGCCGTTTTGGGCCCAGTTAGCTCACGAGCCGTTACCAGACCGAAACATATCTCGGGCCTTAGTTGGCCCACTGATATCATGGGCCTTTAAGTGGCCGAAAGCTTAGCACAGGCATCAACGGGCCGAATTACGCGACAGGCCTTTAACAGGCCCAAAGTCACATTGGGCTTAATTGTTGCCACCTTTAGCACGGGCCGTTAGTGGGCTCGATGTCCCGTCGGACCATATATTTCCCATGGGTAGCACGGGCCATTCCCAGGACGAAAGTCACACCGGGTTGAAATGGGCCCATGTCTACATCAGGCCTCTAACAGGCCGAAAGTCAGTGGGTTGTAGTTGGGCCCAAATATTCGGCGAACATTTAACGGGCCAGATCTGGCTTCAGGATGCAAATGGGCCCAAATATTGGGCGAACAATTAACGGGCCAGATCTGGCTTCCGGTCGTAAATGGGCCCAAATATTGGGCGAACAATTAACGGGCCAGATCTGGATTCGGGCCGTAAATGGGCCTTTATTAAGCAGGCCGATATTGGGCTGGCCCACTAGTACCTGATTAAGTTCTATGGGCCTTTGACTGGGCCGGCCTTTTTAAACTATATGGGCCTCTGCTGGGCCCAGCCACATGTCGACGTATCATAGGCATGTCTCCTCCAATGGACGGGCGACATCTGGCCCACTGACGAGCTGACAGGTGTTCCCTTCGGCCCATCAGAATTTTACACGTGGAAATTTCCCATTTGTCAGGGCTGTTAATGGGTTATCGGATCCAAAATCCAACCCGATAGCTTAACGGTGTTCCGTTACGGTGAATGCCACGTGTCGGTCACCCTTGACGAAAGCACTTCTGTGACGCGCGATTTATCGTCATGGAAGTGGACACTTCCATGATGATAATTTTGGTAATGTCATGGAACACTACTACGACAGCACAGGTATGACTATCTTGATTCTGTCATAAATTTGTCATGGATGTACATGCATGACAAAAAATGTGACCTACTGTGACAAACACGTATCATCACAGAAGTGTATTTTTTTGTAGTGCATGGAGGAGGAAGCACAAAGGAGAGAACCGCTCCCCCTCTCTCTTGGTGGCACCGGAGTGCCATTGGGGGAACCATCGCCGCGGTTATCATCTTCATCAACATCACCATCCTCATCTCTTTTACGCGGTCCACTCTCCCGCACCCCGCTGTAATCCCCTACTTGAACTATTGGGGAACATAGTAATTCAAAAAAATTCCTACGATTACGCAAGATCTATCTAGGAGATGCATAGCAACAAGAGGGAGCGTGTGTCCACGTACCCTCGTAGACCAAAAGCGCAAGTGTTATGTAACGTGGTTGATGTAGTCAAACGTCTTCACGAGCCAACCGATCCAAGTACCGAACGTACGACACATCCGTGTTCAGCACACGTTCAGCACGATGACGTCCCTCGAGCTCTTGATCCAGTAGAGGGTCAAGGGAGAGTTCCGTAAGCACGACAGCGTGGCGACGGTGTTGGTGATGTGATCCGCACAGGGCTTCGCCTAAGAACTATGACAATATGACCGGGGTGGTAAACTGCGGAGGGGGCACTGCACACGGCAAAGGAACAACTGGTGTGCCTTTGGGGTGCCCCCTGCCCACGTATATAAAGGAGGGGAGGAGGAGGTGGCCGGCCCAAAGGGGGCGCGTCAAGGGGGGAGTCCTACTTGGACTCCCAGTCCAAGTAGGATTCGGCCCCCTCCTTCCTTCCTACGGAGAGGGGAAAGGGGAAAGGGAAAAGGGGGAGATGGAGAAGGAAAGGGGGGACGTGCCCCCTACCCCTTGTCTAATCAGTTTGGGCTTGGGGTCGGTGGTGGGGGGGCGCCACCTCCTGTGGCAGCCTCCCTCTCTCCACTATGGCCCAATAGGCCCATCAACTTTCCCGGGGGGGGGGGGTCCGGTAACCTCCGGGTACTCTGAAAAATCCCCGATCTTCTTCGAAACCATTCCGGTGTCCATATATAACCTTCCAATATATAAATCTTTACCTCTCGACCATTTCGAGACTCCTCATCATATCCGTGATCTCATCTCGGAATCTGAACAATCTTCGGTCACCAAAACACATAACTCGTAATACAAATCGTCATCGAAAGTTAAGCGTGCGGACCCTACGGGTTCGAAAACTATGTAGACATGACTGAGACACATCTCCGATCAATAACCAATAGCGGAACCTGGATGCTCATATTGGTTCCTACATATTCTACGAAGTTCTTTATCGATCAAACTGCAATGACAATATACGTCATTCCCTTTGTCCTCGGTACCTTACTTGCCCGAGATTCGATCGTCGGTATCCTCATACCTAGTTAAATCTCATTATCGGCAAGTTGCTTTACTCGTTCCATAATGCATCATCCCACAACTAACTCATTAGTCACATTGCTTGTAAGGCTTATCATGATGTGCATTACCCAGAGGGCCTAGAGATATCTCACCGATACTTTGAGTGACAAATCCTAATCTCGATCTACGGCAACCCAACAAACACCTTCGGAGACACCTGCATAGCATCTTTATAATCACCCAGTTACGTTGTGACGTTTGATAGCACACAAGGTGTTCCTTCGGTATTCGGGAGTTGCATAATCTCATAGTCAAAGGAATATGTATAAGTCATGAAGAAAGCAATAGAAATAAAACTAAACGATCAACATGCTAGGCTAACGGATGGGTCTTGTCCATCACATCATTCTCTAATGATGTGATCCCATTCATTAAATGACAACACATGTCTATGGTTAGGAAACTTAACCATCTTTGATTAACGAGCTAGTCAAGTAGAGGCATACTAGGGACACTCTGTTTTGTCTATGTATTCACACATGTACTAAGTTTCTGGTTAATAGAATTAGAGCATGAATAATAAACATTTATCATGATATAATGTAATATAAATAACAACTTTATTACTGCCTCTAGGGCATATTTCCTTTAGTCTCCCACTTGCACTAGAGTCAATAATCTAGTTCACATCGCCATGTGATTTAACACCAATATTTCACATCACCATGTGATTAACACCCATAGTTTACATCGCCATGTGACCAACACCCAAAGGGTTTACTAGAGTCAGTAATCTAGTTCACATCACCATGTGATTAATTCCCAAAGAGTACTAAGGTGTGATCATGTTTTGCTTGTCAGAGAGGTTTAGTCAACGGGTCTGCCATATTCAGATCCGTATGTATTTTGCAAATTTCTACGTCTAAAATGCTCTACACAGAGCTACTCTAGCTAAATGCTCCCACTTTCAATTGTATGCAGATCGAGACTCAGAGTCATTCAGATTGGTGTCAAAGCTTGGATCGACATAACTCTTTACAACAAACTCTTTATCACCTCCATAATCGAGAAATATTTCCTTAGTCCACTAAGGATAATTTTGACCGCTGTCCACTGATCTACTCCTAGATCACTATTGTATTCCATTGCCAAACTCATGCTAAGGTATACAATAGGTCTGGTACATAGCATGGCATACTTTATAGAACCTATGGCTGAGGCATAGGGAATGATTTCATTCTATCTCTATCTTCTGTCGTGGTCGGGCTTTCAGTCTTACTCAACTTCACACCTTGCAACATAGGCAAGAACCCTTTCTTTGACTGATCCATTTTGAACTTCTTCAAATTCATGTCAAGGTATGTGTTTTGTGAAAGTCTTATTAAGTGTCTTGATCTATCCCTATAGATCTTGATGCCCAATATATAGCTTCACCGAGGTCTTTCATTGAAAAATTCTTATTCAAGTATCCTTTTATGCTATCCAGAAATTCTATATCATTTCCAATCAACAATATGTCATCCACATATAATATCAGAAATGCTACAGAGCTTCCACTCACTTTCTTGTAAATACAGGCTTCACCATAAGTCTGTATAAAACCATATGCTTTGATCACCTTATCAAAGTGTATATTCCAACTCCGGGATGCTTGCACCAATCCATAGATGGATCGCTGGAGTTTGCATACTTTGTTAGCACCTTTAGGATTGACAAAAGCTTCTGGTTGCATCATATACAACTCTTCTTTAATAAATCCATTAAGGAATGAAGTTTTGACATCCATTTGCCAGATTTCATAAAATGCGGCAATTGCTAACATGATACGGACAGACTTTAAGCATCGCTACGGGTGAGAAGGTCTCATCGTAGTCAACTCCTTGAACTTGTCGAAAACCTTTCGCAACAAGTTGAGCTTTGTAGACAGTAACATTACCATCAGCGTCCGTCTTCTTCTTGAAGATCCATTTATTCTCTATGGCTTGCCGATCATCGGGCAAGTCAACCAAAGTCCACACTTTGTTCTCATACATGGATCCCATCTCAGATTTCATGGCCTCAAGCCATTTCGCGGAATCTGGTCTCATCATTGCTTCCTCATATTTCATAGGTTCGTCACGGTCTAGTAACATGCACTACAAAAAAATACACATCCGTGACATTTTGGGCCGAACAATATTTTTTCCTGTCATGCTTATGACACTTCTATGACGATAATTGTGACAAAACCCGGTATCATCATAGATGTGGTGGGCTCCTACTTCTATGAAAAAAATCATGACAGAAAATGGGCTTTTCGTCCTGGGCGGGCCAGAGACGCAGTTGCCTGACATTCTTTGGGTCGTCCATGACGAAAAAACCCATGGTAGAAGCGAGGGCAAGGAAAATATCGGGGGAGTTCCAGGTTACGGTGGGTGGTCGGGGGCCGAGTTATGTGCATTTCTCTCGTACGTACATGCATGTGTGCGAGGCGTTGCGCTCTGACTGAACCCGAGCGAGGCGTTGGGCTCTAACTGAACCCGAGCGATTGCACTGCAGGCTATGCGTTACTGAACCCAAGCGATCGATCGATACCTTCCTGTTAACTGAACCCGAGCGATTCCTTCGCTACCGCTACTAACTGAAGCCGATCGATGTTGCCTCTTGATGAATAGTGAGCATTGTTGGGGGTTGGATGAATAGTTCCCGGTGGGGGGTTGGATGAACAGGAACCCGTGGTGTTGCCGTTGGATGAACATGACCCCATCGATCGAGCCGGTGGAGGGTTGGATATACAGGACCCCGGGGAGGGCTAGATGAACAGGACGACCCCATGGAGGGCTGGTTGGACAGTAGCCGGTGGAGGACTGGATGAACAGTTGCCCATGGAGGGGTGGTTGAACAGTAGCCGGTGGAGGAGCGTGCGGTGGAGGCTGGATGAACATGAGCCCGTGGATGAACAGTCGCAGGTGGAGGCTGGAGGAGATCGATGGTGGATGAACAGTAGCCCGTGGAGTCCAGTTTTGCGGTACGCCACACCCCTCCCGATGAACAGGACCCCGTTTCAACCGTAGCGCTCCAACACAAGTCCGTTTCCTCCGTTTCATGGTATGCCACACCCCTCCCGATCAACAGGACCCTGTTTCGACCAAGAAAAGTCCGTTTCCTCCGCTTTGCGGTACGCCAGACCCCTCCGATGAACAGGATCCCATTTCGACCGTGGCCGGTCGAACACAAGGTCGTTTCCTCCAATGTGCGGTGCGCCAGGCCTCGTTTCCATCGGCTGTTCCGTCCAAGCCTGTTGGCTCCCGGTGAACAGCACGCGTTCTGTTGCCTCCCGATGAACACGATGCATTCTGTTGCCTCCCCATGAACAGGAGACGATGCAGTTTCTCTGTTCCGACCCAGCCATGTATACGAGCCCTGGCCGTACGTATGCGCGAGTAGGCGCTCGATACCCCGCCCGTATATACGTGCGTGGCCGTAATTTTTTGTGTATGGCTGTATGTACGTGTACACGGTTTAGACGGGATAGCCTGGGCTATACTATGACATGTGCTGCTACTTACTCGGCCATGGTTCATCATTGCAGAGCGACTGATCGACCAGTATGTACATACACGTTCCCGCAAGACAGACAACGCTACGTACGCGTCGACCGGGTGGGTCCCAGCTGTCAGGGAGGATAAGGATGCATTTCCTTGCGTGCGAAGATATAGCTGTTGGGTCCCAGCTGTCAGGGGGGATATTTTTTTGCCTATAATAAGGACACACTTCCTTGCATGCGAAGATGTAGCTGGTGGGTCCCAACAGTCAGGGGGAGAAAACATTAATTTTCAGGGTAAAAAGGATGTTGTTGCATGCATGCGTCCCTGGGCATGGTGCGTCCCCACTGTCAGCCTCTCACGTACAGTCATCTTCTGATGACTCTCGTTTGTTGACCACGTTGACCACACCGTGCCGAAAGCACCAAGGCCGGTGGACGACGGCGAGGCCCTAGACTGGAACGACCTGGAGATGGGGAAGACACGGCAGCGGAGTCGCAGATGGAGAGGAGTGGGAAACTTGACTGGTTCGGGTGTGCAGCAGCATTGCCGCCCACGGGAGACAGGAGCAAGAACAGAGGGTGAGGAAGGAGCACGGCTGTTGGATTAACATCCAACAGTCCAGCTACTAGAAACATTTGTTGATTAAGTTGACAAAGCCCTGCGTACACGTCCGCTAAGTAGGCCCACAAGTCAGCCACCAAATCTGACGGGTCCCAGCTGTCAATGGGAGGAATAGTTTTTTCACATAACCAGGAGGCACTTCCTTCCATGCGAAGATACTGCCAGTGGGTCCCAGCTGTCAGGGGGAGGAAACATTTTTTCCAGCTTAATAAGGAGGAACTATCCTTGCGTGCGACCATGGACCTCGTCGATCCCAGCCGTTGATAACCCACAACTATAGGGGATCGCAACAGTTTTCGAGGGTAGAGTATTCAACCCAAATTTATTGATTCGAGACAAGGGGAGCCAAAGAATATTATCAAGTATTAGCAGTTGAGCTATCAATTCAACCACACCTGGATAGCTTAATATCTGCAGCAAAGTATTTAGTAACAAAGTAGTATGGAAGTAATGGTAACAGGTGGCAAAAGTAACGGTAGCAGTTTTCTAGTAATTGTAACAGTGGCAACGGTAAAGTAACTAAGCGAAGAACAATATGTGAAAAGCTCGTAGGCATTGGATCGGTGACGGAGAATTATGCCAGATGCGATTATTCATGCAACAATTATAACATAGGGTGACACAGAACTAGCTCCAATTCATCAATGTAATGTAGGCATGTATTCCGAATATAGTCATACGTGCTTATGGAAAAGAACTTGCATGACATCTTTTGTCCTACCCTCCCATGGCAGCGGGGTCCTATTGGAAACTAAGGGATATTAAGACCTCCTTTTAATAGAGTACCAGACCAAAGCATTAACACATAGTGAATACATGAACTCCTCAAACTACGGTCATCACCAGGAGTGGTCCCGATTATTGTCACTTCGGGGTTGCCGGATCATAACACATAGTAGGTGACTATAGACTTGCAAGATAGGATCAAGAACTCACATATATTCATGAAAACATAATAGGTTCAGATCTAAAATCATGGCACTCGGGCCCTAGTGACAAGCATTAAGCATAGCAAAGTCATAGCAACATCAATCTCAGAACACAGTGGATACTAAGGATCAAACCCTAACAAAACTAACTCGATTACATGATAAATCTCATCCAACCCATCATTGTCCAGCAATCCTACGATGGAATTACTCACGCACGATGGTGAGCATCATGAAATTGGTGATGGAGGATGGTTGATGATGACGATGGCGAAGGATTCCCCTCTCCGGAGCCCCCAACGGACTCCAGATCAGCCCTCTCGAGAGAGTTTAGGGCTTGGCGGCGGCTCCGTATCGTAAAACGCGATGATTCCTTCTCTCTGATTTTTTCTCCCCGAACGTGAATATATAGAGTGGGAGTTGAGGTCGGTGGAGCACCAGGGGCTCACGAGGCAGGGCGGCGCGCCCAGGGGGTAGGCGCGCCCCCACCCTCGTGGACAGGGTGTGGATCCCCTGGCCATGATTCTTTCACCAGTATTTTTATTAATTCCAAAAATAATCTCCATTGATTTTCAGGTCATTCCGAGAACTTTTATTTCTGCACAAAAATAACACCATGGCAATTCTGCTGAAAACAGCGTCAATCCGGGTTAGTTCCATTCAAATCATGCAAGTTAGAGTCCAAAACAAGGGCAAAAGTGTTTGGAAAAGTAGATACGAAAGAGACGTATCAACTCCCCCAAGCTTAAACCTTTGCTTGTCCTCAAGCAATTCAGTTGACAAACTAAAAGTGATAAAGAAAAACTTTTACAAACTCTGTTTGCTCTTGTTGTTGTAAATATGTAAAGCCAGCATTCAAGTTTTTAGCAAAGACTATGAACTAACCATATTCACAATAACATTTAGGTCTCATGTTTACTCATATCAATGGCATAATCAACTAGTGAGCAATAATAATAAATCTCGGATGACAACACTTTCTCAAAACAATCATGATATGATATAACAAGATGGTATCTCGCTAGCCCTTTCTGAGACCGCAAAACATAAATGCAGAGCACCTTTAAAGATCAAGGACTGACTAAACATTGTAATTCATGGTAAAAGAGATCCAGTCATACTCAATATAAATTAATAGTAATGGATGCAAATGACAGTGGTGCTCTCCAGTTGGTGCTTTTTAATAAGAGGTGATGACTCAACATAAAAGTAAATAGATAGGCCCTTCGCAGAGGGAAGCAGGGATTTGTAGAGGTGCGAGAGCTCGATTTTAAAGCAGAGATGAATAATATTTTGAGTGGTATACTTTCATTTTCAACATAAAACCGAGATATCTCGATATCTTCCATGCTACACACATTATAGGCGGTTCCCAAACCGAATGGTAAAGTTTATACTCCCCCTCCACCAACAAGCATCAATCCATGGCTTGCTCAAAACAACGAGTGCCTCC
This sequence comes from Aegilops umbellulata, assembly GCA_032464435.1. Lineage (NCBI taxonomy): Eukaryota > Viridiplantae > Streptophyta > Magnoliopsida > Poales > Poaceae > Aegilops > Aegilops umbellulata. Next base: position 297,952,607 of record CP136060.1, read on the forward strand.
AACTAACAAGAGTCCTGAGGGAGTTTTGTTTGCAATTATTTTGATTTGATTTGCATAAAGCATGGGACTGGGCATCCCGGTGACCAGCCATTTTCTCGTGAGTGAGGAGCGGAGTCCACTCCTCTTGAGAATAACCCGCCTAGCATGGAAGATACAGACAACCCTAGTTGATACATGAGCTATTCGAGCATACAAAACAGAATTTCATTTGAAGGTTTAGAGTTTGGCACATACAAATTTACTTGGAACGGCAGGTAGATAACACATATATAGGAAGGTATAGTTGACTCATATGGAATAACCTTTGGGTTTATGGAAGTGGATGCACAAGAAGTATTCCCGCTTAGTACAAGTGAAGCCTAGAAAAAGACTGGGAAGCGACCAACTAGAGAGCGACAACAGTAATGAACATGCATTAAAATTAATAAACATTGAGTGCAAGCATGAGTAGGATATAATCCACCATGAACATAAATATCGTGGAGGCTATGTTGATTTTGCTTCAACTACATGCGTGAACGTGTGCCAAGACAAGTCACTCGAATCATTCAAAGGAGGATACCACCCTATCATACCACATCACAACCATTTTAATAGCATGTTGGCACGCAAGGTAAACCATTATTAACTCCTAGCTAATTAAGCGTGGCATAAGAAACTATAATCTCTAATTGTCATTGTAAACATGTTTATTTGTAATAGGCTGAATCAGGAACGATGAACTAATCATATTTACAAAAACAAGAGAGGTCGAGTTCATACCAGCTTTTTGCATCTCAATCAGTCCATCATATATCGTCATTATTGCCTTCCACTTGCACGACCGAACGGTGTGTATAATAATAGTAGTGCACGTGCATTGGACTAAGCTGGAATCTGCAGGCATTCAATACAAAGGATAAGACAAGGTAATATGGGCTCTTGGTTAAATCAACAATAATGCATATAAGAGCCACTTCAGCATTTTCTTTATGGTCTTCTCCTCTCGACCCCCAAAGGAAAGAAAAGAAATAAAACTATTTACACGGGAAAGCTCCCAACAAACAAAAGAAGAACATGAAATATTTTTGGGTTTTCTTTTAATTATTACTCCTACAAGCATGAAAAGTAAACTAGCTGAAAGCTACAACTAATTTTTTTTGTTTTTCTTAAGGTTTTTCAAACACACAAGAAGAAAGCGAGAAAAAGAAAATAAACTAGCATGGATATTATAGTGAAAAAGTATGAGCACCGACAACTAGCATGAGTGTGTGAACATGAATGTAATGTCGGTGAGAAATACGTACTCCCCCAAGCTTAGGCTTTTGGCCTAAGTTGGTCTACTGCCACGGCTGGCCTGGCGGATATCCAAAGTTGTAGTTGGGGTCGTACTGAGAAGGAGCCTCAGGTTGCCACTGGTTGGCAATCTCCTCCGGATCCCACTGGTAAACAGACTGTCATGAAGGAACAAATTGTGGTTTCGGCTCTGGCTCTGTAGTCGGTGTGGGGTTTCGGTAGGCGTGAATGGCCTCCGGCGGAACAAGGTACTTGCCTGCAGATAAGTCAAACAAGGAAGGAGCAGGCAAAGTGATAGTCTCAGGGTGATTTTTATCAAATATCAGCTTGTACTTAAGCATCTTTTCCTTATTCTTAACGATAAAATAATGTGCTACCATACTCTTATAGTCTAGCAATACAGGAGGCATCAACTTTTCTTATTTTGCATAATGTCTAATAGGTATGTTAAAATGTGCAGCGAGGCGCGAGGCGAAGATACCTCCCAAGATGGGGCCCTTAGTACGGTTCAGATTTAACCGCTTTGCAACAATAGCGCCCATACTAAATGTGTCATCACGGAACAAGGCATGGCACAAAATAACAATATTAGGGGCACTTAGGTTGCCACAGTTTCCGCGACCAATTAAGCATCTACTAGCAAATATTGCAAAGTAACGTAGAACAGGAAAATGTATGCTAGTAATTCTTGCATCGGAAACCTTCCTCGTTTCCCCTACAGCAATTGTATCAATAAAGCCATCCACGTCGTTACGATGTGGTTCCTCTACGCTACCCGAAAAGGGAAACTTGCAGACCTCACAAAATTCATAGAGGGACATCTCCTTATACTCATCATATAAATAGAAATCCACCAAAGGTGATGACCTCCTATCATGGAAATGAAAATTTTGCATAAAATATTAGTGAGTAAGAGATACTGGTCGTGTTGGTCGCGGAGGAAGTCGGTGAGGCCTGCATTCTCAGCCAACTAATAAAAATCATCATAAATCCCGGTTGCTCTCAAGAAATCATCACAAGGCCATTCACACGGCCGAACTTCCGTGGTGCGAGGGAGATTATATTTGGGCCTCTCACCTTCTTCACTTTGCTTATCCTTCGAGCTTCGGCTCGAAGAACCCCTAAAAAATCTCTTCATCATTTTCTGAAAATTTCGGAAATTTTAGTAACTTAAAATAGAAGTGAACCAAACTCAACAAAATTGATAGCAACTACTCCCACAAGTGCCTAGAGACTATATCATGCATTAGAACTACTTGGGGCCATATAAATTTGACATGCAAGCTCAAGAATAGGGTCACCTAGGCAGCAAACATTTGCAATGAATAAAGCACTAGAGCAAAAACTAATTGGACCATTGGAGGAGTCACATACCGGAGAACAATCCCCCAAAGCAGTTTTGTGAGTGGAGCTTTGAGCTAGGAGATCGAAAATGGCAGCAAGATGAGCTTGAACTCGTGCTTGAGCTGGTTTGCGATTTTTTTGGGAGGAAGGAGTGTGTGGTGGCTGGAATAAGTGGAGGGGAGCCACTAGGGGCCCACGAGGCAGGGGGACGCGCCCTGGACCCTCGTGGCCAGGTGCTTGCTCCCCCTGATGTGTTCTCAGTGCCATATATTCTCAAATATTCTAGAAAAAAATCATATTTCATTTTCTGGGCATTTGGGGAACTTCTATTTTCTGGGTATTTTTTATTGCATGGATAATTCAGAAAACAGACAGAAAATACTATTTTTGCTTTATTTAATCTAAATAACAGAAGGTAAAAGGAGGGTACAGAAGCTTGTGCTTTCTAACTTCATCATCTCATGCTCATCAAAAGGAATCTACTAACAAGGTTGATCAAGTCTTGTTAACAAACTCATTCCGAATAACATGGAACCGGAAAAATTTCGAATAACACTGTTTACCTCAACGGGGATATGTAAATCCCCAACAATAAGAATATCATATCTCTTTTTGACAGTAGGAAGAGGAAATTCAAAACCTCCAATAATAATTGATGGAATTTTTCCAATAGAATTGATATTGTGGACTTGAGGTTGTTTCCTCGGAAAGTGTACCGTATGCTCATTACCATTAACATGAAAAGTGACATTGCCCTTGTTGCAAACAATAACAGCCCCTGAAGTATTCAATAAGGGCCTTCCAAGAATAATAGACATACTATCGTCCTCGGGAATATCAAGAATAACAAAGTCCATTAAAATAGTAACGTTTGCAACCACGACAGGCACATCCTCACAAATACCGACAGGTATAGCAGTTGATTTTTAGCCATATGCAAAGATATTTCAGTAGGTGTCAACTTATTAAAATCAAGTTTACGATATAAAGAGAGAGGCATAGCACTAACACCGGCTCCAAGATCACATAAAGCAGTTCTAACATAGTTTCTTTTAATGGAGCATGGTATAGTTGGTACCCCTGGATCTCCAAGTTTCTTCGGTATTCCACCATTAAAAGTATAATTAGCAAGCATGGTGGAAATTTCAGCTTCCCGTATCTTTCTTTTATTCGTAACAATTTCTTTCATGTACTTAGCATAAGGATTCATTTTGAGCATATCAGTCAAACGCATACGCAAAAAGATAGGTCTACTCATTTTAGCAAAGCGCTCAAAATCCTCATGATCCTTTTTCTTGGATGATTTAGGAGGAAAAGGCATGGGTTTCTGAACCCATGGTTCTTCTTTACCGTGCTTCCTAGCAACAAAGTATGTCTTATCATAACGTTGATTCTTTTATTGTGGGTTATCAAGATCAACAACGGGTTCAATTTCTACATCATTATTATTGCCAGGTTGAGCATCAACAGGAACATCATCATTAACATTATCACTAGCTAGGTTCATGTTCATCACCAGATTGTGTTTCAGCATCAGAGATAGAAATATCATTGGGATTCTCAGGTGTGTCAACAACAGGTTCACTAGAAGCATGCAAAGTCCTATCATTTTTCTTTTCCTTCTTCTTAGAAGGACTAGGTGTATCAACATTATTTCTCTGAGAATCCTGCTCAATTTTAGGGTGGCCCTGAGGATACAAAGGTTCCTGAGTCACTTTACATCCTCTAGTTGCAACTCTAACAGCAAAGTCATTATTCTTACTATTCAATTCATTGAGCAAATCATTTTGAGCTTGAAGTACTTGTTCTAATTGAGTGGTAACCATATAAGCATGTTTACTAATGAGTTTAAGTTCACCCTTAACTCTAGACATATAATCACCCAAGTGTTCAATCATATAAGCATTGCGTTTCAGTTGTCTACCAAAATAAGCATTAAAATCTTCTTGCCTAACCATAAAGTTATCAAACTCATCCAAACATTGGCTAGCAAACTTAGCAGGAGGGATTTCAGCTTTATCATATCTATAAAGAGAATTTACCTTTACTACCTGTGTCGGGCTATCAAGACCGTGTGTTTCTTAAATAGGTGATGAATTAAGACCATGTATTTCTTCAACAGGAGGTAAATTCTTAACATCTTCAGCTTTTATACCTTTTTCTTTCATAGATTTCTTCGCCTCTTGCATATCTTCAGGACTGAGATATAGAATACCCCTTTTCTCCGGAGTTGTCTTAGGAGTTGGTTCAGGAAGTGTCCAATTATTTCATTGGTCAACATATTATTCAATAGGATTTCAGCTTGATCAAGTGTTCTTTCAATGAAAACATAACCAGCACAACTATCCAGGTGGTCTCTGGAAGCATCGCTTAGTCCATTATAAAGTATCAAGTATTTCATTTTTCTTGAGAGGATGATCAGGCAAAGCATTAATTAATTGGAGAAGCCTCCCCCAAGCTTGTGGGAGACTCTCTTCTTCAATTTGCATAAAATTATATATTTCCCTTAAAGCAGCTTGTTTCTTATGAGCAGGGAAATATTTAGCAAAGAAGTAAGAAATCATATCCTAGGGACTACGCACACAACCAGGATCAAGAGAATTAAGCCATATCTTAGCATCACCCTATAATTTAAGGATATAATAGTAGTGAGTTTTCTCATCATTAGTGAACAGGGTACTATATCATTTAATTTAGTAAGATGTGCCACAACAAGTTTCAGATTCATAGCCATAGAAAGGATCAGATTCATCCAAAGAAATTATATCAGGATCAACAGAGAAATCATAATCCTTATCAGTAATAAAGATAGGTGAAGTAGCATAAGCAGGATCATATTTCATTCTAGCATTCAGAGATTTTTCTTTCAGCTTAGCTAATAATTTCTTAAGATCACTCCTATCATTGCAAGCAAGAAAGTCTCTAGCAGTTTCTTCATCCATAACGTAACCCTCAGGCACAACAGGCAATTCATATCTAGGGGGAGAATCTTCGTCATCACTTTCATCAATATTATCAGTTTCAATAATTTCATTCTCTCTAGCCCTAGCAAGTTGTCCATCAAGAAATTAACCTAGTGGCACAGTAGTATCAAGCATAGAAGTAGTTTCATCATAAGTATCATGCATAGCAGAAGTGGCATCATCAATAAGATGCGACATATCAGAATTAATAGCAGAAGCAGGTTTAGGTGTCGCAAGTTTACTCAAAATAGAATGTGAATCAAGTGCAGAGCTAGATGGCAGTTCCTTACCTCCACTCGTAGTTGAGGGAAAAATCTTAGTTCTTTCGTTTTTCAAGATCCTCATAGTGACCAGTAGATATAAATCTCAAGTGACTCAAAGAATAGAGCTATACTCCCCGGCAACAGCGCCAGATAATAGTCTTGATAACCCACAAGTATAGGGGATCGCAACAGTTTTCGAGGGTAGAGTATTCCACATAAATTTATTGATTCAATGACACCTGGATAACTTAATATTAGCAGTTGAGTTCTCAATTCAACCACACCTGGATAACTTAATATCTACATCAAAGTATTTAGTAGCAAAGTAGTATGGAAGTAACGGTAACGGTGGCAAAAGTAACAATAGTAGTTTTGTAGTAATTGTAACAGTGGCAACGGCAAAGTAACTAAGAGAATAACAATATGTGAAAAGCTTGTACGCATTGGACCGGTGATGGAGAATTATGCCGGATGCGATTATTCATGCAACAGTTATAACATAGGGTGACACAGAACTAGCTCCAATTCATCAATGTAATGTAGGCATGTATTCCGAATATAGTCATACGTGCTTATGGAAAAGAACTTGCATGACATCTTTTGTCCTACCCTCCCGTGGCAGCGGGGTCCTATTGGAAACTTAGGGATATTAAGGCCTCCTTTTAATAGAGTACCAGACCAAAGCATTAACACATAGTGAATGCATGAACTCCTCAAACTACGGTAATCACCGGGAGTGGTCCCAATTATTGTCACTTCGGGGTTGCCGGATCATAACACATAGTAGGTGACTATAGACTTGCAAGATAGGATCAAGAAATCACATATATTCATGAAAACATAATAGGTTCAGATCTGAAATCATGGCACTTGGGCCCTAGTGACAAGCATTAAGCATATCAAAGTAATAGCAACATCAATCTCAGAACATAGTGGATACTAGGGATCAAAATCTAACAAAACTAACTTGATTAAATGATAAATCTCATCCATCCCATCACCGTCCAGCAAGCCTACGATGGAATTACTCACGCATGGCGGCGAGCATCATGAAATTGGTGATAGAGGATGGTTGATGATGACGATGGCGACGGATTCCCCTCTCCGGAGCCCCGAACGGACTCCGAATCAGCCCTCCCAAGAGTGTTTAGGGCTTGGCGGCGGCTCTGTATCGTAAAACGCGATGATTCCTTCTCTCTGATTTTTTTTCTCCCTGAACGTGAATATATAGAGTTGGAGTTGAGGTCAGTGGAGCACCAGGGGGCCCATGAGGCAGGGGGCGCGCCCAGGGGGTAGGCGCGCCCCCACCCTCATGGACAGGGTGTGGGCCCCTGGCCTTGATTCTTTCGCCAGTATTTTTTATTTATTCCAAAAATAATCGCCGTTGATTTTCAGGTCACTCCGAGAAATTTTATTTCTGCACAAAAATAACACCATGGCAATTCTGCTGAAAACAGCGTCAGTCCGGGTTAGTTCCATTCAAATCATGCAAGTTAGAGTCCGAAACAAGGGCAAAAGTGTTTGGAAAAGTAGATACGACGGAGACGTATCAGCCGTCAGGCTCTCCACGTACAGTCCTCTTCCGATGACTCTCGTTTGTTGACCACGCCACGCCAAGCGCAGCGAGGCGGTGGACGACGGCGAGGCCCCGGACGGGAACAACCCGGAGATGGGAAGACGCGGCAGTGGAGTCGCAGATTGAGAGGAGTACAAGGGTTATAACTAGTTCTGGTGCGGCGTGGGGCTGCAGTCGGTGGAGCATAACAGGAGGTGTGGAGGGATAGCCTGGCCGGCGGTGGGGTAGCGCTTCGTAGCGATGCGTGCTAAGCAGAGTCGCTAGCCGCCGGAGGCCGGACCAGGCGGTCCCGGCGACGCTGGAGGAAGAAGACGAGATATTGAAGGTGCATGCTGGCCGTCGGATATAAATCCAATGGCCGTGGAGTCATAATCATTTGTTGACCAAGTGGACAACGCCCTGCATAGGCTTCGACCTATTGGCCCACATGTCAGCTTGCAAAAATGTGCCATATATTTAACCCATGTTTTCTAGAATGTACAGTCCATTTGCAGGGCTGGGTGAACAAATAATTTCACGTTAATGCGGCCCATTTAATATTTTCTAAGAAATCCCAGCCCATTTGCACTTTCTTGAAATACACGAGTTAGCTGGGCTTGTTCTATATATAATGTTAGGTTAGAAGGAGCAATTAATATAAAAAAATAAACCGGAGCGACACATTTTTTACATATAAAATTAACAAATTAGCGAGTTATCCCTCAAAATAAAAATGAGCGTGTTATTATTACATTGGTCCTTAAAATCTTCGCAAGCTTTTGTATGCAATCACCAGGATTTTCCTACCTGTGAGTCAAAAACAACTAGGATTTTCCTTGCCAACTTCTGTTAAACATTTACTTTTATAAGTTAGTAACACGTGGGATGTTTTTATAATGTATATATAAGTCTCTATAAAATATACGATGATAGTAATAATATAAATATATATAATGTGGTTAGAAGGGAAAACATAAATTAGACACAACATTATTATTCTTATATATAGATAAATAGAAGAGAGATCTGCGTTTTATTAAAAAAATACATTGGGCTGCCGATCTTTAAGAAAAAGTAAAACCTACGCTGGGAGGCCCATAGGCCTGTATGGACCTCAGAAAATAAGTTGAAACCACTGTTTCCGTATGTCGTGGGCTACGCATACCTAGGCCTAGCTGGTACTTGTTCGCCCTCTGGAAAAAATTATACCAGCTAGATCCCCGAGCGAACTGGATTAAAGAGGGGTCCGGCAGCGCAACTGAAGAAGCACATCAGACGCGATTTTTTTTCTTAAGTGGATGGCTCTCGATAGCGTTTTTTACTTGCCTCTGCACCATACAACTTATATTTTTAGCCTCCTAGTTCGTGGTGGACCAGCAGCCCATTTGCTGGGCAGGACAACCTACAGAAACCAGCACTCGATTTTCCATGAAGCACCAAAAACAACGCGCGCAGTACTATGCTTGTTTTGAGGCCGAAAACATTATGGTAGGGGTGTAGCAGGGGAGGGGGAAGATAGAGAAAAAATATTAAAAAGAGCTGATGCGCCGTTGCTACCCTAACGAAGCAGGTGCAATTCTTCTCGGGAAGAAGGTGTGTCGTTGACACCCACACGTCACAAATCCCATAGTAGACATACTAACAAGTTCACACACAAGTACAACAGAACAGGTAAACATTCGTATCAAACTCAGGTTCACAGGACATGTTCATATTCATAGCCAACATTCACAATCAACAACTCAAAAGATTCATATATACACAAGTTCAACATGTCTATGCATCCAAATGATTGATAGATCACACGACAATATTCATATATAATTCACAAAAAGATTCAGATATTCACATGTTCAGTATGTTTATGCAACCAAATGATTGAGATCACAGCCAATATCATCCATGGACGAACTTTAATTACCTAGGGTACAGACTGGTAAATGGTGTTCAGTCGGAGGTACTTCTTGCTAAAATTAATGCTTGTACGAGTAAACTTTCGAGTACATAAGAGGCAGCACAGACAATCTAACTTTGCTTGTAGGTTTATCCTCACACAGTGGCCTCGTGCCGAGGGAGGTTTGAGCAACTTGTCCACTAATTTCATCCAACTAGTTTACTGGCTCATCTTGGTCCTGTAGCTCACCAAAATTCTACATTGCAGACAATAAAGGAGGCGGTTGAGAAAATGAACCACCCAAATTTTTTGTGCAGTTCAACTGAAATGGAGCATCCCTTGCGTGCAGACTGATTAAGTGCCAGATGAATATACGCATCAAGCAACTTGTCTGGAATCTTTAGATTCCATGCCATACAACTCGCTACCATATGTGTCGATAAACAAATAGTAGCACCCTCATTATCTTAATGGGTAAAGTTAGCAACATAGTAGTCTTGCTTAAAGAGAGGTATTAGTTTATTTAATCAGGGCCAATTAGCTCAACACTGAAAGCATTGCCATGTATCATGGGTTGCAAAACTTTAACGTGCAAAGATAAAGGAGTTTCTCATGACAGTAGCATGATAAAAATAGATATGACAACAAACTAATATGGATGAAGGCCTTAGGCCGGTACCAACCTGAGCAAAAAAGCTTATTCATGTAGTCCCAGAAGATATGATAAAGCACTCACTGGAATCACTCAATAGTATATATTTTTGTGCACTTCAAATGTATGGTTGAAATAACTCTTGTTTACTAGTGCTGAGATTGTATTGAAAGATTATCAAGAACTTCCAGCAGAGTTAAAGCACTGGCTGGGATACAGTTCATTGTATTGTCTTGTGTAGTTCCACCAAAATGTATGATTGGCACAACATGATCCCTGTTTGCACAATTAGGAACAAGGTGAAACCTTCATTAGCTTCGTGAGAAAGGATAGAAAAACATTAGCATATTACTCTAATAGTAGCATCAAATTCATGATGGACAATACGCAGAAGTGGAAGGGCTCCTAGGAGGATCGTCTCACATGTAAGGTAGACGTTGCCGGAGCCCTTGAATGGCCTCGACTGAGGCCTCGACTTTAGCAAGATCACCTTGGCATTGTTTATTCTTCTTCTTCTTCCTCTTCATGCTCTGTTTCTCTTTCTCCTCACCAGTTGGTGAAACCAAGTACATGATTGCCCTTCTATTTCAGAATTGGTTTTTCAATGAGGGAGTACAAGTGTACTAGTAAACAATAGCATTAGTTTCTCATGGCAGTCACAAAATAGAGATGAACACATGCATTAAATATCATTTTTACCTAAAGGAAGGTTATGGTGCCAATATGGATGATGAGCATTGGAACACAAATCTCCCTTTGTGCAGTTCCACCGAAATGAACCAACTGTTCCATTCAGACATTCCAGTTAAACAACACAAAAGTCACTTCTTTTAAGAGGTGTTTTGTGTAGTGCACCAAAAGGTCACAACAGCAACCAGGTGAAATGGATATCCCTGTTTGCACAAAAAGCTACACAGGAAACAGTCAGAGTCTCAAACAATTATAGGAAAAAACATTTGGCTAAACTTGTCATGGCTTATAACAGTGGCATGGCTTCATTTTACCAGGGGCATTAGATTAAGAACAACTAAATATTTGGTATAAGGGCATGGGACAGTGTGTGCACCAGCAGTCCAGCACCATGTACCTAAACCGGGGCATAAATTGGTGATTCAGAGTTTATTGCCCCGAGAAACAAACATCCAAGAAACATATCTGGGTTGGTCCCATTTTTGTTCACTCTAGCCACCTACTCATATATGTGGATAGCAAATCTAGTCCTGGTGTCGGTGTCAAAACCGGCGGATCTCGGGTAGGGGGTCCCGAACTGTGCGTCTAGGCGGATGGTAACAGGAGACAAGGGACACAATGTTTTTACCCAGGTTCGGGCCCTCTCGATGGAGGTAAAACCCTAATCCTGCTTGATTAATATTGATGATATGGGTAGTACAAGATTAGATCTACCACGAGACCAGAGAGGCTAAACCCTAGAAGCTAGCCTATGGTATGATTGTTGTTCTGTCCTACGGACTAAACCCTCTGGTTTATATAGACACCGGAGGGGGCTAGGGTTACATAGAGTCGGTTTCAATGGGAGAAGATCTACATATCTGTATTGCCAAGCTTGCCTTCCACGCCAAGGAAAGTCCCATCCGGACACGGAACGAAGTCTTCAATCTTGTATCTTCATAGTCCAAGAGTCCGGCCAAAGGTTATAGTCTGGCTACCCGGACACCCCCTAATCCAGGACTCCCTCAGTAGCCCCTGAACCAGGCTTCAATGATGACGAGTCCGGCGCGCAGATTGTCGTCGGCATTGCAAGGCGGGTTCCTCCTCCGAATACTTCATAGAAGATTTTGAACACAAAGATAGTGTCTGGCTCTGTAAAACAAGTTCCACATACCACCGTAGAGAGTAATATTTCCACAAATCTAATCTGTTGACGTATTCCATAGCGTGACATCACACCACAGCCAAGCCTTTATTCGAATCGTTTTTACTGTCCCACCTGCATGTGTTTTGCGAGGCGGTTTCCTGGGCACGTCTTGTCGAAGCAGAGATCGTGTCCCCTTATCTCGGGATTCTCATAAATACGGGCGTGGGTAACCCAACCGTGCCATTGATTACGGCGCTTGGGGGATAAGCGAGTTGTACCAGGCTGGTGGGGACGCATAGTTTTGTCCGCCCATATAAGGGGATAAGGATCCACCTGTTCATCCACGCCTTCTTCCTCCTTTGCTCATCCATTTTCGCACACTCGAGCTCCAGCGCCCAAGTCCGCATTCCCCACCTCAACCTTCTCCAACCATGTCCGAAGCGGGAGGCAAGTGGATGGTCTCCTCCGTCACGGAGGGACACATCAAGAAGCTGAGGAGAGCCGGATACTTGTCTGATGACATCGCGCACCGGCTCCCAAATGAGGGGCAGCTCATCCCCACCCCCAGGCCCCATGAGAGGGTGGTGTTACTCACCCATTTCCTCCGCGGACTAGGCTTCCCTCTCCACCCATTCGTCCGGGGACTCATGTTCTACTACGGCCTGGACTTCCACGATCTGGCCCCGAACTTCATCCTCAATATCTCGGCGTTTATCGTCGTGTGCGAGGCCTTCCTCTGCATCCAGCCCCACTTCGGCTTATGGCTGAAGACCTTCAATGTCAAGCCGAAGGTAGTTGGCGGCCGCCAGGCGGAGTGCAGAGGCTCCATGGTGGGCGAGATGCCCAACGTCCTATGGCTCGAGGGCTGCTCGTGGAGACCATAAAGGGGTGGCAATCGGGGTGGTTCTACATCATCGAGTCGCGTGACCCTGAATGGGTCGCAGCCCCCGAGTTTCGATCCGGAATCCCTACGTGGCTCACCTCCTGGAAAGAGAAGGGCCTGCCATGGGGTAGTTCGGGAGAGCTGACCGGACTCCAAATATGTGTCCAAAACCTGGTGAGCAAGAAGCTCAAACTCGTCAACGTAGTCCAGGTCATGCTCATCCGCCGGATCCTCCCGTGCCAAACGGGCTTTCAGCTTGTGGGAGTTCGACCCGGCCCAGCATCGAACTCTGAAAGGGCGACGAGCCTCCCGCTTCCGCCACCGAGGATCGCGGATTCTGCGCGTAGCGTCAAGCCAGCGCGGTAAGCTGTTTTACCTCTTAGAGGATATTTGTCTTTCATAGTTTGACTCTATGCGGGATCTAAGCCCCCATGCCTTTGACAGGATTGGCAGAGGACGGCCGGACAAATCAACTGTCCGACTCCTTTACCCGAAGACCCAGCAGATGCCCGCTTGGCGGGGCTGCTGGCTCCGGCACCTTACGTGGTGTCGGAGAAGAAGGCCAAGAAGAAGGCCACGGGAACCCAGAAGAGTTCCCGGCGCCCGGTGGAGTCGGACTCATCGTCCGATGACTCCGAGGCGCACTCCTCCCATGAAGACGAGGAGGAGGAAAGAGAGGTTTCTTCCCCAGCAGAGGGAGAAAAGAAAAGGAAGGCCACTGAGGGAGTCCTGGATTAGGGGGTGTCCGGATAGCCGGATTATAACCTTTGGCCGGATTCTTGGACTATGAAGATACAAGATTGAAGACTTTGTCCCGTGTCCGGATGGGACATTCCTTGGCGTGGAAGGCAAGCTTGGCAATACGGATATGTAGATCTCCTCCGATTGTAACCGACTCTGTGTAACCCTAGCCCTCTCCGGTGTCTATATAAACCGGAGGGTTTAGTCCATGGGACAACAATAATCATACCATAGGCTAGCTTCTAGGGTTTAGCCTCTCTGATCTCGTGGTAGATCTACTCTTGTACTACCCATATCATCAATATTCAGGAGTAGGGTTTTACCTCCATCGAGAGGGCCCGAACCTGGGTAAAAACATTGTGTCCCTTGTCTCCTGTTACCATCCGCCTAGACGCACAGTTCGGGACCCCCTACCCGAGATCCGCCGGTTTTGACACCGGCATTGGGGCTTTCATTGAGAGTTCCGCTGTGCCGGCGCCATCAGGAAGGATGCCTCGTCCTGTCTTTAAAGACGGCACTGTTGCTAAGGGAGCTTTGGTTGTCGGCTAAACTCTCCGGCTAGGTGGTTTTCTTATGATCGCCTGTTCGGCCGCTGCGCCGACGATGACTTCTCGGGTCATCAAAAGCAATCTTCACGTCAACTCAGAACTCACCGAGCAGTTAGATCCAATAGAGCTCTCTTCCCTAAACAAGCTCTTGGATCGCATTGCCGCCCTGGGAGTCGCTACAGACTACGATCAGATTGGGCCTAAACCCGATCTTAGAGAGATTAACTCTCCTCAGGTCACCCATCACGTTGCAGTGGTGGAGGAACAATGCGGCGACCCTTCATCTATCTTAAGGACTAGCTATGTCCGGATTCCCGAGCCCTCCCGGCCGGATACCCGCGCATGGGAGGACGTCACTCAAGCTCTGAACCTAGAGTCAGGCAGCGGGCCAGATTCATTGGACAACATCCAAGAATCCAAATTTCCGAGATCGGAAACTCCCTGGCCCCTGAGTCTCAGATTGGGTGAGGTTTCGGGTTCAATTCCACCCACCCACCCAAATATAAGCGATCTATCCCAAATTAGGCAAAAGCCGCAAGAAACAGTACACCATTATTGGGCCAGATTCCTCCTGGTAATGAACAGGATCAAGGACTGCCGCGAGGAAGACACAATCTCATTCTTCTGCAATAATTGCACGGAAAGGGAATCCTCAACACCATAAGTCATTGTGAAATTACATGCTTCGCCGACTTGGCGTCCATAGTATGAAAGTACTGTGCGATGGAAAGCGCCTGGAAAACCGAAATAAAATTTTGGGACAATCCGGCCCTGAATATGAACCCAGTCCGAAATAAAAGGGTGCGTTATCACCAGACACTCGGGTTAAACACCAAAAAGCAAAAACCCTCTACTGGGCATGGAACCGTACCGGAGGGATGGCTCAATGGACCCTGTAAAATTCACAGTACAGAGGGCGCCATACCAACTCATAGCCTTAGAGCATGTTGGATACTTCGGCAGGTGGCCAAAAGTGGCAAAGATCTTCTAATTCCAGAAGCCACAGAGCACCATCCTAGGGATACCATTACGGTATTAACAGTCTTCGAGACTTTCGCATCAAATAATATGCGAAAACGAACACTCCGCAGCCTTGCCGAAGTCTACCACGTGGCAACAATAAACCCATGGAGTGACACGGCTATTACTTTTAATGCCAGTGACGAACCTAAATTCCGAACAGCCCGAGCACCAGCTGCATTGGTCCTCAGTCCAATTGTGGACGACTTTCGACTCACCAAGGTACTCATGGACGGTGGCAGCGGATTGAACCTCATTTATGAGGAAACCCTTCAAAAAATGGAAATAGATTGGAACCGCATTGAGCGAAGCAGCACAACCTTTAGAGGAATAATCCCCAGTCAGGAAGCGCATTGTATAGAAAAAATCACACTAGATGTGGTGTTTGGCACGCCGGATAATTACAGGTCCGAGGAGGTTACCTTACAAGTGGCCCCGTTCAGTAGCGGATACCACGCTCTGTTAGGGCGCGAGGCGTTTACAATCTTCCAAGCCATACCCCATTACGGGTACATGAAGCTCAAAATGCCCGGGCCCAACGGAATCATCACTCTGGCTAGTGATCCAGACATAGCACTCCGCGCCGAAAATAAGACAGCAGCACTGGCCCTCGAGGCACTATCCGAAGCCCTAGCGGCTGAGGAACTGACTGCGCTGCGCTCCACGGTGAACAGGGACGATGTGATACTCGATAAAAGATCCAAGTCCACCTCCTTTAAACCGGCGGACGAAATAGTCAAATTCCAAGTCCATCCAACGGACCCTACAAAAACAGCTTCCATCAGGGCACGATTAAACCCTGATGTAGACGCCGCACTACAAGAGTTCCTACGCGAGAACTGGGACATTTTTGCCTGGTACCCTTCAGACATGCCAGGAATCCCACGCAGGCTGGCCGAGCACACCCTAAATATCCTAAAAGGATTCAAGCCAGTCAAGCAGGCTCTTCGACGTTTGTCCAAACCTAAGAGACAAGCCATGGGAGAGGAACTAGCCAAGTTATTGGAGGCCGGATTCATCAGATAAATAAAACATCCGGACTGGCTAGCAAAACTGGCGATGGTACCAAAGAAGGACAAATCCGGGCGCCTATGCGTCGATTTTAAGGACCTCAACAAGGCTTGCCCAAAGGATCCCTTCCCCTTCCCCTGCATCGATCAAATTATCGACGCTATCGCAGGACACGATTCATTGTGTTTCCTTGACGCATACTCCGGCTACCATAAAATTAAGATGGCAGAGCCAGACCAAGCTGCAACGGCATTCATCACACCATACGACCCCTTCTGCTTCAACACAATGCCCTTCGGGCTCAAAAACGCTAGCGCAACATATCAGCGCATGATTCAGACATGTCTAGCAAACCAGATCAACAAAACAGTGGAGGCGTACGTAGATGACGTGGTCGTCAAAACCAAACATGTCGAATCTCTAGTAGACGACTTGAGGCTCAGATTCGATAACCTCCGAACATATGACATCAAGCGTAACCTGGAAAAATGCGTTTTCGGCGTACCAGCCGGAAAGCTCTTGGGCTTCATTGTATCCAGCAGAGGAATTGAAGAAAATCCGGCCAAGATCCGAGCTCTGTCACAATTGGATATCCCAAAGGACCTCAAACAAATACAAAAATTGACTGGATGTGTGGCGGCTCTAAGCCGCTTTATCTCCCACCTGGGAGAAAAGGCATTACCCCTTTATCGCCTCCTTCGGCACACCGAACACTTCGAGTGGACGGATGCCACCATAGCCGGACTGGAAGAAATAAAAGCCATATTGGCAACCAACCCAGTCCTGGCCGCGCCAAACATTGGCGAACCAATGCTATTATACATTGCGGCAACTCATCAAGTTGTGAGCGCAGTGCTCGTCGTCGAACGAGAAACGGACGGGCATAAATTCCCCCTTCAAAAGCCGGTTTACTATGTATCCACTGTCCTCACTCCATGCAAGTCACGGTACCCGCATTATCAAAAGATAGCGTACGCAGTATTCATGGCATCCCGGAAGCTACAACACTACTTTCAAGAGTGTTCGGTAACGGTAGCCTCGGAAGTGCCACTTAATGATATTATAAACAACCGCGACGCGACGGGCCAGATTGCCAAATGGGCCATTGAGATCCTCCCGTTCGACATAACTTACAAGCCACGGCGAGCTATTAAGTCGCAAGTATTGGCCGACTTCGTCGCCGAATGGACGGAAGCCGAACTCCCTAAAGAGTACAACACATATTCCAACTGGATCATGCACTTCGACGGCTCCAAAATGTTGCCTGGTCTGGGGGCTGGCGTCGTTTTGACGTCCCCAACAGGAGATACAGTTCAATATGTACTCCAGATAATGTATACGGACTCCAACAACGCAGCCGAATATGAGGCCCTTCTACATGGTCTCCGGATGACAGTATCCATGGGCATTCAACGCCTAGAGGTGTGCGAGGATTCAAACCTCGCGACATCCCAAATAAATGGAGACTTTGATGCCAAGGATCCGAAAATGGCAGCTTATCGCACCGCCGTCCTAAAAATGTCAGCTCGGTTCGAGGGGCTCGAATTTCACCATATAGCCCGGGAAAACAATCAGGCGGCAGATGTCTTGGCACGCATCGGCGCAAAACGCAACGCAGTCCCCCCCCCCAACATCTTTTTGGAGAGGCTGTTCAAGCCATCCGTAGTATGGGAAGGGGAACCTGGCAATAACAGCCCGGACCCAACGGCACTGCCCGACACCGAACACTCTGACTTAATTGGAGGCTCTGCCAACGAAATAACATCTTCAGCCCACGCAATAATGGCCGTCATCGCCCCGTGGACAGAACCATTCCTAGCATACCTAACTAGGCAGGAACTCCCCGGGGACCAAAACGAGGCACGCTGCATAGTGCGGCGATCTAAAGCCTATAAATTCCATGAGGGAGAGCTTTATAAGAAAAGCACCACCGGAGTCCTTCAAAGGTGCATCTCCGAAGAGGAAGGGCGGAATCTTCTGGCAGAAATTCATGCCGGACTCGGCGGCCACCACGCTACAGCCCGGGCCCTTGTAAGCAAGGCCTTCCGTACAGGCTTTTATTGGCCGACGGCCCGGGCAGACTCTCAGGACTTAGTCCAACGCTGCGTTGGTTGCCAGCTTTTTGCAAACCAAAGCCATATGCCACCCACCGCCCTCCAAACTATCCCCATCACCTGGCCCTTCGCGGTCTGGGGGCTTGACATGGTTGGACCCCTTAAAGGAGGAACCCACAAGACAAATACTTGCTGGTCATGGTGGATAAGTTCACCAAATGGATAGAAGCCAAGCCTGTTAAGACGGCCGAATCCAGACCGGTGATAGATTTCATATCCGGGGTCGTACACCGTTACGGCGTCCCCCACAACATCATCACTGATAACGGCACGAACTTTACGGCCGACGAGGTAAAACTCTGGTGCAAAAACACGGGCATCAAGCTCGATTATGCTTTAGTCTATCACCCACAAACTAATGGTCAGGTCGAACGAGCAAATGGTCTTATCATGAGCAGCATCAAACCCAGATTAGTGCGGTCGCTCAAGGAATCTAACATGCACTGGGTAGAGGAGCTCAACTCCGTACTCTGGGGGTTGCGGACCACGCCGAATCGCACTACCGGATACACACCATTCTTCATGGTATACGGCGCAGAGGCGGTTCTGCCTTGCGACATAATTCATGACTCACCTCAAGTGCGCATGTACAAAGAAAGAGAAGCCAAGCTCGATCGGCAGGACAGTTTGGACGCCTTGGAGGAGGAGCGTGACGTGGCAAAAGCCCGTTCCGCATTCTATCAACAACAGGCTCGAAGATACCAAAGCAGATAAGTACGGGCCAAAACTTACAATGTTGGCGAGTTAGTTCTACGCCTGCCGGATAAGAAAAAGGACAAACTAAAGCCCAAATGGGAGGGCCCCGTCATTATTGACCAAGTCCTGACTGGTGGAGCGTACCATCTGCGGGATGCATCGGATAATCGACTCGA
Organism: Aegilops umbellulata; assembly: GCA_032464435.1. Lineage (NCBI taxonomy): Eukaryota > Viridiplantae > Streptophyta > Magnoliopsida > Poales > Poaceae > Aegilops > Aegilops umbellulata. The sequence continues at coordinate 297,971,558 of CP136060.1, forward strand.
GCCGAACCCATGGAACGCAGCCCGACTTCGAAGATTCTACGCCTAGCGCCGGACTCTGTGTTCGTCTCCTTCCTCTGTCCATTTTTTATACACTATCTGTCTTATATTTCTCTCCTTCTCCCCTTCTTTTCTCTCACAGCCTTTAAGGGCCCATTTGTGCCTTGTTTGCACACAACTGATGCGCTATCCGCGCTCATTATACCTGGGGGCTTCTTTAACAGAAGCTTATTCACACGGGCTTCATGCCCAACACATGTTTCATACTTTCCCATGTACCTTTTATTCACCATTATATGCATCGATATGACTTAAGTTTTGGCCAAGCTGGGTTGCCTAGCTCTTGTATTTATGCCCAACGTTCCCTTTAATTCGGCTAGGGCATAAGGGGAGCACCTCTGCGATTGTTACTGCCGGGTCAGTCGGATGTGTACCTCAGACTGGGTGAAACCGAAAGCTAGCTTTCTTAAGGGAATATTCAGTCGGTGAACTAAAGATGATTTCTCACTTATTTACTTACGCGCCCCCAGATGTTTTTTCTGCGTCTCTTTTTGCAGTCCGGACATGCACTTTAGGGCATGCCTCCCAGGGAAAGGAACCCCTAACGGAACTATTCTCCCTGGAAGATGTTTCTGACTAACCATGTAATATAACATAACTAGTTGGGCACTTGTCTGTTCAAGCACTAATGACCCCTATGCCTGGTCTCCATGCATGCCCCGGTTCTTACATAACCGAGAGGGTATTCGGATTCACTCCGGACTATCGGGTCCAGAGGTTGAAGCAAAAAGGTCCGCCATGACAAATGATCTACAATCCGGCTAGACGGCATTACAAATGTCACTTCAATTATGTAGTCATTATGACTGACGAAATTCTTCCTCTATACCATCCAACAGGCTGTCTAACTTACAATCCTGTTGGGAATACTTTGCGGCCAATTCTACTTGGCCGTACACTAAGCTCACAGGGATCTCCTTCCCATCGGGCCCCATAGGTCCGGCCTTGGCCATCTGGTTTGGGTCAGCCTTAGTGTATCGCGTCTTCACCATGGCCCAGGCTTCCCTGGCACCTTGACGGCAGGCCGATATCTTCCATAATTGGAAGCACCGCCGCGCTCCCTTTAGCTTCTCCGCAAGCTCTCCAAGGCCTCACAGAGACAGATGGCCACAAGGCCTGGGCGACGCCTTGCATCACCTGCCGAACTCGTTTGTGCAGTTGTGAGAGCTCGGGAAGAAGGTCACCATAGAACCGGGCATTTCCTCCGCAGGCCGACCTGTTAGCATACCTACAGACATAACTCTGTTAGCCGACTTCTTCGCCGAACTCTTTTCAAAGTTCGTTCAAGCACTTACTAAAAATGCCGCGTCGAAGCCGCCGATTCTCCTTCACGGAGTCCGACAGTTGGGCACGAACATCCTTTAATTCCATGCCTAGCTGGGTGTTGGCATCTAGGAGATCATTCTTCTCCTGCCTCACCCTCGTAAGCACGCTCTCGCCGGCCTTTAGCTGGCGTAGGAGGTGTTGCTTATCCGGATTTACTCCGGCGTCATCTACAATTTTATTGTCAGATTTGCATATACGCCGCACTTTACATGATACTTATCATTTGAAACATATATTACCAGCGGGGGTCTCCTTGGGCTCCCCTGCTGCGGCTCGTGCGGCCTGAAGTTGGGCTTTGCACTCTTCCAGCTCATGGGAGAGTTGGATATTCTTTTCTGTAAGAACCTGCATACCAAATGATCCTTAAATCAGTTATTCTAACTGTTTCAAGTCTCAGGGGCTACTGATATATATAATCACCAAATTTTCTCACCCGTATGTCCTTTACATACCGCTCCATGGCTCTGGCTAGACCATTTTGAGCAGCACGGAGGTACGCATCTCCCGAGTTGAAGGCATCGAATGCCTCTTGGGAGAAACAAGCGTCACGAAGAACGGTCCGGTGACGCCTGTGGTTCATGGCACTCTCCAACTCGGAATTTGTGGCGGACAGTCTGTCCGCATCCTCTGTCGGAGGAGCATCCGGTGCGCGCCTCATATTCGCTTCCGCTTCCGGATCCGGCCTTGGAGCCTGGCTGGTGGAGGCACGATTGGCAACCTCTCCGGATATATAGTCCGGCGAGCGTTCTTTCTCCTAAAGAAAGCACGGGCGTTAGTATGCCTCTGAGAATAATATCTTGGAATAAGACGGCGCGCCATACCGCTGGACCGGTGTCTCAATCCGGACTGCGTGTCTTTTCAGCCTGCCTGGCCTCGCGGCCCCTTGTTGGCTAGTCGCCGCAGGCTCGGTATTCCGCCTCGAGGGCCTCCCCTGCAAAACACCGTTGGTATACGGTAATCAAAAATACGCAAGGACGGATCCTTTTATAAGTGTTGGGACTTCGGTCTCAGTTACCTGTGAGGCTGGAAGTAGCCCAGGGTAATCGGCCATAATGGCCACCAAGGCATTATCGTTGCTCAATTGGTAGAATACCCTATCGATTAGCTCCACAGATATGTCTGGATCCTCTTGGGAGGCCGGGTCGAGGGACTGTTCCGGATCCTCGGGTTGTGGAGGAGGGTTGTTTATCTCCCTTACGGCCTGACGCAGCTCCTGCGTTGAAATCGCAAGATCAAATACTTAACTATGGGAATATGGAACGGGTGGGCAAGAAAAAGTATCAACTTACCCAGCTCGGAGGATTGTACATAGAAAATCCGCCCTGTGGATTGACGCGGAGGAATTCCTCCTCTTCTCCCTTGTACAAAGTGGACTAGATATTTTCTAGAGCAGCAACGGATTCCGGCCCCTTACAGCCACAGCGGGTGGCGTCATCCTCCCCGTTGAAATCCCACATGGGGTGGCCTCTATATTGAAGCGGTTGCACCCCCCGCATAATGCATATGGCCATGACCTCGATCTTGGTCAATCCGGATTGAGCTAGCGACCTTATCTGGCTCATCAGGTAAAGAACGTCCCTGTCGTCTTCCTCGAGGGGGCTCCGAGGACGCCAGCCCAGGCGCTTCTTCAAAGGAGCATTGTCGAACTCAGGAAGACCGATCTGAATAGGATCTGGGAGCGGGATGTCTTCTATATAAAACCATTCTGAAGACCAGTCTTCGGACGTCTTCTTTGGGGTTCCGGATAGATATCCAGTCCTGGCGATGCGCCACACTTCGGCTCCGCCCACTTGATATATTGACCCCTTCTGGGAACGGGGCACAGGGCAGAACAGCTTCTTCCACAGCGCGAAATGAGCCTCGCAGCCCAAAAACAGCTCGCAAAGGGCTACGAAGCCCGCAATATGCAGTATGGAGGCAGGTGTAAGGCTGTGCAACTGGAGGCCATAGAACTCCAGGAGCCCCCGGAGAAACGGATGAATTGGAAATCCGAGCCCTCTTATCAAATGAGGGACAAGGCATACCCGCTCTCCCTTGGAGGGATTGGGAAGGCTCTCCGCTTGCTCTCCGCCATTATAGGTGGCGAGCCGAGCTCGAACCGGGACCATGTATGCTGGGGGAAGAAATCCCTTGGTCTAAAGCGTCACTAGTTTGCTGTGCGGGACGGAACATCTCTCCCAATCTCCAGGCTTGGGGCTGGGGGAGCGAGAGGAGGAGCTGCGTCGACCGTCCATGATGGAATGGATCTCTGTCGGATGTGCTCCGATGAATGCTCACTAAGGTAGGATGGTGTGATTTGGATCTGAATCCTCGTCTCTTTAATAGGCAGCTCATTCACATAGCTAGGGGGTAAATGCAAAAACACCCTGGCTCTTCACATTCGCTTGACACGTGGAAAGTGGCCATTATTGGGCGTGGAAGCCAAGGAGTGTAACATTCACGAGAAGCCGGACACTATTTCACAGGTATACGGAATTTGGAGGAGAACCCGCCTTGCAATGCCGAAGACAATCTGCGCGCCGAACTCATCGTCATTGAAGCCTGGTTCGGGGGCTACTGAGGGAGTCCTGGATTAGGGCGTGTCCGGATAGCCGGATTATAACCTTTGGCCCGATTCTTGGACTATGAAGATACAAGATTGAAGACTTCGTCCCGTGTCCGGATGGGACTTTCCTTGGCGTGGAAGGCAAGCTTGGCAATACGGATATGTAGATCTCCTCCGATTGTAACCGACTTTGTGTAACCCTAGCCCTCTCCGGTGTCTATATAAACCGGACGGTTTAGTCCATAGGACAACAATAATCATACCATAGGCTACCTTCTAGGGTTTAGCCTCTCTGGTCTCATGGTAGATCTACTTTTGTACTACCCATATCATCAATATTAATCAAGCAGGAGTAGGGTTTTACCTCCATCGAGAGGGCCCGAACCTAGGTAAAAACATTATGTCCCTTGTCTCCTGTTACCATCCACCTAGACGCACAGTTCGGGACCCCCTACCTGAGATCCGTCGGTTTTGACACCGACAGCCGCCCCAACTGGGAAGGCCGGAGGGTCCAAGAAAGGGAGGACCCTTCCTCCGGACTACTCCACCAACTCCGACGACGGCGAAGAGGACTGGCCGCTCAGGGCCAAGCCCCTGGTGAAGTCGTAAGTATTCGGACACCAGAGTGACTCGTGGCATTCCTTTATTGCACAGCTTCCCCTGACGCCGAATATAATTATGCAGTCCGCCCCAAGCCCGAGTCGACATATCGTCGAGCGGTTCTGTGGATTCGTCGGATGTGAATAGTTTTTCCCTTCCGACCGCTACCTCCCCTCGCCCTACGGATGACGCCGAGGTGTTGTCCCAAAAGGTTCCAAGCCAAGGGGAGGTTGTTCTGGAGGCGCCGCAAGGCGACCTCCCGGACTGCAGGCTCAAAGGGAGCAAAGCCCCCAAGGGCTCCGAGACCGGCCTTAGGCCGGAAACCGCGCCGAACCTTCAGCGGTTTCGGACTCCGGCAGGCGGCCCCCTACTAAGAAGGGCAAGCCTACTGCACCGGTGGCCTCCGCCCAACCGGAGGCACCAGATAACTTGCTGGAGGTGCTTAACGGCGCCTCCATCGACGAGGAGCACCGCACTATTATGAGTGCGGTGATCCAGAACGTTCAGTCCGCCAAGAGCGGGCTGACTGAAGCTTGTGCCAGCCTGTTGACAGGCTTTGAGGTACGTAGAGAATATATGAAAATATTACCGCATAGACAGTAGCCCCTGATGCTCTGTTTGGCGTTCACAAGGAAAAGCCGAATAGAGGATCTAATAATATTTGCAGGAGTCTAACATAATTATGTCAATATGTGTATGTAGGCTTCGCTGCTGGCCTCTGCCGCACTGACTGCGGAGGTGGACACGCTGAAGCAGAACCTCGAGCGGTCCGAACAAGGGCTCGGCCTTGCCAAGAAGCAGCTCGAGGAGAGCCAAGGTATGTAATGCCTTGTGTAAATATATAAAAGATGCAGTTGGAAAAATGACAGGATCGTTATTGGTGTCTTAGGGGCCACGACTGAGGTGGCGACCCTGAAGCAAGCGCTTTCCGAGGCCAAAAAGAAGGCGGCCAGGGAGCGCACTAAGCAGGAGAAACATGAGGCGCGAGTTGGCGAGGTACAGCAAGAGCTCCAGGCTCTCGTGAAAAAACACGAGAGTTTGGAGCTTGACTCAAAGACGCGAGAGTCCGAGCTCGCAGCGGCCCTCGAAAGCGCCAAGTCTGCCAAGGCCGAAGCCGAGAAAGCCCTCCAGGAAGTTGAGGCGATGAAGAAGATAGCGGCGGGTAAGGCATTCTTTATGCAAAGCAAGCACGTGAAAGTGAATTACTTGTTACTTACCCGAGTCCGGAGCTCTCCAGGAGCATTCGCAGATTTGCCCCGCAGCGTGTCAGATGCCGTCGCCTTCTATCGGGCCGAAGAGGGGAGCTCGACGGAGAAGGTGTTCTGGTCTCAGTATGCTGAGGCCGGACACCCTGTGCCCTTGAGCGACCAGCTGAAACAGATGGTCGAGCTCCATAAGGTGTCCGAGCAGGCCATGAAGGGTCTCATAGTCCGGCTGTGGCCTGAGGAGGCCGTTCCTGGGAGCTACTTCGGGCTGGTGAGGCGGCTGGTGGATGCCTGTCCACGGCTTGAAGTCATCAAGCGCTCCATCTGCATCGAGGGTGCCCATAGGGCGCTTGCCCGTGCTAAAGTGCACTGGGGCAAGATGGATGCTGAGAAGCTTGTGAAGGACGGGCCACCGCAGGGCAAGGAGCATCGCCATCCCGAGATGTATTACGAGGGCGTCCTGAAGGGCGCCCACCTTGTGGCGGATGAATGTTCCAAGGATGTAATATTTGAGTAAACTTGTTCGTTTTATCCTGTGCGCTGAAAACTTGTTCATATGCGCTATGCAACGCTTGTTTTAATTTAAAATATTACCTTCTATGCGGTCGTTTATTAAATCTGAGAGATGGCGAGTCGTCGGCTTCTGCCCCCATGCCACTAGTGCTCGGGTGTTTGGGATAAACCTGAGCACTCCTTTTCCCATTCTTGGGTTCTCCGAGGGAGGTGCTCAGCACAACGAACAAGGCAATCAGACTATAGTGCATTATCACTCTCACTTAGCCAGAGAATTCTATAATTTTAAATTTCGGCGAAGCCCCTAGTGTTCGGAAGACCGAGTTCGGGGCGCTATACACGCCTAGGGCGGACATAGCCGACTCCTTGCTCTAAGCGGCATAAGTCTTTAGGGACTCAAAATCTCTTGAATCAGCGACCAGCTCTGGCCTTATCATGACAGTCAGTTTTAGCTTTCTCTACTGAGGTGCTTAACCCAGCTCAACCGGGGCACAATCGCAGTAGTTCTCCCAGCGCTACCTTAGCCGATATAGCGGAACGTAAGGTACCAAAACATGGGAGCCGGGCAAACCCAACTATTGACCAAAGACATGATTCGGAGCTGATGCATATAATGCTATAAGTTCGGAGGGCCGCACTTGTGAAAGTGTTCGGACTTCTCACGCCGTATTATGGGGTGTTTGAGACCCTGGCGTATTGACCGTACCAAAGTGTACGGGTGCTAAATGTCATAGCTGAACATGTATATGAAAAAAGGAATGAATATAGAATGCAATAATAAGCTGAAGCTAAGCATCTGTTTATTCGAAAAGCCTGCGGCAAAAGCAGAAGGATACAAATAGTGCGATAAGCAAGAGATGGGACTATTTGACATGTCCCCCTCCAGGGGCGAGCTGTGGAACGGTATGTAAGACAGGTATTTTGCTCGTTATAGAGACCACCTGGGAATTCGACGTAGCTTTCTGCCTCCTTGGTTGTTGCATCGTGTGTTCGGCGATTGTACTGCCGGACAGGCCTTCCGGAGAGTGGAGTCCTGAAAGTAAGAAAAAAAATGACAAAATCGGGAGCCCCTAGTGCGGTTGAGCCGCATTTTGGGCGTGCCGTAGTCGTGCCCCTCCCCCTGTGCCCATGGTATTTTCAGAGTGTAATTATGTATGCGTAGTACTGATTTCGCAGTTTCGCGAGGGCTGGGGTTGGGTCCGCATTGCTACGCTTGCTCGGAACGTGCCAGGCGGTCTTGTTGTTGGTTACTCCAGGCGCGCTTGACGGTGTCCGGACGTTTAATAGCCGGACTGGAGAATTGCCTTGAGAGGTTGCTTTGTACTTCCGCTACGAGGGCCGTCGTATTGTCCTCCGTTCGGAGGGAGCGTTCGGTGTTTCCATTGACCATAATGACTCCTTGAGGTCCTGGCATCTTGAGCTTGAGGTATGCATAGTGGGGCACCGCATTGAACTTTGCAAATGCGGTTCGTCCGAGCAGTGCGTGATAGCCACTGCGGAACGAGACTATGTCGAAGATTAACTCCTCACTTCAGAAATTATCCGAGAATCCGAAGACCACTTCAAGTGTAACTGAGCCTATGCAGTTGGCCTCTACTCCTGGTATGACGCCCTTGAAGTTCGTTTTTGTGGGTCTAATCCTTGAGGGGTCTATGCCCATTTTCTGCACTGTATCCTGATAAAGTAGGTTCAGGCTGCTGCCGCCGTCCATAAGGACTCGAGTGAGGTGAAATCCGTCAAGATTGGGTCTAGAACCAACGCGGCGAATCCGCCATGGCGGATGCTAGTGGGGTGGTCCCTTCGATCGAAAGTGGTCGAGCAGGAGGACCACGGGTTGAACTTTGGGGCGACTGGCTCCAACGCGTATACGTCCCTTAGCGCACACTTCCGTTCCCTCTTGGGGATGTGAGTTGCGTATATCATGTTCACCGTCCGCACTTGTGGGGGGAAACCCTTCTGTCCACTATTGTTCGGCGGCCGGGGCTCCTCCTCGTCGTCGCTATGTAGCCCCTTGTCTCTGTTTTCGACATTTAAATTGCCGACCTGCTTGAACACCCAACAATCCCTATTGGTGTGATTGGCTGGTTTTTCGGGGGTGCCATGTATCTGGCACGAGCGATCGAGTATACAGTCCAAACTGGACGGGGCCGGGGTGTTTCTTTTGAATGGCTTTTTCCGTTGACCGGGTTTAGAGCCTCTGAATCCGGCATTAACTGTTGTATCTTCAGCATTGTCGTTGTTAATGCGGCGCTTGTGCTTGTTGCTACGCGACCTGCCATTGCTGTCCTTTGTATCCGAATTACCAGGGCTCTTGGTCATGTTATTACTACAAGCCAGCTAGCTATCTTCTCCCGCGCAAAAGCGGGTCATGAGTGTCGTGAGGGCTGCCATAGATTTCGGATTTTCCTGTCCAAGGTGCTGGGCAAGCCACTCGTCACGGATGTTATGCTTAAAGGCTGCTAGGGCCTCTGTGTCCGGACAGTCCACGATTTGATTTTTCTTGGTTAGGAACCGTGTCCAGAATTGTCTGGCAGATTCTTCTGGCTACTGAATTATGTGGCTCAGGTCATCGACATCTCGTGGTCGCACATAGGTGCCCTGGAAATTGTCGAGGAATGCGGCTTCCAGGTCCTCCCAACAACCAATTGATTCTGCTGGCAAGCTGTTAAGCCAGTGCCGAGCTAGTCCTTTAAGCTTGAGTGGGAGGTATTTGATGGCGTGTAGATCATCGCCACGGGCCATGTGAATATGAAGGAGATAGTCCTCGATCCATATCGCAGGATCTGTTGTGCCATCGTATGATTCAATGTTTGCGGGCTTGAAACCCTCTGGGATTTGATGATCCATTACTTCATCTCTGAAGCATAGTGGGTGTGCGGCACCTCTGTATTGGGCTATATCACGACGTAGCTCAAATGAGCTTTGTCTGCTGTGTTCGGCCCGGCCGGATTTATTGTATCTGGCGTGACGGTTATCGTCTCGTGTCGTGGGGCGCTCGCGCAATCCGTAGATCAATCTTGTTTGCCTTGCCTTGTCCTCCAACATATCTCGCAGGTTTAGTGCATTTCCCCATGCCTTGGTATTTTTTGAGCGGCGTCGGGGTGCGGCTTGAGTGGAGGGCCGAGAGGCCTCTCTGTCGCGGCCGCGAGGTGGCCGGTCAGCCGCATCATGCGCTGGTGATGTAGGTTTAGGTGCTTCCTCCTCTAATCAGGGTAGCAACTTGCGCGTTGGGTAGCTCTTGGAGGGGCGTTAGAGTTCGTACTCCCCGGCCGCAAGGACTTCAGTCCATCTGTCGGCTAGCAAGTCTTGATCAGCTCTAAGCTGTTGCTGTTTTTTCTTAAGGATACTCGCCGTGGCCATAAGCCTACGCTTAAAGCGCTCTTGTTCGATGGGATACTCAGGCACGACAAATTCGTCGTCGCCAAGGCTTGCCTCGTCTTCGGAGGGAGGCATGTAATTATCATCCTCTTCCTCTCTGTCTGCCGCCCTCTCAGGGGGGCTGGCTTCTCCATCCTCCTGCGCTGAATCTTGCTGGAGGGAGTTGTCTTCGGCACTGTCCGGGGTGTTATTATCTCCCATGCCGGTATCACCGTTTTTGCTTTGGCGGGACTTAGAGCGGCGCCGCTGATGCCGGCGCTTAGGTTGCTTCTTGGAGGGGTCATCCCCCGCTGTTCCGTCGCCATTGCCTTCTTTGGGTGTATCCACCATATATATGTCATATGACGAGGTGGCTTTCCAGTGCCCTATAGGCGCTGGTTCCTGTTCGTCTCCTACATCGTCGTCCATACCGTCGATGTATTTAGAGTCTAAGTCTAGCATGTCGGTTAAATCATCGACAGTGGCTATGAAGTGGATGGTGGGTGGGCGTCGAATTTCTTCATCGTCTGCATCTCAATCCTGTCGGTCATAATCCGGCCAGGACTCTCCTGACAAAGAGAGAGACCTTAGTGAATTTAGAATGTCGCCGAAGGGCGAGTGCTGAAAGATATCTGCGGTGGTGAATTCCATGATCGGCGCCCAATCGGATTCGATTGGCAGGGGCGTGGAGGGTTCGGAGTCGGGAGAAGAGTCTGGCACCTTGGAGTCATGAGCTTCGTAGAGGATAAGGCTGGTGTTCGGCTCGATCGCCATTGAGACTGCAGCCCCCGCGGCGGGGTCTAGCCACCCGCCCTCGGTTGGCGCAGTTGGCTCCGAGCTAAAGGTCGGAGCGGGTGCGGGTGTAGCCTCCAGGGCACTGTTCGGTGGCAGAGTTAAGTCATGCCCATCGTGACAGTGTGGCGCGCTTGGCTGTAGCTCGAATCCGTCGAAGATCAAGTTTCCGCGGATGTCGGCCGTGTAATTCAAACTTCCAAATCTGACCTGATGGCCAGGGGCGTAGCTTTCAGTCTGCTCCAGATGGCCAAGCAAATTAGCCCGCAGTGCAACACCGCCGAATACGAAGATCTGTCCGGGGAGAAAAATCTCACCCTCGACCGCATCGTTGTTGGTGATCGGAGGAGCCATCGGGCCTAAAGATGACGACACAGAGGAATTCTCAATGAAAGCACCAATGTCGGTGTCAAAACCGGCGGATCTCGGGTAGGGGTCCCGAACTGTGCGTCAAGGCGGATGGTAACAAGAGACAAGGGACACAATGTTTTTGCCCAGGTCCGGGCCCTCTCGATGGAGGTAAAACCCTACTCCTGCTTGATTAATATTGATGATATGGGTAGTACAAGAGTAGATCTACCACGAGGTCAGAGAGGCTAAACCCTAGAAGCTAGCCTATGGTATGATTGTTGTTCTGTCCTACGGACTAAACCCTCCGGTTTATATAGACACCGGAGGGGGCTAGGGTTACACAGAGTCGGTTTCAATGGGAGGAGATCTACATATCCGTATTGCCAAGCTTGCCTTCCACGCTAAGGAAAGTCCCATCCGGACACGGGACGAAGTCTTCAATCTTGTATCTTCATAGTCCAAGAGTCCGGCCAAAGGTTATAGTCCGGCTACCCGGACACCCCCTAATCCAGGACTCCCTCACCTGGTCATACCACTTTGTACAATGTTTCCCTTTTCGACCAAGAGACCGGTTGGATGACCAGTCTGTACTACTTTCACCCACTTTCCTTCCTGTTTGTACCAAGTCCGATGTACATACTAAATTCCCCCATCCCCACTTTATTTCTTGTTTGAACCAAGTACAAGATTCGAATCCATGAAGTAGCTTTACCTCTAACAATAGAAGAAGAAAATATGTGTCGTTGGACCATCCGATCGGGAGGGGCTGAGAGGTTGAAAATGATGCACATGCAGCAACGAAGCGAGCTGGGGAAGTAGAGCTAGGGCGGTTTCGAAGGAAGATATACCTAAAGGTCGTCGGGATGTGGATATGTGGGCGACGGGAGGCCGGATCCGCCCACACTAGGGCAACGACGAAGGGATCGGAGGACCTCCCGCGCCGGCGCTCGGCCAGAGATAACAGTGCAGCCGGCAGTGGGTCTCCTCCCTCGTTGTCGACGACGGCCTAAATGCTGCCCCTCCTCCCCTTCACCGGCGGAGGGGGATACGTCCGGATCTATAACCAGCTGTAAGGATAGAAAGACAATGTTTTTTGAAGGGAGAAAGATAGTGTTACCACCGCTATCTTGTTTAGATCCGGAGAGGAAGAGAGTGTGAATAGAGCAACCCAAGCAAGCAAGCGCGAAGGCTCCGGCCTATATATATGTAGTGGGGTAGTTTTCCTTTTTCACTCCATCAAAACAATCATTCAAAATTGTGTACGTGCCAGGTCGCCGGTTTTTTTGAGTTGTTGATTGTTTTTTGAGATAGCTACCCGCTTATTCCAAGTGGTGTTACGGTGTGCCAGGTCGCACTTTGTATCGTTCAAGTCTGGTACAAGACCCTCCATTAAATGAACAACCACCCCCACGTAAAATTTGTGAACAAGCCCACGGCTAAAATTACCGGAAACGTGGGCTGCCCCAACATGCATTCTTATTTATATTTTCTATGTGGGAGTATCCTCAAAACAAAATGTGAGAGTACAATATTTATTGGGCTCCTTTGTAATTGGTGCTAAATTTTGACCAAATATTTAACTGACAAAATGTTAGTGCATGTTAACAAAAATTATATCATTTGATTCGTATTTGAACATAGTTTTCAATGATGTAATTTTTTGTGACATGCATGAACATTTGGTTAGTTAAATTTATAGTCAAAAGTTGGCAAGGTGCATTAAATCAAGGGTCTTTTACATTTGTGTCCTTAACTTGAACCCACTACTTAGATTTATCCCTAATTTCGAAGTGTGCTCAAATTTACCCCTCTGCCGTTACATACCCTTATAAAAATGCCCTTCCGGGCCGTTTCCGTCCGGTCATAGGGCTTTGACTGTTTTCTAGACGTTTGATGGACATTTTTGCCCCTAAAAAACAGAAATTAAAGAGAAGAGACAGGGCTCACTTACATTTTGGCCCAGGATGGCCCAGCCTGCCTGCTCCCTAGCTGGCCATCGTCTTCCTCTGCCGAGGGCAGGTCGCCCACACGCTCACCCGAGCGCCGCCGTTCTCGTGGCCAACGGCATAGAGAAGCCGCACCGGGGTGTCTCCGAGGCCCGCCGTCAAGCAAAGCATCACCACATCGTGGATCATGACCTCGGGTGCCCTGCGACTTCGCCATCGAAGCCATCTCGGCCGCCTCTGCCCACCAGCCACCGGCCTAGATTCGCCGTTGTCTGAGCTTCCCCGAGCCTTCTGTTCGTTTTTCCGAGATCGTTGTGCGCTCCTGCTTCCCCCCTTGCGTTTAAGGCCGTCGATTTCTTCCGCTAGCTGCATCCCCACAAGCCCGAGCGCCGCCAGCCGCCATGGCTGTTGCACGCATCGATGCCAAGCCCCCTTGTCTCCCTGTGTTGTTACAGAGTGCTCCCGAGGACCCCTAGAAGCCACCAAGATGCGTAGTTCGCTCGTTTTCATCACACGGCAGCGCGCACGACCAAACTGTACCTCCGCTCATCACCGTCCTCTATTCTAGCAACCAATTGGACCAACTCCGCCACCAACAGATGCGCCTAGTTTCCAGCTACGCGTAGGTGCTAGCAATGCGTCCAACCGCTGTCGTCTGTAGAGCGAACCTGATGCACCTTGGCCATGATTTGTGGTCGCCGGCGGTGAGGTACGGCCGGGATGAGGTACGACCAAGTGGGCCTGACTGGTCAGGTAATTACCACCTGTGAGTATGAGTTGTGGGCCCTCCATAATTAATAGTGCTAAATATCCAGCTAAAAAACAAAGCTAATTATCGTCGTAATAAATAAATAATGAGGCCCTGACATGTGGGTCCTTCCTAATTAACAAAGCTAATTATCATAGTAAATAAATAATAAGGCACTGACATGTGGGCCCATGTCCTATGTTTGACTAGCTTGACTTAGAAAGTTTTTTATTTTTATTTTTTCTCAGAATGGGTCCCACATGTAAGTGACACATGGAGGTAGGGGCAAAATGTCCAAGAAACGTCCACTAGACGGTAAAAGGCCTTTGACCTAACGGAAATGGCACAGAAGGGCATTTCTATAAGGTCACCTAACGGCAAAGGGGTAAATTTGAGCAGACTTCGAAATTAGGGGCAAATCTTAAGTAGGTGGTTCGAGTTAGGGATAGAAATGCAAATGGCCCTTAAATCAACACATGCAAGTATCAAAAGGAGAGTTACGGCATGCATGCATGCGTTGTAATTAATGCATCGGTAAAGTCAAATTATTGAAATATATCGAGTGCAGTGCTTTGATGTGTCGCGTCAACTCGTACAAGACCGAGAACTTTGATTATTACAACGCCCTCTCCCTCACGGACTGAGCTGTGCCTTAACCGCACCTGCCTTTGGCTGCATGACAGGTGGGCCACCCACCTGTTGGGCCCACCTGCCATACACGCAAAGGCAGGAGCAGTAAGTCAATGAAGCTGCGTCGCTCCCTCGCCCAGGAGCGTGGTGGCTGGCAGGACTAGGAGAAGTGTTCGCTACACGCTCTCCCTCCCGCACGCGGTGGACATGCAGCAGTTCATTCGGTGTCAGATGGCCAGAAGCATATTGTACTACTCCTCCATTGTAGTAGTACTCCATCATTGTTCGACTTCCCGAAGAGGCGAAGAGCCAAGTGCAGCCCGGACGCTCGTGTGGCGGTTTCATGTGTAGAGTAGTCTAGGATAGCGTGTACCGTGCCTGTAAGCTTAAAATCGTTGGGGTCGGCTCCATGTTTTTTTATTAAAATAATCTTCTGGCCCTACCTGTCATTCTGGTAATTGTAGTTTGCACGCTCATCTGGTCAAGACAGGAATATATCTTTTAATTTGTGGTGGGGTAAATGTTAGAGGTTGCAGCATATATATTGTACATTGTGGGTCTTTCAGCCAAGTTTAGAGGCAACCATGTGGGGTCAGTGCTATGATGTGTCGAGTCAACTCGTACAACGAGGAGAAGCTTGATTTTACTACTACACGCCTTCTCCCTCGCCCATGCGCGTGGTGGCTCGCAGACGAGGACATGCTTTTGCTTAGGGTGGTCGTAATGGAATACTAGTATCATGCATATGATACTACTGTATGATACTACACATCCATAGTGCATAGTATCATATGTTAGTATCATCGATGACTTCATTTATTAACATGCATGACACATAGTAGCACAACATTTAATATGATATGGTATCATGATATGATACTCAACCCTCTCTTTCTTCATTTACTTCTATGCCACCTCATCAAATTTGCCTAGTTGGAATGCATGATACTCCCTCCATTCCTAAATATTTGTCTTTTTTATATATTTCAAATGGACTACCACATACGGATATATATATATATATATATATATATATATATATATATATATATATATATATATATATATATATATATTAGAGTGTAGATTCACTAATTTTGCTCCGTATGTAGTCACTTGTTGAAATCTCTAGAAAGCCAAATATTTAGGAACGGAGGGAGTACTAGCTATGATACTCCCATTACAACTAGCCTTATACTACTACAACAAGCTATACCTCCCGCACGCGGTGGACAGACATGCAGCAGTGGATTCTACACTATAGAAGTAGTAGTAACATCATTGTTCGTCTTCTCGGAGAGGCGAAGAGCCAAGCGCAACCCGAACGTGGCAGTTGTGAATGCTCGCCACAGTGTGTTTGGTTGCATTCTCATCTTAGCACAGTTGTTCCCTCTTCGTGCATGCTCATCCTAGCACCCCTCTTCATGCATGCTCTTCTCATGCATTCTCCTAGTGTATTTGTGTTAAGCTAGTGTGGACTCATGCACCCTTCGTTCACCCTACAGAACACCCAAAAGTGGGTCGAGAAGGGCTTGGAGCACGCATATAGCCAGGCTCTTGCATGAGACAAAATTGCTATTTGAGCCCACTATTGTAGTACTACTTGCTAGTATAGCCCTGTAAACGGGAAAGGAGTATTTGCCTTTCTAGAGATTTCAACAAGTGACTAGACTACACCCTAAATGAGTAGTACTAGAGCAACATGAGTGAATCTACACTGTAAATAAATGCTTTGTTCTCTCGTTTTCCTCTCTGCCTTGGTCGCGGTGCACAATATTTAGTACTCCTATATGACTAGCCGCTCTATCTACATGCACGACATCAAAGCATCCGGGCCCGCGTACCATCCACAAAATCATAGCGAGGTGCTATAGTCGAGACTCACCGGTCACCCCGGTGTGGCCGTCATGTCCCGTCATATCACAAAACGCACACCTTTACCAGCAGTGGTAAAGTGGCCTCGAAGTGGCCTCGAAGTTGGACTGGACGAAGCAACCATCATTCCACTTGAACGCTCGTTGAAGCCCTTTCTCCCCTTTCTTGAAGAAAACATCACTCCAGGCTACTCACTTCTGCCAGTTTTCTTCTGTACCGACAAAGGAAAGGTGGGCGAATCAGTGATGCTACTATATTTCATTCCAAGAATCTTCATTTTGCGAAGCACCGACCGATTCTCACAGCCTATTCTTTTCCCGTTTTCATTGCGATTGTGGTTTCCTTTTGATTGCTTTTTGTTTGTCAGTTCATTGATAGATCCTAGAGCACTAGGCAAAGAGTTGCCGGCGGAGAACCCACTGGAGGCAATGCTCTCCAAGAAGCGAGCAC
Organism: Aegilops umbellulata; assembly: GCA_032464435.1. Taxonomy (NCBI): domain Eukaryota; kingdom Viridiplantae; phylum Streptophyta; class Magnoliopsida; order Poales; family Poaceae; genus Aegilops; species Aegilops umbellulata. The sequence goes on from CP136060.1 coordinate 297,987,953, forward strand.
CGGCTAACGAGTTGACCATGTTGGCGGGCCAACCCATGGAGACGAAGAACTCTAAGAAACAAGCACTGGCCACAAAGTTGATGACGTTGGCGGACGAACTCCTCAAAGAAAGTTGGAAGAATAGCAAGGGCCCCACCATGCCTACGCCAGAAACTCTAGTGGCCACCTACGCGAGGCTCAAGGCCGAGTTTGAGGAGATAGTCGTCGTTGAGAAGCAGTATTCCCCTAGCAAGGTGATGGCCCCCATCGAGGACGAGGAGATGGCCCCCGGAGGGATGGGATCCCCCGGTGAGCTGCACAAGGTAAAAAATAATGGCTTACCATAGTTGTGGTTTTTTTTATTTGCAATGTGCTTGCTAATATGTTAGGGTTGTATAGGTGTTGGTGAACGTCCTTGATGATACCGATGTCGCGGCCCGTCTTGTGGACAACGCCCCAGAGATCATTTTCGATGTCGCGGTCCGTCCTATTGACATTGCCCCGGAGATCGATTCCGATGCTGCTATCCATCCTGTGGACATCGCCCAAGAGATCGATTCAGATGTCGCGGTGGACATCCCCCCAGAGATCGATTCCCATGCCGATGTCCGTGCTGTGGTCATTGCCCGAGAGATCGATGACAAGAAATAGTTGATCGCGCTAATCCTTCAGGGTAGTTTGCATTATGTTTAATTACAAGAACGATGCGTGTTATCAAACCATCTTAGGGCTAGTGCACTGTCTTGTGTGGGTGGTACTTGCTACTTTTGTTTGATAGTGAATCATGCGAACCATCTACGAGTTGTGGAAACAGATGTATCCACACCAGCTTTTGATGTAATATATGGCATGCTTAGATGTAAGTTTGAACTATTTATCATATCAGCAGGGCTTGTTTGATGATTCTTCGTGTTAGTAGGCTAGCTACTGTGCGAGCTATAGTACTTGTAAAACACTCACCGAAGAGAAATGTTGGGGCTGATGAGTTCGTGGTACGCTTATACTGATCCGTCGTCGATCAGCCAATGGCCCAAGCTCCTAAAATTGTAGGCTTAGCGATCGATCAGACAATAGTCGACACAAATACATTTAGGCCTCATTTGGTTCATAGGGTAGAAAAATCATAGCAAAAGTTCAGAGACGTACAACACAAAATCATAGCAGTACAGAGACGTACTCCTTCCGTTCCAAAATAGATGACTCAACTTTGTACTACTAACTTTGAAACAGAGGGGGTACAAATCCTAGGCGGGCTAGTTTGGCCTAGTGGGTTTAAGTGATATGACGTGGTACAGTGCCGTCCAGTCTTCGCGTGTGGTAGCAGTACTGCCGGTACAATAAGTTTTCTTGAAGAAGCGGAATTCAACGAAGTCATGATGGTTCCTTCGTCCGACCAACTTACAGTGGGAAAGGTTTGGCCTGCGCTACGACTGGGGTGGGCCAGGATGATTTTGGGCATGGTAGGTGGACCAGGATGGTCGACGTCCCACATGTCGGCGAATGAAAGTATTCTTTCCGATATAGTGGACGAGCGAAGAGTATTCATTGTTTATTTTTTATGAAAGCGATTGTCTCCACTGTTACGACGGAGGAGTGTGAAACACGGCAGCCCAGTGAACTTGGCATGTGCACCACTACCTCCTTCCTCATGTAATACTACCATAGTGTGGACTATAAGGTTGGCTATAAGGTTACAACTTTTTAGAATTAGCTTTTTTATACCTAGGAGAACGTGTAGAGACGGGCTCCTGCAGATCACACTCCTTGACTTTGTCAATGCCCCTCTCTCTTCCACATAAGCGGGCTTATAGCCCAGAATTTTACTAGTACTACTTGCTATGAATGCGGGCAGCTCGCGCCTGAGGGGGAGCGCGCGCGGGGAGGTGGGGGGATTCTGATGGGCCAGGGCGGTCAGAAGCGGGCCTGGAAGCGGTCTGGACCCCCACATGGCCCACCTCACATTATCACCATATATTTCTTGGAGTCCGTGTGCGGCGGGCGGGCGATCTCTTCTCCCTCCCCCATCTCTCTCTTCTTAGCCGATGCCCGCCGAGCAATTAGATTTCGGGTATCGATAGTTTATTCAATTTGCAGTGTGAGGGAGTCCTGGATTAGGGGGTCTCCGGACAGCCGGATTATAGCCGGACTGTTGGACTATGAAGATACAAGATTGAAGACTTTGTCCCGTGTCCGGATGGGATTCTCCTTGGCGTGGAAGGCAAGCTTGGCAATACGGATATGTAGATCTCCTCCCTTCTAACCGACTCTGTGTAACCCTAGCCCCCTCCGTGTCTATATAAACCGGAGGGTTTAGTCCATAGGTCAACAACAATCATATCATAGGCTAGCTTCTAGGGTTTAGCCTCTACGATCTTGTGGTAGATCAACTCTTGTAATACTCATATCATCAAGATCAATCAAGCAGGAAGTAGGGTATTACCTCCATCGAGAGGGCCCGAACCTGGGTAAACATCGTGTCCCCCGCCTCCTGTTACCATCCGCCTTAGACGCACAATTCAGGACCCCCTACCTGAGATCCGCCGGTTTTGACACCGACATTGGTGCTTTCATTGAGAGTTCCAATGTGTCATCACCATAAGGCCTAATGGCTCCTTCGATCATCGGTAACAATGCGGTCCAGGGTGAGGTTTTCCTCCCCGGACAGATCTTCGTATTCGGCGGCTTTGCTCTGCGGGCTAACTCGCTTGGCCATCTGGAGCAGATCGAGAGCTATGCCCCTGGCCACCAGGTCAGGTTCGGGAACTTGAATTATACTGCCGACATCTGCAGAGACTTGATCTTCGACGAATTCGAGCCCTTGCCAGGTGCGATGCACGATCATGACGAGCATGATATAGCTCTGCCATCGGACAGTGTTCGGGAGATCACACCGGCAACTACTCCGGCCTTCAATCCGGAGCAAATTGCGCCATCCAAGGACGGGTGGATAGACCCCTTCGTGGAGGCCGTACTCTCAGCGGCGATAGAGCCGGATACTGACCTTACCCCTCACGAGAGCCGTGATGTCGAACTACTGGATTCATCTCCGGCCACGGACTCCGAGCCGCCTGCGCCAGTGCCTTCAAATCCGATTGGGCGCCGATCATGGAGTTTACCTCCGCGGATATCATTCAGCACTCGCCCTTCGGCGACGTGCTAAATTCGTTAAGGTCTCTCTCCTTGTTAGGAGAACCTTGGCCGAACTATGCCCGGCTAGAATGGGATGCGGGCGACGAAGAAATTCGCTTCCCACCCACCACCCACTTAGTATCCACTTTCGACGATCTGACCGACATGATCGACTTCGACTCCGAAGACATCGACGGTATGGACGACGATGCAGGAGACGAACAGGAACCACCGCCCACAGGGCGCTGGACCGCCACTACATCACATGACATATACAAGGTGGATACACCCAAAGAAAACAATGACGAGGAATGGAAAGAAGCAGCTAAGAACAACTCCATCGAGAAGCAAACAAAGCGTCGACGTAGGCGCCGCTCCAAATCCCGCCTCGGCAAAAGCAGCGATAACAGCGAAAGAGACTCCAGAGGAAACGACGACCACACTGACCCAGCGGCAGAGCAAAATGAAGCCGCGAATGGTGAACATAGTACGGATCCGATGTCCGAACACGGTGATGCCGAGGATAAAGCTCATAAAACTCCCTCCGAGGTGGAAAATAGTCTGGACGAAGATGTGCACATCATCCCGGAAAGGCACTTGGAACAAGAGAACCTTCGCAGAAGGCTTATTGCCACAGGGAGGAGTCTGAAGAAGCAGAAGCAAAGGCCTAAGGCCGCACAAAGTACACTCAACAGCAGATGGAACAAAGTGCTCGACAATGAAGAAAAGTATGGTAGAAGTTACCACACAAAGAGCTATCCAAAGCGCAAGCTATTGCCCGAATTCCACGACGAGGCCTTAGAGCCAGCACAACCGAAAAACAAAACGACCAACCGGTAGGATCTACCACCTCGTGGCCGCGATAGAGCGGCTAACAAGGCCGCACATAAGTCAACACATGATCTACGTGAGGACTTGCGCCAAAAATCCAGTATGACCAAATCCATCTATGGATCTAGAAAGCGCGCTACCGCACAATTTCAAAACCGAGTACCACAACCGTCCGAACGCCTTGATACATCTAAATACAGGGGTGCCGCACACCCCCTATGTTTCACCGATGAGGTGCTAGACCACGAATTTCCAGAAGGATTCAAACCAGTGAACATAGAGGCACACGATGGGACCACAGACCCTGGGGTCTGGATTGAGAAATTTATCCTCCATATACATATGGCTCGAGGAGACGATCTCCACGCCATCAAATACTTTCCCCTCAAGCTTAAAGGACCAGCTCGGCACTGGCTAAAAAGCCTCCCTGAAAACTCCATTGGAAGTTGGGAAGATCTTGAGGATGCTTTTCGGGATAATTTTCAAGGGACCTATGTCCGACCTCCGGATGCAGACGATTTGAGCCACATAATTCAACAGCCCGGAGAGCCAGCCCGAAAGCTTTGGAACAGGTTTCTCACTAAGAAGAACCAAATTGTCGACTGCCCGGACGCTGAAGCCTTAACAGCTTTCAAGCATAGCATCCGAGACGAATGGCTCGCCAGACACCTCGGCCAAGAAAAACCAAGAACAATGGCATCCCTAACAAGCCTCATGACCCGCTTTTGCGCGGGCGAGGATAGCTGGTTAGCCCGCAGTAGCACCAGCGACCCAAGCACATCCGAAGTCAGGGATGGCAATGGAAAACCAAGACGCAGTAAAAGCAAGCGTCGAAATACCGAAGACAGCAAGATAATATGGCAGTAAACGCCGGATTCAGGGGCTCTCAACCAGGTCAGCGGAAAAAGCCTGTCAAAGGCTGCAGAGATGGACCGTCCAGCCTAAAAAAGATCCTAGACAAACTATGTCAGATTCATGGCACCCCCAATAAACCTGCAAATCACACCCACAGAGAATGTTGGGTCTTCAAGCAGGCCGGTAAGCTAAACGCCGAAAATAAGGGAAGGGAGACACCATGTGAAGATGATGATGAGCCAAGCCAGTAAAGCACTGGGGGACAGAAAAAATTCCAACCAGAGGTTAAAACAGTAAACATGATCCATGTGACGAAGAGGAGAAGCAAACCTGCACTCCGAGACACACAAGCCCTAGAGCCCGTCACCCCCAAGTTCAACCCCTGGTTGGCCTGCCCAATCACTTTTGATCGTAGGGATCACCCGGCAATTATCCTGCTCGAAAGATTAGCGGCCTTGGTGTTAGACCCAATAGTAAATGGATACCATCTCACAAGAGTCCTCATGGACGGCGGCAGTAGTCTAAACCTGATATATCAGGACACAGTCTACAAAATGCGGATAGACCCAACAAAAATTAGCCACAGTAATACTACCTTCAAGGGAGTAATACCAGGCCCAGAGGCCCGTTGTACGGGCTCTCTATTACTAGAAGTTGTATTCGGCTTTCCCGACAATTTCTGAAGCGAAAGGTTAACCTTCGACATCGCTCCATTCCGAAGTGGCTATCAAGCATTACTCGGAAGAGCGGCTTTCGCTCGTTTCAATGCAATACTGCATTACACTTCTCTCAAACTTAAGATGCCCGGTCCACGTGGCATCGTCACCATTAGTGGAAACGTTGAACGTTCCTTACAAGCAGAAGAATGTGCGATGGCTTTACCGGTCGAACACTAAATGGCCCCCCCAGCCAGAATAAAGGATCGGTCGACAAGACCGCAGACATGGTTAGACGAGTCCTGCGCATTACTACCTATAACAGCTTGGGCAAACCCGAGGTTGGTTTGATGGTTATACCCCCATAGACGGCACCAGGGGCTCCCCGCGTGTAATCGGGGCTAGTTTGGCTCAGCTTAACTTATCTTGAATTTTAATGGTTTATCGAGAATAACCAAGGTTTTCTGGCACTGCAACTTTTCACCCAAGTTCTTCTCTTTTTATAGATGACAATCACGCCACACCCGTCCAGGATACGGCACAACGGAGACACAGGCGCAGACATGCAGCATGGACCCACTCAAAGGTTTCTTTTTAGATTAAGACCCTGCGTAAACCTTTTTTACTGTCTCTTGTTGTTCACATCCTCCGGATACTTAATATAACCGAGAAGGATCCGGACGTTATTAGCATTTCGCCACGTCAGAGCATTGCACATACCTGGACACTAGGGGTTCATTATCAAGGGCACTGTTCAGCCCGGTATATGTTATAAAGACCGAATACCTTAGGGAGTGTTCGGCGTCGCGAGTTTGGCCCTATATGCATCAGCTCCGAATCATTGTCTTTGGTCAAATGTTGGGTTTGCCCGGCTCCTGTGTTTTGCTACCTTACGTTCCGCTCTATCGGCTAAGGTGGCACCAGGAGAACTACTGCGATTGTGTCCTGGTTCATCCGGATGAGCACCTCAATAGAGAAAGCCGAAAACTGACTGTCATGATAAAGCGCGAGACAGGTCAACCACTCGATGACTTATCGGAATCTTCGGGATTCCTCCGAATTAACGAAGGGCCTTTCCCGGTCATGTACGTACGCGCCCCGTATTCGGACGAGCGTGGAGGTACTAGGGGCTATCTAGTAGTCCCACCGTCAAACTCCTACGGCTAAGTGAAAGTGTTAAAGCAATATAGTCTGATTGCCTTGTTCGCTACGCCACCAGCTCCTTAATGGACCAAGACGTTGGATCAAAGTGTGAATACGCACTTTTTGCAAACACCCACGCATTATATGCGCGGGGGCTGAAGCCGACGACTGCAAACTTTCAAGTTATATACATATATACATAAACGGCTGCACAGGAGGCATCATAATACTTTCAGGCAAAAGTATAAACACAGCCTTTATAATTCAATAAAACATTGTTCTTACAATGGGAATACATGTCACTAGAACATAATATTCTTCGAGCACTGAGCTTCTATTGAACGAGCACCTTCAAAGAATTCTTCAAAGTAGTGCTCGGCAGCTACTCGGCCTACGGCCGAACCCTGGGTTGCAATAGCCGTGGCCTCCATGTCTGCCCAGTATGTCTTGACACGGGCAAGTGCCATCCACGCACCCTCTATGCACGCCGACCTCTTCATAGCATCGTTATGCGGCACAGCACCAAGGAATCGTTGCACCAAGCCAAAATAACTATTCGGCCGTGGCCCTCTCGTCCACAGGTGATCCACAACAGACACCCTGGCAAGGTCGGACAACATATGGAGCTCAGCCCACTCGGTCATTCATTCATTTAACAGCAGCGGACGCACTGGACCATCGAACTGTGACCAGAATAGCTTCTCTACTTCACGATCTTTTTGATCCTTGAAGTACTCGGCCGCATCAGCTGCACTGGATGCCAGATCTGCATAGGTGTCCGCAGAACTCCATAGTTGATCAAGGGGGGCATACTTCGGATCTCCGAACTTCGTCCGCAACAAGAAGGGCTTCCCAGCCGCGATATCTCCAGCTTGACGCAGCTCCTCCTTCGACGCTCTAATCTTAGAGCGGTCTTCTTTGGCTGCTACCATGGTCTTCTCCAGCTCCGTCGCCTTCACTTGGTTTTCTTTTTCAAGAAGCTGGTAACGGTCGGCGGCATCTTTCAACTCAACGACCATCTTGGCCATTTTTTCCTTGCTTTGGCAATGGGCAGCCTGTTCGGCCCTCAGCTTTTCTTCCGCCTTTAGACCGGCCGCATCACTATTCCTGGCTTGTTCTTTGGCTCGGGCAAGTTCCGCCCGAAGGGTCTCCACGGTCGCAGCTCCATCTACAGTCACAACATATTAAAGATAGTGGCACTATGCTCCTCTTACTACCTGTTGATCACCGGAGAAATCACATACCCTGTGCCTCGTCAAGACGCTTGTTGACAAGCACGATGTTGGCATCCGCCGCATCAAGTTGCCGCTTCAGATCGGCAAACTCACCAGTCCGGCTAGCCGCCGGACCTTCAGCCACCTACACATGAAGGCGGACTGATTATTACTTGGGACTATGATCCTCCGTTTGCCTCCGTTCTCGACAGAAACCATAGTCTCAGGGGCTACTATCTGCATAGGGCACACCTAACGTATGCGGTACTGCCAAAAATACACACTATTTCACGTACCTCAAAGCCTTTCAGCAGACTCATAAATGCTTCATGCAACCCGCTTTCGGTGGATGAAATCCTCTGAATCACCGTACCCATTAGCGTACGATGCGCCTCCGAGATAGCCGCTTGCTCTAGAAGATCCTTCAGCGCGTCAGAGTGCACACCAGACGGTTTCGAACTCTTTCTGTTGCTCTCCTCAGGAGCCAAATACTGAGGACTTCGGGTGACCAAGGGATTACCCTCTGGCCTTGTCGGATCAGGAGAAGCCCTTCGCGACTACACTTAAGCGTCGCCCGCCTCGTGAGGCGGGGTGGCATGGGGAGGTGTTTCGCTCTCCATCATCTCCGGAAGAAGATCCCCGAAGACGAACCCTGTCGAGAAGGGCTATGATCCAAATTGCAAGATTTATGTTTCGGTTATTGTCCTCAGAGGTAAAGCAGGATATTTTTTACTACTAAGCACTTTTCGTTTACTTATAGCTCAGTGGGAGGCTAATCCGCTTGCGAACACTGTGCGGCAAGGATGCCCTCCGAGGCAGGACCCTCTGGTGAAGATTTCTTCCCCCGTTTGGAAACCCTGGTTTCCGGGTTTCCAGAGGTGGTCCTCTTCCTTCCCTGGGGAGAGGGGGTTTCGAATCCTTCTCCCCGGTTGCCTTCCTTCACGAAGGCGCTAATTCCCCCAGTTTGGATAGATAATGAGTGAGGCCCGCTTTCAGCCTCTTTATTCCCCCCTTTTATCTTCCCCTGAGGGCACCTGATGAGGCACCGGCTCGAGCATTCTAGTTAGTACCGGATCTGCTGTGCCTTCGGGAAGGGGAGCCAGACACCTGATCATCTTCTCCTTTGTTACCCAGTCCTGGTCAAAGAGCGACTTTTCAGAATGATGTTGAGATAAATAAAAGAAAACATCGTATTCGGCCATGGGATTACTTACTTGGGTATCTGGGCGATTGCATCTCAGACCCGCTTCCTCGGTGAGGTCCGGACTCCTTATTTGTGGTCCGAAGAACGATTTGTACATCTCTTCGAGCGTCAAGCCGAAGAAGTGCTGAATAGCTCGGGGTCCTTCCGGGTTGAACTCCCACATTCGGAGGGGTCGACGTTTGAAAGGCAGGACCCGACGGACTAGCATGACTTGCATTACCATGACCAAGCCGACATCTCTCTCAAGGAGTTCTCGGATGCGGCTCTGCAATATCGGCACATCATTTACTGGCCCCCAGTCTAGCCCCTTGGTGATCCACGACGTCAGCTGTGGTGGGGGCCCGAGCGAAAGGCAGGGGAGCTACCCACTTGGTTCCCCGGGGAGCTGTGATATAGAACCACTCCCGTTGCCATAAACTGGGCACCTCCGAGAAGGAACCTTTTGGCCATGGAACTTCGACGCCCTTACTTATTACGGCACCTCCGCACTCTGCATGTCGCCACTCAATCATCTTCGGCTCCACATTGAAAGTTTTGCATAGGCCAAAGTGTGCGGTAATGCAGAGGAAAGCTTTACACACGATGATGAACGACGAGATGTGAAGGATGGAATCCGGGGCCAGGTCATGGAAATCCAGCCCGTAATAGAACATGAGCCCCCTTACAAAGGGATCTAGAGCAAGGCCTAGCCCTCGAAGGAAGTGAGAGATGAATACAACGCTCTCGCCGGGTTCGGGAGTGGGAATAACCTGCCCTCAAGCAGGCAACCTATGCGAGATTTCGCCGGTAAAGTACCTGGCCTCTCTTAGTTTCTTGATGTCTTCCTCTGTAACAGAGGAAGGCATCCATAGACCTTGAATGTTGGGTCCGGACATGGTTGAAGATCCGGAGCGCCTAACCTGAGCCTTGGGTGTTGGAACTCGAGGTGGGGGAAGGATTCGATTGAGCGAAAGAAGAAAAAGGACAGGCCTTGGCCTCTTTATAAAGGGGGTGAATATCAAGCGTCCCCCATGTGGCCATTTGGGACTTCCCTAAAATTGAGGAGTCATACCAACGAGCACGATTGGGTTACCCACATCCGTATTGATGAGAATCCCGTAATAAGGGGACATGATCTCTACTTCGACAAGACGTGCCAAATAAATCACCTCGCAAAATGTGCAGCAGCAGGATGGTTGAGGATGACCGTTCGTCATAACCAGACCGTGGCAATACGTCACATTATGAAAAACGGTCGGCAGGTTAGATGTGTGGAAATATTATTCTCTCTACGGTGGTATGTGGAATTAGTTTTGCAGAGTCGGACACTATCCTTGTGTTCAAAATCTTCTATGGAGTATGCGGAGGAGGAACCCGCCTTGCAATGCCGAAGACAATATGCACGCCGGACTCATCATCATTGAAGCCTGGTTCAGGGACTACTAAGGGAGTCCTAGATTAGGGGGTCTCCAGACAACCGGATTATATCCTTTAGCCGAACTGTTGGACTATGAAGATACAAGATTGAAGACTTCGTCCCGTGTCCGGATGGGACTCTCCTTGGCGTGGAAGGCAAGCTTAGCAATACGGATATGTAACCCGACTCTTTGTAACCGACTCTGTGTAACCCTAGCCCCCTCCGGTGTCTATATAAACCGGAGGGTTTAGTCCGTAGGACAACAACAATCATACCATAGGCTAGCTTCTAGGGTTTAGCCTCTACGGTCTCGTGGTAGATCAACTCTTGTAATACTCATATCATCAAGATCAATCAAGCAGGAAGTAGGGTATTACCTCCATCGAGAGGTCCCGATCCCGGGTAAACATCATGTCCCCCGCCTCCTGTTACCATCCGCCTTAGACGCACAGTTCGGGACCCCCTACCCGAGATCCGCCGGTTTTGACACCGACACAGTCCCACATGTCAGTGAAAATGCAAGACAACGTGTGTCCCCTCTGGTGAGCGGCGTGCGAGCCGGACTGTCGGGGGTGCGACACGAACGCGACGCGTACGAATCATAAGTGTGCCGTCTTTTCCTTTTGAAATTGCAAAGCATAACATTTTTGTGCGATCGATCGGTAGAAATCCAGAACAAATTGACGAGGGCGGTGCTTTCCCGCACATTAGGCAGGCTAGTTTGAGTGATATGACGTGCTATAGTGTCGTCCACTTGCTCCATTTTTATGTAAGCAAGAGTCTACACTCTTACGTGGGAGGAGTGCGAAACACGGCGGGCCTGACTTTGATCGAGGGATAACTGTTCCCTGCGAAATAATGGATCACAATTAGCGATTATAGCATGATAGTTAGGGCATCTCCAGCGCTGGCCCACAAATTTACACCGGCATCTGTCCGAGGACACTGATGGATGCCATCCGCTGCTGCCCGCATACCTTTCGACAACTATATGAACTAACAGGATGAAATTCGTGCAAACAAAGCAAATTTCAAATTAACCGGACGAAATTCATTACATTTCGAAAACGTTTCCTATAAACTGGACGAAATTCATTACATATTTCAGACGAACCGTACTAAAACCCACTGTAAACCTAATCTAAACGATCGTCGGCGCCCGACCACCATGTCCGGCCATGAACCCAAGAAAGCCGACCATTGCCTTTGCCTCCTCCTCATCCGCCTCGATAACCTCCTCCTTCGGAGCACAAGGTTTTGAAGATTTCCGCCTCCACGTCGCCATCAAGTGGCTAATCGGCCGCCGATGTTTATCCCACCAAGCTTGGCATCGACTGAGTGGAGGAGTGGTGGCCTTCCTGGGACCAGAGTGGCGGCGACCTACTGTGTACTACTCTTCCTCACTGCCAGCTGTGCCCGCGCACGCGCGCCGGCTTCATGGTCGTGGTGGCGGAGGGCGGCTGGGGGGGGGAGCCGGCGATCTCCTTCGTCTGCTCCTGCGATAGTACGTCCAAGAGAGCTTTGGAGCGCGCCCGGAGCGAAGCCGCCGATGTCCTTCGTCTGCTCCTGCGATAGTACATCCAAGAGAGCTTTGGAGTGCCAGGAGGCCATGGTTGGAGTGGTGCCAACAGAAGGAAGGGACCGAAGGTGAACGAGTGTGGCTCTTTGGCTATGGCTGGGAGGTGGGGCTCAAGTTAATATAGCGGGCGAATGGCAATGAGCCGCGGTGGACGGATGGATGGATGGCACCGGAGTAGGTTCGTCGGCAGCTGCGTGTCATTAATGTGGGCGGCAGACGGAAGTATGGCCATGGTGTTGTTAACGCGGAACAAACGCTTGCACCGGGATAACGCGCAGGTGGCGCTCTCTCGGCCGTTGTGCTGCTGCAATGCCGGCGCCAGTGAGAGGTCGCGTCGGGCGTGAATGCGGGCGCTGCTTTAGTGACTTAACCGCAGGTGCGTTGGGTCACTGACATCTGGGTCCAACTAGCATCTGGCCCGCATGTCAGTGACACACCAACTGCACCTGCAGTTAAGTCTGGTGAATGCGGCAATGACGTTCTAGAGTAACGATTACCGTTTCAGGCGGGAAGCACGCGCTAGGGATGGAAGGGGTTTCGGTAGGCCAGGGCGGTCAGACGCTAGCGTGGCGGTAAAATGTGAACTCATGGATGACGAGCCTTCGAAGCGTATGCGGCACGTATTGACAACCAGGCGTCCATGCAACCGCTCTTGTCGCCAGCTAGCCTTCGACAACCACCATTAGACACCACACAACCATGCATAACTTACGAATAATGGACGAATCGATCAGACACACACTCGTGTGAAGTGGCACTATGATCGGTCGCTCACGATAGTACATACTCCGTACCATAGTACCCTCTCTAGCTAGCCTGTTTTATAGATTATCATTGTGATGAACGATATACATGAGCAAGGCACCGTGTTATGAGTATGACCATTGGTGTTGAGCCAGGTGAAAACATGCTCGGTGTTCACGGAGGCCTCCAGCAAACGTCTAAATAGTAATGTCAGGCACCGCCGGGGCGCGCAGGTGACGGGCTCGCCGTTTGCATTACGCCATTTGCAGGACTTTGCTTGAGAGGGCGACGTGCGTGCATTATCATGGTTTGAGAGCATGAGCGTGAGTGTCTGCACGCGTACATGATACTTGCCTCTATGGACGGTGTGCGCTAATGTGTGCATCACGTATAATATAAAAAATCCGTTTGTGCATTTAACGTGAAGTATTTCATTTTCATTTGGCTGGCGAGTGTGCGTTGGAGCAGTGTGTCCGTGATTTGATTCCTCGTATATGCATAATTTTGGTTTTTATTTCTTTCTCCACTGACTGGTAGGCCCGCATAGATAGATAGATAAAGAACACGAGCTGATGAGGCACATGCGGACTATTTGACTGGTCAACTAGACAAATACGGAGCTATACACTAAACCGGTGACCATATAATCACCATATCTTGTATACAATGATCAAAGTGAGCTATCAAGACAAGTTTGATGACCGCCAATGAATTTTACTTGGTAATAAATGACCAGGATTGAAGGGAATCCAAATTTCCTTCGTCTTCTGTCCTTGAGCTCTTGACAAACCAATGCACTGTATGGTTGTCCGGCCACTCCACTCCAGAGCTGTCACCAAGCGTCCTTCATGCTACCGCACCGCACACTAACCGGTAAGGAAGCGATGGCATCCAGTCGCGCCGAGTTCCTCGCCGCCTGCGACCACAAACAAAATGGTAGAGAAGAGATGGCATCCCGCCGTGCTGAGTTCATCGCCGCTCGCGACCTCACACCTATGTGGGCGGAATTTGAAGCTACCAAGGCCGAATGGGCGGTAGAGCAAGAGGCGGCCAAAGCCGCACAGAGGGAGCAGAAAAGTTAGAAAGCACTCAAGAAAAGAGAGGACCGCCGCCGCAAGAAAGATGAGGACGCACGCGCTGCTGCGGAGAGGTCGGCGGAGATCCAAGCATGATGGGGTGTTACTGACAATGCCGGAAAGGAGAACGACGGCCTCTGGCCAGCATGTGAGAAGTAGTAGTACTAGTAGTTAGTGTGTGTGTCTGTGTCGCCCGTACATTTGTTTAATTAATTACGAGCATGTACTAGTACTAGTTACTACTGTAATTTTTAGAGCAAATTACCAGTACATTAGCCTAGACTCAATGGAAAAATTCCTATCTGTCGGCGTCCTGGGAACGGGGGTCCCCAGACTTGCGTGCCTGCGGCCCACGGCATGGCTCCACCAGCGGCCCCGTACAGCCCATCTTCACCAGCAAACATTCAAGACCCTCGCGAGGGGCCAAGCCTCGCGAGGCGAATGACACAAGACCACCTCGAGAGCGGCCTCACCAGGCTGGCTCGCGAGGGGCGGAGATCAAGGCAAGGGACACCTCGCGAGGTCCTTGTGACGCAAGCCATGACGACTAGAGCCAGGTGGGCGCTAGCGAGCACGGTGTCCTCATTTCCTCTTTGGTGCTAAAGGGGGCAAGCGCAGGCGAGGAGTCCCGAGGCATCAGGCAAAGGTTTCCATATCGGTGCAATGAGACCAAGACCAGCAGGACGGCAGGATGATGGTCAGCATGGAGCCCAAGACGGCGTCACCACCAAAGCCTTTGGCAGGCGAATACCACCTTTAGTCAGGATAGCTTGTACTAGTTATCTCCCTTCGAATTTGGCCGTTGTTGGCTCCCTTCCCGCTCAACATTTTGGGAGAGGGCCAGGCGTCTATAAATAGGACTAGCCACCACAGTAGGAGGCAACTGATTTAGATCATCCTCACCCACACAAGTTCATCAAGCACAAGCACACCTCACCTCAGGAGGCTATTCTTCCCTTATACTGTTCATCCTCAGCCCAAGAGGCAATCCACCACAGCACACTGGAGTAGGGTATTACACCACAACGGTGGCCCGAACCAGTATAAATCTCGTGTCTCTTGTGTTGCTGGTTCGTCGAGCTAGGCTTTGAGATCGCGGTGAGGCTAAGGGCGTGATTAGGTAGGGGGAGATCTTCGTGCGCACCCCACTGTTCGAACCTCAAGGGTTTTGCCGGAACCCGAAATCCGACATTTGGCGCGCCAGGTATGGGTGTGCCGGAGCTTTCCATCCGCCGATCTACGCTTTGCCACCACCGCGCTTCGCCCCCATGGCAGGCGCCGCGCTTCCCGCTCAGACGACTTATGCCAGCGGCGGGGCCAGGGGGCTCCAAGCCTTGGCCCCCGCCTTACGACAGGTGAAGTGGCCACCCAAGTTTAAGCTAGAGATACCACCACGCTACGACGGCACGGCGGATCAGGTGGCCTTCCTGCTGGCGTACGAGGATGTCGTCCTTAAGGCTGGGGCAACGACAAGGTCATGGCCAACTGGCTTCCCATGGCCCTCACTGGCGTGTTGCGTTCCTGGCTGCTCAACCTCCCCGGATCCACGATGGCATCTTGGGAGGAGTTACGCGTCCTCTTTGCCGCGCGCTTCGCGGCACCGGCGCCCCATGCGGTCGCGGCCCTCCTCGGCGGCTCGCAAGCGCCGCCCTCGGACCGCCACACCAAGCCGTTCTTTCGCCAGATCAGCGTCGTTTCCGTGTGGCAGGGGGCTCCCCTGGTTTAGGTGGCGCCCAAGGCCGACCTGACCTTCAACTCGGGAGATCACCCCGTCACCATCATCGGCTCGGGCATGCTCCCAATGCTTTGCACGCCCACCATCTGCCACGTAGCCATCACCAAGACCCTCATCGACGGCGGCGGCGGCGTCAACGTGCTCTCACTAGAGGCCTTCAGCCTCCTTCATGTACCACTCGAGCGGCTCCGCCCCAGCAAGCCCTTCTCCGACATTGGCAGTGGCTCCTGCAGCCCCCTGGGGCAGATCCTTCTTCTCGTAACCTTCGGCACCTGCGACAACTACCGCACTGAGTTGATCGACTTCGACATCGCCCACATCGGCCTCCCGTACAACACTATTCTCGGGTACCCGGCCCTGGCTCAGTTCATGGCGGCGACCCATCCGGCCTACAACCTCATGAAGATGCCTGGGAGCAAGGACATCCTCACCATAGTGGGAGACACTAAGGAGGCTCTGGTGGTACTCAAGCTTGCCCTCAAGACCGCCACGGCGGCGCAACCGGCTGACGCGGGGACCTCCGAGGTTAAAGCGGCCGCACCAACCAAGAAGAAGCAGTTTTTCACTCAAGACCAGGTGGAAACCAAGCGGGTGCCGGTCGAGGAAGATGGGTCCTCGAGGGACACCTTCACCATAGGTGCCAACCTCGATCCCGATCAAGAGGAGGCATTAGTGAAGTTCTTGCGCGCAAACAAGGAAGTATTCGCCTGGGAGCCCGATCAGCTGGTAGGGGTCCCTAGAGGAGTGATTGAGCACCACCTGAAGGTGTGCCCCAATGTACACCCTGTGAAGCAGAGGGCGCGGCGGTAGTCCGCGGAGAAGCAGTCCTTCATCGTCCAAGAAACCCGCAAGCTGGAGGCAGCGGGTGTCATTCGCGAGGTCTGGTACCCTGGATGGTTGGCAAACCCCATTGTTGTGCCCAAGAAGGGCGGAAAGGAGCACATGTGTATCGAATTCACCAACCTCAACAAGGCCTGCCCCCAAGATCCGTTCCCGCTTCCATGCATCGACCAAATCATCGACTCCACTGCCGAGTGCGACCTGCTGTGCTTCCTGGATGTGTTCTCAGGCTACCACAAGATCAAGATGGCAGTAGAAGATGTTGAGAAGACGGCCTTCCTGACCCCGTGCGGGGTATACTGCTACACTTGCATGCCGTTCGGGCTGCGCAACTCGGGCGCAACCTTCCAACGGGTGATGCACATCACCCTGGGTCAGCAGCTCAGGAGGAACGCTGAAGCCTACGTCAACGACATTTTGGTGAAGTCTCGGGAGGCAAGAACTTTAATTCAGGACCTGGAGGAGACCTTCAAAAGCCTGTGCTGGGTGGACTTGCGGCTCAACACGGAGAAATGCGTGTTTCGCATCCCTTCCGGCAAGCTGATGGGTTTCCTCGTGTCCCACAGAGGGATCAAGGCGAACCCAGAGAAGGTCAAGGAAATCGAAGACATGAGTCCACCATAAACCCTCAAGGAGATGCAGAAACTTGCCGGTCGCGTCACTGCTTCATCTCCAGGCTGGGACAGCGCGCCCTAGCATTCTTCAAGCTGATGAAGAAGAAGGGCCTATTCGAGTGGACCCCGGAGGCCGAACAAGCATTTCAAGATCTGAAGAGATACCTGAACAGCCCTCCAGTGATGGTGGCGCCCCGACCTCTTGAGCCCCTGGTGTTGTACCTTGCCGCCACCACTTACTCCGCTAGCACAGCTCTGGTGGCGGTCCGGGAGGAGTGCCGGGTCAGGGATGTGTCGCGCCAAGCCGCTCCCTCAGCAGGGGCAGCGCAAGAACCAAAGGGCTCCGCGAGGGCTGCGGTGATGCCAGCAAAGGACCAGCACACTTGGGCCTACACAAGCCCCAATGAGCGACCATGCTCTGGGGGCTTCGTCGTCTCAGGAGGCGCCCCAACCGCCGGAAGCCGCGAGCCTCGTCAATGCACCCGCCCTCGTCGAGCACCCTGTGTATTTTGTCAGCATGGTGTTGCGGGACGCGAGGGCATGGTACCCGATGCTTCAGAAGCTCTTGCTCGCGCTCTTGGTGGCCTCGCGGAAGTTGCGACACTACTTTCAAGGTCACCCCATCAAGGTCGTCTCGGCCTACCAGTTGGAGAGGGTGCTCAGGAGCCCCAACTCCGCCGAGAGAGTCGCTGAGTGGAACATCAAGCTGCAGGCATTTCAGTTGGAGTTCAGCACAACCAGGGTCATCAACGGAGCCGCGCTCGCTGATTTCGTGGTAGAATGGACAGACTCCCCGGGGCTTGAAGAAGGCGAGGATCGGTCCCTCTCGGCCGGGATTTAAGCGGTAGACGGCTGGGTTATGTATTTCGATGGCGCCTTTGTGCGCCAGGGCGCGGGGGATGGAGCAGTGCTCATCTCACCCACTCAGGACAAGCTTTACTACGTCGTGTAGCTCTGCTTCCAGCTGGGCAAGAAAGTCTCCAACAACATAGCAAATTGCGAAGGCCTCATAGCAGGCCTCAAGGCTGCGGTGGCCCTGTGGGTGAAGCGCCTCACCATCAAGAGTGACTCACAACTCCTCGTCAACTTCTCCAACAAGGTATATGAACCGAAGGACGAGCACATGGAGGCGTACCTCGCGGAGGTACGCAAGATGGAGAAGCAGTTCTTGGGCCTGGAATTGAAGCATGTGCCCATGGCACCAACAAGGAAGCCGACGACATTGCCAGGAGAGCATCCAAGCGGCTACCCCAAGAGCCTGGCGTCTTCGAGGAGCGGCTCTTCAAACCATCGGCAACAACGCCACTTTCAAGAACAGCGCTACCTCGGGAGGAGCTCCCCTAACCACCTGCCTCGGGAGACCCGGCCTGCGGCCCGACCTCGGGAGCGCGCTTGCTCTTGGTGCTCAAACCTCAAGAGGGGTGTTGGACCAAGGAATTCAAGGAATACCAGACACAAGGGACGCTGCGGAAAAGGAGGACGAGGAGAGCATGTGGCCCGACAGGCCACGGCATACTACATCCAGGACGGTGAGTTATACAGGAAGCGGCCAACTGACGTTTCCCTGCATTGCATCTCCAGGGAGCAAGGGAAAGAGATGCTAGCCGACATACACGGCAGGGACTGCGTCCACCACTCGACGTCACGGACCCTCGTCGGCAAGGTGTTTCACAGTGGATTCTACTGGCCTACAACACTCAACGACACGACAGTGCTGGTGAAGTCCTGTGAGGCTTGTCAGTTCCACGCCAAGCAAATCCATCAGCCGGCTTAGGGCCTCCAGACCATCCCACTCTCGTGGCCGTTCGCGGTCTGGGGGCTGGATATCTTGGGCCCGTTCCCACGAGCGCCTGGGGGCTACCACCACCTCTACGTCGCCATCGACAAGTTCACCAAGTGAGCGGAGGTAGAAGCCGTCTACACCATCCCAGCCGGCTCCCCGGTCAAGTGCATCAAGGGACTCGTAAGCAGGTTTGGGGTCCCCAACCACATCATCACCGATAACGGCTCGCAGTTCACTAGCAATCTCTTCAAGACATATTGTGCTAACCTTGGAATGCAGATCTGCAATGCTTCGGTGGCGCACCCTCGGAGCAATGGTCAGGACGAACGCGCCAACGCGGAGGTCCTGAGAGGCCTCAAGACCAGGACCTTCAAGAAGAAGCTCGAGGCCTGCGGCAGGGGCTGGCACGACGAGCTCCAGTCCGTGTTGTGGTCCATCCGCACCACCTCCACCAAGCCAATAGGCGAGACCCCATTCTTCCTCGTCTACGGAGCAGAAGCGGTTCTCCCTCATGGAGTCAAGCATTGCTCCGTGTGGGTCCTGGCGTTTGATGAGGTGCAGCAGGACACCATGTGGGGGATGGACCTCGTGCTGGGGGAGGAACGCCGCCGCAAAGCTACGCTACGGGCGGCAAGATATCAGCACGCACTACGGCGGTACCACTGCCGCAACGTCCGCTCCAGGATGCTCGAGGTGGGTGACCTCGTCCTAAGGCGGGTGCTCTCCAGGGAAGGGCTGCATAAGCTCTCACCCATGTGGGAGGGCCCGTTTAGTGTTGCTCACGTCTTCAGGCCTGGCACCGCGTGCCTGGAGATGCAGGACGGGGTACCCATCCAGAACGCCTAGAACATCCAGCACCTCCGGAAGTTCTACCCATGAAGAAAGGCCCAACGCCTATGAAGAAGCCCTAGTGCCTATGAAGGTCTCCGCTCGAGACACTCTCACATAATAATGAGTGGGGTTGTACATACCCCGGAGTCTCAGGAGTGCCTCCCTCGGGCCTCTGGGGCTCCCTCCCATGTCCTAGTGGCAGCACTTAGCTCCACGCTGGTGAGAAGACAAGAAGACTAGACTAGGTGCCGGACGCGGCTTTTCATTTGCTTTCCGTAGTTGGCTTTCCCTTCTTTATTTGACCTGTGCTCTCTCTCTCCCTGGTCAGCGGGCTGGACAGGTGCCCTCGTGAGCGCCTTGCCTGTTTTTTTGCAAGGCACCCTCGTTCGAGCCGCAAGCCGGCGCACCCCTCTTAATCTGTGTCCCTCGGGTACCACGATACGAAGTGCGGGATCATAGACGGCAGCACCTGCGACCAGGGCTCGGAAGAACAAAAGTTTTCTAACGAATTTTTGCAGCCCCTAGACATCCCCCAAGCCGAGGAGGCCTCACCAGGTACTGAGAAATGCGCGCCTCGTGAGGCAGAAGCTACTTCAAGCACGCCAAGTTAAGTTATTTCTACACGTCTATGTAAAACACTGATACTGCAACACAACACAGGAACGATAAACATAGCATAACAACTTGGAGATCATAGTTTGTTGCACGCCCCTGCGGGGCCCCATACTTGCCTCTCTCTTGATGCAGGAAGAAAAGGAAGAACAAAACAAAAGCTCCACGTGCCCCTGCAGCAGCTCGTGAGGATGGACCCATGGCACTCTCCCGAGCTCAGCCGGACCCTTCCCCGCGCGTCACTGGGGCGCGGCAGTGAGATGACCCGCTGCCACCTTCGAAGCGAGCACGGCGGCTGGTCGTAGCCGCCACGGCTGGAGCTGTTGCTGGAGGGACAACCGCCGTAGTTGGGCGCGAGATCGTCCTCACCCTCATCTGGACTGTCGCCAAGGCCAAGCACCTCGTCGCCGTCGTTGTCCTCGGGGAAGCACCCGACGCGGCGGCCGTCTTCTCAGAACACCCTCACGTAGAGGGTCGCGTTGCCGTCGTACTTGAAGTAGAGGGTGCACCGCCTTCCCAGGCCGGGCGCGCGGGCAAACGTCTGCCAGCCGCGAGCCAGAGCCACGTTGCCAGCAACGGAGATCTCGACCGCGACCCACGAAGCTTTGATACGGCAGCCGTCCGCCTGTAGCCAGAGCCCGCTGGACCTGTGGCCGACAGCTCACCGGCGAAGAAGCACGGGAGCTGAAGCTAGGTGCTGGCCGAACTCTCCGACCAAACGACGAACTCCAGCAGCACCACCGTCGAGTGGAAGCATGGCTGTCGGTGTCAAAACCGGCGGATCTCGGGTAGGGGGTCCCGAACTGTGCGTCTAAGCAGATGGTAACAGGAGACAAGGGACACAATGTTTTACCCAGGTTCGGGCCCTCTTGATGGAGGTAAAACCCTACGTCCTGCTTGATTAATATTGATGATATGGGTAGTACAAGAGTAGATCCACCTTGAGATCAAGGATGCTAAACCCTAGAAGCTAGCCTATGGTATGATTGTTGTATGTTGGAGTTGTTGTCCTACGGACTAAAACCCTCCGGTTTATATAGACACCGGAGAAGGTTAGGGTTACACAAAGTCGGTTACAATGGTAGGAGATCTAAATATCCGCATCGCCAAGCTTGCCTTCCACGCCAAGGAAAGTCCCATCCGGACACGGGACGAAGTCTTCAATCTTGTATCTTCATAGTCCAGGAGTCCGGCTGAAGGTATAGTTCGTCTATCCGAACACCCCCTAATCCAGGACTCCCTCAGTAGCCCCTGAACCAGGCTTCAATGACGACGAGTCCGGCGCGCAGATTGTCTTCGGCATTGCAAGGCGGGTTCCTCCTCCAAGTTCTTCATAAAAGATTGTAAACACCAAGAGTAGTGTCCGGCTCTGCAAAATAAGTTTCCACATATTGCCATAGAGAGAATAATATTAACACAAATCTAATGTGCTGACGTATTCCATAGAGTGACATCACACTACGGCCAAGCCTTTATTCGAATCGTTTTCACTTCTCCACCTCAGCGCGTTTTGCGAGGCGGTTTCCTTGGCACGTCTTGTCAAAGCAGAGATCGTGTCCCCTTTATTTACGGGATTCTCATCAATACGGACGTGGGTAACCCAATCATGCCTGTTTAGCATGTTTTCTCGTTTAAAGGCGAGTCCCAAACGGTCACGGGGAGGGCTCTTGGTATTCAACCTCTTATAAAGAGACCAAGGCCTTACTCCTTTTTTCCAACATCAAACGAGTTCGCCCATCGCCTCGAGTTCCAACACCCTACGCCCCAGATTCCAGGCGCTTCGGACCATCGACAATGTCCGGTTCCGACCTTCAAGGCCGATGGATGCCCTCCTCCGTCACGGAGGAGGACGTGCTAAAGTTGAGAGAGGATAAGTTCTTGACCGGCGAAATTCTGCATAGGTTGCCTGCTCAAGGGCAGGCGGTTCCCAGTCCCCAACCCGGTGAGAGCGCGGTGTTCAAATCTCACTTCCTTCGGGGGTTGGGCTTCCCAATGGATCCCTTTGTGAGGGGGCTGCTGTTCTATTATGGGCTAGAATTTCACGACTTAGCTCCGGAGTCCATCCTCCATATTTCCTCATTCATCGTCGTGTGTGAAGCGTTCCTCCGTGTTACCCCTCACTTCGGATTATGGCTTAAGACCTTTAAAGTGGAGCCGAAGATGATCGAGGGACGGCACGCCGAGTGCGGAGGCGCTGTTATAAGTAAGAATGCTGATGATCCCTGGCCCGAGGGCTCTTTTCAAGAGGAGCTCGGCTTATGGCAACGGGAGTGGTTCTATATTACCGCTCCTAGGGGCACCAAATGGGTGGTGCCGCATGCTTTTCGCTCGGGTCCCCCACAGCTGCTAGAGTCATGGGTCAATAAGGGCCTAGACTGGGGCCATCCCAAGACGTGCCTTTGTTGCAGGGCCACGTCAGGGATCTCTTGGAAAGAGACCTCAGCCTGGTCAAAGTGACGCAGGTCATGCTGATCCACCGAACCTTGCCCGGCAAACGTCGCTCCCTTCGTCTATGGGAGTTTAATCCGGAGGGACCACGAGCTCTCCAGCACTTTATGGGCGCAATGCCCGTGGAGATGTATAAACTGTTCTTCGGATCACAAGCAATGTGTCCGGATTTGACCGAGGACGCAGGTCTAAGCTGCAATCGCCCGGATACTCAAGTAAGTAGCCTCATGCCCGGACTTGTTATCCATATATTTGTCATAAACTTGCCCCTTAAAAGAGTTGTGCCTTTTAAACAGGAGTGGATAGCGAAAGCAAAGCTGATAAGGTGTCCGGCTCCCCTCCCTGAGACCAGGCCGAATTCCGTCCTGGTCAGGATGTTGAAGGTCGCACCTCTGGAGGAAAGCAAGGGAGGGGACAAGGCAGCTACGGCCTCCTCGAAGGAGGCTATTCGGAGGGAAGGAACCGAAAGTCCCTCTCATCCGCGGAAGAAAAGGACTGCCTCTGAACACCGGGAGGCTATAGCTCCCAAGCGGGGAAAAAAATCCTCGCCAGAGGGTCCTATGCCTGGGGATACCTCGGCCGAACTATGCCCTCAAAGGGGCCAGCCCTCCAGCGAGCCGTAAGTAGAGAAAGATTGTATATTTAAGAGAAAGGTCCTTACTTTAAACCTGAGAAGATTAACTGAAATTTTACCTTGTAGTTCGGACCTCAACCCTTCTCAGCAGAGCTCGTCTTCGGGGGAACTTCTTCCGGAGATAATGGAGATCGGGACGCCTCCCCTTGCCGTACCGCCTAGCGAGGCAGGCGACCCTGAGGTGTCGTCGCGAAGGGTTGCTCCGAATCCGGCAGGGGCGGAAGATAGCTACATGGCCCCCCAAGGTTCTCCGCGTCCGGTTTTCGAAAGAGGACGTAGGATAAATCCGGCACCGTCTGGTGCTCGGGCGGAGGAGCTGAAGAATCTGCTGGGGCGAGCTTCTATCTCAGAGGAGCACCGTGCATTGATGGGCACGGTGATTGAAAGGATTTCGTCCGTGGAAAGCGGATTGCACGAGGCCGTCAGAAGTTTACTGACGAGATTTGAGGTACATTAGATAATGTACACTTTTGCCAGTTGCGCATAAATAAGATGCGCCCTGTGTAGATAGTAGCCCCTGAGACTCTGTGCGTTGTCAGAAGTGACAGTGTGCAGAGGATCATAACCCCAGGTCTAAAATGTCGCCTTTAAATGTAGGTGGCGAAGTGTCCGGAATCGAGCCGAGCTGATGATTTTGCCGAACTAAAGCGGCAAATTGACGTGGCAGATGCCGACATCGTGCTCGTCAACAAGCGGCTTGATGAGGCTCAAGGTATGTAACTCCTTGGGCGGCACCTGGTAAGATGAGCTTGATGCCAATATCTTACAATGTGTGTGCTTGGTGCAGATGGTGCGGCCGCCGTGGAGCGTCTTCGGGCGGAACTTGCCCGAGCTAAGGAACAAGCCGGAGAAAGGGATGCGGCTGCCAAGAAGGCCCTTGAAGAGCTGAGAGCCGAACAGGCTGCTCACTGCCGAAGCAAGAAGGAGATGGCTGAGATGGCCGTGAAGTTAAAGAGTGCTGCTGACCGTTGCGAGCTTCTTGAGAAAGAAGACCGGGCGAGGCAGACGGACTTAGAGAAGGCCGTTGCTGATGCCAAGGACGCTCGCTCTGCGATGAGAGCTGCGAAGGAGGAGCTGCGCCAGGCCGGACAGATTGCGGCTGGGAAGCCCTTTATGCTGAGGAGGAAGTTTTGGGATCCGAAGTTTGCTCTGTTAGACCGGATGTGGAGTGTGGAGGACACCTATCTGGATTTGGCAGCAAGTGTTGCTGATGCGACCGAACACTTTCGAGATCAAGAAGATCGCGAAGTGGAAAAACTTTTCTGGTCGCAGTTCCACAATCCAGAGCGTCCACTGGCGGTGGACGATCGTCTGGCTCAGTGGGCCGAACTGAATAGGTTGTCCGAACTCGCCATGAAGTGTGTCATGGGTCATTTATGGCCGGGGAGATCGGAGCCGAAGAGTTATTTCAGCTTGGTGCAGCGATTCCTTGATGCGGTGCCACGTATCAATGCAATGAAGAGGTCAGCGTGCATAGAGGGCGCACGAATGGCTCTTGCCCGTGTCAAGACATACTGGGCGGAGATGGAGACCACCGTTGTTGCATCCCGAGATTCGGACAAAAGCCGAGTTCCCTCCGAGCACTATTTTCAGGAAGTACTTGAAGGCGCTCGTCTAATAGAGACGCAGTGCTCGAAGGATGCTATGTTCTGATAGCATATGTAATTATAAAGCAGTATTTTGATGAATTGTAGTAGGCTTTTATACTTGTGCCTTCAAGTATGTGAAACACCTCCTTTGCGGCCGTTTTAAAATATATATATATATATATAATCTGAAAGATGGCAGTCGTTGGCTTCAGCCCCCACGCACATAGTGCGGGGGTGCTCACAGAAGGCGCTTTTTCACACTTAATCCAACGTCTTGGTCCTACAAAGGAGGTGATGGCGCAGCGAGCTAGGCAACCGGACTATAATGCTTTAACACTTTCACTTAGCCATAGGAGCTTGACAGTGGGACTCTTTAGATAGCCCTTGGTGGCGACTGCGCTCGCCCGAATTCGGGGCGCGTGTGTGCCTGGCCGGGAAACGACCCTTCATTAATGCAGAGGAATCCTATAGATTCCGGAGAGTCATCGAGTGGTTGACTAGTCTCACGCTATATCGTGACAGTCAGTTTTCGGCTTTCTCTACTCAGGTGCTCGCCTGGCCGAACTGGGGCACAATCGCAGTAGTTCTCCTGGTGCCTCCTTAGCCGATAGAGCGGAACGTAAGGCGGCCGAACACAGGAGCCGGGAAACCCAACATTGACCAAAATCATGATTCGGAGCTGATGCATATAAGGCCAAACTCGCGACGCCGAACACTCCCTAAGGTATTCGGTCTTTATGAGAGCGGGCAAAGTAATGCTCTTAGGTATAAGCCCCTAGTGTCCAGGTACGCGCAGGAATTCTGACGTGGACACATGCCAAGACGCCAGCCTCCTCCTTGGTTATAGAACCAAGGGATGTGTAGCAACAAGAGACAGTAAAAAAGGTTTACGCAGGGTCTTAATCTGAAAAGAATCCTTGGAACGGGTCCCTACTGCACGTCTGCGCCTGTGTCTCCGTTGTGCCGTATCCTGGACGGGTGCAGCACGATGTTCATCTGTAAAAGAGAGGAACTAAGTTGAAAGAAAAAAACAAAGGCGTGTCGAACAAAAGTTGTATTAAATAAACAAATATAAAGTAAAATTTGTAAAATTGAGCTTTATTGTCTCTTATATATGCGGAGCCCCTAGGGCATGCCGGGCTCGTCTATCCGTGCCCGTGGTCTTAATGACCTGTTCAGATGTTCTGGCTGGTGAAGCCGTATTGTGGGGCTGTTAAAGCGGCCGCACAATCCTCTGCTCGGGGAGGAGCGCTCAATGCTTCCCCTTCAAGGAGATGATGCCTCGTGGACCGGGCATCTTAAGCGTGAGAGATGCATAATGCGGTATTGCGTTAAAGCGGGCGAAAGCTTCGCGCCCCAGCAGTGCTTGATAGTGACTTGAGAATGGGACGATGTGGAATGTCAGCCTTTCGCAGCGGAAGTTATCGCTAGAGCCGAATATAACTTCGAGCCGGATAAAACCCATGCAATGGGTGTCCAGACCAGGTGCTACCCCTTGAAAGGAGGTTTTGCTGTGGCGGATTCTTGTTGGGTTTATCCCCATGTGACGGATTGTGTCCTGATATATCAGGTTTAGTCCACTGCCGCCGTCCATTAGGAAAATTGAAAACTGGAGCCCGCCAATTATTGGACCGAGTACCAAGGCGGTCCAGCCTGCGTTCCTGGTACTTCTAGAATAATCCAGATGATCGAAGATGATTGGTTTTGACAACCAGTGGCGGGACCCCTTTGGGATAAGTCGTGTGGCGCGTACCTTTATGGGCGCCGCACGTTTTGTTATATGGAGTAGGTTTACTGTTTTTACTTCTTGTGGGAAATTCTTCTGTTTCCTGGTGCTCTGCTTTTGGGGTTCGTCCTCGTATTCGCTTGGTGTGTCGAGCCCCTTGTGTTCGGCGTTGAGTCTACCGGATTGTTTGAAAACCCAACAATCTCTGTGGGTATGGTTTGCAGGCTTCCCGGGAGTACTGTGTATCTGACATATCCTATCCAAGATTTTTTTAGGTTGGATAAATCATCTCTGTTATCTTGGAGGGGCGGCTTTTTCTGATTCTGCCGTGAGCCTTTGAATCCGGCGTTTACTGCCGTGCTCTTCGGACTATTTTCCTTAGTCCGGCGACGATCCTTGTTGCGTCGCGGTTTTTCGTTTCCATCCCTAGTTTCGGATGTACTTGGGTCGCTGGTCGTACATCTTGCCAACCAGCTGTCCTCTCCTGCGCAAAAGCGGGTCATGAGGCTTGTTAATGCGGCCTTTGTTCTTGGCTTTTCTTGGCCGAGGTGTCTGGTGAGCCATTCGTCTCGGACATTGTGCCTGAAAGCTGCTAGGGCTTCGGCGTCCGGACAGTCGACTATCTGATTCTTTTTAGTAAGAAATCTATTCCAAAACTGCCGAGCTGACTCTCTGGGCTGTTGTGTTATGTGACTGAGGTCGTCTGCATCCGGAGGACGGACATAAGTCCCTTGAAAATTTGCTCGGAAAGCGTCCTCGAGCTCTTCCCAACTTCCAATTGTGTTTTCAGGAAGGCTTTTAAGCCAATGCCGGGCTGGTCCTTTAAGCTTTAGGGGTAAATATTTGATGGCATGGAGGTCATCTCCTCTAGCCATATGTATGTGGAGGATGTAATCCTCTATCCAGACTCCAGGGTCTGTTGTTCCATCATATGCCTCTATGTTTACGGGTTTGAATCCCGCTGGAAATTCATAATCCAGGACCTCATCGGTGGAACATAGGGGGTGTGCGGCGCCCCTGTATTTGGGTGTGCCAGATTCTGATAATGGCTTTATTGTATTGCTTACAAGAGCTTGTTTTCTTGGCCCGTAAATGGACCTGGCTGGGCCATCTTTTTGATGCGAATCCGTAAGTGGGTCGCGTGCCGGTTTAAGTGCGGCGCCGCTTGCCGCTTTATGTTGGCCATGGGGTCGTCTATCCGACCGTGTGGCTTTCTTACTTTTGAGTGCGAGGGCTCTAAGGACTCTTCGTCGAATTCAGGCAGTAGCTTTTGCTTCGGATAGCTTTTAGTGCGGCGACTATTGTCGTATTTGTCTGCGGTGTTGATTACTTTACTCCATCTGATCCTGAGTGCATCTTCTGAAGTTTTTAGCTTCCGCTTCTGCTTTTTCAGGCTGCGTGCGGTTGCAACGAGCCTCTTGTGGAGGTTCTTCTTCTCCGTGGGTTTATCCGGCGTAATGTCGTCCGGAATGCCACCGGTGAAGGGATGTTCGGTTTCTTCATCCGGGCTGCCCCGTTCGGACGGTTGCTCTAGGGCATGCTCGCCGTCTGCTGGCTCATCCTGCTCTATGGCTGGGTCTGTATCGAGGCGGGGCTTGGGTCCGTGTTTACGCCGACGCTTTGATTGTTTTTCGAGGGATTGATCCTTCGTTCCATCCCCGTGTTCCTCGTTGTCGCTACCTTTAGGGGTATCCACCATGTACACATCATGAGATGAGGTGGCTGTCCAATGCCCTATAGGCGTTGGTTCATCTGTGTCTCCTGCATCGTCGTTCATGCCGTCGATGTCTTCGGAGTCGAAGTTGAGCACGTCATTTAAATTATCGACGGTGGCTACCAAATGGGTGGTGGGTGGGTTTCGAATTTCTTCATCGTCCGTATCCCATCCTTGCTGACCGTAGTCCGGCCAGGGCTCTCCTGATAAAGAGAGAGACTTTAGTGAGTTCAGGATGTCGCCGAAGGGCGAGTGCTGAAAGATGTCCGTGGCGGTGAACTCCATGATCGGCGCCCAATCGGATTCGATCGGCAGGGGCGCGAGGGGTTCGGAGTCCGGCTACGAATCCGGATCCTCGGAGTCACGGGTCATGCAGAGTGCGGGGCTGGTGTTCGGATCGATCGCCTTTGAGATCGCAGCCCCTGAGGTGGCGTCCAACTGCTCATCCTCGATCGGCGCAGCAGGCTCCGAATTAAGGGTCGAAACCAACGCGCGTGCGGCCTCTAGGACACTGTTCGGCGGCAGAGCTAGATCATGCCCATCGAGACAGTGCGGCGCGCTTGGCTGTGGCTCGAATCCGTCGAAGATCAAGTCCCCGCGGATGTCAGCCATGTAGTTCAAACTTCCAAACCTGACCTGATGGCCAGGGGCGTAGCTTACGATCTGCTCTAGGCGGCCAAACGAATTGGCCCGTAGAGCGAAGCCGCCGAAGACGAAGATCTATCCGGGGAGAAAAGTCTCACCCTGGACCGCATCGTCGTTGATGATCAAAGGAGCCATCGGGCCTAAAAGTGACGACACGGAGGAGCTCTCAATGAAAGCACCAATGTCGGTGTCAAAACCGGCGGATCTCGGGTAGGGGGTCCCGAACTGTGCGTCTAGGCGGATGGTAACAGGAGACAAGGGACACAATGTTTTACCCAGGTTCGGGCCCTCTTGATGGAGGTAAAACCCTACGTCTTGCTTGATTAATATTGATGATATGGGTAGTACAAGAGTAGATCCACCACGAGATCAAGGAGGCTAAACCCTAGAAGCTAGCCTATGGTATGATTGTTGTATGTTGGAGTTGTTGTCCTACGGACTAAAACCCTCCGGTTTATATAGACACCGGAGAAGGTTAGGGTTACACAAAGTCGGTTACAATGGTAGGAGATCTAAATATCCGCATCGCCAAGCTTGCCTTCCACACCAAGGAAAGTCCCATCCGGACACGGGATGAAGTCTTCAATCTTGTATCTTCATAGTCCAGGAGTCCGGCTGAAGGTATAGTTCGGCTATCCGAACACCCCCTAATCCAGGACTCCCTCAACGGCCAAGGAGGCCATGCGACCATGGCGCGCCTCCCCTCATCAACGGGGCTACCATGATCTCGGCGAGCCCTACCATGAGAAGAGGCACCGCTGCGGTAGTGAGGAGACACGGCCGCGGCGTGCTTACAGGGACAGCCGCGCCCACGCTTGGGCGGCGGGGAGCCGGGCCCATCTTGGCGAGCCTTCCCCTTCTTCGGGACCGAGAACCTCTTCGTAGGCGCCATGGGGGTCGCTGCTAGCTATGGAGCAAGGAAGAAGAAGTGAGCGGAGCAAGAAGAGATGAGCGACTGGGGGCTTCGCCCCCTGAGGGAGTCCTGGACTAAGGGGTCCTCGGGCATCCGGCCTGTTATCCATGGGTCGGACTGATGGGGTCTGAAGATACGATGGCCGAAGACAATACCCGTGTTCGAATTGGACTCTACTTGGCGTGGAAGGCAAGCTAGGCGACCTATTATGAAGATTTCCTCCTATGTAACCAACCTCGTGAACCCTAGATCTCTCAGGTGTCTATATAAACCGGAGAGCATAGTCCGAATAGGACAGATTCATGACCATATATTCATAGGCTAGACTTCTAGGGTTTAGCCATTACGATCTCGTGGTAGATCAACTCTTGTAACACTCATATTCATCAGGATCAATCAAGCAAGAAGTAGGGTATTACCTCCATAGAGAGGGCCCGAACCTGGGTAAACATTGTGTCCCCCGTCGCCTGTTACCATCGATCCTAGACGCACAGTTGGGAACCCCCTACCGATCCGCCGGTTTTGCCACCGACATTGGTGCTTTCATTGAGAGTTCCATTGTGCCATCGACAAAAGGTTCAATGGCTCCTTCGGTCGTCAGTCATGACGTGGTCCAGGGAGAAACCTTCCTCCCCGGACAGATCTTCGTATTCGGCGGCTTCGCACTGCGGGCCAACTCGCTTGACCATCTGGAGCAGATCGACAGCTACGCCCCTGGCCATCAGGTCGGATTTGGAAGCTTGAACTACGTCACGGATATCCGTGGAGACTTGATCTTTGATGGATTTGAGACCGCGGCGATCGCTCTCCTTCTCTCCGATGAACATGACTCAAATCTGTCATCGGAACACACCCAGGAGATGGATCCTGTTGCTGCAACGGCCTCAGTCCCGAAGCAGGTCATCCCCTCCGAGGCCATAAAGTCCGCGGCGTTGGATCCGCATACGGATTCGACATCCTGCAATGCTGGCATCAATGGAACTCCGGACTCGTCTCCAGCTACCTGTTCCAGATCAAGTGCGCCTGCGGACACCGAGCTGGATCGGTTATCGATTTTCAAATTTAGCGCCGCAGACATCTTCCAGCATTCGCCTTTGGGTTACGTACTAAATTCTTTGAAGAACTTATCCTTGGAGGAAGACTCACCTCCGAACTATGTTCGGTTCGAGCTAGAGGCGGACAACGAGGAATTTTGCTCCCCACTAGCCACCCACTTCATAGCCACCGTCGACGACTTAACCGACGTGCTTGACTATGGCTCCGAAGACATCACCGGTATGGACGACGATGCCGACAATGAGCATGGCCAAGACCCACCATTCACTGGACATTGGACGGCCACCTCTTCATATGACGTATACATGGTTGATACACCCAAAGGATCTGGCGACGACAAAGAAGAGCCACATAAGAATAAACCGTCTGAGACGCAGTCCAAACACCAGCGCCCCAAACGCCGTTCTAAGCCTCGCCGCTCAAAAGATAGCAACACTGGTACCGGAGAAAATAGCACTCCGGGTGATGCCGAAAACAATGAAGACCCTGTCGGTGCTGCATCCGAACAGGAGGAACATGATGACAGACAATACAACCTTGATGAGCATGCTATAGAGGATGACTCGGGAGATGATAGTTACCGTCCACCCTCCAAAGAGGAGACAAGCCTCGGCAACAAAGATTTCATCGTGCCTGAGGACCCTCTGGAACAGGAGCGCTTTAAGCTTCAACTCATAGCCATCGCAAGGAGCCTGAAAAAAACGACGACAACTTCAAGCTGAACAAGATCTGCTTGTCGACAGATGGACCGACGTCCTGACAGCGGAAGAATACGGCCTCAAGCGCCCAGCCAAGAGCTACCCGAAACGCAGACTGCTACCTCAATTCGATGAGGAGGCACCAGAGCACACATCTCCCTCGCGCAATGCGGAACGACCACCACGTGGTCGAGACAGGACGGCCGACCGGCCACCACACGGTCGGGATAAAGCGGCAACTCAGGCCGAACAACAGCCTGCCCAATCGCCCTACAAAAATAAAGACGAAAGAGTCTGGGGTCGCACGTATGACCTCCAACAGACCCTGGACAATAGAGCAGGACATACAAGATCAATCTATGGATCACGAGGACGTGCCTCGAGGCACGAAGACGGCTACCTATTCGGACGTGATAAACCTAACCACGCCCGGTCTGAGTGCCGCAGACGGACTCCATCAGAGCTACGCTGTGACACGGCTCGGTACAGAGGCGCCGCACACCCTCTCTGCTTCACAAACGAGGTACTGGATCATGAATTCCCTGAGGGATTCAAGCCCGTCAATATCGAATCATACGACGGCACAACCGATCCTGCAGTGTGGATCGAGGATTTCATCCTCCACATCCACATGGCTCGAGGAGATGACCTCCACGCCATTAAATACCTCCCACTCAAGCTCAAAGGACCAGCTCGGCACTGGCTTAACAGCCTGCCTGAAAATTCTATCGGCAACTGGGAGTACTTGGAAGAAGCTTTCCTAGACAACTTCCAAGGAACATATGTCCGACCACCAGACGCCGATGATCTAAGCCACATAGTTCAGCAATCTGGAGAATCAGCCAGAAAATTCTGGACTAGGTTCCTAACCAAAAAGAACCAGATCATTGACTGTCTGGATGCCAAGGCCTTAGCAGCCTTCAAACATAGCATCCGTGATGAATGGCTAGCACGCTACCTCGGCCAAGAAAAGCTGAAGTCCATGGCAGCCCTCACGGCACTCATGACCCGCTTCTGAACGGGAGAGGACAGTTGGCTGGCCCATAGTAACAACACAGCCAGCAAGACAGGCCCCTCCGAGGCTAAGAATAGCACTGGCAAGCTCCGGCGCAATAGGCACAAACACCGAAGCAATGACAACAACACCGATGACACCACAGTCAACGCCGGATTCAGTGGCTCCAAGTCCGTCCAACGGAAGAAGCCCTACAAAAGAAATAATGAAGGACCTTCCAGCCTGGACCGCATAATCGACCGTCCGTGCCAGATACACGGCACCCTGGACAAGCAAGCCAATCATACCAACAGGGATTGTTGGGTTTTCAAGAAGGCTGGCAAGTTAAATGCTGAAAACAAAGAAAAGGGATCACAAAGTTAAGATGAGGACAAAGAGCCCCGGAAGCCGAACACTGGGGGCAGAAGAGGTTTCCCCCTCAAGTCAAAACGGTGAACATGATATACGCTACACACATTCCCAAAAGGGAGCGTCAGCGTGCACTCAGGGACGTCTACGCGGTAGAGCCAGTCGCCCCCAAATTCAATCCATGGTCGTCATTTCCGATCACCTTTGATCGTCGAGACCACCCAACCAGTATCCGTCATGGCGGTTCAGCCGCATTGGTCCTCGACCCAATCATCGATGGATTTCACCTAATGCGAGTCCTAATGGACGGTGGTAGCAACCTCAACCTGCTCTATCAAGACACAGTTCGGAAGATGGGCATTGACCCCTCACGAATCAAACCAACAAAGACTACCTTCAAAGGAGTCATACCAGGTGTCGAGGCCCACTGTATGGGCTCAATCACGCTGGAAGTGGTCTTCGGTTCTCCGGACAATTTCTGAAGCGAGGAGTTAATCTTCGACATTGTCCCATTTTGCAGCGGCTACCACACACTGCTTGGATGAACAGCGTTTGCTAGATTCAATGCAGTGCCACACTACGCTTATCTCCATCTCAAGATGCCCGGTCCACGTGGCGTCATAACAGTCAATGGCAACACGGAACGCTCCCTCCAAACAGAGGAGCACACCGCCTCCCTAGCAGCATAGGTACAGAGCGGCCTTCTCAAACAGCACCATAGTGCGGCTGCCGAACTACACTGCAGCAGGACAGCAAGGCTCGTCAAGAGCTCGACTAGCAATTCATCCTCCATCCCAGTCCTGATGAAGCAGAGGCATTCGTACCACGCGTACATAATTACGCACTCGAAATTCCATGGACATCGACGGAGGAACAAGCTAACCCGGGAACTACAGTTCGGCTACACCGACCCCGGACACGCTTTTTTCTTTCTATTTCAGGTTCATTTTTCAGCGAACCTGATCGCCAGCCCATTCGAAGGATCGTCATACAAAGGGGGCATGCAACCTAGGTGTGTAGGGTAACCTCCATACGTTCTTATTGACGGTATTTTTACTTATTTCCCAGGACCCGCACACTGTTCCTTCTTGATCACCAGCGGAAACAGTGCACCCCCTCCTTCAAAGGGGGTTGCTCGCCTGACTCCGGAGCCATATGGGTCTCCGGAATGGTGTCCGGCTGAGGGCCAAGCTGGATGCGGCCCTCTTCGCCAGTCTCCATGGGGATCGTCTCCTCCATGTGTCCGGTAGTGGAGGCTTCGCCTCGCGGCGCCTCCCGGACAGCGTCCTGGGTTCCTCCCCGGCTTGGATCGGCCCTCCGGGACAGCGCCTCGGCGTCATCCCCGGCGCCGGGGGAGTAAGCAGGCGGTGGCGACTGGCTCACCATCTCCGACGGAGCCAACGAACTTCCAGGCAAGGATCGCTGGATTAGGTCGCGGGCCGGACTGCAATATTACGGTTAACTACATCAAGATAATGGAGAGAAAGGGATGGATGTACGCATAAATAAGCCATGTCACTTACGATGCGGCCTGGGGCTTTTTGCGGGGGCGTCGCTCCGGACTACTATCTACGTCCCACGCAGTATTGGCCGCCGGAATGCCCTTCCCCTTTTTAGGCGCCTTCGCCTCCAGATGTGTCGGATCCACCCTCTTCTTCTTCCTCTCCTCAGGGGGAGGATTGTTTTCTTCCTCATCCTCCTCTCCCCGTCATTGTCCTCAGGGACAGAGGAATGATTTTCATCATCTTCGGATGCCGTGTCCGAAGTACCCTTACGACGGAGGCCGCTCTTGGCCCCCTTTGCCTTCTTGGCCTTCTTCTCCGACGCCTTATATGGCGCCGGTACTAGCATCTCCGCCAAGCGCGGGATGACTGGTTCTTCGGGCAGCGGAGACGGACACTGGATCCGCTTCGCCCTCTCCGTATAGTCAAGAAGGAGCAATAACAAAGGCTCACACATCATCCTTGAAACAATTAAGTTGAGGACTCGTTCGAAATAACTTAGCTTGCTGGCGGGGTGTGTACAATCGTGACCACGGTTCGAATCCGTGGCCGGAGGTTTCTCATTGCCCTTGAAGAGCAATTTCCATGCGCCCTCGTGCGTAGTCTCGAAGAGACTCACCATGGTCCGAGGCTTCTTGGGATTGAATTCCCACAGCGACCGGCTTCGGCGCTGGCATGGAAAGATCCAGCGAACTAACATCACCTGGATCACATCAACGAGCTTGACGCTCTTGGTCACCATGCTCTGAACACGCGTCTGCAGCACTATCAGCTCGTCAGGCGAACACCAGTCCGGACTCTTCTCGACCCACGAGGTGAGTCGCATAGGAGCACCGGGGCGGAATTCGGCAGCGGCGGCCTAGGAAGTGCCGCGTGGCTCTGTAACGTAGAACCACTTCTTCTACCACTCCTTTACCGTATCCACAAAGGTGCCTTTGGGCCAAGAGACGTTGGACAATTAACTCACCATTGCCTCTCCGCACTCCGCGTGCTGGCCATCTACCACCTTCGGCTTCACGTTGAAGACTTTGAGCCACAGTCTGAAGTGGGGGTGGATGCGGAGGAAGTCCTCACATACGACAATAAACGCCGAAATGTTTCGGAAAGAATTCGGGGACAGATCATGGAAATCTACCCCGTAATAATACATTAGCCTGCGGACGAAGGGGTGAAGTTGAAACCCTAGCCCGCGGAAAAAATGGGGGATGAATACCACCCTCTCTGTGGGATCCGGCGTAGGGACGATCTGTCCCTCGGCCAGCAGACGGTGGGCGATCTCTTTCGCCAAATATCCAGCCGCCCGGAGCTCAGTAATGTCCTCCTCCGTGACGGAAGAGACCATCAACTTGCCCTGACCACCGGATCCGGATATGGTTGCTGGGGTGGAAAGGAGATTGGAACTTGGGCGGTTGAGCTCAAGGTTGGGAAGGCAGAGACAGAGAGAAAGCGTGAGAAGAGGAAGGGGCAATCCTTATCTCCTTATAAAGGCAACAAATATTAAACACCTCCTCACTCGCCTTGAGATTCGCCTATTCCCAAGGGTTGTGTAAACGGCACGGTTGGGTTACCCATGCCCGCATTGATGAGAATCCCGCGATAAGGGGACACGATCTCTGCTTTGACAAGACGTGCCAATAAAGCCGCTTCCCGAGACATGGGGCGATGGGCTAGCCAACGGTTGGAAATAATAACCGAGCAGGCGTGATACTGTTGGAAATATGCCCTAGAGGCAATAATAAATTGATTATTATTATATTTCCTTGTTCATGATAATCGTTTATTATCCATGCTAGAATTGTATTGATAGGAAACTCAGATACATGTGTGGATACATACACAACACCATGTCCCTAATAAGCCTCTAGTTGACTAGCTCGTTGATCAATAGATGGTTACGGTTTCCTGACCATGGACATTGGATGTCATTGATAATGGGATCACATCATTAGGATAATGATGTGATGGACAAGACCCAATCCTAAGCCTAGCACAAGATCATGTAGTTCGTATGCTAAAGCTTTTATAATGTCAAGTATCATTTCCTTAGACCATGAGATTGTGCAACTCCCGGATACCGTAGGAATGCTTTGGGTGTGCCAAACGTCACAACGTAACTGGGTGGCTATAAAGGTACACTACGGGTATCTCCGAAAGTGTCTGTTGGGTGGCATGAATCGAGACTGGGATTTGTCACTCCGTGTAAACGGAGAGGTATCTCTGGGCCCACTCGGTAGGACATCATCATAATGTGCACAATGTGATCAAGGAGTTGATCACGGGATGATGTGTTACGGAATGAGTAAAAGAGACTTGCCGGTAACGAGATTGAACAAGGTATCGGGATACCGGCGATCGAATCTCGGGCAAGTATCGTACCGATAGACAAAGGGAATTGTATACGGGATTGATTAAGTCCTTGACATCGTGGTTCATCCGATGAGATCATCGTGGAACATGTGGGAGCCAACATGGGTATCCAGATCCCGCTGTTGGTTATTGACCGGAGAACGTCTCGGTCATGTCTGCATGTCTCCCGAACCCGTAGGGTCTACAAACTTAAGGTTCGATGACGCTAGGGTTATAAAGGAAGCTTGTATGTGGTTACCGAATGTTGTTTGGAGTCCCGGATGAGATCCCGGACATCACGAGGAGTTCCGGAATGGTCCGGAGGTAAAGATTTATATATAGGAAGTCCTATTTCGGCCATCGGGACAAGTTTCGGGGTCATCGGTATTGTACCGGGACCACCGGAGGGGTCCCGGGGGCCCACCGGGTGGGGCCACCTATCCCGGAGGGTCCCATGGGCTGAAGTGGGAAGGGATCCATCCCAAAGTGGGCTTGGGCGCCACTTCCCCTAAGGCCCATGCGCCTAGGGAGAAGGGGGAACCCTAAAGGAAGAGTCCCAAGGGGGTAAGGCACCTCCTAGGTGCCTTGGGGGGGGAGGGAATCCTCCCCTAGCCGCCGCCCCCTAGGAGATTGGATCTCCTAGGGCTGGCGCACCCCCCCCCCCCTTAGGATCCCTATATATAGTGGGGGTAGAGGGCCTCTTGAGACATACCTTTTGCCTTTGGTGCAGCCCCTCCCTCTCCCAAGTTCTTCTCCTCTCTTGCGGTGCTTGGCGAAGCCCTGCTGGATTGCCACGCTCCTCCATCATCACCACGCCGTTGTGCTGCTGCTGGATGGAGTATTCCTCAACCTCTCCCTCTCTCCTTGCTGGATCAAGGCATGGGAGACGTCACCGGGCTGTACGTGTGTTGAACGCGGAGGTGCCGTCCGTTCGGCACTAGGATCATCGGTGATCTGAATCACGACGAGTACGACTCCATCAACCCCGTTCACTTGAACGCTTCCGCTTAGCGATCTACAAGGGTATGTAGATGCACTCTCCTTCCCCTCGTTGCTGGTTTCTCCATAGATAGATCTTGGTGACACATAGGAAAATTTTGAATTTCTGCTACGTTCCCCAACAGTGGTATCAGAGCTAGGTCTATTGCGTAGGTTCTTTGCACGAGTAGAACACAAAGTAGTTGTGGGCGTTGATTTTGTTCAATATTCTTACCGTTACTAGTCAATCTTGATTCGGCGGCATTGTGGGATGAAGCGGCCCGGACCGACCTTACACGTACACTTACGTGAGACAGGTTCCACCGACTGACATGCACTAGTTGCATAAGGTGGCTAGCGGGTGCCAGTCTCTCCCACTTTAGTCGGATCGGATTCGATGAAAAGGGTCCTTATGAAGGGTAAATATCAATTGACATATCACATTGTGGTTTTGCGTAGGTAAGAAACGTTCTTGCTAGAAACCCATAGCAGCCACGTAAAACATGCAAACAACAATTAGAGGACGTCTAACTTGTTTTTGCAGGGTATGCCATGTGATGTGATATGGCCAAAGGATGTGATGTATGATATATGTGATGTATGAGATGTAATAGGAATCACGACTTGCATGTCGATGAGTATGACAACCGGCAGGCCATAGGAGTTGTCTTAATTTATTTATGACCTGCGTGTCAACATAAACGTCATGTAATTACTTTACTTCATTGCTAAAGCGTTAGCCATAGTAGTAGAAGTAATAGTTGACGTGACAACTTCATGAAGACACGATGATGGAGATCATGATGATGGAGATCATGGTGTCATGCCGGTGACGACGATGATCATGGAGCCCCGAAGATGGAGATCAAAAGGAGCAAAGTGATGATGGCCATATCATGTCACTATTTGATTGCATGTGATGTTTATCATGTTTATACATCTTATTTGCTTAAAACGACGGTAGTAAATAAGATGATCCCTCATTAAAATTTCAAGAAAGTGTTCACCCTAACTGTGCACCGTTGCTAAAGTTCGTCGTTTCGAAGCACCACGTGATGATCGGGTGTGATAGATTCTTACGTTCACATACAACGGGTGTAAGACAGATTTACACACGCGAAACACTTAGGTTGACTTGACGAGCCTAGCATGTACAGACATGGCCTCGGAACACAGAAGACCGAAAGGTCGAGCATGAGTCGTATGACAGATACGATCAACATGAAGATGTTCACCGATGTTGACTAGTCCGTCTCACGTGATGATCGGACACGGCCTAGTTGACTCGGATCATGTAATCACTTGGATGACTAGAGGGATGTCTATCTGAGTGGGAGTTCATAAGATGAACTTAATTATCCTAAACATAGTCAGAAGACCTTTACAAATTATGTCGTAAGCTCGCGCTTTAGTTCTACTGTTTTAGATATGTTCCTAGAGAAAATATAGTTGAAAGTTGATAGTAGCAATTATGCGGACAGTACAAGGCTTATGTCCTTAATGTACTGCTCAGTATGCTGGACCTCGAACGTGGTATGTGGATGTTGCGAACATTTGGCATACACGTTTTGATGACTACATGATAGTTCGGTAATGTTAAATGGTTTAGAATTGAGGCACCGAAGACATTTTTGAAATGTTGCGGAATATATGAGATGTTTCGAGGGCTGAAATTGGGATTTCAGGCTCGTGCCCACGTCAAGAGGTATAAGACCTCCGACGATTTTCTTGGCCTGCAAACTAAGGGAGAAAAGCTCAATCGTTGAGCTTGTGCTCAGATTGTCTGAGTACAACAATCACTTGAATCGAGTGGGAGTTGATCTTCCAGATAAGATAGTGATGCTTCTCCAAAGTCATTGCCACCAAGCTGCTAGAGCTTCGTAATGAACTATAACATATCAGGGATAGATATGATGATCCTTGAAATATTCGCGATGTTTGACACCGCGAAAGTAGAAATCAAGCAGGAGCATCAATTGTTGATGGTTAGTGAAACCACTAGTTTCAAGAAGGGCAAGGGCAAGAAGGGATACTTCATGAAACGGCAAATCAGCTGTTGCTCTAGTGGAGAAACCCAAGGTTGAACCCAAACCCGAGACTGAGTGCTTCTATAATAAGGGAAACAACCACTAGAGCAGAATTACCCTAGATACTTGGTAGATGAGAAGGTTGTCGATAGAAGTATATTGGATATACATTATGTGAATGTGTACTTTACTAGTACTCCTAGTAGCATCAGGGTATTAGATACCGGTTCGATTGCTAAGTGTTAGTAACTCGAAATAAAAGCTACGGAATAAACGGAGACTAGCTAAAGGTGAGCTGACGAGATGTGTTGGAAGTGCTTCCAAGGTTGATATGATCAAGCATCACACGCTCCCTCTACCATCGAGATTGGTGTTAAACCTAAATAATTGTTATTTGGTGTTTGCGTTGAGCATAGACATGATTGGATTATGTCTATCGCAATACGGTTATTCATTTAAGGAGAATAATGGTTACTCTATTTATTTGAATAATACCTTCAATGGTCTTGCACCTAAAATGAATGGTTTATTGAATCTCGATCATAGTGATACACATGTTCATGCCAAAAGATATAAGATAGTAATGATAGTACCACCTGCTTGTGGCACTGCCATGTAAGTCATATTGGTATAAAACGCATGAAGAAGCTCCATGTTGATGGATCTTTGAACTCACTCATTTCTGAAAAGATTGAGACATGTGAACCATGTCTATTGGTATATACGCATGAAGAAACTCCATGCAGATGGACCGTCTGGACTCACTTGATTTTGAATCACTTGAGATATGCAAATCATACCACATGGGCAAGATGACTGAAAGCTTCATTTTCAGTAAAATGGAACAAGAAAGCAACTTGTTGGAAGTAACACATTTTGATGTGTGCAGTCCAATGAGTGCTGAGGCACGCAGTGGATATCATTATGCTCTTACTTCACAGATGATTTGAGTAGATACTGAGCATATTTACTTGATGAAACACAAGTCTGAATTATTGAATGGTTCAAGTAATTTCAGAGTGAAGTTGAATATCGTCGTGACAAGAGCATAAAATATCTATGATATGATCATAGAGATGAATATCTGAGTTACGAGTTTGGTACACAATTGAGACATTGTGGAAATTGTTTCACGACTAGTACCGCCTGGAACACCATAGTGTGATGGTGTGTCCGAACATCATAACTGCACCCTATTGGATATGATGCATACCATGATGTCTCTTATCGAATTACCACTATCGTTCATGGGTTAGGCATTAGAGACAACTGCACTCACTTTAAATAAGGGCACCATGTAATTCCGATGAGATGACACCGTATGAACTATGGTTTAAAGAAACCTAAGCTGTCATTTCTCAAAAGTTTGGGGCTGCGACGCTTATATGAAAAGGTTTCAGGCTGATAAGCTCGAACCCAAAGCGGATAACTGCATCTTCATAGGACACCCAAAACAGTTGGGTATACCTCCTATCTCAGATCCAAAAGCAATAGGGATTGTTTCTAGAATCAGGTCCTTTCTCGAGGAAAAGTTTCTCTCGAAAGAATTGAGTGGGAGGATGGTGGAGACTTGATGAGGTTATTGAACCGTCACTTCAACTAGTGTGTAGCAGGGCACAGGAAGTTGTTCCTATGGCACCTACACCAATTGAAGTGGAAGCTTATGATAGTGATCATGAAACTTCGAATCAAGTCACTCCCAAACCTCGTAGGATGACAAGGATGCGTACTACTTCAGAGTGGTACGTAATCCTGTCTTGGATGTCATGTTGCTAGACAACAATGAAACTACAAGCTATGGAGAAGCCGATGGTGGGCCCGGATTCCGATGAATGGCTCAAGGCCATAAAATCCGAGAGAGGATCCATGTATGAAAACAAAGTGTAGACTTTGGCAGAACGGCTCGATGGTCGTGAGGCTGTTGAGTACAGATGGATTTTAAAAGGAAGACGGACAATGATGGTAAATGTCACCATTAAGAAAGCTCGACTTGTCGTTAAGATGTTTCCCGACAAGTTCAAGGAGTTGACTGCGATGAGGCTTTCTCACTCGTAGCGATGCTAAGAGTCTGTTGGAATTATGTTAGCGATTACTGCATTGAAATTGTGCAGATAGGATGTCAAAACATTGTTTCCTCGACGATTTTCTTGAGGAAAGGTTGTATGTGATACAACCAGAAGATTTTGTCAATCCTGAAAAATGCTAACAAGTATGCAAGGCTCCAGCAATCCTTCTAAGGACTGGAGTAAGCATCTCGGAGTTGGAATGTACGCTTTGATGAGATGATCAAAGATTTGGGTTTGTACAAAGTTTATGAGAAACTTGTATTTCCAAAGAAGTGAGTGGGAGCACTATAGAATTTCTGATGAGTATATGTTGTTGACATATTGTTGATCAGAAATGATGTAGAATTTCTGGAAAGCATATAGGGTTATTTGAAAAGTGTTTTTCAATGAAAAACCTGGAATAAGCTACTTAAACATTGAGCATCAAGATCTATAAGGATAGATCAAGATCGCTTAATAGTACTTTCAAATGAATACATACCATGACAAGATTTTGAAGGAATTCAAAATAGATCAGCAAAGAAGGAGTTCTTGGCTGTGTTACAAGGTGTGAGTATTGAGCAAGACTCAAGACATGACCACGGCAGAATAGAGAGAAAGGACGAAGGTCGTCCCCTATGCTTCAGACATAGGCTCTAAAGTATGCTATGCTGTGTACCGCATCTAAAGTGTGCCAAACCATGAGTCAGTCAAGGGGTACAAGTGTGATCTAGAAAATGGATCACAGGACAACGGTCAAAGTTATCCTTAGTAACTAGTGGACTAAGGAATTTTCTCGATTATGGAGGTGGTAAAAGAGTTCGTCGTAAAGGGTTACGCCGATGCAAACTTTGACACTGATCCAGATTATTCTAAGTAGTAAATTGGATTCGTATAGTAGAACAGTTATTTGGAATAGCTCCAAATAGAGCGTGGTAACTGCATCTAGGAGATGACATAGAGATTTGTAAAGCACACACGGATCTGAAAGGTTCAGACCCGTTGACTATAACATCTCTCACAAGCATAACATGATCAAACCAAAAACTCATTGAGTGTTAATCACATAGTAATGTGAACTAGATTATTGACTCTAGTAAACTCTTTGGGTATTAGTCACATGGGGATGTGACCTTGGGTGTTGGAATCATTGCAATCACATATCGATGTGAACTGGATTATTGACTCTAGTGCAAGTGGGAGACTGTTGGAAATATGCCCTAGAGGCAATAATAAATTGATTATTATTATATTTCCTTGTTCATGATAATCGTTTATTATCCATGCTAGAATTGTATTGATAGGAAACTCAGATACATGTGTGGATACATACACAACACCATGTCCCTAATAAGCCTCTAGTTGACTAGCTCGTTGATCAATAGATGGTTACGGTTTCCTGACCATGGACATTGGATGTCATTGATAACGGGATCACATCATTAGGAGAATGATGTGATGGACAAGACCCAATCCTAAGCCTAGCACAAGATCATGTAGTTCGTATGCTAAAGCTTTTATAATGTCAAGTATCATTTCCTTAGACCATGAGATTGTGCAACTCCCGGATACCATAGGAATGCTTTGGGTGTGCCAAACGTCACAACATAACTGGGTGGCTATAAAGGTACACTACGGGTATCTCCGAAAGTGTCTGTTGGGTGGCACGAATCGAGACTGGGATTTGTCACTCCGTGTAAACGGAGAGGTATCTCTGGGCCCACTCGGTAGGACATCATCATAATGTGCACAATGTGATCAAGGAGTTGAGATGATGTGTTACGGAACGAGTAAAAGAGACTTGCCGGTAACGAGATTGAACAAGGTATCGGGATACCGACGATCGAATCTCGGGCAAGTACCGTACCGATAGACAAAGGGAATTGTATACGGGATTGATTAAGTCCTTGACATCGTGGTTCATCCGATGAGATCATCGTGGAACATGTGGGAGCCAACATGGGTATCCAGATCCCGCTTTTGGTTATTGACCGGAGAACGTCTCGGTCATGTCTGATGTCTCCCGAACCCGTAGGGTCTACACACTTAAGGTTCGATGACGCTAGGGTTATAAAGGAAGCTTGTATGTGGTTACCGAATGTTGTTTAGAGTCCCGGATGAGATCCCGGACATCACGAGGAGTTCCGGAATGGTCCGGAGGTAAATATTTATATATAGGAAGTCCTATTTCGGCCATCGGGACAAGTTTCG
Organism: Aegilops umbellulata; assembly: GCA_032464435.1. Lineage (NCBI taxonomy): Eukaryota > Viridiplantae > Streptophyta > Magnoliopsida > Poales > Poaceae > Aegilops > Aegilops umbellulata. The sequence goes on from CP136060.1 coordinate 298,032,069, forward strand.
GGGTCATCGGTATTGTACCGGGACCACCGGAGGGGTCCCGGGGGCCCACCGGGTGGGGCCACCTATCCCGGAGGGTCCCATGGGCTGAAGTGGGAAGGGATCAAGCCCAAAGTGGGCTGGGGCGCCACTTCCCCTAAGGCCCATGCGCCTAGGGAGAAGGGGGAACCCTAAAGGAAGAGTCCCAAGGGGGTAAGGCACCTCCTAGGTGCCTTGGGGGGGAGGGAATCCTCCCCTGGCCGCCGCCCCCTAGGAGATTGGATCTCCTAGGGCTGGCGCACCCCCCCTTGGGATCCCTATATATAGTGGGGGTAGAGGGCCTCTTGAGACATACCTTTTGCCTTTGGTGCAGCCCCTCCCTCTCCCAAGTTCTTCTCCTCTCTTGCGGTGCTTGGCGAAGCCCTGCTGGATTGTCACGCTCCTCCATCATCACCACGCCGTTGTGCTGCTGCTGGATGGAGTCTTCCTCAACCTCTCCCTCTCTCCTTGCTGGATCAAGGCATGGGAGACGTCACCGGGCTGTACGTGTGTTGAACGCGGAGGTGCCGTCCGTTCGGCACTAGGATCATCGGTGATCTGAATCACGACGAGTACGACTCCATCAACCCCGTTCACTTGAACGCTTCCGCTTAGCGATCTACAAGGGTATGTTGATGCACTCTCCTTCCGCTCGTTGCTGGTTTCTCCATAGATAGATCTTGGTGACACGTAGGAAAATTTTGAATTTCTGCTACGTTCCCCAACAGATACAATGTCATAAACAGTTGTCAGCGGATGGGACTCGTGTAAAATATATAAGTTCTCTCTGTGGTTGTGTGTGGTGTGTAACAGGTCCGGATACAATCATCGCATCCAAAGACTATCTTGGAATTCGGAAAAGGGGGAAACCGCCTTGCAATGCCGAAGACAATTTGCGCGCCGGACTCCTCGTCATTGAAGCCAGGTTCAGGGGCTACTGAGGGAGTCCTGGACTAAGGGGTCCTCGGGCGTCCGGCCTATTATCCATGGGCCGGACTGATGGGCTGTGAAGATACGAAGTCCGAAGACAATACCCATGTCCGGATTGGACTCTACTTGGCGTGGAAGGCAAGCTAGGCGACCTATTATGATGATTTCCTCCTATGTAACTGACCTCGTGTAACCCTAGATCTCTCTGGTGTCTATATAAACCGGAGAGCATACTCCGGATAGGACAGATTCATGACCATATACTCGTTGGCTAGACTTCTAGGGTTTAGCCATTATGATGTCGTGGTAGATCAACTCTTGTAACACTCATATTCATCAAGATCAATCAAGCAGGAAGCAGGGTATTACCTCCATAGAGAGGGCCTGAACCTGGGTAAACATTGTGTCCCCTATCTCCTGTTACAATCGATCCTAGACGCATAGTTCGGGACCCCCTACCCGAGATCCGCCGGTTTTGACACCGACACCCCCTCCTCATTTACAGTAGGAGAAGGCCAACCGGCGATCCCCACGATCGCAGGTAACGATGATATTTCTCTACATGCAGCAGGGACTCGTCAAGTCGGGCAGTTGCCGAGGCAACATGGGGAGCGGAGGCGCCCACGTCCAATCAATCACCACGCGTCGACCAAGGCCGCAGGCTATTGGGGCCCGCGGCGCTCCGCACTTGCCCTTTGGCTTTGCCTCGAAGCCAAGTCCAAGCGCACCTTGGGCCCAGGGGCTACTATTGGCGTCCTGGGAACGGGGGTCCCAGACTTGCCTGCCTGCGGCCCACGGCGTGGCTCTACCAGTGGCCTCGTACGGCCCATCTTCACCAGCAAAAATTCAAGACCCTCGCGAGGGGCCAAGCCTCGCGAGGCGGACGGCACAAGAAATCCTCGGGAGCGGCCTCACCAGGCTGGCTCGCGAGGGGCAGAGAGGTCAAGGCAAGGGACACCTCACGAGGTTCCAGTGATGCAAGCCATGACGACTGGAGCCACGCGGGCGCCAGCGCGCAGTGTTGAAAGTGCAACTATCCCTGGGTGGTTTTGGTAATTCCTAACAACATATAGCTCATTGAGCTAACATTATTCCAAGATTAATATTTCAGGAAAAGCTCAATGGATGGCATGTCATGGATGAGGAAAGTGGATCCCTCAAAATTATAAGGACGAAGGATTGGCTCAAACTTCAAGATCAAGACTCTACATTTTATATTTTAGTGATCCAAGATCACATTGAGTCTATAGGACAAGCCAATACTATCAAGGAGGGATGAGGTGTTGCTTAATGAGACTCTTGCTTCATGTGCTTAGTGATATGCTCCAAAACCCTCAACTATCTTCCCACATCCACATTTGACCTAAGCCAAAAATAAAACTCGACCTCATCGATTCTTTCTATCCGGCGCCATCGAGTTTCACTTGTCATAGCCACTGCCACAAACCCTAGCAATTCGGTATCACCGATAGGGATCTCGGTCTCACCGAGATGGGATTGCAATTTCTCTGTTTCCCTTCGTAACGTTTCGGTCTAACCGAAGTGAGCGATCGGTCCCACAGAGATTGCAATGTAAACTCACTGTTTCCTTTTCGTAACATTTCGGTCTCACCAAAAAGAGCGAATCGGTCCCACCGAGTTTACCTGACCAACTCTCTGGTTAGCTTATTACCAAAATAGGTCCCACCGAGTTTGTGTAATCGGTCACACAGAGATTACGTTATGCCCAAACCCTAACCATATCGTTCCTACCGAGTTGCATCTCAGTCCCACCGAAAATCCTAACGGTCACTAGGTTTGCTAAATCGGTCCCACCGAGTTTGGCAGATTGTGTGTACTGGTTAGATTTTGTGTGGAGGCTATATATACCCCTCCACCCACTCTTCATTTGTGGAGAGAGCCATCAGAACACATCTACACTTCCAATACACATGTTCTGAGAGAGAACTACCTACACTTGTGTTGAGCTCAAGATATTCCATTCCTACCATATGAATCTTGATCTCTAGCCTTCGCCAAGTTGCTTTCCACTCAAATCTTCTTACCACCAAATCCAAATCCCGTGAGAGAGAGTTGAGTGTTGGGGAGACTATCATTTGAAGCACAAGAGCAAGGAGTTCATTATCAACACACCTTTTGTTACTTCTTGGAGAGTGGTGTCTCCTAGATTGGCTAGGTGTCACTTGGGAGCCTCCGACAAGATTGTGGAGTTGAACCAAGGAATTTGTAAGGGCAAGGAGATCGCCTACTTCGTGAAGATCTACCGCTAGTAAGGCAAGTCCTTCGTGGGCGACGACCGTGATGGAATTGATAAGGTTGCTTCTTCGTGGACCCTTCGTGGGTGGAGCCCTCCGTGGACTCGTGCAACCGTTACCCTCCGTGGGTTGAAGTCTCCATCAACGTGGATGTACGATAGCACCACCTATCGGAACCACGCCAAAAACATCTGTGTCCCCAATTGCGTTTGAATCCTCCAAACCCTTCCCTTTACATTCTTGCAAGTTGCATGCTTTACTTTCCGCTGCTCATATACTCTTTTGCATGCTGGCTTGAATTGTGTGGAGATTGCTTGACTTGTGCTAAGATAGCTAAAATCTGCCAAGAACTAAAATTGGGAAAAGGCTAGATTTTTATTTGGTCAAGTAGTGTAATCACCCCCCCCCTCTAGACATACTTCCGATCCTACAAGTGGTATCAGAGCTTTGGTCTCCATTTGCTTTGATTTCCATAGCTTTTGGTGGTCATAGCCTTGGTTTCACAACCTAGGAGAGTATGGCGTCTAGCGAGGGAAATTACCACCGTAGAGGTCCTTACTTTGATGGTACTAATTTTGCTAGTTGGAAGCATAAGATGAAAATGCATATTCTTGGACATAACCCTGTCGTTTGAGCTATTGTGTGTGTTGGCTTGCAAGGTGACTTCTTTGATGGGAAAGAACCAAACCGTGAAGCTACCGCGGAAGAGTTGAAGATGCTGCAATACAACGCTCAAGCTTGTTATATTCTCTTCAATGGATTGTGCCCCGAAGAATTCAACAAAATCAACCGTCTTGAGAATGCAAAGGAAATTTGGGATACTTTGATTGATATGCACGAAGGTACCGACTCCGTCAAGGAATCCAAATTGGATGTGCTTCAAAGTCAACTTGACAAGTTCAAAATGAAGGATGGTGAAGGTGTCGCTGAAATATACTCTAGGCTTGCTCTTATCACAAATGAGATTGCCGGCTTAGGGAGTGAAGAGGTGACCGATAGATTCATCATCAAGAAGATCCTAAGAGCCTTGGATGGAAAATATGATACCGTGTGCACATTGATCCAAATGATGCCCAATTACAAAGATCTCAATCCAACGAAAGTCAATGGAAGAACTGTTGCTCATGAGATGTCACTCAAGGATAAAGAGGAACTTCACAACAAATCAAGTGGCGCTTACAAAGCCTCATGTGAAGCCCCCACATCATCAAGTGAGAAGCAAACCTTCAATGAAGAATTGAACTTAATGGTGAAGAATTTCAACAAGTTCTATAAGAGTAGAAGCAAAGATAGAAGCTCCAAGTCAAGGTCCTACAATGACAAAAGATCTTCTAGTCGAGAGCAAAACTGCTACAATTGTGGGAGGCCCGGACACTATTCCAATGAGTGTACGGCTCCCTACAAGAGAAGAGAAGAATCACCATCTAGAGAAAGAAGGAGTAGAGATGATCATTATGAACGAAGACACACACGGAGGAGCAAGGATTTGGAAAGAAAAGAAAAGTCATCAAGGAGCTACACAAAACGAAGACATCAAGCTCATGTTGGTGAATGGGTATCCGACTCCGACTCCGACAACCACTCCGAGAGAAGCTATCACTCCGATTCCGAATATACTCAAGATGAAGGTGTTGCCAGTCTAGCACTTGTGTCAACCAACTCCTACGACATATTTGACTCACCAAATGAAGGAGTTGGAACATGCTTCATGGCTAAAGGCCTAAAGTTATCACATCCCGAGTATATTGATTTCAATAGTGATGAAGATGACTTGTTAGGTGATGATGATTTACTTGTTGACAACTCTAGTGATGAATACTATGATGAAACGTCAATTAATTATGCTAATCAAGATAAAACAAATGACAATGATAAGGAGAATATTGATTCTCTAACTAAAGAACTAAACACTCTTAAGTTAACTCATGAAACTATCTTAGGAGATCATCGAGAACTTTTAAGGACACATGAGAAATTACGCTTTGAAAAGCTCAACCTTGAGCAAGAGCATGAGTTCTTAAAAGCAATCAATGATGATCTTCGTAAGAAAAGTTCTTCTTACATTGCCAAGCGTTTACTCTTATCCACTTACATGCCTCAAGTCAAGTCTAGTAACAAGAACAAGAAAGATTTGTCCTCTAGTAGTAACAATGATCATGTTAAATCCAATATTGTTGCTTCTAGTAGTTATCTTGATTCCACTAATGATTCACTTAGCCAAGTTACACTTGAGCAAGAAAATAGCCTATTGAAAGGAATTATAGAGAAAGGAGTTTACAAGAGCCTTGCCGGAAGTAAGCAATTCGAGGAAATTGTACGCAAGCAAGGAAGGCACCGGAAGAATCAAGGTGTTGGTTTTGAACAAAAGTTTAAAGCCAATGGAGTTGAATGGGAAGAAGATCAATACCCCAAGACAAAGTTTGTTCCTCAACAAGAGAAGTATGATCCCACTTCTTCCAAAGGGACACAAGCTCAAGATAATCTTCCACCACAAGACTACAAGCAAAAAGGCAAGGACAAGCTTCAAGAGGAAATTGATGCATTTGAAGAAGCTCCTAAGACCTTAGTCAAGTGGATTCCCAAGACTACTTCAAGTTCCACTTCATCAAGTACAACTACAACTCCAAGGATTCCCATAAAGATGGTGTGGATCCAAAAGAAGAAGAACTAGAGAGTTCTTGAGGGTGACTCCGCCAACATACTTCACTCTTATCATTTTGGCAAGAACAAGTGCAATCAACTTCCACATATTGCACTAGTTCAAGGAGTCACAAACCCTCTTGTTGGTAAGACAAGGGACAAGGTAACCTAAAAGCTTTCATAGACATCATCTTGTATGTGCATCACTCTATGTCTATGGATATTCTTGCTTGTTCCTTGTGGGACTAACCCATGTAGGTATTGAAAGTGCAACTCACTCCAATGGATAGCTCCAATTGATCTACATCAACATTGAGCATCCACATCTTCAACATCTACATGAAGTCATCATCGACAAAACCCAAGGTTAGTTCATCCCTCTTAGGGGGGATATCACATCTAGGGGGAGCTTTACTCTAAGACTTGAGCTAAATCAACTCTAATGGTGTGAACACAACAATGCTTTATGTAAAAGTGGTAACCCCACTTGTGCTTAAACGATGAGTATGACCTATGATCAAATGTTCTCATTTGACTCCTAAGTCAATATACTCATATATAGATGACCTAGTCATCGCCAATTGCTTGATAGATGCTAGAATTGGCTGTGCATGCTTTGCCACATATTTCAATTGCCATTTTATTGTGTGAGCATGTTGGTTGCATATTTTACTCATTCGAGGATATCCACTTGTTGTTTTGATTGATTGGTTTTCTTTTCTTTTGCCAAGTGGATGGACAAGAATGCCTAAGAACCCTCTCTAGCTATCTATGCTTTTCTCGTCTCAAACTCTATTCATGCTACATCACGAAATTTGATCAAGTCAGATTCAAACCACTCTGTGTGAGGAGCACTCGGAGTCCCCGATTTGTCATAGACTTAAACTTCCAAAACTTCTTTTTGCCTTTTGGTCTGACCGATTCTTTAATTTTGGTCATACCGAGATCACTAAGTCTATCTAGGTTTTCACCTCGGTGCAACCGATTTGAACTCTTTGGTCACACCGAGTTGCTATAACTATCAATAGTTATGCATCTCGGTGCCATAGAGTTGTTCCACTCGGTCACACCGACAGGGTCGGGCTATATATATCACGGGCAAAATTTTGGAAATTTCTCCGAAACCTCTTTGCCCGCGCATAGCTCGCTCTGCCTCCTGGGTCTCCGGATCGTCCTCCTCGTCGCTAGCCGCCTCCTGTCGCTGGTCTCCGCTGTCGTCAATGGATTTCGCCTCCGCCGTTACTGCCATAGTGAGTCCACCACCGAACTAGGGTATGGACTCGATCAAAGTGCTATCCCCGTCTGATTCCTAGCACATTGTGTTCATTATGATTCTTGCTACAGTTGAAACACTCCTATCCAGTCAAATCAATCCGTAGAATAGTTGCGATTCAAAATTTTAGGTTTAGGTTTCCGCCGAAACCATCTCGGACCCACCAGGTTGCAGAACTCGGTTCCACCGATTCGGCCACGGCCATTGCACATGTGGTTCTCGGTATGACCGAGAATTACAAATCGGTGAGACCGAGTTCAGGACTTTGTGAAACCCTAGCAGTCTCGGTGCCGCCGAACTGTGACTCGGACTGACCGAGTTCCCTAGTTTAGGTTCCAAAAGCTGCTTCGGTATCACCAAGTTTGAAAATCGGTTGATCCGAAATGCTTTCTGTGGAAAGCTAAAACTAAGTTTTTGGCTCATTCTTTTGCAAAAATCTCTGCATTTTGTGATGCTCGTCCACTCTATCTCATCTATAATCTATTCACAGGGTCAGCAGTGAGAGTTTGCAACATGTATGATCAGAGTGACAGCCAGAACAAATCTGAGGAGCAGGTTCATATGAGTGAGGGCACTAGTCCCTCTAGCAGCTCTGATGAGGATAGCAGGAGCACCCCAAGCAACTTGCCTAAGGCTTCCACTAGAGCTAGCATGAAGAGAACTTCTGAAGCAGAGGATGAGGACTATGTGGCAGAGGAGGAAGCCACATCTAAGAAGAAGGTGCTCAAGAAAGAATATGGGTCAGCTGCAACCATCAAGCCAGGAATGCATAAAAAGGTACCTGCAAGGAGAGTTCCTACTTCTAAGCCTAGGAAGGCCGTAACTGAAGAAACCATGAAGTTTACCATGGAATCTGAAGAGGAAGCAAGTGGCCAAGATAAGAAGAAGAATAGAGCCAGAACCACTACTGCTAGAGTTCTTGGCAAACCATCCATGAGGAGAGACTCTGAGGGAGAAGAAGAAGAAGAGGTTGCTGCTCCAGCACCCAAGGCACTGAAGCTTATGGGTGATGCCATAAGGACAGGGGCTACTTCATCTAAGCCCAAGGAAGCACCCAAAGCTGCCTCCAAGCCCAAGAGTGCACCTAAGAGGAACACCAGGAATATATCTGCTGCTGAAAAGAACAAGGCCCCAGTGCCTGATATTGCTGAAGAAGAAGAAGAAGAAGGACAAGTTCTCAGGAAGCTCAAGCCCAAGATCCTAGACCACAATGATGCTCATCATGTGGCTGAGGACATGAAAATTAGAAGAGATTCAGGGCTGAGGAAGTGGAGAGAAGCAGATCCATATGCTTCAAGGAGAAGAACTGTTGTGGATTACAGGTTTCACAGCAAGGAGCAGCAAGATTTCTATGAGACAGTCCTGCTGGATAAGAAGCCCATAGTGTGTGACATGAGATGGGTTGACTGGGAATATATCAAGGAGAACGAAGAACACTATCCTGGAGTGTATGACAGCTTCAGTGCTTGTGGAGTTGCAGACTTTGTTGGGCAAAAGCTCACAAAGTGGAATGAGGAGCTCATTATGCAATTCTACTCCACAACACATTTCTATCCAGATGGTAGGATAGTTTGGATGTCAGAAGGCACTAGATATCAGTCTACAGTTGCTGAATGGGAACAGTTGATCAATGCCCCAGAAGAGCAGGAAGATGACTTGGATATCTATGCCAAGAAGAAGATGGATCACAATTCCATGTCAAATATGTACAAGGAGATCCCAAACAAAGCACTTGAAACCTTCAAGTTTGGCTCAGTGCACTTCCTTCTGTCAGGGATGCCCACTATCAACTGGATTCTAAGGCACACTCTCTTGCCCAGGTCAGGTCATCACAAGATGATCCGAGGCCATGCAATAAACTTGCTTCACATATTTGATGTGCCACAAAATTCAAAGTGATGAGCCTCATGGTAGAAACCATTAAGAGGACAGTAGCTGATCACAAGAGGAGCTGTGGATATGCCCCACAAATTCAGGAGTTGATTAACTCAAAGATGGGCACAAGCACATACCTGCTGGATAAGGAACACCTGCCCATCCATCCAGATTTTGAGGACAATCAAGTTGTCATGAATGAGAATGAACCATCATCTGCACATGCACAAGCAAAGAAGGAGAAGGCAAAAATGGAGAAAGCTGCCAAGATGCCAACTCAAGAGGAGGCATCTGAGTACTTCTTGAAGAACAAGCAGGAGCAGCTCAGTTACCTGATAGCATCCACTCTGAGAATTGAGAAAGGACTAGCCACCCTGACTCGAAACCAAGAGAGCCTGGAAAGAATCATGGAACAAAAGTTCTATGACCTAGATGTGAAAGTAACTGAGATTCAGTCTGCCGTGGAGCAATTACAGGACGATATGCAGGAGAGGAAGCGCAAGACCACAACTGATGCATTTGCCAGAGTGCCCAGAGCTCAGAGATCGTCTGCAATGCCAGGTCCTGACACCAGAGCCACCACTTCTGCACCAGCTACAGCTTCAGTTCCACCAGCTCCAGCTCCTACCCCAGCAGCTCCAACCACTTCTACTAAAGCCTTCGTCCTTGGCGTCATCCGGACTCCACCAACTGAAGACCAAGCCTGAGAGTCGTTTAGTGCTATGCATTTTCTATGAACTTTTTGGTAACTTGTTGCCAAAGGGGGAGAAAAATGTGTAGATCATAGGCTTCGAGAGAGAAAGAGTTTGCATTTGTTCTCTCTTGTCTTCTTGGTTGAAACTTTATTTGCTTTTGAGTGCTTGAGATACTATGCCTTAATCTGTGAGACATTGATGATCATGTGTTTGATCATAAGCTACACTTAATGCTTGTTGGATGTTATTATCAGTTTATTCTTATTTTGATCATTCACTTTGCTTGGTGATGAGTGCATGTATTTAATTCTTATCATTTTGAGCGCTCCACCAAGAGGTATGTGACATGGAAGAGTAACCCATGATCCTAACTCATTGTGCATTTGCAGTCCAAAGCAAATCTTAAAATATGCACAAATTTAGGGGGAGCTCTTGCTTATCACATACTTCTCAAAGCGACGATATATTTCATTCTTATTATCATTTGTCGAAGCTTTGATCTATATGTTGTCATCAATTACCAAAAAGGGGGAGATTGAAAGTGCAACTATCCCTGGGTGGTTTTGGTAATTCCTAACAACATATAGCTCATTGAGCTAACATTATTCCAAGATTAATATTTCAGGAAAAGCTCAATGGATGGCATGGCATGGATGAGGAAAGTGGATCCCTCAAAATTATAAGGACGAAGGATTGGCTCAAACTTCAAGATCAAGACTCTACATTTTATATTTTAGTGATCCAAGATCACATTGAGTCTATAGGACAAGCCAATACTATCAAGGAGGGACGAGGTGTTGCCTAATGAGCCTCTTGCTTCATGTGCTTAGTGATATGCTCCAAAACCTTCAAATATCTTCCCACATCCACATTTGACCTAAGCCAAAAATCAAACTCGGCCTCACCGATTCTTTCTATCCGGTGACGAGGATACGTACCTAGGGTAGGGTAACTTATCATACCCGAGGTACCCAATCAAGGACATGACTCCTACAATGAAAGACATTCTAAGAAGTATCGACAGTTCAGTCGACCTGGTCAGCCCAGTCGACGGACACGAGCGTACTCGACCAGAAGTACAAGCAGTCGACCATGAAGACAGCCACTCGACCATAAGAAAACCTAAAGGCACTGCCTACAAACGGTCACCTCATAAGTAGCTTTTATGGCCTTCATGGTCCTTTATTACAGGCGTTACCAGTAACCCCCTCTCTTTATGTACATTAAACTCCTTGTAACGTGGGCTGGCTGGGGTCCTGGCGAAATCTATATAAGCCACCCCCCTCCACTAGGACAGGGGTTCGGAACTTTGTAACACACACACACATAATCCAGTCGACTGCCCCCGGGCTCCGAGACGTAGGGCTGTTACTTCCTCAGAGAAGGGCCCGAACTCGTAAACTCCTTGCGCATACAACTACTCCATAGCTAGGATCTTGCCTCTCCATACTTACCCCCCATTCTCATTGTCAGACTTAGAACCACGATAGTTGGCGCCCACCGTGGGGCAGGTGTTCTAGCAATTTGTTGGAGGAGTTGGGATTATTTCAGCCCACATCATGTTTTCGAGCGGAGTCATGGTCGAGAGCCGCGAGATCCGTCTCGGCGCTCTCTCCTTCATCGTTGACAACTCTGCTTGGCTGCAGGAGGCTCCACTCGACGTGGACGCGCTTCCCGCCCGCGGAGCCACGCATTTTCGCGCATGCGTCCGCGGCGTCCTCCTGCGGCAACCGTCGACCCAGTACGGGTCGGCATTCGTTGCGCCGTCATCGTCATCATCGTCATCAGTTTCCCACCGGCGCAAGCGCACCGGTCGGTCGAGACTCCAGCGGTGGGTGAAGCACGCACTGGCCCGCCAGTCAGCCATCCCCCAAGTCGCGGCAATCGAGCCCGACGAGTCACTCTACAGCCTGTTCGACCTGTCGACTGGCTCCGTAGAGACTGCGTCCGAGTGCGACAGCAGTGATCCAGCGGTGGAAGTACTAATGGTCGACGGACCACGTAGCCCCCCCGGATTCCCCCATACCGAAGAGGTTGCCGCAGGGGGGATTCCGGCGCGGGGTCACGAAGAGTACAGGCCCGAGCCCCTTACCTCAGTGCAGAGGGAGGAACTCCGTCGCCGGAACATGGACGCCCTTCACACTCCTATCGTTGGAGAAACCCCTGAGGCGCGAGCCCTGGAGGAGGCGCGCTTGGCCAACTTGGCTGAACGTACTCGATTGGAGAATCTCCAAAGAGCACTCGACGAGCGCGCACGACCGCCCGCTCCCGAGTCCAGTCATCGTCGCGTCTTCCAGCCGCCGACCCAGGTATACCGTACCCTGATTCAGAATTTGGCAGCGGCGGCTCGCATAGCGGAGTCGATCCAGCCTTCACAGTCAGAGGCAGGGAGAGGCCTATTGCAGATCAGAGATTTGCTTCGTGCAGCGAGTGACCAGAATTCAGCCGTATCTCAGTCGCGCAACAGGATTCACAGTCGATCCGTCACTGCGAATTCCGTTCAGTCGGCTCATATTCCAAGGTCGCCCCCGAGGCGTGAAGGACACAGAGGCCGGCACGAGGATCAATACCAAGGGCACGAGCGATATGAGCACCGATTCGATCGCAACGATCAACGTCGAGTGCCTTCTCCTCCCCCAAGGGCCGGGTCGTACGTTCCTCGACGGCAAGAGGACAGACGCCAGTGCAGTACTGGGCGAAGGGTCCCAGTCGACCCCAGGGAACCAGGCTTTGATGCGAGATCTATCATCGTTCAAGGTCTGGTCGACCGAAATAGAGCTCACCGAGAAGACCGTGACAGAGGCGCCCCGTCCAGCAGCAGAGTTCGCGTCTCAGGTCCCGAGTGTTTCAGCAGAGCAATCAGAGCTGCGGTGATTCCTCCCAACTTCAGGTTGGCGGCTGGAGTCAGCAAGTTCACCGGAGAGTCCAAGCTGGACACATGGCTCGAGGATTACCGAGTGGCTGTTCAGATCGGAGGCGGCAATGACGAGGTGGCCATGAAGCATTTGCCCCTCATGTTGGAAGGATCAGCCAGAGCGTGGTTGAATCAGTTGGCTCCCAGCAGTATTTATACTTGGGAAGATCTAGCCCAGGTGTTTGTCAGGACATTCGAAGGGACTTGCAAGCGACCGGCAGGGTTGACAGAATTGCAGTCATGTGTTCAGAAGTCGAGTGAAACCCTGAGGGATTATATACAGAGGTGGATCACTCTGAATCACACGGTCGAGAATGTATCCGATCATCAGGCAGTTTGCGCCTTCAAGGAAGGCGTCAGAAACAGGGAGTTAACTTTGAAGTTTGGTCGAACCGGAGATATGACCCTGAGTCGAATGTTGGAAATCGCCACCAAGTACGCGAACGGAGAAGAGGAAGATAGACTCCGGAGTGGCAAGTATAAGGCAGCCGCTAATGAGGCCGGCGGAGGACACTCCAATCGGAAGCAGAAGCGCAAGGCCGAGCCAGTCGCCCCCGGGGAAGCCTTAGCTGTGACCCCAGGGAAGTTTAAGGGGAAACCCAAGGGTCCTTGGAACCCCAAGAAAGTGAAAGACCAGGATGGGAACGATGTGATGGACTTACCATGCCACATTCACACGAAGAAAGATGAAGAGGGAAATCTCATTTACCCTAAGCATACCACTCGACAATGTCGACTCCTGATGCAACAGTTCCAAGGGAAGCAAGCCAAGGACAAAGGGAAAGAGTCAGACAAAGTTGAAGACAGAGAAGACAGCGGTGAAGAATACCCCCAAATCAATTCCACTCTGATGATTTTCGCTGATGTCGAAAGTAAGAGTCGACTGAAGGTCATCAATCGCGAAGTAAACATGGTCGCTCCGGTGACACCCCATTACCTGAAGTGGTCCCAAACCGCCATCACCTTCGACCAGTCCGATCATCCGACTCATATTGCCACCCCAGGGAGGCAAGCGTTGGTGGTCGACCCAATTATTGAAGGCACTCGACTGACCAAGGTTCTGATGGACGGCGGCAGTGGGCTAAACTTGTTGTATGCAGAGACGTTGAAGGGGATGGGCATTCCGATGTCCCGGATCAGCCCCAGCAACATGAGCTTCCACGGAGTCATTCCTGGGAAGAAAGCTGAGTCACTCGGTCAAATCACTCTCGACGTCGTCTTTGGTGACTCGAAGAATTTCCGGAAAGAAAAGTTAACCTTTGAGGTCGTGGATTTTTAGAGTGCGTACCACGCCATTCTTGGGAGGCCAGCCTATGCTCGCTTCATGGCTCGACCATGCTACGTATACCTCAAGCTGAAGATGCCTGGCCCCAAAGGTGTAATCACCATCGTTGGCAATCGGAAGAAGGCAGAGGAGTGCTTCCAGAAATGCGCCAAAATTGCTGACGCTCAGATGGCCAAGATAGAGATGCAAGAGTACCAGAAGACTGCGGATCCGAGTGAGTTGTTACGAGCCAAGAAGCCCGCCACGGAATCAGCATTTCAGTCGACTGGTGAGACCAAGCAAGTCCACATCCACCCGACTGATCCAAATGCGGCTCCAACCAACATCTCCACTACACTCGACCCCAAATAGGAAGAAGCGCTCGTCCAGTTCCTCCGTGAGAACTGGGACATCTTTGCATGGAAGCCTACTGACATGCCAGGTGTGCCCAGGGGACTGGCCGAGCACCGCCTTCGAGTCGACCCAAAGGCCAAACCAGTCAAGGAGCATCTCCGACGGTCCGCCGTTCAGAAGAGAAAGGCCATTGGCGAAGAAGTGGCCCGACTCCTAGCAGCAGAATTCATTCGCGAGATCTACCACTCCGAGTGGCTCGCTAATGTTGTGATGGTCCCTAAGAAGGACAGATCGTTGCGCATGTGCATCGATTTCAAGCATATCAATCGGGCCTGCCCGAAAGATCATTTTCCTCTTCCTCGCATCGATCAAATAGTCGACTCGACTGCAGGATGCGAGAGGTTATCTTTTTTAGATGCTTACTCTGGATACCATCAGATCCGTCTGTATGGACCCGATGAAATAAAAACAGCCTTCATCACCCCTTTTGGGTGTTTCTGCTATGTTACCATGCCTTTCGGTCTCAAGAACGCCGGAGCTACATTCATGAGAATGATTCAGAAGTGCCTAATCACTCAAATCAGTCGGAATGTAGAAGCTTACATGGATGACATAGTGGTCAAGTCACGGAAAGGTTCCGACCTGCTGACTGACCTAGCTGAAACTTTTGCCAATCTCAGGAGTTATGATATCAAGCTCAATCCGTCGAAGTGCACATTTGGAGTCCCTGGGGGAAAGTTACTCGGTTTTCTTGTTTCCGAACGAGGAATCGACGCTAACCCCGAAAAAGTTTTCACCATACTCCGGATGAAGCGCCCCGTGCGCGTGCACGATGTCCAGAAACTTACTGGATGCTTGGCCGCCCTAAGTCGATTCATCTCCAGGCTCGGTGAAAAGGCGCTGCCTCTTTACCGACTGATGAAGAAGTCAGACACGTTCGAATGGACCCCAGAAGCTGATGCAGCATTTGCAGAGCTAAAAGCTCTGCTCTCCACCCAGCCGGTGCTTGCTGCTCCTGTCAGCAAAGAGCCATTGTTGCTTTACATAGCAGCCACGGGACAAGTCGTTAGTACCGTCCTTACGGTCGAGCGGGAAGAGGAAGGAAAGACCTTCAAAGTTCAACGCCCAGTTTATTATCTCTCTGAAGTTCTGACCCCGTCGAAGCAAAGATATCCCCACTATCAGAAGCTCGTTTACGGGATTTACATGACCACGAAGAAGGTTGCTCACTATTTCTCTGATCACTCTATCACAGTCGTCAGCGACGCTCCATTATCAGAGATTCTTCATAATAGAGATGCAACCGGCCGAGTGGCGAAATGGGCAATTGAACTTCTTCCTCTTGATATCAAGTTCGAGGCAAAGAAAGCTATTAAGTCCCAGGCAATAGCTGATTTCCTCGCCGAGTGGACCGAGCAGGAGCTTCCGACTCAAGTTCACTCGGAGCACTGGACTATGTTTTTCGATGGCTCCAAGATGCTGAACGGATCCGGTGCGGGGGTTGTACTGGTTTCCCCCTGAGGAGATAAGCTCAAGTATGTCCTCCAGATTCACTTTGATTCCTCCAACAGTGAGGCAGAGTATGAAGCGCTTCTATACGGATTACGTATGGCCATTTCACTCGGCGTCCGTCGCCTCATGGTCTACGGCGACTCAGATCTGGTTGTTAATCAAGTGATGAAGGAGTGGGACGTCCGAAGTCCATCCATGACGGGATATTGCAGCGCAGTGAGAAAGCTGGAGAAACGATTCGAGGGGTTGGAGCTCCATCATATACCCCGACTGAAAAATCAAGCTGCAGATGATTTGGCGAAGATAGGGTCCAAAAGGGAGGCCATCCCTAAAGATGTGTGTTTGGAGCACATTCACATACCATCAGTGCAAGAAGATCCTTTCACAGAAGAGCCTCCACAACCAAAAAGCGCCTCTGACTCGACCGAAGTGGAGATTCCAGCTGTGGTCGACCTGATTATGGAAGTTATGACCACCACTCCCGATTGGACAGTGCCGTACATTGCGTATATCATGAGAAAAGAGCTCCCAGAAGATGAAGAAGAGGCTCGACAGGTCGTCCGTCGATCCAAAGCCTTTACAGTAATCAAAGGGCAGCTATACAGAGAAAGCGCGACTGGAGTCGGTCAGAAGTGCATCACACCTGAAGAAGGACAGATAATTCTCGAGGACATCCACTCGGGAACCTGCGGCCATCATGCGTCCTCTCGGACCATCGTGGCCAAAGCATATCGAGCGGGTTTTTACTGGCCAAAGGCGAACGAAATGGCAAAGGATATAGTCGACAAGTGCGAGGGGTGCCAGTTTTATTCCAACATGTCTCACAAGCCCGCCTCCGCCTTGAAGACCATTCCACTCGTCTGGCCTTTCGCTGTCTGGGGTCTAGACATGATCGGACCACTGAGAACCGGTAGGAGTGGCTTCACCCACTTGTTGGTCGCAGTCGACAAGTTCACGAAGTGGATAGAAGCCAAACCCATAAAGGATCTCGATGCAAGCACTGCCATCTGTTTTATCAGGGGATTGATATTCAGATATGGAGTTCCGCACAGCATCATCACAGATAACGGATCAAACTTTGATAATGACAGATTCAAAGCCTTCTGCGCCTCTCAGGGCACTCGAGTCGACTACGCTTCAGTTGCTCATCCTCAGTCGAATGGACAGGCCGAACGCGCGAATGGCCTCATCCTCAAAGGACTAAAACCCCGACTGATGCGTGATCTCAAACACGCAGCAGGCGCCTGGGTCGACGAACTTCCGTCAGTTCTATGGGGGTTGAGGACCACCCCTAACCGGTCGACTGGAAGAACACCATTCTTTCTGGTCTATGGAGCCGAAGCGGTTTTGCCAAGCGACCTGCTCCACAACGCGCCTCGAGTCGAGTTATATTCCGAAGCAGAAGCAGAATAGGCCCGGCAAGATGCAGTCGACCTCTTAGAGGAGGAAAGAGAGATGGCTCTAATCCGCTCGACCATCTACCAGCAAGAGTTGCGTCGGTTCTACGCCAGAAATGTGAAGGGTCGAGCCTTTCAGGAAGGAGATTTGGTCCTCCGCGTGGATCAGCAGAAACCTCACAAACTTGCCCCGACCTGGGAAGGTCCCTTCATCATCACCAAAGTCCTGCACAACGGAGCGTATCACCTCTACAACATCGATCGACGGATCGACGAGCCTCGAGCATGGAACGCGGACCTGCTCCGTCCTTTTTACACTTAAAAACTCACTCGACTGAGATGTAATAAAAGTACCTCTGTAATTCTTTCGTTTCAAGCAAAAGACTGCTATTTCTTTTTCTGTTTGTCTAAATTTCCCCCAGTGGGTGACTTAGTTGCGAATCCGCTTCGCCTAAGTTTTCAGAAAATCCTACCGAGTGGAGAGCCAGCCTCCCACTCGGGGGCTTAGCTGTGAATCCGTTTCGCCTAAGTATTTAAAATCCTACCGAGTGGAGAGCAAACCTCCCACTCGGGGGCTTAGCTGCAGTCCAAGGACTCGCCTAAGATTGAAAAAATCCTACCGAGTGGAGAGCAAACCTCCCACTCGGAGGCTTAGCTGCAGTCCAAGTGCTCGCCTAAGTATTTAAAATCCTACCGAGTGGAGAGCAAACCTCCCACTCGGGGGCTTAGCTGCAGTCCAAGGACTCGCCTAAGATTGAAAAAATCCTACCGAGTGGAGAGCAAACCTCCCACTCGGAGGCTTAGCTGCAGTCCAAGTACTCGCCTAAGTATTTAAAATCCTACCGAGTGGAGAGCAAACCTCCCACTCGGAGGCTTAGCTGCAGTCCAAGTACTCACCTAAGTATTTAAAATCCTACCGAGTGGAGAGCAAACCTCCCACTCGGAGGCTTAGCTGCAGTCCAAGTACTCGCCTAAGTATTTAAAAATCCTACCGAGTGGAGAGCAAACCTCCCACTCGGAGGCTTAGCTGCAGTCCAAGTACTCGCCTAAGTATTTAAAATCCTACCGAGTGGAGAGCAAACCTCCCACTCGGAGGCTTAGCTGTAGTCCAAGTACTCGCCTAAGTATTTAAAATCCTACCGAGTGGAGAGCAAACCTCCCACTCGGAGGCTTAGCTGCAGTCCAAGTACTCGCCTAAGTATTTAAAATCCTACCGAGTGGAGAGCAAACCTCCCACTCGGAGGCTTAGCTGCAGTCCAAGTGCTCGCCTAAGTATTTAAAATCCTACCGAGTGGAGAGCAAACCTCCCACTCGGGGGCTTAGCTGCAGTCCAAATACTCGCCTAAGTATTTAAAATCCTACCGAGTGGAGAGCAAACCTCCCACTCGGGGGCTTAGCTGCAGTCCAAGGACTCGCCTAAGATTGAAAAAATCCTACCGAGTGGAGAGCAAACCTCCCACTCGGAGGCTTAGCTGCAGTCCAAGCACTCGCCTAAGTATTCAAAATCCTACCGAGTGGAGAGCAAACCTCCCACTCGGAGGCTTAGCTGCAGTCCAAGCACTCGCCTAAGTATTCAAAATCCTACCGAGTGGAGAGCAAACCTCCCACTCGGAGGCTTAGCTGCAGTCCAAGCACTCGCCTAAGTAATTGGAATCCTACCGAGTGGAGAGCAAACCTCCCACTCGGGGACTTAGTTGCAGCCCAGTGCTCACCTAAGCCATGTTGACAGACACCATCGCGGCGATAAGCATCGTGCAAACCAGGCAGCCTCTGAGGGAACAACGAACAGTAGATCGGCGGATCAAGTCACGAAGGCATTCAACGTCGAGCCAAGTTCGGACAAAACCAAAAGATCCTAGATCGCAAATAAAAGTACTCGAGCTATAAGCTCGACGGAGTTTATCGGTTACATAAACCACTCGGCATTCCGAGGCAAATTTAAGGCAAAGAACATCAGTTTTTTACTCCTCCGGTGGAGGACTGGATGGTGCAACAAATTCGTCCAAGTCGATCCCATCAGAGATCCGAGTGGCAGCAGCGATGAAGGTCTCCATGAAGTCCTGAAAGTTATGCTTCCTGGTATTGGCAACCTGGAGAGCGGCCAACTTCTCCTCGCGCGCCTCCTTGCAGTGGACGCGAACCAGTGACAGAGCCACGTCAGCACCGCACCTAGCAGAAGACTTCTTCCATTCTTGCACTCGACCTGGAACCTCACTTAGTCGAGTGACCAAGGATTCAAGGTCGTTCTGAAGCGTCTCCTTGGGCCAGAGTGCGGAGTCGATCCGTGACACTGCAGCTTTCAGTCGAGCCAGGTAGTCCACCACACCAGCGACACGGGATTCCAACCGGAAGACATTCATGGCCACTTCGTCCTTCACAGGAGAGTTGATAGGGTCCAGGCGGGTCTCCACTCGACTGGTCTCTTCCTTAAAGTTCTGGCAGAATTCTGAAACAAGTTTCGACAGGTCAAAACTGTAACCAAATGGTGAGTCGACAACAACAAGTTTAATCGCACAAAGAGGCTTACCTTCAAGCATGAGGTATAGCTTCTTGGCAAGACCCCCAAGATAATCCTCCAAGTCCTTGTGCTTCCCCGCCAGCTGGCCGAGCTTGTCGTTCAGAGTACTCTTGTCAGTCTGCAGTCGACTCGCTTCCTTGTTGGCCGAGTCAAGAGCAGACTTCAGCCTAGCGTTCTCGCTCTCAAGTTGACCGACTGAAGCAAGTTTCTCTTCAGCAAGCTTCAGCTTCTCCGCAGCCGCCTTTTGTGCCTCCGCAAGGTCAAGATCTTTCTTCTTCAGGGCCTTCTCCAGTTCGTCTGCGAAACAACAATGAGCACAGGGTTGAGAACAGGCAGGAGAACAGAGACAGCCGTCGAGTCCTCACCAGCCATACCTTTTGCTTCATCCTTCGCCTTCTGCACGTTTTCCTGAGCAAACTGTAAATCAAGATTAAGCTGGATTTGCTTATTCTTCAGATCGGCGAGCTGAGCAACAAGCTCACAAGACTTCTGCAAAGAGTCAATCGACAAAGGGTATCAAAGATAAGTTACTCCCGAGTGACTGAAAGAAAGAGCACAACACTTCTAAGACTACAGCCGAATCAAAACATTTGACAGTAGCCTCGGGGACTACACCCAGTGGGTGCACTCAGCGTGCCCCCACTGGTTTTTTTAAAAAAAAAGTCGACTGCCCGCAGTCGACGAGTGAAGAAGTACAACTACAGAAAGGCAGTATAAAGACCACAGTCGACTGCCAGCAGTCGACCGTGGCCTCGGGGACTACACCCAGTGGGTGCACTCAGCGTGCCCCCACCAATGAGAAATTTCGGACCAACGGCACCCAGTGGGTGTACAACGCAAGTGAAGATCAACTAACCTGGACGTTCTGCTGCAACGCCGAGCTGATGTCATAGGCCGCTTGACTGGCATCCCGAGCCGCTTTGGTCTGCTCCATCACGAGCCCCGCCTGACGTATAGCCTCCTTAGCAGCACTTGCTCGATCCTCCGGGGTCTGGTAGGCGGCGAAGAACGAGGGCAGGTCGACCAGTGGGGGAGCAGTCGACGACGAAGGCCGGGCAGTCGTCAGTGGCTCAGCAAAAGTCACAGTAGTCCGGGCGGTATTGTCACCCCCTTGGACCACCGCCTCGGCAGTCGACGCGGTCTGAGGAGCCTTGTCGACCGGGGCCCTCCGGCCTCTCCTCCCAAAAGGCCTGAGCGGCACTTCCGCCTCCTCCTCGTCATCCGGAAGGTCAATGATGTTGGTCGGAGCTACAAAAGTTCAGAAATGAATATCCAATCGACTCAGCAGTTAAGCAGTCGGATCATGTCAAAGATTATACCTAAGTTGGAAGTGACGGCGTCCTCCATCGTCTCATCAACATTCTGGATGGAAGTCTCGGAAGTAGCGGCGCTGCACGATTCCAAGCAAATAATTTGAAAGTGAATCGACTAAGAATCCGTTCTAGCCGACTCAAGAAAGATGAAAACAGTCACTTACCCAGAGATGACCGGGATGGCGACCCTGATCTTGGGCAAGGCCTTGGGTGGCTTAGTCGGGATGGCTCTAGGCTGCTTGGGTGCCTTCTCAGTTGGGGCCGGCGACGCGGTCCGAGGGCGCTTGGATGACTGGCCCACCGGAGCACTCGACTGACCGCGCTCCACAGCGGGATCCTGAGCGTTCTTGGACCGTCTCTCGCGTCGAGGAAGGTCGACCTCCACCTCATCATCTTCATCACCCGAGTCATCGCTGGCCTCTCCCTCTACGTCATCGTCAGATTCCCACTCCTCGACTTCACCCTCGACTTCAACTTCATTCTCACTTCCTTCGCCTCCACTCCCTCCTCCTTCAGATACTTGCTCCTGGTTCCCATTCGGCATCGAATACATGTCGTTGATCTCCTGCAAAACAACGGGCAGAACAAGGATCAGTCGACTTATCGCAAGCCAGTTACTAGACGGAGTGAAAATTTCAGTCGGAAGAAGTAAAACGTACCTTGTCTGTCTCCATCATCCCATCAAGCGGAGCAATCCTCCTGGAACCCCTGGGGTTGTCCTTATTCCCGGTCATGCTGGTCAGCCAGCTCTCCAGCACAGAAGCCTCGACCCCCTCCGGGTGGATCCGAGTGGAGTCGTCGGGCCCGGAATACGACCACATCGAGTGATCCCGAGCCTGGAGAGGTTGGATTCGTCGCTGGAGGAAGACTTCGAGCAAGTCCATGCCGGTCACGCCTTCCCGGACCAACTCAACCACTCGACTGACTAGTACCTTCACCTGAGCCTTCTCCTCTGGAACCACTTTCAAAGAAGCGGGTTTCTGCACTCGGTCCAAGGTAAAAGGAGGAAGGCCGGTCGAGTGGCCAGGGGTCGGCTGGTCCTTGCAGTAGAACCAAGTCGACTGCCACCCACGCACGGAATCGCGAAGTGTCATGGGAGGAAAACAACTCTTACCCCTCGTCTGGATCCCGAGGCCCCCGCACATCTGGATCACCTGCGTCCTTTCCCCGTCCGGGTTAAGCTTTTTAACCGACTGAGATCGGCAAGTGAAGATATGCTTGAAGAGGCCCCAGTGGGGTCGACAACCTAAGAAACACTCACACAGAGACACGAACGCAGCGAGATAGACTATGGAGTTGGGCGTGAAATGGTGGAGCTGCGCTCCGAAGAAGTTCAGGAAAGCCCTAAAAAAAGGACTCGGGGGCAGGGAAAACCCCCGGTCGACATGGGTGGCTATCAGGACGCGCTCACCCTCGCGAGGTTTCGGCTCCGTCTCCTTCCCAGGAAGGCGAGCAGCCTTGTGGGGAATGAGTCCCCCCTCCACCATGTCGTCGATATCCGCCTGAGTAAGGATGGAGGGCATCCAATCCCCCTGCAACCAGCCGGACGGCAGAGCGGCCCGCGAGGACGACCCGCCTCGGCCGGATTTCTTCCCTTTGCCCTTTGTCGCGGCCTTCTTCGCGCGTTCCGCCGCCGCCGTCTTGTCCGTCCCCATCGTCTCGAACGAGGTCTTGGACGAGCGGCGGTGTCGAGGTTGCGGCGGAGAGCGAGGCGGAAGCTTACGGAGGAAGGGAGAAGAAGGACGAGGGCGCACAGTAAAAAAATCAGAATCATTGCTTTATATAAGGCCACACCCGAGTGGCTGATCAGTGGGCCTGCGCCTCCCAGTCAGATCCCGCAACAAGCGCGCGCGCAGTACGTGGCGAAAAAGATGGCGCGGAGATCGAGGCGCCCTTGCCTTATCCAGCCGATTCGCGCGATTTTCTCCGTCCGGTGCGCTTCTCAATTTTCAAATCCCGCAAGATCCGCAATCGACAGGACGGTTTGTCAGACAAAAAGATCCGTTTCCTTGAGTCTCCCAAGGGACTCGTCACGTAAACGCACTCGACGGTAATCCGAGACCACTCGACGGACATCTGAATGGATCAAGGCAACTGAAGAATGAGATCCCACCGAAACTTCCATTTATCCGAAGACAGATGCAACCGGAGCACGGAGGTTGAGTCGGAAGCATAAGCTCGGCCCCATTCTCACTTAACCCCTGACCCATTCGGGGGCTAATGACGAGGATATGTACCTAGGGTAGGGTAACTTATCATACCCGAGGTACCCAATCAAGGACATGACTCCTACAATGAAAGACATTCTAAGAAGTATCGACAGTTCAGTCGACCTGGTCAGCCCAGTCGACGGACACGAGCGTACTCGACCAGAAGTACAAGCAGTCGACCATGAAGACAGCCACTCGACCATAAGAAAACCTAAAGGCACTGCCTACAAACGGTCACCTCATAAGTAGCTTTTATGGCCTTCATGGTCCTTTATTACAGGCGTTACCAGTAACCCCCTCTCTTTATGTACATTAAACTCCTTGTAACGTGGGCTGGCTGGGGTCCTGGCGAACTCTATATAAGCCACCCCCCTCCACTAGGACAGGGGTTCGGAACTTTGTAACACACACACACACATAATCCAGTCGACTGCCCCCGGGCTCCGAGACGTAGGGCTGTTACTTCCTCAGAGAAGGGCCCGAACTCGTAAACTCCTTGCGCATACAACTACTCCATAGCTAGGATCTTGCCTCTCCATACTTACCCCCCATTCTCACTGTCAGACTTAGAACCACGACCTCATCGATTCTTTCTATCCGGCGCCACTGAGTTTCACTTGTCATAGCCACTGCCACAAACCCTAGCAATTCGGTCTCACCGATAGAGATCTCGGTCTCACCGAGATGGGATTGCAATTTCTCTGTTTCCCTTCGTAACGTTTCGGTCTAACCGAAGTGAGTGATCGGTCCCATCGAGATTGCAATGTAAACTCACTATTTCCTTTTCGTAACATTTCAGTCTCACCGAAAAGAGCGAATCGGTCCCACCGAGTTTACCTGACCAACTCTCTGGTTAGCTTATTACCAAAATCGGTCCCACCGAGTTTGTGTAATCGGTCACACCGAGATTACGTTATGCCCAAACCCTAACCATATCGGTCCTACCGAGTTGCATCTCAGTCCCATCGAAAATCCGAACGGTCACTAGGTTTGCTAAATCGGTCCCACCGAGTTTAACGATTAGGTCCCACCGAGTTTGGCAGATTGTGTGTAATGGTTAGATTTTATGTGGAGGCTATATATATACCCCTCCACCCACTCTTCATTCATGGAGAGAGCCATCAGGACACATCTACACTTCCAATACACATGTTCTGAGAGAGAACCACCTACACTTGTGTTGAGCTCAAGATATTCCATTCCTACCATATGAATCTTGATCTCTAGCCTTCCCCAAGTTGCTTTCCACTCAAATCTTCTTTCCACCAAATCCAAATCCTGTGAGAGAGAGTTGAGTGTTGGGGAGACTATCATTTGAAGCACAAGAGCAAGGAGTTCATTATCAACACACCATTTGTTACTTCTTGGAGAGTGGTGTCTCCTAGATTGGCTAGGTGTCACTTGGGAGCCTCCGACAAGATTGTGGAGTTGAACCAATGAGTTTGTAAGGGCAAGGAGATCGCCAACTTTGTGAAGATCTACCGCTAGTAAGGCAAGTCCTTCGTGGGCGATGGCCGTGATGGAATAGACAAGGTTGCTTCTTCGTGGACCCTTCGTGGGTGGAGCCCTCCGTGGACTCGCGCAACCGTTACCCTCCGTGGGTTGAAGTCTCCATCAACGTGGATGTACGATAGCACCACCTATCGGAACCACGCCAAAAACATCCGTGTCCCCACTTGCGTTTGAATCCTCCAAACCCTTCCCTTTACATTCTTGCAAGTTGCATGCTTTACTTTCCGCTGCTCATATACTCTTTTGCATGCTTGCTTGAATTGTGTGGAGATTGCTTGACTTGTGCTAAGATAGCTAAAATCTGCCAAGAACTAAAATTGGGAAAATGCTAGATTTTTATTTGGTCAAGTAGTCTAATCACCCCCCCTCTGGACATACTTCTGATCCTACAAGTGTCCTCGTTTCCTCTTTGGTGCTAAAGGGGGCAAGCGCAGGCGAGGAGTTCCGAGGCATGAGGCAAAGGTTTCCATATCAGTGCAACGAGACCAAGACCAGTAGGACGGCAGGCTGAAGGTCACCATGGAGCCCAAGACGGCGTCACCACTAGAGCCTTTGGCAGGCGAAGACCACCTTTAGTCAAGATAGCTTGTACTAGTTGTCTCCCTTTGAATTTGGCCGTTGTGGCTCCCTTCCGGATCAATATTTGGGGAGAGGACCAGGCCTCTATAAATAGGACTAGCCACCACAGTAGGAGGCAACTGATTCAGATCATCCTCACCCACACAAGTTCACCAAGCACAAGAACACCTCACCTCAGGAGGATGTTCTTCCCTTGTACTGTTCATCCTCAGCCCAAGAGGCAATCCACCACACCACACTGGAGTAGGGTATTACACCACAACGGTGGCCTGAACCAGTATAAATCTTGTGTCTCTTGTGTTGCGGGTTTGTCAAGCTAGGCTTTGAGATCGCGGTGAGGCTAAGGGCGTGCTTAGGTAGGGGGAGATCTTCGTGCGCACCCAAGTGTTCGAACCTCAAGGGTTTTGCCGGAACCCGAAATCCGACACTATCCTATGCATCAAATGGCATCTCTTTCTCTATAGGAATTGAGATGCATGTCATCTCACTTCCTATGATTTTCATATTCCTATAAAATGCCTATCCTATGAACCAAAGGAGGCATCTGCTGGAGTAACTACTGTAGCTAGCAGTACTGCTGGTACATTAGTTTTCTTCAAGAAGCGGAGTTCAACGAAGTCACGATGGTTCCTTCGTCCAAGCAACTTCACAGTGGGAAAGGTTGGGCTTGTGATTTAACGGCTCATTAGTAATTACTGCAGCGTGACAACTGGGGTGACTCTCCCTTGGAGTTCTGCGGGCATGGCAAGTGGGCCAGGATGGTCGACGTCCCACATGTCGGCAAACGGAAGTATTCTTTCCGATATCGAGGAGCAAGGAAACCGCGTGGTATAGTATCACTGCTAATTTATATTTATTTTTTATTTTCGATGAATGCTGCGTTTCAACTCTAACGACGAAGGAGTGCCAAACACGACACGTGCTAGATGTCCCACACGTAAGCGAAACGAGTGGGACATGAACATCGTGGTAGAGCGTCTCCACTTCTTCCACTTCTGGGTCAGAGACCACACGTAGTAAGTAGTAGTGGTATGAACGATACAAAGTGTGACCCGGAGAGAAAGACACGTCTAGTTGAAAGGCCTCAGGGCATACACGTAAACAAATATAAAACCTAATATGCGCCTCCAATTAATATAGTAGTAGTAGAGTACTTAGGAACGTACTCCATAACATCACCGGGCATTGCATTAGTGGTAGTAAGAGACAAATGCCTATATGCCATGCATGTTCATACTATTTGTGACTTTCTACTTCACTTACTGCGCTACATTACTCAGGTTTGTACGTCCACTCCTAGGTACATGTCCGTCTCGTAGTTCCAGTCCCATGTGTTCTTCATAGATGGAACGAGCAACGGTTGTCCATATCATCGCAGTTAGTGTGGCTCCCCACGATGGAGACTCATCCAAACTATGGCCAGCCTCGACACGGAGCAGTTGCATGCACCGGGAAGCAGCGCTCTCTCGGCCGTCATGATGCTTCAAAGCCAGCGCCAATGAGAGGTCGCCTCCGCTCTGGCCGGGCATTAATGTGGCACTGACGTTCCGTGGCGACACTGACCGTTTCACGCGGGAAGCGCGCGCCGAAAAGGGAGGGGGGTTGGGTCGGCCAGGGCGGTTAGACGCGGGCATGGTGGTGGCATTCGTTTTGAACCGTTCCAGGTGTAGTACTGGTTGTTTGCAAAACTACTCAATTATTGCACTCAGTTTCCTAAGAAAATGTGGTAAAAAGCGTTACTCCACAGCCCGCTTCCCTTCTCCTTCCTCTTCCACTGCCCGCGCACGTCCGCGGGAAGCGACCAGTCAACCCTTATATAGGAGTGCTAGCACAAAAGATGCATGAATGACAACTAAAATTTCCAAATTAAGGCGCCGCTCCGGCAGGAGTATGGCGTATGTCGTTACCTTCGGCCGGGCCATGGCTACCGGGCTACAGCGACCAGAGAAGAGGCGGCGGGAGGGGAATGAATGCAGCTACTATTTGGGTTCGCCGTCTGGCTTAAATAAATGCACACCATCACGTGTACCCGCGGGTGCATAAATTGTAACATACATGTCTGCTTAAGTGGGCGTCACGTAACTGGTGTGTGTGAGAGATTCTGAGAGACAGAGTGCGTGTGTGCGACTCTACTCTTCAGACATGTACTCAACCTTTTTCATCGGGATATAAGTATAATGGTATTACACTTTAGCTAGTGATTTATGTGGCCATGTTAACGTGGTTGTGTAAAAAAAAATGTCACTTCCTGCTCGTGATTTGCGTTATATAATTACTAGCAAGATGCTCGTGCATTGCACGGAACATCAATATGCATTTTTTTACAAAACACCTGTTGTGATTGACCCATCACTACAAAAAAATACACTTCCGTGATAATACGTGTTTGTCACAGTAGGTCACTTTTTTTGTCATGCATGTACATCCATGACAAATTTATGACAGAATCAAGATAGTCATACCTTTGCTGTCGTAGAAGTGTTCCATGACATTACCAAAATTATCATCACGGAAGTGTCCACTTCCATGACGATAAATCGCGTGTCACAGAAGTGCTTTCGTCAAGGGTGACCGACACGTGGCATCCACCGTAATGGAACGCCGTTAAGCTATCAGGTCGGGTTTTGGATCCGATAACCCGTTAACAGCCCCGACCAATGGGAAATTTCCACGTGTAAAATTCTTATTGGCCAGACGAAACACGTGCCAGCTCGTCAGTGGGTCAGATAGGCGCCTATGATATGTCGACACATGGCACGGCCCAACAGTGGCCCATTTAGCTTACAAAGCCGGCCCGTTTGACTTGGTCAAAAGTTAACGGACTGGCCCATGAAAAGCCTGTTAACGGTCTCTTCGCAAATAGCCCATTTTACGTCCCGTTAACTCACGGCCCGTTAGGCCCTAAAGGAAATCGGCCCAACAACGTCATGTGGGCCGTCGAATATAATACCAGCCCATTTCACTTTTGGCCCATGTATGGCCCATGACGTCTTTCGGCCCATATGAGGCATTCGTATCTTTCGGCCCATTACAGGCCCACGGTGAGTCTAGCCCATAATGAACAGTAATTTTCTTTATACCCGTTAACGGCCCGTGATTTACATGGGACGTTTCCAGCCCATGTTAGCTTTCGGCCTACTGACGGCCCATATGTTCTTGGGCTCCTTTTCGGCCCTCGATTACTTCCGGCCCGTTACTGGCCTGTTCAGCTAATGGGCCAAATTCGGCCCATGGCAAGAGTCGGCCCGTTTCTGGCTTGTTCCACTAATGGGCCAAATTCAGCCCATGGCAAGAGTCGGCCGTTACTGGCCTGTTACCCTAATGGGCCAAATTCGGCCCATGGCGAGAGTCGGCCCGTTTCTGGCCTGTTAACCCGTTGAGCCGTTTCTAGCCCGTCCTATATTCTAGCCCATTAACAACCCGTTATGCCTATGACAAAATTAAGCCTTTGCTGTCCTACGGCCTGTTATCGTGCTGGGGCGATACCAATTACGCCCGATTATGGCCCATGTAGACCCATTTATCTGACGGCCCGAGGCCCACCGATTACAAGCCCATTTATCGACGGCCCGTAGGAGACCCATGGATCCTGGGGCCCGTATATGGCCCATGGTAGTTGCGGCTACTAGCAAACCAGGGAAAAAGAAGACTAGGACATAAATAAGGCCGAAACTAACGCTAGGCTACTAAGGCGATTGCACAGATTACATCCACTCGGCATCGAAGATCGCCACCAGTGCAAATATAGGGAACACCCTACACTATACAAAAATGGCTTGTTGTTTTCTTCAGGGGGTGGCTACACGTTAAGAATAAATTTTGTATCGCACCAAAACAAATTACAACTATATAACAAAAGGAAGGTTGGCATAAAACTTAACAGTCTAGCAGATGAATGCACCACCAGAAGTTCAGAAGCTCAGTTCATTTGACCTGACTGTTACGTTTTCATGTTGTATTGTCCGATGGAGCACCATAACCCTCGCCTTCATTTCCCCTAGGCTCCTGAACAACATAGCAAATGTCTGATAGTCCGGTTTCAAAACCATGCATATCTTGACGACATTGAGCGATGTTTCTCCTTGTTTCACAAAGGGTCTCTGTTAGGGAATGGACTTGTGTCTGGAGCGCAGATACAACATTGCTTTGAGCTTGCATATCTTGTTCATGAGGCAGTTTGGACGATATTGCCTTAACAACCAACCCAGTATTACGCAGGAACGTGCTTTTGGCACTGTTAGTGGACAGGTACTGACCCACTGTAGCAAGAGCTGACATTGCGGTTATAGTTGCCTCGCCACCTTCTGAAGGAGGCGGTTCCACCATTTTGTCCATAGCTCGCTGAAAAGTTGAGGTTTTACATTAGTAGTACCATAATAGAAGATATTAAGGAGGCAGCAAAACCAAACAAAATAGCTTTGGTCTATATACAGAACTTATTCTGGTGAACCCATGTAAAATATTAGTTGTATTCTATTGCAAAGTACATAATAAAACCAGGTTCCAAACAAATGACCATGTACCATCGCTAATGTATTGTCTATTTCTTCACATTGTATTGAGGGCTAAGGATGAAGAGACGAAGTTTATAATACGGTAAGCATAGTATGATGTCATTCATATCACAAAACAACTGAGAACATACACACAGGCAACTGTAACGTTGTGTGGGCAAGTCCAGCACGGAACTAGATTACGGGTCAAGATCAAAGGAACATCACTCCTCTCTTTTAAACCTTGTAAGGTGCAATGATACACTAAGACAATTGTGTATAAAATTGAAAAGAGTAATAGACATTGGCTGCAAACCATGCAGTTCAAGGCACAAGTCAGAGTAAGTAGTAGTTAAAAGGCATGAGGATTAAGGACTTACAACAACGGCTTTGACTGGTGTAGTCATGCCCTTCTTCTTGCTGGTGTGACAGTCCTTGAAGATTTCCACAGCATTTGGTTCAGGTACTTTTTGGTCCTTGCGGGCTTTCCTCTGCATTTGGAACAAGTCAATATAGATCTGATAATATGGTACAGCGAAAAGAGTGAAACAACAGCTAACTACAAGAGCCTCGCAGTGTGCAATATAGCTACAAGATCCTGTCGTCTGTTGGAATTTCACATTCGTGGTTGTCCTTGTTCCTTGAACAGTTCACCTACAAGAAGATAGATTTGTGTGGCACATGCGTAAATAGGACTTCAACATGTGATCTGATGACATATATATAATGTACCTGATACTTTGAATCGGACCAGTGTTTAACGAGGCCTCTCCAGTCTTCATCAGATATATTTTCCAGTGGAGATGTTTTGGCAAGTTCACTGTTAGCCTTGCCTTCAAAGTGAGTTTTCCTCAAGTTATACTTATACTGTCGCAGAGCAGACTTGAAAACATGGGTGCAAGCTTGTCTGGTTGCGTCATCTTGGCTATCCAACTTGAACCTCATCTGTTGAAAATTATGGGAGTCTCATTATCAGCAACCTAGAAAGTATTGGACAGAGCAAGACGATATTACTAGTTTACATACATAACCATACTTACAGATAAATGGTCGAGGAAGATGTTGAACTGGGTTTCGTCTTTGTCATTCCTGTACTGAATCCATGTTGGGAGGATACGTACATGACACCTAACAGCAACCGCTGCCTCTTATACTAACTTGGCTGACTCTGTAGCATCACTGGCCTTTTTAAACCTACCTCAAAAGGATATCCATTCTTCCTCCTCTAGATTTAGTTAACCTATAGAGCATTATCCCTGATGTGTGTTTCCTCTTGCGCCTAGGTGCTAGTCCAACAACAAACATAGGAAGTGTTAGTGTACATCAAACTATGAGACTACATATAAAGAAGCATGCAACTGTAACTTGACTCCAGCAACTACCTTCTTGCTGTTGAAGCTCACAAGGTTTATATGATATTGCCAACTCGTCTTGTGTCAAGAGTGCTTGGGAATTAGTGTCAGGTGGCAAGGGAGCTTGGGAACGTGCTGCTAGATCAGTTGACGCACGAGTACGTCGTGCAGCTGGTAGTACTGTGGTAGGTGTTGCAAGAACTAGGGCTGTCTCTACTTGTTTGGTGGCAGATATTTGTTTCTGTTTGTCTTTTCTTGCAACTCGTGTAGCATGGGATGCCCTGTTTGTAGAATTTTCTGCTGGACTTTGACCTTCTATTGCACCATCAGTACCAGCAGAATCTGCAGGATTCATCCGCTTCTCATTCCCTGCCATTCTGTGTTTCTTCCTCTTTCTCTGTGCCATGTTAAGTCAAGCCGACAAGAAAAACGAATAACAATTTAGTTCTTCAGAACAAATTGATGCGTGATGCAGACGAACTGAACTTTGATGTTAGACAACCACATGATAGGAGGATGTAATATGTATGAAAAACAGGACGGAAGAGATAACCAGAACTATGATGTGTAAACTAAGAAGAAGATATTTCACCAAATTAGAAGCAATGCAATGGAAGGTAGACACCATATGGAAGATGCTACAAATATCGCTCTGCCAAGTTAATAGTGTCTCATCATAAATGGCGTTTAAACGAATGTGAAGCAGTACAAGAAATAAATCATATGCAAGATGCAAACAACATCACACTACCATGTTAGAGGTCTCTCATCATTAGTGCCATTGCATATTCATAGCATTGCATATTCACAGCTTATGATGTGTAAACTAAGGAGAAGGCATTTCAACAAATTAGAAGCAATGAAAGCTAGACACCATATGAAAGATGCAACGAATATCACTCTACCAAGTTAAAACTGTCTCGTCATAAGTGCTATTTCAACAAATTAGTAGTACAACCTAGAAAAGAATGTGAGATGTAACCTATATCACACTCTGAAGTCAAACGTGTCTTATGATAAGTGATTGTTGCAGGTTACACAACAGGAGTAATTTGATGTAAGAACATGGTGTGATAGACAGATATTGTATGTTCTAAAAACAGGAACACATGTCTTATTCAAGTATAATGTGTAAAGTAAGCAGATGGAATTCAACAAAATTAGAAGCAATACAAGCTAGACATCACACATAACATGCAACCACATATAATAGTGCCAAGTTAGAGGGAGCACCGGTGATGTTGCACTAGGGGAGACGTGCTCATCATAAACACAGCTTTGTTGAGTGTCTATCCATGTGTTGTCTTGGCAATCATCTTGGGGGTGTGGAGGAGTAGAAACTGTAGAGGCCCTCCGTTCGGAAGGAGCACCTTTATCCGTTGCCTTGCTAACTTCCTTCTGCTTTATTGATTTTGAATTGTCAAGTAAAACCGACAAAAAAAGCAATAAAATTTTCTCTTGAGAACTCATTCGTGCATGATACTGACAATCACTACTTTGATGTAAGGAAAACACATGATACCAGGATGGAATATGTACGAAAAACAGGACGGCATGGCATGTTCACAATTGTTCATGTAAACTAAGCACAAACCATTCTAGCAAATAAGAAGCAATGCAAGCTAGACGCCACATGAAAGATGCAACCAATATGACTCTGCCAAGTTAAAAGCGTCCCATCATAAATGGAATTTCAACAAATTAAAAGCAGTGCATGCTATAAATCATATGAAAGATGCAACTAATATCGCACTGCATATACTAAAGGTGTCTCGTCATGTTGATTGATGCGGGATACAAAAAAACAATAGTTTTATGCAAGGACATGCTTAATAGACAGATGTACTATGTACTAAATACAGGAAGGCATGTCACATTAACATGTATAATGTACTTCCTCCATCCCATAATATAAGAGTGTTTTTGCCAGTACACTAGTGTAAAAAACGCTCTTATATTATGGGACGGAGGGTGTATAAGCTAAGCAGACTAGCACATGCAGTTTAACCAAATTGGAAGAATTACAATCTAGACACCATATGCAACATGCAACCACATATCACGCTGCCAAGTTAGAGCAAGCACCTGCGATGCTAGTGTAGGGGAAATGCTATAATCAACTACAGAGCTACGTTCACTATCATCATGTAGCATTTCTGTTTCTTGAGAGTCATGTCGGGAGGCTGACGCCGCATTCTTTAAATGAGGAGTAGTCCCCTTGCCAGCCTGCCTTGTCATAAGTGATTGATGAGGGATACACAAGAACATTAGTTTGATGTAAGAACATGGTTAATACACAGATGCACTAGTATGTACCAAAAACACAAAGGCATGTCATATTCAAAGGTATAATGTGTAAGCTAAGCAGATGCAATTTAACCAAATTGGAAGCAATACAAGCTAGACATCCGGCTGGAGTAGTGAGCATGATCATCTAGGACCTGAGAGCCTAGCGGGAGGCGGGCTGCTTCGCCACCATCGCAGCTTTTTAGTTGGCTTCCAGGTGGTGCCTATCTTTGTTGGGCTTGTCACTGGCTCGGCCAGTGCCCTGACTAGCTATTTGTCTTCTGGTGCTCACGGGATGGTGGTTCATGTAAAAAAATATATTTCCTTATCTTATCGACTTCGGCCTTTCGAATACAAGCTAGACACCATATGGAACATACAACCACATATGACACCACGAAGTTAAAGCAAGCACCTGGGATGGTGGTTCATTGCGAGCGAGGTCATCAGCTCCAGAGCTACGTTCCCCGTCTCCATCTGCTGACACTGCACCCTTTAAAGTGTTGTAACGTGTCTTGCCTAGCCACACACCAAGCTGGAGCAACTTATCTCTTTTCTTTTTGGCTTCTCTCATGGCAGCAGAGTCTGAAATACCCTTGCATAAAAACACAACAGTGAGAGTAAGGGTGAAGTGTGTGCAGAACTAGTGCACTGTAAAAGTAGCAGATAGGAGGTGGCTGAAAAATAAATGACATGATACATATGATAGCTCTACAACATTGCATGGCAAACAAAATTAGATTCTACTCCGTATGATTTTGTAATATATGAGCACAGGAAATGCAGGTACTCCTCCAGCACACCACCATGTGTGGTCATATCTAAGATAATAGTCGACTGAAAATAAATAGGTCAGTCGATTTTTTTAATGAACCGTCCGATCTATAAGGAACGGGCAGATGGCCTTCGTCTACCTCCCGCCAGTCACTGTTGATGATCTTTCTCGAACCGCCAGCGACCACCGGCCCAGACCCCTGCCTCCGCCGCCCCGCCCTCCCATCGACCTCACACCACTGCCGTGCTTGGCAGCGCCCCCAGGCCAACCCTTTAATCCCGGCCGACCTCCAGATCGGGCGCCAGTAGCTCTAGGCCGCACACGCCCCTAAGATAAACACCAAGGTGCTGCTTCCCCGACGTAATAGGCGTACTAGCGCCTGTTACGCCGGGGAATGCTTCCATTAATTGGGAATCGACTGGCCAGAAATTGAAATTCAGGGGGGCGACGGACCTCTAGCTAAGGTGAAATAGTATATGAGGAGAAACGTTGTGCATCGCGAGTTACTAGGAACATCTAGTATCAATAAGAAGTGGTCAACTAGTGTCTTCTGTGGGATGAATACCGTGCAAGCAGAGACGTAAGATTTGCATGAATAAGGGAAGAGGAGTACCTTTTTCGATTGCCGATGTGGTCACCTCCACAAGTCGCGCCGATTTACTTCTTTTTACCGGGGAAACCGATGTTCTGGAGGGTGCATGCTTGGACGAACCCATGGCCAAATTGTTGACTGTGTTGCCGTGGCCGTATGTCGGCGGAGGGGAAGCAGATCCGAGGCGGCGAAGGACGGCGTAGCAGGAACAGCTCTGGTGCGGTGGAGGGTGGCGAAGTTGGAGCTGCAGCGGTGAGGCGCAGGACGGCGTGGTTGAACTGGCTCGGGTACGGACGGCTCGGCCTCGGCTTCAACTACTAGCCGTGGAGGGCATTGCGGATGAGGTTGCGGTGGACGACGACGTCGGGGTATCGGCTCCGGCGTGATGGAGGAGGGCGGCGGTTGATGGGTGGGATGGGGTGGCAGACGGAGGACGCCGGGGTTTCGCGGCTGGTGGAGAGGTAGTTTTGGCGCCCACAGAGTACGAATGGGGAATCGGACGGGTGGGCGGAACCATGTTTCGGTCTGGGACGCGCTTGTTTTTGGCTTTTTTGAACAGAAGATGGGACGCGCTTGTTTGAAATTTGGGGAAAATACAAACTTTGCCCCCCTCTTAAATTTTGGACCTACTACGGGTCGGGTAGGATGGTAATCCCAGGTGTCCCAAATAGTGGGCGGGAGCGATTTCGGTCGCGCGCACGTGTGCTTAGGCGGCCATTGTGTATGAATGTTTTTCGGATGCGGTTGCGTGGCGTCTATATGAAGCCACAAACCTACCCCAGTTTAGACCTTCGGATGTCGGGCCGGTAGGTTTCATGGGTCGGAGTTATTAGAAAAGTAATTTCCTTGTACTACCAAACATTGGTCTCACGCGGTTTCAGGCGAGTAGAGGCTCTTTTGGCGCTTCGTTCGAAATTTTGAAACACAAGCATTCACGTTTAGAGTACTCTTGAACTATGAGAATTGACCTAAATATACAACGTTATATTTGACCTTGTATGTTTGAAAACCTCATTAAATTATCCTCTTCTTTTTGAAATTTTGACACTTGAAAATCCTATAACTACGATTATTTTGGAATGGAGGAGCTAAATTTGAATCTATTTTGTACATGACTACATATGCTATTATGTACAAAACCAGAGCAAAGATTGGGGGCCCCATAATTTAGGTATGGTTTACAAATGCCATGATATCAAATTCAAATAATTGAATGGACTTCATGTTGAATTCGATTTTTTTAAACCACCTTAAGTTGAATTCAAATGTATGCTAGTTCATAGGTAATTACTATTTATAATGTCCATTGTGTAACTTTCGTATGTATAATGTGCTTTACACACACAACATGAACTATACTCACGTTTATATTCGATTGCTAAAGCGATGCATTATCTGGAGTTCAAAATACTAACTATGTGGATCAATCGTGTCGAATAATAACATAGACATGCTCAAATTCGATAGAATCTACTCCCTCCGTTCGGAATTACTTGTCGCAGAAATGGATGTATCTAGACGTATTTTAGTTCTAGATACATCCATTCCCGAGACAAGTAATTCCGAACGGAGGGAGTAGATGTCTGATGGATCAATGACCGCTCCTTACGCAAATTGCAAATATCCTGATCCCATCCTAATATTTGGATACAATTTATATCTTTAATCAATGTGTAGAGCAGTCTTTTACGTGTAGTTTCACTCTCCGTCGGTGGTCTCTCACACATGCTAACACACTCTCTCCCGAGGTGTCTTTCTCGCACACATGCTCTAGATATAACCCTCCCTCCCTCTCATAACCATTTACAACTGTTTTCACTAACCTTTATCACAAGCACTCTTCCTCTCGCAAACATACACACGCACAATCCTCATCGACCCTTTCTATATACATGGACCTGCCTACGTGTCTCATGTACGCACATTATCTTTATGCCTCTCTCTCACACATTGTCTCACACCTCTCTTCCTAATCGACGAGTATGATTCTAGCAGAGCATTGTGTAGGATGCCCCTTAAAGTTAGGTTGGATGAATAGTAATATCAAAGATAAAGGCGTTACCTTAGTCCGAGAACCTAGGGTTACAAATCCTAGCCGGCTTTGTCAGTGGACACAGAGTCCTTCACAATTCTGCTATGTTTGTCTTGTACGACTAGTCATCCATGGGTCTTCCTAAATGCGCCACGGGCCGACCAATGTGGCGCAGGACGGAACAGAACGAAGGGCCTCACCTCGACCCATCGGACCTCACGCGGTGACACACCCTCTGCCCCCACGTCTCATTATCTTCTCCCACCCACACATACCAACACAAACACCACACACACAGAAAATTTCTCCTGGTGCCTCTATTCCCTCCCCCCTTGCGAATACACACTCAAGGGAATGGAATCTCTTGTCGTGACGTCATATTCATCTCTCTCTCTAGACCACTCTCATTTCTCGTGCTATCTCTCCCACGCCCCCCCCCCCCCGTCGGCCCCTCTATCCATGCCTCTCTTGAATACGTAATAGACACAAATACCTCTCTAGGCCCCGACAAATGCATCAACTACACATTCACACATGTTACATCACGTACCCCATTGATCTAAAAAGCCCTCTCTTCACGTTTATTTGGCATACAACATTCCTTTTGAATAAAGTGTGGCCAAGAAATTATTTTAGAGTTTCTACATATATACAACATTACAAAGTTATATGGAGGAGTATGAACGCTAATTTGCATTGCATGGTGCCCACAATGATATTTATTCCGCACTGTGAATTTGTATAATTTTATACTATATACAAAGTTAGTCATAATGAAGAGAAATGAAGAGCATCTCTCTCTCCATCGCATACCCCACCCTGTACGCCCCTTTCACGTATGCACACAAAACTATCTCCATGTCCTCTAAAAGTAAGCCCCCAGAAAATTCATGCATGTTTCATCTTTCTCTCGCGATATATGCAATGATGATCATTGTATTTGAAGGGAAAGCACGATACGTACATTGGACTTCAGAATCCACTCATTACGGTCACCATTTATGTTTAGTGGTTATTATGCAATCACGGGCTCACCGTACAACTCTGTATTTGCTCATGACATGACTAGTTGACCAGTTAAACGCTCCACGTGGCACCTCTAGTGTTGCATCACATTATCTCACTACCATCGTGCCCACCTGTCGACTTGTATCTACTCTACATCTACACTCTTATAAAATACATAAAATACACTCTTATAAAAACAGAGTTGGTGATGATGGTGTGCCTGCCATCCTGCAATATAGGCCGTCCGATTTATATCTGACGGATAGGAAAGAAACTATGGCAATTTTGCAAAAAGGTACCCACACACCTCTCCACATTTGCAAATAAGGCCTTTCCTCGTTCCTCCTTTTCTCTCACAAGATAAACAAGTCATACAAATGCATCTTGATGTTACGTGCAATGCACGGGCATCTTGCTAGTAAGAATGAAAACAAATGACAAAAAAAATTTGGACGGTGGTTCGAAGTCATGACCGCGGGCACATCAGACAAGGTGGCCTTGTATTGGTATGCTGAGTCGTCTGTTTTAACACACAGGAGCTGGTGTGGTGATTATACACACACGCACGCATGCACACGAACTGCATCCACGCAACACTCACACAAACACATGCACCCACGCACGCACACAACACTCACAACACACGCAGCCACGCACGCACGCAACACTCACACGCACACACGCACGCATGCATGCACACACCAGTACACCACACGACCAACACACACTCTCACTCTCAAGTGCTCAACCTACACGTGCATGCGCACACATCAGGCCCTGACAGACACATACACAAGCAGGTGATTCCCGCGCATGGGTTGGAGCCTTGTCGCACCTGCGTAAATTTGTGTTTATCTGACCTTTTGCCTATGCGAACTGACAGGTGGGACGCACAACGAACGTGGTCAATTTAACTAGCCAACATGGCGCCACGCAGACTATTTGGCCGGTCAACAGAGTGCAATCCGATGCTGAGTTGTGAGCAAGTGACCGTATAATCACCGCAAAACGTATATAGTGACCGTAATCAGCTTATTCTGAAGTTCGGTGACCGTATTATGCTTTTCTCTCTATAGGCCCTCCAAAACTACATCTCTACACGTTCTCGCATGTTACATCCCACAACTATGCAATACAACACTACTACTACTACACTCTAACACAATAAATCATATGTGTTTTTAGTTTTACTAGATATCATATTGTTACTTATAATTATTCAGTTTGCATACATTAAAATTGCCTTTGAAATGTATGGCCAGTATCATCTACCGCGCGGGAAAAATCTCGCCCTTTCCTATTTAATCGGGTTTGTATCGATGGATCGTGCGAAACAGCAAAACTATAGTAGTACTATACAGTACAAGTAACAGTTCACTGGGCTATCGTGTCGTCTACTCCTCCGTCGTAAGAGTGGAGCGCTCGCTTTCATAAATCTTCTAGTCCCTTTCGCCGACATGTGGGACATTAAGCTACCGGGTCCACGTGCCAAACCAGAATACAGTGCAGAGCAGCCGGGGTGAAGCACCCCAGTCATGGCGCCGGCGTAGTAATGAGCAATAAGGCGTCAAATCACAAAGCCGCACCTTTCCTGCAGTTAAGTTGGAGGGATGAAGCAACCATCATTTCCCTCGTTGTTGAATCTGCTTCTCCCTCATCTTCTTCAACTTAATCACGTGTTGCTTCTACCGCTGTTCTGCCTCATGTGGGACGTGGATCGGCTTGGTAAAGCACTGACACGTGGGACCGCATGTTAGCAAACCGCCAGGACAACATCCCCCGACAATAAGAAGCCTAATCCTAGACTTACAAAGGGCTACGTATACTTTCCATCTAATCTATATATGCCCCCCCCCCCGATTTTCAGGTGGGGTGGGCCTAATCCTCTCCTTTAATCCAATCAAATAGTCCCACATCACATCAGTTCGTAACTTTACGTAAACCATTACGTGGATGTAGCATTGCTCAAATAAGAAACCTCCCCCGCCATCCGCACGGCAAAATCACCTCCTTTTTACTAATCTCGATTCTATAATTTTTTTACATCAATATAATTGAGATTTGTATAGATAGCACACAGGAGCGAAACCAAGTGGTACGGTTAAGGGCATCAACAATGTGTAGCCAAATGTGAAAATAGCTTTTGGCATCGTGGGAACCATTGTGGACGGTGTTGCCAAAGCCAAAAAGATGGAACCGAAGCTCCCTGATTGATTGCTTGAAGGAATAGAAAAATGCAACGTCTCTCCTCTTTCTCCCATGCTTGGACGCATGTAGTACTACAGTGTAGAGTATAGAGTCTACTCCCCTGTCCCTTCTATCACAAATCACAAACAGTGAGGCGTCAAATCACAAAAGCACGGACGAAGCAACCATCATTTCACTCTTCGCTGACTCTGCTTCCCCATCGTCTTCTTCGAGAAGCCATCTCACCGCATTAGATACTCCTAGTAGTACTAGTAAAGGACTTCCTGGATGCAAATAAGGCGGTTGTCTCGGCTTGCAGGCGGCACTTGCGAACGACTTATTGTGGTCTCCCTTAATGGTGTTCTCCGTCGAACGCACTTCGCCAAACCACCAAAAAAAATATCGTCGACGTCACCACAATGGGGAAGGAAGTCAAATATAGTTACTACCTCCATTTTTTGTACACAAGGCCAGCATATCAAAATTACAATTTGGAAAGGGCCACTAACACTAATCGAGGCAAAATTGATGGGGTTAGCAACCAAGGACATTAATATCCCCTGCATGCATGTGGAAGTGAGAAGGTTGGTTTGCATGGCGCTGCATTAATCAAGCGACGAGGAGTGAGATGGTTAGCTCTTTGGTCTTTGGAGAAGAAAATACGCATTAATTGACACATGAAACGAGGATTTGTATCGATTATATCCCGCGAAGGAAAACCCAGCCTTTCTTTTTTAACACTAGTACTCCTAGTACGTACGTACTTATCCTGTTTGGGTCTAGGCCTTGCATTGCCAAACTTTGCCACACATTTTTGCCAAGCTTGCCTAAAGTTTTCAAAATGAGGAGGTACACTTGCGCACGGCTATCACGGTCGCACCGCACCCTCACACGGTCGCTCCTGCACGCCGTGATCGCACCGCACCCTCACACAGTCACTCCTGCACGCCGCAAACCCAACCAAGGGAACACACCCTCACTGACACGTGTTGTCGCATGTGAACACACCAAACTCAGCCATCCTATCGCTGACACATAATTTTCGTTCATAGAGTATGTTTATCCAACTGCATGTTGGGGAGTATCCGTACGGCCCGTGCGGTGGTCTGTTGGGGAAGAAGAAGAGGTGAGGAAGAAGGAAAGAAGGGTTAGGAGACGTAGGGTATTCATCCAACCGCCTAAAATGGTAGACTGACCCAAGTCAGGCGACTTGCATAACAAATATATGTTTTTACACAGCAAAAGATCCATGAAAACAACAACATAAAGAAAAACTATCACTGCTCGCGGAAAGAGACGGCCTTGTCGTCTTTGGCTGTCGGTGTGAACCAGCCATCGTTGCCGACGTATGTCTCCGCACCTTGGTTGTCCTCGGCCTCCAGCTACTCGTTCAAGAGGAGCGTGCGGGCGCTCTGCACGGACGAGAGCACAACCCGGTACAAGTCGAGGACGTCCGGTTCCGCCTGCAGGAGGGACTCGATGGCAGCAGCATCCGCGCGCTCCGCATCGAGTCGAGCCTCCGCCGCCTTGTTCAAGTCCAGGACGTCCGGTTCTGCCTGCAGGAGGGCGTCGATGAGAGCAGCATCCGCGCGCTCTGTGTCGAGTCGAGCCTCTGCCGCCCGGTTGAAGTCCAGGACGTCCGGTTCCGCCTACAGGAGGGCCTTGATGGCAGCAGCATGCGCGCGCTCCGCGTCGAGTTGAGCCTCTGCCTCCCGGTCCTCCTTTAGTATCTCCATGTTGAACCGCTGGTCCGCCTGCACCTTGCGGGACTCGGACGTCGGCACGAAGTCGACGTCCATCGTCTCATACCCATCGGGGGCCTTCTGCGCCGCGACCTCCGCCATGAACATTGGATCGGCTTCCTCCTCCTCGTAGCTTGGCTCCAGAGAACTCTGGGATTGGCCCGCTGCAAAGCGAGCTTGGGAACGGAGGTCTGTGGCGCCGACCGCCGCCGCGATTTCTGCGCGGCGCTCCGGCGTCAGCATCTTGTAGTAAGTGATCTTGCGGCGCACCATGGATTTCCGGCGAACTAGGGGACGCTTGATGCGGGATAGGGGATCGAAAGGTGGGGGAATGATCTGGATATTTGGTGTGGTTTTAGGGCAGTGGCTGGCGTAGGCCGAGCAGCGAAGGTTCTGTTGTCAATAGTGGTTCCAGTGACGACCGGTAAATCGGTTTTGACTGTACATCGCTCTTGTCGCGTTCGCGTTGCAGCCCGGCACGCTGGACCCTCCACGTCGCTCACCAAATGGAACGTGCTTCGTCTTGCGTTTTCGCTCGCTTGTGGGACCGCAGTTGAGAGCAAACCGATGTCCCTCCCCCTCCCCCGCCTGCGTCATTTATTATACCACCACTCCCTCCATTTTATGCGGAGTAAATAAAAACATAGGGAGTATTACTACGGATGAGGATCCCCTGACGTGGCCGAACCCATTGAGTAACTGACATGCGGGGCCTAGCAAGCATGGGGTCTGGCAGTAAGTGACCGAAAGGGAGGGTAAGGCAGGGATACCTATGTTAGAGGATCCACTTCCACTATACTACTTTGACCAAATGTTAGAGTAATAATATATGACATGCAACTTACACAAATGTTAGAGTAATAATATATGACATGCAACTTACACAAAGCATACAGGGTCTAATGCGTTTTTCGAGGCTCACTTTGACCAAATGTTAGAGTAATAATATATGACATGCAACTTACACAAAGCATACGGTCAAATTCGTATGTGAAAGGAGTTTCCAATGATATAACTTTCACATTATACATCTCATGTACTATTAATCTTGTCAATAGTCAAATTGGAAACCATCTCAAGTACAAATCTAGGAGTACATACGAATCTAACAATATTGATTAGGCGTTGTTGAATGTTGATACCTTTTTTATCAA
This sequence comes from Aegilops umbellulata, assembly GCA_032464435.1. Lineage (NCBI taxonomy): Eukaryota > Viridiplantae > Streptophyta > Magnoliopsida > Poales > Poaceae > Aegilops > Aegilops umbellulata. The sequence goes on from CP136060.1 coordinate 298,074,946, forward strand.
ATTAGATATACTTTGACTACACATAAAACTTATATGTAAACTACTCTTTAAAAATGAAACAAACATTGAATACCCTTTATATCTGATTTGCGGATGCTATGATCACCGATTCAAAATTTTGAATCCGCCTTAGGTATCACGTGCCCCCACTCGTTCCCTCTCAATTTCATCTCGGGGTCCGGAGATCTATTGAAAGAGGACTACGGTGGGTACATGCGAATGATACTCGGCGGAATGTTCAAATGAGGCATGCGGGAGGATGGACTCGACTGGAGGGCGACATGATCGATGGAGAAGAGGGTTGGAGAGGAATGAGAAATAAGCAAACGCCACATGATTATACTTGAACGGCTCAAATAAACAATAAGTTGTCTCGCTTGGCCTACATAGTGAAAGGCCTAATGCGCAACGCGGAGCATTGACGCTCGAATATGGCCGGGAAAACAGGGAAACAGACATGTGGGGCACACCCGTCGGGACGACGTAGCGCAGACTAGTCCAATGGAGGAGCTGGCCCACGACCTCCTCGCCACCGACAACCGTTCATGTGGGTCGTTGGGGCCAACAACGGGGCGCAGCTCCAGCACCACCTCTGGACACGGCGATCGCGGTGAGCGACACGCTCATATTGTCGCTAGACACGGTCGGTTTCTGTTTGTCGAGGGTGGCGTTAGTGTTGTGGCACGACCAACGGTATGTTTGGTTTGTGCCCAAGGTTGCCCCAACAAAGCATTGGGTAGCCAAAATTTTGGTTGAGGTATTTGTTGCCCATGATTTGGCCGACATTGGCAAGAAAAATGAACTTGAGTTGGCTAGAGTTCATTGGCATGCCAAAGAAATAGCAACCATCCAAACAAAGACCAATCTTTGGGTCATGACCAAAATTTTGGTTGAGGTATTGGTTGCCCATGATTTGGCCGACATTGGCAAGAAAAATGAACTAGAGTTGGCTAGAGTTCATTGGCATGCCAAAAAAATGGCAACCATCCAAACAAAGACCAATCTTTTGGTCATGACCAAAATTTGGGTTGAGGTATTGGTTGCCCATGATTTGGCCGACATTGGCAAGAAAAATGAACTAGAGTTGGCTAGAGTTCATTGGCATGCCAAAAAAATGGCAACCATCCAAACAAAGACCAATCTTTTGGTCATGACCAAAATTTTGGCAAGGTGCACTTTGGCCACAATCCAAACACACTCTAACACCCGGCTCGTAGAGGATGCACGAGGCGCCGCGATGCGTCCGCGGAGTGGTGTAGCGCGGCCAACTGCATCCTCTAGACCTGAGACCATGCCGGGTCGTCTCGCTTTTTCATTGACATGCGGGGATCGCATGTGAGCAAAGGGCATCTCCAACGTTGCCACAACCATAGCTGACTACCCTGGCACACCAAAACCCTCGTCCCTCGCGCCGTCGCGCGGTGCGTTCCCAGCCAGCGCCAGCTGCCCGCATTCATGTCGTCCGTTCGTATGTCGTCATTAAGAGGCTCGGTGCCCGAGGAACAACTCCGGCGACTTAATGACGCACCCGGACACTTGGCCTGACCGGAAAGCGCTACTTAAAGCGCCAACGCCCAGCTAACCTCCACACCATAGCGCACCGTCCTCCTACCTGGAACCACATCCGCCATGACTGCAAGCGCGAACGCTCTGCGGGAGAGCTTGTCTTCGGGGATGGAGCTCGAGGTCGCCGCCCTCGCTCAAGTCACCGCACAATCGGTGGCCACGTTGGCGGCCGACAACGGGAGCACCGTCAGCCACGCGTCCTACTTGCCGCCATCCAACGTCCAGCACCGCCGAGGTCGGGGACTCCTCCGAGGATGAGTAGGGCATGGGAGGCGGCATGGCATGGTGTGCCAACTGGCCGATCCGTCTCCCGTGTTCTACTTTTCCTCGCCGGAGACCGCACCTTCACTTCACGGGTCTTGAACCCTGCCCCCGTACATGGAGATCACAGATGGAGGACGTCGGTCGCCGCCGTAGAATAGGTTTAGAGTCGGGTTTGTTTTATTTTTTTTCCTATAAAAGTTTGAAATGTAATGAAAATCTGCCTGTTTGCATTAATCTCGGGCGGTGTATATGAACTTTCACAATAATATACATATTGTAGGAGTACTAGCAAGATGCCCGTGCGTTGCACGGAAGATCAAGATCTTGTGGGAGAAAAGGATGAACGAGGGAAAGCCTTATCTGCAAATGTGGAGAGGAGTGCAGGTAAATTGTCATAGTTTCCTTCCTATCCGTTAGATATAGATCGGACGACCTATATTGCAGGATCGGACACATCTTTCTACATCTAAGGGAACCTACGAAAGGGTTAACGTAAATTGCCTCTCTCTCTCTCCTCCCCTGATTTTCATGGTGGTGGGCCCCTCCCTCCCCCCAATCTACAATCAACAGCTCACACGTTTCACATTACGTTAATTGCGTAACTGGGATTACGTAGGTGTAGCATTACTCGTCCTAAAAAACCCAACTAAGCCAACCTCCCAGCATATCACGCGGAAAAAGATCCGGCCGCGCTGTTTTAGTCGGGATTACCGGATTAGTAGTAGTATCGATGGATCGCGCGAAGCAACAGATTTTTTTGAGGGGGCGAAGCACCTAGTTTAAAAGGAAAAAATGTGGTACACTCACAACACTCCTGTCGCGGTCGCATTGCACCCTACACACGTTCGGTCCAGGACACAGCTCACGCAAACGGAACACGCTTCGGCTTGCCTCTTCACTGACACGTGGGATTGCACTTGGAGAAACCGACCATGCGCCAAACTCCCCCCCCCCCCACACACACACCCAAAAATTCCCCCCAAATCCAATTCAACCGCCCTTCGGCCAACTAGCCAATAATATTCCCCAAACCCCCCTCCCCCTGTCCCCCTCCACTCCATTCGCCCCGCCAAAGCCACCCTCACCGCCGCACCCATACGTCGGTGCCGCGGTCCGGTGATCCTCTCGCTCCCACAGTACGCTCTCATAGACTGCCGTCCTCTAGCCACGCCGCCACCTCTGGCTACATTCTTGTGGAGGCGCACGGCGGTCAGTGTCGCCACTGCTGGCGATGCTCGTGTGGAGACACACGGCGGTCATCTTCTCCCACGGTACGCGCATTCGAGACTGAGGCCCCGTTCATGTCGGTGTAGCGCTGAATGTTAGTTGATAGACGCTGTTAATCTCACTGTTTGCCGAAGTAGTTTACTGACAATATGCTCTACTTAAGAAGCTTCCTTGCCCTGTTCTGCACTCAATCTGCTTAGCTGAGATGGCAGGCCAAGGCCGATTAGTTGCTAAAATATCCTGCCATGTATTTATTGTGACGTAGATTGCCATGGTCTAGTAGCCAATCTGTTAGGTGAAACAGCTCTACACCGTTTTATACTCGATCTTTGTTGCTGCGATGGCCTTTGATAGTTTGATGGCTGTGTGCTCGGCCTCATTGACTGCTGAAACAGCCTGCCATAATTTGGCACTCAAATCTGTTTGCTGAATTAGCTTCACATATATTTCGTTACTTAGATCTGCTCGTCCAAATATCTTGCCATAGCTTTAGACATCGACCTAGGTATTTTTTTCTAGACTTCATAAAAAAGCATATATGTTTTTCCTATAATATCTAGTAGAAGAACTAATTTGTATGTCTAACAGATGGACAGGACTTGGATAACTTCTGCTCGAAGATTCTCCGATGCATATGTCGAGGGGGTTGAAAATTTCATGAACTTTATCAGAGCTGAGTACGATGGTCCGAAATCAGATGTGTTCTGCCCGCGTAGCAGTTGTATGAATTCAGTTACAAGACCCCAGTCAACTGCGCAAAATCATCTACACTTGTATGGGATGTCAGTCACATATACTAGGTGGGTTCATCATGGTGAAGCTGTGAACGTCAATGTTATTGACTACGTGGAAGCAGCAGATCACCATCTTGATCTGCCTGATGCTCAGGTGGAAGAGGAGGAGGAGGTGGTGGTGGCGGAGCCAGTGAGTTTGACCAACATTGAAACAATGCTACGAAATGCTCGTGCATTCCGTGAACTTTCACCTGCAGAAGAAAAACGGTGGGCCCGCATGTTGGAACAATGCAACGTTGTTGTCACCCCAGGAAATAAGCTCTCAGTATTCTCAGCTATGGTCACCTTTCTTCAAGTGAAGACATCTGAGCGGATGACCAACAAATCATTCGATGCGATGTTGGCTGCTTTCTGTGAATCTTTCCCAGATGCATCTGAGCTGCCACACACCTACAGTAAAATGAAGAATTTCCTTCGTGCAGTCGGAATTGGATATGATATGATCCATGTTTGTAAGAATAATTGTGTTCTGCTCCGGAAGGATTATGCCAACTTAAGTGAACACCCGAAATGCAAATCATCAAGATGGAAAGATGGCGATGCTGTGAAGAGGATTCCTCATAATGTTCTGAGACATTTTCCAATTACACCAAGATTGCAGAGCTTGTTTCATGATGCTGAAACAAGAGAGGATGTACTATGGCATTCTAGGAACCAGGAGTGCAGAGATCAGAATGTAATGAGCCATCCATCTCATGGTAGTGAGTGGAAAAGCTTCAATGATAAACACAAAGAGTTTGCTGCTGACCCGAGAAACATTAGACTTGGCTTAGCTTCAGATGGATTTAACCCATTTGGCCACCAGAGCGCCACATATAGCATGTGGCCAGTGCTTGTTATCCCTTACAACATGCCTCCAAATGTCTGCACCAAAGAATCAAACTACATGATGGCCTTGCTCATCCCAAGTCCAAAAAGTCCTGGAAAGGATTTTGATTTGTTCATGGAGCCTCTTGTGGAGGAACTTGAACAGCTATGGAAGGGTGTTCTCACTGGAGACCTATATAGCAGCCCACCAGCTGATTTCTTTCTGCGTGCTGTTATAATTTGGTGCATCCATGATTATCCGGCTTTGGGCACTATGTCAGGGCGAACAGCACATGGTTACAATGCATGTGTTCGCTGTGACAGGAATCCACTGTCATACGCAATACTTAGCAAGATCTGTTACATTGGACACCGCTGTTTCCTTGCCAAGGACAAGCTGCTTCCTAGAAAATACCGAAGACATGTGTTCAATGCAAAGCATGAAAACCGTGATGCGCCAAAGAGGCTCACCGCCGATGAGTTGCAAGTGGAATTAGAGAAGGTCAGGCATATTACACCAGGAAACCATCCTGATAATGGTAGCGGGAAAAGGAAGCATGGCGGGGCAGAAGAGAGATTATTGTTTACCCGCAGGTACACTTTGTGGGACTTGGAGTATTGGAAAGATTTGGATCTGCGGCATAATCTTGATGTGATGCACATCGAGAAAAATATATGTGACAGCATTATCGGCACACTTCTTAATATTGAAGGCAAGACGAAAGATACCTTAAAATCTAGGATTGATTTGACACACCTGGGTATCAGACAGGATTTGCAGGTGCAAGATGAAGGTAAACCACGGGATATGGCACCAGCTGTGTACGTCTTGGACAAGGTAAAAACAAAAGAATTCTGCGAGGTCCTGTCACGTGTGAGATTCCCACATGGATTTGCTTCCAACCCTGAAAGGAGAGTCACTGCAGATGGAATCAAGGTACAAGGGTTGAAAACTCATGACTGCCACGTCCTACTTCAAAGGGTTTTACCTGTTTTCCTTAGAGGATTGGGCCGCCCTGACTTATACAGAGCAGTTGCAGAGTTGGGATAATTCTTCAGGGAACTCTGCAGTAGGAATATCAGGATAGATGCTTTGGAGTGTCTTAGAGACAAGATACCAACTATCCTATGCGACCTTGAGAAGATATGTCCTCCAGCCTTCTTTGATGTGATGGTGCATTTGGTTGTTCATCTACCTGATGAGGCACCACTTAGAGGTCCAGTACAGTATGGCTGGATGTGCCCTATTGAAAGGCGATTAGGCACTTTCAAGGGCTATGTTAGGAACAGAGCTAGACCCGAGGGTTCCATTGCAGAGGCCTACATTGCTACGGAAGTGTTGACATTCTGCTCAAAATACATTGAAACAACAGATCGGCTTAGCAAAGAGGTGGGTGAAGACAATCCTGGGCTCAATGTTTTCGATTATTCTGTTCGAGTTACAGGGAAGAGTCGACAAGAGGACAAACCTAAAGATTTGGACAAAATGGTTTGGTATGTGTTGAATAACTGTCCTGAGATACTACCTTATATCAAGTAAGTGCAGTACTGCAGCTTATACATCATAATCTACTAAACTTGCAGCACATTCTTATATATTTAGATGTTTCACGCGATCACTATGTTGTGCAGCATCTACAAAGAGGAGTTACTGCCGCAAAATCCAAGAAACATTGACAAACTGGTTATGGCAGGATTTGCGAAATGGTTCAAGAACCATGTAAGCTTTTCAAGTGCACTGTCAGTTTTTTTAATATATTGAGTACATAAGATGATCAGCTTGTCTATTTTCTAACCATAGGTTAAGAAGATGCGGGAGGATGGGCAGGCAGTTGATGATGCCCTTTACTCACTAGCAATGGGTCCTGATACTTAGGTAAGACATTATGAATCTTGCATTGTTGGAGATGTGCGCTACAACACCCTTGCACGAGACGAAGGCAGGAAGACACAAAACAGTGCCATCATGAGCACGGATACGTATGACAAAGAGACAACTGAAATGTATGCTAACATAACAGACATTGTTTAGTTGCAGTATATCTCTAGTTTCGAGGATCATCGGTGTGTGGTTCTGTTGTGCTGTCATTGGTATAACCTGTTTTCTAGGATCGCAAAACCCGGAGCTGATGATTATTTCAAATCCATCAAAGTCAAGGCGGCGTACCAGACGAACGAGCCTTTTATTTTGGCAAATCAAGCAACACAGATATTTTTCTTGGAAGACACATTTGCACGTAGCGATGACTGGAGAGTATTGCAAAGGTATGAGCAGAGTAATTCGTTTAATGAAGTTGCACAACAAGACGATGCTTACACTGCTCCTGATGTACAAGATAACACAGATGTTCCTAATATCTTTGAGAACCATCACGTCAATGACGCCGGCGAAAAGATTGCATGTTGTGCTGTGGACATACAAGAGTTGATCAAGAAGAAGCCAACGTTCGAGGACGATGAGGACGAAGAAGGAGATGACACCGTGGGGAATTACAGTTCAGACTGATACACATGGCGAAGATGTTGACGCTGCTGCTGCGGCTGATGATTACATTGCTTTTGTCGTATTTGCCTGTCAGAAGACGTTTTTTATCTACTATGTGAAATTGTGTTTGCTATGACAACTGAAACCTGATGAACATGTTGTTCAGTATTTTGTTGTGAGAACATCACTTTCTATGTATGCTGATTTGTGTTTGGTGATTGTATGACAACTAAAACATGATGACATTGTTGTTTAGTTGTACTCATATTTGGCTGTGAAACTTGAATTTGATGACATAGTTTGCTGTTGAACTGCAATTTGCTCGACGTCTTTGAATGAGAACTAAGCTGACCTGACAGGGCCTCTGCTATTTATTTATTTATATGAGCAAAAGGAGATACCCCCTGATTTCCGTTAATAGAAATCATTAGATGTTCAAAACACTATGCCTAGCCTGCTACACAGGTTTCATTCATTACTAGTTTCAGCAAAGTGCTCATGTCGTAGCCACTGAATACATCACGGGTGCTACATACACTGCAAATAAAGAGACAATCATCCTACAGAGCACATCGATTTTGCCCATTATCTTCACAAGCTCTTTCATCTCCTCATTGCTATCAAGGTCGTTCAGCAGCTGTTGCTTGGCCATGATTAGAGGAACTTCATCTTTAACCTTCTGCTCTGCATCTTCCTCTTCTGTCGTTCCTTCAGTTACTTGTCCAACACCCCAACCTGCTGGTATTGGGATTCCTCGGCTAACCAAATAATCAGCATAGTTGCATTCCCCCACATCAGCAACTTCCCAGAAATACAAATCACACGAATCTTCCCTTTTCTGCACAAATCAAATTGGTAGATCATCAACCAAACTATTAAAAAATCAACAACTGAAAGCAGCAGAACAACACTTAAACATATTATTACCCCATGATTCGGGCATTTGTAGAAGACTCGGCCAGGGTTGCGGATTATGGTTGAGACGCGACGGATGACTCTGTGTGATTTGCAGCAGTGGCACCACACCAACGGCAGCGGGTTGCGATGAGCAATCGGTTGCGGTGCGCGTGCCGGCGAGGGTGTGATGAGACCCACAGGCGATGGAACGGGTTGCGACTTGGCGCATATCTGGTTGTTGCTTGCTGAAGAGCAGGTGGACGAGCAGCCAGCGGACATGGTTGCTGCGGCCAGAGCTTCTGATGCTAGGCAGAGTAAGTAGAGAAGAGGAGAAGCGAACGTTGGATATGTCAGTTTCATTACTTGCAGAGTAGCATAGCACCATATATAGTCATAGTCTAGGTTTGGATTCGAACCAGCTACAGGAGCACGCCTTTCTTTTTTCTAAAACTCGGCAACATCTCTTTACTGGTACACTAGCTTGTTTTGTACGCCTACCCAAGTCTTTGATTTTCTTTCCCTTTTTTTGCGAGGACCTGACAGCTGGGACCCATCGGAAGGGCCTCTGTATTTCACGAAAAAAACGTTCCCCCTGCTGACGTGTCGGACCCACCAGCTATATCTTCGCATGCAAGGAAGTTCCTCCTTATTACGCACAAAAAAATGAATACCCCCTTGCTAGCTGGGACCCACCATAGTGGGAGGATGACTTGTGGGCCAACAAAGTTGACGGGGACAGAGGGCTTTGTCAACTTAGTCAATATGAACGATTCTAGCTCCAGTGATCGTACGATGTCCATCCAACGGCCGTAGTGCTTCTTCAACCTCTGGTCTTCTTGCTCCAGCCGCCCAAAGCAGTGTCGGTCGTGCCGCATGCTCCTGCCTCCCGTGGCCGGCTGTGCTGCCGCGGAGGCATCACCGCCCCCTACTATTCCCACTGCTGGCCAGGCCCTGCGGCGACGGCAGCCTCACACCGCAGCCGAACCAGTGAACCCTCGTACTCCTCTCCGCGCGGGCTTCCACTGCCGCGTCTTCCCCGGCTCCGCGGCGTCCCCTTCCTAGGCCTCACCGTCGTCCACCACCATGGTGCTCTCCGCGCGGCGTGGTCAACGTGGTCAAGGAGCGACTTCCATCGGAAGATTACTGTACGTGGAGAGGCTGACAGCTGGGTCCATGGCCACAGCCCAGTTTTTTTCTGATTTGCCAAGTAAGTCGCTTTGTCAGGCCTGTTGGGCTGCAAATCTTTCAAGACGAGTAGAGCTTTCATTCGGCTGGCCGAGAAAATGGCCCATCGGTAATGAGAAATGGGCTGTACATTTTTAAAACACATCAAACCGGCAATTAGTTTCAAATATCTATTTTTATTTCAAGATTTTAAATTACATTAATTTTTATGCATGGAGAATTTGTTGGATTTTATATTGCTATACATTTATTTTTAAAATAAGTTTGAATGTGAGTCGAAATTTCAGGATTAAAAACAGTTCGGAGCGCACCGAAATATGCTAAATTTCGTATAATTTTTTAACCGTGGCCTCAATTTAGGTTGTAATGCTAACAAAAAGAATATGGGCTCCAAAAAAACCTTAAGACTAAGCAAATGGGCTGAAAATTATTAGAAATAATGGCAGATGGGTTGTATGCTGTTTTCCACAGATTTGAGGCTTTCCTAAAAAAAGGTTGACGCACAAGCAGTGGTTGTTGGATGTCCATCCAACGGCCGTCGTGCTTCTTCAATCTCTGCTCTTCCTGCTCCAGCCGCTCAAACAAGCGCCGGCGGGACTGCCTGCTCCCTCCTCCTCGCGGCCGGCTGTGCTGTCACGCAGGCCTCACTGCCCCACCGTACTCCCCCATCTGGCCTAGCCATCCCTCTACTCACCCACACCTGCTGTTATTCTCTGGCAATGGCAGACGAACCAGTAAACCCTCGTACAGTCGTACTCCCCTCCGTGTGGGAAACAAAAACAATGGCTGAGTCTTCCCTGCCTCTGTGTCGTTCCCTTCCTAGGCCTCGCCGTCGTCCACCGCCCTGGTGCTCTCGGAGTGGCGTGGTCAGCGTGGTCAACGACCGACATGCATCTGAAGTGGACTGTACGTGGAGAGGCTGACAGCTGGGTCCACGGCTGCACGGAAGGAAATGCCTCCTTATTACGCGCAAAATAATGATTTCCTCCACCTGACATCTGGGACCCACCGAAACGGCCTCTGTATTTCACGAAAAAAACGTTACCGCTGCTGACAGCTTGGACCCACCAGCTATATCTTCGCACGCAAGGAAGTGCCTCCTTATTACGCACAAAAAATGAATACTCCCCCTGCTAGCCGGGACCCAGTATAGTGGGCTTACTAAGTTGACGGGGACGAAGGGCTTTGTCAACTTAGTCAATATGCACGATTCTAGCTCGACTGGCCGTACGATGTCCATCCAACGGCCGTAGTGCTTCTTCAACCTCTGGTCTTCTTCCTCCAGCCGCCCAAACCAGCGCCGGTCGTGCCGCCTGCTCCTGCCTCCCGTTGTCGGCTGTGTTGTCGCGGAGGCCTCACCGCCCCCATACTACTCCCACCGCTGGCCAGGCCATCCCTCCACTCCACTCACCCACACCCCCTGTTATTCTGCGGCGACGACAGCGCAGCCGAACCAGTGAACCCTCGTACTCCTCTCTGCGTGGGCATCCACTGCCGCGTCTTCCCCGGCTCCGCGTCGTCCCCTTCCTAGGCCTCACCGTCGTCCACCGCCGTGGTGCTGTCGGTGCGCCATGGTTAATGTGGTCAACGACCAAATTCCATCGGAAGAATACTGTACGTGGAGAGGCTGACAGCTGGGTCCACGGCCGCGGCAAGGAAGTGCCTCCTTATTACGTGCAAAATAATGTTTCCTCCACCTGACAACGGGAACCCACCGGACGGGCCACCGTATTTCGACCCCCTGACTGCTGGAACCCACCAGCTACATCTTCGCAGGCAAGGAAGTGCCTGACAGTCGGGACCCACCTGGTCGAACGTACGTAGCGTTGTCATTCTGGTCGCGAACGTGCACGTACATACTGGTCAATGTAGAGGCGCGCACGTGTCATAGTAGAGGCACGCACGTAGCATGTACACGTACGTACAGCGGCCAGGGTGCAAGAAAGAAAATACGGCCACGTATGTGTACATACGGGCGTGGTCTCGAACGCCTACTCGCGCATACGTACGACGAGGGCTCGTGTACATGGCTGGGTCGGAACGGAGAAACAGCGTCGTCGTCGTGTTCATGGGTCGGAACAGAATGCGTGGTCGTGTTCATTGGGAGGGCTTGGACGGAACAGGCGATGGAAACGAGGCCTGGCGTACCGCGGAACGGAGGAAACGGACCTCCTACGGTCGAAACGGGGGTCATGTTAATCGGGAGGGGTGTGGCGTACCGCATAACGGAGGAAACGAACCTCCTACTGTCGAAACGGGGGTCCTGTTGATCGGGAGGGGTGTGGCATACCGCAAAACGGACGAAATGGACCTCCTACGGTCGAAACGGGGGTCCTGTTGATCGGGAGGGGTGTGGCGTACCGCAAAACGGAGGAAATGGACCTCCTACGGTCGAAACGGGGGTCCTGTTCATCTGGAGGGGTGTGGCGTACCGCAAAACGGGACTCCACGGGATAATGTTCATCTCCACCGTCGACCCCCTCCAGCCTCCACGAGCTACTGTTCACCCACCGTCGACCTCCTCCAGCCTCCACGGGCTCCTGTTCATCCAGCCTCCACCGCGCGCTACTCCACCGGCTACTGTTCAACCACCCGTGCACCGTCTACTGTTCATCCAACCCTCCACACCACGGGGTCCTTTTCAACCACCCCTCCACGGGCACCCCTCCACCGTCTACTGTTCATCCAGCCCACCACACCATGGGGTCCTGTTCATCCAGAGCCAACGCCACCGCTCACTGTTCATCCAAACCCCCCGCAACGCTCACTGTTCATCCCATCGATCGGCTTCAGTTAGCAGCAGTAGCCAAGGAATCGCTCGATCGGGTTCAGTTAACAGCCATCGGTCGATCGCTCGGGTTCAGTAACGCGTAGCCTGTAGTGCAATCGCTCGGGTTCAGTTAGAGCCCAACGCCTCGCTCGGGTTCAGTTAGAGCCAACGCCTCGCACACACGCATGTACGTGTACAAGAGAAACGCGCATCGCTCGGCCCCCGACCTCCCACCGTAACCGGGAACTCCCCGAAATTTTCCTCCCCCTGGCTTCTACCATGGTTTTTTCCGTCATGGACAGCCCAAAGAATGTCATGCAGCTGCGTCTCCGGCCCGCCCCGGACGAAAAGCCCATTTTCTGTCATGATTTTTTGTCATAGAAGTAGGAGCCCACCACATCTATGATGATACCGGGTTTTGTCACAATTATCGTCATAGAAGTGTCATATGTATGACAGGAAAAAAATTCGTTCGGCCCAAAATGTCACGGATGTGTCTTTTTTTTGTAGTGCATGCAGGAGTAATCCCATGTGTAAAAACTAATGATATCTCAAGAATTTTATCGGAAAACTGGTATCTCGACAATTTCATCGAAAAAATGAAAGATGAGAGATAAGGTGAGGAGGAGTGGAGCGTGGTGGTGACTGGTGGTCGGACTGGGCGGAGGCATGGGGAAAGATGGCGTCGGCAGGCGGCAGCGGCCACCATGCTAGATTGTTCCAAAGACTTCCTTTTTTAATTGCTCAGCAATGAGGTTGTGGGAGATAAGGATGAACGAGGCAAGGCCTTGTCTGTAAGAGCATAATTGGCTTGGTGCCAAAAATAGGCATGCCAATGTTTGGCATTGTGCCAAATATTCGCTACTACTTGGTTGGTTACCGAGTTGTCTTGCCTATCACACATAAACTTGCCAATATTTGGCAAGTCTTGGTATTGCCAATATTTGGCAATTCCATCATTTGGCTAGCCAAATATTGGCAGCAAACCAATCATGCTCTAAATGTGGAGAGAGGTGCAAGTATATTTTGTAAAATTGTCATACTTTGCTTTCTATCCGTCAGATATAGATCGGCGGTCTATATTACAAGATGGCAGGCACACCATCATCACCAACTCGTTTTTTTATAAGAGTAGAGATGATAAGTTTGCTAACTACTAAAGTAAAGTGGAATTTGTCCATGTTATACAAGTAAATTAAGGTGATTGCTTATCATACGGGTAAGGTTGGACAAAGGGTGGTAGGAACAAATGCTCCGCCTAGAGCATGTGTGTGTGAGATGGAGTCTTAGTGTGTGTGTGATGGGGGTGTGTGGGTGGGTGCGTGTATGTGTGTGTGTGACGCGGGGTCCTCGATGGCGGATGTAATTTAAGTGTGCGTGGCTTCATCATAGTGATGTGTATGGAAGAGGCGACCAACGAGGGGGTGCGAGAGAGAAGGCCCGTAGATAGGGAAGAGAAGGCGTGTGTGCGAGAGAGGAGTTGACATCGAGAGGACGTCTTTGTTCGAGAGACACCGAGGAAGACTACTATATATCGATGGTGCATGTAGGCGGGAATTAAACGAAGGGATGGTCTTATTGGTTTCGGAGGTATAGGGGGAGAGTGAGAGAGGGGGGGTAGCTAGAAGGAGATTGTTAAGTGTGAGTATGTGTTCTACCCATCCACGCGGAAGTTATCTGCACACAAGAAGAGAACGATTCAATGTGGCGTTAGGGTTGAGGGTAATTAACTACGTATGGAGACATAGGAGACCTTGAATGTGCATGTGCGAGAGGTATACATGTATACGTGGGATGTGTGTGTGCGCGCGCGAGCATGACCGAGATAAAAGAAAAGAAGACATAAGTCATAAGATCAACGACATGGGAGAGACGGATCGGTATGACAATATCCATGCATGTGAGAGTGCAGGGAAGAAGGCTCGATAATTGAGCATGTATTTTTGTGTTTAAGAGATAGTGGTGTGGGCTGGAGCATGCATCTATGGCGAGCAGAGGGAGCGAGACACAACGATTGTGCAAAAGAGATCAACCTATAAATGCATGTATGGAGAGACATATATAGTGTGGGTGATAGGAAGCAAGAGTGCGTGTGAGAAAGAAATGTTGACGGAGAAACTACAGATAGATACAGAATAGAGGTGCTAGCTAGAGGGACATTGGCTAGTTTGAGTGTTGGAGATGACCGCCGGGTGGTTCGGAGGGTGAAGTTATGTGTGTGTGAGAGAAAGATAAAAAGAGGGCACTTGACTGCATGTAGAGAGAAACATATATAGTGTGTGTGATAGGAAGCAAGAGTGAGGGCGAGAAAGAAGGTTGATGGAGAAACAAATAAATAGAAAGATAAGGATGCTAGCTAGTGTGTGTTAGAGATAGGAGTCGAGTGGATCAGAAGGCTGAGTTATGTGTGTGGGTGTGAGAGAGATAGAGAGAGGGTGCATGTGAGTCACATACAAACAAATATCAGAGAGAAATGAGATCCCGAGAGACAGAGTTTTGTGTCTGCGAGAGAGAAAGATATTTCACGACGAGAGTGATAGCTAGAGAGACATATGAGCGAATGCAAGATATCTCTAGGGAGAGAGAGAGAGTGTGTCTGAGCGACATACAAGAGAATGATGGAGAGATATGAGACCCTGGGAGACAGAATTTGTGTTTGTGTGTGAGAAAGAGATATTTAAGAGGAAGAGTCGTAGCTTCTCATACGTAAGGAGCGAAAGACATCTCTGTGTGAGAGGGGGGGTGTGCGAGTGGCACACAGGGGAATAGTAGAGAGAAATGAGACCCCGGGAGACGAAGTTTGTGTTTGTGTGAGAGAAAGAGATTTCACATGAAGAATCATAGTTAGAGACACATAGTAGGTAGCGAGATATACTTAGAGAGAGATAGAGTGATGAAGATCGAGGGAGAGAGTACTGTCAGTGTGTTGCAAAGATAAAAGATCATTGTCGACATACAGGTAGCACGAGAGATACCCGAGAGACGATGAACACGAATAGGTCTCGAGAGATACTCCTATATAAGCATGAGTGATAGCTATATGAGACGAATATCTAGATTAAAGCGGATTCAAATATTTGAACTGGAGATCACATCGATAATATCATAACACAAATTGGTATATCAAACATGCATATTCATTTGAATTTGGGGATACGCGTAATGTTATATAGTTTATCAATATTAGTGATCCATATATTCTTTAATTAGAGACAATGCATGCTTTATATGCAATTAATGTCTAAACGGGATTACACTATGCGTAGTGTGTGTGAAACACATTATACATGTTTGAGAAGTAAAAAACCCGCATGAAACACACATTAATTGGAGACAGTTAGCGAGGAATGCATACATTGGATTTCAACATAAAGTGGTTTCAAATATTTGGAAATCCAAATTAAGATGGATACAACCTTATGAATCTGAGATCATGCCATTTGTAAACCATATTTATGTATAAAGGGTGTTGTGCTTTTGAAAGTATATATAAAAAATGATGTACATAGAATTTTATTCCAATCAAAAATGGATCCTGCCCGAACAAATATAGAATACAAACTGGATTCGAATTGAGTTGGCACGGTAAACGTGCACTCTTGCTCTGCAAAAATTTGAACGAAGCATGGAAAGTCGCAGTAACCGCCCAAAACCAAAATCTACGAGATGGAAATTGCTGCCTATCCCTGACACGCAAAGCCTATCGGCTCGATTTCTATAGGTTTCGATAGGGGTAGGTTTGTAATTTCACTCAAACGTGACATAACCGCCTCTCACCCGGATTCATACATGGTGGGCGCCAAAACACAGTGTCTCCTCGGCTAAAATGGACTCCCTCCCCGATTCATACACGGTGGGCGCCAAAAACAAACTCTCATCGCAAATATTCGGTGTATGCGAGATTACCGTCCTATCCCCAACCGACTAATATTGATGTGATGTAGGAAATTTTAAACGGGGGCTAAGTTTGTAAATTTCCTCGCATTTGAGACAAGCACGCCCTGAAGACATGCTTCCCCCTTCCTCTCTACATCCATTTTCCCATTCGTACTCCGTGGGCGCCAAAGCACCCTCTCCACCCCAGCCTCCTCCGTCTGCCACACCATTGTGTGTCGTCCTCCTCCACCATGTCGGAGCTGATACCCCGACGCCTTCGTTCATTACAAGAGATCAACCTCTCTCATCCATGACTTCGGACCGGGATCCTTGCATCCCGTCCTTTCGCTTCATCCCCGCCGTCGTCCACCTTGCCGACGCCGCTCCTACGACCGTCTTGTCCATCGCGCCCCGCCGCCACCGTCTTCCCTCCTAGATCTACTTCCACGCTCCCACTTATTTATCGCAGCAAGAAAATAGATTGCCACTGCTTTACTCTGATTTCTTGTCCATCACTTACTTTTTAGTTGAAAGCAAACATTGGTTGTGAAGTTGCCTTTGTCCGGTTGATGGCACGCTCAACACTATACTCACAATGCTTATGGTTTTCCCCTTTTTATATTCCACACTAGTTAAATGACAGTAGACTAAATTTCAAAATTGGTTCTGTCGATTTTTGAGAGCTCGTCGGAGTTCGCCGGTGCGAAGGAAGGGGCTCGGGTGGGGACGGTGGTTGTGGGGGGGAGGTGGTGGGGCCTCGCCGAACAAAGAAAACTCAACGCGGGTGGGGGCGGGGGTGGGGGTGGGGGTGGCGGAGGAACACAGGCAGTGGAGGCGGTTGAGGGGAGGGCGGGGGGAGGGTCGGGGCCGGTGGTTCGGCCGGTGGCCCGTGCGGTGTTCTGTATGGGAAGAATTAGAGACGAGGAAGAAGAAGGGTTAGGAGACATAGGATCTTCATCCAACCGCCTGGAATGGTCGACTGACCCAAATGACAAAAGTCACACGACTTGCATGCAGACAGGCAGAATATGCTTCCTCTTCTATTGTTTAACATGTTCCTCTTCTTTCTTCATTAGTAAGCACAGTATGTTCCTTGTCGGGAAGGGGAGCAGGGACATCTGCAGTCGACACCTCTATTGGGCCAGTTCTGCTAAATGATTTCACACTTCGAGTTGGTCTGCCATAATACTACGAAAATGGTGGGAGCCACACGGTCTTTGATAGACAAAACTGATAGTAATAGTTGTGCGCCTCCAGATGAATAGAGCTGGCCTATAGGTGATCAATAGGCTGCATATTAGCAGCAGCAAAACCCTATGTTTTCCAGCCAGTTCCGCTTTCCCGATTTATTTATGGTGGTTATGGTGTACCCCTATTATCTACACTACGATCTGCCTACTGGCTCTGCGCTCTCGTTATCATGGTTTGGCAATAAAATTTCTATACGGTATATTATGAACCTATCGTCTGCCAACTATCATTACATCTGGGGGCCCCAACAGGGAGCTTATTTTTTTGTGTAGTTGTGCCAGATTATATTAATCTACTCACCATATTACAGCACACATGGGCTCTCTCATCACAATCGAGTGATATCACACAAGGGTTTACAGGGAGCCTCTATTATATTACAATATCCTATGCATTACAAAGATAATCTCACTACTATTTGTGTTTTCATGCTTTACAGATATTGTACGTAATCACAATGAATATAAGAATGCGCACATTAGAAGAATATTGCAGAACAGTTCAATGGGTACCAAACTTGGCATGAAGGGATTGAGGTCCATTGTGGATGCAATGAAACCCACATGCTCCCGACCTATAGATTCGTATTCAGAATATGATCCTAATGACTATTCTGAGCTCAAGGAGTCAAAGGCAGATGGCCTATCCTGTTCACCTAATAAGGTGCATCTTCTAATTTGGCAAAGTTTTATGGGTTGCACATATCTTGCATAAGGTGTCTTGCATTCTTTTGCTTCGTTGCACTGCCATCTGCTTAGTTTACTCATGATATATGTGAAGATGCCATGCCCATCCATTATCAACACCTCCATTTGTCGTCAAACCATGTTTTTCCATTCAAATGCCGTTCTTGTGTTTCGGACATCCAAAAGGAAGAGGGTGATTGCAGAACCTGAAGGAGCATAAGCAAACTCCTTGAAAAAGGTGGTGCTACCAGAGAAATCACATAGCACCCGACGTATATTGGCGATAGAACCAGCGCCGCAAAACCTAGGATATCGCAACTATGCTGGTCGCTGCTTTGCTCTTGTGAGTACCTATTGTCCTATCGCTGTCCTTACATTCATACCTGGTGGATTATGTGACATCATTGTGCATTATAGCTTGCTTATCCACTGTTTGCTCCAAATTATCAGATCTATATTAATGCTTAAATTAATGTAGAATAAACCAATGCCTATGAAGAAATTTAGTTCTACATTGTTCTTGTAAGTATTTGT
Organism: Aegilops umbellulata; assembly: GCA_032464435.1. NCBI lineage: Eukaryota > Viridiplantae > Streptophyta > Magnoliopsida > Poales > Poaceae > Aegilops > Aegilops umbellulata. The sequence continues at coordinate 298,093,288 of CP136060.1, forward strand.
TGTCCTTCATCACTGTACTTATATTTGTCAGCTAGTTCTTCATGTACACTTTGCAGCTTATTTTCCCTTGTCCTCCATTTTTCTGCACATCAGATCTACATTTACTCTTGCCAAAATATTGAATAAAACCAATGTTACTGAAGAAGTTTAGCTCCGCATTGCTCTTGTCAGTGCCTTCTGCCTGTATGCTATATTTACATTTGTACTCTGCATCTTAAGTTAAATAATCGCCATTTTTTCCTATATTTTCACGTCTATATTTACTCTTAACAAAATGTAGAATAAAGGCAATACTCTTGAAGAAGAGTGTGCGATAAACTTCTAGAATTGCGCCCCCCATCAATATGGACAAGGCCTTTATAGAGCATGTCTTTACTACTAATGTAAGTTTGTCCTCCTCGAGCCTTCAAACTTTGTAGTTTATATTTGGATAGCTATGAGTGCAAATGTTGTTTATTTTTGTCGTCTGCATCAAATTGCTTGTTTAAAGTTTATAAAGTAGAAGTACATAAACATAAGTTTGTCCTTCTCAATTTTAGTCTTCAGTTGTACAATCTAGTTCCTTATTCGTACCATGTAAATTAAACTAAACATAGCAAGTTATCTTCTTTAACACTATGTGTATGCTTGTGTTCTTGATCTATAATCCAGTAGTGTGGTGAGACTACCAACAAAGGCACAATGTCATATCCTGCTATGTCTCAACTATGAACAATGCCATATTATATTGATGTTATTTAAATTGTGTCTCTTTATTTACCAATCGGAAATGGTGTAAATTGATAGTACACTCACCATTCATGCTTATACGTTGTTTAGAACTACGTTTATGCTTGTGTTCTTGATCTGTAATCCAGTGGTCTGGTGAAGCTGGCCGCTCCTGCACAATGCCATTTCCTGCTGTCTTAAGGATGAACAATGCCTATTATGCTAATGCTATTTTAAACCGTGTCTCTTTATTTCTGACAAAGAAATGAGATGAATTGACAACACTGATGCTTATACGTGCAAAACCAGTTATCTACCTACGTGTTTCTCTTTCAGGGTGACAACACTGCTGCTAGGAAGAACTGCCACAATGATAGTGAGACGAACCCATTGTTTGCCCCTCTAACACATATTCCAGAGGAGAAGGCAACACATATTGAGGGTAGGGATACAACCACGAAGTCACATATTGATGTAGTGTCAAACTTACTCAGTGACACAAGCTCGATAAAGTCATCGCCTGAATCAGTTCGACTTCTTCAGTCTAAAATTCAAGTAGAAATACATGCTTCCGCTCAAATACGACTGGAACACCAATCTCTATGCAAGATTAACCATAAGTACGGGATGTTTATTGAAGCTATGCAGCTTAAGTTGGTGGATATGAGAGCCAAAGAAGCGCAGTCTCATCAGGTTGTTAAGCTGCTTGCGCTGCAGCTCATGGGCTGGGCTAATCTTTCTTGAACTGTGTTGAAGTGTTGTCGGTTCTGTCTATTGTTTTGTCCGCCTGTTAACTTCCGCTGGTGGCAACCTACCCAGTTTATGTAATCTGCTGTCTGGTTGCCCTTTATTATCACTGGCGGTGAACTTTGATGCTCAGGGGATGTAATATGCTGTAATTTATTTGTTGTATAGTCTAGGTTTATTCTTGGTCGGTATGCTGTAATTTAGGCCGGAAGGTTCAGTGGATCTCAGTGTTGTTGGTCTTCAGGCCGGCCCGTTACTCATATGGGCCAAAACATGGGCCTATAATCATCTTGGGCCATTAGCAGGTCTAAACCTATAGTATTTTTCCGCCTTTAATAGGCCGAGTAAAGTTTTGTCCAGCTGGGCCAGAGAATACCATGGGCTTTTAACAGGTGAGGGAGTCCTGGATTAGGGGGTGTCCGGGTAGCCGGACTATACCTTCAGCCGGACTCCTAGACTATGAAGATACAAGATTGAAGACTTCGTCCCGTGTCCGGATGGGACTTTCCTTGGCGTGCAAGGCAAGCTTGGCGATGCAGATGTTTACATCTCCTACCATTGTAACCGACTTTGTGTAACCCTAACCCTCTCCGGTGTCTATATAAACCGGAGGGTTTTAGTCCGTAGGACAACACAACATACAACAATCATACCATAGGCTAGCTTCTAGGGTTTAGACTCCTTGACCTCGTGGTAGATCTACTCTTGTACTACCCATATCATCAATATTAATCAAGAAGGACGTAGGGTTTTACCTCCATCGAGAGGGCCTGAACTTGGGTAAAACTTCGTGTCCCTTGTCTCCTGTTACCATCCGCCTAGAGGCACAGCTCGGGACCCCCTACCCGAGATCCGCCGGTTTTGACACCGACAATAGGCTAAAACCTAGATTGGGCTAGCATTGAGCCGAAAAATTAATGGGCCAATACAAGTCAAGACTGCCTAAGGCCCATGTTTGGCCCAAATAGGATGAGCAGTTAACAGGCCAAAACATATCAGGCCTGCTTGGCCCAATAAAATTATGGGCTTTAATCAGGCCGGTATCTACGCGGGCCATAGGCCTAAAAGTGTCACGGGCCATTATCAGATGGGCTATAAGAAGGCCTAATTCAACGCGGGCTGTAATTAGGCCCAACTGTTACATGGGCCATTAATAGGCCGATAGGCCAGTTGGGCTGAAATTTATCCATGAAGACTACGGGCCGTTAAGAGGCCTAAAGTTACTACACACAACAAATAGCCCAGTTTCTGCATGGGCCATTGAATGGCCTAAAGTTAAACCAGGCCGACAACGTCCCAGATGCACCACGGGCTGCTAACAGGCCGAAACTATTATCGGGCCAAACTAGTAAACGGGCATTTAATAGGCTGAAATACAAACCTATCTTAGAATGGGCCGAAAAGAACAGTGGCATGTTAACGGGCCTGATCCAATATGGGCCGTAATTTGGCCCAAAACACGGCAGGCTGTGAACGGGCCTGATCTGGTATGGGCCGCAATTTGACCCAAAACATGGCATGTTGTTAATGGGCCAGCCCACTAGTGTCTAAAAAAAACATGGTGGGCTTTTAGCTGGGTCAGCCTATTCACCGGAATGGGCCTCTGTTGGGCCGTGCCACATGTCAACGTATCATAGGTGCCTCCTGTCCAATGAGGGGATGACATCTATCCCAATGATGAGCCAACACGTGTTTCCTCCGGCCAATGAGAATTTTACACGTGGAAAATCCCCATTGGTCTGGGCTGTTAACGGGTTATCGGATCCAAAACCGGACCCAATAGCTTAACGGCAACCCGTTACGGTCGATGCCATGTGTCAGTCACCCTTGATGAAAGCACTTCTATGACGCGCAATTTATCATCATGGAAGTGGACACTTCCGTGATGATAAATTTGGTAATGTCATGGAACACTTCTATGACAACACAGGTATTGTTGTCTGGTAAGTCTTCGGAGGGAGGCATATAATTATCATCCTCAACCTCTCTGTCTGCCGCTCTCTCATGAGGGCTGGCTTCTCCATCCTCCTCTGCTGAATCTTGCTGGAGGGGTGTTCTTTGGCGCTATCCGGAGTATTATTATCTCCCGTGCCGGAATCACCGTTTTTGCTTTGGCGAGATTTAGAGCGGCGCCGCTGACGCCGGCGCTTGGGTTGTTTCTTGGAGGTGTCATCCCCCGTTGTTCCATCGCCATCTCCATCTTCTGGAGTGTCCACCATATATATGTCGTATGGCGAGGTGGCCTTCTAGTGCCCTATAGGTGATGGTTCTTGGTCGTCTCCTGCATCGTCGTCCATACCGTCGATGTCTTCGGAGTCGAAGTCGAGCATGTCGGTTAAGTCATCGACAGTGGCTACGAAGTGGGTGGTAGGTGGGCTTTGAGTTTCTTCATCGTCCGTATCCCAACCTTGCTGACCGTAGTCCGGTCAGGGCTCTCCCGATAAAGAGAGAGACTTTAGAGACTTCAGAATGTCGCCGAAGGGCGAGTGCTGAAAGATGTCCGCGGTGGTGAACCCCATGATCGGCGCCCAATCGGATTCGATCGGCAGGTGCGCGGGGGGCTCAGAATCCGGAGAGGAATCCGGCCCCTCGGAGTCACGGGCCTTGCGGAGTGCGGGGCTGGTGTTCGGCTCAATCGCCTTTGAGATCGCAGCCTCCGAGGCGGCGTCCAACCGCTCATCCTCGATCAGCGCAGCCGGCTCCGAATTAAGGGTTGGAATCGAAGCGTGTGCGGCCTCCAGGGCACCGTTCGGCGGCAGAGCTAGATCACGCCCATCGAGACAGTGTGGCGCGCTCGGTTGTGGCTTGAATCCGTCGAAGATCAAGTCCCCGCGGATGTCAGCCGTGTACTTTAAACTTCCAAATCTGACCTGATGGCCAGCGGCGTAGCTTTCGATCTGCTCCAGATGGCCAAGCGAATTGGCCCGCAGTGCGAAGCCGCCGAAGATGAAGATCTATCCGGGGAGAAAGGTCTCACCCTGGACTGCATCGTCATTGATGATCGAAGGATCCATCGGGCCTAAAAGCGACGACACAGAGGAACTCTCAATGAAAGCACCAATGTCGGTGTCAAAGCCGGCGGATCTCGGGTAGGGGGTCCCGAACTGTGCGTCTAGGCGGATGGTAATAGGAGACAAGGGACACGATGTTTTTACCCAGGTTCGGGCCCTCTCAATGGGGGTAAAACCCTACTCCTGCTTGATTAATATTGATGATATGGGTAGTACAAGAGTGGATCTACCACGAGATCAGAGAGGCTAAACCCTAGAAGCTAGCCTATGATATGATTGTTCTTCCGTCCTACGTACTAAACCCTCCGGTTTATATAGACATCGGAGGGGGATAGGGTTACACAGAATCGGTTACAAGGAAGGAGATCTACATATTCGTATTGCCAAGCTTGCCTTCCACTCCAAGGAGAATCCCATCCGGACACGGGACGAAGTCTTCAATCTTGTATCTTCATAGTCCAACAGTCTGGCCAAAGGTTATAGTCCGGCTGTCCAGATACCCCCTAATCCAGGACTCCCTCAGTAGCCCCTGAACCAGGCTTCAATGACGATGAGTCTGGCGCGCAGATTGTCTTCGGCATTGCAAGGCGGGTTCCTCCTCCGAATACTTCATAGAAGATTTTGAACATGAGGATCGTGTCCGGCTCTGCAAAACAAGTCCCACATATCATCGTAGAGAGAATAATATTTCCACAAATCCAATCTGCTGACGTATCCCGTAATGTGACATCACACCACAACCAAGCCCTTATGCGAATCGTTTTTTGTTTACAACCAACCTCGGCGCGTTCTGCGAGGCGGTTTCCTTGGCACCTCTTGTCGAAGCAGAGATCGTGTCCCCTTATTACGGGATTCTCATCAATACGGACGTGGGTAACCCAACCGCGCCATCAATTACGGCGCTTGGGGGATAAGCGAGTTTTACCAGGCTGGTGGGGACGCATAGTTTCGTCCGCCCATATAAAGGGGTAAGGATTCACCTTTTTCCATCCACGCCTTCTTCCTCCTCTTCTCATCCATTCTCGCACGCTCGAGCTCCAGCGCCCAAGTCCACATTTTCTTCCTCAACCTTCTCCAACCATGTCCGGAGCGGGAGGCAAGTGGATGGTTTCCTCCGTCACGGAGGGACACATCAAAAAGCTGAGGGGAGACGGATACTTGCCCAACGATATCGCACACCGGCTCCCGGATGCGGGGCAGCTCATCCCCACCCCCAGGCCCCACGAGAGGGTTGTGTTCCTTACCAATTTCCTCCGCAGACTGGGATTCCCTCTCCACTCATTCGTTCGGGGAATCATGTTCTACTACGGCCTGGATTTCCATGATCTGGCCCCGAACTTCATCCCGGCGTTTATCGTCGTGTGTGATGCCTTCCTCCGCATCAAGCCCCACTTCGTCCAATGGCTGAAGACCTTCAATGTTAAACCGAAGGTGGTGGGCGGCCAGTAGGCGGAGTGCGGAGGAGCCATGGTGGGCAAGATGCCCAATGTCACATGGCTCGACTGCTCCTACGTGGAGACCATAAAGGGGTGGCAACCGGGGTGGTTCTACATTACCGAGCCGCATGACCCCAAATGGGCAGCGGACCCCGAGTTCGGATCCGGAATCCCCACGCGGCTCACCTCCTGGAAAGAGAAGGGCCTGCCCTGGGGTAGTCCGGGAGAGCTGACCGGACTCCAAACCTGTATCCAAAACATGGTGAACAAGAAGCTCAAGCTTGTCAACATAGTCCAGGTCATGCTCATCCGCCGGATCCTCCCGTGCCAACAACGGGTGTTCAACTTGTGGGAGTTCGACCTGGCCTAGCACCAAACTCTAAGCGAGCTCTTCGACACAACACACGAGGATGCTTGGAAGGTGTTGTTTAAGGGCGCCGAGGTTCCCCCTCCTCTTACCGAGGATCGCGGATTCAGCGCGAAGTGCCAAGCCAGTGCGGTAAGCTATTTTACCTCTTTATAGGGTATTCATTTTTCATAGTTTAACTATGTGCGGGATCTGAGCTTCCATGCCTTTTTAACAGGAATGGGTGGAGACATCAGGGCAGATTGATTGTCCAGCCCCCCTGCCCGAAGACCCCGCTGACGCTCTCCTGACGGAGATGCTGACTCCGGCACCTTACGAGGTGCCGGAGAAGAAGATCAAAAAGAAGGCCACGGGAACCTGAAAGAGTTCCCGGCGCCAGGTGTTATCGGACTCATTGTCCGATAACTCCGAGACGGACTCCTCCCGTGGAAACGAGGAGGAGGCAGATAAAGGTTCTTCCCCTCTAGCCAGGGAAAATAAGAAGAGGAAGGCCTCCCTAGTTCCAAGAGGGGAAGGACTCTCCCTCCAGACTACGCCGCCACCGCCGCCGACAGCGAAGAAGAGTGGCCACCCAGGGCCAAGCCCCTGGCGAGATCGTAAGTATTCGGACACCAGAGTAACTCGTGGCACTGTTTAATTGCATAGATTCTTCTAACACCGGACACGGTTATGCAGTCTGTCCCGGGCCCGTATCGACGTATCCTCGTCGAGCGGTTCTTTGGACCCATCAGCCATGAGCAGCGGAGGATCACTTCCGACCGCTTCCACCCCTCGCCCTACGGACAACGCCGAGGTGTTGTCTCAAAGGGAACCAAGCCGAGGGGAGGTAGTCCTGGAGGCGCCACAAGGCAACCTTCCGGACTACAGGCGCAAAGGGAGCAAGGCTCCCAAGGGCTCCAAGTTCGGCCCTGGGCCGAATACCGCAGCGGAACCTCCAGTGGTTCCGGATTCCGGCAGGCGGCCCCCCACTAAGAGGGGCAAGCCTACCGTGCCGGTGACCCCCGTCCAACCGGAGGCACCGGATAATTTGCTGGAGGTGCTTAACGGCGCCTCCATAGACGAGGAGCACCACACTATTATGAGTGCGGTGATCCAGAAGGTTCAGTCCACCAAGAGCAGACTGACTGAAGCCTGTGCCAGCCTTCTAAAAGGCTTAGAGGTACGTATTTAAAATATATGAAAATATTACCGCATAGACAATAGCCCCTGATACTCTGTTTGGCGTTCGTAAAGAAAAGCCGAATAGAGGATCAAAATAATATTCGCAGGAGTCTAATACCAGTGTGTCGATATGCGTATGTAGGCTGCACTGCTGACCTCTGCTGCACTGACTGCGGAGGTTGATGCGCTGAAATAGAACCTCGAGCGGTCCGAGAAAGAGCTCGGCCTTGCCAAGAAGCAGCTCGAGGAGAACCAAGGTACGTAATGCCTTTTCTATATGTGTATATATAAAAAAAGATGCAGTTGCGAAAATAATAGGATCGTTATTAATGTGCTAGGGGCCACGACCGAGGTGGCGACCCTGAAGCAAGCACTATCCGAGGCCGAAAACAAAGTGGCCACGGGGCGCACTGAGCGAGGGAAGCAAGAGGCGCGGGTTGCTGAGGTTCAGCAAGAGCTCCAGGCTCTCGTGAAAAAGCATGAGAGTTTGGAGCTTGACTCGAAGACGCGAGAGTCCGAGCTTGCTTCGGCCCTTGAGAGCGCCAAGCATGCTAAGGCCGAAGCCCAGAAAGCCCTCCAGGAAATTGTGGCCATGAAGAAGATAGCGGCGGGTAAGGCATTCATTATGCAAAGCAAGCATGTGAAAGTAAATTACTTGTTACTTACCTGAGTCCGGAGCTCTCCAGGAGCATTTGCAGATTTGCCCCGCAGTGTGTCGGATGCTGCAAAGCACTACCGAGTCGAGGAGGGGAGCTCGACGGAGAAGGTGTTCTGGTATCAGTATACTGAGGCCGAACACCCGGTGCCCTTAAGTGACCAGCTGAAGCAATTGGTCGAGCTCCATAAGGCGGCTGAACAGGCCATGAAGGGTCTTATAGTCCAGCTGTGGCCTGGAGAGGCCATGCCAGGGAGCTACTTCGGGCTGGTGAGGCGGCTTGTGGATGCCTGTCCTTGGCTTGAGGTCATCAAGCGCTCCGTCTGCATCGAAGGCGCCCGCAAGGCGCTTGCCCGTGTTAAAGTACACTGGGGCAAGATGGATGCTGAGAAGCTGGTGAAGGATGGGCCACCGCAGGGAAAGGAGCATCGCCACCCTGAAATGTACTATCAGGGCGTCCTGAAGGGTGCCCGCCTTATGGCGGATGAGTGTTCCAAAGATGTAATATTTGAGTAAACTCGCTCGTGTGATCCTGTACGCTGAAAACTTGTTCATATGCGCTATGCAACGCTTGTTTGAATTTAAAATATTACCTTCTGTGCGACAGTTTATTAAATCCGAGAGATGGCCAGTCGTTGTCTTCTGCCCCCACGCCACGAGTGCTGGGGTGTTCGGCGTAAATCTGAGCACTCTTTTTCCCATACTTGGGTCCTTCGAGGGAGGTGCTCAGCGCAACGAACAAGGCAATCGGACTATAATGCTTTATCACTCTCACTTAGCCACATAATTCTATAATTTTAAATTTTGGCGAAGCCCCTAGTATTCGGAAGACCGAGTTTGGGGCGCTATACACGTCTAAGTCGGACAAAGCCGACTCCTCGCCCTAAGCGGCTTAAGTCTTTAGGGACTCGAAACCTCTCGAATAGCGACCAACTCTCGCCTTATCATGACAGTCAGTTTTAGCTTTCTCTACTGAGTTGCTTAGCCCAGCTGAACTGGGGCACAATCGCAGTAGTTCTCCTAGTGCTACCTTAGCCGATATAGCGGAATGTAAGGTACCAAAACATGGGAGCCGGGCAAACCCAACTATTGACCCAAGACATGATTCGGAGCTGATGCATATAATGCTATAAGTTCAGGGTGCCGCACTTGTGAAAGTGTTCGGACTTCTCACGTCGTATTATGGGGTGCTTGAGCCCCTGGCGTATTGGTCGTACCAAAGTGTATGGGTGCTAAATGCCATGAATGAACATATATACATAAAAAGGGAAGGAATAGAGAATGCAATAATAGACTGAAGCTATGCATTGTTTATTCGAAAAGGTGCATTAAAGTAGAACGATGCAAGTGGTGCGCTAAGTAAAAAAATCGGACTATTTGACATGTCCCCTCCGAGGGCAAGCTGTGGAGTGGTATTTAAAACAGGTATTTTGCTCGTTATAGAGACACCTGTGAGTTCCATGATGCGACGTAGCTTTCCGCCCCCCTGGTTCTTGTATCGTGTGCTCGGCAATTATACTGCCGGACAGGGCTTCCAGAGAGTAGAGTCCTGAAAGTGATAAAAAATAACAAAGTAGGAAGCCCCTAGTGTGGTTGAGCCGTGTTTTGGGGCGTGCCGTAGTCGTGCCCCTCCCCCTGTGCCCATGGTATTTTTAATGCGTAATTATGTATACGTGGCACGTATTTCGCCGTTTGGCTGGGGCTGGGGTAGGGGCCGCATTGCTACGCTTGCTCGGAACGTGCCAGGCGGTCTTGTTGCAGATTACTCCGAGGGCACTTGACGGCGTCCGGACGCTTGATTGCCGGACTGGAGAATTGCCTTAAGAGTCTGCTTTGTACTTCTGCTGCGAGGGCCGCACTGTGCTCCTCCGTTCGAAGAGAGTGCTCTGTGTTTCCATTGACTGTGATGACTCTCCGAGGTCCTGGAATCTTGAGCTTGAGGTATGCATAGTGCGGCACCGCATTGAATCTTGCGAATGTGGTTCATCCGAGCAGTGCGTGATAGCCGCTGTGGAATGGGACTATATCGAAGATTAACTCCTCGCTTCGGAAGTTATCCGGGGATCCGAAGACCACTTCTAGTGTGACTGAGCCTGTGCAACGGGCTTCTACACCTGGTATGACGCCTTTAAAGGTCGTTTTTGTGGGTTTAATTCTTGAGCGATCCATACCCATTTTGCGCACTGTGTCCTGATAAAGCAGGTTCAGGCTGCTGCCGCCGTCCATAAGGACTCGAGTGAGGTGAAATCCGTCGATGATTGGGTCTAAGACCAATGCGGCAAATCCGCCATGACGGATACTAGTGGGATGGTCCCTGCGATCGAAAGTGATCGGACAGGAGGACCATGGGTTGAACTTTGGGGCGATTGGATCCAACGCGTATAAGTCCGTTAGCGCACGCTTCCGCTCCCTCTTGGGGATGTGGGTTGCATATATCATGTTCACCGTCCGCACTTGTGGGGGGAACACCTTCTGTCCTCCGTTGTTTGGCGGTCGGGGCTCCTCCTCGTTGTCGCTATGTAGCCCATTGTCTTTGTTTTCGGCATTTAGCTTGCCGGCCTGCTTGAACACCCAACAATCCCTGTTGGTGTGGTTGGATGGCTTGTCGGGGGTGCCATGTATTTGGCACGAGCGATCGAGTATACGGTCCAAACCGGACGGGCCCAGAGTGCTTCTATTGAATGGCTTTTTCCGATGACCGGGCTTAGAGCCTCTGAATCCGGCATTGACTGTCGTATCTTCTGTATTATCGCTATTAATGCGGTGCTTGTGTTTGTTGCGACGTCACCTGCCATTGCTGTCCTTGGTATCCGAAGTACCAGGGAACTTTGATATGTTATTGCTGCGAGCCAGCCAGCTGTCCTCGCAGAAGCGACTCATGAGCGTCATGAGGGCTGCCATAGATTTTGGCTTTTCATGGCCAAGGTGCCGGGCAAGCCAGTCGTCGCGGATGTTATGCTTGAAAGCTGCTAGGGCCTCTGCATCCTGACAGTCGACGATTTGATTTTTCTTGGTTAGGAACCGTGTCCAGAATTGCCTGGCCGATTCCTCTAGCTGTTGAATTATGTGGTTCAAGTCATCGGCATCGGGTGGTCGCACATAAGTGCCCTGGAAGTTGTCGAGGAATGCGGCTTCCAGATCTTCCCAACAACCAATGGATTCTGCTGCCAAGCTATTGAGCCAATGCCGAGCTGGTCCTTTAAGCTTGAGCGGGAGGTATTTGATGGCGTGTAGATCGTCACCGCGGGCCATGTGGATGTGAAGGAGATAGTCCTCAATCCGTACCACGGGATCTGTCGTACCATCGTATGATCTGATATTTACAGGTTTGAAACCCTCTGGGATTTGATGATCCATTACTTCATCTGTGAAGCATAGCGGGTGTGCGGCGCCTCTGTACTGGGCTATATCACGACATAGCTCAAGTGAGCTTTGTCTGCTGTGTTCGGCCAGGCCGGATTTACTTTTACTTTATCCGGCGTGACGGTTATCGTCTTGTGTGGTGGGGCGCCCTCGCGATCCGGAGATCGATCTTGCTTGCTTTGATTTGTCCTCCAATATGTGTCGCATGTCTAGCGCATTTCCCCGTGCCCTGGTATTTTTTGAGTGACGCCGGTGAAAGTGCAACTATCCCTAGGTGGTTTTGGTAATTCATAACAACATATAGCTCATTGAGCTAATGCTATTCCAAGATGATTATTTCAGGAAAGCTCAATGATTGGCATGGCATGGATGGTGAAAGTGGAACCCTCAAAATGCTAAGGACAAAGGATTGGCTCAAGCTCAAAAGCTCAAGACTCTTCATTTTACATTTTAGTGATCCAAGATCACATTGAGTCCATAGGAAAATCCAATACTATCAAGGAGGGATGAGGTGTTGCTTAATGAGCCCTTTGCTTCATGTGCTTAATGATATGCTCCAAAATCCTCAGCTACTTTCTCATATCCACTCTTGACCTAAACCCAAAGCCAAACTCGGTCGTACCGATTTTTCCTATCCGGCGCCACCGAGTTTGACATGTCATAAGCCACTGCCAAACCCTAGCAAATCGGTTCTACCGATAGGGATCTCGGTCTCACCGAGATGGGATTGCAATTTCTCTGTTTCCTTTTCGTAACTTTTCGGTCTCACCGAAAGAGCGGATCGGTCCCACCGAGATTGCAATGCAAACTCTTTGTTTCCTTTTTGTAACTTTTCGGTCTCACCGAAAGAGCAAATCGGTCCCACCGAGTTTGCCTGACCAACTCTCTGGTTAGCTTATTACCAAATCGGTCTCACCGAGTTTGTGTAATCGATCTCATCGAGATTACGTTATGCCCTAATCCTAACCATATCGGTCCTACCGAGTTGCATATCAGTCCCACCAAAAATCTCTTATGGTCACTAGGTTTACTATTTCGGTCCGACCGAGTTTGTGGATTCGGTCCCACCGAGATTGGTAAATTGTGTGTAACGATTGGATTTTGTGTGGAGGCTATATATACCCCTCCACCTCCTCTTCACTCGTGAAGAGAGCCATCAGAACACATCTACACTTCCAACTCATATGTTCTGAGAGAGAACCACCTACCCTTGTGTTGAGGCCAAGATATTCCATTCCTACCATATGAATCTTGATCTCTAGCCTTCCCCAAGTTGCTTTCCACTCAAATCTTCTTTCCACCAAATCCAAATCTTGTGAGAGAGAGTTGAGTGTTGGGGAGACTATCATTTGAAGTACAAGAGCAAGGAGTTCATCATCAACACACCATTTGTTACTTCTTGGAGAGTGGTGTCTCCTAGATTGGCTAGGTGTCACTTGGGAGCCTCCGACAAGATTGTGGAGTTGAACCAAGGAGTTTGTAAGGGCAAGGAGATCGCCTACTTCGTGAAGATCTACCACTAGTGAGGCAAGTCCTTCGTGGGCGATGGCCATGATGGGATAGACAAGGTTGCTTCTTGGTGGACCCTTCGTGGGTGGAGCCCTCCGTGGACTCGCGCAACGGTTACCCTCCATGGGTTGAAGTCTCCATCAACGTGGATGTAGGATAGCACCACCTATCCGAACCACGACAAAAACATCCTCGTCTCCAATTGCGTTTGAATTCTCCAAACCCTTCCCTTTACATTCTTGCAAGTTGCATGCTTTACTTTCCGCTGCCTATATACTCTTTGCATGCTTGCTTGAATTGTATGATGATTGCTTGACTTGTCCTAAAGTAGCTAAAATCTGCCAAGAACTAAAATTGGGAAAAGGTTAAGTTTTTATTTGGTCAAGTAGTCTAATCACCCCCGTCTAGACATACTTCCGATCCTACAAGTGGTATCAGAGCTTTGGTCTCCATTTGCTTTGATTTCCATAGCTTTTGGTGGTCATAGCCTTGGTTTCACAACCTAGGAGAGTATGGCGTCTACCGAGGGAAATTATCACCGTAGAGGTCCTTACTTTGATGGTACTAATTTTGCTAGTTGGAAGCATAAAATGAAAATGCATATTCGCGGACATAACCCCGCCATTTGGGCTATTGTGTGTGTTGGTTTGCAAGGTGACTTCTTCGATGGGAAAGAACCAAACCGTGAAGCTACCGCGGATGAGTTGAAGATGTTGCAATACAACGCTCAAGCTTGTGATATTCTCTTCAACGGATTGTGCCCCGAAGAATTCAACAAAATCAGCCGTCTTGAGAATGCAAAGGAAATTTGGGATACTTTGATTGATATGCACGAAGGTACCGACTCTGTCAAGGAATCCAAATTGGATGTGCTTCAAAGTCAACTTGACAAGTTCAAAATGAAGGATGGTGAAGGTGTCGCTGAAATGTACTCTAGGCTTGCTCTCATCACAAACGAGATTGTTGGCTTAGGGAGTGAAGAGATGACCGATAGATTCATCATCAAGAAGATCCTAAGAGCCTTGGATGGAAAATATGATACCGTGTGCACATTGATCCAAATGATGCCCAATTACAAAGATCTCAAGCCAACGGAGGTCATTGGAAGAACTATTGCTCATGAGATGTCACTCAAGGATAAAGAGGAACTTCACAACAAATCAAGTGGTGCCTACAAAGCCTCATGTGAAGCCCCCACATCATCAAGTGAGAAACAAAACTTCAATGAAGAATTGAGCTTAATGGTGAAAAACTTCAACAAGTTCTACAAGAGTAGAAGCAAAGATAGAAGCTCCAAGTCAAGGTCTTACAATGACAAAAGATCTTCTAGTCGAGAGCGAAACTGCTACAATTGTGGAAGACCCGAACACTATTCCAATGAGTGTACGGCTCCCTACAAAAGAAGAGAAGATTCTCCAAAAAGAAGAAGCAAAAGAGAAGAATCACCTCCAAGAGAGAGAAGGAGTAGAAATGATCGTTATGAACGAAGATACTCACGGAGAAGCAAGGATTCGGAAAGACAAGAAAAATCATCAAGGAGCTACACAAAACGAAGACATCAAGCTCATGTTGTTGAATGGGTATCCGGCTCCGACTCCGACAACCACTCCGAGAGAAGTTATCACTCCCATTCCGAATATACTCAAGATGAAGGTGTTGCCGGTCTAGCACTTGTGTCAACCAACTCCTACGACATATTTGACTCACCTAATGAAGGAATTGGAAGATGCTTCATGGCCCAAGGTCCTAAGGTAACACACCCCGAGTATGTTGATTTTAATAGTGATGAAGATGACTTGTTAGGTGATGATGATTTACTTGTTGACAACTCTAGTGATGAATACTATGATGATACGTCAATAAATCATGCTAATCAAGATAAAACGAATGACAATGATAGGAAGAAAGTTGAGGCCCTAACTAAAGAACTAAACACTCTTAAGTTAGCTCATGAAACTATCTTCGAAGATCATCGAGAACTTTTAAGAGCTCATGAGAATTTACGCTTTGAAAAGCTCAATCTTGAGCAAGATCATGAGTTTTTAAAGGCAATCAATGATGATCTCCGCAAGAAAAGTTCTTCTTACATTGCCAAGCATTTACTCTTATCCACTTACATGCCTCAAGTCAAGTCTAGTAACAAGAACAAGAAAGATTCTTCCTCTAGTAGTAACAATGATCATGTTAAATCCAATATTGTTGCTTCTAGTAGTTCTCTTGATTCCACTAATGATTCTCTTAGCCAAGTTACACTTGAGCAAGAAAATAGCTTATTGAAGGGAATTATAGAGAAAGGAGTGTACAAAAGTCTTGAAGGGAGTAAGCAATTCGAGGAAATTGTACGCAAGCAAGGAAGGCACCGGAAGAATCAAGGTGTTGGTTTTGAACGAAAGTTCAATGCCAATGGAGTTGAGTGGGAAGAAGATAAATACCCCAAGACAAAGTTTGTTCCACAACAAGAGAAGTATGATCCTACTTCTTTCAAGGGGACACAAATTCAAGATGATCTTCCACCACGAGACTACAAGCAAAAAGGCAAGGACAAGCTTCAAGAGGAAGTTGATGCATTTGAAGAAGCTCCTAAGACCTTAGTCAAGTGGATTCCCAAGACTACTTCAAGTTCCACTTCATCAAGTACGACTACAACTCCAAGGATTCCCATCAAGATGGTGTGGATCCAAAAGAAGAAGAACTAGAAAGTTCTTGAGGGTGACTCCGCCAACATACTTCACTCTTATCATTTTGGCAAGAACAAGTGCAATCAACTTCCACATCTTGCACTAGTTCAAGGAGTCACAAACCCTCTTGTTGGTAAGTCAAGGGACAAGGTAACCTAAAAGCTTTCATGGACATCATCTTGTGTGTGCATCACTCTATGTCTATGGATATCCTTGTTTGTTCCTTGTGGGACTAACCCATGTAGGTATTGAAAGTGCAATTCACTCAAATGGATAGCTCCAAGTGATCTACATCAACATTGAGCATCCACATCTTCAACATCTACATGAAGTCATCATCGACAAAACCCAAGGTTAGTTCATCCCTCTTAGGGGGGATATCACATCTAGGGGGAGCTTTACTCTAAGACTTGAGCTAAAGCAACTCTAATGATGTGAACACAACAATGCTTTATGTAAAAGTGGTAACCCCACTTGAGCTTAAACGATGAGTATGACCTATGATCAAGTGTTCTCATTTGACTCCTAAGTCAATATACTCATATATAGATGACCTAGTCATCGCCAGTTGCTTGATAGATGCTAGAATTGGTTGTGCATGCTTTGTCACATATTTCAATTGCCATTTTATTGTGTGAGCATGTTGGTTGCATATTTTACTCATTCAAGGACATCCACTTGTTGTTTTGATTGTTTGGTTTTGTTTTCTTTTGCCAAGTGGATGGACAAGAATGCCTAAGAACCTTCTCTAGCTATCTATGCTTTTCTCGTCTCAAACTCTATTCATGCTACATCACAAAATTTGATCAAGTCAGATTCGAACCACTCTGTGTGAGGAGCACTCGGAGTCCCCGATTCGTCATAGACTTAAACTTCCAAAACTTCTTTATGATTCTCGGTCTGACCGATACCTCCCTTTCGGTCCAACCGAGATCATTAAGTCGATCTATGTTTTTGATCTCGGTGCAACCGATTTGAACCATTCGGTCACACCGAGTTGCAATAACTGTATACAGCTTTGCATCTCGGTGCCACCGAGTTGTTCCACTCGGTCACACCGACAGGGTCGGGCTATATATAGACACGGGCAAAAATTTGGAAATTTCTCCGAACTCTTTCGCCCGCGCGATAGCTCGCTCTGCCAACGTGGTCTTCGGATCGTCTCCTCACCGCCAGCCGCCTCTAGTCGCTGGTCTCCGTTGCCGTCAACGGGATTCAACCCCGTATTTGCCGCCGTAGCGAGTCTCCGCCGAACTAGGGTATGGACTCGATCTTTGTGCTATTCCCCAATCTGACTCCTAGCACATTGTGATCGTATTGATTCTAGCCACGTTTGAAACACTCCTATCCAATCAATGCATTCGTAGAATAGGTTTGATTCGAAATTTTTAGGGTTAGGTTTCCGCTGAAACCATCTCGGACCCGCCGAGTTTAAAAACTCGGTCCCACCGATTTGGCTCATGCCATTGCACAAGTAAGACTCGGTCTGACCGAGAATTACTAATCGGTGTGATCGATTTTGGAACTTTGTGAAACCCTAGCAGTCTCGGTGCCACCGAACTGTGACTCGGTCCGACCGAGTTCACTAATTTAGGTTCCAAAAACTGCTTCGGTATCACCGAGTTTAAAAATCGGTAGATCCGAAATGATTTCTATGGGAAACTAAAACTAAGATTTTGAATCATTCTTTTGCGAAAATCTCTGCATTTTGTGATGCTCATCCACTCTACCTCATCTATAAACTATTCACAGGGTCAACAGTCAGCTTGTTCATCATGTCAGATCAGAGTGACAGCCAGAATGTGTCAGAACAGCAAGTGCACATGAGTGAGGGCACTAGTCCCTCCAGTTCTTCAGATGAAGGCAGCAGGAGCACCCCCAGTAACTTGCCAAAAGCTGCCACCAGACAAAAGAAGAAAAGAACCTCAGAATCAGAGGATGAGGACTATGTGGTAGAAGAGGAAGCCACTTCCAAGAGAGTTGTGCTTAAGAAGGAGTATGGCTCAGCTGCAGCCATCAAGCCAGGATTGCACAAAAAGGCACCTGCTAGGAGAGTTCCTACCTCCAAGCCTAGGAAGGCTGCACCTGAAGGAACTATAAAGTTCACCATGGAATCTGAAGAAGATATTGGCCAGGACAAGAAAAAGAAAAGAGTCAGAACTACCACTGCCAGAGTTGTTGGCAAGCCTTCTATGAGGAAAGATCCTTCAGAAGAAGAAGAAGAAGAAGAGGTTGCTGCACCAGCACCTAAGATGCCAAAGCTGATGGGTGATGCTATCAAATCAGGGGCTACTGCATCCAAGCCCAAGGAAGCACCCAAGGCTGCATCAAAGGCCAAGACAGCTCCAAAGAGGACCACAAGGAGCATACCAGCTACTGAGAAGAACAAGGCCCCAGTGCCTGACACTGCTGAAGAAGAGGAAGGACAAGTACTCAGAAAGTTGAAGCCCAAGATCCCAGACCACAATGGTGCTCATCCTGTGGCTGAGGACATGAAGATCAGAAGAGGAGTTGTGGTTATGCCCCTCAGATCCAAGAGCTGATCAACTCCAAGATGGGCACAGGCATATACTATTGGACAAGGAACATTTGCCTCTTCATCCAGACTTTGAGGATAATCAAGTTGTGATGAACAAGGATGAACCATCTTCAGCTCATGCTCAAGCTAAGAAGGAGAAGGCAAGGAAGGAGAAAGCTGCCAAGATGCCAACTCAAGAGGAGGCATCTGAGTATTTCTTGAAAACCAAGCAAGAGCAGCTTAGTTACTTGATTGCATCCACACTGAGGATTGGGAAAGGACTGGCCACCCTCACTCAGAATCAGGAGAGCTTAGAGAGAATCGTAGAACAAAAGTTCTATGACGTGGATGTCAAAGTAACTGAGATTCAGTCTATAGTGGAGCAACTTCAAGATGACATGCAGGAGAGGAAAGGAAAGACTACAACTGATGCATTTGCCAGAGTGCCACGAGCTCAGAGGTCAACTGCCGTGCCAGTTCCTGATGAAGGAAATATGCCCTAGAGGCAATAATAAAGTTATTATTTATTTCCTTAATTCATGATAAATGTTTATTATTCATGCTAGAATTGTATTAACAGGAAACATAATACATGAGTGAATACATAGACAAACAGAGTGTCACTAGTATGCCTCTACTTGACTAGCTCATTAAATAAAAAATGGTTATGTTTCCTAACCATGAACAAGGAGTTGTTATTTGATTAATGAGGTCACATCATTAGTTGAATGATCTAATTGACATGACCCATTCCATTAGCTTAGCTCCCGATCGTTTAGTATGTTGCTATTGCTTTTATCCATGACTTATACATGTTCCCATGACTATGAGATAATGCAACTCCCGTTTGCCGGAGGAACACTTTGGGTGCTACCAAACGTCACAACGTAACTGGGTGATTATAAAGGAGTACTACAGGTGTCACCAAAGGTAGATGTTGGGTTGGCGTATTTCGAGATTAGGATTTGTCACTCCGATTGTCGGAGAGGTATCTCTGGGCCCTCTCGGTAATGCACATCACTTAAAGCCTTGCAAGCATTGCAACTAATGAGTTAGTTGCGGGATGATGTATTACGGAACGAGTAAAGAGACTTGCCGGTAACGAGATTGAACTAGGTATTGGATACCGACGATCGAATCTCGGGCAAGTAACAAACCGATGGACAAAGGGAACAACGTATGTTGTTATGCGGTCTGACCGATAAAGATCTTCGTAGAATATGTAGGAACCAATATGGGCATCCAGGTCCCGGTATTGGTTATTGACCGGAGACGTGTCTCGGTCATGTCTACATTGTTCTCAAACCGTAGGGTCCGCACGCTTAAGGTTTCGATGACAGTTATATTATGAGTTTATGAGTTTTGATGTACCGAAGGAGTTCGGAGTCCCGGATGAGATCGGGGACATGACGAGGAGTCTCGAAATGGTCGAGACATAAAGATCGATATATTGGACGACTATATTCGGACATCGGAAAGGTTCTGAGTGATTCGGGTATTTTCGGGAGTATCGGGGAGTTACGGGATTACGGGAGAAGTAATGGGCCTTGATGGGCTTTAGTGGGAAGAGGAAAAAGGCTGCTGCGCCCCCTCTCCCCTCTAGTCCGAATTGGACTAGGGAAAGGGGGGCCGGCCACCTTTCCTACTCCTCCTATTCCTTCTCCCTTCCTCCCCTCTTGGTGGACTCCTACTAGGACTTGGAGACCTAGTAGGACTCCACACCCTGGCGCGCCAAACACTAGGCCGGCCACCCCCTCCTTTGCTCCTTTATATACGGGGACAGGGGGCACCCCATGACACACAATTGATCATTGAGATCTTTCCTTAGCCGTGTGCGGTGCCCCCTGCCACCAAATTCCACCTCGGTCATATTGTCGCAGTGCTTAGGTGAAGCCCTGCGTCAGTAGTACATCAAGATCGTCACCACGCCGTCGTGCTGACGGAACTCTTCCCCGAAGCTTTGCTGGATAGGAGCCCGGGGAACGTCATCGAGCTGAACATGTGCCAAGAACTCGGAGGTGCCGGAGTAACGGTGCTTGGATCGGTCGGATCGTGAAGACGTACGACTACATCAACCGCGTTGATATAACGCTTCCGCTTTCGGTCTACGAGGGTACGTAGACAACACTCTCCCCTCTCGTTGCTATGCATCACCATGATCTTGCGTGTGCGTAGGAAAAAATTTGAAATTACTACGTTCCCCAACACCTGACACTAGAGCCACCACCTCAGCTCCAGCCACAGCACCAGCCCAACCAGCTCCAGCATCTACTTCAGCTCCAGCTCCAACCACGTCTATAGAAGCCTTCGTCCTTGGAGTGATCCAGACTCCACCACCACCAGAAGATCAAGCCTGAGAGTCGATCTAGCACTATGCATTTTCTAGGAACTTTTTGGTAACTTGTTGCCAAAGGGGGAGAAAAATGTATAGATCATAGGCTTCGAGAGAGAGTGTTGCTTTTATTCTCTCTTGTTTTATTTGGTGGTTTTTCAAACGTTGTTTGCTTTTGGTTGAGATACTATGATATGCTTGTGAGACATTGATGATCATGTGTTTGATCATAAGCTACACTTATGCATGCTTGATATATCTTATCTATCTTATGTGATCATTCACTTTTCTTGGCGATGAGTGCATATATTTCATTCCTATCATTTTGAGCGATCCACCAATATGTATGTGACATGGAAGAGTAACCCATGATTCTAACTCTTTGTGCATTTGCAGTCCAAAGCAAATTTTATATATGCACAAATTTAGGGGGAGCTCTTACTTATCACATACTTCTCAAAGCGACGACATATTTCATTCTTATTATCATTTGTCGAAGCTTTGATCTATATGTTGTCATCAATTACCAAAAAGGGGGGGATTGAAAGTGCAACTATCCCTAGGTGGTTTTGGTAATTCATAACAACATATAGCTCATTGAGCTAATGCTATTCCAAGATGATTATTTCAGGAAAGCTCAGTGATTGGCATGGCATGGATGGTGAAAGTGGAACCCTCAAAATGCTAAGGACAAAGAATTGGCTCAAGCTCAAAAGCTCAAGACTCTTCATTTTACATTTTAGTGATCCAAGATCACATTGAGTCCATAGGAAAAGCCAATACTATCAAGGAGGGATGAGGTGTTGCTTAATGAGCCCTTTGCTTCATGTGCTTAATGATATGCTCCAAAATCCTCAGCTACTTTCTCATATCCACTCTTGACCTAAACCCAAAGCCAAACTCGGTCCTACCGATTTTTCCTATTCGGCGCCACCGAGTTTCACATGTCATAGGCCACTGCCAAACCCTAGCAAATCGGTTCTACCGATAGGGATCTTGGTCTCACCGAGATGGGATTGCAATTTCTCTGTTTCCTTTTCATAACTTTTCGGTCTCACCGAAAGAGCGGATCGGTCCCATCGAGATTGCAATGCAAACTCTTTGTTTCCTTTTTGTAACTTTTCGGTCTCACCGAAAGAGCAAATCGGTCCCACCGAGTTTGCCTGACCAACTCTCTGGTTAGCTTATTACCAAATCGGTCTCACCGAGTTTGTGTAATCGGTCTCACCGAGTTTGTGTAATCGGTCTCACCGAGATTACATTATGCCCTAATCCTAACCATATCGGTCCTACCGAGTTGCATATCAGTCCCACCGAAAATCTCTAACGGTCACTAGGTTTACTATTTCGGTCCGACCGAGTTTGTTGATTCGGTCCCACCGAGATTGGTAAATTGTGTGTAACGGTTGGATTTTGTGTGGAGGCTATATATACCCATCCACCTCCTCTTCACTCGTGAAGAGAGCCATTAGAACACATCTACACTTCCAACTCATATGTTCTGAGAGAGAACCACCTACCCTTGTGTTGAGGCCAAGATATTCCATTCCTACCATATGAATCTTGATCTCTAGCCTTCCCCAAGTTGCTTTCCACTCAAATCTTCTTTCCACCAAATCCAAATCTTGTGAGAGAGAGTTGAGTGTTGGGGAGACTATCATTTGAAGCACAAGATCAAGGAGTTCATCATCAACACACCATTTGTTACTTCTTGGAGAGTGGTGTCTCCTAGATTGGCTAGGTGTCACTTGGGAGCCTCCGACAAGATTGTGGAGTTGAACCAAGGAGTTTGTAAGGGCAAGGAGATCGCCTACTTCGTGAAGATCTACCGCTAGTGAGGCAAGTCCTTCGTGGGCGATGGCCATGATGGGATAGACAAGGTTGCTTCTTCGTGGACCCTTCGTGGGTGGAGCCCTCCATGGACTCGCGCAACCGTTACCCTTCGTGGGTTGAAGTCTCCATCAACGTGGATGTAGGATAGCACCACCTATCCGAACCACGACAAAAACATCCTTGTCTCCAATTGCGTTTGAATTCTCCAAACCCTTCCCTTTACATTCTTGCAAGTTGCATGCTTTACTTTCCGCTGCCTATATACTCTTTGCATGCTTGCTTGAATTGTATGATGATTGCTTGACTTGTCCTAAAGTAGCTAAAATTTGCCAAGAACTAAAATTGGGAAAAGGTTAAGTTTTTATTTGGTCAAGTAGTCTAATCATCCCCCTCTAGACATACTTCTAATCCTACAGCCGGGGTGCAGCTTGAGCTGTGTGCCGAGAAACCTCTCTATCGCGGCCACGAGGTGGCCGATCAGCCGCGTCATACGCTGGAGATGTAGGTTTTAATGCTTCCTCCTCTAACCGGAGTAGCAATCTGCGCTTTGGGTAGCTCTTGGAGAGGCGTTCGAGTTCATATTCCTCGGCCGCAAGGACTTCAGTCCATCTGTTAGCTAGCAGCTCTTAATCAGCTCTAAGCTACTGCTGCTTTTTCTTAAGGCTATTCGCCGTGGCCATAAGCCGGCGCTTGAAGCGCTCTTGCTCGACGGGATCCTCAGGCACGAAAAATTCGTCGTCGTCGAGGCTTGCCTCGTCCGGAGGGAGGCATGTAATTATCATCCTTTACCTCTCTATCCGCCGCTCTCTCAGGAGGGCTGGCTTCTCCATCCTCCTGCGGTGAATCTTGCCGGAGGGAGTTGTCTTCGGCACTATCTGGGGTGTTATTATCTCCTGTGCCGGTATCACCGTTTTTGGTTTGGCGAGACTTAGAGCGGCGCCGCTGACGCCGGTGCTTAGGTTGCTTCTTGGAGGGGTCATCCCCCGCTGTTCCGTCACCATTGCCCTCTTTGGGTGTGTCCACCATATATATATATATATATATATATATATATATATATATATATATATATATATATATATATATATATATATATATATATATCATATGATGAGGTGGTTGTCCAGTGCCCTGTAGGCGGTGTTTCCTGTTCGTCTCCTACATCGTCGTCCATACCATCGATGTCTTCGGAGTCGAAGTCGAGCATGTCGGTCAAATCATCGACAGTGGCTACGAAGTGGGTGGTGGGTGGGCGCCGAATTTCTCCTTCATCCGCATCCCAGCCCTGCCGGTCATAATCCGGCCAGGACTCTCCTGACAAGGAGAGAGACCTTAGTGAATTGAGTATGTTGCCGAAGGGCGAGTGCTGAAAGATATCCGCGGTGGTGAACTCCATGATCGGCGCCCAACCGGATTCGATTAGCAGGGGCGCGGGTGGTTTGGAGTCCGGAGGAGAGTTCGGCAATGTAGAGTCACAGGCCTCGCGAAGGGTAAGGCTGGTGTTCGGCTCGATAGCTGTTGAGGCTGCGGCCTCCGTGGCGGGGTCTAACCACCCGCCTACAGGCGGCGCAATTGGCTCCGAATTGAAGATCGGAGCGGTTGCGAGTGCGGTCTCCTAAACATTGTTCGGCGGCAGAGCTAAATCATGCCCATCGTGACAGTGTGACGCACTCGGCCGGGGCTCGAATCCGTTAAAGATCAAGTCTCTGCGGAAGTCGGCCGTGTAGTTTAAGCTTCCAAACCTGACCTGATGGCCAGGGGCGTCACTTTCAATCTGCTCCAGATGGCCAAGCGAATTGGCCCGCAGTGAAAAGCCGCCGAATACGAAGATCTGTCCGGGGAGAAAAGTCTCACCCTGGACTGCATCGCTATCGATGATCAAAGGAGCCATCGAGCCTAACGATGACGACACAGAGGAACTCTCAATGAAAGCACCAATGTCGGTGTCAAAACCGGCAGATCTCGGGTAGGGGGTCCCGAACTGTGCGTCTAGACGGATGGTAACATGAGACAAGGGACACGATGTCTTTACCCAGGTTCGGGCCCTCTCGATGGAGGTAAAACCCTACTCCTGCTTGATTAATATTGATGATATGGGTAGTACAAGAGTGGATCTACCACGAGATCAGAGAGGCTAAACCCTAGAAGCTAGCCTATGGTATGATTGTTCTTCCGTCCTACGGACTAAACCCTCTGGTTTATATAGACACCGGAGGGGGCTAGGGTTACACAGAGTTGGTTACAAGGAAGGAGATCTAGATATTCGTATTGCCAAGCTTGCCTTCCACGCCAAGGAGAATCCCATCCGGACACGGGAGAAGTCTTCAATCTTGTATTTTCATAGTCCAACAGTCCGGCCAAAGGTTATAGTCCGGCTGTCCGGATACCTCCTAATCTAGGACTCCCTCACTCGCGCCGCCGCTGACATTGTCAGGAGAGTCCAAGCCGGACACGCCTCGCCGCCACCGTGCCTCCTCGCCCAAGCCGCCTCCCCCCTTTATAAGCCGAGCTCGGGGCCCCCCTCGGGACCCCAAGTCGCTGCAGCCGCCGCCCTCCGCCATCGCCTGCCGGAGCCCCGCCGCCGGTGCCTCGCCGACGTGCCTCGCCGCTGCCCTACCGCCGCCTCGCTGCCGCAGCCGAGCCCCGCCGGAGCCTCGCCAGAGGTATACGCCGACGTCGTCGTCGTTCGGTTTTATTTTAAAACCGATATGGTTTTTTTAGAAAATCCTAGTTTTCGTTTTTTTAGAATAAATCGGCTTTATTTTTTTTGGTTTATTTATTTAGCGGACGTTCGTCCGTACATTCGTTCTACCAAACGATGTTCACTCGTTAGCCGCAGACAGCGAACGCTCGTTCGTTAGCATGTTCGTCAGTTTTTCTTTTTCTCGGATTTTACCGCGATTATTTTCGATCGCGATTTCTGATCTGATTTTCGTTTTAGTATAACTTTTCGCTCGTTTATCGGGATCAGGCGATTCAAGCGCCTAGAGTTTCTTCTCGAAACCCTCTTTCTGTTTAACCAACTTAAACAAGATTTTGCAATAATAAAATTTGACTTTAGCCCAGATTAGTAAATGAAACTTGTTTCTTTCGCTGTTTGAGTTTTGTTGCTTCGTTTGATTTGATTCTTTTTGCAAGTCAGAGTTCTTAAGTTGAACTTTCTGGTTAGATCTCCTATTTGAGTTTTACCAGTGCCCTTGGTTGATTGCTTATTGTATGCTTGTTTGTTTGCGATAGAGTACATGGAGTGCAAAGCGTGCTACTACGAGTCTCTAGGTTTCGCGTATCATCAGCAAGGCAAGTATCACTTTGATCATACCTCCTTACTACCTAGTTTTATTGCATTAGATCAACCCTCAAACAATTGCATGGTTAGGATCTGAGTTAAATTGTGGGTTTGGGAAGTAGATGAGGTAGTACCTATTCACCTGTTTATTATCAAACCTTGGGAGTTACTTCTACGTTGCTTATATTGCTATGCTATGCTCGTAGACGTGGTTTGGGTTTTGAGAGTTTTCATGACAGATGTGAGCATTGTTAAATAATGGTTGACTTAAGGTGGCAACTTTAATACACATCTGGGTGGATTGAGGCACCTGGGGAATTCCAGTGATTGCCTGAATTTTTGGAAATCTCGAGGTACCGTGTAATTCTCCTATGGACTGCCACCCAGGCTCAAAGGGATCATAAGATTATTCATCCTAGAAACTTCCGTGTGCAGCCACATGCCATTATGGGCTCTGGCATAGTTGAGTAAGTTGTGGGAAACCTTTCCATGATGGGCTAGCAGATGTAGGGGATTATAGGTGTACCGGCCTATCTATCGGTTAAGGGGACCTCTTCGGAAAGACTGTGTCTCGGTCATCCGTTTCTCAAACATTTTTAGTGCGAGAAATCCAACGGAGGAGATTGAGTCTTGTGGGAAAAAGTGCACAAACCTCTGTAGAGTGTACAATCTAATCATGGTTAGCCGTGTCCCCGGTTATGGACGTTTTGAGTATCTAGTTCTTGGATTATCATGTGGATCTCATGACTCTTAATAATAAAACTTGATTGGGTTATTAATTACTTTTAATTGGGATTGAGATGGGGTTTACCATTCTCAATGTTTAACAACCACCATGATAGTTAAATAAAATATATTCCTTTGCAGTAGGGAAAAATTGGATTTTCGCAAAACATATTAACCATACAGCCTCCACCAGCCATATATGCATGTAGTGGTAGCATTATTTTGTTCATTACTCTTTAGTGTTACCTTGCCAGCATATTCCATGTGCTGACCCGTTTTCGGGCTGCAACGTATGTTGCAGACTTTTTAAACGACGAGTAAGGAGCCTTAGGTCGTGATTTTTCACTCAGTGATGTCGTTAGAGTTGATGGACTCACTTTATCTTCCAAGCCTTCCGCTGTTATCATATTAGATGGCCTTAAGCCATATTTATTGTAGTAAGTTCTCTTTTGAGACATTCGATGTAATAAGTGTGTGATTGCTACTCTGTTATAAATCCTTCAAGTACTGTGTGTGTCAGCATTACGGATCCAGGGATGACACTTATGCACAGAGATCTGACTATTTGAGGTCTGGTCGCTACAAAGATCATATCAGAGCACACGCTAACTGTAGGACACGACCACTAAGCTAAAGCCCTAGATCACTACTCTCTTCACATTTCTGACTCCTCTCCATTTTCTACTCTTTAGGATGGCGGATGCAAGGATCAAGTTCATGCAACCGGATGAAGACACCCCTTTTGGACGCCACTTGAAGGAAGTTACTAGGTACCTGAGCATTGGAATACCAAGCTTCACCGGGACTTACAATGCCACTTTACCAAAAGAGGGGCGTTGGACAATTCAAGTTCAAGTTCCAGGAAGGACGTTCACGCCAGTCAGTGAGCCCATAGAGTTTTCTTTGGATGCACCAACCTGGAGTCTAGGAAAGAGTATGGCAGCTCACATTACCATGGGACACATTGGAGAAGTTTACCACAATGATCTCAAGGACACTATCTACCAAATTTGTGGGCGACGAGATGAGCAATGGGAGATGATCAGCACCAGGAAGGATAGATCGATTGCCGCTTTCATCCAGGAGTTAAACCAGCACATTCGACGCCAGGAGAACCAGATGTGCGCAGGCATGACAGATTTGAGGAAGGCGATGACAAGGATCACGGAGCTGGAGGAAGAACTCAAGGCCACACGCGAAGATTATATGGAGGAAATCGTCGTACTAGTGGAGAAGAATGACGACCTGACAAGGAAACTAGGAGTTTTCATGGGAGATCCTGCGCTAGGAGGAGAAGATGACGATTCCACTTGCCCGGAGAACTACATCATCATCGACGACACTGACTCGGACCCTGACGATAGCGATGATGACTATGTTGATGAAGCTGGAGCAGATATCATGGAGTATTCGACCGAGCAATTTTTCTAGTAGGCCACCAAATCAGTAGTAGTATTCCTTCATGTATATAGTAAAGTCCAAGCACTTTTGTAACGATAGTTCTAGACCGATTGTATGCCCTTGATTGATTGATTGAATGATATGTTTGTGTTTTGTCTCATGTGCATATGGGTAGTGTTGTTCCCCCTAGACCTCATTCTATTCTGTTTTCTCATCTTTTCTAAACCCAGAAGATGCCTCCGAGACGCGAGAATGGATTTTCTTTCCCACAAGAGCCCACTCAGTTGATCCAGCAGCAGAACGCCTTGATGCAGATACTAGTCCAGAATCAGAACTAGGGCAACAACAACAACAACAACAGCAACAACAACAACAACAACAACGACAACAACGACGACGACGACGACGACGACGACGACAACGACGACGACGACGACGACGACGACGACAACAACAACAACAACAACAACAACAACAACAACAACAACAACAACAACAACAACAACAACAACAACAACAACAACAACAACAACAACAACAACAACAACAACAACAACAACAACAACAACAACAACAACAACAACAACAACAACAACAACAACAACAACAACAACCCACCACCACCACCAGTTGATCACTTAGCCCGTTTTCTTAGGCTAAATCCGCCGGTGTTCTCTAGTAGTACCGAGCCGATTGTTGCAGATGATTGGCACTGCAAGATTGAAAGGGAGTTGACTATTGCAGGATGCACAGATGCGGAGAGAGTGCGTTTTGCCGCACACCAGCTTGATGGACCCGCGGCATCATTGTGGGAGAATTTCATAGCCACTTACCCCATTTACACTATGATATGGGACCAGTTCCAGTAGGCTTTCCGTACTGCCCATGTATCAGAAGGAGCTATGGCCATGAAGAAGTGTGAGTTTCGCAACTTACGCCAAGGAGGACGCATTGTTGGCCTGTATGTGGATGAACTTAGTAAGCTAGCACGTTATGCCCCAGATGACGTCGCTACAGATGCAGCTAAGAAGGAGAAGTTTCTGGAAGGACTGAATGATGAGCTGGGCATGCAGTTGATGGTGGCAAATTTCAATAACTACTAAGAGTTGGTGGATAGAGCTCTCATGCTTGAAGGGAAGCAGCAGCAGATTGACAGCCGCAAGAGGAAGTATGGAAAAGGGAAGTATAATTATGGAGCCCAGCAGAGACCCCGCTTCACCCCGAACTCGGAAGGACTCATAATGGAGGAAGTTCGCACAATCATAATGGCCCCAAGAACGGTAATGGTAATGGAGGAAGTAGCGGACAGAATCGTTCCAACCCGGCAACACCCACCAAGAAGGATCTAAGCCAGAAGACCGGACATTACGCCAATGAATGTCCTGAAGCCAAGAATGGAAATGGCAATGGAAGCTCTGGGAAGAAGCCCAACCCTTTCAACAGGGGACAAGTGAACCACGTTAACGTGGAGGAGGTTGAAGCTCAGCCAGATGCAGTAATAGGTAAGTTTTTAGTTAAGTCATTTACTGCAGTCGTTATTTTTTATACCGGTGCATAGCATTCATACATATCAAGGGGATTTGTGGTTAAGTATAAGTTGCCCACTAGAGGTCTCAAGACACCCATGCTAGTAACCTCACCAGGAGCAGAGTATATGGCAAGCCATGGATGTTTTCAGATGCCATTGACAGGTAGGCATGTTTTTCCCTCAGATATGATAATATTGGAGTCGCAAGGTTTGGATGTGATACTGGGTATGGATTGGCTATCGATATATGGAGGGAACATTGATTGCGCCAGTAAGACGATTTTGCTCACCACCCTAGAAGGAAGAAGGATCAAGTATGTATTCTGGCATGTTTCGAATAGGACGCAACTAAATTCCTTATCTGGAGTTGTACAGGAGGAAGTACCAGTGGTGAAGGATTTTCCGAATGTATTTCCAGAAGAGTTGCCAGGCATGCCACCGGATAGAGACATTGAGTTTTTTATTGAACTTTTGCCAGGCACAGGGCCAATATCTAAGAGACCATACAGAATGCCCGCAAAGGATTTGGAAGAAATTAAGAAGCAGATTAAGGAGTTACTGGATAAAGGTTATATTCGCCCAAGTTCGTCACCTTAGGGATCACCAGTACTTCTAGTGGAGAAGAAGGATGGATCGTTAAGGATGGTTGTTGATTATCAAGGACTGAATGAGGTGACGATCAAGAATAAGTACCCACTGCCGATGATCAATGATTTTTTTGACCAGCTGCAAGGAGCTAAAGTGTTTTCCAAGATCAATTTGCGATCAGGGTATAACCAGCTGAAGATTCCAGAGCAGGATATACCTAAGACAACTTTTACCACGAGATATGGGTTGTATGAGTATACCGCTATGTCATTTGGTCTGACTAACGCACCTGCCTATTTTACGAATATGATGAACAAAGTGTTTATGAAGTTTTGGATAAGTTCGTTGTGGTGTTCATTGATGATATACTGGTCTACTCAAAGAGTGAAGAAGAACATAAGGAGCATTTGCGGTTGGTACTCGGGAAGCTCAGAGAACATCAGCTATACGCCAAGTTCAGCAAATGTGAATTTTGGCTAAAGGAAGTTTGATTTCTTGGACATGTTATATCCGGAGAAGGAATAGCGGTAGACCCCATCAAGGTTGTCACTGTGACAAACTGGGAGTCACCCTCATCAGTTGGAGAGATCCGGAGTTTTCTTGGACTCGCAGGATACTACCTGAGGTTCATTGTGAATTTCTCAAAGATTGCAAAGCCCATGACGGAGTTGTTGAAGAAGGACACCAAATTCAAATGGACTGAGGAATGTGAGGCTAGTTTTCAGGAGTTGAAGAGTACATCACCAGTGTTGATTTTGCCAGATCAACACAAAGATTATGAAGTATACTGCGATGCTTCAGATCGAGGATATGGAGCCATACTTATGCAGGAGGTAAGAGTTGTTTCATATGCCTCACGACAACTTAAACCCCATGAGTTAAACTATGCTACGCATGATTTGGAGTTAGCAGCCCTAGTGCATGCGTTGAAGACATGGAGACATTTTCTCATCGGAAACCATTGTGAGGTATACACGGATCACAAGAGTTTGAAGTATATCTTCACGCAGAAGGAGTTGAATCTCAGGCAGAGGAGATGGTTGGAGCTCATTAAGTATTATGATATGAGATTACATTATCATCCCGGAAAGCCTAACATAGTAGCCGATGCGTTGAGCCGCAAAAGTCATGTCAATGCACTCATGACCGGAGAGTTACCCAAGGAGTTAGCAGAGGATCTTCGCGAGCTATGTTTGGAAATAGTTCCAAGAGGTTATGTAGCAGCATTGGAAATTCAGTCTACTTTGATGGATAAGATCAGAGAAGCTCAGAAGACGGGCAAGGAAATTGCCGAGATAAAGGAAAGAATGAGCAAAGGAAAGGCTAAAGGATTTCATGAGGATGAGCATGATACCTTATGGTTTGAGGACCGCGTATATGTGCCCAATGATCAGGAGATCAGGAAGTTGATTCTGCAAGAGGCCCATGATTCGCCATATTCAATTCACCCAGGAAATACCAAAATGTATCTAGATTTGAAGGACAGTTTCTGGTGGACCAGAATGAAGAAGGATATTGCGGAGTATGTAGCAGTTTGTGATGTATGTCAGAGAGTGAAGGCAGAACATCAGAAGCCAGCCGGATTGCTACAACCATTGCCGATACCCGAATGGAAGTGGGATAAGCTAGGCATGGATTTTATCATGGGATTACCCAGGACTCGTTCAGGCTATGTGATGTAGGGTGGAACCCTAGATGGCCGATCTTTCACGAAAAGAGCGGATCCCAAAGAGAAACACGAAGAACACGAGGGGGAAACACGAGGGAAAACACGAGAGAATCACTCAACCAACAAGAATAGATCACACATGCGCTAGATCGATGAACACAAAGGTAAGATACAAGATCCAAAGTCAACAACGGACGATACAAACAGTAACCGGTTCTTCTCCGTGAGGAGGTCTTGATGGGGGTCTTCTCCGTAAGGAGGTCTTGAATCCAAGGTGATCTTCTCCGTAGAGGGGCCACGGTCTCTCTCGTGGAGTAGATCCGTAATGGATGAGCAAAGCTCTATCTCACAAATGAGCTAATCCTTTGCTAACCCTACAAAGAGGAAGGGGATGGAGTATATATAGTCTAGGGGGCGAAGAGGTACATGGGCTTCGGCCCTTTACTGTGTGCAGACAGACGGAGCCGGATGTCCGGGCGTCGGGCTGGATGTCCGGGGCTTCGGGAGGGGCCGGATGTCCGGGCTAGGGGGCCGGATGTCCGGGCTGGCGGCGAAACCTTCTGTTGGTTCTGGTGCGTGGGGCCGGATTTCCGGGCTTTTGGCTGGATTTCCAGGCTCGGGCCGGATGTCCGGGGCCTGTAGATGTTGGACGGTTGGGATGCTGTTGTAGTGGATGTCTCTAGCGGTCGGATGTCCGGGGCTGGGGCCGGATGTCCGGGCCCTGGAGCTGTCTTCTTCTCCTTCCGGCGGTTCTCTTCATCCGTGAACTTGGCGGCTTGTCCGTCTTCACGTGCATCTTCGGGAGGGTCCTCTTGACACCTGATCATGCATAGCATATCGGACTTAGGTAGTAGCCATGTCTCGAGTGGATCATATGTGATATCACTAAGGAAGGAAGTCACCTCGTTCTTGAGAGCTCTAGCTCGTGCTCGTGTCATGGGTCCTCTTGGCTCTTGATGAGACGATGGTACGTCCATGGGGATGATCATAGGATGCTCCGCATCATCTCCCCTCCCTTGGGAAAGATCCGACCTTGGTTCGAAATCCTCATCACCATGGTATGGGGAGAGATCTTTGATGTTGAAGATGTCGCTCACGGAGTACTTGTCGCGTGGGATGTCGATCTTGTATGCGTTGTTGTTGTAGCGTGCAAGCACCTTGAAGGGTCCATCCGCTCGGGGTAGTAGCTTTGACTTGCGTTCATTGGGGAAGCGATCCTTGCGAAGGTGTATCCACACACGATCTCCAACATGGAACATCATGGGTTGCTTGTTGATGTTGAGCTTGGTCGCGAGTCGTTGTACTTGGCGCTCGATGGTGTTCCTTGTATCTTCATGCATCTTCTTGAGGAAGTTGACTCGGGCACTCGCGTCCATGTTTGTGCGCTCTTGTAGCGGTAGAGGTAAAATGTCCAATGGGGACAATGGATTGAAGCCATAGACGACCTCGAAGGGGGACTTGCCGGTAGTCGAATGTCTTGCACGATTGTAGGCGTACTCGGCGATGGGTAGGCACTCTTCCCACTCCTTGATGTTCTTCTTTATCAACACACGTAGTAGAGTGGAGAGCGTATGGTTGGTCGCCTCCGTTTGGCCGTCGGTTTGTGGATGGTATGCCGAACAGAACAAGAGCTTGATTCTGAGCTTGGCGCACAAGGTCTTCCAAAAGTAACTCAAGAACATGACGTCGCGGTCCGAGACAATCGTCTTTGGCACTCCATGAAGGTGCAAGATTTCCCTACAAAACAAATTTGCAACATGTGAAGCATTGTCTATCTTGTTGCAAGGAATGAAATGAGCCATTTTGGATAAACGGTCCACAACAACAAAAACGGAATCCTTGTCATTTCGAGTTCTAGGCAAACCAACCACAAAGTCCATGCTAATATCTTCCCATGGTTGATATGGAATTGGAAGTGGCATATAGAGGCCATGATATTGGGCTTTAGACTTAGCTTTGCAGCATGTAGAACATCGGTTGGTGAAGCGATTGACGTCGCGCAACATCTTGGGCCAAAAGTAGTTCTTTGAGAGCGTAGCAAATGTCTTGTCGCATCCAGAGTGTCCCATGAGTCCGCCTCCATGAGATTCCTACAAAAGCAACAAGCAAAGAGAGGACTCGGGGATGCAAAGTTTGTTAGCTCTCATAAGATATCCATCTTTGATGTAATATCGATCCCAAGAAGTATGCATCAAACACTTGGCATAAGGAATAGCGAATGTAGGATCATGCTCATACAAGTCTTTTTTGTGCTCAAAACCAATGACATTCAACTCAAGTTGGGTAACAAGCATGCATATACGGGAAAGCGCGTCCGCCACAACATTTCCCTTACCCTTAATGTACTTGATGACATAAGGAAATGACTCAATAAATTCACTCCACTTAGCATGACACTTGTTCAACTTAGTTTGACCCTTAAGATATTTAAGCGTTTCATGGTCGGTATGGATGATAAACTCATGAGGGCGAAGGTAATGTTCCCATTCACGCAAAACTCGCACTAAAGCATATAGCTCTTTGTCATAGATGGGGTAATTGAGTTGCGCTCCGGAGAGTTTCTCACTAAAGTATGCAATGGGGCGCTTCTCTTGCGTTAACACACCTCCTATGCCATTAGCACTAGCATCGCAATGAATTTTGAAAGGTTTGTCAAAGTTGGGTAATGCAAGCACGGGAGCATGAGTAAGCAAATTCTTAAGCTCATTGAAAGCGATATCTTGGGACATTCCCCAAACAAACGGTGCATTTTCTTACTCAAAGCATGCAAAGGTGAAGCAATGGTGCTAAAATCCTTCACAAATCTATGGTAGAAACCGGCTAAACCAAGAAAACTACGCACTTGTTGCAAATTGGTTGGTTGGGGCCAAGTTTTAATAGCATTCATCTTAGATTCATCAACATGAACACCCTTGGAAGATACTACAAAAACCAAGAAAACAAGCTTATCAACACCAAAGAGGCATTTTTCCATATTAGCATAAAGTTGCTCTTTTCGAAGAGTTTGTAGCACGGTATGAAGGTGGGTGACATGCTCTTTGAGAGATTTGCTAAACACAAGGATATCATCAAAGTAGACAACAACAAATTCACCAATGTAAGGGCGAAACACGTAATGCATAAGACGCATGAAAGTACCAGGTGCTTCCGATAAACCCATAGGCATGACTAACCACTCATATAGAACAAACTTTGTTTTGAAATCGGTTTTCCATTCATCACCCTCTTGTATGCGGATTTGATAGTAACCACTCTTAAGATCAATTTTGGAAAAAATAGTGGCACCGCTAAGTTCATCAAGCATATCATCAAGGCGTGGAATGGGGTACCTATATCGAACGGTGATAGCATTGATAGGTCTACAATCGGAGCACATGCGAAAGCTACTGTCTCGTTTTGGCACAAGAATGACCGGTACGGCACAAGGACTCAAACTTTCACGCACATGTCCATGGTCTATGAGATGCTTTACTTGCCTTTGTATTTCCTTGGTTTCTTCGGGATTGACGCGGTAGGGAGCTTTGTTGGGAAGTGGCGCTCCGGGGATGAGATCAATTCGGTGTTCAATGCCTCGTAGTGGAGGTAGACGCGGAGGTAGCTCATCGGGGAAAACATCTTGGAATTCCTGCAATAAAGAAGATAACACCAAAGGTAGAATGTGAGAGTTGTTAGTTCTTGGTGCCTCGTCCTTGCACAGTAGGACATAGTGTAGGACACTTGATGGGTTCTCACAAACTTCTCTCATCTCACGTTTGGTGGCAAAGAGAACTAAGTTTTTCTTGTCGCTCATCGTGGAGGCACTCAATTTGGGCTTGTGGCGCTCAGTCTGTTTTTTGTGGTTCACTCTCTCACTATTCTCTCCACGATGGGTATTTTGCTTGTCGGCGAGCACTTGGCTTGGAGACATAGGACGTAGCACAAATTCCTTCCCTTTCATCTTGAAGCTATATTGATTTGTACGCCCATTGTGAATGACACATCGATCAAATTGCCATGGCCGTCCAAGAAGGAGGTGTCAAACGGTCATCGGAAGGATATCACATTCCAAAGTGTCTTCATAGGCGCCGATCTGGAAAGAGACTTGTACCCTATGCTCGACTTGTATGGTGCCGGTGTCGCTTAGCCATTGAACCTTGTAGGGGTGAGGGTGCTTCATCTTGACCAATTTGAGTTTGGAGCATAGTTCTTCACTTGCGAGGTTATGGCAACTACCTCCATCGATGATGACCTTGACGGAACTTCCATTGATGCCGGCCTTTGTGTGGAAGATATGGCATCTTTGATCTTCGTCTTGTTGATGTTGAAGAGTCAAGACCTTGGAGACAACAAGAGAGGGACTTGAATCTTCATCACAAAAGACTTGATCATCTTCGTCTTCGTTGTTCACTTGTCGGTGCATGGCCACTTGCTCAAGAGCTTCCATTTCTCCTACACTCATGGAGTCGTAGGTTCCGTCATCGTTGATGATCATGGTGCGCTTGTTTGTGCACTCGAAGGACTTGTGGCCTCAGCCTCCGCATGTGAAACATTTGATGGAACTTGTCTTGATGGTCTCATCGGTTGGAGTAGATGATGATGAAGCTTTCGGCTTGAAGTTGCTTGTAGTAGCAGGATGACTAGAGCTTGTCAAAGCTTTCTTGTAACTTGACTTGTCGCCGTCGCTTGTAGATGGATTGGTTAAGGTAGAAGGTGTTGGAGTCGTTGAAGCTTGATTGTTGGAGAGGCCATAGGACTTGGATGAGAACTTGGCATACTTGAAGTCGTCCTGTAC
Source organism: Aegilops umbellulata (assembly GCA_032464435.1). Classification (NCBI taxonomy): domain Eukaryota; kingdom Viridiplantae; phylum Streptophyta; class Magnoliopsida; order Poales; family Poaceae; genus Aegilops; species Aegilops umbellulata. The sequence continues at coordinate 298,129,575 of CP136060.1, forward strand.
TTGTCGTTCCGCTTTGGTAGCTTGATGCACTAGCTCGATGAGGTTCGAGTATGGTTGGAAGTCGGCAATCTTCTTGATAGGGTGATTGAGTCCATTCAAGAAACGTGCCATAGTTTGCTCATCATCTTCTTTGACATTGGCTTGTATCATGGCAATCTCCATCTCCTTGTAGTACTCTTCAACGCGCTTGGTTCCTTGCTTGAGTTGTTGAAGTTTCTTGAGGAGGTCGCGGTTGTAGTAGTTTGGCACGAATCATGCTCTCATGACATCCTTCATTTGTGCCCAAGTGGTGATGGGTGGCTTACCTCTTGCCGCTCAGCGCTCAATGACTTGTTCCCACCAAATGAGGAAATAGTCTTGAAATTCAAGGGATGCCATTGCGATCTTATTCTCTTCTTCGTAGTTGTGCAAGCGGAAGATTTTGTCAACCTTCAATGCCCATGATATGTACTCTTCAGGGTCATTGCTTCCGGTAAACTTGGGCATGGTGAACTTTAGCTTGCCATATCGTTGATCTTCATTGTGTTGGGGTCAGGGATGATGACGACCATGTCGGTGAGGATTGGCAATCTCATGTTGCTCTTGGCAAGGATGATTGTCTTCCTCATGTTGCTCTTGGCGAGGAGGGTTGTCGACCTCATGTTGCTCTTGGCGAGGACGGTGTCCATTGTATTCTTGCTCTCGATGGACTTGACGTTCTTGTCTCGCGTGAGGAGGGGCTTGTCTATCTTGACGAGGAGCTTGTCGATGCACGCGTGCTTGGTAAATTCTTTCTTGAGCTTCGTCGCGAAGTGCTTCTTGATGTAGTCGAGATTGTCAGCCTCGATTGGCTACGGCACGACTTGAGTCTTGAAGGGCACGTTGCACCTCAAGTGCTTGAGCTTCACGTAGTTGTTGTTCTTGGCGTTGCGCCTCGGCGTCTTGTGCATCTTGATGTTGTCGCGCTCGCTCCTCTTGTTCTTGTTGTCGTTGACGTTGCCGTTCTTGAGCTTGTGCGAATGCAGCTTGGTTTTGATGACGTCGATGCTCTTGAGAGTCGGTGTCACGTAGAGGATTGCGGTTTGCTTGACGGTCTTGACGCGCGGCACAACGAAGAGTATTCGATTTTGGTGTACTTGAACTATCGTCGGAGTGTCGACTTGAGTGGCTCCTTCTTGAGTAGGACGAAGTGGTAGAAGAGCGGTTGACCAACAAGGCACGAAGCTCGTCCATTCTTGCATCATTCTCGTGCTTGTGTTCGTCGAGCTTGTTGTCGAAAAGGTGCAAGTCGGTGGCGAGGTTGTCGATGCGGTCTCCAAAAGCAAGTTGTTCTTGATGCAAAGCTCGGTGTGCACCAAATAGTTGGGTCTTGGTGATGTAGGATGACATGTCTTCGTCTTGCTCCAAGAAGAGTGGGTTGGTAGAAGTACTTGGCCTATCCATCATTCCAAACAAAGATATGTGAGTGGGAGACAAAGAAGAACCAATACCAAATGTAACATGACCGAAGTTGAAAATGGATCAAAGATCACTCCAATGTGTAGCAAGGAAATAGCACAATTGGTACCAATCCTTGTCGGTTCTCGCACGTACACAAGTAAATGCTTATGGTGGAGCTCGGTTAGGATGGTGGCACAAAATTTAATGCAATTGTAAGTCAGACTCAATAATGTTGGAAAAGATTCACAAATTTGCAAATGCAACAAGTAGACCAATAGCAAGATATGGCACACGGAAACACACACGCAAATACATAATGTGGGGTTGTGCAACCAAGGGTGAGCCAAAATGTGGAATCCACCAAGATGCTCTTGTTGCACAACACTAGAGAGACGCTAGCACGATTGCACAATAGGCGGATACGAACTTGTGCACAACCTACTAAGCAAAAATGCAACGACTTCTATCCCAAGTATGCTATATGTATGATGTTCTATGCATTGATCCAAGATGATCTAGTATGACAATCTTAATGTTGTATGATGCTATGGTTCTTGCTTATAAGCTCTTTGCTTATCGTTCCTCTTGTGCTTAAAAGCTTGTTTGGCTCTTTGATGTTTGAGCTCTTTTCTCATGCAATGCTTCACGAACCAAGATAGCAATTGTGTATGCGAAAACAACTTTGTGACATAAGAGATGATGCAAAGATATGCAACACGATGATGGTATGTATGCTATGGGAAGTATGAACACTAATGTGCACAAGTCACGTTGCCGGCAATACTCAAAGGCTAGTCTCGATGGGTAAGCTACGCAAAAGTAAGGCTATGGCGTTATCAATGCAAATGCAAGAGAGTATGATGATATCACGATACCAAAGTGATACCAAAGTGAGGTTGATACCAAAGTGATGTAGCCGTTCGTAGTAGTCCTTGGCGAAGATGAGCGGTAGTGTTTTTGAAGGTTTATACCACGTGCAGAGGTCAAATCCGGGGCAAAATTCGGAAGATTTTGTGGAAGGAATTGGGGGAAAAGATGGGGGAAAGCTAGATCTACCTGCAACACACGAAATCCGCGGATCAAATCCAACAAAACTTCATCACACCAACAAATCACAAAAAAAAATTGGGGCTATTTTTGTGGGGCAATTTTTGGATTAGGACGAAAAACAACAAAATCAAGCTAGAAAACAAAGAGAGGGGGCTCCGAAATCATGATCAACCTGGCTCTGATACCAAGATGATGTAGGGTGGAACCCTAGATGGCCAATCTTTCACGAAAGGAGCGGATCCCAAAGAGAAACATGAAGAACACGAGGGGGAAACACGAGGGAAAACACGAGAAAATCACTCAACCAACAAGAATAGGTCACACATGCGCTAGATCGATGAACACAAAGGTAAGATACAAGATCCAAAGTCAACAACGGACTATACAAACGGTAACCGGTTCTTCTCCGTGAGGAGGTCTTGGTGGGGGTCTTGTCCATAAGGAGGTCTTGAATCCAAGGTGATCTTCTCCATAGAGGGGCCGCAGTCTCTCTCGTGGAGTAGATCTGTAATGGATGAGCAAAGCTCTGTCTCACAAATGAGCTAATCCTTTGCTAACCCTAGAAAGAGGAAGGGGATGGAGTATATATAGTCTAGGGGGCGAAGAGGTAAATGGGCTTCGGCCCTTTACTGTGGGCAGATAGACGGAGCCGGATGTCTGGGCGTCGGGCCGGATGTCCGGGGCTTCAGGAGGGGCCGGATGTCCGGGCTAGGGGGCTAGATGTCCGGGCTGGGGGCGAAACCTTCTGTAGGTTCTGGTGCGTGGCGCCAGATTTCCGGGCTTTTGGCCGGATTTCCGGGCTCGGGCCGGATGTCCGGGCTGGGGCCGGATGTCCGGGGCCCGTAGATGTTGGACGGCTGGGATGCTGCAGTAGTGGATGTCTCTAGCGGCCGGATGTCCGGGGCTGGGGCCGGATGTCCGGGCCCTGGAGCTGTCTTCTTCTCCTTCCGGTGGTTCTCTTCATCCATGAACTTGGCGGCTTGTCCGTCTTCACGTGCATCTTCGGGAGGGTCCTCTTGACACCTGATCATGCATAGCATATCGTACTTAGGTAGTAGCCATGTCTCGAGCGGATAATATGTGATATCACTAAGGAAGGAAGTTACCTCGTTCTCGAGAGCTCTAGCTCGTACTCGTGTCATGGGTCCTCTTGGCTCTTGATGAGATGATGGTAGGTCCATGGGGATGATCATAGGATGCTCCGCATCACTATGACTCGATATGGGTTGTAGTCGATCATTTGTCGAAAGTAGCTCATTTCATCCCAGTAAAGACCACTTACACCAGTGCTAAGTTGGCAAAGATATACATGACCAGGATCGTATGTCTGCATGGAGTTCCGAGGATCATTGTATTAGATAGAGGAACCCAGTTTACTTCAAAGTTTTGGAATCAGTTTCGAGGAGTGAAGCGCTCTGGAGTTAAGGGGAAGTTAGCGCCACGATTTGTGGGATCATACAGAGTTTTGGAACGTATGGGAGAATTTGCTTACAAGTTGGAATTGACCGAGGGATTGTCAGGAGTTCACGATGTGTTCCATGTTTCTTAGTTGAAGAAGTGCCACGCAGAGATGGCTGATATTCCTCTGAGAGATATAGTACCGCTGGAAGCGATTCGGTTGGATAGTGAGTTGACCTATGAGGAGAAACCAGTCAAGATACAGGATTTTGCCAGCCGTGTTGCACGTAACAAAGTAATCAAGTTCTGCAAGGTTCAGTGGAGTCACCATACTGAAGATGAAGCCACCTGGAGTGAGAAGAAGACCTACGGAAGGATCACTCTCACCTATTTTCTAGCCAACCCGAATCTCGAGGGCGAGATTCATCTTAAGGGGGGTAGGTTTGTAAAATCCCAAATTTTCAATTTGGAATGTTATACATTAGATCATCATTGCATATCATATTTTATTGCATTTTGGCTTGATCCTAGAAATTCTAAGCAACTCAAGGACCCACGGAGAGAGTTGAGGATTTCTTTATTTTCATATTTGAGTTTTCTCAAATTTTGAAAGGAGGATCATTTGGTTTTGATTATTTTCCATGCCTAATATTTCAAAAATAAAAATATATGAGGGGAGATAAAATGACTTCTCCAAAATAGATGAAATATTAGAGGAAAAATATTAAAAACCAAATAAATATTTTATTTGGATTTTATTGCAATTTTATTATAATTAGAAAAATTGCACGTTTTCAAAATTGCATTTTAGGGACAAGAAAATGATCATCTTGTTCTAAATATTTTATTTAGATGGTGAAAATTTGTTTTGGTAACTTTAGATTTTTCTTTATTTTTCTAGAATTTATTTTCGGTGGAACGTTATTTAAAAAAAGAGTTAGCGCCCGACTGGGCCGAAGCCTAGTCGAGCCGGCCGGCCCAACCCCGCGCCGCCGCCGACATCGCCAGGCGAGTCCGAGCCGGACACGCCTCGCCGCCGTCGTGCCCCCTTGCCCAAGCCGCCTCCGCCCCCCCCCCCCCCCTCTTGTAAGCCAAGCTCGGGGCCCCCCTCGGGACCGCAAGTCGCCGCAGCCACCGCCGCCTGCCGGCGCCCCGCCTCCCGCGCTTTGCCGCCTCGCCGTCGCCCCACCGCCGCCTCGCCGTAGCCGAGCCCCGCCGGAGCTGCCCCGCCTCGCCGGTGTTGGGAAACGTAGTAATTTCATAAAAATTCCTACGCACACGCAAGATCATGGTGATTCATAGCAACGAGAGGGGAGAGTGTTGTCTACGTACCCTCGTAGACCGATAGCGGAAGCGTTATGACAACGCGGTTGATGTAGTCGTACGTCTTCACGGCCTGACCAATCAAGTACCGAAACTACGGCACCTCCGCGTTCTAGCACACGTTCAGCTCGATGATGATCCCCGGACTCCGATCCAGCAAAGTGTCGCGGATGAGTTCCGTCAGCACAACGGCGTGGTGTCGGTCTTAATGTTCTACCGTCGTAGGGCTTCGCCTAAGCACCGCTACAATATTATCGAGGATTATGGTGGAGGGGGGCACCGCACACGGCTAAGAGAACGATCACGAAGATCAACTTGTGTGTCTAGAGGTGCCCCCCTGCCCCCGTACATAAAGGAGCAAGGGGGGAGGCCGGCCGGCCCTAGCAGGGCGTGCCAAGAGGAGGAGTCCTCCCCCTAGTAGGAGTAGGACTCCCCTCTTTCCTACTCCTAATAGGAGGGGGAAGGAAGGGGGAGAGGGAGAAGGAAAGGGGGGCGCCCCCCCCCCCCCCGCTCCTAGTCCAATTCGGACCAGAGGGCGAGGGGGTGCGCGGCCCACCCTGGCCGCCCCTCTCTGTCTCCACTAAGGCCCATTAGGCCCATACTTCTCCCGGGGGGTTCCGGTAACCCTCCGGCACTCCGGCTTTCTCCGAAATCACCTGGAACACTTCCGGTGTCCGAATATAGTTGTCCAATATATCAATCTTTATGTCTCGATCATTTCGAGACTCCTCGTCATGTCCGTGATCACATCCGGGACTCCGAACAACCTTGGTACATCAAAACATATAAACTCATAATGAAACTGTTATCGTAACGTTAAGCCTGTGGACCCTACGGGTTCGAGAACAATGTAGACATGACCGAGACACGTATCCGGTCAATAACCAATAGCGGAACCTGGATGCTCATATTGGCTCCTACATATTCTACGAAGATCTTTATCGGTCAGACCGCATAACAACATACGTTGTTCCCTTTGTCATCGGTATGTTACTTGCCCGAGATTCGATCGTCGGTATCTTAATACCTAGTTCAATCTCGTTACCGGCAAGTCTCTTTACTCGTTCCGTAATACATCATCTCGCAACAATCTCATTAGTTGCATTGCTTGCAAGGCTTAAGTGATGTGCATTACCGAGAGGGCCCAGAGATACCTCTCCGACAATCGGAGTGACAAATCCTAATCTCGAAACACGCCAACCCAACATGTACCTTTGGAGACACCTGTAGAGTACCTTTATAATCACCCAGTTACGTTGTGACGTTTGGTAGCACACAAAGTGTTCCTCCGGCAAACGGGAGTTGCATAATCTCATAGTCATAGGAACATGTATAAGTCATGAAGAAAGCAATAGCAACATACTAAACGATCGGGTGCTAAGCTAATGGAATGGGTCATGTCAATCACATCATTCTCCTAATGATGTGATCCCGTTAATCAAATGACAACACATGTCTATGGTTAGGAAACATAACCATCTTCGATTAACGAGCTAGTCAAGTAGAGGCATACTAGTGACGTTTAGTTTTGTCTATGTATTCACACAAGTATTATGTTTCCGGTTAATACAATTCTAGCATGAATAATAAACATTTATCATGATATAAGGAAATAAATAATAACTTTATTATTGCCTCTAGGGCATATTTCCTTCAGTCTCCCACTTGCACTAGAGTCAATAATCTAGATTACACAGTAATGATTCTAACACCCCTGGAGCTTTGGTGCTGATCATGTTTTGCTCGTGGAAGAGGCTTAGTCAACGGGTCTACTACATTCAGATCCGTATGTATCTTGCAAATCTCTATGTCTCCCACCTGTACTAGATCCCGGATGGAATTGAAGCGTCTCTTGATGTGCTTGGTTCTCTTGTGAAATCTGGATTCCTTTGCCAAGGCAATTGCACCAGTATTGTCACAAAAGATTTTCATTGGACCCGATGCACTAGGTATGACACCTAGATCGGATATGAACTCCTTAGTCCAGACTCCTTCGTTTGCTGCTTCTGAAGTAGCTATATACTCCGCTTCACATGTAGATCCCGCCACGACGCTTTGTTTAGAACTGCACCAACTAACAGCTCCACCGTTTAATGTAAACACATATCCGGTTTGCGATTTAGAATCGTCCGGATCAGTGTCAAATCTTGCATCAACGTAACCATTTACGATGAGCTCTTTGTCACCTCCGTATACGAGAAACATATCCTTAGTCCTTTTCAGGTACTTCAGGATGTACTTGACCGCTATCCAGTGATCCACTCCTGGATTACTTTGGTACCTCCCTGCTAGACTTATAGCAAGGCACACATCAGGTCTGGTACACAGCATTGCATACATGATAGAGCCTATGGCTGAAGCATAGGGAACATCTTTCATTTTTTCTCGATCTTCTGCAGTGGTCGGTCATTGAGTCTTACTCAACTTCACACCTTGTAACACAGGCAAGAATCCTTTCTTTGCCTGATCCATTTTGAACTTCTTCAAAACTTTGTCAAGGTATGTGCTTTGTGAAAGTCCAATTAAGCGTCTTGATCTATCTCTATAGATCTTAATGCCCAATATGTAAGCAGCTTTACCGAGGTCTTTGATTGAAAAACTCTTATTCAAGTATCCCTTTATGCTATCCAGAAATTCTATATCATTTCCAATTAGTAATATGTCATCCACAGATAATATCAGAAATGCTACAGAGCTCCCACTCACTTTCTTGTAAATACAGGCTTCTCCAAAAGTCTGTATAAAACCAAATGCTTTGATCACACTATCAAAGCGTTTATTCCAACTCCGAGAGGCTTGCACCAGTCCATAAATGGATCGCTGGAGCTTGCACACTTTGTTAGCTCCCTTTGGATCGACAAAACCTTCCGGCTGCATCATGTCCAACTCTTCTTCCAGAAATCCATTCAGGAATGCAGTTTGGACATCCATCTGCCAAATTTCATAATCATAAAATGCGGCAATTGCTAACATGATTCAGACAGACTTAAGCATTGCTATCTCATCGTAGTCAATCCCTTGAACTTGTCAAAAACCTTTTGCAACAAGTCGAGCTTTGTAGACACTAACATTACCGTCAGCGTCAGTCTTCTTCTTGAAGATCCATTTATTCTCAATTGCTTGCCGATCATTGGGCAATTCAACCAAAGTTCATACTTTGTTCTCATACATGGATCCCATCTCATATTTCATGGCTTCAAGCCATTTTGCGGAATCTGGGCTCACCATCGCTTCTTCATAGTTCGTAGGTTCACCATGATCTAGTAGCATGACTTCCAGAATAGGATTACCATACCACTCTGGTGCGGATCTTACTCTGGTTGATCTACGAGGTTCAGTAGTGACTTGTTCTGAAGTTTCATGATCATTATCATTAGCTTCCTCACTAATTGGTGTAGGTGTCACAAAAACCGGTTTCTGCGATGTACTACTTTCCAATAAGGGAGCAGGTACAGTTACCACATCAAGTTCTACTTTCATCCCACTCACTTCTTTCGAGAGAAACTCCTTCTCTAGAAAGGATCCATTCTTAGCAACAAATGTCTTGCCTTCGGACCTGTGATAGAAGGTGTACCCAACAGTCTCCTTTGGGTATCCTATGAAGACACATTTCTCCGATTTGGGTTCGAGCTTATCAGGTTGGAATTTTTTCACATAAGCATCGCAGCCCCAAACTTTCAGAAACGACAACTTTGGTTTCTTGCTAAACCATAGTTCATAAGGCATCGTCTCAACGGATTTTTATGGTGCCCTATTTAACGTGAATGTGGCCATCTCTCAAGCATAACCCCAAAACGATAGCGGTAAATCTGTAAGAGACATCATAGATCGCACCATATCAAGTAAAGTACGATTACGACGTTCGGACACACCATTACGCTATGGTGTTCTGGGTGGCGTGAGTTGCGAAACTATTCTGCATTGTTTCAAATGTAGACCAAACTCGTAACTCAAATATTCTCCTCCACGATCAGATCGTAGAAACTTTATTTTCTTGTTACGATGATTTTCAACTTCACTCTGAAATTCTTTGAACTTTTCAAATGTTTCATACTTATGTTTCATTAAGTAGATATACCCATATCTGCTTAAATCATTTGTGAAAGTGAGAAAATAACGATATCCGGCACGAGCTTCAACATTCATTGGACAACATACATCTGTATGTATGATTTCCAACAAATCTATTGCTCTCTCCATAGTAGCAGAGAATGGTGTTTTAGTCATCTTGCCCATGAGGCACGGTTCTCAAGTACCAAGTGATTCATAATCAAGTGGTTCCAGAAGTCCATCAGTATGGAGTTTCTTCATGCGCTTTACACCGATATGACCTAAACGGCAGTGCCACAAATAAGTTGCACTATCATTATCAACTCTGCATTTTTTGGCTTCAACATTATGAATATGTGTATCACTACTTTCGAGATTCATCAAAAATAGACCACTCTTCAAGGGTGCATGACCATAAAAGATATTACTCATATAAATAGAACAACCATTATTCTCTGATTTAAATGAATAACTGTCTCGCATCAAACAAGATCCAGATATAATGTTCATGCTCAACGCTGCACAAAATAACAATTATTTAGGTCTAAAACTAATCCTGAAGGTAGATGTAGAGGTAGCGTGCCGACCGCGATCACATCGACTTTGGAACCATTTCCCACGCGCATCGTCACCTCGTCCTTTGCCAGTGTTCGCTTAATCCGTAGTCCCTGTTTCGAGTTGCAAATATTAGCAACAGAACCAGTATCAAATACCCAGGTGCTACTGCGAGCTCTAGTAAGGTACACATCAATAACATGTATATCACATATACCTTTGTTCACCTTGACATCCTTATCCGCCAAATGCTTGGGGCAGTTCCGCTTCCCGTGACCAGTCTGCTTGCAGTAGAAGCACTCAGTTTCAGGCTTAGGTACAGATTTGGGTTTCTTCTCCTGAGCAGCAACTTGCTTGTTGTTCTTCTTGAAGTTCCCCTTCTTCTTCCCTTTGCCCTTTTTCTTGAAACTAGTGGTCTTGTTAACCATCAACACTTGATGCTCCTTCTTGATTTCTACCTCCGCAGCTTTTAGCATTGCGAAGAGCTCGGGAATTGTCTTATCCATCCCTTGCATATTATAGTTCATCACGAAGCTCTTGTAGCTAGGTGGAAGTGATTGGGGAATTCTGTCAATGACGCAATTATCCGGAAGATTAACTCCCAGTTGAATCAAGTGATTATTATACCCAGACATTTTGAGTATATGCTCACTGATAGAACTGTTCTCCTCCATCTTGCAGCTATAGAACTTATTGGAGACTTCATATCTCTCAATTCGGGCATTTGCTTGAAATATTAACTTCAACTCCTGGAACATCTCATATGCTCTATGACGTTCAAAACGTCGTTGAAGACCCGATTCTAAACCGTAAAGCATGGCACATTGAACTATCGAGTAGTCATCAGCTTTGCTCTGCCAGACGTTCTTAACATCGTCAGTTGCATCAGCAGCAGGCCTGGCACCTAGCGGTGCTTCCAGGGCGTAACTCTTCTGTGCAGCAATGAGGATAATCCTCAAGTTACGGACCCAGTCCGTGTAATTGCTACCATCATCTTTCAACTTTGCTTTCTCAAGGACCGCATTAAAATTCAATGGAACAACAGCACGGGCCATCTATCTACAATCAAACATAAACAAGCAAGATACTATCAGGTACTAAGTTCATGATAAATTTAAGTTCAATTAATCATATTACTTAAGAACTCCCACTTAGAAAGACATCCCTCTAATCTTCTAAGTGATCACGTGATCCAAATCAACTAAACCATAACCGATCATCACGTGAAATGTAGTGGTTTTCAATGGTGAACATCACTACGCCTGATCATATCTACTATATGATTCACGCTCGACCTTTTGGTCTCAGTGTTCCGAGGCCATATCTGCATATGCTAGGCTCATCAAGTTTAACCCGAGTATTCTGCATGTGCAAAACTAGCTTGCACCCGTTGTAGATGGACGTAGAGCTTATCACAACCGATCATCACGTGGTGTCTGGGCACGACGAACTCTGGCAACGGTGCATACTCAGGGAGAACACTTTTATCTTGAAATTTAGTGAGAGATCATCTTATAATGCTACCTTCAAACAAAGCAAGATAAGATGTATAAAAGATAAATATCACATGCAATCAATATAAGTGATATGATATGGCCATCATCATCTTGTGCTTGTGATCTCCATCTCCGAAGCATTGTCATGATCACCATCGTCACCGGCGCGACACCTTGATCTCCATCATAGCATCATTGTCGTCTTGCCAAACTTATGCTTCTACGACTATCGCTACCGCTTAGTGATAAAATAAAGCATTACAAGGCGATTGTATTGCATACAATAAAGCGACAACCATATGGCTCCTGCCAGTTGCCGATAACTCGGTTAAAAAACATGATCATCTCATACAATAAAATTTAGCATCATGTCTTGACCATATCACATCACAACATGTCGTGCAAAAACAAGTTAGACGTACTCTACTTTGTTTGTTGCCAGTTTTACGTGGCTGCTACGGGCTTAAGCAAGAACCAATCTTACCTACGCATCAAAACCACAACGATAGTTTGTCAAGTTGGTGTTGTTTTAACCTTCGCAAGGATCGGGCGTAGCCACACTCGGTTCAACTAAAGTTGGAGAAACTGACACCCGCCAGCCACCTGTGTGCAAAGCACGTCGGTAGAACCAGTCTCGCGTAAGCATACGCGTAATGTCGGTCCGGGCCGCTTCATCCAACAATACCGCCGAACCAAAGTATGACATGCTGGTAAGCAGTATGACTTATATCGCCCACAACTCACTTGTGTTCTACTCGTGCATATAACATCAACACATAAAACCTAGGCTCGGATGCCACTGTTGGGGAACGTAGTAATTTCAAAAAAAATTCCTACGCACACGCAAGATCATGGTGGTGCATAGCAACGAGAGGGGAGAGTGTTGTCTACGTACCCTCGTAGACCGATAGCGGAAGCGTTATGACAACGCGGTTGATGTAGTCGTACGTCTTCACGGCCCAACCGATCAAGTACCGAAACTACGACACCTCTGAGTTCTAGCACATGTTCAGCTCGATGACGATCCCCGGACTCCGATCCAGCAAAGTGTCGGGGATGAGTTCCGTCAGCACGATGGCGTGGTGACGATCTTGATGTTCTACCATCGCAGGGCTTCACCTAAGCACCGCTACAATATTATCGAGGATTATGGTGGAGGGGGGCACCGCACACGGCTAAGAGAACGATCACAAAGATCAACTTGTGTGTCTAGAGGTGCCCCCTGCCCCCGTATATAAAGGAGCAAGGGGGAGGCCGGCCGGCCCTAGCAGGGCGCCAGGAGGAGGAGTCCTCCTCCTAGTAGGAGTAGGACTCCCCTCTTTCCTACTCCTACTAGGAGGGGGAAAGGAAGGGGGAGAGGGAGAAGGAAAGGGGGGCGCCCCCCCCCCTCTCCTAGTCCAATTCGGACCAGAGGGGGAGGGGGCACGCGGCCCACCCTGGTCGCCCCTCTCTCTCTCCACTAAGGCCCATTAGGCCCATACTTCTCCCGGGGGGGTTCCGGTAACCCTCTGGCACTCCGGTTTTCTCCGAAATCACCAGGAACACTTCCGGTGTCCGAATATAGTCGTCCAATATATCAATCTTTATGTCTCGATCATTTCGATACTCCTCGTCATGTCCGTGATCACATCCGGGACTCTGAACAACCTTCATTACATCAAAACAAATAAACTCAAAATGAAACTGTCATCGTAACGTCAAGCGCGCGGACCCTACGGGTTCGAGAACAATGTAGACATGACCGAGACACGTCTCCGGTCAATAACCAATAGCGGAACCTGGATGCTCATATTGGCTCCTACATATTCTACGAAGATCTTTATCGGTCAGACCGCATAACAACATACGTTGTTCCCTTTGTCATCGGTATGTTACTTGCCCGAGATTCGATCGTCGGTATCTTAATACCTAGTTCAATCTCGTTACCGGCAAGTCTCTTTACTCGTTCCGTAATACATCATCTCGCAACTATCTCATTAGTTGCATTGCTTGCAAGGCTTAAGTGATGTGCATTACCGAGAGGGCCCAGAGATACCTCTCCGACAATCGGAGTGACAAATCCTAATCTCGAAACACGCCAACCCAACATGTACCTTTGGAGACACCTGTAGAGTACCTTTATAATCACCCAGTTACGTTGTGACGTTTGGTAGCACACAAAGTGTTCCTCCGGCAAACGGGAGTTGCATAATCTCATAGTCATAGGAACATGTATAAGTCATGAAGAAAGCAATAGCAGCATACTAAACGATCGGGTGCTAAGCTAATGGAATGGGTCATGTCAATCACATCATTCTCCTAATGTTGTGAACCCGTTAATCAAATGACAACACATGTCTATGGTTAGGAAACATAACCATCTTCGATTAACGAGCTAGTCAAGTAGAGGCATACTAGTGACGTTTAGTTTTGTCTATGTATTCACACAAGTATTATGTTTCCGGTTAATACAATTCTAGCATGAATAATAAACATTTATCATGATATAAGGAAATAAATAATAATTTTGTTATTGCCTGTAGGGCATATTTCCTTCAGCCGGAGCCTCGCCGGAGGTATACGCCGCCGTCGTCGTTGTTCGGTTTTATTTTAAAACCAAATCAGTTTTTTTAGAAAACCCTAGTTTTCTTTTTTTTTTAGAATAGATTTGTTTTATTTTTTCAGTTATTTATTTAGCGGATGTTCGTCCGTACGTTCATTTTAATGAACGGTGTTCACTCATTAGCCGCAGACAGCGAACATTCGTTCGTTAGCATGTTCGTCAGTTTTTCTTTTTCTCGGATTTTTTTGCGATTATTTTTTATCGCGATTTTTTATCCGATTTTCGTTTTAGTATAACTTTTCGCTCGTTTATCAGAATTAGGCGATTCAAGCGCCTAGAGTTTCGTTTCGAAACTCTCTTTCTGTTTAATCAACTTAAAGATGATTTTGCTACTATAAAATTTGACTTTAGTTCAGATTAGTAAACGAAACTTGTTTCTTTCGCCGTTTGAGTTTTGCTGCTTCATATGATTTGATTCTTTTTGCAAACCGGAGTTCTTAAGTTGAACTTTCTGGTTAGATCTCTTATTTGAGTTTTACCCGTGCCCTTGCTTGATTGCTTATTGTATGCTTGTTTGTTTGCGATAGAGTACCCGGAGTGCAAAGCGTGCTACTATGAGTCTCCAGGTTTCGCGGATCATCAGCAAGGCAAGTATCACTTTGATCATACCTCCTTACTACCCAGTTTTATTGCATTAGATCAAGCCTCAAACAATTCCATGGTTAGGATCTGAGTTAAATTGTGGGTTTGGGAAGTAGATGAGATAGTACCTATTCACCTGTTTATTATCAAACCTTGGGAGTTACTTCTACGTTGCTTATATTGCTATGCTATGCTCGTAGACGTGGTTTGGGTTTTTAGAGTTTTCATGACATATGTGAGCATTGTTACATAATGGTTAACTTAAGGTGGCAACTTTAATACACATCTGGGTGGATTGAGGCACCTGGGGAATTCCAGTGATTGCCTATATTTTTGGAAATCTCGGGGTACCGTGTGATTCTCCTATGGACTGCCACCCAGGCTCAAAGGGATCATAAGATTATTCATGCTAGAAACGTCCGTGTGCAGCCACATGCCATTATGGGCTCTGGCATAGTTGAGTAAGTTGTGGGAAACCTTTCCATGATGGGCTAGCAGATGTAGGGGATTGTAGGTGTACCGGCCTATCTATCGATTAAGGGGGCCTCTTCGGAAAGACTGTGTCTCGGTCATCTGTTTCTCAAACATTTTGTAGTGCGAGAAATCCAACGGAGGAGATCGAGTCTTGTGGGGAAAAGTGCACAAACCTCTGAAGAGTGTACAATCTAATCATGGTTAGCCGTGTCCCCGGTTATGGACGTTTTGAGTATCTAGTACTTGGATTATCATGTGGATCTCATCACTCTTAATAATAAAACTTGATTGGGTTATTAATTACTTTTAATTGGGATTGTGATGGGGTTTACCATTCTCAATGTTTAATAACCACCATGATAGTTAAATAAAATATATTCCTTTGCAGTAGGGAAAAATTGGCTTTTTGCAAAACATATTAACCATACAGCCTCCACCAGCCATATATGCATGTAGTGATAGCATTATTCCATTCATTACTCTTTTGTGTTACCTTGCCAGCACATTCCATGTGCTGACCCATTTTCGGGCTGCAACGTATCATGTTGCAGACTTTTCAGACGACGAGTAAGGAGCCTTAGGTCGTGATCTTTCACTCAGTGATGCCGTTGGAGTTGATGGACTCACTTTATCTTCCAAGCCTTCCATTGTTATCATATTAGATGGCCTTGAGCCATATTTATTGTAATAAGTTCTCTTTTGAGACATTCGATGTAATAAGTGTGTGATTGCTACTCTGTTATAAATCCTTCAAGTACTGTGTGTGTCAGCATTACCGATCCAGGGATGACACTTATGCACAGAGATCAAACTATTTGAGGTCTGGTCGCTACATTATCCACCAAGTATTTGGGGTAGTTCTGCTTCCAGTGACCATTCCCTTTGCAATAGAAGCACTCAGTTTCAGGTTTAGGTCTAGCTTTGGGTTTCTTCATGGGAGTGGCAACTTTCTTGCCATTCTTTCTTGAAGTTCCCTTTCTTTTCCTTTTACCCTTTTCTTGAAACTAGTGGTCTTGTTAACCATCAACACTTGATGCTCTTTCTTGATTTCTACCTTTGCCGGTTTTAGCATCGCAAAGAGCTTGGGAATCATTTTCGTCATCCCTTGCATATTATAGTTCATCACGAAGTTCCAGTAACTTGGTGATAGTGACTAGAGAATTCTATCAATCATTATCTTATACGGAAGATTAACTCCCACTTGATTCAAGCGATTGTAGTACTCTGAATATTCTGAGCATATGCTCACTGGTTGAGCTATTATCCTCCATCTTGTAGGCAAAGTACTTGTCAGAGGTCTCATACCTCTCGACTCGGGCATGAGTCTGAAATACCAATTTCAGCTCTTGAAACATCTTATATGCTTCGTGGCGTTCAAAACGTTTTTGAAGTCCCGGTTCTAAGCCGTAAAGCATGGTGCACTAAACTATCAAGTAGTCATCATACCGAGCTTGCCAAATGTTCATAACGTCTGCATCTACTCCTGCAATAGGTCCATCACCTAGCGGTGCATCAAGGACATAATTCTTCTGTGCAGCAATGAAGATAATCCTCAGATCACGGACCCAGACTGCATCATTGCTACTATCATCTTTCAACTTATTTTTCTCTAGGAACATACCAAAAAATAAACGGGGAGCTACATCGCAAGTTATTGATCTACAACATAGATATGCAACTACTATCAGGACTAAGTTCATGATAAATTTAAGTTCAATTAATCATATTACTTAAGAACTCCCACTTAGATAGACATCCCTCTAGTCATCTAAATGATCACGTGATCCATATCAACTAAACCATGTCTGATCATCGCGTGAGATGGAGTAGTTTTCAATGGTGAACATCTCTATGTTGACCATATCTACTATATGATTCACGTTCGACCTTTCGGTCTCAGTGTTCCGAGGCTATATCTGCATATGCTAGGCTCATCAAGTTTAACATGACTATTCTGCACGTGCAAAACTGGCTTGCATCCATCGTATGTGAACGTAGAGCTTAACACACCTGATCAGCACGACAAACTGTAGCAACGGTGCATACTCAGGGAGAACACTTATACCTTGAAATTTAGTGAGGGATCATCTTGTAATGCTACCGTTGTACTAAGCAAAATAAGATGCATAAAAGATAAACATCACATGCAATCAAAATATGTGACATGATATGGCCATCATCATCTTGTGCCTTTGATCTCCATCTCCAAAGCACCGTCATGATCTCCACCGTCACCGGCTTGACACCATGATCTCCATTGTAGCGTTGTTGTCGTCACGCCAACTACTGCTTCTACGACTATCGCTACCGCATAGTGATAAAGTAAAGCAATTACATGGCGATTGCATTTCATACAATAAAGCGACAACCATAAGGCTCCTGCCAGTTGCCAATAACTTTTAAAAACATGATCATCTCATACAATAACTTATATCACATCATGTCTTGACCATATCACATCACAACATGCCCTGCAAAAACAAGTTAGATGTTCTCTACTTTGTTGTTGCAAGTTTTGCGTGGCTTCTACGGGCTTCTAGCAAGAACCGTTCTTACCTATGCATGAAAACCACAACGATTTTTCGTCAGGTGTGTTGTTTTAACCTTCAACAAGGACCGACCGTAGTCAAATTCAATTCAACTAAAGTTGGACAAACAGACACCCGCCAGCCACCTGTGTGCTAAAGCATGTCGGGAGAACCGGTCTCATGAACGTGGTCATGTAATGTTGGTCCGGGCCGCTTCATCCAACAATACCACCGAATAAAAATAATACGTTGGTGGTAAGCAGTATGACTATTATCGCTCAGAACTCTTTGTATTCCACTCATGCATATCATCTACGCATAGACCTGGCTCGAATGCCACTGTTGGGAAACACAGTAATTAAAAAAACTATGATCACGCAAGATCTATCTAGGAGATGCATACCAACGAGAGGGAGAGTGTGTCCACGTAACCTCATAGATTGAAAGCAGAAGCGTTATGTAACGCGGTTGATGTAGTCGAACGTCTCCACGATCCAACCGATCCAAGTACCGAACATACGGCACCTCCGTGTTCAGCACACGTTCAGCACGATGACGTCCCTCGGGCTCTTGATCCAGTAGATGGTCGAGGGAGAGTTCCGTCAGCACGACAGTGTGACGACGGTGTTGGTGATGTGATCCGCGCAAGGCTTCGCCTAAGCACTACGACAATATGACCGGGGTGGTAAACTGTGGAGGAGGGCACCGCACACAGCTAAGGAATAACTGTTGTGCCTTTGGGGTGCCCCCCTGCCCACATATATAAAGGAGGGGAGGAGGAGGTGGCCGGCCCAAAGGGGGCGCGCCAAGGGGGGAGTCCTACTTGGACTGCCAGTCCAAGTAGGATTCGCCTCCCCCCCCCCCTTCCTTCCAATGGAGCACTACTAGAAAAAGGGCTATAGATAGGATGGACACTAATGGCGCACTGTACATGTGGTGCGCCATTAGTAAATACTAATGGTGCACCATGTGCCGGTGCGCCATTAGTGTGCAAATACTAATGGCGCACCACATCCCACGGTGCGCCATTAGTAAAAAAAATTTAATTTTTTCAAACCTACTAATGGCGCACCGTGAGAGTGGTGCGCCATTACTAACTTGACATAGTAATGGCGCACCACACCTACCGTGCGCCATTAGTAGTTTTGAAAAAAATATTTAAAAAAATAAAAAAAAAATGTTAGTAATGGCGCACCGTGAGAGTAGTGCGCCATTACTAACTTGACATAGTAATGGCGCACCACACCCATAGGTGCGCCATTACTAAGTTTTTTTAAAAAAATCAATTTTTTTCTTTTTTCTTTTCAAAACTAGTAATGGCGCACCGTGGGTGTGGTGCGCCATTACTAGCTTAACTAGAAATGGCGCACCACCCCACGGTGCGCCATTACTAACTTGGCCCAAAAGTTCCCGAATGCACCCCCCCCCCCCCCCCGTGGACCGCCTTTTCAGTTTTAAAAAAAGTAAAAGAAAATGATAAAAATGTCAAAAAAATAAAAGAAAATAAGTTTCCCATGTGAAATGTGGTCTAGTTGTTGGGAAAATTTACAAATATGAATTTTGACTTTATTTGCAAAATCTCTCTGAAAATTTGTAAAATGGCCATAACTTTTGCATACGAACTCGGATTAAAAAGTTTTTTATATGAAAAATCATCTACTCGAAAAGTTACATCCAAATCCCCAAAAACCTAACAGAAAAAAGTTACGGGGCTTTCAAGATCTAGAGGCAAAAAAATTCAAAAAAAATTGGTTTTGAATTTTTTTTGAATTTCTTTTCTAAAAATGATACGTAATATGACCGGGAAGTTTGAAATATTTTTCAAAAATTTCATCATAGTCATGAACATGAACAAAGTCCTAGACATCAACAAGGTATAATAGGATTGATATGCTAGATATATCAACAAGTGCCTGTGAAGTGAGCTGTTGCTGGGGTTGGATAGAACTCTGGAGTTAAGCGTGCTTGGGCTGGAGTAGTGTGAGGATGGGTGACCTTTTGGGAAGTTTGACCACGGAGTGCAATTTGACCTGAGATTAAGCATAATGACACGAGATTAAGCCATAGTGACCTGAGATTAAGAAAATAACGAAAAAAAATAAAAAAATTGAAAACAAAATGTTACTAATGGCGCGCTTCTATGTGATGCGCCATTAGTATACCAGATACTAATGGCGCACCGTGGGCTATACTAGTGGCGCACTGCATGGTGCGCCATTAGTATACCAGATACTAATGGCGCACCGGTGGTGCGCCATTAGTAAAAAATACTAGTGGCATGCTACTAATGGCGCACCGGTACTGCGCCATTAGTAGGCAAAACCAGTGCGCCATTACTAGGCCTTTTTCTAGTAGTGGAGAGGGGAAAGCGGAAAGGGGGCCGCGCCCCCTACCCCTTGTCCAATTCGGTTTGGGCTTGGGGGCGCCACCTCCTGTGGCAGCATCCCTCTCTCCACTATGGCCCAATAGGCCCATTAACTTTCCCGGGGGGTTCCGGTAATCTCGCGGTACTCCGAAAAATGCTCGATCTTATTCGGAACCATTCTGGTGTCCGTATAGAACCTTCCAATATATCAATATTTACCTCTCGACCATTTCGAGACTCCTCGTCATGTTCGTGATCTCATCCGAGACTCCAAACAATATTCGGTCACCAAAACACATAACTCATAATACAAATAGCCATCGAACGTTAAGCGTGCGGACCCTACGGGTTCGAGAACTATGTAGACATGACCAAGACAGATCTCCGGTCAATAACCAATAGCGAAACCTGGATGCTCATATTGGTTCCTACATATTCTACGAAGATCTTTATCGCTCAAACCACAATGACAACATACTTCATTCCCTTTTGTCATCGGTATGTTACTTGCCCGAGATTCGATCGTCGGTATCATCATACCTACTTCAATCTCGTTACCAGCAAGTCTCTTTACTCGTCCTGTAATGCATCATCCCGCAACTAACTCATTAGTCACATTGCTTGCAAGGCTTATCATGATGTGCATTACCGAGAGGGCCCAGAGATACCTCTCCGATACTCGGAGTGACAAATCCTACTCTCGATCTATGCCAACCCAACAAACACCTTAGGAGACACCTGTAGAGCATCTTTATAATCACCCAGTTATGTTGTGACGTTTGATACCACACAAGGTGTTCCTCCGATATTCGGGAGTTGCATAATCTCATAGTGAAAGGAATATGTATAAGTCATGAAGAAAGCAATAGCAATAAAACTGAAGGATCAACATGCTAAGCTAACGGATGGGTCTTGTCCATCACATCATTCTCTAATGATATGATCCCATTCATCAAATGACAACACATGTGTATGGTTAGGAAACTTAACCATCTTTAATTAACGAGCTAGTCAAGTAGAGGCATACTAGGGACACTCTATTTTGTCTACGTATTCACACATGTACTAATTTATCGGTTAATACAATTCTAGTATCAATAATAAACATTTATCATGATATAAGGAAATATAAATAACAACTTTGATATTGCCTCTAGGGCATAATTCCTTCATGAACATGGTGCTTTATGCCACATATTATGATCCAATGATGTGTTGCCATCCTATGATGTTTTGAGTAGATTTCTTTTGTCCTTTGGGTTGATTGATGATATAGATTGGTTTGAGTTGTATGTTTTATTTTGGTGATGTCATATGGTGCCTTCCATGGCGTGCACACGTGAAGGGTTCCCGCTATAGGGTGTTGCGATACGTTCATGATTCGCTTATAGTGGGTTGCTAGAGTGACAGAAGCTTAAACCCGAGTAAGAGGGTTGTTGCATATGGGATAAAGGGGACATGATACTTTAATGCTATGGTAGGGTTTTACCTTAATGATCTTTAGTAGTTGTGGATGCTTGCTAGAGTTCCAATCATAAGTGCTTATGATCCAAGAAGATAAAGTATGTTAGCTTATGCCTCTCTCTCGTATGAAATTGCAATAAGGACTACCGATCTTGTTAACAATTGCCTAGGATAATTCCGCACACCGATCCATCAGTATTCCACACTCGCTATTTATAATACATAGTGACATATTCTAACTTTATGATAACAGCACCTACTTTTATATTCTAGTTCTCCGATATCATGCAAAGTTATCCTCTTCATACCCACAACATAGTTTCATTTCTCATTTCTAGATGGAAGCAAACGTTCGGTGTAGGTAGAGTCGTATCAGTGGCTGTTGCGGCTTGAAGCTACGTCGGTATTTTCCCAAAGAGGAAGGGATGATGCAGCACTGCGGCAGTAGGTATTTCCCTCGGATGTGAACCCAAGGTTATCGAACCAGTAGGAGAACCAAGCAACACAACGTAAACAACACCTGCACACAAATAACAACTTCTCGCAACCCGACATGTAAAAGGGGTTGTCAATCCCTTTCGGGTAGCGGCGCCCCAAGATGGGCAAACGGACGTGAATAAAATTGTAGTAGATTTATAGATCAAATGCCAAATAAAATAAATAAGAATAAATTGCAGCAATGTATTTTTGTATTTTTGGTTTAATAGATCTGGAAATAAAAGCAAAGAAAAATAGATCACAAAGGCAAATAATATGAGAAAGAGACCCCGGGGCTGTATGTTTCACTAGTGGCTTCTCTCGAGAAAGATAGCAAACGGTGGGTGAACAAATTACTGTTGGGCAATTGCTAAAACTTCAAATAATCATGAGGATATCCAGGCAATGATCATTACATAGGCATCACGTCCAAGATTAGTAGACCGACTCCTGCCTGCTTCTACTACTATTACTCCACACATCGACCGCTATCCAGCATGCATCTAGTGTACTAAGTTCAGGGAGAAACGGAGTAATGTAATAAGAACGATGGCATGATGTAGACAATATCTATCTGTGTAGAGATAGACCTCATCGTTTTATCCATAGTAGCGACGGTACATATGTGTGGGTTCCCTTTCTGTCACTTGGATCAAGCACCGTAAGATCGAACCCACTCAAAAGCACCTCTTCCCATTGCAAGATAAATACATCAAGTTGGCCAAACAAAACCCAAATATCGGAGAAGAAATACGAGGATATAAGCAATCATGCTTAAAAGAGATGAAATAAAATTAAATACTTTCACGGATATAAAAAGATAGATCTGATCACAAACTCATAGTTCATCAATCCCTACAAACACACCGCAAAAAGAGTTACATCATATGGATCTCCAAGAGACCATTGTATTGAGAATTCAGCGAGAGAGAGGAATCCATCTAGCTATTAACTACGGAGCCGAAGGTCTACGAAGAACTACTCACGCATCATCGGAGAGGCACCAATGGAGGTGGTGAACCCCATCACAGATGGTGTCTAGATTGGATCTGGTGGTTCTGGACTCTGCGACGGCTGGAATTGATTTTCGTCGACTCCCTTAGGGTTTCTGGAATATTGGGGTATTTATAGAGCAAAGAGGCGGTCCGGGGGCGCCCAAGGTGGGCACAACCCACCAGGGCGTGCCTGGGCCTCCTGGAGCGCCCTGGTGGGTTGTTTTCTCCTAGGAGCACCCCCCAGGCGCCAGCTAGGGCCCATTAGGTGTCTTCTGGTCCAAAGAAACTATTCGTAATTAAAGTTTCGTTGCATTTGGACTCAGTTTGGTATTGATTTCCTACGATGTAAAAAACATGCAGAAAACAGCAACTAGCACTTGGCACTATGTCAACAGTTTAGTACCAAAAAATGATATAAAATGGCTATAAAATGATTATAAAACATTCGAGATTGATAATATAACAGCATTGAACAATAAAAAATTATAGATACGTTGGAGACGTATCAGCATCACCAAGCTTAACTCCTACTCGTCCTCGAGTAGGTAAGTGATAAAACTAGAATTTTTGATGTGGAATGCTTCCTATCATGTCATATCATATTTCTCTTCTTTATAGCATGGAAATTTGGACTTTTATATTGTTCAAAGCAATAGTCTAGTTTTGACATGATAACTTAAATACTCAAGCATATCAACAAGCAACCATGTATTTCAAAATATCAATGCTAAAATATGCTATCCCTAGCCCATCATGCTCAATCATTGATCCATTCATGAAACACACTCCTATATTAGCTACACCCAATACTCTAGTACGATCATATTGCCTCCTATTTGGTGCTTTTATAAGAGAAGATGGAGACTCAAATTCAAAAATAAAAATTGCATAAAGTAAAAGAAAGGCCCTTCGTAGAGGGAAGTAGAGATTTGTAGAGGTGCCAGAGCTCAAAATTAGAGATAAAAACATTTTGGGAGGTGTATCCTTACCACCAACGAAAATGACTCCGAACACTTTCCATGCTAGATATATCATAGTCGGTTCCCAAACAAAAAATAAAGTTTATTCCTTCTTCAACCATACTTTCACTTTCCATGGCCAACCTTATCCACGGGTGCCTTCCATACCAACACTTTCCATGGAATTTATTATTTGACAACATAAAGTAAATTCATTTTTCATTTCGGGACTGGGCATCCCTAATACCTTTGCCTTACTCTCATGCAATGACAAGTGAATAAACACTCATCATGAGAATAACACATCTAGCATGGAAAATATTAGCCACCCCTCACCGCTCCACGAGCGAAACGAACACACAAAAGAGAAGTTTATTTCAAAAAATTAGAGATGGCACATACAAATTTGCTTAGAACGGCAAAAGAATACCGCATATAGGTAGATATAGTGGACTCATGTGGCAAGACTGGTTTAAAGGATTTTGGATGCACAAGTAGATTTCATACTTGGTGCAAAATGAAGGCTAGCAAAAGATTGAGAAGCGACCAACCAAGAAATGAATAATCTCATAAGTGAGCATTAAGCATAATTAACACCGAATAATGCACCACAAGTAGGATATAATTTCATTGCATAATTATTGACTTTCGTACTTGCATAGGGAATCATAAACCTTAACACCAATATTCATACTAAAGCATAATTACTCATCAACATAACTCACATATCACATCATCATATCTCAAAACTATTACTAAGAATCAAGTTTATTTTGTCCAATGATCTTCATGAAAGTTTTTCTTATATCCTTCTTGCATATCTATCACTTTGGAATAATTTTCATATGTTGCTTTTGATAAGCTCAAACAAATATAAGTGAAGATCATGAGCATAATATTTCTTTCTTTCTCTCAAATTAATTTAAGTGAAGTAAGAGAGAATTTCTTGAAAATTTTACTAACTCTCAAGTAAATCTAAGTGAAGCAAGAGAGTATTTCTTGAAAAATACTAAAGCACACCGTGCTCAAAAAGATACAAGTGAAGCACTAGAGCAAGTCCATAGCTCATAAAAAATTTAAGTGAAGCATAGGGAGCAATTCTAACAAGTCATGACATAATTTTAGCTCTCTCAAATAGGTGTGTCCAGCAAGGAATCAAGACATAAAACACAAAATAAAACAAGCAGAGACTCATATCATACAAGACGCTCCAAGCAAAACACATAGTATGTGACGAATAAAAATATAGCTTTGAATAAAATACCGATGGTCGTTAGAAGAAAGAGGGGATGCCACTTGGGGCATCCCCAAGCTTAGTTGCTTGCTCTCTTTTGGATAATAGCTTGGGATGCTAGGGCATCCCCAAGCATAGGCTTTTCTTACTCCTTATTCCTTCATCCATCATAAGATAACCCAAAACTTGAAAACTTCAACCACACAAAACTCAACAAAACCTTCGTGAGATCCGTTAGTAAAAGAAATAAAATCACTACTATAAGTACTGTACCAAACCAATTCATATTTTGTTTTTGCATTATATCTACTGCATTCCAACTTTTATATGGCAAAAACTCATCAAAGAAAACCATAGAGGCATCAAAACAAGCACACAACACAAAGAAAACAGAATCTGTCAAAAGAGATCAGTCTCTAGCAATCTGACTATTTTGAAAACTTCTGTAACTCCAAAAATTCTGAAAAGTCAGGACGACCTCAGTAATTTGTATATTAATCTACTTAAAAAAGAATTGGCATTTTAGCACGCTCTAGTAAAAAAATGAGAATTATTTTCGTGAGAGCAAAATTTTCTGTTTTTTAGCAAGATCAAACAATTATCACCCAAGAAGATCCTAAAGGATTTACCTGGCACAAACACTAATTAAAACACAAAAAACACAATCATAACAGTAGCACAAATGTGCTAACACTCAAGAACAGAAAGCAAAAAGCAAAAATAAATTTTATTCATTGGGTCGCCTCCCAACAAGCACTATCGTTTTATGCCCATAGCTAGGCATAAGATTTCGACGATGCTCACACGACAGACAATAATTGAAACACAAAGAGAGCAACATGAAACATGTGACAAACACATTTAAGTCTAACATACTTACTATGCATAGGAATTTTATAAGCAAACAAATTATGAAGACAAGAAATATCAAGCATATGCAAGGAAGAAGAAAGAGACAATAGCAATCTCAACATAACAAGAGGTAAATTAGTAACATGAAAATTTCTAAAACCATATTTTCCCTTCTCATAATAATTACATGTAGGATCATAATCAAATTCAACAATATAGCTATCAAATTAAATTTTCTTTTTATGATCCACATGCATGCAAAGTTGACACTCTTCCAAAATAGTGGGATCATCAAATAAAGTCGTGACCTCTCCAAGCCCACTTTTATCAAAAATTTCATAAGTTTGATCATTCTCCAAAGTAGTGGGACCATTATTACCTAGAATTGACACTCTTCCAAACCCACTTTCAATATTATCGCCAACATATTCATCATGAGGCTTATATAAATTTTCAAGATCATAAGAAGAATCACACTAATCATGATCATTGCAACAAGTAGTGAACATATCAAAATTAGCATCCTCAAGTTTGGGGTTTTGCATATTATTATCACAATTGACATTAATAGAATTTGTAGTAAAATCATTGCAATCATGATTTTCATTCAAGGAGCTGTCATGAATCACTTCATAAATTTATTCATCAAAAAAATTAGATTCATGGATCTCAAGCAAAACTTCATAAAGATAATCTAGTGCACTCAAT
Source organism: Aegilops umbellulata (assembly GCA_032464435.1). Taxonomy (NCBI): domain Eukaryota; kingdom Viridiplantae; phylum Streptophyta; class Magnoliopsida; order Poales; family Poaceae; genus Aegilops; species Aegilops umbellulata. The sequence goes on from CP136060.1 coordinate 298,156,106, forward strand.
TCACTAGCAATTGGTTCATCATAACTGGATCTTTTGAAAAGATTAGCAAGTGGAGGAGGATCCATAACAATAAATTTTTATCAAGAGAAGATGCAAGCAAATAGAAGGCACATGGCAACACAAGCAAACATGAGATCTGACGAGAAAAAGGCAAACAAAAAAGAGGGCGAATAAAACGGCAAATTTTTGTGAAGTGGGGGAGAAGAAAACAAGAGGAAAATGGCAAATGGTGTAAATTGCGAGGAGATGAGATTTGTGATTAGGAACCTCGTATATGTTGAAGATCCTCCCCGGCAACGGCGCTAGAAATTCCTTTTGATGCGGCTTGAAGCTACGTCGGTATTTCCCCAAAGAGGAAGGGATGATGCAGCACAGCGGCGGTAGGTATTTCCCTCAGATGTGAAACCAAGGTTATCGAACCAGTAGGAGAACCAAGCAACACAACGTAAACAACACCTACACACAAATAACAACTTCTCGCAACCCGGCGTGTAAAAGGGGTTGTCAATCCCTTTCGGGTAGTGGCGCCCCAAGATGGGCAAACGACTTGAATAAAATTGTAGTAGATTGATAGATCGAACGCCAAATAAAATAAATAAGAATAAATTGTGGCAAGGTATTTTTGTATTTTTGGTTTAATAGATCTGAAAATAAAAGCAAAGAAAAATAGATCGCAAAGGCAAATAATATGAGAAAGAGACCCGAGGGTCGTAGGTTTCATTAGTGGCTTCTCTCGAGAAAGATAGCAAACGATGGGTGAACAAATTACTGTTGGCAATTGATAAAACTTCAAATAATCATGACGATATCTAGGCAATGATCGTTACATAGGCATCACGTCCAAGATTAGTAGACCGACTCCTGCCTGCATCTACTCCTATTACTCCGCACATCGACCGCTATCCAGCATGCATCTACTGTATTAAGTTCATGGAGAAACGGAGTTGACAAGATCTATCTATGTAGAGATAGACCCCATCGTTCTATCCTTAGTAGCAACGATACATACGTGTTGGTTCCCTTTCTGTCACTGGGATCAAGCACCGTAAGATCGAAACCACTACAAAGCACCTCCTCCCATTGCAAGATAAATAGATCAAGTTGGCCAAACAAAACCCAAATATTGGAGAAGAAATACGAGGCTATAAGCAATCCTGCATAAAAGAGATCAAATAAACTCAAATACTTTCATGGATATAAAAAGATAGATCTGGTCATAAACTCAAAGTTCATCGACCCCAACAAACACACCGCAAAAAGAGTTACATCATATGGATCTGCAAGAGACCATTGTATTGAGAATTCAACAAGAGAGAGGAAGCCATCTAGCTACTAACTATGGACCCGAAGGTCCACAAAGAACTACTCACGCATCATCGGAGAGGCACCAATGGAGGTGGTAAACCCCATCCGAGATGGTGTCTAGATTGGATCTGGTGGTTCTGGACTCTGCAGTGGCTGGAATTGATTTTTGTCGACTCCCTTAGGGTTTCTGGAATATTGGGGTATTTATAGAGCAAAGAGGCGGTCCATGGGCACCCGAGGTGGCACAACCCACCAGGGCGTGCCTGGGCCTCCTGGCGCGCCTTTGTGGGTTGTTCTCTCCTCGGAGCACCCCCCCCCCCAGGCGCAGCCAGGGCCCATTGGTTGTCTTTTGGTCCAAAAAAATCTCCAAAAAGTTTCGCTGTGTTTGGACTCCGTTTGGTATTGATTTCCTGCGATGTAAAAAACATGCAAAAAATAGCAACTGACACTTGGCACTATGTCAATAGGTTAGTACCAATAAATGATATAAAATGATTATAAAACATCCAACATTGATAATATAACAGCATGGAACAATAAAAAATTATAGATACGTTGGAGACGTATCAGTGGCAGAAAGGACTTGTGAGAATATTGATCTTACCTTTAGCTCCTTGTGGGTTCGACACCCCATACTTATCACTTCCACCTTTGGAAATTGCTACGATGATTCCTTGCAAGTTTAATAGTAACATCTATGTCTTCTATCTTTGCGGGTGCTATGTCATTAATAATTTCTTGATATAAGGTAAAGGGAATAGCACTCACGCTAGCACCTATGTCACATAAACCATGACAACAGTGATCTCCTATTTTAACTGAGACAACATGCATGCCAACAATAGGTCTCTGTTTATCCTTTTTATCGGGTTTGTAAATTCTAGCAGCTTCTTCAGAGAAGTAAATAACATGCCCATCTATATTTTCTTCTAGGAGATCCTTAACCATAGCAACACTAGGTTCTACTTTGATTTGTTCATCAGGTTTAGGTGTTCTAATATAACTTTTGTTGACCATAGTTGAAACTTTAGCATGTTCCTTTATCCTAACAAGGAAAGGTGGTTTCTCAATATAAGTAGTAGGAACAACTGGATCAACATTATAAAGTATAGTTTCCTCTTTAGCTAGTACCGGTTCTTTAATTTCTTATTTAATAGGTGGGTGATATTTAAACCACTTATCTTTAGGGAGATCAACATGAGTAGCAAATGATTCACAAAAGGAGGCTACTATCTCAAAGTCAAGTCTATATTTAGTGCTAAACTTTTGAAAAGCATCGGTATTCATAAAAGATTTAACACAATCATACTTAAGCTTAATACCTGACTCTTAACCTTCGTCGAGTTCCCAATCTTCAGTGTTGCATTTAATTCTTTCTAAAAGATCCCACCGGAATTCAATGGTCTTCTTTGTAAAAGAACCGTCACAAGAAGTATCAAGCATGGATCGATCATTATGAGAAAGTCGAGCATAAAAATTCTGGATAATAATTTCTCTTAAGAGCTCATGATTGGGGCATGATTATAACATTGACTTAAGCCTCCCCCAAGATAGAGCGATACTTTCTCCTTCACGAGGCTAAAAATTATATATGTAATTCCGATCATGATGAAATAGATGCATGGGATAAATTTTTGGTGGAACTCCAATTTCAATCGATTCCAATTCCAAGATCCAATATCATCGCATAGCCTATACCATGCCAATGCTTTTCTCTTAAAAGATAAAGGGAAAACCTTCTTCTTAACTTCATCTCCAGGTAAACCTGCAAGCTTAAACAATCCACAATTTTGTTCCACATATATCAAGTGCATATCAGGATGTTTGGTTCCATCTCCTGCATAAGGATTAGCTAGTAGTTGTTCTATCATACCCGAAGGAATTTCATATTCAATATTTTTAGTAGGTGCTGTAGGTTGAAAGGTAGCTAATTGTGGTTCCGGTCGAAGTGAAGATACCCCGAACAAATCCCTCAAAGGATTGTTTTCCATAGTAACAAGTGACAGTAAATTTCAGCACACTATCACTACAGAAAAAAAGACACATCCGTGACATTTTGGGCCGAACGAAAAAAAATTATGTCATACTTATGAAACTTCTATGACGATAATTGTGACAAAACCCGGTATCATCAAAGATGTGGTGGGGTCCTACTTCTATGAGAAAAAATGGGCTTTTCATCCTGGGCGGGCCGGAGACGCAGCTGCATGACAATCTTTGGGTCGTCCATGACGGAAAAGGCTGTGGTAGAAGCGAGGGCGAGGAAAATATCGGGGTGTTCCCAGTTACGGTTGGTGGTCGGGGCTGAGCGATGCGCATTTCTCTCGTACACGCACGCACGTGGGTGCAAGGCGTTGGGCTCTAACTGAACCCAAGCGAGGCGTTGGGCTCTAACTGAACCCGAGTGATTGCACTGCAGGCTACACATTACTGAACCCGAGCATCGATCGATGGCTGTTAACTGAACCCGATCGAGCGATTCCTTCGCTACTGCTGCTAACTCAAGCCGATCGATGCTGCCTCTGGATGAACAGTGAGCATCCCTTGGAGGCTTTGGATGAACAGTTCCCGGTGGGGGTGGATGAACAGGACCCCGTGGTGTTGCCTCTGGATGAACAGGACCCCGATCGATCGAGCCGGTTGGGGCTGGATGAACAGGACCCCGTGGAGGGCAGGATGAATAGGACCACCCCGTGGAGGGCTGGATGAACAGTAGATGATGGAGGGCTGGATGAACAGTAGCCCGTGGAGGGGTGGTTGAACAGGAGCCCGTGGAGAGGGCTGGTTGAACAGTAGCCGGTGGAGTAGCACGCAGTGGAGGCTGGATGAACAGGAGCCCGTGGATGAACAGTCAGAGGTGGAGGCTGGAGGAGGTCGATGGTGGATGAACAGTAGCCCGTGGAGGCTGGAGGGGGTCGACGGTGGAGATGAATAGTATCCCGTGGAGTCCCGTTTTGCGGTACGCCACACCCCTCCCGATGAACAGGACCCCCGTTTCGACCGTAGCGCTCCAACACAAGTCTGTTTCCTCTGTTTTGCGGTACGCCACACCCCTCCCGATCAACAGGACCCCCGTTTCGACCGTAGGAGGTCCGTTTCCACCGTTTTGCGATACGCCAGACCCCTCCCGATAAACAGGATCCTGTTTCGACCATGGATGATCGAACACAAGGCCGTTTCCTCCGTTCTGCGGTACGCCAGGCCTCGTTTCCATCGGGTGTTCCGTCCAAGCCCTCCCGATGAACATGACGACGCATTCCGTTCCGACCCAGCCGGTTGGCTCCCCATGAACACGACGACGACGCAGTTTCTCCATTCCGACCCAGCCATGTACACGAGCCCTGGCCGTACGTATGCGCGAGTAGGCGTTCGAGACCCTGCCCGTATGTACGTATGTGGCCGTATTTTCTTTCTTGCACACTGGCCGCTGTACGTACGTGTACATGCTACGTGCGCCTCTACTACGACACGTGCGCGCCTCTACATCGACCAGTATGTACGTACACGTTCGCAACCAGAATGACAACGCTACGTACGCTTCGACCAGGTGGGTCCCGACTGTCAGGCACTTCCTTGCCTGTGAAGATGTAGCTGGTGGGTCCCAACACTCAAGGGGGCGAATCATTTTTTTTACCCGAACGCACTTCCTTGTGTGCGAAGATGTAGCTGGTGGGTCCCAGCAATCAGGGGGAAACGTTTTTTTTTGCGAAATACGGTGGCCCATCCGGTGGGTCCCCGCTGTCAGGTGGAGGAATAATTATTTTGCACGTAATAAGGAGGCACTTCCTTGCTGCGACCGTGGACCCAGCTGTCAGCCTCTCCATGTACAGTACTCTTTTGATGGAAGTCGTTCCTTGACCATGTTGACCACGCCGCGCCGAGAGCACCAGGGCGGTGGACGACAGTGAGAACTAGGAAGGGGACGACGCGGAGCCGGGGAAGACGCGACAGTGGATGCCCGCGCGGAGAGGAGTACGAGGGTTCACTGGTTCAGCTATGGTGTGAGGTTGCCGTCGCCGCAGGGCCTTGCCAGCCGTGGGAATAGTAGGGGGCGGTGAGGCCTCCGCGGCAGCACAGCCGGCCACGGGAGGCAAGAGCATGCGGCACGGCCGGCGCTTCTTTAGGCGGCTCGAGCAAGAAGACCAGAGGTTGAAGAAGCACTACAGTCATTGGATGGACATCGTATGGTTACTGGAGCTAGAATCATTCATATTGACTAAGTTGACAAATCACTCCGTCCCCGTCAACTTAGTAGTCCCACAAGTCAGCCTCCCACCAAGGTGGGTCCCAACTAGCAGGGGGAGTATTCATTTTTTTGTGCGTAATAAGGAGGCACTTTCGGTGGGTCCGAGCTGACAGCGGGGGGAACTTTTTTTCGTGAAAGACGGTGGCCCGTCCGGTGGGTCCCAGCAGTCAGGGGGGAAACGTTTTTTTTTTTGCCAAATACGATGGCCCGTCCGGTGGGTCCCTGCTGTCAGGTGGAGGAATAATTATTTTCCGCATAATAAGGAGGCACTTCCTTGCGGCTGCCGTGGACTCAGCTGTCAGCCTCTCCACGTACAGTACTCTTCCGATGGAAGTCGTTCCTTGGCCACGTTGACCACGCCGCGCTGAGAGCACCAGGGCGGTGGATGACGTCAAGCGGCGAATCCTAGGAAGGGGACGACACGGAGTCGGGGAAGACGCGGAAGTGGAAACCCACGCGGAGAGGAGTACGAGGGTTCACTGGTTCGGCTGCGGTGTGAGGCTGCCATCACCGCAGAATGATAGGGGGTGTGGGTGAGTGGAGGGATTGCCTGGCCAGCGGTGGGAGTAGTAGGGGCGGTGAGGCCTCCGCGGCAGCACAGCCGACCACAGGAGGCAGGAGCAGGCGGCACGACTGGCACTGCTTTGGGCGACTGGAGCAAAAAGACCAGAGGTTGAAGAAGCACTACGGCCGTTGGATGGACATCGTAGGTCACTGCAGCTAGAATCGTTCATATTGACTAAGTTGACAAAGCCCTTGGTACACGTCAACTTAGTAGGCCCACGGGTCAGCTTCCGAAACGGTGCGCCCCAGATGTTAGGGGGAGGAATCATTTTTTGGGCGGGTGAAGCTAGAATATCCGAGATTGAAGGAGAAGCACGGCATCCGTTGGATGGACATCCAACGGCCACTACTGCTAGAACCATGTGTTGACTATAATAAGTTGACAAAGCCTTGCATATGCGTCAACTTCTTTTTTTAGGGGACGCGTCAACTTAGTAGGCCCACAAGTGTGTGGCAGAGAACTTATAGCCCATTTGCGATTTGTAAGAATGTACAGCCCATTTTTGAATTCTAATAGAATTTACTACAGCCCATTTACAGTTTGTTAAAAGTACAACCCATTTTCTAGCTAGGATAACGATTAATAATTTCAACCAAAAGTTCAAGACAGAATTCAATAAAATTTCCCACATTTTGATGGGATCCGAAATATTTTTATCCCAAAATTTCTAGTCAGATTAAATATAAATTTGTATTACGTAAAAATCTAACGAAACATTGCGCGCGCAACAATTAAAAATTAATATTTTCAAAATCCATAAATAATATTTTATAAACTAATTTCGTGCTTGGTGCATTTTTTTATAGTTACTACCCAGTTTTTATAATTACATCCCATTTATTATTTTTTAAAGCCCATTTTCCTGTTAAGCCTAATGCATCCCTCCTAGGAAAGATTTGCAGCCCAGCGGGGCGGAGAAGAACAAGTTCACCTTGCCTGGGTATTCCTCAAAAAAACGTATACCTGGGCTAGCCATTTTCATCTTGAAAAAAATTAATATCTGGGCTAGATATTTGTCCTGGGCTAGACGGGCCATAGCCCGCCCAGTTAATACCTTCCTCTCCTCTGAACAACAATGAAAACATCGCCAAGAAAAACTCTGCAGTGCTCACGCCTCAAAAACACAAATACTGCTCGAGCTGCTTGGTCCCAGCTGTTGGCCGCACCTTGTGTAATTCTCTCATTTATATTGACTACATAGGTTGACAATGCTGCGGGACCGTGATGTCAGGAAACCAGGAGGAAGCAAAAAAATATAGTCGTACATAATAAGGAGGCACTTGCGTACGTATAGCTATGGCCCTAGTGGGTCCCTACTATCAACCAATCAAAATAAAGTCATCTCCTAAATCCTCATGTTCATTGACCATGTTAACAATGTTCTGCGCCACGACGAGCGCAACAACTCGAAGGACAACGGAGGGGGCCTCGCGGGCCCTACGGATGGTCTGATACAGCGCTCGATGCTCATTCAGGAAGCCAGGATCATCGGACACCTATGAGCACCTTCGAGAGACTGAGACGGCATGAAACGGTAAGGCCGCGCTTGGGAGCTCTGGTTTATTTCACACCTGTATTAAGATACAAGTGTAATTTACTCGTCATCGGAAACAACGCGTAAAATACAGGCGTAATGAAACCGAGGGCCTGAGGTCTGTAAGTAAAACCGGTGGGTTACGTGTGTAATTTGAGAGACCGGTGTATATTTTACTAGTCAAAATCGACCAACCAAGCGCTTCGCCCGAGTCCATCTGCTTTTATTTACAAGCGTCAGTTTTGCAAGCGGTTTTGGTTGGAAAACGACGATCCAATCACGGCCTAAGATGATGAGTTGGTCGGAAGATCATATGGTTTCACGTCTATCCTACCGAACTTGTCGTATAGGCTATGAATGAAACATAAGATGATGAACTTCTTAAGCACGGAAACAATAGAAGAGGATGATCTTCCTAACAAGCAAATCACTGGCATTAGATCGACATGCAAAACAATATGAATCATTATTCTCGGGAGGCACGGTGAACAGCTTGTGATGCCGCATTCCACAACATTCCAAGCTCAACTTTGCAACCAAACACAAGGTCTGGCATTACATAGACAATATTCAGAACAAACTCTTAAAATATCTTACATAAGTCAACATTCATGTGACTATGCATCTCAGCAGAGTAAATATTTACTTCTGAACTGAAGACAGGAATAGGAAAAAATGATCGACGTTGCTCATAGCGAAGGGCGTCCCACACAAAAATATCAAATGCATGTCTTCTGGCTAACGTCAATGAGCAAAAATTGACAAGGTTTTCCGATTCCAATATATTAAACTAATGTCAACTTTGACAAGCTTTTCCCATTCAAAATATGTAATGCCTATGATTGTGGAACGAGCAGGGTTTGTCATCAGTTTGTCATCTGATAGTCTGGTGGCTCAAGGTGATGACGAATGATTAGAGAACCATTCGATGTATTGTGCATGATGAAGTATTATTATGGAGGACACAAACCATCTGAACATTTTGTGCAGTTCCACTAAAATCAAGCTGAGCATCCCTGTGGATTTCGTATTTATATGCTGCCAGAAAACAAAGACACATCAGCACACACATGAATATTGGCCCCAGTGTCAACCCACCAATCGGTGGACTAACAAACTGAAAGTACGGTACATAGATTACCATACCCAGATGCCCCATCATTGTTGCTTAGAGTGACATTGACAGGCTTGGAGTCCTGTCCTGGATACTTGGTACTTGTTTGGGAACTTGTTTGCCCAGTGTTCCTCGGAACCACAAGTAAAGCAGCCATCTCTCTTTTTATCTTTCTTCTTACCCTTCTTAATGGCCGACGCTGGCAGCACCATTCAAACATATAGTCCGGTGGCTCAAGGTGACGACGAATGATTAGAGAACCATTCGATGTATTGTGCATGATGAAGTATTATGGAGCACACAAATACACTAGACATTTTGTGCAGTTCCACTAAAATCAAGCTGAGCATCCCTGTGGATATCGTATTTATATGCTGCAAGAAAACAAAGACACAGCAACACACACATGAATATTGGCCCTAGTGTCAACCCACCAATCGGTGGACTAACAAACTGAAAGTACAGAAAACAGATTACCATACCCAGATGCCCCATCATTGTTGCTTAGAATGACATTGAAAGATTTGGAGTCATGTCCTGGCTTCCTGTACTTGTTTGGGCACTTTTTCCCAGTGCACTCCACGTGTTGTAGAGTTTCCTATGTGCTCTCTGCAGACTAGTCATGTCATCAGCGTCTACTAATACTCTGTAAAGCTTCTCGATCATTCCTTGTGTAATGTAGCGCAAACAGTGACTGCTTCTTTCTACAAAGTGGTAAGACCAACTGGACCCACTAATGCAGCAGTTTGCCTTGGACACATTGGCTCCTTTTGTGCAGTTCAACTAAAATCAAAGTCGGAATGAAACCGAGCTTTAATTTTGATATCCCTGTAAGCAACAAAAGGTATAAGGGAAACAATTACAGGGAAATAACGGTTGATGACTTGTACTCCCAGAAGAAAAACATCTACTGATCTACCTTATCATAATGGGAAACAAAGCAGGAGAGTAGCAATTCTCAATCAGTGTGATTCATTCATATTAACTGAGACATTATCTTAACAATGCCTTGTTTCAACATGTATAAAGAACGACAAAGCAGAAAAGTATCATTCCTAAAACAATGCGACTGATTCATTTTAACAGAGACATTATCTTAACAATACCTTGGTTAAACATGTAGAAAGAACTACAAAGCAGGATAGTACCATTTGTAAAACATTGTAACTGATATATAATAACAGAGACATTATCTGAACAATACATTTCTTAAACATGTACTCCGGCCGATCCCTAACAGAAATGGTACTCCCGTCGATCCCTAAGAAGTGTTGCAGTTTTGAACTAAGATTCAGTAGTTAATTCTGAGGAAAGTCGGTACTGACCTTTCAAGACCAAGATTTGAAACAACTCATGAGGAAGACCTCAGAGAGATCTCAACACATATATGGACATTCGGTCTCATTTTGTGCAGTTCCACCAAAATTAAGCGAAGCAAAATGTCGCAATAGCAACAAGTTGAAAAGATATCCCTATTTTAACAAAGGCCAAAAAGGAATCAATTACTGTCCAATAATGGAGGATGAAACATGCGGCCACAAAAATGGTAATCCCGCCAATCCCTAACAAGTGTTGCAGTTTTGAAATAAGATTCAGTAGTTAATTCTAAGAGTGGCATTGCTTAATTTTACCAGCGGCATTAGATTAACAAAAAGCATAAACAGTTCCAGGGGAGAGTGGGTGCAACAACAACATGTCCTTCCATCTACTTATAAAGGGGGTGATGCAGAGTTTGTTGTAACAAAGCAACAAGCATAATGTCTAGGTTGGTCCCATTTTTGTTCACTACTTAATGGGAAAAGACAGCAATAGAATAGCTTCAATTCAACATTTATTTAAAACAGTACCAATACAAGTAGCACAGCATCTCAAAACACACTGCATGATCATGTGGATGAAGGAAAGTACCAACCTGTCATGACGCACACAAGATCACGTACAAATCTGCCAACATGAATAGGAAATCCAATCTCGTTTTGTGCAACTCTGAAATCAAGTAAAGTCACCGGTGTGACAATTAAGTTTGCTATAGCAACAAGTTGAATAGATATCCCTGATTTAACAGAGGCAAAAAAGGAAACAATTACTGCCAATAAAGGAGGATGAAACATGCGGCCACAAAAAGAAGCATCTACCATATCTTGATGGAAAACAAAGTATAGGACAGTAGCATTTCTAAAACGGTTGCATTGATTCATATTAACAGAGAAATTCTCTTAAAATAGTTCAGTAGTTAATTCTGAGAGTGGCATTGCTTAAAATACAATAGCTTCAATTCAACATTTATTTAAAATAGTACCAATACAAGTAGCACAACATCTCAAAACACACTGCACGATCATGTGGATGGGACATGGGACATGCCAGCACCATGTGCGTCCACACGTATAAATGGGTGATGCAGAGTATGTAGCCAAGCAGCATATCTGCGTTGGTCCCATATTTGTTCTCTTTGAAACTTTTTCCGATGTGAGGGCAGCAAATCTAGTCCTGCACAAACTACCTGACCCCCCAGTTTCTTTCCCTTTTCAACAAAGAGTTCGGTTCCTTACAGATGTGTGTATTGGGTTACCCCCTTTTTCCCTTGTCAACCAACAAAGCGGCTGGATAGCTAGTCTATACTACTTTCCCTCCCTCCTTTCCTCATTGAACCATGTCCTAGATTCATGCTCCACCCAACCGCACCCTTCTTTCCTCTTTGAACCAAGACCTAGATTCGACTACAGAATCGAAAAAGATCAGCATGCAGCTAGACCAATGGCGGTTTCAAAGAAACTTATACCTTAGGGTCATTGGGATGTGGCAAGGCGTGCGGCGGGAGGTCGGATCTGCCCACACTACATACGGCAGCGAGGAAGAAGGGGTCGGTGGCCCTCCCGCACAGGCGCTGGGTGAAAGAGAAAAGCGCAGTCAGCAGTGGATTGCCTCCCTCGCCGAAGGCGATAGAGTGAACGCTACACCTCCTCCCCTTCCCGGTGCGACGGGATCCGGACGCCTCTTTCACTAGCTGTCTGTGAGGGGGTGAGAGAGACCGAGGCCACAACGCAGTCTTGTTTAGATCTCGTGACGAAGGTGAAAGACAGTGAATATAGCAAACCCTAGCAAAGGAACACTGAGCCTCCAGCGTGTGTATATATATATATATATATATATATATATGTAGTGCAGCGAGAGTGTGGAGAGTGCAAACCCTAGCAAACAGGCGCTGAGGCTCCAGCTTATATATATATACTGTAGTACGAACTGAGCTCCGGTGCCTTAACTGCACCAGCTTTTGGCTGTATGACAGGTGGGCCAGCCACATTTTGGGCCCACCTCTCATAAACCCAAAGGCAGGTGCACTAAAGTCAATGAAGCTGCGTCCATATAGTACTCGTGTATACGACTAATATATAGTGGAGTGGTTTTCTTATTCTCTCCATAACAATCGTTTTAAATTGTGTAAGTACGAAACGAAACTCTTTATTTAACATACCAGTGAAGAAAACCACTACTCCCTCTGTTCCTAAATATTTATCTTTCTAGATATTTCAACAAATGACTACATACGGAGCAAAATGAGTGAATCTACACTGTAAAAAATGTCTATATACATCCGTATGTGGTAGTCCATTGCAAACCACTTGAAAGACAAATATTTAGGAACGGAGGGAGTACTTCCGATGAACTAAGGATCCACGCGTCCTGGTCGCACTTCTTGTCCTTCACGTGCGGTACATTACCCTCCCTTAAGTGAACAACCACACATGCGCCAAATTATCGGAAACGTGTGAGAGTGTGTACAAATAAAGAATTTTAATTTCAATTATCGGAAAGGTTTGAGAGTATGTACAGTTTGCCCTATCTAATAATTATGGTTTGTTGTGTTCGGCCTAAACTTGGTCAAACTTTACAAAGTTTGACTTCAGTCAAATCTAATATGCGGGGTAAATAAAAATGGAGGGCTACTACGTCCATCCGGGTTTTTAGTCCACACCATTTTTTTAATCAAAGTTAATAGCTGGACAAATAAAATTACAGGTGAGCTGGAGACGAAGTTGTGAGAAGGCTTAGAAATCAATACAAAACTTATGCTCTTAGTACCAACGTCGATCCTTCTTCGAGGAAACATTTGGTTCATAGCCAATTGTGTGATAAAATTGCACCAACGTGAAACACGACTGTGTCTCCAATGCAACCAAGGTGAACTGACGAAGGATATCATCTTTGTGGGTAACAAGCAAAGAGCACTGATGGAAGACAGCTTGTTTTTCATAGAAAATCGATCAGCTTCACCAGCCGATGCAACCATCAGGCGCAACCATGAGCATCGATAGGTCATCGTGGTGATGCATCATCCATTTGGCATCAAGTTTGGGTGAGGCACCTATGAAGTTCGACAAATCCTCACTGTGGTCTGTTTCTTCTCAGTAGTCAAGCTCGAGGAAGGAAGAACCACGTGGCAGAGGATAGTGAGGCGGAACAACAATGGCCATCCAATTTTGTGCAGTTCCACTAAAATTGAGGAAGACATGCCCAGGTATGGAGATACGCATCGTTGTTTCCAAAAATATAAAAAAGGGATATAGTGTTGTTACTTTGTTTTACAAGATTAACAACGACATCTCAATTGTCAATCAGAATTATGAAAAGTACACCAACAAACAGAAGCATCGTGATTATCTTGATGGGAACTAAACCAGGATACCCGAGAAAAAAAGCATTTCTTCATTTAACTAGTGATAGTATTAGATTAGCAGCAGCAATAGGAGCATATGGACAATGACCGCACAACCACCATGTACTTTTTGTCGAAACAACATATATAACTCCACCGAGGCATAAATCAGGACAACTTTTCGAGTGGAATTTCCTCTATAATAGTAGGTGATGTTGGACCAGCCGACGAACCCTAGCTACTATACATAAGGATCTGGGGAGTAGTCGCATAGAAGAAAACCCGCATGCAGCGACCTGGGGAGCTGGACCAGTACAAGAAGTTATACCTCAGGTGGGCGAGATGTCGCTTAGGCGGGCGGGCGGGATCTGCCCACACGACGGTAGTGAACAAGGGCGCGGAGGACCTTCGTCCGTGCCAACGCCGGCTCTGAGAGGACGGTGCGCATCGGCTTCCTCCATCACCGACCGCGACAACGTCAATGCTGCACCTCCTCACCTCCCGCAGCAGACGGGATTCGGCCGGATCTGTGACCACCGGTGAGGAGAGAGATAGTGTGGACACTGTCATCTTGTTTTGATATGGAGAGGGTGAGAGAGCGAGACGCGAGAAACTCTATCAAACAAGAGGCTATAATGGAGTAAAACAATCTCTCCATAGCAGTGGTTTTAAATAGAATACGCGTGTTCCCGGAAAAAAGAAACGAAAACTGGCGGACAATTTTTTTAACGTACCAAGAAAGAAAACTCGATCAAAAACACGCCCCCGCTTCCAGGTCGCGAGAGTCGTCGCGCACACACACATAGACATAGACATGCATATCCGTGTTCACGTAAAATTCCATTTCCATCTCCATCTCCAATCATATTTGTCCAACTGGCACATTATTTACGTTGTTAATTATATACGCGGCAATATTAACGTACAACATCTCTTGTTTGCGGGTGTCCGGACTGCTGCCATGGCCGTTCCTGACCAACCCGAACCCTCTTCATCACCCGCGTGTGCTTCCCGCCCGAAACGGTCAGTGCCGCATTCATGCCTGGCCAGAGCGGACGCGATCTCTCACTAGCGTCGGCATTGAAGCAGCGCGCCGGCCGAGAGAGCGTCGCCCGCGCCGCTTCCTAGTACACGCGACTGCTCCGTGTTCAAAGGTCGCAATAGCCGGTCACAACATGCATGTAAAAGGTTCTTGGGAGTCTGTGCTACAGCTAGCTGTCCTCCCCCAACTCGTCAATCTCTTCCAGTAGTACTAGTACTCCATGGCGCGATCCATTGACAAGCAGGCGGGAAAGTTATCGTATACTCGGTTTGCGGTGAGTGGCATGTCAAGCGACCATGTGGGGTCGAGCCAAGGAGGGTGAGACACGAACGTGACAGACGTGACTTAAACATTGGTTTTGCTCGACGGCGCGATCCAACAAAACAAAACGTTGGTTTCTCTCCGTTTTCATTTTTTCTCCGAAAAATGAAAACTTTCCCCTCTATTTTCATTCCTACTCCAAGGTTGCCCCATTACAACATTCCATCAAATACAAAGGAAAACTAACATGCATGCTGATGCATCTCAATGATTCACAGATCATAGCCAATATTTACTTCACAACTAAAGACAAAAGTTGTGATAGCGTGTATGAAAGAAAAACTACTGATGGGGTCACTACGACTTAAACCCTAAACCCTAAACGGGATTTAATTTCCTGGCCAGGTAGAACATGTCGAAGGAAAGACGGCTGGCACCCTCGGACCATACGATGCTTTTGTGCAGTTCCACTAAAATTGAGCTGAGCATCCCTGATGGCAAATATATCGAAGAAGTGTGATTAGAATAATAGTACTGGCACTAGTTCATGAGACATAAACTCACCGCAAGTAGAAGACGGTATAAGTAGAGAAAGATCGACATGGAGATGGAGCTACGTGGGGAGCTGCGGCAGTGGAGCAAGCCGGCTCCAAAAGGAAGATGGACTACCTGGGATGTCGGGTTGTAGCTAGAAGGGCGGTTGGGACGCGGCACCGGCCCATACCGCAGTGACCCCCGATTGGGACGGACCGACTGTGGATTTTCTCCCTCGCCGATGTTGACCGCGTCTACGCAGAACATTGTTCCCTTCCCCCAGTTGCGGGATCAGGCCGGATATGTGACCAGCGGTGTGGCCACCGTCGTTCTATTCTTGTGAAGAGAGCAACCCAAGCAAGCAGGCTTGTAGCTTAGGCTCCTGCTAGTGTATATATAGCGGTTTTCTTTTTCTCTACATATCAACCATTTTATATTGCGTACGTGTCACTGAAGAGTGAAATGATGGTTGCTTCTTCTGACTAACTTACTGTGTGATTTGACTGCTCCTTTAGTGGCCCCTACACGTACTCCCCCTACGTGTATGCAACGGTCACATGCACACATGGACGCAAAAATGCGCGCGACGCCCTAATGCATGCATGTTCGAGGACACGACAGAACACACACGGTCATGCTCAAGTGCTCAACCTACACGTGCATGCACACACACTCAGCCAGGGTGAGCTAGTGACCGTATAAACACCGGAAAATGTATATATTGAGCGCAATGAGCGTATTATGAAGTCCACTGACCGTATTTTTACAAATATATAGTGACAGACAGTGTATTTATCTCGTTTGAAATTAAGCCATATTAACCGGAGAGGAGGCAGTATGGACTAGCATTACTTTGCTGTGTCCCATCAACTTGGCGAACGAGGAGAAGCTTGTAGGATGGGAGAAGCTTGCGCGCGGTGGCTCGCGGGACAGGGAGAAACTTTTGACTAATGCAAGTTGTCCTTCGCTCAGGCGGTGGACGTGCAATAGTTAATTCGGTGTCAGATTGCCAGAAGCATACACTATACTAGTACTATTATTGTTGCACTTCCCGAAGAGGAGAACAGCCAAGCGCAAAGTTTACTAGTACTAGTACTACTACTATAGTCTATAGAGGTATGTACTATACTAGTACTAGGAACCGTATGGAGGAGCGTCTGCACTCCTATTATATTTATAATATGTGATAAAGCAATCTTCAACACATTTGGTTCTCTTTGAGGGTTCTCGCATGTGATAATGGAAGTTGATTGCATGGAACACTCACCACAATTCTCGCTTAATTCTGGCTCATATCCTGTTACAAATAGGAGTGCTCGGTAATATTTCCTCTTTTTTTGTTATTCAGCATGAAAATAGGTCAGCAAACCTTGCGGCACATCTTTGTGCGAACCGTGCTTGCTGCACTTTGAATGTGACCGAGAGCTGGCTTGATGAAACACCTCGCTTCCTACTTCTTTTTTTGCGGGGTACCTCGCTTCCTAGTGACCAGTGTCTTGGATGATCGTCCTAAGAATGCTTATATATGAATAAAGCTCTCTCATTTACCCGTAAAAAAGATTAAGCCATATTAACCGGAAAGGAGGGAGTATGGACTAGCACTACTTGTTGGTGTGTCTTGTCAACTCGCAGAATGAGGAGAAGCTTGCAGGACAAGGTGAAGCTCGCTTACGCCTTTTGACTAATGCAACGTACCCTCGCCCAGGTGGTGGACATGCATCAGTTCATTCGGTGTCAGATTGACAGAGGCATACACTGTAGTACCGAACATGCGGAGTACCATCATTGTTCGACTTCACGAAGAGGCGAAGAGCCAAGCGCAAGGTTTCGTGGTACGAGTAGTACTACTACTAGAACCGCATGGTGGAGCCTCTGTACTCTTTTTTTAATCTTTGATAAAGTACACATTTATTTCGGAGAAGGGCGGAAAACGGTAGCCCAACATGTAATGATGATATCGATCAACCATGCTCGAATATATCTTGGCCTCCGTGCGAGCCCATCTGTGTGTTCTCGCTCCTCGTCTCTCTCAAGGAACGGCGGGTTGGCCATTTTGCCATCAATTGAGATCGGTTTGCTCACACTCCGGTCCCACATGTCAGTGATATGCCAAGAGGAGGTGCGTTGACCGACTGACCGTACGCGTACTTGGTTTTGCACCTTCATACTACTCCTCCCTCTGTCACGGTTTACAGGGCGCGCTTCATTATGATGCATCTCTCAATGCATTTCCACCACCAGAGAGACTTTAGACGCGTTTGGTTTAATTCTCAATTAATTAGGGCGTGGTAACCGCAATTTTCTCTCGATGTAGTACTACGGAGTGGAGTAAGTGCATTCATGTGTGTACCAGGGGTGGAAGCACTACATGCATGTGTTTACGCATTATTTCCTCTAGTAATAGACGTCGTGCTATAACTACCAATGTTATTTTTCAGGTCGATCGCTAGTCGCCTTGGTCCTAGAGATTTTCTCTTTTTCTGAAGTGCGCTCCATAAGTAGTGACGGATGGAGTGGTATGAGCGGATTCAAAGAAGAGCATATTGATGGTTGCTTCTTCCGAACAACTTACAGTGGGAAAGGTGGGGCTTATGATTTGACTGCTCATTACTCACTATTAATGCGGCGCAATGACCGGTCTGAGTCTCCCATGCGGTTGTGCACTACCCCCTCGGTTCTTAAATATACTCTGGAGTATTTGTCCTTATAGAGATTTCAACGAGTGACTACTCAAATATTTTTCTTTTTAGAGATTCAAATGGACTACTACATACGGATGTATATAGACATATTTTAGAGTGTAGATTCACTCATTTTGCTCCGTATGTAGTCACTTGTTGAAATCTCTAGAAAGACACATATTTAAGAACGGAGGGAGTGCACATACGAAGCAAAATGAGTGAATCTACACTCTAAAATATGCCCATTTGAAATTTGTAAAAAGACAAATATTTAGGAATGAAGGAGTATAATTTTGTGCATGGCACATGGACCCGGATGCTGAAGAGGCTTCTGGCAATGCTATCAAGCTTCCAGCATTTGTTTACATAATTGACGTACTACACAAATAATTTTCCAGTGACATGAAATTGTACAATGGTGTGAGCTTTCAGCTTTTGTTTCGTGTGTCTTGCCATCGATACTCTTTCAGAAACAATAAAAAACTAACTTCCTTGCTAATCAGAGCTAATATTTACATCATAAGTGAAGAAAAAGTTGTGAGAAGGTGTTAAATTAAAATTGATCCATGCTTTCATTGGCAGCAACGTCCCCCCAGCTCTGTCTAAATCAACAAGGCATGTTGGGAAAAAAGTAGCTGTCTGGAGCATGCAACATTCCGATCATTTTGTGCAGTTCCACTAAAATAGAGTTGAGCGTCCCTGTTCCAAAGATATTAAGTGTGATTACGATAATAGAGGACTGCTAATGAAACAATAAACACATAAATAGAAGCCGGTCACCTTTGCAGTCTCTCTTAAGACTAACTAGTTGGAGAAGATTAGGCTCGGAGTTGGATGAGGAGGATAGAGCAAAACCAATCTCCCTTTGTGCAGTCACACTGAAATGTAGAGACGTTGCCCGTGTGACATTTTGGTAAAACTGCACAAAACACTCTCAAGAAAAAAGTGATTTGTGCATTTCACCAATAGGTCGCAATAGCAACGAGGTGAAATGGATAGCCCTGTTTGCAAAAAAGAGGTAGAAAGGAAACAATTACTGGCCAATAACAGTTGATGACACATGCGACGTCAAAAAGAAGCATATTCCTTGTCCTAAGGGAAGATAACAACACGGTTGTCTTTGTCTAAAACGGTGTGAGGACGAGATTGCAATATGGAAAGTACGCCAGACAAGCTACATTTTGGGCAAAGAACTATGGAAGATCCACATGCAGCGACGTGGGAAGACGGGCAGTGGAGCAAGACCGGAGGGGATACCTGGAGGTCGTCGGGATGTAACTAGGTGAGCGGCGGCAGGCGGAATTTGGCCATACTGCGGCAGCGAGCAGGTGGCGTAGGCCCTACCACACCGGAACTTGGTCAGAGAGAACAGCGTGTACCGCAGATCGAGACGTGCTGCCTCGGCACCGTCGAACGGAGAAACGATGCACGTCCTCCCTTTCCGCCGGCAGACGGGATGCGGCCGGATCAGTGACCAACGTCGAGAGAGAGAGAGAGAGAGAGAGAGAGAGAGAGAGAGAGAGAGAGAGGCCACCGCAGCCTTGTGTGAGATACTCTGAAGAGAGACAAACCAGGCAGGCAGGCTCTATTGTATATAGTGGAGCGGACTACCTTTTTCTCCATAAAAATTGTTTTCTATTCTGTGTACGTGCCATTGAGCGATATAACTTTATTTAAAAATAATGCGCCAATGCATAAAGTCGAACTTTGCTTCGGGCATGCGTGGTACATGACCTCCATAGGCAAACAACCGCTACACGGGTTCAAATTAGCACGTGGGCTGCCATTTCGTATAGAAATGAGCTCCACCGTGTACACGCGCGGGTGTGGCTGGGCACGAAGCATGAGTACGTGCACGGTGCACTTATTCTCTTCTTGTATACATACACCACCTACATGGCATTGTGTGAGAGAGATACAAACGTAGTGAGATATAGTGTGTGGGTTCGTGAGAGTTTTTTTGGGGGGAGTGGGGTCAATCAAAAAATGTAACATATGCAATGTGTGTGAAATAGAGTCCTGGATATATCATATATAGGGGTGATCCACGAGAAGAGAGTGGAGGTGTCATCAGCTTGAGGTGTCCATAGAATCGAAGAGAGGGATGATGTGTGTGTGTGCGCGCGCGTGATCGATAAAGAGTGCCATCAAATTTGTGTGTGCCCATGTCAAAGATATAGAGTGGCTGGCCTACTGGAACGTGAGAGGGGACAGGTGCAATTTGTCTCTGTGGCATGGATACCTACCTACAGCGCTCGACTATCGGTGTGTGGTGGGGGGAGGGAGGCCTAATTAACTATAGAGGTACAATGGCTGGTATATGTGTGGAGGAGGAGAGAGGCCTACCTCATGTATTAAGGGAGATTGATCTACCTCATGTATTAAGGGAGATCGATCGACATCCATGCATATGTGTAGGAGAGGAATAAGGTTGGGAGAGAGAAAGATCTGGAGTGTTGGAGGGGGTGGTAGTGGAGTTGCTTTTAACAAATGGTGGGATAGGCTTGCTAGACAACCGGAGGGCACGCCTGCAATATCAATAAGAGAGGGGATGACTGCCTATCTGTGCACGTGCGTGTGAGAGACGGGTCAGGAGGCATGCACGAATGATGAGGGGGGCGATATGGCTGTGGTAAGCAGACATAACTACATAGGAAGATCAATCATCCTTTGTCAGAGAAAGGAGAGACATAATTTGTGAGGTACGTCGATCGATGGGGGGGAATAGTTAAAGTCGACCTAGGTATATGTTGGGAGATCGATCGGTATACATGCATGTGCGTGTTAGAAGAAAATGAGGCACGGGGAGAAGGATAGAGAGAGGGATGCATCTAGGAGGTGGTGCGGGAGTCATACTATATCCAGGGGAGGAGTGTGCGAGTACGAGATCGATGAAAAGAGTGGTGGGAGTGAGGCATGGACGGTGATAAGAGAAGAGGGGAAGCTTGTGTTTTGTGCTAGGCACACCTGGCTAGAGAGGCATATCGATCGATGTGTGCCGTAAAGAAGGAGCTGGGGGCCTACACACACCGTGGGTGAACGGCCTAAAGTGAAAAGACGAATTTGCGCGATGGAGCTAGAGAATGCTGAGGGAGGGTGAGAGGGATGCGGGCGTCTGCATGCATGAGAGAAACTTAGTGCTAGATAGCTACAAAGATAAGAGGATTGTGTGGGTGTAAAAGACGAATAGAGATCATACTTCATTATAAAAAGCGAATTCGCATATTTGAAGAATTTATCATAGTGTTTTAAACCGACGTATGTGTGAATATATATAACGGTGATACAATGGTGTGGTTATGAACATGTTATACTACATATAATATATTTTATCTCTACTCTTATAAAAAAACGGAATTGTTGATGATGGTGCCATCCTGCAATATAGGTCGTCCGATTTATATCTGATGGATAGGAAGAAAACTATGGCAATTTTGAAAAAAATATACCCACACCCCTCTCCATATTTGCAAATTAGGCCTCCCCTTGATCATGTTGATGTTCTGTGGAACGCATGGGCATCTTGCTAGTACTACGTATAACATATAGAACATTGATCATAATTTGGGCTAATGTGTGGCTTTTGCAGCTCAGGTATAAATACTTGTCATAATGTAGGGGGCGGGGCACTATACTATGTGTGATAAACATGGTGTACACGTATGGAACATGGTTTAGATTATGAATATATACTTAGTACATCAAATGTACAATTATTTGGAATCAACATCAAGTGTATTCAAAAAATAGAATTCGAGTTCATGTAGTACACATAGTTCATATCTATCTCTATAGTAATCATGTGGTGTGTTATTAAGGTAATACACGAATGATGGTTGAAGTTGGCAACAATCATGATTGTAGATTGTTATTGAAATAGAGAAACAAATTCAAATTCAGTTCGAATTGCAGCGGTAGTATAGACATTTGGAATGCACTAAAATGTTGGTATGAGTAGGTTACATGCATTATACAACAAGCGAAAAAATTAATTGGACATAACATGGATTCATTCTACCGAATAGCATTTAATTGCACTAAATTGTTGGTATGAGTAGCTTTAAATAGCTTTTTATAGTAAAACGGGGCAAGACTCTCTCTTTGTGTGGTGTGAATAGTTTTATTTTTTTCGTTTTTTTTTGGTTGAGGGAAGTGCGAATTGATTTGGTACATACAAGTACAATATTAAACGTTAGGCTTGTCCCTAAAACTCAACCCGTGCCTTGTTATATCCCGAAAATTCAGATATCGTGCTCCCAAAACTGGCGCCTTCACAACCTGCGCCTTGCTATCCTGAAATTACAACACGCGCGAAAACTCCCTCCAGCTGCCAAATCCCGACACGCGAAATCCCCCTTCTAACCTTGAGCCGAAAGGGCCGCTAGTTCAAATCGGTGGGGGGTACTTTTGTAACACACCTTACATTTTGGACAAGCGCGTCACTAAGTCATAGTTCACCCCCTCCCATCACCTCCTTTTTGCCATTCGAAATCCCAGGCCGCCATAACCTCTTCGCTCCAGCCGCGAAACCCAACCCTCCTCCGTCCGACACCTCACCGCTGCCCAGCCGGAGCCTCTTCCCCGACGACTTCGTCCACCGCAACATCTCGACATCCCTCGTCCACCTCCCGGATGAGGATCCGTCGTCCATCTCGTCGTCCCGCCGGTTCAGCCGCCCCGTCCTCCACCTCCAAGGAGCTGCTCCAACGATCGCCTCGTCTATCGCGGCTGCTCCATCCCCATAGTGTCGCCTTAACCTGCTCCACCGGAACCGCAGCATCCTCACCGACTCCTCGGACGAAGCCGAGGCCTACTCGGCGCCACCAAAGAGGTTGTACACTCATCGCATCGCACCTTCTCCTCAGCTCGACCTCCCGGCGCTGACGGTGCTCCATCCCGCACCCCCATGGAGCGGCTACCCTGAAGCCGGCGCCGTGGGCGACATCTCCATGGCGGCTCTCCCCCAGTGCGAGGCCCCTTCGGCGGCGGCGTCCATACCAGTCGGATGTGCTGCTGCTGCTCCGGCTCTCGCTCGATCGCCCAGCTGCTGCTGCTCCGGCTCTCGCTCGATCGATCGCTCGTCCAGCTGCTGCTTCTCCGGCTCTCGCTCCCTCGCTCGCTTGCGCTGCTGCTGCTGCTCCGGCTCTCGCTCGATCGCTCGCTCGCCTAGCTGCTGCTACTCTGGCTCTCGCTCGCTTGCTCGCGCTGCTGCTGCTGCTCTCCTCCTCGCTCGTGTTGTTGCTCTGCTCCGATTTAGCTACACTTCAGTCGACTGAATCGACTTTCGGGTCAGTCGATTTTTAGGGGGGGGGGGGGCTCGCCGGAGTTAAGGAAGAACCACCCGCAGCGGGGACGAGGGCTTGCCAGAGAGGTACCCCACTATCTATCTTAGGGTTCAGGGTGGGGGCGGGGGCCTATAGGGCTGGCCGGGGCGGCGGCGGACCGGCGGTGGGGAGTTGTTTTGGGGCGGGGAGGCGGCGCTAGGGCCGGCGGTTCGGCCGGTGGTGGCTGGCGGCTCAGGGGGGTGCAGGTTGAAGATGAACTGCAGGCCCTCCCTAAACTACATGGCAAGTTCCTCTCTGCTACCATTGCGTTCAGTTTCGACAGTAACATTCAGATTCCACAATAAATTTCAGTTTCGACAGTTAAGTTCAGAGTCAGCAGTTTTTACCTCATCTGTTGTAGTCAGGTGGTTTTTGGTGATGTAAATTTTGCATCTATTTTACATCATCTATTGGAGATGCTATTAGAATCCCACTTGAGATTGACGATGTCTGTCTTGTGCTGCTTCAGCCTTGACGTCTTACGGCTCACCGGGGCTACTCCAACGACAGAACGATCCATCACAACAGAGCAGTGCCCTGAATGCCGTCTACAGATTCCTCGGATCTTCCTCCACACCTCCGACAGCCACATCTGCCTCAACTACTTCAGCGACCAACCCAATGATGCTGAGGTCGACACGACCACGGCAAAGAGGTTGTACACTTGTTGCATCACTTATTACTATACATTCATGTCGATCCATTAGGGCTATTTTGGTTACACGGGAAAACATAGAAATAGGGAATTTTCCAATGGCACTCTACTATTCAATTATTCATGCACTTTGTTGAAAGGAATGAAGCAAAACATCCACCTGGACCTACTTTTCAAAATCCTATGCATGAAAACAAGACCAAGTGCATTAGTGGCAGAATAACATTCTAACTATACACGCTTTCATATGGTTTCACTTTATTTTGGCCATGTTTCTTTGCATTCCTCTGCTCTTCCAATTCCTGTAAACCAAACACCCAAGTTGACAGAAATCCTGTGTTTACAAATGCTTTATTTACCATGTGCATTCCTATCCTATTCCGGTGTTTTTCCTATCCCTGCATTTTTAGAATCATGCAAGCCAAATGAGCCCTTACAGAATTACTTCAGTTACAGGTAGGTGTCGAAGGGAACTTTGTGTGGTTTGTCCTGCTCCTGCCGCGACGTCGTCCACCTCACCTGAGGTGCTCCATCGACAGAAACATCCACCAAACCAGACATCACGACTCTTGACCGTCTTTCACCGCCTCAGATCTCCTTCCCTGCCGCCGGCACCCACCGCAACGGCATCACCATCATCCACTCAGCAAATGAACCTGAGGAGTACACGGGTCCACAAGAGAGGTCGCACTCTTTTGATTCTGCTTATGTTATGCATTGCTTAAAATTACCTGCTACTTTATCGTCCTGTTCACCTCTTGGACTCCAAGTCAGGTCCAAATTAATGTTCAGACTCGAGTTCTAAATTAGTTGTGGGGCACATATCGAGGAAGCAATGAATAGTATCTCTTTCTAATATCTGGTTCACCTAGGGTATGCCTATGTTGTTCATCTTGGGTGGGAAACAAATAGTAAAGCAATCATCATATGTCTTTTTATTAAATTAAAGCAATCATCAGCCTGCTATCATTATTTTTGGATCCATCCACTGGTTGTTACCATCACTCTAAATTTCTGCATGCTCTCCTTACATAATCTCACCATATTTTTTCGTATGCATGTCAGATATTGTACAGTCATGCTGAACATGTAGAGAAAAAGAGAAGAGTTTTGTGCGGCAATACAATGTCATGCAGACATCGCTCCATGGTGGGTTCAATGGCAAACCCTCCCCACCCCTCTCCAGATTGTAATCCAGAGGAAGATATCTATTCTGAGGCGGATTCAGACGCCGCTGACCACTCCTATTTACCCCCCAAGGTGTTTGCTCTACCTTGGCATGATGATGTTAGTCATATCATGCGTATGTTGCCTGGCAGTGCCTACTTTTGACATCATATATGTCATCTGCTTAGTTTAGACATGTTCTGTCACCACCTGTTTAGTTTCTATATCATATATGGGAATTATGCAGTCTCATGTCTTTTAGCCAGCCATAATATATGTGAAATGTGCAATGCCATCCTATTTAACCAGACATCATATTTGAATGATATCTTGCCCATCCTTTTCTTCATTACATTTCCTTTTTTTGACAATGTTTGTACATTGAACTACTCTTCCTGTGAATCAGCCATTTGGGTGGGAGATTGAAAAATCTAGAGTGAAAACAAGGCCTTCAGAGCAGACAGTGCTACCTGTCGAAGCAGATCTCTTGTTGGGTCCCGATAGCTCCTCGGAGATGGATTCAGAGACAGATGACCAGTCATATTCCCCCACCGAGGTGTATGCTCTAACTTGGCACGTCGTTTTAGTTATTCATCATATCTTTGAATTATGTTATGCTATGCTATCCAGTTTAGATAGACATCATATATGTGAAATTATGTCATGCTATCCGTTTTAGTTAAACAATATACATGTCAACTATTTCATGTCCTCTTTTTTCCACACTATCTATTGCATCTGTCTCTCATAAATTGTATGTACATTCAACTATGTTTCCTGTTTATCAGCCATTTGAATTGGAGCGGGTGATGCCAGCATCTAGCGGACTAAAAACACGGTCTTCAAATAAAACAGTGCTACCTCTTGGTGGAGATAGCACCCCGGTTATACATGCACGAGAACCAGCCCTACCACACATAACCCAAACTCTCGCAGATTGTACCCCTACTGCGATGGACAGAGAACCAGCTTCACCCAATCTAACCCCAACCCCAGCAGATAGTAACCCAGTTCATGTTGACACAACACCATCTCCACCATAGAGCTCCCAAACAAGAGCAGTTAGTAAGGCAGCTCTAGTGCCCAAAGGGCCGGTACTACCACAGCGAACCCCAACTCCACCAGTTAGTACGCCTATTCCTGTGGAGGAAGCACAACCAGCTAGTCGTACTTTAGCATCTATTGCATTTGATGTTGTTAAATCGTATGTGCATATCTTCCCATCTTGGAAATATTATACTGAAGATGAAGGAAAATGCGAGTTGCAGGTGTTTGTCCAGGAGTTATGTGTAAGTAATGTTATTCATGGCAATTACTTTGCTTTGTCCCATACATCCTACCTCCATGATGGTTATAATACAGCAAATTTTCCCATTTTTCTCTATAGAGAAGGACCGATTTGGAAACTCAGGATGAGGTAACCTGTGCTAATACATCTGCTATCTTCAAGAATGCTTGGTGGCAGTATCGGAATTACCTAAAGAAAACGTACTTCACCGGCAGAAACTCATCAAATTCCCTTATGTTCTCCTGAGACACATTTACTGGACGATGACTGGGAATGCCTTGTTCTGTACTGGTCCCGGACCAAGAATGTGGTAAGGTCTATGAGCTCATTTTCTATTTTTAAGTACTATATTCCTGCATCTTACTGTACTCTGTTCATGTAGAACAAGTGCCTAAACCTGAAGAACAATTGTTCTAATTTAAGATTCCATTGCTATCATAGTTCCAAAAAGCGCTAGGCGTTAATTGTGCGTTTTGCCACTGTCTTGCGCTTTACTGACCAAAGCGTATGCTTATGCGCAGTTATGCACAGATTAAGCGTAGTTATGCACAATGCGTTTCGCCAACGCCTAGAGCCTAGGCGCGCTTAAGCGCTCGCTTAGGCGCGCCTTTTTTAACTATGGTTGCTATCGTGCATACTGCTTTGCTCTTGTATCACTGTATTTTCTCATACAAACTTATTTTTAAATTGAAGGATCCAATCGAAACTCAAATGGCACAGCAGGTATGTTCATGCATGTTTCTTTAACAGGCTTGCTCTTATCAATAGCTCTGTTGATTTCAATTTCAATTGTGTATACAGTTGACTTCTCATATCATGCACATTACTAGCATCACAACAAAGCAAATAGTGTTGTTGTATATGTAGACCCGTAGTACCCATCTAAAATCTTGTTGTGCCGTGTAGGTTCCCACGCTTTGTATTCTTTCACTGATGCTTTGTCTTGAAGTAATATGATTTGAACCGTGTCTCTATTTTGATTTGGCAAGACAATGCAGTGACCCTAGGACATAGATATATGTTTGTTTGATGCTTTTATTATGTACTAGTACTTGGCAATAGAAGACTTGGTAGTTTAATCTTGTCCACCTTACTAATGAACTGGTTCACTGAAATGAGTTTCATATACTAGTACATGCTAAACTGTTATGTGTCTACTTGTTTCTTCTTTTAGAATGCTTACAGAATATTGGGGAAGAGTGCCTTATTAAGCAATGGTAAAGGAAGTAATGCAGATAAGGTTCAGGATAGTGACACAGCCTCCAACAAAGCTGATAAAACAGCTAAGGAAGACTATCTCGAAGATAGTGAGACAACCCCAAAGTCATGTCTTGCTTTAGTGTTGGAGTTACTAGCCACTACCGCTTGCACAAGCTATTCAAACTCACTGTCTGAATCCGTTCGGTTTCTTGAGTCTCAACTACAAGCTGAAAGACATCGATCAGCTGTGATGTGACAAGAAGCGGAAGGACTGCGGAAGTCCCTGGAGCATTCAGATGCATACTTTGTGGTGCAACAGCAAGCGTTGGAGGATTTTAGCGCCAAACAGGACAAAGCTAATAAGCTTGATAAGCTTATTGCCAGCATGGTGGATACCACGTTTCTTGAGCTCTTCTGAAGTTGTTTCAGTTATGCTCTTGTTTTGTTGCCGCGTTTATTTGCAATGGTGGCCAATTTTGACGGCCAGTGTATGTAATATGCTGCTTTGTTCCCTATATTTGCACTGGTGGCGAACTTTAATGCCTAGTGGATGTACTATGTGTAATAGCAGTAATAGGCTAGCGTTAATTGCTTGCTTATTTATTTCCTTATTGTCTTGTTTAGTTGTTTGCTTGTAGTCACTGCAGTTCTTATTCTGTGTTTTTCTAATGGCCGCAATAACCTATCTTTGGAAACTAGGCCAAAATAATCATGGCAACACACGGACTGTTGTAACCATGGGCCTCCTGCGGGCCGTATGATCCATGGGCCTTCTACGGGCCGTAGGATCCATTTGCCTTCTATACGGGCCGTAGGATCCATGGACCTTCTATGGGTCGTATGATTCATGGGCCTTTTACGGGCCGTAGGATCCATGGGCCTTCTAGGGGCGTATCATCATTTCGCCAATCATGGGTCGTACTATTCGTGGACAATAAGGGGCCGTTAATAGGCCGTATTTGATAACTCTATGAAAACAGCCCAACGGGTTTTTTTACATGAAAAAGGCCCAATGTATTATCGGTCCACAAACGGGCCGACTGTAACCACGGGCTGAATTTGGCCCACAAGCAGAAAATGACAGTAACGGGCCGTAAGTAAACGAATGTGGAAATGAGCCTAAGGATAAATGGGCCCCGAGAAGGCCGAAAGATAACATGGGATGGAAATGGCCCAACGGAATAATGGGTCGTTAATGGGTATAAAGTGATACACTGTTCATTACGGCCCAGTTTCACCACGTGTCGTTAATGGGTATAAAGTGATACACTGTTCATTACGGGCCAGTTTTACCACGGGTCATTAATGGGCCGAGAGTAATAAGGCCCTCATATGGGCCGAAAGATGTCATGGGCCATACATGGGCCAAAAGTTAAAACGGGCTGGAATTATATTGGACGGCCCAGATGACACTACTGGGCCTAATTCGGATAGGCCGTAAACGGGCCCTGGGTTAGCGGGTTGTAAATGGGCTATATGCGAACAGGCCGCTCACAAGCTTGCCATGGGCCGGCCCGCCACCTTTTGACCAACTCAAACGAGCCGGCCTTTTCACAGGAATGGGCCTCTGTTGGGCCGTGCCACGTGTCGACGTATCATACGCACTTTGGGTCCAATGAGTGGATGACATCTGTCCCAACGTTGAGCCGACACGTGTTTCCTCCAGCCAATGATGATTTTACACGTGGAAAATCCCCATTGGTCGGGGCTGTTAACGGGTTATCGGGTCCAAAATTGGACTCGATAGCTTAACGGCGTTCCATTACGGTGGATGCCACGTGTCGGTCACCCTTGACGAAAGCACTTCTGTGACGCGCGATTTATCGTCATGGAAGTGGACACTTCCCTGATGATAATTTTGGTAATGTCATGGAACACTTCTACGACAGCACAGGTATCACTATCTTGATTCTGTTATAAATTTGTCATGGATGTACATGCATGACAGAAAAGGTGACCTACTGTGACAAACACGTATCATCACGGAAGTGTATTTTTTTGTAGTGTATATAAATGTTTCCTTACCAAATTCCACTTACCAAAGGCGCTTCACTCCCCGGCAACGGCGCCAGAAAATAGCCTTGATGACCCACAAGTATATGGGATCAATTGTAGCTCTTTTCGATAAGTAAGAGTGTCGAACCCAATGAGGAGCAGAAGGAAATGACAAGTGGTTTTCAGCAAGGTAATGTCTGCAAGTGCTAAAATTGTAAGTAATAGAATAGTTTGATAGCAAGATAATTTGTAATGAGCAAGTAACGATAATAGTAACAAAAGTGTAGCAAGGTAGCCCAATCCTTTTGAGGCAAAGGACAGGCCAAAACAGACTCTTATAGTAAGCAAAGCGTTCTTGAGGGTACACGGGAATTTCATCTAGTCACTTTCATCATGTTGGTTCGATCCGTGTTTGCTACTTTGATAATTTGATATGTGGGTGAACCGGTGCTTAGGTGATGTTCTTACTTGAACAAACCTCCTACTTATGATTAACCCTCTCGCAAGCAACCGCAACTACGAGAGAACTATTAAGAATAAATTCTAACCATAGCATTAAACTTTTGGATCCAGTCAATCCCTTACGGAATAGCGCATAAACTAGGGTTTAAGCTTCTGTCACTCTCGCAACCCATCATCTAATAACTAATCCACAATGCATTCCCTTAGGCCCAAATATGGTGAAGTGTCATGTAGTTGACGTTCACATGACACCACTAAGGGGATCACAACATATATACATACTATCAAAATATTGAACACATATCAAGTTCACATGATTACTTGCAACATGATTTCTCCCGTGACCTCAAGAAAAAAAGTAACTACTCACAAATGATAATCATGCTCAAGATCAGAGGGGTATTAAATAGCATATTGGATCTGAACATATAATTTTTCACCAAATAAACCATACAGTAATCAACTACAAGATGTAATCAACACTACTAGTCACCCACAAGCACCAATCTATAGTTACGGTACAAGATTGAACACAAGAGATGGACTAGGGTTTGAGATAGATGGTGTCGTTGAAGATGTTGATGGAGATTGCCCTCCTCGAGATGGGAGAGTTGTTGGTGATGATGATGATGATGATTTCCCCCTCCGGGAGGGAAGTTTCCCCGACGAAATCGCTCTGCCGGAGGGCAAAAGTGCTCTTGCCCAAGTTCCGCCTCGAGACGGCGGCGCTCCATCCCGAAAGTCCTCTCCTTATTTTTTTTCTAGGTCAAAATGACTTATATACCAGAAGATGGGCATCGGAGGTGGGCCGAGGGGAGCACAACCCGCCAGGGCACGCCTGGGCTCCCTGGCGCACCCATGTGGGTTGTGCCCACCTGGTGGGCCCCCTCTAGTACTTATTGGCTCCAATATTCCTCATATATTCCATAAAAAATCTCCACAAAGTTTCAGCTTGTTTGGAGTTGTGCAGAGTTGGTGGCCTGACGTAGCTTTTTTGAGTCTAGATTTCCAGCTGCCGGAATTCTCCCTTTTTGTGTGTACCTTGCATATTATGAGAGAAAAGGCATTATAATTACTCAAAAAGCATTATTATGCATAAAAACATCATAAATAATAGTAGGAAAACATGATGCAAAATAGATGTATCATCAACCCGCCAAGCTTGGCTTCAACCGGAGGGTAGCAGCGATGGCCTTACTTGGACCCGAGCGGCGTCGACCTACCGTGTTCTACTCTTCCTCATTTTATGTGTGGCACAGCCTCGTTGGCAGCGGGGCGAGGCCTCGACGGAGTCGGCGATGTCCTCTTTCTTGTTGCCGGCGGGGCGGCGCCTCGGCGGAGCAGGGGAAATCCTCCCCCCTCATTGCCGGCAGGGCGGGGCCTCAGTGGAGCCAGCGATGTCCTCTGCCTCGTTGTTGGCGGGGAGGGGGATCGGTGGAGCAGGGCTCGCCGAAGCCAGCGAAGTCGTCTGCCTCGTTGCTGGCGGGCGAGGCCTCGGTGGAGCCAGCGATGTCCTCTGCCTCATTGTTGGCGGGGCGGGGCCTTGACGGAGCCGTCAAAATCCTCCGCCTCGTCGTCGGTCTCACCAAACAGCGCCTCGCCCGCTTCATCATCCTCTTTGTAGGCGGCCGCTACCTCCTACACCCGCATGCGGGACCGCCAGCGCACGAGGCGGCTCTCGTAGGCGCAGTGGTACGACTTGAACAACGCCTCCTGCTCCGCCCGCTCCGCGGCAATCTGCTCCTCCGCCTGCAGGTACTCCTGGAGGAGATGGTGGTTGTAGGCGGCGTCGGCCTGCGCCTCGCGGAACTGCTCCTGACGCTTCTGCCTCACCGTGTTCATGTATTGGGAACGGGCCTCGCCGATGGCCATCGTGCAATGCACCGGCGAGGATGGTGCGAAGGAGGGGGTTGGCGCCGGATCGTCTACTACCACGTTCTCCATTGGGACGTTGTCATCCTACGGCTGCCTGCCGACCATCCAGTCGGCAACAATGGCTGCCATCTCCTTTTGGTCTGTCGTCCGCCCGTCCCGAAGAGCGCTGGAGCGCTGAAACCATGGTGGGAGTGGTGTGGACATGAGAAAGGGAACAGAGGCGGATGATTGTGGATATGGCTAACGCATCATTTTATATAGCAATGGTGGGAGGCAGAGGGACGGACGGGTGGCGCTGGAGTAGCCGCCTCGCCAACCACATATCATTAATGTGGGTGGCAGACGGAAGGACGGACGGACGACACTTGTGTCATTTGAACGCAGAGCAATCACCTGCACCAGCAAGCGGTGCGGGCGGCGCTGACCGTTTCGGGCGGAAAGCGCGCGTGGGTGAGGGAGGCGGTCTGGGTGGGCCAGGGCATTTGTAACGCCCTCGATGCGGCTATATCTCCCACGTGTCGAAGCACGACTTAGAGGCATAACCGCATTGAAAGCAATGTCGCAAGTGAGGTAATCTTCACACAACCCATGTAATACATAAGGGAAAGAGATACATAGTTGGCTTACAGTCGCCACTTCACACAATACATAATTAAACATCCATCATCCAGATTACACTCAAGGTCCGACTACATAATCAAAATGAAAGAAGACTACCCCAAATGCTACACAGATCCCCGATCGTCCCAACTGGGCTCCACTACTGATCATCAGGAAAAGACACATAGTAACGACCACGTTCCTCGTCGAACTCCCACTTGAGCTCGGATGCGTCATCTGCACTGGCATCGTCGACACCTGCAACTGTTTTGGTAGAATCTGTGAGTCACGGGGACTCAGCAATCTCACACCCGCGAGATCAAGACTATTTAAGCTTAAAGGTAGGATAGGGTTGTGAGGTGGAGCTGCAGCAAGCGACTAGCATATATGGTGGCTAACAACGTAAAAGAGAGCGAGAAGAGAAGCAAAGCACGGTCGTGAAGCTAGAAGTGATCAATAAGTGATCCTAGAACAACCTACGTCAGACATAACTCCAACACCGTGTTCACTTCCCGGACTCCGCCGAGAAGAGACCATCACGGTTACACACGCGGTTGATGTGTTTTAATTAAGGTCAACTTCGGGTTTTCTACAATCGGACATCAACAAATTCCCATCTGCCTCATAACCGTGGGCACGGCTTTCGAAAGATAATACCCTGCAGGGGTGTCCCAACTTAGCCCATTATAAGCTCTCA
Source organism: Aegilops umbellulata (assembly GCA_032464435.1). Taxonomy (NCBI): domain Eukaryota; kingdom Viridiplantae; phylum Streptophyta; class Magnoliopsida; order Poales; family Poaceae; genus Aegilops; species Aegilops umbellulata. The sequence goes on from CP136060.1 coordinate 298,189,308, forward strand.
TGGTCAACGAAGGATATTCCTTCTACCGGGAAGACCCGATCAGTCTCGGAATCCCGGACTACAAGACATTTCGACAGCAATAAAACAAGTCCAGCAAAGCCGCCCGATTGTGCCGACAAATCCCGATAGGAGCTGCACATATCTCGTTCTCAGGGCACATCCGGATAAGCTAAACGTACAGGTACCAACATAACCCAAGTTGCCAAGGGACGGTCCCGCACGGTGCTCTAGTTTGGATCAGCAATCGAAGGAGAACTGGCCCGGGGGGTTAAAATAAAGATGACCCTCGGGCTCGCGAAAACCCGGGGGAAAAAGGCTTAGGTGGCAAATGGTAAAACCAAAGTTGGGCCTTGCTGGAGGAGTCTTATTCAAGGCGAACTGTCAAGGGGGTCCCATAAATCACCCAACCGTGTAAGGAACGTAAAATCAAGGAACATAACACCGGTATGACGGAAACTACGGTGGCAAGAGTGGAACAAAACACCAGGCATAAGGCCGAGCCTTCCACCCTTTACCAAGTATATAGATGCATTAATTAAAATAAGAGATATTGTGATATCCCAACATAATCATGTTCCAACACGGAACAAACTTCATCTTCACCTGCAACTAGCAACGCTATAAGAGGGGCTGAGCAAAGCGGTAACATAGTCAATCAACGGTTTGCTAGGAAAGGATGGTTAGAGGTTTGACATGGCAATATGGGTGGCATGATATAGCAAGTGGTAGGTATCGCAACATAGGCATAGCAAAAGAGCGAGCATCTAGCAAGCAAAGATAGAAGTGATTTCGAGGGTATGGTCATCTTGCCTGCAAGGTTCTCAGAGTTGTCGAAAGCTTGATCCTCGTAAGTGTTCTCAACAGGTTCCTCGTTCACGTACTCGTCTCCCGGCTCTACCCAAAACAAGAACACAAGCAAAGGGGACAAACATCAATCACGATGCAATGCGCAAGCAACATGATGCAAAACATGGCATGATATGCGAGATGTAGTATGCAATGCATATGCGTGCTCCGGAAGGAAAAAGATGAACAAGGCATGATCTTGGCAAACCAAGTATGCAACTGGAAAGGTGAGGTGATTTCGGTTGAGATCGATATAAAGATCACCGGAATCGGATGCACGGTTTGCAAATGACAAGCAAAACAAGAATGACAAGATTCTGCCATTAACAGCATGATGCTACTTAGCAAGCAACAAGAAATTAAGCTACTGCACCCAAACATATCAGCAAAGCATATGGCAGTGAACTACTCAAGATGCTCGACAAAAGATGAACACTAAGATACGACTAAATCACACTATAACAGGTTCAAACAAGCATGGCAAAAGTGCAAAAGATAACAGGTTCACAGACTTGGTGAAAATACTATCATGCCAGAAATTAACATCAGGAAGCCATGTTTAGAGCAAGGAAACAACCTGCTACAGGAACAGGACATAGCAAAATATGGCATGGAATGGATCTACTCAAAGCATAGAACAAAAGTCCCTTACTGACCAAGAGCCAAAAAGGACCAGAAAATATAATAGCACCAATGTCAATTAAGCAAGTTTCGTTACAGTTTTCAGACTTAGCAGAAAACTGGACATGTCAAAAACAGATAGCAAGTAGGCATGTTTACGAGCTCGATGCACTCACTAAAGAGCATTTCATGATAAACTAAGCATACACCCACCAAGAAGACATGGCATAGAAGCTATACATGGCAATAACAACATCATAGCATGTAAGGATCAACTACAACAAGCTTGGCAAAATCGAATAACATGTAAACAATCTGCCAGTAACATTTTATAGCAAAAGTAGAGCTCGATTGACTCAAGCTAATGCACTCCATAATTACAAACAAAGGCATGGACGGATAGAGTACATTCATATGTTCAAAACATCCTTACTGATCATGCTCAAAAGAGGCATAGATCTCTCTGAAACAACACGAACACATGGCATAAAAATAACAGCAGGGAATGACTTGGTGAAATTACTAAGTCCCTGAAATCAGCAACATTATGATCCCTAGTTTGCATGCTTGTGCTAGTCACCACAAAGATCAAAAAAATACATGGCATACACCCCTGTAAATATGACATGGCATATTACAAAACACATGTAGGACTCAACTACATAAGATGCACACATCAATCATGGCAAAAATGACAAAAGTGCAAGTTCTGGAACAGATCTGAAACTAACATCACATAGCCCTCTTCTAACATCATTTCGGGCATCAAGATGAGCTCAAATGAAAATAATACAATGAGATGAAATGATGTACTCATCGATATGAACAATTTGACATATTACACGCACGAAACGGAGCAGCATGCAGCAAGTTATGATGCGTTGAACATGACATGATTATGCAAAAATATTCGGGACTTGGACGAATTTTACCCTCCGGATCTAGGGTTCGTCGGCGCGAAAACCGAGGCGGCGGCGCGAGCTCGCCGGAGAACTCGCCGGGGAGGTGCGGGGAGGCGCCGGCGAGGCGGATCCGGGCCGGATCCGGCCGGATCCGGCACCGGCGACGGCGACGCGGGGCGGAGGAGGAGCTGCGGCGGGCGGGCGCCGGCGCGGGCGGCGCGGTGGCGGCGGAGCGCGGCGGCGGCGGCGCGGACGGCGGCGGGGCAGCGGAGCGGCGAGAGGCGGCGGCGCAGAGCGGGAGGCGAGGCGCGGGCGGCGGCGCGGTGCACGGGAGCTCGGGCCCGGCGCGGCTCGGGCGGGCCGGCCTCGGGCCTCGCGGGCCCGCGGCGGCGCGCGGTGGCGCTTGCCACGTGGCGGCCTGGGAGAGGCTGGGAGCGGCGGCGCGGGGACGGGCGGACGTGTCCGGCGCGGTGGTGGTATCGTCCGGCGGCGTGAGAGGAGCGGGGCTAGGGTTAGGATAGGAAGGGACCCGGAATTTCGGAGGAGGGGCTTTATTTATAGGTAGGATGAGCTAGGGAGGCTCCAAATTGAGCACGGTTTGCGGCCACACGATCGGGATCGAACGGCGATGGACATGGGAGTGACTTAGATGGGTTATTGGGCTGATTTGGAGGGGTTTTGGGCTGCAACCCAAAAGAGGCTTTCACGGTTACCCGGTTAACCGTTGGAGTATCAAACGACCTCCGAATGACCCGAAACTTGACAGGCGGTCTACCTGTGCTATACCAAGGCCGCTTGACAAACCTCGGTCCATTCCGAGAAAGTTTAATACCCGCTCACGGAAAAAGGTAAAAGGGGACGCCGGGGAACATAGGAGCGCCGGATTGCAAAACGGACAACGGGGAAAATGCTCGGATTCATGAAACGAACACGTATGCGAATGCGATGCACATGATGACATGATATGAAATGCATGACAAGGACAAAATGCAAAATGACGGAAACCCAACCACGGAGGGAAATATCATATCACATTGCCGAAAATGGCAAGAGTTGGAGTACAAATATGGCAAGTTACATCCGGGGTGTTACAGCATTCACACTCGTGATTGGCAGCGGTCTGGTCCAGCAGCCGGACATGTTGGCTCGCGAGCGAGCTCGCCGAGCTGAGTGACGACAATCAGACGATGGATGTGGCTTCCGACCAAGAGCCGGTGCCACCGCCCAAGCTGGTTCATGCCATGTTCACCATAGAGCAGGTGCGGCCGCACTTTGACGCCCTAATGGCGGAAGAGCTACCGACGCAAGAGGACTTGTGTTGCAACCTCTGTCTCCTCAATGAGCACTGGCTCGCAGAAATACGAATCGCCGGCGAACAAGCGAGAATGTCGTCGCGGACATGTGGCCATATGATCCTGGCTTCCTAAATGAGCAGCGGGCGCTGTATCAGACCATCCGTAGGACCCGCGAGGCCCTCTTTGTCGTCCTTCGAGTTGTTGCGCTTGTCGTGGCGTCGTTGTCTCGCGTTGTCAACATGGTCAACGAACATGAGGAATCAGGAGACGACTTTAATTGGAGAGCATGATAGCTGGGACCCATCAGGGCCATAGCCGCACGTACGCAAGTGCCTCCTTATAATATACAACTATTTTTTTTGCTTCCTCCTGGTTTCCTGACATCCCGGTCTCACACCATTGTCAACTTATATAGTCAATAAACGAGAGAATTGCATAAGGAGCGGCCGACACTGGGAACCAACAGCTCCAACAGTATTTGTGTTTTTGAGGTGTGAGCAGAGTTTTTCTTAAGCGATGTTTTTGTTGTTGTTCAGATGAGCAGGGTATCAACTGGGCCGGCTCTGGCCCGTTTAGCCCAGGCCATGAGGTATAGCTGGGCTAGCCCAGCCCAGATATTAATTTTTTCAAGCTGAAAATGGCTAACACAGCTATACTTTTTTTTTTGAGGAATATCTGCCCAAGTCAACTTGTTATTTCGCCGCCCCGCTGGGATGCAAATCTTTCCTAGGAGGCATTAGGCTTAACAAGAACATGGGCATTAAGAAATAATAAATGGGATGTAATTATAAAAAACTGATATGTAACTCTAAAAAAATGCACCAAACACGTAATTAGTTAAAAATATATTATTTTTGGATTTTGAAAATTTTAATTTCATTACTTGTTGCGCACGCAATATTTTGTTGGATTTTTACGTAATATAAATTTATATTGAAATTATGTTTAAGCTGACTAGATATTTCGAGATAAAAAATATTTTGGATCCCATCAAAATATGGAAACTTTTATTGAATTTCGTTTTGAGCAGTTGGTTGAAATTACTAATCATTGTCCTAGCTAGAAAATGGACTGTAATTTTAATAAACTATAAATGAGTTGCAGTAAATTCTATTAGAATTCAAAAATGGACTATATATTCTTACAAAATCGCAAGGGTCATATGTTCTCTGCCACACACTTGTGGACCTATTAAGTTGACGCGTACGCAAGGCTTTGTCAACTTATAGCCAATACATGGTTCTAGCAGCAATGGCTGTTGGATGTCCATCCAACGCATGCCGTGCTTCTTCAATCTCGGATATTCTTGCTTCAGCCGCACAAACCACCACCGCGGTACCGCCTGCTACCGCCTCCCGTGGCCGGCTGTGCTGCCGTGCAGGACTCACCGGCCCACCCTACTCCCATCGCCTTCCAGGCCATTCCTCTACTCACAAACACCTCTTGTTATTCTCCGGCGACGGCAGCCTCACACCGCAGCCGAACCAGTGAACCCTCGTACCCCCCTCCGCGTGGGCATCCACCTGCCTCGTCTTCCCTGGATCCGCGTCGTTCCCTTCCTAGGCCTCGTTGTCATCCACCGCCTGGGTGTTGTCCGCACGGCGTGGTCAACGTGGTCAACGAACGACAGCCATCGGAAGAGGACTCTACGCGGTGAGGTTGACAGATGGACCCACCAGCTACATCTTCGCACGCAAGGAAGTGCATCCATATTATGGGCAAAAAAATGATTCTTCCCGCTGAAAGCTGGGACCCACCAGCTATATCTTCGCACGCAAGGAAGTGTGTCGATATTACTGGCAAAAGAGTGATTCTTCCTCCTGACAGCTGAGACCCACCAGCTATATCTTCGCACGCAAGGAAGTGTGCCCTTATCCTCCCTGACAGCTGGGACCCACCTGGTCGAAGCGTATGTAGCGTTTTCTGTCTGGTCGCAAACGTGTATGCACATACTAGTCGATCGGTCTCTCTGCAATGATGAACCGTGGTCGAGCAAGCAACGACACGTGTAGTAGTAGAGCCTCCGACGTAGCAGTTCAGGCAGTTCCTTCTAAACTGTGTACACGTACGTACAGCCAGATGCCAAAAAATACGGCCACGTACGTACATACGGGCGGGGTCCCGAACGCCTACTCACGCATACGTACGGCTAGGGCTCGTGTACATGGAGAGGCAATAGACGGCGGCAACGGCGTTCTGTTCATCGGGCAGCCAGCCGGCTGGGTCGGAACGGATAAACATCGTCCTGTTCATCGGGAGGCAATAGACTGGGTCGGAATGCGTCTTGTTCAACGGGAGCCAACCGGCTTGGACGGAACAGCCGAAATGGGGTCTGGCCTACCGCAAAACGAAGGAAACGGACATCTGTTGGAGCGCTACGGTCGAAACGGGGGTCTTGTTCATCGGGAGGGGTGTGGCGTACCGCAAAACGGAGGAAGCGAACTTGTATTGGAGCGCTACGGTCGAAACAGAGGTCATGTTCATCGGAGACGGAGGAAACGGAATTGCATTGGAGCGCTACGGTCGAAATGGGGGTCCTGTTCATCGAAGGGGTGTAGTGGGGTACCGCAAAACGGGACTCCACGGGCTACTGTTCACCCACCGTCTACTTCCATCAGCCTCCACCTGCATTGTTCATCCACCGCGTCTTCCTCCTGCCTCCACCAGCTACTGTTCATCCAGACCTCCAACGGCTACTGTTCATCCAGCCCTCCAATGGCTACTGTTCATCCACCCCTCTGTCGGCTCGGCTGTGGCAGCCTCCTCTCGGGGTCCTGTTCATCCAGCGACAACGACCTACTACTACTACCACGTGGTCCTGTTCATCCAAGCCCCACCGGGAACTGTTCATCCAACCCCAACCACGTACGTCTCGACTCGTTCAACCAACCCCCACGTTCACTGTTCATCAAGAGGCAGCAGGTTCGATCGGCTTCAGTTAGCAGCAGTAGCGAAGGATCGCTCGGGTTCAGTTAACAGGATCGATCGCTCGGGTTTAGTTACGTAGCTAGTGCAATCGCTCGGGTTTAGTAATGTAGCTAGTGCAATCGCTCGGGTTCAGTAAGTGAATGCCTCGCTCGGGTTCAGTTAGATCCCAACGCCTCGCACACACGCGCGTACGTGTACGAGAGAAATGCGCAATTCCTCGGTGCATCGCTCGGCCCCGACCACCCACCGTATCCGGGAACTCCCCAAAATTTTCCTCGCCCTCGCTTCTACCATGATTTTTCCGTCATTTTCCGTCTTGGACGGCCCAAAGAATGTCATGCAGCTGCGTCTCCGGCCCGCCCAGAACAAAAAGCCGATTTTCTGTCATGATTTTTTTGTCATAGAAGTAGGAGCCCACTACATCTATGATGATATCGGGTTTTGTCACAATTATTGTCATGAAAGTGTCATAAGCATGACAGGAAAAAAAATCGTTCGACCCAAAATGTCACGGATGTGCCTTTTTTGGGTAGTGAGGTGGGGTAAACAGAAAAAAATATCAACGGTCATCCGCCATTTGGGCAGAGAGACGGGATACATGTTGGCTTTTGATTGTCCGGCCAGATGTCTAGACTCCTGCAAAGCCCATCTAGGTTTGCTACCACTTTGCCGAAATTCAAACGTCGGGACGCGTTCGTGGACATTTGAAGGGTAGCATTGGATGACAAAAGAAAATGTACCAACTCCCCCAAAGAACATATACGGACGATATGAGGATCAATGTTGGAGATGCCCTAAGAAGAACTCCAACTGGGCGACCCATTTCGTCCGCCCATATCCGTTTGGGTCGCCGCAGACCAAAACACCGGCCCAACGCGCAGACCCAAACCCAAAACGCGTTCGCTTCATGTCCGTGCCGACCCATTTCAGGATCAAATTTGGGCCCTAAATGCGTCGGCGCGGACACCAAGTGGACACGTCGCGCGTCCCCTTGGTGTCCGCCACGGTCCCACATGGCGGCCGGTCAACGAACGAAGGCGGTCATATTAATAGCGGTCACTGACACCGGGCCCATGTGTCAGCCAGTGGAAGCGTCCTTTTTTAATCCACGCCTTCGGGGCGGCCTCATCCACTTCCAGTTTCGTCCAAATCTATCCCCCACCTCCCCCGACATGCTTCCTTGCTGGCAACAACCAAAACCCTAGACGTGGGGTTCTTCAGTGCCGGTGGCTTCAGCAAGAGCAAGAGGAAGTTCACCCCCGGCTCTCCCTCCTCCTGTGCTCTTCCTCCTCCGTCGTCGCCGGCATCGGCGCCTGCATGCCCCGGAAGGCAGCGTCTGCACATCCCGGTGCACCAAGCGTGGTGGCACTGGGAATTCAGGCAGCCGTTGTCGTACCCCGACGTCACGATGCCGCACCACTGGCACCTCGATCCGTAGCGGATCCCGGTGTCGACGGTGCCGCAGTCGAAGCAGGCGCCGATCGCTGCTCACGGCGGAACAGCGAGGGATGCCGGAGCACGCGGTAGACTCTCCCCATTGAGAGGTCTGGTTTGCCCTCGAGCACGAGGAGCAACGGTGCCTCGGCATGCAGCACCACCCTGCCAACCCCCCGCCGCCCCAGACGTCAAGGCAGAGGATCAGGAGGAGGCTGCCTACCAGGCGGCGCTGGTGACGCCCTTGGAGACCTCCATCAAGGAGGAGTGGCTCAAGGCGAAGGCGGAGGAGGCGGACTACCAGGCGAGGCTGGTGAAGGCCTTCGCCCTCTCTGCAGCGGGCGACTGTGTGGTGCCGCCGTCACTCACCCTCGTGACGCCTACGCCGAGCGGGCTGACCGATACGTCTGGACTGGCCACCTGCAGAAGTGTGTCAACGCCGCCCCCTCCCCCCCCCCTCCTCTGTCTGGCTCGCCACGACGCCGGCACACGCGGCCGCCTACGTCAAGCATTGGAGCCAGGGCAGACTGGCAGAGGAGCGCGCCGACGGCGAACGACACATGCAGAGGGAGCCCGAGAAGGAGAAGGAGGAGCGCGCACGCCTCGTCACATTGCCATCACCGCAACAGACACCGGAGGAGGCAGCCCTAGCATCCTGTCAAACCGCGTTCGACTGGGCTGGGCCGCCTCCCGTTTTCATCGACCTCACCGGCGGCGACGAAGACGGCAAGGACAAGGGCAAGGCGGACGACTACGACAGCGTGCCGGCTTTTTTATGTTTAATTAAGGTTTAAGACGACTTTGGCTGGCATTGATCGACCACTTTATGTTTAATTATATTTTCCTAAATTTATTTCGGCCACACGGGTCAAAATGGGTACGCCCCGTTGGACGCACCTGCCAACCCAAAACGAAAAGCGGACACGCATGTCCGTTTGGCCGGTCCAAACGGATAAAAAACGATGGGTCGCCATGTTGAAGTTGCTTTAAGTGCTTACGTGCATTATCGTATTGCTCGGTCATCACAATTACAATCATCCGCAAAACTGAATGATGCGGTGGTTTCATCCTTTGCAATGGAACCTGGATGAGGCCATGATTTTCCCAATAAAGAAGATGATGCCATGTTTTGTCTCACATGTCAAGGCTCAGGAGTCAGGAACAAGAATGTATGTAGAAGAGATGGCGATAAGGCTGGTCATAGTGGGGAGTAACTTATATGTCATGCATATGATACTAGTCTAAATTATTATCTTCATAGTGTAAAGTAACATATTAATAGTGTCATAGGTTGCTTCATTTATTAGCTCATAAACTCGTTTTGCCTCAGGAAACACTATATTACAGTAATATGTTATGTTACCATAAACACCTTTTTTCTCATTAAATATTTGTCACATAAGCAAAATTGTCTTTGGATGTGTTAAAGTTACTACCTAAGTTACGCTACTATGGCTAGCTTAAGACGATGGGTGTATTTGGTAGCTTACCACTGTTTACCACGTCACAATTTAGGGAAATTCGAGTTAGGTAGCCCCCTACAGCCACACACGTAAAGATTTTCTTCGTGCAAACTAGACTCCATATTTCATTGACTTAGAAAATGTGCCAAGATTACCTCGAGTGTAGCGAAGTGTGACGCCAATTTTAATCGTCTAACCTTACCTCAGGCCTGTGTGGCAAATGACGACAAACTTAGTATATATTCTCTCTGTTTCTAAACATAATATCATTTAAAATTTCTAATATGAAGCAAAATAAATAAATCTACAATCTAAAATAAATATGTCCACATGTATTTGTATATTCCGTATTGAAATATTTAGAAGGGCTTATATTTTTATATTTAAAAACGGAGGGAGTATAAACCAAACATGCGTGATGACTCGGCATTCCAGCGAAGATTGCCACTGGACGCATACTTTAGTAGCGCACAAACCGGGGATAATGATAAAAAATGAGAGAAAGCAAGGTGACGTGAAACGTGCGACGTTGAGTGCTAACTAGAAAAATCAAAGTTGATATGCAGATATTTAAGCGAACAGGGGAGTCTAGTCACGCACGATCCAGTTGCGGATATTTTTATTCAGTGCGCAGTGAGTCAAAGTAAACCGCTGCACGTGCCCTCCGAGTCCTTCGATCCCCAGCTTTGTCCTCAGCTAATTATGACATTGATCCGGTCGGTCGTGAGAATCAACTCGCGGAAATAAAAATGAAACAACCGGAGATTGACCGTAGACGATGGAACCGCCGGTAGAACACGGCAAAGATAGACGACCCAGATGCAGAAGCTGCTATAGACTCGGAACAATACTAGTAGCACTTCCGTCCAACTCGTTGGTCTGTCAATTGCAGATGGAGAACACACACAGGCAGGACAACCGTTTGCTATGCATGCAGCACCGGTAAGAAGCTCAACTAGTTCAGTGATAAGGTCTAACGCAGCACAGACATCTATATTCACAGAAGGAAATGTTCTTGAGCGGCTACAAACAAACGGAATAGTTCGGGGCTAGAAACAAATGAAATCATTAGTCCCTTGAGGAGGAGGTCTGGGGCAGTGCCCTGTGAAACATACTTACAGCAAACCGGATACAGCCGAACAACTAGATCAGTTATTCTGAGTGTTTCTAAACAGATATTACTTGCCGAGGAGGTGGCGGTCTATGATCTCAGACACCGTCTCCAGGAACAGGTTCTCGCTCGTCCCCGGGAGGACGGCGTCCTCCGCTTCCTGGATGATGTCCTCGATCAGAGAGTCTCTATTCACAGTCTCCCTGCACAGTATACGTCCTATGTCATAGGGTGTGAGGCCTCGCGCCGCGCCCTTCTTCAGGAGCATGGTGCTGATGCGCAGGACGCGGGCGCAGCTCGAAGACAGCTCCCACCCGTGGAACCTGAGAAGCTTGATGTCCTCTTCCGCGTCAAGAGATTCAATGTATGCAATGGTTTCATCACTGAACCGCTCACGGGCTTGAGGCCAGTAAAGCCACTCGAAGGTGCAATCCTCAAACTGCATAATAACAAGGCAACGAAATCAACATTTGCATGACTCAGGAGCTATGTATGATACGATGCAAGGAGCCAAAAGTAATGCAAGAGAGAAATAATCACCTTCTCTGGCAGGCAGTAGCCATGATCAATTGGAATCAGCTTGCAGGTGGCACCTTCTTCCTTGGACACTAGAATGTTCCCTGCATGACGATCAGCATTCGCTAACCTAATATCTAACACTGCTATTTTGTGTACCTCCTTCACTGGAAAAGCACGGGGACCCATATCCTCGCAACTTCCATCGTTCTCCATAAACATCTGCAGAGATCCAAACTTGAAGCTCTTTCCCCTATGTAAGCTTCGGACTAATGCTGTGGGAGGCACACCAGAAAACCCAACACCGTGGCCCGATTCACGATCACCAACTGCATGGTCGAGAATATAAGCCGCAACTTCCCTTAGTGCACCTTCCCCTACACGCGTTCCCCTCTTCATGCCTTCCCCATCAGTCGACAGTGGATGACCCCTTGGGTTGTTTTCAGCCATAGGTTCCTCATCAATGGGCTTAAACACTGCAACATTCTTCTGGCCTGATGAGTCTTGCATGAAGTAAACACCCCCTGAACCTTCTGCTGACATAACTGGTGTATATCCATTCTCGAGACCAGCTTTTGCTGAGTCAATCATTGTCATCACTTCAGATGACAGCTTCGCCTTCCGGTTAACCACAATTGGTTCGATAGGAGCAGGCTTGCCACCAGCTGGTTTTGCAGGGGTCACCACAACAGATTCATTCTGAAGGTTCTCTTTCTTCTGAGGGTTGTCAACTGTGACCACAGTATCCTTATCAACTTGCTGTGTTCGTACCTTTGCTGGTTTGCGGATGAACAAATGAATCACAGCATCATCCTTGTTGCTAATATCAGCAATCAACTGGTGGTCCTCAAGCACCTCTCCATCGTACTCAAGCTTGTCATCATCCTCCAGGCTATCAAGGTCCTCATCACCCTCCACTGCAAGCTTACTCTTGAGGTACTTGACATTGCGGCTCTGGTCCACCTGAAACTGAAATTTCTTCCCGCTGGCGGTTTCAATGTTAATCACCCGGAGGTCAGCCAAGCGGATAACAAGGTGCAGAACATTCCCATCGGCAAGCCCATAATCCTTGACAGGGCAGTTGTTGCGCGCCAGCTCGTGCCCGTCGAGCACGAGCCGCTGCTTTGTCACCACAAAGCCCTTGAACCTCTGGATGCGCAGCTTGACCGAAGCGATGGAATCAGTGCCCAGCACACTCATCGGCATTGGAGGCGCGCCAGGCACAGCGAGGAAGATGAGAATGGAATCCTGCAGCTGTGACCCGGAGAAACAGTGTGCTGAACGACTGCCATCAAACCTGATGGGCAAGAAGGCGAGGTCGTCGGTCATGGGAGCAAGCGCAATGACACCAGCTGAAGACATCTTGGCGAGTGGGGTTACAGGAGGCCGAAAGCTTCCTCAAATACAGCCAATATTTACAATGGACCGGAGTTAGAAGCTCTACACTAGGAATTAGTAGAAGCCATGGAGAAGTCAAGCCAAGGGTTCCGTTCCTTCCTTCTATGATGGATGGAGGAAACCCTCTGCGAAAGCCCGACACCAGAAACAGCACAACCGATGATGCTACAGGCACATTTTGGATTGGTCGCCCATTAAATCTGCACAAAAAGTTAGATCTCCGTCAGTGGCCAGCAGAGCTTCAGCAAACATCGTTAAAAGCACATAACACCGCACATACCAGATTTAATTTTAGGGGCAAAGTGGCTCAAAATCCTGCCTTTGCCCCACCGGAGAACCCAACCGCGCGACGCAATCTGCAAAATAGAGGCCATCCGGAGCGATGAGTCACAAAATCACCCAGCCGCGCAGGCACAGAACAGGCGAACTCGCATCATCATACCTGAGAAATCCCTCACCAGAGGCAGATCGACCGATTTATTTTTCCGATGACGAGAGAACCAGCGAAGGACCGACGACCCCTGGCCACCGCCCGCCCACCGACGACGCCGGCGCCACGAACCCGCGGCGCTCCTCCCCAAGCAGCAACGGCCGAGACCTGCTACATCATCGCGCCATGGTTAGCCAACCCCGGACCGATCGAAACAAGCAGGGAACCGACCTTTAAAAATACCAAGGAGGGGGAATCCGGGCAGCCGCCGAGTCGGGGCGCGCGCGGAGTCGTAGTCGGATTGGATTGGATTGGAACTCACCGCCCGGATCAGAGGGGGAACCCCCGAGATTAGTAGCCCGACGGCCTCCTCCTTCCTTGCTCCGCGGTTCACGCAGGGGCGGAGAGAGAGTTGGGGAGGGGAAGTTTTTGGTCTGGTCTTGGATGGGTTTGGTTTGGCGAGGAAGGAACAGGGTGGGGATGGGGAGGTGGGCAATGGAGAATTGGGGAGAGGGAGCGGACGGTGTGGGGCTGCTGCTGATTTATTCCGGGCGTGGGGCCGCCCGTCACTCACGGCGTGACGTGTCTGGCCCGCGCACCTTCGTAGAAAAGGTCGTGCGCTCGGTTAGTCTGTTGGTTGACGGTTTTGCCCCTGCGACGGTGAAAGCTCGCGCGGCAAGTAACCTCGCTGTCAAAAAAGGGAGATTACAGCTGGGGTTTGACGCGGTAATTAACCCGCTCTTCGCTAATGCTCGGTTGTTATTCGTTTGATTATTTTTTTTTAGGGGTATTTGTTTGATGAATGTGCCTTCAGTGGTAAGGCTCTTCGTTTTGGAACGTTAGGCTCCCACGTGAATTCTACAGCGAACTTTAGATTTTTTGTACCATTTTCGAGAGGGATCTATTACTCCCTCTGTTCACGAACAAATCTAGCCAAAATACTTGAAATAAATAGCTATAGTAGAGAATAAGAAAGGAGGATTCCCACGAACGATTGGTAGCAGAAACTAATCCTTATGCTTTTGACACTGGAACTCGGCAAGCGTGGGCACCAAACCATGCGTAACCTGCGTGCGTGGCATTAACTTCATTTCGTATCGAGCCCTTTGGTCAAAGAAATAGCGGGCACGTACGGTTGTGCAAAACAACATCCATAAGAAAAAAATCTGAGCCATGTAAAAGTCTTCTCCAAAATTTGTCTTAGCCCAATTCAGCGTATTTTGGGTCTATATATTCCAAAATGTCCCGTGGGTACAAAACCAAATTTTTTTAACATGATAAAAAACCAATTTAACGTTGCTACTTTCTTCTACACTTATATAGTGGAAACAAGAAAAACCAACCCTTGAAAAGGGGAAACGTATGAGTCATTTTCTTGGAACAGGTCGGCGAGTGGAGCTGGCATGCGGCTGCACCAGTCAAACGACAAGGATCGGCCTCAGCCAGCCGTGCATACGCTATACGTGCTACGAAACAAAGGGATGCGTTGGAAAGATCAGGCGAAAGGGATTAGGTCGAATGCGTAGGCCGTGACGCGTACAGGACACCCGTCTACGGCGCCGTCCGTCGCCGTGAGACGATGACACGACGCAACCCGCGTGCGGACGGACGGTGGAGTGGGGGGACGAAACCACGGCCGGAAGCATCCACTGTTTCTGTCTCCCTTTTCTCTCTCCTCGTGTACGTGGAGACGTCTCCCCTGGTACTAGCCTTGGCCGCAATTTCTTTTTTTGCTTTTCTTTTATTGGCCGCAACAAGCTGAAGGGTTCTTTCGCGCAGGTCCAGCTCCTGCGGGGAAATATCCAGTACTCCCATTCTTGAGGTGCTCCCCATGCTCCAACTTCAAATAAATCAATTTTAAATGTTTCAAAAAAATCTGGAAAAATATATGCATGTTTACAAGGAATGTGACTACAACTTTTAAATATTTCAGGTCCAAACTCTGAATGCACATTGAGAAACAAACATGTGAAATCTAGCATGAATATTGTCATAAAAAGACAAAAGCAACATTTGATACTATTCATATCTGAATTTGTCTTTTTTGTTTCTCAATGTACATTTCGAGTTTGGACCTAAAATTTTTCGGGGGTGTAGTCACGTTCATTTTTAACATTCACAATTTTTTTCAGAATTTTTGAGACATTTAAAATTGATGTTTTAGATTTGAAGCATAGGGAGCACTCCAAGGATGGGAGCACCTGATATTTCCCCCAGCTCCTGCCATATGACAACCGAGGACCAAAACAAGGCAATTAGGGTGGACGCTTTCCGAGTTCGGGGACGATACGTATCCTATGTTCACAGATGCTCCCTGTATCCTGAATTTGTTCATCCAGTCTTGTTTAGATATGTATGTATATATACATGTTTTAATGTTGGATACATCTATATCTAGACAATTTTTCTAATTGTTTCAAGCCAACGGAAGTAGCATTAGTCAAATATAATGTAAGATAACTAATTTAGGACGAAGGTAAGATGTTCTAACTTTCCACTAAATTGAATGTATAGACATGTTTTATATGTACTCCATATTTGAATATTCAAAATTCAAAACATTTTCTATCTGTGAATGGAGGGAGTATTTCTCTTTTGCAAGTATGTTGTTGCAAAAAATGCCTATTAATTTTCTTAAGGAAAAGCCTTCATGGCTTGCGAATTAAGCAATGATACATTGTTGATTACCACCGAAACAAAAAAACTAGGGGATCATCGTCCCAAAAACAATAGAATTTATAACAAAAACATGTTTAGTTAAATTATGCACCACATAGTTTGCTTCCCGGTCGCAGTGATGCATCAATGATCCATTTCTGGAGGCAGTTTGAAGGCAATCCGCTAGTATTGCTGCATAAGGAGACCAAACTTGGATTGTGCCATTAAAAGACACAACGAGTTCCAAAGAATCTGATTCTACAGTGAACAAATCACCTATTAAATTTAGCGGGGAAGGGAATGGTTTATAGTCCCGAAAAAGAATGAAGATGGTCAATGGTTACTTCTACCCAAATGATAAGCGGCATACGTGTGTCATGAAGCATTTCGGTCTTGATGGTTTTTTACAATTAAAGTTGTCATCCGAAAAGAAAAAACAACCCGAAAAGTTAAACTTGCCATTCCAACAAAAAAGTTGCCATCCTCTCGTCACCAAACTTGCTATCAAAAATGTTCAGAAGTTGCCATATGTTAGTGCGCCCCGCGTGAAACTTATCAGGATCCTACTTCTATTAGTCTTAGTATATCAGTTAGAAGATTTGATTAATTAGGGATATTTCAAGGATCCTTATTCGGGCTTCAAAATAGTTGGAGTGGACTCTTTTAGAAACACAATACAGATGTAGAAGTTCATAATCACACAAGACAATCAAACATATAAATGCACGCACACACATCATATCCTACGAGTACCTTCAAGAGTTTGAACCGGTAAATCTTGATTGAATATTTAAGATTATAGTAGTAAAATTTTAAAATTGATGAAGTCGTTAAATAAGCCTTTCTTAGGACCGAAACATGATATTTAGGACCGGAATATGATATTTCATCCGTAGTTTTTATTTTTTGAGAATTTCATCCCGAGTTGAACTACAGGCACACTATCCTTCTTAGCGTCCAATAGGCAGTCAAGTTTTGTATGCTTTTTCTAGTTTAACACACTACATACACCGCACACAACTGCAAGCGTCGGTGGACAGAGACATGGTAACCTCGAGGCATGTATGCTCTTGTAGTAGATGATGACTTGATTTACTGGTTAACTAAATAAAGTATACCAGACCAAGCAAATTGAAACAACACAAAGAAGAAAAGCTTGGACAAACCTAGCCCCCCCGAAAATCATTGTCCCTAGTATCAACTTCTGCATTAAACCTATACAAGACCATTTTAAAGAAATACTTAACATTGAATATTTTAAAGATTCGTAGAGCAGCCCCCTTCAACCAGCGAGAGATATCAGGGCATGGCCAACGGTATGCCCCAAGGGTGCTGCTCCGTTGGCCAGCTAGGCTCGGATGCCAGCATGGAGCAAAAGTAGGCGCCTCGCAAAGACAGGTGATTCTTCTGCAAGAGGCGGCTCCAGAGGAGAGAAGTTGTGGACCAACGACCCTGTCCTCCTCTACATGTTGCCTCTTGCCAAAAAATGAGTCTTAGATAAACTGGAAAGAGATATGTGTGAGTCCAAAAGTTGGTCGTGTCAGCTCAGTGCGTTGGGAGGAGAAAAAAATTCAACTAGCGCCTCATGCTTTTTTGTTTAGGTGGATGCACAGAGCAGCTCCTACCCGCTGCCCCCCCCCCCCATTGTGCATGCCCTTAAGATCGTTGAACACACGGTGACAAAGACACAACCCGTACAAGGCATTTTGTCGGGCCATTACGTCATCACCATACTAGGTTTTCTCTCTGGCTTGATGTGGGATAAATTGCATGAGACAAGGGGAATCGATAAAAACGCTAGCGACGACTAAGGTATTTTCTTGCTTCTCTTCTTCGGTTCTTCCCTCAAGTCATATATTTCGACCGTACCAGAACCTAGTTACTTCTTCTGGCCAGGTTTAGAAGGCACAATTTGGTTGTCCTAAACCAATGTCTGTAAAATTTGGACAAGTTTATCGTGAACAATATAGACATCTATGATATCAAATCAGCATCATATATTTGTATTCATATGAAGTCTAGACCTCAATATTTTGTTAATAAATTCAATCACACTTAAAATGTTTAACTTAAGACAAAACAAATGAGTCGTGTGAATCCGGTCGATGTTGGATGTTAAGCTGATCCATTGTAGATTTTTCAAAGAAAATACAAACATGTTGTCTTGAATTTTAGGTAAATAATACCCTCTCGGGTTCGAAATAAGTATCACGGTTTTAAACTAAGGTTAGTTTAAAACTGTAACATTTTTTTACCGATCGGAGGTATTCATAAACAGTGGAGGATGTGCTCCATGGAGTGCATTTTTTCAAAAATATATATTCGAACATCATATTTAAAAAGTTTTTAAAAAATAAATGAAATCATGCAAACTTATATGTTTACCGCACAAACTTGTATACATTTTTTTGAAAATATTGTGATTTGTATGTTGTACAAACAAAGAAAAAAATCTAGCCCAAAAAAAATGTCGGCCATTTTGAAAAATACATATTTATGTTTTTTTAGGCATCGTGTGGAAGTATAATACCCCGCATTATGAAATCTAGCCCATACATAATATAAATGTGTATGTATGTTCATAAAAAAAAATCAAATTTCTTCGCCTTATGAAAAATCATATTTTGATACCGATCTCCATGGAGCTCGTCCTCCATTGGTCATCTGCGGTAGTACTAGTACTGTTTTTAGGGCAGAGCGGTGGAGGACAGTCGTGCTTTGTGGAGTGCGTGTACCATAAAGCTTAGTCTAAGCAGCAGGGCCCACGTGTTTGCGAACAGAAAAAATAACAGGTCCAACGAGGGAATCCTCTCGTTCTCGTTCTAGCTCCAACGACCACTGACTTTCGGAACGTTGCACCGCCCACGCGCTTCCTCCGCCGTGGCGCCTTCCCATTGGCCCGCACACGCGTCTCCACCCCCGGAATTCCGCGTGTTCTTCTTTTCCAGCGCCCTTTTGTTTAAACCCCGAACGGTCGAATCAGGCCAGGGAGGCGCGTCACCCGTCGTCTTTACCAATTTTTTTTTGAGGGGTTCGTCTTTACCATCTCTGCGGGCTCGGAGGCCGACGGCAGCTGGGCCCTGCCGGTGCCGGACCTGTCGGAGACGTTGAGTGGCCCAGCTTTCGGCTGAATTTTTATTTTAGTGCCGGAATTATTTGGCTTGGTTCGGTGCTTGTCGTACTGCTTTGCGACGGAATGTGATGCTTCAACGTTTTTTAAGAACCGATTAACTCATTTGTTGGAGAATCATTGCTCAAACCTAATGGACCCATCCATGTGCTTCCCAGCTGGCGGTATTGAGTCGATGTTGTCAAGAAGAGCGTCGATAATTAAGCGATGCTATTTTTGTGTGAATATTAAGCCACGAGTCTCTTTTTTTTTACTTTGGGATAAGGAGTTTCATTCCAATTCTAATGTTACTAGTAGACTGCCCGTGCGTTGCTACAGGCTTTTCATAATTTGTATTGGTTGCATGTAAAATTTCATATAGATAGAAAATAGAGTTAATACCAGTTTTAGTACATAAACTTGTCCAATTGAGAATAGATTCATACAAGAACTAAAAAAATCCATAAAAATGATCCTGAAACTTGCATAACAGAACATTTTCATACAATTCCCGTCAAATCTAACAGCGCAGTGTCTGCCCCTGTTAACTTGGCGCAGCGGTGCCCATCCGCTCTCTCCATCTGTGTGGGATCCACTCATCAGTGGTTGTAAAAAATAAAGAGAAGCGTAAAAACACGCAAACAGGGATTTGATCCTGCGGCCGGACGAGCTGGTAGCTACCTCGCACGCACTCACTAAGGCTGGTTGTAACGGGGAGTATCATATACTAGTATCATGCATATGATACTAGTCTATGATACTACCTCGCTAATGCATAGTATTATATATTAGTATCATGTTATACTTTATTTATTGCCATGCATGACATAAAGTAGTATAACATTTAATATGATACGGTATTATGATATGATACTACATCATTTTTTTGTTCATTTAATACTATGACACCTCATCAAAATTGCCTAGTTGGCATGCATGATACTAGCTATGATACTACCATTACGACCAGCCTAACCAACCAAACGGGTAACTAATGCTGCTCAATGTATTGTCACTCCACACAGAGTGAGGTGGGTCACCGTTGTCTTCACCAAGGCAGCGCTAGTAGGAGCATCTGGAGTCTGGGCGCACTAAACCCGTCTTAAATATTTGGGCGGGTGCACCGGTAAAAAAAAAATCAATCTACCCAAACGTCTTAAATCGGTCTTAAACGTCCAGACTATACGGTATGCCTCATATTCAGCCCAAATGTAGGATGGATATGGGACGGCCAGGTACGTCCGGGTGCGTCCGTCTAACAAGTGCGGTCCACCAACGACCTCATGGTTGTTCACAAAAAACTTCATCCGGCTTCTCGCTCGGAACCCTAGCTCATTCACTCTCCTTTCTCGCTCTCTCTCCTCTCCCTGCACTGATTCTAATTCAATCCGGCGCAATGTCGAGCTCCCGCAGCCACTCCGGCACCTCGACGTCAACGAGAAGTTGGTCCTCCTCATTGCCTTGGAGAGGTCCAAGACGGACACCGGGGGCAGCTCCAGATCTGCAGCGCCGCCGCAGCGCGAACGCGGCCGGACCTGTCCCCTCCCGTCCCGCACGTAGCTCCGACAGGGCAGCGCAGTCCGCTATGGCCCCACGTCGTCCACTTCCCCTGCTGGCCGCTGCTTCGCACAAGAAGCGATGGGTGCTAGTGCCCGTGCCGCCTGCCCACACGGGCACTTCGGAATCGGAGGCGCGCGACGCCTGCCGCGAGAGGCAGGGGGCAAGGGAGAAGCACATGGCGGAGGAGTCCATGCCCTGCCGCTGCTCCGCGCGAGCAGCGGTGGGTGCTAGTGCCTGTGTCACCTGCCCGCACGCGCACTACGGAATCGGAGGCGCATGCCGGTCGCTGCGAGAGGCAACGTACAGGCAAGAGAGAGGCACGCGGTGGAGCAGTCTGTGCGCCGCCGCCACGGGATGCTGAGGGAGCCCGACGAGGACGAGCGGCTCCTCGCTTGGATCTACTGCCAGCCGCTCACGACGGTGGAGACGGACGCTCGCCGCCTACGGCGGAAGAACGCGAAGGCGCTCCGGCTTGCCATAGAGCAGGCGGAGCGCGAGGCGAAGGAGGTAGCGGCGGAGGCGGCTCGACTCGCGAAGTTGAAGCGGTAGCAAGACAGGGCAGTCCGCCGGATGAAGGGGCTGGTCAGCCTCTCCGACTCCGATCCGATGACGGCGACATCGACAACCATAGCTCCACCTCCTCCGACGACCAAGATCCTCCACCAGCCGCGGATGCTTACAGCTACGCCGGCGATCGGAAGGGGAAAGGCCTGGCGAGGAAGTGGTGAAGACGCTCCTCTTCCTATGGCTTTATCGTTTTTGGTTGGTGAAGTTAAGAACTTAACCGGCGATGAACTCCGATGATTTTTTAAATGATGTACAGTCCGTTTATGTGCGTTTGCTTGTCCGTTCGATGCAATTTCGTTGTGCGTTCTTTGATCACATACCGCATACTACCTCGTTAGGCAGATCGAGCTTGCCGTGTGCCGGCTCCTCGACCTCGGTGTGGTGCAGCTCCCTCCTCGAGCTGCCGGTGAACATCGACAAGGGAAAGAAGGAGAATGCGCTGGCCTTTCCGTCTTCTACTTACATGCAAGGTGTGCGACCAAGCATACGCAGCGCATGCGCTTCCTTGCGGGACTGCGGGTGATCGTGAAGTAGATGCACCACACGTTGACGTGCAGGTGATCAACTATGGTAGAAATTTCTTTTCTCAAAGATAACAAGGGTCAGAGTATACCTCAGAAGTTTAACCGAGGACTGGCTGTCTGGCTGAGTAGTTATGACGCGCGTGCATGCGATCCGCTTTTTGAGCGACATCTCAGGTTCGAATTTCCCAGCGCCCGAATTTTATCTTTCTTTCTTGCACCCACTGATCAGTAGGTCTCATAAGATGGACGACGGTGCGAGGGCCTGCTGGCGTGCCATCTGCGTAGTTAACGGGAACAGACGCCGCCTCGGCAGATATGACGGAATTGTATGAAAATGTTCTGTTAGTCAAGTTTAAGGACCATTTTTATGGGTTTTTTTAGTTCTTGTATGAATCTGTTCCCATCAATACAAGTTTATGTACTAAAAGTGTTATTAACTCTAGAAAATATAGCCAAAATAATTGTAATGTACTTCGCTTGCAATGTATTTCAATAATAAAATGTAATTCTACCCTATACACAAAAGGGTAATCATATCTGATGCACAAAATAAAGGTGGTACACAAACATTGACCTCTTTATTGTGCATTGCATTACAAATGATAATAACACTTGAATGTTTTTTTATGCTTAAGATCGATTGTCTCGTGAAAGCGTGTGCATTGCTATTCTCCATTAATTAAAATTAACACATGGATGATTTTGTTCCCTTTAAAAAATGTTCCAAGATGTTACAACCAGAAACTTAATTGCAATGTGCAATTGGCTGGCAAACTATTACATATGAACTTAGGCTCTTGAAACCATACAATTTACCATTTAGAAACTGCTGCAACAAAACACATCTTCTAGAACATGCTACTCCTAGCTATCTTGGGAGAGGTGGATACATCAATCTTTGATAACATTTGTTGATTAAAAATTTATTGGCATTTATTTATATTTTTATAGTAATTTGTAGTTTTGTTAGAATTATGTAACTTCAGATTTGGTGTATCGGCTCAAAATGAAATTCACATGAGACTCAAAAGGAAATGTGTGTGTTGTACTATGAACTATGATGTAAAGGGAAGCGACCAACTCCTATTCAAATACCAACCGGAGAAAAACCCTAATTATACATACACTAAGACATTAAAATAAAAAATAAGGGTTAAAGGGCGATTGACATGCAGCATCAATTGTGAATAAGCAGGCTAAAACTTGCCCAGAGAATATTGCTCATGACTCACAAGTTTACAACATACCTTTTTTTGTATTAGCACAAAAGTCGAATAGTACATGGTAGGATTGAGGAGGAGGAGGTCTATAATATTAGTCTTACCGATTGTTCATTATTCTATTAGCAACTAAGAGAGGGGGGGGGGGGGAGGGGGGGAGAGAGAATCAGATCTCCAAATTGTCTCCATGTGTCTACGCTATCCGAAAACCGCCATATGTGAGAAGGGGGTTAGGACGTCTCAGGGCAGCGCGCTAGATCAGGCCGGATCACATCACGCTGGAAAAAAAATAGTTTTCTAGAATATATCAAGGCATCCTGAAGATATTGACGTTACAAGTTGCTATGAGCTTAAATGCTTAAAACAATCAACCGAAAATACCAACATACTTCTCCATTTTGAGCTAGTCCACCTAACGAGGACTTCTTCATTAATACCCACAATCGTTCCTCCCTCTATATAAGTCTTTTTCGAAAGTTCAATAAGGACTACATGCAGATGTATATGGACATATTCTAAAGTGTAGATTCATTCATTTTGCTCTGTATGTAGTTCACATTGGAGTCTCTAGGGAGACTTATATTTAGGAACGGAGGGAGTACAAATAATAATTTCAGTTGAGTTGAAAGACTTAAATTAAAAACCAACAAATATATGCAGGGTTATTTCATACTGTTATTTTAATGGGCACCAATAACGTCCTTTTCAGCATCATAATATATAATACAAAATCATATTAACAATTTTGGGGTAACTTTATACTACTTATGAGTATAAATAATATGATTAATTAACAAATCTTGGATTGTAATAGATCTGAAAAAACATTTATATGTTTCAAAGAGTCAGATGATGTGAGTATCGTCTGAAAGCTTTCTAGATAAATAAGGATATACAATTGTTAAGTTCAAGAAAACAGAATGGCTCTCCTTACACAAAGTATAAGTTCACCACCTTTAGATGTATAAAAGGGGAAAAGACGCTATGAATAAGAGTAACAACAAATAAAGATAGAAAGGTGTTAACTTCACCACTCTTTATTTGCTTACTGGGTTGAGTAGGTAACAATATGATTTAGAAGATGATGACTTCCTAGTACTTAAGCACATAACTGTACTCTACTGAACCGTGGGGAACGAATCGGAGGTACAGTAGAAGAATGAACAAATAGATTATATATATATTATCCACACCCTACATGTACAACACTGAGAAGCTCCTCGTGAAACAAGCTTACAACAGTGAGCATTGAACAATCATACTCTCTTCTGGCTAGCCGGTGCTGAGAACACTTGTGCAACAATTATTATATCAATGCCCTCGTAGATAGGTTGATGAAGATTGCCAGTAATGAAAATATCATCCAGTACATAGGCCTGAAAATTTCACCATTGGCACTCATGGGAATTAGTTAGTACTAAAAGGAATGGTATAGCTCTCGCAAGAAATTTCTTACAACTCCATTGCTGGTTCTTCAATGTCAACATTTCAGCATATATGTGAACATTAAAAAGACTTCACATACCTAAATAAATTATGAAAAACACTCATCCTGCAGTACGCTCCCGTGTCCTCGTCAGTTTTGATGCACCTACCACGTACTTGCCGCTTGGGGCGCGACCCCTACATCCTTGGTGGCGGCCACAACGCCCACATCCACCTACATCCACGCTTCTGCAGGAACCATATAACAAAAAAAAAATTGGACCAAATGTTCATGGAATTTTGCAGTATGATATAGACTACAAATGGGTATAATAGGCAAGAATCCTCAAATTTCCATTATACCATAATGTCTAGCTTAGGGCTTTTGTTCCGTATCTTCTTATTTGGCACTACACCAACATTTAGCATGACGTCAACGACCACATAACGCCTTCATCACTGGTTAGTGATCTGATCATGTCTTTTACTACCTGAAAGGACAAATATTAAATTCTATTGTTAAAGATATATTCTTAACATGTCAATAAGAGGGAAAAGCAATATGGCAATTCAATGTCTCATCGACCCTGTAGTTGGCAACTTCCCAAGTGATGATCAATTTTAAACATAATATTTAACTACAAGAATGACTACAATACAATTCATCATTTCTTTGTTCTGGGCATTCTTGCCCCTGAATACGTGATAATACAAGGACAAACTTAAAGTATGCTGATACGATGTAGTGCCATCAAGCATGGATAATTATGCAAGGACAAACTCATGTTCTAGGAATTTTTTACCCTAAATGATGCATGGAACGACCAATAATAAACAGATTAGAAAAATTATGCATCTCTCTTTGTCCATTATAAGTTCTGTTGCTTCTTCCAAGTCAGTTTATTATTTAACCATATTGTTCGGCCACCACTCTGTCTATGTAGGGTGAGCGCTAGCATTAGTAGCATTTATCTAAAATCTGATTACAAGCACGTACAATGATTAACACGAATGTTGGTGCAAATAGAACTCACTTGTGGTGAGAAACTGAATAAGTGTTGTCGAAGGGTTGAGTGTTCGTCAGTACAGTCCGAAGAAAACTTTAGAAAGGATGTTTCTGTCCACCCACATAAATAAAGAGATAAATCTGTGATCGTGGGGCAAGCCTGATAAGCCACATAAATAAAGAGATATATCTGTGATCGTGCATAAAGTAATTAACAAACCCCGTTTTACCTCATGCCCCGTCAATCCACTCCTAGCTTACTCCCTAGCTCCATGTTGCTCATGCTCGCCCATGTGTGCGCTGTCAGCCAGCTGGTGGCCCCAACTCGTTCGGCTCCCTTCGCTTGGTGCCAGATGATTAGCACATGGATGCATCCGCCGGCCGCACCACCTGCACATCAATGAACAGTGGATTAGTACGTTGACGGGGATAGAAAATATAAAACTCACACAAACGGAATTTACAGAAATCAGCAAACACTAATCTGAATACCTTCTAAATCTCACGTAGTGCAGGGGGTGCTCTGAAAGTCTAAATATCATTGTGTTACAGAAACAATGTTCCTTTCTCAGTCTACTGGGTGCCCTTAGACAGGGCCACCTCATTGTCAACCACTCCCGCATCCCTCACCCTGTCAAACCGGGTCGTGGCTTACTCGGAATTCACGAATGCCCGTGTGGCGTCATCGAAAGAGCTAAGCAAATTCTCGCCAACCGCATCGCCTTCCAGCAGATGGTCATTACGAAGGATCGATGCCGCTGCCCCTATTCCACTTTTAATATGATGCATCCAGATTTTTTTTATAATAATTTCTCACATGTTTCAATTGAATAATTTGATTATCTGAACCAATTAATGAACCAGAGACGGTTTTTTATTGCTACCTTTAAGTCATACTGTATGTTTCAGTGGTGCTGTTTTTTCTTTAGGCAGCTTGCAGAATGAATGATTAAGTTTTTTGGGCCTACATCACAAATGGGTTTGGCCAGATGCTTGACTGGTTTTACGACCAACTATAGAAGTGTATTCATCATTTCCATTGGCATGACCGTAATTTGTGAATCAGAAAAGATAGAAAAGCAACCTTTAATGTTATATATAAAATGAAAGAAAAAAAGAATCCAAGTAATTAGATTTGTAAAAGAAATAAATTCGAGATATTTCATCGATACAATAAGCACATCAGTAGGACATTATAATCATGGTATAAACTTGCTTCCTTTTTTATGATATAGATACACGCATACTGGAAAATTTGCAACAATAATAGATAACAAGATTATTTTTAGCTCATCTTCTGATTCCATTGTCGCTTTATCATCAGTTCATCAAAAGTGAAATTAGCCTACCAAGATAACCATGTATACTAAACACACGAGAAAAACACAAGTTTAATCCATCGGCTTTATAGATCCTTGACAAATGCCATCAGGTTGAGAAATTTGATGTTATGAATAAGGCATGAAGAGAATTGTCTGTTGGTCAACATTTGCAGGAGTGAGCTGGGTCAAGGATGAGTTTTCGCCATCGGTAAACAGGGACCTGTTCATGTACAAGTTGTAGGAATAAACTTTAGCATTAATTACTGAATAGCATACAAAATTGGGTAATGTACTGCAAAGTATAGAGCAAAATCACATCCCTGGTGTTGAAACACCAGTGGCACAAGGCACTTTGTCCAATTTGTGCTTCCAAGGGTAGTCTCCGAACTCTGACACGGTGGCACCATCACCAACTTACACTCGCTTGTCAGCGCAGCTGTGATGGCCCTTGCTGGGGCTCATACCTCCGAGTCGTGCCCCTCTTTCCAGAATTTGTCCAAGGTGCCTGAAAAAAATACTTAATTAACCTCCAATGAAAATAATAATACAGCATGTCAGCATGGATAGCTATATGACTGTATTAATAATTACTCTAATGTGACACAATGGTTTGAGTTGCTAGATATTGTGGGTCATCTAGTTAAATTCAGGTCATACTTCCTGCTTGCTGCACGAACTTCCTCGGTGGTAAGCATCGCAGTCGTCAGCATACAGGTTCACCACCTGAACTTACGCGCACAAGACATGACCTGATGCCTGATGTAGCCACATGCATAGCAGAACCACGGCAAGCGCTCGTACCGAAGTTTAAGCCCCACCCTTGTTCTCTTTTCCTTGATCCTTGCTATCATCGCAACTGAAATTTCCAGCGCCCGCTATATACAGGAAAAGCAACCCCTACACGAACAAAGTTTCCTAACTACTCCCCCATCACGTAGTTCAATTTGGAGGATTGTTCTCATGTCCTTGCATAGAGCACGTACCTGTTGGGACAGAGGGCTACGGCACGCGACGGCGATCACCGGAGACACGATCGGAGTGGAGGAAGAAGCACACAGAAGTTTTGCCGGCGCACGAACGCCTCCCCGCACGTACGGGTTTTTTTGTTTTTCTTCTCGAGCACGAACTCGATTGCCTCAGCGAATACACAGGGGTGGAGTGGGTTTTATGCCCGTGAGCTCCGACATGCCGGGCCACACTCGAACGTGCCCACTCGCCACTCGCCACGCCCCGCAGCGCTCTGGCTCGCGCTCTCCGAACGCGCCCGAACGCGATCGCCGCGGCCATGCTGCGCCCAACGCGGTCCACTCCCCCTAGTCCCTCGCTAGCTACCCAGCACACACACGCGCTGACTCACACACGCACACACACCTACGCTCGGTCGCGCACGCACGCACCCGAGCCCAGCCACAGGCCGAACCCGACGCGGCCACTGTACGCACGCACGCACGCACCGCGCCCCGGGCTCGCCACGGCTTATTGCCAACACTCCCCCCCTAAGCCGTGGCCTAGAGGAGGCCGTTGTCCTCGACGTCGACGTCCGCCACCAGTGCCCGCTCCTCCGCCGGCGCCTTCCGTAGCTCCGGGCAATCGCGCTTGAAGTGGCCGCGCTCGCCGCACTTGTAGCAGCGGCCACGGCTGTTGCCGCCGTCCCGCGTCGCCACGCTGCGCGCGTCATCGTCGTCCCGAGCTCCCCCTTGGCGCCGCTCCCGTGCGCGCCACTGCGCCGCCGTGTACAGAAGTTGCCCATCCGTCCAATCGCCACTGCTCTGCCCCGCGACGCCGCACTCGCTCATCGAATGCGCGCAGCCGCCCGAGCGCCTCGTCGTACGTCAACTCCTCCAGGGCGCAGAACTGCTCGATGCCGGCGATGACGGGGAAGAGGCGGTCCGGCACGGTGTCCAGGAGCTTCTTCACCAGCTCCATCTCGCCCAGCGTCTCCCCCAGTCCCGCGAACCGCGCCGCCATGCCCGCAAGCCGTCCGGCGTACGCGTCCAGAGACTCGCCGTCCTCCATCTTGAGCCGATCCAGCTTGCCGCGCAGCGTCACCCTCCTCGCCGTGCGCACCCGCTCGGCGCCGACGAAGCGCACCTTCAGAGAGTCCCATACCTCTCTGGCAGTGGCTTTCGTCGCCACCGAGAGCAGCACGTCCTCCGGCAGCCCCGACAGGAGCATCGCCCTCGCCGTCTTGCACTTTTTGGCGTTCACCGCCGCGTCGGTCGCCGGCGCCACCGCCTCCCACAGCGTGTGGGCATCAAGGATCGCCTGTGCCTTGATCGCCCACACGGTGTAGCCGTCCGGCGCGACCACCGGCATCCCCATGGACACCGTTCCGCCCGTGCTGCCTCCGCCGTGTGGAACCAGAGCCATCGCCGGCGATCTCTGTCAGCTCGCTCCCTCACCTTGCTCTGATACCAACTGTTGTTACATAGGGCTACGGCATGCGACGGCGATCACCGGAGACACGATCGGAGTGGATTTAGAAGCACACAGAAGTTTTGCCGGCGCACGAACGCCTCCCCGCACGTACGGATTTTTCTGTTTTTCTTCTCGAGCACGAACTCAATTGTCTCAGCGAATACACAGGGGTGGAGTGGGTTTTATGCCCGCGAGCTCCGACATGCCGGGCCACGCTCGAACGTGCCCACTCGCCACTCGCCACTTCCCGCAGCGCTCTGGCTCGCGCTCTCCGATCGCGCCCGAATGCGATCGCCGCGGCCATGCTGCGCCCGACGCGGTCCACTCCCCCTAGTCCCTCGCTAGCTACCCAGCGCACACACGCGCTGACTCACACACGCACACACACCTACGCTCGGTCGCGCACGCACGCACCCGAGCCCAGCCACGGGCCGAACCCGACGCGGCCACTGTACGCACGCACGCACGCACCGCGCCCCGGGCTCGCCACGGCTTATTGCCAACAGTACCATCACATCTGTTCTCCAATTCATCGAGACATCAAGAATGTGTACCCATATCCACAGCCAAAGTGCACAAAATACTTATTGCCTCCCAAAAACGTGAACGCCAGATCCTCTTTGTCCTTAGCCTCCAAGCATCTTCTAGCTCATCAAACAGAAAACATATTTGCAGCGAAAAGTGATTCAATATATGAGCAATTAGGACAAGATTAGTGCTTTGGGGAATTGAGAGAGTTGTCCTCCGTACTCATCCTTATGATAACATGCTTTGGGAATTAGGCAAGCTCGGGATTCTGTGGAGATGTTCGATAACATGCTTCTAGAAAGCGTCATGTTACACCACGCCCATCCTAGACACCATAGTACGTTGTGAGGTTGACTCGTCCACCACATTTGCCACCTGGTCTGGCCGCCCTGCCAACCCAAGATCGTTCAAAGCCAATATTTCGCTCGGTGTTCTGAAGATCTGCAG
Source organism: Aegilops umbellulata (assembly GCA_032464435.1). Lineage (NCBI taxonomy): Eukaryota > Viridiplantae > Streptophyta > Magnoliopsida > Poales > Poaceae > Aegilops > Aegilops umbellulata. The sequence goes on from CP136060.1 coordinate 298,219,036, forward strand.
AAGAGGTTGTAAAAAAATCACCAGGTGTGTAACCTGCATATAGAAGAAAGATTGATACGTGCATGTAAAACTGAGAACCAGCAAATCTGATTCAAACACAACAGAAAAAGGGCAAGCTTAATTATGCTATCCTGCTGAGCCACGGCCGGCACTACCCCTCGTCGTTTTAGGAGGAACAGGAGAGCACGAGCAGAGGATACATATTCAGGGGATGAGAGGGGTGGGGTGGGGATCACGAGAGCTTATCCATGTATTGGGGCGGCCATCCATGCCGAGCGGCAGCAGCGAGGTGCCATCGTGGTGGTGACGTGTGATGCATCCAAGGTGCCGGCGACGCCGGCGTTCTCGTGATCCATGATGGTCGCGTCTGCCCGGATGGTCGTGTTCGTCGAGGTTGGACGGACAGGGCCGCACGGGCCTTTGTAGAGGGGGAGGGTAGAGGGTTGGCGGATGGGGAAGGGAAGTACCAGGGATGTGGTGCCGACTCGTTGGTCTCAGATCACCGACGGTCGCCGGTATCCGAGGGCAGCCGACGGCGGTGTCCTGGTGATCTGCGATAGTCGCGTCCCGGTGATCCGCGACGTATCCGAGGCGCGGCGGTGGCGGTGCAGGCGGCGGCGACGGTCGCCGGCGTCTCCCTGGTTCGGCGGCGGCGGCTGCATCCCGCGAGAGGAGGAGCAGCAGCTTGGGATCTCGTCCACGCCTTCCTGCTAGGTCCGCGGTGGCAGCGATCTCATGCGTCTGCAGTCACAAATCGTAGGTTGAGGGGATTGAGAGGAGCAGGAGGCATCGCTCTGACGTGCGTGCGGTTCGTTTGGCAGTTTTTTTTCGCTGGTTTAATTTCGTAGAGATACATAAATGCTTTCGTGATGAGGTTTATTTGTCATACATGTTAATTTCCAAAAAATCCGTTATTTGTTTACAGAAAATCCGTTATTTGTTTCCTAAAAATATATTGCATTAATTAGAGAGATCTGTTGATTTGGATAAGTTAGAAAAGTTTAGTCCGTGATTTTGTGTGTGTTAGGAAAGTGCTGCTTTGCTAAAGAAAGAGGGAAAAGAAAAATAAACCGGTTTGGAGAGCGGTGGTGGGAGGATGACGAAAATAAATTAGCGAAAATAAACCGCGCGGACTATTCACCAACTGCTCCATTAGGAGTAGAGATAGGGTTACAATTGAGATGCAAAATAAGCTCAATATGTGGAGTCCTTGGTTGAGCCGTATAGACGTGACACAATCCGTACAACTATATAAATCCAATCTATCTGCTACTCCACCTCTCATAGAAAAGCCTTGATCTCTTGTGCTGCAAATTGTTTGGCCTTTTGAACCAACTAAGTGACCCATTTGCGCAATGAGGCAAAAAACAGATACAACCGAGAAATGTAGTTAGAAAACTGTAATATTAGATGCGGTCCGGGTACAGTTTTCTTTTTTGGCATTTTGAGACAACTAGATGACATGTAGCTCGGCCCGACTACACCCAACACTTGTCAGAGACTAAGGTAGTTTCAGTCACCTAGGATGCGGTCCAACATAAAGACTTGTGTAAGGAAGATAGTTTTGACTTTCGTTGAACCAGTTTTCAAGACCAACGACCTAAGACGAGTGGTGACCATGCCCTGGCTATGGGGCCTCTCATCATGTTTCTCATAAAAAAATTCATGTCATGAAGTATGAATTTGCCATGGTTCAAACAATGAAAATGCCATGGTTCATAGAAATAAGTTTGACAAGGTTAGAAAATTAAATTTGCCATGGGAAAGAATAAAAAGTATTAATGTTTGACATGGTTAGTGTTAAATGGCGTGTGACAACACATCTTAATGTTTCCATGGCAAGTGTTAAATGGCGTGTGAAAAAACTCCAAACTAGTCTTGGCAACACATCGTAAAGTTGCCATGGCAAAAACACATCTTAATTTTCCGTGGCAAAATACACTTTAAAATACATATAAACTTGCCAGGGCAACACATCTTAAATTGCCATGGCAAAAACACAACTTAATTTGACATGGCAAAAGTATATTAGATTTGCCCTGGGCAAAAAATTGGAAGAGTTTTCCATGGAGAGTTATAACAAAATTGTTGTGCTTTGTATAGTTGATTTACCATGGACACAAAAAAGAGTTGCCGCTAGCCATTCAATTTTATTTGTACAAACATATATCAAGCATTTCTATCTTATTGTATTGGCCATGGCAAGACCCAATTTGGAAAACAACTAGTATGTGCAATCAAAGGGCACATAAGCGTACATAAGCCGCGAAATTGGCAAAAAGGAGAAAACTAAGAAAAATGAGGTAGATCTTTTTTTTAGAAAAGGAGGATGACCCCCGGCTTCTGCGTCTGGGCGATGCATACGGACACTTTATTAATTATTCTCACAAGACCTTACAAAGTCATACAACAGTAAAATTAAAGCCGCTGTCTAAGCAACAAATGTCGCTACACCTATCCAGTTGATGAAGGGACGCAGATAGCCTGGGCCTAATACCAAACAGACATCGCAGCCAAGCCTAACATCTAAGACCTGAAACCCCAACCTAGCCACTTGCCGGGTCTGGGGCACACACTGGTCTGGCGTGCTCTCAGAGGCCGCCGTCGCCAACTGCCACCGCTATATCTTCAGAACTGTACTGATGCATCAACCTTGCTCGGTCTAGCTATCGTTGACGCCACCACGGCGCCCAACGGCACCTCCTCCCTGCGCGCAAACAGCTGAGCAGGTCGCGGTCGCCACTGATACACCTCAGCGCCATGCTGCCAAGTATCACTAGCGGACACAGCTTGAAATCCTTGTAAGATCTGTCGTGCGTAGCACCTGCCGACCAGGCATGACAAAGCGTAGCACCTGTCGGTCAGGCATGACTTGACATCTCCACCGAAGCTCCCTGCAACACGAAGCCGCTCCACCTCCTGCCTCTGACTTCCAGCGCTGCTCCACAAACGATGCTCCCAAGAGAGAAACGACACCACAGTACCGTCATCGTCCGATCTGGAACACCAGATCCTAGGCTTTCCCCCGGAGCAGCACGAGTGGGTCGACAATAGTTACACGACGATGCCTTCATCAAGGTAACGGCGTAGAACGCCGCCATCGCCTGCCGTCGGCTCGGTTTTCACCGGCAACCATGTTTCCCCAACTCGCAGTCGGGACTAGATGATGGATCTCGAGATCCGATCACCAAGCTTCTGGCTGGCCACCGCCGACGAAGAAGATGACCACCACCACTGGCTACACCGCCCAGAACAGATCTGCCATGGGTGCCGCCAAGTAGTCCACCAGGCCCTCGACGCCGCCGCCAATCTAAAGCCAGATGACATGCCGCCGAAGAATGCATCGCGCCGCCGCCCGATCCAGGCCAGGCGCCGGCGCCGTCGAAGCCAACGTCGTCGCTTCTAGATCGGCCGCACCTCCACGCATGTTGGGGCCCCGCCACCCCTGAGACGAGGGAGGGAGGAAGAGCCCCCACCACCGCCGTCGGCCTCCGGGCGCAAGCCGGCGATGTCCTCCGGCGGCGGCTAGGGTTGGGGAGCCACCCGAGTCGCCCGAGCGGGGGGCGACGCGGGGGCGTGGGTGGGATTGTACTTCTTTGATGCCATGTCAGATATGCACCCGATGAATGTGGGCTTGAGTTACGATGGAGAAGACCAGATGATTAGAGCATGACAAGGCCGTGGGCATGAAGTCCAAACATATCAGAGCAGAGAGAGGGAAGCCATAGAAAGAGGGATTGACTCACCAGAACCACGCAAGTGCATCAACCGGGAGGAACCGCATTGCTATGAAGGTGATACCGCCATTGCTGTTGGTCCGATGAGAGTCAAGATGGGAATGGGCCGGGTCGACCCGCTGGGTCGCTGACGCGGCCCAAAAATTCAGGGCCGATGGGTCATATGAGTTGGCCTCAAAAAAATTTGGGTCGGTAGAGCCGGCACCAAGTGACCCGTTGGGTCAGCGGGGTCGGCCCACCTTGTGGTCTCGTATCTCACGACAACTATGTTCTAATCTTCGCCCTCGCCGATCTCTGCTGTGCCGGTGGTGCTGCCTCACTCTCACCGTCCCAGTCACGCCTAGCTCGTCATCCGGCTCACCGTCCGCTCGTCTCCCATGCGTCGTCCAGCTCCTAGTGCACATTTGAGACTAGTTGGTAGAGCGTCAGTCTGATGTCAACTAGTAGTACTAGCGGCATCTGATGGCTAGACACACCCACACGGCCACACGGATGTTGCATGTCTGTACAATGTCCAGAAAGAAACACACGAGCTTACTATGGTCTACGAATGTATGCATGTATAATGCACGGATGCAGCAGCTAGACCACTTGAATCTCCGTATATTTTTTTCTTCCATTCATAGATTACGTACTACTTTATTAGGATTTTAGCTATCAGCACATCACAAGAAAAAGCAACACACGTCACAAATAATTGGGTTGATCCGAAATACCCATCGGGCCAACAAGGCCACTACTATTCATGATATGGGTCGGCCTGTGGCCTCTTATATTGGCCCTGAGGCCACTAGGGCCGGGTCCAAGGCCAGGGCCGGGTCGGCCCATTCCCATCCTGATATGAGAGGAACACGAACGAGCTGCACCGTCGTTAGTAAATCTGGGCAATGCGGGCCTCTGCTCGTCTCGTCGCAACTCACAAGAACCATGCAAGAGCAATGCCACGCGAGCAAACACACTTGTTGTCCTGTCCCTGAACTGGACCAACCGTCGCCTCTCCCCCTACCCACACCCCTGTCGCCGCACATTGATCCTTGGCATTAAGATGTGCACGAGTATCTCCTCGACGCATCATGCATCACAAGAGCCCGCCATGCCGCACACCACACCACATCGGATATCCGCTCGGGATCCGTGGGACACCGACGTAGCTCGTCGGGAACCTGGTCGATGAGTAACAGTGTGCATAGAAGAGTGCGGGGAGGAAAAATGGGAAGAGAAAAGTGGGGTGAGGGAGGGGAAGAGAAGATAAGGCTGGCTCGGATGCTTTTGTTCACGCAAAACGAAACTGCTGTGCAAACGACACAGCATGCACGACAGCGGGACGATGCCCGATCCAGCCGTCGGCTGCACTTGACTGCTATGCATAGACGGACTGATATACGCTGTCGTCCACTGATCGTCTGAACATCGTCGTGTGCATAGCAGCACTCCACGCAAAACACCTCCTACTAGAACCCCAAAAATCCGGCATCAGATTTTTACCGTTTTGATAAAAAAAACTCATCTTTAAAAGTAGGGATACCTTGTGCATAGCCAATTTAACGGCACAATAACCCTTATTATCATATTTTTGTATGGTAACTTACACACATGAATCAACCTGATAAGGAATTAAGAAAGTGCGACTTGAACGCGTCCATGTGATCCGGGTGCATGCAAACGGATGCCTGCACGCTGCCGCCGCCGGCCTTGGCGGCCACGAGCACCACCTGCCCGCAGTTGTTCATGGTGGTCAGCTCCGTCCTACTCGGCGCGCCCCACCCGAAGTCGGCCACCTCGTACGCCGGGTACCGCGGCGACCCGGAGATGTTCACCAACCGGTCCATCGGCATCCACGACAGCAGGTCCATCCAGTCCCAAAGGGCGAGCGGGTCCCCGGCTGCTCGGCGGACCTCCCGCTGCACCGCCGCCGTGGCGGCCGCGAAGCCCTCTACGGCGAGGAGGTCTCGCGCCGTGGCCTTGGCGAGGCACCCGGTGATGCACGTCCCGAAGTAGTTCTCGCTCACGGGCGGGTCGATGCCGGGCCGCCCGCGGCAGTCGATGAAGAAGAAGACGTAGACGTCGTGGTCGGCGGAGATGACGGCCGGGTGCTTAGCCCGGACGAAGGACACCCAGGCGAGCGCCACGACGGCCACGAAGCTGGACGGCGCAGGCGTGGAACCGGCCTGCGCGGGGGTAGCGTGGCCGGAAATGCGTTGCTTCAGGCGGTGAATGTGCTCCGCGGTGACGGTGAACGTCCGGCGAGGGAGATTAATTGGGGCGCTAGGAAACAGGTTGATGTCCTGCAATGTGGAGTGTCCGAGAATGTGAGTATGAGTAGAGCAGGCCTCGACGATTAACACAGGTTGCAGCTAATTTGAGAGGGAAAAGGGTATAATACAAATGAAAGCTACTCCCTATGTAAACTTTTATAAGACTCTGTTTTAGATCACTAAATATACTCCCTCCGTTTCATAATATAAGAGCGTTTTTAACACTACGCTAGTATAAAAAATACTCATATATATATAATAGGCTGTGGATGAAGATCTACTGTCATGCCGACTATTTATAGCTTCATACTGTCAATCTGTGGGGAGAGATATTTCAGAGAATTCAGGTGGACTGTCAATCTGTCATCCGGGACATTTTGAAGAATGCATGTACATCCATGAACCTCACAGTTGTAAGTTGTAACTTCGAAATCTCATAGTTTAGCAAAGTTTGCGTTATCTCTTAAGGTTGGCGGCCATGTTTGGCTTGGAGTACCACACGATAGTGTAATCATCCCAGTGAACGCAGTTGTTTGTAAATAAAGCATAGCAATGTTCTCTAAAAACAAATATTGGTAGAACCTTGAAAAGTCGTATACACCATGGCTGTGCTTAAGTTAGGCACCAGGATTGTACTTATAGGCTCGTGACCTTAAAGCATAGCACGTGTAAGAGTTTATATCAATTGGATACGTTAGGCCAGTACTGGTTAGAATAGCTTGTGAGTTGTGATTGTGAGTCATCAATGTATGCTGAACAACTTAAAACGAGTATGCCTGCATGTGACTTTACGAACTTTAGTAGGCACTAGTACAGGTTAGCATAGCTTGTGAGTTAGCAGGCTGGCAGCCTTTCATGATTGCCATGTACAATAAGCTGTCCGTCACGCAATTTTACATAAAACCCTTCCCTTTTTTGAATTAACTCGCAGCACACATTTAAGTCGGAGGAACAAACTGTTTTTTGCATTTTTTGGAAACCCCCTGCCCTTTCTGTTAATCAACTCGCAGTTCATATTTAAGTCAACCGAATCGTTTTTGCATGCTTACAATAAGACCCCTGATTTTTGGATTAATCAATCTGCAGTCCATCTAAAACAAGTGCTTTTCTAAATTATCCACATCTTTTAAGCCGTAATTTTGATTTTAACATGTTATATATGAAATTTGATTAGAAAAATATGTAGAATCTGAATATAATGTTATTTTACATGTTAAATATTTCTAAAATTTTATTTAAGGTGCAACCTTAATATATAGCGTACGGTTTATTTTTTCGTACCGATGACGGTCCGGATTACAAATAAACACCTCACAAAATTAAATTGAGACGAAACAGAGCATCGATAACCATACGTACACCTCTGAAATCCTCGCAGGGAAAAAACAATAAATTTCTCAACTTATTCCGAGCACGTGCAAAATAGAGACGCCTTAGAATTGACCACATTCAAACACGTTCCAGTTGTGTGAGTACTGAGATCACTGTCGGCGAGAGTGAGAAGGAGCATAAGTGGCAAAACAAATGTTATGCCCTGTTAAAATAAAGAGAAAAAATACACTTTTCGTCCCTCAATTCTTGGCGGAGTCTAGATTTAGTCTCTCAACTCCAAAACCGGAAAACTTGCACCCTTTACTTCTGAAACCGGACAAGATTCATCCATGGTCACGGTTTTGACCGGGTTTGGTGCTGTCCCACCCCGGTTTTGACCGTTCCGACTCAAATTTGCCTACCTTTTCCAAGTCAACGTAATGTTTTCAAATTCGGTTACTTTTTTTCAAATACGTGAACCTTTTTAAATTTTATGCACTTTTTTTAAATCTGCGTACTTTTTTCAAGTTCATGTACTTTTTCAAATATGCGTATTTTTTAAAGTTCATTTAGTTTTTTAAGTTCGTTTAATTTTTTTTGAAAGAGTTCATGAATTTGAAAATTTTATGCAAACTTGAAAAGAAGTACGCGGATATGGACTTCTTTTACGCAAAAATATGTGGATTTCAAAAATTATTTCAACTTGAAACAAGTATGTGAATTTCAAACAAAGTTCATGGATTATAAAAGGAACTCGAATTTGAAAAAAATGCGGACTTTGAAAAGCATGTGGATTTGAAATAAGTATGCGAATTTCAAAAACAGTTCATGGTTTTAAAAAAAAAATACTTGGATTTGATAAAATTACACAAACTTGGGAAAAATACGGGGATTTGGAAAAGGTACGTAAATGTTAAAAAAATCACGGATTTGTAAAAAGTACGCGAATTTCAGAATAGTTCGTTGGTTTGAAAAAAGTATGTTTATTTTTGAAAGAAAACACGCGAACTTGAAAAAACTACGCGGAGTTGAAAAGTGTATGTGAATGTCAAAAAGTTCACGGATATAAAGAAATTACAGGAATATGAGTGAGCACGGGTCAAAACCGGGGTGAGTCAACACCAAAACCGGTTAAAACCGAGTCCAGGGACGAATCTTGTCCGGTTTCGGTAGTTGGGGTGCGTTTTGAAGTTGAGTGCCCAAATCTAGACTTCACCAAAAATTGAGGGACAAAAAGTATACTTTTCTCCTTAATAAAAGACGTGAAACTATTAGGATCTTGAGTCATGGTTATTGGGTTAGAACATGTGTTATTCTTCCTTCCCTTGCAATCGCACGTGTTCTATTGCTAGTACTCCCCCAACCCCACCATCACACACACACACACAAAAAAAAGTGTTATCGCTCTGAGCCTCAGACTAGGCAAAGACAAATTGGTTGACTTGCCCTCGACCGCAGAACTTTAAACCCGTTCAGGTATTTACTCCTACGGCATAAGGGCTATCTCCAACGCTATACATCAATACAGATAGATCAAATGTCCGTGGACACATTCAGGGCCTCTTTGATTCGTAGGATTTTAAAAACGCAGGAATAAGAAAAGTATAGAATTGAAGTGGCATGCTCACTTGAATCTTATAAAATTAGCAATGAGTGTTTGATGGCACGGGAAAAACAGAGAAATTGTAAAAAGAGGTTGGAGTAGATGTTAGATTTCCTATGAAATATATTACAAAAGATTCCAAAAAAAAAAATCCCGTGGGATTCAATCATATGAATCAAAGGACCAACATAGGAAAAAAATACTAAGGCTTTTAGTCCTTCAAAAATCCTACAAAATTCCTTTGAATCAAAGGAGCCCTCAGATGTGTCGGTGTATAATTTGGAGGAGCTGACCATCTATCCCGGTGCATCAAACAAAAGCAGATAAGACATTCTTAATAATATTTCTATTATTATTACATGGCAAGATTTACTTACCCTTGGTCAAAAATCTTTGCCGGCCGGGGGCATGTTTGTGTCTCACGTCTTACTCTACGCCGAACATGGGCACAACCGTCTCCCATGCCATACTCTTCGCCGGAGTCCGCCGATTGGCCATGGACGTTGGTGACCAAGGTGACCGCCAACGCTCGCGGCGGATGGCATGACCACTGCACATGGACTCGTACAGCACCTGCTGCTCATACATTATGCCTGGAATCTCTGCCACCATGGCGGTGGCGACCTCCTCATTCACCCGTGCACCAGCGATCTGGCCCTCCGCAAGCTTGTGCTGCTCAAGCAGCTGCAGGTTTTATCGCTGTAGCATCCAACATCAGGAACACGGACACTGGCGGCGCCTCCTGCTGCTTCAACTGCGCCTCCACCATGAGGACGTTATAGTGCACCCTCGCTTGTTGTAGGGTAAACCCAAAGCAGTCAGCACAGGCGCCTGCTCCACCTACTCTGCATCCTCCATGTCCACCTTGTTCGAGCTTTCCTCGTTCAGAGAGCTCGGAGGCTTTCCCACCATAATGTGCTCCGCGGGCCGGGCACGCCATTCGTCCACCAAGTCCGCAACTTCATGGTGGCACCGTGGGGAAGGGTCTTCCATTACCCACAACTGGTCCCGTCCATTGGTCCAGAGGTCGAAGGTAAGAGGTGATGCGCCACGACAGGTTGAAAGGAGGGAGATGGGATTGTAGGTGCTGCGGGTTTGTGTTGTGGTCGACACTCCTTAAATAGCAGGCGCTCGCAGGCGAAGATGAATTGAACATGTTCACCGTGGTTGGCTTCTCGTTGGTCGCACCGCAGTGAGTATCGGGCAGGCAAACAGTCAATCAACCCACTTGAATGTGGTAGGAAGCCGTCCCGTTCCCCTGTCAACCACGTCCGCTCTAAGGCCGGGCATTAACGCGACACTAAGAACGAACTCATGTGATGCGAGTGACGGGTTAGAGCAGGTGTCTCAACTATAACACCGATGTGAATGTCACGCCGTTCGATCGGCATGCGCCAATGATCGCTTAAGTCTGCTCTCGACTGACATAAATGCGACACAAAGAGCGGAGTAGTGGTTGGAGTGTACCGAGATAGATGGCTTTGTGTGGGCCGGTGGTGTCCGTCGCCTACGTGGCAGAGGTCTGGATGCCCACAAACCTCCCCCAACCTTGCTTCCGGATTGCGAGAATTTTGTCGTGCAAACTGGTATGCAGATGTTTAATGCACGGCGTTGAAGGGAACAAAGTGTCCGATCGCAAGGTTTGGACATTTACTGACAATTTGATGTATACCGTTAGAGATGCCCTACTGGCATATCCAAGGGGTACCACAGAATTATTAATTGTTCTTCCCCAGTTGTCCGTAAATATTAGTTGTCCTTGTATCATTTCCTTGTGTTTCATTTGTTCTTTATCTATAAAGCGGGGCACGAGCCTCTTTCGAGATAAATGCAGCTACCCCTAGGTGCCATGGTACTCAAGGGGCAATTCCAAATACTTTCCCATTTATCCATCTTACACAATTTTGCAATTTAGAGCTACTAATGCATCACCACATTTGCAACCAATTAAGCGGGCCGACGGCGGGATGGCCCGACTTCGTCCACGAGGGAGATCGGAGACGTGGAAAGGACTGATGCTATTAGATAGAGGTGCGCAAGCACATGCGGGTCCGGTCTTGAATGTGGTGACATGTCGCATAGCCTACGACGAGAATGCACCCTTGGTCATCCACAATAGGCTCGTGGTGTGGGAGCGTCTAAGAACATCATCGCGGCTACGGTGGGACGCCGTGGTAGAGGACATCGGTAGGGTTTGTGGATCGGGGTCCCCTGGCGGTGGACGGAAGGAAACAACGGGGATAATTAAGTGTGAAAGGTCCCCTCTTTTGGGGCTAGGGCATCTCCAACATTGACCCTCAAACGGCCTGCATCCGTCCGGACCGAGTTGTCCGGAGCCATTCTGCCATCCAACGCGGTACCCTATCGGTCTGTGAAGCGGTCGAGAAGTCAATTTCTCGTAAATAGGAAGCAAACTGGGGCTAGGGCTTTGCGGCAGTCGGGACTGCCACCACGTAGGACTCCAGCACCCTTGGTCCACTTAAAACCCCTCCCGATCCACTTCTTTTCCACTCGGTGTAGGAAATATGCCCTAATACGTCTCCAACGTATATATAATTTCTGATTATTCCATCATATTAAAGTATCAATCTTGGATGTTTTATATTCATTTACTAGCAACTTTATATCATTTTTTGGGACTAACCTATTGACATAGTTCCCAGTGCCAGTTGTTGTTTTTGCTTGTTCTTTTTACTTTGCAGAATATCAATACCGAACGAAGCTCAAATGTCACAAAACTTTTTGAAGAATTTTTTCTACCTAGAAGATAGCCAAGGAGCCAAAGGAGCACATGGGAGGAGGCCCGTGGGGCCCACTAGGCCCTAGACCGCCCAGAGGCCCCCGGTGTGCCCTGGTGGGTAGTGAAGCCCACGGGAACCACCTTACCTCGCCCCTGACTCTATAAATAGTCTAAAATCCCCAAAACCCTAGGGGAGTCGACGAAACACTTTTCCAGTTGCCACAAGTTCCAGAATCACAAGATCCAATCTAGAGGCCTTTTCCGGCACTCTGCCGGAGGGGGCAACAATCATGGAGGGGTTCATCATCATCCTTGCCCCTTCGATGATGCGGAGTAGTTTACCACAGACCTACGGGTCCGTAGCTAGTAGCTAGATGGCTTATTCTCTCTTTTTGATCTTCAATACAATGTTCTCCTCGATGTTCTTGAAGATCTATTTGATGTAACTCTTTTTTGCGGTGTTTGTTGGGGTCCGATGAATTGTGAGTTTATGATCAGTTCTAGCCATGAATATTATTGGAGTCTTCTTTGAACTCTTTTATGCATGATCTTTATAGCCTCGTATTTCTTCTCCCATTTATTAGTTTGATTTGGCCAACTAGATTGATTTATCTTGCAATGGGAAAATATGCTTTGTGATGGGTTCGATCTTGCGGTGCTCAATCTCAGTGACAGAAAGAGACATAACAGACATGTATTGTTGCTATTAAGGGTAAAAAGATGGGGTTTATTCATACATGAGTTTATCTTGTCTACATCATGTCATCATTCTTATTACATTACTCTGTTTTTCCATGAAGTTAATACACTAGATGCAAGTTGGATAACAGTCGATGTGTGGAGTAATAGTAGTAGATGCAGGCAAGAGTCGGTCTACTAATCTTGGACGTGATGCCTATATACATGAACATTACCTTGGATATCGTCATGATTATTCGCCTTTCTATCAATTGCCCAACAGTAATTTATTTACCCACCGTATGCTATTTTCTTGAGAGAAGCCTCTAGTGAAAACTACAGCCCCCGGGTCTATTTTCCTATCATATTAAAAGCAAAAATACCTTGCTGCATTTTTCCTTTCTTTATTTTATTTTGTGTTTTAGTTAGATCTATTTATCAAATCTCATACAATTTAATCTATCTCAATACCGTGGAGGGATTGACAACCCCTCTTACGCATTGGGTTGCAATTGTTTGTTGTTTGTGTGCAGGTGTTGTTTATATAGTGTTGCTTGGTTCTCCTACTGGATTGATAACCTTGATTTATAACTGAAGGAATACTTACCTTCGCTGTGCTGCATCATCCCTTCCTCTTTGGGGAAATACTAACGCAGATACAAGCAATCATGCCCTAGAGGCATTAATAAATGTTATTATTTATTTTCATGTTCATAATTATGTTTACGTTATGTGTTATAATTGCAATGGTCCTTAAGTCTGTATACCAAAGAGAAAGAGGCTCAGAGGAAAACTCATGTGCATGTGTGTAACATTAAAGGGTGATATAGATTCCTAGCCATACCTCTAAGAGTAGCTCAACTGTTGCATGATGGTCACGTTTTTGTGAGCATGTGCATGAGAATGCAGACAACTTTGAGGACACAATGTTAGAAGAACACTTGTGTTGAAACGACCCAATTGTTGTTATGCTATGAGATACATTCGTCACAAGTTAATGGTTTCTAACACACAAAAATGTAACTTCGCATAATTCCTTAGATCATTAGAGTATCGAGTTCCTTCGTACTTGCTTCGTGAACTCTGGGGTTTGTTAAACATCATCTGTAATAGGGTGGCTATTACAACGGCTTATGGGTTCACGGAAAAGTATGACAAGGGACTAGATAGCTCAAGATTAGGATTTGCTCTTCCGACAAAGGAGAGATATTCTTAGGACCCTCTCGGTGTGATGGTATGTGTCATCGTCTGGCTAGGCACAATGTGATTTGATCACGGGGGTGTCAGAACACGGGAACGAGAAAATAGAACAAACCGCTAAAGAGGAAACTAGCATAGTGAACAAATTACTGATTCACATGGATGCCAATAATTCTCTCCTCGTATTTTCATAACATATCGCGAAGCAATAGGGATAACACAAAATAACTAAAGGTTCATCGAATATCCATTCGTGTGGGTATAGGGATCAATATGGATGTCCACGGTTCCACTACTGATCATTGATCGAAAAGTGTCCTACATGGTCACATATTTAATGGTCATCTATCCGTTGAGTACTAGGAAAGGAGTCTGAGAGAAAGTCACCGAAAAAGTTTTGGAGACACTGAAAATGTTTTGGACAGAACACTCGAAGTGTTTCGGAGAAATCGAAAATCATTTTGATTAGGCCATCAAGTCGAAAAATTTCAGAACATGCATGGAATTTTTTGGAGGGTTCCGGAAATGTTCTGGGACCTTCCAGAATTTTTTCGGAAAGAATGCGCGTGTTAAACACCATGTTCCCGCAAGAGACAAGATCCCCCTTTTCGTGGGGCTGTGTTGGTGGCGCCCTCTTATGAAGGAAGCCCGCTAATTTGGTGGAAGCTTGTCCGGCCCCCATGGTGGAAGGGAGCCCCTATAAATGGTGGGACAATGTTGGAAGGGGGGAGGCTTGTGGGGGCCCCTAGGCAACTTCCTACCTTTGGTGGGATGATGTTTGTGGGCCCTCCCTTTTTGGGAAGCCATCCTCCACCCCTTCATCCACCCTCCTCCACTATAAATAGAGGTGGAGAGGTGCTCTTCAACTCATCTCAAAGTTTTACCACAAAGGCATGCAATGATCCACACTTCTCTCTCTCTCTCTCTCTCTCTCTCTCTCTCTCTCTAGCCCTCCACGAAATAGTTTTGTTCTGCCGCAAGGTTGCCCAGTCTCCTGTATCGATTGGTTCTAGATGGTGAAGTGCCGTTGGATAGGTGACAGCATATGTGTGCACCCGATAGAGATTCGTACATTCAATCTTCTGTTCGAGGGACTGTCCAATGTTTTGTTTGAGGGACTGTCTGAGGGAGAAAATTGTCACGGTTAGGAGGCTGTAAATCCTAACCGCGGGAATCTGCCCCAATGATCTTCACCAACTATTCTTCCGTCATGCTACGAGTTGGTAACGATTAGATCAAACCTTGTATGCATCTTCATAATGGTCCTGGGCCGGTGCGTAGGATGGAACCTTTTGCTTTCTTCAGTGTTACCTTACACTCCGCCCCTGCCAGACCTTGTTCTGCGTCCGCACCCTCGTGATCTGACGCCGCCACTGTACCTCTCCGGTCGTCACCCAGGCATTGTAGGATGTCCCATCCCCCACCAATGTTGCCACCATCCTTGGAATATGCTGCCGTCCACCCAGGATCCCTTCGTAGATAGGTACTCTCCGCCCCACTGGCGACGACGTTGATGGTGTACACCACACCCGGAAGGTGTTCGGTCAAATGCCATTGTGCTTATTTTCAAACTTCATGTTGTTTTCTAGAGTAAGCATGATGGTGGGGGTACTCTATGAAGGAGCCGTATCTGCGAACTTTGTAGGTAGGAACTCAAGGGGCTCAGCCTTTTGGCGGCACATTCATGGTTCGTTTCATGTGCAAAATCACTTTGCGTCCTACAACATGAATCCATGAATGCAATGTGAGCTCGTTAGGGCATCGATGGTACACCATATAGAACTGCTTCATGAAGTTTTGTAGTGCGGTTGAAAGCATCGAGGCAATGTGGCCATTAGGTGAGTCAACCATGAAGATCATAAGTTTTGCTTCTTGTTGCTCTACATGTTTGTTAATTCATTCATTCACTTAAATGTCTCTCTACACGTTATATAGCTTGTAAGCTCTACCGTGACGTACTACAGGACCGAGGGGAGGCCATTCACACACATACATTGTTGGATGAACCTCAAAGAGCAGCCTTTGTGGGAAGACATGTGAGCTCTGATTATTCTAGTATCATTGAATTTGAAATTGGAAAATTAAAAAACTTGTTGAACATCTGGTTATCTCGTTAAATTTGAACTATTATTGTACTAGAGATATTTGCATGCTATTTATGGGTGAATTGTGCTATTGTCTATAACTACTTTGAGTGTTGTGAGCTTGGTTTTGGTTAAACGGATGAAATATCATCTGTTTTATATAAATTATATCCGAATTTTGCTAAATTCCATCATATTTGATGAATTTTGTCCGGTTCCTTCAAATTTGTTTTGAAATGTATGCGGGCACGGTTGGATAGCTGGCTTCCGCATCACTGTCCTCGGACTGGTTCCCACCGGTCCGCGAAGGATACGATGTCCGATTTAGGGGTGTGCATTTGAGATGCTAGGGGTGGAGTTAGTGGTGTCGGTCGAATCTTCCGTTTCTCCTCGACAATTGGGGCCAAAATGAGACAGGCATCAATGAAAATGTGTTTGCGGATAATCGGGCAAAAGGGGAGGTTTTTAACCACGGGCCGCATCGGCATATTCCCACGTCGACATAAAGTCATCGACGCTAAGCCGGGTGCCGGCGCAAAGTGTCATCTTCCATAGTTTTTTTGCGAGAAATCTTCCATATTTTTTCCATGTAGAGTCATCTTATATTTGTAATATATATCTAGTAATAAAAGAAATAGGTACACCTGGTCCGTCATGCTATTTTACAGAAAGCCACATTATCGATCTTTCTAATAATCAACCAGCAGTCTAGTTTAAGTCCGATTTTTGCTTTTGCAGAACCCCCCCCCCCTGATATTTCTGGTGATTAACCCGCGGACTAGTTTTAAGTCAAAATTTCACTTTTGTAGAAACCCCCCAATAATTGGGTTAATCAACCCGCAATATATATCAAATGTTTTTTTAGTATCCATATTTTTAAGCCCCAACTTAAAATTTAACAAGTTATATTTGGAATTTGATTTACAAAAATGTCTAAAATCTAAATATTATGTCAATTTACATGTTACCCATTTCAAAAGTGCTATTTAGGGTGCAACCTTAATCAATATTATGTTTCTCATCTCACATCCATGGTCAACCATCTGCACAGTGCTCGGTCCAAATTACTGAAATTATGAATGAGGACTCTGAAACTGGTGCATGACATGCTAAAACTATTGAACCTGGAGAGATTCTTGAAGAGAACCAAGTCTCTGCTTTCGCGAGTGGCTCTCATAGTCCTGCCCCTTTGGACAATGGAATAAGAGAGGAGGAGTCAGATTTGGCGCGAGTCATAGTTCCAAACAATGGGCCTCAAGCGGAACAGCTGGAGCCCATGGAAAACTCATCTGATATGGGCCTGGCCCAAGTGCTAACTCACGCCATCGGGCCTTCTTCGGTTCGTGCCCGCCGCTCCAAGACCCAGGTTCCCTGATGACCACTGAAGTACGCCGTAGCACCAGATCTACTCGTTATGATGGTTTCAGAGTGCCACAGATCACTGATGTATGTGCGCCCACTTCCAAAGTCAAGCCAAGGGTGACTCCTTCGGTGGTCCAGAGCTCTTCTTCTGCTGTGCTGACAAACCCTGCTATCATGACTACACCACCGCCGACCCCTCTTCTTACCAGACGGGAAATTGGTATCAACCGCTGCGCTGTTCCTCCGCTATCACGACTACACCACCGCCGACCCCTCTTCTTACCAGACGGGAAATTGGTATCAACCGCTGCGCTGTTCCTCCGCAAGAACTCACAGATGCTGGCCTGCTTGCGTCAGAAACTTAAGATGCTCTACCTGAAGCTAATAGGGCTACCTGCGCTGGCTCGGAGGAGGGATCTTCTTCCTTGGCATACTGCATCTTATATAATGCCACTTTTGCGTAACTGGAACGTTTTGTGTTGGAACGTTCATGGTTTAAACTCGGATAAAAAACTTTTAGCCTTATCTAATGTGATCTCTGTTAGTGGTTCTGCTGTCGTTTGTCTTCAGGAAACCAAGAAACCTACTATCGATCTTGCTTTTATCAAAACTTGTTGTCCTAAGAGATTTGATAAGTTTGTGTATGTTCCTTCGCGGGGTGCTTCTGGTGGACTGCTCACTATCTGGAACAGCTCTACATTTTCAGGTGATGTACTTGTCTCTGAGGATTTTGCACTAGCCATCCGTTTCACCAGTACTGTTGGGGATATGACCCCGAGGTGTGACCCGCCCAGGAGGGGTCGGGTTACACCGTTGGCATCTTAATATGAAGAAGGCCCAAGAAGGTCTAAGAAGACGAAGTATGAAGATGGGTGGCAGCTTAAGAGGCGGGCCAGGTGGAGGCCCAAGACCCGGAAGTGTAAGCCGCCCGATAGTGACTGGCCTGGTAAGGCAAGACGACTTAGAAACCGAACTGGTCACATTGTGTGATCGGGCTCGGACTCTTGTAAGCCCCAGAGCCTCAACCTGCGTATACAAAGGCGAGACCCGGCGGCGGGTTAACTCAAGAAACAATTGATCGAGAGCTAGGTCAAGCGATTCCGCTCCCTTGTAATCGATATTCAAGCAATACAACTAAAAGCAGGATGTAGGCTTTTACGTTGTTGTGAGGGGCCGAACCTGGGTAAACCTTGTGTCCTTTGTCCCGTTCAACCCCTTCAAGCTAACCTACGTTGCGATGGCTCCACACCTAAGTCCTTTCGCAAGGGCATATACCATGACAACACCACGACAAGTACCCTTTCGGCGTAATCCTGGACGCTCTTCAATATTTATGGCCCGTGTACGGGTACCGAATGAGACACCTTCACTCAATGGCTATATGATCTGGAAATCCACACGAACGAAGATTGTCTGCTCCTCGGGGACTTTAATTACATTCGTGGTCTAGAGAACCATAATAAGCCCGGGGGGGACTATAATGACGTGCCCACTTCAATGACATCAGTCGCAAACACAAACTGATTGAATTGCCCATTAAGGGGAGAATGTACACATGTAGCAACATGCAACAAGACCCGCTTCTCGAACAACTTGCCTGGTTTTTTACTTCTCTCCACTGGACACATGTCTACCCAAACACCCTAGTCAAACCGCTTTGCAAACCGATATCTGATCATATCCCATGTGTGGTCAGTATTGAGACAAAAATTCCCCAGACTAAACTTTTCAAATTCAAATCCTACTGGCTTCTACACCCTGGTTTTATGGATGTTGTTAATAAGGCTTGGGATAAGCCTATCCGTTCAGACAATGCAACAACTATCCTCTGCCATAAATTTAAGCTCCTAAGACAAGAGTTAAAAGCCCAGAGCAAGCATATCTCTCGATTGACGGTGGCAATTGAAAACACTAATAAAACCCTGGCTGACATTGATGAACTCGAGAATCTCCGTCCACTAACGCTCCCTAAAAGCAACTTACGCAAGATCATCAAAAATCATCTTCTGCGGCTGCTTCATTATCCGAGGCAATACTGGAAAAAGCGATGCACTATCCGTTGGGTTAAATTTGGCGATGAGAATACAAATTTTTTCCAGGCTATTGCCACGCAGGGATACAGAAAGAATAACATTGCGAATCTCCAAAACCCTGATGGCTTATCTGTGGAAGACCACACTGGGAAAGAAGCTCTTTTGTTGCAAGCTTACACAGAAAGATTAGTCTCCTACAATCCCACGTAGATGAAATTTGATCTATCAACTTTGATCCGTGCCAGTTTGAATCTTGACCACCTCACATTACCTTTCACCAGCGAGGAGATCGATTTGGTTGTCAATGAAATGCCTGCTGATCTTGCCCCCGACCCAGATGGTTTTAGTGGAATTTTTCTCAAAGCTTGCTGGCCAATTGTCAAGAATGACTTCTACACCTTATGTGCACAATTTCATGTAGACCACCTTAACATCCAAAGCATCAACGATGGGATCATTACTCTTATTCCAAAAAATGTGTCCCCTACCACGGCCAATGATTACCGACCAATTACCTTGCTTAACTGCTGCCTCAAGCTCATTACAAGGCTCCTTGCTAATAGGCTCCAACAAATTATCCTGAAAATCATACACCGCAACCAATGTGGCTTTATCTGTGGTCGGTCGATCCAAGACTGCCTTGCATGGACGTTCCAATACATCCATCAATTTCAGGCCTCCAAACGGGAGATAGTCTTACTAAAGTTGGATTTTGCCAAAGCTTTCGACACCATCGAGCATGAACCTATGATCAACATCATGAAGCATATGGGCTTTAATGACAAATGGCTATCCTGAATAAAATCAATATTTTCATCAGGGAGGTCCTCCATCCTTCTCAATGGGGTACCGGGCTGTCAATTTCACTGCCGTCGGGGTGTACGCCAGGGTGATCCTCTCTCACCCCCATATTCTTCCTTGCTGCTAACCTACTGCAATCGGATATTAATGATGCTTACAGGAGAGGTTTGATACACCTCCTGTTCCCATGCAATGGACAAATGGACTAGCCAATCATCCAGTACGCGAATGACACACTCCTGCTCATGCCCGCCTGCGCGCGCCAAGCCACGATCATCAAAGAAATCCTCACAAATTATGCCCACTCAATTGGACTGAAGATAAACTTCCACAAATCAACACTCATTCCCATCAACTTGGAGGCTCATCTTGCTGCCAACATAGCGGAAATCTTTGGATGCTCAGTTGGCTCTATGCCATTCACCTATATTGGTCTCCCTTTAGGCACATCTCGCCCATCGATCCAAGACTTCATGCCTCTTTTCATCTCTGCCGAATGGAATCTATCCTCAACGCTCTCTCTCATGTCCTATACTGGGAAACTAACCTTGTTCAACTCAACGATCACCTCCTTACTCATATACGCAATGTGTATGCTCAAGTCCCCCCCCCCCCAAATTGATTGAGATGCTGGATAAGATCAGAAGACGATGCCTCTGGATCAAGAAGACAGACCAAGGGGACAAGTGCAACTCCTTGGCTGCATCGGAGATGGTATGCAAACCAAAAAGTAAGGGAGGGCTCGGGGTCATCAATCTCAGGGTACAAAATGAAGCTCTCCTTATGAAGTTCCTACCCAAGTTCTACAACAAGATGGACATCCCTTGGGTGCAACTCACTTGGGACACATACTGTAGCCAGAAAATCCCGCATGCTACTGATCCTGTCGGTTCATTCTGGTGGACGACGTACTCAAGCTCTCACCAAATTTTAGAGGGGTCTTGCGTGTAAATATTGTCTGTGGCACCATGACACTATTTTGGAAAGACCTATGGTCTGATGAGCTTCTCCAAGACTCACACCCACGTGCTTTCTCCTATACTTCAAACGAGGACGTCTTGGTCAAAGATTTCTTGAGTATCACGTCACTTGGGGAGGCCTTTCACCTCCCTCTATCCCCACAAGCCCATGCAGAGGTCTGACACATGCAAACTATCACTACCCCCTCCAACCTACGACGTCTGCCTCGGACGTGTGGCATTACATCTGGGGCAAAACGATCTTTAAATCCACAGACTACTATCGTTTTTTCTTCCGGGATGTCCAATCGCACCAAGTCTTTGTATGGCTCTGGAAATCCAAATGCACAATGAAGTTGAAGGTTTTCGAATGGTTTCTCTTCAATGATAGGCTCAACACTCGGAATATGCTCAAACAGAGACACTATAACATCGGAGATGATCATAACTGCCTCCTATGTGGGCTCAACATTGAAGAGATGGTGGATCATATGATATTTACGTGTTCTTTTAGCCGCCAATGCTGGAAAGTTCTGGGCATAAATTGGGACCCTTTTCCTGGCCGTCTACAAGCTATCGAGGACTAGAAAAATGCACACCCCTCGCCAATGTTCTTGGAGTAATACATTGTGGTTGCTTGGAGCTCATGGAAGGAAAGGAATAATAATTTTTCTAGGTCAATTGACCCCTCCCTGCGGTCTTGGCTTGATAGATTCAAAAATGACTTTCAAGTCCTCCAGCACAGAGTTAAGGAGGCACATCAGCCTTTTGTGCTCAATTTTGTAAACTCCTTGCACTAGCCCTACTGTCCTGTTAGACCCCCTCACCTGCCCCAAAGTGGACAAGTTTTGTTTAGACCTTTCTTCACCATGTAATTACAACATTGTATAGTGACACCTTATTTTATTAATATATTCTTGCAGTAGGAGCCTTTCCTACTGTTTACGGAAAAAAATAGGGCATGCTCCATTTTTCTTTCGTGCTGGTGCTGATCCGAATTGGAAATGAAAGAAAAACCAGGATTGTAGACGAAAGAAACCGTCTATTTCCACACATGCACGGCTCACCAAAACCTCACAGAAAAAGTTGATTTCTTATCTTATGTCGAGAGAGACGTCCCAGGATTGTCAACATTCAAACATATTGTGATTATGTGAGCACCGAGGCCAACGTCGACGAGGGTGGGAAAGAGTATAAGTGGCAACACAAGTGCGATGCCACATGTTAAAAGAAAGTACATGGGCCTATTGGGGTCTTGACTCATGCTTATTGTGTTAGAGTGTGGTATTTTATTCTTCCATTGCAAGACACGAGCTTTCTTGCTAATTTATAATTAAGAATGTTTTGCTATTTATAAAATTAAATTTTACTCCTCTAATCCGAACCTAGTCGATCCCCTAAACCAAATAGTGGAGTAATTTTTTTACCTTGCTTCCTATCCGACACCTAAAAATACTCAGCCAGACCGCATGGAGTAAAATTTCCGGCCTCTTTTGCACCTCCCATCCTCACTGCCTCTTCACCAGGGCACCTCCCAGCAACCGTCCGCCGCCCCCACTCCTACCTCGTCACCTTCCTTGGCCCTTGCCGCCCTTCAGCCCAAGTTTGCGCCCTTCGCCGGTCATTGTCGTCGTGGCAATCGAGGTGAAACATCGCTGCTGCCGCCTTAACCGATTCATCGGATTGCTCTCGAGTCTTCTTACTCGTTGGCGGCCGTCGGATCTGACCGTGCTTACACACCGTTGCAAGTCATTCTCATGCGTCAACGCCCGCTGGTTTGGCCTAAACATCGCCGGCTGGCCCTTGCACCACCACCGCCTTGCAAGTGTTCGACGGTTTGCGTGGGTGAGTTTTTTATTTTTTATTTCATTTCGTTTTGTTTTGTACAATTTAATTGAACTGGGCCATTTGAATTGAAGATGAAGAAGTCAAGAGAGATAATCTTCGAGGACTCATTGTCATCCAAAGAGAAAGAAGATGACGAAGACTTTGGAACTGTTCTTGGCATGATTTTCAGTGATGATATTCGGCGATTGAGTACTCAATCGTGATAGAGCGGAGGGTCATGCCATGATCACGAGAGATTACTTTGTTCCAAATCCAACCTATGCGGAGAAGTGCTTTCGCCGGTGCTTTCAGATGCACACAGGTCTTTTTCTCACCATTTCCAAAGCCGTTGCAATGTAGTTACAATGTAAACTAGTATCGCATAAGTTGAAAAAACAAGTATACTCGGATGGGGTGGGTCCGGCCAAAGGTTAATGAAGTAAAAATACTCCACTAAGAGCATCTCCAACCGCATTTGTATATTTACACTCAATTGTTATTTAATCAATCTTGACCAAAAAACCCTTCTCCAACAATCTTTGTATAAGTGGTCCCCAACCAGAAATTTTTACAAAGCTTGCTATACTTACACCCAGACTTTGTATATTTACAAATTGGAAAGGCCACTTGCTATAATTTTACAAAGCCTCCTAAAGTGGTCCCCTTATTTTTGTCTTAATGATCGGTGGACCCTGTATGTGGTGTGTACGTGTGCTATGCGCGTGTGTATTTGTACGTGTGCCGTGTGCGCGTGTCCGTGTGCTGTGTGCACCTTTTTTGCATGGATTTTTTTTACTTATGTCGCATGTGTGTTGTGCTGTGTATGTTTTTTTTGCATGGATTTTACTTATGGACTGTGTACGTGTGCCTGTACGCATGTGTGTGTATGTGACGTGTACGATGGCGAGCTATGGTAATATATGTATTCATGAACGTAAACTAGTTTGTAGTGTGTATGACAAACTGTCCCATATGTAATTGTGTGTTTTGCGCAAATATAGCAATCCAATATACTCCTACAAAGGATGCATAACTTGGTTTGAATTGCTAAATCTTCTCTCTCCTCTTTCTATCACCACTTTTTAGCCATCAAATATACAAAGGCTATTGGAGGTGCTGGAAGATCGGCTTAGACTTGCTCCTATTAGGTGTCATTTGACTATCGATCGGCATCGATTTTGATTTTGCCCGGAAATAGAAAGTTCGATCGTTTTAGACCTATGTGAAAATAGAAAAACTATGGTTTCCTTGAGGGTAAATATTGCCACATTTATTTAAAACTCAAACTCCGGAATGTCATCCGCGATTACAGAAAGAACAAAGTCTGGGGGACCCCAACCACACCTTACACAATTCATCACCAACACCTACTTTAGCTAATTTATGCGCGATAATATTAGCAGAACGCCAGACCCAAGAAATCTTGTACTCGACGAAGGACCCAAGAAGAGCTTTCACCTCCTCAATCCAGGGATCGTTAGCCGACAGATTCCTCGCTGAATGTTTCAGCATATTCACCACAGCTTGAGCATCCAACTCTAGATGAACTCTTGTTGCGTTAATGTCTGCAGCTACCTGCAAAGCACGTCGACACGCCAAGACCTCAGTTGCTTCCGGATCCACAATGTTTGAGAAAAGATGACAGGTAGCTGCCAGAAAGGCACAATTGTGGTCTCTAAGAACTGCTCCTCCTCCTCTTCCTTCCACTCCAAATTTTGACACTGCACCATCGGAGTTGACTTTAACCCATCCCTCGTCCGGAGGCTCCCAGCGCTGTGGTTCTTGCCTAACAGGCGCACTTGTCTTCTGTGGATGTATCTCCCTCCAGTCCCTCATGTGGGCAAAAACAGAGTTCATTATTTCATGTGCTGTGGCGACCGGCTTACCATCCCGAGCATTATTCCGAGCGAGCCAGAGGCCATACAAAGAATGCACCATGACCTCTCGGTCTTCATCAGATGCCCCGACAAACCAATCGAGGAGCCAACGAGCTAGAGCACTCTGGGAGTCTGTCGTGCACGGTGGGATCGCCACCGCAACTCCCTTCTCTGAGCGGAAGAGCTGCCAGAACCTTGCTGAATGTTGACATGCCCAAAACCGGTGATAGTTGGTTTCTTCTCTACCGCATGCAACACAAAAAACACCCGGTGTAATCCGTCGTCGATGTAGTTCGAACCCCACAGACAGCCCATTTTTTATCAAACGCCACATATGAATCTTTGCTTTAGCTGGTGCACATGTGTCCCACAGCGCCATAAACCCCTTGTGTGCAGTCACCGTATCAGAGGATTCCGGCTGTCCGGTCCTCGTTCTTCCCATCACCTTTCACAGGTGGTATGCAGATTTAACAGTAAAGCACCCATTTTTTGTGTAGTTCCAGGCTATGTAATCCTGTTCTTCCGGACCCCCAATAGCGATGTGTTTGATATCCGCTGCATCACTCAGACTAAACATGGCATCCACCTTTGCTGCATCCCATGAACGACCGTTGAGAGTTAACAAATCTGCCACCCTTGTCACACCGGGCATGAAGAGTTGGCCCAGTGGCTTCAAACTTCCCTGCCTCGGAATCCAGTTATCGTGATGTATATTCACCTTCGAACCGTCTCCTATGCGCCATATTGTTCCTTCCTGTAAGAGATATCTCCCATGCAGCACACTGCGGTAGGTGTAGGAGGCGTTGGAAGGGCATGTGGCCGTCATGATTGTTTGCTCCTTGAAGTAGCGGTCCTTGAGAACCCTTGCGCATAGCGAGTCCGGTTCTTGCAAAATCCTCCACGCCAGTTTTGCTAGCAAAGCTTGGTTGAAACCCTCCGGATCCCGAAACCCTAAACCCCCAACTCTTTTTGCAGCACACATTTTTTGCCAAGAGATCCAATGTACTTTTCTTTTACCGTTTGATTCACCCCACCGGAATTTTGAAGAGATCGAAGTCAGATTCCGGCACGTTTTCTTAGTGAGCTGAAAAGAACTCATGGTGAAAGTAGGTACAACTTGGAGTCCGGATTTCACCAAAACCTCCTTCGCCGCTTTGGACAAACCTTGGCCCTTGTAGCCACCCACTTTTGACTTGGAACTTTCCGTCACATACTTGAAAGTGCCCTCCTTAGAACGACCAACCGGTGTTGGCAGCCCAAGATATCGTTCACTTAGACCTTCTGAATCGATCCCAAGTGCACTCTTCAACTCTGTCTTTGTATCATCTCCACACCCTTGCCAAAAAATATTGAGGATTTATGTAAATTCACACGTTGTCCTGAAGCCGCTTCATAACTACTTAAAATCTCCTTTAAGGCCACCATATTGTTCCTCGATCCTTCCAAAAAAAACTATGCCATCGTCTGCAAAAAGGAGGTGAGTTACATGGGGGCCAGTGCTCCCAAACGTCACCCCTTTGATCTTGGCGTCTTCTTGTGCCTTCTTCAACAGCGCCGAGAAACCCTCAACACAAAATAGGAAGAGGTATGGAGAGAGCGGCTCACCCTGCCGTAGCCCCCGGCAGGGTGAAAACCTCCTAGAACAAGCACCATTCATCTTGACAGAAAAATTGGCCGTGGTGACACACCTCATGATCATCATAATCCATCGTGGTGCAAAACCAAACTGCTCTAACATCTGTTGCAAAAACACCCATTCCACCCTATCATACGCCTTCATCATGTCCAGTTTTACCACGCACAACGGTTTCTTCCCTTTCCTAGTCCGTATTGCATGAACACACTCGTACGCAACAAGGACATTGTCAATGATGAGACGACCCGGTACAAACGCGCTTTGCTCCTCTGAGATAAGAATGGGGAGAATGCCTTCCAATCTATTTGCCAAAACTTTGGTGGCAATCTTATAAAGCACGTTGCACAGACTAATTGGTCTGAACTGAGACAACAACTCCAGTGAGTTGGTCTTTGGAATCATGACAATGACCGTATCGTTAAAATCCTCCAGGGCGGCCACACCACCCAAGAAATCCCTCACAGCCCGACACACATCATCACGAACCTGCGGCCAGTGCCACTGGTAGAAAAGAGCCGGGAGCCCGTCCGGACCGGGCGCCTTCGTTGGCCCCATTTGGAACAGAGCAGCATGTATCTCTTCATCAGTGATAGGAGCGGTAAGCGCGTCGTTCATATCCCGAGACACCACTTGATGAATATTCTGTAACAATGCATTGGCACCTGACGTACCATCCGAGGTAAACAGCCCCTCGTAGAAACCTGCCGCCATTTCTCTCATCTGTTCATCAACTGTACATCTAGTTCCATCCTCCCTTCGAAGGGCTTTGATCGTCTTTTTCCTTTTCCTATGAGTAGCACGGCTCTGAAAATATTTTGTGTTATGATCGCCTGCACTTAACCAGTCAACACGTGACCTCTACTTATACATAATCTCCTCCCATGTATAGATTTCCTTAAGCTACGCTTCAATCTCGCGGACCTCGAGTGAGTGTCCGGTCGAAAGAGCTCTCGCCTTGGCTTCACTCAACTGCCCTTTTAACTTTGCAATCTGCCTTCTGATCGAGCCAAAAACTTCCCGTGCCCACCTTTGCATCGCCCCCGTCGTGCCTTCGAGTCTTTGCCACACAGCAGCTAGACCTTGCTCCCCCATTCGTGTTGTCTCCCACGCTTCTTCAAACATTGCTTGATATGTTTCATGGCGAGTCCAAGCTTCCTCAAATCTGAAAGCTCTATCTCTTGGCCCATCTCGACGCGGAGCCATCTCCAGCGCCCGGACCAACAAAGCTTGATGGTCAGACTCTTTGGTCATGGTGTGTTCAACTGTTGTCTCTGGGAACATCCGTAAGAAGGAATCAGTACAAGTGGCTCGATCTAACCGCACCTGAATATTTTCCACGCCATCCCGCTTATTATCCCATGTATATTGATAGCCCGAGAACCCCAAGTCTGCCAAGCCACAATCAGCAAGACAGTCGCGAAATTCTTCCATTTGCATGAAAGGTCTTGGGTTACCATCAATCTGGTCAGAAAGAAACAAGGCTTCATTATAATCACCCAAGCAAATCCACGGCAAATCGTCTTGAGCTCGCAAGTATCTAATAGCATCCCATGATTTCTTGCGTATTTCCGTTCGAGGTTCCCCGTAGAATCCAGTGATCCTACAAGTTTTCCCCTCCCACACCACCTCTGCATCAATAAAGTACTGGCTCCACGGACGCACGGTAACTTGAAGGTGATCTCTCCACCATAGAGCCAGACCCCCACTCCTCCCTTGACAGTCTACCGCTACCCCTCGATTAAATCCCATGCTCCACTGGAGTCGCTCCATTGCTCTCTCCGTTTTCTTCGTTTCACAAAGAAAAACCACCGCTGGGTTGTAGGACCGTATCAGGTCTCTTAATTCGCCAACTGTCGAGTCCAACCCCAATCCTCCACAGTTCCAGGCCAAAAGATTCATGGCGTCCGGCGGCCCCCCGACTTGGGGTCCGCTGATCTATCATTGATCTCGGAAATACGGTCAAACACAGTGGACGTTTTCTGCCTTGTATCACGGATAAAACCATCGTGTGAAATCTGCCTATCTGGGTCGTCCTTCGCCACCCAATATTGCTTCGGCCCCCTCTTGCGTCCACCCTGTTCATATCTTGGTTGGTGCTTGTCATGTTGCACCTCTCTATACTCTTGACTTGGTTTTCTGATATAGTGGCCCTTTGTTCTTGTTCTGGCCTGTTCTTCACCTTGCCCCGATCGAGTCATACCCTCACCTCTATGGCCGCCCCTGTAGTATTCCCCATGCACAACCCTTCTCTCTCTCCGAGCGTCCCTTGGGTTGGCCTCATAGTTGAACTGTTGCCTCTCATGTAGCTTATTTCTCAGTTCATTTTCCTTTTTCTGCTCCAGGCCCGTTCTCAGGTCAAACTCTTTGCTCGCATCTCTTCGGGTCCAGTCCTTGGATGGACTGTTCACTTTTGTCCTATCCGTCTTAGAACCACCGCCAGTGTGGGAGTCCATTGATCTGGAGAGCTCCTCATTCAAGTTTCTTTTGACTGGCACATCTTGTTTGCCCTTGTACTGGCGTGCCCGGTCGCTGTCGCCGGTTCTGCCGCTGCCCCAGCTATTGTTGCTGCTCATCGCCAGACCAAAAGACCCCTCCTTTTCGTTACCCTTCCTGCCGGGAGAAGCCCTAAGCCAACCCCCATTGGGACGACGAGTCCAACGGGGGCTCACTTATGCCCCCCGCATGCACTAACCGTCCACACTCAAAACAAAAATGTGGTATCTTTTCATAATGAAAATCGAACCAGTGTCCCACCTTATCATCTCGAGAGGCCTTGAGGTAGAAACCCCTCACAAGCGGTTCAAAAACAGAAATCTTAGCTCTGACCCTCAGATTGTTACCTCTGGCAACTCCTTCTTTGTCACAATCTACTTTAACTATCTCTCCAAGCCAATTTCCCAACGCCTTCCCAAACTTTTCCGTTCTCTTATCCGGGGGTAGATCATCCATCCGGACCCAAACATCCACCGTGTCAAACACCATCTCGGACGGCCTCTTGTTTCCTTCATATTCTTTAAGAACGAGTACACTGAAATCATATTGCCAAGGTCCATTGTTCATTGCATGTTTCCAGTCCCCCTCGCTACCAAAGTGAACTTCAAACACATTTGATCCCAGGTCTCTAAACCTTGCTTCTCTGTGCAGCCCCAAGCCCTCGTCATCGTTCTTTCCAGAGCGCTCCGAATCATTGGTCTATTGGAGCACACCTTACCCACTGCTGACCATCGAGAGCTTTTTGGCAGCACTTCTTCCTGATCATCAAAAACCAGTCCTTCCGCCTCCTTGTCCATCAGCACCACGCCACCCATCCTCGCCGAGAGACTCGACGTCGGGTCCGGGGTTTTGCTTTCAACAGGGGACTTGGAGGATCCCCTGCTCATTGATTCTTCCGTCTTACGTGTCGGCGTGGCCATTACACCGCCTGCCGCATCCGCCGTCATTTTGCTCTTCTGTGCCGACGCCCCCGGCGCCGTCGGACGCCCCCGGCGCCGTCGCCCGAGGCGCGACACCCCTGAAGTTCGTTGATCCCGACGCCGTAGCCGCAGGATTGGCCGTCGCAGCGTGTTTCTTCTCCTTCACCTGAGCCGCTCCCTTCGCTGGGGCAGTCCTCGTGCGTTCCTGCGGGATCGCTGCCGCCGCCATCGAAGATGCCATCGCCCCTGAGGCCTTCGTCGTCTTCTCAGGTCCTTTCTCCGCCATGCCTCAGCCCACGGCGGAGGGGAGAACACCACCCGATCAGGGACTGAGTCAGCACCGTCGCTTCCCCGATCCCTACCGGAATCTCTCTCACGCCCGCAGCGAAAACCGTAACCCTAGCACGCGAGCACGATGGCCAGGCAATCGCCTCTCGTCGCCTTAGCATTTTCCTGCATGGTGGACCCCCAGGAGATCGTGTCTAACTATGGTTTCCTTCTGTGTTTCATCCCTAGAAATAGACGTTGAACGTGGTGCGGTGCGAAATTGCTTCACGTGGTGCTCGGCTAGACACGGCTTCGGCAGATTCGCCTGCTTTGTTTGTTTTTTTCGAAGCAAACGCACGCTGCCTGCTTAGTTTGACCGCGCACTAGCTTGCTCGCCGGCCAGCGGCGGCCGAGACGAACGGACTGAGCAGGGAAGTAAGGGGGGAGGAACATACCAGCGGCAGATTGGGCGCGTACTTACGCAGCGTGCTCCTCGTGAGCTCCTCGCCGCCAGGGAGCGCGATCACCGCGCGGTCGAACGTCAGGCCGGCCACAACCGCCTCTGCGGCTGCGTCGTCCCCGCGGCAGGCCGCCGCCCACGCCTGGAAGAACCTCCACACCGACCGGCCGTCGACCACTGCGTGGTGCATCGCCACGCCGACCGCCACCCCACCCTTCAGCCGTGTGACCTGCACAGCCAGCACCTCAGCGGGGAGCGCGTCGACCTTGAGCTTCGGGACGAACGCCTTG
This sequence comes from Aegilops umbellulata, assembly GCA_032464435.1. Lineage (NCBI taxonomy): Eukaryota > Viridiplantae > Streptophyta > Magnoliopsida > Poales > Poaceae > Aegilops > Aegilops umbellulata. The sequence continues at coordinate 298,249,569 of CP136060.1, forward strand.
AACGCGTCCACGTCATGGTCCGTGTCCCCGGCGAGCCGCCCCGCGTCCGCGTCGTCGCTCTCCGCGACGATGAACCGCACGCCGCTTCCCTCGGAGGCGGAGCAGTCGATTGCGGCGTCGCCGGTGGACGGCAGGAAGACGATCCTGCCGGCGAGCGGGGGAAGCCGCGTGAGCGTGGCCGCCAGTGACGCGCGGAGGGAGCCGACGAGAGATGCGAAGGGCGGGTGCTGGCCGCCGGCGTCATCGAAGAGGAACACGCGCTGGATTACCGGGAGCACGATCCACGGTGCTTCCAGCGCGGACAGCCTGAGTAACAAGTCCACCGGCGGCGAGGCGACGCTGCCGAATTCGACGATCTTGACCGTCGGCATGACTAGCGACGAGAGAGACGACCTTGGTGGTGGTGCGACGCGCTGCGTGCGGATCTGCCCTGAACTGGAGGTGGCAGCGCCTAGATAGTCTGAATGAGATTAATCGACGCCCAGTGATAGTGGAGGGGAAAAGTAAGCGTTGGAAATAGGGTGGATATCAGGTGCTGCCACACTTGCGCTTCGTTTGTTTAAGCTTTGATTACGTGGGGATTCGCTTAAGTGCATATGATAGTATAGTACGCCCTCCGTCTGAAAATAAATGTCTCAACCTTAATAGTACTTTTTCCGTCTAGATATATAAATCACCTTGCGAAAATCAAATAATCACAAAACGCTTAGGCGCGATGCATTAACTCCTACGTCGTTTCTTGTTTCTTGACATATCAACCAATAAAAAATGTGAGACGTGCATGTTTTCAATGACTCAAGACTACCAAACACGGCATGCAGAGTAGTTTATTGCATGCAATGCTCTTAGCAAATACACATTAAATTTTCTCATTTTTCCCTCTTTTTGATCGCAGTGCACAACCTAAAATGACTTATTCACCTAGACGAAGGGAATACAACTTTTTACTAATGTTAATACAAACTTGAAACACTTATTTTAGGATCAAGAAAGTACTACTTTCATAATGCATACTATCATACTACTTCACAAGATAATAAATATTTAACATATACCTAGACCGAGGGAGAATAAAAACTATTTGTGTGGCAATAAGTATTACCTAAAGTAGATTAATACTATAAATGATTATATTTATTTCTATGCATGACGCAAAGTAACACAATATTTAACATGATACAATATTTATCTATGTTATTCTAATCTTTTTTCTTTAATTCTCTATTACATCATCATGTTTGCTCTTTTCGAATGCATAATGCTCTCTCCATCCGATTCCTCTGGGCAACAGGAGGGTGTCCCTATTTTATTTACAAGGACCCCATGCAACCGCATTATTTTCTCAACGCCTCGTTTCCTTCATTAGAACTTAATAAGGCAATAAATCGCTTGCTGTTTTTTTGTTTGCTGGTGCATGCGTACATCGTATTGGGCATGAACCGCTGCATTAAGTTGAGCATGGGGCTGCATGTAGGTAGGTGCCAGCATGCAGCAGAAATGCATTGATTTGGCAGTTAATTGGCATAGAAGTCGACGTATAGTACTACTCCCTCGTTTCCGGTTTATAAGGCTCAATTCAAAAATCTTACCAACCAAGATAGATGGTGAGTGGTGGAATACTTTTTTTAGTTTGTAAAAGCATCCAATTAATGCTCTTATTTTCCTTAAAAAAGTATGTTTACCAATGCTTTAACTGCAATGCATGTATGCATAAATTACATGCATTGGTCAATTTTCTCTTAATACTTGCATGCAATTATTTAATGCACCTTGGAATCTGAATATGTGATGGGAAATAACCAAATTGAGCCTTATAAAATGGAAGAACTAAAATTTTGAGATAAGCCCTGTAAACTGGAAAGGAGGGAGTACTACTAATTCCAAGAAATTAATCGCTCTGCCTTGTCACTTGTGTTTTGGTTGAAGAGCCTAAAGCTGGTCATAATGCGAAAGACGCTATGTTACAGTAACAATGCAGAAAACACTATGTTATCATCTTCATAGTGCAAAGTAACATAGTAGTAGTGTCATAGATGGCTTCATTTATTAGCTTATAGACTCATCCTTTCTCGAAAAACGCTATGTTACGGTAACATATTATGTTACTCTAAACACCTCCCTCCTCATTAACTACATGTCACATAAGCAAAAAACAAAATGAAGTGCGCTATGTTACTACCTAAGTTACTCCCACTATGACTAGCCTAACAAACTCGGACCAAGATAGTATTGGCTAAGCGGAAAAGCTCCTTCACGTTCGCTCCTTGGCTAAAATACCATCACTATGACCAACCTAAGGCAAGTCATAGTGAGGATTAACTTAGACTAATAACATGCATATGTTACTAGTTTATGTTACTAACTCTATAGTAGGGAGTAACATATGTATGGTGTCATACAACACTTTATTTATTAGGTTATAGAATTATCTTGTTTTGGTATATGCGATGTTATTTATATTGTGAGTAACTAGACATGTTACTCAATTTGTCTCCCTTCTCATTAAGTAACTGCCACATCATGTTTGTTGCTTATGCGTCATCTATGTTACTCCCTATATTACTCTCACTAAGGGTAGTCTAAGCCAATTCGTAGTGATATAAGTCTAGTCAATAGTGGAGATTAACTTGGACTAGTAACATATGTTACTAGTCTATATTACTACCTTCAAAGTGAGGAGTAACATGTGGTATCATGCAAGTCATCATTTACTAAGATATAGACTTATTTTGCCCTGGTATGTGTTATGTTACAGTAACATATTGTATTACTTCAAACATCTCTCTCCTCATTAACTACATGCTACGTAGTCAAATTTTTCTTGCAAAATGTTATGTTACTTGCTAAGTTACTCCCATTATGATCAGCCTACAGGCCAACTCCAAGGGACCATCCCATTTGGTTCGACCGCGTTAGATTAGGGTGAAATGGACCCAAACCGCGGCCCAACACGCACCCGCAAACGGACAGCGTCCGTTATTCGTCCGCCCTCGACTCATTTCTAGCTTAAAATTGGGCCATGTTTGCGTCGAAACCGGCAGGTCGCGGACGCACGCGGGCGCTCTCTTTGTCCTTCCCCTGGCCCTCCCGTTGGTGGATCAAACCTCCCATTCCCCCTTCGCTACGCGTCCCTCCCCTCCGCCATAGCCGTTGATACGTCTCCAAGTATCTATAATTTTTGATTCTTCCATGCTATTATATTATCTATTTTGAATGTTTTATATGCATTAATATGCTATTTTATATTATCTTTGGGACTAACCTATTTGTTAGAGTTGTGTCGAATATTGTGTACAAGGTAGGTTACAGTTGGACTTGTAGTTGTATTGTGTTTATATAGGATATGGAGTCGTGTCCTAATAGGACACTTGTATCCTAGGCCTATCATGTATAGCGGGGGTAGACACACAATGTAACCTATGCCAACATAATAACACCGGAACGCAGGGGAAGCCAGTGGCTTGTGCCGGCCTCCAGGGCGGTCGGGTGCGGTATTGTAGCGGTGTCACGGGGAGGAGCGCCCGTAGTCATATGCCCCGGGGATGTAGCCATATCGGTGAACCTCGTTAACAAATCTCGGTGTCGTGCTCGTGTGATTGCTTGGTCCTCAGATGATCGGTGGAGTGCCTCGGATTTATTCTAACAAGTGGTATCATGAGCAAGGTTACAAGAGGTCGACGTGCGTTGATCTAGAGGATTGGATGACCGAAGAATTGACCAGTCGCCGAGTCGAGGTGACAGCATATTGGATAGATCAGTGGGATTGATGGAAGCAACACGCGGCCCACGCGCACGTATGGAAGTTCCAGCGAGACGGATTGATCGCTCGATCTGTTCAGGCAACTGGCGGCGTAGTAGCTGGCTCGGGCGACGCGGTGCAGGCGGCTGTGACGCCCGGATAATCAAGCTACAGTAAACCTCTGCCAATGGTGCCACGTCACCTCGGTTACTATTGATAAACTCGAGTTAGTTAAAAAACGATTCAAATTAAAATTTAAAATATAGGCAAACAGTAAAACTTTCAAATATCAAAACTAAATGTTCGGGTTGTGTCAATTAAATCGTAAGTAATTATGATGGAGAAACCAAGTCTTTATAAAAAGAAAATTAAATGCACTAAACTAAATAAAACAATAGAAAAACAATTAGATAAATGCATTTTATTAATTATAAAATATTAAACCATTTTATTTGAGGTTTAAACTTTTTATGGCAGTGGTGTTATTAGTAAAACTAATTTAGGTACTACTAAAATATTTTACAAAACTGAAATAGATTGTTGATTGTAATAAAACAGAAAAAAATTAAAAAAATAGAAAGAACCCCCTCTTGGCCACTAGGCTTCGACCCAACTGGCCTATGGGCCGCCAGGCTGACCCACTGGCCCAACCGGCCGCCCCCACTCCCCTTATTCCCCCCCGAAACCCTAACCGCTCCCCAACCCCCACTCCCCACTCGCTCCACTTCCCCCGATCTAGATCAGTGAAAACGACGCCCCGATCCCATCGCCTGGACGTGCATCGCCGCCCCGCCGTCGCCAGCACCCGCCTCCTCAACCCTCCTCCTCGACCGGCCTCCTGGCGCCTCTGCTTCCTCCTGACGAAAGACATGCCATGGCTGCCGTGGCTCCCCGTCCTCGACCACTTCTCCAACCACGCCCGGACGCCAACGCGGTTCGCCTTCGCCACCACCTCGCCCCGTCGTCGATCTACCTCGCCGGACCTCCCCAAGCCCGCTGCCCTGGACCCTACTCCCCACCATGAGCCGCCGCCTTTTTCCCTCCTCCTCTCTTCGCGTCGGCCGCCCACTCGCCTTCCCAGGCTCGCCTCGCCACCGCGCACCTCGGCCGTCCACAGCGCACGCACTCGCTGCGCCCGCCGCGACCCTCCGCTCAACGCACGCTGGCCGCACCCGCGTGCCGTTGCTCGCGCCTGGCCATCGGCTCGCGCGCCCGCAGCCCCTGCCATCGCTCGCGCTCCCTCTGCTTCGCGCCCGCTCGGCCACTCGTGGCCATCGCCGTGTCCACCCCCGCTGAGTCTCCCCGCTCGCGCCTACCGCCCTGCCTCGCCGGCACCTGAGCGTTCGTCGCCGCTTGCGCCCCAGCTCCTTCCGCCCGCTGCTCGCCGCTCCGCCTCCATCGCCGAGCCGCCGCGGCCATCCCTGCTTCGTCTTCGCGCCCCGTTGCGTCCTCCGCCGCTCGGCCTCTCCCGCGGTGCCGCCCCGCGCCGCCCGGGTCCGGCACCCACAGCCGGCGACCGTCGCTGCGGCCGCAACCTCCTGGGCGGGCTCCCCCGACGCCAGGCGGGTTCGCCCACGCACAGGCGCCCGTCGCCCGTTGCCCGCTCACCCGCTAAGGCTCCCCAGAGCCACTAACTAGGGGGTCCCACGCCCAGAACGTTTTATATATATAAAAAGATTAAAATAATAATAATAATAAATATTAAATAAATAAATAAATAAATAAAATAACTTAATTAATTCTGTTTAGATTAACCTAATCATTAGGTAAACTAATTAACTCTGTTTAATTAACCTGCTAATTAAACAGTGTATGACATGCAGACCCCACACGTCAGTTGACCAGTCAACTCCTTTGTTGACTGCTGACGTCATGCTGACGTCAGCATGCACTGTTCTGGATAATGTTGTTTTAAAATAATTAAATAAATCCTAAAAATGAATTTAATCTTCTAAAGTTAATATAAAATAAACCGTAGCTCGGATGGAAAAACTTTGTACATGAAAGTTGCTCAGAACGACGAGACAAATCCAGATACGCATCCCGCTCGTGCGTCACACATCCCTAACATATCGAACTCGCAACTTTCCCCCTTCGGTTCATCTGTCCGAAAACACGAAACACCGGGAATACTTTCCCAGATGTTTCCCCCCTTTGCCGGTATCACCTAGTACCGTGTTAGGTCACCTCTAGCACCGCGTATTGCCATGTTACGCTTTGTGATGCTTTGATTGCTTTGTTATTTATTATGTTCCCCCTCAGTTACTTCTTTCCGGTAGACCCCGAGGCTGCCGACGACCCCTAGTTCGACTACGGTGTTGACGACCCGTCCTTCTTGCCAGAGCAACCAGGAAAGCCCTCCCCTTGATCACCAAATATCGCGTATTCCTTCTCTATACTGCTTGCATTAGAGTAGTGTAGCATGTTACTGCTTTCGGTTAATCCTATTCTGCTGCATAGCCTGTCATTGTTGCTACAGTTGTTACCCTTACCTGCTATCCTACTGCTTAGTATAGGATGCTAGTGTTCCATCAGTGGCCCTACACTCTTGTCCGTCTGCCATGCTATACTACTGGGCCGTGATCACTTCGGGAGGTGATCACAGGTATATGCTACATACTTTATACTGTTACATTACTTATGATACTTTTCGGAGATGGGGGCTGAAGGGGCAGGTGGCTCCATCCCGGTAGAGGTGGGCCTGGGTTCCCGATGGCCCCTGACTGTTACTTTGTGGCGGAGTGACAGGGCAGGTTGAGACCCCCTAGGAGAGAGGTGGGCCTGGCCCTGGTCAGCATTCGGGGATACTTAACATGCTTAACGAGATCTTGGTATTTGATCTGAGTCTGGCCACAGGCCTATACGCACTAACCAACTACGCGGGAACAGTTATGGGCACTTGATACGTCCATTTTGCATCATGCTTTTATATCGATATTTATTGCATTATGGGCTGTTATTACACGTTATGTCATAATACTTATGGCTATTCTCTCTTATTTTACAAGGTTTACATAAGGAGGGAGAATGCCGGCAGCTGGAGTTCTGGGCTGGAAAAGGAGCAAATATTAGAGACCTATTCTGCGCAACTCCAAAAGTCCTGAAACTCCACGGAAGTGATTTTCAGAATATATAAAAAATATCCAATGGAAGAAGTTCACCAGAGGGGGCCCCACTTGTCCACGAGGGTGGGGGGCGCGCCCTACCCCCTGGGCGCGCGCCTACCTCGTGGGCCCCCTGTTGGCCCTCTGATGCCCATCTTCTGCTATACGAGGTCATTCGTTGAGGAAAAATTGATAAGCAACCTTTCGGAACGAGACTCCGCTGCCACGAGGCAGAACCTTGGCGGAACCAATCTAGGGCTCCGGCAGAGCTGTTTTGCCGGGGAAACTTCCCTCCGGGAGGGGGAAATCATCGCCATCGTCATCACCAACGCTCCTCTCATCGGGAGAGGGCAATCTCCATCAACATCTTCACCAGCACCGTCTCATCTCAAAACCCTAGTTCATCTCTTGTATCCAATTCTTGTCTCCAAGTTCGGGATTGGTACTAGTAGGTTGCTAGTAGTGTTGATTACTCCTTGTAGTTGATGCTAGTTGGTTTACTTGGTGGAAGATCATATGTTCAGATCCATTATGCATATTAATACCCCTCTGATTATGAACATTAATATGCTTTGTGAGTAGTTACGTTTGTTCCTGAGGACATGGGAGAAGTCTTGCTATTAGTAGTCATGTGAATTTGGTATTCGTTCGATATTTTGATGAGATGTATGTTGTCTAGCCTATAGTGGTGTTATGTGAACGTCGACTACATAACACTTCACCATTATTTGTGCCTAGAGGAAGGCATTGGGAAGTAATAAGTAGATGATGGGTTGCTAGAGTGACAGAAGCTTAAACCCTAGTTTATGCATTGCCTCGTAAGGGGCTGATTTGGATCCATATGTTTCATGATATGGTTAGGTTTACCTTAATACTTTTGTTGTAGTTGCGGATGCTTGCAATAGAGGTTAATCATAAGTGGGATGCTTGTTCAAGTAAGAACATCACCCAAGCACCGGTCTACCCACATATCAAATTATCAAAGTACCGAACGCAAATCATATGAACATGATGAAAACTGGCTTGACGATATTCCCATGTGTCCTCGGGAGCGCTTTTCCTTATATAAGAGTTTGTCTAGGCTTGTCCTTTGCTACAAAAAGGATTGGGCCACCTTGCTGCACTTTATTTACTTTTGTTACTTGTTGCTCGTTACAAATTATCCTATCACAAAACTATCTATTACCACTTATTTCAGTACTTGCAGAGAATACCTTGCTGAAAACCGCTTATCATTTCCTTTTGCTCCTCCTTGGGTTCGACACTCTTACTTATCGAAAGGACTACGATAGATCCCCTATACTTGTGGGTCACCAAGACTCTTTTCTGGCGCAGTTTCCGGGGAGTGAAGCGCCTTTGGTAGGTTGAATTTGGTAAGGAAAAATTTATATAGTGTGATGAAATTTACTGTCACTTGTTACTATGGAAAGTAATCCTCTGAGGGGCTTGTTCGGGGTATCTTCACCCCAACCAGTAGAGCAAAGAGTTGCTCCTCAACCTACTGAATCTACTGAAAATGAAATTATTCCCTTTGAAGTTCCTTCGGGTATGATGGAAAAACTGTTAGCTAATGCTTTTACAGGAGATGGAACAAAGCATCCTGATGAACATCTACTCTATGTGGATGAAATTTGTGGATTACTTAAGCTTGCAGGTATACCCGATGATGTTGTTAAGAAGAAGGTCTTCCCTTTATCTTTGAAGGGAGATGCATCGACATGGTATAGGCTATGTGATGATACGGGATCATGGAACTATAAACGAATGAAGCAGGAATTTCATCAAAAATATTATCCTATGCATCTTGTTCCTCGTGATCGCAATTATATATATAATTTTTGGCCTCACGAAGGAGAAAGCATCGCTCAAGCTTGGGGGAGGCTTAAATCAATGTTATATTCATGCCCCAATCATGAGTTTCCCAGAGAAATAATTCTTCAAAGTTTTTATGCTCGGCTTTCTCATAATAATCAAACCATGCTCGATACTTCTTGTGCTGGCTCTTTTATGATGAAGACTATTGAATTCAAATGTAATTTATTCGATAGAATTAAACGCAACTCTGAAGATTGGGATCTCGACGAAGGTAAGGAGTCAGGTATGACACCTAAGTTTGATTGTGTTAAATCTTTTATGGATACCGATGTTTTCTGTAAATTTAGCACTAAATATGGACTTGACTCTGAGATAGTAGCTTCCTTTTGTGAATCATTTGCTACTTATGTGAACCTCCCTAAGGAGAAGTAGTTTAAATATCATCCTCCCATAGAAGTAAAAGTAGCTGCACCTATTAAAGTTGAAGAAAAGACTATCACTTATAATGATCCTATTGTTCCTACTTCTTATGTTGAGAAACCACCTTTCCCTGTTAGAATAAAGGATCATGCTAGAGCTTCAACTATGGTTCGTAAAAGCAATATTAGAACTTATACACCTCCTGAGCAAGTCAAAGTTGAGCCTAATATTGCTATTGTTAAAGATCTCTTGTCTGATAATATTGATGGGCATGTTATTCAATTCTGCGATGAAACTGCTAGAATTGCCAAACCTTGTGCTAAAGATAAACACAGACCTGTGGTAGGCATGCCTGTTGTTTCTGTTAAAATAGGAGATCATTGTTATCATGGCTTATGTGATATGGGTGCTAGTGCTAGTGTTATACCGCATACTTTATACGAAGAAATTAAGCATGAAATTGCACCTGCTGAGATAGAAGATATTGATGTTACAATTAAACTTGCCAATAGAGATACTATTTCAGTAGTAGGGATTGTTAGACATGTTGAAGTCTTGTGTGGGAAAACTAAATATACTGCTAATTTTCTTGTTCTTGGTTCCCCACAAGATAGCTTTTGTCCCATTATATTTGGTAGACCCTTCTTGAACACCGTTAATTCTAAGATAGACTGTGAAAAGAATGTTGTTACTATTGGCTTGGATGATATGATTCATGAGTTTAATTTCTCTAAATTTAGTAAACAACACCGTGAAGAAGAATTACCTAGTAAGGATGATATTATTGGTCTTGCTTCTATTGCCGTACCTCCTAGTGATCCTTTAGAACAATATTTGCTAGACCATGAAAATGACATGTTTATGAATGAAAGAAGGGAAATAGATGAAGTATTCTTTAAACATGAACCTATTCTGAAACACAATTTGCCCGTTGAAATCCTAGGGTATCCTCCTCCACCTAAGGGTGATCCCGTGTTTGAGCTTAAACCGTTGCCTGATATTCTTAAATATGCTTATCTTGATGAAAGGAAGATATATCCTATTATTATTAGTGCTAACCTTTCAGAGCATGAAGAAGAAAGATTATTGAAAACTCTGAAGAAGCACCGTGCTGATATTGGATACACTCTTGATGATCTTAAGGGCATTATTCCCACTCTATGTCAACATAAAATAAATTGGGAAGAAGATGCCAAACCAATTCGTGATCCTCAAAGACGTCTGAATCCTAAAATGAAAGAAGTGGTAAGAAAAGAAATACTAAAGCTTCTAGAGGCAGGTATAATTTATCCCGTTGCTTATAGTCAGTGGGTAAGTCCTGTCCATTGTGTCCCTAAGAAGGGAGGTATTACTGTTGTTCCTAATTATTACAGGTTATAGGATGGTAATTGATTTCCGTAAATTAAATAAGGCTACTAAGAAAGATCATTACCCCTTACCTTTTATTGATCAAATGCTAGAAAGATTATGCAAACATACACACTACTGCTTTCTAGATGGTTATTCCTGTTTCTCACAAATACCTGTGTCGGCTAAAGATGAATCAAAGACCACTTTTACTTGCCCTTTTGGTACTTTTGCTTATAGACGTATGCCTTTTGGTTTATGTAATGCACCTGCTACCTTTCAAAGATGCATGATGGCTATATTCTCTGACTTTTGTGAAACGATTTGTGAGGTTTTCATGGACGACTTTTCCGTCTATGGATCTTCTTTTGATGATTGCTTGAGCAATCTTGATCGAGTTTTGCAGAGATGTGAAGAAACTAATCTTGTCTTGAATTGGGAAAAGTGCCACTTTATGGTTAATGAAGGTATTGTCTTGGGGCATAAAGTTTCTGAAAGAGGTATTGAAGTTGATAAAGCCAAGATTGATGCTATTGAAAAGATGCCATGTCCCAATAACATCAAAGGTATAAGAAGTTTCCTTGGTCACGCCGGATTTTATAGGAGGTTCATTAAGAACTTCTCAAAAATTTCCCGGCCTCTGACTAATTTACTGTCTTTGATGATGTTTGTGTAGAAGCATTTGAAATACTTAAGAAAGCATTGATCTCTGCACCTATTGTTCAACCACCTGATTGGAATCTACCCTTTGAAATTATGTGTGATGCTAGTGATTATGCCGTAGGTGCTGTTCTAGGGCAAAGAGTTGATAAGAAATTAAATGTTATCCATTATGCTAGTAAGACTCTAGACATGCTCAAACAAATTATGCTACTACTGAAAAAGAACTCTTAGCAGTTGTATTTGCTTGTGATAAGTTCAGACCTTATATTGTTGATTCTAAACTAACTATTCACACTAATCATGCTGCTATTAAATATCTGATGGAAAAGAAAGATGCTAAACCTAGACTTATTAGATGGGTTCTCTTGCTACAAGAATTTGATTTACATATTGTTGATAGAAAAGGAGCTGAGAACCCCATTGCAGACAACTTGTCTAGGTTAGAAAATGTTCTTGATGACCCACTACCTATTGATGATAGCTTTCCTGATGAGCAATTAAATGTCATAAGTACCTCTCGTAGTACTCCGTGGTATGGTGATTATGCTAATTACATTGTTGCTAAATTTATACCACCAAGTTTCACATACCAACAAAAGAAAAAGTTCTTCTATGATTTGAGGCATTACTTTTGGGATGACCCACATCTTTATAAAGAAGGAGTAGATGGTGTTATTAGACGTTGTGTACCTGAGCATGAACAAGAACAGATCCTGCGCAAGTGTCACTCCGAAGCTTATGGAGGACACCACGCTGGAGATAGAACTGCACATAAGGTATTGCAATCCAGTTTTTATTGGCCTACTCTCTTCAAGGATTCCCATAAGTTTGTCTTATCTTGTGATGAATGCCAAAGAATTGGTAATATTAGTAGACGTCAAGAAATGCCCATGAATTATTCACTTGTTACTGAACCATTTGATGTTTGGGGCTTTGATTATATGTGACCTTTTCCTGCCTCCAATGGATATACACATATTTTAGTTGCTGTTGATTACGTTACTAAGTGGGTAGAAGCTATTCCAACCAGTAGTGCTGATCATAACACTTCTATTAAAATGCTTAAGGAAGTTATTTTTCCGAGGTTTGGAGTCCCTAGATATTTAATGACTGATGGTGGTTCACATTTTATTCATGGTGCTTTCCGTAAAATGCTTGCTAAATATGATGTTAATCATAGAATTGCATCACCTTATCACCCACAGTCTAGTGGTCAAGTAGAATTGAGTAATAGAGAGCTCAAATTAATTTAGCAAAAGACAGTTAATAGGTCTAGAAAGAATTGGTCCAAGAAACTTGATGATGCATTATGGGCTTATAGAACTGCATATAAAAATCTTATGGGTATGTCTCCATATAAAATGGTTTATGGAAAAGCATGTGTCGGTGTACTAAAGTAGGGGTACCTTAGTATCCCGAACTTGTGCACGGGCTGTCGTAGCACCCCGCGGCAAGGCTTGCCAGGCGATCGCCAAGACTCTCCGTGGTCCCTTTTTGGGCCATCCAAGAACAAAGTATTTGAGCCAAGGCCCCGGCAGGAGGAGCCTGCCGGGAAGGCCACCCGAAGAGAGCCAGGCCCCGGCAAGAGGAGCTTGCCGGGACGATCGCTCGAAGCACAAGACCCCGGCAGGAGGAGCTTGCCGGGAAGGCCAACCACGGCACGACAAGGACCTTGCCACGGCGCGTCCCGCGCTTCGGTAAGGCCCGGTGAGCGACAAGCTCCCGGGCGCGACAAGGCATCCACCGCGGCAAGGTGTCTGCCGCGGCAAGTTACCACCCCGTGCCTGCGCTCCAGCTCACCCACCAACGTGTCACTCTGGGGGCATTCCAGGCGCACATGGCGGGAGGTTGTGCAGCCAGGGGCATGCGGTGGCGAAGCGAAGCTGACAGAGTAGCCATCGTGGCAAACGGTGGCGCTCCTGACGGTCCACTTCCCTGCACCGTCTGGGCGACGCGGACGGGCATTTAATGCCCTTGTCCCCCGCCGTCAGAGTTAGGTATGATAGCACTGTGCAGGCAGCTGTACCCACTACAGCACTCTCCCATTTTTGCCCCCACCTGCGCTGCCACCTGTGGGTAACCCCTTGAGCATATAAAAGGAGGCCCCATGCACACGTAGGAGGAAGAGGACACCCATTGCCACGCTCGGTCTCGCCAGCGGCTCGTGTGTACTGTAGCACCACGCGCTCCCGAGCAAGAACACAATACAATCCACAAAGCAGCAGTAGGGTTTTACGCATCCTTGCGGCCCGAAGCTGGGTAAAATCCCTTGTGTGCATCGCCTCGATCCGCTCTTCGTTCAGCCTCCGCCCCCCGCCGAACCAGTAAGGGGCTCAGTCCCCATAGGTGTTCGAGGAAGCCGATTCCCCCCGACACCTTTGGCGCGCCAGGTAGGGGGCGTCGAAGTTGTGCGAACCTGATTCGGCGTCTGCACCAGCTAGATCTCCATCATCTTCGTCGACATGCCACCGAAGAAGAAGGCTCCGGAGGTGGCTGGTCCGCCCGCGCCGAATCCACCGCCCCTGGAGCAAGCGGGTGGTGGGGACGGCACCGGCGACGGAACGGGCGCCGCCGAGCCAGCTCATGGTGCCACGGCATCCGAACATACGCCGACACCTCTCGGCGCAGGTAAGCCCTGGTATGACCAGGCAACCTTTCGCTCTATTCCATAGAGCGGAGGCAGTTAGCCCCACAGATCTTGCATGCGGGCCACCTCGAGTGTTCGCTCACGCTGAGCTCGGGCGAGAGCAGCTGCGTCGAGATGATGCGCTGCTCCTCGAGGAGGATCGTCTTCAGGCCGCTGTGCGAGCTGCTCACTACCAGCAAGCCTTGCGCCGTTTTATAGCCGCAAGGTTAGTGCCAGAAGTCTCGAGAAAGTGGGAAGGCCCTTACCGGGTGAAACGAGTCGATAGGCCTGGCGCTGCCCGCCTTGAGACCGAAGATACCACTCCGGTGAGCAACTCCTGGAACGTTGGGCATCTTCGTAAGTTTCGCCCGTAAGGCGCGGTTGTCGGACCCCGTCCGGCAACCACCCTTCTGTACAAAGTCTTGCCGCTGTTGCATGTGATCCTTTGTACGGAGCCAGGCGCAGACCCTGTGCGCAGATTGAGTTCTTGTGCTCTGCGCACCTTGTCGATCTCATGCTCTTTATTCTTTGCATGCATTATCTGACACTCTGTGCAGCACTGACCCTTGGTAAGCGACGGCGAGCCCCATGTTTCGCCTTACCGAAAAGTGACCTTGCCGGGCAGCGAGCCACGGAAAAGCTAAGTTGCCAAAGTTTGAGCAATTGAGTTTTTAAAATTTTGAGGTTATCTTCCTCGAGCGACCGTACTTTGTATGGAAAACCTGTGCGCGGAGGGACCGGCTCGTGGCTAGTTGCGCCCTTACTTCGTTTCGAGTCCGCTCAACGACTTAAGTGTGCTACAACCAGAGTGGCATCCTTACTTTGTTTCGAGCTCGCTCGGCAGCTTAAGTGTGCTGCGACCGCAGTCGCAACACTTACTTTGCTTTGAGCCTGCTCAACAATTTAAGTGAGCTGCAGCTAGCCGCGGCAAGGTTTCTTGCCGGTAGTGGCGCCGCTGGCGGGCTGCTGATGTCCCGCACTCAGAGCCCGCGGTAAGGCGGAGGCCTACGCCGACAAGTCCCCAAAAGCGTAGGGCAAAAACATACAAAGCACGGAGTCAAGTAGAGGAAATAAGAGTGCAGTCACTACCTAAGATAGAGTTATATTACAAAGATAAGCTTGTCGTAGCCCTAATGAATCGCTTTCATGACTTGGCCGGCAGCGACAAGAAAAGAAAAGGGGAGGCGGCCTAATCCACGCGGTCGCCCTCGATCCTCTTGATCCCGGCCACCTTCTCCACGATGGGCGCGACGAGGGCCCTGATCTCCTCGAGGTCAGCGTCCGCCGGCATGGATTTGAGGACGTTGGTGAGCCTGATGCCGGGGTTGCGGAAGGCGATCTTCACCAACACCTTCTCGAGGGCTCCGGCAATGGCGTCGCGCGTCTCGCCGGCCAGCTGCTCTGGGATCGCGTTCCGGAGATGCTAAAGGGCCGCCACCACACCTTTGAAGAACGAAGTGAGCTTGGCGCTGGGTGGGACGTTTTCACCGGAGGGATACTCGTGACCCTCCATCCCCAGCAGCGTCAGCTCCTTGTCGATGGAGGCGGCGATGTCCACGAGGCCCTCAGTCCACTGCTCCACCGTCGCCCTGAATTTGTTCTGGGTGACCGCGGCGCTCTCCAACAATGCCTCGTTGTCCGCGACCTCCTTCCGCAAGGCCACCTCCTGCTCCTTGGCGCTGTCCAGCGCCTTGGACAAGGTGTCCAGCTTCAGCTCGAGATCGGCGTTGGAGTCCTTGGCGGCGTCGAGATCCTTGATCTTCTCGGCGAAGCGGCCCTGCAGCTCACCAAGGGTGTGGGCACCCTTCTCGCGCTCCTGCTTGAGCGCGGCGAGCTCCTCGCCGCTCGCCTTGAGGTCGGTGTCGAGCTGCGCCACCTTCGCCTCCAGTGCCTCCTTGGCGGTCTCGGCGGCCGCGGCAGCATCTCGCGCCTCCTTGAGGGCTCCGCCGAGCGCTTGCTCGCGTGCGGCGACCTCCTCCTCGTGGCTGGCGAGGCTGGCTTTCTGCTGCGCCAGCTCGCCCTCCCGCGCGGCTAGCCCCGCGGCGGCAAGCCTTTGCTGCTCTTCGGCTTCCGCCTTCTCGAGGATGAAGGCCATCCGCGCCTCGTCGAGCTGCCTTCGCTCCTCCGCCAAGGATCGGAGGGCCTCCTGGTTGAGCTCTCGGAGCTCCCCGGCGCGCTTCTCCATGTCCGCTCCCGCCTTCGCGACAAGCGCTTCCCGGCGTTCCACCTGGGCTTGTCGGGCGCGGTAGAGCGACACCAGCTTCCGGAGCAGCCGCTCCTCCTCGGGCTCGCCGCCGCTGCTGCTTGGCGCGTCAACCAGTGTCAGCCCGGCGGAGGCGAGCACCTCTCCATCCAAGGCCTCCCCCTCGACCGGCGCCCTGGAAGTCGACTCCCAGGGGAGCTTGATGAAGATATCGTCGCCGGCCTTCGGGTAGGCGCCTGACGTGGGCTCCTCGGGGCCCGACGCCGCTGCGGAGGTAGGGTCGGCGGTCGGCGCAGCGCCTGGCGCTCCTGCGGCCTCCGGGTCGTCAGTACGATCATCGCCCCCCTCGCCCGCGGCTGTTGCGGCAGCCTTGGCGGCCTCTTCGCCGGCCGGACCTTCAGCACCATCCGTCTCTCCGGTGGCGGCCACGTCGTCAGTATGGCCACACGCGTCCTCCTCGACGACGACCTTCGTCTCCATCGGGTCCGTGGCGGGCGGGTCTGAAGGCCGAAAGAGGGGGAGAAGTCAAGCAACTATCCAAAAAAAAGAAGAACCCCAGGGGAGTTCCGAGGCGAGAAGGTTACCTGGGCCAGGGTCTGCAGTCGCAGTCTCCGTCGCCAAGGGGCCACCGGCGCCGTCCCTCGCCGGGGACTGCTCCCTTGCCGGGGACTGCTCCCTCGCCGGGGACTGCTCCCTTGCCGGGGACTGCTCCCTTGCCGGGGGCTGCTCCCTTGCCGGGGACTCCTCCCTTGCCGGGGAACTCCCCCTTGGCGGTGTAGTCGTAGCGGGTGGCTCATCGGGGATGGTCTCCGTACGCTCCTGGTGGGGCTGCTCTGCTCCTACACAAATCGTCAGCAAGATCTCAAGAAAAGCGAAGGGCACCCGGGCACGCCCAACGGCAGAAAGCAAGCCATATGCTTGCGCTGGGGGCTGCTCTGAGGACCAGTTGGCGGCTCCGATAAGGTCATCTCAGGCGCACCCCCTGCCGTCACGGCGGGCTCGTCGTCGAGGATGACCACCGGGACCTTGGCTCTCTTTGCCGCCCTCTGAACCAGAGTCCTGAAAAGGGGCAAATTCAGGGGAAAGCAAATGAGATGCGAGACGCAACTACAAGAATTGAAGAAACATAAGAACAACGGGGATCTTACTCCTCTCCCTCTTCCTCGTCAGAGCTGAGCGCGGAGAAGTCGAAGACTGGCCCGCTTCTGGCGCGAGGAGGCGGAGGAGTAGGCTCCCTCGGCCGCTTGGCGGAAGCAGTGGTGGCGCTAGCCTGAGACGGCCTAGCCCCGGCCGCCGCCGTGGCGCGAGGGGCGGCAGGAGCAGAAGCAGCGGCCTGCGAAGACCCCGCTCCCGCTGAGACAGCGGAGCGCGTCGCGCGGCGCTGCGGCTGTTGGCTCGCTTGCCGTACCTCCTCTCCGGCCTTGCGGAGGTGCCTCCGTGGTTGAGCTGGGGGCTCCGCTTGCGACGAGCTGCCCGAAGGTCGGGAGGAAGAGGCGTCAGCCTCCGGCAAGCCGCTCGTGCCCTCGGTGGACTCGTCCGCCCCTGCATCGTGCCCGGCAAGCTCTTCCTCGCCGGCAAACTCCGCTCGGTCGGCAAGGCTTTCCGCCTCCGCTGCGTCCGCCTCCGCCAATGTGAAGCCAAATTTGCCCGCGGCCGCGGCCGCCGCCGCCTCTTCCATCCTGGAGGCGATGCGCGCCAACTCCGCGTCTGTGGTGTCTCAGGTGAGGCCCCTTTGCTCGTCGGCGTCGACTGGCCTCTCCACCAAGTCGTCGAAGAACGCCCGCACGACATCGTCGGCGGGCTCCTGCCAAGTGGAGTCGATCACGTGCGAGTCGCACTGCGGCATCATTGCAAGGATGCGGCTGAGCGACGAATTGTTGCACAACGGGACGACGCCTTGCGGCAGCCTGAACCATTCGGGGTGGTCGGGGTCGTGCTTGAACAGCGCCCTGAGCGTCCCGTCAAGCTCCAAGACGGTGAAATTGAAGTTGAGGCCAGGGCGCAGCCTCATGATGTCCGCCGCATTCTGGAACTCCCAGGCGGGCCTCTCCTTCTCCTGCAGGGGAGCGATGCGGCGGCGGAGGAAATCTGCGCCAACGGCGCCAACTGTGAGCCCGACACGCCTGAGCCGCAGGATCCGGGTGATGGCAATCTGCAGCTTGTCGTCGTCCGGGGCCACGTCGCTCCAATCCCTGTCGCGCACCACAGGGGTTTGGCGCACGGCAGTGAATGGCTGCGGGTTCTCCTCGACGATCAGGCACCAGTCTGCCCTCCATTCCTCCCATTTGCTGCGGAGCTCCCCCTCCAGATAAGCATCCTTCTTCCCAAGCTTCGAGATCCAGGCGATCCCGCCGGAGAGGGGCTCTCCTCTCTCTACTCGAGGCGTGAAGAAGTGGCGGAAGAGAGCTACGTTTGGAAAGACTTCGACGAAATTTTCGCAAAGGTGTGCGAAAATTGCCATAGTCAAGACAACATTGGGGGTGAAATCAAGGAGGTGGAACCCGTAGGTGTTCATGATGTCGCAGAAAAATTCAGAGAAGGGCGGGCAGAGCCCGCAATAGAAGAACATAGCAAAGAAGGGATACCCGGTCGGATACTCCTTCTGGGCGACGGCGGGAAGAACCCTCGTGCGCGGATGCGCTCGCGTCCTCGTCGACCAGAAGAGGTAGTATTCCTCCCTCAGGACCAACGCGTCGAGCTTAGGGGGGAAGGTCGCCTGCTCCTTTTGCAGCGCCTCAAGCCGCTGCGCCTCGGCCGACTTCACGGCCTTCCCTTTCCCCTTGTCGCCCTTCGGGGCCATGGCGGGAAGAGGGAGGGGGGTCGACGGCGTCGGTGGCACTAGTGGTGGCGGAAGGGGGGGCGGAGCGCTGCTTCTCTCAGGAAGTGGCGGAGGTTTTTGAGGAATCGCAACTGGCGGGTGGGCGGACTGCCCTTGTTTCCCCTGCTTATAAGGGGCGAGGGGGGCGCTTCGCCTTTCTGAATAAACAAATCGCCTGCGACGTGACGCATGCCTGCGGGGTTCGGCCCCGCGCACGCCACCCACGTCACGCACGCCTCTCCCCACGATGCCGCGTCCGACGCGTGCCTTTCGGGGAGGACGTGGTGGGCACAGAAGCAGATGCAGCGTGACCCAGGCCGCGCGTGCCCGTGCACTGTTTTGGGCCTGGCCCAACAGCGCTCGGCACCGTGTATGGCCCAGGCCCGGGGGCTCCTGTCGGTGTACTAAAGTAGGGGTACCTTAGTATCCCGAACTTGTGCACGGGCAGTCGTAGCACCCCGCGGCAAGGCTTGCCAGGCGATCGCCAAGACTCTCCGTGGTCCCTTCTTGGGCCATCCAAGAACAAAGTATTTGAGCCAAGGCCCCGGCAGGAGGAGCCTGCCGGGAAGGCCACCCGAAGAGAGCCAGGCCCCGGCAAGAGGAGCTTGCCGGGACGACCGCTCGAAGCACAAGACCCCGGCAGGAGGAGCTTGCCGGGAAGGCCAACCACGGCACGACAAGGACCTTGCCACGGCGCGTCCCGCGCTTCGGCAAGGCCCGGTGAGCGACAAGCTCCCGGGCGCAACAAGGCATCCACCGCGGCAAGGCGTCTGCCTCGGCAAGTTACCACCCCGTGCCTGCGCTCCAGCTCACCCACCAACGTGTCGCTCTGGGGGCATTCCAGGCGCACGTGGCGGGAGGTTGTGCAGCCAGGGGCATGCGGTGGCGAAGCGAAGCTGACAGAGTAGCCATCGTGGCAAACGGTGGCGCTCCTGACGGTCCACTTCCCTGCACCGTCTGTGCGACGCGGACGGGCATTTAATGCCCTTGTCCCCCGCCGTCAGAATTAGGTATGATAGCACTGTACAGCCACTGTGAAGGCAGCTGTACCCACTACAGCACTCTCCCATTTTTGCCCCCACCTGCGCTGCCACCTGTGGGTAACCCCTTGAGCATATAAAAGGAGGCCCCATGCGCACGTAGGAGGAAGAGGACACCCATTGCCACGCTCGGTCTCGCCAGCGGCTCGTGTGTACTGTAGCACCACGCGCTCCCGAGCAAGAACACAATACAATCCACAAAGCAGCAGTAGGGTTTTACGCATCCTTGCGGCCCGAAGCTGGGTAAAATCCCTTGTGTGCATCGCCTCGATCCGCTCTTCATTCAACCTCCGCCCCCCGCCGAACCAGTAAGGGGCTCGGTCCCCATAGGTGTTCGAGGAAGCCGATTCCCCCCGACAGCATGTCACTTACCTCTCGAACTAGAACATAAGGCATATTGGGCTATTAAAGAGCTCAACTATGATTTCAAACTTGCCGGTGAAAAGAGGTTATTTGATATTAGCTCTCTTGATGAATGGAGAACCCAAGTTTATGAAAATGCCAAGTTATTTAAAGAAAAAGTTAAAAGATGGCATGACAAAATAATACAAAAGCGTGAGTTTAACGTAGGTGATTATGTATTGCTATGCAACTCTCGTTTAAGATTTTTTGCAGGAAAACTTCTCTCTAAATGGGACGGTCCTTACGTTATCGAGGAGGTCTATCGTTCCGGTGCCATAAAAATCAACAACTTCGAAGGCACAAATCCGAAGGTGGTAAACGGTCAAAGAATCAAACATTATATCTCAGGTAATCCCATAAATGTTGAAACCAATGTTATTGAAACCATAACCCTGGAAGAATACATAAGGGACACTTTCCAGAATGTTTCAGATTCCGAAAAGGAATAGGTATGTGGTACGGTAAGTAAACCGACTCCAAAACAATTTTCAAGGCAATATTTCTCCGTTTTGGAATATTTAGAAAAATAGAAAAATAAGTGGCAGTCCGGGAAGGACATGAGGGCTCCACGAGGTTGGAGGGCGCCCCCCCTACCTCGTGAGCACCTCGTGTGCCTTCCGGACTCCGTTTTCTTGCATGTTACGTATTTTGGTCGGTAAAAATTCATTATATATTCTCCCGAAGGTTTTGACTCCTGTATCATGCAATTATCCTCTGTTTTCGTTCCGAGCTGTTCTGCTGCAGATTAGATCAACATGTCGTCCCAGGATTCGGAAGGAGAAAGCTATGTGGATGATTACCTAGCAAATCCTAAGGTCTATGGAGATGTGGAGCACGACGGTTGGACTAGGGAGGAAGAAGAGGACTATGAACCTGAGGGGAAGGAGGAGACGAGCTCAGATGAAGAAGAAACCCCATTACCTCAACCTGGGGACATGCATGTGGAGTTCAAAAAGTCAAGTCTCCCTAATAGGGTAAGGAAACCAAAGATCGAGTTTATCCCTTTTTGTCTCTTGCAGGAAAATAAGCAGGACCTATGCAAAAAGATATTAACCCTGGAGTGGGAGATTAATGATTTGAGGGACCAAAATTCTGTCCTCAAGCGCAAATTAAGGGAGAAGTCTATGCCATCAACTAAGTCAACATCACCACCATCCTCTTCACTGACAAAGAAGGAGACATAATCACATGGGTATGGGCACTCCCCTTGGCAACTGCCAAGCTTGGGGGAGGTGCCCCGATATCTTATCACCATCACACTCCTATCTTTACCGTTTTTCTTAGTTCGATCCTATTAGTAGTATCTTGATCTAGTAGAATAAAGTTTATGGCATGATCTAGTTTTGAGTTTTTGCTTTTTGATCTCTCTATGTAATCGAGTCTGTGAGCTATATAATAAAGATTAGTGTTGAGTCAAGGGCTTGATTTTCTTTCTATGATCTTGAGTGGATAAAAGAAAAGAGAAAAAGTATAAAAAGAAACAAAAGTTCATATTGATCTTATTGAGAGTAATAACTTCACATAGAAAGAGTATGATGATTAAAAGTTGTTGGGAGGTGGCAGACATAGCCTTGGTCATCGTTGCAATTAATAGGAAGTAATAAGGAAAGAGAGGTTTTACATATAAATATACTATTATTGACATCCTTTATGATTGGGAGCACTCATTAAAATATGACATGCTAAAGAGTTGATGTTGGACAAGGAAGACAACGTAATGGGTTATGTTTTCTTGCATCTGAGATAAAGTATGTTGTCATGGATCATCCAACATGTTGAGCTTGCCTTTCCCCCTCATGCTAGCCAAATTCTCAGCACTAAGTAGAGATACTACTTGTGTTTCCAAAACCCTTAACCCAGTTTTGCCATGAGAGTCCACCATATCTACCTATGGATTGAGTAAGATCCTTCAAGTAAGTTGTCATCGGTGCAAAGCAATAAAAAATGCTCTAAATATGTATGATTGATTGGTGTGGGAGAAATAAGCTTTATACGATCTTGTGATGTGGAAGTAATAAAAGCGACGGACTGCATAATAAAGGTTCATATCACAAGGGGCAATATAAAATGATGTTCTTTCGCATTAAGATTTTATGCATCCAACCATAAAAGCGCATGGCAACCTCTGCTTCCCTCTGCGAAGGGCCTATCTGTTACTATTATCTTCTACCTTATGCAAGAGTCATGGTGATCTTCACCTTTCCTTTTTACATTTTATCCTTTGGCAAGCACAGTATGTTGGAAAGATCCTCATAGATATATCTAATCGGATGTAGGGGAGCATGATTTATTATTGTTGACATTACCCTTGAGGTAAAAGGTTGGGAGGCAAAACTATAAGCCCCTATCTTTCTCTGTGTCCGACTAAAACTCCGTAACCACAAGTATCGCGTGAGTGTTAGAAATTATGAAAGACTAAATGATAGTTGAGTATGTGGACTTGCTATTAAGCTCTGACATAGACTCTTTCTGATGTTATGATAAATTGCAATTGCTTCAATGACTGAGATTATAATTTGTTGGTTCTCAATAAAGTTTCTGAGTCATACTTTTGCATTGTGAATAGATCATCACTTGAGCATAAGAAATCATATGACAATATACATATATGTTGCTGTTATGAGAATAATCATGATGCCCTCATGTCCGTATTTTATCTTTGTCGACACCTCTACCTCTAAACATGGGGACATATTTATCATTATCGGCTTTCGCTTGAGGACAAGCGAGGTCTAAGCTTGGGGGAGTTGATACGTCCATTTTGCATCATGCTTTTATATCGATATTTATTGCATTATGGGCTGTTATTACACGTTATGTCACAATACTAATGGCTATTCTCTCTTATTTTACAAGGTTTACCTAAGGAGGGAGAATGCCGGCAGCTGGAATTCTGGGCTGGAAAAGGAGCAAATATTAGAGACCTATTCTGCGCAACTCCAAAAGTGCTGAAACTCCACGGAAGTGATTATCAGAATATATAAAAAATATCCAGCGGAAGAAGTTCACCAGAGGGGGGCCCACCTGTCCACGAGGGTGGGGGGCGCGCCCTACCCCCTAGGCGCGCCCCCTATCTCGTGGCCCCCCTTGTTGGCCCTCCGATGCCCATCTTCTGCTATATGAGGTCTTTCGTCGAGGAAAAATTGATAAGCAACCTTTCGGGACGAGACTCCGCCGCCACGAGGCGGAACCTTGGCGGAACCAATCTAGGGCTCCGACAGAGCTGTTCTGCCGGGGAAACTTCCCTTCGGGAGGGGGAAATCATCGCCATCGTCATCGCCAACGCTCCTCTCGTCGGGAGAGGGCAATCTCCATCAACATCTTCACCAGCACCATCTCATCTCAAAACCCTAGTTCATCTCTTGTATCCAAATCTTGTCTCCAAGTCCGGGATTGGTACTAGTAGGTTGCTAGTAGTGTTGATTACTCCTTGTAGTTGATGCTAGTTGGTTTACTTGGTGGAAGATCATATGTTCAGATCCATTATGCATATTAATACCCCCTCTGATTATGAACATGAATATGCTTTGTGAGTAGTTACGTTTGTTCCTGAGGACATGGGAGAAGTCTTGCTATTAGTAATCATGTGAATTTGGTATTCGTTCGATATTTTGATGAGATGTATGTTGTCTAGCCTCTAGTGGTTTTATGTGAACGTCGACTACATAACACTTCACCATTATTTGGGCCTAGAGGAAGGCATTGGGAAGTAATAAGTATATGATGGGTTGCTAGAGTGATAGAAGCTTAAACCATAGTTGATGCGTTGCTTCGTAAGGGGCTGATTTGGATCCATATGTTTCATGCTATGGTTAGGTTTACCTTAATACTTTTGTTGTAGTTGCGACTGCTTCCAATAGAGGTTAATCATAAGTGGGATGCTTGTTCAATTAAGAACAACACCCAAGCACCGGTCCACCCACATATCAAATTATCAAAGTACCGAACGCGAATCATATGAACATGATGAAAACTGGCTTGACGATATTCCCATGTGTCCTCGGGAGCGCTTTTCCTTATATAAGAGTTTGTCTAGGCTTGTCCTTTGATACAAAAAGGATTGGGCCACCTTGCTGCACTTTATTTACTTTTGTTACTTGTTGCTCGTTACAAATTATCCTATCACAAAACTATTTGTTACCACTTATTTCAGTACTTGCACAGAATACCTTGCTGAAAACCGCTTATCATTTCCTTCTGCTTCTCGTTGGGTTCGACACTCTTACTTATCGAAAGGACTACGATAGATCCCCTATACTTGTGGGTCATCAGCACTCAACGTCGTGGTATTAGCCGAAGCATTTCGTGACGTCAGCGACTGAGCGGCGCGCGCCGGATTGGTACGTAAGCCTGCTCTTGTATTAAGGGGGCTAGTTCTGCTTCCAGCCGCCCACGCAACATGCAGGTGTGCAATGGGCGATGGTCCCAGATTCCTGCGCCATAGGATTTAGACCGGCGTGCTGACCTCTCTGTTGTGCCTAGGTAGTAGGTAGGGTTGCGACGTGTTGATCTTCCGCGGCCGGGCATGACCTAGAAAAGTGTGTCCGGCCAAATGGGATCGAGCGTGTTGGGTTATGTGGTGCACCCCTGCAGGGAAGTTTTCCTATTCCAATAGCCGTGTCCCTCAGTAAAAGGATGACCCGGAGTTGTACCTTGACCTTATGACAACTAGAACCGGATACTTAATAAAACACACCCTTCCAAGTGCCAGATATAACCCGGTGATCGCTCCGCGACGAGGAGGGGATCGCCGAGTAGGATTATGCTATGCGAAGCTACTTGGAGGACTTCCATGTACTCTCTTCTACATGCTGCAAGATGGAGGTGGCCAGAAGCGTAGTCTTCGAGAGGATTAGCTATCCCCCTCTTATTCTGGCATTCTGCAGTTCAGTCCACCGATATGGCCCTTTACACATATACCCATGCATATGTAGTGTAGCTCCTTGCTTGCGAGTACTTTGGATGAGTACTCACGGTTGCTTTTTCCCTCTTTCCCTCTTTCCTTTCTTTCTGGTTGTCGCAACCAGATGCTGGAGCCCAGGAGCCAGACGCCACCGTCGACGGTGACTCCTACTACACTAGAGGTGCCTACTACTACGTGCAGGCCGCTGACGACGACCATGAGTAGTTTAGGAGGATCCCAGGCAGGAGGCCTGCGCCTCTTTCGATCTGTATTCCAGTTTGTGCTAGCCTTTTTAAGGAAAACTTGTTTAACTTATGTCTGTACTCAGATATTGTTTTTTTCTGCGGACTCGTCTATGATCGAGCACTTGTATTCGAGCCCTCGAGGCCCCTGGCTTGTAATATGATGCATGTACGACTTTTTTTATTTGTAGAGTTGTGTTGTGATATCTTCCCGTGAGTCCCTGATCTTGATCGTACATGTTTGTGTGTATGATTAGTGTACGATTGAATCGGGGGCGTCACAAGTTGGTATCAGAGCCGACTGCCTGTAGGAACCCCCCTTCCAAACTCCTTGGCCGAAGTTGAGTCTAGTCAGTGAAAACTGTTTTATTAACATGGCTGTGTGGCTTACGGGCCCACGTCACCATTGGGTGGTGTTAGAATCTTTTAATCGTCGATCTTTACTCTGGGACTCTAATCTCTCTTCTCTTCGGGTTAAATGATTTTTGCTAACCCTAACACTAGGATCTCGTAACTTCTTTCTCCTGGAGAGCCCCTTCACTCTAGATGATGGCTTGATTCATTAGAAGACCCCGAAGATACTCTCCGATGTTATCCCGAGAACTTGTGTCCATAACATTTGCAATTCCCCCTTCCACCGTCAACCCTTACAGATAACTACATGCACATGCCATTCTTGCACTCATCCCCAGTTGATCTTGTTATTACAAGATACCATGATATTCTCACTATTACTTTGAGAAAACCATGTGCCTACTGCCTTGCAGTTCTTTGCCCCCTGAATACCCCTACGGATAATTTCTCACACTTATCGGGTATTCGCTCATCCCCAATTGATTCAATTATTTCACAAAAGTCTTCAAAGTACCATTTGATCTTCCGAAAAGCATCGACTGCCTATTGTTCTTGAAATTCTTGCTTGCTTGCATTATGATTAATCCCATAAGTATAGTAATCATATTGGCATCCTTTGTCACTATCAATTTTTGAGTCCATTGATTCAATACGTTGCGAATGTTCACAATCGCCAGTCGAATCCTAGGATTATCCTTCTGGCTCAGACGTCATTTGAATATGATGCTGGTTCTTGACCAATCAATGCCTTGATCGATTGTGCTTCTTAGTCTATTGAACTTATTCATTTTCGATCAGAACGATTGCTTTTGATCCCTTGATTTGGAAATCATTAAATTTCTTTGCATTAAGCTTTGAATTAGTCAGTTGTTTCTATAATCTGATGCCTTGGCATTCCTTCTTCCTCTGATTGAGTACCGATACTCACATCAACCCCGTTGTGGACCGCCATACCCATTGTCGGGTTATTATCCGACAATGTCCTTCACAACCAAAATTCTTGTGAGTTCTTTACCTGATACATAATGCCTTTGCTAAATTGTATCCTTTGCTTTGTCAACCATGCTCTACTTTCGAGCTGGTGTTATTTACTCCCGAAGTTTGTGGTATATGTTCCTAAGAGGCCCCGATGGGTTGGACATATGCCATTTCTAATCTGTGTGAACCCGGAAACTACTACGGGTCATACTCTACTAGTGTTATGTTAGATAAAATTTCAACACCACAACTTCGTTGAAGGCGAGAAGTGAATGAAAGGTTATGCATTAAAGAAGTGGGAGTCGACCTTGAACTTTGTGTTCATGCCCATGGACATGATGAAGATCTTACCATTAAAGCTTCTCTTAAATTAATTACTCCCTTGGTATAAGATCATATTATATCTGGGAACTGGCCTTTTGCAATCGTCGTTTCAACCATGTTCTCTTTTAAGTACCATTTCTCATGCTAGTTTAAGCACTTGTCTTCTGCAGAGCAATACCCCAGTCCAACCTCTACTTTGATCTACCTTCGACTATTACCCTCTGGTACCTCGAGAATACCACAGAACTACATAACTTCTTATGAGTTCTTCATCAACTAATATTCTGGTCGATTCCATTTTTCCAACGGATTCTGAGTTGTTAGAACCCCTCAAGGACTCCGACAACTGAATTGAGTTCGCACTATGATTCAACAACTATTAGTAATCTTCCTTGCTTACGAGTTTGTCCTCGATCGTGTCATTCCCAGCTGATTGACTACATCATCATCGTCAGGCTGACTGCTTGACCATTCTACCTATGTCCTTCATCCCCGGGACACAATCGCGACAGTGCTCTAAGCTTACATCAAACTTTCACCATCATATTGTTTGTCTTGAGAAAAAATTCTGAATTCCAAGATGACATCTTATCTATGTTTATAGTAGCCTTTTGCTTCAACATTCCCTTGGCTTGATGTCGTCACCGATCGATTACATTTTCGTGGAGCCTCTCGAGAAAATTTGTCGTGATCATCATCAACATTTTGATTCCTTCCAGGATATCAATCAAATTCATGATGGTAAGTGCCATCCTTGTCCCTTGGTAAATTGAGTTACCAGCGACAACATCTTTACCTTTCCTTTCATCACAAACTTGTTCACGTTATGGATGCAACTTGCTATCCAGTTTGTATTATGTTCTACCTTGAAGTATTACTATCCTTTATGCCAAGGATGTTGCAAGGATTGCTCCACCTCTTAATAATTCTTGGTATAGTGATACTTCTCACAAGCACCATTCTTTCTTAGTCCCTGTATTGGCTAACCAGGAATATCAACAAGTGAATGATGTTGCTTGGATTCTGTATTTCTAGCAACCTTATTGCTTTGAAGTTAATGGTCTACAGTTCACTCTTAGACCATTGGTTATTGAAACACCATTCTACCCTCGATCATGCTACCTAAGCCCATATTTTGGGTGCACCTTTCAACCAATGTTTAATTATGTATGTTTTCCTCGAGCATACCTCGTTATATCATTTGATCTGACAAAGGTTATCTCCTTGTTCATATAATCGTGGTGTCGTCGTTCTGGGAACGGGGGTCCCCAGACTTGCCTGCCTGCGGCCTGCGGGGTGGCTCAAAGGGGGCCCAGCACGGCCCATCTTCATCAACACAGACCCAAGACCCTTGCGAGGGGCCAAGCCTCGCGGGGCGGACAACACGGAGCTTCCTCAGGCACGACCTCATCAGGCTGGCTTGCGAGGAGGCGGAGAGATCAAGGCGGGGTACCTCACGAGGTGCCCGTGACGCAAGCCATGACGACCAAGGGCACCAGGCGGGCGCCAGCCCGCGCAGTGTCCTCCTTTCCTCTTTGGTGCAAAGGGAGCAAGCGCAGGCGAGGGCATCAAGCAAAGGCACCCGTTTCGGTGCAACGAGACCAACAACAGTCCAACGGAAGGAAGGAACTCATTGTGGAGCCCAAGCCAGCGTCACCACCAGAGCCTTTGGCAGGCGAGGACCAACTTTAGTCAGGATAAGTGTACCAGATGTTCCCCTTCAAAATGGCCAATTGTTGGCGCCCTTCCCGCTCAATATTTGGGGAGAGGCCTAGGGCCTTTGCCTATAAATAGGACTAGCCACCCCCAGGGCAGAGGGGAAGGAGCTAGGATCCAGAGAATCAATCAGAGAGAGAGAGAGAGATAAGGGTGACTGAACTCCTCCTAGCAGTTCATCCCGCCAGCCAAGAACAGACCCTCGCGAGGCTGTTCTTCCTTGTATTGTTCATCATCATCAGCCCAAGAGGCAATCCACCACACCACCACACTGGAGTAGGGTATTATACCACATCGGTGGCCCGAACCAGTATAAACCTTGTGTCTCTTGTGTTGTTCTTCTCATAGCTTAGATCCTTGCAAGGCAGAGGGGTGCAGGTAGGTAGAAGGCATAATCTCCGCGCGCACCCCCGAGTTCGAACCTCAAGGGTCTGCCAGAACTCGAAATCCGACATTTGGCGCGCCAGGTAGGGGTGCGCCAGAATTCGTCTTCCATCGCCCGTTTCTCCTCCGACCATCGCGTCCATGTCTGACACTCGTCGGGCCCGCGCCGAGCGCCGAGCCGCTCTCGCTTCCCACGTCGCCCAGACGGCCCCTGTCGGCGGGCGTCCTCGCCGTTCCCCATCGCCTGCCATCAACGCCGTCACCGGCCCGGCGGGGAACAAGCAGCAAGCGTCGTCTCAGCATCCGTCCGTGTGGCAAGACGGCCGCATCGCTACTCCCTCGCTCACCCCAGCTAGTTCTTCGTCCAGCGCGCTCCGCGCACCCATGGAGGCACGAGCTGCGCTCATCGCGGCAAACGAGCTCCTGCGCTACCATCCTGTCGACGACGTCTATGAAGAGTGGCTCGACCGCGTCGCCGAGCTCGTCCGCGCCGCGGGGGGCTCTCCTGCGCCGTCCGTTCTACTGCACCGCATCCCGCCCCGCGCGGGCGACGAAGCTCCGGGGGCACCCCAGCCGCCTCCTCACCAAGAAGACGCCCTGGCTGCAAGGCGCGTGGCCCCTGGGCGGAACCCGCTCCGCTAGGCGCCAGCGCGGCAAGAGCAGAGCTGCCAAGAAGTCCCTCCCCCGCAAGAAGCTGCCTGGGCGCTCCCTGCTCCAGCACGTCGCGGCCGTGCTCCTGCTCCCGCACATCAAGACCCCGCGCTGCTCCCAGCTGCAGCGTGTGGGGACCTGCAAGACCAAGCTCTCCGTCACCCAAGGCCCCCCGTGGCCGCAGCAGGTGCCGTGCCTTCACCACCGAGCTGCGCAGCGTCGCGTGGCCCGACAAGTTCAAGCCAGACCTGCCTCCTCGTTACGACGGCACGGCCGACCCTGCGGAGTTCCTCCAGCTCTATGAGCTGGGCATCGAAGCTGCCAACGGAGATGAGAAGGTCATGGCGAACTGGTTTCCCATGGCGCTCAAGGACGAGGCCCGTGCCTGGCTCCTGAACCCGGCCCCAGGCACGATCTCCACCTGGGACGAGATGTGCACCCGCTTCATCGCCAACTTCCAAGGTACTCGCGACCGGCTGCCCGCCGTGAGCGACATGCGCCGCATCAAGCAACAACCTGGAGAGACCCTGCAAAAGTACATCCAGCGCTTCAACAACGCACGCCTCAAGATTCCCAAGGTGTCCGAGGAGGCCATCATCTCAGCCTTCTCCGACGGCGTGCGCGACGTCAAGATGAAGGAGGAGCTGGCGATGCACGAAGACCTGTGCACTTCCTTGGAGCTGTTCAACTTGGCGACCAAGTGCGCCAGGGTAGAGGAAGGGCGTCTCTCCCTCCTCTAACTGCCTGCCGCAGACCCAGAAGAGAAGAAGTCCAAGGCCAAGGATGTGAAGCGCAAGGGGGCTGTCGTGCTCGCGGCAGAACCGGACACCAAGCGGGGCAGAGATCAGCCTGAATCTTCCAAGGGCACTCGGTACTGTGTGTACCACGACCTCCACACCCACAACACCAACGAATCTCAAGAGCTCCGAGCCGTGCGGGAAGGAAGGATCGGCCGTCGCCCCGATCGTGCCGACCGGGGCTACGGTCGAGGAGGAGGAAGGAACGTAGGATGCTGGGAAGACCGCGGCCCACGCCAAGGGTGGCGCGATCGACCTCGCGAGGACCGCTGGCAAGACCCGCCTCGCGAGGGAGTCTGGAGGGATCTGCCTTGCGAGGATCGCCCGCAAGGCAACGCAGGCCTCCCTCCGCTGCCGCCACAGCTAAGGAGAAACGAGGACCGCCACCAGGACGAGGGGGCTGGGAGCTTCCAGGAGCAGCGCGCGATCACCTGCATCCTGGGCGGAGCTCAAGCCCCAGCCTCTCAGCGCATCTTCAAGCAGTTCGCCCGCAAAGTGAATGCAGTCCTCCCCAAGCTCGAAGCCACACGCCCTCTCAGGTGGTCATCATGCGCCATCACGTTCAGCTCAGCGGATCAGCTCAAGTGTGCGGCCATAGACGGAGTCCTCCCGATGCTTTGTTCCCCAATCATCAGCAATGTGGTGGTCACCAGGACCCTCATCGACGGCGGGGCAGGGCTCAACGTCCTGTTCATGGAAACGTTGAACAATCTCCAAGTGCCCTACAACCAGCTTCAGCCGACCAAGCCTTTCTCCGGAGTCACCAACGGCTCCACGGTCCCGATCGGGCAGGTCCGCCTCCCTGTCACCTTCAGAGCACGGGACAACTACCGCACCGAGCTCATCGACTTCGACGTCGCTCACATTCGCCTGCCGTACAACGCCATCCTTGGGTACCCGGCGTTGGCCAAGTTCATGGCCGTGACTCACCACGGCTACAACGTCCTCAAGATGCCAGGGAGTGGCGGAGTCATCACGGTGCCCTGTGAAGAGAAGGACGCGGTGTGTTCCCTGGAACGAGCTTTTCAGGCCGCATCACTGGAAGACCCGGATCGCGGAAGCAGGAGGCTCCCCGAGACCACCCCCAAGAAGAAGAAGACGTCGTCTGGCCCGGTCCCTCAAGAGGCAGGCCCCTCAGGGCCCGCGCCTGCCCAGGGGGAACCTCCTTCCATCGCATAGGAAAGCGCGCCCGGCGCCCTCCTCAGGCAGGGCTCGGGGGCTCTCCCTTGGAAGGCCACCGACCTGGCTAAGGTCACGAGGGAGGCGCTTGGGCACCACATGGAGGCGTGTTTCGAAGCACGTTTCCCTCAAGAAGGAGTAAGGCAAGGGGGGCCAGACCCTCAGGAGTTTGTCAGCAAGGCCATTCAAGAGCTACAGGAGTCAAGAGTCATGAGAGGCGGCCGCCGCTTACCAGCTGTGGCTCCCCATCCAGGCGAGGATGGTGGGCTGCGCGTCTGCATCGACATACCAGGGCTCAATCGAGTCGCCTCGCTGGAGCGCCTCTGGCTCTCGCGAGTGGGGCGCTGTGAAGGTCCACCCCACAGCCACGTTCGCATGCCTTACGGCTTGCCGAATGTGGCTGCCACATACCAGCGCCTCATGAGGGGCGTCACGGAAGCTCAAGAGGCCAGGCGTTCCGCAGCCCTGGTGGAGATGGAGATGGTCCGCGAGGAGCCACCAGCGCCTCCAGAGCCTCCCGAGGCCCCAGGGCCTGGGGGCTCGTGAGGAACGGTTTCCGCAGCCCACCGAGTCTGCTGCACCAACACTGCTCCGTCCTCAACATCATCAGGTGACCTCTTTCAAGTTTCGTTTCCAGCTGGGAGCGCCCCCCAGGGCTGCATTATTCCCAGGCCGCGTGGGTCCGTCCCTGCGGCATGTATCCCTTTTATTTCGTGTCGTTAGCTTACTTTGTTGGGGGCACCCCTCGGGCTGCATCATCCCCAAGTCGCTCGGGTCAGACCCAGCGGCATGTATCCCTTTCGCGTTTATTTCCGGCTATGCATTCAACCCACAATGCTTGATTATTTGATGCCAGTCCACGGCACCTCTTCTTCTCCATGCCGACCACTTGCGTGTTAAGGGGGGGGGGGCACCTGAGCATCGCGACTCAGGCTCTTACCGGCTCTCCATCCCTCACCCTCTGGCCTTGTCCACGGCATCGCGCCCTGGCATACCAGCGACGGCTGAGACCAGCTCGAGGGCCGGGACCCGAGGACGTAGAGTGCAGGCATCTAACCCAATTTGCAGGAACACATCACAAGATAAGGCCCAGTGCCAGGCGCAACCTGCCTAGAGGTAGGGCTCCGTGAGTCCCGCGCTGGCTCACGGGTGCCCAGATACACCTCACCAGACCCTACCGTGCCAGCCACGTGTCAGGGCGGGGCTGTACACACCCCGGGGGCTCCTCCCGGAGGGGAGCCCCCTCCCACGTACCAGTGGAAGCACCATGCTCCATGCTGGCTGACGACACTGCCGAGGAGCGGCTATGCCCATACACATACGGAAGCGCTATGCTCCACGCTGGTGATAAACAACTGAGGGTGGCCCCCGGGCCGCATCAACCTCAGGGAGCCCAGAGCTCAGTGTCTAGCCTCATCGCAACGCCTCCCCCCGGGAGTGCCGCGCGAGGGGGCTGGGCACGGTGGCTGCGCCTGGGTCACGCCCAGACGCACGCCACCCAGCCAGGCCCCCCCGGGCCTGGTTCGTCGCGCGTCTCTCCCCAAGCGGAGCCAAGGTACGAAGGCCGTTTGAGCGTCAAGGGGGACTCCTGAGCATCGCGACTCAGGAGCCTAACTGGTCACGTAGCCCCTCACTCCTTAGTTCCGAAAGGCTAACGCTGGGTGAGGTATGCGCGGGGCCGGGCTCTGCAGACGTAGGACGGTAGATCCATCCACATCCCACCTCCCTACTTGCTGTTCGTGCGCCAAGGGGGATTCCTGAGCATCGCGACTCAGGAGCCTAACTTGTCATGTAGCCCCTCACTCCTTAGTCTCGACCTGGTTTTCGGTCAGGGCTAACGCTGGGTGAGGTACGCGCGGGGCCGGGCTCTGCCAGCGTAGAACATAAGCAAGTAGGAAGGAAAAACGTAAATTCCAAAGACAGCCTCCTTCACTCTCAACTGCGCGAACCGCTTGCACGTTAAAGGGGGGTGCCTGAGCATCGCGACTCAGGGCTCCTACTGGACCTCCAGCCCTCACCCTCTGGCCTTGTCCACGGCATCGCGCCCTGGCATACCAGCGACGGCTGAGACCAGCTCGAGGGCCGGGACCCGAGGACGTAGAGCAGAAAGGGGAGCAAAGGCGAGAGAGGAGCGCCATCTTAAAATTTCAAGGAGTTCAAAAGCAAATATTACAGTCCACATTGCCAGACGCAAGTTTAAACACCTCCCCGAGGCATGGTGCATGTGCAGGAATTGAAAGCAGGACAGGAGCCACAACGGAATCACTTGACGGCGGTGGAGCAATGCGGAGTGGGTTCGCCTCATGGAGCAGCAGGGTCGGCAGCGCCTCGCTTCGGCTTGGTGCTGAAGGCCTGGAACTTCCCCCGCAGAGCCTCCGCGCGACCTTTCACGGCCTCAGCAGCGACAGCGGCACGCTCGTCGCTTGCTGGCTCCAGCAGGCTGTCGAGGTCGACGCTGGGATCGCGAAGGTAGATGTGGGTGAAGACCCGCGTCAGCGCTGCAGAAGACAGGACATGCGCCTCGGCCTCGGCCGTGGGGCCAAGGCCAAGGGCGACATCTTCAAGAGTGCGAACCAGGAAGGGAAGCAGCTTGTCGGGGCCGTCCTCGACGCCAGCCAGTGGGCTCTCCAAGCTGCTCTCGTAAAGCGTCTTCAGCGAGGAGCGAGCCTTCTTCTCCATCTCCGTGAAGGCCACGCGGTCCTCGGCAAGGACCCGAGCCTTGTTGTCCAACTCGACCTTCCTCGCCCCCAACTCCTGCTCCAGCACGCCTAGGCGGTCACGACGTTTCTTGAGCTTGGCCTCCCGGCCCTCGACGGCCGCCTCGCAAGCCTTCACGCCTTCTTCTTGCTCTTGGCGAAGGCTGGCCTCTTTCGCGAGCTGGTCCCGCAGGCCTTGCAGCTCGTCCTCCAGCACCTTGCAGCGACCAAGGACGTCGACCGCCTCCCCCAGGGCTGCGTGACGAGCAGCCTTCGCCTCAAGGGCGGCCTGCCTCTCCTCATCGCAAGCCGTCGAGGCCTGGACCAGCGCCACCCGAACCGAAGCGTCAGAGCGAAACCATCCTGAAGCCAACTCCAAGCGCCCGGCCACCAAGCGAGGGTCGGCGCCAAGAAGATCCTGCCGGAGCCGGTCCAGCTCGGCAACAACACGATCCAGAACGGCAGGAGGAGTCGGAGAGACAGTAGTCGGTGGAGTAGGAGGAGAAGGCGGCGGCACGACCACAACATCCTGAGGTGGAGCCTACTTCGCCCCGATGACTGTGGTGGCGGCGGCAGGCAAAGGCACCTCGGGAGTCACTTGGGCCATGGGGGCTGAGCTCGCCCCAGCCATCTCAGCCAGGCCTCGCGAGGACGAACGGGTAGGAGAGGCCCGTGCGTCGCGGTCACCTTCCTTCGCGGGCAGAGGTGCTGCCCCGGAAGGAACCTCAGGAGCCCCCTTCGGCTTCTTTGCTGCGGGTGCCAGCCTATCCAAGAGACACGGACGTCAAGCCTCAGCAGCAGAACAAGAAACAAAGACAAGAGTCAAGCGCTTACGGGTCGTCGCTGGTGAGCTCAGGCAGCCTCCGGCCAAATTTGAAGCCCGAAAGCCGGCTGGAAGGGTCAACCTCGGAAGCGGAAGGCGCGTCTGCGGACCGCCCCGGGGTCGGGGCAGACCCGCGGGAGATCAGCCCGGTCCTGTCCTTCTTCGGGATCGGGGGCGAGCTCCCGCCGCCCAGCATGTCATTATCCTCGTCGTCATCGCTCGGAGAGAGGCGGAGAGCGTGGGACCTGCGCCAGGAGAGGGGAGCCCTTGACTCTCCGTCAGTCGCCTCGGAGTCAGGCCCTTTCTCCCGCTCCCCTCTGTCCTGCTCTTTGCTGGAGTCGTCGGAGGACACGTACACCGGCTCCCCGGGAGCTTCCGTGGGCACGGGCCCGTCCCCGTTGAAGACATGCATGGACTCCACCACCTGCTCCCAGTCATCGCGGAGGAACAAGGGCGTAGGAGCGCCCTCCAACCTTGCCACATCGCCCCCAACCAGAGATTGGAGGACCGCAGCCAGATCTTCGCCGATCAAGGCCGCGGGGCTCGGATGAGGCCTCCACATCGGAAGTGGGTACTGCCAAAGCGGAGCCAGCTGGTGCTCCAGGAATTCCCTCATCAGCGACGCGCCGGTCAGCTTCGCCGTTGCCGTGTTAGCCGGCCTCAGATCCGCGTCCATCTTCTCCAACACCGGCTTCGCGCGGGGGTCCGCGAGCTCCGCTCGACCCCAATCGCTGGAGCTCGTGGGTTGCTCCGTGGGCAAGATCAGCCGAGGGTGGATGCGCCCAGCATCTGCCAAGACCCACTTGCTCCTGAAGCCCTCAATACTTTTCCCGGGGCTCGAAATGGCAATGGCGCCACCGTACGCGACGAAGCTCGCGCACGCGGAAGCAGGACCGCGAGAGGTCCGGAGGGAGAAGTAGTGGAGCAGCAAGGCCACCGAGGGATGCACCCCTATGTGAGCCTCGCAGTAATAGGCCAAGATTGCCAGGAGAAGGACGGAGTTGGGATGGAGATGCAGAGCCTGTAGCTTGTAATGGCGGAGGACAGAGAGGAAGAACTCGGAGAAGGGAGGCACTAGACCAGCAACAATGGAGCTTACAAAGAGCGGATAAAAGGTGCTCCCTCGACCCTCAGGTGTGGCGGAGCCAGCCTTGAAAACCTTCGCCCCGTCGATGCCCTGCGCCGCCGCCATCCGGCGCAATCGGGCGAGGCTCGCTTCCGACACGTTTGGCGACTCCAGGGCAGGCGAGTACCAAGCTCCGGCCGGGGACTGACGAGGCGCCATGGCTTCCTAGGTCACGTGGTCGAAGTAGATCTGGAAAATTGGAGGAAGGAAGGAGAGGCGCAAGAAAGGGGATCTAAGCCGCAACCGGAGGAAGCAAAAAAAGCAAAGCCTGGGCAGATGCCGCTCCTTTATCAACTCACGCGGTTGCGGAGACGCCCACGTCCAATCAACCGCCACACGACGCCCAAGGCCGCAGCCTGTTAAGGCCCGTGGTGCTTCGCCCTTGCCCTTTCGCCTCTGTGACGCCCGGGTACTTAAGCTACAGTGAACCTCTGCTAATGATGCCATGTCACATTTATTACTGTTGCTAAACTCGCGTTAGTTCGAAACCGGTTTGAGTCCAAATTAAATATCAAACAAACAATAAAAGTTTTCAAACCATAAAACAAAAATTGTTCGGGTTGTACCAAATAATGCATAGGTAATTATGATGGAGGAACCCCACTTTAAAAAAAATGTTTAAATACTCTAAGGTGAATAAAACAGTTGCAAAAACCGATATTTAAAGGCTTTCATAATTAATAAAATACTAAACAAAATTGTTTTGGGGTAAAACCTTTTGGGGCAGTGGGTTTCGTGGTATTACTATTTTAGGGTTCATTTTAATATTAAGTAAGAAGTATAATTAAGAGAAACTAAAATAAAGAACAAATAAAAAAATAAACAAAACAAAAGGAAAATACACACCCCCCACGCTGGGCCAACCGGCCCAGCTAGCCAACCGGCTGGCCCAGCCCCTCCTCTCTGGCCTACAAGGCCACCTCCCCGAACCCTAACCCCCACCCGATCCCCACTCCCCCCACTCTCACCTCACTCCCTCGATCCAGATCGGGATCGAGGCGACCACGCCCCGACCCCGACGACACCGCCCCGGATCGCCGTCGCCGTCACCCCGCGTCGCCGCTCGACGACCCGCCCTCGCTGGACCGATCCGCCCTTGGCTCCTCACCGTCCTCTGCACCACCTCGCTGCCCGGGTCCGCCCCTGCCGCCGTCGACCACGCCGGCGCCGCCTCGTCCCGGTCTCATCCTCACCGGCCGACCCCGCGCCCGCTGCCATTTCCCTACACCCCTGCTGTGAGCACCGCACCTGCCTTCCTCTTCCTCCCTCTCCTCCCCTGTGCGCACGCGCCGCCGTCACCACGCGCCCCGGCACCCCTGGCCGTCGCCCCGTGCACGTGCCGACCGCGCTCACCGCGGCCTTGCCCCACCCGACGCGCTGTCGCACACGCCCGCAACCGCACAGCTCGTCGCCCTGCAA
Source organism: Aegilops umbellulata (assembly GCA_032464435.1). Classification (NCBI taxonomy): domain Eukaryota; kingdom Viridiplantae; phylum Streptophyta; class Magnoliopsida; order Poales; family Poaceae; genus Aegilops; species Aegilops umbellulata. The sequence continues at coordinate 298,287,338 of CP136060.1, forward strand.
CCAGCTTGCTGTTGCTCCCGTGCGCCGTCACGCGCATCGCCGCACCCAGCCGAGGCGGCTTTCGTCCGGCCGGACCCGCCATCGTGCCTCCTGCCGCAGCTGGCGTCGGCGGCAGCCTCTGCCCGCGACCGCACGCGCCGCTCCGCCCCTCCACAGCGTTCGCAGCGCCCGTGTCTGGTGCACCCCCGCGGGCTAGCGCCCATTCGGGCTGTGCCCATTAGCGCCCGTGCCCGCTATGGCCTCTAGGCCACTTCCAAACGGGGCCCACTGCCTAGAACGTTTAAAAAAACAAACGAAAATGAAATTAATAAAATTAATAATTAATTAGTTAATCAATTAAGTTAATTAATCCTGATTAAATTAATCTAATTCACTAGTTAGTTAATTGAACAGTAATTAGATTAGCTAAGTCCTAATTAACTAAACAGTCAATGACAGCTGGGACCCACACGTCAGGTTGACTAGTCAACCCTGTTGACTGCTGACGTCAGCATGACATCATGCTGATGTCATAAATCCATTTTCGAGTTAATTTAAATAATTAATTAAATCCTAGAAATTAATAAATCTTTAGAAAATCATATCTTTTAATCCGTAACTCGGATTAAATTATTTTCAACATGAAAGTTGCTCAGAACGGCGAGACGAACCCGGATACACAACCTCGTAACGTGAACACCGGGGATACTTTCCCGGATGTTCCCCCCCTTCACCGGTATCACCTCGTAACGCGTTAGAACACGTCTAGCTCTGCCCGTTGTCATGTTATGCACTTGCTTGCTATGTATTTACTGTTTCTTCCCCCTCTTCTCTCCGGTAGACCCCGTGACGATGCTGATGCCCCCGTGGACGACCCCTCCTTCTTGTCTGAGCAACCAGGCAAGCCCCCCCCCTTGATCACCAGATATCGCCTATTCTTCTCTATACTGCTTGCATTAGAGTAGTGTAGCATGTTACCGCTTTCAGTTAATCCTATACTGCTGCATAGCCTGTCCTTGCTACTACTGTTGTTACCTTTACCTGCTATCCTACTGCTTAGTATAGGATGCTAGTGTTCCATCAGTGGCCCTACACTCTTGTCCGTCTGCCATGCTATACTACTGGGCCGTGATCACTTCGGGAGGTGATCACGGGCATATACTATATACTTTACACTGTTACATTACCTGTGATACTATTCGGAGATGGGGGCTGAAGGGGCAGGTGGCTCCATCCCGGTAGAGGTGGGCCTGGGTTCCCGACGGCCCCCGACTGTTACTTTGTGGCGGAGCGACAAGGCAGGTTGAGACCACCTAGGAGAGAGGTGGCCTGGCCCTGGTCGGCGTTCGCGAATACTTAATACGCTTAACGAGATCTGGGTATTTGATCTGAGTCTGGCCATTTGGTCTATACGCACTAACCATCTACGCGGGAGTAGTTATGGGTATCCCGACGTCGTGGTATCAGCCGAAGCACTTCGTGACGTCAGCGACTGAGTGGCGCGCGCCGGGTTGGACAGCGTAACATGACTTCCTTTGTAATGGAGTTTGCTAGGTCTGCTCTCCGGCCGCGTACGCAACGTGCAGGTGTGCAATGGGCGATGGGCCCAGACCCCTGCGCGCATAGGATGTAGACCGGTGTGCTGACCGCTCTGTTGTGCCTAGGTGGGGCTGCGACGTGTTGATCTTCCGCGGCCGGGCATGACCCAGGAAAGTGTGTCCGGCCAAATGGGATCAAGCTTGTTGGGTTATGTGGTGCACCCCTGCAGGGAAGTTTATCTATTCGAATAGCCGTGTCCCTCGGTAAAAGGACGACCCAGAGTTGTACCTTGACCTTATGACAACTAGAACCGGATACTTAATAAAACACACCCTTCCAAGTGCCAGATACAACCCGGTGATCGCTCTCTAACAGGGCATCGAGGAGGGGATCGCCGGGTAGGATTATGCTATGCGATGCTACTTGGAGGACTTCAGTCTACTCTCTTCTACATGCTGCAAGACGGAGGCTGCCAGAAGCGTAGTCTTCGACATGATTAGCTATCCCCCTCTTATTCTGGCATTCTGCAGTTCAGTCCACCGATATGGCCCTTTACACATATACCCATGCATATGTAGTGTAGTTCCTTGCTTGCGAGTACTTTGGATGAGTACTCACGGTTGCTTTCTCCTTCTTTTCCCCCTATCCCTTCTACCTGGTTGTCGCAACCAGATGTTGGAGCCCAGGATCTAGACGCCACCGTTGACGACGACTCCTACTACACTGGAGGTGCCTACTACTACGTGCAGCCCGCTGAGGACGACCAGGAGTACTTTAGGAGGATCCCAGGCAGGAGGCCTGCGCCTCTTTCGATCTGTATCCCAGTTTGTGCTAGCCTTCTTAAGGCAAACTTGTTTAACTTATGTCTGTACTCAGATATTGTTGCTTCCGCTGACTCGTCTATGATCGAGCACTTGTATTCGAGCCCTCGAGGCCCCTGGCTTGTATTATGATGCTTGTATGACTTATTTATGTTTTAGAGTTGTGTTGTGATATCTTCCCGTGAGTCCCTGATCTTGATCGTACACATTTGCGTGCATGATTAGTGTACGATTAAATCGGGGGCATCACAAGTTGGTATTAGAGCCGACTGCCTGTAGGAATCCCCCTTCCAAACTCCTTGGCCGAAGTTGAGTCTATACTTTATAAAACTTTTACTAACATGGCTGTGTGGCCCATGGGCCCACGTCGCCATTGGGTGGTAGTAGGATCTTTTTATTCCTCGACCTTTGCTCTGGGACTCTGAACTCTCTTCTATTTGGGTTAAGTGATTTTGCTAAAATCTAACTTTAGGTTCTCGAAAATACTTCCTCCCGGAGAGCCTCTTCAGGCAAGATGACCGCCGGCTGCAACAGAAGATTCTGACAATGCTCTCCGCTGTTAACCCGAGAACTCGTGCCCACCGACTTTACAATCCCCTACCACCGATATACCCTTATGGATAACTACCTACAATTGTCATTCTTACCTTCATTCTCAGTTGCTCTTGTTATTACAAGATGCCCTAAATTACTCTCCGTTGTTCCGAAAATCCTTTGAGCTTACTGCCTTGCTGTTCTTGGTCACCTAAATACCCCTACGGGTAATTCTCGCACACATTGAGTATCTGTTCATCCCCAGTTGTTCGTATGCTTCATAAGATACTCTGAAATAATATCCGACCTTTTGAGCATCCTCTCCAAACTATTGCTCTGCATATACTTGTATGCTTACATTATGGATGCTCCCATATCACTAGCAATATTCACTAGTATCTTTTGACACCGCCATTTTGATCCTATTGATTCAACATGTGTGCGAATGCACACAATCATCAATCCACCCTTCTAAATTATCTTTCGGCTCAGACGTCATTTTGAACATGAGATGGTTCTCGACCAAACCATTTGTCGGCGATTGTGCCTCTGGTCTATTCAGTTTATCCATCCTTGATCAGAGTGTTTGCTTCTGATCCCTTGGTCGGAAATCATAATTCTTTTGCATTTGAGATTTGAATTAGTCAGTTGTTTCTATAGTCGGATCTCCTTACATTGTTTCTTCCTTTGGTTGAGTACCGATGCTCACATCAGATCCTTTGAGGACCACCAGATCCTTTGTTGGATTTTATCCGATAGCGTCCTTCATATTCAATCCCTTTGGAAGTTCTTTCTCCATTAGTAAATCCTATCCTATGATCGACCAACCATGCTCTGCTTTCGAGCTTGTGGTATATACTATTGAAGCTTGTGGTATATGTTTCCACGATACCCTGACGGGTTGAACCTATACCTTCTCTAAAACCGTGTGAACCCGAAAGTTTTCACGAGTCATACTCTTCCGGTGCTTCGCCAGATAAAATTCAACACTGCAACTTCTTCGAAGACGAGAAGTGAATGAAAGGTTATGCATTAAAGAAGTGGGAGTCGACCTTGAACTTTGTGTTCATGCCCATGGACCTGATGTGGAACTTATCATGGAAGCTTCTTGTAGTAATAACTATTTCCTTGATATAATATCCTTTGGTAACAGTAAATTGATCCTTCGCAATCGTGGTTTCGACGATATGTTCTTCTTAGATCCCATTTCTCGGGCAAGTTTAAGCACTTGTCTTCTGTGGATTAATACACCAGTCCAACCTTTACTTTGATCTTTCATCGAGTATTACCTCCTGGTATCTCGAGGATATCATGCCTTTGCACTACATATTATGAATTCTCGATGAAGTACTACCTTTCCCTGTCTTTGTCACTTCATGGGTTCTGGGTTGTTTGTCAACCTAAGTGAATCAAGTCCGCACTCTGATTCAATAACTCTAAGTAATTTTCGTTGCTTACGAGTTTATTAATCCTTCCAGTCATCCCAAGCCTGATCGGCTATATCATTATCGTGCTAAATTTTAACTGTGCTACCTGGTCCTTATTCCCGGAGCACAACTTTTGACGATGAGCTAAGCTTACGTCGATTTTCCTCGTCATATCATTTCGCCTTGAACAGCAAGCTTGATTTCGAATTTGTGTCGTACTAGTGGTTCAATTAACCTTCACTTCATCATTCGTTTGACTTGATGTCATCATCGATCGATTACATCTTCATGAAATCTCTCGACAAATATGTCGTGATCATCATCAACATTTTGAGCTCTTCCAGGATATCAATTGAATTCATGAATAGAAATACCATCCTTGCCCTCGATGAGTTGTGTTATCATCGGCCACTTTATTGCCTTCCCTCCGACACAAACTTGTTCGTGTTTTGTGTTATACCTTGAGTTCGTTGCTACCCAACATTGTTCTTCTTTACATTGGAGAATTACCACCTTATATGTCAAGAATGTCATGGGGATTTCAACACCTCTTAAGAATTCTTGGTATAGTGTTACTTCTCACCATCACCATTCTAACATTGATCATGATACCTAAGCCCATATTATGGGTGCACTTTTCAACCAATATTTAATTGTGTATGTTTTCCTCGAACATACATCATTATACCATTGGATCTGACAAATGTTATCTCTTGTTCACATTATTGTGGAAAGCCATCCGTTTGGAATTCTCGATGAATTGTCGCTGAGCCCATCAGCCAACTTCTCATCCCCTCCTTGGTTAAATGATGAACTATTGTTTCAGGAACCCGCTCCCATAGTTCATTTCCCGAGAATCTTGCAATGTCATTTCGTCTATTTGTGTTGCACCTTTTCTTCTCGGACATCCTCAGTCTGAGGTATCATGACACCAATCAGATCTGAATCTCGGTCAGATATGATGGTTGGAACATATTTTCAAGAGTTATAACATTGATCCTCATATGACCCGGTAAGGTGATATCATGCACACCTGACCAGAGGACCAAGTGTTATAGTTTCCTTTTAGCAAGGTTATCCATTCTTCCGTGAGGAAATTGAAAGACTTATCCTATGAGTTGTTCCTGATGGATCCTTTGTGTTTCCAAAGTCTGACCTTTGCTGGAAGACCATATCAAGGCTATCTCGAAGCATGTCTATGGTACTCCAATTTTCAACAAGAACATTTGAAGCCCAATCCTAAATGTTTTCTGCTCAATTATCCAAACACCGTTGTATGGGTAATCTCATGAAATTTCTCTCCCCTACCTAAAAGGTTTTCTGCATTATATCATGTCATGGATATCATGCTCTGCTTGTCCTTGGGAAGGGTATACCCCTGGTATACGTGTCAAACACATTTTCCTTTCCATTGTTCTGTTTGATCTGATGATCACATTTTACTTCCATTGTCTGGTTTAACCTTTCTTGAGGTTTATATGATCTAAGCAGTAATATTTTCCTGCTTACGAAAACACCTCGGTGTACCACCTTATCAGTCAGACCCTGTTACCATTGTTGATAGCATCCCAGTAACCACCGATGGACGAGAACTTTGCCTATTGGTCCGCCTCGTTCAGCGAGCAGGAAAATGGTTCTCTTCGTCCCTTGTCCTTGGTACCAATGATGCAGCCAACATAACTGGCCAGTTATTCTCTAACATGGCTTGCTATCATGTACGTGCAAGATGTCGCTGCCCCTCTTGCTTTTAAACCCACATGGTGGGCCCATAACCCACAGTTCCACAGGATCAAAACCTGACTCTCATGTACACCCCTGTTCCCAAAGTCAGTACTCACGCTTGGCTTCGTGTGTAATTCATGATGCACCTTCCTAGTGATCTGTTCCGGTATCAGATGCAATACTTAATCTTGATGCTTTGAACCCCTTCCACTCTTTTTCAGGCATCGAACGATTGCCTGCCCGCTCGAAACTTCCCATGATACCTCCTTACTTTGCTCTCGATATTGTCGTAAGTTTCAATTCGAGAGTTACTTTCCCCCCACCTTCCCCGATGTTATCAACAAGTTAGTCAACCTAGTAGAGGTCTGTTCTCCTAGCCCCTTATTCTTTCGTAAGTACGATGGAGTTCCCAAAAGAAAGGACGGCAAACTTCATCATGATGACTGAAGACATCAATGTAATGGATCGACCTCTTCGAGAAGAGCAACCAAGAACGATAAGATTCGTTAGAATTTCGTAACTAGACCTTTTCCCCTTACTCCCCTCTTAAATCTCGGGACGAGATTTCTTGTAGTGGAGGAGAATTGTTACGCCCGGGTACTTAAGCTACAGTGAACTTCTGCTAATGATGCCATGTCACATTTATTACTGTTGCTAAACTCGCGTTAGTTTGAAACCGGTTCGAGTCCAAATTAAAAATCAAACATACAATAAAAGTTTTCAAACCATAAAACAAAAATTGTTTGGGTTGTACCAAATAATGCATAGGTAATTATGATGGAGGAACCCCACTTTAAAAAAATGTTTAAATACTCTAAGGTGAATAAAACAGTTGCAAAAACCGATATTTAAAGGCTTTTATAATTAATAAAATACTAAACAAAATTGTTTTGGGGTAAAACCTTTTGGGGCAGTGGGTTTCGTGGTATTACTATTTTAGGGTTCATTTTAATATTAAGTAAGAAGTATAATTAAGAGAAACTAAAATAAAGAACAAATGAAAAAATAAACAAAAGAAAAGGAAAATACACAACCCCCCCCCACGCTGGGCCAACCGGCCCAGCTAGCCAACCGGCCGGCCCAGCCCCTCCTCTCTGGCCTACAAGGCCACCTCCCCGAACCCTAACCCCACCCGATCCCCACTCCCCCACTCTCACCTCACTCCCTCGATCCAGATCGGGATCGAGGCGACCACGCCCCGACCCCGACGACACCGCCCCGGATCGCCGTCACCGTCACCCCGCGTCGCCGCTCGACGACCCACCCTCGCCGGACCGATCCGCCCTTGGCTCCTCACCGTCCTCTGCACCACCTCGCCGCCCGGGTCCGCCCCTGCCGCCGTCGACCACGCCGACGCCGCCCCGTCCCGGTCTCATCCTCACCGGCCGACCCCACGCCCGCTGCTCTTTCCCTACACCCCCGTTGTGAGCACCGCACCTACCTTCCTCTTCCTCCCTCTCCTCCCCTGTGCGCACGCGCCGCCGTCACCACGCGCCCCGGCACCCCTGGCCATCGCCCCGTGCACGTGCCGACCGCGCTCACCGCGGCCTTGCCCCACCCGACGCGCCGTCGGACACGCCCGCAACCGCACAGCTCGTCGCCCTGCAACCAGCTTGCTGTTGCTCCCGTGCGCCGTCACGCGCATCGCCGCACCCAGCCGAGGCGGCTTTCGTCCGGCCGGAACCGCCATCGTGCCTCCTGCCGCAGCTGGCGTCGGCGGTAGCCTCTGCCCGTGACCGCACGCGCCGCTCCGCCCCTCCGCAGCGCTCGCAGCGCCCGTGTCGGGTGCACCCCCGCGGGCTAGCGCCCATTCGGGCTGTGCCCATTAGCGCCCGTGCCCGCTATGGCCTCTACGCCACTGCCAAACGGGGCCCACTTCCTAGAACGTTTAAAAAAAAGAAACCAAAATGAAATAATAAAATTAATAATTAATTAGTTAATTAATTAAGTTAATTAATCTAATTAACTAGTTAGTTAATTGAACAGTAATTAGATTAGCTAAGTCCTAATTAACTAAATAGTCAATGACAGCTGGGACCCACACGTCAGGTTGACTAGTCAACCCTGTTGACTACCGACTTCAGCATGACATCATGCTGATGTCATAAATCCATTTTCGAGTTAATTTAAATAATTAATTAAATCCCAGAAATTAATAAAATCTTTAGAAAATCATATCTTTTAATCCGTAACTCGGATTAAATTATTTTCAACATGAAAGTTGCTCAGAACGGCGAGACGAACCCGGATACACAACCCGTTCGTCCGCCGCGCATCCCTAACATATCGAACCTGCAACATTCCCCCTCCGGTTCATTTGTCCAAAAACGCGAACACCGGGGATACTTTCCCGGATGTTCCCCCCCTTCACCGGGATCACCTCGTACCGCGTTAGAACACGTCTAGCTCTGCCCGTTGTCATGTTATGCACTTGCTTGCTATGTATTTACTGTTTCTTCCCCCTCTTCTCTTCGGTAGACCCCGTGACGATGCTGATGCCCCTGTGGTCGACTACGTCACCGACGACCCCTCCTTCTTGTCTGAGCAACCAGGCAAGCCCCCCACCTTGATCACCAGATATCGCCTATTCTTCTCTATACTGCTTGCATTAGAGTAGTGTAGCATGTTACTGCTTTCAGTTAATCCTATACTGCTGCATAGCCTGTCCTTGCTACTACTGTTGTTACCTTTACCTGCTATCTTACTGCTTAGTATAGGATGCTAGTGTTCCATCAGTGGCCCTACACTCTTGTCCGTCTGCCATGCTATACTACTGGGCCGTGATCACTTCGGGAGGTGATCACGGGCATATACTACATACTTTACACTGTTACATTACCTGTGATATTATTCGGAGATGGGGGCTGAAGGGGCAGGTGGCTCCATCCCGGTAGAGGTGGGCCTGGGTTCCCGACGGCCCCCGACTGTTACTTTGTGGCGAAGCGACATGGCAGGTTGAGACCACCTAGGAGAGAGGTGGCCTGGCCCTGGTCGGCGTTCGCGAATACTTAATACACTTAATGAGATCTGGGTATTTGATCTGAGTCTGGCCATTTGGTCTATACGCACTAACCATCTACGCGGGAGTAGTTATGGGTATCCCGACGTCGTGGTATCAGCCGAAGCACTTCGTGACGTCAGCGACTGAGTGGCGCGCGCCGGGTTGGACCGCGTTGAAGGAAATATGCCCTAGAGGCAATAATAAAGTTATTATTTATTTCCTTATTTCATGTTAAATGTTTATTATTCATGCTAGAATTGTATTAACCGGAAACATAATACATGTGTGAATACATAGACAAACAGAGTGTCACTAGTATGCCTCTACTTGACTAGCTCGTTGATCAAAGATGGTTAAGTTTCCTAGCCATAGACATGAGTTGTCATTTAATTAACGGGATCACATCATTAGGAGAATGATGTGATTGAAATGACCCATTCGTTAGCTTAGCACCCGATCGTTTAGTATGTTGCTATTGCTTTCTTCATGACTTATACATGTTCCTATGACTATGAGATTATGCAACTCCCGTTTGCCGGAGGAACACTTTGTGTGCTACCAAACGTCACAACGTAACTGGGTGATTATAAAGGAGCTCTACAGGTGTCTCCAAAGGTAGATGTTGGGTTGGCGTATTTCGAGATTAGGATTTGTCACTCCGGTCGGAGAGGTATCTCTCGGCCCTCTCGGTAATGCACATCACATAAGCCTTGCAAGCATTACAACTAATATGTTAGTTGTGAGATGATGTATTACGGAACAAGTAAAGAGACTTGCCGGCAACGAGATTGAACTAGGTATTAGATACCGACGATCGAATCTCGGGCAAGTAACATACCGATGACAAAGGGAACAACGTATGTTGTTATGCGGTCTGACCGATAAAGATCTTCGTAGAATATGTAGGAGCCAATATGGGCATCCAGGTCCCGCTATTGGTTATTGACCGGAGACGTGTCTCGGTCATGTCTACATTGTTCTCAAACCATAGGGTCCGCACGCTTAAGGTTTCGATGACAGTTATATAATGAGTTTATGAGTTTTGATGTACCGAAGGAGTTCGGAGTCCCGGATGAGATCGGGGACATGACGAGGAGTCTCGGAATGGTCGAGACGTAAAGATCGATATATTGGACGACTATATTCGGACATCGGAAAGGTTCTGAGAGGTTTGGGTATTTTCGGGAGTACCGGGGAGTTACGGGAATACGGGGGAAGAAGGATATGGGCCTTATTGGGCTTTAGGGGGGAGGGAGAGGCAGGCCGCGCGCCCCCCCATTGGCTAGTCCGAATTGGACTAGGGGGAGGGGCGGCGCCCCCTCCTTCCTTCTCTTCCCTCTTCCCCTTCCTTGTCTCCTACTCCTAATACATGGAAGGACTCCTAGTTGGACTAGGAAAGGGGGAATCCTACTCCCGGTGGGAGTAGGACTCCCCTAGGGCGCGCCATAGAGAGGGCCGGCCCTCCCCTCCTCCACTCCTTTATATACGGGGGCAGGGGGTACCCCATAGACACACAAGTTGATCTTCGTGATCGTTCCTTAGCCGTGTGCAGTGCCCCCCTCCACCGTATTCCACCTCGGTCATATCGTTGCGGTGCTTAGGCGAAGCCCTGCGTCGGTAGAACATCATCATCGTCATCACGCCGTCGTGCTGACGAAACTCATCCCCGAAGCTTTGCTGGATCGAAGCCCGGGGAGCATCATCGAGCTGAACGTGTGCTAAGAACTCGGAGGTGCCGGAGTAACGGTACTTGGATCGGTCAGATCGGGAAGACGTACGACTACTTCCTCTACGTTGCGTCAACGCTTCCGCTTCAGTCTACGAGGGTACGTAGACAACACTCTCCCCTCTCGTTGCTATGCATCACCATGATCTTGCGTGTGCGTAGGATTTTTTTTGAAATTACTACGTTCCCCAACAGTGGCATCCGAGCCTAGGTTTTATGGTTTGATGTTATATGCACGAGTAGACCACAAGTGAGTTGTGGGCGATATAAGTCATACTGCTTACCAGCATGTCATACTTTGGTTCGGCGGTATTGTTGGGTGAAGCGGCCCGGACCGACATTACGCATACGCTTACGCGAGACTGGTTCTACCGCCATGCTTTGCACACAGGTGGCTGGCGGGTGTCAGTTTCTCCAACTTTAGTTGAACCGAGTGTGGCTACGCCCGGTCCTTGCGAAGGTTAAAACAGCACCAACTTGACAAACTATCGTTGTGGTTTTTGATGCGTAGGTAAGAACGGTTCTTGCTAAGCCCGTAGCAGCCACGTAAAACTTGCAACAACAAAGTAGAGGACGTCTAACTTGTTTTTGTAGGGCATGTTGTGATGTGATATGGTCAAGATGTGATGAGATATAAGTTTTTGTATGAGATGATCATGTTTTGTTGAAGTTATCGGCAACTAGCAGAAGCCTTACGGTTGTCTCATTATTGCATAAGATGCAAGTGCCAAATAATTGCTTTACTTTATCGCTATGCGATAGCAATAGTTGCAAGAGCAATAGTTGGCGAGACGACCACGTGACGACACATTGATATAGATCAAGATGATGGAGATCATGGTGTCGTGCCGGTGACGATAGAGATCATGACGGTACTTTGGAGATGGAGATCAAAGGCGCAAGATGATCATGGCCATATCATGTCACATATATTGATTGCATGTGATGTTTATCTTTTATACATCTTATTTTGCTTAGTTTGACGGTAGCATTTTAAGATGATCTCTCACTAATTATCAAGAAGTGTTCTCCCTGAGTATGCACCGTTGCGAAAGTTCTTCGTGCTGAGACACCACGTGATGATCGGGTGTGATAGGCTCTACGTTCAAATACAACGGGTGCAAAACAGTTGCACACGCGGAATACTCAGGTTATACTTGACGAGCCAAGCATATACAGATATGGCCTCGGAACACGGAGACCGAAAGGTCGAGCGTGAATCATATAGTAGATATGATCAACATATTGATGTTCACCGTTGAAACTACTCCATCTCACGTGATGATCGGACATGGTTTAGTTGATATGGATCACGTGATCACTTAGAGGATTAGAGGAATGTCTATCTAAGTGGGAGTTCTTAAGTAATATGATTAATTGAACTTAAATTTATCATGAACTTAGTCCTGGTAGTATTAGCATATCTATGTTGTAGATCAATAGCTCGCGTTGTTGCTTCCCTATGTTTATTTTGATATGTTCCTAGAGAAAAACTATGTTGAAAAATGTTAGTAGCAATGATGCGGATTGGATCCGTGATCTGAGGTTTATCCTCATTGCTGCACAGAAGAATTATGTTCTTGATGCACCGCTAGGTGACAGACCTATTGCAGGAGCTGATGCAGACGTTATGAACGTTTGGCTAACTCAATATGATGACTACTTGATAGTTTAGTGCACCATGCTTAACGGCTTAGAATCGGGACTTCAAAGACGTTTTGAACGTCATGGAGCATATGAGATGTTCCAGGAGTTGAAGTTAATATTTCAAGCAAATACCCGAGTTGAGAGATATGAAGACTCCAACAAGTTCTATAGCTAAAAGATGAAGGAGAATTGCTCAACTAGTGAGCATGTGCTCAGATTGTCTGGGTACTACAATCGCTTGAATCAAGTGGGAGTTAATCTTCCAGATAAGATAGTGATTGACAGAATTCTCTAGTCACCATCAGCAAGTTAGTAGAACTTTGTGATGAACTATAGTATGCAAGGGATGACGAAAACGACTCCCGAGCTTTTCATGATGATGAAATCGATGAAGGTAGAAATCAAGAAAGAGCATCAAGTGTTGATGGTTGACAAGATCACTAGTTTCAAGAAAAGGGCAAAGGAAAAAAGGGGAAATTCAAGAAGAACAGCAAGCAAGTTGCTGCTCAAGTGAAGAAGCCCAAGTCTGGTCCTAAGCCTGAGACTAAGTGCTTCTACTGCAAAGGGACTGGTCACTGGAAGCGGAACTACCCCAAGTGATTGGCGGATAAGAAAGGATGGCATAGTAAACAAAGGTATATTTGATATACATGTGATTGATGTGTAATTTACTAGTGTTCATAGCAACCCCTCAGTATTTGGTACTAGTTCAGTTGCTAAGATTAGTAACTCGAAACGGGAGTTGCGGAATGAACAGAGACTAGTTAAGGGTGAAGTGACGATGTTTGTTGGAAGTAGTTCCAAGATTGATATGATCATCATCACACACTCCCTATACTTTCGGGATTAGTGTTGAACCTAAATAAGTGTTATTTGGTGTTTGCGTTGAGCATGAATATGATTTGATCATGTTTATTGCAATACGGTTATTCATTTAAATTAGAGAACAATTGTTGTTCTGTTTACATGAATAAAACCTTATATGGTTACACACCCAATGAAAATGGTTCGTTGGGTCTCGATCGTAGTGATACACATATTCATAATATTGAAGCCAAAAGATGCAAAGTTAATAATGATAGTGCAACTTATCTGTGGCACTGCCGTTTAGGTCATATTGGTGTAAAGCGCATGAAGAAACTCCATACTGATGGAATTTTGGAATCACTTGATTATGAATCACTTGATGCTTGCGAACCATGCCTCATGGGCAAGATGACTAAGACTCCGTTCTCCAGAACAATGGAGCGAGCAACAGATTTGTTGGAAATGATACATACTGATGTATGTGGTCCGATGAATATTAAGGCTCACGACAAGTATCATTATTTTCTGACCTTCACAGATGATTTGAGCAGATATGGGTATATCTACTTGATGAAACATTTGAAAAGTTCAAAGAATTTCAGAGTGAAGTGGAGAATCATCGTAACAAGAAAATAAAAGTTTCTACGATATGATCGTGGAGGAGAATATTTGAGTTACGAGTTTGGTCTTCAATTAAAACAATGTGGAATAGTTTCACAAACTCATGCCACCTGGAACACCACAACATAATGGTGTGTCCGAACGTCATAACCGTACTCTATTGGATATAGTGCAATCTATGATGTTTCTTACCGATTTACCACTATAGTTTTGGGGTTATGCATTAAAGACAGCTGCGTTCACGTTAAAAAGGGCACCATCTAAGTCCGTTGAGACGACACAATCTGAACTGTGGTTTGGCAAGAAACCAAAGTTGTCGTTTCTTAAAGTTTGGGGTTGCGATGCTTATATGAAAAAGTTTCATCCTGATAAGCTCAAACCCAAATCGGAGAAATATGTCTTCATAGGATACCCAAAGGAAACTGTTGGGTACACCTTCTATCACAGATCCAAAGGAAAGACATTTGTTGCTAAGAATGGATCCTTTCTAGAGAAGGAGTTTCTCTCGAAAGAAGTGAGTGGGAGGAAAGTAGAACTTGATAAGGTAATTGTACCTTCTCCCTTATTGGAAAATAGTTCATCACAGAAATCTGTTCTTGTGACTACTACACCAATTAGTGAGGAAGCTAATGATGATGATCATGTAACTTCAGATCAAGTTACTACCGAATCTCGTAGGTAAACCAGAGTAAGATCCGCATCAGAGTGGTATGGTAATCCTGTTCTGGAAGTCATGTTACTAGACCATGACGAACTTGCGAACTATGAGGAAGCGATGATGAGCCCAGATTCCGCGAAATGGTTTGAGGTCATGAAATCTGAGATATGATCCATGTATGAGAACAAAGTGTGGACTTTGAAGGATTTGCCCGATGATCGGCAAGCCATAGAAAATAAATGGATCTTCAAGAGGAAGACAGACGCTGATAGTAGTGTTACTATCTACAAAGCTAGAATTGTCGCAAATGGTTTTTCGACAAGTTCAAGGTGTTTACTACGATGAGAGTTTCTCACTCGTATCTATGCTTAAGTCTGTCCGAATCATGTTAGCAATTGCCGCATTTTATGAAATCTGGCAAATGGATAAACAAAACTGCATTCCTCGATGGATTTGTTAAAGAAGAGTTGTATACGATGCAACTAGAAGGTTTTGTCGATCCTAAAGGTGTTAACAAAATATGCAAGCTCCAGCGATCCATCTATGGACTGGTGCAAGCATCTCGGAGTTGGAATATACGCTTTGATAAGATGATCAAAGCATATAGTTTTATATAGACTTGCAGTGAAGCCTATATTTACAAGAAAGTGAGTGGGAGCACTACAACATTTCTGATAAGTATATGTATGGCATATTGTTGATCGGAAATAATGTAGAATTATTCTGCAAAGCATAAAGGAGTGTTTGAAAGGATTTTTTCGAAGAAGAACCTCAGTGAAGCTGCTTACATATTAAGCATCAAGATCTATAGAGATAGATCAAGACGCTTGATAAGTTTTCAATGAGTACATACCTTGACAAGTTTTTGAAGTAGTTCAAAATGGAACAGTTAAAGAAAGAGTTCTTGCCTATGTTACAAGGTGTGAAATTGAGTAAGACTCAAAGCCCGACCACGACAGATAATAGAAAGAATGAAAGTCATTCCCTATGCCTCAGCCATAGATTCTATAAAGTATGCCATGCTATGTACCAGATCTATTGTATACCCTACACTGTGTTTAAGCGAGGGAGTACAATAGTGATCTAGGAAGTAGATCACTGGACATCGGTCAAAATTATCCTTAGTAAAAAAGGATATGTTTCTCGATTATGGACGTGACAAAAAGGTTCGTCGTAGAAGGTTACGTCGATGCAAGTTTTAACACTAATCTAGATGACTCTAACTCTCAATCTAGATACATATTGAAAGTGGGAGCAATTAGCTAAAGTAGCTCCGTGCAGAGCATTTTAGACATAGAAATTTGCAAAATACATACAGATCTGAATTTTGGCAGACCCGTTGACTAAGCTTCTCTCACAAGCAAAACATGATCACACCTTAGTACTCTTTGGGTGTTAATCACATAGAGGTGTGAACTAGATTACTCACTCTAGTAAACCCTTTGAGTGTTGGTCACATGATGATATGAACTATGGGTGTTAATCACATGATGATGTGAACTGTTGATGTTAAATCACATGACGATGTGATCTAGATTATTGACTCTAGTGCAAGTGGGAGACTGAAGGAAATATGCCCTAGAGGCAATAATAAAGTTATTATTTATTTCCTTATTTCATGATAAATGTTTATTATTCATGCTAGAATTGTATTAACCGGAAACATAATACATGTGTGAATACATAGACAAACAGAGTGTCACTAGTATGCCTCTACTTGACTAGCTCGTTGATCAAAGATGGTTAAGTTTCCTAGCCATAGACATGAGTTGTCATTTGTTTAACGGGATCACATCATTAGGAGAATGATGTGATTGACATGACCCATTCGTTAGCTTAGCACCCGATCGTTTAGTATGTTGCTATTGCTTTCTTCATGACTTATACATGTTCCTATGACTATGAGATTATGCAACCCCCGTTTGCCGGAGGAACACTTTGTGTGCTACCAAACGTCACAACGTAACTGGGTGATTATAAAGGAGCTCTACAGGTGTCTCCAAAGGTAGATGTTGGGTTGGCGTATTTCGAGATTAGGATTTGTCACTCCGATTGTCGGAGAGGTATCTCTGGGCCCTCTCGATAATGCACATCACATAAGCCTTGCAAGCATTACAACTAATATGTTAGTTGTGAGATGATGTATTACGGAACGAGTAAAGAGACTTTCCGGCAACAAGATTGAACTAGGTATTAGATACCGACGATCGAATCTCGGGCAAGTAACATACCGATGACAAAGGGAACAACGTATGTTGTTATGCGGTCTGACCGATAAAGATCTTCGTAGAATATGTAGGAGCCAATATGGGCATCCAGGTCCCGCTATTGGTTATTGACCGGAGACGTGTCTCGGTCATGTCTACATTGTTCTCGAACCCTAGGGTCCGCACGCTTAAGGTTTCGATGACAGTTATATAATGAGTTTATGAGTTTTGATGTACCGAAGGAGTTCGGAGTCCCGGATGAGATCGGGGACATGACGAGGAGTCTCGAAATGGTCGAGACGTAAAGATCGATATATTGGACGACTATATTCGGACATTGGAAAGGTTCTAAGAGGTTCGGGTATTTTCGGGAGTACCGGGGAGTTACGGGAATACGGGGGAAGAAGTATATGGGCCTTATTGGGCTTTAGGGGAGAGGGAGAGGCAGGCCGCCCCCCCATTGGCTAGTCCGAATTGGACTAGGGGGAGGGGTGGCGCCCCCTCCTTACTTCTCTTCCCTCTTCCCCTTCCTTGTCTCCTACTCCTAATACATGGAAGGCCTCCTAGTTGGACTAGGAAAGGGGAAATCCTACTCCCGGTGGGAGTAGGACTCCCCTAGGGCGCGCCATAGAGAGGGCCGGCCCTCCCCTCCTCCACTCCTTTATATACGGGGGCAGGGGGCACCCCATAGACACACAAGTTGATCTTCGTGATCATTCCTTAGCCGTGTGCGGTGCCCCCCTCCACCATATTCCACCTCGGTCATATCGTTGCGGTGCTTAGGCGAAGCCCTGCGTCGGTAGAACATCATCATCGTCATCATTCCGTCGTGCTGACGAAACTCATCCCCGAAGCTTTGCTGGATCGAAGCCCCGGGAGCGTCATCGAGCTGAACGTGTGCTAAGAACTCAGAGGTGCCGGAGTAACGGTACTTGGATCGGTCGGATCGGGAAGACGTACGACTACTTCCTCTACGTTGCGTCAACGCTTCCGCTTCAGTCTACGAGGGTACGTAGACAACACTCTCCCCTCTCGTTGCTATGCATCACCATGATCCTGCGTGTGCGTAGGAATTTTTTTGAAATTACTACGTTCCCCAACACGCGTAACGTGACTTGCTTTGTAATGGAGTTGCTAGGTCTACTCTGCGGCCGCGTACGCAACGTGCAGGTGTGCAATGGGCGATGGGCCCAGACCCCTGCGCGCATAGGATTTAGACCGGCGTGCTGACCGCTCTGTTGTGCCTAGGTGGGGCTGCGACGTGTTGATCTTCCGCGGCCGGGCATGACCCATGAAAGTGTGTCTGGCCAAATGGGATCAAGCGTGTTGGGTTATGTGGTGCACCCCTGCAGGGAAGTTTATCTATTCGAATAGCCGTGTCCCTCGGTAAAAGGACAACCCGGAGTTGTACCTTGACCTTATGACAAATAGAACCAGATACTTAATAAAACACACCCTTCCAAGTGCCAGATACAACCCGGTGATCGCTCTCTAACAGGGCATCGAGGAGGGGATCGCCGGGTAGGATTATGCTATGCGATGCTACTTGGAGGACTTCAGTCTACACTCTTCTACATGCTGCAAGACGGAGGCTGCCAGAAGCGTAGTCTTCGACAGGATTAGCTATCCCCCTCTTATTCTAGCATTCTGCAGTTCAGTCCACCGATATGGCCCTTTACACATATACCCATGCATATGTAGTGTAGTTCCTTGCTTGCGAGTACTTTGGATGAGTACTCACGGTTGCTTTCTCCTTCTTTTCCCCCTATCCCTTCTACCTGGTTGTCGCAACCAGATGTTGGAGCCCAGGATCCAGACGCCACCGTCGACGACGACTCCTACTACACTGGAGGTGCCTACTACTACGTGCAGCCCGCTGACGATGACCACGAGTACTTTAGGAGGATCCCAGGCAGGAGGCCTGCGCCTCTTTCGATCTGTATCCCAGTTTGTGCTAGCCTTCTTAAGGCAAACTTGTTTAACTTATGTCTGTACTCAGATATTATTGCTTCCGCTGACTCGTCTATGATCGAGCACTTGTATTCGAGCCCTCGAGGCCCCTGGCTTGTGTTATGATGCTTGTATGACTTATTTATGTTTTAGAGTTGTGTTGTGATATCTTCCCATGAGTCCCTAATCATGATCGTACACATTTGCGTGCATGATTAGTGTATGATTAAATCAGGGGCGTCACAGCCTCCCTGCACGGCCAAGTCCGGGCGCGCCTTGGGCCTGGGGGATACTGTCGGCGTTCTGGGAATGGGGGTCCCTAGACTTGCCTGCCTGCGGCCTGCGGCGTGGCTCAAAGGGCCCCCAGCATGACCCATCTTCATCAACACAGACCCCAGACCCTCGCGAGGGGCCAGGCCTCGCGGGGCGGACAACACGGAGCTTCCTCAGGCACGACCTCATCAGGCTGGCTCGCGAGGAGGCGGAGAGATCAAGGCGGGGTACCTCACAAGGTGCCCGTGACGCAAGCCATGACGACCAAGGGCCCCAGGCGGGCGCCAGCTCGCGCAGTGTCCTCCTTTCCTCTTTGGTGCAAAGGGAGCAAGCGCAGGCGAGGGCATCAAGCAAAGGCACCCGTTTTGGTGCAACGAGACCAAGACCAGTCCAACGGAAGGAAGGAAGTCTTTGTGGAGCCCAAGCCAGCGTCACCACCAGAGCCTTTGGCAGTCGAGGACCAACTTTAGTCAGGATAAGTGTACCAGATGTTCCCCTTCAAAATGGCCAATTGTTGGCGCCCTTCCCGCTCAATATTTGGGGAGAGGCCCAGGGCCTTTGCCTATAAATAGGACTAGCCACCCCCAGGGCAGAGGGGAAGGAGCTAGGATCCAGAGAATCAATCAGAGAGAGAGAGAGAGAAGGGTGTCTGAACTCCTCCTAGCAGTTTGTCGGTGTACTAAAGTAGGGGTACCTTAGTACCCCAGACTTGTGCACGGGCAGTTGTAGCACCCTGCGGCGAGGCCCGCCCAGGAAGCGCCAAGAGAAGACCAAGCATTCAAGACAAGGCCCCCGGCAAGAGGAGCTTGCCGGGCCAAGGAGACAAGACCCCGGCAAGAGGAGCTTGCCGGGACGACTGAGCCCATGCGATACCATCCAAGAACAAAGTATACGAGACAGGAGATCGAGACCCCGACAAGAGGAGCTTGTCGGGAAGGCCGAACCCAGGCACCACGAGAGAAGCCCGCCACGGCGCGCCATGCGCCCCGGCAAGGCCTGATAGCCGGCAAGCTATCAGGCACAGGAAGACGACCCCCGCGGCAAGCCACTTGCCGCGGCAAATCGCCACCTCAGGACTGCGCTCCAGCTCACCCGCCCACGCGTCGCTCCGGGGTTTCCCCCAAGGGCACGTGGCGGGGCACCGCGCAGCCTGGGGCATGCGGTGGCATGCAACCACCACCGTGGCGAGCGGTGGCGCACCTAACGGTCCGCCTCGGTGCTGTCCAGGCGACCGTGACGGGCATTTAATGCCCTTGCCCCCTACCGTCAGAAGTAGGTACGATAACACTGTGCCGCACTGTAGCGCCACTGTTCCCGCACTGTTACAACTTCCACCCCTTTTACACTTTTACCCCTTTCTCTTACGTTGACACCTGTCGGTGACCCCTTTGCGCTATAAAAGGAGGCCCGTGTGCAACGTAGAGGGGGTTCGGAGGTTCGGCTCGGTTCGGAGATTCGGAACCCAGACAGCCATACGCTCGGTGTAGCTAGCTCTCCAAGCTCCCGAGCTCCCCAGCTCAATACAACCAAGCAGGAGTAGGGTTTTACGCGTCCATCGCGGCCCGAACCTGGGTAAACCGCCCGTGTGCTCGCCTCGATCTGCTCTCTGTGCTCCCTCCGCCCCCCTCACCGGACAACGAAAGGGGCTCCGGCCCCATAGGTGCTCGCGGGGGACGCAGTCCACCCCGACATCTTTGGCGCGCCAGGTAGGGGGTTGCGTCGAGGTTGTGCGGATCAGATCCGGCGTTCGCGCGAGCGCGCTCTTCGTCAGCTTCTCCGAATTCGCTAGCTTCATCAACACCATGGCCCCGAAGAAGAAGGCTTCGGAGGTCGCGGGCCCGTTCGCGTCTCTTCCACAGCTACCGGAGCCAACGGTGGGCGGGGGAGACGCCGTCGGAGGGGTGGCCACCGGCGAGAACACTCGCGGCGCCACCAAATCCAAGAACAGGGCGGACGAGCGAGCCTCGGCCTCCGAGGGCGCGTCGCATCCGTTCCGACAAACGACGACCCAGCAGCGCCATGCCACAGGAGGTGGCATCCGCTTGCTGGACCAAGGGCAAACTGGAGGTTCACGGGACGCCCCGGGCCCCCGTCCGGACACGGGCAAGGCGAAGGCGCCGGGGAGGGACCCCGCTCTTTCTAACATTGTTAGGAGTCCGAGCGTATCCCGCTCCTCGCGCCACTCGCCCCCGTTCCCCTCCACTCCGGCAGAAGCGCTCGCGAGAGCGCAACTGCTCCTCGACTACCCTCCAGCGGCTGACAAGGCCGAGGGCTGGAGGGCCACCATCCAGAGCCTGATCGCCTTTGCCAACAACGACACGCCGCAGCAGCCGGCGACCTCACGGCCACGGCAGGTCGAGAAGACGAAGGCCGACGGCGACAAGACCGCCGGAGGTGCAACCACCATGCACTCCCTGGCGCAGAAGCAGAAGACGCCGCCCCGCTGGAGCAACGCCGACGACGGCTCTACAGCGTCGTCAGACCCGCGGACTCGCCGGGACCAGCGCCGAGTCCTCGACGAGCGGCAGCAAGAAGACGCTCGAACAAGGATTGAGCGCCGCCGAGAAACTCGGCGGCAATCAGACCAGCGGGCTGGGAACGCTGTCGACGCGCACGCGCCCGGTGAACCAGGTGACTTACCGTACGCGGCAGGTTGCCCTGCGTTCACCCGTGAGCTGCGGCGCGTCCGGTGGCCCAGCACGAAGAACTTCAAGCCCGACGTACCGGAGAAGTACGACGGCAGGACGCACCCCTCGGAGTTTCTCAGCATCTACACGATCGCTGTGCAAGCTGCCGGGGGGCGCGACGAGAGGATATTGGCGAACTACTTCCCGCTCGTGCTTAAGCCGAACGTTCGTTCGTGGCTTATGCACTTGCCGGAAGGCTCCATTTCTTCCTGGGCGGATCTTTGCCATCAGTTTGTTGGCGCCTTCACAGGCGGCCACAAACCTCATGGCTAGGATAGCGACCTCCACATCCTAGCCCAGAAGGAAGGAGAATCCCTGCGCAAGTACATCCAGCGCTTCAGCCGCGTGCACCGCAACATCCCCGACGTTCACCCTGCCGCGGTTATCAGCGCGTTCCACCAGAACGTGCGTAACCGCCGCATGCGTGAAGAGATGGCCATGACCAAGATCCGGGACGTCAGCGAGCTATATGCCCTGGCTGACAAGTGCGCGCGCGCGGAGGAGGGGAGGAAACTCCCCGGAGAGGATGCTGGCGCAGGAGAAAGCGACAGTGACGACACCGCCCCGGCGAAGAGAAGCCAGCGGCGGAATAATAGGAGGAAGAACAGGAAAGAGGTGCTTGCCGTCGAAGAGTCCGGCAAGGAGGCTCCCGCCAAGCAAACGCAGGCTGGCGGCTCCGGCAAGGAGCCTGCCCCCGTGGCGGCAGCCGACAAGCAGGACGGCTCCGACAAGCAATACTGCAAGATCCACCGCACCAAGGGCCACGATCTCTCCAACTGCAAAAGCGTCGAGTACCTCGTCGCGCAGCAGAAGGCTGAGTACGAGAGGCGTGACAAGGGGAAGGCCCAGGGTGGAGGTGGCGAACCGAGCAAGAAGCGGCCGCCCATCGGCCGGGGAGGACGCCGCGGCAAGGCCAAGCAGCGGCAAGGCGATCGGCCTCCCCGGGGCCGCGACGAGGATGAAGAAGACGACGACGAAGACGTGGAAGACGAAGATAACAGCGAGCAGGAGTTCCAGAAGGCCACGGAGGTCCTATGCGTTGACGGCGGCGCCTCTCTGCACACCTCCCACCGCCAGCTTAAGCGGTGGGTGCGAGAGGTGAACGCAGCAGAGCCGCCCGTGGAGTCACGCAGGCTCCTCAAATGGTCCAGCACGCCCATCATTTTCGATCTTGAGGATCACCCCGACCGCACAACCGCGGTCGGGTGCTTGCCGATGCTGGTCTCACCCACCATCCGCAACCTCAAGGTCACCAAAATGTTGGTAGACGGCGGGGCCGGGCTGAATTTGATCTCCTCAGCTGTGATCAAGAAACTCCAGATCCCGGACGGCGAGCTCGAAGAGACCGGTTCTTTCCAAGGAATCAACCCGGGGAGGAGCAAGCCCAAGGGGAAGATTACTCTGCCTGTGACCTTCGGCGGCGAGCTCAACTTCAGGACTGAGCGCATCACGTTCGACGTCGCTGATATCCCGTTACCATACAATGGGATCCTCGGCCGTCCCGCTCTCGCCAAGTTCATGGCAGCTTCCCACCACGCCTACAACGTACTCAAGATGCCGGGGCCGATAAGCGTCATCACTGTCCATGGCGACAAAAAGGACGCGCTTATCTGCGCCGACAAGATCTACCGGGATGTAGCAGCCGCGGCAGAGAAGGACACACTTGCCGCTGAAGCCCCCGGGGGGAAGAAGACAAGGACCAAGTCCGGTAAGTGCTCTGGGGCCCACTCCGGCAACCGCACCTCTTCGGAGTGCTGCGCCGCCGTCGAGGACGTTCCATCGAGCTCCACCGGCAAGTACAAGAGGGGAATGACCGCTCCTCCGGCAACCAAGAAGGTGTCCGCCAAGGAGGACGGCACTGGCGGTACCTTCACCATCAGTGCCACGCTTGACAGCAAATAGGAAAGCGCGCTCGTTGCCTTCCTGCGGGCGAATGTCGACGTGTTTGCATGGCAACCGTCCGACATCCCCGGTGTTCCCAGGAGGGTGATTGAGCACAAGCTCGCTGTCTGTCCTCACGCGCGACCCGTCAAGCAGAAAGTGAGAAAGCAAGCCGTGGAGCGCCAAGAATTCATCAGCGAAGAAATCAAGAAGCTAGAGGCAGCAGGCCTAGTGAGAGGTGTGATCCATCCAACGTGGCTGGCCAATCCGGTCGTCGTGCGCAAAGCCAATGGGAAGTGGAGACTGTGCATAGACTTCACCGATGTGAATAAAGCATGTCCCAAGGATCCATTTCCCTTGCCGCGCATTGACCAGATTGTTGACTCCACTGCCGGATGTGAGCTACTCTCTTTTCTTGATGCATATTCAGGCTACCACCAAGTCTTTATGGCCAAAGAGGATGAAGAGAAGACCGCATTTATCACTCCGTGCGGCACCTATTGCTTCATACGCATGCCGTTTGGACTGAAGAATGCGGGATCAACGTTTGCAAGGGTAGTGCACACTGCTTTCGAGCCACAGATCCATAGGAACGTGGAGGCCTACATGGATGACATCGTGGTGAAGAGCAGGAGCAAGGAAACCCTGGTCCAAGATCTGGAAGAGACATTTCAGAACCTGCGCAGGATACAGCTCAAGCTGAACCCCGAGAAGTGCGTCTTCGGAGTCCCCTCCGGCAAACTTCTCGGGTTCTTTGTGTCACAGAGGGGGATTGAAGCTAATCCCGACAAGATCAAAGCCATCGAGCGGATCGAAGCCCCAGAGCGCGTCAAGGATGTCAGAAAGCTTGCAGGTTGTGTGGCCGCCCTCAGTCGGTTCATTTCAAGGTCTGCAGAACGCGCCCTGCCCTTCTTTAAAATCTTGAAGAAGGCAGGTCCCATGCAGTGGACTCCAGAAGCGGAGGCAGCGCTGCAAGATTTGAAAAGGTACCTATCCTCCACTCCAATACTTGTCGCACCTAGACCACAGGAGAAGTTGTTGCTATACCTAGCGGCGACCAACCAGGTGGTTAGTGCTGCGTTAGTGGCGGAGAGGGAGGCCGACGAGGAGTCTATACCACCTGCAAGCGTATCCAGCGACAAGCGGGGGGCTGCTCCGGCAAGCTCTGGCCCCGACAAGGACAACCCTGCGCAGGAACAGGATGGAGCGCGGAGAAAGATGGTGCAGCGCCCGGTGTATTTTGTGAGTTCCCTCTTGCAGGGGGCTAGATCAAGATACTCTGGGGTGCAGAAGTTGCTTTTCGGCCTCCTCATGGCCTCGAGAAAGCTGCGCCATTACTTCCAAGCACATGAGATAACAGTAGTCACTCGCTTTCCGCTGAAGAGGATATTGCACAATCCCGAGGCAACAGGCAGGATCGTCGAGTGGGCACTTGAGCTGTCGAGCTTTGGACTCAAGTTTGAAAGTACTTCAACCATACAGAGCCGAGCTTTGGCAGAATTCGTAGCAGAGTGGACCGCGACGCCAGATGGAGAAGCCCAAGAAACAAGCGCGCCTGTACAAGAAGCAACAAGCGAGTGGGTAATGTACTTCGATGGTGCCTTCTCGCTGCAAGGCGCCGGTGCTGGCGTGGTACTCATCGCGCCCACCGGAGAGCACCTCAAGTATGTTATCCAGATGCATTTCCCAAGAGAGCAAGCAACCAACAATACTGCTGAGTATGAAGGCTTGCTCGCCGGCCTCAGGATCGCGGCCGAACTTGGGATCAGAAAGCTGATTGTGCGGGGAGATTCTCAACTGGTGGTCCGGCAAGTCAACAAGAGCTACCAGAGCCCTCTGATAGAAGCTTATGTAGATGAAGTGAGGAAGCTGGAAGAACACTTTGAAGGGCTGCAAATGGAGCACGTCCCGAGAACTCAGAATGAGATAGCAGACGGCCTTTCGAAGTGTGCTTCGTTGAAGTTACCTGTGGAACCAGGGACCTTCTTACCCAAGCTGACTCAACCATCCGTTACACCATCAGTTGGGCAGTCCAAGAAAAGGAAGTTGGTCTCCGGCGACCACTTGCAGGCGAACCTTTCTGAGACTGCCGCCAAGGTCCCCAAGATCAACAACCAGAACGCCGGGGGACAGCCCGCTCCTGCGGATCCCAGGATCCGTCCAGTCGAAGCAGGTGCCCCCGATAAGCCTTGCTCCGGCAAGCAGATCAGCAGTCTGAACGCTGAGGAACAGTCCGCTCCTGCGGATCCGAGGATCTGTCCAGTTGAAGCGGGGGTTCCCGACAAGCTTTGCCCCGGCAAGCTTGCCGGGGGATCACCGGCTCCGGCGGAACCAGAGGTTCTTGCCGTAGAAGCCGGGGTCCCCGCAGCGGCCTTCATGCCTTTAGTCCTTGCCGTCGAGCCCCGGGCTCCGGCATGGGCGCAGCAGATCATCCGTTTTGTGCAAACTAGAGAACTTCCCGACGACCCAGAAGAGATGGAGAAGATCACCAGGCAGTCAAGTATGTACCAGTTCGTGGACAACGAGCTGTACAGAAGGAGACTCAACGGTATCAGATTGAAGTGCATCTCCAGGGAAGACGGACAGAAGCTGTTGGCAGAGATACACGGAGGCATATGCGGCCATCACATTGGCGCAAGAGCACTT
This sequence comes from Aegilops umbellulata, assembly GCA_032464435.1. NCBI lineage: Eukaryota > Viridiplantae > Streptophyta > Magnoliopsida > Poales > Poaceae > Aegilops > Aegilops umbellulata. The sequence goes on from CP136060.1 coordinate 298,313,464, forward strand.
GTCGGGAAAGCCTTCCGGCAAGGGTTTTTCTGGCAAGAAGCCCTCCAAGATGCAACTGCACTAGTAACCAAGTGTGAAGCGTGCCAGTTCCATGCAAAACAGATTCATCAGCCAGCTCAAGCTCTCCAAACAATCCCTTTATCCTGGCCCTTCTCGGTCTGGGGGCTCGATATCCTCGGCCCTTTTCCCCGAGCTGTCGGGGGCTTCGAGTACTTGTACGTTGCAATCGACAAGTTCACGAAGTGGCCAGAAGTGGAGCCAGTGAGGAAGGTGACCGCGCAGTCAGCAGTCAAGTTCTTCCGGTTGATCGTCTGCCGTTTCGGAATCCCCAACAGGATCATCACCGACAACGGGACACAATTCACAAGTCGCGCCTTCATGCAATACGCCCAGGATCTCGGCGCCAAGGTCTGTTTCGCTTCGGTTGCTCACCCCAGGAGCAACGGTCAAGCAGAAAGGGCCAACGCTGAAGTGCTGCGCGGACTCAAGACCAGGACCTTCGACAGGCTGCACAAGTGCGGAAGAAATTGGATTGAGGAGCTGCCGGCGGCTCTTTGGTCAATCAGAACGACACCGAGTCGAGCCACCGGACAGACACCCTTTGCTCTAGTCTATGGAGCGGAAGCAGTTATCCCCACGGAACTCGTATACGGATCTCCTCGGGTGCTCGCTTATGACGAGCTCGAGCAAGAGCGGCTGCGCCAAGATGACGCGCTGCTCCTTGAGGAAGGACGTCTCCAGGCTGCGGTACGAGCTGCTCGATACCAGCAAGCCTTGCGTCGCTACCATAGCCGCAAGGTCAAGGCCAGGAGTCTCGAAGAGGGCGACCTTGTTCTTCGGCGCACTCAGTCGGCCAAGAATTCCAACAAGTTGACGCCAAAGTGGGAAGGACCTTATCGGGTGAGACAAGTCACGAGGCCTGGCGCTGTCCGCCTCGAGACCGAAGAAGGCGTACCAGTGAGCAACTCCTGGAACATAGAGCATCTTCGCAAGTTTCACCCATAAGGCGCGGTTGCCGTGACCCGCTCCGGCAACCATCGGTTTGCACAGGCCTTGCCGCTGCTGCATGTAACCCCTTGTGCAAAGCCAGGCGAAGCCCCTGGCATCAGATAAAGTTGCCCTGTTAGGCGACCTTGTTCTTAGGCACGTTCAGTCGGCCAAGAATTATAACAAGTCGACGCCGAAGCAGGAAGGCCCTTATCGGGTGAGACGAGTCGCGAGGCCCGGCGCTGTCCGCCTCAAGACCGAAGAGGGCCTACCAGTGAGCAACTCCTGGGAACATAGAGCATCTTCGCAAGTTTCGCCCATAAGGCGCGGTTGCCGTGATCCGCTCCGGCAACCATCGGTTTGTACAGGCCTTGCCGCTGCTGCATGTAACCCCTTGTACAAAGCCAGGCGAAGCCCCTGGCATCAGATAAAGTTGCCCTGTTAGGCGACCTTGTTCTTAGGCACGTTCAGTCGGCCAAGAATTATAACAAGTCGACGCCGAAGCAGGAAGGCCCTTATCGGGTGAGACGAGTCGCGAGGCCCGGCGCTGTCCGCCTCAAGACCGAAGAGGGCCTACCAGTGAGCAACTCCTGGGAACATAGATCATCTTCGCAAGTTTCGCCCATAAGGCGCGGTTGCCGTGATCCGCTCCGGCAACCACCGGTTTGTGCAGGCCTTGCCGATGTTGCATGTAACCCCTCGTACAAAGCCAGGCGAAGCCCCTGGCCGAAGATGAAGAAGCGCTGGCGCCCTAGATTTTAGCATGCATGCTGAGTCAGAGTCTCGTCCTTGGTTAGGGTTGTCAGTTCCTAGCTGTCGCTAACCCCTAACTTAGAGGTCGAGTCCGCGTCTTTTCCCCGTCCTTTCCCTTTGGCTCGCAGGAATTGAATGACCTTGCCGGGCCGCTCAAGGACAAGGAAGAGGAGAAGGACGAGCCAACACCTACGCCCCGGCAAGCCAAAGTCGCCGGGGGCTGCAACCTCAGATAAGTTTTTGCATCCCTCATCATGCATTCTCTTATGGACTGTGGGATTTGAAAGCCTCCTTTCCTCCTGAAAAGCTACCGTGCTCTCTTAGCGGTAAGCCCCAGAGCGCGTTCCTGGGGCCCGTTTCGATAGCAGCCGCGGCAGCAAGGGGGAGGGAAGCGAGGGGCCGGAACCCGCCTGCTCCCCACCTCCGCCAAGGGCGTGAGAAAGGTCGAGCAGTGCGGGGGAGCGGCTGGGCCTGTTGCCGGGCGAGAAACTGTCTATCTTAACGATGTAAAGGATTCGTTCCTTACCGCGGTTTCCACCCGCGAGACAGATGATCCGGCAAACATCCCCTTTTCATTAAAAACATTCCACTCAGGTACAGTTCAGAGAGAATGAAAAACATGAAAGAAGGGATTACAAGGCTTAAACGCAACCAAGGCCCGAAGGCTTACAAGCTGAAAAGAGATAAGGTGCCCGTAATCCCTTTCTTGTCTCTCTCCTCAGGAGGTAGGGCAAGTAGGAGAAGAGGGCGAAAGGGGCACCTAGGCGAGCTACGGGTGGCAGAAGGCACCAAGAGAAGATCCGGGGGCTCCGCCCGGGGGTCTCCGGAGGCTGAAGAAGACGGAGGCGCCGGAGGCAGAGCTGGAAGATGAGGCGGCGGCCTTGCCGCCAGCCTCTTCCTCTTCCCCAGCCTCGCCACTCCGGCCGCCCGAGGAAATCGAGCCCCCGGCAAGAGGAGCTTGCCGGGCCGAAGAGAAGACCCCGGTGGTCGTCACCGAGAGCAAGGGTGATGACGGCGTCTGGGGTGCATCTGGAACACGAGGCACCGGAGCGTCAGCCAGCTGTCGAAGTCGGCCCGTACTCCGACTTCGCGGCTTTCGATGTCCGCCCTCTGTCCTCCTCAGCAGCCCCCCTACGCCAGCCGCCCAAGGAGACGACCCCGGGGAGTTCACGGAGCCCGGCGCGGACGATGGGGCCGCCGGTGCCACACGGAGCTGCGACCGACGCCTAGTCGGACCCGTCATCCCGGCGGCTGCTCCCCTCGTCGTCGCTGTCGCTCCCCTCCTCGTCACTCTCGCTCGAGGAGGAGCCTTCGCTGTCGGAGGAGCTATCTTCGCAGCACCGGGACCGGATGCCGGAGCCCCAGAAGGCCTTGACGGAGAGGAGGTCCTCCCCCACCAGCTTACAGTGGAGGGTGAACCCCTCCGTCAAGCTATGGATCCGGGCGAACGTCTTCCACCCGCGACCCAGACACACCACGCCGGGGGCTCGGGACTCGACGTGGACTCGCGTCCCACTGATCCCGCAGCCCCTCATGCGCAGGTTTAGCGTCTCAGGCTGCTCCACCTCCAACACGCTCGCGAATGGAGCGGGAAGCCGGAGGCGGCGACGAGGCGCCCGGCGCAGCCTGATAATGAACTCACAGGGGTCGTCCCCGAGATGGACCGCGGGAAGGAACGGAGCCGCTGGCGGAGGCGAGGACGGCGCACCAATCCGTCCGCCCCGAGCGCCCCGGCTCCGTCCACGACCTCGTCCGCGACCTCGCCCTCTCCCTCTTCCCCTGACGACCGGCTCCGCCGCCGCGGGCGCAAGGGGAGGAGGGGCGCGTTGCCTAGCAGACACCCTCGCGGCAACCGAAGAAGAACCAGGGTCCCCCCCCTCCATCGCGGATGGGGGAAGGAAACCAGAAGCAGAAGGAGGAAGGAGATGGAGTGCGGATTTCCGTTGCCCCCTTTCGCTCCTTATAAAGGGGCGGAGTGGGGACGCGGCCGCCTCGCTCCTCCAATAGAAGCGGAGGAAGGGCAGACGACTGGGGTCGACCCACTGCATCGACCCGCGCCGGCCCGACTCCCTGCCTCCGCCGCCGCGACTCCGAGTGCATGAGGACCACGCGGTGGGCGCGCAGAACCGAGGCGACGGGTGGGACGACCTCTCCCCATCCCGTGATTATGGGGAACGGACGCCTCGAAAGCCGCGCCTCACCCCCGTTCATTTATCGAGCCGCGCCTCCGCACCTCCCTCCACTTAAGGAGGGAACGGGCGTTTCGCCCCCACGACGCCGCGATAAGCACGCGCCGCCTGGGGAAGGTGCGACGGATGCGGAGTTAAGGAGCAGCGCGACCAAGGCCACGCGTGCCCGTGCACTGTTAGGGCCTGGCCCAACGACGCTCGGCACCGTGTGTGGCCCAGGCCCGGGGGCTCCTGTCGGTGTACTAAAGTAGGGGTACCTTAGTACCCCAGACTTGTGCACGGGCAGTTGTAGCACCCTGCGGCGAGGCCCGCCCAGGAAGCGCCAAGAGAAGACCAAGCATTCAAGACAAGGCCCCCGGCAAGAGGAGCTTGCCGGGCCAAGGAGACAAGACCCCGGCAAGAGGAGCTTGCCGGGACGACTGAGCCCATGCGATACCATCCAAGAACAAAGTATACGAGACAGGAGATCGAGACCCCGACAAGAGGAGCTTGTCGGGAAGGCCGAACCCAGGCACCACGAGAGAAGCCCGCCACGGCGCGCCATGCGCCCCGGCAAGGCCTGATAGCCGGCAAGCTATCAGGCACAGGAAGACGACCCCCGCGGCAAGCCACTTGCCGCGGCAAATCGCCACCTCAGGACTGCGCTCCAGCTCACCCGCCCACGCGTCGCTCCGGGGTTTCCCCCAAGGGCACGTGGCGGGGCACCGCGCAGCCTGGGGCATGCGGTGGCATGCAGCCACCACCGTGGCGAGCGGTGGCGCACCTAACGGTCCGCCTCGGTGCTGTCCAGGCGACCGTGACGGGCATTTAATGCCCTTGCCCCTACCGTCAGAAGTAGGTACGATAACACTGTGCCGCACTATAGCGCCACTGTTCCCGCACTGTTACAACTTCCACCCCTTTTACACTTTTACCCCTTTCTCTTACGTTGACACCTGTCGGTGACCCCTTTGCGCTATAAAAGGAGGCCCGTGTGCAACGTAGAGGGGGTTCGGAGGTTCGGCTCGGTTCGGAGATTCGGAACCCAGACAGCCATACGCTCGGTGTAGCTAGCTCTCCAAGCTCCCGAGCTCCCCAGCTCAATACAACCAAGCAGGAGTAGGGTTTTACGCGTCCATCGCGGCCTGAACCTGGGTAAACCGCCCGTGTGCTCGCCTCGATCTGCTCTCTGTGCTCCCTCCGCCCCCCTCACCGGACAACGAAAGGGGCTCCGGCCCCATAGGTGCTCGCGGGGGACGCAGTCCACCCCGACACAGTTCATCCCCCCAGCCAAGAACAGACCCTTGCGAGGCTGTTCTTCCTTGTATTGTTCATCATCATTAGCCCAAGAGGCAATCCACCACACCACCACACTGGAGTAGGATATTACACCACATCGGTGGCCCGAACCAGTATAAACCTTGTGTCTCTTGTGTTGTTCTTCTCGTAGCTTAGATCCTTGCGAGGCGAAGGGGTGCAGGTAGGTAGAAGGCATAATCTCCGCGCGCACCCCAGAGTTCGAACCTCAAGGGTCTGCCGGAACCCGAAATCCGACACGTGGAAATCCATTTTTTTCGAAATCCAATGAATTGTCGCTGAGATCATCAGCCACCTCCTCATCCTCTCCTTGGTTTAATGATGAACGCATGATTCGGAACTTGCTTCCACAATTCATTTCCCGAGAATCTTACAGTGTCATCTCATCAAATTGTGTTGCACCTTCTCTTCTCAGTCATCCTGATGTCTGAGGTATCCTGACACCAATCGGATCTGAATCTCAGTCAGATATGATGGTTGGGACATATTTCCAAGAGTTTTAACATTGGTCTTTCAATGACCCAGTAAGGTGGTGTCATGCCTACCATACCTGGCCGGAGGCCCTATTATTATAACTTTCCTTTTAGCAATGCTATCCATTCTTCCATGAGGAACTAGTAAGACTTATTCTACAAGCTGTTCCTGATGGATCCTTCGAGTATCCAAAGTTTGATCTTTACCCAGTGACCATGTCAATGCTATCTCGAAGCATGTCTGTGATACTCTGATTTTCAACAAGAACATTTGAAGCCCAATGCTAAATGTTTCTTGCTCAATTATCCAAACACCGTTGAATGGGTAATGTCATGAAATTTCTCTCCCCTACCTAAGGAGTTTTCTACATAATATCCTGTCATGGATATCATGCTCTGCTTGTCCTTGGGAAGGATATACCCCTGAAATATGTGTTTAAACACATTTTCCCTTTCCATTGTTCTGTTTAACCCGATGATCACATTTTCCTTTACATTGGTTTGTTTGACCTTTCTTGTGATCTATATAATCTAAGCAGTAATAATTCACTGCTTATGTAAACACCTCGGTGTACAACTCTGCAAGTGAGACCGCCGGTGGATGAGAACCACCGATGGATGAGAACTTTGCCTCTTGGCCCGCCTCGTTCAACGAGCAGGAAAATGGTTCTCTTCATCCCTCGCCCTTGGTACCGACGTTGATGCCGACGTAACTGACAGACTAATCCCTGACATGCTTTGCTTACATGATCACGCAAGACGTCTCCGCCCTTCCTACTTTTAACCCACGTGGTGGGCTCATAACCCACAGTTCCACAAGATCGAAACCTGACTCTCATGTACAACCCTGTTTCTAAAGTTATTCCTCACGCTTGGCTTCATATGTAATTCACTAGCCACCTTCCGTCGGATCATCAATTCTGGTATTAAACACAATACTTATACCCGTTGCCTTGTTTCAGGCAACGACGATTGTCTATCCGTTTCAAACTTCTTATTGTACCTTCTTACTTTGCACTCAATGTGTTTTATTTGATCAACTCGAGAGATACTCTTATGATCATTCTTGGGATACCCCCCAGATGATTTTCCCTTATAACATTTAATTGTTGTGAAGCTGCCCCTTACCTATTCGTAAGTACGATGGAGTTCCCGAAGAAAGGACGACAACTTCATCATGATGACCTGAAACAGCTGAATTAAGACATCAATGTAATGGATCAACCTCTTCGAGAAGAACAACCAAGACCAAGAACACTCCCCAGAATTTTCTGACCCGAACCTTCCCCCTTTACTTCCCTCTTAAATCTCGGGACGAGATTTCTTGTAGTGGAGGAGAATTGTGACGCCCGGATAATCAAGCTACAGTAAACCTCTGCCAATGGTGCCATGTCACCTCGGTTACTGTTGATAAACTCAAGTTAGTTCAAAAACGATTCAAATTAAAATTTAAAATATAGGCAAACAGTAAAATTTTCAAATATCAAAACTAAAATGTTCGGGTTGTGTCAATTAAATCATAAGTAATTATGGTGGAGAAACCAAGTCTTTATAAAAAAAAATTAAATGCACTAAACTAAATAAAATAGTAGAAAAAACAATTAGATAAATGCCTTTTATTAATTATAAAATATTAAACCATTTTATTTGAGGTTTAAACTTTTTGTGGCAGTGGTGTTATTAGTAAAACTAATTTAGGTACTACTAAAATATTTTACAGAACTGAAATGGATTGATGATTGTAATAAAATAGAAAAGAAATAATAATAATAATAAAATAGAAAGAACCCCCTCTTGGCCACTTGGCTTCGACCCAACTGGCCTATGGGCCGCCAGGCCGACCCACTGGCCCAACCGGCCGCCCCCGCACTCCCCTTATTCCCCGAAACCCTAACCGCTCCCCAGCCCCCACTCCCCACTCGCTCCACTTCCCCCCGATCTGGATCGGTGAAAACGGCGCCCCGACCCCATCGCCTCGACGTGCATCGCCGCCCCGCCGTCGCCAGCACCCGCCTCCTCAACCCTCCTCCTCGACCGGCCTCCTGGCGCCTCTGCTTCCTCCCGACGCAAGCCATCGCCATGGCTGCCATGGCTCCCCGTCCTCGACCTCTTCTCCAACCATTCCCGGACGCCAACACGGTTCGCCGTCGCCACCACCTCGCCCCGTTGTCGATCAACCTCGCCGGACCTCCTCAAGCCCGCTGCCTTGGACCCTACTCCCCACCGCGAGCCACCGCCTTTTTCCCTCCTCCTCTCTCTGCGTCGGCCGCCCACTTGCCTTCCCAGGCTCACCTCATCACCGCGCGCCTCGGCCATCCACAACGCACGCTGGCCGCACCCGCGTGCCGTTGCTCGCGCCTGGCCATCGGCTCGCGCGCCCGCAGCCTGATGAATCTATGGGTTGTATTCGGGGGTATGAACCATGGAGAAGTTGGAATACAGTATATATAACTCCAATATAAATTTAGAATGAGGCCACAACAGTACCTAAAGTGGTGATTTATTTTATTATACTAACGGAGCTTACAAATTTTCTGTTGAGTTTTGTGTTGTGAAGTTTTCAAGTTTTGGGTAAAGATTCGATGGAATACGGAATAAGGAGTGGGAAGAGACTAAGCTTGGGGATTCCCAAGGCACCCCAAGTTAATATTCAAGGACAACCAAGCATATAAGCTTGGGGATGCCCCGAATAGCATCCCCTCTTTTGTCTTCAATCCATCGGTAACTTTACTCGAGGCTATATTTTTATTCACCACATGATATGTGTTTTGCTTGGAGCGTCTTGTATTATATGAGTCTTTGCTTTTTAGTTTGCCACAATCATCCTTGCTGTACACACCTTTTGAGAGGGACACACATTAATCGTGAATTTATTAGAATACTCTATGTGCTTCACTTATATCTTTTGAGCTAGGTAGTTGCTCTAGTGCTTCACCTATATCTTTTTAGAGCATGGTGATTGTTTTATTTTGTAGAAATTGATGAACTCTCATGCTTCACTTATATTATTTTGAGAGTCTTGAGAATAGTATGACAATTTGCTTAGGTTATGCATTTGGTCCTAATATGATGGGCATCCAATAGGGATATAAAAAAACTTTCATATAGAGCATTGAGTATATGAGAAGTTTAATTCCTTGCATTTGTTTTGAGATACATGGTGATATTAGAGTCATGCTATTGAGTAATTGTGGATTGGTAGAAATACTTGTGTTAAATTTTGTGATTCCCGAAGCATGCACGCATGGTGAACCGTTACGTGATGAAGTCGAAGAATGATTTATTTTTTATTGTCTTCCTTATGAGTGGCTGCCGGGGACGAGCGATACCAATCTATCCCCCTAGGAGAATGCATATTAGTACTTTGCTTTGATGGCTAATACTTTGTTGCAATAAGTATGTGAAATCTTTATGACTAATATTGAGTCCATGGATTATACGCACTCTCACCCTTCCACCATTACTAGCTTCTCTAGTACCGCACAACTTTCGCCGGTACATTAAACCCACCATATACCCTTCCTAAAAACAACCACTATACCTACCTATTATGGAATTTCCATAGCCATTCTGAGATATATTACCATGCAACTTCCACCATTCCATTTATTATGACACGGACCATCATTGTCATATTGTTCTCATATGCATGAGGCATTCATATAGAGTCATATCTTTGTTCTAGTATTGAGTTGTAATTCTTGAGTTGTAAGTAAATAAAAGTGTGATGATCATCATCATTATTTGAGCATTGTCCCATGTTAGGAAAGGATGATGGGGGCTATGATTATCCCACAACTCGAGATGAGACTCTGGACTTATAATAAAAAGAGGCCAAAGACCCCAAATAAAAAAAGAGGCCAAAGAGCCCAAAAGAAAAAAATGAAAAAAGGAGAGAAAATAAAAAAATGAGAGAAAAAGAGAGAAGGGACAATGTTACTATCCTTTTCCACACTTGTGCTTTAAAAATAGCACCATGTTCTTCATGATAGAGAGTCTCCTATTTTATCACTTTCATATACTAGTTGTAATTTTTCATTATAGAACTTCACTTGTATATTCCAATGATGGGCTTCCTCAAGTTGTCCTAGGTCATCGTGAGCAAGCAAGTTGGATGCACACCCACTTAGTTTTCTTTTGAGCTTTCATCCACTTATAGCTATAGTGCATCCGTTGCATGACAATCCCTACTCACTTGCATTGATATCAATTGATGGACATCTCCATAGCCCATTAATTTGCCTAATTGATGTCAGACTTCCTCCTTTTTTGTCTTCTCCTCACAACCACCATACTCTATTCCACACATAGTGCTATATACATGGCTCACACTCATGTATTGCGTGAAAGTTGCAAAAGCTTGAGAATAATAAAAGTATGAAACAATTGCTTGGCTTGTCATCAGGGTTGTGCATGGTAATTACTTTGTGTTATGAAGATAGAGCATGAAAAGACCTTATGATTTTGTAGGGATAACTTTCTTTGGCAACAAGCCACAATACTTGGCTTGTGTTATGATTGCTTTATTAGTATGCTTGAAGTATTATTGTTTCTATGTCAATATTAATTTTTGTTTTGAATCTTATGGATCTGAATATTCATGCCACAATAAAGAAATTACATTGATAAATATGTTAGGTAGCATTCCACATCAAAAATTCTATTTTATCATTTACCTACTCGAGGACGAGCAGTAATTAAGCTTGGGGATGCTTGATACGTCTCCAACGTATCTATAGTTTTGATTGTTCCATGCTATTATATTATCTTCTTTGGATGTTTTATAATATGTTATTTTATATTATTTTTGGGACTAACCTATTAACCTAGTTCCCAGTGCCAGTTGCTGTTTTTCCTTGTTTTTGGCTTTTACAGAAAATCAATATCAAACGGAGTCCAGATGGAATAAAACTTTACCGTGATTTTTCTTGGACCAGAAGAAACCTAGGAAGCTTCGGGAGGAGGCCACAAGCCCTAGGGGTGCGCCCCTAGGCTTGCTGACCCCTTAGGGACCTTCCAACCCTAACTCCAGCACTATGAATACCCAAATATCCCCCCTATGATAGAGGGCACACCAAAAATACTTTTCCGCTGCCGCAAGCTTCTGTTCTCGTGAGATCCCATCTTGGGGCCTTTTCCAGCACTCCGCCGGAGGGGGATTCGATCACGGAGTGCCTCTACACCAACCTTGCTGCCCTCCCGATGATGTGTGAGTAGTTTAACATGGACCTACGGGTCCATAGCTAGTAGCTTGATGGCTTCTGTTCTCTCTTTGATCTTCAATACAATGTTCTCCTCGATGTTCTTGGAGATCTATTCGATGTAATCTTCTTTCGCGGTGCGTTTGTTGAGATTCGATGAATTGTGGATTTATGATCAGATTATCTATGAATATTATTTGAGTCTTCTCTGAACTCTTTTATACATGATTGAGATAGCTTTGTATTTCTCTCCGACCTATCGATTTGGTTTGGCCTACTAGATTGATTTTTCTTGCAATGGGGAGGTGCTTTGTGATGGGTTCAATCTTGTGGCGGCCTCACCTAGTGACAGTAGAGGTAGAGTGGCACGCATTGTATTGTTGCCATTAAGGATAAAAAGATGGTGTTTATATCATATTGCTTGAGTTTATTCCTCTAGATCATGTCATCTTGCTTAAGGCGTTACTCTCTTCTTATGATCTTAATACTCTAGATGCAGGCAGGAGTCGGTCGATGTGTGGAGTAATAGTAGTAGATGTAGGCAGGAGTCGGTCTACTTGTCAGGGACATGATGCCCATATTCATGATCATTGCCTTAGATATCGTCATAACTTTGCACTTTTCTATCAATTTCTCAACTGTAATTTGTTTACCCACCGTATGTTTTCTTCAAGAGAGAAGCCTCTAGTGAAACCTATGACCCCCGGGTCTATTTTTCATCATATATTTTCAAATCTACAAAACTAAAAACCCAAAAATACCTTGATGCAGTTTATTTGTGTTTACTTTATTTTTCCTTTTTAATTATCTTTTATATCTATGTCTATTAGATCTCAGTCTTGCAAGTGACCTTGAAGGGATTGACAACCCGTTTTTCGCGTTGTGTGTAAGTGTTTGTTAGTTTGTGCAGGTGCATATATTGTGAACTTGCTTGTGCCTCCTACTGGATTGATACCTGGGTTCTTAACTGAGGGAAATACTTATCTCTACTTTGCTACATCACCTTTTTCCTCTTCAAGGGAAAAATCAACGCAAGCTCAATAAGTAGCAGCCATCACTGCCCATTTTTTTGGTCGCTTTGTTGTTGTATAGGTCAGTCGCCCAACAGCCCTGCCTCTTGCCCCACCGCATTGACACAAAGCTCCCACCCCTCGCCTGCTTTTGAAGGAGGTCTTGCCGGTGTTTGTGGGATTTCTTTGCCGCCTCCGGTAGTAGAGGGACCACGACCGTCGACGACGCCCATGGGCCCTAGCATTGTTTGCCACATGCGTCTCCGCTACTATAGGCTTGCTGCTTGTACGGGGATGCTGATGGGCTCTTCACCATCCGCATATCCACGACGAGCATAAGGTGTTCGACACTTTGCTCGCAAGGTACCATGGATAGTGGTGACGAGTATTTTTTCAACTACTTTATTTCTTCATCGGATGACCTGCCATTGGACGACGTAGATCTTGTGGTTGCTGCACTTGTCATGAATGTGTACATTGCTAGGCTGCGGCCTAGGTTCAGGAGATCAATACGAGGCCATGCTCTAGCGTCGAACCACAATAGAGAGAGCAGTCATGCCCTGATTTTACGCCGATTACTTTGAGGATTCTGCAGTCTTCAAACCCTATCTTTTCACGCGCCGCTTCCGGATGATGAGGCATGTGTTTAATCGTTTCAAGAGGGGGTGGTAGCATATGATAATTACTTTGAGTGCAAGGGGGATGCCATTGGAAAGTTTGACTTCTCCTCTTATTAGAAATGCACTACGGCTATTCATATTCTTGCATACGAAAATCCCGGCGATCTTATGGATGAGTACGTCCGCATGAGTGAGTCCACTTGTCTCGCATCTATGTACATGTTCTGCAAGGATGTGGTGGCAGTGTTTGTCCAGTGTTCACAAGGCTTGTAGAAGGACACTATCCAGAGGTCAATTTTGAGATCAATGGCCACCATTACAAGAAGGGATACTACCTAGCTTATGGTACTTATCCTTAGTGGTCAACTCTTAAGAAGACAATACCCAATCCGGAAGGAGTGATGAAAAAAAGATTTTTCCCAAGCATAAGAGAGTGCTAGGGAAGACATGGACCATGGTTTTGGTGTGCTTCAATCTCGATGGGCTATCGTTCGACACCATGCACTGACAAGCTTTGGGAGGTGATGACTGCTTGTGTGATCATGCACAAACATGATCATGGATGATGGGCGTATATGTAAGCAAGCAATTGGCCATTATATAGCTCAATTAAAGTCTTATGTTTGATAACGAACAATAGAGGGATTCATACAAACCTACTATAGCAAGCAGAACTATGCAATCATTAGCCTCGTATAAACTAGATTGTGAGCCTGATGCAGTTAATAGTTGGTTGATAGACTTCAAAGCTTCAGGCACACTTCGGTAGAGTAATTAAATGGCAAGGCCTTTAATTATGTGAACTTATAGTTATACAAGTACTCCTACCCAACATCAGGCATCATTGTTTGGGCATCTCATTAATTGATGACAAATAAAGCAATTGAAAAGAGCAATTTAACTATGCCTGAAATAAACAAGAAATTGAACTGTTGAGTTGGCAGCATGCATACATGCATGCCTCAATAACATCCATGGCCTAGCTACATTTACTATATAAAGGAACAAGTAATGTAATAGTGTTTGCCGCCGATGAAGTATCTCGACTAGTATATAATCAAGATCCTAGTAATGATAGGGAGGCTAATGATGTGAATATGTGTTTGGTTATGACATCTATGACATCAACAACTCTACCATGGCAGGAAGCAATTTCACATTGGTTCATTACTATAAGATGTTTTAGATATTTAAAAGTAGACTACATCCGTACTGAGTGAACAGACACATTAAAATGTGTTTACATACATCTGATTTACAAGAAAGTTAGAACATCATATAGTAGTGACCGGAGGGAGTTTTAATCAATGGCCCAATGACAGGGTTATAGGTGAAGAATCCTACGCAAGCACAATGTAGAATGTCCTGGTAATTGTAATACAGTGACTTACCATAACTGGTTGAACAGGCTTAGTGCTGCTCCTCCTTCTCTTGTAAGGCTCCTTCCTAACATCTTGTACTTGGAAATCCTCAATCTTATCTTGATTGCACCCCGTCTGCGAGGTGACACAAACTAGTTACTGGTCTCCTTGGAAGATAAATATGCATACTTTCCAGTTTGTGAACAACACCAAAGGATGAGTTTATAACAAGACAACACCACCTAATGAAACATGCCACATCTCTTGCACACAATGAAATGAGCATTTACTATGTGTGCGATGTGTAAAAACTAGGCATACCTTCGAGCTGGACCTCCAGGTACTCTTGGAGAGCCTACTATAGTGTACAGCCAAACCTTTATGTCACCTATGAGTTACACAAGCCCCCACTACAGCAGCCCTTAGTGTTTAAATCGTTGACAAGCTCTGTTAGGCCAGAACATCAAGTAATCAAAGCAAACAGTCCTAATATGGCTGGCTGATACAAACAAGCAATTGAACAGATGTGTGAGTAAATCTTGAACAACACTGAATTACATATCAAGAAAAGAAGCATAGAAGGAGGCTTAAAGACCATCACTTGACTGACCAGATTTAAGGGGCATTTGAACATCATGTGCAACGTATGAACTAACATAAACATTGCATATTTCAGATTCTATAATGAAATGCACATGTACTAGGTTATGCCATGTATGATGCCTAAATGTACACTATAGCAGGCAGGAGTGATTTATCATTGCACACACAATTGAATTGCAGGTTAAGGTTAAGTTATGGCCTTGGGCTTAACTTATTTCACTTTAGTGGGGGGGGGGGGGTGCTTTGGGTCGAAGCTCACTAAAAATTGAAGGGAAGGGGAATAGCGAAATGTCTCTGTTGTCTGCCTATATTACACTCAAAATGCCACTGCTCACGCCCGCGTCACACGTGACTCTCAAGTAAAATCAAACATGCAAGCATTCATTGCCCTGCCCGCTTGCATCTCCCCTCCCCTTTCCCTCTACCTCGATCTCTTGCCTGCAGCGCTAGGGCTCCTCCAGCGAGTTGTCGCCACTGGTCCCATCTGGCCTGCTCCTCGACGATGCTCTATGCAGCTAGGCTACATAGCCGACGGGTAGGGCCAAATCTCCCCAGTTGCTGCTCACCTCCTATTATTTTTCGGCGATGCCAGCCTCACCCCGCAGCCGAACCAGTCACAACCCTCATACTCGCCTCAGCATGGGCATCCACTACTATGGCTTCACCGGCTCTGGGTCGTTCCCTTCCTCGGCCTCGCCGTCGTCCACCACGTTGATGCTCCCGGCGCGGCATGGTCAACATGGTCAACAATCGGCAGTCATCAGAAGAGGGATGTAAGTGAAGATCCTGACAGTAGGGACCCACATGGTCCATGGCCGCACGCAAGCAAGTGCGACCTTATTACGTGAAAAAAATGAATCCCCCCTGACAGCTGGGACCCACCAGCTATATCTTCACACGCAAGGAAGTGCCTCCTTATTAAGAAAAAAAAATTAATTGCTCCCTTTGACAACTGGGCCCATCATATTTGGAGGCTGAATTGTGGCCCTACTCAGTTGAAGCATACGCAGGGCTTTGTCAACTTAGTCAACAAACGATTCTATCAGCAGTGACCATTGGATACCAATCCAATAGTTGTTCTGCTTCTTCAGCCTCTGATTTTATTGATGCAGCCACGTAAACCAGTGCCAGCGGGACCCCCTGCTCCTGCCTCCCGTGGTCGGCTGTGCTGCCGCCCAGGCCTCACCGCCCCTCCTACTCCAACTGCTGGCCAGGCCATCCCTCTACTCACCCACAACCCCTATTATTCTATGGCGACGGTAGCCTCACACCGCAGCTGAACCAGCCAACCCTCGTACTCCCCTCCGCATGGGCATCCACTGCAGCGTCTTCCCTGGCTCTGCGTCTTTCCCTTCCTAGGCCTCGCCGTCGTCCATCGCATTGGTTCTCTCGGCGCGGTGTGGTCAACAAATGACAGCCATCGGAAGACGACTGTAGCGGTGACGCTGAGAGCTAGACCCACCAGCTACATCTTCGAACACACGGAAGTGCCTCCATATTACAGGCAAAAAAAAGGATTCCTCCCGCTGATAGCTGGGACCCACCAACTATATCTTCACACACAAAGAAGTGCCTCCTTATCCTCCCTGATAGCTGGGACCCACATGGTCGAAGCGTACGTAGCGTTGTTTGTCTGGTCGCCAATGTGTACGCACATACTGTCCGGTCGGTGTCTCTGCAAGGATGAACCATGGCCGACCAAGAAGCAGCACATGTCGTACTATAGTTCGGACCCTACATAGTAGTCCATGCAGTCCTGTCTAAATGGAGTACATGTACGTACAACCACGCTCCAAAAACTACGGGCACGTACGTACATACAGGCGGGGTCTCGAGCGCGTACTCGCGCATATGTATGACCAGGGATCGTGTACATGGAGACGGAAACAACGACATTGTGTTCATCGGTAACCAACCGGCTGGGTCGGAACAGAGAAACAACGTCTTGTTCATCGGGAGGTAACTGAACGCATCCTATTCTTCTGGAGCCAACCGACTTGGAAGTAACGGCCGAAACAGGGTCTGGCGTACCGCAAAACGGAGGAAAATGGGGTCCTGTTCATCCAACCCCCACCATAGGGAACCATTCATCCAACCCCCACCACCGGGGTCCTGTTCATTGGGAAGGGTCTGGTGTACCACAAAATAGAGGAAACTGTCTTCTGCTCGAACAACTACGGTTGAAATGGGATCCTATTCATCGGGAGGGGTCTGGCTTACCGCAAAACTAAGGAAACGGACTTCAGTTCAAGCGCTATGGTTGAAACGGGGGTCCTGTTCATCAGGAGGGGTGTGGTGTACCACAAAACAGGACTCCACGGGCTACTGTTCATCCATCATCTACTGCCTCGCTCCAGCCTCCATGGGCTACTGTTCATCCACCGCGGCTTCCTCCTGCCTCTACCTGGTATTGTTCATCCACCACGGCTTCCTCCTGCCTCCACCAGCCATTGTTCATCCACGAGCTACTGTTCATCCAACCTCCAATGGCTACTATTCAACCAGCCCTCCACGTGGTCCTGTTCATCCACCCCAACCGGCTTGGGTGTGGCGGCCTCCTTGGGGTCCTGTTCATCCAACGGCAATGGCCTACTACCATAGGGCCTTCTCACCCAACCCCCACCACCGGGAACTATTCATCCAACCCCAACCAACCGTCTAGACTCACCATGTCTCGACTCATTCAACCAACCCCCAATGGTCACTGTTCATCAAGAGGCAGGTTCGATCGGCTTTAGTAAGCAGGAGCGATTGATCGATCGGGTTCAGTGCTACTTTTTGAGATTGCGTCGTTTTTTTTCATGAAGAGGAAAGGGTGATGCAGCAAAGTAGAGATAAGTATTTCCCCTCAGTGAAGAACTAAGGTATCAATCTAGTAGGAGGCACAAGCAAGTCTCCAATATATGCACCTGCACAAACTAACAAACACTTGCACACAATGCGAAAAAGGGGTTGTCAATCCCTTCACAGTCATGAACAAGAGTGAGGTCTAATAGAGATAGGTATAAAAGATAAATAAAATAGCAAACTAAAGTAAATATAAATAAATTGCAGCAAGGTATTTTTGGTTTTTTTTGGTTTATAGATCTGAAAATATATGATGGAAAATAGACTCAGGGGCATAGGTTTCACTAGAGGCTTCTCTCTTGAATAAAGCATACAATGGGTAAACAAATTATTGTTGAGCAATTGATAGAAAAGCGCATAATTATGATGATATCTAAGGCAATGATCATGAATATAGGCATCACGTCCGTGACAAGTAGACCGACTCCTGCCTTCATCTGCTACTATTACTCCACACATCGATCGTTATCCAGCATGCATCTAGAGTATTAAGTTCATAAGAACGGAGTAATGCCTTAAGAAAGATGACATGATGTAGAGGGATAAAGTCAAGCAATATGAACCCCATCTTTTAGTCCTTGATGGCAACAATACAATACGTGTCTCTCTACCCCTTCTGTCACTGGGTGAGGACACCGCAAGATTGAACCCAACACTAAGCACCTCTCCCATTGCAAGAAAAACCAATCTAGTTAGCCAAACCAAATTGATAGTTCAAAGATAAATACAAAGATATCTTAATCATGCATAAAAGAGTTCAGAGAAGACTCACATAATATTCATAAATATTATGATCATAAATCCACAATTAATCGGATCCCAACAAATGCATCGCAAAACAAGATTACTGATACGTCTCCAACGTATCTATAATTTTTGCTTGTTCCATGTTGTTATATTATCAATCTTGGATATTTTATAATCATTTATAGTACATTTATATCATTTTTTGTACTAACCTATTGACATAGTGCCAAGTGCCAGTTGCTGTTTTCTGCATGTTTTTCACATCTTAGGAAATCAATATCAAACAGAGTCAAAACGCAATGAAACTTTATGGAGATATTTTTGGGACCAGAAGGAATGTAATGGGCCCTGGCTGTGCCTAAGGGTGCCTCGAGTAGGGCACAACCCACCAGGGTGCGCCAGGAGGCCCAGGCGCGCCCTGGTGGGTTGTGCTCACCTCGGGTCCCCCCGGACCGCCTCTTTGCTCTATAAATACCCCAATATTCCAGAAACCCTAAAGGCGTCGACGAAATATTCATCCAGCCGCCGCAGAGTCCAGAACCACCAGATCTAATCTAGACACCATCTCGGATGGGGTTCACCACCTCCATTAGTTCCTCTCCGATGATGCATGAGTAGTTCTTTGTAGACCTTCGGGTCCGTAGCTAGTAGCTAGGTGGCTTCATCTCTCTCTCTGAATTCTCAATACAATGGTCTCTTGGAGATCCATATGATGTAACTCTTTTGCGGTGTGTTTGTTGGGATCGATGAACTTTGAGTTTATGATCAGATCTATCTTTTATATCCATGAAAGTGTTTGAGTTGCTTTGATCTCTTTTATGCATGATCTCTTATAGCCTCGTATTTCTTCTCCGATATTTGGGTTTTGTTTGGCCAACTTGATCTATTTATCTTACAATGGGAAGAGGTGCTTTGTAGTGGATTCGATCTTACGATGCTTGATCCTAGTGACAGAAAGGGAACCGACACGTATGTATCGTTGCTACTAAGGATAAAACGATGGGGTCTATCTTTACATAGATAGATCTTGTCTACATCATGTCATCATTCTTATTGCATTACTCCGTTTTTCTATGAACTTAATACACTAGATGCATGCCGGATAGCGGTCGATGTGTGGAGTAATAGTAGTAGATGCAGGCAGGAGTCGGTCTAGTAATCTTGGATGTGATGCCTATATAATGGTCATTTCCTCGATATCTTCACGAGTATTTGAATTTATATCAATTGCCCAACAATAATTTGTTCACCCACCATTTGCTATTTTTCTCGAGAGAAGCCACCAGTGAAACCTACGGGCCCCGGGTCTGTTTCTCATATTATTTGCCTTTGCGATCTACTTTTTCCTTGCATTTATTTTCAAATCTATTAAACTAAAAATACAGAAATACCTTGCTGCAATTTATTCTTATTTATTTTATTTGGTGTTCGATCTATCAATTTACTACAAATTATCTCACGCCCGTTTGCCTACTTGAGGCACCGTACCCCGGAAGGGATTGACAACCCCTTTAACACATCGGGTTGCGAAGATTTGTTATCTGTGTGCAGGGGCTGTTTACGTTGTGTTGCTTGGTGCTCCTACTGGTTCGATAACCTTGGTTTCATATCTGAGGGAAATACCTACCGCCGCTGCGCTGCATCATCCCTTCCTCTTTGGGGAAATACTGACGTAGCTTCAAGCGACATCAAAAGGAATTTCTGGCACCGTTGCCGGGGAGGATCTTCAACATATACCAGGTTCCTAATCACAAATCTCATCTCCTTGCAATTTACATTATTTGCCATTTGCCTCTCATTTTCCTCTCCCCCACTTCACAAAAAATTGCCGTTTTATTCGCCATCTCTTTTTCTTTCGCCATTTTCTTGCCGGATCTGTTTTTGAGTGTAATATTGTTGTGTAGTCATCATGACTCAAGAGGACACCAAGTTATGTGATTTCTCAAATACCAACAACATTAATTTTATTGGCACTCCGATTGCTCCTCCCGCCACTAGTGCGCAGTCTTGTGATATTAATACTGCTTTGCTAAATCTTGTTACGAAAGATCAATTTTCCGGTACTCCTAATGAGGATGTCGCGTCCCATACTAATACCTTCGTGGAATTATGTGATATGCAAAATAAAAAGATGTGGACAATGATGTGGTGAGGATGAAATTATTTCCGTTTTCTTTGCGTGATTCTGCAAAAATTTGGTTCTCTTCTTTGCCTCGAAATAGTATAGATTCTTGGAATAAGTGCAAATATGTTTCTATCACTAAGTATTTTCCTCCCACAAAAATTATTTCCCTTAGAACACAGATCATGAATTTCAAGCAACTTGAACATGAGCATGTTGCATAATCTTGGGAAAGGATGAAAATGATGCGGGTGGGAATTTTATGGAAATTACTTTGGGTGAAGCCACCAAATTGCTTGATAATATTCTGGCAAATTATTCACAATGGCATACCAAAAGAGCTCTTACTAGTTAAAAAGTTAATTTGGTTGAAGAAATTTCTTCTTTGAGTGAAAAAGTTTATGCTCTTATGAAATTGGTTGCTAGTAAAAGTGCTCCTATTGATTTTAATGACATGCCTTTGTCTACTTTGTTTGAGCAAAATAGTGATGCCATAGATGTGAATTTTATCTCTCGAAATAATTTCAACAACAATGCTTATAGAGGTAATTTTAATCCTAGGCCTTTTCCTATTAATCCCTCTACTAATTATGGTAATTACTATGGAAATCAATCTTATAATAATAATAGGAACACCTATGATCTTGATAACAATATTAAAGAATTTATCATCACGCAAAAAGTTTTCAACACTTCCATAGAAGACAAGTTGAGTAAGATTGATGATTTGTCTAGGAGTGTTGATAGAATTGCTCATGATGTGGAAAATCTCAAGATGAAATTTTTTGTGCCTAAAGTAGATGAATCAATTAAAGCTCTTTATATTTCTATGGATGAAAGTAAGAAAAGAACCGCTATGCTTAGAGCTAAAAGAGAATTTTTGGAAAAAGCGTTTTCTAGTGATTTCTTTCACAAAAGTCATGAAGATCTTAAAATGACTGGTGTTTCTTCTATTGATTCCTTGTTTAGTAAAGTTAAGATTGATTGAAAAGGGACTGGAGAAGAGTCAACTTTTGGTAGAAGGCGTCCCAATATTTCGGAGGGTGAAAATCTTGTTGAGAAAATTGATGAAAGTGGGTTTGAAGAGGTCAAAACTTTAACTAGTGATGTGCCCACTCTTTTGAATTACAAAGACTTTAATTATGATAGTTGCTCTTTGACTGATTGTATTTCTTTGTTGCAATCCATGATAAATTCACACCATGCTTATGAACAAAATAAAGCTTTTACTAAACATATTGTTGATGCTATGATGAAAGCTTTTGAAGAAAAAATGGAATTGGAAGTTTCAATTCCTAAAAAATTGCATGATGAGTGGGAACCTACTATCAAAGTTAATATTAAAAATTATGAATGTTTTGCTTTGTGTGACTTGGGTGCTAGTATTTCTATAATTCTGAAATCTTTATGTGATGTGCTTGGTTTTACCGATCTTGAAGATTGTTCTTTAAATTTGCACTTGGCGGATTCTACTATTAAAAAGCCTATGGGAAGAATTAATGATGTTATTATTCTTGCAAATATTAATTATGTGCCCGTATATTTTATTGTTCTAGATATTTATTGCAATCCGTCTTGTCCAATTATTCTTGGTAGACCATTTTTACGCACTAACGGTGCCGTGATTGATATGAAAGAAGGCAATATTAAGTTCCAGTTTCTTTTAAGGAAGGGTATGGAACACTTTTATAGAACAAGAATTAGGCCACCATATGAATCAACCATGAGGGCATCTTATGGATCTCGAACCAAAGATGACAAAACTTAGATTCTTGCTTTATGCTTAGCTAAGGGCGTAAAACTATAGCGCTTGTTGGGAGGCAACCCAATGAATAAATTTTATTTTTTCCTTTTGCATTATGTTCTTGAGTGCTAGCACAATTACGCTACTATTATGGTTGTGTTTTTTGTGTGTTTTTATTAGTGTTTGTGCCAAGTAAATCCTTTAGGATCTTCTTGGGTGATAGTTGTTTGATCTTGCTAAAAAACAGAAACTTTTCCGCTCAAGAAAACAATTCTCATTTTTTACCAGAGCGTGATAAAATACCAATTATTTTTGCAAACGATTAATATACAAATTGGTCAGGCCATCCTAATTTTTCAGAATTTTTGGAATTCCAGAAGTTTTTGTTTAAGTCAGATTGCTACAGACTGTTCTGTTTTGACAAATTCTGTTTTCCTTGCATTGTGTGCTTATTTTGATGGCTCTATGGTTTTCTTTGATGAGTTTTTGCCATAGAAAAGTTAGAATACAGAAGATATAATGCAAAAACAAAATATGAATTGGTTTGGTACATTACTTATAGTAGTGATTTGCTTTCTTTTACTAACGGATCTCACGAAGGTTTTGTTGAATTCTGTGATTGAAGTTTTCAAGTTTTGGGTTATCTTACGATGGATAAAAGAATAAAGGATAGAAGAGCCTAAGCTTGGGGATGCCCCGACATCCCAAGCTATTATCCAAAAATGAGCAACCAACTAAGCTTGGGGATGCCCCCGAGTGGCATCCCCTCTTTCTTCTAACGACCATCGGTATTTTACTCGAAGCTATATTTTTATTCGTCACATAATATGTGTTTTTCTTGGAGCGTCTTGTATGATATGAGTCTTTTCTTGTTTTATTTTGTGTTTTAATTCTTGATTCCTTGCTGGACACACCTATTTGAGAGAACCAAAATTATGTCATGACTTGTTAGAATTGCTCTCTATGCTTCACTTAAATTTTTATGAGCAATGGACTTGCTCTAGTGCTTCACTTATATCTTTTTGAGCACGGTGTGCTTTAGTATTTTCGAAGAAATGCTCTCTTGCTTCACTTAAATTTATTTGAGAGTTAGTAACATTTTCAAGAAATTCTCTCTTGCTTCACTTAAATTAATTTGAGAGAAAGAAAAATTATGCTCATGATCTTCACTTATATTTGTTTGAGCTTATCGAAAGCAACACATGAAAATTAGTCCCAAAGTGATAGATATCCAAGAAGGATATAATAAAAACTTTCATGAAGATCATTGGACAAAATAAACTTGATTCTTAGTAATAGTTTTGAGATATGATGATGTGATATGTGAGTTATGTTGATGAGTAATTATGCTTTGGTAAGAATATTGGTGTTAAGGTTTGTGATTCCCTATGCAAGCACAAAAGTCAGTAGTTATGCAATGACATTATATCCTACTTGTGGTGCATTATTCGGTGTTAATTATGCTTAATGCTCTCTTATGGGATTATTCGTTTCTTGGTTGGTCGCTTCTCAATCTTTTTCTAGCCTTCATTTTGCACCAAGTATGATCACTACTTGTGCATCCAAAAACCTTTAAACTAGTTTTGCCACATGACTCCACTATATCTACCTATATGCGGTATTATTTTGCCGTTCTAAGAAAAGTTATATGTGCCATCTCTAATTTTCAAAATAAACTTCTCTTTTGTGTGTTTGTTTCGCTCGCGGAGCGGTGAGGGGTGGCTAATATTTTCCATGCTAGATGTGTTATTCTCATGATGAGTGTTTATTCACTTGTCATTGCACGTGAGTAAGGCAAAGGTAATAGGGATGCCCAGTCCCGAAATGAAAAATGAATTTACTTTATGTTTTACTTTATGTTGTCAAATAATAAATGCCTTGGAAAGTGTTGGTATGGAGGGCAACCATGGATACGACTAGCCATGGAAAGTGAAAGTATGGTTGAAAAATGAATAAACTTTATTTTCTATTTGGGAACTGCCTATGATATATCTAGCATGGAAAGTGTTAGGAACTCTAAGTCGTTTTCGTTGATGGGAAGGATACACCTCCCAAAATGTTTTTATCTCTAAGTTTTTCGCTTTGAGCTCTGGCACCTCTACAAATCCTTACTTCCCTCTGCGAAGCGCCTTTCTTTTACTTTATGCAATTTTTATTTTTGAATTTGAGTCTCCATCTTCTCTTATGAAAGCACCAACTAGGAGGCAATATGACCGTACTTGAGTATTGGGTGTAGCTAATATGCGAGTGTGTTTCATGAATGGATCAATGATTGAGCATGATGGGCTAGGGATAACTTATTTTAGCATTGATATTTTGAAAGACATGGTTGCTTGTTGATATGCTTGAGTATTTAAATTGTCATGTCAAAACTAGACTATTGCTTTAAACAATATAAAATTCCAAATGTCCATGCAATAAATAAAAGAATATGATATGACATGATAGGCAGCATTCCACATAAAAATTTATGTTTTTATCACTTCCCTACAAGTAGGAGTTAAGCTTGGGGATGCTGATACGTCTCCAACGTATCTATAATCTTTTGCTTGTTCCATGCTGTTATATTATCAATCTTGGATGTTTTATCATCATTTTATAGTCATTTTATATCATTTTTTGGTACTAACCTATTGACATAGTGCCAAGTGCTAGTTGCTGCTTTCTGCATGTTTTTACATCACAGGAAATCAATATTAGACGGAGTCCAAACGCAATGAAACTTTACGGAGATTTTTTTGGACTAGAAGGAACGTAATGGGCCCTAGATGCGCCTGGGGGTGTCTCGAGGAGGGCACAACCCACCAGGGCGCGCTAGGAGGCCCAGGCGCACCCTGGTTGGTTGTGCCCACCTCGGGTTACCCCCAGACCGCCTCTTTGCTCTATAAATACCCAAATATTCCAGAAACCCTAAAGGCATCAATGAAATATTCAACCAGCCACCGCAGAGTCTAGAACCACCAGATCCAATCTAGACACCATGTCGGATGGGGTTCACCACCTCCATTGGTGCCTCTCCGATGATGCATGAGTAGTTCTTTGTAGACCTTCGGGTCCGTAGTTAGTAGTTAGATGGCTTCATCTCTCTCTCTCTCTCTAAGTTCTCAATACAATGGTCTCTTAGAGATCCATATGATGTAACTCTTTTGCGGTGTGTTTGTTGGGATCGATGAACTTTGAGTTTATGATCAGATCTATCTTTTTATGTCCATGAAAGAATTTGAGTTTTTGATCTCTTTTATGCATGATCTCTTATAGCCTCGTATTTCTTCTCTGATATTTGGGTTTTATTTGGCCAACTTGATCTATTTATCTTGCAATGGGAAGAGGTGCTTTGTAGTGGGTTCGATCTTATGGTGCTAGATCCCAGTGACAGAAAGTGAACCGACACGTATGTATCTTTGATACTAAGGATAAAACGATGGGGTTTATCTCTACATAGATAGATCTTGTCTACATCATGTCATCGTTCTTATTGCATTACTTCGTTTTTCCATGAACATAATACACTAGATGCATGCTGGATAGCGGTCGATGTGTGGAGTAACAGTAGTAGATGCAGGCAGGAGTAGGTCTACTAATCTTGGATGTGATGCCTATATAATGATCATTGCCTGGATATCGTCATGAGTATTTGAAGTTCTATCAGTTGCCCAACAGTAATTTTTTCACTCACCGTTTGCTATTTTCTCAAGAGAAGCCACTAGTGAAACCTACGGCCCCTGGGTCTCTTTCTCATATTATTTGCCTTTGCGATCTACTTTTTCCTTGCATTTATTTTCAAATATATTAAATCAAAAATACAAAAATACCTTGCCGCAATTCATTCTTTTTTATTTTATAAGGGTTCGATCTATCAATTTACTACAAACTTATCTCACGTCCGTTTGCCTAGTTGAGGCGCCGTACCCCGGATGGGATTGACAACCCCTTTAACACGTCGGGTTGCGAGGATTTGTTATCTGTGTGCAGGGGATGTTTACATTGTGTTGCTTGGTTCTCCTACTGGTTTGATTACCTTGGTTTCATATCTGAGGGAAATACCTACCGCCGTTGTGCTGCATCATCCCTTCCTCTTTGGAGAAATACCGACGTAGCTTCAAGCGACATCAATTGCATCAGATAGAACTCCAAGAACATCGAGGAGAGCATTGTATTGAATATAAAAAAGAGAGAATAAGAAGCCATCTAGCCACTAGCTATGGACCCTTGGGTCCGTGGTAAACTACTCATGCTTCATTGTGGGGCAGCAAGGTTGATGCAGAGGCCCTCCGTGATCAAATCCCCCTCCAGCGGAGTGCCGGAAAAGGCCTCAAGATGGGATCTCATGGGAACAGAAGCTTGCAGCGGCGTGAAAGTATTTTTGGTGTGCCCTCTGGTATAGGGGAATATTTGGGTATTTATGGAGCAAGAATTAGGGTTGGAGGGTCTACAAGGGGCCGACAAGCCTGGGGGACACCCTCCTGGGGCGCGCCCCTAGGTCTTGTGGCTGCCTCGTAGGTCTTCCAGCCTCCTCGCCAAGTCTCTTGGGTTTCTTCTGGTCTGAGAGAAATCACTGTAAAGTTTTATTCTGTTTGGACTCCGTTTAATATTCCTTTTCTGCAAAAGTCAAAAACAAGGAAAAAACAGAAACTGGAACTAGGCTCTAGGTTAATAGGTTAGTCCCAAAAATAATATAAAATAGCATATTAATGCATATAAAATATCCAAAATAGATAATGTAATAGCATGGAACAATAAAAATTTATAGATATGTTGGAGACGTATCATTCAGTTAGCAGCAGTAGCGAAGGAATCGCTCGGGTTTAGTAAGGTAGCTAGTGCAATCGCTCGGGTTCAGTAAACGAACGCCTCGCTTGGGTTCAGTTAGATCCCAACGCCACACACACATGCACGTACGTATACGAGAGAAACGCGCAAACCTCCGTGCATCGCTCGGCCCCGACCACCCACCGTAACCGGGAACTCCCCAATTTTTTCCTCGCCCTCACTTCTACTACTATTTTTTCCATCATGGACGGCCCAAAGAATGTCATGCAGGTGCGTCCCCGACCCACCCAGGAACAAAAGCCCATTTTCTGTCATGATTTTTTATCATACAAGTAGGACCCCATCACATCTATGATGATACATGTTTTTGTCACAATTATCTTCATAGAAGTGTCATAACCATGACAGAAAAAAATCGTTTGGGACAAAATGTCATGGATGTGTCTTTTTTTGTAGTGACTCCTGGTGGCTACAATGCCACCTTAACCCTAATAGCGAGAGAAAGGATGATTGAGTGATAGACATGCCGAGAGGAGCAGATGGGCGTGACAGCTGGAGAGGAGGCACAGTCCCAGGACATGCTGATGGCTGACAAAGGGATCGAAATTTGCGGGTGTAGGCAATTTGAGTTAGTGTGGGGGGAAACTATGCTACTTCTTTTTCCTGTGAAAAATAAAGGGGGATGTAGCAAAGTAGAGATAAGTATTTTCCTTAGTTGAGAACGAAGGTATGAATCCAGTAGGAGGAACACACGGGTCTCCAATAATTGCACCTACACAAACAAACAAATACTTGCACCCAACGCGATCAAGAGGTTGTCAATCCCTTCAGGGTTACTTACAAGGATGAGATCTGATAGATATAGATAATAAAGATACGTAAAAGTGCAAAATAAAATAAAGGTAAATAAATTGCAGCAAGGTATTTTTGTGTTTTTGATTTTATAGATCTGAAAATAATATGATAAAAGATAGACCCGGGGCCCATAGTTTTCAGTAGAGGCTTCTCTCTTACAAGAAAGCATACGGTGGGTAAACAAATTACTGTTGAGCAATTGATAGAAAAGTGCATAGTTATGATGATATCCAAGGCAATGAACATGTATATAGGCATCACGTCCGAGACAAGTAGACCGACTCCTGCCTCCATCTACCACTATTACTCCGCACATCGACCGTTATCCAGCATGCATCTATTGTATTAAGTTAACAATAATGGAGTAACATCGTAAGCAAGATGACATGAGGTAGAGGGATAGGTCCAATCAATATGAACAAACCCCATCCTTTTATCCTTAATGGAAACAATACAAATACGTGTCATGTCCCCTTCTGTCACTAGGATTGAGCACCACAAGATTGAACCCATCACAAAACACCTCTCCCATTGCAAGAAAAATCAATCTAGTTGGCCAAACCAAATCAATTGACCGAAGAGAAATACAAAACTATATAAATAATCATGCATAAAAGAGTTCAGAGAAGACTCAAATAACGTTCATAGATAATCTGATCATAAACTCACCATTCATTGGATCTCAACAAACTCACTACAAAAGAATATTACATCAAATAGATCTCCAAGAACATCGAGGAGAATGTTGTATTGAAGATCAAAGAGAGAGAAGAAGCCATCTAGGTACTAGCTATGGACCTGTAGGTCAGTGGTAAACTACTCACACATCATTAGAAGGGCAACAAAGTTGATGTAGAAGCCCTCTGTGATCGAATCCCCCTCCTGTAGAGTACCGGAAAAGGTCCCCAGATGGGATCTCACGAAGACATAAACTTGCGGCGGTGGAAAAGTATGTTTGGTGTGCCCTTCAGTCTGCGGGGAATATTTGGGTATTTATAGAAGAAGAATTAGGGTTGGACTAGCACATGTGCCCGTGCATTGCAACGGGACTAAAAATTAACGTGTCCACCAGTGTGGCAAGGTAGCATCCAGATTCACGGGAGGGAGACACACATCAAGCTATAAAAGACATATCAGTCAACCATTAATCACGCGACAACCCTTAAGACCGGTGCTAAGGATCAATTAGTTCTCCTTATAATTCTAACATCTACACTTACACTAAAAAAAATACACTTCCGTGATGATACATGTTTGTCACAGTAGGTCGCGTTTTTTGTCATGCATGTACATCCATGACAATTTTATGACAGAATCAAGATAGTCATACCTGTGCTATCGTAGAAGTGTTCCATGACGTTACCAAAATTATCATCACGGATGTGTCCACTTCCATGACGATAAATCACGCGTCACAGAAGTGCTTTCGTCAAGGGTGACTGACACGTGGCATCCACCGTAACGGAACGCAGTTAAGCTATCAGGTCGGGTTTTGGATCCGATAACCCATTAACAACCCCGACCAATGGGAAATTTCCACGTGTAAAATTCTTATTGGCCGGACGAAACACGTGTCAGCTCGTCAGTGGGTTAGATAGGCGCCTATGGTACGTCGACACGTGGCACGACCCAACAAAGGCCCATTCCTGTGAAAAGGCCGGCCCGTTTGACTTGGTCAAAAGGTGGCGGGCCGGCCCATGGAAAGCCTGTTAACGGCTTGTTCGCATATAGCCCATTTACAGCCCGCTAACCCAAGGCCCGTTACGCCCTATCCGAATTAGGCCCAGTAGCATCATCTGGGCCATCCAATATGATTCCAGCCCATTTTCACTTATGGCCCATGTATGGCCCATGACGTCTTTCGGCCCATATGAGGCCCTATGTAACTCTTGGCCTACTAACGGCCCGTGGTGAAACTGGCCCGAAATGAACAGTGTGTCACTTTACACCCATTAACGGCCCGTGGTGAAACTGGCCCGTAATCAACAGTGTATCACTTTATACCCATTAACGGCTCGCTATTCCGTTGGGCCGTTTCCAGCCCATGTTATCTTTCGGCCTTCTCAGAGCCCATTTATTCTTGGGATCATTTCCAGCATTCGTTTACTTACGGCCCGTTACTGTCATTTTCTGCCTGTGGGCCAAATTCAGCCCGTGGTTACAGTCGGCCCGTTTGTGGTCCGTTAATACGTTGGGCCATTTTTATAGCGTCATCAAATACGGCCTATTAACGATGGCCCGTTATGGTCGGCCCATGAACGGACGATTCCAACTCTAGCCCGTTTACGACCATAATGCGGCCTGTTATTGGCCCATGTTTGGCCATCGAGCATACTGCCCGTATAAGGCCCATTGATGATACGACCCATAGAAGGCCCATTGTTTCTACGACCCGTAGAAGGCCCATTGTTTCTACGGCCCGTAGAAGGCCCACTGTTTCTACGGCCCGTAGGAGGCCCAGTGTCACTATAGTAAATATTAGCCCATGGTTATTGTGGCCTAATTTTAAAATATAGGTTATTGCAGCCACTAGCAAACCACGGAAAAAGAACTGCAATTACCAGAAGCAAACAAATAAACAAGACAACAAGGAAATAAATAAGCAAGCAACTTACGCTAGGCTATCACGGCTATCACACATATTACATCCACTGGGCATCAAAGTTCACCACCAGTGCAAATAAACGCGCCGACAAAGAATATACAAAACCGAGAGCACTTCAAAAGGCACTAGGCCTGGCCAGGTCGGGCCCCCCCAAACAGCTGAAGAAGCTGAGTAGACCTCAGTTGTGTCAACGATAGATGCATCAACACTAGATTTAAGGCATGATGGTGCGCACGGCAGTCCTCTGACATCTTCATTGCATCTATGACTTCAAGTCAGAGCTGAGCTGAAGCAAGCCTTTCTGCTTTAAGTTGAGACTGAATAAGTCGAACTGATTGAGGCAGCGACTGCACAGAGGTTGTCTCACACCTGCTGGTGAGTAGCTTCAACTCACTGTCTTCATCAAGACAGGACCTTGGGGTCATCTCGCTGTCCTCAAGATGGTTTGGCTCACTATCTTCCCTAAAGTTCTGCCTGGAGTAAGAGATACGAGTCTGAAAGAGAAACAAGGAGACACGTAACAGGTTTCACAATTATATAAGAAAATAAATGGATCTGTTCTGCATAAGGAACATGTTTTTACAACTACAATTTGAAACTGGTAGTTGTTGCAAACATCCAATCAAATGTAAACAACAAAGCAAACAACAGTGGAGGAAATGATGCCTATCCTAATCTATACTAGAACAAAGTTTGAAGGCTGGAGAAGGATGAACTTACCTTACATGTTAACACGGGCTGGACAAAGCCCTTATCCATGTTGATGGAAGGATAATTCAATAAATTCCCCAAAGAAAATTCTTTATAAGCGTTGCCATTATTCTACATTTTGCAAAGAGTAAATATAGATCAAATAATATTGGAAGAAACAGAGGATAATGAAGCTCAGGTGCAGACTGATGATACATAATCAAATCGCCATTAATTAAGTACAGCGTTACAAGGCAAAAGGGAGAGAGGTACTGACAAGAGCAATGCAGAGCCCATTATTGTTTTGAAATCGTATGATCCTTTGAGCAAGGAGATTCATCTGAAATTAGTTTTCATACAAGAGAGAAGGTAAGGCACAAGCAGAAATTTAGGAGTTCAAATTTTGAATTGATATCATAGACAGTACCTTACGCTGGGCTCCCAGCAGTTCTAATAGGGGTTTGGCCACTGGAGTAGGGGTAAAGTGTGGTACAGTTGGGCCTGTGTTTTCTGTGGCTGCTGATCTATCTGATTTAACAGGTATCTCTACCTTTTCCAAATACCTAGTTTGTACTCCTTGAGGATCTGCACTCACCCTCTTCCTTTTGGACATCTATTACAGAAGAACAACATTTGACTGGAAAACATAGTGTGACGACACATGGAATAGGTACAGAAAATGGATAGGTATGGTATATACTCATATATGATGCTTAAACTAAGCAGATGGTGTAACAAAGTAGAAGTAATGCAAGAGGTCAGAAGCAAAATATGTGCAACCAATACAACTTTGCAAAGTTAGAGCAAGCACCTTGATGGGTGAATAAGATAGGCCATCCTCCACCATGCCAAGTTTGTTAGCCAGTGGATCGTTCCGCAATATTCCTCTCGCGTGCCCATTCTCATAATCATTTTGTTAATGTTCAATATCTGACATGCATGAAAACATAAAAACAAGTGAGATTTTCTTTGTAATGCATAAGTGATTCTAATCCAATATTGCCCCCTGTAAACCCCTTTGTGCTATCTCTGCAATTCTTTTAAAAGATGCCATGCATGCTGTAATTTGTTGTGTGCATTAATATAATGTGGCCTACTACTCAAAATATGAGAGCTCCAGAAGTGATGACACTTCGCAGATGATAGCTTGAACATATAATAAAGAAAAACAAGTCGATCTGACCTGACAGATTCAAAATATACTAAGGGAGAACAACTCTACTTGACCAGTCGACCGCAAGAGAAGAGTATCATCTTAAAGAAGAGCAGAAGAGCAAGCAGATTGAAGATATTACAAGTCTTTCAATACAATGTCGGTTGGCCACCCATGATGAACCAGAGCGCACAGAGAAATACTATTCTTTCCGGTCTCTCCATATGTGGCTCACATGCATTTCGAAACTAAAGTAGGAACATTTAGCTAACCAATTAAACATCTCTCAGTTTTACTAATATCAGCAATAATATCAGATATGAATTTGTACAACTAAGCTTGTTTAGCTCGATGGGTGGAGCAGTGCTATTACGACACGAACCATGTAGGCTGATTGTGGTCATCATAAAATGGGGAAAACATAAGCATGATGAGTATAGTGTTGACTGTGGCAGTGGGATGGCAGATCTGAAGCTGCAAACCGCGCAAAGGGTAGTTAGCAACCGATGTTTGCTTTGAAATAACAACTAAGATTTGGTATGGACAAGAAAGTACGGTCAACAAGTGACAAAGAAATGCAATTATGCTGTCTCTCTATATGTCGCGACATGCATTTGGAAACTCAAGTGGGACCTTTAGCTAACCAATTAAATGTGTCGGTTAACTAATATCAGTATCATATCACAATCATATTTGAACAACTAAGATTTCGAATTCTGAGTGTTGTGTTGTTTAGCTTGAAGGGTGGAGTAATGCTAGTACGACAGAAAGCACCTACGCAGATCATAGTAGAGTAGATAAAAGGGGAAAACCCTAAGCATCAAGAGAAAAATCAGGAAAGTGGAACTAGCTGGACCAGTGGGTGGCACACATGCTTTTCGAAAGGAATATAGGAACATTAGGTGACCAATTAAACATTCTCTGTTTTAGTGATATGAGCATCATATCAGATTCGTATTTCAGCACGTAAGCTTTGGGTTGAGGTCTTGAGGAGCAGTGCTAGCACGACACGAAGCACCTATGGTGATGGTAGTGAATATAAAGGGGGAAACCATAAGCTTCACGAGTATAGTGCCCGTGCCATGGCGGATCTGAAGGTGCAAACCGGACAAAGCTACTTCGCAACCAATGTTTGCTTTCAACTAGCCACTACGATTTGGTACGGACAAGAAAAGTACAGTAAACAAATTACGATCTATTTTCCGGGTGAGATCAATAACTTAAGCACATATGGAAGAGTACCACCTCTCTTGCGACGCCGTGTAGGCCTATGCTGATACATTGAGGGTGCTGCGGGTGCGGTGGCTGTCGGCGGCGGGGAAGAAGACTTTAGACGACAGATGGCCGGGTCGGGGGATATATCCTATTGCCGTAGACGAGGCGGTCGTAGGAGCGGCAACGGCAAGGTGGACAACGGCGCCGATGAAGCGAGAGGAGGCGATGAAAGGATCCTGGTCCATCGCCGTGGATGAGAAACATCCATCTCTTGCAGTGGACGATGGGGTAGGGGTAGCGGCTCCGGCAAGGTGGAGGATGGGGTGGCGGACGGAGGAGGCTGGCCGCAGTGCGGAGGTTGTCGTGTCACCGACGGTGTATGAATGGGGAAATGGAGGGGAGGGGGATCTCAAACTTTGGGACGCACTTCTCTGAAATGGGGGAAAGTTACAAACTTATCCCCCGTTTAAAATTTCGGACATCGCGTCGGTTGGGGATAGGACGGTAATCTCGCATCTCCCAAATATTTGCTGGTAACTATTTCGGGCGAGGAGATGATGTTTTTCCGCCCACGGTTGGCGCCCACGGTGTATGAACGGGGCTGACAGGTAGGGCGGTTGTGTCACGTCTGATGGAAGTTACACATCTGCCCCTATTTAAAATATTAGCCTACATCAATTTCGGGCGAGGAGAGGGTGTTTTGCCGCCCACGGTTGGCGCCCGCGGTGTATGAACGGGGCTGATAGGTAGGGCGGTTGTGTCACGTCTGATGGAGGTTACACATCTGCCCCTACTTAAAATATAAGCCTACATCGATTTCGGACGAGGAGAGTTTGTTTTGCCGCCCACCGTGTATGAATGGGGAAATGGAGGAAGAGACACATGGCTTTCGGACGAGCTTGAATCAAATGTGTTTTGCCGCCCACGTTTGGTGCCCACCGTGTCTGAATGGGCTCAGAGGCTGTCGTGTCACGTCTGATTGAAGTTACTAGTCTACCCCTATCGACAGCAGTGTAAATCCTGTCGATAAGGATGTCAAGTGTCAGGGGTAGACAGTAATTTCCATCTCGCAAACACTTGCTTCGAGGAGCCCACAAATTATAGTGGGTGTTTAGCCGCTTCGTTCAAAACTTGGGAGAATTAGCATTCACGTTTGCCCTGGGACCTGGCAAACTAAATTCAAATCCAATTTGTATTCGATTATGAATATCCACAGATAATTATACGTTTTGTTATATATTTCTTCAAAAACACAACAAAGATTTATTCCACCTTTATATATGATTATGATTTAGAAATGCCGTGATCTTCGAATTCAGTAGGTTGGATACACTCTGAGTCAAACAGTTATTTCATCCAATACAATATGCTCACACGACAAACAGTTCACCTTATGTCAATCATACTTGTACTCAGGATTACCTCGCCCAAAAAATTCGGATCATTACAACACATGGACAACATAGGGGGTCTTGCAACATAATCCATTCAGACATGACACAACATGCAAGTACAATAATCTAATGAAAATTTCAACTGGTATCTAAAGAAGAATTGGGATTATCTTGGGCTTCAGATAGTAAAAACAGCAGGACCTCCTCCGTCTTCAAATGCAACATTCTTACTTCCTCCAATTCTTGGGTTGCTTGCATAATGCGTGCCGTTAATTCCGTAATTTCCAACCTCAAGATAAATATTACCTCATTCATGGCAGCCACACCATCTCTTTCTGCCTCTAGTAGAGCCTCAAGCACTATAATATCTGTGCTCAGACTGCTCTCCGACGGTGTTGCCTCTGAACTACTACCATCTGGTAACATGGATGGCGCACTGCTTCCACAAATAGATTCCGGGGTTGTACATTGTGTCCTAGTGTGAACGACATCCTGAAAGGTTTCCGCTGGACATCAGTAAGAGATAGTTATCATATGATCCAGGTAGTAAGCTTATATGGTAAACGACAGACGAATTATTGCCGAGCATGGCAAACTATATTTAAATGGTTCGAAGCAGCATCAGCCGAAAAGAAATTAAAATGGTAAGATGAAACTAGGGATGTAAGTGGCAAATAAATGAAATCCGCCAGTCCCATCTAGTTAGTTTTTGCTACCTCCCTAGTTCCTTTTCCTCAGAAAAGCAAAAACTCTTTTGAACTATCATACCACTAGTGGACTTTAATCGGGATTAAACCAGACCCAGTTGACATCCCTAGTTGAAAGGGAGTGTACAACCGCTATATTTAAGTTGCCAAGGCATCTAAGCAGTTGAAATAATCTGAGAAAGCACTTAACAGTGTGGCCTCGTATAAACTACGAAGATAGTCTTGTGATGAAGTTGAGAGGAAAAGTTAAGGACTCAAATGAAATAGGAATGCATTTCTTTACGATAGTACAGCAGGCACTGCTGACATATTGGCCAACTCAGGTATAGCGTAACAACAAATAAGCATTCGAATCAAGCAATACAACAAAGCAGACAACTGAACTATTTGTAATTCGGTAGGACTACACGTTGAGGGCACAAGACAAGAAAGCAGCCCACTCGCATTACATTTCACATGTACTAAAACACACTGGCTTACCATATGTTGCTGTGAAGCCTAGCTACTGTTGCAATGTTCTTTGAAGAGATTGTCAGCATCCCGTGGTTGCAAGTCTAGTTGTTGTAGTTTATTCTGCACCATCTATTTAGGTAAAATCAATTTTAATCGCATGCACTGGTCTGAATTGATCATCAATGGTTCATCTAAACTAATGAAAGAAGGGTGTGTGCATACACGACAATACTCCCTCCGATTCTTTTTACTTTGCGTATAACTTTTTCTCAGTTTTCTCGTATTAGTCTGCGTGTTGCCGATTCCTAGCGCTGGTTTCCTTTTGTGCCCCGCCCCATCCGCCTCTGCCCTAATTAATTGGCAAATTAGTCCAGAAAAATTAAACCAGTGCCCTCCTTGGTATGCGGGTCAAGAGTTATGCGCAGAGTAAATAGAATCGGAGGGAGTATATCTGCTTCCCTCTATTTTTATGCTTGTTCGAGGTGCCAGCCCAAAAGAACAAATATTTTGCTTGATGGGGTTGGCAGCTCCATAATTAATAGAAGCATAAAATTAGTCATGCAACTTGGGAAGATCAAGAACACACAAACAAGTAATGAACAGAGGCTCGGAGCAGTGATGTAATAGCTAGCATCAGAAAAATGTAGGGTAAAACGAACAAAAAGCAGCGGAACCACATGCTAGTTTGTTGATGTGTAATTAAGCATAGAGAACATTAAGCATTCTGATGGAACCAACAAGTGGAATCAGAACAAAACTAAAGCATATTAACTATATGTGCACTGGTATGTAATTTAGCACATGTAACATGTTCACTGCCAGAAGTATGGCCCTACAGCTGCAAGCAGAATAACGCGTCTCATGAAAAACTGAATGATGCCCTGAAGAAATTCAAAGGTGCGGTGCTTATGCTAGGAAAATGAACGTAGGCGCCGGCCGTTGGATAATAGTACCTGATTCTTAGCGGCGTATGGGTATCGTTGTCATACTTGATAGCTAAGGCTCGTCGATGGTGCTCGTGTTGCGGTTGAGTTTGGGCCGGCTGTCACCGTTGCTGAAGCAGCTCCGGTGCTATGGTTGCGGCGCCTGTCGACATACAAGAAAGCTCATCTGTGGTAAGTGAACAGTTGCACGATAAAGAGAAAAACTGAAGGAGTACAAATCGAAATAACCTGATGAGGCTGCGACATCGATAAAGCAGGGCCGGTGGAGTTGAATATGGCGTCCGTGGAGCGGGTCCGGTGCAGTGGATGAAGGCTTCGGCGGGTGCGTTGTACAGTGCTTTCAGTGAGGCGGTTCTATTCCGGCGGACGAGGGCTTGTATGAAGGGCCAGCGAAGGGGCGGAAGAGGGAGTCAGTGAAGGGCCTATGCTGTGGTGGACGAGGGCGCCGGTTAAGCAGATCTGGTGCGGTGGACCATGATGGCGGTCAAGGAGATTTGGAGCGGTGGACAAGCCAGTCGCTGAAGCGGCTCCGGTGAAGTGGTGAGTTGGCAGTTGGGGGTTCCAAGGTGCGGAAGGTAGATCCGACGGGGTGTGAGGTCCACCGCTGTGGCGGAGGACTAGATTCGGCGGCTTGCCGTGGTTGGGGGGGGGGTCGGGGAGGGGAAGGGGAGGGGCTTTGGGGAAGAATGTTGGGGGCAAAGAGGGGAAAACAATGGAGTTACCAAAGCAGCCCTTTTCCGTTCATGTTGCAGGGGTAAAACAGGAATATCGCAGGGCTAAACTTTCGGGCGCGTGATATTTCGATGTAAGCGGGAAGTTTGAAAGCTTTTGGCGCCTAAAATTATAACTATTCTGCTCTCGTACGGCGGACTATGATATCATGGCCGACAATTTGTTTGTTTTGCATGCAAAAAATAAGTGCAAGTTTTGAAAATCAATGTCTCCAACTCGAAACTTAGATTGTCCATTCAATTCAAATATGGATCATTGAGCTACTACAAGAAAATACCATCATACGGTCCAATTCAAATGAAATTCCAAATGTGTTTATCCTAAATATGATGACAAAAGCAAAAATGTGTATGTGTATGAATAAAGTGGATGATTATAAAGTTTGAACATGCCCGTATGTGTATATCTCTAGGTTTGATATATGAATTTGAAATCACGAAATCCCGGCTTAAAAAATGTACCTCTGTTTAAATGAATTACAAAAGCTAATGGTGGAGTCAAATTCCAAAATTCCAATCTTAGGTTTGTAATTCTGGTACATCAAGGTATATCACGCATGTTCAAAAGTATCGTTATCTCATAGTACAAACTGTGAAACAAATTGATCAACCATGAGTGCACAATATCTCAATTACGCTAAAGTCCCTCAAATATAGACACCTCACTCTTTATCTGAAGTCAACCCCCCACCACACACACAACACACATACACACACACACAGAGAGAGAGAGAGAGAGAAGTCATTCTCTCCCCCAAACACCAACACATGAGCACATTAACACCCCTCTCTCTTGTAAAGTCCGGACCCCAACATAGGTCTCTATCACTTTGTCTCTCGGGCATGCACACATCTCTTCCCTCACTCTCTAGGTCTCCCGCTATCTCTCTTACCCAAGCACACGCACTACGTAGAGTGTATATTTCCCATACACACAAAACGTCGCCCCCAAACATCTATCTCCCTAGTTATGTGGTTCTCGCGCACTCACCTCACACACCACCCCCACTGCAAACAAGCACACTTTGTCTCCTTGTGCACCACTCTCCCCTTTCTATCTCTCCCACATGCGGACCTGCCCCAGTTCCTTCCCTGTATACATATATGTTGTGACTCTTTGCATAGCTCCCTACTGTATAATCATTCTCGATTTCTCACATTGTTCTCTACACCATCTATTCTAGATCTCCCATGAAGTCCCTATCACACACACGATGACTCGCTTCCCTTGCGTCTCCGTTCATAGGCCAATTTTAGACAACATCAACATTGTCTCCCTATCCATACGCCATTTATGGACACAAACGACCCCTCTCGCCCCCTCTCTTCCTATCTCTCTCTCTCTCTCTCTCTCTCTCTCTCTCTCTCTCTCTCTCTCTCTCTCTCTCGCTCGCTCGCTCCCTCTCACACCCCTCTCCCACACACACACTCGATGTCTCTTCCAAATAGTCTACTCCCCCCGCCCGCACCCGTGCTATCTCGCTACTACACATGTCACACCATTTCCCCTTCCCTTATACTAGG
The DNA here is from genome assembly GCA_032464435.1 of Aegilops umbellulata. NCBI lineage: Eukaryota > Viridiplantae > Streptophyta > Magnoliopsida > Poales > Poaceae > Aegilops > Aegilops umbellulata. The sequence continues at coordinate 298,352,458 of CP136060.1, forward strand.
TTTACATCATCAGTGGTCTCTCTACTCCACATACACTCTCTCCCTCTCACACACAAACGCGAGCACAAACACACACAGAGACACACAAACACCCATTTACCTGGATCCTCATCTCTCCTCATGTTCGCATGTGTATCTCACACACTCACTCTCTAATTATGTATATGTGTCTCCACGTTACACAACACAAAGCCCCATGTACAAGTCTCTCTCTATCCTCCACACACATAGACACAAAGAATCTGTTATCATTGCCTCAGTCTCTAACATATCACACACGCACTCTCTCTCTCTCTCTCTCTCTCTCTCTCTCTCTCTCTCTCTCTCTCTCTCTCTCTCGCAAACACGCTCAACAAGGGTTTCCCCGTGAATAACTTACCGTCTATTCATGAACAGTCGTGGCAGTACGGCGAACACGAGACGTGAAAAAGAATAAATCTACACGTGCTTATACCACCTAGTATGACTACTAGGACTAGAGCAAGCCAAAAAGCACGCCGCCATCACCCCCTCCTTGTCGGCGACAGGAAAATCTTCATTTTACACAGTCGAGAAGTCATTGTGCTAAGGCCCCACATGCCGAGGCATTGAATAGAATGTAGATGCTAGTTTACGGAAGCAAGTATCGATAATACGTTTGTACCACCAACCACCACCACACCCCACTCCTCTTCACCTTATCTCATATTTCTCGAGATATCATTAGTTTTTACACATGGGATTACTCCCGCAAGGGTCAATCACAACAACTGTTTTATCAAAAAATGCATCTTGATGTTCCGTGCAATGCACGGATCTTGCTAGTACTCCTACACAATACTAAGTTGGTGATGCTGGTGTGTCTGCCATTCGTCGTTTCTGACCATTAGATCTACATCTAACGATTGTGAGGTAAGTTGTTGCCTTTTCTCACCAACATCCCACTTGTCTACCAATTTGCAGAAAAACCCATAATTAGTATCTTAAAACCAACCACATCCCTCCCTGACCTCACCAAAACAGCCCAAGGAATATATTCTAATTGAAACATAATATATCTCTAGTGACATATGTATATGAAAATTAGAGTGCTTTGTACCAAGTTTGTGAATAAGTATTATTCTAATTATGATTCGTTGCAACAGACATGAACATTGCTAGTATTTCCAACCATGCATTTCTTTCCCTAGTATTCCATAGTTTCAAGTTTTCCATCAAGATATTAGTCACTCATGGTTGATATTTACTTTCAATCATGTACACATATGCACTATGTAACTAGCCTTGCTTATTGGCTTCCAAAGCTTAACTTTCACTCCTACTTACAATATGTAGAGTATTTAACAAAAAACTACCACTTTCGACCAGCCCTAGGAGGAATCTATTGTACAAAAATAGCAAAAACATACCCAAAATTTCTTAATCCACGCCAAAAACTACCTAGTACTCCTACCGATTAGGTTCGTTTAAACCCATTCATGGCAGGGTTGGCCCACATGTCCATGCTGATGAGGCAGCTTAAACCAACACATTTTGTTTGATCGTTGACACGAGGGACCCACATCTGACCTTCTATCCTGTTATTCCCCCTGAAATCAATATTTGTCCTGAACATTACTTCAAACAGTACTGATGCGTGTTCGTCGGTGGTGCCGGTGATGAGCGAGTTGGCCGCCGCTCCGCCGGACGGGCCGGACGCCGCGCTGGCCTCCGCACGGGTTGGCAGGCTGGCCCGAGCGTGACTCACGAGCGAGCAAGCCGCCGCGCTGGCCTTCGCTCGAGCCAGATGGCTGGCCTTAGCGCGGCGTGCGCGAGCAAGCCGCCGCGCTGCCGTGCCAATCTATCTAGCAAACCTTGCAGACAAGCAGCTGGACGGAGCTATCTTGGCTAGCTAGCGGCCGCGAGCGCCAGACGAAGCTGGCATCCGGGCTACCGCAACATGGGCTCTGCACCGCCAGCGGTTTTGACCTCGCCTTCTGCCGGCGGCGGTAGCTGCGTCCCATAGCCGAGGATGACTAGGTGGACGGGCCGGAGGTATGAGGTCACTCGAGGATTTTTGTTGGTAAGAGCATGTACAATGGTTGATAAGGTAGTCTTATCTTAAGTCTGCCACGTATGCAAGTGGTAGTAGTTTCTTGGCATTTTAGTGGTTTCTTGCATTATTAGAGCAAGTACAATAGAGGTGAGTTAGCGGGCTATAAGAAATAAACTACTACTACATGTTGGCTATAAGATGGGATGTAGATGACATGGCACTGGCTTATAGCCAGCAGCTGGCTATACTATTAACCATGCTCTTAGGGGTTTCTTGTAAGGCACAATGTACGTACTACTAGCAACAAAAGGCGATTCTAGGTTGCGTTGTACTCCAACGAGTACTACTAGTGGTTGCGGGAGTGTATACCTCGTTTTGTGGGTTCGATCCCGGCCGAATGCACGGCGACCTTTTTAAAAAAAATAGTATACTACTACACTTCGCTGCGAGCCAATATTTTACACAGGTAGTTTGAGTTTTGAAGTCAAACGGACATGCGGCCCCACAATCTGGGTGCACTGGACAGCCTAGCCACGTGAACGGGTTTTCCTTCCTAGCATCCCGTGGCTCGCGTGCTCGCCCTAGCCGCACCTCGCTTGCAGCTTCTAGCTAGTAGCATATTTAAACTAGCGCCTCCCAATTAAGCCCGAGAGCTGGAAAAGCCTGGCGAGGCATTGGGAACTATGCAATATGGCTCCGTACGTAAAGTGCTCTACTACTACTCTGTAGCTTGTGGCGTTGCATGCATGGACTTCACTCCATTATCGGCTCTACTATAAAGGAAATTCCTATTGAAGTGTTTTTTTTAAACGGAGGCAAAAGCTTTGCTTCATCTCATTCACAAAGAAGGAACTACTAACAAAGTTCGACGAGATCCATTACACCTCCAGAAATGGAAGCGAAAAGCCTAGTCTCGCTGTATCAATTAACTCAAATGTTCTGCCCCCGTAGTAACCGTCGCTGATAAACAGGCTGCTATTGTGTGCGTGAGAGGAGCGGCTGAGTAGGCCAGCTAGGTGAGAGGAGCGGTTGAATAGAGCACCGAGAGTACCCACTAAGCCACTACGCAGGTGTACTTCCCCTGCATTGATAGTACATCGATGGTTCTAGAGAACAGTTGTACCCTCCACTTCCAACTGTAGCTCCTTGGCCCTGAGATTCAAGAGTTCAAAACTGGTGCACTATACAAGACTAGACTAGAAGTACAGTACATCGCACTACTAGTTGAGAAAAGTAGTACTAGTACTGCTACAGTACGAGTACGTACTCCTCCGTCACATAATGTACGGCGTTTTTTGACACTAGTTGGCGTGTACAAAAAATGGCAAAAACATACCCAAAATTTCCTTAATCCACGCCAAAAACTACTACCTAGTGCCAAAAATTTCTTATTAGTGCTATTATTTACAGTATAATGCAATCCCATAACGTTCCATAATGCTAGTACTAGTACTCCATGGTACCAAAAACTACTACCTAGTGCCAAAAATTTCTTACTAGTGCTATTATTTACTAGTGCTATTATTTGGAGTAGTAAATAATAGCCTCACCCCTTCGCTGAGGAATGATCTACAGTTGGAAGGGACGAGGCCCTGCGGTTACTATGCTCTTATCTCCTCCTCACCAGTTCCCATCCCCCCGAAGAGAAGGCAGTTCGTCGCTGCTCCCATGGATTCGCCAGGCGGTTCTCCTCCTCGTCGAGGCTGGGAGACCTTGGACGACGATTCTCTGGGAGAACTCGCACGCCGCTCCGACGTCCTCACCACCGCAAGACCTGGTGCTTCCTGCACCAACTTTTTCAAGACGCTGCTTAAACAGGCTTGGGAAAAGGCCATGCTTGTTGGTCTTCCATGCGTCCTCGAGGAGAAGGTTCTTCTATAGGACAATTCTTCGAATAGTCCACCGCTCCCTGGCCATGGTTGCACGTTGACTCCGCTAGAGTTGACGACATTGAGAGGTAGTCGGATTTTGTCCGACGAGCAGGTCAGTAATGGAGTTTGATCATGTAGTACTTAGTTTTTCCATTTCCATCCCGTAATTTCTCCGCTGCCCACCGTCTTATATATAGGTCTGGGTCGGTGCCAATGAAGATTGGCTTGCATACCTTCGGCCGGATACCACCATGATTTTGCACATAATCCATAACAGTGCGGCCGTTCCGGTAGACCCCTTCTCCACCATTGGGATCGGCCTTCCGGACTGGCTGGGCAAGAATACGTATGATGATGCCTACATGAGATTGAAGAAGATAGCTATTGCGGACCCGCCGACAAAGCGACACGGCTACGACGATTACTATCTCATCGCGGTGTTCGACATAAGGATTGCCATCAATGCAGGAGGCAGTAATGGCAGAGGCTGGCGCATGTTGGCGGCGGCAGATTTGTAGCCCTACACGTTCGAAGACGCCGTGCGCCATCTAGGCTGCATCTTCGCGGTGACAAGCCAGGGGACTTGTTTCATCTGGTTGACATCCTACAGTACGGGAGATTACAAACGGAGTGCACAAACCATCATTTGCATCCCTAATGGTACTCCATTATTTTGCAGGGACCAGTCATCCCCGATCAAAATAAGATCGTCGATCCTGGATGTGCATTTGCATCCGCGAGTCGGTCTAACCTGGAACCTTGTAGCTGACTTTGGCATATTGGGATCAACTATCTTAGAAGTCGTTACCCTTGGTACCACTAATGTGCAACATGGTCAGATAATCTACCACGATCGGACCATCACCATCTACCCAGGTATTCCATTTTTTAACCCTCTCGCCTTCTCTTTCATTGTTGTACTAGTAGTATACTTTGTAGTACTAGTAGGAGTATTTTTTACCTTGGAGGACGCGTATAGCTAGCTAGGCCCTTGAAGACTTGAACCCACTAGCTGCCACCATTTTTGTTTTTCCATGTCTTACTATCTCATCCATGTAGCCAAGAGTGACTATATATAATAAGCCGGTTATTTTACTTCCTCTATACCGGAGTAGTACTATTTGCTGCACAGTATTACTGACCGCCACATTTGAGCACAACATTATTATGCATGGACCTTGAGTATGTACGTCACCATGTGTCTAGATCTGGGATGCCGCGTGTACCAGATGAACGACGCCGAGTTCGACCCCCGTGATGCTACGTGGGTGCCGAGGAACACTCTTGGAGAGTACTCGCTTTTCATCTGGGACAGCTACCCCATTGTGAAGCAGATGCCACCTTCCGTGCACGACACGGAAGGCCTGCTGTTCATGAAGCATGGTTGTGTCTTCAGTGTGCACCGTCGGATGAACGACATGCTGGGACACGCTATCCCTGATTTATGTCGCTTCAGCTTGGATGAGTCTCCATCGTGTGGAACCGGACTAGAAAGCTGTGACAATGATTCCCGTTGCCCACCGCTATGGATCATGCCATCCATGAAGAACACCTGGGACTGGAACCTAGAGGATGACATGTAGCCCATCTATAACGTGTAAGTGGACTATGGTAATTGTGAATGGTAGCGCCATGAATATATGTAGACTAGTCGTGCACAAATTAATCACATGAGTTGGAGATGAACTTGTGTGGCATACTGGCATTTGTCCTTTAGAATTTATTACTAGTAAATGTGTTATGTGTACGTGCAACTTGTGTGGTTGTTGCACGGGCTCCAACACGCTCTTTGAGAAAAAAGGTTGCACAACTTTGGATATACGTGACGTGGCGGCATCATACAGTAGCATCATTCGCTATAGTTGTACTAGTACACTCCTACTAGGATGACAACTCCTATAAAACCTTACGCTTGGCTCTTTGCCTCTTCGGGAGGTTCAACAGTTTGTACTCGTGTGAACCTTGCACTTGGCTCTTCGCCTCTTCGGAAGGTCCAGCAATGATGATACTATAGTACAATATGCTTCTGGCAATCTGACACCAATTGAATTGTTGCACGTCCACCGCGAGGGTGAGGGCGAGGGAGAGGGAGAGGGAGAGGGCGCTGTAGTCAAAACCCTCTCCTCGTCCCGCGAACCACCGCGCGCGTGGGCGAGGGAGAGGCGTAGTAAGCAAGCTTCTCCTCGTTCGGCGAGTTGACGGGACACATCAAAGCAGTACTAGTACTAGTAGTAGTAGTCCATACTGCGTCCTTTCCGATTAATATGGCTTAATTTGAAACGAGAAAAAATACACTGGTGGTCAACGTATGTAACAGTATGCTCTTTACGGTCACTACATATAGTTTTGCGGCGATTATGCGATCACTATCTCATCGTAGAGCACCGTATTGCACCCCACTGACCGGCCACATAGTCAACGTGGCACTTTGTTGACTGGTTAAATTGTCACCTGGTTTCTGGGTCCCAACTGTCAGTTCGCAGAGCAAAGAAATCAGTTAAACAAAACTTTACGCAGGTGCGACACGAGTCCAACCCTTGCGCGCGAACCGCCCTGGCTTTGTATGTGAGTGCATGCACGTGTCCTCCCTCGGTCTTCCAACAAAGAGTGTACTACATGATGTACATCTACACTTCCAATGCATTTAGCCTTTAATCTAAATCGATATTGATTGACTAATGCACCAACTTGTGCTGTAGGTATAGGCTATATGTCTATCCTTAATTACAGCATGCAACGACCTTCATTTGATCTTCTTATCTCAATGGTCGCATGCAAACATAAGTCTGCTACTTTGGGGCGTTAATTATGCCCTGGTCAATGTGTCAATCTCTAAATGTACAGTCTTTCATGGACGTAGGGAGTAGGTTGAGCACTTGAGCGTGAGCGTGTGTGTAGCTCGTGTGCTGTGTGCCGCATAGGTGCGTGAGTGTTGCATGCGTCCATGTGTACGTGTGAGTGTTGCATGTTGCATGCATGCATGCATGCATGCATGCATGGGGCTTACTCCCTCCCATTGACATGTTCATATTTCAAGCTTCCTCTGTTCCCTCCATATGGTGATACTCCCTCTGTTCCCAGATAGTACGGAGTAAAAGCCTCCCTCTGTTCCTAAATACGGAGTATTTGTCTTTCTACAGATTTCAACAAGTGACTAGGTACGGAGCAAAATGAGTGAAGTGAGCGTAGATGCATAGGGATACTGTAGAAAGGAAGTCCTCGCAATCCATTTATTCCCCATCTCTGTCAGAGAGAACTATTCAACTAGTCTTCGCAGTGAAGTGACAATACACGCTGCAGCAGATGGGACACGTAATTAATAAGCTGAACCAACGTGTTGGTGTTACTAAATCAGCCTTACCCAGTACTGCCATCATGTTTGCCAGTAGAGCACTCTTCCACAAATACGCCTACGCACCTCTGTCCTCCATTAACTGACATATGAGCCCTGTTGTGGTAGACCCACATGTCATCGGTGTAACTATTTACACTCCGAAGGATGGTATATCTTGCTAGTAGTACTAGTAGAATTGAGATTGAATGCACTTTCTTCCCCGTCTTCCACTCTTCTTCCTCCTCTCTTCTTCTTCCTCCTCTCTTCTTCTTCCTCCTCTCTTCCCCATCGTCGGTCGCACACCATTTACCCCCGCTCAATGCTCGCCCGCCCGCGCCATCTTCCTTGGTAGCTCGCGCGTACCATATCCCCCCGCTCACTGCTCGGCCACACGAGGAGAAGGTTCTTCGCTTGCCCGCCCGAATCCACTTCCCCGCTGGATCGTAGGCACCGAAAACCCCAATGGCAGAACCGACTGACACGCACAACCGTGATTGGAATTCCCTCCCCGATGTTCTCTTGGAGCAGATCTGTAGTCGTATGGACCTACTCAGCACCGTCCGTCTGGCCGCATGCTCGGTGTCTTTGTACCGTCTACTCGTTTGCAACCGGCCGGCTCTTTTCAAGACACCCTGCTTGCTGATGCCCGATCCTTGCGGGTGGCCCAAACACCGACTTGACGATCCCACGGAGGTTTTCGTGGTGCCCCTCGACATGCTACCACTACCCGTCCACCTGTCCTTCATGCGCGGCCACTACTGGGCGGGCATGAAGGCCAACTGGATCGTCCTCATCCACCACACAGGTAGTCCATGGCGTCTCGTGGATATCTACACCCAGCGAGAGATCACCCTTCCATCATTGGATACCACCACCATCGAGCCTCGCGGTCCGCCGGACACTCCTGCCTACTACGCACGAGACGCGTCAAACTTTTGGCTCGGCCTCAGTTTGCAGAAAGTTGTAATCTGCGAAGTGGCCACACCATCAGAAGACTACATGGATTACAAGCTCATTGCCTTGTTCAACAATGGATTAGTCTATCTGGAATCCGGTCGCCATACATGGTTATGGATCATCATCAATCCTGTTGAGGAAACATTGCTGTCTGATGCTATAGTGCACGATGGCATCGTTTACGTGGTCGACGCACAGATTGGCTACCTATATTGGTGGAATCTATCGTCGTGTAATTGTTCTATCTCATCTCATCTTTACCTTATGAATACGACTGCCTGTTCATTTTTTACAAATTTAGAATGCATACCATGTCTATAACCACATCATTGCTATATGTTCCTCTCATTTCCTAGATTTTTATGACCACACATGTTATTGTTAGAGTTGATATGAGAACAATTGGCATCTAATGATTGTTAGAATACATATTATGAGCATAACATCATGATTGCTATATGTTACTCTCGTTTACAAGATTTTTATAACAACGCATGTTATTGCTTAGAGTTGATATGAGAACAGTAGTAGTAAGTGCTATGGTAGAATATGAGTAGGCACTGTCATAGCTGTTTTCCTCTCATTGTTACATGATGTTTGAACCATGACATATTGCTAGAATATGAAAGCCATTGGCTTATTTTTTAACTTGGGGTATGATTATGACCACGGCATTGCAATTCTCTGCCTATGATATGTGTCACTGTTATAATAATCTTAATTCCACACATACTCTGAACATGATTGTTTATTTTTGTCCTTTTGGTCTCCAATTTGAATTGTTGCAGCAGACGCAAATGCGCTGGCCTTCATGATTCTAGGACCTGGAATCATACCAGCCGATGGGTGGTGGTTTATCGCTCGTTCAGCTGACGGCGGTCATTTGATGCTCATTCGCACGTACCAAATTGACCAAACCATTACATCAAACCACATGCAGTACAATGCGTGGGGCGTTCGTGACATTGATGGCTATGACTGCTTCGTGTTCGAGAAAGATCCCAGCTCTGTTGGGCCAGGCGTACTCAACTGGAGGCGGGTTTACAGCCTCGACAACCTCTCCTTGTTTCTGGGGCTCAATTATCCGATCATCCAACCAATCATCGATCATATCACCGGCGATGATTACTGTGCTATGCAACTTCCATTCGCAAGGGGGGCTGTGTTTACACATCATACCATGGGTTTCATGAATCACCATATCCAGAGATTTGTCGACACAGCTTGTTGCCAGATAATCTTCAGTGTGTCAAAGGCATCAAGCTTCCATGTGATGGATGGCTTTTGTAAACCCGACATGCGGCGATGTGGTTCATGCCAACAGCAAATATGCACAACTTGATTCGTGCTGATATCTAGACTGAGCCATGTATTCTGCTGTTGTAGCACGACCCTCTTTTGTTGGATATTATGTACTGTTGTTAGTTTGAAGCACTCCTCTGGTTTGAAGGATAGATACCTTCCTGGGATCAAGTGCATCCTAACTCACCTGCGTAGGATGTACTGATAATGATGATGGAGATGCTGTGCAGAAGCCATATATATATATATATATATATATATGTGTGTGTGTGTGTGTGTGTGTGTGTGTGTGTGTGTGTGTGTGTGTGCATACTTGTTAGTTAAACCTATGTATAAATTGTCACACTAAATACGACTAGTAAGTAGTATAGTAGCAGTACTAGTATACATCGGTCAAATTATTCATCATGTCCACACATTGAATTGACGTGACAACACGCTGCGCGTGAGGTGACACAAGAATCCTGGTGGCGTGTTCAGGTATTCAGGACTTCAGATTTGGAGTACTACTTATCTGTCGAAATCTTTCATCATTCACTTAAAATAGTCAATTGATCATACATTGAGTACCATATAACTAGAATTAGCGATGCAAGTCAAAGAAGGATTGGCCCGTGCTGCCGGCTGGCATCAAGTTCGATCCCACGGATCAGGAGCTGATCGAGCACCTTGAGGCCAAAGTTAGTGCTGACAGCGCGAGATTTCAGTCTCTCATCGATTTGTTCATACCAACCATTGACAGCGAGCACGACATATGTTACATACAACCTGAGAAACTTCCAGGTAAGACACCAATCGGCCGTCTACTTGCACAAACATATTCCTTTGTTTATAGCTCTATTTTTCTTTTTAGACGTAGATCTGGTGAAGCAATTACAATTTGGCAGTTAATAAAAAGTGAAACAAGTGACTGCAACATGCCAAAGATGTTATGAATATGCCAACTAGGTACACTAAAACCTGTATTCCACAATACTGCAGGTATCACACTGAGTGGCCTAAGGAAGCATTTCTTCCAGCGCAATTCCAGGGCATTCAAAAGGGGCGCGTGGACGTGTCGCAAGATACAGTCGGAGTGCGGCATGCACGCGATGTGGCACAAGACTGGCAATACCTTGCCGGTGATGGTCAACAGCCGGCAGACGGGCAGCAAAAAAGGTTCTGGTGCTGCACACCAGCAAGAACTTCGACCAGCAAAGGACCAACTGGGTGATGCACCAGTACCACCTCGGGGACCTGGAGCAAGAGAAGGAGCGGGAGCTGGTCCTCTACAAGATTTTCTACCAAACGAACACTAGGGCCAGGAGTAAAAAGATTATAAGTTAGTTTGGTATTGGTAGTTGTACTACCTTGTAGTCCGCAAGTTGGTATTGTTGTTAACGATCTTTTGGTATGAACTTGCATTTGCTTCCAACCATCATGCCGAGGATCGACGTGGATATAAAGCTGAATCATTTGTTTCGAAACGAATTTCCAGGCACCTGATTTTTATTTGATGGGTAGCATAAGCACCCGCCGTTCGAATTCCCAGTTCTCCAATTTTTTCGAAACAAGTGGATGCACTTATTATCACGATAAAAAACAATATCCGCGCTGCATCCCAGTTATCAGTCTGTACTTGCAGAATTCTCTCGTTTATTGAGCACGTATATTGTTTTTTCAGGTCGAGCAGGTTTCAACTGGGCTGTAGATTGCCCAGGGTTGTTTTGTTTTTAATAGGCCCAGCCCATGACGACAACGGGGCACAAAGATCCAGCAGGTATCTACTGACCTCTGGCCCGCCAGCGTTAGTTATGTTTTGTCTTACAACATCCGCAGGCAGTTTTTTACTGAATCAAACACACAGCCCAGTTCTATTTTCCTCTTGAAACGCATGTCCTACTGTTTTCTAATCTCTACCTATAGTTTTACCAGTTCATATACACGTATCATTATATTGAAAACACATAAAATTCCCTTTTCATATTTACATCCTTATTTTTGTTGTTTTTTCCCACCCAGTGCTGATTTTTTTACCACTGGTTTTCCCTTAAACCAACTAAATTGTCCCACGTCTTATTTGCTTACAAAAACAAAATGATTTTTTGGCAAATCAATAAGTTCTTAAAAAAATGTTTAGCATTTCGGGATTACAACAGTTCGGACTCCACCAAAATATGCAAAATAAGGTTGGACTTTTTGACCGTGGTCCTGGGTAGAAAATGGGCTGTAATAAATTACTTAAAAATTAGCAAATGGGATGCAAATTATAAAAAATAGCAAATGGGCTTTATGTCGTCTGCCACAGATTTGGAGGCTGACTTGTGGGCCTACTAAGTTCATGCGTACACAAGGTTTCTCAAAAAAGAAACTAAGTCAACAATCGACTCTACCAGCGTCAGACCGTTAGATGTCAATCTAACGACAATCGTGCTTCTTTAGTCTCTGATCTTCCTGCCCCAGCCGCCCAAACCAGCGCCGTCAGAACCGCCTGCTCCCGCCTCCCGTGGCCGGCAGTGCTGATGGGAAGGCCTCACGGCACCATCATACTCGCATCCCTGGCCTGTCTATCCCTCTACTCACCCACACCTCCTGTTATTTTCCGGTGACGGCAGCCGAACCAGTCAACCCTCGTACTCTCCACCACGTGGGCAGCCACTGCCGTATCTTCCCCAGCTCCGTGTCGTTCCCTTCGTAGGCCTCACCATCGTCCACCACCCTGGTGCTCTCGGCGCGGCGTGGTCAACGATGTCCAACCAACGACCGTAGTGCTTCTTCAACCTCTGGTCTTCTTGCCCTAGCCGCCCAAAGCAGCGCCGGTCGTGCCGCATGCTCCTGCCTCCTGTGGCCGGCTGTGCTGTCGTGGAGGCCTCACTGTCCCCATACTACTCCCACCGCTGGCCAGGCCATCCCTCCACTCACCCACTCCCCCTGTTATTCTGCGGCAACGACAGCCTCACATTGCAGCCGAACCAATGAACACTCGTACTCCTCTCCGCGTGGGCATCCACTGCCGCGTCTTCCCCGACTCCGTGTCGTCCCCTTCCTAGGCCTCGTCGTCGTCCACCGCCGTGGTGCTCTCGGCGCGGCGTGGTCATTGTGGTCAACGACCGACTTCCATTGGAATAGTACTGTACGTGGAGAGGCTGATAGCTGGGTCCACGACAGCCGCGAGGAAGTGCCTCCTTATTACGCGGAAAATAATTATTCCTCCACCTGACAGCGGGGACCCACCGGACGAGCCACTAGTATTTTGCAAAAAAAATCGTTTCCCCCTGACTGCTGGGACCCACCGGATGGGCCACCGTATTTCACATAAAAAGCATTCCCCCCGCTGTCAGCTTGGACCCACCGGAACTGCCTCCTTATTACGCTAAAAAAAATGAATACTACCCCGGCTAGCTGGGACCCACCTTGCTGGGAGGCTGACTTGTGGGCCTACTAAGTTGATGGGGACGAAGGGCTTTGTCAACTTAGTCAATATGAATGATTCTAGCTCCAGTGACCGTACGATGTCCATCCAACGGCCGTAGTGCTTCTTCAACCTCTGGTCTTCTTGCTTCAGCCGCCCAAAGCAGCGCCGGTCGTGCCGCATGCTCCTGCCTCCCGTGGCCGGCTGTGCTGCCGCAGAGGCCTCACCGCCCCCTACTATTCCCACCGCTAGCCAGGCCCTGCGGCGACGGCAGCCTCACACCGCAGCCGAACCAGTGAACCCTCGTAGTCCTCTCTGTGCGGGCTTCCACTGCCGCGTCGTCCCCTTCCTAGGCCTCGCCGTCGTCCACCACCATGGTGCTCTCAGCGCGGCGTGGTCAACGTGGTCAAGGAACGACTTCCATCGGAAGAGTACTGTACGTGGAGAGGCTGACAGCTGGGTCCACGGCCACAGCCCAGTTTTTTTGTGATTTGCCAAGTAAGTTGCTTTGTCAGGCCTGTTGGGCTGCAAATCTTTCAAGACGAGGAGAGCTTTCATTCGGCTGGCCGAGAAAATGGCCCATCAGTAATGAGAAATGGGTTGTACATTTTTAAAACACATCAAACCAGCAATTAGTTTCAAATATCTTTTTTTTATTTCAAGATTACATTAATTTTTATGCGTGGAGAATTTGTTGGATTTTATATTGATATTCATTTATTTTTAAAATCAGTTTGAATGTGAGTCAAAATTTTGGGATTAAAAACAGTTTGGACCGCACCGAAATATGCAAATTTCGTATAATTTTGTAACCGTTGCCACAATATGGGCTGTAATGCTAACAAAAAGAATATGGGCTCCAAAAAAATCCTTAAGAATTAGCAAATGGGTTGTACATTATTAGAAATAATGGTAGATGGGATGTATGCTGTTTTCCATAGATTTTAGGCTTTCCTAAAAAAAGGTTGACGCACAAGCACTGACTGTTGGATGTCCATCCAACGGTCGTCGTGCTTCTTCAATTTCTGCTCTTCCTGCTCCAGCCGCTCAAACAAGCGCCAACGGGACTACCTGCTCCCTCCTCCTCACGGCCGGCTGTGCTGCTGCGCAGGCCTTACCGCCCGACCGTACTCCCATCGCTGGCCTAGCCATCCCTCTACTCACCCACACCTGATGTTATTCTCCGGCGACGACAGACGAACCAGTAAACCCTCGTACAGTCATACTCCCCTCCGCGTGGGAAACAACTGTCGAGTCTTCCCTGCCTCCGTGTCGGCCCCTTCCTAGGCCTCGCCGTCGTCCACCGTCCTGGTGCTCTCGGCGCGGCGTGGTCAACATGGTCAAGGAACGACTTCCATCGGATGTGGACTGTACGTGGAGAGGCTGACAGCTGGGTCCACGGCCGCAGCAAGGAAGTGCCTCCTTATTTCGTGGAGAATAATGATTCCTCCACCTGACAGTTGGGACCCACCGGACGGGCCACTGTATTTCATGAAAAAACATTTCCCCCTGACTGCTGGGACCCACCAGCTACATCTTCGCACGCAAGGAAGTGCGTCCGAAAAAAAAACGATTCGCCCCCTGACTGCTGGGACCCACCAGCTACATCTTCGCAGGCAAGGAAGTGCGTCCGGGCAAAAAAAACGATTCGCCCCCTGACTGCTGGGACCCACCAGCTACATTTTCGCAGGAAAGGAAGTGCCTGACAGTCAGGACCCACCTGGTCGAAGCGTACGTAGTGTTGTCATTCTGGTCGCGAACGTGTACGTACATATATACTAGTCGATGTAGAGGCACACACGTGTCGTACTAGAGGCACGCACGTAGCATGTACACGTACGCACATCGGCCAGGGTGCAAGAAAGAAAATACAGCCACGTATGTGTACATACAGGCGGACTCTCGAACGCCTACTCGCGCATACGTACGGCCAGGGCTCGTGTACATGGTTGGGTCAGAACGGAGAAACAGAGTCGTCGTGTTCATGGGGAGGCAATGGAATGCGTCGTGTTCATCAGGAGGGCCTGGATGGAACAGGCGATGGAAACGAGGCCTGGCGTACCGCAGAACGGAGGAAACGGGCTTGTGTTCGACCGGCCACGTTCGAAACGGGATCCTGTTCATCGGGAGGGGTCTGGCGTACCGCAAAACGGAGGAAGTGGACCTCCTACGGTCAAAACGGGGGTCCTGTTGATCGGGAGGGGTGTGGCGTACTGCAAAATGGAGGAAACAGACTTGTGTTGGAGCGCTACGGTCGAAACGGGGGTCCTGTTCATTGGGAGGGGTGTGGCGTACCGCAAAACGGGACTCCACGAGATACTGTTCATCTCCACCGTCGACCCCCTCCAGCCTCCATGAGCTACTGTACATCCACCGTCGACCTCCTCCAGCCTCCACTAGTGACTATTCATCCACGGGCTCCTGTTCATCCACCCTCCACCGCGCGCTACTCCACCGGCTACTGTTCAACCAGCCCTCTCCACGGGCTCCTGTTCAACCACCCCTCCACGGGCTACTGTTCATCCTGCCCTCCACCGTCTACTGTTCATCCTTCCCTCCACACCACGGGGTCCTGTTCATCCACCCCTCCACGGGCACCCCTCCACCGTCTACTGTTCATCCATCCCTCCACCACACCACGGGGTCCTGTTCATCCAGAGGCAACGCCACCGCTCACTGTTCATCCAACCCCCCCGCAACGCTCACTGTTCATCCCATCGACCGGCTTCAGTTAGAAGCAGTAGCGAAGGAATCGCTCGACCGGGTTCAGTTAACAACCATCGATCGATCGCTCGGGTTCAGTAACGCGTAGCCTGCAGTGCAATCGCTCGGGTTCGGTTAGAGCCCAACGCCTCGCTCGGGTTCAGTTAGAGGTAACGCCTCACACACACGCGCATACGTGTACGAGAGAGACATGCATCGCTCGGCCCACGACCTCCCACCGTAACCGGGAACTCCCCGAAATTTTCCTCGCCCTCGCTTCTAACACGGTTTTTTCCGTCATGGACGGCCCAAAGAATGTCATGCAGCTGCGTCTCCGGCTCGCCCAGGACGAAAAGCCCATTTTCTGTCATGATTTTTTGTCATAGAAGTAGGAGCCCACCACATCTATGATGATACCGGGTTTTGTTACAATTATCGTCATAGAAGTGTCATATGTATGACAGAAAAAAAAATTCGTTCGACCCAAAATGTCACGGATGTGTCTTTTTTTTGTAGTGTTAGTTAGCTTTACACCTCCACACATCCAACTTGTAGCAACACTGATTGACCTTGCTACATTGTCCTTGTGATTTGTTGTCCTGGCAGCGTTTATGTAATCGGTTTTGCAGCATGCCGGTCCAACTTACCAATAGAAAAATAATAGAGGCGACTGGTGTTCCATTGGCGTGCTTCTGGACGTAGCAAGTGATTAACCTTCCAACGTTGTCTTATGCTTTGTGCGGCAGCAGCGGGCCTAAAACTGTTGTGTGTGTCATTTGCAGCAACAATGCTCGATCGAAAGTTGCATGTAGATTAACCTGCTATTGTTTTCTTTCAGAATAGTAAAACTTGATAGCAACAAAAACACCGAGAAATCAAAACATTCCCTTGCACATTGAAAAGGTTAGGAGGCCGCACAAAAATCAAAGCTAAAGGTAGGTCATTTGCTTCATTTTTCATTTTTGAGTAGTTTGCTATCGAGACCCGATTGATCCCCTAGAAAGAAGGCAACAACATGTCACTTGTTGCACACATCTCAGGGGTTGTTTTGTTAGCGTGCATTAAGACTCAGCCGTCACTCACCAGCTATATATACCACTTCAACCAAGTATCTTATATCTTTTGTTAGTTAGACTCAGCCATATCACACTCCATGGGACATGCAAACACATCACGAGACAACAATCCAGCCATACTTCCCACATTTCTGTTTAGAGCCAACATTAATTTTTTTGTCAGGCTCTATTCCCACAATTTCATATAATTAGAGCCAACCTTAATTCCTTCACTCCCGCAACTTTTCCTTCGTTCGGCTTGATGATTACTCGACAACTCTTCGGCGTTATAAACTGGTGGATTTTTGTGGATTGAAGTGAGGTGGGATAAATATTCAAACAAACCCTCTATATATAAAAAATGTCCGTGCTTTTAAAATTTTAAAAAAGGGTCATATTTTGATATTTGTAAATAAATTAAAAAATGTTTTGGATTTTTAGAAAATGTTCATGTTTCTGAAAGTTAGTTCGGAATGGTTTTGTTCTGATTTTTCACAACTTTTAAAACATGTTCAGAATTTCAGAAAATGTTCCTCTTTTCAGAAAATTGTTCACAAATTGAAAAAATGTTCATGTTTTCATTTTCAGGAATTTCAAATAATGTCCCTATTTCCAAATTTGTTTGAAAATGTTTTAAAAAACTTGTTTTCAAATTTTGTTGTAGTTTTTTTCAAAAATTGGAATTTTTTGTTCAAAATTTTCACAACTTTTTAGAGTTTTTGTGGAATTTCACAAAAAATCCGTTACCACAAATTGTTCAATTTTTTTAGAAAATGTTCATGTTCTCCTTTCTTCGCAGGAGTTTCATTTTTTTGTGTTTCTAGTTTTTCTTGGGAGTTTAAAAAATGTTTGCGTTTTCACATTTTCTTTTGGAATTTAAAAAATGTTCCTATTTGAAAAACGTGTTCATGATTTTCAAAAAATGTTTCATTTGTTTAAAAATATGTTTACAAATTTGTAAAGTGTTTTCCTTTCACAAAACATTATGGTATTATTTTTAAAAACAATTGCGTTCGAAATTTTTAAAATGTTTGTATCTGTAGTGGAGATTGGTTCTTAATGCTTTGCACTATCTTACAATCAGTAAAGCTTGGTAGGTAAGCTGGTTGTAGCATGACGTTGTAGTATGACATCCAGCGTTCGATCCCCCCTCAGGGCATCTTTTTTGAAGCTGCAGTTTGTCATTACAGCCTATCAATATCTTCATGGGTCGGCCAAATTGTTCGAGAAAATCACGACGTACGTAAAAATTAACCCAGCGTCCCATGATGGGCGAGAAAAATAACCAGCGATCTATTATGGATGAAAATTAGCTTGGTCCCACCGTAAACGAAAAAAGTGGAGAAACCGTCCTCCCTTTAATATCAGGTAAAGAAGTGCCACGGGGGGCCCACAAGCCTGGAGGGCCCCCCCCGGACGTGCCCCCTGAGCTTGTGGACCTCGCGGCTCTTCTGGCCTCCTCCCGAAGATTACAGCGTGTCTTGTGGTCCAAGAAAAACCGTCAAAAAGTTTTGCTCCATTTGGTCTCCGTTTGGTATTGATCTTATGTGAAGACAAAAACAAGAAAAAAAACGGCAACTGGCGCTGGGCACTAGGTCAATGAGTTAGCCCCAAAAATGATATAAAATGCAATAATAATGCATATAGAATATCCAAGATGGATAATATAATAGCATGGAACAATCAAAAGTTATAGATACGTTGGAGATGTATCAAGCATCCCCGAGCTTAATTCATGCTCGTCCTCGAGTAGGTAAGTGATAAAAACAGAATTTTGAATGTGGGATGCTACCTAACATGTTTATCATGTAATCTTTCTTTATGTGGCATGAATATTCAGATCCGTAAGATTCAAAACAAAAGTTTAATATTTACTTAAAAATAATAATAATTCAATCATACTAAAAAGCAATTATGTCTTTTCAAAATATCATGGCTAAGAAAGTTATCCCTACAAAATCATATAGTGTCATGCTCCATCCTCTTAACACAAAGTATTTATCATGCACAACCCCGGTGTCAGCGAAGCAATTGGTTCATACTTTTTAACGCGCTTTAGCTTTTTCAACTCTCATGCAATACATGAGCGTAAGCCATGGATATAGCACTATGGGTGCAATAGAATATGATGTTGGAGGTTGTGTGGAGAAGACAAAAAAGAGGAAAGTCTCACATTGATGAGGCTAATCAACGGGCTATGGAGATGCCCATTAATTGATATAAATGCAAGGAGTAGGGATTGCCATGCAACGGATGCACTAGAGCTATAAGTATATGGAACTCAAAAGAAAACTAAGTGGGTGTGCATCCAACTTGCTTGCTCATGAAGACCTCGGGCATTTGAGGAAGCCCATCATTGGAATATACAAGCCAAGTTCTATAATGAAATATTCCCACTAGTAATATATGAAAGTGTCAAAATAGGAGACTCTCTATCATGAAGAACATGGTGTTACTTTGAAGCACAAGTGTGGAAAAGGATAGTAACATTATCCCTTCTCTCTTTTTCTCTCATTTTTTTCATTTTTTCTTGAGCTCATTTGGCCTCTTTTTTTCTCTTCTTTTATTCCTCACATGGAACAATACTCGAATGAATATGAGCATCACACTTTTATTTACTTATAACTCAAAGGAAAATTTCAACTCAAAAAATATGAGTCTATATGAATGCCTCCGGCGGTGTACCGGGATGTGCAATGGTCTACCGTGACATGTATAAAAAATATGAACGATGGCGGAGCCACAAATACTATGACAACTATATGATCATGCAAAGCAATATGACAATGATGATATGTGTCATAATAAAACTGAATGGTGGAAGCTGCATGCTAATATATCTCGGAATGGCTATGGAAATGCCATAATATGTAGGTATGGTGGCTGTTTTGAGGAAGATATAAGGAGGCTTATGTGTGATAGAGCATATCATATCACGGGGTTTGGATGCACCAGCAAAGTTTGCACCACAACTCGAGGTGACAAGGGGCAATGCATGGTACCAAAGAGGCTAGCAAATTGTGGAAAGGTAAGAGTGCGTATAATCCATGGACTCACATTAGTCATAAAGAACTCACATAATTATTGCAAAAGTTTATTATCCCTTGAAGCAAAGTACTACTACACATGCTCCTAGGGGGAAGTTTGGTAGGAGTTAACCATCACGTGTCCCCGACCTCCATGCAAAGGAACACAAGCAATAATAAATCATGCTCCAATTTCATAGCATAACGAGAGATCATACATGCATGCTTCGGGAATCACAAACCTTAACACAAGTATTTTTACTAAAAAATAATTACTCACTAGCATGACTCTAACTATCACCATCTTTATAGCTCAAAACAATTGCAAGGAATCAAACTTCTCATATATTCAATGATCTTCATGAAAGTTTTTATTATATCCCTCTTGAATACCCATCATATTAGGACTAAATTCATAACCCAAGCAAATTTCCTTATTATTCATAGGACTCTCAAAATAATATAAGTGAAGCATGAGAGTTCATCAATTTCAAATATAGCCAGCACGGTGCTCTAAAAGATATAAGTGAAGCATTAGAGCAACTACCTAGCTCAAAAGATATAAGTGAAGCTCAAGGAGTATTCTAATAAATTTACGATTAATGCGTGTCCCTATCAAAAAGGTTTGTCCAGCAAGGATAATTGTGGCAAACTAAAAATCTAATAAAGCAAAGACTCATATAATACATGACGCTCCAAGCAAAACACATATCATGTAGTGAATAAAAATATAGCCTCAAGTAATTGACCGATGCATTATAGACAAAAGACGGGATGCCATCCAGGGCATCCCCAAGCTTAGATGCTTGGTTGTCCTTCAATATTACCTTGGGGTGCCATGGGCATCCCCAAGCTTAGGCTCTTGTCACTCCTTATTCCTTAGCCCATCGAAACTTTAGTCAAAACTTGAAAACTTCACAACACAAAACTCATCAGATCCGTTAGTATAATAAAGCAAATCACCACTTTTAGGTACTATTGTGAACTCATTCCAATTTTATATTTGCATTATATCTAATGTGTTCTAACTTCACCATGGTTCATTCCCCCTGACACAACCCATAGATTTATCAAAACAAGAGAACAACACAATGAAAACAAAATCTGTCAAAAACAGAACAGTCTGTAGTAATCTGGACTTCAACCAAACTTCTGTAACTCCAAAAATTCTGAAAACTTAGGAAAACATGGGAAATTTGTATATCAATCTTGTGTAATAAATCAGAATTTTATCATGCTCCAGCAAATTTTAACAATTCTACTATTGGACGCAAAAGTTTCCGTTTTTTCACAGAATCAAATCAACAATCTTCCAAATCATCCGAAAGGTCTTACTTGGCACAAACACTAATTCAAAACACAAGAAAACCATCATAACAAAAGTATAATGGTATATTTATTGGAAAACAGAAAATAAAATATTGGCTTGTCTCCCAATAAGCAATTTTCTTTATAGCCTTTAAGCTAGGCTTTGAGATTTCGATGATGCTCACATGAAAGATAATAATTGAAACACAAAGAGAGCATCATAAAACATGTGACAAATAAATTTAAGTCTAACATGCTTCCTGTGCATAGGCATTTTATCAGCATACAAATTATCAGGGCAAGCAAAAACTAGCATATGCAAGGGATAAGAATAAAACATTGACAATCTCAACATAATGAGAGGTAATTTAGTAACATTAAAATTTCAACCACCATATTCCCCTCTCTCATAATATTTACATGTGGGATCATATTCAAATTCAATAATATAGCTATCACATAACGTATTCTCTACATGATCCACATGCATGCAAAGTTGACACTCTTCCAAAATAGTGGGATTATCATCAAATAAAGTCATGACCTCTCCAAGCCCACTTTTATCAAAAGTTTCATAAGATTGATCATTCTCCAAAGTAGTGGGATCATTATTACCTAAAAATGGAACTCTTTGATACGTCTCCAAGGTATCTATAATTTTTGATTGTTCCATGCTTCATTATCAATCTTGGATGTTTTATAATCTTTTTATATCATTTTTTGGTACTAGCCTATTGACATAGTGCCAAGTGCCAGTTACTGTTTTCTTCATATTTTTTACATCACAGGAAATCAATACCAAACGGAGTCCAAATGCAACGAAACTTCACGAAGATTTTTTGTGGACCAGAACACACCTAATGGGACAAGGCTGCATCTTGGGGGTGCTTCGAGGGGAGCACAACCCACTAGGGCGCGCCAGGAGGGCCAGGCGCGCCCAGGTGGGTTGTGCCCACCTCGGGTGCCCCCGGACCGCCTCTTTGCTCTATAAATACCCCAATATTCTAGAAACCCTAGGAGATTTGACGAAAATCAATTACAACTGCCGCAGAGTCCAGAACCACCAGACCCAATCTAAACACCATCACGGAGGGGTTCACAACTTCCATTGGTGCCTCTCCGATGATGCGCGAGTAGTTCTTTGTAGACCTTCGGGTCCGTAGTTAGTAGCTACGTGGCTTCCTCTCTATCGCTGAATTCTCAATACAATGGTCTCTTCGAGATCCATATGATGTAACTCTTTTTGCGGTGTGCTTGTTGGAATCGGATGAACTTTGAGTTTATGATCAGATCTATCTTTTTATATCCATGAAAGCTATTTGAGTTTCTTTGATCTCTTTTATGCATGATTGCTTATAAGCTCCGAGGAGTCAGATATTACAAACATGGGTCACATGAGCCAACATACAGAGCATACATGCAACAAATGCATAACATGTCTGTGTAGCGACCCGACCTCAAACAGTCAAGTCTCTGTGCTTCAGTGTCATCCCTGGATCGGTAATGCTGACACACACAGTGCTCGAAGGATTTATAACAGAGTAGCAATCACACACTTATTACATCGAATGTCTCAAAAGAGAACTTATTACAATAAATATGGCATAAGGCCATCTAATACGATAACAACAGAAGGTTTGGAAGATAAAGTGAGTCCATCAACTTCAACGGCATAGCTGAGCTGCATGGCAAGGACCTAACGAACCTTACTCCTCGTGTGAAAAGTCTGCAACATAATACGTTGCAGTCTGAAAACGGGCCAGCACATGGAATATGCTGGCAATATAACACATGAGTGCAAGAACAGAATAATGCTATCACTACATGCATATTTGGCTGGTGGAAAGCTCTACGGTTATAGTTTTTGTGAAAAGCCAATTTTTTTCCCTACAATAAAGGAATAGATTTTAATTTAACTATCATGGTGGTTGAAACTACATTGAGAAGGTTCCTCCAACTCAATCCCAATTAAAGTGATTAACAACCCAACAAGATTAATTAAAAGTGATGAGATACTTAAGATACTCCAAGTACTAGATACTCAAGATCGTCCATAACCGGGGACACGACTAACTATGATTAGTTTGTACACTCTGCAGAGGTTTGCACACTTTTCCCCACAAGACTCGATCGCCTTCGTTGGATTTCTCGCACTACATGGTGTTTGAGAAACGGATGACCAAGACACAGTCTTTTAGAAACATTAATTCTCTACTCCGGACAGACCATACCAAACCTACATCCCACTACACTACTAGAAAAACGGCTATAGGTAATATCACTGTTAGTGGCGCACCAGAGATGTGGTGCGCCACTACTATATAGCAGTGGCGCACCACAAACAGGTGCTCCACTAATAGTGACATTATTAGTGGCGCACCAGGTGTGGGGTGCGCCACTACTATTTTTTTGAACAGTAACCAGCCATGCCCAGGCTTACCAGTGGCGCACCAGGACAAGGTGCGCCACTACTATTTTTGATAGTAGTGGCGCACCTTGCCCTGGTGCGCCACTACTATTTTTTTGAACAGTAGCCAACCATGCCCAGGATTACCAGTGGCGCACCAGGCCATGGTGCGCCACTACTATTTTTGATAGTAGTGGCGCACGTTGCCCTGGTGCGCCACTGGTAAGGCTGGGCGTGGTGGTCCAAAAAAAAACATAGCAGTGGCGCACCCCTTCACTGGTGCGCCACTAGTATTCCTGGCTACTAGTGGCGCACCAGTGAAGGGGTGCGCCACTGGTAACCTGGGAGCAGTAGCTATAATTAGGCAGCCACACCTACCACACACTCACTTTCCCCCCTCCACCAAAACAGATTTGGTCTTCTTGCTCCTCCTCCTCACCTCATTTGCACCATAGATTCACCCAAATTAAGTGGTTAAATTTCCTTTTTTTGATAGGTAAGTAAGGGGAAAGCTTTCTTTATGTTCTAGATCTACTTTTCTCTCCGTCTCCAACAACGTACACACTTTTTATGGCCTAGAGATCTACGTATGTTTGTGGTGTTGCATATGTTTGTGTTTGCAGGTACCGGTATTTGAAATGCGATAGTTGCCAATATTTTGCCGGAATGTTGATTCATTTCCGTTTCGGCAAGAATTTGGCACTATATGCATTCTTTTTGGTCCTATTTTTAGGCAAAGTCATGCCAAATTTTTTTTGTTCTAAAATATCATTTTGCTCTACCCCGCAGGCGACCATGGTCCGCACGATGACCGAAGGCATCGTAAATAGGTTTTTGAGCTCCGCGAAGGCCGAGATGCTTCAAAAGAACGAGACGGAGATAAGATGTCCATGTCGAAGATGCAAGCTGAAGAGCCTTATTGCGGACCCGGATTCCGGGCAGGTGCGGGACCACTTGCTCTTGCGTGGTTTCATGGATGGCTATCGGTGGCAAGGTGATGAAGATGACTATGAAGTCATCCATGGGGGCCGGGCAAGCAGAAAAAAGGAAGGGCAGCAAGACAATAGCGGCGAGGGCGGGCGAGAAGACGAAGAATCTCCAGGACATGATCACGAAGTAGATGCAGGACACGGTCATCATGTAGAAGATGCCGGACATGATGATGAGGAAGATCAAGACGAAGGGCATGATCATGAAGATGAAGATGCCGGAGCAGACGACGATGGACCATCGATGGGCTGGGTGCATGACCCTCATATTCAAGAGCTGCTTCGCAAGCAGACGGGTAACGCAAGAGCTGCCGCCCGAGAGAAAGCCAAGCTGGATCAACTGGAGACAGACGCGGTTACTCCATTGTATGAAGGATGCAGGCCCGAGGATACCCGCCTGAAAGTAATGCTCATGGCTCTGGAGATGAAGGTAAAACACAAAATGACGGACGCATGCTTCGACGAGAACATGTCATTCTGGCACGAACGTCTTCCGAAGGGGAACAAGTGCCCGACCAGTTGGAGGAGGCGAAGAAAATCGTGTGTCCTCTGGATTTACCGCACGTGAAATACCATGTCTGCATGAACAATTGCATCATTTATCGGAGCGAGCACGCGGAGTCTACCATATGTCCGGTGTGCGGCGTCACTCGATACAAGAAGAGGAAGAAAGCTCCTCGAAAAGTGGTGTGGTACTTTCCGATCACTCCTCGTCTGCAGCGGTATTTCGCGGATCCTAAGGTAGCAAAGCTCCTGCGTTGGCACGCGGATAGGGAGGAGAAGAAGCGAGAAGATGACGCAAATGATCCGGAGATAGATAAAAAAGACAAGATGCTGAGTCACCCTAAGGATGCGAGCCAGTGGCAAGCGTTGAATTTTGAATACCCAGAATTTGGGAAGGATCCAAGGAACATCATGCTCGGCGCGAGCACCGATGGAGTCAATCCGTTTGGCAGCCAGAGAAGCACACATAGCACCTGGCCTGTGTTTGTGTGGATGTACAACCTTCCCCCCTGGTTGTGCATGAAGAGGAAGTACATTCACATGAGTATGCTAATTGAAGGGCCGAAACAACCAGGGAACGACATCAATCTGTATCTGGGGCTGCTGAAGGAGGAGCTAGACACGCTGTGGAAAACGCCAGCCAATACGTGGGACGCCGCAGAGAAAGAATATTTCCCTATGAGAGCCGCACTGCTCACGACGGTGCACGACTATCTCGGTTACGGATATCTCGCGGGGCAGGTAGTCCATGGATTTTCTGGATGCGTACGGTGCATGGATGACACAACGTATCGCCAGCTAGATAGAGATCCCGGGTCTTCGAAAACCGTGTTCATGGGACATCGAAGGTGGCTTCGCGACGATGACGCATGGAGAAAACGCAAGGATCTGTTCGATGGTGAAACCGAACCCCGAAGACCCCCACGTACGAGGAGCGGCGAGGAAATAGACGAGCTGTTGAAAAATTGGAAAGAGTGCCCACCGCCGGGAAAGAAGCGAAAGGCGCCAGAGCCGCTGCTGAAGGTATGGAAAACGAGGTCTGTTTTCTGGGACTTGCCGTACTGGAAGATCCTCCGTGTGCCTCACAGCCTTGATGTCATGCATATCACGAAGAACGTGTGCGAGAGTCTGCTTGGTACCCTGCTCAACATGCCAGAGAGGACCAAAGATGGGCCGAAAGCAAGGGCAGACTTGCAAAAAATGGGCATCAGGGAGGAGCTCTGGCGCCCTAATGATGATGATGATGATGATGATGATGATGAGGCGAAGGACACGGAAAGTCATCGCAAAGGCAAAAAGGCCAAGAAGATCGAATATGACTACCCTCCCGCGTGCTTCACTCTAAGTCAGAAGGAGATCGAGCAGTTTTTCACCTGCCTCGTAGGAGTAAAACTTCCTTACGGTTACGCGGGGAAGATAAGCAGATACCTAGACTCAGCGAAGCAGAAGTTCAGCGGGATGAAGTCTCACGACTGTCACGTGCTGATGACGCAGATACTTCCAGTTGCAATCCGTGGGATCATGGACGCGCACGTCCGTGACACGCTATTTGGCCTATGCAACTTTTTCGACGTCATCTCTCGGAAGTCGGTTGGCGTGAGGCAACTCAGAAGGCTACAGGAAGAGATCGTGGTGATACTATGCGAGCTTGAGATGTACTTCCCGCCCGCATTCTTCGACGTTATGGTGCATCTGCTGGTCCATATAGTGGAGGATATCATCCAACTCGGGCCGACGTTCCTGCACAGCATGATGCCGTTCGAAAGGATGAATGGTGTCATCAAAGGATACGTTCGCAACATGTCACGTCCAGAGGGAAGCATAGCCAGGGGCTTTCTGACCGAAGAGTGCATCTCGTACTGCACGAATTATCTAGGCATCGAGAACCCCGTTGGTCTGCCCGTCAACAGGCACCTCGGCAGGCTCGCTGGATGGGGTCACCGCGAGGGTCGCCGCGAAATGCATGTCGACTTCATGGGTCGACTCGCCGACTTTGAAAGAGCAAACCTAGTCGCGCTACAACACATAGACGTGGTCGATCCTTGGGTGGTAGAGCACAAAATCTTTATTGAGAAGACGTACAATGACCGAGGCCAACAGAGGACGGAGGGAGCTATAATCAAAGAGCACAACTCATGTTTCACGCGTTGGTTCAAGGAGAAGCTTCTGTCGTACCCTTTACATGAGGATTCTTCCGCGGAAGAAAAACTCATATTCGCCTTGTCACAGGGCGCCGAGCACAACCTGATGACCTATGAGGCGTACGATATCAACGGCTACACATTCTACACCGAGGAAAAGGACATGAAGAGCGATTAACAGAACTCCGGGGTAACGATGGAATCCTACACCGGTAACGACAAGGACAGATACTACGGAAGGATCGAGGAGATCTGGGAGCTGAGCTACGCTGGAGAGAAGGTCCCGATGTTCCGTGTCAGATGGGCCAAGAGCGTCCTAAAAGAAGACCGGTATTTCACCACCATGGTTATACCCGAAGCCAAATCCAAGACCGCGGGCGCAAACGTCACCGCGAAAAATGAGCCATGGGTACTGGCTTCCAAAGTGGACCAATGCTTCTTCATTACCGACCCGCCAAAGCCCAGTCGTGTTGTCGTGAGGAGAGGCAAAAGGAACATCATCGGAATGGATGGAGTCGCCAATGAGCAAGACTTTGACAAGTACGGCGACCCGAAGATGGAAGATGAC
This sequence comes from Aegilops umbellulata, assembly GCA_032464435.1. Classification (NCBI taxonomy): domain Eukaryota; kingdom Viridiplantae; phylum Streptophyta; class Magnoliopsida; order Poales; family Poaceae; genus Aegilops; species Aegilops umbellulata. The sequence continues at coordinate 298,380,028 of CP136060.1, forward strand.
GACGACGATGAAGTACCATACACCACAAGAAGAAGCAGGACCACCCTACCTAAAGGACGTCCGTTCAAGAGAAGATCAATTCAAGGGGTTCCGGGGCTAAATTATTCAACCGCGAGGAAGAAGGGCAAGAAGATTGTGAAAAGATAGCTAAGATTGAATCACGACGTGTCGGCCGCGTGTGTGTGTGTGTCAGTGGCAAGCTCAATTATTACATGCAACTAAATTATTACATGTATCACTTGATTTCAACCATTATTAAAGATCTTTTAAACATTATATTACTTTACATGCAAACTCAATCTTAATTTGACGACTGTTATTTCATGTCAATCTTTGATGACTGTTATTTCATCTCACTTGATTTCAACCATGCCATAGCATTGTAAATGACTCTATATTGTGATTGAGTAAAGGAGATGCATTGCAAAAAAATTATACGCCCTATTTTTAGGAATGGAGGGAGTATTAAAATTGCCATGTGTTTATTTTAAAGTGTTTGGATGTTTATCATAAGGTTAAAATAAAATTTTAAAAAATATGCAAAAAGTGGGGTTGCCAGGATTCGAACCTGGGTGGTTCTGTCCATAACCAACGCGCCAACCACTAGGCCATGTGTGTGGTTCTGTCCATAACCACACACACAATTCTTATGACTTTGATATTGAGCTGTTTATGGCGCACGACGTAAAAGTGCGCCATTGATATCGATCTGTTATGGCGCATGTCCCCTGGTGTGCCATTGCTAGCTGGCCCTCCCCCTGCTTTCTCTTCTCCCCGCGCCTCCCTCTCCTCCCACTCCCGCACTTTGGACGAGAGCACCCAAATCCCCCCTCCTCGCCGCCCGCCCCCACCGCCGCCGCACTCCGCCCTCTCCCCCACCGCCGCCGCACTCCGCCCTCGCCCTCTCTCCTTCCCCGCGTGCTGCCGGCCTGGACCGCGGCCCCCGACCTCCTCCGACGCCCTCCTCGCGACCTCATCCGGCCGCTTCTTCCCATCTGGACGCCCTCCTCCGACGACCTCCTCCGACGCCCTCTTCCGACGACCTCCTCCGACGCCCTCCTCCGACGACCTCCTCCGACGCCCTCCTCCGACGACCTCCTCCGACGCCCTCCTCCGACGACCTCCTCCGACGCCCTCCTCGTGAGTTCCCTTCCTCTCCCTCTCTCTTTCTCTAATCTAACTTCTCTCTGCTGCCAGCTCTCTGTCGAATTCTAGGGTTCCTGTTCTAGGGTTCATACCTTTTGATGATGCTCTGGTTCAATTGGGTACTAGCTTAGGGTTCCTAGGGTGTTAATCTAGCTTCTACTTCATTCTAGGGTTCAATTTAATTACTTGTTCGAGCTAATCATCTCTGTCTCAAAATTTGTCTGAACCTAAAGTTCAGTTTCGTCAGACATAAAGTGTTAAGTGGTTACTGTCAGTTGTTCTAGTATTCTAGTGTTCTAATGGCTTGGGTTGAATATCTACCAGTTGTTTTTTACCTAATTATCAATTGATGCACAAAATAAAAATGGGACCATGACTCAGGACTGCTTAAAGGTTAACATGACATTTTGAACACCCAGGAAAATGAGGGCATGGACATTCTTAGGTTGAGAACGCAGAGTACCACTTCGTCATTTGCATCTCGTCGCTTTGGTCTCTGGTTCAGGGAGGTCTCTTCGCATCCATTTCCCACAGTCAGTTCAGACTTCCAGTCTGGGATTGTAGTAATTGAGGTTTCTGCACCACTGGATCATCATCAGCTTATGGTAGAAACCAAATGACAACGCAGACAATGTGCGCTTATAGTTTGGCCATCAGCACAAGGTTGCGCATTAACTGAAACATACTGAAATAGCACGAGATTGCCTTGCCTGCGGCTGCAGCGGTCTAGTTAGCTTGCTCTGCTTTGTTCTAGCATGTCCAACTTGGTGCCATCTGGCTACCCTGTTTCTCTTCGCCTCCATTTTCTGCTTTCAGTTCAGACTTCCAGAGCTGGGTAGTAACTGAGGTTTCTGCAGCACTGCTTCACCATCAGCTTATGGTGGAAGTTGAAACTGACAATGACAACGCATGCAATGTGCACTCGTAGTTTGGCTTTCAGGCTATCAGCATGACATTGCACATAGAGTGAAACAAAAAAGAGCATGACCCAAGTTATTAGTGAGTTTAGAACATAGACATATTAAAGCTTGCAGCTCACTACATGTTCGTATAAAAAATCCTGGAAAGAACCAAAAGGCACAACGCCGTGCTAAGTGTTCACTTGCCGGGCTGATTGTCAGAACTTGATGCAAAACCTCATCTCCATTTCCCAGCCAGTGCAAATGTAATCTTTGACCTATCATGAATTGCCTACAATCTTATGTAATACTTTTTCTCTCTTGGATATTTCCATGTTGGTTATGAGTGTCCTGATCAATTGGTCCTGATTGAGATTAATACTCTTATAAACATTTGTATTGATGCCAAATTGTTGTCGTGTTTCCCCTTTTCTCTTAGGAACCGGAGGCGTATAGATAGGAACAAGTAAAATAAAAGCAGGTCATCATGCGCCGATGGTTTTGTTGCAGTCAGTTTCATGCTTCATATCGTGAACATGAACATGAATTTCCTTCAAGCCCAGATGAGAACAGCAAAGAGCCAATATTTACTACGTACATACCTCTGAAAGCAGAGTACCCTAACAATAAGTATTATCTTGGTAGAATTTCCTACTGATTGTCAACTTAGTGAACTATACACATCTTGATAGTCATATTTTACGAGAAGAATTGCTACTGTTTTATCAAAATTCTAGTCAAACCAGTGAGCTATTAGAAGGAAATATACACTGCAATACTACTGGTAGGTTTATACTACTGTTGTATTTTCTTTAAATGCAGTTATGCTGTTGGTCCTGTTACACTCTTGTAGGTATATAAGCACTAGTTATATGGCTACTGCCATGTTCCTATACAGGTTCTTATACTACTTTACTTAAATTATTATCATGGTTCTGAAAGTACACTTGTTCAGAATAGCACCAAGTCCTAGGGCAAACTGAATTCCGCTTCAGTATTGGACAATAGACTTGCTGCTCTGTTATTATACAGATTCAAACATAGTTTCTGTTCACCAAAAGAGTGATGGGCTTGCTGCTCTGTTGTGCCTATATGTAGGCCTTTTTTGTCCATATGAAAGCAGAGGACCATATGGTCTGTGGCCTTTTCATCCATATGAAAGTAGAGGCACATTGTGGTGCTAGTTTGCTGGGTTTTGTCTCCGACCATCGTGTCGTGATGATTTTGCAGGTACCCCGAGAGGCCCTTGAGTTTGCCGGAATGTCGATTAACTTCCGTTCCGGCAAGTTCGGGTACTCCATATGTCCTATTTTCAGCAAAGGTCATGCTGAAATTTTCCGTGAATTTTAGCATGACTTTGCTAAAAATAGGACATATGGGGTACTTGCGACTAATGCATGGGCCGGGGTATCTTAGTACTTAATTAAGTAGGATCAAGAATTAAGTAGGACTAGTTCTGAATAGCTTCTATCAACGGCACTCTAAATGATAAAACCGTAGCTTTTAGGATGCCTCGGTGTCGACAAACCCTAAGTGATGAGACCATGATAATTCCTCACAAACCCTAAATGATGAGATCTTGTTCCTTGACAATAACCAACTTTTTGACCAAACTTTTTTCCTATTTAGAGCGAACATGGCCGACAACGATGAGGCCGGCGGTTCGGGCGGCAAGCCATTCTGGGAGCTGTCCCAGGAGATGGAGGAATACCCTCACCGCTATGAGGACGCCGCGGAAGACACCGATCCCGACTACACAACCCCTAGTGGCGTCGGGGATGACACCACTGATGGTGCCGCCGGGGATGCCACCACTGATGATGGCAGCGAACGCACAGATGGCAGCCAACCGAAGAGGCAACGGAAGGACCGGCGCCCGAACGTGCTCGGCACCGTCAAGGAGGAATTTACTGAAGTGTCCTCCAGTGGGCATCCAACGGCGCCCAAAGAATTAGTCAGTGGGTACGCGGGACAACTCGGGTGCATTGTCCGGAGCACCGTCACGATCAACACCGAGAACCTAAGGCATCGTGAACGAGGGAATTTGCGGATCCTCCTCTTCACGAAGCTGCACGAACGATACAAGTTCCCCGGTGACTTCGCAAACACACGCCTCTCAGGGAATAAAGTGAACAGTGCCGCCCTCACGAAGATGAGCACGGCCCTGGCTTCTTGGAGAGCCCGGGTGAAGAAAATGATTGAAAGAGGTGATAGTTATGAGAAGATCAAGGAGAAAAATCCTTCGATCAGCAAAGCTGACTACCTGGAGTTCAAGACCAAGTGCGAGAGCAACGCATCCGTGGAATCAAGTCAGTGGGGGAAAGAAATGCGGGAATTGAACTTAGGGGTCCACAAACTCGGTCCCGGCGGTTATAGAGTGGCGGAACCTAAATGGGACAAGGAGGACGCGGAGCGTGTCGAGCAAGGCCTACCGCCCCTCTTCGATTAATACCGCCATGAAAAGCAGACCAGGAACTATATCAGAGCCCGGTACAAGGAGGACCCGGTAACAAAGGAGCTTACCACGGATCCGAAGGTGAAGGCGCTTGAGCTTGTTCTGGTAAGGAATACACCCCCGCGTAATTAGCTCCATATGGTTGCATTCTAATTAATGAAGCCAAATTTCTAAATGGTTCACGTTCCTTCCGCAGGAAACTGAAAGCAGTAGCGCGGGGTCTCAGAGCTCCCCGTCTGCCCCTTGGGACACCACTTTAAATAGGGCGTTGAATGTAATGAAACAGAAGGATAAGTTAACTAAGCCGACGTCAGCTGGTCGTGTGGCCGGCGAAGGCTTGTCCACGAAATGGTCGGAATACTATAAGACTAGGCGAAATGAGAGAAAGACCAGCTTGGAAAGCCAGGAGGTTAAAGAACTCAAGGCAAAAGTGGCGCAGATTCCTCAGATAGTCGAAGAGCAAGTGCGAGACCAACTGGGAGCGACGATCACCGCCATTATGCCTACCTTGGTTGAGGGGCTGCGGGGGTGGTTTGTGGGCGGCCAACAGGGGCCGCCCCCGATTCCCAGCTTGACGGGCAGCAACTCGCACAACGCGCCGGCAGTGGTGTCTCCGGCGGAGGCGTCATTGGTGTCTCCGGTGCCGGCGCCGGCATTGGAGCTTGATGCACCCGGGTGTGGGAAGAATACGCCGGCCGGCACCTCGGCAGCAAGCGGCCCCTCCGTCACTTGCACGCCCGCCGTTGGCGGTGCCTCGACATTAGCCGAGCTCGATGCCATCACGGTAACTAAGCCTCGGCCGATGACTTCATCTCCTTGCCTTTGACTGGGCATCCCTGACGCCCTACATGTTTTCGCAGGGCGCCGCCAACGGAGTTCCATGCACTCTCCTGCACTTCGTGGACGGCAAGTTGATCGATGTCGCCAAGGCCAAAATCGTTGAACCGGGCAACCGCGTGTTCCACCATAATCCGATGCCACCCACCGTGTATAGGGTTCAACTGGTTCGGGTGCTGCGGGGCTGCGACGACTTGTTACCTCCGTATCGACCCCATGGGGCCGACGAAGAGGATGTGATGACCCTGGGCGCCTGCTTCAACTGGCCATTGCTTTGGCCGAAGAGCCAGATTCGTTTGGGGGCGGGGGTCACCACCCCACAGACAACACCGCCAGTCCTGCCGGCGCCAAGCCATGGCAAGACCGCCGCAACGCTACCGCCGTCAGTTGATCCGGGCATGCATATGGCACAGGATCCGGACGTCGACGACGGTACATTTGTCAACGTCGATGACTACTTCAACGAACATGGTGGGTACGGTGACGAATTCTTGGCGCCTCCTTCTCAAGAACCCAACCCTGCAAAAGTCGATCGCGATCTAGCTGGTACCGCGGAGAAACCCAATTGCAACAGGCGTCGTCTGTTTGGTTCTCAGGAGACGCCTCCAGCTGCCGCCTTCACCGAGACTCAAACAGCCGAGGTGGGAAATATTATCAGCCCCACCACACTCAAGAAGGTGGTCTCTGAGCAGACCTCGATCCCATTACATCAGCAGAAGGCAAAGAAGGGACGGAAAAGAAAAACTAACAAGGGTGCGAGCCAGCCGGCACCGAGTACGATCCGTGCTCAGGACGGGCCACCAATACCTAAGGATATCATGACGGCGGTGCATGTGGCGGGTAGGCCGATGCTACCGGCTAATCTGCTCAAGGCTGCAACCGGTGCTATGCGGAGTCTGCATGACAGTGTTCTTTCTATGGAGAAGCGGCGTCTCTCCGAGAAAGATGACTTATACCCGGTTTTCGTGGCCAAGGTGCCAGAGGGCAAGGGCTTTGTCGATGGCACCATCGGGAGTATGATCGTCCTGCGGTTTGATGACATCTTCGCTATGTTTAACCTTCATCCGCTGCACTACACCTTCATTCGGCTATTTTCGCTCAATATGGAGATGCAGATCATTAGAGACAAGACCCCGGACATCGTGATAGTCGACCCCTTCTACATGCGTGCCAAGCACTTGGACAACGCTGGGGACCGGCAAGTCGCGAGTTCATACCTCGAAGGCGTCATTATGGCGAACAAAGATAAGGATACCTTCCTCATGCCTTACTTTCCCGAGTAAGTCATCCCCTCACCGCCCCGTAACATATGATTTCTTAGATTTCGATCGTTCTTTTTTTTTCGAACATTCCGTGTTTTGTGCAGTGACACACGTTGCACACTCATCCTCTTAAGCCCGAAATATTCCACGGCCACGTATTTCGACTCGGACCGTCAGTCGAAGAAAGACTACACAAATATCAAGAAAGTTCTTGATGATGCTCTCCCCGGCTACGCCAAATCTGGAGGCACCTTCAGGAAGGAAATGTGTAGGTACGACAAGCACGTGTTCACCCACGTAACGACGTTCCCCTACGTTAAGCAGCCGCCTAGCAGTCAGAAGGATGCCTACTACGCCCTCCATCACATGCGGGCGATCGTATGGGACCATAATCACCTTATGCTACCAAAGGGTCTCCAAGATTGGGCCGCACGCTTGTCGGCAATCCAGGACATGGACATCAGACAAGAATTCTTTCGCATCCAGTCGGAGTTTGCGGAAATCATCTGTCAAGATGTCCTTCGTACCTCGGGGCAGTTCCACCTCAAATATCAACCGTCCAACAGGGAAATAGAAACAACGCTACAAATGCAGGCTTACAACTACCGCACATTCATGACGCCGACGGATGACGGCGGCTTCATCCACGCTCCGGTCCCTGAGTCGAGTCGGAGAAAGTATTGATGGTATGTAGTTCTGAAATGTCAATTAGCTCGTGTTGTAATTAAACTTTAATGAACTTGTATGTCTCTTTAGTTTGGACAGTCGTTCAACTTATATGTAATCGATGCTATTTATTAGTAGGACCATGAACCGTGCTATTAATGTGTTGCTTTTCTCTTCTGATCCTTTTGTTGCATACTTATATATTATCTGTGAATTGCTACTAACGTTTTGTTTGTCTAGTGCATAGAGATGCCGTCGTATGTCGTGTACAAGGGTAGGGTTCCCGGAGTCTATGACGACTGGGAGGAGTGTCGGAGACAGGTTCACCGTTTCAGCGGTAACAGTTACAAAGGGTACACCACTAGGGCGGAGGCGGAAGCTAGATACGAGCGCTATCTAGAGGGAGAGAGGAGGGAGCGGAGGAGGAACCGGATGAAGACTAGTTTCATCGCGATGATGCTCATCGTGACCGCAGCTCTCTTCTATGTGATGGTAGTTTAGATGATATCAACTTTGTAATGTGACGACAAACTCGCTACTCGGTCTCGAGACCTAAACTTGTCTAATATTTGAACTTTGTTCGCTATTTCGAATTCGGAGACTAATGTGATGAATTGTATTATGTGCTGTTTATATTCTGTGATGTATTGTATTTTGTAACCTGTGCAAATACCAGAAATGCAAAAAAAAATTCCTAGAATTAATAGTAGTGGCGCACCATATTGCACATTAGTGGCGCACCCAGTTAAATAACAGTGGCGCACCCATATGGATATCAGTGGCGCATCAGTAGGGACCCCTGCTGCAATACCAGTGGCGCACCATCTTGCACATTAGTGGCGCACCCAGTTAAATAACAGTGGCGCACCCATATGAATATCAGTGGCGCATCTGTAGGGACCCCTGCTGCAATACCAGTGGCGCACTAGGTGGCATACCAATGGCGCACCAGTGGTGCGCCACTGTTATTTGGATTAACAGTGGCGCATCAGAGGTGCGCCATTAGTATTCCTTATTAGTGGCGTGGTATTAGTGGCCCACCCATGGTGCGCCACTAATGGCAATATTGGGTGCGCCACTAATAGCCTTTTTTCTAGTAGTGCTACCTGTTGATCTGCCTCTTCAAGAGCTTCACGTAACTTACTCAACTATGCTAGAGCCCATAATAGCTTGTGGCTGCACACAGAAGTTTTTAGCATGAATAATCTCAGTTCCCTTTGAGCCTGGGTGGCGGTCCATAGGAAAATCACACAGAACCCCGGGATCTCCAAAAATACAGGCAACACTGGGTACCCCAGGTGCCTCAATCCACCCAGATGTTTGTTTGAGTTTCCACCTTAAGTTGAACCATTAATTAACACTCACATCTGTCATAGACTTCACTCAAACCCAAACCATGTCTACGCACATAGCATAGCAATATAAGCGACGCGTAAAAGTAACTCCCAAGGGTTTGAATATAACAGGGAAATAGGTACTACCTCAATAACTACTTCCCAACCCACATGTTAATGACATCATAATCATGCAACGTTTGAGGACTGATTCTAATGCATAAAAACTGGGTATGGAAAGAGTATGATCAATGTGTTACTTGCCTTGCAGACGATCCGCGAATCCTAGAGACTCGTAGTAACACGCTTCGCACTCCGGGAATTCTATCACAAACAAACAATAGAATACATAAGCAACAAGCAAAGATGCACAGGCAAAACTCAAATAAGAGAGGTTGACCGGAAAGTTCAACTTAAGAACTCTGGTTGCAAAAAGAATCAAATCAAACGGAGCAACGAAACTCAAACGGCGAAAGAAACAAGATCCGTTTACTAATTTGAACTAAGGTCAAATTTAATAGTACCAAAATCTTGTTTAAGTTGATTAAGCAGAAAGAGGGTATCGAGATGAAGATCTAGGCGCTTGAATCACCTGATTCCGACTAACGAGGGACAAGATAAACAGAAACAAAAATCAGATCAGAAATCGCGATCGAGAATAATCACGGAAAAATCTGATAAAAGAAAACTGACGAACAGACTAACGAACGAGCGTTCGTTAGCTGTAACTAACGGGCAAAAATTGTTCGTTAGAACGAACGTACGGACGAACGTCTGCTAATTAGAAGAACCGGGAAAAACCGGCGAACCAATCTAAAAAACGAACTAGGGTTTCTAAAAAAACCGAACGGTTTTTAGAAAAAAACCGGCGGCGACGGGTCGGCGCGGTACCTCGGCGAGGCTGCTCCGATGGGGCGGGGTTGGGGCGGCAGGGCGACGGCTTGTGGGCGGCGGGGCTCGGCGGCGGCGGCGGCGCAGCAAGGCAAGGCGGCGGCGGCTGCAACGATGAGGCACGGGTGGCGGGAGGCGGCGGCGCGGCTCGGGCTAGTGGCGGGCTGCGGCGGCGGTTGGTGGTGGTGGCGGCTCGGGGGCGGGGTATATAAAAATGGGGGGTAGCGGCCTGCGGGCGGCTGGGCTCGGCGGCGGCGGTGGTTGGTGGTGTTGGCGGCTCGAGCGGCGGGGTATATAAAGAGGGGGGGCTTGGAGGAGGGGCCAAGGCGGCGGCGAGGAGGAGTCCCGGCCGGACTCCTCGTCCGAGTCGGCGGTGTCGCGCGCGCTCAAGGAAGGCGGCGGCGCGGGGCGGTTGGGCCGGCGGCCCGGCTGGGTTTCGGCCCAGTCGGCTTTTTCTTTTTTTAAAACAATTTCACCGACAGAAAATAAATCCTACAAAATAAAATAAAAATCTAAAAATGCCGAAATATTTTTTTCCATCTAAATAAAATATTTAGAACGAGATGAACATTTTCTTGGCCCTAAAGTACAATTTTGAAAACGTGCAATTTTTCTAATTGCAAATAAAATCCAAATAAAATCAAATAAATGATTTTAATATTTTTCCTCCCAATATTTCAATTATTTTGGAGAAGTCATATTATCTCCTCTCATATATTTTAAAATGAAATATTTTTCGAAGAGAAAAATAATTAAAATCAAAAATCCTCTTTCATTATTTGATAAAAATCAAATATGAAAACCGGGAAATCCCCAACTCTCTCCGAGGGTCCTTGAGTTGCTTAGGATTTTGAGGATTGCGAAACAAAATGCAATAAAATATGATATGCATGAATGACCTATGTATAACATTCCAAATTGAAAATTTGGGATGTTACAAACCTGCCCCCCTTAAGATGAATCTCGCCCTCGAGATTCGGGTTGGCTAGAAAATAGGTGTGGGTGGTCTTTGCGAAGATCATCCTCTCGTTCCCAGGTGGCTTCATCCTCGGTATGGTGGCTCCACTAAACTTTGCAAAACTTGATAACCTTGCTGTGGGTGACTCGGCTGGCAAACTCAAGAATCTTAACTGGCTTCTCCTCATAAGTCAAGTCACTATCCAACTGAATCGCCTCCAAGGGTACTGTATCTCTTAACAGTATATCGGCCATCTCAGCATGACACTTCTTCAGCTGTGAAACGTGGAACACATCATGAACTCCTGACAATCCCTCTGGTAATTCCAACTTGTAGGCAACTTCTCCCATCCGTTCCAAAACATGATACGGTCCTACGAATCTCGGAGCTAACTTTCCCTTAACTCCAAATCGTTTCACTCCTCGCAAGGGTGATACTCGCAGATATGCTCTGTCTCCAATTTCACAGGTTACCTCCTTGTATTTTGAGTCTGCATAACTCTTCTGTCTGGACTGAGCTATCTTCAGTCTATCACGAATCAGCTTAACCTTCTCTTCAGACTCCTTGATCAAGTCTAGTCCAAACAACTGTCGGTCTCGTACTTCATCCCACATCAACGGCGTTCTGCACCTTCGTCCATACAGGGCTTCGAACGGTGCCATCTTCAAACTGGCTTGGTAACTATTGTTGTATGAGAACTCCGCGTAAGGCAAAGTGTCATCCCAGCTAGATCCATAATCTAGCGCACAAGCTCTCAACATGTCCTTTAGAATCTGATTGACTCTCTCGGTCTGTCCATCCGTCTGCGGGTGAAATGTTGTACTGAACTCTAATCTCGTTCCCAAAGTCTAGTGCAGCTGATGCCAAAACTTTGAGGTAAACTGTGTTCCTCTATCTGATACGATGGTCCTCGAAACTCCATGCAGACATACGATCCTGGACATATATATCTTGGCCAACTTCGCACCTGTATAAGTGGTTTTCACTGGGATAAAGTGTGCCACTTTGGTCAAGCGATCAACTACTACCCATATGGAATCATATCCTGATTTGGTCCTGGGCAATTCGGTGATAAAGTCCATGCCAAGCTTATCCCACTTCCATTCGGGTATCGGCATAGGCTGTAACTATCCTGCTGGCTTCTGATGCTCTGCCTTCACTCTCTGACATACATCACATACGGCTACATACTCGTCAATATCCTTCTTCATACTAGTCCACCAGAAACGCTCCTTCAAATCCAAATACATCTTGGTGTTTCTGGGGTGTATCGAGTATGGTGAGTCTTGGGCCTCTTGCAGTATTAACTTACTGATCCCTGGGTCATTGGGCACATAAACTCGGTCCTCAAACCATAAGGTGTCGTGCTCATCCTCACAAAAACCTTTGGCCTTTTCTTTGCTCATCTTCTCCTTTATCTCAGCAATCTCTTTGTCATCCTTCTGGGCTTCTCGAATCTTGCCCAACAATGTAGACTGAACCTCCATTGTTGCAACAAAACCTCTTGGAACAATCTCCAATCGAAGTTCCATGATATCCTCTGCTAACTCCTTCGGCAATCCCTTACTTTCAAGGATATTAGCATAACTCTTTCGGCTCAAGGCGTCTGCTACGACATTGGCCTTTCCTGGATGATAGTGTAGCTTTATGTCATAATCCTTTATAAGCTCCAACGATCTCCTCTGCCTAAGGTTCAGCTCCTTCTGTGTGAAAATGTACTTCAAACTCTTATGATCTGTGTACACATCACAACGGTTTCCAATAATGTAATGTCTCCAAGTCTTCAATGCATGCACTATGGCTGCTAGCTCCAAATCATGCGTGGCATAATTCAACTCGTGAGGTTTTAGTTGTCGCGAGGCATACGAAACAACTCTTCCGTCCTGCATAAGCACACATCCAAGTCCTACGAGAGAGGCGTCGCAATACACTTGGAAATCCTTATGTATATCTGGCAGTGTCAGCACTGGGGCTATAGTCAAACGTTTCTTCAACTCCTGGAAACTTGCCTCGCAATCTTCTGTCCATTTAAACTGGTATCCTTCTTCAATAACTCCGTCATTGGTTTAGCAATCTTGGAAAAATTCTCAATGAATCTCCGGTAGTATCCTGCGAGTCCAAGAAAACTGCGGATCTCGCTAACTGAAGTGGGTGCCAACCATTCAGTGACTGACTGAACCTTGCTGGGGTCTACTTCTATACCTTCAATCATAAGAGCCTTATCTACCAACTTCTGGTAGTTGTTGAAGGTTGCTACCATCAACTGCATACTCATCTCATCATTCAGCTCTTCCATAAACTTTTCCTGCTTCGCGGCATCTGTGGCCACATCGCGAGGGGCATAGCGAGATAACTTGCTAAACTCATCCACGTACTGCGCCACGGTACGGTTCCCCTGGCGTAAGTTGCGAAACTCTCGCTTCTTCATATTCATAGCTCCAGTTGAGACATGGGCTGTGCGGAAAGCTTGCTGGAACTGGTCCCAAGTGACATTAGCTATGGGGAAAGTGGCCGTGTAATTCTCCCACCATGAGGCTACTGGTCCATCCAATTGATGTGTGGCAAAGCGCACCTTCTCAGCATCTGTGCAACCTGCGGTGGTCAACTCCCTTCCGATATAGCGTAGCCAATCCTCAGCAACTATAGGCTCGGTGCTACTGGAAAACACCGGCGGCTGTAACCTTAGAAAACGGGCTAGGTTGTCCACTAGAGGCGGGTTGTTGTTGCCCTGGTTCTGAACTAGCAATTGCATCAAGGCATTCTGCTGCTGCATCAACTGGGTGAGCTCCGGCGGGAAGGCAAATCCGCTGTCACGTCTCGGAGGCATCTTATGGGTTTAGATGGAAGAGATCAGAATAGAGAAACGGGTCTAATGAGAAAACACTACCCATATGCACATGAGACAAACACAATCATTTCACTCAATCAATCAAGCAAGGGCATAATAGCGGTCTAGAACTATCGTAAAAGTGCTCAACTACTACTAAATACATGGGGGAATACTACTACTATGTGGTGGTCATCTAGAAATTTTGATCAGTGGAAGACTCCATGATATCCGCTCTAGCTTCGTCTTCAAAGTCATCATCACTAGGATCAGAATCGGTGTTGTCGATGATGATGTAGTTGTCCGGGCAAGTGGAATCGTCGTCTTCTCCTCCCGGTGCTGGATCTCCCATGAGTACTCCGATCATCTTTACTAGGTCGTCATTCTTCTCCAGTAGTGTCTTGATTTCCTCCTCATATCCATCGCGTGTAAACTTGAGTTCTTCCTCCAGTTCGATGATCCTAGTCTTCGCCTTCTTCAAGTCCATCATGTCTGCGCATATCTGGTTCTCCTGACGTCAAATGTGCTGGTTTAACTCCTGGATGAAAGCGGCAATGGATCTATCCTTCTTGGTGCTGATCACTTCCCATTGCTCGTCTCGACGCCCACATATCTGGTAGATAGTGTCCTTAAGATCCTTGTTGTAGACTTCTCCAATGCATCCCATGGTAATGTGGGCTGCCATGCTCTTGCCTAGACTCCAGGTGGGTGCTTCGGAAGAAAATTCTATGGGTTTAGAGGTTGGCGAGAACGTCCTTCCTGGAACTTGTACTTGAATCATCCAGCGCTCCTCTTCTGGCAGGGTGGCGTTGTACGTCCTGGTGAAGCTTGGTATTCCAATGTTCAAGTACGTAGTGACTTCCTTCAAGTGGCGTCCAAAAGGTGTGTCTTCATCCGGTTGCGCAAACTTGTTTTTTCATCTCCACCATCCTAAAGAGTAGAAAATGGAGAGAAGTCAGAAATGAGTAGAGAAAAGTGATCTAGGGTTTATCTTAGTGGTCGTGTTCTACACTCAGCGTGTGCTCTGATACAATCTTGTAGCGACCCGACCTCAAATAGTCAAGTCTCTGTGCTTCAGTGTCATCCCTAGATCGGTAATGCTGACACACACAGTACTCGAAGGATTTATAACAGAGTAGCAATCACACACTTATTACATCAAATGTCTCAAAAGAGAACTTATTACAATAAATATGGCTTAATGCCATCTAATACGATAACAACGGAAAGCTTGGAAGATAAAGTGAGTCCATCAACTCCAACGACATAGCTGAGCTGCACGACAACGACCTAACGAACCTTACTCCTCGTCTGAAAAGTCTGCAACATAATACGTTGCAGCCCCAAAACGGGTCAGCACATGGAATATGCTGGCAATATAACATAGGAGAGCAAGAACAGAATAATGCTATCACTACATGCATATTTAGCTGGTGGAAAGCTCTACGGTTATAGTTTTTGCGAAAAGCCAATTTTTTTCCTACAACAAAGGAATAGATTTTAATTTAACTATCATGGTGGTTGAAACAACATTGAGAAGGTTCCTCCAACTCAATCCCAATTAAAGTGATTAACAACCCAACAAGATTAATTAAAAGTGATGAGATACTTAAGATACTCCAAGTACTAGATACTCAAGATCGTCCATAACCGGGGACACGGCTAACCATGATTAGTTTGTACATTCTGCAGAGGTTTGCGCACTTTTCCCCGCAAGACTCGATCGCCTCCGTTGGATTTCTCGCACTACATGATGTTTGAGAAACGGATGACCGAGACACAGTCTTTTAGAAACATTAACTCTCTACTCCGGACAGACCTGCTGATCTGCCTCTTCAAGAGCTTCACGTAACTTACTCAACTATGCTAGACCCAATAATAGCTTGTGG
The DNA here is from genome assembly GCA_032464435.1 of Aegilops umbellulata. Classification (NCBI taxonomy): domain Eukaryota; kingdom Viridiplantae; phylum Streptophyta; class Magnoliopsida; order Poales; family Poaceae; genus Aegilops; species Aegilops umbellulata. The sequence goes on from CP136060.1 coordinate 298,395,192, forward strand.
CTGCACACGGAAGTTTCTAGCATGAATAATCTCAGTTCCCTTTGAGCCTGGGTGGCGGTCCATAGGAAAATCACACGGAACCCCGGGATCTCCAAAAATATAGGCAACACTGGGTACCCCCAGATGCTTCAATCCACCCAGATGTTTGTTTGAGTTGCCACCTTAAGTTGAACCATTAATTAACACTCACATCTGTCATGGACTTCACTCAAACCCAAACCACGTCTACGAGCATAGCATAGCAATATAAGCGACGCGTAAAAGTAACTCCCAAGGGTTTGAATATAACAGGGCAATAGGTACTACCTCAATAACTACTTCCCAACCCACATGTTCATGACATCGTAATCATGCAATGTTTGAGGATTGATTCTAATGCATAAAAATTGGGTATGGAAAGAGTATGATCAGTGTGTTACTTGCCTTGTTGATGATTCGCGAATCCTAGAGACTCGTAGTAACACGCTTCGCACTCCGGGAATTATATCGCAAACAAACAATAGCATATATAAGCAACAAGCAAAGATGCACATGCAAAATTCAAATAAGAGAGGTTGACCAGAAAGTTCAACTTAAGAACTCCGGTTGCAAAAAGAATCAAATCAAACGGAGCAACGAAACTCAAACGACGAAAGAAACAAGATCCATTTACTAATCTGAACTAAGGTCAAATTGTATAGTACCAAAATCTTTTTTAACTTGATTAAGCAGAAAGAGGGTCTCGAGACGAAGATCTAGGCGCTTGAATCGCCTGATTCCGACTAACGAGCGAAAAGATAAACAGAAACGAAAATCAGATCAGAAATCGCGATCGAGAATAATCGCGGAAAAATCCGATAAAAGAAGACTGACGAACAGACTAACGAACAAGCGTTCGTTAGCTGTAACTAATGGGCGAAAATCAATCGTTAGAACGAACGTACGGACGAACGTCCGCTAATTAGAAGAACCGGGAAAAACCGGCGAACCGATCTAAAAAAACGAACTAGGGTTTGTAAAAAAAACCAAATGGTTTTTAGAAAAACCGACGGCGACGGATCGGCGCGTTACCTCGGCGAGGTGGCTCCGGCGAGGCGGGGCTGGGGCGGCGGCTTGCGGGCGGCGGGGCTCGGCGACGGCGGCGCGATGCGGCAAGGCGGCGGCTACTGCAGCGGCGAGGCGCGAGCGGCGGGAGGCGGCGGCGCGGCTCGGGCTCGGGGAGGGCTGCGGCGGCGGCGGCGGTGCTTGGTGGTGGTGGCGGCTTGGGGGCGGGGTATATAAAGAGGGGGGACGGCTTGCGGGCGGCGGGGCTCGGCGGCGGCGGCGCGGTGCGGCAAGGCGGCGGCGGAGACGGTGGTTGGTGGTCGTGGCGGCTTTGGGCGGCGGGGTATATAAAGAGGGGGGCGGCTTGGAGGAGGGACCAAGGCGGCGGCGAGGAGGAGTCCCAGCCGGACTCCTCGTCCGAGTCGGCGGCAGCGCGCGTGTGCAAGGGAGGCGGCGGCGCGGGGCGGTTGGGCCGGCGGCCCGGCTGGGTTTCGGCACAGTCAGGTGGAAGTTTTTTTTAAAACAATTTCGCCGACAGAAAATAAATCCTAGAAAATAAAATAAAAATCTAAAAATTCCAAAATAAAATTTCGCCGTCTAAATAAAATATTTAGAATGAGATGAACATTTTCTTGGCCCTAAAATGCAATTTTGAAATCGTGCAATTTTTCTAATTGCAAATAAAATCCAAATAAAATCAAACAAATGATTTTAATATTTTTCCTCTAATATTTCAATTATTTTGGAGAAGTCATATTATCTCCTCTTATATATTTTAAAATGAAATATTTTTTGAAGAGAAAAATAATTAAAATAAAAAATCCTCTTTCATTATTTGATAAAAATCAAATATGAAAACGAGGAAATCCCCAACTCTCTCCGAGGGTCCTTGAGTTGCTTAGGATTATCTGGATTGTGAAGCAAAATGCAATAAAATATGATATGCATGAATGACCTATGTATAACATTCCAAATTGGAAATTTGGGATGTTATAGTCTGAGTACAAACAACTACAAATGAAAAAGTCAGAGAAGCCTGACTATCTACACGACCCTCCCAAAGTACAAGATGGTACCTGAGGTAACAAGCTAAACGTCGAAGTCCACGCGGAACTACTAGTGAGACTGAAGTCTCTCTGCAAAAACATAAATTAAGCAAACGTGCGTACAAATGTACCCAACAAGACTTACATCAGAACTATCTACATATGCACCAGTACCACCAAGGGGGTGGTGGAGTTTTAACTACAGCAAGCCAGCTTTGACTCAGTGGCTATCCTGTACTACGACTGCTGGTAACTCTTTTGAGGTGGCGCACACGAGTCCACATATTCACCATATCAATACACCACTATGGATCAGCTCCCGTCTCCCTAAGAGAATGCCATCCATAGCACTCACGCTTATCTTGCGCATTTTAGAGTATCCACTTTCACTTGTCTATGAACTGTATAAGCAACCCAGTAGTCCATTACCGCGGACGTGGCTATTCAAATAGATCATGTTAACCCTGCACGGGTGTACTTTTTCACACACGCTCTCACCACTTATCGTCGTTTACACGACATGTACTCGGCAACCTTCAAGCGGAAGCCCACCGAGGGTGTCGGCCATGACCTGACTAACCACACAAGTCCCTAGTCCAGGTTTATGGCCTATTCGGGTTCCATCTACAAGGAGATCCGCCTGGGGTGTCCTCAACGGCCCCAAACGATGTGTATAGGGTTCCTGAGGAACCAAACGGGCGTCTCGGTACACCGGGCCACGTACCTACCGCATCACAGCCCACCCCTAGGGTCAGCGCTACGCACGGCCTCCAGTATACTTCAAACACCAGAAACTACTTGCAACTCCTGGACAGAGGACAGTGGGGTTAATAAGTCAAGAGGGTCCATTGGTTTCGAGCCCAACGCGAGGTAGTAGCTGTTCTTGGATCACAAACACAGAACTCAGTTCCTGAGGATGGTTTCAATGAGACAACCCACCATGTACTCCTACATGGTCTCTCACCGCTACCTTTACCAAATCGTGTTCACACATTTAGCTCTCAATAGTAGGACATGTTCACACCATTCCAATCCATCCCATATGAATCAGACCTGACACAACTCTAAGCATAGCAGGCATAACACGCAAACATGAATGAGTAGGCACATCATGGCTCAAACAACTCCTACTCATGCTAACGGGTTTCAACTATTTACTGTGGCAAAGACAGGTCATGCAGAGGAAAGGGGTTCAACTACCGCAACATGTAACAGTTGACACGTTGTTGTCAGTAAAAGAGAGAAAGAGCGGGAGAGTGGGATTGTATCGAAATGAACAAGGAGGTTTTGCTTGCCTGGAACTTCTGAAGATAGTATAGCTGTTCATTGGTGTCCTCAAACTCATCGTCGGAACAATGTCTACTAAGGGGGGGGGGCAACACCGGCAACATAGAGGAAACACAATCAATGCGAGGCAACAATATGATGCATGATCATGACATGGCAATATGCTGTTGTTTGAGATAATGCGACTAGCAACACAATTAAATGAAGTTTGTTTGAACCAAAGGTTCAAATACAAACTCCACATGTGGTTATTTAGATGCCATTTATTTGATTTGTCCTAGACAGTATACATAAGTTGTTCTAAAGTGCATGAAAATGCCATAAACAGATTCATTGAATTTTTCTGATCATTTTTAGAAATGATTTCTGAGGCTTTCCACTTTCCCCAATTCAAATTTAAATGGAATTTAAACATGATGCATGGATGCCACTCACCGATACAACTAATTACAAAGCAGAATTCTAGGGTTGTGATAAGACACCATCACGGAGGGGTTCACCACTTCCATTGGTGCCTCTCCGATGATGCGTGAGTTGTCCTTTGTAGACATTCGGGTCCGTAGTTATTAGCTAGATGGCTTCCTCTCTCTCGTTGAATTCTCAATACAATGGTCTCTTGGAGATCCATATGATATAACTCTTTTTGCGGTGTGTTTGTTGGGACCGGATGAACTTTAAGTTTATGATCAGATATATCTTTTTGTATCCATGAAAGTTATTTGAGTTTCTTTGATCTCTTTTATGCATGATTTATTATAGCCTCGTATTTCTTCTCTGATATTTGGGTTTTGTTTGGCCAACTTGATCTATTTATCTTGCAATGGGAAGAGGTGCTTTGTAGTGGGTTTGATCTTACGGTGCTTGATCCAAGTGACAGAAGGGGAACCGACACATATGTATCGTTGGTACTAAGGATAAAACGATGGGGTCTATCTCTACATAGATATATCCTGTCTACATCATGTCATCGTTCTTATTGCATTGCTCCGTTTCTCCATGAACTTAATACACTAGATGCATGCTGGATAGCGGTCGATGTGTGGAGTAATAGTAGTAGATGCAGGCAGGAGTCGCTCTACTAATCTTGGACGTGATGCCTATATAATTATCATTGCCTGGATTTCATCATGATTATTTGAAGTTCTATCAATTGCCCAACAGTAACTTTTTCACCCACCATTTGCTATTTTTCTCGAGAGAAGCCACTAGTGAAACCTACGGCCCCTGGGTCTCTTTCTCATATTATTTGCCTTTGCGATCTACTTTCACTTTGCTTTTATTTTCAGATCTATTAAACTAAAAATACAAAAATACCTTGCTATGTTTTATTCTTATTTATTTTATTTGGTGTTCGATCTATCAATCCACTACAATTTATCTCACGTTCGTTTGCCTATCTTGAGGCGCCTCTACCCGAAAGGGATTGACAAACCTTTTTAGATGTCGGGTTGCGAGTAGTTGTTATTTTTGTGCAGGTGTTGTTTACGTTGTGTTGCTTGGTTCTCCTACTGGTTCGATAACCTTGGTCTCATAACTGAGGGAAATACCTCACGCCGATGTGCTGCATCATCCCTTCCTCTTTGCGGAAATACTGACGTAGCTTCAAGCCGCATCACTCTTCCAAACTCACTTTCAATATTATCGCAAACATATTAATCACGAGGCTTAAATAAATTTTCAAGATCATAAGAAGAATCACCCCAATCATGATCATTGCAATAAGTAGTGGACATATCAAAATTAGCATCCCCAGGCTTGGGGTTTTGCATATTATTAGCACAATTGACATTCATAGAATTTATAATAACACCATTGCAATCATGCTTTTCATTCAAGAAGCTATCGTGAATCACTTCATAAATTTCCTCTTTTAGCACTTCATCACAATTTTCAGATTCACGAATTTCAAGCAAAACTTCATCAAGATAATCTAGTGCACTCAGCTCATAAGCTATTGGTTCATCATAGTTGGATATTTTAAAAATATTAGCAAGTGGATGAGGATCCATAACCTTTTTTCTTCTAATTTGGAATAACCACACAATTATGCCAAGTGAACAAGCAAACAAACCAAGTAAGACATAAAGGCAACCGGAAAGAAGGCAAATATTTTAGTATTTTTCTGAAAATGTTTTAGAAGTGGGGGAGAGGAAAATGAGAGGCAAATGGCAAATAATGTAAATGCAAGGGATGAGAGTTTATGATAGGTACTTGTAGGCTTGATGTATATCCTCCTAGGCAACGACGCCAGAAATTCTTCCTGCTACTTCTTGAGCTTGCGTTGGTTTTTCTCTTGAAGAGGAAAGGGTGATGCAGCAAATTACAGATAAGTATTTCCCCCAGTTCAGAACCAAGGTATCAATCCAATAGGAGGAGCACAAAAGTCTCCAATAATTGCACCTACACAAACAAACAAATACTTGCACCCAACGCGATAAAGGGGTTGTCAAACCCTTCACGGTTATTTGCAAGGATGAGATCTGGTAGAGATAGATAATAAAGATAAGTAATAGAGAAAAATAAAATAAAGGTAAATAAGTTGCAGCAAGGTATTTTTGTATTTTTTATTTTATAGATCTGAAAATAATACGATAAAAGATAGACCCGGTGGCCATAGTTTTCACTAGAGGCTTTTCTTTTGAAAGAAAGCATACGGCGGGTCAACAAATTACTATTGAGCAATGATAGAAAAGCGCATAGTTATGATGATATCAAAGGCAATGATAATGTATATAGGCATCAGGTCCGAGATTGTCGGATTCAGGGCTCCGCGGACCCAAGAAAGGTTCGAACTCTGGGGCATGTGCGAAGAACTCAACCTATCCAGCCTACCAGCCCGTCGCCCCGTAGCCTAGCTTGACTCACGTGAGCAAGGAAGAAAATGAACACGGTAGTTTACCTAGGTTCGGGCCACCTTGCGGTGTAAGACCCTACTCCTGCTTTGTGGTGGATTAGCCTCACGAGGTGCTGAGGATGAACTAGTACAAGGGATGAAAACCTCGCGAGGTCTATGGGTGACGGAATGAGTCGACCCTTTCTACGGTGGTGGCTAATCTATATTTATAGTGGCCTCGGTTGTCTTCCCCCAAAAGGCCAAAACGCAAATGGGAAGGGATCCCACAGTGGCAAATTTGAAAGGGGACACGTAGTACATCTTATCTTGATGAAAGGTGGTCTTCGCCTGCAAAGCTTCTGGTCATGACGCAGTGGTGGGAACGACGATGACATCCGTCCCGCCGCACTAGCGGTCTTGGTTTTCTTGCACCGGAATGAAAACATTTCCTAGATTCCTCGGGAACCCACGTCTGTCATTGACTCCTTAGCACCAAAGAGTAGACTGCCTTCTCTGCGCCCGCTGGAGCCCGCCTGCCATGGTTGTCATGGCTTGCGTCATGGTTGCCTCCTGAGGCTAGGTACCTGCATACAATTCTCCACTCCTCGGGAGGCCGCCTTGGGAGGCCGCTCCCTCGGGAGGTCTTGGTATCATCCACCTCGCGGGGCTTGGCCCCTCGCGAGGGTCTTGTATGGGCGGTCTTGCATATGGGTCGTACTGATACATCCATTTTGCATCATGTTTTCTTACTATTATTTATAATGTTTTTATACATAATAATGCCTTTTGGAGTAATTCTAATGCCTTTTCTCTCATAACTTGCAAGATAGATACCAAGAGGGAGAATTCCGGCAGCTGGAAATCTGGACGTGGAAAAGCTACGTCAGGCTACCTATTCTACACAACTCCAAACAAGCTAAAACTTCATGAGGATTTTTTATGGAATATATAAGAATTATTGGAGCAAATACCTACCAGAGGGGGCCCACCAGGTGGGCACAACCCCACATAGGCGCGCCAGGGAGCCCAGGCACGCCCTGGTGGGTTGTGCTCATCAAGGCCCACCTCCGGTGCCCATCTTCTGGTATATAGGTCATTTTGACCTAGAAAAAATAGGGAGGACTTTTGGGACGAAGCGTCGCCGCCTCGAGGCGGAACTTGGGCAGGAGCACTCTTGCCCTTCGGCGGAGCGATTCCGCCGGGGGAACTTCCCTCCCGGAGGGGGAAATCACCGTCCTCATCATCACCAACAACTCTCCCCTCTTTGGGAGGGCAATCTCCATCAACATCTTCAACAACACCATCTCATCTCAAACCCTAGTTCATCTCTTGTGTTCAATCTTGTTATCGGAACTATAGATTGGTGCTTGTGGGTGACTAGTGGTGTTGATTACATCTTGTAGTTGATCACTATGGTTTATTTGGTGGAAGATTATATGTTGGGTTGCGAGAGTGACTGAAGCTTAAACCCCAGTTTATGCGCTATTCTGTAAGGGAGTGCATTGTGGAGTAGCAATTAGATGAAGGGTTGCGAGAGTGACAGAAGCTTAAACCCCAGTTTATGCGCTATTCCGTAAGGGACCGATTGGATCCATAAGTTTAATGCTATGGTTAGAATTTATTCTTAATACTTTTCTCGTAGTTGCGGATGCTTGCGGGAGGGTTAATCATAAGTAGGAGGTTTCTTCAAGTAAGAACAACACCTAAGCACCGGTCCACCCAAATATATAATTATCAACGTAGCAAACACAAATCGAACCAACATGATGAAAGTGACTAGATGAAAATGCCGTGTACCCTCAAGAATGCTTTGCTTATCATAAGAGACCGTTTTGGCCTGTCCTTTGCCTCAAAAGGATCGGGCTACCTTGCTACACTTTTGTTACTACTATTGTTACTTGCTCGTTACAAATTATCTTGCTATCAAACTACTCCGCTACTTACAACTTCAGCACTTGCAGACACTACCTTACTGAAAACTACTTGTCATTTCCTTCTGCTCCTCGTTGGATTCGACACTCTTACTTATCGAAAAGAGCTACAATTGATCCCCTATACTTGTGGGTCATGACGTACCAGGCCGTCGAGTGAGCCACACCGTGGGCCGCGGGCAGGCAAGTCTGTGTACCCTGGTTCCCAGAACGCCGACAGTAGCCCCCGGGCCCAAGGCGCGCTTGGACTTGGCTTCGAGGTGAAGCCAAGGGCAAGGGCGAACCGCCGCGACCCCAATTGCCTGCAGACCAGGCCGAGGCGTGGCGCTTGATGGGACGTGGGCCCAGCTTCCCCACGTCGCCGCGGCAAATGTCTGGACTGACGAAAGACTGGCTCGCCCTGACAGGTCCTCATTATTCATGCTTGCCCCGCTATAGATCTCCTTTCCTCCGCCAAGGACCTCCCCAGATCAAATCAAGCTCTGTGCCCTCCTTTCTACAACTCCGGCTCCAGTGACCTCGCCGATGGCTCCCAAGAAGTCGCAGCCCACGGCGCACGCCGCGAGCTCTTCCTGCTCTCCTGCGCCTGCACTCAACGCATCCTCCATCACCGTGGAGGGGCACCTTGCCCTTGTGTTCCCATATACGGAGAGCAACGAGAACGAGTGGAACAAGACCACAATCTGGGCTGGCTCCGCCGAGTAGCGGACTCTGGTGCGAACGGTCTACCCCTTCTTCCTCCATAGTATCTTTGCGAAGACCTGATACGTCTCCAACGTATCTATAATTTTTTATTGTTCCATGCTGTTATATTATCATTCTTGGATGTTTTATAATCATTTTGTAGTCATTTTATATCATTTTTGGTACTAACCTGTTAATATAGTGCCAAGTGCTGTTTTCACATGTCTTTTACATCGCAGGAAATCAATACCAAACGGAGTCCAAACGCAGCAAAAGGTTTTGTGGATTTTTTATGGACTAGAAGACATCCAGTGGGCCGAAGAAGCACATGGGGGCTGCTCCGATGGGAACACAACCCAGCAGGGTGCCACCCGGACCGCCTCTTCGCTCTATAAATAGCCAAATATTCCAGAAACCCTTAAGGCGTCGACTAAATATTCATCCAGCCGCCGCAGAATCCAGAACCACCAGATCTAATCTAGACACCATCACGGAGGGGTTCACAACTTCCATTGGTGCCTCTCCGATGATGTGTGAGTAGTTCTTTGTAGACCTACGAGTCCGTAGTTAGTAGCCTAGATGGCTTCCTCTCTCTCTCTTTTGATTCTCCATACAATGGTCTCTTAGAGATCCATATGATGTAACTCTTTTTGCGGTGTGTTTGTTGGGATCCGATGAACTTTGAGTTTATGATCAGATATATCTTTTTTATCCATAAAAGTTATTTGAGTCTTCTTTGATCTCTTATATGCATGATTTCTTATAGCCTCGTATTTCTTCTCCGATATTTGAGTTTTGTTTGGCCAACTTGATCTATTTATCTTGCAATAGGAAGAGGTGCTTTGTGATGGGTTCGATCTTGTGGGGCTTGATCCCAGTGACAAAAGGGAAACCGACACGTATGTATTGCTGCTACTAACGATAACAAGATGGGGTCTATTTCTACATAAATTGACCTTGTCTACATCATGTCATCGTTCTTATCGCATTACTCCATTTTTTCATGAACTTAGTACACTAGATGCATGCTGGATAGCGGTTGATTTGTGGAGTAATAGTAGTAGATGCAGGCAGGAGTCATTCAACTAATCTTAGACATGATGCCTATATAATGATCATTGCCCGGATATCATCATGATTATTTAAAGTTCTATCGATTGTCCAACAGTAATTTGTTTACCCACCATTTGCTATTTTCTCGAGAGATGCCACTAGTGAAACTACGACCCCTAGGTCTCTTCTTTATTATATTTGCCTTTGTGATCTATTTTATTTGCTTTTATTTTCAGATCTATTAAACAAAAAAATACAAAAATACCTTGCTGCAATTTATTTTATATCGCGTTCCCGCGAGATCTATCTATCAAATTATTACAACTTTCTCACGTCTGTTTGCCAATTTCTGGCGCCGGTACCCAAGAGGGATTGACAACCCCTTTAACACACCGGGTTGCGAGTATTTGTTATTTGTGTGCAGGTGTTGTTTATTTAGTGTTACTTGGTTCTCCTACTGGTTCGATAACCATGGTCTCATCATTGAGGGAAATACCTGCCGTCGCCGTGTTGCATCATCCCTTCCTCTTTGGGGAAATACGTAGTCTAGCAGACATCATGCCCCCTCTCTCCGAGTTCTTCACCGCTGTTGTCGGTGTCAAAACCGGCGGATCTCGGGTAGGGGGTCCCGGTCTGTGCGTCAAGGTCGGATGGTAACAGGAGACAAGGGACACTTTATTTTACCCAGGTTCGGGCCCTCTCGATGGAGGTAAAACCCTACTCCTGCTAGATTAATATTGATGATATGGGTAGTACAAGAGTAGATCTACCACGAGATCAAGGAGGCTAAACCCTAGAAGCTAGCCTATGGGTATGATGATGGTTATGATGTGTTCGTCCTACGGACTACAACCCTCCGGTTTATATAGGCACCGGATAGGGTTAGGGTTACACAGAGTCGGTTACATTGGTAGGAGATCTTGAATATCCGTACGCCTAGCTTGCCTTCCACGCCAAGGAAAGAACCTTCCGGACACGGGACGAAGTCTTCAATCTTGTATCTTCATAGTCCTGGAGTCCGGCTGAAGATATAGTTCGGCTATACGAACACCCCCTAATCCAGGACTCCCTCAGTAGCCCCTGAACCAGGCTTCAATGACGACGAGTCCGGCGCGCAAATTGTCTTCGACATTGCAAGGCGGGTTCCTCCTCCAAATTCTTCAAGAAGATAATAAACACCAAAAAATAGTGTCCGGCTCTGCAAAACAAGTTTCCACGTATTGCCATATAGAGAATAATGGAAACACAAATCAAATCTGCTGACGTATTCTGCAATGCGTCATAACACTGCGACCAAGCCTTCTGTATGGATTATTTTTTGCTGTTCCACCGCAGCACGTTCAACAAGGCGGTTTCCTTGGCACGTCTTGTCGAAGCAGAGATCGTGTGCCCCTTTTAACGGGATTCTCATTAATACGGACGTGGGTAACCCAACCGTGCCCGTTAAGCACGTCCTGCCTTGATTAAAGGCTAGTCCAAGATGGTTACGGGGAGGGTTCTTGATATTCTGCCTCTTATAAAGATACCGAGACCTTGCTCCCCTCTTGTGTTCTCAAAACAAGGTCGCCCATAGCCTCGAGTTCCAACACCCCAGGCTTTTAGATTCTAGGCGCACCGGTCCATCGACAATGTCCGGCTCCGGCCTTCAAGGCCAATGGATGCCCTCCTCCGTTACGGAGGAGGACGTATCAAGGTTGAGGGAGGCTAGGTTCCTGACCAGCGAGATCCCGCACAGGTTGCCTGCTCAAGGACAAGCAATCCCAAGCCCTCAGCCTGGTGAGAGCGTAGTATTCATCTCCCACTTCCTTCGGGGATTAGGCTTCCCAACGGATCCTTTCGTAAGGGGGCTGATGTTTTATTATGGGCTGGAATTCCATGACCTAGCTCCGGAGTCCATCCTCCATATCTCCTCCTTCATTGTTGTGTGTGAAGCATTTCTCCATATCACTCCTCACTTCGGATTATGGCTCAAGACCTTCAAGGTAGAACCGAAGATAATCGAGGGGCGTCACGTAGAGTGCGGAGGTGCTATTATAAAAAGGGATACCGATGCTCCATGGCCCGAGGGCACTTTTCAAGAGGAGCTCGGCTTATGGCAACAGGAGTGGTTCTACATCACCTCTCCTCGGGGCACCACTTGGATAGCGCCTCCCGCCTTTCGCTCGGGCCCCCCACCACGTTTAACATCGTGGATCAACACAGGGTTAGATCGGGGCTTGCCCAAAGACGTTCCTCTGTTGCAGGGCCGCATAAAGGATCTCCTAAAAGGAGACCTCAACCTGGTCAAGGTGACGCAAGTTATGCTGATTCGCCGGACACTGCCCGGCCAACGTCGCCCCCTCCGCTTGTGGGAGTTCAACCCAGAGGGGCCGCGAGTTCTCCGAAATCTCATGGGCATGACGCCTATGGAGATGTATAGACTGTTCTTCGGACCACAAGGAGTGAGTCCGGATTTGACCGAGGATGCTGGTTTAAGCCGCAACCGCCCGGATACAGAAGTAGGTGACCTTGCGCCCGGACCTTCTATCCGTACAATTGACTTATTTTCTAACAGTACTTCTCCTTTTTACGCAGGAGTGGATAGCGAAGGCGAAGCTGGTCCGGTGTCCGGCTCCCCTCCCCGAGACCAGGCTAGATCCTGTGCTAGTCAGGATGTTGGAGGTGGCGCCTCTGGAGGAAAATGAAGGGGCGGACAAGGAAACCCTGGCCTCTTCGAAAGGGGCCATCCCAAAGGGGGGAATCGACAACTCCTCTCCAAAGGGGAAGAAAAGGGCCGCCTCTGACGACCCGGGAGCCGTAGCTCCAAAGCGGGGGAAAGAATCCGCGTCAGAGGACCCGACGCCGGGGAGCCCCTCGGCCGAACTAAATCCTCAAAAGGAGCAGCCCTCCAACGAGCCGTAAGTAGAAAGAGAGTCATTCTTTTAAGAGAAATCCTTAATTTATATCTGAGAAGTTTTGACCGAAACCTTACCTTGTAGTTCGGACCTCGACCCTTCTCGGCAGAGCTCGTCATCGGGGGATCTTCTTCCGGAGATGATGGAGAGCGGAACGCCTCCTCCTTCATCGCCTAGCAAGGCGGGCGACGCCGAAGTGTCGTCGCAGAAGATTTCTCCGAATCTGCCAGAGGCAGAAGTTGATCATGTGGCCCCCCGGGGTTCTCCGTGTCCGTCCTCCGAAGAAGGCCATGGGATGAGTCCGGCACCATCTGGTGTTCGGTCGGAGGAGCTGAAGGTTCTGCTGGGCCGAGCCTCTGTTTCAGAGGAGCATCGTGCGTTGATGCACATGGTGATTGAAAATATTTCATCCGCGGAAAGCGGACTGAATGACGTCGTCAAGAGTTTACTGGCGGGCCTTGAGGTACGTTTTGAATAACGAACATTAGTGTTAATTGCGCATAATAACATGCGCCTAGTATAGATAGTAGCCCTTGAGACTCTGTGTGCCGCAAAGATTAGCGGCGCGCAGAGGATCTTGATCCCAGGTCCTTTAAGTGGCACCTTTGTATGTAGGTGGCAGGTTGTCCGGAGTCGAGCCGGACTCGAGATTTTGCCGAAATGAAACGACAACTCGATGAGGCAGAAGCCGACATCGTGCTTGTTAACAAGCGGCTTGATGATGCTCAAGGTATTGAGTTTATTTGGCGATTGTTAGTAAGAGGAGCTTTATGTCAATATCTTACCTTGTGTATGCTTGATGCAGATGGTGCGGCGGCCGAAGAAGGGCTTAGGGCCGAGCTCGCCAAAGCAAAAGAGCAAGCCAGAAAAAGCGATGCGGCTGCCAGAAGATCCCGTGAAGAGCTAAAAGCCGAACAGGCTTCCCATTGCCGAAGCAAGGAGGAGATGGCTGATATAGCCATGAAGTTGAAAAGTGCTACTGACCGTTGCAAACTTCTTGAAGAGGAAGGTCGAGCCCGGCAGACGGATTTAGAGAAGGCCGTCGCCGACACCAAGGACGCCCGCTCTGGTATGAGAGCGTCAAGGGAAGAGCTGCGTCAAGCCGGACTAATTGCGGATGGAAAGCCCTTCCTGCTGCGGAGAAAATTCTGTGATCCAAAGTTCGCCCCGTTGGACCGAGCGTGGAGTGTGGAGGACACCTATCTGGATTTGTCGGCTAGTGCCGCTGATGCGACCAGGTACTTTCAAGATAAGAAAGATCATGAAGTGGAAAAGCTCTTCTGGTCGCAATTCACTAATCCAGAGCGTCCACTATCAGTGGATGATCGCCTGGCCCAATGGGCCGAGCTGAATAGGTTGTCCGGACTCGCCATGAAGCATGCCATGGACCGCCTGTGTCCGGGGAGATCGAAGCCGAGAAGCTATTTCAGTTTGGTGCAGCAATTTCTTGACGTGGTGCCTCGGATTGAAGCTCTAAAGAGGTCTGCTTGCAAAGAGGGCGCGCGGCTGGCTCTTGCCCGTGTCAAGACATACTGGGAAGATATGGAGCCCACCGTTGTTGCGTCCCGTGATTCGGATAAAAGCCGAATTCCTTCCGAGCACTATTTTGAGGAAGTCCTCGCGGGCGCTCGTATAATAGAGACGCAGTGTTCGAAAGATGCTATTTTATGACAGCATATGTAATCGTAGATCAATATTTTTATAAATTGTAATGGCGTAATTTAGACTTGTGCCTTCAAGTATTAATAACACCTCCTGTGCGGCCGTTTTAATATAGAAATTCTGAAAGATTGCAGTCGTTGGCTTCAGCCCCCACGCACATAGTGCGGGGGTGCGCACGGAGAACGCATTTTCACACTTAACCCAACGTCTTGGTCCTACAAAGGAGGTGATAGCGCCGCGGGCTAGGCGAACGGACTATAATGCTTTAACACTTTCACTTAGCCATAGGAGCTTGACAGTGGGACTCTTTAGGTAGCCCTTTAATGGCGACTGCGTTTACCCGAATTCGGGACGCATATGTGCCTGACCGGGAAGCGGCCCTTCCTCAAAATGGAGGAATTCGATAAATTCCTGTAAGTCATCGAGGGAATTCGATAAATTCCTGTAAGTCATCGAGTGGCGACCAGTCTCGTGCTACATCATGACAGTCGGTTTTCGGCTTTCTCTACTGAGGTGCTCACCCGGCCGAACCGGGGCACAATCACAGTAGTTCTCCTGGTGCAACCTTAGACGACAGAACGAAACGTAAGGTGGCCGAACTCAGGAGCCAGGCAACCCAACATGTGACCAAAATCATGACTCGGAGCTGATGCATATAGTGCCAAAACTCGCGACGCTGAACACTCCCTAAGGTGTTCGGTCTTTGTGGGTGCGTGTAAAACAACACCCTTGAAAAAGAAAAAAGCCCCTTGTGTCCAGGTACGAGCAAGAATTCTGGCGTGGCCACATGCCAAAACGCCAGTCTCCTCCATGGTTATAGTGAGGTAAACCAGGGGATGTATAGCAGCAAGAGACAGTAAAAAAGGTTTACGCAGGGTCTTAATCTAAGAAGAATCCTTTGGGGCGGGTCCCTACTGCACGTCTGCGCCTGTGTCTCCGCTGTGCCGTGTCCTGGACGGGCGCCATACGACGTTCATCTGTAAAAGGCAAGAACTAAATTGAAAAATGGGTCGTGCGGATCAAAAAGAATAATAAATAAAATTTAAAGTGAGAAATAGATACGGTCGAGTTTTATTGTCTCTGCGTACAACCCCTGGTGAGGCGTACCAAGCCTATAACGAAAATTGGCTTGTGCCGAACTCATTGAGTCCGGGTCCGCGGCCTTTTGTGACTTACATCGAAAAAGTCTTTTGGCTGGCGAGGCCATTTTGTTGGGCGGCCGTTTAAGCGGCCGCACAATCCTCCGTTTGGAGGAGATGTAGTTTAGTATGCTCCCTTTAAAGAGATGATGCCTCGAGGATCGGGCATTTTTAGCGTGAGGGATGCATAATGCGGTATTGCGTTAAAGCGAGCGAAAGCTCCGCGTCTCATTAGTGCTTGATAGCGACTTGAAAATGGGACTATGTGGAAGATAAGCTTTTCACTACGAAAGTTATTGGCAGAGCCAAATATGACCACAAGCCGGAGAAAACCCATACAGTGGGTGTCCGGGCCTGGTGCT
Organism: Aegilops umbellulata; assembly: GCA_032464435.1. NCBI lineage: Eukaryota > Viridiplantae > Streptophyta > Magnoliopsida > Poales > Poaceae > Aegilops > Aegilops umbellulata. The sequence goes on from CP136060.1 coordinate 298,411,106, forward strand.
ACTCCTTGAAAGGAGGTTTTACTGTGACGGATTCGTGCTGGGTTTATGCCCATGCGGTGAATTGTATCCTGATATATCAGATTTAGTCCACTGCCCCCGTCCATAAGGACGTTGGTAAACTGGAATCAGTCTATTATTGGATTAAGTATCAGGGCAGTCCGGCCTGCATGTTTGATATTGCGAGAATAATCTAGCTGATCAAAAATGATTGGCTTTAGTGACCAGTGGCTAGACTCCTGAGGGATAGGCTTGAATGTGCGGACCTTTACGGGTGCCTCATGCCTTGTTATGTGAAGTGAGTTCACTGTTTTGACTTCTTGCGGGAAGTTCTTTTGCTTCCTGGTGTTCTGCTTTTGGGGTTCGTCCTCTTCCTCACTTGGTGTGTCGAGCCCCTTGTGTTCGGCGTTAAGCCTTCCGGATTGTTTGAAAACCCAACAGTCTCTGTGGGTATGATTAGCAGGCTTTCCAGGAGTACTGTGTATCTGACATATCCTGTCCATGATTCTCTTTAGACTAGACGGATCTTCCCTATTATCCTGAGGGGGTGATTTTGTCTGATTTTGCCGTGAGCCTTTGAATCCGGCATTGACTGTCGTGCTCTTCGGACTTTTTCTTTTGATTCGGCGAAGGTCCTTCTATCGCCGTGGTTTCCCGTTTCCATCCCTGATTTCGGATGTACTTGGGTCGCTGGGGCTGCATCGTGCCAACCAGCTGTCCTCTCCTGCGCAAAAGCGGGTCATGAGGCTTGTGAGTGCGGCCATTGTTCTTGGCTTTTCCTGGCCGAGGTGTCTGGCGAGCCATTCGTCTCGAACATTGTGCCTGGAAGCCGCTAGGGCTTTGGCGTCCAGACAATCCACTATTTGATTCTTTTTAGTGAGGAATCTGTTCCAGAACTGCCGAGCTGATTCTCCGGATTGCTGAGTTATGTGACTGAGGTCGTCCGCGTCCGGGGGACGGACGTAGGTCCCTTGAAAATTTGCTCGGAAAGCTTCCTCGAGCTCTTCCCAACTTCCAATTGTGTTTTCGGGAAGGCTTTTAAGCCAGTCCCGGGCTGTCCCTTTAAGCTTAAGGGGTAAGTATTTTTTGGCGTGGAGATCATCTCCTCTAGCCATATGTATGTGGAGGATATAATCCTCGATCCAGACTCCCGGGTCTGTTGTTCCATCGTATGCCTCTATGTTAACGGGTTTAAATCCCTCTGGGAATTCATATTCCAGGACCTCATTGGTGAAACATAGAGGGTGTGCGGCACCCCTATATTTGGGTGTGCCAGATTCTGATGGTGGATTTTTTGCATTGCTGATGAGAGCTTGCTTTCTTGGCCCGTAAATGGACCTGGCTGGGCCATGATGCGAGTCTTTGATTGTCTCGCATGCCGCATTGAGTGCGGCGCCGTTTGCCGTATTGTAGTGGCCGAGAGGTCGTTTATTCGACCGTGTAGCCTTTTTGTTTTTCGAGTTTGGGGGCTCTAGGGCCTCCTGGTTGAATTCGGGCAGTAGCTTTCTCTTCGGATAGCTTTTGGTGCGGCGACTACCGCCATATTTGTCTGCGGTCTTGATTACTTTGCTCCATCTTGTTTTGAGTGCATCTTCCCCCGTCTTTAGCTTTTGCTTCTGCTTCTTCAGGCTTTGTGCTGTGGCGACGAGCCTTTCTTGGAGATTCTTCTGCTCCATGATTTTATCCAGCGTGCTATCGTCCGGAGTTCTGTTATGACCGGGGGAGGACTGTTCGTCCTCTCTGCCCGTGTTACCCTGTTCGGACGGCTGTTCCGGGATGCGTTCGTCATCTACCGGCTCGTCCTGCTCTATGGCTGGGTCTTGATCGAGGCGGGGCTTCGCTCGGCGTTTACGTCGCCGCTTTGAGTGCTTTTCGGAGGGTTTACCCTTCTTTTCGCCCCCTTCTTCCTCATTGTGAGTTTTTTCAGGTGTATCCACCATGAATACGTCATTAAGTGGGGTGGAGGTCCAGTGCCCTATGGGCGCTGGTTCCCGTTCGTCTCCGTCTTCGTCGTCCATACCGTCGAAGTCTTCGGAGCCGAAGTCGAGCATGTCGGTTAAATCGTCGACAGTGGCTATTAAGTGGGTGGTGGGTGGGCTTTGAATTTCTTCGTCGTCCGAATCCCAACCTCGCAGGCCATAGTTCGGCCTGGGCTCTCCTGAAAAAGAGAGAGATTTGAGAGATTTCAGAATATCACCGAAAGGCGAATACTGAAAGATGTCCGCGGCGGTGAACTCCATTACCGGCGCCCAATCTGATTCGATTGGTAGGGGCGCGGGAGGTTCGGAGTTCGGAGAAGAGTCCGGCTGCTTGGAGTCATGTGCCATGTGGAGTGCGGGGCTTGCGTTTGGCTCAATGGCTTTTAAGATCGCAGCCCCCGAGGTGACGTCCAACCGTTCATTGTTAAAGAACACAGCGGGCTCCGGATCGAGGATCGGGGCCGGAGCATATGCGGCCTCCAGGACACTATTCGGAGGCAGAGCTATATCATGCCCCTCGAGATAGTGCGGCGCGCTTGGCTGTGGCTTGAATCCGTCGAAGATCAGGTCTCCGAGGGTATCTGCCGTGTAGTTTAAGCTTCCCCACCTGGCTTGATGGCCAGGGGCGTGGCTTTCGATCTGCTCCAGATGGCCAAGCGAGTTGGCCCACAGAGCGAAGCCGCCGAAGATGAAGATCTGTCCGGGGAGAAAAGTCTCACCCTGGACCTCATCGTTCTTGATGATCAAAGGAGCCATCGGGCGTAAAGGCGACGAAACAGAGGAACTCTCAATGAAAGCACCAATGTTGGTGTCAAAACCGGCGGATCTCGGGTAGGGGGTCCCGATCTGTGTGTCAAGGTCGGATGGTAACAGGAGACAAGGGACACTTTATTTTACCCAGGTTCGGGCCCTCTCGATGGAGGTAAAACCCTACTCCTGCTAGATTAATATTGATGATATGGGTAGTACAAGAGTAGATCTACCACGAGATCAAGGAGGCTAAACCCTAGAAGCTAGCCTATGGGTATGATGATGGTTATGATGTGTTCGTCCTACGGACTACAACCCTCCGGTTTATATAGGCACCGGATAGGGTTAGGGTTACACAGAGTAAGTTACATTGGTAGGAGATCTTGAATATCCGTACGCCTAGCTTGCCTTCCACGCGAAGGAAAGAACCTTCCGGACACGGGACGAAGTCTTCAATCTTGTATCTTCATAGTCCTAGAGTCCGTCTGAAGATATAGTTCGGCTATCCGAACACCCCCTAATCCAGGACTCCCTCAGCCATCCTCGACCACTACCAGGTCCAGGCCCTGCACTTCCAACCCCTCTCCATCCTCCTCCTGTCCATCTTCGCCTTCTACTACGAGGCCTTTGTGGGCGTGAGGCCCTCCGTGCCTCTCCTTCGACACTTCTACTCTCTGTGGCTGCACGATCTGACCTAGCGCTCTGGCTGTGTGTCCTTCATCGCGTTCCACAAGAACAACATGCTCATGAGGCCCGGGAACAAGGTGGAGAACTTGCAGCGCCACTGGATCTTCGTGGATGCCCAGGGCCTGAACGAGCAGCTGGAGATGCCGTCCGCACTGCCCACACGGCTCGAGAGGTCGATCCACGAGATGTTCTCCGACCCCCAGGCGGCGCCCGTCTTGAGGAAGATGATCTCGGACATGGGCGCCAGGGCGCTGACGGGGGGCATGCTCGTGAAGGAGTTCCTGAGGCAGCGCTTGGCTCCGATCCAGTCGCACACGCGCCCTATGTGGGAGCTCCAGGGCGCGGAGGACGACATCAAGTAGTACTCGGGGAGCCTGACGGGCGAGTAGCTGGACAAGGCCATGAGCATCTTGCTTGAGGGTGAACTAAGGGACCTCCTGTAGGCCCGCGTACCGCTGTACCGCAGTGTTGACAGGGAGGCGTTGGTCGCCGACATGCCTGTTTTCAACGAGCTGGGGCTCGTGTCGTGCGAGCCCCCCAACTCCCGGTGCTGGTGTACTCCGGTGACAGCGCCGTAGAAGAGGGAAGGGGGACTCGGAGGCGACCGAGGATGATGTGGCGGAGATATTTTCCCCATCACAAATCGAGTTTCTCCGAGGCTTCACCGACGACGACAACGCCGACGAGCCCCAGGCCATGGAATCCCCGCGCTCCATAGGGGTCCTCACGTGGTCAGGATCCACTCCTCAGGCCCAACGGAAGTCAGAACAGGCAACCCCAAAGAAGAATAGGGCGGCACCCCCTCAGGGCGACACCTCTGCCTCACCAAGTGGTGGCGCCGCGCCGAGGCCAAGCATAGAGCGCTGATACGTCTCTAATGTATCTATAATTTTTTATTGTTCAATGTTGTTATATTATCATTCTGGGATGTTTTATAATCATTTTATATCATTTTTTGGTACTAACCTATTGACATAGTGCCAAGTGCCAGTTGTTGTTTTTTTGCATGTTTTTTACATCGCAGGAAATCAATACCAAACAGAGTCCTAACGCAGCGAAATTTTTTGTGGATTTTGTGGGACTAGAAGACATCCAGTGGGCCGAAGAAGCACCAGGGGGGGCTCCGAGGGGAGCACAACCCACCAGGACGTGCCTGGAGGCCCAGGCGCGCCCTGGTGGGTTGTGCCCACCTCGGGTGCCTCCCGAACCGCCTCTTTACTCTATAAATACCCCAAAATTATAGAAACCCTAGGGTAGTTGACGAGACTAAATTCCAGCCGCCGCAAGTTCTAGAACCACCAAATCCAATCTAGACACTATCACGGAGGGTTTCATCATATCCATTGGTGCCTCTCCGATGATGCGTGAGTAGTTTTTTGTAGACCTACGGATCCGTAGTTACTAGCTAGATGGCTTCCTCTCTCTCTCTTTTGATTCTCAATACAATGGTCTCTTGGAGATCCATATGATGTAACTCTTTTTGCGGTGTGTTTGTTGGGATCCGGTGAACTTTGAATTTATGATCAGATCTATATTTTTATCCATGAAAGTTATTTGAGTTTTCTTTGATCTCTTATATGCATGATTGATTATAGCCTTGTATTTCTTCTCCGATATTTGGGTTTTGTTTGGCCAACTTGATCTATTTATCTTGCAACTGGAAGATGTGCTTTGTGATGGGTTTGATCTTATGGTGCTGGATCCCAGTGACAGAAGGGGAACCGACACGTATGTATCGTTGCTATTAAGGATAACAAGATGGGGTCTATTTCTACATAAATAGGTCTTGTCTACATCATGTCATCATTCTTATTGCATTACTACGGTTTTTCATGAACTTAATACACTAGATGCATGCTGGATAGCAGTCGATGTGTGGAGTAATAGTTGTAGATGCAGGTAGGAGTCAGTCTACTAATCTTGGACATGATGCCTATATAATGATCATTGCGTGGATATTGTCATGATTATTTGAAGTTCTATCAATTGCCCAACAGTAATTCGTTTACCGACCGTTTGCTATTTTTCTCGAGAGAAGCCACTAGTGAAATCTACGGCCCCGGATCTCTTTCCCATTATATTTGCCTTTGCGATCTATTTTATTTGCTTTTATTTTCAGATCTGTTAAACCGAAAATACAAAAACACCTTCCTGCAATTTATTTTATCTCGCATTCCCGCGAGATCCACTTATCAAATTATTACAACTTTCTCATGTCCGTTTGCCAATTTCTGGCGCTGATACCTGAAAGGGATTGACAACCCCTTTAATACGTCGAGTTGCGAGTATTTGTTATTTGTGTGCAGGTGTTGTTTATGTAGTGTTGCTTGGTTCTCCTACTAGTTCGATAACCTTGGTCTCATCACTGAGGGAAATACCTACCATTGCTATACTACATCATCCCTTCCTCTTTGGGGAAATACCGGCATAGTCTAGCAGACATCAAGCGCCCCTCTCACTCCCCGGGCGCGACTAAGGGCGCGCCCAGGAAGAGCGGGGTGCCCCAGCCTCAGTCGGGAACAGGGCTTACAACGACCCCGACGAGTAAGTAACTTACCTTGTTTCTGTTTAGCATGTATTTGCACCGTGCTCACAGCGCTCCCGCCCTCATGACCAGGGTGTGGGCGTTCTGGTGTAGAAGAGGAAGGAAGGAGACCAGACTCTAGAAGCGCCACCTTTTACTGCAGTCGCAGCGGCTCCAACACAGGCGGGGAGGCCGTCCCCCGTCTCTTCGCGGTGGAGAAGGCCCCTCAGGCTGCAATGTTGCCGCCTCAGGAGGAGCCGGTCCCTGCGGGCCAGCACGCCGCGGAGCTGTCTGCGCCCGTTGCGCCCGGGCAAGGTTCTGAGCCCGCGGTGACCAAAGGCGACCTCGCCAGCACCTCGGAGCCATGCAGCACCCCACCTCTCTCGCGTCGCCTTCTCCTCCAACCCTTGGGCCTGCAAACTGCAGTCCCTTGGTCAGGCCCGGGGCCCTGGATGAGGCCTAGATTGTGCTTGGTCGTCTCCGGGCGGACCTTCAAGATGTTGACAGGTGCTTCGTGAGGGATGATGACCCACAAGTATAGGGGATCTATCGTAGTCCTTTCGATAAGTAAGAGTGTCGAACCCAACGAGGAGCGGAAGGAAATGACAAGCGGTTTTCAGCAAGGTATTCTGTGCAAGCACTGAAATTATCGGTAACAGATAGTTTTGTGATCAGATAAATCGTAAGAGGTAACAAGTAATAAAAGTAAACAAGGTGCAACAAGGTGGCCCAATCCTTTTTGCAGCAAAGGACAAGCCTGGACGAACTCTTATATAAAGTAAAGCGTTCCCGAGGACACATGGGAATTGTTGTCAAGTTAGTTTTCATCATGCTCGTATGATTCGCGTTCATTACTTTGATAATTTGATATGTGGGTGGACTGGTGCTTGGGTGCTGCCCTTCCTTGGACAATCCTCCCACTTATGATTAAACCCTCTCGCAAGCATTCGCAAGTACAAAAGAAGTATTAAGGTAAACCTAACCATAGCATGAAACATATGGATCCAAATCAGCCCTTACGAAGCAACGCATAAACTAGGGTTTAAGCTTCTGTCACTCTAGCAACCCATCATGTGCTTATTACTTCCCAATGCCTACCCCTAGGCCCAAATAATGGTGAAGTGTCATGTAGTCGACGTTCACATAACACCACTAGAGGAAAGACAACATACATCTCATCGAAATATCAAACGAATACCAAATTCACATGATTACTTATAACAAGACTTCTCCCATGTCCTCAAGAACAAACGTAACTACCCACAAAGCATATTCATAATCATAATCGGAAGAGTATTAATTATCATTAAGGATCTGAACATATGATCTTCCACCGAATAAACCAACTAGCATCAACTACAAGGAGTAATCAACACTACTAGCAACCCACAGGTACCAATCTGAGGTTTTGGGACCAAGATCGAATACAAGAGATGAACTAGGGTTTGAGAGGAGATGGTGCTGGTGAAGATGTTGATGGATATTGACACCCTCTCGATGAGAGGATCGATGGTGATGACAATGGCGATGATTTACCCCTCGAGAAGGGATGTTTCCCCGGTAGAACAGCTCCACCGAAGCCCTAGATTGGTTCTGCCCAGGTTCCGCCTCGAGACAGCGACGCTTCGTCCCAAAAACTTCCTCTTGATTTTTTCCAGGGTAAAAGACACCATATATCCAAAGATGGGCACCGGAGGCCTACCAAGGGGCCCACAAGGTTCGGGGCGCACCCAGGGGGTAGGGCGTGCCCTCCACCCTTGTGTGTGGCTGGCGGCCCCCCTCTGGTACTTTATTCCCCCAATTAATTTTTATTTATTCCAAAAACATGTTGCGTGAAGTTTCAGGACTTTTGTAGTTGTGCATAATAGGTCTCCATTATTGGCTCCTTTTCCAGCCTACAATTCCAGCTGTTGGCATTCTCCCTCTTCATATAAACCTTGTAAAATAAGCGAGAACAGACATAAGTATTGTGATATAATGTGTAATAACATCCCATAATGCATTAAATATCAATATAAAAGCATGATGCAAAATGGATGTATCAACTCCCCCAAGCTTAGACCTCGCTTGTTCTCAAGCGAAAGCCGATATCGATAAATATGTCCACATGTTTAGAGATAGAGGTGTCGATAAAATAAAATACGGACATGAGGGCATCATGATTATCTTTAGAACAGCAACATATATTTCCATATAATTTCTTATGCTAAAGTAACAATTCGTTTACAAGATAAAGTATGAAAACTTCATTGAAAACTAGAAAACTATGATCTCGGTCATTCGAGCAATTGCAATTTATCATAACATCGAAAAGAGTCAATATAAGAGCTTTTCAGCAAGTCCACATACTCAACTATGATATAGTCTTTCACAATTGCTAACACTCACCCGATACTTATGGGTAAAAAGTTTCAATCAGACACAGAGAAAGATAGGTGCTTTTAGTTTCGCCTCCCAACCTTTTACCTCGTAATGTCAACATTAATACTTTATGAAAACCTACATCCAAGGGGATATATATATATATATCCGGATCTCTCGAACACATAGAGGTTGCCAAAGGAAAAAGTATAAAACCCAAAAAGGAAAGGTGATGATCACCATGACACTTGTATAAGGGTAGAGGATAAAAGTAAAAGATAGGCCCTTCGCAGAGGGAATCAGAGGTTGTCATGCGCTTTTATGGTTGGATGCACAAAATCTTTGTGCAAAAGAACATCACTTTATATTGCCACTTGTGATAAGGGCCTTTATTATGCAGTCCGTCGATTTTATTTCTTCCATATCACAAGTTTGTATAAAGCTTATTTTCTTCACACTAATAGATCATACATATTTAGAGAGCATTTTTTTATTGCTTGCACCAATGAAAACTTACTTGAAGGATCTTACTCAATCCATATGTAGGCATGGTGGACTCTCATGGAAAAACTGAGGTTAGGGATGTTTGGAAGCACAAGTAGTATCTCTACTTGGTGCAAAGAATTTGGCCAGCATGAGAGGGAAAGACAATCTCAACATGTTGGATGATTCAAAACAATATAACTTCTACTTGGATATAAGAAAACATAACTCATTATGTTGTCTTCCTCGTCCAACATCAACCTTTTAGCATGTCATATTTAATTGAGTGCTCACAATTAAAAGATGTCCAAGATAGTATATTTTTATGTGAAGCCTCTCTTTCTTTATTACTCCCTATTAATTGCAACAATGACCAAAACTATGTTTGTCAACTCTCAATAACTTTTATTCATCAAACTCTTTATATGTGAAGTCATTACTCTGCATAAGATCAATATATGATCTTTCTATTCTTTTTCTTTTTTATTTTATTTAATTCCCTCAAGATCATAGCAAGAAAGCAAAGCCCTTATCTTAAAACTACTCTTTATTATATATTTGAAAAATGATAAAGATAAAGATGTGGTGGTGATACGATACCGAGGCACTCCCCCAAGCTTGGCAGTTGCCAAGGGTAGTGCCCATACCCATGTATTTAGATCTGTTTCTTCGGAGGCGGTGATGAAGGAGTTGTTGATGAAATAGGCTTGTCATCCATCTTCCAAGGCATAGGTTCACCTTCATAGAAAGATGAACGAGTCTCCGGGATCCACAAATCTGCAGCCAAGCTCATCCTCTTAAATCTGTATTCTTACTCACAGTTTTGGTTTTGCAGGTCATAGATTCGGGCTTGGAGATGCTTGATTTTCTCATGAAGCTTGAAGATGTCCTCCTCAATGCTCTTGCCATCCAGCTTGTGATTGTTGGTGAACTCCGCGATCATCATCTGATTGGCGTTGAGTCCACACTCCACCATCCCTTAGGCACTCGAAAACTTGCTGCTCCATTGCTTCGAGTCTTGTCTCCATGCTTCCGGTCTTCTTAGGCCCCTCAACATCACGGATGTGCAACACCCCTTCATGCATCTCAATGGTTTGAGGGTGTTGCAGCACCTCCATGAGGTAAGGGTTGATGATCTACTCGAAAAACTTGTCTTTGGGGGCGCTTGAAGACGTCATGGTGATCTAGAAAACAGCTCGAAACAAAAACATGAGATATTGTCGTGGTACGGTGGTCAAAACCTTCAAGAGATTATATAATGAATTTTTACCGACCAAAAGAAGTATCGTGCAAGAAAACAGAGTCCGGAGGGCACACGAGGTAGTGATACGTCCATTTTGCATCATGCTTTTATATCGATATTTATTGCATTATGGACTGTTATTACACATTATGTCACAATACTTATGCCTATTCTATGTTATTTTACAAGGTTTACATAAGGAGGGAGAATGCCGGTAGCCGGAATTCTGGGCTGGAAAAGGAGCAAATATTAGAGACCTATTCTGCACAACTCCAAAAGTCCTGAAACTCCACAGAAGTCAATTTCAGATATATATATAAAATATTGAGCGGAAGAAGTACACCAAAGGCGGACCCACCTGGCCACGAGGGTGGGGGGCACGCCCTACCCCCCCCCCCCCGGGCGCACCCCCTGCCTCGTGGGCCCCCTGTTGGCAATCCGATGGCCATCTTCTGCTATATGAGGTCTTTCGTCAGAAAAAAATCATAAGCAACCTTTCGGGACGAGACTCCGCCGCCACGAGGCGGAACCAATCTAAGACTCCGACAGAGCTGTTCTGCTGGGGACACTTCCCTCCGGGAGGGGGAAATCATCGCCATCGCCATCACCAACGCTCCTCTCATCGAGAGAGGGAAATCTCCATCAACATCTTCACCAGCACCACCTACTCTCGAAACCCTAGTTCATCTCTTGTATCAAATTCTTGTCTCGAAGTCCGGGATTGGTACTACTAGGTTGCTAGTAGTGTTGATTAATCCTTGTAGTTGATTCTAGTTGGTTTATTTGGTGGAAGATCATATGTTCAGATCCTTTATGCATATTAATACCCCTCTGATTATGAACATGAATATGCTTTGTGAGTAGTTACGTTTGTTCCTGAGGACATGGGAGAAGTCTTGCTATTAGTAATCATGTGAATTTGGTATTCGTTCGATTACTTGATGAGATGTATGTTGTCTATCCTCTAGTGGTGTTATGTGAACGTCGACTACATAACACTTCACCATTATTTGGGCCTAGAGGAGGGCATTGGTAAGTAATAAGTAGATGATGGTTTGCTAGAGTGACAGAAGCTTAAACCCTAGTTTATGCGTTGCTTCGTAAGGGGCTGATTTGGATCCATATGTTTCATGCTATGGTTAGGTTTAACTTAATACTTTTGTTGTAGTTGCGGATGCTTGCAACAGAGGTTAATCATACGTGGGATGCTTGTTCAAGTAAGAACAACACCCAAGCACCGGTCCACCCACATATCAAATTATCAAAGTACCGAACGCGAATCATATGAACGTGATGAAAACTAGCTTGACGATATTCCCATGTGTCCTCGGGAGCACTTTTCTCATTATAAGAGTTTGTCCAGGCTTGTCCTTTGCTACAAAAAGGATTGGGCCACCTTGCTGCACTTTATTTACTTTTGTTACTTGTTGCTCGTTACAATTTATCTTATCACAAAACTATCTGTTACCACTTATTTCAGTACTTGCAGAGAATACCTTGCTGAAAACGACTTATCATTTCCTTCTGCTCCTCGTTGGGTTAGACACTCTTACTTATCGAAAGGACTACGATAGATCCCCTATACTTGTGGTTCATCAAGACTCTTTCCTGGCGCCATTGCCGGGGAGTGAAGCGCCTTTGGTATGTGGAATTTGGTAAGGACAAATTTATATAGTGTGCTGAAATTTTCTGTCACTTGTTACTATGGAAAGTAATCCTCTTAGGGGCTTGTTCGGGGTATCTTCACCCCAACCAGTAGATCAAAGAGTTTCTCCTCAACCTACTGAACCTACTGAAAAGGAAATGTTCCCTTTGAAGTTCCTTCGGGTATGTTAGAAAAACTGCTAGATAATCCTTTTGCAGGAGATGGAACAAAGCATCCTGATGAGCACCTAATTGATGTGGACGAAGTTTGTGGATTATTTAAGCTTGCAGGTATACCCGATGATGTTGTTAATAAGAAGGACTTCCCTTTATCTTTGAAGGGAGATGCATCGACATGGTATAGGCTGTGTGATGATATGAAGTCATGGAACTATAAACGAATGAAATTGGAATTTCATCAGAAGTATTATCCTATGCATCTTGTTCATCGTGATCGCAATTGTATATATAATTTTTGGCCTCGCGATGGAGAAAGCATCGCTCAAGCTTGGGGGAGGCTTAAATCAATGTTATATTCATGCCCCAATCATGAGCTCCCGAGAGAAATAATTCTTCAAAGTTTTTATGCTCGGCTCTCTGATAACAATCGCACCATGCTTGATACTTCTTGTGCTGGATCTTTTACAAGAATACTATTGAATTCAAATGGAATTTATTGGATAGAATTAAATGCAACTCTGAAGATTGGGATATCGACGAAGGTAAGGAGTCAGGTATGACACCTAAGTTTGATTGTGTTAAATCTTTTATGGATACTGATGTTTTCCGTAAATTTAGCACTAAATATGGACTTGACTTAGAGATAGTAGCTTCTTTCTGTGAATCTTTTGCTACTTATGTTGATCTCCCCAAGGAGAAGTTGTTTAAGTATCATCCTCCCATAGAAGTAAAAGTAGATGCACCTATTAAAGTTGAAGAAAATACTGTCACTTATAATGATCCTATTGTTCCTACTTCTTATGTTGAGAAACCACCTTTCCCTGTTAGAATAAAGGATCATGCTAAAGCTTCAACTGTGGTTCGTAAAAGCAATATTAGAACTTATACACCTCCTGAGCGAGACAGAATTGATGCTAATATTGCTATTGTTAAAGATCTCTTGGCTGATAATATTGATGGGCATGTTATGTATTTCTACGGTGAAACTACTAGAATTGCCAAACCTTGTGCTAAAGATAAACATAGACCTATGGTAGGCGTGCCTGTTATTTCTGTTAAAATAGGAGATCATTGTTATCATGGCTTATGTGATATGGGTGCTAGTGTTAGTGCAATACCTTATGACTTATATAAAGAAATTATGCATGATATTGCACCCGCTGAGATAGAAGATATTGAGTTCACAATTAAACTTGCCAATAGAGATACTATTTCACCAATGGGAATTGTTAGAGATGTTGAAGTCTTGTGTGGGAAAACTAAATATCCTGCTGATTTTCTTGTTCTTGGTTCCCCACAAGATAGCTTTTGTCCCATTATTTTTGGTAGAACCTTCTTGAACACCGTTAATGCTAAGATGATTGCGAAAAGAATGTTGTTACTATTTGTTTGGATGATATGTCCCATGAGTTTAATTTCTCTAAATTTAGTAGACAATACCGTGAAGAAGAATTGCCTAGTAAGGATGAAATTGTTGTCCTCGCTTCTATTGCCGTACCTCCTAGTGATCCTTTAGAACAATATTTGCTAGACCATGAAAATGATATGTTTATGAATGAAAGAAGGGAAATAGATGAGGTATTCTTTAAACATGAACCTATTCTGAAACACAATTTGCCTGTTGAAATCCTAGGGGATCCTCCTCCACTGAAGGGTGATCCCGTGTTTGAGCTTAAACCGTTACCTGATACTCTTAAATATGCTTATCTTGATGAGAAAAAGATATATCCTATTATTATTAGTGCTAACCTTTCAGAGCATGAAGAAGAAAGATTATTGAAAACTCTGAAGAAGCACCGTGTTGCTAATGGATATACTCTTGATGATCTTAAGGGCATTAGTCCCACTCTATGTCAACATAAAATAAATTTGGAGAAAGATGCCAAACCAGTTATTGATCATCAACGACGACTGAATCCTAAAATGAAGGAAGTGGTAAGAAAGGAAATACTAAAGCTCCTTGAGGCAGGTATAATTTATCCCGTTGCTGATAGTCAGTGGGTAAGTCATGTCCATTGTGTTCCTAAAAAGGAGGTATTACTGTTGTCCGTAATGATAAATATGAATTGATTCCTCAAAGAATTATTACAAGGTATAAGATGGTAATTGATTTCTGCGAATTAAATAAAGCTACTAAGAAAGATCATTACCCCTTACCTTTTATTGATCAAATGCTAGAAATATTATCTAAACATACACATTTTTTCTTTCTAGATGGTTATTCTGGTTTCTCTCAAATACCTATGCCAGCCAATGATCAATCAAAGACTACTTTTACATGCCCTTTTGGGACCTTTTCTTATAGACGTATGCCTTTTGGTTTATGTAATGCCCCTGCTACCTTTCAAAGATGCATGATGGCTATATTCTCTGACTTTTGTGAAAAGATTTGTGAGGTTTTCATGGACGATTTCTCCGTCTATGGATCCTCTTTTGATGATTGCTTGAGCAATCTTGATCGAGTTTTGCAGAGGTGTGAAGAAACAAATCTTGTCTTGAATTGGGAAAAGTGCCACTTTATGGTTAATGCAGGTATTGTTTTAGGGCATAAAGTTTCTGAAAGAGATATTCAAGTTGATAAAGCCAAGGTTGATGCTATTGAGAAGATGCCATGTCCCAAGGACATTAAAGGTATAAGATGTTTCCTAGGTCACGCCAGTTTTTACACGAGGTTCATTAAGGACTTCTCAAAAATTTCTCGCCCTCTGACCAATTTATTACAAAAAGATATACCATTTGTCTTTGATGATTGTGTAGAAGCATTTGAAATACTTAAGAAAGCATTGATCTCTGCACCTATTGTTCATCCACCTGATTGGAATTTACCCTTTGAAATTATGTGTAATGCTAGTGATTATGTTGTAGGTGTTGTTCTAGGGCAAAGAGTTGATAAGAAATTAAATGTTATTCACTATGCTAGTAAAACTCTAGACAATGCTCAGAGAAATTATGCTACTACTGAAAACGAATTTTTAGCAGTAGTATTTGCTTGTAATAAGTTCAGACCTTATATTGTTGATTCTAAAGTGACTATTCACACTGATCATGCTGCTATTAAATATCTTATGGAAAATAAGGATGCTAAACCTACACTTATTAGATGGGTTCTCCTGCTACAAGAATTTGATTTGCATATTGTTGATAGAAAGGCAGCTGAGAACCCCGTTGCAGACAACTTGTCTAGGTTAGAAAATGTTCTTTATGACCCACTACATATTGATGATAGCTTTCCAGATGAGCAATTAAATGTCATAAATGCTTCTCGTAGTACTCCATGGTATGCTGATTATGCTAATTATATTGTTGCTAAATTCATATCACCAAGTTTCACATACCAATAAAAGAAAAAGTTCTTCTACGACTTGAGACATTACTTTTGGGATGACCCACATCTTTATAAAGAAGGAGTAGATGGTGTTATTAGACGTTGTGTACCTGAGCATGAACAGGAACAGATCCTACGAAAGTGTCACTCCGAAGCTTATGGAGGACACCACGCTGGAGATAGAACTGCACACAAGGTATTGCAATCCGGTTTTTATTGGCCTACTCTCTTCAAGGATGCCCGTAAGTTTGTCCTGTCTTGTGATGAATGTCAAAGAATTGGTAATATTAGTAGACGTCAAGAAATGCATATGAATTATTCACTTGTTATTGAACCATTTGATGTTTGGGGCTTTGATTGTATGGGACCTTTTCCTGCCTCTAATGGATATACACATATTTTAGTTGTTGTTGATTACGTTACTAAGTAGGTAGAAACTATTCCAACTAGTAGTGCTGATCACAACATCTCTATTAAAATGCTTAAAGAAGTTATTTTTCCCAGGTTTGGAGTCCCTAGATATTTAATAACTGATGGTGGTTCACATTTTATTCATGGTGCTTTCCGTAAAATGCTTGCTAAGTATGACGTTAACCATAGAATTGCATCTCCTTATCACCCTCAGTCTAGTGGTCAAGTAGAATTGAGTAACAGAGAGCTCAAATTAATTTTGCAAAAGACTGTCAATAGGGCTAGAAAGAATTGGTCCAAGAAACTTGATGATGCATTATGGGCCTATAGAACTGCTTATAAAAATCCTATGGGTATGTCTCCGTATAAAATGGTTTATGGAAAAGCATGTCACTTACCTCTCGAACTAGAACATAAGGCATATTGGGCTATTAAAGAGCTCAACTATGATTTCAAACTTGCCGGTGAGAAGAGGTTATTTGACATTAGCTCACTTGATGAATGGAGAACCCAAGCTTATGAGAATGCCAAATTGTTTAAAGAAAAATTTAAAGGATGGCATGACAAAAGGATACAAAAGCGTGAGTTTGATGTAGGTGATTATGTATTGCTATACAACTCTCATTTAAGATTTTTTGCAGGAAAACTTCTCTCTAAATGGGAAGGTCCTTACGTTATCGAGGAGGTCTATCGTCCCGGTGCCATAAAAATCAACAACTTCGAAGGCACAAATCCGAAGGTGGTGAACGGTCAAGAATCAAACATTATATCTGAGGTAATCCCATAAATGTTGAAACTAATGTTATTGAAACCGTAACCCCGGTGGAATACATAAGAGACACTTTCCAGATTATTTCAGACTCCGAAAAGGAATAGGTATGTGGTACAGTAAGTAAACCAACTCCAAAACAATTTTCAAGGCAATATTTCTCCGTTTTGGAATATTTAGAAAAATAGAAAAATAAGAAGCAGTCCGGGAAGGATACGAGGGTGGAGGGCGCGCCCTACCCCCCTTGGTGCGCCCCCTACCTCGTGGGCACCTCGTGTGCTATCCGGACTCTGTTTTATTGCACGATACGTATTTTGGTCTGTAAAAATTCATTATATATTCTCCCGAAGGTTTTGACTCCTGTATCACGCAATTATCCTCTCTTCTTGTTTCGAGATGTTTTTCTGACAGATCTAGATTATCATGACGTCCCCAAGTGCCTCCAAGGACAAGCTCTTCTAGAAGGTCATCAACCCTTACCTCGCGGAGGTGCTGCGACACCCTCAAACCATTGAGATGCGTGATGGGTTGCTGCACATCCGCGATGTTGAGGGACCGAGGGGGACCGGAAGCGTGGAGACGAGGCTCGAAGCAATGGAGCAAAAAGTTTTCAAGTGACAGGGGATGGTGGAACGTGGACTCAACTCCAACCACATGATGATCGCGGAGTTCACCAACAAACACAAGCTGGATGCCGACAACATCGGGGAGGCCAGCTTCAAGCTTCACGAGAAGATCGAGCACCTTCAAGCCAAAATCTATGACCTGCAAAACCAGAACAGTGAGTATGAATATAGATTCAAAAGGATGAGTTTGGCTGTAGATTTGAGGATCCCGGAGACTCGATCATCCTTCTATGATGGTGAGCCTATGCTTTGGAAGATGGACGATAAGCCCACATCATCAACAACACCTCCACCTTCTTCACCAGCAAAGGAGACATAATCACATGGGTATGGGCACTCCCCTTGGCAACTGCCAAGCTTGGGGGAGGTGCCCCGGTATCGTATCACCATCACACTCCTATCTTTATCGTTTTTCTTAGTTCGATCCTATTAGTAGTATTTTGATGTAGTAGAATAAAGTTTATGGCATGATCTAGTTTTGAGTTTTGCTTTATGATCTCTCTATGTAATCGAGTCCGTGAGTTATATATAATAAAGATTAGTGTTGAGTCAAGGGCTTGATTATTTTGCTATGATCTTGAGTAAATAAAAGAAAAGAGAAAAGAATAAAAAGAAACACAAAGTTCATATTGATCTTATTGAGAGTAATGACTTCACATAGAAAGAGTATGATGATTAAAAGTTGTTGGGAGTTGGCAAACGTAGCTTTGGTCATCGTGGCAATTAATAGGAAGTAATAAAGAAAGAGAGGTCTCACATATAAATATATTATCATGGACATCTTTTATGATTGAGAGCACTCATTAAAATATGACATGCTAAAGAGTTGATGCTGGACAAGGAAGACAACGTAATGGGTTATGTTTTCTTGCATCTGAGATAAAGTATATTGTCATGGATCGTCCAACAGGTTGACCTTGCCTTTCCCCCTCATGCTAGCCAAATTCTCAGCACCAAGTAGAGATACTACTTGTGCTTCCAAAACCCTTAAACTAGTTTTGCCATGAGAGTCCACCATACCTACCTATAGATTGAGTAAGATCCTTCAAGTAAGTTGTCATCGGTGCAAGCAATAAAAATTGCTCTAAAATTGCTCTTTAAATATGTATGATTGATTGGTGTGGAGGAAATAAGCTTTATACGATCTTGTGATGTGGAAGAAATAAAAGCGACGGACTACATAATAAAGGTTCATAGCACAAGGGGCAATATAAAGTGATGTTCTTTCGCATTAAGATTTTGTGCATCCAACCATAAAAGCGCATGGCAACCTCTGCTTCCCTCCGCGAAGGGCCTATCTGTTACTATTATCTTCTACCTTATGCAAGAGTCATGGTGATCTTCACCTTTCCTTTTTACATTTTATCCTTTGGCGAGCACAGTGTGTTGGAAAGATCCTGATAGATATATCTGATTGGGTGTAGGGGAGCATGAGTTATTATTGTTGACATTACCCTTGAGGTAAAAGGTCGGGAGGCGGAACTCTAAGCCCCCATCTTTCTCTGTGTCCAATTAAAACTCAATAACCACAAGTATTGCGTGAGTGTTAGCAATTACGAAAGACTAAATGATAGTTGAGTATGTGGACTTGCTAGAAAGCTCTGACATAGACTCTTTCTGATGTTATGATAAATTGCAATTGCTTCAATGACTGAGATTATAGTTTGTCAGTTCTCAATAAATTTTCTGATTCATACTTTTGCATTGTGAATGGATTATTACTTGAGCATAATAAATCATATGAAAATATCTATATATGTTGCAGTTATGAGAATAATCATGATGCCTTCATGTCCGTATTCAATTTTTATCGACACCTCTACCTCTAAACATGGGGACATATTTATTGTTATCGGCTTTTGCTTGAGGACAAGCGAGGTGAAAGCTTGGGGGAGTTGATACGTTCATTTTGTATCATGCTTTTATATCAAAAATTTATTGCATTATGGGATGTTATTACACATTATGTCACAATACTTATGCCTATTCTCTCTTATTTTACAAGGTTTACATAAGGAGGGAGAATGCCGGCACCAGGAATTCTGGGCTAGAAAAGGAGCAAATATTAGAGACATATTTTGCGCAACTCCAAAAGTCCTGAAACTCCACGGAAGTCAATTTCAGAATATATAAAAGATATTGAGTGGAAGAAGTACACCAGAGGGGGACCCACCTGGCCACGAGGGTGGGGGGCGTGCCCTACCCCCAGGGTGCGCCCCCTGCCTCGTGGGCTCCCTGTTGGCTCTCCGATGGCCATCTTCTGCTATATGAGGTCTTTCGTCAGAAGAAAAATCATAAGCAACCTTCCGGAACGAGACTCCGCCGCCATGAGGCGGAACCTTGGCGGAACCAATCTAAGGCTCCGGCAGAGCTGTTCTGCCGGGGACACTTCCCTCCGGGAGGGGGAAATCATCGCCATTGTCATCACCAATGCTCCTCTCATCGGAAGAGGGCAATGTCCATCAACATCTTCACTAGCACCATCTCCTCTCAAAACCCTAGTACATCTCTTGTATCCAATTCTTGTCTCCAAGTCCGGGATTGGTACTAGTAGGTTGCTAGTAGTATTGATTACTCCTTGTAGTTGATGCTAGTTGGTTTATTTGGTGGAAGATCATACGTTCAGATCCTTTATGCATATTAATACCCCTCTGATTATGAACATGAATATGCTTTGTGAGTAGTTACGTTTGTTCCTGAGGACATGGGAGAAGTATTGCTATTAGTAATCATGTGAATTTGGTATTCGTTCGATATTTTGATGAGATGTATGTTGTCTATCCTCTAGTGGTGTTATGTGAACGTCGACTACATAACACTTCACCATTTTTTGGGCCTAGAGGAGGGCATTGGGAAGTAATAAGTAGATGATGGGTTGCTAGAGTGACAGAAGCTTAAACCCTAGTTTATGCGTTGCTTCGTAAGGGGCTGATTTGGATCCATATGTTTCATGCTATGGTTAGGTTTACCTTAATACTTTTGTTGTAGTTGCGGATGCTTGAAATAGAGGTTAATCATAAGTGGGATGCTTGTTCAAGTAAGAACAACACCCAAGCACCGGTCCACCCACATATCAAATTATCAAAGTACCGAACGCGAATCATATGAACGTGATGAAAACTAGCTTGACGATATTCCCCTGTGTCCTCGGGAGCACTTTTCTCATTATAAGAGTTTGTCCAGGCTTGTCCTTTGCTACAAAAAGGATTGGACCACCTTGCTGCACTTTATTTACTTTTGTTACTTGTTGCTCATTACAATTTATCTTATCACAAAACTATCTGTTACCACTTATTTTAGTACTTGCAGAGAATACCTTGCTGAAAACCACGTATCATTTCCTTCTGCTCCTCGTTGGGTTCGACACTCTTACTTATCGAAAGGACTATGATAGATCCCCTATACTTGTGGGTTATCAGGTAGCCACAAGGTCGGGGGGCACGCCCTCCACCCTTGTGGTGACCTCGTGTCTCCTTCATACTACTTTTAATTTCCCTATTTTTTTAAATATTCCAAACCAGAGAGAATTTATCATTGGAAATGTTTTGGAGTCGGTTTACTTACCGTACCACATACCTATTCCTTTTCGGAGTCTGGAACGTTATGAAAAGTGTCCCTTATGTACTCCGCCGGGTTTACGATATCAACTATAATGGTCTCAACATTTATGGGAGTACCTGACATATAATGCTTAAGTCTTTGACCGTTTACCACCTTCGGATTTTTGTCTTCGGCATTGTTGATTTTTATGGCACCGGAACGATAGACCTCCTTGATGATGTAAGGGCCTTCCCATTTAGAGAGAAGCTTTCCTGCAAAAAATCTTAAACTAGAGTTGTATAGCAAAACATGATCACCTACATTAAACTCACGCTTTTGTATCCTTCTATCATGCCATCTTTTAACTTTTCTTTATACAACTTGGCATTCTCATAGGCTTGGGTTCTCCATTCATTAAGTGAGCTAATATCAAATAACCTCTTCTCATCGGCAAGTTTAAAATGATAACTGAGCTCTTTAAGGGCCCAATATGCCATATGTTCTAGCTCAAGAGGTAAGTGACATGCTTTTCCATAATCCATTTTATACGGAGACATACCCATAGGATTCTTATAAGCAGTTCTATAAGCCCACAAAGCATCATCAAGTTTCTTAGACCAATTCTTTCTTAATCTATTAATAGTCTTTTGCTAAATTAATTTGACCTCTCTATTGCTCAATTCTACTTGACCACTAGACTGAGGATGTTATGGAGATGCAATTCTATGGTTAACATCATCCTTAGCAAGCATTTTACGAAAGCACCATGAATAAAATGTGAACCACCATCAGTCATTAAATATCTAGGGACTCCAAACCTCGGAAAAATAACTTCTTTAAGCATCTTTATATAAGTGTTATGATCAGCACTACTAGTTGGAATAGCTTCTACCCACTTAGTAACGTAATCAACAACAACTAAAATATGTGTATACCCATTAGAGGAAGGAAAAGGTCCCATATAATCAAAACCCCAAACATCAAATGGTTCAATAACAAGTGAATAGTTCATAGGCATTTCCCGATGTCTACTAATATTACCAATTCTTTGACATTGATCACAAGACAAGACAAACTTATGGGCATCTTTAAAGAGAGTGGGCCAATAGAAACCGGATTGCAATACCTTATGTGCAGTTCTAGCTCCAGCGTGGTGCCACCCATAAGACTCGGAGTGGCACTTGCTTAGGATCTGTTCATGTTCATGCTCAGGTACACAACGTCTAATAACACCATCTACTCCTTCTTTATAAAGGTGAGGGTCATCCTAAAAATAATGTCTTAAATCATAGAAAAACTTTTTCTTTTGCTGGTATATGAAACTAGGTAGTACAAATTTAGCAACAATATAATTAGCATAATCAGCATACCAAGGAGTATTATGAGAAGCATTTATGACATTTAGTTGCTCATCAGGAAAGCTATCATCAATAGGTAGTGGGTCATCAAGAACATTTTCTAACCTAGACAAGTTGTCCGCAACGGGGTTCTCAGCTCATTTTCAATCAATAATATGCAAATCAAATTCTTGTAGCAGGAGAACCCATCTAATAAGTCTAGGTTTAGCATCTTTCTTTTCAATAAGATATTTAATGGCAGCACGATCAGTGTGAACAGTTACTTTGGAATCAACAATATAAGGTCAGAACTTATCACATGCAAATACAACTGCTAAAAATTCTTTTTCAGTGGTAGCATAGTTTCTCTCGGCACTGTCTAGATTTTTACTAGCGTACTGAATAACATTTATTTTCTTATCAACTCTTTGTCCTAGAACAACACCAACAGCATAATCACTAGCATCACACATAATTTCAAAGGGTAAATCCAATCAGGTGGCTGAACAATAGGTGCAAAAATCAAGGCTTTGTTAAGCATTTCAAATGTTTCTACACAATCATCATCAAAAACAAAAGGAACTTCTTTTTGTAAGAGATTTGTGAGAGGCCTAGAAATTTTAGAGAAGTCTTTAATAAACCTCCTATAGAAACCAACATGACCAAGGAAACTTCTTATACCTTTGGTATCTTTAGGACATCGCATCTTTTCAATAACATCTACTTTAGCTTTACCAACTTCAATACCTCTTTCAGAAATTTTATGCCCCAAGACAATACCTTCATTAACCATAAAGTGGCACTTCTCTTTCTCTCTGATGTTCTCTCTGGTCTCAAAGGCCAATCCAATACAAGATTAGTTTCTTCACATCTCTACAAAACTTGATCAAGGTTGCTTAAGCAATCATCAAAAGAAGTTCCGTAAATGGAGAAATCATCCATGAAAACCTCAAAAATCTTTCCGCGAAAGTCAGAGAATATAGCAGTCATTCATCTTTGAAAGGTAACAGGTGAATTACATAAACCAAAAGGCATTCGTCTATAAGCAAAGGTACCGAAAGGGCATGTACAAGTGGTTTTCTCTTGATCCTTTTTTGACAAAGGAATTTTAGAGGAACCAGAATAACCATCTAGAAAGAAAAAATGTGTATGCTTGGATAATCTTTCTATCATTTTCTCAATAAAAGGTAGAGGGTAATGATCTTTTCTAGTAGCTTTATTTAATTTGCGGAAATCAATTACCATTCTATATCCTGTAACTATTCTTTGAGGAATCAATTCATTTTTATCATTAGGAACAACAATAATACCTCCCTTCTTAGGGACACAATGAACATGACTTACCCATTGATTATCAGCAATAGGATAAATTAAACATGCCTCTAGAAGCTTTAGTATTTCATTTCTTACCACTTCTTTCATCTTAGGATTTAGCCGTCGTTGATGATCAACAACTGGTTTAGCATCTTTCTCCAATTTAATTTTGTGCTGACATAGAGTGGGACTAATGTCCTTAAGATCATCAAAAGTATATCAAATAGCGGCACGTTGCTTCTTCGGCGTTTTCAATAATTTCTTTTCTTCATGCTCTGGAAGGTTAGCACTAATAATAACATGATATATCTTATTTTAATCAAGATAAGCATATTTCACAATATCAGGTAATTGTTTAAGCTCAAACACGGGATCACCCTTAGGTGGAGGTGGATTTCCAAGGATTTCAACAGGTAATTTGTGTGTCAAAATAGGTCCCTGATTAAAGAATGCTTCTTCAATTTCCCTTCTTTCATTCATAAACATATCATTTTCATGGTCTAGAAAATATTGTTGTAAAGGATCATTAGGAGTCACGACAATAGAAGCAAGACCAATAATTTCATCCTTGCAAGGCAATTATTTATCATGGGGTTGTCTATGAAATTTAGAGAAATTAAAATCATGAGACATGTCCCCTAAACCAACAGTAACAATATATTTCTCGCAGTCCATCTTAGCATTAACAATATTCAAGAAGGGTCTACCAAATATAATGGGACAAAAATATCTTGTGGGGAACCAAGAACAAGAAAATCAGTAGGATATTTTATCTTCCCACACATGACTTCAACATATCTAACAATCCCAATTGGTGATATAGTTTCTCTATTAGCAAGCTTAATAGTAACATCAATATATTCTATCTCAGCAGGTGCAATATCATTCATAATTTCTTTATATAATGTGTAAGGAATTGCACTCACACTAGCACCCACATCACATAAGCCATGATAACACTGATCTTCAATTTTAACAGACACAACAGGCATGCCAACAATAGGTCTATGTTTATCTTTAGTATCAGGTTTAGCAATTCTAGCAGCTTCATCATAGAAATAAATAACATGCCCATCAATATTATCCACCAAGAGATCTTTAACCATAGCAATACTAGGTTCAACTTTAATTTGCTCAGAGGGTGTATGTGTTTTAGTATTACTTTTACGAACCACAGTTGAAGCTTTAGCATGATCCTTTATTCTAATAGGGAATGGTGGTTTCTCAATATAAGCAGTAGGAACTATAGGATCACCATTTTAAATAATAGTTTCTTCTTCAACTCTAATGGGTTCAACTACTTTAACTTCAATGGGAGAATGATATTTAAACCACTTCTCCTTAGGGAGGTCAACATGAGTAGCAAATGATTCACAAAAAGAAGCTACTATCTCAGGGTCAAGTCCATATTTAGTGCTAAAATCACGAAAAGCATCGGTATCCATAAAAGATTTAACACAATCGAACTTAATGTTTATACCTGACTCCTTACCTTCTTGAGTTCCCAATCTACAGAGTTGCGTTTAATTCTTTCCAATAAATCCCATTTGAATTCAATATCCTTCTTCATATAGGAACCAGTACAAGAATTATCGAGCATGGATCAATCATTATGAGAAAGCCGAGCATAAAATTTTGAATAATAATTTCTCTTGAGAGCTCATGATTGGGGCATTAATATAACATTTACTTAAGCCTTCCCCAAGCTTGAGCGATACTTTCTCCTTCATGAGGCCAAAAATTATATATATAATTCCGATCACGATGAACCAGATGCATAGGATAAAACTTTTGATGAAATTCCAATTTCGATCGATCGTAGTTCCATGATCCAATATCATCCAATAGCCTATACCATGTCAATGCCCTTCCCTTCAAAGATAAAGGGAAGACCTTCTTCTTGACAACATCTCGGGCATACCTGCAAGCTTAAATAATCCACAAACTTCATCCACATAGATTAGGTGCATATCAGGATATAATGTTCCATCTCCTGCATAAGGATTAGCTAGCAGTTTCTCTATCATACCCGAAGGAATTTCATAATAAATATTTTCAGTAGGTGCAGTAGGTTGAGGAGCAACTCTTTGTTCTTCTGGTTGAGGTGAAGATATCCCGAACAAGCCCCTCAAAGGATTATTTTCCATAGTAACAAGTGACAGTAAATTTCAGCACACTATATAAATGTTTCCTTACCAAATTCCACTTACCAAAGGTGCTTCACTCCCCGGCAACGACGCCAGAAAAGAGTCTTGATGACCCACTAGTATAGGGGACCTATCGCAGTCCTTTCGATAAGTAAGAGTGTCGAACCCAACGAGGAGCAGAAGGAAATGACAAGCGGTTTTCAACAAGGTATTCTCTGCAAGCACTGAAATTATCGGTAACACATAGTTTTGTGATAGGATAAATCATAACGGGTAACAAGTAATAACCTAAACAAGGTGTAGCAAGGTGGACCAATCATTTTGTAGCAAAGGACATGCCTGGGCAAACTCTTATATAAAGCAAAGCGCTTCCGAGGACACATGGGAATTGTTGTCAAGTTAGTTTTCATCATGCTCGTATGATTCGCGTTCGTTACTTTGATAATTTGATATGTGGGTGGACCGGTGCTTGGGTTCTTCCCTTCCTTGGAAAAGCCTCCTACTTATGATTAACCCCTCTCCCAAGCATCCGCAACTACAAAAGGATTATTAAGGTAAACCTAACCATAGCATGAAACATATGGATCCAAATCAACCCCTTACGAAGCAACGCATAAACTAGGGTTTAAGCTTCTGTCACTCTATCAACCCATCATCTACTTATTAGTTCCCAATGCCTTCCCCTAGGCCCAAATAATGGTGAAGTGTCATGTATTCGACGTTCACATAACACCACTAGAGGTAAGACAACATACATCTCATCAAAATATTGAACGAATACCAAATTCACATGATTACTTATAATGAGACTTCTCCCATGTCCTCGGGAACAAACGTAACTACTCACAAAGAATATTCATAATCATATTCATAGGAGTATTAATTATCATGAAGGATCTAAACATATGATATTCCACCGAATAAACCAACTAGCATTAACTACAAGGAGTAATCAACACTACTAGCAACCCACAGGTACCAATCTGAGGTTTTGGGACCAAGATCGAATACAAGAGATGAACTAGGGTTTGAGAGGAGATGGTGCTGGTGAAGATGTTGATGGAGATTGACCCCCTCTCGATGAGAGGATCGATGGTGATGACGATGGCGATGATTTCCCCCTCCCGGAGGGATGTTTCCTCGGCAGAACAACTCCGCCGAAGCCCTAGATTGGTTCTGCCCAGGTTCCGCCTCGAGATGGCGACGCTTTGTCCTGAAAACTTCCTCTTGATTTTTCTAGGGTAAAAGACACCATATATCCAAATATGGGCACCGGAGGCCTGCCGGGGGGCCCACAAGGTCGGGGGTGCGCCCAGGGGGGTAGGGTGCGCCCACCACCCTTGTGGCTGGCTGGTGGCCCCCCTCTGGTACTTTCTTCACCAAATATTTTTTATCTATTCCAAAAACGTGCTCCATGAAGTTTCAGGACTTTTGGAGTTGTGCAGAATAGGTCTCTAATATTTGCTCCTTTTCCAGCCAAAATTCCAGCTGCCGACATTCTCCCTCCTCGTGTAAACCTTGTAAAATAAGAGAGAATAGGCATAACTATTGTGATATAATGTGTAATAACAGCCCATAATGTATTAAATATCAATATAAAAGCATGATGCAAAATGGACGTATCAAGGGAGCGCCTGGGCTTATCTCAGGGTGGGCCCAGGTCAACTCCGCCACTTAGAAGGCCTGGAGCCGGGTTGAAGACGCCAACGCCGAGAGTAGGAAGGAGGCCGCTGACACCAGGGCATCTCTTGACAAGGCGTAGGCTGAGGCTGCGTCCGCCGCGAAGCACTGCACGGAGGTGGAGGAGAGCTTGAATGCCCTTCAAGAGGAGCAAGGCATGGCTGTGTCGCGGCTCCGCCAACAGGAGGAGGGCCTCAAGGCCCGTAAGGCGAAGATCACCGACCGAGACGCCAAGTGATAACCCACAAGTATAGGGGATCAATTGTAGCCTCTTTCGATAAGTAAGAGTGTCGAACCCAACGAGGAGCTAAAGGTAGAACAAATATTCCCTCAAGTTCTATCGACCACCGATACAACTCTACGCACGCTTAACGTTCGCTTAACCTTGAACAAGTATGAAACTAGAAATACTTTGTAGGTGTTGTGGAATAGGTTTGCAAGATAGTAAAGAGCACGTAAATAAAACTAGGCGCTGGTTTAGGTAAAGAAGCAATAAAGTTAGTATAGCGAGTGTGGAAAAGTGGTGGTAGGAGTTGCAAAATTTTCCGTAAGCAATTGACTACTTTACTAGACCGATAGCAAGTTTTATGTGGGAGAGGCCACTACTAGCATATCATCCCTTAATTGGAATTCTATGCACTTATGATTGGAACTATTAGCAACCATCCGCAACTACTAACGTTCATTAAGGTAAAACCCAACCATAGCATTAAGATACATTGGACCCCTTCAATCCCGTCTGCATCAATTTCTATGCTAGGTTGGGCTGGATGAACGGGACCCCGTGGAAGGCAGGATGAACAGGACCACCCCGTGGAGGGCAGGATGAACAGTAGACGGTGGAGCGCAGGATGAACAGTAGCCCGTGGAGGGGTGGTTGAAAAGGAGCCCGTGGAGAAGGCTGGTTGAACAGTAGCCGGTGGAGTAACGCGCGGTGGAGGCTGGATGAACAGGAGCCCATGGATGAACAGTCGCAGGTGGAGGCTGGAGGAGGTCGACGGTGGAGATGAACAGTATCTAGTGGAGTGCCGTTTTGCGGTACGCCACACCCCGCCCGATGAATAGGACCCCTGTTTCGACCGTAGCGCTCCAACACAAGTCCGTTTCCTCTATTTTGCGGTACACCACACCCCTCCCGATCAACAGGACCCCCGTTTCGACCGTAAGAGGTCCATTTCCTCCGTTTTGCGGTACGCTAGACCCCTCCCGATGAAAAGGATCCCATTTCGAACGTGGCCGGTCGAACACAAGGTCGTTTCCTCCGTTGTGCGGTACGCCAGACCTTGTTTCCATCGGTTGTTTCGTCCAAACCGGTTGGCTCCCACGCGTTCCGTTTCCTCCCGATGAACACGACGCATTTCATTGCCTCCCCATGAACACGACCACGACGCTGATTCTCCATTCTGACCTAGCCATGTACACGATCCCTGGCCGTACGTACGCGCGAGTAGGCGTTCGAGACCCCGCCCGTATGTACGTATGTGGCCGTATTTAATTTCTTGCACCCTGGCCGCTGTACGTAGGTGTACATGCTACGTGCGCGCCTCTACTATGACACGTGCGTGCCTCTACATTGACCAGTATGTACATACATGTTCGCGACCAGAATGACAATGCTACGTACGCTTCGACACAGCAATCAGGGGGCGAATCCTTTTTTTGTTTTTTGCCCGTACACACTTCCTTGTGTGCGAAGATGTAGCTGGTGGGTCCCAGCAGTCAGGGGGGAATGTTTTTTTTGCAAAATACGGTGGCCCGTCCGGTGGGTCCCCACTGTCAGGTGGAGGAATAATTATTTTGTGCTTAATAAGGAGGCACTTCCTTGCTGCGGTTGTGGACCCAGCTGTCAGCCTCTCCACGACAGTACTCTTCCGATGGAAGTCGTTCCTTGACCAAGTTGACCATGCCGCGCCGAGAGCACCAGGGCAGTGGACGACTACGAGGCCTAGGAAGGGGACGACGCGGAGCCGGGGAAGACGCCGCAGTGGAAGCCCGCGCGGAGAGGAGTATGAGGGTTCACTGGTTCGGCTGCGGTGTGAGGCTGCCGTTGCCGCAGGGCCTGGCCAGTGGTGGGAATAGTAGGGGTGGTGAGGCCTCCACGGCAGCATAGCCGGCCACGGGAGGCAGGAGCATGCGGCACGACCGGCGCTGCTTTGGGCGGCTGGAGCAACAAGACCAGAGATTAAAGAAGCACTACGGACGTTGGATGGACATCATACGGTCACTAGAGCTAGAATCGTTCATATTGACTAAGTTGACAAAGCACTCCGTCCCCGTCAACTTAGTAGGCCCACAAGTCAGCTTCCCACCAAGGTGGGTCCCAACCAGCAGGGGGAGTATTCATTTTTTGTGCGTAATAAGGAGGCACTTCCGGTGGGTCCGAGCTGACAGCGGGGGGAACGTTTTTTCGTGCAATACGGTGGCCCGTCTGGTCGGTCCCAGCAGTCAGGGGGCAAATGTTTTTTTGCGAAATACGGTGGCCCATCCGATGGGTCCTGCTGTTAGGTGGAGGAATCATTATTTTCCGTGTAATACGGAGGCACTTCTTTGCTGCCATCGTGGACCCAGCTGTCAGCCTCTCCACGTATAGTCCACGTCCGATGGAAGACGTTCCTTGACCACGTTGACCACGCCGCGCCGAGAGCACTAGGGCGGTGGATGACGGCGAGGCCTAGGAAGGGAACGACGCGGAGCCGGGGAAGACGCGGCAGTGGAAGCCCGCGCGAAGAGAAGTACGAGGGTTCACTGGTTTGACTGCGGTGTGAGGCTGTCGTCACCGCGGAATAACAGAGGGTGTGGGTGAGTAGAGGGATGGCCTAGCCAGCGGTGGGAGTAGTAGGGGCGGTGAGGCCTCCGCGACATCACACCCGGCCATGGGAGGCAGGACCACGCGGCACGACCGACGCTCCTTTGGGCGGCTGGAGCAAGAAGACCATAGGTTGAAGAAGCACTACGGCCGTCGGATGGACATCGTACGGTCACTGCAGCTAGAATCGTTCATATTGACTAAGTTGACAAAGCCCTTGGTACACGTCAACTTAGTAGGCCGACAGGATAGCTTCCGAAATGGTGCGCCCCAGATGTCAGGGAGAGGAATCATTTTTTGGGCGGGTGAAGCTAGAATATCCGAGATTGAAGAAGAAGCACGGCATCCGTTGGATGGACATCCAACGGCCACTGCTGCTAGAACCGTGTGTTGACTATAATAAGTTGACAAAGGCTTGCATACGCGTCAACTTCTTTTTTTAGGGGACGCGTCAACTTAGTAGGCCCACAAGTGTGTGGGAGAGAACTTAGAGCCCATTTGCGATTTGTAAGAATGTAAGTCCCATTTTTGAATTCTAATGGAATTTATTACATCCCATTTATAGTTTGTTAAAAGTACAACCCATTTTCTAGCTAGGACAATGATTAATAATTTCAACCAACCGTTCAAGACAGAATTCAATAAAAATTTCCCACATTTTGATGGGATCCAAAATTTCTAGTCAGATTAAATATAAGTTTGTATTACGTAAAAATCTAACGAAACATTGCGCGTGCAACAATTAAAAATTTATATTTTCAAAATCCATAAATAATATTTTATAAACTAATTCCGTGCTTGGTGCATTTTTTATAGTTATTGCCCAGTTTTTATAATTACATCCCATTTATTATTTTTTAAAGCCCATTTTCCTGTTAAGCCTAATGCATCCCTCCTAGGAATGATTTGCAGCCCAGCGGGGCGGAGAATAACAAGTTGACCTTGCCTAGGTATTCCTCAAAAAACGTATAGCTGGGCTAGCCATTTTCATCTTGAAAAAAATTAATATCTAGGCTAGATATCTGTCCTGGGCTAGACGGGCCACAGCACGCCCAGTTAATACCCTGCTCTCCTCTGAACAATGATACGTCTCCAACGTATCTATAATTTTTTATTGCACCATGGTATGTTATCTACTGTTTTGGGCAATATTGGGCTTTATTACCCACTTTCATATTATTTTTGGGACTAACCTATTAACCGGAGGCCCAGCCCAGATTTGCTGTTTTATGCCTATTTCAGTGTTTCGAGGAAAAGGAATATCAGACAGAGTCAAAACGGAACGAAATCAACTGGAGAAGTTATTTTTGGAAGGAAAACAACCCAGGGAACTTGGAGTGCATGTCAGGGGAGATACGGGCTGCCCACGAGGGTGGGGGCGCGCCCACCCCCCTAGGGCGTGCCCCCTGCCTCGTGGGGCCCCCGTAGCTCCACCGATGTACCCCTTGCACCCATATATACCTACATATCGTAAAACTTCCAGAAGGGAGATTAGATCGGCAGTTCCGCCGCCGCAAGCCTCTGTAGCCACCAAAAACCAATCAGGACCCTGTTCCAGCACCCTGCCGGAGGGCGGAACCTTCACCGGTGGCCATCTTCATCATCCCGGCGCTCTCCATGACGAGGAGGGAGTAGTTCACCCTCAGGGCTGAGGGTATGCACCAGTAGCTATGTGTTTGATCTCTCTCTCTCTCTCTCTCTCTCTCTCTCGTGTTCTTGATTTGTCACGATCTTGATGTATCGCGAGCTTTGCTATTATAGTTGGATCTTATGTTTCTTCTCCCCCTCTTATCTCTTGTAATGGATTGAATTTCCCCTTTGAAGTTATCTTATCGGATTCAGTCTCTAAAGATTTGAGAACACTTGATGTATGTCTTGCCGTGCGTATCTGTGGTGATAATGGGATATCACGTGCCACTTGATGTATGTTTTGGTGATCAACTTGCGGGTTCCGCCCATGAACCTATGCATAGGGGTTGGCACACGTTTTCGTCGTGATTCTCCGGTAGAAACTTTGGGGCACTCTTTGAGGTTCTATGTGTTGGTTTGAATAGATGAATTGAGATTATGTGATGCATATCGTATAATCATACCTACAGATACTTGAGGTGACATTATGTGATGCATATCGTATAATCATACCTACAGATACTTGAGGTGACATTGGAATAACTTTGAGGTGGTTTCGTACCTGCTATGTCTCGAGCTAGCGTTGGTTTTCCCCGAAGAGGAGGGGGTGATGCAGCACATTAGCGTAAGTATTTCCCTCAGTTTTTGAGAACCAAGGTATCAATCCAGTAGGAGGTCACGCGCAAGTCCCTCGTACCTGCACAAAACGGTAGCAACTCGCAACCAACGCTTAGGGGCTGTCAATCCCTTCACGGTCACTTACGAGAGTGAGATCTTGTAAGTGCATCTAGTGCCCCTTAGTGATTTTGGTGTATTGAAGACTTATAGGTTAAGCATCTGATGTGTTTATGAGTGTACACAAGTCTATAGGTCTATGAGGAGTTTGTTATTTACAGTAAAAGTCGACCCCTAAAAATGAAGTTCTTCGACTGAAGACTTTGATATTCTGAAGACTTTCTGAAGATTTTGAAAGTGAAGAAATTGGTGTGATCTTGAAGACTTGGTATTCGTTCGAGGAACGTGAAGCGTGAAGACTTTTGTTTTCATAGTTTCATTTTTCTCTTTCTTGAGTCATAGGAAACACCGTACTGTTAAAGGGGGTCGAGGAAATACTAAGGAGAAAATTTCCATGTGATGCTCAACTCAAATCCTACACCTACCAATCCCTTCGAGTGAAGCCATTGGAAATCTCATACAGTTCAGTCAATTTCTTCAGTGACAGAGACGCAGTTCTTCTGGGCACTGAGGACTTTGCTCTGACTGAGGAGTTAGGAATTCGCCAGTGCGAATTACCTACACAGTGAGGAACATGATAGCCCTGAGGAATTTGTACTCCAAATTTCCGACCGTTGCTGTGCCTCGCGCCAGCTGTCCTAAAATATCTTGTCCACCTAACGGTCATATCATTGAAGGGCATTTATGTCTTATCATGTCGGGCTGCTCCCTAGGCTATAAATAGCCGCCCCCTTCAACCACTAGCTGGTTGGCTGCTCCGCGTGAACTTGACACTTGTCATTTGAGAGCAACCCATCCTCCGAGGACTTTGAGCGAAAATCGTCAAGTGAGGAAAATCCAAACCCTAACCCAAAACACCTACAAACCCAAAGTGATTGAGCATCACTGAAGAAATTGATCCTGCATGGATCCGACGCTCGTTACCTTTGAAGACTATGCTTCTTCCAGACGGTTAGGCGTCAAGGTCTAGAGCATCCAAGAGGAATTGTGGATCGCCGAGTGACCAAGTCTGTGAAGGTTTGGAAGTCACCTGAAGACTTACCACGAGTGATTGGACGAGGACTGTGTGTCCTTAGTTCAAGGAGAATACGGTGAGGACTTGGTGTCCCGAGCTGCGTGCTCAGGACTGGGTGTCCAGGACTGTGTGTCCTCGAGTTTAAATACTCAGCCGCTCCAACCAGACGTACAACTGAGACAGCAGTTGGAACTGGTCTACCAAATCATTGTCTTCACCAAGCTTACTGGTTCTATTTCCTCAACACTTTCATTTCCTCATTACTGTGTTGTCTGTTTGTTCATATCAGTGTTTGAAGACTTTGACTGAAGACTTTCACAAATTCCTCAGGTCAATTTCTTCAGTTTGTTTGTCTTTAACTAGAGTTATCCTGTGCCTACGCTTTCTGTACTCTGTGTTTGTCCTCATTTCATCATGATGACCATGCATGTAATCTGTTATGTTTACTTCTGAGTACTTATTCCGCTGCTAGTATTTCTTCGCTAAGGAATTTCCTCACGAGCAAATTCCTCGGTGAAGAATTTCATAAAAATCGCCTATTCACCCCCCTCTAGTCGATATAACGCACTTTCAATTGGTATCGGAGCAAGGTACTCTGTTCTGTGTGATTTTGGTTTAACCGCCTGGAGTTTTAGTTATGTCGACCGCAGATATGAAGAAATTACCGTGCCCCATCTTTGACGGTCACGAGTATCCCAAATGGAAGGCTATGATGAAGAAGCGTCTCATGGTGATGGACAACGAGCTATGGACCGTCACTGAGATTGGTCTGACCGATCTGTGCAAGATGGCGGAAGCTGATGACATTCGCAAGTACACTCAACTCAACCTAACAGCGAAGGCCGTCATCTGCTCGAGTCTGTCTCAAAACCAGTTCAGAAACATCATGCATCTCGATCAGGCGAAGCTTGTCTGGGACCGTCTCTCTGATGTCTATGAAGGCCATCGAACCCGTCATGATCCTTGGTTTGAGGATTTCAAGGAATCGCTCAAATCGATGACATTCGAACCAGAATCATCATCCTCTACTTCATGCCTTATGGCAAAAAGTGCCGAGGTAACTGAATGCTACCTATCTGAGTCTAGTGATGAAGAATCTGGTGATGAATTTGGACCCAGTTATGTCAAACTTGCTTCCCTTGCTGCTAAACAACAAAGAGCTTTGAAAAATGCTAATGATATGCTTAGTAAGAGCAATGATATGTTGGGTGAAGAAATGGATCAGTCACAAGCCTTGGCTGAAAGTCTTCAGAGACTGCACTCTAAGTATGACTCCCTTCAAGATCAGCATAACTCTCTCTTGTCTGACTTTGAGAAGATAAGAGTGAGTTATGAAGATCTTCAGAAGGAGCGCGATTCATAACTTGCTCAACAAATCAGCGCTGCTCAGGAAGAATTTATTCCTCCATGTTTAAAATGCATTGAACAAGAATCTGCTAATTCTTCACCTGAATGTTCAAATGCTTCAAATGTTACAAATTCTTCACCTGTCTCTGCTATCACTAATTCCTCATCCGAGGACATTGCTAGTATCACTGACGATGCAGGGCTGAAGGAATTGTACATGACAGGCATGTACAAAAGCCTCAAAGGGCATCAGGCTCTTTGTGATGTTCTTAAAAAGCAGATCCTCAACAGGAACCCTAGGAAAGAGGGTATTGCCTTTGAGAGGAAACTCAATGCGGATGGTACTTATTGGAAGCCTGAGCAGTACCCCAAAACCTCATGGGTTGCTGCAAAGGGACCTCCAGTTGATCCATCTAACTTATCTGGCTATACATGTGAATCTTCTCATTCTTCTGATGAGTCATTTGACTCCAACTATAAACTGTTCAAAAATCAGAATGGTGAAGTATTTGCTAGATATGTTGGCACTAACTGCAGGAACGGTTCCCCTATGAAGAAAATCTGGGTTCCCAAAAGCTGCCATGAAAGTCTTCAGGTGAATGTCCTCATGACACCACCTGTGAAGAAAAGGAACCCCAGATCTAATTCTTCATATGGATCCAAGTCCTCATACAGACCAAATTCCTCAAGAGGATCAAATTACTCACATGGATCAAAGTCCTCATATGAACATCATCGTGCTAACAACTCTGTTTCGCAGGGAAGAGCCAAGGGCTATGAATATGAGCATTATTCTTCAAGTTATTATGTTCATAAGTCCTCGAAGAATTTCTCTGCTTATTCATATGCTTATCCTAACCCCTCTTATGTGAAACGAAATGGTTTGGCTGCTTTGCCACCATTCTCATATGGAGCTCGCAGAGTGATGAACTCTTTGCCACCCCTTCAGATGTGGGTGGTGAAGAAAAAGAACTAATCTCTTCTGCAGGGTCAGGTCTCCAGACGTGCTGTAACGTCTGAAGAATTTGCTGGGGACCTGACAGAAATGCCTGAAAGGACGCAGGCTAACCATGATGAAATGAATTTTCATTTCACACGTCCTCCCTCTGTTTTATCGGTTCTACTTCTTGATAAAATTGATCTGATGAATTGTGATATCATATTCTTCACTACTGAAGTATATGAGGTTCGTAAGTTGCACTAATTCATCTGCAGGATGATCAACCCAAAGCCACTGAATGGGTACTTGATACTGGATGCACAAATCACATGACCGGTGACAAGAATCTGTTGATGGATGCTCCCTTATCAGCATCACACATGAAGCATATCATCTTCGCTGATAAAAGCAAAAGTCAGGTATTGGGTCTAGGTAAGGTTGCTATCACAAAGGATCGACACATGGACAAAGTCATGCTTGTTGAGTCCTTAGGATACAATCTTATGTCTGTCTCAATGCTCTGTGATCTAGATATGGTTGTTGTCTTCGGCAAGTATCGTTGTGTTGTGATTATGGAATCTGACAAATCCAAAGTCTTCGAAGGCTTTAGGAGAGGAGACTCGTATATTGTTGATTGCTCTGCAAATTCACAACCTGCCGTGTGCCTACTTGCAAAAGCTTCAGAAGGATGGCTATGGCATCGACGACTTGGTCATGCAGGCATGAGGAATCTGCACACGCTCGCGAAGAAGAAGCATGTCATTGGCATTGAGAATGTCAAATTCCTCAAGGATCACTTATGCGGTGCCTGTGAAGCTGGAAAGATGACCAAGGCCAAGCATCCAGCAAAGACTATCATGACCACTACTCGTCCATTCGAATTGCTTCACATGGATCTCTTCGGTCCTAACCATTATTCCTCTATCGCTAATGAAGCATCTCAATATGGTTTTGTTATTGTTGATGATTACTCTCGTTACACATGAGTGCACCTTGTCTCTTACAAATCTGAAGTGCAGGAAGTCTTCAAACGATTTTCCTCGAGGGCTTCAACTAACTTTGGTGTGAAGATCAAGCACATCAGAAGTGACAATGGCACTGAGTTCAAGAATTCGGGTCTCGATGACTATCTTGATGAACTTGGTATTACTCATGAATTATCTGCTCCTTATACACCTCAACAGAATGGCGTCGTGGAGCGCAAGAACAGGACTCTTGCTGAGATGGCTCGCACTATGCTCGATGAGTACAAAACCCCTCGTCGTTTCTGGGTTGATGCAATTGATACTGCGTGCCATATCATCAACAGAGTATATCTTCACAAATTCTTCAAGAAGACTGCCTATGAACTCCTCACTGATAAGAAACCCAATGTGAGTTATTTCAAAGTCTTCGGTGCTAAATGCTGGATTAGAGATCCTCATCACAACTCTAAATTTGCACCGAAAGCACATGAAGGTTTCATGCTTGGTTACGGGAAGGACTCGCACACCTACAGAGTCTTCAACAATGTTCTTCACAAGATTGTTGAAACTGTAGATGTGCGGTTCGATGAAACTAATGGCTCGCAAAGAGAGCACCTACCTTTTGTGTTAGATGAACCAGCACCTGAGGAATCGATCAAGCACAAGGCTACTGAAGATATCATTCCTACTGAAGAATCTGCTGAAGAATTCATTCCAGAACGTGAAGAACGTCGAACTGATGCACCTGAAGAAAATGCTGAGGAAATTGATGCTGAAGAAAATGCTGATCAAATTCCTCAACGGCAACCAACTCACCCTCGCATTGCAAAAGAAGTGCAAGTGGAGAAAATCATCGATGACATTAGAGCACCAGGTCCTCTCACACGCTCAAAAGCTTCACATCTATCTAACTTTTGTGGGCATTTTTCTTTTGTCTCTATCACAGAGCCCACTAAGGTAGATGAAGCATTTCTGGAGCCTGAGTGGATTCAGGCCATGCAAAAAGAATTACACCAGTTCAAGCTCAACAACGTATGGGAACTGGTCAATCGTCCCGATCCTCGCAAGCATAACATCATTGGTACAAAGTGGATCTACCGCAACAAGCAAGATGAAAATGGTGTTGTGGTGAGGAATAAGGCACGACTAGTAGCTCAAGGCTACACACAGGTTGAAGGAATTGATTTCGATGAAACTTTTGCACCTGTTGCTAGACTTGAAGCTATTCGCATATTACTTGCTTATGCTAACCATCATGATATCATCTTATACCAAATGGATGTGAAAAGTGCATTCCTCAATGGTAAGATTGAGTAAGAAGTATATGTTGCTCAACCACCAGGTTTTGAAGATCCAAAACATCCTGACAAAGTCTTCAGACTTAACAAGGCCCTCTATGGACTCAAGCAGGCCCCACGGGCGTGGTATGACACATTGAAGGAATTCTTCATGAAGAAAGGCTTCACACCCGGTTCACTCGATCCCACTCTTTTTACTAAATCATATGATGGTGAACTGTTTGTGTGCCAAATATATGTTGATGATATCATCTTTGGCTGTACTGGCCAACGTTATAGTGATGAATTTGCCTATATGATGAGTGAAGAATATCAAATGTCTATGATGGGAGAATTGAAATTATTCTTAGGTCTACAAATTTGTCAACAGCACAATGGGATATTCATATCTCAGGAGAAATACCTCAAGGATGTCCTGAAGAAATTCGGCATGCAAGATTGCAAAGGTCTCAAAATTCCTATGCCCACAAATGGTCATCTATGCACTGATGAAAATGGTACTGACTTCGATCACAAGGTATACCGCTCCATGATTGGCTCTTTATTGTACTTATGTGCATCTAGGCCAGATATAATGCTTAGTGTTTGCATGTGTGTACGATTTCAAGCTGCACCGAAGGAATCACACCATACGGCTGTGAAGCATATTCTTCGATATCTAGCTCACACACCAACACTAGGATTATGGTACCCCAAGGGCGCAGACTTTGACCTCATTGGATATTCTGATTCTGACTATGCTGGTGACCGTGTGGATCGCAAGTCAACATCTAGTACTTGTCATTTCCTCGGACGATCCTTGGTCTGTTGGTCCTCGAAGAAACAGAACTGCGTATCACTGTCTACTACTGAAGCTGAGTACATTGCTGCTGGTTCTTGCTGTGCTCAACTACTATGGATGAAGCAAACACTCAAGGACTATGGAGTCAACGTGAAGAATGTGCCTCTCCTCTGTGACAATGAGAGTGCCATCAAGATTGCTCACAACCCAGTTCAGCACTCGAAGACAAAGCACATTCAGATTCGTCATCATTTTCTTCGTGATCATGTGTTGAAGGGCGACATTTCTATTGAGCATGTGAAGACTGAAGAACAGCTAGCCGATATCTTCACTAAGCCCTTGGATGAGAAGAGATTTAGCAAGTTGCGGTGTGAGCTAAATATCTTAGAATCTTCGAATGTACTTTGAAAATGCACTCATCCTAACACTTATGCATAATTGATGACTTAGATGTGCAACACATGAAGAAACGTTTTTCTTCAATCAATGAAGAATAACACTCTAAGTGTGAAGAAATTAATGAAGAATTTGATTCTCAGAACCCTACGACAATTGTACGCGGTGTCTGAAATCATCATTCTTACACGGTGGGTCACGCCACCACAAAAGTTGAAAATCGTCAATTTGAGTTTTTCCTCAACTTTTGAAATTCTTCAGCTTTTCTTTAAATTCTTCAAACTTTACAAAGTCTTCACTTATGCCGTCATTTTTCTTCATTCGCTATATATATATATATATATATATATATATATATATATATATATATATATATATATATATATATATATATATATGAGTTTATGTCCTCTACAACATTCACTTATAGCTATTTCTTCAAGTTGGTATTTTTTTTGCTAAGTGAATGTGATCGGACCCTTCCCCTCTATGCTATACTCAATCCAGTCTATTCACAAAATCTTCATGTGCGTTCTATTTGAAACTCGTTCAAATTCTTCACTGTGTCCTTGTCAGCTGAAGAAATTGCAAACGGAACATTATAACTAATCTTATCCAAACTTTCGGTTTTGCCGCGCAATCCGTTCCACTTCCCACGATGGATTATTTTACTCACCCACGATCTTACACGATCTCCACTACACAGTACGTGGGTGACACATGTCAAGTGAAGGAGAACGGCCAGGGGCATGTTAGTCCTAAATCTTCGGACGAGCAGTTTTTACTGCTGCTATAAATACCCCTCCGTTGCCATCCTCACATCCTTTACCTCGCTCGAGCTCTCCAAACCCTAGCGCCGTCACTACTCCATCATCGTCGGTGAGGAAGAGCTTCACTGCCTCGACCTCGTCGCCGACGTACTCGCGCCGACTGCGGAAATCTTCACCTCCTCCGCCGCCGTAGACGTCTTCCTCCGCCAAGTTAGGGCGTGGAAGATCTGCATTGACGAACTTCTCTGTTCCAACTCACAGTTCGTCGTGTTCTTCATTCAGGGTAATTAAAAGCTATTTTTACTGCCCTCTGTGATTCGATGCTTTTCTACAAAATCTTCAAAGGTGTTTTTATTCTTCAGACCCTCACACACAAAACACCTCACTTGTTCTCTGTTCTTGATTCATTTCCCTAAGTCTATATTTCTTCAAGATTCCTCCATTATGTGGATTCTCAATCTATACAACTCTGGAACCTAAGATATATATGGAGCTTAGTGAAATTCCTCAAGACGAATCTGGTCAAATTCCTCAAAACTTGTTCTTTATGAAAAACCCTCTGAGAACGCATATGACCTCTTCAAATTCCTCGCAACTATACTCTGTTCACAGGTACACATGTCCGCTGCTGAATCCTTAGGTTCTCATCAACTTAACTCATTTGCAGCGTTCCTCGAAGAAAAGTTGCATACTTCTTCAGAGAATTCCATTGTTCAAATTCCTCATCTGAAGAAAATGGCTGAAGGTAAAAGGCCGCAGAAAGGAGGAAAGAGACCAGAGGTCATGACTGCATTTGAAATCCCTGAGGACATTTTTGCTGGGTATTGCACACCTGATGAATCCAAATTTGGTAAAGAAGACAAAAATCAGCGCAAGGTGCGCATCCAAAGGATTGAACGGAGATGGGCACGTGAGTGGAGGGAGTACAGATACGTCACTCCCAAGTACATGAAGAAATTCACCGTAAATCCTCCATGCCCAAGACCTCCATTGGCACCTGGCCAAGTGGCTGATCCCACAAGCATCAGAAGAGGAGAGGATTTTCCTCAAGAATGGGCCAAGCGCCAGCGTAAACTGCAAAAGCAAGCAAAAGAAGCAGTGGGGAAATTTAATGAAGAATCTGCTGTGCTGCCACTGAGGCTTCTGCCAAGCCGAGGAAATCAATGATGAAGAAGCCTGCTCGTAAGCCAAGTGCTTCACCTTCAATGCCCTCACGGCCAAGTTCCTCAGCTGCGCCCTCACGGCCAGAATCTTCAAAATCATCGAAGCAAATTCCTCATGCTGCTCCTGCTACATCAAAATCCTCAGCACCTCCAACAAAGTCTTCAGCTATCCCCACAAAGTCCTCAGCTCCTGTGCATCTAGCCTCATGCCAAAGGACAACTGGCATCACTATTGCCTCTGGTGTCTCAGCCAGTTCCTCAGCTGCACCAAAATCCTCAGCTGGACCCTCGTTACTGAAGAAAAAGGCTACCGCTGGACGCGGCACTCGCCCAAGTCCAAAGAAGCAAGTAGTCTTCACTATGCCATCTGATGATGATGAAGCTGATGAAGAAGAACTCGTTGAGATCATCAGAGACCGCCAAGAAAGGGATGCTAAAGCCAAAGGCACTCCTGTGCCCCTGCTTTTGGATCCAAGGGCGATCCTAGACTATATTGATCTCTGGCACAAGGATCCCAACACTCCTATGCCTGATTTCAAGCTGACACCTGGCCAAAGTCACATGCTGACTCACTTCATCCAAGAGGAGAAGTGGAAATATGATAGGGCCAGAGAGATCAAGAAATCCCAGTACCGCAAAGAGAAGCTGCTGAAGAAAAATGTTCTCAAAATGAAGCCTGAGGAACTTGTCAAGATGCAGGCTGAGATCAAAGCCCTCAGCGACAACTTTGACTCGTACTATGCTGATTGGCAAGGAGCCAAGGTCAGATTTGTGAGGCTGACTGATACCTTCACCAAGGGTACTGCCTCAAAGCAACAAATTCCTCAAGCTGAAGCATCTGTTCAGGAAACTGAAGAACATGCCAGCACCGCTGATGAAGTCCAGGCTGCTGAAGAAAATGCTAGTTCCAAGGCTGATGACTCTGCTCCAGCCGTTGATGAAATTGCCAGGGCATCTACTAGTGATGCGCCTGAAGAAAATGAAGAGACCAGGGCAACTGCATCAGTTGTGCCTGAAGAAACTGAACCAAATTCCTCAGCTCCACCTGCACCAACTCCAACTCCAATTCTTCCCTCTGCTTTAGATGTGAAGAAAACCAAGGCTGCAGAGTGAGCTGCAGTGAAGAAAAGGAAAGCATCAAGTGCTTCAGAATCTTCAGTACCAAAGAAGATGAAGCCCATGACCAGCTCATTTGCCAATCCAATTGATGCTGTTCCTATCTCCTCCATGCCATCAAAGGACCTTGTTCCTTTTGGTGAAGATTATGAGATCCCAAGTGGATCAGATGAAGAAACTCAGTCTGCGGCTTCCTCAGAGCAGATTGATGAAGAAATTGAAGTGGATACAATCCCTTCAACCCCAATAGTCTCATCACCAATGCCTCAGCTTGATGCTGAAGAGGCTGGTGTTGAAGAAATTGATGATGAAGATGTGGATATTGGAAGCACAACTCCAGTAATGAATGACGACTTTTGGGAAAGTCAGCATCCCAACTCCCCACTCTTCACTCCCCTGCAGCAAATTCCTCACTCTTCTTCACCAACCATAAAATTGGGCTCTGATGCAACTCATCCCACTGCTTCTGTGAATGAAGAAATTCCAGCCACTAGTGCTGAAGAAACTGCTGCTGAAACAGACAAGGTGACTGCACCTGAGGAAAATCCTGAAATTCCTCAGCCTGAAGAACCTGAGCTTGTGATTCCTGAGGTCGTGATGCAACTCACTGACACTCCTCTGCCAAGGCCAAAGGATCCATTCTCACGCAAATAGAAATTCAAGGCTGAAGACTTCTATGGCGAACACGTATTCTTCACTGAATACAATCCTTATGACTCTGCTCGCATAAGGAAGAGGCGTTTCTGGACTGCCAGCCAAGCAAATTTCTATTCCTCAGTGCTTTACAACAAAGACAAAGTCTTCGACCATGCTCATATTCCTCACGTGGATATGGAGTCTTTGTCGTGCTTCACGCCAGTGCTCAGTGTTCTTCATGACGCTGGGCTACTCAACTTCTGCACAGATATATGCGATTGGAATGAAGAACTTATTCTGCAGTTCTATGCTACACTGCACATCACCGGCAACTTTGAAGACGTCAATTCATGGGTTCTGGACTGGATGACTGAAAATACACATTACAAGGCCCCAGCAACTGAATTGCTTCGCTGCCTTTCTCTTAGTCCACCCACTGAAGATGCGTGTTGCGTGTATGATGAACCTGAACTATCAAACCACTATATGCAAGTGCTCATGAAGCCTCTGAAGCCAGGGCAATCACCTCGTACCAAATTCCTCGTCAAGGAATTGCTCTATGTGCCTAGGACTGTTTATCGCATTCTGACGAAGACAATATGTCCCATCAAGGGACATGATTCTTCCGATGAAGAAATTGTTGGCATCATGAAGAATATGCTTTTCAATATCATACATGGCGTTCCCATAAACTTCCATGATTTCTTCATGAGGACTCTGGCCAACATTGCTATGTCACAATTTGAGCTGAAGCCTTATGCACCTTGGATTATGAGATTCATCAGGACAAGGTCTTCACTCAACTACAAGGCTGAAACTCTCAATCACTGCAGCTACTTGCCTCCTATTGAAGTCCTCAAAAGGACATTTTCCTCAGCTGATGAAAAGGGCAAGGCCACTGCTGTGATAGATGAAGGCATTCGTCCATTGGATGGTCAATTTCGCAAGGCTGCTTCTTATTCCACCAATGATGACTCTGCCACACATGACTCTGCTGCTAATACTGCCAAGACAAATCCTCAAGCCACAGCACCCAGGGTGATGACTGATCGTGAGTTACTCCTCAGTCTTCATCAAAAGGTTGATCGCAATCACAAATGGGTCAAGCGTCAGTTTGGTTCAATTCTTCACAACATGACTGCCACATATAATGCAGTGAAGAAAAACCATTACTACCTTCATGAAATCTTCAACCGGACCTGGGCTGTTCTGTCTCAAGTATATAGTGCTGAAGATTTGGAGAACATGGGCCTCAAAGAAGAATTTGCCTGGTCGGCACCTCCGCCGAAGAAATTCAAGAAGGTCAAGGTTCCTTCTCTGGTGGCCAGTTCCTATTCTTCATCACGTGACACTGATGAAAATGAAGACTTGGACGACACTGCAGCAGGCCCTACTTCAACAACCAACCCCAACAACCCTGGCGCTCCTCCATCAACTTGAATAACTTCAGGGGCGTTAGTCCTCAGTTTCGATCCTTTTGGTCATTTGATGACAAAGGGGGAGAAATCTGAGTTAGTCTTCAAGCGGGTCTATTATAAGGGCATATTTTTTTAAGTTGCAACTCTCGTTCTTCCGAAACTTTTATTGGATCGAGTTGTAATCTTAAACCCTATGGTGCTCG
Source organism: Aegilops umbellulata (assembly GCA_032464435.1). Taxonomy (NCBI): domain Eukaryota; kingdom Viridiplantae; phylum Streptophyta; class Magnoliopsida; order Poales; family Poaceae; genus Aegilops; species Aegilops umbellulata. Next base: position 298,455,321 of record CP136060.1, read on the forward strand.
GTGCTCTGATACTTTTGTCGATCTATGCTCTGATATTTCGATACATGCTTGAGCTCTGATACTTTCGATGTACTTTTCTGCATGCTTATTTCTCACTAATGTTATCGCACGCATGCTGAATTGCATCAGGCATCATATTTCATCATGCATTTCAAATTCTTCATATCATATATCAAATGCGTGTATGAATTACAAGATATAGGGGGAGATCTCCATGATTTAACTCTTCAAGTGTGCAATGCTTTAAAAGCAAATTCCTCACTATGCACAACTTCAGGTGGAGTTCTTCTATATCTTGCAATCAAATTCCTCAATATTAGTTTCTACACTTCACATATTTATCCCCGTTGAAAACTTAACCTATATTGTCATCAATCACCAAAAAGGGGGAGATTGTAAGTGCATCTAGTGCCCCTTAGTGATTTTGGTGTATTGAAGACTTATAGGTTAAGCATCTGATGTGTTTATGAGTGTACACAGGTCTATAGGTCTATGAGGAGTTTGTTATTTACAGTAAAAGTCGACCCCTAAAAATGAAGTTCTTCGACTGAAGACTTTGATATTCTGAAGACTTTCTGAAGACTTTCTGAAGACTTTGAAAGTGAAGAAATTGGTGTGACCTTGAAGACTTGGTTATCATTCGAGGAACATGAAGCGTGAAGACTTTTGTTTTCGTAGTTTCATTTTCTCTTTCTTGAGTCATAGGAAACACCGTACTGTTAAAGGGGGTCGAGGAAATACTAAGGAGAAAATTTCCATGTGATGCTCAACTCAAATCCTACACCTATCAATCCCTTCGAGTGAAGCCATTGGAAATCTCATACAGTTCAGTCAATTTCTTCAGTGACAGAGACGCAGTTCTTCTGGGCACTGAGGACTTTGCTCTGACTGAGGAGTTAGGAATTCGCCAGTGCGAATTGCCTACACAGTGAGGAACATGATAGCCCTGAGGAATTTGTACTCCAAATTTCCGACCGTTGCTGTGCCTCGCGCCAGCTGTCCTAAAATATCTTGTCCACCTAACGGTCATATCATTGAAGGGCATTTATGTCTTATCATGTCGGGCTGCTCCCTAGGCTATAAATAGCCGCCCCCTTCAACCACGAGCTGGTTGGCTGCTCCGCGTGAACTTGACACTTGTCATTTGAGAGCAACCCATCCTCCGAGGACTTTGAGCGAAAATCATCAAGTGAGGAAAATCCAAACCCTAACCCAAAACACCTACAAACCCAAAGTGATTGAGCATCACTGAAGAAATTGATCCTGCATGGATCCGACGCTCGTTACCTTTGAAGACTGTGCTTCTTCCAGACGGTTAGCCGTCAAGGTCTAGAGCATCCAAGAGGAATTGTGGATCGCCGAGTGACCAAGTCTGTGAAGGTTTGGAAGTCACCTGAAGATTTACCACGAGTGATTGGACGAGGATTGTGTGTCCTTAGTTCAAGGAGAATACGGTGAGGACTTGGTGTCCCGATCTGCGTGCTCAGGACTGGGTGTCCGGGACTGTGTGTCCTCGAGTTTAAATACTCAGCCGCTCCAACCAGACGTACAACTGAGACAGCAGTTGGAACTGGTCTACCAAATCATTGTCTTCACCAAGCTTACTGGTTCTATTTCCTCAACACTTTCATTTCCTCATTACTGTGTTGTCTGTTTGTTCATATCTGTGTTTGAAGACTTTGACTGAAGACTTTCACAAATTCCTCAGGTCAATTTCTTCAGTCTGTTTGTCTTTAACTAGAGTTATCCTGTGCCTACGCTTTCTGTACTCTGTGTTTGTCCTCATTTCATCATGATGACCATGCATGTAATCTGTTATGTTTACTTCTGAGTACTTATTCCGCTGCTAGTATTTCTTCGCTAAGGAATTTCCTCACGAGCAAATTCCTCAGTGAAGAATTTCATAAAAATCGCCTATTCACCCCCCCTCTAGTCGATATAACGCACTTTCAGATCTGATAGAGATAATAATTTTGGTATTTTTGGTATGAAGATGCAAAATGAAAAGTAAAAGCAAAACAAGTAAAATAAAGTAATGGAGATTGATATGATGAGAATAGACCCGGGGGCCATAGGTTGCACTAGTGGCTTCTCTCAAGAGCATAGATATTCTACGGTGGATTAACAAATTACTGTTAAGCAATTGATAGAATTGAGCATAGTTATGAGGTACTAGGTATGATCATGTATATAGGCATCACGTCCGTGACAAGTAGACTGACTCCTGCCTGCATCTACTACTATTACTCCACTCATCGACCGCTATCCAGCATGCATCTAGAGTATTAAGTTAAAAATAGAGTAACGCCTTAAGCAAGATGACATGATGTAGAGGAATAAATTCATGCAATAAGATAAATACCCCATCTTGTTATCCTCGATGGAAACAATACAATACGTGCCTTGCAACTCTTTCTGTCACTGAGTAAGGACACCGCAAGATTGAACCCAAAGCTAAACACTTCTCCCATTGCAAGAACTACTAATCTAGTTGGCCAAACCAAACGGATAATTCAAAGAGACTTGCAAAGATAACTAAATCATACATAAAAGAATTCAGAGAAGATTCAAATATTATTCATAGATAAGTTGGATCATAAACCCACAATTCATCGGTCTCAACAAACACACCGCAAAAAGAAGATTACATCGAATAGATCTCCACGAGAGAGTGGGAGAACATTGTATTGAGATCCAAAAAGAGAGAAGAAGCCATCTAGCTACTAGCTATGGACCCGAAGGTCTGAAGTAAACTACTCACACTTCATCGGAAGGGCTATGGTGTTGATGTAGAAGCCCTCCGTGATGGATGCCCTCTCCGACGGAGCTCCGGAACAGGCCCCAAGATCTCATGGATACAGGAAGTTGCGGCGGTGGAATTAGGTTTTTGGCTCCGTCTCTGGTCTAATGGGGGTACGTAGGTATACATAGGAGGAAGGAGCATGTCGGTGGAGCTCTGAGGGGGCCATGAGGCAGGGGGCGCCCTCCACCCTCGTGACCTCCCCGGAAACTTCTTGGAGTAGGGTCCAAGTCTCCTGGATCACGTTCGGTGAGAAGATCACGTTCTCGAAGGTTTCATTCCGTTTGGACTCCGTTTGATATTCTGTTTCCTCGAAATACTGAAATAGGCAAAAAAACAGCAATTCTGGGCTAGGCCTCCGGTTAATAGGTTAGTCCCAAAAATAATATAAAAGTGGAAAATAAAGCCCAATATAGTCCAAAACAGTAGATAAAGTAGCATGGAGCAATCAAAAATTATATATACGTTGGAGACGTATCAGGCATCCCCAAGCTTAATTCCTGCTCGTCCTCGAGTAGGTAAATGATAAAAAGAGAATTTTTGATGCGGAGTGATACTTTGGCATAATTTCAATGTAAATATTCTTAATCATGGTATGAATATTCAGATCCAAAAGTTTCAAGACAAAAGTTCATATTGACATAAAAATGATAATACTTCAAGCATACTAATCAAACAATTATGTCATCTCAAAATAACATGGCCAAAGGAAGTTCATCCCTACAAAATCATATAGTTAGGCTATGCTTCATTTTCGTCACACAAAGATGTTCCCAACTTCTATACCCCCGATGACAAGCCAAGCAACTGTTTCATACTCAAATAATCTCAAACTTTTTCAACCTTCACGCAATACATGAGCGCGAGCCATGGACATAGCACTATGGGTGGTATAGAATATATATGATGATGGGGATTGTGTGGAGAAGACAAAGAAGGAGAAAATCTCACATCAACAAGGCTAATCAATGAGCTATGGAGATGCCCATCGATTGATGTTAATGCAAGGAGTAGGGATTGCCATGCAACGGATGCACTAGAGCTAAGAATGCCCAACAAAAGAAAACTAGTGGGTGTGCATCCAACTTGCTTGCTCATGAAGACCTAGGGCATTTGGAGGAAGCCCATCGTTGGAATATACAAGCCAAGTTCTATAATGAAAAATTCCCACTAGTATGAACAAGACAACTTATGAGACTCACTATATGAAAATCATGGTGCTACTTTGAAGCACAATATATGAGACTCACTACATGAAGAACAAGGTGATACTTTGAAGCACAAGTGTGGAAAAAGAAATAGTAGCATTGCCCTTTCTCTTTTTTTGGGCCTTTCTTTTTTTTGGCCTTTCTCTCTTTTTTTTTGATTGGGAAATGCTCTAATGATGATGATCATCACACTTCTATTGATTACAACATAATGATTACAACTCGATACTAGAACAAGATATGACTCTATTATGAATGCCTCCGGCGGTGTACCAGGATGGTGCAATGAATCAAGAGTGACATGTATGCAAAATAATGCATGGTGGCTTTGCCACAAATACGATGTCAACTACAAGATCATGCAATGGCAATATGACAAAAGTAAAGCATGTCATGATGATGATGATGATGGTGGAAGTTGCATGGCAATATATCTTGGAATGGCTATGGAAATGCCATGATAGGTAGGTATGGTGGCTGTTTTGAGGAAGATATAGGGAGGTTTATGTGTGAAAGAGCGTATCATATCACGGGGTTTGGATGCACCGGCGAAGTTTGCACCAACTCTCAATGTGAGAAAGGGCAATGCACGGTACCGAAGAGGCTAGCAAATGGCGGAAAGGTAAAAGTGTGTATAATCCATGGACTCAACATTAGTCAAAAGAACTCATATACTTATTGCAAAAATTTAGAAGTCATCAAAAATCAAGTACTACGCGCATGCTCCTAGGGGGATAGATTGGTAGGAAAAGACCATCGCTCGTCCCCGACCGCCACTCATAAGGATGCACAAGCCAGGTAAACTTCATGCTTCAAATTTGTTACACAACTTTAACCATACGTGCATGCTACGGGACTTACTAACTTCAACACAAGTATTTCTCAAATTCACAACTACTCAACTAGCCCGACTATGATATTATTACCTCCATATCTCAAAACAATTATCAAGCATCAAACTTATCTTAGTATTCAACCCACTAAAAAGAAAGTTTCACATATCTTGAATACCAAGTATATTAACATTAAGCAAATTACCATGCTATTAATGACTCTCAAAATAATCTAAGTGAAGCATGAGTGATCAAAAACAATCCACCACCATGCTCTAAAAGATCTAAGTGAAGCACGAGAGCAAAAATTATCAAGCTCAAAAGATATAAGTGAAGCACATAGAGTATTCTAACAAATTTCAATTCATGCATGGCTCTCTCAAAAGGTGTGTCCAGCAAGGATGATTGTGGTAGACTAACAAGCAAAGACACAAATAATACAAGACGCTCCAAGCAAAACACATATCATGTGGTGAATAAAAATATAGCTCCAAGTAAATTACCGATGGAAGTGGATGAAAGAGGGGATGCCTTCCGGGGCATCCCCAAGCTTTGACTTTTTGGTGTCCTTGTATTATCTTGGGGGTGCCATGGGCATACCCAATCTTAGTCTCTTGCCACTCCTTGTTCCATAATCCATCAAAAGAATTCACCCAAAACTTGAAAACTTCACAACACAAAACTCAATAGAAATCTCGTGAGCTCCGTTAGAGAAAGAAAACAAAAGACTACTTTAAGGTACTGTAGTGAACTTTTTATTTATTTGTATTGGTGTTAAACCTACTGTATTCCAACTTCTCTATGGTTTATAAACTATTTTACTAGCCATAGATTCATCAAAATAAGCAAACAACATACGCAAAACAGAATCTGTCAAAAACAGAACAGTCTGTAGTAATCAGTTACTAACGCAAACTTCTGGAACCCGAAAAATTCTACCAAAATTAGAAGACCTGGGAAATTTGTTTATTGGTCAGAAGCAATTGTAATCACTATTTTATCTCGTTCTGGTGATTTTTAACAATTCGGGCACTGAGCGCAAAGATTCTGGAAATTACAGCAAGATCAAATAACTATCTTCCAAGAAGATCTAATAGGTTTAACTTGGCACAAACACTAATTAAAAGATAAAACCACATCTAAACAGAATATAGATGGATTATTTATTCCTAAACAGAACCAAAAACAAACAAAAACAAAATAAAATTGGGTTGCCTCCCAACAAGCGCTATCGTTTAACGCCCCTAGCTAGGCATAAAAGCAAGGATAGATCTAGGTATTGCCATCTTTAATTTTCAACTTTTTAGCGGAGTCATGCTCGAATCCGGGGGGTTCTTCCCTCTTACCTTCATACTTGGAAAAATTTTAGATCTAAAGAGTCCAACCGTTTACTGCAAAGAGTAATCAACATATTCATACGGTTAAGATTTCCGCTAATATTTTTAAGAGGCTCAAGAGACTTTTGTAAAATCTTTGTTACTTCGCAAATCTTCTCAAACACTTGGGTTTCTTCCTAGGTAGGATGAGATCCTCCCTTTTGGGGTGGTGTTACCACTATTCCCTCTATAATCTCATGCACAATACCGGGATCAATATTAATGAAATTTCCCTTGGCCATGCAATCCAAGAGTTGTCTATGCGTCATGTTTAACCCAACATAAAAATTGCGAAGAAGAATTCTAAAGTTCACCTCTAGGGTGCACTTACGATAAGATTCCATCATCCTATACCAAGCATCTTTTAAGTTTTCTCCTTGCCGTTGCTTGAAGTGAAGAACTTCAAACTCGGGAGACATAGGAGCGGATAAGGAATTCGACATTACGAGAGGTAAGCAAACTAACACACGAGCAAACAAAAGGCAAAGGGAAAAAGAGGAGGAGATTGGGAAAGAGAGGGCAAATAAAACGGCAAGGGTGAAGTGGGGGGGAGGAAAACGAGAGGCAAATGGCAAATAATGTAATGCGAGAGATAGAGATTGTGATGGGTACTTGGTATGTTAACTTTTGCATAGGCCTCCCCGGCAACGGCGCCAGAAATCCTTCTTGCTACGTCTCGAGCTAGCATTGGTTTTCCCCAAAGAGGAGGGGGTGATGGAGCACAGTAGCGTAAGTATTTCCCTCAGTTTTTGAGAACCAAGGTATCAATCCAGTAGGAGGTCACGCGCAAGTCCCTCGTACCTGCACAAAACAGTAGCAACTCGCAACCAACGCTTAGGGGTTGTCAATCCATTCACGGTCACTTACGAGAGTGAGATCTGATAGAGGTAATATTTTTGGTATTTTTGGTATAAAGATGCAAAGTGAAAAGTAAAAGCAAAACAAGTAAAATAAAGTAATGGAGATTGATATGATGAGAATAGACCCGGGGGCCATAGGTTTCACTAGTGGCTTCTCTCAAGAGCATAGATATTCTACGGTGGGTGAACAAATTACTATTAAGCAATTGATAGAATTGAGCATAGTTATGAGGTTATCTAGGTATGATCATGTATATAGGCATCACGTCCGTGACAAGTAGACCGACTCCTGCCTGCATCTACTACTATTACTCCACTCATCGACCGCTATCCAGCACGCATCTAGAGTATTAAGTTAAAAACAGAGTAACGCCTTAAGCAAGATGACATGATGTAGAGGAATAATTCATGCAATATGATAAATACCCCATCTTTTTATCATCGATGGCAACAATACAATACGTGCCTTGCAACTCTTTCAGTCACTGAGTAAGGACACCGCAAGATTGAACCCAAAGCTAAACACTTCTCCCATTGCAAGAACTACCAATCTAGTTGGCCAAACCAAACGGATAATTCGAAGAGACTTGCAAAGATAACTCAATCATACATAAAAGAATTCAGAGAAGATTCAAATATTATTCATAGATAAGTTGGATCATAAACCCACAATTCATCGGTCTCAACAAACACACCGCAAAAAGAAGATTACATCGAATAGATCTCCACGAGAGAGGGGGAGAACATTGTATTGAGATCCAAAAAGAGAGAAGAAGCCATCTAGCTACTAGCTATGGACCCGAAGGTCTGAAGTAAACTACTCACACTTCATCGGAAGGGCTATGGTGTTGATGTAGAAGCCCTCCGTGATGGATGCCCTCTCCGGCGGAGCTCCAGAACAGGCACCAAGATGGGATCTCGTGGATACAGGAAGTTGCGGCGGTGGAATTAGGTTTTTGGCTCCGTCTCTGGTCTAATGGGGGTACGTAGATATATATAGGAGGAAGGAGCACGTCGGTGGAGCTCCGAGGGGCCCACGAGGCAGGGGGCGTGCCCAGGGGGCGCCCTCCACCCTCATGACCTCCCCGGAAACTTCTTGGAGTAGGGTCCAAGTCTCCTGGATCACGTTTGGTGAGAAGATCACGTTCCCGAAGGTTTCATTCCGTTTGGACTCCGTTTGATATTTTGTTTCCTCGAAATACTGAAATAGGCAAAAAACAGCAATTCTGGGCTGGGCCTCCGGTTAATAGGTTAGTCCCAAAAATAATGTAAAAGTCGAAAATAAAGCCCAATATAGTCCAAAACAGTAGATAAAGTAGCATGGAGCAATCAAAAATTATAGATACGTTGGAGACGTATCAGTACCCTACCATAATCTCTTTGTTTGTTCTCCGATATTAGTGACTTTGGAGTGACTCTTTGTTGCATGTTGAGGGATAGTTATATGATCCAATTATGTTATTATTGTTGAGAGAACTTGCACTAGCGAAAGTATGAACCCTAGGCCTTGTTTCCTATCATTGCAACACCGTTTACGCTCACTTTTACCACTTGTTACCTTGTCATTTTTATATTTTCAGTTTACAAAAACCCATATCTACCATCCATATTGCACTTGTATCACCATCTCTTCGCCGAACTAGTGCACCTATACAATTTACCATTCTATTGGGTGTGTTGGGGACACAAGATACTCTTTGTTATTTGGTTGCAGGGTTGCTTGAGAGAGACCATCTTCATCCTACGCATCCCACGGATTGATAAACCTTAGGTCATCCACTTGAGGGAAATTTGCTACTGTCCTACAAACCTGTGCACTTGCAGGCCCAACAACGTCTACAAGAAGAAGGTTGTGTAGTAGACATCAAGCTCTTTTCTGGCGCCGTTGCCGGGGAGGCTAGGTAAGTGAAGGTATATCTTTAGATCTTGCAATCGAATCTTTTTTGTTTCTTGTTTTAGCACTAGTCTAGTTTATAAAAGAAAACTACAAAAAATGGAGTTGAGTTTGTCTCATACGCTTCATCTTTTTAATATCTTTCGTGAGTATGATGGGAAGGAAAATTGTGCCAAAGTGTTAGAAGAAGAATGCATTAAAATGTTTGGCACTAAATATTTTAATGATGGGCATGATTGCAATGTTGTTAGTATGAATTCCTCGAATATCCATGATGCTAATGATATGCAAAGCCACAAGCTTGGGGAAGCTATGTTAGATGAAGATGATATTTTTTGTCCCCCAAGCTTTGATGAGCAAATTTACTATGATGAAAGCATGCCACCTATCTATGATGATTATTGTGATGACACGTATGCTATAAAGAATAATGATAACCATGAAACTTGTCATCTTGATCTCAATTTTCAATCACATGATAGCTATTTTGTTGAGTTTGCTCCCACTATTATTCATGAGAAGAGTTTTGCTTGTGTGGAGAGTAATAAAATTTCTATGCTAGTAGATCATGAAAAGAATGATTTAGGTGCTGGTTATATTTTTGAATTCATTCATGATGTACTGAAAATTATTATGAGGGAGGAAAATATGCTTGTAGGAATTGCAATAATATCAAGTTTCCTCTCTATGTGCTTAAAGTTTTGAAGTTATGCTTGTTTTACCTTCCTATGCAAATTGATTATTGTTCCCATAAGTTGTTTGATCACAAAATCCCTACGCATAGGAAGTGGGTTAGACTTAAATGTGCTAGTCATATTATTAATGATGCTCTCTTTATGTTTCAATTCTTATCTTTTATGTGAGCATCATTGGAATCATCATGCCTAGCTAGGGGCGTTAAACGATAGCGCTTGTTGGGAGGCAACCCAATTTTATTTTAGTTTCGTGATTTTTGGTTCTGTTTAGGAATAAATAATTCATCTAGATTCTGTTTAGATGTGGTTTTGTGTTTTAATTAGTGTTTGTGCCAAGTAGAACCTTTGGGAAGACTTGGGTGAAGTCTTTATGATCATGCTGTAAAAAACAGAAACTTTAGCGCTCATGAAATTAGCTTCAACTTTTTACTGGAGAGTGATATTTATTTGATTATTTTTGCATATGATTACTAGACAAATTCCTCAGGTCCACCAATTTATTTTAGAATTTTTGGAGTTCCAAAAGTTTGTGTTAGTTACAGATTACTACAGACTGTTCTGTTTTTGACAGATTCTGTTTTCATTGTGTTGTTTGCTTATTTTGATGAATCTATGGCTAGTAAAATAGTTTATAAACCATAGAGAAGTTGGAATACAGTAGGTTTAACACAAATATAAATAAATAATTAGTTCATTACAGTACCTTGAAGTGGTGTTTTGTTTTCTTTCGCTAACAGAGCTTACGATATTTCTGTTAAGTTTTGTGTTGTGAAGTTTTCAAGTTTTGGGTAAAGATTCGATGGACTATGGAATAAGGAGTGGCAAGAGCCTAAGCTTGGGGATGCCCAAGGCACCCCAAGGTAATATGCAAGGACAACCAATCGTCTAAGCTTGGGGATGCCCCGGAAGGCATCCCCTCTTTCGTCTTCGTTCATCGGTAACTTTACTTGGAGCTATATTTTTATTCACCACATGATATGTGTTTTGCTTGGAGCATCATTTTATCTTCTTTAGCTTTGCTTGCTGTTTGAATAAAGTATCAGGATCTGAAATACTTAAATGTTAGAGAGTCTTCACATAGTTGCATAATTATTTAACTACTCATTGACCTTCACTTATATCTTTCGGAGTAGTTTGTTGTTTGCTCTAGTGCTTTACTTATATCTTTTAGAGCACGTTGGTAGTTTTATTTTGAAGAAATAGATGAACTCTCATGCTTTACTTATATTATTTTGAGAGTCTTAAATAGCATGGTAATTTGCTTAAAACCCTAATATTCTAAGCATAAAAGATTTGTAAGAATTCTTATGAGTGTGTTGAATACTAAGAGAAGTTTGATGGTTGATGATTGTTTTGAGATATGGAGGTAGTAATATCAGAGTCATGCTAGTAGAGTAATGGTGAATTTGAGAAATGCTTGCATTGAAGTTTGCAAGTCCCGTAGCATGCATGTATGGTAAACATTATGTAACAAATTTGAAACATGAGGTGTTATTTGATTGTCCTCCTTATGAGTGGCGGTCGGGGACGAGCGATGGTCTTTTCCTACCAATCTATCCCCCTAGGAGCATGCGCGTAGTGCTTTCATTTTTGATGGCTTGTAGATTTTTGCAATAAGTATATGAGTTCTTTATGACTAATGTTGAGTCCATGGATTATACGCACTCTCACCCTTCCATCATTGCTAGCCTCTACGGTACCGTGCATTGCCCTTTCTCACATTGAGAGTTGGTGCAAACTTCGCCGGTGCATCCAAACCCCGCGATATGATACGCTCTTTCACACATAAACCTCCCTATATCTTCCTCAAAACAGCCACCATACCTACCTATTATGGCATTTCCATAGCCATTCCGAGATATATTGCCATGCAACTTTCCACCATACCGTTCTTCATGACACGCTCCATCATTGTCATATTGCTTAGCATGATCATGTAGTTGACATCGTATTTGTGGCAAAGCCACCGTTCATAATTCTTTCATGCATGTCACTCTTGATTCATTGCATATCCCGGTACACTGCCGTAGGCATTCATATAGAGTCATACTTTGTTCTAGTATCGAGTTGTAATCATTGAGTTGTAAATAAATAGAAGTGTGATGATCATCATTCAATAGAGCATTGTCCCAAAAAAGAGAGAAAGGCCAAATAAAAAAAGAAGGCCCAAAAAAAGAGAAAAAAATAAAAAAGGGGCAATGCTACTATCCTTTTACCACACTTGTGCTTCAAAGTAGCACCATCTTCTTCATATAGCGAGTCTCCTATATTGTGCTTCAAAGTAGCAACATAGTCTTCATGATAGAGAGTCTCTTGTTTTGTCACTTTCATATACTAGTGGGAACTTTTCATTATAGAACTTGGCTTATATTCCAACGATGGGCCTCCTCAAGTGCCCTAGGTCTTTGTGAGCAAGCAAGTTGGATGCACACCCACTAGTTTCTTTTGTTGAGCTTTCATACATTTATAGCTCTAGTGCATCCTTTGCATGGCAATCCCTACTCCTTGCGTTAACATCAATCGATGGGCATCTCCATAGCCCATTGATTAGCCTCGTTGATGTGAGATCTTCTCCTTTTTTGTCTTCTCCACATAACCCCCATCATCATATTCTATTCCACCCAAAGTGCTATGTCCATGGCTCACGCTCATGTATTGCGTGAAGGTTTATGAGTTTGAGATTATTAAAGTATGAAACAATTGCTTGGCTTGTCATCGGGGTTGTGCATGATGAGAGCATTCCTGTGTGACAAAAATGGAGCATGACTAAACTATATGATTTTGTAGGGATGAACTTTCTTTGGCCATGTTATTTTGAGAAGTCATAATTGCTTTGTTAGTATGCTTGAAGTATTATTATTTTTATGTCAATATGAACTTTTGTCTTGAATCTTTCGGATCTGAATATTTATATCACAAGTAAGAATAATTACATTGAAATTATGCCAACTAGCATTCCACATCAAAAATTATCTTTTTTATAATTTACCTACTCGAGGACGAGCAGGAATTAAGCTTGGGGATGCTTGATACGTCTCCAACGTATCTATAACTTTTGATTGCTCCATGCTATGTTATCTACTGTTTTGGGCAATATTGGGCTTTATTATCCACTTTTATATTATTTTTGGGACTAACCTATTAACCGGAGGCCCAACCCAGATTTGTTGTTTTATGCCTATTTCAGTGTTTCGAGGAAAAGGAATATCAAACGGAGTCAAAACGAAACGAAATCAACTGGAGAAGTTATTTTTGGAAGGAAAGCAACCCAGGGAACTTGGAGTGCATGTCATCGGAGATATGGGATGCGCACGAGGGTGGGGGGCGCGCCCACCCCCCTAGGGCGCGCCCCCTACCTCGTGGGGCCCCCGTAGCTCCACCGACGTACCCCTTGCACCCATATATACCTCCGTATCGTAAAACTTTCAGAAGGGAGATTAGATCGGGAGTTCCGCCGCCGCAAGCCTTTGTAGCCACCAAAAACCAATCGGGACCCTGTTCCGGCACCCTACCGGAGGGGGGAACCCTCACCGGTGGCCATCTTCATCATCTCGGCGCTCTCCATGATGAGGAGGGAGTAGTTCACCCTCGGGGCTGAGGGTATGTACCAGTAGCTACGTGTTTGATCTCTCTCTCTCTCTCTCTCTCTCTCTCTCTCGTGTTCTTGATTTGGCACGATCTTGATGTATCGCGAGCTTTGCTATTATAGTTGGATCTTATGTTTCTTCTCCCCCTCTTCTCTCTTGTAATGGATTGAGTTTCCCCTTTGAAGTTATCTTATCGGATTGAGTCTTTAAAGATTTTAGAACACTTGATGTATGTCTTGCCGTGCGTATCTGTGGTGACAATGGGAGATGTATGTTTTGGTGATCAACTTGCGGGTTCCGCCCATGAACCTATGCATAGGGGTTGGCACACGTTTTCGTCGTGATTCTCCGGTAGAAACTTTGGGGCACTCTTTAAGGTTCTATGTGTTGGTTTGAATAGATGAATTGAGATTGTGTGATGCATATCGTATAATCATACCCACAGATACCTGAGGTGACATTGGAGTATCTAGGTGACATTAGGGTTTTGGTTGCTTTGCATCTTAAGGTGTTGTTCTAGTACGAACTCTAGGGCTGTTTGTGACACTTATAGGAATAGCCCAACGGATTGATTGGAAAGAATAACTTTGAGGTGGTTTTGTACCCTACCATAATCTCTTCGTTTGTTCTCCGATATTAGTGACTTTGGAGTGACTCTTTGTTGCATGTTGAGGGGTAGTTATATGATCCAATTATGTTATTATTGTTGAGAGAACTTGCACTAGCAAAAGTATGAACCCTAGGCCTTGTTTCCTATCATTGCAATACCGTTTATGCTCACTTTTACCATTTGTTACCTTGCTGTTTTTATATTTTCAGTTTACAAAAACCCATATCTACCATCCATATTGCACTTGTATCACCATCTCTTCGCCGAACTAGTGCACCTATACAATTTACCATTGTATTGGGTGTGTTGGGGACACAGGAGACTCTTTGTTATTTAGTTGCAGGGTTGCTTGAGAGAGACCATCTTCATCCTACGCCTCCCACGGATTGATAAACCTTAGGTCATCCACTTGAGGGAAATTTGCTACTGTCCTACAAACCTGTGCACTTGCAGGCCCAACAACGTCTACAAGAAGAAGGTTGTGTAGTAGACATCAAACAACAACAAAAACATCACCAAGAAAAACTCTGCAGTGATCATGCCTCAAAAACACAAATACTGCTCGAGCTGCTTGGTCCCAGCTGTCGGCCGCACCTTGTGCAATTCTCTCGTTTATTGACTACATAGGTTGACAATGGTGTGGGACCGTGATGTCAGGAAACCAGGAGGAAGCAAAAAAATAGTTGTACATAATAATGAGGCACTTGGTTACGTACGGCTATGGCCCTAGTGGGTCTCTACTGTCAACCAGTCAAAATAAAGTCATCTCCTGAATCCTCATGTTCATTGACCATGTTAACAATAATGCTCGGCGCCACAACAATCGCAACAACTCGAAGGATGATGGAGAGGGCCTCGCGGGCCCTATGGATGGTCTGATACAGCGGCCGCTGCTCATTCAGGAAGCCAGGACCATTGGACACCTATGAGCACCTTCGAGAGATTGAGACGGCATGAAATGGTAAGGCCGCGCTTGGGAGCTCTCTTGATAACCCACAAGTATAGGGGATCGCAACAGTTTTCGATAAGTAAGGGTGTTGAACCCAATGAGGAGCTAAAGGTAGAACAAATATTCCCTAAAGTTCTATCGACCACCGATACAACTCTACGCATGCTTGATGTTCACTTTACCTAGAACAAGTATGAAACTAGAAGTACTTTGTAGGTGTTTTTGGATAGGTTTGCAAGAAAATAAAGAGAGCGTAAATAAAAGCTAGGGGCTGTTGTAAGTAAAGAAGCAATAAAGTAAATATAGCGAGTGTGGAAAAGTGGTGGTAGGAGTTGCGAAATTGTCCCTAAGCAATTGACTACTTTACTAGACCAATAGCAAGTTTTATGTGGGAGAGGCCACTGCTAGCATGTCATCCCTGACTTGGAATTCTATGCACTTATGAATGGAACTATTAGCAAGCGTCTACACCTACTAACGTTCATTAAGGTAAAACCCAACCATAGCGTTAAGATATATTGGTCCCCCTTCAATCCCGTATGCATCAATTTCTATGCTAGGCTGAAGCTTGTGTCACCCTTGCCCTCCAATACATAGTCCTATCAACATACAACTAACCCTATGGTGTGATCCACGCGCGCGCTCATATGATGGGCACCAAAGGACAGCAACATAACCACAAGCAAACTAAATCAATCATAGCAATTCATCAACCACCGATAGGACAACAAAAATCTACTCAGACATCATAGGATGGCAACACATCATTGGATAATAATATGAAGCATAAAGCACCATGTTCAAGTAGAGGGTACAGCGGGTTGCGGGAGAGTGGACCGCTGTAGATAGAGGGGGATGGTGGTGGAGATGTTGGTGAATATGGCGGAGGTGTTGGTGTAGATCGCGGTGATGATGATGGCCCCCGGTGGCACTCCGGCGCCACCGGAAGCGAGGGGGAGAGAGCCCCCCCCCTTCTTCTTCCTTGACCTTCTCCCTAGATGGGAGAAGGGTTTCCCCTCTTGCCATGGTCTCCATGGCGTGGGAGGGGCGAGAGCCCCTCTGAGATTGGATCTGTCTCTCTGTCTCTCTTTGTTTCTGCGTTCTCAGATCTGGCCCTTCACCGTTTCTTTTATAACCGGAGATCCATAACTCCGATTGGGCTGAATTTTGGACACTATCTCTATCCGAAAATTAGCTTTCTTGCGGCGAAAGAAGGGCACCAACTGCCTTAAAGGGAGGCCACGAGGGTCAGGGGCGCGCCTGACACCCTAGGGCGCGCCCCCTGCCTCGTGCCCCCCTCGGGCATCGTCTCGCGATGATTCCACTTCCCAAAATTCATAAATATTCCAAAATAAATCTCCGTCAGTTTTTATTCCGTTTGGTTTGGGTTTTCTGCGAAACAAAAAACATGCAACAAACAGGAACTGGCACTGGGCACTGGATCAATATGCTAGTCCCAAAAATAGTATAAAAAGTTGCCAAAAGTATATGAAAGTTGAATAATATTGGCATGGAACAATCAAAAATTGTAGATACGACGGAGACGTATCAAGCTCTGGTTTATTTCACAACTATGTTAAGATACAAGTGTAATTTACTCGTCATCGAAAACAACGCATAATATACAGGCGTAATGAAACCGAGGGCCCGAGGTCTGTAAGTAAAATCGGCGGGTTACGCGTGTAATTTGAGAGACCGGTGTATATTTTACTAGTCGAAATCGACCAACCAAGCGCTTTGCTCGAGACCATCTGCTTTTATTTACAAGCGTCAGTTTTACAAGCGGTTTTGGTTGGAAAACGACGATCCAATCACGACCTAAGATGATGAGTTGGTCGGAAGATCATATGGTTTCACATCTAACCTACCCGACTTGTCGTATAGGCTATGAATGAAACATAAGACGATGAACTTCTTAAGCACGGAAACAACAGAATAGGATGATCTTCCTAACAAGCAAATCACTGGCATTAGATCGACATGCAAAACAATACGAAGCATTATTCTCAGGAGGCACGGTGAACAGCTCGTGATGCCGCATGCCACAACATTCCAAGCTCAACTTTGCAATCAAACACACGGCCTGGCATTACATAGAAAATATTCAGAACAAACTCTTAAAATATCTTACATAAGTCAATATTCATGTGACTATGCATCTCAGCAGAGTCAATATTTACTTCTGAACTGAAGACAGGAATAGGAAAAAACGATCAACGTTGCTCACAGCAAAGGGTGTCCCACTCAAAAATATCAAATGCATGTCTTCTGGCTAACATCAATCAGCAAAAATTGACAAGGTTTTCCAATTCAGATATATTAAACTAATGTCAACTTTGACAAGCTTTTCCCATTCAAAATATGTAATGCCTATGATTGTGGAACGGGCAGGGTTTGTCATCTGATAGTCCGGTGGCTCAAGGTGACGATGAATGATTAGAGAACCATTCGATGTATTGTGCATGATGAAGTATTATTATGGAGGACACGAACCATCTGAATATTTTGTGCAGTTCCACTAAAATCAAGCTGAGCGCCCATGTGGATTTCGTATTTATATGCTGCCAGAAAACAAAGACACATCAGCACACACATGAATATTGGCCCCAGTGTCAACCCACCAATCGGTGGACTAACAAACTGAAAGTACGGTTAACAGATTACCATACCCAGATGCCCCATCATTGTTGCTTAGAGTGACATTGACAGACTTGGAGTCCTGTCCTGTCTTCTTGGTACTTGTTTGGGCACTTATTTGCCCAGTGTTCCTCCGAACCACAAGTAAAGCAGCCATCTCTGCAGACTAGTCATGTCACCAGCGTCTACTAATACTCTGTAAATCTTCTCGATCATTCCTTGTGTAATGTAGCGCAAACAGTGACTGCTTCTTTCTGCAAAGTGGCAAGACCAACTGGACCCACTAATGCAGCAGTTTGCCTTAGACACATTGGCTCCTTTTGTGCAGTTCAACTAAAATCGAAGTCGGAATAAAACCGAGCTTTAATTTTGATATCCCTGTAAGCAACTAAAGGTATAAGGGAAACAATTACTGAGAAATAATGGTTGATGACTTGTACTCCCAGAAGAAAAACATCTACTGATCTACCTTATCTTAAAGGGAAACAAAGCAGGAGAGTAGCAATTTTCAATCAGTGTGATTTATTCATAGTAACTGAGACATTATCTTAACAATGCCTCGTTTCAACATGTATAAAGAATGACAAAGCAGAAAAGTATCATTCCTAAAACAATGCGACTGATTCATTTTAACAAATACATTATCTTAACAATACCTTGGTTAAACATGTAGAAAGAACTACAAAGCAGGATAGTACCATTTGTAAAACACTGTAACTGATATATAATAACAGAGACATTATCTGAACAATACATTTCTTAAACATGTACTCCGGCTGATCCCTAACAGAAATGGTACTCCCGCCGATCCCTAACAAGTGTTGCAGTTTTGAACTAAGATTCAATAGTTAATTCTGAGGAAAGTCGGTACTGAAAGTCGGTACTGACCTTTCAGGACCAAGATTTGAAACAACTCATGAGGAATACCTGAAAGAGATCTCAACACATATATGGAAATCCGGTCTCCGTTTGTGCAGTTCCACCAAAATTAAGCGAAGCAAAATGTCGCAATAGCAACAAGTTGAATAGATATCCCTTTTTTAACAGAGGCAAAAAGGAATCAATTACTGGCCAATAAAGGAGGATGAAACATGCGGCCACAAAAATGGTAATCCCGCCAATCCCTAACAAGTGTTGCAGTTTTCAAATAAGATTTAGTAGTTAATTCTGAGAGTGGCATTGCTTAATTTTACAAGTGGCATTAGATTAACAAAAAGCATAAACAGTTCCAGGAGAGAGTGGGCGCAACAACAACATGGGCTTCCATCTACTTATAAAGGGGGTGATGCAGAATTTGTTGTAACAAAGCAACAAGCATAATGTCTGGGTTGGTCCCATTTTTGTTCACTACTTAATGGGAAAAGACAGCAATACAATAGCTTCAATTCAACATTTATTTAAAACAGTACCAATACAAGTAGCACAACATCTCAAAACACACTGCACGATCATCTGGATGAAGGCAAGTACCAACCTGTCATGACGCACACAAGATCACGTACGAATCTGCCAACACGAATAGGAAATCCAATCTCGTTTTGTGCAGATACTCTGAAATCAAGTAAAGTCGCCGGTGAGACATTTAAGTTTGCCATAGCAACAAGTTGAATAGATATCCCTGATTTAACAGTGGCAAAAAAGGAAACAATTACTACCAATAAAGAAGGATGGAAAACAAAGTATAGGACAATAGCATTTCTAAAACGGTTGCATTGATCCATATTAACAGAGAAATTCTCTTAAAATAGTTCAGTAGTTAACTCTGAGAGTGGCATTGCTTAAAATACAATAGCTTCAATTCAACATTTATTTAAAACAGTACCAATACAAGTAGCACAACATCTCAAAACACACTACACGATCATGTGGATGGGACATGGGACATGCCAGCACCATGTGCGTCCACACGTATAAATGGGTGATGCAGAGTATGTAGCCAAGCAACATATCTGCGTTGGTCCCATATTTGTTCTCTTTGAAACTTTTTCCGATGTGAGGGCAGAAAATCTAGTCCTGCACAAACTACCCGACCCCTAGTTTCTTTCCCATTTCAACAAAGAGTTGGGTTCCTTACAGATGTGTGTACTGGGTTACCCCCTTTTTCCCTTTTCGACCAACAAACTGGCTGGATAGCTAGTCTATACTACTTTCCCTCCCTCCTTTCCTCATTGAACCACGTCCTAGATTCATGCTCCACCCCACCGCACCCTTCTTTCCTCTTTGAACCAAGACCTAGATTCGACTACAAAATCAAAAAAGATCAGCATACAGCTAGACCAATGACGGTTTCAAAGAAACTTATACCTTAGGGTCGTCGGGATGTGGCAAGGCGTGCGGCGGGAGGTCAGATCTGCTCACACTATGTATGACAGCAAGGAAGAAGGGTTCGGTGGCCCTCCCGCACAGGCGTTGGGTGAAAGAGAAAAGCACAGCCGGTAGTGGATTGCCTCCCTCACCGAAGGCGATAGAGTGAACACTGCACCTCCTCCCCTTCCCGGTGCGATGGGATCTGGACGCCTCCTTCGCCAGCTGTCTGTGAGGGGGGTGAGAGAGACAGAGGCCACAACGCAGTCTTGTTTAGATCTGGTGAAGAGGGTGAGAGACAGTGAATATAGCAAACCCTAGCAAAGGAACGCTGAGCCTCCAGCGTGTATATATATGTAGTGCGGTGAGAGTGTGGAGAGTGCAAACCCTAGCGAACAAGCACCGAGGCTCTAGCTTATATATATATACTATAGTACGGACTGAGCTCCGGTGCCTTAACTGCACCTGCTTTTGGCTGTACGTTAGGTGGGCCAGCCACATTTTGGGCCCACCTGTCATAAACCCAAAGGCAGGTGCACTAAAGTCAATGAAGTTGCGTCCATATAGTACTCGTGTATACGACTAATATATAGTGGAGTGGTTTTCTTATTCTCTGCATAACAATCGTTTTAAATTGTGTAAGTACGAAACGAAACTCTTTATTTAACGTACCAGTGAAAAAAACTACTACTCCCTCTGTTCCTAAATATTTTTCTTTCTAGAAATTTCAACAAATGACTACATACGGAGCAAAATGAGTGAATCTACACTGTAAAAAATGTCTATATACATCCGTATGTGGTAGTCCATTGCAAACCACCTGAAAGACAAATATTTAGGAACGGAGGGAGTACTTCCGATGAATTAACAATTCACGCGTCCTGGTCGCACTTCCTGTCCTTCACGTGCGGTACACTACCCTCCCTTAAGTAAACAACCACACATGCGCCAAATTATCGGAAACGTGTGAGAGTGTGTACAAATAAAGAATTTTAATTTCAATTATCGGAAAGGTTTGAGAGTATGTACAGTCTTCCCTCTCTAATAATTATGGTTTGTTGTGTTCGGCCTAAACTTGGTCAAACTTTACAAAGTTTGACTTCAGTCAAATCTAATATGCGGAGTAAATAAAAATGGAGGGCTACTACGTCCATCCGAGTTTTTAGTCCACACCATTTTTTTAATCAAAGTTAATAGCCGGACAAAGAAAATTACAGGGGAGTTGGAGACAAAGTTGTGAGAAGGCTTATAAATCAATACAAAACTTATGCTCTTAGTACCAACGTCGATCCTTGTTCGAGGAAACATTTGGTTCATAGCCAATTGTGTGATAAAATTGCACCAACATGAAAGACGACCGCGTCTCCAACGCAACCAAGGTGAACTGACAAAGGATATCATCTTTGTGGGTAACAAGCAAAGAGCACTGATGGAAGAAAACTTGTTTTTCATTGAAAATCGATCAGCTTCACCAGCCGACGCAACCATGATGCGCAACCATGAGCATCGATAGGTCATCATGGTGATGCATCATCCATTTGGCATCAAGTTTGGGTGAGGCACCTATGAAGTTCGACAAATCCTCACTGTGGTCTGTTTCTTCTCAGTAGTCAAGCTCGAGGAAGGAAGAACCACGTGGCAGAGGACAGTGAGGCGAAACAACAATGGCCATCCAAATTTGTGCAGTTCCAAGGAAGACATGCCCGGGTATGGAGATACACATCGCTGTTTCCAAAAATATAAAAAGGCATATAGTGTTGTCAATTTGTTTTACAAGATTAACAACGACACCTCAATTGTCAATAAGAATTATGAAAAGTACACCAACAAACAGAAGCATCATGATTATCTTGATGGGAACTAAACCAGGATACCTGAGAAAAAAAGCATTTCTTCATTTAACCAGTGATAGTATTAGATTAGCAGCAGCAATACGAGGATATGGACAATGACCGCACAACCACCATGTACTTTTTGTCGGAACAAAATGTATACTTGCACCGAGGCATAAATCAGGACAACTTTTCGAGTGGCATTTCTTCTATAATAGTAGGTGATGTTGGACCAGCCGACGAACCCTAGCTACTATACATGGGGAGCTGGGGAGTAGTCGCATAGAAGAAAACCCGCATGCAGCGACCTGGGGAGCTAGACCAGTACAAGAAGTTATACCTCAGGTGGGCGAGATGTCGCTTAGGTGGGCGGGCGGGACCTGCCCACATGACGGCCGTGAACAAGGGCGCGGAGGACCTTCGTCTGCGCCAGCGCCGGCTCGGATAGGACGGTGCGCATCGGCTTCCTCCATCGCCGACGGTGACAACACCAACGCTGCACCTCCTCACCTCCCGCAGCGGACGGGATTCAGCCGGATCTGTGACCACCGGTGAGGAGAGAGATAGTGTGGACACTGTCATCTTGTTTTGATATGGAGACGGTGTGAGAGCGAGACGCGAGAAACTCTGTCAAACAAGAGGCTATAATGGAGTAAAACAATCTCTCCGTAGCAGTGGTTTTAAATAGAATACGCGCGTTCCCGGAAAAAAGAAACGAAAACTGGTGGAGAATTTTTTAACGTACCAAGAAAGAAAACTCGATCAAAAATATGCCCCCGCTTCCAGTTGCGAGAGTCGTCGCGCACACACACATAGACATAGACATGCATATCCGTGTTTACGTAAAATTCCATTTCCATCTCCATCTCCAATCATATTTGTCCAACTGGCACATTATTTACATTGTTAAATATATACGCGGCAAGATTAACGTACAACATCTCTTGTTTGCGGGCATCCTGGCCATTGCCACGGCCGCTCCTGACCAACCCGAACCCTCTTCATCACCCGCGCGTGCTTCCCGCCCAAAACGGTCAGTGCCGCATTCATGCCCGGCCAGAGCGGACACGACCTCCCACTGGCGCCGACATTGAAGCGGCGCGCCGGCCGAGAGAGCATCGCCCGTGCCGCTTCCTGGTGCACGCGACTGCTCCGCGTTCAAAGGTCGCAATAGAGAGCCACAACATGCATGTAAAAAGTTTTTGGGAGTCCGTGCTACAGCTAGCTGTCCTCCCCAACTCGTCAATCTCTTCCAGTAATACTAGTACTCCATGGCGCGATCCATGGACAAGCAGGCGGGGAAGTTATCGTATACTCGGTTTGCGGTGAGTGGCATGCTAAGCGACCGTGTGGGGTCGAGCCGTGGAGGAGAGTGACACACGAACGCGACAGACATGATTTAAACGTTGGTTTTGCTCGATGGCGCGATCCAACGAAATGAAACGTTGGTTTCTCTCCATTTCCATTTTTTCTCCAGAAAAATGGAAACTTTCCACTCCATTTTCATTCCTACTCCAAGGTTGCCCCATTACAACATTCCATCAAATACAAAGGAAAACTAACACGCATGCTGATGCATCTCAATGATTCACAGATCATAGCCAATATTTACTTCACAACTAAAGACAAAAGTTGTGAGAGCGTGTACGAAAGACAAACTACTGATGGGGTCACTACGACTAAAACCCTAAACCCTAAACAAGATTTAATTTCCTAGCCAGGTAGAACCTATCGAAGGAAAGACGGCTGGCACCCTCGGATCATACGATGCTTTTGTGCAGTTCCACTAAAATCGAACTGAGCATCCCTGATGGCAAAGATATTGAAGAAGTGCGATTAGAATAATAGTACTGGTACTAGTTCATGAGACATAAACTTATCACAAGTAGAAGCCGGTAGAAGTAGAGAAAGATCGACATGGATATGGCGCTACGTGGGGAGTTGCGGCAGTGGAGCAAGCCGGCTCCAAAAGGAAGATGGACTACCTGGGACGTTGGGCTGTAGCTAGAAGGGCGGTTGGGACGCGGCATCGGCCCATACCGTGGTGACCCCCGATTGGGATGCACCGACTGTGGATTTTCTCCCTCGCCGATGTCGACCGCGTCTACGCAGAACATTCTTCCCTTCCCCCAACTGTGGGAACAGGCCGGATATGTGACCAGTGGTGTGGCCACCGTCGTTCGATGCTTGTGAAGAGAGCAACCCAAGCAAGCAGGCTTGTAGCTTAGGCTCCTGCTAATGTATATATAGTGGTTTTCTTTTTCTTTCCAGATCAACCATTTTATATTGTGTACGTGTCATTGAAGAGTGAAATGATGGTTGCTTCTTCCGACTAACTTACTGTGTGATTTGACTGCTCCTTTAGTGCCCCCTACACGTACTCCCCCTACGTGTATGTAACAATCACACATACACATGGATGCAAAAACGTGCGCGATGCCCTAATGCATGCATGTCCGAGCACACGACAGAACACACGTGGTCACGCTCATGTACTCAACCTACACATGCATGCACACACATACTCAGCCAGGGTGAGCTAGTGACCGTATAAACACCGGAAAATGTATATATTGAGCGCATTGAGCGTATTATGAAGTCCACTGACCGTAATTTTTACAAATATACAGTGAAAGACAGTGTATTCATCTCGTTTGAAATTAAGCCATATTAACCGGAGAGGAGGCAGTATGGACTGGCATTACTTTGCTGTGTCCCGTCAATTTGCCGAACGAGGAGAAGCTTGCAGGATGGGAGAAGCTTGCGCGCGGTTGCTCGTAGGACAAGGAGAAACTTTTGACTAATGCAAGCTGTCCTTCGCTCAGGCGGTGGACGTGCAACAGCTAATTCGATGTCAGATTGCCAGAAGCATACACTATACTAGTACTATTATTGTTGCATTTCCCGAAGAGGCGAACATCCAAGCGCAAAGTTTACTAGTACTAATACTATAGTCTATAGAGGTACTATACTAGTACTGGGAACCGGATGGAGGAGCGTCTGCACTCTTATTATATTTTTAAAATGTGATAAAGCAATCTTAAACACATTTGGTTCTCTTCGAGGGTTCTCACATATGACAATGGAAGTTGATTGCATGGAACACTCGCCACAATTCTCGCTTAATTCTGGCTCATATCCTGTTACAAATAGGAGCGCTCGGTAATATTTCCTCTCTTTTTTGTTATTCAACATGTAAACAGGTCAGCAAACCTTGCGACACATCTTTGTGCAAAGCATGCTTGCTCCACTTTGAATGTGGCCGAGAGTTGGCTTGATGAAACACCTCGCTTCCTACTTCTTTTTTGTGGGGTACCTCGCTTCCTAGTGACCAGTGTCTTGACTGATCATCCTAAGAATGCTTATATATGAATAAAGCTCTCTCATTTACCCACAAAAAAGATTAACCATATTAACCGGAAAGGAGGGAGTATGGACTTGCACTACTTGTTGGTGTGTCCCATCAACTCGCAGAACGAGGAGAAGCTTGCAGGACAAGGTGAAGCTCGCTTACGCCTTTTGACTAATGCAACATACCTCGCCCAGGCGGTGGACATGCATCAGTTCATTTGGTGTCAGATTGCCAGAGGCATACACTATAGTACCGAACATGCGGAGTGCCATCATTGTTCGACTTCACGAAGAGGCGAAGAGCCAAGCGCAAGGTTTAGTAGTACGAGTAGTACTACTACTAGAACCGCATGGTGGAGCCTCTGTACTCTTATTTTTCTTAGTCTTTGATAAACTACACATTTATTCCAGAGAAGGGCGAAAAACAGCAGCTCAACATGTAATGATGAGATCGATTAACCATGCTCGAATATATCTTGGCCTCCGTGCGAGCCCGTCTGTGTGTTCTCGCTCCTCGTCTCTCTCAAGGAACAGCGGGTTGGCCATTTTGCCGTCAATTGAGATATGTTTGCTCACACTCCGGTCCCACATGTCAGTGATATGCCAAGACGAGGTGCGTTGACCGACTAGCCATACGCGTACTTGGTTTTGCACCTTCATACTACTCCTCCCTCCATCACAGTTTATAGGGCGTGCTTCGTTATGATGCATTTCTCTCAATGCATTTCCACCACCACAGAGACTTTAGACGCGCTTGGTTTAATGCTCAATTAATTAGGGTGTGGTAACCGCAATTTTCTCTCGATGTAGTACTACGGAGTGGAGTAAGTGCATGCATGTGTCTATCCGGGGTGGAAGCACTGCATGCATGTGTGTACGCATTATTTCCTCTAGTAATAGACGCCGTGCTATAACTACCAATGCTATTTTTCAGGCCGATTGCCAGTCGCCTTGGTCCCAGAGATTTTCTCTCTTTTTGAAGCGCGCTCTATAAACAGTGACGGATGGAGTAGTATGAGCGGATTCAAAGAAGATTGTATTGATGGTTGCTTCTTCTGAGCAACTTATAGTGGGAAAGGTGGGGCTTATGATTTGACTGCTCATTACTCACTATTAATGCGGCGCAGCGACCGGTCTGTGTCTCCCATGCGGCTGTGCACTACCCCCTCGGTTCTTAAATATACTCCGGAGTATTTGTCTTTGTAGAGATTTCAACGAGTGAATACTCAAATATTTGTCTTTTTAGAGATTCAAATGGACTACTACATACGGATGTATATAGACATATTCTAGAGTGTAGATTCACTCATTTTGTTCCGTATGTAGTCACTTGTTGAAATCTCTGGAAAGACAAATATTTAGGAATGGAGGGAGTCCACATACGAAGCAAAATGAGTGAATCTACACTCTAAAATATGCCCATTTGAAATTTGTAAAAAAGCAAATATTTAGGAACGAAGGAGTATAATTTTGTGCATGGCCCATGGACCTGGATGCCGAAGAGGCTTCTGGCAATGCTATCAAGCTTCCAGCATTTTTTACATCATTGACGTACTACGCAAATAATTTTCCAGCGACATGAAATTGTACAATGGTGTGAGCTTTCAGCTTTTGTTTCGTGTGTCTTGCCATCGATGCTCTTTCAGAAACAATAAAAAAACTAACTTCCTTGCTAATCATAGCTAATATTTACATCACAACTAAAGACAAAGTTGTGAGAACGTGTTAAATTAAAATTGATCCATGCTTTCATTGGCAGCAACGTCCCCCAGCTCTGTGTAAATCAACAAGGCATGTTGGGAAAAAAAGTAGCTGTCTGGAGCATGCAACATTCCGATCATTTTGTGCAGTTCCACTAAAATAGAGCTGAGCTTCCCTGTTCCAAAGATATTAAGTGTGATTACGATAATAGAGGACTGCTGATGAAACAATAAACACACAAATAGAAGCCGATCACCTTTGCAGTCTCAGACTAACTAATTGGAGAAGATTAGGCTCGGAGTTGGATGAGGAGGATAGAGCAAAACCAATCTCCCTTTATGCAGTCGCAATGAATTGTAGAGACGTTGCCCGTGTGACATTTTGGCAGAACTGCACAAAACACTATTAAGAAGAAAGTGATTTTTGCAGTTCACCAAAAGGTCGCAATAGCAACGAGGTGAAATGGATAGCCCTGTTTGCAAAACAGAGGTAGAAAGGAAACAATTACCGGCCAATAACAGTTGATGACACATGCGACGAAAAAAAAGAAGCATATTCCTTGTCCTAAGAGAAGATAACAGCACGGTTGTGTTTGTCTAAAATGGTGTGAGGACGAGATTGCAATATGGAAAGTACGCCGGACGAGCTACGTTTTGGGCAAAGAACTATGGAAGATCCACATGCAGTGACGTGGGAAGACGGGCAGTGGAGCAAGGCCGGAGGGGATACCTGGAGGTCGTCAGGATGTAACTAGGTGAGCGGCGGCGGCCGGAATCTGCCCATACTGCGGCAGCGAGCAGGTGGCGTAGGCCCTACCACGCTGGAGCTTGGTCAGAGAGAACGGCGTGTGCTGCAAATCGGGACGTGCTGCCTCGGTGCCATCGAATGGAGAAACGATGCACGTCCTCCCTTTCCGCCAGCGGACAGGATGCGGACGGATCAGTGACCAACGGTGAGAGAGAGAGATAGAGAGGCCACCGCAGCCTTGTGTGAGATACGCTGAAGAGAGACAAAGCAGGCAGGCAGGCTCCATTGTATATAGTGGAGCGGACTACCTTTTTCTCCATAAAAAATGTTTAAATTCTGTGTACGTGCCATTGAGCGATATAACTTTATTTAAAAATAACGCGCCAATGCATCAAGTCGAACTTTGTTTTGTGCACGCGTGGTACACGACCTCCGTAGGTAAACAACCGCTGCACGCGTTCAAATTAGCACGTGGGCTGCCATTTCGTATAGAAATGAGCTCCACCCTGTACCCGCGCGGGTGTGGCTGGGCACGAAGCGTGAGTACGTGCACGGTGCACCTATTCTCTTCTTGTATACGTACACCTACTACGTGGGGATGTGTGAGAGAGATACAAACGTAGAGAGATATAGTGTGCGGGTTTGTGAGAGTTTTTTTGGGGGGGAGGGGAGGGTGGGGTCAACCAAAAAATGTAACATATGCAATGTGTGTGAAATAGAGTCATGCATATATCATATATAGAGAGAGGGCGATCCACGAGAAGAGAGTGGAGGTATCATCAGCTTGAGGTGTCCATAGAATCGAAGAGAGGGATGATGTGTGTGTGTGTGTGTGTGCGTGTGCGCGATCAATAAAGAGTGCCATCGAATTTGTGTGTGCACACGTCAAAGATATAGAGTGGCTGGCCTACTAAAACGTGAGAGGGGACATGTGCAGTTTGTGTCTGTGGCATGGATACCTACCTACAGTGCTCGACTATCGGTGTGTGGTGGGGGGGGGAGGCCTAATTAACTATAGAGGTACAATGGCTGGTATATGTGTGGAGGAGGAGAGAGGCCTACCTCATGTATTAAGGGAGATTGATCTACCTCATGTATTAAGGGAGATCGATCGTCATCCATGCATATGTGTAGGAAAGGAATAAGGTTGGGAGAGAGACAGAGCTAGAGTGTTGGAGGGGGTGGTAGTGGAGTTGCTTCTAACAAATGGTGGGATAGGCTTGCTAGACAACCGGAGGGCACGCCTGCAATATCAATAAGAGAGGGGATGGCTGCCTGTCTATGCACGTGCATGTGAGAGACGGGTCAGGAGGCATGCACGAATGATGGGGGGATATGGATGTGGTAAGCAGACATAACTACATAGGAAGATCAATCGTCCTTTGTCAAAGAAAGGAGAGACACAACTTGTGAGGTACGTCGATCGATGGGGGGGGAATAGTTAAAGTCGACCTAGGTATATGTTGGGAGATCAATCGGTATACATGCATGTGTGTGTTAGAAGCAAATGAGGCACGTGGAGAAGGATAGAGAGAGGGGGATGCATCTAGGAGGTGGTGCGAGAGTCATACTATATCGAGGGGGGAGAAGTGTGCGAGTACAAGATCGATGAAAAGAGTCGTGGGAGTGAGGCATGGATGGTGATAAGAGAAGAGGGGAAGCTTGTGTTTTGTGCTAGGCACACCTGGCTAGAGAGGCATATCCATCGATGTGTGCCGTAAAGAAGGAGCTGGGGGGCCTACACACACCGTGGGTGAACGACCTAAAGTGAAAAGACGAATTTGCGTGATGGAGCTAGGGAATGCTAAGGGAGGGTTAGAGGGATGCGGACGTCTGCATGCATGAGAGAAAGTTAGCGCTAGCTAGCTACAAAGATAAGAGGATTGTGTGGGTGTAAAAGACGAACAGAGATCATACTTCATTATAAAAAGCAAATTCAGATATTTGAAGAATTTATCATAGTGTTTTAAACTGACGCATGTGTGAATATATATAACGGTGATACACATGGTGTGGTTATGAACGTGTTATACTACATATAATATTTATCTCTACTCTTATAAAAACGGAGTTGTTGATGATGGTGCCATCCTGCAATATAGGTCGTCCGATTCATATCTGACGAATAAGAAGGAAACTATGGAAATTTTGAAAAAATATACCCACACCCCTCTCCATATTTGCAAATTAGGCCTCCCCTTGATCACGTTGATGTTCTGTGGAATGCATGGGCATCTTGCTAGTACTACGTATAACATATAGAACATTGATCATATTTTGGGATAATGTGTGGCTTTTGCAGCTCATGTCTAAATACTTGTCATAATGTAGGGGCCGGGAACTATACTATGTGTGTTAAACACGGTGTACACATATGGAACATGGTTTAGATTATGAATATATAGTTAGTACATCAAATGTACTATTATTTGGAATCAACATCAAGTGTATTAAAAAATACAATTCGAATTCATGTAGTACACATAGTTCATATCTATCTCTATAGTAATCATGTGGTGTGTTATTAAGGTAATACACGAATGATGGTTGAAGTTGGCAACAATCATGATTGTAGATTTGTTATTGAAAAAGAGAAACGAATTCAAATTCAGTTCGAATTGCAGCGGTAGTATAGACATTTGGAATGTGAGTAGGTTACATGCATTATACAACAAGCGAAAAAGTTTAATTGGACAAAACATGGATTCATACTATCGAATAGCATTTAATTGCACTAAATTGTTGGTATGCGTAGCTTTAAATAGCATTTTTATAGTAAAACGGGGCAAGACTCTATCTTTGTGTGGTGTGAATAGTTTTATTTTTTTTCATTTTCTTTTTGGTTGAGGGAAGTGCGAATTGATTAGGTACGTACAAGTACAATATTACATGTTAGGCTTGTCCCTAAAATTCAACCCGTGCCTTGTTATATCCCGAAAATTCAAATATCGTGCTCCCAAAACTGACGCCTTCACAACCCGCGCCTTGCTATCCCGAAATTACAACGTGTGCGAAAACTCCCTCCACTTGCCAAATCCCGACACGTGAAATCCCCCTTCTAACCCTGAGCCGAAAGGGCCGCTAGTTCAAATCGGTGTGGGGTACTTTTGTAACACACCCTACATTTTGGACAAGCGCGTCCCTAAGTCATGGTTCACCCCCTCCCATCGCCTCCTTTTTGCCATTCGAAATCCCAGGCTGCCATAACCTCTCCGCTCCAGCCGCGAAACCCCATCCTCCTCCGTCTGCCACCTCACCGCTGCCCAGCCGGAGCCTCTTCCCGGACGACGTCGTCCACCGCAACAGCTCGACGTCCCTCGTCCACCTCCCCGGATGAGGATCCGTCGTCCATCTTGTCATCCCGCCGGTTCAGCCGCCCCGTCCTCCACCTCCAAGGAGCTGCTCCGATGATCGCCTTGTCTATCGCGGCTACTCCATCCCCATGGTGCCACCTTAACCTGCTCCACCGTAATCGTAGCATCCTCACTGACTCCTCGGACGAAGCCGAGGCCTACTCGGCACCACCAGAGAGGTTGTACACTCATCGCATCACACCTTCTCCTAAGCTCGACCTCCCGGCACCGATGGTGCTCCATCCCGCACCCCCATGGAGCGGCTACCTTGAAGCCGGCGCCGCGAGCGACATCTCCACGGCGGCTCTCCCCCAGTGCAAGGCCCCTTCGGCGGCGGCGTCCATACCAGATGGATCTGCTGCTGCTAGCTACTCCGGCTCTCGCTCGATCGCCCAGTTGCTGCTGCTCCAACTCTCGCTCGCTCACTCGCGCTGTTGCTGCTGCTCTCCCCCTCACTCGAGCTGCTGCTCTGCTCCGATTTAGCTACACTTCAATCGACTGAATCGACTTTTGGGTCAGTCGATTTTCAAGGGGTGGGGGCCTCACCGAAGTTAAGGAAGAACCACCCGCAACGGGGACGGGGGCTTGCCGGAGAGGTACCCCACTATCTATCTTAGGGTTCAGGGTGGGGGCGGGGGTCCTATAGGGCTGGCCGGGGCGGCCGCAGACCAGCGATGGGGAGTTGTTTTGGGGCGGCGAGGCGGCACTGGAGCCGGCGGTTCGGCCGGTAGTGGCTGGCGGCTCAGGGGGGTGCAGGTGGAAGATGAACTGCAGGCCCTCCCTAAACTACATGTCAAGTGCCTCTCTGCTACCATTGCGTTCAGTTTTGACAGTAACATTCAGATTCCACAGTAAATTTCAGTTTCAACAGTTAAGTTCAGAGTCAACAGTTTTTACCTCATCTTTTGTAGTCAGGTGATTTTTGGTGATGTAAATTTTACATCTATTTTACATCATCTATTGGAGATGCTATTAGAATCCCACTTGCGATTGACGATGTCTGTCTTGTGCTGCTTCAGCCTTGACGTCTTACGGCTCATCAGGGCTGCTCCAACGACAGAACGATCCATCACAACAGAACAGTGCCCTAGACACCGTCTACAGATTGCTAAGATCTTCCTTGACACCTTCGACAGCCACCTCTGCCTCAACTGCTTCAGCGACCAACCCAATGATGCCGAGGTCGACACGGCTACGGCAAAGAGGTTGTACACTTGTTGCATCACTTATTACTATACATTCATGTCGATCCATTAGGGCTATTTTGGTTCAACGGAAAAACATAGCAATAGGAAATTTTCCAATGGCACTCTACTATTAAATTATTCATGCATTTTGTTGAAAGGAATGAAGCAAAACATCCACCTGGACCTACTTTTCAATATCCTATGCATGAAAACAAGACCAAGTGTATTAGTGGCAGAATAACATTCTAACTGTACATGCTTTCATATGGTTTCACTTTATTTTGGCCATGTTTCTTTGCATTCATCTGCTCTTCTAGTTCCTGTAAACCAAACACTCAAGTTGACAGAAATCTTGTGTTTACAAATGCTTTGTTTACCATGTGCATTCCTATCCTATTCCGGTGTTTTTCCTATCCTACGTTTTTAGAATCATGCAAGACAAATGAGCCCTTACAGAATTACTTCAGTTACAGGTAGGTGTCGAAGGGAACTTTGTGTGGTTTGTACTGCTCCTGCCGCGAGGTCGTCCACCTCAACTGAGCTGCTCCATTGACAGAAACATCCACCAAACCAGACATCACGACTCCTGACCGTCTTTCGCCGCCTCAGATCTCCTTCCCTGTCACCGGCACCCACCGCAACGACATCACCATCATCGACTCAGCAGATGAACTTGAGGAGTACACGGGTCCACAAGAGAGGTCGCACTCTTTTGTTTCTGCTTATGTTATGCATTTCTTAAAATTACCTGCTACTTTATCGTCCTGTTCACCTCTTGGACTCCAAGTCAGGTCCAAATTAATGTTCAAACTTGAGTTCTAAATTAGTTGTGGGGCACATATCGAGGAAGCAATGAATAGTATCTCTGTCTAATATCTGGTTCACCTAGGGTATGCCTATGTTGTTCATCTTGGGTGGGAAACAAATAGTAAAGCAATCATCATCTGTCTTTTTATTAAATTAAAGCAATCATCAGCCTGCTATCATTATTTTTGGATCCATCCACTGGTTGTTACCATCACTCTAAATTTCTGCATGCTCTCCTTACATAATCTCACCATATTTTTTCGTATGCATGTCAGATATTGTACACAGTCATGCTGAACATGTAGAGAAAAGGAGAAGAGTTTTGTGCAGCAATACAATGTCATGCAGACATCGCTCAATGGTGGGTTCAATGGCAAACCCTCCCCACCCCTCTCCAGATTGTAATCCAGAGGAAGATATCTGTTCTGAGGTGGATTCAGACACCGCTGACCACTCTTATTTACCCCCCAAGGTGTTTGCTCTACCTTGGCATGATGATGTTAGTCATATCATGCATATGTTGCCTTGCAGTGCCTACTTTTGACATCATATAGTCATCTTCTTAGTTTAGACATGTTCTGTAATGCCACCTGTTTAGTTTCTATATCATATATGGGAATTGTGCAGTCTCATGTCTTTTAGCCAGCCATAATATATGTGAAATGTTCAATGACATCCTGTTTAACCAGGCATCATATATTTGAATGATATCTTGACCATCCTTTTATTCATTACATTTCCATTTGTCGACAATGTTTGTACATTAAACTACTCTTCCTGTGAATCAACCATTTGGGTGGGAGATTGAAAAATCTGGAGTGAAAACAAGGCCTTCAGCGCAGACAGTGCTACCTGTCGAAGCGGATCTCTTGTTGGGTCCCGATAGCTCCTTAGAGATGGATTCAGAGACAGACGACCAGTCCTATTCACCCACCGAGGTGTATGCTCTAACTTGGCACGGTTATACTGCTCATATCATGCATATGGTGTCTTGCATTGCATAGATTAGACATCATATACACAATATTAAACACCATGTTCTTAGTTCATACATCATATCTCATGCCCTCTGTTTAACATATAAATCACATATGTTAATTAAATGATGCGATCCTGATTACTTAGATAACATGTAGGTGAATTATGTCATGTGATCCTGTTTAGTTACTCATCATATCTTTGAATTATGTTATGCTATGCTATCCAGTTTAGATAGGCATCATATATGTGAAATTATGTCATGCTATCCGTTTTAGTTAAACAATATACATGTCAACTATTTCATGCCCTCTTTTTTCCACACTATCTATTGCATCTGTCTCTCATACAATGTCTGTACATTCAAATATGTTTTCTATTTATCAACCATTTGAATTGGAGCGGGTGATGCCAGCATCTAGCAGACTAAAAAACGGTCTTAAAATAAAACAGTGCTACCTCTTGGTGGAGATAGCACCCCGGTTGTACATGCACGAGAACCAGTCCTACCACACATAACCCAAAATCTCACAGATTGTACCCCTACTGCGATGGACAGAGAGCCGGCTTCACCCAGTCTAACCCCAACCCCAGCAGATAGTAACCCAGTTCCTATTGACACAGCACCAT
This sequence comes from Aegilops umbellulata, assembly GCA_032464435.1. Classification (NCBI taxonomy): domain Eukaryota; kingdom Viridiplantae; phylum Streptophyta; class Magnoliopsida; order Poales; family Poaceae; genus Aegilops; species Aegilops umbellulata. The sequence goes on from CP136060.1 coordinate 298,489,660, forward strand.
CTCCACCATAGAGCTCCCAAACAAGAGCAGTTAGTAAGGCAGCTCCAGTGCCCAAAGGGCCAGTACTACCACGGCGAACCCCAACTCCACCAGTTAGTACGCCTATTCCTGTGGAGGTAGCACAACCAGCTAGTCGTAGTTTAGCATCTATCGCATTTGATGTTATTAAATCGTATGTGCATATCTTCCCATCTTGGAAATATTATACTGAAGATGAAGGAAAATGCCAGTTGCAGGTGTTTGTCCAAGAGTTATGAGTAAGTAATCTTATTCATGGCAATTACTTTGCTTTGTCCCATACATCCGACCTCCATGATGGTTATAATACAGCAAAATTTTCCATTTTTCTCTATAAAGAAGGACCGATTTGGAAACTCAGGATGAGGTAACCTGTGCTAATACCTCTGCTATCTTCAAGAATGCTTGGTGGCAGTATCGGAATTACCTGAAGAAAACGTACTTCACCGGTAAAGAAACTCATCAAATTTCCTTACGTTCTCCTGAGACACATTTACTGGACGATGACTGGGAACGCCTTGTTCTGTACTGGTCCCGAACCAAGAATGTGGTAAGGTCTATGAGCTCATTTTCTATTTTAAGTACTATATTCTTGCGTCTTACTGTACTCTGTTCATGTAGAACAAGTGCCTAAACCTAAAGAACAACTGTTCTAATTTAAGATTCCATTGCTATCATAGTTCAAAAAAGTGCTAGGCATTAATTGTGCATTTTGCCACCGCCTTGCGCTTTACTGACCAAAGCGCATGCTTATGCCCAATCATGCACAGATTAAGCGAGTTATGCGCAATGTGTTTCGCTAACACCTAGAGCCTAGGCACGTTTAAGCGCTCGCTTAGGCACACCTTTTTTAACTATGATTGCTATCGTGCATACTGCTTTGCTCTTGTATCACTATATTTACTCATACAAACTTATTTTTAAATTGAAGGATCCAATCGAAACTTCAATGGCACAGCAGGTATGTTCACGCATGTTTCTTTAACAAGCTTGCTCTTATCAATAGCTCTGTTGATTTCAATTTCAATTGTGTATACAGTTGACTTCTCATATCATGCACATTACTAGCATCACAACAGAGCCAATAATGTCATTGTACATGTAGACCCGTGGTACCCATCTGAAATCTTGTTCTACCGTGTAGTTTTGCACGCTTTGTATTCTTTCACTGCTGCTTTGTCTTGAACTGATATGATTTGAACCGTGTCTCTATTTTGATTTGGCAAGACAATGCAGTGACCATATGACATAGACATATGTTTGTTTGATGCTTTTATTATGTACTAGTACTTGGCAATAGAAGACTTGGTAGTTTAATCATGTCCACCTTACTAATGAACTGGTTCACTGAGTTTCATATACTAGTACATGCTAAACTGTTATGTGTCTGCTTGTTTCTTCTTTTAGAATGCTGACAGAATATTGGGGAAGAGTGCCTTATTAAGCAATGGTAAAGGAAGTAATGCAGATAAGGTTCAGGATAGTGACACATCCTTGTTGGTCTCCAACAAAGCTGATAAAACAGCTAAGGAAGACTATCTCGAAGACAGTGAGACAATCCCAAAGTCCTGTCTTGGTTTAGTGTTGGAGTTACTGGCCACTACCGCTTGCACAAGCTATTCAAACTCACTGTCTGAATCAGTTCGGTTTCTTGAGTCTCAACTACAAGCTGAAAGACATTGATCAGCTGTGCTGCGACAAGAAGCGGAAGGACTGCGGAAGTCCCTAGAGCATTCAGATGCATACTTTCTGGCGCAACAGCAAGCTTTGGAGGATTTTAGCGCCAAACAGGACAAAGCTAATAAGCTTGCTAAGCTTATTGCCAGCATGGTGGATACCACATTACTTGAGCTCTTATGAAGTTGTTTCAGTTATGCTCTTGTTTTGCTGCCGCGTTTATTTGCACTGGTGGCCAATTTTGACCGCCAGTGTATGTAATATGCTGCTTTGTTCCCTATATTTGCACTGGTGGCGAACTTTGATGCCCAGTTGATGTAATATGTGTAATAGCGGTAATAGGCTAGTGTTAATTGCTTGCTTATATATTTCCTTATTGTCTTGTTTAGTTGTTTGCTTGTAGTCACTTCAGTTCTTTTTCTGTGTTTTTCTAGTGGCCACAATAACCTATTTTTGGAAACTAGGCCAAAATAATCATGACAACACATGGACTGTTGTAACCATGGGCCTCCTGCGGGTCGTATGATCCATGGGCCTTCTACGGGCCATAGGATCCATTGGATTTCTATACGGGCCGTAGGATCCATGGGCCTTCTACGGGCCGTACGATCCATGGGCCTTTTACGGGCCGTAGGATCCATGGGCCTTCTATGGGGCGTATCATCATTTCGCCAATCATGGGTCGTACTATTCGTGGACAATAACGAGCCGTTTATTGGACGTATTTGATAACTCTATGAAAACAGCCCAACGGGTTTTTTCGACATGAAAATGGCCCAATGTATTAACGAGCCACAAACGGGCCGACTGTAACCACGGGCTGAATTTGGCCCACAAGCAAAAAATGACAGCAACGGGCCGTAAGTAACCGAATGCTGGAAATGAGCCCAAGAATAAATGGGCCCTGAGAAGGCCGAAAGATATCATGGGTTGGAAACGGCCCAACGGAATAATGGGCCGTTAATGGGTATAAAATGATACACTGTTCATTATGGGCCAGTTTTACTACGGGTCGTTAAGGGGCCGAGGGTTACTAAGGGCCTCATATGGGCCGAAAGACGTCATGGGCCATACATGGGCCGGAAGTTAAAACGGGCTGGAATTATATTGGACGACCCAGATGACACTACTGGGCCTAATTCAGATAGGCTGTAAACGGGCCCTGGGATAGCGGGCTGTAAATGGGCTATATGCGAACAGGCCGTTAACAGGCTTGTCGTAGGCCGGCCCGCCACCTTTTGACCAAGTCAAACGGGCCGTCCTTTTCACACGAATGGGCCTCTGTTCGGCCGTGCCACGTGTCGGCGTATCATAGGCGCTTTGGGTCCAATGAGTGGATGACATCTGTCCCAACGGTGAGCCGACACGTGTTTCCTCCAGCCAATGATGATTTTACACGTGGAAAATCCCCATTGGTCGGGGTTGTTAATGCGTTATCGGATCCAAAACCAGACCCGATAGCTTAACGGTGTTCCGTTACGGTGGATGCCACGAGTCGGTCACCCTTGACGAAAGCACTTCTGTGACGCGCGATTTATCGTCATGGAAGTGGACACTTCCGTGATGATAATTTTGGTAATGTCATGGAACACTTCTACGATAGCACATGTATGACTATCTTGATTCTGTCATAAAATTGTCATGGATGTACATGCATGACAAAAAATGCGACCTACTGTGACAAACACATATCATCATGGAAGTGTATTTTTTGTAGTGTCTGTCACTCTTGCCCTCCAATACATCATCCTATCAACATACAACTAACCCTATGGTGTGATCCACGTGCGCGCTCATATGATGGGCACCAAAGGATAGCAACATAACCACAAGCAAATTAAACCAATCATAGAAATTCACTAATTACCGATAGGACAACGAAAATATACTCAGGCATCATAGGATGGCAACACATCATTGGATAATAATATGAAGCATAAAACACCATGTTCAAGTACAGGGTATAGCGGGTTGCGGGAGAGTGGACCACTATAGATAGATGGGGGATGGTGATGGAGATGTTGGTGAAGATGGCGGAGGTGTTGGTGTAGATTGTGGTGATGATGATGGCCCCGGCGGCATTCCGGCGCCACCGGGAGAGAGGGGGAGAGAGCCCCCCTTCTTCTTCTTCTTCTTCTTCTTCTTCTTCTTCTTCTTCTTCTTCTTCTTCTTCTTCTTCTTCTTCTTCTTCTTCTTCTTCTTCTTCTTCTTCTTCTTCTTCTTCTTCTTCTTCCTTGACCTTCTCCCTAGATGGGAGAAGGGTTTCCCCTCTGGTCCATGGCCTCCATGGCGGCGGAGGGGCGAGAGCCCCTCAGAGATTGGATCTGTCTCTCTATCTCTCTTTGTTCCTGCGTTCCAGATTCTGCCCTTTCACCGTTTTTTATATTCCCGGAGATCGTAACTCCGATTGGGTTGAAATTTGGACACGATTTTTATCCGGATATTAGCTTTTTTGCGGAGAAAGAAAGGCACCAACCGCCTTACGGGGTGGCCACAAGGGCCCGGGGCACGACTGACCCCCTGGGGGGCGCCCCTGCCTCGTGGCCCCCTTGGGCATCGTCTCGCGTTGATTCTTCTTCCAAAAATTAACATATATTCCAAAAAAATCACCGTCAATTTTTATCCCGTTTGGATTCCGTTTGATATGGATTTTCTGCGAAACGAAAAACATGCAACAAATAGGAACTGGCACTGGGGACTGGATCAATATGTTAGTCCGAAAAATAGTATAAAAAGTTGCCAAAAGTATATGAAAATTGTATAATATTGGCATGGAACAATAAAAAATTATAGATACGACGGAGACGTATCAGCATCCCCAAGCTTAATTCCTGCTCGTCCTCGAGTAGGTAAATGATAAAGAAGGTAGCATAATCTTGATAATGTAATCTAATCATGGCATGAATATTAAGACACGAGTGATTCAAAGCAAGAGTCTATCATTTGACATTAAGACAATAATACTTCAAGTATACTAATAAAGCGATCATGTCTTTTCAAAAATAACATGGCCAAAGAAAGTTATCCCTACAAAATCATTTAGTCTGGCTATGCTCCATCTTCACCACACAAAATATTCGAATCATCCACAACCCCGTTGACAAGCCAAGCAATAGTTTCATACTTTTGATGTTCTCAAATCTTTTCAACTTTCACGCAATACATGAGCGTGAGCCATGGATATAGCACTATAGGTGGAATAGAATATGATGATGGAGGTTGTGTGGAGAAGACAAAAAGGAAGAAAGTCTCACATCGACGCGGCTAGTCAATGGGCTATGGAGATGCCCATCAATTGATATCAATGCGAGGAGTAGGGATTGCCATGCAACGGATGCACTAAGAGCTATAAGTGTATGAAAGCTCAAACTGAAGACTAAGTGGGTGTGCCTCCAACTTGCTTCCGCATGAAGACCTAGGGCATTTGAGGAAGCCCATCATTGGAATATACAAGCCAAGTTCTATAATGAAAAATTCCCACTAGTATATGAAAGTGACAAAATGAGAGACTCTCTATATGAAGAACATAGTGCTACTCTGAAGCACAAGTGTGATAAAATTATAGTAACATTGTCCCTTCTCTCTTTTCTCTCAATTTTTTGTATTTTTTCTCTTTTTTTGTGGGCTTCTTTGGCCTATTTTTTTATTTGGGCTTCTTTCGCCTCTTTTATTTTGATAATCTCACCTGGGACAATGTTCTAATAATGATGATCATCATACTTTTATTTACTTACAACTCAATATGTAACACCCCGGTAGTTAAGCTACAGTAACCACACACTAATGGTGCCATGTCATCGCAATTAAATTTCTAAACCTCACTTTGATCCGACCGAATTAAATTCAAGTTGAAAAGAAAGTCAAATTTTTATTTCTTTAAAACATTAAAACAAAAATGTTTGATGTGTGACAAATATTGCTATGATAATTATATTGAAGCAATTATAATATTACAAGTGCCTAAGTGCTTTAAACTAAATAAAACAGAAAGGAGAAATAAATAAAAGAAAGGAAAAACTACTAAACAAAACCAAAAGAAAGAGAAAAGGGCTCCCTGGCCAACTGGGCCAAATGGCCCAGCTGGCCACCAGGCCGGCCCAACCATCTGGCCTATATGGCCCCTCCTTCCCCCACCCCCACCGAAAATATCTCCCCCTCCCCTCTCTCCCCCGATTGGATCGGGATCGAGAGGAGGAGGTCATCGACGCCGGAACGCCCTCCCCCTCCGCCGCCAGGACGCCGCCACCTCGCCGGACTCCTCCCGCTCTGCCGCTCGTCCCAGTTGACCTCCCCGGCCTCCACCGAGCCCGCTACTCAGACCCTACGCGCCCCGGTGAGGCCCTTGGCCTCTGTTCCCCTACGCCCGCCGTGCTCGCACACGGCCGTGGCCTCTCCCTAGCTCGTCGACGTCTTGCCGTTCTTGCCCGCGCCGGTCAACTGCGTCGGCCGCGCCCGTGGCGGCCCTCACGTCCGGCGCCCCTCCACCGCGGCCTCGCCCCGCAACCCCCCCTGCTTCGTTCATCGCCGCAACACCCGTCCTCGCCGCGCCCGGGACCACGCCTCCCGGTGCCCCTCTGCCCCCTGCGGCCACCGGCGCGCGCTCGCACCGCGCGCTCGGGCTTCCCCGCTTCCGCTCGCCCATCGGCCGCCCGCGCCGTCCGAGGATCGCGCGTGGCCGCCCCCTGCTTCCCCGCCTGACCTCACGTCACCGCACTCACCATGCCGCTCGCCCCGCTCTCTGGCGTCTGGCCGCGTCGGCTGCGCCCACCGCGGCTGCGGCCTCACCCTCCTGGCCTCGCGCGGCCCCGCTCCCGTGCCGTTGCGCCCTGCTGGTCCCGCCCCGCTCTCCCTTGCCGACTCCCTGCGCCTGCCGGCGCTCCCGCCTCGTCGGGGCCGTCCCCTTGCCGCAGCTGGCCAGGGCCAGTGCCCAGTCGCGCTCACGCCCGCTCGGGCTGTGCCCAGCGCCCGCACTCAACGCCCAGTACCCGCGGCCCCCCTCGTTGGTCGCCGCCCTAGCCCTCGCGGCTCCGGCCGGCCGCGCCGTGGCCGCCGGCACCCGCCCTCCTGGGCGCCCGAGTGCTCCCCGCCCCCTGGTGGCCTCGGGCACGCACGCCCGCACCCGTGCGCCCGAACCCGCTAGGCCGTAGGGCCATTGACATGTGGGGCCCCAGCCCCAGAAACCATAAAATAATAATAATAATAATAATAATAATAATAATAATAATTAAATAAATAATAATAATTAAATTAATTAATTAATTAAGGAATTAATTAAATTAATTAATCTTGATTAGATTAACCTAATTACTAGTTAACTTAATTAACCCTGATTAGGCTACTGTCAATGACCAGTGGGACCCACACTTTAGTTGACTAAGTCAACAGGACTGTTGACTGCTGACTGTGCAGTTGACCCAGTCAACGGACCACACCTATCAGGTTGACCCAGTCAACTCTATTGACTGCTGACGTCAGCATGACATCATGCTGACGTAATAACTCTAATTTCGAAATAATTAATTAATTAAATTCCAAAAATTAATAAAACCTTTAGAAAATCATATCTTTTAATCCGTAACTCGGATTAAAATATTTTCAACATGAAAGTTGCTCAGAACGACGAGACGAATCCGGATACGCAGCCCGTTCGTCCACCACACAACCCTAGCATAGCAAACTCGCAACTTTCCCCCTCCGGCTCCTCTGCCCGAAAACGCGAAACGCCGGGGATACTTTCCCGGATGTTTCCCCCCTTCACCGGTATCACCTCATACCGCGTTAGGGCACCTCTAACGCCGTTACTTGTCATGTCATGCATCACTATGCATCTGCTTGCTTAAATATTTATTGTTTCTCCCCCCTCTTCTCTCGATAGACACCGAGACCGACGCTGCTGCTGCCCCGATCGACTACGGTGTTGACGACCCCTCTCTATTGCCAGAGAAACCAGGCAAGCCCCCCCCCCTTGATCACCAAATATCGCCTACTCTGATCTATACTGCTTGCATTAGAGTAGTGTAGCACGTTACTGCTTTCGTTATTCCTATCCTGATGCATAGCCTGTTCTTGATACTGCTGTTGATACCTTTACCTGCAATCCTACTTGCTTAGTATAGGATGCTATTGTTCCATCAGTGGCCCTACACTCTTGTCTGTTTGCCTTGCTATACTACTGGGCTGAGATCACCTCGGGAGGTGATCATGGATATATACTATACTTTAAACATGATACATGTGGTGACCAAAGTTGGGTTGGCTCGAGGAGTACCCGCGAGTGATTCATGGATTGGGGGCTGAAAGGACCTTTGTCCCGACGGCCCTCTGTGTGGATCTTTGTGGCGGAGCGGCAGGGTAGTTCGGGGCTACCTGGGTGAGAGGTGAGCCTGGCCCTGTTGGCGTTCGCGGATACTTAACACGCTTAACGAGATCTGGGTATTTGATCTGAGTCTGGCCATTTGGTCTATACGCACTAACCAACTACGCGGGAAAGATATGGGCACTCGGCGTCGTGGTATCAGCCGAAGCACTTCTTGACGTCAGCGACTGAGTGGCGCGCGCCAGATTGGACTGGAACGCCACTAGGCTAGGTCTGCTTCCGGCCGCGTTCGCAACGTGCAGGTGTGCTCAGGGCGATGGGCCCAGACCCCTGCGCGCTTAGGTTTAGACCGGCGTGCTGACCGCTCTGTTGTGCCTAGGTGGGGCTGCGACGTGTTGATCTTCCGAGGCCGGGCATGACCCAGGAAAATGTGTCCGGCCAAATGGGATCAAGCGTGTTGGGTTATGTGGTGCACCCCTGCAGGGAAGTTTATCTATTCGAATAGCCGTGTCCCTCGGTAAAAGGACGACCCGGAGTTGTACCTTGACCTTATGACAACTAGAACCGGATACTTAATAAAACACACCCTTCCAAGTGCCAGATACAACCCGGTGATCGCTCTCTAACAGGGCATCGAGGAGGGGATCGCCGGGTAGGATTATGCTATGCGATGCTACTTGGAGGACTTCAGTCTACTCTCTTCTATATGCAGCAAGGCGGAGGCGACCAGAAGCGTAGTCTTCGATAAGACTAGCTATCCCCCCCTTATTCTGGCATTCTGCAGTTCAGTCCACTGATATGGCCCTTTACACATATATCCATGCATATGTAGTGTAGCTACTTGCTTGCGAGTACTTTGGATGAGTACTCACGGTTGCTTTTCTCCCCCTTTTCCCCCTTTCCCTTCTACCCGGTTGCCGCAACCAGACAATGGAGCCCAGGATCCAGACGCCACCTTCGACGACGACTCCTACTACTCTGGAGGTGCCTACTACTACGTGCAGCCCGCTGACGACGACCAGGAGTAGTTAGGAGGATCCCAGGCAGGAGGCCTGCGCCTCTTTCGATCTGTATCCCAGTTTGTACTAGCCTTCTTAAGGCAAACTTGTTTAACTTATGTCTGTACTCAGATATTGTTGCTTCCGCTGACTCGTCTATGATCGAGCACTTGTATTCGAGCCCTCGAGGCCACTGGCTTGTATTATGATGCTTGTATGACTTATTTTTATTTGTAGAGTTGTGTTGTGATATCTTCCCGTGAGTCCCTGATCTTGATCGTACACATTTGCGTGCATGATTAGTGTACGATTGAATCGGGGGCGTCACAAGTTGGTATCAGAGCCGACTGCCTGTAGGAATCCCCCTTCCACACTCCTTGGCCGAAGTCGAGTCTAGGCATTGCAAAACTTCTACTAACTTGGTTGTGTGTCTTACGGGCACACGTCGCCATCGGGTGGTAGTAGGATCTTTTACTCCTTGACCTATACTCTGGGACTCTGACATCTCTTCTATTCGGGTTAAATGATTTTGCTAAAATCTAACTCTAGGATCTCGTTACCACTTCCTGCCGGAGAGCCCTTTAATATGGATGATCGACTACTTCAACGGAAGATTCCGACAATACTCTCGGATGTTCCCTCGATACTTTGTGCCATCCCTCTTGCAATTCCCCTGCCACCGTAAACCCTTAAGGATAACTACTTACAGTTGTCATTCTTACATTCATCCCCAGTTGGTCTTGTTATTACAAGATACCCTGAAACACTCGTCGTTGTTTCGATAATCCTTTGAGCTTACTGCCTTGCAGTTCTTGACACATGAATATCCTTACGGATAAATTCTCACACTTACCGAGTATCCACTCATCCCCAGTTGATTCTTGTATGTCATCAATCTTCGAAATATCATTCGATCTTCCAAAAATCCTCAGGAGCCTATTGCTCTTGAAATTCTTGCTTGCTTACATTTTGGGTAATCCCATAAGTCTAGTAATCTTATTGGCATCCTTTGTCACTATCATTTAAGTCCGTTGATTCTATATGTGTGCGAATGCACGCAATCATCGGTTGAACCTTATAAATTATCTTTCCGCTCAGACGTCTTTCGAACATGAGCTGGTTCTCGGCCAATCAGATTGCCATCGATGGTACCCCTAAGTCTATTCAACTTATCCATCCTTGATCAGACCATTGCTCCTGATCCCTCGATTTAAAAATCATAATTACTTTGCTATTTAAACGTTGAATTATTCAGATGTCCTATAAACCGATGCAATTGCATTCTTTCTTCCTCTGATTGGGTATCGATACTCACATCAGCTCCATTATGGATCGCCATATCCACTGTTGGATTATTATCCGACAGTGTCCATAATTAATCACCTTGTGAGTTCTTTCTCCGATACATAATGCCTTTGTACATTGTATCATCTCCTTTTGCCAACCATGCTCTGCTTTCGAGATGGTGATATTTACTCTTGAAGCTCGTGGTATATGTTCCTAAGAAGCCCCGATGGGTTGAACCAATACCTTTCCTAATCTATGCAAACTCGAAAGATTTCACAGGTCCTACTTATCTGGTATTGCACCAGGTAAAACTTTCAACAACTAATGCCATTTCGAAAAGAAACGAGAAGTTAATGAAAGGTTATGCATTGGAGAAGTGGGAGTCGACCTTGAACTTTGTGATCATGCCCATGGAAACGATGTAGATCTTATCAATAAAGCTTTTCTTAAATTAATTATTCCCTTGGTATAAGTTCATCTTATCTCTGGGATCTAGCCTTATGCAATCGTGGTTCCGACCATGTTCGCCTTAAAATACCATTTCTCATGCAAGTTTAAGCACTTGTCTTCTGCAGAGCAATACCCTAGTCCAACCGCTACCTTGATCTGTCGTCGAGTATTACCCCCCTCGTATCTCGAGATTATCTAGGAAGTTCATAACTTCTTCCGAGTTCTTCATCAAGTACTACATTCTCACCGATTCCAATTTTTCATGGGTTCTGAGTTGTTAGTCGCTCAAGAACACCGATATGTGAACCAGTTCCGCATTCTGATACGATAACTCTTAAGTAATTTTCGTTGCTTATGAGTTTAATCCTTCAAGTCATTCCTAGCCTTATCGGCTATATCATTATCGTGCAACTTTTTTTAACTATGCTATCTGGTCCTTCTTTCCGAAGCACAATTTTCGACGATGAGCTAAGCTTACGTCGACTTTCCTCGTCATATCATTTCGCCTTGAACAACAAGCTTGATTCCGAGTTGGTGTCGTATCCGTGGTTTCAATAACTTTTCGCTCCATCCTTCCTTTAACTTGATGTCATCGCCGATCGATTACATCTTCTTGAGATCTCTCGACAAATGTGTCGTGATCGTCATCAGCATTCCGAGTTCTTCTAGGATATCAATTGAATTCATGATGAGAAAAACCATCCTTGCCCTCGATGAGTTGTTTTTTTCATCAACCACTTTATTGCCTTCCCTCCAACACAAACTTGTCCGTGTTCTGTGTTGTACCTTGAGTTCCTTGCTATCCAGCAATTGTTCTTCCTTACATTGGAGTATTACCATCTTTTACGACAAGAATGTCATGAGGATTACTCCACCTCTTAAGAATTCTTGGTATAGTGATACTTCTCACCATCACCATTCTTTCTTGGTCCCCGTGTTGATTCCAACAAGTGAACGGTGTTGTTTGGATTCTTTCCTTCTAGCAACCCTATTGCTTTGAAGTTAATGGTCGGTCGTTCATTCTTAGACTACTGGTTGTTGAACCACCATTCTAACGTTGATCATGCTACCTAAGCCCATCTTTCGGGTGCACCTTTTCAACCAATGTTTACTTGCGTATGGTCTCCTCAGGCATACATCATTATATCATTTGATTTGACAAATGTTATCTCCTTGTTTACATTATTGAGGAAATCCATCTTTTGGGAAATCTCGATGAGTTGTTGCTAATCATCAGCCACCTCCTCATCCTCCCCTTGGCTTAATGATGAACCCTTGTTCGGAACTCGCTGTCATAGTTCATTTCCCAAGAATCATATAATGTCATCTCGTCAATTGTGATGCACCTCTTCTTCTCAGGCATCCCGAGTCTGAGATATCCTAACACCAATCAGATATGGATCCCGGTCAGATATGATGGTTGGGACATATTTCCAAGAGTTATAACACTCGTATTTTATGACCCGGTAAGGTAATAGCATGCCTAGCACACCTGACTGACGGACCTATTGTTATAGTTCCATTTTGGCAAGGCATTCTTCCCTGAGGAAATTGTAAGACTTAATCTATGAGTTGTTCCTGATGGATCCTTTGTGTAACCAAGTTCGATCCTTGCTTGAAGACCATGTCAATGCTATCTCGAAGCATCTCTATGGTACTCCAATTGTCAACGAGAACATTTGAAGCCCAATGCTAATTGTATCTTGCTCAATTATCCAAACACCGTTGTATGGGTAATATCATGACATTCCTCCCCCCTTACCTAAATGGTTTTCTACTTTATATCCTGTCTTGGATATCACCCTCTACTTGACTTTGGGGAGGATATACCCCTGATATATGTGTTTAAACACATTTTCCTTTCCATTGTTCTGATTAATTTGATAATCATATTATCCTTTCCATTGTTTGGTTTAACCTTTTCTTGAGGTTTATATGATCGAAGCAGCAATATTTTCCTGCTTACGAAAACACCTCGGTGTACCACCTTATCAGTCAGACCCTGTTTCTATTGTTGATGACATTTCGGTAACCGCCGATGGATGAGAACTTTGCCTCTTGGCCCGCCTCGTTCAACGAGCAGGAAAATGGTTCTCTTCGTCCCTCGCCCTTGGTACCTATGTTGTTGCCGACATGACCGACAGACTACCCTCTGACATGCCTTGCTTACATGATCGTGCAAGATGTCACCGACCTTCCAACTTTTAACCCACATGGTGGGCCCATAACCCACAAGTTCCATAGGATCGAAACCTGACTCTCCTGTACACCCTGTTGCCAAAGATATTCCTCGCGCTTGGCTCCATATGTAATTCATGGGCCACCTTCCTAGTGATCTATTCCGGTATCGGACGCAATATTTCTTTTCGTTGCTCTGAACCCCTTTCACTTTCTGATTAGGCATCAGACGATTGCCTGCCCGTTCAAAACTTCTCATGGCACCTTCTTACTTTGCTCTCGATAATGTCTTAAGTTTCAAATCGAGAGTTACTTTCCGCCACCTTCCCTGATGTGATCTACCAGATAAGCAACATTGTAGCGACCCGTTCTTCCGGAATACCCCCTTATGCTTTCATAAGTACGGTGGAGTTTTCGAAGAAAGGATGTCTACTTCATCATGATGACCCGAAGCAGAGAAATGAAGACATCAACGTAATGGATCAACCTCTTCGAGAAGAGCGACTAATACCGATAACACTCGTTAGAATTTCGTAACCAGAACTTTCCCCTTACTCCCCCTCTTAAATCTCGGGACGAGATTTCTTGTAGTGGAGGAGATTTGTAACACCCCGGTAGTTAAGCTACAGTAACCACACACTAATGGTGCCATGTCTTCGCAATTAAATTTCTAAACCTCACTTTGATCCGACCGAATTAAATTCAAGTTGAAAAGAAAGTCAAATTTTTATTTCTTTAAAACATTAAAACAAAAATGTTTGATGTGTGACAAATATTGCTATGATAATTATATTGAAGCAATCATAACTTTACAAGTGCCTAAGTGCTTTAAACTAAATAAAACAGAAAGGAGAAATAAATAAAAGAAAGGAAAAACTACTGAACAAAACCAAAAGAAAGAGAAAAGGGCTCCCTGGCCAACTGGGCCAAATGGCCCAGCTGGCCACCAGGCCGGCCCAACCATCTGGCCTATATGGCCCCTCCTTCCCCCACCCCCACCGGCACTCTCCCCCCACACTGAAAATATCTCCCACTCCCCTCTCTCCCCCGATTGGATCGGGATCGAGAGGAGGAGGTCATCGACGCCGGAACGCCCTCCCCCTCCACCGCCAGGACGCCGCCACCTCGTCGGACTCCTCCCGCTCCGCCGCTCGTCCCCGTCGACCTCCCCGGCCTCCATCGAGCCCGCTACTCAGAGCCTACGCGCCCCGGTGAGGCCCTCGGCCTCCGTTCCCCTACGCCCGCCGTGCTCGCACACGGCCGTGGCCTCTCCCTAGCTCGCCGATGTCTTGCCGTTCTTGCCCGCGCCGGTCAACTGCGCCGGCCGCGCCCGTGGCGGCCCTCACGTCCGGCGCCCCTCCACCGCGGCCTCGCCCTGCAACCCCCCCTGCTCCGTTCGTCGCCGCAACACCCGTCCTCGCCGCGCCCGGGACCACGCCTCCCGGTGCCCCTCTGCCCCCTGCGGCCACCGGCGCGCGCTCGCACCGCGCGCTCGGGCTTCCCCGCTTCCGCTCGCCCATCGGCCGCCCGCGCCGTCCGAGGATCGCGCGTGGCCGCCCCCTGCTTCCCCGCCTGACCTCACGTCACTGCACTCACCACGCCGCCCGCCCCGCTCTCCAGCGTCTGGCCGCGTCAGCTGCGCCCACCGCGGCTGCGGCCTCACCCTCCTGGCCTCGCGCGGCCCCGCTCCCGTGCCGTTGCGCCCTGCTGGTCCCGCCCCGCTCTCCCTCGCCGACTCCCTGCGCCTGCCGGCGCTCCCGCCTCGTCGGGGCCGTCCCCTTGCCGCAGCTGGCCAGGGCCAGTGCCCAGTCGCGCTCACGCCCGCTCGGGCTGTGCCCAGCGCCCGCACTCGACGCCCAGTACCCGCGGCCCCCCTCGTTGGTCGCCGCCCTAGCCCTCGCGGCTCCGGCCGGCCGCGCCGTGGCCGCCGGCGCCCGCCCTCCTGGGCGCCCGAGTGCTCCCCGCCAACTGGTGGCCTCGGGCACGCACGCCCGCACCCGTGCGCCCGAACCCGCTAGGCCGTAGGGCCATTGACATGTGGGGCCCCAGCCCCAGAAACGATAAAATAATAATAATAATAATAATAATAATAATAATAATAATTAAATAAATAATAATTATTAAATTAATTAATTAAGGAATTAATTAAATTAATTAATCTTGATTAGATTAACCTAATTACTAGTTAACTTAATTAACCCTGATTAGGCTAACTGTCAATGACCAGTGGGACCCACACTTTAGTTGACTAAGTCAACAGGATTGTTGACTGCTGACTGTGTAGTTGACCCAGTCAACGGACCCCACCTGTCAGGTTGACCCCGTCAACTCTGTTGACTGCTGACGTCAGCATGACATCATGCTGACGTCATAACTCTAATTTCGAAATAATTAATTAATTAAATTCCAGAAACTAATAAAACCTTTAGAAAATCATATCTTTTAATCCGTAACTCGGATTAAAATATTTTCAACATGAAAGTTGCTCAGAACGACGAGACGAATCCGTATACGCAGCCCGTTCGTCCACCACACATCCCTAGCATAGCAAACTCGCAACTTTCCCCCTCCGGCTCCTCTGCCCGAAAACGCGAAACGCCGGGGATACTTTCCCGGATGTATCCCCCCTTCACCGGTATCACCTCATACCGCGTTAGGGCACCTCTAACGCCGTTACTTGTCATGTCATGCATCACTATGCATCTGCTTGCTTAAATATTTATTGTTTCTCCCCCTCTTCTCTCGATAGACACCGAGACCGACGCTGCTGCTGCCCCGATCGACTACGGTGTTGACGACCCCTCTCTCTTGCTAGAGCAACCAGGCAAGCCCCCCCCCTTGATGACCAGATATCGCCTACTCTGATCTATACTGCTTGCATTAGAGTAGTGTAGCATGTTACTGCTTTCGTTATTCCTATCCTGATGCATAGCCTGTTCTTGATACTGCTGTTGATACCTTTACCTGCAATCCTACTTGCTTAGTATAGGATGCTAGTGTTCCATCAGTGGCCCTACACTCTTGTCTGTCTGCCTTGCTATACTACTGGGCTGAGATCACCTCGGGAGGTGATCATGGATATATACTATACTTTAAACATGATACACATGGTGACCAAAGTCGGGTTGGCTCGAGGAGTACCCGCGAGTGATTCATGGATTGGGGGCTGAAAGGACCTTTGTCCCGACGGCCCTCTGTGTGGATCTTTGTGGCGGAGCGGCAGGGTAGTTCGGGGCTACCTGGGTGAGAGGTGAGCCTGGCCCTGTTGGCGTTCGCGGATACTTAACACGCTTAACGAGATCTGGGTATTTGATCTGAGTCTGGCCATTTGGTCTATACGCACTAACCAACTACGCGGGAAAGATATGGGCACTCGGCATCATGGTATCAGCCGAAGCACTTCTTGACGTCAACGACTGAGTGGCGCGCGCCGGATTGGACTGGAACGCCACTAGGCTAGGTCTGCTTCCGGCCGCGTTCGCAACGTGCAGGTGTGCTCAGGGCGATGGGCCCAGACCCCTGCGCGCTTAGGTTTAGACCGGCGTGCTGACCGCTCTGTTGTGCCTAGGTGGGGCTGCGACGTGTTGATCTTCCGAGGCCGGGCATGACCCAGGAAAGTGTGTCCGGCCAAATGGGATCAAGCGTGTTGGGTTATGTGGTGCACCCCTGCAGGGAAGTTTATCTATTCGAATAGCCGTGTCCCTCGGTAAAAGGACGACCCGGAATTGTACCTTGACCTTATGACAACTAGAACCGGATACTTAATAAAACACACCCTTCCAAGTGCCAGATACAACCCGGTGATCGCTCTCTAACAGGGCATCGAGGAGGGGATCGCCGGGTAGGATTATGTCTGTACTTAGTTTGTACTAGCCTTCTTAAGGCAAACTTGTTTAACTTATGTCTGTACTCTGATATTGTTGCTTCCGCTGACTCGTCTATGATCGAGCACTTGTATTCGAGCCCTCGAGGCCCCTGGCTTGTATTATGATGCTTGTATGACTTATTTTTATTTGTAGAGTTGTGTTGTGATATCTTCCCGTGAGTCCCTGATCTTGATCGTACACATTTGCGTGCATGATTAGTGTACGATTGAATCGGGGGCGTCACACAATACTAGAACAAAGATATGACTCTATATGAATGCCTCCGGTGGTGTACCGGGATGTGCAATGATCTAGCATAGCAAAGATATCAAAAAAATGGACAAGGCATGAAAATATCATGCTAGCTATCTTACGATCATGCAAAGCAATATGACAATGAATGTTCAAGTCATGTATATGATGATGATTGAAGTTGCATAGCAATATATCTCGGAATGGGTATGGAAATGGCATGATAGGTAGGTATGGTGGCTTTTTTGAGGAAGATATAAGGAGGCTTATGTGTGATAGAGCATATCGTATCACGGGGTTTGGATGCACCGGCGAAGTTTGCACCAACTCTCAAGGTGAGAAAGGGCAATGCACGGTACCGAAGAGGCTAGCAATGATGGTAGGGTGAGAGTGCGTATAATCCATGGACTCAACATTAGTCATAAAGAACTCACATACTTATTGCAAAAGTCTATTAGCTATTGAAACAAAGTACTACGCGCATGCTCCTAGGGGGATAGATTGGTAGGAAAAGACCATCGCTCATCTCCGACCGCCACTCATAAGGAAGACAATCAATAAATACCTCATGCTCCAACTTCGTTACATAACGGTTCACCATACATGCATGCTACGGGAATCACAAACTTCAACACAAGTATTTCTACAATCCACAACTACCCACTAGCATGACTCTAATATCACCATCTTTATATCGCAAAACTATTGCAAGGAATCAAACATATCATATTCAGTGTTCTACAAGTTTTATGTAGGATTTTATGACTAACCATGTGAATGACCAGTTCCTGTCATCTCTCTAAATAGATATAAGTGAAGCAAGAGAGCATTATACAAATGGTGGTTTTCTATGTGAAGAGAAACAGGCAATCCAAACTTCAAAAGATATAAGTGAAGCACATGAAGCATTCTATAAAGCCATACTCAAAGGATTTAAGTGAAGTGCAATGAGCATTCTATAAATCAACCATGGACTATCTCATACCAGCATGGTGCATCAAAGAAAAGTGAAAACCAAATGCAAAAGGCGTTCCAATATTTACGCATATCATGTGACAAATAAAAATATAGCTCCAAGTAAAATTACCGATGATCGTTAGAAGAAAGAGGGGATGCCTTCCGGGGCATCCCCAAGCTTGGTTGCTTGGGAGTCCTTGAATATTACCTTGGGGTGCCTCGGGCATCCCCAATCTTAGGCTCTTACCACTCCTTATTCCTTCATCCATCATGATCTCACCCAAAACTTGAAAACTTCAATCACACAAAACTTAACAGAAAGTTTGGTAAGATCCGTTAGTATAATAAAGCAAATCACTACTCTAAGTACTGTTGCAAACCAATTCAAATTTTGTTTTGGCATTGTAGCTACTGTAATATAACTTTTCCATGGCTTAATCCACTGATATAAATTCATAGTTTCATCAAAACAAGCAAACGATGCATCAAAAACAGAATTTGTCTTAAACAGGACAGTCTGTAGTAATCTGAACATTGACCATACTTATGGTACTCAAATTTCTGAAAAAATTAGGAAAAATATACAATTAGTATAGAAAGACAGTGCAAAAAGTTTCAGAACTGTTTGACGTTCCAGTAAAAAAATGTAAAATCGCGCACTACAACCAAAGTTTCTGCGCACAAACCAACAAGCAATGTAAACATCCTAAAGGCAAATCTTGCCACATTATTTTTATAATACAATAGAATTGTACAAGGGGATAATTATTTTTGTTGAAAAGTTTCTGTAGTCAAGATTCACAAAGTTTCCGTGAGCATGAACAAAGTTCAAGGAGCTCCCCCACTTCAACAAGGCTTGTCTTTCTCACTTCCACTTTCCTTTTTGAAAAGTTTTGGGTTCCCCTCTTTATTTTTTTTGTTTTTAAACTATATAAAAGCATTCAATAGAAATAAATGACTCTCTAAAACTTCTGGGTTGTCTCCCTGGCAGCGCTTTCTTTAAAGCCATTAAGCTAGGCATATAGTGCTCAAGTAATGGATCCACCCGGATGCCAGGGATATCAAAGCCAAATTTAGTTAACAATGATTTGTGATTTAGTAGTGAGCACAAAGTAACATATATCATGCAACAACAAAGTCTAACTCTCTTCCTATGCATCGGCATGTCATAAAAGAACAATTCATGCACACATAGTAAAGGCCAATGCATAGTATAAATAGTTTCTTGCAATTTTATTATATTGGAAACATGGAGAGGCGGAGATGTAGTTCCTCTCTCATAATAATTGCAAGTAGGAGCAGCAAGCACATGCATATTATATCTATCAAAATCTTCATGTGTACTAGTAAAACGCAACCCATCAATATAATCCTTAATAAGGGCAAACTTCTCCGATATAGTGTAGTCGGTAGAATTCAAAAAGATAATAGGACTATCATGCGTGGGTGAAATATCAACAATTTCATGTTTAACATAAGGAACTATAGCAAGTTCATATCCATAAGCGTAATGCATATTGGCATCTTGGCCACAAGCATAGCAAGCATCATCAAAAAGGGATATTTCAAAAGAATCAACGGGATCATAACAATCATCATAGCAATCATCCTTCGGTAAGTACAAAGGGAAATTAACCAATGTATGAGTTGAAGAATTACTCTCATTAGAAGGTGGGCACGGGTAGATAATCCGCTCTTCGTCCTTTTGTTCTTCGCTCTCCTCATCATCTTTTTCATCCAATGAGCCCACACTTTCATCTATTCCTTCTTCCATAGACTCCTGCAAAATATTAGTCTTTTCTTGGACAGCGGAGGAGTCCTCAATATATGGTTTAATATAAGGATTAGAAGCATAATTATCATAGCAATATTTAAGTATGGCAAAATTTTCAGATTTGTAAAGAGTAGCCTCATACTTTCCAATCAAAGAAGCAATTTCATAAGCACCCTTAAAAGCAACAAACTCTTCAGTTTGTTGAACATCATAGTAATTATGAACACCCTTAGCATACGAAGATACGATTCCATTATCACTAAACTCACATTAGTAGGGAAGGTGTTTCTTAGGGTCTTCAGAACAACAAGTAAAATCATATATTTCACATAAATTCCAAGCATAGCATTGCAAACGATGAATTTAATTCAGTAAAAGTTTCCCTTTTGAGATAAGAGGCTCCGCCAACAGGAGGAGGGCCTCAAGGCCCGTAAGACGAAGATCACCGACCGAGACACCGAGTGATAACCTACAAGCATAGAGGATCATTTGTAGCCTCTTTCGAAAAGTAAGAGTGTTGAACCCAACGAGGAGCTAAAGGTAGAACAAATATTCCCTCAAGTTCTATCTACCACCAATACAACTCTACGCACGCTTAACGTTCGCTTTACCTAGAACAAGTATGAAACTAGAAATACTTTGTAGGTGTTGTGGAATAGGTTTCCAAGATAGTAAAGAGCACGTAAATAAAATCTAGGGGCTGTTTTAGGTAAAGAAGCAATAAAGTTAGTATAGTGAGTGTGGAAAAGTTGTGGTAGGAGTTGTGAAATTGTCCCTAAGCAATTGACTACTTTACTAGACCGATAGCAAGTTTTATGTGGGAGAGGCCACTGCTAGCATGTCATCCCTGACTTGGAATTCTATGCACTTATGATTGGAACTATTAGCAAGCATCCGCAACTACTAACGTGCATTAAGGTAAAAACCAACCATAGCATTAAGATATATTGGTCCCCCTTCAATCCCGTATGCATGGATTTCTATGCTAGGTTGAGGCTTCTGTCACTCTTGCCCTGCAATACATAGTCCTATTAACAAAAAACTAACCCTATGGTGTGATACACGCGCCCGCTCATATGATGGGCACCAAAGAACACCAACATAACCACAAGAAAATTAAACCAATCATAGCAATTCACCAATTACCGATAGGACAACGAAAATCTACTCAGACATCATAGGATGGCAACACATCATTGGATAATAATATGAAGCATAAAGCACCGTGTTCAAGTAGAGGGTACAACGGGTTGCGGGAGAGTGCACCGCTGTAGATAGATGGGGGAAGGTTATGGAGATGTTGGTGAAGATGGCAGAGGTGTTGGTGTAGATTGCGGTGATGATGATGGCCCCGACGGTGTTCCAGCGCCACCGGGAGAGAGGGGGAGAGAGCCCCCCTTCTTCTTCTTCTTCTTCTTCTTCTTCTTCTTCTTCTTCTTCTTCTTCTTCTTCCTTGACCTTCTCCCTAGATGAGAGAAGGGTTTCCCCTCTGGTCCATGGCCTCCATGGCGGCGGATGGGCGAGAGCCCTCCGAGATTGGATTTGTCTCTCTATCTCTCTTTGTTTCTGCGTTCCACATTATACCCTTTCACCGTTTCTTATATTCCCAGAGATCTGTAACTCTGATTGGGTTGAAATTTGGACACGGTTTTTATCCGGATATGTAAGTGCATCTAGTGCCCCTTAGTGATTTTGGTGTATTGAAGACTTATAGGTTAAGTATCTAATCCGCTTATGAGTGTACACAGGTCTATAAGTCTATGAGGAGTTTGATATTTACAGAGAAAGTGGGCACCTAAAAATGAAGTTCTTCGACTGAAGACTTTGATATTTTGAAGACTTTCTGAAGACTTTGAAAGTGAAGAAATTGGTGTGACCTTGAAGACTTGGTTATCATTCGAGGAACATGAAGCATGAAGACTTTTGTTTTTGTAGTTTCATTTTCTCTTTCTTGAGTCATAGGAAACACCGTACTGTTAAAGGGGGTCGAGGAAATACTAAGGAGAAAATTTCCATGTGATGCTCAACTCAAATCCTACACCTACCAATCCCTTCGAGTGAAGCCATTGGAAATCTCATACAGTTCAGTCAATTTCTTCAGTGACAGAGACGCAGTTCTTCTGGTCACTGAGGACTTCGCTCTGACTGAGGAGTTAGGAATTCGCCAGTGCGAATTGCCTACACTATGAGGAACATGATAGCCCTGAGGAATTTGTACCTCGAATTTCCGACCGTTGCTGTGCTACGCGCCAGCTGTCCTAAAATATCTTGTCCACCTAACTGTCATATCATTGAATTCGACCTAAAATATCTTGTCCACCTAAATATCATTGAATCCTAAAATATCTTGTCCACCTAAATATCTTGTCCAGTGCGAATTTATGTCTTATCATGTCGTGCTGCTCCCTAGGCTATAAATAGCCACCCCCTACAACCACTAGCTGGTTGGCTGCTCCGCGAGAACTCGACACTTGTCATTTGAGAGCAACCCATCCTCCGAGGACTTTGAGCGAAAATCATCAAGTGAGGAAAATCCAAAACCCAAACCCAAAACACCTAAAAACCCAAAGTGATTGAGCATCACTGAAGAGATTGATCCTGCGTGGATCCGACGCTTGTTACCTTTGAAGACTGTGCTTCTTCCAGACGGTTAGGCGTCAAGGTCTAGAGCATCCAAGAGGAATTGTGGATCGCCGAGTGACCAAGTCTGTGAAGGTTTGGAAGTCACCTAAAGACTTACCACGAGTGATTGGGCGAGGACTGTGTGTCCTTAGCTCAAGGAGAATACGGTGAGGACTGTGGTGTCCGGGACTAGGTGTCCTCGAGTTTAAATACTCAGCCGCTCCAACCAGATCTACAACTGAGACAGCAGTTGGAACTCGTCTACCAAATCATTGTCTTCACCAAGCTTACTGGTTCTATTTCCTCAACACTTTCATCCTCATCACTGTGTTGTGTGTTTGTTCATATCTATGTTTGAAGACTTTGACTGAAGACTTTCTCAATTTCCTCAGTTCAAATTCTTCAGTCTGTTTGTCTTCATCTTGTGCTATCCTGTGTTTACGCTTTCTGTACTCCGTGTTTGTCTTCATTTCATCATGATGACCATGCATGTACTCTGCTATGTTTACTTCTGAGTACTTATTCCGCTGCTAGTAGTTCTTCGCTAAGGAATTTCCTCACGAGCAAATTCCTTAGTGAAGAATTTCATAAAAATCACCTATTCACCCCCCTCTAGTCGATATAACGCACTTTCAATTGGTATCAGAGCGAGGTACTCCCTTGTTCTGTGTGATTTTGGTTTAACCGCCTGGAGTTTTAGTTATGTTGACCGCGGGTATGATCAAGGTCTCTGCTGGGTGTCCTACCTTCGATGGGACGGACTACCCCTACTGGAAGAATAAGATGCGAATGCATCTTGAGGCAATTGATAACGATCTCTAGTACGTTGTGGAAAATGGTGTTCCCTCCGTCTCACCCTCTCTGAACACAACCGATGTGAAGAGATTCAAGCAACTCGATTCCCAAGCGAAGAATATCATATGTGGCCATCTGAGTAAAGGACAGTATGGTAGAGTGAGTGCTTTGGAAACTGCTAAGCTTATCTGGGATAGGCTGTCCAAGGTCAATGAAGGAGTTTCAACTCAGCGTGACTCTCGAGTTGATGTTCTTCGCAATCTCTCCAACCGCTTCAAAAGACTCGACAATGAAAATGTTCAGCAAACCTTCGATCGCCTCACTGACATCTCAAATGAGCTGCAAGCTCTTGGTGCCACTGACATCACCGACCATGAGGTGGTGAAGAAATTGCTGAGATCGCTTGATTCCTCATTTGATACTCTGGCACTGATGATACAAGTGCGTGCTGATTACAAGTCACTTGACCCCGCTGATATCCTTGAGAAGCTAAACACTCATGAGTTCCAGCTTGCTGAGAAGAGAGATCTCTATGGTTCGAGCTATGGCAGATCACGTGCACTGAAGGCCAAGGTAGTATCTGAGTCCGAAGATGAAGACTCTGGTAGCAGCCTTGGTG
The DNA here is from genome assembly GCA_032464435.1 of Aegilops umbellulata. Classification (NCBI taxonomy): domain Eukaryota; kingdom Viridiplantae; phylum Streptophyta; class Magnoliopsida; order Poales; family Poaceae; genus Aegilops; species Aegilops umbellulata. The sequence continues at coordinate 298,513,469 of CP136060.1, forward strand.
ATCCTGGAGAACGGAGTCATGATCTTGCACTGCTTGTGAAGAAATTCCAGAAGTTCTCAAGACGTGGTCGCTTTGGAAAACCCTCAAGGAGCAATGATTCCTCATCCGGTGACTATAAGAAGAGGCTTTGTCACAAGTGCAAGAAACCAGGCCATTACATTCAAGATTGTCCTCAGTGGGAAAAGGAGTCAAAGAAGAAGAAATACAAGGATTACAGTTCTGATGATGCGAAGAAAAAGAAGAAGTCCTCAAAATCTTCATCATCAAAATCCTCGAAGTCTTCGTCTCACAAGAAGAGCAGCTCCAAGAAGGCTCGGGCATTCATTGGCAAGGAAATGGACTCTGAGGCTGAATCTGAAGAAAATGAAGCAGAAGAGGAATCTGATGATTCTGAGTCTGGTGTGGCGAGCCTTGCCCTCGCTACTGCATTCGTCAGCAAATCCATCTTCAACGCTGAAGAAAGTAATCTCACCAACAAGGTTGATGAAGACAGTGATGACTACGCTCCCACCTATTGCTTCATGGCAAAGGGTGCCAAGGTACTCAAATACGCCTCCTCTGAATCTAGTGAGGATGAATCTGATGAAAATCATAAGCCTAGCTACTCTAAACTTGCTAAGATTGTTGTGCAACAACAAAAGGCTTTTGAAAAGGTTCAAAACATGCTAGACAAAAGTGATGATATGTTGGGTGAAGAAATGGATCGCACTAAGGCCTTAACTGAAAATCTTCAGAGACTTCAGACCAGGTTTGACAACCTTCAAGATCATCATAACACTCTCTTATCTGATCATGAGAAGCTTTCTTATGAATATCTTCAAAAGAAGCAAGATCTTGAGAAGCTAAGGGTGGGTTATGAAGATCTTCAGAAGGAGCGCGATTCATAACTTGCTCAACAAAACAGCGCTGCTCAGGAAGAATTTATTCCTCCTTGTTTAAAATGCATTGAACGAGAATCTGCTAATTCCTCACCTGAATGTTCAAATGCTTCAAATGTTACAAATTCTTCACCTGCCTCTGCTATCACTAATTCCTCATCTAAGGACATTGCTAGTATCACTGATGATGCAGGACTGAAGGAGTTATACATGACAGGCATGTACAAAAGCCTCAAAGGGCATCAGACTCTTTGTGATGTGCTTAAAAAGCAGATCCTCAACAGGAACCCTAGGAAAGAGGGTATTACCTTTGAGAGGAAACTCAATGCTGATGGTACATATTGGAAGCCTGAGCAGTACCCCAAAACCTCATGGGTTCCTGCAAAGGGACCTCCAGTTGATCCATCTAATTTATCTGGTTATACATGTGAATCTTCTCATTCTTCTGATGAGTCATTTGACTCCAACTATAAACTGTTCAAAAATCAGAATGGTGAAGTATTTGCTATATATGTTGGCACTAATTGCAGGAACGGTTCCCCTATGAAGAAAATCTGGGTTCCCAAAAGGTGCCTTGAAAGTCTTCAGGTGAATGTCCTCATGACACCACCTGTGAAGAAAAGGAACCCCAGATCAATTTCTTCATATGGACCAAATTTTTCATATGGATCCAAGTCCTCATACGGACCAAATTCCTCAAGGGGATCAAATTCCTCACATGGATTAAAATCCTCATATGAACATCATCGTGCTAACAACTCTGTTTCGCAGGGAAGAGCCAAGGGCGATGAATATGAGCATTATTCTTCAAATTATTATGTTCATAAGTCCTCGAAGAATTTCTCTGCTTATTCATATGATTACCCTAACCCCTCTCATGTGAAACTTAATGGTTTGGCCGCTATGCCACCATTCTCGTATGGAGCTCGCAGAGTGATGAACTCTTTGCCACCCCTTCAGATGTGGGTGGTGAAGAAAAAGAACTAATCTCTTCTGCAGGGTCAGGTCTCCAGACGTACTGTAACGTCTGAAGAATTTGTTGGGGACCTGACAAAATGCCTGAAAGGACGCAGGCTAACCATGATGAAATGAACTTTCATTTCACACGTCCTCCCTCTATTTTATCTATCTTACTGCTTGATGAAATTGATCTGATGAATTGTGATATCATATTCTTCACTGCTGAAGTATATGAGGTCGTAAGTTGCACTAATTCATCTGCAGGATGATCAACCCAAAGCCACTGAGTGGGTACTTGATAGTGGATGTACAAATCACATGACTGGTGACAAGAATCTTTTGATGGATGCTCCCTTATCATCGTCACATATGAAGCATATCATCTTTGCTGATAAAAGCAAAAGTCAGGTATTGGGTCTAGGTAAAGTTGCTATCACAAAGGATCGACACATGGACAAAGTCATGCTTGTTGAGTCCTTAGGATACAACCTTATGTCTGTCTCAATGCTTTGTGATCTTGATATGGTTGTTGTCTTTGGCAAGTATCGTTGTGTTGTGATTATGGAAGCTGACAATTCCAAAGTCTTCGAAGGCTTTAGGAGAGGAGACTTGTATATTGTTGATTTCTCCACAGATTCACAACCAGCCGTGTGCCTACTTGCAAAAGCTTCAGAAGGATGGCTATGGCATCGATGACTTGGTCATGCAGGCATGAGGAATTTGAACATGCTTGCGAAGAAGAAGCATGTCATTGGCATTGAGAATGTCAAATTTCTCAAGGATCACTTGTGCGGTGCCTATGAAGCTGGAAAGATGGCAAAGGCCAAGCATCCAGCAAAGACCATCATGACCACTACTTGACCATTTGAATTGCTTCACATGGATCTCTTCGGTCCAAATCATTACTCCTCTGTTTCAAATGAAGCATCTCAGGCTTTGTTATTGTTGATGATTACTCTCGTTACACACGGGTACACCTTGTCTCTTACAAAAGTGAAGTGCAGGAAGTCTTCAAACGATTTTCCTCGAGGGCTTCAACCAACTTTGGTGTGAAGATCAAGCACATCAGAAGTGACAATGGCACTGAATTCAAGAATTCGGGTCTCGATGACTATCTTGATGAACTTGGTATTACTCATGAGTTATCTGCTCCTTATACTCCTCAACAGAATGGCGTCGTGGAGCGCAAGAACAGGACTCTTGCTGAGATGGCTCGCACTATGCTTGACGAATACAAAACCCCTTGTCGTTTCTCAGTTGATGCAATTGATACTGCGTGCCACATCATCAACAGAGTATATCTTCACAAATTCTTCAAAAAGACTGCCTATGAACTCCTCACTGACAAGAAACCCAATGAGAGTTATTTCAAAGTCTTTGGTGCTAAATGCTGGATTAGAGATCCTCATCACAACTCTAAATTTGCACCAAAAGCACATGAAGGTTTTATGCTGGGTTACGGAAAGGACTCGCACACCTACAAAGTCTTCAACAATGTTCTTCACAAGATTGTTGAAACTGTAGATGTGCGGTTCGATGAAACTAATGGCTCGCAAAGAGAGCACCTACCTTCTGTGTTAGATGAACCAGCACCTGAGGATTCTATCAAGCACAAGGCTACTGAAGATGTCATTCCGACTGAAGAATCTGCTAAAGAATTCATTCGAGAACGTGAAGAACGTCGAGCTGATGAACCTGAAGAAAATGCTGAGGAAATTGATGCTGAAGAAAATGCTGATCAAATTCCTCAACGACAACCAGCTCACCCTCGCGTTGCAAAAGAAGTGCAAGTGGAGAAGATCATCGATGACATTTGAGCACCAGGTCCTCTCACACGCTCAAAAGCTTCACATCTATCTAACTTTTGTGGGCACTTTGCTTTTGTCTCTATCACAGAGCCCACTAAGGTAGATGAAGCATTTCTAGAGCCTGAGTGGATTCAGGCCATGCAAGAAGAATTACATCAGTTCAAGCTCAACAACGTATGGGAACTTGTCAATCGTCCCGATCCTCGCAAGCATAACATCATTGGCACAAAGTGGATCTACCGCAACAAGCAAGATGAAAACGGTGTTGTGGTGAGGAATAAGGCACGACTAGTAGCTCAAGGCTACACACAGGTTGAAGGAGTTGATTTCGATGAAACTTTTGCACTTGTTGCTAGACTTGAGGCTATTCGCATATTACTTGCTTATGCTAACCATCATGATATCATCTTATACCAAATGGATGTGAAAAGCGCATTCCTCAATGGTAAGCTTGAGGAAGAAGTATATGTTGCTCAACCCCCAGGTTTTGAAGATCCAAAGCATCCTGACAAAGTCTTCAGACTTAACAAGGCCCTCTATGGCCTCAAGCAGGCCCCACGGGCGTGGTATGATACATTGAAGGAATTCTTCATGAAGAAAGGCTTCACACCCGGTTCACTCGATCCCACTCTCTTTACTAAATCTTATGATGGTGAACTGTTTGTGTGCCAAATATATGATGATGATATCATCTTTGGTTCTACTGACCAACGTTATAGTGATGAATTTGCCTATATGATGAGTGAAGGATATCAAATGTCTATGATGGGAGAGTTGAAATTCTTCTTAGGTCTTCAAATTCGTCAACAGCGCAATGGCATATTCATATCTCAGGAGAAATACCTCAAGGATGTCCTGAAGAAATTCAGCATGCAAGATTGCAAAGGCATCAAAATTCCTATGCCCACAAATGGTCATTTATGCACTGATGAAAATGGTACTGACTTCGATCATAAGGTATACCGCTCCATGATTGGCTCTTTATTGTACTTATGTGCATCTAGGCCAGATATAATGCTTAGTGTTTGCATGTGTGCCCGATTTCAAGCTGCACCGAAGGAATCACACCATAAGGCTGTGAAGCATGTTCTTCGATATCTAGCTCACACACCAACACTAGGACTATGGTATCCCAAGGGCTTGGATTTTGATCTCGTTGGATATTCTGACTCTGACTATGCTGGTGACCGTGTGGACCGCAAGTCAACATCTGGTACTTGTCATTTCCTCGGATGATCCTTGGTCTGTTGGTCCTCGAAGAAACAGAACTGCGTATCGCTGTCTACTGCTGAAGCTGAGTACATTGCTGCTGGTTCTTGCTGTGCTCAACTGCTATGGATGAAGCAAACGCTCAAGGACTATGGCATCAACGTGAAGAATGTGCCTCTCCTCTGTGACAATGAGAGTGCCATCAAGATTTCTCACAACCCAGTTCAGCACTCGAAGACAAAGCACATTCAGATTCGTCATCATTTTCTTCGTGATCATGTGTTGAAGGGCGACATTTCTATTGAGCATGTGAAGACTGAAGAACAGCTAGCCGATATCTTCACTAAGCCCTTGGATGAGAAGAGATTTAGCAAGTTGTGGTGTGAGCTAAATATCTTAGAGTCTTCTAATGTACTTTGAAAAGGCACTCATCCTAACACTTATGCAAAATTGATGACTTAGATGTGCAACACATGAAGAAACGTTTTTCTTCAATCAATGAAGAATAACACTCTAAGTGTGAAGAAATTAATGAAGAATTTGATTCTCAGAACCCTACGACAATTGTACACGGTGTCTGAAATCATCATTCTTATACTGTGGGTCACGCCACCACAAAAGTTGAAAATCTTCAATTTGAGTTTTTCCTCAACTTTTGAAATTCCTCAGTTTTTCAAATTCTTCAACTTTGCAAAATCTTCACTTGTGCCGTCGTTTTTCTTCATTGGCTATATATATATATATATATATATATATATATATATATATATATATATATATATATATACATATATATATATATACATATATATATATATATATGAGTTTATGTCCTCTAAAGCATTCACTTATAGCTATTTCTTCAAGTTGGTCTTTCTGCTAAGTGAATGTGATCGGACCCTTCCCCTCTATGCTATACTCAATCCAATACGTTCACAAATTCTTCATGTGCGTTCTATTTGAAACTCGTTCAAATTCTTCACTGTGTCCTTGTCAGCTGAAGAAATTGCGAACGGAACGTTAAAACTAATCTTATCCAAACTTTCGGTTTTGCCGCTCAAACCGTTCCGCATCCCACGATGCATTATTTTACTCACCCACGATCTTACGCGATCCCCACTACACAGTACGTGGGTGATACATGTCGTGAGAAGGAGAACGGCCAGGGGCACGTTCGTCCCAAATCTTCAGGCGAGCAGTTTTTCACCGTGGCTATAAATACCCCTGTCCCCTTCCTCACTTCTTTTACCCCGCTCGATCTCACTCTCCCGCTCGAGCTTCCGAACCCTAGCGCCGCCGCTACTCCATCGTCGCCGGTGAGGAAGAGCTTCACTTCCTCGACCTCGTCGTCGTCGTACTCACGCCGACCGCGGAAACCTTCACCTCCGCCGCCGCCGTAGACGTCTTCCTCCGCCAAGTTAGGGCGTGGAAGATCTGCATCGATGAACTTCCTTGTTTCAACTCACAGTTCGTCGTGTTCTTCGTTCAGGGTAATTAAAAGCTACTTTTACTGCCCTCGTTGATTCGAAACTTTTCTACAAAATCTTCAAAGGTGTTTTATTCTTCAAATCCTCACACACAAAACACCTCACATGTTATCTGTTCTTGATTCATTTCCCTAAGCATCATTTTCTTCAAGATTCCTCAATTGTGTGGATCTTCGATCTATACAACTCTGGAACCTAAGATATAAAGCGCTTAGTGAAATTCTTCAAGACACATCTGGTCAAATTCCTCAAACTTGTTCTTTTTGAAAAACCCTTTGAGAACGCATATGACCTCTCCAAATTCCTCGCAACTATACTCTGTTCGCAGGTACACATGTCCGCTGCTGAATCATTAGGTTCTCATCAACTTAACTCATTTGTAGCGTTCCTCGAAGAAAAGTTGCATACTTCTTCAGATAATTCAATTGTTCAAATTCCTCAACTGAAGAAAATGGCAGAAGGAAAAAGGCCTCAGAAAGGAGGAAAGAAGCCTGAGGTTATGACTGCGTTTGAAATCCCTGAGGATATTTATAAAGATTACTGCACGCCTGATGAAGCCAAGTTTGGCAAAGAAGATAAAAATCAGCGCAAGGTGCGCATTCAAAGGATTGAACGGAGATGGGCACGCGAATGGAGGGAGTACAGATATGTTACTCCAAAGTACATGAAGAAATTTGCACTGAACCCTCCATGCCCAAGAGCCCCATTGGCACCTGGCCAAGAGGCAGATCCCACTAGCATCAAGCACGGTGAGGATTTTCCTGAGGAATGGGCCAAGCGCCAAGCTAAATTGGCAAGGCAAGCCAGAGAAGCAGTGAGGAAATTTAATGAAGACTCTGCTACTGCTGCTGCCACTGAGGCTTCTGCCAAGCCGAGGAAAGCGATGCTCAAGAAGCCCGCTCGCAAGCCAAGTGCTTCACCAGCAATGCCCTCACGTCCAAGTTCCTCTGCTATGCCCTCACGGCCAGAAACTTCAAAATCTTCAACGCAAATTCCTCATGCTGCTCCTGCTCCACCAAAATCCTCAGAACCTCCTCCACAATCCTCAGCTGTCCTGATAATGTCCTCAGCACCTGTGCATCTGGCCTCGTGCCAAAGGACTACTGGCATCTCAATTGCCTCTGGTGTCTCAGCTAGTTCCTCAGTTGCACCAAGTTCCTCAGCTGGACCCTCTCTGCTGAAGAAAAAGGCTACTGCTGGACGCGGCACTCGCCCAAGTCCTAAGAAGAAGCAGGTAGTCTTCACTGTACCATCTGATGATGATGAAGCTGATGAAGAAGAACTTGCTGAAATCATCAGGGACCGCCAAGAAAGGGCTGCTAAAGCCAAAGGCACACTTGTGCCACTGCTGTTGGATCCAAGGGCGATCCTCGATTACATTGATCTCTGGCATAAGGATCCCAACACACCTATGCCTGACTTCAAACTAACACCTGGCCAAAGTCACATGCTGACTCACTTCATCCAAGAGGAGAAGTGCAAATATGATAGGGCCAGAGAGATCAAGAAATCACAGTATCGCAAAGAGAAACTGCTGAAGAAAAATGTTGTCAAAATGACAACTGAAGAACTCATCAAGATGCAGGCTGAAATCAAAGCCCTCAGCGACAACTTCGATTCTTACTATGCTGATTGGCAAGGAACCAAGGTCAGATTTGTGAAGCTGACTGATACTTTCACCAAGGGTGCAGCCCCAACTCAACAAGAAGTTCCTCACGCTGAAGCATCTGTTCAGCAAACTGAAGAACATGCCAGCACCGCTGATGAAGTTCAGGCTGCTGAAGAAAATGCCAGTTCCAGGGTTGATGACTCTACTCCAGCCGCTGAAGAAATTGCCAGGGCATCCACTAGTGGTGCGCCTGAAGAAATTGAAGAAATCAGGGCAACTGCATCAGTTGCGCCTGAGGAAAATCAACCAGATTCCTCAGCTCCACCTGCGCTTACGCCAACTCCTATTCTTCCTTCTGCACTAGATGTGAAGAAGACCAAGGCTACAGAGCGAGCTGCAGTGAAGAAAAGGAAGGCATCAAATGCTTCAGAATATTCAGCTCCCAAGAAGATGAAGCCGATGACCAGCTCATTTGCAAATCCCATTGATGCTATTCCTATCTCATCCATGCCATCAAAGGACCTTGTTCCTTTTGGTGAAGATTATGTGATCCCAAGTGGATCAGATGAAGAAACTCAATCTGCTGCTTCGTTAGAGCAGATTGATGAAGAAATTGAAGTGGATGCAATCCCTTCAACCCCAATAGTCTCATCACCAATGCCTCAGTTTGATGCTGAAGAGGCTGGTGTTGAAGAACTTGATGATGAAGATGTGGATATTGGAAGCACAACTCCGTTGATGAATGACGACTTTTGGGAAAGTTAGCACCCCAATTCCCCACTCTTCACCCCACTGCAGCAAATTCCTCACTCCCCTGCACAAACTGTTCAAATGGGCTCTGAAGAAACTCATCCCACTGCATCTATGAATGAAGAAATTCCAGCCACTAGTGCTGAAGAAACTGCTGCTGAAGCTGAAAAGGTGACTGCACCTGAGGAGGAACCAGAAATTCCTCAGCCTGAAGAACCTGAGATCGTGATTCCTGAGGTAGTGATGCAACTCACTGACACTCCTCTGCCCAAGCCAAAGGATCCGTTCTCAAAGAAAAAAAAGTTTAAGGTTGAAGACTTCTTTGGTGAGCACGTGTTCTTCACTGAATACAACCCTTATGACTCTGCTCGCATAAGGAAGAGGCGTTTCTGGACAGCAAGTCAAGCAAATTTCTATTCCTCGGTGCTTTTCAACAAGGACAAAGTCTTCGACCATGCACATATTCCTCACGTGGATATGGAGTCTATGACGTGCTTCACGCCAGTCCTCAGTGTTCTTCACGACGCTGGGCTGCTCAACTTCTGCACTGACATATGCGATTGGAATGAAGAACTCATTCTTCAGTTCTATGCAACACTGCACATAACCGGCAACTCTGAAGATGTGAATTCATGGGTTCTGGACTGGATGACTGAGAACACACATCATAAGGCCCCAACATCTGAATTGCTTCGTGCCCTTCCTCTGAGTCCACCCACTGAAGATGCACGTTGTATTTACAACGAACTTGAGCTTTCAAATCACTATATGCAAGTGCTCATGAAGCCTTTGAAGCCAAGGCAAGCCCCTCAAACCACATTCCTCATCAAGGAATTGTTGTATGTGCCACGGACCGTCTATCGCATTCTGACGAAGACAATAAGTCCCATCAAAGGCCACGATTCAACTGATGAAGAAGTCGTTGGCATCATGAAGAACATGCTTTTCAACATCTATCACGGTGTTCCCATCAACTTCCATGATTTCTTCATGAGGACTTTGGCAAATATTGCTATGTCACCATTTGAGTTGAAGCCTTATGCACCTTGGATTATGAGATTCATCAGGACAAGGTCTTCACTCAACTACAAAGCTGAAACTCTGAACCACTGCAGCTACTTGCCTCCCATTGAAGTCCTCAAAAGGACATTTTCCTCAACTGAAGGAAAGGGCAAGGCCACTGCTGTGATAGATGAAGGCATTCGTCCATTGGATGGTCAATTTCGCAAGGCCACATCTTATTCCACCAATGATGACTCTGCCACACATGACACTGCCGCCAACACTGCCAAGCCAAATCCTCAAGCCACAACACCCAGGGTGATGACTGACCGTGAGTTACTCCTCGGTCTTCATCAAAAGGTTGATCGCAATCACAAATGGGTCAAGCGTCAGTTTGGTTCAATTCTTCACAACATGACTGCGACACATAATGCAGTGAAGAAAAATCACTACTACCTTCATGAAACCCTCAACCGCACCTGGGCTGTTCTGTCTCAAGTTTACAGTGCTGATGATTTGAAGCAAATGGGTCTCAAAGAAGAATTTGACTAGGCTGCACCGCCTCCGAAGAAGTACAAGAAGGTCAAGGTTCCTTCTCTGGTGGCCAGTTCATATTCTTCATCGCGTGAGACTGATGAAAATGAAGACTTGGACGACACTGCGGCAGGCCCTACTTCAACAACCGACCCCAACAACGCTGGCGCTCCTTCATCAACTTGAATATCTTCCGGGGCGTTAGTCCTCAGTTTCGATCCTTTTGGTCATTTGATGACAAAGGGGGAGAATTCTGAGTTAGTCTTCTAAGCGGGTCTATAATAAGGGCATTTTTTTTGCTAAGTTACAACTCTCGTTCTTCTGAAACTTTATTGGATCGAGTTGTAATCTTAAACCCGATGGTGCTCTGATACTTTTGTTGCACTATGCTTTGATACTTTTGATGCGCTATTCTGCATGCTTATTCTTCGTTAATATTATTGCACGCATGCTGAATTTCATCAGGCACCATATTTCATCATGCATTTCAAATTCTTCATATTATATGTCAAATGCGTGTATGAATTACAAGATATAGGGGGAGATCTCCATGATTCAACTCTTCAAGTGTGCATTGCTTCAAAAGCAAATTCCTCACTATGCACATCTTCAGGGGGAGTTCTTCTATATCTTGCAATCAAATTCCTCAATATCAGTATTTACACTTCATATATTTATCCCCATTGAAAACTTAACCTATTTTGTCATCAATCACCAAAAAGGGGGAGATTGTAAGTGCATCTAGTGCCCCTTAGTGATTTTGGTGTATTCAAGACTTATAGGTTAAGTATCTAATGCGTTTATGAGTGTACACAGGTCTATAAGTCTATGAGGAGTTTGATATTTATAGAGAAAGTCGACCCCTAAAAATGAAGTTCTTCGACTGAAGACTTTGATATTTTGAAGACTTTCTGAAGACTTTGAAAGTGAAGAAATTGGTGTGACCTTGAAGACTTGGTTATCATTCGAGGAACATGAAGCGTGAAGACTTTTGTTTTCGTAGTTTCATTTTCTCTTTCTTGAGTCATAGGAAACACCGTACTGTTAAAGGGGGTCGAGGAAATACTAAGGAGAAAATTTCCATGTGATGCTCAACTCAAATTCTACACCTACCAATCCCTTCGAGTGAAGCCATTGGAAATCTCAGACAGTTCAGTCAATTTCTTCAGTGACAGATACGCAGTTCTTCTGGTCACTGAGGACTTTGCTCTGACTGAGGAGTTAGGAATTTGCCAGTGCGAATTGCCTACACTGTGAGGAACATGATAGCCCTAAGGAATTTGTACCTCAAATTTCCGACCGTTGCTGTGCTACGCGCCAGCTATCCTAAAATATCTTGTCCACCTAACAGTCATATCATTGAAGGGCATTTATGTCTTATCATGTCGGGCTGCTCCCTAGGCTATAAATAGCCGCCCCCTACAACCACTAGCTGGTTGGCTGCTCCGCGAGAACTTGACACTTGTCATTTGAGAGCAACCCATCCTCCGAGGACTTTGAGCGAAAATCATCAAGTGAGGAAAATCCAAAACCCAAACCCAAAACACCTACAAACCCAAAGTGATTGAGCATCACTGAAGAGATTGATCCTGCATGGATCCGACGCTTGTTACCTTTGAAGACTGTGCTTCTTCCAGACGGTTAGGCGTCAAGGTCTAGAGCATCCAAGAGGAATTGTGGATCGCCGAGTGACCAAGTCTGTGAAGGTTTGGAAGTCACCTGAAGACTTACCATGAGTGATTGGGCAAGGACTGTGTGTCCTTAGCTCAAGAAGAATACGGTGAGGACTGTGTGTCCGGGACTAGGTGTCCTCGAGTTTAAATACTCAGCCGCTCCAACCAGATGTACAACTGAGACAGTAGTTGGAACTGGTCTACCAAATCATTGTCTTCACCAAGCTTACTGGTTCTATTTCCTCAACACTTTCATTTCCTCATTATTGTGTTATGTGTTTGTTCATATCTGTGTTTGAAGACTTTGACTGAAGACTTTCTCAATTTCCTCAGTTCAAATTCTTCAGTCTGTTTGTCTTCATCTTGTGCTATCATGTGTTTACGCTTTCTCTACTCTGTGTTTGTCTTCATTTCATCATGATGACCATGCATGTATTCTGCTATGTTTACTTCTGAGTACTTATTCCGCTGCTAGTATTTCTTCACTAAGGAATTTCCTCACAAGAAAATTCCTCAGTGAAGAATTTCATAAAAATCGCCTATTCACCCCCTCCCCCTCTAGTCGATATAACGCACTTTCAGGATATTAGCTTTCTTGCGGTGAAAGAAGGGCACCAACTGCCTTACAGGGTGGCCACGAGGGCCCATGGCGCGCCTTACCCCCTGGGGCGCACCCCCTGCCTCGTGGGCCCCTCGGGCATCATCTTGCATTGATTCTTCTTCCAAAAATTCACATATATTCCAAAAAAATCTCCGTCAGTTTTTATCCCATTTGGATTCTGTTTGGTATGGATTTTCTACGAAACAAAAAACATGCAACAAACAGGAACTGCCACTAGGCACTGGATCAAGATGTTAGTCCCAAAAATAGTATGAAAAGTTGCCACAAGTATACGAAAGTTGTATAATATTGGCATGGAATAATAAAAAATTATAGATACGATGGAGACGTATCACCAAGCTGGCCCAGGTGACCACCGAACAGGGGATGGAGTGTGATCGCCTGGCCAAACTGAAGGCGGAGGCGGACGAGGCCGAGGCGTCCCACGCCCAGCATGTCTCCGAAGCAACAGCCCAGTTGGGGACCGTGAGACCTTCCTTGCCCTCGAGCTCGGGTCCCACAAGGGGTTGCATTCCATCTGCGGGGGAGGATACGAAGAGCCGCTAGCGACCCCTGAAGATAGCCTTGCAGGGGTCCTCCACATGCTTGTTGAAGTGCTCAAGGGTGCCACCACTGTGGTGAACTCTTTCCTGGAGGTGGAGTGTCGCTCGCTTTTCACCGCGCACTACTAGGAAAAGGCTTATACCTAGAAGTTTACCAGTAGCATGTGTTCTGGACCCCACGCTGCTGATAATTACCAGTAGCGTCTGTTATAAAGCGCGCTACTGGTACAACATAGCATCAGCGTGGGTTTCTGGAGGCCACACTACTGGTAAGTTCACCACAGCACACCACCCGACAAAAAAATATTAGCAGTGTTTGTAGTCTAACAAGCGCTACTGTTAAGAAAATAGTTGTAGTGCCTGTGCACCTAGACGCGCTACTGCTATTTCTTCTATGGCTAAACTTATACTAGTAGCGTGGTTTTTGTACAAGCGCTATAGCTAGTTTTACTTACCAGTAGATATTTTGGCTGACACTCATAGCAGTAGCGTGCTTTGGCGCCCCACGCTACTGCCATGGTCGCCAGCCACCTACCACCCTCCCCCTCCTTCCTCCCCTTTCTTATTCCTCCCCCTTCCTTTCTCCCCCTTTCCTTGCACCTTGCTTGTTCCAATGCCCCCCTCCACCACCCCTCCATTAGAGCCCTCCCTTCTTCTCTTCTTTGCCCTTCCACCACCCCCCTCTTCTTTGCCCCTCCACCATACCCCTCCATTCCCATCTCCCTCTTCTTTGCCTTCCACCACCCCCCTCTTCTTTGCCCCTCCACCACACACCTCCATTAGAGCCCTCCCATCCCTCTCTTCTTTGCCCTCCACCACCCCCTCTTTCTTTGCCCTCCACCACCCCTTCCATTAATGCCTTCCCTCTTCTCCTCTCTCCCTCTCCTCCCACTCTCTCCCTAGCTCTCTCTCCCTAGCTAGCTAGCTAGCTAGCTAGTTAGAGCTATATATATATATATATATATATATATATATATATATATATATATATATATATATATATATATATATATATATATATATATATATATATATATATGGTTGGACTATTCTGTTACCGGTAACAGAATATTATTTTGTTACCCCTCGGCCCTATAAGGGTGCGACGCGCAGGCCATAGCAGAAACTCCCCGACCCGACCCCAACCTAACCCGTCTCCTACCGCGGCAGCCGGAGCGAGGGAGCACGCGGCGCCGTGACACGCGACAACCACCCCAGTTCGGGCATAGTAAGTACCTCAGTACGAGTTAAAAACGGTGGTCCGTTCGGAATAAAAGGAATGGCAGAAATTCAAAATTGTAAAAGTTCAAGCAAAAAAAGAAACCCCATGAAAATCCTGCTTACTAAGTATCTCAGTACAAGTCGAAAAATGAGAGAAGTTCAGAACATCGTTGTCAAAAAAATGTTGACTTAAAAAAAACAAAAAAATATTATCTTTTTGAATAAAATATCATTCAGTTCGATGATACAAACCATGCAAGTACATGGGCGACGATACAGTAAACCGTTGAAAACTTACGAGCAAAAAACATTACACAAAAACAGAGCAAAGTCTAGTTAATGAAAACACACTTAGTACAAACCGATGCAAACATCAGTACAAGTACTCTTTTTTCATAACAATTCAAAATTACTCTGCAAAAAATAGCTCGGTACAAACACACACATATATCAGTATGAGTACTCTGTTTTTCACACGGGAAAACAGCAGGATCAGTCTTGCCGTATTCAAAATTACTCTTAATCGATTGCGAATTTGAGAAAATGTTCAACATGACTAAATTTTGCATTTTCGGTAGCTTTCCAATGATATATTATTTGCCCCATTTCAATAAAATTTTTAACAAAATCACGTTCAAAACCAACTTTAACCGTATTTGAATTCGTATTTAAACCATATCTATACGCAAAAGTTGTGCATTTTCCATAGCTTTCCAACGCCGTATCAATTGCGTCAATCCGACAAAACGTTTGCAAAAAACAGCGAAAATACGTTTCGCCTAGAATTTCACCATTTTTCAAATTACTATTAAATCATATAGAATTTGAAAAAATAGTAGATATATGGAAGATGCATATTTTCACAAGCTTTCCAAGTCCATCTCATTTGCTCAATTCCGACAAAACGTTTGAAAATTAAGTCCAAAATACGATTTGCGTTTTTGGTTTTGAAAAAAACGGTTTTTTCAAAACTGCTCTTAAACCATAATTTTTTTTGCAAAAACAAATTATAAACTTGTAATGTAGATGTCAAGAGCTTTCCATTGATATATTACACGCCCCGTTTCGACAAAAAAAATTGCAAAAAAAATGAACTAAAGAAGATGATTTCTAACAGAAACAGAAAGCATCAGTTCAAGCGCTCGAATTTCATGAGTTCACCCGCTTTCATTCATCAGTACATGTAGGGTAACAGAATAGCCCAGATGTGTGTGTGTGTGTGTGTGTGTGTGTATATATATATATATAGGGTCGCGCTATTCGTCACCCAGGATGAGTAATAGTTATTTTTCACCCCCTCTATTTTAACATCAACGCACCGTAATTTTACGTTCCTTCAATTTTTTTCTTATTTCAGACATAAAAAGAGAACATAAAAAATATATAGTCGCCGTAAAAAATATTTTATGTTACGTAAACTACAGATGTAAAAACATAGTGTAAAATGTACATAAAATGTAAAGTTTCTGGTCTTCTGACCTTTTTTATGCCAAATTTTACGCAGTGAATCAATATTACTGTAACAATTTGTATTTGAAACATAATTTATTTATGAAATGACCGTAATATTATGTCGGATGAAGAATAATTTATTCTGCACCCTGGATGATGAATAGTAACACTATATATATATATACATACATACACACACATATATATATATAGGACACCAGTTTGGGACACCTAGGTTCCCAAGCACCTTGCCTAGAAATCGTTGGATTACACTGAGATGTGCGCATGTGTAATTTGTATTAGCACTAATGGGTCAACCATGTTAGGAAAGAATTATTGCAAATTATTGCTTCATTGGACACTTAATGCCTAGATTAAACAAGATAGAGAAAAAACAACAATTAATGGTTCATTAAGACCATGCATGCTGCATGGTACGTGCCCAACTTTATTTCTTATACGTGTACTTCTTTCTTTTTTTACATAAATATAGGAAGTCATATACATAAATAGATACATACGTATATGATTGTCATGGGAACAGAAGGTATGGTTACCTTTTGTCTCCATGAAAAAATACACATGTACGTCTTCAAGCTTTTTCCAAAATGAATTTTTTTTTGGGTATGTGCGTAGTAATCATACTTCTCTTCATACCCCAGATGTGAGATTTGTACCCTGGGTATTCAGATACCTATGCATGCCATAATTCATGTAGTCGGGTATATATGTAGCCATATTTTACTGTATATATACGTTGACAGGATACCTACAATAATTTTCTACACTTTTTCATATAGCCAGGTATATACGTGTGCAGACACATTGGGTATACTGTTTTATTTAAATACGTTGGGTATATACTAGAAGATTTATGTGAGCATGTCATATAAAGTATGTGGATACACTAGGAGTTTTTTTTTATACAAAGGTATCTAGGAGTTCATTGGGTATATTTTACATAGCGGGGTATCTATGTAGCCATATTTTGTGCAGCCTGGAATATACGCACCCGCATACGTACATCGTCAGTAGGTACCGAATACAAGTATTAGATAGTTAGGAAATAAATTATTGGGTATATACATACCATGTATGTAAATAATTTCATTAGTAGGTATTCGATACCCATATTAGATAGTTAGGAAACAAAAATGAAATATAATAGTTCAAAAAAATGTTGAGTATATACGAGTTGGTATGTATTAGATATTTAGGAAAAAAATACGCACATTAGATAACCATAGTAGTTCAAATAAAATCAAACATTAATACGATTTATTATATGGCAAGTCTTGCATGCCTAATAATTAGGAAACAAAAATAAATCGTAACTATGGAAAGTCTTGCATGAAGAATGGGTGGGAAACTAATTAAATATATCATGGTTTCCAAAACAATCAAGGTGCCCAGGCATCTAGGTGCCCCATCTATTTTACCTATATATATATATATATATATATATATATATATATATATATATATATATATATTAGGTAAATTGTTTGGGGCACCTAGCATTAGTAGCTCGCATGTCAACCAATTTGCATTTATTGATTGGAAAAGAATTAAAACACACATTAATTGATAGAGAGAGAGACTAATAGAATAAAAAGGAAAGAAATATACATGCATGTACGCACAATGTGACTCCTCTTGTAGACCTTGTACGCACAGATGAATACACATATACATTAAAATTGTACCTTCATGAATTGTACACTGACTCCAAATAATAGAGACATACCCATGATATATATATACCTACTAATGAATTATGTACATACGCGGGCATGTATATATATCCAATGATTTATTCTAGGTCTTGCTAATAAAGAAAATTATATGCATAGTGGATATGTATATACCTACTAACTAAATTATGTACATACGCGGGTATGCATATATCTACTAATGAAATTATATACATACGCAGGTATGCATATACCTACTAATTTAATTATCTACATACGCAGGTATGCATAACCTACTAATGAAATTATATACATACACAGGTATGCATATACCTACTAATTAAATTATATACATACGCGGACATGCATATACCTACTAACGAAATTATGTACATACATAGGTATGCATATACCTACTAACAAAATTACATGTATGGGTATATGTGTATCCAATTATGTTGTGAGTATATGTATACCCAATTATGTTGTTGGTATATGTATACCTAACTGAAATTACGTAACATACATGTGTATGTACATACAAAGTGATTTAGCCTACGAATAAATAAGTGATATATAAGGAGGTAATAAATATTGATTTTTAATCAATACCATTATTTAATTTCCTTCCTTTTCTATGACGTGACATGCATGCATGGAATGATTAAAGAATTAAAGCCTCCAAAATTAAGTCATTTTCACTAGTTTCCAAATCAGTCGCTAAACACGATCCAACGACAGATAGGCAAGGTGCCTGGGCACCTAGGTGTCCCAAACTGCCGTCCTATATATATATATATGGGCAATATGAGAATATCGAATTGTGTGTGGCATAATTTGAGTTGCCTACATTGTGTATTTGATGAATTGTGTGTGGCATAATTTGAGTTGCCTACATTGTGTATTTGATGAAATAATGTGGGTGACATGAGTTGCCTATGTTTTGCCGAAATGTCGATTCAACTCCGTTTTGGCAAATTTTGGGCAAACTCAATATGTCCTATGTTTAGGGAAGGTCATGCCGAATTTTGTATGAATTTGATCCATGCATGCATATATACGTGGTTATAATATTTGCTCCGCGCGCAGGTGATCATGAAGGTCAATGGAAGGATGGTGGAAAGATACTGGCAATCCACTTTGGATGACATGTATGAAAACATACTGAAGGATGTTTTATGTCCGTGTCGAAAATGCAAAGGAATAGTCAGGCTCGACCCCTTTGAGGGTGGTACATTCAAGGCGCACCTGCTCATTCATGGTTTCATGCATGGCCATACTCGGTGTATAAGTGAAGTGATGATGATCATGATG
Organism: Aegilops umbellulata; assembly: GCA_032464435.1. Lineage (NCBI taxonomy): Eukaryota > Viridiplantae > Streptophyta > Magnoliopsida > Poales > Poaceae > Aegilops > Aegilops umbellulata. The sequence goes on from CP136060.1 coordinate 298,532,224, forward strand.
ATGAAGAGGAGGATGTCGACAGGGTAGGAAATAACGACATGGGGCCACCAGACAAAGAGATGACCGATTATGTGCCCGAAGAGGAAGACAGCCTCAGAAATGTCGATGGCGAAGAGGCAGTTCAAGGCAGAGAAGACGCGGACACACCACCATCTTCGTCGCTACTAAGTTCAGCTATGCGGGACCCGCATGTTCGAGATCTGCTTTGCAAGAAGAGGACTAGCGACAGAGCTGCTTCTAGAGAGGAGGCCAAACTGGCGTACCTGGAGGTATACTCGATGACTCCTTTGTATGATGGTTGCAATCCCGAGGTGACCCGCTTGAGTTTCACACTAGAACTTCTAAAGACGAAGGCAAAAAAACAAATGGATAGATGCAAGCCTGGATGAGATTCTGAAGTATCTAAAGAAGGTTCTTCCCGCGGGAAGCCTGTGTCCTACTAGTGTCGAGGAGGAAAAGAAAATCGTGTGCCCTCTTGATCTGCCACACATTAGATATCACACATGCATCAATGATTGCATCATATATCGGAACAAGCACACGGAAAAAACCATCTGTCCAAAGTGCAATGCTTCACGATATAAAAAGGCCGGAAAAAAGCTCCACAAAAAGTTGTATGGTACTTTCCGATCACTCCGCGTCTATAGCGGTATTTCACAGATCCTAAGGAAGCAAAGCTTATGCGCTGGCACGCGGAGAGGGTGAAGCCAGATGACGGAGATGAGCCAAAGCTGAGACACCTCGCAGATGCTAGCCAGTGGAGAGCATTAAATGTTGAATTTGATTTTTTCGCAAATGATCCAAGGAACATCATGCTTGGCGCTAGTAGTGATGGCATGAATCCATTTGGCAACCAGAACACCAATCATAGCACATGGACCGTGTTTGTATGGATGTACAACCTCCCCCCTGGTTGTGCATGAAGGAAAAATACATACACATGGCTATGCTTATTCAAGGGCCGAGACAACCGGGAAATGATATAAATCTGTATCTCGGGTTACTGAAAGAGGAGCTACATACCTTATGGACAACGCTGGCCAAGACATGGGATGCAAGCAAAGGAGAGTATTTATACATGAGAGCCGCGCTGATCATGAAAGTGCAGGACTATCTCAGTTACGGCTATCTCTTCGGCCAGGTGTGCCACGGATATTGGGGATGCACGAGGTGCATGGATGATACAACTTCTCTGTAGCTATCAAAAGATGGCGCGTCTTCGAAAATCGTGTACATGGGGTATCGAAGATGGCTCGAGAAGGTTGACCCGTGGAGAAAGTGTGGAGATCTATTCAATGGTAAGGCTGAGCATTGAGGTCCTCCACATAAGCGTAGCGGTGCAGAAATATATGAGTTATTGAAGAACTGGGAAGAGTGCCCCTCGCCGGGAAAGATGAAGAAAAAGGCGCCGGAGCCCCTGCTGAAGGTATGGAAGACGAGATCTGTTTTCTGGGACTTGGAATACTGGCCCATACTTGACACGCCTCATAGCCTTGATCAAATGCATATCACAAAAAATATCCTTGAGAGTTTGCTTGGAACATTGATGAACATGCCGGAGAGGACCAAGGATGGGCCGAAGGCAAGAAAAGACTTGGAATTTTTGAATATAAGGAAAGATCTCCAAATGCCCGATAAAAGGTTGTCAGAGGAGACCGAGACGGAGACGGAAGATAGGGGCAAAAAAGTAAACAAGAAGGAAGAACAATATTGCCCCCCCCTCTTGCTTCACCTTAGATCTGAAGGAGGTTGATCAATTGTTCAAGTGCCTTGCTGGAATCAAAGTTAGTTCCGAATACTGTGGGAAGATAAGCAGATATCTGGACACTAAGAAAAAAAGGTTCAGTGGGATGAAGTCTCACGACTGTCATGTGATGATGACACGGTTACTATCGGTTGCACTTAGAGGGATTATGGACACACATGTGCGTGAGACGCTTACTGACCTATGCCACTTTTTTGATGCTATCTCTCGAAAGTCGATCAGTGTGAAGCAACTCCATAGGCTACATGAAGAGATCATTGTCATACTGAATGAGATAGAGATGTACTTCCCGCCCGCGTTCTTTGATGTCATGGTGCATCTATGTGTCCACACCGTGGACGACATCATCGACCTAGGGCCGACATTCCTGCACGGCATGATGTCGTTTGATAGGATGAATGGGGTCATCAAAGGATTCGTTCGTAACATGTCCCGTCCAGATGGAAGCATAGCCCAGGGATATCTGACCAAAGAGTGCATCTCTTTCTGTGAGAGTTATCTAGTAGGCACCGGAGACCCTGTTGTTGGTTTGCCCGTCAACAAGCACTGTGGAAGGCTCGAAGGCGAAGGTCACACCAATGGTCATAGGGATGTGAATGTGTAGCTCGGGCCGACAAAACGACCTTGACAGGGCAAACTTAGTAGTGCTACAACACCTAGATGTGCTAGAAGATTTTGTGACACTGAACAAAGAGGCCATCGCAAAGAAGTACCATGACCGTGGGGTGCGCAGGACGGACACTGAAGTTATTAGAGAGCACAACTCCACTTTCTTGCGTTGGTTCAAAGAGCGAGTTCTGGCTAATCCCCCGGAAGAGGACTGTCCAAACGGAACGCTCATATACGCCTTAGCACATGGCCCCTCGACCAACCTCGTGACTTATCAAGCATACGATATCAACGGATACATGTTCTACACGGAGGAGAAAGATATAAACAGTGATGGCCAAAACTCAGGGGTGATGATGGAAGCCATGACCGGGAATGTAATTGAAAGATATTACGGAAGGGTCGAAGAGATATTGGAGCTTAACTACTCTGGATTGCATAGCGCGACGATGTTCCATGTCAGATGGGCTAAGAATGTACAGAGAGAAAACCGACATTTCACTACCATGTGTATACCCGACTCCGATAGCGGTACCGTCAACGCCATCGCCAAAAATGAGCCATGGTTACACGCTAAACATGTGACACAATGTTTCTTCATAACCGATCCGATCAATCCCAGCTGTGTTGTCGTGAGGAGAAGAAAAAGGAGCATCGCCGGAATGGATGGAGTCGCCAACGAGGAATACTACGACCAGTACGTTGATCCGATGAGGGAAGATGATGCTGATGACGATGAAACATACGTCAAAAGAAGAATGAAGACTACATTACCTATGAAAGATCATAATCCCTGGAGAAGGAAAAGTCACGACCATGGGCTCAATTATTCGACAACGAACAAAAGAAGGAAGAAGATCAGTCTGAAGCGTCGTCGTCGCCCAAGCAGACAAACTAATCCACAAATTTTGTGTGTGTCTATTTTGTATACCGCCATTAACGGTCAAATGATGTAATATATATTATACTAATTATTATATGGAGGGTAACAGTGGTATTGCCCCAATGACAGACCAAATTAAAGGAAGGAAAGTGCAAAAGAAAGATAAGAAAAAGAAAAGTGCAAATGAAAGAAAAAGAAAAACAAAAAGAAAAAGAAAGGAAGTTTTGCAAAATGAGATGAAAGAAAAAGAAAAAGGAACTAATAAGTTGTGGAAAATGAAATGAAGAAAAATAAAAATAAAAAGGAAGGAAGTTTGTGGAATATGAAAAATCAAAATAAAAATAAAAAGAGAAATAAAAATGAAGGAAGTTTGTGGAATATGAAAAATAAAAAGAATAAGAATAATATAAATAAAAAGAGAAATAAAAATAAAATAAAAAGGAAGGAAGTTTGTGGAATATGAAAATGAAAAAGAAAAAGGTAGCAGTAGCGCGTTTTGATGCCCCGCGCTATAGCTAACTTGGCCATAGCGCGTTTTGCTGCCCCGCGCTATAGCTAACTTAGCTATAGCGCGTTTTGCTACCCCTCGCTATAGCTAAGTTGCCTACACAGCCACACATCTCTTTCCTCTCTCCCACTCATGCTCGATCTAATCCCCTTTCTGCCCCGCGCCACCGCCGACGCCGCACCCGCGCGCCCTCGCCGCCGTCGACGCGTGCCGCACCCGACCCCTTCCCCTGTGCCACCGGCCGCCCGTCACCCCCTCCCCCTATGGCGCCCCCGGCCCCTACCCCCGTTTCGCAGCTCCCCCGTGTAGTCCCCACCACCTGCACCATCCTCTCCGTCGGCAGGTCTCTCTCTCTCCCTCTCTCTCTCTCTGACCAAATTTGGTCTCTACAGATTGATAGTGCTTAGCAAGGAGGAGAAGGACAACCTCAACCCCCTCAGCCCCGGTGACCCGACCACGACGCCGACGTCCTCAACCCCGACACCACGCCTCATCCCCGGCAACCCTGACCTTGACGCGTGGTGAGCCATCCCCTTCCTCTCCTCCATCTCTATGCAAACTGCTCACTCATGCATACATGCTCTGTTTCTTTCTTTTGCTTGCAAAAAACAGTGCTCATTGTTGATTACTAAGGCAGTAGATGCCACTCTAGCTAACTAGCATCATTGCAAAAAACAATGCTCAAAAAATAAAAATAAAATGCTCATGGGTTCAGCAATCAGACTATAATTATGACCAGAACAGAGGAACAAATGTCATGGTTAGTGTAATGTAAAAAATATTCATAAAATGGAGCTACCCACTTGAAGTTACTGTAGTTACTCACTTGAAGTTACTGTCGTTACTCACTTGGAGTAAAAATTTAGAAAAGAATTTGCTGAGTATTTTTACTGTTCGCGGTAAACAAAAATTATCTTGGAAAGTGTCCACAAAATTTCAGTCAAAGAGGCATGTCCTTTTCAAAAACATCAAGAATCCAAAATCTAGGAGACAGATTTTTTGTAGAACATTCTAAATTTTTACATAGTCTGAACATGCCACAATATTTCTAGAATCAACTTGAAGCTTCTTGCATCTTAATTTTGCATTGAATTTATTTGTCATACTTAGCCTCATTTATAAATCAGAAACTGAAACTTGGAACTGAAAATATGCGGTGATCAATTTCTGTTTTCTCTGCCACTAAAGATTAGTGGAAACTGAAGATTGATTTTTGTATTAAGCCACAAGTAGTTGTTGTATAGGCAGCAAGTAGTTGGCAGAAAGTATTGTTAGTGAAAATATGCGGTGATCAATTTTGCATTTCTGTTTTTGTATTAGCCACAAGTAGTTGTTTTATTGGAAGCAATGCTTCATTCATTGATATTTTTTTATTATATGCTATGGGCAGTAGCTTCACTTTTGCAGCACTGTAGAAAATGAAAATTAGCCAGTGGAGCTTCACTTTGGGCAGTTTGCTTCACTTTTGAAGTTAAAAAAGAAGATTTTTAACTTTGGGCAGTAAGCTTCACTTTGGGCAGTAAGCTTCATTTTGGGCCGCATCTCCGTCATTTTTAGTGAAATGCTACTTCATCACATAGTGCTTACTGTCATTTGCAGGGAAACCAATTGTGAGTGACCTATGTTTTGCCGGAAATCTTGATTCATTTCCATTCCGGCAAATTTCAGGCGCTCTATATGTGCACTTTCTAGCAAAGGTCATGCCGAAATTTTTCGTGAATTTCGGCATGACTTGTGCTAGAAAGTTGGACATATCGAGTGCTCGAGATTTGTCACGACGGTAATAAAATGACATTTCCGGCAAAACAAAGGTCACCTTTTTTGTCATTATTCACTTTATTATATAAAACTCGATAATTAAACGACTACGACATTGAACCCTAGGAAACATGACCGACACCGATGAGGTCGGAGGTTCTCAGTCCCAATTAGGTCGACCACACGCCTACCTCGACTTTCTGGCGGATCAGGAGAGACAACAAGCTGGGTGTCAGGACCCCCATGTCAGGACGGAGGCTGACGGTGGTGGCGCCGGTGCCGACACTGATGCCACCAACGACATCGGCACTGGGACTGTCGCTGATGATGTTGCTAACTACAACACGGAAGGTGGGACCTCCCAAGCCAGTGATGGAAAGAAGGAAAAGAGGACACAACGCCCAAATGAGCTCGGAACCGGAAGACTCGTGGTCACGGCGGTGCACCCTGGCGAATTCGAGCCAATAGAGACGCGGGAAGTAGCAGCATGTTACGGGAACCAACTAGCATGCATCCTACGGGATACCTCTAACATTAACACCACAAAAATACGGAAGAATGAACATATGAAAAAGCTGCTCCTAACTAGGTTGCACCCAAGATGCATGTTCCCCGGTCGGAATGATGATGTCGACCCATGGGATGATGATGCCATGAAAAAATCAACAACAAAGCCCTAGGGAAGTTCAGCAACGCATTGAGCGCTTGGAAAACTAGGGTGAAAAGGGCGATTCAAGTAGACCATGAAACCTACGCCGAGATTGTTGCAGACAATCCAAAAATTAGGATAGAGGACTTTGAAAAGTTCAAGGAGACTTGCAATGAAGAAGCTGCCAAGGCCAGGTCGGAGAGAGGCAAGCAGCTGCAGACAAAGAACATGGGGAACCACCGCCTTGGAAGTCGTGGTTACATGGGAAAGAGGCCCGTGTGGGCAAAGGAGGACACAGAATGTGAACATCAGGGGATCCCAGACCGATTGGCTGAGTTCACCGACTAGCAGGAGCACGACTTCATCAGGGCCCGATTCTCGTGGGATCCAAAAAAAGATTTTTTTACGACGGGCCGATTAGGAAATTCATGAGATTACTCGTAATTATCCTTTTGCCACCTTACATATCGCTTCAGATCAATGAAGTCTACTACATTCTAATCACATTCGTAAACGATTCACAGTCCATTTTGTAGAGAGAGCAACACAAGCTTGCGGCCGAAAGTGACTCATCGACTTAGTCGACTCAGTCGTCAGCGAAGTACAAGTGGGACACTCCTTTCAACCGGGCCATGAACATAATGATGGGACACCCACCCGGCCAGCGGCCGCAATATGGACGTGTGCACAGCGCCGGGGATGACGCCACGTGGAAGTACTATTATAACGAGGACCCCAAAGCCAAAAGACAAAGAAAGAAGTTCAGTCAAGTGACTATCGACGAGAAGGTGGCGCGGGGAATGGAGAAAGCAAAAGATGAGACCAAAGTTGAGATAATCTCTACCTGTAGAGATGATATGGTGGCTGCCTTTACAAGCTTGATTCCAACTGTGGTCACATGGGCGCAACAAAATCCAAACGTGCCACCAAGTGATTTTCCCATGCCCAGCTTCACCGGGAGCAACTCAATGAACACAGCACTCATACTCGTACCTAGTATGGCAACCACACCCACACCTCCTCCAGCACCTGCTCCTGCACCCAGCTGTCACAGCAGCCCTAGCTCCGTCTCTGGCTTGAATGTCGGGCCGCCGACATTGGCTGAGCTCGAAGCCCTCGCGGTAAATACGTGTCACACCTTCATCAACTCACCTAATTAATTAATCTTCAGTTGCCATTCTTTTTGAATCTCTGACGCCGCACGTATATGTCTTTGTAGGCCGACTCCACTCCGTGCACCCTCCTTTACCACATGAAGGGCGGGTTGGTGGATGTGGGGAAGGGTACTATAGTGAAGCCCCAAGGATCGATTGTTCCCCCGCCGGCAGATGCCTGATAATGCCTTAAGGGTCTTTGTGGCGAGTGTGAAAGCGGGCTATGAGGGTTTCCCTCGTCCGATACAAACCGATGGAGAGGATGACGAGACCCCCACGCAGCTTGGCCAATGCAAAAATTGGCCGATTCTGTGGCCCAAAAATCTTCTACGTGTCGAGGTGGCCGGGAGCACACCGACGGGACCTCAAGAAGGTATGACCACAACCCCACCTACACAAGTACAACCATTGTCTGTGCTGATTGCTGAGATCGAGAGACATGAGGAAGGAGGGCCAACCGTTCCGGCAGATGATGCCATCTGCCCCATGGATATGGATCATGACATGGAGGAGGCCGATGACCCTCTCCAGTATTTCAATACCAGCTATGACAACGAAGTAACAATGAGTCAACCATATGAATATGAGATGCATGTACCAGAGCCAGAACGTCCTTGGGAGTGCAAGAAGTCTTTGTTCATGCAATCCTCGCAAGAAACGCCTCCAGATGCCGGTTCCACCCAAGCTCAACTAATTAACCAGAGTCGTCCAATGCTGAGCTCGGAAACACTAGGGTTGGTGCTTAGGGAGGGTTTGACAGACCCACCAGCACCTCAGCCCACCAAGAAGAAGCAGAGAAAGAGACCAACAGCGAGAAAATCCAATAAAGCTGGCAATGTTGGTTCTCGCAGCCAGCTGCCTTCAACCAAGGTTGGCAGTGTACCAATGAAACATGCGCCATTAATCCATGTCGCGGGAGCGCCAATGGTACCGGCGAATGCACTAGCTGGCATAAACGGGGATCTCAGGAGACTCCATGACCACGTGCTTTGGACAGAGAGAAGCCTCCTCGCCTCGAATGATCCAGGATACCCACTTTATACGGTTCATGTGCCGAGCAGTTACAAGATGTACATCCACACATGCCCCACGGACCTCTTCTTCCCGAGCTTTGATTACATCTTCCAGATGTTTCAAATGAGGACACTCGATTTTACGTTCATCCGCCTGTATGCGCTGCACAAGAACTACATCGTCAGGAGAGAGCAAGTCACCGGTCTTGCGGTCGCGGACCCATTCTACATGCATGAGGGCTTCTTGTCAATCAACGACGCCAACCGTCAATATGCGAGTCAGTACATCGAAGAATTCTTGGTTAAAAATAAGGACAAAGAAACGATTCTCCTACCTTAACATCCCAGGTAAGTCATCCGCGAATAGCACTATAACACATACATCCTTGTGTGCATTTCAATAATTACTTTGCACGCATGGAGGCTAACTTGATTGTATATTTCGCACAGCGGGGGGTGTCGTGTCATTCTCATCGTTCTTTACCCACGTTACTCCCGCGCTCTATATTTGGACCCGTCGAAGAACATACAGAAAAACGATTACACACACATAAAGTATGTTCTGGACAGAGCTATGCTAGGCTTCAGCATGCGGGTGGCTATATCCAATGCAGAAAAATAAGTAAGGCCGGGATCTGTTTCGGCCACAAGACTGACTTATGTTGCATTCTGTAACCGGAAAGAAGTGAGAACGGTGGATTCTATGCCATCCGTCTAATGATGGAGTACAGAAGGGATGTGCAATCACTTTGCATGAAATATCCAGAGATGGGCCGAAGCCTTTGGAGCCGTGCCAGATAATCGACTTCGAAATGGTTTCTACTCGATCCAGCATGAAATTGCGTCCATCATCATGAAAGATGTCCTTGAAGAGAATGGTATGTTCTACGGTGGCCCAATATCGCGAGCTGACGTCCGAACCCGCACTACCCTACAGCTTCAGGACATGACGTGTTTCACTAAGCTTGGGTCCATCCTCCTGGATATGGACAGATGGGAAGAGTGCACTGCTTAGAAACAATGTGTCTGTTTAGTTACTTGTTACTTTCTGTATGACGAAACTTCGAATGTCTCAGTACGAAGAAACTATTAGATGTATGGTGTCGCGCTCTAGTTAATTACTTTCGGTACGATGAAATTTGTTAACTATGTTTAATATATATGTTGCTTCTATTTCATAATTGTTTCATTGAATTCGCTTCATGATATATATATATATATGTGTGTGTGTGTGTGTGTGTGTGTGTGTGTGTGTGTGTGTGTGTGTGTGTGCATCTCCGACAGGTATATAGATCAACGATGGCGAGGAAGTGGTATGCAGTGTATGTAGGGCATGTTCAGGGTGTGTATGATGAGTGGCCAAAGTGTTAGGCCCAAGTATCTGGCTTCTCCGGCGGAATCCAGAAAGGGTTCGATAGCAGGGCGGAAGCCGAAGCTAGTTACTATAGATTCATAGCACAACATGGGATTCAGAACCAGCGCCGCTGCAAAAACTACTACATAATACCGCTTTTGATCATCGTGATCGCTCTTATCTCGTATGTCATAGTTTAGGTAGATGATGAAACATGTGTCTACTATGACAATGTAAGAGACATGTGATCATTAACTTGTATCGCTATTTCGAGATGATGATGAGATCGACATCATTTGTGTTCGATAATGATGATATGATGAGACTATGTTGTACCACTTCGATGATGATGATGAGATATTCCTTTTCATATAGTTTCAGTGTATGTGTATGTTGTAATTGTATAAAACCTGTAAAAATACGAATACAACAAAATAAAAAAAAGAAAATACTAGCAGTGGCGTGGGGTTTTGGAGTAGTAGCAGCGCTGCCTTACCAGTAGCGTTGGTTGTAGGGCCATGCTACTAGTATGAGCAGTAGCGATGGACAGAGGCGCGCTGCTACTAGACATAGATAGCAGTAGCGCTGCTTAAAACAAGCGTTACTGCTACAAAATAGCTGTAGCGTCATAGCAGTAGCGCGCCTGCCCGCGCTACTAACAGCCAAAAAAACAAGCGCTACTAGTGATGAGGACATCAACACCATTGTTACACCCACATCCCCTGCTGCAATACATACTGGACCAATTACTAGAGTTCGCGCACGCCAATTAAATTATCAGGTACTTTCGTTTCTTGGTAATGATTCTAATGTTCATGAGAATATAATGCTGCCTAAATTGGATACATTTGTTTTCCTTACAAATGAAGGGCCTGGCATGGATAAGAGGGATGAACACTGGAGCAAGGCCAAGCATGGAGATGATGGCATTCGCAAGGGGAACAAGAACGGAGTTATAAGTGATGATTTCAGGACTTTGAAGCCACCATAATGAGTGCATGAAGCCTTGGACGAAATATACAAGATGCCACTTCATAAATTTTGTCCAGAGGCTATTATAGGTGTTGCGTCACCTTATTATTGGGCCAGACCCATGTAATTTCAAAATACTTGAGTACAATGCTGTTTTTAGAGTCCGTATGTGTGGGGAAGCAAGAGATAGGGTTGGTTTCGGACCCCTCCCCCAGGGGCCACGAAATTCCCCTCCTCTTCCTCCATATATACAGCCCTTAGGGCCCCATTTAGACTTTGGGTTTTGTTTAGATTAAAATTTTGCCATAGCTGCAACTTCGCGTACTTCGTTTGTGTTCAACAACCAGACAAAGGCATCACAGAACCCCACCTTGATCAATAAAGCTTTCCTCTTATATTCGCAATATCCATATTGCAATCTTAGTTTCTTGCTTGTTCTTCGTTTGCCTACAGGAAACATGCCTTCATGGTCAGGTTGATCATGCTCCGACGTGGTCAATAAACTCTCGGAGTTGGTTTAGCGATTTCTAAGGCGCGACGTCCTCGCACGTTCGTAGTCGGATCGTCAAAGTCGACTTCCTCCAAAACGATAGCCACCATCTCATCGAAAGACGGGACACCTTTGCCTCTATCAACTAGTAAGGGTTTTCCTAGTAGTGGTGTCCGTGACGCGCATCTTTAGCCATCTCTACCTCCAGGACCCAAGCTTCGATCTCGGCGTGCTGGTCCACTCAGTAGCTCTTGAGTCCCGTGTCGCTGCTGCGGACATCGTGAAGGATCACGTAGATGCCCTGCTTAAGAAGTTCCTCTTCGTCCTCGACCCTGAGGCTCCAGCAACGGAGGTTGGCATGGCGGTGATGATGGCGGCGGCGACGTTGACGACGGACTTCCAGCGGCCAGGGCGAGCGGTGGCGATGGCCAAGGCGATGGTGGTGCTTCCTCCTGACTTCCTTCCTGCAATCATTTATCGTGCATGTTCTTCGTAGTTTAGATTGAGTCTGTTCTTCATACCTACAGTCCACGAAAAAGCCAAAAAGAAATTAGGGTTAGTTCATCATATCCGAACCAGTCTGAGCCTTTGCATAGTCTTTTCAGTATTTTACTTTGTTGAATTTGCGGTTGCATCGTCGTGTCTAGTTGCTGGTATTAGAGTCTAGTCTTTTAGAGTTTCGAGTTCTGGTCATAGGTTGTCACGCCGCCGCCGCACCATCATCATCGCCCCTGCCATCTACCACCACTGCTTATCCGCCGCTGATCCATCTCCATATACCCTCACCAATATGTATCCATATACCACCACCAATCCGTATCCATATACCACCACCAATCTGTATCCATATACACCACTGCTGCCCTATACCACCACCATATATCCACCACCAATCCGAGTTCCTTTCATATTAGGTTTGTTTTTTAGATATGTCTAATTTCCGATTCGTGTTTCCTTGCCTTAGTAGGTTTCGAAAAAAAGTTTGGAGACCCCCGGGCAGTTTTTAGGCCCAAATTTTGGCAGCCGAAAATATTTTTTCCCTATCCTATTTTTAGGCTTTTCTGAGTCTTTTGAGCCGCGTGCCATCATAGTGATTTTTTGTCGCACTTTTTCGTCGTCGCTGCCCTGATTTCCGAAAAGAAAAGTCAAAAAAAATTGTGCCCATCCAGTATGTTTGACCTAGGAAGAGTTTTGAGACACTCGCCATTATAGTGATTTTCGCAAAAAAAGAGGAGCGCAAAAAAAGGAGCACAAAAAATAGAGCGAAAAAAATTCTAGAGTGTGCTTTTCCCTTGTTTACGTGCAGCGCCGTGATTTTGTTAGTGTTCTAGGCTCGCGTCTCTAGTAGGGTCTAGCCTAGGACCAGCACAGTACCGTCGTTGAGTGTTTATTCAACTTTGCATATCTGAATTGATTATTGCGGACCCTTTTTGCTACCATATTATAAGCCTTCCCAGCTCCACATACATCTACGTCGTGCATTTGACTCTCCCTGGTAATCTATGACGCCCTGATTCAATCGTACACTAATCATGCACACAAACGTGTACGATCAAGATCAGGGACTCACGGGAAGGTATCACAACACAACTCTAAAAACATAAATAAGTCATACAAGCATCATAATACAAGCCAGGGGCCTCGAGGGCTCGAATACAAGTGCTCGGTCATAGACGAGTCAGCGAAGCAACAATATCTGAGTACAAGCATAAGTTAAACAAGTATGCCTTAAGAAGGCTAGCACAAACTGGGATACAGATCGAAAGAGGCGCAGGCCTCTTGCCTGGGATCATAAACTACTCCTGGTCGGTGGCGGCGGCCTGCACGTAGTAGTAGGCACCCTTGGTGTAGTAGGAGTCGTCGAAGGTGGCGTCTGACTTCTGGGCTCCAACATCTGGTTGCGGCAACCGAGAAGAATGGAAAGGGGGAAAAGAGGGAGAAAAGAAACTGTCAGTGCTCATCCAAAGTACTCACAAGCAAGGATCTACACTACATATGCATGGGTATATGTGTAAAGGGGCCATATCGGTGGACTGAACTGCAGAATGCCAGAATAAGAGGGGGATAGATAATCCTATCGAAGACTACGCTTCTGGCAGCCTCCATCTTGCAGCATGTAGAAGAGAGTAGATGGTAAGTTCACCAAGTATCATCGTATAGCATACTCCTACCCGGCGATCCTCTCCTCGTTGCCCTGTTAGAGAGCGGTCACCGGGTTATATCTGGCACTTGGAAGGGTGTGTTTTATTAAGTATCCGGTTCTAGTTGTCATATGGTCAAAGTACAACTCCGGGTCACCTGTTACCGTGGACACGGCTATTCGAATAGATCAACTTCCCTGCAGGGATGCACCACATTACCCGACACGCTCGATCCCTCTGGCCGGGCACACTTTCCTGGGTCATGTCCGGCCTCAGGAGATCAACATGTCGCAGCCCCACCTAGGCTCAACAGAGAGGTCAGCACGCCGGTCTAAATCCTATGCACGCAGGAGTCTGTGCCCATCGCCCATTGCACACCTGCACGTTGCGTACGCGGCCGGAAGCAGACCTAGCCCCCTTAATACAAGCGCGGGCTTACGGTCCAATGCGGCGCGCGCCGCTCAGTCGCTGACGTCAAAAAGAGCTTCGGCTGATACCACGACGCCGATTGCCCATATCTTGTCCCACGTGGCGGTTAGTGCATATAAGGTCAACGACCCAACTCACATCAAACACCAAGATCTCGATAAGCGTGTTATTATGAAATAACCGCGGACGCCGGCCAGGGCCAGGCCCACCTCTCTCCTAGGTGGTCTCAACCTGCCCTGTCGCTCCACCACAAAGATCCACACAGAGGGCCGTCGGGAAAGTATGTCCTTTCAGCCCCCAATCCGTGAATCACTCGCGGGTACTCCACGAGCCGACCCGACTTTAGTCACCACATGTATCATGTATAAAGTATATAGTATATACCCGCGATCACCTCCCGAGTGATCACGACCCGATAGTATAGCATAGCAGACGGACAAGAATGTAGGGCCACTGATGGAATACTAGCATCCTATACTAAGCATTTAGGATTGCAGGTAAGGGTAACAACTATAGCAACAATGACAGGCTATGCAGTAGAATAGGATTAACCGAAAGCAGTAACATGCTACACTACTCTAATGCAAGCAGTAGAGAGAAGGAATAGGCGATATCTGGTGATCAAAGGGGGGCTTGCCTGGAAGCTCAGCCGAGAAGGAGGGGTCGTCAACACCGTAGTCGGTCGGGGTACCGGCAGCGGCGTCAGTCTCCTAGTCTAACGGAGAGAAGAGGGGGAAGAAACAATGAATACAATGCAAACCGATGCATATCAATGCATGACATGACAATTAATGGTGCTAGGTGCGCCCTAACGCAGTAGGTGGTGATACCGGTGGAGGGGAAAAACAACCGAGAAAATATCCCCGGTGTTTCGCGTTTTCGGACAGATGAACCGGAGGGGGAAAGTTGCGTGTTTGCTATGCTAGGGATGTGTGGCGGACGAACGAGCTGCGTATCCGGATTCGTCTCGTCGTTCTGAGCAACTTTCATGTATAAAACTTTTTCATCCGAGCTACGGATATTTTTCCATGATTTTTCAAAAATTTAAACAATATTCTCAAAATCCCTGAAATTTTGCCAAGTCTGAGAATTCGACAGTTTCAAACATCACTTAGCTGTTTACCGGAGGCTATAGCTATGGTTCTACTCATCCTATGGAGTAGTGACTTATATCAATCTTGATCAATTCTCGTTGATCTAGATGACAGTAACAAGTGCGGCTATGCTAGCACCCATTTGCTTGATCAAAACTTTGTTGGAAAAGTGCTACTGCAGCATTTCAGTTTCTGTTTTTCTATTAACAAAACATAGCAATTTGTGATTTTCATAGGATTTAATCCATGCATCTAACGGATTTGGTCCAATGGAAACATTTGAGCCTCATCAAGTGTACTACCCACTCATATTATTTTTACTTCTGTTAAAAGTCGTTAGTCGCTGTTTTAGGGCTGTCCAGAGGGTCAGTTAGTGTATAATTAGAAAAGCTAGCTACATCTACAGTAGCTAGCAGTAGTACAGTATAGAGGAGGAGCAAGCGGGCGGGGGCACTGCAGTAGGGGAGGCAAGGCTGTGCGTGTAGCGACGGCAAGGTGAAGCGGGCGGCGCAGGTGACAGGGGGCACGGGCGCCCAGCGACGGGAGCGGCTGTGGGCACGAACATTGCAGGCAGGCGCGCACGGACGGACGTAGGGCACGACGCGGGCGGCAGAGGCAGCTGTAGTTGCTGCCGGTGTCCTCGCACTCTCTTGCCGCTAACTGAAGAACTGTGAGAGAGTATTTTGTGTTCCGTGCTACTAACTGCAGCGCCATGTCGTTACAGCAAGAGATTCTTCCTAGTCTACCAGTCACGTTTGAGCTAATGGCCACACTATCCCATGGGAGCGAACACCGCGACACTAGCTACTACATGCACAAAACAGAGACTATGAGCATGTACGAGAACACGCTCCTGGTGGTGCATGCTTATACTGACGAAACTGAATAAATCGACACCTCGCTTAACTGAAAAAGGAAGCAGCAGGATTCAGTGTCAAACAACAGCGGCAGGAGCAATAGAGGCCACGGCAGCGACGGTTACAGGCGCGTGTAGCAGTAGACGCAGCCGCAGCAGGGGCTGCCGCACGGGGGGCTGTAGGTGTGCGGCGAGGCTGTGTGCGGGATGCAGGGGAGCACATGGGTCGAGGGCGGCCATGGCGTGAGCGGACGGGCGCCGGTGGACGAGCAGCCGCGAGGGCACGTTGGCAGCAGCAGGCACGGGGCTACGCAGCATGCGCAGACAGGCGCGGTCGGGGCAGCCAAGGGGTCGCGGCGAGCAAGGCTAGTCGCGCGCGCGGAGCAGAGCTCCGGGCGTGGCAATGGGAGGACGCGAGCGGTGCTACGGTGATGGAAACGAGGGGGTAAGGAAGCGGAGGCTCACCGCGAGCCTGTAGTTGTGCTAGCGTGGGCTCGGGGAGGCCTGGTGGCGACGGTGGGGTGGCGATGTGCGTGGCGGAGAAGACCGGCAATGTCGAGTTTGGCGGCGCCCCGGCTTGAAGTTGAGGGCAGGGACGACGTGGAGGAGTCCGGCGGAGCTCCTGTGCGTGTAGGGATGGCGAGAAGAGGTGGTTGACCGAGCAATGGCGATGAGGTGGCCTCGAGGGCGATGAGCAGAATGCAGAGGGGCGAGGGCGCCCAGATCCAATGGGTGGGCATGAGGGGAGAGAGCTAGGGTTTCTCCTGAGGTATAGGAGTGGGGCTTGTAACAGGCTCGATCTACTACTGGATTGGGTATCGGATCTGAGAGGAGAGGGAGAGGGAGTAGATAGGGTTTGGAGGAAGGGGAAAGGTAAGACCCGAGGAAGGGCAGCTTCTCTCGGTCGATCCAGTTCTGTATTCTTCGATAATCCTCACTCTGGTAGCCCAGCTACTTAACCACCCACGCCGGCACGCAGGCCAGGCTGGCCCAGTGGCCCAATTACACACACACGCTACTCAAGCCCAATGGATAAACGCCAATTGGCTTCGTTCCTTAACTGCCCCTTGGTCCAGTCCTCTCTCCTTGGTCTTCTGCCAGTGGGGTCGCCCCTACAGGCGTGACATTCTCCCCCCTTGGGTCGCGGCTTGTCCCCAAGCCGTGCTTGCCGGAAAGCGACGCCGAAGGTCTGCTGGTTCTTCCCAGGTTGCCAGCGATGACGGTAAGTCACTCCATTGCACCAGAAGTCGTGGGCGCATCTCCCCCTGCGTCTTGATGAGTTTGGTCGCCAGAATAGCCTCCGGCGAGTGTTGTCCCTGCAACACAGAGTTAGTTGGTGGCAAGCCTGGACTAACAGCAACGCCTGGACTGGTCGCTTTCTTCAGCTGAGAGACGTGCACCACTGGGAGGATTTTACTGTCAGCTGGCAACTGGAGCTTGTACGCCACCTTCCCGATCCGCGCTATGACAGGATACGGCCCATAGTATCTGAATGCCAGTTTTTGATACGGTCGTTGAGCCACTGAAGTCTGGATGAATGGTTGCAACTTCAAAAATACCAAATCTCCCACTTCAAAGGACTGATCTGTGCGATGCTTATCTGCTTGCTTCTTCATTCGATCTTGTGCGTGTTTCAGTTGCTGCTGCAAGTGACCCATCATGACCCCTCTCTCCTGTAACCATGCCGCTAGGTCCGGCACCGAGCTTTCATCCACTTGCGAGACTGCAAATTCGCGTGGCAGGTGCCCATAGATCACTTCAAAAGGAGTGCGTCTCAGCGAGGAGTGAAAAGTTGTAATGTACCAGTATTCGGCCAAAAACAACCATTTGCTCCAGTTCTTCGGGCACGAATGCACCGCGCAGCGCAGGTATCCTTCTAGGCACTGGTTCACCCGCTCGGTTTGCCCATCAGTGTGCGGGTGATAAGATGAGCTCAGTCTCAGCTCGGTTTGGGATAGCTTGAATAATTTTTGCCAAATCGCACTGGTAAAGATCCGGTCTCTATCCGAGATGATGGCCAAGGGCAGCCCATGCAGACGGAAAATATTCTTCATGAATGCTTCCGCTACTGTCAGTGTTGTGTAAGGGTGTTTCAGAGGGATGAAATGAGCGTATTTCGAGAATTTATCCACCACCACGAGAATTACGTTCAGCCCTCCTGAGGTTGGCAGCCCCTCGATGAAGTCCAGAGACGCCACTGCCCACGGCCTTTTAGGAATGGGGAGAGGTTGCAGTAATCCGGCTGGAGAGATCCGCTCGATCTTAGCTCGCTGACAAGTGTCACAAGATTTCACGTACCGCTTGATCATGGCTTTCATGCCTCTCCAAGAGAAGAGATTTTTGACACGATGATAAGTAGCATAGAATCCTGAGTGGCCCCCAATCGCACTGTCATGCAGAGCCTTGATCAAAGCGAGTTGAGTTGGTTCATCAGAGCCAATCCAAATGCGCCCTTTATGACGAATCACTCCATCCTGCAGTGAATACTCGCTATCTGTGGTTGGATCCAATGCTAGCTGTTCCATTTTACGCGGAGCCTCTTTATCCTGACGGTAACTGCTGGCAATGGCCTCAAGCCACGCTGGCCTGCAGATTGAGACAACTGCGAGCTCTCCTTCCTCCCAATGATCCTTTCGTGACAACGCATCAGCTGCCTTGTTGGTGATGCCCGTCTTGTACTGGATTTGAAATTGAAGACCCACCATCTTGGTGAAAGCTCGTTTCTGAACTGGCGTGTTCAGACGCTGGTCTGTTAAGTGGAGTAGGCTCTTTTGGTCCGTGCGCACCAAGAACTCCGCGTGTTGCAAATACGAGCGCCAGTGATCTACTGCGAGCATCAGCGCGAGGCACTCTTTTTCATACGCCAGAGCCCAATGTTGCGTGGGGCGAGAGCCTTGCTCAGATAGGCCAGGGGGTGAGCATCCTGCATGAGCACCGCACCAATTCCTGTAGCGCTCGCATCCGTCTCGACCATGAATTTCTTTGTGAAATCAGGCAATGCCAACACCGGGGATTGAATCAAGGCTTTCTTCAGTTAGTTGAATGCTGTCTCAGCCGTTGGCGTCCAGATAAACAGCGCCCCTTTCTTGAGCATGTTCGTCAGGGGGCGTGAGATAATACCAAAGTTTCTGACGAACTTACGATAGTAACCCGCAAGCCCCAAGAATTCCCTTAGTTTACGAACTGATTCCGGGTGCGGCCAATCGCGGACCGACTCGATTTTGCTGTCATCCATGGCAACCCCCTCGCTACTGATCTTGTGTCCCAAGTAGATTATCTGCTGCTGCGCAAATGAGCACTTCGAGCGTTTGACCTTCAAGTTGTTTTCTGTCAATGTTTGCAGTACTTGCCTCAGCGATCTCACATGCTCCTCCATGGCCGCGGAGTGAATTAGTATATCATCCATGAATACTAACACTCCGTGGCGTAGTAAGGGTCCTAGCACAATATTCATCCCACCCTGGAAGGTAGGCGGTCCTCCCGTCACCCCGTATGGCAGCACCCTGAACTGAAAGTACCCTTAGTGAGTCTTGAATGCAGTCTTTGTCTCGTCCTCTTCTCGCAATCTTATCTGGTGATAGCCTGCCCGTAGGTCTAGCTTGGAAAACCAACAGGACCCTGCCAGCTCATCCAACAGTTCATCGATGATTGGCATCCGATAGGCACTTTTCACTGTGATTGCGTTCAAGTGCCGGTAGTCCACACACATTCTCCATGTCATATCTTTCTTCTTGACAAACAACACCAAGGATGAATAGGGACTCGAGCTTGGAACAATCAACCCAGCTTTGAGCAGCTCTCTCACTTGAGCCTCGATTTCTGTCTTCTGTTTAGGTGTGTACCTATAGGGTCGGACGTTGACCGGCTTCGCTCCCGGAATGATGGGGATGACATGATCCCACTCCCTGTGTGGTGGCAAAGTTGTTGGTTCCTCGAAAACCTCCTGGAAATCCTGTAATACTGCCTGAACTTCCATTGGAATATGCTCGATAACCACCCCCTCTCCAACTGCATACACACAAATGATGTGGGCTACAACATTGGTCTCCTCCAGTGCACACAACTGGGCACAAGTGATTGGATGAACTTGCTGAAGCTGATTTTGCACTCCTGTCAACTGAACTGGCTATCCCTGGTGCATGAATTTGAGTTGCTTTGCTGCCCAATCAATCCACATTGGTCCACAAGACTCCAGCCAATCAATTCCCACCACCATATCATAGCAACCTAGCGCCAGTATCGTAAGATCCGTGGTGAACTCATACCCTTGCGTTCGCCATTTGCAGTTGGGCACCACTCCCGAACAAGATAAAGTCCCACCATTAGCTATCTTGACAGAAACTCTGTTCATCTGTTGCACTTGCAGGTTAAGCCTCTCTGCCACTATCTCGCTGATAAAACTATGAGAGCTCCCTGAGTCGACCAATATCAAGAGTTCTTCGCCATCAATTTGTCCAAGCAACCGCACAGTACGGGGCGTTGTTTGCCCTGTAGTGGCTACCTTGGAAATGCACATCAACACATCGTCATCCGAGTCCGGTTCCTGCACAGCCGGAGGATCCTGCTCAGCTTGCAGCAATTCCAACAACTCCTCCACTACGTGAAGTTGCACGGTAGACCCGCACTGATGCCCTTGACCCCATCTTTCGCTGCACTTGAAGAAGAATCCCCTGGCTCGACGGTAGTTACATAGAGCGGCCACTCGGTCATCTCCCCTGCCCGGGCGATCCGGAGGGTTGGCCGTGTCCAATGCGCGACGATCCTCGGCGGCCGCTGGTGGTCCTGGCAGCATCTGTCGCGCAGGTGGAGCACCAATCGCCAACAGGGGGCGTTGCGCCGCCACCCTGTGCTGTGGCCCATCCTGGCGCCGATATTCCTGGCGCGGCAATGCCTCCAACGGCTCCTCCTGCAATGTAGCCAGAGAGAAGGCAGATTCCAAATCTTTCGGTTGATGCAGCATAACGACAGCTCTTATGTCACTCTTAAGACCATCTAAAAACTGGGTAATGAAATAGATGGGATCAAAAGCAGGATTATGAGCTAAGATATGGTGCATCAGCTCCTCAAATTTTGTCATGTAATCCCCTACAGTGCCTACTTGACGCAAGGTGTTAAACTGCAGAAGATGAGCTTGGTACTACTCCTGACCAAACTTAGAACACAGAGCTATGCATAGAGACTCCCAGGTGAACGAGGCACTCTGCATCTCATGCAGTTGCAACCATCTGGCCGCGTTGCCCGTGAAATTGAGAGTGGCTACCCGAACCCACAGATCTGGAGCGACCCCATAGACATCAAAATACTTTTCACATCTAGTTTTCCAGTATTGTGGGTTCTCCCCCATCGAAAGAGGGAAATCCATCTTGGGAAAAGCCCAGTGCGCATGCTGTGATGGATGGGTGAATGAAGTGTCCTGGTTACCCCTTTTTTCCCCATCTAGACTCACTACTCCCTGAGAATCAACTAAATTTAGCGAGTGAGATTGCAACGCACCCTTGCCCGGAGGCGGCGCGAGGGTGGTAACCACGCCTGGTGCTCGGCCCCCGGAATCGATGAACTCACCGTGGCCACCTAGCCCGTGGTGCCCTGGGCTGTCGGAGGTCGTCGGGACGCCGTGCACCACTCGATCCATGGGTGGAGATGGCGGATCGGTCAAGGCGGGGTGGAGCGCGATCCGCCCGACTTGCGAGCGAAGCTCGTCCAGTTGATGCTGCAGATTGGTGACCGCAGGTCGCCACAGCTCGAGAGAAGTCTGGATGGCGTCGAGTCTGGCGTCGTTGGCGACGCGGCTATCGTTGACCGCCTTCGCCAGCACGGCGATTTGCTCCTCCATCACCACCGCTTGAGTCGCCTGCTTGGTCGCATAGCGAGGCTTGCGGTACGGGTCCTCCAGATCGCCTGACCTCTGATACCAGTTGTAACAGGCTTGATCTACTGGTGGATTGGGGATCGGATATGAGAGGAGAGGGAGAGGGAGTAGATAGGGTTTGGAGGAAGGGGAAAGGTAAGATCCGAGGAAGGGCAGCTTCTCTCGGTCGATCCAGTTCTGTATTCTTCGATAATCCTCACTCTGGTAGCCCAGCTACTTAACCACCCACGTCGGCACGCAGGCCAGGCTGGCCTGGTGGCCCAATTACACACACACACTACTCAAGCCCAATGGATAAACGCCAATTGGCTTTGTTCCTTAACTGCCCCTTGGCCCAATCCTCTCTCCTTGGTCTTCTGCCAATGGGGTCGCCCCTACAGGCGTGACAGGGCTGCCGACGGATGGCCGCCACGGTGACGACCGGTGCCATGGCGGGCATCGGCCATGGCGAGGGATGGTTCGTGAACAGGGGACGAGAGGAGGGGTGCGCCTGGGCCGGTGGGCTGGTTTGTCCAGTTGGGCCACGGGGGTGGGCGTTTTTCTTTATTTATGTTTTTATTTTCTTTTGTTTATTTTCTTTTCTATTTTCTCTTAGTTCCTATTTATAATAGTTTTATTAACATACCAAAGTAGCACCTAAGTTGATGTTACCAGCTATGCCACTGTCACATTAATTTTCTACCCAAATTAAAAAATAGTTTTGTAATTGTTCTATATTTAAATATCATTTAAATAATAGTTTTGCTGCTGTTTTATTTATTATAGTGCATTTAAACATTTTTATAAAAGTGTGGTTCTTCCACCACAATTACCTATGCATTATTTGGCACAACCTGGACATTTTAGTTTTAATATTTGAAAACTCTTGTTGGTTGCCATTTTTTGAATTTGAATTTGTATCGGTTTTGAACTAACGTGCGATTAGCAATAGTAATTGAGGTGACGTGGCATCATTAGCAGAGGTTCACTGTAGCTTAATTACCCGGGCATTACATAATTGCTCTATCCAAGCTTTGAGAGTTTTGACTACAACTGTTGCTGGTCACCACCTGCTGCTTGGTAAGAACTGGTAAGAATTTGAGATTTGCTTGACGGATTTGTGACACCCACCACCACCACCACTTGTGAGTAGTCTGTAGGATCATATTCTTGTGTGTTTCTATTGCTGCTAATCATGCCAGGATCACAAGCCGACGAGATTGACTGGGAGAATTTAACTAACAAGGAGCTTCATGATAAGTTTCAGCAAATGATGACTGAACAGGTGCAAGATGTGCTGAACAATTTTGAAGAGGCCATGGAGAAGATCACTAGCCTTGACGTTCGAAACAAAGATCGATAACAGATTTAATGAACTGCTTGTGCGTCTTCCACCACCGGCTGCACCTGCCGCACCTCTGCGACAACAACAACAACAACAACAACAACAACAACAACAACAACAACAACAACAACAACAACAACAACAACAACAACAACAACAACAACAACAACAACAACAACAACAACAACAACAACAACAACAACAACAACAACAACAACAACAACAACAACAACAACAACAACAACAACAACAACAACAACAACAACA
This sequence comes from Aegilops umbellulata, assembly GCA_032464435.1. Lineage (NCBI taxonomy): Eukaryota > Viridiplantae > Streptophyta > Magnoliopsida > Poales > Poaceae > Aegilops > Aegilops umbellulata. The sequence goes on from CP136060.1 coordinate 298,555,359, forward strand.
ACAACAACAACAACAACAACAACAACAACAACAACAACAACAACAACAACAACAACAACAACAACAACAACAACAACAACAACAACAACAACAACAACAACAACAACAACAACGACGGCTACCTCCACGTCGTGAAACAGCCCTCCGCCGAGCGAGCCATGTCCTTCTTCAGCCTGGAAAAACTGTTGGTGCTATTGTTGATACTTCTATGGTGCCTGCAGCTGATGCGGAGGATGATTACGGGGGAGATTACGAGGATGAGGTTGATAAAAATCAGAACTACGTGCAACCACCAGCACCACAACCACCAGGTCGTCCACATGCAAATAATGGCAATGGTAGGGCTCCCCTCAGGTACGAGATCATGACCATCTCCCTAAACTGAAATTGAATATTCCATCGTTTGAGGGTAGATATGTTCCTGATATATATCTTACTTGGGAGTTAGAAACTGAACAACGATTTACATGTTTACAATATCCTGAGGAGAGACATGTTCCTGCTGCTGTTTGTGCTTTCAATAGCTTTGCATGTGTTTGGTGGTCTGAACATTGTAGAACTGCTATGCGTACTCGTTGGGTTCCACCATATTATCAACGTGAATTAATTAAAAAATTGCAGCGTTTAAGACAAGGAAAAAATTCTGTAGAAGAATATATATTATCGGGAATTACAAACTGGCATGATTAGATGTGGTATTGTTGAGGAGAATGAAGCTATGCTTGCACTTTTTATGGGTGGATTAAATAGAGTGATTTAGACCATTCTAGAGTATAAGGAGTATAATAATATCACTCGTTTATTCCATCTTGCTTGTAAAGTTGAACGTGAAGTGCAGGATCGACAAGCATTGGCGCGAACTAACTTTTCTGCAGGTCGACCTTCATCATGGACACCACGTGCATCCTCTACTTCCACTACACCATCACCTCCATCAGGTGCCACCTCCAGCCGTGATACAAGAAAGCAGGCACAACCACCACTCTTTGCTAAGAGCAGACCTTTCGGGCCTGCGCAGAGCTCTTCTTCTTCCATGGCATCAACAGGGCACACAAGTGATATTATTTGTCGTCGTTGTAAGGGAAGAGGACATTTTGCGAGAGAATGCAAATATCAGCGTGTGATGATTGCTACTGAGGATGGTGGGTATGAGTCCGCTAGTGACTATGATGAGGAGACTTTGGCTCTTATTACACATGAAGAACACGGTGGAGATGATTCTGATCACGAGACGCAAGACATGGCTGCTGAAGATGCTGACAGGTATGAATGTTTAGTTTCTCAATGTGTTTTGAGTGTGTAGGTTACACAAGCTGAGCAAAATCAGAGGCATAATTTGTTCCATACAAAGGGAGTTGTGAAGGAACGTTCTATTCGCGTCATCATAGATGGAGGGAGTTGCAACAATTTGGCTAGCATGGAGATGGTGGAGAAGCTATCTCTCACCACAAGACTGCATCCACACCCTTACTTCATCCAATGGTTCAACAACAGCGGCAAGGTTAAGGTAACACGTACTGTTCATGTGCATTTTAGTATCTCTACATATGCTGATTATGTTGATTGTGATGTGGTACCTATGCAAGCATGTTCCTTATTACTTGGTAGACCATGGCAATTTGATAAAAAAATATGTACACCATGGTAGAAACAATCAGTATACTCTTGTTCATAAGGATAAAAATATTACTTTGCTTCCTATGACTCCTGATTCCATTTTGAAAGATGATATTAATAGAGCTAATAAAGCAAAACAGGAGAAAAATAAGAGTGAAAATCAGATTGTGGAAAAAGAATTTGAGCAACAAATGAAGCCTAATAATAAACCAACTAGTGTTGCTTCTAAAATTAAATTGAAAAGTGCATGTTTATTTGCCACCAAATCTGATATTGATGAGCTAGATTTTAGCAAATCTGTTTGCTATGCTTTTGTGTGCAAACAGGCATTATTTTCATTCAAGGACATACCTTCCTCTTTGCCCCCTGCTGTCACTAACATTTTGGAGGAGTTCGCTGACGTCTTCCCACAAGACGTGCCACCGGGTTTACCACCTATTCATGGGATTGAGCATCAAATTGACTTAATTCCCGGTGCATCGCTACCCAACCATGCACCATACCTTACCAATCCGGAGGAGACAAAGGAGATCATGCATCAAGTACAGGAGCTGCTCGACAAATGTTATATACGCAAATCTCTTAGTCCTTGTGTTGTTCCTATTATACTAGTGCCTAAAAAGGATGGTACATCGCGTATGTGTGTTGATTGTAGAGGCATTAATAATATTACTATTCGTTATCGTCATCCTATTCCTAGGCTAGATGATATGCTTGATTAATTAAGTGGCTCTACAATATTCTCCAAAGTTGATTTGCGTAGTGGATACCATTAAATTCGTATGAAATTGGGAGATGGATGGAAAACAATATTTAAAACTAAGTTTGGTTTATTTGAGTGGTTAGTCATGCCTTTTGGGTTAACTAATGCACCTAGTACTTTCATGAGACTAATGAACGAAGTTTTACGTTCTTTCATTGGACAATTTGTGGTAGTCTATTTTGATGATATACTGATTTATAGCAAATCTTTGGAAGAACATTTGGAACATTTACATGTTGTTTTTACTGCTCTACGTGATGCATGTTTGTTTGGTAACCTTGGGAAGTGCACCTTTTGCATCGACCGAGTATCTTTTCTTGGCTATGGTGTTACTCCACAGGGAATTGAAGTTGATAAAGCCAAGATTGAAGCTATTGAGAGTTGGCCGTAGCCCAAAACGGTCACACAAGTGAGGAGTTTTCTTGGACTCGCTGGTTTCTATAGGCGTTTTGTGAGAGATTTTAGCACCATTGTGGCACCTCTCAATGAGCTTACAAAAAAGGATGTGCCTTTTGTTTGGGGTACTGCACAGGAAGAAGCCTTCACGGTATTGAAAGATAAGTTGACACATGCCCCTTTACTCCAACTTCCTGATTTTAATAATACTTTTGAGCTTGAATGTGATGCTAGTGGAATTGGATTAGGAGGTGTGTTATTACAAGATGGCAAACCTGTTGCATACTTTTCTGAAAAGTTGAGTGGGCCTAGTCTGAACTATTCTACGTATGATAAAGAATTATATGCTCTTGTTTGGACCTTAGAAACATGGCAACATTATTTATGGCCCAAAGAATTTGTTATACATTCTGATCATGAATCTTTGAAACACATTAAAAGTCAAGCAAAACTGAACCGTAGACATGCTAAATGGGTTGAATTCATTGAGACTTTCCCTTATGTCATTAAACACAAGAAGGGTAAAGAAAATGTTATTGCTGATGCATTGTCTCGTCGTTATACTATGCTTTCACAACTTGACTTTAAAATATTTGGTTTGGAGACCATCAAAGATCAATATGTGCATGATGCTGAATTTAAAGATGTATTGCAGAATTGTAAAGAAGGTAGAACATGGAACAAGTTCGTCGTTAACGATGGATTTGTGTTTCGTGCTAACAAGCTATGCATTCCAGCTAGCTCTGTTCGTATTTTGTTTTTGTAGGAGGCGCGTGGAGGAGGACTAATGGGACACTTTGGCGTGAAGAAGACAGAGGATATACTTGCTACACATTTCTTTTGGCCAAAGATGAGACGGGATGTTGAGCGTTTTGTTGCTCGCTGCACTACATGTCAAAAAGCTAAGTCACGACTCAATCCTCATGGTTTATATATGCCTTTGCCTGTACCTAGTGTTCCTTGGGAGGATATATTTATGGACTTTGTTTTAGGTTTACCTCGAACAAAGAAAGGGAGGGATAGCATATTTGTTGTCGTGGATAGGTTCTCAAAAATGGCACACTTTATACCATGTCATAAAAGCGATGATGTCGTTAATGTTGTTGATTTGTTCTTTCGTGAAATCATTCGCTTGCATGGTGTGCCAAATACTATTGTTTCAGATCGTGATACTAAATTTTTCTTAGCCACTTTTGGAGATGTTTATGGGCTAAGTTGGGGACTAAAGTGCTTTTTAGTACTACTTGTCACCCCCAAACTGATGGTCAAACTGAAGTAGTCAATAGAACATTGTCTACTATGCTTAGGGTTGTTTTGAAGAATAATAAGAAAATGTGGGAAGAATGCTTGCCTCATATTGAATTTGCTTATAATTGTTCGTTGCATTCTACTACTAAGATGTGCCCTTTTGAAATTGTGTATGGTTTCCTACATCGTGCACCCATTGATTTGTTGCCTCTTCCATCTTTGGAGAAGGTTAATTTTGATGCTATAAACAACATGCTGAATTGATCTAAAAAATGCATGAGTTAACTAAGGAAAACATTGAGCGTATGAATGCTAAATATAAACTTGCTGGAGATAAGGGTAGAAAACATGTTGTCTTTGCACCTGGAGATCTTGTTTGGTTACATTTGCGTAAGGATAAGTTTCCTAATTTACGCAAATCAAAGCTAATGCCACGTGCTGATGGTCCATTTAAGGTGTTAGAGAAAATAAATGATAATGCATATAAACTTGAGCTGCCTGCAGATTTTGGGGTTAGTCCCACTTTTCATATTGCAGATTTGAAGCCTTATTTGGGTCAGGAAAATGAGCTTCCATCGAGGACGACTTCATTTCAAGAAGGGGAGGATGATGAGGACATCAATACCATTGTTACACCCACATCCCTTGCTGCTATAGATACTGGACCAATTACTAGAGCTCGCGCACGCCAATTTAATTATCAGGTACTTTCGTTTCTTGGTAATGATTCTAATGTTCATGATAATATGATGCTGCCTAAATTGGATACATTTGTTTTGCTTACAAATGAAGGGCCTGGCATGGATAAGAGGGATGAACACTAGAGCAAGACCAAGCATGGAGATGATGGCATGCGCAAGGGGAACAAGAACGGAGTTACAAGTGATGATTTCAGGACTTTGAAGCCACCATAATGAGTGCATGAAGCCTTGGACGAAATATACAAGATCCCACTTCAAAAATTTCGTCCAGAGGCTATTATAGGTGCTGCGTCACCTTATTATTGGGCCAGTCCCATGTAATTTCGAAATACTTGAGTACAGGCTATTTTTAGAGTTTGTATGTGTTGGGAAACAAGAGATAGGGTTGGTTTCGGACCCCTCCCCCAGGGGCCACGAAATTCACCTCCTCTTCCTCCATATATACAGCCCTTAGGGGCCCGTTTAGACTTTGGGTTTTGTTTAGATTAAAAGTTCGCCATAGATGCAACTTCGCGTACTTCGTTTGTGTTCAACGACCAGACAAAGGCGTCACAGAACCCCACCTTGATCAATAAAGATTTCCTCTTATATTCGCAATATCCAGATTGCAATCTTAGTTTCTTGCTTGTTCTTCGTTTGCCTGCAGGAAACAGTCCTTCGTGGTCAGGTTGATCATGCTCCGGCGTGGTCAATAACCTCTCGGAGTTGGTTTCGCGATTGCTAAGGCGCGACGTCCTCACATGTTCGTAGTCGGATCGTCAAATTTGACTTCCTCCAAAACGATAGCCACCATCTCATCAAAAGACGGGACACCTTTGCCTCTATAAACTAGTAAGGGTTTTCCTAGTAGTGGCGGCCGCGATGCGCGTCTTCAGCCATCTCTACCTCCAGGACCCAAGATTAGATCTCGGCGTGTTGGTCCACTCAGTAGCTCTTGAGTCCCGTGTCGCTGCTGCGGACGCCATGAAGGATCACGTAGACGCCCTTCTTAAGAAGTTCCCCTGCGTCCCCGACCTTGAGGCTCCAGCAACGGAGGTTTGCGTGGCGGTGACGATGGCGGCAGCGACGTTGACGACGGGCTTCCAGCGGCTAGGGCGAGCGGTGGCGATGGCCACGGCGATGGTGGCGCTTCCTCCTGACTTTATTCCTGCAAACATTTATCGTGCCTCGTGGAGGCGTAAACCTTCTGCTTGAATTTGTGAAACACTGCGTGTTTTGTAATAACTACTAGAACTCCGCGATTTCCTTTTCGTGCTTGGTTTTCTTCGTGTTTGCCTTAGCATTCTGCATCGGTAGGGCCCAGCCCCACGCATACCTCGACCGCCGTTGGGGCATCCCGATCACCAGGACGGGACCAAGGGGCAAGGGGCTACGTGACTAGTGAGTCCCCTGAGTCGCGATGCTAAGGGGTTCCCCTTGACGTACGAACAACCTCAATGTTCAGTGTCGGCAGGGCCCAGCCCCGCGCATACCTCGACCATCGTTGGGGCGTCCGAATCACCAGGACGAGACAAAGGGGTGAGGGGCTATGTGAACGGTGAGGCCCCTAAGTCGCGATGCTTAGGGGTCCCCCTTGACGTACGAACGACCCTCATTAAGGAAAAGAGAGCAGTTGTCTAAGCTAATCCGGAGTCCTGCATACCTTTGCTCACCAGCTTTCACCTGGGGGGAACGCGAGAAGACCAGGTGCCTGTACCAGGTAGGGTGGCGTATGCCAGGCATGGCCTAAGCACAACCCCTGTGTCCAGCCCCCTCGCGCGATCCTTCCGGGGGGAAAGTTGTGGGGTGTTTCCAGACGAAGAGCCGAGAGGCTGTCCTAAGGTTGGTGCGGCTATGAAGGCTCCCTCAGCAGTTTATTCACCAGCGCGGAGCATGGTGCTTCCACATTGGCGTGGCATAGTCGCTCCTCGACTATGTCATCCGCCAGCGCAGAGCATGCGGCTTCCACTGGTGCGTGGGCATAGTCGCTCCTCAACCGTGTCGTCCGCCAGGGCGGAGCATGGGCTTCCACTGGTGCGTGGGTGGGAGTTCTCTCTACGGGAGACTCTGGGGCGTGTACATCCCCGTTCATACGCGTGGCTAGCACGACAGAACTGGAGAAGGTGTATCTGGGCACTAGCGAGCCAGCGCGGGACTCACGAGGCCCTAACTCAAGGCGGGTTGTGCCTGATTTTTGTGGCGCGGGGCGCGCGTAAGACACATGTGGGGCAATCGGGAGTCCTGCACCGAATGCCCCTTTGGAGGTTATCACATGAGAAGGTAGGACACCAATGACCCTAGGAGGTGACGTGTATGGGGCCGGCCTGCCAGACAGAGCTCAACCATTGGTTTTATTAACGCTGCATGGACGGACCCGAGCACAGATGCCGTGCCAAGTCTTCTCATGCAACGATCCCACGGAAAAACAGCTGGCGCACTGCTCCTGCTGCGGCAAAGCACCGAACCGCAGTTGTACGAACCGGGCCACGTGCCCTTACTTGCCCACATGTGATTATCTCATGCGAGAACAAGGCACCAAGGACCATGGGAGGTGATGCGCACGGGAGCTAGCCCACAGGACAGAGCTTGGTCGCTAGGATTTATCAACACTGCAGGGACGAACCCGAGCACAGATGTCGTGCCAGTCCTTAATCATGAGGCGGTAGCGGGTAGGTTTGCAAGGGCGCGGCGAATCGTAGCGACGAAGCACCAGACATGCAGTTGAAATACTTAGGAAATTGATGAAGGCAAGGCTAGTTCTGATACATGCGCAAAAACGATACAACTATGGGGTCGGGCCCTAGAAGCATGATGATGATGCAACCCGAGGGGCGCCCTCAGTCGAAGAAACCAAAAAGTCACCTAGCACCATCGTTGTAGAAACATTGGAGTAGCTGCAGATGCGTGATGCAAAGATCGCTCCTTACGGGCCAACCGGCTCCTGAGGCCTGGGAGGCTCTGGAGGTCCGGAGGGCTCGCGAGGGTCCGGTGCCTCCTCCATCAGGACTGCCTGGCGCTTGACCTCGCGAACCTCCCACGCACGCTGCGCAAAGTGCTGGTATGAGGCGGCCATGTTCAGCAGCCCGTATGGCATGGGGACGTAACTGCAGGGGTAGCCCCCGCTCCGGCTGACGCGGGACGGCCAGAAGAGGTCCTGCGAAGCACCCCTGTTGAGGCCTGGGATGTTGACGCAGACGCATAGCTCGCCGCCCATGTCAGGGGCCGTAGCTGCACCCGGCGGTGCGGGGCGACGTTTGCCACGCATGGCTCGTGCCTCCTGAAGCTCTTCGATTGCCTTGGTGATGAATTCCTGCGCGCATGGTGCTTCACGCCTTGCGCCTTGCTCCTAGAGGTGCGCGTCGAAACACGTCTCCACCTTGTGCCCAAACGCCTCCCTGGTCGCGTTGGTCAGGTTAGAGGCCCTCCAGATGAGAGCCCCCGAGCCCGTCCTGAGGGTGGCGCCGGGCGCGCCTTCCTATGCGAGAGGGAAAGGCGCCCCAACAGAGGGAACAGGACCAAGGGCACCACCGGCAAGCGCCGCAGCCTCCTGACGGCCCTTGGGGAGGTGCTACTTCTTCTTCTTGGGGACTACCTCAGCAGGCAGGATGGCACCCTCGTCGTCAGAGTTCTCAATCGCTGCAGCCTGATAGGCACGCTCGGGGGAGCATGATATGTCTCCAACGTATCTATAATTTTTTATTGTTCCATGCTATTATATTATCTGTTTTGGATGTTTAGTGGGCTTTACTAAGCACATTTATATTATTTTTAGGACTAACCTATTAATCGAAGGCCCAGTGCAAATTGTTGTTTTTTTTGCCTATTTCAGTGTTTCACAGAAAAGGAATATCAAATGGAATGAAACCTTCGGGAGAGTGATTTTCTGAACAAACGTGATCCAGGGGACTTGGAGTGGATGTCAAGAAAGAAGCGAGGAGGCCATGAGGCAGGGAGGTGCGCCTGCCCCCCTGGGCATGCCCCCCACCCTCGTGGGCCCCTTGCAGCTCCACCGACCTACTTCTTCCTCCTATATATATCCATATACCCCAAAAACATCCAGGAGCACCACGAAACCCTTTTACCACCGCCGCAACCTTCTGTACCCGTGAGATCCCATCTTGGGGCCTTTTCCGGCGCTCCGCCGGAGGGGGAATCGATCACGAAGGGCTTCTACATCAACACCATAGCCTCTTCGATGATGTGTGAATAGTTTACCACACACCTTCGGGTCCATAGTTATTAGCTAGATGGCTTCTTCTCTCTCTTTGGATCTCAATACAAAGTTCTCCTCGATCTTCTTGGAGATCTATTCGATGTAATTCTTTTTACGGTGTGTTTGTCGAGATCCGGTGAATTGTGAGTTTATGATCAAGATTATATATGAACAATATTTGAATATCCTCTGGATTCTTTTATGTATGATTTGTTATCTTTGCAAGTCTCTTCGAATTATCAGTTTGGTTTGGCCTACTAGATTGATCTTTCTTGCAATGGGAGAAGTGCTTAGCTTTGGGTTCAATCTTGCGGTGTCCTTTCCCAGTGACAGTAGGGGCAGCAAGGAACATATTGTATTGTTGTCATCGAGGATAAAAAGATGGGGTTTATATCATATTGCTTGAGTTTATCCCTCTACATCATGTCATCTTGCCTAATGCGTTACTCCGTTCTTTTGAACTTAATACTCTAGATGCATGCTGGATAGCGGTCGATGTGTGGAGTAATAGTAGTATATGCAGAATCGTTTCGGTCTACTTGTTGCGGACGTGATGCCTATATACATGATCATGCCTAGATATTCTCATAACTATGCACTTTTCTATCAATTGCTCGACAGTAATTTGTTCACCCACTGTAATATTTATGCTATCTTGAGAGAAGCCACTAGTGAAACCTATGGTCCCTCGGGTCTATTTTCCATCAAATAAGTTTCCAATCTGTTTTACTTTGCAATCTTTACTTTCAGTTTATATCATAAAAATACTAAAAATATTTATCTTATTATCTCTATCAGATCTCACTTTTGCAAGTGGCCGTGAAGGGATTGACAACCCCTTTATCGCGTTGGTTGCGAGGTTCTTATTTGTTTGTGTAGGTACGAGGCGACTTGTGTGTGGTTTCCTACTGGATTGATACCTTGGTTCTCAAAAACTGAGGGAAATACTTACGCTACTTTGCTGCATCACCCTTTTCTCTTCAAGGGAAAAACCAACACAGTGCTCAAGAGGTAGCAGAGCACACCGCATCCTTTTCGTCACAGGCGACCGTGATGATACCGCCACTTCCTGGCATCTTGAGGACGTTGTAGCCGTGGTGAGTTGCTGCCGAATGATACGACTCCAACGTATCTATAATTTTTTATACATCGATGCGGCGGTCGAGGCACCTGCTCCAGCCCACCGCTCACGTCACGTGCACTCTCTCTCCGCACCGAGTTAATGTCGGCTCAGTGCGACCCGACCGTACGGGGCAACGGGACGGATTCCTACTACATTGAAGACGGATGCTCCTCCGTCTGCCTGCTCGACATTGAATAGGCGCGGCGGCCAAGAAACCCACTCTGAGCTCCCACATCAAATTGCCGCTTGGCTTGGCCGACGCCCAACATATAAACACGTCCACGCACGACACAAACCATAGTTTCTCTGCTTCTCTTACTCCTTCGTTCACGACAGTCGGTGCACCATCACTTCCATTCCTCCTCCTTCGACAACAACCATCGGTGCAATGATCGAAAGCGGCACAACGTGGTGGAAGCACCTTCTATCATGGCGCCACATGAGATCGCAGGCACCTTCCACTGGCAGGACTGACGCACGAAACGTGTAGAGGCGGGTCTGCCTTCGAGCTCGCCAAAGGAGAGATCGGATGACAACTCATCCGACCTCGATCCTGAGCCCACGACCGCCTAGGCCCTGAGCTTTACCAAGACGCAGGCACACTTCGACAAGGTCATGGCGGAGAAGGAGCAGGCGGTGCCGCCGGTCTCCATGGTCCAGATGCTACAGGATGGCCACGAGGCCGGGCTGTCCGCATCGGTTGTTGATCTCACCTCTACCGGTGACGTCAACTGCCAAGCGATGGACTCCGGCGAGGAAGAGTAGGTGGGACACGGACGTGCCCTTGGCCGGCACAAAGTAGATTAGGGCCAGTCACTTTTGCTACGTAAAAAAGAAATCTACTATTAGAAAAACAGGCGTGTTTACTTTTATTTTTGATGCATTGGATTGAATAGCCGTGGCCACTAGCGTGCCATGGACCGTTCGGACGCGTTCGTGAACATTTTGGATGTCTGGTATGATGGACGGGGTTGGAGATATTCTAACCTTGTGTGTTGGTAGAACCTTTTTTTTTTGCGATGGTGTTGGTAGAACCTGGAAGGCTAGAAAATCAAAGATACGCTTTGATTGAGTTGCCTGCAGGTACCATGGTTGCTTCTAATCAGAAGCGCTCACACGTACACACTTGCATGCATGAACAGTGATATGTGGTCTCTCTAGTCTGTACTACTAGGAACAATCAAATGCAACTTTTTTCTGTCACTGTCATGCATGCATGAGATTATTGCTGCGTCCGCTGCCCTGGTGATTTTATTAATTAGCTTTCTGAAATCTGCTTAGATCACGTGTTAACAGAGGTGTTGCATATGTCGAGGGGGACTATGCCGAATGATCTATCTTTTCCCTGGGAAGAAGAGAAATATGGAGAGTTGTGTAGTTGAATCAAAGTGAGGGGCCGTTTGGTTCCACACCTTGTCATACTTTGCCACACCTCATTTTAGACAAATTTGATCAAGTTAGGTAGGTGTTTGATTCTAGCGATACCTAAGATAAGAATTTATTTATGAACAATGAAACTCACATGTCATAAAAATAAAAAGTGTGATAAGATTCCCTTAGCCAAGTCAAAATATGGCTAACAATTTGAGCAACTCAAATAAGGCAAGTATGACAAATGTAATAAAAATCATGTTGCAATATATGGCAAAGATAGTCACAATCCAAACAGCCCCTGAACGTCGGATCAGAAGACATGCAACCGCAGAAGCATGCATGTTGATGCATGGTCCCTTTTCGGCCAATCCTTTTCTCCAAGGGACGATAGAAGGTAGATAACTTTGTTCGAAAATTATCGAAAAGAACCATGAACCAAGTGTACCCCCAGCCTGCAAAATCACATGGATGATGACGATCAATTTGCACTTGTTCTTAGAAAGAAAAGACAATTCCCTCAAGAAATCGAAAAACAATTGGAGGGTACGGATGTTACAATATGTTACCCGCTTATTCAATGAATGATGAAAGGTGGGGAAAAGTATGAAGCTGCAAAGTACATAAAGGGAAATTGTTTATGGTACCACACTCACCTGAAAATTCGAAGACATATATTTTATACTCCCTCTAGCCCGAAATAAATGTCGTGAGAATTTATATTAAATTAGCGACACTTATTTTGGGACGGAAGGAGTATATGTCACGGAACAAGTGCTCCTTGGGGATGACAAAGTAGCTTTGGTTCAACTGAACTCATACCAGCATTGACATGTAATGTTGGCCACAGGCTTATATATAGATCATGCTGAGACTCAATAAATAAATTAACGAAGCAACCGAAATTACTCTAGGTTTACTACAACTATAATCAATGTTTTGTGAATCCAGGGCGAGCCAAGCCCTAGCAGCCATTCCATCTACTTCCCCTCTTGCCGCCACTAGGATGTGTCGTCGGGCAAAGCCTGTGCTGACAGAGTCCTGGATTAGGGGGTGTGTGACGCCCGGATAATCTTGCTACAGTAATCCCACGCTAATCATGCCATGTCATCTCGATTACTGTTGCTAAACGTCCATTAGTTCAAACCGCGTCAAATTCAAATTTAAAATTAATATCGACAATAAAAGTTTCCAAAAATTGAAACAAAAATGTTCGGTGGTTGCCAAATATTACAAAGATAATTGTGGTGAAGTAAACACATTTTTAAGAAATGCCTAAGTAATTTTTAATGAATTTAGACAGAAAATAAATAATAAAAGAAAATACAAAAAAAAGGAAAATACAAACAGAAAAAGAAAAGGAGAAGACCCCCTGGGCCGTGGCCCAACTGGCCAACCCCAGGCCCAGCCGGCCGGCCCACCCCATTTCCCCTTATCCCCCCAGAAACCCTAGCCGCCTACTCCCACTCCCCCACTTCCCCCCCCCCCCACGCCGCTCTCCCCTTCCCCGATCGGATCGGGGCAGCGCCCCGCCCTCACCCGAGCCGCCTCGCCGAATCTTCCCCTCCTCGCCGGCCGTCCTCGACGCCTCCTCCCTGACGCGCCCCGGGCCTCACCGCGCCGTCGCCGGATCCCGATGGACCGCCTCGCCCCCGACACCCGCGGCGCCCTCTAGATCGACGTCACCGCGCGGAGCCCCCCCGTCGCTGGACTGCCTCCCCGCCGTCCTCTACGTCGTCGCCTCCTCTCCTGCGTCGGCTCGTCCCCGTCCTCCTCCACAACTGCTCCCCCGAGCCTCGCCGCCACCCCTCCTCTTCAACGCCGGTGAGGGCCTTGCCCTCCCCATTCCCTTCCTCTGCTCCGTGCCAGCCGCGCCGCTCGTTTCCTGCGCCGGTGATGCACGTCTCCGCCCGCGCCCGCGAGCTCGCTTGCGCTCACCGTGGCCCTGCACCGTGGTCGGCGTGCCCGACCGCGCCCTCCGCGCGCCCCTCGTGCGTCCGGGCCGAGCCCGGCCACCGCGCGCATGCACACACGCACAACCCCCATCGCCCTACTCCCACCCGCACCCCCTTCGGCCGGTCTGTCGCCGCACCACCGTGGGCGACCGCACCTGCCCGCGCCCTTCCCTGGACGCGCCATGGGCACGACCCCGCCTGCGCCTTCCGCCCCTGCTGCCTATTGCCGCCGGCGCCGACCGCGCTTCTCCCGCGCCTGCCGAAGGCCGCCACGGCTCGTCTCGCCGGCGCGCGTGCCCAGCGCTGCTCCCTCGTCGCCGGCCAGCGAGGCCCCGAGAGCGCTCGCCCTCGCCTCTCATGGCCTCGGGTGCGTGCACCCGCAACCGTATGCCCGCAACGCCCGACCCGCTCAGGCTCTGCCCCGCAACCGGCGCCCGTTAAACCCCCCGGGCCAATGACACCTGGGGCCCACGCCCCAGAACTTTATTAAAAAAAAGAATTAAAATTAATTAATTAATTAATTAATAATTACATTAATTAATTAATCAATAAGTGAATTAATTATGTTAATTAATCATGTTTAATTAATCTAATTAACTAGTTAGTTTAATTAAATAAAAACTAGTTTAACTAAGACCTAATTAATCTAATCAGTGTATGACAGGTGGGTCCCACTGGACCCAGATGTCAGTTTGACCCAGTCAACTCTGTTGACTGCTGACGTCAGCATGACATCATGTTGATGTCATTAATTCATTTTCGAATTAATTTAAATAATTAATTAAATGCCAGAAATTAATAAAATCTTTAGAAAATCATATCTTTTAATCCATAACTCGGATTAAAATATTTTCAACATGAAAGTTGCTCAGAACGACGAGACGAACCCGGATACGCAACCCGTTCGTCCGCCACACAATCCTAGCACATCAAACTCGCAACTTTTCCCCCTTCGGCTCCTGTGCCCGAAAACGCGAAACACCGGGGATACTTTCCCGGATGTTCCCCCCATCACCGGTATCATCCCATACCGCGTTAGGGCACCTCGAACGCCGTTACTTGTCATGTCATGCATCACGATGCATCTGTTTGCTTAAATATTTATTGTTTCTCCCCCTTCTTCTCTCGATAGACACCGAGACCGACGCTGTTGCTACCCAGTACGACTACGGAGTTGACGATCCCTCTCTCTTGCCAGAGCAACCAGGCAAGCCCCCCCCTTGATCACCAGATATCGCCTACTCTCCTCTATACTGCTTGCATTAGAGTAGTGTAGCATGTTACTGCTTTCGTTATTCCTATCCTGATGCATAGCCTGTCTTTGATACTGCTGTTGATACCTTTACCTGCAATCCTACTTGCTTAGTGTAGGATGCTAGTGTTCCATCAGTGGCCCTACACTCTTGTCCGTCTGCCATGCTATACTACTGGGCCGTGATCACTTCGGGAAGTGATCGCGGACATATACTATATACTTTACACTGTTACATTATCTGTGATACTGTTCGGAGTTGGGGGCTGAAGGGGCAGGTGGTTCCACCCAGGTAGTGGTGGGCCTGGGTTTCCGACGGCCCCTGACTGTTACTTTGTGGCGGAGCGACAGGGCAGGTTTGAGACTACCTAGGAGAGAGGTGGGCCTGGCCCTGGTCGGCGTTCGTGGATACTTAACACGCTTAACGAGATCTGGGTATTTGATCTGAGTCTGGCCATTTGGTCTATACGCACTAACCATCTACGCGGGAGTAGTTATGGGTATCCCGGCGTCGTGGTATCAGCCGAAGCACTTTTGACGTCAGCGACGGAGCGGCGCACGCCGGATTGGACTGGAACGCCACTAGGCTAGGTCTGCTTCCGGCCGCCCTCGCAACGTGCAGGTGTGCTTAGGGCGATGGGCCTAGACCCCTGCGCGCATAGGTTTAGACCGGCGTGTTGACCTCTCTGTTGTGCCTAGGTGGGGCTGCGACGTGTTGATCTTCCGAGGCCGGGCATGACCCAGGAAAGTGTGTCCGGCCAAATGGGATCAAGCGTGTTGGGCTATGTGGTGCACCCCTGCAGGGAAGTTAATCTATTCGAATAGTCGTGTCCCTCGGTAAAAGGACGACCCGGAGTTGTACATTGACCTTATGACAACTAGAACCGGATACTTAATAAAACACACCCTTGCAAGTGCCAGATACAACCCGGTGATCGCTCTCTAACAGGGCATCGAGGAGGGGATCGCCGGGTAGGATTATGCTATGCGATGCTACTTGGAGGACTTCAGTCTACTCTCTTCTACCTGCTGCAAGACGGAGGCGACCAGAAGCATAGTGTTCGACAGGATTAGATATCCCCCTCTTATTCTGGCATTCTGCAGTTCAGTCCACTGATATGGCCCTTTACACATATATCCATGCATATGTAGTGTAGCTCCTTGCTTGCGAGTACTTTGGATGAGTACTCACGGTTGCTTTTCTCCCCTTTTCCCTCTTCCCTTATACCCGGTTGCCGCAACCAGATGCTGAAGCCCAGGATCCAGACGCCACCCTCGACGACGACTCCTACTACTCTGGAGGTGCCTACTACTACGTGCTGCCCGCTGACGACGACCAGGAGTAGTTAGGAGGATCCCAGGCAGGAGGCCTACGCCTCGTTCGATCTGTATCCCAGTTTGTGCTAGCCTTCTTAAGGCAAACTTGTTTAACTTATGTCTGTACTCAGATATTATTGCTTCCGTTGACTCGTCTATGATCGAGCACTTTTATTCGATCCCTTGAGGCCCCTGGCTTGTATTATGATGCTTGTATGACTTATTTATGTTTTAGAGTTGTGTTGTGATATCTTCCCGTGAGTCCCTGATCTTGATCGTACACATTTGCGTGCATGATTAGTGTACGATTGAATCGGGGGCGTCACAAGTAGGTATCAGAGCCGACTGCCTGTAGGAATCCCCTTTCCAACTCCTTGGCCGAAGTCGAGTCTAGACATTACAAAACTTTTACTAACATGGCTGTGTGGCCCATGGGCCCACGTCGCCATTGGGTGGTACTAGGATCTTTTACTCCTCGACTTTTACTCTGGGACTCTGATCTCTCTTCTATTCAGGTAAAATAATTTTGCTAAAAACAAAACTAACTTTAGGTTCACGATAATACTTTCTCCCGGAGAGCCCCTTACTCCAGATGATTACTTGGCGCACTAGAAGATTCCGACGATACTCTCCGATGTTATCCCGATAATTTGTACTCATCGAGTTTGCAATTCCATACCACCGATAAGTCCCTATGGAAAGCTACATACACTTGTCGTCCATAACTTCATTCCCAGTTGATCTTGTTATTACAAGATACCTCGAAAATTCTCTCTATTTTTCCGAGAATACTTTGTGCCTACTGCCTAGCAGTTCATTATCCACATATACACCCCTACGGATAATTCCTCGCACTTATCGAGTATCCGCTCATTCCCAGTTGTTCATGTGTTTCACAAAAGACTTCGAAATACCATTCGATCTTCCCAAAAATCCTGAGCAGCCTATTGCTCATGAAATTCTTGCTTGCTTGCATTATGGTTAATCCCATAAGTCTCGTAATCTTATTGGCATCCCTTGTCTTTATCATTTTAAGTCCGTTGATTCAATATGTTGAGGATGCTCGCATCCCTCAAATCGAATCGTAGAATTCATCCTTCCGGCTCAGTGTCAGTTTGAACATGAGCTGGTTCTCAACCAATTAAACTGCCGTCGGTTGTACCCGTAAGTCTATTCAACTATTCCCTCCTTAATCAGAGCATTGCTTCTGATCCCTTGAATTGGAAATCATAAATCCTTGGCGATTGAGCTTTGAAGTATTCAGTTGTTTCTATAACCCGATGCCATGGTATCCCTTCTTCCTTTGATTGAGTACCGATACTCACATCAGCCCCGTTGTGGATCGCCATACCCATTGCCGGGTTATTATCCGACAATGTCCTTCACAACCAAAATTCTTGTGAGTTCTTTACCTGATACATAATGCCCTTAGTAAATTGTATCATCTGCTTGGCCAACCATGCTCTGCTTTCGAGCAGGTCATATTTACTATTGAAGCTTGTGGTATATGTTTCCACGATACCCTGACGGGTTGAACCTATGCCTTCCTTTATATGTGTGAGCTCGGAAGTTTTCACGAGTCATACTCATCTGGTATTTCACCAGATAAAACTTTCAACACTAATGCCTTTATCAAGGCGAAAAGTGAATGGAAGGTTATACATTGAAGAAGTGGGAGTCGACCTTGAACTTTGTGTTCATGCCCATGGAAACGAGGTAGATCTTATCATTAAAGCTTTTCTTAAATTAATTATTCCCTTGGTATAAGTTCATCTTATCTCTGGAATCTGGCCTTATGCAATCGTGGCTACGACCATGTTCTCCTTTAAATAACATTTCTCGTGCAAGTTTAAGCATTTGTCTTCTGCAGAGCAATACCCTAGTCCAATCTCTACTTTGATCTGTCGTCGAGCATTACCCCCCTGGTATCTCGAGATTATCATGGAACCGCATAACCTCTTATGAGTTCTTCATCAGGTATTACATTCTCACGGACTCCTATTTTTCACGGGCTTTGAGTTATGAAACACTCAAGGACGCCGATAACGGAATCGAGTCTACACTGCGATTCAACGAGGATTGGAGATCTTCATCACTTACAAGTTTAATACTCCATGTCTGTCCTAGCCTGAACGGATACATCATTATCGTGCTAATTTTAATCATCAGCATTCTAAGCTCTTCAAGGGTATCAACTGAATTCATGGTGAGAAATACCATCCTTGCCCCCGATGATTTGTGCTATCATCGGCCACTTTATTGCCTTCCCTCCAACACAAACTTGTTCGTGTTCTGTGTTATACCTTGAGTTCCTTGCTATCCAACAATTGTTCTTCCTTACCTTGGAGTATTACCATCTTTTGTGTCAAGAATGTCGTGATAGTTTCACCACCTCTTAAGAATTCTTGGTACAAGTGATACATCCCGCCATCTACATTCATCTCTTGGTCCACGCGTTGTTTCCAATCGGAATACCGACGATTGAACTGTGATGTGTAAAATTCAAAATTACTAGCAACCTTATTGCTCGTAAGATAATGAACGATAGTTTCATCCCTTGTGTATTGGTTATTGAATCACCATTCTAAACATTGATCACGCTACCTAAGCCCATATTATGGGTGCACTGTCCAACCAATTGTTAATGGTGTATGTTTTCCTCGAGCATACATCATTATACCATTGGATCTGACAAATGTTATCTCCTTGTTCACATAATTGTGGAAATCCATCTTTTTGGATATCTCGTTGAAATATCGCTGAGTCCGTCAGCCACCCCTTCATCCTCTCCTTGTTTAAATGGTGAACTCATGATTCGGGACTTGCCTTCATAGTTCATTTCGCGAGAATCTTGCAACGCCATCCCGTTAATGTGTTGCACCTCTTCTTCTCATCCCGAGCCTGAGGTATCCTGACACCAACCAGATCTGGAACTCGGTCAGATATGATGGTTGGAACATTTTCCAAGAGTCATAGCATTGGTCTTTCTATAACCCAATAAGGTGATGTCATGCCTAGCACACCTGGTTGGAGGACCTATTGCAAGACTTATTCTATAAGTTGTTTCTGATGAATCCATTGAGTATCCAAAGTCTGACCTTTGCTTGAAGTCCATGTCAATGCTATCTCGAAGCATGTCTATGGTACTCCGTTTTTCAACAAGAACATTTGAAGCCCAGTGCTAAATGTTTCTTGCTCAATTATCCAATCACCGTTGTTTGGGTAATGTCATGAACTTCCTCTCCCCTTACCTAAATGGTTTCTACTTCTATCCTGTCATGGATAACATGATCCGTTTGTCCTTGGGAAGGATATACCCCTGAAATAAGTGTTCAAAACCATTTTCCTTTCCATTGATCTGTCTAATCTGATAATCATACTATCCTTCCCATTGTATTGATTAACATTTCTAGTAATCTGACTTATCTGAGCAGTGGCATTTCCCTGCTTAGCTAAGCACCTTGTTGTACAACTCGGTCAGTAAGACCCTGTACTATGGTTGATGACATTCCGATAACCACCGATGGACGAGAACCTTGCCTATTGGTCCGCCTCGTTCAACGAGCAGGAAAATGGTTCTCTTCGTCCCTCTCCCTTGGTACTGATGTTGTTGCCGACATAACGGACAGGCTATCCTCTGACATGCCTTGCTTACATTATCATGCAAGATGTCGCCGCCCTTCCTACTTTTAACAAACATGGTGGGCCCATAACCCACAGTTCCACAGGATCGAAACCTGACTCTCCTGTACAACCCTGTTTCTAATGGTTATTCTCCATGCTTGGCTTCGTATTTAATTCATGGGCCACCTTCCTAGTGCTCTATTCTGGTATCAGACGCAATACTTACTCTCGCTACTCTGAACCCCTTTCTCACTCTGGTTCAGACTTCGAGCAACTATCTATCCGCTTGGAACTTCTTATGGTACCTTCTCACTTTGCTCTCGATGTGTTTTATTTGTCCAACTCGAGAGATACTCTTATGATCATTCTTGGGATACTCCAAATGAATTTCCCTTATAACATTCAATTGTTGTAAAGCTGCCCTTTACCTATTCGTAAGTACGATGGAGTTCCCGAAGAAAAGACGACAACTTCATCATGACGACCTAAAACAGCAGAATGAAGACATCAATGTAATGGATCAACCTCTTCGAGACGAACAACCAAGACCAAGAACACTCCCTAGAATTTCGTAACCCGAACCTTCCCCCTTTACTTCCCTCTTAAATCTCGGGACGAGATTTCTTGTAGTGGAGGAGAATTGTGACGCCCGGATAATCTTGCTACAGTAATCCCACACTAATCATGCCATGTCATCCCGATTACTGTTGCTAAACGTCCGTTAGTTCAAACCGCGTCAAATTCAAATTTAAAATTAATGTCGACAATAAAAGTTTCTAAAAATTGAAACAAAAATGTTTGGTGGTTGCCAAATATTACAAAGGTAATTGTGGTGAAGTAAACACATTTTAAAGAAATGCCTAAGTATTTTTTAATGAATTTAGACAGAAAAGAAATAATAAAAGAAAATACAAAAAAAAGGAAAATACAAACAGAAAAAGAAAAGGAGAAGACCCCCTGGGCCGTGGCCCAACTGGGCCAACCCCAGGCCCAGCCGGCCGGCCCACCCCATTTCCCCTTATCCCCCCCAGAAACCCTAGCCGCCTCCTCCCACTCCCCCACTCCCCCCACGCCGCTCTCCCCTTCCCCGATCGGATCGGGGCAGCGCCCCGCCCTCACCCGAGCCGCCTCGCCGAATCTTCCCCTCCTCGTCGGCCGTCCTCGACGCCTTCTCCCTGACGCGCCCCGGGCCTCACCGCGCCGTCGCCGGATCCCGATGGACCGCCTCGCCCCCGACACCCGCGACGCCCTCTAGACCGACGTCACCGTGCGGAGCCCCCCCCCCCCCGTCGCTGGACTGCCTCCCCGCCGTCCTCTACGTCGTCGCCTCCTCTCCTGCGTCGGCTCGTCCCCGTCCTCGTCCACAACTGCTCCCCCGAGCCTCGCCGCCACCCCTCCTCTTCAACGCCGGTGAGGCCCTTTCCCTACCCCTTCCCTTCCTCTGCTCCGTGACGGCCGCGCCGCTCGTTTCCTGCGCTGGTGATACACGTCTCCGCCCGCACCCGCGAGCTCGCTTGCGCTCACCGTGGCCGTGCACCGTGGTCGTCGTGCCCGACCGCGCCCTCCGCGCGCCCCTCGTGCGTCCGGGCCGAGCCCGGCCACCGCGCGCATGCGCACACGCACAACCCCCATCGCCCTACTCCCACCCGCACCCCGTTCGGCCGGTCTGTCGCCGCACCACCGCGGGCGACCGCACCTGCCCGCGCCCTCCCCTGGACGCGTCGTGGGCACGACCCCGCCTGCGCCTTCCGCCCCTGCTGCCTATTGCCGCCGGCGCCGACCGCGCTTCTCTCGCGCCTGCCGAAGGCCGCCACGGCTCGTCTCGCTGGCGCGCGTGCCCGGCGCTGCTCCCTCGTCGCCGGCCAGCGAGGCCCCGAGAGCGCTCGCCCTCGCCTCTCATGGCCTCGGGTGCGTGCACCCGCAACCGTATGCCCGCAGCGCCTGACCCGCTCGGGCTCTGCCCCGCAACCGGCGCCCGTTAAACCCCCCGGGCCAATGACACCTGGGGCCCACGCCCAGAACTTTATTAAAAAAAGAATTAAAATTAATTAATTAATCAATAAGTGAATTAATTATGTTAATTAATCATGTTTAATTAATCTAATTAACTAGTTAGTTTAATTAAATAGTAACTAGTTTAACTAAGACCTAATTAATCTAATCAGTGTATGACAGGTGGGTCCCACTGGACCCAGATGTCAGTTTGACCCAGTCAACTCTGTTGACTGCTGACGTCAGCATGACATCATGCTGATATCATTAATTCATTTTCGAATTAATTTAAATAATTAATTAAATGCCAGAAATTAATAAAATCTTTACAAAATCATATCTTTTAATCCGTAACTCGGATTAAAATATTTTCAACATGAAAGTTGCTCAGAACGACGAGACGAACTAGGATATGCAGCCCGTTCGTCCGCCAGACAATCCTAACACATCAAACTCGCAACTTTTCCCCCTCCGGCTCCTGTGCCCGAAAACGTGAAACACCGGGGATACTTTCCCGGATGTTCCCCCCATCACCGGTATCATACCATACCGCGTTAGGGCACCTCTAACGCCGTTACTTGTCATGTCATGCATCACTATGCATCTGTTTGCTTAAATATTTATTGTTTCTCCCCCTTCTTCTCTCGCTAGACACCGAGACCGACGCTATTGCTACCCAGTACGACTACGGAGTTGACAATCCCTCTCTCTTGCCAGAGCAACCAGGCAAGCCCCCCCTTGATCACCAGATATCGCCTACTCTCCTCTATACTGCTTGCATTAGAGTAGTGTAGCACGTTACTGTTTTCGTTATTCCTATCCTGATGCATAGCCTGTCTTTGATACTGCTGTTGATACCTTTACCTGCAATCCTACTTGCTTAGTATAGGATGCTAGTGTCCCATCAGTGGCCCTACACTCTTGTCCGTCTGCCATGCTATACTACTGGGCCGTGATCACTTCGGGAAGTGATCGCGGACATATACTATATACTTTACACTGTTACATTATCTGTGATACTGTTCGGAGTTGGGGGCTGAAGGGGCAGGTGGTTCCACCTAGGTAGTGGTGGGCCTGGGTTCCCGACGGCCCCTGACTGTTACTTTGTGGCGGAGCGACAGGGCAGGTTTGAGACTACCTAGGAGAGAGGTGTCCCTGGCCCTGGTCGGCGTTCGCGGATACTTAACACGCTTAACGAGATCTAGGTATTTGATCTGAGTCTGGCCATTTGGTCTATACGCACTAATCATCTATGCGGGAGTAGTTATGGGTATCCCGGTGTCGTGGTATCAGCCGAAGCACTTTTGACGTCAGCAACGGAGCGGCGCGCGCCGGATTGGACTGGAACGCCACTAGGCTAGGTCTGCTTCCGGCCGCCCTCGCAACGTGCAGGTGTGCTCAGGGCGATGGGCCCAGACCCCTGCGCGCATAGGTTTAGACCGGCGTGTTGACCTCTCTGTTGTGCCTAGGTGGGGCTACGACGTGTTGATCTTCCGAGGCCGGGCATGACCCAGGAAAGTGTGTCCGGCCAAATGGGAACAAGCGTGTTGGGCTATGTGGTGCACCCCTGCAGGGAAGTTAATCTATTCGAATAGCCGTGTCCCTCGGTAAAAGGACGACCCGGAGTTGTACCTTGACCTTATGACAACTAGAACCGGATACTTAATAAAACACACCCTTTGTAACGCCCTCGATGCGGTTATATCTCCCACGTGTCGAGGCACAACTTAGAGGCATAACCGCATTGAAAGCAATGTCGCAAGTGAGGTAATCTTCACACAACCCATGTAATACATAAGGGAAAGAGATACATAGTTGGCTTATAGTCGCCACTTCACACAATACATAAGTAAACATTCATCATTCAAGTTACACTCAAGGTCCGACTACGGTACCAAAATGAAGGAAGACTACCCCAAATGCTACACAGATCCCCGGATCACCCCAACTGGGCTCCACTACTGATCATCAGGAAAAGACACATAGTAACGGCCACGTTCCTCGTCGAACTCCCAAGTGAGCTCGGTCGCGTCATCTGCACTGGCATCGTTGGTACCTGCAACTGTTGTGGTAGAATCTGTGAGTCACGGGGACTCAGCAATCTCACACCCGCGAGATCAAGACTATTTAAGCTTATAGGTAGGAAAGGGGTTGTGAGCTGGAGCTGCAGCAAGCGTCTAGCATATATGGTGGCTAACAACGCAAAAGAGAGCGAGAAGAGAAGCAAAGCACGGTCATGAAGCTAGAAGTGATCAAGAAGTGATCCTAGAACAACCTACGTCAAACATAACTCCAACACCGTGTTCACTTCCCGGACCCCGCCGAGAAGAGACCATCACGGTTACACACGCGGTTGATGTGTTTTAATTAAGGTCAACTTCGGGTTTTCTACAACTGGACATTAACAAATTCCCATCTGCCTCATAACCGCGGGCACGGCTTTCGAAAGATAATACCCTGCAGGGGTGTCC
Organism: Aegilops umbellulata; assembly: GCA_032464435.1. Lineage (NCBI taxonomy): Eukaryota > Viridiplantae > Streptophyta > Magnoliopsida > Poales > Poaceae > Aegilops > Aegilops umbellulata. The sequence continues at coordinate 298,579,381 of CP136060.1, forward strand.
CAACTTAGCCCATTATAAGCTCTCACGGTCAATGAAGGATATTCCTTCTACCGGGAAGACCCGATCAGTCTCGGAATCCCGGACTACAAGACCTTTCGACAGTAATAAAACAGATCCAGCAAAGCCGCCCGATTGTGCCGACAAATCCTGATAGGAGCTGCACATATCTCGGTCTCAGGGCACATCCGGATGAACACTCCGTACAACTAAAACCAAGTCTCGAGTTGCCCCGAGGTGGCGCTGCAAAGGGCTCTAGTTTGGACCAGCAATCGAAGGAGAACTGGCCCGGGGGGTTAAAATAAAGATGACCCTTGAGTCTGCAGAACCCAAGGGAAAAAGGCTTAGGTGGCAAATGGTAAAACCAATGTTGGGCCTTGCTGGAGGAGTCTTATTCAAAGCGAACTGTCAAGGGGGTCCCATAAATCACCCAACCGTGTAAGGAACGCAAAATCAAGGAACATAACACCGGTATGACAGAAACTAGGGTGGCAAGAGTGGAACAAAACACCAGACATAAGGCCGAGCCTTCCACCCTTTACCAAGTATATAGATGCATTAATTAAATAAGAGGTATTGTGATATCCCAACAAGTAAACATGTTCCAACAAGGAACAACAAGTCCATGTTCCAACAAGGAACAAACTTCATCTTCACCTGCAACTAGCAACGCTATAAGAGGGGCTGAGCAAAGCGGTAACATAGCCAATCAACGGTTTACTAGGACATGGATGGTTAGAGGCTGACATGGCAATATGGGTGGCATGAAATAGCAAGTGGTAGGTATCGCAGCATAGGCATAGCAAAAGAGCGAGCATCTAGCAAGCAAAGATAGAAGTGATTTCGAGGGTATGGTCATCTTGCCTGCAAGGTTCTCAGAGTTGACGAAAGCTTGGTCCTCGTAAGCGTTCTCAATAGGTTCCTCATTCGCGAACTCGCCTCCCGGCTCTACCCAAAGCAAGAACACAAGCAAAGAGGACAAACATCAATCACGATGCAATGCACAAACAACATGATGCAAAACATGGCATGTTATGCGAGATGTGATATGCAATGCATATGCGTGCTCCGGAAGGAAAAAGATGAACAAGGCATAATCTTGGCAAACCAAGTACGCCGCTGGAAAGATGAGGTGATTTCGGTTGAAATCGATATAAAGATCACCGGAATTGGATGCACGGTTTGCAAATGACAAGCAAAACAAGAATGACAATAATCTGCCATTAACAGCATGATGCTACTTAGCAAGCAACAAGAAATTAAGCTACTGCACACAAACATATCAGCAAAGCATATGACAGTGATCTACTCAAGATGCTTGACAAAAGATGAACACTGAGATACGGCTAAATCACACCATGACAGGTTCAAACAAGCATGGCAAAAGTGCAAAAGATAACAGGTTCACAGACTTAGTGAAAATAACATGCCATAAATTAACATCAGGATGCCATGTTTAGAGCAAGCAAACAACATGCTAAAGATCAGGACATAGCAAAGTAAGGCATGGAATGAATCTAATCAAAGCACTTAACAAAAGTCCCTTAATGACCATAAGCCAAAAGGGATCAGAAAATACAATAACACCCATGTCAAATAAGCAAGTTTCGTTACAGGTTTCAGACTTAGCAGAAAACTGGACATGTCAAAAACAGATAACAAGTAGACATGTTCGTGAGGTCGATGCACTCACTACAGAGCATTGCATGATAAACTAATCATACATACATCAAGAATACATGGCATAGAAACTATAAATGGCAAGAATAACATCATAGCATGCAAGGATCAACTACAACAAGCTTGGCAAAATCGAATAACATGTAAACAATCTGCCAGCAGCATTTTATAGCAAAAGTAGAGCTCGATTGACTCAAGGTATGGCACTCTATAAATACAAACAAAGGCATGGATGGATAGAGAAAATCCATATGCTCAAAACACTCTTAGTTATCATGCCCAAAAGAGGCATAGATCTCTCTGAAACAACATGAACACATGGCATAAAAATAACAGCAGGCAGGGACTTAGTGAAATTACTAAGTCTCTGAAATCTGCAACATTAAGTACCCTACTTTGCATGCTTGTGCTAGTCACCACAGAGGTCACAAAAATACATGGCATAATTCTCTGGAAAGATGGCATGGCATATTACAAAACTCATGTAGGACTCAACTTCATAGGAGGTACACATCAATCATGGCAAAAATGACAAAAGTGCAAGTACTGCTGAGAAACAGAAACTAACATCACATAGCTCTCTTCTAACAGCATTTCGGGCACCAAGATGAACTCAAATGAAGATGATGAAATGGAATGAAATGATGTACTCATCTAGGCGAACAATTTGACATATTATACGCATGAAACGGAGCAATATACAGCAAGTTATGATGCGATTAAGATGCAACAGTGATGCACGAAATTCGGGACAGACAAATTTGGAGGGGGAAGAAGTCAACCCTAGTGGTGGATCTGGATCCGGCGCGGGCGAGCTCGCCGGAGCTCGCGCCGGAGAGGAAGGCCGGCGAGGGGGGCGGTGCTGGAGGAGGCGGGCCCGGCCGCGGTCGGCGACGGCGGCGCCGGGGCGGCGCGGCGCGGGCGCGCGCCGCCTAAGCCGGGAGGAGGCGCGGGGCGTTGGTGGAGCTGCGAGCTCCCTGGCCAGCGGCGGCGGCGCGGGATCCGGGCCCGGCGGGCCGGATCTGGGCCCCGCGGGCCCGCGGCGGCGGGAGCGAGGCGCGGACAGGTGGCGGCGCGGGGTTGGGTGCGGGTGGCGGCGCGGTGACGTGGCGACGCGGGATTCGCCGGGGACGGCGGCGCGGACACGTCCGGTCCGGGATGGACATGTCCGGCGGCGGGAGGTGGAAGAAGACTAGGGTTAGGGTGGTTTGGACCCGGGATTTCGGAGGGGGAGGTATATTTATAGGTAGAGGGGGCTAGGAAGCTTCAAATGGAGTGCGGTTTTCGGCCACGCGATCGTGATCGAACGACCGAGAGGATGGAGATGACTTAGATGGGTTATTGGGCTGTTTTGGAGGGGTTTTGGGCTGCAACACACACGAGGCCTTCGCGGTTACCCGGTTAACCGTTGGAGTACCAAACGACCTCCGAATGACCCGAAACTTGACAGGCGGTCTACCGGTGTTATACCAAGGCTGCTTGGCAAACCTCGGTCCATTCCGAGAAGGTTTAATACCCGCTCACGACAAAATGTAAAAGGGGACGCCGGGGAACATAGGAGCGCCGGATTGCAAAACGGACAACGGGGAAAATGCTCGGATTCATGAGACGAACACGTATGCGAATGCGATGCACATGATGACATGATATGAAATGCATGACATGACAAAATGCAAACTGACGGGAAACCCAACCACGGAGGGAATATTATATCACAATGCCGAAAATGGCAAGAGTTGGAGTTACAAATATGGCAAGTTACATCCGGGATGTTACACCCTTCCAAGTGCCAGATACAACCCGGTGATCGCTCTCTAACAGGGCATCGAGGAGGGGATCGCCGGGTAGGATTATGCTATGCGATGCTATTTGGAGGACTTCAGTCTACTCTCTTCTACCTGCTGCAAGACGGAGGCGACCAGAAGCGTAGTCTTCGACAAGATTAGATATCCCCCTCTTATTCTGGCATTCTGCAGTTCAGTCCACTGATATGGCCCTTTACACATATATCCATGTATATGTAGTGTAGCTCCTTGCTTGCGAGTACTTTGGATGAGTACTCACGGTTGCTTTTCTCTCCCTTTTCCCTCTTCCCTTCTACCCAGTTGCCGCAACCAGATGCTGGAGCCCAGGATCCAGACGCCACCCTCGACGACGACTCCTACTACTCTGGAGGTGCCTACTGCTACGTGCTGCCCGCTAACGACGACCAGGAGTAGTTAGGAGGATCCCAGGCAGGAGGCCTGTGCCTCGTTCGATCTGTATCCCAGTTTGTGCTAGCCTTCTTAAGGCAAACTTGTTTAACTTATGTCTGTACTCAGATATTATTGCTTCCGTTGACTCGTCTATGATCGAGCACTTGTATTCGAGCCCTCGAGGCCCCTGGCTTGTATTATGATGCTTGTATGACTTATTTATGTTTTAGAGTTGTGTTGTGATATCTTCCCGTGAGTCCCTGATCTTGATCGTACACATTTGCGTGCATGATTAGTGTACGATTGAATCGGGGGCGTCACAGGGTGCTCCGTGTCGGTTACTTGTCCTTTGGGCTGGGCCAAGGACCCCCCCTTCTCGAATCCATCTACTGGTGGGCCTCATTCGTCTGGCCCAGGAATGTCAGGAAGGAATGACCCGAAGACCGGCGCATACTCTAAGGTGTATAGGTAGTTCCATCTACTCCCCTCTCCCCGTCATTAGGACGCATCGTCGGGAAAAGCCCGTGCAACGATGGTGGCGGTGGCGGGGAGGTCCTAATCAGGTGCGGCCTACATGTGGAGGAGTTCGAGTGCTGCTGTGGGATGGCGAAGAAGATGTATGCTCGAGTGATGGTCTTCCTCGGACGGTGTTTGACGGCGACATTGGTCATTAGGCTCCATGATCTTCAACGGCAGCCTAGCCTGGCTAGGTCATCGAAGAATAGAGAGTCGGTGCATGGTCCAGTACGATGGCGAGGTCGACATCAGATCCAGAACTGTCATGCAACGAAACGAGTGACTTTTTTCAGGTTTTCTTACGGAATCTTCAAGTTTGGTTTGGGGCAGCAAGGCCGTTGTGCTTTTCAAGTGCGGGAACAATGTTCTCTCTGCTCTTTCCCCATTCTCTTGGTGTGCTTAATGCCAGCAGAGGGCGTGTGGAGTCGTGTCTCCGGCGGATCTTCTGAAATCCGGCGGTTTTGGTTTCCAGTGGATCCTTCTGGATTCGGATGGCTTTCATGGTTTTCAGATATATTTTTTTGCAGCCCTTCGGCGTTTTCTTCTTTGGCGGGGCGATTTACTTCGCAGTTCACAGCAGCCGGCATCTCCTAGTCTGCATCCACGACTTCCCTGCCGCTGCTTCTATAAGCTCATGTGTTTAAAAAGTTTAGTCCACCAAGGCGGAGGCCTAGTGACTGCGTCAAGTAGTGCTCACAACACGCCGCCCGTGAATATAGGAGGAAGTTCGACACCCTCAAGGATTTGAATAATATTTTTACAGATGTGTTTGTAAGATCATGTAATGCTTAATAGATGGCTTAGGGCTTTTCGCAAAAAAAAAAAGCGACAGAAATTAGGCAAAAAGAAACTAGCAAGCTACTAGGCATGAAAGAGGGCAGAGAGAGAAAGAGAGGGAAAAAAGTGGTCAACTGCCCCACCACAGCTGTGAGGCCTATGAGCATGCACCGGTGAAGATTGCCTTATCGTGATCCATGAGCCATGCATGACCTACACCTTTATTTCCCGGGCGCGCGGGGGGGCTTGAGCTACCACTGCACAGCTAGCAAAGTCCTGCGCAACTGTACGTGTGCATGCAGCCAGCGGCAAAGGTAGGGGATCAGATGGAGGAGACGAGGGCTCCCGGGTCAGGCAGGGCACTCTCCCACGATGCACACCTACCTGAGAGCGACCGCCCGGCCTCTTCCCTCCCGCCCCCTGCGCCCCCTCTCTTCCTCTTTATACCTCCGCCTCTCCCTCTCCTCGCTGCCACCATCGTGTCTCTATCCTTGTCCAGCCGTTTGTTTTCCATATATCCTCGCGGCGTCTTAGTGCCCACTGCCGACCGGCCATGGCGAAGCAGTCGTGCGGCCACAAGAAGAGGCTGAGGAGAGGGCTCTGGTCTCCCGAGGAGGACGAGAAGCTCATGAACCACATTGCCATGTACGGCCACGGTTGCTGGAGCTCCGTTCCTAAGCTTGCAGGTATATATGACCGTATGCGTACGTATGCGTGTGCTGCATTTGTGCTTAAGAATTACCTTAGCTGGTTCGGAAATGAAGAACAATTAATTGGTAGCAACTTGTTGAATTAATTAGGACTTGAGAGGTGCGGCAAGAGCTGCAGGCTGAGATGGATAAACTACCTGAGGCCAGACCTCAAGCGGGGCACATTCTCGCAGGAGGAGGAGGACCTCATCATACACCTCCATTCCATGATAGGAAACAAGTACGTACGTCGCCTTACCTGGCTTCCAATTCATCGAATTACATATGACATCCACCTGTATGCATTTTTCAGGTGGTCACAGATTGCAGCCCAGCTGCCCGGCCGGACGGACAACGAAGTCAAGAACTTCTGGAACTCTTACATCAAGAAGAAGCTGAGGGAGCGCGGCATCGACCCCGCCACCCACAAGCCGCTGGCCGAGGCCACCACGTCCCCCACCGCGTGCCGACCGGTCTTCAGCGATGCCGAGCTCGTCCCAACGACGACGGCGGCGCTGGCCCAGGACCAGGTGGAGAAAATGCTGGATAGCCTGGAGATGCCGCTGGACTGGCCCGTCGGCGGTGTCGCCGGCAAAGGGGTACCCGAATCCTACCAGGTACCGAGCCTTCAGGAAGGCTGCGCCTTCCACATGGGCGCGCACTGCGGCGCCTTCCCGTCCGCGTCGAGCTCCAGCACGTTGACCGGAACTGACGTTGGCGCCACCCTCCCGTGGCTGGAGCTCGGGCCGACCGACACCATCTCCGGCCACGTCGACCAATACGCCGGCGCTCGGGGCGAGCTCAGGTGGTCTGACTACTTTGACGGCGCCCTACATGGGCAGTGCGTCTACGACAGCGGCATGGTCGACGACGACGCGGTGCAGTTCGACGACGTCCATGGGTTAAGCAACTGGTGCTAACAGTACGTATAAATCAACTAATCCAATCAAAAGGCCAGTGAACTGAAAACTGCAACACTACTACATCATTGCATGAAAGCTTATAAATTGATATGTACAGGCAAGACAAGGATATCGATGGATGGATACTGGCTTAGCCTGAGGCTGAGAAACAAGATACTTCCTACATTTTACTACACATTACAGTATTAACTGCTGCTGCTGCTACTAGTGATATACTGATATATACTTGTTTGTGTTGAGCTGAGCATAATTCGTCGTGTGGTAATGAAATCAGAAGTGTTTCGCCAGACATGTAAATGACAGGAAATGGTGGTTGTACATAGGACAACAGAGCCATATACGGTTAAATAAAGAGTGCATAAATAATATTCCCTTCATCCTATAATATAGTGGCTGCACTGGCCGGTCGGCCTCGACATTGACATTTGGCCTACCGTCGCCCTTGCCATCCTTTGGAAGGAGTGGGACTTTAGGAATGCTTGTGTTTTCTGCAATGAGCTGCACTCCCACGGTGATACTCTTCGAAACATCGTCTCGGGCTTTACTCTTTAGGTCCTTCGATTTAAGGACCCCGTTAGGGAGGCGGTCGTGTCTTGGTCTTATACCACTATTAGGAAAAAGCCTAGCAGTAGCGCGGGTATTTAGTGTATCCCGCGCTACTGATACGGCGCTATAGCTAATATGTATAAGTAGGGTGTGTTGCCCCACGCTACTGCTATAGATGGCTAGCAGTGAGCTCTAGTTGAACACGCTACTGCTAATAGCTGCAACGCTTTTAATTTGGGCGCGCTACTGGTAAGAGCGCGCTGCTGCTAACTTTATTCCCCTCGCTACTGTTAGTTTTATTAGTTTTTGTTTTTTTACATATTTGTTTTGTATTTGAACAGGCTTTATACAATAATGTTTAGCATATCATACACATACAAATGTAATCATAGCATCAAATCATGTCATCATCATAATCATCATCCAACACAAAGTGCTCTCTTGTCATCATCTCAAAAATAGAGATACAAGTCTCGATTACTTGCAACTACATCGTCATTCATCTAAACAATGATATACGCGAGAAGAGGTATCACTATGAGTGAGAGGGGAACTATGCAGTACATGAGTTTGTATCCCTCTCTCGCATTAGCGCGAACCTAAACTAACTACTGGTTGTCGCTCGAAAACTGGAAACCGGTACACCTGGGCCTGACACTCTGGCCACTTGTCGTATACTCCTGGCGTTGCACTTCTTCGTCATCGATGATTTATACACTTGCATCGTCACATGAGTCGATGATATGCAACATACATAGTTGAGCAACAGAAAGAGACAGAATTGGTAAAAATAAAAGCAACATATCATAAGCATAAATAACAAAGTTCATCGTACCCAAAATGCCCTAACCAGAGTGATCTTCGCTAGTTGAGGAGGACGGTTTAATTACATCACAAATAAAGTTTCGTCATTCAGGAAGTATGGACTAAACGGACACATTATCAATCACTCCAACATGTCGTTCAATCCATCCAAGTCAGGGAGATAGTCCCCGAGCTTAGTGAAAGGCTTCAGGTCGAGACGCTGAGCGGCTACGCGTGTTCGGACGTCTTCCCGCGAGAGTTGCCCTTCCTCGTAGAACAGACATGTTTTGTCGAGGACCTCCTTCACGATGACTTGGGCAAGTTCACGCTGGATGTGACAGAACTCACCTCGAAGTCGATGATCCGGGATATCTCCTACGTTCTTTGCCCATTGCAATATGGGCATCGCCGGATTTATGTGACATGTGAAGGTTCTGCTGATCCCGTCTGTACTCCAGCATGTGGTGTAGGACATAGAATCCATCACTAAGAGTATCACTCGGTTGCTGGATGCAGCAGAAGTCGGTCTTATGGCCGAAGGCGGACCTGCCATCCCTTTTCTTGTTGTCCTTGACCTCTTCACCCCGTACATCGTAGTAAACCATAGCACTGTCGAGAAAAGACCTGATGTGTGTGTAACCCTTTTTGTTTATGTTCTTCGATGAGTCCAAGTAAAGAGCGTGGGAGTATCGGGGGTAGAGCATGATGAGGACCGCGCGCCCGCCGCTGCGCAAAATAAGTGCACCTCAAATTAATTAGCCTCCACCGTGCAAATAAATGATTGAAATCGAAGGAAGGATATCCGCGCGGATGGCTTACAGGGGATGATAAGGCACGAGAATCACCTCCTTGTCCTTATTGGCGACCATGAAATTGGCGATGTAGTCCCTCTCGCGTATTCACGGTGCTCTGCGCAGACTGCCAATAAGCCCTCGTGCATGAAGTACGGGTCAGCGACACACAAATAAGGTATCTGCTCAATCCCAATGATGTAGTTCATGTACAAGGCATAAAGGAGGGCAAACGTAAAATCCAGCTTCTTCAAGTGAAACATGTCAAAGATGTAATCGAATCGGAGGAATAACTTGTCCGCGGGGCATGTGTGGACGTACAACCTTTGCCGTGGCACGTTAACCACGTAGAGTGGGTATCCTGGATTTTCCGAGGCGATGAGGCTTTTCTCTCTCCGCAGCACATCGTCAAGTCTCCTTAGATCGCCGTGTGTGACCTCTAACGCTGCCTTAGGTAGGATTGATTCACCGGCGATATGCCATTTTGCCGCACCAGGGATAGGTATACGGTCTTGAACCCAAGGCTGCTGAGGCGGCTGGATCATAGAAGCAACTTTGTTGCCTTTCCTCGCTCTCTTCCTATGCTTCTTTGGTACTGCAAGGTCGTCTATAATACGTTCAGCCTCCGGAGGCGGCAATTCAGGGGCCAACTCATGATGCTCAAACCCTGAGTACTCATCATAGGCGCCAGTATTGAGATACTGTTGAGTGTCATCGCCATCCTCATCCTCATCTATGGCGACGTCATCAGGGACTAATGAAGCCTCTTCCTCACCCCGTCCGCTATCACCCAGACGACAACCGACGCTAATTGGGTAGGTGGGGTGTTGATGTTCATACCTTGCTGAGGCTGCGTGCTCATGGGTGTGCTCCCGACCACCTCCAGACGAAGCAGACTCTTTGGCCACAATAGGACCCACCCGTTGCAACCACCAAGCCGCCACGGGGTCTCGTCGTAATCCCCCCTAGTACCAGAGGAGCCAAATTCCCGTGCCCCGGTTTGACACTGGCCACAGAAACCTTGAAGACGTCTGGGGGGATCGGCTGGCCGTGGAACAATGGTTCCTTCGGCTTCATTATCGTCGCCTTCCCCACGTCCACCTTCTGGTCACCGATGGTTGGTGCACGGGGTTACGTTGGCCTACAAAGACATGTCTGTGACGTGAGACATCCGAAAGGCAACGGAAACGGGAGATTATACATTTATTGAAGAGGGTCGGTGTGACAGATACTGTGAGGGCATCGAGCTCGGCCTAAGACGAAGCACCGCCGAGCACGTCCGAGATAGAGGACGGGCTGCTATGAGCAGGTGCGGGAGCCGGTGCAGGAGCTGGTGCGGGAGCCGGTGCAGGAGCAGGTGCAAGTGCAACGCTAGTCGAGCTACTCCTGAAGAAGTCGGCAAGGGGAAAGTCCGCTGCATTTTTTCTGGATTTTGCCTGCTCCAACTGAGAACGGCCGGAACCAAGACACCAGACATATCTGCAATCGCCTGTTTTGCAGCAGCGTACGCTGTTGTGACCGTCTCAGTTGATTTCTTCTCAACCGCAATCTCAACCTTCTTGTCGATGTTTTCTTCAGTTAACCTCCATCTTTTATTTCTCTCCTCCGTCGTCTCACGGTAGTAGTTCTTCCACGTGGCGCCGTCTCCGACACCGTGCACACGTCCATACGACGGCCGAGTCTCCACCGTGAGTCCTTTCAATATGTTCAACGCCCGGTTGAATGGGGTGTCCCACGTGGGCCTCACCAACGCCTCAGACGGCGTGTCGCTTTCGGCTGCAATCCTGTGCTGCTCTCTCTACAAAAGGAACAAGGATCGTTTACAAATATGTCTAAACGTGCAGTCGAATTGATCAGAAACTAAAATTACCAGCAGTCTCATGAACTCCGTCGTAACCGGGTCCGTCTCGAAAACCTTCTTGACTGGGTCCCAATTGTGTCAGGCCCTGAGTACGTCACGCTCCTGCGAGGCGGTGAAGTCCGCCAAGGGGTCTAGGATGCCCAGACCTTCGCGTTCCGAGTCCTCCTTGGCCCATATGGACCTCTTACCACCGTAACCACGGCTTCCGAGGTGGTGGAACCCCATGTTCCTCGCTTGAAACCCCTTCATGTACTTCGACTTCTTTTTTGCAGCTCCGGCCTCGCAAGCCGCCTTGATATTTGAAACTGCTCTTCCGTGATTGTCGGATTATACTTTACAATCTCGGAGTAGGATTCCTTTTTCTTGATGATCCGATGTTTCACCCTTGCTTTCCAGGCGGCCAACGTGTCGATAAACTTGGTCATGGCGTGTTTGTTTATCTTCTTCATTGCCGGGTCTTTATCTGCATTTTTATATTCCTTTTCATCCTGGCCTGGGAACAAAAATATCTAGTGCAGCTTCTTTAGGAGGGAGGGCCTCATATTATGTATCTTCTGTAGTTTCTCATCGTTGATGGTGGCGGTTGTCTGTACGATGCAGCCTATTTGATTGCCGTAGCACGCGGGCGCTTTTGGCTCAAAAATGTCGTCGTCCACCTCCGTGACCACCAGTCTAGTAGTCATGAGCTGGTTTGGGTGATGTTGCCTCTTTGTTTTCGGTTCTATACCGGCTCCGCTAGTCTCGGCGCCGATCTCGATGCCGGTCTCAGTCTCAGCGTCGGTCTTGATGTTGGTCTCAGTCTCCGATGTGACATGTGGGCCCAGCAACATCAACCGTTGATCATCAGCAAGGCTTAAAAATTCGCCTGCCGCCACGTAGACGTTGTCGCAATCATGAGAACCCTGTCCTTCATCGTTGCTAGCCATGTTTCCTATGGTTAAATCTAGTCAATTAATTCTAGACCTAAGAAAATGAAAAATGACATAAAAAAGGCCTATGTTTTGCAGGAACGTTGACTCCTTCCCGGTGCGGCAAATCCCGGGCACTCGATATGTCCTAGTTTGTAGCACAAGTCATGCCGAAATTCACGGAAATTTTTGGCATAACCTTTGCTAAAAAGTGCACAAATCGAGAACCTGAAATTTGCCGGAACGCAAATGAATCAACATTCCGGCAAAACATAGGCCACTCGGCTTCATTCCCTGGAAACAACAAAATTCCACTTGGGCACAATCGAACCACTTCTATGTTGCATATAACAGGACCACTTAGGAATATGTACATGAGAAACTACAACAGTAGATAAACATAAGCAAACACAATTGAGAAATTTGCATATATCCTGACCACTTCAAATTTGCATCTCCTAATGTTTGAAACTTCAAGAAAATCTACACAAATCTCATACTCTCTCAAACTCAATTCAAAAACCAAATATGGATTATATTTAGTTAACTAGTGAACTAAATTTTACTCTAAACTAAAACCCTACTGCCCTAATTAACATCTAGTTAAACAAACTCAATTCAAAAACTAAACCCTACTGTACTAGTTAACATCTACATTATCTACTACTTAACATCTATTATTACCCTAACTAAAAAATATCTACTATTAACCGTACTGCCCTAGTTAACTAGTACCATCACTACTACTAATTAACATCTACTACTACTGCTACTAAAAAAAATTATCTATGAACCCTACTACTAATTAAATCTACTACTACTGCTAACTAACATGGCAGGAAGAAAATGCAGAGAGAGAGGAGGGGTGGGGGGAGGGGTGGGGGGCTTACAGAGAGGGAAGAGACGGTGGCGGGGAGGTGCTCGGTGACGGAGGCAGGGGAGGGCGGGCTCGGGCTCAGGCAGCGGCGGTCCTGGGAGGGTTCGGGCGGCGGTGAGGTCGAGGGTGGCATCGGGCTACGGCGGTGAGGTTGAGGGAGGCCACGGGCGGCGGCGGTGAGGGCGGCCTCGGGGGGAGACGGTGAGGTTGCGGGCGTCGACGTCGGCAGGAGACGACGGCAAATTAGGGCGACGGCGAATTGGGGAGACGGCGGCGAAGTGGGGCGAGGGATTTGGGAGAGAAGTGGTGGCCGGGGGAGGAAAACCGCTGGTTAAGTCAAACATAGCGGTAGCGCGTTACTGAAAACGCGCTATAGCTAAATAGCGTGTTTCACTAAACGCGCTACTGCTATGCATTTTATTTTTTTCATTTATTTTTATTTACATTTTTTTCTTTCTCCTTTTTCTATTTCTTTCATTTTCATTTACTTTTCTATTTGTTTTTCATTTTATTTTATTTTCGTTAGCAGTAGCGCCTTTCTCCGTAAACGCGCTGCTACAACAATATTAGCGGTAGCGCGATTTTTATAAGACCGCTGCTACTATGTGTAGCATGTCGGCTTAGTAGTGGGAATTTTAGTAGTAGCGCTTTTACCGTGAGACGCGGTACTGCTACATATGTATCTGTAGCGCGGTTATCCTGCACGTGCTACTGTTATATAGCACTAGCGCGCTTTTTTAACAAACACTACTGCTAAAGTTCTGTATATAAGGTTTTTCCTAGTAGTGTACATTTTCTCTTGTTCTAATCTATAATGTAATGCGTCCCTTGGGCATTTGAGTAATATATTTAGGTGAGGACCTCACCCTGGGTGACTGTTCAAAAAAAGGACATTTTAGCAAGCTATATATTGAGACGGAGGGCAACTAATCGGATTGGTACTCTATTGACCTTGGAGGCTTGGAATAGGCATGGCTTTATTTGGGGTTCCATATTATTCTCTTTCAAAACGAGGAGGGGTACTCACCATGCCGTTTCTTGGTTTGTCCATTACTTCAAGGTCTGGTCCGTTGTTGAAACAATTGTATGGAAGATGGTTTTATCTAGTTCCATTTCTCCTATCTGTCATCCATGACTGCAATTAATCAAGGAAACCCTGAAACTAACTACCCGCAAATCCTATTTGACAGTGCACACCCTTCTGACCATGTTTGTTGCTAATGGGTCGGCCATCAAGTCATCCCGCTTGCAGAAGATCCCAACCGGTTCTGTGAAACTTCCAACCGGTTTAGTCAAGCTTCTGGTCGGTATTTACTTTTATTTGTTTTTGTATTATTATTTTTCTTTTTTTAATTCGTGAAACTTTTCAGATCTGTGAAGACTTTTCAAATTCCGGAACAAATTTTAAATTCATGATTTTTTAAATACATGAACTTTTTAAAACACATAATTCTTTTTTCAAATTCATCCAAAAAATTAAATTTAGGATCATTTTTTCAAATATTGAAAATTTTAAAATTCATGAATTTCTTCTCCAAATTCGTCATCTTTTTTCAAAAAAGATTCTTTTTTGGAAATCATGATTTTTTTACAAATTCATAACTTTTTAAAAATAAATAATTTAAAATTCATGAGCATATTTTGAACACATGAACTCTTTTCAAATTCAAGAACATTTTTTCATTTCACCGTTTCCAAATTTTAGAAAACTATTTTTTGCTAGTGATCTGATTTTTTTCGTCAACCAGGAGAGCAACAACAACAACCGGCATTCGAGCGTACCTTTTTTTAGAAAAGAGTCAATTACATCACAAGTGTCATAACTTGGCGTGAAAAATCAGTTTAGTGCTAAAACTTGCGGCATACATTGAACTCGTGCCATAACTTGCCATTGACGTGCATATACGGTGCAAATCACGTTTCTATACGAACATGAAAACTTTTATATACTACATGAATATATTTTTAAAATCATGAAAACTTTTATATACTACATGAATATATTTTTAAAATAGTGAACATTCTAAATTTATATTTTTTTATTAAATCATATGAAAATGAAGACTTTCCATATTTTTAAATTGTGACAATTTTAAACTAATATAATCATTTGTTGAATATATCTACTTTTATTCAATATGCAAATTATTTCATGAAGAATTTTGTAATTTATTATTTAAGCATATGGTTAAATGTTAAACTAAGATGTGATTATTTTATAATGTAATTAATTTTATTTATATGTATGTTATTTATAACACACGATTATAATTTACATATATTCTATAAATACTAAAACAAGGAGCGCTTGATGGGCTGTAGGGATTGCAGCCCACTTAATTCTACAAAAACATATAGCGTGGGCACCAAGTGTAATCTCGAAATATTGTTTGTTAGGTGGTTAGCCGCGCCCTGCTGCTCCCTACATGTCGGCAGTTCGGATCCTGTCAGATGCGTCTTTTTTCCAATTATGTCGTCTGTGACGCTAACAAGTGGACCCTTGCGGCCGTGGCAGGCGCTTTTTCATGTGAAAAAAATTCCGAGTTTTTTCTGGAAAATAGCAGGCCCGTGTCATCTTGCCATCCAGTTGCTGACACAGGCCCCATGCCACGTTGGCTCGCCCAATCAACACCCTCTTGGTATGAAAACGTGATTTGCATTGTTTATGCATGTCAAAACTAAGTTATGGCACTAGCTCAATGTATGCCACAAGTTTTAGCACTAAATTGACTTCTCACGCCAAGTTGTGACACCATTGATATAATTGACACTTTAGAAAACGTGAAGAGTGCTTGAGCAATCCTTGCAACGTGATGTGAGCGAGCGAGCTAATTTTTGGGTCACGGCCCGCTACGCCAGCATGGGAGTGTCAATGTGCTAACACATGTTGCGCTGAAGAGGGGTTCTCAACTAATGCGGAGTTTAACTTAAAAAGACTAATGGGGAATTTACTTTAAAAAAACTAAAGGGCAGTACCCCTGGGACGGCATGTTGACTGCAGGGTCCATTTGTCATCAGGCCTTCGCAGGCAAGGCTCCCTGAGGGAGTCCTGGATTGGGGGGTGTCCGGATAGCCGGACTATAACCTTTGGCCGGACTCTTGAAAAATGAAGATACAAGATTAAAGACTTCGTCCCGTGTCCTGATGGGACTTTCCTTGGCGTGGAAGGCAAGCTTGGCGATACGGATATGTAGATCTCCTTCCGTTGTAACCGACTCTGTGTAACCCTAGCCCTCTCTGGCGTCTATATAAACCGGAGAGTTTTAGTCCATAGGACAGAACAACAATCATACCATAGGCTATCTTCTAGGGTTTAGCCTCTCTGATCTCGTGGTAGATCTACTCTTGTACTACCCATATCATCAATATCAATCAAGCAGGAGTAGGATTTTACCTCCATCGAGAGGGCCCGAATCTGGGTAAAAACATCGTGTCTCTTGTCTCCTGTTACCATCCGCCTAGACGCACAGTTCGGGACCCCCTACCCGAGATCCGCCGGTTTTGACACCGACATTGGTGCTTTCATTGAGAGTTCCTCTGTGCCGTCATCTTTAGGCCCGATGGCTCCTCCGATCATCAACAGCGATGCGGTCCAGGGTGAGACTTTTTCCCCCGGATAGATCTTCATATTCGGCGGCTTTGCACTGCGGGCCAATTCGTTTGGCCATCTGGAGCAGATTGAAAGCTACCCCCTGGCCATCTGGTCAGATTTGGAAGCTTGAACTACACGGTTGACATCCGCGGAGACTTGATCTTCGACGGATTCAAGCCGCAGCTGAGCGCGCCGCACTGTCACGATGGGCATGATCTAACTCTGCCGCCGAACAGTGCCCTGGAGGCCGTGCCCGCATCAGCTCCGACCCTTAGTTCAGAGCCAACTGCGCCGATCGAGAACGTGTGGCTAGACACCGCCTCGGGGGCCGCAATCTCAACGGCAATCGAGCCGAACACCAGCCTTATCCTTTGCGAAACTCGTGACTCCAAGGTGCCGGACTCTCCTTCAGACTCAGAGCCATCCGCGCCCCTGCCAATCGAATCCGATTGGGCGCCGATCATGAAATTCACCGCCGCAGATATCTTTCATCACTCGCCCTTCGGCGACATTCTGAATTCACTAAGGTCTCTCTCTTTGTCAGGAGAGTCCTGGCCGGATTATGACCGGCAGGATTGGGATGCGGACGACGAAGAAATTCGACGCCCACCCACCACCCACTTCGTAGCCACTGTCGACGATGTAACCGACATGCTGGACTTTGACTCCGAAGACATCGACGGTATGGACGACGATATAGGAGACAAACAGGAACCAGCGCCTATAGGGCACTGGACAACCACCTCATCTCACGATGTACACATGGTGGACACACCTAAAGGAAGCGACAACGAGGAACAAAGGGACGCAACGAGGGATCGTTCTCTCGAAAAGCAGTCAAAGTGGCGACGTAAGCGCCGCTCCAAGCCCCGCCTCGACAGAGACAGCAGCCATACGGATCCAGCCACAGAGCAGGGCGAACCGGCGGTCGATGAACATGCCATCGAGCAACCGTCCGAACAAGACAACTTGGATAAACAAACCGCACAACCCGTCCTCGGCGAAGATAACAGTCCGGACGACCTCACGCCGGACAAACTCCTAGAACAGGAAAACCTCCACAAAAGGCTCGCCGCCACGGTGCGTAGCCTGAAAAAGCAGAAGCGGAAGCTCAAAACCGCGGAAGACGCACTCCGAATCAGATGGAGCAAAGTATTCAACACCGCAGACAAATACGGCGATAGTCGCCACACAAAGAGCTACCCGAAGTGAAAGCTACTGCCCGAATTTGATGAGGAGGCCCTAGAGCCCCCAAAATCAAAAAAATAAGGAAGCCACCCGGTCGGATAGACGACCCCATGGCCAACACAGACCGGCATATGGCGCCGCACACAAACCAACACGCGATCCACCCAAGGATTCGCATCAAAGGGATGGCCCAACCAGGTCTCTCTACGGGCCAAGAAAGCAAGCTCTAGTAAGCAATGCGACGCAACAAATATCCAAACAACACGGCACACCCAAATACAGGGATGCCGCACACCCCCTCTGTTTCACCGATGAGGTGCTGGACCATGAATTTTAAGCGGGATTTAAGCCCGTAAACATAGAGGCGTACGACGGAACAACAGACCCTGGAGTCTGGATTGAGGACTATATCCTCCACATACACATGGCCAGAGGAGACGACCTCCACGCCATAAAATACTTACCCCTCAAGCTCAAAGGGCCAGCCCGGCATTGGCTTAAAGGCCTTCCCGAAAACACCATTGGAAGTTGGGAAGAGCTCGAGGAGGCTTTTCGGGAAAATTTTCAAGGAACCTATGTCCGACCTCCGGATGCAGACGATTTAAGTCATATAACTCAACAGCCCGGAGAGTCAGCCCGGAAACTCTGGAACAGATTTCTTACTAAAAAGAACCAGATAGTCGACTGTCCAGACGCCGAAGACTTAGCAGCTTTCAAACACAGCGTCCGAGACGAATGGCTCGCCAGACACCTCGGCCAAGAAAAGCCAAGAACAATGGCCGCATTAACAAGCCTCAAGACCCGCTTTTGTGCGGGAGAGGACAGCTGGTTGGCAAGATGCAGCACCAGTGACCCAAGTACATCCGAAGTCAGGGATGGAAACGGGAAACCACGACGCAGTAAGGAACATCGCCGGAATAAGGAAAGTAGCTCGAAGAGCACGACAGTCAACGCCGGATTCAAAAGCTCTCGGCAGAATCAGAACAAGCTGCCCCTCAAGAATCTTGGACAAGATTTGTCAAATCCACAGCACCCCTGGGAAGCCTGCAAACCATACCCACAGAGAATGTTGGGTCTTCAAGCAATCCGGCCAACTCAACCCCGAACACAAGGGGCTCGACACACCAAGGGAGGACGATGACGAACCCCACAAGCGGAGCACGGGGAAACAAAAGAATTTCCCACTCGATGTCAAAACAGTAAACTTACTTCATGTGACAAAAGGGAAAATAGAGTGGCGCCTATACGGCCTACCCCAAAGGAGTCCCGCCACTGGTTGTTAAAACCGATCACCTTCGACCATCAGGATTACTCTAGAAGTATCCGGAACGAAGGTGGGACTGCCTTAGTGTTAGATCCAATAATCGAAGGACTCCACTTTACACAAGTCCTAATGGACGGCGGCAGTGGTCTAAACCTGCTATATCAGGACACAGTCTGCAAAATGGGGTTGGACCCAACAAAAATTCGCCATAGCAACACTTCCTTTCAAGGAGTAACGCCAGGCCCGGATGCCAGTTGCGCGGGTTCTATCCCGCTAGAAGTTATGTTCGGCTCTACCGATCACTTCCGCCGCGAAAAGCTAACCTTCCACATCGCCCCATTTTCAAGTAGCTATCAAGCACTATTGGGGCGCGAGGCTTTCGCCCGCTTTAACGCGATACCGCATTATGCATCTCTTACGCTTAAGATGCCTGGTCCACAAGGCATCATCTCACTAAAGGGAAATATCGAGTGTTCCTCGCGCACGGAAGAATATGCGGCTACCTTGACAGTCGCACATTAACACGGCTTCACCAATCAAAGCACCTAAACAGGTCGTTAAGACCACGGACGCGGCTCGACGAGTCCGGCATAAACATACCATTGGTAAAGGCTTAATAACCGCATACCCCTTACAAGGGGCTCCGCGCACGTAGCACAAGAGACAATAAGGCTCAATTTCTACCCATGTTGAATTATACTTTGTTTATTTAGTATAACGTACATTTCGCACGACCTTTTTCAACTGAGTTCCTCTCTTTTTCAGATGAACACCATGCTATACCCGTTCAGGACACGGCACAACGGAGACACAGGCGCACACGTGCAGCAGGGACCCATTCCAAGGATTCTTTTTAGATTAAGACCCCGCGTAAACCTTTTTTACTGTCTCTTGTTGATACACATCCCCCGGACTCCCAGTATAGCCGAGGAGGAGGCTGGCGTCTTGGCATGTGGCCACATTAGAATTTTGCGCGTACCTGGACACCAGGGGCTTATTATCAAGGGCACTGCTCAACCCGTTTTTCATAAAGACCGAATACCTTAGGGAGTGTTCGGCGTCGCAAGTTTGGCCTTATATGCATCAGCTCCGAATCATGTCTTTTGTAAAATATAGGGTTTGCCCAGCTCCTGTGTTTTGCTGCCTTACGTTCCCACTATCGGCTAAGGCGGCACCAGGAGAACTACTGCGATTGTGCCCCGGTTCAGCCAGGCGAGCACCTCAGTAGAGAAAGCCGAAAACTGACTGTCATGATATAACGTGAGACTGATCAACCACTTGATGACCCATCGGAATCTTCGGGGTTCCTCCGCAGTAACCAAGGGCCATTTCCCGGCCAGGCACACACGCGCCACGAATTCCAGCAAGCGCGGTGCCAAAAGGGGCTATATAGTAGCTCCACGGTCAAACTCCTATGGCTAAGTGAAAGTGATAAAGCATTATAGTCCGGTTGCCTAGTTCGCTGTGCTACCACCTCCTTAATGGACCAAGACGTTGGATCAAGTGTGATGATGCGCCTTTTGCGAACACCCCCGCATTATATGCGTGGGGGCTGAAGCCAACGACTGCAATCTTTCAGGTTATATATACATATACGTAAACGACCGCACAGGAGGCATTATAATTCTTGTAAGCACAAGTATAAAAAGCTTCTACATTTCAGCAAAATATTGTTTTCAATAAAATACATGTTATTCGAACATAATATCCTTCGAGCACTGTGTCTCTGTTAAACGAGCGCCCTCTAGGACTTCTTGAAAGTAGTGCTCGGCAGGTACTCGGCTTTCGCCCGAATCTTGGGCTGCAACAGCGGTGGCCTCCATCTCCGCCCAGTATGTCTTGACATGGGCAAGGGCCATCCGCGCACCCTCCACACACGTTGACCTCTTCATCGCGTTGATATACGACACCGCAGCAAGGAACTGTTGCACCAAGCTAAAATAATTGTTCGGCTTTGGCCTTTTTGGCCACAGATGATCCACGCCATACTTCATGGCGAGTCCGGATAACCTATTCAGCTCGGCCCATTCGGCCAAATGATCGGGTAATGGAAGCGGACGCTCTGGATTGTGGAACTGCGACCAGAAAAGCTTTTCCACTTCGTGACCCTCCTGATCTCGGAAGTGTTCAACCGCATCAGCGGCACTCGCCGCTAAATCCAGATATGCGTCCGCCGAACTCCACATCCGGTCCAACAGAGCATATTTAGGATCCCCGAACTTCATCCGCAGCATAAAGGGCTTTCCAGATGCGATATCTCCGGCCTGACGCAGCTCCTCCTTCATCGCTCTCATCGCAGAACGAGCATCCTTGGCCGCCGTAATGGCCTTTTCCAGGTCTGTCCGCTCCGCCTGATCTTCTATCTCAAAAAGCTTGCAGTGGTCAGCAGCGGTCTTCAACTTCGCAGCCATCTCGGACATTTCCTTTTTGCTTTGGCAATGAGCAGCATGTTCAGCTTTCAACTCCTCAACCGCCTTTAAGGCAGCCGCATCGCTTTCCCTGGCTTGCTCCTTGGCTCGGGCAAGCTCCGCCTGAAGGTCCTCCACAGCAGCAGCCCCATCTGCATCAAGTGCAGACACTGTAAGATACTGGCGTCAAGCTCCTCTTACCAGGTGTCTCCGGAGAGATTACATACCTTGTGCCTCGTCGAGCCGCTTATTGACAAGCGCGATGTCGGCATCTGCCACGTCGATTTGCCGCTTTAGTTCGGCAAATTCATCAGTCCGGCTAGCCGCCGGACACTTCGCCGCCTACGCAGGAAAGGCGACATATTATACCTGGGATTATGATCCTCTGAACGCCATCACTTTTGACAACGCACAGAGTCTCAGGGGCTACTATCTACACAGGACGCATCTTGTATATGCAGAACTGTCAAAAGGTACATCATTTCGTGTACCTCAAAACCTGTGAGTAAACTCCTGATGGCCTCGTGCAACCCGCTCTCCGCGGATGAAATCCTTTCAATCACCATACCCATTAACGTACGGTGTTCTTCTGAGATAGACGCTCGCCCGAGCAGATCCTTCAGCTCCTCCGACCGCGCACCGGACGGTGCCAGACTCGTCCGATGGCCTTCTTCAAAGGCAGGATACGGAGGGCTTTGGGGGGCCATATGACTACCTTCCGGCCCTGCCGGATTCGGAGAAACCCTCCATGATGACACCTCGGGGTCGCCCGCCTCGTGAGGCGGTATGGCAAGGGGAGGCGTTCCGCTCTCATCTCCGAAAGAAGATCCCCCAAAGATGAGCTCTGCTGAGAAGGGCTGAGATCCGAACTACAAGGTAAAATTTCGGTTATTTTCCTCAGGAATAAAACAGGGGTGTTTCTCATTTTAAACTCCCCTCTCTACTTACGGCTCGGTGGAGGGCTGATCCCCTTGGGGGCACAGTACGTTCGAGGTATCCCCCGGCGCAGGACCCTCTGGCGAAGATTTCTTCCCCCGCTTTGAGACCATGGTCTCCGGGTCTTCAGAGGTGGTCCTCTTCTTCCCCTGGGTAGAGGAATTTTTTATTCCTCCTTTCCCAACAGACTCTGTCGAGGAGGCGGTAGCTCCCTTGTCCCCCTCCTCGTTCTCTTCCAAAAGCACGATCTCCAGCATCCTGGTCAACACGGGATTCGGCGAGGTCTCAGGAAGGGGGGCGGACACCTGATTAACTTCGCCTTCGTTACCCACTCCCGTTTCAAAGACAACTCTTTTAAGGGTGATGTTGTGATGAATGAACGGATGGCGTGTCCGGAAACATGGCTACTTACTTGAGTATCCGGACGATTGCAGCTTAGTCCTGCGTCCTCCGTAGAATCCGGACACATTACTTGTGATCCGAAGAACAATTTGTACATCTCCACGGGCGTCATGCCAAGAAAGTGTTGGAGAGCTCGCGGTCCCTCCGGGTTGAACTCCCATAGACGGAGAGGGCGACGTTTGCAAGGCAGGACTCGGCGAATTAAAATAACCTGCATCACCACGACCAGACTGATGTCTCTTTCTAGAAGATCTCAGATGCGGCCTTGCAATAGGGGCACGTCTTTTGCCGGCCCCCAGTCCAGCCCCTTATTGACCCACGATGCTAGTCGGGGCGGGGGACCCGAGCGGAAAACAGGCGGCGCCACCCACTTGGTGCCCCTAGGAGCGGTGATATAGAACCACTCTTGTTGCCATAAGCTGAACTCCTCCTAAAAAGAGCCCTCGGGCCATGGAGCGTCAGCATTCTTGCTTATAACAGCGCCTCCGCACTCCGTGTGCTGTCCCTCGATCATCTTCGGCTCTACTTTAAAGGTCTTAAGCCACAGTCTGAAGTGAGGAGTAATGCGGAGGAAGGCTTCACACATGACGATAAATGATGAGATATGGAGGATGGACTCCGGAGCTAATTCGTGAAATTCCAGCCCATAATAAAACATGAGCCCCCTCACGAAGGGATCCGTCGCGAAGCCGAGCCCTCGGAGGAAGTGAGACACGAATACCACACTCTCACCAGGCTCGGGAGTAGGAACAACCTGCCCTTGAGCAGGTAGCCTATGCGAAATTTTGCCGGTCAAGAACTTGGCTTCTCTCAGCTTTAGCATGTCCTCCTCCGTAATGGAGGAAGGCATCCATCAGCCTCGAAGGTCGGATCCGGACATCGTCGAAGGTCCGAAGCGCCTGTAATCTAGGGCCTTGGGTGTTGGAACTCGAGGCAAAGGGCGAAATCGACTAAGATCAAAAGAAAGGAGTAGGGCCT
This sequence comes from Aegilops umbellulata, assembly GCA_032464435.1. Taxonomy (NCBI): domain Eukaryota; kingdom Viridiplantae; phylum Streptophyta; class Magnoliopsida; order Poales; family Poaceae; genus Aegilops; species Aegilops umbellulata. The sequence goes on from CP136060.1 coordinate 298,602,713, forward strand.
TGGTCTCTTTATAAGAGGTTGCATACCAAGAGCCCTCCCCGTGACCGTTCGGGACTCGCCTTTGATCGAGGAAATGTACCAACGGGCACGATTGGGTTACCCACGTCTGTACTGATGAGAATCCCGTAAATTAAGGGGACACGATCTCTGCTTGGACAAGACGTTCCAAGGAAACCGCCTCGCAAAACGCGCTGAGGTGGGATAGTGAAACGATTCGAATAAAGGCTTGGCCGTGGTGTGATGTCACGCTACGGAATACGTCAGCAGATTAGATTCGTGTAAATATTATTCTCTCTATGGCAATATGTGGAACTTATTTTGCAGAGCCGGACACTGTCCTTGTGTTCAAAGTCTTCTACGAAGTATTCGGAGGAGGAACCTGCCTTGCAATGCCGAAGACAATTTGCGCATCGGACTCGTCGTCATTGAAGCTTGGTTCAGGGGCTACTGAGGGAGTCCTGGATTGGGGGGTGTCCGGATAGCCGGACTATAACCTTTGGTCGGACTCTTGGACTGTGAAGATACAAGATTGAAGACTTCGTCCCGTGTCCGGATGGGACTTTCCTTGGCGTGGAAGGCAAGCTTGGCGATACGGATATGTAGACCTCCTTCCGTTGTAACCGACTCTGTGTAACCCTAGCCCTCTCCGGCGTCTATATAAACCGGAGAGTTTTAGTCCATAGGACAGAACAACAATCATACCATAGGCTAGCTTCTAGGGTTTAGCCTCTCTGATCTCGTGGTAGATCTACTCTTGTACTACCCATACCATCAATATCAATCAAGCAGGAGTAGGGTTTTACCTCCATCGAGAGGGCCCGAACCTGGGTAAAAACATCGTGTCCCTTGTCTCCTATTACCATTCGCCTAGACGCACAGTTCGGGACCCCCTACCCGAGATCCGCCGGTTTTGACACCGACACTCCCCATCACTTCTCACTCAACCCTCACACTCACCACAGTCCCCTCCCAAGACGCCATGGATCGGGTTCCTCTACAGTCACTAGCTCCATGCTAAGTTTTCCTCCGCCAGGGCACCGGTGAGCGGGACCACGAGCTGGAGCATTACTGGGAGTGGCTGCGGTCGACGGATTTGGAGCAAAGCGGGGCGTGGGAGTGGAAGTGGCAGAAAGATCCCCATCACTTCTCACTCAACCCTCACACTCACCACAGTCCCCTCTCAAGCCGCCATGGATCGGGTTCCTCTACAGTCACTAGCTCCATGCTAAGTTTTCCTTTGTCGGGGCAGCGGTGAGAGAGACCACGAGCTGGAGCATTACTGGGAGTGGCTGCGGTCGATGGACTTGGAGCAAAGCAGGGCGTGGGAGTGGAAGTGGCAGAAAGAAAGGCCACACAACATCCTCGTGTCAATGACCATGTGGATGGTGAGCTGCCAGCATGAGAGCGATAGAGCGCGGCGCTTCACGTGCATCTACCATGAGTGGACTCTTAAGAGCAACTCCAATGGGGCGACCCATTTCGTCCGCTGGTGTCCGTATGGGTCGGCCTGGACACAAAAGGCAGCCCAATGCACCGACCTAAACGGACGCGCGTGGGAGAGGGCACTCGGTTCCCCCGAACCGATCGGTTCGATGTTTCGGGTTGTCTAAAGATTCGGTTTTCAGATTTTGTTGACTGAACGGTTACCTAGAAAAATACTAACCGAGAGTTTCGATACTGTAGACTTCGGTTCCGGTCTCGGTTATGACCGAACAGCGCTAGACTTGAGATTTGGCTCAAAAACAAAACAGAGTCAGTCTCGAGCACAACTGACAAAAACAAAATTGTGCAAGCAACAAAGATCCAGGCGGCCAGCACATATGACATTGTCGAATATCGATTATAGGAAAAATACAGTCTAATTACAAGCAACAATTCATGCGCCGCCTCCGTTACCTCATCCATATCTACCCCTGCTCTTGAAAATCATATCCCCAAATCTGTGAGAACGTGCGCCTCCCCGCTCTCGTCTTTCCACCGTCCGTCACATACATCTCGAATCTGCACATCGGGCTTCAGTTGAGGAGATGGTCGGCGCCTCGCCGGTAATCTTCCATCTTCACGAGCAGCAGCACCGCTGTCGTCAGTGGGGTGGATAGGCCGAGAGGTGGATGTGGAGCACGCCGCCGACTGCGGGGATGGGTAGAAGTAGAAGGTAGGGGGCCGCGGTGGAGAGAGTAGCGAGCGGCGGCTACGTTACGGTCGTGGCCTCGTGGGTCGAGGTTTTTTTTAGTCTAAACACGCTTTATTTATTAATCAAACAAGTTCATGGGGATACAAGAGATGTTTGGAGGGTTCAACAGCCACGAATGGCGCCCATAATCCAAATCGAAAGCATGCTTAGCGAGGCTATGTGCCTCAATATTGGTGGCTCTACCTTCAAAGATGAAGGTGCAGCTATCAAAACTAGTTGTTGTTTTCACAATCTCCCTGGTGGTGCTGGCGTAGGCTCCCCAGGTGCAGTCCTTCATGTCTTTCACTACCCCTTGGCTATCGCTCGCGACGAGAATTCGAGCAAGGTCCAGGTCCGCCTCGAGCGCAAGCGCCTCGCGGCATGCCAGCGCTTCAAGCGTCGTTGGATCCGTGACTCCATGGATCTTGATAATCGAGGCACCCAAAAAATTTCCTGTTGAGTTTCTGCACACGACACTGAACGAAACAAAGTTGCCATCTCTGGAGACGGCCCCATCGACTCGGATTTTTGCAGTTCCTTCAGGAGGAGGGATCCATCTTGGTTGCACAGGAACAACCATTGGTAATCCACTCGTGGCTTTCTTCGGTTTGCATTCCTCAAGCTCCCAGATGAATTTCAAAATGAAATGGTATTTAGACAGAGGGCTCTGAAATATGTGTTCATGTAGCGCCTGTCGTTGTGCAAACCACAGTGCCCATAGGGTTGTGATTACCAAGATGAACTCTTGCGGAGAGAGCATCTCCTGGACCGCGAATAGCCATCGTTTTGCACCCGGTTCCGTTGTGGTGTTCAAAGCTTCCACGAGATCTTGGTCGAGCAGTGCCCAAACGCATCTGGCGATCGTGCAATGGAGCAACGAGTATTGCCAGGAGTCCTCGGCTCCACAGAGGCCATGCTACCTCTTGAGCACTGCGTTGGTTTTCCCTTGAAGAGGAAAGGGTGATGCAGTAAAGTAGTGTAAGTATTTCCCTTAGTTTTTTAGAACCAAGGTATCAATCCAGTAGGAGACCACGCTCAAGTCCCACGCACCTACACAAACAAATAAGAACCTTGCAACCAACGCGATAAAGGGGTTGTCAATCCCATCACAACCACTTGCAAAAGTGAGATCTGATAGAGATGATAAGATACTATTTTTTGGTATTTTTATGATAAATACTAAAAGTAAAGAAAGCAAAATAAACGGTGATAGAAACAGCTTGTTGACAGAAGATTGATATGATGGAAAATAGACCCCGGGACCATAGGTTTCACTAGTGGCTTCTCTCAAGATAGCATAAGTATTACGGTGGGTGAACAAATTACTGTTGAGCAATTGATAAAATTGAGCATAGTTATGAGAATATCTAGGTATGATCATGTATATAGGCATCACGTCCGTGACAAGTAGGCCGACTCCTGCCTGCATCTGCTACTATTACTCCACACATCGACCGCTATCCAGCATGCATCTAGAGTATTAAGTTCATAAGAACAGAGTAACGCTTTAAGCAAGATGACATGATGTAGAGGGATAAACTCATGCAATATGATATGAACCCCATCTTTTTATCCTCGATGGAAACAATACAATACGTGTCGTTTCCCCTACTGTCGCTAGGATCGAGCACCGCAAGATTGAACCCAAAGCTAAGCACTTCTTCCATTGCAAGAAAGATCAATCTAATAGGCCAAACCAAACTGATAATTCAAAGAGACTTGCAAAGATAACCAATCATACATAAAAGAATTCAGAGGAGATTCAAATATTGTTCATAGATAATCTTGATCATAAACCCACAATTCATCGGATCTCGATAAACACACCACAAAAAGAAGAGTTACATCGAATAGATCTCCAAGAAGACTGAGGATAACTTTGTATTGAGATCCAAAGAGAGAGAAGAAGCCATCTAGCTAATAACTATGGACCCGAAGGTCTGAGGTAAACTACTCACACATCATCGGAGAGGCTATGGTGTTGATGTAGAAGCCCTTCGTGATCGATGCCCCCTCCAGCGGAGCGCCGGAAAAGGCCCCAAGATGGGATCTCACGGGTACATAAGGTTGCGGCGGTTGAAATAGGGTTTTGGCTCCGTATCTGATATTTTCAGGGTACGTAGGTATATATATAGGAGGAAGAAGTAGGTCGGTGGAGCTACGAGGGGCCCACGAGGGTGGAGGGCGCGCCCAGGGGGGTAGGCGTGCCCCCTGCCTCGTCACTTCCTCGTTGATTGCTTGATGTCCACTCCAAGTCCTCTGGATCATGTTTGTTCCAAAAATCACGTTCCCGAAGGTTTCATTCCGTTTGGACTCCGTTTGATATCCTTTTCCTTCGAAACACTGAAATAGGCAAAAAAATAGCAATTTGGGTTGGGCCTCCGGTTAATAGGTTAGTCCCAAAAATAATATAAAACTGTATAATAAAGCCCATCAAACATCCAAAATAGAATATATAATAGCATGGAACAATCAAAAATTATAGATACGTTGGAGACGTATCAAGCATCCCCAAGCTTAATTCCTGCTCGTCCTCGAGTAGGTAAATGATAAAAACAGAATTTTTGATGTGGAATGCTACTTAGCATAATTTTCAATGTAATTCTCTTAATTGTGGCATGAATATTCACATCCGAAAGATTCAATATAAAAGTTTAATATTGACATAAAAATAATAATACTTCTGATAACCCACAAGTATAGGGGATCAATTGTAGCCTCTTTTGATAAGTAAGAGTGTCGAACCCAATGAGGAGCTAAACGTAGAACAAATATTCCCTCAAGTTCTATCGACCACCGATACAACCCTACGCACGCTTAACATTCGCTTTACCTAGAACAAGTATGAAACTAGAAGTACTTTGTAGGTGTTTTTGGATAGGTTTGCAAGATAATAAAGAGCACGTAAATAAAAAGTAGGGGTTGTTTAGATAAATACACAACTAAATTAGTTTTAGTAGAGAGCCTTTTGTCACGGGAAAGTTATTTGATCCTGGGTAATCTATAACTAGGCCGGTAATCACTATTGCAATTTTATTTGAGGGAGAGGCATAAGCTAACATACTTTCTCTACTTGGATCATATGCACTTATGTTTGGAACTCTAGCAAGCATCCACAACTACTAAAGATCATTAAGGTAAAACCCAACCATAGAATTAAAGTATCAAGTCCTCATTATTCCCATAAGCAAACAACCTACTTACTCGGGTATATGCTTCTGTCACTCACGCCACCCACCATAAGCAAATCATGAACATATTGCAAACCCTATAGCGGGAATCCCTCACGCTTGCGCGACACGGAGAGCACCATAGGACATCACTAATAATAAAACATGCAACTCAAACCAATCACGATCATCAATTAACCCATAGGACAAAACGGATCTACTCAAACATCATAGGATAGCCATACATCATTGGGAAATAATATATAGCATTGAGCACCATGTTTAAGTACAGATTACAGCGGGTAAGAGAGGGGGAAGAGTTGGTGATGATGGCGGTGAAGTTGTTCGTGAAGAATGAGGTGATGATGATGGCCCCCAGTGGCACTCCGGCGCCATTGGAAGCGAGGGGGAGAAAGCCCCCCTCCTCCTTCTTCTTCCTTGACCTCCTCCCTAGATGGGAGAAGGGTTTCCCCTCTGGTCCTTGGTCTCCATGGCATGGGAGGGGCGAGAGCCCCTCCGAGATTGGATCTATCTCTCTGTCTCTCTCTGTTTCTGCGCTCTGGTATTCTGCCCTTTCACCGTTTCTTACATATCCGAAGATCCATAACTCCGATTGGATTGAAACCTTCGCCAAGATGTTTTCCCAAAAATTAGCTTTCTTGCGGCCAAAGAAGCGCAGCAACTACCTTACGGAGTGCCCACGAGGGTCAGGGGCACGTCTGCCTGCCTCGTGGCCCCCTCGGGCACCGTCTCGCGTTGATTCTTCTTCCCAAATATCACAAATATTCCAAAAATATTCTCCGTCCGCTTTTATCCCGTTTGGGCTCCGTTTGATATGGGTTTTCCTACGAAACATAAAACATGCAACAAATAGGAACTGGCACTGGGCACTGGATCAATATGTTAGTCCAAAAAATAGTATGAAAAGTTGCCAAAAGTATATGAAAGTTGTAGAATATTAGCATGGATCAATAAAAAATTATAGATACGACGGAGACGTATTAGCATCCCCAAGCTTTGTTCCTGCTCGTCCTCGAGTGGGTAAATGATAAAAAGATAATTTTTGATGTGGAATGCTACCTAGCATAGTCTTGATCATGTGATCTAATCATGGCATGAATATTAAGACACGAGTGATTCAAAGCAATAGTCTATCATTTGACATTAAGACAATAATACTTCAAGCATACTAATAAAGCAATCATGTCTTTTCAAAATAACATGGCCAAAGAAAGTTATCCCTACAAAATCATATGGTCTGGCTATGCTCCATCTTCACCACACAAAGTATTCAAATCACGCACAACCCCGGTTTCAGCCAACACTACAAAAAAAATACACTTCCGTGATGATACGTGTTTGTCACAGTAGGTCGCCTTTTTTGTCATGCATGTACATCCATGACAAATTTATGACAGAATCAAGGTAGTCATACTGTGCTATCGTAGAAGTGTTCCATAAAATTACCAAAATTATCATCACGGAAGTGTCCACTTCCATGACGATAAATCGCGCGTCACAGAAGTGCTTTCGTCAAGGGTGACCGACACGTGGCATCGACCGTAACGGAACGCCGTTAAGCTATCGGGTCGGGTTTTGGATCCGATAACCAAGTACGGTCGATGCCACGTGTCGGTCACCCTTAAAAGCCTACCACGTTCTGGGCCAAATTACGGCCCTGATCAGGTCCGACCCTTTAAGAGGCTTTGGGCTCAATTATGGCCCATATCAGATTCGGCCCGTCAACTGGACACTATGCTTTTGGGCCCACTTGCTAAAGGCCCACCTAGTAATTTGGCCTGATATTAGTTTTGGCCTGTTAAGGGCCCGTTTAACATTTCGGCCTGTTAAAAGCCCGTCATATAGTTGGGCCTAACTACGGCTCGGTTTGCATCCAGCCTGCTCGCAGCCGATATCTGATTGGGCCAAACAAGGACCGAGACAATTTTGGCGTGTTAAAAGCCCGTGATTTGATTCGCACAATCATGGGTCGGGGTTCATTTCGGGCTGCTGCCGGCCCGTGAGCTGTTCAGCACGTTTCAGGCCCAACCTACATCATGATTGCATGACGGCCCGATTATGTACCGTAATTTTACGGTTTGGCCAGTTTACTGTGAAGACATGATATATATACAGTAAAATAACTGTAGCATCATGAATAAGAAAAAAAACTAGACTATACAATAAAGAAATTACGGCATATTACACCCATTGGGCATCAAAGTTCGCCACTATGATAATAAAGCACAAGCAGACATCAGATTACATACACTGGGCATCAAAGATCGCCACCAGTGCAAATAAACACGCCGACAAAATAATATACAAAACCGACAGCACTTCAATAGAGTTCAAGAAAGGTTAGCCCTGCTGGGGAGCTGCAGCGCAAGCAGCTGAGCAAGATGATGAGACTGCGCTTGCTCAACACTTATATCTTCCTCACTCTGAAAGATAAACAAGCAGACAGATGACAGGTTTTGCACATAAAAGTATCAGTGCTGACAATTCATCACATTTCTTACTGACGAACAAAGTGACACAGTTTAAAATTGCATTCACACAATATGGTATTGTTCAGGTCAAGACATGGCAGGAAATGACATTGTGAAGGAGTTGGCAGCTTCACGACACCACTGGATTATAGATCAAGAACTCATAAGTATCAATGGTTAGTGTGTTGTCAATTTATACCATTTCAGATTAGCAAATAAAGAGACGGTTTAAATAATAGTAGAATGATATGACATTGTTCATAGTTAAGACATTGCAGAATATGACATTGTGCAGTAGTGGGTAGGTTCACCACACCACTGGATTACGGATGAAGAACAGAAGCATACATGTAGTGCAAAATAAGATCACTTGCTCTGTATAGTTTAATTTACATGGTATGAAGAAGGAACTTGGTTGTACAACTGAAAACTTAAATTGAGAAAGGACAAACTTTTGTTTATGAACTACATAATAAACTTTAAACAAGCAATTTGATGCAAACACCAAAAATAAACAGCTGTTGCAGTCATGCCTAACCAAATATATACAACAAAGTTTGAAGGCTTGAGATGGACAAACTTATATTATTGGTGAAGACAGGCTCTATAAAGGCCTTGTCCATGCTAATGGGGGGCAATTCAAGAAGTTTACCACATAAACTTCTTCAAAAGCATTGCCTTTATTCTACATTTTGTTAAGAGTAAATATAGATGTGATAATATACGAAAAAATGGAGAATATTTAAGATAAGATGAAGAGTGATGCTACATAACCAAGTAGCTATAAATGTAAGTGCAGCGATACAGGCAAAAGGTACAACCAAGAGCAATGCATAGCTAAACTTCTTCAGTACCAACCTTATGGTAAGAGTAAATATAGATCTGATGTGTAGAAAATGGAGGGCAAAGGAAAATAAGCTGCAGAGTGATGGTACATGTAGAACTACCTGTCATTATAATTACACTGATAAAGGACAACATGTACTTACAAGAACAATGCAGAGCTAAAAAAACATTGGCATTGGATATATTCTACACTAATGTAACCATTCATACAGATCAGATAATTTGGAGCGAACAATTGATAAGCAAGATATCATGCATACTGCTGTGACATAATGAACCAGGTATGTATGCAAGTACAGTGATACAGGACAACAGGTACTAACAAGAGCAAAGTAGCGGGCAGCATATTTGCGATATCCTGTCGTTCTTGTCAAACCGAAATTCTTCTTCGAGCAGATTTCCTGCAAAAAAGATCCGTAAGGCACATGCGGAGAAGTAGAAGTTCAAATTGTCATGTGATTTCATAGACAGTACCTCATTCTGGGAACGAGACCAGTACATAATAAGGTTTTTCCATTCAATGTCTTCTAAATTTAGCATAGTAGACTTCACCGGAAATTCGTTTATATACTTGCCATCAAAGTGTGATTTCCTCAGGTAACACCGATACTGCTGCAATGCTTCCTTGAAAAGCATAAGCAAGCTTTGCTCGTCATGACTATCCAGATTGACCCTCGCCTAGTTACAACAATGTAATGTAAATCATTGATGTGTTCAATCAGCAGAAAACAGGAAAATAATAACCATGAATAGTAGCACTTACACGTAAGTTGGACAGGAAGATGTGAAAATGGTGTTTGTCTTCACAATAATCTTCCCATGATGGGAATATATGCACGTAGTCCCTAACAACATTGAAAGCATTGTCTTTTAAACTGGGAATAAATGGAATGGGGTTCCAATCTGCAGGAATTGGTCGTCTCTGCAGTTGGGATAGGTCTTCGGCCGGTGGACTTGTTGTACTTTTTGGTGGAGTGGGATTTTTCTGTGGTAGAGCTGGTGCTATGGCAAATCAAATCGGTATAACTTTTGCTGGAGTGCAGGTCCTGTGTGGTGGGGCTAGTGGTGTGGACAGTGAAGTATGGGTACAGTCTGCTGGAGTCGGTCCTACGTTTTGTGTCACTGGTTGTACAACCAATATAAGTGGGGTGTTGTCTGATTTCTCCGGCACCACCACGTTTTTCAAGGACTTTGCTGGTGCTCCTTCAGGTTCGACAATCACCCACTTCCTTTTTGATGTATGATGCACAAGAACAACATTCGAGTGGAAAAACATGGTATGATGACGGATCGAATATGTATTGGTAATGGATGGGCATGGGATCTCGACATATATGATGAGTAAACTAAGCAGATGGCGGTGCAACAAAGTAGAAGAAATGCAAGACAACATATGCAAGATACCCGCAATCAATAAAACATTGCCAAATTAGAACAGGCACCTCGATGGGTGAACAGGACAGGCCATCTGCCTTTGACTCCTCGAGGTTAGAATAGTCATTAAGATCATATTCTGAACAAGAATCAATAGGTGGGGAGCGTATGAGTTTCATTGCATCCAGAGTGGCACTCAATGCCTTGGTGCCAATTTTGTAAGTCATTGCAGTTTTTAGCTCCAAGAGTGGACTGCTAGTCTGCTACTAGTGCGACACAAAGCAGCTACACAGATCATAGTGTAGATATAACGGGAAAACCTTAAGTATCAGAGTAAAATCAGCAAAGTGGAACTTGCTGGAATATATGTGCTAGTATTGCCGGTACGGCTAGAAAGGCTTCGGATACCAGCTATCTTCAAGTGAAGGTGTGGTACTGTTAATATCAGTGTAACTCTCAAAGGCGACACAGCTCCCCGCATTACCTTGCTATTCTTATAGGATTCAAGTGGGCAGGCCACTACAAATCCTATTCCTATGTTTACAAGATCCTACGAATCAAAGAGGCTCAAAGTGTCCATCACAACCGACCATATAGACCTCTACACTGCAAATGTCCCTGCTCATCTTCAGTACAAGGAACATACTGTACTACTATCATACTCCCTCTGTTCCAAAATATAAGTCTTAGTAGAGATTTCCACTATGGATCACATACAGATGTATCCAGATACATTTTAGAGTGTAGATTCACTTATTTTTCTCCATATGTAGTCCATGGTGGAATCTATACAAAGACTTGTATTTAGGAACGGAGAGAGTACATATTAAAGAAGAACGGAAGAGGAACATGGTAAAGAAGAGCAAGCAGATTTTGGATAATAAAATGTTGGTTGCGCAGTGCCCACACATGATGAACCAGAGCGCATTAAGAATACAACTCCCAGCTGTCTCTCAACCATTTCAGGCGGTTTGATGAAGATCCTATGTCTCTTAACCCTTCTTCTTCCTCCTCTCTGATTCTTCCCATACAGAACACCGCACGGGCTGCCGGCCGGACCATCGGCCCCCACCGCCTGTGTTCCTCCGCCACCCCCACCCCCACTCCTGCCCAAACCCCCACCCGCGTCGAGTTTTCTTCGTTCGGCGAGGCCCCACAACCACCCGAGCCCCTTCGATCGCACCGGCGAACTCCGGCGAGCTATGAAAAATCGACTGACCCAATTTTGAAATTTAGTCTACTGTGATTTAACTAGTGTGGAATATAAAAGGGGAAAACCATAAGCATTGGGAGTATAGTGTTGAGCGTGCCATGGTGGATCTGAAGGTGCAAACCGGGCAAAGGCAACTTCACAACCAAGACAAGAAATCAAAGTATAGCAGTGGCGATCTATTTTCTTGCTGCGATAAATAAGTTGAGCAGATATGAAAGAGTACCGCCTCTGGTGCGGCACGGTGTACGCATCTGCTGAGAATTTGATGGTGCTGCGGTAGCGATGACTGTCGGCGGCGTGGAAGCAGATCTAGGAGGGTATACGGTGGCCGCAGGGCGTGATGGACGAGACGGTCGTAGGAGCGGCGCCGGCAAGGTGGATGACGGCGGGGATGAAGCGAGAGGACGGGATGCAAGGATCCCGGTCTGAAGCCGTGGATGAGAGAGGTCGATCTCTTGTAATGGACGGCGGCGTCGGGGTATCAGCTCCGGCTTGGTGGAGGAGGACGGTGGTGGATGGGGTGGTGGACGGCGGCGGACGGAGGAGGGGGGTGGAGAGGGTGTTTTGGCGCCCACGGAGTACGAATGAGGAAAAGGGAGGTAGAGAGGAAGGGGAACCATGTATTCAGGGTGCGCTTGTCTCAAATGCAAGGAAATTTACAAACTTAGCCCACGTTTCAAATTTCTACTACATCACAACAACATTAGTCGGTTCGGGATAGGACGGTAATCTCGCATACACCGAATATTTGCCGACGAGAGTTTGTTTTCGGCGCCCACCGTGTATGAATATGAATCGGGGAGGGAGTCGATTTCGGCCGAGGACACACTGTGTTTTGGCGCCCACCATGTATGAATCCGGGTGAGAGGCAGTTACGTCGCGCTTGGGTGAAATTACAAACCTACCCCTATCGAAACCTATAGAAATCCAGTAGATAGGCTTTGTGTGGCAGGGATAGGCAGTAGTGATTTCCATCTCGCAAATTTTGGTTTCAGGTGGTTACTGCGACTTTTCCCACTTCGTTCAAATTTTGTAGAGTGCACGTTTACCGTGCCAACTCAATTCGAATCCCGTTTGTATTCTATTTTTTCGAGCGGGATCCATTTTTTATTGGAATTACATTATATATACATCATTTTTTATATATACTTTCAAAAGTACAACACCATTTATACAGATAAGGCCTTCCCTCGTTCATCCTTTTCTCCCACAAGATCTTGATGTTCCGTGCAACGGACGGGCATCTTGCTAGTAAGAGTAGAAATTAGACATATACCACTTCTCGAATCTTGAAACCAACAACATTCCTCCCTTATCTCATCAAAACCGCTAAAGGAATATATTTTGAGTGAAACATAATATATTTTAGTGATATACGTATTTCAAAACTAGACTTTTTTTCTATCAAATCGGTGAATATGTATTAGTCTACTTTGATCGTGTGGCAACGCATTGGCACATTGCTAGTAGTTATTATAATTTTTTGGACACCAGACGGTGGAGTACATATACGAAGAGAAGAGGCGCACGCACGTAGTCGGCCTCTCGCTGTCTCGCACACATGAGTGTTACGTAAAGGCCACGTTAACAAATAAACCCTAAAACCCTAGGTGCACGATTGCTGCATTCGCGGGTACCGGGTACGTGGTGGAGCACCTTTGTAGGAATAGTCAGCTCGCGTGATAATTTGATCCGTAGGAGTTGATGGTCGGTACCACAGGTGAACGACTTGGAGAGCGGTGGCTCGCCAGTTGCCACAGATCGAGTAGCCATGTTTAAAATATCGTTTTTTAGCGGGGTTAAGAGTTCCGATTTTCAATGGCGCGTTATTAGTAGTAAGTAGTTTTTAGAACGATTGGTATGGAGAGAAAATGGAATTCATAGTACTACGTACCTCCTTGGAGTATGGTTGTATGGTTTTTTTTTGCAATGGAGGTTGTATGGGTTTATGTTGCGAGATGTTGAACCTGGTAGTTCTAGGGCAAATACTACGGTTTAGATTTAGATGCTGGTTTTCAGTAATGAAAATCAGAAGGGGAAACCCTTCTTTGACTTAAAAAAAACTACTACCTCCATTCTGGTTTACTAGTCCCCATCGTACTTTGGGTCAAAGTTTGTCCATGAATTTTACTTGTAAAATGTGAATGGAAAACGAGATTTTGTTATACCCAAACAAAAAAGGACTGGAGGAGTGATTGCTCTGACACGAACGCGACCTCTCATAGCGCAGGCATTGAACCGGCGCACCGGCCAAGAGGGCCGCACTCGCTGCAGGCCCGGCTGAGCATGCCTCCTCGCCGCGTGCAACCAGCTTAAGACTGCCCCGCCTGCCTTCATTGAATCCGTGCATGTGCCGGCAACACGTCCTTCCGCTAGCCGGTAGGCATTTTAGAACACAAAAAATGACTAAAATATAATTAATTTACGCATGGTCTTGACTTGTTGTGCTCGCACTGGTAGAAGGAACTAGTAGAGGATTTTCATTATTTATAACTCTCCTCACATTTTTTTTGGCTTTGAAGTGAATCATGGTTCTGGACATTATGTATGAATGTGCAGATATCTGTGAACTTGAGTTTGATGTGGAAGTTGAACTTGGAATGTCGGGCTTGCGCGTGAACTATACCATGTCCAATGCTTCGTCTGTTATTGTTTGGAAAGTAATTGCTATTATTACATGACCCAAAAAAAACATCTTGTGCCACATCAGTAGATGCACGGACATCACAACATGCATGCTGACTGGATAAACATTTGAACCTAGCTATTATGAAGGAAATTTTTTATTGACAACAGTTTTAGATAGCAGGAGACGCCTAGCCTGCTGTGCCTCTACTAGCTTATTTCTGGCTTCTTCCATCTCTTCTTTGGCTTGGGTGAAGAGAGCATCTGATTGCTCTTTTCGCTTCTTCAGGAACTCAGCTACATTCTCAAGGGCTGTTGCACGCTTTCTTTCAGACTTTACTAATGCCACGAGGACACGAACAGCTGACGACTCCACCTGGCTTGTGTGTAATCCAGCATCATCTGGGAATTTGCACCTTGTGTCTAATCCAGCATCATTAGCGAACTGGCACCTTGTGTGTAATCCAGCCTCATTTTGGAAACATGATCTCGAGGTTGACCATACTTCCCTCCTCGCAGGAACTGCATCCTGACATGAAGTTACTTCTTTTTTAATCAATACTCAGAGCAACCTAGATCCATTTAGTAGAAGCCAGATAAACAGAACTCGGAGAAGTGAATTCAAAAGGAAAATAAAAATAAAAACAGACTACAAGGTGAGAACACCCACTTCCTACATCAAGCTAAAAACGAAAGCATTAGGACAATTAAGACTCTTCTTATTACACATCGAAGAACACCACACTTAAGAGAAACAGAAACTACAACATATACACATCGAAGAACACGAGGCTACACGATAGTAATTGAAAGGGTGTTACTTACCAAAGCTCGTTTTACAGGTTTGGTGCAGCTCCTCTTTAACTTGCCACGCTCCTTGAAGATGTCCCGAATATCCCGTGTTTGGTCTTCATTGCTCCTCTGCATGTTCGCACTCGTGGTTTTAAAATCTCAACATGGTAATACTCGCGCATCTTGTGGGCAACATTAAAGCACTCGTCTGCCATGTTAGAGCATCTCCAATAGACTCGCAACGCGCAGCGGTTTAAAAAAGCGTTTACAGTGCTGAGATCGAGAAGTAGATACTAGAGAGTAGAGGATAGTTCTCATTATAGATAGATAAAAAAGATAATTCAACTACTCCTCGTCGTCCGACTCCTCCTCGGTTGGACAATGGAGGCTATAACAAATTACTTTTACGGGAACAATAGCACCCAGGAAATTTGAAGGGTAGGTATGAACAAAATTGGAACTGCACATGTACTACTAATTGATTCAATACACACATTACCAATCGAGGAGGAGAACGATGGTCGCGGCGGCCTCTGTGAGTCATGGTCGGCAACGGGAGTCAGTTCATTTTCCACGACGGTGGTACTTCTGCGCTTGGCGTCGGCTTCCGGGAAGCAGATCCGAGACCGTGGAAGACGATGCCTGGGAAGAGGCTCCGAGTACGAGGACGACGGTGGACCGGCTCCAGTGCGGCGTACGAGGTCGTCGATGAGGCAGATGCGCTGCGGTGGACGAGTGCGCCTATGTAAAGGGGAGGAGCACGAAGGTTGCGGTGCCGTGGAGAAGTCTATTTTGCGGTGGGGATAGAAAATGGGGAGTATTCAGGTGTACTACTCTGGGTGCCGGGGTGGGGTTGGCTAGGTAGGGTGAACTTGAACTTACGAAAACAGCCCCCTACCAAGAGTCATCCGTAGGCCTGTTCCAAAGGCTATCATGGTAACTTTCCACTGCTCGAATCAGGGTCGCGGGAGATTTTCCCGCCGACCTCAAAATTTTGTGACACTGGACTCCCCGTGTGGCTTGTTGAGTGATTCGGCTAAGCAACTAGCGAGTAGTAGTAGTAAACTCTGCATATTAGGTCTGACCGAAGTCAAACTTCCTAAATTTTGACCAAGTTTATAGAAAAATATAAACATTTACCATAACAAATATGTATGATGTGAAAGTACATTCAGTAATGAATCTAATGGTATTTATTTGTTATTGTATATGTTAATATTTTTTGTTATAAGCTTTCTGAGAGTTTACAAAACTTGACTTTGACCAATGCTAATACGCGGACTTAAATAAAGACGGAGGGAGTATACATCTGTTTTCTTAGTTTGTATTGAACTAATCATTTGTTGAAATTGTGAAATAAATATATTAGGCTATTGACTTCGAATGTAATGGTCTATACAATTCAATAGTTACAATCATTGTCGAATCCCAAGATGTATACAAGGTCTATAGTACTTCACAACATGCTCAAACTCACATAATCCCAGTCAAATGAGAATCTAAATGCATTTCATAGTTATTACTTTGTAGGATGCAACAAAAACATCCATAACTCTACATCAGCCATTATAGAAGCAACATTTTGACATATCCGAATGTGTGAATGAAACGTGCAGAGAGAGCTTTTGAAGATGGAGCAGATAGGGCGGGAAAGATTGTATGTATGTGGACGAGAGAGTAGGAGACAAACCTAACGAGACAGAGAGAGAGATAGAGAGAGAAAGAGAGAGGAAGAAGTTAGGTCTGTGAGAAAGATGGATACATGAGATGCGTGTGCATCTGGATTCTGTATATGTTGAAGGAGAAGAGACAACATGTTTGATGAGAGAGCTGGAAAAACATGGACGAGAGGGGAAGGATCTCGTGGGTTGAGGGATTGACAATTTAGTGCGGGGGAGAGAGGGATTGGTAATTTTGTGCAACAGAGAGAGAGGGTGGGGGAGGAGTCAGTCAGCCATCGTCACATCACCCAGCTTCCAAATGACCCCGCATTCTCTAGCGCAGTGTGGTCGCCGTCTTCGATCTGGCTGATGCCCTCTTTGAAGATTGAGGTGTTGTGCATGTTGGGGTGCAAATAAGCACAAGCGAGAGTGGTCGCCGTATAACCTTGGATGGGGATGAATTGTGTGCTCGGGGGAGTGTGTTTGTGTGTTGTGCTGCGTGTGTCTGTGTGTATGTGTGTGTCAGATATTGAGAGAAAACAAACCTAAGGAGAGAAATGAGTATTCACAAAGAGATTGTGCAGGCCTTGAGGTGGGCAGGGGCCGGGTGAGGGTGTCAAAATGTGCGCGTTGATGCATGTGTTCCATGCGACCGTGCGAGGGACGTACGAATCGAGACAGATGGTTGTTGTGTTACGGATGCTCCTCTCTCTCTCTCTCTCTCTCTCTCTCTCTCCCTCTCTCCCTCTCTCTCTCTCTCACACACACACACACACAAGTAAACTAGAAGACCGTTCTCTCATGTATACACAACGTATCGGCATCTGTCTATGTCTCACTCATGCATGATCATTTGCACATTCACACCTCTCTATGTCTGTATCACATGCACACCGTCTCCACATTGCCCTTCCGCCGCAACACACATATAGACACATACACACGTTCTCTCTCAGTCACACACACAAAATCAGTATTAAAAAACTAGGGCGCACCTAAAACGTCCAAATCCAAATAAACACGAATGGAGCTAAATTCAAATATATGGAAATATTGCAGCGTCAAGAAATTTCACAGGAAAAAAAAGTTGAGTAATATTCGAGGATTGTTTTCACACACACAAAAAGGTTCGGTGGATGTCCTTCGAGCGCGACACGGTGACGCACCGTTCGATCGACCGCGCGGTCGCGGTTCACGCGCTTGCATAGGATTCCGTATCGTGGTTGTGGTACTAACTAATAAAAGCGCTGCCTAAGTCTAATGTTTACGTATGCTAGTACGGTTTTCTTTTAAGTTTGACCAACCATATATATAAAACTAAAGTAAGCTCCCACACGCGCACTCATCAATATGCCGCCGCCGTTGCGCATGCCGGCGCCCGCCTGCTCCGGCCAACAATTTCTCGCCCATCACCGCCGTGACGCCGCCATCCCTGTGCCATGAAGCCGAAGGCTCGCCCGCTCACGTCGTCTGCAGTCCCTCCTCGCGATGCCGCCGCGCTGCCAAGCACGCGAGTAGCTGGCGGAGCCGTGTCTATGCATGCAGCGTACGAAGAGGAGGACGAGCGCGTGCTCCAGCACGCCGGCGAGGAGGAACTAGCGTGTCATTGTCGTCTCCGCCCGCGCGGAGGAGGCGCGCATGGTGGCTGTCGCAGCGAAAGCCGATCGCGCGCGCGTCGAGCCCACAAACCGGGTGCGTACGCCGAATCTACCTTCGAGACCTTGAATGCCACGTGGATCCTACAATCTGAAGGAGCAATTTGGGTCAGTCGACTCATGTGAGCCGTTTGATGCAACATGGATGGCTAGAAGGGCTTCTTCCACCTCTTCTGCCGTCTTCTTCCTTCGCTCCGTCGATCTTTCACAAATCGACTGACCCAAATTATACTACTAGTACGAACGTATTAAGTACAGTAGGAACACGAAGATACGAGCAGTAGTACCAACTGCAAGAAGAACAGTAGTAAGGCATAGTACTAGTACTACTGTACGTACTAAAGAGTTCAAATAACGAGAAAGAACATAAACATAGTTCTGCTGGGGCCTCGGCACAACACACCCTTGAAAATAAACTAAGCAACTAGTCCGCTTGACACTGCAGTAGAACCAGCACGAGCGACGGCACTGCCACCTACTCGGAGTCCGAGTCCACGTCCTCGACTTCGTCCTCGTCCGTCTTCCTCTTCCTCTTCGCCGACACTTCTTTTCTTGAACCGGACACTGGGCTCTGCTTCTTCATCCAACCCTTGTAGATATTTAAACAAAGGTAGGCATCCATTGCTGCGTACAGGATGTGATCTTCATCTAATGTCTTCGACTCCCATGCATGATGAAACTCGTGATGAGGTTTCTTCAGTTTAGCGCACGAAGGATCAATCATGGCTGATGCCAGGGTCAGCATTGAAGGTTGAGAGGATGACACCATACTTGCCTTCTGGAGATCGAAGGGCTGGCCTACAACGAGACCTATCCGACGCAGGACATCCCTATCGTTCGTAAAGCCTACAGTAACAAATTTCACTCTTTTGTCCTTGAGGAAGTTCTTAAAATCCTGGCACTCAACGTCGGCATGGCATATGTGGTAGACCAAGCAAACTTTATGTACGCAAACCTGGATCATGGCAGGCTTCCTCCTCTCTTCGTCCTTTAGATCCTTCTCTCGTCCCAGGACTGTGGTGTACTCAACATCTAGCCCAGCGACCCACTCATCCGTTGAACTGTTGAACATGTGTAGGAAGCGAGCAAGCCATGCTTTCACCGTCTCGGATCCACGTGTGGAGATGACGATGAACTGATCGCCGGTGATGGCTCTAACCTGGTACTCAACGGCGACCATGGAGATTTGGGAGGCCATGGATTTTGGAGGAGGGTTAGGAGAAGTTGAACTGTTGTACCCGCAAAAAAAAACAGGGGGCGAACTAATGTGAAAGGACGGAACGACTGGGAGCGAACTGTTGTAAGGTAGAAGACGGGGACGAGTAGGGCGTGCGAATGGCATTGGGTTGCTGGCTTGCCCGGTGGATAAACGTCTTCAAGCCCCCAAAGAGTTCTCGAGAACTATGCGGGACCCACTAGATGTCATGTCTACTAGACCCATATCGTAGGCCTAACGGTATAGCTTCTGCCTGTTCGCACGCCATGTCGGCGCGTGGACGTAACTTCACTTAATTCCGTCAAACGTCGCGCCTCTCATGACCTTCGCCTCCCTCGCGCTGTCGCGCCCTTTGAGACTTCGACGGGCTATAAATGAGCAATTTTTTTGCCTTTTTTAGACAAGCAATTTTTTTGCCTACTCCGCATGCATGATACTCCCTCTGGTCCTTTTTACTCCCGTCAACCGTTTGCAAAGTGTTTGACCAAATTTATAATTTTTTTTAACACCACCTTATATTAATTAACCAGCCACACCAGTACACTCATTCGATACAATATTCACCACATAGGGCGGTATGTTATTTACAAGAATACCATCTAATCTATTGTCAAAGCTATACTTAGCGCTTAAGTGTGCCACCTTATTGGCCGAACAACTAATCTTTGACAATTGAAGATTGTTGATCAACTTCGAGATGCTCAACGCTTTCATCTTCAGGTCACGCATAGCAGACCTGTCATAGTCCCCCGATGCAAGAGACGCTACCACAAAAGCGCAATCAGTCTCTAAAATTACAGGATCATGAAGACAAATACTTATGTAGAGACCGGCAATGCAAGCCCTAAACTCCGCTTCCTCCACGCTTTGACAGGCATCAATGAAATCCCACGACCAAATTTATACTAAAAATATCAATATCTACAATACTGATTATAATGAGTATAAGAACTATGTTTTGTAATGAGTGTAAAAATATTGATTTGACATTGTGAATGTTGACACATTTTTCTATAAGTCTGGTGAAAGTAGAGGTACATTGACTCCAGACAAAACTTAAATGCACAATGCAGACTAGTTTCTCCGTCCAGGTGCGTGCCATGTCCTATCTTGTCATCACAACAAGGTTAGCTACCTCCCTCCTAGTTTAAAGGGCTCGATTCAAAAATTTCACCTACTCTTAGCAAGATAGTAGAGGCGGTGGAATAGTTTTTGAAGTCTGCATAAGTACTCAACTAGTGTTGTCATTCTTCACAAAAAATGTGTTTACCAATGCATGCATGAACACTAGTTACTCTAACCCCCCTCTCTTCTTTAATTCTTTGCCACATCAGCATGTTTGCTATTCCCATGTGCATGATACCAGCTAAGATACCACCATTATGGCCAGCCTTAATCATCGCATGCAATAATTTAGTGCACCTTGAAATATGAACATGTGTGGGGCGTGTATGTTTTTAATGACTTAAGACTATACCTAGCCCGGCATGCAAGATGACTTATTATGCACCATTCCCCATACCTGCAGGAAGCCCGTTCGTCTCCAAATATTTTCCTCTCCATGTGTGGAAACAATATGCCTGCCAAACTCTCCTTCTCCCTCCGGTGGTCCCACCACGCCACCCCGTGTGAAAAAAATCTGCATGCATGACTCTCCTCCCCCCACGCTCGTCCAATCCGTTGTGACCAGCAATATTTCCACCCCTTCGCTCCCCCGTAATTTACTCCAACAAACATGCCCACGTAGCTGTTACTTAACTGCAGGTGCATTGGGTCACTGACATATGGGCCCAACAGGGGTCTGGCCCACATGTCAGTGACGCAACTGGACCTGCAGTTAACTCAGTGCAGCTCAGTCCATATCTTACGTAGGTGTGCCATAGCTCGATATAAATACTGCGCCGCCCACGACATCGCTATCTCCTCTCCCTCACGTTCACATTCATCGCTATCTCCTGCCCCACCCTCTCACGTCGACCACCATGGCATCGCCCCTCCCAAGCCCTAGGAGCCCCTAGCTGCACCGCGCGGACGGTCACGCATCGCCGTTCCGTTCCTCTCCGCCACTAGTCAAGGAGGACACGTTGGTGTTCCGCTCCTTGCCGCTACGCGACGCGTCGCCGTTCCGTTCCTCGCCGCCACTAGTCGAGGAGGACGCATCGGCGTTCCGCTCCTCGTCGCGACGCGATGCGTCGCCGTTCCGTTCGTCGCCGCCACTAGTCGAGGAGGACGCGTCGGCGTTCCGCTCCTCACCGCGACGCGTCGAGGTGGACGCGTCGGCATTCCCAATCTCGCCAGCACGTGCACCGGAGGACGCGTCGGCTCCCCGCTACGAGGAGAACGCCGCGCCGCCTGCCGAGCCCCCCAGCCTTGAGGAGCTTTGGAAAGAAATGGATGTCACCTTGTGGGAGGCTTTGCCTCCGGCAGAGCGCGCCAAAATAGAGGCGGAGAAGAAGGCCGAGGAAGAGAAGCGCACCATGGAACAAGCTGCCTTGGAGGCCTATGTCGCGTCCGAGAGAGTCAGGCAGTTGGCTCTTTGGCAGAAGGCTCGTGCGAGGGCCGTGAGGGTGGTGGAGGACGCCCGTGCCGACGCCCTGAGTGCAGTCGGGCCCAAGCGCCTCATCTACGCTTGGCGGTATGTGGACCGGGTGCACGCGTCCAGCGAGGAGGAGTACCTGTTGGCGCCGGATCACCACACCGGTGAGATCGCGCTCGCCCACCGGTAAGCCGCCAATCAGCACCTCGCGAGTTGCGAGGCTGAGGAAGAGGCGTTGTGTCGGCGCGCTGGGAAACGGCCGCGCACCAGGGCACTCGTGGCGCGCCGCAAGCGGTCCTGCGAGCGTCGTGGCTTTTAGGAGGAGTATAATTTTTGTTTCGTAAGGCGATCTCATTAGTTTTGGGACGCAAATGATAAATCCTGAACGTTAAGGAATTTTTAGCGTCCTTAATTATGTATGTAAAAGGGAAAGTTTGGAAACCTTGTGTATTCGTACGCATTTTGCAAGTACGTGCATATAGGACAAGCTTTATTATATACTATCGCACTACACGTCTCTCTCGATATATGCTTGTAGACTGTGCTACTCCCTCCGTCCAGGTCAATAAGTCATCTTTGGTTGTTCACCGTGACCAAGAAGGAGGGAAGACTTATACACCTAGACGGAGGGAGTACTACTATTACTTATGTACGTGCAAATGCACATTTTAACATTACGATGTGGTTTTGTAAAAGTAGAAAAACAACACTAGTCAAGCTTGTGAAACGATTCAATGCAAAACAAATGCAAAAATGCTCGTTTGATTGTTTACTTTTAGCTTCCTTCTCTGTGGTTATTTCTCTGTCGTACTTTGTACGGAGTATCTCACTGGTTGGAAAGTGTCGGATTTCGGGTTCCGGCAGACCCTTGAGGTTCGAACACTAGGGTGCGCGCGGAGATTACGCCTCCTACCTACCTGTACCCCTCCGCCTCGCTAAGATCTAAGCTATGGAAAGAATAGCACAAGAGACACAGGGTTTATACTGGTTCGGGCCACCATTGTGGTGTAATACCCTACTCCAGTTTGTGGTGTGGTGGATTGCCTCTTGGGCTAATGGTGATGAACAATACAAGGAAGAACAACCTCGCGAGGGTCTGTTCTTGGCTGGGGGGATGAACCGCTAGGAGGAGTTCAGTCACCCTTCTCTCTCTCTCTCTGATTGATTCTCTGGATCCTAGCTCATTCCCATTGCCTCTACCCTGGGGGTGGCTAGTCCTATTTATAGGCAAAGGCCCTGGGCCTCTTCCCAAATATTGAGCGGGAAGAGCGCCAACAATTGGCCATTTCGAAGGGGAACATCTGGTACACTTATCCTGACTAAAGTTGGTCCTCGCCTGCCAAAGGCTCTGGTGGTGACGCTGGCTTGGGCTCCACAATGACTTCCTCCCTACCGTTGGACTGGTCTTGGTCTCGTTGCACCGAAACGGGTGCCTTTGCTTGATGCTCTCGCCTGCGCTTGCTCCCTTTGCACCAAAGAGGAAAGGAGGACACTGCGCGGGCTGGCACCCGGCTGGCGCCCTTGGTCGTCATGGCTTGCGTCATGGGCACGTCGTGAGGTACCCCGCCTTGATCTCTCCGCCTCCTCGCGAGCCAGCCTGATGAGGCCGTGCCTGAGGAAGCTCCGTGTCGTCCGCCCCGCGAGGCTTGGCCCCTCGCGAGGGTCTTGGGTCTGTGTTGATGAAGATGGGCCGTGCTGGGCCTCCGTTTGAGCAACGCCGTGGGCCGCAGGCAGGCAAGTCTAGGGACCCCCGTTCCTAGAACGCCGACAGTAGCCCCCGGACCCAAGGCGCGCCCGGACTTGGCCGTGCAGGGAGGCGAAAGGGCAAGGGCGAAGCGCCGCGGGCCCTAAGAGCTTGCGGCCTTGGGCGCCGCGTGGCGGTAGATTGGACGTGGGCGTCTCCACTTCCCCACGACGCCTCGGCATCTGCACAGATCGGACAAGCCCCTGCATGCAAAACAGGTCATGATTACCTACGATCGTGGAGGTCGATGGTTAGCCTTCGTCGGCTATAAGTACGGAACGACACGCGCCCTTCCAGTCCATCCCCCTTTGCTTCTCCTTCTTCTTCATGGCTCCGTCGAGGAGGTTCTCAGCCACAGAGAAGGGGAAGGCTCGCCAGGTTGAGCCTGCCTCTCCCCCGCCCAAGCGCGGCCGAGGGCGCCCTCGCAAACATCCTGTGGCCACCACGGCAGCTCCCCGCGGCCGTGGAGATGATTTCCAGCACGGTGACGGGCGGACAGCGGCGACTGGGGGGTGCGCTTCGGTCGAGCGTCCCCCTAGACCGCGCTTTCGCACTGCAGAGGTGATGCCAGAGTTCGTTGTGTGGTCGGCGGAGCCGACTAGCACCCGGCTTCATCTTCCTCGCTTCCTCCGCGGCGAGCTCCCGGCCGGCGCCCCGGGTGGCCTCTGGCTTCAGGCAGACAGCTGCTGCAGCCGGTCCTCATGGGCTTCACTGGAGGTCTCCGCAGCTGGGAGCCAGGCCTTGACCCGCGGTTGGCAGACGTTTGCCCGCGCGCAGGGCCTGAGCCATCGGTGCACCATGCACTTCAAGTTTGACGGCGAGGCCACCCTCTACGTGAGGGTGTTCGGGGAAGATGGTCACCGCGCAGGGTGTTGCCCTGAGGACGACGACCGCGGCCGGGGACCCAGCCCCGGCGATGACGGAGAGGACAGCGCTCGCTTGATTGGCGGTGCTCAGGGTTCCCCAAGCTTCACCGGTTCTTCTTCAGGCGGCGACTCTTCTAGCGGTGGCCGCAGTCAGCCTCCACGCCGTCGTACCTGCTTGGGAGGTGGTAGCGCGTCTGCCCGTCGTCGCGCTTCGGTGAAGCGCAAGAGGGAGTCTACCTGAGTCCCGGAGGCAGCTCGAGTCTTCCCTGCAGGCCGATGTGGGGTGAGCTGCGCCCGGTTTGCTCTTTCTTTTCCTTTGTCCTGCGTAAAAAGACAGTAGCGTGGAGCCCCGCGGGGGCGTGTTTGGATTATTGTTGTTAATCATCATTTTGCTTCCGTTATCGTGCCTTCCGGCTACGTGCCCATGTGTAGATAGTTCCCGGCCCCAGCCGTGGGGGGGGGGGGGCGACCGACCCAGGCCCTGTGTTCGTGCCACGGTGCCCATGGGGCACGGACTGGAGGGGTGCTCCTGTAATGGACCCAGGTTGCGAAACCTTTGAACGGCTAGGATAGAAACACTCATGAGGGCGCTCGACTGCCCCCCCCCCCTCGCGAGGCCTTGCATAAGAGAAATCGAGGTAGGAGAGTGAAAAGTTGAAGAACCATAAGTCAAAGGCGGCAATAGCTTTAACAAAACTTCGAATGAGAATGAACAAGTCAACTGCGGAAAGCAAATGAAAAAGCCGCGTCCGGCACCTAATCTAGTCTTCGACGTCTTCTCACCAGCGCGGAGCTAAGTGCTGCCACTGGGCGTGGGAGGGAGCCCCAGGGCCTGAGGCCGGCGCTCCTGAGACTCCGAGGCGTGTACAGCCCCAACTCATTATTATGTGAGAGTGTCACGGGCGGCGAGCTTCACAGGCGTTGTCCTTCTTCACAGGCTCCGGGCCTTTCTTAGGGGAAACGAGCTTCACGGGCATTTGCCCTCTTCACAGGCTCTGGGCCTTTTCCAAAATGCGACAGCTTCACAGGCATTCGCCTTCTTCACAGGCTCTGGGCCCTTTCCGAAAAGGATGATCTTCACAGGCGTTCGCCTTCTTCACAGGCTCCGGGCCTTTTCCAAAAAGGATGATCTTCACAGGCGTTCGCCTTCTTCACAGGCTCCGGGCCTTTTCCAAAAAGGATGATCTTCACAGGCGTTCTCCTTCTTCACAGGCTCTGGGCCTTTTCCAAAAAGGATAATCTTCACAGGCGTTCGCCTTCTTCACAGGCTCCGGGCATTTTCCAAAAAGGATAATCTTCACAGGCGTTCGCCTTCTTCACAGGCTCTGGGCCTTTTTAGGGGTAGGACCTCTGGAGGTGCTGGATGTTCCATGCGTTCTGGACCGGCACCCCCTCCTGAGTCTCCAAGCGCGCGGAGCCAGGCCTGGAAACATGAACAACCTTGAACGGGCCCTCCCACATGGGAGAGAGCTTGTGCAGTCCCTCCCTGGAGAGGACCCGCCTAAGCATGAGGTCTCCTACCTCGAGAGTTCTGGGGCGGATGTTGCGGCAGTGATATCGTCGCAGTGCTTGTTGGTACCTCGCCGTTCGCAGCGCGGCTTCTCGGCGACGTTCCTCCCCCAGCACGAGGTCCATCCCCGCATGGCGTCTTGCTGCACCTCGTCGAACGCCAGGACCCGCGCGGAGCGACGTCTGACCTCATGAGGGAGGACCGCTTCGGCTCCGTAGACCAGGAAGAACGGGGTCTCTCCAGTCGGCTTGGTCGCGGTTGTGCGGATGGACCACAACACGGACAGAAGCTCGTCGTACCAACCTCTACCGCAGGCCTCCAGCTTCTTCTTGAACGTCCTGGTCTTGAGGACCCTCAGGACCTCTGTGTTGGCTCGCTCAGCCTGGCCGTTGCTTCGGGGGTGTGCCACCGAAGCGTAGCATATCTGCATTCCAAGGTTAGCACAGTATGTTTTGAAGAGGTTACTGGTGAACTACGAACCGTTGTCTGTGATGATGCGGTTCGGCACCCCGAACCGGCTCACGATGCCCCTGATGAACTTGACCGCGGAACCCACGGGGATGGTGCGGACGGCCTCTACTTCAGCCCACTTGGTGAACTTGTCCACGGCGACGTAGAGGTAGCGGTAGCCCCCTGGCACCCGAGGAAACGCGCCCGGGATGTCCAGCCCCGAGACTGCGAACGGCCACGAAAGGGGTATAGTCTGCAGGCCTCCTGCCGGCCGATGGATCTGCTTGGCGTGGAACTGGCAGGCCTCACAAGCCTTCACCAGTTCGACGACGTCATTGAGTGCGGTGGGCCAATGAAACCCGCTACAAAACGCCTCTCCGTCGAGGGTCCGTGATGACGAATGATGTCCACAGTCTCCGCCGTGTATATCTTCCACCAGTTCCTTTCCTTGCTCCCTGGAGATGCAGCGCAGGGATACATCATTTGGTCGCTTCCGGTAGAGCTCTCCATCCTTGATGCAGTATGCCGTGGCCTGCCGTGCCACACACTCCGCTTCCTCCTCCTTCTCCGGCAGGATCCCTTGTGTTAAGTAACTCCGGAGCTCCGTGATGCAGCACCCCTCCCGAGGTTCCATCGTCAGGAGCAAGCGTTCTCCTGAGGCCGGGCCACAGACCGGGGCTCCTGAGGCAGGTGGCTGGGGGAGCTCCTCCCGAGGCTGAGCCGTGTTTGACAATGACGGCAGGGCTGAGGGCTTGAAGAGCCGCTCCTCGAAGACGCCAGGCTCCTGAGGTAACCGCCTGGACGCCCGTCTGGCGATGTTGTCGGCCTCCTGATTGGTGCCACGGGGCACATGCTGCAACTCCAACCCCCAGAACTGCTTCTCCATCCTGCGGACCTCCACAAGGTAGGCTTCCATGTGCTCATCTTTCGGCTCGTACACCTTGTTGGAGAAATTGACAAGGAGCTGCGAATCGCCCTTGATGGTGAGGCATTTCACCCCCAGGGCAGTTGCGGCCTTCAAGCCCGCTATTAGACCTTCATACTCCGCTATGTTGTTGGAGACCTTTTCACCTTGCTGGAAACAGAGTTGTACTGCGTAGGAGAGCTTGTCCTGAGTGGGCAATATAAGCACCGCCCCAGCCCCAGCACCATGCCTGGAGAACGCCCCATCGAAGTACATGACCCAACCTTCTGGCACCTCGCTTCCCGGGGAGAGGGACCGATCCTCGCCGGCCCTAAGGCCTGGTGCCTCCGTCCATTCTGCTACAAAATCCGCTAATGCTGCTCCCTTGATGACTCTGGTCGTGCTGAATTCGAGCTGGAACGCTTGCAGTTCTATGTTCCACTCAGCGACCCTTTCGGCCGAGTTAGGGCTCCTGAGCACTCTCTCCAAGGGGTATGACGAGACGACCTTGATGGGATGACCCTGAAAATAGTGCCGCAGCTTGCGCGAGGCCACCAGTAGCGCGAGGAGGAGCTTCTGAGGCATGGGGTACCGTGATGACTCCGCCACTTCCTGGCATCTTGAGGACGTTGTAGTCGAGGTGAGTTACGGCCATGAACTTAGCCAGCGCTGGGTACCCAAGGATGGCGTTGTACGGCAGGAGAATGTGAGCGACGTCGAAGTCGATGAGCTCGGTGCGGTAGTTGTCGCGTGCCCCAAAGGTGACAGGGAGGCGGACCTGCCCAATCGGGGCCGTGGAGCCGTCGGTGACTCCGGAGAAAGGCTTGGTAGGCTGAAGCTGGCTGTAGGGCACTTGGAGATTGTTGAATGTTTCCACGGATAGGACGTTGAGCCCTGCCCCGCCATCGATGAGGGTCCTGGTGACCACCACGTTGCTGATGATTGGGGAACAAAGCATCGGTAGGACTCCGGCTGTGGCCGCACACTTGAGTTGATCCGCTGAGCTGAACGCGATGGCGCATGCCTACCACCTGAGAGGGCGCGTGGCTTCGAGCTTGGGGAGGACTGCATTTACTTCGCAGGCGAACTGCTTGAAGATGCGCTGAGAGGCTGGGGCTTGAGCTCCGCCCAGGATGGAGGCGATCGCGCATGACTCCTGGAAGCCCCCAGCCCCCTCGTCTTGATGGCGGTCCTCGTTTCTTCTTGGCTGCGGCGGCAGCGGAGGGAGGCCTGCGTTGCCTTGCGGGCGATCCTCGCGAGGCTGGTCCCTCCAGTCTCCCTCGCGAGGCGGGTCTTGCCAGCGGTCCTCGCAAGGTCGATCGCGCCACCCTTGGCGTGGGCCGCGGTCTTCCCAGCGTCCTGCATTTCTTCCTCCTCGACCGTAGCCCCGGTCACCGCGGTCGGGACGACGGCCGATCCTTCCTTCTCGTACGGCTCGGAGCTCTTGACATTCGTTGGTGTTGTGGGTGTGGAGGTCGTGGTACACACAGTACTGACTGCCCTTGGAAGATTCGGGCTGATCTCTGCCCCGCTTGGTGTCTGGCTCTGCCGCGAGCATGGCAGCCCCCTTGCGCTTCACATCCTTGGCCTTGGACTTCTTCTCTTCTGGGTCTGCGGCAGGCATCTCGAGTAGGGAGAGACGCCCTTCCTCAGCCCTGGCACATTTGGTCGCCAAGTTGAACAGCTCCAAGGAAGTGCACATGTCTTCATGCATCGCCAGCTCCTCCTTCATCTCGACGTCGCGCACGCTGTCGGAGAAGGCTGAGATGATGGCCTCCTCGGACACCTTGGGAATCTTGAGGCGTGCGTTGTTAAAGCGCTGGATGTACTTTTGCAGGGTCTCTCCGGGTTGTTGCTTGATGCGGCGCATGTCGCTCACGGCGGGTGGCCGGTGGTGGGTACCTTGGAAGTTGGCGATGAAGCGGTGCGCATCTCGTCCCAGGAGGAGATCGTGCCTGGAGCCAGGTTCAGGAGCCAGGTGCGGGCCCCGTCCTTGAGCGCCATGGGAAACCAGTTCACCATGACCTTCTCGTCTCCATTGGCAGCTTCGATGCCCAGCTCATAGAGCTGGAGGAACTCCGCAGGGTCGGCCGTGCCGTCGTAACGAGGAGGTAGGTCTTGCTTGAACTTGCCGGGCCACGCGGCGCTGCACAACTCGGTGGTGAAGGCACAGCAGCCTGCTGTGGCCACGGGAGGCCTTGGGTGACGGAGAGCTTGGTCTTGCAGGTCCCCATGCACTGCAGCTGGGAGTATCGCGGGGTCTTGACGTGCGGGAGCAGGAGCATGGCCGCGACGTGCTGGAGCAGGGAGCACCCAGGCAGCTTCTTGCGGGCGAGGGACTTCTTGGCAGCTCTGCTCTTGCCGCCCTGGCACCTGACGGAGCGGGTTCCGCCCAGGGGCCACGCGCCTTGGAGCCGGGGCGCCTTCGTGAGGAGAAGGCGGCTGGGGCGCCCTCGGAGCTTCGTCGCCCGCGCAGGGCGGGGTGCGGTGCAGCAGGAAGGACGGTGCAGGAGAGCCCCCTGCGGTGCAGACGAGCTTGGTGACGCGGTCGAGCCACTCTTCATAGACGTCGTCGACGGGACGGTAGTGCAGGAGCTCGTTTGCCGCGATGAGCGCAGATCGAGCCTCCATGGGTGCGCGGAGCGCGCGGGACGAAGAACCAGCCGGGTGAGCGAGGGAGTAGCGGTGCGGCCGTCTTGCCGCACGGACGGATGCTGAGACGATGCTTGCTGCTCGTTCCCCGCCGGGCCGGTGGCGGCGTTGACGGCAGGCGACGGGGAACGATGAAGACGCTCGCCGACAGGGGCCGTCTGGGTGACGCGGGAAGCGAGAGCGGCTCGGCGCGGGCCCGACGAACGTCAGACATGGACGTGATGGTCGGAGGAGAACGTGGCGGTGGAAGACGAATTCCGGCGCACCCCTACCTGGCGCGCCAAATGTCAGATTTCGGGTTCCGGCAGACCCTTGAGGTTCGAACACTGGGGTGCGCGCGGAGATTACGCCTCCTACCTACCTGTACCCCTCCGCCTCGCTAAGATCTAAGCTATGGAAAGAACAGCACAAGAGACACGGGGTTTATACTGGTTTGGGCCACCATTGTGGTGTAATACCCTACTCCAGTTTGTGGTGTGGTGGATTGCCTCTTGGGCTAATGGTGATGAACAATACAAGGAAGAACAGCCTCGCGAGGGTCTGTTCTTGGCTGGGGGGATGAACCGCTAGGAGGAGTTCAGTCACCCTTCTCTCTCTCTCTCTCTCTCTCTCTCTCTCTGATTGATTCTCTGGATCCTAGCTCATTCCCATTGCCTCTACCCTGGGGGTGGCTAGTCCTATTTATAGGCAAAGGCCCTAGGCCTCTTCCCAAATATTGAGCGGGAAGGGCGCTAACAATTGGCCATTTCGAAGGGGAACATCTGGTACACTTATCCTAACTAAAGTTGGTCCTCGCCTGCCAAGGGCTCTGGTGGTGACGCTGGCTTGGGCTCCACAATGACTTCCTCCCTGCCGTTGGACTGGTCTTGGTCTCGTTGCACCGAAACGGGTGCCTTTGCTTGATGCTCTCACCTGCGCTTGCTCCCTTTGCACCAAAGAGGAAAGGAGGACACTGCGCGGGCTGGCGCCCGCCTGGCGCCTTTGGTCGTCATGGCTTGCGTCATGGGCACCTCGTGAGGTACCCTGCCTTGATCTCTCTGCCTCCTCGCGAGCCAGCCTGAGGAAGCTCCGTGTCGTCCGCCCCTCGAGGCTTGGCCCCTCGCGAGGGTCTTGGTCTGTGTTGATGAAGATGGGTCGTGCTGGGCCCCCTTTTGAGCCACGCCGCGGGCCACAGGCAGGCAAGCCTGGGGACCCCCGTTCCCAGAACGCCGACAGAAAGGCATGCAAATTCCGAAACCGCTTCCTACACCCTGTATCGAATATTTTTCCTAACAAGTTGTGCCGTGCAATTGGAATTCCAACTTGAGTACTACTACTAGTAGGAGTATGAGGGGCCAGTTCTTTTAGGCTTCTAGATTAGTAATCCCATAACTACTACGTCCGTCCTGGTTTATTGGTCCCCATTGTAATCTATGTGAAATTTTGATCATAAATTTAACAAATAAAATGTTAGTGCATGTCACATGCACTACTCCATCCGTCTAGGTGAGTAAGTCATCTTAGGCTGTGCACCTTGACCAAGGAGGAGGAGAAAACGAGAAACGTTAATGTTTATTTGCTAATTAATAGTATTGCATGCAATTAACTAACCACTGCATGTCGTGTTTGATATCTCAAGTCATTAAAAGCATGGACACTCTTTATCTCTTATTGGTTGATATGTCAAGAAACAAGAAACGAGGTAGAAGTTAATGCACCGCGCCTAAGTGTTTTGGGATTATTTGGTTTTCGTAAGATGACTTACACACCTAGACAGAGGGATTACAATGGTGAGGAATAAACCAGTTAAATCTTTGGTCAAGAATTAGCACAAATTACAATGGTGAGGAATAAACCAGGACGGAGTAGTAGTTTAGAAGCCCAAATAAATGAGTGAGGTGCCTTATTGTTACTCTCCACTGTGACTAGTCTTGTGGGAAAAGCTGGGGAAGCCGCCAAAAGAACTGGCCCTAGGAGTAGTAGCTAGGGATCGAGTGTGCGAGATGAACAGGAGAAAGTAAATGCAGAGCGAAATGCAAAAAAGACGGAGGGGTGTGATGGTTGCTTGTCCGTTTATTTTACCAGGCCACTTATTACTGGGAGAGATTGGGTTTTGTGAGATGACGGCTTTACTGCCGCGCCACGAGCGGGGTGAGAGGTGAGACTCCCGCACAGCGCCGCCCTCTACACTTGTAGGAGTACTACATCGGTCGTGGTTTATTAGTCCCCCATTGAATTTGATTGAAGATTTAACTGACAAAATGTTAGTGCATGTCAACAAAAACTATATCGTTGGATTCGTATTTGAACATAATTTTGCATGATATAATTTTTGGTGACATGCATCAGCATTTATCGTACTATATATAATGTTAGTTCAATTTTTGGTCGTACTAATCTATAGTAGTAAGGTGCCCGTGCGTTGCACCGAAGAGTGAAATGCATTGATCAGGGAGTTGTTTATTTTGACAAAGGATGTGGGGGTCATCTCATGTGTAATGGGTATCGATAGGTTTCTTCGGATATTATTTCATCTCTAGAGCTCACAAACATCCGGGTGAAATAGATAAAAAGGTATCTTTTGCAAACAAAAGTGTTCAACTGTTCAACCTGCATCCAAAACTTGTGAAGAAATAACACTTATTGTGCTTTGCAAGAAATGATCTTTAGGAATTAGTTTTTGAGTACGATTGTTATACATGTTGGCTACAGATGACATGGCACTTTCTTATAGTCAACAGTTGGCTATACTATTAAGTAATATTAACCATGCCCTCATACACCTAGACGGAGGGATTAAATCAGGATGACTTGCAAGCGGGCAGAGGAGATGTAAGAAATGGTTCCTCATAAGTCTTTCACCAGTACTGTAGTAAAAATTCATACATGGAAGATTCTAGACTAAACCATAAATGGATACACTTTTATTCATGCGCGATACTCCAATAGAGCAAGATCCTGCATGAAAGTCTCCACATGCTTAGACAGCGGATTACATTGAGCGAAGACTAATGATCAACATTTAACTTGATAATGCGTATGTCTAGGTGAACCTCCTTGGAGTCCCCATGCACCGCGTCGGTGGGTAAAGGATGCCATGGGTTTTCCAAGTCCACATTGGCGGGATAGTCCCAGCTCCCCAGAGTCCAAGTCCGTTCGATGAGGCCGGTGTCGCCGCCCACGCGACACGGAGGGGTAGTAACACTGACCACGCACCCGTACATCGGCCTCGTGTCAGTGTCAGCGTCAGCAGCGTCGCCCCTGACGCACATTACAGACATGGGGCGGCGGCCTGCGCGGGGCTCGCCGGTGCCCACGATCAAGAGGAAGACGCTGTCGTCCTCCTCCGAGACTAGCAGACGGCGGTGATCCTCCAGCGACTCCGACATGGTGAACGGGTAGCACGTCTCGTACTTGATGTTCTCTGCTAAGGGCCAACAGTGACCGCTGCACGCATCCGTGAGGTGATGCACCATGTCCGCCGGCGAGCCACAAAACGGCATCGGGCACTCATAGCAGTGGACGAAGGGCCTATTATCAGGTGTTTGGATTGTTGGAAATATGAGCAAATTACTATGATATTTAATCCGAATAAATAGGAAATATATCATGACAGCATTGACAGATATTAAACTAATCATGCGAACTAGCATAGCAGATGAACAGATCACATACTAGAAACATGAATTCTACAACGATCTCGAACAGGAAGGATAGAATCACATACGGTGCAGCGGGAGCAGCACCGCCGACGTTGACGTTGTCGCCCATGTCGTCGAGGATGAGGTTGCCGAGGTCGGGGAAGAAGTCGTCGTTCGTGAAGTCATCGCCGCCAGCAGTCGTGTGAGTGCGCTCCCCAAAAACCTAATCGCCCCTCTCCTGTACAGGATCACGAGAGGCGGGGTTCCGGAGCCCTGTTGTCCCTTCTCCCGGTGCACGCCGAAAGGAGGGATGGAGAAGACTTGCTTGGCGGCACAATGATCTGGAACGATGGTGAGAAACTATATAGTGCGGGCCGGGTAGGTCGTGGGAGTATATAGCTCTGTCCTCGGCTCGGCTCAATCCCGCAACCCGCGGCGCATCATGACGAGGTGTGGCGTGGCGAGGCGAGCGAGGAGGAGGAGCGCGCGTGTAGGTCTCCTCTTCTCATGCTCATACAAGTGGTAGAAGAGCTCACCTTAGAAAGGCCTACTAGCAAAATTCCAACATCGACCAGGCCGTCCATTAAACGGGAGTGGTTGTAGGGGACGTCGCGCCAGTTGAATATATGAGCAAGTTACTACGAGATGTAATCCAAATAAGCACAAAATAAATCATGACGGCTATAACAGAGATGAAACTAATCATGTGGACTAGCATAGTAGCAGGATACAGAGTAGAAACATGAATTCTACCACGATTTCGAACAGGAAGGACAGAAACACATACGGTGCAACGGGAGCAGCACCGTTGGCGTTGAGGTTGTCGCCCATGTCCAAACAGCACGTAGACACGGTCTTTAAGCATGGTTCATAGTCGTTCCACGCTCGGGCATTGAAGTTTGTAACTATTTTAGATTAGAATATACTACTCCTCCGGTGCTAGTAGTAGAGTAGAGTCCTACACTACTACTCTACTCAAGCAAGTTAGGGCATAGCACTGTAGGGAGTACCAGTACTGTGATCACTCAAGAAAGTTGTCTGGCATCGACATGACCCTACGCTGCTAGTATGTGTCTCGTAAGTCAAGCGGCGTGCTGTAGTCATCATCACCTGTCCACTTCCCGCAGCACATATTCGCTTCTCCATCTTTGTCGCACATAATTGTAGCGACCCGACCGCAGATGGTCAAGTCTCTGTGCTCCGGTGTCATCCCTGGATCAGTAATGCTGACACCACACAGTACTTCGAAGGATTTATAACAGAGTAGCAATCACACACTTATTACATCGGTGTCTCAAAGAGAACTTATTACAATAAATATGGCTTAAGGCCATCTAATAACGATAACAGCGGAAGACTTGGAAGATAAGTGAGTCCATCAACTCCAACGGCATCACTGAGTACAGAACCACGACCTAAAAGCACCTTACTCGTCATCTGAAAAGTCTGCAACATGAAAGTTGCAGCCCGAAAACGGGTCAGCACATGGAATATGCTGGCAATGTAACACATAGAAAATAATGAATGATAAGCCTATACTACATGCATATATGGCTGGTGGAAAAGCTCTATGGTTACAGTTTTGCGTAAAGCCAATTTTTCCCTAATGCAAAGGAATAAATTTTATTTAACTATCATGGTGGTTGAAACATCGAGAATGGTTGACAGCATTCCGATCCCAATTAAAAGTAATCATTAATAACCCAGCAATATTAATTAGAAGTAACATGATGAGATTCACATGATATTCAAGAACTAGATACTCAAGATGTCCATAACCGGGGACACGGCTAATCATGATTAGTTTGTACACTCTGCAGAGGTTTGCGCACTTTTCCCCACAAGACTCGATCGCCTCCGTTTGGTTTCTCGCACTACAAGGTGTTTGAGAAACGGATGACCGAGACATAGTCTTTCAGAAGCGCTAGCACCTTACGTTTGGATAGACCGGTACACCTACTTTCCCCTACATCTGCTAGTCTACCCTGTAAGAGTTCGCACGACTTAATCAACTATGCCAGAGCCCATAATGGCTTGTGGCTGCACACGGAAGTTACTAGCATGAATGATCTTATGATCCCTTTGAGCCTGGGTGGCGGTCCAAAGAAAAACAGGCAAGTCCTGATGGAAACCAGGTGCCTCAATCCACCCAGATGTGTATTCAAGTTGCCACCTTAGATAAACCATTAATTTACAATACTCACATCTGTCATGGATATCACTCACCCAATCCACGTCTACTAGCATAGCATGGCAAAAATAAGCAAACGCAGAAGTAACTCCCAAAGGTTTCATAAGCAAACAGGAAATAGGTAGTACCTCATCTACTTCCCATCCCACAATTTAATTAGATCCTAATCATGCAGTGTTTGAGGATTGATCTAATGCAGTAAAACTGGGTAGTAGAAAAGGTATGATCAAAGTGTTACTTGCCTTGCTGAGGATCCGCGAAACCTAGAGCTTCGAAATAACAAGCGGCGCACTCCGGGTGATCTATCGCAGACAAACAACAAGCATACAATAAGTACTCATCTAATGCACAGGTAAAACTCGAATAAAAGATCTAACCAGAAAGTTCAACTTAAGAATTCCGGTTGCAAAAAGAATCAAATCGAACAAAGCAACGGAAAACAAACGGCGAAAGAAACAACTTGGTTCTAGCAATTTGAATCTAGGTCAATTTTTACAGTAGCAAAAACTTGTTTAAGTTGATTAGACGGAATGGCGGTTTCGAAACGAAACTCCAGGCGCTTGAATCACCTGATTCCGATAAACGAGTGAGAAGATAGACTAGAACGAAGATCGGATCTGAGATCGCGATCGCGGAATAAATCCGACGAGAAGAAAAAAGAAGAACGGTTGAACGAAGGACGTTCGTTAACCTAGAAGAATCCGATGATCACGTTCGTTAGAACGAACGGCCGGCGAACGGTCTCGGGGCAACTAAATCGGAGAAGAAAACGAATCCGATCTAGGGTTTCGGAAAAGAAAACCGAACGAAAAACCGATCTAGAAAACCGGAACGGTTTAGAAAAGAACCGGAAAGAAAATGAATCGGAATAGTAGAAAAGAATCGGAACGATTAGAAGAAAATGATCCGATGAAAAAGAAAAAGACGCGGCGCGGCTACCTCGGCGAGGTTCCGGCGAAAGGTGGCGTGGGGCGTTGGCGGCGGCGGCGGTGCGGCGACGGCGGCGCTGGCGGCGGCGGTGCTGGCGGCGGCGGCGCGGGTGAGGCGCGGGGTGGGGCGCGATGGAGGCTTGGGGGCTTTGGATTTGATGATTTAGAGGGGGGTGTGGGGGTATTTATATTGGGAAGGGGGGTTTACTTGGAGGAGGGATCAAGAATTAGACTAGGAATAGGAAAGGAAAAAGGGAAGGAAAGATCTAGAAACAAAAACGGAAAAACGGAAATAGGACAAAAGTCCTACTAGGACTTCCCAAAAGAAAGAGGCGGCGACCTCCCTGCGCCTGGGGCGCGCGCGCGCGGCGCTTGGCTCCTGGCCGGCCGGTTGGCTTGGGCCTTTGGCCCAAGGCGCTGCAGATTTCTTTTTTTTAAATTGGTTTCGCGCGCGGAAAAACACAGAAAAAGAAATCTATCGGACTCCAAAACTAATAAAGTAAATTTTCCCCGACTCCTAAAAATGAGTCGAACAAAATGAACTTTTCTCCGGGCCAAAATGCAATCTTTGAAAACGCGCATTTTTCCCTATCCAAATAAAAGGCAAACAAACTCCGACAAAACCAATGATCCCTTTCTTTCAAAATTTGAGAAAACTCAAAAATGAAAATAACGAAATCTCCAACTCTCTCCGAGGGTCCTTGAGTTGCGTGAAATTTCTAGGATCGACCAAAATGCAAGAAAATATAATATGCATGATGATCTAATGTATAACATTCCAAATTGAAATTTTGGGATGTTACAATAATCTCGTCCAATCTTCCATCCCCGCTAAGGCGCCTCCCTCCCTCGTCCGAAACCCAAGCACTAACAATGGCAGAACCGAGCAGCGTCCGCCGAAAGAGTGGCTGGAATTCGCTCCCCACAGAGGTAATCAAGCTCATTGTTTCCCGTGTGGACAATCTCAGTACCATGCCGCTCGCCGCGTGCTCGTCGGGGCTGTACCGTTTACTCAAAGCCCTCAGGCCGGAGCTTTTTAAGCTAGCTCCTTGCTTGTTGATGCCGCCTGATCTTCAGAAACGGCACGTCACGCAGCATAACGATCGTAGGGTGGCGAGCATCAACCCCCTTGACTGCGATCCGATCCACGTCAGCCTCAACTACATTAATAGTATGTACTAGGTCGGCATGAACACGTCTTGGATGGTGCTCGTCGACGGTCACGGCAGCTGGATACTCGTGGAGGTCTACACCCGGTGATTTATCCCCTTCCTTCGATTAACACTGCACTACTTTAGCACCGCGGCCCAGAATACTCAGAATCTTACAGTAGCCAACATGATACCAAGTTTGATTTGCTCAAGATTGTAATCTTCCAAGTGCCCACAAGATCTGGAATTATAAAGACTTCAGGCTAATTGCGTTCTTCAACCGCGGTCTCGCCTATCTGACAGGTCACTGCAGTAAGTGGATAAATCTGCACATCCATCGCAGGATCATACATTCTCCATGGTTCTCTGATGCCATTGAACACAAGGGCTTCATTTACGCTGTCGACTCCTTCTATGGCTGGACGTATTGCCGGCCTACTCCAGTCATCGCTACAAACGGTTGTTACAGCAGTATGTTACTTTCTATGATATCATTATGGCTTGCTTATATTACTGTCAACATTTGCTTAAAAAATATTCATGCTCATAACATGCAGTTTTTAAGATTGACTAAATCAAGAGCCCTTTTTTATTTGACTCCAACTTGATATGATGTTGTAGGCCGCCTGGTGTCCCTACCCTTCCTAATCCCAGAACCTTTCAAAGAAAAGTGGCATGGCAGTTGCAGGTGGTTCCTGGCTCGATCAGACGATGGTGAAAGTTTGCTGATCGTTCGCACGTACCGGACGTGTTGTTTCGCGGAATACAATCACAGTCACTGCAAGGTCTTTGAGCAGGATCCCAGCTTCTCTGGGCCTTCAGGAATTTTTGACTGGAGGCTGGTAAGTAGCCTTGGTACATGCTCTCTATTTGTCGTACTGAATTATCCGATTAACCAGGAGATAACTGATGGCAAGGATCATGATGGCAGCGCGGTTTTGTTCATCATGCAAAACTGTGTGTACACAACGTACCATGCGTCTCTGCATGCACCATACCATGATATGTGCCGCCACGCTCTGCAGCCCAAAGTAGGAGAGATGGTCGCAAGTATCAGACTTCGACCTGCTGCCTGGAGTTTCCCCCGTCAGGCACCCATCTAGTTCAAGCCATCAGCCAATCACCATAGCTTAATAAATAGTAACGTCTAACTGAGCTAGTTAGTTAGATGCGTACACTTGGTGTAGTAGGATCTTTATTTAGTTTGATGCAGACACTTGTTCTTTTTTGGTATCCCTTTTGTAATGATGGCTGATGTTTGGTTTGGAAGAGAGAGCTGCATCTTCACTCTTCTGGCCTGCTTACTGCTTCTGTTGCACCCCCAGCCCTGGTTGCTGCTGCTGCTGTTTTCAATGTACAATCAGTAGTATATTTCGTCTGTTGATTGAATAAATGTGTTGTTAGAAGGACAAACACAATGTTTTGGAAGTCGTTGCACGGTTCAATCCTTTAGTGCCCCGTACCGTACGTAGCGCATACTATTTTTGGACGGAACACATTTTCCACTTGTTGATAACATGCAGCCCACTGATGAAGGCCCAATAGAGAAGCCCATAATTAACTGGAAGGGAGGCTCTCACATGAATTCGGCCCAGGTACATGCTCATGGTCCCCTAAACATAAATAAGTAAGTAAATAAATAAATAAAGCTAAATGCTTATGCACCAGTTTTTTGGGAAAATAGGTAGCCCAGTATTTCTTTTTGAAGAATACCCAAGCTAGGCCTATTTGTTTTCTCCGAATTACTGGGTTGCAAATCTTTCAAGACGAGGAGGGATGCATTCCGGCCTGGCTTAAGAGTATGGTCAATGTCTGTTAAAAGTAATATCAAAAGGGGTTGAAAATTCCAAAAAATTTATAGCAAATGGGATATAAGTGTCTTTTTTGTTTTTGTTCTTCACTGATATCTTATACGTATTTCATTGGATTTAACATGACATAGTACTAATTTATTTTTAAATTTGTTTTAGTATGGCTATTAATTTTTGGATTAAGAATATTTCGTTCCCCAGCAAAAATTTGCGAATTTTCAAAATTTCCCACATATTTAGTTAATTTTTTAACCCTGGTACTGACCAGAAAATGGCCAGCAATTCTAGAAACGGAAAACGGGCTGGAATAAATTCCATATGAATTAGAAACTGAGTAAAAATTATAAAAATAATAGCAAATGGGCTGTACATGCCACATATTTTGAGGATGACTTGTTTACGCAAGGCTTTGTCAGTGAACACACGGTTCTAGCAGCAGTGACTGTTGGATGTCCATCCAATGGTCGACGTGCTTCTTTAATCTATGATCTTCCTGCTCCAACCAGCTAAACTAGCGCCGGCGGGACTGCATGCTCCCTCCTCTTGTGGCCCGCTGTTATGCCGCGCGGGCTTCCCCGGACAACCCTACTCCCTCCGCTGGCCTGGCCACACGCAATCAACTGCCTCCTTATTACGCGAAAAAATGATTCCTCCCACTGACATCTGGGGCGCACCAGTTGGGAGGCTGACCTGTGGGCCTACTAAGTTGACGCATACGCAGGGCTTGTCAACTTAGTCAACAAACGATTCTAGCAGCAGTAACCGTTGGATTTGAATCGAACGGTCCTGCTACTTCTTCAATCGCTGCTCTTCTTGCACCAGCCGCGCAAACCGGCGCCAGGAAGACCGCCTGCTCCTGCCTCCAGTGACCGGATGTGCTGTCGTTGAGGCCTCATCGCCCCCTACTACTCCCACCGCTAGCCAAGCCCTGCGGCGACGGCAGCCTCACACCGCAGCCGAACCAGTGAACCCTCGTACTCCTCTCCACGTGGGCATCCACTGTCGCGTCTTCCCCGGCTCCGCGTCGTCCCCTTCCTAGGCCTCGCCGTCGTCCACCGCCTTTGTGCTCTCGACGTGGCGTGGTCACCGTGCTCAACGACATTCCATCGGAAGAGTACTGTACGTGGAGAAGCTGACAACTGGGTCCACGGCCACAGCCCAGTTTTTTTGTGATTTGCCAAGTAAGTCGCTTTGTCAGGCCTGTTGGGCTGCAAATCTTTCAAGACGAGGAGAGCTTTCATTCGGCTGGCCGAGAAAATGGCCCATCAGTAATGAGAAATGGACTATACATTATTAAAACACATCAAACCGGCAATTAGTTTCAAATATCTTTTTTTTTCATTTCGAGATTTTAAATTACATTAATTTTTATGCGTGGAGAATTTGTTGGATTTTATATTGATATACATTTACTTTTAAAATCAGTTTGAATGTGAGTCAAAATTTCGGGATTAAAAACAGTTCGGACCGCACCGAGATATGCAAATTTTCGTATAATTTTTTAACCGTGGCCACAATATGGGCTGTAATGCTAACAAAAAGAATACGGGTTCCAAAAAAACATTAATAATTAGCAAATGGGCTGTAAATTATTAGAAATAATGGTAGATGGGATGTATGCTGTTTTCCACATATTTGAGGCTTTCCTAAAAAAAGGTTGACGCACAAGCAGTGAATGTTGGATGGCCATCCAACGGCCGTCGTGCTTCTTCAATCTCTGCTCTTCCTGCTCCAGCCGCTCAAACAAGCGCCGGCGGGACTGCCTGCTCCCTCCTCCCCGCGGCCGGCTCTGCTGTCGCGCAGGCCTCACCGCCCCACCGTACTCCCATCCCTCTACTCACCCACACCTGCTGCTATTCTCTGGCGATGTCAGACGAAGCAGTAAACCCTCGTACAGTCGTACTCCCCTCCGTGTGGGAAACAACTATCGAGTCTTCCCTGCCTCTGTGTCGTTCCCTTGCTAGGCCTCGCCGTCGTCCACCGCCCTGGTGCTCTCGGCGCGGCCTGGTCAACATGGTCAACGACCGACATGCATCTGAAGTGGATTGTACGTGGAGAGGCCGACAGCTGGGTCCCCGGCCACACGCAAGGAAATGCCTCCTTATTACGCGCAAAATAATGATTCCTCCACCTGACATCAGGG
This sequence comes from Aegilops umbellulata, assembly GCA_032464435.1. NCBI lineage: Eukaryota > Viridiplantae > Streptophyta > Magnoliopsida > Poales > Poaceae > Aegilops > Aegilops umbellulata. Next base: position 298,644,437 of record CP136060.1, read on the forward strand.
ACCCACCGAAAGGTCCTCTGTATTTTGCGAAAAAACGTTACCGCCGTTGACAGCTCGGACCCACCAGCTATATCTTCGCACGCAAGGAAGTGCCTCCTTATGACGCACAAAAACAATGAAAACTCCCCCTGTTAGCTAGGACCCAGTATAGTGGCAGGCTGACTTGTGGGCCTACTAAGTTGACGTGGACGAAGGGCTTTGTCAACTTAGTCAGTATGCACGATTCTAGCTCCAGTGACCGTACGATGTCCATCCAACGGTCGTAGTGCTTCTTCGACCTCTAGTCTTCTTGCTCCAGCCGCCCAAACCAGCGCCGGTCATGCCTCGTGCTCCTGCCTCTCGTGGCCGGCTGCAATGCGGCGGAGGCCTCACCGTCCCCTACTACTCCCACCGCTGGCCAGGCCATCCCTCTACTCACCCACACCCCCTGTTATTCTGCTGGAATGGCAGCCTCACACCGCAGCGAACCAGTGAACCCTCGTACTCCGCTACGCGTGGGCATCCACTGCCGCATCTTCCCCGGCTCCGCGTTGTCCCCTTCCTAGGCCTCACCGTCGTCCACCGCCCTGGTGTTGTCGGCGCGGCGTGGTCAACATGGTCAAGGAACGGCTTCCATCGGACGTGGACTGTACATGGAGAGGCTAACAGCTGGGTCCACGGCCGCAGCAAGGAAGTGCATCCTTATTACGTGCAAAATAATTATTCCTCCACCTGACAGCAGGGACCCACCAGACGGACCACCGTATTTCGTGAAAAAAACGTTTGCCCCTGACTACTGGGACCCACCAGCTACATCTTCGCACACAAGGAAGTGCGTCCGAAAAACAAAACAATTCGCCCCCTGACTGTTGGGACCCACCAACTACATCTTCACAGGCAAGGAAGTTCCTGACAGTCGGGACCCACCTGGTCGAAGCGTACGTAGCGTTGTCATTCTGGTTGCGAACGTGTACGTACATATATACTGGTGGATGTAGAGGCGCGCACGTGTCGTAGTAGAGGCGCGCACGTAGCATGTACACGTACGTACAACGGCCAGGGTGCAAGAAAGAAAATATGACCACGTATGTGTACATACGGGCGGGGTCTCAAACGCCTACTCGCGCATACGTACGGCCAGGGCTCGTGTACATGGCTGGGTCGGAACAGAGAAATAACATCGTCGTCGTGTTCATGGGGAGGCAATGGAATGCGTCATGTTCCTAAGGAGGCAACGGAATGCGTCGTGTTCCTGAGGAGGCAACGGAATGCGTCGTGTTCATGGGGAAGCAATGGAATGCGCCATGTTCATCGGGAGGCAACGGAACGCGTGGGAGCCAACCGGCTGGGTCAGAACGGAATGCGTGGTCGTGTTCATCGGGAGGGCTTGGACGGAACAGGCGATGGAAACGAGGCCTGGCGTACCGCAGAACGGAGGAAACGGACCTCCTACGGTAGAAACGGGGGTCCTGTTGATCGAGAGGGGTGTGGCGTACCGCAAAACGGAGGAAACGGACCTCCTACAGTCGAAACGGGGGTCCTGTTAATCAGGAGGGGTGTGGCGTACCGCAAAACGGAGGAAACGGACTTGTGTTGGAGCGCTAGGGTCGAAACGGGGGTCCTGTTCATCGGGGGGGTGTGGCGTACCGCAAAACGGGACTCCACGGGATACTGTTCATCTCCACCGTCGACCTCCTCCAGCCTCCACGGGCTACCGTCGACCTCCTCCAGCCTCCACGGGCTCCTGTTCATCCAGCCTCCACCGCGCGCTACTCCACCGGCTACTGTTCAACCACCCCTCCACCGTCTACTGTTCATCCAGCCCTCCACACAACGGGGTCCTGTTCAACCACCCCTCCACGGGCACCCCTCCACCGTCTACTGTTCATCCATCCCTCCACACCACGGGGTCCTGTTCAACCACCCCTCCACGGGCACCCCTCCACCGTCTACTATTCATCCAGCCCTCCACCACACCACGGGGTCCTATTCATCCAGAGGCAACGCCACCGCTCACTGTTCATCCAACCCCCCCGCCCCCCCGCAACGCTCACTGTTCATCCCAGACGCAGCATCGATCGGCTTCAGTTAGCAGCAGTAGCAAGGAATCGCTCGATAGGGTTCAGTTAACAGCCATCGATCGATCGCTCGGGTTCAGTAACGCGTAGCCTGCAGTGCAATCGCTCGGGTTTAGGTAGAGCCCAACGCCTCGCTCGGGTTCAGTTAGAGCCAAGGCCTCGCACACAGGCGCGTACGTGTACGAGAGAAACGCGCATCGCTCGGCCCCCTACCTCCCACCGTAACCGGGAACTCTCCGAAATTTTCCTCCCCCTCGCTTCTACCACGGTTTTTTCCGTCATGGACGGCCCAAAGAATGTCATGCAGCTGCGTCTCCGGCCCGCCCAGGACGAAAAGCCCATTTCCTGTCATGATTTTTTGTCATAGAAGTAGGAGCCCACCACATCTATGATGATACCGGGTTTTGTCACAATTATCAACGTAGAAGTGTCATAAGTATGACAGAAAAAATTCGTTCGGCCCAAAATGTCACGGATGTGTCTTTTTTTGTAGTGCAAGCAATTGTTTCATACTTTAGTATTCTTCGAACTTTTTCAATTTTCACGCAATACATGAGCGTGAGCCATGGATATAGCACTATGGGTGGAATAGAATATGATAATGGGGGTTGTGTGGGGAAGACAAAAGGAAGAAAGTCCCACACCGACGCGGCTAATCAATGGGCTATGGAGATGCCCATCAATTGATGTCAATGCAAGGAGTAGGTATTGCCATGCAACGGATGCACTAGAGCTATAAGTATATGAAAGCTCAAACTGTAAACTAAGTGGGGGTGCGTCCAACTTGCTTGCTCATGAAGACCTCGGGCATTTGAGGAAGCCCATCATCGGAATATACAAGCCAAGTTCTATAATGAAAATTCCCACTAGTATATGAAAGTGATAAATCAAGAGACTGTCTATATGAAGAACATGGTGCTACTCTAAAGCACAAGTGTGGTAAAAGGATAGTAACATTGCCCCTTCTCTCTTTTTCTATCATTTTTTTGTTTTTTATATAATTTTTTATATTTTTTGGTGGGCTTCTTTAGCCTCTTTTTTTTATTTGGGCTTCTTTGGCCTCTTTTATATTTTTGTAAAGTCCGGAGTCTCATCCCGACTTGTGGGGGAATCATAGTCTCCATCATCCTTTCCTCACTGGGGCAATGCTCTAATAATGATGATCGTCAAACTTTTATTTACTTACAACTCAATATCTAGAACAAAGATATGACTATATGAATGCCTCCGGCGGTGTACCGAGATGTGCAATGATCTAGCGTAGCAATGACGTCAAAAAACGGAGAAGCCATGGAAACATCATGCTAGATATCTTACGATCATGCAAAGCAATATGACAATAAATGCTCAAGTCATGTATATGATGATGATGGAAGTTGCACGGCAATATATCTCGGAATGGCTATGGAAATGCCATGATAGGTAGGTATGGTGGCTGTTTTGAGGAAGATATAACGAGGCTTATGTGTGACAAAGTGTATCATATCATGGGGTTTGGATGCACCGGCGAAGTTTGCACCACTTCTCGGGGTGAGCAAGGGCAATGCACGGTACCAAAGAGGCTAGCAATGATGGAAGGGTGAGAGTGCGTATAATCCATGGACTCAAGCTTAGTCATAAATAACTCACATACTTATTGCAAAAATTTAGAAGCTATCGAAACCAAGTATTAGACGCATGCTCCTAGGGGAAGGGTTGCTAGGAGTTAACCATCGCGCGATCTCGACCTCCACTCATAAGAAAGATAATAAATAAATAAATCATGCTCCGACTTCATCACATAAAGGTTCACCATACGTGCATGCTATGGGAATCACAAACTTCAACACAAGTATTTCTACAATCCACAACTACCCGCTAGCATGACTCTAATATCACCATCTTTATATCGCAGAACTATTGCAAGGAATCAAACATATCATATTCAGTGATCTACAAGTTTTATGTAGGATTTTATGACTAACCATGTGAATGACCAATTCATGTGAACTCTCTAAATAGATATAAGTGAAGCAAGAGAGTTTAATTCTTTCTACAAAAGCTGTGCCCACTCTCTAGCAAATATCAGTGAAGCAAAAGAGCATTCTACAAATGGCAGTTTTCTATGTGAAGAGAAACAGGCAATCCAAACTTCAAATGATATAAGTGAAGCACATGAAGCATTCTATAAAGCCATACTCAAAAGATACAAGTGAAGTGCAAAGATCATTCTATAAATCAACCAAGGACTATCTCATACCAGCATGGTGCATAAAAGAAAAGTGAAAACTAAATGCAAAATACGCTCAAGATGCACATATCACACGAACAAAACAAATTCGAAAACATACCGATACTTGTTGAAGAAAGATGGGATGCTTTCCGGGGCATCTCCAAGATTAGATGCTTGAGTCTCCTTGAATATTAACTTAGGGTGCCTTGGGAATCCCCAAGCTTGAGCTCTTGCCTCTTCTCCTTCTCACATCGAGACCTCCTCGATCTTCGAACACTTCATCCACACAAAACTCAACAGAAAACTCGGTAAGATCCGTTAGTATAATAAAGCAAATCACTACTCTAAGTACTGGTTAAAGCCAATTCATATTTTGTTCTTCCACCATAGCTACTGTAATATAACCTTTTAATGGCTTAATCCACTGATAGAAATCGATAGTTTCATCAAAACAAGCAAACTATGCATCAAAAACAGAATCTGTCTTAAACAAGACAGTCTGTATTAATCTGAACATTCACCATACCTCTCGTACACACAAAATTCTGCCAAAGTTATAGACAATAAACAATTTGTATGGAATTTTACAAGGGGATAATTATTTTTGTTGAGAAGTTTCTGTAATCAAGATTCACAAAGTTTCCGCGAGCATGAACAAAGTTCAAGGAGCTCCCCCACTTCAACAATGCTTGTCTATTTCACTTTCACTCTCCTTTCTGAGAAGTTTTGGGTTCCCCTCTTTATTTTTTTCGTTTTTAAACTATATAAAAGCACACAACAGAAATAAATGACTCGCTAAAACTTCTGGGTTGTCTCCCTGGCAGCGCTTTTTTGAAAGCCATTAAGCTAGGCATATAGTGCTCGAGTAATGGATCCAACCGGATCCCAAGGTATATCAAAGCCAATTTTAATTAACAATGATTTGTGATTTAGTAGTGAGCACAAAGTAACATATATCATGCAACAACGAAGTCTTACTCTCTCCCTATGCATCGGCATGTCATACAAGAACAATTCATGAACACAAGCTAAAGGCTAATGCATAGCATAAACAGTTTCATGCATTTTTATCATATTGGAAACATGGAGAGGCGGAGATGTAGTTCCTCTCTCATAATAATTGCAAGTAGGAGTAGCAAGCACATGCATATTACATTCATCAAAATCATCATGTGCAACAGTAAAATGCAACCAATCAACATAATCCTTAGTAAGAGCAAAAATCTCCAATATAGTGTAATTTTGGAGAATTAAAAAAGATAATAGGACAATTATGTGTGGGTGCAATAGCAACTATTTCATGTTTAACATAAGGAACTATAGCAAGTTCATCTCCATAAGCATCATTCATATTGGCATCATGGCCACAAGCATCAAGTTTATCAAAAAGGGCTATTCCAAGAGAATCAACGGGATCATAACAATCATCATAGCGTTCATCCTTTGGTAAGCACGAAGGGAAATTAAACAATATATGAGTTCAAGAGTTACTCTCATTAGAAGGTGGTTACGGGTGATCAATCCGCTCTTCCTCCTTTTGTTCTTCGCTCTCCTCCTCATCGTTTTCGTCTAATGAGCTCACCGTTTCAGTAATTTCTTCTTGCATAGTTTCCTACAAAATACTAGTCTCTTCTTGGATAGCGGAGACTTTCTCAGTAAATGCATCAATATCGGAATTGTGTTCATAATTCTCATAACAATATTTAAGGATAGCTAAATTTTCAGGTTGTAAACAGCATCATAAAGATTTTCACATTCTTTAAACAAAGATTCAATTTCATAAGCACCCATCAAAGCAACGAATTCTTCTATTTGTTCCACATCATAGTAATCATATATACCATTAGCATAAGAAGCCAAGGTTTTATCATCATTAAATTTGCATGAAAAGGGAAGGTGTGGAGCCTTCATCCTAGAGCAACAAGTATAATCATATCTCAAGCATAGTTGCCTAGCATACCAACGCAACATATAAATTTGATCCTGTAATAGTTTCCCTTTTTGATTCAAGCGATAATCCCTAAAGTATTCATGTTGATCCAAGGTGTCTCCCATTACAAAGTTGAATGTGGTTTTCTCAGGATTATCAAAGTAGTACATAATATCTTTCACATAATGAGCATCAGGGGTTTTAGGAGGTTCCCCATCTCAATGAGTAGCAAGTGAACCTATTTTTTTGGTATTTTGTTTTCCATATCCATAACTAAAGATAGATAACAACTAAGAACAACAAATAAAAATTACTTAGTGATAAAGCAAACAAGCACACATGAGAATATTCACCCCACACTATAACTCCCCGGCAACGGCGCCAGAAAAAGGTCTAGATAACCCACAAGTATAGTGGATCAATTGTAGCCTATTTCGATAAGTAAGAGTGTCGAACCCAACGAGGAGCTAAAGGTAGAACAAATATTCCCTCAAGTTCTATCGACCACTGATACAACTCTATGCACGCTTAACGTTCGCTTTACCTACAACAAGTATGAAACTAGAAGTACTTTGTAGGTGTTTTTGGATAGGTTTGCAAGATAATAAAGAGCACGTAAATAAAAAGTAGGGGCTGTTTAGATAAAGACACAACTAAATTAGTTTTATTAGAGAGCCTTTTGTCACGAGAAAGTTATTTGTCCCTAGGCAATCGATAACTAGACCAGTAACCACTATTGCAATTTTATTTGAGGGAGAGGCATAAGGTAACATACTTTCTCTACTTGGATCATATGCACTTATGATTGGAACTCTTGCAAGCATCCGCAACTACTAAAGATCATTAAGGTAAAACCCAACCATAGCATTAAAGTATCAAGTCCTCTTTATTCACATACACAAGCAACCTACTTACTCGGGTATATGCTTCTGTCACTCACGCCACCCACCATAAGCAAATCATGAACATATTGCAAACCCTACATTGGGAATCCCTCACGCTTGCGCGACACAGAGAGCACCATAGGAGATCACCAATAATAAAACATGCAACTTAAACCAATCACGATCATCAATTAACCCATAGGACAAAACAGATCTACTCAAACATCATAGGATAGCCATACATCATTGGGAAATAATATATAGCGTTGAGCACCATGTTTAAGTAGAGGTTACAGCGAGTAAAAGAGGGGGGGAGAGTTGGTGATGATGGCGGTGAAGTTGTTGGTGAAGATTGCAGTGATGATGATGGCCCCCGGTGGCACTCCGGCGCCACCGGAAGCGAGGGGGAGAGAGCCCCCCTCCTTCTTCTTCTTCCTTGACCTCCTCCCTAGATGGGAGAAGGGTTTCCCCTCTGGTCCTTGGTCTCCATGGCATGGGAGGAGCGAGAGCCCCTCCGAGATTGGATCTGTCTCTCTGTCCCTCTCTGTTTTTGCGCTCTAGTATTCTGCCCTTTCACCGTCTCTTATATATTTGGAGATCTGTAACTCCGATTGGATTGAAACCTTCGCCAAGATTTTTTTGGCAAAAATTAGCTTTCTTGCAGCCAAAGAAGAGCAGCAACTGCCTTAAGGGATGCCCACGAGGGTCAGGGGCGCGCCTGCCTGCCTCGTGGCCCCCTCAGGCACCGTCTCAAGTTGATTCGTCTTCCCAAATATCACAAATATTCCAAAAATATTCTCCGCCCATTTTTATCCCGTTTGGACTCCGTTTGATATGGGTTTTCTGCGAAACATAAAAAATGCAACATACACGAACTGGCACTGGGCACTGGATCAATATGTTAGTCCCAAAAATAGTATAGAAAGTTGCCAAAAGTATATGAAAGTTGTAGAATATTGGCATGGAACAATAAAAAATTATAGATATGACGGAGACGTATCAGCATCCCCAAGCTTAATTCCTGCTCGTCCTCGAGTAGGTAAATGATAAAAAGATAATTTTGGATGTGGAATGCTACCTAGCATAATCTTGATCATGTAATCTATTCATGGCATGAATATTAAGGCACGAGTGATTCAAAGCAATAGTCTATCATTTGACATTAAGACAATAATACTTCAAGCATAGTAATAAAGCAATAATTTCTTTTCAAAATAACATGGCCAAAGAAAGTTATCCCTATAAAATCATATGGTCTGGTTGTGCTCCATCTTCACCACACAAAGTATTCAAATCATGCACAACCCCGGTTTCAGCCAAGCAATTGTTTCATACTTTAGTATTCTTCAAACTTTTTCAATTTTCATGCAATACATGAGCGTGAGCCATGGATATAGCACTATGGGTGGAATAGAATATGATAATGGGGGTTGTGTGGAGAAGACAAAAGGAAGAAAGTCCCACACCGACGCGGCTAATCAATGGGCTATGGAGATTCTCATCAATTGATGTAAATACAAGGAGTAGGGATTGCCATGCAATGGATGCACTAGAGCTATAAGTATATGAAAGCTCAAACTGAAAACTAAGTGGGGGTGCATCCAACTTGCTTGCTCATGAATACCTCGGGCATTTGAGGAAGCCCATCCTCGGAATATACAAGCCAAGTTCTATAATGAAAATTTCCACTAGTATATGGAAGTGATAACTCAAGAGACTCTCTATATGAAGAACATGGCGCTACTCTGAAGCACAAGTGTGGTAAAAGGATATTAACATTTCCCCTTCTCTCTTTTTCTCTCATTTTTTTGTTTTTTATATATATTTTTATACTTTTTGGTGGGCTTCTTTGGCCTCTTTTTTTATTTGGGCTTCTTTGGCCTCTTTTATTTTTTCTAAAGTCCGGAGTCTCATCCCGACTTGTGGGGGAATCATAGTCTCCATCATCCTTTCCTCACTGAGGCAATGCTCTAATAATGATGATCATCACACTTTTATTTACTTACAACTCAATATTACAACTCAATATCTAGAACAAAGATATGACTCTATATGAATGCCTCCGATGGTGTACAGGGATGTGCAATGATCTAGCGTAGCAATGACGTCAAAAACGGACAAGCCATGGGAACATCATGCTAGCTATCTTACGATCATGCAAAGCAATATGACAATAAATGCTCAAGTCATGTATATGATTATGATGGAAGTTGCATGGCAATATATCTCGGAATGGCTATGGAAATGCCATGATAGGTAGGTATAGTGGTTGTTTTGAGGAAGATATAAGGAGGCTTATGTGTGACAGAGCGTATCATATCATGGGGTTTGGATGCACCGGCGTAGTTCGCACCAACTCTAAGGCTGAGCAAGGGCAATGCACGGTACCGAAGAGGCTAGCAATGATGGAAGGGTGAGAGTGTGTATAACCCATGGACTCAACATTAGTCATAAATAACTCACATACTTATTGCAAAAATTAGAAGCTATCGAAACCAAGTATTAGACGCATGCTCCTAGGGGAAGGGTTGGTAGGAGTTAACCATCGCGTGATCCAGACCTCCACTCATAAGGAAGACAATCAATAAATAAATCATGCTCCGACTTCATCACATAATGGTTCACCATACGTGCATGCTAAGGGAATCACAAACTTCAACACAAGTATTTCTAAAATCCACACCTACCCACTAGCATGACTCTACTATCACCATCTTTATATCGCAAAACTATTTCAAGGAATCAAACATATCATATTCAGTGATCTACAAGTTTTATGTAGGATTTTATGACTAACCATGTGAATGACCAATTCCTGTGAACTCTCTAAATAGATATAAGTGAAGAAAGAGAGTTTAATTCTTTCTACAAAAGATATACCCACTCTCTAACAAATAAGTCAAGCAAAAGAGGATTCTACAAATGGCGGTTTTCTATGTGAAGAGAAATAGGCAATCAAAACTTCAAATGATATAAGTGAAGCACATGAAGCATTCTGTAAAGCCATACTCAAAAGATACAGGTGAAGTGCAAAGAGCTTTCTATAAATCAACCAAGGACTATCTCATGGTGCATAAAAGAAAAGTCAAAACTAAATGCAAAAGACGCTCCAAGATTTGCACATATCACATGAACGAAACGAATCCGAAAACATACCGATACTTGTTGAAGAAAGATGGGATGCCTTCCGGGGCATCCCCAAGCTTAGATGCTTGAGTCTCCTTGAATATTTACTTGGGGTGCCTTGGGCATCCTTAAGCTTGAGCTCTTGCCTCTCCTCCTTCTCCTCACATCGAGACCTCCTCGATCTTCGAGCACTTCATCCACACAAAACTCAAGAGAAAACTCGGTAAGATCCGTTCATATAATAAAGCAAATCACTACTCTAAGTACTGTTGTAAACCAATTCATATTTTGTTCTTGCACCGTAGCTACTGTAATATAACTTTTTCATGGCTTAATCCACTGATAGAAATCGATAGTTTCATCAAAACAAGCAAACTATGCATCAAAAACAGAATGTGTCTTAAACATGACAGTCTGTAGTAATCTGAACATTCACCATACCTCTCGCACACACAAAATTCTGCCAAAATTAGAAACAATAAACAATTTGTATAGAAAGACTGTGCAAAAAGTTTTAGAACCGTTTGATGTTCCAGTAAAAAAAATGTAAAATCGCGCACTACAGCCAAAGTTTCTGTCCTGCACCGCTCAAACCAACAAGCACTGTAAACATCCAAAAGGCAAACCTCGGCACATTATTTTTATAATACAATGGAATTGTACAAGGGGATAATTATTTTGTTGAAAAGTTTATGTAATCAAGATTCACAAAGTTTCCGTGAGCATGAACAAAGTTCAAGGAGCTCCCCCACTTCAACAATGCTTGTCTATTTCACTTTCACTCTCCTTTTTGAGAAGTTTTGGGTTCCCATCTTTATTTTTTTCGTTTTTAAACTATATAAAAGCACACAACAAAAATAAATGACTCTCTAAAACTTCTGGGTTGTCTCCCTGGCAGCACTTTCTTTAAAGCCATTAAGCTAGGCATATAGTGCTCAAGTAATGGATCCACCCGGATCCCAAGGTATATCAAAGCCAAGTTTAATTAACAATGATTTGTGATTTAGTAGTGAGCACAAAGTAACATATATCATGCAACAACGAAGTCTTACTCTCTTCCTATGCATCGGCATGTCATACAAGAACAATTCATGAACACAAGGTAAAGGCCAATGCATAGCATAACAGTTTCATGCAATTTTATCATATTGGAAACATGGAGAGGCGGAGATGTTGTTCCTCTCTCATAATAATTGCAAGTAGGAGCAGCAAGCACATGCATATTAAATTCATCAAAATCATCATGTTCAACGGTAAAATGCAACCCATCAACATAATCCTTAATAAGAGCAAACTTCTCTGATATAGTGTAATTTGGAGAATTCAAAAGGATAATAGGACTATTATGTGTGGGTGCAATAGCAACAATTTCATGTTTAACATAAGGAACTATAGCAAGTTCATCTCCATAAGCATCATTAATATTGGCATCATGGCCACAAGAATCAAGTTCATCAAAAAGGGGTATTCCCAGAAAATCAACGAGATCAAAACAATCATCATAGCGTTCATCCTTAGGTAAGCTCGAAGGGAAATTAAACAATGTATGAGTTGAAGAGTTACTCTCACTAGAAGGTGGGCACGGGTGATCAATCCGCTCTTCCTCCTTTTGTTCTTCTCTCTCCTCCTCATCGTTTTCATCCAATGAGCTCACCCTTTCAGTAATTTCTTCTTCCATAGTTTCCTGCAAAATAGTAGTATCTTCTTGGATAGCGGAGACTTTCTCAATAAATGCATCAATATCGGAATTGTATTCATAATTCTCATAACAATATTTTAAGGATAGCTCAATTTTCAGGTCTGTAAATAGCATCATAAAGATTTTCACATTCTTTAAACAAAGATTCAATTTCATAAGCACCCATCAAATCAACGAATTCTTCTATTTGTTCCACATCATAGTAATCATATATACCATTAGCATAAGAAGCCAAGGTTTTATCATCATTAAATTTGCATGAAAAGGGAAGGTGTGGAGCCTTCATCCTAGAGCAACAAGTATAATCATATCTCAAGCATAGTTGCCTAGCATACCAACAAAACATATAAATTTGATCCCATAATAGTTTCCCTTTTTGAGTCAAGCGATAATCCCTAAAGTATTCATGTTGATCCAACGTGTCTCCCATTACAAAGTTGAATGGGGTTTTCTCAGAATTATCAAAGTAGTACATAATATCTTTCACATAATGAGCATCGGGGGTTTTAGGAGGTTCCCCATCTCCATGGGTAGCAAGTGAACCTAATTTTTTTGGTATTTTTTGTTCCATATCCATAACTAAAGATAGAGAACAACTAAGAACAGCAAATAAAAATTACTTAGTGATAAAGCAAACAAGCACACACGAGAATATTCACCCCACGCTATAACTCCCCGGCAACGGCGCCAGAAAAAGGTTGAGAGAGTCCTGGATTAGGGGGTGTTCGGATAGCCGAACTATTCCTTCAGCCGGACTCCAGGACTATGAAGATACAAAGTTGAAGACTTCGTCCCGTGTCCGGAAGGATCCTTTCTTGGCGTGGAAGGCAAGCTAGGTGTGCGGATATTCAAGATCTCCTTCCATTGTAACCGACTCTATGTAACCCTAACCCTATCCGGTGTCTATATAAACCGGAGGGTTGTAGTCCGTAGGACAACTATAATCATACACAATCATACCATAGGCTAGCTTCTAGGGTTTAGCCTCCTTGATCTCGTGGTAGATCCACTCTTGTACTACCCATATCATCAATATTAATCTAGCAGGAGTAGGGTTTTACCTCCACCGAGAGGGCCCGAACCTGGGTAAAATAAAGTGTCCCTTGTCTCCTGTTACCATCCGACCTTGACGCACAGTTCGGGACCCCCTACCCGAGATCCGCCGGTTTTGACACCGACATTGGTGCTTTCATTGAGAGTTCCTCTGTGTCGTCTCTTTTAGGCCCGATGGCTCCTTTGATCATCAACAACGACTAGGTCCAGGGTGAGACTTTCCTCCCCGGGCAGATCTTCGTCTTCGGCGGCTTCGCTCTGCGGGCCAATTCGCTTGGTCATCTGGAGCAGATCGAAAGCTACGCCCCTGGCCATCAAGTCAGGTTTGGAAGCTTAAACTACACGGCTGATATCCGCGAAGACTTGATCTTCGACGGGTTCGAGCCACAGCCAAGCGCGTTGCGCTATTTCGAGGGGCACGATATAGCTCTGCCTCCGAATAGCACCCTGGAGGCCGCACACGCTCCGGCCCTGATCCTTGACTCGGAGCCCGCTGCGTTCTCTGAGGATGAACGGTTGGACGTCACCTCGGGGGTTGCGATCTCAAAGGCGATCGAGTCGAACGCCAGCCCCGTACTCCGCACGGCCCAGGACTCCAAGGAGCCGGACTCTTCTCCGAACTCCGAGCCTTCTGCGCCCCCGCCGATCGAATCTGATTGGGCGCCTGTAATGGAGTTCACCGCCGCGGATATCTTTCAGTGCTCACCTTTCGGTGATATCCTGAATTCTCTCAAATCTCTCTCTTTATCAGGAGAGCCCAGGCCGGACTATGGCCTGCGAGGTTGGGATTCAGACGACGAAGAAATTCAAAACCCACCCACCACCCACTTGATAGCCACTGTCGATGATTTAACCGACATGCTCGACTTCGAATCCGAAGACTTCGACAGTATGGACGACGAAGACGGAGACAAACAGGAACCAGCACCTATAAGGCGCTGGACCACCACCCCACCTAATGATGTACTCATGGTGGATACCCTTAAAGGAAACGACAACGAGGAAAAAGGGGACGAAAAAAGGGACAAACCCTCCGAAAAGCAATCAAAGCGGCGACGAAAATGCTGAGCCAAGCCCCGCCTCGATCAAGACCCAGCCATAGAGCAGGACAAGCCAGTAGATGACGAGCGCGCCTCAGAGCAACCGTCCGAACAGGGCAACTCGGATAAAGAGGACAGACAGCCCTCCCCCGGCCATAACAGAACTCCGGACAATCTCACACCGGATAAAACCACGGAGCAGCAGAATCTCCACGAAAGGCTCATTGCCACAGCACGCAGCCTGAAAAAGCAGAAGCGAAAGCTAAAGACGGCGGAAGATGCACTCAGAATAAGATGGAGCAAGGTAATAAAGACCGCAGACAAATACGGCGGCAGCCGCCGCACTAAAAGCTATCCGAAGAGAAAACTACTGCCCGAATTCGATCAAGAGGCCCTAGAGCCCTCGCATTCGGAAAATAAAAAAGCCATACGGTCGGATAGGCAACCACACGGCCACCATAAAAACGGCAAACGGGGCCGCATTAAATGTGGCATGCGACCCAATTAAAGACTCGCATCATGGCCCAGCCAGGTCCATTTACGGGCCAAGAAAGCAAGCTGTCGCAAGTAATGCAAAAAAGCCATCATCAGAATCTGGCACACCCAAATACAGGGGCGCCGCACACCCCCTATGTTTCACCGATGAGGTCCTGGAATATGAATTTCCAGAGGGATTCAAACCCGTCAACATAGAGGCATACAATGGAACAACAGACCCCGGAGTCTAGATCGAGGATTATATCCTCCATATACATATGGCTAGAGGAGATGATATCCACGCCATTAAATATCTACCCCTTAAGCTTAAAGGGCCAGCTCGGCACTGGCTTAAAAGCCTTCCCGAAAACACAATTGGAAGTTGGGAAGAGCTCGAGGACGCTTTCTGAGCAAATTTCCAAGGGACCTATGTCCGCCCTCCGGACGCAGATGATCTCAGTCACATAACTCAACAGCCCGGAGAATCAGCGTGACAGTTTTGGAACAGATTCCTTACTAAAAAGAATCAGATAGTGGATTGTCCGGACGCCGAGGCCTTAGCAGCTTTCAGGCATAATGTCTGAGACGAATGGCTTGCCAGACACCTCGGCCAGGAAAAGCCAAGAACAATGGCCGCACTCACAAGCCTCATGACCCGCTTTTGCGCAGGAGAGGACAGCTGGTTGGCAAGGCGCAGCCCCAGCGACCCAAGTACATCCGAAATCAGGGATGGAAATGGAAAACCGCGACGAAATAAGGACCGTCACCGAATCAAAGGAAAAAGTCCGAAGAGCGCGGCAGTCAATGCCGGATTCAAAAGCTCACGGCAAAATCAAACAAAACCATCCCCTTAGGATAACAGGGATGATCCGTCCAGCTTAAATAGAATCATGGGCAGAATATGTCAGATACACAGTACTCCTGGGAAGCCTGCCAATCACACCCACAGAGAGTGTTGGGTTTTTAAACAATCCGGACAGCTTAACGCCGAACACAAGGGGCTCGACACACCAAGTGAAGAAGAGGACGAACCCCAAAGGCAGAGTACCAGGAAACAAAAGAACTTCCCACAAGAAGTCAAAACAGTGAACTTACTTCACGTCACAAAATGTATGACACCCATAAAGGTACGTACAATCAAACAATCCCCTCAGGAGTCCCGCCACTGGTCACTAAAGCCAATCATTTTTTATCAGCTAGATTACTCTAGAAATATCAAAAACGCAGGCCGGACTGCCCTGATACTGGATCCAATAATCGATGGATTCCAGTTTACCAATGTCCTTATGGACGGAGGCAGTGGACTAAACCTGATATATCAGGATACAATCCACCGCATGGGCATAAACCCAGCAAGAATCCGCCACAGCAAAACCTCCTTTCAAGGGGTAGCACCAGGCCCGGACACCCATTGTATGGGTTTTCTCCGGCTTGTGGTCATATTCGGCTCTCCCAATAACTTTCGTCGTGAAAGGCTGACCTTCCATGTAGTCCCATTTTCAAGTCGCTATCAAGCACTAATGGGACGCGGAGCTTTCGCTCGCTTTAACGCCATACCGCATTACGCATCCCTCACACTTAAGATGCCCGGTCCACGAGGCATCATCTCTTTAAAGGGAGCGCACTAAAATATGCCTCCTCCAAACGGAGGACTGCGCGGCCGCTTAAACAGCCGCACAATAAGTGGCCTCGCCAGCCAAAAGACTTTTTTTATAAGTCATCAAAGGCCACGGACCCGGACTCAACAAAGTTTGGCACAAGCCCGTCATCAACGCAGGCTCATAAACGCCATATACCCCCGTACCAGGGGCTATACGCAGAGACAATAAAGCCCAACTTCATATATTTTTTACTTTATATTTTGTTTATCATCTTTTTTATTCCGCACAACCCATTTTCAATTCAGTTCCTCTCTTTTACAGATGAACGTCGTGCGGCGCCCGTCCAGGACACGGCACAGCGGAGACACAAGCGCAGACGTGCAGTAGGGACCCGTCTTCAGGTTTCTTTTTAGATTAAGACCCTGCGTAAACCTTTTTTACTGCCTCTTGCTGCTATACATCCCCTGGTTTTTTCTACTATAACCAAGGAGGAGGCTGGCGTTTTGGCATGTGGCCACGCCAGAATTATTGCTCGTACCTGGACACTAGGGGCTCTTTTTTAAAAAAGGGTGTTGTGTCACCCGCACTTATAAAGACCGAACACCTTAGGGAGTGTCCGGCGTCGCGAGTTTTGGCACTATATGCATCAGCTCCGAATCATGATTTTGGTCATATGTTGGGTTGCCCGGCTCCTGAGTTCGGCCACCTTACGTTCCGTTCTATCGGCTAAGGTAGCACCAGGAGAACTACTGCGATTGTGCCCCGGTTCGGCCGGGTGAGCACCTCAGTAGAGAAAGCCGAAAACCGACTGTCATGATGTAGCGCGAGACTGGTCGCCACTCGATGACTCATAGGGATTTATCGAATTCCTCCGCTTTGACGAAGGGCCGTTTCCCGGTCAGGCACGTACGCGCTCCGAACTCGGGCAAAGCGCAGTCGCCACTAAAGGGCTACCTAAAGAGTCCCACTGTCAAGCTCCTATGGCTAAGTGAAAGTGTTAAAGCATTATAGTCCGGTTGCCTAGGCTGCTGCGCTATCACCTCCTTTGTAGGACCAAGACGTTGGGTTAAGTGTGAAAATGCGTCTTCTGCGCGCACCCCCGCACTATGTGCGTGGGGGCTGAAGCCAACGACTGCAATCTTTCAGAAATTATATGTTAAAACAGCCGCACAGGAGGTGTTCTTAATACTTGAAGGCACAAGTCTAAAAAATGCCACTAAAATTTATCAAAATATTGTTTTATGATTACATATACTATCATAATATAGCATCCTTCGAGCACTGCGTCTCTATTACGCGAGCGCCTTCGAGGACTTCCTCAAAATAGTGCTCGGTAGGTGTTCAGCTTTTATCCGAATCCCGGGACGCAACAATGGTGGGCTCCATATCTGCCCAGTATGTCTTGACATGGGCAAGAGCCAGCCAAGCGCCCTCTACGCAAGCTGACCTCTTCATAGCATCGACACGTGGCACCACGTCTAGCAATTGCTGCACCAAGCTGAAATAACTCTTCGTCTCCGTTCTCCCCGGACACAGACAATCTGTGACGTACTTCATGGCAAGCCCGGACAACCTATTAAGCTCGGCCCATTGGGCCAGACGATCGTCCACTGCCAGCGGGCGCTCTGGATTGACGAATTGCGACCAAAAGAGCTTCTCCACTTCATGATCCTTTTTATCTCGAAAGTATTCGGTCGCATCAGTGGCACTAGCCGCCAAATCCAGATAGGTGTCCTCTATACTCCACATCCGGTTTAACAGGGCAAACTTCGGATCACAAAATTTTCTCCGCAGCGAGAAGGGCTTTCCATCCGCAATCTGTCCGGCTTGACGCAGCTCTTCCTTCGCCGCTCTCATTATAGAGCGGGCGTCCTTGGCGTCAGCAACAGCCTTCTCCAAGCTCGTTTGCTTCGCCCGATCTTCTTCTTCAAGAAGCTTGCAACGGTCAGTAGCGCTCTTTAACTTTACGGCCATATCAGCCATTTCATCCTTGCTTCGGCAATGGGCAGCCTGTTCGGCTTTCAGCTCTCCAAGGGCTTTTACGGCAGCCGCATCGCTTTTTCTGGCTTGTTCCTTCGCTCGGGCGAGTTCGGCCCTAAGACCTTCCACGGCGGCCGCACCATCTGCGTCAAGCACACACACGGTAAGATATGGACATACAGCTCGTCTTACTAACAATCGCCTAATGATTTCAATACCTTGAGCACCATCAAGCCGCTTGTTAACAAGCACGATGACGGCTTCTGCCTCATCCAGTTGTCGCTTTAGTTCGGCATATTCACAAGTCCGTCTTGACTCCGGACAATCAGCCACCTACATATAAAGGTGCCACTTAAAGGACCTGGGTTTAAGATCCTCTACGCGCCATACATCTTTACGACGCACAGAGTCTCAGGGGCTACTATCTACATAGGGCGCACTTCATTTATGTGCAATTAATACAAATATACGTTATTTAAAACGTGCCTCAAGGCCTGCCACTAAACTCTTGACGGCCTCGTGCAGCCCGCTTTCTGCGGATGAAATCTTTTCAATCATCGTGCTCATTAACACACGGTGCTCCTCTGAGACAGAGGCTCGCCCCAGCAGAGTCTTTAGCTCCTCCGACCGAACACCAGATGGTGCCGGACTCGTCCCATGGCCTTCCTCAAAGGCCAGACATGGAGAACCTTGGGGGGCAGCACCGTCCACCCTTAGCGGATCCGGAGAAATCCCCCGCGATGACACTTCAGCGTCGCCCGCCTTGCTAGGCGATACAGAAGGAGGAGGCGTTCCGCTCTCCATCATCTCCGGAAGAAGATCCCTCGAGGACGAGTTCTGCTGAGAAGGGCTGAGGTCCGAACTACAAAGTAAGGTTTCGGTTAAAATTTCCCAGATATAAATCAAGGATTTCTCTTAAAAGAAAAACTCTTTCTCTACTTACGGCTCGCTGGAGACCTGGTCCCTTTTAGGGTTTAGTTCGGCCGAGGGGCTCCCCGGCGTTCGGTCCTCTGACAAGGATTATTTCCCCCGCTTCGAGGCTACGGTCTCCGGGTCGTCAGAGGCGGCCCTTTTCTTTCCCTTAGGAGAGGAATTATCGATTCCCCCCTTCGGAAGGGCCTCTTTCGAAGAGGCCATGGTTTCCTTGTCCTCCCCCTTATTTCCCTCCAAAGGCACTTCCTACAGCATCCTGACTAGCACGGGATCCAGCCTGGTTTCGGGAAGGGGAGCCGGACACCTGATCAGCTTCGCCTTCGCTATCCACTCCTGCATAAAAGGAGAAGCACTGTCAAAAGCAAGTTAATTATACGGATAGAAGGTCTGGTCGCAAGGTCACCTACTTGAGTATCCGGGTGATTGCGGCTTAAACCAGCATCCTCGGTCAAATCCGGACTCACATCTTGTGATCCGAAGAACAGTTTATACATCTCTAGAGGCGTCGCGCCCATAAAATTCTGGAGAGCTCGTGGTCCCTCCGGATTGAACTCCCATAAGCGAAGGGGGAGACGTTGGTCGGGCAGTGTCCGGCGAATCAACATGACTTGTGTCACCTTGACCAGGTCGAAGTCTCCTTTCAAGAGATCCTTAATGCGGCCCTGCAGCAGAGGAACGTCTTTGGGCAAGCCCCGGTCTAACCCCGTGTTAATCCACGAAGCTAACCATGGTGGAGGACCCGAGCAAAAGGCCGGAGGCGCCACCCACGCGGTGCCCCGAGGAGCGGTGATGTAGAACCACTCCTGTTGCCATAAGCCGAGCTCCTCTTGAAAAGCGCCCTCGAGCCATGGGGCGTCGGCATTTCTTTTTATAACAGCGCCTCCACACTCTGCGTGGCGCCCCTCGATTATCTTCGGTTCTACTTTGAAAGTCTTGAGCCACAATCCGAAGTGAGGGGTAATATGGAGGAACGCTTCGCACACAACTATGAACGAGGAGATATGGAGGATGGACTCCGGAGATAAATCGTGGAATTCCAGCCCGTAGTAAAACATCAGCCCCCTTACGAAGGGATCCACGGGGAAGCCTAATCCCCGAAGGAAGTGGGATATGAATACCACGCTCTCGCTGGGCTGAGGGCTAGGGATCACCTGTCCTTGAACAGGCAGCCTGTGTGGAATCTCCATGGTCAGGAATCTAGCTTCCCTCAATCTTGATACGTCCTCCTCCGTCACAGAGGAGGGCATCCATCGGCCTCGGAGGTCGGATCCGGACATTATTGAAGATCCGGTGCGCTCGGAATCTGGAAGCCTAGGGTGCTGGAACTCGAGGCGATGGGCGAGCTTGTTTTGAGAATAGAAGCGGGTAGCAGGGCCTTGGTCTCTTTATAAGAGGCAGAATATCATGCGCCCTCCCCGTAACCGTCTTGGACTAGCCTTTAATTAAGGCAAGACATGCTGACAGGCACGGTTGGGTTACCCACGTCCGTATTAATGAGAATCCTGTTAAAGGGGGCACACGATCTCTGCTTCGACAAGACGTGCCAAGGAAACCGCCTCGCTAAACGAGCTGAGGTGGAACAATGAAAACAATTTATGTAGAAGGCTTAGCCGCGGTGTTATGATGCTCTGCGGGATACGTCGGCAGATTTGATTTGTGTTAATATTATTCTCTATATGGCAATATGTGGAAACTTATTTTGCAGAGCCGGACACTATTTTATGGTGTTTATAATCTTCTTGAAGAACTTGGAGGAGGAACCCGCCTTGCAATGCCGAAGACAATCTGCGCGCTGGACTCGTCGTCATTGAAGCCTGGTTCAGGGGCTACTGAGGGAGTCCTGGATTAGGGGGTGTTTGGATAGCCGAACTATACCTTCAGCCGGACTCCAGGACTATGAAGATACAAAGTTGAAGACTTCGTCCCGTGTCCGGAAGGATCCTTTCTTGGCGTGGAAGGCAAGCTAGGTGTGCGGATATTCAAGATCTCCTACCATTGTAACCGACTCTGTGTAGCCCTAACCCTATCCGGTGTCTATATAAACCGGAGGGTTGTAGTCTGTAGGACAACCATCATCATACACAATCATACCATAGGCTAGCTTCTAGGGTTTAGCCTCCTTGATCTCGTGGTAGATCCACTCTTGTACTACCCATATCATCAATATTAATCTAGCAGGAGTAGGGTTTTACCTCCACCGAGAGGGCCCGAACCTGGGTAAAATAAAGTGTCCCTTGTCTCCTGTTACCATCCGACCTTGACGCACAGTTCGGGACCCCCTACCCGAGATCCGCCGGTTTTGACACCGACAAAGGTCTTGATAACCCACAAGTATAGGGGATCAATTGTAGCCTCTTTTGATAAGAGTGTCGAACCCAATGAGGAGCTAAAGGTAGAACAAATATTCCCTCAAGTTCTATCGACCATTGATACAACTCTACGCACGCTTAACGTTCGATTTACCTATGACAAGTATGAAACTAGAAGTACTTTGTAGGTGTTTTTGGATAGGTTTGCAAGATAATAAAGAGCACGTAAACAAAAAGTAGGGGCAGTTTAGATAAAGACAGAACTAAATTAGTTTTAGTAGAGAGCCTTTTGTCACAAGAAAGTTATTTGTCCCTGGGCAACCGATAACTAGACCGGTAATCACTATTGCAATTTTATTTCTGGGAGAGGCATAAGCTAACATACTTCCTCTACTTGGATCATATGCACTTATGATTGGAACTCTAGGAAGCATAAGCAACTACTAAAGATCATTAAGGTAAAACCCAACCATAGCATTAAAGTATCAAGTCCTCTTTATTCCCATACGCAAACAACCTACTTACTCGGGTATATGCTTCTGTCACTCACGCCACCCACCATAAGCAAATCATGAACATAATGCAAACCCTATAGCAGGAATCCCTCACGCTTGCGCGACACGGAGAGCACCATAGAACAACACCAATAATAAAATATGCAACTCAAACCAATCACGATCATCAATTAACCCATATGACAAGACGGAGCTACTCAAACATCATAGGATAGCCATACATCATTGGGAAATAATATAGAGCATTGAGCACCATGTTTAAGTAGAGATTACAGCGGGTAAAAGAGGGGGGGAGAGTTGGTGATGATGGCGGTGAAGTTGTTGGTGAAGATTGCGGTGATGATGATGGCCCCCGGTGGCACTCCGGCACCACCAGAAGCGAGGGGGAGAGAGCCCCCCCTCCTTCTTCTTCTTCCTTGACCTCCTCCCTAGATGGGAGAATGGTTTCCCCTCTGGTCCTTGGTCTCCATGGCATGGGAGGGGCGAGAGCCCCTCCGAGAATGGATCTGTCTCTCTATCTCCCTCTGTTTTTGCGCTCTGGTATTCTTCCCTTTCACCGTTTCTTATATATCCAGAGATTCGTAACTCCGATTGGATTGAAAACTTCGCCAAGATTGTTTTCCGAAAATTAGCTTTCTTGCGGCCAAAGAAGAGCATCAACCGCCTTACGGGGTGCCCACGAGGGTCAGGGGCACGCCTGCCTGCCTCGTGGCCCCCTCGGGCACCGTCTCGCGTTGATTCTTCTTCCCAAATATCACAAATATTCCAAAAATATTCTCCATCCGTTTTTATCCCGTTTGGACTCCATTTGATATGGGTTTTATGCGAAACATAAAACATGCAACAAACAGGAACTCGCACTGGGCATTGGATCAATATGTTAGTCCCAAAAATAGTATAAAAAGTTGCCAAAAGTATATGAAAGTTTTAGAATATTGGGATGGAACAATCAAAAATTATATATACAAGGGAGACTTATCATCATCCCCAAGCTTAATTCCTGCTCATCCTCGAGTAGGTAAATGATAAAAAGATAACTTTTGATGTGGAATGCTACCTAGCATAATCTTGATCATGTAATCTAATCATGGCATGAATATTAAGACACAGTGATTCAAAGCAATAGTCTAGCAGTTGACATTAAGACAATAATACTTCAAGCATACTAATAAAGCAATCATGTCTTTTCAAAATAACATGACCAAACAAAGTTATCCCTTCAAAATCATATGGTCTCGCTATGCTCCATCTTAACCACACAAAGTATTCAAATCATGCACAACCCCGGTTTCAGCCAAACAATTGTTTCGTACTTTAGTATTCTTCAAACTTTTTCAATTTTCATGCAATACATGAGCGTGAGCCATGGATATAGCACTATGGGTGGAATAGAATATGATAATGGGGGTTGTGTGGAGAAGACAAAAGGAAGAAAGTCCCACACCGACGCGGCTAATCAATGGGCTATGGAGATGCCCATCAATTGATGTCAATGCAAGGAGTAGGGATTGCCATGCAACGGATGCACTAGAGCTATAAGTATATGAAAGATCAAACTGAAAACTAAGTGGGGTGCATCCAACTTGCTTACTCATGAATACCTCGGGCATTTGAGGAAGCCCATCATCGAAATACACAAGCCAAGTTCTATAATGAAAATTCCCACTAGTATATGAAAGTGATAACTCAAGAGAATCTCTATATGAAGAACATGGTGCTACTCTGAAGCACAAGTGTGGTAAAAGGATAGTAGCATTGCCCCTTCTCTCTTTTTCTCTCATTTTTTTGTTTTTTATATTTTTTTGGTGGGCTTCTTTGGCCTCTTTTTTTAAATTGGGCTTCTTTGGCCTCTTTTATTTTTTGTAAAGTCCGGAGTCTCATCCCGACTTGTGGGGGAATCATAGTCTCCATCATGCTTACCTCACTGGGGCAATGCTCTAATAATGATGATCATCACACTTTTATTTACTTACAACTCAATATTACAACTCAATATCTAGAACAAAGATATGACTCTATATGAATGCCTCCGATGGTGTACCGGGATGTGCAATGATCTAGCGTAGCAATGACGTCAAAAAACGGACAAGCCATGGAAATATCATGCTAGCTATCTTACGATCATGCAAAGCAATATGACAATAAATCCTCAAGTCATGTATATGATGATGATAGAAGTTGCATGGCAATATATCTCGGAATGGCTATGGAAATGCCATGATAGGTAGGTATGGTGGTTGTTTTGAGGAAGATATAAGGACGCTTATGTGTGACAGAGCGCATCATATCACAGGGTTTGGATGCACCGGCGAAGTTTGCACCAACTCTCGGGGTGAGCAAAGGCAATGCACGGTACCAAAGAGGCATTCAATGATGGAAGGGTGAGTGTGTATAATCCATGGACTCAACATTAGTCATAAATAACTCACATATTTATTGCAAAAATTTAGAAGCTATCGAAACCAAGTATTAGACGCATCCTCCTAGGGGAAGGGTTGGTAGGAGCTAACCATCGCGCGATCCCGACCTCCACCCATAAGAAAGACAATCAATAAATAAATCATGCTCCGACTTCATCACATAACGGTTCACCAGACGTGCATGCTACGGGAATCACAAACTTCAACACAAGTATTTCTACAATCCACAACTACCCACTAGCATGACTCAAATATCACCATCTTTATATCGCAAAACTATTGCAAGGAATCAAACATATCATATTCAGTGATCTAGAAGTTTTATGTAGGATTTTATGACTAACCGTGTGAATGACCAATTCCTGTGAACTCTCTAAATAGATATAAGTGAAGAAAGATAGTTTAATTCTTTCTACAAAAGATATGCCCAGTCTCTAACAAATATAAGTGAAGCAAAAGAGCATTTTACAAATGGTGGTTTTCTATGCGAAGAGAAACAGGCAATCCAAACTTCAAATGATATAAGTGAAGCACATTGAGCATTCTATAAAGCCATACTCAAAAGATATAAGTGAAGTGCAAAGAGCATTCTATAAATCAACCAAGGACTATCTCATACCAGCATCGTGCATAAAGAAATTGAAAACTAAATGCAAAAGACGCTCCAAGATTTGCACATATCACATGAACGAAACGAATCCGAAAACTTACCGGTACTTGTTTAAGAAAGATGGGATGCCTTATGGGGCATCCCCAAGCTTAGATGCTTGAGTCTCCTTGAATATTTACTTGGGGTGCCTTGGGCATCCCCAAGCTTGAGCTCTTGCCTCTCCTCCTTCTCCTCACATCGAGACCTCCTCGATCTTCGAGCACTTCATCCACACAAAACTCAACAGAAAACTCGGTAAGATCCGTTCATATAATAAAGCAAATCACTACTCTAAGTACTGTTGCAAACTAATTTATATTTTGTTCTTGCACCGTAGCTACTGTAATATAACTTTTTCATGGCTTAATCCACTGATAGAAATCGATAGTTTCATCAAAACAAGCAAACTATGCATCAAAAACAGAATGTGTCTTAAACAGGACAGTCTGTAGTAATCTGAACATTCACCATACCTCTCGTACACACAAAATTCTGCCAAAATTAGAAACAATAAACAATTTGTATAGAAAGACAGTGCAAAAAGTTTCAGAACCGTTTGATGTTCCAGTAAAAAAATGTAAAATCGCGCACTACAGCCAAAGTTTCTGTCCTGCACCGCTCAAACCAACAAGCACTATAAAAATCTAAAGGCAAACCTCGGCACATTATTTTTATAATACAATAGAATTGTACAAGGGGATAATTCTTTTTGTTGAAAAGTTTCTATAATCAATATTCACAAAGTTTCCGTGAGCATGAACAAAGTTCAAGGAGCTCCCCCACTTCAACAATGCTTGTCTATTTCACTTTCACTCTCCTTTTTGAAAACATTTGGGGTCCCCTCTTTATTTTTTTAATTTTTAAACTATATAAAAGAACACAAAAGAAATAAATAACTCTCTAAAACTTCTAGGTTGCCTCCCTGGCAGCGCTTTCTTTAAAGCCATTAAGCTAGGCATATAGGGCTCAAGTTATGGATCCACCCGGATCCCAAGGTATATCAAATCCAATTTTAATGAACAATGATTTGTGATTTAGTAGTGAGCACAAAGTAACATATATCATGCAACAACGAAGTCTTACTCTTTTCCTATGCATCGGCATGTCATACAAGAACAATTCATGAACAGAAGGTAAAGGCCAATGCATAGCATAAACAGTTTCATGCAATTTTATTATATTGGAAACATGGAGAGGCGGAGATGTAGTTCCTCTCTCATAATAATTGCTACTAAGAGCAGCAAGCACATGCATATTACATTCATCAAAATCATCATGTGCAACGGTAAAATGCAACCCATCACCATAATCCTTAATAAGAGCAAACTTCTTCGAAATAGTGTAATTTGGAGAATTCAATAAGATAATAGGACTATTATGTGTGGGTGCAATAGCAACAATTTCGTTTTTAACATAAGGAACTATAGCAAGTTCATCTCCATAAGCATCATTCATATTGGCATCATGGCCACAAGCATCAAGTTCATCAAAAAGGGGTATTCCAAGAGAATCAACGGGATCATAACAATCATCATAGCGTTCATCCTTCGGTAAGCACGAAGGGAAATTAAAAAATGTATGAGTTGAAGTGTTACTCTCATTAGAAGGTGGGCACGGTGATCAATCTACTCTTCCTCCTTTTCTTCTTCGCTCTCCTCCTCATCGTTTTCATCTAATGAGCTCACAGTTTCAGTAATTTCTTCTTCCATAGTTTCCTGCAAAATACTAGTCTCTTCTTGGATAGGGGAGACTTTCTCAATAAATGCATCAATATCGGAATTATATTCATAATTATCATAACAATATTTAAGGGTAGCTAAATTTTCAGGTCTGTAAACAGTATCATAAAGATTTTCACATTCTTTAAACAAAGATTCAATTTCATAAGCACCCATCAAAGCAACGAATTCTTCTATTTGTTCCACATCATAGTAATCATATATACCATTAGCATAAGAAGCCAAGGTTTTATCATCATTAAATTTGCATGAAAAGGGAAGGTGTGGATCCTTCATCCTAGAGCAACAAGTATAATCATATCTCAAGCATAGTTGCCTAGCATACCAACGCAACATATAAATTTGATCCCGTAATAGTTTCCCTTTTTGAGTCAAGCGATAATCCCTAAAGTATTCATGTTGATCCAACGTGTCTCCCATTACAAAGTTGAATGGGGTTTTCTCAGGATTATCAAAGTAGTACATAATATCTTTCACATAATGAGCTTCGGGGGTTTTAGGAGGTTCCCCATCTCAATGAGTAGCAAGTGAACCTATTTTTTCGGTATTTTGTTTTCCATATCCATAACTAGAGATAGAGAACAACTAAGAACAGCAAATAAAAATTACTTAGTGATAAAGCAAACAAGCACACATGAGAATATTCACCCCACACTATAACTCCCCGGCAACGGCGCCAGAAAAAGGTCTTGATAACCCACAAGTATAGGGGATCAATTGTAGCCTATTTCCATAAGTAAGAGTGTCGAACCCAACGAGGAGCTAAAGGTAGAACAAATATTCCCTCAAGTTCTATCGACCACTGATACAACTCTATGCACGCTTAACATTCGCTTTACCTACAACAAGTATGAAACTAGAAGTACCTTGTAGGTGTTTTTGGATAGGTTTGCAAGATAATAAAGAGCACGTAAATAAAAAGTAGGGGCTGTTTAGATAAAGACTCAACTAAATTAGTTTTAGTAGAGAGCCTTTTGTCACGAGAAAGTTATTTGTCCCTGGGCAATCGATAACTAGACCGGTAATCACTATTGCAATTTTATTTGAGGGAGAGGCATAAGCTAACATACTTTCTCTACTTGGATCATATGCACTTGTGATTGGAACTCTAGCAACTACTAAAGATCATTAAGGTAAAACCCAACCATAGCATTAAAGTATCAAGTCCTCTTTATTCCCATATGCAAACAACCTACTTACTCGGGTATATGCTTCTGTCACTCACGCCACCCACCATAAGCAAATACTGAACATATGGCAAACCCTACAGCGGGAATCCCTCACGCTTGCGCGACACGGAGAGCACCATAGGACAACACCAAAAATAAAACATGCAACTCAAACCAAGCACGATCATCAATTAACCCATAGGACAAAACTGATCTACTCAAACATCATAGGATAGCCAAGGGAGTCCTGGATTAGGGGGTATCCGGACAGCCGAACTATAACCTTTGGCCGGACTGTTGGACTATGAAGATACAAGATTGAAGACTTCGTCCCATATCCGGATGGGACTTTCCTTGGCGTGGAATGCAAGCTTGGCAATACGGATATTTGGATCTCCTCCCATTGTAACCGACTCTGTATAACCCTAGCCCCCTCCGGTCTCTATATAAACCGGAGGGCTTAGTCCGTAGAAGGACAATCATACCATAGGCTAGCTTCTAGGGTTTATCCTCTCTGATCTCGTGGTAGATCTACTCTTGTACTACCCATATCATCAATATCAATCAAGCAGGAGTAGGGTTTTACCTCCATCGAGAGGGCCCGAACCTGGGTAAGAACATCGTGTCCCTTGTCTCCTGTTACCATCCGCCTAGACACACAGTTCGGGACCCCCTACCTGAGATCCGCCGGTTTTGACACCGACATTGGTGCTTTCATTGAGAGTTCCTTTGTGTCGTCATCATCAGGCTTGATGGCTCCTTCGATCATCGTTAGCGATACATTCCAGGGTGAGACTTTTCTCCCCGGACAGATCTTTGTATTCAACGGGTTTGCACTATGGGCCAATTCGCTTGGACATCTGGAGTAGATTGAAAGCTACGTCCCTGGCCATCAGGTCAGGTTTGGAAGCTTAAACTACACGGCCGATATCCGTGGAGACTTGATCTTCGACGGTTTCGAGCCCCTGCCGAGTGCGTTGCACTATCACGATGGGCATAATTTAGCTCTACCGCCGAATAGTGCCCTGGAAGCCGCACCCGCATCCGCTCCGACCTTTAATTCGGAGCCAACTGCGTCGACCGAGGGCGGGTGGCTAGACCCCGCCATGGAGGCTGCAACTTCAACGGCGATCGAGCCAAACACCAACCTTATCCTTCACGAGGCCCGTGACTCCACATTGCCGGACTCCTCTCCGGACTCTGAACCCTCCGCGCCCTTGTCAATTGAACCTGATTGGGCGCCGATCATGGAGTTCACTGCCGCGGATATCTTTCAGCACTCGCCCTTTGGTGACATACTGAATTCACTAAGGTCTCTCTCTTTATCAGGAGAGTCCTGGCCGGCTTATGACCGGCAGGATTGGGATGCGGACGACGAAGAAATCCGACGCCCACCCACCACCCACTTCATAGCCACTGTCGATGATTTAACCGACATGCTCGACTTCGACTCCGAAGACATCGACGGTATGGACGACGACATAGGAGACGAACAGGAACCAGCGCCTACAGGACACTGGACAACCACCTCAACCTACGATGTATACATGGTGGACACACCCAAAGGAAACGACGACGAGGAACGGGAGGACGCAATGAAGGATCGTTCCTTCGAAAAGCAATCAAAGCGGCGACGTAAGCGCCGCTCCAAACCCCGCCTCAATAGAGACAGCAGTCATACAGACCCAGCCACAGAGCAGGGCGAGCCGGCGGACGATGAACAGGGCATCGAGCAACTGTCCGAACAAGGCAATTTGGATAACCAAACCGAACGACCCGTCCCCAGCGAAGATGACAGTCCGGATGACCTCACGCCGGACAAGTTCCTGGAGCAGAAGAACCTCCATAAAAGGCTCATCACCACTGCGCGTAGCCTAAAAAAGCAGAAGCGGAAGCTCAAGACTGCGGAAGATGCACCCAGAATCAGATGGAGCAAGGTACTCAACACCGCAGACAAATATGGCGGCAGTCTCCACACAAAGAGCTACCCAAAGCAAAAGTTACTGCCGAATTTGATGAGGAGGACTTAAGAGCCCCCGCAATCAAAAAACAAAGCAGCCATCCGGTCGGATAGACGACCTCATGGCCAACATAGAGCGGCAAACGACGCCGCACACAAGCCAACATGCGGTCCACACGAGGATTCGCATCAAAAAGATGGCCCAGCCAGATCTATCTACGGGCCAAGAAAGCAAGCTCTAGCAAGCAATGCAACACAACAAACATCCGAACACCACGGCACACCCAAATACAGGGGTGCCGCAGACCCCCTATGTTTCACCAATGAGGTGTTGGACCATGAATTCCCAGCGGGATTCAAACCCGTAAACATAGAGGCATATGACGGAACTACAGACCCGGGGGTCTGGATTGAGGATTATATCCTCCACATCCACATGGCTCGAGGAGATGACCTCCACGCCATCAAATACTTACCCCTCAAGCTCAAAGGGCCAGCCCGACATTGGCTTAAAGGCCTCCCCGAAAACACCATTGGAAGTTGGGAAGAGCTCGAGGACGCTTTTCGGGCAAATTTTCAAGGGACCTATGTCCGACCACCGGATGCAGACGATTTAAGTCACATAACTCAACAACCCGGAGAGTCAGCCCGGAAGCTCTGGAACAGATTTCTTGCTAAAAAGAACCAAATAGTCGACTGTCCGGACGCAGAAGCCTTAGCAGCTTTCAAACATAGCGTTCGAGACGAATGGCTCGCCAGACACCTCGGTCAAGAAAAGCCAAGAACAATGGCCGCCTTCACAAGCCTCATGACCCGCTTTTGCGCGGGCGAGGACAGCTGGTTGGCAAGATGCAGCACCAGCGACCCAAGTACATCCGAAGTCAGGGATGGAAACGGGAAGCCACGACGCAGCAAAGACCAGCGCCGGAATAAGGGAAACAACCCGAAGAGCACGGCAGTTAACGTCGGATTCAAAAGCTCCCGGCAGGGGTCAGCAAAAGCTGCCCCTCATAGATAACAGGGACGAACTGTCTAACCTAAACAAAATCCTGGACAAGATATGTCAAATCCACAACACCCCTGGGAAGCCTGCAAATCATACCCATAGAGAATGTTGGGTCTTCAAGCAATCCGGCAAACTCAACGCCGAACACAAGGGGCTGGATACACCAAGTGAAGATGATGATGAACCCCACAAACAAAGCAGTGGGGAACAAAAGAAATTCCCACAAGAAGTCAAAACAGTGAACGTACTACACGTGACAAAATGGAAAAACGAAGTGGCGCCCACAGAGATACGTGCCATGCGGCCTATCACAAAGGAGTTTCGCCACTGGTTGTCAAAACCAATCACCTTCGACCATCGGGATTACTCCGGAAGTATCCGGCACGCAGGCTGGGCTGCCTTGGTATTAGACCCGACAATCGACGGATACCACTTCACGCGAGTCCTGATGGATAGCGGCAGCAGTTTAAACCTGATATATCATGACACAGTCCGCAAAATGGGGATAGACTCAACAAAAATCAGCCATAGCAATACTTCCTTTAAAGGAGTAACGCCAGGCCCAGGGGCTCATTGCACGGGCTCCCTCCTACTAGAAGTTACGTTCGGTTCACCCGATAACTTCCGTAGCGAAAAGCTGACCTTCCACATCGCTCCATTTAAAAGTGGTTGTCAAGCACTACTGGGACGCGAAGCTTTCGCTCGCTTTAACGCAATACCGCACTATGTGTCTCTCACGCTTAAGATGCCCGGTCCACAAGGCATCATTTCAGTAAAGGGAAACATTGAGCGCTCCTTGCGTGCGGAAGACTGTGCGGCTGCCTTGACAGCCGCACACTAAACTACCCCACCAACCAGAGCGCATAATGGGTCGTTAAGACCACGGACACGGCTGGACAAGTCCGGCGTAACTATATAATTACTAACGGTTTGATGGTTATACATCCCTATACAGGGGGTTCCGCACACGTAAACAAGCAGCAACAAAACTCAATTCCTCCCACCTTGAATCGTACTTCGTTTATTTATTATAACATGCATTTTGCATGACTACTTTTTCAACTAAGTTCCTTTCTTTTACAGATGAACATCGTGCTACACCCGTCCAGGACATGGCACAACGGAGACACAGGCACATACGTGCAGTAGGGACCCGTTCCAAGGATTCTCTTTAGATTAAAACCCTGCGTAAACCTTTTTTACTGTCTCTTATTGATACATATCCCCCGGATTCTCCGTACAACCGAGAAGGGGGCTCACGTCTTGGCAATAGGCCACGTCAGAATATTGCACGTACCTGGACACTATGGGCTTATTACAAAGGGCACTGTTCAGCCCATTTACAATCATAAAGACCGAATACCTTAGGGAGTGTTCGGCGTCGCGAGTTTGGCCTTATATGCATCAGCTCCGAATCATGTCTTTGGTCAAATGTTGGGTTTGCCTGGCTCCTGTGTTTTGCTGTCTTACGTTCCGCTCTATTGTCTAAGGCGGCACCAGGAGAACTACTGCGATTGTGCCCCGGTTCAGCCAGGCGAGCACCTCAGTAGAGAAAGCCAAAAACTGACTGTCATGATGTAGCGCGAGACTGGTCAACCACTCGATGACCTATCGGAATCTTCGGGATTCCTCCGCATTGACTAAGGGCCGTTTCCCGGCCATGCACACACGCGCCCCGAATCCGGGCGAGCGCGGCACCACCAGGGGCTATATAGTAGCCCCACTGTCAAACTCCTATGGCTAAGTGAAAGTGATAATGCATTATAGTCTCGTTGCCTAGTTCACTGTGCTACCACCTCCTTAATGGACCAAGACGTTGGATCAAGTGTGATGATGCGCCTTCCGCGAACACCCCCGCATTATATGCGTGGGGGCTTAAGCCGACGACTGCCATCTTTCAGGTTATATATACATATACGTAAATGGCCGCACAGGAGGTATTATAATTCTTGCAGGCACAAGTATAAAAAGCTTCTACATTTCAGCGAAATATTGTTTTCAATACGAATACATGTTATTTGAACATAATATCCTTCGAGCACTGCGTCTCTATTAAACGAGCGCCCTCCAGGACTTCTTGAAAGTAGTGCTTGGCAGGTACTCGGCTTTCGTCCGAATCTTGGGCTGCAACGGCGGTGGCCTCCATCTCCGCCCAGTATGACTTGACACGGGCAAGGGCCATACACGCACCCTCCACGCATGCTGACCTCTTCATCGCATTGACATACGGCACCACACCAAGGAAATACTGCACCAAGCTAAAATAACTGTTCGGCTTTGGCCTTTCCGGCCACAGATGATCCACGACATACCTCATGGCAAGTCTGGACAACCTATTGAGCTCGGCCCATTCGGCCAAACGATCGGACAATGGAAGCGGACGCTCTGGATTGTTGAACTGTGACCAGAATAACTTTTCCACTTCGCGATCTTTCTGATCTCGGAAGTGTTCGGCCGCATCAGCAGCACTCGCCGCTAAATCCAGATACGCATCTGCCGAACTCCACAGCCGGTCCAACGGAGCATATTTAGGATCTCCGAACTTCATCCGCAGCATAAAGGGCTTCCCAGCCGTGATATCTCCGGCCTGACACAGCTCCTCCTTCATCACTCTCATCGCAGAAAGAGCATCCTTGGTTGCCGTAGTGACCTTCTCCAGGTCTGCCCGCTCCGCCCGGTCTTCCTTTTCAAGAAGCTTACAGCGGTCAGCAGCGTTCTTCAACTTCACAGCCATATCGGCCATTTCCTCCTTGCTTCGGCAGTGAGCAGCCTGTTCGGCCTTTAGCTCCTCAACCGCCTTTAGGGCAGCCGCGTCGCTTTTCCTGGCTTGTTCTTTAGCTCGGGCAAGCTCTGCCCGAAGGTTCTCCATGGAAACAGCCCCATCTGCGTTAGGCACACACGTTATAAGATACTGGCATCAAGCCCCTCTTAAGAGGCGTCTCCGGAGAAATCACATACCTTGTGACTCGTCAAGCCGCTTGTTGACAAGCGCGATGTTGGCATCTGCCACGTCAAGTTGTCGCTTTAGTTCGGCAAATTCATCAGTCCGGCTGGCCATCAGACACTTCGCCACCTTCATATCATGGTGGCAAAATTAAACATGGGACTACGATCCGCTGCGCGCCGTCGTCTGCGACGACACCTAGAGTCTCGGGGGCTAATATCTACACAGGGCGCATCGTAAAGTATGTGGTACTGTCAAAAAGGCGCCTCATTTCACGTACCTCAAAGCTCGTCAGTAGACTCATGACAGCTTCATGCAACCCGCCTTCCGCGGACGAAATCCTTTCAATTACCGCACCCATCAGCGCAAGGTGCTCTTCTGAGATAGACACTCGCCCTAGCAGATCCTTCAGTACCTCCGACCATGCACCAGGCGGTGTCGGACTCATTTGATTGCCTCTCCTAGAGGCCGGACACGGAGGGCTTCGGGTGGCCATATTACTACCTTCCGGCCTTACCGGATCAGGAGAAACCCTCCGCGACGACACCTCGGGGTCGCCGCCTCATAAGGCGGTATGGCAGGGGGAGGTGTTCCGCTCTCCATCATCTCCGGAAGAAGGTCCCCCGAAGATGAGCTCTGTTGAGAAGGGCTAAGATCCGAACTACAAGGTAAATTTTCGGTTATTTTCCTCAAAAGTGAAGCAAGGATTTATCTCATTATTAAACACCCTTTTTACTTACGGCTCGGTGGAGGGATGATCCCCTTGAGGGCACAGGATGGCTGGGGTATCCCCCGGCACAGGACCCTCTGGCGAAGACTTCTTCCCCCGCTTTGAGATCATTGTCTCCGGGTCTTCAGAGGCGGTCCTCTTCTTCCCCTGAGGAGAGGAATTTTCGATTCCTCCCTTCCGGACAACCTCCTCCGCGGAGGCAGTATCTTCCTTGTTCCCCCCTTCGTTTCCTTCCGAAGGTGCGATCTCCAGCATCCTAGTTAACACGAGATCTGACGAGGTCTCAGGAAGGGGGGCCGGACACCTAATCAACTTCGCCTTCGCTATCCACTCATGGTTCAAGAACAACTCCTTTTTAAGGGCAATATTGCGATAAATGAACAGATAGCATGTCCGGGCACAGGGCTACTTACTTGAGTATCCGGATGATTGCAGCTCAGGCCTGCGTCCTCAGTCAAATTCGGACACACTGCTTGTGGTCCGAAGAACAACTTGTACATATCCACGGGCGTCATGCCAAGAAAATGTTGGAGAGCTCGCGGTCCCTCCGAATTGAACTCCCACAGGCGGAGGGGGCGACGTTTGCAGGGCAGGACTCGGCGAATCAACATGACCTGCGTCACCACGACCAGACTGACATCTCTCTCCAGGAGATCGCGGATGCGGCTCTACAATAGGGGCACATCCTTTGCTGGCCCCCAGTCCAGCCCCTTATTGACCCATGACGTTAGTCGGGGCGGGGGACCCGAGCGAAAAGCAGGCGGCGCCACCCACTTGGTACCCCTGGGAGCTGTGATATAAAACCACTCTTGTTGCCATAAGCTGAACTCCTCTTGGAAAGAGCCCTCGGGCCACGGAGCTTTAGCATCCTTGCTTATTACAGCGCCTCCGCACTCTGCGTGCTCTCCCTCGATCATCTTCGGCTCTACTTTGAAGGCCTTAAGCCACAGTCCGAAGTGAGGAGTAATACAGAGGAAGGCTTCGCACACGACGATGAACGATGAGATGTGGAGGATAGACTCCAGAGCTAGGTCGTGGAATTCCAGCCCATAATAGAACATGAGCCCCCTTACGAAGGGATCCGTCGCGAAGCCTAGCCCTCAGAGGAAGTGAGACATGCACACAACGCTCTCACCAGGCTTGGGAGTGGGAATAACCTGCCCTTGAGCAAGCAGCCTATGCAAGATTACGTCGGTCAAATACCTGGCCTCCCTCAGCTTTAGTATGTCTTCCTCCGTGATGGAGGAAGGCATCCATTGGCCTCAAAGGTCGGAGCCGGACATCATCGAAGGTCCGAAGCACCTAAATCTGGAGCCTTGGGTACTGGAACTCCAGGCGGAAGGCGGATTCGATTGAGATCGAGTAAAGCCTTGGTCTCTTTATAAGAGGTTGAATACCAAGAGCCCTCCCAGTGACCGTTTGGGACTCACCTTTGATCAAGGGGATATACCAACGGACACGACTGGGTTACCCACGTCCGTAATGATGAGGATCCCGTAAATAAAGGGGACATGATCTCTGCTTCGACAAGACGTGCCAAGGAAACCGCCTCGCGAAACGCGCTGAGGTGGGAAGTAAGAAAAACGAATAAAGACTTGGTTGTGGTGCGATGTCGCGCTACAGAATACGTCAGCAGATTAGATTTGTGGAAATATTACTCTCTCTCTCTACGGTGGTATGTGGAACTTGTTTTGCAGAGCCGGACACGATCCTCGTGTTCAAATTCTTCTATGAAGTATTCGGAGGAGGAACCCGCCTTGCAATGCCGAAGACAATCTGCGCGCCGGACTCATCGTCATTGAAGCCTGGTTCAGGGGCTACTGAGGGACTCCTGGATTAGGGGGTATCCGGACAGCTGGACTATAACCTTTGGCCGGACTTTTGGACTATGAAGATACAAGATTGAAGACTTCCGTATCCGGATGGGACTTTCCTTGGCGTGGAAGGCAAGCTTGGCAATACGGATATTTGGATCTCCTCCCATTGTGACCGACTCTGTGTAACCCTAGCCCCCTCCGGTGTCTATATAAACCGGAGGGCTTAGTCCGTAGAAGGACAATCATACCATAGGCTAACTTCTAGGGTTTAGACTCTCTCATCTCGTGGTAGATCTACTCTTGTACTACCCATATCATCAATATCAATCAAGCAGGAGTAGGGTTTTACCTCCATCGAGAGGGCCCGAACCTGGGTAAAAACATTGTGTCCCTTGTCTCCGGTCACCATCCGCCTAGACGCACAGTTCGGGACCCCCTACCCGAGATCCGCCGGTTTTGACACCGACAATAGCCATACATCATTGGGAAATAATATATAGCATTGAGCACCATGTTTAAGTAGAGATTACAGCGGGTAAAAGAGGGGGGAAGAGATGACGGCGGTGAAGTTGTTGGTGAAGATTGTGATGATGATGATGGCCCCCGGTGGCACTCCGGCGCCACCAGAAGCGAGGGGGAGAGATCCCCCTCCTCCTTCTTCTTCTTCCTTGACCTCCTCCCTAGATGGGAGAAGGGTTTCCCCTCTGGTCCTTGGTCTCCATGGCATGGGAGGGGCGAGAGCCCCTCCGAGATTGGATCTGTCTCTCTCTCTCCCTCTGTTTTTGCGCTCTGCTATTCTGCCCTTTCATCGTTCCTTATATATCCGGAGATCCGTAAGTCCGATTGGATTGAAACCTTCGCCAAGATTTTTTTTTCCGAAAATTGGCTTTCTTGCGGCCAAAGAAGAGCAGCAACCGCCTTACGGGGTGCCCACGAGGGTTAGGGGCGCGCCTGCCTGCCTCGTGGCCCCCTCGGGCACTGTCTCGCATTGATTCTTCTTCCCAAATATCACAAATATTCAAAAAATATTCTCCGTCCGTTTTTAACCAGTTTGGACTCCGTTTTATATGGGTTTTCTGCGAAACATAAAACAAGCAACAAACAGGAACTAGCACTGGGCATTGGATCAATATGTTAGTCCCAAAAATAGTATAAAAAGTTGCCAAAAGTATATGAAAGTTGTAGAATATTGGCAATGAACAATCAAAAATTATAGATACGATGGAGACGTATCAGCATCCCCAAGCTTAATTCCTGCTCGTCCTCGAGTAGGTAAATGATAAAAAGATATGTTTGTATGTGTAATGCTACCTAGCATAATCTTGATCATGTAATCTAATCATGACATGAATATTAAGACACGAGTGATTCAAAGCAATAGTCTATCATTTGACATTAAGACAATAATACTTCAAGCCTACTAATAAAGCAATCATGTCTTTTCAAAATAACATGGCCAAAGAAAGTTATCCCTACAAAATCATATGGTCTGGCTATGCTCCATCTTCACCACACAAAGTATTCAAATCATGCACAACCCCGGTTTCAGCCAAGCAATCGTTTCGTACTTTAGTATTCTTCAAACTTTTTCAATTTTCACGCAATACATGAGCGTGAGCCATGGATATAGCACTATGGGTGGAATAGAATATGATAATGGGGGTTGTATGGAGAAGACAAAAGGAAGAAAGTCCTACACCGACGCGGCAAATGAATGGGCTATGGAGATGCCCATCAATTGATGTCAATGCAAGGAGTAGGGATTGCCATGCAATGGATGCACTAGAGCTATAAGTATATGAAATCTCAAACTGAAAACTAAGTGGGGGTGCATCCAACTTGCTTGCTCATGAAGACCTCGGGCATTTGAGGAAGCCCATCATCGGAATATACAAGCCAAGTTCTATAATGAAAATTCCCACTAGTATATGAAAGTGATAACTCAAGAGACTCTCTATATGAAGAAAATGGTGCTACTCTGAATCACAAGTGTGGTAAAAGGATAGTAACATTGCCCCTTCTCTCTTTTTCTCTCATTATTTCGTTTTTATATTTTTTTTTATATTTTTTTGGTGGGCTTCTTTGGCCTCTTTTTTTATTTTGGCTTCTTTGGCCTCTTTTATTTTTTGCAAAGTCCGGAGTCTCATCCCGACTTGTGGGGGAATCATAGTTTCCATCATCCTTTCCTCACAGGGGCAATGCTCTAATAATGATGATCATCACACTTTTATTTACTTACAGCTCAATATTACAAATCAATATCTAGAACAAAGATATGACTCTATATGAATGCCTCCGGCGGTGTACCGGGATGTACAATGATCTAGCGTAGCAATGATATCAAAAAACGGACAAGCCATGGAAACATCATGCTAGCTATCTTACGATCATGCAAAGCAATATGACAATAAATGCTCAAGTCATGTATATGATGATGATGGAAGTTGCATGGCAATATCTCAGAATGGCTATGGAAATGCCATGATAGGTAGGTATGGTGGTTGTTTTGAGGAAGATATAAGGAGGCTTATGTGTGATAGAGCGTATCATATCACGGGGTTTGGATGCACCGGCGAAGTTTGCACCAACTCTCGGGGTGATCAAGGGCAATGCACGGTACCAAAGAGGCTAGCAATGATGGAAGGGTGAGAGTGCGTATAACCCATGGACTCAACATTAGTCATAAATAACTCACATACTTATTGCAAAAATTTAGAAGCTGTCAAAACCAAGTATTAGACGCATTCTCCTAGGGGAAGGGTTGGTAGGAGTTAACCATCGCGCAATCCCGACCTCCACTCATAAGGAAGACAATCAATAAATAAATCATGCTCCGACTTCATCACAT
Organism: Aegilops umbellulata; assembly: GCA_032464435.1. Classification (NCBI taxonomy): domain Eukaryota; kingdom Viridiplantae; phylum Streptophyta; class Magnoliopsida; order Poales; family Poaceae; genus Aegilops; species Aegilops umbellulata. The sequence goes on from CP136060.1 coordinate 298,683,535, forward strand.
AATGGTTCACCATACGTGCATGCTACGGGAATCACAAGCTTCAACACAAGTATTTATACAATCCACAACTACCCATTAGCATGACTCTAATATCACCATCTTTATATCGCAAAACTATTGCAAGGAATCAAACATATCATATTCAGTGATCTACAAGTTTTATGTAGGATTTTATGACTAACCATGTGAATGACCAATTCCTGTAAACTCTCTAAGTTGATATAAGTGAAGAAAGAGAGTTTAATTCTTTCTACGAAAGATATGCCCACGCTCTAACAAATATAAGTGAAGCAAAAGAGCATTCTACAAATGGCGGTTTTCTATGTGAAGAGAAATAGGCAATCCAAACTTCAAATGATATAAGTGAAGCACATGAATCATTCTATAAAGCCATACTCAAAAGATATAAGTGAAGTGCAAAGAGCATTCTATAAATCAACAAAGGACTATCTCATACCAACATGGTGCATAAAAGAAAAGTGAAAACTAAATGCAAAAGACGCTCCAAGATTTGCACATATCACATGAACGAAACGAATCCGAAAACATATCGATACTTGTTGAAGAAAGATGGGATGCCTTCCGGGGCATCCCCAAGCTTAGATGCTTGAGTCTCCTTGAATATTTACTCGGGGTGCCTTGGGCATCCCCAAGATTGAGCTCTTGCCTCTCCTCCTTCTCCTCACATCGAGACCTCCTCGATCTTTGAACACTTCATTCACACAAAACTCAACAGAAAACTCGGTAAGATCTGTTAGTAAAATAAAGAAAATCAGTACTCTAAGTATTGTTGCAAGCCAACTCATATTTTGTTCTTGCACCGTAGCTACTGTAATATAACTTTTTCATGGCTTAATCCACTGATAGAAATCGAAGGATTCATCAAAAAAAGCAAACTATGCATAAAAAACATAATCTGTCTTAAACAAGACAGTCTGTAGTAATCTGAACATTCACCATACCTCTGGTACACACAAAATTCTGCCAAAATTGGAAACAATAAAACAATTGTATAGAAAGAAAGTGAAAAAAGTTTCAGAACCGTTTGACATTCCAGTAAAAAATGTAAAATCGCGCACTACAGCCAAAGTTTCTGTCCTGCACCGCACAAACCAACAAGCACTGTAAACATCCTAAAGGCAAACCTCGACACATTATTTTTATAATACAATGGAATTGTACAAGGGGATAATTATTTTTATTGAGAATTTTCTGTAATCAAGATTCACAAAGTTTCCGCGAGCATGAACAAAGTTCAAGGAGCTCCCCCACTTCAACAATGCTTGTCTATTTCACTTTCACTCACCTTTTTGAAAAGTTTTGGGTTCCCCTCTTTATTTTTTTTCGTTTTTAAAACTATATAAAAGCACACAGCAGAAATAAATGACTCTCTAAAACTTCTGGGTTGTCTCCCTGGCAGCGCTTTCTTTAAAGCCATTAAGCTAGGCATATAGTGCTCAAGTAATGGATCCACCAGGATGCCAAGGTATATCAAAGCCAATTTTAATTAACAATGATTTGTGATTTAGTAGTGAGCACAAAGAAACCTATATCATGCAACAACAAAGTCTTACTCTCTTCCTATGCATCGGCATGTCATATAAGAACAATTCATGAACACAAGGTGAAGCCCAATGCATAGCATAAACGGTTTCGTGCAATTTTATCATATTGGAAACATGGAGAGGCGGAGATGTAGTTCCTCTCTCATAATAATTGCAACTAGGAGCTGCAAGCACATGCATATTACATTCATCAAAATCATCATGTGCAACGGTAAAATGCAACCCATCAACATAATCCTTAATAAGAGCAAACTTCTCCGATATAGTGTAATTTGGAGAATTCAAAAAGATAATAGGACTATTATGTGTGGGCGCAATAGCAACAATTTCATGTTTAACATAAGGAACTATAGCAAGTTCATCTTCATATCATTCATATTGGCATCATGGCCACAAGCATCAAGTTCATCAAAAAGGGGTATTCCAAGAGAATCAACGGGATCATAACAATCATCATAGCATTCATCCTTCGGTAAGCACGAAGGGAAATTAAACAATGTATGAGTTGAATAGTTACTCTCATTAGAAGGTGGGCACGGGTGATCAATCCGCTCTTGCTCCTTTTCTTCTTCGCTCTCCTCCTCATCGTTTTAATCTAATGAGCTCACCGTTTCAGTAATTTCTACTTCCATAGTTTCCTGCAAAATACTAGTCTCTTCTTGGATAGCGGAGACTTCCTCAATAAATGCATCAATATCGGAATTGTATTCATAATTCTCATAACAATATTTATGGATAGCTGAATTTTTAGGTCTGTAAACAGCATCATAAAGATTTTCACGTTCTTTAAACAAAGATTCAATTTCATAAGCACCCATAAAAGCAACGAATTCTTCTATTTGTTCCACATCATAGTAATCATATATACCATTAGCATAAGAAGCGAAGGTTTTATCATCATTGAATTTGCATGAAAAGGGAAGGTGTGGAGCCTTCATCCTAGAGCAACAAGTATAATCATATCTCAAACATAGTTGCCTAGCATACCAACGCAACATATAAATTTGATCCCATAATAGTTTCCCTTTTTGAGTCAAGAGATAATCCCTAAAGTATTCATGTTGATCCAACGTGTCTCCCATTACAAAGTTGAATGGGGTTTTCTCAGGATTATCAAAGTAGTACATAATATCTTTCACATAATGAGCATCGGGGGTTTTAGGAGGTTCCCCATCTCCATGAGTAGCAAGTGAACCTAATTTTTTTTGGTATTTCATGTTCCATATCCATAACTAAAGAGAGAGAACAACTAAGAACTGCAAATAAAAATTATTTAGTGATAAAGCAAACAAGCACACACGAGAATATTCACCCCACGCTATAACTCCCCGGCAACAGCGCCAGAAAAAGGTCTTGATAACCCACAAGTATAGGGGATAAATTGTAGCCTCTTTCAATAAGTAAGAGTGTCGAACCCAACAAGGAGCTAAAGGTAGAACAAATATTTCCTCAAGTTCTATCGACCAACGATACAACTCTACGCACGCTTAACGTTCGCTTTACCTACAACAAGTATGAAACTAGAAGTACTTTGTAGGTGTTTTTGGATAGGTTTGCAAGATAATAAAGAGCACGTAAATAAAAAGTAGGGGCTGTTCCGATAAAGACACAACTAAATTAGTTTTAGTAGAGAGCCTTTTGTCACGAGAAAGTTATTTGTCCCTGGGCAACCGATAACTAGACCGGTAATCACTATTGCAATTTTATTTGAGGGAGAGGCATAAGCTAACATACTTCCTCTACTTGGATCATATGCACTTATGATTGGAACTCTAGCAAACATCCGCAACTACTAAATATCATTAAGGTAAAACCCAAGCATAGCATCAAAGTATCAAGTCCTCTTTATTCCCATACGCAAACAACCTACTTACTCGGGTATAGGCTTCTGTCACTCATGCCACCCACCATAAGCAAATCATGAACATATTGCAAACCCTTCAGCGGGAATCCCTCATGGTTGCGCGACACGGAGAGCACCATAGGACAACACCAATAATAAAACATGCAACTCAAACCAATCACGATCATCAATTAACCCATAGGACAAAATGGATCTACTCAAACATCATAGGATTGCCATACATCATTGGGAAATAATATATAGCATTGAGCACCATGTTTAAGTAGAGATTACAGCGGGTAAAAGAGGGGGAAGAGTTGGTGATGATGGCGGTGAAGTTGTTGGTGAAGATTGCGGTGATGATGATGGCCCCCGGTGGCACTCTGGCGCCACCGGAAGCGAGGAGGAGAGATCCCCCTCCTTCTTCTTCTTCCTTGACCTCCTTCCTAGATGGGAGAAGGGTTTCCCCTATGGTCCTTGGTCTCCATGGCATGGGAGGGGCGAGAGCCCCTCTGAGATTAGATCTGTCTCTCTGTTTCTGCTCTCTGGTATTCTGCCCTTTCACTGTTTCTTATATATCCGGAGATCCGTAACTCTGATTGGATTGAAACCTTTGCCAAGATTTTTTTTTCCTGAAAATTAGCTTTCTTGCGGCCAAACAAGAGAAGCAACTGCCTAACGGGGTGCCCACGAGGGTCAGGGGCGCGCTTACCTGCCTCGTCGCCCCCTCGGGCACCATCTCGCGTTGATTCTTCTTCCCAAATATCACAAATATTCCAAAAATATTCTCCGTCCGTTTTTATCCCGTTTGGAGTCCATTTGATATGGGTTTTCTGCGAAACATAAAACATGCAACAAACAAGAACTGGCACCGGGTACTGGATCAACATGTTAGTCCTAAAATAGTATAAAAAGTTGCCAAAAGTATATGAAAGTTGTAGAATATTGGCATGGAACAATCAAAAATTATAGATACGACGAAGGCGTATCAACTTCAAGCATACTAACTAAGCAATTATGTCTTCTCAAAATAACATGGCCAAAGAAAGTTCATCCCTACAAAATCATATAGTTTGGTCATGCTCCATTTTCGTCACACAAGAATTCTCTCATCATGCACAACCCCGATGACAAGCCAATCAATTGTTTCATACTTTAGTAATCTCAAACTTTTTCAACTTTCACGCAATATATGAGCGTGAGCCATGGATATAGCACTATGGGTGGAATAGAATATGATGATGGGGCTGATGTGGAGAAGACAAAAAAGGTGGAAGTCTCACATTGACGCGGCTAATCAACAGGCTAGGGAGATGCCCATCAATTGATGTCAATGCAAGGAGTAGGGATTGCCATGCAACGGATGCACTAAAGCTATAAATGTATGAAAGCTCAACAAAAGAAACTAAGTGGGTGTGCATCCAACTTGCTTGCTCACGAAGACCTAGGGCATTTGAGGAAGCCCATTGTTGGAGTATACAAGCCAAGTTCTATAATGAAAAATTCCCACTAGTATATGAAAGTCACAAAACAAAAGACTCTCTATCATAAAGATCATGGTGCTAGTTTGAAGCACAAGTGTGGAAAAAAGGATAGTAGCATTGCCCCTTTCCCCCCCCCCCTTTTTTTGGGACTTCCTTTTTTATTTGTCCTTTCTCTCTTTTTTTGGGACAATGCTCTATGAATGATGATCATCACACTTCTATTATTTACAACTCAATGATTACAACTCAATACTACAACAAAGTATGACTCTATATGAATGCCTCCGGAGGTGTACCGGGATGGGCAATGAATCGAGAGTGACATGTATGTGTCGGATCACGGGTTCCGGCAGACCCTTAAGGTTCGAACTCTGGGGTGCACGCGGAGATTATGCCCTCTACCTCTCCGTCTCGCAAGGATCTAAAACTACAGAAAGAACAGCGCAAGAGACACAGAGTTTATACTGGTTCGGGCCACCGATGTGGTGTAATACCCTACTCCAGTGTGGTGTGTGGATTGCCTCTTGGGCTGATGATGATGATGAACAGTACAAGGGAGAACGGCCTCGCGAGGGTCTGTTCTTGGCTAGGGGGATGAACTGCTAGGGGGAGTTCAATCGCCCTTCTCTCTCTCTCTCTCTACTTTCTCTATGCTTGCTCTGAATGCTCGATCGTCGATCCGGTGTGCCTGATTTCTAGACACCGAATGTGAATGCCCCTACTCTGGGAGCGGCTAGTCCTATTTATAGGCAAAGGCCCTGGGCCTCTTCCGAAATATTGAGCGGGAAGGGCGCCAACAATTGGCCAATTCGAAGGGGAACATCTGGTACACTTATCCTGACTAAAGTTGGTCCTCGCCTGCCAAAGGCCCTGTGGTGACGTCGTCCTGGGCTCCACGATGACCTCCTTCCCACCGTTGGACTGGTCCTGGTCTTGTTGCACCGAAATGGGTGCCTTTGCTTGATCCTCTCGCCTGCGCTTGCCCCCTTTGCACCAAAGAGGAAAGGGAGACGCTGAGCGGGCTGGCGCCCGCCTGGCACCCTTGATCGTCATGGCTTGCGTCATGGGCACCTCGCGAGGTACCCCGCCTTGAACTCTCCGCCTTCTCGTGAGCCAGCCTGAGGAGGCTGCGCCTGATGAAGCGTCGTGTCGTCCGCCCCGCGAGGCTTGGCCCCTCGCGAGGGTCTTGAGTCTCGTGTTGATGAAGATGGGCCACGCTGGGCCCCCATTTGAGCCACGCCGCAGGCCGCAGGCAGGCAAGTCTGGGGACCCCCGTTCCCAGAACATCGACAGTAGCCCCCGGGCCCAAGGCGCGCATGGACTTGGCCGTGCCGAGAGGCGAAAGGGCAAGGGCGAAGCGCTGCGGGCCCTAACAGCCTGTGGCCTTGGGCGTCGCGTGGTGGTTGATTGGACATGGGCACTTCTGCAATTGCGCTGGTTATTAAAGGCGTGGCACCTGCTCCGGCTTTGCTCTTCTCCTTCTACGGTTGCTGCTCAGATCCCCTTTCTTGCGCCTCTCCTTCCTTCCTCCTAACTCCCAGATCTGCCTTTCCTGTGTAACCTAGGAGTCATGGCGCCTCGTCAACCTCCGGCCGAGGCTTGGTTCGCGCCTGCTCTGGACTCGCCGAATGTGTCGGAGGCGAGCCTTGCCCAGCTGCGCCAGATGGCGGCGGCGCGGGGCGTCGACGGGGCGCAGGTGTTCAAGGTCGGCTCCGCCACCCCTGAGGGCCGAGGGAGCACCTTTTACCCTCTCTTTGTAAGCTCCATTGCTGCGGGTCTGGTGCCCCATTTCTCCGAGTTCTTCCTCTCTGTCCTCCGCCATTACGACTTGCAAGCTCTGCATCTCCACCCGAACTCCATCCTTCTTCTGGCGATCTTCGCCTATTACTGCGAGGCTCATGTGGGGGTGCAACCCCCAGTGGCCTTGCTGCGCCACTACTTCTACCTCCGGGTCACCCGTGGTTCCCCTTCCGCATGCGCGAGCTTCGTCGCGTGCGGCGGTGCCATTGCTATCTCGAATCCCGGGAAGAGGATCGAGGGCTTCAGGAGCAAGTGGGTCTTGGTGGACGCGGGGCGCATCCACCCTCGGCTGATCCTTCCCGCGGAGCAGCCCGTAAGTTCCAGCGACTGGTGCCGAGCGGAGCTCACAGACCCCCGCGCGAAGCCGGTGCTGGAGAAGATGGATGCAGACCTGAAGCCGGCCAGCGCGGCGGCGGCTAAGCTGACCGGTGCATCGCTGCTGAGGGAGTTCCTGGAGCACCAATTGGATCCGCTTCGTCAGTACTCTACTCCAATGTGATGGCCTCATCCGAGCCCCGCGGCTGTGGGCGAAGAGGATTTGACCGCGGTTCTCCAATCTCTGGTCGGGGGCGAGGTAGCAAGGTTAGAGGGCGCGCCTGCGCCCTTGTTCCTTCGCAACGATTGGAAGCAGGTGGTGAAGTCCATGCCTGTCTTCAACGGGGACGGGCTTGTGCCCGTGGTGGCTCCCGAGGGACTGGTGGACGTGTCCTCTGGCGACTCCAGCGGAGAGGGGGGCGAAGAGGAGCGGTAAGAGGGCCTCGACTCCGAGGCGACTGACGGAGAGTCCAGGGCTTCCCCTCCCCGGCGCAAGTCCCGTACTCTCCGCCTTTCGCTGAGCGATGATGATGATGAAGACGATGACGTGGTGGGTAGCGGGAGCTCGCCCCCGATCCCGAAGAAGGGCGGGACCGGGTTGATCCCTCGCGGGTCCGTCCTGGCTCCGGGGCGAACCATGGACGCGCCTTCTGCTTCTGGGGTCGACCCCTCCAGCCGGCTCTCGGGCTTCAAGTATGGCCGGAGGCAACTTGAGCTTTCTGGCGATGACCCATAAATGCTTGATCCTTGACCTTTTGTTTCTCGTTCCGCCAATGAGGCTTGATGATTACTTCTCTTGAATAGGCTGGCGCCCATGGCGAAGAAGCCGAAGGGAGCTCCCGAGGCCCCATCTGCGGCGATGCCTCTGCCTACAGGAGAAGGTGACGCGCGGGCTTCTCCTGCCCGCTCATCCTTGCGAGGCCTGGCTGAGCTGGCTGGGGCGAGCCCAGCCCCCGTGGCTCAAGTGACTCCCGAGGTGCCCTTGTCTGGCGCCGCCGCTATGGCTGTGGAGGCGCAGCGGACTCCGCCTCATGATGATGCGGCCCTGCCGCCGCTACCTTCTCCTCCCGTTCCACCGACCGCTGCTTCCCCGACTCCTCCTGTTGTCTTGGAGCGCGCCGATGTTTCTCCGCCTTCTTCTTCCATCCTGGAGCGTGCCGCTGCTGAACTGGACCAGCTGCGGCAAGATCTTCTCGGCGCCGACCCTCGCCTGGTGGCCGGGCGCCTGGAACTGGCTTCGGGGTGGATTCGCTCTGACGCCTCGATTCGGGCGGCGTTGGTTCAGGCCTCAACGGCCTGTGACGGAGAGAGGGAGGCCACCCTCGAGGCGAAGGCCGCCCGAGAAGCGGCCCTAGGAGAGGTGGTTGGAGTCCGCGGTCGCTGCAAGGAGTTGGAGGACGAGCTGCAAGGCTTGCGAGGCCAACTTGCGGAGGAGGTCCGCCTTCGCCAAGAGCAGGAAAAGGGGACGAAGGCTCGTGAGGCGGTGCTCGACGACCGGGAGGCCAAGCTCAAGAAGCGCCGCGACCGCCTAGGTGCGCTGAAGAAGGAGCTGGGGGTGACGAAGGCCGAGCTGGACGCCAAGGCCCGGGTCCTTGCCGAGGATCGCGTGGCCTTCACGGACATGGAGAAGGATGCCCGCGCTTCGCTGAAAATGCTTTATGAGAGCGGCCTGGAGGGCCCGCTGGCCGGTGACGAGGATGGCCCCGCCAAGCTGCTTCCCTTCCTGGTTAAGGCCCTTGGAGATGTCGCCCTTGGCCTCGGCCCCACGTCTGAGGCCGAGGCGCGCGTCCTGTCTTCCGCTGCACTGACACGGGTCTTCGCCCACATCTATCTTCGCGATCCCAGCGCCGACCTCGACAGCCTGCTGGAGCCGGTGAGCGGCGAGGGTGCTGCCGCCGCTGTCGAAGCCGCGAAGGGGCGCGCGGAGGCGCTGTTGGGGAAGTTCCGGGCCTTCAGCACCAGGCCAAAGCAAGGCGCTACCGGCCCTGCTGCTTCACGAGGCGAAGCCACTCCACGCAGCTCCACCGCCGACAAGTGACTCCATTTCCATCCATGTTCTCCTTTCAGTTCCTGCACATGCATCACGCCTCGGGGAGGCATTTAAACTTGCGTTTGGTACTAAGACGACAGTATGGACTGTAATATTTGCTTTTAAATTCCTTGAGTTTTATGCTTTTCTTCCCTACTTGCTTGTGTTCTACGCCGGCAGAGCCCGGCCCCGCGCGTGCCTCACCCAGTATTAGCCCCGGCCGGAAACCAGGACGGGACCAAAGGAGTGAGGGGCTACGTGACAAGTTAGGCTCCTGAGTCGTGATGCTCAGGAGTCCCCCTTGGCGCACAAACTACAAGTAGGGGAGCGTGATGTAGGTGTATCTTCCGTTCTACGTCTGCAGAGCCCGACTCCGCGCGTACCTCACCCAGCATAGCCTTTCGGAACTAAGGAGTGAGGGGCTACGGAACCAGTTAGGCTCCTGAGTCGCGATGCTCAGGAGTCCCCCTTGACGCGCAAACAGCGAGTGACGCGGTGAGATGTAAGCGGGGCTATCGTTCTACGTCTGCAGAGCCCGGCCCCGCGCGTACCTCACCCAGCATAGCCTTTCGGAACTAAGGAGTGAGGGGCTATGGGACTAGTTAGGCCCCTGAGTCGCGATGCTTAGGGGTCCCCCTTGATGCTCAAACGGCCTTCATACCTTGGCTCCGCTCGGGGAGAGGCGCGCGACGAACCAGGCCCGAGGGGCCTGGCTGGGCGGCGTACGTCTGGGCGTGACCCAGTCGTAGCCCCCGTGCCTAGCCCCCTCGCACGGCGCTCCCGAGGGGAGGCGTTGCGATGAGGCCAGCTACTAAGCTCTGGGCTCCCTGAGGTTAATGCGGCCCGGAGGCCACCCTCAGTTGTTTATCACCAGCGCGGAGCATAGCGCTTCCGTATGTGTACGGGCATAGCCGCTCCTCGGTAGTGTCGTCAGCCAGCGCGGAGCATGGTGCTTCCACAGGTACGTGGGAGGGGGCTCCCCTCCGGGAGGAGCCCCCGGGGCGTGTACAGCCCCGCCCTGACACGTGGCCGGCACGGTAGGGCTAGGTGATGTGTATGTGGGCACCCGTGAGCCAGCGCGGGACTCACGAGGCCCTACCTCTAGGCGGGTTGCGCCTGGCACTGGGGCGTATCTTGAGATGTGTTCCTGTAAAATTTGGTTAGATGCCGGCACTCTACGTCCTCGGGTCCCGTCCCTCGAGCTTGTCTCAGCCGTCGCTGGTATACCAGGTCACGATGTCGTGGACAAGGCCAGAGGGTGAGGGCTGGAGAGCCAGTAAGAGCCCTGAGTCGCGATGCTCAGGCACCCCCCCTTTAACGTGCAAGTGGTCGACATGGAGAAGAAGAAGAGGTGTCGTGGACAGACATTAAGTAATCAAGCATGATAGGCGAACGCATAGTTGGAAATAAACGCAAGGGAGATACACGCCGCTGGGCCTAGCCCGAGTAGCTTGGGGATGATGCAGCCCGAGGGGCGCCCCAACAAGGCAAGCTAACGACCAAAAAATAAAAAGGAATACACGCTGCAGGGACGGATCCACACGGCCTGGGAGTGATGCAACCCTGGGAGGGCACTCCCAGCTGGGAATGAAGCTTGAAAGATGTCACCTGAAGATGTCGACGGCGAAGTGGCGTTGGTGCGGCGGACTCGGTGGGCTGCGGAAGCCAATCCTCACGAGCCCCCAGGCCCTGGGGCCTCGGGAGGCTCCGGAGGCACTGGTGGCTCCTCGCGAGCTGTCTCCATCTCCGCCAGGGCCGCGGAACGCCTGTCTTCCTGAGCCTCCATGATGCTCCTCATGAGGCGCTGGAACGCCGCAGCCATGTTCGACAAGCCGTAAGGCATGCGAACACAGCTGTGGGGTGGACCCCCGCAGCGCCCCACTTGCGAGGGCCAGAGGCGCTCCGTCGTGGCGATCTGATTGAGCCCTGGTATGTCTACGCAGACGCGCAGCCCACCATTCTCGCCTGGATGTGGAGCCACAGCTGGTGGACGACGACAACCTCTCATGATCCTTGACTCCTGTAGCTCTTGAGTGGCCTTGTTAACGAACTCCTTCTGGTCTGACCTTCCTTGCATGGCTCCTTCTCGAGGGAAACGTGCTTCGAAACACGCCTCCACATGGTGCCCAAGCGCCTCCCTCGTGACCCTGGCTAGGTCGGTGGCCCTCCAGGTGAGAGCCCCCGAGCCCTGCCTGAGGAGGGCGCCGGGCGCGCTTTCCTACGCGATGGAAGGAGGGTCCCCCTGGGCAGGCACGGGCCCTGAAGGGCCTGCCTCCTGAGGGGCCGAACCTGACGACGTCTTCTTCTTCTTGGGGGTGGTCTCGGGAAGCCTCCTGCTTCCGTGATCTGGGTCTTCTAGTGACGCGGCCTAAAAGGCTCGCTCCAGGGAACACACTGCATCCTTCTCTTCACATGGCACCGTGATGACGCCGCCACTTCCTGGCATCTTGAGGACATTGTAGCCGTGGTGAGTTACGGCCATGAATTTGGCCAGCGCTGGGTACCCGAGGATGGCATTGTACGGCAGGCGGATGTGGGCTACATCGAAGTCAATGAGCTCGGTGCGGTAGTTGCTGCGGGCCCCGAAGGTGACAGGGAGGCGGACCTGCCCGATCGGGATTGTGGAACCATCGGTGACTCCGGAGAAAGGCTTGGTTGGCTAAAGCTGGTCATATGGCACTTGGAGGTTGTTGAATGTTTCCACGGAAAGGACGTTGAGCCCTGCTCCACCATCGATGAGGGTCCTGGTGACCAGTACGTTGCTGATGACTGGGGAGCAAAGCATCGGGAGGACCCCGGCTGTGGCCGCGCACTTGAGCTGATCTGCTGAGCTGAACGTGATGGCGCACGCTGACCACCTGAGGGGGCGCGTTGCTTCGAGCTTGGGGAGAACTGCATTCATTTCACGGGCAAACTGCTTGAAGATGCGTTGAGAGGCTGGGGCTTGAGCTCCGCCCAGGATGCAGGCGATTGCGCACGGCTCTTGGAAGCCTCCAGCCCCCTCGTCTTGATGGCGGTCTTCGTTCCTCCTTGGCTGAGGCGGCAGCGGAGGGAGGCCTGCGTTGCCATGAGGGCGATCCTCACGAGGCTGATCCCTCCAGTCCCCGTCGCGAGGCAGGTCCCTCCAACGGTCCTCGCGAGGTTGGTCGCGCCACCCTTGGCGCGGGACGCGATCTTCCCAGCGTCCCGGGTTTCTTCCTCCTCCTCGGCCGTAGCCCCGGTCAGCACGGTCAGGGTGACGACCGATCCTTCCTTCCCGCACAGCGCGGAGTTCTTGACATTCGTCGGTATTGTGGGTGTGGAGGTCGTGGTACACACAGTACCGGCTGCCCCTGGAGGATTCGGGCAGATCCTTGCCCCGCTTGGTGTCCGGTTCTGCCGCGAGTACGGCAGCCCCCTTGCGCTTCACGTCCTTGGCCTTGGGCTTCTTCTCCTCTGGGTCTGCGGCGGGCAGCTCGAGGAGGGAGAGACGTCCCTCCTCAGCCCTGGCGCACTTGGTCGCCAAGTTGAACAGATCCAAGGAGGTGCAGAGGTCTTCATGCATCGCCAGCTCCTCCTTCATCTTGACGTCGCGCACACCATCGGAGAAGGCCGAGATGATGGCTTCCTCGGACACCTTGGAGATCTTGAGGCGCGCACTGTTGAAGCGCTGGATGTACTTTTGTAGGGTCTCCCCAGGTTGCTGCTTGATGCGGCGCATGTCGCTCACGGCGGGCGGCCGGTCGCGAGTACCTTGGAAGTTGGCGATGAAGCGGGTGCGCATCTGGTCCCAGGAGGAGATCGTGCCTGGAGCCAGATTCAGGAGCCAGGTGCGAGCTCCTTCCTTCAGCGCCATGGGGAACCAGTTCGCCATGACCTTTTCGTCCCCGCTGGCGGCTTCGATGCCCAGCTCGTAGAGCTGGACGAACTCCGCGGGATCAGTCGTGCCCTCGTAGCGAGGAGGCAGGTCTGGCTTGAGCTTGTCGGGCCACGCGACGATGCGCATCTCGGTGGTGTAGGCGCGGCAGCCTGCGGTAGCCACGGGAGGCTTCGGTTAAGGGAGAGCTTGGCCTTGCGGGTCCCCTTGCGCTGCAGCTAGGAGTAGCGCGGGGTCTTGACGTGCTGGAGCTGGAGCAGGGTCACGGCGAGCCGGTGCAGGGAGCGCCCGGGCAGCCTCTTGCGGCCGCTGGACTTCTTAGCAACTCCGATCTTGCCGGGCTGGCACCTGACGGAGCGGGTTCCGCCCAGGGGCCGCGCGCCTTGGAGCCATGGCGTCTTCTTGGAGAGGAGGCAGTTGGTACGCCCCCGGAGCTTCATTGCCCGCGCGGGGCGGGGTGCGGCGCAGCGGAGCGGACAGCGCAGGAGAGCCCCCTGCGGTGCAGACGAGCTCGGTGACGCGGTCGAGCCACTCTTCGTAGACGTCGTCGACGGGACGGTAGCGCAGGAGCTCGTTTGCTGCGATGAGAGCAGCTCGAGCCTCCAAGGGTGCGCGGAGCGCGCGGGACGAAGAGCCGGCGGGGTTGAGCGATGGGGTAGCGGTGCGGCCATCTTGCCGCACGGACGGGTGCTGAGACGATGCCTGCTGCTCGTTCCCCGCCGGGCCGGTGGCGGCGTTGACGGCGGGCAACGGGGAACGACGAGGACGCCCACCGACGGGAGCCGTCTGGGCGACACGGGAAGCGATGGCGGCCCGGCGCTCGGCGCGGGCCCGACGAGCGTCAGACATGGATGCGACGGTCGGAGGAGAGCGGAGCGGTGTAAGACAGATTCCGGTGCACCCCTACCTGGCGCGCCAAATGTCGGATCACGGGTTCCGGCAGACCCTTAAGGTTCGAACTCTGGGGTGCGTGCGGAGATTATGCCCTCTACCTCTCCGTCTCGCAAGGATCTAAAACTACAGAAAGAACAGCGCAAGAGACACAGAGTTTATACTGGTTTGGGCCACCGATGTGGTGTAATTCCCTACTCCAGTGTGGTGTGTGGATTGCCTCTTGGGCTGATGATGATGATGAACGGTACAAGGGAGAACGGCCTCGCGAGGGTCTGTTCTTGGCTAGGGGGATGAACTGCTAGGGGGAGTTCAATCGCCCTTCTCTCTCTCTCTACTTGCTCTATGCTTGCTCTGAATGCTCGATCGTCGATCTGGTGTGCCTGATTGCTAGACACCGAATGTGAATGCCCCTACTCTGGGAGCGGCTAGTCCTATTTATAGGCAAAGGCCCTGCGCCTCTTCCCAAATATTGAGCGGGAAGGGCGCCAACAATTGGCCAATTCGAAGGGGAACATCTGGTACACTTATCCTGACTAAAGTTGGTCCTCGCCTGCCAAAGGCCCTGTGGTGACGCCGTCCTGGGCTCCACGATGACCTCCTTCCCACCGTTGGACTGGCCTTGGTCTCGTTGCACCGAAATGGCTGCCTTTTCTTAATCCCCTCGCCTGCGCTTGCCCCCTTTGCACCAAAGAGGAAAGGGAGACGCTGCGCGGGCTGGCGCCCGCCTGGCACCCTCGATCATCATGGCTTGCGTCATGGGCACCTCGTGAGGTACCCCGCCTTGAACTCTCCGCCTTCTCATGAGCCAGCCTAAGGAGGCTGTGCCTGAGGAAGCGCCGGGTCGTCCGCCCCGTGAGGCTTGGCCCCTCGCGAGGGTCTTTAGTCTCATGTTTATGAAGATGGGCTACGCTGGGCCCCCATTTGAGCCACGCCGTAGGCCGCAGGCAGGCAAGTCTGGGGACCCCCGTTCCCAGAACGCCGACAGTATGAAATAATATGCATGGTGGCTTTGCCACAAATACGATGTCAACTACATGATCATGCAAGGCAATATGACAATGATGAAGCATGTCATGATAAACGGAACGGTGGAAAGTTGCATGGCAATATATCTCGGAATGGCTATGGAAATGCCATAATAGGTAGGTATGGTGTCTGTTTTGAGGAAGATATAAGGAGGTTTATGTGTGATAGAGCGTATCGTATCACGGGATTTGGATGCACCGGCGAAGTTTGCACTAACTCTCAAGGTGAGAAAGGGCAATGCACGGTACCGAAGAGGCTAGCAATGATGGAAGGGTTAGAGTGCGTATAATCCATGGACTCAACATTAGTCATAAAGAACTCACATACTTATTGCAAAAATCTACAAGTCATTAAAAACCAAACACTACGTGCATGCTCCTAGGGGGATAGACTGGTAGGAGAAGACCATCGCTCGTCCCCGACCGCCACTCATAAGGAGGACAATCAAAGAACACCTCATGTTTCAAATTTGTTACACAATGTTTACCATACGTGCATGCTACGGGACTTGCAAACTTCAACACAAGCATTTCTCAAATTCACAACTACTCAACTAGCACAACTTTAATATCACTACCTCCATATCTCAAAACAATCATCAAGTATCAAACTTCTCTTAGTATTCAACGCACTAATAAGAAAGTTTTTACTAATCTTGGATGCCTATCATATTAGGACTAATTTCAAAATTTAAGCAAATTACCATGTTGTTTTGTAGGACTCTCAAAATAATATAAGTGAAGCATGAGAGAACAATAATTTCTATAAAACAAAACCATCACCGTGCTCTAAAAGATATAAGTGAAGCACTAGAGCAAAAACTATATAGCTCAAAAGATATAAGTGAAGCACATAGAGTATTCTAATAATTTCTGAATCATGTGTGTCTCTCTCAAAAAGAGTGTACAGCAAGGATGATTGTGGCAAACTAAAAAGACAAGACTCAAATCATACCAGACGCTCCAAGCAAAACACATATCATGTGGTGAATAAAAATATAGCCCCAAGTAAAGTTACCGATAGACGAAGACGAAAGAGGGGATGCCTTCCGGGGCATCCCCAAGCTTAGGATTTTGGTTATCCTTGAATTTTACCTTGGGGTGCCTTGGGAATCCCCAAGCTTAGGCTCTTGCCAATCCTTGTTCCATAATCCATCAAATTTTTACCCAAAACTTGAAAACTTC
This sequence comes from Aegilops umbellulata, assembly GCA_032464435.1. Taxonomy (NCBI): domain Eukaryota; kingdom Viridiplantae; phylum Streptophyta; class Magnoliopsida; order Poales; family Poaceae; genus Aegilops; species Aegilops umbellulata. Next base: position 298,699,531 of record CP136060.1, read on the forward strand.
ACAACACAAAACTCAACAGAAAATCTCATGAGCTCCGTTAGCGAAAGAAAACAAAACACCACTTCAAGTTACTGTAATGAACTTATTATTTATTTATATTGTTGTTAAACCTACTGTATTCCAACTTCTCTATGGTTTATAAACTCTTTTACTAGCCATAGATTCATCAAAATAAGCAAACAACACACGGAAAACAGAATATGTCTTAGACAGAACAGTCTGTACTAATCTGTACCTAACGCAAACTTAACGAACTCAGAAAAATTTACCAAAATAGGAAGTCCTAGAAAATTTGTTTATTGATCTGCTGCGATTGGAATCAGTATTTTATCACATTCTTGTGATTTTTAACAATTGTTTTTGTAAACAGAAAGTTTCTGGAATTTTCAGCAAGATCAAATAACTATCATCCAAGAAGATCCTATAGGTTTAACTTGGCACAAACACTAGTTAAAACCTGAAAACAAATCTAACCAGAGGATAGATCAAATATTTATTGCTAAACAGGAACAAAAAGCAAAAAAACTAAAATAAAATTGGGTTGCCTCCCAACAAGCGCTATCGTTTAACGCCCCTAGCTAAGCATAAAAGCAAGGATAGATCTAAGTCTTGCCATCTTTGGCATGCAATCCATAAGTGGCTCTCATAATAGATTCATAAGTTAATTTAATCTTCTTTCTAGGAAAGTGTTCCATGCCTTTCCTTAACAGAAATTGGAATCTAATATCCCTTCCTTCATATCAATAATTGCACCAATAGTTCTAAGGAAAGGTCTACCAAGAATAATAGGACATGAAGGATTGCAATCTATATCAAGAACAATAAAATATACGGGCACATAGTTCCTATTAGCAACAATAAGAACGTCATTAATTCTTCCCATAGGTTTCTTGATAGTGGAATTTGCAAGATGCAAGTTTAAAGAACAATCATCAAAATCACGTAAACCTAGCAAATCACACAAAGTTTTTGGAATCGTGGAAACACTAGAACCCAGATCACACAAAGCACAGCATTCATGATCTTTAATTTTAATTTTAGTTGTAGGTTCCCACTCATCATAAAGTTTTCTAGGGATAGAAACTTCCAACACAAGTTTTTCTTCGTAAGATTGCATCAAAGCATCAACGATATGTTTAGTAAAGGCTTTATTTTGACTATAAGCATGAGGAGAATTTAGCACAGATTGCAACAAGGAAATACAATCTATCCAATAGGAATTATCATAATTAAATTCATTGAGATCCAAAATAGTGTGTTCATTGCTATCTAAAGTTTTGACCTCTTCAATCCCACTTTTACCAAATTTTGCATCAAAATTTAAAAACTTCGAATCATTGGGACGCCTTTTAACTAAAGTTGACTCATCTCCAGTCCCATCATTATCAAGATTCATATTGTAAAACATAGATTTGATAGGGGACACATCAATAACTTTTAGATCTTCATCTTTGTTCTCATAAAAACTGGAAGAACATGCCTTCACAAAGCAACCTTTCTTAGCGTGCATCATAGCGGTTCTTTCTTTGCACTCATCAATGGAAATTATCATGGCTTTGAGAGACTCATTGATATCATGGTTAGGTGGAATAGATCTAAGTTTCAAAGAATCAACATCAAGAGAAATTATATCCACGTTTCTAGCCAATTCATCAAACTTAAGCAATTTTTCTTAAAGGAAAGTATTGAAATTCTTTTGTGAATTCATAAAATCTTTAACACTAGTATCAAATTCAGAGGGCATATTATTAAAATTTCCATAAGAATTGTTGTAGGAATTACCATAATTATTAGAGGAATTACTAGGGAACGGCCTAGGATTAAAGTTTCCTCCATACGCATTGTTACCAAAATTATTCCTACCAACAAAATTCACATCCATAGATTCATTATTATTCTCAATCAAATTAGACAAAGTTATATCATTAGGATCAGAAGAAACACTCTTGTTAGCAAACAATTTCATAAGTTCATCCATCTTCCCACTCAAAACATTAATTTCTTCTATCGCATGCACCTTTTTGCTAGAAGATCTTTCACTGTGCCATTGAGAATAATTAACCATAATATTATCTAGGAGTTTAGTAGCTTCTCCTAAAGTGATTTCCATAAAAGTGCCCCCCACGGCTGAATCTAAAAGATTTCTAGAAGCAAAATTCAGTCCGGCATAATTTTTTTGTATAATTATCCACAAATTCAAACCATGAGTAGGGCAATTACGTATCATTAATTTCATCCTCTCCCAAGCTTGTGCAACATGTTCATGATCAAGTTGCTTGAAATTCATAATATCGTTTCTAAGAGAGATGATCTTAGCGGGAGGAAAATACTTAGATATAAAAGCATCTTTGCACTTATTCCAAAAATCAATACTATTTTTAGGCAAAGATGAGAACCAAGTTTTAGCGCGATCTCTAAGAAAAATGGAAATAGCTTCAACTTAACAATATCATTGTCCACATCTTTCTTCTTTTGAATATCACACAAATCAACAAAGCTATTTAGATGGGTAGCAGCATCTTCAATAGGAAGGCTCGCGAATTGATCTTTCATGACAAGTTTCAACAAAGCAACATTAATTTCACAAGATTCAGCTTCAGTAAGAGGAGCAATCGGAGTGCTAAGAAAATCATTGTTGTTGGTATTGGTAAAGTCACACAATTTAGTATTGTCTTGAGCCATCGTGACAAGCAAGCAATCCAACACACGAGCGAACAAGAACCAAGCGAAAAAGAGGTGGACGAAAGAGAGGGCGAATAAAATGGCAAGGGTGAAGTGGGGGAGAGGAAAACGAGAGGCAAATGGCAAATAATGTAATGCGAGGGATAAGATTTTGTGATGGGTACTTGGTATGTCTTGACTTGTGCGTAGACTCCCCAGCAAGGGTGCCAGAAATCCTTCTTGCTACCTCTTGAGCACTGCGTTGGTTTTCCCTTGAAGAGGAAAGGGTGATGCAGTAAAGTAGCGTAAGTATTTCCCTCAGTTTTTGAGAACCAAGATATCAATCCATTAGGAGACCACGCTCAAGTCCCACACACCTACACAAACAAATAAGAATCTTGCAACCAACGCGATAAAGGGGTTGTCAATCCCTTCAGGGCACTTGCAAAAGTGAAATCTGATAGAGATGATAAGATAATATTTTTGGTATTTTTATAATAAAGACTAAAAGTAAAGAAAGCAAAATAAACAGTGACAGAAATATCTTATTGACGGAAGATTAATATGATGGAAAATAGACCCAGGGACCATAGGTTTCACTAGTGGCTTCTCTCAAGATAACATAAGTATTACGGTGCGTGAACAAATTACTGTCGAGCAATTGATAGAATTGAGCATAGTTATGAGAATAACTAGGTATGATCATGTATATAGGCATCACGTCCGCGACAATTAGACCGACTCCTGCCTGCATCTACTACTATTACTCCACACATCGACCGCTATCCAGCATGCATCTAGAGTATTAAGTTCATAAGAACGGAGTAACGCTTTACGCAAGATGACATGATGTAGAGGGATAAACTCATGCAATATGATATAAACCCCATCTTTTTATCCTCAATGGCAACAATACAATACGTGTCGTTTCCCCTACTGTCACTGGGATCGAGCACCGCAAGATTGAACCCAAAGCTAAGCACTTCTCCCATTGCAAGAAAGATCAATCTAGTAGGCCAAACCAAACTGATAATTCGAAGAGACATGCAAAGATAACCAATCATACATAAAAGAATTCAGAGGAGATTCCAATATTGTTCATAGATAATCTTGATCATAAACCCACAATTCATCGGATCTCGACAAACACACCGCAAAAAGAAGAGCTACATTGAATAGATCTCCAAGAAGACCGAGGAGAACTTTGTATTGAGATCCAAAGAGAGAAAACAAGCCATCTAGCTAATAACTATGGACCCGAAGGTCTAAGGTAAACTACTCACACATCATCGGAGAGGCTATGGTGTTGATGTAGAAGCCCTTCGTGATCCATGCCCCCTCCGACGGAGCGCCGGAAAAGGCCGCAAGATGGGATCTCATGGGTACAGAAGGTTGCGGCAGTGGAAATACGGTTTTGGCTCCATATCTGATGTTTTCAGGGTACGTAGGTATATATAGGAGGAAGAAGTAGGTCGGTGGAGCTACGAGGGGCCCGAGAGGGTGGAGGGCGCGCCCGGGGGGGTAGGCATGCCCCCTGCCTCGTGGCTTCCTTGTTGATTGCTTGACGTCCACTCCAAGTCCTCTGGATCACGTTTGTTCCAAAAATCACGTTCCCGAAGGTTTCATTCTGTTTGGACTCCGTTTGATATCCTTTTCCTCGAAACACTGAAATAGAAAAAAAAACAATTTGGGCTGGGCCTCTGGTTAATAGATTAGTCCCAAAAATAATATAAAAGTGTATAATAAAGCCCATTAAACATGCAAAACAGAATATATAATAGCATGGAACAATAAAAAATTATAGATACGTTGGAGACGTATCAGGCCACAACATGTAGTTGTAGACATATTACGATGATGCAGCACGTCCGCGGTTGGGATTGATTGCTGAGCCAACCTCCATAGAAAAAAATTAGTTTGGATGGGACATTCACCTTCCAGAACGCTGCCCATGACTGTTTTTCTCTGTCCAAATTTGAAGAATCAGCCCTCCCTTCAAGCCAAGCCTCTCTCGTCAGCTTAGTTTCAACTAGCATGTGATAAGAGGAACGAACTGAGAACACACCACTTCTTTCGTGCACCCAAGACCAAAAATCCTCAATGTTCCGTGTACACAGAGGGATAGAATATATTGCTGCGGCATCTATTGGCAGGAAAACTTCGTCGATCAGCGTCCGGTTCCACTCAACACTAGGCAAAATTAGCTCATTCATCGACTGAGGAGGATTGGCCACTCTGCTCACAATTGGCCTCATGTTTGAGGGTCTCGGAAGCCATTTGTGATGCCAGATGCTCGTCGAGAGACCATTACCTATTCTCTGGATTAGACCCTGCATGAGCACCTCGTGGCCATCAATGATGGCACACCATATCTGGGATGGGGTGGATCCAAGTTAGGCATGTAGAAACTCTCTTGTGGGGTAGTACTTGGCCTTTAGTGTGTGAGCACTAAGTGATTCAGGGTCCATCAGGACTCGCCATGCCTATCTCGCGAGGAGAGCGAGCTTGATAAGTTCAATATCTCGGAAACCAAGGCCTCCACAATATTTCGGTTGTGTCATTGTGCTCCAAGAGACCCAGCTAGGCTTCCGTTTTCCCTCTTTGCTGCCCCACCAGAACTTCCTAATCAACGAGTTGATATGTTCATAGAGACCACGCGGAAGTCTGAAGAATGACATGGAATAGACTGGAATTGCCTGTGCCACCAATTTTATGAGAACTTCTTTTCCCCCCGCTGACAAAAGTTTTTCCAACCAACCCTTGACCTTGTTCCATACACGGTCCTTTAGAAACTTGAAGGCCCCGTTCTTGCAATTTCCCACATCAGATGGCATTCCCAAATATTTGTGAGAGAGGGACTCATTTGAAATATTCAAAGCATTCTTTACCTCAGTCCTTAGAGAAGAAGGGCAACCCTTGCTAAAGAAAATTGAGGATTTTGCAAGATTTATCCTTTGGCCCGAAGCATTGCACTAATTTTCCATTAAGGCAGACAACTCATTTGCTCCAACAGAGCTGGCTTTGACAAATAGCATGCTATCATCAGCAAATAACAAGTGGCTTACCGGCGGTGCCGTCGGTGCAACTCGAATACCAGTGAGGTGCGATGATTCATCTTGGGTTTTTAAAAGGCACGAAAGGCCCTCCGCTGCAATAAAAAACAAATATGGAGAAATTGGGTCTCCTTGATGGATTCCTCTTGTGGGGGAAAATTGTTCAAGCTTACCACCGTTGAACATAACAGAAAACTTAACCGATGTTATCATTCTCATGACCGAAGCAATCCAGGATGGTGCAAACCCCATCTGGTCATAATAGCCTCCAAATAATTCCACTCAACATGATCATACGCCTTCATCATGTCGAGTTTGACAACACAAAATCTGTTCCTCTGAGCTTTGTTTCTCTTCATAAAATGCAAGCATTCATAAGCAGTAATGATGTTATCGATGATCAAACGCCCCGGAACGAAAGCGGACTGCTCTTCAGAGATAATATCAGGGAGGATTTGTTTCAGCCTATTAGATAAAACCTTGGAAGCAATTTTGTAAAGTACATTGCACAAGCTAATAGGTTTGAATTGAGCTAGGTTAGTGGGGTCCTTCACCTTTGGAATTAGGACTAGGATAGTCTCGTTTATCGTCTCAGGACTCTCTTATCCTCGAAGAATATGAAGAACAACATTGGTTACTTCAGTGCCGCACATCTCCCAGTGCCTTTGGAAAAAATGTGCCGGGTATCCATCAGGACCCAGGGCTTTGGTGGGGTACATCTGGAACAGAGCTTTTTTCACCTCATCCCCTATATAAGGGGTTGTGAGACGTTCATTCATTGCATGTGTTACCTTCACCGGGACAGAATCAAGAACCGTGTCCATGCCTGTTGTGCCCTCTGATTTGAACAAAATTTTGTAAAAATCATTAGTTAGTGCAGCCATCTCAGCTTGGTCATTTGTTACTGAGCCATCCGGGCGCTCGAGTGACTTGATTGTGTTCTTGCCCTGGCGCATGCTAGCTCGTCTCTGTAAAAATTTAGTGTTCTTGTCACCATCCTTGAGCCAGTCCACCCCAGATCTTTGTCGCCGCATCATCTCCTCCATATGATAGAGCTCGACGAGACGGTCTGTAGCTTTTATCTCCGCATGTGATGGCGCACTTCTCTGGGGGCATTCTGTAAAACTGCTAACTCCTTTTTCAGTTTCTTTATCTCCTTTGCAACACAGCCAATGGTAGCACCGCTCCACTATTTTAAAGATGCCGACAAGTCACTGAGTTTTCTGCTCATCTGCTCGACCGTCTGGCCTTCGGGAGCGCCGCTCCACAAAGCCTGGAGAGAAGAGACGAAATCCTCATGCTTCTCCCAGTAAACCACATAACGGAACAGTCTCGATGATGCTTGCGCTGGGGTCGTTGGCTCCAGCTGCAGTCTGATCGGGCAGTGATCCGAAGCCGCCCCAGTTTCATGGCTTAAAATCGCATCTGGAAACATCATGGTCCAATTTGTATTTGCCAAGGCTCGATCTAGTCGTACCCGACAGTAACCGCCCCCTGCCGTCATGTTCTCGAAAGTCCATTGTTTTCCGTGATATCCGAGATCGGTCAGTGCACACACATCAACGGCATCCCGAAACCCTTGGATTTGTGAGGGTCCCCTTTGTCCCACTCCCACATGCTCATGAGGATGTAGAACTTCGTTGAAGTCTCCTATGCATAGCCATGGCAGATAGCTCGCAGACACCAGGGACTTTAGGAGGCCCCACGTCTTATATCTATCCGCCACTTGTGCTTCGCCATATACGCAAGTGAGGCGCCATTCTTCCTGATTCGGGGCAGACACAGTTGCATTAACATGGTACTCAGAATAACCAAACACATCAAGTTTTATTCCATCATTCCAAAACAAACCAATACCGCCACTGCGACCCACACTACTAACTGCATAAGCATGATTAAACCCTAATGTACCGGCAAGACTCTCGACACTTGCTTTAGAGATTTGTGTTTCCGCTATGCATAGCACTGTCGGGGAAAATTGCTTCGCTAAGTCGCGAAGCTCTCGAATTGTCGCAGCTTTGCCCGCACCGCGACAATTCCAACATGGTAGATTCATTGTGCCCGGCAATCCTCCCCGTGGGAGGTCGCCGATTTTGCTTCATTGTGTTTAACGGGAGCAGATCCCTTCTTCTCTATGTTCTTGTCTGTGTTGGTACGCAGCCGCTTCTGCTCTTGCTTAGAGGATGGGCTCTCTAGAATTGATGTACTGGACGGGAGTGCCAGCACTGGTTTCTGACCCATAGGCAGGGCTGAGCCACCCAAAGAAAGTTGCTGGTCCGACGACCTCTTTCTGTTTTCGTCAACTTCTTCCATCACTGCGTCTGGGTCCATGTCCTCCCCAACCGCGTTTCTTGGTGGCACTTGTGTTCTGCCAGCCGTGCCACCGCCACGACGGCCACCTCTTCTGCCGCGTCCACGTATGCCCTCCTCCTGGGCCTGTCCCTGTCCTCATCTGCCAACTTGCCCGAAGATCCTTGAAATATAGAGCGGACGGGGGTGAACTCCATCATCGTGCTCCTTATAGACATGCCCGAGGTGGCCATAGATAGCACACCAATCTGGTAAGCGTTCATACCTCACACGATAAATCTGCCTCTTTGAATCACGTATCATAGAAACCGCGTTTTTCAGAGGTTTGTGCACATTGATTCTCACCCAAACTCTGTAGAAGTTTCCGGCAAAGTCTTGTGTCAGGGGCTCGATGAACAGGACCTGACCAACCTTTGCAGCTGATGCAGGTACTAGGTGGGCATAAAGATCTGGCACATCATGGATCTGCACCCAAATATTGATAGTCCAGATCCAGCAGCGGATGTAAACCACATCATGGCCATTACTTGCTCTACCTCCGTTGCGGACGAAGATCCAGCCGCCTCCGCCTGATCTTTCCCCAGCGATGCCATCGTGAACCCTAGCCCGAGTTGAAAACGATCAGGCTTGTTGAAGCTGACCCAGAACTCCCCTCGCCCCAACCGGTAGCGATCAAGGCCGGGTAGGGATACAAGAGCACCCCGTAGTTAGCATGAATCAGCCACCAGTTAGGCAGATCGAGGGCGGGAAGGGAAGAACTCGACGGCGGCGACGGAGTCGCCTCGGGAGAAAGAAACCCTAATGAGAGGGAAGCCTTGGCGCCGCCTCGTGGGTCGAGGTGCCGATGCGGAATTGTGGATGCTACAGGGATTGCGAGAAAGATTTATCGCTCTCCAGGCCCAGTAGTTGGGATGTGTGGGCTGTGGCTACGTGGGTTTCTCAAGAGTCGATCGATTTCTTTGGTACTTCGGTGTATTTGGTTACTCGATACGCACTCCCGAATTGACCGAAGGAAGTTCAGTTTTCCAGATTGGCTGACTGAATTTATGACTAAAGAATTCGGTTTCGTTGCCTTCAGGTTCGGTCACGGTTCGTTCGGTTTGGTACTTCGGTCATCGGTTTATATGCTCACCCCTAGACGCGCGTCCGCTTTTAGTCCGCAGACGACTCATTCCCAGCCTATTTTTGAGACGAATTTGCATCGGCACGGACACGCGACGGACGCGCGCACGCTCACCTTCTTCTCCCTCGGGTCTGCTGGTCGGTGGCACATTGGCCTCCCCTCATCCAACAGCAACCCTCGCCTGCCTCCTTCGTCCCCGACGCCGCCGCCCATTTTTTGCCGAAAACTCTGCCAGCTGCCGGCGCCTCCACATCCGCCCAGCAATGCCACCCACTCCCACGTCACCCGCCACCTCCGTCTTGTCGTCGGGGAGCCGACTGCTCCCCCCCCCCCCGCCCCCCCCCCACCACCACCACACAGCCGCCCGCGACCGAGAAGCCGCCTCTCCACCCCGGCCAGGTCCTCACTGGCACGCTTGTCGGACGTCGGCAGGGCAGCTAGCTGGTCCGTGCGTGCCGCGACTCCCTTCGTCGGCTGTCTCCTTCGTCGACGCCCGCAAGCTGTTCGACAGTTTGCCAAGGTACAAAATGGACTCCGTTTTCTTTTTTCACAATTTCCTTTGCGACTCCGACGATTCATCGTCCGATGACGAGGAGGAGATATTGGCTGCCATGTTGGTCCGTCGCCACCTCAACAGCCAACGGCCGTTGTTCCGTGGCTCCATTCCGGGCCACCTTCCGGCGTTGAATCGCAACCGAGAGAGCGGGCATTTCCTTCTTTGGAAGGACTACTTTGATAAAACAAACCCGTTGTTCAAACATCAAAAATTCCGCCGCGGTTTCCGTATTAGTAGGCATCTTTTCAACCATATTAGAGAGGGGGTGGTCGGCTATGATGACTATTTCGAGTGCAAAGAGGATGTCGTTGGCAAGATTGGTTTCTCCTCTTATCAGAAATGCACTGCCGCCATCCAATTGCTTGCATACGGAGTGCCCGATGATCTCATTGACGAGTACGTCTGTATGAGCGAGTCTACATGCCTAGAGTCCCTGTATAAGTTATGCAAGACTGTTATTGCTGTGTTTGGCCCTGAATACTTGAGAGAGCCAACTGCTGAAGATACAGCCCGTTTGTTGGCGATGAATGCCAGCAGGAGCTTCCCAGGGATGCTTGGCAGCATAGACTGCATGCACTGGGAGTGGAAGAACCGCCCTTCTGCTTGGCAAGGGCAGTATGAGGGCCATGTCACGGTTTGCACTATCATACTAGAGGCTGTGGCATCTCAAGATCTCTAGATCTGCCACTCTTTCTTTGGCATGGCTAGATCACACAATGATATCAACGTGCTTCAACGCTCGCCGGTGTTTGCTAGGCTTGCCGAAGGTAACAGCCCACCGGTGAACTTTACTGTCAACGGCCACAACTACGACAAAGGATACTACCTGGGTGACGGTATCTATCCTCAGTGGACCACTATTGTCAAGACAATACTCAATCCTGTCGGAGAGAAGAGGAAAAGATTTGCCCAAGAGCAAGAGAGTGCTAGGAAGGATGTTGAGCGTGCCTTAGGTGTTTTGCAATCTCGATGGAACATTGTTCGGTATCCTGCTAATACCTGGAGCATGCAGAAACTGTGGGAAGTGATGGCTGCTTGTGTGATCATGCACAATATGATCGTAGAAGACGAGCGCCCGGAACGTTTGTACGATCAAGGGTTTTAGTTTCAGGATGAGAATGTTGTGCCTGAGCATGGAGGAGCGGCAACGTTTGAACAGTTCACCCAATTTCAGTCCTCTCCTCCTGCGACCTCTCCTCCGCTCACGGCTACAGCTATGACCTCTTCCCTAGCCACCGCGCTCGCCGCCTCCTTCCCCCTTGCCGCCGATCCCCTCCTCCAAAACTTCCTCAACGACCACATCTCGAATCACATCAAGTTCAAACTCGACCCTGCCGAGAACAACTACATCAAATGGCGCACATTCTTCACCTGTGTCCTCACCCAGTACCGCCTCCAAGACCACATTGCCCGTTCTCCTCCCCCCAACCCCGACGCGTCTTGGCTCGCCATTGACCAGCGCCTCATCCTATGGATGCTGTTCACCCTGGCGGATTCCCTTCTTGGGCTCATCATGGGCGGCGGCGTCGACGCGTTCACGACCTGGCAACGCATCCGCGACTACTTCCTCGCCAACCAGGGGGCGCAATACCTCCACCTCATGCGCCAGTACCGGAACCACATACAATGTGTGTGGTCATTCATCCTCTATCTCATGGCGAGAAGCGGCACTGCCCCCCGGTCCGGTGTTGTCCACTTTCTGGTCGGATGGCCAAACACGAACAAGCACCGCTTAGGGCGTGTTTGGTTAGGTGGCTCGCATCTGGCTCGCACCCGAGATGCAAAATAGCCCATGTTTGGTTTGCTGCATGACCTACTCAGCCTGGCCCAGTCGATGAAAAAGAGGCCTCCCAGCCAGGCTGAGGGAAACGCAGGATCTGAGCGTTTGTTTCGTGCAGGCTCGCTCCTGCCTTTTGCCTGCACTCGTGATGCAACCCAGTCTGCCTCGTCGTCTCCCGTCCAACTCGCCATCGCCCCCCTCATCCCTCCCACGTCGCCGCGAATCTTCTTCCGAGGACGTCGCCGCCCTCGCCGGAGGATGACGCCGTCGACGCTCCTCCACACCTTCGCCAGAGGACGACACTGTCAGCGCTCTTCCACGCCCTCGCAGGACGACGACGTCGCCGACGCTCCTCACTCTGCCATCCTCACGCGGACCCGTACCTGCGAACGAGCTCGCCGGAGCTCGCCACGCCGCCCGCCACCGCCTAAGAGGAAGAAGTGGGAGGGAGAGGGGAGCACTTGCGCGTCGCAATCCGCAACCGGCGTCGCGTTTCTTCCCCATCTCTCCCCTTGAACCGCGCCACGGCCGCCAATCCTGTCACTACAGTAGAATCTCCGGCACTAGCATATTCTCCCGGCAGCCCATCTCCGCCACGGCCATCTCCTCCCCAAAGTCCCATCTACTAGAGAGGTCTCCCCTGACTAGTGTGGTTGTCTGCAGTCTGCACTCCCTCGGTCCCTCCAACAGTTTGATTCAGATTTCATTTCAGATTTATTTTACTAAAATCTGAAATCTGGTAGAGAAAGAAAAGTATCCAAACTGTTGTGGGGGGTTTGATTTCAGTTTATATTTCAGTTCAAATTTGTTTTCTTTGCCTCCAAACCGAAATCAAATACTTGTCAGTACTCCAAGGAAATCTCCAAACTGATGGAGTGTGTTTGATTTCAGTGAACCGCCTTTTATCTGTCTTCATTTTCTTAGTTCAGATTTGCCTTACAAGACCTGTTTTCAGTTTAAATGGGTTGCCCGTGTTTCTTGTAGACAAAGAAAACAAGTATTGATGCAGGCTACCAATCAACATCTGTCTTATACAACATGTCGCATGCATCATATTCGTATAATCAACCAAACACACATCTCAGCCCATACTTGCATCAGCTCACCCAGCCCACACTCACCCAGTATCCCCCCATGCGATGCAGGCTAGACCCACGCGGGCAACCAAACACACCCTTAATGGCCGGCCGTCGCCGAGCAGGGCCAGCAACGAGGCATTTATTTTTCTCACCAACCAATCTCGCCAGCCCGCAAGGTGGGCCAAATTCGAAGCTGCACGGGCAGAACATCTTGTGCGTGCGCGGCAGTACAATAATCGTAGACCCATGTATAAAGCGGGAACAGAAGTAGGCAACACCGCTATTTATAACAGATAGAAACGGTAAATAGAAAAAAGAGCAAAGGCCACGCATCATGATGCCAGAACGAGCGACGCAGATACCGGCCTCCATGCTCTGAAAATTATACTCTCTTCATCTGCTTTGAAAATAAGTGTTTCAATTTTAGTATAATTTTATACTAAAGTTAATACGAAATTAAATTGAGACCTTATTATTATTGTGAGACGGAGGAAGCAGAGGGAGTATTTTCAAGAACCATACAGACACCTCTTCTTGTGCGTGGGGCCGCGAATCCAGGTTTCGTGTCGAGATGCCTCGGGTGGCTGAGGTGCAGAGACTAAATATCGGCAACGAATGGGAAGGCACCAGGGCACACCTCACCCTGTGTACGGACGATGTTTCTGCTACCCACCCACTCCCGGATCAGGATGACATTGCATCGGCACGAAGACACCTACACGAAAGATCTATGCTCAATGCATGCACGCGCCACCGCCCTCTACGCTTGCGCCAACGAGACTCTGCCACCTTCGTCCGGAGCAGCACAGCGCAACAACCAGCACGGCACGTGTCCTCGCGCCGACGCCTTCGTCGGCCACCGCATCGCCCTCATCGAGCGTATATAAGGGAAGACAGGCAGTGACGACCATATCTCGAACTAGTACAACTGACAGTGAAGCGATATCAAGTTGCAAAGAAGAAAAGAGAAGGACCGAAGTGAGAGCGGCAGCTTAATTAGCCATGGCTCAAGCACAGGCGACACGAGGCTCAGGCGACCCGATGAAGGCCCAGCAGGAGCAGCCGGAGCCCATCCAGTACGGCCACGTCTTCGCCGTCACGGGCGACCTGGCCGTCCAGGCCATAGCGCCACGGGACGCGGAGGCCATGCGCACCGCGGAGGAGAGCGTGCAGGGCGTGCAGGTCCCGCAGGCCAGCGGCGGCGGCTTCAGCGCGGCGGTGGCCATGGAGACGGCCGCCGCGTACAACCAGGCCGTCGGCGCCGTCCGCCCGGGCCAGGCCAGCGACGCGGCCACCAAGCAGGGGATCACCGTTACCCAGACGGCCGTGCCCGGCGGCCGCATCGTCACCGAGTTCGTGGCGGGCCAGGTGGTGGGGCAGTACTCCGTGGCCGACCAGGCGATGATGCCGCAGCAGCAGCAGGTGGAGGAGGACACGAGCAAGGTGACGATCGGCGAGGCCATGGAGGCAGCGGCCCTGTCCGCGGGCGATCGGCCCCTCGAAGAGGCCGACGCGGCGGCCATCCGCGCGGCGGAGACGCAGGCGCAGGGAGCGGACGAGGTCATGCCCGGCGGCCTCGCCGACCAGGCATGGGCTGCGGCGAGCGCCAACGCCTGGGCCGAGCGCGACGAGGACAAGATCACGGTCAGCGATGTCCTCTCGGTACGTTCGTTACGCGACATGCATATGCTCCCTTTTAGTTTATAAATGAACTGGTTGTGAACTCGTTGCGTGTGCTCCATCCTTGTGCAGGACGCGACGACGAAGTTGGCGGATGACAAGCCGGCGGAGAGGGAGGACGCAGCAAGAGTGGTGCAGGCGGAGACGTACAGCGATGCCGGGGCGCGCACCAAGGCCGGCGGGGTGGGCGCCGCGATCACCACGGCGGCGAGGCTTAACCAGGAGGACGACGACGACGCTTGAATTTGCCACGTCTCGTGTGTGGGTACCGTACACTCGGATCAGACGGAACAATCGGAACAAGTAAGTGTGCAACCTTGCAGGAGAACATCCTGTCGAGTGAGGCGAATCAAGGCAGCAGTAGGTTCAGCCAGCCTTGTGTGTAATAAACAAATAACAGTGCTGGCCCGTCTGTGAGTTTGTACATGTTTTTCTTTTCTCTCCGGAGTTGTATGATGTCGTGTGTTTTTTTACTCCGTTTCGCTCAAGTTGAAGTCTATTTCCGCTGTTTGTCGAGATGTGTGAATTTGCGGATTTCGTATTTCGACATGGACACGGTCCGATTGCCGCTTGCGCCAGTGTCTAGGGCACGCAGCGAGCGCCAGCCATCGTGACTCTGGTAGCCTAACATGGCCAGCAAACATCAGGGGCCGGTTCACAGTCCTGGGATGCTTATTTGGGGCTCATTTCAGTTCAGGCTTCGCTCAGATGTGTCGAGCTGCCACTCAACGACACATTCAGAACTTGTGACTCGCAAGGCAAGGGGCGTATTGCATCAATGGCAAGTGAAGTTGCCCAAGTGTTCATCGGCCCAATGTCATCTGGCATATCCTAGACATGTAACCAGCCAGGATGGGGTCACTACCGATACAAATTCTTTTAATCCAAAACAATTGATCTTGGTTTAATTTTTTATTAATATTTTAAATGAAGGCAAATTTTTTGCCTCATCCGTTCGGAACGAAAATCGATACAAACCAACCATCGAGAATCGATACAACCCAACCATCGAGAATCGATACAACCCAACCATGTGCGAATGCGGACTACTCATTGAGCAACGCAACCCCGGACTCCTCATTGAGCAATTGAGCAGCGCAACCCAGAAACGGAACGATTAGCCCTACAATCATACGCAGCAACTAACTCCCACATTACTACATCAGAAAGAAACAAAGCAATACAATCATATCCCACATTACTACATCGGAAAGAAACAAAGCACCTTTGCCGAAAACCACGACCACCTCCCACATTACTACATCAGAAAGAAACAGAGCAATACAATCATATCCCACATTACTACATCGAAAAGAAACAGAGCATCTCTGCCGAAAACCACGACCACCTCCCATATTACTACATCAGAAAGAAATAGAGCAATACAATCATATTCCACATTACTACGTCGGAAAGAAACAGAGCACCTCTGCCGAAGACCACGACCACCCCCAATTTCACTGACCATAAGAACCACCGAACCACCCAAGAGATTGAAGACTATCTATCAAGACTATCTATCAAGCAGTTGCGGATGCATTTCCTGTGGCGCCACTCGACCGGATCAAAGCTATTCTAAAAACTAGATCCATTGTCTTGCTTTTGCTCCCGCGTGCCTTCTTCATAATCGTCTTGCCAGATCCAGAGAGCCTTCTCCACAATCATCTTGCCAGATCCAAATACAGGGCTGGTCGCCTCCAAACGTGTGAAAGTTGCGAAGTTGTACCTTAAAGAGAGTATCATCCACACACAAGGATGTCCTTAGACGCTAACAAGGACTAGTCCTTCGAGCTACGAGCTACGCAATGGAATGGTCTTCTACAAGAAACATATTTGACTCGGTCACAACACCATGCCTTGCCATTCTAGCTTTCCAGTGATATGCCGCCACATCGAGGTTGTTTTTGCATGGCGGGGCCTCAAATCAAGAGTCAACAAGTATGTGCAAAGTTTTTCCTAATGTTTGTAGTCTAATCTTGCGCGTGCCAAGTAGCCGGAGTTGCTGATGTAGGATCAAGCCCTATTTTGCCCGATCTTCACAAATTGGAGGTGGAGTTGGGGAAATCACGAATAAAGAACACAAGAGAAACACTAATTGGACAAGATGAAAAAAGGTAACCTCAGACCACAAGGCAAGAGATGGATCTCAAGCACTCAATAACTACAAAGGAAAATATACAAAGGTAGTTCATCTAAATCTCTAGGAGAGATGGATCTCGAGAGATAAGTAGATCTTTCCCAACCCAAAGGATGCGGAGGTCTTAATGATTCACTTGGGGAATCCTTCTCCCATTAGGAAGCCTTGACAACCGTGGATTGTTCTTCTTCAATTTGGAGGTCTTGTTCCTTTGAGAGGAGATACAAGGAGCAAAGCTCCCTCAAGATCTATTCATATGCTTTGTTAACCCTAAACTGGATGAGGTGATATATATATCCTACTCGTAGACACACTACCGGACAGTCCGGTCGCAACAGAGGCTCTGCAGTTGCTCTCTGCATGGACTGGCAGATTGGAAGTGCAACTTTTGCATCACTTTATCTGTTGAGTCGTCTTCTTTTGTCGCCTCTTTCACGGTTCCCTCTTGGATGGTGTTGTCATCCTCTTGTGCTTGCACTCTCCTCAAGACATGTGAAGACCTGCACAAACCTATACATGCATGAAGGGGGGTCAAGTAATATACCATCCAAGAGAGAACCAAGTAAACACGCATAAATGATAGAGTTCACCTCATCATATGTGATGCGCATGTCCCTTGGCAATGGAGCCAAGTCCATGGTAATGACACTAGGGTGTCCCGCACCATCTCCTTCCCCTTGGGAAAAATCCATCCTCGGATCGGGATCCTCATCACCATGGAAAGAGTTGATGTGACCGTTCTGTATTGGACGCTCACCAAGAACTCAAGACCTACACATGCACAAATCAAAGCAAAGAATGTGTGTGCATGGTATACAGATGCATCATCCATCATGATGCATTTCTTCTCTTACCCATCACCATTAGCGCAAAACATGGTCAATGAATATATGGAGTATGCATGACATATGTCATGACAAGTATGTGCATCATGCATATTGTGCAAAGAAGGAAAGCAAGCATGCTTCACCTCTAACATGTCAAAGTCTCCACTCATATGTGATAAAACTATGGGGCATTCATGCTCAAGAATAAAGGCATTGTTGCACTCAATACATAGCAAGTAGCAATCATCCAACATGAGAGAGGCAATGTATGGAGTAATTTGACAACATGCAAGAAAAAATATGTGAAGAGCATGGAAATGGTTGCCATCAACACAATGGAAAGAGAAAATAGTCATCATGGGAGATGCAATACACAAAGTATTCATATAAAGAAATGGTATGCATAAGCAATGCACAAGACAAAGCACAATCTTCAAAGCAAAGCATGGCAAAATCATGATAATTACATTGGCAAGAAGTCTTACATCTCTACTACTAATGTCTGAGTTGGTGAATAGTCTTCACGATTTATTTCCGTCCCACCACTTTCAACCGTTTTTTCGCTGACTTTTTTCGTCCCTTCCCCCCAGCCCAGCGGTTTAGTTTCGCGTCACCCTCTCACACAACGAAAAAAATCTGAACGGATCAGAACTTTCCATGCTGGCATAAATTATTTAGTAATGTATTTATGTGAAAGAATCAATCATGATCAATCTCTAAAGATCAAATATAAATTAATTAGCTTTACCTTTAATCGCTCAATGTCGGTACATCGTTCATTTCGTTTTCGTTCATTTCTTTCCACCGAATGACCAATCTCTCGATCGATGGTTTGCAAAGATAGCCCACCTCCCATTTTTACCTTTCCTTCGCTTTTATGCCAAACGAACTCCCAAAAAATCAGCCCACCCCACCCGTTCCTCCTCCCCTTTCGTATAGATCCCAATGCACGATCTGTTAATAAAAAGAAAACACACGCGATCTATTCCACTGCCGCCCCAGTCCTACTCTCCCTCCCCTCCTCATAGCAGCAGCGACGGGGGAGTGCCACATGAAGCAGCAATGGGGCGACGGTGGTGGCAAGCAGAAGGTGGTCGTATAAGTCTATCCCACAGGTTCGTTCATCTCTTACCCTTTTCTTTCTCTAGATCGAAAGCGAGATATGGGGCGGTTGACCGGGGGCGACACTGATGGGGCGGCGGATGTGTGTGCATGCATCATTGGAGCGCGAAGAGTGGCGCCGGCACCATGGTGGTGAATGCTGACCACGTCGTGAGTCGTGACCAAGAGCTGGGGAGAGGCTGTGGGTGTCGTTGGGAACGCGGTCGGTGTTGGAGAACGTTGCAGAAAATTAAAAATTTTCCTACGGTTTCACCAAGATCCATCTATGAGTTCATCTAGCAACGAGTCATGGGAGAGAGAGATTGCATCTACATACCACTTTGTAGATCGCGAGCGGAAGCGTTCAACGAACGGGGATGAAGTAGTCGTACACACCGTGATCCAAATCACCGGAGATCCTAGCACCGAAAGCACGGCACCTCCGCGTTCAACACACGTACGGTCAGCGTAACGTCTCCTTCTTCTTGATCCAGCAAGGCAAAGGAGAGGTTGGGGAAGAAGACTCCAGCAGCAGCACGACGGCGTGGTGATGGTGGAGCCGCAGTACTCCAACAGGGCTTCGCCGAGCTCTTACGGAGGAGGAGGAGGTGTTGGAGAGGGAGAGGGAGGCGCCAGGGCAAAAGGTGTTCAGCCCCCCTCCCCTCCCCCCTTTATATAACCCCTTGGGGGGCGCCGGCCCTAGGAGATGGAATCTCCTAGGGGGGGCGGCGGCCAGGGAGGGGGGCTTGCCCCCCAAGCAAGGGGGGCGCCCCCTTTAGGGTTCCCCCCCCAACCCTAGGCGCATGGGCCTTTGGGGGGGAGGCGCACCAGCCCACTTTGGGCTGGTTCCCGCCCTCATACAGCCCATGGGGCCCTCTGGGATAGGTGGCCCCACCCGGTGGACCCCCCGGGACCCTCCGGTGGTCCCGGTACAATACCGATAACCCCGAAACTTGTCCCGATGTCCGCATGACGACTTTCCATATATAAATCTTTACCTCCGGACCATTCCGAAACTCCTCGTGACGTCCGGGATCTCATCCGGGACTCCGAACAACATTCGGGTTACTGCATATACATATCTTCACAACCCTAGCGTCACCGAACCTTAAGTGTGTAGACCCTACGGGTTCGGGAGACATGCAGACATTACCGAGACGGCTCTCGGGCAATAACCAACAGCGGGATCTGGATACCCATGTTGGCTCCCACATGCTCCACGATGATCTCATCGGATGAACCACGATGTCGAGGATTCAATTAATCCCGTATACGATTCCCTTTGTCTATCGGTATTTTACTTGCCCGAGATTCGATCGTCGGTATCCCAATACCTCGTTCAATCTCGTTACCGGCAAGTCACTTTTCTCGTACCGTAATGCATGATCCCGTGATCAAACACTTTGATCACACTGAGCTCATTATGATGATGCATTACCGAGAGGGCCCGGTGATACCTCTCCGTCAAGTGGAGTGACAAATCCCAGTCTCGATCCATGTCAACCCAACAGACACTTTCAGAGATACCCGTAGTATACCTTTATAGTCACCCAGTTACGTTGTGACGTTTGGCACACCCAAAGCACTCCTACGGTATCCGGGAGTTACACGATCTCATGGTCTAAGGAAAGGATACTTGACATTGGAAAACTCTAGCAAACGAACTATGCGATCTTATGCTATGTTTAGGATTGGGTCTTGTCCATCACATCATTCTCCTAATGATGTGATCCCGTTATCGATGACATCCAATGTCCATAGTCAGGAAACCATGACTATCTGTCGATCAACGAGCTAGTCAACTAGAGGCTCACTAGGGACATATTGTTGTCTGTTATTCACACATGTATTACGATTCCCGGATAACACAATTATAGCACGAATAAAGACAATTATCATGAATAAGGAAATATAATAATAATGCTTTTATTATTGCCTCTAGGGCATATTTCCAACAGTCTCCCACTTGCACTAGAGTCAATAATCTAGTTACATTGTGATGAATCGAACACCCATAGAGTTCTGGTGCTGATCATGTTTTGCCTTAGGGAGAGGTTTAGTCAATGGATCTGCGACATTCAGATCCGTGTGCACTTTACAAATCTCTATGTCTCCATCTTGAACATTTTCACGAATGGAGTTGAAGCGACGCTTGATGTGCCTGGTCTTCTTGTGAAACCTGGGCTCCTTGGCAAGTGCAATAGCTCTAGTGTTGTCACAGAAGAGCTTGATTGGCCCCACGCATTGGGTATGACTCCGAGGTCGGTGATGAACTCCTTCACCCAAATTGCTTCATGTGCTGCCTCCGAGGCTGCCATGTACTCCGCTTCACATGTAGATCCCGCCACGACGCTTTGCTTGCAACTGCACCAGCTTACTGCCCCACCATTCAAAATATACACGTATCCGGTTTGTGACTTAGAGTCATCCAGATCTGTGTCGAAGCTAGCGTCGACGTAACCTTTTACGACGAGCTCTTCGTCACCTCCATAAACGAGAAACATTTCCTTAGTCCTTTTCAGGTACTTCAGGATATTCTTGACCGCTGTCCAGTGTTCCTTGCCGGGATTACTTTGGTACCTACCTACCAAACTTACGGCAAGGTTTACATCAGGTCTGGTACACAGCATGGCATACATAATAGAACCTATGGCTGAGGCATAGGGGATGACGCTCATCTCTTCTATATCTTCTGCCGTGGTCGGACATTGAGCTGAACTCAATTTCACACCTTGTAACACAGGTAAGAATCCTTTCTTAGATTGATCCATATTGAACTTCTTCAATATTTTATCAAGGTATGTGCTTTGTGAAAGACCTATGAGGCGTCTCGATCTATCTCTATAGATCTTGATGCCTAATATATAAGCAGCTTCTCCAAGGTCCTTCATTGAAAAACTCTTATTCAAGTAGGCCTTAATGCTGTCCAAAAGTTCTATATCATTTCCCATCAAAAGTATGTCGTCTACATATAATATGAGAAATGCTATAGCGCTCCCACTCACTTTCTTGTAAACACAGGCTTCTCCATAAGTCTGTGTAAACCCAAACGCTTTGATCATCTCATCAAAGCGAATGTTCCAACTCCGAGATGCTTGCACCAGCCCATAAATCGAGCGTTGGAGCTTGCACACCTTGTCAGCGTTCTTAGGATCGACAAAACCTTCCGGCTGCATCATATACAATTCTTCCTTAAGGAAACCATTAAGGAATGCCGTTTTGACGTCCATTTGCCATATTTCATAATCATAGAATGCGGCAATTGCTAACATGATTCGGACGGACTTCAGCTTCGCTACCGGTGAGAAAGTCTCATCGTAGTCAACCCCTTGAACTTGTCGATAACCCTTAGCGACAAGCCGAGCTTTATAGATGGTCACATTACCATCCGCGTCTGTCTTCTTCTTAAAGATCCATTTATTTTTTATCGCTCGCTGTTCAACGGGCAAGTCAGTCAAAGTCCATACTTCGTTTTCATACATGGATCCTATCTCGGATTTCATGGCTTCTAGCCATTTGTCGGAATCCGGACCCGCCATTGCTTCCTCATAGTTCGAAGGTTCACCGTTGTCTAACAACATGATTTCCAAGACAGGGTTGCCGTACCACTCTGGTGCGGAACGTGTCCTTGTGGACCTTCGAATTTCAGTAGGAGCTTGATTAGAAGTATCTTGATCATCATCATTAATTTCCTCTCTAGTCGGTGCAGGCACCTCAGAAACGTTTTCTTGAGTTTCGCCATTTTCCGGTTCAAGAGGTAACACTTCATCAAGTTCTACTTTCCTCCCACTTACTTCTTTCGAGAGAAACTCTTTCTCTAGAAAGGATCCATTCTTGGCAACAAAGATCTTGCCTTCGGATCTGAGGTAGAAGGTATACCCAACAGTTTCTTTAGGGTATCCTATGAAGACGCATTTTTCCGACTTGGGTTCGAGCTTTTCAGGTTGAAGTTTCTTGACATAAGCATCGCATCCCCAAACTTTTAGAAACGACAGCTTAGGTTTCTTCCCAAACCATAATTCATATGGTGTCGTCTCAACGGATTTCGACGGAGCCCTATTTAAAGTGAATGCGGCAGTCTCTAAAGCATAGCCCCAAAAAGATAGCGGTAAGTCGGTAAGAGACATCATAGATCGCACCATATCTAATAGAGTGCGATTACGACGTTCGGACACACCATTACGCTGAGGTGTTCCAGGCGGCGTGAGTTGTGAAACTATTCCACATTTTCTTAAGTGTGTGCCAAATTCGTGACTCAAGTATTCTCCTCCACGATCTGATCGTAGAAACTTGATCTTGCTCTCACGTTGATTTTCAACCTCACTCTGAAATCCCTTGAACTTTTCAAAGGTCTCAGATTTGTGTTTCATTAAGTAGACATACCCATATCTACTCAAGTCATCAGTGAGGGTGAGAACATAACGATAGCCACCGCGAGCCTCAACACTCATTGGACCGCACACATCGGTATGTATGATTTCCAATAAGTTGGTTGCTCGCTCCACTGTTCCTGAGAATGGAGTCTTGGTCATTTTACCCATGAGGCATGGTTCGCACGTGTCAAATGATTCATAATCAAGAGACTCTAAAAGTCCATCTGCATGGAGCTTCTTCATGCGTTTGACACCTATGTGACCAAGGCGGCAGTGCCACAAATATGTGGGACTATTGTTATCAACTTTAACTCTTTTGGTATTCACACTATGAATATGTGTATCATCACGTACGAGATTCATTAAGAATAAACCATTAACCATCGGAGCATGACCATAAAACATATCTCTCATATAAATAGAACAACCATTATTCTCGGATTTAAATGAGTAGCCATCTCGAATTAAACGAGATCCAGACACAATGTTCATGCTCAAACTTGGCACTAAATAACAATTATTGAGGTTTAAAACTAATCCCGTAGGTAAATGTAGAGGCAGCGTGCCGACGGCGATCACATCGACCTTGGAACCATTCCCGACGCGCATCGTCACCTCGTCCTTCGCCAGTCTCCGTTTATTCCGCAGCTCCTGCTTTGAGTTACAAATGTGAGCAACTGCACCGGTATCAAATACCCAAGAGCTACTACGAGTACTGGTAAGGTACACATCAATTACATGTATATCACATATACCTTTGGTTTTGCCGACCTTCTTGTCCGCTAAGTATTTGGGGCAGTTCCGCTTCCAGTGACCACTTCCCTTGCAATAAAAACACTCAGTCTCGGGCTTGGGTCCATTCTTTGGCTTCTTCCCGGCAACTTGCTTACCGGGCGCGGCAACTTCCTTGCCGTCCTTCTTGAAGTTCTTTTTACCCTTGCCCTTCTTGAACTTAGTGGTTTTATTCACCATCAACACTTGATGCTCCTTCTTGATTTCTACCTCTGCTGATTTCAGCATAGCATATACCTCAGGAATGGTCTTTACCATCCCCTGCATATTGTAGTTCATCACAAAGCTCTTGTAGCTAGGTGGAAGCGACTGGAGGATTCTGTCAATGACCGCTTCATCCGGGAGATTAACTTCCAGTTGAGTCAAGCGGTTGTGCAACCCAGACATCTTGAGTATGTGTTCACTGACAGAGCCATTTTCCTCCATCTTACAGCTAAAGAATTTGTTGGAGACTTCATATCTCTCGACCCGGGCATGAGCTTGGAAAACCATTTTCAGCTCTTCGAACATCTCATATGCTCCATGTCTCTCAAAACGCTTTTGGAGCCCCGGCTCTAAGCTGTAAAGCATGCCGCACTGAACGAGGGAGTAATCATCGCAGCGTGACTGCCAAGCGTTCATAACGTCTTGTTCTGCAGGGAGAATAGGTGCGTCACCTAGCGGTGCTCGTAGGACATAATCTTTCTTGGCAGCTATGAGGATGATCCTCAGGTTCCGGACCCAGTCCGTATAGTTGCTACCATCGTCTTTCAGCTTGGTTTTCTCTAGGAACGCGTTGAAGTTGAGGACTACGTCGGCCATTTGATCTACAAGACATATTGTAAATATTTAGACTAAGTTCATGATAATAAAGTTCATTTAATCAAATTATTTAATGAACTCCCACTTAGATAGACATCCCTCTTCTAGTCATCTAAGTATTACATGATCCGAGTCAACTAGGCCGTGTCCGATCATCACGTGAGACGGACTAGTCAACATCGGTGAACATCTTCATGTTGATCGTATCTTCTATACGACTCATGCTCGACCTTTTGGTCTTCTGTGTTCCGAGGCCATGTCTGTACATGCTAGGCTCGTCAAGTCAACCTAAGTGTTTTGCGTGTGTAAATCTGTCTTACACCCGTTGTATGTGAACGTTAGAATCTATCACACCCGATCATCACGTGGTGCTTCGAAACAACGAACTGTCGCAACGGTGCAGAGTTAGGGGGAACACTTTCTTGAAATTATTATGAGGGATCATCTTATTTACTACCGTCGTTCTAAGTAAACAAGATGCAAAACATGATAAACATCACATGCAATCAAATAATAAACGTGACATGATATGGCCAATATCACATAGCTCCTTCGATCTCCATCTTGGGGCTCCATGATCATCTTGTCACCGGCTTGACACCATGATCTTCATCATCATGATCTTCATCATCGTGTCTCCATGAAGATGCTCGCCAACTATTACTTCTACTACTATGGCTAATGCGTTTAGCAATAAAGTAAAGTAATTTAAATGGCGTTTCTCAATGACACGCAGGTCATACAAAAATAAAGACAACTCCTATGGCTCCTGCCGGTTGTCATACTCATCGACATGCAAGTCGTGATTCCTATTACAATAGCATGAACATCTCATACATCACATATAGATCATTCATCATTCATCACAACTTTGGCCATATCATATCACAAAGCACTTGCTGCAAAAACAAGTTAGACGTCCTCTAATTGTTGTTGCAAGTTTTTACGTGGCTGAATTAGGGTTCTAGCAAGAACGTTTTCTTACCTACGTGAAAACCACAACGTGATTTGTCAACTTCTATTTACCCTTCATAAGGACCCTTTTCATCGAATCCGCTCCAACTAAAGTGGGAGAGACAGACACCCGCCAGCCACCTTATGCAACTAGTGCATGTTAGTCGGTGGAACCGGTCTCACGTAAGCGTACGTGTAAGGTTGGTCCGGGCCGCTTCATCCCACAATACCGCTGAAGCAAGATAAGACTAGTAGCGGCAAGAAGAGTTGACAACATCTACGCCCACAACAAATTGTGTTCTACTCGTGCAATAGAGAACTACGCATAGACCTAGCTCATGATGCCACTGTTGGAGAACGTTGCAGAAAATTAAAATTTTTCCTACGGTTTCACCAAGATCCATCTATGAGTTCATCTAGCAACGAGTCATGGGAGAGAGATATTGCATCTACATACCACTTTGTAGATCGCGAGCGGAAGCGTTCAACGAACGGGGATGAAGTAGTCGTACACACCGTGATCCAAATCACCGGAGATCCTAGCACCGAAAGCACGGCACCTCCGCGTTCAACACACGTACGGTCAGCGTAACGTCTCCTTCTTCTTGATCCAGCAAGGCAAAGGAGAGGTTGGGGAAGAAGACTCCAGCAGCAGCACGACGGCGTGGTGATGGTGGAGCCGCAGTACTCCAACAGGGCTTCGCCGAGCTCTTACGAAGGAGGAGGAGGTGTTGGAGAGGGAGAGGGAGGCGCCAGGGCAAAAGGTGTTCAGACCCCCCTCCCCTCCCCCCTTTATATAACCCCTTGGGGGGGCGCCGGCCCTAGGAGATGGAATCTCCTAGGGGGGGCGGTGGCCAGGGAGGGGGGCTTGCCCCCCAAGCAAGGGGGGCGCCCCCTTTAGGGTTCCCCCCCCCAACCCTAGGCGCATGGGCCTTTGGGGGGGGAGGCGCACCAGCCAACTTTGGGATGGTTCCCTCCCTCATACAGCCCATGGGGCCCTTCGAGATAGGTGGCCCCACCCGGTGGACCCCCCGGGACCCTCCGGTGGTCCCGGTACAATACCGATAACCCCGAAACTTGTCCCGATGTCCGCATGACGACTTTACATATATAATTCTTTACCTCCGGACCATTTAGAAACTCCTCGTGACGTCCGGGATCTCATCTCGGACTCCTAACAACATTCGGGTTACTGCATATACATATCTTCACAACCCTAGCGTCACCGAACCTTAAGTGTGTAGACCCTACGGGTTCGGGAGACATGCAGACATGACCGAGACGGCTCTCGGGCAATAACCAACAGCGGGATCTGGATACCCATGTTGGCTCCCACATGCTCCACGATGATCTCATCGGATGAACCACGATGTCGAGGATTCAATTAATCCCGTATACGATTCCCTTTGTCTATCACTATTTTACTTGCCCGAGATTCGATCGTCGGTATCCCAATACCTCGTTCAATCTCGTTACTGGCAAGTCACTTTTCTCGTACCGTAATGCATGATCCCGTGATCAAACACTTTGATCACACTGAGCTCATTATGATGATGCATTACCGAGAGGGCCCGGTGATACCTCTCCGTCAAGCGGAGTGACAAATCCCAGTCTCGATCCATGTCAACCCAACAGACACTTTCAGAGATACCCGTAGTATACCTTTATAGTCACCCAGTTACGTTGTGACGTTTGGCACACCCAAAGCACTCCTACGGTATCCGGGAGTTACACGATCTCATGGTCTAAGGAAAGGATACTTGACATTGGAAAACTCTAGCAAACGAACTATGCGATCTTATGCTATGTTTAGGATTGGGTCTTGTCCATCACATCATTCTCCTAATGATGTGATCCCGTTATCGATGACATCCAATGTCCATAGTCAGGAAACCATGACTATCTGTCGATCAACGAGCTAGTCAACTAGAGGCTCACTAGGGACATATTGTTGTCTGTTATTCACACATGTATTACGATTTCCGGATAACACAATTATAGCACGAATAAAGACAATTATCATGAATAAGGAAATATAATAATAATGCTTTTATTATTGCCTCTAGGGCATATTTCCAACAGTCGGCGGCCTCCTCGGGGTGGACACGGTCCAGGCGCCCTGACCGAGCCGCGACCGGTCTGGACAGGACCGGACCGAAGTTTCCCGACGAAGAGCCAATTCATCTATGGTAGCATCTCTACATACATCAAGCTCGTCCTGGGGAACTCCGCCGCCCGCCAGCACCGTCACTGTCAGCACATACTAGGTGCGTACATCGTCGCTTCCAAATTTAGATTACTGATGAGCTTTTACTGCAATCAAGGTGACTATAATACTACTCCCTCAGTCACGGTTTAGAAGGCGTGCTTGGAAATTCTCTGGGACCTATGTGGTTATCTATTTGGTTGTGAGATGGGATAAAAAATAGCATTCACACTACGCATGCATATAGAAATAGTTGTATATCGAAGTACTAATTAGCTACTACACTACAAAAAAATACACTTCCGTGATGATACGTGTTTGTCGCAGTAGGTCGCATTTTTTGTCATCCATGTACATCCATGACAAATTTATGACAGAATCAAGATAGTCATACATGTCCTGTCGTAGAAGTGTTCCATGACATTACCAAAATTATCATCACGGAAGTGTCCACTTCCATGACGATAAATCACGCATCACAGAAGTGCTTTCGTCAAGGGTGACCGACACGTGGCATCCACCATAACGGAATGCCGTTAAGCTATCGGGTCGGGTTTTGGATCCGATAACCCGTTAACAGCCCCGACCAATGAGAAATTTCCACGTGTAAAATTCTTATTGGCCGGACGAAACACGTGTCAGCTCGTCAGTGGGTCAGATAGGCGCCTATGATACGTCGACACGTGGCACGGCCCAACAGAGGCCCATTCCTGTGAAAAGGCCGGCCCGTTTGACTTGGTCAAAAGGTGGCGGGCCGTCTCATGGAAAGCCTGTTAATGGCCTGTTCTCATATAGCCCATTTACAGCCCGCTAACCCAAGGCCCGTTACACCCTATCCGAATTAGGCCCAGTAGCGTCATCTGGGCCATCCAATATGATTCCAGCCTGTTTTCACTTCTGGCCCATTTGTGGCCCATGACGTCTTTCGGCCCATATGAGGCCCTATGTAACTCTTGGCCTACTAACGGCCCATGGTGAAACTGGCCCGTAACGAATAGTGTATCACTTTACACCCATTAACGGCCCATGGTGAAACTCGCCCGTAATGAACAGTGTATAACTTTATACCCATTAACGGCCCGTTCCGAGCCCATGTTATCTTTCGGCCTTCTTAGAGCCCATTTATTCTTAGGCTCATTTCCAGCATTCGTTTACTTACGGCCCGTTACTGTCACTTTCTGCTTGTGGGCCAAATTTAGCGTGTGGTTATAGTAGGCCCATTTGTGGTCCGTTAATTCGTTGGGCCGTTTTCATAGCGTCATCAAATACGGCCTATTAACGATGGCCCGTTATGGTCGGCCCATGAACGGACGATTCCAACTCTAGCCCGTCTACGGCCATAATGCGGCCTGTTATTGGCCCATGTTTGGCCAATCGATCATACGGCCCGTATAAGGCCCATTGATGATACGGCCCGAAGTAGGCCCATTGTTTCTACGACCCGTAGAAGCCCCGTTGTTTCTACGGCCCATAGAAGGCCTACTGTTTCTACGGCTCGTAGAAGGCCCACTGTTTCTACGGCCCGTAGGAGGCCCATTGTCACTACAGTAAATATTAGCCCATGGTTATTGTGGCCTAGTTTTAAAAAATAGGTTATTGCAGCCACTAGCAAACCGCGGAAAAAGAACTGCACTGACTACAAGCAAACAAATAAACAAGACAACAAGGAAATAAATAAGCAAGCAACTTATGCTAGGCTATCACGGCTATTACACATATTACATCCACTGGGCATCAAAGTTCGCCACCAGTGCAAATATAGGGAACGCAGCAGCATATAAACGCCGCAGCAAAACAAGTCCAGAACTGAAACCACTTCAGAAGAGCTCAAGAAACAATATCCTGGGTACCCATAATGCTGGCAAGATGCTTAGCAGCTTATTAACTTTCTCTTGTTTGGCGCTTAAATCCTCCAGCGCTTGCTGTTGCACAAGAAAGTACGCATCTGAATTCTGCAGGGACTTCCTCAGTCCTTCGGCTTCTTGCCGCAGCACAGCTGACTGATGCCTTTCAGCTTGTAGCTGAGACGGAACAAGCCGAAGTGATTCAGGCAGCGAGTTCGAAGAGCTTGTGCCAGCGGTACTGGCCAGTAACTCGGACACTACATCAACGCAGGACTGTGGGGTTTTCTCACTGTCTACAAGATCGTTTTTATCACCTTTCTTGGAGACTAACAGGGTTGTCTCACTATCTTGAACCTTATATGCATTACTTTCTCTACCATTGCATAGTGGGATGCTCTTCTCCAATATTTTGTTTGCATACTACAAGAGAAACAAGCAGACACATCACAGGTTTAGCTTGTAGTATACGAAACTCATTTTGGTAAACCGGTTCAGTAGTAAGGTGGACAGGATAACCGCATGAAACAAACATATATCTATGTACTATGGTCATTGTATTGTCCATATCATTCTAGTTTCTGTTCCCTAATCAAGATAGAGACACAGTTCAACTCATATATTTTTAAGACACAACAACATAGACAGAATATAAGTGTGAGAAACTACATAGCATTGGCAGCACTTGTAATGTGCATCACATGAGAACATAACTGTTTATGCAACTTAAACTGAAATCAACATAGAGCAAGAAGTTAGAACAGCAATCCAGTTAAAGAAATAGGTTTAAAACATACCTGTTGCGCCATTGGATTTTCAATTGGATCCTTCAAATTCGAAAGTAGTTGGTATGAGTAAATACAGTGATGCAACAGCAAAGGAGTATGGACCATAGCTACGGAATCTGACCTGAGAACAATTGCTCTTCTGCTTTAAACGTGGAGTTTGGGTTAGTTGTGGTGGTCTTCGTGCTTTGGGCACTGCAGTAGCTTTACAAACTGCTCGTGCGGGGGTACTCTGTGGTGGACATGGTGCTTTGTCAACTATAAGTGGGTTACTATCCGCTGGGGTTGCGGTTAGATGGGTTGTAGCTGGTTCTCTGCCCAACGGTGTAAGTGTGCAATTTGGAAGAGTCTCGATTATGTGTGGTGGGGCTAGTTTGTGGGCCAGTACAACCATGGTTCTGTCTGCATCAACGGGTGGCACTATCTTTTGTGAAGAACGGGTTTTTGCTCCCTTAGATACTGCCATCACCCCCTCCAATTCAAATGGCTGATAAACAAGAAAAGAAATTGAACGTACAGACATTGTATGATAGACAAATGTGGTAATTCACATGTATGTTGTCTAACCAAACAGGACAGCATGACACAATTTCACATATATGATGCCTAACTAAACAGGATAGCATGACACAGTTTCAGATATATGATGGATAACTTAACAGGATATAATGGCATAATTCAACATATGATGAGTACCTAAACAGGATGATATGACAAAACTATATGATGTCTTTCTAAAATAGGTTGGGATGAAATAATTCACATACATGTTGTCTAAGTATACAGGATGGCATGATATAATTGACATAATTGATTCATATACTAAGCACCTGGCACTCGCATGTATGATCTCTAAACTAAGCAGACAGAATTCAATAGTGTGCATATGATGTCTAAACTAAGCAATGCAAGACACCATATGCATCATATGAGAAATATAAACATTGCAACTTAGAGCATACACCTCAGGTGGGATATAGGACTGGTCATCTGTCTCTGAATCCTCCTCTGAGGAGCTCCCTGTATCCATCGAGATATATGCTTCAACAGGTACCATTGCCTGCTCTGAAGACCTTGTTTTCACTCTAGATTTTTCCATAACCGGCTCAAACGGCTGATACACATGAAGAGTAGTTCAATATACACAGATTGTCGACAAATGGAATACGTAATGAAAAAAAAGATGGCATGAGATAATTCACATATATGATGCCTGGCTCCATGGCGGTGCATAATTCACATATATGATAAATGGCTGAAAACATGGCATTGCATAATTCACATATCTGATATAGAAAGAAAACAGGAGGCATTCACACAAAGCATGTCTAATCTAAGCAGATGGCATGGCAATGCAAGATATGCAAGATATGAGCAATATAACCCAGCCAAGCTAGAGCATGCACCTGGGGGGGAATACGACTGGTCATCTCTCTCTGAATCCTCCTCTAAGGAGCTATCTGTAACCAGCAAGAAATCTGCATCGACAGGTAGCACTGACTGCTCAGAAGACCTTGTTTTCACTCCAGATTTTCCCATGACCGACTCAAATGGCTGATGCACAGGAAGAGTAGACTAATGTATAAACATTGTTGACAAATGGAATACATTATGGAAAAAATATGGCACGATACAATTTACATATACGATGACTGGCTAAACAGGATGGCATTGCATGATTCACGTATATGATGCCTGGCTAAAGAAGATGGCATTGCATAATTCCCATATACTCCCTCTGTTCCTAAATATTTGTCTTTTTAGAGATTTCAAATGGACTACCACATACGGATGTATATAGACATATTTTAGAGTGTAGATTCACTCATTTTGTTCCGTATGTAGTCACTTGTTGAAATCTCTAACACAACAAATATTTAGGAATGGTGGGAGTATGATATAGAAACCAAACAGGTGGCATTCACACAAAGCAAATCTAAACTAAGCTGATGACATATAAGATGTATAATGTAAGCAATGCAAGGCGCCATATGCATGATATGACCAACATCAGCATGCTAGGTTAGAGCAAACACCTCAGGTGGTAAACAGGCGTGGTCGGCTCCTTCTGAATCTCCATCTGAACAGTTATCTTCCTCTGGAATACAATCTGGAAATGCAGGAGCGGGGGGGGGGGCACTTCGCCCACCATGGAGCGGCGTCTGCATGACATTATATTCGCACGCAACGGTCCTCTCTTTTTCTCTACATGTTTAGTACGATTGTGTACAGTATCTGACATGCATAATAATAAAAAATAGTTAGATTTTGTAAGGCCTAAGGGGTGCATGCAAAAATCAAGACTGATGGTAGCAAATGAGTGGATGGATCCAAAGCTAATGATACCAGGTAGATTATAGCTTCAGTTTAAAAAGATAGACAATGGATCATCTATTGTTTGTTTCCCACCCAACATGAACCACATAGAAGACCCCAGATGAACCAGATAGTAGACAGATACTATTTGTTGTTGGCTCGATATGAGACCCATGGGCAATTCAAAACTCAAGATTGAACGATAAAGTAGCAGGTAATAATAACCGATGTATAACGTAAGCAAACACGAAAGACTGCGACCTCTCTTCCAGAACTGTGTAGTCCTCAGGTTCATCTGCTCAGTCGGTGATGGTAATGCGGTTGGCGTGGCTGCCGGGAACGGGGAAGATGATCTGAGGCGGCGAAAGGAAGTCTACAGGGGGGATCTCTGCTGCAGTGAACGCTTCTGCCGATGGTGCACCTCAGGTGGGGTGGATGACGGCACGGTAGGAGCAGGACATAACACACAGAGTTTTCTTTGACGCCTATCTGAAAATGAAGTAAATCTATAAGGGATCCTTAGAATTGGAGGATTCTATAAACGCAGGGACAGGAAAAACACAGGAATAGGATAGGAATGCACGTGCAAAACAGAGCATTTGGAAACATAGGATTTCAGTCAACCTGTGTGTTTGGCTCACATGAATTGGAAGAACAGAGGAATGGAGAAACAAAGTGATGCGATGAGTGTACAACCTCTTTGGCATAGCCTTGTGGACCTCAGCATCATTGGGTTGGACGTGGAGGATGGTGATGATGCTGGTGTGACTGTCGGAGGTGGGGAAGAAGATCCGAGGCCTCTGGAAACAGCGCCGAGGGTACTGCTCCGCTGTGATGGACGGTTCCGTCGTTGGAGCAGCTCCGCTAAGGTGTACGGCGACGAGGCTGAAGCATGATAAGACAGACAACGTTAATGTGAAGCGGGACCCTAATATCATCTGCAATAGATGATGTAAAATACATCACCAAAAAGTGCTAGATGTAAAACGCATCAGCCGCGCCACGGCCGCTCCGACAGATGCTGTAAGTAATGTTCACTCTGAACTTAACAGAAGAAAATGAACTTCACAGTCGAAACTGAATTTTACTGTCGAAACTGATTGAACTAGTAACAAAGCATTGCAATAGATGTTTAGGGCGTTCGAGCACTAGTAGCAGAGAAGCAGTGATCTAAATCAGTAGACGCTCGAGCAGGGAACGCACTAGCAGAGAGCAAGTCGTGTAGTAGCACCGCGAGCGAGTGCTAAAGCAGCAACTCCTGTAGCTGCCGGAAGTCGTGCAGCAGCAGCAGCGCAAGCGAGAGCAAGAGCAGAGCAGCAGCACGAACGAAAGCAAGAGCAGTGCAGCAGCGCGACCAACAACAAGAACAGAGCCGCGGCGCGAGCGAGAGCCGGAGCAGCTGCAGCTAGTGCCGTTGTGGAAGTCTCCCGCAAAAAAATAGTGCCGTTGTGGAAGTCGCCGCTGAGGAAGCAACGACATAGGGGAGACACACCATGGATGATGTGGCCGGCGACAACACCGTCGATGGAGACACGCCATGTCTGCTCGGTATCGAGCACCGGCAGCCCCGTGAGATCGAATAAAAGATAAAATGCAGCGGTGAGTGCAGAACCTCCTTGGTGGCGCCGAGTTGGCCTCGGCTTCTTCGGAGGAATTGGTGAGGATGTTGCGGTTCCGGTGGGGCAGGTCAAGACGGTGCTTTGGGGATTGAGGTGGCGCGATAGACGAGGCGAACGTCGGGGCAGCTCCTTGGAGGTGGAGGACGGGGCGGCTGATCCGGCGGGACGACGAGATCGACAAAGGATCCTCATCCGGTGTGGTGGATGAGGGACGGCGAGCTGTTGCGGTGGACGACGTAGTCGGGGAAGAGTCTCCGGCTGGGCAGCGGTCGCGAGGCCGACAGAGGAGCGTGGGGTTTCGCGGGTTTTGGCGGCCTCGGTGTACGAATGGGGGGCGAAGGGGGAGGGGGGAGCCAAGCTTAGGGACACGCTTGTCCGAAATGTAGGGTAAATTACCAGCATACCCCCACCGGTTTTGACACCGCGACGTGGAGCTTCATTTCCGGCTAAGGGGTAGAAGGGGGATTTCACGTGTCTGGGCTGCGGGAGCGATTTCAGATGAGGAGGGAGTTCTCGCGCGCGTCCAAATTTCAGGATAACAAGGTGCGGCGCGGGTTGAAGAAGCGGGAGTTTCAAAGCAGGTGAGACAAAAGATACTCGAGCTTGAAAATTTCGGGATAACAAGGTGCGGATTCCTTGTTCGGCAGAACAAACTTAACGTGTAAAAAAAATTCATACAAGACACAAGAGAGTCATGTCCCCTTTTACTATATTGCTATAGATGCCATTGAAAAAACTACAAGAAAAAATCTAAAAAAATCGGGAGAACAAGATTACCCTGCACAGTACCAAATCAATTCGCACTTCCCTCAACAACAACAAAAAACAAATCAATTTCCACCAAAGAAAGAGTAATGTCCCTTTTTATATGATTACAAATGCCATGATCTCGAATTTCAATTTTTGAATCCATGTTATGTTGAATTCGAATATATCATTAGGTGACCTTGCGGTTTATAATTGATGTAGTCGTACATTTTGATCTTCCATCATATATGAACATTTTACTCCACCATGTGAACATATATATTGTCGTCTACCATATGGACTAAATTTGAATCAATTTTCCTTATTTGAATACGATTGTTGTCAAGTTATACAATAATTTAAATATTATCTTGATAACAAAAAACATACATATAGCAGTAATCATATTTCACTATGAACTACATGTACCATATGCTCTCCAATTCAAATATTTGTATCCATTTTATGTTGAATTCAAATCATAGTACATTATTGGTCTAGGTAGCGAGATGTTTGGGATAATCTAAACCCTGTTTTCATACGTATAATTTTTCGCTGAATTGGGACAAGTTTTGGTATAAGCCTCTTTCAAAACCGGAGATTCTCTCAACAAGCCTCGTGGTTCCGAGTGGGAACGTGTCACCTTTGTGTGCGAAAAGATATACACTGCCTCCCCCCTGATTTTATTTACAGAGGCAACATAGAACTATATGAGTGCCCTGTTAAAATTTGAAATTATTTCGGGTTCATTTGGCCTTTTTATACATTAATTGAGTTTCTAGACTTTTAATGTGCATAATCTAAATATGAATTGCATGGACATGCTCCGGTCCACCAAAGTGGGTTGAAAAATCACATGTGTGTCCTTGGTTGAATTTCTAGGTCCCATGGAATAAATGAGAATGAAATTCAAACATCTGGGCATCATGACTTGGCCGAGAACATCTAGAAACTTTGATTTTAAATTCATGTAAATCCAAAACACGCCTGGAAATCATGAAACTTGGCATGGTGTCATGTCATGGCACTAACATGTTGTGGTAAAAAATTGGGCCGATTTGGAAGCTCGTGGTTCTAAGAGGGAACGTGCCACCTTTGAGTGTGAAACGATATACGCTGCCCCCCCTTGAGTTTCTTAACAAAGGCAACATAGAACTACATTAGTGCCCTGTTAAATTTTGAAATTATTCTGGGTTCGTTTGTCGTTTTTTATACATTAATTGAGTTTCTGGTCATTTAATGTGCATAAGTCAAATTTGAACTACAAGCACATGCTCTCGTGCACCAAAGTTGGTTGAAAAATCACATTTGTGTCCTTGGGTGAATTTCTAGGTCCCATGCAAGAAATGAGAATAAAATTAAAACATCTGGGCATCGTGGCTCGACCAAGAACATTGAGAAACTTGGTTTTAAAATTCTTGTAAATCCAAAACACGTCTGAAAATCATGAAACTTGGCATGGATGTCATGTCATGGTACTACCATGTTGTGGTAAAAAAATTGGTCGAATAGGAACATATTTTGGTATAAGCTTCTTGCAAACCCAAGCTTCTCTCAAGAAGGCTCGTGGTTCTGAGAGGGAACGTGCCACCTTTGAGTGCGAAACGATATACGTTGTCCCCCTTGAGTTTATTTACAAAGGCAACATAGAGCTACATGAGTGCCCTGTTAAATTTTGGAATTATTCCGGCTTCGTTTGCCCTTATTTACACATTAATTGAGTGTTTGGTCATTTAATGTGCATAATTCAAATTTGAACTACAAGCACATGCTCCCGTGCACCAAAGTTGGTTGAAAAATCACATTTGTGTACTCGGGTGAATTTCTACTCCCATGCAAAAAATGAGAATAAAATTCAAACATCTGGGCATCATGGCTCGGTCGAGAACATTGAGAAACTTGGTTTTAAAATCATGAAACTTGGCATGGTGTCATGTCATGGTAGTACCATGCCATGGTAAAAAAAATTGGCCGAATAGGAACAAATTTTGGTATAAGCTTCTTGCAAATCGAAACTTCTCTCAAGAAGGCTCGTGGTTCTGGGAGGGAACATGTCACCTTTGTGTGCATAATTCAAATTTGAAATACAAGCACATGTTCCAGTGCACCAAAGTTGGTTGAAAAATCACATGTGTGTCCTCGGGTAAATTTCTAGGTTACGTGCAAGAAATGGGAATGAAATTCAAAATTCTGGGGTCGTGGCTCGGTTGGAAACATTGAGAAACTTAGTTTTTTAATTCCTGTAAATCCAAAACACGCATGAAAATAATGAAACTTGGCTTGGTGCCATGACATGGCACCAACATGATGTGGTAAATTTGCAGTCCGATTTGCAAAGGCGCACACATTAACAATCAACAAAGTCATTTTGGAACAAGTGATGTCACGTTACAATCGGAAACACAAGTATTGTTGAAACTATGGGCGTTCTACTTACTAGTACCATTTACGTGTCACCACGCGTCCCCATTTTTTATTAGCTAGGAGGCGCCGTGTAGGGTAGCTATTTGAGTACGAGAGGCGTGCAATCAGACCCCTGCGCGTGCTTATCGGGAGGAGAGCCCTTTAACCTCCATCTTCCGTCCACCTCTCTCCCAAGGTCTCCATTAATGGCGCCCGAGCCTCTGTTTAATGGCGTGGCTATGTCTCACTCGACTGAGATTTAAGAGAGAAAAAAGAAAATCTGAAAGCACGGATCTTGATGTAAGATCCGACGGACCTATATAGCATCTACTGCGACTTATAGCAAGACTGATGAATATATAAGGACGATTATTTTTCTTTATCAAAGAAGGGCTTGTCCCTTCCGATTTTCATTACTGAAAACCACCACAATTCACAAGAAGTTCAGCACAACTCCAGCCTAACACGAAGGACTAAAAGCTACCAGATTGAAATCGCAACATCCCAAGAGGCCAACAAAGGCCAAACATCCGCGCTAGAACCCAACATTTCACAACCGACGACACAATCACATCCTAAACCGATTATTACATCAAAAGAAACCAGGAAACTGAAGGAAGCCCAACAGCAACTAGAAGAACAGCAACGCCAGGGTCGCCACAACAAGAGTTTTCTTCATTCCAGCCTCGCAACATTGATCTTCCACAGAAAGATAAGGACGATTAATTGTCTTACATAATTAGAAAGATAATTAAAAAGCCACATGCGGCTACGCCCGAAATACACAAGGGCAAAAGAAGAAGGAAGACAAGGATCTGGCTCGCTGATCTATACTTTCTTGATGCGTTGCTGCAGGCCGCGGGAACTAGTCTTCGTGGCGAGCGGCGATGAGCTCTTTCGTGTCCTCAAGACGCTGCTTGAGAACTTCCACGGGTTCCTCCACCAGCCTTTGGCGCTCGTTGCGGAGCATGTCATTCTCGTCCATAAGTTTCTTGACGATGACGTCGGTCCTCTTCAACAAGGCAGTGGTCTCCTCCTGCTGGTCTGCACTTCGGACGATCTTCTCCCTCAGCAGGTCGCGCTCGGCCCGGAGCCTCTCATTGCCCTCCCTTAGTATGTCGATAGCCTGTTCAAACGAGGCTTTCATGTCATCCTGCAACCTCGCCCAGCCGGAGATCTGCTCCATCTGGCTATGGACGATCGCATGCATCCGCCTGTAACAGTCGTCGCCTGCCCGCGAGAAATTTTCCCAGGCCGCCGCGGCGTGGTGGGACATCTTTGCTGCTTCCGCGGCGCGGCTGGACCAGTCTGCTGCATCGACGGCGCGGCGGGACCTCTGTGCTGCAACTTCCGTGCGGCGGGACATGTCGACTGCTCTCGCAGCGAGGCGGGACATCTCTCGTGTTTCCGCTTCCATGCTCGCCTCTCCCTGGTGGCAATCTCTTGACCCAGAACTCAGGCCGACCATGGCAGACGCAACGGAAGGATGTTGAATGGCTTGTTTGTTTTTGTGGATGAGGAGTTGAGGAGGAATGCGCAGTCATCTTGGCATACTAGTATTTATAACCGAGTACTAATACGCTCCTAAGTCGTAAACCGTTTAGGTTGTGACCGGTGTGAACAGATTTGCAATTCAATATAGCGTGGAGTAATTTGGAATGTGACGAGACGCAAGCTCAAAATTTATTGACGGTTCAAGTTTCGAAGTGCGGCACTATTCCCGGATGGAGTACTTCTTTTTCTACTCTCTCCTTTCCGGTTTTATAGGGCTTATCTCAAAATTTTAGTTTTTCCATTTTATAAGGCTAAATTTGGTTGTTCGCCAACACATGTTCAGATTCCAAGGTGCATTAAATCATTGCATGCAAGTATTAAGAGAAAATTCACCAATGCATGTACTTTATGCATGCATGCATTGCAATTAATGAATTGATAAACATAATTTTTTATCGCCACCAAAACCCACCATTTCTTAAGCTAAAGTAGACCAAGGTAATCCCTATATTAGCATATTACTAAGATAAACAGAAGGCACTGTAGAAACATTTAGAACGTGAGCTTGTCAATCTGAATGTGGAGGGACACAAGCTTAGCCCCGGCCAGCAGCTTGGGCGGAACTGTCAAGAAGGTCAGCTCCTGCACGTCGACGTCGCCGGAATCCTTACTGCTTGTCACCTCCATTTCCACCTTGACGGCGTCGGTTGTGCCTTTGGGCTCCTCCGGCGGGCCGTTCGCCCACAGCTTGGCCACGTAGTGCGGCAGTGGGGACGCCACCTCTCTGATGCAGACGACCGACACAACGATAGGCGCGCCGATGTCGAGCACGCTGCCGACCAAGAAAAATGCACGACGGTCGTCCTCCGCGAACAGCAAGAGCCGTGGCTCCGACAGTGGCACTTGCAGCTGGAGCACCTTGCCGTACTGGATCCTGTGCACGGGCATGGGATGCGCGGTGCTGATGTGGTGGTAGAGCGTCGGTAGCGGGCCTTCGTAGCCGCAGACGGTCACGGGGCATTTGCAAGGCGCGAGCAGACACACGCTCTGGTGATCGGGGAGCTTGCTGTAAGTGACGTAGAGCCCACAGCCTTCATGCGGGCACTCCACCCTCACCGATGAAAGGACGGAGTCCACCTCCGTGTTCCGCACGTCGAAGCCACTACCGCGCTCGCACTTCTGGCACTGTAGCTGGTTCCCGGGGTGCTCAACGCGGCAGTCCGCGCAGGCCAGGTGCCCTCCCTTGCACTGCAGAAATCAATCGAACAACACATCAATCAAGAAACCTACACATTGCTCAATCAGCCGAACGGACGAGGTGTATTCGAACCTCATACACTGGAGGCGTCAAGGGGTGGAGGCACAAGGGGCAGTGGAGCACGGTGAGGTCCATCGAGACCTTAGAGAGCTTCATCGTCGGGTCCTGTTCGGTCTGCATGATCTCGCCCTCCTCGTGCACAACCATCTCTCGACTTGGGCCGGGGTATTACAAAGCTTTACCATCACATATTTTATACTACTTTAAGGTGCATTAAATCAACACATGCAAGTATCAAAAGGAGAGTCACGGCATGCATGCATGCATGCTTGTAATTAATGCATCGGTAAACGCAAATTATTGAAATATATCGAGTGCAGTTCTTTGATGTGTCGCGTCAACTCGTACATCAACGAGAAGTTTGATTATCCTCTCCCTCGCGGACT
This sequence comes from Aegilops umbellulata, assembly GCA_032464435.1. Lineage (NCBI taxonomy): Eukaryota > Viridiplantae > Streptophyta > Magnoliopsida > Poales > Poaceae > Aegilops > Aegilops umbellulata. Next base: position 298,739,873 of record CP136060.1, read on the forward strand.
TAACTACACCTGCCTTTGGCTGTATGACAGGTTGGCCACACACCTGTCGGGCCCACCTGTCATACATGCAAAGGCAGGAGCGTCCCTCCCTCGCCCATGAGCGTGGTGGCTGGCAAGACTAGGAGAAGCTTTCGCTACACGCTCTCCCTCCTGCACGCGGTGGACATGCAGCAGTTCAATCAGTGTCAGATGGCCAGAAGCGTACTGTAGTACTCCTACAGTGCAGTAGTACTCCATCATTGTTCGAGTTCCCGAAGAGGCGAAGAGCCAAGCGCAGCCCGGACGCTCGTGTGGCAGTTTCATGTGTAGAGTAGTCTAGGATAGCATGTACCGTGCCTGTAAGCTTAAAATCGTTGGGGTCGGCTCCATGCTATGTGGCCGTCTCGAAGTTTAAAAAAAAATTAAAATAGTCTTCTGGCCCTACCTGACACCCTGGTGATTGTAGTTTGCACGCTCATATGGTCAAGACAGGAATATATATTTTAATTTGTTTTTTTCTTCGAAAAGGGGGGGACTCCCCGGCCTCTGCATCAGAAGGATGCATACGGCCACATATATTTTAATTTGTGGTGGGTAAATGTTAGAGGTTGCAGCAAATATATTGTACATTGCAGGTCTTTCAGCCAAGTTTAGAGGCAAGCATGTGGGGCCAGTGCTATGATGTGTCGCGTCAACTCGTACAACGAGGAGAAGCTTAATTTTACTACACGCCTTCTCCCTCACCCATGCGCGCGGTTGCTCGCAAATGAGGACATGCTTTTACTTAGTAGTACTTCTACAATAAGCTATCCGTCCCGCTCACGGTGGACGGACATGCAGCAGTGGATTCGACACTGTAGAAGCAGTAGTAGTAACATCATTGTTCGTCTTCTCGAAGAGGCGAAGAGCCAAGCGCAAACCGAACGTTGCAGTTGCGAACATTGGAGCACGCATATAGCCAGGCTCTTGCATGAGACAAAATTGCTATGTGAGCCCACTATTGTACTAGTACGTACAACTACTTGCTAGTATAGCCCTGTAAACCAGAAAGGAGTATTTGCCCTTCTAGAGATTTCAACAAGTGACTAGACTGCACCGAGACGGAGTACATATGGAGCAAAATGAGTGAATCTGCACCGTAAATAAATACATACTAGTTCTATCATTTTCCTCTCCGAGGTGCATAATATTGAGTATATTGACTAGTCTCTTTTTGACACGCATTTACGTTTTTTTACACAGTACTGATGCAAGCGCTCATATACACGCGCATACACTCACCCCTATGAATGCACACACGCACGACACTATTATCTTGAAATTTGCGAAGTCACCATAGGCACCTCGTCGTCGACGGGTCCATAGGTGCTTGAATGCCAAGGAGGGAGAGGGTAACGGTTCCCGAGACATTGAACGGTCAATGATGCATCCTCAATTACATGTAGAGGGAATTAATTGGAGAAGCAGAATAGAGCCAGCACGATGTGAATGCAACAGAGTTTGGACTCTCATATAATAAAGGCGCCCCACCACTCCAATCCATCTACTCCAGGAATGGGGAAAGTATGATGGCGATGAACCGAGACGAGGAGAACTCTAATTCAGTTAGAGGTTAGAGTTAGATTCTAACCCTGAACTAACTCTAAACCAAAGAGGTGTATGGATGGCAGGGTTAGATTGACAATAAATGCTCTATCTCAATCATTTGACTACTTTGGACCCTATTTCCTGCCGGATTTGGAGGGTGCTTGGATACGTTTTAGTTCCATGACTAAAAGTAGTGAGACTAAAACTTGCTAGCCTCAACCATGCTTGGATCCAAATACTAAATAGACTAAAATCAAGTTAATGAGCATTTATTATCCTCCAAACCCTCCAATCCTGAACTCGCATGTGTTAAAGGAGAGGAGTTAAATGAGGAGAGAGATGACTAATCCACATTTTAGTAGGGGTACCCCTGACTAATTTTTTTAGTCTCAAGACTAGTTTTAGCCCCTCTTTAGTCAGGGGTGCTTGGAACTTGTAGCCTCTTAAAGAGACTATTTTTAGTCAGACTAAAATAAGTCCCTTGGATCCAAGCACCCTCTTGGTGTGTCCGGCTCTTCTGTGGCCTCCTCCTGCTCACAATTGACATAAACGAACCATCTATACAAATCAAGCATGCAAAACATGATAATTTTTACTTTGTCCATACAAATGAGATATGCCACTTAAACATACAAGTCGTCAATCAAACTTCACAAAATAAAAAAACACTTCATGAAACAAAGAATGAGCTAACTCATCACGGAAGTCATTCATGATAGGGAGGGAGCCCGGAGCCCCTCACGCACCGAGGAAGGAGCTCTCCATTGTCGCTCTGGAGGAAACCCCGGGAACCCCTCCGACACCGGCCCTTGCGAGTTGAGGTCGACACCGGCATGGGTAGCAGGGCCGCTTGCCGCCGAATGGGAACTTAATCTTTGGGCCTCTAGAAATAATGCAAGCCTGTAACTACAATACCTAGAAAGCTGAACTGGATCTTTGGGCCTCTAGAAATAATGCAAGCCTGAAACTGAAATACCTAGAAAGGTGAACTGAATCTTTGGGCCTCTAAAAATAATGCAAGCCTGAACCTAGAAAGGTGAACTGAATCTTTGGGCCTCTAGAAATAATGCAAGCCTAAAATTGAAATACCTAGAAATGTGACATGAATCTTTGGGCCTCTAGAAAGATTTATTACCTCCTCAAGCAGCATCAAACAATCCATGCATGCACCACAAATCTATACCATGTTTGATCAGGATCTACTTTTCCAAATCAGAATTAGCGCTAGAGCAAGCAAGATCACTGATATGGCCGTGAGACAGAGAAGGAACGAACAAAATCACCCCTCTCACGACCTCCCTGGTAGATGTGCCGCCGCCGCGCACGAAAGAGGGAGAAAAACGACTGGTGAAGGGGGAGCGGGGCGACCTTTGAAGGCCGGAGGGAGAGGGCGGCGGAGGCCGGAAGGAGAGGGCGACCGGAGGAGAGAGAGAGAGAGAGAGAGAGAGAGAGAGAGAGAGAGAGAGAGAGAGAGAGAGAGAGAGAGAGAGAGAGAGAGAGAGAGAGAGAGAGAGGGTGAGCGACCCTATGGGGAACAGAGAGGAGTCGTGTGATAGGTGGGGGGAGCGATCTGGTGCGGGCAGGGGAGATTTTTTTAGTTCTCTTCTAGTGGGCCCGAGGATAACTAACCCAATTAGAACCTCTCCACCGGGCTAGTTTTTTTAGCTGGGTTAGAGCAAACTAGCTCAAACTAACCCCTCTAGTTTTTTTAGCTGGGTTAGAGCAAACTAGCTCAAACTAACCCAATTTGAGGCTATTTCAACCCAAACTAGCTCTAACTCAGGGATCCAAACAAAGAGGAGTGTTATTGTACTTGCTACAGTGTGGACCGTAGCACATTGTTTTTTATGGCCATATCACCACATTGTTTTCTACTGCTGGTTCACTGGGCTACCGTGGTTCGCACTACTGGTTCACTGGGCTAGCTGCGTGGTTCGCACTCCTCCGACCTGAGTAGTACTCCCTCCGTTCCTAAATATAAGTCTTCATAGATATTTCACTGTGGACCACATACGGATGTATATAGATGCATTTTATGTGTAGATTCACTCATTTTCTCCGTATGTGGTCCATAGTGAAATCTCTCCAAAGACTTATATTTAGGAATGGAGGGAGTAGTATAGTACTAGTATATACCGCATCATTCTTTGCTCCTTCTTACTACTCCAACATGTGGGAGAGCCAACATCTGGGTCGATGTGTCATGCACCAGATTAGAGCGCGGAACGGAAGGGGGGCATCACCCCGGTCGGAGCGCCAGTAATTCATGACTATAGTGAGTGGTCATATCACAAGTCTTTCCAGCAGTAACGCGCCGTCAAATCGCACAGCCCCACTCGCTCACCCTCCTCGCCTCTCTGTCAAACCGCCTACCCCAAAACTGCCGCGCATACTGCCCGGGAAAAGCCCCGCCCTCAACTTTTAACTACGCGAGAATAGTTCGAGCTTGTTCGTTCTATATAAATACAGTAAGTACTGTATGTTTATTCACCCGTGGGGTTGTTCAATGAATGGATGGGCGGGGAGCACAAGTGAACAATACTGTAGTACTACTAGTAGTAAGTAGGAGTCGTACAATAGTCACCTTAAATAGAGAGTTTCTTTTCTTTAATGCCACGTACACAAATTGAAACGCTTGTTGTGGAGAGAAAAAAGATAATCACTCCACTATATATGGACGCAGGGGCCTGAGTGCTTGCTTTACTAGTGTTGCTCTCTTCATTCTCTCATCCTCTCCAGATATAAACAAGACAGAGGTAGCGACATTTTCTCTCTGCTCACCGCTGGTCACAGATCCGGCCGGATCCCTTCGGCTGGTGTGTGTAGAGGACTAAAAGGTGCATCGTTCACGCGGTCATCGCCGCCGAGGGAGGAAACCCACAACTGCCGGAGGGGCCCGATCCTTTGCCCGTGTCGTTCTCTCCGACACAGCGCCGACTCGGGAGGTCCTCCGACCCTTCTTCCTCCCTGCCATATTGTCCGCAGATCCGACCTGCCGCCGCCGACATCCCGACGACCCTCAGGTATAAGTTCTTCGAAAGCGGCCTTGCTCTACTGGCCCAGCTCCCCACGTGTCTACATGTGCATCTTTTTCTACTCCCATCAGCTCTTCCAAAGTCACCTAAATTTTTAGTATTATTAGAGGTAAAGCTACTTCATGCATTCGAATCTAGGGCTTTGTTCAAACAACGAAGAAAGGGGGGAAAGTTGTAGCATGAATCTAGGACTTGATTCAAAGAGGAAGTAATATGGTGAAAGTAGTAGAGACCGGATACCCAACCGGTCTCTTGGTTGAAAAGGGAAATAATGGGAAAATGCGGTACAAACTAGATAAGGAACAAATCTATTATTGGTTGAAAAAATGATAGAAAGTGGCGGCTGGTGGACAAGTCAATAGAGTATGTCCAGGATTAGATTTGCTGCCATCACATAGTAAAATGTCTCCAAGATTAGATTTGCTGCCCTTGCATAGTAAAAGGTCTCAGGATTAGATTTGCTGCCCTCACATAGTAAAAGGTCTCAGGATTAGATTTGTTGCCCTCACATAGTAAAAGGTCTCCAGGATTAGATTTGCTGCCCTCACATAGTAAAAGGTCTCCAGGATTAGATTTGCTGCCCTCACATAGTACAAGGTCTCCAGGATTAGGTTTGCTGCCCTCACATAGCATGAACAAACTCGGCATCACCACTTTATGCCTCCTTGTAGGTACATTGTGCTGATGCGTCCACTGTTGCATGCCTTATACCAACCTTTTGCTGTTGTTAATGTAAGGGCGCATGTAAAATGAAGCGATCACACTGTTACCTTAGGGACATGTCTAAACAGTGTTATTGTTAATCTAATACCTCCAGTGATAAGATGCAATTAAACTGTGTTACAAATGGCACTCCTACTGTTTTCCCCAGTATGATAAGTAAGTTACTCCTTTACGCTGCTGAGTGTCCTTGTGTCCCCACGGTCCCATGCCCTTAAACCAACTCTTTAGCTGCTGTTGATTTACTGTGTCTGGTAAACAAGCAATGCCACCATTAAAGTAATCCCATATTTGAGGAATCTCATTGTTGATCGTAATGCTTCTGGTAACATGAAGCATTGCCGACGTTTTAAAATTTCTACTATCCTTGCGTGATTGCCATGAACATAATTAAGATGCTTCTTTTCATTTTGTATATGTTTCGTATATTCTTATTGACCAGGAACTGTTTACTTTCTATCTTTTTGTGCAGATAGGGATATCCATTTCACCTTGTTGCTATTGTGACCTTTTGGTGAACTGCACAAAACACTTTTTTTGGAATGAGTGTCTTGTGCAGTTCAACTAAAATGTCACGTGGGCAACATCTCTCAATTTTGGTGGAACTGCACAAAATGGCGATTGGAGTTTCCAAAATCTCCGTCAAGTTCTGCTGGTAATCTCGTGCAACATTTTATTGGCCTTTGCAAGATGAGCCGTCACTGTCACCACAATGGCACTTTATTTTAGTGGAACTGCACAAAATGATAACAAAATTATAGTTGCACCTTACATGAGCCAGACAGCCAACCTTAACGTTCCTCAATTTTAGTGCAACTACTAAAGAAGAACCTGCCAGCTCACGAGAGCAAGTACTTCTTGCTAGCTGAATGATGCAATCTTTGCTTCATTTCAGGTGAACTGCATAAAAAGGCGGATGAATTGAATCATGGAACTCAAGGCAGGCTTCATCCGAGTGGAGGTGCAGGTTGAGTAAAGGAGGCCACTATTAAATTGAAATCATGCTCTCCTGGTTTGTGCTATGCAAACAGGAATACTCAACTACATATGTTGTGACGGTCAAGGGCATTCGCCAAGTTCTTCGATTGTATGACATGGCTAGCCAAGATGGATTTAATCCCGATATTCACTTTATCAAAAGGCTCTAATGGGTCTGTTCTGAATCTTGCAAGCTGGGAATCAGTGAGATGTGTAGGCATCTTTGTTGTACTTATTATTTGAATCTTATTTGTTGGTTCTGAATCTTGCAAGCTGGGAATCAATGAGATGTGTAGGCATCTTTGTTGTACTTATTATTTGGATCTTATTTGTTGGTTCCGAATCTTGCAAGCTGGGAAACACGGCATGATGATGCAGAGGAAAAGAACCATAACAAACAGTTCAAACTTGGTAGTATTATCTTTGTGAAAGTGCGACAAATGTGCTGATCGTGTGCGTCCTGAGAATAATAATTCTAATTGTTGTGCATGTTGATCCTATGGCACTGATAGAACGAGCGAATGCATTGCTTGTTTTAAGTATAAATTTCTATTAAAGCTAATTAAATTTAAGTAAAGAGACCACTAACTCCTGTTATTACAGTACCAATACAGACCCGCTCGTGAACCGACGTGTGGCCGAGGGTGCATCTTCTGTCGGGCGTGCAGCGGACGAGGGAGGGGTAGTAACTGTTGTTGCGTGTACACACTCAGCTTACTGTTGAATCCAGTTCCCCAGGAGCTGAAAAACGAACTGCTGTCGCCGCCTACACACTCGTTCACTCGAAGAGACTCCAATGGCGATCCGAGGGGTGAGCCTGCTGGATATCACTACTAGGGAAAACCTTATACACAGAATGTTACCAGTAGAGTTGTACAAAATCAAACTCTACTGCTAATTAGTAGCAGCGCGCGTAAATAAACTGCGCTACTGCTACGACTTTTGCAGTAGCGCGTACTGGCGAAAAGCGTTGCTGCTATGTTTGAACTGGGCGCACATGGCTAGCCCAACCTAGCAGTAGCGCGTATACTGGCCCAGTGCTACTGCTACGCTCCTTAGCTGTAGCGCGCTTACGTGTAAGGCGCTGCTGCTAACGGAAATAAAATAAAGTAAAAACAAGTAGAAAAGTAAATGAAAATGAAAGAAATAGAAAAAGGAGAAAGGAAAAAAATAAAAATGTAAAGAAAAATAAAAGGAAAAAGGAAAAAAAGGAGAAAGGAATAGCAGTAGCGGGTTTCAGTAAACGCGCTATAGCTAACATAGCTATAGCGCGTTTTCGGAAACTCGCTACCGTTACGTTTCACTTAAACAGCGGTCCCCCCCCCCGCCCCCCGGCCACCACTTCTTCCCCAAATCCCTCGCCCTCGCCGCCGTCTCCCAATTCGTCGTCGCCCCACTTCGCCGCCGTCTCCTGCCGGCGTGGACGCCCGCAACCTCACCGTCTCCCCCCGATGCCGCCGTCATCCTCACCGCCGCCGCCCGAGGCCACCCTCAGCCTCACCGCCGCCGCCCGAGGCCGCCCTCGAGGTCATCATCGGCGCCCTCCACCTCACCGCCGCCCGAGCAAGCCTAGGACCGCCGTTGCCCGTGCCCGAGCCCGCCCTCTCTCCCCTCTCTGTAAGTCCCCCACCCCTCCCCCCCCACTCATCTCTCTCTGCATTTTAGAGAAAAAATTAGTAGAGCAAAATTAGTAGAGCAAAAGTTAGTTAGGGCAGCAGGGTTTAATTAGTGTAGATGCTGCTTGTATAGTATATAGTGATACTAGTAGATGTTAATTAGGTTAGGGCAATAGTGGCACTAGTAGATGTTAATTAGATGTTTTTCAGTTAGGGCACTAGAGTTTTGCTAGGTTAATTAGGTTAGTAGTGCTGCTAGTAGTAGTGGTACAGTAGGTTAATTAGGTGATGTTAAATGAATAACCTAAATGAATGAAATTAGTAGTTAACTGAAATTTTTTTCCTTTCATAATTATAGAGCACTAAAGTTAACTAAATTTTGTTCTATTAGTAGTTAAATGAATTTTATTCTACACTTTGTTTTTGAATTAGCTTGCGAAATTTGGACATGTGGTTGCTCGTGTATATTTGGACACTGTTTCCAGGGAATGATGCTTAGTGGCCTATGTTTTGCCGGAATGTTGATTCATTTCTTTTCCGGCAAATTTCAGGTTCTCGATTTGTCCACTTTTTAGCAAAGGTCATGCTGAAATTTTCCGTGAATTTCGGCATGACTTGTGCTACAAACTAGGACATATCGAGTGCCCGTGATTTGCCGCATGAGGAAGAAGTCAACATTCCTGCAAAACAATAGGCCTTTTTATGTCATTATTCATTTTATTAGGTCTAGAATTAATTGACTAGATTTAATCATAGGAAACATGGCTAGCAACGATGAAGGACAGGGTTCTGGTGATTGCGACGACGCCTACCGGGCGGTAGACGAATTTTTTAGCCTTACCGATGATCAACCGATGTTATTGCTGGGCCCACCGGTGGCATCGGGGACTGAGACCGACACGCAGACCGGTGCTGAGACTGAGACCGGCGCTCAGGCTCAGACCGGCATCGAGACCGGCGCTGAGACTGAGACCGCGGCTGCCTCGGGGAGCGGAGCCGGTGTAGAACCGAAAGCAAAGAGGCAACGGGTTCCTAATAAACTCAGGACTACTAGAGTGGTGGTCACGAAGGTGGACGATGGCAATTTTGAGCCAACGGCGCCCGAGGAAGCGCGTCGATGCTACGGCAATCAAATAGGCTGCATCGTACGGACAACCGCCACCATCAACGATGAGAAACTACAGAAGATAGAAAATATGAGGATCTCCCTCCTAAAGAAGTTTCACCAGATATTCTTGTTCCCGGGCCGGAATGAGAATGATTATAAAGATCCAGATGAGGACCCGACAATGAAGAAGATAAACAAACACGCCATGACCAAGTTTAGCGACGCATTGGCCGCCTGGAAAAATCGAGTGAAAGCAAGGATCATCGACAAGAAGGAACCCTGCTCCGAGATTGTAAAGGATAATCCGACAATCACGGAAGAGCAGTTTCAAATATTCAAGGAGGCTTGTGAGGCCGAAGATGCCAAAAAAAGTCTAAATACATGAAGGGGCTTCAAGAGAGGAACTTTGGGAGCCACCACCTCGGAAGCCATGGTTACGACGGAAAGAGGTCCAAATGGGCCAAGGAGGACGCGGAAGCCGCGAGTCTGGGCATCGCAGACCCCTTGGCGGAGTTCACCATCCAGCAGGAGCGTGACGTCCTCAGGGCCCGACACCGTTGGGACCCAGTGAAAAAGGTTTACGAAACAACACCGGTCATTACGGAGTTCATAAACTGCTGGTAATTTTAGTTTCTGATCAATTCTACTGCACACGTTAGTCATATTTGTAAACGATCATTGTGCCTTTTGCAGAGAGAGCAGCACAGGGTTGCGACCGAAAGCGACTCGCCGTCTGAGGCATTGGCGAGGCCCAAGTGGGACACTCCATTCAGCCGGGCGTTGAACATATTGAAACGACAACCGGTGGATACTCGACCGTCGTATGGACGCGTGCACGGTGTCGGAGACGGCGCCACATGGAAGAAGTACTACCATGAGACCACAGAGGAGAGAAAGGAAAGACGGAGGTTAAATGAAGAAAACATCGACAAGAGGGTTGAGATTGCGGTTGAGAAGAAATCAACTCAGACAGTCGCAACAGCGGTAGCTGCCGCAAAACAGGTGGCTGTAGATATTTCTACTACCTTGGTTCCGGCCGTTTTCAATTGGACTAGGCAAAATCCAGAAAAAAAATGCAGCGGACTTTCCCCTTGCTGACTTCTTGGCGGGGAGCAGCTCGACTAGCGTTGCACCAACACCTGCAGCTGCACCTGCTCCCGCACCGGACGTGCTAGGCGGTGCTTCGTCTTTGGCTGAGCTCGACGCCCTCACGGTATCTGTCACACCGGCCCCCTTCAATATAAATGTATAATCTCCCGTTTTCGTTGCCTTTCGGATGTCTCACATCGCAGACTTCTCTTTGCAGGCCGAGGAAACCCCGTGCACCATATTGTACACCATCGGCGACCAGAAGGTGGACGTGGGGAAGGCGACAATAATGGAGCCAAAGGAACCATTGTTCCACAGCCGTCTGATCCCCCCGAACGTCTTCAAGGTTTCCGTGGCCAGTGTCAAACCGGGCCACGAGAATTTGCCTCCTCCAGTACTACTGGGGGATGACGACGAGACACCGCGGCGGCTTGGTGATTGTTGCAATGCTGGGTGGGTCCTGTTGTGGCCAAAGAGTCTTCTTCGTCTGGAGGCGGCCGGGAGCACACCCACGAGCACGCAGCCTCAGCAAGGTATGAACATCAACACCCCACCTACCCAATTAGTGTCGGGTGTCAGGTTGAGTGATAGCGGACAGGGTAAGGAGGAGGCTCCATTAGTCGCTGATGACGTCGCCATGGATGAGGATGAGGACAACGATGGCGCTGCTGAACAGTATGTCTATACTGGCGCCTCCTCAGGGTTTGAGCGTCATGAGTCGGTGCCTGAATTGCCGTCTCAACATATTATGGACGACCTTCCGGTAGTAAAGAAGTTTAGGAAGAGAGCGAGGAAAGGCAAAAAAGTTGTTTCTATGATCCAGCCGCCTCAGCAGCCTCGGCTTCAGGACCGTATAGATATCCCCGATGCGGATAAATGGCATATCCCCGGTCAACCAATCCTACCTGCAACAACGCTACGGGCCAGATTCGGCGATCTAAAGAGACTTCATGACGATGTGATGCGGGTAGAGAAAGACCTCATCGCCTCGAAAGATCCAGGATACCCACTCTACGTGGTTAACGTTCCACGGCAAATGTCGTACGTCGACAGCTTCCCCGCGGATAAGTTCTTCCTCCGATTCGATTACATATTCGACATGTTTCACATGAAGAAGCTGGATTTTACATTTGTCCGCCTTTATGCCTTGCACATGAACTACATCATCGGGGTTGAGCAGATATCTCATATCTGTGTCGCTGACCCGTACTACATGCACGAGGGCTTCTTGGGAATCTGCGCAAATCACCGTGAATACGCGAGGGATTACATCGTCAGTTTCATGCTCGCCAATAAGGACAAGGGGGCGATTCTCGTGCCTTATCATCCCGTGTAAGTCATCCGCGCTGCTATCCTTCGTCCTTCGATTTCAATCATTCATTTGCACGGTGGAGGCTAATTAATTTGAGGACTTATTTTGCGCAGCGGCGGGCGCGCCGTCCTCATCATCCTCTACCCCCGATTCTCCGACGCTCTTTACTTGGACTCGTTGAAGAACATTCACAAAAAGGATTACACCCACATCAAGGATGTTCTCAACAGTGCTATGTATTACTACCAATCAATGGGTGGAGAGGTCAGGGACAAGAAGATGAGGGCCGGCAGGGTCGCCTTCGGCCATAAGACCGACTTCTGCTGCATCCAGCAACCAAAAGATTCTCTTAATGATGGATTCTATGTCCTACACCACATGTTGGAGTACAGACGGGATCACCAGAACCTTCGCATGGCACCTTCTTCCGGCGATGCCCATATTCTGCAATGGGCAAAGGACATAGGAGATATCGAGGATCATCGACTTCGAGCTGAGTTCTATAACATCCAGCGCGAACTTGCCCAAATCATCATGAAGGAGGTCGTCGGAAAAACAGGGATGTTCTACGGAGAAGGACAAATGTCGCGGGAAGACGTCCGAACATGGATAGCCTCTCATCGTCTCGACCTGAAGCCTTTCACTACGCTCGGGGACTATCTCCCTGACTTGGATGGATGGAACGACATGTTGGAGTGATTGTCGATATATGACAATGTGTCCGTTTAGTCCATACTTTCTGTATGACAAAACTTTGAGTTATGCACGGTGAAACTTTATTTGTGATGTAATTAAATCGTCCTCCTCCTCGACTAGCGAAAATCACTCTAGTTAGGGCATTTTGGGGTACGATGACCTTTGTTATTTATGCTTATGATATGTTGTTTCTATTTTTGCCAAGTCTGCCTCTTTCTGTTGCTCAACTATATATGTTGCATACCATCGAATCATGTGATGATGCAGGTGCATAGATCATAGATGGCGAAGAAGTGCTACGCCAGGAGTATATATACGACAAGTGGCTGGAGTGTCCCGCCTAGGTGTACCGGTTTCCGGTTTCCGAGCGACAGGCAGTAGTTAGTTTAGGTTCACGCTAATGCGAGAGAGGGATACGAACTCATGTTCTCAAAGTGATAGCTCTTCTCGTGTATATCATTGTTTAGATGGATGACGATGTATTTGCAAGTAATCGAGACTTGTATCGCTATTTTTGAGATGATGACGAGAGACCACTTTGTGTTGGATGATGATTATGATGATGACATGATTTGATGAGACTAATTGTATGTATATGCTATGATTACATTTGTATGTGTATGATATGCTAAAGATTATTGTATAAAGCCTATTCAAATACAAAACAAATGTGCAGGAAAAAAACTAATAAATAAACTAGTAGTAGCGAGGGGGGAAATTTAGCAGTAGCGCCTCCTTACCAGTAGCGCGTCCCAGTAAACAGCGCTGCAGATAATATCAGTAGTGCCCTTTCCCAAAGAGCGCTACAGCTATTCATGTATAGAAGTAGCGTGGGACAACAGGCGCTACTGTTATACGTTAGCTCTAGCGCCTTATTAGTAGCACCGGCACCCGCGCTACTGAGAGGCCCAAAAGCCTCGCTGCTGCTAGGCTTTTCCCTAGTAGTGTATGGACTTCAGCAAGGAGTTCCCCTTTGACTTCGCCGTTCAGTCCTATGGCTGCACCAAGTTGAATGTGATGTACACCAACGATACGGACTTGGTGAAGCTCTGCCTCGCCTCAGTCCTATGGCTGCACCAGGTTCTGGAGCATTCACATGTTTCATCGGCAGCGCCGACTGCACCTTCGCTACAGTGGAGAGAAGGAAGAACGCGACGATTCGGCCATCTGGTGCAAGAAGCTTGTCGACATCCAGAAGCAATACAAGATCATCAGCAACGGGCAGGAGAAGGACTCTGTGGTTGACCTCGCTGAGACCATCATCGACCCCTGATACGCCAACATGAAAGAAGACGACCTGAACATGTGGGAGGTACCTCTGAATCTAGCCTACATAACCTACGCGGCCAAGGATGCTACGACATGTACAGGCAGATCTTGGACATGAGGGCGTGTCTGCTTCCCATAACCGACGAGTACACGGACAGCCGCAGCGTCATGATCAAGCGTGCCAGGAAGGTCTAGATGTTGTACTTTATCTGTTTATAAGCACCTTTATCATCTGAGTGTTTCATGCATTAGCCTATGTGTCGTAATTATCTGTTTTGTCTGAAATATTTCTTTTAAGAACCCATTAACCTGATTCTTTTTTTAGTGGCTATTTGCTTATGTATGTAAACTAGTTCACTTGTCCTAAAAAAACTAGTTCACTCGGCTGCCTTGCTTTGAATCTCCTTCCTCCCAACATATTCCCCTCCTCAGGTGGACCCAGCAGGTCTCTGAATTTTCTCCCACTTTCTTTTTCGATGTAAATCGAGTTTTCTCCCAGTACTTTTCCCTAGAACCAACTCAACTGTCCCATGTCTAGCCTAAAAAATAATAATACCCCACGTACTATTAACTCATCAAATTAAAATGATATTTTATTTCATAAGTTGAAAGTTCTTACAAAATATTAATAATAATTGTTTATATATAACTTGGCAAGTTAACTCCTAGTGATTGCATACATAAGCTTGCAAAGATTTTACTGACGTGCAATCATGTGTTTATGTTTTTATAACATTTCTCCGTCTAGCCCAACATGATATTTTCACCCATCCCAGCAAGTTCGCGGATTTCGAGAAAAATGCAAATGGGATTTAAATGGGCTGCATAGATGCTACATGATTGTTTCACCCAGCCCACCAAATGGACTAAAAAACGTTCCCCCCGCTGACAGGTCGGACCCACCAACTATATCTTCGCACGCAAGGAAGTGCCTCCTTATTACGCACCAAAAAATGAATACCCCCTGCTAGCTGGGACCCACCATAGTGGGTGGCTGACTTGTGGGCCTACTAAGTTGACGAGGACGGAGGGCTTTGTCAACTTAGTCAATATGAATGATTCTAGCTCCAGTGACCCTACGATGTCCATCCAATGGCCATAGTGCTTCTTCAACCTCTGGTCTTCTTGCTCCAGCCGCCCAAAGCTGCGCCGGTCGTGCCGCGTGCTCCTGCCTCTCGTGGCCGGCTGTGATGCCGTGGAGGCCTCACTGCCCCCTACTACTCCCACCGCTGGCCCATGCTATCCCTCTACTCACCCACACCCCCTGTTATTCTGCGGCGACGGTAGCCTCACGCCGCAGCCGAACCAGTGAACCCTCGTACTCCTCTTCGCGTGGGCATCCACTGCCGCGTCTTCCCTGGCTCCGCGTCGTCCCCTTCCTAGGCCTCGCCGTCGTCCACCGCCTTGGTGCTCTCGGCGCGGCGTGGTCAATGTGGTTAACGACCGACTTCCATCGGAAGAGTACCGTACGTGGAGAGGCTGACAGCTGGGTCCATGGCCACAACCCAGTTTTTTTGTGATTTGCCAAGTAAGTCGTTTTGTTAGACCAGTTGGGCTGCAAATCTTTCAAGACGAGGAGATCTTCATTCGGCTGGCCGAGAAAATGGCCCATCAGTAATGAGAAATGGGTTGTACATTTTTAAAACACATCAAACCGGCAATTAGTTTAAAATATCTTTTTTTATTTCGAGATTTTAAATTACATTAATTTTTATGCGTGGAGAATTTGTTGGATTTTATATTGATATACATTTATTTTTAAAATCAGTTTGAATGTGAGTCGAAATTTCGGGATTAAAACCAGTTCGGACCGCACCGAAATATGCAAAATTTCGTTAATTTTTTAACCGTGGCCACAATATGGGCTGTAATGCTAACAAAAAGAATATGGCTCCAAAAAAACCTTAAGAATTAGCAAATGCGCTGTAAATTATTAGAAATAATGGCAGATGGGTTGTATGTTGTTTTCCACAGATTTGAGGCTTTCCTAAAAAAAGGTTGACGCACAAGCAGTGACTGTTAGATGTCCATCGAACGGTCGTCGTGCTTCTTCAATCTCTACTCTTCCTGCTCCAGCCGCTCAAACAAGCGCCGGCGAGACTACCTGCTCCCTCCTCCTCGTGGCCGGCTATGCTGCCGCGCAGGCCTCACCGCCCCACCGTACTCCCATCGCTGGCCTAGCCATCCCCCTACTCACCCACACCTGCTGTTATTCTCCGGTGACGGCAGACAAACAAACCCTCGTACAGTCGTACTCCCCTCCGCGTGGGAAACAACTGCCGAGTCTTCCCTGCCTTCGTGTCGTTCCCTTCCTAGGCCTCGCCGTCGTCCACCGCCCTAGTGCTCTCGGCGCGGCCTGGTCAACATGGTCAACGACCGACATGCATCTGAAGTGTACTGTACGTGGAGAAGCTGACAGCTGGGTCCACGGTCGCACGCAAGGAAATGCCTCCTTATTACGCGCAAAATAATGATTCCTCCACCTGACATCAAGGACCCATCGAAAGGGCCTCTGTATTTCGCGAAAAAAACGTTACCGCCGCTGACAGCTCGGACCCACCAGCTATATCTTCGCACGCAAGGAAGTGCCTCCTTATTACGCTCAAAAAAATGAATACCCCCTGCTAGCTGGGACCCACCTTGGTGGGAGACTGACTTGTGGGCCTACTAAGTTGACGGGGACGGAGGGCTTTGCCAACTTAGTCAATATGCACGATTCTAGCTCCAGTGATCATACGATGTCCATCCAACGGCCGTAGTGCTTCTTCAACCTCTGGTCTTCTTGCTCCAGCCGCCCAAAGCAGCGTCGGTCATGCCTCGTGCTCCTGCCTCCCGTGGCCGGCTGCGATGCAGCGGAGGCCTCACTGCCCCCTACTACTCCCACCGCTGGCCAGGCTATCCCTCTACTCACCCACACCCCCTGTTATTCTGCGGCGACGGCGGCCTCACACCGTAGCGAACCAGTGAACCCTCGTACTCCTCTACGCGTGGGCATCCACTGCCGCGTCTTCCCCAGCTCCGCATCGTCCCCTTCCTAGGCCTCGCCGTCGTCCACCGCCCTGGTGCTCTCGGCGCGGCGTGATCAACATGGTCAAGGAACGGCTTCCATCGGACGTGGACTGTAAGTGGAGAGGCTGACAGTTGGGTCCACGGCCGCAGCAAGGAAGTGCCTCCTTATTACGTGCAAAATAATTATTCCTCCACCTGACAGCGGGGACCCACCGGACGGGCCACCGTATTTTGCCCCCCTGACTGCTGGGACCCACCAGCTACATCTTCGCACGCAAGGAAGTGCCTGACAGTCGGGACCCACCTGGTCGAAGCATACGTAGCGTTGTCATTCTGGTCGCGAACGTGTACATACATATATACTGGTCAAAGTAGAGGCGCGCACGTGTCGTAGTAGAGGCACGCACGTAGCATGTACACGTACGTACAGCGGCCAGGGTGCAAGAAAGAAAATACGACCACGTATGTGTACATACGGGCGGGGTCTCGAACGCCTACTCGCGCATACGTACGGCGAGGGCTCGTTGACATGGCTGGGTCGGGACGGAGAAACAGCGTCGTCGTCGTGTTCATGGGGTGGCAATGGAATGCGTCGTGTTCATCGGGAGGCAACGGAACGCGTGGGAGCCAACCGGCTAGGTCGGAACGGAATGCGTGGTCGTGTTCATCGGGAGGGCTTGGACGGAAGAGGTGATGGTAACGAGGCCTGGCGTACCACACAATGGAGGAAACGGACCTCCTATGGTCGAAACGGGGGTCCTGTTGATCGGGAGGGGTGTGGCGTACCGCAAAACAGAGGAAACGGACCTCCTATGGTCGAAACGGGGGTCCTGTTGATCGGGAGGGGTGTGGCGTACCGCAAAACGGAGGAAACGGACTTGTGTTGGAGCGCTACGGTCGAAACGGGGGTCCTGTTCATCGGGAGGGGTGTGGCGTACCGCAAAACGGGACTTCACGGGATACTGTTCATCTCCACCGTCGACCCCCTCCAGCCTCCACGAGCTACTGTTCATCCACCGTCGACCTCCTCCAGCCTCCACCTGCGACTGTTCATCCACGGGCTCCTGTTCATCCAGCCTTCACCGCGTGCTACTCCACCAGCTACTGTTCAACCAGCCCTCTCCACGGGCTCCTGTTCAACCACCCCTCCATGGGCTACTGTTCATCTTGCCCTCCATGGGGTGGTCCTGTTCATCCAGCCCTGCACGGGGTCCTGTTCATCCAGCCCCAACCGGCTCGATCGATCGGGGTCCTGTTCATCCAGAGGCAACACCACGGGGTCCTGTTCATCCACCCCCACCGGGAACTGTTCATCCAACACCCCCCCCCCCCCCCCCCGCAACGCTCATTGTTCATCCAGAGGCAGCATCGATCGGCTTGAGTTAGCAGCAGTAGAGAAGGAATCGCTCGATCGGGTTCAGTTAACAGCCATCGATCGATCGCTCGGGTTCAGTAACGCGTAGCCTGCAGTGCAATCGCTCGGGTTCAGTTAGAGCCCAACGCCTCGCTCGGGTTCAGTTAGAGCCAACGCCTCGCACGTGTACGAGAGAAACGCGCATCTCTCGGTCCCCGACCTCCCACCGTAACCGGGAACTCCCCGAAATTTTTCTCGCCCTCGCTTCTACCACGGTTTTTTCCGTCATGGACGGCCCAAACAATGTCATGCAGCTGCGTCTCCGGCCCGCCCAGGACGAAAAACCCATTTTCTGTCATGATTTCTTGTCATAGAAGTAGGAGCCCACCACATCTATGATGATACCAGGTTTTGTCACAATTATCGTCATAGAAGTGTCATATGTATGACAGAAAAGAAATTCGTTCGGCCCAAAATGTCACGGATGTGTCTTTTTTTGTAGTGCTAGAAATAAATGCAATGCGCCTTAAACCTTGTCTATTGTGGAAACGCACGCAAATTTAACGGTGCCTTCTAAACCGTGACGGAGGGAGTAACGGTGTGTGCATCAATCGATTGCAAATTCAGACATCATTTGTGGGGGACAACCATGATGAAATCGACTTGAGTTCCTGGGGAGCAAGATGCGGCACACCGTCGTGTTTGTCTGCACCCGAAGTGCCCTTCGAGCGAACACACGTGAATGAGAGATTGCTCGAGGAAGAAGGAAGACACGGGTATTTTTCACTGCACAAACTTCAGAACTTTGTTGTTCTATTTCTCTTCTATGTATTCAGACTTACAGAACGGAAACAGGGCTTCAAGCACCAAGCTTTTGGCGTGAGAGTCGCTCAGGCAGTTAGACCCGCGAGCTAAACTAGCTAACAGAAAGAAAGCGTTCAAGCCTAACCTGACGAAAAACCAAAGTTCTACTGAGATAACTGAAAACGTGACAGAGGCCTGAGATTTATTCAATAGTGTTTGCCAACATCGCCGGCAAGAAGGAGGTGGAGTTCGTGCCCAGCGTGTGTTCATGCACAGGCTGCACCGCTTCATTGCGTTAGCAAGGCCGGGGACGTGTCGACTGCGACAAATTTGACGGAGGCAGACGGCGACCGTGGTCGTGGAAGAGAGGATGTGTGCGTTGTGTAGGCGGCGTCCGGCCTAATTCCTGAGCTGTAGGTGGGCTAGCTTGAAAAGTTCAGAGAAGATCCAAGGTACATGTGGCCGTGTGTTGCCAACATACAATCTTGTAGCTTAATTTATGCTTATTATGCATGGCAAAATTTTCTCCAAGAAGATGCAAAATAACTTTAGATCGCCTGTGTGCTAACATACATGCTCCAAATCTGTTTATAATAAGTTTGTATTACCAATTTCCCGTGGCTTCCTTTCGTTCACTTTGAGTACAAAATGCAGCGTTCGTGCCTCAGTCATCCATACCTCAAATCTAATTGTGCTTACTAACTTCACATATATCTGGTGCATGTATATATCTGCAGATAAGGGCTATAAATCACATTGTTTAGGCAATCTCAAATTGCAGAGGTTTTTTCGTTGATAGTCCCTCGATAACTTGGACTACTCTTATATCTCTTTCCTATTGTGATTTTGTTTTGCAGGTTGTAGTGAATATTGGTGCATTGATATTAATGTTTAAAATTGATAGTACTAATTTGAGAAGATGGGTGCATAACAATATGATTTGGTTAAACAAGATATATTGGTCTATCAATCAATACAATAATGGCTAAAATTATCTTTGTGGTATGAGACTAAAATAGTACTCCCTCCGTTCTGAATTACTTGTCGCAGATATGGATGTATCTAGATGTATTTTAGTTCTAGATACATCCATTTCTGCGACGAGTAATTTGGAACGAAGGGAGTACTTCCTCTTCAAAGTAATATAAGATCTTTTAGATCACTATTTTAGTGATCTAAAAGATCTTATATTAGTTTACGGAGGGATCAGTATTTTGTTCTACAGATTGAGCCAAACTTAGTGCCATATTACCAAGTTGTGCAACGAATCTCCTGTCTCCCAGTAGCAATTCAATCAAAATTAACTATAACTTATCCTTTCTATGTAATTAATAGTTTCCCATTGTATGAGCAAAACATAATGACACCGCCGGTATGTCGGCATGTCGTTCATTTTGTATGACAAATAGAGCTGATGTACCTACTTTCAACATTTCATTATCTTTGGATATATCGAACAGAGGTGAAGCTCAGGAGGTGACGAGATCCAGCGCGTAATGTGGAAATAGTGCTATTCACCAGTACGCGTCGGTCCTAAACAAACGGTTTTTAACCCCTTTCTGCGACGGCATTCGGAACCGTCACCAAGTGAGTGTGGGCGATAGGGGGGTCCTTCCCACATGACCCAGAAACCGTCGGGGATATGCCGTCCTGGCACACACGGTCGGCAAAATGAGGTCGTGTGCGACCGGCGAGCACTCAAATACAGAAATACGCACAGTAGTGCTAAAAAATACAATTATACAGGCGAAATCATTTCCGGTCGTAAGTACATCTGACACAGTCAGTCACCGCTAAACGTTTCCGTTCGTATATACATCCCACACAGTCACTTTAAGGAAAACGTTTGCGCTAGGTGGCGTAACGCAAACAGTTTTCAAGAGAATGTCATGTGTGATTGTTCATTGATCCAACATGGTTTGTTCCTAGAAACTATGTGTGTTGCCTGAGGTCATGTCCCATGGTGTTTTCTCATTAACCGTTTGCAATAGAAAAAACCCAATTAGCAAGCTAATTGGCCAATTAGCGGGCTAATTGCCCTATTATTAATAATCCATTTACTAATCTAATTGACATTCATATTAAGCACATAATATATTCCATTTCCATATTAAGGAAGCAGGATTTCATAATTGAAATACATTGTAGTACAACATGATATAGCTTCAGTACTCAGCCACCCCATTACACAACTGCACCAGCAGCAAGTTTCACAAACAACATCTAGAACCTTTCGAAATTAGCATCATAGGCAGTACATAGAGAGATGCATCTCATCTGGAAAACTGCTGAAGAGAAAGGCAAATATTGAGCCTTCATTCATGTTGAAGGTCTTTGCAACTTTAGGCCAGTGCCTATGGATGATTGACCGTCCATCCTTTCACCTCTTCAGGAACACTTCAATATTGAACCGTGGGTGATGTATGAAAACTGTTCTCGCCTCCTGACCACAAAGGTGGTTTGAGAGGTAATCATTAGTGAAGCCTAAAAACAAGGATGTGCATAAATATCTTCTCTATATTGGAAATGGGGCAAAGGAATACATAAAGGCAAAGTATAATAGTTAGTACCATCTTGTAAACCTCAGTGCTTCCCATTGTTTCCCTTCAACACATATAAGGTCAGTCATTAGGTTAAGTAAGGGTTCGCATGCTATCAGTAAATTATGTTGATGAAAAATAAGCACATTGCAGATTCATCAGATTAATTCAAGCGACATGGAAAACCCATTTATCCAAACCAAGCACGATTAAGAACTAGGAAATATAGCACTTGTATATGTTTCTGATGTTTTAAGTGCAGCCAAATTTGATTTATTCCTCACATGGTATACAATAAGAGAATGCAGCCACAACAATTGAACATTGCATTGCAGAATTGAACCAATCAGTTAACTAAACACCACAACAAATGAACCAAACGTTAACTCAGCACCACATTGCACAATATAACATACTCCTAATAGAAGATCAGATAGTTAACAAAACCAAGCATGCTTAACAACTTGAAAATATAGCAATTGTATTTGTTTCTCATGTATTTAGTACAGCCAAATTCGATTTATTCCTCACATGGTATACAATAACAGAATGCAGCCACAACAATTGAGCATCGCATTGCAGAATTGAACCAAGCAGTTAACTAAACACCACAACATGTGAACCAAGCCACAACAGATGAACCAAGCAGTTAACTAAACACCAATTGAACAATATAACATACTCCTAATAGAAGATCAGACAGTTAACCAAACCAAGCATGCTTAACAACTTGGAAATATTGCACCCTGAAAAATCGAACATCACAATTGCAGAATTGAACCAAGCAGTTAATTGAACACCACATTGCACGACATATAGAACATATACACTATAGCAGAAGATTGCATGGTAAAAGTAGATAGCACAATCACTACAATTTGTTAAGGAAAGGTAGTAGCTAGCAAACTGAACATGGGTCCTTATAGTGAGCTAATAAGACAAGCTACTCCTCATTGTCGGAGATATCGATGACGATTGGCTCCTTGGACATGGAAGAGGGCAAGGCCTCCGCATCGTGGGTGCCCTCGTTGTAGTGGTGAGTTGCCTGAGCCGCTCCAGGCACCAACCTGCTGGCTCCCGAGATGAGGTAAGCACGTGCACGCTGAGAAAACACCTCGTAGTCTTCGTCGAAGGCACCGACGGTGGCCTCGAGAAAACGCCACGAACTGTCGTTTAAAGCAGCCAACCACGTCGCGGCGTCGGCGCGTGAGGTGTCAACGGTGGCCTCGACGGTGAGGTGCTCCTCCAAGATCTGGGGGTCGGCACGAATGGCAGCCATCGCGACCTCATCCGTGCATGCGGCCACGATTTGCTTCTCCGCTGCCAAATGCTCCTTGAGGTCCTGGCTATACTACGTGCACCATGGCTTAGGCCGGCGCTTATTTGGTGGAGGGGTCGGTGATTTGGGTGGAAGGTGTCGCGCTCGCGCCGGCGGTCGGGGCATGTGGGATGTGGAAGGAGGAGGAGGCCAGTGCCTGTGGATGATTGACCGTCCATCCTTTGACCTCTTCAGGAACACTTCAATATTGAACCGTGGGTGATGTATGAAAACTTTTCTCCCCTCCTGGCCACAGAGGTGGTTTGAGAGGTAATCATCAGTGAAGCCTAAAAACAAGGATGTGCATAAATATCTTCTCTATATTGGAAATGGGGCAAAGGAATACATAAAGGCAAAGTATAATAGTTAGTACCATCTTGTAAACCTCAGTGCTTCCCATTGTTTCCCTTCAACACATATAAGGTAGTTAATCATCAGGTTAAGTAAGGGTTCGCATGCTATCAGTATATTATGTTGATGAAAAATAAGCACATTGCAGATTCATCAGATTAATTCAAGCGACATGGAAAACCCATTTATCCAAACCAAGCATGATTAAGAACTAGGAAATATATCACTTGTATATGTTTCTCATGTTTTAAGTGCAGCCAAATTTGATTTATTCCTCACATGGTATACAATAAGAGAATGCAGCCACAACAATTGAATCGCATTGCAGAATTGAACCAAGCAGTTAACTAAACACCACAACAAATGAACCAAACGTTAACTGAGCACCACATTGCACAATATAACATACTCCTAATAGAAGATCAGACAGTTAACCAAACCAAGCATGCTTAACAACTTGGAAATATAGCAATTGTATTTGTTTCTTATGTATTTAGTATAGACAAATTAGATTTATTCCTCACATGGTATACAATAACAGAATGCAGCCACAACAATTGAGCATCGCATTGCAGAATTGAACCAAGCAGTTAACTAAACACCACAACAAGTGAACCAAGCCACAACAAATGAACCAAGCAGTTAACTAAACACCAATTGAACAATATAACATACTCCTAATAGAAGATCAGACAGTTAACCAGACCAAGCATGCTTAACAACTTGGAAATATTGCACCCTGGAGAATTGAACATCATATTTGCAGAATTGAACCAAGCAGTTAATTAAACACCACATTGCACGACATATAGAACATATACACTATAGCAGAAGATTGCATGATAAAAGTAGATAGCACAATCACTACAATTTGTTAAGAAAGGCAGTAGCTAGCTAGCAAACTGAACATGAGTCCTTATAGTGAGCTAATAAGACAAGCTACTCCTCATTGTCAGAGATATCAATGACGATTGGCTCCTTGGACATGGAAGCGGGCGAGGCCTCCGCATCATGGGTGCCCTCGTTGTAGTGGTGAGTTGCCTGAGTTGCTCCAGGCACCAACCTTCTAGCTCTCGAGATGAGGTAAGCACGTGAACGCTGAGAAAACACCTCGTAGTCTTCATCGAAGGCACCGACGGTGGCCTCAAGAAAACGCCACGAACTGTCATTTAAAGCAGCCAACCGCGTCGCGGCGTCAACGTGCGAGGCGTCAATGGTGGCCTCGACGGTGAGGTTCTCCTCCAAGATATGGGGGTCAGCACGAATGGCAGCCATCGCGACCTCATCCGCGCGTGCGGCCGTGATTTGCTTCTCCGCTGCCAAATGCTCCTTGAGGTCCTGGCTATACTGCGTGCACCATGGCTTAGGCCGATGCTTATTTGGTGGAGGGGTCAGTGATTTGGGTGGAAGGTGTCGCGCTCGTGCCGGCGGTCGGGACATGTGGGATGTGGAAGGAGGAGGAGGATGGGGGTCGGGTGTGGATTACCTGCCTGGATAGGCAAGGCCGAGCAGCGTGAAGGAGGGTCGACGGCGAGGAGGCGGTGGCGCTGCAAGCAAGGAGTGAAGGTTTCAACTTGGAAAGGAAGGCGGAAACAAGGATAATATGGCTTTTGGTAAGGGGGAGGGGGCGGGGAGGTAGATATTTTCGCGGAAGCCGAAAATTTGGAATCGCTTCAGCCAAAAAAATGACGCGCAAAGTGTCATCAGACACGGTCCCTTATTCAGAGCGGGTCGTGGACTGTAGCCGTCGCACCTTCTCGCGTAAGCCGTATGCGTACTATACTCCGACGGTGCTCCAAGATATTTTGTGCTGCCTCTCACACGGTTGGTTATAATGAACTGTGTGGGATCTACTTGATTTTTCATCTTGATTTGAATTACATCATGGGGTCACAGCGGCCATGGACGGTGTTTGAATTGCTAGACCTTTTATCTGTAGTGATCATAAAAGAATTGGAATTATTCAGGGTTCGTTTGGACATTTTTATGCATTAAGTGAGTTTTCAATGCATGTATGTGCATAATTCAAATTTGAACTAAATGCACATGCTCCAGTGCATATAAATTGGTTGAAAAATCAAATCTTCGTCCTTGGGTGCATGCTTAGGTCCCATGCAAGAAATGAGAATGAATGTCAAACACCCTGCTGATGTCTACTACACAACCTTATTCTTGTAGACTTTGTTGGGCCTCGAAGTGCAGAGGTTTGTAGGGCAGTAGAAAATTTCCCTCAAGTGGATGACCTAAGGTTTATCAATCCGTGGGAGGCGTAGGATGAAGATGGTCTCTCTCAAGCAACCCTGCAACCAAATAACAAAGAGTATCTTGTGTCCCCAACACACCCAACACAATGGTAAATTGTATAGGTGCACTAGTTCGGCGAAGAGATGGTGATACAAGTGCAATATGGATGATAGATATGGGTTTTTGTAATCTGAAAATATAAAAACAGCAAGGTAGCAAGCGGTAAAAGTGAGCGTAACTGTATTGCAATGATAGGAAACAAGGCTTAGGGTTCATACTTTCACTAGTGCAAGTTCTCTCAACAATAATAACATAATTGGATCATATAACTATCCCTCAACATGCAACAAAGAGTCACTCCAAAGTCACTAATAGCGGAGAACAAATGAAGAGATTATGGTAGGGTACAAAACCACCTCAAAGTTATTCTTTCCAATCAATCCGTTGGGCTAGTCCTATAAGTGTCACAAACAGCCCTAGGGTTCGTACTAGAATAACACCTTAAGACACAAATCAACCAAAACCCTAATGTCACCTAGATACTCCAATGTCACCTCAAGTATCCGTGGGTATGATTATACGATATGCATCACACAATCTCAGATTCATCTATTCAAACCAACACATAGAACCTCAAAGAGTGCCCCAAAGTTTCTACCGGAGAATCACTACGAAAACGTGTGCCAACCCGTATGCATAGGTTCATGGGCGGAACCCGCAAGTTGATCACCAAAACATACATCAAGTGAATCACGTGATATCCCATTGTCACCACAGATACGCACGGCAAGACATACATCAAGTGTTCTCAAATCTTTAAAGACCCAATCCGATAAGATTACTTCAAGGGGAAAACTCAATCCATTACAAGAAAGAAGAGGGGGAGAAGAAACATAAGATCCAACTATAATAGCAAAGCTCGCGATACATCAAGATCATGCCAAATCAAGAACACGAGAGAGAGATAGAGAGAGAGAGAGAGAGATCAAACACATAGCTACTGGTACATACCCTCAGCCCCGAGGGTGAACTACTCCCTCCTCGTCATGGAGAGCGCCGGGATGATGAAGATGGCCACCGGTGAGGGTTCCCCCCTCCGGCATGGTGCCGGAATAGGGTCCCGAGAGGTTTTTGGTGGCTACAGAGGCTTGCGGCGGCGGAACTCCAGATCTAATCTCTGTTCTGGAAGTTTTAGGGTACGTGAGTATATATGGGTGCAGGAAGTACGTCGGTGGAGCTTTGGGGGCCCCACGAGGCAGGGGGCGCGCCTCCCACCCTCGTGAGCACCTCCCTTATCTCCTGACGTGGGGTCCAAGTCCATCCGGTAGCTTTCCTTCCAAAAATAACTTCTCAGTTGATTTTGTTCCGTTTCGACTCCGTTTGATATTCCTTTTCTTCGAAACACTGAAATAGGCAAAAAAACAGCAAATCTGGGCTGGGCCTTCGGTTAATAGGTTAGTCCCAAAAATAATATAAAAGTGGATAATAAAGTCCAATATTGCCCAAAATAGTAGATAATATAGCATGGAGCAATCAAAAATTATAGATACGTTGGAGACGTATCAAGCATCCCCAAGCTTAATTCCTGCTCGTCCTCGAGTAGGTAAATGATAAAAAAGATAATTTTTGATGTGGAATGCTAGTTGGCATAATTTCATTGTAATTCTTCTTAATTGTGATACGAATATTTAGATCCGAAAGATTCAAGACAAAAGTTCGTATTGACATAAAAGTAATAATACTTCAAGCATACTAACTAAGCAATTATGTCTTCTCAAAATAACATGGCCAAAGAAAGTTCATCCTTACAAAATCATATAGTTTAGTCATGCTCCATTTTCGTCACACAAGAATGCTCTCATCATGCACAACCCCGATAACAAGCCAAGCAATTATTTCATATTTTAGTAATCTCAAACTTATAAACCTTCACGCAATACATGAGCGTGAGCCATGGATATAGCACTATGGGTGGAATAGAATATGATGATAGGGGTATTATGGAGAAGACAAAAAGGAGAAAGTCTCACATCAACGAGGCTAATCCATGGGCTATGGAGATGCCCATCGATTGATGTTAATGTGAGGAGTAGGGATTGCCATGCAACAGATGCACTAGAGCTATAAATGTATGAAAGCTCAACAGAAAAAACTAAGTGGGTCTGCATCCAACTTGCTTGCTCACAAAGACCTAGGGAACTTGAGGAGGCCCATCGTTGGAATATACAAGCCAAGTTCTATAATGAAAAGTTCCCACTAGTATATGAAAGTGACAACATAGGAGACTCTCTATCATGAAGATCATGGTGCTACTTTGAAGCACAAGTGTGGTAAAAGGATAGTAGCATTACCCTTTTTATTTTTTTTTATTTTTTTTTATTTTTTTGGGCCTTCTTTTTTTTCTTTGGCCTTTCTCTTTTTTTTGGACAATGCTCTATTGAATGATGATCATCACACTTCTATTTATTTACAACTCAATGATTACAACTCGATACTAGAACAAAGTATGACTCTATATGAATGCCTCCGGCGGTGTACCGGGATATGCAATGAACCAAGAGTGACATGTATGAAAGAATTATGAACGGTGGCTTTTCCACAAATACTATGTCAACTAAATGATCATACTAGCAATATGACAATGATGAATGTGTCATGAAGAACGGTATGGTGGAAAGTTGCATGGCAATATATCTCGGAATGGCTATGGAAATGCCATAATAGGTAGGTATGGTGGCTGTTTTGAGGAAGATATAGGAGGTTTATGTGTGAAAGAGCGTATCATATCACGGGGTTTGGATGCACCGGCGAAGTTTGCACCAACTCTTAATGTGAGAAAGGGCAATGCACGGTATCGAAGAGGCTAGCAATGATGGAAGGGTGAGAGTGCATATAATCCATGGACTCAACATTAGTCATAAAGAACTCATATACTTATTGCAAAAATCTACAAGCCATCAAAAACCAAAGCACTACGCGCATGCTCCTGGGGGGATAGATTGGTAGGAAAAGACCATCGCTCGTCCCCGACCGCCACTCATAAGGAAGACAATCAAAGAACACCTCATGTTTCAAATTTGTTACATAACGTTTACCATACGTGCATGCTACGGGACTTGCAAACTTCAACTCAAGCATTTCTCAAATTCACAGCTACTCAACTAGCACGACTTTGATATTATCACCTCCATATCTCAAAACAATTATAATTCATTAAACTTTTCTTAGTATTCAACGCACTCATAAGAATTCTTACAAATCTTTTATGCTTAGCATATTAGGATTTTTTTAAGCAAATTACCATGCTATTTAAGACTCTCAAAGTAATCTAAGTGAAGCATGAGAGTTCATCTATTTCTATAAAACAAATCCACCGTCGTGCTCTAAAAGATATAAGTGAAGCACTACAGCAAACAACAAACTACTCCGAAAGATATAAGTGAAGATCAGTGAGTAGTCGAATAATTATGCAACTATGTGAAGATTCTCTAACATTTAAGAATTTCAGATCTTGATACTTTATTCAAACATCAAGCAAAGCTATATAAAATAAAACGACGCTCCAAGCAAAACACATATCATGTGGTGAATAAAAATATAGTTCCAAGTAAAGTTACCGATGAACGAAGACGAAAGAGGGGATGCCTTCCGGGGCATCCCCAAGCTTAGGCTCTTTCCACTCCTTATTCCATAGTCCATCGAATCTTTGCCCAAAACTTGAAAACTTCACAACACAAAACTTAACAGAAAACTCGTGAGCTCCGTTAGCGAAAGAAAACAAAACACCACTTCAAGGTACTGTAATGAACTCATTATTTATTTATATTGGTGTTAAAACTACTGTATTCTAACTTCTCTATGGTTTATAAACTATTTTACCAGCCATAGATTCATCAAAATAAGCAAACAACACACGAAAAACAGAATCTGTCAAAAACAGAACAGTCTGTAGTAATCTGTATCAAACTTATACTTATGGAACTCCAAAAATTCTAAAATAAATTGGTGGACCTGAGTAATTTGACTAGTAATCATCTTCAAAAAAGAATCAACTAAATATCACTCCCCAGTAAAAAGTTTTAGCTAATTTCGTGAGCACTAAAGTTTCTGTTTTTTACAGCATGATCATAAAGACTTCACCCAAGTCTTCCCAAAGGTTCTACTTGGCACAAACACTAATTAAAACATAAAACCACATCTAAACAGAAGCTATATGGATTATTTATTCCTAAACAGAACCAACAAGCAAGAAACTAAAATAAAATTGGGTTGCCTCCCAACAAGCGCTAACGTTTAACGCCCCTAGCTAGGCATGATGATTTCAATGATGCTCACATAAAAGATAAGAATTGAAACATAAAAGAGCATCATGAAGAATATTACTAGCACATTTAAGTCTAACCCACTTCCTATGCATAGGGATTTTGTGAGCAAACAACTTATGGGAACAAGAATCAACTTGCATAGGAAGGTAAAACAAGCATAACTTCAAGATTTTAAGCACATAGAGAGGAAACTTGATATTATTGCAATATGTAGAAGCATATGATCCTCTCTCATAATAATTTTCAATAGCATAATGAATGAGTTCAATAATATAACCAGCACCTAAAGCATTCTTTTCATGATCTACAAGCATAGAAAATTTACTACTCTCTACATAAGCAAATTTCTTCTCATGAATAGTTGTGGGAGCAAACTCAACAAAATAACTATCATGTGATTGAAAATTAAGATCAAGATGACAAGTTTCATGGTTATCATTATTATTTATAGCATACGTGTCATCACAATAATCATCATAGATAGGAAGCATGCTTTCATCATAGTAAATTTGCTCATCAAAACTTGGGGGACAAAAAATATCATCTTCATCAAACATAGCATCCCCAAGCTTGTGGCTTTGTATATCATTAGCATCATGGGTATTCAAAGAATTCATACATAATAACAACATTGCAATCATGCTCATCATTCACATATTTTAGGCCAAGCATTCTATGTAATTCTTTTTCTAGTACTTGAGCACAATTTTCCTTCCCATCATTTTCACGAAAGACATTAAAAAGATGAAGCATATGAGGCAAACTCAATTCCATTTTTTTGTAATTTTCTTTTATAAACTAGACTTGTGCTAAAACAAGAAACAAAAAGATTCAGTTGCAAGATCTAAAGATATACCTTCACTTACCTAGCCTCCCCGGCAACGGCGCCAGAAAATAGCTTGATGTCTACTACACAACGTTCTTCTTGTAGACTTTCTTGGGCCTCCAAGTGCAGAGGTTTGTAGGACATTAGCAAATTTCCCTCAAGTGGATGACCTAAGGTTTATCAATCCGTGGGAGGCGTAGGATGAAGATGGTCTCTTTCAAGCAACCCTGCAACCAAATAACAAAGAGTCTCTTGTGTCCCCAACACACCCAATACAATGGTAAATTGTATAGGTGCACTAGTTCGGCGAAGAGATGGTGATACAAGTGCAATATGGATGATAGATATGGGTTTTTGTAATCTGAAAATATAAAAACAGCAAGGTAGCAAGCGGTAAAAGTGAGCGTAACTGTATTGCAATGATAGGAAACAAGGCTTAGGGTTCATACTTTCACTAGTGCAAGTTCTCTCAACAATAATAACATAATTGGATCATATAACTATCCCTCAACATGCAACAAAGAGTCACTCCAAAGTCACTAATAGCGGAGAACAAATGAAGAGATTATGGTAGGGTACAAAACCACCTCAAAGTTATTCTTTCCAATCAATCCGTTGGGCTAGTCCTATAAGTGTCACAAACAGCCCTAGGGTTCGTACTAGAATAACACCTTAAGACACAAATCAACCAAAACCCTAATGTCACCTAGATACTCCAATGTCACCTCAAGTATCCGTGGGTATGATTATACGATATGCATCACACAATCTCAGATTCATCTATTCAAACCAACACATAGAACCTCAAAGAGTGCCCCAAAGTTTCTACTGGAGAATCACGACGAAAACGTGTGCCAACCCCTATGCATAGGTTCATGGGCGGAACCCGCAAGTTGATCACCAAAACATACATCAAGTGAATCACGTGATATCCCATTGTCACCACAGATACGCACGGCAAGACATACATCAAGTGTTCTCAAATCTTTAAAGACTCAACCCGATAAGATTACTTCAAGGGGAAAACTCAATCCATTACAAGAGAGAAGAGGGGGAGAAGAAACATAAGATCCAACTATAATAGCAAAGCTCGCGATACATCAAGATCGTGCCAAATCAAGAACACGAGAGAGAGAGAGAGAGAGAGAGAGAGAGAGAGAGAGAGAGAGAGAGAGAGATCAAACACATAGCTACTGGTACATACCCTCAGCCCCGAGGGTGAACTACTCCCTCCTCGTCATGGAGAGCGTCGGGATGATGAAGATGGCCACCGGTGAGGGTTCCCCCCCCCCCTCCGGTAGGGTGCCGGAATAGGGTCCCGAGAGGTTTTTGGTGGCTACAGAGGCTTGCGGCAGCGGAACTCCCGATCTAATCTCTGCTCTGGAAGTTTTAGGGTACGTGAGTATATATGGGTGCGGGAAGTACGTCGGTGGAGCTTCAGGGGCCCCACGAGGCAGGGGGGCACGCCCCCCACCCTCGTGAGCACCTCCCTTATCTCCTGACGTGGGGTCCAAGTCCATCCGATAGCTTTCCTTCCAGAAATAACTTCTCCAGTTGATTTCGTTCCGTTTTGACTCCGTTTGATATTCCTTTTTCTTCGAAACACTGAAATAGGCAAAAAAAAACAGCAAATCTGGGCTAGGCCTCCGGTTAATAGGTTAGTCCCAAAAATAATATAAAAGTGGATAATAAAGCCCAATATTGCCCAAAACAGTAAATAATATAGCATGGAGTAATCAAAAATTATAGATACGTTGGAGACGTATCACCTGCCACCATCACTCGGCCACAAACATTGAGATACCTAATTTTTAAATTCTAGTAAATCCAAAACTCGTCTGAAATTAATGAAAATTGGCATGTTATCATGGAGTGGCATCAACATGTCGTAGTAAATTTTTTGTCCCATTTGGAGCAGGTTTGGGTATATGCTTCTCACAAATCAGAGTTTCTCATAACAAGCATGATGGTTTCGGTAGGGAACGCCCCACCTTTGGGGGTGAAATGATATCCATTGCCTCTTATTGCTTTCAAGTTTTTTCTTATGTCAACATAGAACAACAGGAGTGTTGTGTTATTTTTTGTGATTTTTCGGGGTTCGTTTGAACATTTTATGCATTAAGTGAGTTTCAATGCATTTATGTGCATAATTCAAATTTGAACTACATGCACATGCTCCGGTGCATATAAATTGGTTGAAAAATCAAATATTTGTCCTTGGGTGCATGCTTAGGTCGCATGCAAGAAATGGGAATGATTGTCAAACACCCTGCCACCGTCACTCGGCCGCAAACATTGAGATACCTGGTTTTTAAATTCTAGTAAATTCAAAACTCGTCTGAAATTCATGAAACTTGGCATGCTATCATGGAGCAGCATCAACATGCCGTGATAAATTTTTTGTCCCATTTGGGGCAGATTTGGGTATATGCTTCTCACAAACCAGAGCTTCTCACAACAAGCATGATGGTTTCGGTAGGGAACGCCCCAATTTTGGGGGCGAAACGATATCCATTGCCTCTTATTGTTTTCAATTTTTTTCTCATGTCAACATAGAACAACAGGAGTGTTGTGTTATTTTTTGTGATTTTTCGGGGTTTGTTTGGACATTTTTATGCATTAAGTGAGTTTTCAATGCATTTATGTGCATAATTCAAATTTGAACTACATGCACATGCTCCAGTGCATATAAATTGGTTGAAAAATCAAATCTTTGTCCTTGGGTGCATGCTTAGGTCCAATGCAAGAAATGGGAATGAATGTCAAACACCCAGCCACCGTCACTCGGCCGCAAACATTGAGATACCTGATTTTTAAATTCTAATAAATCCAAAACTCGTCTGAAATTCATGAAACTTGGCATGCTATCATGGAGCGGCATCAACATGCCGTGGTAATTTTTTTGTCCCATTTGGGGCAGGTTTGGGTATATGCTTCTCACAAACCAGAGCTTCTCACAACAAGCATGACGGTTTCAGATAGAACACCCGTATGCAAAGTGAGAGCAGGATTTGTGCATCTCTTGAACACAAACAGTTATTTTGGATGACCCGTGTGAACCACTTACAAACAATTTGGTGTGATTTGCATCTGTCATATTGGGTATGTTGCCATTTGTCAA
This sequence comes from Aegilops umbellulata, assembly GCA_032464435.1. NCBI lineage: Eukaryota > Viridiplantae > Streptophyta > Magnoliopsida > Poales > Poaceae > Aegilops > Aegilops umbellulata. Next base: position 298,773,154 of record CP136060.1, read on the forward strand.
ACTAGAAAGATTGACATTTGTTGATCTAGTAACATTGCCATTTGCCAACCTTGTAACACTGCGATTTGTCAAAATATGAAGCTAAAAATCACTAGCAGTATCTAATATTTGCAACTAAAATTCAGTAATTAAGCATAGATGGAGATGAGGAGGCGTGTTCAGCCAGGCGTGCAGCGGGCGGCGCAGTACTATTCGATTTGACAGCGGGCGGCGCAGTTTCCGATATGGCTTTAATGCAGACGAGGGAGAAGGTAGAGGTTTCCGAAATGTTGAATGACCAATGATACATCCTCCTTCAATTAGCATCGTGTGAATGCATGAGGGAAGTAATGGGAGGACCGGGAAAAGAGGCAGCACGATGTGAATGCAACGCAGATTGCACTCATATAAAGGCGCCCCTCCATTCCAATGCATCTACCACATCGTACACACCTAAGCATTTGCCTAAGCACCTACACTAATAAGCGCAAAAGTGCCCACTCCAGACCCATGGTGACGATGCGTGCGAGCAGCCAACGGCTGTGCCAGATGGTCCACGATGCCGGCATGCGGCATGGCACCGTGGATCGTCTCCATACGGTGTTGGCGATCGGCTGGTGGATGTCCGCCGTCAACGCCAGCTACGACTCTCAGTTGGACCAGATGATCATTTGCACCACTAACAGGTTCACCGTCATCAAGAAGCTCGTGGACGACATCACCGTACTCTCCTCCAGCCCGCGCGCCCGGGCTCCTCATTGCCTGCCACGCTAATCGGCCTCCATGGTCGGAACCTCTTTCAAGCACTGGTGGCCCTACGACTGCCCGCTGACGCCATGAAGAATGTCCACTTGGAGGTCGCGCTCGCCGTGAGGCGCCTCGCCCTGCAAGAAACCATCGACCTACACATCCATATGTACGAGCGAATCGTGTACATAGGTATCTACAAGGCCAGTGAGGACGCTACGACGTTGGCCTTCTTCAGCCGGCTGGAAGCCTTGGATGCCTTTGCTGAGAAGCACCTTGACCTCGCCACAAAAGCCGCCGCTCCTTAGCTGTCGGTCGGTGGTCCGGCCGGCGCACTGAGTTGAGGAGGAGGAGGTCATATGTTGATGGATGCATCTTTCTTCTTGCCTCCTGTAACCACCACTGCGATCGCATCATCGTGGCCTTAATTCTTATTTTGCTATTGCATTCTTGTTCCAGTCAATACAGACATGTGTGATCCCTTTGCTCAATACAGACATGTCCGTTCTAGTCTTATTTTGATTGGTTTGAATGAAGGTCTATCCCGCCGTTAGGCACCGCAGCGCGCTGTGCTCACCGTTAGGCGCCGCGGCGCGGTCGTCTTGTGTACAGCTTTTCCTTGCATGTTCAACTGCTATATGCATACATAAATGGTTGCTCGCCATTGAGGCGACCGCGAAGCGCTCTGCTCACGTCCCTCCGCGCGCGCTCTGCCAACGGTTGGGCGTGCGCACGATCACGTCGGGGCCCCCATATGCATGCGATTGCGCCGCGCGCGTTGCCACGCGATGCAGTTACGTGCGGCACGATGGAGTTATGCGCTGCAAATTAGAACTGCCATCAGGTCCTGCCGATATTCCTGGCCGTCCAGCTTCCCCTTTAATTCCCGCGGCCATTATAATCTTAGTCTCTTCAACCTTTTGATCACGCCCCACAACACAACAAGCACACCCACGACGACACATAGAGAAGGGATGTCCAGCGGCGCTCCAATGGAGTTCAGCGAGCATAGAGTGGAGACCCACGCGAGGGAGACGGATCTCTCAGTGGTGTACACCATCGACCCGGCCGTGGTGGACGACTACATCAACAGCGTTGAGCAGTTGCTTGCTGGAGACAAGTACAAGGTGGTCGGCATCGACCTCCAGTACAACGCCGGTCGTCCCGGCATAGATCAGAAGGTTGCTGTCGCCCAGTTGTGCGTGCGCCATCATGTCCTCATCTACCACTACTGCATGGCCACAGAGCCTTGCGACCGTTTCAACAGGTTTGTCAACAGCACCGACTACAAGTTCGCCACGGTGGAAACCACCGATGATGTAAAAGCGCTCAGTGTTACGGGCTTGGCCTGCAAGAACCTTGCCGAAATCTTTAACCACTATAGGGTCTGGGGCAGCACGGAGAAGGACTCCCTAGTCGAACTCGCCTCGGCCATCATCGACCCCTACTACAAAAAGATGAAGCAGGATGCCTAGAAAACAAGCCCCCTATCCTGACACAGGGCCTGGATGCGGCAACTGGATGAACCTCACTTTAGGTTCGCGGCCAAGAGCGTGTACACATGCTACAAGATGCACAGGTGAATCATTGACATGAGGAAGTGCCTCCTTACCCAAATTGACGAGTCCGGATCGAGCTACAAGCAGAGCAAGCGTCACAAGAAGTAGATTATGATCAGATGATCGTTTATGCTAGTTAATCATGCAAGTAATATATAGTTTACTTTATTGGTGTGTGGAAATGTCATGTTTGTAGTAGCCACCTATGTAATTATGCATGTAATAGTTTACTTTGGTGTGTGCAAATGCCATGGTTGTAGTAGCCACCTATGTAAGTGGATGCTTAATTTGGTTATGCAAGCATGTCCTTATAAGTGTGTGTGTGTGTGTGTCTATATATATATATATATATATATATATGTGTGTGTGTGTGTGTGTGTGTGTGTGTGTGTGTGTGTGTGTGTGTGTGTGTGTGTGTGTGTGTGTGTGTGTGTGTGTGTGTGTGTGTGTGTGTGTGTGTGTGTGTTGTTGTTGTTGTTGTTCTGTATGCAATCCCATCGCACAACACACACGTCTTGTTAAGTTGAACCATTTCTGTTCTCTTGTCTCAATGCGAACAGTTCATCTGAGTGAACCGTATGCTATACATCGCACACACCTTCATCTAGTTGCCCGTTTCTTTTGTTCCTCCTCATCGAAAACGGTTAATTGAACTGAACCGTATGCCCTGAATCACACACGTAACTAAAATCTGAACCGTGTTTGATGCATCCTCCATCGCAAATGTTTTGCACCTTTTTTGACGATTTTTTTACACCATCGTTTGCGATTATGGCATCGCACACAGTTTCATCGAAGGGTCTCTGATCGTAGTGTCGCGTGAGCAGCAATCTGCAGTAGTGATTCAATTTAACACGGAAAAGAAAGTGTTGCATAGGGACCTCACCTAGAGAGCCAACCGAAAACATTAGAATTGCAAAAGGACGGTGGCATTTACAATTGCGTGGAGAGTGTGGTTAAGAAGGAAAGTCAATCTCCATCAGTTGCTATATAAATGGAAGTCAAATACATGCTCAACTGTGATTTCTGAATTAGAATAGTTTTCACATGATGAATTTTTCTTTTGTTATTCCATGTAAAACACGGGCATATTTGTGGCTACATTATATATTTCCCTTCGCAACAAGTTCTTACATGTTTCTCTTTGACAAAGTTCTACAGCAAGCAAGCATCTATAAGATGAAGGTTATTGATATTTTGTCACATTGCTTAGAAGAATGATATTCTAATAAATATCTTTTTTTATATATTATGGATGTCTCTATTATCTCCACTATGAAGTCTATACATCATGTTCGTTTTGCTTCACTTCTTAACACCAATGATCGATCAAAGGAAAAAAAATCACCATCTCGCTCGATCCCACCCGCCTGCAAAGAGAGAGTTAAAAAATCAACGGTGGAAGCCCACGCATGCATGCCGACTCCACCCTCGATTCCTGAAGGAGCCTCTATCCAATCAACACCTTCCAATGTTCCATCCCCACACTGCCGCCCCACTCACGCCGCCGCCCCGTATGAGTCCCCTCCTCACACACACGTCGCCACCGGTCATGCCCCGGCTGCCATTGGCCCTCCCCCTTTTTCGCCTCTGTGGCTAGCTCCGCCCTCCATCACTGTTTGGCTGGCTGTGCCCGCCACACGGTTGTGGAGCGGGTCACGGAAGAGGCGGACGGCTGGCTATGGGCTGGACGAGAAAGTGACGCCGGCGATGGAGACCATGCTAACGGGTAGGCCATGGTCAATGGTGGCCTTGACAGTTTTTCCGAGTGAGAGCGAGGTATCAGCCATCGCACAACCATTGAAATCGAAGCCCAGGCCGAAGTTGGCCGGCGTAAAACCTGACGGACCCAAAGGCCGGTCACGGTTCCGCCACCACCGCACTGCCTCTGAACTTGGTGGAGATTCGGAAGGAGAGGGGTGGCAGTGTGGAGACCCCGACGCCTCCCGTCACGACCATGACATCGATAAGAAAGATACTAACTTTTTAAATATTAGTTAGCTTCAAAAGCATTGACATCTTTTCTTATACGAATCTCCTGTCTCCCAGTAGGAATTCAATCTAAATTAACTATAAGTTATCCTTAATGGAAATAGTTTCCCATTGCATGAGCAAAACATACTGACGCCGCCGGCATGTCGGTATGTAGTTCATTTTCTATGACAAACAGAGTTGATGTACCCAGTTTCAACATTTCATTCTCTTTGGATGTATATATAGAACAGAGGTGAAGCTCGGGAGATGACGAGATGCAGTGCATAATGTGGAAATATTACTATTCAATCTAACACGAAAAAGAAAGTGTTGCACAGGGACCTCGCCTAGAGGGCCAATCGAAAACATTAGAATTGCAAACGGGCTATGACATTTACAATTGCGTGGAGAGTGTGGTTACGGAGACATGATGACTGCCAAGAAGAAAAGTGAATCTCCATTAGTCGCTATATAAATGGAAGTCAAATACATGCTCGACTATGATTTCCGAAATTAGAAAAAAATTCACATGACGATTTTTTTGTTATTCCATGCAAAACACGGGCATATTTGTGGCTACATTATACATTTCCCTTCGCAACAACTTCTTACATGTTTCTCTTTGACAAAGTTCTACAGCAAGCAAGCATCCATAGAATTGATGAAGATTATTGATATTTTGTCACATTGCTTAGAAGATTGATATGCTGGTAAATATCTTTTTTATCTTCTGGATGTCTCTATTATTAAATCTCTATTATCTCTACTATTCCTTGCCATTAGAGGAAGTCTATATGTCATGTTTGTTTTGCTTCGCTTCGTAACACCAATGATCGATCGAAGGAAAAAAATCACTGTCTCGCTCGATCCCACCCGCGTGCAAAAAGAGAGTTAAAAAATCAACGGTGGAAACCCACGCATGCATGCTGACTCCACCCTCGATTCCTTGAGCAGCCTCTCTCCAATCAACACCTTCCAATCTTCCATCCCCACACCGTCACCCCACTCATGCCGCCACCCCGTACGAGTCCCCTCCTCACACCATGCCGACGGGCAGGGCATGGTCAATGGTGGCCTTCACAGTGTTCATGAGTGAGAGCGAGGCATTGGCCATCGTGCGACCAGAAAAATTGAAGCCCGGGACGAAGTTGGCCGGCGTAGAAGCTGACGGACCCGATGGACGGTGACGGTTCTGCCACCACCACACCGTCTCTGAACTTGGTGGAGATGCGGAAGGAGAGCGGTGGCAGTGTGAAGACCCTGACACCTCATGTCGCGACCGTGACCAGACCATGACATCGGTAAGAAAGATACTAACTTTATACATATTCACTAGCTTAAAAAGCATTGACATCTTTTCTTCTGCGGTCAACCCAAATCACCAAGAACAAGCATACTGCACATTACATTGTTTGGACATATGTGATTCATAGATAGAAACTATTCATAAGACAGGCCAGCCGTGGGTGGTGTGGCTAGGTAGTTTCAGAATTCATTCCTGGAGTTCCTCCAAGCTCGACTCTGCTATTTAATCAAGCTATGTGTACCTTGTAATAGTGACACACATGGACACATGAAGTTGAGTGATACTAATATAATTTAATCATGAACCACATATATCCACTTATAAGTTCTTTGGCGGCCAGCGATTTGGCTGGTTAAGGAGACACAAAGTCACCAAGAAGGAAAGAAACGAAAGAGAGTTTGTATTTGTCGTTGTACGATGAAAAAGAATGTCACCATGATGTGAATTAAATGAATAATTTGATGAATGTGTCTATATTTTTATTATTTTATGACAACGCATCAGCATTTGGCTTCTGCCCGTAGCAACGCACGGGTATTGTCCTAGTAAAGAATAATAGGTCAAATGACTCTCCCAACACAAGCATCATCTATCACAAAGGACGCATGGCGATAATAAGTGATGTCTCCACCAAACTTGCAAATACACATAGACTTAAATATAAAGTGTGGACCCTTTATAATGCAAGGCATGGGTCACAAAGGCATGTAATAGCAATAGCAATGATCAAGGCATGCAGTGCAAACATGGTAATAGGGACACAATATATGTAAGACTCGTCGGATTGCAAAGTCACTAGCGTTTTTGAAAAATCACCGGTGTTGCATTTTTCTGAAACATTGCCGGTGTTGCATTTTTCTGAAACGACACCGATGTTTCTAAAACATCACCGACGTTGCGGAGGGCCGATGATGCGAACTCGCCAAATTACAATATCGCCGGTGTTGCAGAGGCGAGAGTGTGCAAGCTCACGAGATTGCAACATCACCGATGTTTCCGAAGCATGGCTTATGTTGTGATGCTTTGTGACGTCACAGATGTTTCTAAAACAAAGGTCTTGTTGCAATAGCGACGGACGCGAGCCAGAGGGGTCGTACGTTGAGCAACAAAGATCGGACGGCTCGCAGCCCGATCGATCTTTTTAAAAAGATCAGCCGGCTCACGCATACCACGCTCCTAAAAACATACATTAATTTAGTGGGTATTTCTGAAGAAGAAAAATGCGGCAGCAGATGGCATGGAGACCATACTACACCGTGGCTCCATGGAAAAGGTAAACCAGGCAAAGCTCCACTCGTTCATGCATGCGACAAGGAGCACGGGTAGGTACAGAGTCAAACATGTGCACCGCTTGTGCATGAGGAAGGCCACATGGTATGCATGAGTCAACCGCAGATCATTGTTAGTTACCTGTTGTAAATATTTCGGAATTTCCTACAAAATAGACGGAAAAAAAAAATCTCGCTCACTCGCTGAGTCTTCCTTTGACTGAACATTTGTGATGCACTCTGTCCTATTTATACCTGCTCTAGCTACCAATTAAACAGATGGGTAGAGTTAGGGACTAGCTAATACCTATCGCATGATCAGTATGATCTTAGTACCACCAACCAAGCCAGAACAACGCCTCCAGTGCCGATCATCAAACACAGCCGCGGCCCTCCGTCTGCTACTTCTTGGTGTAGCACTGGCAATGGCGAGCGGCACCGCCGGAAGGGCACACGCCGTCCACGCGCCGTGCTGCAACCTGCTCCAGGGGGTGAACCTGGCGCCGTGCCTGGCGATGGCGGCGTCCGGCGGCGGCGCCGTGAACATAAGCGCCGCCTGCTGCTCGTCGCTGAACGAGGCGCTCGACGCTGGCCGCCGCTGCCTGTGCTCGCTGCTGCTGGCCAACGGCGTGCTCGCCGGCCTCGTCGCCACCCTGATCCCCACGCTCCCCATGGTGCTGCCGCTGCCCGGGTGCTACCTCTACGCGCCTCCTCTCGCGGCCTGCCAAGGTGACCATTCGTTCAAATCTTTTCTTGCATTAGCCCGGGCATGGACGCTAACGCTGAGCAGTTTGTTCCCCTTTATCTTGTTGGTTTCAGTGACGTTGCTGCAGACGAGTTATGATGCGCCGCCGGCGTCGGCATCTGTGGCTGCGAGCGAGGGGGATGCTGCTGGCGGCGCGGTGGATCCGCCGCCTCCTCAGACCGACATTGCGCCGCCGCCTAAGAATGGTAGTGTGGCTGGGAAGAAGGATGGTGGGAGGACGGACGGGAGCGGCGGCAATGGCTCTAGGGAGGAGCGGAGCGTTAGAAGGAGCGAAGCATGCCGGCGGCCCGGCGTTGGTGAGGGTAGGATGTACATGCTGATCTTTGCGGTGGGCATGGCTGTATTTTTGTTCGATTAAGTTGCCTGTCATTAAACTGAATGACTTGGCGTTGCAGTATCCGTACCATGGATCTCTCTGTCTTCTCTCTCGCCTTCCCCTACTCTGTACAGTATTTCACAAATTTCAGGAACATCCATGGAACCCTAGGTGCCCTGCACACAAAAGCAAAACTAATTTGCACAGATGTTTTATTTTATTAACGCTAAACAAAAGAAAAGAACAAGGACGAAGTGAAAAAAAGGCTGTTACTCTTTGATGAACCATACGATATTGATCCAACGGCCTAGATTAGACCGCTCCCATCACTAACCTTTCCATATGCATTTCCACAAGAGTGTCAGGGCAATTCACTTATGCTTAATTAATCATCGAGATAAATCTTTCGCCTCCGTTTTAAAAAGAAAAATAAAAGAATGTCTCCATACTGCCAACACCAAACCATTACATTCCAGTAACAGGCGCACACCAATTACAATTTCCATTCAATCTATTTATCTTATGCGTCGTCATTCAGGCATCCACCATGTCCTGGTCAGCTTCTACCGTTGGCCTCCGACATGAAGGAAAGTTCACAGGTTTTTCCCTTCAAGGGAAAAAAATCTCAGCCTGTCACATCCAGGGGTCAGTGTGGCACCTCGTCCTTGTGGTCTACAGTAAGTCAGTAACCCACTAACATCATATAGTTGCACCTAGACAGCTGCTTTGCGCTACCAATCAAATCCCTGACGCGCTTCCCCATGACGCGGCAAAGTTTTTATTTTCCTGAAGAACCTGCCTTTTCGTCAAGAAGAAAGAAAATCGACCAGTTAATAAGGAAAAAATGACACACACACACACACACACACACACACACACAGAGCAGCCCCACCCCCAAGGCTGTGTACCAAACGAGCCGACGACCTTGCTATGCTACCCAAGGGACCAGAGTCGAAACCAACGCGGCAAAGATAGGGAGGCAGTTTCTGCAAGGACGCGGTTGAGAAGAAGCTTTACAGGACTCAGCAGCTACTTGCTGTTGCAAAACCACAGCCCTTGCAGAATCAGTGAGTTGGAACTTGGAAATGGCGTTTCCAAGGAGCCCTGATTCCAGTATGAGCAGCTATGCTTCGACTCTGACGCTGAGCAGCTGCCCCAGCTCCTACATCTCCATAGGCAGCAGCAACCCAAGCTCATTTACGGCCGTGGCAATAATCCCCACCGGTGCCGGTGATCACAGCCCAGCACTAGCAGCCACAGGAGCTCCTGGATTCACACAGGGGGTGAAGCTTCAGCAGTATCAGGATCTTCCAGAATCAGAAGCAAAGTTCCCTAAGCAAGAAACTAACGGCTGGGAGCATCCATACCTCTGTTCACCATCCAAGCAACTCAAGAACGTAAGTACTTCCATCAAGGAGATCAGTCGCTGGGCAAGATCTTCGCCGGGAGTAAAGGTGAACTCAAACATCCGGCTCTTGGAGTCTGTACTTTCTTTGATACAAGTGGTAACTTCGACAACACCACACCCAGATCACATCGTCGACATGATACGGGTCTATGATGCGCTTGCTAACCTGTTGCTTGTCCTGCCCAAGAATATCTTCCCTTTCCTGGTGCAAAATTTTGCTCAGATTGTAGATGAATTAAGCCCGAAAGGAGGTGCATCTTTATCAGCAAGGTTCGAAAAGACACTGCATGATTTGCGAAGAAGCATAAGGAGTGGTCTTCAGGTACTCAAAGACATGATCTTGGACTATACATCTGACGTGGTCCCTCAAGGTGGTGGTATCCATGAGATCACCAAATACTTGTTAAAATACATCATGTCACTTCTGGACAATGGCACCTCTCTCAACATCATACTTGTCGGTGATGAACAGGATGGCAAGGTTGCAATGCAGACGCTGCAAGATATTGTTGCTACCTTGATCTCTCACTTGGAAATTATGCTTGAGAAAGAATCTCATCGCTATCAAGATGCAGGGTTAAAACAAATGTTCATGGTGAATAACGTGAACTTTGTGCTGCATCAAGTAGAAGGCTCAGAGATAAAGTATCTTCTAGGAGAGGATTGGGTTCTGAAGCACCGAGACCAACTGAAGGACCACATCTCATGGTTCATCAACATTTCTTGGGAACCCGTTATGTATTGCTTCCATGTAAAGACCAACAGAATCTCAATCTTTTCTAGCCTACCAACACTGCAAATATTTAACCTGGAATTTGAGAAAACTTACTGGACTCAGAAGACATGGAAAGTTGAAAATCCTCTGCTCCGGTCCAATATGCGTAAATCAGTATCAGAGAAGCTTGTTCAGGCTTACAGTGCATACCTTGAGAATCACAAAAACAAAGCTCCAAAGCTTATGAAGTACACCCCTGAAGATCTTGAAGAGCTGCTATCAGATCTGTTTGAAGGGTAATGGGCATAGCTAAAAAGAGGACAAAGCACAGATTTATGTGAAAATACTTGTGAAAAAATCTGAAGGATAAATGATCCCTTGAGCTAGGAGGAAGATCCGATTCAGATGCATGCTTCCAAAGCTTGCGTAGTGAATATGAAACTGTAACTGATATATCCCTGATATGTTAAGATTAAACTGTACCTGAGGTTCTAGAAGTTGTGTGGTTGCTGCAGTTTGAACCATGTATAAATTTTGCAAGTAAACAACTAACACATACTACTGTTTTCCGCACCAAGAAAAACAACTCTCGAACCAACCAACGGAGCGTGGCATGCCGCCGCGCACTATCCGCTAGTACTTGGTTATAAAGAGTTGCATATCTGCTGGGTATAGTTCTGTTGTAATATTCAGCAGATGTGGTGTCGACGGGGGCTGCACTTTAATTTCTTCCCAGTTGATGGCAACATAGGCATTCATCCTCGCAGAGTGGTTCGGTTTGGATCAAGGAAGAGAAAGAAAGTATCGCTGAACATGTGGTTACTAATACAATTCTGACTAAGAATAAATTCAGGAAGTGGCTGGCACACTGAACTGACAGGAACAATGGAAAGACTTCTCTGGGAGCAATGCTAATTGGGGTAGTTTAGATTTCGTTTCAATAGCTTTCACAAGTTAAATCCCTGAACACCCAAATGACAAAAACTTGCTTTTATTATATTATTATTAAAAATAAACTTATTTAGGAAACGTTGTTAACCAGATATGAATTATTGGATGAGTTGCAGGAGCCAGCAATAGTTAATTAACTTTTTTTTTAGCAAGAGCAATAGTTAATTAACTATTAACTCGTTTACTAGTACTTGACAACTAATTATGTACTACCCTGATCAGGCCATGACGACATAATTGCTGGCCTGTTGAGGCATCTGGGCTACTATTCTTTAGTTGGGCCAAGAAGTCCAAAACGGAAGCAATTGTAGGGAAACGCACAGGCAGGTTTCTAATGACTCACTGTGAACTTGTTTAGTCCCACCTCGCCCACGGAAGCAGCGCAGTCGGCCAACAAAGCTATAAGAGGAGGCGGAGGGCAGGGTTCTAAAGCATACCTTTCTCGGCCTTTTGGCTAAGATCAAGTGTAGTATCTGTTCTTATCAGTTTAATATTTGATATGTGGGCCATGTGGCCACAATGATATTAAATTTATTTTTTATGGGGGAGGGTCCACCACACTAGCTTGCTAGTGGGGCTCTCGTGTGTCGCTTGGGTGTTGCACTATTGCCCAGGCCAGGCGCACCCCAACCAATACAAACTAAACAATTTTAGATTTGTTTGGACTCAGCTGAAAGCAATTTCTTGTTGCTAGCTGCATCATCAAGCAGGGTATCCATTAAAAAAATCAGTAGAAGATTTGATAGGATGATTTAACTTTATTTTCACTTGGAAGCATTATCAAAACAGATTTTCCTATGAATGTGTGAGATTGTTTTCCTTCTAAACAGAACCTATCTATCAAGTTTTATGTGCTGGTAGAGTTGACCTTCTGAATATTTGCAAGTAATGGCTTTCTGTACTATATTCAGTTCAGTAGAATAGCAACTTCCCCCTATGTCAAGAATGCATATGAATCAGAGAGATTTACTTGTACTCACCTGAAATCAGTTTCTTGTTGCTAGGTGCGTCATCAAGCAGAAGACAAGGATGGTTCAAGTTGTTATCACTTGGGAAGCATTATCTAGATTAGATTTGCCTATGAACGTGTCAGACTGTCTTACTTCTGAGTAGAACCTGTCTCTCCTTCTCTAACAGAAGGAACCTATCTATCAGTATTTGTGTGCTGCTATAGTTGATCTTCTGAATATTTGCAAGTGATGGCTGTCCGTACCATTCATTTCAACAGAATAGCACTGCATCCCTATGTTCTTGACACCCCAACAGCCGGGCACCCCAAACCCTCCTCGTACGTCTGGGTGGACGGCCCAGTCAGTAACGGGTCACAAAAAAGTGACCCAGACGGGCATCTCAAACGGGCTTCAAACACCCGGGCTGACCGGCACCCCTCATATCCTACCCAAATCTAGGGCGGATATGGGGGCGCGTCCGTCACGTCGGACCCGACCCACGCAGGCCCACCCGACCGCACATATATTCCTCCCCATCAGCTATCAGGGCCAAACCCCTAGCCACTTCACTCCACTCCCCTCCGCCACCCAAGCTCCCGTCTGGCGATCTTCGGCCTTCTCCGGCATGGCGGGCAGCGGATCCGTCGACTGGGGCATCGTCCCGTGCGGTTTGGAGGAGGCAATGGCCGTTCGCATTGCACTACGCCACTCCCGGGAGGACAGCGCCGGACCGACGGCGGGATCTGTCCGGCGGGAGTCCATTGTGTCGCGCATCGGGCGCTCGGATCCTCCAGCGCTGGATCATCGGGGTCCTCTCGGGAGCCTTCCAATCTCCATTTCCCCATCATCGGTTCGTCGGAGAATGAGTCCTACCGGGACCGGTGTGCCCGCCATGGGATGGAGAGGATGAGGGCGGCCGAGGCCCGTCTCGCTGCTAACATGGCAACGGAGGAGGCTGATGCGGCTACACGCCGGGTGGGGGGGGGGGTTAGGGTAAAGGAGGAAGCCATCCACAGCCGCATTATATAGAAGCGGCAGCGGAGGAGCACACGCATCCTCGCCCGAGAGCAGAATCGGACGGTTCATACCATGGTCGAATTGCCCCCCAAGGAGGACAACGACGGGTCGGATAGCTCCGGTGATGAGTAGATCTGGCTCGATCCGTACTGCGTCTTCGACCGCTACTTCCGCGAGAAGGACGAATTTTGGTATACAAAGCCTATAAATATGGTACAGTTATGAATGTGCAGGAACATTTCACTCTTGAAAGGCATGATGAGCAAGGGCGCTGGGAAGGGCAAGGGCAGCCGTGAATAATCTTCTCCATAACTAGCATGTAGGTTAAACATGCCATTTTTTTTGTAGTCCGATGGCAATGTCCTGATGTAGTAGTCGAACGTGTGTAATGCATTGTTGATGTAAGTTGCATGAGTTTGTATGGATTTGAGGTATGTTAATTGAGGTGTCCGGTTGTACAAAGGAAAATTTGAGGCGTGACCAGTTAGTGTCGCGGACGCGTTGAGGGATCGAATTTGTCAAGTCCGGTTGTAGATGCTCTTATAGCATGCCAATTTGAGAGATTTTTTAAGGAAATGCTAAGGAAAAACGTTGTTCGTTCGTGTGAGCCTTCCTGCGGGAAAGTTCATTTACACAACACAACGACAGGTCAATGACCTGACCTTGTAACTTTATAAGAGTGTCTGCGCGTTGCAAAGAACATAGGAAGCCATTACATACCTGGGGGGGGGGGCAAATATTGAAAAGGTCATATTTAAATGTTTTACAAAATTCTGGATTTTTTGTGAATGTTCACAAGGCATATGACTATAGACCCTAAGAAATTTAGATCAATTCAAAACACACATTGCGAAACAAGAAAGACAAACCTAAAATGAATAGTGCCAAAACAAGACAAAACATGAATAGGGTCACATATGAATTTGTCGTTTTTGTTTCTCAATGTATGTTTCAAATTTTGATCCAAATTTTTTAGGGGTTATGGACATATGTATTGTGAACATCCATAAAAAAAATCAGAATTTTTTGAAACATCTAAATGTGACTTTTCGAATTTGGAGCATGGAGCATGTGAAGGGTGGTCACGTGATATCTTACCCATCAACCGGGTTCTTGCAGAATATGCATATTTAACCCAATCCAATAAAAGATCCGCAAAAAACTCAAACATATCCATCAAAGTTACCCCTTCATATCTCTCCTACACATCGTTCTTCTCTTCACAAAATGATTTGCCTGGCACTCAGATTCCGCTGCGGCCACCAATATGTCACATCGAGTGGTCATTGTCTGGCACCCTCATCCTTCTGGTTTATAGCCAGACACTTAAAATTAGTTATATACGGAGAAGCTGTTTTGCGGTGCCCACTAAGCCATCGACGCGCTTATCGGTTTTTTGCGAGAACGCGGTTGAGAGGAAGCTTACACGAGTTCAGCAGCTAGTTGCTGGTGCAAAACCTTAGCCAGTCCCAGAGTCCCTGCAGAATCGCCGAGTTGGAAATGGCGTTCCCAAGGAGCCCTGCTTCCACCGTGAGCAGCTATGCTTCTACTCCGACGCTGAGTAGCTGCCCCAGCTCCTCCATCTCAACAGGCTGCAGCACCCCTGCCACCCCAAACCCCTTTGCCGTCGCGGCAATAAGCCCCACCCCAATCCAGCACATAGTTCCAGCCGGACGTGCCGGTGATCATAAGCCGGCGCTAGCAGCCACAGGAACTCCTGAATTCACACAGGGAAAGAAGCTTCAGCAGCATCAGGATCTTCCGGAATCAGCAGCGAAGTTCCCTGAGCAAGAAAACCCAGCACTAGCAATCACAGGAGGTACGGAATTCATACAGGGAAAGACTCTTCAGCAGCATCAGGATCTCCTTGAATCAGCAGCGAAGTTCCCTAAGCAAGAAATCAATGGCTGGGAGCATCCAGACCTCTGTTCACCATCAAAGCTGCTCAAGAACGCAAGTACTTCTATCAAGGAGATCAGTCGCTGGGCAAGATCTTCAACGGGGTCAAAGGTGAACTCAAATATCCGGCTCTTGGAGTCTGTATTTTCTTTGATACAAGTGGTAACCTCGACAGCACCACACCCAGATCACGTCGTCGCCATGATACGAGTCCACGAAGCGCTTGCTAACCTGTTGCTGGTCCTGCCCAAGAATATATTCCCTTTCCTGTTGCAACATTTCGCTCAGTTTGGAAACGCACTGCACAATTTGCGAAGAAGCATAAGGAGTGGTCTTCAGGTACTCAAAGACATGATCTTGGACTATACATCTGATGTAGTCCCCCAAGGTGGTGGTATCCATGAGATCACCAAATACTTGTTGAAATACATCATTTCACTGCTGGACAATGGCAGATCTCTCAAAATCATACTTGTCGGCGATGAACAGGATGGCATGGATGAAATGGAGACGCTGCAAGATGCTGTTGCTACCTTGATCTGTCACTTGGAAATTATGCTTGAGAAAGAATCTCATCGCTATCAAGTAGCAGGGTTAAAAAAATGTTCATGGTGAATAACGTGAACTTTGTGTTGCATCAAGTAGAAGGCTCAGAGATAAAGTATCTTCTAGGAGAGGATTGGGTTCTGAAGCACCGAGACCAACTGAGGGACCACATCTCACGGTTCATCAACATTTCTTGGGAATCCGTCATGTATTGCTTCCATGTAAAGACCAACAAAATCCCAATCTTTTCTAGCCTACCAACACTGCAAGTATTTAACCTGGAATTTGAGAAAACTTACTGGACTCAGAAGACATGGAAAGTTGAAAATCCTCTGCTCCGGTCCAATATGCGTAAATCAGTATCAGAGAAGCTTGTTAAGGCTTACAGTACATACCTTGAGAATCACAAAAACAAAGCTCCAAAGCTTATGAAGTACACCCCTGAAGATCTTGAAGAGCTGCTGTCAGATCTGTTTGAAGGATAATGGGCATAGCTAAAAAGAGGACAAAGCACAGATGCATGTGACAATACTTGTCAACAGATCTGAAGGATAAATGATCCCTTGAGCTAGGAGGAAGGTCCGATTCAGATGCATGCTTCCAAAGCTTGCGTAGTGAATATGGAACTGTAACTGATGTATCCTTGATATGTTAAGTTGAACTGTACCTGAGGTTCTAGAAGTTGTGTGGTTGCTGCAGTTGTATGGTTGCTGCAATGTGAACTATGTATAAATTTTGCAAGTAAACAACTAACACATACTACTGTTTTCCGCACTAAGAAAAACAACTCTCGAACCAACCAACGGAGCGTGGCATGCCGCCGCGCACTATCCGCTAGTAGTTGGTTATAAAGAGTTGCATTTCTGCTGGGTATAGTTCTGTTGTAATATTCAGCAGATGTTGTGTCGACGGGGGCTGCACTTTAATTTCTTCCCAGTTGATGGCAACATAGGCATTCATCCGCGCAGAGTGGTTCGGTTTGGATCAAGGAAGAGAAAGAAAGTATCGCTGAACATGTGGTTACTGATACAATTCTGACTAAGAATAAATTCAGGAAGTGGCTGGCACACTGAACTGACTGGAACAATGGAAAGACTTCTCTGGGAGCAATGCTAATTGGGGTAGTTTAGATTTCGTTTCAATAGCTTTCACAAGTTAAATCCCTGAACACCCAAATGACAAAACTTGCTTTTATTATATTAATATTAAAAATAAACTTATTTAGGAAACGTTGTTAACCAGATATGAATTATTGGATGAGTTGCAGGAGCCAGCAATAGTTAATTAACTTTTTTTTAGCAAGAGCAATAGTTAATTAACTATTAACTCGTTTACTAGTACTTGACAACTAATTATGTACTACCCTGATCAGGCCATGACGACATAATTGCTGGCCTGTTGAGGCATCTGGGCTACTATTCTTTAGTTGGGCCAAGAGTCCAAAACGGAAGCAATGGTAGGGAAACGCACAGGCAGGTTTCTAATGGCTCACTGTTAACTTGTTTAGTCCCACCTCGCCCGCGGAAGCAGCGCGGTCGGCCAACAGAGCTATAAGAGGAGGCAGAGGGCAGGGTTCTAAAGCATACCTTTTTCGGCCTTTTGGCTAAGATCAAGTGTAGTATCTGTTCTTATCAGTTTAATATCTGATATGTGGGCCATGTCCCCACAACGATATTAAATTTATTTTTTGTGAGGGAGGGTCCACCACACTAGCGTGCTAGTGGGGCCCTCGTGTGTCGCCTGGGCGTTGCACTATTGCCCAGGCCAGGCGCACCCCAACCAATACAAACTAAACAATTTTAGATTTGTTTGGACTCAGCTGAAAGCAATTTCTTGTTGCTAGCTGCATCATCAAGCAGGTTATCCATTAAAAAAATCAGCAGAAGATTTGATAGGATGATTTAACTTTATTTTCACTTGGAAGCATTATCAAAACAGATTTGCCTATGAATGTGTGAGATTGCTTTCCTTTTTATGTGCTGGTAGAGTTGACCTTCTGAATATTTGCAAGTAATGGCTTTCTGTACTATATTCAGTTCAGTAGAATAGCAACTTCCCCCTATGTCAAGAATGCATATGAATCAGAGAGATTTATTTGTACTCACCTGAAATCAGTTTCTTGTTGCTAGGTGCGTCATCAAGCAGAAGACAAGGATGGTTCAAGTTGTTATCACTTGGGAAGCATTATCTAGATTAGATTTGCCTATGAACGTGTCAGACTGTCTTACTTCTGAGTAGAACCTGTCTCTCCTTCTCTAACAGAAGGAACCTATCTATCAGTATTTGTGTGCTGCTATAGTTGATCTTCTGAATATTTGCAAGTGATGGCTGTCCGTACCATTCATTTCAACAGAATAGCATTGCATCCCTATGTTCTTGACACCCCAACAGCCGGGCACCCCAAACCCTTCTCGTACGTCTGGGTGGACGGCCCAGTCAGTAACGGGTCACAAAAAAGTGACCCAGACGGGCATCTCAAACGGGCCTCAAACTCCCGGGCTGACCGGCACCCCTCATATCCAGCCCAAATCTAGGGCGGATATGGGGGCGCTCGGGCGCGTCTGTCACGTCGGACCCGGCCCACGCTGGCCCACCCGACCGCACATATATTCCTCCCCATCAGCTATCAGGGCCAAACCCTAGCCACTTCACTCCACTCCCCTCCGCCACCCAAGCTCCCGTCTGGCAATCTTCGGCCTTCTCCGGCATGGCGGGCAGCGGATCCGTCGACTGGGGTATCGTCCCGTGCGGTTTGGAGGAGGCAATGGCCGTCCGCATTGCACTACGCCGCTCCCGGGAGGACAGCGCCCGACCGACGGCGGGATCTGTCCGGCGCGAGTCCATTGTGTCGCGCATCGGGCGCTCGGATCCTCCAGCGCTGGATCATCGGGGTCCTCTCGGGAGCCTTCCAATCTCCATTTCCCCATCATCGGTTCGTCGGAGAATGAGCCTACCGGGACCGGTGTGCCCGTCGTGGGATGGAGAGGATGAGGGCGGTCGAGGCCCGCCTCGCTGCTAACATGGCAACGGAGGAGACTGATGCGGCTACACGCCGTGTGGGGGTGAGGGTAAAGGAGGAAGCCATCCACGGCCGCATTGTATAGAAGCGGCAGCAGAAGAGCACACGCATCCTCGCCCGAGAGCAGAATCGAGCGGTTCATGCCATGGTCGGATTGCCCCCCAAGGAGGACAACGACGGGTTGGACAGCTCCGGTGACGAGTAGATCCGGCTCGATCCGTACTGCGTCTTCGACCGCTACGTCCGCGAGAAGGACGAATTTTGGTATACAAAGCCTATAAATATGGTACAGTTATGAATGTGCAGGAACATTTCACTCTTGAAAGGCATGATGAGCAAGGGCGTTGGGAAGGGCAAGGGCAGCCGTGAATAATCTTCTCCATAACTAGCATGTAGGTTAAACATGCCAGTTTTTGGTAGTCCGATGGCATGTCCTGATGTAGTAGTCAGAACGTGTGTAATGCATTGTTGATGTAAGTTGCATGAGTTTGTATGGATTTGAGTTATGTGTCGGGGATATCTAGCGACATATGCCGGGGGTGGCTTATCATGGATGGGGACAAGAGTACGTCGCCGGGCTCTGGAAGTGGGAGTGAGCGAGACCACATACGCCTGCGAATCTTACCTTGGTTCGGGGCTCTCCATGAAGATAACACCCCTAGTCCTGCTCGGCGGGGTCTCCGCATGATGACTATAGTCAATAGAGTAGCTACAAGATGGCTCCTTGAGCTGTTTCGGCTAGAGGAGGAAGAAGAGCAAGGCTAGCTCTGCTCCTTTCTCTATATGTGTGTGTGATCTCTAGGGTTGTGAACCCCTTGCATGGGGAAGCCTGGGGGGTTTATATAGGCCTACCCCCCAGGGGTACTATGGTAATCCGGACGAGTGTAGGACCCGGCCGTCAGTGTCTCTAGGCGCCGGCTTCTCCGCCGGCTGCTGGGTCCCGCCGCTTGGTGGGTCCCGCCGGCTGCCGGGGACTCGGTCGACAGGTAGGGCCCGCCGCCTGCGGGCCATGCTGACTGCTTTATACTGTAGCCTTGCCCTCGGAGGGAGCGTGGCTACAGTCCCGCCGCCTGGCGGGCTCTCACTGTAGCCACACCCCGTTTTATCTGGTTAATGGCGCGCAGACTCCGAGGGGGAGAAAGGCCGCCTGCTAGGAGTCGGCCTACCCTTGTTGTCGTCTGCTTGGGGTTCGCCGCCTTCTGGTGGCTCTCGGACAGGTAGGGCCCGCCGCCTGCGGGCCGTACCGACCGCCCGTCATGGGAGCGTGGCTCCCTCTAACGTAAGGGATGTCACAGGCTGCGTGGCAACAGTGTCGCACCAGGCAAGGGGTGTCCGCTTGGTACACCGCACTGTGGCCACGATCCGCCCTGGATTCGGGGGTGGCAGGTCGCACTGTAGCCACGCCCCGTCCCGTCGTGGTTATGTGGGTGCGAACTTTAAGGGGACGAGGGGCCACCTGTTAGGAGTCGGCCCCCTCGTGGCCGCCTTCTGATGTCTTGCCGTCTTCTAGCAGCCGGCCTCCTAGACCAGCCGGCCCAAGGAGCCGGCCGCTCGTCCGGGAGGTGTGGGGGGCGCAGCTGTCCTGATGTCTTCAAATACCATAGGGGGCCGATGAGGCTACCCGTGGTCATTTACTCCGACAGTATGTTAATTGAGGTGTCCGTTTGTGCAAAGGAAAATTTGAGGCATGACCGGTTAGTGTCGCGGACGCGTTTGAGGGATCGAATTTGTCAAGTCCGATTGTAGATGCTCTTATAGCATGCCAATTTGAGAGATTTTTTAAGGAAATGCTAACGAAAAACGTTGTTCGTTCGTGTGAGCCTTCCTGCGGGAAAGTTCATTTACACAACACAATAGGGAACGACAGGTCAATGACCTGACCTTGTAACTTTATAAGAGTGTCTGCACGTTGCAAAGAACATAGGAACCCATTACATGCCCCGGGGGTGGGGGCAAATATTGAAAAGTCATATTTAAATGTTTTAAAAAATTCTGGATTTTTTGTGAATGTTCACAAGGCATGTGACTACAGACCCTAAGAAATTTAGATCCAAATTCAAAACACACATTGCGAAACAAGAAAGACAAATCTAAAATGAATAGTGCCAAAACAAGACAAAACATGAATAGGGTCACATATGAATTTGTCGTTTTTGTTTCTCAATGTATATTTCAAATTTTGATCCAAATTTTTTAGGGGTTATGGACATATGCATTGTGAACATCCATAAAAAAAATCAGAATTTTTTGAAACATCTAAATGTGACTTTTCAAATTTGGAGCATGGAGCATGTGAAGGGTGGTCACCTGATATCTTACCCATCAACCGGGTTCTTGCAGAATATGCATAATTAACCCAATCCAATAAAAGATCCGCAAAAAACTCAACTTCCGCCCTGGTACTCAACTTCCGCCACTGGCCGCCCAACATCTTCTATCAAAGTTACCCCTTCATATCTCTCCTACACATCGTTCTTCTCTTCACAAAATGATTGCCCTGGTACTCAACTTCCGCCACTGGCCGCCCAACATCAAGCCAATATGTCACCGAGATCGAGTGGTCATTGTCTGGCACCTCATCCTTCTGGTTTATAGCCAGCCACTTAAAATTAGTTATATATTATACGCTGTTTTGCGGTGCCCACTAAGCCATCGACACGCTTATCAGTTTTTTTTTTCTGAGAACGCGGCTGAGAGGAAGCTTACAAGAGTTCAGCAGCTGGTTGCTGGTGCAAAACCTCAGCCAGCAGCTGCAGAATCGCCGAGCTGGAAATGGCGTTCCCAAGGAGCCCTGCTTCCACTGTGAGCAGCTATGCTTCTACTCCGACGCTGAGTAGCTGCCCCAGCTCTTCCATCTCCACAGGCTGCAGCACCCCTGCCACCCCAAACCCCTTTGCCGTCGCCGCAATAAGCCCCACCCCAATCCAGCACATAGTTCCAGCCGGACATGCCGGTGATCACAAGCCGGCGCTAGCAGCCACAGGAACTCCTGAATTCACACAGGAAAATAAGCCTCAGCAGCATCAGGATCACAAGCCGGCGCTAGCAGCCACAGGAACTCCTGAATTCACACAGGGAAATAAGCTTCAGCAGCATCAGGATCTTCCGGAATCAGCAGCGAAGTTCCCTAAGCAAGAAAACCCAGCACTAGCAATCACAGGAGGTACGGAATTCATACAGGGAAAGACTCTTCAGCAGCATCAGGATCTCCTTGAATCAGCAGCGAAGTTCCCTAAGCAAGAAATCAATGGCTGGGAGCATCCAGACCTCTGTTCACCATCAAAGCTGCTCAAGAACGCAAGTACTTCTATCAAGGAGATCAGTCACTGGGCAAGATCTTCAATGGGGTCAAAGGTGAACTCAAATATCCGGCTCTTGGAGTCTGTATTTTCTTTGATACAAGTGGTAACCTCGACAGCACCACATCCAGATCACGTCATCGCCATGATACGAGTCCACGAAGCGCTTGCTAACCTGTTGCTGGTCCTACCCAAGAATATATTCCCTTTCCTGTTGCAACATTTCGCTCAGTTTGTTGATGAATTATGCCCGAAAAGAGGTGCATCACTATCAGAAAGGTTTGGAAACGCACTGCATGATTTGCGAAGAAGCATAAGGAGTGGTCTTCGGGTACTCAAAGACATGATCTTTGACTATAAATCTGACGTAGTCCCCCAAGGTGGCGGTATCCATGAAATCACCAGATACTTGTTAAAATACATCATGTCACTTCTGGACAATGGCACCTCTCTCAAGATCATACTTGTCGGTGATGAACAGGATGACAAGGTTGCAATGGAGACGCTGCAAGATACTGTTGCTACCTTGATCTCTCACATGGAAATTATGCTTGAGAAAGAATCTCATCGATATAAAGATGCAGGGTTGAAACAAATGTTCATGGTGAATAATGTGAACTTTTTGTTGCATCAAGTAGAAGGCTCAGAGATAAGGTATCTTCTAGGAGATGATTGGGTTCTGAAGCACCGAGACAAACTAAAGGACCACATCTCATCGTTCATCAACATTTCTTGGGAATCTGTCATGTATTGCTTCCATGTAAAGACCAACAAAATCCCAATCTTTTCTAGCCTACCAACACTGCAAATATTTAACATGGAATTTGAGAAAACTTACTGGACTCAGAAGACATGGAAAGTTGAAAATCCTCTGCTCCGGTCCAACATGCGTAAATCAGTATCAGAGAAGCTTGTTCAGGCTTATAGTGCATACCTTGAGAATCACAAAAACAAGTATCAAAGGCTTATGAAGTACACCACCGAAGATCTTGAAGAGCTGCTGTCAGATCTGTTTGAAGGATAATGGTCATAGCTAGAAAGAGGACGAAGCGCAGATGCATGTTAAAAATACTAGTGCAACACGTCTGAAGGATAAATAATCCCTTGAGCTAGGATGAAGATCAGAAGCATGCCCCCAAAGCTTGTGGAGTAAATATCGAACTGTAACTGGCATATCCTTGATATGTCAGGATTGAACTGTACCTGAGGTTCTAAAGTTGTGTGGTTGCTGCAGTGTAAAATGCTTAACATGAAATTTCTCTAATGATTATTTAAGCTTGCTTGATTGCACCAGTCGAGTAGAACTATAACTTTATATGTGGTCATGAAAATAGGTCTTCGAGCTGAAGTGGCTGCCACCTGACCTGATAGATTTTCCACAAAGAGGAGTTCCAACTTTCCAGTCCCATTTGGACCAACTAGAAGGTCACACATGCTTTGCCGCACCATGAGTGTCATGGTTGGAGACTAGGAGGACGTGGGCTTTGGTCCTACAGCCACCGGCTGCACACATGACAAAAGACATATGGCAGATGCACCATATCTACCTATAAATTATTTCTCTATCATTTGCTAAGATTACTCTCCCATTAGACAAGATTTGTTACCTTAAGTTGGAGATTGCTTTCTCAAGCCTAAGTTAACCATCAGGCAATCATGTATTCAGTACTCACTCCGTTTCTTTTTAGTCTACGTATAAATTTTGTCTGAAGTCAAACTTCGTCAAGTTTGACCAACTATATAAAAAAAATCAACATTCACAATATGAAATCAATATCATTAGATGCATCATGAAATTAATTTTCATACTATGTAACTTTTGCATTGTAAATTTTGATATTTTTTAAGATAAATTTGGTCAAACTTTGCGTAGTTTAACTTCAAACAAATTTTATACGCAGAGTAAAAAGAAACGGAGGGAGTAAGTTCAAGCAATAAGAAACCAACTTCACCTATGACCTAAACCCATTCCCAACCAAGCCTCCCCACCAGGCCATATTCTCCCTGTTGCGTGCCTTGATACACAACAATTAAACTTGTTGACTAGAAGAATAACTCAATGACAGCATGGAATCATGGAAGGATTTATAGGAAGCAAATTCCACCAGCAGATTAAGCAGTCTAAGAGCAACAGGAATGAGTATGATCTCCATAAGAAACAAACAACATACACTTCATTCCAATCCTACAGTAGCTACTTTAAACTTCTAATGGTCATTTGATTCCAAAATGAAGGGTTAGTGAACATGTTGCCTCTCCGCATAGCACATTACTACATATTTTGTGACCAATGGATGTACTCCCTCCGTTCCTAAATATATGGCGTTTTGGCAGTTCAAATTGAACAGTGGGAGTAGTTGATAAAATTAAGCAACGTTCAAGCAAATATGCATGTTTAGGAACTTGGTACCAAAACTGAAAAGGTTAAAGAGCCAGTGGTGCGAATCACTCATAATATTTGCTGAATCGATCCACTTACTCATATGTGTAATGGTCCACTGTAATGCGCTGACTGTGTGCATGAGAAAAGCCTAACATTTACATTAGATTGAGCTACAGAATTAATACTATTCTGTTACGTGTATACTGGTTTGTTCCAATTGTTTCATAGTAAAAAAAAAATCATGTTCATCTGTCCCATGAAATATATGCTGTCAAGTTTGCGAGTATGATTCACTAACAGGACTAAGTTTAGGTCCCATCTTCCCTTGGATTTGTAAGCCAAGTATGGTTTATGGCAATACGCTGATGTGTTAACAGTATCTGTAACCACACAAGGATTGTACAAAAATGTTCACTGAAACTTACTTCTTTTGCAATTGCTGCATCTTACAAATATCTTTCAATCAGATAAAAAGAGCAAGGTTGTAATTCTGAAGTAACATATTGAGTTGTTTTTTGGCGGGGGAAGTAACATATTGAGTTGTTACTGATAGTTTTTAACAATATTATACTTATCCCCTATTGCTGCCTAATTCTGAATATTTTTCTTCATTTATTTCTATATTTTGCAGACCAGAAGGTACATTTAACTTTATTGCCACCTCTGCTCCAAAATAGATGACACTTGGACAATGACATGGTTCAAAGTATATACCTATGAGACTTTGCTATTTTTGACTAAACTCTCATAATGATGCTCCAACTTAAATGGAATAGGACCTATAGACTGTCAAGTATTTGTAAAATACTGGAGCACCATCCGGTTGGCCTATATTTTACCAAGCTCTTTTCCATGCAGCCTGGTTAGCTCAACCCCCTTCATCAGCAACAGAGATGAACTTCAGATTGACGAGAGAAGTTATCCTCTTCGGTTGATGCCTGTACTGCAAATATTGCCACTATTCCTCACCAAGAAATTTGCTGCACATTAATTGGGTGCAACTCTCCAGAAACTGCCCTAATGCCTATGCACGAAGGAGACGAAGAGGACATTACTTGAAACACTTTATGCACATCAGTCACCAGTGGGTTCCTCTGAGTCTTTATTTGGCACTGGATTACTTGGCTTAGTACGCTTCGATAATGATTTTCTGTAAAGGAAGTGCAGTGGACAGTTTCAGACAAGTGTGTGTACATACCAATCACACAGTCATTCTATATGATCTTTGACTTAATAAAATGGAGAGTTCTGAGGAAAACATCTACCTCTTTGTGGACTTCTTGGCAGCAGCTACACCCATCTTCGTCTTCGACTTGTCAAAATCAGTTGATCCCTCATGCATGGCACTATAGTTGTGCATATTGGTTTTAGTTTCTGTTGCGGCAGCCTCCATCCTTTCGGAAGCTTGGAATTTGAGTTTTAACTCTTCCTTCCTCATTGTATGGGTATTGAACCTACTTGGCTGAGATTCCCTAAGAATATCCTTCAATAGAAACATGACAACGCCAGGATTCAGGAACAAACAAGAGAAAATATGATAATAGTATTACGGCAAGCTGCAAGCATCATGCAAGTAAATGTAAACCAGCGATTTGCAGTCTGAGGAAGAAGACATGCCAGTGCCACCATGTAATTGGGAAGGATGTCATGCTTCATAGTCAACACACACGGAAGCAGTCAGAGACTGCGCGACCAGATACGAACCTCTAGCACAACCTTTAAAAAGTTTAAATGGATGAATATGTGGTTACAAAGTCCATGGATCTAAGTGACTGAGTTGAAGGACGATGGGTGCATTTTACTCATTGGAGGACCAGCTCAAGGATTAGGTCATAGTTTTCTTTAAATTATTACCTATGCAAACCAGTGATGTACAGTCCGATCCAAAATAGGCTGTTCGAAAATAGTTACTGAAAGCCATTTAATCTTATGTTACTTACATTTTGAATCACTTGTTCCCTGCAGCATTTTGTGGGAGTTACTGCAAAAGTTCCTGTATTCCTCACAAGTTATATATAGTTCACTATGTCCAGAAAATTTTATAAGTTCCTACTTACAATGTTTTTTGCACATTCAAGAGTTCATTAGTTTACAACTAGCACCTACCATTTTCCTAATCCTTCTACACTAGTGTTGTTATCTGGTCCTTGTTAGAAAGATGACCTTATGACGAACTCCAAACTACGGAACGATACTGCTGAAAGAGCACCATATTAAAATCGTCTTATTGAAACATATAAGTAACAGATCTGCAAAGTATATTGCAAATCAATAGTTTCTTACTGATACCTCTGAAGATAGTGTTCCAGCAGGTGAACCTGCCTCAACAAGAGGTTTCATGTTTTCAGCTATTGGTGCATCATCAGGTAAACTTGCCATGGGAGTTGTTTCTGGAATTTCTTCTCTTGTTTGAGATCCTTCGGTGTGAAATGCATTTGTCTGATTTTTTCTTCTTGTCCTTCTAACATTCTGGCTACTGTTCTCCTGACCAACCATGCTGCTATTGTGAGCGACATCTTGTTCTGTGACTCTTTCTGCAGCTCCCTGATTAGTTTGCACTTTCTTCAGCCGTTTGCGTGCCACTCTTTTAGTTTTCTGTACACCAGTTGATGGATCAACCACAATGCTAGTTCCAGGTACACCACCTTCTGCTGACAACTTTGTTCCAGGTACCTTGTCACTGAACATTTCTTTCTGTAGTTTCGCTTTATAATTTTTAAGAAGCCCTCTGGCTTCTTTGTTGGAGGAAGTGATTTTCACTTCCTTCTCTGATATTTCAACTTCTGCACCTCTGTGTTGAACTGTTTCTTGTAGGATGTATAATGGAGATGTGTTAGCTTCATCAACTGTTTCTGAACTAGTCTTTGTCTCATTGTGTACTACGGCTTTCTTATGGTTCTTCGCATTTGCATAAATTATCTCTTTGCCATCAAGGTTGGATGGTTCTGGTTCTTGCATGGTTTGCATGTTATATGTCATCAAATCCGCAGGCTCTTCACTGATTCTCTGAGGTGATTTCATAGTTGATATATCGGTCATTAGTGGATCTTTACATGCTTCTTTACCTATTATGCTTACACGATGAGCAAAACCTTCACAGTTAGCCATCTGAGCATCATTTGCAAAGGTCATCGGTACTTCAGTTTCTTGCATGCAATTGATATCATTTTCACTATTGGCTAGGGATGCTCCGTTGTATTTCAACCCAGATGATGAAATGTTAAAGCAATTAGGTGAAAAAACATCAGCAGTTTCTGGGACAACATTATTGATGATCTGGTGAGCACTACCATTTATACAAATCATCTGTCTGTCACTACTGAACAGCTCAGATGGTTCTAGTCCTTGAATACTAGAAGCTATCTCCGTGAACTGTTCTTTTCTTTCAAACTCAGGTGATGGGGTATTGATGGTATTAGGACTCACATTATGATCATCTGCAGAACAAATATGTAGCTCTTTTTCTGCTGCATGTATGACAGAAGTTTTATCCTTTGCATCAGCTGTGCTCTCATCATTATACCTGAACTCAGGCTGTTCAATTTCTCCAATAACATACTGATCTTTTACACATGTGTCTATGGTTGGTGCTCCGTTCTTAAAATCCACAGGCTGCTTGACACTTTCCTCAATAATACCATTGGAGGAACTAATATTAGGTAATTCACTACTGTCGAACTCTGATGCATCATCTACGGATTGTCTAACATAACTTGCTGAAATTGCTTCCTCGGTGGCAACTACTAGGTGGGGAAAGACAACAGAATTATTGTTTCCCCCTTTGCTTTTTCCAAGGTTTCCTTCTTCTAGAGTGTGAACATCAGTCACCATTCTTCTGATCTCAGTTATTCTTGCATTGTCATCATTCGCAACAGTACTGCAACTAAATATATTTCTGAAAGAAAACCGTTCTCTTGACATTTTGGCTTTTGTGAGGTTGTTCATCAATTCCCTCCTCTCTAACTGCGGTCTTACCAGTAAATCTCCTGGAAACTTATGTGCATTACTGATTACCTTGCCGGTACCCTTGTTGAATTGACCAGCTCTCATCCCTGGTCTAGGTACATGAAACGACTTTCTAGAAAAAGGAGCCTTGATGTTCCTCCAAATCAACTTCGACGCCATCAATACAATGCACAAACCACAAAATGCTGCAAAACCACCCCGTGCAACAGCCCTTGAAGCAGTCCTATTTGTCTGCACAACTGAAACATCAGCATCCGCAACACGCGATTCCTTCTTCTCGGTGGCTAGGAACCGAACCAATGAGCTATTCTTTGGAACCTCACGTTCGCCACTTTCAAACCCCTTGGCCTTTACTCTTGCACGAGACAACATGGACTGCAAATCGCCACTCCCTTCTCCATCGGCACTCGCACACCTGCTAAAGATCTCATCCTCATTCACCTCAACGTGCACTGCATTGCCGTCTGGGTCTTCATATACACTGAATACAGGACCGGTCCCATTGCTGCAGAGATGACTCTCCTCCGCATCCCAATCCAAATCCTTCGGGCCATCCAAGGTGGACTCAGCCACTGCATTCCCACTTGGACCGGCATCTAGACAAACAGAAATGCCCGATTTCTCCTCAGGATCCGGTAACGCGTGATCATCGGACGAAGCAGGCTGCGGTTCTCCAGTAAGACCAACCAAAGGAGGGCGCTCCTTGTCCGACTGGGGACGAGAATCGAGGGCCTCGTGGCTGGGAGGGCGAACCACCAGCGGTGGCGAGGCCTTGTAGCGCAGCACGTTCCGGCGACGGGGCGGCGCGCGGAGCCGCCACGCCGGGACGAGGGCGGCCTCGCAGCGGGCAGCCGCGAAGCGCCTCGAGGAACGGATTGTGGGGGCGGGGGCTAGGCGGCCGGGGGGTTTCGTGGGCGCGGGGGCGGGGCGGCCGGCGATCTGGCAGGGGAATCCGGGTGGCGCATGGAACAGAGAAGAGATGGAGGCGCTCGCCATTCGGGGCAGACGCGAGGCTAGGGGAGGAGGAGGAGGAGGGAGAGGGGTGGGATGACGGCCATGGCGGCGGTGGCTGTGGAGCTAAAACCCAGATGGGCTAAAATCTTTTCGATCATTTTCTTTGGAAACGACGGAGTGAGGGCCTGTCGCTTGCTCCGGTTCGAGCCAAAGCTCACGTTCCCGGCCGGCGTTAGAAGATTTACACTCTTCCCTGCCTTTTCTTTTTCTTTTTGATGAGTATACTGGAACTGCTCGCAACCAAAATTGTATCGGTTCGATGGTTCGGACCTCATTTTTTCTTCCAAACTGGAAGTAAATCACGGGTCTTTGCAAGCGTCCGAACCGCTCTCACATAAACGTCTGACATACTTGGCTCATCCAAACCTTTTTCAAAGACTCCGCACCGCATTCATACGAGCCCAGAACGAACACGACCATGTCGCTCTGACATTAAAGCGGCGTGCCGGCCGTGAGCGTCGTCCAAGTCGACCGCTATGTGTTCAAACAGTCCGTCCGTCCACCTCCCTACATTAAACATGTGCGAGTGTCGAGGAACTTGCTCTGGCGCCACCTGTTTGTCCGCCTGCTGCCCACCATTAGCCACCTCGCCGCATGCCCTGCCATCCGCCCGCTATTTTAACTCCAGGCTTAGCAACAACCGCATCCAACCTCCTCCGCTCCCTATCTCCTCTCGGCAGCACGTCCGCCATGGCCTCCTCGAGCTCCAAAGCCCTCTGGGACAGCCTCTCATCTGAGCAGATGAAGGAGATCACCGCCATTGCAGTCGCCTGGCAGGCCGGCAGAAGGACGGGCTCACTGGAGGCCAGCGTTGCAGACGCCCAAATGGAAGAAGCAGTCGACGACGAGCCGGCACCACCATCCTCGCCGGCCCATGCCGGCAACACCATGGGCAAGGCCCATGCTCATTACACCGACATGGTGTTGGAAGAGCGGCAGGCCACGTTCCTGCAGGCACAGGGTGGCCAGGCCTACAACCTCCGGCTCCTCGATGAGAGCAACTTGCCGGCGGCACGGGCATCGCGCCGGACGTGGACGTGAGTGAGCAGGAGGTCTTGTTCCAATCCTACCACACCGCCTACGACATCTGCTGCAACCGCCGGCGGTGCTGCGTCCATCAGATGGAGTTAGAAGCCGCCTTCATGGAGATTAACGAGGAGGCGAATGAAGTGTATAGCAAGGACGAGGATGACGTCGCCAGCTCTGCCTCGGCCGCGGCCTGCCGCCATGGCGACGAAGCCGGCACGTTCGCGGGCACCTCCGGCAACAAGAAGAGTAGAGCATGGGAGGTCACCGACGCTCGAGTCCTAGGAAGGCCACCACTCTTCCTTTCCCTTTGAAGCTAAGCTTGAAGGCCTCATCATTTTGGCCGATTAGTTGCTTGCGGGCTACGAAGGCGGAGCTTCATTTTTCAGGGCTCATGGCTGGCCGGACATGGGACACAAGCGCCAACAGTCATTTAGTTGAAACGTGTCGAGTTGTAATGAGTTTGCTCCGGTTTAGTTAAAAAGCATATGGCTATGTAAAAATTATCTACGTATGAATGAATATCGTCTGGTTTGTTAAATTTGCATTAAATTTGTTCATTTTCGTTAAATTTCTTCCGAAAGGTAACCAGACATTTACGACTCAATTGGATGGTCGGCCTCGCATCAGTGTTTGCGGACTGGTCTCCTTGGTCTGGAAACAGATGTGGTGTTTAGTTTGGGGGGTCGGCGTTGGAGATGCCCTCCGACACCACATGACACTTGTGATGAACAATCTCAAAAATACAAATCCAAAAGAAAAGGTTTGTTAACACACAAACGTTGAATATGCATGATCTTCCGCAATTCTAAAATAAGCATCGTTCGACAAAAAATATGAGGTA
Source organism: Aegilops umbellulata (assembly GCA_032464435.1). Classification (NCBI taxonomy): domain Eukaryota; kingdom Viridiplantae; phylum Streptophyta; class Magnoliopsida; order Poales; family Poaceae; genus Aegilops; species Aegilops umbellulata. The sequence continues at coordinate 298,804,106 of CP136060.1, forward strand.
TTGGTCATTTATGATACAAACACAACCGAAAGGCCATCCAACGGGGCCTCCTCTAAACCTAGGATATATGCCCGGGTTATCCGGACTCCCCAAACTCTGCCCATACGTGGAGGAGAAATGAGGGTTGTCTAGTCTGACCAGACGTGGTCCCAATCTCAAACCCCAGGCCCCCCTTCCTCCCCCCGCTATCTTCCTTCTCTCATCCTCTATTCCCTCCTATCCCCCCCCCCAACTCGCGCCCAACCTAGTCACCCGCTCACCCGGATCATCGCCCCTGAACACGCTCGTCGTTTGGACGCCACTCTCAGTACGTCTTAGACTCCCTACCACAAATACTGTCAACCTCGTGCACCACTTGTTCAACGAAATGTCTAAAATAGAGTTTGACCATTTTCTTGTTGCACATTTGTGGGGTGCAAAAGGTGGACATGAATGATGCTTTTATTTACAATGAATTCTTCATATCGTCGACATCTGACAAAGATGACAACGACTATGAGTTTATGTTAATGTTGAGTATTCTCGGAGCATTGGAAAAGGAAGAGGAGCATGTTCTCAACTTCATGGGTTCTACGTCGAGCAGGATAACTGATAACCAAAAAACGGGAAAGGGTGACATTGATCTCTACGCTGACTATTCATGGTGTTGGGGAACATAGTATTTCAAAAAATTGCCTACGATCATGCATGACCTATCTAGGAGAAGCATAGCAACGAGCGAGGGAGAATGTGTCCATGTACCCTCGTAGACCGAAAGCGAAAGCGTTTAGTAACGCGGTTGATTTAGTCGAACGTCTTCGCGATCCAACCGATCTAGGTACCGAATGCACGGCACCTCCGCGATCTGCACACGTTCAGCTCGGTGACGTCCCTCAAACTCTTGATCCAGTTGAGGCCGAGGGAGAGTTTCATCAGCACGATGGCGTGGTGACGGTGATGATGAAGTTACCGACGCACGGCTTCGCCTAAGCACTACGACAATATGACCGAGGTGGACAACTGTGCAGGGGGGCACCGCACACGGCTAAAGATCAACTTGTGTGTCTATGGGGTGCCCCCCTCCCCCGTATATAAAGGAGGGGAGGAGGAGGCCGGCCGGCCCTAAGGGGCGCGCTCAAGGGGGGGAATCCTACTCCAAGTAGGAATCGCCCCCCCCCCTTTCCTAGTCCAAGTAGGAGAAGAAGGAAAGAGAGGGAGAAGGAGAAGGAGAAGGAAAGGGGGTTGGCGCCCCCTTCCCAGGTCCAATTCGGCCTCCTCCTTTGTGAGGGGCGCACTAGCCCCTTGTGGACTGGTTAGCCTCCCTCCTATGGCCCATAAGGCCCATATCTTTCCCCGGGGGTTCCGGTACTCCGGTATGTACCCGATACACTCCAAAACCCTTCCGGTGTCCGAATACTACCTTCCAATATATCAATCTTTACCTCTCGACCATTTCGAGACTCCTCGGCATGTCCGTGATCTCATCCAGGACTTCGAACAAACTTCGGTCATCAAATCACGTAACTCATGATACAAATCGTTATCAAACTTAAGCGTGCGGACCCTACGGGTTCGAGAACTATGTAGACATGACCGAGACACATCTCCGGTCAATAACCAATAGCGGAACCTGGATGCTCATATTGGCTCCTACATATTCTATGGAGATCTTTATCGGTCAAATCGCATAACAACATATGTTGTTCCCTTTGTCATCGGTATGTTACTTGCCTGAGATTCGATCGTCGGTATCATCATACCTAGTTCAATCTCGTTACCGATAAGTCTCTTTACTCGTTCCGTAATGCATCATCCCGTGACTAACTCATTATTCACATTACTTGCAAGGCTTATAGTGATGAGCATTACTAAGAGGACCCAGAGATACCTCTCCGACAATCGGAGTGACAAATCCTAATCTCGATCTATGCCAACTCAACAAACACCATCGGAGACACCTATAGAGCATCTTTATAATCACCCAGTTACGTTGTGACATTTGATAGCACACTAAGTGTTCCTCCGGTATTCGGGAGTTGCATAATCTCATAGTCATAGGAGCTTGTATAAGTCATGAAGAAAGCAATAGCAATAAACTAAATGATCATACTGCTAAGCTAACGGATGGGTCTTGTCCATCACATCATTCTCTAATGATGTGATCACGTTCATCAAATGACAACACATGTCTATGGCTAGGAAACTTAACCATCTTTTATTAACGAGCTAGTCTAGTAGAGGCATACTAGGGACACTCTATTTGTCTATGTATTCACACATGTACTAAGTTTTCGGTTAATACAATTCTAGCATGAATAATAAACATTTATCATGATATAAGGAAATATAAATAACAACTTTATTATTGCCTCTAGGGCATATTTCCTTCAGTCTCCCACTTGCACTAGAGTCAATAATCTAGTTCACAACGCCATGTGTTTTAACACCAATAGTTCGCATCACCATGTGATTAGTTCAAATCGCCATGTGACTAATACCCAAAGGGTTTTAAGGTGTGATCATGTTTTCTTGTGAGAGAAGCTTAGTCAATGGGTCTGTCATATTCAGAGTCGTATGTATTTTGCAAATTTTCTATGTCTACAAATGTTCTGCATGGGGCTACTATAGCTAATTGCTCCCACTTTCAATATGTATCCAGATTGAGACTCAGAGTCATCCGGATCGGTGTAAAAGCTTGCATTAGCGTAACTCTTTGCGACGAACTCTTTATCACCTCCATAACCGAGAAATATCTCCTTAGTCTTCTAAAGATAATTTTGACCGTTGTCATGTGATCCACTCCTGGATCAATATCGTACCCCCTTGCCAAACTCATGGCAAGGTACACATTAGGTTTGGTACACAACATAGCATATTTTACAGAACCTATGGCTGAGGCATAGGAAATGACTTTCATTCTCTTTTTTTCTATTTTCTGTCGTGCTCGTGTTTTGAGTCTTACTCAACTTTACACCTTGCAATACAGGCAAGAACTCCTTCTTTGACTGTTCCATTTTGAACTACTTCAAAAATCTATCAAGGTATGTACTCATTGAAAAATCTTATCAAGCGTCTTGATCTATCTCTATAGATCTTGATGCCCAATATGTAAGAAGCTTCACCGAGGTCTTTCTTTGAAAAACTCCTTTCAAACACTGCTTTATGCTTTCCAAAAAATTCTACATCATTTCCGATCAACAATATGTCATTCACATATACTTATCAGAAAGGCTGTAGTGCTCCCAGTCACTTTCTTGTAAATACATGCTTCTCCAAAAGTCTGTATAAAACCATATGCTTTGACCACACTATCAAAGCATATATACCAACTCCGAGATGCTTGCACCAGTCCATAAATGGATCGCTGGAGCTTGGACACTTTGTTAGCACCTTTTGGATCGACAAAACCTTCTGGTTGCATCATATATAACTCTTCTTTAAGATATCCATTAAGGAATGCAGTTTTGACATCCATTTGCCAAATTTTATAATCATAAAATGCGGCATTGTTTAACATGATTCGGACGGACTTAAGCATCTCTACAAGTGAGAAAGTCTCATCGTAGTCAACTCCTTGAACTTGTCGAAAACCTTTTGCAATAAGTTGAGCTTTATAGACAATAACATTACCGTCAGTGTCAGTCTTCTTCTTGAAGATCCATTTATTCTCTATGGCTTGCCGATCATCGGGCAAGTCAACCAAAGTCCACACTTTGTTCTCATACATGGATCCCATCTCAAATTTCATGGCCTCAAGCCATTTTGCGGAATCTGGGCTCATCATCGCTTCCTCGTAGTTCGTAGGTTCATCATGGTCAAGTAACATGACTTCCAGGATAGGATTACCGTACCACTCTGGTGCGGATCTTACTCTGATTGACCTACGAGGTTCAGTAGTAACTTGATCCGAAGTTTCATGATCATGATCATTAGCTTCCTCACTAATTGGTGTAGGAATCACTGGAACCAATTTCTGTGATGGACTACTTTCCAATTTGGGAGAAGGTACAATTACCTCATCAAGTTCTACTTTCCTTCCACTCACTTCTTTCGAGAGAAACTCCTTCTCTAGAAAGGATCCACTCTTAGCAACAAAGATCTTGCCTTCAGATCTGTGATAGAAGGTGTACCCAATAGTTTCTTTTGGGTATCCTATGAAGACGCACTTCTCCGATTTGGGTTTGAGCTTATCAGGCTGAAACCTTTTCACATAAGCATCGCAACCCCAAACTTTAAGAAACGACAGCTTAGGTTTCTTGCTAAACCACAGTTCATACGATGTCGTCTCAACGGATTTTTATATGGTGCCCTATTTAATGTGAATGCAGTTGTCTCTAATGCATAACCCCAAAACGGTAGTGGTAAATTGGTAAGAGACATCATAGATCGCACCATATCTAATAAAGTACGATTACAACGTTCGGACACACCATTATGCTATGGTGTTGCGTGAGTTGCGAAACTATTCCACATTGTTTCAAATGAAGGCCAAACTCGTAATTCAAATATTCGTCTCTGCGATGTTACGATGATTCTCAACTTCACTCTGAAATTCTTTGAATTTTTCAAATGTTTCAGACTTGTCTTTCATTAAGTAGATATACCCATATTTGCTCAAATCATCTGTGAAGGTCAGAAAATAACGATACCTGCCGTGAGCCTCAACACTCATCGGACAGCATACATCGGTATGTATTATTTTCAATAAGTCTGTGGTTCGCTCCATTGTTCCAGAGAACGGAGTCTTAGTCATCTTGCCCATGAGGTACGGTTCACAAGCATTAAGTGATTCATAATCAAGTGATTCCAAAAGCCCACCAGCATGGAGTTTCTTCATGCGCTTTACACCAATATGACCTAAACGGTAGTGCCACAAATAAGTTGCACTATCATTATTAACCTTGCATCTTTTGGCTTCAATATTATGAATATGTGTATCACTACAGTCGAGATTCAATAAACCATTCACCTTGGGTGTATGACCACAGAAGGTTTTATTCATGTAAACAGAATAACAATTATTCTTTGACTTAAATGAATGATCTATTGCAATAAACATGATCCAATCATATTATGCTCAACGCAAACACCAAATAACATTTATTTTAGGTTCAACACTAATCCCCAAGGTAAAGGGAGTGTGTGATGGTGATCTTATCAACCTTGGAATCACTTCCAACACACATCGTCACCTTGCCTCAACTAGTCTCTGTTCATTTTACAACTCCTGTTTCAAGTTACCAATCATAGCAACTAAACCAGTATCAAATACCCAGGGGGTACTATTAATACTAGTAAAGTACACATCAATAACATGTATATCATATATACTTTTGTTCATTTTTCCATCCTTCTTATCCGCCAAGTATTTGCGGCAGTTCCGCTTCCAGTGACAATTTCCTTTGCAGTAGAAGCACTCAGTTTCAGGCTTGGGTCTAGCTTTGGGCTGCTTCATGGGAGTGGCAACTTGCTTGTCATTCTTCTTGAAGTTCCCTTTCTCTCCCTTGCCCTTTTACTTGAAACTAGTGGTCTTGTCAACCATCAACACTTGATGCTTTTCTTGATTTCTACCTTCGCCGATTTCAGCATCGCGAAGAGATCGGGGAATCGTTTTCGTCATCCCTTGCATATTATAGTTCATCACGAAGTTCCAGTAACTTGGTGATAGTGACTAACTCTGTCAATCACTATCTTATCTGAAAAATTAACTCCCACTTGATTCAAGCGATTGTAGTACTTAGACATTCTGAGCACATGCTCACTGGTTGAGCTATTCTCCTCCATCTTGTAGGCAAAAAATACTTGTCTCATGAATGCGGTCATGTAATGTCGGTCTAGGCCGCTTCATCCAACAATACCACCGAATCAAAGTATGACATGCTGGTAAGCAGTATGACTATTATCGCCCACAACTCATTGTGTTCTACTCGTGCATATAACATCTACGCATACACCTGGCTCGGATGCCACTCTTGGGGAACGTAGTATTTCAAAAATTTGCCTACGATCACACAATATCTATCTAGGATAAGCATAGCAACGAGCGGGGAGAGTGTGTCCACGTACCCTCATAGACCGAAAGCGGAAGCGTTTAGTAACGCGGTTCATGTAGTCGAACGTCTTCGCGATCCAACCGGTCCAAGTACCGAACGCACGGCACCTCCGCGATCTGCACACGTTCAGCTCGGTGATGTCCCTCGAACTCTTGATCCATTTGAGGCCGAGGGAGAGTTCCGTCAGCACGACGGCGTGGTGACGGTGATGATGAAGTTACCGACGCAGGTCTTCGCGTAAGCACTACGACAATATGACCGAGGTGGAAAACTTTGGAGGGGGGCGCCGCACACGGCTAAAGATCAACTTGTGTGTCTATGGGGTGCCCCCTCCCCGTATATAAAGGAGGGGAGGAGGAGGCCAGCCGGCCCTAAGGGGCACACCCAAGGGGGGGGGGAATCCTACTCCAAGTAGGAATCGCCCCCCCTTTCCTAGTCCAAGTAGGAGAAGAAGGAAGGAGAGGGAGAAGGAGAAGGAAAGGGGGTGGCGCCCCCTTCCCAAGTCCAATTCGGCCTCCTCCCTTGTGGGGGGCGCACCAACCCCTCATAAGGCCCATATCTTTCCCTGGGGGTTCCGGTAACCCCTCCGATACTCCGGTATGTACCCGATACACTCCAGAACCCTTCGGTGTCCAAATACTACCTTCCAATATATCAATATTTACCTCTCGACCATTTCGAGACTCCTCGTCATGTCCGTGATCTCATCCGGGACTCCAAACAAACTTTGGTCATCAAATCACATAACTCATAATACAAATCGTCATCGAACGTTAAGTGTGCGGACCCTACGGGTTCGAGAACTATGTAGACATGAGCGAGACACATCTCCGGTCAATAACCAATAGTGGAACCTGGATGCTCATATTGTCTCCTACATATTCTACGAAGATCTTTATCGGTCACCGCATAACAACATACGTTGTTCCCTTTGTCATCGGTATGTTACTTGCCCGAGATCCGATCGTCGGTATCATCATACCTAGTTCAATCTCGTTACCGGCAAGTCTCTTTAGTTGTTCCGCAATTCATCATCCCATGACTAACTCATTAGTCACATTGCTTGCAAGGCTTATAGTGATGAGCATTACCGAGAGGGCCCAGAGATACCTCTCCAACAATCGCAGTGACAAATCCTAATCTCAATCTATGCCAACTCAACAAACACCATCGGAGACACCTGTAGAGCATATTTATAATCACCCAATGACGTTGTGACATTTGATAGCACACTAAATGTTCCTCCGGTATTCGAGAGTTGCATAATCTCATAGTCATAGGAACTTATATGAGTCATGAAGAAAGCAATAGCAATAAACTAAACGATCATACTGCTAAGCTAACGGATGGGTCTTGTCCATCACATCATTCTCTAATGATGTGATCCCGTCCATCAAATGACAACACATGTCTATGGCTAGGAAACTTAACTATCTTTGATTAACAAGCTAGTCTACTAGAGGCATACTAGGGACATGATACGTCTCCAACGTATCTATAATCTTTTATTGTTCCATGATTTTATATTATCCATCTAGGATGTTTTATATGCATTTATACGATTTTTATATGATTTTTTGGGACTAACCTATTAACCTAGAGCCCAGTGCCAGTTTCTGTTTTTTCCTTGTTTTTGAGTTTACAGAAAAGGAATACCAAACGGAGTCCAATTGACCTCCCATTTTTTGTGGATTGTTTATGGACCAAAAGAAGCCCCCTAAGTAAAAGAGTTGGGCCAGAAGAGGCAGAGGAGGAGGAGCCTACCGACGAGCTGGACAAATGCAATACGGTGTCTGCCGCTGCTGCACGTTCAGCGACGCTCGCTAGATCGAACGCCCACTGTCGCTCCAGATGATCCCTCTCGAAGCGGCCGGACTGCTCGTAGATCTCTTGATTCCTCGCCTCTGCGTCGGCGTGTGGTGCGGCCATAGCTGTGGTAAGGCTCTTTGTGTGCTCGACGAGGCACTCTTCCTCCTCCCGCAGGAACTGTGTTGGATTTCCTTGAAGAGGAAAGGATGATGCAGCAAATTAGCGTAAGTATTTCCCTCAGTTTTTGAGAACCAAGGTATCAATCCAGTAGGAGGCTACGCGCGAGTCCCTCATACCTACACAAAACAAATAGCTCCTCTAAACCAACACGATAAGGGGTTGTCAATCCCTTCACGGTCACTTACGAGAGTGAGATCTGATAGAGATGATAGATAATATTTTTGGTATTTTTGTGATAAGGATGCAAAGTAAAATAAAAGTGAAGTAAAAAGTAAAGGCAATAATAAAGTGATGGAAGATTAATATGATGAAGATAGACCCGGGGGCCATAGATTTCACTAGTGGCTTCTCTCAAGAGCATAAGTATTTTACGGTGGGTGAAGAAATTACTGTTGAGCAATTGACAGAATTGAGCATAGTTATGAGAATATCTAGGTATGATCATGTATATAGGCATCACGTCCGAGACAAGTAGACCGACTCCTGCCTGCATCTACTACTATTACTCCACTCATCGACCGCTATCCAGCATGCATCTAGAGTATTAAGTTCAAGAAAACAGAGTAACGCCTTAAGCAAAATGACATGATGTAGAGGGATAAATTCATGCAATATGATAAAAAAACCATCTTGTTATCCTTGATGGCAACAATACAATATGTGCCTTGCTGCCCCTACTGTCACTGGGAAAGGACACCGCAAGATTGAACCCAAAGCTAAGCACTTCTCCCATTGCAAGAAAAACCAATCTAGTAGGTCAAACCAAACTGATAATTCGAAGAGGCTTGCAAAGATAACCAATCATACATAAAAGAATTCAGAGAAGATCCAAATATTGTTCATAGATAATCTTGATCATAAACCCACAATTCATCCGTCCCAACAAACACACCGCAAAAAGAAGATTACATCAAATAGATCTCCACGAGAGAGGGGGAGAACATTGTATTGAGATCCAAAAAGAGAGAAGAAGCCATCTAGCTACTAACTATGGACCCGAAGGTCTGAGGTAAACTACTCACACTTCATCGGAGGGGCTATGGTGATGATGTAGAAGCCCTCCGTGGTGGATGCCCTCTCCGGCGGAGCTCCAGAACAGGCCCCAAGATGGGATCTCGTGGGTACAGAAGGTTGCGGCGGTGGAATTAGGTTTTTGGCTCCGTATCTGATCGTTTGGGGGTACGTAGGTATATATAGGAGGAAGAAGTACGTCGGTGGAGCAAGGTGGGGCCCACGAGGGTGGAGGGCGCGCCCCCTACCTCATGCCCACCTCCTTTCTTTCTTGACGTAGGGTCCAAGTCTCCTGGGTCATATTCGGTGAGAAAATCACGTTCCCGAAGGTTTCATTCCGTTTGGACTCGTTTGATATTCCCTTTCTTTGAAACTCTGAAATAGGCAAAAAACAGCAATTCTGGGTTGGGCCTCCGGTTAATAGGTTAGTCTCAAAAGTAATATAAAAGTGGAAAATAAAGCCCAGTATTGTCCAAAACAGTAGATAATATAGCATGGAGCAATAAAAAATTATAGATACATTGGAGACGTATCAGGCATCCCCAAGCTTAATTCCTGCTCGTCCTCGAGTAGGTAAATGATAAAAACAGAATTTTTATGTAGAGTGCTACTTGGCATAATTTCAATGTAATTCTTCTTAATTGTGGTATGAATATTCAGATCCGAAAGATTCAAGACAAAATTTCATATTGACATAAAAGTAATAATACCTCAAGCATACTAACTAAGCAATTATGTCCTCTGAAAATAACATGGCCAAAGAAAGTTCATCCCTACAAAATCATATAGTTTAGTCATGCTCCATTTTCGTCACACAAGAATGCTCTCATCATGCACAACCCCGATGACAAGCCAAGCAATTGTTTCATACTTTAGTAATCTCAAACTTATAAACTTTCATGCAATATATGAGCGCGAGCCATGGACATAGCACTATGGGTGGAATAGAATATGATGATGGGGGTTATGTGGAGAAGACAAAAAAGGAGAAGATCTCACATCAACGAGGCTAATCAACGAGCTATGGAGATGCCTATCGATTGATGTTAATGCAAGGAGTAGGGATTGCCATACAACGGATGCACTAGAGCTATAAATGTATGAAAGCTCAACAAAAGAAACTAAGTGGGTGTGCATCCAACTTGCTTGCTCACGAAGACCTAGGGCACTCGAGGAGGCCCATTGTTGGAATATACAAGCCAAGTTCTATAATGAAAAATTCCCACTAGTATATGAAAGTGACAAAACAAGAGACTCTCTATCATGAAGATTATGGTGCTACTTTGAAGCACAAGTGTGGCAAAGGATAGTAGCATTGTCCCTTCTCTCCTTTTCTCTCATTTTTTTGGCCTTCTCTTTTTTTATGGCCTTTATTTTTTATATATTCCTCACTTGGGAAAATGCTCTAGAAAATGATGGTCACCACACTTCTATTTATTTACAACTCGATACTAGAACAAAGTATGACTCTATATGAATGCCTCCGGCGGTGTACCGGGATATGCAATGAACCAAGAGTGACATGTATGAAAGAATTATTAACGGTGGCTTTGCCACAAATACCATGCCAAATACATGATCATTCTAAGCAATATGACAATGATGAATGTGTCATGATGAACGGAATGGTGGAAAGTTGCATGGCAATATATCTCGGAATGGCTATGGAAATGCCATAATAGGTAGGTATGGTGGCTGTTTTGAGGAATATATAAGGAGGTTTATGTGTGAAAGAGCGTATCATATCATGGGGTTTGGATGCACCAGTGAAGTTTGCACCAACTCTCAATGTGAGAAAGGGCAATGCACAGTACCGAAGAGGCTAGCAATGATGGAAGGGTGAGAGTGTGTATAATCCATGGACTCAACATTAGTCATAAAGAACTCATATACTTATTGCAAAAATCTACAAGCCATCAAAAACCAAAGCACTACACACATGCTCCTAGGGGGATAGATTGGTAGGAAAAGACCATCGCTCGTCCCCGACCGCCACTCATAAGGAGGACAATCAAAGAACACCTCATGTTTCAAATTTGTTACATAACGTTTACCATACGTGCATGCTACGGGACTTGCAAACTTCAACACAAGCATTTCTCAAATTCACAACTACTCAATGAAACGCCCTCGATGCGGCTATATCTCCTACGTGTCGAAGCACGACTTAGAGGCATAACCGCATTGAAAGCAATGTCGCAAGTGAGGTAATCTTCACACAACCCATGTAATACATAAGGGAAAGAGATACATAGTTGGCTTACAATCGCCACTTCACACAAATACATGAATAAAACATTACATCATACAGTTACAATCAGGGCCCGACTACGGAGCCAAAATAAAAGAAGAAACCCCAAAAGCGACAAAGGTCCCCGATCGACCCCAACTGGGCTCCACTACTGATCGACTAGAACGAAACAACATAAAGGACAAGATCTACATCGGGCTCCTCCTTGAGCTTGGTTGCGTCACTTGCATGGTCTCATCGGCACCTACAAACTGGTTTTGGAAGTATCTGTGAGTCACGGGGACTCAGCAATCTCACACCCGCGAGATCAAGACTATTTAAGCTTAAAGGAAGGACAGGGTAGTGAGGTGGAGCTGCGGCAGCGACTAGCATATATGGTGGCTAACATACGCAAATGAGAGCGAGAAGAGAAGGCAAAGCACGGTCGAACAACTATGATCAATAAGTGATCCTGAACTACTTACGTCAGACATAACTCCAACAACCGTGTTCACTTCCCGGACCCCGCCGAGAAGAGACCATCACGGTTACACACGCGGTTGGTGTATTTTAATTAAGATCAACTTCGGGTTTTCTACAACCGGACATTAACAAATTCCCATCTGCCACATAACCACGGGCACAGCTTTCGAAAGTTCAAACCCTGTAGGGGTGTCCCAACTTAGCCCATGATAAGCTCTCGTGATCAACGAAGGATATTCCTTATCCCCGGGAAGACCCGATCAGTCTCGGAATCCCGGCTACAAGACATTTCGACAGTAATAAAACAAGACCAGCAAAGCCGCCCGATGCGCCGACAATCCTGATAGGAGCTGCACATATCTCGGTCTCAGGGCAACACCGGATGAGACATCCTATGAGTAAAACCAAGCCTCGAGTTTCCTCGCGGGGGCCCCGCAGTCTGCTCGTTTCGGGCCAACACTTAGACAAGCATTGGCCCGGGGGGGCTAAAATAAGATGACCCTCGAGAGAGCGACTCCCAAGGGAAAAGTAGGTGGTGGTGAGGCAAATGGTAAAACCAAGGTTGGGCCTCGCTGGAAAAGTCTTATTCAAAGCGAACTGTCAAGGGGGTCCCATAAATCACCCGACCGCGTTAGGGACGCAAAATCCGGGAACATAATACCGATATGACGGAAACTAGGGCGGCAAGAGTGGAACAAAACACCAGGCATAAGGCCGAGCCTTCCACCCTTTACCAAGTATATAGATGCATTAATTAAATAAGATATACTGTGATATCCCAACAAGTAAACATGTTCCAACAAGGAACAACATCTCCATGTTCCAACAAGGAACAAACTTCATCTTCACCTGCAACTAACAACGCTATAAGAGGGGCTGAGCAAAGCGGTAACATAGCCAAACAACGGTTTGCTAGGACAAGGTGGGTTAGAGGCTTGGTTTAACAATATGGGAGGCATAATAAGCAAGTGGTAGGTATCGCAGCAAAGGCATAGCAAAAGAGCGAGCAACTAGCAAGCAAAGATAGAAGTGATTTCGAGGGTATGGTCATCTTGCCTGAGATCCCGCAAGGAAGAAGAACGAGTCCATGAAGAAGACAAACGGACGTAGACGAACGGATCCTCACAATCGCAACGTTATCGGAACTAACCCGAAGAAGCAACACCGGAAAGAAGCAAACAACAAAGTAAACAACCACCACATAAACATGGCATGATATGCGAGATGTGGTATGCAAGGCATATGCATGCTTCGGAAGGAAAAAGATGAACCAGGCATAATCTTGGCAAACCAAGTATGCCACTGGAAAGGTGAGGTGATTTTGGATGAAATCGATATAAAGATCACCGGAATCGGATGCACGGTTTGCAAATGACAAGCAAAACAAGAATGGCATATTTCTGCGATTAACAGCAGGTTGCCACTTAGCATGCAACAAGAAATTAAGCTACTGCATCCAAACATACCAAGAAAGCATATGGAAGTGATCTACTCAAGATGCTTGACAAAATATGTACACTTAGCTACGGCTAAATCACAACACAACAGGTTCAAACAAGTATGGCAAAAGTGCAAAAGATAACAGGTTCACAGACTTGGTGAAATCAACAACATGCCAGAAATTAACATCAGGATGACATGTTTAGAGCAAGCAAACAACCTGCTACAGGAACAGGACATAGCAAGATATGGCATGGAATGAATCTACTCAAAGCACTTAACAAAAGTCCCTTACTGACCATGAGCCAAAAAGGAACAGAAAATATAGTAGCACCCATGTTAATTAAGCAAGTTTCGTTACAGGTTTCAGACTTAGCAGAAATCTGGACATGTCAAAAACAGATAACAAGTAGGCATGTACGTGAGCTCGATGCACTCACTATAGAGCATTGCATGATAAACTAAGCATACATACATCAAGAAGACATGGCATAGAAGCTAGAAATGGCAAGAACAACATCATAGCATGCAAGGATCAACTAAAACAAGCTTGGCAAAATCGAATAACATGTAAACAATCTGCCAGTAACATTTTATAGCAAAAGTAGAGCTCGATTGACTCAAGCTACGGCACTCCATAATTACAAACAAAGGCATGGATGGATAGAGCAAATCCACATGCTCAAAACACCCTTACTGATCATGCTCAACAGAGGCATAGATCTCTCTGAAACAACATGAACACATGGCATAAAAATAACAGCAGGGCATGACTTAGTGAAATTACTAAGTCTCTAAAATCAGCAATATTATGATCCCCAGTTTGCATGCTTGTGCTAGTCACCACAAAGATCACAAAAATACATGGCATAAATCTCTGGAAATATGGCATGGCATATTACAAAACACATGTAGGACTCAACTCCATAGAATGCACACATCAATCATGACAAAAAATGACAAAAGTGCATCTACTGAAACAGATCTGAAACTAACATCACATAGCCCTCTTCCAACACCATTTCGGGCATCAAGATGTGCTCAAATGAAAATGATGCAATGAGATGAAATGATGTACTCATTGAGGCGAACAATTTGATATGCTACACCCCCAAAACGGAGCCACGGATGCAGAGTTATGATGCGATGAACATGGCACCAGAATGCAGTAATCCGGCGAGGGCGCGGAAGCCGAGGCGGAGGCTCCGGCGTGGAACTGGCCATAGGGGACGACGGGGCGGCGACCGGAGTTGGCGGGGCGCAGGGGCGGAGCGGCGCCCGGAGCAGGGACGGTGCCGGCGCGCGAAGAACGGCGGGCGGCGCGGCGTCCCGCGGCAGGCGAGCAGCGGCGACGGAGGAGCGGGGCGCGGCAGGCGAGCAGCGGCGCAGCAGGCGTGCGGGGTCGGGGCACGGGACGCGGCGGCGGAGGAGCGGGCGACGGCGCGAGGCGCGTGCCGCCGGCGGAGGAGCGGCGCGAGCGGCGAGGCGCGGGCCGAGCGGCGGCTCGGGTCCGGCGCGGGCGCGGGAGGGCCGGCCGCGGGCTTCGCGGGCCCGGCGGCGCGGAGGAGAGAGAGGGCCGGCGGGGTGACGCGTGGCGCGGCGGGATTGGGCGCGGGGGCGGCGGTGATGACGTGGCGGCCTGCGATTGGCCGGAGTGAGGTGGCGGCGGACATGTCCGTCGGTGGGATTTTTGTCCGGCGGCGCGGAGAGGAAGACGGCTAGGGTTTCATCTGCGGGATTTCGGGGGAGAGCACATATATATAGGTAGGAGGAGCTAGGAAGCTCCAAATGGAGTGCCGTTTTCGGCCACGCGATCGTGATCCGACGACCGATATGATGGAGATGACTTAGATGGGTTTTGGGCCACTTTGGAGGGGTGTTGGGCTGCATTACAAAAGAGGCTTTCGCGGTCACCCGGTTAACCGTTGGAGTATCAAACGAAGTCCAAATGGTACGGAACTTGACGGGCGGTCTACCGGTAGTAAACCAAGGCCGCTTGGCAAGTCTCGGTCCAATCCGGAAATGTTTAACCCCCACACAAGAAAGAAAGGTAGGAATGACCACCGGAGGAGAACGAAGCGCCGGAATGCAAAACGGACAACAGGGAAAATGCTCGGATGCATGAGACGAACACGTATGCAAATGCGATGCACATGATGACATGATATGAAATGCAGATGATGACTTGGCAAAGTGCAACACGCAAGCACATGACATGGCAACGATGGCGAATAACTGCGGACACCTGGCGCAACAGATCCGGGGCGTTACACTCAACTAGCATGACTTTGATATTATTACGTCCATATCTCAAAACAATCATCAAGCATCAAACTTCTCTTAGTATCCAACACACTCATAAGAAAGTTTTTACTATTTTTGTATACCTAGCATATTAAGATTATTTAAGCAAATTACCATGCTATTTAAGACTCTCAAAATAATCTAAGTGAAGCATGAGATATCAATAGTTTCTTTAAAACAAATCCACCACCGTGCTCTAAAAGATATAAGTGAAGCACTAGAGCAAAACTATATAACTCAAAAGATATAAGTGAAGCACAAAGAGTATTCTAATAATTTCCAAATCATGTATGGCTCTCTCAAAAGGTGTGTACAGCAAGGATGATTGTGGTAAACTAAAACGCAAAGACTCAAATCATACAAGACGCTCCAAGCAAAACACATATCATGTGGTGAATAAAAATATAGCTCCAAGTAAAGTTACCGATGGAAGTAGACGAAAGAGGGGATGCCTTCCGGGGCATCCCCAAGCTTTGACTTTTTGGTGTCCTTAGATTATCTTGGGGGTTCCATGGGCATCCCCAAGCTTAGGCTCTTGCCACTCCTTGTTCCATAATCCATCAAAAGATTTCACCCAAAACTTGAAAACGTCACAACACAAAACTCAACCGAAATCTCGTGAGCTCCGTTAGCGAAACAAAACAAAAGACCACTTCAAGGTACTGTAATGAACTCATTCTTTATTTATATTGGTGTTAAACCTACTGTATTCCAACTTCTCTAGGTTTATAAACTATTTTACTAGCCATATATTCATCAAAATAAGCAAACAACAAACGAAAAACAGAATCTGTCAAAAACAGAACAGTTTGTAGTAATCTGTAACTAACGCAAACTTCTAGAAATCCAAAAATTCAGCGAAAATAGGAAGACCTAGGAAATTTGTTTATTGATCAGCAGCAATTGGAATCACTATTTTATCTCATTCTGGTGATTTTTAACAATTGTTTTCGTGAATAGAAAGTTTCTGGAAATTGCAGCAAGATCAAATAACTATCATCCAAGAAGATCCTATAGGTTTAACTTGGCACAAACACTAATTAAAACATAAAAACACATCCAACCAGAGGATAGATCAAAGATTTATTCCTAAACAGAAGCAAAAGCAAAAAAAACTAATAATAAAATTGGGTTGCCTCCCAACAAGCGCTATCGTTTAACGCCCCTAGATAGGCATAAAAGCAAGGATAGATCTAGGTATTGCCATATTTGGTAGGAAATTCTTCAATGAGACATCTATCTTCCTTAGAAATTTATTTTTTTAGTAATTATCAAACTTTTAGGCACAAAATCGAAAAATTCATTCGTAGCAAATGGTTCCTTAATGATAGCAAAAAGATTGGGATGAATACTTATAGATTTAAGATCCGCAGTTTCCTTACTAGAGGATTCACCCTTATTTTTAGGAACATACATAAGCTTGGCAATTTTTGTAGGATGACTTGGAGTATTCTTTATGGAAGAAAAAGCGGTTCCCAAGTTGGTAATGATACCCTCAAGTTTATCGATTCTAGAGGAATCTTGATTTATTTTCTCATTAACTATGGGTTCCTTCTCCTTAATATTTTTCAAAGTTACTCCTACCTTAGTTCCATATTGGGTAATTTGATTGTGGATCTTTTTATCTAGATTTTCAATTAACTCAACAGTAGCAACTTTATTTTCAATAATTTCAAGTCTTTGCATTACATGCTCCAAAGTTAACATAGTCCCATTAACCAAAAGAGGTGGTGAGCCAAATAAATCTATCATAGCATTATAAGAATCAAAGGTATGGCTACCCAGGAAATTCCCTCCGGTAATGGTGTCAAGAATATATATATACCAAGGATTGGCACCTACATGAAAATTGCGGAGAAGAACTGAAGTAGATTGCTTCCTGGTAGATCTATTTTGAGCATTGCAAATTCTATACCAAGCGTCTTTTAGATTTTCTTCCTCCCTTTGCTTAAAATTTAGAACTTCATTCTCGGGAGACAACGGAGAAGATATAAGACTAGCCATAACGACAAGCAAGCGAGAAAAGGGCAAACGAAAAAGAGAGGGCGAATAAAACGACAAGGGTGAAGTGGGGGAGAGGAAAACGAGAGGCAAATGTCAAATAATGTAATGCGAGAGATAAGGGATTGTGATGGGTACTTGGTATGTTGACTTTTACGTAGACTCCCCGGCAACGGCGCCAGAAATTCTTCTTGCTACCTCTTGAGCATTGCGTTGGACTTCCTTGAAGAGGAAAGGATGATGCAGCAAAGTAGCGTAAGTATTTCCCTCAGTTTTTGAGAACCAAGGTATCAATCCAGTAGGAGGCTACGCGCGAGTCCCTCATACCTACACAAAACAAATAGCTCCTCGCAACCAATGCGATAAGGGGTTGTCAATCCCTTCACGGTGACTTACGAGAGTGAGATTTGATAGAGATGATAGATGATATTTTTGGTATTTTTGTGATAAGGATGCAAAGTAAAATAAAAGGCAAAGTAAAAAGTAAAGGCAATAATAAAGTGATGGAAGATTAATATGATGAAGATAGACCCGGGGGGCATAGATTTCACTAGTGGCTTCTCTCAAGTGCATAAGTATTTTACGGTGGGTGAACAAATTACTCTTGAGCAATTGACAGGATTGAGCATAGTTATGAGAATATCTAGGTATGATCATGTATATAGGCATCACGTCCGAGACAAGTAGACCGACTCCTGCCTGCATCTACTACTATTACTCCACTCATCGACCGTTATCCAGCATGCATCTAGAGTATTAAGTTCAAGAAAACAGAGTAACGCCTTAAGCAAGATGACATGATGTAGATGGATAAATTCATGCAATATGATAAAAACCCCATCTTGTTATCCTCGATGGCAACAATACAATACGTGCCTTGCTGCCCCTACTGTCACTGGGAAAGGACACCGCAAGATTGAACCCAAAGCTAAGCACTTCTCCCATTGCAAGAAAAACCAATCTAGTAGGCCAAACCAAACTGATAATTCGAAGAGACTTGCAAAGATAACCAATCATACATAAAAGAATTCATAGAAGATTCAAATATTGTTCATAGATAATCTTGATCATAAACCCACAATTCATCGGTCTCAACAAACACACCGCAAAAAGAAGATTACATCGAATAGATCTCCACGAGAGAGGGGGAGAACATTGTATTGAGATCCAAAAAGAGAAGAAGCCATCTAGCTACTAACTATGGACCCGAAGGTCTGAGGTAAACTACTCACACTTCATCGGAGGGGCTATGGTGATGATGTAGGAGCCCTCCGTGGTGGATGCCCTCTCCGGCGGAGCTCCGGAACAGGCCCCAAGATGGGATCTCGTGGGTACAGAAGGTTGCGGCGGTGGAATTAGGTTTTTGGCTCTGTATCTGATCATTTGGGGGCACGTAGGTATATATAGGAGGAAGAAGTACATCGGTGGAGCAAGGTGGGGCCCACGAGGGTGGAGGGCGCGCCCTGGGGGTGGGCACACCCCCCTACCTCGTGCCCACCTCCTTTCTTTCTTGACATAGGGTCCAAGTCTCCTGGGTCATATTCGGTGAGAAAATCACGTTCCCGAAGGTTTCATTCTGTTTGGACTCCGTTTGATATTCCCTTTCTTCAAAACTCTGAAATAGGCAAAAAAAAACAGCAATTCTGGGTTGGGCCTCCGGTTAATAGGTTAGTCCCAAAAGTAATATAAAAGTGGAAAATAAAGCCCAATATTGTCCAAAACAGTAGATAATATAGCATGGAGCAATCAAAAATTATAGATACGTTGGAGACATATCACGCGCAAGGTCGCTGACGCACGTGCGGGCCTCCACCTCCGCCCCCTCCTTCGGGCGGCGGTGGCAGAGCGGGTCAGTGGCGGAGGCAGGAATCGTAAATTTATGATCTTGAGGGGGGCCCGATTAAGGAAACATAACAAAAAAATTACTGTTCACATCAAAAATACAAAGAAGTGACTAATGTTGGGGAGGGCCGGGGCCCCTGCTGGCCCCCCTCGTGCCTTCGCCACTGGAGCGGGTGATGATCCCGATGGTCGATGGTGGGCTGGCGCCCATGGGGCCGACGATGGGGTGGCGGCCACGACCACCACCTCCCGCCTTCGGGTCGCGGTGGCGGAGCGGGTGATGGCCACGGTGGCCGGCAGTGGGGTGGCAGCCACGACGGCCACCTCCCGCCTTCGGGCCGCGGCGGTGGAGCGGGAGATGGCCCTGGCTTTCGACGGTGGTGTGGCGGCAACAGCGGCCGGCAACAGCTGCCGACGGGCAGCGGCGGCGGAGCGTGTGGTGGGTGTTCCACCTACACGCAACAGGGACGCCACGCGCACTACACTACGCCAGGGACTGCGCCGCCGCCGCGGTTTAGCCTCCCAGCTGGAGCTATCCTCTAATGACGGCGGAGTGGCTGAGCGACGACGACGGACCAGTGCCATTGGCAATTGTGGGAGAAGCAGACAAGATAAGCTATAGGGGGGAGGGGGAAATGCGACGCAAGACTCACCGACCGTGAGGGTTTTTATAGCAGGACGGTAAGCATTGGGATTTTGGGGGATTTCACCGAGCCGGGCGGGAAGCTTGCGCGGGAACCTGCGAGGTTGCGTGGGAACGGGCTCACCGACGATTCATTGGCGCCACCGTTTGACCAAAAGAACGCCCCCGCGCGCTGCGCAAGCTTGCGCTGTAAGCCATCTGCGGCAGCGGGGTGACAAGACGTGCGAGAGGAGGACGAGAGGACACGTACACATACAATTAATAAAAAAACGTTTGTGATTTAATTACCTATTATACTCCCGTCCTGGTTTATAAGTAGGATTTAACTAATAAAATATGAATGCATGTCGCCATAGATTATATCGTTGGATTCGTATTTGAACATAGTTTCCAGCTATATAATTTTTGTAACATGCATTAACACTTTTTTGGTTAAATTTAAGGTTATACACCAGCAAGCGTTTGCCTGCAACACACATGGCTTATTCCATCACAAACAGCTGATGGATCAACTGTCTGCCACGTATCGCACACGCAACTCTAATCTGATTCGTGCTTGATGTCTCTAACATCGCTCGCATAGTTTGTCTTATTTGCCACGTATCACTGTGTCGTCCTATGCTCGCGTCCCTCGGCAAGCTCTGCTCGCCGTTAGGCGCCGCGGCGCACTCTGTCGCGTCCATTGGCGCGCTCTTCTCGCGTCCGTCGGCGCGCTCGGCTTGTGGACAGCTTTTCCTTGAGGCGACCGCGGAGCGCTCTGCTCGCGTCCCTTTGCGCGCGCTCTGCCAGCGGTTGGGCGTGCGCACGATCACGTCGGGGGCCCCATATGCATGCGGTTGCGCCGCGCGCGTTGCCACGCGATGCAGCTACGTGCGGCACGATGGAGTTACGTGCTATAAATTAGAACTGCCATCAGGGCCTACCGATATTCCTGGCCGTCCAGCTTCCCCTTTAATTCCCGCGGCCATTATAACCTTAATCTCTTTGACCTTTCGATCGCGTCCAACAACACAACAAGCACACCCACGACGACACATAGAGAGGGGATGTCCAGCGGCGCTCCAATGGAGTTCGGCGAGCATAGAGTGGAGACCCACACGAGGGAGACGGATCTCTCGGTGGTGTACACCATCGACCCGGCCGTGGTGGACAACTACATCAATAGCATTGAGCAGTTGCTTGCTGGAGACAAGTACAAGGTGGTCAACATCGACCTCCAGTACACCGCTAGTCGTCCCGGCATAGATCAGAAGGTTGTCGTCGCCCATTTGTGCGTGCGCCATCATGTCCTCATCTACCACTACTGCATGGCCACAGAGCCTTGCGACCGTTTCAACAGGTTTGCCAATGGCACCGACTACAAGTTCGCCATGATGGATACCAAAGACGATGTAAAAGCGCTCACTGTTACAGGCTTGGCCTACAAGAACCTTGTCAAAATCCGTGACCACTACAGGGTCTGGGGCAGCACGAAGTAGGACTCCCTCGTCGAACTCGCCTCGGTCATCATCGACCCCTACTACGAAAAGAAGAAGCAGGATGCCCAGAGAACAAGTCCCGTATCCTGGCACAAGGCCTGGATGCGACAATTGGGTGAACCTCACCTCAGGTTCACGGCCAAGAGCGTGTACACATGCTACGAGATGCACAGGCGGATCGTTGACATGAGGAAGTGCCTCGTTACCCAAATCGACGAGCCCAGATCGAGCCACAAGAAGAGCAAGCGTCACAAGAAGTAGATGATGATCAGATGATCGTTTATGCTAGTTAATCATGCATGTAATATATAGTTTACTTTATTGGTATGTGTGGAAATGTCATGTGTGTAGTAGCCACCTATGTAATTAGGCATGTAATAGTTTATTTTGGTGTGTGCAAATGCCATGGTTGTAGTAGCCACCTATGTAAGTGGATGTTTAATTTGGTTATGCAAGCATGTCCTTATAAGTGTATGTGTGTGTGTGTATGTGTGTGTGTGTATATATATATATGTTGTTGTTCTGTATGCAATCCCATCGCACAACACACATGTCTTATTAGCAACAACTGTCTATGTTTTTATCGGTCTTCACACACATATCTGATTACAGACCTGTTTGCCGCGTATCACACACATCTTGTTAAGTTGAACAGTTTATGTTCCCATGTCTCAACGCAAATAGTTCATCCGCATGAACCGCATGCCGTATATCGCACACACCTTTGATCTGGCCGACCATTTCTTTTGTGTTGCCTAATCACAAACAGTTCATCCGAGTGAATTGTATGCTGTGTATCACACACGCCTTCATCTGGCTGCCTGTTTCTTTTGTTCCTCCTCATCACAAACAGTTCATTGAACTGAACCGTATGCCCTTCATCGCACACGCAACTAAAACCTGAACCGTGTTTGATGCATCCGTCATCGCAAACGTTTTACACATTTATAGCACCGTTTGCGATTATTGCATCGCACACAGTTTCTCGATGGGTCTCTGGTCGTAGTGTCACGTTAGCAGCATCCTGCAGTAGTGTACTGTCCTACAAACCTCTGCACTTGGAGGACCAACAATGTCTACAAGAAGAAGGTTGTGTAGTAGACATCAAGCTCTTTTATGGCGCCGTTGCCGGGGAGGTTAGTGCTTGAAGGTATATCTTTAGATCTTGCAATTGAATCTTTTAGTTTCTTGTTTTATCACTAGTTAGTTTATAAAAGAAAACTACAAAAATAAAATGGAATTGAGGGTGCCTCATATGCTCCATCTTTTTAATGTTTTTCGTGAAAATAATGACTCCAATAATTGTGCCAAAGTGTTAGAAGAAGAATGTAATAAAATGTTTGGCATACAATCTTTGAATGATGAGCATGATTGCAATGTTGTTAGTATGAACTCTTTGAATATCCATAGTACTAATGATGATTGCACTAGTCATGATAAAAATATCTCTTATAAGCATGTCAATTTTTGTGGAGTGCATAGAGCTTGCAAGCACACACCAAATATGGAAGATAGATTTTGCAAGAGGCATAAGTATTTAGAAACTAAATGGTTGCAAGAGAGGCTGATACGTCTCCAACGTATCTATAATTTTTGATTGTTTCATGCTATTATATTATCTGTTTTGGATGTTTATGGGATTTATTATGCACTTTTATATTATTTTTGGGACTAACCTATTAACCCAGAGCCCAGTGCCAGTTTTTGTTTTTTCCCTTGTTTCAGTGTTTCGCAGAAAAGGAATATCAAAGGGAATGAAACCTTTGGGAGCGTGATTTTTGGAACAACGTGATCCAGGAGACTTGGAGTTGAAGTCAAGGAAGCTTCGAGGTGGCCACAAGGTAGGGAGGCAAGCCTACCCCCCTGGGCGCGCCCCCACCCTCGTGGGCCCCTCGTGGCTCCCCTGACCGACTTCTTTCGCCTATATATATCCATATACCCTAAAAACATCGGGGAAAAGAATAGATCGGGAGTTCCGCCGCCGCAAGCCTCTGTAGCCACCAAAAATCAGTTGAGACCCTATTCCAGCACCCTGCCGGAGGGGGGGATCCCTCACCGGTGGCCATCTTCATCATCCCAGCGCTCTCCATGACGAGGAGGGAGTAGTTCACCCTCGAGGCTGAGGGTATGTACTAGTAGCTATGTGTTTGATCTCTCTCTCGTGTTTTTGAGGTGGTACGATCTTGATGTATCGCGAGCTTTTCTATTATAGTTGGATCTTATGATGTTTCTCCCCTCTACTCTCTTGTAATGGATTGAATTTTCCCTTTGAAGTTATCTTATCGGATTGAGTCTTTAAGGATTTGAGAACACTTGATGTATGTCTTGCATGTGCTTATCTGTGGTGACAATGGGATATCATGTGATTCACTTGATGTATGTTTTGGTGATCAACTTGCGAGTTCCGTGACCTCGTGAACTATGCATAGGGGTTGGCACACGTTTTCGTCTTGACTCTCCGGTAGAAACTTTGGGGCACTCTTTGAAGTACTTTTGTGTTGGTTGAATAGATGAATCTGAGATTGTGTGATGCATATCGTATAATTATACCCACGGATACTTGAGGTGACATTGGAGTATCTAGGTGACAATAGGGTTTTGGTTGATTTGTGTCTTAAGGTGTTATTCTAGTACGAACTCTATGATAGATCAAATGGAAAGAATAGCTTCGTGTTATTTTACTACGTACTCTTGAATAGATCGATCAGAAAGAATAACTTTGAGGTGGTTTCATACCCTACCATAATCTCTTTGTTTGTTCTCTGCTATTAGTGACTTTGGAGTGACTCTTTGTTGCATGTTGAGGGATAGTTATATGATCCAATTATGTTATTATTGTTGAGAGAACTTGCACTAGTGAAAGTATGAACCCTAGGCCTTGTTTCCTAGCATTGCAATACCGTTTACGCTTAGTTTTATCACTTGCTACCTTGCTGCTTTTATATTTTCATATTACAAAAACCTATATCTACCATCCATATTGCACTTGTATCACCATCTCTTCGCCGAACTAGTGCACCTATATAATTTACCATTTTATTGGGTGTGTTGGGGACACAAGAGACTCTTTACGATTTGGTTGCAGGGTTGTTTGAGAGAGACCATCTTCATCCTACACCTCCCACGGATTGATAAACCTTAGGTCATCCACTTGAGGGAAATTTGCTACTGTCCTACAAACCTCTGCATTTGGAGGCCCAACAACGTCTACAAGAAGAAGGTTGTGTAGTAGACATCAGAGGCTAGATGCTTGTGCTGAAAATTTAAAATTTCTTTGCCATCCTTGTGAACTTTGCAATGAGCGTGATCATTTAAATCTCCAATGGAAATTGTTTCATGATCGAATCGTGTCCAAAAATTGTGATGACTTGATTTCCCTTGCGCATCATAATGAACTTAGTTTGCTTGTGGGTTATGAACAAATGAAACGTATAACTAATGATCTTCCAGAATTTGTTCTGGATAAAGTTCTTGATTTTGATCTAGAGGAAATTTATATGTATTGTGAAGTGAATTACATTGAAAATCCTTATATTGCCAATTACATAAATACAAGAAAACTAATAGTAGATGAAGAGAATACTAATGAAAGGGAAGATATTTCCCAATATCCTCCTATTCTTTCTTATGATGAATTAGGTAACGAGGAGGAGCTTTATATTCAACCAATCTCATTAATAAGGAGCTCCAAAAAGAGGATTAAACCCACACATGATGCGAAGAACAAAAAGAAAAGATGAAGAAGCAAAGGTAAAAAGGTATCCCTTCCAAATGATGTTGCTCCTATTACTCATTGTGGTGATGATAATTGTTGTACTATTGGTGCTATCCATACTATTAATGATGAGACTGATTATGCTTATGATATGCAAATGCCCAAGCTTGGGGATGCTATGTTTGATGAGAATGACATGTTTGAGAATTTATTTGCTGTAATTAATGTTTTTCCCAAGCTTGGGGATGCTATGTTTTATGAAGATGATATTTTTAACCTCCCAAGTTTTGATGTGCAAATTTATTATGATGATAGCATGCCTCCTATTTATGATGATTATATTGATGAAAGTGGGTTTAGAAGAGTGTCTACTTTAGGAAGTAATGATCCCACTATTTTGGAGGGTGTTGAATCTTATTGTGACACTTATGAAAGTGGATTTGGCGAGGTCATGACTTTATTTAGTAATGATTCCACTATCTTGGAAGAGGTTTCAATTGATTACGATGAGAACAAAGTTGCTACTTATGATGATTATTGTGATGACACTTATGCTATAAAAAGTAGTGATGATTATATTTATAAAACTTGTCATGATTATGATTACCCTTTTTCTGAACATTACTCTTTTAACGTGGAAACAATTTATAGTATTCGAGTTTCTTATGATACTCCCACTATTCCAAATGAGAAGAATTTTGCTTATGTGGAGAGTAATAAAATTTATATGCTTGTGCATCATGAAAATAACGCTTTAAGTGATAGTTATATTTTTGAATTCATTCATGATGCTACTTAAATTTATTATGAAGGAGGAACATATGCTTGTAGGAATTGCAATAATATCAAGTTTCCTCTCTATGTGTTGAAAATCTTTAAGCTATGCTTCTTTTGCTTTCCTATGCTAGTTGATTCTTGTTCCCATAAGTTGTTTTCTCACAAAATCACTATGCATAGGAAGTGGGTTAGGCTTAAATGTGCTAGTTATATTCTTCATGATGCTCTCTTTATATTTCAAATCTTATCTTTTATGTGAGCATCATTGAAATCATCATGCATAGCTAGAAAGGCATTAAAGAAAAGCGCTTGTTGGGAGACAGCCCAATATTTACCCCTACTGTTTTTATGTGTCCACATGATTAATCTACTGTAGTAATCACGTTTTATAGCTTTTTTTTAATAAAGTGCCAAGTAGAACCTTTGGGAAGACTTGGGTGAAAGTTAATGTGATCTTGCTGTAAAAAACAGAAACTTTGCACTCACGAGATTAGCTATCATTTTTTTTTACAGAAGAGTGATTTTAAGTTGATTCTTTTTGGAGAATATTAATAGACAAATTCCTCACGTCCACCAATTTATTTCAGAATTTTGGGGGTTACATAAGTATTCGAGAGTTACAGATTATTACAGACTGTTTTGTTTTTGACAGATTCTGTTTTCTATGTGTTGTTTGCTTATTTTGATGAATCTATGAGTAGTATCGGAGGGTATGAACCATAGAGAAGTTGGAATACAGTAGATATTGCACCAATATAAATAAATAATGAGTTCACAACAGTACCAAAAGTGGTGATTTTATTTCCTTATACTAACGGAGCTTACGAGTTTTCTATTGAGTTTTGTGTTGTGAAGTTTTCAAGTTTTGGGTAAAGATTCGATGGACTATGGAATAAGGAGTGGCAAGAGCCTAAGCTTGGGGATTCCCAAGGCACCCCAAGGTAATATTCAAGGTCAACCAAGAGCCTAAGCTTGGGGATGCCCCGGAAGGCATCCCCTCTTTCGTCTTCGTTCATCGGTAACTTTACTTGGAGCTATATTTTTATTCACCACATGATATGTGTTTTGCTTGGAGCGTAATTTTATTTTATTTTGTTTTGCTTGCTGTTTGAATAATATCCCAAGATCTGAAATTATTAAATGTTAAAGAGTCTTCACATGGTTACATAATTATTCAACTACTCATTGATCTTCACTTATATCTTTTGGAGTAGTTTGTCGTTTGCTCTAGTGCTTCACTTATATCTTTTAGAGCACGACGGTAGTTTTATTTTGAAGAAATAGATGAACTCTCATGCTTCACTTATATTATTTTGAGAGTCTTTTAGAACAACATGGTAATTTGCTTTCGCTATAAAACTAGTCCTAATATGATGGGTATCCAGATGGGTATAATAAAAACTTTCATATAAAATGCATTGAATACTATGAAAAGTTTGATTCCTTATGATTGTTTTGAGATATGAGGATGGTAATATTAGAGTCATGCTAGTGAGTAGTTGTGAATTTGAGAGATACTTGTGTTAAAGTTTGTGATTCCCATAGCATGCACGTATGGTGAACCGTTATGTGATGAAGTCGGAGCATGATTTATTTTTTGATTGTCTTCCTTATGAGTGGCGGCCGGGGACGAGCGATGGTCTTTTCCTACCAATCTATCCCCCTAGGAGCATGCGAATAGTACTTCGTTTCGATAACTAATAGATTTTTGCAATATGTATGTGTTGGAAATATGCCCTAGAGGCAGTAATAAATAGGTTATTATTATATTTCCTTGTTCATGATAATCCTTTATTATCCATGCTAGAATTGTATTGATAGGAAACTCAGATACATGTGTGGATACATAGACAACACCATGTCCCTGGTAAGCCTCCAGTTGACTAGCTCGTTGATCAATAGATGGTTACGGTTTCCTGACCATGGACATTGGATGTCATTGATAACGGGATCACATCATTAGAAGAATGATTTGATGGACAAGACCCAATCCTAAGCATAGCAAAAGATCGGGTAGTTCGTATGCTAAAGCTTTTCTAATGTCAAGTATCATTTCCTTAGACCATGAGATTGTGC
The DNA here is from genome assembly GCA_032464435.1 of Aegilops umbellulata. Lineage (NCBI taxonomy): Eukaryota > Viridiplantae > Streptophyta > Magnoliopsida > Poales > Poaceae > Aegilops > Aegilops umbellulata. Next base: position 298,832,127 of record CP136060.1, read on the forward strand.
AACTCCCAGATACCGTAGGAATACTTTGGGTGTCCCAAACGTCACAACGTAACTAGGTGGCTATAAAGGTGCACTACGGGTATCTCTGAAAGTGTCTGTTGGGTTGGCACGAATCGAGACTGGGATTTGTCACTCCATGTGACGGAGAGGTATCTCTGGGCCCACTCGGTAGGACATCATCATAATGTGCACAATGTGATCAAGGAGTTGATCACGGGATGATGTGTTACGGAACGAGTAAAGAGACTTGCCGGTAACGAGATTGAACAAGGTATCGGGATGCCGACGATCGAATCTCGGGCAAGTACAATACCGCTAGACAAAGGGAATTGTATACGCGATTGATTGAATCCTTGACATCGTGGTTCATCAGATGAGATCATCGTGAAACATTTAGGAGCCAACATGGGTATCCAGATCCCGATGTTGGTTATTGGCCGGAGAGTTGTCTCGGTCATGTCTACATGGTTCCCGAACCCGTAGGGTCTACACACTTAAGGTTCGATGATGCTAGGGTTATAGGGAAGGTATGTACGCGGTTACCGAATGTTGTTCGGAGTCCCGGATGAGATCGCGGACGTCACGAGGAGTTCCGGAATGGTCCGGAGGTAAAGATTTATATATAGGAAGTATGGTTTTGGCCACCGGAAGTGTTCTGGGCATCACCGGTAGTGTACCGGGACCACCGGAGGGGTTCGGGGGTCCACCGGGAGGGGCCACCAGCCCCGGAGGCCTACATGGGCTAATAGTGGGAAGGGACCAGCCCCTAGGTGGGCTGGGGCGCCTCCCACCATGGCCCAAGGCGCCTCCAAGAGGGGGGGGCAAACCCTAGGGCAGATGGACCCTAAGGCCCACCCCAGGTGCGCCTCCCCTTCTCCCCCTTGTGGCCGCCACCCCAGATGGGATCTACGGCTGCCGCACCCCTTGGGGTGGGAACCCTAGAGGGGGCGCAGCCCCCTCCCCTCCCCCTATATATACTTGAGGTTTGGGGGCTGCCCAACATACGGTTTGATCTCTCTCTTGGCGCAGCCCTACCTCTCTCCCTCCTCGTCTCTCGTAGTGCTTGGCGAAGCCCTGCTGGAGTTCCGCGCTCCTCCACCACCACCACGCCATCGTGCTGCTGTTGGACGGAGTCTTCCTCAACCTCTCCTTCTTCCCTTCCTGGATCAAGGCATGGGAGACGTCACCGGGCTGTACGTGTGTTGAACGCGGAGGTGCCGTCCGTTCGGCACTAGGATCATCGGTGATTTGGATCACGGTTAGTACGACTCCATCAACCCCGTTCACTTGAACGCTTCCGCTTAGCAATCTACAAGGGTATGTAGATGCACTCTCCTTCCCTCGTTGCTAGATTACTCCATAGATAGATCTTGGTGTTGCGTAGAAATTTTGAATTTCTGCTACGTTCCCCAACAGTATGTGAGTTCTTTATGACTAATGTCGAGTCCATGGATTATACGCACTCTCACCCTTCCACCATTGCTAGCCTCTCTTGTGACGCGCAACTTTCGCCGGTACCATAACACCCACCATTACCTTCCTCAAAACAACCACCATACCTACCTATTATGACATTTCCATAGCCATTCCGAGATATATTGCCATGCAACTTTCCACCATTCTGTTTATTATGACATGCTCCATCATTGTCATATTGCTTTGCATGATCATGTAGTTGACATCGTATTTGTGGCAAAGCCACCATTCATAATTCTTTCATACATGTCACTCTTGATTCATTGCACATACCGGTACACCGCCGAAGGCATTCACATAGAGTCATATTTTGTTCTAAGTATCAAGTTGTAATTCTTGAGTTGTAAGTAAATAAAAGTGTGATGATCATCATTATCAGAGCATTGTCCCAGTGAGGAAAAAATGATGGAGACTATGATTCCCCCACAAGTCGGGATGAGACTCCGGACGAAAAAAAGAGGCCCCAAAAAATGAGAGGGCCCAAAAAAAGAGAGAAAAAAAGAGAAGGGGCAATGCTACTATCCTTTTACCACACTTGTGCTTCAAAGTAGCACCATGATCTTCATGATAGAGAGTCTCCTATGTTGTCACTTTCATATACTAGTGAGAATTTTCATTATAGAATTTGGCTTGTATATTCCAATGATGGGCTTCCTCAAATGCCCTAGATCTTCATGAGCAAGCAAGTTGGATCACACCCACTTAGTTTCTTTTTGAGCTTTCATATACTTATAGCTCTAGTGCATCTGTTGCATGGCAATCCCTACTCACTCACATTGATATCTATTGATGAGCATCTCCATAGCCCGTTGATACGCCTAGTTGATGTGAGACTATCTTCTCCTTTTGTCTTCTCCACAACCACCATTCTATTCCACCTATAGTGTTATGTCCATGGCTCACGCTCATGTATTGCGTGAAAGTTGAAAAAGTTTGAGAATACTAAAGTATGAAAAAATTGCTTGGCTAAAACCGGGGTTGCGCATGATTTAAATATTTTGTGTGATGAAGATAGAGCATAGCCAAACTATATGATTTTGTAGGGATAGCTTTCTTTGGCCATGTTCTTTTGAGAAGACATGATTGCTTTGTTCGTATGCTTGAAGTATTACTATTTTTATGTCAATATTAAACTTTTGTTTTGAATCTTATGGATCTGAATATTCTTGCCACAATAAAGAAGATTACATTGATAAATATGTTAGGTAGCATTCCACATAAAAAAATCTGTTTTTATCATTTACCTACTCGAGGACGAGCAGAAATTAAGCTTGGGGATGCTTGATACGTCTCCAACATATCTATAATTTTTTATTGTCCCATGCTATTATATTATCCATCTAGGATGTTTTATATGCATTTATATGCTACTCCCTCCATCCCATAATATAAGAATGTTTTTGACACTAGTGTAGTGCCAAAAACGTTCTTATATTATGGGACAGAGGTAGTATTTTATATGATTTTTGGGACTAACCTATTAACCTAGAGCCCAGTGCCAGTTTCTGTTTTTTCCTTGTTTTTGAGTTCTACAGAAAAGGAATACCAAACGGAGTCCAATTGACCTGCCAATTTTTTTGGATTTTCTATGGACCAAAAGAAGCCCCCGAAGTAAAAGAGTTGACTAGAAGAGTCCCGAGACATCCACGAGGGTGGAGGGCGCGCCCTACCCCCCTAGGCGCACCCCCTGCATCGTGGATGACTCGGAGACCCCCCTGACGTGAGACCGACGCCAAAAATTCCTATAAATACAGAAACCCCCGAAAAGAAACCTAGATCGGGAGTTCCGCCACCGCAAGCCTCTGTAGCCACCAAAAACCAATTGGGACCCTGTTCCGGCACCCTGCCGGAGGCGGGATCCATCACCGGTGGCCATCTTCATCATCCCAGCGCTCTCCATGATGAGGAGGGAGTAGTTCACCCTCGGGGCTGAGGGTATGTACCAGTAGCTAGGTGTTTGATCTCTCTCTCTCTCTCTCTCTCTCTCTCTCTCTCTCTCGTGTTCTTGATTTGGCACGATCTTGATGTATCATGAGCTTTGCTATTATAGTTGGACCTTATGATGTTTCTCCCCCTCTATCTCTTGTAATGGATTGATTTTTCCCTTTGAAGTTATCTTATCGGATTGAGTCTTTAAGGATTTGAGAACACTTGATGTATGTCTTGCGTGGGATACCCGTGGTGACAATGGGGTATTCTATTGATTCACTTGATGTATGTTTTGGTGATCAACTTGCGGCTTCCGTGACCTTGGGAATCTATGCATAGGGGTTGGCACACGTTTTCGTCTTGACTCTCCGGTAGAAACTTTGGGGCACTCTTTGAAGTTCTTTGTGTTGGTTGAATAGATGAATCTGAGATTGTGTGATGCATATCGTATAATCATACCCACGGATACTTGAGGTGACGTTGGAGTATCTAGGTGACATTAGGGTTTTGGTTGATTTGTGTCTTAAGGTGTTATTTTACTACGAACTCTAGGGTTGTTTGTGACACTTATAGGAATAGCCCAATGGATTGATCGGAAAGAATAACTTTGAGGTGGTTTCGTACCCTACAATAATCTTTTCGTTTGTTCTCCACTATTAGTGACTTTGGAGTGACTCTTTGTTGCATGTTGAGGGATTGCTATATGATCTAATTATGTTATCCTTGTTGAGAGAACTTGCACTAGTGAAAGTATGAACCCTAGGCCTTGTTTCCTAGCATTGCAATACCGTCTACGCTCAGTTTTATCACTTGCTACCTTGTTGTTTTTATATTTTCAAATTACAAAAATCTATATCTACCATCCATATTGCACTTGTATCACCATCTCTTCGCTGAACTAGTGCACCTATACAATTTACCATTGTATTGGGTGTGTTGGGGACACAAGAGACTCTTTACGATTTGGTTGCAAGGTTGTTTGAGAGAGACCATCTTCATCCTACGCCTCCAACAGATTGATAAACCTTAGGTCATCCACTTGAGGGAAATTTGCTACTGTCCTACAAACCTCTGCACTTGGAGGCCCAACAACGTCTACAAGAAGAAGGTTGTGTAGTAGACATGAGGACACTCTGTTGTCTATGTATTCACACATGTACTAAGTTTCCGGTCAATACAATTCTAGCATGAATAATAAACATTTATCATGATATAAGGAAATATAAATAACAACTTTATTATTGCCTCTAGGGCATATTTCCTTCACATGGGCCAAGCTGACATTTCATTAGGGCTTCTATCATCCTTGTTTTTGAATATTCTATCATCCTTATTTTTGGATGAGTATGCATATGTTCTTGTGCATTGTGGAGGGTGTGAATGAATAAGACATTTCACGCTAAAGAGGAATTGCACCAGGCTACTTGGGTTCTCTTGTCTCTCGAAATGCACCACTGTTATGAGAATGTTTGCATATGGTACAAGGGGGCAGATGTTGTTGATGAGTATATCCGGATGGCAAAGAGGTCATGTATTAAAGCGATGGTCAGATTTCCACTTTAATCTTGAAGGTGTTTAGCAAAGAGTACTTGAGAGAACCAAACGTGCGACACAGCCAAGCTTTTGGCATTTGGAGAATCAAAAGGGTTTCCCAGTATGCCTGGTTCCGTCGATCGTATGCACCAGGAATGGAAAAACTATCCAGTAGGTTCGTAAGGACGATATCAAGATCATACCCTGAGAGCCCCCATCATACCGGAAATAGTGACATGACATGACCTGTATATTTGACACTCTTTCTTTGGAAAGCCAGTGTCTCATAGCAACATCAACGTGCTTCAGTGATTGCCATTGTTTGCAAGACTTTGTGTTGCAAGGCTCCCGAGTGCAAATATACCATCAACGGGCACGAGTACACCACGTCGTACTACGTTGCCGCTGGTATTTTTCCTTAATGGGTGACGATTGTAAAGACTGTCCCTGAGTCACAAGGTAACAAAAAAAAACTCATTTTGCCCAAATGCAAGAAGGTGCTAGGAAGGATGGGGAGAGGGCATTTGAAGTGCCCCAAGCATGATGGGCTATTGTACGTGGACCTACAAATATGTGGGATCCCAAGACATTATGGAAGATGATGACTAGTTGTATGATCGTGCACAACATGAACGAAGGATGAGGGCGATGGTGTACATAATGTTTAACTTTGAAAACCATGGCACATATGTCCATCTCTTGGAAGAAGAGGCATAGCAGGTTGCATATTTTCTCAAGATGCATCAGCAACTTCGAGATCTAGAAGTGCATCAATAACTTCTAAATGATATCGTATTGTGGATACATCATGTAAATCAACAGTTTTGTGATGTACTTTTGAGTATTTTTATGTTTAAACTATGTGCTCCGATTATATTTATGTTCAAACTGTATATTTCTAAACTTGAACTATGTAGTTGTATGTTTAAGCTGTGTCTTTCGAATATTCAAGTTAGGCTGAAAATGAAAAATGGACAGAAGAAGTGCCGGACAAATGGGGAATGCCGTTGGGTGTCTAATTTGTGACGGTCCGCAAACAAATCGGAACGGCCAGAGAGGTTTTGGACTTTTGGTGCATTCCCTTGAGGAAGCTCGTACGAATCAGAGGATGCATAATAGCTTTAGGCTAGGTGCACTGCACCCCTCGCAATAATCAAGTTCCAACCACAAATATAAAAAAACGCGCGCCAACAGCTAGGCAAAAGAGGGGTTGGGTCTCCGTCAAAAAAAGAAGAAGAGGGGTTGGGTCATTGGGTGAGTAGCCGAGAAGAGCAAATGAAGAGTGTAGCCATTATCGAGTGTCTTCCTTCCTAAAAAAAAAAAGGTTGTCTTACTTTTCCTAACTTGAGGCAATGTGCCTCAGCTTGAAGTGAGTATGTATAGATGGTCACGCAGGTAAGAAAGAAAATTTGGTCATGGCCAAAATTTTGGGCATTGCTTGAATGATTGCTAATATTTCCACGTGTTCAATCCAATTCTAAATTATTTTTCCTTGACAACATTGGACCAAACCTGGGAGGCCAAAACCTTATCCAGTATATTGGCTAGCCAATTTTTTGCTTGTGGTTGGCTTAGGCTCAAACCAAACGCACTAATAAATCATAGAATCCTTCTTTTAAAAATTTGAGGTGTATGCAACAAATGTATCAAGCAGTTCCTCAGTTGATGCATGCATGTTTCAAGCAACTGGGAATACAATCATACATCACTAGATCATTAAAGTACAATCACATGACAGGCATTTAGGAATCACAGGACACAGACCAGGCACAGGAGAATGATCATCATGTGATTTCCAGCAGGCTTCACGTGCTGTCCTTGATAACACCAACCACCCCAAAGAATATTGAGCATGTTACAACAAAGTGGCTGAAAAAAGCGAAAAGGTGCAAACACAAACTGTAAAGAGAGAAAAGCAAATCGGCAACCGCATTTCTTCAATATACACCTGAATCACATGATCCTGTTGCCAACTATTCACTTCAGCTGAAGAGATTAGGGATGCAGGCTCCCGAGTTGGGGTTCTGCTGCTCCTTCCAGATGCGGCCAGTCACCCGCAGTTTCAGCTCTTTCCTCTCCCCGCCGGAGAAGAAGAGTGCCATGTTCCGCTGGATTATGAGGCCATCATGGCTGTCACGCACTTTGCGGTGACTGTCCCGGATGCTCCGGGGTGTGCCCTCCCATATCATCTTCCTGCCATTGGCACCCACCTCAAGGCTATAGCTGTAGTTCCTTGCGTCATTCTCGTCGCCCATGAAGCGGAGGAATGCCATGTAGACTGGCGCCATTCCGAGCTGGAAGGCCTCAAAATGCAAGCAGAAATACTGCCCGAAACAATGGAAAACCTAGAGATGAAGGCATTGTGTCAGATAGGAATCACTTGATTCACATGTTTAAGGTAAATGAACAGAAAAAGAAACAGGGACAGGCAGATGTATCAAGTAGCTAGCACTAGGGGGAAAGCTACCATCTTTCTTTTGAGTAGTTGGAAACGTTCTGAAAGACCGTTCAGTATTCTAGGACCAACAAAAGTTTCTTTATGATATTATAAATGAAGGATGATGGAAGCACGATCAAGGTACAGCAAGATAGCAATCTAGTGGTATTGTAAATCTTTTCTCCAAAATACAGGTGGACATAAGATATCAAGTAAATGCAATAGGCAAGTGTACAAGCCTAGAGATGAAAAGGTTGTGAACACTTACAGTTAGCATCCAAGTTGCATTTTCAACTTCTCTGGGGTTTGACTTGACATAACGATGGTTGAATGTGCACCCAGAATGCATGTCAACCTTATGGTCATCTCTCAGATGTGAAACAAGGAAAGGAATGTCCCCGACAACGGAGCATTCAGATCCCGCATAAGGGCAGCTGTATGGCCTAAAATTGCACTGCGACTCATGCTTGAGCTTGCTATAGTATGGGAAGATCTCTGGACAACCTAGTGAGTAGTATTTGCACGGTAGCTCAAGTGATTCAGCCACCTTTTCCAATGCCAAACACCTGATGTCGCCCAGCTCTTGTCGACAGGTAGGGCAGCGGTTGTGCACACGAGCTTTGCAGGTAGAACAAAGGGTATGCCCATTTTGGCACTGTAAAAATAACAAGATGTTATTTTGTTGTCACTGTCAACTTAAATTGTCAAACTTTTGGACGTGCAGAGATAGATGGCCATAGAAACAAAAACCAGAAATGCATAATCCAGACAAATAAATCAAAACAGAATGGAAGGTACATAAGCTAGTTAGGCAACAAGTAACTAGTTAGTATAGACCTAGAGCAAGACTAGGTAGTAGGTACCAGTACAGTATATAAGATCCACAAACATGTTCAAACTAACAAATATCAATTATGCGTAAGCATATTTGTACTGATGTATTGGTATTGTTTAACAGTATAATGTTGCTACAGATATTGCATTCGTTCTCGCCACAATAATTTACTTAAAAAGGACTAGGTTTACTCAAGTCAAATATAAAATTTAATGTTAACTACACATTGGAAAAGAAATCCCTTCTAAAGAAGGATATTATAAGAATATGCAGCCCATCTGGAAGGCACATCCTATTGAACTGTGAATCTTGTCCTATAGTATAAAGAGGGAAGTACACTGCCTACACACAGCCAGCATAAATATCTATTCAGGATGCATTAGCAGAAATTTTGAAGGCTTCATGTAATATTTATACTAACAAAACACTTCACATGTTCAAGACATGCAAAAATAAATCATGCATTCCATATGATTCCATTACATGGGAAAGACACATAAGCATACCCATAAAAAGGGGGCACAAAAGGACTGAATACAAAATTTCAAAACCTTTAGCATTGGTAAAAACAGATGCACAGGTACAAGAGGACTTATTGATGAAAGACATCACATATGGGAAGACTATTAATATATCCTCCACATAAAGAAAAATGAGGTAACCTTGGGAAGTAGGCTATCAAATATAAACAAAAGCTTGTTCACCAAACATAAAAGATGTTTAGTGCCTAGTCTGGTATGTTCACAAAAGCTTGTTCATCTGGAATGATGCAGCTATGAAGGGCCTACACAATTAATTATCAGTCACAAAAGAACAGCTAACATATCATCATGTCTATCATGATATTTTTGTAAGCCGGTGAAGTATTCAAGAAGATGTTAGTGTAACTCAGGCTAGTCCTGACGAACGAATTGGTTTCCACACTTGAATAAATTTCAAAGATTAGGTCTCATGGTTCAGTAGTTGAGCAACTTCTGTGATACTTGACCAGCATGTGTGGGTAAGGTATACGATAGATAATAAAATCAAGTACAGAAGCATCCCAGCCCTCAACACATAGGTTGTTTAGGTATACTCAAAGTATCATTAAATATGTGCTTACTCATTCACCAAAACCATATATAACTGATGAACACCCGACATGTTATTCTAATGTATTTTAGTATGCATCATGACCAAGTGCATAAATTATGTGACATAAATATTTTCAGTCATAATCTTCATTGTCCCTATATGCTCATCAGTCACCAAGCGACAAGAAATAATTGCTTTTGAAAATGATCGGTTACACACATTCTATTTGATAAATATTCGCTACACTTTTAACTTGAATAACGTGGTTAGCAAGGACATCGACCGATAAAGCTATAGTTGTTTCTCTAAACTGTGTTGAAGATTGGATTAAGAGGTGGGTGGAGTTTAACAAACATTCTGCCAACCAAACATAAGAAAAACGAAAGAATACTGCCTCCTGATTTTAAAGAAAAAGAAGAATAGTACGGTTTACATGAGAATGTATGTTCTTTCTCCAACATACAATGTATTCTTTTCTGTTAACTAGTGGCAAAGCATGGTACAGTTCAAATGCCCTAAGGGCCTAACTAAACATTATAATCTCCTTTTCAAGCATTGCAGTACTCAGTTAATGAAGAATCTAAAATTGTCAGAACCCAAAACCTTCATAAACTATTGAAGAATCTAAACTACATCCTGATTATAACATTCTGCCTCCAACTCTCAGGCCAAGAATGATCGTGCAATCATATATATCACATTTAAAATCCCTCCTGCAATTGGTATGTTAAGTCCCGATAACACCGTTTCTTCACAGCGTTAATTTTCCACTTGGGACGCAAAATTTCAACGGGAATTCTCCTTATCAAGATTGATTGTGATGTACTACCGTCTTAGTCATGAAATTTCAGTTCTTGCGTGACTTGAATGTGCCTAGAACGCAAACAATGAAGTATATGACATCCGCAAAACATGAGGTTGCAGCCAAAGAAACCCAAACAAGCAACCAAGATCCCGCCTTCCCTGCGTCGGAGATCAAACACGCCGCGCAAATTCCAAGGACCGGACCAAGATCCCGGAGGCAATCAAGAAAAAAGAGACAATCCAAGGGCACGGACCGAGGCGCTGACCTGGTGGATCGGGGGGTACATGGAGTTGGTGCAGACGGGGCACTCGAGGAGCTCGTGGACGCTCGTGGCCGGCGGGATCAGCGGTCCGGCGATCCCCCCGGCCGCACCGGCGCCGGACGCGCCACCGACGCCGCCGGGGACCACCCCGATGCTGGCCGCCGCGATGGCCGCCGCCGAGGCCTTGAGGAAGGGGCGGGGCAGGTTGGAGGACATGGCGTCGTCGTCCTCCATGCCGTCCGACGACGACACGCACTCGATGCTGTCGATCATGTCCATGGCCGTGGCGGCGCGGCCGGATCCCGGCCGAATCGCGGGGATGGGGACCGCGGGCCGCCTCGGCTCCGCAGCTCCGCTCTGCCCCTCTGCGTACTGCAGCCGAGTTCTTGGAGAAATGGATTCTTCGAGAACTCGAGGTCGCGGGGGAGGGTCGATGGATTTGGTTCCTCCTGGTCTGGTCGTTTCTTGGTCTGCTTTCTTGTTCTTCTTTCCTGGCGTGTCCGCCCTTTTTCCTCTTCTTGGTAACGTCTAGGGCAGGGCAGGGTACATAAAAATGGCAGCAGCGCAGCAGGATGGTGCAGTTTGCACTGCGTCGCGGTTCAGCGGTTCAAAACTCAAAAGAGCGAAGAGACAGTTTATGTAGAGTATGTAGAGTCTGTAGGGTAGTATACTGTACAGGTCCTCTTTGATTCACAGGATTTTGAAAACGTAGAAAAAACATAGGATCAGAGTAGTAATGCCCATTTAAATCCTATAGGATTAGCAATGAGTGTTTGATGTCATAGAAAAACAAAAAAATTATAAAAAGAGGTTGGAGCAGACGTTAAATTTCCTATGAAATGTGATACAAAAGATTCTATATGAAAAATTCCTATGAGATCCAATCCTATGAGTCAAAGAACCAACATAGAAAAAAATTCCAAGGATTTCGATCTTCCAAAAATCTTATAGATTTCCTTTAAATCAAAAGAGCCCTAAAAAGAAAATTCAAATGTATATATTGTTCATTTTTCTTTGGCGGATATATATTATCCAATTCGTTGCTACCAGAAACCGGTTAATCTAAGGAATCTGATAACGCTCGAACGTCAGGTACGAGCACATCGTAAATCGAACGTTTTCGTTTGCAAGTTTAGCGACACGAAGATGACAATTTTAGTTGGCAAGCATAACAACTTCGTGTGAAATAAACAAGGCGGTCAAGAATATGTCTGCTGATAAATCACCGGGCTCAGATGGATTCAATGCAACTTTCCTTAAACACTGTTGGGATATCATTGCCCCTGATTTCTATAAACTCATAGAAGATTTCCACTCATGCAAGATCAACATCCGGAGCATCAACTACTCTTTCATCACATTGATCCCAAAGAATGACTCAGCCTCTATGTTATGTGGTGGCCCAGCCCAGGACGGCGACCCAAGGCCTCCCGACGCAATCGCCAGCTGGACAGGGCCTGGTGAGCCCAGCAAGATGTCCATCGCGGAGAAGCAACGAGACATGAGGAAGATAAGTAGGTGGGAGAACAGAGGAGAGAGTCGTCGAAGAACAGAACACTTTTCCCCTTTGACTGTCTTCTTCATTCCTTCTTTTGTATCCCAATCTTGTATCTGTAATCAAGGAAGAAACATAGCGTGGGCATAACAATTTGGTATCAGAGGTCATCGATCCTCCTCGGTTCCGACTCGATCCGTCAGTCCGATCGCGGTTGGTGGTGGGTTCGCTCCGCCGCCGTAATCCCCATCCTTCGGCGGGAACGCCCGATCCGGGCATCGATCTGGCGCCCAAGAGAAGACCGCCTACCGTTGTCCAAGCACAGATCTCGGCCGCAATGGAGGGAATCGAGCAGCACAACGCGGAGACGCACACCAAGCTGGACGAGACCGCGGAGCAACTCAAGGGCATCACTGCGTGGATGCAGTAAATGGAGGCGACGACGCAGGCTCTCACTACATCGGCGTAGCTTCTTCAGATGCATGCCGAGGATGCGTCCACGCGTCTCAGCGCGCTAGAATCGCCTCCGCAGCAGGCTCCAATGCCTCTGGGCCTAGCCTCTTCTTCGACCGTGCCTCTGACGGTCGAAGTGCGCTCGATCGGCGTGGATCGTCCCTATGGGCACGGCGGTCAACACCAGCAACGGGGAGCCAGTGTTGGGGGATCCTCAATTCCCTACTCTGCCTCCGGCTCATGGTACGTTTCCGCACAACCGTCCTCTGCATTATCTGGAGTCTGTCCATGGCGAGCGTCATGTGGTCCGGTCCTCCTTCGGTAGCACACCGAAGATGGATTTCCCCAAATTTGATGGGGAAGACTACCAAGTCTGGATCGACAACTGCGAGCTGTATTTTGACATATATGGAGTGTCCGAGCACATGAAAGTCAAGTTCGCGGCGCTGAATGTAGTAGGCAATGCAGCTCTCTGGCTAAAAATGGCACAAAAATGCAAACAATTTCAGCACTGGGATGATTTGCATGCCGCAGTTGCAGAGAAGTGGGGCAAGGATAAACACAACTTTTACATGCGTCAGTTGTTGCTGCTGAGTCAGATAGGATCAGTTCAGAAATACACAACAAATTTGATACTCTTTGACACCAAATTCTCTTAGCTGACCCCAATACTCATGAGGTCCTCTTTGTTGAACGATACATTGCTGGGTTGCGTTCCGATATTCGTTCTGCCGTTGGTTTACACCGTCCTGAGGATGTGGATACTACTAGCTGTTTGGCTTTGTTGCAGGAAGCGGAGTTGGAGCTTGACAAGTCGGTGACAAATGTCAAATCATGCCATCGATCATATCACAAGGCATCCTTCTCCATAGAGAAGCACAAGTCACCATCAGTTCTCGAGGACTCGCGCAAGTGGTCTGAAAAGCTGGAAGCACTACGTGCCTACCGCAAGTCGAAGAATCTCTGCTTCACTTGTGGTGATCCGTGGGCACGTGGCCACAAATGTCCTGATAAGGTGCCCATTCATGTCATGGAAGAATTACTGGAGGTGTTGCAGTTAGATGATCCTCCTGATCCTCAGCATCTATCAGATTCCAGCTCGTATGAAGAGGTAATGCTTTTGGCCGGTGACAGTGGCTCGACTCCGCCAGCCAAGCGACGCACCATGTGTCTCCATGGTCGAATTGGCAGCCGAGAAGTGCTGATTTTGGTGGACTCTGGCGCCAATTGCTCGTTTGTGGATACGGCAATAGTGGACGAGTTACAGCTTCCCGTGCAACAAATAAAACTAGCTTCATATATAATTGCAGGAGGAGGGACACTGATGAGCTCCCAAACGGTGAACCAACTCACCTGGTGGACTCAAGGCCATACCTTCTGCCAAGACATGAAAGTGCTTCCCCTCGGCTGTTATGATATCATCATTGGCGCAGATTGGCTCGAGCAACACAACCCTATGTGGGTTCATTGGCACAAGAAGTGGACAAAGTTCACTCATGAAGGGCGCCGCATCTCCTTGCGAGGCATTCAAGACAGAAATCAGCCTCTTAAATCCGTATCGGTAAGGAAAATGAAAGGACTGCTGCGCCGAGGGGCAATCCAACATGCAGTTCAGATCAAGCGTCTGCAACAAGAGAAGGAATTATGCTCTGTGGCTGATACTGTGCCAACTCCTAACCAACTTCCTCCAGAGGTGGTCACGGTTCTGCACGAATATTAGGATGTGTTCGAGGAGCCATCCACCCTGCCACCCCGCCGTCTGGCTGATCATAAAATCCCCCTTATCCCGGGTGCTCAACCAGTCAGTGTACGCCCTTATCGCTACACCCCGCAAAAAAATGAAATAGAGAGACAGGTCATGGAGATGTTGCGCAAAGGCATAATTCGTCCAAGCTCCAGTCCCTTTGCATCACCCGTTCTGCTTGTTCGCAAGAAGGATGGATCGTGGCGGTTTTGTGTGGACTACCGACAGCTAAACAACATAACCATAAAAAATAAGCATCCAATGCCTATAGTAGAAGAACTGCTTGACGAGCTGGTCGGGGCAGCTTGGTTCACCAAATTGGATTTGCTGGCGGGTTATCATCAGGCCCGGGTGGCGGAAGGGGATGAATACAAAACAGCGTTCCGGACACATCATGGGCTATGCGAGTTCCTAGTAGTTCCCTTTGGCTTGTCAGAAGCTCCCGCAACATTTCAAGGTGTAATGAATACAACTATAACACTGACATTTCGGGAAGGATTTGTCGTGTTCATGGACGATATCTTAGTGTTAAGCAAGACACTTCAAGAACACAATGCAAAGCTGAGGTCCGTTCTACAGCTCCTGCACGATAACCACATGGTGCTTAAGCAGCTCAAGTGTGAATTTGCCAAGCCTCAAATTGAATATCTTGGTCATGTAATCAGACAAAGGTAGCAGCTATCAAGCAGTGGCATGTGCCAACCATAGTACGCGCATTGCAGGCATTCTTGGGCCTTACCGACTATTATCGAAGATTTATTCAGCACTACGGGGTAATCAGCAGGCCTCTGACCGATTTACTCAAAAAGGGAGTTACCTTTCAATGGACTCTGGTCACTGACAAGGCATTCCAACTGCTTAAAACAGCCATGATTCAAGCACCAGTTTTGGCTGTCCCTGATTTCAATCAAACCTTTGTCTTGGAAACAGATGCCTACAAGGATGGGGTGGGTGCAGTCCTAATGCAACAAGGGCATCCCATAGCTTACCTCAGCAAAGCTCTCTCTCACAAGAACAAGGCTCTCAGCGCTTATGAGAAGGAATGTCTCGCAATCTTGATGGCAGTAGACAAGTGGAGACCCTACTTACAACATCAACACTTTGTCATTCATACGGATCAACATGCCCTCTTTCACCTGACACAGCAATGTTTGAGTATAGGGATTCAGCATAAAGCATTTGTGAAGCTTATGGGGCTCAATTATACAATTCAGTGTAAGAAAGGGATCACCAATGCTGCAGCTGATGCGCTGTCGCGCCGCGAGCATGACGTTCCCTTGCTGGCCATATCAGCTACCATTCCCTCATGGTTGGAGAGACTGGTGGACAGCTATTCCGAGGACCCGGCTGATCAAAAACTGCTACAGGAGTTGTCACTGACCACACTCAATGATCGAGGCTACTCACTGGATAATGAAGTGATCCGTTACAAGAACCGTAGTTGGGCGGGTCACAATCTTCTGGCTCAACAACACATACTACAGTCCCTGCATGCCAGCGTGCTGGGCGGGCACTCCCGGGTATTGGCCACGTACCAACGGGTGAAGAAGTTATTTGCGTGGCCAAAATTGAAGCAGTCAGTTACTACCTTTGTGCAAAGTTGTGACACCTGCCAGCGGGCTAAGACATAGCACTGCCGCAAGGCAGGCCTTCTTCAGCCACATGCGATTCCTCCTCACCCTTGGCACACGATCAATTGGGATTTCGTTGAGGGTTTGCCATCTCCACAGGGTTATCAAGTCATCCTCATGGTCATTGACAAGTTCACAAAATTTGCACATTTTCTGCCCCTAAAACACCCATACACGACACTGCAAGTTGCTCAAGTATTCTTCGATCAAGTCTACCAACTTCACGGTATGCCTACTCGCATTATCTCCGACCGCGACCCGGTGTTCACCAGTTTGTTTTGGCAAGAACTATTCAGACTGTCTAACACGATCCTGAATATGAGCTCGGCCCGACACCTGGAGACTGACGGTCAGACTGAACGGTTGAACCAGTGCTTGGAGACCTTCCTGCGCTGCTACATGCATGACGCGCCAGCCAAGTGGGCAAAATGGCTCTCATTGGCAGAACATTGTATAATACCACCTATCATACTTCAGCCGGCATCACTCCGTTTGAAGCTTTGTATGGTTATCAACCTTGTCCATTTGGTATCACTACACCAGCCACGAGTGTCGATCTGCAGGAGATGATTGATAAGCGTGCCTCCTTGTCTGAGCTTCTCCGGCAGCACTTACAAAGAGCTCAGCATCGCATGAAGGCACATGCGGATAAAAGCCGGAGCGGGCGCTCCTTCCAGGTAGGCGACCAAGTTTTCCTCAAAGACCAACCATACTTGCAAAGTTCCCTTGCTGCTCGTCGCAATCAGAAGCTAGCTCTAAAGTACTATGGACCTTACACTATGTTGAGCCGCATTGGGGCAGTTGCATACAAACTGGACTTGCCAGCCAGCTCCAGGATTCACAATGTAATACACGTCTCACAACTCAAGAAGCAAGTACCTCCCAAGGCCACTGTAGAGTCAGATATCAGTGTGACGACTCCGCGGTCGCTATGTCTTCTTCAACCAGCAGCAGTGGTGAAAACAAGGCTCATTCAGCGAGGCGACAAGCTCACACCTTGCCTCAAGGTACGTTGGTTAGACCGCTCTGCAGATCATGATTCCCGGGAGGAGGCATTTCTGCTACATCGCCGGTTCCCTGCTCTATCGGCTTGGGGTCAAGCCGCACCGCAAGGAGTGGGGAATGTTATGTGGTGGCCCAGCCCAGGACGGCGGCCCAAGGCCTCCCGACGCAATCGCCAGCTGGACAGGGCCTGGCAAGCCCAGCAAGATGTCCAGTGCGGAGAAGCAACAAGACAGGAGGAGATAAGTAGGTGGGAGAACAGAGGAGAGAGTCGTCGAAGAACAGAACACATTTCCCCTTTGACTGTCTTCTTCATTCCTTCTTTTGTATTCCAATCTTGTATCTGTAATCAAGGAAGAAACATAGCGTGGGTATAACACTCTACTCCAGCAGAATTCGGACATATCTCTCTGCTTACACTACTGCAGGATGCTGCTAACGCGACACTACGATTAGAGACCCTTCGAGAAACTGTGTGCGATGCCATAATCGCAAACGGTGTTGTATGAAAACTGTCAGAAATGTGTAAAACATTTGCGATGACGGATGCATCAAACATGATTTAGGTTTTAGTTGCGTGTGCGATGAAGGGCATACGGTTCAGTTCAATGAACTGTTTGCGATGAGGAGGAACAAAAGAAACGGGCAGCCAGATGGAGGCGTGTGCGATACACAACATACGGTTCACTCAGATGAACTGTTTGTGATTAGGCAACACAAAAGAAACGGTCAACCAGATCAAAGGTGTGTGCGATGTATAGCATACGGTTCACTCGGATGAACTGTTTGCGTTGAGACATGAGAACAGAAATGGTTCAACTTAACAAGATGTGTGTGATACGCGGCAAACAGGTCTATAATAAAAAATGTGTCTGAAGACCGATAAGAACACAGACGGTTACTGCTAATAAGACGTGTGTGTTGTGAGCAAACAATTGCTGGTATACAATTGTGAGTGATTGATGAAAACATCACCGACGGGTTCCATTGTTTAGTCCGTGTGCAATGTGATTTTCTTTGTCTGCACACCATCTACGCTCTGTTTACAGAGCATCAACATATATACTTAAAAATGCAGCATCGCATAACCAAATTAAGCATACAATTACACAAGTGACTACACACATAACATTTGCACACACCAAAGTAAGCAATTACATGCATACTAAAGTAGGAGTAACGAGGATCTAATCATCTACTTATTGTTGCGACGACGCTTGCCATTGCTCTGCTTCCGGCTGGATCCCTGGCCGTTTTGGGGAAGGAGGGACTTCCTCATGTCAACGATCCGCCAGTACATGTCGTAGCTTGTGTACGCCTCCTTGGCCGCGTACACGACGTGAGCTTTGTCGAGTTTCTCCATCCAGGCCGAGTGCCAGGCACACTTGTCCTTGTTGCACGAATCCTTCATGTCTCTGTAGTAGGGGTCGATGATGGCCTCGGCGAGGTGAACCAGTGAGTCCTTCTCATGCTCCTTGCTGCCCCAGATCTTGTATTGTCCCTGGATGTCGACAAGATTCTGGCAGGCGATGCCCGAACTCTCGAGCGCCTTTACATCGTTGGTGATGTCCACCATAGCGAACATGTAGTGGGGGCTATTGACAAACCTAGCGAAACGCTCGCAAGGCCTTGTGGCCAGGCCGTAGTGGTAGACGAGGACGTGGTGGCGCACGCACATCTGGGCCACGACGACCTTGGGACGAGACCTGGCATGAGCGTAAGTGTACTCGAGGTCGAACCCGACCACCTTGTACTTCTCCTCGACAAGCAATAGCTCCATGATGTGGATGGAGTGCTCCGCCCAGACCGGATCATTGGTGTACACCACCGAGAGGTCCATGAACCTTCTATGGGTGTCCACCACGGCACGCATGGTGAACTGCTACTCGTCGTCGGCAGCCGCTCGGAGCGCCATTGGAGCCGCGCAGGATACCGTCTAAGAATTTCTCGTGGTGGGTGTGCTTGGTGAGGCGCGATTGAAAGGTTGAAGAGACACAAGGGTAGGTTAAATGGCCACTGTAATAATAAATGGGGGTCGGCCGGCCTGTAATCGTCAGGTCTTGTCACGGTGTTCATAGCGGAGGATTCCAGAATCCAGTGCACTCTTGACAACACCGCACCCCGGGCATGGACACTCGAGTGTGATAATTAATTCTGCGCTCTATAGTGCACACGGTGGAAGAAACCAACTGTGTGCAATATTGTCGAAGATCGCAGTCGAGTTAGCTATACAGATCGTGTGCTGTGAGATCGACAAGGTAAACTGATTCGAGAATGGTTAATAAAATCTAAGACCATTGCATATTAAGGTCAAAATAGTGCTAGCAATATACGAGTCTCATACGATGCCATTTCAACGATTGTACCACAAAAGCTCGAAATGTTACAAGGTTCAAATTCCAGAGTTATATGGCTCAAATTCGAAGATTACAAGGTTCAAACTGATGTTAGAAATGAAATTCAACTCATCAGCTGCAAACGCTCGCGCTGATGCGCTGAACATGGATATCAGAGAGGTTCAAACTAATATCACTGCTTCTAAGTCTGGCTTTGAAACCTCACAATTTTTGCAAAGGGGTCAGCCACTGAGAAGTCATGTATGGGGTTGACCCAATGACTTCCGATTACTCTGTCATCTGAAGTTCCAAAATGAAATTCAGCATTTTTGGAGCCTACTCCATTCTGCCGCAGGCGCCGGCGCTGATCAACGGACCATTCATTTTGCAAAATAAATGTAGGGCAAACCTCATTTCCTTCAGTACCCTTGCTCTGAGAACAAAGAACCTGGCGAATATAATCTCCGGTAAGGTCCCTTGGTAGGAGTTTAAAGTAATTTCTGAGAGATGCAGATCTGGGCATTCGACGTGATTGTTATATTGTATCACATTATCCACCACTGGGCCTAATCTTATCTGCAAAAGAAGAAAACGTGTTAGTGCCTACATGCAGTTTTGAACATTACTATAGGCCTAGCTATTTGGTTTGCAGGATTTGTAAAATGCACTAACATGCCATCTTCGATCTGACATGATTAACATGGGCATTTGATTACATTCTAGAAAAATGTAGCCTTCTTCACAAGAGGTTGGAGTGGATGAAAAGTTCCCTAAGAAAACTAGTACAGATGAACCCAAAGGAGAAATGCTTATTGAATGTAACCATATGGATCAAGCAACCAATATGGGGGAGGGGGCATGTATGTACTGAAATCCTCCAAAAGAAGCTTCAGAAATCATAGTACATTGTCATTGTAAACTTGGAAAAAGGTGTCACAAATTGAACTCCCTTATGGTTAACATTTAACAGGAAAGGAACATCACCTTGATATATAGCTTCTCCAGGCATGGAACGCATCTCAGGAAACTGACAACTTGCTCCAGGTCGGGCCTGATAGATTCGAGTGCCAAGACCTTCACTGTGCGCAGTTTCGGGGTCAAGCTTGTCGGAATCATTTTCTGAATGACAGACGAACAAACATCTTCAAAATTAGAAATAATGTTAATTTATAGAAGGAGAGGTAGAAAGCGGCTGTTGTACCTGAACGAGTGTGGATCCAATAACAAGTTCGGAGTATTTGTTAGACGAGTAGCCCACCACTGTCAATTTCGGCGCAGAAATGACATTGATTCTTGTTGGACCTTCTTGATCAACTACAAGTAATCTCTCAAGTGCAGGTGTGTCCTGGATGACCATACCGTGGTCCACCTTTTGTGATGTCTTCCTGCCGCACCAGCAACACACATAAAAGTCCGGAGAGTCATGGAGGTGATGTGGAAGGTACTCAACCCATTGATCGCCCTAAAACGAAGGTACTCGACTGCAGTACAACCACGGAGCAGGTGCTCCATGTCACCCTTTGAGAGGTAGACGACGACGAGCTCGAGGTGCTTCAGTCGTGGTAGAATAAGAGCGGGCGTGTCATTAAGGGGCAGGAAATGGCAGTTCCTGAACTTGGCGACGTGCAGCGTGGGCGCGAGGCGGAGTGCGGGCGTTGGCAGCGACCGCATATGCCCATCAGGAAAAGTGAGCTCCTCGAGCTGATCTAGGGCGGGGGATCGGAACCAGTCATCAAGCTTGGCTCGGTCCTTGCAGTTGGAACGGAACTTGCCCATTCTAAGGCCTTTGGTTGGGCCAAGGTGACTGCCGAGGATCTTGGAGAACACATCCAAGCTTTTGCGATAGCCATAGCAGAGCTCGTGGGTGTCAATGAGGTCAAGAGGGCTGGAGTTCCATAGGGGGTGCCACCGCTGGGAAAGGAGGGTTGTCCGCGCCCCATATTTGATTGGGAGGAGGGAGATGATGACTCTCAACATATCATCGGGGAGGCTGCTGATTAAGTCTAGGCCTGCTGGAGTCGCTTGCAGTTATAGCTCACCCCGTCTCTGCTTGTTGGCAGCCCCGTTCTCCACCTCCGGAGTCTCCTTGTCAGCGGCGCTTTCTGATAGAAATGGGAGTACAAGGAATATTTAGTTAAAACAGGGCAATATAAAAGTGTATTGGTAACTAGAAGTTATTAGGTAGGAATATAGTAAGATAAGGGAATAACAATTGGTTACTTAAATACTACACAATTCATTTGACATTGCCGGGTAAGTCAACATATGCAGATAGTTGAAAAGAAAATTACTTCGAACAAAGTCTGGATGGATGATATTGTCGGGGAAGTTAGCATATATCTCATGACCAGGCCCTTCTATGTGCAGTGCAATTTTAGTGCCAGCTTTCAGTACATAAAACTTTGCAATTTCATTCCAAAAGCCAGTGCCAAAATAGGAGTCACCACGTTCATCAAGTCTTACTATAGCAACGATTGTAAATCCATGGTTTGTGCGTAGTATGACAGTTGTGGAGCCTTGATGTATGTAAAGGGAAAAATTATGCACTACATAATCTATTGCATAGCGAGGGATGTCCTGCAGAAAATGGTAGGGTCGTTAAAGAAAATATGGCAACATACAAATATGGGCCCAAATTGAAAGAACTATACAGTAGTTGAAATCGAAGGACAAAAGTCTATAACTAAACAAATAAGGTAAACATGATGTCATGGAAATATGAGAGTAATCGAAAGAACAATACATCATTAATTTTCCTAATATAGAAAGTAGGGGGGAAAATCCCCTTTGACGTATATGGTGCATGTGGCATCTTTTATCCAAATGTAGCAATATTTATAATATGTTCAGGAAAGTAGGCCATGCCAACCGATTTAGGGTGAGATTGAACATACCACGCGCGTCCTCAAGTTATCTGGTACGATGAGATGGAATCTCTGGCAGCGGTCGCCAAGTCCTGAAGTATCGGCGCACCATACATTCTATGAATGAAAGAAAACCCTCAAATCAGTTCGAATAAAAATGAATTCACGGCGATTTCCGCCGGGTGATTAAAGGAGGCAGATGAACTGGGATAAGAGATGAGATAATATCTCATTAAATTAGTTACCTTGTCATCCATGAGAAAGAACCCTCAGTACGGCAGATTCCCCAACCAAGCGGAGTTGGGTTGACCGCGAGTAGCGTCGAGAAATTCGATGCGATAGGCGGCGGGAAGCAGAAGTGGCAAAATGCGGTGGGCTTTGCTGGCAGCCTGGGGCGGCAGGCGTCAAGCTAAGTGTTTACCGCCGCGATAGGCGGTGCCATGGCATAGACGCAGAGGATCTTGTGCAGGTGTGAATGGGGAACGTACCGGAGGGGCCAAGGTGGGTGGCGGGCGGGGTGAGGGTTTTTGTGACGTGGGGATGGTGAGGGTTTTCTTTTTTTCTTTTATGAATTGGGTGGTGAGGGTTTTTTGTCCCATAAAGAATTTTGAGGGCGACGGTTTTCTAGAGCGAACTGTGTGTGTTGATGCAGCAGGCAAAATGATAGTCATTGCACACGGTTCCAATTTTGGGAACCGTGTGTGATTGACGTACTACCTCCGTCCTGGTTTATTGGTCCCCCGTTGTAATTTTTACCAAAATTTGACGAAATATTTAACATACTCAGACATAGATAATAAGCATACACATACATAAGCATAGTTCAACCATAAGTACATAGTTCAACTGTCATTAAGCATACTCAAGCGTACATAGTTCAATCCATCCCACATCTCATCTCACATGTGGCCGACACGATCTTGAAGCTTCTCCAGGTACTCGGTATACGCGCCGTGCGCCATCCTGCGAGAATACTTCTGCTTGAAGGAGCCAACGGCCCATCCTCTTGCATGCGCAAGAACACTTAGATATGCTCATGAATCTTGTGGTTGCAAAATGGGCATCCATAGCCGTCATTCCAGGTCCTAATATGCATGTTATGCATTCCCGCATAAAGCTCCATCAGGATTCGCCTCTTGTACCTCCTCTAGGCATCTTCATCCTCGCTGTCCACATCGTTAGACAGCACCTGTACATATAGTAAAACAATTTTGGCATCAAATCACTAATTACATGCCGTGAAGTAGGATTAGGAATTTATGGCTATTTATTTATACATATTTAGAGATTATGGTCTGATTTTTAAGCACAGTCGTCTATGTACAAACCAATATTGAAGAAAATAATGGCACAAACATATCTAGATAATTCAAAATCAATTGTCAAGTCCTGGCTAGGAATTATTAGCACGAACACTAACCCTAGTCGGATTACTAGCAGAAATCATTTGCACAGATGAAACAACTAATCACTTATCACCTGTACCATTCAAACAATCAATACACTACACGGATCTAATGAAACTTACTCAGATTTCATGGATTGGGAGAACATAACCACATGCTTTCTATTCCAAAAGGGGGGAGGCAGGAGTAACTAGAGAAACCCTATGATCTATTTGACACATAAATGGGTATAGATGACTAACCAGCTGTCCGTCGTCGTCGGAGTCATCGCCGGAGTGGTCGTCGGAGTTGGAGTCGTCGCCGGAGTGGTCGTCGGAGTCGGTGTGGAACTCCGCCTCCGGCTGTGGAAGCTCGACGCCGTCGACGATGTCAGGGTGCAGCGATAACTCGCCGGCGGTGACGGTAACCTCTGTCTCCATCTCCACGCCGTGCTCCGATGCTTTAGCAGCCCCGGCGTCGCCACTCCCTCCGATGGGGTGCTTCAGCGACATCCTCATATACTGACGGCTTTGAGGACTGAGAGTGGCGTCGAGGTTGCAAGCGGAGAGATAGGATTGTGTGTGCGTAGCGAGGATGGGGGTGAGGCCGCTCGGGCGCTGTCGTGGTTTTGTCACTGCAGATGTCCTCATGAAAGGACTTAGTCGTGGAGCCATCAGAACGGGTTAGCTTGAAGGGGTTAAAGCGGACACAGGGACGCAAGAGAGTTTTATACTAGTTCGGGCCCTTCGATGAAGGTAAAAGCCTACGTCTAGTTGTGATGGAATTTATGGGGTTTCGATGACTAGGGAGCAAACAAGCTTCGCCCGAGTCTCGAGTTGTTGTCTGTCGTCCTTGAACCGCCACCAGGTCATCCCCTTATATACATGGGTGACGCCCATCGGTTTACAGAGTCCCAACACCGGATCATAGACGTGTCCGGTTTGGTCTCTACTTACTCCTAACTTACAATGCAAGATTACATATCAACGCCGGTTTACGGCTACAAGGTTTAAACCGACTATGGGCTTAGGCCCTCATCTTCCTTCTTGGGCTTTAACATACTTAACTATTGGCGAAGTTAACCCGGCCCAGATAGGCCGGTTTACTCCCAGTAGTGATATCCCCAACATTAGGCCCCAGATTGATTTGAACAGGTTCATGTCAATCCTTAGCAAAAAATCTTCATCTTCAACATCTTCTTGTAATTGTTGAACCGCCATGATATCATCTTCTCTAGGCGTTGTAAACTGGAGTGACGTCACCCATCATAAAGACACTATCCATGATACCTTTTTCGTTTAATAGATATGCGACAATCGAGGCAACAACTCCGTTTCCAAACTCGTGGCTCCTTGATTCTCGCGCCTGTCACATATCCCTTTCCTTATAAATAGGACCGAAGGGTCATTTCCTTTCTTCCCTTCTGTGCCCTTCTGCTTCGTCTTCCTCGAGCCGTCCAGTCTCGGAGCTCCGTCGCCGCCGTCAACTTCTGCATCGACCTTGGCCGCTGCATCAACCTGAGCGCACCAGAGCACCGCAGCGATCTTCCGCGTTTTCCTCGGCTTCAGTAAGTCTTCTATCCTTTTCAACACAGATCTATTCTAGGGTTTCATGTTCTTCTTAGTGTTCATCGCCTGCTTCGCGTTCATATGATAGTTCCTAGATGCATATGTGAATCCTTGCTCTATGTAGCGGTAGTTCTTAGCATCCGCCTTCAGTTTCATGCCTCAAGACCGTAGATCCACATATATCTCTGCCCATTGATTCAGTACTATTCTGTTTTGAACCTTTGAATATTTTTCTGATTTTCTGAACATGCTTTAGATCCAATGCTGTAAAAGAATCTTGTGAAATCTATTTCTGCCTACTTATTTATCCGCAATCTCAACTGTCTCCACGTTTAGATCAGGCGGTTTAACTCTGTATAAAACATTACCAAACTGGTATATATCATTAGTCCCCTTGTTGAACCGCCAGAGTTCCTTAACCAGACACCGCTGCTTCACAAAACTCCGGTTTAGAAATAACTGCCTCTGGGTTAACAATATATGCACTAGTGCGTATTTATCCAACATATTCTTGAACCGGAATTGCTGCCTTTGTAGATCGCGTCATGGCCAAACAAGTGTATGAGTGCAACTGGGTTCCCTCTTGCGTGACCGAGACTCAGCTGAACAACTTAGTCATAACTGGCATTTTAAGCAGTAAAAAGGTTATTCATTGGAGGGTCCCCGGTACAGAATGTCCTCCCACGCCTCAAGAAGGAGAGGTTGTTGTTTTCGCGGATCATCTAGCCCGGGGCTTCTATCCTCCCGGTTCAAAGTTTTCCGGGATGTCTTAGCCAATTTCCAACTCCGTCCGCAAGACATTGGGCCAAACTCTGTAACCAACATATGTCACTTCCAAGTGCTCTGTGAGGTATTCTTTCAAGAGGAGCCCACAGTTGAATTGTTCAGAGACTGCTTCCATCTAAACCGCCGTACTGAATTTACTGACGGTGCCAACACGGAGTTAGGCGGTATGGAGATCCAAAAGAGAAAGGAGGTCACTTATCCTCACACCAAACTGCACAGTCATCCCAAAGAGTGGAATCAAACATGGTTCTACTGTAAAGATACTTCTCCTTCTGATGAAAATCCTTTACCGGGTTACCATCCAGAACGGCTTAGCAACACGCATCCCTTTCCACAAAGGTTGACTGCCAAAGAGAGAAGCACCTATGCTCCTCAATTATCCAAGCTCAAGGCCTTTATGGCTAACGGTTTAACAGGGGTCGACCTTGCTCGCTGTTGGATATCTTGGAGCATACTGCCCCTCAGCCAGCGCTCCGGTTTGATGTGCGAGTATACTGGCAGTGCCAGCGACCCGCTGCGACGCATTGACATCCAGCTCACAGATGAAGAAGTCACTGAAGCTGTGAAGAAGATATTGAACGAACCAGAGGCCGTCTGTGCTCGAACCGGCTTGCTTCCCTTTTGTGCCACCAACAAACCACCAGCTGTAAGATTCATACTTTACTTTTTATTGAATCCGTCCTTGCTCAATCTACCCATTACTTAATATAAACATTTTTCAAATAGGGTGATGATCCATTTTCGAGCAAAAACTTCCACAGGAGAAACCAGAGAAGCCAGAGAAACCAGAGAGGCCAACCCGGCCTAAGACCAGAGTTGTTAAGAGGCCAGCAAACAGGAAGAAAACCACTGCATCTTCTGATCCGACAGTTGACGATGATGTGGGTAACCCAGACCTTGAAGTAGAGCTTGATTCACTTGGATTATTTTTCACACGTCTTATTGATAATGACCATTGTCAGGATGATGCGGAAGGCAGTCAGGCTAATGCTGTAGAGGTAATCACTTTGTCTTCCGACTCAAGCCCTTTACCTTCACAAAAAAATCCTTCGGGCAAACTGGAAAATTAAATTTTCTCATCCTCTTGCTTATTTGGATCCAAATTTTCTTATGAAGACACAACAGCATGAAGCCCGTCGCACAACCCGGCACAGCAGCCAGGTAGTCACCTCCGCCGGTTTACCGAACAGTCCGGTTTGGAAACGCTGTTCAGAGGTCTCTAAC
Source organism: Aegilops umbellulata (assembly GCA_032464435.1). Taxonomy (NCBI): domain Eukaryota; kingdom Viridiplantae; phylum Streptophyta; class Magnoliopsida; order Poales; family Poaceae; genus Aegilops; species Aegilops umbellulata. The sequence goes on from CP136060.1 coordinate 298,858,966, forward strand.
TCTCTTGTTAATGCTTGTCCTAAAGCGGGCTGTTTTCGTCAACCTCTTAATCCGCCTGACTCCGATTACCAGGGCACCTCCCATTCATCGTCTCGCGAGTCATCAGCCACCCAGCTGCCACCGCTCAAAACGGTGCTTGGGTGAGTCATATTTCTTACGACGTTTCGGATGCATTACACTATAACATATGCCGCACTGATCATTTTATTTCTTTCAGGGCCAAGCCTAGACCCAGCAAGAGGGCTCGCCTGGACAAAGCGGCTGAAGAAGAAGCTGAACCGGAAATGGACAGAACACCAGGTCCTGAAGCGGCCATCCGTGAGGATGTGCCGAACGACCCACCACCGCAAGACGATGACTTTATTGCTGAAGAAAGACATGTTGACGCATCCGGTCCTGTTGACCAGCCCACAAGCCCCATCCGGATTGAGAAATCCACCAGTCCTTCCAAGCCTGCTGATAAGCCGACGACCCTAGTGCAAACCGGCGATGCCAAGGATGATGAAGTTGTTATTACTGGCATTGGCCGTATAGAGCCAGGAATCCTGTCGCTTTATCCAGACATACTGCTAAAGAAGAATTTGCTGCTATTGGCAAAGGCAAATGGAACGCTGATCTGGCGGCTTACACTGCTCTGAACGCCCAAGACCTCCATTCCGGTTATCTGAACCGGCTGTATACCGGTCGTGATTATGAAGCCGGTCTGGTTAACATGATGAAAGACAAATATGAGGTAACTTCCATATACTTTTTTAGTTTGTATGTTTCAATCTTGTCAATTCTCCTAGCCCCTAAGGGCCGGTTTAGGATCTCCGTTCAAACCGGGACTTGTCAATGCAAACTTTACTGTTTCTGAATATGCTGATGTAGCCCACAAGGGCCGGTTCAACTTTAGTGTAGTTAAACCGGGACTTTAGGTAATAAATAGTGTAGCATCAGTACTCATTGAGCAAATAGCCATTAGCCCCCAAGTGCCAAGTTGAATACTTGTATTGAGCTTGGGACTTTTCGACATAATTTTAGGATGAAGAGCAAATATGCATTAGCCCCCAAGTACCAAGGGCATAACTTGTTTATGCGGTTGGTACTTCAATTCTTGTACCGTCATCTAAATCGTAGAACTGTGTACATGCAGGCTGAACTGAACAAAAGAGAAGGCCAAATCGCTGATCTACACGAAAATCTGAAGTGCCAACAAGCTGAAACCTCCAAAGCAAAAGAGGAATTAACCAGCGATTTAAGTGCCATGGAACAGCTTAAGGAGGTCTTCAAGAAGGATCGAGCGGATTGGGCCACTGAAAAATCCGCTTTAACCAAGCGAGCAGAAGATGCCGAGGCTGCACTCAAACCGGTAGTAGATGAACTGACCAGCATAAAGCGCCAAGTGCATGCCATGACTGCTGTTGTCTTTGGTAAGCTTTCTTGATATCTGTAGTAACTCGGCCTTCTTATGTATTGGCCGGCTTGGTAATCCTTTGTAATGTTACAGGTACACGCATTAGTCACTTGGGATCAGATGTGCGGAAGAAATTGAAAGCCGCCTACACATTGATCGAGCAACTGTATACTGGAGCGCAGTGGATCATCTCTACTGCGTCTCATAACAACCCGGCGCCCACTTTGATTCAGGACACTCTTAAGAGGCTGTCGATGCTTCCTGCCCGGGTTGAAGAGCTGAAGAAATCTGCTGCTCGAACCGGTGCTATCAATGCCTTAATCCGGGCAAAAGCGTGGGTGCCGGATTTTGACCCTGTTGAAGCAGCTCAGGGCTATCCCAGCTTGAAGGAAGACGGGTCAGAATTTAGTGAAGCGGATCTGCGAGCAATAAACCGGGAGGTGCGTCCTCTAGCTTGTCAATTGGTTGAAGAGGCAGACTTGTCTCATTATCAAGCACAATACGATGACCAAAACAAGCGAGTAGCCGCACCGATTCCTGAAGCGGAAAATCTTATCCCTCCAATCCGTAAGCATACTTACGCTCCCGATATTGAACCGTCGTTGCTGATCCATGATGAAGCTGTCTTTCAAGCATTAATGGGAATCGACTGGACAACTGTTGATTTCCAGCCGCTGGGTAGAGAAGCAGAGGTTGAAGCGGCGCGGGATGACCCACAGCCATCAGGCCCGGTAGGTGACCAAGCTTGAACCGGAAGCCGGTTTAAACTACTTCTCCTTTGTGTTCTGCGAAAAAACAATGATCTTATTTGGGCACCGTGTTGCCTTGTAATAGGCTAGCCGATACTCTTGATTTTGATACGCCTTCGTGCATAAGTACTGCAACTTGTGCTTCCTTTGGGTGATGAAATTTCCAAAGTATTTTCTGCAATAAAAAAAATCTTAAAGTGCCACCGCGGTTGTACCGTCAGGCGGATTATGATGTCTGCATATCAAAATATCTGAAATTTAAGCATATGATCAAATCTTTGTGATACATAATACCTTCCGTCGTTGGGCATGAAGTTGGCTTGGCCAATCTTGAAGCAGAGGTTTATAAACCCACACTGTTGGAGGAGATAGCAGCTCCTGTATATATATAATACCGGTTTACCATGTAAACCGTGCCGGGTTATGATAAACACCGTGTTACTCCGTAATAGGATGTTAACAAAAAATCAAACCGGGCAAATAGTCTCTGGATTTAAAAAATGGACCGTGTTCCATCAATTGATAGTTGAACCGGCTAAGAAATTTTGTCGGTTTAAAAACGCAACAAAAGAGATATTTATCAAAGAAAATTTCAAGCAAATGCAATGATAAGACCATTTGAAAAAAAAAGAGGCTATTGAGCCGATCAAGTGGCGTTACCATGGTCGGACACGACCAAGCCCCCGATAGGCGTAGCTATGGTTCAAGTCAGCCAGGTCCCCAAATGAAACACTGGCATTATGCCGATCAAGAGGCATGGCGATGGTTCGGGTTCGACCAAGCCCCCAAGTGATTCTATGGCCTTAGGCCGATCAAGAGGCGTGACTGGTTCAGACATGACCAAGTCCCCAAGTGATCTGGTGGCTTGCGCCTATCAAAAGGTGTTGCATTGGTTCGGACACGACCAAGCCCCCAAGTGATATAACATGAAGCTTTGAGAAGCTAACTCAAGGGGTAAACCAGAGGCCGCTTTAAGACAGAACAACTCCATGTAACCACACATGATGTAAAAAGAAACAGATACCCCGCTTTAGCTGAGGCTCCGGTTTATTGTATTAATCATAATATATACATTATCATAATATGTACATAAGTAGAGCCAATGGCTCAGGTATAGTAAGGCCGAAGATGAGCTATGTTCCACGGCCTGTTGGTCTCCTCCTCTGATCTACGTGAGTCTTTATGCTCTCGAATATCGATCAGATAGTACGACCCGTTGTGCAGATTCTTGCTGACCACGAAAGGTCCTTCCCAAGGTGGGGATAACTTGTGCATATCAGTCTGGTCTTGGATGAGCCGAATTACCAAATCTCCTTCTTGAAAGGTTCTGGTTCTGACTCAGCGACTGTGATAGCGACGAAGATCTTGCTGGTAAATCACCGAACGGGTGGCCGCTATGTCTCGCTCTTCATCCAACAAGTCCAAAGCATCTTGCCGTGCTACCTCATTGTCCGCTTCAACATATGCCGCTACACGAGGTGAATCATGACGTATGTCACTGGGAGAACCGCCTCCGCTCCATAGACCATGAAGAACGGTGTATATCCAGTTGATCTGTTGGGTGTGGTGTTAATGCTCCATAATACAGATGGTAATTCTTCAACCCAACAACCCGGCGTTCGTTGCAAAGGAACCATAAGCCGCTGCTTGATGCCTCGCAAGATCTCTTGATTAGCCCTCTCTGCTTGACCATTGGACTGGGGGTGAGCCACTGATGAAACATCAAGTCGGATGTGCTCACGTTGACAGAACTCCTTCATAGCACCCTTGGACAAGTTGGTACCATTATCAGTAATGATGCTATGTGGAAAACCAAACCGGAAAATCACCCTTTTGATGAATTGAACCGCCGTGGCCGCATCACACTTGCTAACGGGTTCTGCCTCCACCCACTTTGTAAACTTGTCAACCGCCACCAGAAGGTGGGTTTTCTTGTCCTTGGACCTTTTGAAAGGCCCAACCATATCTAGCCCCCAAGTCGCAAATGGCCAAGTGATTGGAATCATTCTCAATTCTTGAGCCGGCACATGAGCACGTCTTGAGAACTTTTGGCAACCGTCACATCGTCTAACCAGATCTTCCGCATCAGCATGAGCAGTCAACCAATATAAGCCGTAGCGAAACGCTTTAGCCACCAAAGATTTTGAACTGGCGTGGTGACCACAATCTCCTTCGTGGATCTCACGCAAAATTTCACAGCCTTCTTCAGAGGACACACAACATTGAAACGCCCCTGATACACTGCAGTGATGCAATTTGCCATTGACAATAGTCATGGATTTGGATCGCCGGATTATCTGCCGGGCCAAAGTCTCATCCTCTGGTAACTCGCCCCAGTTCAAGTACGCAAGGTAAGGAAGCATCCAATCCGGAATGACATGAAGGGCTGCTACCAATTGAGCCTCCGGATCAGGAATAGCCAAATCCTCTTCACTAGGGAGCTTGACCGAAGGGTTGTGCAGCACATCTAAGAAAACATTGGGCGGGACCGGTTTGCGTTGAGAGCCCAACTGGCTTAAAGCGTCTGCCACTTCATTCTTTTGGCGGTCCACGTGGTCCACCTGATAACCCTTGAAGTGACCTGCAACAACATCCACCTCACGACGATATACTGCCATGAGTGGGTCCTTGGAATCCCAAGTGCCAGACACCTGCTGAGCCACCAGGTCCGAGTCACCGAAGCACTTAACTCGGCTTAGATTCATCTCCTTAGCCATCCGGAGACCATGGAGTAAGGCTTCATACTCAGCTGCATTGTTAGTACAAGGGAACATTAAGCGGAGAACGTAACAAAACTTATCACCTCGTGGGGAAGTTAACACGACTCCAGCCCCCGAGCCCTCCAATTGCCTGGACCCATCAAAATGGATAGTCCAATATGTGTGATCCGGCTTCTCTTCAGGTGTTTGCAGTTCTGTCCAATCATTGATGAAATCGACAAGTGCTTGGGACTTGATCGCCGTCCGAGGCACGTATTTCAATCCGTGCGGCCCAAGCTCTATAGCCCATTTGGCAATCCGGCCAGTCGCTTCCCAGTTCTGGATTATATCTCCCAAGGGAGCGGAACTGACCACTGTGATGGGGTGTCCTTGTAAGTACTGCTTAAGCTTCCGGCTTGCCATAAAAACTCCATATACCGGCTTCTGCCAATGCGGATACCTTTGCTTGGACTCAATGAGCACTTCGCTGATATAGTAAACCGGACGCTGAACCGGATGCTCCTTGCCTGTTTCCTTCTGTTCCACCACAATAGCCACACTGACCGCATGAGCATTGGCGGCGACATATAACAGTAACGACTCCTTATCAATTCGAGCGGCAAACACAGGCGGATTGGCCAACTGCCGCTTTAAATCCTCAAACACTTTATCAGCAGCAGAACTCCAGACGAATTGATCCGTCTTCTTCAACATCTGATACAAAGGGATTGCCTTCTCACCAAGGCGGCTGATAAACCGGCTCAATGCGGCAATCCGGCCTACCAAGCGTTGGACATCATTGATACACTTTGGCTTAGCCAGGGAGGTGATTATTGTGATCTTCTCCGGATTAGCCTCAATTCCCCTATAGGACACCAGAAAACCCAATAACTTGCCTGCCGGTACACCAAAGACACACTTGGCCGGGTTGAGCATCATCTTGTATGTCCTCAGGTTATCAAAAGTTTCCTTCAAATCGTCAACCAGAGTCTCCTTCTCCCTTGACTTAACCACAATATCATCCACATAGGCGTGTACATTACAGCCAATCTGTTTAAGAAGGCAATTCTGCACACACCGTTGGTAAGTTGCCTGGGCACTCTTGAGCCCAAAGGGCATAGATACATAGCAGAAGGCTCCAAAGGGAGTTATGAACACCGTCTTCTCCTGGTCCTTAACTGCCATCTTGATCTGATGATAACCAGAATATGCATCCAGAAAACTTAAACGCTCACAACCCGCCATGGCATCAATAATTTGATCAATACGGGGGAGGGCAAAAGGATCTGCTGGACAAGCCTTGTTAAGATCTGTGTAATCCACACACATGCGCCAGGTGCCATTTTTCTGAAGGACCAGCACCGGATTAGCCAGCCATTCAGGTTGGAAAACTTCAACAATAAAGCCAGCTGCTAAGAGCCTAGCCACCTCTTCTCCAATAGCTTTTCGCCTTTCTTTGTTAAACCGGCGGAGGAACTGTTTCACCGGTTTGTACTTAGGATCCACATTAAGAGTGTGCTCAGCGAGTTGCCTCGGTACACCTGGCATGTCAGAAGGCTTCCATGCAAAAATGTCCCGATTCTCACGGATGAACTCGATGAGCGCATTTTCCTATTTCGGCCCCTTCGATGAAGGTAAAATCCTACGTCTAGTTGTGATGGAATTGATGGGGTTTCGATGACTAGGGAGCAAACAAGCTTCGCCTGAGTCTCGAGTTGTTGTCTGTCGTCCTTGAACCACCGCCGGGTCGTCCCCTTATATACATGGGTGACGCCCGTCGATTTACAGAGTCCCAACACCGGCTCATAGACGTGTCCGGTTTGGTCTCTACTTACTCCTAACTTACAATGCAAGTTTACATATCAACGCCGGTTTACGGCTACAAGGTTTAAACCGACTATGGGCCTTAGGCCCTCATCTGCCTTCTTGGGCTTTAACATACCTAACTATTGGCGAAGTTAACCCGGCCCAGATAGGCCGGTTTACTCCCAGTAGTAATATTTCCAACAGGCGCACCATTAATATGGAGTAGTGGGAGTTGTGGGAGAGAGGCGGGCGACAGTCAAACCGATGGCTCGCCTCCCGGTGAGCCTGCGCAGCGGACTGCTGACATGCCTACCAAAGTTTCACACAGCTACTTGCACGCCTCCCAATGACACTCTGCAGTGAGCACGTCTCCGTCAATTCACACACCTGCACACACGCCTCCCCGTCTGTCTGCGCGGCAGACTGCTCACATGCGTCCCATCAACTCACGCCTGCTCGCATGCCACACGGGTCGCGCGGCGGCACATATATTGTTTTTTCTATTTAGATGATTAATGCTGCCGCTTTATTGCTTAACCGAAGCATGACACTTATCCATTGTTGATCTAATGCTCACGGTTCGAATAAATAATCCATTTGGGATATTGGTTCCCAATTATTAATAATGTCTCGTCTGTAATTAGATAAAGATTACATCAAAACTGGTCTCAAATTTGACAAAAAAAAGTACAATGCCACTTTGTATTGGTGTCCATATGAAAACACGATAAGTTTCATGAACTTCAAATAAGTTTTGGATATACTAGAATTTAAAAATCAAGATTCTCAATGTTTGAAATTTGTTGCATGGGGAGTAAACATGCACCCAGTGAGACACATGTATTTTTGCAATCCATTTAGGTGCACTGTCACGTGTGCATGTAGATCAAATTTGATTTCTGCACATTATACCCATAGAAAGTCAATCAATGTACTAAAACGTCTTAATGATCTCTGTGAATTTTTTGAAATTAAAATGTCCCTCCTTTGGTAACATGTATGTTCACCGCGGGATAATTAATTTAACATGCATCGTAGTTGCGGTGGATTCACGGTGTGTGTGTGTGTGTGGGTGTGTGCGTGTGGGGGTGGCGGGTGGCTCGCAGTACACTACGAGTTGTGAGCCACCGTGTGGGTTGGCCATTTTGTTAGGCAGGCTGGTGCCACATCAGAGTCGTGAAATCGTTATTTAAAACATTACACAACCCTTTCATACATAAATGTTTTGGCCACATGCAGTCGATGTTATCCTACACGACACACGATACTTGCGTGTGACGCTTTCTGTTGGCCCGCGAGGTCGTCGTCCATCACTTTGACGAACAACCGACAGCGAGGTTAATTTGACCAGCAAGGTATAATCTTTTTTCTTTGTGTTATATGTGTGCTCAAAGTGTATCATGCATGTCAGCCCAGAGCAAAAATAATAATCCCCTCCTAAGTCAAATTAACCTCTCTTGTAGTCAGGCAAAAAGAAGTGATGGACCAAGCGGGCCCACAGATGGAAAGCACCGATATCGCTTATAACCGCTTAAGTGGGTGCGAGAGGACAACCACCACCGCATATATATGTTGAATACCCAAAATGCACAACTTTGATGTGCCACATGCCTCAAAAACCGTAAACCATGCACCCACAGAGAGCGAGGTTCATATCAAGCATACTACATATGATGGTCCCCTTCCCCCCTCTTCACCGCATACTATATGCTCCTACCGTAATATATGTACAACCCAAAAGAATCCTCATCGATGGTGAAATTAATTAACCTCTCCCGAGGTAGGCCAAAGTGATGCATGCATGCATCGATGATGGCCTCGTGGGCCCACAGATGGAAGCATCACACGTGAGTGTCCTAGCTAGGATATATATGCATGTGGCCCAAAAAGGTGTTGTGTGATGTTTGAATAACCAATTTCACAATTTTGATGTGGCACGTGCCTCGGTAACCAAAAAGTCCCGACACTGAGTGAGGTGTACTTGTTCACGGACGCATACGTGTAGTATATATGCTAGTCCCCTCCCACCTCTTCGACGCGTACTATATACCAGCATATGCATGTGTACGCATGAATCCCTCCGATCGAGTCGAAGTGGCTAGTACAACGACACCATCATGAACCGATCTCGCTCTGTGTGGGGAGGTAGTGTACGATTTTTGACACACGCACCAGATCAATGTTGTGTATTCAAATATGCATGCACGCATCACCCCCATACATATGCATGTAGTGGTTGCCTTCGAACGATACACTCCCTCGCGTGGTTATCTATGACAAGCCTATATATTCGTGGGCCCGCGTGGACATCCATGATCACCTTGACCAACAACAAGATAGGTTACCATGGCGGATTCTTCATTTGGTTAGTGTTATCGTAGTATAGGTCATGGTGAGATTCAGACCTAATTAAGTTTTAGCGCATATACTATGCACGCATGCATGCATATATGAATCCCCGTCGTTGGCTTGAAGTGTGGTGTAACATACATATGCATCGTCAACCTAACCCTCACTCAGTGTGGGGATTTCTAGTTCGAAATCACAGTGCCACATCAAAGTTGTTCATTGTTACTCAAAAATACACCTCTCCATACATATGTTTGGGCCACACGCATGCAGTGGTTGTCTTCGGGGACTAGCTACTTGCGTGATTATTGCCGAGCTAGCCCATCTCCGGGGTCGCATGGACGGACATCACTTTGACCAACAACAAGAGAGAGGTTGTACGACCAAGGTGGATTATTCTTGGTCCGTTTTACGATCCATCTTGGTGATATATGCCTCTCTGGCCCGCCGACTGAAAGTGTGTGTGTGTGTGTGTGGGGGGGGGGGTTGCTACATCGCACTTTGCTAGGTGAACCTCGGTTGGGGGGCATGCATTCATAGCTTAATTAGGATTCCCTTCGTGGTGACACGAGGGGGGGTGGGGGGATGCTTGCTACTTCGCACTTCGCTAGGTGAACCTCGATTAGGGGGGGGGGAGGGGGACATGCTCATAGCTTAGGATTCCCTTCATGCCGACATGAGGGGGGCTGCTAGCTACTTCGCACTTTGCTAGGTGAACCTCGGTTGGGGGGGGGGGGCATCACTACAAAAAAAAGACACATCCGTGACATTTTGGGCCGAACGAATTTTTTTCCTGTCATACATATGACACTTCTATGACGATAATTGTGACAAAACCCGGTATCATCATAGATGTGGTGGGCTCCTACTTCTATGACAAAAAATCATGATAGAAAATGGGCTTTTCGTCCTGGGCGGGCCGGAGACGTAGCTGCATGACATTCTTTGGGACGTTCATGACGGGAAAAACCGTGGTAGAAGCAAGGGCAAGGAAAACTTCAGGGAGTTCCCGGTTACGGTGGGAGGTCGGGGGCCGAGCGATGCGCGTTTCTCTCATACACGTACGCGCGTGTGTGCGAGGCGTTGGCTTAACTGAACCCGAGCGAGGCGTTGGGCTCTAACTGAACCCGAGCGATTTCACTGCAGGCTACGCGTTACTGAACCCGAGCGATCGATCGATGGTTGTTAACTGAACCCGATCGAGCGATTCCTTCGCTATTGCTGCTAACTGAAGCCGATCGATGCTGCCTCTGGGATGAGCAGTGAGCGTTGCGGGGGGTTTGGATGAACAGTGAGCGGTGGTGTTGCCTCTGGATGAACAGGACCCCGTGGTGTGGTGGAGGGCTGGATGAACAGTAGACGGTGGAGGGGTGCCCGTGGAGGGGTGGTTGAACAGGACCCCGTGGTGTGGAGGGCTGGATGAACAGTAGACAGTGGAGGGGTTCCCGTGGAGGGGTGGTTGAACAGGACCCCATGGTGTGGAGGGCTGGATGAACAGTAGACGGTGGAGGGGTGGTTGAACAATAGCCGGTGGAGTAGCGTGGTGGAGGCTGGATGAACAGGAGCCCGTGGAGGCTGGAGGAGGTCGACGGTAGCCCATGGAGGCTGGAGGAGGTCGATGGTGGAGATGAACAGTATCCCGTGGAGTCCCATTTTGCGGTATACCACACCCCTCCCGATCAACAGGACCCCCGTTTCGACCGTAGCGCTCCAACACAAGTCAGTTTCCTCCATTTTGCGGTACGCCACACCCCTCCCCATCAACAGGACCCCCGTTTCGACCGTAGGAGGTCCGTTTCCTCCGTTTTGCGGTACGCCACACCCCTCCCGATCAACAGGACCCCCGTTTCGACCGAAGGAGGTTCGTTTCCTCCGTTCTGCGGTATGCCAGGCCTCATTTCCTTCGCATGTTCCATCCAAGCCCTCCCGGTGAACACGACCACGCATTCCGTTCCGACCCAGCCGGTTGGCTCCCACGCGTTCCGTTGCCTCCCGATGAACACGACGCATTCCGTTGCCTCCCCATGAACACGACGCATTCCGTTGCCTCCCCATGAACACGACGACGATGTTGTTTCTCCGTTCCGACCCAGCCATGTACACGAGCCCTCCCCGTACGTATGCGCGAGTAGGCGTTCGAGACCCTGCCCGTATGTACACATACATGGCCGTATTTTCTTTCATGCACCCTGGCCGCTGTACGTACGTGTACATGCTACGTGCGCGCCTCTACTACGACACGTGCACGCATCTACATTGACAAGTATGTACGTACATGTTCGCGACCAGAATGACAATGCTACGTACGCTTCGACCAGGTGGGTCCCGACTGTCAGGCACTTCCTTGCCTGCGAAGATGCAGCTGGTGTTGGAAATATGCCCTAGAGGCAATAATAAAATGATTATTATTATATTTCCTTGTTCATGATAATTGTCTATTATTCATGCTATAATTGTGTTATCCGAAAATCGTAATACATGTGTGAATACATAGACCACAAACATGTCCCTAGTGAGCCTCTAGTTGACTAGCTCGTTGATCAACAGATAGTCATGGTTTCCTGACTATGGGCATTAGATGTCATTGATAACAGGATCACATCATTAGGAGAATGATGTGATGGACAAGACCCAAATCCTAAGCATAGCACAAGATCGTGTAGTTCGTTTGCTAGATCTTTTCCAATGTCAAGTATCATTTCCTCAGACCATGAGATCATGTAATTCCCGGATGCCGTAGGAGTGCTTTGGGTGTACCAAACGTCACAACGTAACTGGGTGACTATACAGGTATACAACAGGCATCCTCGAAAGTATCTGTTGGGTTGACACGGATCGAGACTGGGATTTGTCACTCCGTATGACGGAGAGGTATCTCTGGGCCCACTCGGTAATGCATCATCATAATGAGCTCAATGTGACCAAGTGGTTGATCACGGGATCATGCATCACAGTACGAGTAAAGAGACTTGCCGGTAATGAGATTGAACGAGGTATCGGGATACCGACGATCGAATCTCGGGCAAGTATCATACCAATAGACAAAGGGAATTGAATACGGGATTACTTGAATCCTCGACATCGTGGTTCATCCGATGAGATCATCGAGGAGCATGTGGGAGCCACACTTGGGTATCCAGATCCCGCTGTTGGTTATTAACCGGAGAGTCGTCTCGGTCATGTCTGCATGTCTCCCGAACCCGTAGGGTCTACACACTTAATGTTCGGTGATGCTAGGGTTGTAGAGATATTAGTATGTGGTAACCCGAAAGTTGTTCGGAGTCCCGGATGAGATCCCGTACGTCACGAGGAGTTCCGGATTGGTCCGTAGGTAAATATTTATATATGGGAAGTCCAGTTTCGGTCATCGGGAAAGTTTTGGGGGTCATTGGTATTGTACCGGGACCACCAGAAGGGTCCCGGGGGTCCACCGGGTGGGGCCACCTATCCCGGAGGGCCCCATGGGCTGAAGTGGGAGGGGAACCAGCCCCTAGTGGGCTGGTGCGCTCTCCATGGGCCTCCCCCTGCGCCTAGGGTTGGAAACCCTAGGAGTGGGGGGCGCCCCACCTGACTTGGGGGCAAGTCCCCCCCTTGGCCGCCGCCCCCCTTGGAGATGGGATCTCCTAGGGCCGGCCGCCCCTAGGGGACCTATATATAGTGGGGAGGAGGGAGGGAAGCTGCACCCAAGTCCCTGGCGCCTCCCTCTTCCCTCGTAAAACCTCTCCCTCTCGTTGGAGCTTGGCGAAGCCCTGTCGAGATCACCGCTGCTTCCACCACCACGCCGTCGTGCTGCTGGATCTCCATCAACCTCTCCCTACCCCTTGCTGGATCAAGAAGGAGGAGACGTCTTCCCCAACTGTACGTGTGTTGAACGCGGAGGTGCCGTCTGATCGGCACTAGGATCTTCTGTGATTTGGATCACGACGAGTACGACTCCCTCAACCCCGTTCTCTTGAACGCTTCCGCTCGCGATCTACAAGGGTATGTAGATGCACTCCTCTCTCTCGTTGCTAGATGACTCCATAGATTGATCTTGGTGAAGCATAGAAATTTTTTATTTTCTGCAACGTTCCCCAACAGTGGTATTAGAGCTAGGTCTATGCGTAGTTTCTATGCACGAGTAGAACACAAGTTGTTGTGGGCGTCGATTTTGTCAATTTACTTGCCGTTACTAGTCTTATCTTGATTTGGTGGCATCATGGGATGAAGCGGCCCGGGCCGACCTTACACGTACACTTACGTGAGACGGGTTCCACCGACTGACATGCACTAGTTGCATAAGGTGGCTATCGGGTGTCTGTCTCTTCCACTTTAGTAGGATCGGATTCGATGAAAAGGGTCCTTATGAAGGGTAAATAGAAATTGGCATATCACGTTGTGGTTTTGACGTAGGTAAGAAACGTTCTTGCTAGAACCCTATTGTAGCCACGTAAAAACATGCAACAACAATTAGAGGACGTCTAACTTGTTTTTGCAGCATATGCCTTGTGATGTGATATGGCCAAAAGGATGTGATGAATGAATTATATGTGATGTATGAGATTGATCATGTTCTTGTAATAGGAATCACGACTTGCATGTCGATGAGTATGACAACAGGCAGGAGCTATAGGAGTTGTCTTTATTTATTGTATGACCTGCGTGTCATTGAATAATGCCATGTAATTACTTTACTTCTTTGCTAAACCGTTTGCTATAGTAATAGAAGTAATAGTTGGCGAACAACTTCATGGAGACACGATGATGGAGATCATGATGATGGAGATCATGGTGTCATGGCGGTGACGATGATGATCATGGCGCCCCGAAGATGGAGATCAAAAGGAGCAAAAATGATATTGGCCATATCATGTCACTATTTGATTGCATGTGATGTTTATCATGTTTTTGCATCTTATTTGCTTAGAATGACGATAGTAAATAAGATGATCCCTCACAATAATTTCAAGAAAGTGTTCCCCCTAATTGTGCGCCGTTGCGAAAGTTCGTTGTCTCGAAGCACCACGTGATGATCGGGTGTGATAGATTCTAACGTTCACATACAACGGGTGTAAGCCAGATTTACACATGCAAAACACTTAGGTTGACTTGACGAGCCTATCATGTACAGACATGGCCTCGGAACACAAGAGACCGAAAGGTCGAACATGAGTCGTATGGAAGATACGATCAACATGGAGATGTTCACCGATGATGACTATTCTGTCTCACGTGATGATCGGACACGGCCTAGTTGACTCGGATCATGTATCACTTAGATGACTAGAGGGATGTCTATCTGAGTGGGAGTTCATTAAATAATTTGATTAGATGAACTTAATTATCATGAACTTAGTCTAAAAACCTTCGCAAAATGTCTTGTAGATCAAATGGCCCACGCTCATGTCAACCTCAACTTCAACGCGTTCCTAGAGAAAACCAAGCTGAAAGATGATGGCAGCAACTATACGGACTGGGTCCGGAACTTGAGGATCATCCTCATAGCTGCCAAGAAAGCATATGTCCTAGAAGCACCGTTAGGTGAAGCTCCCATCCCAGAGAACCAAGACGTTATGAACGCTTGGCAGTCGCGTGCTGATGAATACTCCCTCGTTTAGTGCGGCATGCTTTACATCTTAGAACCGGGGCTCCAAAAGTGTTTTGAGCAACACGGAGAATATGATATGTTCGAAGAGTTGAAAATGGTTTTCCAAGCTCATGCCCGGGTCGAGAGATATGAAGTCTCCGACAAGTTCTATAGTTGTAAGATGGAGGAAAATAGTTCTGTCAGTGAGCACATACTCAAAATGTCTGGGTTGCACAACCGCTTGTCCCAGCTGGACATTAACCTCCCGGACGAGGCGGTCGTTGACAGAATTCTTCAGTCGCTCCCACCTAGCTACAAGAGCTTTGTGAACTACAATATGCAGGGAATGGACAAGACCATTCCTGAGGTATATTCAATGCTGAAATCTGCAGAGGTAGAAATCAAAAAGGAACATCAAGTGTTGATGGTCAATAAAACCACTAGTTTTAAGAAAGGAAAGGGTAAGAAGAACTTCAAGAAGGACGACAAGGGAGTTGCCGCGCCCGGTAAACCAGTTGCCGAGAAGAAGCCAAAGAATGGACCCAAACCTGAGACTGAGTGCTTTTATTGCAAGGGAAAGGGACACTGGAAGCGGAACTACCCCAAATACTTAGCAGACAAGAAGGCCGGCAACACTAAAGGTATATGTGATATACATGTAATTGATGTGTACCTTACCAGTACTCGTAGTAGCTCCTGGGTATTCGATATCGGTGCGGTTGCTCATATTTGTAACTCAAAACAGGAGCTACGGAATAAGCGGAGACTAGCGAAGGACGAGGTGACGATGCGCGTCGGGAATGGTTCCAAGGTCGATGTGATCGCCATCGGCACGCTACCTCTACATTTACCTACGGGATTAGTTTTAAACTTCAATAATTGTTAATTAGTGCTAGCTTTGAGCATGAACAATGTATCTGGATCTCATTTAATACGGGATGGCTACTCATTTAAATTCGAGAATAATGGTTGTTCTATTTATATGAGAGATATGTTTTATGGTCATGCCCCGCTGGTCAATGGTTTATTCTTAATGAATCTCGAATGGGATGTTACCCATATTCATAGTGTGAATACCAAAAGATGTAAGATTGATAATGATAGTCCCACATATCTGTGGCACTGCCGCCTTGGTCACATCGGTGTCAAACGCATGAAGAAGCTCCATACAGATGGACTTTTGGAGTCTCTTGATTTAGAATCATTTGACACGTGTGAACCATGACTCATGGGTAAAATGACCAAGACTCTGTTCTCCGAAACAATGGAGCGAGCAACCAACTTATTGGAAATTATACATACTGATGTGTGCGGTCCAATGAGCATTGAGGCTCGCGGTGGCTATCGTTATGTTCTCACTCTCATTGATGACTTAAGTAGATATGGGTATGTCTATTTGATGAAACACGAGTCTGAGACCTTTGAAAAGTTCAAGGAATTTCAGAATGAGGTAGAGAATCAACGTGACCAAAAAATAAAATTCTTACGATCAGATCGTGGGGAGAATATTTAAGTCACGAATTTGGTACGCACTTAAGGAAATGTGGAATCGTTTCACAACTCACGCCTCCTGGAACACCTCAGCGTAACGGTGTGTCCGAACGTCGTAATCGCACTCTATTGGATATGGTGCGATCTATGATGTCACTCACTGATTTACCGCTATCATTTTGGGGATACGCTCTAGAGACAGCTACATTCACTTTAAATAGGGCACCGTCTAAATCCGTTGAGACAACACCATATGAATTATGGTTTGGGAAGAAACCTAAGCTGTCGTTTCTAAATGTTTGGGGATGCAATGCTTATGTCAAGAAACTTCAACCTGAAAAGCATGAACCCAAGTCGGAAAAATGCGTCTTCATAGGATACCCTAAGGAAACCATTGGGTATACCTTCTACCTCAGATCCGAAGGCAAGATCTTTGTTGCCAAGAACGGGTCCTTTCTGGAGAAAGAGTTTCTCTCGAGAGAAGTAAGTGGGAGGAAAGTAGAACTAGATGAAGTACTGCCTCTTGAACCGGAAAGTAGCGCAGCTCAGGAAGATGTTCCTGTGGTGCCTGCACCGACTAGAGAGGAAGTTAATGATGATGATCAAGGTACTTCAGATCAAGTTGCTACTGAGCTTCAAAGGTCCACAAGGACACGTTCCACACCAGAATGGTATGGCAACCCTGTCCTAGAAATCATGTTGTTAGACAACGGTGAACCTTCGAACTATGAAGAAGCAATGGCGGGCCCAGATTCCAACAAATGGCTTGAAGCCATGCAATCCGAGATAGGATCCATGTATGAAAACAAAGTATGGACTTTGACAGACTTGCCCGATGATCGGCGAGCGATAGAGAATAAATGGATCTTTAAGAAGAAGACGGACGCTGATGGTAATGTTACCATCTATAATTCTCGACTTGTCGCCAAGGGTTATCGACAAGTTCAAGGGGTTGACTACGATGAGACCTTCTCACCCGTAGCGAAGCTGAAGTCCGTCCGAATCATGTTAGCAATTGCCGCATACTATGATTATGAGATATGGCAAATGGACATCAAAACGACATTCCTTAACGACTTTCTTAAGGAAGAATTGTATATGATGCAGCCGGAAGGTTTTGTCGATCCTAATAATGCTAACAAGGTATGCAAGCTCCAGCGCTCCATCTATGGGCTGGTGCAAGCATCTCGGAGTTGGAACATTCGCTTTAATGAAATGATCAAAGCGTTTGGGTTTATGCAGACTTATGGAGAAGCCTGCGTTTACAAGAAAGTGAGTGGGAGCTGTGTAGCATTTCTCATATTATATGTGGATGACATATTGTTGATGCGAAATGATATAGAACTCTTGGAGAGCATAAAGGCCTACTTGAATAAGTGTTTTTCAATGAAGGACCTTGGAGAAGTTGCTTACATATTAGGCATCAAGATCTATAGAGATAGATCGAGACGCCTCATAGGTCTTTCACAAAGCACATACCTTGATAAGATATTGAAGAAGTTCAATATGGATCAGTCCAAGAAGGGGTTCTTGCCTGTGTTGCAAGGTTAGAAATTGAGCTCGGATCAATGCCCGACCACGGCAGAAGATAGAGAAAAGATGAGTGTCATCCCCCTATGCCTCGGCTATAGGGTCTATTATGTATGCCATGCTGTGTACTAGACCTTATGTAAACCTTGCCGTAAGTTTGGTAGGAAGGTACCAAAGTAATCCCGACATGGAACACTGGACAGCGGTCAAGAACATCCTGAAGTACCTGAAAAGGACTAAGGATATGTTTGTTGTTTATGGAGGTGACGAAGAGCTCGTCGTAAAGGGTTACGTCGATGCTAGCTTTGACACAGATCTGGATGACTCTAAGTCACAAACCGGATACGTGTATATTTTGAATGGTGGGGCAGTCAGCTGGTGCAGTTGCAAGCAAAGCGTCGTGGCGGGATCTACATATGAAGCGGAGTACATGGCAGCCTCGGAGGCAGCGCATGAAGCAATCTGGATGAAGGAGTTCATCACCGACCTAGGAGTCATACCCAATGCATCGGGGCCGATCACTCTCTTCTGTGACAACACTGGAGCTATTGCCCTTGCCAAGTAGCCCAGGTTTCACAAGAAGACCAGGGACATCAAGCGTCG
This sequence comes from Aegilops umbellulata, assembly GCA_032464435.1. Lineage (NCBI taxonomy): Eukaryota > Viridiplantae > Streptophyta > Magnoliopsida > Poales > Poaceae > Aegilops > Aegilops umbellulata. The sequence continues at coordinate 298,877,155 of CP136060.1, forward strand.
CTTCAAATCCATTCATGAAAATGTTCAAGATGGAGACATAGATATTTGCAAAGTACATACGGATCTGAATGTCGCAGATCCGTTGACTAAACCTCTTCCGCGAGCAAAACATGATCAACACCAGAACTCTATGGGTGTTCGATTCATCACAATGTAACTAGATTATTGACTCTAGTGCAAGTGGGAGACTGTTGGAAATATGCCCTAGAGGCAATAATAAAATGATTCTTATTATATTTCCTTGTTCATGATAATTGTCTATTATTCATGCTATAATTGTGTTATCCGGAAATCGTAATACATGTGTGAATACATAGACCACAAACATGTCCCTAGTGAGCCTCTAGTTGACTAGCTCGTTGATCAACAGATAGTCATGGTTTCCTGACTATGGGCATTAGATGTCATTGATAATGGGATCACATCATTAGGAGAATGATGTGATGGACAAGACCCAAATCCTAAGCATAGCACAAGATCGTGTAGTTTGTTTGCTAGAGCTTTTCCAATGTCAAGTATCATTTCCTCAGACCATGAGATCGTGTAACTCCCGGATGCCATAGGAGTGCTTTGGGTGTACCAAACATCACAACGTAACTGGGTGACTAAAAAGGTATACTACAGGCATCCCCGAAAGTATCTGTTGGGTTGACACGGATCGAGACTGGGATTTGTCACTCCGTATGACGGAGAGGTATCTCTGGGCCCACTCGGTAATGCATCATCATAATGAGCTCAATGTGACCAAGTGGTTGATCAAGGGATCATGCATCACAGTACAAGTAAAGAGACTTGCCGGTAACGAGATTGAACGAGGTATCGGGATACCGACAATCGAATCTCGGGCAAGTATCATACCGATAGACAAAGGGAATTGAATACGGGATTACTTGAATCCTCGACATCGTGGTTCATCCGATGAGATCATCGAGGAGCATGTGGGAGCCAACATGGGTATCCAGATCCCGCTGTTGGTTATTGACCGGAGAGTCGTCTCGGTCATGTCCGCGTGTCTCCCGAACCCGTAGGGTCTACACACTTAAGGTTTGATGACGCTAGGGTTGTAGACATATTAGTATGCGATAACCCGAAAGTTGTTCCGAGTCCCGAATGATATCCTGGACGTCACGAGGAGTTCCGGATTGGTCCGGAGGTAAAGATTTATATATAGGAAGTCCAGTTTCGGCCATCGGGAAAGTTTTGGGGGTCATCGGTATTGTACTGGGACAACCAGAAGGGCCCCGGGGGTCCACCGGGTGGGGCCACCTATCCCGAAGGGCCCCATGGGCTGAAGTGGGAGGGGAACCAGCCCCTGGTGGGCTGGTGCGCCCTCCATGGGCCTCCCCCTGCGCCTAGGGTTGGAAACCCTAGGGGTGGGGGGCGCCCCACCTGACTTGGGGGGCAAGTCCCCCCCTTGGCCGCCGCCCCCCTTGGAGATGGGATCTCCTAGGGCCGGCGCCCCCCTAGGGGCCCTATATATAGTGGGGCGGGGGAGGGAGGGCAGCCGCACCCAAGTCCCTGGCGCCTCCGTCTCCCCTCGTAAAACCTCTCCCTCTCGTTGAAGCTTGGCGAAGCCCTGTCGAGATCACCGCTGCTTCCACCACCACGCCGTCGTGCTGCTGGATCTCCATCAACCTCTCGGTCCCCCTTGCTGGATCAAGAAGGAGGAGATGTCTTCCCCAACCGTACGTGTGTTGAACATGGAGGTGCTGTCTGTTCGGCACTAGGATCTTCGGTGATTTGGATCACGACGAGTACGACTCCCTCAACCCCGTTCTCTTGAACGCTTCCGCTCGCGATCTCTAAGGGTATGTACATGCGCTCCTCTCTCTCGTTGCTAGATGACTCCATAGATTGATCTTGGTGAAGCGTAAAAAATTTATTTTCTGCAACATTCCCCAATAGCTGGTGGGTCCCAACAGTCAGGGGGGCGAATCGTTTTGTTGTTTTTTGCCCGGATGGACTTCCTTGCGTGCGAAGGTGTAGCTGGTGGGTCCCAGCAGTCAGGGGGAAATGTTTTTTTTTTGCGAAATACGGTGGCTCGTCCGGTGGGTCCCCGCTGTCAGGTGGAGGAATAATTATTTTGCGCGTAATAAGGAGGCACTTCCTTGCTGCGGCCGTGGACCCAGCTGTCAGCGTCTCCACGCACAGTACTCTTCCGATGGAATTCGGTCGTTGACCACATTGACCACGCCGCGCCGAGAGCACCATGGCGGTGGACGACGGCGAGGCCTAGGAAGGGGACAACACGGAGGCAGGGAAGACTCGGCAGTTGTTTCCCACGCGGAGGGGAGTACGACTGTACGAGGGTTTACTGGTTCGTCTGCCGTCGCCGGAGAATAACAGCAGGTGTGGGTGAGTAGAGGGATGGCTAGGACAGCGATGGGAGTATGGTGGGGCGGTGAGGGCCATTTTCTCTGCCAGCCGAATGAAAGATCTCCTTGTCTTGAAAGATTTGCAGCCCAACAGGCCTGACAATGCGAATTACTTGGCAAATCACAAAAAAACTGGGCTGTGGCCGTGGACCCAGCTGTCAGCCTCTCCACGTACAATACTCTTTCGATGGAAGTCGTTCCTTGACCACGTTGACTACGCCGCGCCGAGAGCACCAGGGCGGTGGATGACGGCGAGGCCTAGGAAGGGGACGACGGGGAGCCGGGGAAGACGCGGCAGTGGAAGCCTGCGCGGAGAGGAGTATGAGGGTTCACTGGTTCGGCTGCGGTGTGAGGCTGCCGTCGCCGCAGGGCCTGGCCAGCGGTGGGAATAGTTGGGGGCGGTGAGGCCTCCGCAGCAACACAGCCGGCCACGGGAGGCATGAGCATGCGGCACGACCGACGCTGCTTTGGGCGGCTGGAGCAAGAAGACCAGAGGTTGAAGAAGCACTACAGCCGTTGGATGGACATTGTACGGTCACTGGAGCTAGAATCGTTCATATTGACTAAGTTGACAAAGCCCTCCATCCCCGTCAACTTAGTTGGCCCACAAGTCATCCTCCCACTATGGTGGGTCCCAGCCAGCAGGGGGTATTCATTTTTTTGTGCGTAATAAGGAGGCACTTCCTTGCGTGCGAAGATATAGCTGGTGGGTCCGACATGTCAGCGGGGGGAACGTTTTTTTGTGAAATACAGAGGCCCTTCCGGTGGGTCCCAGCTATTAGGTGGAGGAATCATTATTTTGCGCGTACAGTCCACGGCCGATGGATGTCGTTCGTTGACCACGTTGACCAGGCCGCGCCGAGAGCACCATGACGGTGGACGACTGCGAGGCCTAGGAAGGGAACGACACGGAGCCGGGGAAGACTCGGCAATGGTTGCCCGCACGATGGGGAGTACGAGGGTTTACTAGTCCGGCTGCCATCGCCGGAAAATAACAGGAGGTGTGGGTGAGTAGAGGAATGGCCTGGCCAGCAATGAAGTAGTGTGGGGCGATGCGGCCTGTGCGGCAGCACAACCGACCACGGGAGGCGGGAGCAGGCAGTCCTACCGGAGCTGGTTTGGGCGGCTGGAGCAAGAAGATCAGATATTGAAGAAGCAGCACGGCGGTTGGATTAACATCCAACGGTCACTGCTGCTAGAATCGTTTGTGGACTAAGTTGACAAAGACAAAGTACATGTCAACCTAGTAGACCCACAAGTCAGCCTCCAAATCTGTCCCAAACAACATACAACCCGAAATTTCTAGCCAAATTCAAATTAATTTTAAATCTAAAAATACCTTAATTTAAATTCAATGAAATTTTACCCGCACAAAAACAATGAAATTTAAAATATCAAAATCCGAAAGAAAACAGTATTTTGGAACTAATTGCCTATTTGCTATATTTTTTCATTTTACAGCCCATTTATTATTACTTATAGCCCATTTCTTATTACTTATAGCCCATTTTCTGGGCAAAATGCATCCCTCATCGTCTTGAAAGATTTCCAGCCCAGCAGGGCGTAGAAAAGCAAGTGGGCCTACGTTGTTTATTCTGCAAAAACAAAATAGCTGCCTAGCCATTTTCAGAAAGGAAAAAAACCAAACTGGGCTGGTCATGTGCTAAACATATGAAATAAAAGCCTGGGCTAGACGAGCCATGGGTCCCGTACAACCCAGTTGATACCCTTCTCCGTCCCGAAAAAACAAAATTACTGCGCGCGCTGCTGGGTCCCTACTGTCATCCTCACCATGTACAGTCATCTCCTTATTCCTCTCGGTTGTTGAGCATGTTGACAACACCGGAGAGCGGCGCCGCGGCGAGCGAACCAAGGCGGAGGACAATGGTGAGGCCTCGGACGGGAACGAACAGGAGCAGGGGAAGATCACGGCCAACCATGGGAGGCGGGAGCAGGCGGTCCCGCCGGCGCTGGTTTGGCTTTGGCGGCTCGAGGAAGAAGAGACTGAAGAAACGCGACAGACGTTGAATGTCAATCCAACGGTCAAGGTTGGCACAATCGTTTGTTGACTAAGCGGACACCAAGTAGCATACTCTTTTATATATAGGAAGAAAACTGCAAGGAAAATGCGTTCGTCTGCCGTCCTCCTCACAGGGAATGTTCGCCACATGAGTGACTAGCACCCTTGGTTTTCAACCGAGAGGTCTTGGGTTCGAGTCCCAGGAACTCTCAATTTTGTCCTCCTTCCTTCCTCGCAAAAAAAGGGAAAGAAAAACAAAGACTTGGGAAGGCGTACAGAACAAGCTAGTGTACCAGTAGCTGTAGCTGGTTTGAATCCAAACCTAGAGTATGACTATATATGGTGCTATGCTACTCTGCAACTTTACTTTAGTGGAATTTAACCGGACCTGTTCGTTTTGGCATTTGAGTGTTTTTCATGGTCGATAAAAAAAATCTTTTGATATATTGCTAGTTCAATGTTTTGACAGAAGTGCGCGGTGTAATTCCATTGATTTTTGGATTTCGATCGTATCTAAGATCCTTTTTTTATCTGGGTTGCTAACTCAATGGTAGAGTACTCGGCTTTTAAGTGCGACTATGATCATGAAACAGATTTCCGGACGTCCATAGAAAGATTATTGCTAATTGCCCAAAGTGAGAAGCAAAAATGTTCTGATAAAGACGTTCTTGAGTAATATCATCATGACTTTCGAAATCATGTGCAGTAGCTGTAATTTCTTAACCGCAACAGTTTCTACCCCTGCCAATAGTTTAGCACACTCTTTGTTGCTACTATGGGGGCCCGAAGCACAAGGAGATTTTACTCATTGGTGTCAATTAGGCGGTCTATGGACTTTTGTAGCTCTCCACGGGGCTTTTGCACTAGTAGGTTTCATGTTACGCCAATTTGAACTTGCTCAGTCTGTTCAATTGCGGCCTTATAATGCAATCTCATTCTCTGGTCCAATTGCTGTTTTTGTTTCTGTCTCTCGGCCAATATCGATTTTTAGAAAGAAAAAACAAGAATTTTCTTCTTTTTTATTAACATTAAGAAAAAATAATATAATTAAAATGGAATTGGCAACCAATTTAGAAGGGACTTCCTCCCCGTGTTGAGAAAACTTTTCTTCTTCCAATGCTATTTGTACCCGTCACCGGTTTATGGATGAGTGCTATTGGCGTAGTTGGCTTGGCTCTGAACTTACGTGCCTATGACTTTGTTTCCCCGGAAATCCGTGCAGCGGAAGATCCTGAATTTGAGACTTTCTACACCAAAAATATTCTTTTAAACGAGGGTATTCGTGAGTGGATGGCAGCTCAGGATCAGCCTCATGAAAATCTTATATTCCCCGAGGAGGTTCTAAAACACTATGTGTGGAAAGCTTGATAAGGGTCAGTTACTTGTACATTTGATTAGTATGAGCCACTCACATCGTTTTTTAAGGATAGGTGGGAGTAATTAAACTGACATATCCAACGTTCGCTTCTCCTCTTCTCTACTTACTCTACCTAGCATCAGAAGCTCTGGCCGCAGCAATCATGTCCGCTGGCTGCTCTTCTACCTGCTCTTTAGCAGGCAACAACCAGATATGCACCAAGTCACCACCCGTACCATCGCCTGTGGGTCTCATCACACCCCCGCCGGCACGCGCACCGCAGCCGATTGCTCATCGCAACCCGCTGCTGTTGGTGTGGTGCAACTGCTGCAAATCACGCAGAGTCATTCATCGCGTCTCAACCACAATCCGCAACCCTGGCCGAGTCTTCTACAAATGCCCGAATCATGGGGTAATAATACGTTTAAGTGTTGTTCTGCTGCTTTCAATTGCTGATTTTTTAATAGTTTGGTTGATGATCTTCCAATTTGATTCGTGCAGAAAAGGGAAGATTCGTGTGATTTGTATTTCTAGGAAGTTACTGATGTGGGGGAATGCAACTATGCTAATTATTTGGTTAGTCGAGGAATCCCAATACCAGCAGGTTGGGGTGTTGGACAAGTAACTGAAGGAACGGCAGAAGAGGAAGATGCAGAGCAGAAGGTTAAAGATGCAGTTCCTCTGATCATGGCCAAGCAACAACTGCTGAACGACCTTGACAGCAATGAGGAGATGAAAGAGCTTGTGAAGATAATGGGCAAAATCGATGTGCTCTGTAGGATGATTGTCTCTTTATTTGCAGTGTATGTAGCACTTATGATGTATTCAGCGGCTACAACATGAGCACTTTGCTGAAACTAGTAATGAATGAAACCTGTGTAGTAGGCTGGGCATAGTGTTGTTGACATCTAATGATTTCTATTAACGGAAATCAAGGGGTATCCCCTTTGGCTCATATAAATAAATAAATAGCAGAGGCCCTGTCGGGTCAGCTTTGTTCTCATTCGAAGACGTCGAGCAAATTGCAGTCCAACAACAAACTATGTCATCAAATTCAAGTTTCACAGGCAAATATGAGTACAACTAAACAACAATGTCATCATGTTTTAGTTTTCATACAATCACCAAACACAAATCAACATACATAACAAGTGATGTTCTCACAGCAAAATACTAAACAACATGTTCATCAGGTTTCAGTTGTCATAGCAAACACAATTTCACATAGTAGATAAAAAAAGTCTTCTGACAGGCAAATACGACAAAAGCAATGTAATCATCATCCACAGCAGCAGCGTCAACATCTTCTCCATGTGTATCAGTCTGAATCGTAATTCCCCACGGTGTCATCTTCTTCTTCGTCCTCAACGTCCTCGAACGTTGGCTTCTTCTTGATCAACTCTTGTATGTCCACAGCACGACATGCAATCTTTTCGCCGGCGTCATTGACGTGATGGTTCTCAAAGATATTAGGAACATCTGTGTTATCTTGTACATCAGGAGCAGTGTAAGCATCATCTTGTTGTGCAACTTCATTAAACAAATTCCTCTGCTCAAACCTTTGCAATACTCTCCAGTCATCGCTACGTGCAAATGTGTCTTCCAAGAAAAATATCTGTGTTGCTTGATTTGCCAAAATAAAAGGCTCGTTGGTCTGGTACGCCGCCTTGACATTGATGGATTTGAAATAATCATCAGCTATGGGTTTTGCGATCCTGGAAAACAGGTTATACCAACGACAGCACAACAGAACCACACACCGATGATCCTCAAAACTGGAGATATACTGCAATCGAACAATGTCTGTTATGTTAGCATACATTTCAGTCGTCTCTTTGTCATACGTATCCGTGCTCATGATGGCACTGTTTTGTGTCTTCCTGCCTTCGTCTCGTGCAAGGGTGTTGTAGTGCACATCTCCAACAACGCAAGATTCATAATGTCTTACCCGAGTATCAGGACCCATTGCTAGTGAGTAAAGGGTGTCATCAACTGCCTACCCATCCTCCCGCATCTTCTTAACCTATGGTTAGAAAATAGACAAGATGATCATTTTATGTACTCAATATATTGAAAAAACTGACAGTGCACTTCAAAAGCTTACATGGTTCTTGAACCATTTCGCAAATCCTGCCATAACCAGTTTGTCAATGTTTCTTGGATTTTGCGGCAGTAACTCCTCTTTGTAGATGCTGCACAACATAGTGATCACGTCAAACATCTAAATATATAAGAATGTGCTGCAAGTTTAGTAGATTACGATGTATAAGCTGCAGTACTGCACTTACTTGATATAAGGTAGTAGCTCAGGACAGTTATTCAACACATACCAAACCATTTTGTCCAAATCAATAGGTTTGTCCTCTTGTCGACTCTTCCCTGTAACTCGAACAGAATAATCGAAAGGGATAATTAATTTCGTGCCCTTAGTTGTGTCCCACTCGGCAGTTTTGCCCCTAATTTCGAAAAACCCTTGGTCTTGCGCAAGTCCGTTTCGTCTCCTTAAGCTTTTGCCCTTCCGTTCTGTCTCCTTACGCTTTTGCCCTTCCGTTCCAATTCCGTCCGGTCAAAGGCATTTGACCGTTAGTCAGACATTATTTTGGACCATTTTGCCCTTTCTTATGTATTGGCCATGACCGGTCAAATAGGGCAACTGGATCAATGGGTCCACCTATCATAGAGTGAATGCTTTTTTCTAGTTGCCTCACTACCACGTATGGCCCACATGTCATGAAAAATAAACCTTCCTCCCAATCTCTTCCCTACCCGATCCAGATCGGGATCCCACCTCGTGCCAGCTGACATCGTTGCCGGCGGCGTGCATACAGGGATATGGCAAAGTGCTCCAGAGAGTGACGCCGGGGACGTGGAGCAACTGCTCCGGTTGGGCCACCGAGACCTCGCGCTACTCTGCCGTGAGCAGGTCATCCGGGAGCGGCGGTGGGGCTCGTCTACGCGGCCAACCGGTGTGGCGACTTGCCGGAGCTGCCGAACGCCCGCGGCCTCCTCGCCGTGCGGAGCTGCAGGACGCCTAAGCCCTCATCGCCGCCAAGTTCGGAAGGGCTTCACGTCCACCACCGCAAAGTTGCAGCGCCGCGCCTCGGGACTAGCCTTTGGCACCCTTCCTTGGCGTCCGTGGCAGCAGGCTCGCCTCCGCCGCCGCCAGGAGAGGACTCGCATCGCGCCGGCAGATCCGGTGCCTACCCAGGTCACCGCACCGCTGGACCATCGCCGGCGACGAGTACCAGGACCCCGCCACCCTTCTCATTCCTTTCCTCCCTCTGTTTCTTCCCATTTGAGTGCGCCGCCATTCTCTCACAGGTTCAGGCCACCATGGCCATGGCGCCCTGAGCCCTAGGACGAAAACAATTGCCGATCTGCCCCGCCGCCGGTCGCCAATGCCTCCCCGACCTCCATCCCTGCCTATCCGGTCCACTCCGAGTCTCCCGTGGCCCGAATCCGCCCGTCTCTCCATCGTGCCCGCATGCCCCGTGCCGATTTGGGCTTCCCCTGCATCCACCGCCGCCCCTTGTAGTTTGACCTCGCCTGACGCCACCTCGCGCCCTCCGGCCCAGCTCGCCAACTCGCCGGCCTGCCCTGACTTTCCGATGGCAATTGCTCGCCGTCGCTGTGGTTTTTTGCCCAGTGGCAGAGAGAGTGAGAGAGGGGAGAGGAGAGAGAGAGAGACTGATTTTTCTATTGCCTTTCTTTTTCTTTTCTATATGGTTTGGACCCACTTGTAAGTGTCATGTTTTCTCTCTATATATTTTTACTGGAGTTGTAAGGAGGGGTAAAATTGTCTAGAGAAATATCTCTCTAACGGTCAAACGCCTTTGACCGGGCAGAATTGAGACGGAAGGGCAAAAGCATAAGAGAACCAAACACACTTGGGCAAGACCGAGGTTTTTTGGAAATTAGGGGCAAAATTGCCGAGTGTGACCCACCTAGGGGCATAAAATCAATTATCCCTAATCGAAAACATTGAGCCCGGGATTGTCTTCACCCACCTCTTTGCTAAGCTGATCAGCTGTTTCAATGTATTTTGAGCGGAATGTCAACGCTTCTGTAACAATGTAGTCCTCTGCAATGGAACCCTCGGGTCTAGCTCTGTTCCTAACATAGCCCTTGAAAGTGCCTAGCCGCCTTTCAATAGGGTACATCCAGCCATACTGTACTGGACCTCTAAGTAGTGCCTCATCAGGTAGATGAATAGCCAAATGCACCATCACATCAAAGAAGGCTGGAGGATATATCTTCTCAAGGTCGCATAGGATAGTTGGTATCTTGTCTCTAAGACGCTCCAAAGCATCTATCCTGATATTCCTACTGCAGAGTTCCCTGAAGAATTATCCCAACTCTGCAGCTGTTCTGTATAAGTCAGGGCGGCCCAATCTTCTAAGGATAACAGGTAAAATCCTTTGAAGTAGGACGTGGCAGTCATGAGTTTTCAACCCTTGTACCTTGTTTCCATCTGCACTGACTCTCCTTTCAGGGTTGGAAGCAAATCCATGTGGGAATCTCACACGTGTCAGGACCTCGCATAATTCTTTTCTTTTTACCTTGTCCAAGACGTACATAGCTGGTGCCATATCCCGTGGTTTACCTTCATCTTGCACCTGCAAATCCTTTCTGATACCCAGGTGTGTCAAATCAATCCTAGATTTTAAGGTATCTTTTGTCTTGCCTTCAATATTAAGAAGTGTGCCGATAATGCTGTCACATATATTTTCTCGATGTGCATGACATCAAGATTATGCCGCAGATCCAAATCTTTCCAATACTCCAAGTCCCACAAAGTGGACCTGCGGGTAAACAATAATCCCTCTTCTACCCTGCCACGCTTCCTTTTCCCGCTACCATTACCAGGATGGTTTCCTGGTGTAATATGCCTGACCTTCTCTAATTCCACTTGCAACTCATCGGCGGTGAGCCTCTTTGGCGCATCACGGTTTTCATGCTTTGCATTGAACACATGTCTTCGGTATTTTCTAGGATACGACTTGTCCTTGGCAAGGAAACGGCGGTGTCCAATGTAACAGATCTTGCTAAGTATTGCATATGACAACGGATTCCTGTCACAGCAAACACATGCATTCTAACCATGTGTCGTTCGCCCTGACATACTTTCCAAAGCCGGATAATCATGGATGCACCAAATTATAACAGCACGCAGAAAGAAATCAGCTGGTGGGCTGCTATATAGGTCTCGAGTGAGAACACCCTTCCATAGCTGTTGAAGTTCCTCCACAAGAGGCTCCATGAACAAATCAAAATCCTTTCCAGGACTTTTTGGACCTGGGATGAGGAAGGCCATCATGTAGTTTGATTCTTTGGTGCAGACATTTGGAGGCATGTTGTAAGGGATAACAAGCACTGGCCACATGCTATATGTGGCGCTCTGGTGGCCAAATGGGTTAAATCCATCTGAAGCTAAGCCAAGTCTAATGTTTCTCGGGTCAGCAGCAAACTCTTTGTGTTTACCATTGAAGCTTTTCCACTCACTACCATGAGATGGATGGCTCATTACATTCTGATCTCTGTACTCCTGGTTCCTAGAATGCCACATTACATCCTCTCTTGTTTCAGCATCATGAAACAACCTCTGCAATCTTGGTGTAATTGGAAAATGTCTCAGAACATTATGAGGAATCCTCTTCACAGCATCGCCGTCTTTCCATCTTGATGATTTGCATTTCGGGCATTCACTTAAGTTGGCATAATCCTTCCGGAACAGAACACAATTATTCTTACAAACATGGATCATATCATATACAATTCCAACTGCATGAAGGAAAATCTTCTTTTTACTGTAGGTGTGTGGCAGCTCAGACGCATCTAGGAAAGATTCACGGAAAGCAGCTAACATCACATCGAATGATTTGTTGGTCATCCGCTCAGATGTCTTCACCTGAAGAAAGGTGACCATAGCTGAGAATACTGACAGCTTATTTCCTGGGGTGACAGCAACGTTGCATTGTTCCAACATGCGGGCCCACCGTTTTTCTTCTGCAGGTGAAAGTTCATGGAATGCACGAGCATTTCGTAGCATTGTTTCAATGTTGGTCAAACTCACTGGCTCCGCCACCACCACCTCCTCCTCCTCTTCCACCTGAGCATCAGGCAGATCAAGATGGTGATCTGATGCTTCCACGTAGTCAATAACATTGACGTTCACAGCTTCACCATGATGAACCCACCTAGTATATGTGACCGACATCCCATATAAGTGTAGATAATTTTGCACAGTTGACTGGGGTCTTGTAACTGAATTCATACAACTGCTATACGGGCAGATCACATCTGATTTCGGACCACCATACTCAACTCTGATAAATTAAGGCAGGCTGTTTCAGTAGTGAATGAGGCCGAGCACACAGCCATCTAACTATCGAAGGCCATCGCAGCAACAAAGATCGAGTATAAAATGGTGTAGAGCTATTTCACCTAACAGATTGGTTACTAGACCATGTCAATCTACGTCACAATAAATATATGGCAGGATATTTTAGCAACTAATCGGCCTTGGCATGCCATCTCAGCTAAGCAGATTGAGTGCAGAACAGGGCAAGGAAGCTTCTTAAGCAGAGCATATTGACAGTAAACTACTTCGGCAAACAATGAGATTAACAGCGTCTATCAGCTAACATTCAGCGCTACACCGACATGAACGGGGCCTCAGTCTAGAATGCGCGTACCGTGGGAGAAGCTGACCGCCGTGCGTCTCCACACGAATGTCGCCAGCGGTGGCGGCACTGACCGCCATGCGCCTCCACAAGAACGTAGCCAGAGGTGGCGGCGCGGCTAGAGGACGACAGTCTACAAGAGCGTACTGTGGGAGCGAGAGGATCGCCGATCCGCGGCGCCGACGTATCGGCGCAGCGGGGAGGGCGGCTTTGGCGGAGCGAATGGAGTGGAGGGGGACAGGGGGGAGAGGGGGGGGGGGTTGGGGAATATTATTGGCTAGTTGGCCGAAGGGCAGTTGAATCGGATTTGGGGGGAATTTTTGGGTGTGTGTGTGTGTGTGGGGGGGGGGGAGGATTTTCGAGCGGTGGGCGCGGGGAGTTTGGCGCATGGTCGGTTTCTCCAAGTGCAGTCCCACGTGTCAGTGAAGAGGCAAGCCGAAGCGCGTTCCATTTGCATGAGCCATGTGCAGGACCGAACGTGTGTGGGGTGCAATGCGACCGCGACAGGAGTGCTGTGAGTGTACCGCCTTTTTTCCTTTTAAACTAGGTGCTTCGCCCCTCAAAAAATTTTTTGTTGCTTCGCGCGATCCATCGATACTACTACTTGTAATCCGGTAATCCCGACTAAAACGGCGCGGCCGGGTCTTTTGCCACGCGATATGCTGGGAGGTTGGCTTAGTTGGGTTTTTTAGGACGAGTAATGCTACACCTATGTAATCCAAGTTACATAATTAACGTAATGTGAAACGTGTGAGCTGTTGATTCTAGATTGGGGGGAGGGAGGTGCCCACCACCATGAAAATCAGGGGAGGAGAGAGAGAGAGGAAATTTACGTTAACCCTTTCGTAGGTTCCCGTAGATGTAGAAAGATGTGAAATGCGTGAATGTGTAGTGGACATACTATTGGAGTGCCTAAGATAATTTGTGTATGTATAGACCCTATGTGTTTATTTTACTTCGCATGTTAGATTTGTCTCGGTTCAATAAAAAGCAGAGTTGGTGATGATGGTGTGCCTGCCATCCTGCAATATAGGCCGTCCGATCTATATCTAACGGATAGGAAGGAAACTATGACAATTTACCCGCACTCCTCTCCACATTTGCAGATAAGGCTTTCCCTCGTTCATCCTTTTCTCCCACAAGATCTTGATCTTCCGTGCAACGCGCGGGCATCTTGCTAGTACTCCTACAATATGTATATTATCACTAGTAGAAAACCGGCCTATTGTCCCGGTTCGTAAGGGCCTTTAGTCCCGGTTCCTGAACCGGGACTAAAGGGTCGTTACTAATACCCTCACCCTTTAGTCCCGGTTCAAACCAAAACCGGGACAGATGGGCCTCCACGTGGCCTGTGCGCCGAGCCCAGGCAGGAGGGCCTTTGGTCCCGGTTGGTAGCACCAACCGGGACCAATAGGCATCCACGCGTCAGCATTTCTGTGGCTCGGATTTTTGGTTTTTTTTGAAAGGGGGAGGGGGTTTGGGGGTTTTGGGGGGTTAATTTAGGTATTTCATATATTGTGTTAGCTAGATAGCTAATTAATAGAGAGAAGTGTCCTCTCTTATGTCCGTGCTTGGTCGACGTTACGTACTAAACATATGTATAGAGAAGACTAGGCATATGCTAGCTAGTAAGTAAACGAAGGAAACAGAAGATCGTCATGAACATATATGCATATAGAGATAAGTGATATCGACCACATCTCCTTCTCCGAGAGATTGGTCGAACAACAAGTTCTCGTATATCTATCGTCCGACACTACCGGCTACATATATACAATAATTATCTTTTACAAATATAATCTCTTAAATTACGGACGCATGGTCCACATAGTATTCTCCGTCTTCAGCGATCACGTGGTCAAGAAAGAATGCCGCCAATTCCTCTTGAATTGCTCGCATGCGATCTGGTCCTAGGAGTTCATTCCGCTGCCGAAACATCTAATTTGAAGAAGGGGGTCAATACATACATACATATATATATATATATATATATATATATATATATATATATGAATGAATGAAACTCAACACAAATGATGGTAATAAACAAAAATTGTGAATATTATTTCTTACGCACTTCATATTGTTTCTCAGAGTACCTGCCCCGCTCACAGGTCGTGTGGCGGCTGGACTCGCAGACGTAGTATCCACGAAATCATTCCCTTGTTCCTGCCACAACCACTTTACAAGAAATAGAGGTCAATCAAATAGATAAGCAAGAATGCCAAATGGTATTGATGAAACTAGCGCTTGAATCAATAGCTAGGAGACGCGCGGAACATGGTACTATAGTACTTACTTTCGGGTATATAAATTCCAGCTCCTTCGGGAGTCCCGGGGAATTTGTGCTGAGTTTTCTCCAAACCTTGCCAGACAAAAGAAAACAACTACTTGATATCAGGAAATGAACAAATTTGCTGATATGGTGGATAATGATTGATTTAACTTACTTCTTGAGGATTTCAGTCATGTCCGCATACTCCTGGGGATCTTTTCATCTCGAGTCCAAGATAGTTACTACTCCCTTCTCAAGCCTAATCTCCAGGAGAATATAGTGGAAACTGCGCACGCATGCATAACTCATCAATTACATTACTATAACCTGGACTAATATATAAGGGAAACCAAATATGCACAAGACAGTAACACTCACTTGAAGTTGTAAGGAAAGAGTATTATATTTTTGTGTTCATTTCTTTTGAATGATCGTAGCAAGTTGACCTCGGTATCTTCGGGCCTTTTTTCAACCTCAATTGCATCTATGAGATATGTGTTAACGAACCCAATATCACCGATTTGTCTTTTCTTCAATTCGGCGATCTTCAATCTGCATAATATAGTGAGGATAATTATAAATACATGCAATGAAAGAGCTGAGCTACATAGAGAGACTTAATGACAAAAGTAGTAGTACTTACAGACAGTAGCAGGTGACCGTTGCTTTATCGAGGGCCAATTGATTGAAAAACTGATAGAACTCCTCAAAGGGAACATGCAACAGTTCAATTCCAACGAGGTCATGCTCCGGTTTAACTTTCACATACAAAGTATTCCTCCCCCCAGACTCTCTGCAGGTTTTCATGTACCAATCATGCAATCTTCGCATCATCGTTGTTAGAGATCTTTCATCTTTGACGAGAGGCTTCCCGTACTCGTATCTGTGTATCTGCACGTCCAGGAAACCATAATCTACATCGTCGGGCAGGTAATCGTCAAGATTGGTATAACCGGGCGCCATCCTCGGATCGACGCTAGGCACCTTGAGCGGGGGGCACGATTGCTTTGCTTGTTCGCCGAGCTGGGCAATTTGTTTCCCAGCTACTCGTCGTTCTTTCAGCCTTTGATCACTGACTGTACTTCCCGACCGCGATGCTTCGACCCATGTCTTTGCAATAATGCGCTCATAGTTGCCTTTCGGTGGAGACTTGGGTGGTTTTGACAGGGCAGCCAGAGTGCGCTTCACTTTCACCGAATCTACCTTCTCCTTCGGAGGTGGATGTCTCTGTGCTTTCAACCCTTGAAACCAGTCATCCTTCTCAGTTCGCGCGATCCTCGCGTTCTCCTCCGGGCTCATCTCGTATGGTAACTTCTCTGGAGATTTCAGAGAAGGACCGAATTTGTATTTTCTCCCGCCTCTGGCTGTACTGCTAGACACCGGCAGAGGAGACAGAGCGGCAGTCTTCTTTACTGCTTGCTTTTTGTGAGGCGGAGGAGAAGGACTACAACGCGCCGGAGCAGCTGCCGGAGCGGCGGCGGGTCTCTTCCGCCCTTGCTGATGAGGCGGAGAAGGAGTAGGCTGGCTGCTTGGGCGCGCCGGCGCAGGCGAAGAAGGAGGCGGAGTGCCGCCACGCGCCGGAGAAGGAGCAGGCCGAGGGCCCTGATCGTCACTCGCCGGAGGAGGAGGCGGTGGAGGAGGCGGAGTCCCCTGACTCGCCGGAGGAGGAGGAGGCGGCGGAGGCGTCCAGTTTGGAAGGTTGATGAGCTCCTTCCGCCATAGGCATGGAGTCTTCAGAGCAGAACCCAGCCGAGTCTCCCCTTCTCCGGTAGGGTGGTGAAGCGGGAGGACCTCAAATCCCTCCGTTATTTCATCCAACATCACCTTAGCATATCCTTCTGGAATCGGCCGACAGTGAAAAGTTGCGCCGGGTTCATTAGGATAAACAGAGCCAACAGCCGCCTTGACCTTCATATTCATCCACTGCGTCATAAGGTGGCAATTTTGAGCCTCCGTGATAGCATCCGTGGGATAGCTGGCAGGAGCCATCAAGACAAGCTCTGGCTGAAGCAGCTCGGTGGAAGCCAAGCTGCTTCTCTGCTGAGATGGCGGGGTAGCTTCAGGGGAAGCTTCGGCAGTTCGTTTCTCCCGGTCTGCTTCTCGTTCCTCTATCCCGAGTACCCTTTCTTTAAGCGCCTGCAGTTCGGGCTGCTGCACTTTCTTCCTCCTCTCCTGGCTTTTGTAACCGCCTACGTCCGGAAACCCAGCCTTCCACGGAATGGAGCCTGGCGTGCCTCGTGTCCGTCCAGGGTGCTCAGGATTCCCGAGGGCCTTTGTGAGCTCGTCGTTCTCTCTGTCTGGAAGGAACGTCCCTTCCTGCGCTGCAGCGATATAGTACCGAAGCTTTTTCAAGGGTATGCCAGCTTGCTCATCCGTCCAAATGCACTTCCCTGTTACAGGGTCCAAGGTTCCGCCAGCCCCGAAGAACCAAGTCCGGCAACGGTCTGGCCAGCTCATTGTCTCTGGTTCGATCCCTTTTTCAACCAGATCATTCTCAGCCTTGGCCCACTTAGGCCGGGCTACCAGGTAGCCACCTGACCCCGTGCGATGGTGAAGCTTGTTCTTCGCAGCATTTTTCTTGTTTGTCTCCGACATCTTCTTACTCTTTTCCGATGTCTTGTGGGCCACAAATGCAGGCCAGTCATCTCTGATCTTCTCATATATGCCCTTGAATTCTGGTGTCTCTTTTTTCTCGACAAACCTATTCAGGTCTTTCTTCCACCTCCTGAATAGGTCTGCCATCCTCTTAAGAGCAAAAGACTTGATTAATTGCTCTTTAACTGGCTTCTCCGGATCATCCTCTGGCGGTAGGGTGAAATTTGACTTCAGCTCAGTCCAAAGATCATTTTTCTGCAGATCATTGACATAAGACACCTCAGGGTCTTCGTTCTTAGGCTTATTCCATTGCTGGATGCTGATCGGGATCTTGTCCCTAACCAGAACCCCGCACTGAGCAACAAATGCCTTCTTTGTTCGGATGGGTTCAATAGGTTGGCCGTCGGGCGCGATTTCTATGATCTCAAACCTTTCATCCGAGCTCAACTTTCTCTTCGGGCCTCGTCTCTTTACCTCAGTTGTGCTCGATCCGGAGGGCTAGAAAAAAGAACAAAGACTTAATTAATATGTGTACATACCAAAACAATGAATGCATCAATTAGCTAGCCAGCACAGGCTTAACTAATATATATACCTGGCCGGACTCGGCTCGGTCGCCGGACTCGTTTCGGTCACCGGACCCGTTGTCACATTCTTCTTCTTGCACCGGCATTAGGTCACCAGAGCCAGCTTCTTCACCCTCTCCTTCCAGAGTACCATCAGTGTCGTTGAGATACAACGAGACGGCATCACTTCCTTCTGCGATTATGTCCCTCAACAACGCTTCTCTTGCTTCGTCTCGGGCGATAGTGTCCATAGTTTCTACAAATATTTACAACATGGCAATTATTATTCAAACATGACAAATGGATATATTAGTGGCAAACGTAGAACCCTCGGCGATCCTCGATCCCTGGAACCCTCGGCGACCCTGGAACCCTCGACCCCTAGACGACCCTGCTGGAACCCTCGACCCTAGAACCCTCGAACCCTCGACCCTTGACCCCTTAACGAAGATCGTAGAAAAAAATAAGAAAAAAAAGAGGAGAAGAAGAAAGGAATAGTGGAGAAGCAGAGAAAATAGAATATTCTACTTTCTCTTCCTCTCCACTATTCCTTTCTTCTTCTCCTCTTCTTTTTCTTCTTTTTTCTTCTTCTTATTTATTTCTCCTCTTCTTTTCCTCTCCTCTTCTTGTTTCTTTCCTCTTCTTATTTTCTTCTTTCTTATCCTTCTTTTTCTAAAATTGTAACTTTTGCATATATAAAACTTTTCTAAAATTGTAACTTTCTATATATAAAACATTTTTAACATATATATTTAGCAAATTCTAGCCACATACATCACATACACATATACATTATAGCCACATACACATATACATCACATATGAACAAAAAATAAACTAATAAAAAAAACATATTGCAACATATGAACAGAAACATATAGCCACATACGTACACATACATTATATATATATGAAAAAAATTAAACTAATAAAAAATTGTTGGCGGCGGCGGGGCAGAGGGGCATGGCGGCAGCGCTGGCGCCGGCAGGGCAGGGCAGGGCGGCTGGGTGGCGTGCGGTGCCAGCGCAAGGCAGGGGGCGGCGCACGGCAGCCGCACAGGGCAGGGGCGGCGGCGCGGCGGCCGCGCAGGAGAGGGGCGCAGGGGCGCGGGACGGGAGGGGGCTGTGCTCACAGGGGGCGGCGGCGACGGCGAAGGCGATCAGCCTGACGGCGTCGGTGGCGGCAGCGACGGCGAAGGCGAGCAGCCTGACGGCGTGGGGCGGCGACGGCGACGAGGAGGAGCAGGGGGCGTCGGGGGAGAAGTGTGTGATTTGGTCGAAAACTGCTAAGTGTTTGCTTATATAGAAAAGGCTTTAGTCCCGGTTGGTGGCGTAAACCGGGACTAATGCCACCCTTTAGTCCCGGTTTGTGCCACCAACCGGGACCAAAGGCCTTTTTCAGCAGCCCAAAGGGCGGGAAGCGGCGGCCTTTGGTCCCGGGTGGTAGCGCCAACCGGGACTAAAGGGGGTGCATTGGTCCCGGTTGGTGCTACGAACCGGGACCAATGCACCCCTTTGGTCCCGGTTCGTCCCACCAACCGGGACCAATGGCCTTGTGCTGGAACTGGCGCGGTGCGGTGGGATGTTTAGTCCCACCTCGCTAGCCGAGAGGCTTCAGCAGTGGTTTATAAGCGCTGCTGCGCTGACCACTTCGAGCTCCTCTCAAATGCAGGCTTACGGGCCTAAAGTCACTTTATCTGCCTGTGGGCCTACTGGGCCTCCTGCGGGCCTGAATCCTGGCCCATGGTAGGGTTTCTAGTCGTATTCAGGCCGTGGGGGCCCAGTAGGTGGCACTTTTTTTGTTTTTTTGTTTTCTTTGTTGCTTTATTTATTTTATTTTGTTTCTACTTACAACAAAATACTTATTGTTGCTATTTTTATTTTTTTCCAGTTTTTTTGTTTTGTTTTCTGCATTATTCATTTTCTTTTGTGTTTTTACTTTATTTTTTAATTCTTTTTGCTTTTAGTTTTAGTAAAATTATAAACTTTCTGTTAGTGCCATTAGTTTTCAAGTTTGAAAACACTTTTTTAGTTCTTTTGTTTTCTTTGTTGCTTTAGTTTGTTTTTACTATATTTTTTAATTCCTTTTGCTTTTAGGTCAGCAAAATTATAACTTTCTGTTAGTGCCATTAGTTTTCAAATTTGAATAGTTAAAATTTGAATTCTTTGAAATTTGTGTGAATCACAAGTTTGTGATTAACTTTAATAAAAAAAATTAACATAGATGCACCTACTCGTCTGTTTTCAAATGAACTCTAAAATACTTGGCATAACATACTCGTCTGTTACAAATTTGGCATGGTATCATCATAATAGTTGCGAGAGAAAGTCTTCACTTTTTCTTCGCTTGTGTCATTTGCTTATTGCGCCGTAACCATGGATAATCTTCATCGTTTATCATGATGCTTGGGTCAGCCTTGACATTGAAGGGAGGAATTTCATGAAACCTTTCATAATCTTCAGACATGTCTGTCTTGCCCTCCACTCCCAGGATGTCCCTTTTTCCTGAAAGAACTATGTGGCGCTTTGGCTCATCGTATGATGTATTCGTTTCCTTATCTTTTCTTTTTCTCGATCTGGTAGACATGTCCTTCACATAGATAACCTGTGCCACATCATTGGCTAGGACGAACGGTTCATCAGTGTACCCAAGATTTTTCAGATCGACTGTTGTCATTCCGTACTGTGGGTCTACATGTACCCCGCCTCCTGACAGATTGACCCATTTGCACTTAAACAAAGGGACCTTAAAATCTTGTCCGTAGTCAAGTTCCCATATGTCCACTATGTAACCATAATATGTGTCCTTTCCCTTATCGGTTGTTGCATCAAAGCATACACCGCTGTTTTGGTTGGTGCTCTTCTGATCTTGGTCAATCGTGTAAAATGTATTCCCATTTATCTCGTATCCTTTCCAAATCAATACAGTCAAAGATGGTCCCCTGGACAACAAGTACAACTCATCACAAACAGTGTTGTCACCTCTGATACGTGCTTCCAACCAACTGCTGAAAGTCCTGATGTATTCACATGTAATCCAGTCGTCGCACTGCTTCGGGTGTTTGGAGCGCAGACTGTTCTTGTGTTCATCGACATACGGGGTCACCAAGGTAGAGTTCTGTAGAACTGTGTAGTGTGCTTGAGACCAAAAATGCCCGTCCCTGCATATTATTGAGTCCGCTCCTAGCGTGCCTTTTCCAGTCAGTCTCCCCTCATACCGCGATTCAGGGAGACCTATCTTCTTAAGGCCAGGAATGAAGTCAACACAAAACCCGATGACATCCTCTGTTTGATGGCCCATGGAGATGCTTCCTTCTGGCCTTGCGCGATTACGGACATATTTCTTTAGGACTCCCATGAACCTCTCAAAGGGGAACATATTGTGTAAAAATACGGGCCCCAGAATGACAATCTCGTCGACTATATGAACTAGGACATGCGTCATGATATTGAACAAGGATGGTGGGAACACCAGCTCGAAACTGACAAGACATTGCGCCACATCACTCCTTAGCCTTGGTACAATTTCTGGATCGATCACCTTCTGAGAGATTGCATTGAGGAATGCACATAGCTTCACAATGGCTAATCGGACGTTTTCCGGTAGAAGCCCCCTCAATGCAACCGGAAGCAGTTGCGTCATAATCACGTGGCAGTCATGAGACTTTAGGTTCTGGAACTTTTTCTCTGGGATATTTATTATTCCCTTTATATTTGACGAGAAGCCAGTCGGGACCTTCATACTGAGCAGGCATTCAAAAAAGATTTCTTTCTCTTCTTTTGTAAGAGCGTAGCTGGCAGGACCTTCATATTGCTTCGGAGGCATGCCGTCTTTTTCGTGCAAACGTTGCAGGTCCTCCCGTGCCTCGGGTGTATGTTTTGTCTTTCCATACACGCCCAAGAAGCCTAGCAGGTTCACGCAAAGGTTCTTCGTCACGTGCATCACGTCGATTGAAGAGCGGACCTCTAGGTCTTTCCAGTAGGGTAGGTCCCAAAATATAGATTTCTTCTTCCACATGGGTGCGTGTCCCTCAGCGTCATTCGGAACAGCTAGTGCGCCGGGACCCTTTCCAAAGATTACGTGTAAATCATTGACCATAGCAAGTACGTGATCATCGATACGCATGGCGGGCTTCCTTCGGTGATCTGCCTCGCCTTTAAAATGCTTGCCTTTCTTTCGACATTGATGGTTGGTCGGAAGAAATCGACGATGGCCCAGGTACACATTCTTCCTGCATTTGTCCAGGTATATACTTTCAGTGTCATCTAAACAGTGTGTGCATGCGTGGTATCCTTTGTTTGTTTGTCTTGAAAGGTTACTGAGAGCGGGCCAATCGTTGATGGTCACGAACAGCAACGCCTTTAGGTTAAATTCCTCTTTATTGTGCTCATCCCACGTACGTACACCATTTCCATTCCACAGCTGTAAAAGTTCTTCAACTAATGGCCTTAGGTACACATCAATGTCGTTGCCGGGTTGCTTAGGGCCTTGGATGAGAACTGGCATCATAATGAACTTCCGCTTCATGCACATCCAAGGAGGAAGGTTATACATACATAGAGTGACCGGCCAGGTGCTGTGATTGCTGCTCTGCTCCCCGAAAGGATTAATGCCATCCGCGCTTAAAGCAAACCATACGTTCCTTGGGTCCTTTGCAAACTCATTCCAGTACTTTCTAACGATTTTTCTCCACTGCGACCCGTCAGCGGGTGCTCTCAACTTCCCGTCTTTCTTACGGTCCTCACTGTGCCATCGCATCGACTTGGCATGCTCTCCGTTTCTGAACAGATGTTTCAACCGTGGTATTATAGGAGCATACCGCATCACCTTCACAGGAACCCTCTTCCTGCGGGGTTCGCCGTGAACATCACCAGGGTCATCGTCTGATCTTATACCGCAATGCACCGCATACCGGGCATGCGTTCAGATCCTTGTATGCACCGCGGTATAGGATGCAGTCATTAGGGCATGCATGTATCTTCTCCACCTCCAATCCTAGAGGGCATACGACCTTCTTTGCTGCGTATGTACTATCGGGCAATTCGTTATCCTTTGGAAGATTCTTCTTCAATATTTTCAGTAGTTTCTCAAATCCTTTGTCAGGCACAACATTCTCTGCCTTCCACTGCAGCAATTCCAGTACGGTACCGAGCTTTGTGTTGCCATCTTCACAATTGGGGTACAACCCTTTTTTGTGATCCTCTAACATGCGATCGAACTTCAGCTTCTCCTTTTGACTTTCGCATTGCGTCCTTGCATCGACAATTACCCGGCGGAGATCATCATCATCGGGCACATCGTCTGGTTCCTCTTCATCTTCAGCAGCTTCACCCGTTGCAGCATCATTGGGCACATCGTCTGGTTCCTCTTGATCTTCACCAGCTCCCCCGTTGCAGCATCACGGTATTCAGGGGGAACATAGTTGCATCGTACTCTTCTTCTTTGTCGTCTTCCATCATAACCCCTATTTCTCCGTGCCTCGTCCAAACATTATAGTGTGGCATGAAACCCTTGTAAAGCATGTGGGTGTGAAGGATTTTCCGGTTAGAGTAAGACATCGTATTCCCACATTTAGTGCATGGACAACACATAAAACCATTCTGCTTGTTTGCCTCAGCCGCATCGAGAAACTCATGCACGCCCTTAATGTACTCGGAGGTGTGTCTGTCACCGTACATCCATTGCCGGTTCATCTGCATACATTATATATAATTAAGTGTCCAAATTAATAGAAGTTCATCATCACATTAAAACCAAAGTACATACATAGTTCTCATCTAACAACATATAGCTCTCCAGAGCATCTAATTAATTAAACCATACATTAATTAAAACAAAGGCGATCATAATAGCAACCAAGGTAACAATTGATCCAACGGCATAATGATACCAAGCCTCGGTATGAATGGCATATTTTCTAATCTTTCTAATCTTCAAGCGCATTGCATCCATATTGATCTTGTGATCATCGACGACATCCGCAACATGCAACTCCAATATCATCTTCTCCTCCTCAATTTTTTTATTTTTTCCTTCAAGAAATTGTTTTCTTCTTCAACTAAATTTAACCTCTCGACAATAGGGTCGGTTGGAATTTCCGGTTCACATACATCCTAGATAAATAAAATCTATGTCACGTTGGTCCGCATAATTATCATAAACAATAAATGAACCAATAGTTATAAAGATTAATATATATACCACATCCGAATCATAGACAGGACGAGGGCCGACGGGGGCGGATACCAAAACCATCGCACTATATAAG
Organism: Aegilops umbellulata; assembly: GCA_032464435.1. Lineage (NCBI taxonomy): Eukaryota > Viridiplantae > Streptophyta > Magnoliopsida > Poales > Poaceae > Aegilops > Aegilops umbellulata. The sequence continues at coordinate 298,901,294 of CP136060.1, forward strand.
ATGCAATAATAAAAGTAAGAAAATGATACAAGTATCTATCTAAACATACAAGTAAGAATATTTTTCCTTTCAGAAAGAACATAAGAGCAAGAGGCTCACCACGGTGGTGTCGGTGATGAGATCAGCGCGGGTGATCGACGGCGGTGAAGACAGGGGTGGGGCGTGACGGACCGCTAAATCTAGACAAATCTCGAGGAAATGGAGCTTTGAGGTCGAGCTTCGAGAGGAGAAAGCTTAACTAGTGTGGCTCGGGCATTTCATCGAACACCTCATGTGCATAGGAGGTGAGCTAGAGCACCACAAGCCCCTCCTCTCGCCGGCCCAGAAAAACAGAGCACTCAGTGCTCTGCTCCGGCGCGAGGGGTATATATAGGCGGCACCACTGGTCCCGGTTCATGGCATGAACCGTGAATAAAGGGGAGCCTTTGGTCCCAGTTCAGGCCACAAACCGGGACCAATGGTGGTGGGCCAGGAGCCAGGCACATTGGTCCCGGTTCGTCCCACCAACCGGGACCAAAAGGTCCAGACGAACCGGGACCAATGGCCCACGTGGCCCGGCCGGCCCCCTGGGCTCACGAACCGGGTCCAATGCCCCCATTGGTCCCGGTTCTAGATTGAACCGGGACTAATGGGCTAACCCACCCTGGACCGTTGCCCCCTTTTCTACTAGTGTATTGTGAAAGTTCATATACAACGGCCGAGATTAATGCAAACACGGCAGATTTTCATTATATTCCGAACTTTTATAGGACAGAAAAATAAAACAAACCCGACCCTAAACCTATTCTACGGCGGCGGCCGACGTCCTCCATCTGCGATCTCTATGTACAGGGGCGGGGTTCAAGACCCGTGAAGTGAAGGTGCGGTCTCCGGCGAGGAAGAGTAGAACATGAGATACGGACCGGCCAGTTGGCACACCATGCCCTGCCGCCTCCCATGCCCTACTCATCCTCGGAGGAGTCCCCGACCTCGGCGGTGCTGGATGTTGGACGGCGGCATGTAGGACGCGTGGCTGACGGTGCTCCCGTCGTCGGCCGCCAGCGTGGCCACCGCTTGTGCGGTCGCGTCCGCGTCCGGCTATGCCACTATTGCATCGCGAGAGGCGACTTGAGCGAGGGCGGCGACCTCAAGCTTCATTCCCGAAGACAAGCTCTCCCGCAGAGCGTTCGCACTTGCTGTCATGGCGGATGTGGTGCCAGGTAGGAGGACAATGCGCTATGGTGTGGAGGTTAGCTGGGCGTTGCCGCTTTATGTAGCGCATTCCGGTGAGGCCAAGCGTCCGGGTGAAGGAAATATGCCCTAGAGGCAATAATAAAGTTATTATTTATTTCCTTATTTCATGATAAATGTTTATTATTCATGCTAGAATTGTATTAACCGGAAACATAATACATGTGTGAATACATAGACAAACAGAGTGTCACTAGTATGACTCTACTTGACTAGCTCGTTAATCAAAGATGGTTATGTTTCCTAACCATGAACAAAGAGTTGTTATTTGATTAACGAGGTCACATCATTAGTTGAATGATCTGATTGACATGACCCATTCCATTAGCTTAGCACCCGATCGTTTAGTATGTTGCTATTGCTTTTTTCATGACTTATACATGTTCCTATGACTATGAGATTATGCAACTCCCGTTTGCCGGAGGAACACTTTGTGTGCTACCAAATGTCATAACGTAACTGGGTGATTATAAAGGAGCTCTACAGGTGTCTCCAAAGGTAGATGTTGGGTTGGCGTATTTCGAGATTAGGATTTGTCACTCCGATTGTCGGAGAGGTATCTCTGGGCCCTCTCGGTAATGCACATCACATAAGCCTTGCAAGCATTGCAACTAATGAGTTAGTTGCGAGATGATGTATTACGGAACGAGTAAAGAGACTTGCCGATAACGAGATTGAACTAGGTATTGGATACCGACGATCGAATCTCGGGCAAGTAACATACCGATGACAAAGGGAACAACGTATGTTGTTATGCGGTCTGACCGATAAAGATCTTCGTAGAATGTGTAGGAGCCAATATGGGCATCCAGGTCCCGCTATTGGTTATTGACCAGAGATTTGTCTAAGTCATGTCTACACTATTCTCGAACCGTAGGGTCCGCACGCTTAAGGTTACAATGACAGTTATTATGAGTTTATGCATTTTGATGTACCGAAGTTAGTTCGGAGTCCCGGATGAGATCACGGACATGACGAGGAGTCTCGGAATGGTCAAGACATAAAGATTGATATATTGGACGACTATATTCGGACATCGGAATGGTTCCGAGTGGTTTCGGATAAAATCAGAGTGCCGGAGGGGTTACCGCAACCCCCCAGGGAAGTAATGGGCCTTATTGGGCCCGAGGGGAGAGAGAGGGCTGCGGCCAGGAGGTGGCGCGCGCCCCCCCATGGGGAGTCCGAATTGGACAAGGAGGGGGGGGGGGGCGCGGCCCCCTTTCCCTCTTCCTCTCCCTCTCTTTCCTTCCCCCCTCTCTTCCTAGTTGGACTAGGAAAGGGGAGTCCTACTCCCACTAGGAGGAGGACTCCCCCCTCCCTTTGGCGCGCCCCATAGGGTCGGCCGGCCTCCCCCCCTTGCTCCTTTATATACAGGGGCAGGGGGGCACCCTAGAACACGCAAGTTGATCTTCGTGATCGTTCCTTAGCCGTGTGCGGTGCCCCCCTCCACCATATTCCACCTCGGTCATATTGTCGTGGTGCTTAGGCGAAGCCCTGCGTCGGTAGTTCATCAAGATCGTCACCACGCCGTCGTGCTGACGGAACTCCTCCCCGAAGCTTTGCTGGATCGGAGCCCGGGGAGGGTCATCGAGCTGAACGTGTGCCAAGAACTCGGAGGTGCCGGAGTAACGGTACTTGGATCGGTTGGAACGGGAAGATGTACGACTACTTCCTCTATGTTGCGTCAACGCTTCCGCTTCGGTCTAGGAGGGTACGTAGACAACACTCTCCCCTCTCGTTGCTATGCATCACCATGATCTTGCGTGTGCGTAGGATTTTTTTTGAATTTACTACGTTTCCTAACAGTGGCATCCGAGCCTAGGTTTTTATGGTTTGATGTTATGCACGAGTAGAACACAAGTGAGTTGTGGACGATATAAGTCATACTGCCTACCAGCATGTCATACTTTGGTTCGGCGGTATTGTTGGATGAAGCGGCCCGGACCGACATTACGCGTACGCTTACGCGAGACTGGTTCTACCGCCGTGCTTTGCACACAGGTGGCTGGCGGGTGTCAGTTTCTCCAACTTTAGTTGAACCGAGTATGGCTATGCCCGGTCCTTGAGAAGGTTAAAATGGAGTCTATTTGACAAACTATCGTTGTGGTTTTGATGCGTAGGTGAGATTGATTCTTGCTTAAGCCCGTAGCAGCCACGTAAAATTTGCAACAAACAAAGTAGAGGACGTCTAACTTGTTTTTGCAGGGCATGTTGTGATGTGATATGGTCAAGACATGATGCTAAATTTTATTGTATGAGATGATCATGTTTTGTAACCGAGTTATCGGCAACCGGCAGGAGCCGTATGGTTGTCGCTTTATTGTATGCAATGCAATCGCCCTGTAATGCTTTACTTTATCACTAAGCGGTAGCGATAGTCGTAGAAGCATAAGATTGGCGAGACGACAACGATGCTACGATGGAGATCAAGGTGTCGCGCCGATGACGATGGCGATCATGATGGTGCTGCGGAGATGGAGATCACAAGCACAAGATGATGATGGCCATATCATATCACTTATATTGATTGCATGTGATGTTTATCTTTTTATGCATCTTATCTTGCTTTGATTGACGATAGCATTATAAGATGATCTCTCACTAAATTATCATAGTAATAGTGTTCTCCCTGAGTATGCACCGTTGCGAAATTTCTTCGTGCTGAGACACCACGTGATGATCGGGTGTGATAGGCTCTACGTTCAAATACAACGGGTGCAAAACAGTTGCACACGCGGAATACTCAGGTTTAACTTGACGAGCCTAGCATATAACAGATATGGCCTCAGAACACGGAGACCGAAAGGTCGAGCGTGAATCATATAGTAGATATGATCAACATAGTGATGTTCACCATTGAAACTACTCCATCTCACGTGATGATCGGACATGGTTTAGTTGATTTGGATCACGTGATCACTTAGAGGATTAGAGGGATGTCTATCTAAGTGGGAGTTCTTAAGTAATATGATTAATTGAACTTTAATTTATCATGAACTTAGTCCTAGTAGTATTAGCATATCTATGTTGTAGATCAATAGCTCGCGTTGTTGCTTCCCTGTGTTTATTTTGATATGTTCCTAGAGAAAATTGTGTTGAAAAGATGTTAGTAGCAATGATGCAGATTGGATCCGTGATCTGAGGTTTATCCTCATTGCTGCACAGAAGAATTATGTCCTTGATGCACCGCTAGGTGACATACCTATTGCAGGAGCAGATGCAGACGTTATGAATGTTTGGCTAGCTCAATATGATGACTACATGATAGTTTAGTGCACCATGCTTAACGGCTTAGAATCGGGACTTCAAAGACGTTTTGAACGTCATGGAGCATATGCGATGTTCCGAGAGTTGAAGTTAATATTTCAAGCAAATACCCAAGTTGAGAGATATGAAGTCTCCAACAAGTTCTATAGCTAAAAGATGGAGGAGAATCGCTCAACTAGTGAGCATGTGCTTAGATTGTCTGGGTACTACAATCGCTTGAATCAAGTGGGAGTTAATCTTCCAGATAAGATAGTGATTGACAGAATTCTCTAGTCACCATCACCAAGTTAGTAGAACTTCGTGATGAACTATAATATGCAAGGGATAACGGAAACAATTCCCAAGCTCTTCGTGATGCTGAAATCGACGAAGGTAGAAATCAAGAAAGAGCATCAAGTGTTGATGGTTGACAAGATCACTAGTTTCAAGAAAAGGGCAAAGAAAAAAAAGGGGAACTTCAAGAAAACAGCAAGCAAGTTGCTGCTCAAGTGAAGAAGCCCAAGTCTAGTCCTAAGCCTGAGACTAAGTGCTTCTACTGCAAAGGGACTGGTCACTGGAAGCGGAACTGCCCCAAGTACTTGGCGGATAAGAAGGATGGCAAAGTGAACAAAGGTATATTTGATATACAGATTATTGTTGTGTATTTTACTAGTGTTTATAGCAATCCCTCAGTATTTGATACTAGTTCAGTTGCTAAGATTAGTAACTCGGAACGGGAGTTGCAGAATAAACAGAGACTAGTTAAGGGTAAAGTGACGATGTGTGTTGGAAGTGGTTCCAAGATTGATATGATCATCATCGCAAACTCCCTATACTTTCGGGATTAGTGTTGAACCTAAATAAGTGTTATTTGGTGTTTGCGTTGAGCATAAATATGATTTGATCATGTTTATTGCAATACGATTATTCATTTAAGTAAGAGAATAAATTGTTGTTCTGTTTACATGAATAAAACCTTAGATGGTTACACACCCAATGAAAATGGTTCGTTGGATCTCGATCGTAGTGATACACATATTCATGATATTGAAGCCAAAAGATGCAAAGTTAATAATGATAGTGCAAGTTATTTGTGGCACCGCCGTTTAGGTCATATTGGTGTAAAGCGCATGAAGAAACTCCATGCTGATGGGATTTTGGAATCACTTGATTATGATTCACTTGATGCTTGCGTACCATGCCTTATGGGCAAGATGACTAAAACTCCGTTCTCCGGAACAATGGAGCAAGAAACTGACTTGTTGGAAATAATACATACTGATGTATGCGATCCGATAAAGTGTTAAGGCTCGCGGCGGGTATCATTATTTTTTGACCTTCACAGATGATTTGAGCAGATATGAGTATATCTACTTAATGAAACATTTGAAAAGTTCAAAGAATTTCAGAGTGAAGTGGAAAATCATCGTGACAAGAAAATAAGGTTCCTACGATCTGATCGCGGAGACAAATATTTGAGTTACGAGTTTGGTCTTCAATTAAAACAATGTGGAATTGTTTCACAAACTCATGCGACCTGGAACACCACAGCATAATGGTGCGTCCGAACGTCATAACCGTACTTTATTTGATATAGTACAATCTATGATGTCTCTTACCGATCTACCACTATCATTTTTGGGGTTATGCGTTAAAGACAACTTCATTCACGTTAAAAAGGGCACCATCTAAGTCCGTTGAGACGACACAATCTGAACTGTGATTTGGCAAGAAACCAAAGTTGTCGTTTCTTAAAGTTTGGGGTTGTGATGCTTATATGAAAAAGTTTCATCCTGATAAGCTCAAACCCAAATCGGAGAAATATTTCTTCATAGGATACCCAAAGGAGACTGTTGGGTACACCTTCTATCACAGATCCGAAGGCAAGATACTCGTTGCTGAGAATGGATCCTTTCCAGAGAAGGAGTTTCTCTCGAAAGAAGTGAGTGGGAGGAAAGTAGAACTTGATAAGGTAATTGTACCTTCTCCCTTCTTGGAAAGTAGTTCATCACAGAAATCTGTTCCTGTGACCACTACACCAATTAGTGAGGAAGCTAGTGATGATGATCATGTAACTTCAGATCAAGTTACTACCGAATCTCGTAGGTAAACCAGAGTGAGATCCGCACCAGAGTGGTACGGTAATCTTGTTTTGGAAGTCATGTTACTAGACCATGATGAACTTGCGAACTATGAGGAAGCGATGATGAGCCCAGATTCCGCGAAATGGTTTGAGGCCATGAAATCTGAGATATGATCCATGTATGAGAACAAAGTATGGACTTTGATGGATTTGCCCGATGATCGGCAAGCCATAGAAAATAAATGGATCTTCAAGAGGAAGAAAGACGCTGATAGTAGTGTTACTATTTACAAAGCTAGAATTGTCGCAAAAGGTTTTCGACAAGTTCAAGGTGTTGACTACGATGAGAGTTTCTCACTCGTATCTATGCTTAAGTCTGTCCGAATCATGTTAGCAATTGCCGCATTTTATGAAATCTGGCAAATGGATAAACAAAACTGCATTCCTCAATGGATTTATTAAAGAAGAGTTGTATACGATGCAACTAGAAGGTTTTGTCGATCCTAAAGGTGCTAACAAAGTGTCCAAGCTCCAGCGATCCATTTATGGACTGGTGCAAGCATCTCGGAGTTGGTATATATGCTTTGATAGTGTGGTCAAAGCATATGGTTTTATACAGACTTGCGGTGAAGCCTGTATTTACAAGAAAGTGAGTGGGAGCACTACAACATTTCTGATAAGTATATGTAAATGACATATTGTTGATCGGAAATAATGTAGAATTATTCTGTGAAGCATAAAGGAGTATTTGAAAGGAGTTTTTTCGAAGAAGGACCTCGGTGAAGCTGCTTACATATTGAGCATCAAGATCTATAGAGATAGATCAAGACGCTTGATAAGTTTTTCAATAAGTACATACCTTGACAATATTTTGAAGTAGTTCAAAATGGAACAGTCAAAGAAAGAGTTCTTGCCTGTATTACAAGGTGTGAAATTGAGTAAGACTCAAAGCCCGACCACGGTAGATGATAGAAAGAGAATGGAAGTCATTCCCTATGCCTCAGCCATAGATTCTATAAAGTATGCCATGCTGTGTACCAGATCTATTGTATACCCTACACTGTGTTAAGCAAGGGAGTACAATAGTGATCTAGGAAGTAGATCACTGGACATCGGTCAAAATTATCTTAGTAAAATAAGGATATGTTTCTCGATTATGGACGTGACAAAAAGGTTCATCGTAAAAGGTTACGTCGATGCAAGTTTTGACACTAATCTAGATGACTCTAAGTCTCAATCTAGATACATATTGAAAGTGGGAGCAATTAGCTAAAGTAGCTCCGTGCAGAGCATTGTAGACATAGAAATTTGCAAAATACATACGGATCTGAATTTTGGCAGACCCGTTGACTAAGCTTCTCTCACAAGCAAAACATGATCACACCTTAGTACTCTTTGGGTGTTAATCATATAGCGATGTGAACTAGATTACTGACTCTAGTAAACCCTTTGGGTGTTGATCACATATCGATGTGAACTATGGGTGTTAATCACATGGTGATGTGAACTATTGCTGGTAAATCACATGGCAATGTGAACTAGATTATTGACTCTAGTGCAAGTGGGAGACTGAAGGAAATATGCCCTAGAGGCAATAATAAAGTTATTATTTATTTCCTTATTTCATGATAAATGTTTATTATTCATGCTAGAATTGTATTAACCGGAAACATAATACATGTGTGAATACATAGACAAACAGAGTGTCACTAGTATGACTCTACTTGACTAGCTCGTTAATCAAAGATGGTTATGCTTCCTAACCATGAACAAAGAGTTGTTATTTGATTAACGAGGTCACATCATTAGTTGAATGATCTGATTGACATGACCCATTCCATTAGCTTAGCACCCAATCGTTTAGTATGTTGCTATTGCTTTTTTCATGACTTATACATGTTCCTATGACTATGAGATTATGCAACTCCCGTTTGCCGGAGGAACACTTTGTGTGCTACCAAACGTCACAACGTAACTGGGTGATTATAAAGGAGCTCTACAGGTGTCTCCAAAGGTAGATGTTGGGTTGGCGTATTTCGAGATTAGGATTTGTCACTCCGATTGTCGGAGAGGTATCTCTGGGCCCTCTCGGCAATGCACATCACATAAGCCTTGCAAGCATTGCAACTAATGAGTTAGTTGCGAGATGATGTATTACGGAACGAGTAAAGAGACTTGCCGATAACGAGATTGAACTAGGTATTGGATACCGACGATCGAATCTCGGGCAAGTAACATACCGATGACAAAGGGAACAACGTATGTTCTTATGCGGTCTGACCGATAAAGATCTTCGTAGAATGTGTAGGAGCCAATATGGGCATCCAGGTCCCGCTATTGGTTATTGACCAGAGATTTGTCTCAGTCATGTCTACACTATTCTCGAACCGTAGGGTCCGCACGCTTAAGGTTATGATGACAGTTATTATGAGTTTATGCATTTTGATGTACCGAAGTTAGTTCGGAGTCTTAGATGAGATCACGGACATGACGAGGAGTCTCGGAATGGTCGAGACATAAAGATTGATATATTGGACGACTATATTCGGACATCGGAATGGTTCCGAGTGGTTTCGGATAAAATCGGAGTGCCGGAGGGGTTACCGGAACCCCCCGGGGAAGTAATGGGCCTTATTGGGCCCGAGGGGAGAGAGAGGGCTGCGGCCAGGAGGTGGCGCGCGCCCCCCCATGGGGAGTCCGAATTGGACAAGGAGGCGGGGGGGGGGCCCTTTCCCTCTCCCTCTCCCTCTCTTTCCTTCCCCCTCTCTTCCTAGTTGGACTAGGAAAGGGGAGTCCTACTCCCACTAGGAGGAGGACTCCCCCTCCCTTTGGCACGCCCCATAGGGTCGGCTGGCCTCCCCCCTTGCTCCTTTATATACGGGGGCAGGGGGGCACCCTAGAACACGCAAGTTGATCTTCGTGATCGTTCCTTAGCCGTGTGCGGTGCCCCCCTCCACCATATTCCACCTCGGTCATATTGTCGCGGTGCTTAGGCGAAGCCTGTGTCGGTAGTTCATCAAGATCGTCACCACGCCGTCGTGCTGACGGAACTCCTCCCCGAAGCTTTGCTGGATCGGAGCCCGGGGAGCGTCATCGAGCTGAACGTGTGCCAAGAACTCGGAGGTGCCGGAGTAACGGTACTTGGATCGGTTGGAACGGGAAGACGTACGACTACTTCCTCTATGTTGCGTCAACGCTTCCGCTTCGGTCTACGAGGGTACGTAGACAACACTCTCCCCTCTCGTTGCTATGCATCACCATGATCTTGCGTGTGCGTAGGATTTTTTTTGAAATTACTACGTTTCCTAACACCGGGTGCGTCATTAAGCCGCCGGAGTCGGTTCCTTGGGCACCGAGCCTCTTAACAACGACATACGAACGGACGGCATGAATGCGGGCAGCTGGTGCCGGCTGGGAACGCACCGCGCGACGGCGCGTGGGACGAGGGTTTTGTTGTGCCAGGGTAGTCAACTACGGTCGTGGCAACGTTGGAGATGCCCTTTGCTCACATGCGATCCCCGCATGTCATTGAAAAAGCAAGACGACCCGACATGGTCTCAGGTCCAGAGGATGCAGTTGGCCGCGCTACACCACTCCTCGGACGCGTCGCAGCGCCCCGTGGATCCTCGACGAGCCGGGTGTTGGGGTGTGTTTGGATTGTGGCCAAAGTGCACCTTACCAAAATTTTGGTCATGACCCAAAGATTGGTCTTTGTTTGGATGGTTGCCATTTTTTTGGCATGCCAATGAACTCTAGCCAACTCTAGTTCGTTTTTCTTGCCAATGTCGGCCAAATCATGGGCAACCAATACCTCAACCAAAATTTTGGTCATGACCCAAAGATTGGTCTTTGTTTGGATGGTTGCCATTTCTTTGGCATGCCAATGAACTCTAGCCAACTCTAGTTCATTTTTCTTGCCAATGTCGGCCAAATCATGGGCAACCAATACCTCAACCAAAATTTTTGGCTACCCAATGCTTTGATGGGGCAACCTTGGGCACAAACCAAGCATATCGTTGGTTGTGCCACAACACTAACGCCACCCTCGGCACACTGAAACTGACTGTGTCTAGCGACGATATGAGCGTGTCGCTCACCGCGGTCGCCGTGTCCAGAGGCGGTGCTGGAGCTGCGCCCCGTTGTTGGCCCCAACGACCCACATGAACGGTTGTCGGTGGTGAGGAGGTCGTGGGCCAGCTCCTCCATTGGACTAGTCTGCGCTACGTCGTCCCGATGGGTGTGCCCCACATGTCGGTTTCCCTATTTTCCCGACCATATTCGAGCGTCTGTGCTCCGTGTTGCGCATTAGGCCTTTCACTATGTAGGCCAAGCGAGACAACTTATTGTTTATTTGAGCCGTTCAACTATAATCATGTGGCGTTTGCTTATTTCTCATTCCTCTCCAACCCTCTTCTCCATCGATCATGTTGCCCTCCAGTCGAGTCCATCCTCCAGCATGCCTCATTTGAACATCCCGCCGAGTATCATTCGCATGTACCCACCCTAGTCCTCTTTCAATAGATCTCCGGACCCCGAGATGAAACCGAGAGGGAACGAGTGGGGGCACGTGATACCTAAGGCGGATTCAAAATTTTGAACCGATGATCATAGCATCCGCAAATCATATATAAAGGGTATTCAATGTTCGTTTCGTTTTTGAATGTACAATATACTCCCTCCTATCCTTTCTAGTTTACATATAAGTTTTATGTGTAGTCAAAGTATCTCTACTTTGATAAAAAAGGTATCAACATTCAACAACGCCCAATCATTATTGTTAGATTCGTACGTACTCCTAGATTTGTACTCGAGATGGTTTCCAATTTGACTATTGACAAGATTAATAGTACATGAGATGTATAATGTGAAAATTATATCATTGGAAACTCCTTTCACATACGAATTTGACCGTATTCTTTGTGTAAGTTGCATGTCATATATTATTACTCTAACATTTGGTCAAAGTTAGCCTCGAAAAACGCATTAGACCCTGTATGCTTTGTGTAAGTTGCATGTCATATATTATTACTCTAACATTTGCGTAAGTTGGATGTCATATATTATTACTCTAACATTTGGTCAAAGTAGTATAGTGGAAGTGGATCCTCTAACGTAGGTATCCCTGCCTCACCCTCCCTTTCGGTCACTTACTGGCGGACCCCATGCTTGCTAGGCCCCGCATGTCAGTTACTCAATGGGTTCGGCCACGTCAGGGGATCCTCATCCGTAGTATACTCCCTATGTTTTTATTTACTCCACATAAAACGGAGGGAGTGGTGGTATAATAAATGAGCGGGCGGAGGAGGGGGAGGGACGTCAGTTTGCTCTCAACTGTGGTCCCACAAGCGAGCGAAAACGCAAGACGAAGCGCGTTCCATTCGGTGAGCGATGTGGAGGGTCCAGCGTGCCGGGCTGCAACACGAATGCGACAAGAGCGATGTATAGTCAAAACCGATTGACCGGTCGTCACTGGAACCACTATTCACACCAGAACCTTCGCTGCTCGGTCTACGCCAGCCACTGCCCTAAAACCACACCAAATCTCCAGCCCATTCCCCCACCTTTCGATCCCCTAGCCTGCATCAAGCGTCCCCTAGTTCGCCGGAAAGCCATGATGCGCTGCAAGATCACTTACTACAAGATGCTGACATCGGAGCGCCGTGCAGCAATCGCGGCGGCGGTCGACGCCACAGACCTTCGTTCCCAAGCTCGCTTTGCGGCGGTCCAATCCCCGAGTTCTCTGGAGCCAAGCTACGAGGAGGAGGAAGCCGATCCAATGTTCATGGCGGAGGTCGCGGCGCAGAAGGCCCCCGATGGGTATGAGACGATGGACGTCGACTTCGTGCCGGCGTGCGAGTCCCCCATGGTGCAGGCGGACCAGCGGTTCAACATGGCGATACTAAAGGAGGACTGGGAGGCAGAGGCTCAACTTGACGCGGAGCGCGCGCATGCCGCTGCCATCGAGGATCTCCTGCAGGCGAAACCGGATGTCGTGGATGTGAACCGGGCGGCGGAGGCTCAACTTGAGGCGGAGCGCGCGGATGCCGCTGCCATTGAGGCCCCCCTGCAGGCGGAACCGGACGTCCTGAACTTGAACCGGGTGGCAGAGGCTCGACTTGACGCAGAGCGCGCGGATGCCGCTCTCATCGACGCCTTCCTGTAGGCGAAACCGGACGTCCTGGAATTGAATCGGGCGGCAGAGGCTCGACTCAATGCGGAGCGCGCGGATGCCGCTGCCATCGAGACCCTCCTGCAGGCGGAACCGGACGTCCTCGACTTGAACCGGGCTGTGCTCTCGTCCATGCAGAGCGCCCGCATGCTCCGCTTGAACGAGTAGCTGGAGGCCGAGGACAATCACGGTGTGGAGACACACATCGGCAGCGACGACTAGTTCGCGCCGGCAGCGAAAGACGACGAGGCCATCTCTTTCCGCGAGTAGTGATAATTTTTCTTTATGTTGTTGTTTTTATGGATCTTTTGCTGTGTAAAAACATATATTTGTTATGCAAGTCGCCTGACTTGGGTTAGTCTACCATTTCAGGCGGTTGTATGAATATCCTATGTCTCCTAACCCTTCTTTCCTTCTTCCTCACCTCTTCTTTTTCCCCAACAGACCACCGCGCGGGCCGTACGGATACTCCCCAACATGCGGTTGGATGAACATACTCTATGAACGAAAATTATGTGTCAGCGATAGGATGGCTGAGTTTGGTTTGTTCACATGCGACAGCACGTGTCTGTGAGGGTGCGTTCCCTTGGTTGGGTTTGCGGCGTGCAGGAGCGACTGTGTGAGGGTGCAGTGCGACCGCGGCGTGCAGGAGCGACCGTGTGAGGGTGCGGTGCGACCGCGACAGCCGTGCGCAAGTGTACCTCCTCATTTTGAAAACTTTAGGCAAGCTTGGCAAAAATGTGTGGCGAAGTTTGGCAATGCAAGGCCTAGACCCAAACAGGATAAGTACGTACGTACTAGGAGTACTAGTGTTAAAAAAGAAAGGCGGGGTTTTCCTTCGCGGGATTTAATCGATACAAATCCTCGTTTCACGTGTCAATTAATGCGTATTTTTTCTACAAAGACCAAACAGCTAACCATCTCACTCCTCATCGCTTGATTAATGCAGCACCATGCAAACCAACCTTCTCACTTCCGCATGCATGAAGGGGATATTAATGTCCTTGGTTGCTAACCCCATCAATTTTGCCTCGATTAGTGTTAGTGGCCCTTTGCAAATTGTAATTTTGATATACTGGCCTTGTGTACAAAAAAATGGAGGTAGTAACTATATTTGACTTCCTTCCCCATTGCGGTGATGTCGACGATATCTTTTTTTTGGGTGGTTTGGCGAAGTGCGTTCGACGGAGAACACCATTGAGGGAGACCACGGTAAGTCGTTCGCAAGTGCTGCCTGCAAGCCGAGACAACCGCCTTATTTGCATCCAGGAAGTCCTTTACTAGTACTTCTAGGAGTACTAGTGCGGTGAGATGGTTTCTCGAAGAAGGCGATGGAGAAGCGGAGTCAGCGAAGAGTGAAATGATGGTTGCTTCATCCGTGCTTTTGTGATTTGGCGCCTCACTGCTTTGTGATTTGTGATAGAAGGGACAGGGGAGTAGACTCTGTGCTCTATACTGTACTACATGCGTCCAAGCATGGGAGAAAGAGGAGAGACGTTGCATTTTTCTATTCCTTCAATCAATCAATCAGGGAGCTTCGGTTCCATCTTTTTGGCTTTGGCAACACCGTCCACAATGGTTCTCACGATGCCAAAAGCTATTTTCACATTTGGCTACACATTGTGGATGCCCTTAACCATACCACTTGGTTTTGCTCCTGTGTGCTATCTATACAAATCTCAATTATATTGATCTAAAAAATTATAGAATCAAGATTAGTAAAAATGAGGTGATTTTGCCACGCGGATGGCGGGGGAGGTTTCTTATTTGAGCAATGCTACATCCATGTAATGGTTTACGTAAAGTTACGAACTGATGTGATGTGGGACTATTTGATTGGATTAAAGGAGAGGATTAGGCCCACCCCACCTGAAAATCAGGGGGCATATATAGATTACATGGAAAGTATACGTAGCAGCTACGTAGCCCTTTATAAGTCTAGGATTAGGCTTCTTATTTTTGGAGGACGTTGTCCTGGCGGTTTGCTAACATGCGGTCCCACGTGTCAGTGCTTTACCAAGCCGATCCGCGTCCCACATGCGGCAGAACAACGACAGAAGCAACACGTGGTTAAGTTGAAGAAGATGAGGGAGAAGCGGATTCAGCAACGAGTGAAATGATGGTTGCTTCGTCCCTCCAACTTAACTGCGGGAAAGGTGCAACTTTATGATTTGACGCCTCATTGCTCATTACTACGCCGGCGCCATGACTGGGGTGCTTCACCCCGGCTGCTCTGCACTGTATTCTGGTATGGCACGTGGACCCGGTAGCTTGATGTCCCACATGTCGGCGAAAGGGACTAGAAGATTTATGAAAGCGAGCGCTCCAGTCTTACGACGGAGGAATAGACGACACGACGTCCCAGTGAACTGTCACTTGTACTATAGTTTTATGTTTCACACGATCCATCGATAGAAACCCGATTAAACAGGAAAGTGCGGGATTTTTCCCGCGCGGTAGATGATACTGGCCATACATTTCAACGGCAATTTTAATGTATGTGTAGCGACCCGACCACAAACGGTCAAGTCTCTGTGCTTCAGTGTCATCCCTGGATCGGTAATGCTGACACACACAGTACTCGAAGGATTTATAACATAGTAGCAATCACACACTTATTACATCGAATGTCTCAAAAGATAACTTATTACAATAATATGGCTTAAGGCCATCTAATACGATAACAACGGAAGACTTGGAAGATAAAGTGAGTAAATCAACTCCAACGGCATAGCTGAGCTGCACGACAACGACCTAACGAACCTTACTCCTCGTTTGAAAAGTCTGCAACATAATACGTTGCAGCCCGAAAACGGGTCAACGCATGGAATATGCTGGCAATATAACACAGTAGAGCAAGAACAGAATAATGCTATCACTACATGCATATTTGGCTGGTGGAAAACTCTATGGTTATAGTTTTTGCGAAAAGCCAATTTTTCCCTACAACAAAGGAATAAATTTTAATTTAACTATCATGGTGGTTGAAACATCATCGAGAAGGTTCCTCCAACTCAATCCCAATTAAAGTGATTGACAACCCAACAATATTAATTAAGAGTGATGAGATACTTAATATACTCCAAGTACTAGATACTCAAGATTGTCCATAACCGGGGACACGGCTAACCATGATTAGTTTGTACACTCTGCAGAGGTTTGCGCACTTTTCCCCACAAGACTCGACCGCCTCCATTGGATTTCTCGCACTACATGGTGTTTGAGAAACGGATGACCGAGACACAGTCTTTCAGAAACATTAACTCTCTACTCCGGACAGACCATACCAAACCTACATCCCACTACGTGCTGATCTACCTCTTCAAGAGCGTCATGTAACTTACTCAACTATGCTAGAGCCCATAATAGCTTGTGGCTGCACACGGAAGTTTCTAGCATGAATCATCTCAGTTCCCTTTGAGCCTGGGTGGCGGTCCATAGGAAAATCACACGGAACCTCGGGATTTCCAAAAAAATCCAGGCAACACTGGGTACCCCAGGTGCCTCAATCCACCCAGATGTTTATTTAAGTTGCCACCTTAAGTTGAACCATTAATTAACAATCTCACATCTGTCATGGATTTCACTCAAACCCAACCCACGTCTACGAGCATAGCATAGCACTATAAGCAACGCGTAGAAGTAACTCCCAAGGGTTTGATTATAACAGGGCAATAGGTTCTACCTCAACAACTACTTCCCAACCCACAAGTTAATGACATCCTAATCATGCAATGTTTGAGGATTGAAACTAATGCATAAAAACTGGGTATGGAAAGAGTATGATCAATGTGTTACTTGCCTTGCTGACGATCCGTGAAACCTAGGGACTCGTAGTAGCACGCTTCGCACTCCGGGAATTCTATTACAAACAAACAATAGCATACGTAAGCAACAAGCAAAGATGCACGGTAAAACTCAAATAAGAGAGATTGACCAGAAAGTTCAACTTAAGAACTCCGGTTTGCAAAAAGAATCAAATCGAATGGAGCAACGAAACTCAAACGGCGAAAGAAACAAGATCCGTTTACTAATCTGAACTAAAGTCAAATTTTACAGTACCAAAATCATGTTTAAGTTGATGAAACATAAAGAGGGTCTCGAGACGAAGATCTGGGCGCTTGAATCGCCTGGTTCTGACTAACGAGCGAAAAGATAAACGGAAACGAAAATCGGATCAGAAATCACGATCGAGAATAATCGCGGAAAAATCCGATAAAAAGAAGACTGACGAACAGACTAACGAACGAGCGTTGGTTAGCTGTAACTAACGGGCGAAAACCATTCGTTTAAACGAACGTACGGATGAACGTCCACTAAAAAGAAGAACCGGGAAAAACCGGCGAACCGACCTAAAAAAACGAACTAGGGTTTCTAAAAAAACCGGCGGCGGCGGACCAGCTCGTTACCTCTCCTGCTAGGCAACTCCGGCGAGGCAGGGCTTTTGGGGCGGCGGCTTCGCGGGGCGGCGGGGCGGCACGGCGGTGCGGGCGGCGGCAGGCGGCGCGGGCTGCGATGGTGGTGGGTGGTGGTGGCGGGCTCGGGGGGAGTATATAAAGGGGGGGAGGGCTCGGCTTGGAGGAGGGGCCAAGGCGGCGGCGAGGAGGAGTCCCGGCCAGACTCCTCGTCCGAGTCGGCGGCGGCGGCGCGGGATGAGCCGGCCCGGCTGGGTTTCGGCCCAGTCGGCGCTTGGAAGATTCTTTTAAAACAATTTCGCCGAACAGAAAATAAATCCTAGAAAATAAAATAAAAATCTAAAATGCCAAAACAAATTTTCGCCATCTAAATAAAATATTTAGGACGAGATGAACATTTTCTTGGCCCTAAAATGCAATTTTGAAAACGTGCAATTTTTCTAATGCAAATAAAACCCAAATAAAATCAAATAAAATCAACTAATTGATATTAATATTTTCCTCCAATATTTCAATTATTTTGGAGAAGTCATATTATCTCCTCTCATATATTTTAATTATGAAATATTTTTCGGAGAAAAAATAATTAAAAACCAAAAATCCTCGTTTCATTATTTGATAAAAATCAAATATGAAAACCAGGAAATCCCCAACTCTCTCCGAGGGTCCTTGAGTTGCTTAGGATTTCAAGGATTGCGGAATGAAAATGCAATAAAATATGATATGCATGTATGACCTATGTATAACATTCCAAATTGAAAATTTGGGATGTTACAAACCTACCCCTCTTAAGATGAATCTCGCCCTCGAGATTCGGGTCGGCTAGAAAATAGGTGTGGGTGGTCTTTGCGTAGATCATCCTCTCGTTCCTAGGTGGCCTTATCCTCGGTATGGTGGCTCCACTGAACTTTGCAAAACTTGATAACCTTGCTGCGGGTGACTCGGCTGGCAAACTCAAGAATCTTAACTGGCTTCTCCTCATAAGTCAAATCACTGTCCAACTGAATCGCCTCCAAGGGTACTGTATCTCTTAATGGTATATCGGCCATCTCAGCATGACACTTCTTCAACTGCGAAATGTGAAACACATCGTGTACTCCCGACAGTCCTTCCGGTAACTCCAACTTGTAGGCAACTTCTCCCATCCGTTCCAAAATACGATACGGTCGTACAAATCTTGGGGCTAACTTTCCCTTAACTCCAAATCGTTTCACTCCTCGCAAGGGTGATACTTGCAGATATGCTCTGTCTCCAATTTCATAAGTTACCTCCTTGCATTTCGAGTCTGCATAACTCTTCTGCCTGGACTGAGCAATCTTCAGTCTATCCCGAATCAGTTCAACCTTCTCTTCAGACTCCTTGATCAGGTCTGGTCCAAAAAACTGTCGGTCTCCTACTTCATCCCACATCAACGGTGTTCTGCACCTTCGTCCATACAGGGTTTCGAACGGTGCCACCTTCAAACTAGCTTGGTAGCTATTGTTGTATGAGAACTCTGCTTAAGGCAAATTGTCATCCCAACTAGATCCATAATCTAGTGCACAGGCTCTCAACATGTCCTCCAGAATCTGATTGACTCTCTCGGTCTGTCCATCCGTCTATGGGTGAAACGCTGTACTGAACTCCAACCTTGTTCCTAAAGTCTGGTGTAATTGATGCCAAAACTTTGAGGTAAACGGTGTTCCTCTATCTGATACGATGGTCCTCGGAACTCCATGCAGACATACGATCCTGGACATATATATCTTGGCCAACTTCGCACTTGTATGAGTGGTTTTCACTGGGATAAAGTGAGCCACTTTGGTCAAGCGATCAACTACTACCCATATGGAATCATATCCTGATTTGGTCCTGGGCAATCCGGTGATAAAATCCATGCCAAGTTTATCCCACTTCCATTCGGGTATCGGCATAGGTTGTAACAGTCCTGCTGGCTTTTGATGCTCTGCCTTCACTCTCTGACATACATCACATACGGCTACATACTCGGCAATATCCTTCTTCATACCCGTCCACCAGAAACGTTCCTTCAAATCCAAATACATCTTGGTGTTTCCGGGGTGTATCGAGTATGGTGAGTCATGAGCCTCCTGCAGTATTAACTTCCTGATCTCTGGGTCATTGGGCACATAAATTCGGTCCTCAAACCATAAGGTATGGTGCTCATCCTCACGAAAACCCTTGGCCTTTCCTTTGCTCATCTTCTCCTTTATCTCGGCAATCTCTTTGTCATTCTTCTGAGCTTCTCGAATCTTGCCCAAGAATGTAGACTGAACCTCCATTGTTGCAACAAAACCTCTTGGAACAATCTCTAATCAAAGTTCCATGATATCCTCTGCTAACTCCTTCGACAATCCCTTACTTTCAAGGATATTAGCATAACTCTTTCGGCTCAAGGCATCTTCTACGACATTGGCCTTTCCTGGATGATAGTGAAGCTTCATGTCATAATCCTTTATAAGCTCCAACCATCTCCTCTGCCTAAGGTTCAGCTCCTTTTGTGTGAAGATGTACTTCAAACTCTTATGATCTGTGTACACATCACAACGGTTTCCAATGAGGTAATGTCTCCAAGTCTTCAACGCATGCACTACGGCTGCTAGCTCCAAATCATGCGTGGCATAATTCAACTCGTGAGGTTTTAGTTGTCGCGAGGTGTACGAAACAACTCTTCTGTCCTGCATATGCACACATCCAAGTCCCAAGCGAGAGGCGTTGCAATACACTTGGAAATCCTTATGTATATCTGGCAGTGTCAGCACTAGGGCTGTAGTCAAACGTTTCTTCAACTCCTGGAAACTTGCCTCGCAATCTTCTGTCCATTTAAACTTGGTATCCTTCTTCAATAACTCCGTCATTGGTTTCACAATCTTGGAAAAATTCTCAATGAATCTCCGGTAGTATCCTGCGAGTCCAAGAAAACCACGGATCTCGCTAACTAAAGTGGGTGCCAACCATTCAGTGACTGACTGAACCTTGCTAGGATCTACTGCTATACCTTCTCCTGATATAACATGTCCAAGGAATCTGACTTCCTTCAACCAAAACTCGCATTTGCTGAACTTGGCATACAACTGATGTTCCCTGAGTTTCTCGAGAACTAAACACAAATGCTCCTTGTGCTCCTCTTCATTCTTCGAGTATACCATGATATCATCAATAAACACCACAAAGAACTTGTCCAAATATTCCATGAACACCTTCTTCATCATGCTCATGAAATAGGCAGGGGAGTTAGTCAGTCCAGACGACATGACCGTATACTCGTATAATCCGTACCGCGTGGTGAACGCTGTCTTTGGTATATCCTTCTCTCGAATCTTCAACTGATGGTATCCCGGTCGTAGATCGATCTTTGAAAACACCTTAGCTCCTTGCAGCTGATCAAACAAATCATTGATCATAGGCAGTGGGTACTTGTTCTTAATCGTCACTTCATTCAAGGCCCGATAATCAACAACCATCCTTAGGGATTTATCCTTCTTCTCAACCAACAACACTGGGGCTCCCCAAGGCGATGAACTCCTTCGAATGTAACCTTTCTCCAATAACTCCTTGATCTGTTTCTTAATCTCCTCCAGATCATTCGCGGGCATCCGATAGGGTCTCTTGGATATTGGCCCTGTTCCTGGCAATAGCTCTATCAAAGACTCGATGTCTCGATCCGGTGGCATGCCTGGTAACTCCTCTGGAAAAACACCCGGGTAATCCTTCACTACAGGCACTTCCTCCTGAACAACTCCCGTGAGGGTATTCACTTGGCTCCTCCTAGGCACATGCCTAGATACATACTTAATCCTTTTTCCCTCCGGGGTGGTGAGATAAATCGACTTACTAGCACAGTCAATACTTCCTCCATACTTTGACATCCAGTCCATGCCTAATATCACATCCAATCCTTGTGACTCCAAGATAATTAGGTCGGACGGAAAAACATGGGTGCCAATGGTTAGGGGTATCTGGTCGCACCATCGGCTAGCCATATACTCTGCTCCAGGTGAACTCACTAAAAGAGGGGCCCTAAGGGTTTGGGTTGGTAGTTTAAACTTATCCATGAATCCCCTTGATATGTATGAATGAGATGCACCAGTATCAAATAGAACAAGAGCGGTAAATGACTTAACCAAAAACTTACCTATAACCGCGTCCGGCTGCTCTTCAACCTCCTCCACATTAACGTGGTTCACTTGTCCTTTGTTGAATGGGTTGGGCTTCTTCCCAGAGCTCCCGTTTCCATTTCCATTCTTTCCTTCAGGGCACTCCATGGCATAGTGTCTAGTCTTCCCGCACTTGAAGCAAGTAACGTGACTTAGGTCTCTTTTGGCGGGTGTGGCTGGATTGGGGCAGTTCTGATTGTTGTTAGCTACGTTCCCATTCCCATTCTTAGAACCATTGTGGTTATGCGATCCTCCTCCGGTGTGGTTATGACCTCCATGGTTATGAACAAGTCCTTCCGAGTTCGGGGTTAGGCGAGGCTTCTGCTGAGCTCCTGAGTTATACCTCCCTTGTCCATACTTCCTCTTACGGCTCTCAATCTGCTGCTTCTTCCCTTCAATCATAAGAGCCTTATCTACCAACTCCTAGTAGTTGTTGAAGGTTGCTACCATCAACTGCATACTCATCTCATCATTCAGCCCTTCCATAAACTTCTCCTGCTTCGCAGCATCTGTGGCCACATCGTCAGGGGCATAGCGAGATAACTTGCTAAACTCATCCACGTACTGAGCCACAGTACCGTTCCCCTGGCGTAAGTTGCGAAAATCACACTTCTTCATATTCATGGCTCCAGTTGAAACATGGGCTGTATGGAAAGCTTGCTGAAACTGGTCCCAAGTGACATTGGCTATGGGGAAAGTGGCATTGTAATTCTCCCACCATGAGGCTGCTGGTCCATCCAATTGATGTGCGGCGAAGCGCACCTTCTCAGCATCTGTGCAACCTGCGGTGGTCAACTCCCTTCCAATACAGCGTAGCCAATCATCAGCAACTATAGGCTCGGTGCTACTGGAAAACACAGGCGGGTGTAACCTTAGAAAACGGGCTAGGTTGTCCACTAGCGGTGGGTTGTTGTTGCCCTGGTTCTGAACTAGCAATTGCATCAAGGTGTTCTGCTGCTGGATCAACTGAGTGAGCTCCGGCGGGAAGGCAAATCCGGGGTCACGTCTTGGAGGCATCTGATAGGTTTAGATGGAAGAGATCAGAATAGAAAAGGGGTCTAATGAGAAAGCACTACCCATATGCACATGAGACAAACACAATCATTTCACTCAATCAATCAAGCAAGGGCATACAAGCGGTCTAGAACTATCGCAAAAGTGCTCAACTGCTACTAAATACATGGGGGAATACTACTAATATGTGGTGATCATCTAAAAATTTTGATCGGTGGAAGACTCCATGATATCCGCTCCAGCTTCATCTTCAAATTCATCATCCCTAGGATCGGAATCAGTGTCGCCGATGATGATGTAATTGTTCGGGGCAAGTGGAATCGTCGTCTTCTCTCCCCAGTGCTGAATCTCCCATGAATACTCCGATCTTCTTAACCAGGTCGTCATTCTTCTCCAGTAGTGTCTTGATTTCCTCCTCATATCCATCGCGTGTAAACTTGAGTTCTTCCTCCAGTTCGATGATCCTAGTCTTCGCCTTCTTCAAGTCCATCATGTCTGCGCACATCTGGTTCTCCTGACGTCGAATGTGCTGGTTCAACTCCTGGATGAAAGCTGCAATGGATCTATCCTTCTTGGTGCTGATCACTTCCCATTGCTCGTCTCGGCGCCCACATATCTGGTAGATAGTGTCCTTAATATCCTTGTTGTAGACTTCTCCAATGCGTCCCATGGTAATGTGGGCTGCCATGCTCTTGCCTAGGCTCCAGGTGGGTGCTTCAAAAGAAAATTCTATGGGTTTAGAGGTTGGCGAGAACGTTCTTCGTGGAACTTGTACTTGAATCATCCAACGCTCCTCTTCTGGTAGGGTGGCATTGTATGTCCCGGTGAAGCTTGGTATTCCAATGTTCAAGTACCTAGTGACTTCCTTCAAGTGGCGTCCAAAAGGGGTGTCTTCATCCGGTTGTGCAAACTTGTTCTTCATCTCCGCCATCCTAAAGAGTAGAAAATGGAGAGGAGTCAGAAATGAGTAGAGAAGACTGACCTAGGGTTTATCTTAGTGGACGTGTCCTACACTCAACGTGTGCTCTGATACCATCTTGTAGCGACCCAACCTCAAACGGTCAAGTCTCTGTGCTTCAGTGTCATCCCTGGATCGGTAATGCTGACACACACATTACTCGAAGGATTTATAACAGAGTAGCAATCACACACTTATTACATCGAATGTCTCAAAAGATAACTTATTACAATAATATGGCTTAAGGCCATCTAATACGATAACAATGGAAGGCGTGGAAGATAAAGTGAGTCCATCAACTCCAACGGCATAGCTGAGCTGCACGGCAACGACCTAACGAACCTTACTCCTCGTCTGAAAAGTCTGCAACATAATACGCTGCAGCCCGAAAACGGGTCAGCGCATGGAATATGCTGGCAATATAACACAGTAGAGCAAGAACAGAATAATGCTATCACTACATGCATATTTGGCTGGTGGAAAACTCTATGGTTATAGTTTTTGCGAAAAGCCAATTTTTCCCTACAACAAAGGAATATATTTTAGTTTAACTATCATGGTGGTTGAAACATCATTGAGAAGGTTCCTCCAACTCAATCGCAATTAAAGTGATTAACAACCCAACAATATTAATTAAGAGTGATGAGATACTTAAGATACTCCAAGCACTAGATACTCAAGATTGTCCATAACTGGGGACACAGCTAACCATGATTAGTTTGTACACTCTGCAGAGGTTTGCGCACTTTTCCCCACAAGACTCGATCGCCTCCGTTGGATTTCTCGCACTACATGGTGTTTGAGAAACGAATGACCGAGACACAGTCTTTCAGAAACATTAACTCTCTACTCCAGACATATCATACCAAACCTACATTCCACTACCTGCTGATCTGCCTCTTCAAGAGCTTCACGTAACTTACTCAACTATGCTAGAGCCCATAATAGCTTGTGGCTGCACACGGAAGTTTCTAGCATGAATCATCTCAGTTCCCTTTGAGCCTGGGTGGCGGTCCATAGGAAAATCACAGGGAACCCCGGTGTCGGTGTCAAAACCGGCGGATCTCGGGTAGGGGGTCCCGAACTGTGCGTCAAGGTCGGATGGTAACAGGAGACAAGGGACACTTTATTTTACCCAGGTTCGGGCCCTCTCGGTGGAGGTAAAACCCTACTCCTGCTAGATTAATATTGATGATATGGGTAGTACAAGAGTGGATCTACCACGAGATCAAGGAGGCTAAACCCTAGAAGCTAGCCTATGGTATGATTGTGTATAATGATGGTTGTCCTACGGACTACAACCCTCCGGTTTATATAGACACCGGATAGGGTTAGGGTTACACAGAGTCGGTTACAATGGTAGGAGATCTCGAATATTCGCACGCCTAGCTTGCCTTCCACGCCATGGAAAGATCCTTCCGGACACGGGACGAAGTCTTCAATCTTGTATCTTCATAGTCTTGGAGTCCGGCTAAAGGTATAGTCCGGCTATCCGAACACCCCCTAATCCAGGACTCCCTCAGTAGCCCCTGAACCAGGCTTCAATGACGACGAGTCCGGTGCGCAGATTGTCTTCGGCATTGCAAGGCGGGTTCCTCCTCCAAGTTCTTCAAGAAGATTACAAACACCAAAAAATAGTGTCCGGCTCTGCAAAATAAGTTTCCACATATTGCCATATAGAGAATAATATTAACACAAATCAAATCTGCTGACGTATTCCGTAGTGCGTCATAACACTGCGACCAAGCCTTCTATATAAGTTGCTTTCATTGTTCCACCTTAGCACGTTTAGCGAGGCGGTTTCCTTGGCACGTCTTGTCGAAGCAGAGATCATGTGCCCCCTTTAACGAGATTCTCATTAATACGGACGTGGGTAACCCAACCACGCCATTTACCACGGCGTTTGGGAGGCAAGCGAGTTTTATTAGGTAGGTGGGGACGTCTAACCGTACCTGCTTATATAAAGGGATAAGGATTCACCTTTTTAACCTACGCCTTCTTCCTCCTTTGCCAATCAATCTCTCGCGAACTCAAGCTCCAGCGCCCAAGTCCGCTCTTCCTTCCTCAACCTTCTCCAACAATGTCCGGAGCGGGAGGCAAGTGGATGGTCTCCTCCGTTACGGAGGCTCAAGTAAAAAGGTTAAGGAAAGCCGGGTACTTGTCCAAGGACATCCTGCATCGGCTTCCTGATAAGGGACAACTTCTTCCTACCCCAAGGCCCCATGAGAGGGTAGCTTTTCTTCCCCACTTCCTCCGCGGACTGGGCTTTCCACTTCACCCATTTGTTCGGGGGCTCATGTTCTACTACGGCCTGGATTTCCACGATCTGGCCCCGAACTTTGTTCTCAACATCTTGGCGCTTATCGTCATGTGTGAGGCCTTTCTCCGCATCCGCCCCCACTTCGGCCTCTGGCTCAAGACCTTCAACGTCAAGCCCAAGGTGGTGTCCGTCACCCAGGCGGAGTGTGGAGGCGCTATGGTTGGCAAGATAGCCAACGTCCTCTGGTTCGATGGCTCCTTCGTGGAGTCCCTAAAGGGGTGGACGGCCGGGTGGTTTTACATCACCGAGCCCCGCGATCCGAAATGGGTCGCGGCCCCCGAGTTCAGATCCGGACCCCCCACGCGGCTCATGTCCTGGAAAGAGACAGGCCTGTCATGGGGCAACGAGGAAGAAGTGACTGGGTTGCAAACGTGCATCCAGTCCCTGGTGAACAAGCCAATCCGGCTTGTCAATATAGTCCAGGTCATGCTCGTTCGCCTAATCCTCCCGTGCCAAGAACGGGATTTTACTTTGTTGGAATTCGACCCGGCGCAACACCAAACCCTCAGTAGGCTCTTCGACACGACGTATGAAGACGTCTGGAAGGTGCTGACCAAAGGCGCCGAGTCCCCCACATCCGCCTCAGAGGATCGCGGATACATCTCGCAGCGTAACGCTAGCGAGGTAAGCTATCTATACCTTTGACAGGTTCGTTAAGCTCTTCTTCATAGATTAACTCTATGCGGGATCTAAACTCCCTTTACCTTTGACAGGCTTGGCAGGAGGTATCCGGACCAATTAACTGTCCGGCTCCTCTGCCTGAAGACCCGGCCCCAGCTCTCTTGGTGAAGCTGATGGCTCCGGCACCTTACGTGGTGCCGGAGAGGAAGGCCAAGAAGAAGAAAACCACCGGGACTCGAAAAAGTTCCCACAACATGGTGGTGTCGGACTCGTCATCTGACGAGTCCGCAACGCTCTCCTCTCGTGAAAACGAGGAGGAGGAACAAGGAAGCTCTCCCCCCAGCGAGGGGAGCAAAGAAGAAGAAGGCCGCCCCAATAGGGGAGGCCGAGGGGTCGAGGAAAAGGAAAACCCCTCCGCCGGACTACTCCCACGACGCCGAAGAGGGCGGAGAGGAGTGGCTGGACCGAACCAAGCGTCCGGCGACATCGTAAGTGTTTACATACCAGAGTGACTCATGATATTCTTTTAATGCGCGGATTTCCCTAATATCGAACGTAATTTATGCAGCCCACCCCGGGCAGGACTCGACGATTCGTCGAGCGGCTCCCTGGATTCGTCGGACGTGAACTCTGTTCCGCCCGCGGCCTCCCCCCGTGGGGCGGACGACGCCGAAGTGGCGCCCCGCCAAGCTTCGGGGCAGGAGGAGATGGTCCTGGAGGAGCCGCAAGGCAATCCTCCAGACCCCAGGAGTAAAGGGGATGAAACCCCCCAGGGCTCCAAGTCCGGCTTTGTGCCGGACACCGCGCCGGACTCGACAGTCCCGGTCCGCGGTGGGCGAACTCCTTCCAAGAGGAGTAAGCCGTCTGAGCCGGCGGCCTCCGTCCAACCGGAGGCGCCGGACAATCTGCTGGAGGTGCTTAAGGGCGCCACCATCGATGAGAGCACCGTACTATTATGAGTACGGTGATCCAAAGGACTCAGTCCGCCAAGAGCGGACTGAATGAAGCTTGCGCCAGCCTTCTAACAGGCTTTGAGGTAAGTAAAAATATGTCAAATTATTTACCGCATAGACAGTAGCCCCTGATGCTCTGTTCGGTGTTCGGAAAGAAAAGCCGAATAGAGGATCTAGTAATTTTCGCAGGAGTCTAACAAAAAAGGTCAAATATGCGTATGCAGGCTTCACTGTTATCCACCGCCGCACTGACTGCGCAGGTGGATGTCCTTAAAAAGGACCTCGGGCGGACCGAGCAAGAGCTCGGCCCTTGCCAAACAGCAGCTCGAGGAGAAGGAAGGTAAGAAATACCTAAAAAAAAGAAAAAAGGGTTCCTATAGAGAGGCTTGATTGCAGAAAGAAATAACAAGATTGTACTGCTTATTGTAGGGGCCGCAACCGAGGTGGCAACCCTGAAGCAGGCGCTGGCAAAGGCCGAAAAGAAAACGGCCGAGGAGCACGCCGAGCGAGAAAGGCTTGGGGTTCAGGTCGACGAGGTGCAAAAAGAGCTGCAAGCTCTCATGACAAAACATGAGGGTTTGGAGCTTGAGTCAAAAACGCAAGCATCCGTACTCGCGTCGGCCGTCGAGGCCGCCAAGAGTGCCAAGGCCGAAGCCCAAAAGGCCCTCCAAGAGTTGGAGGAGGTGAAAAAGATAGCAACGGGTAAGGCATTCTCAATGCAAAGTAGGAATATAAAAGTAAACTACCTATTACTTACCCGAATCCGGAGTTCTCCAGGGGCGTTCGCCGATCTTCCCCGCAGCGTATCCGAAGCCTCCGCATTCTACCGGGCTGAAGAGGGCAGCTCGACGGAGAGTGTGTTCTGGTCTCAGTATTCTGAGGCCGGACACCCTGTGCCCTTAAGCGATCAGCTGAAACAGCTGGTCAAGCTCCACAAGGCGGCTGGATAGGCCATGAAGGGCTTACTAGTTCGTCTGTGGCCTGGAGAGGCCCTGCTTGGGAGCTATTTCGGGCTAGTGCGGCGGCTGGTGGAGGCCTGTCCATGGCTTGAGGTCGTCAAGCGCTCCGTCTGCATTGAAGGTGCCCGGAGGGCCCTTGCCCGTGTAAGGTTACACTGGGGTAAGCTGGACGGAGAGAAGCTGGTGAAGAACGGGCCGCCGCAGGGGAAGGAGCATCGCAAGCCCGAGAACTACTACAAGGATGTTCTTGTCGGAGCCCGCCTTGTCGCGGATGAATGTACTAAAGATGTAATATTTGAATGAACTCGCTTGTTTGTATCCTGTGCGCTGAAAACTTGTTCATATGCGCTAAGCAATGCTTATTGAATTTAAAATATTATTTTCTGTGTGGCCGTCTATCAAAAATTGAGAGATGGCTAGTCGTCGGCTTCTACCCCCATGCCACTAGTGCTGGGGTGTTCGGGATAAACCTGAGGGCTCTTGTTCCCATAGTTGGGTCCTTCGAGGGAGGCGCTCAGCACAACGAACCAGGCAATCGGACTATAATGCTTGAACACTCTCACTTAGCCATAGAACGTTATAATTTTAAATTTCTGCGAAGCCCCTAGTTCGGAAGGCCGAATTCGGGGCGCTATCCACGCCTTTGGCCGGACATAGCCAGCTCCTCGCTCGAAGCGGCATAAGCCTTTAAGGACTCGAAAAACCTCTCGAACAGCGACCGGTCTCACGCCTTATCATGACAATCTGTTTTAGCTTTCTCCACTGAGGTGCTCAACCCACCTGAACTGGGGCACAATCGCAGTGGTTCTCCTAGTGCTACCTTAGCCGATGTAGCGGAACGTAAGGCACCAAAACATAGGAGCCGGGCAAACCCAACATGTGACCAAAATCATGACTCGGAGCCGATGCATGTAGTACTATAAGTTCGGGGTGCCGCACTTGTGAAAGTGTACGGACTTCTCACACCAGATAAAAGGGTAATGAAGCCCCTGGCGTGGTTTGCCGTACCATGGTGTACGGATGCAATCATGTTATGTAATAAACACATATATTCACAGGGGATAATGCAAAAAATAGACAAAAAGCTATGCATTGTTTATAAAGAGGCTATTTATCAAAGCCGAACGATACAAGTAGTGCGATAAGCAAAAAAGATATTAGACTATTTAACGTGTCCTCACCAGGCGCAGGCCGCGGAATTTAAAAACAGCTATATCGCTTGAAATAGAGACCACCTGAGAGTTCTGTAGTACGGCGTTAGCTTTGTCTGCTTTCCTGGATCTTGCATCGTCTGTGCGGCAATAATGCCGAACAGGTTATCCAGAGTATGGAGTCCTGAAAGTAAAAAAAGTAAAAAATCCGTCAGCCCCTAGTACATTTGACGCCGTATTGTAGGCATGCCGTTAATGTGCCCCTCCCCCTGTGCCCATGGAATTTTAAGGGCGTAATTGTGTACTCGAGGTACTTGCTCCGCTATGTTGCGATGGCTGGGGTCGGGGCCGTATTGCTATGCTTGCTCTGATCGTGCCAGGTGGTCTTGTTGCAGGTTACTTCGGGCGCGCTTTGCATTGTCCGGTTTTTTAACGGCCGGGCTGGAGAGTTGCCTTGAAAGGCTGCTTTGTACTTTCGCTGCTAGGGCCGCCGTGTGCTCCTCCATACGGATGGAGCGTTATGTGTTTCCGCTGACCGTAATTACTCCTCGAGGGCCTGGCATCTTGAGCTTGAGATATGCGTAGTGCGGCACCGCATTGAATTTAGCGAACGCGGATCGTCCGAGCAGGGCGTGATAGCCACTGCGGAACGGCGCTATATCGAAGATTAACTCTTCGCTTTGGAAGTTATCCGGAGATCCGAAGACCACATCAAGTGTTATCGAGCCTGTGCAATTGGCCTCTACACCTGGTATGACGCCTTTAAAGGTCGTCCTTGTGGGCTTGATCCTTGATGGATCTATGCCCATTTTCCGCACTGTATCTTGATAAAGAAGGTTCATGCTACTGCCGCCGTCCATGAGGACTCTTGTGAGATGAAATCCGTCCACGATTGGGTCGAGGACCAGTGCGGCAAAACCGCCATGACGGATGCTAGTGGGGTGGTCCCTTCGATCGAAAGTGATCGGGCAGGAGGACCATGGGTTGAACTTTGGGGCGACTGGCTCCATCGTGTATACGTCCCGTAGAGCACGCTTCCTCTCCTGCTTGGGAATGTGGGTCGCGTATATCATGTTCACCGTCCGCACTTGTGGGGGAAACCCTTTCTGTCCATTGTTGTTCGGCGGCCTGGGCTCCTCCTCGTCGTCGCTGTTCAGCCCCTTGTCCTTGTGTTCGGCTCTTAACTTGCCTGCCTGCTTGAACACCCAACAATCCCTGTTGGTTGATTGGCTGGCCTTTCGGGGGTGCCATGAATCTGGCACGAGCGGTCGAGTATCCGGTCCAAACTGGACGGGCCCTGGGTATTCTTTTTAAATGGCCTTTTCCGCTGACCGGATTTATAGCCTCTGAATCCAGCATTAACTGCCGTATCCTCATTGCTGTCGCTGCTAACGCGGCGCTTTTGATTATTTCGACGTGACCTGCCACTTTTGTCTTTGGTATCCGAATTACCGGGCTTCTTTGATAAGTTGTTGCTGCGAGCTAGCCAGCTATCTTCGCCCGCACAAAAGCGGGTCATGAGTGTCGTGAGGGCTGCCATGGTTTTCGGCTTTTCCTGTCCCAGGTGCCGGGCAAGCCACTCGTCGCGGATGTTATGTTTGAAGGCTGCTAGGGCCTCTGCGTCCGGACAATCGACTATCTGATTTTTCTTTGTTAGGAACCGTGTCCAGAATTGCCTGGCCGATTCTTCTGGCTGCTAAATTATATGGCTTAGGTCGTCGGCGCCCGGTGGACGCACATAGGTCCCCTGAAAGTTGTCGAGGAATGCGGCTTCCAGGTCCTCCCAAGAACTGATTGAGTCCGCTGGTAGGCTGTTAAGCCAGTGCCGGGCTGGTCCTTTAAGCTTAAGGGGTAGGTATTTGATGGCGTCTAGATCATCGCCACGTGCCATGTGGATGTGAAGGAGATAATCCTCAATCCATACTGCCGGATCTGTCGTACCATCGTACGACTCGATATTGATGGGTTTAAAACCCTCTGGGATTTTATGATCCATTACTTTGTCTGTGAAGCATAGTGGGTGTGCGGCGCCCCTGTACTGGGCTATGTCACGATGCAACTCGGAAGAGCTGTGCCTGCTGTGTTCGGCCCGGCCGGATTTATTGTGTCCAGAGTGAAGATCATCACGTGTCGTCGGGCGTCCGCGCGATCCATAGATCGATCTTGTTTGTTTTGCTTTATCCTCCAGTACGTCTCGCAGGTTTGGCTCGTTTTCCCGTGCCTTATTTGAACGGCACCGGGGCATGGCTTGCTTAAGGGTTTGACAGGCCTCTCTGTCGCGGCCACGGGGTGGCCGGTCTGCCATGTCATATGCTTCCCTCTCTGATTGGGGTAGCGGCCTGCGCTTAGGATAATTTTTGGAGGGCGCCCGAGTTCATACTCTTCGGCCGCAAGGACTTCAATCCATCTGTCAGCTAGCAAATCTTGATCAGCTCTAAGCTGTTGCTGCTTTTTCTTTAGGCTGTTGGCCGTGGCTAGAAGTCTGCGTTGAAAACGCTCTTGTTCGGCGGGGTCTGATGGTACGACGAATTCGTTGTCGTCGAGGCTTGCCTCGTCTTCGGAGGAAGGCATGTAGTTATCATCCTCAACCTCTTGATCTGCCGCTCTCTCCTGAGGGCTGGCTTTTCCATCTTCCTGCGCCGAATCTTGCTGGTTCTGGTGTTCTTCGGTGCTGTCCGGGGTAGTATTATCTCCCGTGCCGGAATCACCATTTCTGCTGTGGCGGGATTTAGAGCGGCGCCATTGGCACTGGCGTTTTGGCGGTTTTTTCGAGTTGTCGTCTTCCGCTGTTCCATCGCCATCCGCATCCTTTGGAGCATCCACCATATATATGTCATATGACGAGGTGGCGGTCCAGCGCCCTACAGGTGCTGGTTCTTGTTCGTCTCCTCCTTTGTCGTCCATACCGTCGAAGTCTTCGGAGCCGAAGTCAAGCATGTCGGTTAAATCGTCGACAGTGGCTATTAAGTGGGTGGTGGGTGGGCTTTGAATTTCTTCGTTGTCCGAATCCCAACCTCGCAGACCATAGTCCGGCCTGGGCTCTCCTGATAAAGAGAGAGACTTGAGAGAATTCAGGATATCACCGAAAGGTGAGCACTGAAAGATGTCCGCGGCGGTGAACTCCATTACAGGCGCCCAATCAGATTCGATCGGCGGGGGAACGGAAGGCCCGGAGTTCAGAGAAGAGTCCGGCTCCTTGGAGTCCTGTGCCGTGCGGAGTATGGGGCTGGCGTTCGGCTCGATCGCCTTTGAGATCGCAGCCCCCAAGGTGACGTCCAACCGTTCATCCTCGGAGAATGCAGCGGGCTCCGAGTCAAGGATCGGGGCCGGAGCGTGTGCGGGCTCCAGGGTACTATTCGGAGGCAGAGCTATATCATGCCCCTCGAAATAGTGCGGCGCGCTTGGCTGCGGCTTGAACTTGTCGAAGATCAAGTCTCCGCGGATATCAGCCGTGTAATTTAAGTTTCCAAACCTGACTTGATGGCCAGGGGCGTAGCTTTCGATCTGCTCCAGATGACCAAGCGAATTGGCCCGCAGAGCGAAGCCACTGAAGACGAAGATTTGTCCGGGGAGGAAAGTCTCACCCTGGACCTCATCGTTGTTGATGATCAAAGGAGCCATCTGGCCTAAAAGCGACGACACAGAGGAACTCTCAATGAAAGCACCAATGTCGGTGTCAAAACCGGCTGATCTCGGGTAGGGGGTCCCGAACTGTGCGTCAAGGTCGGATGGTAACAGGAGACAAGGGACACTTTATTTTACCCAGGTTCGGGCCCTCTCGGTGGAGGTAAAACCCTACTCCTGCTAGATTAATATTGATGATATGGGTAGTACAAGAGTGGATCTACCACGAGATCAAGGAGGCTAAACCCTAGAAGCTAGCCTATGGTATGACTGTGTATGATGATGGTTGTCCTACGGACTACAACCCTCCGGTTTATATAGACACCGGATAGGGTTAGGGTTACACAGAGTCGGTTACAATGGTAGGAGATCTCGAATATCCGCACGCCTAGCTTGCCTTCCACGCCAAGGAAAGATCCCTCCGGACACGGGACGGAGTCTTCAATCTTGTATCTTCATAGTCCCGTAGTCCGGCTGAAGGTATAGTCCGGCTATCCGAACACCCCCTAATCCAGGACTCCCTCACCCGGGATTTCCAAAAAAATCCAGGCAACACTGGGTACCCCAGGTGCCTCAATCCACCCAGATGTTTATTTAAGTTGCCACCTTAAGTTGAACCATTAATTAACAATCTCACATCTGTCATAGATTTCACTCAAACCCAACCCACGTCTACGAGCATAACATAACAATATAAGCAACACGTAGAAGTAACTCCCAAGGGTTTGATTATAACAGGGCAATAGGTTCTACCTCAACAACTACTTCCCAACCCACAAGTTAATGACATCCTAATCATGCAATGTTTGAGGATTGAAACTAATGCATAAAAACTGGGTATGGAAAGAGTATGATCAAAGTGTTACTTGCCTTGCTGACGATCCGCGAAACCTAGGGACTCGTAGTAGCACGCTTCGCACTCCGGGAATTCTATCGCAAACAAACAATAGCATACATACGCAACATGCAAAGATGCATGGGTAAAACTCAAATAAGAGAGATTGACCAGAAAGTTCAACTTAAGAACTCCGGTTTGCAAAAAGAATCAAATCAAACGGAGCAACGAAACTCAAACGACAAAAGAAACAAGATCCGGTTACTAATCTGAACTAAAGTCAAATTTTACAGTACCAAAATCATGTTTAAGTTGATTAAACAGAAAGAGGGTCTCGAGACAAAGATCTGGGCACTTGAATTGCCTGATTCCGACTAACGAGCGAAAATATAAACTGAAACGAAAATCGGATCAGAAATCGCGATCGAGAATAATCGCGGAAAAATCCGATAAAAAGAAGACTGATGAACAGACTAACGAACGAGCGTTCGTTAGCTGTAACTAACGGGCGAAAACCGTTAGTTTAAACGAACGTACGGACGAACGTCCGCTAAAAAGAAGAACCGGGAAAAACGAGCGAACCGATCTAAAAAACGAACTAGGGTTTCTAAAAAACCGAACGTTTAAAAAAACCGGCGGCGGCGGATCGGCTCGTTACCTCTCCGATGAGGCAACTTCGACGAGGCGGGGCTTGCGGGGCGGCGGCTTCGTGGGGCGGCGGGGCGGCTCGGCGGCGCAGGTAGAAGCGGCGCGGGGCGGCGGCTGGCGGCGGCCCGGGCTGCGGTGGTGGTGGGTGGTGGTGGCGGGCTCGGGGGGAGGGTATATAAAGGGGGGGGGGGGGCTCGGCTTGGAGGAGGGGCCAAGGCGGCGGCGAGGAGGAGTCCCGGCCGGACTCCTCGTCCGGGTCGGCGACGGCGGAGCGGTCTCCGTGCGGGAGACGGCGGCAGCGCGGGATGGGCCGACCCGGCTGGGTTTCGGCCCAATCGGCGCTTGGAAGATTTTTTTAAACAATTTCGCCGAACAGAAAATATATCCTTGAAAATAAAATAAAAATCTAAAAATGCCAAAACAAATTTTCACTGTCTAAATAAAATATTTAGGACGAGATGAACATTTTCTTGGCCCTAAAATGCAATTTTGAAAACGTGCTATTTTTCTAATGCAAATAAAATCCAAATAAAATCAACTAATTGATTTTAATATTTTTTCTCCAATATTTCAATTATTTTGGAGAATTCATATTATCTCCTCTCATATATTTTAATTATGAAATATTTTTCAGACAGAAAAATAATTAAAAATTAAAAAAATCCTCGTTTCATTATTTGATAAAAATCAAATATGAAAACCGGGAAATCCACAACTCTCTTCGAGGGTCCTTGAGTTGCTCAGGATTTCGAGGATTGCAGAACGAAAATGCAATAAAATATGATATGCATGTATGACCTATGTATAACATTCGAAATTGAAAATTTGGGATGTTACAGTATGCAAACGGAATAATTATAAGTAACAATATGATATCTACTAAAACTAAAAACACATATGATTTATTGTGTTAGAGTGTAGTAGTGGTGTTGTAG
This sequence comes from Aegilops umbellulata, assembly GCA_032464435.1. Classification (NCBI taxonomy): domain Eukaryota; kingdom Viridiplantae; phylum Streptophyta; class Magnoliopsida; order Poales; family Poaceae; genus Aegilops; species Aegilops umbellulata. The sequence goes on from CP136060.1 coordinate 298,936,612, forward strand.
TGCATAGTTGTTAGATGTAACATGCGAGAACGTGTAGAGATGTAGTTTTGGAGGGCCTACAGAGAGAAAAGCATAATACGGTCACCAAACTTCAGAATAAGTTGATTACGGTCACTATATACGTTTTGCGGTGATTATACGGTCACTTGCTCATAGTTCAGCATCGGATTGCACTCTGTTGACCGGCCAAATAGTCTGCGTGGCACCATGTTGACTAGTTAAATTGACCACGTTCCTTGTGGGTCCCACCTGTCAGTTCACATAGGCAAAAGGTCAGATAAACACAAATTTACGCAGGCGCGACAAGGCTCCAACCCATGCGCGGGAATCACCTGGTTGTGTATGTGTCTATCAGGGCCTGATGTGTGCGCATGCACGTGTAGGTTGAGCACTTGAGCGTGAGAGTGTGTGTTGGTCGTGTGGTGTAGTGGTGTGTGCATGCATGCGTGCGTGTGTACGTGTGAGTGTTGCGTGTGTGCGTGTGAGTGTTGCTGCGTGCGTGGCTGCGTGTGTACGTGTGAGTGTTGCGTGCGTGCGTGGGTGCATGTGTTTGTGTGAGTGTTGCGTGGATGCAGTTCGTGTGCATGCGTGTGTGTGTATAATCACCACACCAGCTCCTGTGTGTTAAAACAGACGACTCAGCATACCAATACAAGGCCACCTTGTCCTCTGTGCCCGCGATCATGACTTCGAACCACCGTCCAAATATTTTTTTGTCGTTTGTTTTCATTCTTACTAGCAAGATGCCTGTGCGTTGCACGTAACATCAAGATGCATTTGTATGACTTATTTATCTTGTGAGAGAAAAGGATGAACGAGGGAAGGCCTTATTTGCAAATGTGGAGAGGTGTGTGGGTACCTTTTTGCAAAATTGCCATAGTTTCTTTCCTATCTGTCAGATATAAATCGGACGACCTATATTGCAGGATGGCAGGCACACCATCATCACCAACTCTCTTTTTTTATAAGAGTGTATTTTATGTATTTTATAAGAGTGTAGATGTAGAGTAGATACAAGTCGACAGGTGGGCACGATGGTAGTGAGATAATGTGATGCAACACTAGAGGTGCCAAGTGAAGCGTTTAACTAGTCAACTAGTCATGTCATGAGCAAATACATAGGTGTATGGTGAGAATAGCTCCGGGAAAATTAGAAGAGTCAGGTAGGATCCTGGAAAAAGACCTGTGGGTTAGGGCCCACTCAAAAGAACCACCGTTGAATGATTTCTTGGAAAGAGAGATTGCACCGGTTGAATCAAATGGCTTTAATGAGATAGCATCCTCAAAAGAACTTGAGTGAATTGCGAATGGAAATTTGAATCTTCTGAGATATCTTCATCACTCTGGAACAATTGAATAGCGAGAAGTGGATGATTAAGAGGTGCACCAGCATGAGAAAACATTTGAAACGAGGAAAAAGATATGGTCAACACCGAAATCTTGAATTAAATCCACCGGAGAAGAAGATTAGAATGGAACAATGATAAAGTTAATGCTCCATTAGTATCTTCCTGAGAATCACCGGATAAGAACATTGACGGAAAAGAATGGAGAGACTTCCCATCTATAAGATGGATACTTGGTTAAAAAATCTGAGTCCTTGAAGAAAAAGGGTGGGAGGGCGGGAAAAGAAAGGCAACTTGGGTCGGATGAAACGAGCACCGTTGAGAAAAAGCTTAGAATTGATCTTGCGAATGTTGAAATGATCGGATCCACTTGAAAAGAAGCACACCGGTTGGAAAGAATTGAAAAGACAACCTCAGTGATCAAGAAGGATTAGTATTCACATAGAAATATGAGAACACCGTTTAGGAAAGGTATGGATTCAACATTTGACTTCGAAACAACTCGAATACCACAAATCAAAACAAAAACAAAGGATTGGCTTGCAGAATAAGCCGGAAACAAACATATGGTAGATCCCATATCGTATCATGTGCCTGTTGGAAAGATATTCTAGGAGCTACTTGAATTCCCACTTATAAACTCCCGAAACTTTCTGGTTATGCAATCAGGTGTTGGGGATACAGGGGACACAAAATATATCACCCAAACTAACAATACGTAGATCCAGCTGTATCCATCCTTCAACACATAACCAAGAAACCTTCGGAAATCGTCTACCTCAACCTTCGAAAAAAACATCCGTTATACGAGTTATGGCAATACTCCCGCACTCGCCTCAGTACTGGGCTATCAGGGTTATCTCACCAACAACTGTACAAAAGAGATTTTCGATGTCGGCGTACTAAACTCAGGTATTCTAGAACTGCAACGATAAAATTATGACGACAACACCTCAGAGCTCAACTCCCCGGGACACTTCCACTAAACCCCTGCTGACAGGAGGCACCAAGACAATGTTGTCATCACAAAACCATCGGAACGATTCTAAGATACCCGCGTGATCCTAAAACAAATTTAGTGAAATTTGAGAAGAGAAGAGTCAAAACTCTACGTCAGGATGCCTTACCAGAGCGATGAGGAGACTGGGAAGTAAAAAGAATTCCTAAACTCTCCGATACATGATTCCTAAATGACTCAAAACATTTTTCTAGACACAACTCGGCCGCTAAAAATGATCAATCAGTGGGGGCTCCTAAGGTCGGGGAAGGCTTTGATACCAACTTGTAACGCCCTCGATGCGGCTATATCTCCCACGTGTCGAAGCACGACTTAGAGGCATAACCGCATTGAAAGCAATGTCGCAAGTGAGGTAATCTTCACACAACCCATGTAATACATAAGGGAAAGAGATACATAGTTGGCTTACAATCGCCACTTCACAATACATGAGTAAAGCATTACATCAAACAGATACAATCAATGTCTGACTACGGAACCAAAATAAAAGAAGACTACGCCAAATGCTACACAGATCCCCGATCGTCCCAACTGGGCTCCACTACTGATCATCCGAAATGAAACAAAACAAAGAACAAGGTCTTCATCGAGCTCCTCCTTGAGCTCGGGTGCGTCACCTGCACGGTTTCATCGGCACCTGCAAACTGGTTTTGGAAGTATCTGTGAGTCATGGGGACTCAGCAATCTCACACCCGCGAGATCAAGACTATTTAAGCTTATAGGTAGGGTAAAAGGTATGAGGTGGAGCTGCAGCAAGCGACTAGCATATATGGTGGCTAACAACGCAAAAGAGAGCGAGAAGAGAAGCAAAGCACGGTCGAACAACTATGATCAAGAAGTGATCCTGAAACTACTTACGTCAAGCATAACTCCAACACCGTGTTCACTTCCCGGACTCCGCCGAGAAGAGACCATCACGGTTACACACGCGGTTGATGTGTTTTAATTAAGATCAACTTCGGGTTTTCTACAACCGGACATTAACAAATGCCCATCTGCCACATAACCGCGGGCACGGCTTTCGAAAGTTCAAACCCTGCAGGGGTGTCCCAACTTAGCCCATTATAAGCTCTCGCGATCAACGAAGGATATTCCTTCTCCCCGGGAAGACCCGATCAGTCTCGGAATCCCGGCTACAAGACATTTCGACAGTAATAAAACAAGTCCAGCAAAGCCGCCCGATGCGCCGACATCCTGATAGGAGCTACACATATCTCGTTCTCAGGGCAACACCGGATGAGCAGTCCGTACAACTAAAACCAGACCACAAGTTTCCCTGAGGTGGCGCTGCAAAGGGCTCTAGTTTGGACCAACACTTAGACAAGCATTGGCCCGGGGGGGCTAAATAAAGATGACCCTCGGGATGCGCAACTCCCAAGGGAAAAAGGTAATAGGCTGAGGCAAATGGTAAAACCAATGTTGGGCCTTGCTGGAAGAGCTTTATTCAAAGCGAACTGTCAAGGGGGTCCCATAAATCACCCAACCGCGTTAGGGACGCAAAATCCGGGAACATAATACCGATATGACGGAAACTAGGGCGGCAAGAGTGGAACAAAACACCAGGCATAAGGCCGAGCCTTCCACCCTTTACCAAGTATATAGATGCATTAATTAAATAAGATATATTGTGATATCCCAACAAGTAAACATGTTCCAACAAGGAACAACATCTCCATGTTCCAACAAGGAGCAACTTCATCTTCACCTTCAACTAACAACGCTATAAGAGGGGCTGAGAAAAAGCGGTAACATAGCCAAACAACGGTTTGCTAGGACAAGGTGGGCTAGAGGCTTGGTTTAACAATATGGGAGGCATGATAAGCAAGTGGTAGGTATCGCAGCATAGGCATAGCAAAAGAGCGAGAAACTAGCAAGCAAAGATAGAAGTGATTTCGAGGGTATGGTCATCTTGCCTGCAAAGTTCTCAGAGTTGTCGAAGGCTTGAGCCTTGTAAGTGTTCTCAACAGGTTCCTCGTTCACGAACTCGTCTCCCGGCTCTACCCAAAACGAGAACAAAAGCAAAGGAACAACTATCAACCACGATGCACTGCGCAAGCAATCTGATGCAAAACATGGCATGATATGCGAGATGTGGTATGCAATGCACATGCGTACTCTGGAAGGAAAAAGATGAACAAGGCATAATCTTGAAAATACCAAGTATGCCACTGGAAAGGTGAGGTGATTTCGGTTGAAATCGATATAAAGATCACCGGAATCGGATGCACGGTTTGCAAATGACAAGCAAAACAAGAATGACAAGATTCTGCCATTAACAGCATGATGCCACTTAGCATGCAACAAGAAATTAAGCTACTGCGACCAAACATATCAGCAAGGCATATGGCAGTGATCTACTCAATATGCTTGACAAAAGATGAACAATGAGCTATGGCTAAATCACACCACAAGAGGTTCAAACAGGCATGGAAAAAGTGCAAAAGATAACAGGTTCACAGACTTAGTGAAAATAACATGCCAGAATTTAACATCAGGATGACATGTTTAGAGCAAGGAAACAACCTGCTACAGGAACATGACATAGCAAAGTATGGCATGGCATGAATCTACTCAAATCATAGAACAAAAGTCCCTTACTGACCATGAGCCAAAAAGGACCAGAAAATATAATAGCACCCATGCCAATTAAGCAAGTTTCGTTACAGTTTTCAGACTTGGCAGAAAACTGGACATGTCAAAAACAGATAACAAGTAGGCATGTTTACGAGCTCGATGCACTCACTACAGAGCATTGCATGATAAACTAAGCATACACCCAACAAGAAGACATGACATAGAATCTAATCATGGCAAGAACAACATCATAGCGTTCAAGGATCAACTACAACAAGCTTGGCAAAATCGAATAACATGTAAACAATCTGCCAGTAACATTTTGTAGCAAAAGTAGAGCTCGATTGACTCAAGCTATGGCACTCCATAATTACAAACAAAGGCATGTATTGATATAGCAAATCCATATGTTCAAAACACCCTTACTGATCATGCTCAAAAGGGGCCTAGATCTCTCTGAAACAACATGAACACATGGCATAATAATAACAGCAGGAATAACTTAGTGAAATTACAAAGTCTCTGAAATGAGCAACATTATGATCCCTAGTTTGCATGCTTGTGCTAGTCACCACAAAGATCACAAAAATACATGGCATGCACCCCTGTAAAGATGGCATGGCATATTACTAAACACATGTAGAACTCCAGTTCATAGGATGCACACATCAGTCATGGCAAAAATGACAAAAGTGCATGTTCTGAAACAGATCTGAAACTAACATCACATAGCCCTCTTCTAACAGCATTTCGGGCATCAAGATGAGCTCAAATGAAAATGATGCAATGAGATGAAATGATATACTCATCGAGTCGAACAATTTGATATATTACACGCACGAAACGGAGTAGTATGCAGCAAGTTATGATGCGATGACCATGGCATGAAAATATGCAACAATTTCGGGACTTAGAGAAATATACCCTCCGGATCTGGGGGTTGACCCTGCACGCAAACCGAGGCGGCGGCGGATCTCGCCGGATTCTTCGCCGGAGATGGAGAGGAGGTGGCCGGATCTCGGGGAAGACGCCGGAGGAGGTCGGGGACGTCAGAGGCAGTCGGGGCTGGCCGGATCCGGGCGCGGGGTCGCCGGATCTGGCCGGAGCTCGGCGAGGGGCGGCGGTGCAGCGGAGGCGAGCTCGCCGGAGATCGCGGCCGGCGAGGAGCGTGGCGGCGCGGAGCTGAGGCGGGGCGGCGGCGCTTGGTGGCGAGGGGCGCGGTGGTGCCGGATGGCGGCCGTGGCTGGTGAAGGCGGCGGAGGGCAGCGCGGCCGCGGGCGGGCGCGGACGGCAGCGCGGGAGGCGAGGCGCACCGGTGAACGAACGGCGGGGCGGCGCACAGAGCCGCGGTGGAGCGGGCGGCGACGGTTGCGTGGCGCCTTCGGATTGGACAGGCGGCGGCGACGCGATGACGTGGAGCGATGCGATTGGCCGAGGCGACGTGGCTGGAGGCGGTGGACGCGTCCGGCGGCGCGAGGGGAGCGGGTCTAGGGTTTGATCTGCGCGAGAAATTCAGAGGGAGACACATATTTATAGGTAGAGGGAGCTAGGAAGCTCCAAATGAAGTGCGGTTTTCGGCCACGCGATCGTGATCGAATGGCCGAGAGGATGGAGGTGACTTAGATGGGTTTTGGGCCACTTTGAAGGGGGTGTTGGGCTGCACCAAAAGAGGCTATGCGGTTACCCGGTTAACCGTTGGAGTATCAAACGACCTCCGAATGACCCGAAACTTGACAGACGGTCTACCGGTGCTATACCAAGACCGCTTGGCAAACGTCGGTCCATTACGAGACCGTTTAGTACCCGCACACGAAAAGAGGTAAAAGGGGGCGCCGAAGAACATAGAAGTGCCGGATTGCAAAACGGACAACGGGGAAAATGCTCGGATTCATGAGACGAACACGTATGCAAATGCGATGCACATGATGACATGACATGAAATGCATGACAAGGACAAAATGCAAAATGAAGGGAAACCCAACCATGGAGTTAATAACATATCACATTGCCTAAAATGGCAAGAGTTGGAGTTACAAATATGGCAAGTTACATCCGGGGTGTTACAACACTCCACCACTACGAGAGGATCTCGTCCCGAGATCTAGGATGGCACCGGAGGGGAAAACGGAAGAGAAAGAGAAGAGGTAAAACTAAGTTGCTTCTTTGACAAAAGAGTGAAACCAAAGAACCTTGAGAGGTTGAACAAAATTAAAGAACGAAAACAACAAAAATGAACAAAGTTGAAAACACTCCGTTAGAAAAGAGGAACAAGGAACATTACAAGAACCTTGTAGGTTGCAAACTCGTGAATCAAGATCTCAAGGGGCAAGAAGAAATTTAAAACCACTCCGGTTAAAATTAGCTAGACAAGGAATAGATTAAAGAATTAGGGCAGCACTCCGGTTGAAAAGAGATGCAGAACTTGATAAGATGAAAAGAACTTGAGTAGAGAAGATACAACACTCCGTTTAAATGGGTATGCATGAAAAGAACACGATTCTCACAATTTGAGATGATGTGCGAAGAGAGCAACATCACAATGCCTCCGGAAGAAAGAATAGAAGATAGATCATTGGACAAAAGAATGGAGAAGAAAACAACATGTACTACCTCCAATGGATTTTAGAGAGCATCTTTAAAAAGAAGGATTGAGTGGAGTTGTTGGAAAACCAACAACGAAAAGATATGATCCTCGTGGGCTTATTAAGACATCTCAAAACTTGAGGTGAACTTCTGCCACTAACGAAAACAATTGCTTGGATTGATATCAACAAGGAGACGGGAAACTTATCTCGCCGGGAGGACAAATGAAGTACTTGGGTCATTTACAAGCACCATAAATAGCAACAAACCTTAGGGAAAGCTTTAGGTGAAATATAGCCTAAGATAACTCCAATGAAGAGATTGATGGATTTAAAATACCTCATTCTTGACAACATGTGAATCATGAAGCATGAAGGGAAATTGTCAAGAATGACATAACACCACCTCAAATGATAAGGTAGAGCGAATTGCACTTTGAAATGCAAGATGATGAATGATTGAATCCTCAAAACAAGACATGTGTTGAACACCATGTTTATTTTAGAGTATAGCTTGGAGGATCTTAACTCCGAGAGAAATCTTGAAGAACAATTGAATAATGAAAAGGGTCCTTGATAAACCATCATCTGAACCTTCCATGAAGAACTTCCATGAAGAACTCCGGTAAAACAAGGATGATAGAAAGAGAGAGAAGTTGAAAACACAAGGTGAAGCCTTGCAATGATTTAGATGGAACTTTGAAATGATATAATTGAAATAGCCTGGAGCTCCGAAAAAAAAATGAACAAATGAGATCAAGAATTTTGATGAATCTCCGGAATAAGGAATTGAATTTACTCGATGTAACAAGAATAAGAATTACATTATGCTCATCCTTCACCAATTAAATTGATGACAAGCAATGTATTTGGCATACTACTTATTCTCGTAGAAAGGATTAAGATAGATATAGCGTAAACTTGAGAAGGTCTTCAACGAGCCACCGGTAGGATTGAAACAACGATTAAATTGATATGATAACAAAGAAAGAGGAATGTTGAATGAACCACCGTAAAAAATTAAAATGGACGAAGAAAAGATAAAGAAACACCGGGAAGAATTATCAAATGAACGAAGATGCTTGCTAGGATTTAGATACATGAGAACGAAGAGCTCATGAACTGATTAGAGAATATTGAATGATGCACCGGTAAGATTTGGAGAACGATAGATGAAGCTGAGAATGAATAATTCTTCTGAAATGATGGCCTTCGGAGAATCAAACTGAAAAGACTTCTGAAATGCCCCAGATGGGTGAAAAGAATTCCCTCAATCGAAAACAATTATGAGAGGATGGCATCAACTTGAACTACACAACTTTGGAAGAACGGGTAAGGATTTAAGAAGAACTCCTCTTCGGTCTTCAAATGCTGAGAATGACGAGGAGAAACACCACCAAACTGTTGAAAAACACCGGAACGATTAAAAGAGGAAAGGTTGAGCCAAAGATGAAAAGAGTTTGAAAGATTTTGGAGAAAGACATATGACTGATGAAAATTCATTCTTACGTCAAACTTTTAAATGAATTTGAGAATAGCTCCGGGAAAATTAGAAGAGTCAGGTAGGATCCTGGAAAAAGACCTATGGGTTAGGGCCCACTCAAAAGAACCACCGTTGAATGATTTCTTGAAAAGAGAGATTGCACCGGTTGAATCAAATGGCTTTAATGAGATAGCATCCTCAAAAGAACTTGAGTGAATTGCGAATGGAAATTTGAATCTTCTGAGATATCTTCATCACTCTGGAACAATTGAATAGCGAGAAGTGGATGATTAAGAGGTGCACCAGCATGAGAAAACATTTGAAACGAGGAAAAAGATATGATCAACACCGAAATCTTGAATTAAATCCACCAGAGAAGAAAATTAGAATGGAACAATGATAAAGTTAATGCTCCGTTAGTATCTTCCTGAGAATCACCGGATAAGAACATTGACGGAAAAGAATGGAGAGACTTCCCATCTATAAGATGGATACTTGGTTAAAAAATCTGAGTCCTTGAAGAAAAAGGGTGGGAGGGCGGGAAAAGAAAGGCAGCTTGGGTCGGATGAAACGAACACCGTTGAGAAAAAGCTTAGAATTGATATTGCGAATGTTGAAATGATCGGATCCACTTGAAAAGAAGCACACCGGTTGGAAAGAATTGAAAAGACAACCTCAGTGATCAAGAAGGATTAGTATTCACATAGAAATATGAGAACACCGTTTAGGAAAGGTATGGATTCGACATTTGACTTCGAAGCAACTCGAATACCACAAACCAAAACAAAAACAAAGGATTGGCTTGCAGAATAAGCCGGAAACAAACATATGGTAGATCCCATATCGTATCATGTGCCTGTTGGAAAGATATTCTAGGGCTACTTGAATTCCCACTTATAAACTCCCGAAACTTTCTGGTTATGCAATCAGGTGTTGGGGATACAGGGGACACAAAATATATCACCCAAACTAACAATACCTAGATCCAGCTGTATCCATCCTTCAACACATTACCAAGAAACCTTCGGAAATCGTCTACCTCAACCTTCGAAAAAAACATCCGTTATATGAGTTATGGCAATACTCCCGCACTCGCCTCAGTACTGGGCTATCAGGGTTATCTCACCAACAACTGTACAAAAGAGATTTTCGATGTCGGCGTACTAAACTCAAGTATTCCAGAACTGCAACGATAAAATTATGACGACAACACCTCAGAGCTCAACTCCCCGGGACACTTCCACTAAACACCTGCTGACAGGAGGCACCAAGACAATGTTGTCATCACAAAACCATCGGAACGATTCTAAGATACCCGCGTGATCCTAAATTTTCTTTAGTGAAATTTGAGAAGAGAAGAGTCAAAACTCTACGTCAGGATGCCTTACCAGAGCCATGAGGAGACTGGGAAGTAAAAAGAATTCCTAAACTATCCGATACATAATTCCTAAATGACTCAAAACATTTTTCTAGACACAACTCGGCCGCTAAAAACGATCAATCAGTGGGGGCTCCTAAGGTCGGGGAAGGCTCTGATACCAACTTGTAACGCCCTCGATGCGGCTATATCTCCCACGTGTCGAAGCACGACTTAGAGGCATAACCGCATTGAAAGAAATGTCGCAAGTGAGGTAATCTTCACACAACCCATGTAATACATAAGGGAAAGAGATACATAGTTGGCTTACAATCGCCACTTCACAATACATGAGTAAAGCATTACATCAAACAGATACAATCAAGGTCCGACTACGGAACCAAAATAAAAGAAGACTACCCCAAATGCTACACAGATCCCCGATCGTCCCAACTGGGCTCCACTACTGATCATCCGAAACGAAACAAAACAATGAACAAGGTCTTCATCGAGCTCCTCCTTGAGCTTGGCTGCTTCACCTGCACGGTTTCATCGGCACCTGCAAACTGGTTTTGGAAGTATCTGTGAGTCACGGGGACTCAGCAATCTCACACCCGCGAGATCAAGACTATTTAAGCTTATAGGTAGGGTAAAAGGTATGAGGTGGAGCTGCAGCAAGCGACTAGCATATATGGTGGCTAACTACGCAAAAGAGAGCGAGAAGAGAAGCAAAGCACGGTCGAACAACTATGATCAAGAAGTGATCCTGAAACTACTTACGTCAAGCATAACTCCAACACCGTGTTCACTTCCCGGACTCCGCCGAGAAGAGACCATCACGGTTACACACGCGGTTGATGTGTTTTAATTAAGATCAACTTCGGGTTTTCTACAACCGGACATTAATAAATTCCCATCTGCCACATAACCGCGGGCACGGCTTTCGAAAGTTCAAACCCTGCAGGGGTGTCCCAACTTAGCCCATTATAAGCTCTCGCGATCAACGAAGGATCTTCCTTCTCCCCGGGAAGACCCGATCAGTCTCGGAATCCCAGCTACAAGACATTTCGACAGTAATAAAACAAGTCCAGCAAAGCCGCCCGATGCGCCGACATCCTGATAGGAGCTGCACATATCTCGTTCTCAGGGCAACACCGGATGAGCAGTCCGTACAACTAAAACCAGACCACAAGTTTCCCTGAGGTGGCGCTGCAAAGGGCTCTAGTTTGGACCAACACTTAGACAAGCATTGGCCCGGGGGGGGGGGGGGGCTAAATAAAGATGACCCTCGGGATGCGCGACTCCCAAGGGAAAAAGGTAATCGGCTGAGGCAAATGGTAAAACCAATGTTGGGCCTTGCTGGAAGAGCTTTATTCAAAGCGAACTATCAAGGGGGTCCCATAAATCACCCAACCGCGTTAGGGACGCAAAATCCGGGAACATAATACCGATATGACGGAAACTAGGGCGGCAAGAGTGGAACAAAACACCAGGCATAAGGCCGAGCCTTCCACCTTTTACCAAGTATATAGATGCATTAATTAAATAAGATATATTGTGATATCCCAACAAGTAAACATGTTCCAACAAGGAACAACATCTCCATGTTCCAACAAGGAACAACTTCATCTTCACCTGCAACTAACAACGCTATAAGAGGGGCTGAGCAAAAGCGGTAACATAGCCAAACAACGGTTTGCTAGGACAAGGTGGGTTAGAGGCTTGGTTTAACAATATGGGAGGCATGATAAGCAAGTGATAGGTATCGCAGCATAGGCATAGCAAAAGAGCGAGCAACTAGCAAGCAAAGATAGAAGTAATTTCGAGGGTATGGTCATCTTGCCTGCAAAGTTCTCAGAGTTGTCGAAGGCTTGAGCATCGTAAGTGTTCTCAACAGGTTCCTCATTCACGAACTATACCCAAAACGAGAACACAAGCAAAGGAACAACTATCAACCACGATGCACTGCGCAAGCAACCTGATGCAAAACATGGCATGATATGCGAGATGTGGTATGCAATGCACATGCGTGCTCCGGAAGGAAAAAGATGAACAAGGCATAATCTTGGAAAAACCAAATATGCCACTGGAAAGGTGAGGTGATTTCGGTTGAAATCGATATAAAGATCACCGGAATCGGATGCACGGTTTGCAAATGACAAGCAAAACAAGAATGACAAGATTCTGCCATTAACAGCATGATGCCACATAGCGTGCAACAAGAAATTAAGCTACTGCGACCAAACATATCAGCAAGGCATATGGCAGTGATCTAATCAAGATGCTGGACAAAAGATGAACACTGAGCTACGGCTAAATCACACCACAACAGGTTCAAACAGGCATGGAAAAAGTGCAAAAGATAACAGGTTCACAGACTTAGTGAAAATAACATGCCAGAATTTAACATCAGGATGACATGTTTAGAGCAAGGAAACAACCTGCTACAGGAACAGGACATAGCAAAGTATGGCATGGCATGAATCTACTCAAATCATAGAACAAAAGTCCCTTACTGACCATGAGCCAAAAAGGACCAGAAAATATAATAGCACCCATGCCAATTAAGCAAGTTTCGTTACAGTTTTCAGACTTGGCAGAAAACTGGACATGTCAAAAACAGATAACAAGTAGGCATGTTTACGAGCTCGATGCACTCACTACAGAGCATTGCATGATAAACTAAGCATACACCCAACAAGAAGACATGACATAGAATCTAATCATGGCAAGAACAACATCATAGCGTTCAAGGATCAACTACAACAAGCTTGGCAAAATCGAATAACATGTAAACAATCTGCCAGTAACATTTTGTAGCAAAAGTAGAGCTCGATTGACTCAAGCTATGGCACTCCATAATTACAAACAAAGGCATGTATTGATATAGCAAATCCATATGTTCAAAACACCCTTACTGATCATGCTCAAAAGGGGCCTAGATCTCTCTGAAACAACATGAACACATGGCATAATAATAACAGCAGGAATAACTTAGTGAAATTACAAAGTCTCTGAAATGAGCAACATTATGATCCCTAGTTTGCATGCTTGTGATAGTCACCACAAAGATGACAAAAATACATGGCATGCACCCCTGTAAAGATGGCATGGCATATTACCAAACACATGTAGAACTCCAGTTCATAGGATGCACACATCAGTCATGGCAAAACTGACAAAAGTGCATGTTCTGAAACAGATCTGAAACTAACATCACATAGCCCTCTTCTAACAGCATTTCGGGCATCAAGATGAGCTCAAATGAAAATGATGCAATGAGATGAAATGATGTACTCATCGAGGCGAACAATTTGACATATTACACGCATGAAACGGAGCAGTATGCAGCAAGTTATGATGCGATGACCATGGCATGAAAATATGCAACAATTTCGGGACTTAGAGAAATATACCCTCCGGATCTGGGGGTTGACCCTGCACGCAAACCGAGGCGGCGGCGGATCTCGCCGGATTCTTCGCCGGAGATGGAGAGGAGGTGGCCGGATCTCGGGGAAGACGCCGGAGGAGGTCGGGGACGTCGGAGGGAGTCGGGGCCGGTCGGATCCGGGCGCGGGTCGCCGGATCTGGCCGGAGCTCGGCGAGGAGCGGCGGCGCAGCGGAGGCGAGCTCGCCGGAGATCGCGGCCGGCGAGGAGCGTTGTGGCGCGGAGCTGAGGCGGGGCGGCGGCGCTTGGTGGCGAGGGGCGCGGTGGTGCCGGACGGCGGTCGTGGCTGGTGAAGGCAGCGGAGGGCAGCGCGGCCGCGGGCGGGCGCGGACGGCAGCGCGGGAGGCGAGGCGCGCCGGCGAACGGACGGCGGGGCGGTGCGCAGAGCCGCGGTGGAGCGGGCTGCGGCGGTGGCGTGGCGCCGTCGGATTGGACAGGCGGCGGCGACGCGATGACGTGGAGCGATGCGATTGGCCGGGGCAACGTGGCCGGAGGCGGTGGACGCGTCCGACGGCGGAGCGGACATGTCCGGCGGCGCGAGAGGAGCGGGTCTAGGGTTTGATCTGCGCGAGAAATTCAGAGGGAGACACATATTTATAGGTAGAGGGAGCTAGGAAGCTCCAAATGGAGTGCGATTTTCGTCCACGCGATCGTGATCGAACGGCCGAGAGGATGGAGGTGACTTAGATGCGTTTTGGGCCACTTTGAAGGGGGTGTTGGGATGCACCAAAAGAGGCTATGCGGTTACCCGGTTAACCGTTGGAGTATCAAACGACCTCCGAATGACCCGAAACTTGACAGACGGTCTACCGGTGCTATACCAAGACCGCTTGGCAAACCTCGGTCCATTACGAGACCGCTTAGTACCCGCACACGAAAAGAGGTAAAAGGGGGCGCCGGAGAGCATAGGAGTGCCGGATTGCAAAACGGACAACGGGGAAAATGCTCGGATTCATGAGACGAACACGTATGCAAATGCGATGCTCATGATGACATGACATGAAATGCATGACAAGGACAAAATGCAAAATGAAGGGAAACCCAACCACGGAGGGAATAACATATCACATTGACGAAAATGGCAAGAGTTGGAGTTACAAATATGGCAAGTTACATCCGGGGTGTTACAACAGTCCACCACTACGAGAGGATCTCGTCCCGAGATCTAGGATGGCACCGGAGGGGAAAACGGAAGAGAAAGAGAAGAGGTAAAACTAAGTTGCTTCTTTGACAAAAGAGTGAAACCAAAGAACCTTGAGAGGTTGAACAAAATGAAAGAATGAAAACAACGAAAATGAACAAAGTTGAAAACACTCCGTTAGAAAAGAGGAACAAGGAACATTACAAGAACCTTGTAGGTTGCAAACTCGTGAATCAAGATCTCAAGGGGCAAGAAGAAATTTAACACCACTCCGGTTAAAATTAGCTAGACAAGGAATAGATTAAAGAATTCGGGCAGCACTCCGGTTGAAAAGAGATGCAGAACTTGATAAGATGAAAAGAACTTGAGTAGAGAAGATACAACACTCCGTTTAAATGGGTATGCATGAAAAGAACACGATCCTCACAATTTGAGATGATGTGCGAAGAGAGCAATATCACAATGCCTCCGGAAGAAAGAATAGAAGATAGATCATTGGAACAAAAGAATGGAGAAGAAAACAACATGTACTACCTCCAATGGATTTTAAGGGGCATCCTACAGAATGCTCTGCTAGAATCATACTCGTCAATTAGGAAGAGAGGTGTGAGACAATGCGTGAGAGACAGGCGTAAAGATAATGTGCGTACATGAGACTCGTAGGCAGGTCCATGTATATAGAAAGGGTCGATGAGGATTGTGCGTGTGTATGTTTGCGAGAGGAAGAGTGCTTGTGATAAAGGTTAGTGAAAATAGTTGTAAATGGTTACAAGAGGGAGGGAGGGTTATATCTAGAGCATGTGTGCAAGAAAGACACCTCGGGAGAGAGTGTGTGAGCATGTGTGGGAGACCACCGATGGAGAGTGAAACTACATGTAAAAGACTGCTCTACACATTGATTAATGATATAAATTGTATCCAAATATTAGGATGGGATCATGATATTTGCGATTCGCGTAAGGAGCGGTCATTGATCCATCAGACATCTAGATTCTATCGAATTTGAGCATGTCTATGTTATTATTCGACACAATTGATCCACATAGTTAGTATTTTGAACTCCAGACAATGCATCGCTTTAGCAATCGAATATAAACGTGAGTATAGTTCATGTTGTGTGTGTAAAGCACATTATACATACGAAAGTTACACAATGGACATTATAAATAGAAACCTATGAACTAGCATACATTTGAATTCAACTTAAGGTGGTTTAAATAAATCGAATTCAACATGAAGTCC
The DNA here is from genome assembly GCA_032464435.1 of Aegilops umbellulata. Lineage (NCBI taxonomy): Eukaryota > Viridiplantae > Streptophyta > Magnoliopsida > Poales > Poaceae > Aegilops > Aegilops umbellulata. The sequence goes on from CP136060.1 coordinate 298,952,803, forward strand.
ATTCAATTATTTGAATTTGATATCATGGCATTTGTAAACCATATCTAAATTATGGGGGCACAAATCTTTGCTCTGATTTTGTACATAATAGCATATGTTGTCGTGTACAAAATAGATTCAAATTTTGCTCCTCCATTCCAAAATAATCGTAGTTATAGGATTTTCAAGTGTCAAAATTTCAAAAAGAAGCGGATAATTTAATGAGGTTTTCAAACATACAAGGTCAAATATAACATTGTCTATTTAGGTCAATCCTCATAGTTTAAGAGTACTCTAAACGTGAATGCTTGTGTTTTAAAATTTCGGACGAAGCGCCAACAGAGCCTCTACTCGCCCGAAACCGCATGAGACCAATGTTTGGTAGTACAAGGAAATTACTTTTCTAATAACTCTGACCCGTGAAACCTACCGGCCCGACGTCCAAAGGTCTAAACCGGGGTAGGTTTGTAGCTTCATCTAGACGCCACGCAACCACATCTGAAAACATTCATACACAATGGCCGCCTAAGCACACATGCGCGCGGCCGAAATCGCTCCCGCCCACTATTTGGGACACCTGGGATTACCATCCTACCCCCGACCCGCAGTAGGTCCGAAATTTAAGAGGGGGGCAAAGTTTGTACTTTCCCCAAATTTCAAACAAGCACGTCCCATCTTCTGTTCAAAAAAGCCAAAAACAAGCGCGTCCCAGATCGAAACATGGTTACCCCCACCCGTCCGATTCCCCATTCATACTTCGTGGGCGCCAAAACTACCTCTCCACCAGCCGTGAAACCCCGGCGTCCTCCGTCCGCCACCCCATCCCACCCATCAACCGCCGCCCTCCTCCATCACGCCGGAGTCGATACCCCGACGTCGTCGTCCATCGCAACCTCAACCACAACGCCCTCCACGGCTAGTAGTTGAAGCCGAGGCTGAGCCGTCCGTACCCGAGCCAGTTCAACCACGTCGTCCTGCGCCTCACCGCTGCCGCTCCAACTTCGCCACCCTCCACCGCACCGGAGATGTTCCTACTACGCCGTCCTTCACCGCCTCGGATCTGCTTCCCCTCTGCCGACATACGGCCACGGCAACACAGTCAACAATTTGGCCATGGGTTCGTCCAAGCCTGCACCCTCCAGAACATCGGTTTCCCCGGTAAAAAGAAGAAAACTGGCGCGACATGTGGAGGTGACCACACCGGCAACCAAAAAAGGTACTCCTCTTCCCTTATTCGTGCAAATCTTACGTCTCTGCTTGCACGGTATTCATCCCACAGAATACACTAGTTGATCGCTTCTTCTTGATACTAGATGTGTTGGGGAACGTAGCAGAAATTCAAAATTTTCCTACGTGTCACCAAGATCTATCTATGGAGAAACCAACAACGAGGGGAAGAAGAGTGCATCTACATAACCTTGTAGATCGCTAAGCGGAAGCGTTCAAGTGAACGGGGTTGATGGAGTCGTACTCGTCGTGATCCAAATCACCGATGACCAAGTGTCGAACGGACGACACCTCCGCGTTCAACACATGTACAGCCCGATGACGTCTCCCATGCCTTGATCCAGCATGGAGAGAGGGAGAGGTTGAGGAATACTCCATCCAGCAGCAGCACGACGGCGTGGTGGTGGTAGAGGAGCGTGGCAATCCTGCAGGGCTTCGCCAAGCACCGCGGGAGAGGAGAAGGACTTGGGAGAGGGGGAGGGCTGCGCCAGCACATTGGTACGGCTGCCCTCCCACCCCCCACATATATATAGGGGCAAGGGAGAGGGGGGCCGGCCCCCTCAGATCCCATCTGAGGAGGGGGCGACGGCCAGGAGGGGGTGCCTTGCCCCCCAAGGCAAGGGGGCGCGCCCCCTTTAGGGTTCCCCAAACCCTTAGGCGCATGGGCCCTAAGGGGGGAGGCGCCCAGCCCACTAAGGGGTTGGTCCCTCTCCACATACATCCCATAGGGCTCTCCGGGGCAGGTGGACCCTCCCGGTGGACCCCCGGAACCCCTTCGGTGGTCCCGGTACAATGCCGGTATTCCCCGAACTCTTTCGGTGACCGTATGATGACTTCCCATATATAAATCTTTACCTCCGGACCATTCCGGAACTCCTCGTGACGTCCGGGATCTCATCCGGGACTCCGAACAACATTCGGTAACCACATACAAACTTCCTTTATAACCCTAGCGTCATCGAACCTTTAGTGTGTAGACCCTACGGGTTCGGGAAGCATGCAGACATGACCGAGACGTTCTCCAGTCAATAACCAACAACGGGATCTGGATACCCATGTTGGTCCCTACATGTTCCACGATGATCTCATTGGATGAACCACGATGTCAAGGACTCAGTCAATCCCGTATACAATTCCCTTTGTCTAGCGGTATTGTACTTGCCCGAGATTCGATCGTCGGTATCCCGATACCTTGTTCAATCTCGTTACCGGCAAGTCTCTTTACTCGTTCCGTAACACATCATCCCGTAATCAACTCCTTGATCACATTGTGCACATTATGATGATGTCCTACTGAGTGGGCCCAGAGATACCTCTTCGTCACACGGAGTGACAAATCCCAGTCTCGATTCGTGCCAACCCAACAGACACTTTCAGAGATACCTGCAGTGTACCTTTATACCCACCCAGTTACGTTGTGACGTTTGGCACACCCAAAGTATTCCTACGGTATCCGGGAGTTTCACAATCTCATGGTCTAAGGAAATGATACTTGACATTAGAAAAGCTTTAGCATACGAACTACACGATCTTTGTGCTAGGCTTAGGATTGGGTCTTGTCCATCACATCATTCTCCTAATGATGTGATCCCGTTATCAATGACATCCAATGTCCATGGTCAGGAAACCATAGCCATCTATTGATCAACGAGCTAGTCAACTAGAGGCTTACTAGGGACATGGTGTTATCTATGTATCCACACATGTATCTGAGTTTCCTATCAATACAATTATAGCATGGATAATAAACGATTATCATGAACAAGGAAATATAATAATAACTAATTTATTATTGCCTCTAGGGCATATTTCCAATAGTCTCCCACTTGCACTAGAGTCAATAATCTAGTTCACATCGCCATGTGATTCATAGGTCACATCGCCATGTGACCAACATCTAAAGAGTTTACTAGAGTCAATAATCTAGTTCACATCACTATGTGATTAACACTCAATGAGTTATGGGTTTGATCATGTTGCTTGTGAGAGAGGTTTTAGTCAATGGGTCTGCAATATTCAGATCCGTATGTACTTTGCAAATCTCTACGCTATATTTGGAGCCATTTCAAATAACTATTCTACTTGGAGCTATTCTAAATTGTTGCTCCATTACACGTATCCGGTATCTCTACTCAGAGCTATCCGTATAGGTGTTAAGCTTGCATCGACGTAACTCTTTACGTCGAACTCTTTATCACCTTATTCCTCTAAGGATAATTTTGACCGCTATCTGGTGATCTACTCCTAGATCACCTTTGTACCCTCTTGCCAGACATGTGGCAAGGCACACATCAAGTGCGGTACTCAGCATGGCATCCCGTATAGAGCCTATGACAAAAGCATAGGGGACGACCTTCGTCCTTCCTCTTTCTCCTGCCGTGGTCGAGCTTTTAACTTCATACCTTAGGACTCAGGCAAGAACTCCTTCTTTGACTGATCCATCTTGAACACCTTCAAGATCATGTCAATGTATGTGCTCATTTGAAAGAACCATTAAGCAGTTTTGATCTATCCTTCTAGATCTTGATGCTCAATGTTCAAGTAGCTTAATCCAGGTTTTCCATTGAAAAACACCTTTCAAATAACCCTATATGCTTTCCAGAAATTCTACATCATTTCTGATCAACAATATGTCATCCACATATACTTATCAGAAATTCTATAGTGCTCCCACTCACTTCTTTGGACATACAAGTTTCTCATAAACTCTGTATAAACCCCCAAAATCTTTGATCATCTCATCAAAGTGTACATTCCAACTCCGAGATGCTTACTCCAGTCCTTAGAAGGATTGCTGGAGCTTTGCATACTTGTTAGCATCTTTCAAGATCGACAAAAACTTCTGGTTGTATCGCATACAACCTTTCCTCAAGAAAACCATCAAGGAAACAATGTTTTTGACATCCTATCTACAATATTTCATAAATAATGCAGTACCTACTAATTCCAACAGACTCTTAGCATCGCTACGAGTGAGAAAGTCTCATCGTAGTCAACTCCTTGAACTTGTCGGAAAACATCTTAACGACAAGTCGAGCTTTCTTAATGGTGATACTTACCATCATTGTCCGTCTTCCTTTTAAAATCCATATGTACTTAACAGCCTTACGACCATCAAGTAGTTCTTCCAAAGTCTACACTTTGTTTTCATACATGGATCCTCTCTCGGATTTTATGGCCTCGAGCCATTCATCGGAATCCGGGCCCACCATCGCTTCTCCATAGCTCGTAGGTTCATTGTTGTCTAGCAACATGACTTCCAAGACAGGATTACGTACCACTCTGAAGTAGTACGCATCCTTGTCGTCCTACGAGGTTTGGGAGTGACTTGATCCGAAGTCTCATGATCACTATCATAAGCTTCCACTTCAATTGGTGTAGGTGCCATAGGAATAACTCCCGTGCCCTGCTACACACTAGTTGAAGTAACGGTTCAATAACCACATCAAGTCTCCACCATCCTCCCACTCAATTCTTTTGAGAGAAACTTTTCCTCGAGAAAGGCCCCAATTTGAGAAACAATCCCTATTGCTTTCGGATCTGAGACAGGAGGTATACCCAACTGTTTTGGGTGTCCTATGAAGATGCATTTATCCGCTTTGGGTTCGAGCTTATCAGCCTGAAACTTTTTCACATAAGCGTCGCAGCCCCAAACTTATAAGAAATGACAGCTTAGGTTTCTCTAAACCATAGTTCATACGGTGTCATCTTTATCGGAATTACGTGGTGCCCTATTTAAAGTGAGTGCGGTTGTCTCTAATGCCTAACCCATGAACAATAGTGGTAATTCGATAAGAGACATCATGGTATGCATCATATCCAATAGGGTGCAGTTATGATGTTCGGACACACCATCACACTACGGTGTTCCAGGTGGTACTAGTCGTGAAACAATTTCCATAATGTCTCAATTGTGTACCAAACTCGCAACTCAGATATTCATCTCTATGATCATATCATAGATATTTTATCCTCTTGTCACGACGATATTCAACTTAATTCTGAAATTACTTGAACCATTCAATAATTCAGACTTGTGTTTCATCAAGTAAATATGCTCAGTATCTACTCAAATCATCTATGAAGTAAGAGCATAACGATATCCACTGCGTGCCTCAGCGCTCATTGGACTGCACACATCAAAATGTGTTACTTCCAACAAGTTGCTTTCTTGTTCCATTTTACTGAAACTGAAGCTTTCAGTCATCTTGCCCATGTGGTATGATTTGCATGTCTCAAGCGATTCAAAATCAAGTGAGTCCAAACGGTCCATCTGCATGGAGTTTCTTCATGCGTATATACCAATAGACATGGTTCACATGTCTCAATCCTTTTAAAAAATGAGTGAGTCCAAAGATCCATCAACATGGAGCTTCTTCATGCGTTTTATACCAATATGACTTACATGGCAGTGCCACAAGTAGGTGGTACTATCATTACTATCTTATATCTTTTGGCATGAACATGTGTATCACTATGATCGAGATTCAATAAACCCTTCATTTTAGGTGCAAGACCATTGAAGGTATTATTCAAATAAATAGAGTAACCATTATTCTCCTTAAATGAATAACCGTATTGCGATAGACATAATCCAATCATGTCTATGCTCAACGCAAACACCAAATAACAATTATTTCGGTTTAACACTAATCTCGATGGTAGAGGGAGCGTGCGATGCTTGATCATATCAACCTTGGAAGCACTTCCAACACATCTCGTCAGCTCACCTTTAGCTAGTCTCCGTTTATTCCATAGCTTTTATTTCGAGTTACTAACACTTAGCAACCGAACCGGTATCTAATACCCTGATGCTATTAGGAGTACTAGTAAAGTACACATTCACATAATGTATATCCAATATACTTCTATCGACAGCCTTCTCATCTACCATGTATCTAGGGTAATTCTGCTCCAGTGGCTGTTCCCCTTATTACAGAAGCACTCAGTCTCGGGTTTGGGTTCAACCTTGGGTTTCTCCACTAGAGCAGCAGCTGATTTGCCATTTCATGAAGTATCCCTTCTTGCCCTTGCCCTTCTTGAAACTAGTGGTTTCACTAACCATCAACAATTGATGCTCCTTCTTGATTTCTACTTCCGCGGTGTCAAACATCGCGAATATTTCAAGGATCATCATATCTATCCCTGATATGTTATAGTTCATTACGAAGCTCTAGCAGCTTGGTGGCAATGACTTTGGAGAAACATCACTATCTTATCTGGAAGATCAACTCCCACTCGATTCAAGTGATTGTTGTACTCAGACAATCTGAGCACAAGCTCAACGATTGAGCTTTTCTCCCTTAGTTTGCAGGCTAAGAAAATTGTCGAAGGTCTTATACCTCTTGACGTGGGCACGAGCCTGAAATCCCAATTTCAGCCCTCAAAACATCTCATATGTTCCGCGGCATTTCAAAAATGTCTTCGGTGCCTCAATTCTAAACCATTTAACATTACCGAACTATCATGTAGTCATCAAAACGTGTATGTCAGATGTTCGTAACATCCACATACCACGTTCGAGGTCTAGCACACCAAGCGTTGAATTAAGGACATAAGCCTTCTATTGTCCGCATAATTGCTACTATCAACTTTCAACTATATTTTCTCTAGGAACATATCTAAAACAGTAGAACTAAAGCGTGAGCTTACGACATAATTTGCAAAGATCTTTTTGACTATGTTCAGGATAATTAAGTTCATCTTATGAACTCCCACTCAGATAGACATCCCTCTAGTCATCTAAGTGATTACATGATCCGAGTCAACTAGGCCGTGTCCGATCATCACGTGAGACGGACTAGTCATCATCGGTGAACATCTTCATTTTGATCGTATCTACCATACGACTCATGCTCGACCTTTCGGTCTCTTGTGTTCCGAGGCTATGTCTGTACATGCTAGGCTCGTCAAGTCAACCTAAGTGTTTCGCGTGTGTAAATCTGGCTTACACCCGTTGTATGTGAACGTAAGAATCTATCACACCCGATCATCACCTGGTGCTTCGAAACGACGAACTTCCGCAACGGTGCACAGTTAGGGGGAACACTTTCTTGAAATTTTAATGAGGGATCATCTTATTTACTACCGTCGTTCTAAGCAAATAAGATGCAAAAACATGATAAACATCACATGCAATCAAATAGTGACATGATATGGCCATCATCACTTTGCTCCTTTTGATCTCCATCTTCGGGGCTCCATGATCATCATCGTCACCGGCATGACACCATGATCTCAATCATCATGATCTCCATCATCGTGTCTTCATGAAGTTGTCTCGCCAACTATTACTTCTACTACTACGGCTAATGGTTAGCAATAAAGTAAAGTAATTACATGACGTTTATGTTGACACGCAGGTCATAAATAAATTAAGACAACTCCTATGGCTCCTGCCGGTTGTCATACTCATCGACATGCAAGTCGTGATTCCTATTACAAGAACATGATCATCTCATACATCACATATATCATTCATCACATCCTTTTGGCCATATCACATCACATGGCATACCCTGCAAAAACAAGTTAGACGTCCTCTAATTGTTGTTTGCATGTTTTACGTGGCTGCTATGGGTTTCTAGCAAGAACGTTTCTTACCTACGCAAAACCACAACGTGATATGTCAATTGCTATTTACCCTTCATAAGGACCCTTTTCATCGAATCCGATCCGACTAAAGTGGGAGAGACTGGCACCCGCTAGCCACCTTATGCAACTAGTGCATGTCAGTCGGTGGAACCTGTCTCACGTAAGTGTACGTGTAAGGTCGGTCCGGGCCGCTTCATCCCACAATGCCGCCGAATCAATATTGGACTAGTAACGGCAAGCATATTGAACAAAATCAACGCCCACAACTACTTTGTGTTCTACTCGTGCAAAGAATCTACGCAATAGACCTAGCTCTGATGCCACTGTTGGGGAACGTAGCATAAATTCAAAATTTTCCTACGTGTCACCAAGATCTATCTATGGAGAAACCAGCAACGAGGGGAAGAAGAGTGCATCTACATACCCTTGTAGATCGCTAAGCGGAAGCGTTCAAGTGAACGGGGTTGATGGAGTCATACTCGTCGTGATCCAAATCACCGATGACCAAGTGCCGAACGGATGGCACCTCCGCGTTCAACACACGTACATCCCGGTGACGTCTCCCATGCCTTGATCCAGCAAGGAGAGAGGGAGAGGTTGAGGAAGACTCCATCCAGCAGCAGCACGACGGCGTGGTGGTGGTAGAGGAGCGTGGCAATCCTGCAGGGCTTCGCCAAGCACCGCGGGAGAGGAGAAGGACTTGGGAGAGGGGGAGGGCTGCGCCAGCACATTGGTACGGCTGCCCTCCCACCCCCCACATATATATAGGGGCAAGGGAGAGGGGGGCCGGCCCCCTCAGATCCCATCTGAGGAGGGGGCGGCGGCCAGGAGGGGGTGCCTTGCCCCCCAAGGCAAGGGGGGCGCCCCTTTAGGGTTCCCCAAACCCTTAGGCGCATGGGCCCTAAGGGGGGAGGCACCCAGCCCACTAAGGGGCTGGTACCTCTCCACATACAGCCTATAGGGCCCTCCGGGGCAGGTGGACCCTCCCGGTGGACCCCCGGAACCCCTTCGGTGGTCCCGGTATAATGCCGGTATCCCCCGAACTCTTCCGATGACCGTATGATGACCTCCCATATATAAATCTTTACCTCCGGACCATTCCGGAACTCCTCGTGATGTCCGGGATCTCATCCGGGACTCCGAACAACATTCGGTAACCACATACAAACTTCCTTTATAACCCTAGCATCATTGAACCTTAAGTGTGTAGACCCTACGGGTTCGGGAAGCATGCAGACATGACCGAGACGTTCTCCGGTCAATAACCAACAGCGGGATCTGGATACCCATGTTGGTCCCTACATGTTCCACGATGATCTCATCGGATGAATCACGATGTCAAGGACTCAGTCAATCCCGTATACAATTCCCTTTGTCTAGCGGTATTGTACTTGCCTGAGATTCGATCGTCGGTATCCCGATACCTTGTTCAATCTCGTTACCGGCAAGTCTCTTTACTCGTTCCATAACACATCATCCCGTAATCAACTCCTTGATCACATTGTGCACATTATGATGATGTCCTACCGAGTGGGCCCAGAGATACCTCTCCGTCACACGGAGTGACAAATCCCAGTCTCGATTCGTGCCAACCCAACAGACACTTTCGGAGATACCTGTAGTGTACCTTTATAGCCACCCAGTTACATTGTGACGTTTGGCACACCCAAAGTATTCCTACGGTATCCGGGAGTTGCACAATCTCATGGTCTAAGGAAATGATACTTGACATTAGAAAAGCTTTAGCATACGAACTACACGATCTTTGTGCTAGGCTTAGGATTGGGTCTTGTCCATCACGTCATTCTCCTAATGATGTGATCCCGTTATCAACGACATCCAATGTCCATGGTCGGGAAACCGTAACCATCTATTGATCAACGAGCTAGTCAACTAGAGGCTTACTAGGGACATGGTGTTGTCTATGTATCCACACATGTATCTGAGTTTCCTATCAATACAATTATAGCATGGATAATAAACGATTATCATGAACAAGGAAATATAATAATAACTAATTTATTATTGCCTCTAGGGCATATTTCCAACAAGATGTTCCTAGTAACTCGCGATGCACAAGGTTTCTCCTCATATACTATTTCACCTTAGCTAGAGGTCCGTCGCCCCCCTGAATTTCAATTTCTGGCCAGTTGATTCCCAATTAACGGAAGCATTCCCAGGCGTAACAGGTGCTAGTATGCCTATTACATCGGGGAAGCAGCGCCTTGGTGTTTACGTTGCACCGAGGAGGAAGACGGCAGCGTTGGGGACGAAGCAGAGCTTCCCGGCTCGCGTGGGTCGGTGGAGAGGACGAGAGCGTCGAGGCGGATCTCCCTGGTAGGTCGTCTGAGCGCGAGGAGCACGGTGGCTGCGGCTACGGCAACGGCGGCGAGGAGCTCGCTCGGTGGAGCTCGACGGAGGGGAATAGAGGAGGGGATCGACTCGGGAGAGAGTGAGAGGGGCCGGGGAGGGTACGTGTCAACGTCCAGGCGTCCAGAGGGGAAAGGGGGCAACCAGGTAGGGAGGAGGTGGCCGGGCGCGTGCCGATGCGTGGTGGCCACACGCCTCGCGTCCTTCTGGCGCGAGGTGGGAGACGGTGGCGGCTCTGGTGGGCTGGGCCAGGTAAGTGGGCCACCAGGTGGGCTGCACAGGTAAACTCTCTCTCTCCGCGTCCTTTCTAATTTTCTTTCTGTTTTGCTATTTTCTGTAATTTGTTTTGATTTAGTTTTAGAAACTAAATCATTTTTATAAATCCTAAAAATAATTTTGGGCATTAACTGAAATATTACAGAGGCCCTTAGCTATTTTCAGAATAGGTTGGAGGAGTTAAAATTATTTATAGAATTTAAGTGCCCCAATTCAAATACAATATGGGTTAATTCAAATACCCAAAATGCCTTGGAAAAATATCCATCATCTCTGGATATGGTTTTCACCTTTTTCCATTAATCATGAACATTTTTGCAAACCAATATGGGTTCTTTGAAAATATTTTGAAGTTGAACCTATTTGCATTGTTTCAGTACTAGGGGTTTGATCAATCCCCATTTCAAATTTCATGAAATTTAAACATGATGCATGGATGCAATGCCACAAGTTAAAAGCAAACTCTAGGGCTGTGACACCACTCTTCGACCGCGGCGGCGATGATTACCGGATCAGTAGGAGCGACAGCGGCCGGGGAAGGAGGCCGTGTGGGACCGCTGGCTCAGGTTTTATCTGATTTATTTGACGCCTTGGCAGCACTGATGGCGGAGGTTAATCCGGTGAATCAAGATGAGCATAATGTGGAAATTGCAAAGGTGAAAGATCAGATAACCTAGGCCAAGGCCGACCTGGCAGCTGAGGACACCAGGATGGCTGCGGAACGGGCCGCATTGGATGCACAGGCTTACCGGCTTTTGCTGGATCAGAGCGCGTCAAACGATGTCATGAGGAGAAGATACCAGTCTCACCTACCGCCAATTTATGAATCCAGAAACCTCTTTAATACCCCAGGAGCAGGGACTAGTAATCTGCCAGTGGTAAACCGGGCAGAGGCACCCGGAACGGGAGTCAGCCGCGTCCAATAGATCCGCCCCGTCAGAACAACGGTCTGTCACAGTATGTCCCAACACCGCCGGGTCACTATTCTAACCCGATGGATAACATTGTCGCTGCTGCTTCACGACTGGCGGCTCTCCCGGTCGAAGACGAGTCCCCAGTAGCGGTCGAAACGCGACAGGCTAGGGAGCTCCTTCAGACAGCTTTAACTCAGCAGCAGGCTTACTCATATAGTCGCGAAAGAAGTCATTCTACTCCCCGCCCAAGCCGGAGTTACAACAGGCGTATCGATGAACCGGCCGTGTCGAGCAGTGCGTGAAACCGTGATCCGCCTCGTGGTCATAACCCGGCGGGGGGCGGCGGTGATGCTCAGGATGTGGTGGATCGTGCCAGGGCACGTCGAGAGGCCGAGTTAGCGGCGCAGCATGAGACCCGCCAACTTACTCCGGTTCATCCAACCACGTCGGTGGAACTAGGGGTTACTTCCAGCTCTTTGGGAGTGCCGTGTCTCGTCCCAGCACTGCGCAACATGCGCCTGCCCAAGGATTTCAAAGGCCCACATAAGGTGCTGAATTACACCACCGATTTATCCCCCGAGTCATGGGTCAAAAGCTATGAGATGGCAATGGAGATGCTGGATGTGGACGATGCGGCGTGTGCTAAATACTTTACCATGATGTTGGAGGGAACGACCCGCACTTGGTTTAAAAATTTGTCAGCTAACTCCATTGGGTCATGGGCCAAATTGAGGGCCCGGTTTATTTAGAATTTCAAAGACACGTGCATCCCATGTCGATTGTGGACTTGGCTGCCTGTGTTCAGGAGGAAGGAGAATCAACAACCCATTGGGTGCGTCGGGTTTCGCAAATCTTGCATTCATCAGACTGCATCAATGCTGACTTGACAGTTTTGATGTTGGAAGGCAATTGCCGGTTTACACCTCTGAAGTTGAAATTGGGACGACTCAAACGTCACTGCAATGACATGGGGACTCTTTTGGCTGCTCTGGTGAAGTATGCCGACTCTGATAGTACCAAGGATCCCGAGTCTAATGATGACAAGACATGGAAGGGAAAGAAGAGCGGCAATACCAAGGGGCAGAAACACAACCCGGCGGGTGATGGAAACAACGGTAAGCATAAAGCGGATAACAGTTTGGATTTTGTGGCTAATACCAACACGCAGGACAAGGGCTAGTGGCGTAATGGTAAACCGCCCCGGCGTAGTGGAGGACCAAGTCCTAACCCGGAGCGCCTGTCTTATATGTTAAACCAGCCTTGCCCAAAGCACGGGTCGCAGGAAAAACTTGCCACGCACCTCTCGAAGGATTGTTATATCATGCAGGAGTTCAAAAATTCCGATTTTTTTGGTATGATCGTGGACCGGGTGGCGGTTCAGGCCCCGGATCTCATGGGCCGGGTTATGGTGGAGGCAGTTCCGGTTCAGGTTTTCACGGTAGCCAGAATGGGCATGGCAGTCAAGGCAATCAGGGCAACCAAGGTGGTTATAATAATCAAGGAAATCAACAGCAGCAGTTGGGTTACCAGAGCAACCCAAAGCAGTTGAATAGCGGGCAGTATGATGTCTTCACCACTAGCCTGGACAAATGCAATCAGAAGCTTCATAAAGGGCAGTGAATTCCGTTGAACCGGTGGTGCCTCATTACTTACGCTGGTTGGAACAGCCTATTGTGTGGAGTCGAGAGGATCATCCACCTCGGGTTGATAATCCAGAAACTTGGCATTGGTGGTGGCACCTCAGGTTGGAGGTTATAAGTTCACCAAAGTACTCATGGATGGTGGAGTAGTATCAATATCCTTTATTATGAAACCTTCCATCGCATGGGGTTAACAGATAAAAATCTTAAGCCATCCAATACGGTTTTCCATGGTGTGGTGCCTGGTAAATCGGCATATCCTGTTGGTAAGATAGCTCTGGAGGTGGCTTTCGAAGACGAGCATGACTCGAGATCAGAGACATTGACTTTTGAAGTGGTGAAAATCAAGAGCCCTTATCATGCCCTGTTTGGACGACCAGCTTATGCTAAGTTTATGGCATGGCCCTGTTATGTCTATCTGCAGCTCAAGATGCCGGGTCACAAGGGAACTATAACAGTGCATGGGGGCCCCAAGATCGCTTTGGAATGTGAAGAAGGTGATGCGGCCTATGCTGAGTCGATTTGTGCAACAAAAGAGTTGAAGTTTTACAAAGATACTGTTGATCCAGCAGATATGACTTCATTAAATAAACCAACTACAGAGCATGATCCATCCTTGAAGTTTAAATCGGCTGATGTGACTAAGCTTGTTGATTTCGTTCCTGGCGATTCGTCCAAGCAGTTTAGCATCAGCGCTAATTTGGATTCGAAATAGGAAAGCGTGCTCATCGAGTTCATCCGTGAGAATTGGGACATCTTTGTGTGGAAGCCTTCTGACATGCCAGGTGTACCGAGAGAACTCGCTGAGCACACTCTCAATGTTGATCCCAAGTATAAACCGGTCAAACAATTTCTTCGCCGGTTCAATGAAGAAAGACGCAAGGCTATTGGTGAGGAAGTTTCCAGGCTTTTGGCGGCTGGGTTTATCATCGAAGTGTTTCATCCTGAGTGGTTGGCTAATCCGGTGCTGGTGCTCAAGAAGAACGTCACTTGGCGTATGTGTGTGGACTACACAGATCTCAACAAGGCTTGTCCAGCAGATCCTTTTGCCCTCCCTCGTATTGAACAAATCATTGATGCTACGGCGGGTTGCGAGTGTTTGAGCTTTCTGGACGCGTATTCTGGTTACCATCAGATCAAAATGGCAGTTAAGGACCATGAGAAGACAGCCTTCATAACTCCCTTTGGAGCCTTCTGCTATGTGTCTATGCCCTTTGGGCTCAAGAGTGCCCAGGCGACTTATCAGCGGTGTGTGCAGAATTGTCTTCATGATCAGATCGGCCGCAATTTTCAGGCCTATGTGGATGATATTGTGGTGAAATCAAGAAAGGAGGAGACATTGATTGATGACTTGAAGAAGACCTTTGATAATCTCCGGGTTTATAAAATGATGCTTAATCCGGCCAAGTGTGTCTTTGGTGTACCAGCAGGCAAACTCTTGGGCTTTCTGGTATCTAATAGAGGCATTGAAGCTAATCCGGAGAAAATCAAGGCTATAACTTCTTTGGCTAAACCGAAGGGTATCAATGATGTTCAGTGCCTGGCAGGCCGGATTGCCGCGTTGAGCCGGTTTATCTGTCGCCTTGGTGAGAAAGCCATTCCTTTATATCAGATGCTGAAGAAAACGGATAACTTCGTCTGGAGTAACGCCGCCAATGAAGCATTTGAGGAATTAAAGCGGCAGCTTGCCAATCCAACGGTTCTTACTGCTCCTGTTGATAAGGAGCCATTGTTGCTATATGTGGCAGCTAACGCCCGGGTTGTTAGCGTGGCTATTGTGGTGGAGCGCAAGGAGGACAGAAAGGAGTATCCGGTTCAACGGCTGGTTTATTATATCAGTGAGGTACTTATTGAGTCCAAGAAAAGGTACCCACATTGGCAGAAGCTGGTGTATGGAGTTTTTATGGCAAGCCGGAAGCTTAAGCAATATTTCCAAGGTCATCCCATCACTGTGGTCAGCTCTGCTCCTTTGGGGGATATAATCCAGAACAGGGAAGCAACCGGCCGGATTGCTAAGTGGGCTATTGAGCTTGGGCCTCACGGGTTAAAATATATGCCCCGACGGCGATCAAATCTCAGGCACTTGTGGATTTCATCAATGATTGGAGAGAATTACAGGCGCCAGAAGAGAAGTCGGACCATACTTATTGGACTATTCATTTCGATGGGTACAGGCAGTTGGAGGGCTCGGGGCTGGAGTCGTATTAACTTCCCCATGAGGTGATAAGTTTTTTTATGTTCTCCGTTTAATGTTCCCTTGCACTAACAATGCAGCTGAATATGAGGCTTTACTCCATGGTCTTCAAATGGCTAAAGAGATGAATCTAAGCCGAGTTAAGTGCTTCGGTGACTCGGACCTGGTGGCTCAACAAGTGTCCGGTACTTGGGATTCCAAGGACCCACTCATGGCGGCGTATCGTCGAGAAGTGGACATTGTTGCAGGTCACTTTAAATGTTATCAGGTCGATCATGTGGACTGGCGGAAGAATGAAGCGGCGGACGCTTTAAGCCGTTTGGGTTCCCAATGTAAACCGGTTCCACCCAATGTCTTCCTGGATGTGCTGCATAATCCGTCCGTCAAGCTCTCTGGTGAAGAGGATTTGGCTATTTCTGATCTGGAGGCCCAGTTGGTGGCGGCTCTTCGTGTTATCCCGGATTGGATGGTTCCATATTTGGCATATATGAACCGGGGTGAGTTACCAGAAGATGAAACTTCGGCCAGACAGATAATCCGGCGGCCCAAGTCCATGACTATTATCAATGGGGAGTTACATCATTGCAGTGTGACAGGGGAGTTTCAATGCTATGTGTCTCCCGAAGAAGGCCGCGAAATTTTGCGTGAGATCCACGAAGGAGATTGTGGTCACCATGCCGGTTCAAAATCTCTAGTAGCCAAGGCGTTTCATCACGGTTTCTATTGGTTGACGGCTCATGCTGATGCCGAGGACTTGGTCAAAAGGTGTGATGGATGTCAAAAATTCTCACGGCGCGCTCATGTACCGGCTCAAGAATTGCGGATGATTCCAATCACCTGGCCGTTTGCAACTTGGGGGATGGATATGGTTGGGCCCTTTAAGAGATCCAAGGACAAGAAGACCCACCTCTTGGTGGCAGTTGATAAGTTCACTAAGTGGGTGGAGTAGAGCCAGTCAGTAAGTGTGATGCGGCTACGGCGGTTCAATTCCTCAAGAAGGTGATTTTCCGGTTTGGCTTTCCACACAGGATTATAACTGATAATGGTACAAATCTATCCAATGGAGCTATGAAGGAGTTCTGTCAACGTGAGCACATCCGGCTTGACGTATCATTAGTGGCTCACCCCCAGTCTGATGGTCAAGCGGAGAGAGCCAATCAAGAGATCTTGATAGGTATCAAGCCCTGGCCTATGGTTCCTTTGCAACGGACATCGGGTTGTTGGGTGGACGAGTTATCTTCTGTGTTATGGAGCATCAATACCACACCCAACAGATCCACGGGTTACACGCCTTTCTTCATGGTTTATGGAGCAGAGGCGGTTCTCCCTAGTGACATCCGTCATGAGTCGCCCCGTGTGGCCACATATGTCGAAGCGGATAATGAGAAGACACGGCAGGAAGCACTTGACCTGTTAGATGAGGAGAGTGACGTTGCGGCGGCTCGTTCGAGATTTACCAGCAGGATCTGCGTCGTTATCACAGCCGCCGGGTTAGAACCAGAACTTTCCAAGAAGGCGATCTGGTGCTCCGACTCATCCAGGATCAGACTGATATGCACAAGTTATCCCCGCCTTGGGAAGGACCCTTCATGGTCAGCAAGAATTTACACAACAGGTCATACTACCTTATAGATGTTCGAGAGCGCAAAGACTCACGTAAATCGGAGGAGGAGACCCACCGGCCGTGGAATATTGCTCATCTTCGGCCTTACTATACTTGAGCCACAGGCTCTGCTCATGTACATAGTTATGACAATGCATATATTATGATTAATATAATAAACTGGAGCCTCAGCTAAAGTGGGGTATCTGTTTTTTTCTTATATCATGTGTGGTTACATGGGGGCTTCTGTTCATAAAGCGGTGTCCGGTTTACCCCTTGATTCAGCTTATCAAAGCTTTATATAAAAATCACGTGGGGGCTTGGTTGCATTTGAACCATAGCTACACCTCTTGCTAGGCGCAATGCCACAAGATCACTTGGGGGCTTGGTCGTATTCGAACCATAGTCACACCTCTTGATCGGCTCAAAGCCACATTACTCCGGGGCCAAAGAGAGCATTGCAAAACAACAACTCAAAAATAGGCACCCACCGAGCACAGCTCAAAATGTTACTTGGGGATTCTTTGTTGTCGCAATGAACAAAGAATCTACACTTGTAATAGGATATCAAGCCACAGCTTGGAAGCCTGGTGTATACACCTAAAACCCCGGGTTAGCCTGCCTTTTTAAGTAAGTCCCTCCGCCCAGGTAAACCTGGTATGACCCATCGAACTTTGACAAGTTACTCTAATAAGACCCTAAACTTGTCAAGTCAAAATGATGATTGGTTAAGGATTGAGGACCATCTTAAAAGGCTTTGTAAAATGGTTTAACTCAGTGGCCTGGCAGCCCATGAAAAGCCTTGAATTTGGGGCCTGGCAGCCCGTGAAAAGCCTCGACTACAAGTGTTTTATCTGCTTTTATTTGCTAATTTTTTTCTCCTGTGAGGATATTTCTAATGTTTTAATAAACTGGCGTTCATTAACCCGGCTTGACTTTCAGCTTTAGTTGAAAGTATATGATCAGTTATAATCCAGAGACTATCAGCCCGGTTTGGTTTTGACTATAAGTCGCCAGAATTGAAAATGGATAAACCGGTGTTTATCAACCCGGAACGGTTTTATTATAAACCGGCGTCATCTGTCAGGAGTTGTTGTTACTCCAGATTCGGGTTATTACCCTCATTACAACAATTGACCAGCCAACATTATGGCTCAAGGTCTCAGGTAACAATTATTTTCATATTTGATTATCTTTTCACAAGCCTTGGTTATAAACCCTGGCTATATGTCTGGGCATCATAACCCATCTGGCGGTAAACCGCCAGGACGCTATCAACTTCTTGTGTGCAGGAATAGCTTGAGTAAATCACTACGGACTTTGAGCATAATATGTTTAAAACATGGCGGATTAACAAGTGTCAGGCACAAATAAATATGCATGAAGGCATAATAGACCAAGTGTTTTAACTAGCCTATTACAAGGCGTTTCAGTGCCCAAAAGGATAATTGTTTCTCAATAAGCATTGCAACACGTGGAAGACTAAACCGGCCTCCGGATCATGGTTCGTCTCCAGCTTGACCTGACGGATGCGGGTCATCTTCCACCGGTTCATCCTCTACGTCTCTACCCAGCGGCTGGAAGTCAATAGTTGTCCAGTCGATCCCAGTTAGGGCTTGGAACACAGCTTCGTCGCTTATAAGGGTGGACGGATCAATGTCAGGGGCATAAGTATGCTTACGGATTGGCGGGATGAGATTTTGAACCTCTGGAGTTGGTGCAGCAACCCGTTTGTTGTGGACGTCATAACTCGCCTGATAATGTGAAAGATCAGCTTCTTCAGCTAATTGGCAAGCCAGTGGACGTACTTCCCGGTTTATGGCTCAGAGGTCCTCATTTCCGAATTCTGATCCGTCTTCTTTTAAGCTCGGATAGCCTATGCTGACATCCTCCGGATCAAGGTCAGGCACCCATGCCTTTGCCCGGGTTAGTGCGGTCAGAGCACCAGCCCTTGTAGCAGATCTCTTTAGTTCTTCTACCCGGGCAGGCAGCATAGACAACCATTCTAGGGTATCCTTGATTAACGTTGGGGCGGTTTATTGTGAGAAGCAATGCAGATGATTCATTGCACGCTGGTATACAATTGCTCTATCAGAGTGTAGGCAACCTTCAGCTTCTTCTGTACGTCAGAGCCCAGATGGCTAATGCGAGTTCCTGCATCATTACAAGCGTCAGTAAACCGGCAACGTATGGGATGATATGTTAAAAATGTAAAGCAAGGATGTTTACCGAACATAGCAGCAGTCATGGCATGTATCTGCCGCTTTACGCCAGTCAGCTCATCTACCACCGGTTTAAGAGCGGCTTCGGCATCCGTGGCTCTTTTTTGTAAAGCGGATTTTTCTGTGTCCCAATCCGCCCGCTCTTTGTTGAAACTCTCCTTCAGTTTTTCCATAGCGGCTAAAGCGCCGGACAGCTCATCCTTGGCTTTGGAGGTTTTGGTTTGCTGGGACTTGATGTTTTCTTGCAGATCAGCGGTTTGAGCTTCCTTTTTGCTCAGCTCAGCCTATAAGAGACAGACGTGTAATGAGTTGATAGTACATATTTGAAGTACCAAGCACATAAAAAGTTATGCACCTGATGCTTGGGGGCTAATGCATATTTGCTCTGGATCAGAAATTTCTGCAAAGTCCCAAGCACAATACAAGTTTTTCTCTTGGCACTTGGGGGCTAATGTAGGTTTGCTCAAAGTGACATTGTGGGTTTTCTTCTACACAGTCCCGGTTCATCTTCATACGTTAAACCGTCCCTCGGAGACTAAGCATGCAAAATTGAGATATTACAAAGTCCTGTTTCAGATTGGTATCATAAACTGTCACTTGGGGGCTACTGGAGTTGATAAATAGCAATTGGACATAACAGAAAAACAGTTATGTGGTTACCTCATATCGCTCCTTCATCAAGTTTACCAAACCGGCTTCATAATCACGGCTGGTGTACAGACGGTTCAAGAAGCCAGAGTAAATGTCTTGAGCATTGAGATGGGCATAGCTTGACAAATCGGCGTTCCATTTGCCTTTGGCAATAGTAGAAAGCTCGTCCTTTGCAGTATGCTTTGATAAAGCGATATGATTGCTAGGAGTGGTGTGGCCAATGCCAGTAATCACGATATCATCCTCTTTATCATCAGCAGCCTTTACTGGAGTTTGTGGTTTGTTAGTATCCTTAGCTGGACTGACCGATTTATCATTAGTGCGGACAGGGCTGGTTGGCTTGTCAGCATGGCTTGTGGTGTCAACTTCTACTTGTTCAGCAAAGAAGTCATGATCTTGAGGCGGCGGATCATTAAGCATGGCGTCAGCATTGGTTTCTTCCAGATCTGGAGTCTTTTCCGATTCAACAACCATATTATCGTCAGCCGATTTAGTTAACCGAGCCTTCTTGCTGGGTCTCGGCTTGGCACTGAGAGAAACAAATATAAAAGGTCTAGATATTGTGTCAAGCATAAGGCATTGAAAATAAAATTAAAGGTATGACTCACCCAGGAACTGTCTTGAGAGGTGGAAGCTTTGTGGCTGATGACTCGCCAGAAGAAGAGTGGGAAGTACCCTGATAATTTGAATCAGACGGGTTAAGAGGCTGACGGAAAAAACCCGCTTTGGGGCAAGAAGTGTTAAGGGTATAAGAGACCTTTGATCGGCATTTCCCAACCGGAGTGTTCCGTAAACCGGCGGAGGTAACTACCTGGCCGCTATGCCGGGTTGTGCGGCAAGCTTCATGTTGTTGTGTCTTCAAAAGAAAGTTTGGGTCCAAGTAAGCAAGGGGGTGAGAAAATTTTACTTTACGGTTTGCTCGATGGATTTTTGATGTTGGCAGAGGATCTGAATCAGAGGAAAGAATGATTACCTCTATGTCATCAGCTTGACTGCCTTCAGCGTCGTCCTGATAATAGTCATTATTAATGAGGTGTATGAAAAATGAACCAAGAGAGTCAAGTTCTACCTCTGAGTCCGGATTAGCCACATCGGCATCAGCATTTGGCTCGGAAGATGCAGTGGTCCTTTTCTTGGCAGGTTTTTTAACAACTTTGGTCTTCGAGCGAAGTGGCTTTGCAATTTTGTCTTGTGGTTTTGCCGGTTTATCCTATGGTTTTTTCTTCCAGAACGGATCATCACCCAGGCAAAAATGAACAAAATTTTGAGAGTTTTTCAAGGGATTAAGCTGAAAGCAAAGAAGTCATGTGATTCTTACAGCTAGCGGTTTGTTGGAGGTACAGAAAGGACTTAATCCGGTCTGGCTACAAACAGCCTCCGATTCATGCACCATCTTTTTCACAGCCTCGGTAACTTCATCATCTGTAAGCTGAATATCAATGTGTCGTTGAGGGTCTGTCGGTGTCAAAACTGGCGGATCTCTGGTAGGGGGTCCCGAACTGTGCGTCTAGGTGGATGGTAACAGGAGATAGGGGACACGATGTTTTTACCCAGGTTCGGGCCCTCTCGATGGAGGTAAAACCCTACTCCTGCTTGATTGATATTGATGATATGGGTATTACAAGAGTTGATCTACCACGAGATCGACGAGGCTAAACCCTAGAAGCTAGCCTATGGTATGATTGTTGTTCTTGGTCCTACGGACTAAACCCTCCGGTTTATATAGACACCGGAGGGGGCTAGGTTACACAGAGTCGGTTACAAGGAAGGAGATCTACATATCCGTATTGCGAAGCTTGCCTTCCATGCCAAGGAGAGTCCCATCCAGACACGGGACGAAGTCTTCAATCTGGTATCTTCATAGTCCAACAGTTCGGCCAAAGGATATAGTCCAGCTGTCCGGATACCCCCTAATCCAGGACTCCCTCAGGGTCCTTCAAGCTCCCGGTGTATTCACACATCAAACCGAGGCGCCGGCTTAAGGGCAGAATGCTCCAGCTTATCTAACAACGAGTAAAGTCGACACCTGCTAAACCGTTCACCATAAAGGCTCTAAGCTTTGACAACTGTGGGGCATAGTTGGCCCTTTCCTTTGCAGTTAACCTCTGAGGAAAGGGATGTGTATTGCTAAGACGGTGAGGGCGGTAACCCGCCAAAGGGTTTTCATCAGTTGGAGATGTGTCTTTGCAGTAAAACCAAGTCTGGTTCCACTCTTTGGGGTGACTGTGAAGCTTGGCGTGAGGGAAGCTGCCTTCCTTCCTTTTTTGAACTGCCATTCGGCCAAGTTCAGTATTGGGTCCATCTATGAACTCTGTGCGACGGTTTAAGTGGAAGAAATCCTTAAACAATTCAACTATGGGCTCCTCTTGAAGATACGCCTCACAAAAGACCTGGAAATGGCAGATGTTGGACACAGAGTTTGGACCGATGTCCTGAGGGTGAAGCTGAAAACTGGCAAGCACATCTCGGAAGAATTTTGAACCGGGAGGGCTAAAGCCTCAACCTAGATGATCAACAAAAACGACCACTTCTCCGTCCTTGGGTTCATGAGGATTTTCCGTACCAGGGGCTCTCCAGTGGATGACCTCTTTTTTGGCTAAAGCGCCAGTTGCGACACATATGTTTAGCTGATCTTCAGTGACCCGAGAAGGAACCCAGTTGCATTCATAGATTTGCTTGGCCATTTCAATGGGAACCTGAAACATGATTATTGCAGGTTTAAGATTCACAATGGACAACTATAAAGCGGTGCAAGGATATATGCATGTTGTTAAACCGGAGTTTGTTATTGGTAAACCGGAATCTGACAATGGAGAAAGTGCAAAGACAAATGCATTGGCGGTTCAACAGGGGACTAATGGCACCTACGGGGTCATCATTTTTTATATAAGATTAAACCACCTAATCTGGTATTGAAGATACATATCTAAGATGCGTAAGTGAAGGAAAAACAAGTTTCACAGCTTGGCATGGTAATTTCAGATCTACCATGCGTTGGAAAATCAAAATATATTCTGACCTAATTTCAAGTACTCGAATAGTTCACCAAGTTCAGATGAGTTTTATATAAAGCATACGCCCTAATAAGGAAAAAGGAGTTTAAACTACAAGGGCACTGGAAAATATCAAGATCTAACTAGCCATTGGTACTACTGAAGAGGAACAAGGAAGAACGGCTCCAAGAACTTCGAAGAAATCCGATGAATACAAACCCTAATGATAAGATCTAGGGTGGAAGGAGACAAGGCTTACCAATGACAGTGGAACAACAAAGAGACGCCGCGGTTTTCTGGTACGAACAGGTCAATGCAGCGGCTGTTGTTGAGGCAGATGCGAAGATCGACGGCGGTAGCAGAGCTCGAAGGTTCGGCCGGCGCGAGGAAGAATACGATGCGAAGAGGCAAGGGGGGCGGAATGGAAAGGACCCCCTGGTCCTATTTATAAAGGCAAGGGGATAAGTGACATGCGCAAAAATTAAGGAGTCCAAAAATTGGATATGTGGCGGAGCTGTCGCCTCAATTGTCGAAGGTTCATTAATGAAAGTGAGTTGTATGCAATTTTTTAATAACGGATGACGTCATGGCGGTTTATCATGATCCTGGAAGATGACATCATGGCGGTTTACAAGACTATGCAAAGGTGCTGAAGAAGAAATCTTCTCAAGTATTGGAGATTGACATGAACCAGTTCAAAATCAATCTGGGGCCTAATGTTGGGGATATTACTACTGGATGTACACTGGCCAGGCGAGGCTGGTTTATCCCTATAATGAGTTATATCTGAAGCCCATGAAGACAAAGATGCTGATGCTTTATGAAGGCCCAGGTCCCAAAGGCGGATTAAGGCCTGTAGTCATAAACCGGCCTTGATATGTAAGCTTGTATTATAAGGCAGAAATAAGTAGAGACCGGGCCGGACACGTTTATGAGCCGGCCTCGGAACCCTGTAAACCGGAGCGTCAACCCATGTATTTAAGGGGACGACCCGGCGGCGGTTTAAGGAGGACGGACAACAACTCGAGACTCAGACAAAGCGTATTCGCTCCCTGGTCATCGAAACCCTAGCAATTCCACAACAACTGGATTAGGCCTTTACCTTCACCGCAAGAGGCCGAACCAGTATAAACTCTCTACGTCCCTTGTCCGCTTTAACCCTTTTAAGCTAACCCGTTGCGATAGCTCCACGACTAAGTCCCTTCACGAGGACATCTGCCGTGACAAAACCACGACACCCTCCCTCGCTCGAAACCCTAGCAAAGTCCCCGCTGCCGCTGCCACCGCCGCAAGGCCTCCATTGTCAACATCTACCGGTTTGCCCGTGCAGCTTACCCACCGATCTCCATACCCAGGCCGCCATGAGTTTCTTAGATGACGTCTGTGAAACGCACCCTTCCCCACAGATCCCCATCCCCTACTCCAGAGCGTCGCAGCCTAAGCTCGGCTACGCTTCCCGTGGAGCTCGAGGAGTGACTAGCCCAAAAGAGGTGTATAGTGGTCTCTTCGCCCCACGTCGCCGAGGAAGCGGACGACCATTATCGGCGGCAGGCACTCAAGCAGCGGGCTAGAGTATGCGGGCATGTCTCGTCCGCCGGCTACGACATCGAGGTCATCAACAGCGACGCCGTGAGGTGGGCTGTGTCACAGGTTAAGTGGCCCACCCCACCCCCTCGGGTTCAACCGCCGTCGATCTCATCCATGGCCCTGCTGCTGATCTCGTCTGGCTCACTATCAACAATTTTCCATTCTACATCGTCATCGAGCCCCTTTTGTCATTTCTGAAGGACACGTTCTGCTACGCTGGCTTGGGATCCACAGCTTTGAAGTTAGACCTCATTGACGCGACCACAAGGAGGGCACCCTCTCTGGCTCTTCCAAGGGGAAAGAGCCCATCTGCTCTTCCAAGGTGAAAGCGCTCGTCTGCGACATCAGGGAGGGCACCCTACAACCGTGCTCTTCCAAGGGTAAGGAGCCCATCCACGACAACATGGAGCGCATCCAGGGTCCGTGCTCTCCCCACGGGAAACGAGCCCATCTGTGACAAGTGAGGAAACCCATGATTTGTTTATTTCAGTTGTTCACAATGTGATGCTCTATATGTGCAATTATTTACTATGCAGTACATTTCATCAATCCAGTTTTAAACATACCGATAGGAATGCATATATTTGCTTGTTGTTAAGCCTGTTATAGATAGCATATGCCTCTTTTAAAGTTTTTTGATTGTTCGGTTGTTTGTAGTTAGCATATGTTCAGTTTCAAATGCTATCTTTGGTTGTTCGTAGTATGCCTTGTTTATTCCAGTTATTCACAACATGATGTTCTATATGTGCAAGTATGAATTGTGCAGTTCAATTTCATCAGTACCAGTTTCAACAATACCACTATGAATGACTACATTTGGTTGCTGCATCTTGTAGTTAACATGCCTTTCCATTTTTATTTAACCATAACCAGTGTACTTAGACCGGCACAATACCTGTTTGAATGACCATGTTTGCTTGTTGTTAAATGTTAGGCCTGTTGCAGTTAGCACACCCTTCCACTTGCTTTGCTTTACTAGCGTGCTTAAACCTGCACACTGAAGCTATCTTTTGGAGATTATTTTGTCTGCCATGTGTAATTTTGGTTACTGTTTAGCCTGTTGTGCTTAAGATGCTTCTTGATGTACCTACATAGGACAATTTTGGGAACGACTGCTATTTTCCATCGAGGTTAGTTTCATCCCATGGCTTATATCTGCTCACTGTTCAGGATATTCGTAGCTGGTACCATACAGGCCGGCGGCTGATAAGGGACTAATCGGTGAATCGGACTTTTAACTGAATATATCTGCAACCCATTTTTCCTTAGGTTAACTAGGGCCATATGTAATATATCTGAGGCTACATAGCAACATGCAATGTACTTAATGTCTAAATATGCAATCCTAGGCTACATAGCAAGAAGGAAGAGTGTTGCATTAATGTTCTAATGATGTCTAGGTATACGTAGAAGAGCAGCAGCAGCAACAACAACAACACAACCCTGTTTGGATACTCAACTTAGCTAGAGGTTAGAGTTAGTTTCTATCTCATTACTAACCCTGAACTAACTCCATCCAAAGAGTTGTTTGGATGGCAGGGTTAGATTGACAATAAATGCACTAGGAGAACTAGCTCCAATTAGCACCTCTTGGGTTGGATACTAGTTTTTTTGGGTGGGTTATAGATGCAACTAGCTCAAACTAGCCCTCATGTTTAGATATACTTTAGGGATATTTGAGCCCAAACTAGCTCAAACTAACTATAACCCGTGGATACAACATCAGATAATTTTTAAGAACAAACTAAGCTCCTTCTGGCCCATAATATAAGATGTTAATTCATCCAATATGTGAGTATATTGGATGTTATAAGATACTCCCTCCGTTCCTAAATATTTGTCTTTTTAGAGATTTCAAATGGACTACCACATACGGATGTATATAGACATATTATAAAAGAGTGTTGTACTACATCATTATGCCATTGCTGTTTAGCTTCTAATATTAACTTGGTGCTTTTAGGTACATATGTCATTGGTAAAGATCCGCGTTTCGACCCTTTTTGCGTATGGGGCAATGAGATATCGATGAACCAGCATCCAGTGAGGAACCTGATAAAGATTGTTAGTAAAATGGGTCCAAAGATGGCAATTAAACTATTTGTTTACACTTTATCCAAGACAACAGCGAACTGCAGGATGGTAAGTAAGAACTCTGCAGCCTTCTTTTTATTGCCCATAATGAGTTGTGTTAGATGACAATGTCTGAAATCTTATTCCTTTGAAGTGGTTGCCAAAGCAGTTTACTCAAGATTACCTCTCAAACTACATGATTGGTGGGCATGCAAAGGTTAAAGTATTTCTACCAGAACACGATGATTATCTAGATGTTTTCATGAAGACCGTGAAGGATGGGCGGTCGGCCATCACAAGGGGTTGGACTAGAGTTTTGTGTGCCTTCTGCATGGAGGAGGGCACAATATGGGCATTCCGCTTCACCTTGTTCAACAACCAGAATATATTTCGCCTCTTCCTTTATCATCTTTAATAGTACAAGTATACAACTTTGGTTCATCATTCTTTATTTGGTCCTTATGTAATTCTTGAACATATGTACGTATGAATCAAATAATGCATTGGTTGTTTGAACCTGATGGATATGAATAAAGCTGTAGCATACATTCAAATTCAAATCCAAATCCGGTACAATTTGGAAAAGCAACAATTAAATTACGGTGAAATTACGCTCTCCAGGTTGTTACGGCACACACGGTTGGTAAAACACAAACGTTTGCGATATGCACCATAATTCGAGACGGTTCACAAAGAGGAAACGTGTGCAAGCATGCACACAGTTTCCCTTTGCAAAGCGTGTGCGATGTCAGACAATATCACAAACGGTGCGGGCAAACTAAACTTTTGTGTTAGTTGCCTTATCGTACATGATTCGCAACGATGAACTGTGTTTGATGAAGTATGCATCATAAATGTTGTACCATAGAATAGCGTGTGCGATAGTTGTCGTGTACGACGATGTTACGACGGTCCGATGTTTCGTAATCTTGTCTGACACTCGTACAACGATTAGCTAATCTTCTTAATGGTGAACCATTTTTGATAGGCCGTGCATCATACACGTTCTATAATAGTGGACCGTTTGTGATGGGCTGCGCATCGTAAACGTAGCACCACAGAATACTGATTGCGATGGAAATGCAAGCAGAAATGAGTAGGAGTACTGTAGGGGCCCTATCCCCGACGCTTTCTGGGTCATGTGGGAAGGACCCCACTATCGCCCACACTCACTTGGCGACGGTTCCAAATGCCATAGTGGAAAGGGGTTTTAAACCGTTTGTTTAGGACCGACACACACCAGTGTTAACTGCACTCTTAAGATTATCACAAAACTGCTGGCAAATAGATTGCAGAGATGCATCCTAGGAATGGTGCATAAAAACCAATATGGATTTCTCAATAAAAGATGTATTCAAGACTGTCTAGCCTGGGCTTATGAGTATATCCACCATGTCATCAGAGCAAAAAGGAGCTCATTCTACTAAAATTGGATTTTGAAAAGGCATTTGACATGATCAAACATGACACAATTATTGAAGTGATGCAAGCCAAAGGTTTTGGGGAAAAGGGATTCATTGGATTAAGATGATTTATGAAACTGGGTACTCCTCAGTCCTTCTTAATGGAGTTCCAGGAAAACAATTCCATTGTTAGAAAGGTGTCAGGCAAGGAGACCCACTCTCACCTCTGATCTTTGTCATTGCAGCTGATTTACTTCAGTCAGTGCTAAATGAAGCAATGCACAATTCTCTTGTGAGCTCTCCTTTGAGTCACAGTTCATGCCCAGATTACCCATAATACAATATGCGGATGATACCATTCTAGTGGCTCATGCTGACCTCAGACAGGTTCAACACATCAAGAATCTTTTGTTGCACTATGCTGAATACACATGACTAAAGGTCAATTACTCTAAATCTGCTTTGGTTTCTATCAATACTCCAGAGGGCAAAATGTAGGAGCTATCAAACCTCCTTGGCTGCAAAATTGGCACCCTACCTCATACATACCTGGGTCTTCCCCTTTGCACTACTAAACCTAGAGTGGAAGATTTTGTGCTCATGTTAAAGAGAATTCAACACAGGTTGTTGGGGTGCTCCACCCTATTGTCAACAGGAGACAAACTTACACTCATCAAGTCTGTTTTCACAAGCATGCCAACATTCTTCATGTGCACCTTAATGATTCCCAAGACAGTGGTCAAACAAATTAACACATACCTCATGAACTGCTTCTGGAGAAAATATGGTACGCAAGACATAGGTACTGCACTGATTTCATGGAGCAAAGTTTGCAAACCCAAAACACATGGAGGACTGGGGGTACTTGATCTCCACATACATAACCAAGCGCTTCTCATGAAGTATCTTCACAAATTCCTCAACATGACAGACATCCCATGGGTGAGCATTATTTGGGAAGCATACTATCAAGACAGTGTGCCAAGAGACAAGATGGTTGGTTCCTTCTGGTGGAAGACTATCTTAAAGCTACTTCAAACTTTTAAACAAATGTATGTTTGCAGAGCAGGAAAAGGAGACACTGTTAAATTCTGGACATATAGATGGAAAGATGTACCTATGAATGTAAAATACCCGGAGTTACACTCATTTGCAATCAACAATGAAATCACACTCCTCAAAGTTCAACAACATTCAGAATTCAGTCAGCACCACTATCTCTGGTAGCTTACAATCAATTCAATGCTCTCCAAGAGATTCTTACCAGCAGAACTGACACTACTGTAAGAGATGTTTAGTCCTTAGCTACAGCTTCTCAAAAAAATTCATCCATGAAACTTTATAAGACAATCATGGGTGGTAGCACAACACACAACATATTCAAGAAGGTATGGATATCTGCCTGCAGGCTCAGGCACAAAATCTTCTTCTGTCTACTCCTGCATGACAGAATTAGCACAAGGGATATGATAAAACACAGAAACATGCATCTGGAAGATTATAACTGTGTGCTATGTGCTGATGCTACAGAGGAAACCATCTCACACCTATTCTGGAACTGCCAATTCACTTGGTCATGCTGGAACTTGATCACCCCAACAAAAACATGGGCATTTCCACTTTGGATGAAGTTCACCTCTTCAAGGAAGGGTACCACCAAACAATGATATGGAGAATATTATCAAGGGTTGTTGGAGCACATGGATGATCAGAAATTACAAAATCTTTAGGAGACACCACCCCATCAAGAATTATGGAAATACTATGTGAAAGAAGGACTTCGGGCTACTAGGATTAGAGCAAAGCCAGATAAGGCAGAACAGATTAATTATTGGATAGAACAGAACCTATAATTTAATTCCATGTTTGATCAAACTGGGATTGGGTGATTTTTGTTGGACTTGCTTTGTAAATATTTCAACTTAATGAAAATACCGTAGAACTATTGTTCTACCATTTCGGCTAAAAAAACTTCGTGCTTTAGTTTACTTTTTGACATAAAATTGTTGTGTGTGTCAACTAACTTGCCTTTCGTGCCTCACTATAATTGTCATCGAAAATGTTTGATTTTTCATCTGCTCATACCCGACGCCGGGTATTTATCATTTCTGTAATCTAATTGTTGAGTGCAACTGATAATACACCATCGGCATGTTTGGTTATAATAACTTAATAAGGGAACCTCCAATGGATTGTTTGTCCACGGACCCGCGTGAGGGAAGGTTTTCGGCGTCCATGTACCATTGACAACGCGGTCCCATCCAAAACCACCTCATGCTCTCTCCCGTGCGACCACACCTCCACTCCCCGTTGTAACATCCTTGTAATTAAGCTATAGTGATCTCTCCTAATTATTGCCATGTCATCATGTTTTGCAAAGCTTAAGTGCCACATGTCCCAAAATTCAATTCAAATTGCAAGTCAAAATATTATTTCTTCAAACAGTGAAAAATGTTTACAATACCCTATATGAATCCCAAAAGAATTTTTCATGAAGAAATCAAACATGTTTGAACTCCCAAATTGCCATAGAATTATTTAGAGTGGACCAACAACACTTAATATGCCCATTTAAATACTATATTTAAACATTTCAAAATGGTTTGAAACTTTGTGTGCATTCTCAAAATATTGTCAAGTAATTATGTGATAAGGTTGATATTTAACTGAACTCATTTAGTGGCTAAGATAAATAGAATATAGAAATAAATAAATAATATAAAAAGAAAAATAAAAAGGAAAGAGGACTTATTGTGCA
Source organism: Aegilops umbellulata (assembly GCA_032464435.1). NCBI lineage: Eukaryota > Viridiplantae > Streptophyta > Magnoliopsida > Poales > Poaceae > Aegilops > Aegilops umbellulata. Next base: position 298,983,287 of record CP136060.1, read on the forward strand.
ACTAGGCCGCAAGTGCACGGTGCAGTCCAACACACCTCCATCATCATCTTTGACCTCATGTTCATCTAAGGCGCACTAGACGCATGCATCGCGTCCATGGCTCGGATGGCCGGCCATCCGGCGCCGCCTTGGCGTGGATAAGGCTGCCCTAGGTCACCTCTCTCTCCCCTGGAACCTTAGCCCTCTCAGGCCTCCCGCCCCTGTCTTAATTGATCCATCCATGCCCGAGCTGTCATCTCCATGCCTCACCTCTCCCGCCTGCTGAGATCATGTCTGGGGGTTATTCCATCATACGCTGGATCCTCGACACTGACGAGTTCGAGCTCTCCACCCCTGCATCATTGGGATCTACTCCATCTTCCTCCATTAGTCTCCGGAGAGCTCCACCATCGTTTTCGTTGATGTTCTATGCTACTAACCTCTCACCGAGCCACCTTGTGCTCCACGGTGAGCTCCTCGATGACAACTGCCTCCCCCTTGATCTGTTGCTTCTAGCTGCAACTGCCATAGCCACCGGAGCTCGCTGCCGCCGATCTGTCTGTAGTTGTTGTTGTGGTGCCTCATTTGCCCCGGCGAGCGTTTCGTCGTGCTCCTAGCATTGTGTAGGTGTTGCCCATGCCATTAGTTCGGTCGGTCTCTTAGCGTGTTCTCAAATCTGTCGAGCTCCAACTTTGGTCACTGCTCGGCCTTGCTGTTGCCATTATTTTTGGCCACCTCTGGTGCTGTCGTTGCTACTTGTGAGCTGCGTTGGGATTTTGCGCGAAGAGGAGAGGAGATGCAGCACCATAGAGATAAGTATTTCCCCCAGTGAGAACCAAGGTATCAATCCAGTAGGAGCATCACACAAAGCCTCATGAACAGCACTTGCGCACACAAAAGCAAATACTTGCACCCAACGCAGGCAAGAGGGTTGTCAATCCCCTTGAACTAGTTACTTGCAAGGACTAAATCTTGTAGTGGTAGATAGATAAATTGCAAAACAAAATGAAAATAATAAAATTGCAGCAAGGATATTTTGGTTTTTTTATATATGATAAAAGTAGACCCGGGGGCCATAGTTTTGACTAGAGGCTTCTCTCTCGAACACATAGCATACGGTGGGTGAACAAACTACTGTTGTTAAAGTGATAGAAAAGTGCATAGTTATGACGATATTCAAGGCAATGATCATGTATATAGGCATCACGTATGAGAAAAGTAGACCACTCGTGCCTGCGTCTACTACTATTCCTCCACCCATCGACCGCTATCCAGCATGCATCTAGGGTAATTAAGTTAATAAAAACAGAGTAACACCTTAAGCAAGATGACATCATGTAGACAAAATAAACTCAACTAATATTAATAAACCCCATCGGTTTACCCTTAATGGCAACAATACAAACACATGTATTGTCCCTTTCTGTCACTAGGATAGAGCACCGCAAGATTAGACCCATCACAAAGCACCTCTTCCACTGAAAATAAATCAGTCTAGTTGGCCAAACATAACAGATAGATTGGAGAGAAATACAAAGCTATAACAATCATGCATAAGAAAGTTCAGAAAAGACTCAATTACTACTCATATTCAGATCATATGCCCACAATTCATCGGATCCCAACAAACACACTGCAAAAGAAGATTACATCGGATAGAACTCCAAGAACATCGAGGGGAACATGGTAGTGAAGATAAAAGAGGGAGAAGAAGCCATCTAGCTACTAGAAATGGACCCATAGGTCTATGGTGAACTACTCACACATCCTCGTAAGGCGACAAGGATGGTGTAGAAGCCCTCCATGGTCGATTTCCCCTCCGATAGAGTACCGGAAAAGCCCTCCAGATGGGATCACGAAAGAACAGAAATTTGTGGCTGATGACCCACAAGTATATGAAATCAATCATAGTCCTTTCGATAAGTAAGAGTGTCGAACCCAACAAGGAGTAGAAGGAAATGACAAGTGGTTTTCAGCAAGGTATTCTCTGCAAGCACTGAAATTATAAGTAACGAGTAGTTTGATAGCAAGATAATTTGTAACGAGCAAGTAACGGCGACGGTACCAAAAGTGCAGCAAGGTAGCCCAATCCTTTTGAGGCAAAGGACAGGCCAAAATGGTCTCTTATGATAAGCAAAGCGTTCTTGAGCGTACACGGGAGTTTCATCTAGTCACTTTCATCATGTTGGTTTGATTTGTGTTTGCTACTTTGATAATTTGATATGTGGGTGGACCGGTGCTTAGGTGATGTTATTACTTGAACAAACCTCCTACTTATGATTAACCCCCTCGCAAGCATCCGCAACTATGAGAAAAGTATTAAGAATAAATCTAACCATAGCATTAAACCTTTGGATCCAAATCAATCCCTTACAGAATAGCGCATAAACTAGGGTTTAACCTTCTGTCACTCTCGCAACCCATCATCTAATAACTACTCCACAATGCATTCCCTTAGGCCCAAATATGGTGAAGTGTCATGTAGTCGACGTTCGCATGACACCACTAAGGGAATCACAACATACATACCATCAAAATATCGAAAACATATCAAGTTCACATGATTACTTGCAACAAGATTTCTCTCGTGACCTCAAGAACAAAAGTAACTGCTCACAAATGATAACCATGCTCAATATCAGAGGGCTATTAAATAGCATAATACATCTGAACATATAATCTTCCACCGAATAAACCATATAGTAATCAACTACAGGATGTAATCAACATTACTAGTCACCCACAAGCACCAATCTATAGTTTCGATACTAAGTTTGAACACAAGAGATGAACTAGGGTTTGAGAGGAGATGGTGCTGTTGAAGATGTTGATAGATATTGCCCTCCCCAAGATGGGAGAGTTGTTGGTGATGATGATGACGATGATTTCCCCCTCCGGGAGGGAAGTTCCCCCGGCGAAATCGCTCCACCGAAGGGCAAAAGTGCTCCAGCCCAAGTTCCGCCTCGAGACAGCGGAGTTTCATCCCGAAAGTCCTCTCCTAATTTTTTCTAGGTCAAAATGACTTATATAGTAGAAGAGGGGCACCAAGGTGGGCCAAGGAGGGCACAACCTACCAGGGCGCGTCTGGGCTCCCTCTCGCACCTAGGTGGGTTGTGCCCACCTGATGGGCCCCATCTGGTACTTATTTACTCCAACCTTTCATATATATTCCATAAAAAATCTCCATGAAGTTTCAGCTCATTTGGAGTTGTGCAGAATAGGTAGGCTGACGTAGCTTTTTCAGGTCCAAAATTCCAGCTGCCGGTATTCTCCCTCTTTGTGTGAACCTTGCATATTATGAGAGAAAAGGCATTAGAATTACTCCAAAAGGCATTATTCTGCATAAAAACAATATAAATAACAGTAGGAAAACATGATGCAAAATGGACGTATCAACTCCCCCAAGCTTAGACCTCGCTTGTCCTCAAGCGAAAACCGAAATTGAAAACATGTCCACATGCTTAGAGAGAGGGGTGTCGATAAAAACAAAATACGGACATAGAAGCATCATGTGTATTATTATAACAACAACAAACTTTAGCATAATACGTTGAGCCAGCACTCTTCAACCCGAAATGCATTCGTAAAAAGCAATACGTACCACATGGGGTGATGAATGTTGTCTTCTCTTCATCTTCTATTGTCATGAAGATCTGATGGTATCCTGAGTAGGCGTCAAGGAATGACAACAGATCACACCCGGCCGTGGAGTCAACAATCTGGTCGATGCACGGCAACGGGAAAGGGTCCTTGGGACAAGCCTTATTGATATATGTGTAATCAATACATAGCCTCCACTTCCCGTTCACCTTGCGTACCACCACCAAGTTGGCCAACCACGTCGGATGGAGCACTCCTCTCACCAAGCCTGCCGCTTCCAACTTACTAATCTCTTCTGCGATAAACTCTTGCCTTTCCAAAGCCTGCTTCCTGACCTTCTGTTTGACGGGCCGCGCATGAGGACAGACAGCAAGGTGGTGCTCAATCACCTCCCTGGGAACACCGGGGATGTCGGATGCTTGCCATGCAAACACGTCGACATTCACCCGTAGGAAGGTGACGAGCGCGCCTTCCTATTTGCTGTCGAGGGTGGAGCTTATGGTGAAAGCCCCTCCTATGCCATCCTCCTTGACGGACACCTTGTTGGTCTGTCGCGGTGCAACTCTGGATTTCTTGCTCTTGCCGGTGGAGCTCTCTGGCACGTCCTCGACGGTAGCGCAACACTCCGAAGAGGTGCGCTTGCTGGAGTGGGTGCAAGAGGTCTTACCGGTCTTCTTCTTCCCTCCCGGTGCTCCAGTGACAGGAGCAAGTGCCTTGGCGTCAGCTGCTGCAACTGCTTCCCGGTAGAGTAGGTTGGCGCAGATTAGCGCATCCTTCTTGTCGCAGGGGACGGTGATGATGGTCATCGGCCCAGGCATCTTCAGCATGTTGTAGGCGTAATGCGACGCCGCCATGAACTTGGCTAGTGCCGGGCGGCCGAGGATCCCGTTGTAGGGCAAGGGGATCTCGGCTACATCGAAGACAATCCTCTCCGTCCTGTAGTTTAGCTCGCCTCCAAACGTCACAGGCAACATGACCTTCCCCTTCGGGTGGCTCCTTCCCGGGTTGACCCCTTGAAACGTTCCCATCTCCTCGAGGTCTCCGTCTGGAATTTGCAGCCTCTTGATCAGAACGGGCGAGATTAAGTTCAGATAGGCCCCATCGTCAACCAGCATCTTGTTCACCTTGAGGTTGCGTATCGTTGGTGAGACCAACAACGGCAAACACCTGACCGCAGTGGTGCGATCAGGGTGGTCCTCGGCGTCAAAGATGATGGGCATGCTGGACCACTTCAGCAGCTTCTGAGCGTCGAACGATGGCTCAGCTGCTGTGATCTCATGCGCCCACTGCTTGAGCTGGCGGTGAGAAGTGTGCAGCGAGGCGCCACCATCGACGCACATGGCCTCTGTAGCCTTCTGAAACTCTTGCTCGCCAGACTCGTCATCCTCGTCATGATCATCGTCCTCCTACTTCTTTTCACGGCCCCGAGCAGGCCTCTCTTGCTGGTTATCCTTGCCACGGCGGCATCCTTGGCTGCCACGCTTCTTGCCGGATCCTTCGGCACCATCCTGACCCTTCTCCTTGTCCTGCCTCTCATACTCGGTCTTTTGCTTTTCGGTAAGCAGCTTGACCTGTCGGCAGTTCTGGAGGTTGTGGCCCTTGGTGTGGTGGATCTTGCAATACTGCTTGTCGGGGCCTCCTAGCTTGTCGGCAGCTGCCAAGGCCCGGCAGGCGGCGCACCCGGAAATCTCCTTGCCGGGGCCGTCTGCCTTGGCCTTCTTGGCAGCGCCGGTGTCGTCGGATCCCTCGACGACAAGCACGGCCTTTCCCTTGTGTTTCCTGTTGCGACGACGGCCCTTCTTCGTCGGGGCGGTGATGTCTTCATCAGTAGAGTCAGTTTCCACACCGGCGTGCTCGCCGGGGTACTTCCTTCCCTCTTCAACCCGGGCGCACCTATTGGCCATAACATAAAGTTCGGCCACATCCTTAACCTTGTTCATCGCCAGCTCTTCACGCATCTTGCGATTGCGCAGGTTCTGATGGAGCGCGCTAATCATGGCGGTGGGATGAACATCGGGGATGTTGTACTGCAGCCGGCTGAACCTCTGTATGTACTTGCGCAGGGTTTCCCCTTCCTTCTGGGGAATGATATGCAAATCACTGGCCTGGCCATGAGCTTGGTGGCCTCCGGTGAAGGCACCAACGAACTCATGGCACAAATCTGACCAAGAAGAAATGGAATCCGCCGGCAAGTGCATCAACCAAGACATGACGTTGGGCTTCAGTGCCAATGGGAAGTAATTGGCAAGCACCTTGTCGTCGCGAGCTCCAGCAGCTTGCATCGCGATGGTGTAGATGCCGAGGAACTCTGACGGATGGGTCTTGCCGTTGTACTTCTCGCCGACGCCGGGCTTGAACGTGCGGTGGGACGGCCACTGGAACTGCCGCAACACACGGGTAAAGGCTGGGCAACCCACCTCGTAAGATAGGCCGCCGGAGCCCCCCGGTGCTAAGTGGTCCATAGCGGGTCCTGCCCGCTTATCCGACTGGTGGCGTGTATCGCGCTGGCGCTCGATGGTGGTTCGAACGTCTTCATGGGCTCGTTCTCGAAGAACTTGGCGCTGGTCGCGGTGGGTCCGTGGGTCGGACGACGCTATGGAAATGTTATGACAAGCGTCGTCACGACGGACCGGCACCGACGGCAACTGGCGCTGGGGAGGAGAGTGCACTGTGGCTGCAGCTCCCCCGGTTCTTCCACCGCTGGCATGTGGTGGCTCATCGGAGCGCCGGCCCGAGGCCCCCGCTGGTCGTAGATCATCTTTGTTGGCGACGACGACGAGGCTCCGCATGGTGGCTCTCCATTCGTCGAGCTTCTCCACGACAGGAGGGAAGTCGAGGAGTAGTTGCACGCGTGCAAAAGCTTCTGCTGGCATGGGTGGTGGCGAAAGCTGCATGGACCGTGGCGCGCTTCGACTTCTAACCACGTTAGAAGGAGCTCTATCACGGCCCAGCGGCTGCGTGCCATTTTCGCCAGCACTTCGGTGGGCATGCTGGCCTCCTTCGTCCCGCAGATGATGCACATGGCTCTTCCCACGGCGGTGTCCAGGGTCACCGGTGTGGTGACGCTGCTCGTCGCGCACACCCTGGGAAGAGCGCGCTGTGGGCGCCAGGGTGGGCATCTTGGAGGTCGCCGCGCCGCCCGTGGGTGGTATGGCGACGCCCCCAGAGGGCCCCGCGCTGCCTGGGGGGGGGGGCAGCTCCATCTCTGGATTTTGCGGCGTGAGGCCTGTCGTCTTCCGCACTGTCAGATCACGGGTTCCGGCAGACCCTTATGGTTCGAACTCTGGGGTGCGCGCGGAGATCGAGCCCTCTACCTCTCCGTCTCGTAAGGATCTAAACTACTGCAGGAACAACACACGAGACACAGGGTTTATACTAGTCCGGGCCACCATTGTGGTGTAATACCCTACTCTAGTGTGGTGGGTGGATTGCCTCTTGGGCTGATGAGGAAGAACAGTACAGGTGAACGGCCTCGCGAGGGCCTGTTCTTGGTTAGGGGATGAACTGCTAGGGAGAGTTCAATCGCCCTTGTCTCTTTCTCTCTAGATGCTTGATTCCCGATCCCGATCCCCCATCCCCTGGGGGTGGCTGGCCCTATTTATAGGCAAAGGCCCTGGGCCTCTTCCCAAATATTGAGCGGGAAGGGCGCCAACAATTGGCCAATTTGAAGGGGAACATCTGGTACACTTATCCTGACTAAAGTTGGTCTTCGCCTGCCAAAGGCTCTGGTGATGACGCCGGCTTGGGCTCCACAGTGACTTCCTCCTTGTCGCGGAGTTGGTCTTGGTCTCGTTGCACCGAAATTGGTGCCTTTGCTTGATCCTCTCGCCTGCGCTTGCCCCCTTTGCACCAAAGAGGAAAGGGAGGACACTGCGCGGGCCGGTGCCCGCCTGGCACCTTTGGTCGTCAGGGCTTGCGTCATGGGCACCTCGTGAGGTACCCCACCTTGATCTCTCCGCCTCCTCGCGAGCCAGCTTAAGGTGGCCGTGCTGGAGGAAGCACCGTGTCGTCCGCCTCACGAGGCTTGGCCCCTCGCGAGGCTCTTGAGCCTTGTGTTGATGAAGATGGGCCACGTTGGGCCCCCACTCGAGCCACGCCGCAGGCCGCAGGCAGGCAAGTATGGGGACCCCCGTTCCCAGAACGCCGACAGTAGCCCCCGGGACCAAGGCGCGCACGGACTTGGCCGTGCCGGGAGGCGAAAGGGCAAGGGCGAAGCGCCGCGGGCCCTAACAGCCTGCGGCCTCGTGCGCCGCGTGGTGGTTGATTGGATGTGGGCATCTCCACTTCCCCATGACGCCTCGACGATCGTGCGGATTGGACAAGTCCCTGCATGCAAACCATGTCATGATTACCTGTGATCTGGCCTCCGCCGGCTATAAGTACGGCACCGCACGTGCCCTTCTAGTCCATCTCTTCTTGCTTTCTCCCCCGCCTCAGTTCTTGCTCCGTCTTGGTGTGATGGCTCCGATTCGCCGGTTCTCTGCGGGGGAGAAGGGAAAGGCTCCTCAAGAGGTACCCGACCCGCTCCCGCCGAAGAAACGGCCTGCCTTGCGCGGCCGAGACGAGGAGAACCGCCTAGTGGTGCTGAGGCCTTGGTACGAGCGGCCTCCGCCGGGGTTCCTGCTTCCCTTGTATGCCCACGCCGAGGGCTCTGGAAGACGAGATGCCGATCCCCTCGGCCAGCGCCGTCGGCGGCGCCGGAGGGTCACGAAGGTGTTGGTTGTTCCTCCTGGAGTCCATGCCGAGGGTTCCTCCCGCGAGCTCGTGCTCCACGCCGCCATGCCTCCGCGGACTTGGATCCGCCTTCCTCCCTTCTTCGCCTCTGCCTTCCAGCAGGGGAGACTCATGGAGCTATGGTTGCAGCACGCCGACTGCAACACTCCTGCGACCGGGGCAGAGGTTGCGATCACCGCCCCGGGCGAGGTCTTCATGACTTGTGGCTGGGGTGAAATCGCTCGGTGCTTCAGAACGAAGGGCGCCCTCACGATCCACCTGGAGTACGACGGTGCTTCGGTGATGTTCTTCAAGGTCTTCGACGCGAACGGTCGCCGGCTGGAGTGCTGCCCCGGGGGAGGCGGCCAGGACCTTGCCACGGCGACGGCTGGGCCCGTCAATCGCCCCCTGGACAGCTCCGCAAGCGACTGGAGCGCCGGAGGATCCAGCGATCCCAGTGAGGTCTTCGCGACACCGGAGACGAGCGATGAAAGCTACAAGCCCGCGAGCCGACGTCGCTCCCAGAGCAGGGCAGGCTCGCTTGGTCGCCGTCGAACCTGATCTGGATGGGGTTGGCGCTGGTGCCTGCCGGCCCACTGTTGATGATGGCATCTTTTGCAGGGGCGCGTGTAATTAGCACCTTTTAGGATTCGTTCCCTGCGAGGAGTCACATTGTGCTCCATAGGGGCTTGTAAGGTGGTTGTGATCCTTGTTGTTAATATGTAACCCTTGCTATGGATTTGTGCGAATCGCGAATCCCGTCATAGTTTGGTTCCCCCTTTCGCACCTCGCGAGGGCTTGGTGCTCTGCGTCGACAGGTCCCAGTCCCAAGGCAGCGTCAGCCGTCGCTGGTATGCCAGGTCGCGATGCCGTGGTCAAGGCCAGGAGGTGAGCGATCCGGGGTCCGGTAAGAGCCCCTGAGTCACGATGCTCAGGAGGTCCCCTTTGGCGCCCAAGCAGCCGTTGCTAGGTGAGAAAGGGAAGCAACGTCGCTAGTACGGAGTCGCTCTAGGTGCGGGGGTAGTGCCACGGTAGCCAACGCTTTGGATGGTGACTTATCTTGAGGATCGGAGATTGCCCTCAGCGTGCCGCCGGGTTCGGGGGGTAGCTTGAGTGGAGTCACTGGCCGAGGTCCTCGCGTGCCCCTTCTCCCTCGCCTCTGCTCCCCTTTTCTTCTCTACGTCCTCGGGTCCCGGCCCTCGAGCTGGTCTCAGCCGTCGCTGGTATGCCAGGTCGCGTTGACGTGGACAAGGCCAGAGGGTGAGGGCTGGAGGGCCAGTAGGAGCCCTGAGTCGCGATGCTCAGGCACCCCCCCTTTAACGTGCAAGCGGCTCGCGCGGGCAAGGGCGAAGGGAACGCCATGAGGGCCTTGGCTAGCGCGGTTCCCCCTATGGGTCCTGCAGATTCATCACAAAAAAAGAAGACGGGGTTGCCATAGCAGCGATTAGTTGACTGTTAGTTGCTCAGGAGCTCACCAGTTGGAGAGGGCGAGGTGTGTCGGGGCACCCGTGAGCCAGCGCGGGACTCACGAGGCCCTACCTCTAGGCGGGTTGCGCCTGGCGCTGGGCCGTGCCTTGAGATGTGTCCCTGCAAAATCTGGTTAGATGCCGGCACTCTACGTCCTCGGGTCCCGGCCCTCGAGCTTGTCTCAGCCGTCGCTGGTATGCCAGGTCGCGATGCCGTGGACAAGGCCAGAGGGTGAGGGCTGGAGAGCCAGTAAGAGCCCTGAGTCGCGATGCTCAGGCACCCCCCCTTTAACGCGCAAGTGGTCGACATGAAGAAGAAGAGGTGCCGCGGACGGCATCGAGTAATGATGCATAATTGGAAATAAGCGCGGAAGGGATACATGCCGCTGGGCCTAGCCCGAGCGGCCTGGGGATGATGCAGCCCGAGGGGCGCCCCCAGCAAAGCAAGCTGGCGACTGAGAAGATAAAAGGGGATACATGCCGCAGGGACAGACCCACGCGGCCTGGGAATGATGCAACCCTGGGAGGGCCCTCCCAGCTGAGAATGAAACTTGAAAGATGTCACCTGAAGACGTCATCGGTGCAGTGGCGTTGGTGCAGCAGACTCGGTGGGCCGCGGAAGCTGATCCTCACGAGCCCCCAGGCCCGGGGGCCTCGGGAGGCTCCGGAGGCACTGGTGGCTCCTCGTGAGCGGCCTCCATCTCCGCCAGGGCTGCGGAACGCCTGCCTTCTTGCGCCTCCAAGATGCTCCTCATGATGCGCTGGTACGCCGCAGCCACGCTCGGCAGGCCATAAGGCATGCGAACATAGCTGTGGGGTGGTCCTCCCCAGCGCCCCACTTGTGAGGGCCAGAGGCGCTCCGTCGTGGCGATCTGATTGAGCCCTGGTACGTCGACGTAGACGCGCAGCCCACCATCCTCGCCTGGATCACTACTAGAAAAAGGGCTATAGATGAAATTGACACTAATGGCGCACCAGACATGTGGTGCGCCATTACTATATACTAATGGCGCACCATGTGTTGGTACGCCATTAGTGTCCAAATACTAATGGCGCACCACATCCACGGTGCGCCATTAGTAAAAAAAGTTTTTTTTATTTTTTTTTCAAAACTACTAATGGCGCACCGTGGGAGTGGTGCGCCATTACTAGTTGAACTAGTAATGGCGCACCACATCCACGGTGCGCCATTAGTAAAAAAATTTTGTTTGAAATTTTTGAATTTTTTTCAAAACTACTAATGGCGCACCGTGGGAGTGGTGCGCCATTACTAGTTCAACTAGTAATGGCGCACCATGCCACGGTGCGCCATTAGTAACTTGGCCACCACTTCCACCGAATGCACCCCCCCCCCCCGTGGATCGCCTTTTCAGTTTTAAAAAAAATAAAATAAAATGATGAAAATGTCAAAAAAATAAAAGAAAATAAGTTTCCCGTGTGATATGTGGTCTAGTTGTTGGGAAAATTTGCAAATATGAATTTCGACTTCATTTGCAAAATCTCTCGAGAATTTGTAAAAATGGGCATAACTTTTGCATACTAACTCGGATGAAAAAGTTTTTTATATGAAAAATCATCTACTCGAAAAGTTACATACAAATTTAACTGGGGGAACCCCGTTAAAAATTTGCAAGATCCTCAAAAACCTAAAAGAAAAAAGATACGGGGCTTTTAAGATCTGGAGAGGCAAAAAAATTCAAAAAAAAAATCAAGCTTACTAATGGCGCACCTGCCCATGGTGCGCCATTAGTATCTTCCCGCCTTCAAAATTCAAAATAAGTCAAAAAAATAAAAGAAAAGTTACTAATGGCGCACCTGCCCATGGTGCGCCATTAGTATCTTCCCGCCTTCAAAATTCAAAATAAGTCAAAAAAAATAAAAAAAGTTACTAATGGCGCACCTGCCCACGGTGTGCCATTAGTATCTTCCCGCCTTCAAAATTCAAAATAAGTCAAAAAAATAAAAAAAGTTACTAATGGTGCACCTGCCCACGGTGCACCATTAGTATCTTCCCGCCTTCAAAATTCAAAATAAATCAAAAAAATAAAAAAAGTTAGTAATGGCGCACCTGCCAACGGTGCGCCATTAGTATGTCGTATATATGGCTGGGCGCACCTCCTCCACTCCACCTCTCCTCCACTCCATCTCCTCCCCTCCACTCCTTCTCCTCCTCTCCTCCACTCCATCTTACCTTCTCTCCTCCACCATACTACCGTCCTCCTCTCCAGCGACCTCCTCCTCCTCCTCTACGGCGACCCCCTTCTCCTCTCCGGCGACCTCCTCCTCCTCTCCGGCGACCTCCTCCCCCTCTCCGGCGACCTCCTCCTCTCTGGGAACCTCCTCCTCCCTCCTCTCCTCCCCTCCCATCCCCTCACGGTTTGTCCTCCCTCCTCTCCGGTGAGCTCCTCCTCCCTCCTCTCCTCCCATTCCCTCATGGTTTCTCCTTCCTCCTCTCCGATGCTTCGGTGAACTCCTCTCCGGCGACCTCCTCCTCCTCTCCGGCGATGTAGGCGAGCGCCTCTCCGGTGACCTCCTCCTCCTCCTCTCCGGTGAACTCCTCTCCGGTAAAAGAACACGGCAAAAGAACGTACAAGATCCAAAAACAAGAACAAAATTTGAAATAATATTGTGCCAAAAAACGAGCAAAAAAAACTAGCAAAAAATGGGGGAAAAATCACGATCCAGATCCAAATTCAAAATTCAAAAATAGCAATGACGCACGGTGGGGGTTAGACGGTGCGCCACTACTATTTTCCCGCCTTTAAAATTCAAAAATACTAATGGCGCAATGTGGCCTATACTAATGGCGCACCGGTGGCCTATACAAATGGCGCATCTCGTTGTCGTGCGCCATTAGTATGCCAAAGCACCTGGGAATACATGGCCCTGGGAGGCATACTAATGGCGCACCGTGGCCTATACTAATGGCGCACCAGTGGTGTGCCATTAGTATACCAGATACTAATTGCGCACCAGTGGTGCGCCATTAGTAAAAATTACTAATGGCGTGCTAGTAATGGCGCACCGGTGATGCGCCATTAATGGCCAAATTAGGTGCGCCATTAGTAGCGGTTTTTCTAGTAGTGGATGGGGAGCCACAGCTGGTGGGCGACGGCAACCTCTCATGATCCTCGACTCCTGTAGTTCTTGAATGGCCTTGCTAACAAACTCCTACTGGTCTGACCTTCCTCCCGTGGCTTCCTTCCGAGGGAAGCGTGCTTCGAAACACGCCTCCACATGGTGCCCCAGTGCCTCCCCCGTGACCTTGGCGAGGTCGGTGGCCCTCCAGGTGAGAGCCCCCGAGCCCTGCCTGAGGAGGGCGCCAGGCGCGCTTCCCAATGCGATTGAAGGAGGGTCCCCCTGGGCAGACGCGGGCCTTGAAGGGCCTGCCTCCTGAGGGTCTGAGCCTGACGTTGCCTTCTTCTTCTTGGGGGTGGTCTCAGGAAGCCTCCTGCTTCCGCGATCTGGGTCTTCTAGTGACGCGGCCTGGAAGGCTCGCTCCAGGGCACACACTGCATCCTTCTCTTGACATGGCACCGTGATGACGCTGCCGCTTCCTGGCATCTTGAGGACGTTGTAACCATGGTGAGTCACGGCCATGAACTTGGCCAGCGCTGGGTACCCGAGGATGGCGTTGTACGGCAGGCGGATGTGGGCGACGTCAAAGTCGATGAGCTCGGTGCGGTAGTTGTCGTAGGTGCCGATGGTGACTGGGAGGCGGACCTGCCCGATCGGGACCGTGGAACCGTCGGTGACTCCGGAGAAGGGCTTGGTTGGCTGAAGCTGGTCATAGGGCACTTGGAGGCTGTTGAACGTTTCCACGGATAAGACATTGAGCCCTGCCCCTCCGTCGATGAGGGTCCTGGTGACCAGAACGTTGCTGATGACTGGGGAACAAAGCATTGGGAGGACTCCGGCTGTGGTTGCGCACTTGAGCTGGTCTGCTGAGCTGAACATGATGGTGTAGGCCGACCACCTGAGGGGACGCATTGCTTCAAGCTTGGGGAGGACAGCATTCACTTCGCGAGCAAACTGCTTGAAGATACGTTGGGAGGCTGGGGCTTGAGCTCCGCCCAGGATGCATGCGATGGCGCGAGGCTCCTGGAAGCCCCCAGCCCCCTCGTCCTGGTGGCGGTCTTCATTCCTTCTTGGCTGAGGCGGCAACGGCGGCAGGCCTGGGTTGCCATGAGGGCGATCCTCACGAGGCTGATCCCTCCAGTCCCCCTCGCGAGGCGGGTCGTGCCAGCGATCCTCGCGAGGTTGGTCACGCCAACCTGGATGTGGGCCGCGGTCTTCCCAGTGTCCCGGGTTCCTTCCTCCTCCTCGGCCGTAGCCCCGGTCAGCACGGTCAGGGCGTCGGCTGACTCTTCCTTCTCGCACGGCGTGGCGTTCTTGGCATTCATTGGTGTTGTGGGTGTGGAGGTCATGGTACACGCAGTACCGGCTGCCCCTGGAGGATTCAGGCAGATCCTTGCCCCGCTTTGTGTCCGGTTCTGCCGCGAGCACGGCAGCCCCCTTGCGCTTCACGTCCTTGGCCTTGGGATTCTTCTCTTCTGGGTCTGCGGCAGGCAGCTCGAGGAGGGAGAGGCGTCCCTCCTTAGCTCTGGCGCACTTGGTCGCCAGGTTGAACAGCTCCAGGGAGGTGCAGAGGTCTTCATGCATCGCCAGCTCCTCCTTCATCTTGACGTCGCGCACGCCATCGGAGAAGGCCGAAATGATGGCTTCTTCAGACACCCTGGGGATCTTGAGGCGCGCACTGTTGAAGCGCTGCATGTACTTCTGCAGGGTCTCTCTAGGTTGCTGCTTGATGCGGCGCATGTCGCTCACGGCGGGAGGCCGGTCGCGGGTACCTTGGAAGTTGGCGATGAAGCGGGTACGCATCTGGTCCCAGGAGGAGATCGTGCCTGGGGCCAGGTTCAGGAGCCAAGTGCGAACACCTTCTTTCAGCGCCATGGGGAACCAGTTCGCCATGACCTTCTCGTCCCCGCTGGCAGCTTCGATTCCCAGCTCGTAGAGCTGGAGGAACTCCATGGGATCAGTTGTGCCATCGTAGGGAGGAGGCAGGTCCGGCTTGAACTTGCCGGGCCACGTGATGCTACGCAGCTCGGGGGTGTAGGCGCGGCAGCCAGCGGTGGCCGCGGGAGGTTTTGGTTGAGGGAGAGCTTGGCCTTGTGGGTCCCCTTGCACCGCAGCTGGGACCAGCGCGGGGTCTTGACGTGCCGGAGCTGGAGCAGGGTCTCGGCGAGCCGGGGCCGGGAGCGCCCGGGCGGCCTCTTGCGGTCGCGGGACTTCTTGGCAGCTCCGTTCCTGCTGGGCCGGCGCATGACGGAGCGGGTTCCGCCCAGGATCTGCGCGCCTTGGGGCCATGGCGTCTTCTTGGAAAGGTGGCGGCTGGAACGCCCCCGGGGCTTCATTGCCCATGCGGGGCGGAGTGTGGCGCAGTGGTGCGGAAGGCGCGGGAGAGCCCCCTGCGGCGCGGACGAGCTCGGCGACGCGGTCGAGCCACTCCTCGTAGACGTCGTCGACGGGGCGGTAGCGCAGGAGCTCGTTCGCAGTGAGGAGCGCAGCTCGAGCCTCCAAGGGCGCGCGCAACGCGTGCGACGAAGAACCGGCTGGGGTGAGCGACGGAGTGGCGGTGCGGCCATCCCGCCGCATGGACGGGTGCTGAGAGGACGCTTGCTGCTCGTTCCCCACCGGGCCGGTGGCGGCGTTGACGGCGGGCGACGGGGAACGACGAGGACGCCCACCGACAGGGGCCGTCTGGACGGCGCGGGAAGCGATGGCGGCCCGGTGCTCGGCGCGGGCCCGACGAGCGTCAGACATGGATGCGGTGGTCGGAGGAGAGCGAAGCGGTGGAAGGCTGATTCTGGCGCACCCCTACCTTTCGCGCCAAATGTCGGATCACGGGTTCCGGCAGACCCTTATGGTTCGAACTCTAGGGTGCGCGCGGAGATCGAGCCCTCTACCTCTCCGTCTCGTAAGGATCTAAACTACTGCAGGAACAACACAGGAGACACAGGGTTTATACTGGTTCGGGCCACCATTATGGTGTAATACCCTACTCCAGTGTGGTGGGTGGATTGCCTCTTGGGCTGATGAGGAAGAACAGTACAGGTGAACGGCCTCGCGAGGGCCTGTTCTTGGTTAGGGGATGAACTGCTAGGGAGAGTTCAATCGCCGTTCTCTCTTTCCCTCTAGATGCTTGATTCCCGATCCCGATCCCCCATCCCCTGGGGGTGGCTGGCCCTATTTATAGGCAAAGGCCCTGGGCCTCTTCCCAAATATTGAGCGGGAAGGGCGCCAACAATTGGCCAATTTGAAGGGGAACATCTGGTACACTTATCCTGACTAAAGTTGGTCCTCGCCTGCCAAAGGCTCTGGTGATGACGCCGGCTTGGGCTCCACAGTGACTTCCTCCTTGTCGCGGAGTTGGTCTTGGTCTCGTTGCACCGAAATGGGTGCCTTTGCTTGATCCTCTCGCCTGCGCTTGCCCCCTTTGCACCAAAGAGGAAATGGAGGACACTGCGCGGGCCGGCGCCCGCCTGGCACCTTTGGTCGTCATGGCTTGCGTCATGGGCACCTCGTGAGGTACCCCACCTTGATCTCTCCGCCTCCTCGCGAGCCAGCCTAAGGTGGCCGTGCTGGAGGAAGCGTCGTGTCGTCCGCCTCGCGAGGCTTGGCCCCTCGCGAGGGTCTTGAGCCTTGTGTTGATGAAGATGGGCCACGTTGGGCCCCCACTCGAGCCACGCCGCAGGCCGCAGGCAGGCAAGTCTGGGGACCCCCGTTCCCAGAACGCCGACACGCACGAACGACGCCGCTCGCCAGGCTCTGGCTGCCAGAGAGATGTTTGTCAGATTTCGGGTTCCGGCAGACCCTTAAGGTTCGAACTCTGGGGTGCGCACGGAGATTATGCCTTCTACCTCTCCGTCTCGCAAAGATCTAACTACTGAAAGAACAACACAAGAGACACAGGGTTTATACTAGTTCGGGCCACCATTGTGGTGTAATACCCTACTCTAGTTTGTGGTGGGTGGATTGCCTCTTGGGCTGATGATGATGAACAGTACAGGGAGACTCGCGAAGGTCTGTTCTTGGCTAGGGGGATGAACTGCTAGGAGGAGTTCAGCTGCCCTTCTCTCTCTCTCTCTCTGCTGCCTGAGTCTTTCTAACTAGTTTCTCCCTGATGCGATTGCTAGATTGCTCGATCCTCTACCCTGGGGGTGGCTAGTCCTATTTATAGGCAAAGGCCCTGGGCCTCTTCCCAAATATTGAGCGGGAAGGGCGTCAACAATTGGCCAATTCAAAGGGGAACATCTGGTACACTTATCCTGACTAAAGTTGGTCCTCGCCTGCCAAAGGCCCTGAGGTGACGCCATTCTGGGCTCCACAATGACCTCCTTCCCACCGTTGGACTGGTCTTGGTCTCGTTGCACCGAAATGAGTGCCTTTGCCTGATCCTCTCGCCTGCGCTTGCCCCCTTTGCACCAAAGAGGAAAGGGAGACACTGCGCGGGCTGGCGCCCGCCTGGCACCCTTGGTCGTCATGGCTTGCGTCATGGGTACCTCGCGAGGTACCCCGCCTTGATCTCGCTGCCTCCTCGTGAGCCAGCCTGATAAGGCCGCGCCTGAGGAAGCGCCGTGTCGTCCGCTCCGCGAGGCTTGGCCCCTCGCGAGGGTCTTGGGTCTCGTGTTGATGAAGATGGGCCGTGCTGGGCCCCCCTTTGAGCCACGCCGCAGGCCGCAGGCAGGCAAGTCTGGGGGCCCCCGTTCCCAGGACGCCGACAGTAGCCCCCGGGCCCAAGGCGCGCATGGACTTGGTCGTGCCGAGAGGCGAAAGGGTAAGGGCGAAGCGCCGCGGGCCCTAACAGCCTGCGGCCTTGGGCGCCGCGTGGCGGTTGGTTGGACGTGGGCGTCTCCGCTTCCCCACGACACCTCGGTGACCGCGCGGATTGGACAAGTCCCTGCATGCAGATCATGTCATGATTACCTGTGATCGTGGAGGTCGACGGTTGGCCTTCGCCGGCTATAAGTACGGCACCGCGCATGCCCTTCCAGTCCATCTCTCCTTGCTTCTCCTTCTCCTCCATGGCTCTGTCAAGGAGGTTCTCGGCTGCGGAAAAGGGGAAGGCCCACCAGGTTGAGCCTGCCTCTCCTCCGGCCAAGCGCGGTCGTGGGCGCCCTGGGAAGCATCCCGTGGCCGCCCCGACAGCATTCAGTGGTCATGGAGACAGCTCCCAGCGTGGTGGCGGGTGAGCCGCTGTGGCCGGGGGACGTGCCTTGGTCACACTCTCCTCCGGGCCGCGCTTTCGCGTTGCGCAGGTGCTGCCGGAGTTCGTCATTTGGTCGGCGGAGCCGACTAGCGCCCGGCTCCAACTCCCTCGCTCCCTCCTTGGTGAGCTCCCGGTTGGTGCCCCGGGTGGCCTCTGGCTCCAGGCGGATGGCTGCTGCAGCCGGTCCTCATGGGCTGCGCTGGAGGTTTCCTCCACTAGGAGCTTGGCCTTAACTCGTGGCTGGCAGGCGTTTGCTCGTGCTCGCGGCCTGGGGCACCGGTGCACCCTGCACTTTAGGTTTGATGGCGATGCCACCCTCTTCGTGAGGGTGTTTGGGGAAGATGGTCGCCGCGCTGGGTGTCGCCCCGAGGACGATGACCGCGACCGGGGACCCAGCCCCGACGACGATGGAGGGGACAGCGCCCGCGCGGATGGTGGCGCCCGAGGCTCCCCAAGCTTCATCAACTCTTCTTCAAGCAACTCCTCCAGTGGTGGCCGCAGTCAGCCCCCACGCCGTCGAGCTTGCCTGGGAGGCGGTGACTTGTCCGCCCGTCGCCGCGCCACGGTGGAGCACGAGAGGGAGTCCGCCTGAGCCCTGGGGGCATTCCGAGTCGCCTCCGCTGGCCGGTGCGAGGCGAGCCGCGCCGGGCTTGTCCTTTCTTTTCCCTTTGTTTCCTGCGTAAAAGAAAACAGTTGCATGGAGCCCCGCGGGGGCGTGTTGGGGGTTATTGCTGTCAACAATTACCTCGATTTCGTTTTCGCGCTTTTCAGCTGCGTGCTGCGAGTAGATAGTTCCCGGCCCCTGCAGAGGGGGGCGACCGACCCAGGCCCTATGTGTGTGTCGCGGTGCCCGAGGGGCACGGACTAGAGGGGTGTTCCCGTGACGAGCCCAGGCCATGAAACCTTCGAACGCTTAGAACAAAAACGCTCGCGAGGGCGCTTAAGTACCCTCCCTCACGAGGCCTTTCATGAGAGAAACCAAAGCGAGGAGCAGAAATCGATGAACCACAAATCAACGACGGCGATAGTTTCGATAAGACTTCAAATGCGAACAAACAAGCCAACTGCGGAAAGCAAATGGAAAAGCCGCGTTCGGCACCTAATCTAGTCTTCGACGTCTTCTAATCAGCGCGGAGCTAAGTGCTGCCACTGGGCATGGGAGGGAGCCCCAGGGCCTGAGGCCGGCGCTCCTGAGACTCCGGGGCGTGTACAGCCCCACTCATTATTACGTGAGAGTGTCACGGGCGGCGAGCTTCAAAGGCGTTGGCCTTCTTCACAGGCTCCGGGCCTTTCTTCTTAGGAGAAATGAGCTTCACAGGCGCTTGCCCTCTTCACAGGCTCCGGGCCGTTCTTCTTAGGAGAAATGAGCTTCACAGGCGCTTGCCCTTTTCACAGGCTCCGGGCCTTTTCTGAAACGCGGCAGCTTCACAGGCGTTCGCCTTCTTCACAGGCACTGGGCCTTTTCCAAAAAGGGATGGTCTTCACAGACGTTCGCCTTCTTCACAGGCTCTGGGCCTTTTCCAAAAAGGGATGGTCTTCACAGGCGTTCGCCTTCTTCACGGGCTTTGGGCCTTTTCAAAAAAAAGGGATGTTCTTCACAGGCGTTCGCCTTCTTCACAGGCTCTGGGCCTTTTAGGGGTAGAACCTCCGGAGGTGCTGGATGTTCCATGCGTTCTGGATCGGCTCCCCCTCCTGAGTCTCCAAGCGCACGGAGCCTGTCCTGGAAACACGAGCAACCTTGAACGGGCCCTCCCACATGGGAGAGAGCTTATGCAGCCCCTCCCTAGAGAGGACCCGCCTGAGCACGAGGTCTCCTACTTCAAGAGTCCTGGGGCGAATGTTGCGGCAGTGATAACGTCGTAGCGCCTGTTGGTACCTCGCCGCTCGCAACGCGGCTTCTCGGCGGCGTTCCTCCCCCAGCACGAGGTCCATCCCTCGCATGGCGTCCTGCTGCGCCTCATCAAACGCCAGGACCCGCGCGGAGCGATGTCTGACCTCGTGAGGGAGGACTGCTTCGGCTCCATAGACCAGGAAGAACAGGGTCTCCCCAGTCGGCTTGGTCGCGGTTGTGCGGATGGACTACAATACGGACTGGAGCTCGTCGTACCAACCTCTGTCGCAGGCCTCCAACTTCTTCTTGAATGTGCTGGTCTTGAGGCCCCTCGGGACCTCCGCGTTGGCTCGTTCGGCCTGGCCGTTGCTTCGCGGGTGCGCCACCGAAGCGTAGCATATCTGCGTTCCAAGGTTAGCACAATATGTTTTGAAGAGGTTACTGGTGAACTGCGAACCGTTGTCTGTGATGATGCGGTTCGGCACCCCGAACCGGCTCACGATGCCCCTGATGAACTTGACCGTGGAACCCGCGGGGATGGTGCGGATAGCCTCCACTTCTGCCCACTTGGTGAATTTGTCAAAGGCGATGTAGAGGTAGCTGTAGCCCCCTGGCGCCTGAGGGAATGGGCGCAGAATGTCCAGCCCCCAGACTGCGAATGGCCACGAAAGGGGTATAGTCTGCAAGCCTCCCGCCAGCTGATGGATCTGTTGGGCGTGAAATTGGCAGGCTTCACAAGCCTTCATCAGTTCGACAGCGTCATTTAGTGCGGTGGGCCAATAGAACCCACTACAGAATGCCTTGCCAACGAGGGTCCGTGATGACGAGTGATGCCCACAGTCCCCGCCGTGTATGTCCTCCAGCAGTTCCTTTCCTTGCTCCGTGGAAATGCAGCGCAGGGATACGTCGTTCGGCCACTTCCAGTAGAGCTCTCCATCCCTGATGAAGTATGCCGTAGCTTGCCGCGCCACACGTGCCGGATCACGGGTTCCGGCAGACCCTTAAGGTTCGAACTCTGGGGTGCGCGCCGAGATCGTGCCCTCTACCTCTCCGTCTCGTAAGGATCTAAACTACTGCGAGAACAACACAAGAGACACATGGTTTATACTGGTTCGGGCCACCATTGTGGTGTAATACCCTACTCCAGTGTGGTGTGGTGGATTGCCTCTTGGGCTGATGAGTAAGAACAATACAAGGAAGAATGACCTCGCGAGGGTCTGTTCTTGGCTGGGGATGAACTGCTAGGGGGAGTTCAATCGCCCTTCTCTCTCTCTCCTTGCTCTAAGTCCTGAATCAGATTGGATTCCTCTCTCTGTGTGTGTGTGTCTACCCTGGGGGTGGCTAGTCCTATTTATAGGCAAAGGCCCTGGGCCTGTTCCCAAATATTTGAGCGGGAAGGGTGCCAACAATTAGCCGTTTTGAAGGGGAACATCGGGTACACTTATCCTGACTAAAGTTGGTCTTCCCCTGCCAAAGGTTCTGGTGATGACGCCGGCTTGGGCTCCACAGTGACTTCCTCCTTGTCGTGGAGTAGGTCTTGGTCTTGTTGCACCGAAATGGGTGCCTTTGCTTGATCCTGTCGCCTGCGCTTGCCCAATTTGCACCAAAGAGGAAAGGGAGGACACTACGCGGGCTGGCGCCCGCCTGGCACCTCTGGTCGTCATGGCTTGCGTCATGGGCACCTCGTGAGGTACCCCACCTTGATCTCTCCGCCTCCTCGCGAGCCAGCCTAAGGAGGCCGTGCTAGAGGAAGCTCCATGTCATTCGCCTCGCGAGGCTTGGCCCCTCGCAAGGGTCTTGAGCCTTGTGTTGATGAAGATGGGCCACGTTGGGCCCCCACTCGAGCCACGCCGTAGGCCGCAGGCATTCAAGTCTGGGGACCCCCGTTCCCAGAACACCGACAGTAGCCCCCGGGCCCAAGGCGCGCATGGACTTGGCCATGCCGTGAGGCGAAAGGGCAAGGGCGGAGTGCCGCGGGCCCTAACAGCCTGCGGCCTTGGGCGCCGCGTGGCGGTTGATTGGTCGTGGGTGCCTTTGCAACCGCGCAGGATACTAAAGGCGTGGCATCTACTCGGGTTTGGTTCTTCTCCTTCTCCATCCGCTGCTCAGATACCCTTTCTTGCGCTTCTTCTCCCTTCCTCCAAGCTTCCAGATCTGCTCCACCCGCTCGTCCCAGGTAGCCATGGCGCCTCACCAGACCCCGGCCGAAGCTTGGTGCTCGCCTGCTTTGGATTCGCCCAACGTGTCGAAGACGAGCCTCACCCTGCTGCACCGGATGGCCGCGGCGCAGGGCATTGACGGGGCGCAGATGTTCAAGGTCGGCTCCGATGTCCCTGAAGGCCAAGGGAGCAACTTCTATCCTTTCTTTGTGAGCTCCATTGCAGCGGCCCTGGTGCCTCCTTTCTCGGAGTTCTTCCTCGCCGTCCTCCGCCATTACAACTTGCAAGCTTTGCATCTCCACCCGAACTCCGTCCTTCTCTTGGCGATCTTCGCCTACTACTGCGAGGCGCACGTGGGGGTGCAGCCTTCAGTGGCCTTGCTGCGCCACTACTTCTACCTCCGGACCTCCAAGGGTTCTCCTTCGGCGTGCGCGGGCTTCGTCGCGTGCGGCAGCTCCATGGCCATCTCGAATCCAGGGAAAAGGATCGAGGGCTTCCGGAGCAAGTGGGTGTTGGTTGATGCTGGGCGCGTCGACCCTCGGTTGGCCCTTCCCATGGAGCCAGCCGTGAGCTCGGAAGACTGGTGCCGGGCGGAGCTCGCGGATCCCCGCGCGAAGTCGGTGCTAGCGAAGATGGACGCCGATCTGAAGCCGGCCAACTTGACGGCGGCGAAGCTGACCGGGGTGTCGTTGCTGAGGGAGTTCCTGGAGCACCAACTGTCTCCGCTTAGGCAGTATTCTCCTCCGATGTGGAGGCCTCACCCGAGTCCCGCAGCCGTGGGCGAAGGGGACGTGACTGCGGTTCTCCAGTCCCTGGTCGGAGGCGAGGCAGCAATGCCGGAGGGCGCGCCTTCGCCCTTGTTCCTCCGCGACGATTGAGAGCAAGTGGTGGGGTCCATGCCCGTCTTCGACGGGGACGGGCTCGTGCCCGCGGTGGCTCCCGAGGATCTGGTGAATGTGTCTTCCGGCGACTCCAGTGGAGGTGGGGGCGAGGAGGAGGAGGGGGCAGGCCCCGACTCCGAGGCAACCGACGGAGAGTCTAGGACTCCCTCGCTCCAGCGCAAGCCCCGTGCTCTCCGCCTTTCGCCGAGTGACGATGATGACGATGACGATGTGCTGGGCAGCGGGAGCTCGCCCCCGATCCCGAAGAAGGGCAGGACCGGGTTGATTCCCCGCGGGTCGGCCCTGACTCCTGGGCGAATCGCGGACGCGCCTTCTGCTTCCGAGGTCGACCCCTCGAGCCGGCTCTCCGGCTTCAAGTTCGGCAGGAGACCACCGGAGCTTTCCGCCGACGACCTGTAAGCGCTTGATCCTTGATTCCTGGTTCCTTGTCCCACTGGCGGGGCTTGACGATTACTTCTCCTGAGCAGGCTGGCGCCCGCGGCGAAGAAGCTCAAGGGAGCTCCTGAGGCCCCGACTGCGACGACGCCTCCCCTTGCAGGGGAAGGCGACCGTGACGCACAAGCTCCCCCTGCTCACTCGCCCCTGCGGGGCTTGGCTGACCTGGCTGGGGCCGCAGCCCCCATGGCTCGGTCGACCCCAGAGGTGCCCTTGTCCGGTGCTGCTGCTATGGTTGGGGAGGCGCAGCAGACTCCGCCTCGGGATACTACAGCCTCGCCACCGCTAACTTCTCCTCCTGTTCCGCCGGCTGCTGGTTCCGGGACTCCTCCTGCTGCCCTGAAGCGCCCTGATGCTTCCCTGCCTTCTTCTTCCATCCTGGAGCGAGCTGTTGCTGGACTGGACCGGCTGCGGCAGGATCTTCTAGGCGCCGACCCTCGCCTGGTGGCCGGGCGCCTGGAGCTGGCCTCGGGGTGGATTCGCTCCGACGCCTCGATCCGGGCAGCGCTGGTTCAGGCCTCGACGGCCTGTGACGAGGAGAAGGAGGCTACCCTCGAGGCGAAGGCTGCCCGTGACGCGGCCCTGGGAGAGGCGGTTAGAATCCGCGGCCGCTGCAAGGAGCTGGAGGACGAGTTGCAAGGCCTGCGTGGTCAGCTTGCGGAAGAGACCCGCCTTTGCCAAGAGCAGGAGAAGGAGGTGAAGGCTCGCGAGGCGGCGCTCGAGGACCAGGAGGCGAAGCTCAAGAAGCGCCGCAGCCACCTAGGTGCGCTGAAGAAGGAGCTGGAGACGACGAAGGCCGAGCCGGACGTCAAGGCCCGGGTCCTTGCTGAGGATCGTGTGGCCTTCGCGGACATGGAGAAGGATGCCCGCGCTTCACTGAAGACACTTTATGAGAGTGGCCTAGATTGCCCGCTGGCTGGCGATGGGGACGGCCCCGCCAAACTGCTTCCCTTCTTGGTGAAGGCTCTTGGAGACGTCGCCCTCGGGCTCGTCCCCACGGTCGAAGCCGAGGCGCGTGTCCTGTCTTCCGCCGCGTTGACGCGGGTCTTCGCCCATGTCTACCTTCGCGACCCCAGCACCGACCTTGACAGCCTGCTAGAGCCGGTGAGCGGCGAAGGCGCCGCTGCTGCCGTCGAGGCAATGAAGGGGCGCGCGGAGGCGCTGCTGGGGAAGTTCCGGGCTTTCAGCACCAAGCCGAAGCGAGGCGCTGCCGACCCTACTACCCCGCAAGGTGAAGCCACTCCACGTGACTCCGCTGCCGCCATGTGACTCCGCTATCGTTCCTGTTCTTCTTTCGATTCCTACACATGCATGACGCCTCGAGGAGGCATTTAAATTTGCGTTTGGAACCAAGGCGACATTATGGGTTGTAATATTCGTTTTTAAGTTCCTTGAATTTTATGTTCCTCTTGCCTGCTTGCTTATGCTCTACGCCGGCAGAGCCCGGCCACGCGCATGCCTCACCCAGCATCAGCCCCGACCGGAAACCAGGACGGGACCAAAGGAATGAGTGGCCACGTGACAAGTTAGGCTCCTGAGTCGCGATGCTCAGGAGTCCCCCTTAGTGCACGAGCAACAAGTAGGGAAGCGCGATGTAAGTGCGTTTCCGTTCTACGTCTGCAGAGCCCGACCCCGCGCGTACCTCACCCAGCATAGCCTTTCGGAACTGAGGAGTGAGGGGCTACGGAGCCAGTTAGGCTCCTGAGTCGCGATGCTCAGGAGTCCCCCTTGACACGCGAACAGCAGGTGGCGAAATGAAATGCAGGCGGGGCTACCGTTCTACGTCTGTAGAGCCCGACCCCGCGCGTACCTCACCCAGCATAGCCTTTCAGAACTAAGGAGTGAGGGGCTACGGAGCCAGTTAGGCTCCTGAGTCGCGATGCTCAGGAGTCCCCCTTGACGCGCAAACGGCCTTCGTACCTTGGCTCCGCTCGGGGAGAGACGCGCGACGAACCAGGCCCGAGAGGTCTGGCTGGGGCGTACGGCTGGGCGTGACCCAGTCGTAGCCCCCGTGCCCAGCCCCCTCGCGCGGCGCTCCCGGGGGGAGGCGTTGCGATGAGGCCGGCCACTGAGCTCGGGGCTCCCTGAGGTTAACGCAGCCCGGAGGCCACCCTCAGTTGTTTATCACCAGCACGGAGCGTAGCGCTTCCGTATGTGTACGGGCATAGCCTCTCCTCGGCAGTGTCGTCAGCCAGCGTGGAGCATGGTGCTTCCACTGGTACGTGGGAGGGGGCTCCCCTCCGGGAGGAGCCCCCGGGGCGTGTACACCCCCGCCATGACACATGGCTGGCACGATAGAGCTAGGTGAGGTGTATCTGGGCACCCGTGAGCCAGCGCGGGACTCACGGGGCCCTACCTCTAGGCGGGTTGCGCCTGGCACTGGGCCGTATCTTGAGATGTGTCCCTGCAAAGTCTGGTTAGATGCCGGCACTCTACGTCCTCGGGTCCCGACCCTCGAGCTTCTCTCAGCCATCGCTGCTATGCCAGGTCGCGATGCCGTGGACAAGGCCAGAGGGTGAGGGCTGGAGAGCCAGTAAGAGCCCTGAGTCGCGATGCTCAGGCACCCCCCCTTTAACGTGCAAGTGGTCGACATGAAGAAGAAGGGCGCCGCGGACGGCATCGACTAATGATGCATAACTGGAAATAAACGCGGAAGGGATACACGACGCTGGGCCTAACCCGAGCGGCCTGGGGGTGATGCAGCCCGAGGGGCGCCCCCAGCAAAGCAAGCTAGCGACTAAAAAGATAAAAAGGGATGCATGCCACAGGGACGGACCCACGCGGCCTGGGAATGACGCAACCCTGGGAGGGCGCTCCCAGCTGAGAATGAAACTTGAAAGATTTCACCTGAAGTTGTCGTTGATGCAGTGGCGTTGGCGCAGCAGACTCGGTGGGCTGTGGAAGCTGATCCTCACGAGCCCCCAGGCCCGGGGGCCTCAGGAGGCTCCGGAGGCACTGGTGGCTCCTCGTGAGCAGCCTTCATCTCCGCCAGGGCTGCGGAACGCCTGCCTTCTTGCGCCTCCAAGATGCTCCTCATGATGCGCTGGTACGCCGCAGCCACGCTCGGTAGGCCATAAGGAATGCGAACATAGCTGTGGGGTGGTCCTCCGCATCGCCCCGCGTGTGAGGGCCAGAGGCGCTCCCCCGTGGCGATCTGGTTGAGCCCTGGTACGTCGACGCAGACGTGCAGTCCACCATCCTCGCCTAGATGGGAAGCCACAGCTGGTGGGCGACGGCAACCCCTCATGATCCTTGACTGCTCTTGTATCGCCTTGCTAACAAACTCCTGTTGGTCTGGCCTTCCTTCCCTGGCTTCCTCCCGAGGGAAGCGTGTTTCAAAACACGCCTCCACATGGTGCCCCATCGCCTCCCTCGTGACCTTGGCGAGGTCGGTGGCCCTCCAGGTGAGAGCCCCCGAGCCCTGCCTGAGGAGGGCGTCGGGCGCGCTTTCCTATGCGATTGAAGGAGGGTCCCCCTGGGCAGACGTGGGCCTTGAAGGGCCTGCCTCCTGAGGGTCTGAGCCTGACGTTGTCTTCTTCTTCTTGGGGGTGGTCTCAGGAAGCCTCCTGCTTCCGCGATCTGGGTCTTCTAGTGACGCGGCCTGAAAGGCTCGCTCGAGTGCACACACTGCATCCTTCTCTTGACATGGCACCGTGATGACGCCGCCACTTCTTGGCATCTTGAGGACATTGTAGCCATGGTGAGTCACGGCCACGAACTTGGCCAGCGCCGGGTACCCGAGGATGGCGTTGTACGGCAAGCGGATGTGGGCGACGTCGAAGTCGATGAGCTCGGTGTGGTAGTTGTTGTAGGTGCCGAAGGTGACTGGGAGGCGGACCTACCCGATTGGGACCGTGGAACCGTCGGTGACTCCGGAGAAGGGCTTGGTCGGCTGAAGCTGGTCATAGGGCACTTGGAGGCTGTTGAGCGTTTCCACGGACCAGACGTTGAGCCCTGCCCCTCCGTCGACGAGGGTCCTGGTGACCAGAACGTTGCTGAAGACTGGGGAACAAAGCATTGGGAGGACTCCGGCTGTAGCTGCGCACTTGAGCTGGTCTGCCGAGCTGAACGTGATGGTGCAGGCCGACCACCTGAGGGGACGCGTTGCTTCGAGCTTGGGGAGGACTGCATTCACTTCGCGAGCAAACTGCTTGAAGATACGTTGGGAGGCTGGGGCTTGAGCTCCGCCCAGGATGCATGCGATGGCGCGAGGCTCCTGGAAGCCCCCAGCCCCCTCGTCCTGGTGGCGGTCTTCATTCCTTCTTGGCTGAGGCGGCAACGGCGGCAGGCCTGGGTTGCCATGAGGGCGATCCTCACGAGGCTGATCCCTCCAGTCCCCCTCGCGAGGCGGGTCGCGCCAGCGGTCCTCGCGAGGTTGGTCACGCCAACCTGGACGTGGGCCGCGGTCTTCCCAGCGTCCCGGGTTCCTTCCTCCTCCTCGGCCGTAGCCCCGGTCAGCACGGTCAGGGCGTCGGCCGACTCTTCCTTCTCGCACGACGCGGAGTTCTTGGCATTCATTGGTGTTGTGGGTGTGGAGGTCGTGGTACACACAGTACCGGCTGCCCCTGGAGGATTCAGGCAAATCCTTACCCCGCTTGGTGTCTGGTTCTGCCGCGAGCACGGTAGCCCCCTTGCGCTTCACGTCCTTGGCCTTGGGCTTCTTCTCTTCTGGGTCTGCGGCAGGCAACTCGAGGAGGGAGAGGCGTCCCTCCTCAGCTCTGGCACACTTGGTCGCCAGGTTGAACAACTCCAGGGAGGTGCAGAGGTCTTCATGCATCGCCAGCTCCTCCTTCATCTTGACGTCGCGCACGCCATCGGAGAAGGCCGAAATGATGGCTTCTTCGGACACCCTGGGGATCTTGAGGCGCGCGCTGTTGAAGCGCTGGATGTACTTCTGTAGGGTCTCCCCAGATTGCTGCTTGATGCGACGCATGTCGCTCACGGCGGGAGGTCGGTCGCGGGTACCTTGGAAGTTGGCGATGAAGCGGGTACGCATCTGGTCCCAGGAGAAGATCGTGCCCGGGGCCAGGTTCAGGAGCCAAGTGCGAGCACCTTCCTTCAGCGCCATGGGGAACCAGTTCGCCATGACCTTCTCGTCCCCGCTGGCAGCTTCGATTCCCAGCTCGTAGAGCTGGAGGAACTCCGTGGGGTCAGTGGTGCCGTCGTAGCGAGGAGGCAGGTCCGGCTTGAACTTGCCGGGCCACGCGACGCTACGCAAGTCAGGGGTGTAGGCGCGGCAGCCAGCGGTGGCCGCGGGAGGTTTTGGTTGAGGGAGAGCTTGGCCTTGTGTGTCCCCTTGCGCCGCAGCTGGGAGCAGCGCGGGGTCTTGACGCGCCGGAGCTGGAGCAGGGTCTCGGCGGGCCGGAGCCGGGAGCGCCCGAGCGGCCTGTTGCGGTCGCAGGACTTCTTGGCAGCTCCGTTCCTGCTGGGCCGGCGCATGACGGAGCGGATTCCGCCCAGGAGCTGCGCGCCTTGGGGCCATGGCATCTTCTTGGAAAGGTGGCGGCTGGAACGCCCTCGGAGCTTCATTGCCCATGCGGGGCGGAGTGCGGCGCGGTGGTGCGGAAGGCGCGGGAGAGCCCCATGCGGCGCGGACGAGCTCGGTGACGCGGTCGAGCCACTCCTCGTAGACGTCGTCGACGGGGCGGTACCGCAGGAGCTCGTTCGCCGCGATGAGCGCAGCTCGAGCCTCCAATGGTGCGCGCAGCACGTGCGACGAGGAACCGGCTGGGGTGAGCGACGGAGTGGCCGTGCGGCCATCCCGCTGCACGGACGGGTGTTGAGAGGATGCTTGCTGCTCGTTCCCCGCCGGGCCGGTGACGGCGTTGACGGCGGGCGACGGGGAACGACGGGGCCGTCTGGACGGTGCGGGAAGCGATGGCGGCCCGACGCTCGGCGCGGGCCCGAGGAGCGTCAGACATGGATGCGGTGGTCGGAGGAGAGTGGAGCGGTGGAAGATGGATCCTGGCGCGCCAAATGTCGGATCACGGGTTCCGGCAGACCCTTAAGGTTCGAACTCTGGGGTGCGCGCGGAGATCATGCCCTCTACCTCTCCGTATCGTAAGGATCTAAACTACTGCGAGAACAATGCAAGAGACACAGGGTTTATACTGGTTCGGGCCACCATTGTGGTGTAATACCCTACTCCAGTGTGGTGTGGTGGATTGCCTCTTGGGCTGATGAGTAAGAACAATACAGGAAGAACGACCTCGCGAGGGTCTGTTCTTGGCTGGGGATGAACTGCTAGGGGGAGTTCAATCGCCCTTCTCTCTCTCTCCTTGCTCTAAGTCCTGAATCAGATTGGATTCCTCTCTGTGTGTGTGTGCGTACCCTGGGGGTGGCTAGTCCTATTTATAGGCAAAGGCCCTGGGCCTCTTCCCAAATATTTGAGCGGGAAGGGCGCCAACAATTGGCCGTTTTGAAGGGGAACATCGGGTACACTTATCCTGACTAAAGTTGGTCTTCCCCTGCCAAAGGTTCTGGTGATGACGCCGGCTTGGGCTCCAAAGTGACTTCCTCCTTGTCGTGGAGTTGGTCTTGGTCTCGTTGCACCGAAATGATTGCCTTTTCTTGATCCTCTTGCCTGCGCTTGCCCCCTTTGCACCAAAGAGGTAAGGGAGGAAGCTGCGCGGGCTGGCGCCCGCCTGGCACCTCTGGTCGTCATGGCTTGCGTCATGGGCACCTCGTGAGGTACCCCACCTTGATCTCTCTGCCTCCTCGCGAGCCAGCCTAAGGAGGCCGTGCTGGAAGAAGCTCCATGTCATCCGACTCGCGAGGCTTGGCCCCTCGCGAGGGTCTTGAGCCTTGTGTTGATGAAGATGGGCCACGTTGGGCCCCCACTCGAGCCACGCCGCAGGCCGCAGGCAGGCAAGTCTGGGGACCCACGTTCCCAGAACGCCGACAACACGCTCCGCTTCTTCCTCCTTCTCTGGCAGGGCCCCTTGTGTTAAATAACTCCGGAGTACCCTGATCCAGCACTCCTCCTGAGGTTCCATCGTCAGGAGCAGGCGTGCCCCTGAGGCAGGGCCGCAGGCCCGGGCTCCTGAGGCAGGTGGCTGGGGGAGTTCCTCCCGAGGTTGAGCAGTGTTTGATAATGACGGCTGGGCTGAGGGCTTGAAGAACCGCTCTTCAAAGATGCCAGGCTCCTGAGGTAACCGCCTGGACGCCCGTCTGGCGATGTCATCGGCTTCCTGATTGGTGCCACGGGGCACATGCTTCAATTCCAACCCCCAGAACTGCTTTTCCATCCTGCGGACCTCCGCTAGATAGGCCTCCATGTGCTCATCCTTCGGCTCATACACCTTGTTGGAGAAGTTGACAAGGAGCAGTGAATCGCCCTTGACGGTGAGGCGCTTCACCCCCAGAGCTGCTACGGCCTTCAACCCCGCTATCAGACCCTCATATTCCGCTATGTTGTTGGAGACCTTTTCACCTTGCTAGAAACAGAGCTGTACGGCGTAGTAGAGCTTGTCCTGAGTGGGTGATATCAGCACCGCACCAGCCCCAGCGCCGTGCCTGGGGAACGCCCCATCGAAGTACATGACCCAGCCTTCCGGCGCCTCACTCCCTGGGGAGAGGGACCGATCCTCGTTGTCCTTGAGGCCTAGTGCCTCTGTCCATTCCGCCACGAAATCCGCTAATCCTGCTCCTTTGATGACCCTGGTCGTGCTGAACTCGAGCTGAAACGCCTGCAGTTCTATGTTCCACTCGGCGACCCTTCCGGCTGAGTTGGGGCTCCTGAGCACTCTCTCCAAGGGGTATGACGAGACGACCTTGATGGGGTGACCCTGGAAGTAGTGACGCAGCTTGCGCGAGGCCACCAGTAGTGCGAGGAGGAGCATCTGAGGCATAGGGTACCGTGCCCTCGCGTCCTGTAACACCATGCTGACAAAGTAGACTGGATGCTCAACCAAGCTGAGAGCATCAGTGTTCGTGGCACCCTCCGGAGGCAAGGGTGCCTCGTGAGGTGACATGACCTCGGGAGGTGGACCGTCTAGGCGAGTGGCAACTCCTGCCTCCGGCGCACTCTTCGGTGGCTGATCTTCCTCAGCCGCGGTTACGTCTCCTGTGGGCCTTCCTTGTTTCGGCTTTGCCTTGTCTCGAGCCGCTGTTGTGGTTTCGATTTGGCGCTCCTCCCTAACCGCCACCAGGGCTGCGCTGGCAGAGTAGGGAGTGGCGGCGAGGTAGAGCAGTAGGGGCTCTCGAGGACGCGGAGCGACCATGACTGGGGGACTGGTCAGGTACCTCTTGAGATCTTGAAACGCCTTATCTGCCTCTTCAGTCCATTCAAAGGGCCCCTCCTTCTTCATTAGCTGAAAGAAAGGCAGCGCTCTCTCCCCCAGTTTGGAGATGAAGCGCCCTAGCGCGGTCACGCGCCCAGTGAGCTTCTGCATTTCTCTGAGGGTCTTCGGCGGGCTCATGTCCTCGACCGCCTTGACCTTCTTCGGGTTAGCCTTGATGCCTCGATGGGACACGAGGAAGCCCAAGAGCTTGCCCGAGGGGACCCCGAACACACACTTCTCTGGGTTGAGCCGTAGGTTCACTGCGTCGAGGCTCGTGAAGGTCTCCTCCAGGTCTTGTATCAGGGTCTTGGCTTCCCGAGATTTCACCACAATGTCGCCAACGTAAGCTTCGACATTCTTCCCGAGCTGCAGGCCCAAGGTGATGTGCATCAGTCGCTGAAAGGTCGCCCCTGCGTTACGCAGCCCAAATGGCATGCATGTATAGCAGTACACCCTGCATGGGGTTAAGAAGGCGGTCTTCTCAACGTCTTCTACTGCCATCTTGATCTGGTGATATCCAGAGAAGGCGTCCAGGAAGCATAGCACGTCACACTCCGCGGTGGAATCGATGATCTGGTCGATGCAGGGGAGCGGGAACGGATCTTGCGGGCATGCCTTGTTGAGGTTGGTGAAGTCGACACACATGCGTTCCTTTCCCCCCTTCTTGGGCACAACGACAGGGTTGGCCAACCAATCCGGGTATCGCACCTCGCGAATGACCCCAGCGGCTTCTAACTTGCGGGTTTCTTGGATGATGAAGGCCTGCTTCTCTGCGGACTGCCGCCTGGCTTTCTGCTTCACAGGGCGCACATTTGGGCACACGTTGAGGTGATGCTCGATGATGCTCCGGGGGATCCCTGCAAACTGATCAGGCTCCCAAGCAAATACCTTCTTGTTTGCACGCAGGAACCTGATCAGGGCCTCCTCCTGCTCAGGCTCGAGGTTGGCGCCTATGGTGAAAGTGGCACTGGAGGACCCGTCCTCGTTGACAGGTATTTGCTTGGTTTCGGCCTTGTCCTGGGTGAACAACTGCTTCTTCTTGGCGGGCGCAACCCCCTTGGGCTCGGGGGTCCCTGCGTTGGCGGGCTGTGCCGATGCCGCCGTCTTGAAGGCGAGCTTGAGTACCCGCGGAGCGTCCCCGGTGTCCCCGTGCACGGTGAGGACACGCCGCTCCCGGGCATCTTCATGAGGTTATACGCCGGGTGCGTGGCGGCCATGAACTGGGCCAGCGCTGGGTAGCCGAGGATGGCGTTGTAAGGAAGGCCGATGGGGGCGATGTCGAAGTCGACCATCTCCGTGCGGAAGTTGTCGTAGGTGCCGAAGGTTACTGGGAGCCGGATCTGTCCCAAGGAGCTGGATGACCCGCCCCCAGCGCCCGAGAAAGACCGACTGGGTTGCAGCCGCTCCAGAGGTATGCGGAGGAGATTGAAGGTCTCAACCGAGAGCACACTGAGGCCCGCGCCGCCGTCGACGAGGGTTCTGGTGACGGCCACCTGGCAGATGGTGGGGGTGCACAACATGGGGAGCGCGCCTGAGCCAGCCAAGTTGGCGGGGTGGTCCTCCGAGCTGAAGGTCAGGCCGACCTTGCATGCCACCTGGTCCGAGGGAGCCCCCTGCCGTGCGGAAGCGGCGCTGGCCCGGCGGACAAACGGCTTGACGTGGCGGCTTGTGGGCGGCCGCGACGATCGGAGGTGCTGATGTAGCGGTGCGGTCATCTTGCCGCACAGGCAGATGCTGGGACGATGCTTGCCGCCCGTTCCCCGTCGGGCCGGTGGCGGCGTTGATGGCGGGCGACGGGGAACGACGAAGACGCCCACCGGCGGGAGCTGCCTGAGCGACGCGGGAAGCGATGGCGGCCCGGCGCTCGGTGCGGGCCCGACGGGTGTCGGACATGGATGCGACGGTCGGAGGTGGACGGAGCGGTGGAAGACAAATTCCGGCACACCCCTACTTGGCGCGCCAAATGTCGGATTTCGGGTTCCGGCAGACCCTTAAGGTTCGAACTCTGGGGTGCGCGCGGAGATTATGCCTTCTACCTCTCTGTCTCGCAAAGATCTAACTACTGAAAGAACAACACAAGAGACACAGGGTTTATACTAGTTCGGGCCACCATTGTGGCGTAATACCCTACTCTAGTTTGTGGTGGGTGGATTGCCTCTTGGGCTGATGATGATGAACAATACAGGGAAGAACAGCCTCGCGAAGGTCTGTTCTTGGCTAGGGGGATGAACTGCTAGGAGGAGTTCAGCCGCCCTTCTCTCTCTCTTTATCTGCTGCCTGAGTCTTTCTAACTGGTTTCTCCCTGATGCGATTGCTAGATTGCTCGATCCTCTACCCTGGGGGTGGCTAGTCCTATTTATAGGCAAAGGCCCTGGGCCTCTTCCCAAATATTGAGCGGGAAGGGCACCAACAATTGGCCAATTCGAAGGGGAACATCTGGTACACTTATTCTGACTAAAGTTGGTCCTCGCCTGCCAAAGGCCCTGAGGTGACGCCGTTCTGGGCTCCACGATGACCTCCTTCCCACTGTTGGACTGGTCTTGGTCTCGTTGCACCGAAATGGGTGCCTTTGCCTGATCCTCTGGCCTGCGCTTGCCCCCTTTGCACCAAAGAGGAAAGGGAGACACTACGCGGGTTGGCGCCCGCCTGGCACCCTTGGTCGTCATGGCTTGCATCATGGGCACCTCGCGAGGTACCCCACCTTGATCTCTCCGCCTCCTCTTGAGCCAGCCTGATGAGGCCGCGCCTGAGGAAGCGCCGTGTCATCCGCTCCGCGAGGCTTGGCCCCTCGCGAGGGTCTTGGGTCTCGTGTTGATGAAGATGGGCCGTGCTGGGCCCCCCTTTGAGCCACGTCGCAGGCCGCACGCAGGCAAGTCTGGGGACCCCCGTTCCCAGGACGCCGACAATGTTGGTGCTCGCGGGCCATGCCTCGGGTCTTGACCACGACCGGCCCGCTGCTCGCCCGCACCGGTACGGGCCGTCCGGCTCCCGACGAACTGACCGCCATGGCCGCCTTCTTCTTGGGAGCCATGACGATGAAGAACTGCTAAGCTAACTGCTAGACCAGATTTCCACAACCGCGCCCCCTACCTGGCGTGCCAAAGATGTCGGTGGGAACGACACCTATGGGGTCACTGGGATCCCTTCTACGGTCGACGGGCACGAGGTTGTGAAAAGAGCAGGTCTGATAGGAAGCATACAGGTCGTTTACCCAGGTTCGGGCCACGAAGATGCGTAATACCCTAGTCCTGATTTGGTGGATGTATTGAGTGTTCTTGTGTTCTTGAGCTAGCTATGGGGTGGAACTTGCCCAAAAGAGCCGAATCCCTCTCCTGGTTGCCTTGGGCCTCCTTTTATAGGCAAAAGGGGTTGCCACAGTGGCACACAGGAGGTGGAAAGGTCTACAGTTGATAAGCCTATCCTCTGGGACCATAGGACAAACGCATTTAATGCGCTTCCGATGTGTCCCCCTTGCTTTATAGGGCACGGCAAGGAAGCACGTCCCAGCTGTCGCCGCCTCAGCTGGCCTTGACACGCGTCCGAGCTGACGAGGCGTCGCGGTGCCACGTTGGCTGGCTGCTGGGCTGGCGCGGTGGTGGAGCCTTCACAAAGGGTTGCATGCCACCACGCAGGTGCTTGCTGAGTCAGTGTAGAGGCCGACCGTCGCCACGCAGGTGCCTGCCCAGCTGGTTGAGCTAGCAGCTGCTTGGGGATGGCGGTGGAGTCTTGGCTGGTGCGGGCCTGGCGTTGGCCCCGTTGATGCCCTCGACAAGGGTCTTGCCGAGGGCCCGGCAAGGGTCTTGCCGTGGCATTGCAGTCGTCCCCGGCAACCGCCTAGATTTCCTCGACCAGGATCCCACCGAGGGTCGCCGTCTTCTTGTCCTCATCTGATTTCACATGTTTATGATCTTGACAAAGATCTGCGTGCCACCACAGAGGTGCCTCCCGAGCCTTGGTTCCAATGTAGTTGGTTGGGTTGGAACCGGTGGGCTCAAGGGTAGCCTGCTCCACTGGCATCGGGCAGGCCGCCCCGGCAAGGCTCTTGCCGGGGCTGTGGAGGCTGCCTCGGCAAGGATCTTGCCGAGGGAGTCTACCTCTCCCTCTTGCCCTCCTGTATTTCTGGACTTGGCGTTGCCTTGGTTGTCTTGTGCTTTGGCTTCTCTCCGGCTTCCCTCCTCTGCACTGCTAAGTGTGGCCGTGGCACGTGGGTTTGACTGCCCGTGCACAAGTAAAGGGGTCAAAAGGAGAGCCCCTACTTTTGTACATCGATAGGAGCCTTTTCCGGCATCCTGCCGGAGGGGGATTCGATCACGGAGGGCTTCTACACATCAACACCATAGCCTCTTCGATGAAGCGTGAGTAGTTTACTTCAGACCTATGGGTCCATAGCTAGTAGCTAGATGGCTTCTTCTCTCTATCTTTGACTCTCAATACAAAGTTCTCCTCGATGTTCTGGGAGATCTATTCGATGTAATACTCTTTTGCGGTGTGTTTGCCGAGATCCGATGAATTGTGGATTTATGATCAGCTTATCTATGAATATTATTGATTTGGTTTGGCCAACTAGATTGGTTTTTCTTGCAATGGGAGAAGTTCTTAGCTTTGGGTTCAATCTTGCGGTGCTCGATCCAAGTGACAGAAGGGGAACCAACACGTATTGTATTGTTGCCATCGAGGATAAAAAGATGGGGTTTTCATCATATTGCTTGAGTTAATTCCTCTACATCATGTCATCTTGCTTAAGGCGTTACTCCGTTCTTTATGAACTTAATACTCTAGATGCATGCTTTTTTTAGAACAAAGACGCCAGGGGCGTCCGGCTTTAAATTAATAAAGCCCAAAACATAGGCAGCGTAGCACAACCACAAAACCAACATGCAGCAACCGACTAAAAGACGAGCAAGTCTTGGGAAACAACAACAAACTGGAGATGGAAATAAGTACGTTACAAGGCGCGACCGGCCTAGCGAAACGAGCACGCAGGCTCGGCTGAAACTAGAACCAAAAGGGGCTGCCCATCCCTATGGGACAGCGGACGGCGGGGCGCGGGACTCGGCATAGACTGAGTGAAGGCGGCTAATAGCATGACGATGAAGATCAGAGTCCTGTTGCCTTCCCAGCGGAGCCCATTGCTGCAAGAACACGATGCATTTGAAGATAACGTCAGCAGGATGCGAGGGAAACACACCCTCAATAGTAAACTTGTTACGAATATGCCAAATAGCCCATAACATGGCCGCCGCACACGTCCACATGACCCGGCGAGTCGGGCCTTGAACCAATGACAAGGAAGACACAAGCGCGGCACAGGAGCGGGGGTCCCAATCCACCCCCGCAGCTACGCGGACCGCGCTCCAAGCGAAACGCGACATAGAGCATCGGAAGAAGGCGTGGTCCGCATCTTTCGGCGCCCCGCACAAAGCACAAGGGCCAGAGGCGAGGCCGTTGCGCTTGGCAAGGTTGATCGAGGTAGGAAGGCGACCTTGGCAGAGTTGCCAGAGAAAGACTTTGATCTTTAGAGGGATTTTAGCCTTCCATAGCCCCATGGCAGCCGAAGGGACCTGGCCGCGGGTAAGCTCTCTGTATAAGGACTTGACAGAGAATTCGCCAGATCCCGAAAGTCTCCAAGAGACCGTGTCCGCGGAGTCCGACAGGCGAATATCCGCAATCAACGCCCGAAGGCGACCCCACTCCGCTATCTCCGGACCCGCAAGTTCTCTACGGAAGTTGATATAGGGTGGAGATGAGCTAAGAGCCGAGGCAACTGTAACACCCCGGATGTAACTTGCCATATTTGTAACTCCAACTCTTGCCATTTTCGGCTATGTGATATGATATTCCCTCCGTGGTTGGGTTTCCCGTCACTTTGCATTTTGTTCATGTCATGCATTTCATATCATGTCATCATGTGCATTGCATTCGCATACGTGTTCGTCTCATGAATCCGAGCATTTTCCCCGTTGTCCGTTTTGCAATCCGGCGCTCCTATGTTCCCCGGCGTCCCCTTTTACCTTTTTCCGTGAGCGGGTATTAAACCTTCTCGGAATGGACTGAGGCTTGCCAAGCGGCCTTGGTATAACACCGGTAGACCGCCTGTCAAGTTTCGGGTCATTCGGAGGTCGTTTGATACTCCAACGGTTAACCGGGTAACCGTGAAGGCCTCGTGTGTGTTGCATCCCCAAACCCCTCCAAAACAGCCCAATAACCCATCTAAGACACTCCCATTTCCATCGCCGTTCGATCACGATCGCGTGGCCGAAAACCGCACTCCATTTGAAGATTCCTAGCCCCCTCTACCTATAAAAACACCTCCCCCTCCGAAATCCCGGATCAATCCACCCTAACCCTAGCTTCCCGCACCTCCGCCGCCACCGGACGTGTCCGGGCCGCGCCGGACACCGTCCGCGCCGCCGCCCCGGGCCAACCAGGGCGTGCCACGTGGCCCGTCGCAGCCCCCGCCAGCCGAAGCCCGCCGGGCCCGAGGCCGGCCCCCGCGGCCCGAACCGTGCCGCCCGCCTCCTCGCCTCCGCGCCGCGCCACCTGGGTCCCACGCGCACCCCGCCGCTCCGCCGCCATCCGCCGCGCTCGCCGCCGCCTCGCCGGCGACCTCCGCCCCCGCGGCCCGCCGCCGCCGCCCGCTCCCGCGAGCCGCGCGCCCCGCGCCCGAGCGCCCGCGCCGCCGCACCCGCCTCGCCGCGCCGCCGCACCCGCCGCCGCCCCGTTCCCGCGCCTGTCGCGTCCCGCGTGACGCCGGCCGCCGCGTCGCCGTCCCCGCCTCCTCCGTCGCCGCCCGCGCCAGGTCCGGCCTCCCAGGCCCCGGATTCGGCCACCCCGCGCCTCCTCCGGCCATCCCCGGCGAGCACTCCGGCAAGCCCGCGCCTCGGTTGACTTTTTCTTCCTCCCCCGTTTTGTCCAAGTCCTGAAATATTTGCATAACTGTCGCAAGTTCATCGCATCATAACTTGTTGTATATTGCTCCGCTTCGTGCGTATAATATGTCAAATTGTTCGCCTCGAAGAGTAAATAATTTCATTCCATTGCATCATTTTCATTTGAGCTCATCTTGATGCCCGAAATGCTGTTAGAAGAGGGCTATGTGTTGTTAGTTTCTGATTCTTATCAGAACATGCACTTTTGTCATTTTTGCCATGATTGATGTGTGCACCCTATGAAGTTGAGTCCTACATGTGTTTTGTATTATGACATGCCATATTTCCAGAGATTTATGACATGTATTTTTGTGGTCTTTGTGGTGACTAGCACAAGCATGCAAACTAGGGTACTTCATGTTGCTGATTTCAGAGACTTAGTAATTTCACTAAGTCCCTGCCTGCTGTTATATTTATGCCATGTGTTTATGTTGTTTCAGAGAGATCTATGCCTCTTTTGAGCATGATCATTAAGAGTGTTTTGAGCATATGGATTTTATCTATCCATCCATGCCTTTGTTTGTAATTATGGAGTGCCATAGCTTGAGTCAATCGAGCTCTACTTTTGCTATAAAATGTTGCTGGCAGATTGTTTACATGTTATTCGATTTTGCCAAGCTTGTTGTAGTTGATCCTTGCATGCTATGGTGTTATTCTTGCCATGTATAGTTTCTATGCCATGTCTTATTAATGTATGTATTCTTAGTTTATCATGTAATGCTCTATAGTGAGTGAATCGAGCTCACGAACATGCCTACTTGTTATCTGTTTTTGACATGTCCAGTTTTCTGCTAAGTCTGAAACCTGTAACGAAACTTGCTTAATTGACATGGGTGTTATTGTTTTTTCCGATCCTTTTTGGCTTATGGTCAGTAAGGGACTTTTGTTAAGTGCTTTGAGTAGATTCATGCCATGCCTTATTTTTCCATGTACTGTTCCTGTAGCATGCTGTTTGCTTGCTCTAAACATGTCATCCTGATGTTAATTTCTGGCATCATGTTATTTTCACTAAGTCTGTGAACCTGTTATCTTTTGCACTTTTGCCATGCTTGTATGAACCTGTTGTGCTGTGATTTAGCCGTAGCTCAGTGTTCATCTTTTGTCAACCATATTGAGTAGATTACTGTAATATGCTTTGTTGATATGTTTGGGTGCAGTAGCTTAATTTCTTGTTGCTTGCTAAGTAGCATCATGCTGTTAATGGCAGATTCTTGTCATTCTTGTTTTGCTTGTCATTTGCAAACCGTGCATCCGATTCCGGTGATCTTTATATCGATTTCAACCGAAATCACCTCACCTATCCAGTGGAATACTTGGTTTGCCAAGATTATGCCTTGTTCATCTTTTTCCTTCCGGAGCACGCATATGCATTGCATATCACATCTCGCATATCATGCCATGTTTTGCATCATGTTGCGTGTGCATTGCATCGTGATTGATGTTTGTCCTCTTTGCTTGTGTTCTTGCTTTGGGTAGAGCCGGGAGACGAGTACGCGAACGAGGAACCTGTTGAGAACGCTTACGAGGACCAAGTTTTCGACAACTCTGAGAACCTTGCAGGCAAGATGACCATACCCTCGAAATCACTTCTATCTTTGCTTGCTAGATGCTCGCTCTTTTGCTATGCCTTTGCTGCGATACCTACCACTTGCTATATCATGCCACCCATATTGCCATGTCAGCCCCTAACCAACCATGTCCTAGCAAACCGTTGATTGGCTATGTTACCGCTTTGCTCAGCCCCTCTTATAGCGTTGCTAGTTGCAGGTGAAGATGAAGTTTGTTCCTTGTTGGAACATGGACATGTTGTTCCTTGTTGGAACATGTTTACTTGTTGGGATATCACAATACCTCTTATTTAATTAATGCATCTATATACTTGGTAAAGGGTGGAAGGCTCGGCCTTATGCCTGGTGTTTTGTTCCACTCTTGCCACCCTAGTTTCCGTCATACCGGTGTTATGTTCCCGGATTTTGCGTTCCTTACACGGTTGGGTGATTTATGGGACCCCCTTGACAGTTCGCTTTGAATAAGACTCTTCCGGCAAGGCCCAACTTTGGTTTTACCATTTGCCTATCACCTACCACCTTTCCCTTGGGTTTTCGCGAGCCCGAGGGTCATCTTTATTTTAGCCCCCCCGGACCAGTACTCCTCTGGGTGCTGGCCCGAAACGAGCAGACTACGGGGCCCCCTCGGAGAAACTCGAGGCTTGGTTTTACTCGTAGGATGTCTCATCCGGATGTGCCCTGAGACCGAGATATGTGCAGCTCCTATCAGGATTTGTCGGCACAATCGGGCGGCTTTGCTGGACTTGTTTTATTAGTGTCGAGATGTCTTGTAGTCCGGGATTCCGAGACTGATCGGGTCTTCCCGGTAGAAGGAATATCCTTCGTTGACCGTGAGAGCTTATAATGGGCTAAGTTGGGACACCCCTGCAGGGTATTATCTTTCGAAAGTCGTGCCCGCGGTTATGAGGCAGATGGGAATTTGTTAATGTCCGGTTGTAGAAAACCCGAAGTTGACCTTAACTAAAACACATCTACCGCGTGTGTAACCGTGATGGTCTCTTCTCGGCGGGGTCCGGGAAGTGAACACGGTGTTGGAGTTATTTTTGACGTAGGTTGTTCTAGGATCACTTCTTGATCACTTCTAGCTTCACGATCGTGCTTTGCTTCTCTTCTCGCTCTCTTTTGCGTTGTAGCCACCATATATGCTAGTCGCTTGCTGCAGCTCCACCTCATACATTTTACCCTACCTATAAGCTTAAATAGTCTTGATCTCGCGGGTGTGAGATTGCTGAGTCCCCGTGACTCACAGATTCTACCACAACAGTTGCAGGTACCAACGACGCCAGTGCAGATGACGCGACCGAGCTCACTTGGGAGTTCGACGAGGAACGTGGCCGTTACTATGTGTATTTTCCAGATGATCAGTAGTGGAGCCCAGTTGGGGTGATTCGGGGATCTGTGTAGCATTTGGGGTAGTCTTCTTTCATTTTGGTTCCGTAGTCGGACCTTGAGTGTAATCTGGATGATGAATGTTTATTTATGTACTGTGTGAAGTGGCGACTGTAAGCCAACTATGTATCTCTTTCCCTTATGAATTACATGGGTTTGTGTGAAGATTACCTCACTTGTGACATTGCTTTCAATGCGGTTATGCCTCTAAGTCGTGCCTCAACACGTGGGAGATATAGCCGCATCGAGGGCATTACAAGTTGGTATCAGAGCCTTCCCCGACCTTAGGAGCCCCCACTGATTGATCGTTTTTAGTGGCCGAGTTGTGTCTAGAAAAATGTTTTGAGTCATTTAGGAATTATATATCGGAGAGCTTAGGAATTCTTTTTACTTCCCAGTCTCCTCATCGCTCTGGTAAGGCATCCTGACGTAGAGTTTTGACTCTTCTCTTCTCAAATTTCTCTAAAAAAAATTTTAGGATCACGCGGGTATCTTAGAATCGTTCCGATGGTTTTATGATGAAAACATTGTCTTGGTTGCCTCCCGTCAGCAGGGGTTTTAGAGGAGGTGTCTCGGGGAGTTGAGCTCCGAGGTGTTGTCGTCATAATTTTATCATTGCAGTTCTGGAATACCTGAGTTTAGTACGCCGACATCGAAAATCTCTTTCGTACAATTGTTGGTGAGATAACCCTGATAGCCCAGTACTGAGGCGAGTGCGGGAGTATTGCCATGACTTGTATAACGGATGCTTTTCGAAGGTTGAGGTAGACGATTTCCGAGGATTTCTTGGTTATGTGTTGAAGGATGGATACTGCTGGATCTGGGTATTGTTAGTTTGGGTGATATATTTTGTGTCCCCTGTATCCCCAACACCTGATTGCATAACCAGGAAGTTTCGGGAGTTTATAAGTGGGAATTCATGTAGCTCTAGTACTTCTTCCTGCAGATATTTGGTTCGTGATTGGGTAATCCTTACCAAGTATTTGGTCACATCCGTACCTTGTTGATTTTATTCCATACCTTTTTTTCTAAGTGGCTTCTCAACTTATGGAAGTGTGATGCTTTACTTTGGAATTCATTCGTTCATTCTCGTTCGGATGTTTATTGTGAAGACTATATGTTGCGATTTCGATCCTTTGATTCAGCATGAATATATCTTTTTCAAGATGCTAATGGATGTCACCCTCTTTAGGATGGATCCGCCAACGCGTCAGAATCTGGAACGCAATGAAGGAAGTCAGGCTAACCCTCCGCCACCACCTCCGCCTCCGGAGGCATGGCAAGCCCTGATGACTGCCACAAATGCCAATGCTCAGATTCTGATTCAGCTCTTGCAAGATCGCAACCAAGGGCAAGGTAATCAAGGGAATCAAGGCCAAGGCAACAATCAGCCGCACTTCGCTTCACTCAACCAGTTCCTTGCTAATCAGCCAAAGACCTTCAGCTACTGTGTCGAAGCCACAGACGCCGATGATTGGCTCGTGGATATCAGCAAGCATTTCGAGTGCAGTAATGTCAGACCTGAGGACTTTGTCAAGTTTGCCTGTTTTCAACTCAAGGATCAAGCTGCTGAGTGGTTCCAGCAATACAAAGATTCCAGAGGAGGTCGTGTGATTACCTAGGATGATTTCCGTCGTGATTTCAAAGCTCACCACATTCCAAAAAGTGTTGTTGAGAGTAAGCGTGAGGAGTTCCGCAATCTCAAGCAAGGCACCATGTCTGTCTATCAATACAACACTCAGTTCCAGAAGCTCTCTCGTTTTGCGAGGCAAGACATCCCTGATGAGAAGAGTATGATCTACCAATTCAGGCGTGGTCTCAGAGAAGATCTGCAACTTGCTCTCGTGCTTTTCGACCAATTAAAGTATGATGAATTCTACAACATGGCGCTGAAACAAGAAGCTGCTCAGCTCAAGTGTGAGGCATCTAAGAAGAGAGTTAGAGACGCAGTTCAGTCTTCTTCTTCCTCACTTGTGGCAGCTAAGCAACAGAAGTTCTGGTTGCCTCCTCCTCCTTCGTTCCGTCAGCCTTATCAGCAGAAGAACTCAGGTGGTCGTGGATCTTCCCACCCACCCAACCCTGGCTATCAGAACAAGTCTCAGAATCAAGCTCCAAGGCCAAGTGCTCCTTACTATCGTCCGCTCTCAGAGGTGACTTGCAGGAAATGTCAGCAAAAGGGTCACTATGCAGACAAGTGCTTCAACCAAAGGCGCCTTCCGCCTCCTCCTCCTGTGAAGTCTTCCAGCAATGCAGTGGTCAAGCATAATCCTAAGCATGCCAAGGTGAACATGTTGAATGCAGCTCAAGCAGAGGGTTCTTCTGAAGTGATCATGGGTAACCTTCCTATTAATGATATTCCTGCAAAAGTCTTATTCGATACCGGTGCATCGCATTCTTTCATGTCATATCCTTTTGCATCGAAGCACAACGTGGACACAGAGATTTTGTCCAAAGTTATGCAAGTTGTTTCTCCTGGAAAACTATTGACTTCTAGCTTGGTTGCTCCCGATGTTTCCATCAAGATGGGCGACTATAGTTTCTTGTCTAAACCAATTGTTCTTGGTGACTCTGATATTGATCTTATTCTCGGGATGGACTGGCTTTCTAAGCACAAGGCTCAGCTTGACTGTGCTGCTAGGGAAATTAAATTGACTCACTCTTCAGACGATGTGATCATCTATGCCGCTCGTGATGATACCATTCGGTTGTTTTCTCTCAATGAGAATGGTGAATTGGATGCTATCTCTCAGATTCCAGTCGTTTGTGAGTACAAAGATGTCTTTCCAGAAGAGCTTCCGGGTATGCCTCCCCGCCGGCCAGTTGAATTCGTTATTGATCTTGAGCCTGGCACGGAACCCGTTTGCAAGCGTCCTTACAAGCTTGGACCAGATGAGCTGAAGGAATTGAAGAAACAACTCGATAAACAAGAGCGTCTGGGTCTGATCAGACCGAGTTCTTCTCCTTGGGGTTGTGGTGTTCTTTTTGTCCGGAAGAAGGATGGAACAGACCGACTTTGCGTCGACTACCGTCCACTGAACAAGAAGACTATCAAGAAAAAGTACCCACTTCCCAACATCAATGAGCTATTTGAGAAACTTAAAGGTGCTAAAGTGTTCTCCAAGCTTGACCTTCGCATGGGGCATCATCAGATTCGCATTCGTGAAGAAGATATTCCCAAGACAGCATTCAGAACAAGCTTTGGTTCTTATGAATATACTGTCATGTCTTTCGGCCTTGTCAATGCTCCTCCAACATTCACTCGCTTGATGAATTTCATCTTCAACCCCTACACCAATGAATTTGTCTTGGTCTATCTCGATGATATTTTGGTCTTCTCCAAGAATAAGAAGGATCATGCCAT
Organism: Aegilops umbellulata; assembly: GCA_032464435.1. Classification (NCBI taxonomy): domain Eukaryota; kingdom Viridiplantae; phylum Streptophyta; class Magnoliopsida; order Poales; family Poaceae; genus Aegilops; species Aegilops umbellulata. The sequence goes on from CP136060.1 coordinate 299,028,170, forward strand.
ACATTTGCGATTGGTGCTCGACAAGCTCAGAGAGTATCAATTATATGCAAAGTTCTCCAAATGTGAGTTTTGGCTTGATGAAGTTCTTTATCTTGGCCATATCATCTCTGCCAAGGGCATCGCTGTTAATCCTGAGAAGGTGTCTGCAGTTGTGAATTGGGAACCTCCTCAGAATGTCAAGCAGCTTCGCAGTTTTCTTGGACTTGCAAGCTATTGCCGAAGATTCGTTGAGAATTTCTCAAAGATTGCAAAGCCTCTTTCCAACCTCCTCTAGAAGCATGTGAAGTATGTATGGTCTCCTGAGTGTGACGTTGCTTTCAACACCCTCAAAGAGAAACTCGTCACTGCTCCAGTTTTGACTCCTCCTGACGAAGACAAGCCTTATGAAGTTTTCTGTGATGCTTCTCTTCAGGGCCTCGGTGTTGTCTTAATGCAAGAGAAGAAGGTTGTGGCCTATACCTCTCGTCAGTTGAAGCCCAACGAAAAGAACTACCCCACTCACGATCTTGAGTTGGCGCCAGTGGTTCACGCTCTAATAACATGGAGACATCTCCTGTTGGGAAGGAAAGTGGACATATTCACCGATCACAAGAGTCTCAAGTACATCTTCACTCAGCCCCACCTCAACCTCAGGCAAACTCGATGGGTCGAAATGATTCAAGAGTATAATCCGAGTATTGAATATACACCAGGCAAGGCTAATGTGATTGCAGACGCATTGAGCAGGAAGGCTTACTGCAACAGCTTAATCCTCAAGCCCTTTCAACCGGATCTCTGTGAAGCTTTCCGCAAGTTGAATCTCCAAGTTGTTCCTCAAGGTTTTCTTGCCAACCTCATCATCTCTCCTACTTTGGAAGATCAAATTCGTGAGGCACAACTGATGGATACCATGGTGAAGAAGGTGAAACGTGGTATTGACAAGGGCATTTCCAAATACAAGTGCTATCTAGTCGATGACAGAGATACTCTTTTCTTCGAGGACCGGATCGTGGTTCCCAAGGGTGATCTTCGTAAAGTCATTATGAACGAAGCGCACAACTCTCTTCTGTCAATTCATCCTGGAAGTACGAAGATGTACCATGACCTCAAGCAGTCGTATTGGTGGACTCGAATGAAGCGAGAGATTGCTCAATTCGTGAATGAATGTGATGTCTGCAGAAGGGTGAAATGAAGGAAATATGCCCTAGAGGCAATAATAAAGTTATTATTTATTTCCTTAACTCATGATAAATGTTTATTATTCATGCTAGAATTGTATTAACAGGAAACATAATACATGTGTGAATGCATAGACAAACAGAGTGTCACTAGTATGCCTCTACTTGACTAGCTCATTAATCAAAGATGGTTATGTTTCCTAACCATGAATAAGGAGTTTTTATTTGATTAATGAGGTCACATCATTAGTTGAATGATCTGATTGACATGACCCATTCCATTAGTTTAGCACCCGATTGTTTAGTATGTTGCTATTGCTTTTATCCATGACTTATACATGTTCCTATGACTATGAGATTATGCAACTCCCGTTTGCCGGAGGAACACTTTGGGTGCTACCAAACGTCACAACGTAACTGGGTGATTATAAAGGAGTACTACAGGTGTCACCAAAGGTAGATGTTGGGTTGGCGTATTTCGAGATTAGGATTTGTCACTCCGATTGTCGGAGAGGTATCTCTGGGCCCTCTCGGTAATGCACATCACTTAAGCCTTGCAAGCATTGCAACTAATGAGTTAGTTGCGGGATGATGTATTACGGAACGAGTAAAGAGACTTGCCGGTAACGAGATTGAACTAGGTATTGGATACCGACGATCGAATCTCGGGCAAGTAACATACCGATGACAAAGGGAACGACGTATGTTGTTATGCGGTCTGACCGATAAAGATCTTCGCAGAATATGTAGGAGCCAATATGGGCATCCAGGTCCCGCTATTGGTTATTGACCGGAGACGTGTCTTGGTCATGTCTACATTATTCTCGAACCGTAGGGTCCGCACGCTTAAGGTTTCGATGACAGTTATATTATGAGTTTATGAGTTTTGATGTACCGAAGGAGTTCGGAGTCCCGGATGGGATCGGGGACATGACGAGGAGTCTCGAAATGGTCGAGACGTAAAGATCGATATATTGGACAACTATGTTCGGACATCGGAAAGGTTCTGAGTGGTTCGGGTATTTTCGGGGGTATCGGGGAGTTACGGGATTACGGGAGAAGTAATGGGCCTTGATGGGCTTTAGTGGGAAGAGGAAAAAGGCTGCTGCGCCCCCCCTCCCCTCTAGTCCGAATTGGACTAGGGAAAAGGGGGCCGGCCACCTTTCCTTCTCCTCCACTTCCTTCTCCCTTCCTCCCCTTTTGGTGGACTCCTACTAGGACTTGGAGTCCTAGTAGGACTCCACATCCTGGCCGCACCAAGCCTTGGCCGGCCTCCTCCTCCTCCATCCTTTATATACAGGGGCAGGGGGCACCCCATAGACACACAAGTTGATCCTTGAGATCGTTCTCTAGCCGTGTGCGGTGCCCCCCTCCACCATATTCCACCTCGGTCATATTTTAGCGGTGCTTAGGCGAAGCCCTGCGATAGTAGAACATCAAGATCGTCACCACGCCGTCATGCTGACGGAACTCTTCCCCGAAGCTTTGCTGGATCGGAGCCCGGGGAACGTCATCGAGCTGAACGTGTGCCAAGAACTCGGAGGTGCCGGAGTAACGGTGCTTGGATCGGTCGGATCGTGAAGACGTACGACTACATCAACCGCGTTGATATAACGCTTCCGCTTTCGGTCTACAAGGGTACGTAGACAACACTCTTCCCTCTCGTTGCTATGCATCACCATGATCTTGCGTGTGCGTAGGATTTTTTTTGAAATTACTACATTCCCCAACAGTGGTATCAGAGCCTAGGTTTTTATGGTTTGATGTTATTTGCACGAGTAGAACACAAGTGAGTTGTGGGCGATATAAGTCATACTGCCTACCAGCATGTCATACTTTGGTTCGGCGGTATTGTTGGACGAGACGATCCGGACCAACCTTACGCGTACTCTTACGCGAGACCGGTTCCCTCGACGTGGTTTGCACATAGATGGCTTGCGGAAGACAGTCTCTCCAACTTTAGTTGAACCGAGTGTGGCTACGTCCGGTCCTTGAGAAGGTTAAAACGGAGTCTATTTGACAAACTATCATTGTGGTTTTGATGCGTAGGTAAGATGAGTTCTTGCTTAAGCCCGTAGCAGCCACGTAAAACTTGCAACAACAAAGTAGAGGACGTCTAACTTGTTTTTGCAGGGCATGTTGTGATGTGATATGGTCAAGACATGATGCTAAATTTTATTGTATGAGATGATCATGTTTTGTAACCGAGTTATCGGCAACTGGCAGGAGCCATATGGTTGTCGCTTTATTATATGCAATGCAATCGCGATGTAATGCTTTACTTTATTACTAAGCGGTAGTGATAGTCGTGGAAGCATAAGATTGGCGAGACGACAACGATGCTACGATGGAGATCAAGGTGTCGCGCCGGTGACGATGGTGATCATGATGGTGCTGCAGAGATGGAGATCACGAAGCACAAGATGATGATGACCATATCATATCACTTATATTGATTTGCATGTGATGTTTATCTTTTATGCATCTTATCTTGCTTTGACTGACGGTAGCATTATAAGATGATCTCTCACTAAATTATCAAGAAGTGTTCTCCCTGAGTATGCACCGTTGCAAAAGTTCTTCGTGCTGAGACACCACGTGCTGATCGGGTGTGATAGGCTCTACGTTCAAATACAACGGGTGCAAAACAGTTGCACACGCGGAATACTCAGGTTATACTTGACGAGCTATGCATATAAGATATGACCTCGGAACACGGAGGCCGAAAGGTCGAGCGTGAATCATATAGTAGATATGATCAACATAATGATGTTCACCATTGAAGACTAAGCCATTTCACGTGATGATCGGTTATGGTTTAGTTGATTTGGATCACGTGATCACTTAGAAGATTAGAGGGATGTCTATCTAAGTGGGAGTTCTTAAGTAATATGATTAATTGAACTTTAATTTATCATGAACTTAGTCCTGGTAGTATTAGCATATCTATGTTGTAGATCAATAGCTCGCGTTGTTGCTTTCATATGTTTATTTTGATATGTTCCTAGAGAAAATTGTGTTGAAAGATGTTAGTAGCAATGATGCGGATTGGATCCGTAATCTGAGGTTTATCCTCATTGCTGCACAGAAGAATTATGTCCTTGATGCACCTCTAGGTGACAGACCTATTGCAGGAGCAGATACAGACGTTATGAACGTTTGGCTAAGCTCAATATGATGACTACTTGATAGTTTAGTGCACCATGCTTAACAGTTTAGAATCGGGACTTCAAAGACGTTTTGAACGTCATGGAGCATATGAGATGTTCCAGGAGTTGAAGTTAATATTTCAAGCAAATACCCGAGTTGAGAGATATGAAGTCTCCAACAAGTTCTATAGCTAAAAGATGGAGGAGAATCGCTCAAGTAGTGAGCATGTGCTCAGATTGTCTGGGTACTACAATCGCTTGAATCAAGTGGGAGTTAATCTTCCAGATAAGATAGTGATTGACAGAATTCTCTAGTCACCATCACCAAGTTAGTAGAACTTCGTGATGAACTATAATATGCAAGGGATAACGGAAAGTATTCCCAAGCTCTTCGCGATGCTAAAATCGGCGAAGGTAGAAATCAAAGAAAAACATCAAGTGTTGATGGTTGACAAGATCACTAGTTTCAAAGAAAAGGGCAAAAGGAAAGAAGGGGAACTTCAAGAAGAACGACAAGCAAGTTGCTGCTCAAGTGAAAAAGCCCAAGTCTGGTCCTAAGCCTGAGACTAAGTGCTTCTACTGCAAAGGGACTGGTCACTGGAAGCGGAACTACCCCAAGTGATTGGCGGATAAGAAGGATGGCAAAGTGAACATAAGTATATTTGATATACATGTTATTGATGTATACTTTACTAGTGTTCATAGCAACCCCTCAGTATTTGGTACTAGTTCAGTTGCTAAGATTAGTAACTCGAAACGGGAGTTGCAGAATGAACAAAGACTAGTTAAAGGGCAAGGTGACGATGTGTGTTGGAAGTGGTTCCAAGATTGATATGATCATCATCACACACTCCCTATACTTTCGGGATTAGTGTTGAAACTAAATAAGTGTTATTTGGTGTTTGCGTTGAGCATGAATATGATTTGATCATGTTAATTGCAATACAGTGATTCATTTAAGTTAGAGAACAATTGTTGTTCTGTTTACATGAATAAAACCTTCTATGGTCATACACACCAACGAAAATGGTTTGTTGGATCTCGATCGTAGTGATGCACATATTCATAATATTGAAGCCAAAAGGATGCAAAGTTAATAATGATAGTGCAACTTGTTTGTGGCACTACTGTTTAAGTCATATTGGTGTAAAGCGCATGAAGAAACTCCATGCAGATGGAATTTTTGGAATCACTTGATTATGAATCACTTGATACTTGCGAACCATGCCTCTTGGGCAAGATGACTAAAACGCCGTTCTACGGAACAATGGAGCGAGCAACAGATTTGTTGGAAATCATACATACTGATGTATGTGGTCCGATGAATATTAAGGCTCGCGACAAGTATCATTATTTTCTAACCTTCACAGATGATTTGAGCAGATATGGGTATATCTACTTGATGAAACATAAGTCTGAAACGTTTGAAAAGTTCAAAGAATTTCAGAGTGAAGTAGAGAATCATCGTAACAAGAAAATAAAAGTTTCTACGATATGATCGTGAAGGAGAATATTTGAGTTACGAGTTTGGTCTTCAATTAAAACAATGTGGAATAGTTTCACAAAACTCATGCCACCTGGAACACCACAACATAATGGTGTGTCCGAACATCATAACCGCACTTTATTGGATATAGTGCAATCTATGATGTTACTTACCGATTTACCAATATCATTTTGGGATCATGCATTAGAGACAGTTGCATTCACGTTTAAAAAGGGCACCATCTAAGTCCGTTGAGACGACACAATCTGAACTGTGGTTTAGCAAGAAACCAAAGTTGTCGTTTCTTAAAGTTTGGGATTGTGATGCTTATGTGAAAAAGTTTCATCCTGATAAGCTCAAACCCAAATCGGAGAAATATGTCTTCATAGGATACCCAAAGGAGACAATTGGGTACACCTTCTATCACAGATCCGAAGGCAAGATATTCGTTGCTGAGAATGGATCTTCTCCAGAGAAGGAGTTTCTCTCGAAAGAAGTGAGTGGGAGGAAAGTAGAACTTGATAAGATAACTGTATCTGTTCCCTTATTGGCAAGTGGTTCATCACAGAAATCTGTTCTTGTGACTACTACACCAATTAGTGAGGAAGCTAATGATGATGATCATGAAACTTCAGATCAAGTTACTACCGAATCTCGTAAGTAAACCAGAGTGAGATCCACACCAGAGTGGTACGGTGATACTGTTCTGGAGGTCATGATATTAGATCATGATGAACTTGCGAACTATGAGGAAGCGATGATGAGCCCAGATTCCGCGAAATGGTTTGAGGCCATGAAATCTGAGATGGGATCCATGTATGAGAACAAAAGTATGGACTTTGGTTGACTTGCCCGATGATCGGCAAGCAATTGAGAATAAATGGATCTTCAAGAGGAAGACGGACGCTGATAGTAGTGTTACTATCTACAAAGCTAGAATTGTCGCAAAAGGTTTTCGACAAGTTCAAAGTGTTGACTACGATGAGAGTTTCTCACTCGTATCTATGCTTAAGTCTGTCCGAATCATATTAGCAATTGCCGCATTTTATGAAATCTGGCAAATGGATAAACAAAACTGCATTCCTTAATAGATTTATTAAAGAAAAGTTGTATATGATGCAACCAGAAGGTTTTGTCAATCCTAAAGGTGCTAATAAAATATGCAAGCTCCAGCGATCCATCTATGGACTGGTGCAAGCATCTCAGAGTTGGAATATACGCTTTGATAAGTTGATCAAGGCATATAGTTTTATACAGACTTGCGGTGAAGCCTGTATTTACAAGAAAGTGAGTGGGAGCACTACAACATTTCTGATAAGTATATGTGTATGACATATTGTTGATCAGAAATGATGTAGAATTATTCTGCAAAGCATAAAGGAGTGTTTGAAAGGAGTTTTTCAAAGAGAAGACCTCGGTGAAGCTGCTTACATATTGAGGATCAAGATCTATAGAGATAGATCAAGACGCTTGATAAGTTTTTTCAATGAGTACATACCTTGAAAAGATTTTGAAGTAGTTCAAAATGGAACAGTCAAAGAAAGAGTTCTTTCCTGTGTTACAAGGTGTGAAATTGAGTAAGACTCAAAGCCCGACCACGACAGAAGATAGAAAGAGAATGAAAGTCATTCCCTATGCCTCGGCCATAGGTTCTATAAAGTATGCCATGCTGTTTACCAGATCTATTGTATACCCTACACTGAGTTAAGCAAGGGAGAACAATGGTGATCTAGGAGTAGATCACTGGACAGCGGTCAAAATTATCCTTAGTGGAATAAGGATATGTTTCTCGATTATGGAAGTGACAAAAGGTTCGTCGTAAAGGGTTACGTCGATGCAAATTTTGACACCGATCTGGATGAATCTAAGTCTCGATCTAGATACATATTTAAAGTGGGAGCAATTAGTTAGAGTAGCTCCGTATAGAGCATTGTAGACATAGAAAATTGCAAAATACATAACGGATCTGAATGTGGCAGACCCGTTGACTAAACTTCTCTCACAAGCAAAACATGATCACACCTTAGTACTCTTTGGGTGTTAATCACATAGCGATGTGAACTAGATTAGTGACTCTAGTAAACCCTTTGAGTGTTGGTCATATATCGATGTGAACTATGGGTGTTAATCACATGGTGATGTGAACTATTGCTGGTAAATCACATGGCGATGTGAACTAGATAATTGACTCTAGTGCAAGTGGGAGACTGAAGGAAATATGCCCTAGAGGCAATAATAAAGTTATTATTTATTTCCTTAAATCATGATGAATGTTTATTATTCATGCTAGAATTGTATTAACAGGAAACATAATACATGTGTGAATGCATAGACAAACAGAGTGTCACTAGTATGCCTCTACTTGACTAGCTCATTAATCAAAGATGGTTATGTTTCCTAACCATGAACAAGGAGTTGTTATTTGATTAATGAGGTCACATCATTAGTTGAATGATCTGATTGACATGACCCATTCCATTAGCTTAGCACCCGATCGTTTAGTATGTTGCTATTGCTTTTATCCATGACTTATACATGTTCCTATGACTATGAGATTATGCAACTCCCGTTTGCCAGAGGAACACTTTGGGTGCTACCAAACGTCACAACGTAACTGGGTGATTATAAAGGAGTACTACAGGTGTCACCAAAGGTAGATGTTGGGTTGGCGTATTTCGAGATTAGGATTTGTCACTCCGATTGTCGGAGAGGTATCTCTGGGCCCTCTCGGTAATGCACATCACTTAAGCCTTGCAAGCATTGCAACTAATGAGTTAGTTGCGGGATGATGTATTACGGAACGAGTAAAGAGACTTGCCGATAACGAGATTGAACTAGGTACTGGATACCGACGATCGAATCTCGGGCAAGTAACATACCGATGACAAAGGGAACGACGTATGTTGTTATGCGGTCTGACCGATAAAGATCTTTGCAGAATATGTAGGAGCCAATATGGGCATCCAGGTCCCGCTATTGGTTATTGACCGGAGACGTGTCTTGGTCATGTCTACATTATTCTCGAACCGTAGGGTCCGCACGCTTAAGGTTTCGATGACAGTTATATTATGAGTTTATGAGTTTTGATGTACGAAGGAGTTCGGAGTCCTGGATAGGATCAGGGACATGACGAGGAGTCTCGAAATGGTCGAGACGTAAAGATCGATATATTGGACGACTATATTCGGACATCGGAAAGGTTCTGAGTGATTCGGGTATTTTCGGGGGTATCGGGGAGTTACGGGATTACGGGAGAAGTAATGGGCCTTGATGGGCTTTAGTGGGAAGAGGAAAAAGGCTGCTGCGCCCCCCTCCCCTCTAGTCCCAATGGGACTAGGGAAAAGGGGGCCGGCCACCTTTCCTTCTCCTCCACTTCCTTCTCCCTTCCTCCCCTCTTGGTGGACTCCTACTAGGACTTGGAGTCCTAGTAGGACTCCACATCCTGGCCGCACCAAGCCTTGGCCGGTCTCCTCCTCCTCCATCCTTTATATACAGGGGCAGGGGGCACCCCATAGACACACAAGTTGATCCTTGAGATCGTTCTCTAGCCGTGTGCGGTGCCCCCCTCCACCATATTTCACCTCGGTCATATTGTAGCGGTGCTTAGGCGAAGCCCTGCGACAGTAGAACATCAAGATCGTCACCACGCCGTCGTGCTGACGGAACTCTTCCCCGAAGCTTTGCTGGATCGGAGCCCGGGGAACGTCATCGAGCTGAACGTGTGCCAAGAACTCGGAGGTGCCGGAGTAACGGTGCTTGGATCGGTCGGATCGTGAAGACGTACGACTACATCAACCGTGTTGATATAACGCTTCCGCTTTCGGTCTACAAGGGTACGTAGACAACACTCTTCCCTCTCGTTGCTATGCATCACCATGATCTTGCGTGTGCGTAGGAAATTTTTTGAAATTACTATGTTCCCCAACATGAAAGCAGAACACCAACGGCCAGCTGGTCTCCTCCAACCTCTTACTATTCCAGAATGGAAGTTTGATCATATCGAAATGGACTTCGTGATTGGTTTTCCTAAGTCCAAGCGTGGAAATGATGCTATTTTCGTCGTCATCGACAAGCTCACCAAAGTGGCACATTTTTTTCCTATCAAAGAGTCTATCACAGCAGCGCAGCTGGCAGAGCTCTACACCTCCAGAATTGTCTCCTTGCACGGCATTCCACAATTGATTTCTTCGGACCGTGGCAGCATCTTTACATCCAAGTTTTGGGATTCTTTTCAGAAGGCCATGGGCACAAATATTCGCTTCAGCACAGCTTTCCACCCTCAAACTAGTGGACAAGTCGAGCGTGTCAACCAAATTCTTGAAGATATGCTCGGGGCTTGTGTTATCTCTTTCGGCATGAAGTGGGAGGATTGTCTTCCATATGCTGAGTTCTCTTACAACAACAGTTTTCAAGCCAGCTCGGGCAAAGCCCCATTCGAGATCCTCTATGGCAGAAAGTGTCGTACTAATCTCAATTGGTCTGAGACGGGCAAACGCCAACTACTTGGCAACGATTTGATCTCAGAGGCTGAGGCAATGTGCAAGGTCATTCGTGAGAACCTCAAAGCCGCGCAATCGCGCCAGAAGAGCTATTATGATAGCAAACATCATGATTTGGCATTCGAGATCGGAGACCATGTCTACCTCCGCGTCTCTCCAATGAAAGGAACTCGTCGCTTCGGTATCAAGGGGAAACTTGCCCCTAGATATGTCGGTCCTTTCAAGATCATCGGCAAACGAGGCGATCTCGCCTATCAACTTGAGCTTCCCTCCAACTTTGCAAATGTGCACGATGTGTTCCACGTGTCCCAGCTTCGCAAGTGCTTCAAGACGCCTGAGCGCACCATCAACTTCGAAGAGATTGATCTTCAAGAAGATTTGTCCTATCACGAGCATCCCGTTGCTATTCTTGAAGAAACTGAGCGCAAGACTCGCAACAAGTCAATCAAATTCCTGAAAGTGAAGTGGTCACACCATTCAGACCGGGAAGCCACCTGGGAGCGTGAGGACCACCTACGTTCCGAGTATCCGGAGTTCTTTTAGTCCTAGATCTCGGGACGAGATCCTCTCGTAGTGGTGAAGTGTTGTAACACCCCGGATGTAACTTGCCATATTTGTAACTCCAACTCTTGCCATTTTCGGCTATGTGATATGATATTCCCTCCGTGGTTGGGTTTCCCGTCAGTTTGCATTTTGTTCATGTCATGCATTTCATATCATGTCATCATGTGCATCGCATTCGCATACGTGTTCGTCTCATGAATCCGAGCATTTTCCCCGTTGTCCGTTTTGCAATCCGGCGCTCCTATGTTCCCCGGCGTCCCTTTTACCTTTTTCCGTGAGCGGGTATTAAACCTTCTAGGAATGGACTGAGGCTTGCCAAGCGGCCTTGGTATAACACCGGTAGACCGCCTGTCAAGTTTCGGGTCATTCGGAGGTCGTTCGATACTCCAACGGTTAACCGGGTAACCGTGAAGGCCTCGTGTGTTTTGCAGCCCAAAACCCCTCCAAAACAGCCCAATAACCCATCTAAGACACTCCCATTTCCATCGCCGTTCAATCACGATCGCGTGGCCGAAATCCCGGATCAATCCACCCTAACCTAGCTTCCCGCACCTCCGCTGCCACCGGACGTGTCCGAGCCGCGCCGGACACCGTCCGCGCCGCTGCCCCGGGCCAACCAGGGCGTGCCACGTGGCCCGTCGCCGCCCCCGCCCGCCGAAGCCCGCCGGGCCCGAGGCCGGCCCCCGCGGCCCGAACCGCGCCGCCCGCCTCCTCGCCTCCGCGCCGCGCCGCCTGGGTCCCGCGCGCGCCCCGCCGCTCCGCCGCCGTCCGCCGCGCCCGCCGCGCCTCGCCGGTGACCTCCGCCCCCGCGGCCCGCCGCCGCCGCCCGCTCACGCGAGCCGCGCGCCCCGCGCCCGAGCGCCCGCGCCGCCGCACCCACCTCGTCGCGCCGCCGCACCCGCCTCGCCGCGCCGCCGCACCCGCCTCGCCGCGCCGCCGCACCCGCCTCGCCGCGCCACCGCACCCGCCGCCGCCCCGGTCCCGCGCCTGTCGCGTCCCGCGTGACGCCGGCCGCCGCGTCGCCGTCCCCGCCTCCTCCGCCGCCGCCCGCGCCAGATCCGGCCTCCCCGGCCCCGGATTCGGCCACCCCGCGCCTCCTCCGGCCATCCCGGCGAGCACTCCCGCGAGCCCGCGCCTCGGTTGACTTTTTCTTCCTCCCCCGTTTTGTCTAAGTCCCAAAATATTTGCATAATTGTCGCATGTTCATCGCATCATAACTTGCTGCATATTGCTCCGTTTCGTGCGTATAATATGTCGAATTGTTCGCCTTGAGGAGTACATCATTCCATTCCATTGCATCATTTTCATTTGAGCTCATCTTCATGCCTGAAATGCTGTTAGAAGAGGGCTATGTGATGTTAGTTTCTGATTCTTATCAGAACATGCACTTTTGTCATTTTTGCCCTGATTGATGTGTGCACCCTATGAAGTTGAGTCCTACATGTATTATGCCATGCCATCTTTCCAGAGATTTATGCCATGTATTTTTGTGGTCTTTGTGGTCACTAGCACAAGTATGCAAACTAGGGTGCTTCATGTTGCTGATTTCAGAGACTTTGTAATTTCACCAAGTCCCTGCCTGCTGTTATTTTTATGCCATGTGTTCATGTTGTTTCAGAGAGATCTATGCCTCTTTTTGAGCATGATCAGTAAGAGTGTTTTGAGCATATGGATTTTCTCTATCCATCCATGCCTTTGTTTGTAATTATGGAGTGACATAGCTTGAGTCAATCGAGCTCTACTTTTGCTATAAAATGTTGCTGGCAGATTGTTTACATGTTATTCGATTTTGCCAAGATTGTTGTAGTTGATCCTTGCATGCTATGGTGTTATTCTTGCCATGTATAGTTTCTATGCCATGTCTTCTTGATGTATGTATGCTTAGTTTATCATGTAATGCTCTGTAGACGAGCTCACGAACATGCCTACTTGTTATCTGTTTTTGACATGTCCAGTTTTCTGCTAAGTCTGAAACCTGTAATGAAACTTGCTTAATTGACATGGGTGTTATTGTATTTTCTGATCCCTTTTGGCTTATGGTCAGTAAGGGACTTTTGTTAAGTGCTTTGAGTAGATTCATGCCATGCCTTATTTTTCTATGTCCTGTTCCTGTAGCATGCTGTTTGCTTGCTCTAAACATGTCATCCTGATGTTAATTTCTGGCATGTTGTTATTTTCACTAAGTCTGTGAACCTGTTATCTTTTGCACTTTTGCCATGCTTGTATGAACCTGTTGTGCTGTGATTTAGCCGTAGCTCAGTGTTCATCTTTTGTCAAGCATCTTGACTAGATTACTGTCATATGCTTTGTTGATATGTTTGGGTTCAGTAGCTTAATTTCTTGTTGCTTGCTAAGTAGCATCATGCTGTTAATGGCAGATTCTTGTCATTCTTGTTTTGCTTGTCATTTGCAAACCGTGCATCCGATTCCGGTGATCTTTATATCGATTTCAACCGAAATCACCTCACCTATCCAGTGGCATACTTGGTTTGCCAAGATTATGCCTTGTTCATGTTTTTCCTTCCGGAGCACGCATATGCATTGCATATCACATCTCGCATATCATGCCATGTTTTGCATCATGTTGCGTGTGCATTGCATCGTGATTGATGTTTGTCCTCTTTGCTTGTGTTCTTGCTTTGGGTAGAGCCGGGAGACGAGTACGCGAACGAGGAACCTGTTGAGAACGCTTACGAGGACCAAGTTTTCGACAACTCTGAGAACCTTGCAGGCAAGATGACCATACCCTCGAATTCACTTCTATCTTTGCTTGCTGGATGCTCGCTCTTTTGCTATGCCTTTGCTGCGATACCTACCACTTGCTATATCATGCCACCCATATTGCCATGTCAGCCCCTAACCAACCATGTCCTAGCAAACCGTTGATTGGCTATGTTACCGCTTTGCTCAGCCCCTCTTATAGCGTTGCTAGTTGCAGGTGAAGATGAAGTTTGTTCCTTGTTGGAACATGGACATGTTGTTCCTTGTTGGAACATGTTTACTTGTTGGGATATCACAATACCTCTTATTTAATTAATGCATCTATATACTTGGTAAAGGGTGGAAGGCTCGGCCTTATGCCTGGTGTTTTGTTCCACTCTTGCCACCCTAGTTTCCGTCATACCGGTGTTATGTTCCCGGATTTTGCGTTCCTTACACGGTTGGGTGATTTATGGGACCCCCTTGACAGTTCGCTTTGAATAAGACTCTTCCGGCAAGGCCCAACTTTTGTTTTACCATTTGCCTATCACCTACCACCTTTCCCTTGGGTTTTCGCGAGCCCGAGGGTCATCTTTATTTTAGCCCCCCCGGACCAGTACTCCTCTGGGTGCTGGCCCGAAACAAGCAGACTGCGGGGCCCCCTCGGGGAAACTCGAGGCTTGGTTTTACTCGTAGGATGTCTCATCCGGATGTGCCCTGAGACCGAGATATGTGCAGCTCCTATCAGGATTTGTCGGCACAATCGGGCGGCTTTGCTGGACTTGTTTTATTACTGTCGAGATGTCTTGTAGTCCGGGATTCCGAGACTGATCGGGTCCTCCCGGTAGAAGGAATATCCTTCGTTGACCGTGAGAGCTTATAATGGGCTAAGTTGGGATACCCCTGCAGGGTATTATCTTTCGAAAGCCGTGCCCGTGGTTATGAGGCAGATGGGAATTTGTTAACGTCCGGTTGTATAATATGTCGAATTGTTGTCTCGAAGAGTACATCATTTCATTCCATTGCATCATTTTCATTTGAGCTCATCTTGATGCCCGAAATGCTGTTAGAAGAGGGCTATGTGATGTTAGTTTCTGATTCTTATCAGAACATGCACTTTTGTAATTTTTGCCATGATTGATGTGTGCACCCTATGAAGTTGAGTCCTACATGTGTTTTGTATTATGCCATGCCATCTTTCCAGAGATTTATGCCATGTATTTTTGTGGTCTTTGTGGTGACTAGCACAAGTATGCAAACTAGGGTACTTCATGTTGCTGATTTCAGAGACTTTGTAATTTCACCGTCCCTGCCTGCTGTTATTTTTATGCCATGTGTTCATGTTGTTTCAAAGAGATCTATGCCTCTTTTTGAGCATGCTCAGTAAGAGTGTTTTGAGCATATGGATTTGCTCTATCCATCCATGCCTTTGTTTGTAATTATGGAGTGACATAGCTTGAGTCAATCGAGCTCTACTTTTGCTATAAAATGTTGCTGGCAGATTGTTTACATGTTATTCGATTTTGCCAAGATTGTTGTAGTTGATCCTTGCATGCTATGGTGTTATTCTTGCCATTTATAGTTTCTATGCCATGTCTTCTTGATGTATGTATGCTTAGTTTATCATGTAATGCTCTGTAGTGAGTGCATCGAGCTCACGAACATGCCTACTTGTTATCTGTTTTTGACATGTCCAGTTTTCTGCTAAGTCTGAAACCTGTAATGAAACTTGCTTAATGGACATGGGCGTTATTGTATTTTCTGATCCTTTTTGGCTTATGGTCAGTAAGGGACTTTTGTTAAGTGCTTTGAGTAGATTCATGCCATGCCTTACTTTGCTATGTCCTGTTCCTGTAGCATGCTGTTTGCGTGCTCTAAACATGTCATCCTGATGTTAATTTCTGGCATGTTATTTTCACTAAGTCTGTGAACCTGTTATCTTTTGCACTTTTGCCATGCTTGTATGAACCTGTTGTGCTGTGATTTAGCCGTAGCTCAGTGTTAATCTTTTGTCAAGCATCTTGAGTAGATTACTGTCATATGCTTTGTTAATATGTTTGGGTAGAGTAGCTTAATTTCTTGTTGCTTGCTAAGTAGCATCATGCTGTTAATGGCAGATTCTTGTCATTCTTGTTTTGCTTGTCATTTGCAAACCGTGCATCCGATTCCGGTGATCTTTATATCGATTTCAACCGAAATCACCTCACCTATCCAGTGGCATACTTGGTTTGCCAAGATTATGCCTTGTTCATCTTTTTCCTTCCGGAGCACGCATATGCATTGCATATCACATCTCGCATATCATGCCATGTTTTGCATCATGTTGCGTGTGCATTGCATCGTGATTGATGTTTGTCCTCTTTGCTTGTGTTCTTGCTTTGGGTAGAGCCGGGAGACGAGTACGCGAACGAGGAACCTGTTGAGAACGCTTACGAGGACCAAGTTTTCGACAACTCTGAGAACCTTGCAGGCAAGATGACCATACCCTCGAAATCACTTCTATCTTTGCTTGCTGGATGCTCGCTCTTTTGCTATGCCTTTGCTGTGATACCTACCACTTGCTATATCATGCCACCCATATTGCCATGTCAGCCCCTAACCAACCATGTCCTAGCAAACCGTTGATTGGCTATGTTACCGCTTTGCTCAGCCCCTCTTATAGCGTTGCTAGTTGCAGGTGAAGATGAAGTTTGTTCCTTGTTGGAACATGGACATGTTGTTCCTTGTTGGAACATGTTTACTTGTTGAGATATCACAATACCAATTATTTAATTAATGCATCTATATACTTGGTAAAGGGTGGAAGGCTCGGCCTTATGCCTGGTGTTTTGTTCCACTCTTGCCACCCTAGTTTCCGTCATACCGGTGTTATGTTCCCGGATTTTGCGTTCCTTACACGGTTGGGTGATTTATGGGACCCCCTTGACAGTTCGCTTTGAATAAGACTCTTCCGGCAAGGCCCAACTTTGCTTTTACCATTTGCCTATCACCTACCACCTTTCCCTTGGGTTTTCGCGAGCCCGAGGGTCATCTTTATTTTAGCCCCCCCGGACCAGTACTCCTCTGGGTGCTGGCCTGAAACGAGCAGACTGCGGGGCCCCTCGGGGAAACTCGAGGCTTGGTTTTACTCGTAGGATGTCTCATCCGGATGTGCCCTGAGACCGAGATATGTGCAGCTCCTATCAGGATTTGTCGGCACAATCGGGCGGCTTTGCTGGACTTGTTTTATTACTGTCGAGATGTCTTGTAGTCCGGGATTCCGAGACTGATCGGGTCCTCCCGGTAGAAGGAATATCCTTCGTTGACCGTGAGAGCTTATAATGGGCTAAGTTGGGATACCCCTGCAGGGTATTATCTTTCGAAAGCCGTGCCCGCGGTTATGAGGCAGATGGGAATTTGTTAACGTCCGGTTGTATAATATGTCGAATTGTTCGTCTCGAAGAGTACATCATTTCATTCCATTGCATCATTTTCATTTGAGCTCATCTTGATGCCCGAAATGCTGTTAGAAGAGGGCTATGTGATGTTAGTTTCTGATTCTTATCAGAACATGCACTTTTGTAATTTTTGCCATGATTGATGTGTGCACCCTATGAAGTTGAGTCCTACATGTGTTTTGTATTATGCCATGCCATCTTTCCAGAGATTTATGCCATGTATTTTTGTGGTATTTGTGGTGACTAGCACAAGTATGCAAACTAGGGTACTTCATGTTGCTGATTTCAGAGACTTTGTAATTTCACCGTCCCTGCCTGCTGTTATTTTTATGCCATGTGTTCATGTTGTTTCAAAGAGATCTATGCCTCTTTTTGAGCATGCTCAGTAAGAGTGTTTTGAGCATATGGATTTGCTCTATCCATCCATGCCTTTGTTTGTAATTATGGAGTGACATAGCTTGAGTCAATCGAGCTCTACTTTTGCTATAAAATGTTGCTGGCAGATTGTTTACATGTTATTCGATTTTGCCAAGATTGTTGTAGTTGATCCTTGCATGCTATGGTGTTATTCTTGCCATTTATAGTTTCTATGCCATGTCTTCTTGATGTATGTATGCTTAGTTTATCATGTAATGCTCTGTAGTGAGTGCATCGAGCTCACGAACATGCCTACTTGTTATCTGTTTTTGACATGTCCAGTTTTCTGCTAAGTCTGAAACCTGTAATGAAACTTGCTTAATGGACATGGGTGTTATTGTATTTTCTGATCCTTTTTGGCTTATGGTCAGCAAGGGACTTTTGTTAAGTGCTTTGAGTAGATTCATGCCATGCCTTACTTTGCTATGTCCGGTTCCTGTAGCATGCTGTTTGCGTGCTCTAAACATGTCATCCTGATGTTAATTTCTGGCATGTTGTTATTTTCACTAAGTCTGTGAACCTGTTATCTTTTGCACTTTTGCCATGCTTGTATGAACCTGTTGTGCTGTGATTTAGCCGTAGCTCAGTGTTAATCTTTTGTCAAGCATCTTGAGTAGATTACTGTCATATGCTTTGTTAATATGTTTGGGTAGAGTAGCTTAATTTCTTGTTGCTTGCTAAGTAGCATCATGCTGTTAATGGCAGATTCTTGTCATTCTTGTTTTGCTTGTCATTTGCAAACCGTGCATCCGATTCCGGTGATCTTTATATCGATTTCAACCGAAATCACCTCACCTATCCAGTGGCATACTTGGTTTGCCAAGATTATGCCTTGTTCATCTTTTTCCTTCCGGAGCACGCATATGCATTGCATATCACATCTCGCATATCATGCCATGTTTTGCATCATGTTGCGTGTGCATTGCATCGTGATTGATGTTTGTCCTCTTTGCTTGTGTTCTTGCTTTGGGTAGAGCCGGGAGACGAGTACGCGAACGAGGAACCTGTTGAGAACGCTTACGAGGACCAAGTTTTCGACAACTCTGAGAACCTTGCAGGCAAGATGACCATACCCTCGAAATCACTTCTATCTTTGCTTGCTGGATGCTCGCTCTTTTGCTATGCCTTTGCTGTGATACCTACCACTTGCTATATCATGCCACCCATATTGCCATGTCAGCCCCTAACCAACCATGTCCTAGCAAACCGTTGATTGGCTATGTTACCGCTTTGCTCAGCCCCTCTTATAGCGTTGCTAGTTGCAGGTGAAGATGAAGTTTGTTCCTTGTTGGAACATGGACATGTTGTTCCTTGTTGGAACATGTTTACTTGTTGAGATATCACAATACCAATTATTTAATTAATGCATCTATATACTTGGTAAAGGGTGGAAGGCTCGGCCTTATGCCTGGTGTTTTGTTCCACTCTTGCCACCCTAGTTTCCGTCATACCGGTGTTATGTTCCCGGATTTTGCGTTCCTTACACGGTTGGGTGATTTATGGGACCCCCTTGACAGTTCGCTTTGAATAAGACTCTTCCGGCAAGGCCCAACTTTGCTTTTACCATTTGCCTATCACCTACCACCTTTCCCTTGGGTTTTCACGAGCCCGAGGGTCATCTTTATTTTAGCCCCCCCGGACCAGTACTCCTCTGGGTGCTGGCCCGAAACGAGCAGACTGCGGGGCCCCTCGGGGAAACTCGAGGCTTGGTTTTACTCGTAGGATGTCTCATCCGGATGTGCCCTGAGACCGAGATATGTGCAGCTCCTATCAGGATTTGTCGGCACAATCGGGCGGCTTTGCTGGACTTGTTTTATTACTGTCGAGATGTCTTGTAGTCCGGGATTCCGAGACTGATCGGGTCCTCCCGGTAGAAGGAATATCCTTCGTTGACCGTGAGAGCTTATAATGGGCTAAGTTGGGATACCCCTGCAGGGTATTATCTTTCGAAAGCCGTGCCCGCGGTTATGAGGCAGATGGGAATTTGTTAACGTCCGGTTGTATAATATGTCGAATTGTTCGTCTCGAAGAGTACATCATTTCATTCCATTGCATCATTTTCATTTGAGCTCATCTTGATGCCCGAAATGCTGTTAGAAGAGGGCTATGTGATGTTAGTTTCTGATTCTTATCAGAACATGCACTTTTGTAATTTTTGCCATGATTGATGTGTGCACCCTATGAAGTTGAGTCCTACATGTGTTTTGTATTATGCCATGCCATCTTTCCAGAGATTTATGCCATGTATTTTTGTGGTCTTTGTGGTGACTAGCACAAGTATGCAAACTAGGGTACTTCATGTTGCTGATTTCAGAGACTTTGTAATTTCACCGTCCCTGCCTGCTGTTATTTTTATGCCATGTGTTCATGTTGTTTCAGAGAGATCTATGCCTCTTTTTGAGCATGCTCAGTAAGAGTGTTTTGAGCATATGGATTTGCTCTATCCATCCATGCCTTTGTTTGTAATTATGGAGTGACATAGCTTGAGTCAATCGAGCTCTACTTTTGCTATAAAATGTTGCTGGCAGATTGTTTACATGTTATTCGATTTTGCCAAGATTGTTGTAGTTGATCCTTGCATGCTATGGTGTTATTCTTGCCATTTATAGTTTCTATGCCATGTCTTCTTGATGTATGTATGCTTAGTTTATCATGTAATGCTCTGTAGTGAGTGCATCGAGCTCACGAACATGCCTACTTGTTATCTGTTTTTGACATGTCCAGTTTTCTGCTAAGTCTGAAACCTGTAATGAAACTTGCTTAATGGACATGGGCGTTATTGTATTTTCTGATCCTTTTTGGCTTATGGTCAGTAAGGGACTTTTGTTAAGTGCTTTGAGTAGATTCATGTCATGCCTTACTTTGCTATGTCCGGTTCCTGTAGCATGCTGTTTGCGTGCTCTAAACATGTCATCCTGATGTTAATTTCTGGCATGTTGTTATTTTCACTAAGTCTGTGAACCTGTTATCTTTTGCACTTTTGCCATGCTTGTATGAACCTGTTGTGCTGTGATTTAGCCGTAGCTCAGTGTTAATCTTTTGTCAAGCATCTTGAGTAGATTACTGTCATATGCTTTGTTAATATGTTTGGGTAGAGTAGCTTAATTTCTTGTTGCTTGCTAAGTAGCATCATGCTGTTAATGGCAGATTCTTGTCATTCTTGTTTTGCTTGTCATTTGCAAACCGTGCATCCGATTCCGGTGATCTTTATATCGATTTCAACCGAAATCACCTCACCTATCCAGTGGCATACTTGGTTTGCCAAGATTATGCCTTGTTCATCTTTTTCCTTCCGGAGCACGCATATGCATTGCATATCACATCTCGCATATCATGCCATGTTTTGCATCATGTTGCGTGTGCATTGCATCGTGATTGATGTTTGTCCTCTTTGCTTGTGTTCTTGCTTTGGGTAGAGCCGGGAGACGAGTACGCGAACGAGGAACCTGTTGAGAACGCTTACGAGGACCAAGTTTTCGACAACTCTGAGAACCTTGCAGGCAAGATGACCATACCCTCGAAATCACTTCTATCTTTGCTTGCTGGATGCTCGCTCTTTTGCTATGCCTTTGCTGTGATACCTACCACTTGCTATATCATGCCACCCATATTGCCATGTCAGCCCCTAACCAACC
The DNA here is from genome assembly GCA_032464435.1 of Aegilops umbellulata. Taxonomy (NCBI): domain Eukaryota; kingdom Viridiplantae; phylum Streptophyta; class Magnoliopsida; order Poales; family Poaceae; genus Aegilops; species Aegilops umbellulata. The sequence goes on from CP136060.1 coordinate 299,049,214, forward strand.
ATGTCCTAGCAAACCGTTGATTGGCTATGTTACCGCTTTGCTCAGCCCCTCTTATAGCGTTGCTAGTTGCAGGTGAAGATGAAGTTTGTTCCTTGTTGGAACATGGACATGTTGTTCCTTGTTGGAACATGTTTACTTGTTGAGATATCACAATACCAATTATTTAATTAATGCATCTATATACTTGGTAAAGGGTGGAAGGCTCGGCCTTATGCCTGGTGTTTTGTTCCACTCTTGCCACCCTAGTTTCCGTCATACCGGTGTTATGTTCCCGGATTTTGCGTTCCTTACACGGTTGGGTGATTTATGGGACCCCCTTGACAGTTCGCTTTGAATAAGACTCTTCCGGCAAGGCCCAACTTTGCTTTTACCATTTGCCTATCACCTACCACCTTTCCCTTGGGTTTTCGCGAGCCCGAGGGTCATCTTTATTTTAGCCCCCCCGGACCAGTACTCCTCTGGGTGCTGGCCCGAAACGAGCAGACTGCGGGGCCCCCTCGGGGAAACTCGAGGCTTGGTTTTACTCGTAGGATGTCTCATCCGGATGTGCCCTGAGACCGAGATATGTGCAGCTCCTATCAGGATTTGTCGGCACAATCGGGCGGCTTTGCTGGACTTGTTTTATTACTGTCGAGATGTCTTGTAGTCCGGGATTCCGAGACTGATCGGGTCTTCCCGGTAGAAGGAATATCCTTCATTGACCGTGAGAGCTTATAATGGGCTAAGTTGGGACACCCCTGCAGGGTATTATCTTTCGAAAGCCGTGCCCGCGGTTATGAGGCAGATGGGAATTTGTTAATGTCCGGTTGTATAATATGTCGAATTGTTCGTATCGAAGAGTACATCATTTCATTCCATTGCATCATTTTCATTTGAGCTCATCTTGATGCCCGAAATGGTGTTAGAAGAGGGCTATGTGATGTTAGTTTCTGATTCTTATCAGAACATGCACTTTTGTCATTTTTGCCATGATTGATGTGTGCACCCTATGAAGTTGAGTCCTACATGTGTTTTGTATTATGCCATGCCATCTTTCCAGAGATTTATGCCATGTATTTTTGTGGTCTTTGTGGTGACTAGCACAAGTATGCAAACTAGGGTACTTCATGTTGCTGATTTCAGAGACTTAGTAAGTTCACCAAGTCCCTGCCTGCTGTTATTTTTATGCCATGTGTTCATGTTGTTTCAGAGAGATCTATGCCTCTTTTTGAGCATGATCAGTAAGAGTGTTTTGAGAATATGGATTTTCTCTATCCATCCATGCCTTTGTTTGTAATTATGGAGTGACATAGCTTGAGTCAATCGAGCTCTACTTTTGCTATAAAATGTTGCTGGCAGATTGTTTACATGTTATTCGATTTTGCCAAGATTATTGTAGTTGATCCTTGCATGCTATGGTGTTATTCTTGCCATGTATAGTTTCTATGCCATGTCTTCTTGATGTATGTATGCTTAGTTTATCATGTAATGCTCTGTAGTGAGTGCATCGAGCTCACGAACATGCCTACTTGTTATCTGTTTTTGACATGTCCAGTTTTCTGCTAAGTCTGAAACCTGTAATGAAACTTGCTTAATTGACATGGGTGTTATTGTATTTTCTGATCCTTTTTTGGCTTATGGTCAGTAAGGGACTTTTGTTAAGTGCTTTGAGTAGATTCATGCCGTGCCTTATTTTGCTATGTCCCGTTCCTGTAGCATGCTGTTTGCTTGCTCTAAACATGTCATCCTGATGTTAATTTCTGGCATGTTGTTATTTTCACTAAGTCTGTGAACCTGTTATCTTTTGCACTTTTGCCATGCTTGTATGGACCTGTTGTGCTGTGATTTAGCCGTAGCTCAGTGTTCATCTTTTGTCAAGCATCTTGAGTAGATTACTGACATATGCTTTGTTGATATGTTTGGGCGCAGTAGCTTAATTTCTTGTTGCTTGCTAAGTAGCATCATGCTGTTAATGGCAGATTCTTGTCATTCTTGTTTTGCTTGTCATTTGCAAACCGTGCATCCGATTCCGGTGATCTTTATATCGATTTCAACCGAAATCACCTCACCTATCCAGTGGCATACTTGGTTTGCCAAGATTATGCCTTGTTCATCTTTTTCCTTCCGGAGCACGCATATGCATTGCATATCACATCTCGCATATCATGCCATGTTTTGCATCATGTTGCGTGTGCATTGCATCGTGATTGATGTTTGTCCTCTTTGCTTGTGTTCTTGCTTTGGGTAGAGCCGGGAGACGAGTACGCGAACGAGGAACCTGTTGAGAACGCTTACGAGGACCAAGTTTTCGACAACTCTGAGAACCTTGCAGGCAAGATGACCATACCCTCGAAATCACTTCTATCTCTGCTTGCTGGATGCTCGCTCTTTCGCTATGCCTTTGCTGCGATACCTACCACTTGCTATATCATGCCACCCATATTGCCATGTCAGCCCCTAACCAACCATGTCCTAGCAAACCGTTGATTGGCTATGTTACCGCTTTGCTCAGCCCCTCTTATAGTGTTGCTAGTTGCAGGTGAAGATGAAGTTTGTTCCTTGTTGGAACATGTTTACTTGTTGAGATATCACAATACCTCTTATTTAATTATTGCATCTATATACTTGGTAAAGGGTGGAAGGCTCGGCCTTATGCCTGGTGTTTTGTTCCACTCTTGCCACCCTAGTTTCCGCCATACCGGTGTTATGTTCCCGGATTTTGCGTTCCTTACACGGTTGGGTGATTTATGGGACCCCCTGGACAGTTCGCTTTGAATAAGACTCTTCCGGCAAGGCCCAACTTTGCTTTTACCATTTGCCTATCACCTACCACCTTTCCCTTGGGTTTTCGCGAGCCCGAGGGTCATCTTTATTTTAGCCCCCCCGGACCAGTACTCCTCTGGGTGCTGGCCTGAAACGAGCAGACTGCGGGGCCCCCTCGGGGAAACTCGAGGCTTGGTTTTACTCGTAGGATGTCTCATCCGGATGTGCCCTGAGACCGAGATATGTGCACCTCCTATCAGGATTTGTCGGCACAATCGGGCGGCTTTGCTGGACTTGTTTTATTACTGTCGAGATGTCTTGTAGTCCGGGATTCCGAGACTGATCGGGTCTTCCCGGTAGAAGGAATATCCTTCATTGACCGTGAGAGCTTATAATGGGCTAAGTTGGGACACCCCTGCAGGGTATTATCTTTCGAAAGCCGTGCCCGCGGTTATGAGGCAGATGGGAATTTGTTAATGTCCGGTTGTATAATATGTCGAATTGTTCGTCTCGAAGAGTACATCATTTCATTCCATTGCATCATTTTCATTTGAGCTCATCTTGATGCCCGAAATGGTGTTAGAAGAGGGCTATGTGATGTTAGTTTCTGATTCTTATCAGAACATGCACTTTTGTCATTTTTGCCATGATTGATGTGTGCACCCTATGAAGTTGAGTCCTACATGTGTTTTGTATTATGCCATGCCATCTTTCCAGAGATTTATGCCATGTATTTTTGTGGTCTTTGTGGTGACTAGCACAAGTATGCAAACTAGGGTACTTCATGTTGCTGATTTCAGAGACTTAGTAAGTTCACCAAGTCCCTGCCTGCTGTTATTTTTATGCCATGTGTTCATGTTGTTTCAGAGAGATCTATGCCTCTTTTTGAGCATGATCAGTAAGAGTGTTTTGAGAATATGGATTTTCTCTATCCATCCATGCCTTTGTTTGTAATTATGGAGTGACATAGCTTGAGTCAATCGAGCTCTACTTTTGCTATAAAATGTTGCTGGCAGATTGTTTACATGTTATTCGATTTTGCCAAGATTATTGTAGTTGATCCTTGCATGCTATGGTGTTATTCTTGCCATGTATAGTTTCTATGCCATGTCTTCTTGATGTATGTATGCTTAGTTTATCATGTAATGCTCTGTAGTGAGTGCATCGAGCTCACGAACATGCCTACTTGTTATCTGTTTTTGACATGTCCAGTTTTCTGCTAAGTCTGAAACCTGTAATGAAACATGCTTAATTGACATGGGTGTTATTGTATTTTCTGATCCTTTTTTGGCTTATGGTCAGTAAGGGACTTTTGTTAAGTGCTTTGAGTAGATTCATGCCGTGCCTTATTTTGCTATGTCCCGTTCCTGTAGCATGCTGTTTGCTTGCTCTAAACATGTCATCCTGATGTTAATTTCTGGCATGTTGTTATTTTCACTAAGTCTGTGAACCTGTTATCTTTTGCACTTTTGCCATGCTTGTATGAACCTGTTGTGCTGTGATTTAGCCGTAGCTCAGTGTTCATCTTTTGTCAAGCATCTTGAGTAGATTACTGACATATGCTTTGTTGATATGTTTGGGCGCAGTAGCTTAATTTCTTGTTGCTTGCTAAGTAGCATCATGCTGTTAATGGCAGATTCTTGTCATTCTTGTTTTGCTTGTCATTTGCAAACCGTGCATCCGATTCCGGTGATCTTTATATCGATTTCAACCGAAATCACCTCACCTATCCAGTGGCATACTTGGTTTGCCAAGATTATGCCTTGTTCATCTTTTTCCTTCCGGAGCACGCATATGCATTGCATATCACATCTCGCATATCATGCCATGTTTTGCATCATGTTGTGTGTGCATTGCATCGTGATTGATGTTTGTCCTCTTTGCTTGTGTTCTTGCTTTGGGTAGAGCCGGGAGACGAGTACGCGAACGAGGAACCTGTTGAGAACGCTTACGAGGACCAAGTTTTCGACAACTATGAGAACCTTGCAAGCAAGATGACCATACCCTCGAAATCACTTCTATCTTTGCTTGCTAGATGCTCGCTCTTTTGCTATGCCTTTGCTGCGATACCTACCACTTGCTATATCATGCCACCCATATTGCCATGTCAGCCCCTAACCAACCATGTCCTAGGAAACCGTTCATTGGCTATGTTACCGCTTTGCTCAGCCCCTCTTATAGCGTTGCTAGTTGCAGGTGAAGATGAAGTTTGTTCCTTGTTGGAACATGTTTACTTGTTGAGATATCACAATACCTCTTATTTAATTATTGCATCTATATACTTGGTAAAGGGTGGAAGGCTCGGCCTTATGCCTGGTGTTTTGTTCCACTCTTGCCACCCTAGTTTCCGCCATACCGGTGTTATGTTCCCGGATTTTGCGTTCCTTACACGGTTGGGTGATTTATGGGACCCCCTTGACAGTTCGCTTTGAATAAGACTCTTCCGGCAAGGCCCAACTTTGCTTTTACCATTTGCCTATCACCTACCACCTTTCCCTTGGGTTTTCGCGAGCCCGAGGGTCATCTTTATTTTAGCCCCCCCGGACCAGTACTCCTCTGGGTGCTGGCCTGAAACGAGCAGACTGCGGGGCCCCCTCGGGGAAACTCGAGGCTTGGTTTTACTCGTAGCATGTCTCATCCGGATGTGCCCTGAGACCGAGATATGTGCAACTCCTATCAGGATTTGTCGGCACAATCGGGCGGCTTTGCTGGACTTGTTTTATTACTATCGAGATGTCTTGTAGTCCGGGATTCCGAGACTGATCGGGTCTTCCCGGTAGAAGGAATATCCTTCATTGACCGTGAGAGCTTATAATGGGCTAAGTTGGGACACCCCTGCAGGGTATTATCTTTCGAAAGCCGTGCCCGCGGTTATGAGGCAGATGGGAATTTGTTAATGTCCGGTTGTATAATATGTCGAATTGTTCGTCTCGAAGAGTACATCATTTCATTCCATTGCATCATTTTCATTTGAGCTCATCTTGATGCCCGAAATGGTGTTAGAAGAGGGCTATGTGATGTTAGTTTCTGATTCTTATCAGAACATGCACTTTTGTCATTTTTGCCATGATTGATGTGTGCACCCTATGAAGTTGAGTCCTACATGTGTTTTGTATTATGCCATGCCATCTTTCCAGAGATTTATGCCATGTATTTTTGTGGTCTTTGTGGTGACTAGCACAAGTATGCAAACTAGGGTACTTCATGTTGCTGATTTCAGAGACTTAGTAAGTTCACCAAGTCCCTGCCTGCTGTTATTTTTATGCCATGTGTTCATGTTGTTTCAGAGAGATCTATGCCTCTTTTTGAGCATGATCAGTAAGAGTGTTTTGAGAATATGGATTTTCTCTATCCATCCATGCCTTTGTTTGTAATTATGGAGTGACATAGCTTGAGTCAATCGAGCTCTGCTTTTGCTATAAAATGTTGCTGGCAGATTGTTTACATGTTATTCGATTTTGCCAAGATTATTGTAGTTGATCCTTGCATGCTATGGTGTTATTCTTGCCATGTATAGTTTCTATGCCATGTCTTCTTGATGTATGTATGCTTAGTTTATCATGTAATGCTCTGTAGTGAGTGCATCGAGCTCACGAACATGCCTACTTGTTATCTGTTTTTGACATGTCCAGTTTTCTGCTAAGTCGGAAACCTGTAATGAAACATGCTTAATTGACATGGGTGTTATTGTATTTTCTGATCCTTTTTTGGCTTATGGTCAGTAAGGGACTTTTGTTAAGTGCTTTGAGTAGATTCATGCCGTGCCTTATTTTGCTATGTCCCGTTCCTGTAGCATGTTGTTTGCTTGCTCTAAACATGTCATCCTGATGTTAATTTCTGGCATGTTGTTATTTTCACTAAGTCTGTGAACCTGTTATCTTTTGCACTTTTGCCATGCTTGTATGAACCTGTTGTGCTGTGATTTAGCCGTAGCTCAGTGTTCATCTTTTGTCAAGCATCTTGAGTAGATTACTGACATATGCTTTGTTGATATGTTTGGGCGCAGTAGCTTAATTTCTTGTTGCTTGCTAAGTAGCATCATGCTGTTAATGGCAGATTCTTGTCATTCTTGTTTTGCTTGTCATTTGCAAACCGTGCATCCGATTCCGGTGATCTTTATATCGATTTCAACCGAAATCACCTCACCTATCCAGTGGCATACTTGGTTTGCCAAGATTATGCCTTGTTCATCTTTTTCCTTCCGGAGCACGCATATGCATTGCATATCACATCTCGCATATCATGCCATGTTTTGCATCATGTTGTGTGTGCATTGCATCGTGATTGATGTTTGTCCTCTTTGCTTGTGTTCTTGCTTTGGGTAGAGCCGGGAGACGAGTACGCGAACGAGGAACCTGTTGAGAACGCTTACGAGGACCAAGTTTTCGACAACTATGAGAACCTTGCAAGCAAGATGACCATACCCTCGAAATCACTTCTATCTTTGCTTGCTAGATGCTCGCTCTTTTGCTATGCCTTTGCTGCGATACCTACCACTTGCTATATCATGCCACCCATATTGCCATGTCAGCCCCTAACCAACCATGTCCTAGGAAACCGTTCATTGGCTATGTTACCGCTTTGCTCAGCCCCTCTTATAGCGTTGCTAGTTGCAGGTGAAGATGAAGTTTGTTCCTTGTTGGAACATGTTTACTTGTTGAGATATCACAATACCTCTTATTTAATTAATGCATCTATATACTTGGTAAAGGGTGGAAGGCTCGGCCTTATGCCTGGTGTTTTGTTCCACTCTTGCCACCCTAGTTTCCGCCATACCGGTGTTATGTTCCCGGATTTTGCGTTCCTTACACGGTTGGGTGATTTATGGGACCCCCTTGACAGTTCGCTTTGAATAAGACTCTTCCGGCAAGGCCCAACTTTGCTTTTACCATTTGCCTATCACCTACCACCTTTCCCTTGGGTTTTCGCGAGCCCGAGGGTCATCTTTATTTTAGCCCCCCCGGACCAGTACTCCTCTGGGTGCTGGCCCGAAACGAGCAGACTGCGGGGCCCCCTCGGGGAAACTCGAGGCTTGGTTTTACTCGTAGCATGTCTCATTCGGATGTGCCCTGAGACCGAGATATGTGCAGCTCCTATCAGGATTTGTCGGCACAATCGGGCGGCTTTGCTGGACTTGTTTTATTACTGTCGAGATGTCTTGTAGTCCGGGATTCCGAGACTGATCGGGTCTTCCCGGTAGAAGGAATATCCTTCGTTGACCGTGAGAGCTTACAATGGGCTAAGTTGGGACACCCCTGCAAGGTATTATCTTTCGAAAGCCGTGCCCGCGGTTATGAGGCAGATGGGAATTTGTTAATGTCCGGTTGTATAATATGTCGAATTGTTCGTCTCGAAGAGTACATCATTTCATTCCATTGCATCATTTTCATTTGAGCTCATCTTGATGCCCGAAATGCTGTTAGAAGAGGGCTATGTGATGTTAGTTTCTGATTCTTATCAGAACATGCACTTTTGTCATTTTTTCCATGATTGATGTGTGCACCCTATGAAGTTGAGTCCTACATGTGTTTTGTATTATGCCATGCCATCTTTCCAGAGATTTATGCCATGTATTTTTGTGGTCTTTGTGGCGACTAGCACAAGTATGCAAACTAGGGTACTTCATGTTGCTGATTTCAGAGACTTAGTAAGTTCACCAAGTCCCTGCCTGCTGTTATTTTTATGCCATGTGTTCATGTTGTTTCAGAGAGATCTATGCCTCTTTTTGAGCATGATCAGTAAGAGTGTTTTGAGCATATGGATTTGCTCTATCCATCCATGCCTTTGTTTGTAATTATGGAGTGACATAGCTTGAGTCAATCGAGCTCTGCTTTTGCTATAAAATGTTGCTGGCAGATTGTTTACATGTTATTCGATTTTGCCAAGATTGTTGTAGTTGATCCTTGCATGCTATGGTGTTATTCTTGCCATGTATAGTTTCTATGCCATGTCTTCTTGATGTATGTATGCTTAGTTTATCATGTAATGCTCTGTAGTGAGTGCATCGAGCTCACGAACATGCCTACTTGTTATCTGTTTTTGACATGTCCAGTTTTTTGCTAAGTCTGAAACCTGTAATGAAACTTGCTTAATTGACATGGGTGTTACTGTATTTTCTGATCCTTTTTGGCTTATGGTCAGTAAGGGACTTTTGTTAAGCGCTATGAGTAGATTCATGCCGTGCCTTATTTTGCTATGTCCCGTTCCTGTAGCATGCTGTTTGCTTGCTCCAAACATGTCATCCTGATGTTAATTTCTGGCATGTTATTTTCACTAAGTCTGTGAACCTGTTATCTTTTGCACTTTTGCCATGCTTGTATGAACCTGTTGTGCTATGATTTAGCCGTAGCTCAGTGTTCATCTTTTGTCAAGCATCTTGAGTAGATTACTGACATATGCTTTGTTGATATGTTTGGGCGCAGTAGCTTAATTTCTTGTTGCTTGCTAAGTAGCATCATGCTGTTAATGGCAGATTCTTGTCATTCTTGTTTTGCTTGTCATTTGCAAACCGTGCATCCGATTCCGGTGATCTTTATATCGATTTCAACCGAAATCCCCTCACCTATCCAGTGGCATACTTGGTTTGCCAAGATTATGCCTTGTTCATCTTTTTCCTTCCGGAGCACGCATATGCATTGCATATCACATCTCGCATATCATGCCATGTTTTGCATCATGTTGCGTGTGCATTGCATCGTGATTGATGTTTGTCCTCTTTGCTTGTGTTCTTGCTTTGGGTAGAGCCGGGAGACGAGTACGCGAACGAGGAACCTGTTGAGAACGCTTACGAGGACCAAGTTTTCGACAACTCTGAGAACCTTGCAGGCAAGATGACCATACCCTCGAAATCACTTCTATCTTTGCTTGCTGGATGCTCGCTCTTTTGCTATGCCTTTGCTGCGATACCTACCACTTGCTATATCATGCCACCCATATTGCCATGTCAGCCCCTAACCAACCATGTCCTAGCAAACCGTTCATTGGCTATGTTACCGCTTTGCTCAGCCCCTCTTATAGCGTTGCTAGTTGCAGGTGAAGATGAAGTTTGTTCCTTGTTGGAACATGTTTACTTGTTGAGATATCACAATACCTCTTATTTAATTAATGCATCTATATACTTGGTAAAGGGTGGAAGGCTCGGCCTTATGCCTGGTGTTTTGTTCCACTCTTGCCACCCTAGTTTCCGCCATACCGGTGTTATGTTCCCGGATTTTGCGTTCCTTACACGGTTGGGTGATTTATGGGACCCCCTTGACAGTTCGCTTTCAATAAGACTCTTCTGGCAAGGCCCAACTTTGGTTTTACCATTTGCCTATCACCTACCACCTTTCCCTTGGGTTTTCGCGTGCCCGAGGGTCATCTTTATTTTAGCCCCCCCGGACCAGTACTCCTCTGGGTGCTGGCCCGAAACGAGCAGACTGCGGGGCCCCCTCAGGGAAACTCGAGGCTTGGTTTTACTCGTAGGATGTCTCATTCGGATGTGCCCTGAGACCGAGATATGTGCAGCTCCTATCAGGATTTGTCGGCACAATCGGGCGGCTTTGCTGGACTTGTTTTATTACTGTCGAGATGTCTTGTAGTCCGGGATTCCGAGACTGATCGGGTCTTCCCGGTAGAAGGAATATCCTTCGTTGACCGTGAGAGATTATAATGGGCTAAGTTGGGACACCCCTGCAGGGTATTATCTTTCGAAAGCCGTGCCCGCGGTTATGAGGCAGATGGGAATTTGTTAACGTCCGGTTGTATAATATGTCGAATTGTTCGTCTCGAAGAGTACATCATTTCATTCCATTGCATCATTTTCATTTGAGCTCATCTTGATGCCCGAAATGCTGTTAGAAGAGGGCTATGTGATGTTAGTTTCTGATTCTTATCAGAACATGCACTTTTGTCATTTTTTCCATGATTGATGTGTGCACCCTATGAAGTTGAGTCCTACATGTGTTTTGTATTATGCCATGCCATCTTTCCAGAGATTTATGCCATGTATTTTTGTGGTCTTTGTGGCGACTAGCACAAGTATGCAAACTAGGGTACTTCATGTTGCTGATTTCAGAGACTTAGTAAGTTCACCAAGTCCCTGCCTGCTGTTATTTTTATGCCATGTGTTCATGTTGTTTCAGAGAGATCTATGCCTCTTTTTGAGCATGATCAGTAAGAGTGTTTTGAGCATATGGATTTGCTCTATCCATCCATGCCTTTGTTTGTAATTATGGAGTGACATAGCTTGAGTCAATCGAGCTCTGCTTTTGCTATAAAATGTTGCTGGCAGATTGTTTACATGTTATTCGATTTTGCCAAGATTGTTGTAGTTGATCCTTGCATGCTATGGTGTTATTCTTGCCATGTATAGTTTCTATGCCATGTCTTCTTGATGTATGTATGCTTAGTTTATCATGTAATGCTCTGTAGTGAGTGCATCGAGCTCACGAACATGCCTACTTGTTATCTGTTTTTGACATGTCCAGTTTTCTGCTAAGTCTGAAACCTGTAATGAAACTTGCTTAATTGACATGGGTGTTACTGTATTTTCTGATCCTTTTTGGCTTATGGTCAGTAAGGGACTTTTGTTAAGTGCTATGAGTAGATTCATGCCGTGCTTTATTTTGCTATGTCCCGTTCCTGTAGCATGCTGTTTGCTTGCTCTAAACATGTCATCCTGATGTTAATTTCTGGCATGTTATTTTCACTAAGTCTGTGAACCTGTTATCTTTTGCACTTTTGCCATGCTTGTATGAACCTGTTGTGCTGTGATTTAGCCGTAGCTCAGTGTTCATCTTTTGTCAAGAATCTTGAGTAGATTACTGACATATGCTTTGTTGATATGTTTGGGCGCAGTAGCTTAATTTCTTGTTGCTTGCTAAGTAGCATCATGCTGTTAATGGCAGATTCTTGTCATTCTTGTTTTGCTTGTCATTTGCAAACCGTGCATCCGATTCCGGTGATCTTTATATCGATTTCAACCGAAATCACCTCACCTATCCAGTGGCATACTTGGTTTGCCAAGATTATGCCTTGTTCATCTTTTTCCTTCCGGAGCACGCATATGCATTGCATATCACATCTCGCATATCATGCCATGTTTTGCATCATGTTGCGTGTGCATTGCATCGTGATTGATGTTTGTCCTCTTTGCTTGTGTTCTTGCTTTGGGTAGAGCCGGGAGACGAGTACGCGAACGAGGAACCTGTTGAGAACGCTTACGAGGACCAAGTTTTCGACAACTCTGAGAACCTTGCAGGCAAGATGACCATACCCTCGAAATCACTTCTATCTTTGCTTGCTGGATGCTCGCTCTTTTGCTATGCCTTTGCTGCGATACCTACCACTTGCTATATCATGCCACCCATATTGCCATGTCAGCCCCTAACCAACCATGTCCTAGCAAACCGTTCATTGGCTATGTTACCGCTTTGCTCAGCCCCTCTTATAGCGTTGCTAGTTGCAGGTGAAGATGAAGTTTGTTCCTTGTTGGAACATGTTTACTTGTTGAGATATCACAATACCTCTTATTTAATTAATGCATCTATATACTTGGTAAAGGGTGGAAGGCTCGGCCTTATGCCTGGTGTTTTGTTCCACTCTTGCCACCCTAGTTTCCGCCATACCGGTGTTATGTTCCCGGATTTTGCGTTCCTTACACGGTTGGGTGATTTATGGGACCCCCTTGACAGTTCGCTTTCAATAAGACTCTTCTGGCAAGGCCCAACTTTGGTTTTACCATTTGCCTATCACCTACCACCTTTCCCTTGGGTTTTCGCGTGCCCGAGGGTCATCTTTATTTTAGCCCCCCCGGACCAGTACTCCTCTGGGTGCTGGCCCGAAACGAGCAGACTGCGGGGCCCCCTCAGGGAAACTCGAGGCTTGGTTTTACTCGTAGGATGTCTCATTCGGATGTGCCCTGAGACCGAGATATGTGCAGCTCCTATCAGGATTTGTCGGCACAATCGGGCGGCTTTGCTGGACTTGTTTTATTACTGTCGAGATGTCTTGTAGTCCGGGATTCCGAGACTGATCGGGTCTTCCCGGTAGAAGGAATATCCTTCGTTGACCGTGAGAGATTATAATGGGCTAAGTTGGGACACCCCTGCAGGGTATTATCTTTCGAAAGCCGTGCCCGCGGTTATGAGGCAGATGGGAATTTGTTAACGTCCGGTTGTATAATATGTCGAATTGTTCGTCTCGAAGAGTACATCATTTCATTCCATTGCATCATTTTCATTTGAGCTCATCTTGATGCCCGAAATGCTGTTAGAAGAGGGCTATGTGATGTTAGTTTCTGATTCTTATCAGAACATGCACTTTTGTCATTTTTGCCATGATTGATGTGTGCACCCTATGAAGTTGAGTCCTACATGTGTTTTGTATTATGCCATGCCATCTTTCCAGAGATTTATGCCATGTATTTTTGTGGTCTTTGTGGTGACTAGCACAAGTATGCAAACTAGGGTACTTCATGTTGCTGATTTCAGAGACTTAGTAAGTTCAGCAAGTCCCTGCCTGCTGTTATTTTTATGCCATGTGTTCATGTTGTTTCAGAGAGATCTATGCCTCTTTTTGAGCATGATCAGTAAGAGTGTTTTGAGCATATGGATTTGCTCTATCCATCCATGCCTTTGTTTGTAATTATGGAGTGACATAGCTTGAGTCAATCGAGCTCTACTTTTGCTATAAAATGTTGCTGGCAGATTGTTTACATGTTATTCGATTTTGCCAAGATTGTTGTAGTTGATCCTTGCATGCTATGGTGTTATTCTTGCCATTTATAGTTTCTATGCCATGTCTTCTTGATGTATGTATGCTTAGTTTATCATGTAATGCTCTGTAGTGAGTGCATCGAGCTCACGAACATGCCTACTTGTTATCTGTTTTTGACATGTCCAGTTTTCTGCTAAGTCTGAAACCTGTAATGAAACTTGCTTAATGGACATGGGCGTTATTGTATTTTCTGATCCTTTTTGGCTTCTGGTCAGTAAGGGACTTTTGTTAAGTGCTTTGAGTAGATTCATGCCATGCCTTACTTTGCTATGTCCTGTTCCTGTAGCATGCTGTTTGCGTGCTCTAAACATGTCATCCTGATGTTAATTTCTGGCATGTTGTTATTTTCACTAAGTCTGTGAACCTGTTATCTTTTGCACTTTTCCCATGCTTGTATGAACCTGTTGTGCTGTGATTTAGCCGTAGCTCAGTGTTCATCTTTTGTCAAGCATCTTGACTAGATTACTGTCATATACTTTGTTGATATGTTTGGGTGCAGTAGCTTAATTTCTTGTTGCTTGCTAAGTAGCATCATGCTGTTAATGGCAGATTCTTGTCATTCTTGTTTTGCTTGTCATTTGCAAACCGTGCATCCGATTCCGGTGATCTTCATATCGATTTCAACCGAAATCACCTCACGTATCCAGTGGCATACTTGGTTTGCCAAGATTATGCCTTGTTCATCTTTTACCTTCCGGAGCACGCATATGCATTGCATATCACATCTCGCATATCATGCCATGTTTTGCATCATGTTGCGTGTGCATTGCATCGTGATTGATGTTTGTCCTCTTTGCTTGTGTTCTTGCTTTGGGTAGAGCCGGGAGACGAGTACGCGAACGAGGAACCTGTTGAGAACGCTTACGAGGACCAAGTTTTCGACAACTATGAGAACCTTGCAGGCAAGATGACCATACCCTCGAAATCACTTCTATCTTTGCTTGCTAGATGCTCGCTCTTTTGCTATGCCTTTGCTGCGATACCTACCACTTGCTATATCATGCCACCCATATTGCCATGTCAGCCCCTAACCAACCATGTCCTAGCAAACCGTTCATTGGCTATGTTACCGCTTTGCTCAGCCCCTCTTATAGCGTTGCTAGTTGCAGGTGAAGATGAAGTTTGTTCCTTGTTGGAACATGTTTACTTGTTGAGATATCACAATACCTCTTATTTAATTAATGCATCTATATACTTGGTAAAGGGTGGAAGGCTCGGCCTTATGCCTGGTGTTTTGTTCCACTCTTGCCACCCTAGTTTCCGCCATACCGGTGTTATGTTCCCGGATTTTGCGTTCCTTACACGGTTGGGTGATTTATGGGACCCCCTTGACAGTTCGCTTTGAATAAGACTCTTCCGGCAAGGCCCAACTTTGGTTTTACCATTTGCCTATCACCTACCACCTTTCCCTTGGGTTTTCGCGTGCCCGAGGGTCATCTTTATTTTAGCCCCCACGGACCAGTACTCCTCTGGGTGCTGGCCCGAAATGAGCAGACTGCGGGGCCCCCTCGGGGAAACTCAAGGCTTGGTTTTACTCGTAGGATGTCTCATCCGGTGCCCTGAGACCGAGATATGTGCAGCTCCTATCAGGATTTGTCGGCACAATCGGGCGGCTTTGCTGGACTTGTTTTATTACTGTCGAGATGTCTTGTAGTCCGGGATTCCGAGACTGATCGGGTCTTCCCGGTAGAAGGAATATCCTTCGTTGACCGTGAGAGCTTATAATGGGCTAAGTTGGGACACCCCTGCAGGGTATTATCTTTCGAAAGCCGTGCCCGCGGTTATGAGGCAGATGGGAATTTGTTAACGTCCGGTTGTATAATATGTCGAATTGTTCGTCTCGAAGAGTACATCATTTCGTTCCATTGCATCATTTTCATTTGAGCTCATCTTGATGCCCGAAATGCTGTTAGAAGAGGGCTATGTGATGTTAGTTTCTGATTCTTATCAGAACATGCACTTTTGTCATTTTTGCCATGATTGATGTGTGCACCCTATGAAGTTGAGTCCTACATGTGTTTTGTATTATGCCATGCCATCTTTCCAGAGATTTATGCCATGTATTTTTGTGGTCTTTGTGGTGACTAGCACAAGTATGCAAACTAGGGTACTTCATGTTGCTGATTTCAGAGACTTAGTAAGTTCACCAAGTCCCTGCCTGCTGTTATTTTTATGCCATGTGTTCATGTTGTTTCAGAGAGATCTATGCCTCTTTTTGAGCATGATCAGTAAGAGTGTTTTGAGCATATGGATTTGCTCTATCCATCCATGCCTTTGTTTGTAATTATGGAGTGACATAGCTTGAGTCAATCGAGCTCTACTTTTGCTATAAAATGTTGCTGGCAGATTGTTTACATGTTATTCGATTTTGCCAAGATTGTTGTAGTTGATCCTTGCATGCTATGGTGTTATTCTTTCCATGTATAGTTTCTATGCCATGTCTTCTTGATGTATGTATGCTTAGTTTATCATGTAATGCTCTGTAGTGAGTGCATCGAGCTCACGAACATGCCTACTTGTTATCTGTTTTTGACATGTCCAGTTTTCTGCTAAGTCTGAAACCTGTAATGAAACTTGCTTAATTGACATGGGTGTTATTGTATTTTCTGATCCTTTTTGGCTTATGGTCAGTAAGGGACTTTTGTTAAGTGCTTTGAGTAGATTCATGCCGTGCCTTATTTTGCTATGTCCCGTTCCTGTAGCATGCTGTTTGCTTCCTCTAAACATGTCATCCTGATGTTAATTTCTGGCATGTTGTTATTTTCACTAAGTCTGTGAACCTGTTACCTTTTGCACTTTTGCCATGCTTGTATGAACCTGTTGTGCTGTGATTTAGCCGTAGCTCAGTGTTCATCTTTTGTCAAGCATCTTGACTAGATTACTATCATATGCTTTGTTGATATGTTTGGGTGCAGTAGCTTAATTTCTTGTTGCTTGCTAAGTAGCATCATGCTGTTAATGGCAGATTCTTGTCATTCTTGTTTTGCTTGTCATTTGCAAACCGTGCATCCGATTCCGGTGATCTTCATATCGATTTCAACCGAAATCACCTCACCTATCCAGTGGCATACTTGGTTTGCCAAGATTATGCCTTGTTCATCTTTTACCTTCCGGAGCACGCATATGCATTGCATATCACATCTCGCATATCATGCCATGTTTTGCATCATGTTGCGTGTGCATTGCATCGTGATTGATGTTTGTCCTCTTTGCTTGTGTTCTTGCTTTGGGTAGAGTCGGGAGACGAGTACGCGAACGAGGAACCTGTTGAGAACGCTTACGAGGACCAAGTTTTCGACAACTATGAGAACCTTGCAGGCAAGATGACCATACCCTCGAAATCACTTCTATCTTTGCTTGCTAGATGCTCGCTCTTTTGCTATGCCTTTGCTGCGATACCTACCACTTGCTATATCATGCCACCCATATTGCCATGTCAGCCCCTAACCAACCATGTCCTAGCAAACCGTTGATTGGCTATGTTACCGCTTTGCTCAGCCCCTCTTATAGCGCTGCTAGTTGCAGGTGAAGATGAAGTTTGTTCCTTGTTGGAACATGGACATGTTGTTCCTTGTTGAAACATGTTTACTTATTGGGATATCACAATACCTCTTATTTAATTAATGCATCTATCTACTTGGTAAAGGGTGGAAGGCTCGGCCTTATGCCTGGTGTTTTGTTCCACTCTTGCCACCCTAGTTTCCGTCATACCGGTGTTATGTTCCCGGATTTTGCGTTCCTTACACGGTTGGGTGATTTATGGGACCCCCTTGACAGTTCGCTTTGAATAAGACTCTTTCGGCAAGGCCCAACTTTGGTTTTACCATTTGTCTATCACCTACCACCTTTCCCTTGGGTTTTCGCGAGCCCGAGGGTCATCTTTATTTTAGCCCCCCCGGACCAGTACTCCTCTGGGTGCTGGCCCGAAACGAGCAGAGTGCGGGGCCCCCTCGGGGAAACTCGAGGCTTGGTTTTACTCGTAGGATGTCTCATCCGGATGTGCCCTGAGACCGAGATATGTGCAGCTCCTATCAGGATTTGTCGGCACAATCGGGCGGCTTTGCTGGACTTGTTTTATTACTGTCAAGATGTCTTGTAGTCCGGGATTCCGAGACTGATCGGGTCTTCCCGGTAGAAGGAATATCCTTCGTTAACCGTGAGAGCTTATAATGGGCTAAGTTGGGACACCCCTGCAGGGTATTATCTTTCGAAAGCCGTGCCCGCGGTTATGAGGCAGATGGGAATTTGTTAACGTCCGGTTGTATAATATGTCGAATTGTTCGTCTCGAAGAGTACATCATTTCATTCCATTGCATCATTTTCATTTGAGCTCATCTTGATGCCCGAAATGCTCTTAGAAGAGGGCTATGTGATGTTAGTTTCTGATTCTTATCAGAACATGCACTTTTGTCATTTTTGCCATGATTGATGTGTGCACCCTATGAAGTTGAGTCCTACATGTGTTTTGTATTATGCCATGCCATCTTTCCAGAGATTTATGCCATGTATTTTTGTGGTCTTTGTGGTGACTAGCACAAGTATGCAAACTAGGGTACTTCATGTTGCTTATTTCAGAGACTTAGTAAGTTCACCAAGTCCCTGCCTGCTGTTATTTTTATGCCATGTGTTCATGTTGTTTCAGAGAGATCTATGCCTCTTTTTGAGCATGATCAGTAAGAGTGTTCTGAGCATATGGATTTGCTCTATCCATCCATGCCTTTGTTTGTAATTATGGAGTGACATAGCTTGAGTCAATCGAGCTCTACTTTTGCTATAAAATGTTGCTGGCAAATTGTTTACATGTTATTCGATTTTGCCAAGATTGTTGTAGTTGATCCTTGCATGCTATGGTGTTATTCTTGCCATGTATAGTTTCTATGCCATGTCTTCTTGATGTATGTATGCTTAGTTTATCATGTAATGCTCTGTAGTGAGTGCATCGAGCTCACGAACATGCCTACTTGTTATCTGTTTTTGACATGTCTAGTTTTCTGCTAAGTCTGAAACCTGTAATGAAACTTGCTTAATTGACATGGGTGTTATTGTATTTTCTGATCCTTTTTGGCTTATGGTCAGTAAGGGACTTTTGTTAAGTGCTTTGAGTAGATTCATGCCGTGCCTTATTTTGCTATGTCCCGTTCCTGTAGCATGCTGTTTGCTTGCTCTAAACATGTCATCCTGATGTTAATTTCTGGCATGTTGTTATTTTCACTAAGTCTGTGAACCTGTTATATTTTGCACTTTTGCCATGCTTGTATGAACCTGTTGTGCTGTGATTTAGCCGTAGCTCAGTGTTCATCTTTTGTCAAGCATCTTGAGTAGATTACTGACATATGCGTTGTTGATATGTTTGGGCGCAGTAGCTTAATTTCTTGTTGCTTGCTAAGTAGCATCATGCTGTTAATGGCAGATTCTTGTCATTCTTGTTTTGCTTGTCATTTGCAAACCGTGCATCCGATTCCGGTGATCTTTATATCGATTTCAACCGAAATCACCTCACCTATCCAGTGGCATACTTGGTTTGCCAAGATTATGCCTTGTTCATCTTTTTCCTTCCGGAGCACGCATATGCATTGCATATCACATCTCGCATATCATGCCATGTTTTGCATCATGTTGCGTGTGCATTGCATCGTGATTGATGTTTGTCCTCTTTGCTTGTGTTCTTGCTTTGGGTAGAACCGGGAGACGAGTACGCGAACGAGGAACCTGTTGAGAACGCTTACGAGGACCAAGTTTTCGACAACTCTGAGAACCTTGCAGGCAAGATGACCATACCCTCGAAATCACTTCTATCTTTGCTTGCTGGATGCTCGCTCTTTTGCTATGCCTTTGCTGCGATACCTACCACTTGCTATATCATGCCACCCATATTGCCATGTCAGCCCCTAACCAACCATGTCCTAGCAAACCGTTCATTGGCTATGTTACCGCTTTGCTCAGCCCCTCTTATAGCGTTGCTAGTTGCAGGTGAAGATGAAGTTTGTTCCTTGTTGGAACATGTTTACTTGTTGAGATATCACAATACCTCTTATTTAATTAATGCATCTATATACTTGGTAAAGGGTGGAAGGCTCGGCCTTATGCCTGGTGTTTTGTTCCACTCTTGCCACCCTAGTTTCCGCCATACCGGTGTTATGTTCCCGGATTTTGCGTTCCTTACACGGTTGGGTGATTTATGGGACCCCCTTGACAGTTCGCTTTGAATAAGACTCTTCCGGCAAGGCCCAACTTTGGTTTTACCATTTGCCTATCACCTACCACCTTTCCCTTGGGTTTTCGCGTGCCCGAGGGTCATCTTTATTTTAGCCCCCACGGACCAGTACTCCTCTGGGTGCTGGCCCGAAATGAGCAGACTGCGGGGCCCCCTCGGGGAAACTCAAGGCTTGGTTTTACTCATAGGATGTCTCATCCGGTGCCCTGAGACCGAGATATGTGCAGCTCCTATCAGGATTTGTCGGCACAATCGGGCGGCTTTGCTGGACTTGTTTTATTACTGTCGAGATGTCTTGTAGTCCGGGATTCCGAGACTGATCGGGTCTTCCCGGTAGAAGGAATATCCTTCGTTGACCGTGAGAGCTTATAATGGGCTAAGTTGGGACACCCCTGCAGGGTATTATCTTTCGAAAGCCGTGCCCGCGGTTATGAGGCAGATGGGAATTTGTTAACGTCCGGTTGTATAATATGTCGAATTGTTCGTCTCGAAGAGTACATCATTTCATTCCATTGCATCATTTTCATTTGAGCTCATCTTGATGCCCGAAATGCTGTTAGAAGAGGGCTATGTGATGTTAGTTTCTGATTCTTATCAGAACATGCACTTTTGTCATTTTTGCCATGATTGATGTGTGCACCCTATGAAGTTGAGTCCTACATGTGTTTTGTATTATGCCATGCCATCTTTCCAGAGATTTATGCCATGTATTTTTGTGGTCTTTGTGGTGACTAGCACAAGTATGCAAACTAGGGTACTTCATGTTGCTGATTTCAGAGACTTAGTAAGTTCACCAAGTCCCTGCCTGCTGTTATTTTTATGCCATGTGTTCATGTTGTTTCAGAGAGATCTATGCCTCTTTTTGAGCATGATCAGTAAGAGTGTTTTGAGCATATGGATTTGCTCTATCCATCCATGCCTTTGTTTGTAATTATGGAGTGACATAGCTTGAGTCAATCGAGCTCTACTTTTGCTATAAAATGTTGCTGGCAGATTGTTTACATGTTATTCGATTTTGCCAAGATTGTTGTAGTTGATCCTTGCATGCTATGGTGTTATTCTTGCCATGTATAGTTTCTATGCCATGTCTTCTTGATGTATGTATGCTTAGTTTATCATGTAATGCTCTGTAGTGAGTGCATCGAGCTCACGAACATGCCTACTTGTTATCTGTTTTTGACATGTCCAGTTTTCTGCTAAGTCTGAAACCTGTAATGAAACTTGCTTAATTGACATGGGTGTTATTGTATTTTCTGATCCTTTTTGGCTTATGGTCAGTAAGGGACTTTTGTTAAGTGCTTTGAGTAGATTCATGCCGTGCCTTATTTTGCTATGTCCCGTTCCTGTAGCATGCTGTTTGCTTGCTCTAAACATGTCATCCTGATGTTAATTTCTGGCATGTTGTTATTTTCACTAAGTCTGTGAACCTGTTATCTTTTGCACTTTTGCCATGCTTGTATGAACCTGTTGTGCTGTGATTTAGCTGTAGCTCAGTGTTCATCTTTTGTCAAGCATCTTGAGTAGATTACTGACATATTCTTTGTTGATATGTTTGGGCGCAGTAGCTTAATTTCTTGTTGCTTGCTAAGTAGCATCATGCTGTTAATGGCAGATTCTTGTCATTCTTGTTTTGCTTGTCATTTGCAAACCGTGCATCCGATTCCGGTGATCTTCATATCGATTTCAACCGAAATCACCTCACCTATCCAGTGGCATACTTGGTTTGCCAAGATTATGCCTTGTTCATCTTTTACCTTTCGGAGCACGCATATGCATTGCATATCACATCTCGCATATCATGCCATGTTTTGCATCATGTTGCGTGTGCATTGCATCGTGATTGATGTTTGTCCTCTTTGCTTGTGTTCTTGCTTTGGGTAGAGCCGGGAGACGAGTACGCGAACGAGGAACCTGTTGAGAACGCTTACGAGGACCAAGTTTTCGACAACTATGAGAACCTTGCAGGCAAGATGACCATACCCTCGAAATCACTTCTATCTTTGCTTGCTAGATACTCGCTCTTTTGCTATGCCTTTGCTGCGATACCTACCACTTGCTATATCATGCCACCCATATTGCCATGTCAGCCCCTAACCAACCATGTCCTAGCAAACCGTTGATTGGCTATGTTACCGCTTTGCTCAGCCCCTCTTATAGCGCTGCTAGTTGCAGGTGAAGATGAAGTTTGTTCCTTGTTGGAACATGGACATGTTGTTCCTTGTTGAAACATGTTTACTTGTTGGGATATCACAATACCTCTTATTTAATTAATGCATCTATATACTTGGTAAAGGGTGGAAGGCTCGGCCTTATGCCTGGTGTTTTGTTCCACTCTTGCCACCCTAGTTTCCGTCATACCGGTGTTATGTTCCCGGATTTTGCGTTCCTTACACGGTTGGGTGATTTATGGGACCCCCTTGACATTTCGCTTTGAATAAGACTCTTTCGGCAAGGCCCAACTTTGGTTTTACCATTTGCCTATCACCTACCACCTTTCCCTTGGGTTTTCGCGAGCCCGAGGGTCATCTTTATTTTAGCCCCCCCGGACCAGTACTCCTCTGGGTGCTGGCCCGAAACGAGCAGACTGCGGGGCCCCCTCGGGGAAACTCGAGGCTTGGTTTTACTCGTAGGATGTCTCATCCGGATGTGCCCTGAGACCGAGATATGTGCAGCTCCTATCAGGATTTGTCGGCACAATCGGGCGGCTTTGCTGGACTTGTTTTATTACTGTGAAGATGTCTTGTAGTCCGGGATTCCGAGACAGATCGGGTCTTCCCGGTAGAAGGAATATCCTTCGTTGACCGTGAGAGCTTATAATGGGCTAAGTTGGGACACCCCTGCAGGGTATTATCTTTCGAAAGCCGTGCGCGCGGTTATGAGGCAGATGGGAATTTGTTAACGTCCGGTTGTATAATATGTCGAATTGTTCGTCTCGAAGAGTACACCATTTCATTCCATTGCATCATTTTCATTTGAGCTCATCTTGATGCCCGAAATGCTGTTAGAAGAGGGCTATGTGATGTTAGTTTCTGATTCTTATCAGAACATGCACTTTTGTCATTTTTGCCATGATTGATGTGTGCACCCTATGAAGTTGAGTCCTACATGTGTTTTGTATTATGCCATGCCATCTTTCCAGAGATTTATGCCATGTATTTTTGTGGTCTTTGTGGTGACTAGCACAAGTATGCAAACTAGGGTACTTCATGTTGCTGATTTCAGAGACTTAGTAAGTTCACCAAGTCCCTGCCTGCTGTTATTTTTATGCCATGTGTTCATGTTGTTTCAGAGAGATCTATGCCTCTTTTTGAGCATGATCAGTAAGAGTGTTTTGAGCATATGGATTTGCTCTATCCATCCATGCCTTTGTTTGTAATTATGGAGTGACATAGCTTGAGTCAATCGAGCTCTACTTTTGCTATAAAATGTTGCTGGCAGATTGTTTACATGTTATTCGATTTTGCCAAGATTGTTGTAGTTGATCCTTGCATGCTATGGTGTTATTCTTGCCATGTATAGTTTCTATGCCATGTCTTCTTGATGTATGTATGCTTAGTTTATCATGTAATGCTCTGTAGTGAGTGCATCGAGCTCACGAACATGCCTACTTGTTATCTGTTTTTGACATGTCCAGTTTTCTGCTAAGTCTGAAACCTGTAATGAAACTTGCTTAATTGACATGGGTGTTATTGTATTTTCTGATCCTTTTTGGCTTATGGTCAGTAAGGGACTTTTGTTAAGTGCTTTGAGTAGATTCATGCCGTGCCTTATTTTGCTATGTCCCGTTCCTGTAGCATGCTGTTTGCTTGCTCTAAACATGTCATCCTGATGTTAATTTCTGGCATGTTGTTATTTTCACTAAGTCTGTGAACCTGTTATCTTTTGCACTTTTGCCATGCTTGTATGAACCTGTTGTGCTGTGATTTAGCCGTAGCTCAGTGTTCATCTTTTGTCAAGCATCTTGAGTAGATTACTGACATATTCTTTGTTGATATGTTTGGGCGCAGTAGCTTAATTTCATGTTGCTTGCTAAGTAGCATCATGCTGTTAATGGCAGATTCTTGTCATTCTTGTTTTGCTTGTCATTTGCAAACCGTGCATCCGATTCCGGTGATCTTCATATCGATTTCAACCGAAATCACCTCACCTATCCAGTGGCATACTTGGTTTGCCAAGATTATGCCTTGTTCATCTTTTACCTTTCGGAGCACGCATATGCATTGCATATCACATCTCGCATATCATGCCATGTTTTGCATCATGTTGCGTGTGCATTGCATCGTGATTGATGTTTGTCCTCTTTGCTTGTGTTCTTGCTTTGGGTAGAGCCGGGAGACGAGTACGCGAACGAGGAACCTGTTGAGAACGCTTACGAGGACCAAGTTTTCGACAACTATGAGAACCTTGCAGGCAAGATGACCATACCCTCGAAATCACTTCTATCTTTGCTTGCTAGATACTCGCTCTTTTGCTATGCCTTTGCTGCGATACCTACCACTTGCTATATCATGCCACCCATATTGCCATGTCAGCCCCTAACCAACCATGTCCTAGCAAACCGTTGATTGGCTATGTTACCGCTTTGCTCAGCCCCTCTTATAGCGCTGCTAGTTGCAGGTGAAGATGAAGTTTGTTCCTTGTTGGAACATGGACATGTTGTTCCTTGTTGAAACATGTTTACTTGTTGGGATATCACAATACCTCTTATTTAATTAATGCATCTATATACTTGGTAAAGGGTGGAAGGCTCGGCCTTATGCCTGGTGTTTTGTTCCACTCTTGCCACCCTAGTTTCCGTCATACCGGTGTTATGTTCCCGGATTTTGCGTTCCTTACACGGTTGGGTGATTTATGGGACCCCCTTGACATTTCGCTTTGAATAAGACTCTTTCGGCAAGGCCCAACTTTGGTTTTACCATTTGCCTATCACCTACCACCTTTCCCTTGGGTTTTCGCGAGCCCGAGGGTCATCTTTATTTTAGCCCCCCCGGACCAGTACTCCTCTGGGTGCTGGCCCGAAACGAGCAGACTGCGGGGCCCCCTCGGGGAAACTCGAGGCTTGGTTTTACTCGTAGGATGTCTCATCCGGATGTGCCCTGAGACCGAGATATGTGCAGCTCCTATCAGGATTTGTCGGCACAATCGGGCGGCTTTGCTGGACTTGTTTTATTACTGTGAAGATGTCTTGTAGTCCGGGATTCCGAGACAGATCGGGTCTTCCCGGTAGAAGGAATATCCTTCGTTGACCGTGAGAGCTTATAATGGGCTAAGTTGGGACACCCCTGCAGGGTATTATCTTTCGAAAGCCGTGCGCGCGGTTATGAGGCAGATGGGAATTTGTTAACGTCCGGTTGTATAATATGTCGAATTGTTCGTCTCGAAGAGTACACCATTTCATTCCATTGCATCATTTTCATTTGAGCTCATCTTGATGCCCGAAATGCTGTTAGAAGAGGGCTATGTGATGTTAGTTTCTGATTCTTATCAGAACATGCACTTTTGTCATTTTTGCCATGATTGATGTGTGCACCCTATGAAGTTGAGTCCTACATGTGTTTTGTATTATGCCATGCCATCTTTCCAGAGATTTATGCCATGTATTTTTGTGGTCTTTGTGGTGACTAGCACAAGTATGCAAACTAGGGTACTTCATGTTGCTTATTTCAGAGACTTAGTAAGTTCACCAAGTCCCTGCCTGCTGTTATTTTTATGCCATGTGTTCATGTTGTTTCAGAGAGATCTATGCCTCTTTTTGAGCATGATCAGTAAGAGTGTTTTGAGCATATGGATTTGCTCTATCCACCCATGCCTTTGTTTGTAATTATGGAGTGACATAGCTTGAGTCAATCGAGCTCTACTTTTGCTATAAAATGTTGCTGGCAGATTGTTTACATGTTATTCGATTTTGCCAAGATTGTTGTAGTTGATCCTTGCATGCTATGGTGTTATTCTTGACATGTATAGTTTCTATGCCATGTCTTCTTGATGTATGTATGCTTAGTTTATCATGTAATGCTCTGTAGTGAGTGCATCGAGCTCACGAACATGCCTACTTGTTATCTGTTTTTGACATGTCCAGTTTTCTGCTAAGTCTGAAACCTGTAATGAAACTTGCTTAATTGACATGGGTGTTATTGTATTTTCTGATCCTTTTTGGCTTATGGTCAGTAAGGGACTTTTGTTAAGTGCTTTGAGTAGATTCATGCCGTGCCTTATTTTGCTATGTCCCGTTCCTGTAGCATGCTGTTTGCTTGCTCTAAACATGTCATCCTGATGTTAATTTCTGGCATGTTATTTTCAGTAAGTCTGTGAACCTGTTATCTTTTGCACTTTTGCCATGCTTGTATGAACCTGTTGTGCTGTGATTTAGCCATAGCTCAGTGTTCATCTTTTGTCAAGCATCTTGCGTACATTACTGTCATATGCTTTGTTGATATGTTTGGGTGCAGTAGCTTAATTTCTTGTTGCTTGCTAAGTAGCATCATGCTGTTAATGGCAGATTCTTGTCATTCTTGTTTTGCTTGTCATTTGCAAACCGTGCATCCGATTCCGGTGATCTTTATATCGATTTCAACCGAAATCACCTCACCTATCCAGTGGAATACTTGGTTTGTTAAGATTATGCCTTGTTCATCTTTTTCCTTCCGGAGCACGCATATGCGTTGCATATCACATCTCGCATATCATGCCATGTTTTGCATCATGTTGCGTGTGCATTGCATCGTGATTGATGTTTGTCCTCTTTTCTTGTGTTCTTGCTTTGGGTAGAGCCGGGAGACGAGTACGCGAACGAGGAACCTGTTGAGAACGCTTACGAGGACCAAGTTTTCGACAACTCTGAGAACCTTGCAGGCAAGATGACCATACCCTCGAAATCACTTCTATCTTTGCTTGCTAGATGCTCGCTCTTTTGCTATGCCTTTGTTGCGATACCTACCACTTGCTATATCATGCCACCCATATTGCCATGTCAGCCCCTAACCAACCATGTCCTAGCAAACCGTTGATTGGCTATGTTACCGCTTTGCTCAGCCCCTCTTATAGCGTTGCTAGTTGCAGGTGAAGATGAAGTTTGTTCCTTGTTGGAACATGGACATGTTGTTCCTTGTTGGAACATGTTTACTTGTTGGGATATCACAATACCTCTTATTTAATTAATGCATCTATATACTTGGTAAAGGGTGGAAGGCTCGGCCTTATGCCTGGTGTTTTGTTCCACTCTTGCCACCCTAGTTTCCGTCATACCGGTGTTATGTTCCCGGATTTTGCGTTCCTTACACGGTTGGGTGATTTATTGGACCCCCTTGATAGTTCGCTATGAATAAGACTCTTCCGGCAAGGCCCAACTTTGGTTTTACCATTTGCCTATCACCTACCACCTTTCCCTTGGGTTTTCGCGAGCCCGAGGGTCATCTTTATTTTAGCCCCCCCGGACCAGTACTCCTCTGGGTGCTGGCCCGAAACGAGCAGACTGCGGGGCCCCCTCGGGGAAACTTGAGGCTTGGTTTTACTCGTAGGATGTCTCATCCGGATGTGCCCTGAGACCGAGATATGTGCAGCTCCTATCAGGATTTGTCGGCACAATCGGGCGGCTTTGCTGGACTTGTTTTATTACTGTCGAGATGTCTTGTAGTCCGGGATTCCGACACTGATCGGGTCTTCCTGGTAGAAGGAATATCCTTCGTTGACCGTGAGAGCTTATAATGGGCTAAGTTGGGACACCCCTGCAGGGTATTATCTTTCGAAAGCCGTGCCCGCGGTTATGAGGCAGATGGGAATTTGTTAATGTCCGGTTGTATAATATGTCGAATTGTTCGTCTCGAAGAGTACATCATTTCATTCCATTGCATCATTTTCATTTGAGCTCATCTTGATGCCCGAAATGCTGTTAGAAGAGGGCTATGTGATGTTAGTTTCTGAATCTTATCAGAACATGCACTTTTGTCATTTTTGCCATGATTGATGTGTGCACCCTATGAAGTTGAGTCCTACATGTGTTTTGTATTATGCCATGCCATCTTTCCAGAGATTTATGCCATGTATTTTTGTGGTCTTTGTGGTGACTAGCACAAGTATGCAAACTAGGGTACTTCATGTTGCTGATTTCAGAGACTTAGTAAGTTCACCAAGTCCCTGCCTGCTGTTATTTTTATGCCATGTGTTCATGTTGTTTCAGAGAGATCTATGCCTCTTTTTGAGCATGATCAGTAAGAGTGTTTTGAGCATATGGATTTGCTCTATCCACCCATGCCTTTGTTTGTAATTATGGAGTGACATAGCTTGAGTCAATCGAGCTCTACTTTTGCTATAAAATGTTGCTGGCAGATTGTTTACATGTTATTCGATTTTGCCAAGATTGTTGTAGTTGATCCTTGCATGCTATGGTGTTATTCTTGACATGTATAGTTTCTATGTCATGTCTTCTTGATGTATGTATGCTTAGTTTATCATGTAATGCTCTGTAGTGAGTGCATCGAGCTCACGAACATGCCTACTTGTTATCTGTTTTTGACATGTCCAGTTTTCTGCTAAGTCTGAAACCTGTAATGAAACTTGCTTAATTGACATGGGTGTTACTGTATTTTCTGATCCTTTTTGGCTTATGGTCAGTAAGGGACTTTTGTTAAGTGCTTTGAGTAGATTCATGCCATGCCTTATTTTGCTATTTCCTGTTCCTGTAGCATGCTGTTTGCTTGCTCTAAACATGTCATCCTGATGTTAATTTCTGGCATGTTATTTTCAGTAAGTCTGTGAACCTGTTATCTTTTGCACTTTTGCCATGCTTGTATGAACCTGTTGTGCTGTGATTTAGCCATAGCTCAGTGTTCATCTTTTGTCAAGCATCTTGCGTACATTACTGTCATATGCTTTGTTGATATGTTTGGGTGCAGTAGCTTAATTTCTTGTTGCTTGCTAAGTAGCATCATGCTGTTAATGGCAGATTCTTGTCATTCTTGTTTTGCTTGTCATTTGCAAACCGTGCATCCGATTCCGGTGATCTTTATATCGATTTCAACCGAAATCACCTCACCTATCCAGTGGAATACTTGGTTTGTTAAGATTATGCCTTGTTCATCTTTTTCCTTCCGGAGCACGCATATGCGTTGCATATCACATCTCGCATATCATGCCATGTTTTGCATCATGTTGCGTGTGCATTGCATCGTGATTGATGTTTGTCCTCTTTGCTTGTGTTCTTGCTTTGGGTAGAGCCAGGAGACGAGTAAGCGAATGAGGAACCTGTTGAGAACGCTTACGAGGACCAAGTTTTCGACAACTCTGAGAACCTTGCAGGCAAGATGACCATACCCTCGAAATCACTTCTATCTTTGCTTGCTAGATGCTCGCTCTTTTGCTATGCCTTTGCTGCGATACCTACCACTTGCTATATCATGCCACCCATATTGCCATGTCAGCCCCTAACCAACCATGTCCTAGCAAACCGTTGATTGGCTATGTTACCGCTTTGCTCAGCCCCTCTTATAGCGTTGCTAGTTGCAGGTGAAGATGAAGTTTGTTCCTTGTTGGAACATGGACATGTTGTTCCTTGTTGGAAGATGTTTACTTGTTGGGATATCACAATACCTCTTATTTAATTAATGCATCTATATACTTGGTAAAGGGTGGAAGGCTCGGCCTTATGCCTGGTGTTTTGTTCCACTCTTGCCACCCTAGTTTCCGTCATACCGGTGTTATGTTCCCGGATTCTGCGTTCCTTACACGGTTGGGTGATTTATTGGACCCCCTTGATAGTTCGCTATGAATAAGACTCTTCCGGCAAGGCCCAACTTTGGTTTTACCATTTGCCTATCACCTACCACCTTTCCCTTGGGTTTTCGCGAGCCCGAGGGTCATCTTTATTTTAGCCCCCCCGGACCAGTACTCCTCTGGGTGCTGGCCCGAAACGAGCAGACTGCGGGGCCCCCTCGGGGAAACTCGAGGCTTGGTTTTACTCGTAGGATGTCTCATACGGATGTGCCCTGAGACCGAGATATGTGCAGCTCCTATCAGGATTTGTCGGCACAATCGCGCGGCTTTGCTGGACTTGTTTTATTACTGTCGAGATGTCTTGTAGTCCGGGATTCCGACACTGATCGGGTCTTCCCGGTAGAAGGAATATCCTTCGTTGACCATGAGAGCTTATAATGGGCTAAGTTGGGACACCCCTGCAGGGTATTATCTTTCGAAAGCCGTGCCCGCGGTTATGAGGCAGATGGGAATTTGTTAATGTCCGGTTGTATAACATGTCGAATTGTTCGTATCGAAGAGTACATCATTTCATTCCATTGCATCATTTTCATTTGAGCTCATCTTGATGCCCGAAATGCTGTTAGAAGAGGGCTATGTGATGTTAGTTTCTGAATCTTATCAGAACATGCACTTTTGTCATTTTTGCCATGATTGATGTGTGCACCCTATGAAGTTGAGTCCTACATGTGTTTTGTATTATGCCATGCCATCTTTCCAGAGATTTATGCCATGTATTTTTGTGGTCTTTGTGGTGACTAGCACAAGTATGCAAACTAGGGTACTTCATGTTGCTGATTTCAGAGACTTAGTAAGTTCACCAAGTCCCTGCCTGCTGTTATTTTTATGCCATGTGTTCATGTTGTTTCAGAGAGATCTATGCCTCTTTTTGAGCATGATCAATAAGAGTGTTTTGAGCATATGGATTTGCTCTATCCACCCATGCCTTTGTTTGTAATTATGGAGTGACATAGCTTGAGTCAATCGAGCTCTACTTTTGCTATAAAATGTTGCTGGCAGATTGTTTACATGTTATTCGATTTTGCCAAGATTGTTGTAGTTGATCCTTGCATGCTATGGTGTTATTCTTGACATGTATAGTTTCTATGTCATGTCTTCTTGATGTATGTATGCTTAGTTTATCATGTAATGCTCTGTAGTGAGTGCATCGAGCTCACGAGCATGCCTACTTGTTATCTGTTTTTGACATGTCCAGTTTTCTGCTAAGTCTGAAACCTGTAATGAAACTTGCTTAATTGACATGGGTGTTACTGTATTTTCTGGTCCTTTTTGTCTTATGGTCAGTAAGGGACTTTTGTTAAGTGCTTTGAGTAGATTCATGCCATGCCTTATTTTGCTATTTCCTGTTCCTGTAGCATGCTGTTTGCTTGCTCTAAACATGTCATCCTGATGTTAATTTCTGGCATGTTGTTATTTTCACAAAGTCTGTGAACCTGTTATCTTTTGCACTTTTGCCATGCTTGTATGAAACTGTTGTGCTGTGGTTTAGCCGTAGCTCAGTGTTCATCTTTTGTCAAGCATCTTGCGTACATTACTGTCATATGCTTTGTTGATATGTTTGGGTGCAGTAGCTTAATTCCTTGTTGCTTGCTAAGTAGCATCATGCTGTTAATGGCACATTCTTGTCATTCTTGTTTTGCTTGTCATTTGCAAACCGTGCATCCGATTCCGGTCATCTTTATATCGATTTCAACCGAAATCACCTCACCTATCCAGTGGAATACTTGGTTTGTCAAGATTATGCCTTGTTCATCTTTTTCCTTCCGGAGCACGCATATGCGTTGCATATCACATCTCGCATATCATGCCATGTTTTGCATCATGTTGCGTGTGCATTGCATCGTGATTGATGTTTGTCCTCTTTGCTTGTGTTCTTGCTTTGGGTAGAGCCGGGAGACGAGTACGCGAACGAGGAACCTGTTGAGAACGCTTACGAGGACCAAGTTTTCGACAACTCTAAGAACCTTGCAGGCAAGATGACCATACGCTCGAAATCACTTCTATCTTTGCTTGCTAGATGCTCGCTCTTTTGCTATGCCTTTGCTGCGATACCTACCACTTGCTATATCATGCCACCCATATTGCCATGTCAGCCCCTAACCAACCATGTCCTAGCAAACCGTTGATTGGCTATGTTACCGCTTTGCTCAGCCCCTCTTATAGCGTTGCTAGTTGCAGGTGAAGATGAAGTTTGTTCCTTGTTGGAACATGGACATGTTGTTCCTTGTTGGAACATGGACATGTTGTTCCTTGTTGGAACATGTTTACTTGTTGGGATATCACAATACCTCTTATTTAATTAATGCATCTATATACTTGGTAAAGGGTGGAAGGCTCGGCCTTATGCCTGGTGTTTTGTTCCACTCTTGCCACCCTAGTTTCCGTCATACCGGTGTTATGTTCCCGGATTTTGCGTTCCTTACACGGTTGGGTGATTTATTGGACCCCCTTGATAGTTCGCTATGAATAAGACTCTTCCGGCAAGGCCCAACTTTGGTTTTACCATTTGCCTATCACCTACCACCTTTCCCTTGGGTTTTCGCGAGCCCGAGGGTCATCTTTATTTTAGCCCCCCCGGACCAGTACTCCTCTGGGTGCTGGCCCGAAACGAGCAGACTGCGGGGCCCCCTCGGGGAAACTCGAGGCTTGGTTTTACTCGTAGGATGTCTCATCCGGATGTGCCCTGAGACCGAGATATGTGCAGCTCCTATCAGGATTTGTCGGCACAATCGGGCGGCTTTGCTGGACTTGTTTTATTACTGTCGAGATGTCTTGTAGTCCGGGATTCCGACACTGATCGGGTCTTCCTGGTAGAAGGAATATCCTTCGTTGACCGTGAGAGCTTATAATGGGCTAAGTTGGGACACCCCTGCAGGGTATTATCTTTCGAAAGCCGTGCCCGCGGTTATGAGGCAGATGGGAATTTGTTAATGTCCGGTTGTATAATATGTCGAATTGTTCGTCTCGAAGAGTACATCATTTCATTCCATTGCATCATTTTCATTTGAGCTCATCTTGATGCCCGAAATGCTGTTAGAAGAGGGCTATGTGATGTTAGTTTCTGAATCTTATCAGAACATGCACTTTTGCCATTTTTGCCATGATTGATGTGTGCACCCTATGAAGTTGAGTCCTACATGTGTTTTGTATTATGCCATGCCATCTTTCCAGAGATTTATGCCATGTATTTTTGTGGTCTTTGTGGTGACTAGCACAAGTATGCAAACTAGGGTACTTCATGTTGCTGATTTCAGAGACTTAGTAAGTTCACCAAGTCCCTGCCTGCTGTTATTTTTATGCCATGTGTTCATGTTGTTTCAGAGAAATCTATGCCTCTTTTTGACCATGATCAATAAGAGTGTTTTGAGCATATGGATTTGCTCTATCCACCCATGCCTTTGTTTGTAATTATGGAGTGACATAGCTTGAGTCAATCGAGCTCTACTTTTGCTATAAAATGTTGCTGGCAGATTGTTTACATGTTATTCGATTTTGCCAAGATTGTTGTAGTTGATCCTTGCATGCTATGGTGTTATTCTTGCCATGTATAGTTTCTATGCCATGTCTTCTTGATGTATGTATGCTTATTTTATCATGTAATGCTCTGTAGTGAGTGCATCGAGCTCACGAACATGCCTACTTGTTATCTGTTTTTGACATGTCCAGTTTTCTGCTAAGTGTGAAACCTGTAATGAAACTTGCTTAATTGACATGGGTGTTATTGTATTTTCTGATCCTTTTTGGCTTATGGTCAGTAAGGGACTTTTGTTAACTGCTTTGAGTAGATTCATGCCATGTTTTATTTTGCTATTTCCTGTTCCTGTAGCATGCTGTTTGCTTGCTCTAAACATGTCATCCTGATGTTAATTTCTGGCATGTTGTTATTTTCACCAAGTCTGTGAACCTGTTATCTTTTGCACTTTTGCCATGCTTGTATGAACCTGTTGTGCTGTGATTTAGCCGTAGCTCAGTGTTCATCTTTTGTCAAGCATCTTGACTAGATTACTGACATATGCTTTGTTGATATGTTTGGGCGCAGTAGCTTAATTTCTTGTTGCTTGCTAAGTAGCATCATGCTGTTAATGGCAGATTCTTGTCATTTTTGTTTTGCTTGTCATTTGCAAACCGTGCATCCGATTCCGGTGATCTTTATATCCGATTTCAACCGAAATCACCTCACCTATCCAGTGGCATACTTGGTTTGCCAAGATTATGCCTTTTTCATCTTTTTCCTTCCGGAGCACGCATATGCGTTGCATATCACATCTCGCATATCATGCCATGTTTTGCATCATGTTGCGTGTGCATTGCATCGTGATTGATGTTTGTCCTCTTTGCTTGTGTTCTTGCTTTGGGTAGAGCCGGGAGACGAGTACGCGAACGAGGAACCTGTTGAGAACGCTTACGAGGACCAAGTTTTCGACAACTCTGAGAACCTTGCAGGCAAGATGACCATACCCTCGAAATCACTTCTATCTTTGCTTGCTAGATGCTCGCTCTTTTGCTATGCCTTTGCTGCGATACCTACCACTTGCTATATCATGCCACCCATATTGCCATGTCAGCCCCTAACCAACCATGTCCTAGCAAACCGTTGATTGGCTATGTTACCGCTTTGCTCAGCCCCTCTTATAGCGTTGCTAGTTGCAGGTGAAGATGAAGTTTGTTCCTTGTTGGAACATGGACATGTTGTTCCTTGTTGGAACATGTTTACTTGTTGGGATATCACAATACCTCTTATTTAATTAATGCATCTATATACTTGGTAAAGGGTGGAAGGCTCGGCCTTATGCCTGGTGTTTTGTTCCACTCTTGCCACCCTAGTTTCCGTCATACCGGTGTTATGTTCCCGGATTTTGCATTCCTTACACGGTTGGGTGATTTATGGGACCCCCTTGACAGTTCGCTTTGAATAAGACTCTTCCGGCAAGGCCCAACTTTGGTTTTACCATTTGCCTATCACCTACCACCTTTCCCTTGGGTTTTCGCGAGCCCGAGGGTCATCTTTATTTTAGCCCCCCCGGACCAGTACTCCTCTGGGTGCTGGCCCGAAACGAGCAGACTGCGGGGGCCCCTCGGGGAAACTCGAGGCTTGATTTTACTCGTAGGATGTCTCATCCGGATGTGCCCTGAGACCGAGATATGTGCAGCTCCTATCAGGATTTGTCGGCACAATCGGGCGGCTTTGCTGGACTTGTTTTATTACTGTCGAGATGTCTTGTAGTCCGGGATTCCGAGACTGATCGGGTCTTCCCGGTAGAAGGAATATCCTTCGTTGACCGTGAGAGCTTATAATGGGCTAAGTTGGGACACCCCTGCAGGGTATTATCTTTCGAAAGCCGTGCCCGTGGTTATGAGGCAGATGGGAATTTGTTAATGTCCGGTTGTAGAAAACCCGAAGTTGACCTTAACTAAAACACATCTACCGCGTGTGTAACCGTGATGGTCTCTTCTCGACGGGGTCCGGGAAGTGAACACGGTGTTGGAGTTATGTTTGACGTAGGTTGTTCTAGGATCACTTCTTGATCACTTCTAGCTTCACGATCGTGCTTTGCTTCTCTTCTCGCTCTCTTTTGCGTTGTAGCCACCATATATGCTAGTCGCTTGCTGCAGCTCCACCTCATACCTTTTACCCTACCTATAAGCTTAAATAGTCTTGATCTCGCGGGTGTGAGATTGCTGAGTCCCCGTGACTCACAGATTCTACCACAATAGTTGCAGGTACCAACGACGCCAGTGCAGATGACGCGACAGAGCTCACTTGGGAGTTCGACAAGGAACGTGGCCGTTACTATGTGTCTTTTCCAGATGATCAGTAGTGGAGCCCAGTTGGGGTGATTCGGGGAAATGTGTAGCATTTGGGGTAGTCTTCTTTCATTTTGGTTCCGTAGTCGGACCTTGAGTGTAATCTGGATGATGAATGTTTATTTATGTACTGTGTGAAGTGGCGACTGTAAGCCAACTATGTATCTCTTTCCCTTATGAATTACATGGGTTTGTGTGAAGATTACCTCACTTGCGACATTGCTTTCAATGCGGTTATGCCTCTAAGTCGTGCCTCGACACGTGGGAGATATAGCCGCATCGAGGGCGTTACAGCAACCAATTGGTTGGGCTCGACTGTGATGGAGTAGAGATGGCGAAACTCGGAACAAAGGGGTTGTTGGCCAATCCAAAGGTCAAGCCAAAACCGTGTGGAGCGTCCGTTGTTAACCCCAAACTGCGCGCCCCTGGCGAAGAAGGGTTTGAGGGCTTGAATGGAGTTCCAGAAGGGGGACCCACGGGGGGGCGCCTCAAAGAAATTCCCATTCGGGAAATATTTCGCACGTAGAAGGTCGATCCAGAGGCCAGTCTCACCCTGAGACATCTTCCAGATCCATTTGCACATGAGTGCAATGTTCATCAGCTTGGAGTTGATGATCCCAAGGCCCCCCTAAGCTTTAGGTCTGCAAACGGCCTGCCATTTAACCATATGGTATTTCCGTTTAGGTCCCGCTCCTTCCCAAAAAAAGCGGGACTGCGGGGTATCCAACTTAGTGTGTACCCCATCCACGAGCAAGAACAAACCCATGGCAAACATAGGTAAGGATGAGAGGCTGGAATTGGTTAAGATTAGTCTAGCCCCTGAAGACATAAATCTCCCTCTCCACGGACACACCCTATCCGCTACCTTGGAGGTGAGAGGAGCCCAATCGGAGATCGAACATTTCTTTGCCGCGATCGGGAGACCGAGGTATGTGAACGGAAACTGGCCAAGTTTGCAATTAAGCAAGTCGGCAACCCGCTGACTCTCGGCCGCGTCCATCCCTATGGACACTACTTCACACTTGTGAAAGTTGATTTTAAGCCCCGACATGAGTTCGAAACATAGCAGAATGGCCTTGACCGTTGCAATACTGTGAGTGTCGGGCTCGAAAAGGAGAAGTGTGTCGTCCGCGTATTGCAAGTGTGACACACCCCCCGGGATCAGGTTGTCCACCACTCCCCTGATGTGGCCAGCCATACGGGCTTTGTCTAGCATGGCGCCCAAGGCGTCCGCCACAAAGTTAAACAACAACGGCGAGGCTGGGTGCCCTTGACGCAGCCCACGCTTGTTGCAGAAGAAGTTCCCTAGTTCTCCGTTCACCGCAATCGCCATTTGGCCCCCTGAGACCAATTGCATCATTCGATGAACCCAAACCGACGAGAATTCCCTTTCCAAGAGAACCTGTCGGAGAAACTCCCAGTTCATGCGATCGTAAGCCTTTTCGAAATCAAGTTTCAATAGGATCGCGGGCTGACGAGCGCGTTTAAGGGAGTGCACAATCTCTTTTAGGGCCAGTGGCCCTTCTAAGATGTTGCGCCCCCAAATAAAGGCCGATTGGTTCCTACTGATAATACGGTGAGCTATCGGAGTCAAGCGCGTCGAGCAGGCTTTGGCACAAATTTTAAACGGAACATTAATTAACGCAATGTGACGAAAGAGCCTAATATGATCCGCGCCCGGAACTTTGGGGATCAGAGAGAGAACCCCAAAGTTTAGGCGAGAGATATCTACCGTTCCCCGCATAAAACCATTGCAAACGTCAAAAATAGGCCCTTTCAGCACTTGCCAAAACCTCTTGAACATCGCCACCGGCCACTCATCCGGCCCGGGAGCGGTGTCGGATTTCATGCCAAGTGTCGCCTTGTCAATCTCTTTCGGGGTGAAGGCCAATCCCAGGCCCTCATTTTCCTCGTCTGTGACCCGCAACGCAAGGTCCCACACATCCGCCCTAAGCCGGGCACGAGATTCCTCCCTGGAACCCATAAGTTGGATGTAGAAATCGTATATGTGGCGTACGATATCCTGTTGCCGCAAAAGGAGCCCCTGCTCAGATTGCAAGCGCAGAATGGCGCATTTGCGACGACGACCATTCGCATAGGCGTGAAAATACTGAGTGTTCGCGTCACCCTTGAGCGTCCACTTGATACCACCGCGTCTATGCCAGTACTCCTCCTCAGCACGGAGAAGGGACTCGACCTGGGCCTCAAGCGCGTAGCGCTGAGCCCAGTCTTGCTCCGAGAAGGTCTGCACATCCGCCTCAGCATCCATCTGAGCGAGATCCGCAGTCAAACGCGAGTGAAGCAACTTATCGTTGCGCCCCTGGTTAGCCCCCCACCCTTTTAGGGACGCACGCAGGCCCGCACCTGCAGCAATCCAGAACTCCATCGGCCTGCGTACGCGCCCGATCCGGGCGACGCAATTCTCCCATTTCGAAAGGAAGATTTGCTCAAAGTCCGAAGATTCTAGCCACGCGGTTTCGAAGAAGAAACGGGGACTGCGTTTTAGCCTTTCCTCCCCCGAGGAGAGGATGAGGGGGACGTGGTCTGACCCAATCCTCGTTTCGGCGTGCAAGGAGCACATGGGAAACAGCGCCTCCCACTCCGGGGACATAAAAACCCTGTCCAAAACCGACCGCACCGGTGTAAGTTGTTTGTTGGTCTAGGTATAGCGTGCCCCCACGCGAGCCACTTCCCTAAGGGCCATAGCTGCGATTGCATTATTAAACATGGACACCCTTGTCCAATTAATAATACCGTTGTTTTTATCCGCTCCCGAACGGATTAAGTTGAAATCCCCTCCCACCAGCAGAGGAAGGTTTCGCGTGCCCAAAGACGCAACCTTCGCCTGGAGTTCTCCCAAGAACTCGAGCGAGAGCGAGTGGTCGGCCGGGCCGTAAACCACAAGCACCTCCCACTCACGAAGAGTTGCACGGTGGCGCACGTGGGCCGACAGAAAGAAACGACCAGCATCCCACGCCACCACCTCAAGGCAAACTAGGTTGATGCCTAGCAACATACCTCCCGAGTGCCCGGACGCCGGCACCCAATGCCAAACAAAACGTTCCAGCGGGCCAATAGCTAGCAGGTCCCGATGATTGAAATCGGCCTTGATAGTTTCCTGCAGGCCAACTACGTCGATCTCCTCGTTTCGAATGAACTCTTTTAACTGGGTCCGCCTCCCAGCGTGGCCGAAGCCTCGGATATTCCAAAATATGCAACGCATTAGATAATGCGATTGCGGAGGCGGATACCGCGAGCGGTCACCGCTTTGGCCACGCGCCGTGTCTTGGCAAGACGACGGTTGGAGGGGGACGTCGCAGCCCCAGCTGCTATGTCCTCCTAGTCGGGCCGCGCAACAGTCACCAAAGAAGCCCCTGCTTCTTCTGCTGCTGGCGCAACGCGGGCCAACGCTGCCTGGGCAAGCGCGGCCTGCGCGATTTCCTTAGCACGGATAAGAGAAATCACTTCACGCGTTTCCCCCGCGTCAGACAACCTAACACCACTATCCGCTAGAATACCCCCCCAAGCACTCATCAGAATAATCGTCAAAGATCGTAAAGCGGGGCACGGGATTACCTTCAGTTTCCAGGTTCTTCTGGGCCTGCAGGAGTTGGGCGCGTTGGAGGGCAGGCAGGTTGCCCTTGGCACCCTTCGGGCGGGAGCTCACCCGCTCCAGCGTGGCCGTGGACGCCACCACCGCCTTGGAGCGCTTGGCCGTGGAAACGGGCGCCACCTTGGCCACCTCCACTCGGAGCACATCAGACGCGGGAGGGGAGATGGCCGACGAGGTGCCACCCGCCAGACCCCCAGGAGAGGCCAGCGCCATCACCACCGGCCGCTGCGGGGCAGGCGTGCTCCCACAGCCCGAGGATGGGCTCGCCGGCACCACCAAGGGAGTTTTGCGGCCCGCCGGCTTCTTGTGGAGCCTCGTCCCACCGCCTCCGAGGCCTGACGACACCTTGGGCGAGCGCCCCGAGGCAGCCCGAGGCTCACCCGCCACCGGAGTGATGAGCATCGAGCGGCCCTCCGAGTCGCATGACGCCGAGACCCCCTTGTCGATGTCGAGACCCAGCATCATGTTGGAGTCGTACTGGTTGAATCCCAACTCGTTGCTGCCCACCACCACCTGCCGCTCCTCGTGGTCCTTCGCAGCACCCGCCGCCAGATGCGCGTCCTGGGAATCCTTGTCCTTGAGCCCAAGCTTGTCCCAAGTGGCGGTGTCGATGGAGTCATCCCCCATGCTCGTGTCATGGTCCCTGTCCTTGTCGTTCGGACCCTTGTCCACGTTGGCTGGTGGAGGGGAGGGGGAGCCGCACCCTGCAGCTCGCCCGCCTCGGCCTCCAGGCAGATGGTGAAACCCTCGCTGTTGAACCACACTTGAACGTAGCCCTTGAGCTTGGCCGGCGAGTGACACGCGAAGCGCATCCGGACTAGGCCGAGCCCCGGCAACGACGTTTGTCCACCTCCATGGGGCGCCCAATCATCACCGTCCCCGCCATAAGGAGGTCCACATGGCGATGCTTGGGCGGCACACCCCACAGCTTGACCCACACGTCCGGCATGATCTCGGCCTTGGGTTCCTCCTGACACAGTTCCTTGATGTCCGCCATGATGTCGTTGAGGGAGAGGTAGAGCTTGCCGCTGCGGGTTGCCATCCGCAGCATGGCCTTGTTGGGGAAGACGGCCGAGAACTGGTCGACGTCGATGGCCGTCACCTGCCAGTCCCACTCCCCTTCGAAGAGGTGCGGGAGCTCCGCCTCCAGGATGGGGATCGACAGCATGCCAGGCGCCGCCGAGATGATCGCCGCGTCCGCCACCAACGGGACCCGGACCTCCTCGCCCTCCGTATCCACGAAAGGGAGGTAGAAGAAGCCCTCGCCAGGGATGGCGTTGCCCATGATCTGCAGCATCAGGGGGCGTCCCTGCGTGGGGCAGTACGCCGATGCGTGCCCTTCCTCGTGGCAGACGACGCACAGGGGCTTGAAGTGACACATGTTTTGGTAGTGCCCCACCCTGCCGCACTTGAAGCACTCCGGCCCTTCGGCCTCCTTGACTGGGATTGGGGCGTCAGCCGAACCCTTCGAAGCCGACGGCCCAGCCGCCAGCTGCAGCGATGCCGTGCCACCCTCCTTGTGCTTCTGCTTCTTGGCCAACGGATCCCCGCTCCGCTCGCCGCCCGGAGGGAGCTGAGACTCCTTCCTCTTGAGCTCTTTCTTCTGCTCCAGCCCACGGCGCCTATATTCCTCCTTCTTCTTCTTTTTGCGCTCGCGCTCCTCTTGTTGCTTCCTCTCTTGCTCCGCAAGCCACCATGGAGGCGGCGGCCCCCAGCCCCCGTCCTCCGCGGCCTTCGCCGACGCCTTGGAGAGCGCCTTCGCCCGAAGCTCTTGCTCACGCTGTCGATCCGCTGGTGGAATCAGAGGCGACATGGGGGGCTTGTCGCCGCGGCGGGAGCCCATCCTCACCACAGTGGCGAACGAGCAAGAGAGAGGTGGGGGAGGGGCAGAACGGATAAGATGACG
This sequence comes from Aegilops umbellulata, assembly GCA_032464435.1. Lineage (NCBI taxonomy): Eukaryota > Viridiplantae > Streptophyta > Magnoliopsida > Poales > Poaceae > Aegilops > Aegilops umbellulata. The sequence continues at coordinate 299,090,020 of CP136060.1, forward strand.
AGAAAGGTGCCCAAAGCGCCGCACCTGAGAGTGAGAGGCAGGAAACCCTAGCGACAGATCTAGGTTTCCTTTCGGCACCCACAGCCACCTATTAATAGGAGCGGGCGCCCGCGCGACCACCTCCGCACTGGGCCCAGGCCTAAGCGCAGGCTCGCGACAGGCCAACGGGCCAGGCTGGTCAGGCCCACACACGGAGGGGAGTCCCTGCACCCCCCCCCCATTCGTAGAAGCGGGCTGAGCCGCCAGTGGCGCGCGACAGGCCAACGGGCCAGGCTGATCAGGCCCCCACATGGAGGGGAGTCCCTGCACCCCCCCCCCATTCGTAAAAGCGGGCTGAGCCGCCAGTGGGCCCCCCGGCCCAATTCCTGGAAGGCTGGGCCACGCCTCCTGGCCCAGCGGGGAAACAAGCCTGACCGTCCGCTCCCCGGAAACCCTAGCTAGGGTTCGTGGCACCCCAACCCGGGTGGCCTCGCCGTCGCCGCCGCCGACCCCTGTCAGCTCTGATGAACTCGTCGGGATCGGAGAAGGCCCCGCCGGCGGCACATCGTGGCGACCCATCGCGGCCAGAGTGCACGAACGACCCTCAGGGCCCGCATCCACCCCCCGCGGAGGACGCCAGATCCGTGGCGCCGGGCGACGACCTCCATGCCCACCAGGAGCAAAGGCTTGCCGGCGACCGGCCACGAAGGAGCCCCCAAGCTCCTCCGCACGGGCGACAAAGTCACCCACCAAGCACCCCGCACGGGGCCTCGGCGAACCACCACCACCATCACTTACCTCGCTGCTTACCTCGACGTCATCGTCGTCGTCGGAGTCGACCCCCTCCAGAGCCCAGAACCTGCTGCCGGAGAGGGACGGGGCGAGGGGCCGCTCCCCAGACGACGCGCTCCACCGCGCGCACCCCTGAGCAGGCCGCACCGCCGTCCAGCCATCCGCCTCCGCCGCGGGGCCGCGAGCGGCGTCACCCGCGGAGTCGCCCCTCGAGTCGCCAGACCGAAACGCCATCTTGCTACCTGGTGTTTCTCCTAGCCGGCGCTTCTCTAGATGCATGCTGGATAGCGGTCGATGTGTGGAGAAATAGTAGTAGATACAGGCATGAGTCGGTCTACTTGATACGGACGTGATGCCTATATTCATGATCATTGCCTTAGATATCATCATAACTTTGCGCTTTTCTATCAATTGCTCGGCAGTAATTTGTTTACCCACCATAATACTTTCTATCTTGAGAGAAGCCTCTAGTGAAACCTATGCCCCCCAGGTCTATTTTACATCATATTACTTTTTCGTCAACTTGCCAATTTCTGTCGCCGTTCCTTTATTTTGCAATCTTTACTTTCCGTTCCATAAACCAGAAATACCAAAAATATTACTTTACCGTTTATCCATCTCTATCGGATCTCACTTTGCGAATAACCGTGAAGGGATTGACAACCCCTTTGTCGCGTTGGTTGCAAGTTGGTGTTTGTTTGTGCAGGTATTCGGTGTCTTGCTGCGTAGTCTCCTACTGGATTGATACCTTGGTTCTCAAAACGGAGGGAAATACTTATGCTCCGTTGCCGCATCACCCTTTCCTCTTCAAGGGAGAAACCAACGCAAGCTCAAGAGGTAGCAAGAAGGATTTCTGGCATCGTTGCCGGGGAGATCTACGCCAAGCCAAGACATACCAAGTACCCATCATAAACTCTCATACCTCGCATTACAGTATTTGCCATTTGCCTCTTGTTTTCCCCTCCCCCACTTCTAAAATGATTTTCGAAAAGATTCGCCTTTTCTTCGCCCCTCTTCCATTCGTCTTCTTTGTTTGCTTTTTGTGTGCTCGTGTGTTGGATTGCTTGCTTTGTCACGATGGCTCAGGATAATACCAAATTGTGTGATTTTTCCAATACCAACAACAATGATTTTATTAGTACTCCGATTGCTCCCAATGCTAATGCAGAATCTTGTGAGATTAATACTGCTTTGCTGAATCTTGTTATGAAATATCAATTTTCCGGCCTTCCCAATGAAGATGCCGCATCCCATCTTAATAATTTCGTTGATTTGTGCGATATGCAAAAGAAAAAGATGTGGATAATGATATTCTTAAGTTGAAGTCATTTTCCGTTCTCGCTTAGGGATCGCGCTAAAACTTGGTTTTCATCGTTGCCTAAAAATAGTATTGATTCATGGAATAAGTGTAAAGATGCTTTTATTTCCAAGCATTTTAAGCAACTTGATCATGAACATGTTGCACAATCTTGGGAGAGGATGAAATTGATGATTAGAAATTGTCCTATTCATGGTTTGAATTTGTGGATGATTATACAAAAAAATTATGCCGGATTGAATTTTGCTTCTAGAAATCTTTTAGATTCAGCCGCGGGAAGCACTTTTATGGAAATTACTTTAGGGGAAGCTACTAAACTCCTAGATAATATTATGGTTAATTATTCTCAATGGCATATCGAAAGATCTTCCACTGGTAAAAAGGTGCATGCAATTGAAGAAATAAATGTTTTGAGTGGAAAGAAGGATGAGCTTATGAAATTGTTTGCTAGTAAGAGTGCTCCTATTGATCCTAATGATATGCCTTTGTATACTTTGATTGAAAACAATAAAGAATCTATATATGTGAATTTTGTTGGTAGGAACAATTTTTGTAATAACGCGTATAGAGGTAATTTTAGTCCTAGGCCGTTTCCTAGTAATTCATCTAATAATTATGGTAATTCCTACAAAAAATCTTTTGGAATTATAATAAGATGCCCTCTGAATTTTAGAATTGTGTTAAGTAATTTATTAGTTTGCAAAAGAATTTCAATGCTTTGATTGAAGAAAAAAATGCTTAAGATCGATGATTTGGCTAGGAACGTGGATAGAATTTCTCTTGATGTTGATTCTTTGAAACTTAGATCTATTCCACCTAAGCATGATATCAATGAGTCTCTCAAATCCATGAGAATTTCCATTGATGAATGCAAAGGAAGAACCGCTAAGATGCGTGCTAAGAAAGATTGGTTTATAAAAGCATGTTCTTGTAGTTTTCGTGAAAATAATGATGAAGATCTAAAAGTGATTTACGTGACTCCTATTTAATCTTTGTTTTCTAATGTAAATCTTGATAAATATGGGACTGTAGATGAGTCAACTTTAGTTAGAAGGCGTCCCAATGATTTGGAGTTTTTAGATCTTGATGCAAAAATTGATAAAAGTGGGATTGGAGAGGTCAAAAGTTTAGATAGCGATGAACCCACTATTTTGGATTTCAAGGACTTTAGTTATGATAATTTCTCTTTGATAGATTGTATTTCCTTGTTGCAATCCATGTTGAATTCTCCTCATGCTTATAATCAAAACAAAGATTTTACTAAAGATATCGTTGATGCTATGATGCAATCTTATGAAGAAAAGCTTAATTTGGAAGTTTCTATTCCTAGAAAAATTTATGATGAGTGGGAACCTACTATTAAGATTAATATTAAATATTATGAATGCTATGCTTTGTGTGAATTGGGTGCTAGTGTTTCCACGATTCCAAAAACTGTATGTGATGTGTTAGGTTTCCGTGAATTTGATGATTGTTCTTTAAATTTGCATCTTGCGGATTCCACTATTAATAAACCTATGGGAAGAATTAATGATGTTCTTATTGTTGCAAATAGGAATTATGTGCCCGTAGATTTCATTTTTTTTCTTGATATAGGTTGCAATCCTACTTGTCCTATTATTCTTGGTAGACCTTCCCTTAGAACGATTGGTGCAATTATTGATATGAAATAAGGAAACATTAGATTTCAATTTCCGTTAAGGAAAGGCATGGAACACTTTCCAAGAAAGAAATTAAATTGCCTTACGCATCTATTATGAGAGCCACTTCTGGATTGCATGCCAAAGATGATAATACCTAGAAGTATTCATGTTTTTATGCCTAGCTAGGGGCGTTAAACAATAGCGCTTGTTTGGAGGCAACCCAATTTATTTTTTTCTTGCTTTTTAGGTCCTGTTTTGCTTTGAATAAATCATATAGCCTGTAGTTAGATGTGGTTTTGTGTCTTAGTTAGTGTTTGTGGCAAGTAAGACCTATGGGATAACCTACGGTGATAGTTAATTTGATCTTGCTGAAAAACAGAAACTTTTGCGCTCACGGAAACAATTCTTATTCTTAGAAGGAGCGTGATAAAATACTGATTCTTTTTGCAGAAGATTAATAAAAAAATTATCTAGGTTTTCCTATAGTCTCTGGATTTTTGGAGTTACAAAAGTATTCGAAATATTCAGATTGCAACAGTATGTTCTGTTTTTGACAGATTCTGTTTTTCGCGTGTTGTTTGCTTATTTTGATGCATTTATGGCTAGTATTGGGGGGTATGAACCATGAAAAAGTTGGAATACAGTAGATATTACACCAATATAAATAAAGAATGAGTTCATACTAGTACCAAAAGTGGTGATTTATTTTCTTATACTAACGGAGCTTACTAGATTTTCTGTTGGAGTTTTGTGTTGTGAAGTTTTCAAGTTTTGGGTATGGATTCGGTGGACTATCGAATAAGGAGTGGCAAGAGCCTAAGCTTGGGGATGCCCAAGGCACCCCGACGTAATATTCAAGGATGTCAAAAAGCCTAATCTTGGGGATGCCCCGAGAAGGCATCCCCTCTTTCGTCTTCGTCTATCGATAACTTTACTTTAGGCTATATTTTTATTCACCACATGATATGTGTTTTTCTTGGAGCGTCTTGTATGATTTGATTTGTAGCTTTTTAGTTTGCTACAATCATCCTTGCTGTACACACCTTTTGGGAGATACACACATCAATCATGATTTATTAGAATGCTCTATGTGCTTCACTTATATCTTTTGAGCTAGGCAAAATTTGCTCTAGTGCTTCACTTATATCTTTTGAGAGCACGGCGGTTGTTTTATTTTATAGAAATGATGAAATCTGGTACTTCACTTATATTATTTTGAGAGTCTTTAGAACAGCATGGTAATTTGCTTTGGTTAGAAAAATAGTCCTAATATGATAGGCATCCAAGAGGGATATAATAAAAACTTTCATATAAAGTGCATTGAATATTATGAGAAGTTTGATTCCTTATGATTGTTTTGAGATATGAAGATGGTGATATTAGAGTCATGCTAGTAAGTAGTTGTGAATTTGAGAAATACTTGTTTTACGGTTTGTGAGTCCCGTAGCATGCACGTATGGTGAACCGTTATGTAACGAAGTTGGAGCATGAGATGTTTTTTGATTGTCTTTCTTATGAGTGGCGGTTGGGGAAGAGCGATGGTATTTTCCTACCAATCTATCCCCCTAAGAGCATGCGTGTAGTACTTTGTTTCGATGACTAATAGATTTTTGAATAAGTATGTGACTTCTTTATGACTAATGTTGAGTCCATGGATTATATGCAGTCTCACCTTTCCTCCATTGCTAGCCTCTCTAGTACCGCGCAACTTTCGCCAGTACCATAAACCCACCACATATCCTTCCTCAAAATAGCCACCATACCTGCCTATTATGGCATTTCCATAGCCATTCCGAGATATATTGTCATGCAACTTTCCATCGTTCCATTTATTGTGACACACATCATCATTGTCATATTGCTTTGCATGATCATGTAGTTGACATCGTATTTGTGGCAAAGCCACCATTCATCATTTTTTATGCATGATGCTCTTGATTCATTGCACATCCTGGTACACCGCCAGAGGCATTCACATAGAGTCATATTTTTGTTCTAGTATCGAGTTGTAAGTAAATAGAAGTGTGATGATTTTCATTATTAGAACATTGTCCCATGTGAGGAAAAAAGAGAAAGGCCAAATAAAAAAACAGAAGGCCCAAAAAAAGAGAAAAGAAAATAAATGAGAGAAAAAGAGAGAAGGGACAATGTTACTATCCTTTCTGCCACACTTGTTCTTCAAAGTAGCACCATGATCTTTATGATAGAGAGTCTCTTATGTTATCACTTTCATATACTAGTGGGAATTTTTCATTATAGAACTTGGCTTGTATATTCCAACGACGGGCTTCCTCAAATGCCATAGGTCTTCATGAGCAAACAAGTTGGATGCACACCCACTTAGTTTTCTTTTTTGAGCTTTCATAAACTTATAGCTCTAGTGCATCCGTTGGATGGCAATCCCTACTCACTCACATTGATATCTATTAATGGGCATCTCCATAGCATGTTGATACGCCTAGTTGATGTGAGACTATCTCCCTATTTTTGTCTTCTCCACAACCACCGTCTATTCCACCTATAGTGCTATGTCCATGGCTCACGCTCATGTATTGCGTGAAAGTTGAAAAGGTTTGAGAACATCAAAAGTATGAAATAATTGCTTGGCTTGTCATCGGGGTTGTGCATGATTTGAATATTTTGTGTGATGAAGATGGAGCACAGCCAGACTATATGAGTTTGTAGGAATAAGCCTTCTTTGCCCATGTTATTTTGAGAAGACATAATTATTTTTTTAGTATGCTTGAAGTATTACCGTTTTTATGTCAATATAAACTTTGTTTTGAATCTTACGGGTCTGAACATTCATGCCACAATAAAGAGAATTACATGGATAAGTATGATAGGTAGCATTCCACATCAAAAATTCTATTTTTATCATTTACCTACTCGAGGACGAGCATGAATTAGGCTTGGGGATGCTTGATGCGTCTCCAATGTATCTGTAATTTTTTATTGTTCCATGCTATTATATTATCTGTTTTGGATGTTTTATATGCATTAATACGCTATTTTATATGATTTTTGGGACTAACCTATTAACCTAGAGCCTAGTGTTAGTTTATGTTTTTTCCTTGTTTTAGAGTTTCGCAGAAAAGGAATATCAAACGGAGTCCAAACGGAATAAAACTTTCACCATGATTTTTCTTGGACCAGAAGACACTAATGTCGAGCTACGTCGGTATTTCCCCAAAGAGGAAGGGATGATGCAGCACAGCGGCGGTAGGTATTTCCCTCAGATATGAAACCAAGGTTATCGAACCGGTAGGAGAACCAAGCAACACAACGTAATCAGCCCCTGCACACAGATAACAAATCCTCACAACCCGACGTGTTAACGGGGTTGTCAATCCCTTCCGGGGTACGACCCCTCAAGATAGGCAAACGGACGTGAGATAAATTTGTAGTAAATTGATAGATCGAACGCCAAATAAAAGAAACAGAAATAAAATGCAGCAAGGTATTTTTTTATTTTTGGTTTAATAGATCTGAAAATAAATGCAAGGAAAAAGAAGATCGCAAAGGCAAATATATGAGAGAGAGACCCGGGGGCTGTAGGTTTCACTAGTGGCTTCTCTCGAGAAAAATAGCAAACAGTGGGTGAACAAATTACTGTTGGGATAGAACTTCAAATACTCATGACGATATCCAGGCAATGATTATTATATAGGCATCTTGTCCAAGATTAGTAGACCGACTCCTGCGTGCATCTACTACTATTACTCCACACATTGACCGCTATCCAGCATGCATCTAGTGTATTAAGTTCATGGGAAAAACGGAGTGATGCAATAAGAAAGATGACATGATGTAGACAAGATCTATCTATGTAGAGATAGACCCCATCGTTTTATCCTTAGTAGCAACGATACTGTCGCTGGGATCAAGCACCGTAAGATTGAGCCCACTACAAAGCACCTCTTCCCATTGCAAGATAAATAGATCAAGTTATCCAAACAAAACCCAAATATCGGAGAAGAAATACGAGGCTATAAGAGATCATGCATAAAAGAGATCAAAGAAACTCAAATACTTTCATGGATATAAAAAGATAGATCTGATCATAAACTCAAAGTTCATCGATCCCAACAAACACACTGCAAAAGAGTTACATCATATGGATCTCCAAGAGACCATTGTATTGAGAATTCAGAGAGAGAGAGAGAGAGAGAGAGAGAGAGAGATGAAGCCATCTAGATACTAACTACGGACCCGAAGGTCTACAAAGAACTACTCACGCATCATTGGAGAGGCACCAATGGAGGTGGTGAACCCCATTCGAGATGGTATCTAGATTGGATATGGTGGTTCTGGATTCAGCGGCGGCTGGATGAATATTTCGTCGACTCCCCTAGGGTTTCTAGAATATTGGGGGTATTTATAGAGCAAAGAGGCGGTCCGGGGGGCACCCGAGGTGGGCACAACCGACCAGGGCGTGCCTGGGCCTCTTGGCGCGCCCTGGTGGGTTGTGCCCCCCTCGGGGCACCCCCCAAGCGCAGCCAGGGCCCATTATGTTCCTTCTGGTCCATAAAAAATCTCCGTGGAGTTTCCTTGCGTTTGGACTCCGTCTGTTGATTTCCTGCGATGTAAAAACATGATGAAAACAGCAACTGGCACTTGGCACCATGTCAATAGGTTAGCACCAAAAAATTATATAAAATGTTTATAAAACATCCAAGATTGATAATATAACAACATGGAACAATCAAAAATTATAGATACGTTGGAGACGTATTAGCAGGGATCCGCTCTCTAGACCGTGTTTCGCCGCCTCGGATCTTCTTCCCCGCCGCCGATAGACATGACAACTGCATTTCCATCATCAACTGAGCAGATGACCTTGAGGACTACACGGGTCCTCAAGAGAGGTCACACTCTTCCGTGTCTGCTTACGTTATGCATCGCTTAATATGATAACATTCTACTTTATCATCGTGTTCACCTATTAGACTCTGAATCAGGTCCAAACTAATGCTGAAACTTGAGTTTTTAAATGGTTGTGGGGTACATATTGGGGAAGCAATCAGTACTATCTGTTTACTATCTGGTTAATCTCGGGTGTCTATTATGAGTTTCATGTTGGGTGCAAACAAACATTAAAGGAGCCATTATCTGTATTTTTAACTAAGCTATTATCTGCCTGCTATTATTGGTTTTGGGTCTATCCACACTTTTCTACCATCACTCTGGATTTGTGCATGCACTCCTTACATAATCTCACTATGTTTTATTCCTATGCATGCCAGTTATTGTACACAATGGAGCTGAACATGTAGAGCAAAAGAGACGAGCCTTGCGTGGCAATAAAATTTCATGCAGACGTCGCTCCATGGTGGGCGTAAAGGCAGCCGCCCCTTCACCCATTTTGGATTCTAATCAAGAGGAAGATAACCGTTCTGAAGGGGATTCAGAAGGAGAAGACCACTCCTATTTACCCCCTGAGGTCTTCGCTCTAACTTGGCATGCTGATGTTAGTTATATCATGCATACGGTGCCTTGCATTGCTTGCTTTATACATCAAATATGTCATTTGCTTAGTTTAGACATGCTTTGTGTGAATGCCATATGTTTAGTTTCTTCATCGTATATGTGAATTATGCAATGCCATCTTGTTTAGCCAGGCATCATATATGTGAATTTTGCAGTGCCATCCTGCTTAGCCAGTCATCTTATATGTGAATTATATCAGGCCATCCTTTTTTCATTATGTATTACATTTTATAACAATGTTAGTACATTCAACTACTCTTCGTGTGCATCAGCCATTTGACACGGTGATGGAAAATTTTGGAGTGAAAACAAGGTCTTCAGAGCAAACTATGCTATCTGGCGAAGCACATATCTTGCTGGTTACAGATAGCTCCTCAGAGGAGGATTCAAAGACAGATGTGTCGGCGTTCTGGGAATGGGGGTCCCCAGATTTGCCTGCCTGCGGCCTGCGGCGTGGCTTAAAAGGGGCCCAAGCACGGCCCATCTTCATCAACACAAACCCAAGACCCTCGTGAGGGGCCAAGCCTCGCGGGGCAGACGACACGGAGCTTCCTCAGGCACAGCCTCGTCAGGCTGGCTCACGAGGAGGCGGAGAGATCAAGGCGGGGTACCTCATGAGGTGCCCATGATGCAAGCCATGACGACCAGGGGTGCCAGGCGGGCACCAGCCCGCGCGGTGTCCTCCTTTCCTCTTTGGTGCAAAGGGGGCAAGCGCAGGCGAGAGGATCAAGCAAAGGCATCCATTTCGGTGCAACGAGACCAAGACCAGTCCAACGGTGGGGAGGAGGTCATCGTGGAGCCCAGGACGGCGTCACCACAGAGCCTTTGGCAGGCGAGGACCAACTTTAGTCATTATGAGTGTACCAGATGTTCCCCTTCAAAATGGCCAATTGTTGGCGCCCTTCCCTCTCAATATTTGGGAAGAGGCCCAGGGCCTTTGCCTATAAATAGGACTAGCCACCCCCAGGGTAGAGGCATCTAGACATCTAGCAATTGAATCAGTAAGAGAGAGAGAGAGAAGGGCGGCTGAACTCCTCCTAGCAGTTCATCCCCCAGGCCAAGAACAGACCCTCGCGAGGCTGTTCTACCTTGTAGTGTTCATCACCATCAGCCCAAGAGGCAATCCACCACACCACACTGGAGTAGGGTATTACACCACATCGGTGGCCCGAACCAGTATAAACTCTGTGTCTCTTGTGTTGTTCTTTTAGTAGTTTAGATCTTTGCAAGACGGAGAGGTAGAGGGTGTAATCTCCGCGCGCACCCCAGAGTTCGAACCTCAAGGGTCTGCCGGAACCCGAAATACGACATTTGGCGCGCCAGGTAGGGGTGCGCCGGAATTTGTCTTCCGCCGCTCCGCTCTCCTCTGACCGTCGCGTCCATGTCCGACGCTCGTCGGGCCCGCGCCGAGTGCCGGGCCGCCATCGCTTCCCGCGTCGCCCAGACGGCACCCGTCGGCGGGCGTCCTCGTCGTTCCCCGTCACCCACCGCCAACGCCGCCACCGGCCCGGTGGGGAGCGAGCAGCAAGCGTCGTCTCAGCATCCGTTCATGCGGCAAGACGGCCGCACCGCTACACCAACACCCCCGGTCGTCACGGCCCTCCTGGGCGGCTCGCAGGCGCCGCCCACAAGTCGCCACGTCAAGCCGTTTGTTCGCCGGGTCAGCGCCGTTTCCGCACGGCAGGGGGCTCCCCCGGACCGGGCGGCACACAAGGCCGGCCTGACCTTCATTTCAGAGGACCACCCCTCCAACTCGGCAAGCTCGGGCGCGCTCCCCATGTTGTGCACCCCCACCATCTGCCAGGTGGCTGTCACCAGAACTCTCATCGATGGTGGCGCGGGCCTCAGCGTGCTTTCGGTTGAGGCCTTCGATCTACTCCGCATACCCCTGGAACGGCTGCAACCCAGCCGGCCCTTCTCAGGCGTTGGGGGGCGGATCATCCAGCTCCTTGGGACAGATCCGGCTCCCAGTAACCTTCGGCACCTACGACAACTTCTGCACGGAGATGGCCGACTTCGACATCGCTCCCATCGGCCTCCCCTACAACGCCATCCTCGGCTACCCAGCGCTGGCCCAGTTCATGGCCGCCACGCACCCGGCGTACAACCTGATGAAGATGCCCGGGAGCAGTGGTGTCCTCATCGTGCATGGGGACACCGGGGACGCGCTGCGAGTGCTCAAGCTCGCCTTCAAGACGGCAGCATCGGCATAGCCCGCCGACTCAAGGACCCCCGAGCCCAAGGGGTCTGCGCCCGCCAAGAAGAAGCAGTTGTTCACCCAGGACAAGGCAGATACCTGTCGATGAGGACGGGGCCTCCAGTGCCACTTTCACCATAGGCGCCAACCTCAAGCCCGAGCAGGAGGAGGCCCTAATCAGGTTCCTGCGCGCAAACAAGAAGGTATTCGCTTGGGAGCCTGATCAGTTGGCAGGGATCCCCAGGAGCGTAATCGAGCATCACCTCAACGTGTGCCCAAACGTGCGCCCCGTGAAGCAGAAGGCAAGGCGGGAGTCCACAGAGAAGCAGGCCTTCATCATCCAAGAAACCCACAAGTTGGAAGCCGCTGGGGTCATTCGCGAGGTCCGATACCCGGATTGGTTGGCCAACCCTGTCGTTGTGCCCAAGAATGGAGGGAAGGAGCGCATGTGTGCCGACTTCACCAACCTCAACAAGGCATGTCCGCAAGATCCGTTCCCGCTCCCCCGCATCGACCAGATCGTCGATTCCACCGCAGAGTGCGACCTGCTATGTTTCCTGGATGCCTTCTCAAGGTATCACCAGATCAAGATGGCGGTGGAAGACGTCGAGAAGACAGCCTTCCTAACCCCGTGTGGGGTGTACTGCTACACGTGCATGCCATTTGGGTTGCGTAACGCGGGGGCGACCTTTCAGCGGCTGATGCACATCACCTTGGGCCCGCAGCTCGGGAAGAATGTCGAAGCTTACGTTGATGACATCGTGGTGAAGTCTCGGGGGGCCAAGACCCTGATACAAGACCTGGAGGAAACCTTTGCGAGACTCGATGCAGTAAACCTGCGGCTCAACCCAGACAAGTGTGTGCTCGGGGTCCCCTCAGGCAAGCTCTTAGGTTTCCTTGTATCCCATCGAGACATCGAGGCTAACCCAGAGAAGGTCAACGCGGTCGAGGATATGAGCCCGCCAAAGACCCTCAGAGAAATGCAGAAGCTCACTGGACACGTGACCGCGCTAGGGCGCTTCATCACCAGACTGGGGGAGCGGGCGCTGCCTTTCTTCCAGCTAATGAAGAAAAAGGGGCCCTTTGAATGGACTGAAGAGGCAGACAAGGAATTTCGAGATCTCAACAGATACCTGACCAGTCCCCCAGTTATGGTGGCTCCGCGCCATCAAGAGCCCCTGGTGCTCTACCTCGCCGCCACTCCCTACTCTGCCAGCGCAGCCCTGGTGGCAGTTAGGGAGGAGCGCCAAATCAGAACCACAGCAGCAGCCCGAGACAAGGCAAAACAAGAACAAGGAAGGCCCGCAAAAACCGCTACCGCGGTTGAGGAAGATTAGCCGCCAAAGAGTGTGCCGGAATCGGGAGAGGCCACTCACCTGGATGGTCCGCCTCCAGAGGCATCGTCACCTCGCGAGGCGCCCTTGCCTCCGGAGGGCGCCGCGAGCACTAATGCACTCAGCCTTGTTGAGCACCCAGTATACTTCGTCAGCACGGTGTTACGGGACGCAAGGGCCCGGTACCCCATTGTCGGTGTTCTGGGAACGGGGGTCCCCAGACTTGCGTGCCTGCGGCCTGCGGCGTGGCTCGAATGGGGGCCCAGCGTGGCCCACCTTCATCAACACAAGACTCAAGACCCTCGCGAGGGGCCAAGCCTCGCGAGGCGGATGACACGGCGCTTCCTCAGGCGCGGCCTCCTCGGGCTGGCTCGCGAGGAGGCGGAGAGATCAAGGCGGGGTACCTCGCGAGGTGCCCATGACGCAAGCCATGACGGTCGAGGGTGCCAGGCGGGCGCCAGCCCGCGCAGCGTTCCCCTTTCCTCTTTGGTGCAAAGGGGGCAAGCGCAGGCGAGAGGATCAAGCAAAGGCACCCATTTCGGTGCAACAAGACCAAGACCAGTCCAACTGTGGGAAGGAGGTCACCATGGAGCCCAGAACGGCGTCACCACAGGGCCTTTGGCAGGCGAAGACCAACTTTAGTCAGGATAAGTGTACCAGATGTTCCCCTTCGAATTGGCCAATTGTTGGCGCCCTTCCCGCTCAAATATTTGGGAAGAGGCCCAGGGCCTTTGCCTATAAATAGGACTAGCCACCCCCAGGGTAGAGGCATCCACGAACGGAGCTAGCAACACACCCAGAGAGTGAGAAGGGCGATTGAACTCCCCCAGCAGTTCATCCCCTAGCCAAGAACAGACCCTCGCGAGGCTGTTCTTCCTTGTACTGTTCATCCTCATTAGCCCAAGAGGCAATCCACCCACCACAAACTAGAGTAGGGTATTACACCACAATGGTGGCCCGAACTAGTATAAACCCTGTGTCTCTTGTGATGTTCGTTCTGTAGTTTAGATCCTTGTGAGACGGAGAGGTAGAGGGCATAATCTCCGCGCGCACCCCAGAGTTCGAACCTTAAGGGTCTGCCGGAACCCGTGATCCGACATTTGGCGCGCCAGGTAGGGGTGCGCCGGAATCTGCCTTCCACCGCTCCGTCCTCCTTCGGCAGCCGCATCCATGTACGGTGCCCATCGAGCTCGCGTCGCGCCAGCGGCCCTCGCCGGTGGGTGTTCCCGCCGTCCCCCATCGCCCGCCGTCAACACCGCCATCGGCCTGGCGGGAAACGAGCGGCAAGCACCACCCCAGCATCCGCCTATGCGACAGGGCGACCGCACCGCGACATCGACGCATCCGGTAGTTGCGGCCCTCCTGGGCGGCTCGCAGGCGCCGCCCACGAGCCGCCACGTCAAGCCATTTGCCCGCTGGATCAGCGCCGTTTCCGCACGGCAGGGGGCTCCCCCGGACCGGGCGGCGCGTGAGGTCGGTCTGACCTTCAGCTCGGAGGACCACCCCGCTAACTTGGCCGGCTCGGGCGCGCTCCCCCTGTTGTGCACCCCCACCATCTGCCAAGTGGTCGTCACCAGAACCCTCGTCGACGGCGGCACGGGCCTCAGTGTGCTTTCGGTCGAGACCTTCAACCTTCTCTGCATACCCCGGGAGCGGCTGCAACCCCGCCGATCTTTCTCGGGCGTCGGGGGCGGATCATCCCACTCCTTGGGACAGATCCGGCTCCCAGTAACCTTCGGCACCTACGACAACTTCCGCACGGAGATGGTCGACTTCGACATCGCCCCCATCGGCCTCCCTTACAATGCCATCCTCGGCTACCCGGCACTGGCTCAGTTCATGGCCGCCACGCACCCGGCATACAACCTCATGAAGATGCCCGGGAGCAACGGTACCCTCACCGTGCACGGAGACGCCGGGGATGCCCTACGAGTACTCAAGCTCGCCTTCAAGACGGCGGCATCGGCATAGCCCGCCGACGCGGGGACCCCTGAGCCCAAGGGGACTGCGCCCACCAAGAAGAAGCAGTTGTTCACCCAGGACAAGGCAGAAACCAAGCAGATACCCGTCGACGGGGACGGGTCCTCCAGTGCCACTTTCACCATAGGTGCCAACCTTGAGCTTGAGCAGGAGGAGGCCTTGGTCAGGTTCCGGCGCGCAAATAAGAAGGTGTTTGCTTGGGAGCCCGATCAGTTGGCAGGGATTCCCAGGAGCGTCATCGAGCATCACCTCAATGTGTGCCCAAATGTGCGCCCCGTGAAGCAGAAGGCCAGGCGGCAGTCCGCGGAGAAGCAGGCCGTCATCGTCCAAGAGACCCGCAAGTTAGAAGCCGCTGGGGTCATTCGCGAGGTCCGATACCCGGATTGGTTGGCCAACCCTATCATTGTGCCCAAGAAAGGGGGGAAGGAACGCATGTGTGTCGACTTCACCAATCTCAACAAGGCATGCCCGCAAGATCCGTTTCCGCTCCCCCGCATCGTCCAGATCGTCGATTCCACCGCCAAGTGCGACCTGTTGTGCTTCTTGGACGCCTTCTCCGGATATCACCAGATCAAGATGGCGGTAGAAGACGTTGAGAAGACCGCCTTCTTGACCCCGTGCGGGGTATACTACTATACATGCATGCCATTTGGACTGCGTAACGCAGGGGCGACCTTTCAGCGGCTGATGCACATCACCTTGGGCCCGCAACTCGGGAAGAATGTCAAAGCCTACGTTGATGACATTGTGGTGAAATCTCAGGAGGCCAAGACCCTTATACAAGACTTGGAGGAGACCTTCGCGAGCCTCGACGCAGTAAACCTGCGACTCAACCCAGAGAAATGTGTGTTTGGGGTCCCCTCGGGCAAGCTCTTGGGCTTCCTCGTGTCCCATCGTGGCATCGAGGCTAACCCAGAGAAGGTCAAGGCGGTCGAGGACATGAGTCCGCCAAAGACCCTCAGAGAAATGCAGAAGCTCACTGGGCGCGTGACCGCGCTAGGGCGCTTCATCTCCAAATTGGGGGAGCGAGCTCTGCCTTTCTTTCAGCTGATGAAGAAAAAGGGGCCCTTTGAATGGACTGAAGCGGCAGATAAGGCATTTCAAGATCTCAAGAGGTACCTGACCAGTCCCCCAGTCATGGTGGCTCCGCGCCCTCAAGAGCCCCTGCTGCTTTACCTCGCCGCCACTCCCTACTCCGCCAGCGCAGCCCTGGTTGTGGTTAGGGAGGAGCGCCAGGTCAAGACCGCAGCGGCAGCCCGAGGCAAGACAGAACGGGAACAAGGAAAGCCCGTGGAAGCCACAACCACAGATGAAGAGGGTCAGCTACCGAAGAACGCACCGGAGACAGGGGAGGTCGCATGCCCAGATGGTTCACCTCCTGAGGCCACGTCATCTCATGAGGTGCCCTTACCTCCCGAGGGCGCCGCGACCCAAGATGCTCTCAGCCTTGTTGAGCACCCGGTCTACTTTGTTAGCACGGTGCTAAGGGACGCGAGGGCACGGTACCCAATGCCTCAGAAGCTCCTCCTCGCGCTACTGGTAGCCTCGCGCAAGCTGCGTCACTACTTCTAGGATCACCCCATCAAGGTCGTCTCATTGTACCCCCTGAAGAGAGTGCTCAGGAGCCCTAACTCGGCCGGAAGGGTCGCCGAGTGGAATATAGAGCTGCAGGCGTTTCAGCTCGAGTTCAGCACAACCAGGGTCATCAAAGGAGCAGCATTGGTGGATTTCGTGGCGGAATGGGCGGAGGCACCAGGCCTCAAGGACGACGAGTATCCGTCCCTCTCCCCAGGAAGTGAGGCGCCGGAAGGCTGGGTTATGTACTTCGATGGGGAGTTCTCCAGGCATGGCGCGGGGGCTGGTGCGGTGCTGATATCACCCACTCGGGATAAGCTCTATTATGCCGTACAGCTCTGTTTCCAGCAAGGTGAAAAGGTCTCCAACAACATAGCAGAGTATGAGGGACTGATAGCCGGGCTGAAGGCCGCAGTGGCCTTGGGAGTGAAGCGCCTCACCGTCAAGGGCGACTCGCAGCTCCTACTCAATTTCTCCAACAAGGTGTATGAGCCGAAGGACGAGCATATGAAGGCCTACCTGGCGGAGGTCCGCAGGATGGAAAAGCAGTTCTGGGGGCTGGAGCTGAAGCACGTGCCCTGTGGCACCAATCAGGAAGCTGACGACATAGCCGGACGGGCATCCAGGTGGTTGCCGCAGGAACCCGGCGTCTTCGAGGAGCGGCTCTTCAAACCTTCAGCACAGCCGACGTTATCAAACACGGCTCAGCCTCGAGAGGAGCTCCCCCAGCCGCCAGCCTGTGGGCCGACCTCAGGAGCATGCCTGCTCCTGACGATGGAACCTCAGGAGGAGTGCTGGATCATAGAACTCCGGAGTTATCTAACACAAGGGGCCCTACCGAAAAAGGAAGAGGAAGCAGAACGTGTGGCGCGACAGGCCACGGCATACTGCATCAGATATGGAGAACTTTACCGGAAGCGACCAAACGATGTATCTCTGCGCTGCATCTCCAGGGAGCAAGGAAAGGAACTACTGGAGGACATACACGGCGGAGACTGCGGACACCACTCATCATCATGGACCCTCGTCGGCAAGGCATTCCGTAGTGGGTTCTATTGGCCCACCGCGCTCAACGACGCAATCGAATTGGTGAAGGCTTGTGAGGCCTGCCAGTTCCATTCCAGGCAGATCCATCAACCAGCGGGGGGCCTGCAGACTATACCCCTCTCGTGGACATTCGTAGTTTGGGGGTTGGATATCCTGGGCCCGCTCCCTCGGGCGCCAGGGGGCTACCGTTACCTCTACGTCGCCATTGACAAGTTCACCAAGTGGGCAGAGGTGGAGGCTGTCCGTACCATCCCCGTGGGCTCCGCGGTCAAGTTCATCAGGGGTATCGTGAGCCGGTTTGGGGTGCCGAACCGCATCATCACAGACAACGGTTCGCAGTTCACCAGTAATCTCTTCAAAACATACTGTGCTAACCTTGGGACGCAGATATGCTATGCTTTGGTGGCACACCCGCGAAGCAATGGGCAGGCCGAACGAGCCAACGCGGAGGTCCTGAGAGGCCTCAAGACCAGAACGTTCAAGAAGAAGCTGGAGGCCTGCGGCAGGGGTTGGTACAACGAGCTCCAATCCGTGTTGTGGTCCATCCGCACCACCGCGACCAAACCAACCGGGGAGACCCCGTTCTTCCTGGTCTATGGAGCCGAAGCAGTCCTTCCTCACGAGGTCAGGCGTCGCTCCGCACGAGTCCTGGCGTTCGCCGAGGCACAGCAGGACGCCATGCGGGGGATGGACCTCGTCCTGGGGGAGGAACGCCGCCGGGAAGCCGCGCTGCGAGCAGCAAGGTACCAACAAGCGCTACGACGATATCACTGCGGCAACATCCGCCCCAGGACCCTCGAGGTAGGAGACCTCGTACTCAGGCGGGTCCTCTCCAGGGAGGGGCTGCACAAGCTCTCTCCCATGTGGGAGGGCCCGTTCAAGGTTGTTCATGTTTCCAGGCCAGGCTCCGTGCGCTTGGAGACTCAAGAGGGGGAGCCAATCCAGAACGCGTGGAACATCCAGCACCTCCGGAGGTTCTACCCCTAAAAGGCCCAGAGCCTGTGAAGAAGGCGAACGCCTATGAAGATCATCTCTTTTTGGAAAAGGCCCAGAGCCTGTGAAGAAGGCGAACGCCTGTGAAGATCATCTCTTTTCGGAAAAGGCCCAGAGCCTATGAAGAAGGTGAACGCATGTGAAGATCATCTCTTTTGGAGAAGGCCCAGAGCCTGTGAAGAAGGCGAACGCCAGTGAAGCTCATCTCTTTTTGGAAAAGGCCCAGAGCCTGTGAAGAGGGCGAGTGCCTGTGAAGCTTATTACCTCTAAGGAGAAAGGCCCGGAGCCTGTGAAGAAGGCCAATGCCTGTGAAGCTCGCCGCACCGTGACACTCTCACGTAATAATGAGTGGGGCTGTACATGCCCCGGAGTCTCAGGAGCGCCAGCCTCAGGCCCTGGGGCTCCCTCCCACGCCCAGTGGCAGCACTTAGCTCCGCGCTGGTGAGAAGACATCGAAGACTAGACTAGGTGCCGGACGCGGCTTTTTCATTTGCTTTCCGCATTTGACGTGTTTACTTGCATTTGAAGTTTTATTGAAGTTATCACCGTTATTGATTTATGGTTCGCTCCTCGCTTTGGTTTCTCTCATACGGCCTCGCGAGGGATGATGCTCGAACGCCCTCGCGAGCATTTCTGCTCTAGCCGCTTAAAGGTTTTGCGGCCCGGGCTCTCTGCAGGAGCACCCCTCTAGTCCATGCCCCTCGAGCACCGCGACACGCACACAGGGCCTGGGTCGGTCGCCCCCCCCCCCCCCCCGGGGGGGGGGGGGGCTGGGGTCAAAAACTATCTACGCGCAGGCACGAAGTTGGGAAACGCAAAGTAAGATCGAGGTAATGGCTAAAACGGCAATAATTCCCAGCACGCCCCAGCTGGGCTCCACGCAGTTGTTTTGTCTTACACAGGAAGCAAAAGGAAAAAAAGGAAAGGACGAGCCCGGCGTGGCCCTCCTCACATCGGACTGCGGAGGCAACCCGAGCTACCTCCGGGCCTCAGGCGGACTCCCTCTCGCGCTTCACTGAGCCGCGACGGCGGGTGGACGAGCCACCGCCCCCAAGCAAGCTCGACGGCGCGGGGGCTGACTGCGGCCACCACTGGAGGAGTCGCTTGAGGAAGAGTTGACGAAGCTTGGGGAGTCGCGGCCGCCGCCATCCGCGTGGGTGCTGTCCCCTCCATCACCGTCGGGGCGGGGCCTCCGGCCGCGGTCATCCTCCTCGGGGCAACACCCCGCGCGGCGACCATCTTCCCCAAACACCCTCACGTAGAGGGTGGCGTCGCCGTCAAACGTGAAGTGCAGGGTGCACCGGCGCCCCAGGCCGCGGGCGTGGGCTAATGCCTGCCAGCCACGGGTTAAGGCCAAGCCCCCATTGGCGGAAACCTCCAGCGCGGCACATGAGGACCTGCTGCAGCAGCCTTCCGCCTGGAGCCAGAGGCCCCCTGGAGCTCCGGCCGGGAATTCGCCAAGGAGGAAGCGAGGGAGTTGGAGTCGGGCACTAGTAGGCTCCGCCGACCAGACGACAAACTCCGGCAGCACCTGCGCAGCGTGGAAGCGCGGCCTGGGGGAGCGCGTGCCCCAGACGTATCCCCCGGCCACAGCGGCTCGGCCACCACCACGTCAGGAGCCGCCCCCATGGCCATCAAACGCTACCGGGGCGGCCACCGGATGCTTCCGAGGGTGCCCACGACCACGCTTGGGCGGGGGAGAGGCAGGACCGACCTGAAGGGCCTTCCCCTTCTCCGCAGCCGAGTACCTCCTCGATGGAGCCATCACACCAAGACGGAGCAAGAACTGAGGCAGAGGAGGAAGCAAGAAGAGATGAACTGGAAGGACACGCGCGGTGCCATATATATAGCCGGCGAAGGCCAACCGTCGGCTTCCACGATCACAGGTAATCATCACACGATTTGCATGCAGGGACTTGTCCAGTCCGCGCGGTCACCTAGGCGTCCAATCAACCGCCACGCGGCGCCCAAGGCCGCAGGCTGTTGGGGCCCGCGGCGCTTCGCTCTTGCCCTTTCGCCTCTCGGCACGGCCAAGTCCATGCGCACCTTGGGCCCGGGGGCTACTGTCGGTGTTCTGGGAACGGGGGTCCCCAGACTTGCGTGCCTGCGGCCTGCGGCGTGGCTCGAATGGGGGCCCAGCGTGGCCCACCTTCATCAACACAAGACTCAAGACCCTCGCGAGGGGCCAAGCCTCGCGAGGCGGATGACACGGCGCTTCCTCAGGCGCGGCCTCCTCGGGCTGGCTCGCGAGGAGGCGGAGAGATCAAGGCGGGGTACCTCGCGAGGTGCCCATGACGCAAGCCATGACGGTCGAGGGTGCCAGGCGGGCGCCAGCCCGCGCAGCGTTCCCCTTTCCTCTTTGGTGCAAAGGGGGCAAGCGCAGGCGAGAGGATCAAGCAAAGGCACCCATTTCGGTGCAACAAGACCAAGACCAGTCCAACGGTGGGAAGGAGGTCACCATGGAGCCCAGAACGGCGTCACCACAGGGCCTTTGGCAGGCGAAGACCAACTTTAGTCAGGATAAGTGTACCAGATGTTCCCCTTCGAATTGGCCAATTGTTGGCGCCCTTCCCGCTCAAATATTTGGGAAGAGGCCCAGGGCCTTTGCCTATAAATAGGACTAGCCACCCCCAGGGTAGAGGCATCCACGAACGGAGCTAGCAACACACCTAGAGAGTGAGAAGGGCGATTGAACTCCCCCAGCAGTTCATCCCCTAGCCAAGAACAGACCCTCACGAGGCTATTCTTCCTTGTACTGTTCATCCTCATTAGCCCAAGAGGCAATCCACCCACCACAAACTAGAGTAGGGTATTACACCACAATGGTGGCCCGAACTAGTATAAACCCTGTGTCTCTTGTGCTGTTCGTTCTGTAGTTTAGATCCTTGTGAGACAGAGAGGTAGAGGGCATAATCTCCGCGCACACCCCAGAGTTCGAACCTTAAGGGTCTGCCGGAACCCGTGATCCGACACCCATGCCTCAGAAGCTCCTCCTCGCGCTACTGGTGGCCTCACGCAAGCTGCGGCACTATTTCCAGGGTCACCCCATCAAGGTCGTCTCGTCATATCCCTTGGAGAGAGTGCTCAGGAGCCCTAACTCAGCCGGACGGGTCGCTGAGTGGAACATAGAACTGCAGGCGTTTCAGCTCGAGTTCAGCACAACCCGGGTTATCAAGGGAGCAGCATTGGCAGATTTCATGGCAGAATGGACGGAGGCACCAGGCCTCAAGGATGAAGAGGATCGGTCCCTCTCCCCAGGGAGCGAGGCGCCAGAAGGCTGGGTCATGTACTTCGATGGGGCATTCTCCAGGCACGGCGCAGGGGCTGGGGCGGTGCTGGTGTTGCCCACCCAGGACAAGCTCTACTACGCTGTGCAGCTCTGTTTCCAGCAGGGCGAAAAGGTCTCAAACAACAAAGCGGAGTACGAAGGTTTGATAGTGGGCTTGAAGGCCGCAGCCGCCCTGGGGGTGAAGCGCCTCACCATCAAGGGCGATTCGCAGCTCCTTGTCAATTTCTCCAACAAGGTATACGAGCCAAAAGACGAGCACATGGAGGCCTACCTAGCGGAGGTTCGCAGGATGGAGAAGCAGTTCTGGGGGCTGGAGTTGAAGCACGTGCCCCGTGGCACCAACCAGGAGGCTGATAACATCGCTAGGCGGGCGTCCAGGCGGTTGCCTCAGGAGCCTGGCGTCTTCGAGGAGCGGCTCTTCAAGCCCTCGGCCCTGCCTTCATTCTCAAACATGGCTCAGCCACGAGAGGAACTTCCCCAGCCACCTGCCTCGGGAGCCCCAGTCTGCGGCCCAGGTTCAGGAGCACGCCTGCTCCTGACGATGGAACCACAGGAGGGGTGCTGGATCACGGAGCTCCGAAGTTATCTAAGACAAGGGACCCTACCGGAGAAGGAGGAGGAAGCGGAGCGTATGGCACGGCAGGCCACGGCATACTGCATCAGGGATGGAGAGCTCTACCGGAGGCGACCGAATGATGTATCCCTGCGCTGCATCTCCAGGGAGCAAGGAAAGGAACTGCTGGAGGACATACACGGCGGAGACTGTGGACATCATTCGTCATCATGGACCCTTGTTGGTAAGGCATTCCGCAGTGGGTTCTACTGGCCCACCGCACTCAACGACGCTGCCGAACTAGTGAAGGCTTGTGAGGCCTGCCAATTTCACGCCAAGCCGATCCATCAGCCAGCAGGAGGCCTGCAGACTATACCCCTTTCGTGGCCGTTCGTAGTCTGGGGGCTGGACATCCCAGGACCGTTTCCTTGGGCGCCAGGGGGCTACCGATACCTCTACGTCGCCGTGGACAAGTTCACCAAGTGGGCAGAAGTAGAGGCCGTCCGCACCATTCCCGCGGGCTCCGCTGTCAAGTTCATCAGGGGCATCATAAGCCGGTTCGGGGTGTCGAACCGCATCATTATAGACAACGGTTCGCAGTTCACCAGTAACCTTGGAACGCAGATATGCTACGCTTCGGTGGCACACCGCGAAGCAACGGCCAGGCCGAATGAGCTAACGCGGAAGTCCTGAGGGGCCTCAAGACTAGGACGTTCAAGAAGAAGCTGGAGGCCTGCGGCAAAGGTTGGTACGATGAGCTTCAGTCCGTGTTGTGGTCCATCCACACAACCGCGACCAAGCCGACTGGAGAGACCCCGTTCTTCCTGGTCTACGGAGCCGAAGCAGTCCTCCCTCACGAGGTCAGACGTCGCTCTGCACGGGTCCTGGCGTTCGACGAGGCGCAGCAGGACGCCATGCGGGGGATGGACCTCGTGCTGGGGGAGAAATGTGTCGGCATTCTGGGAACGGGGGTCCCCAGACTTGCCTACCTGCAGCCTGCGGCGTGGCTCAAAGGGGGCCCCAGCACGGCCCATCTTCATCAACACAAGACCCAAGACCCTCGCGAGGGGCCAAGCCTCGCGGGGCGGACGACACAGAGCTTCCTCAGGCGTAGCCTCATCAGGCTGGCTCACGAGGAGGCGGAGAGATCAAGGCGGGGTACCTCACGAGGTGCCCATGACGCAAGCCATGACGACCAAGGGCGCCAGGTGGGCGCCAGCCGCGCAGTGTCCTCCCTTTCCTCTTTGGTGCAAAGGGAGCAAGCGCAGGCGAGAGGATCAAGCAAAGGCACCCATTTCAGTGCAACGAGACCAAGACCAGCTCCGCGACAAGGAGGAAGTCACTGTGGAGCCCAAGCCAGCGTCATCACCAGAGCCTTTGGCAGGCGAGGACCAACTTTAGTCAGGATAAGTGTACCAGATGTTCCCCTTCAAAATGGCCAATTGTTGGCGCCCTTCCCGCTCAATATTTGGGAAGAGGCCCAGGGCCTTTGCCTATAAATAGGACTAGCCACCCCCAGGGTAGAGGCATCAAAGAACTGGATGGAGGAAGATCTAGACATCTAGCAATTGAATCAGTAAGAGAGAGAGAGAGAGAAGGGCGGCTGAACTCCTCCTAGCAGTTCATCCCCCAGGCCAAGAACAGACCCTCGTGAGGCTGTTCTACCTTGTAGTATTCATCACCATCAGCCCAAGAGGCAATCCACCACACCACACTGGAGTAGGGTATTACACCACATCGGTGGCCCGAACCAGTATAAACTATGTGTCTCTTGTGTTGTTATTTTAGTAGTTTAGATCTTTGCAAGACGGAGAGGTAGAGGGCGTAATCTCCGCGCGCACCCCAGAGTTCGAACCTCAAGGGTCTGCCGGAACCCGAAATCTGACATTTGGAGCGCCAGGTAGGGGTGCGCCGGAATTTGTCTTCCACCGCTCCGCTCTCCTCCGACCGTCGCGTCCATGTCCGACGCTCGTCGGGCCCGCGCCAAGCGCCAGGCTGCCATCGCTTCCCGCGTCGCCCAGACGGCTCCCCACGGCGGGCGTCCGCGCCATTCCCCGTCGCCGCCATCAACGCCGCCACCGGCCCGGCGGGGAACGAGCAGCAAGAGTCGTCTCAGCATTCGTCCGTGCGGTAGGACGGCCGCACCGCTACTCCATCGCTCGCACCAGCTGGTTCTTCGTCCCGCGCCCTCCGTGCACCCTTGGAGGCCCGGGCTGCACTCATCGCGGCAAACGAGCTCCTGCACTACCGTCCCGTCGACGATGTCTACGAAGAGTGGCTCGACCGTGTCGCCAAGCTCGTCCGCACCGCAGGGGGCTCTCCTGCGCTGTCTGTTCCGCTGGGCCGCGCCCGCCCCGCCCGGGCAGCGAAGCTCTGGGGGCGTACCAGCCGCCTCCTCTTCAAGAAGACGCCATGGCTCCAAGGCGCGCGGCCCCTGGCCGGAACCCGCTCCGTCAGGCGCCAGCGCGTCAACAGCAGAGTTGCCAAGAAGTCCCTCGCCCGCAAGAAGCTGCCCGGGCGCTCCCTGCTCCGGCACGTCGCAACCCTGCTCCTGCTCCAGCGCGTCAAGACCCCGCGCTGCTCCCAGCTGCAGCGCATGGGGACCCGCAAGACTAAGCTCTCCACCAGCCGAGGCCCCCCGTGGCCACCGCAGGCTGCCGTGCCTACACCACCGAGCTGCGAAGCATCGCGTGGCCTGGCAAGTTCAAGCCAGACCTGCCTCCCCGCTACGACGGCATGACCGACCCTGCAGAGTTCCTCCAGCTCTATGAGCTGGGCATCGAAGTTGCCAGCGGAGACGAGAAGGTCATGGCGAACTGGTTCCCCATGGCACTGAAGGAAGGAGCTCACACCTGGCTCCTGAATCTGGCTCCAGGCACGATCTCTTCCTGGGACCAGATGCGCACCCGCTTCATCGCCAAATTCCAAGGTACTCACGACCGGCTGCCCGCCGTGAGCGACATGCGCCGCATCAAGCAACAACCCGGAGAGACCCTGCAAAAGTACATCCAGCGCTTCAACAGTGCGCCCCTCAAGATCCCCAAGGTGTCCGAGGAGGCCATCATCTCAGCCTTCTCCGATGGAGTGCGCGATGTCAAGATGAAGGAGGAGCTGGCGATGCATGAAGACCTGTGCACCTCCCTGGAGCTGTTCAACTTGGCGACCAGTGCGCCAGGGCTGAGGAAGGACGTCTCTCCCTCCTCGAGCTGCCTGCCGCAGACCCAGAAGAGAAGAAGCCCAAGGCCAAGGACGTGAAGCGCAAGGGGGCTGCCGTGCTCGCGGCAGAACCAGACACCAAGCGGGGCAAAGATCCGCCCGAATCCTCCAGGGGCAGCCAGTACTGTCTGTACCACGACCTCCACACCCACAACACCAACGAATGCTAAGAACTCTGCGCCGTGCGAGAAGGAAGGATCGGCCGTCATCCGGACCGTCCTAACCGGGGCTACGTCCGAGGAGGAGGAAGAAACGCAGGACGCTGGGAAGACCGCGGCCCGCGCCAAGGATGGCGCGATCAACCTCGCGAGGACCGCTGGCGAGACATGCCTCGCGAGGGGGACTGGAGGGATCAACCTCGTGAGGACCGCCCACAAGGCAACGCAGGCCTCCCTCCACTGCCACTGCAGCCAAGGAGGAACGAGGACCGCCATCAAGACGAGGGGGCTGGGGGCTTTCAGGAGCCACGCGCGATCGCTTGCATCCTGGCCGGAGCTCAAGCCCCTGCCTCTCAATGCATCTTCAAGCAGTTTGCCCATGAGGTGAATGCAGTCCTCCCCAAGCTCGAAGCAACGCGCCCTCTCAGGTGGTCGGCGTGCGCCATCACGTTTAGCTCAGCGGATCAGCTCAAGTGTGCGGCCACAGCCGGAGTCCTCCCGATGCTTTGCTCCCCAGTCATCAGCAACGTACTGGTCACCAGGACCCTCATCGACGGCGGGGCAGGGCTCAACATCCTGTTCGTGGAAACATTCAACAATCTCCAAGTGCCCTACGACCATCTTCAGCCAACCAAGCCTTTCTCCGGAGTCACCGACGGTTCAACGGTCCCGATTGGGCAGGTCCACCTCCCTGTCACCTTCAGGGCGCGCAACAACTACCGCACCGAGCTCATCGACTTCGACGTCGCCCACATCCGCCTACCGTACAACGCCATCCTCGGGTACCCAGCGCTGGCCAAGTTCATGGCCGTAACTCACCACGGCTACAACATCCTCAAGATGCCAGGAAGTGGCGGAGTCATCACTGTGCCCTGTGAAGAACAGGATGCGGTGTGTTCCCTGGAGCAAGCCTTTCACGCCGCGTCACTGGAAGACCCGGATCACGGAAGCAGGAGGCTTCCCGAGTCCACCCCCAAGAAGAAGAAGACATCATCTGGACCGGCCTCTCAGGAGGTGGGCCTCTCAGGGCCCTCGTCTGCCCAAGGGGAACCTCCTTCCATCGCATAGGAAAGCGCGCCCGGCGCCCTCCTTAGGCAGGGCTCGGGGGCTCTCCCCTGGAGGGCCACCGACCTGGCCAAGGTCACGAGGGAGGCGCTTGGGCACCACGTGGGGGCGTGTTTCGATGCACGTTTCCCTCAAGAAGGAGCAAGGCAAGGAAGGTCAGACCAGCAGGAGTTCGTCAACAAGGCCGTTCAAGAACTACAGGAATCAAGAGTCATGAGAGGCTGCCGCCGTCTACCGGCTGTAGCTTCCCATCCAGGCGAGGATGGTGGGCTGCGCGTCTGCATCGACGTACCAGGGCTCAACCGAGTCGCCTCGCTGGAGCGCCTCTTGCCCTCGCAGGTGGGGCACTGCGGAGGTCCACCCCACAGCTATGCTCGCATGCCCTACGGCTTGCCGAGCGCGGCTGCTACGTACCAGCGCCTCATGAGGGGCATCATGGAGGCTCAAGAAGACAGGCGTTCTGCAGCCTTGGCGGAGATGGAGATGATTCGTGAAGACCCACCAGTGCCTCCGGAGCCTCCCGAGGCCCCAGGGCCTGGGGGCTCGTGAGGATCGGCTTCTGCAGCCCACCGAGTCTGCTGCACCAACACCCCTTCGCCCTCGACATCTTCAGGTGACATCTTTCAAGTTTCATTTCCAGCTGGGAGCGCCCCCCCAGGGCTGCACCATTCCCAGGCCGCGTGGGTCCGTCCCTGCGGCATGTATCCCTTTCGTTTTCATGTTGTTAGCTTACCCTGTTGGGGGCGCCCCTCGGGCTGCATCATCCCCAAGCCGCTCGGGCCCGACCCAGCGGCATGTATCCCTTTTACGTTTATCTATGGTCATGCGTTTGGTCCATCATGCTTGATTATTCGTCGCTGGTCCACGGCACCTTTTCTTCTCCATGTTGACCACTTGCACGTTAAAGGGGGGGTGCCTGAGCATCACGACTCAGGGCTCTTACTGGCTATCCAGCCCTCACCCTCTGGCATTGTCCATGGCATCGCGACCTGGCATACTAGCGACGGCTGAGACCAGCTCGAGGGCCGGGACCCGAGGACATAGAGTGCAGGCAAATAACCCAATTTGCAGGAACACACCACAAGACAAGGCCCAGTGCCAGGCGCAACCCGCCTAGAGGTAGGGCCCCGTGAGTCCCGCGCTGGCTCATGGGTGCCCAGATACACCTCACCAGGCCCTACCATGCCAGCCACGTGTCAGGGCGGGGCTGTACACGCCCCGGGGGCTCCTCCCGGAGGGGAGCCCCCTCCCACGTACCAGTGGAAGCACCATGCTCCACGCTGGCTGACGACAATGCCGAGGAGTGGCTATGCCCATACACATACGGAAGCGCTATGCTCCGCGCTGGTGATAAACAACTGAGGGTGGCCCCCGGGCCGCATCAACCTCAGGGAGCCCAGAGCTCAGTGTCTGGCCTCACCGCAACGCCTCCCCCCGGGAGTGCCGCGCGAAGGGGCTAGGCACGGGGGCTGCGCCTGGGTCACGCCCAGACGTACGCCACCCAGCCAGGCCCCTCGGGCCTAGTTCGTTGCGCGTCTCTCCCCGAGCGGAGCCAAGGTACGAAGGCCGTTTGAGTGTCAAGGGGGACTCCTGAGCATCGCGACTCAGGAGCCTAACTGGTCCCGTAGCCCCTCACTCCCTAGTTCCAAAGGGCTAGCGCTGGGTGAGGTACGCGCGGGGTCGGGCTCTGCAGACGTAGAACGGTAGACCCACTTGCATCTCACCTCACAATTTGCTGTTCGCGCGTCAAGGGGGACTCCTGAGCATCGCGACTCAGGAGCCTAACTGGTCCCGTAGCCCCTCACTCCCTAGTTCCGAAAGGCTAGCGCTGGGTGAGCTACGCGCGGGGCCGGGCTCTGCAGACGTAGAACGATAGATCCACCCGAATCTCACCGCCCTACTTGTTGTTCGTGCGCCAAGGGGGACTTCTGAGCATCGCGACTCAGGAGCCTAACTTGTCCTGTAGCCCCTCTCTCCTTTGGTCCCGTCCTGGTTTCCGGTTGGGGCTAATGCTGGGTGAGGTACGCACGGGGTCGGGCTCTGCTGGCGTAGAACACAAGCAAGTAGGGAGGAAATACATAAAATTCAAGGAATTTAAAAGCAAATATTACAGTCCATATTGTCGTCTCAACACCAAACGCGAGTTTAAACGCCTCCCCGAGGCATGATACAAGTGCAGGAATTAAAAGCAGAACAGGAGCCGCAGCTGAATCACTGGTCGACGGTGGAGCCGCGCGGAGTGGCTTCGCCTCGTGGAGCAGCAGGGTCGGCAGCGCCTGGCTTCGGCTTGGTGCTGAAGGCCCGGAACTTCCCCAGCAAAGCCTCCGCGCGACCTTTCACGGCCTCGGCAGCGGCAGCGGCACGCTCGCTGCTCACTAGCTCCAGCAGGCTGTCAAGGTCGACGCTGGGGTCGCGAAGGTAGATGTGGGTGAAGACCCGCGTCAGCGCTGCAGAAGACAGGACACGCGCCTCGGCCTCGGCCGTGGGGCCAAGGCCAAGGGCGACATCTACAAGGGCACGAGCCAGGAAGGGAAGCAGCTTGGCGGGGCCGTCCTCGGCGCCAGCCAGCGGGCTCTCCAGGCCGCTCTCGTAAAGTGTCTTCAACGAGGAACGAGCTTTCTTCTCCATGTCCGCGAAGGCCACACGATCCTTGGCAAGAACCTGGGCCTTGCTATCCAGCTCGACCTTCATCGCCCCCAACTCCTTCTTCAGCGCGCCTAGGTGGTCGCGGTGCTTTTTGAGCTTGGCCTCCTGGACCTCGATGGCCGCCTCGCGAGCCTTCACGCCCTCTTCTCGCTCCTGGCGAAGGCGGGCCTCATCCGCAAGCTGGTCCCGCAAGCCTTGCAGCTCGTCCTCCAGCGCCTTGCAGCGACCACGGACGTCAGCCGCCTCCCCCTGGGCTGCGTCACGAGCAGCCTTCGCTTCAAGGGTGGCCTGCCTCTCCTCGTCACAAGCCATTGAGGCCTGGACCAGCGCCGCCCGTACCGAGGCATCGGAGCGGATCCACCCTGAAGCCAACTCCAAGTGCCCGGCCACCAGGCGAGGGTCGGCGCCAAGAAGATCCTGTCGCAGCCGGTCCAGCCCAGCAACAGCACGCTCCAGAACGGCGGCAGGAGTTGGAGAGACAACAGTCGGCGGAACGGGGGGAGAAGGTAGCGGCGGCGAGACCACAGCATCCTGAGGCGGAGTCTGCTGCGCCCAACGACTGCGGCGGCGGTAGCAGGCGAAGGCACCTCGGGAGTCACTTGGGCCATGGGGGCTGAGCTCGCCCCAGCCAGCTCAACCAGACCTCGCGAGGATGACCGGGCAGGAGAAGCCCGTGCGTCGCGGTCACCTTCCCCCGTAGGCGGAGACGCTGCCGCGGATGGAGCCTCGGAAGCCCCCTTCGGCTTCTTCGCCGCAGGCGCCAGCCTATTCAAGAGATGCGAACATCAAGCCTCAGCAGCGGAACAAGAAATAAAGACAAGAGTCAAGCACTTACGGGTCGTCGCCGGTGAGCTCGGGCAGCCTCCGGCCAAATTTGAAGCCTGATAGCCGGCTGGAAGGGTCAACCTCGGAGGCAGAAGGCACGTCTGCAGACCGCCTCGGGGCGGGGGCAGACCCACGGGAGATCAGCCCTGTCATGTCCTTCTTCGGGATCAGGGGAAAGCTCCCGCCGACCTGCTCATCTCCATCCTCGTCATCATCGCTCGAAGAAAGGTGGAGAGTGCGGGGCCTGCGCCGGGGGAGGGGAGCCCTCGACTCTCCATCGGTTGCCTCGGAGTCAGGCCCCTTCTCCCGCTCCTCTTCGTCCTTCTCTTCACCGGAATCGCCGGAGGACACGTCCACCAGTCCCTCGGGAGCCTCTGCGGGCACGGGCCCGTCCCCGTTGAAGGTAGGCATGGACTCCACCACCTTCTCTCAATCGTCGCGGAGGAACAAGGGCGTAGGAGCGCCCACCAACCTCGCCACATCGCCCCCAACCAGAGATTGGAGCACCGCGGCCAGATCTTCGTCGCCCAAGGCCGCGGGGCTCGGATGAGGCCTCCACATCGGAGGTGAGTACTGTCGAAGCGGAGCCAGCTGGTGCTCCAGGAATTCCCTCAGCAGCGACGCGCCGGTCAGCTTCACCGCCGCCATGCTGGCCCGCCTCAGATCCGCGTCCATCCTCTCCAGCACCGGCTTCACACGGGGGTCCGTGAGTTCTGCACGGGCCCAATCACCGGAGCTCGTGGGCGGCTCCTTGGGCAATATCAACCGCGGGTGAATGCGCCAGCATCCGTCAAGACCCATTTTCTCCTGAAGCCCTCGATCCTCTTCCTGGGCTTCAAAATGGCAATGGCGCCACTGTATGCGATGAAGCTCGCGCACGCGGAAGGAGAACCGCGAGAGACCCGGAGGGAGAAGTAGTGGCGCAGCAAGGCCACTGAGGGCTGCACCCTATGTGAGCCTTGCAGTAATAGGCAAAGATCGCCAGGAGAAGAACGGAGTTGGGGTGGAGATGCAGAGCCTGCAAGTTGTAATGGCGGAGGACAGGGAAGAAGAACTTAGAGAAGGGAGGCACCAGACCAGCAGCAATGGAGCTTACAAAGAGAGGATAAAAGGTGCTCCCTCGGCCCTCAGGGGTGGTGGAGCCGGCCTTGAACACCCTCGCCCCGTCGATGCCCTGCGCCGCCGCCATCCGGCGCAACCGGGCGAAGCTCGACTCAGACACGTTTGGCGAGTCCAGGGCAGACGAGTACCAAGCTTTGGCCGGGGACTGACGAGGCGCCATGGCTTCTAGGTCACGCGGTTGAAGTAGATCTGGAGATTTGGAGGAAGGAAGGAGAGGCGCAAGAAAGGGGATCTGAGCATCAACCGAGGAAGCAGAAAAAGCAAAGTCGGGCGGATGCCACTCCTTTATCAACTCGCGCGGTTGCGGGGGCGCCCACATCCAATCAACCGCCACGCGGCGCCCAAGGCCGCAGGCTGTTACGGCCCGCGGCGCTTCACCCTTGCCCTTTCGCCTCTTAGCACGGCCAAGTCCGGGCACTCCTTGGGCCCGGGGGCTACTGTCGGCGTTCTGGGCATGGGGGTCCCCAGACTTGCCTGCCTGCGGCCTGCGGCGTGTCTCAAAGGGGGCCCCAGCACGGCCCATCTTCATCAACACAAGACCCAAGACCCTCGCGAGGGGCCAAGCCTCACGGGGCGGATGACACAGAGCTTCCTCAGGCGCAGCCTCATTAGGCTGGCTCACGAGAAGGCGGAGAGATCAAGGCGGGGTACCTCACGAGGTGCCCATGATGCAAGCCATGACGACCAAGGGCGCCAGGCGGGCGCCAGCCGCGCAGTGTCCTCCCTTTCTCTTTGGTGCAAAGGGAGCAAGCGCAGGCGAGAGGATCAAGCAAAGGCACCCATTTCGGTGCAATGAGACCAAGACCAGCTCCACGACAAGGAGGAAGTCACTGTGGAGCCCAAGCCAGCGTCATCACCAGAGCCTTTGGCAGGCGAGGACCAACTTTAGTCAGGATAAGTGTACTAGATGTTCCCCTTCAGAATGGCCAATTGTTGGCGCCCTTCCCGCTCAATATTTGGGAAGAGGCCCAGGGCCTTTGCCTATAAATAGGACTAGCCACCCCCAGGGTAGAGGCATCGAAGAACTGGATGGAGGAAGATCTAGACATCTAGCAATTGAATCAGTAAGAGAGAGAGAGAGAGAGAGAGAGAGAGAAGGGCGGTTGAACTCCTCCTAGCAGTTCATCCCCCAGGCCAAGAACAGACCCTCGCGAGGCTGTTCTACCTTGTAGTATTCATCACCATCAGCCCAAGAGGCAATCCACCACACCACACTGGAGTAGGGTATTACACCACATCGGTGGCCCGAACCAGTATAAACTCTGTGTCTCTTATGTTGTTCTTTTAGTAGTTTAGATCTTTGCGAGACGGAGAGGTAGAGGGCGTAATCTCCGCGCACAACCCAGAGTTCGAACCTCAGGGGTCTGTCGGAACCCGAAATCCGACAGAACGCTGCCGAGAAGGCGTGCTACGAGCGGTGAGGTACCAACAGGCACTACGACGATATCACTGCCGCAACATCCGCCCCAGAACTCTCGAGGTAGGAGACCTCGTGCTCAGGCGGGTTCTCTCCAGGGAGGGGCTGCACAAGCTCTCTCCCATGTGGGAGGGCCCGTTCAAGGTTGTTCATGTTTCCAGGCCTGACTCCCTGCGCATGGAGACTCAGGAGGGGGAGCCGATCCAGAACGCATGGAACATCCAACACCTCCGCAGGTTCTACCCCTAGAAGGCCCGGAGCCTGTGAAGAAGGCGAACGCCTGTGAAGATTATCCCTTTTTGGAGAAGGCCCAGAGCCTGTGAAGAAGGCGAACGCCTGTGAAGATTATCCCTTTTTGGAGAAGGCCCAGAGCCTGTGAAGAAGGCGAACGCCTGTGAAGATTACCCCTTTTGGAGAAGGCCCAGAGCCTGTGAAGAAGGCGAACGCCTGTGAAGATTACGCCTTTTGGAGAAGGCCCAGAGCCTGTGACGAAGGCGAACGCCTGTGAAGATTACCCCTTTTGGAGAAGGCCCAGAGCCTGTGAAGAAGGCGAACGCCTGTGAAGATTATCCTTTTTGGAGAAGGCCCAGAGCCTGTGAAGAAGGCGAACGCCTGTGAAGATTATCCTTTTTGGAGAAGGCCCAGAGCCTGTGAAGAAGGCGAGTGCCTGTGAAGCTGTCGCTTCTTGGAAAAGGCCCGGAGCCTGTGAAGAGGGCAAATGCCCGTGAAGCTTGTTTCCCCCAAGAAGAAAGGCCCGGAGCCTGTGAAGAAGGCCAACGCCTGTGAAGCTCGCTGCCCGTGACACTCTCACGTAATAATGAGTTAGGGCTGTACACGCCCCGGAGTCTCAGGAGCGCCGGCCTCAGGCCCTGGGGCTCCCTCCCACGCCCAATGGCGGCACTTAGCTCCGCGCTGGTGAGAAGATGTCGAAGACTAGATTAGGTGCCGGACGCGGCTTTTTCATTTGCTTTCCGCAGTTGGCTTGTTTGTTCGCATTTGAAGTCTTATTGAAACTATTGTCGTCGTTGGTTTGTGGTTCGTCGATTTTTACTCTCCCGCTTTGATTTCTCTTATGCAAGGCCTCGCGAGGGAGGATAGCCGAGTGCCCTCGCGAGTGTTCCTGTTCTAGTTGTTCGAAGGTTTCACGACCTGGGCCCGTTACAGGAGCACCCCTCCAGTCCGTGCCCCTCGGGCACCGCGAAACACACACAGGGCCTGGGTCGGTCGCCCCCCCTACGGCTGTGGCCGGGAACTATCTACGTGCAGACACACAGCCGAAGGGCACGAAAACGGAACCAAGGCAATGGTTAACAGCAATAACCCCGAACACGCCCCCGCAGGGCTCCACGCAGCTGTTTTCTTTTACGCAGGAAACAAAAGGAAAAGAAAGGACAAGTCCGGCATGGCTCGCCTCACACCGGCCTGCGGAGGAGACTCGGGCCGCCTCTAGGGCTCAAGCAGACTCCCTCTCGCGCTTCACCGGGGCGCGATGGCGGGCGGACGTACTACCGCCTCCCAAGCAGGCGCGACGGCGAGGGGGCTGACTGCGGCCACCGCTGGAAGACTCGCTTGAAGAACAGTCGATGAAGCTTGGTGAGCCTTGAGCGCCGCCAACCACACGGGCGCTGTCTCCTCCATCGTCATCGGGGCTGGGTCTCCGGCCGCGGTCGTCGTCCTCAGGGCAACACCCTGCGCGGCGGCCATCTTCCCCAAACACCCTCACGTAGAGGGTGGCATCACCGTCAAACCTAAAGTGCAGACTGCACCGGCGCCCCAGGCCGCGAGCACGGGTGAATGCCTGCCAACCACGAGTCAAGGCCAAGCTCCCAGTGGCGGAGACCTCCATTGAAGCCCATGAGGCCCGGCTGCAGTAGCCGTCCGCCTGAAGCCAGAGGCCGCCCGGGGCGCCGGCCGGGAGCTCACCAAGGAGGAAACGAGGGAGTTGGAGCCGGGCGCTAGTTGGCTCCGTCGACCATACGACGAACTCCGGCAGCACCTCCGCAGCGCTAAAGCGCGGCCTAGGGGAGCACGCAACCAAAGCGCGTCCCCCGACCGCAGCAGCTCGCCCGTCACCACGCTGAGAACCATCTCCATGGCCGCGGGAAGCTGCCGTGGCGGCCACGGGATGCTTTCGAGGGCGCCCTCGGTCGCGCTTGGGCGGGGGAGAGGCAGGCTCAACCTGGCGGGCCTTCCCCTTCTCTGCAGCTGAGAACCTCCTCGACGGAGACATGGAGGAGAAGGAGAAGCAAGGAGAGATGGACTAGAAGGGCACGCGCAGTGCCGTACATATAGCAGGCGAAGGCCAACCGTCGGCCTCCACGATCACAGGTAATCATGACACGATCTGCATGCAGGGACTTGTCCAATCCGCGCGATCACCGAGGCGTCGTGGGGAAGCGGAGACGCCCACGTCCAATCAACCGCCACGCGGCGCCCAAGGCCGCAGGCTGTTAGGGCCCACGGCGCTTTGCCCTTGCCCTTTCGCCTCTCGGCACGGCCAAGTCCGTGCGCGCCTTGGGCCCGGGGGCTACTGTCGGCGTTCTGGGAACGGGGGTCCCCAGACTTGCCTGCCTGCGGCCTGCGGCATGGCTTAAAAGGGGCCCCAGCACGGCCCATCTTCATCAACACAAACCCAAGACCCTCGCGAGGCGCCAAGCCTCGCGGGGCGGACGACACGGAGCTTCCTCAGGCACAGCCTCGTCAGGCTGGCTCACGAGGAGGCGGAGAGATCAAGGCGGGGTACCTCACGAGGTGCCCATGACGCAAGCCATGACGACCAGGGGTGCCAGGCGGGCGCCAGCCCGCGCGGTGTCCTCCTTTCCTCTTTGGTGCAAAGGGGGCAAGCGCAGGCGAGAGGATCAAGAAAAGGCATCCATTTCGGTGCAACGAGACCAAGACCAGTCCAACGGTGGGGAGGAGGTCATCGTGGAGCCCAGGACGGCGTCACCATAGAGCCTTTGGCAGGCGAGGGCCAACTTTAGTCAGGATAAGTGTACCAGATGTTCCCCTTCAAAATGGCCAATTGTTGGCGCCCTTCCTGCTCAATATTTGGGAAGAGTCCTAGGGCCTTTGCCTATAAATAGTACTAGCCACCCCCAGGGTAGAGGCATCTAGACATCTAGCAATTGAATCAGTAAGAGAGAGAGAGAAGGGCGGCTGAACTCCTCCTAGCAGTTCATCCCCCAGGCCAAGAACAGACCCTCGCGAGGCTGTTCTACCTTGTAGTGTTCATCACCATCAGCCCAAGAGGCAATCCACCACACCACACTGGAGTAGGGTATTACACCACATCGGTGGCCCGAACCAGTATAAACTCTGTGTCTCTTGCGTTATTCTTTTAGTAGTTTAGATCTTTGCGAGACGGAGAGGTAGAGGGTGTAATCTCCGCGCGCACCCCAGAGTTCGAACCTCAAGGGTCTGCCAGAACCCGAAATCCGACAAGATGACCAGTCCTACCCCCCCCCCCCCCGAGGTGTATGCTCTAACTCGGCAGGGTTATGTTGCTCATATCATGCATATGGTGTCTTGCATTGCTATGTCATTTGATTAGTTTAGACATGCTTTGTGTGAATGCCACCTGTTTAGTGTCTAATTATCATATATGTGAATTATGCAATGCCATCTTGTTGCAAGACATTAAATATGTGAATTATGCAATGCTACCTTGTTGCAAGGCATTATATATGTAAAATATGCAATGCCATGCTATTTAGCCAATCATCATGTATGTGAATTATATCATGCTGTCCTTTTTTTTATTACGTGTTCCATTTGTTGATGACATTTGTATATTCAACTACTCTTCCTGTACATCAGCCATTTGAAGTGGTGATGGAAGTATCTGGAGTGAAAACAAGGTATTCAGTGAAGACAATGCTACCTTCTGAAGCAGACATCTTGCTAGTTACAGAGAGATCCTCATAGGAGGATTCAGAGACTGATGACCAGTCCTATTTCCCTCCTGAGGTCTATGCTCAAACTTGGCAGGGTTATATTACTCATGTCATGCATGTTGTCTTGCATTGCTTAATTTTTACATCATATATGCGATTGCCATCTGCTTACTTGCTTACTATATAAATCATATATTTGAATTATATCATGCCATCATGTTTACATACACATCATCTATCTGAATTATGGCATGCCAACCCATTTAATAAATACATCATATAGTTATATCATCTCATCTTGTTTAGTGTTTACAGTCATCATATTTTGAATTATGTCATTCTATCCGTGAATTATACCATGCTATCATGTTTCCATAGGCGGCATGTATGTGAATTATGGCATGCCAACCTATTAAATAAACACATTATATACTTATATCATGTCATCCTATTTACGTAGTCATCATATTTTGAACTATGTCTTTCCATCTTTTTTAGTTAGCCATCATATATGTGAAATTGTGTCATGCTATCCTGTTTGGTTAGACAACATAAATGTGAATTATTTCATGCCCTCTTTTAAGCCCACTATCCATTGCACCTGTCTATCATACAATGTTTGTACATTCAACTACTTTTCTTGTTTATCAGCCATTTGAATTGGAGAGGGTGATGGCAGTATCTAAGGGAGTAACAATGCGGTCTTTAGAAAAGATAGTGCTACCAGTTGATGCAGATAGAACCACGCTTGTACTTGCCCAATAACTAGCCCTACCACACATAACCCACACTCTCGCAGATTGTACCCATACCCAGTTGGACAGAGAACTAGCTACACCCCGTCTAACCCCAACCTCAGCAGATAGTAACCCAGTTCAGTTGACACGGCACTGTCTCCACCACAGAGCACCCAAACATGAGCAGTTAGTAAGGGAACTGGAGTGCCCAAAGCACGAGGACCACCACTCCGAATCCCAACTCAACGCTTAAAGCAGAAGAAGAATTGTTCTCAAGTCAGTTTCTGTAGCTATGGTTCATACTCCTTTGCTCTTGCATCACTGTATTTACTCATACCAACTATTTTCAAATTTGAAGGATGAAATTGAAACTCCAATGGCGCAACAGGTATGTTTTAAACCTATTTCTTTAACTGGTTTGCTGTTGTAACTTGCTCTATGTTGATTTCAGTTTCAATTGAATAAACAGTTATGTTCTCATGTCATGCACATTACAACTGTTGTTATTGCTTTGTAGTTTCCCACACTTATATTCTGTCTATTCTGCTTTGTCTTGAAGAAATATTATTTGAACTATGTCTCTATCTTGATTTGGCAACAAAAACTAGAATGATATAAACCATAAAGTGACAATATTGCATAGCTATATGTTTGTTTCATGTTGTTATCCTGTCCACTTTACTACTGAACTGATTCACCAAAATGAGTTTCATATACAACATGGTAAACTTGTGATGTATCTGCTTGTTTCTCTTTTAGAATGCGGAAAAAATATTGGAGAACAGTACCCCGTTATCAATGGTAAGGGAAGTAATGCAGATAAGGTTCAAGATAGTGAGACATCCCTATTGGTCTCCAAGAAAGCTGATAAAAACTATCTTGACGACAATGAGAGAACCTAAAAGTCATGTCCTGATGTAGTGTTCGAGTTACTGGCCACTACTGGTGGCACAAGCTCTTCGAACTCGCTGCCTGAATCAGTTCATCTTCTTGAGTCTCAACTTGAAGTTGAAAGATATCGATCAGATGTGTTGCAATAGGAAGCTGAAGAACTGAGGAAGTCCCTGCAGAATTTAGATGCATACTTTCTAGTGCAACAGCAAGCGCTGGAGGATTTAAGCGCCAAACAAGAGAAAGTTAATAAGCTTGCTAAGCATCTTGCCAGCATTATGGGTACCCAGGATATTGTTTCTTGAGCTCTTCTGAAGTGGTTTCAGTTCTGGACTTGTTTTGCTGCGGCATTTATTTGCACTCGTCGCCAACTTTGACAACCAGTGTATATGATATGTTGCTTTGTTCCCTATATTTGCACTGGTGGCGAACTTTGATGCCTAGTGGATGTAATATGTGTAATAGCCGTGATAGCCTAGCGTAAGTTGCTTGCTTATTTATTTCCTTGTTGTCTTGTTTATTTGTTTGCTTGTAGTCAGTGCAGTTATTTTTTCGCGGTTTGCTAGTGGCCGCAATAACCTATTTTTTAAAACTAGGCCACAATAACCATGGGATACATATTTACTGTATTTACCATGGGCCTCCAACGGGCCACATAAACAATGGGCCTTCTAAGGGCCGTCGAAACAATGGGCCTTCTATGGGTCGTAGAAACAATGGGCCTTCTACGGGCCATAGAATCAACGAGCCTTGTATGGGTCGTAGCCGTCCCCAATTTAGTTTCCACTCAAATCATCTTTCCACCATAGCCAAATCTGAGAGAGAGAGAGAGAGAGAGAGTTGAGTGTTGGGGAGACTATCTTTTGAAGCACAAGAGCAAAGAGTTCATCATCAATACACCATCTATTACCTTTTGGAGAGTGGTGTCTCCTAGATTGGTTAGGTGTCACTTAGGAGCCTCCGTAAATATTGTGGAGTTGAACCAAGGAGTTTGTCAGGGCAAGGAGATCGCCTACTTCGTGAAGATCTACCCAAGTGAGGCAAGTCCTTCGTGGGCGATGGCCATGGTGGGATAGACAAGGTTGCTTCTTCGTGGACCCTTCGTGGGTGGAGCCCTCCATGGACTCGCGCAACTGTTACCCTTCGTGGGTTGAAGTCTCCATCAACGTCGATAGCACCACCTACCGGAACCACGCCAAAAATCTCCAATGTCTACATTGTGTTTGCCTTTCCAAACCCGTCCCTTTACCTTCATATGCAATTATTTACATTCCGCTGCTATACTCTTAGAATTGCATGTGTAGGTTGATTGCTTGACTTGTGCTAAGTTGTTAAAATCCGCCAAGACTTAAAATTGGGAAAAGTCTAGATTTTATTTGGTCAAGTATTCTAATCACCCCTCTCGATACTTTCGATCCTATAGATGGCTTCGGTTTCCCCCTCCGGGAGGGAAGTTTCCCCGGCAGAATAACTTCGCCGGAGCCCTAGATTGGTTCTGCCCAACTTCCGCCTCGAGACGGCGGCGCTTCTTCCCGAAAGCTTGCTCTTCATTTTTTTTCCATGTAAAAACCCTTCAAATAGCAAACGATGGGCACCGGGGGCCTACCAGGTGGGCGGCAAGGCAGGGGGCGCGCCCAGGGGGTAGGGCACGCCCCCACCCTTGTGGCTGTCTGGTGGGTCCCCTAAGGTGCTTTCTTTGCCCAATATTTTATATATATTCCAAAATAATTCTCCGTGAAGTTTCAGGACTTTTGGAGTTGTGCATAATAGGTCTCTTAGATTTGCTCCTTTTCCAGTCCAGAATTCCAGCTGCCGACATTCTCCCTCTTCATGTAAATGGTGACGCCCCCGATTCAATCATACACTAATCATGCACGCAAACGTTTACGATCAAGACTAGGGACTCACGGGAAGATATCACAACAGAACCAGAGGCGGGCGCGCGGGGCACAGCCCCGGGCGACATGCGCGAGAGCAGGGGAGGTGGGCGTGTGCACGGTACGGCAGTGGCAAACGCAAGCAGGCGCATGGAGCCAAACAACGAATGCGAGTGGTGCTCGGGGGCACGGGGAGCGCACGCTCGCTGCTAGCGCGGGCGCGGCTAGATCTGGCAACGGGAGCAGAGGGGGAGAGGAGAGGGGAGCCCGCGGCGAGGCTCGGTGATGCGAGTCGGGGAGGAGGACGAGGAAGGCGTGCGGTCCGCAGGGGAGGCCGGCGAGGTCCAGGCGGCGGTGAACGATGACGAGGCGGCGGTGTACGGCGGCGTCGGCGGCTTCCTCCTCTCGATCCCGACCCAATCGAGAGAGAGGGGGATATATTTCGGGGGGGGAGTGTGGGGGTTGTCGGTGGGTGAGTGGGGGAGTGGGGCGGTTATGGGGTGCGAGGTGGGCCGGCCAGGTGGTTTGGCCCAAAGGTCTACTGGGCCGGAGCCCGGGTGGGTTTTCTTTCCTCTTTTTTGTTTGTTTTCTCTTTTGTATTCTATTTATTTTATTTATTTTCTTTTCTGTTTTAATTCAATTTATAATATTTATGCATTTTATAAAACTGTGTCTTCTGCACCATAACTATCTATGTAATATTTAGTACAAACCAAACATTTTTATTTTAATGTTGAAAACTTTTATTATTTGCCTGATTTTTAAATTGAATTCAAATCAGTTTCGAACTAATGCGAGATTAGCCACAGTAATCGAGGTGACGTGGCATCATTAGCAGAGGGTCACTGTAGCGTAACTATCCGGGCGTCACAATTCTCCTCCACTACAAGAAATCTCGTCCCGAGATTTTAGAGGTATAGTAAGGGGGAAAGGTCTGGTTACGAAATCCTAATGGATCTTCTCGGTCTTGGTTGCTCTTCCCGAAGTAGTTGATCCCTTTTGGTGATGTCTTCATTTCTCTGCTCTAGGTCATCATGATGAAGTGGCCATCCTTCCTTCAAGAACCCCATCGTACGTACGAAGGAGAAGGGGTAACTTCGGAAGAATGGACCGCTACAATGTTGCTTATCTAGTAGATAACATCGGGGAAGGTGGCGGAAAGTAACTCTCAAATTGAAACTTAAGACAATATCGAGAGCAAAGCGAGGGGGTATTATGGGAAGTTTTGAGCGGGCAGGCAATCGTTCGATGCCTGAAACAGGCCGTGAAAGGGGTTCAAAGTAACGGGAATAACTGTTGTGTCCGATACCAAAATAGATTACTAGGAAGATGACCCATGAATTACATATGAAATCAAGCGCGAGGAATAACTTTGGCAACATGGGTGTACAGGAGAGTCAGGTTTTGATCCTGTGGAACTGTGGGTTATGGGCCCACCATGAGGTTTCAAAAGTAGAAAGCGCAGTGACATCTAGCATGATTAAATTAGCAGGGTATATCAGAGGATAGTCGGTCAGTTATGTTGGCAACAACATTGGTACCAAGGGCGAGGGACGAAGAGAACCATTTTCCTGCTCGTTGAACGAGGCGGACCATTAGGCAAAGTTCTCATCCATCGGTGGTTAGCGAAATCTCATCAACAATAGTAACAGGGTCTTACTGACAGAGTGGTAAAACGAGGTGCTTCCCTAAGCAGGGAATTATCACTGCTCAGCTAAGTCAGATTACAAGAAACATTAATCCAAACAATGGAAAGGAAAATGTGATCATCAGATTAAATAGAGCAACGGAAAGGAAAAGGTGTTTAGACACACATTTCAGGGGTATATCCTTCCCAAGGACAAGCAAAACAAGATATCCATGACAGGATATTATGTAGAAAACTCTTTGGGTAAGGTGAGAGAAATTTCATGACAATACCCATACAACGGTGTTTGGATAATTGAGCAAGAAACATTTAGCATTGGGCTTCAAATGTTCTTGTTGAAAATTGGAGTACCACAGAGATGCTTCGAGATAGCATTAACACGGTCTTCAAGCAAAGGTCGGACTTTGGATACACAAAGGATCCATCAGGAACAACTTCTAGAATAAGTCTTATAATTTACTCGTGCGAAAATGGTTAATCTTGCCAAGAGGGATACTATAACAATAGGTCCTCCAGCCAGGTTTGCTAGGCATGACATCACCTTACCAAGAGATATAAAGACCAATGTTAAAACTCTTGGAAACATGTTCCAACCATCATATCTGACCGGGATTCAGATCTGATTGGTGTCAGGATACCTCAGACCCAGGATGCCTGAGATGAAAAGGTGCAACCCAAATTGACGAGATGACATGGTAAGATTATCGGGAAACGAATTACGGAAGCGAGTTCCGAAACAAGAGTTCATCATTAAACCAAAGAGATGAGGGGGTGGCTGATAGAATCAGCGACAATTCATTACGATTTCCAAAAGATGGATTTCCACAATTATGTGAATAAGGAGATAACATTTGTCAGATCAAATGATATAATGAGGTATGCTCGAGGAAAACATACACAAGTAAACATTGGTTGAAAGGTGTACCCGAAATATGGGCTTAGGTAGCACGACCAATGTTAGAATGGTGATTCGTTAACCAATAGTCTAAGAATGAACTGTCGACCGTTAACTCCAAAGCAATAGGGTTGCTAGAAGTTTTGGATTCGCACATCATAGTTCAATTATCGGCGTTTCGGTTAGAAACAACACGGTGACCAAGGAATGAACAGAGATGGCAAGTATCACTTGTATCAAGAATTCTTAAAAGGTCGAGCAATCCTCAGAACATCCTTGACATAAAAGACAGTAATACTTCAAGGTAGAACATAATATAACCTAGAAGGCAAGTTGCATCCATAACAAGAACAAGTTTGTGATGAAAGGAAGCTTAGGATGTTGTCGATGGTAACTCAAACTACCAAGGGACGAGGATGGCACCTATTATCATGAATTCGATTGATATCTTGGGAGGAGTCAAAATGTTGATGATGATCATGACAAATTATGTTGGGAGGCTTCACGAAGAAGCAATCGAACAGTGACTGCATCGAGCAAGGGAGTGAAGCAACGAAAGATTATTGGAACCACAAATACGACACAAACTCAGAATCAAGTTTGTTGTTCGAGGTAAAATGATAAGACGACAAAATCGACGTAAGCTTAGTTCATCTTCGAAGGTTGTGCTCCGGGAATAAGGAAGAGGTAGCACAGTTAAAATTAGCATGATAATGATATAGCCGATCAGGCTAGGAATGACCTGACGGAGTATTAAACTTCCCAACAACAAATTAATAGGAGTACTGAATCATAGTGTTGATTTGGTTCACTATTTAGTGTTCTCGGTTGACTAATAACTCAAAACCTAGGGGAAATTTGAAATCTGTGAGAAGCTACTAGATGTAGACTCATAGGAAGCGACACAGTTCTTTGATATTCTTGATATACCGGAGGGTAATACTCGAAGGAAGATGAAAATAGAGGTTGCGGATATGTATTGATCTTCAGAAGACAAGTACTTTAACTTGCCTGAGAAATGGAATGAAGGAGAAAATATGGTCGGAACCATGATTGCAAAGGATCAATTCACAGATACCAGATGATATTTTATCAAGGAAATCATTAGTATAAGAAGCTTTCATGATAGGATCTACATCGTGTCCATGGGCATGAACACAAAGTTCAAGGTCGACTCCCACTTCTTCAATGTATAACCTTCCATTCACCTCTCGCTTTTCAAAAATGACATTAGTTGTTGAAAAATTTACCTGGTGCAATACCAGATAAGTATGACACCCGTGAAATCTTTTGGGTTCACACAGATTAAGGAAGGCATAGGTTCAACCCATCGGGGCATCGTAGAAACATATACCACAACTTCAGGAGTAAATATCACCAGCTCGAAAGCAGAGCATGGTTGGCCAAATCAGAGAATAGGATTTACTAATGGCATTATGTATCAAGGAAGAATTTGCAAGGCGATTAAATATGAAGGACATTGCCGAATAATAATCCAACAAAGGATTTGACGGTCAATAGTGGAGCTGATGTGAGCATCGGCACACAACCAATTGAAGAAAGAATGCAAGGGCATCATATTATAGAACATCTGAATGATTCGATGCTTAGATATCAAAGGAATTATGATTTCCAAATCGAAGGATCAGAAGAGGACGCTCTGATCAAGGGTGTATAAGTTCAGTAGACCTAAGGGTACAATTGACGGCAAATAGATTGGTCGAGAACAAGGTCATGTTTAAAATGACGTCTGAGTCGGAAAGATAATTTAAAAGGATCAACTTATGATTGCGTGCATTCGCACTCAGGTTGAATCAATAGGATCAAAATGATGGTGCCTAGGGATACTAAAGAATATTGGCAGAAATATGGAAAACATCCATAATGCAAGCAGACAAGTATTGCAGAGCAATAAGCTACTAAGAATTTTTGGAGGATCGAATAGTATTTCGAAGACCAATGTGAAACACATGAACAACTGGGGATGAACGGATACTCGATA
The DNA here is from genome assembly GCA_032464435.1 of Aegilops umbellulata. Taxonomy (NCBI): domain Eukaryota; kingdom Viridiplantae; phylum Streptophyta; class Magnoliopsida; order Poales; family Poaceae; genus Aegilops; species Aegilops umbellulata. Next base: position 299,134,602 of record CP136060.1, read on the forward strand.
AGGGCGAGAAATTATCCGTAGGGGTATTCAGGTGGCAAGGAACTGCAAGGCAGTAGGCACAAAATATTCTCGGAACAATAGAAAGGATTTCAAGGTATCTTGTAATAACAAGATCAACTGGAATTAAAAGTAAGAACGACAAGTGTATGTATTTATCCATAGGGATATTTCGGTGGTAGGGAATTGCAAAAGCAACGGGCACAAAGTCTCAAAAGAGTATCGGAGAGTAACTTCGAAATCTTCTGGTGCAGCAGGCGATCATCTGTAATAAGGGGCTCTCCAGGAGAAAGTTGTTACGAGAACCTAGAATTAGAGTTAGCAAAATCATTTAACCTGAACAAAAGAGGGATCAGAGTCCCAGAGTATAGACAAGGAGTAAAAGATCGTAGTACCACCCAATGGCGACGTGGGCCCGTAAGGCACACAGCCATGTTAGTAAAAAGTTTTGCAATATCTAGACTGGACTTCGGCCAAGGAGTGTGGAAAAGGGATTCCTACAGGCAGTCGGCTCTGATACCAACTTGTGACGCCCCCGATTCAGTCGTACACTAATCATACACGCAAACGTGTACGATCAAGACCAGGGACTCACGAGAAGATATCACAACACAACTCTAAAAATAAAATAAGTCATACAAGCATCATAATACAAGCCAGAGGGCTCGAATACAAGTGCTCGATCATAGACGAGTCAGCGGAATCAACAATATCTGAGTATAGACATAAGTTAAACAAGTTGCCATAAGATGGCTAGCACAAACTGGGATACAGATCGAAAGAGGCGCAGGCCTCCTGCCTGGGATCCTCCTAAACTACTCCTGGTCGTCGTCAGCAGCCTGCACGTAGTAGTAGGCACCTCCGATGTAGTAGGAGTCGTCGTCGACGGTGGCATCTGGCTCCTGGGCTCCAGCATCTGGTTGCGACAACCAGGTATTAGGGAAAAGGGGAAAAGAGGGAGAAAAGCAACCGTGAGTACTCATCCAAAGTACTCGCAAGCAAGGATCTACACTACATATGCATGGGTATATGTGTAAAGGGGCAATATGGGTGGACTGAGCTGCAGAATGCCAGAATAAGAGGGGGATAGCTAGTCATATCAAAGACTACGCTTCTGGCAGCCTCCATCTTGCAGCATATAAAAGAGAGTAGATGGTAAGTTCACCAAGTATCATCGCATAGCGTAATCCTAACCCAACGATACTCTCCTCGTCGACCTGTGAGAGAGCAATCACCGGGTGGTATCTGGCACTTGGAAGGGTGTGTTTTATTAAGTATCCGGTTCTAGTTGTCATAAGGTCAAGGTACAACTCTGGGTCGTCCTTTTACCGAGGGACACGGCTATTCAAATAGATAAACTTCCTTGCAGGGGTGCACCACATAACCCAACACGCTCCATCCCATTTTGCCGGACACACTTTCCTGGGTCATGCCCGACCTCGGAAGATCAACACATCGCAGCCCTACCTAGGCACAATAGAGAGGTCAGCATGCCGGTCTAAATCCTATGGCACAGGGGTTTGGGCCAATCGCCCATTGCACACCTGCACGTTGCGAGGGCAGCCGGAAGCAGACCTAGCAACCTCCGTTACAAAGGAAGTCACATTACGCAGTCCAATCTGGCGTGCGCCGCTCAGTCGCTGAAGTCACGAAGGCTTCGGCTGATACCACGACGTCGAGTGCCCATATCTTTCCCACGTAGTTGGTTAGTGCGTATAGACCAAATGGCCAAACTCAGATCAAATACCCAAAACTCGTTAAGCATGTTAAGTATCCGTGAACGCTGACCAGGGCCAGGCCCACCTCTCTCCTAGATGGTCTCAACCTGCCCTGTCGCTCCGCCACAAAGTAACAGCCGGGGGCCATCGGGAACCCAGGCCCACCTCTACCGGGATGGAGCCACATGCCCCTTCAGCCCCCATCTCCGAACAGTATCATAAGTAATGAAACAGTATCAAGTATATAGCATATGCCCGTGATCACCTCCCGAAGTGATCACGACCCAGTAGTATAGCATGGCAGACGGACAAGAGTGTAGGGCCACTGATGTAATACTAGCATCCTATACTAAGCATTTAGGATTGCAGGTAAGGGTAACAATTGTAGCAATAATGACAGGCTATGCAGCAGAATAGGATTAACGGAAAGCAGTAACATGCTACACTACTCTAATGCAAGAAGTATAGAGAAGAATAGGTGATATCTGGTGATCAAGGGGGGGCTTGCCTGGAAGCTCAGTCAAGGACGGGTCGTCAACACCGTATTCGAACTGGGGGTCGCCGGCAATCTCGAGGTCTACCAGAAAGAAGTAACGGAGGGGGAACACAATAAATAACAGAGCAATCAAAGCATCACAAAGTGTAACATGGCATTACGTGGTGCTAGAGGTGAACTATCGTAGTAGTAGGTGCTACTAGCGAAGGGGGAAAACATCCGGGAAAATATTCCCGGTGTTTGACGTTTCCGGGCAGATGAAATGGAGGTGGATTGTTGCATGTTCGTTATGCTAGGGACATGTGGCGGACGAACAGACTACGTATTCGGGTTTGTCTCGTCGTTCTGAGCAACTTTCATGTACAAAGTATTTTCATCCAAGTTGCGGATTATTTTATATTAAAATTTAAAGATTTAAAATGATTTCTAATTTCTGGATTTAATTTAAATCGAAATTAAATTTGTATTTAAATGCTATGGGTACATAGGAAGTGTACCCAGCAGTGCATGTGTGTGTATGATAGTGGGACCTATTCACTGCTGAGTCAACAGTCAACAGTCACAGTTGACCGGTCCAACTGACATGTGGGGGGCCACATGTCATAGACTAGAGTTACTTAGGTTTATTTAGTTTAGTTTAATTAGGACGTGGGGCCACCAGTCAGTGTCACATTTATAGTTGGGATCCGGTGCCAGCGTTAATTGGGTAAAATAGGTTGTTGTTAATTAGCGCTTAGGACTTAATTAAACTTGGCGGGCCCACACGTCAATGAAGCAGCTCGCTGGTTTAAGCGTGCGTGGGTGTTCTTTGCACGCCGGCGAGTCACAGGGGAAGGCGGAGGTGCTCGGGAGCACAGCTCCGGCGACGGTTTGGCGTGCGGGAGGGCGCAATGGAGGGCCCTTGGAGCGGCACGTCCTGAAGTGGCGGTGGCTCGTCCTGAGACGGTCGCAGAAGTTACCGGTGTTGAGCGTAGTGGCGGTCGGCCGCAGCGAGTAGGATAACATCAGCAGGCGCAGGCAGCGGCTCGGCGGGCGAACGCACGCGCAGGCAAAGGGGGCAAGGCACGGCGGCGGTGGCAGCCAGAGGCGGGCGCGCGGGGCACGGCCCCGGGCGACGTGCGCGAGAGCAGGGGAAGTGGGCGCGTGCACGGGACGGCAGTGGCAAACGCAAGCAGGTGCGTGGAGCCGAACGACGAATGCGAGAGGTGCTCGGGGGCGCGGGGAGCGTGCGCTTGTCGCGAACGCGGGCGCAGCTAAATCCGGTAACGGGAGCAGAGGGGGAGAGGAGAGGGGAGCCGCTCACGTGCGAGGAAGGAAGGGGCGGCGAGGCTCGGTGATGCGAGTCGGGGAGGAGGACGAGGAAGGCGTGCGGTCCGGGCGGGGAGGCCGGCGAGGTCCAGGCGACGGCGAACGATGACGAGGCGGCGGTGTACGACGGCGTCGGCGGCCTCCTCCTCTCGATCCCGATCCAATCGGGAGAGAGGGGGAGATATATCGAGGGGGGAGTGTGGGCGTTGTCGGTGGGTGAGTGGGGGAGTGGGGGAGGTTATGGGGTGCGGGGTAGGCCGGCCAGGTGGTTTGGCCCAAAGGTCTGCTGGGCCGGAGCCCGGCTGGGTTTTCTTTCATCTTTTTTTTGTTTGTATTCTCTTTTGTATTTTCTTTCTTTTATTTATTTTCTTTTCTGTTTAATTCAATTTATAATATTTATGCATTTTATAAAACTGTGTCTTCTGCACCGTAACTATCTATGTAATATTTAGTACAAACCAAACATTTTTATTTTAATGTTGAAAACTTTTATTATTTGCCTGATTTTTAAATTGAATTCGAATCGGTTTCGAACTAATGCGAGATTAGCCACAGTAATCGAGGTGACGTGGCATCATTAGCGGAGGGTTACTGTAGCATAACTATCCGGGCGTCACGTAAACCTTATAAAATAAGAGACAAAAGGCATAAGTATTGTGCCATAATGTGTAATAACAGCTCATAATGCAATAAATATCAACATAAAAGCATGATGCAAAATGGACGTATGAACTCCTCCAAGCTTAGACCTCGCTTGTTCCCAAGCGAAAGTCGAAATCGAAAAATATGTCCACATGTTTAGAGATAGAGGTGTCAATAGAATAAAATACGGACATGAGGGCATCATGATCATCTTTAGAACAACAACATATATTGTCATATAATTTCTTAAGCCAAAGTAACTGTCGGCGTTCTGGGAACGGGGGTCCCCAGACTTGCGTGCCCGCGGCCTGCGGCGTGGCTCAAAGGGGGCCCACCATGGCCCATCTTCATCAACACAGACCCAAGACCCTCACGAGGGGCCAAGCCTCGCGGGGCGGACGACACGGAGCTTCCTCAGGCGCGGCCTCATCAGGCTGGCTCGCGAGGAGGCGGAGAGATCAAGGCGGGTTACCTCACGAGGTGTCCATGACGCAAGCCATGACGACCAAGGGCGCCAGGCGGGCGCCAGCCCGCGCAGTGTCCTCCCTTTCCTCTTTGGTGCAAAGGGAGCAAGCGCAGGCGGGAGGATCAAGCAAAAGCACCCATTTCGGTGCAACGAGACCAAGACCAGCTCCGCGACAAGGAGGAAGTCACTGTGGAGCCCAAGCCAGCGTCATCACCAGAGCCTTTCGCAGGCGAGGACCAACTTTAGTTAGGATAAGTGTACCAGATGTTCCCCTGCGAAATGGCTAATTGTTGGCGCCCTTCCCGCTCAATATTTGGGAAGAGGCCCAGGGCCTTTGCCTATAAATAGGATTAGCCACCCCCAGGGTAGAGGCAACTCGGAGAGGACAGATCGATTGGCAATCAGATCAGAGAGAAAGAGAGAGAGAGAGAGAGAGAGAGAGAGAGAGAGAGAGAGAGAGAGAGAGAAGGGCGACTGAACCCCTCCTAGCAGTTCATCGCCCCAGCCAAGAACAGACCCTCGCGAGGCTGTTCTTCCTTGTATTGTTCATCATCAGCCCAAGACGCAATCCAACACTGTGAGGACCCCGATTCCAAATCACATCGATCTAGCCGGTAACACCTCATATCACTTTGCGGCCTCACGCACGGTATTCCCACGGGTGTCGCCTTACCATGGCCCGGGACCGTTTGCGCTTGGCTCACGTATATGATAGTGTCGCTAGCATCCATATGACAGAGAACCCGGGCCGACATGGCTAGTCGTGAACCCAAAGCGGCACTAACCTATGGGGACAAGCATACATGAATCAACTTCGAGCATATCGGTCAACAGCGTGTGAATCCGGGCTGTAGCACTGGGCTAACAGGACTCTGGTAACCCGGGCTATAGCAGGCTAGGCAGGACTCCAGATGTCACCGCCCCCGAAGGGCCAGACACAGGAACGAAGTGAAACACATGCCGGCCAGTTAAGTGTCCTGAGCAGTAGTGTTGGGCTAGCAGGACTCCGGTGAACCGGGCTGTAGCGGACTACTATGGCTCAAGGAGGCACCAGACTACATTTCCCCATAAGAGAGGCTGCCAAGGATAAACAACTAGGTTGTCGGATCCCACACATAGCAAGCATTTCAATCATACACACAATATGCTCGGTATGTGTAACTACAACATGGCATCACAACATAACTCTATGACTCTAGTATTTATTCATTAGGCTCCGAGGAGCCGAGATATTACAAACATGGGTCTCATGACCCAACATTTAGAGCATACAAGCAACAAGCACATGTGGAAGCTTAACATGTCTGAGTACAGACATCTAAAAATGAAAAAGGCTGATAAGCCTGACTATCTACCAGATCCTGCCGAGGCACAACATCGTAGCTGAGGTAACAAGCTAAACGTTGAAGTCCAAGCGGTACTACTAGCGAGACTGAAGTCTCTCTGCAAAACATAAAATAGGCAAACGTTAGTACAAATGTACCCAGCAAGACTTACATCAGAACTAGCTACATATGCATCGGTATCAATAAAGGGGTGGTGGAGTTTAACTGTAGCAAGCCAGCTTTGACTCGGTGGCTATCCTGAACTAAGACTGCAAGTAACTCTTCTGAGGTGGCGCACACGAGTCCACATATTCACCATTTCAATACACCACTATGGATCAGCTCCCGTCTCCCTACGTGAACGCCATCCATAGCACTCACGCTTATCTTGCGCATTTTAGAGTATCCACTTTCACTTGTCTATGAACTGTACAGGCAACCCAGAAGTCCATTACCGCGGACACGGCTATTCAAATAGATGATGTTAACCCTGCAGGGGTGTACTTCTTCACACACGCTCTCACCACTTATCGTCGTTTACACGACATGTACTCGGCAACCTTCAAGCGGAAGCCCGGCGAGGGTGTCGGCCATGGCCTACCTAAACACTCAAGTCTCTAGTCCAGGTTTATCGCCTATTCAGGTTCCATCCACAGGGAGTCCGGCCGAGGTTTCCACATACGGCCCCGAACGATGTGTACAGGGTTCCGAGACACCAAACGGGCGCCCGGCATGCCCGGCCACGTGCCTACCGCAACACAGCCCACCCCTCAGGTCAGCGCTGCGCACGGCCCCCAGCATACTACAAACACCAGAAACTACTTGCAACTCCTGGACAGAGGACAAGGGTGATTAAGAAGCCGAGAGAGTCAATTAAGGATCCCAATGTGTGGTAGTAACTGTTTCATGGATCACAAACACAGCACTCAGTTCCTGAGGACGGCTGCAATGAGACAACCCACCATGTACTCCTACATGGCCTCTCACCGCTACCTTTACCAAATCGTGTTCACACACTTGGCTCTCAACAGTAAGACATGTTCACACACCTCCGATTCACCCCCGATGAATCAGACCTGACACAACTCTAAGCAATAGCAGACATGTCAAACAAGCATGAATGAGTAGGCACATCAGGGCTCAAACAACTCCTACTCATGCTAGTGGGTTTCATCTATTTACTGTGGCAATGACAGGTCATGCAGAGGATAAGGGGTTCAACTACTGCAGCAAGTAACACATGAATCGTTGTTGTCCTAATGCAGTAAAAGAGAGCAGGAGCGAGAGAGTGGGATTGTATCGAAATGAACAAGGGGGTTTTGCTTGCCTGGCACTTCTGAAGATAGTATAGTTCTTCATCGGTGTCATCGAACTCATCGCCGGAACCACATCTATCGAGAGGGGACAATACCGGCAAACAAGGAAGAAACACAATCAATGCAATGCAACAATATGATGCATGCTCATGACATGGCAAAATGAGTGTGTTTTGGCTAATGCAACTTAGAACAGATTGGTTTGAGTTCATTTGAATCAAGGATTCAAATGCAAACCCAAAATAAGAGGTCATATTAGTGTGTTAACTTGTTTCACCTAAACAGTAAGGTTGAAGTGTTCTAACATGCATGAAACAAACATAAATGGATAGATTGGATTTTTCTGATAATTTTTCTTATATAAATTATTTCATTTGGAGCTATAGATTAATTTCTACGATTTTTCAAAGTTTTGGATATTTTCTGAAATAAATAAATCATTTAAGACTTACTTAATTCCAGAAAAGAGTTATTGCGTCAGCACGACGTCACTGTGATGTCAGCGAGTCAACAGGGCCGGTCCAGGTCAAACCTGACCAATGGGGTCCACTGGTCAGTGACCCTGTGTTAGTTAGGTCGCCGACAGGTGGGCCCGGTCAGGGTTGAGTAAGTCAAAGTCAAGCTGACACGTGGGTCCAGGGTAAATAGATTAAACTTAATCTAGTTTAGTTAGCCAGTTAGTTAGGATGTGGGGCCCGGCTGTCAGTTTCACTGGAGGTTAATTAGTGGCGCAATTAGCTGCTAATGGTTGTGCCACGTCGGCACAGCCGGAGTTAGCCGCCGGCAAGGTCAGTGACGGCGGAACGGCTCGGGTTTCGCCCACGGGTGACCAAACTCGCGGCGGAGGGCATCTACGTGCGCCTGGGACTCACGCGCATCTAGGGGTGCGAACGGAAGGAGCTTGGGCGGCGCGTAACTGCGGCGACGATGAGCCGGGCGGCGGCCGGAGCTCGGTCAAGTGCGGGCGAGGGCAGCAGAGCACGCATGCGAGCAAGATAAGCAGCATGGCGGAAGCTACGGTGCTCCAGATGCATTCTAGACGGAAATACAGAGTAACTCGAGCTCGGGATGCTCGAGTTCACGTCAATGGCGGACGACGGCGTCGGGTGCTCGTGGGGCGGCGGCTAGAGGAAGAAATCGAGCAGGGGAGGAGAGGTTTTAGAGGCAGGGGCTCACAGTGAGTCATATGGCAGTCTCAGCGGGCGCGGGGAGGCGTCGAGGACGAGGAATGGCCAGTGGCGATCTCGGGCAGCCGGGGTTGAAAACGGCGGCATGGTCGGCGTTCGAGGGCGTCCGGCGATGCTTGGCTGGGCGAGGATGAAGCTGGCGATGATGCAGAGCTCGGGGGCACGGAGATGGAGCGATGGAGTGGTTGGCCGCGGTGGTTCTCGGCGGTGTGTCCATGGCGGCTTCGGCCAAGAGGGGGAGAGCGAGGGAGCGAGAGGGAGAGCGAGGGAGCGAGAGGGAGAGCGAGGGAGGGTCGAGGGGGTTCCAGGGTGGGTGCGTGGCGCCGTCCGGGGGTTCCAGAGGGAGGCGGCAAGCAGGAGGTGGCCGGGGGCGCGTGCTTGCGCGCGCGAGGCACACGCCTCTGTCCTACTGTCTCGAGGAGGAAGACGACAGGGGAGGGCGCTGGTGGGCTGGGCCAAAGCTTCTGTGCTGGGCCACACAGATGGGCTGCAGGTAAGCCAGGTGGGTTTTTCCTCTCTCTCTCTCTCTCTCTCTGTTTTTTCTAATTCGGTTCTGTTTTATTTTGCAGGTTTGTTTTGAATTTGGTTTTGAAACCAATTCATTTTTTTGGCTTCTGAAAATATTTTAAGGAGCTAAAAGAATTAAGCCAATGCTCCACAAAATATTTCAGAATTATTGGACCTGTATTTATTTAATAGTAGATATAAATCCAATTCAAATAGCTATTGATTTAATTCAAATGCCCAAAAGAAATGTTTCTCAGACATCAAAAATATTGGTTTGGATTTTACCTCTTGCCAATATTTTCAGAGGATAACAGGAACATTTTCTTGGACTTCTTTGAAGAAACTTTATCTTGATCATTTTTAAAAGGATTCTGAGGCTTTGAAAATTCCTCAATTCCAATTTCATTTGAATTTAAACATGATGCAGCAACCAAGCTAGTCCAAGGCTAGGGTAAAGCTAGGGATTCTACAACCACACCACCACACTGGAGTAGGGTATTACACCACATCGGTGGCCCGAACCAGTATAAACACTGTGTCCTTTGTGTTGCTCTTCTCGTAGCTTAGATCCTTGCGAGGCGGAGGGGTGCAGGTAGGTAGGAAGCGTAATCTTTGCGCGCACCCCAGAGTTCGAACCTCAAGGGTCTGCCGGAACCCGAAATCCGACATTTGGCGCGCCAGGTAGGGGTGCGCCGGAATTCGTCTTCCACCGCCCCGTTCTCCTCCGACCATCGCGTCCATGTCTGACGCTCGTCGGGCCCATGCCGAGCGCCGAGCCGCTCTCGCTTCCCGCGTCGCCCAGACGGCTCCCGTCGGCGGGCGTCCCCGCCGTTCCCCATCGCCTGCCATCAACGCCGCCATCGGCTCGGCGGGGAACGAGCAGCAAGCGTCGTCTCAGCATTCTTCCGTGTGGCAAGACGGCCGCACCGCTACTCCCTCGCTCGCCCCGCTGGTTCTTCGTCCCGCGCACTCCGCGCACCCATGGAGGCTCGAGCTGCGCTCATCGCGGCGAACGAGCTCCTGCGCTACTGTCCCATCGACGACGTCTACGAAGAGTGGCTCGACCGCGTCACCGAGCTCGTCCGCGCCGCGGGGGGCTCTCTTGCACCGTCCGTTCCGCTGCACCGCACCCCACCCCGCGTGGGCGACGAAGCTCCGGGGGCGCCCTAGCCGCCTCCTCACCAAGAAGACGCCCCGGCTGCAAGGCGCGTGGCCCCTGGGCAGAACCCGCTCCGCCAGGCACCAGCGCGGCAAGAGTAGAGCTGCCAAGAAGTTCCTCGCCCACAAGAAGCCGCCTGGGCGCTCCATGCTCCGGCACGTCGCGGCCACGCTCCTGCCCCCGCACATCAAGACCCCGCGTTGCTCCTAGCTGCAGCGCACGGGGACCTGCAAGGCCAAGCTCTCCGTCACCCAAGGCCTCACGTGGCCACGGCGGGCTGCCGCGCCTTCACCACCGAGCTGCGCAGCGTCGCGTGGCCCGGCAAGTTCAAGCCAGGCTTGCCTCCTCGCTACGACGCACGGCCGACCCTGCGGAGTTCCTCCAGCTCTATGAGTTGGGCATCGAAGCTGCCAACGGAGATGAGAAGGTCATGGCGAACTAGTTTCCCATGGCGCTCAAGGACGGAGGCCGCACCTGGCTCCTGAACCTGGCCCCAGGCACGATCTCCTCTTGGGACGAGATGTGCACCCGCTTCATCGCCAACTTCCAAGGTACTAGCGACCGGCCACCCGCCGTGAGTGACATGCGCCGCATCAAGCAGCAGCCCGGAGAGACCCTGCAAAAGTACATCTAGCGCTTCAACAACGCACACCACAAGATTCCCAGTGTGTCCGAGGAGGCCATCATCTCAGCCTTCTCCAACGGCGTGCGCGACGTCAAGATGAAGGAGCTGGCGATGCATGAAGACCTGTGCACTTCCTTGGAGCTGTTCAACTTGGCGACCAAGTGCGCCAGGGCTGAGGAAGGGCGTCTCTCCCTCCTTGAGCTGCCTGCCACAGACCCAGAAGAGAAGAAGTCCAAGGCCAAGGATGTGAAGCGCAAGGGGGCTGCCGTGCTCGTGGCAGAACCGGACACCAAGCGGGGCAGAGATCAGCCCGAATCTTCCAAGGGTAATCGGTACTGTGTGTACCACGACCTCCACACCCACAACACCAACGAATGCCAAGAGCTCCGAGCCGTGCGGGAAGGAAGGACCGGCCGTCACCCCGATCGTGCCGATCGGGGCTACGGTCAAGGAGGAGGAAGGAACACTGGGAAGATCGCGGCCCATGCCAAGGGTGGCGCGATCGACCTCGCGAGGACCGCTGGCAAGACCCGCCTCGCGAGGGAGACTGGAGGGATCAACCTCGCGAGGATCGCCCGCAAGGTAACGCAGGCCTCCCTCCGATGCCGCCGCATCCAAGAAGAAACGAGGACCGCCACCAGGACGAGGGGGCTAGGGGCTTCCAGGAGCCACGCGCAATCGCCTGCATCCTGGGCGGAGCTCAAGCCCCAGCCTCTCAGCGCATCTTCAAGCAGTTCGCCCGCGAAGTGAATGCAGTCCTCCCCAAGCTCGAAGCCACACGCCCTCTCAGGTGGTCATCGTGCGCCATCGCGTTCAGCTCAGCGGATCAGCTCAAGTGTGCAGCCACAGCCGGAGTCCTCCCGATGCTTTGTTCCCCAATCATCAGCAACGTGGTGGTCACCAGGACCCTCATCGATGGCGGAGCAGGGCTCAACGTCCTGTCCGTGGAAACATTCAACAATCTCCAAGTGCCCTACAACCAGCTTCAGCCAACCAAGCCTTTCTCCGGAGTCACTGACGGCTCCATGGTCCCGATCGGGCAGGTCCGCCTCCCTGTCACCTTCGGAGCACGCGACAACTACCGCACCGAGCTCATCGACTTCGACGTCGTTCACAATCGCCTGCCGTACAACGCCATCCTTGGGTACCCGGCGCTGGCCAAGTTCATGGCCGTGACTCACCACGGCTACAACGTCCTCAAGATGCCAGGGAGTGGCGGAGTCATCACGGTGCCCTGTGAAGAGAAGGATGCGGTGTGTTCCCTGGAACGAGCCTTTCAGGCCGCATCACTGGAAGACCCGGATCGTGGAAGCAGGAGGCTTCCCGAGACCACCCCCAAGAAGAAGAAGACATCATTCGGCCCGGTCCCTCAGGAGGCAGGCCCCTCAGGGCCCGTGCCTGCCCAGGGGGAACCCCCTTCCATCGCATAGGAAAGCGCGCCCGGCGCCCTCCTCAGGCAGGGCTCGGGGGCTCTCCCCTGGAGGGCCACCGACCTGGCTAAGGTCACGAGGGAGGCGCTTGGGCACCACGTGGAGGCGTGTTTCGAAGCACGTTTCCCTCAAGAAGGAGTAAGGCAAGGGGAGCCAGACCCTCAGGAGTTCGTCAACAAGGTCATTCAAGAGCTACAGGAGTCAAGAATCATGAGAGGCGGCCGCCGCCTACCAGTTGTGGTTCCCCATCCAGGCGAGGATGGTGGGCTGCGCGTCTGCATCGACATACCAGGGCTCAATCGAGTCGCCACTCTGGAGCGCCTCTGTCCCTCGCGAGTGGGGCGCTGCGAGGGTCCACCCCACAGCTACGTTCGCATGCCTTATGGCTTGCCGAACGCGGTTGCCACGTACCAGCGCCTCATGAGGGGCATCATGGAAGCTTAAGAGGCCAGGCGTTTCGCAGCCTTGGCGGAGATGGAGATGGTCCGCGAGGAGCCACCAGCGCCTCCGGAGCCTCCCGAGGCCCCAGGGCCTGGGGGCTCGTGAGGATCGGCTTCTGCAGCACACCGAGTCTGCTGCACCAACACTCGTTCGTCCTCAACATAATCAGGTGACATCTTTCAAGTTTCATTTCCGGCTGGGAGCGCCCCCAGGGCTGCATCATTCCCAGGCCGCGTGGGTCCGTGCCTGTGGCATGTATCCCTTTTATTTCATGTTGATTAGCTTACTTTGTTGGGGGCGTCCCTCGGGCTGCATCATCCCCAAGTCGCTCGGGCCAGACCCAGCGGCATGTACCCCTTTCGCGTTTATTTCCGGTTATGCATCCGACCCATCATGCTTGATTATTTAATGCCGGTCCAAGGCACCTCTTCTTCTCCATGCCGACCACTTGCGCGTTAAAGGGGGGGTACCTGAGCATCGCGACTCAGGGCTCTTACTGGCTCTCCAGCCCTCACCCTCTGGCCTTGTCCATGGCATCACGACCTAGCATACTAGCGACGGCTGAGACCAGCTCGAGGGCCGGGACCTGAGGACGTAGAGTGCAGGCAAATAACCCAATTTGCAGGAACACACCACAAGACAAGGCCCAGTGCCAGGCGCAACCCGCCTAGAGGTAGGGCCCCGTGAGTCCCGCGCTGGCTCACGGGTGCCCAGATACACCTCACCAGGCCCTACCGTGACAGCCACGTGTCAGGGCGGGGCTGTACACGCCCCGGGGGCTCCTCCCGGAGGGGAGCCCCCTCCCACGTACCAGTGGAAGCACCATGCTCCGCGCTGGCTGACGACACTGCCGAGGAGCAGCTATGCCCGTACACATACGGAAGCGCTATGCTCCGCGCTGGTGATAAACAACTGAGGGTGGCCCCCGGGCCGCATCAACCTCAGGGAGCCTAGAGCTCAGTGTCCAGCCTCATCGTAACGCCTCCCCTCGGGAGTGCCGCGCGAGGGGGCTGGGCACGGGGGCTGCGCCTGGGTCATGCCCAGACGCACGCCACCCAGCCAGGCCCCCCGGGCCTGGTTCGTCGCGCGTCTCTCCCCGAGCGGAGCCAAGGTACGAAGGCCGTTTGAGCGTCAAGGGGGACTCCTGAGCATCGCGACTCAGGAGCCTAACTGGTCCCGTAGCCCCTCACTCCTTAGTTCCGAAAGGCTAACGTTGGGTGAGGTACGCGCGGGGCCAGGCTCTGCAGACGTAGAATGGTAGATCCACCCACATCTCACCTCCCTACTTGCTGTTCGCGCGCCAAGGGGGACTCCTGAGCATCGCGACTCAGGAGCCTAACTGGTCCTGTAGCCCCTCACTCCTTAGTTCCGAAAGGCTAATGCTGGGTGAGGTACGCGTGGGGCCGGGCTCTGCCGGCGTAGAACATAAGCAAGTAGGAAGGAAAAACGTAAATTCCAAAGGCAGCCTCCTTCACTCTCAACCGCGCGAACCGCTTGCACGTTAAAGGGGGGGTGCCTGAGCATCGCGACTCAGGGCTCCTACCGGCTCTCCAGCCCTCACCCTCTGGCCTTGTTCGCGGCATCGCGCCCTGGCAAACCAGCGACGGCTGAGACCAGCTCGAGGGCCGGGACCCGAGGACGTAGAGCATAAAGGGGAGCAAGGACGAGAGAGGAGCACCATCTTAAAACTTCAAGGATCGCCTCCCTACTTGCTGTTCGTGCGCCAAGGGGGACTCCTGAGCATCGCGACTCAGGAGCCTAACTTGTCATGTAGCCCCTCACTCCTTGGTCCCGTCCTGGTTTTCGGTCGGGGCTAGTGCTGGGTCAGGTACGCGCGGGGCCGGGCTCTACCGGCGTAGAACATAAGCAAGAAGGAAGGAATAGTGTAAAATTCAAGGAATTCAGAAGCAAATATTACAGTCCACACTGTTATCTCAAAGCCAAACGCAAGTTTAAACGCCTCCCCGAGGCATGATACATGTGCAGGAATTGAAAACGGGACAGGAGCCACGACGGAATCGCCCGACGACGGTGGAGCAGCACGGAGTGGGTTCGCCTCATGGAGCAGCAGGGTCAGCAGCGCCTTGCTCCGGCTTGGTGTTGAAGGCCCGGAACTTCCCCAGCAGAGCTTCCGTGCGACCCTTCACGGCCTCGGCAGCGGCAGCAGCACGCTCGCCGATTGCTGGCTCCAGCAGGCTGTCGAGGTCGACGCTGGGGTTGCGAAGGTAGATGTGGGTAAAGACCCGCGTCAGCGCTGCAGAAGACAGGACACGCGCCTCGGCCTCGGCCGTGGGGCCAAGGCCAAGGGCGACATCTTCAAGAGCGCGAACCAGGAAGGGAAGCAGCTTGGCGGGGCCGTCCTCGGTGCCGGCTAGCGGGCTCTCCAGGCCGCTCTCGTAAAGCGTCTTCAGCGAGGAGCGAGCCTTCTTCTCCATCTCCGCGAAGGCCACGCGATCCTCGGCAAGAACCCGAGCCTTGTCGTCCAGCTCGACCTTCCTCGCCCCCAACTCCTGCTCCAGCATGCCTAGGCGGTCGCGGCGTTTCTTGAGTTTGGCCTCCCGGACCTCGATGGCCGCCTCGCGAGCCTTCACGCCCTCTTCTTGCTCTTCGTGAAGGCGGGCCTCTTTCGCGAGCTGGCCCCGCAGGCCTTGCAGCTCGTCCTCCAGCACCTTGCAGCGACCACGGACGTCGGCCGCCTCCCCCTGGGCTGCGTCACGAGCAGCCTTCGCCTCAAGGGTGGCCTGCCTCTCCTCATCGCAAGCCGTTGAGGCCTGCACCAGCGCCGCTCGAACCGAAGCGTCGGAGCGAATCCATCCTGAAGCTAGCTCCAAGCGCTCGGCCACCAAGCGAGGGTCGGTGCCAAGAAGCTCCTGCCAGAGCCGGTCCAGCTCGGCAGCAACATGATCCAGAACGGTGGGAGGAGTCGGAGAGATAGCAGTCGATGGAGTAGGATGAGAAGGCAGCGGCACGACTACAGCACCCTGAGGTGGAGCCTGCTGCGCCCTGACGACTGTGGTGGCGGCCGCAGGCAAGGGCACCTCGGGAGTCACTTGGGCCATGGGGGCTGAGCTCGCCCCAGCCAGCTCAGCCAGGCCTCGCGAGGACGACCGGGCAGGAGAGGCCCGTGCGTCGGGTCACCTTCCTTCACGGGCAGAGGCGCTGCCCCGCAAGGAACCTCAGGAGCCCCCTTCGGCTTCTTTGCAGCGGGTGCCAGCCTATCCAAGAGACGCGGACGTCAAGCCTCAGCAGCAGAACAAGAAACAAAGAGAAGAGTCAAGCACTTACGGGTCATCGCCGGTGAGCTCAGGCAGCCTCCGGCCAAACTTGAACCCTGACAGCCGGCTGGAAGGGTCAGCCTCGGAAGCGGAAGGCGCGATTGCGGACCGCCCCGGGGCCGGGGCAGACCCGCGGGAGATCAGCCCGGTCCTGTCCTTCTTCGGGATCGGGGGCGAGCTCCTGCTGCCCAGCACATGATCATCCTCATCGTCATCGCTCGGAGAGAGGCGGAGAGCACGGGACCTGCGCCGGGAGAGGGAAGCCCTCGACTCTCCGTCAGTCGCCTCGGAGTCAGGCCCTTTCCCCCGCTCCTCTCCGTCCTCCTCTTCGCTGGAGTCGTCGGAGGACACGTCCATCGGCTCCCCAGGAGCCTCCGTGGGCACGGGCCCATCCCCGTTGAAGACAGGCATGGACTCCACCACCTGCTCCCAGTCGTCGCGGAGGAACAAGGGCGTAGGAGCGCCCTCCAACCTCGCCACATCGGCCCCGACCAGAGATTGGAGGACCGCGGCCAGATCTTCGCCGGCCAAGACCATGGGGCTCGGATGAGGCCTCCACATCGGAAGTGGGTACTGCCGAAGCGAAGCTAGCTGGTGCTCCAGGAATTCCCTCAGCAGCGACGCGCCGGTCAGCTTCGTCGTCGCCGTGTTGGCCAGCCTCAGATCCGCGTCCATCTTCTCCAACACCGGGGCTCGTGAGCTCCGCTCGACCCCAATCGCTGGAGCTTGCAGGTTGCTCCATGGGCAAGATCAGCCGAGGGTGGATGCGCCCAGCATCTGCCAAGACCCACTTGCTCCTGAAGCCCTCAATCCTTTTCCCGGGGCTCAAAATGGCAATGGCGCCACCGTACGCGACGAAGCTCGCGCACGCGGAAGCAGGACCACGAGAGGTCCGGAGGGAGAAGTAGTGGCGCAGCAAGGCCACCGAGGGCTGCACCCCTACGTGAGCCTCGCAGTAATAGGCGAAGATTGCCAGGAGAAGGACGGAGTTGGGATGGAGATGCAGAGCCTGTAGCTTGTAATGGCGGAGAACAGAGAGGAAGAACTCGGAGAAAGGAGGCACCAGGCCAACAGCAATGGAGCTTACGAAGAGCAGATAAAAGGTGCTCCCTCGACCCTCGGGGATGGTGGAGCCGGCCTTGAACACCTTCGCCCCGTCGATGCCCTGCGGCGCCGCCATCCGGCGCAACCGGGCGAAGCTCGCCTCCGACACGTTTGGCGACTCCAAGGCAGACGAGTACCAAGCTCCGGTCGGGGACTGACGAGGCGCCATGGCTTCTAGGTCACGCCGTCGAAGTAGATTTGGAGATTTGGAGGAAGGAAGGAGAGGCACAAGAAAGGGGATCTGAGCATCAACCGGAGAAAGCGAAAAAAGCAAAGCCTGGGCGGATGCCGCTCCTTTATCAACTCACGCGGTTGCGGAGACGCCCACGTCCAATCAACGGCCACGCGGCGCTTAAGGCCGCAGGCTGTTAGGGCCCGTGGCGCTTCGCCCTTGCCCTTTCACCTCCCTGCACGGCCAAGTCTGGGCGCGCCTTGGGCCCGGGGGCTACTGTCGGCGTTCTGGGAACGGGGGTCCCCAGACTTGCCTGCCTGCGGCCTGTGGCGTGGCTTAAAGGGGGCCTAGCACGGCCCATCTTCATCAACACAGACCCAAGACCCTCGCGAGGGGCCAAGCCTCGCGGGGCGGACGACACGGAGCTTCCTCAGGCGCGGCCTCATTATGCTGGCTCGCGCGGAGGTGGAGAGATCAAGGCGGGGTACCTCACGAGGTGTCCATGACGCAAGCCATGACGACCAAGGGCGCCAGGCGGGCGCCAGCCCGCGCAGTGTCCTCCCTTTCCTCTTTGGTGCAAAGGGAGCAAGCGCAGGCGGGAGGATCAAGCAAAGGCACCCATTTCGGTGCAACGAGACCAAGACCAGCTCCGCCACAAGGAGGAAGTCACTGTGGAGCCCAAGCCAGCGTCATCACCAGAGCCTTTGGCAGGCGAGGACCAACTTTAGTCAGGATAAGTGTACCAGATGTTCCCCTTCAAAACGGCCAATTGTTGGCGCCCTTCCCGCTCAATATTTGGGAAGAGGCCCAGGGCCTTTGCCTATAAATAGGACTAGCCACCCCCAGGGTAGAGGCAACTCGGAGAGGACGGATCGATTGGCAATCAGATCAGAGAGAGAGAAAGAGAGAGAAGGGCGACTGAACCCCTCCTAGCAGTTCATCGCCCCAGCCAAGAACAGACCCTCGCGAGGCTGTTCTTCCTTGTATTGTTCATCATCAACCCAAGAGGCAATCCACCACACCACCACATTGGAGTAGGGTATTACACCACATCGGTGGCCCGAACCAGTATAAACCCTGTGTCCTTTGTGTTGTTCTTCTCGTAGCTTAGATCCTTGCGAGGCGGAGGGGTGCAGGTAGGTAGGAAGCGTAATCTCCGCGCGCACCCCAGAGTTCGAACCTCAAGGGTCTGCCGGAACCCGAAATCCGACAGTAACAATTCGTTCACAAGGTAAAGTATGGATTAGAAACTTCATTGAAAACTAACAAACTATGATCTCAGTCATTGAAGCAATTGCAATTTATCATAACATTTGAAAGAGTCAATATAAGAGCTTTTCAGCAAGTCCACATACTCAACTATCATTTAATCTTTCACAATTGCTCACACTCACGCAATACTTATGAGTTCGAAGTTTCGCCTCCCAACTTTTTACCTCAGGGTAATATCAACAATAATACTTTATGCTAACTGTCGGTGTCAAAACCGGCGGATCTCGGGTAGGGGGTCCCGAACTGTGCGTCTAGGCCGGATGGTAACAGGAGACAAGGGACACGAAGTTTACCCAGGTTCGGGCCCTCTCGATGGAGGTAAAACCCTACTCCTGCTTGATTAATATTGATGATATAGGTAGTACAAGAGTAGATCTACCACGAGATCAAGGTGGCTAAACCCTAGAAGCTAGCCTATGGTATGATTGTTGTATGATGAAGTTGTCCTACGGACTAAAACCCTCTGGTTTATATAGACACCGGATAGGGTTAGGGTTACACAAAGTCGGTTACAATGGTAGGAGATCTTGAATATCCGCATCGCCAAGCTTGCCTTCCACGCCAAGGAAAGTCCCTTCCGAACACGGGACGAAGTCTTCAATCTTGTATCTTCATAGTCCATGAGTCCGGCTGAAGGTATTGTCCGGCTATCCGAACACCCCCTAATCGAGGACTCCCTCAGTAGCCCCTGAACCAGGCTTCAATGACGACGAGTCCGGCGCGCAGATTGTCTTCGGCATTGCAAGGTGGGTTCTTCTACAAATTCTACGTACCTGTAGGAATAATGTCTGATTTTTGTAATGTAGCGCTCCTTGACTTCCACGCCCAATAATGGCCGTCTTCCACGTGTCAAACGAATGCGAAAAGCCGAGGCGTTTTTACATCCACACCCCTAGCCGCATAAACGAGCCGCCTATTTAATGGGATGGGGATTAAGATCCAAACTACACCTTCTCCTCTCCGCGAGTAATCATCAGAGCGCCTCCAACAAAGGTCCATTCCAACATGGCCAGCCGTCGCAGCTCCTCCTCTCGCCCTTCCAGTCCTAAACCAGGAGACTGGGAGAGTTGCTCCATCCCGCACAGCGAGTTAGTGTCGCTTCAGGCCAAGGGATTTCTCCCTCAGGCCTATATGGTCCCGGTCCGAGCCGGACTCGCCACCTATAATGGTGGAAAACAAGCGGAGAGCACCCCCAATCCCTCCAAAGGACAGCGGGTGTGCCTCGTCCCTTATCTAATAAGGGGACAGGGATTTCCAATTCATCCATTTCTCCGTGGGCTTCTGGAGTTCTATGGCCTCCAGCTGCACAATCTCACGCCTGCATCTATATTGCATATCGCGGGCTTCGTCGCCCTTTGCGAGTTATTTTTGGGTGTTGAGGCTCATTTTGCGCTGTGGAAGAGGATATTTTGCCTGGTGCCCCGTTCTCAAGAGGGGTCTATATATCAAGTGGGCGGAGCCGAAGTGTGGCGCATCGCCGGGACCGGATACCTATCCGGAACCCCGAAGAAGGCGTCTGAGGACTGGCCTTCGGAATGGTTTTATATAGATGATGTCCTGCTACCGGACCCTGTCCGGGTCAGTCTCCCCGAGTTCAACAGTGCCCCATTAAAGAAACGCCTAAGCTGGCGTCCGCGGAGCTCTCAAAGGGAAAACGATAGGGATGTCCTTTACCTGATAGGCCGGATAAGAGTATTGGCTCATTCCGAACTAACCATGATTGGAGTCATGGCCGCATGCATTATGCGGGGGGTGCAGCCGCTTCAATATAGAAGCCACCCCATGTGGGATTTTAACGGGGAGGACGATGCCACCCGTTACGGTCGTAAGGGACAAGCCTCGGCTACCGCTCTAGTGAAGATCTTATCCTCTTTGTACAAGTAAGAAGAGGAGGAATTCCTCCGCGTCGACCCGCAGGGCGGATTTACTATGTATAACCCTCCGAGTTGGGTAACTGGACGATTTTGCTCGCCCGTCCGCTTTATACTCCCATGATTAAATATGTAGCCTAACGACTTTGGTGCAGGAACTGCGTCAGGAAGTAAAGGATATAAGAAGCCGCCCTCCACAGCCCGAGGATCCAGAACGATCCCTCGATCCAGACTCTGAAGAGGATCCGGACATATCGGTGGAGCTAATTGACGGGGTGTTTCATCAGCTAAGCAAGGATAATACCTTGGTGGCCATTATGGCCGACTACCCAGGTTTAATCCTGGCCTCCCAGGTGACAAAGTCCGAAGCCTCATTCCCTTGAGAAGGATTCCATTCTCACGCATTTCAGTTTTTCTGATGATAACCATGTTTTGCAGGGAAGGTTTCCGAGGCGAGAGGCCGAACCTGCGGCGGATAGCCAACGAGGGGCCGCGGGTCCACGTGGGGTAAAAAGAAATGTAGTCCGGACTGAGACGCCAGCGCAAAGTAATAGCGCACAATCTATATCTCTGGTGTTATCCCTTCAGGGCATACTAACGCTCGTGCTCTATTGAGGACGAAGAGGCCTCGCCGGACTATATCCGGGGAGGTTGCCAATCGCGCCTCCACTAGCCAGGCTCCGACGCCTGGTCCGGAAGCGGCGGCGAACACAAGGCGCGCACCGGACGCTCCTCCGATAGAGGATGCGGACAGGCTGTCTGCCACCAATTCCGAAGTGGAGAGTGCCATGAACCACAGGCGTCGCTGGACAGTTCTTCGCGACGCTTGTTTCTCCCAAGAGGCATTGAATGCCTTCAATTCGGGAGATGCGTACCTCCGTGCCGCTCAAAATGGTTTAGCCAGAGCCACGGAGCAATATGTAAAAGACATATGGGTAAGAAAATTTTGGTAAATATATGTATATACCAGTAGCCCCCGAGACTTGAAACAGTTAGAACAACTGATTTAAGGATCATTTGTTATGCAAGTTCTTACAGAAAAGAATACCCTACTGTCCCAGGAGCTGGAAGAGTGCAAAGCCCAACTTGAGGCTGCACAAGCCGCGGCAGGGGAGCCCAAAGAGACCCCCTCTGGTAATCCATGCTTCAAAAGATAAATGTGTTGCGAAGTGCGGCGTGGGTGTAAATCTGACAAATCATATTGCAGATGGCGTCGGAATTGATCCGGAGAGGCAACAACTCTTACGCCGGCTAAAGGACGGTGAGAGTATGCTGACAAGGGTGAGGCACGAGAAGAATGATCTGTAGGATGCCAACACCAAGCTGGACGTTGAACTTAAAGATGTTCATGGCCAGCTGTCGGACTCCGCTAAGGAGAATCAGCGGCTTCGACGCGGCATATTTAGTAAGTGCTTAAACGAACTTTGAAAAAGGAGTTCGGCGAGGAAGTCGACTAACAGAGTAATGTCTGTAGGAATGCTAACAGGTCATCCTGCAGAGGAGATGCCCGGTTCTACGGGTGACCTTCTTCCCGAGCTCTCGTAACTGCACGAGCGAGTTCGGTAGGCGATGTGGGGCGTTGCCCAAGCCCTATGGCCTTATCACTCCATGCCCGAGGGCCTTGGAGAGCTTGAGGAGAAGCTTAAGGGAGCTCGGCGGTGCTTCCGGTTGTGGAAGATTCGGCCTGCCGACAAGGCGCTAGGGAGGCTTGGGCCATGGTGAAGACCCGGTTTACGAAGTCTCACCCAAACCACATGGCCGAGGTCGGACCTGTGGGGCCTGATGGGAAGGAGATCCCTGTAAGCTTAGTATACGGCCAAGTAGAATTGGCCGCAAAGTATTCCCAGCAGGACTATAAATTAGACAGCCTGTTAGATGGTATAGAAGAGGAATACAATTAGTCAGAGTGACTATGTAATTTTTAATTGACATGTGTAATGCCTTCTAGCCGGATTGTAGATCGTTTGTCGTTGCCGACCTTTTCGCTTCGACCTCGGGACCTGACGGTCCAGAGTGTGTCCGAATACCCTACCGGTTATGTATGAACCGGGGTATACATGGAGACCAGGCGTAGGGGTCATTAGTGCTTTATCAGACAAGTGCCCAACTAGTTATGTTATATTACATGGTTAGTAAGAAACATCTTCCAGAGAGAATAGTTCCGTTAAGGGTTCCTTTCTCTGGGAGGCATGCCCTAAAGTGCATGTCCGGACTGCAAATGCAGGAAAATCATCTGGGGGCATGTATATAAATAAGTAAAAAAGGTCTTCTTTTAGTTCACCGACCGAATATTCCCTTAAGAACGCTAGCTTTCGGCTTCACCCAGTCTGAGGTACACATCCGGCTGATCCGGCAGTAACAATCATAGAGGTGCTCCCTTTACTGCCTAGCCGAACAATCGGGAACGTAGGGGTAAGCACAGGAGCCAGGCAACCCAGCTTGGCCAAAACTTAAGTCATATCGATGCATATAATGGTGAAGAAAAGGTACATGCGGAAGTTTGACGCATGTGTTGGGCGTGAAGCCCATATAGATAAGCTTCTGTTAAAGAAGCCCCCGGGTTTTACGAACGTGGTAGCGTATCACTTAATGGGCCTTTAAGGGCTATAAGAGAAAAGAGGGGAAGAAAAGAAATGTAAGACAGAAAATGTAAAAAATGGACAGAGGAAAGAGACAAACACAGAGTCCGGCGCTAGGCATAGAATCTTCGGAGACAGGCGGCGTTCCATGGGTTCGGCTCGAGTCGGTTATCCGACGCATCTCGCAGGCGGTACGCTCCACCGGTCAGGACTTGGTCGATTATGAAGGGACCTTCCCACTTGGGCTTGAGTTTGTCCTTTTTCTTATCCGGCAGGCATAGAACTAGTTCGCCAACATTGTAATTTTTGGCCCGTACTTATCTGCTTTGATATCTTCGAGCCTGTTGTTGATAAAATGTGGAACGGGCTTTTGCCACGTTGCGCTCCTCCTCCAAGGCGTCCAAGTTGTCCTGCCGATCGAGCTCGACTTCTCTTTCTTCGTACATGCGCACTCGAGGTGAGTCATGAATTATGTCGCAAGGCAGAATTGCCTCTGCGCCGTACACCATAAAGAATGGTGTGTATCCGGTGGTACGATTCGGCGTGGTCCGCAGCCCCCAGAGTACGGAGTCGAGCTCCTCTACCCAGTGCGTGTTAGATTCCTTGAGGGACCGCACTAGTCTGGGTTTAATACCGCTCATGATAAGACCATTTGCACGTTTGACCTGGCCGTTAGTTTATGGGTGATAGACGGAAGCATAGTCGAGCTTGATGCCCATGTTTTTGCACCAGAGTTTTACCTCGTCGGCTGTGAAGTTTGTGCCGTTATCAGTGATGATGTTGTGGGGGACGCCGTGACGGTGTACAACCCCGGGTATGAAGTCTATCACAGGTCCGGATTCGGCCGTCTTAACAGGCTTGGCTTCTATCCATTTGGTGAACTTATCCACCATGACCAGTAAGTATTTTTGCTTGTGGGTTCCACCTTTAAGGGGCCCGACCATGTCAAGCCCCCAGACCGCGAAAGTCCAAGTGATGGGGATAGTTCGGAGGGCGGTGGGTGGCATATGGCTTTGGTTTGCAAAAAGCTGGCAACCGACGCATCGTTGGACCAAGTCCTGAGCGTCTGCTCGGGCCGTCGGCCAGTAAAAGCCCGTACGGAAAGCCTTGCTTACAAGGGACCGAGCTGCAGCGTGGTGGCCACCGTGTCCGGCATGAATTTCAGCCAGCAGGTTCCGCCCTTCCTCTTTGGAGATGCACCTTTGAAGGACTCCGGTAGTGCTTTTCTTATAAAGCTCTCCCTCGTGGACTTTATAGGCTTTAGATCGCCGCACTATGCAGCGTGCCTTGTTTTGGTCCTCTGGGAGTTCCTGCCTAGTAAGGTAGGCTAGGAATGGTTCTGTCCACGGGGCGACGTGGGCTGAAGGTGTAATTTCGGTGGCAGAGCCTCCAATTATGTCAGATTGTTCGGCGTCGAGTGGTGCGGTTAGGTCCGGGTTGTTATCTGCGGGTTCCCCCTCCCATGCTACGGATGGCTTGAACAGTCTTTCTAAAAAGATGTTGGGGGGACTGCATCGCGTTTTGCTCCAATGCGTGCCAGGACATCCGCTGCCTGATTGTTTTCTCGGGCTATATGATGAAACTCCAACCCTTCGAACCGAGCTGACATTTTTAGGACGGCGTTGCGGTAAGCTGCCATTTTTGGATCCTTGGTGTCGAAGTCTCCGTTTATTTGGGATATCGCGAGGTTCGAGTCCCCACGTACCTCTAGGCGTTGAATGCCCATGGATACTGCCATCCGGAGACCATGTAGGAGGGCCTCATATTCGGTTGCATTGTTGGAGTCTGTGTACATGATCTGGAGCACATATTGAACTGTGTCTCCTATGGGGGACGTCAAGACGACGCCAGCCCCTAGTCCGGCCAACATTTTGGAGCCGTCGAAATGCATGATCCAGTTTGAATATGTGTCGTACTCTTTAGGGAGCTCGGCCTCCGTCCATTCTGCGACGAAGTCGGCCACAACTTGCGATTTAATAGCTCACCATGGCTTATAGGTTATATTGAACGGGAGGAGCTCGATGGCCCATTTTGCGATCCGGCCCCTTGCATCGCGGTTGTTGATAATATCGTTGAGTGGTACCTCCGAGGCTACTGTTATGGAACACTCTTGAAAGTAGTGTCGTAGCTTCCGGGATGCCATGAATACCGCGTATGCAATCTTTTGATAATGCGGGTACCGTGATTTGCATGGAGTGAGGACAGTGGACACGTAGTAGACCGGCCTTTGAAGAGGGAGTTTGTGTCCGTCCGTTTCCCGTTCGACGACGAGCACTGCGCTGACAACTTGATGAGTTGCTGCAATGTACAATAGCATTGGTTCGCCGGTGTTTGGCGCGGCCAGGACTGGGTTTGTTGCCAATATGGCTTTTATTACATTGAGTCCGGCCGTGGCAGCCTCCGTCCACTCGAAGTGTTCGGTGCGCCGAAGGAGGCGATAAAGGGGGAGTGCCTTTTCTCCCAAGTCAGAGATAAAGCGGCTTAGAGCCGCCACACATCTGGTTAATTTTTTTATTTGTTTGAGGTCCTTTGGGATATCTAGTTGCGACAAAGCTCGGATCTTGGCCGGATTTGCTTCAATTCCTCTACCGGATACAATGAAGCCCAAAAGCTTTCCGGCTGGAATGCCGAAAACGCATTTTTCCGGGTTGAGCTTGATATCGTATTTTCGGAGGTTGTCGAATGTTAGCCTCAAGTTGTCTACTAGAGATTCGACATGTCTTGTTTTGACGACCACATCATCCACGTACGCCTCTACTGTCTTGCCGATCTGGTTTGCCAGACATGTCTGAATCATGCGCTGATAAGTTGCGCCGGCGTTTTTCAGCCCGAAGGGCATTGTGTTGAAGCAGAATGGGCTGTATGGTGTGATGAATGCCATTGCGGCTTGGTATGATTCCGCCATCTTTATTGATGGTAACCGGAGTATGCGTCGAGGAAACACAACGAATCGTGTCCTGCGGTGGCATCGATAATTTGATCGATACGGGGGAGGGGGAAGGGATCCTTGGGGCAAGCCTTGTTAAGGTCCTTAAAATCAACACACAGGCGCCAGGATTTGTCCTTTTTCGGTACCATCACCAGGTTTGCTAGCCAGTCCGGATGTTTTATGTCTCTAATGAATCCGGCCTCCAATAGCTTGGCTAGCTCCTCTCCCATGGCCTATCTTTTGGGTTCGGAAAAACGCCGAAGGGCTTGTTTGACAGGTTTGAATCCTTTTAGGATATTTAAGCTGTGTTCGGCCAGCCTGCGTGGGATTCCTGGCATATCTGAAGGGTGCCAGGCGAAGATGTCCCAATTTTCGCGTAGAAATTCTCGCAGTGCGGCGTCCACATCAGGGTTTAATCTTGCCCCGATGGAAGCTGTTTTATTGGGGTTTGTTGGATGGACCTGGAATTTGACTATTTCGTCCGCTGGCTTGAAGGATGTGGACTTGGATCTCTTGTCGAGTATCACATCGTCCCTGTTAACCGTGGAGCGCAGCGCAGTCAGTTCCTCAGCCGCTAAGGCTTCAGATAGTGCCTCAAGGGCCAATGTGGCTGTCTTGTTTTCGGCGCGGAGCGCTATGTCCGGATCACTAGCGAGAGTGATAATTCCGTTCGGCCCGGGCATCTTGAGCTTCATGTACCCGTAATGGGGTATTGCTTGGAAGATTGTAAATGCTTCCTGCCCTAGTAGGGCGTGATACCCGCTACTGAACAGGGCCACCTGAAACGTCACCTCTTCGGACCTGTAATTATCCACGTGCCGAACACCACATCTAGTGTGATTTTTCCTGTGCAGCGCGCTTCCCGACTGGGGATTATTCCTCTAAAGGTTGTGCTGCTTTGCTCGATGCGGTTCCAGTCTAATTCCATTTTTTGAAGGGTTTCCTCGTAAATGAGGTTCAGTCCGCTGCCTCCATCCATGAGTACCTTGGTGAGGCGAAAGCCGTCCACTATTGGACTGAGGACCAACGCGGCTGGTGCTCGGGCTGTTCGGAATTTAGGTTCATCGCTTGCGTTGAAGGTAATAGCTATGTCGCTCCATGGGTTTATTGTTGCTATCTGATAGACTTTGGCAAGGCTGCGGAGTGTTCTTTTTCGCATATTGTTTGATGCGAAAGTCTCGAAGACTATGAGAACGGTACTAGTGTCCCCGGGATGGCTTTTTGCGGCCTCCGAAATTAAGAGGTCCTCGCCAATTTTGGCCACCTGCCGGAGTATCCAACATGCTCTAAGGCTGTGAGTTGGTGTGGCGTCTTTTGTACTATGGATCTTACAGGGTCCATCAAGCCATCTTTCCAGTACGGTTCCATGCTCTGTAGAGGATTTTGGTTTTTTGGTGTTTGACCCGGGTGTCTTATGATGATGCACCCTCTTAGTTCGGACGAGATTGCTGTTCAGGGCCGGATTATCCCAAAATCTTATTTCGGTTCTCCAGGCGCTTTCCATCGCACAGTACTTTTGTACTATGGACGCCAAGTCAGCGAAGCGTGTAATATCACGATGACTTATGGCGTTAAGGATTCCCTCGTCCGTGCAATTACTGCAGAAGATTGAGATGGCGTCTCCCTCACGGCAGTCCTTTATCCTGTTCATAACCAGGAGGAATCTGGCCCAGTAATGATGTACTATTTCCTCGGGCTGTTGCCTGATTTGGGAGAGATCGCTTATGTTCGGGTGGGTGGGTGGCGTTGAATCTGAAACCTCACCCAATATAAGATTCAGAGGCCGAAGAGCTTCCAAACTCTAAAGTTCGGATTCTTGGATGTTGTCCAATGAGTCTAGCCCATTGCCTGATTCTATGCCCAGGTCTTGAGTTACATCCTCCCCTCCGCGAGTATCCGGTTTGGAAGGGTCGGGAATTCGGACGTAGCTAGTCCTTAAAATAGATGAAGGGTCGCCGCACTGCACCTCTACCACGGCGACGTGGTGGGTGACCTGGGGAGATTTAATTTCTCTTAGATCGGGTTTAAGTCCAACCTGGTCGTAATCCGTGGCGACCCCCAGGGCGGCGATGCGATCCAAGAGCTCGTTTACGGAAGAGAGCTCCATCGGATCTAACTGCTCGACAAGTTCCGAGCTGACATGAAGGTTGCTTTTGATGACCCGAGAGGTCACCGTCGGCGCAACGGCCGAACAGGCGGTCATGAGGAAACCACCTAGCCGGAGAGTTCTGCCGACAGCCAAGGCTCCCTTAGTGACGGCGCCGTCTTTAAAGACGGGAGGAGGCATCCTTCCTGATTGCGACGGCACAGTGGAACTCTCAATGAAAGCACCAATGTCGGTGTCAAAACTGGCGGATCTCGGGTAGGGGGTCCCGAACTATGCGTCTAGGCCGGATGGTAACAGGAGACAAGGGACACGAAGTTTACCCAGGTTCGGGCCCTCTCGATGGAGGTAAAACCCTACTCCTGCTTGATTAATATTGATGATATAGGTAGTATAAGAGTAGATCTACCACGAGATCAAGGTGGCTAAACCCTAGAAGCTAGCCTATGGTATGATTGTTGTATGATGAAGTTGTCCTACGGACTAAAATCCTCCGGTTTATATAGACACCGGATAGGGTTAGGGTTACACAAAGTCGGTTACAATGGTAGGAGATCTTGAATATCCGCATCGCCAAGCTTGCCTTCCACGCCAAGGAAAGTCCCTTCCGAACACGGGACGAAGTCTTCAATCTTGTATCTTCATAGTCCAGGAGTCCGGCTGAAGGTATTGTCCGGCTATCCGAACACCCCCTAATCCAGGACTCCCTCAATAACCAACATCCGAGTGGTTATATATATATGTGTTGGAGATATATATATATATATACACATATATATATATATATATATATATATATATATATATATATATATATGGATCTTTCTCCAACACATAGTGCTTGCCAAAATAAAAAGTGTAAAAGGGAAAGGTGAAGATCACCATGACTCTTGTATAAGGGTAGAAAATAAAAGTAAAAGATAGGCCCTTCGCAGAGGGAAGCAGAGGTTGTCATGCGCTTTTATGGTTGGATGCACAAAATCTTAATGCAAAAGAACGTCACATTATATTGCCGCTTGTGATAAAGAACTTTATTATGTAGTCTGTCACTTTTATTTATTCCATATCACAAGTTCGTATAAAGCTTATTTTCTTCATACTAATATATCATACATATTTAGAGAGCAATTTTTATTGCTTGCACCGATGACAACTTACTTGAAGGATCTTACTCAATCCATAGGTAGGTATGGTGGACTCTCATGGCAAAACAGGTTTAATTAAGGGATGTCTCACTAGTAGAAAATGGACCATTAGCACCGGTTTGTAAGGGCCTTTAGTGCCGGTTATGGAACCGGCACTAAAATTTCGGCACTAAAGCCCCCCCGCCCTTTAGTACCGGTCCAGCACGAACCGGCGCTAAAGTGCCACCACGTGGCGTGAGCCAGCTCCGGGGGCCGGGATCCCTTTAGTACCGGTTGGTAACACCAACCGGTACTAAAATGTTTGGGGGGTTTTGGTTTTATGATTTCTTTTTCATTTAATTTTGTGTTTTCCATTTTAATTCTTTTTTGTTTCGCCCGCAGATATATATATATATATATATATATATATATATATATAATAACTCATGCATGCTCGCATCATACATCATCATATATAATAACAAGTCCTACTAGCTAATTAATCAAGCATCATCATACAACTTCTACTCGTTATTAATAATAAGTCATACGATCATCATCCTCATAGTCATCGAACCCAACCCTACATAATTGTTCTTAGCACATGATCATCAAGTATCAGGTAGGATCGGACCTAAACACACTTAAGGTAAAATAGCATTAAACAATATAGACCCTGACTCTCCATTATAAAGAATGGAGATCATCCTGTCTCCAATTCTTGCGCCTCGCTTCCTTTTGCTTCCAAGAAGCTCCTTACGACTGTCCATACATTTTTTCCATCCTTTGACTATCATGTCTCCACTTCTTTTAGAAATCCGGTATGGACAGTTGAGATTCGTAGGATGACCTGGATATATGTTCAAAACATGAACGCTGCCGCCATTCTGATACATCAAATGAGGCACACAATCCTTTGGGATAAGCTGTTGAAAAACATAGTAATAACTCCGTAGTTAGCAATGATCGATGTACTAGTTTTAGAAGTATGCAAAAAGATGCACGGATGTCGTAATAGTAAAAAAACTTACCAGGGTATCTCCATGGTAGTTACCGTAGTTCAACACGTGCACTAGTGGCACGTATTCAACATAATGTTGAGGAGTTCGACTATAGATATTGTAATTCTCAATATCATTACAAAATCCAACCAGATGAGTTTTCTCCTTGTAAGTTAACTCAGAGCCATCGGTGTAGTAAGTTCTATCTACCATCTTCTGCACATTCTTTGATACTTCAAAATAAGTTGTCAATAGAAATAAGCTGTCAACTATTTTGAAATGAACAATATAAGTTCTATTAATAATTAACTATGTTTGAGAAACTCACATAGCGGTAGAACTGGAGGAGTATCAACAAGGACCCAAATGTCCATATTGTCTTGCTCGATTTCAGGATCACCAAGATCCATGGTGACAAGCATACCCTCATCAAAACCATACAATTTGCAAAATGCTTCCCAAATTTTGCAACCAAAATGGGTTACGCTCTCAGCATTATACAACTTTACTTCAAAATCCACATCATGATGGGTCCTTAGGTGAATTTTCTTCGTTTCAAAATTTTCATGGTCTTCAAAATCCATCCTCTCCAAAACATAGCGTCTTGCATGGCATGGGATCAACTATACTCGAATTGTAAAAGATGAAAATTACACGTTGAAATAGTTGAAGTCATGCTTAATTATGAAAAAAAAAAACTTGTCGTCGTTGCGTACCGTTTCAACTTCGAAGGTCTCCTCGAGCTTAATGCTGAAGCGCCGACCATCGTCTAGGTGAGGCCTGTCGCACTCACCTCGATCGTCATGGCACCAGTCGCACTCCCCCAGGAGACTTTCGTCGTCCGATGATGACATTTCCTATACGTTCATAATTCAAAGACTAAATTAGATCATTATTATTCAACTAATCATATGCATATGCATTGCAAATAGTGCTCTCCAATTTGAGCATTCAATAAGAAAAATCAAAATGCAAAATTATTCAATTTGAGCATATATAGTCCACGTCGATGCGGGAATAATTGCTTTAACTAAAAAATAAACTAGTTCTATTAAACACCTATATGTAGTCAAATATATATTCATCTAACATTTGACATTAATATATCTAACTATATATTCACCTATATGTAGCCAAACTTTTCTATCTAATTCATCTAACATTCGACATTAATCTAACATTTATATAAACTCAAAATATATAAAAAAATTAAATAAACAAAAAACTCATTAACAAATAATATTTTAATTAGATCATCAAATCTCAGATACCTAAATTTTCTTACTAAAAATAAACTAGTTATATTAATTATTCAACTAGTTCAAATCTCATATACCTAAATAAACTAGTTCGACAATTTTCTTATTAAAAATAAACTAGTTATATTAATTAGTCAACTAGTTCAAGCTCACATATACCTAGCTATTTAATATCTAATTAAATTTTCTAAAAAACAGAAAACAGAAATTAAGTAAAAAATGTGTGTGTGTATGCGTGCGTGTGTATGTGTGTGTATATATGTGTGTGTATGTGTGTATATATGTGTGTGTCGTGTATGTATATACGTATATGTGTGCGGCGTACGTACGGGCGGCGGGCGACGACGGGCGACGGGCGGCGGACGACGACGGGCGACGACGGGCGGCGGGCGACGGGCGGCGGACGACGACGGGCGACGACGGGCGGCGGGCGACGGGCGGCAGACGACGACGGACGGCGGGCGACGACGGCCGGCGGGAGACGGGCGGCGGGCGGACGACGGGCGACGGGCGGCGGGCGGCGACGACGGGCGACGGGCGCGGCGGGTGAACGAGGGCGATGGCGCGCGAGAGGTTGGAGAGACGAAAGAAGTGGGGAGATCTAACTGAATTTTCGTAAGTGTTGTATATATAGGAGGGGCCTTTAGTACCGGTTGGAGCCACCAACCGGTACTAAAGGCCAACTTTGGCCAGGGCAGGAGGAGGGAAGAGCAGGCCTTTAGTATCGGTTGGTGGCTCCAACCGGTACTAAAGGGTGGTCTTTAGTACCGGTTGGAGCCACCAACCGGTATTAAAGGCCTCGCGCTGCCTGCACAAAGTTTAGTCCCACCTCGCTGGGCGAAGGGCGGCCGCACTGGTTTATAAATCCAGTCGCGGCTGCCCTTTTGAACTCCTCTGTATAGCAGGCTTGTGGGCCTAAACTCTGCGCGCTGCCCTGTGAGTCTGCTGGGCCTATAATGCCTGTAATTGCACGCCCGTGGCCTAGCAGGCCCACAGGCAGCGCCCCAAATTTTTTATTTGTTTTTCTTTTCTGCTTTATTTTCTT
This sequence comes from Aegilops umbellulata, assembly GCA_032464435.1. NCBI lineage: Eukaryota > Viridiplantae > Streptophyta > Magnoliopsida > Poales > Poaceae > Aegilops > Aegilops umbellulata. The sequence goes on from CP136060.1 coordinate 299,166,954, forward strand.
CTATTTGTTTTTCTTTTCTGCTTTATTTTCTTCTATTTGTTTTTCTTTTCTGCTTTATTTTCTTCTATTTGTTTTTCTTTTCTGCTGTATTTTCTTCTATTTATTTCTGCGTAGTTTTTTGTATATTTTTTTCTTTTCTGTTATATTTATTTGTGAGTAGTTTTTCATCTAGTTTGCCAAAATTCAACATTTTCAGAGTTCATTTTATAGTGATTTTCAATTTCACGGTCATTTTGTGAACGATTGAAAAATAGCAAATACATTTTTTCTTTTCTGCTTTATTTTTTCTTCTATTTATTTCTGAGTAGTTTTTAATTTCACGGTCATTTTGTGAATGATTGAAAAATAGCAAATACCAAAGTTATAAAAAAAGAAATGCCGACGTGTAGTGTAATAAGTCCGGAGTTGTAATAAGTTATTAAAAATAAAAAAGAGGTGCAATGCTTCGTTAATTTGCTTCAAGCCTTTCGGAATAGTGTAAACTGCACTGCGCGTAGCTCCGTGCAATCTACCATATTCCTGAAGGCTTGAAGCTAAGCAACGTGAGCATTGAGCCTCTTCTTCATCGTCTCTGCATTCAGGGCTTATAAACCGCTCCTAGTCCCTCTCTCTTGGCGAGGTGGGACTAAAAAAGAGCCTGTAGTACTGGTCACCCTTTAGTACCGGTTGGAGCCACCAACCAGTACTAAAGGTGGTGTTATGCCTGCACAAAATTTGGTGTCGTTTAGTTCAAAACAAATCATTGAATGCATGAAAAATAGCAAATGAAGGCAGAAATGGTTGAAAGTTGATGGCGTCGCTTTGAATGGTGCATATTGAATGCACAAAAATTCTGGAGTTGTAATAAGTTTAAAAAAATGAAATGCCTATGTAACAGATGAGTTTAATTTCATCAGAAACCTGAATACTTCGAAAGAGATTGTCCAGTTTGTAAACGAAGTGCATCCAGTTTTAGCCGTAAGCCTCTCTACTTTCTTGCACATGCTATGTGGGTGAAATGATGATATCATGCCAAGTTTCAACTTTTTCAGAGTTCATTTGTAGTGCTTTTCAATTTCCAGGTCATTTAGTTCTCAAAATAAATCATTGAATGCATGAAAAATAGTAAATGAAGGCAGAAATGGTTGAAAGTTGATGGCGTCGCTTTGAATGGTGCATACTGAACGCAAAAAATATAAGAGCATTTACATCATGATCTTATATTTCTTTACAGTCTACATTGTCAATATGATCTTATAACATAAAAAATACTTTGATCATCAATGATCTTTCTGTGTACAATCTGAATTATCAATATGAGTCATCAACGATTTATAAACCGATGAAGACTCATATTGCAGCCACAAATTCTACACATAGAGTTCAATGAAGACCAAGTGCTTGTGATAGTTTGAGAAATAACATATTTAAGGTGGTAAAAGGCTTGTTAGGGGGGCGAGGTGGGACTAAAAACAGCCTGCCGCAATGTCATTAGTACCGGTTCGTGGTCCGAACCGGCACTAAATGGTGATGGTGGGGCCATAGCCTGACCGCGGGCTGAGACAGCCTCTTTAGTGCCGGTTCGTGGCACGAACCGGTACTAAAGGTTCTCCACGAACCGGTGCTATTGATCGCCGCCACGAACCGGCACTAGTGTACACATTAGTGCCGGCTCTAATTCAAACCGGCACTATTGTGCTTCACAAAAGACCCTTTTTCTACTAGTGTTTGGAAGCACAAGTAGTATCTCTACTTGGTGCAAAGGATTTGGCTAGCATAAGAGAGAAAAGTAAGCTCAACATGTTGGAGGATCCATAAAAATATAACTTCTATTCACATATAGGAAAACATAACCCATTATGTTGTCTTCCTTGTCCAACATGAACTTTTTAGCATGTCATATTTTAATGAGTGCTCACAATCTCATGATGTTATGTTCAATGAAGCATGATCATATTTATAAAGTCTCTGCTCAATATTGCATAATGACCCGGCCCTTGGGGGCTACATTGGTTGAAGTTTTTTTTGAGCATCAGGCAATCACAAGTCCAAGGTCGCTGCAAGCGTGACAACCTAGCACTTGGGGGCTACATAATATGGAATGTTCAGTTTTTACTAGTGACTGGGATGAACAACATGGATTTCTTCAAAAGTGGCAGTATTTATATTGCAGGAAGTCTTAAGCCATCACTTTGTTCTGCTCAAGACTTGGGGGCTACAGGTAATATGGATATAAGGGAGAAAAATCTTCAAGTTCTCAGTTCTGAGCAAACCAGATTGACCCGGTGTCTGCAACAATTATGACCCGGTGCCATCAATATTTACAAACCGGCAATTTTGGTAATATCGAACCGGCAAGTTCTACATCTTCAAACCGGTTGAATATCAGATGAGTATTTCAAGACCAATATTTTTAAAACCGGTGCTTTGGAAACCGATTCAAGTGGATTATTTGTTACAACATTTCTCTACAAGAGACAAATGTTAGCAAATTGATTCTGAAGCTGGCTTATTGACCCGGATTTCTCAAAAGAAGTATCTGGATTTTTTGCATTCACAAAGTTTGAACGTATTTACTAAAGGAGATTTTCTATGAGTTCACGGGCATATATCAAGAAGGAAATGACAAGGACTTAAAGATGATCAGGTGCCGGTTTACAAGAATTTTTAACCCGGAGTATAACTTGTCAAAAGTTGTTCTTGTGTTTGTTTTACAGGATCAGTTTAACATGGATAAGTCCAAATTAAACTGGGGGCTAATGTCGGGGATATACCCCGCGGTATGATCCGGCCGGAAAAATGACCCAGCCGGACTTGGCGGTTTACTTGAGACCCGCTCTGACTAGACGGTTTACAAGCAACCTGCCTGAACATTATGACTCACTAGTAACCCGGCGAGCGGGACAGGCGGATGACAAGGTCCAAGGACCAGAAGGCCGGTTTATATTAAAGGTGGGCCGTTTTAAGAGGAAATGCGTGAAGAATATTTACCTTACAAGGAGTTAAGACCCGGACTTGTATCCGGTTTGTATTAGAAGGTAGACTAGTCCTAATCCTAATAGGACTCCACATGTAACCCGCCCCTTCAACTTATATAAGGAGGGGCAAGGCTCCCAGAAGAGGGACAAGCAAGAAGAAACAATCTTAGGGCTAGACATAACTAGGAGATTCGGTTTACAGCGACTTCCTCATGATGACAATGAGACCTAGCCACAAACAACATGTAGGGTTGTTACTGGATGATGTTTCCTGGGGCCTGAAGTTGTCTAAATCTTTGTCTTGCGTGTTGCGTCTCTCGATTCCGCCCAACCCCTCTCAAGCTACCACATAGATGTGTTGGCCTCACGACTAAGTCCTCACACTAGGACATCTGTCGTGACCATTCCACGACACCTAGTCCCCTTCGGTGCCTATATAAACAGGAGGGCTTAGTCCGTAGAGGATGATCATAATCATACTGGCTAGACTTTTAGGGTTTTAGCCATTACAATCTTGAGGTAGATCAACTCTTGTAATACTCATATTCATCAAGATCAATCAAGCGGGAAGTAGGGTATTACCTCCATAGAGAGGGCCCGAACCTGGGTAAACATTATGTTCCCTGTCTCCTGTTACCATCAACCTTAGACGCACAGTTCGGGACCCCCTACCCGAGATCCACCGGTTTTGACACCAACATTGGTGCTTTCATTGAGAGTTCCGCTCCGTCGTCTTCAAGAGGTTCGATGGCCCCGTCAATCATCCACAACAATGTTGTCCAAGGGGAAGTCTTCCTCCCCGGACAGATCTTCGTATTCGGCGGCTTCGCACTGCGGGCCAACTCGTTTGGCCATATAGAGAGGATCGACAGCTACAGCCCTGGCCATCAGATCAGATTCGGAAGCTCGAACTACATCGCTGATATCCGCAGAGACATGATCTTCGATGGATTCGTGACCACGGCAGCCGCTCCCTGCCACCGCGATGAACATGACTTAAATCTGTCATCGGACCATACCAAGGAGATATCGCCTGTAACTGCTCCAGCCCTAGATCTGAAGCAAATCGTGCCATCCGAGGATGGGAAGCTCAACCCCTCCACGGAAGCCGCAGACTCAGCGGCGCCGGAGCCGCACACAGACCCAACCTCAAGTGGAATCTGTGCCACCAGAACCTCAGACTCGTTTCCGGCTACAGGTTCCGAACCACGTGCGTCCGCGTACGTTGAGCTTGATCGGTCGTCGATCTCCGAATTCAGCTCCGCGGACATCTTCCGGCACTCACCTTTAGGCGACGTGCTAAACTCATTAAAAACACTCTCCTTAGAGGGGGACTCACAGCCAAATTATATTCGGTTCGAACTGGAGGCTGATGATGGAGACTTTCGCTTCCCACCCACCACCCACTTCATAGCCACTATCAAAAACTTAACCGACACGCTCGACTACGGCTCCAAAGACATCGACGGTATGGACGACGATGCCGAAGAGGAGCAGGGCCAAAACCCGCCATTTACCGGGCACTGGACGGCCACTTCTTCGTACGACATGTACATGGTGGACACACCTAAACAGAACAATGGCGATAACGAGGAAGATCCAGTCGAGGATGAACCTGCCAAGATACAACCAAAGCGCCGACATCAGTGGCGCCGCCCTAAATCACGCCACAGAAAAACAGCAATGCCGACACAGGAGAGGATAACACTCCGGACGGTGCCGAAGACAGAGAAGACCCCGGCGAGCAAATTGCCGAACAGCATGATCGGGAAGATGGGCAAGTCAGCCCTGATGAACAGGCCATAAATGAAGACTCGGAGGATAACAATTATATACCACTCTTCGAGGATGAGGTGAGCCTCAGTGACGAAGACTTCATTGTACCTGAGGAACCTCTCCAGCAGGAGCGCTTTAAGCGCCGGCTAATCGCCACAGCAAGGAGCCTGAAAAAGAGGCAGCAGCAGCTTCAAGCTGATCAGAATCTGCTCAATGACATGTGGACTAATGTCCTGGCAGCCGAGGAATACGGCCTCGAGCGCCCAACCGAAAGTTACCCGAAGCGCAAATTGCTACCTCAGTTCGACGACGAGGCGCCAGAGCCCGAACAATCATCGCGCAATGCGGCTGACCGACTACCACGTGGCCGGGACAAAGCGGCAACTCGAGCCGAACACCAGCCCGCACTACCTCACCGTAAAGGCAGAGATAAAACAGCTCGAGGACATACATATGGCCTGCGGCAAAACTTGGACAGTAGAGCAGGGCAGAACATATCGATTTATGGCTCACAGGGGCGTGCCCTGACAAGCGACAATGGCTACCTAGCCGGACGTAACAATCATAGTCACGCCCGAGCCAAGAACTGCAGACGGACTCCATCGGAGCTACGTCGCGACATGGCCCAACATAGAAGCGCCGCACACCCCCTTTGCTTCACTGACGAGGTAATGGAGCACGAATTCCTAGAAGGGTTTAAACCCATGAATATCGAATCATATGATGGAACAACAGATCCTGCGGTATGGATTGAAGATTTTCTCCTCCATATCCACATGGCCCGCGGTGATGATCTCTACGCCATCAAATACCTCCCACTAAAACTAAAGGGACCAGCGCGGCACTGGCTAAACAGCCTTCCAGAGAACTCCGTTGGCAGCTGGGAAGACCTGGAAGACGCCTTTTGCGATAACTTCCAAGGTACATATGTCCGGCCACCAGATGCCGATGACTTAAGTCACATCATCCAGCAGCCCGGAGAATCAGCCAGGAAGCTCTAGACTAGGTTCTTAATTAAACACAACGTCCGGGATGAGTGGCTCGTCCGCCACATCGGTCAAGAAAAACCAAAATCTATGGCAGCCCTTACTGCTCTAATGACCCGCTTTTGCATGGGAGAAGATAGCTAGCGCACTCGTAGAAGCAACAGCGCCAACGATCCGGGCACTTCCGAAGTCCGAGATGGCAACGGCAAGCCACGATGCAATAAACACAAGCATCGCAATAATAATGAAATAACGCAAGACACGGCGGTCAACGCCGGGTTCAGCGGCTCCAAACCAGGTCAACAGAAAAAGCCATTCAAGGCAAATAGAGACGAACCATCCAATCTAGATAAGATACAGGATCGGCCCTGCCAGATTGATGGCACCCCCGATAAACCAGCTACTCACACCAACAGAAGTTTCTCGGTCTTCAAACAAGCCGGCAAGGTTAATGTAGAACACAAGGGGAAGGGGCCACCCAGTGACAGCGATGACGAAGAGACTCGCCAACCGAATACCGGGGTTCAGAAGCAATTTCCACCCGAAGAGAAAACCGTAAACATGGTATACATGACGCACACCCCTACGGGGGAGCAGGCGCGCACTACCGGATGCACATGCCATAAAGCCGCCCCCCCCCCCCCCCGAAATTTAGCCACATCCGTCCTGAGGGTTCGGCAGCTCTGATCATTGATCCAATCATCGATGGGTTCCATCTCACGAAAGTCCTTATGGACAGCGTCAGTAGCCTTAATCTACCCTACCAAGACACTATCAGCAAAATGGGCATCGATCCTTCAAGAATCAAGCCCACCACAACTACCCTCAAGGGAGCAGTACCCGGCGTAGAAGCTCACTGCATGGGCTCCATCACATTGGAAGTCGTTTTCGGTTCGCCGAACAACTTCCGAAGCAAAGGCTTGACCTTTGATATTGTCCCGTTCCGCAGTAGCTACCATGCACTTCTGGGGCATACCGCTTTTGCTCGTTTTAATGCGGTCCCACTCTATGCACGCGCAAAACTTAAGACCCGGTCCATGCAGCGTCATACCAATAAATGGAAATATGGAACACTCCCTCCATACAGAGGGTCATACTACGGCTATTACAACCGAAGTACAAAGCGGCCTCATCAAGCCACATATCTCATCGGCCATTAAGCCACTGGTCTCTATTAAATGGAATCGATCAATCTCAGAGATGGATTAGCAGTTCGGCCTCCGTCGTTCGCCTCATAAAGCTGCGAAATTTGTACCACGCATACATAATAATGCACTTAAACTACCCTGGTCATCGGCGGAGGGCACAATACGGACAGGCCTACTATGTGGTCCGCACTCCCATAGCCTTTTTCCTTTTTCTAAACTATTTCTTATCTTTTATCACAGGTGGCTTAAAGACCGGTCATCTCACGGACTCTTTCGGAGTTCGGCCTCGTACACTTACCCAAAGGCTATTCCTGTTAAGGAGTCCTTTCACCGAGGCAAGGCGGCGCATACGTGCGACAGGAGGTCCAAATAACTTTGTAGACCGCACTCTCTATTTCGAGCCTGTAAAGTGCCTTCTCCCTCAGCCTTCGACCACCGGCATGTCAAATAGCCTAGGTTGTGGCGTTATTATTTGTAAAAATGGCAATTGACATGTCAATCAGGTTCCAGTGAACATAATCCGTATTCAGTATTCGCTTTTTCTAAAAAGAACTGAATTTTGCTTTTCCGGTTGTTTCACACACGCACCTCGGCACAAATTGCCAGGGGCTCGATATGGGAACAAATGAGTTACCGACAAGTCCAAACAACTTTATAGCGCACTTCGGCGTCACGAGTTTGGCATTTATGCATCAGCTCCATTAATGTCTTTGGTCAATATTTGGGTTGTCCGGCTCCTGTGCTTACTACCTTACGTTCCGCTCTATCTGTTAGGGTAGTAGAGGGAGAACTACTGCTATTGTGTCCTGTTTATCTGGATGAGCACCTCAGTAGAGAAAGTCAAAAACTGATTGTCATGATGCGGCGAGAGCTGGTCAACCACTCGATGACTTATCAGAATCTTTCACGATTCCTTCCGTATTATACGAAGGACCGTTCTTCTGGTCACCTATGTAACGCACCGTATTCGGATAACTGTGTACATACCAGGGGCTATATCGTAGACCCACCGTCAAACTCCTATGGCTAAGTGAAAGTGTTAAAGCCCTATAGTCCGATTGCCTAGTTCGCCGCACCGACACCTCCTTCGCGGACCAAGACGTTAGGTCAAGAGTGAGCAAGTGCTTTTCCGAACACCCCCACATTTTATGCGAGGAGGCCGAAGCCGGCGACTGGAAAACTTTCAGATTATGCAAAAACGGCCACACAGGAGGAACCAAAACTTTTAGGCAAAAGTATAAAAAAACATAGCCTTTATATATCATAATATTGTTTTTACAATTTCGGTATATTCATTCGAATATCATATCCTTTCAGCACTGACCATCTATCAAGCGGGCACCCTCTAAGACATCCTCAAAATAATGCTCTGGCGTGTGATGGTCCTTGCCCTTGGGTGGACTTTTCGCTGCACTATCAGTGGCCTTCATCTTCGCCCAGTACGTCTTGACGCGGGCAAAGGCCATCCGTGCACCTTCAATGCACGTTGACCACTTAACAGCGTCGATACGCGGTACCGCATCAACAAGTCGCTGCACCAAACTGAAATAACTATCCAGAATTGGCTCGGCCGGCCACAGCCGGACCACGATGTCCTTCATGGTAGATCTGGATATCTTGTGGAGCTTAGCCCACTGGGCCATCTGTTCGTTCAGCAACAGCGGGCGCTTTGGCGTGCTGAATTGTGACCAGAAAAGCTTCTCCGTTGCGTACTCTTCCTGCGCTTGGTAAAATTGTGCCGCATCGGAGGCACTCTTTGGCAAGTCCAAGAATGCGTCTGGAGAGCTCCACATTTGATTAAGCGGGGCATACTTCGATTGCTGAATTTAGTCTGTAATAAGAAAGGCTTACCAGTTGCTATCTCCCCAGCTTGCTGGATCTCCTCCCGAGCCGCTCTAGACTCGGACCGGGCCTCTCTCGCCTCTCGTAAGGCCTTGTCGAGATCGGCCGCTCTGGCTTTGTTATTCCCCTCGAGGAATTCGCACCGGACAGTACCTTCCTTTAGCTCGCGCACCATAGTAGACATTCTCTCCTCGCACTGGCGTCGAGCAGCTTGTTCGGCTTTTAACTCATTAGCTGCCTTCACGGCAGCCACATTACTCATCCGGGCATTGCTCCTTGGCTTGGGCAAGTTCAGCCCGAAGGGTCTCCACCGCGGCAGCACTATCTGCAGTTACGCATGTCTCAGTATATAATTCAAGCTTCGTGCTCATGTTATTATACATACACACACTGACCACCCCAACATACCTTGTGCCTCGTCGAGCCGCCTATTAAATAAGCGTGATGTCGTCATCCGCCACATCAAGTTTTTGCTTCAGACCTACAACCTTTGTAGCATGGGCAGTCGTCATGGAAGTAACAGCCTGTGTTTCAATTAATTCAATTATTTCCTGGGCATATCTTTTTTGATCCTCTGATTGCCTCCATTTCGACGCCAACCAGAGTCTCAGGGGCTACTATCTATACACATGTGCATTTTGCGTGTAGAGCACAATCGAAAATATAACATTGCGTACCTCGAAGCGTCTTAGCAGGCTCATGAAGGATTCATTCAATCTGTTTTTCGCGGACGGAATCCTCTCAACAACCGTACCCATCAAGGTACGATGTTCCTCTGAGACAGACGAATATCGCAACGTGTCCATCAGTATATCCGGCGCCTCCGGGTTCCTGGAAGCAGCTTGGGGAGTACGAAGTCCCTTTGAAAGGATATGTTTGCTCGACCCAAGAATCGTCTCCGGCTGTAAACCGGATAGTCTGGGACCTTTATTGTTGGTCCCCATAAGGACCGCGCACCCCAGACTCTGGACGGCCGGAGTTTCATCTTGGGGTGTTGTCTTCATTATCCTCTGTTGATCGGGAGAGATCCTTCGGGACGACACCTCTAAGTCGTCCGCCCTATTGGGCGAGGAAGCTTGTGGAGGCGTCTCGCTTTCCATCATCTCCGGAAGAAGATCCCCGAGGAAGAGGATTGTTGAGGAAGATTGTGTGCCGGACTGCAAAACATATATTCTAGATGTTACCCTTATAACAGGAAAAGGAATGGGATATGTTTAAAACACCTTTGTTCACTTACGATTCGCCTAAAGGCTTGTCCTTATAGAGGAACTGTGAGACAACGTCGCCTTCCGAGCCCGAGCCGCCTGATAGGGGTGTCTTACCTCGCTTAGGAGCCTTCACCTCCCAACCTTCGGAGGCGGCCCTTTTCTTACCATGGGGAGAGAGGATGTCGGCTTCTCCTTCTCTGTTGTCTTCAGAAGAGGGAGCCTTAATCTCCTCGGACACAGTGTTGGGTGTACCTTCGGAAGGGAGGCTACCTTTGGCCTTCCTGCTCTCCTCATTGTCCTATCTCACCGACACCTGGTATGGTGCCGGGGCCAGCATCCTTGTTAGCACAGGACTAGCTGAGTCTTCGGGGAGAGGGGCCGAACAACTAGTTCGCTCCGCCTTCTTTATCCGGCCCTAGAAGAAGATGGTTTTCTCGGTATCTTATCACAGGATATTTAACTAAGCTGTGTTCAGGAGTCAAGTGCTTACCAAGGTATCCGGATGGTTGCAGTCAAGGCCGATGTCCTCGGTGGTGTCCGGCCACAGTTTTCGTGTCCCGAAAAATAACTTCCACATTCCTCTGTGCGTCGCGCCGAAGAAGTGCTGAAGGGTTCATGGTCCTTCTGGATTAAACTCCCACATACGGAGGGGCCGTCGCTGGCACGGGAGGACCCGGCGGACTAACATTACTTGAATCACGTCAATGAGATCGGTGTCCTTCTCAAGGAGGCTCCGGATGCGGCTCTGTAGAGTCTGCACTTCGTCGATTGATCCCCAGTCCAACCCCTTATTGATCCATGATGCAAGCTGAATCGGAGGGCCATATCGGAACACAAGTGTAGCTGCCCACTTGGTACCACGGGGTTCAGTGATGTAAAACCACTCCCGCTGCCATAAGTCGGAAGATTCTGTGAATGATCCTTTTAGCCAAGAAGCGTTGATAAGTTTCCTCATTGTAGCACCACCGCACTCCGCTTGTTTCCCATTAACTACCTTTGGTTTCACATTAAAGGTCTTGAGCCACAAGCCGAAGTGTGGGGGAATACGGAGGAAGGCCTCGCATGTGATAATGAACGCCGAGACATGAAGAAAGGAGTCTGGAGCCAGATCGTGAAAATCTAGCCCGTGATAGAACATGGGCCCTCGGACGAAGGGATGGAGAGCGAACCCTAGCCCCCGGAGGAAGTGGGAGATGAAGACGACCCTCTCGCCGGATCTGGGAGTAGGAATAACCTGCCCTTGAGCAGGGAGCCTGTGGGGGATTTCCGCGGTCAGGTATCTTGCCACCCGGAGCTTCGCGATATCCTCCACTGTGACGGAGGAAGCCACCCACCGGCCTTGAAGGCTGGGATCGGATATGACTTGGAAGCTCAAAGCAATTAAAATTGAACCTTGGGTGATGGAACTCGAGGTTGGAGAGGCTGAGGAAAGGGTTGGCATAGAGGGGAAGGACGGGTCTTAGCCCCTGTATAAAGGTGATGAATATCAAACGCCTCCTCCTAAGCCTTAAAACTTGCCTATTCCTAAGGAATCATGCCAACAGAATGGTTGGGTTACCCACGCCCGTATTAATGAGAATCCCGCGATAAGGGGACACGATCTCTACTTCGACAAGACGTGCCAATAAAACCGCGTCTCGAAACATGGAGCGGCGGGCTGAAAAACGGTTTGAAATAATAACCGGGTGGTGACGTGATGTCATGCCATAAAAAGTTGTCAGCAGATTGGACTCGTGAAATATTATACTCTCTGCGGTTGTGTGTGGAATTTGTTTTGTAGGGATGGACACGATTCTTGTGTTCAAAGACTATTCTGGAGTATTTGGAGAAGGAACCCGCCTTGCAATGCCGAAGACAATCTGCGCGCCGGACACCTCGTCATTGAAACCTGGTTCAGGGGCTACTGAGGGAGTCCTGGATTAAGGGGTCCTCGGGCGTACGGACTATGTAACATGGGCCGGACTGTTGGGCCGTAAAGATACAGGATAGAAGACTCCCTCCCGTGTCCGGATGGGACTCTCCTTGCCGTGGAAGGCAAGCTTGGCGTCCGGATATGAAGATTCCTTTCTCTGTAACTGACTTTGTACAACCCTAGTCCCCTCCCGTGCCTATATAAACCGGAAGGCTTAGTCCGTAGAGGAAGATCGTAATCATACAGGCTAGACTTTTAGGGTTTTAGCCATTACGATCTCGAGGTAGATCAACTCTTGTAATACTCATATTCATCAAGATCAATCAAGCAGGAAGTAGGGTATTACCTCCATAGAGAGGGCCCGAACCTGGGTAAACATTGTGCCCCTTATCTCCTGTTACCATCAACCTTGGACGCACAATTCAGGACCGCCTACCCGAGATCCGCCGGTTTTGACACAGACAGGCATGACCCAGGAAAGTGTGTTTGACCGGAGTTAATCGAGCATGTTGGGTAAGTTTGTGCATCCCTGCAGGGAAGTTAATCTATTAGAATAGCCATGTCCATGGTAACGGACGCTCGGATTTTATCCCGATCTATACAACTAGAACTGGTTACTGAAGATGTGAATTGGATATGATGGCTTCGGGATTTCTTTCTCGCAGGGAGTCGAGAAAAGATCTCTGGGCATTACTACAACATGCTTAGTACTTTATAATATGCTATTTTGCACTCTTCTAATGCTGCAAGATGCTTCAAGATGCTAGTCTTCGATAGGCTAGACTTTCCCTTCTCTTCTGGCATTTCTACAGTTCAGTCCAAAGATATAGCACCATTTCTTTGATACTGATGCATACTTAGTTTAGTTCTGATGTAAGTCTTGCGAGTACTTTGGATGAGTACTCACGATTGCTTTGCTACCACTTTCTCCCCACGATTGTTGCGTCCAGATGATGGATCCCAGGAGCCAGATGCCACCACCGATGACTACTACTACCCCTGAAGGTGCCTACTACTACGTGGAGGCCGTTGACGACCAAAAGCGGTTAGGAGGCTCCCAGGCAGGAGGCTTTGCCTTTTCGATTCATGTTGATGTTTGTGCTAGCCTTCTTAAGGCAGACTTGTTTACCTTATGTCTGTACTTAGGTATTGTTGCTTCCGCTGACTCGTTTGTATTCGAGCCTCGAGGCCCTGGCTTGTAATATGAAGCTTGTATGACTTTAATTTATGTCTAGAGTTGTGTTGTGATATCTTCCCGTGAGTCTCTGATCTTGATAGTGCATATTTGCATGTATGATTAGTGCACGATTAAATCGGGGCGTCACACCCGACATCCTTCAGCCCACACGTGTGATACTTATCAGTGTCCATTATATTTACAATATCGAACACTTAGCCTGCCAAGCTGGAATCGAAGGGGTTCATCTAAAAAAGGGCCAAGAGGGAGTTTGCTCTGATTGTGTTCTATATATACGTGCATTCCATTTAGTTAGATGTGAACTATTAAAAAAGAACAGTTTCAGCATGGTTAATACGCCTGTGAAAGCTTTAAAAGTACTCCCTCTGTTTCTAAATATAAGTATTTTTAGAGATTCTAATATGAACTACATACGAAGCGAAATGAGTGAATATAAAATATAAAATACGTCTACATTCATCCATATGTAGTCCATATTCAAATCTCTAAAATGGCTTATGCTGAGGAACGGAGGAGTATAAAAGTGACACCACAGAGACACTCCACAAGGAAATAAAGATAGAGTTGCAAAAAAAGAAAAGGAAAATCGAAAATTCGAATCTGAGCCCGAGCTCATCTGCACCTGCGCTCACGAAAAAAATCAAAATAAATACTAGAAAAATTCAAAAAATTCCAAAAAAAATTCGGGTGGTAGACAATTTGATGCGTGAGGTACGCTCCAATTTTAAAAACATTTGAACTTTTGTGCAGCTCTCAGCAAAAAAGACAAATCGGAGGTCTGTAAAAATGTGTACTGTTCATATACTATTCTGGTCTGATTTGTCTTTTTTTCTGAGAGCTGCACAGAAGTCCAAATGTTTTGAAAATTTGAGCGTACCTCACGCATCAAATCGTCTACCACCCTAATTTGTTTTGGAATTTTTTGAATTTTTCTGAATATTTTACGATTTTTTTTTTTGACCGAGTGCAGATGCACCCGGACAGCGAAACGCCGCTCTCAAGGAAAATAGCATATTCTAATATTTCTGCATTTCTCTTCATGGTGGAAAGGATGCACAGGATAGCAACCTCCGGCGTTTTGGATGCAAGAACAATTAGGCCTAGACAAAACGACATGAACACAAAAGAAGATGTCAGAGGGTTATCATAAAATAAACAGGCCAATAAAATCAATACTATAATAAGAATGAGCACATGTACAAGGCAATCATGGATCACATAGGCAAAATAAACTTTGGGAGCAATTTCTGGCTGTATTTTGTTTTTCTGTTTTTGCCGGGGGGAGGGGGGTAGGTGTTATCTAGCTTGTTTTCGCAGAAGCCATTCAAGATTGTGAACAGGTACAGGCTGGGTAGAACGAAAGAAAGGCATCAAATTGAAAAACGACTCTACTTCGTCTAATTAAAAAAATACAAGATGTACTAGTAAGCTTGCAATAATTTCTCAAATAGATGAAAATGGTAACGTGGGATTGTCAAGAAAATTGTTTAATAATACGCCTTTTCATAACTACTTACTTAGATATTCGTAATAAAATCAAAGGTCAAGCTGAGTATTGAAAAATATACCCCTATATATACAACAACTGTCGCTAAATAAACGAGTAGGGCTTGTGAGGGGTCATGAAAATGATGTACCCAGTCTCGAAACTTCTGTTTCACCTTCCACGTGAGTGGTTCTTTATCCCGCCAATACATTAGTCCCTTGTTCCTACAAGTGAATAAATAATTAACGATGCATGTTATCTTAAACAAACAATTAGTTATGCAGGTAAAGCATATATGCATACCAGTGACGACGTGAGCAACATGTAAAGACATGGGGGATAAGGCTACATGGTCCTTGTGTCAAGCCGCTCATGCTGCATTCATCGGTTGCTAGCGACCAGGTGCTACTAGCGAGACAATAATGAGAAAAATGTCCCTCCCGTGGATGGCGATAGATCACGGCATCGCCTGTAATGGAAGGCAGTATCTTGGAAGAGACACACAATACCCGTGCTCCCATGAATATGACTCTGTCTCCGATGCTTTTTACCGGGACGTACCGTCCTGAAACAAGATCCGACAGCCTGTGAACCGCCAAGTGGGTGAAGGACATGTCGTTGTGCCCGGCCACTAGGACCTCCGAGTCACATTCTACCAGATAGAGAGGATAGGTGAGTTTCTCCATTGGGATCGTGGCGATCAGCTTTTGTGTATGCGCCTCCATCTGAAAAACCTGTGATACTTCAGTATCAGTATCTTTAGTGAAAGTATGCTGCACCAGATATTGCTTGCCTCCCGACGATAATGGTTGGTAATGACTCGGAACCCTCCAACGCAGCATAGTCCACTCCGTATCTTGGGAGGTAGCAACAACTGCCAGCGCCAGACGAATCAAGATAACCATGACACTCACGACTCCGTCGGCAGCGACCGAGACGGAAGCAGAGATGTGTCTCATCAGTTTCAGCTTGGTTGCCGCCGTATAATCTCTCTGCAGTTGCATGACAAGAGACGTGAGGGGTGGGAGCTCGACGATGTCCCGGTGAAAGGGTGGAGGAGGCGGATGGCGGTGTCCTCGTCTCGCTGGAGGACCAGGAGGCCCTCCACGGAGTCAAGGACACAGTGATCCGTGAACAGCGGGAGCCGGACGCGGACAAAGATCCCCGAGTCGAGGTTGAAGAACCGGATGTGCCCACAGAGATTTTCATGGCCGGGGTGAAGTCCATGGCCCTCGGCGAACATCATCCAGCGGCGCGGGTGAAAGCGTGGGTCGGTCACGCCTCGGCCGCGCGGAGACACGGTGGAAGACCGCCAGTTGGTGCAGACGGCACGGAGGCGAACGTAGTCCGTCATGTCGCCGGCCAGCAGGCGCCCCGCCACAAGACGAATCATATCTTGTGGCAGCGATGCCCATGGAGACCGGGTGGCCGGCGGCAGTGAAGGTGACATATTGTTAGCTGTTGCAGATTGACGATCCAAACCCGCAAGAAACCAACTTTTGTTATGTTAGAAAAAACTGAGCAATAATGGAGTAGATTGAAAAGGGTTACTGGAACCACGGAATCCATACCTCAACAATATGTTTACCCTAAAAAAACAATATACAAAACTATAATGCACGGTACGTATTAGACGTAAGAGCTTCATGGCTGGTGGCTGGAAGATATGCGGCGATTAAAAACGTTAGGCAAGCGAGAACGCACCTCGCGTCAGTTTAGGCTCGATGCAATCTAATTCTATTCTCGTCAGATTATATGATCAAGCGTGTAAACTTCCACCCAGGGGCGAAACGGAATATGGTTGGGTTTATGTACGCAACGGACAGGAGTTCGAATGGATGATGCATAATCAAGTTCAAAGATGGACTCCCACAGTCCCCACTGTCCCACGACTTCAGTATATTAATGCCGTTGGAACTTGGATCGGAACAGACCGTTCTCGTGCTTCGCGTTGGGGGCTTATTAGAGCATCTACAGCAAGAGATAACAAATCCAATCGACAAACCGCGGGCCTGACCGGGCATGCCTCTTTGTTGGTTTTCACACACGCGTATCTTATATTTGAAATCTCAAAACCATACAACTCATGCAACACTACGCAAAAGATGATCAACGCAGGGAGTTCATCAGATCAACATTTCATCGCCGGACAAAAGGAGCACATTTCATCGGAGTTCAACGGCGGATAGTGCAAATCCATACTATAAAGTACTTAAAACATAATTAAAATATAAACAGAGCGGTGAAGGGCTGAGGAAATCGCCATTTCCTTGCCGGCCCCTTCCCCTTCCAGTCGTCGATGCGGTTGTGCCCCTCCACCATCCAGGCGTCGGCGTGCGGTGGTGCGTCGTCGTCGGAGCTGGAGGTGGAGCCCGTCGAAATCGGGGATCCACGGTCCCTTGAGAGGTTTGGACACTGGGGCGTGCACGAGGAACATGCTTGCTCTCAACCAATCGCTCACCGCATCACGGCCATGGATCGTCGTGCACGAGCTAGAACGCCAGGAGAAAAGGGACACAGAGATTTACCCAGGTTCTGGCCACCTTGCAGAGTAAAACCCTGCTCCTGCTTTGTGGTGGATTGCCTCGCGAGGAGGTTGAGTATGAACTGGTACAAGGGTAAGATGCCTCGCGAGGGCTCTAGGAGCAGCTCAGGCTTGAGGGGTTGATGAACTCGATCCCCTCCTATGGTGGAGTCTAGTCTATACTTATATTGGCCCGGCCCTCTTCCCATAGGCGAAGGCGGGAAGGGATGCCACAACGGCCAAATTCGAAGGGGGGCAACAGTACATCTTATCCTGATTAAAGGTGGTCTTCGCCTGCAAAGCTTCTGGTCGATGACGCGCAGGTGGGCTCGACGATGACCTCCGTCCTGCCGAGCTCGTGGTCTTGGTCTAGTTGCACTGGAATGGAAACCTTTGGGGGATTCCTCGGGAACCCGCGTACGTCCTTGCCTCCTTATCACTAAAGAGGAAATTGTCCTCGCCTACGCCCGCTGGCGCCCGCCTGGCCTTAGTCGTCATGGCTCACGTCCTCGCGGGCCTCATGAGGCCGGATGCCGCCTTGATATGTCCGCTCCTCTGGAGGCATCCTCGGGAGGCTGCTCCCTAGGAGGTCTTGGTGTCGTTCGCCTCGCGGGGCAAGGGGCCCTCGCGAGGGTCTTGTGCGCAGGCTCTTGCTGCGGGGCCATGCCGGGCTGTTGGTGGGCCACGCCTTGGGCCGCAGGTAGACGGGTCTGGATACTCCCAGTCCCAGAACACCGACAGAGCCGCCCGTCAAGTCAGAGTCTAAGCTGCAATTTCAGACCGGCAGACTGCGGAGCAGGTGGTTCTTCTCCTTCGCATGGCGGGCCGCCTTCATCGTCGCCTCCTTTGCTTGCCTCGCGCTCCAACAACTCGATGAGTCGGAGTGCCTTGGCATTCTTGCGTCGGAGGCGTCGCGCATCCTTCTCCGCCATCGTGAGAGAGCGGCAGAGGATCGACGCGAGGAGTGCGGCATCGGGATTAACCGGCAAGCTCGCGCGTGCCCGGCGTGCGGTCAGCGCCTCCCTCGCCACCGCCTTGTCCCTTGCTCGCTGCCTGTCAGTAGGCATGCAGCTGCAAGTGCTGCCCCTCGATTGCAGCTACATGTCTTGGATGCAACTGCCACTATATGATGCTTTGTAGGGGAAGTGGGGAAGTTGCATGTCTACCCCTAGGCATGCAACTGTAAGTGTCGCCCCTGACCACAACTGTCGGGGAGAGTGACATCCCAAGTCACCTGTCGATTGCATGTTCGCCCCTCCACAAGCAACTTCATGTGCCGCACCACCTCGCGTGCAATTAGGGGTATCATATTATATTTTGACTTTTTTCCACATGAACATACTTTTAAATACATGACAAAATATATATTTTAAACAAGATGATTTTTTAAAATACATGAATATTATTTCCTGAATACACATTGAATATTTTTTTCAAAGTACACAATGAAAATTTTCCAGATATAATTTGATCATTTTTAAATATAGGACAGCCATTTCTAAATAATGTTAAATTTTTCTGAATGCATGATGCATATTTTTTTAAATACAAGATAATAGTCTTCTTCAATGTGTGAACACTTTTTTTGAAGTATCATGACTCTTTACATTTATCAGGGAACAACCAAAAGGTAAACAAAAAAAAAACATAGCCACACTTTGTCGGAGAAAAATATTTTCCTGCCTCCAAAAAACATAAGAGAGAAAATGTTCTCTATTTTTTTTTCTGTTCAGACAAACCACAAACTTTCTATTGTTTGTTTGTGTATTACTATTATGATAGATAAGCCGAACTAGAGCCAAAAAAATGAGCTTATACAAAAAAATTCGTAAGACAGATATTTTGCCTGCACTACTGAAGAGGTCAAGAGCAATAGGCTCATACAAATGCGCTCACCTTACCCCAAGGTTGGCCCTTGAAAAGGATACAAAAATTTGGAGAGCAACTAACTAAAGAGCGCTTGTTCCCAGCCTCTACAAGGGTTACTTGGGATGGGTTGAGAGCGCGCAGCTGCCGCCACGTGTCGCGTTCTGGGCGTTTTCTCTGAATTTTCTTTTCCGAATGCGTTTTCAACTTTTTAGATGTGTTTTTTTGGGCTTTTTTGACTTTTCGGTTTTTCACAGGTTCCTTAGCTTTTGGACTGAATTTAAAAAAATATATTCAAAAAGACATTTTTTTTCCTTTTCGCGAGAGACACGGCCGTGCCTCTCCGAAACAGAAAAAAACACATTTTTCTTCTTCTTTTTTCTTTCACCAGAGGCACGGTTTTGCTTTCGCGAGAGGTATGGTTTTTCCTCTTCGAGAGGCACGGCCGTGCCTCTTGAAAAGGAAAAATCACATTTTTTTTCTTCCGCGAGAGGCACGGCTTTGCTTCCGCGAGAGGCACGGCTATGCTTTTTTAAAACTAAAAAAATGTGTTTTCTTTTTTTCTTACGCGAGAGGCACGGTGCCTCTCGGAAACGGCTTCCGGAAGGAAGACAAAAAGTTTTCCCGGTCTGGTTTTATTCATGACCACAAAAATTATGGAAACCTATCAACAAGGGATCTAGTTTTAAAGATCTCAACGCGAGAAATCCAATGATGAAAACGGTTCAAGACTTGGACACATGGTTTAAGAAATAAATTGTTTTGAATAAGGGAAGCGATTGTCCTCAGTCGGCTGATAATCACGATGCGTCCGCTGCCTCCGTTGCGTGCCACACGTCCTCAGCATAAAGACAAGTGCAAGCACCTATTTCAACAACAACAGTGGTGTTGCAAATCTTGGTGGCGAACGATTACTATGATGCAACGCGGCTTTGTTTTGTAGAAATAATCCTGCAACAAGTCGGTTGTTGCAGAAAAATTCTAAAAAAAATCCGCAACAAAATGTTTGTTGCAAAAAACTGCAGCAAGACGTTTGTTGCAGAAAATTATGTAACAAGATGTTTGCTGCAAGAAATTTTCGCAACAAAGCATATGTTGCAATGGTGGAGTAACGCTCGGCCGGCCGCTGGATGCGTCAAATCTGACGGCTCATGTCCGGCCGATCTTTCAAAAATATCAGCCGGCGCGGACGCGGAGCGCGCCCCTTTGAATAAACAAATATACGAAAAAAGAGAAAACTCCTAGGTCGTGACACGTGAAGCATATGCAGCACGCCATTTGTCGTAACCTGGGGAGGTGGAAGTAATCTTTGAAAAGAGTACTTCTCAATTAAATTTCAAAAAATACTAGGAAATATGCCCGTGTGTTGCAACGGGAGAAACAAATCTTTTCATGTCCCTAGTGGCGGTACATCCGTATTGCCGCGTCTTCTTCAGCATCATCGCCAACGATAGTCAGTTATCCACTTATTGACGATAAAAGTGGTCAGTCCTAAGCCAATGAGCTTGCTTACTCTGGAATGCCATTTTGTGAGCTCCTCTCTACACTGAATTGTAACTCTGCAGACTTATGATGATGGTGGACGCCGTTGTTATCTCATCTTTACTTGATTCATGCACCATTCCTACATTTGTATGCAATTGCTTTTTTCTGACGGTGTGGAGTATATGATAGAGATAATTATTGTTACATAATTATGAAGCTCGATGGCAATGGCTGGGAATTCATTTAAATTTTCACAAATGATTTCCTAGACCTTCTCCGTCCCATCTAAATCACAAGATATCCCCACCACAACATCATCATACTAAAAGTACACATCGTGCAAGACTAAAAATTTAGGTTGTGAAGACGTGGTAGAGATTAAAAAACCTTTCAAAGTTAAGCTGAGAAAAAACTTTTAAAAAGCCATTAAACCCATTCAGCTGTGCATCAAGGGCGAGCGCTCGCGATGTCCACGTGTCCCTGTTACTATATTGACGAGAGAGAGTTACGGCAGATAACACCTCCTCCCCAGGTTAAAGGCAGCGATGGACCCTTTCCTTCCCTTCGAAGCAAGACAAATATCCCAGATTCACCACGCGCACCGCCCCATCCTCTCTCCCCTTCTTTCCTCTCGGCTCGTCGTTCCGGTGTCGGCGGCTCTCATCAATGAGCACGGCGGCGGCGACTTTGAGAGCCACCTGGGAGACATCGAGGCAGAGGAAGATGGGTGGGAGGATGGATCTGGTCATGGTGGCGTCGGAGCTCGATGGACAAGCGGTGGCGTGTTGCTGGGTTGGCCGGTCGGTGCCGCACGGATCCTGTTCGAATAGGTCGTTGGCGACGTGCTGCGGGAGCAGGACAATGGGATTTGCTCCGGGCAGTCCTTGGGCCGCTTGTGCGGCAGAATAGCAGCCGCAGTGGCATGGCCGCGGGGAGCTGCATCGACACAAACTACGGTTGCCTCCTCTCATCCTCCCTCCCCGAGCGCGTCCAGTTTTCTCTGCTCCCTTCCCATCTAGGCCCTCTTCCCTGCGACGTAGTCCTCTCTCGCCGAGTATTAAGGTGAGCTACGGTAGATCAACCCCCCATTATTCTGATCTTGCTAATTTAGACATGGATTGTAAGATGGTGCGACACATGTATGGATGCAGAGACAACATCCCCTCTTCTATCTGTTGTTTCAGGATGCATATATGTGTACTTGCTGAAAGAACTATGCATGCTTTCTTCTTAAAAAGTTCAGACCTGACCAACAAGGGACAGTATCCATCAACTAAATAGGCAGTACAGAGATAATCGAGTAAAAACATATGAGTATTCAGTTCTCCATCCCTTGATATCCCCTTGTCATGCATGCTCTGAGTCGGGTGATGTGAATTTTGGATCTGCAAGCTGGCCCTATTCAGTTTATGTAAAAAGGAGATTTTATGTTTTGCGATTATATTCTGTTGAACTCTTGCCTTGCATCATGTTTGTATTAACTGAATATTTTTTGTTGATATTATGTGGAATAAAGATGATGGCATGTCTTTAGTCTCATGACAAAAATAAAATGAAGGGGGGAAACTGTTTGGAGGAGGGAATGCAATGGTCGACAATAGGCGAACTGGAGGATCAAGCAGTGTGGAGAGTTAGGACAACGCTGCTGCGTTGGTCTACCTACCATCGCTATTGTGTTCTGATGCAGAGGAGGTCATGCAGCTGGTATAGAATGGGTATAATATCTCCATTTTTCTCTATATATTTCTTGATGGTTAATTTTATTATTTCGGCTGTGCATGATTAGTTTCTCCACAAGTGCACTTTCTAGAATGACGGCACACAACTACTCTCATAAATTATTGTTTTCACTATACTCTATTTCATATGCATATTCTTGACAACAAGATGACATTGTGATATCAACTAATCTCGGATTTCTGCTTCATACCATTGCTCCTGAACATGACCAACAGTGAAAAGACAACCTCTGTGTGATTGAATAGTTAACTTGGCTTTTAAAATGCAAACCACATTTTGTAGGGCTGATTTTAACTCTCAAATAAAAGGGAGGTTCCACATGCTCCAGTCCCCATCCTCATATCATTGATTCCCCTTGACCGTGAGAGGGAAAGGGCTGTTTAAATAAAAACTACTTTTTAGTTTCCATGTTTTGTTCTATTGGTCCCCGTTTTTTATTTTCAGCTGTGGAGATTTTAATTATAGATCTAAGGATCCAGGTTTGTTCCCAGCCTTTTGCTTGTAGTTTATGTTGAACTATCACTACTCTTATTGTTTCAGTAACATGATTACATAGTAATCCAATTTATTCTTATTTTCAACTCGCCATAGGAATCAAAGTGGTACTAGCAGTTTCTGTTAAACAATTACTATTATTTTATTCTGTCATATACCTAAATTTATTCTTAGAGAAAACTTGGCATGCAAACTGCATGTGCTTATGTACTGTTTCAGTAACATGATTACATAGTAATCCAATTAATATGTAAGAGCCAATAGGAAGCATGACATTGTAGCTCTGTACTACTATTTCAGTTACATGATTCTATGTAGCTAAAAAAATGTTAGGAAAATCTATAATTGTTGCTGGAGAATGTAGCTTGCACTGAGTTTCTATAAACCTGCAGTACAAGCTAAAGGTGTGCGATCTTGACAGAAGATGGCAGGAACAAAGGTAGAAATTCAAGTATGTATCTACCAAAGTTGATAGGTGTAACTCTAGGAATTTCATTAGTATGCCATGGTGTACTATTCTTTAAAGAATTTGTAGGATGTAGAAAATATGACTCGATGAGGGATCCTTTGGTTTAAGAAGACGTGGTATGGATAAGTTTCCTCTTTTCATTTTCACTAGCCCCTTCTTATTTATAGTTCTGTATCATTTTTATATTTGGATGCTTTATTTTTTTCATATGAGGATGAGGTGGATAGACATGTACCTTTCTATGAAAGATATGCAATCAGAATGTTGTAGTTCTACAAAACATCTTATTGATATGTTCCTTCTATAATTTGATCGTAGTTATTGTTAAGTAAGTGTGTGCTTCATATAGCCTAGCATCTGCAATTTCCTGCCATGAAATGTATTTGTATGGCATTTGTTAGTGCACTATCATGGTTTCTCTATGCTAGGCAGCAACAAGAACTCGTCCATGCTAGGCAGCTCCATGCTTTGTAACCAATCATGCATTTATATTGGCTTGCTAACCTTCATGGTCCGCTATCTTGTAATTTTAGGTACAACTTTCTAAGGTGTGAGCCAACTATATTTTCTTCCTAAGTGTTCATATATTTTATCAAACCATATGTATTTATTTTCTCTCCACATTTTTAATCCTATATAAAAGTACATCCGTTCGTTATTTTTTTTACTATTACCTATGATAGTTGCAACTAAATAGAACTACAAAATTGTCAAGAGGATGTTGTAGTTCAACTATTCAAACTTTATGCTGTGGTTCTATGATTATATCCGAGTCTTTCGCTTTCTGTCAAACTACACTGCAAATTAATGTCTGGACAAGTGAATCTCCCAAAAATATTCAATTTTATTTTAGTTAGGAGGCCCTGCAGTTTGCGGGTTGCACAGTGCTACTTTATCAGTAGTCTTACTAGAAGCATTTTATTTCCCCCTAATAGGAACATTTCAACTTTATCAATATCAAATTCTACGTTCACTGTGGTTCTCTCTACTACTGCCACAGCCCTCGACGACAACATTTGCTGTACATGTTTGATTACATAGGTATGATCTTTCTCATGGTTCACCCTTGGAAGCTTTTATACATGTCCATTGGTATGCATTTCATCACTTTGTTATGGAGGGAATTCTCTCGCTGATCTTTTCTCTTTGGTTGTTCTGCTTGAACTTGTATAATTCATATGGTTACATATACCGGTTTAGTGGTAGAAATTTGGAGTGCTCATTATACTAACTCGTTACTCGTTAGGTATTATCATGCAGAACATCTTGCCAATGCAACTATGTATACTCTCACATGATAATTTTTCCTAATGTTTACACTCACATGATGTCATATTCTTCCTTTATTGAATATAAGCATTCTCTTCTTTAAAAAATGGTAATGTATTCCTTC
This sequence comes from Aegilops umbellulata, assembly GCA_032464435.1. Classification (NCBI taxonomy): domain Eukaryota; kingdom Viridiplantae; phylum Streptophyta; class Magnoliopsida; order Poales; family Poaceae; genus Aegilops; species Aegilops umbellulata. The sequence continues at coordinate 299,191,439 of CP136060.1, forward strand.
ACAGTCGTATTTATTGCTATCTTTTTTTGCAGGGGGGGGGGGGGGGTTATCTATTGCTGTTTGTGGATAGTTGTGGCCATTTATGATTGCACTCACAGGTCAATGATGTACTATGTCCAGGCAGAAGAAGAGGAACTGACAGACAGGTTAAGGGACCAAATGAAACAATCTCAATTTGACAACATCACGCCACGAACTAGGGGAAGGAGGGGTGGGATTGGACTTGGAGGGTTATACGCTTATGAAATGGAGGACGCGGTGGAGAGCAAGCGAAGGTGGCAGTCGTAGATGCCGTCGTCACCAGCAAGTCCATCACTGTGGCCTTCATGTTCACGTGCTAGCAAGTGTGGGTAAAGATTGAGAAGGTTTGAGCCCTCTGACAGTTTGGCTTTGTGATTTGTAGTTCTTAAACTCAATTACAGGATCAAAATTTTAGGCCTACATTTAATAAATCTGGGTGTTGTAAAGTCTAGATTCAAAATTAAGTCCATTGATTTGAGAAAAGAAAGTACATATAAGAAAGGGAAAGGGACGAAGCCCACCTGGCACCGCTCAGCTCCCTCTCATGTGGCGTCACCCAGTGGCGCCCCAACCACTAGTTTAAAGCATAAGGCGTTATCACAGCCTATCCTATAAAGGCATGCAAGCCTTGGCGTCAATGTGTCCAAGCTTAGCTTCCTTCTGGCATTAGAGGCCGCCTCCAACAAATAACTTGTCATTTGGTTCCATTTATCAACAGAAGAGCACGTGCATTGCAACGGGTATAAAATAAATTTGATAATTTGTGTCGAGTGTTTATCTATTGCACTACTAACTCCTAATTCATCCGGATTGAAATGATTACATATTTGGCTCCAAGTAATGCAGTGAGAGAGATATTTACTCCTGATAGACCTCAAGTTTTACAGAGATGATTACTCGTGTGAGTAATTATTCTGTGAATATATTCCAAAGAAAATGATCATGCACATAATTAAATGTGGCACTACCGAGATACAGGAAGCAACTTGAAGTCTTATCTCAAATTAGTTACAAAAAGAATGCTCAAAAGTGCATGCCAGCCATACATTTTAATGTCCATAATTTACGTGCATGAATGATAAACAATGAGCCCACAATATGGTGCATGACACAATCTTCGGATTTTTTTTTTATTCCACACAATGATCTCACAATATGGCATCTCTGGAATTTTTAATTCCGGCCCCACAAATCCTGTCCTCCTTCCAAATAATCGGGTCTGCTTCATCCCGTTTTACGGTGCACGGCATATGCCCCCTCTTTACTCTTCCTCCAGTTAATCCTGCGTGCATGCGTAGCTCAAGAATAATACAGAACCCGGCGGCTGCGAAGACCAAGAGGTAGGCAATGGTCTCACGCCTATGCACAAGATCCGGTCTGTATATATGCCGAAAGATCAAATCAACATAAGCTTTTATCTTAAAAACGGCACGGACGGGATGTGGCTCATCTTCATTGTTTCGAACAGAGTTCCGCACCTTTCAAATATGCCATATAGTAACTTGACATCAAGTGGCAAGTGTATATAAATCAATTTGTGTAAGAGGGCGAGGTGGGACAATATAAGGAGAAGATGAACCTAAAATCTTGACATAAAGCCTACCTTTGTCAGTTGGATGTGTCATCTAGAATTAAACCAGAGGGTTGGGGTTCGACTCGGCAAACTACAGGTATCGATTTTCTTTTTGCCTGGGCCACCTCGTGAGTGGGCTGAGGCCCATGTGATCGATGGGTCTCACGTGGAAGGACAGAAAATTGACGGTGTACGAATATTTGCTAACGACGCACCGACGAAATTTTTACACGACGGACGAAATATTCGGAAGGAAGAAGTGATAGTTGCTTATTATTAGGTATTACTAGGAAACATGCCCGTGCGTTGCAACGGGGGGAAAACAACCCCCACACGCCATTGCCCATTGAATATGCCTAAAGGCCTCACTTTTATGCCCCTAACATAATAAACATGACTAGTATCTCACCCTCAGGTCCACATCTTTCATTTCAATATGACATCAGACCCATGTTCCCGCTTGTCCTCTTTGTCGTCCTCGTCGCAAGTGGTCACCGTATCAGTTGTCAGTAACCAATGGTGGCCAGGTCCAATAGCTGCATCGTTGAGCCTCCTTCGTGTCCTGCGAGATAAAGACCGTTGAACACATATTTTTTTTTACATTCGTCTAATATAATAGGGAAAAAGCACTACACCTAATATATGTCTGTGTTATCATGTAAATTGAGTAGTTTGTGGTAGATAGACCGTGAATTCTTAGTTGGACTCCTCATACATTATGACGGGTGTCACTGAGCCGAGCTAGGCTAGTCGTACGTGAAGACGCGATGGAGAAAAAGGTTCGTACCATATCCCTAGTTTAATAAATTGAACTAAAACAATACATCTGTGGGCATTTTATTTTCTTAATCCTCATAATAATGTTATTAAAAATTACATTTTTATGATTAAATTCCTTTTACCGGTAATTTATCGGCGCTTCCAATACATATTCCTCTTTTAGTACGTAGTCTCATGAATCCTTCTAATCCCCCACCATGAAACCTTCCATGTTACGTCTAGTTTTTTTAAGAACATGTCACGTCTAATTCTTCCCTTTCTTTTTTATTTCTATGCCATGACTCATGTTTTGAATTCCAGCACATCACCGTTTGGTCCACTATGTATTTTTCCATGTCACGTGTATGTTTGAATTCCAGCCCATCACCTATTAATAATCCACCATGCATCTTCCTTCCATCTTAGGTCTAATTCTCCTCTTCCTAGCCCCCCAAAAAAAGTTCTCCTCTTCCTTTTTATTTCTCTCTCTCCTAGTTCTTCATTCCTTTGGCAAGTCTCATGTCATTTGACATGTAGTTGTCTCAAATAAATTTCCCTCATTTACTTTTTTGTCACGTCGTTCCTTACCCTTGGCTTATTGCTTCCCAAATCAGCTCCTTGATACCTTAAAACTCAAAAAGGTATATCTATTGGAGGGATAGCAACCAAGTTGAGGCTATTTAATAGACAGAACAACCTTCACCTAAACACAAACATTGATCTAGCTCAACCGGTTATGGTGAATTTACCTGCACGGGGAGGGAGGTCGCTAGTTTGATTCCAAACGAGAACTAATATTTTTACCTTGCATGCCTTGGCCCGGCTTCGCTGGGCCACAACATAGACTAAGGCCGAGTGAGACACATGAGACATTTATAAAAACAAACACACCGAGGAATAAAAAAAAGTTAAGCGTTTTTCTTTCACGGGGAAGAAAAGGTATTTTTTCTTTCACTTGTGTGGCCCTTGTGCGAGACGGATGAAAAATCATATGCGATGGACGGACCGAATCAGAGAACCGCACATTTCTTTATTAGTAGGTGTCGGCGTTCTGAGAACGGGGGTCCCCAGACTTGCCTACCTGCGGCCTGCGGCGTGGCTCAAATGGGGGCCCAACGCGGCCCATCTTCATCAACACAAGACTCAAGACCCTCGCGAGGGGCCAAGCCTCGCGGGGCGGACGACACGGCGCTTCCTCAGGCGCAGCCTCCTCAGGCTGGCTCACGAGGAGGCGGAGAGATCAAGGCGGGGTACCTCGCGAGGTGCCCATGACGCAAGCCATGACGATCGAGGGTGCCAGGCGGGCGCCAGCCCGCGCAGCGTCTCCCTTTCCTCTTTGGTGCAAAGGGGGCAAGCGCAGGCGAGAGGATCAAGCAAAGGCACCCATTTCAGTGCAACGAGACCAAGACCAGTCCAACGGTGGGAAGGAGGTCACCGTGGAGCCCCGAACGGCGTCACGACAGGGCCTTTTGGCAGGCGAGGACCAACTTTAGTCAGGATAAGTGTACCGGATGTTCCCCTTCGAATTGGCCAATTGTTGGCGCCCTTCCCGCTCAATATTTGGGAAGAGGCCCAGGGCCTTTGCCTATAAATAGGACTAGCCACCCCCAGAGTAGAGGGAGACGATCGAGCAATCAGGCACACTGGATCGACGATCGAGCATTCAGAGCAAGCATAGAGCAAGTAGAGAGAGAGAGACAAGGGCGATTGAACTCCCCCTAGCAGTTCATCCCCCTAGCCAAGAACAGACCCTCGCGAGGCTGTTCTCCCTTGTATTGTTCATCATCATCAGCCCAAGAGGCAATCCATCCACCACAAACTAGAGTAGGGTATTACACCACAATGGTGGCCCGAACTAGTATAAACTCTGTGTCTCTTGTGCTGTTCTTTCGGTAGTGTAGATCCTTGCGAGACGGAGAGGTAGAGGGCATAATCTCCGCGCGCACCCCAGAGTTCGAACCTTAAGGGTCTGTCGGAACCCGTGATCCGACATTTGGCGCGCCAGGTAGGGGTGCGCCGGAATCTGTCTTCCACCGCTCCGCTCTCCTTCGACCGTCGCATCCATGTCTGACGCTCGTCGGGCCCGCGCCGAGCGCCGGGCCGCCATCGCTTCCCGCGTCGCCCAGACGGCTCCCGTCGGTGGGCGTCCTCGTCGTTCCCCGTCGCCCGCCGTCAACGTCGCCACCGGCCCGGCGGGGAACGAGCAGCAGGCATCGTCTCAGCACCCGTCCGTGCGGCAAGACGGCCGCACCGCTACTCCGTCACTCACCCCAGCTGGCTCTTCGTCCCGCGCGCTACGCGCACCATTGGAGGCTCGAGCCGTGCTCATCACGGCAAACGAGCTCCTGCGCTACCGTCTCGTCGACGACGTCTACGAAGAGTGGCTCGACCGCGTCGTCGAGCTCGTCCGCGCCGCAGGGGGCTCTCCTGCGCCGTCCGCTCCGCTGCGCCGCACCCCGCCCCGCACGGGTAATGAAGCTCCGGGGGCGTACCAACCGCCTTCTCTCCAAGAAGACGCCATGGCTTCAAGGCGCGCGGCCCCTGGGCGAAACCCGCTCCGTCAGGCGCCAGCCCAGCAAGATCGGAGCTGCCAAGAAGTCCCTCGGCCGCAAGAGGCTGCCCGGGCGCTTCTTGCTCCGGCTCGCTGTGACCCTGCTCCAGCTCCGGCACGTTAAGACCCCGCGCTACTTCCGGCTGCAGCGCAAGGGCACCCGCAAGGCCAAGCTCTCCCTCAACCGAAGCCTCCCGTGGCTACCGCAGGCTGCCGCGCCTACACCACCGAGCTGCGCAGCGTAGCGTGGCCCGGCAAGTTCAAGCCAGACCTGCCTCCTCGCTACGACGGCACGACTGATCCCGCAGAGTTCCTCCAGCTCTACGAGCTGGGCATCGAAGCTGCCAGCGGGGACGAAAAGGTCATGGCGAACTGGTTCCCCATGGCGCTGAAGGAAGGAGCTCGCACCTGGCTCCTGAATCTGGCTCCAGGCACGATCTCCTCCTGGGACCAGATGTGCACCCGCTTCATCGCCAACTTCCAAGGTACTCGCGACCGGCCGCCCGCCGTGAGCGACATGCGCCGCATCAAGCAGCAACCTGGGGAGACCCTACAAAAGTACATCCAGCGCTTCAACAGTGCGCGCCTCAAGATCCCCAAGGTGTCTGAGGAAGCCATCATCTCGGCCTTCTCCGATGGCGTGCGCGACGTCAAGATGAAGAAGGAGCTGGCGATGCATGAAGACCTCTGCACCTCCCTGGAGCTGTTCAACTTGGCGACCAAGTGCGCCAGGGCTGAGGAGGGACGTCTCTCCCTCCTCGAGCTGCCTGCCGCAGACCCAGAAGAGAAGAAGCCCAAGGCCAAGGACGTGAAGCGCAAGGGGGCTGCCGTACTCACAGCAGAGCCGGACACCAAGCGGGGCAAGGATCTGCCCGAATCCTCCAGGGGAAGCCGGTACTGTGTGTACCACAACCTCCACACCCACAACACCAACGAATGTCAAGAACTCCGCGCCGTGCGAGAAGGAAGGATCGGCCGTCGCCCTGACCGTGCTGACTGGGGCTACGGCCGAGGAGGAGGAAGAAACCCAGGACGCTGGGAAGATCGCGGCCCGCGCCAAGGGTGGCGCGACCAACCTCGCGAGGACCGCTGGCGGGACCTGCCTCGCGAGGGGGACTGGAGGGACCAGCCTCGTGAGGATCGCCCTCATGGCAACGCAGGCCTCCCTCCGCTGTCGCCTCAGCCAAGGAGGAACGAAGACCGCCATCAAGACGAGGGGGTTGGGGGCTTCCAAGAGCCGCGCGCAATCGCCTGCATCTTGGGCGGAGCTCAAGCCCCAGCCTCTCAACGCATCTTCAAGCAATTTGCCCGCGAAATGAATGCAGTCCTCCCCAAGCTCGAAGCAACACGCCCCCTCAGGTGGTCGGCGTGCGCCATCACGTTCAGCTCGGCAGACCAGCTCAAGTGCGCGGCCACAGCCGGAGTCCTCCCGATGCTTTTCCTTAGTCATCAGCAACGTACTGGTCACTAGGACCCTCATCGACGGAGGAGCAGGGCTCAACGTCCTGTCCGTGGAAACATTCAACAAACTCCAAGTGCCCTATGACCAGGTTCAGCCAACCAAGCCTTTCTCCGGAGTCACCGACGGTTCCACAATCCCGATCGGACAGGTCCGCCTCCCTGTCACCTTCGGGGCCCGCAGCAACTACCGCACCGAGCTCATCGACTTCGACGTCGCCCACATCCGCCTGCCGTACAACGCCATCCTCGGGTACCCAGCGCTGGCCAAGTTCATGGCCGTGACTCACCACGGCTACAATGTCATCAAGATGCCAGGGAGTGGCGGCGTCATCACGGTGCCATGTGAAGAGAAGGATGCAGTGTGTTCCCTGGAGCGAGCCTTTCAGGCCGCGTCGCTAGAAGACCCAGATCGCGGAAGCAGGAGGCTTCCTGAGACCACCCCCAAGAAGAAGAAGACATCGCCAGGTTCAGCCCCTCAGGAGGCAGGCCCCTCAGGGCCCGTGTCTGCCCAGGGGGACCCTCCTTTCATCGCATAGGAAAGCGCGCCCGGCGCCCACCTCAGGCGGGGCTCGGGGGATCTCACCTGGAGGGCCACCGACCTAGCCAGGGTCATGAGGGAGGCGCTTGGGCACCATGTGGAGGCGTGTTTCGAAGCACGTTTCCCTCGAGAAGGAGCCAGGCAAGGAAGGTCAGACCAGCAGGAGTTCGTTGACAAGGCCATTCAAGAACTACAGGAGACAAGGATCATGAGAGGTTGCCTTCGTCCACCAGCTGTGGCTCCACATCCAGGCGAGGATGGTGGGCTGCGCATCTGCGTCGACATACCAGGGCTCAATCAGATCGCCATGACGGAGCGCCTCTGGCCCTCGCAAGTGGGGCGCTGCGGAGGTCCACCCCACAACTATGTTCGCATGCCTTACGGCTTGCCGAACATGGCTGCGGCGTACCAGCACCTCATGAGGAGCATCATGGAGGCTCAAGAAGACAGGCGTTCCGCGGCCCTGGCGGAGATGGAGACAGCTCGCGAGGAGCCACCAGTGCCACCGGAGCCTCCCGAGGCCCCAGGGCCTGGGGGCTTGTGAGGATCGGCTTCCACAGCCCACCGAGTCTGCTGCACCAACGCCACTTCGCCGTCGACATCTTCAGGTGACATCTTTCAAGCTTCATTCTCAGCTGGGAGCGCCCTCCCAGGGTTGCATCACTCCCAGGCCGCGTGGGTCCGTCCCTGCGGCATGTATCCCTTTTTATTTTTCGGTCGTTAGTTTGCCTTGTTGGGGGCGCCCCCCGGGCTGCATCATCCCCAAGCCGCTCAGGCTAGGCCCAGCGGCGTGTATCTCCCTCACGTTTATTTCCAACTATGCATTTGCCTATCATGCTTGATTACTTGATGCCTGTCCACGGCACCTCTTCTTCTCCACGTCGACCACTTGCACGGTAAAGGGGGGGTGCCTGAGCATCGCGACTCAGGGCTCTTACTGGCTCTCCAGCCCTCACCCTCTGGCCTTGTCCATGGCATCGTGACCTGGCATACCAGCGACGGCTGAGACAAGCTTGAGGGCCGGGACCAGAGGACGTAGAGTGCCGGCATCTAACCCAATTTGCAGGAACACTCCTCACGATACGGCCCAGTGCGCGGCGCAAACCGCCTAGAGGTAGGGCCCCGTGAGTCCCGCGCTGGTTCACGGGCGCCCAAGCACACCTCGCCTGCACCAAACAGAGCAACTAACGACCAACTGACAGTTGTCATGGCAACCCTTTTTCCTTCCATGATGAGCTTGCAGGATCCCCAGAGAGAATTGCATTTGCCGAGGCCCTCACGGAGTCCCCTTCCCCCTCGTCCGCGTGAACTGCTTGCACGTTAAAGGGGGGGTGCCTGAGCATCGCGACTCAGGGCTCCAACTGGCTCTCCAGCCCTCACCCTCTGGCCTTGTCCACGGCATCGCGACCTGGCATACCAGCTGTTGGGGAACGTAGTAATTTCAAAAATTTCCTACGCACACGCAAGATCATGGTGATGCATAGCAACGAGAGGGGAGAGTGTTGTCTACGTACCCTCGTAGACCGAAAGCGGAAGCGTTATATCAACGCGGTTGATGTAGTCATACGTCTTCACGATCCGACCGATCCAAGCACCGTTACTCCGGCACCTCCGAGTTCTTGGCACACGTTCAGCTCGATGACGATCCCCGGGCTCCGATCCAGCAAAGCGTCGGGGAGGAGTTCCGTCAGCACGATGGCGTGGTGACGATCTTGATGTTCTACTGTCGCAGGGCTTCGCCTAAGCACCGCTACAATATGACCGAGGTGGAATATGGTGGAGGGGGCACCACACACGGCTAAGGAACGATCATGAAGATCAACTTGTGTGTCCATGGGGTGCCCCTTGCCCCCGTATATAAAGGAGCAAGGGAGGAGGGGGCGGCTGGCCTATTAGGGGCGCGCCAAGGGGAGTCCTACTCCCACCGGGAGTAGGATTCCACCTTTCCTAGTCCAACTAGGAGAAGGGGGGAAAGGAGGGGAGTGGAGAAGGTGGTGAGAGGGGGCCGCGCCCCCAAACCCCTTGTCCAATTCAGACTGGGCTTGGGAGGGGCGCGCGCCACCTCTTGGCTCCTTCCCACTAAGGCCCAATAAGGCCCAATACTCTTCCCCGTATTCCCGTAACTCCCCGGTACCTCCGAAAATACCCGAACCACTCAGAACCTTTCCGATGTCCGAATATAGTCGTCCAATATATCGATCTTTACGTCTCGACCATTTCGAGACTCCTCGTCATGTCCCCGATCTCATCCGGAACTCCGAACTCCTTCGGTACATCAAAACTCATAAACTCATTGTACTCCCTTGCCAAAATCAGTGTAGGGTATACAATAGATCTGGTACACAACATGGCATACTTTATAGAAACTATGGCCAAGGCATAGGGAATGACTTTCATTCTTTTTCTATCTTCTCCCGTGGTCGGGTTTTGAGTCTTACTCAATTTCACACCTTGTAACACAGGCAAGAACTCTTTCTTTGACTGTTCCATTTTGAACTACTTCAAAATCTTGTCAAGGTATGTACCCATTGAAAACTTATCAAGCGTCTTGATCTATCTCTATAGATCTTGATGCTTAATATGTAAGCAGCTTCACCGAGATCTTTCTTTGAAAAAACTCCTTTCAAACACTCCTTTATGCTTTGCAGAATAATTCTACATTATTTCTGATCAACAATATGTCATTCACATATACTTATCAGAAATGTTGTAGTGCTCCCACTCACTTTCTTGTAAATACAGGCTTCATCGCAAGTCTGTATAAAACAATATGCTTTGATCAACTTATCAAAGCGTGTATTCCAACTCCGAGATGCTTGCACCAGTCCATAGATGGATCGTTGGAGCTTGCATATTTTGTTAACAACTTTAGGATCGACAAAACCTTCTAGTTGCATCATATACAACTCTTCTTTAATAAATCAATTAAGGAATGCAGTTTTGTTTATCCATTTGCCAGATTTCATAAAATGCGGCAATTGCTAACATGATTCGGACAGACTTAAGCATAGATACGAGTGAGAAAATCTCATCGTAGTCAACACCTTGAACTTGTCGAAAACCTTTTGCGACAATTCTAGCTTTGTAGATAGTAACACTACTATCAGTGTCCGTCTTCCTCTTGAGGATCCATTTATTTTCTATGGCTTGCCGATCATCGGGCAAATCCATCAAAGTCCATACTTTGTTTTTATACATGGATCATATCTCAGATTTCATGGCCTCAAACCATTTCGCGGAATCTGGGCTCATCATCGCTTCCTCATAGTTCGTAAGTTCGTCATGGTCTAGTAACATGACTTCCAGAATAGGATTACCGTACCACTCTGGTGCGGATCTCACTCTGGTTTACCTACGAGATTCGGTAGTAACTTGATCTGAAGTTACATGATCATCATCATTAGCTTCCTCACTAATTGGTGTAGTAGTCACAGGAACAGATTTCTGTGATGAACTAGTTTCCAATAAGGGAGAAGGTACAATTACCTTATCAAGTTCTACTTTCCTCCCACTCACTTCTTTCGAGAGAAACTCCTTCTCTAGAAAGGATCCATTCTTAGCAACAAATGTCTTGCCTTTGGATCTGTGATAGAAGGTGTACCCAACAGTTTCCTTTGGGTATCCTATGAAGACATATTTCTCCGATTTGGGTTTGAGCTTATCAGGATGAAACTTTTTCATATAAGCATCACAACCCCAAACTTTAAGAAACGACAACTCTGGTTTCTTGCCAAACCACAGTTCAGATTGTGTCGTCTCAACGGACTTAGATGGTGCCCTTTTTAACGTGAATGCAGATGTCTTTAATGCATAACCCCAAAACTATAGTGGTAAATCGGTAAGAAACATCATAGATTGCACTATATCTAATAGAGTACGGTTATGACGTTTGGACACACCATTATGTTGTGGTGTTCCAGGTGGCATGAGTTTGTGAAACTATTCCACATTGATTTAATTGAAGACCAAACTCGTAACTCAAATATTCTCCTCCACGATCATATCGTAGAAACTTTTATTTTTTTTGTTACGATGATTCTCCACTTCACTCTGAAATGCTTTGAACTTTTCAAATGTTTCAGACTTATGTTTCATCAAGTAGATATACCCATATCTGCTCAAATCATCTGTGAAGGTCAGAAAATAATGATACTTGACGCGAGCCTTAATATTCATCGGACCACATACATCATTATGTACGATTTCCAACAAATCTGTTGCTCGCTCCATTGTTCTGGAGAACGGAGTCTTAGTCATCTTGCCCATGAGGCATGGTTCGCAAGCATCAAGTGATTCATAATCAAGTGATTCCAAAATTCCATCAGCATGGAGTTTCTTCATGCGCTTTACACCAATATGACCTAAATGGCAGTGCCACAGATAAGTTGCACTATCATTATTAACTTTGCATCTTTTTGGCTTCAATATTATGAATATGTGTATCACTACGATCGAGATCCAACGAACCATTTTCATTGGGTGTGTAACCATATAAGGTTTTATTCATGTAAACAGAACAACAATTGTTCTCTAATTTAAATGAATAACCGTATTGTAATAAACATGATCAAATCATATTCATGCTCAACGCAAACACCAAATAACACTTATTTAGGTTCAACACTAATCCCGAAAGTATAGGGAGTGTGCGATGATGATCATATCAATCTTGGAACCACTTCCAACACACATCATCACTTCACCCTTAACTAGTCTCTGTTTATTCTGCAACTCCCGTTTCGAGTTACTAATCTTAGCAACTGAACTAGTATCAAATACTGAGGGGTTGCTATAAGCACTAGTAAAGTACACATCAATAACATGTATATCAAATATACTTATGTTCACTTTGCCATCCTTCTTATCCGCCAATCACTTGGGGTAGTTCCACTTCCAGTGACCAGTCCCTTTGCAGTAGAAGCACTTAGTCTCAGGCTTAGGACCAGACTTGGGTTTCTTCACTTGAGCAGCAACTTGTTTGCAGTTCTTCTTGAATTTCCCCTTTTTTCCTTTGCCCTTTTCTTGAAACTAGTGATCTTGTCAACCATCAACACTTGATGCTCTTTCTTGATTTCTACCTTCATCGATTTCATCATCATGAAAAGCTCGGTAGTCGTTTTCGTCATCCCTTGCATACTATAGTTCATCACAAAGTTCTACTAACTTGGTGATGGTGACTAGAGAATTCTGTCAATCACTATCTTATCTGGAAGATTAACTCCCACTTGATTCAAGCGATTGTAGTACCCAGACAATCTAAGCACATGCTCACTAGTTGAGCGATTCTCCTCCATCTTTTAGCTATAGAACTTGTTGGAGACTTTATATCTCTCAACTCGGGTATTTGCTTGAAATATTAACTTCAACTCCTGGAACATCTCATATGGTCCATGACGTTCAAAACGTCTTTGAAGTCCCGATTCTAAGCCGTTAAGCATGGTGCACTAAACTATCAAGTAGTCATCATATTGAGTTAGCCAAATGTTCATAACGTCTGCATCTGCTCCTGCAATAGGTCTGTCACCTAGCGGTGCATCAAGGACATAATTCTTCTGTCCAGCAATGAGGATAAACCTCAGATCACGGATCCAATCCGCATCATTGCTACTAACATTTTTCAACATAGTTTTTCTCTAGGAACATATCAAAATAAACATAGGGAAGCAACAACGCGAACTATTGATCTACAACATAGATATGCTAATACTACCAGGACTAAGTTCATGATAAATTTAAGTTCAATTAATCATATTACTTAAGAACTCCCACTTAGATAGACATCCCTCTAATCCTCTAAGTGATCACGTGATCCATATCAACTAAACCATGTCCGATCATCACGTGAGATGGAGTAGTTTCAACGGTGAACATCAATATGTTGATCATATCTACTATATGATTCACGCTCGACCTTTCGGTCTCCGTGTTCCGAGGCCATATCTGTATATGGTTGGCTCGTCAAGTATAACCTGAGTATTCCGCGTGTGCAACTGTTTTGCACCCGTTGTATTTGAACGTAGAGCCTATCACACCCGATCATCACGTGGTGTCTCAGCACGAAGAACTTTCGCAACGGTGCATACTCAGGGAGAACACTTCTTGGTAATTAGTGAGAGATCATCTTAAAATGCTACCGTCAAACTAAGCAAAATAAGATGTATAAAAGATAAACATCACATGCAATCAATATATGTGACATGATATGGCCATGATCATCTTGCGCCTTTGATCTCCATCTCCAAAGTACCGTCATGATCTCTATCGTCACCGGCACGACACCATGATCTCCATCATCTTGATCTATATCAATGTGTCTTCACGTGGTCGTCTCGCCAACTATTGCTCTTGCAACTATTGCTATCGCATAGCGATAAAGTAAAGCAATTATTTGGCACTTGCATCTTATGCAATAATGAGGCAACCGTAAGGCTTCTGCCAGTTGCCGATAACTTCAACAAAACATGATCATCTCATACAACAACTTAGATCTCATCACATCTTGACCATATCACATCACAACATGCCCTGCAAAAACAAGTTAGACGTCCTCTACTTTGTTGTTGCAAGTTTTACGTGGCTGCTATGGGCTTAGCAAGAACCGTTCTTACCTACGCATCAAAAAACACAACGATAGTTTGTCAAGTTGGTGCTGTTTTAACCTTCGCAAGGACCGGGCGTAGCCACACTCGGTTCAACTAAAGTTGGAGAAACTGACACCCGCCAGCCACCTATGTGCAAAGCACGGCGGTAGAACCAGTCTCGCGTAAGCGTACGCGTAATGTCGGTCCGGGCCGCTTCATCCAACAATACCGCCGAACCAAAGTATGACATGCTGGTAAGCAGTATGACTTATATCGCCCACAACTCACTTGTGTTCTATTCGTGCATATAACATCAAACCATAAAACCTAGGCTCGGATGCCACTGTTGGGGAACGTAGTAATTTCAAAAATTTCCTACGCACACGCAAGATCATGGTGATGCATAGCAACGAGAGGGAAGAGTGTTGTCTACGTACCCTCGTAGACCGAAAGCGGAAGCGTTATATCAACGCGGTTGATGTAGTCATACGTCTTCACGATCCGACCGATCCAAGCACCGTTACTCCGGCACCTCCGAGTTCTTGGCACACGTTCAGCTCGATGACGATCCCCGGGCTCCGATCCAGCAAAGCGTCGGAGAGGAGTTCCGTCAGCACGACGGCGTGGTGACGATCTTGATGTTCTACTGTCGCAGGGCTTCGCCTAAGCACCACTACAATATGACCGAGGTGGAATATGGTGGAGGGGGGCACCGCACACGGCTAAGGAACGATCATGAAGATCAACTTGTGTGTCCATGGGGTGCCCCTTGCCCCCGTATATAAAGGAGCAAGGGAGGAGGGGGCGGCCGGCCTAGAAGGGGCGCGCCAAGGGGAGTCCTACTCCCACCGGGAGTAGGATTCCACCTTTCCTAGTCCAACTAGGAGAAGGGGGGAAAGGAGGGGAGTGGAGAAGGAAGGGAGAGGGGGCCGCGCCCCCAAACCCCTTGTCCAATTCGGACTGGGCTTGGGAGGGGCGCGCGCCACCTCCTGGCTCCTTCCCACTAAGGCCCAATAAGGCCCAATACTCTTCCCCGTATTCCCGTAACTCCCCAGTACCTCCGAAAATACCCGAACCACTCAGAACCTTTCCGATGTCCGAATATAGTCGTCCAATATATCGATCTTTACGTCTCGACCATTTCGAGACTCCTCGTCATGTCCCCGATCTCATCCGGGACTCCGAACTCCTTCGGTACATCAAAACTCATAAAATCATTATATAACTGTCATCGAAACCTTAAGCATGCGGACCCTATGGTTCGAGAACAATGTAGACATGACCGAGACACGTCTTCGATCAATAACCAATAGCGGGACCTGGATGCCCATATTGGCTCCTACATATTCTACGAAGATCTTTATCGGTCAGACCGCATAACAACATACGTTGTTCCCTTTGTCATCGGTATGTTACTTGCCCGAGATTCGATCGTCGGTATCTTAATACCTAGTTCAACCTCGTTACTGGCAAGTCTCTTTACTCGTTCTGTAATACATCATCTCGCAACTAACTCATTAGTTGCAATGCTTGCAAGGCTTATGTGATGTGCATTACCGAGAGGGCCCAGAGATACCTCTCCGATAGTCGGAGTGACAAATCCTAATCTCGAAATACGCCAACCCAACATGTACCTTTGGAGACACCTGTAGAGCACCTTTATAATCACCCAGTTACGTTGTGACGTTTGGTAGCACACAAAGTGTTCCTCCGGCAAACGGGAGTTACATAATCTCATAGTCATAGGAACATGTATAAGTCATGAAGAAAGCAATAGCAACATACTAAACGATCGGGTGCTAAGCTAACGGAATGGGTCATGTCAATCACATCATTGATACCACTGTTAGTCAAGAAGAACTACGCATAGACCTAGCTCTGATACCACTGTTGGGGAACGTTGCAGAAAATTAAAATTTTTCCTACGGTTTCACCAAGATCCATCTATGAGTTCATCTAGCAACGAGTATTCAGATTGGATAGCATCTACATACCACTTTGTAGATCGCAACGGAAGCGTTCGAGTGAACGTGGATGAGGTAGTCGTACTTGCCGTGATCCAATTCACCGATGATCTAGTACCGAACGGACGGCACCTCCGCGTTCAACACACGTACGGGACGGGAGACGTCTCCTCCTTCTTGATCCAGCAAGGGGGAAGGAGAGGTTGAGGAAGATCCAGCACGACGGTGTGGTGGTGGATGCAGCAGAACTCCGGCAGGGCTTCGCTAAGCAACTACGGGAGGAGGAGGAGGTGTTGCAGGGAGGAGGGAGGAGCCAGGGCATTAGGGTTGGTTTGCTCCTCCTTATCCCCACTATATATAGGGCCAAGGGAGAGGGGGAGGCGCAGCCCTTGCCCCTTCCTCCAAGGAAGGGTGCGGCCAAGGGTGCGGAGGAGTCCATCCTCCCCAAGGCACCTCGGAGGTGCCTTCCCCTTGTAGGACTCTCCCCTTTTTTCTCTCTTGGCGCATGGGCCTCTTGGGGATGGTTCCCCTTGGCCCAAGAAGGACAAGGCGCACCCCCTAAGGCCCATGTGGCCCACCAAGGCAGGTGGCCCCACCTGGTGGACCCCGGGACCCCTCCGGTGGTCCCGGTACAATACCGATAACACCGAAACTTGTCCCGATGGCCAAAATAGCACTTCCTATATATAATTCTTTACCTCCGGACCATTCCGGAACTCCTCGTGATGTCCGGGATCTCATCCGGGACTCCGAACAACATTCGGGTTACTGCACCTACATATCTTCACAACCCTAGCGTCACCGAACCTTAAGTGTGTAGACCCTACGGGTTCGGGAGACATGCAGTCATGACCGAGACGGCTCTCGGGCAATAACCAACAGCGGGATCTGGATACCCATGTTGGCTCCCACATGCTCCACGATGATCTCATCGGATGAACCACGATGTCGAGGATTCAATTAATCCCGTATACGATTCCCTTTGTCAATCGGTATTTTACTTGCCCGAGATTCGATCGTCGGTATCCCAGTACCTCGTTCAATCTCGTTACCGGCAAGTCACTTTTCTCGTACCGTAATGCATGATCCCGTGATCAAATACTTTGATCACCTTGAGCTCATTGTGATGATGCATTACCAATAGGGCCCGGTGATACCTCTCCGTCAAGCGGAGTGACAAATCCCAGTCTCGATCCATGTCAACCCAACAGACACTTTCAGAGATACCTGTAGCATACCTTTATAGTCACCCAGTTACGTTGTGACGTTTGGCACACCCAAAGCACTCCTACGGTATCCGGGAGTTACACGATCTCATGGTCTAAGGAAAGGATACTTGACATTGGATAACTCTAGCAAACGAACTATGCGATCTTATGCTATGTTTAGGATTGGGTCTTGTCCATCACATCATTCTCCTAATGATGTGATCCCGTTATCGATGACATCCAATGTCCATAGTCAGGAAACCATGACTATCTGTCGATCAACGAGCTAGTCAACTAGAGGCTCACTAGGGACATATTGTTGTCTGTTATTCACACATGTATTACGATTTCCGGTTAACACAATTATAGCACGAATAAAGACAATTATCATGAATAAGGAAATATAATAATAATGCTTTTATTATTTCCTCCAGGGCATATTTCCAACAGTCTCCCACTTGCACTAGAGTCAATAATCTAGTTACATTGTGATGAATCGAACACCCATAGAGTTCTGGTGCTGATCATGTTTTGCCTTAGGGAGAGGTTTAGTCAACGGATCTGCGACATTCAGATCCGTGTGCACTTTACAAATTTCTATGTCTCCATCTTGAACATTTTCACGAATGGAGTTGAAGCGACGCTTGATGTGCCTAGTCTTCTTGTGAAACCTGGGCTCCTTTGCAAGTGCAATAGCTCCAGTGTTGTCACAGAAGAGCTTGATTGGCCCCGACGCATTGGGTATGACTCCGAGGTCGGTGATGAACTCCTTCACCCAAATTGCTTCATGTGCTGCCTCCGAGGCTGCCATGTACTCTGCTTCACATGTAGATCCCGCCACGACGCTTTGCTTGCAACTGCACCAGCTTACTGCCCCACCATTCAAAATATACACGTATCCGGTTTGTGACTTAGAGTCATCCAGATCTGTGTCGAAGCTAGCGTCGACGTAACCTTTTACGACGAGCTCTTCGTCACCTCCATAAACGAGAAACATTTCCTTAGTCCTTTTCAGGTACTTCAGGATATTCTTGACCGCTGTCCAGTGTTCCTTGCCGGGATTACTTTGGTACCTTCCTACCAAACTTACAGCAAGGTTTACATCAGGTCTGGTACACAGCATGGCATACATAATAGAACCTATGGCTGAGGCATAGGGGATGACGCTCATCTCTTCTATATCTTCTGCCGTGGTCGGACATTGAGCTGAGCTCAATTTCACACCTTGTAACACAGATAAGAACCCTTTCTTAGATTGATCCATATTGAATTTCTTCAATATCTTATCAAGGTATGTGCTTTGTGAAAGACCTATGAGGCGTCTCGATCTATCTCTATAGATCTTGATGCCTAATATATAAGCAGCTTCTCCAAGGTCCTTCATTGAAAAACTTTTATTCAAGTAGGCCTTAATGCTGTCCAAGAGTTCTATATCATTTCCCATCAAAAGTATGTCGTCTACATATAATATGAGAAATGCTACAGAGCTCCCACTCACTTTCTTGTAAACACAGGCTTCTCCATAAGTCTGTGTAAACCCAAACGCTTTGATCATCTCATCAAAGCGAATGTTCCAACTCCGAGATGCTTGCACCAGCCCATAAATCGAGCGTTGGAGCTTGCACACCTTGTCAGCATTCTTAGGATCGACAAAACCTTCCGGCTGCATCATATACAATTCTTCCTTAAGGAAACCATTAAGGAATATCGTTTTGACGTCCATTTGCCATATCTCATAATCATAGTATGCGGCAATTGCTAACATGATTCGGACGGACTTCAGCTTCGCTACCGGTGAGAAAGTCTCATCGTAGTCAACCCCTTGAACTTGTCGATAACCCTTAGCGAAAAGCCGAGCTTTATAGATGGTCACATTACCATCCGCGTCTGTCTTCTTCTTAAAGATCCATTTATTTTCTATCGCTCGCCGTTCAACGGGCAAGTCAGTCAAAGTCCATACTTCGTTTTCATACATGGATCCTATCTCGGATTTCATGGCTTCCAGCCATTTGTCGGAATCCGGGCCCGCCATTGCCTCCTCATAGTTCGAAGGTTCACCGTTGTCTAACAACATGATTTCCAAGACAAGGTTGCCGTACCACTCTGGTGCAGAACGTGTCCTTGTGGACCTTCGAATTTCAGTAAGAGCTTGATTAGAAGTATCTTGATCATTATCATTAATTTCCTCTCTAGTCGGTGCAGGCACCTCAGGAACGATTTCTTGAGTTTCACCATTTTCCGGTTCAAGAGGTAACACTTCATCAAGTTCTACTTTCCTCCCACTTACTTCTTTCGAGAGAAACTCTTTCTCCAGAAAGGATCCATTCTTGGCAACAAAGATCTTGCCTTCGGATCTGAGGTAGAAGGTATACCCAACAGTTTCTTTAGGGTATCCTATGAAGACGCATTTTTCCGACTTGGGTTCGAGCTTTTCAGGTTGAAGTTTCTTGACATAAGCATCGCATCCCCAAACTTTTAGAAACGACAGCTTAGGTTTCTTCCCAAACCATAATTCATACGGTGTCGTCTCAACGGATTTCGACTGAGCCCTATTTAAAGTGAATGCGGCAGTCTCTAAAGCATAGCCCCAAAAAGATAGCGGTAAGTCGGTTAGAGACATCATAGATCGCACCATATCTAATAGAGTGCGATTACGACGTTCGGACACACCATTACGCTGAGGTGTTCCAGGCAGCGTGAGTTGTGAAACTATTCCACATTTTCTTAAGTGTGTGCCAAATTCGTGACTCAAGTATTCTCCTCCACGATCTGATCGTAGAAACTTGATCTTTCTATCAAGTTGATTTTCAACCTCACTCTGAAATTCCTTGAACTTTTCAAAGGTCTCAGACTTGTGTTTCATTAAGTAGATATACCCATATCTACTCAAGTCATCAGTGAGGGTGAGAACATAACGATAGCCACCGCGAGCCTCAACACTCATTGGACCGCACACATCGGTATGTATGATTTCCAATAAGTTGGTTGCTCGCTCCATTGTTCCTGAGAACGGAGTCTTGGTCATTTTACCCATGAGGCATGGTTCGCACGTGTCAAATGATTCATAATCAAGAGACTCTAAAAGTCCATCTGCATGGAGCTTCTTCATGCGTTTGACACCTATGTGACCAAGGCGGCAGTGCCACAAATATGTGGGACTATTG
The DNA here is from genome assembly GCA_032464435.1 of Aegilops umbellulata. Classification (NCBI taxonomy): domain Eukaryota; kingdom Viridiplantae; phylum Streptophyta; class Magnoliopsida; order Poales; family Poaceae; genus Aegilops; species Aegilops umbellulata. Next base: position 299,211,259 of record CP136060.1, read on the forward strand.
TTATCAACTTTAACTCTTTTGGTATTCACACTATGAATATGTGTATCATCACGTACGAGATTCATTAAGAATAAACCATCAACCATCGGAGCATGACCATAAAACATATCTCTCATATAAATAGAACAACCATTATTCTCGGATTTAAATGAGTAGCCATCTCGAATTAAACGAGATCCAGATACAATGTTCATGCTCAAACTTGGCACTAAATAACAATTATTGAGGTTTAAAACTAATCCCGTAGGTAAATGCAGAGGCAGCGTGCCGACGGCGATCACATCGACCTTGGAACCATTCCCGACGCGCATCGTCACCTCGTCCCTCGCCAGTCTCCGTTTATTCCGCAGCTCCTGCTTTGAGTTACAAATATGAGCAACTGCACCGGTATCAAATACCCAAGAGCTACTACGAGTACTGGTAAGGTACACATCAATTACATGTATATCACATATACCTTTGGTTTTGCCGGCCTTCTTGTCCGCTAAGTATTTGGAGCTGTTCCGCTTCCAGTGACCACTTCCCTTGCAATAAAAACACTCAGTCTCGGGCTTGGGTCCATTCTTTGGCTTCTTCCCGGCAACTTGCTTACCGGGCGCGGCAACTTCCTTGCCGTCCTTCTTGAAGTTCTTTTTACCCTTGCCCTTCTTGAACTTAGTGGTTTTATTCACCATCAACACTTGATGCTCCTTCTTGATTTCTACCTCTGCTGATTTCAGCATAGCATATACCTCAGGAATGGTCTTTACCATCCCCTGCATATTGTAGTTCATCACAAAGCTCTTGTAGCTAGGTGGAAGCGACTGGAGGATTCTGTCAATGACCGCTTCTTCCGGGAGATTAACTTCCAGTTGAGTCATGCGGTTGTGCAACCCAGACATTTTGAGTATGTGTTCACTGACAGAACTATTTTCCTCCATCTTACAGCTAAAGAATTTGTCGGAGACTTCATATCTCTCGACCCGGGCATGAGCTTGGAAAACCACTTTCAGCTCTTCGAACATCTCATATGCTCCATGTCTCTCAAAACGCTTTTGGAGTCCCGACTCTAAGCTGTAAAGCATGCCGCACTGAACGAGGGAGTAATCATCGCAGCGTGACTGCCAAGCGTTCATAACGTCTTGTTCTGCAGGGAGAATAGGTGCGTCACCCAGCGGTGCTCTTAGGACATAATCTTTCTTGGCAGCTATGAGGATGATCCTCAGGTTCCGGACCCAGTCCGTATAGTTGCTACCATCGTCTTTCAGCTTGGTTTTCTCTAGGAACGCGTTGAAGTTGAGGACTACGTTGGCCATTTGATCTACAAGACATATTGTAAAGATTTAGACTAAGTTCATGATAATAAAGTTCATTTAATCAAATTATTTAATGAACTCCCACTTAGATAGACATCCCTCTTCTAGTCATCTAAGTATTACATGATCCGAGTCAACTAGGCCGTGTCCGATCATCACGTGAGACGGACTAGTCAACATCGGTGAACATCTTCATGTTGATCGTATCTTCTATACGACTCATGCTCGACCTTTCGGTCTTCTGTGTTCCGAGGCCATGTCTGTACATGCTAGGCTCGTCAAGTCAACCTAAGTGTTTTGCGTGTGTAAATCTGTCTTACACCCGTTGTATGCGAACGTATGGACCTATCACACCCGATCATCACGTGGTGCTTCGGAACGACGAACCTTAGCAACGGTGCACAGTTAGGGTGAAAACTTTCTTGAAATTATTATGAGGGATCATCTTATTTACTACCGTCGTCCTAAGTAAACAAGATGCAAAACATGATAAACATCACATGCAATCAAATAATAAACATGACATGATATGGCCAATATCACATAGCTCCTTCGATCTCCATCTTGGGGCTCCATGATCATCTTGTCACCGGCTTGACACCATGATCTTCATCATCATGATCTTCATCATCATGATCTTCATCATCGTGTCTCCATGAAGTTGCTCGCCAACTATTACTTCTACTACTATGGCTAACGCGTTTAGCAATAAAGTAAAGTAATTTACATGGCGATTCTCAATGACACGCAGGTCATACAAAAAATAAAGACAACTCCTATGGCTCCTGCCGGTTGTCATACTCATCGACATGCAAGTCGTGATTCCTATTACAATAGCATGAACATCTCATACATCACATATAGATCATTCATCACTTTGGCCATATCATATCACAAAGCACTTGCTGCAAAAACAAGTTAGACGTCCTCTAATTGTTGTTGCAAGTTTTACGTGGCTGAATTAGGGTTCTAGCAAGAACGTTTTCTTACCTACGTTCAAACCACAACGTGATTTGTCAATCTCTATTTACCCTTCATAAGGACCCTGTTCATCGAATCCGATCCAACTAAAGTAGGAGAGACAGACACCCGCCGGCCACCTTATGCAACTAGTGCATGTTAGTCGGTGGAACCGGTCTCACGTAAGCGTACGTGTAAGGTTGGTCCGGGCCGCTTCATCCCACAATACCGCTGAAACAAGATTGACTAGTAACGGCAAGAAGAATTGACAACATCTACGCCCACAACAAATTGTGTTCTACTCGCACAAGAAGAACTACGCATAGACCTAGCTCTGATACCACTGTTGGGGAACGTTGCAGAAAATTAAAATTTTTCCTACGGTTTCACCAAGATCCATCTATGAGTTCATCTAGCAACGAGTATTCAGATTGGATAGCATCTACATACCACTTTGTAGATCGCAACGGAAGCGTTCGAGTGAACGTGGATGAGGTAGTCGTACTTGCCGTGATCCAATTCACCGATGATCTAGTACCGAACGGACGGCACCTCCGCGTTCAACACACGTACGGGACGGGAGACGTCTCCTCCTTCTTGATCCAGCAAGGGGGAAGGAGAGGTTGAGGAAGATCCAGCACGACGGTGTGGTGGTGGATGCAGCAGAACTCCGGCAGGGCTTCGCTAAGCAACTACGGGAGGAGGAGGAGGTGTTGCAGGGAGGAGGGAGGAGCCAGGGCATTAGGGTTGGTTTGCTCCTCCTTATCCCCACTATATATAGGGCCAAGGGAGAGGGGGAGGCGCAGCCCTTGCCCCTTCCTCCAAGGAAGGGTGCGGCCAAGGGTGCGGAGGAGTCTATCCTCCCCAAGGCACCTCAGAGGTGCCTTCCCCTTGTAGGACTCTCCCCTTTTTTTCTCTCTTGGCGCATGGGCCTCTTGGGGATGGTTCCCCTTGGCCCAAGAAGGACAAGGCGCACCCCCTAAGGCCCATGTGGCCCACCAAGGCAGGTGGCCCCACCTGGTGGACCCCGGGACCCCTCCGGTGGTCCCGGTACAATACCGATAACACCGAAACTTGTCCCGATGGCCAAAATAGCACTTCCTATATATAATTCTTTACCTACGGACCATTCCGGAACTCCTCGTGATGTCCGGAATCTCATCCGGGACTCCGAACAACATTCGGGTTACTGCACCTACATATCTTCACAACCCTAGCGTCATCGAACCTTAAGTGTGTAGACCCTACGGGTTCGGGAGACATGCAGTCATGACCGAGACGGCTCTCGGGCAATAACCAACAGCGGGATCTGGATACCCATGTTGGCTCCCACATGCTCCACGATGATCTCATCGGATGAACCACGATGTCAAGGATTCAATTAATCCCGTATACGATTCCCTTTGTCAATCGGTATTTTACTTGCCCGAGATTCGATCGTCGGTATCCCAGTACCTCGTTCAATCTCGTTACCGGCAAGTCACTTTTCTCGTACCGTAATGCATGATCCCGTGATCAAATACTTTGATCACCTTGAGCTCATTGTGATGATGCATTACCGAGAGGGCCCGGTGATACCTCTCCGTCAAGCGGAGTGACAAATCCCAGTCTCGATCTATGTCAACCCAACAGACACTTTCAGAGATACCCGTAGCATACCTTTATAGTCACCCAGTTACGTTGTGACGTTTGGCATACCCAAAGCACTCCTGCGGTATCCGGGAGTTACACGATCTCATGGTCTAAGGAAAGGATACTTGACATTGGAAAACTCTAGCAAACGAACTATGCGATCTTATGCTATGTTTAGGATTGGGTCTTGTCCATCACATCATTCTCCTAATGATGTGATCCCGTTATCGATGACATCTAATGTCCATAGTCAGGAAACCATGACTATCTGTCGATCAACGAGCTAGTCAACTAGAGGCTCACTAGGGACATGTTTGTTGTCTGTTATTCACACATGTATTACGATTTCCGGTTAACACAATTATAGCACGAATAAAGACAATTATCATGAATAAGGAAATATAATAATAATGCTTTTATTATTGCCTCTAGGGCATATTTCCAATAGTCTCCCACTTGCACTAGAGTCAATAATCTAGTTACATTGTGATGAATCGAACACCCATAGAGTTCTGGTGCTGATCATGTTTTGCCTTAGGGAGAGGTTTAGTCAACGGATCTGCGACATTCAGATCCGTGTGCACTTTACAAATTTCTATGTCTCCATCTTGAACATTTTCACGAATGGAGTTGAAGCGACGCTTGATGTGCCTAGTCTTCTTGTGAAACCTGGGTTCCTTTGCAAGTGCAATAGCTCCAGTGTTGTCACAGAAGAGCTTGATTGGCCCCGACGCATTGGGTATGACTCCGAGGTCGGTGATGAACTCCTTCACCCAAATTGCTTCATGTGCTGCCTCCGAGGCTGCCATGTACTCCGCTTCACATGTAGATCCCGCCACGACGCTTTGCTTGCAACTTCACCAGCTTACTGCCCCACCATTCAAAATATACACGTATCCGGTTTGTGACTTAGAGTCATCCAGATCTGTGTCGAAGCTAGCGTCGACGTAACCTTTTACGACGAGCTCTTCGTCACCTCCATAAACGAGAAACATTTCCTTGGTCCTTTTCAGGTACTTCAGGATATTCTTGACCGCTGTCCAGTGTTCCTTGCCGGGATTACTTTGGTACCTTCCTACCAAACTTACGGCAAGGTTTACATCAGGTCTGGTACACAGCATGGCATACATAATAGAACCTATGGCTGAGGCATAGGGGATGACGCTCATCTCTTCTATATCTTCTGCCGTGGTCGGACATTGAGCTGAGCTCAATTTCACACCTTGTAACACAGGTAAGAACCCTTTCTTAGATTGATCCATATTGAATTTCTTCAATATCTTATCAAGGTATGTGCTTTGCGAAAGACCTATGAGGCGTCTCGATCTATCTCTATAGATCTTGATGCCTAATATATAAGTAGCTTCTCCAAGGTCCTCCATTGAAAAACTTTTATTCAAGTAGGCCTTAATGCTGTCCAAGAGTTCTATATCATTTCCCATCAAAAGTATGTCGTCTACATATAATATGAGAAATGCTACAGAGCTCCCACTCACTTTCTTGGAAACACAGGCTTCTCCATAAGTCTGTGTAAACCCAAACACTTTGATCATCTCATCAAAGCGAATGTTCCAACTCCGAGATGCTTGCACCAGCCCATAAATCGAGCGTTGGAGCTTGCACACCTTGTCAGCATTCTTAGGATCGACAAAACCTTCCGGCTGCATCATATACAATTCTTCCTTAAGGAAACCATTAAGGAATGCCGTTTTGACGTCCATTTGCCATATCTCATAATCATAGTATGCGGCAATTGCTAACATGATTCGGACGGACTTCAGCTTCGCTACCGGTGAGAAAGTCTCATCGTAGTCAACCCCTTGAACTTGTCGATAACCCTTAGCAACAAGCCGAGCTTTATAGATGGTCACATTACCATCCGCGTCTGTCTTCTTCTTAAAGATCCATTTATTTTCTATGGCTCGCCGTTCAACGGGCAAGTCAGTCAAAGTCCATACTTCGTTTTCATACATGGATCCTATCTCGGATTTCATGGCTTCCAGCCATTTGTCGAAATCCGGGCCCGCCATTGCTTCCTCATAGTTCGAAGGTTCACCGTTGTCTAACAACATGATTTCCAAGACAGGGTTGCCGTACCACTCTGGTGCGGAACGTGTCCTTGTGGACCTTCGAGTTTCAGTAGGAGCTTGATCAGAAGCATCTTGATCATCATCATTAATTTCCTCTCTAGTCGGTGCAGGCACCTCAGGAACGATTTCTTGAGTTTCGCCATTTTCCGGTTCAAGAGGCAACACTTCATCAAGTTCTACTTTCCTCCCACTTACTTCTTTCGAGAGAAACTCTTTCTCCAGAAAGGATCCATTCTTGGCAACAAAGATCTTGCCTTCGGATCTGTGGTAGAAGGTATACCCAACAATTTCTTTAGGGTATCCTATGAAGACGCATTTTTCCGATTTGGGTTCGAGCTTTTCAGGTTGAAGTTTCTTCACATAAGCATCGCATCCCCAAACTTTTAGAAACGACAGCTTAGGTTTCTTCCCAAACCATAATTCATACGGTGTCGTCTCAACGGATTTCGACGGAGCCCTATTTAAAGTGAATGCGGCAGTCTCTAAAGCATAGCCCCAAAAAGATAGCGGTAAGTCGGTAAGAGACATCATAGATCGCACCATATCTAATAGAGTGCGATTACGACGTTCGGACACACCATTACGCTGAGGTGTTCCAGGCGGCGTGAGTTGTGAAACTATTCCACATTTTCTTAAGTGTGTGCCAAATTCATGACTCAAGTATTCTCCTCCACGATCTGATCGTAGAAACTTGATCTTTCTATCATGTTGATTTTCAACCTCACTCTGAAATTCCTTGAACTTTTCAAAGGTCTCAGACTTGTGTTTCATTAAGTAGATATACCCATATCTACTCAAGTCATCAGTGAGGGTGAGAACATAACGATAGCCACCGCGAGCCTCAACACTCATTGGACCGCACACATCGGTATGTATGATTTCCAATAAGTTGGTTGCTCGCTCCATTGTTCCTGAGAATGGAGTCTTGGTCATTTTACCCATGAGGCATGGTTCGCACGTGTCAAATGATTCATAATCAAGAGACTCTAAAAGTCCATCTGCATGGAGCTTCTTCATGCGTTTGACACCTATGTGACCAAGGCGGCAGTGCCACAAATATGTGGGACTATTGTTATCAACTTTAACTCTTTTGGTACTCACACTATGAATATTTGTATCATCACGTACGAGATTCATCAAGAATAAACCATTAACCATCGGAGCATGACCATAAAACATATCTCTCATATAAATAGAACAACCATTATTCTCGGATTTAAATGAGTAGCCATCTCGAATTAAGCGAGATCCAGATACAATGTTCATGCTCAAACTTGGCACTAAATAACAATTATTGAGGTTTAAAACTAATCCCGTAGGTAAATGTAGAGGTAGCGTGCCGACGGCGATCACATCGACCTTGGAACCATTCCCGACGCGCATCGTCACCTCGTCCTTCGCCAGTCTCCGTTTATTCCGTAGCTCCTGCTTTGAGTTACAAATATGAGCAACTGCACCGGTATCAAATACCCAAGAGCTACTACGAGTACTGGTAAGGTACACATCAATTACATGTATATCACATATACCTTTGGTTTTGCCGGCCTTCTTGTCCGCTAAGTATTTGGGGCAGTTCCGCTTCCAGTGACCACTTCCCTTGCAATAAAAACACTCAGTCTCGGGCTTGGGTCCATTCTTTGGCTTCTTCCCAGCAACTTGCTTACCGGGCGCGGCAACTTCCTTGCCGTCCTTCTTGAAGTTCTTTTTACCCTTGCCCTTCTTGAACTTAGTGGTTTTATTCACCATCAACACTTGATGCTCCTTCTTGATTTCTACCTCTGCTGATTTCAGCATAGCATATACCTCAGGAATGGTCTTTACCATCCCCTGCATATTTTAGTTCATCACAAAGCTCTTGTAGCTAGGTGGAAGCGACTGGAGGATTCTGTCAATGACCGCTTCATCCGGGAGATTAACTTCCAGTTGAGTCAAGCGGTTGTGCAACCCAGACATTTTGAGTATGTGCTCACTGACAGAGCCATTTTCCTCCATCTTACAGCTAAAGAATTTGTCGGAGACTTCATATCTCTCGACCCGGGCATGAGCTTGGAAAACCATTTTCAGCTCTTCGAACATCTCATATGCTCCATGTCTCTCAAAACGCTTTTGGAGTCCCGGCTCTAGGCTGTAAAGCATGCCGCACTGAACGAGGGAGTAATCATCGCAGCGTGACTGCCAAGCGTTCATAACGTCTTGTTCTGCAGGGAGAATAGGTGCGTCACCCAGCGGTGCTCTTAGGACATAATCTTTCTTGGCAGCTATGAGGATAATCCTCAGGTTCCGGACCCAGTCCGTATAGTTGCTACCATCGTCTTTCAGCTTGGTTTTCTCTAGGAACGCGTTGAAATTGAGGACTACGTTGGCCATTTGATCTACAAGACATATTGTAAATATTTAGACTAAGTTCATGATAATAAAGTTCATTTAATCAAATTATTTAATGAACTCCCACTTAGATAGACATCCCTCTACTAGTCATCTAAGTATTACATGATCCGAGTCAACTAGGCCGTGTCCGATCATCACGTGAGACGGACTAGTCAACATCGGTGAACATCTTCATGTTGATCGTATCTTCTATACGACTCATGCTCGACCTTTCGGTCTTCTGTGTTCCGAGGCCATGTCTGTACATGCTAGGCTCGTCAAGTCAACCTAAGTGTTTTGCGTGTGTAAATCTGTCTTACACCCGTTGTATGCGAACGTAAGGACCTATCACACCCGATCATCACGTGGTGCTTCGGAACGACGAACCTTAGCAACGGTGCACAGTTAGGGTGAACACTTTCTTGAAATTATTATGAGGGATCATCTTATTTACTACCGTCGTTCTAAGTAAACAAGATGCAAAACATGATAAACATCACATGCAATCAAATAATAAACGTGACATGATATGGCCAATATCACATAGCTCCTTCGATCTTCATCTTGGGGCTCCATGATCATCTTGTCACCGGCTTGACACCATGATCTTCATCATCGTGTCTCCATGAAGTTGCTCGCCAACTATTACTTCTACTACTATGGCTAACGCGTTTAGCAATAAAGTAAAGTAATTTACATGGCGATTCTCAATGACATGCAGGTCATACAAAAAATAAAGACAACTCCTATGGCTCCTGCCGGTTGTCATACTCATCGACATGCAAGTCGTGATTCCTATTACAATAGCATGAACATCTCATACATCACATATAGATCATTCATCATACATCACAACTTTGGCCATATCATATCACAAAGCACTTGCTGCAAAAACAAGTTAGACGTCCTCTAATTGTTGTTGCAAGTTTTACGTGGCTGAATTAGGGTTCTAGCAAGAACGTTTTCTTACCTACGTTCAAACCACAACGTGATTTGTCAATCTCTATTTACCCTTCATAAGGACCCTGTTCATCGAATCCGATTCAACTAAAGTAGGAGAGACAGACACCCGCCAGCCACCTTATGCAACTAGTGCATGTTAGTCGGTGGAACCGGTCTCACGTAAGCGTACGTGTAAGGTTGGTCCAGGCCGCTTCATCCCACAATACCGCTGAATCAAGATTGACTAGTAACGGCAAGAAGAATTGACAACATCTACGCCCACAACAAATTGTGTTCTACTCGCGCAAGAAGAACTACGCATAGACCTAGCTCATGATGCCACTGTTGGGGAACGTTGCAGAAAATTAAAATTTTTCCTACGGTTTCACCAAGATCCATCTATGAGTTCATCTAGCAACGAGTATTCAGATTGGATAGCATCTACATACCACTTTGTAGATCACAACGGAAGCGTTCGAGTGAACGTGGATGAGGTAGTCGTACTTGCCGTGATCCAATTCACCGATGATCTAGTACCGAACGGACGGCACCTCCGCGTTCAACACACGTACGGGACGGGAGACGTCTCCTCCTTCTTGATCCAGCAAGGGGGAAGGAGAGGTTGAGGAAGATCCAGCACGACGGTGTGGTGGTGGATGCAGCAGAACTCCGGCAGGGCTTCGCTAAGCAACTACGGGAGGAGGAGGAGGTGTTGCAGGGAGGAGGGAGGAGCCAGGGCATTAGGGTTGGTTTGCTCCTCCTTATCCCCACTATATATAGGGCCAAGGGAGAGGGGGAGGCGCAGCCCTTGCCCCTTCCTCCAAGGAAGGGTGCGGCCAAGGGTGCGGAGGAGTCCATCCTCCCCAAGGCACCTCGGAGGTGCCTTCCCCTTGTAGGACTCTCCCCTTTTTTTCTCTCTTGGCGCATGGGCCTCTTGGGGATGGTTCCCCTTGGCCCAAGAAGGACAAGGCGCACCCCCTAAGGCCCATGTGGCCCACCAAGGCAGGTGGCCCCACCTGGTGGACCCCGGGACCCCTCCGGTGGTCCCGGTACAATACCGATAACACCGAAACTTGTCCCGATGGCCAAAATAGCACTTCCTATATATAATTCTTTACCTCCGGACCATTCCGGAACTCCTCGTGATGTCCGGGATCTCATCCGAGACTCCGAACAACATTCGGGTTACTGCACCTACATATCTTCACAACCCTAGCGTCACCGAACCTTAAGTGTGTAGACCCTACGGGTTCGGGAGACATGCAGTCATGACCGAGACGGCTCTCGGGCAATAACCAACAGCGGGATCTGGATACCCATGTTGGCTCCCACATGCTCCACGATGATCTCATCGGATGAACCACGATGTCGAGGATTCAATTAATCCCGTATACGATTCCCTTTGTCAATCGGTATTTTACTTGCCCGAGATTCGATCGTCGGTATCCCAGTACCTCGTTCAATCTCGTTACCGGCAAGTCACTTTTCTCGTACCGTAATGCATGATCCCGTGATCAAATACTTTGATCACCTTGAGCTCATTGTGATGATGCATTACCGAGAGGGCCCGGTGATACCTCTCCGTCAAGCGGAGTGACAAATCCCAGTCTCGATCTATGTCAACCCAACAGACACTTTCAGAGATACCCGTAGCATACCTTTATAGTCACCCAGTTACGTTGTGACGTTTGGCATACCCAAAGCACTCCTGCGGTATCCGGGAGTTACACGATCTCATGGTCTAAGGAAAGGATACTTGACATTGGAAAACTCTAGCAAACGAACTATGCGATCTTATGCTATGTTTAGGATTGGGTCTTGTCCATCACATCATTCTCCTAATGATGTGATCCCGTTATCGATGACATCTAATGTCCATAGTCAGGAAACCATGACTATCTGTCGATCAACGAGCTAGTCAACTAGAGGCTCACTAGGGACATGTTTGTTGTCTGTTATTCACACATGTATTACGATTTCCGGTTAACACAATTATAGCACGAATAAAGACAATTATCATGAATAAGGAAATATAATAATAATGCTTTTATTATTGCCTCTAGGGCATATTTCCAATAGTCTCCCACTTGCACTAGAGTCAATAATCTAGTTACATTGTGATGAATCGAACACCCATAGAGTTCTGGTGCTGATCATGTTTTGCCTTAGGGAGAGGTTTAGTCAACGGATCTGCGACATTCAGATCCGTGTGCACTTTACAAATTTCTATGTCTCCATCTTGAACATTTTCACGAATGGAGTTGAAGCGACGCTTGATGTGCCTAGTCTTCTTGTGAAACCTGGGTTCCTTTGCAAGTGCAATAGCTCCAGTGTTGTCACAGAAGAGCTTGATTGGCCCCGACGCATTGGGTATGACTCCGAGGTCGGTGATGAACTCCTTCACCCAAATTGCTTCATGTGCTGCCTCCGAGGCTGCCATGTACTCCGCTTCACATGTAGATCCCGCCACGACGCTTTGCTTGCAACTTCACCAGCTTACTGCCCCACCATTCAAAATATACACGTATCCGGTTTGTGACTTAGAGTCATCCAGATCTGTGTCGAAGCTAGCGTCGACGTAACCTTTTACGACGAGCTCTTCGTCACCTCCATAAACGAGAAACATTTCCTTGGTCCTTTTCAGGTACTTCAGGATATTCTTGACCGCTGTCCAGTGTTCCTTGCCGGGATTACTTTGGTACCTTCCTACCAAACTTACGGCAAGGTTTACATCAGGTCTGGTACACAGCATGGCATACATAATAGAACCTATGGCTGAGGCATAGGGGATGACGCTCATCTCTTCTATATCTTCTGCCGTGGTCGGACATTGAGCTGAGCTCGATTTCACACCTTGTAACACAGGTAAGAACCCTTTCTTAGATTGATCCATATTGAATTTCTTCAATATCTTATCAAGGTATGTGCTTTGCGAAAGACCTATGAGGCGTCTCGATCTATCTCTATAGATCTTGATGCCTAATATATAAGCAGCTTCTCCAAGGTCCTCCATTGAAAAACTTTTATTCAAGTAGGCCTTAATGCTGTCCAAGAGTTCTATATCATTTCCCATCAAAAGTATGTCGTCTACATATAATATGAGAAATGCTACAGAGCTCCCACTCACTTTCTTGTAAACACAGGCTTCTCCATAAGTCTGTGTAAACCCAAACGCTTTGATCATCTCATCAAAGCGAATGTTCCAACTCCGAGATGCTTGCACCAGCCCATAAATCGAGCGTTGGAGCTTGCACACCTTGTCAGCATTCTTAGGATCGACAAAACCTTCCGGCTGCATCATATACAATTCTTCCTTAAGGAAACCATTAAGGAATGCCGTTTTGACGTCCATTTGCCATATCTCATAATCATAGTATGCGGCAATTGCTAACATGATTCGGACGGACTTCAGCTTCGCTACCGGTGAGAAAGTCTCATCGTAGTCAACCCCTTGAACTTGTCGATAACCCTTAGCAACAAGCCGAGCTTTATAGATGGTCACATTACCATCCGCGTCTGTCTTCTTCTTAAAGATCCATTTATTTTCTATGGCTCGCCGTTCAACGGGCAAGTCAGTCAAAGTCCATACTTCGTTTTCATACATGGATCCTATCTCGGATTTCATGGCTTCCAGCCATTTGTCGGAATCCGGGCCCGCCATTGCTTCCTCATAGTTCGAAGGTTCACCGTTGTCTAACAACATGATTTCCAAGACAGGGTTGCCGTACCACTCTGGTGCGGAACGTGTCCTTGTGGACCTTCGAGTTTCAGTAGGAGCTTGATCAGAAGCATCTTGATCATCATCATTAATTTCCTCTCTAGTCGGTGCAGGCACCTCAGGAACGATTTCTTGAGTTTCGCCATTTTCCGGTTCAAGAGGCAACACTTCATCAAGTTCTACTTTCCTCCCACTTACTTCTTTCGAGAGAAACTCTTTCTCCAGAAAGGATCCATTCTTGGCAACAAAGATCTTGCCTTCGGATCTGTGGTAGAAGGTATACCCAACAGTTTCTTTAGGGTATCCTATGAAGACGCATTTTTCCGATTTGGGTTCGAGCTTTTCAGGTTGAAGTTTCTTCACATAAGCATCGCATCCCCAAACTTTTAGAAACGACAGCTTAGGTTTCTTCCCAAACCATAATTCATACGGTGTCGTCTCAACGGATTTCGACGGAGCCCTATTTAAAGTGAATGCGGCAGTCTCTAAAGCATAGCCCCAAAAAGATAGCGGTAAGTCGGTAAGAGACATCATAGATCGCACCATATCTAATAGAGTGCGATTACGATGTTCGGACACACCATTACGCTGAGGTGTTCCAGGCGGCGTGAGTTGTGAAACTATTCCACATTTTCTTAAGTGTGTGCCAAATTCATGACTCAAGTATTCTCCTCCACGATCTGATCGTAGAAACTTGATCTTTCTATCACGTTGATTTTCAACCTCACTCTGAAATTCCTTGAACTTTTCAAAGGTCTCAGACTTGTGTTTCATTAAGTAGATATACCCATATCTACTCAAGTCATCAGTGAGGGTGAGAACATAACGATAGCCACCGCGAGCCTCAACACTCATTGGACCGCACACATCGGTATGTATGATTTCCAATAAGTTGGTTGCTCGCTCCATTGTTCCTGAGAATGGAGTCTTGGTCATTTTACCCATGAGGCATGGTTCGCACGTGTCAAATGATTCATAATCAAGAGACTCTAAAAGTCCATCTGCATGGAGCTTCTTCATGCGTTTGACACCTATGTGACCAAGGCGGCAGTGCCACAAATATGTGGGACTATTGTTATCAACTTTAACTCTTTTGGTACTCACACTATGAATATGTGTATCATCACGTACGAGATTCATCAAGAATAAACCATTAACCATCGGAGCATGACCATAAAACATATCTCTCATATAAATAGAACAACCATTATTCTCGGATTTAAATGAGTAGCCATCTCGAATTAAGCGAGATCCAGATACAATGTTCATGCTCAAACTTGGCACTAAATAACAATTATTGAGGTTTAAAACTAATCCCGTAGGTAAATGTAGAGGTAGCGTGCCGACGGCGATCACATCGACCTTGGAACCATTCCCGACGCGCATCGTCACCTCGTCCTTCGCCAGTCTCCGTTTATTCCGTAGCTCCTGCTTTGAGTTACAAATATGAGCAACTGCACCGGTATCAAATACCCAAGAGCTACTACGAGTACTGGTAAGGTACACATCAATTACATGTATATCACATATACCTTTGGTTTTGCCGGCCTTCTTGTCCGCTAAGTATTTGGGGCAGTTCCGCTTCCAGTGACCACTTCCCTTGCAATAAAAACACTCAGTCTCGGGCTTGGGTCCATTCTTTGGCTTCTTCCCAGCAACTTGCTTACCGGGCGCGGCAACTTCCTTGCCGTCCTTCTTGAAGTTCTTTTTACCCTTGCCCTTCTTGAACTTAGTGTTTTTATTCACCATCAACACTTGATGCTCCTTCTTGATTTCTACCTCTGCTGATTTCAGCATAGCATATACCTCAGGAATGGTCTTTACCATCCCCTGCATATTGTAGTTCATCACAAAGCTCTTGTAGCTAGGTGGAAGCGACTGGAGGATTCTGTCAATGACCACTTCTTCCGGGAGATTAACTTCCAGTTGAGTCATGCGGTTGTGCAACCCAGACATTTTGAGTATGTGTTTACTGACAGAACTATTTTCCTCCATCTTACAGCTAAAGAATTTATCGGAGACTTCATATCTCTCGACCCGGGCATGAGCTTGGAAAACCATTTTCAGCTCTTCGAACATCTCATATGCTCCATGTCTCTCAAAACGCTTTTGGAGCCCCGGCTCTAAGCTGTAAAGCATGCCGCACTGAACGAGGGAGTAATCATCGCAGCGTGACTGCCAAGCGTTCATAACGTCTTGTTCTGCAGGGAGAATAGGTGCGTCACCCAGCGGTGCTCTTAGGACATAATCTTTCTTGGCAGCTATGAGGATGATCCTCAGGTTCCGGACCCAGTCCGTATAGTTGCTACCATCGTCTTTCAGCTTGGTTTTCTCTAGGAACGCGTTGAAGTTGAGGACTACGTTGGCCATTTGATCTACAAGACATATTGTAAAAAAATTTAGACTAAGTTCATGATAATAAAGTTCATTTAATCAAATTATTTAATGAACTCCCACTTAGATAGACATCCCTCTTCTAGTCATCTAAGTATTACATGATCCGAGTCAACTAGGCCGTGTCCGATCATCACGTGAGACGGACTAGCCAACATCGGTGAACATCTTCATGTTGATCGTATCTTCTATACGACTCATGCTCGACCTTTCGGTCTTCTGTGTTCCGAGGCCATGTCTGTACATGCTAGGCTCGTCAAGTCAACCTAAGTGTTTTGCGTGTGTAAATCTGTCTTACACCCGTTGTATGCGAACGTAAGGACCTATCACACCCGATCATCACGTGGTGCTTCGGAACGACGAACCTTAGCAACGGTGCACAGTTAGGGTGAACACTTTCTTGAAATTATTATGAGGGATCATCTTATTTACTACCGTCGTTCTAAGTAAACAAGATGCAAAACATGATAAACATCACATGCAATCAAATAATAAACGTGACATGATATGGCCAATATCACATAGCTCCTTTGATCTTCATCTTGGGGCTCCATGATCATCTTGTCACCGGCTTGACACCATGATCTTCATCATCATGATCTTCATCATCGTGTCTCCATGAAGTTGCTCGCCAACTATTACTTCTACTACTATGGCTAACGCGTTTAGCAATAAAGTAAAGTAATTTACATGGCAATTCTCAATGACACGCAGGTCATACAAAAATAAAGACAACTCCTATGGCTCCTGCCGGTTGTCATACTCATCGACATGCAAGTCGTGATTCCTATTACAATAGCATGAACATCTCATACATCACATATAGATCATTCATCATACATCACAACTTTGGCCATATCATATCACAAAGCACTTGCTGCAAAAACAAGTTAGACGTCCTCTAATTGTTGTTGCAAGTTTTACGTGGCTGAATTAGGGTTCTAGCAAGAACGTTTTCTTACCTACGTTCAAACCACAACGTGATTTGTCAATCTCTATTTACCCTTCATAAGGACCCTGTTCATCGAATCCGATCCAACTAAAGTAGGAGAGACAGACACCCGCCAGCCACCTTATGCAACTAGTGCATGTTAGTCGGTGGAACCGGTCTCACGTAAGCGTACGTGTAAGGTTGGTCTGGGCCGCTTCATCCCACAATACCGCTGAATCAAGATTGACTAGTAACGGCAAGAAGAATTGACAACATCTACGCCCACAACAAATTGTGTTCTACTCGCACAAGAAGAACTACGCATAGACCTAGCTCATGATGCCACTGTTGGGGAACGTTGCAGAAAATTAAAATTTTTCCTACGGTTTCACCAAGATCCATCTATGAGTTCATCTAGCAACGAGTATTCAGATTGGATAGCATCTACATACCACTTTGTAGATCGCAACGGAAGCGTTCGAGTGAACGTGGATGAGGTAGTCGTACTTGCCGTGATCCAATTCACCGATGATCTAGTACCGAACGGACGGCACCTCCGCGTTCAACACACGTACGGGACGGGAGACGTCTCCTCCTTCTTGATCCAGCAAGGGGGAAGGAGAGGTTGAGGAAGATCCAGCACGACGGTGTGGTGGTGGATGCAGCAGAACTCCGGCAGGGCTTCGCTAAGCAACTACGGGAGGAGGAGGAGGTGTTGCAGGGAGGAGGGGGCGCCAGGGAATATGGTGCGCTGCCCCCCACCCCTGCCCCCCTTTATATAGGTGCAGTAGAGGGGGGGAGGGCGCAGCCTTGCCCCTTCCTCCAAGGAAGGGGTGCGGCCAAGAGGGGGGGAGGAGTCCATCCTCCCCAAGGCACCTCGGAGGTGCCTTCCCCCCTTTGGACTCTCCCTCCTCCAAGTTTCCTTGGCGCATGGGCCCTTGGGGCTGGTTCCCCTTGGCCCAAGTGGGCCAAGGCGCACCCCCTAAGGCCCATGTGGCCCCCCAAGGCAGGTGGCCCCACCTGGTGGACCCCGGGACCCCTCCGGTGGTCCCGGTACAATACCGATAACACCGAAACTTGTCCCGATGGCCAAAATAGCACTTCCTATATATAATTCTTTACCTCCGGACCATTCCGGAACTCCTCGTGACGTCCGGGATCTCATCCGGGACTCCGAACAACATTCGGGTTACTGCACATACATATCTTCACAACCCTAGCGTCACCGAACCTTAAGTGTGTAGACCCTACGGGTTCGGGAGACATGCAGACATGACCGAGACGGCTCTCGGGCAATAACCAACAGCGGGATCTGGATACCCATGTTGGCTCCCACATGCTCCACGATGATCTCATCGGATGAACCACGATGTCAAGGATTCAATTAATCCCGTATACGATTCCCTTTGTCAATCGGTATTTTACTTGCCCGAGATTCGATCGTCGGTATACCAATACCTCGTTCAATCTCGTTACCGGCAAGTCACTTTTCTCGTTACCGTAATGCATGATCCCGTGATCAAACACTTTGATCACATTGAGCTCATTGTGATGATGCATTACCGAGAGGGCCCGGTGATACCTCTCCGTCAAGCGGAGTGACAAATCCCAGTCTCGATCCATGTCAACCCAACAGACACTTTCAGAGATACCCGTAGTGTACCTTTATAGTCACCCAGTTACGTTGTGACGTTTGGCACACCCAAAGCATTCCTACGGTATCCGGGAGTTACACGATCTCATGGTCTAAGGAAATGATACTTGACATTGGATAACTCTAGCAAACGAACTATGCGATCTTATGCTATGTTTAGGATTGGGTCTTGTCCATCACATCATTCTCCTAATGATGTGACCCCGTTATCGATGACATCCAATGTCCATAGTCAGGAAACCATGACTATCTGTCGATCAACGAGCTAGTCAACTAGAGGCTCACCAGGGACATGTTTGTTGTCTGTTATTCACACATGTATTACGATTTCCGGTTAACACAATTATAGCACGAATAAAGACAATTACCATGAATAAGGAAATATAATAATAATGCTTTTATTATTGCCTCTAGGGCATATTTCCAACAGTAGTCATACGTCTTCACGATCCGACCGATCCAAGCACCGTTACTCCGGCACCTCCGAGTTCTTGGCACACGTTCAGCTCGATGACGATCCCCGGGCTCCGATCCAGCAAAGCGTCGGAGAGGAGTTCCGTCAGCACGACGGCGTGGTGACGATCTTGATGTTCTACTGTCGCAGGGCTTCGCCTAAGCACCACTACAATATGACCGAGGTGGAATATGGTGGAGGGGGGCACCGCACACGGCTAAGGAACGATCATGAAGATCAACTTGTGTGTCCATGGGGTGCCCCTTGCCCCCGTATATAAAGGAGCAAGGGAGGAGGGGGCGGCCGGCCTAGAAGGGGCGCGCCAAGGGGAGTCCTACTCCCACCGGGAGTAGGATTCCACCTTTCCTAGTCCAACTAGGAGAAGGGGGGAAAGGAGGGGAGTGGAGAAGGAAGGGAGAGGGGGCCGCGCCCCCAAACCCCTTGTCCAATTCGGACTGGGCTTGGGAGGGGCGCGCGCCACCTCCTGGCTCCTTCCCACTAAGGCCCAATAAGGCCCAATACTCTTCCCCGTATTCCCGTAACTCCCCAGTACCTCCGAAAATACCCGAACCACTCAGAACCTTTCCGATGTCCGAATATAGTCGTCCAATATATCGATCTTTACGTCTCGACCATTTCGAGACTCCTCGTCATGTCCCCGATCTCATCCGGGACTCCGAACTCCTTCGGTACATCAAAACTCATAAAATCATTATATAACTGTCATCGAAACCTTAAGCATGCGGACCCTACGGTTCGAGAACAATGTAGACATGACCGAGACACGTCTCCGATCAATAACCAATAGCGGGACCTGGATGCCCATATTGGCTCCTACATATTCTACGAAGATCTTTATCGGTCAGACCGCATAACAACATACGTTGTTCCCTTTGTCATCGGTATGTTACTTGCCCGAGATTCGATCGTCGGTATCTTAATACCTAGTTCAACCTCGTTACTGGCAAGTCTCTTTACTCGTTCTGTAATACATCATCTCGCAACTAACTCATTAGTTGCAATGCTTGCAAGGCTTATGTGATGTGCATTACCGAGAGGGCCCAGAGATACCTCTCCGACAGTCGGAGTGACAAATCCTAATCTCGAAATACGCCAACCCAACATGTACCTTTGGAGACACCTGTAGAGCACCTTTATAATCACCCAGTTACGTTGTGACGTTTGGTAGCACACAAAGTGTTCCTCCGGCAAACGGGAGTTGCATAATCTCATAGTCATAGGAACATGTATAAGTCATGAAGAAAACAATAGCAACATACTAAACGATCGGGTGCTAAGCTAACGGAATGGGTCATGTCAATCACATCATTCTCCTAATGATGTGATCCCGTTTATCAAATGACAACTCATGTCTATGGCTAGGAAACATAATCATTTTTGATCAACGAGCTAGTCAAGTAGAGGCATACTAGTGACACTCTGTTTGTCTATGTATTCACACATGTATCATGTTTCCGGTTGATACAATTCTAGTATGAATAATAAACATTTATCATGAAATAAGGAAATAAATAATTAATAACTTTATTATTGCCTCTAGGGCATATTTCCTTCACCAGCGACGGCTGAGACAAACTTAAGGGCCGGGACTAGTGGCTCGTCTGTGTGCGTGTGCAATTTTTTTGGCAGAAACAGATTGGGACGAACGAAAAACGACTGGTTGAACGTACAAAAACGAATCTCGGTCCCACCAAGAACAAAAAAAGTGGAGAAACAATCCTCCCTTTAATATTAGGGAGAGATCTAGGTAGGTAATAAAGATAACATCGAGTGGAATTCTTTTCCCTATTGCAATACGTGTAGATCGGTTCAGCCTAGAACTAGCGTACGACATATCGAAGCCTGAAAAAACAAGAAACTCATGACAGCGTGGGAACAAAAAGGCGTTCATGCCACATCGATGGTGTCAGTTAAGTGTCATTCCGCCCTAGTCGACCAGGCCTAGTGGCAGACATGCAGACTAAGGGTAATTATTTAACTTACCATGAGGTATTACGTGTACTACTATACAACATTAACGAGTATGATTCCGACCAGTTGAGATCGATTAGACATGGCTCAGAGGAGTAGCACATATGAAAAGCATGGTCAAACCTATCCAGTTGTTTGTGATCATGCCAAGGTCAGGCATAGGCCACCCTGCCGCGGCCGCCGAGTGTCGGGGGCGACCGGTCCCCGCTGCAGCTCGACTCCGGGCTGTACAGTTCCCTCTGCTGCGCCGCACGATCACCGTTGTTACTCGTGCTCCAGCCGGAGCTGGCCGTCGAGCCCCCGCCGAGCGCCACCGACCCGGACCGGCTCCGGGCGTGAGCCCTCGGGGCGGCCGGCGGCGCCATGCGGGCCTTGGCACGCGCCGACTGCGTCGCCGCCATGTACCCGGGAATCACCCCGGCGCGCACCGGGTACAGGTCCGTCGGAGGGCTCTTCCTGCTCGGCTCCATCTCCACGGTCCTCTCCGAAACGCCTTCGGTGGCCGTGGCCGTTGCCGCCGTCACGTACGACGTCTCCGCCGCCGCTAAGTGCTGGTTGGCCTGCTCCGGCGGCGCACTGTTGGGCGCCATGCAGCGCTCCAGCCAGTGCCAGCCGGCCTTGCGCTTGTCCAGCTCGTCGCGCTCAAGCCGCATTTCTTCGTGATGGAATTTCATCTGTAAACTAGCAGTATTACAATTTGTTTAGCTGAAACATGTACAGAGAGAATGGCAGGGAAGACGCACCTTGTGCTGCTGGAAGTCATGCGCATAAGCAGGTGGCCACGCCGCGGCGTCGTCATGTCGGTGCATGGCCCCGGCCCGGGCGACGGCGTCCCACCCTTCCTGGAACGGGCTCAAGTTGCCGATGCTGCCGTGCCTGTTTCTTGGTCGCCGTACCTGCGCCGCCGTCTCCGCGTCCTCCTCGTCCTGGTGGTCATCGAAAAAAAGGCGGTCATGCCCGTACGACTGCCGACGGACACCGTGCGCGGGGACGACGGGGGCGGGGCGGCCACGCGTGGCGACGTGGGAGGTGAGGCGGCGGGCGCGAACGCGGTCCTGCGCGCGGACGAGCGCCTGCATGCAGCGCATGGTGTGATGGACCTGGCGACGCACCTGGTGGCCGCGCACCAGCGCCTGCAGCCGCACCAGCCCGCGTAGAGCGCGCAGGGCTCTTCTCGCCTGAACACAAGTACGATGTTACACTCTGCATTTTTTTTCTTTTAAGCTACGTAAAACATTCTGGGTAATTTTCTGTTTGAACTTTCAATAGCATTCAACTACTACTGTATCAATAAACTGACCAAGACAGTACTTTCTACGGCCAGATCACAGCATCTAGCCACTGCATGCAACAAGTAAATTCCAAGAAATTCACTCCTAAAATACAGAAATCAGGTCTTCCTGTTTATTCATTACAAATGAAGTACTCCCTCTGTCCCATAATGTAAGATGTTTTTTGACACTACACTAGAGACAAAAAACGTCTTAAATTATGGAATGAAGGGAGTACTATTTATTAAGTTTACAAGAGAAAATAAGTAAAAAAAAGAATTTAACGAAAAATGACCAGTACGGGTTGCAGACACACAAAGCATCAGCATGTGGAGCATAAATGGCACCGCATGGATGAGGTGAGTCGGTGAGACTCTGTACGTGACGCCAACTATTTGACGGTGATCTAATCATAGTTTCTCACACAAAGCCCACTTTCTAATGCCCTTAATCGCAAGCAATGCAGATACCTGCATGCTTTTTAGCTTAGGGAGTCAACTGCCCTTAACAGGAGCAAAGCTTCGTTTTTACCAAAAAAAACAAAAACTGCACTACGAATCTGATGTTAGATTTTTTACCATGGCAAATTATGTTCTTCGAGGATAGCAAATTTAATTGGCGTGCATAGCAAATCTCCCTCAGTTCATTATTTGTTAGAAAAGTTATTGTGCTTGCTAACTAAAATTATCATTATCACACTAATAGGAAATTCATGAAAAATGTCAGATTTGTCGTGCCTAAAAATTCATTTAGTACTACTGGTCAGTCGTTATCGAGCCAGGCACCGTTAAGGTCCAGCTACCGCGTACTCCTAGATGAACTCGTTTAAAAAAAATACCAACCCAACATCGCCCTACATTTTTCTTTGTTTAACCAAATGCACATTTGGAAGAACTTGGCGAGAGAGACGCTGCGTACCAAGTAGCCCCGGTAGAATGCCTGGATGCGCACGGCGGCGCGGTCCTCCCTGCCGGCGGCCCTCTCGCGCAGCGCCGCTAGCCTCGCCATCCTCGACGCCATTGCGCGGCGCGCCCTCCTAGCCTCCGCCTCCACCCCGCCGCCCTCCCGCGCCCACCCGGCGACGGAGTCGACGCTGCCCTCATTGGTCAACTCAGGCGACGTGTCGGTGGCCGGGAAGTGCTCGACGGACAGTATCTCCGCTGCCTCCTGCTCCTCGCCTCCCAGCCCCTGCCGATCCAACGACCAACCAACAGCGTCAGTGACCGACTGATAAGGACTAACAGTGTACGAGGAGCAAGATCACACGGACCTTGTTGGCGTGGCGCGAGTCCTTGGCCGGGGAGGAGGAGGGGCTGGTCTTGAAGACCTTCCTGACGGTGGCCAGCCAGCCGGCGCCGCCGGGCTTCTTGCCCATGTAGTACGCGGCAATGCGTTGTGGGGGCGCTTTAAGTTGATCTGGCGTAGCTCGACCGATGGACGATCGATCGCGCGGTCAAGGGAGATGATGCATGGATTTGCCGTACGAGGCGGTGATGCGGGTGGCGAAGGGACAATAAGTGCAGGCGCGCGAGAGTGCCGTGACCGTGAGGGCGGGCGCCGGTGGGGGTGGTCGGTACAGGAGCGGCTTTATCGCGCGCAGCGTCACGGGGCCCGCGCTGTACTTACGTACCCTACGTGCATGCAGCAGCGGCGCCGCGGTTTGTAATTGGACGGGAAGAGGCGGGGACTCCATGGTGCTCGATCACCAGGTGAGTTCAACACTGTCATCTTTGCTATGGAACCGCAGAGGCATTCGTCATCACTTGTCATTGGGGAATTTTACAAAAGCAGGCTTCTAGGTCGTGCATAATCTGTTTTACCTCTCCAAAATTTATTATAGGATGTGGCTAGGTCTCAGTCGACTGAGATTTAGCCAAGTCTCAGTCAAGTGACATAATATGCAAAAGAGAACAGAAAAAACTGAATTTTTTTTGCACGGATCTTAATGTAAGATCTCATTGATATAGCATCGACTGAGACTTCGTTAAGTCTCAGTCGACCGAGACTTACCAAGACTGTTTGTTATAACCGAGCTTAGATCCGCAAATTGGCACATATTTTTAATATTGTTATATGGTGAATGTCAGCTGGGAAGCGGGTGTCAAATGAATTTGTATGGCAAATTTATATGATGGGAGTTGGCAAATCCTTCTTTTTTTGCAGGAATCTTTTTTCCTTTTTCTTTTAGAAGTTGTCATGTGTTTCTGCAGAAATCGTCACCCTCCCACGACGTAAATTGCTAGCCAAAACGCTTGTAATTTCCACACCATCCCAACTGACGGCAGATAAGAAGGTCCAAGATTTTTGCAATGCCGATGAGCTACGACCTAAACAGCTGGTGTACATTTTAATAGTTGGAATAACCAATGGTGCATACCATCGCCGCCTCCCCTACTACAATGTAGGGTTTTCGGGTTGCCGACCCTCCTCCATTAGTAGATCGCCATCCTCCTCCTCCGTCGGCTCTTCGGGCGAGTGAGTGCGGGATGCCCAATCAACATGTGGGAGTTGTAGTTATTCCTTGTCTTGGGGTTTTAGGTAGCTAGGTCTTCATTATCCGTTTGACGAGGGTATGACACTTGTATAAGTTAACATGGTCCAGCCCCTAGCCCTTGGTTACCGTATGGCTTCGGTCCAACTGCTCGGGCTCAGAACACAGCTCGGGTGGTTGTGGTCTGGAAGACTCGGAAGGAGACCACCAAGCCGTGACATGGTCCAGCAAGACCAGAAGGCATGGGCCCACCAACAAACTGACACGAGCTCTATAACCCTAGCTAGACCAGGTGTATGGCGTGAGCTAGGGCCCCTCTGGGGGAAGGGGGTCCAAGACATTCTGGATAATCATGGAGTTGAATTCTCACCTACCACCATCTTATTTCTCTCTGTCATTGGACCAAGAGCTCGTAACCCAAGAAGAAGATCTATCTGGCGATCCACATGATTATGGGCGAGCAGTCGAGCAATACAATCACCAAATGCGGGAGTAGGGTCTTACCTCCTCTGGAGGGTCCAAATCTGCGTAAAATCCATGTATCATGCCTTACCATCTCGATCTGCCACTTGCAGGCCCCTCCGAACATATACATCATCACTGGATGACACTTCTAGTAGTGAAACCCTGACAGCTAGTATGCCAGGTAGGGTTTGTGCGAGCGGATTCGGATGATCGAAAGGGGAGGCTTCCTTGCCTTTCAAGGTCGACGCCTTCACGCTTAGGAAGGGTCTATCCTTTGTCTCTGTGTTTTGTCCCCGACACGAAAAGGCAAGCTAGCTACACAAGGTACGCAACACCAACAAGCTAACTAGCAAGCACAATCTCAACATAAAAGGTTGGGGAATGAAATAACCACAAGTTAGAGACAAGGATCCATCTCACAGTTCACACTCTTGAGGGAGTACTAATCTCTGTTGGAGAGCTGTTGGCGCCAAAGCAACTCAAAGGCCTCTGAGTCTCACATTGTTCCCCTTGAGCCTCCCACCAATGGAAGGACCTCAATCCACTAGTGTATGGTCTTGCCACCCAAAGTTCACAAACTTTACTGGAGCACAACACAACTTGGAAGCTTTTGGGTGGACTCCAACCATAGGATTCCCCGCAACTCAAAGAGTAACAAATAAACAATGAACACAAAGAGAAATTTAATTTCCTCAATGGAAATATGGGTTGGGCGCTTCTCTAACGTTTCATTCGAAGGCATAGATCGCTATTGAGCGGGGATGAGGAGAAAATGGAGATTTTGAAAGTTGTAGAAATGGAGTAGGAGAGAGAAACAAGCTCAATTCAAGTCGGGAAGAAGATACCCCTTGGCTAAGAAAGGGTGTTCCTTATATATATATATATATATTAGGACAAATGTTTCCTACAAGCAGTGGTAGTTACCACCACTTGCGTTTTGTATGTTGTATGTAATATCTGTCGAAACCAAGAGTATATATGTGTAGTATGTAGTATATATCAATGATTAGATAGTATATATACTAATTTTTTGGTAGTATGTATTATGTTTTGAGTATGTTCTTTTTTATGTACAAATATGTACGTATTTCACAAATATAACAAAAACTATGGAATCATATGCAATTTTTTCATGTAACTTGCTTTGAAATATCTTAGATATAGTATATGAACATATTTAAAATAATAAAATAGTATAATATATATATATATATATATGTATATATATATATATATATAGTACCACATGGTAGTATATGAGATATGTGAGGTAACTACTACCGGGTGGTAGGATGGATTTTCCCTATATGTGTGTGTGTGTGTGTGTGTGTGTGTGTGTGTGTGTGTGTGTGTGTGTGTCCCACTCTAAATCTGCACCCTGGGATATTTTTCAACAACACGGAGGTTCATCCAGGAATATTCGGCTACAACTTTTGGGAACAAGATCTTTGGGCTAGCCCGTGGGTGGGCGTTCAACTGAGACTGAAGCTACTCATCTCAACCGGAAGTTACTCCAAAGTGTGGGACGGATTCCAAGCGCCTATGAGGTTAGACTCTAGGCAACCTAGATTCGAAGTGTGTGACTTTGGGCAAGCATCCGACCAGAGTTACTGATCTCAACCAAAGGCACCTCTGGAGGGATGGCCAAATTTCATGTGGATAATTTATCTGAAGGAGCTTTCTCTTGGAGTTTTGGTGGCACTTTTGGAGGGAACTTAGGAGGTGCTTTAAGGCATGTCAAGAGAATAGGGATGAACTCTGAGATCATCATTTGCCCCCTCTTTGTAATACAACTTTCTTAGGACTCAATCAAAGGGAAAACATGCATAATTTAAATGTGTCGTTTTTCTTATCTCTTTTAGAATAGGAGGAGGTCACCATCCACCTTTACTTTCAACCTTTCAGACTAACACCTGTCCATGTACTATGTAATCATGGTTAGTCCTCTAACCATGTGTCATTTACACTAAAACCAACATAGGGAATTAGATATTCTTTCATATGCACTATGGTACAAGCTTTTCAGAAAACCCAAAAAGGCCTTGGATTTCTAGGCACCTTAACCTTGCAAATGGATACTTCCAAGCATGGTGCCACTAAACCACCCAATTACCGACACACATGCAATAAGAAACCAAGAACTCATAGGATATCAAAGGTATTGCTAGCCGAGGAGCCATCAAGTGGAGAGATGGATCTAGACTCAGACGTATAGAGGTTCACCATATGATGAAGAATTCCTTGAATGTTTGCTTTAGACCATTACGTGAAAAGGGATATGCTATTTTGATTAACTATTAGGTAATTGTTTTTCACCGGGCTTCATGTCCATCCTCTGAGGCCTATATGGCCCGCCCATTCCTCTAACTAATCCACATCTTATACACCATACTTACATAGAAAATCGCCTTGATCTATAATACATCTAGCATATTTATTGATACATTGATTTTGGATAACATGTTAATATTAATATTATTTGGAATCTAAATACTTAGCACTAGGTATTATTCAGTTGTTGAATTATTAGATCAGGATCAAGCTTTATCAGTCCTCCTACCTCTTGTATTGCACGTGTTCATCCCAAACATCAAACAAAATTACAACATAACAAATATGTTGATGATATTTTTTATCTGACCATGCACACTTGACTTCAATGCATTTTCTCCACTATATGTATTCGAATATATTTTTGTCGTTTAGTGCATTGGGTATATTTGTCCTACTAAAACAAACAATCACTAAAATAATCCGGCCGTGTCATGTCAAAACAATGACAATACGATACTAGTATGTGACCGTCCGATACATATTATTGCAATAAAAGATATGCATGGTAATATCGAAGGATAAAGCATGTTACATAGTTTTTAGTATGAACCATATATCAAGACTAGAAGTGTTTTTCAAAGAGCAAAACTGGAAGTGCTAAATATTAAGGTATGTTCCAAAGACGATTAAAAGAAGCATTCAACCTTGGTGCTCTTGGCTAGAGGGCAGCAAGTGGGATGGTGAATTGCATTGGAGTGGCAAGTGTTGGTCACTTGAAGGGTCATTAGGTTGTAATAGAGTTGGATCGTATGATGAAGAAACTCCTTTCGATTCCAGTTTCAGCAAAGTTTTGTCATAAGGTAGTGAAGACCACCATTGAGTACCAAATCAGGGTCGGGAGTAATGAATAGTTGTGTCATACATTGACGAACACATAGTATACCTGTTACTTCGGTGGAAAATTAGTTGGTGTCAGAGAATACTCCGTAATGTTTGAAGGATGCTGAGTTCAGTTGTACATCAATGACTTCTCTAGATTCGGTGGCGGCGGTATTCTTGGTGGGTATGCCGGTGATGTTGGTATTTCTGGAAAGTACGCCCATGATGTTGGCGAATATGTCTCTTGAGGTGAAGGTGGCTCTGATAACTCACAAGTATAGGGGATCTATCTTAGTCCTTTTGATAAGTAAGAGTGACGAACCCAACGAGGAGCAGAACAAAATGACAAGCGGTTTTCAGCAAGGTATTCTCTACAAGCACTGAAATTATCGGTAACAAGTAGTTGTGTGATAAGATAATTCGTAACGGGTATCTAGTAACAAAAGTAAACAAGGTGCAGCAAGGTGGCCCAATCCTTTTTGTAGCAAACGACAAGTCTAGACGAACTCTTATCTAAAGCAAAACGCTCCTGAGGACACATGATAATTGTTGCCAAATTAGTTTTCATCATGCTCATATGATTCGCGTTCGTTACTTTGATAATTTGATATGTGGATGGACCGGTGCTTGGGTGCTGCCCTTCCTTGGACAAGCCTCCCACTTATGATTAACCCCTCTCTCAAGAATGTGCAACTACAAAAGAAGAATTAAGGTAAACCTAACCATATCATGAAACATATGGATCCAAATCAGCCCCTTACGAAGCAACGCATAAACTAGGGTGTAAACTTCTGTCACTCTAGCAACCCATCATCTACTTATTACTTCTCAATGCCTTACCCTAGGCCCAAATAATGGTGAAGTTTAATGTAGTCTACGTTCACATAACACCACTAAAGGAGAGACAACATACATCTCATCAAAATATCGAACGAATACCAAATTCACATGATTACTTATGACAAGACTTCTCCCATGTCCTCAGGAACAAACATAACTCCTCAGAAAGCATATTCATATTCATAATCAGAGGAGTATTAATTATCATTAAGGATCTGAACATATGATCTTCCACCGAATAAACCAACTAGCATCAACTACAAGGAGTAATCAACACTACTAGCAACCCACAGGTACCAATATGAGGTTTGGAGACAAAGATCGGATACAAGAGATGAACTAGGGTTTGAGAGGAGATGGTGCTGGTGAAGATGTTGATGGAGATTAACCCCCTCTCGATGAGAGGATCGTTGGTGATGACGATGGCTTTGATTTCCCCCTCCGGGACGGAAGTTTCCCCGGCAAAACAGCTCCGCCGGAGCCCTAGATTGGTTCTGCCTAGGTTTCGCCTTGAGATGGCGACGCTTCTCCCGAAAGCTTCCTTCTGATTTTTTCCAGGTCAAAACACACCATACAGCAGAAGATGGGAGTCAGAGGCCTGCCAGGGGCCCACAAGGACGGGGGCGCGCCCAGGGGGTAGGGCGCGCCCTCCACCCTTGTGGCTGGCTGGTGGCCCCTCTAGTGCTTTCTTCGCCCAATAATTTTTATATATTTCAAAAATATTCTCCATGAAGTTTCAGGACTTTTGGAGTTGTGCAGAATAGGTCTCTAATATTTTCTCCTTTTCTAGTCCAGAATTCTAGCTGTCGGCATTCTCCCTCTTCATGTAAACCTTATAAAATAAGAGAGAAAAGGCATAAGTATTGTGATATAATGTGTAATGACAGCCCATAATGCAATAAATATCAATATAAAAGCATGATGCAAAATGGACGTATAAACTCCCCCAAGCTTAGACCTCGCTTGTCCTCAAGCGAAAGTCGAAATCGAAAATTATTCCCGCATGTTTAGAGATAGAGGTGTCGATAAAAAGAAAGTACGGACATGAGGGCATCATGATCATCTTTTAGGACAGAAATGTATATTGTCATATAATTTCTTATGTTAAAGTAATAATTCGTTCACAAGACAAAGCATGAACAGCAACTTCATTGAAAACTAACAAACTATGATCTCAGTCATTGAAGCAATTGCAATTTATTATAACATCGGAAAGAGTCAATACAAGAGCTTTTCAGCAAGTCCACATACTCAACTATCATTTAATCTTTCAAAATTGGTAACACTCACACGATACTTATGGGTACAAAGTTTCAATTGTACACAGAAAAAGATAGGGGCTTATAGTTTCGCCTCCCAACCTTTTACCTCAAGGGTAATGTCAACAATAATACCTTATGATAACCTACATCCGAGTGGATATATATATCCGGATCTCTCCAACACATAGTGCTTTCCAAAGTAAAAAGTGTAAAAAGGAAAGGTGAAGATCACCATGACTCTTGTATAAGGGTAGAAGATAAAAGTAAAAGATAGGCCCTTCGCAGAGGGAAGTAGAGGTTGTCATGCGCTTTTATGGTTGGATGCACAAAATCTTAATGCAAAAGAACGTCACTTTATATTGCCGCTTGTGATAAAGACCTTTATTATGCAGTTCGTCGCTTTTATTTCTTCCATATCACAAGTTCGTATAAAGCTTATTTTCTTCATAGTAACAGATCATACATATTTAGAGAGCAATTTTTATTGCTTGCACCGATGACAACTTACTTGAAGGATCTTACTCAATCCATACATAGGTATGGTGGACTCTCATGGCAAAACTGGTTTAAGGGATGTTTGGAAGCACAAGTAGTATCTCTACTTGGTGCAAAGAATTTGGCTAGCATGAGAGGGAAAGGCAAGCTCAACGTGTTGGAGGATCCATGACAATATAATTTTTATTCGGATATAAGAAAAAATAACCCATTATGTTGTCTTCCTTGTCCAACATCAAAATTTTAGCATGTCATATTTTAATGAGTGCTCACAATTACATAAGATGTCCAAGATAGTATATTTATATGTGAAGCCTCTCTTTCTTTATTACTTCCTATTAATTGCAACAATGACCAAAACTATGTTTGTCAACTCTCAATAACTTTTATTCATCATACTCTTTATGTGTAAAGTCATTACTCTCCATAAGATCAGTATATGATCTCTTTATTTATTTTTATTATTTTCTTTATTTATACCCTCAAGATCATAGCAAGAAAGGAAAGCCCTCAACTCAAAACTACTCTTTATTATATAACTCACAGACTCGATTACATAGATAGAGATTGAAACAAAACTCATAGCTAGATCATACTAAAAATTTATTCTACTGGATCAAGATATAACCAAAAGGATCGAACTAAGAAAAACGATAATGATAAAGATGTGATGGTGATACGATACCGGTGCACCTCCCCCAAGCTTGGCAGTTGCCAAGGGGAGTGCCCATACCCATGTATTTATGTCTCTTTCTTCGGAGGTGATGATGTGATATTCTTGGCGATGATGCCCCTCAAGATGTGATTCTCCTCCTCGAGCTTATTATTTTGCTTCTTAAGATCCATTATTTCCTTGCGAATTTTACCCGTGACAGCTAGAGCTCCAATCACCCAAGGATGTTTCATAGCCGCGGGAGAAAAACTAACACTCTTTTTCATATTTTCATAAGAGAGAAATCTAGCATTAGGAGGGATGACCGAGTTTGGTATTGCTGAGCTCTGAAGTTCCTCCAACATTAATCCAGCTTGAAGACGAGAGGTGACTTCCTGATCCTCCTCCATGGCATCCACTCTTTTCAAGTCAGCCTCCATCTCTTCCTCCGTTGCTTGTCCGAAGTGGTTAGCTTCGCTATATGCTCTTTGGCCTGGTGTCGGGTGAGATACACGACTCTCCCCAACCGACTCTTGAGAAGACATCTTGCTTCAAATCTTCTGCAGAAACAACTCAAAACAAAAACATGGGATATTGTCGTGGTACGGTGGTCAAAACCTTCGGTGGATTATATAATGATTTTTACCGACCATAAGAAGTATCGTGCAAGAAAATGGAGTCCGGAGGGCACACAAGGTTGCCACAAGGTCGGGGGCGCGCCATCCACCCTTGTGGTGGCCTTGTGTCTCTTTCGGACTACTTTAATTTTCCTAATTTTTTAATATTCCAAAACAGAGAAAAAATGCTATTGGAAACATTTTGGAGTCGGTTTACTTACAGTACCACATACCTATTTCTTTTCAGAGTCTGAAACGTTCTGGAAAGTGTCCCTTATGTACTCCTCCGGTGTTACGGTATTAATTATATTTGTCTCAACATTTATGGGAGTACCTGAGATATAATGTTTGATTCTTTGACCGTTTACCACCTTCGGATTTGTGCCTTTGGTGTTGTTGATTTTGATGGCACCGGAACGATAGATCTCCTCGATAATGTAAGGGCCTTCCCATTTAGAGAGAAGTTTTTCTGCAAAAAAACTTAAACGAGAGTTGTATAGCAAGACATGATCACCTACGTTAAACTCACGCTTTTGTATCCTTTTGTCAATGCCATGTTTTAACTTTTTCTTTAAATAACTTAGCATTCTCATAGACTTGGGTTCTCCATTCATCGAGTGAGCTAATGTCAAATAACCACTTCTCACTGGCAAGTTTGAAATCATAGTTGAGCTCTTTGATAGCCCAATATGCCTTATGTTCTAGTTCAAGAGGTAAGTGACAAGCCTTTCCATAAACCATTTTATATGGAGACATACCCATAGGGTTTTTATAAGCAGTTCTATAAGCCCATAATGCATCTTCAAGTTTCTTAGACCAATTCTTTCAATATCTATTAACAGTCTTTTGCAAAATCAAATTAATCTCTCTATTGCTCAATTGTACTTGAACACTAGACTAAGGATGATAAAGAGATCCAATTCTATGGTTAACATCATACTTAGCAAGCATTAAAGCACCATGAATAAAATGTGAACAACCATCTATCATTAAATATCTAGGGACTCCAAACTTTGGAAAAATAACCTCTTTAAGCATCTTAATAGAAGTGTTATGATCAGCACTACTAGTTGAAATAGCTTCTACCCACTTAGTAACTAATCAACAACAACTAAAATATGTGTATACCCATTAGAGGAAGGAAAAGGTCCCATATAATCAAAGCCCCAAACATCGAATGGTTCAATAACAAGTGAATACTTCATAGGCATTTCCCGACGTCTACTAATATTACAATTCTTTGGCATTCATCACAAGACAAGACAAACTTACGAGCATCCTTGAAGAGAGTAGGCCAATAAAAACTGGATTGCAATACCTTGTTTGCAGTTTATGTCGAGCATGGTGTCCTCCATAGGCCTCGGAGTGGCACTTGCGTAGGATCTGTTCCTGTTCATGCTCAGGTACACAACGTCTAATAACACCATCTACTCCTTCTTTATAAAGGTGTGGGTCATCCCAAAAGTAATGCCTTAAATCATAGAAAAACTTTTTCTTTTGTTGGTATGTGAAACTAGGTGGTATAAATTTAGCAACAATGTAATTATCATAATCAACATACCATGCAGTATTACGAGAAGCATTTATGACAACTAATTGTTGATCAGGAAAATTATCATCAATAGGTAGTGGGTCATCAAGAACATTCTCTAACTTGTACAAGTTGTCTGCAACGGGGTTCTCAGCTCCCTTTCTATCAATAATATGCAAATCAAATTCTTGTAACAAGAGAACCCATCTAATAAGTCTAGGTTTAGCATCTTTCTTTTCCATAAGATATTTAATAGCAGCATGATCAGTGTGAACAATTACTTTGGAACCAACAATATAAGATCTGAACTTATCACAAGCAAAAACAACTTCTAAAAATTCATTTTCAGTAGTAGCATAATTTCTCTCGGCACTGTCTAGAGTTTTACTAGCATAATGAATAACATTCAATTTCTTGTCAACTCTTTGTCCTAGAATAGCACCAACAACATAATCACTAGCATCACACATAATTTCAAAGGGTAAATTCCAATCAGGTGGCTGAACAATAGGTACAGAAATCAAGGCTTTCATGAGTATTTCAATTGCTTCTACACAATCTGAAGGAAATATGCCCTAGAGGCAATAATAAAGTTATTATTTATTTCCTTATTTCATGATAAATGTTTATTATTCATGCTAGATTGTATTAACCGGAAACATAATACATGTGTGAATACATAGACAAACAGAGTGTCACTAGTATGCCTCTACTTGACTAGCTCGTTGATCAAAGATGGTTATGTTCCCTAACCATAGACATGTGTTGTCATTTGATTAACGGGATCACATCATTAGGAGAATGATGTGATTGACATGACCCATTCCATTAGCTTAGCACCCGATCGTTTAGTATGTTGCTATTTCTTTCTTCATGACTTATACATGTTCCTATGACTATGAGATTATGCAACTCCCGTTTACCGGAGGAACACTTTGGGTGCTACAAAACGTCACAACGTAACTGGGTGATTATAAAGGTGCTCTACAGGTTTCTCCAAAGGTACATGTTGGGTTGGCGTATTTCGAGATTAGGATTTATCACTCCGATTGTCGGAGAGGTATCTCTGGGCCCTCTCGGTAATGCACATCACTTAAGCCTTGCAAGCATTGCAACTAATGAGTTAGTTGCGAGATGATGTATTACAGTACGAGTAAAGAGACTTGCGGGTAACGAGATTGAACTAGGTATTGAGATACCGACGATCGAATCTCGGGCAAGTAACATACCGATGACAAAAGGAACAACGTATGTTGTTATGCGGTCTGACCGATAAAGATCTTCGTAGAATATGTGGGAGCCAATATGAGCATCCAGGTTCCGCTATTGGTTATTGACCAGAGACGTGTCTCGATCATGTCTACATTGTTCTCGAACCCGTAGGGTCCGCACGCTTAGCGTTACGATGACAATTATATTATGAGTTTATGAGTTTTGATGTACCGAAGGAGTTCGGAGTCCCGGATGAGATCGGGGACATGACGAGTCTCAAAATGGTCGAGACGTAAAGATCGATATATTGGACGACTATATTCAGACATCGGAAAGGTTCCGAGTGATTCGGTTATTTTCGGGGTACCGGGGAGTTACGGGATTACGAGGAAGAAGCAATGGGCCTCATGGGCCAAGTGGTGGAAGAGAGGAGGCAGGGCGCGCGGCCCCCTAGCCCAAACCGAATTGGACTAGGGGGCCGGCCCCCCTTTCCTCCTTTTCCTCCCTCTCCTTCCTTCTCCTTCTCCTTCCCTTCCTTACCCTCTCCTACTTGGACTAGGAAAGAGGGGGGAATCCTACTTGGAGTAGGATTGCCCCCCTTGGGCGCGCCTCCTCCCCTTGGCCGCCTCTCCCCCCTTGCTCCTTTATATACGGGGGCAAGGGGGCACCCCATAGACACAACAATTGATCATTGATCTTTTAGCCGTGTGCGGTGCCCCCCTCCACCATAATCCTCGATAATATTGTAGCGGTGCTTAGGCGAAGCCCTGCGACGGTAGAACATCAAGATCGTCATCACGCCGTCGTGCTGACAGAACTCATCCCCGACACTTTGCTGGATTGGAGTCCGGGGATCGTCATCGAGCTGAACGTGTGCTAGAACTCGGAGGTGCCGTAGTTTCGGTGCTTGATCGGTCGGGCTGTGAAGACGTACGACTACATCAAGCATGTTGTTATAACGCTTCCATTTTCGGTCTACGAGGGTACGTGGACAACACTCTCCCCTCTCGTTGCTATGCATCACCATGATCTTGCGTGTGCGTAGAATTTTTTTGAAATTACTGCGTTCCCCAACAGTGGCATCCGAGCCTAGGTTTTATGTGTTGATGTTATATGCACGAGTAGAACATAAGTGAGTTGTGGACGATATAAGTCATACTGCTTACCAGCATGTCATACTTTGGTTCGGCGGTATTGTTGGATGAAGCGGCCCGGACCGACATTACGCGTACACTTACGCGAGACTGGTTCTACCTACGTGCTTTGCACACAGGTGGTTGGCGGGCGTCAGTTTCTCCAACTTTAGTTGAACCGAGTGTGGCTACACCCGGTCCTTGCGAAGGTTAAAACAGCACCAACTTGACAAACTATCGTTGTGGTTTTGATGCGTAGGTAAGACTGGTTCGTGCTTTAGCCCGTAGCAGCCACGTAAAACTTGCAACAAACAAAGTAGAGGACGTCTAACTTGTTTTTGCAGGGCATGTTGTGATGTGATATGGTCAAGGCATGATGCTAAATTTTATTGTATGAGATGATCATGTTTTGTAACCGAGTTATCGGCAACTGGCAGGAGCCATATGGTTGTCGCTTTATTGTATGCAATGCAATCGCCCTGTAATGCTTTACTTTATCACTAAGCGGTAGCGATGGTCGTAGAAGCATAAGATTGTCAAGACGACAACGATGCTACGATGGAGATCAAGGTGTCGCACCGGTGACGATGGTGATCATGACGATGCTTCGGAGATGAAGATCACAAGCACAAGATGATGATGGCCATATCATATCACTTGTATTGATTGCATGTGATGTTTATCTTTTATGCATCTTATCTTGCTTTGATTGACGGTAGCATTATAAGATGATCTCTCACTAAATTTCAAGATAAAAGTGTTCTCCCTGAGTATGCACCGTTGCCATAGTTCGTCGTGCCCAGACACCACGTGATTATCGGGTGTGATAAGCTCTACGTCCATCTACAACGGGTGCAAGCCAGTTTTGCACACGCAGAATACTCAGGTTAAACTTAACGAGCCTAGCATATGCAGATATGGCCTCGGAACACTGAGACCGAAAGGTCGAGCGTGAATCATATAGTAGATATGATCAACATAGTGATGTTCACCATTGAAAACTACTCCATTTCACGTGATGATAGGTTATGGTTTAGTTGATTTGGATCACGTGATCACTTAGATGATTAGAGGGATGTCTATCTAAGTGGGAGTTCTTAAGTAATATGATTAATTGAACTTTAATTTATCATGAACTTAGTCCTGGTAGTACTAGCATATCTATGTTGTAGATCAATAGCTCGCGTTGTTGCTTCCCTATGTTTATTTTGATATGTTCCTAGAGAAAAACTATGTTGAAAGATGTTAGTAGCAATGATGCGGATTGGATCCGTGATCTGAGGATTATCCTCATTGCTGCACAGAAGAATTATGTCCTTGATGCACCGCTAGGTGATAGACCTATTGCAGGAGCAAATGCAGACGTTATGAACGTTTGGCTAAGCTCAATATGATGACTACTTGATAGTTTAGTGCACCACGCTTAACGGCTTAGAATCGGGACTTTAAAGACGTTCTTGAACGTCATGGACCATATGAGATGTTCCAGGAGTTGAAGTTAATATTTCAAGCAAATACCCAAGATGAGAGATATGAAATCTCCAACAAGTTCTATAGCTAAAAGATGGAGGAGAATAGCTCAAGCAGTGAGCATGTGCTCAAATTGTCTGGGTACTACAATCGCTTGAATCAAGTGGGAGTTAATCTTCCAGATAAAATAGTGATTGACAGAATTCTCTAGTCACCATCACCAAGTTAGTAGAACTTCGTGATGAACTATAATATGCAAGGGATGACGAAAGTAATTCCCAAGCTCTTCGTGATGCTGAAATCGACGAAGGTAGAAATCAAGAAAAACATCAAGTGTGGATGGTTAACAAGACCACTAGTTTCAAGAAAAGGGCAAAGGGAAGAAGGGGAACTTCAAGAAGAACGGCAAGCAAGTTGCTTCTCAAGTGAAGAAGCCCAAGTCTGGACCTAAGCCTGAGACTGAGTGCTTCTACTGCAAAGGGACTGGTCACTGGAAGCGGAACTGCCCCAAGTATTTGGCGGATAAGAAGGATGGCAAAGTAAACAAAGGTATATTTGATATACAGATTATTGATGTGTATTTTACTAGTGTTCATAGCAACCCCTCGGTATTTGATACTGGTTCAGTTGCTAAGAGTAGTAACTCGAAACGGGAGTTGCAGAATGAA
The DNA here is from genome assembly GCA_032464435.1 of Aegilops umbellulata. Classification (NCBI taxonomy): domain Eukaryota; kingdom Viridiplantae; phylum Streptophyta; class Magnoliopsida; order Poales; family Poaceae; genus Aegilops; species Aegilops umbellulata. The sequence continues at coordinate 299,248,948 of CP136060.1, forward strand.
AAGAGACTAGTTAAGGGTAAAGTGACGATGTGTGTTGGAAGTGGCTCCAAAATTGATATGATCATCATCGCGCACTCCCTATACTTTCGGGATTAGTGTTGAACCTCAATAAGTGTTATTTGGTGTTTGCGTTGAGCATGAATATGATTTGGTCATGTTTATTGCAATACGATTATTCATTTAAGTAAGAGAATAAATTCTTGTTCTATTTACATGAATAAAACCTTATATGGTTACACACCCAATGAAAATGGTTCACTGGATCTAGATCGTAGTGATACACATATTCATAACATTGAAACCAAAAGATGCAAAGTTAATAATGATAGTGCAACTTATTTGTGGCACTGCCGTTTAGGTCATATTGGTGTAAAGCGCATGAAGAAACTCCATGCTGATGGGCTTTTGGAATCACTTGATTATGAATCACTTGATGCTTGCGAACCATGCCTCATGGGCAAGATGACTAAGACTCCGTTCTCTAGAACAATGTAGCGAGCAATTGACTTATTGGAAATAATACATACTGATGTATGCGATCCGATGAGTGTTAAGGCTCGCGGCGGGTATCGTTATTTTCTGACCTTCACAGATGATTTGAGCAGATATGGGTATATCTACTTGATGAAACATAAGTCTGAAACATTTGAAAAGTTCAAAGAATTTCAGAGTGAAGTGGAAAATCATCGTGACAAGAAAATAAAGTTTCTACAATCTGATCGCGGAGACGAATATTTGAGTTACGAGTTTGGTCTTCAATTAAAACAATGTGGAATAGTTTCACAAACTCATGCCACCTGGAACACCACAACATAATGGTGTGTCCGAACGTCATAACCGTACTTTATTGGATATAGTGCAATCTATGATGTTTATTACCGGTTTACCACTATCGTTTTGGGGTTATGCATTAAAGACAACTGCATTCACGTTAAAAAGGGCACCATCTAAGTCCGTTGAGACGACACAATCTGAACTGTGGTTTGGCAAGAAACCAAAGTTGTCGTTTCTTAAAGTTTGGGGTTGTGATGCTTATATGAAAAAGTTTCATCCTGATAAGCTCAAACCCAAATCGGAGAAATATGTCTTCATAGGATACCCAACGGAGACTGTTGGGTACACCTTCTATCACACATCCTAAGGCAAGACATTCGTTGCTTATAATGGATCCTTTCTAGAGAAGGAGTTTCTCTCGAAAGAAGTGAGTGGGAGGAAAGTAGAACTTGATAAGGTAATTGTACCTTCTCCCTTATTGGAAAGTAGTTCATTACAGAAATCTGTTCCTGTGACTACTACACCAATTAGTGAGGAAGCTAATGATGATGATCATGTAACTTCATATCAAGTTACTACCGAACCTCGTAGGTAAACCAGAGTGAGATCCGCACCAGAGTGGTACGGTAATCCTATTCTGGAGGTCATGTTACTTGACCATAACGAACCTACAAACTATGAGGATGCGATGATGAGCCCAGATTCCGCGAAATGGCTTGAGGCCATGAAATCTGAGATGAGATCCATGTATGAGAACAAAGTATGGACTTTGCTTGACTTGCCCAATGATCGGCGAGCCATTGAGATTTAATGGATCTTCAAGAGGAAGACGGACGCTGATAGTAGTGTTACTATCTACAAAGCTAGAATTGTCGCAAAAGGTTTTCGACAAGTTCAAGGTGTTGACTACGATGAGAGTTTCTCAATCGTATCTATGCTTAAGTCTATCCAAATCATGTTAGCAATTGCCGCATTTTATGAAATCTGGCAAATGGGTAAACAAAACTGCATTCCTTAATGGATTTATTAAAGAAGAGTTGTATATGATGCAACCAGAAGGTTTTGTCAATCCTAAAGGTGTTAACAAAATGTGCAAGCTCCAGCGATCCATCTATGGACTGGTGCAAGCATCTTGGAGTTGGAATATACGCTTTGATAAGTTGATCAAAGAATATAGTTTTATACAGACTTGCGGTGAAGCCTGTATTTACAAGAAAGTGAGTGGGAGCACTACAACATTTCTGATAAGTATATGTGAATGACATATTGTTGATCGGAAATAATGTAGAATTATTCTGCAAAGCATAAAGGAGTGTTTGAAAGGAGTTTTTCAAAGAAAAACCTCGATGAAGCTGCTTACATATTGAGCATCAAGATCTATAGAGATAGATCAAGACGTTTGATAAGTTTTTTTCAATGAGTACATACCTTGACAAGATTTTGAAGTAGTTCAAAATGGAACAGTCAAAGAAAGAGTTCTTGCCTGTGTTACAAGGTGCGAAACTGAGTAAGACTCAAAGCCCGACCACGGCAGAAGATAGAAAGAGAATGGAAGTCATTCCCTATGCCTCAGCCATAGGTTCTATAAAGTATGCCATGTTGTGTACCAAATCTATTGTATACCCTACACTGATTTTGGCAAGGGAGTACAATAGTGATCTAGGAGTAGATCACTGGACAGCGGTCAAAATTATCCTTAGTGGAATAAGGATATGTTTCTCGATTATGGAGGTGACAAAAAGGTTCGCCGTAAAGGGTTACGTCGATGCAAGTTTTGACACCGATCTAGATGATTCTAAGTCTCGATCTAGATACATATTGAAAGTGGGAGCAATTAGCTAGAGTAGCTCCGTACAGAGCATTGTAGACATAAAAAATTGCAAAATACATAACGGATCTGAATGTGAAAGACCCGTTGACTAAAGATTCTCTCACAAGCAAAACATGATCACACCTTAGTACTCTTTGGGTGTTAATCACATAACGATGTGAACTAGATTACTTAATCTAGTAAACCCTTTGGGTGTTAGTCACATGGCGATGTGAACTATGGGTGTTAGTCACATGATGATGTGAACTATCGATGTTAATCACATGGTGATGTGATCTAGATTATTGACTCTAGTGCAAGTGAGAGAATGAAGGAAATATGCCCTAGAGGCAATAATAAAGTTATTATTTATTTCCTTATTTCATGATAAATGTTTATTATTCATGCTAGAATTGTATTAACCGGAAATATAATACATGTGTGAATACATAGACAAACAGAGTGTCATTAGTATGCCTCTACTTGACTAGCTTGTTGATCAAAGATGGTTATGTTTCCTAACCATAGACATGTGTTGTCATTTGATTAACGGGATCACATCATTAGGAGAATGATGTGATTGACATGACCCATTCCATTAGCTTGGCACCCGATCGTTTAGTATGTTGTTATTGCTTTCTTCATGACTTATACATGTTCCTATGACTATGAGATTATGCAACTCCCGTTTACCGGAGGAACACTTTGTGTGCTAACAAACGTCACAACGTAACTGGGTGATTATAAAGGTGCTCTACAGGTGTCTCCAAAGGTACATGTTGGGTTGGCGTATTTCGAGATTAGGATTTGTCACTCCGATTGTCGGAGAGGTATCTCTGGGCCCTCTCGGTAATGCACATCACTTAAGCCTTGAAAGCATTGCAACTAATGAGTTAGTTGCGAGATGATGTATTATAGTACGAGTAAAGAGACTTGCCGGTAACGAGATTGAACTAGGTATTGAGATACCGACGATCGAATCTCGGGCAAGTAACATACCGATGACAAAAGGAACAACGTATGTTGTTATGCGGTCTGACCGATAAAGATCTTCGTAGAATATGTGGGAGCCAATATGAGCATCCAGGTTCCGCTGTTGGTTATTGACCAGAGACGTGTCTCGGTCATGTCTACATTGTTCTCGAACCCATAGGGTCCGCACGCTTAATGTTACGATGAGAGTTATATTATGAGTTTATGAGTTTTGATGTACCGAAGGAGTTCGGAGTCCCGGATGAGATCAGGGACATGACGAGGAGTCTCGAAATGGTCGAGACGTAAAGATCGATATATTGGACGACTATATTCGAACATCTGAAAGGTTCCGAGTTATTTGGGTATTTTCGGGGGTACCGGGGAGTTACGGGAATACGAGGAAGAAGCAATGGGCCTCATGGGCCAAGTGGTGGAAGAGAGGAGGCAGGGCGCGCGGCCCCCCTAGCCCAAACCGAATTGGACTAGGGGGCTAGCCCCCCTTTCCTCCTTTTCCTCCCTCTCCTTCCTTCTCCTTCTCCTTCCCTTCCTTCCCCTCTCCTACTTGGACTAGGAAAGAGGGGGGAATCCTACTTGGAGTAGGATTGCCCCCCTTGGGCGCGCCTCCTCCCCTTGGCCGCCTCTCCCCCCTTGCTCCTTTATATACGGGGGCAAGGGGGCACCCCATAGACACAACAATTGATCATTGATCTCTTAGCTGTGTGCGGTGCCCCCCTCCACCATAATCCTCGATAATATTGTAGCGGTGCTTAGGCGAAGTCCTGCGACGGTAGAACATCAAGATCGTCATCACGCCGTCGTGCTGACGAAACTCATCCCCGACACTTTGCTGGATCGGAGTCCGGGGATCGTCATCGAGCTGAACGTGTGCTAGAACTCGGAGGTGCCGTAGTTTCGGTGCTTGATCGGTCGGGTCGTGAAGACGCACGACTACATCAACCGCGTTGTTATAATGCTTCCGCTTTCGTTCTACGAGGTTACGTGGACAACACTCTCCCCTCTCGTTGCTATGCATCACCATGATCTTGCGTGTGCGTAGGAAATTTTTGAAATTACTGCGTTCCCCAACACAATCATCATAAAAAACAAAAGGAACATCTTTTTGTAAGAGATTAGTGAGAGGCCTAGAAATTTTAGAGAAGTCTTTAATAAACCTCCTATAGAAACCAGCGTGACCAAGGGAACTTCTTATACCTTTGATATCTTTAGGACACGACATCTTTCCAATAGCATCTACTTTAGCTTTATCAACTTCGATACCTCTTTCAGAAATTTTATGCCCCAAGACAATACCTTCATTAACCATAAAGTGGCACTTCTCCCAATTCAAGACAAGATTAGTTTCTTCACATCTTTGCAAAACTCAATCAAGGTTGCTTAAGCAATCATCAAAAGAAGTTCCATAAACAGAGAAATCATCCATGAAAATCTCAACAATCTTTTCACAAAAGTCAGAGAATATAGCAGTCATACATCTTTGAAAGGTAGCAGGTGCATTGCAGAAACCAAAAGGCATACGTCTATAAGCAAAGGTACCAAAAGGGCAAGTAAAAGAGGTCTTCTCCTGATCATCTTTTGACACGGGTATTTCAGAGAAACAATAATAACCATCTAGAAAGCAAAGATGTGTATGTTTGGATAGTCTTTCTAGCATTTGATCAATAAAAGGTAGAGGGTAATGATCTTTTCTAGTTGCTTTATTTAATTTGCGGAAATCAATTACCATTCTATAACTTGTAAAAATTCTTTGTGTAATCAATTCATTCTTATCATTAGGAACAACAATAATACCTCCCTTCTTAGGGACATAATGAACAGGACTTTCCCATATACTATCAGCAATATGATAAATTATATCTGTTGGAAATATGCCCTAGAGGAAATAATAAAAGCATTATTATTATATTTCCTTGTTCATGATAATTGTCTTTATTCATGCTATAATTGTGTTATCCGGAAATCGTAATACATGTGTGAATAATAGACACCAACATGTCCCTAGTAAGCCTCTAGTTAACTAGCTCGTTGATCAACAGATAGTCATGGTTTCCTGACTATGGACATTGGATGTCATTGATAACGAGATCACATCATTAGGAGAATGATGTGATGGACAAGACCCAATCCTAAACATAGCACAAGATCGTATAGTTCGTTTGCTAGAGTTTTCCAATGTCAAGTATCCTTTCCTTAGACCATGAGATCGTGTAACTCCCGGATACCGTAGGAGTGCTTTCGGTATACCAAACGTCACAACGTAACTGGGTGACTATAAAGGTATACTACGGGTATCTCTGAAAGTGTCTGTTGGGTTGACACGGATCGAGACTGGGATTTGTCACTCCGCTTGACGGAGAGGTATCACCGGGCCCACTCGGTAATGCATCATCATAATGAGCTCAATGTGATCAAAGTGTTTGATCACGGGATCATGCATTACGGTACGAGTAAAGTGACTTGCCGGTAACGAGATTGAACGAGGTATTGGGATACCGACGATCGAATCTCGGGCAAGTAAAATACCGATGACAAAGGGAATCGTATACGGGATTAATTGAATCCTCGACATCGTGGTTCATCCGATGAGATCATCGTGGAGCATGTGGGAGCCAACATGGGTATCCAGATCCCGCTGTTGGTTATTGCCCGAGAGCCGTCTCGGTCATGTCTGCATGTCTCCCGAACCCGTAGGGTCTACACACTTAAGGTTCGGTGACGCTAGGGTTGTGAGGATATGTATATGCAGTAACCCGAATGTTGTTCGGAGTCCCGGATGAGATCCCGGACGTCACGGGGAGTTCCGGATTGGTCTGGAGGTAAAGAATTATATATAGGAAGTGCTGTTTCGGCCATCGGGAGTGATCTGGGGGTCACCGGTATTGTACCGGGACCACCAGATGGGTCCCGGGGGTCCACCGGGTGGGGCCACCCATCCCGGAGGGCCCCATGGGCTGAAGTGGGAAGGGGGACAAGCCCTTAGTGGGCTGGTGCACCCCCCAAGGCCCACCCCCTGCGCCTAGGGTTGGAACCCTAGGGTGGGGGGGCGCCCACTTGCCTTGGGGGGCAATCCAACCCCCTTGGCCGCCGCCCCCTCTGGAGATGGGATCTCCAGGGGCCGGCGCCCCCCCCCAGGGGGCCTATATAAAGGGGGGAGGGAGGGGCAGCCGCACCCTTGCCCCTGGCGCCTCCCTCTCTCCCTGCTACACCTCTCCCTCTCGCAGTGCACGGCGAAGCCCTGCTGCTGTGACGCCCTGCATCCACCACCACGTCGTCGTGCTGCTGGATCTTCATTAACTTCTCCTTCCCCCTTGCTGGATCAAGAAGGAGGAGACGTTACGCTGACCGTACGTGTGTTGAACGCGGAGGTGCCGTCCGTTCGGTGCTAGGATCTCTGGTGATTTGGATCACGTCGTGTACGACTACCTCATCCCCGTTCTCTGAACGCTTCCGCTCGCGATCTACAAAGGTATGTAGATGCATCCGATCGCTCGTTGCTAGATGAACTCATAGATGGATCTTGGTGAAACCGTAGGAAAATTTTTGTTTTCTGCAACGTTCCCCAACAGTGGTATCAGAGCTAGGTCTATGCGCAGTTCTTCTTGCGCGAGTAGAACACAATTTGTTGTGGGCGTAGATTTGTCAACTTTCTTGCCGCTACTAGTCTTATCTTGCTTCAGCGGTATTATGGGATGAAGCGGCCCGGACCAACCTTACACGTACGCTTACGTGAGACCGGTTCCACCGACTAACATGCACTAGTTGCATAAGGTGGCTGGCGGGTGTCTGTCTCTCCCACTTTAGTTGGAGCGGATTCGATGAAAAGGGTCCTTATGAAGGGTAAATAGAAGTTGACAAATCACGTTGTGGCTTTTACGTAGGTAAGAAAACGTTCTTGCTAGAACCCTAATTCAGCCACGTAAAACTTGCAACAACAATTAGAGGACGTCTAACTTGTTTTTGCAGCAAGTGCTTTGTGATATGATATGGCCAAAGTTGTGATGAATGATGAATGATCTATATGTGATGTATGAGATGTTCATGCTATTGTAATAGGAATCACGACTTGCATGTCGATGAGTATGACAACCGGCAGGAGCCATAGGAGTTGTCATTATTCTTTTATGACCTGCGTGTCAATGGAAACGCCATGTAAATTACTTTACTTTATTGCTAAACGCGTTAGCCATAGTAGTAGAAGTAATAGTTGGCGAGCAACTTCATGGAGACACGATGATGGAGATCATGGTGTCAAGCCGGTGACAAAGATGATCATGGAGCCCCAAGATGGAGATCAAAGGAGCTATGTGATATTGGCCATATCATGTCACGTTTATTATTTGATTGCATGTGATGTTTATCATGTTTTGCATCTTGTTTACTTAGAATGACGGTAGTAAATAAGATGATCCCTCATAATAATTTCAAGAAGTGTTCCCCCTAACTGTGCACCGTTGCGACAATTCGTTGTTTCGAAGCACCACGTGATGATCGGGTGTGATAGATTCTAACGTTCACATACAACGGGTGTAAGACAGATTTACACATGCAAACACTTAGGTTGACTTGACGAGCCTAGCATGTACGGACATGTCCTCGGAACACAGAAGACCGAAAGGTCGAGCATGAGTCGTATAGAAGATACGATCAACATGAAGATGTTCACCAATGTTGACTAGTCCGTCTCACGTGATGATCGGACATGGCCTAGTTGACTCGGATCATGTTATACTTAGATGACTAGAAGAGGGATGTCTATCTAAGTGGGAGTTCATTAAATAATTTGATTAGATGAACTTTATTATCATGAACTTAGTCTAAAATATTTACAATATGTCTTGTAGATCAAATGGCCAACGTAGTCCTCAACTTCAACGCGTTCCTAGAGAAAACCAAGCTGAAAGACGATGGCAGCAACTATACGGACTAGGTCTGGAACCTGAGGATCATCCTCATAGCTGCCAAGAAAGATTATGTCCTACAAGCACCGCTGGGTAACACACCTGTTCTCCCTACAGAACAACACGTTATGAACGCTTGGCAGTCATGTTCCGATGACTACTCCCTCGTTCAGTGCGGCATGCTTTACAGCTTAGAGCCGGGGCTCCAAAAGCGTTTTGAGAGACATGGAGCATATGAGATGTTCGAAGAGCTGAAAATGGTTTTCCAAGCTCATGCCCGGGTCGAGAGATATGAAGTCTCCGACAAATTCTTCAGCTGTAAGATGGAGGAAAATAGCTCTGTCAGTGAACACATACTCAAGATGTCTGGGTTGCACAACCGCTTGACTCAACTGGAAGTTAATCTCCCGGATGAAGCGGTCATTGACAGAATCCTCCAGTCGCTTCCACCAAGCTACAAGAGCTTTGTGATGAACTTCAATATGCAGGGGATGGAAAAGACCATTCCTGAAGTATTTGCTATGCTGAAATCAGCAGAGGTAGAAATCAAGAAGGAACATCAAGTGTTGATGGTGAATAAAACCACTAAGTTCAAGAAGGGCAAGGGTAAAAAGAACTTCAAGAAGGACGGCAAGGAAGTTGCCGCGCCCGGCAAGCAAGCTGCCGGGAAGAAGCCAAAGAATGGACCCAAGCCCGAGACTGAGTGCTTTTATTGCAAGGGAAGTGGTCACTGGAAGCGGAACTGCCCCAAATACTTAGCGGACAAGAAGGCCGGCAAAACAAAAGGTATATGTGATATACATGTAATTGATGTGTACCTTACCAGTACTCGTAGTAGCTCTTGGGTATTTGATACCGGTGCAGTTGCTCACATTTGTAACTCAAATCAGGAGCTGCGGAATAAGCGGAGACTGGCGAAGGACTAGGTGACGATGCGCGTCGGGAATGGTTCCAAGGTCGATGTGATCGCCGTCAGCACGCTACCTCTACATTTACCTACGGGATTAGTTTTAAACCTCAATAATTGTTATTTAGTGCCAAGTTTGAGCATGAACATTGTGTCTGGATCTCGTTTAATTCGAGATGGCTACTCATTTAAATCCGAGAATAATGGTTGTTCTATTTATATGAGTGATATGTTTTATGGTCATGCTCCGATGGTTAATGGTTTATTCCTAATGAATCTCGTACGTGATGATACACATATTCATAGTGTGAATACCAAAAGAGTTAAAGTTGATAACAATAGTCCCACATACTTGTGGCACTGCCGCCTTGGTCACATAGGTGTCAAACGCATGAAGAAGCTCCATGCAGATGGACTTTTAGAGTCTCTTGATTATGAATCATTTGACACGTGCGAACCATGCCTCATGGGTAAAATGACCAAGACTCCGTTCTCAGGAACAATGGAGCGAGCAACCAACTTATTGGAAATCATACATACTGATGTGTGCGGTCCAATGAGTGTTGAGGCTCGCGGTGGCTATCGTTATGTTCTCACCCTCACTGATGACTTGAGTAGATATGGGTATATCTACTTAATGAAACACAAGTCTGAGACCTTTGAAAAGTTCAAGGAATTTCAGAGTGAGGTTGAAAATCAACGTGATAGAAAGATCAAGTTTCTACGATCAGATTGTGGAGGAGAATACTTGAGTCACGAATTTGGCACACACTTAAGAAAATGTGGAATAATTTCACAACTCACGCCGCCTGGAACACCTCAGCGTAATGGTGTGCCGAACGTCGTAATCGCACTCTATTAGATATGGTGCGATCTATGATGTCTCTTACCGATTTACCGCTATCTTTTTGGGGCTATGCTTTAGAGACTGCCGCATTCACTTTAAATAGGGCTCCATCGAAATCCGTTGAGATGACACCGTATGAATTATGGTTTGGGAAGAAACCTAAGCTGTCGTTTCTAAAAGTTTGGGGATGCGATGCTTATGTCAAGAAACTTCAACCTGAAAAGCTCGAACCCAAGTCGGAAAAATGCGTCTTCATAGGATACCCTAAAGAAACTATTGTGTATACCTTCTACCTCAGATCCGAAGGCAAGATCTTTGTTGCCAAGAATGGATCCTTTCTAGAGAAGGAGTTTCTCTCGAAAGAAGTAAGTGGGAGGAAAGTAGAACTTGATGAAGTGTTACCTCTTGAACCGAAAAATGGCGCAACTCAAGAAAACATCTCTGAGGTGCCTGCACTGACTAGAGAGGAAATTAATGATGATGATCAAGATGCTTCTGATCAAGCTCCTACTGAAATTCGTAGGTCCACAAGGACACGTTCCGCACCAGAGTGGTACGGCAACCCTGTCTTGGAAATCATGTTGTTAGACAACGGTGAACCTTCGAACTATGAAGAAGCGATGGCGGGCCCGGATTCCGACAAATGGCTGGAAGCCATGAAATCCGAGATAGGATCCATGTATGAAAACGAAGTATGGACTTTGACTGACTTGCCCGTTGAGCGGCGAGCCATAGAAAATAAATGGATCTTTAAGAAGAAGACAGACGCGGATGGTAATGTGACCATCTATAAAGCTCGGCTTGTCGCTAAGGGTTATCGACAAGTTCAAGGGGTTGACTACGATGAGACTTTCTCACCGGTAGCGAAGCTGAAGTCCGTCCGAATCATGTTAGCAATTGCTGCATTCTACGATTATGAAATATGGCAAATGGACGTCAAAACGGCATTCCTTAATGGTTTCCTTAAGGAAGAATTGTATATGATGCAGCCGGAAGGTTTTGTCGATCCTAAGAATGCTGACAAGGTGTGCAAGCTCCAACGCTCGATTTATGGGTTGGTGCAAGCATCTCGGAGTTGGAACATTCGCTTTGATGAGATGATCAAAGCGTTTGGATTTACGCAGACTTATGGAGAAGCCTGCGTTTACAAGAAAGTGAGTGGGAGCTCTGTAGCATTTCTCATACTATATGTAGATGACATACTTTTGATGGGAAATGATATAGAACTCTTGGACAGCATTAAGGCCTACTTGAATAAAAGTTTTTCAATCAAGGACCTTGGAGAAGCTGCTTATATATTAGGCATCAAGATCTATAGAGATAGATCAAGACGCCTCATAGGTCTTTCACAAAGCGCATACCTTGATAAGATATTGAAGAAGTTCAATATGGATCAATCTAAGAAGGGGTTCTTACCTGTGTTACAAGGTGTGAAATTGAGCTCAGCTCAATGTCCGACCACGGCAGAAGATATAGAAGAGATGAGTGTCATCCCTTATGCCTCAGTCATAGGTTCTATTATGTATGCCATGCTGTGTACCAGACCTGATGTAAACCTTGTCGTAAGTTTGGTAGGAAGGTACCAAAGTAATCCCGGCAAGGAACACTGGACAGCGGTCAAGAATATCCTGAAGTACCTGAAAAGGACTAAGGAAATGTTTCTCGTTTATGGAGGTGACGAAGAGCTCGTCGTAAAGGGTTACGTCGACGCTAGCTTCGACACAGATCTGGATGACTCTAAGTCACAAACCGGATACGTGTATATTTTGAATGGTGGGGCAGTAAGCTGGTGCAGTTGCAAGCAGAGCGTCGTGGCGGGATCTACATGTGAAACGGAGTACATGGCAGCCTCGGAGGCAGCACCTGAAGCAATTTGGGTGAAGGAGTTCATCACCGACCTCGGAGTCATACCCAATGCGTCGGGGCCAATCAAACTCTTCTGTGACAACACTGGAGCTATTGCACTTGCCAAGGAGCCCAGGTTTCACAAGAAGACCAGGCACATCAAGCGTCGCTTCAACTCCATTCGTGAAAATGTTCAAAATGGAGACATAGATATTTGTAAAGTGCATACGGACCTGAATGTAGCAGATCCGTTGACTAAACCTCTCCCTAGAGCAAAACATGATCAACACCAGAATTCCATGGGTGTTCGATTCATCACAATGTAACTAGATTATTGACTCTAGTGCAAGTGGGAGACTGTTGGAAATATGCCCTAGAGGAAATAATAAAAGCATTATTATTATATTTCCTTGTTCATGATAATTGTCTTTATTCATGCTATAATTGTGTTATCCGGAAATCGTAATACATGTGTGAATAATAGACACCAACATGTCCCTAGTAAGCCTCTAGTTAACTAGTTCGTTGATCAACAGATAGTAATGGTTTCCTGACTATGGACATTGGATGTCATTGATAACGAAATCACATCAATAGGAGAATGATGTGATGGACAAGACCCAATCCTAAACATAGCACAAGATCGTATAGTTCGTTTGCTAGAGTTTTCCAATGTCAAGTATCCTTTCCTTAGACCATGAGATCGTGTAACTCCCGGATACCGTAGGAGTGCTTTGGGTATACCAAATGTCACAACGTAACTGGGTGACTATAAAGGTATACTACGGGTATCTCTGAAAGTGTATGTTGGGTTGACACGGATCGAGACTGGGATTTGTCACTCCGCTTGACGGAGAGGTATCACCGGGCCCACTCGGTAATGCATCATCATAATGAGCTCAATGTGATCAAAGTGCTTGATCACGGGATCATGCATTATGGTACGAGTAAAGTGACTTGCCGGTAACGAGATTGAACGAGGTATTGGGATACCGACGATCGAATCTCGGGCAAGTAAAATACTGATGACAAAGGGAATCGTATACGAGATTAATTGAATCCTCGACATCGTGGTTCATCCGATGAGATCATCGTGGAGCATGTGGGAGACAACATGGGTATCCAGATCCCGCTGTTGGTTATTGCCCGAGAGCCGTCTCGGTCATGTCTGCATGTCTCCCGAACCCGTAGGGTCTACACACTTAAGGTTCGGTGACGCTAGGGTTGTGAGGATATGTATATGCAGTAACCTGAATGTTGTTCGGAGTCCCGGATGAGATCCCGGACGTCACGAGGAGTTCCGGATTGGTCCGGAGGTAAAGAATTATATATAGGAAGTGCTGTTTCTGCCATCGGGAGTGATCTGGGGGTCACCGGTATTGTACCGGGACCACCAGATGGGTCCCGGGGGTCCACCGGGTGGGGCCACCCATCCCGGAGGGCCCCATGGGCTGAAGTGGGAAGGGGGACCAGCCCTTAGTGGGCTGGTGCACCCCCCAAGGCCCACCCCCTGCGCCTAGGGTTGGAACCCTAGGGTGGGGGGGGCGCCCACTTGCCTTGGGGGGCAATCCACCCCCCTTGCCCGCCAGCCCCTCTGGAGATGGGATCTCCAGGGGCCGGCGCCCCCCAGGGGGCCTATATAAAGGGGGGGAGGGAGGGGCAGCCGCACCCTTGCCCCTGGCGCCTCCCTCTCTCCCTGCTACACCTCTCCCTCTCGCAGTGCACGGTGAAGCCCTGCTGCTGTGACGCCCTGCATCCACCACCACGTCGTCGTGCTGCTGGATCTTCATCAACTTCTCCTTCCCCCTTGCTGGATCAAGAAGGAGGAGACGTTACGCTGACCGTACGTGTGTTGAACGCGGAGGTGCCGTCCGTTCGGTGCTAGGATCTCCGGTGATTTGGATCACGCCGTGTACGACTACCTCATCCCCGTTCTCTGAACGCTTCCGCTCGCGATCTACAAAGGTATGTAGATGCATCCGATCACTCGTTGCTAGATGAACTCATAGATGGATCTTGGTGAAACCGTAGGAAAATTTTTGTTTTCTACAACGTTCCCCAACAATATCTGCCTCCAGAAGCTTTAGTATTTCATTTCTTACCACTTCTTTCATCTTAGGATTTAACCGTAGTTGGTAATCAACAACTGGTTTAGCATCAGGCTCCAAATTAATTTTGTGCTAACATAGAGTGGGACTAATGCTCTTGAGATCATCAAGAGTATATCCAATAGCGGCACGGTGCTTCTTCAGAGTTTTCAATGATTTCTTTTCTTCATGCTCTGGAAGGTTAACACTAACAATAACAGTATATATCTTCTTTTCATCGAGATAAACATATTTCAAAGTATCAGGTAATTGTTTAAGCTCAAACACGGGATCGCCCTTGGGTGGAGGAGGATCCCCAAGAATTTCAACAGGAAAATTGTTTTTTAGAATAGGACCTTGATTAAAGAATATTTCATCTATTTCCCTTCTTTCATTCATAAACATATCATTTTCATGGTCTAGCAAATATTGTTCCAAAGGATCGGTGGGAGGCACGTCAATAGAATCAAGACCAATAATGTCATCCTTACTAGGCAATTCTTTATTATGGGGTTGTCTATGAAATTTAGAGAAATTAAAGTCATGAGACATATCCCCTAAACCAACTGTAACAATATCTTTCTCGCAGTCTACCTTAGCATTAATAGTATTCAAGAAAGGTCTACCAAATATAATGGGACAAAAATCATCTTGTGCGGAAGCAAGAACAAGAAAATCACCAGGATATTTTATCTTCCCACACAAGACTTCAACATCTCTAACAATCCCAACTGGTGATATAGTATCTCTATTGGCAAGCTTAATAGTAACATCAATATAATATATTCTATCTCAGCAGGTACAATATCATTCATAATTTCTTTATATAAGGAAAAAGGAATTGCACTCACACTAGCACCCACATCACATAAGCCATGATAACAATGATCTCCTATTTTAACAGAAATAGCAGGCATGCCAATAATAGGTCTATGTTTATCCTTCATATCGGGTTTAGCAATCCTGGCAACTTCATCATAGAAATAAATAACATGCTCATTAATATTATCAACCAAGAGATCTTTAACCATAGAAATACTAGGTTCAACTTTAATTTGCTCAGAGGGTGTAGGTGTTCTAGTATAACTCTTACGAACCATATTTGAAGCTTTAGCATGATCCTTTATTCTAACAGGAAAAGGTGATTTCTCAATATAAGTAGTAGGAACAATAGGATCAACATTATAAGTAATAGTTTCTTCTTCAACTTTAATAGGTTCTACTACTTTGACTTTAATGGGAGGATGATATTTAAACCACTTCTCCTTAGGGAGATCAACATGAGTAGCAAATTATTCACATAAAGAAGCTACTATCTCAGAGTCAAGTCCATATTTAGTGCTAAACTCACGAAAAGCATCGGTATCCATAAAATATTTAACACAATCAAACTTAAGGGTTATACATGACTCCTTAACTTTGTCGAGTTCCCAATCTTCAGAGTTGCATTTAATTCTTTCCAATAAATCCCATTTGAATTCGATAGTCTTCTTCATAAAAGAACCAGTACAAGAAGTATCGAGCATGGATCGATCATTATGAGAAAGCCGAGCATAGATTTTTTGAATAATAATCTCTCTTGAGAGATCATGATTGGGGCATGAATATAACATTGACTTAAGCCTCCCCCAAACTTGAGCGATACTTTCTCCTTCACGAGGCCAAAAATTATATATATAATTCCGATCACGATGAGCCAGATGCATAGGATAAAACTTCTGATGAAATTCCAATTTTAATCGGTTGTAGTTCCATGATCCAATATGATCACGTAGCCCATACCATGTCAATGCCTTTACCTTCAAAGATAAAGGAAAGACCTTCCTCTTGACAACTTCCTCGGGCATACCTGCAAGCTTAAATAATCCACAAACTTCATACACATAGATTAGGTGCATGTCAGGATGTAATGTTCCATCTCCTGCAAAATGATTAGCTAGCATTTTCTCTATCATACCTGAAGGAATTTCATAATAAATATTTTCAGTGGGTGCAGTAGGTTGAGGAGCAACTCTTTGCTCTTCCAGTCGAGTTGAAGATACCCCGAACAAGCCCCTTAAAGGATTATTTTCCATAGTAACAAGTGACAGTAAATTTCAGCACACTATATAAATGTTTCCTTACCAAATTCCACTTACCAAAGGCGCTTCACTCCCCGGCAACGGCGCCAGAAAAGAGTCTTGATGACCCACAAGTATAGGGTATCTATCGTAGTCCTTTTGATAAGTAAGAGTGTCGAACCCAACGAGGAGCAGAAGGAAATGACAAGCGGTTTTCAGCAAGGTATTCTCTGCAAGCACTGAAATTATCAGTAACAGATAGTTGTGTGATAAGATAATTCGTAACGGGTAACAAGTAACAAAAGTAAACAAGGTGCATCAAGGTGGCCCAATCCTTTTTGTAGCAAAGGACAAGCCTGGACGAACTCTTATATAAAGCAAAGCGCTCCCGAGGACACATGGGAATTGTTGTCAAGTTAGTTTTCATCATGCTCATATGATTTGCATTCGTTACTTTGATAATTTGATATTTGAGTGGACCGGTGCTTGGGTGTTGCCATTCCTTGGACAAGCCTCCCACTATGATTAACCCCTCTCGCAAGTATCCGCAACTACGAAAGAAGAATTAAGGTAAACCTAACCATAGCATGAAACATATGGATCCAAATCAGCCCCTTACGAAGCAACACATAAACTAGGGTTTAAGCTTCTGTCACTCCAACAACCCATCATCTACTTATCATTTCCCAATGCATTCCCCTAGGCCCAAATAATGGTGAAGTGTCATGTAGTCGACGTTCACATAACACCACTAGAGGGGAGACAACATACATCTCATCAAAATATCGAACAAATACCAAATTCACATGATTACTTATAACAAGACTTCTCCCATGCCCTCAGGAACAAACGTAACTACTCACAAAGCATATTCATATTCATAATCAGAGGAGTATTAATTATCATTAAGGATCTGAACATATGATCTTCCACTGAATAAACCAACTAGAATCAACTACACGGGGTAATCAACACTACTAGTAACTCACAAGTACCAATCCGAGGTTTTGAGACAAAGATCGGATACAAGAGATGAACTAGGATTTGAGAGGAGATGGTGCTGGTGAAGATGTTGATGGAGATTGACCCCCTCTCGATGAGAGTATCGCTGGTGATGACGATGGCTTCGATTTCCCCCTCCCGAGCCCTAGACTGGTTCTGCCCAAGTTCTGCCTCGAGAGGGCGATTCATCCCGAAAGCTTCCTTCTGATTATTTTCCAGGTAAAAACACACCATATAGCAGAAGATGGGAGTCGGAGGCCTGCCAGGGGGGCCACAAGGACGGGGGCGCGCCCTCCACCCTTGTGGCTGGCTGGTGGCCCTTCGCCCAATATTTTTTATATATTCCAAAAATATGCTCCTTGAAGTTTCAGGACTTTTGGGGTTGTGTAGAATAGGTCTCTAATATTTGCTCCTTTTCTAATCCAGAATTCCAGCTGCCGGCATTCTCCATCTTCATGTAAACCTTATAAAATAAGAGAGAAAAGGCATAAGTATTGTGATATAATGTGTAATAATAGCCCATAATGCGATAAATATCAATATGAAAGCATGATGCAAAATCGACGTATCAGGCTCCTGCAATCCTGGTAAGTACACCGATGAAAACAGCAAAATTTCTTCAGCTGGACTTGGTGGATCTTGTGAGTAATCTGGCGATGTTGGCGAATATGGCACATAACATGGAGAATATGGTGGGCTTAGTACTGGTGTTGGTTGCTCCAATCTTGGCATGTATGTTGGTGATGTTGGTATTTCTGGAATGTATGTCAGTGATGTTGGCGAATATGTATTTTGAGGTCAAGGTGCCTCATGCATCAATCCGGGTTAGTATGACGATGAAAATGATATAAATTCTTTAGGCGGATGTGGTGGTTCTAGTGAGTAATCAGGCGATGTTTGCAAATTTGGCATGAAAGATGGATCATGAAATATGGATAATATCAGCTTGGTGGTGGTGTCGGTTGCTCTTCCATCCATGATGATTCTAGGGGTTTTCCTGGGAGGGAGATCTTGTTACCGACATGAATCTATTGGCAGCAACATGCTTATGTAGATCTAGATCTAATGTTGAATTCCTTCCTTCCTTTCTCTATGGATAAAGATCTAAATTGTGTAGCTAGTAGTATTTTAGGATGCTAGGTGGGAAGGTGGAGAAACAATGGAAACTATGACCGGGATTTAGCGAAAGAGGCGAGCTAGAAGAAGGTGAATCTTGCCTTATCAATAGGAAGGATGTGGAGCCATCATGTTGAAATGTGGTAACTGAGATGCGCGGCGGCGACAACGACGATGGTGGAGTGGTTCAAGATGGGTTTGCGGTCGATGGTCCCTAGGGTTATAGTTTAGAGGAGGGTTACTGAGGAATATATAGTTGGGCCTGTGAACGAGAAACCATTAGGATTTATTTCCAAGGGATATGTTTGGCTCACTCTTATAGTTTCTTACACATACACCTTTTGGGAAACAAAGGCCGGCAAAAATGAATGGCATTATGTATGACACATGTAACAAAGGCTTATGCATTGATCTCTCCTGAAGATGGCACAAGTCCCTCGGAGGGGGGGGGTATCCGCCTACAAGTGAGGTGTGACGACCATGGACGTTCCAATCACTAAATCGCATAGTTTAAAAAACCGGACCGGACCGGCGGTCGGACTGGAAAAAACTAGAACAAGCGCCCCTATCGGTTTTTAAAGCTAAAAAGAACGACCTGCAATTGGACCAAAAACCATGTAAACCGACCGGTTTTTGCATGAAACGGAAGTATAAAACTGGCGGTTAAACCAGTGCCACACACAAAAATAGAAAAATAATCCGCATCAAAGGGAATTCAAACCCAGGATGCTAAATATAGGTGCGTAAGTTGCACCTTTAGACTAATAAACATCTTGGCTAGCCAACTTTCTTGTCAAATTTAAGTAAATAATTGTATTTTACATCTATTTTGTATGACACTTGTACACAAAATGTATATGGTAAAAAAACAGACATCGAACCGGTGAACTAGCGGTCCGACCGATAAAAACCTGAACTGACGGCCTCGCCGACTCAATCACCGGCTCGTTTTTTTAAACTATGCTAAATCGGGTGTCTCGGGAGGGTAGATGTACAAGAGAGCTCTAGGGTGCCCATTTGTACTGCACTAAATAAATGTATAATTAGGGGTAGAGACAAATTGTATAGTTCAAATATATTTTTTCAAAAAGGAAGATGCCCCCCGGCCTCTACATCATGGCAACACATACAACCAATTTATTAATTATTCACCAAGACATTACAAAGAAACATCAATAAGTCTGAAGCCATCTTACTGACAATATCTGTCGCTACTTCTATCAAGTTGATAAAAGGGGGTGCACATGGCCGTGGCCGACTACCCAGACCTTACACCTAAGCCCAACATCTAAAAGCGGAGGCCAAAACCACGCGACATCGTCGGGTCTAGGGCACAAAACCGGTCCAGCGCACTCTCAGCGGGCACCGCATGCGCATGCTCTAGAATCTACCGGCGCCATCTTCCGTGATCCAATCTACAGGAGAGACCAATGCATAAGCCTTGGCGAGCCCAACTGTGATGCTACCACGACGCCAGACAACGCTATCATTCCGCGCTCGTCCATCGACACGCGTCCATCGTTGGGACCCTGCCGCCGAGACCCGCCGTTGTTGACGTGCCACATGCCACGCCGCTCCTCCTTCGCGAACACCACCTACCGCCACTGGTCCCATCCCCTCTGCGTGCAGTTCCTCTAACCGAGCACTCCGAACACCCCCAGCGGCGCCTCCAAGAAGGGCACGACACACGTAGTGCCGCCGCCGCCCAATCTGAGGAGATTGTGGGTCTTCACCCGGGCATGGGTCGGGGTGGAGGGGAGGGACCTCGATGGCGCCTGCAAGGAGGAGAGCGGCGACCTTGGTCGTCGCCACCCTCGAGATGAGCGAGCCATCCAGAGTTTTCTTTAATCCAAATCCACCTCTACTAGCCCCCTTCAACGCACCGAGGCCGACGACCGAGACCGCAAGCCACCAAGTGCAGCAGGAAAGAGGCCACAGTGGGGAGGAGATCCACCAACAACTACCCGGCCATGCGGTCAAGCAGCCGTCCATCCACCGCCCAAGAGCACCGCCATCCAAAGTTCTCCACGACGACCGGAGCGGTGATCCGCCACCGCGCGCCCCACGCCGCCGCCCAAGCCGACACCGGGAGTCAACCGAGCGCCGCCCTTGAGCAGGTCTTGGCGACACCTCCACGCGCGAGGAGGTTCCGCACGATCCACTAACACAGGAAAGGAAGGAGCCTCCGCCACCACCGTCGGCCGCCTGGGCTTAGCCCAGCGGCATCCTCCGGCGGCGACAAAGGTAAGAGAGAGAGGAGACGGCAGCCGCGAGGATTGGATCCACCCGAGTCGCCCGGCAGCAGCGAGGATTGGATCCACCCGGGTCGCGCGGAGGCGATCCACTTTTTTCAGGGCTGGGCTGGGTGGTAGCAGCAAGGGCGGGCTATAGTTCAGATATGAAAAATGGATAAACAAACATACAATCCTTCAGTGTTAACTTCACAGAGCCCACTCGACGCGGCACAAAGTTGTAATACTCCACTCCTTATCCCGTCTTCATGTGAATAGCTCCCAAGCCGAGAGAAAAGGGAAAACAAAGAGGAATATGCACTCCACACTGCAACACATAGGTCTTCATTTCAGGACTTCGTTCATTTCACCTCAATATATATTCTGTGTTTGACCTGGCCACACGCATCTCATGTTTAACCTCCACATACAACTCGAATAATCTCACGGACCGAGGGCAACAGAATTACACTGCATAGACCCATAGATACTATTGATCAGATGCGTGTATTCAAGCCATATATCCATACTTAAAACAACATCAGTTATAAGAACCAAGGCTGTGGTTATCAAACATTCAAACTCCATGCTTAACGAACAAGAGGGCGGTCGAACCCTTGACCGAACTGGGAACAAACATATTACAGTTTGAAACTTGCACAAGACAAGGTCGGAGATCCGAAGCAGAACAAGAACTTATCCGTGAAACACAGGAGGTGATCCAATTGGATTCCCTGCAGTCACAAGCATCCAATAAACAACTGTTAACTTCACTACTAATCGTATGATAAAAGCTACACTTAACTAAGATGATCCCATAAGAAGTAACAACAATTAGCATTAACTTTTGTATTGCTATGTAAACAAAAGTAAAGTTTTTTCCACTTTAATTAACTGGTTGCATCCTGTACTACTTGTTAGCGTTTCCTCTCAAACTGTAACCCAACAGGCAAGCCAGCTTGACTTGCGAATAATAACTCTTTTTAGTTGGTTTGCGTAAGGTGTCCGTGAGGACAGTGGCGGAGCTACGTGAGGGCCAAACCAGGCCATGGCCCGCCCTACTTTTCTACAGAACTACATATTTGTAACTAGGCCCAAGCCATGCAGTACAACATAGGCCAGCTACGGCAGCCCAGGTGTAGCACAGGTTCAGTTTGGCCCGCCCAACATTCTCTGTGTAGCTCCGCCACTGCGTGAGGACGTGACATTCAAACAGCTCCACTAAGAATTAGTTCAACAGTATAGCTGTTCAATATAGTGCCGTTAATTCAGTGTAAAAAATCAGCTGTGGATGACAAAGACCAAACGTTGTAAAAATGAGTAAGAAAGCAAAAACATATGTGCTCACCGCTGCCACTTTTAGGGCCACCGTCGGGGACTGGAGCAGCAGCACCGGTACCACCACCACCACTGGAAGGGCCAGAGGTGGGGGTGCCTTGAGCAGCAACACCGGTTGGAAGGCCAGGGTCAGGGGTGCTTTGAGCAGCAGGAGAGGCCAAGAGCGGAGAGCCAACTAGTGGTTTTGTCGCCATTGCAGCCAATCCCAAAGCTCGCTCTTTTTACCGCTTCAGGAATCAGGAGCAGTTGGCTTGATGAGGCACAAGTCGAGAATGCTAGGCACCAAATGTGTGCATATATAATGTGCATCATCCCATGGAGGGTGGCATGAGCGTCATCATTGAGCAGTTGAAGTCAGAAACTTACAATAGTCCAAGTGGCTAGATGGAGCGATCAACTTGTGTACCATCACGGCACCTTCCTCGATATAAGCCAATAAGGCATGTGCGACAAGCTGTGCTTGTATCAAGTATCAACATCACAGAAAATTAAAATTAGACATCTTTATCTTTGTTTCTAGAATGTGCAAAAGAAATGTGTATCTATTGCATAAAGTATCACTATCTAGCTACAAGACAACAATTCAAACTTGCCAAGATCAATCAAGTTTGGCAGCCAAACCAACCACCACAACTGAAACAGAAAGCGACACTCATATAAACAAGTGGTTTTGCATCATACTCCCTCCGTCCCAAAATAAGTGTCGGAAGCTTAGTATAACTTTGTACTAACTTTAGTACAAAGTTGATTATTTTGGGACGGAGGGAGTAGTAAATTAAGCTAGTTTGGTAAAGTTCGCCACAATCAAATTATTTACAACTGGAACTTAATATGGTTAGCACCATGCAACCGTCTGTGAGTAGCACATTTGCGCACAGTGCTCCTACAAATGTTGGAAAATTCTCGTGAGTGCAGAATAAAGACGGTGCCATTGTGTCTGTTATTCTGTTACTGGTAAACACCCAGGCAAAAAGATTGCAGTTTACTCTATTGATATTTAAATGGTAAATCCTAAAGATAGGTTCTGCCTGAGAATTGTTCGCCATACCTTTTCAAAAAAGTTTGTACTGGATTCATCCCTTTCCCGTTTGAGTTTGACTTGGCCATTTCCGGCGGCTTGGGCTTATAAAATAATTCTTTGACTAATATAATCGAGAAACACGTGGCATGAAAACAACTTTCAATCTGCCAGTACTGACTTCTGAGTTCTGAGTCCCTAACCTGCCAAGATCAATAGTGAATCAATAAATCAGTACTGTACATTCAAAAGCACTTGGTAGAGATATATAAAGAGCATCCTATGGCAATGCACACGCATGTCTCAACCAACTTGCCAACTTGTTCTTTTTTTGGAAAAGGAACTTGCCAACTTGTTGCCATTTTGACTGTTGACTCAGAAGTACATCCCCCCCGCACCCATCCCCTCCCCCAGCCACATACAGAAAGCGCTGTGATGCGCATAAATCCAAATTAATCAAGCTAAAACACACACATGAAGCAATTCTCATCTAGCTACTCACATGGAACCATCTTTCCCTACACTGCTTCTTTCTCTATCGACCATTTTGGTGGCCTTCTTCCCCTGCATGCACTCCCTCGATGCTGCAGCTCCATCTTGGAACAACTCCGAGGCCGACCGACAGACGCTCCTCTGCCTCAAGTCTGGCCTTGCCAGCAACCTCACCACTGGAGCGTTGGCAACATGGCGACATGACTCCCAGAGCTTCTGTCAATGGCGTGGCGTGACGTGCAGGACTGAGCAGAGCGCAGCGCCTCGCGTTGTCGCGCTAGACCTCATGTCGCTGAACCTTACTGGTCAGATCCCTCCTTGCATTGGCAACCTCAGTTTCTTGACCAGGATAAACATGCCGGACAATAAGATCAGCGGCAGCATTCCCCCGGAGATAGGCCGCCTGGCACAACTCAGACACCTCAACCTCAGCATCAACTCCATTGGCGGTGTGGTCCCCGATGTGCTGTCAATGTGCTCCCGCCTCGAGATCATAAGCCTGTCAAGCAACGTCCTAGAAGGTGAGATCCCTTCAGCTCTTGCTCAAAGTTCATCCCTCGAACAGCTTGTTCTCAGTGACAACTTTCTTCAAGGGCACATACCACCCGGGTTGGCCTTGCTTTCGAACCTTTCTATATTATCCTTTGCTAGGAACAAGCTTTCAGGCCCCATTCCTCAGTTCCTAGGAGGCAACTCACGTCTTACCAAGCTTGCTCTCGACAACAATGCGTTCACAGGAGAAATTCCACGCCTCCTAGCGAATTCCTCCTTGCTTGCTTACCTCAACCTTGCATCAAACAAGCTCCATGGAGAGATCCCTCCTGCACTATTCAATAGCTCATTGCTTTACACCTTAAATCTCTCTTACAATGGTTTTTCCGGGTCAATCCCGTCCTTCTCTCATGCATCCTCGCCCTTGAAATATCTTAGCTTGACTAGCAATAACCTTTCAGGGAGCATACCTAGCTCATTAGGGAACTTTTCCTCCCTATCGTTCCTCTTGCTTGCTCTGAACAACTTGCAAGAGACCATTCCAGAGAGCTTAGGTAGCCTTGCAGGTTTGCAAGTATTAGACATGACATATAACAACTTGTCAGGCACAGTTCCTCCAACTATATATGCAATCCCATCTCTAACTTATCTTGGCCTTGGAGCCAACCAGCTATCTGGGAGAATTCCAACCAACATTGGCTATACACTTCTTAGAATTCAGAAGTTGGTAATGCAAGGTAACAAGTTTGATGGCCCAGTACCTGCTTCTTTGGCAAATGCCTCTGACCTAAAATACCTTGGCCTCCGCAATAACGCATTCGGTGGTGTCATTCCTTCTCTGGGGTCTTTGAAAAACTTGGTCACTCTAGATCTGGGTGACAATCTGCTTGAAGCTGGTGACTGGACTTTCTTGTCCTCACTAACAAGTTGCACCCAGTTGCAAATGTTATACTTGGATATGAATAATCTTCAAGGAGAGTTACCTACTTCCATTGGCAATCTTCCGAAAAACTTACAGTGGTTGCTTCTGAATGATAACCAAATAACTGGTTTCATACATCCAGATATAGGAAATCTCAGCAGTCTCACTCTTATTCATATGGAGAGAAATTTCCTCTCAGGGAATATTCCTGCTACACTTGGAAATATTCAGACTCTGTTTGTCCTGAATTTAGCAGAAAACAATTTTTCTGGAGAAGTCCCACGATCAATTGGAAACCTTGAGAAGCTAAGTGAACTTTATCTGGAGAAGAACATATTAAGTGGGTCGATACCTGCCAGTTTAGCAGGATGCAGAAGCCTGACTAGACTAAACCTTTCTTGTAATACCTTTCATGGAAGCATCCCTCCAAAACTGTTTTCTATTTCCTCACTTTCTGAAGGCTTAGACTTGTCATATAACCAACTAACCGGACTGATACCATCAGAAGTTAGCAGCTTAAATAATCTTGAGCTCCTTAATCTCTCCAACAACCAGCTATCTGGAAAAATTCCCAACAGTCTCGGCCAGTGCCTTCACTTGGAATCGCTTCGTTTGGATGCAAATTATCTTGAGGGTGGCATTCCTGGATCTTTTATGAACCTGCGAGGCGTTGTTGAGATGGATCTGTCGCAGAACAGCTTGTCTGGTGAAATTCCAAGCTTCTTCGAGTCATTCAGCTCTTTGCAGCTTCTGAATCTGTCCTTCAACAACTTTCAAGGACCAGTACCTACAACTGGTGTGTTTGGCAATTCGAGTCTGGTGCTCATCCAAGGAAACAAAAATCTATGCACAAATTCTCAAATGCTGCAACTACAGCCTTGTATTAAGTCCACATTCAAAAGAAAAAGGAGTTCATATGTTCTAATGGTGGTGGTTCCTATTGTTACCATTGTTCTAGTCTCATTCATATGTGCCATAGCCATTGTACACAGAAAGCGGGAGGCAACTAAACAACCAATCAACCAGCATTCCGAGGGGTGGAAAAGATTTTCATATCATGATCTATACAAGGCAACAGGTGGTTTCTCTTCTATTAACCTGGTTGGAGAGGGAGGGTGTGGATCTGTCTATAGAGGTACATTTTTGGCTGAACCACGCATAGCTGCAGTCAAGGTGTTCAGGCTTGATCAAGATGGAGCATCAGAAAGTTTCATTGCTGAGTGTGAGGCCCTGAAAAACACACGCCATCGAAATCTCATAAGGGTGATAAGCATGTGTTCTACATTTGATCCATCAGGAAATGAGTTCAAAGCTCTAGTTCTTGAGCACATGTCAAATGGTAGCCTAGAAAGTTGGCTTCATCCAGTACCAGAAAAACATGGCTCAAAAAAGCCACTGAATCTTGGGTTAAGGATAAGAATTGCGACAGACATAGCTGCTGTCTTGGACTATCTCCATAATAGATGCATGCCTCCTTTGATCCATTGTGACCTAAAGCCAAGCAATGTCCTTCTGGACGATGACATGTGTGCTCGTGTTGGTGACTTTGGATTAGCAAAGTTTCTTTATGACCATCCATCCAAAAGCTTGATAGGGGCAAGAGGATCAATTGGATACATTGCACCAGGTGAGTAGACATTTCATTCTTTTATTGTCAATATATTCAAATTAAGTTTGTACTTCCTTGAAAAATCATGTTTACCCCCTGCCCTTTATTTCCAAAAGGAAACCATGTTTACCTTTACCAAAAAAAAAGTACTGGAGCAACTAGAATTATGTAGACCTAAATTAAGTGTCCAATGTAATGTGCTTTCAATGAAAAAACAAATACAGTCATTTTCAAAATAATATTACATATAATTGATTAAGCAGCTGAAAGTATTTTACTGGACATATTTGCAAATTTTGCAGAGTATGGCATGGGTAGCAAAATGTCTACTGAGGGGGATGTCTATAGCTATGGAATTATTCTGCTAGAAATGGTGATGGGAAAGAACCCAACAGATGAGATGTTTAAGGATGGACATAGTCTCCACAAGTTTGTGGAACTGGCATTTCCCCACAAGATTGGTGATATTCTAGAGCCCGGTCTCATTCCACAATACCAGGGCGAACACACAAGTAAACCTTCAGGCCATGGGACACATGTAATGGTCGGCATGCAAGAATGTACAATGCAACTGGTGAAACTTGGTCTAAAATGCTCTGTGGATTCACCAAAAGACCGACCAACTATGCAAGAAGTTTATACTGAAGTCATGTCAATCAAAGAAACATTTTTAGGACTACATGAGCGAACAAACGAAATTTCTGTAATTCGTTTGTTTGAATAAAATCCATGGAAATTTCCATCTGTAAGTACATTCAGCAGTTTTACTCTAATTTGTATGTTTACACTGCTTGTGGGACCTGTGGCTTTGAGTTCAAGGGAAATGTCAGGAAGAAAAAGTTGAATAAACTAACTATTTCATACAGTACTTTAAAGTAAAAATGTGCAAGAGTCAGTTACCACGGCATACTCTGAGAAAATTGGGTTAAAAGCAACACTTGCCTAAAAAGCACTATATTCCTGATGTTTATTCATTTGCTTTCTTCGCTATTGACCTTCACAATATTTGAGCGAAGAGATTTACCCAGTAACCTCTAGTATTAGTAAAACTGTAACTAGCATGAAAATATGTTTTGATAGCCTTCCTGATAAATAAGAGTGATGTTTACCTGACAAACTAGACGGTCTAACAGAGTGTAGAATGAAAAATTCGAAATAGTACATTGGGGGAGTAACATACTAGCATCCGACATTTCTAACAGAATTATCAAAATATGAACCCCTGTTTGTACAGACACATGCAACAAAATTTCGAGAAATCCCAGTAGTTTCCTCTAGTGCTGACGCGGTTAGACGGATTGCAGGAGAATCAGAGGAAACTGCGCGATCGATTTGGAAGCAACCGCTCTCCCCCCCCCCCCCCCCCCCCTCCCCCAACGAATTTCACGGAAGCGAAGAAGATCGTATGCTCAGACCTGCTCTCTCTTTGACGCGGAACGCCGACACAGGACACAGTCGTTGCTTGTCCTCGCCGCGGGCGAACTTGGCTGGCGGTGCCGGTGGCACGATCTGCCAGCTTGACCCTAGACGGCGGCAGCGGTCGCCTCCGCAAGCTCCTGCCGCTGCCTCTGGATTTTTTATTTTTTTTATTTCTTTTTGATAAAGCTGCCTCTTCACCTTGCCGCCGCGAAGGAAAATTTGGGGGAGAGAGAGACGTTCGGAACGGAAAGGAAGATGAATGACGAACGAACGAACGGCGCAATGGGCGCAGCGCACAAAAAAACTCAAATGATGTTACTTTAGTGAGTGTCACTGACTTACAAATGATGCTTACATTTGTAGGCTTCGGAGCTGAACAGAAGCATTTTTAATGATTTGGATGTGCTTAGTTATAACCCCGGGACCGTGGAATCTGACAACACGTCGAGAGAAAGGTAAATTTGACAATTTTAACCTGTGGATGAAATCATTTCTTCAGAAGGGTCAGTCTTGAGAAGCGCCCCCGCTCCCCGCTTCCCGCTCCCGCCTAGGGCTCCCTCCCCGCTCCCGCCGACAGCCACTCCGGCCCCGGCGTCCACGCCTACCCGCCGACGGCCACTCCGGCCCCGGCGTCCACGCCTCCTCGCTCCTCGCCTGAGCCCTTGCGGGCCCCTTCTCCTTCCTCCCTCCCTTGCCCTCCTCTCCTTCGGTTGGCGTCGATGGCTTACGGGTCGCGCAGCCCTCCCTCGGTCTCGTCGGCCTTCCCGCGCGACGGACTGGTGGTGTCCGACCTCGGCCTCTCTGGTTCGCCGGGGTCGGCGGGCGCCGCGGTGGTAGGTCCTACGGTCCAGGCGGCCCCTGTGCCCGATGCGGGATGGCGCAAGCCAGGGCCTTCCCGCAAGGCCATGTGGCGTCACCGTCGTGCGCTGCGGCGCCAGCAGGGTGCTGGCGTGCAGGATGGTCGGAGCTCTCCTACCTCGTCGGAGCGTCGTCAGATCCCGCAGGAACTTTGGGGCCTCTGTTTCAGGTGTTTTGAGGATGGTCACCGGCGGCAGGACTGCACGAACGACCCCATGTGCATCCGATGCGGGCTCCCCGAACATATCTCCTCCCAGTGCAAGAGGCCGCGCAGTCCCATCTCAGCAGATGAGCTCCGTCGAGCGGTGATCTCCAAGGTTGCCAAGACCGGGCTGGTGCCGGCGTCGCTGCACGGTGTGGGGGGGTTGCTGCCGGAGCCTAGGCAGGACGCACCGTGTGTGCTGTCCTCGCCAGTTGCGCCCAGCTTCCCTCCCATGGTGCCCGCCTTCACCACCTCGGCCCCGGCGGCGGCGGAGGTCTGCATCTTGGCGCGCTTTGAGGGGATGGATGATCTTGAGCGCCGACTGCAGCTGGTCGTGGTGGCTTATGTTGGGGGGTCACGGCCGCCGGTTTCGTGTGTGGACGCAGCTATAGCAATCTCTGAAGAGCTCAACATCCCGCGCTATCGCTTTTCGGTGCACAAATATCACCCGGAGGATTTTCTCATCGTGTTTGCTTCGCATGAACTCCGGAACAGAGCTTTGGCTTGCCCATCAGTGGAGCACCAGGGTTTCAAGCTCTTCATCAAGCCGTGGTTGAGGCAGGCTCAGGAAAAATCCAGACTGATGCGTGTCCAGGTTGATCTGATGATCGAGGGTGTGCCGTCCCATGCTTGGGCCAGGTCCACGGCGGCGGAGCTGCTGGGAAGTTCTTGCCTGATTGATAGCCTGGCACCGGAGACAGAAAGCAGGGAAGACCTCTCTCTGTTCAAGCTTCGTGCCTGGTGCGTGGACCCGGATGAGATCCCGGCATGCCGGAGATTGTGGGTGCCGGAGCCACCTGCACTTAGAAAACCCGGCGGAGCGCCGCCCGTCGTTTCGTCAGCTGTTGGAATATCCGATCTTGGTTCACATTGGAAGGTTGCGGGATTTCTCTCCTCCAGAGCTCTGGCGTCGCTCGCCTAGCTCGGACGATGACAGTGGCCAGAGCGGCTTGCCAGGAAGTTCGGCAGCTTCTCAGGGCGGCGAGTGGATGGTGCAGAACTGGACGCGCGGCGTCTGCGACAACCGTGGGCTTGGCCGGAGTCATGCTGGTCTGGCGGGAAGCGGTGGCGCTGGCAGGTCCTATCGCCAGGTCCTGGAAGGACGAGTGGGGCCCTCCAACTGGCGCATCCCACCAATGAGCAGGAGTGGCCTGGCTGTGGATGTGGTCATGAGTGGGGTCCAGGTGGACTGTGGTGGGCCGACGCAAAGGAAGGCAGTGGAGAGGTTTTCGAATTCGCCTCCGGTGATTGGTCTCGCGCCAGCTGGGCAGTTGGGTGCACCAACTCGGTCCGTTGGCGCGGAGATCGAGACCACGTTCCTAGATAAGGTGGTTGGTGAGACTACAGAGACGGTCATGGATCCCGAGGTGGACCGACAAGCTGACATCTCAAAGGATCAAGTTGTGCAGGATCCCGAGGTAATCCTGCCAGTTACAACTGTGGCTGTCGTGGGCCAGGCCCCAGAGTTGGTGGTGGATGCCGTTCTGGTCGTGGGGCAGGGCCCAGAGTTGGTGGTGGACTGCGCTCCGGATCCGCTGCGGCTGTCTGAGCCTGCGCGATCGACTTCATTCCGTGTTGTAGCACCTACGCTGCCGCAGTTGATCCCATAGCCCACGGCCGGCCCGCTGTCACGTTCTGTTGGCTGGGACCCAGTGGCGGAGATGTTGGCCACTCACGAGGCTTTGGAATCGGTGGAGGCCCCAACGACCATCCTGGAATCTGATCTGGTGGGGCCCGTGCCTGAGGCTGGTAGGGGTGGAGATGTGACTACGTTGCATGCCCATGCACGCACTATGGCCACGTCTACGGTGGGAGATATTGGAGAAGGAAGCCTTAATCTGGCAGAAACTACTATCACTACCAATCTCTCCTCCAAAGAGCTAGCAGCCCTCACTAACATCAAGTCTTTCTGCTCTGGGTTACTTAAGAAACTAGCACCGCCTCTATTACGAGAGATCAAAGTTGCCAACGGCATACGTCCTGGTCAAGACCCATTCACCCCACGCAGGAACACGCGATCCGTCAGCTCTTCCAGCTCTAGGAGATCCAAGGCGTCGACGGCAAAGACCGTGTTGCTGCAAGCCTTGGGCATTGCCCCGGACGAGTTGGCGATCTCGGAGGAGTCACTTGACCAACTGCGAGGCCTTTTCAACTCACCGCTGCAAGAACGACATCTACGCACCATTGCGGCAATCTTCGGGAAGTCTCTGCCGTTGGACTTCGGGAAGGAGGGTAATTCGGAGGCCATCGCCATGGCCTAGGTTGTGCGGAATTGGGAGTGCTCGCTTGACCCAATGTCGCGTGTCAAGTTGGAGTTGATCAGCTGGAATGTTCGCGGTCTGAACAGTCCGGCTAAGCGGAAGGCGTTGAGAGAATTTGTAGATTCTAGTAGGCCGGCAATACTTTGTATCCAGGAGTCTAAACTCGAGTTTGTAGACCAGTTTATTATTTTGCAATGTTGTGGCCCATCCTATAGTGGGTTTACTTACTTGCCGGCTGTTGGGACTCGTGGTGGCATCATCCTGGCTTGGGACTCATCAGTTATTGGCATATCTAACTGTGTGCGGGACAACAACTTTGTCACGGCTTACGTTGCACCTCTGGATGGGGCGCCCTAGTGGCTTTCAGTTGTCTACGGGCCTCAGGATGACGGCGAGAAGATTTAATTCTTGGAAGAGCTTACGGCCAGAAGATTGCTCTGCCCGGGTCCTTGGCTAGTAATTGGTGATTTCAACTTAATACTGCAGGCCTCTGACAAGAGTAACTCGCTACTTGATAGGCGTATGATGAGCACATTCAGAAGATTTGTCGATGACAATGGTCTGAAGGAGCTCTTCCTCCACGGTCGGCTTTTTACTTGGTGCAACGAGAGAGAGGTGCCCACCATGACTAAAATTGACTGAGCTTTCGTCTCGGTGGATTGGGAACTAGACCATCCTGATTGTCTGCTGCAGGCTTTGTCCACAGCCACATCAGATCACTGCCCACTTCATCTAGCTTTGGACGAGCACCTTCACCCGCATAGGAGATTCCAGTTTGAGTCTTTTTGGACTAAATTGGACGGGTTTGAGGAAGCAGTGGAGGATGCCTGGAAGTGCGATCCGGAGATCACAGAGCCTTTCCGTCGGCTAGATGTGCTTCTCAGGAACACGGTGCAGTATCTCACTACATGGGGCCAGAAAAAAGTGGGGAATGTTAAGCTACAGATTGTTGTCGCCAACTGGATTATCCTACAACTCGACAAGGCGCTGGACCATAGACTTTTGTCAGCGGGAGAGAGGTGGTTGCGCAACATGCTGAAGCTCACCTCCCTTGGGTTGGCATCTCTCGAACGCACAATTGCCAGGCAGCGTTCTAGGGTACGTTGGCTTAGTGAGGGAGATGCCAACACGAAGCTTTTCCACCTTATTGCCAATGGCAGGAAGCTTAGGAACTTCATCCCGGCTCTGCATCAAGGCGATCAGATCATTACAGAGCAAAAGGGCAAGGAAGATGCGTTCTATGACACTTACAAGGAGCTGCTGGGTATTGGGGAACGTAGTAATTTCAAAAAAAATCCTACGCACACGCAAGATCATGGTGATGCATAGCAACGAGAGGGGAGAGTGTTGTCTACGTACCCTCGTAGACCGAAAGCGGAAGCGTTATATCAACGCGGTTGATGTAGTCGTACGTCTTCACGATCCGACCGATCCAAGCACCGTTACTCCGGCACCTCCGAGTTCTTGGCACACGTTCAGCTCGATGACGATCCCCGGGCTCCGATCCAGCAAAGCGTCGGAGAGGAGTTCCGTCAGCACGAGGGCGTGGTGACGATCTTGATGTACTACCGGCGCAGGGCTTCGCCTAAGCACTGCAACGATATGATCAAGGTGGAATATGGTGGAGGGGGCACCGCGCACGGCTAAGGAACGATCACGAAGATCAACTTGTGTGTCTTGGGGTGCCCCCCTGCCCCCGTATATAAAGGAGCAAGGGGGAGGGCCGGCCGGCCCTAGGGGCGCGCCAAGGGAGGGGGAGTCCTCCTCCTAGTGGGAGTAGGACTCCCCTTTCCTAGTCCAACTAGGAGTGGGAAGGGGGGAAGGAAGGAGAGGGAGAGGGAGAGGGAAAGGGGGCCGCGCCCCCCCCCCCTCCTTGTCCAATTCGGACTCCTCATGGGGGGGCGCGCGCCACCTCCTGGCACGGCCCTCTCTCTCCCCTCGTGGCCCAATAAGGCCCATACTTCCCCCGGGGGGTTCCGGTAACCCCTCCGGCACTCCGCTAATATCCGAAACCTCTCGGAACCATTCCGATGTCCGAACATAGCCGTCCAATATATCAATCTTTATGTCTCGACCATTCCGAGACTCCTCGTCATGTCCGTGATCACATCCGGGACTCTGAACTCCTTCGGGACATCAAAATGCATAAACTTATAATAACTGTCATCGTAACCTTAAGCGTGCGGACCCTACGGTTCGAGAACAATGTAGACATGACCGAGACACGTCTCCGGTCAATAACCAATAGCGGGACCTGGATTCCCATATTGGCTCCTACATATTCTACGAAGATCTTTTATCGGTCAGACCGCATAACAACTGTTGGGGAACGTTGCAGAAAATTAAAATTTTCCTACGGTTTCACCAAGATCCATCTATGAGTTCATCTAAGCAACGAGTCATGGGAGAGAGATTGCATCTACATACCACTTGCAGATTGCGTGCGGAAGCGTTCAAGGGGATGGTGATGACGTAGTCGTACTCGTCGTGATTCAGATCACCGATGACCAAGTGCCGAACGGACAGCACCTCCGCGTTCAACACACGTACGGGACGATCGACGTCTCCTCCTTCTTGATCCAGCAAGGGAAGGAGAGGTTGAGGAAGAAGACTCCAACGGCAGCACGACGGCGTGGTGATGTTGGTGCAGCAGAACTCCGGCAGGGCTTCGCCAAGCACGTACGGAGGAGGAGAGGTGTTGGGGAGGGGAGGGGCTGCGCCTTGAGTTGTGTATGCAGCCCTCCCCTCACCCCTCTATTTATAGGGGAAGGGGCAAGGGGGGCCGGCCCCCTCTAGATGGATCTAGAGGGGGGGGCGGCGGCCAAGGGGGAGGGGGCTTGCCCCCCAAGCAAGGGGGCGCCCCCTTTAGGGTTCCCCCAAACCCTAGGGCGCATGGGCCCTTGGGGGGAGGCGCACCATCCCACTTTGGGCTGGTTCCCTTCCCCCTTACAGCCCATGAGCCCCTCCGGGAGAGGTGGCCCCTCCCGGTGGACCCCCGAGGCCCCTCCGGTGGCCCCGGTACAATACCGATATGCCCCCGAACTATTCCGGTGTCCGTATGATAACTTCCCATATATAAATCTTTACCTCCGGACCGTTCCGGAGCTCCTCGTGATGTCCGGGATCTCATCCGGGACTCTGAACAACATTCGGTAATCACATACAAGTCTTCCTAATAACCCTAGCGTCACCGAACCTTAAGTGTGTAGACCCTACGGGTTCGGGAGACATGCAGACATGACCGAGACGACTCTCGGGCAATAACCAACAGCGGGATCTGGATACCCATGTTGGCTCCCACATGTTCCTCGATGATGTCATCAGATGAACCACGATGTCGAGGGTTCAAGCAACCCCGTAAACTATTCCCTTTGTCAATCGGTAGGTTACTTGCCCGAGACTCGATCGTCGGTATCCCAATACCTCGTTTAGTCCCGTTACCGGCAAGTCACTTTACTCGTACCGTAATGCATGATCCCGTGGCCAAACACTTGGTCACTTTGAGCTCATTATGATGATGCATTACCGAGTGGGCCCCGGTGATACCTCTCCATCATACGGAGTGACAAATCCCAGTCTTGATCCGTGTCAACCCAACAGATACTTTCGGAGATACCTGTAGTGCACCTTTATAGTCACCCAGTTACGTTGTGACGTTTGGTACACCCAAAGCACTCTACAGTATCCGGGAGTTACACAATCTCATGGTCTAAGGAAAAGATACTCGACATTGGAAAGCTCTAGCAAAACGAACTACACGATCTTGTGCTATGCTTAGGATTGGGTCTTGTCCATCACATCATTCTCCTAATGATGTGATCTCGTTATCAATGACATCCCCATGTCCATAGTCAGGAAACCATGACTATCTATTGATCAACGAGCTAGTCAACTAGAGGCTTACTAGGGACATATTGGTGTCTAGTATTCACACATGTATTACGATTTCCAGATAACACAATTATAGCATGAATAAAGACAATTACCATGAACAAGGAAATATAATAATAATACTTTTATTATTGAACAAGGAAATATAATAATAATACGTTGTTCCCTTTGTCCATCGGTATGTTACTTGCCCGAGATTCGATCGTCGGTATCCAATACCTAGTTCAATCTCGTTACTGGCAAGTCTCTTTACTCGTTCCGTAATACATCATCCCGCAACTAACTCATTAGTTGCAATGCTTGCAAGGCTTAAGTGATGTGCATTACCGAGAGGGCCCAGAGATACCTCTCCGACGATTGGAGTGACAAATCATAATCTCGAAATACGACAACCCAACATCTACCTTTGGTGACACCTGTAGTACTCCTTTATAATCACCCAATTACGTTGTGACGTTTGGTAGCACCCAAAGTGTTCCTCCGGCAAACGGGAGTTGCATAATCTCATAGTCAAATGAACATGTATAAGTCATGGATAAAAGCAATAGCAACATACTAAACGATCGGGTGCTAAACTAATGGAATGGGTCATGTCAATTAGATCATTCAACTAATGATGTGACCTCATTAATCAAATAACAACTCCTTGTTCATGGTTAGGAAACACAACCATCTTTGATTAATGAGCTAGTCAAGTAGAGGCATACTAGTGACACTCTGTTTGTCTATGTATTCACACATGTATTATGTTTCCTGTTAATACAATTCTAGCATGAATAATAAACATTAATCATGAATTAAGGAAATAAATAATAACTTTATTATTGCCTCTAGGGCATATTTCCTTCAGTCTCCCACTTGCACTAGAGTCAATAATCTAGTTCACATCGCCATGTGATTTACCAGCAATAGTTCACATCACCATGTGATTAACACCCATAGTTCACATCGATATGTGACCAACACTCAAAGGGTTTACTAGAGTCACTAATCTAGTTCACATCGCTATGTGATTAACACCCAAAGAGTACTAAGGTGTGATCATGTTTTGCTTGTGAGATAATTTTAGTCCACGGGTCTGTCACATTCAGATCCGTAAGTATTTTGCAAATTTCTATGTCAACAATACTCTGCACGGAGCTACTCTAGCTAATTGCTCCCACTTTCAATATGTATCCAGATTGAGACTTAGAGTCATCTAGATCAGTGTCAAAACTTGCATCGACGTAACCCTTTACGACGAACCTTTTGTCACCTCCATAATCGAGAAACATATCCTTATTCCACTAAGGATAATTTTGACCGCTGTCCAGTGATCTACTCCTAGATCACTATTGTACTCCCTTGCCAAACTCAGTGGTAGGGTATGCAATAGATCTGGTACACAGCATGGCATACTTTATAGAACCTATGGCTGAGGCATAGGGAATGACTTTCATTCTCTTTCTATCTTCTGCCGTGGTCGGGCTTTGAGTCTTACTCAATTTCACACCTTGTAACACAGGCAAGAACTCTTTCTTTGACTGTTCCATTTTGAACTACTTCAAAATCTTGTCAAGGTATGTACTCATTGAAAAAACTTATCAAGCGTCTTGATCTATCTCTATAGATTTTGATGCTCAATATGTAAGCAGCTTCATCGAGGTCTTTCTTTGAAAAACTCCTTTCAAACACTCCTTTATGCTTTGCAGAATAATTCTACATTATTTCCGATCAACAATATGTCATTCACATATACTTATCAGAAATGTTGTAGTGCTCCCACTCACTTTCTTGTAAATACAGGCTTCACCGCAAGTCTGTATAAAACTATATGCTTTGATCAACTTATCAAAGTGTATATTCCAACTCCGAGATGCTTGCACCAGTCCATAGATGGATCGCTGGAGCTTGCATATTTTGTTAGCACCTTTAGGATTGACAAAACCTTCTGGTTGCATCATATACAACTCTTCTTTAATAAATCTATTAAGGAATGCAGTTTTGTTTATCCATTTGCCAGATTTCATAAAATGCGGCAATTGCTAATATGATTCGGACAGACTTAAGCATAGATACGAGTGAGAAACTCTCATCGTAGTCAACACTTTGAACTTGTCGAAAACCTTTTGCGACAATTCTAGCTTTGTAGATAGTAACACTACTATCAGCGTCCGTCTTCCTCTTGAAGATCCATTTATATTCTATGGCTTGCCGATCACCGGGCAAATCCATCAAAGTCCATACTTTTGTTCTCATACATGGATCATATCTCAGATTTCATGGCCTCAAACCATTTCGCGGAATCTGGGCTCATCATCGCTTCCTCATAGTTCGCAAGTTCATCATGGTCTAGTAACATGACTTCCAGAACAGGATTACCGTACCACTCTGGTGCGGATCTCACTCTGGTTTACTTACGAGATTCAGTAGTAACTTGATCTTGAAGTTACATGATCATTATCATTAGCTTCCTTACTAATTGGTGTAGTAGTCACAAGAATAGATTTCTGTGATGAACTACTTTCCAATAAGGGAGAAGGTACAATTACCTCATCAAGTTTTCTACTTTCCTCCCACTCACTTCTTTCGAGAGAAACTCCTTCTCTGGAAAGGATCCATTCTCAGCAACGAATATCTTGCCTTCGGATCTGTGATAGAAGGTGTACCCAACTGTCTTCTTTGGGTATCCTATGAAGACATATTTCTCCGATTTGGGTTTGAGCTTATCAGGATGAAACTTTTTCATATAAGCATCACAACCCCAAACTTTAAGACACGACAACTTTGGTTTCTTGCCAAACCACAGTTCAGATTGTGTCGTCTCAACGGACTTAGATGGTGCCCCTTTTATAACGTGAATGCAGTTGTCTTTAATGCATAACCCCAAAACTATAGTGGTAAATCGGTAAGAAACATCATAGATTGCACTATATCCAATAAAGTACGGTTATGACGTTCAGACACACCATTATGCTGTGGTGTTTCAGGTGGCATGAGTAGTGAAACTATTTCACATTGTTTAAATGAAGGCCAAACTAGTAACTCAAATATTTTACCTCTGCGATCATATCGTAGAAACTTTTATTTTCTTGTTATGATGATTCTCTACTTCACTCTGAAATTCTTTGAACTTTTCAAACGTTTCAGACTTATGTTTCATCAAGTAGATATACCCATATCTTCTCAAATCATCTGTGAAGGTCAGAAAATAATGATACCTGCTGCAAGCCTTAATATTCATCGGACCACATACATCAGTATGTATGATTTCCAATAAATCTGTTGCTTGCTTCATTGTTCCGGAGAACGGCGTTTTTAGTCATCTTGCCCTTAAGGCATGGATCGCAAGCATCAAGTGATTCATAATCAAGAGATTCCAAAATTCCATCAGCATGGAGTTTCTTCATGCGCTTTACACCAATATGACCTAAACGGCAGTGCCACAAATAAGTTGCACTATCATTATTAACTTCGCATCTTTTGGCTTCAATATTATGAATATGTGTATCACTACGATCGAGATCCAACAAACCATTTTCGTTGGTGTGTATGACCATAGAAGGTTTTATTCATGTAAACAGAACAACAATTGTTCTCTAACTTAAATGAATAACTGTATTGCAATTAACATGATCAAATCATATTCATGCTCAACGCAAACACCAAATAACACTTATTCAGTTTCAACACTAATCCCGAAAGTATAGGGAGTGTGTGATGATGATCATATCAATCTTGGAACCACTTCCAACACACATCGTCACCTTGCCCTTTAACTAGTCTTTGTTCATTCTGCAACTCCCGTTTTGAGTTACTAATCTTAGCAACTGAACTAGTATCAAATACTGAGGGGTTGTTATAAGCACTAGTAAAGTACACATCAATAACATGTATATCAAATATACTTATGTTCACTTTGCCATCCTTCTTATCCGCCAATCACTTGGGGTAGTTCCACTTCCAGTGACCAGTCCCTTTGCAGTAGAAGCACTTAGTCTCAGGCTTAGGACCAGACTTGGGATTCTTCACTTGAGCAGCAACTTGTTTGCTGTTCTTCTTGAATTTCCCCTTTTTTCCTTTGCCCTTTTCTTGAAACTAGTGATCTTGTCAACCATCAACACTTGATGTTTTTCTTTGATTTCTACCTTCGCCGATTTTAGCATCGCGAAGAGCTTGGGAATATTTTCCGTTATCCCTTGCATATTATAGTTCATCACGAAGTTCTACTAACTTGGTGATGGTGACTAGAGAATTCTGTCAATCACTATCTTATCTGGAAGATTAACTCCCACTTGATTCAAGCGATTGTAGTACCCAGACAATCTGAGCACATGCTCACTAGTTGAGCGATTCTCCTCCATCTTTTAGCTATAGAACTTGTTGGAGACTTCATATCTCTCAACTCGGGTATTTGCTTGAAATATTAACTTCAACTCCTGGAACATCTCATATGGTCCATGACGTTCAAAACGTCTTTGAAGTCCCGATTCTAAGCCGTTAAGCATGGTGCACTAAACTATTAAGTAGTCATCATATTGAGCTAGCAAAACGTTCATAACGTCTGCATGTGCTCCTGCAATAGGTTCGTCACCTAGCGGTGCATCAAGGACATAATTCTTCTGTGCAGCAATGAGGATAAACCTTAAATCACGGATCCAATCCGCATCATTGCTACTAACATTTTTCAACACAATTTTCTCTAGGAACATATCAAAATAAACACAGGGAAGCAACAATGCGAGCTATTGATCTACAACATAGATATGCTAATACTACCAGGACTAAGTTCATGATAAATTAAAGTTCAATTAATCATATTACTTAAGAACTCCCACTTAGATAGACATCCCTCTAATCTTCTAAGTGATCACGTGATCCAAATCAACTAAACCATAACCGATCATCACGTGAAATGGCTTAGTCTTCAATGGTGAACATCATTATGTTGATCATATCTACTATATGATTCATGCTCGACCTTTCGGTCTCCGTGTTCCGAGGCCATATCTGCATATGCTAGGCTCGTCAAGTATAACCCGAGTATTCCGCGTGTGCAAAACTGGCTTGCACCCGTTGTAGATGGACGTAGAGCTTATCACACCCGATCATCACGTGGTGTCTGGGCACGACGAACTTTGGCAACGGTGCATACTCGGGGAGAACACTTCTTGATAATTTAGTGAGAGATCATCTTATAATGCTACCGTCAATCAAAGCAAGATAAGATGCATAAAAGATAAACATCACATGCAAATCAATATAAGTGATATGATATGGTCATCATCATCTTGTGCTTCGTGATCTCCATCTCTGCAGCACCATCATGATCTCCATCATCACCGGCGCGACACCTTGATCTCCATCGTAGCATCGTTGTCGTCTCGCCAATCTTATGCTTCTACGACTATCGCTACCGCTTAGTGATAAAGTAAAGCATTACAGGGCGATTGCATTGCATACAATAAAGCGACAACCATACGGCTCCTGCCGGTTGCCGATAACTCGGTTACAAAACATGATCATCTCATACAATAAAATATAGCATCATGTCTTGACCATATCACATCACAACATGCCCTGCAAAAACAAGTTAGACGTCCTCTATTTTGTTTGTTGCAAGTTTTACGTGGCTGCTACGGGCTTAAGCAAGAACTCATCTTACCTACGCATCAAAACCACAACGATAGTTTGTCAAATAGACTCCGTTTTAACCTTCTCAAGGACCGGGCGTAGCCACACTCGGTTCAACTAAAGTTGGAGAGACAGTCTTCCGCAAGCCATCTATGTGCAAAGCACGTCGAGGGAACCGGTCTCGCGTAAGAGTACGCGTAATGTTGGTCCAGATCGTCTCGTCCAACAATACCGCTGAACCAAAGTATGACATGCTGGTAGGCAGTATGACTTGTATCGTCCACAACTCACTTGTGTTCTACTCGTGCAAATAACATCAAACCATAAAAACCTAGGCTCTGATACCACTATTGGGGAACGTAGTAATTTCAAAAAAATTCCTACGCACACACAAGATCATGGTGATGCATAGCAACGAGAGGGGAGAGTGTTGTCTACGTACCCTCGTAGACCGAAAGCGGAAGCGTTATATCAACGCGGTTGATGTAGTCGTACGTCTTCATGATCCGACCGATCCAAGCACCGTTACTCCGGCACCTCCGAGTTCTTGGCACACGTTCAGCTCGATGACGATCTCCGGGCTCCGATCCAGCAAAGCGTCGGGGAGGAGTTCCGTCAGCACGACGGCGTGGTGATGATCTTGATGTACTACCGGCGCAGGGCTTCGCCTAAGCACTGCAACGATATGACCGAGGTGGAATATGGTGGAGGGGGGCACCGCACACGGCTAAGGAACGATCACGAAGATCAACTTGTGTGTCTTGGGGTGCCCCCCTGCCCCCGTATATAAAGGAGCAAGGGGGGAGGGTCGGCCGGCCCTAGGGGCGCGCCAAGGGAGGGGGAGTCCTCCTCCTAGTGGGAGTAGGACTCCCCTTTCCTAGTCCAACTAGGAGTGGGAAGGGGGGAAGGAAGGAGAGGGAGAGGGAGAGGGAAAGGGGGCCGCGCCCCCCCTCCTTGTCCAATTCGGACTCCTCATGGGGGGGGGCGCCACCTCCTGGCGCGGCCCTCTCTCTCCCCTCGTGGCCCAATAAGGCCCATACTTCCCCCGGGGGGTTCCGGTAACCCCTCCGGCACTCCGGTAATATCCGAAACCTCTCGGAACCATTCCGATGTCCGAACATAGCCATCCAATATATCAATCTTTATGTCTCGACCATTCTGAGACTCCTCGTCATGTCCGTGATCACATCTGGGACTCCGAACTCCTTCGGGACATCAAAATGCATAAACTTATAATAACTGTCATCGTAACCTTAAGCGTGCGGACCCTACAGTTCGAGAACAATGTAGACATGACCGAGACACGTCTCCGGTCAATAACCAATAGTGGGACCTGGATGCCCATATTGGCTCCTACATATTCTACGAAGATCTTTTATCGGTCAGACCGCATAACAACATACGTTGTTCCCTTTGTCCATCGGTATGTTACTTGCCCGAGATTCGATCGTCGGTATCCAATACCTAGTTCAATCTCGTTACCGGCAAGTCTCTTTACTCGTTCCGTAATACATCATCCCGCAACTAAATCATTAGTTGCAATGCTTGCAAGGCTTAAGTGATGTGCATTACCGAGAGGGCCCAGAGATACCTCTCCGACGATTGGAGTGACAAATCCTAATCTCGAAATACGCCAACCCAACATCTACCTTTGGTGACACCTGTAGTACTCCTTTGTAATCACCCAGTTACGTTGTGACGTTTGGTAGCACCCAAAGTGTTCCTCCGGCAAACGGGAGTTGCATAATCTCATAGTCAAAGGAACATGTATAAGTCATGGATAAAAGCAATAGCAACATACTAAACGATCGGGTGCTAAGCTAATGGAATGGGTCATGTCAATCAGATCATTCAACTAATGATGTGACCTCATTAATCAAATAACAACTCCTTGTTCATGGTTAGGAAACATAACCATCTTTGATTAATGAGCTAGTCAAGTAGAGGCATACTAGTGACACTCTGTTTGTCTATGTATTCACACATGTATTATGTTTCCTGTTAATACAATTCTAGCATGAATAATAAACATTTATCATGAATTAAGGAAATAAATAATAACTTTATTATTGCCTCTAGGGCATATTTCCTTCACTGGGCACATATCATTCCAAAGATCAGACCATGGACCTGGCCTTTCTGGAGGTAGCGCCCCTTGACCTGCACGAGTTGGACAGTATCTACACCGAGGAGGAGGTCTGGTCGGTGATAAAGGAGATGCCTGCTGAGCGCGCGCCCGGACCGGATGGATTCATTGGTCTTTTTTTTAGAAAAGCCTGGCGGATTATCAAAGGAGACATAATGGCAGCTATTCATAAATTCCAGTTTGGAAATGGCAGAGGATTTGGTAGGCTCAATCAAGCGATAATCACCCTCATACCTAAAAAACCTGATGCTTGTCAGATTGGAGACTTCAGGCCAATCAGCCTCCTTCACAGCATTCCTAAGATAAACTCAAAACTGATGGCATCTAGGCTCTGCCCGCGTATGGGAGAGTGGGTGAAGATGAATCAATCTGCCTATATCCGTGGGAGAAATATACATGACAACTTCCTGCTTGTCAGACAGGTGGCCCGTAATTTGCACAAAAAGAAAGCCAAAGGTGTGATGCTGAAATTGGACATCTCACGAGCATTTGACTCAATCTCCTGGTCCTTTCTCTTTGAAGTGTTGCGGGTGAAAGGGTTCTCAGAACTGTGGTGCTCACGCCTGGCTATTCTGCTCACCACATCAAGCTCAAGAGTGATTGTAAATGGCTGTCAGGGAAAGAAGTTCAGGCATGCGAAGGGGTTGCGCCAAGGAGACCCAGTTTCCCCTCTTCTGTTTGTAATTGCAATGGACACACTCTCATCCTTGATGATCAAAGCACAGCAGATGGGTGCGATTAGTGCAATGCCAGGATGCACTCCTCTTCAGAGACTGTCAATCTATGCGGATGATGTGATACTTTTCATCAGACCAACGGTCAGCGACTTGTGCTTCGTCAGAGAAGCTATGAAAAATTTTGGCAGAGCGTCGGGATTACATGTGAATTTTGCTAAGTCTTCAGCGATCATGATCCAATCTGACGATGCGGATCGGCAACGTGTTTCTCAAGCTTTACCCTGGAGCATGGATCACTTCCCGTGTAGATACCTTGGATTACAACTCTCGATCAAACAACTTACGAGAGCGGAGTGGCAACCTATTGTGGATCAAGTCATCAATTTCCTACCGGGCTGGCAAAGAGGGCTAGTTACAAGACCAGGACGGCTGATCCTTGTGAACAATGTGGTTCGTGCCAGGCCTATGCATCACTTACTCGTCGCTGAGGCCCCCAAGTGGGCACTGAATCAAGTGGATAAAGCCTGTCGTGCATTCTTCTGGGCGGGATCGGAGCAAATACATGGAGGCAAATGTTTGGTGGCTTGGAAGCGAGTCTGCCGTCCCAAACATCTTGCAGGACTAGGAATTCTCGACCTCAACAAGCAGGGGCTCGCCCTTCGACTGCGCTGGGAATGGTTGAAGCGCACGGATCAGGGCAGGCCATGGCAGGGTCTTTCGCTTACTATGGACAAGCAGACACAGGCGGCTTTCACGAGCCTTGTTCAGTGGAAGGTGGGAGATGGACAATGTATCTTGTTCTGGAAGGATAGATGGCTCAATGGCTC
Source organism: Aegilops umbellulata (assembly GCA_032464435.1). Taxonomy (NCBI): domain Eukaryota; kingdom Viridiplantae; phylum Streptophyta; class Magnoliopsida; order Poales; family Poaceae; genus Aegilops; species Aegilops umbellulata. The sequence continues at coordinate 299,293,283 of CP136060.1, forward strand.
CACCATTGCTGAGATCGCGCCGCTGGTTCGTGCATGTGTGCGCACGCAAGTGGCTAACAGGAGGACAGTAGCGGATGCTCTTCTTCTCCATCGGTGGGCCAATGATGTATCCGGGGACTTGTCGGCGGAGGTTCTGGTGCAACTGGTCCGGCTTTGGGAGATCATGATCACCATTCAGCTTGACCCAGTGCAGGTGGATACCCCAATCTGGAGATGGAACAACCTTGGAGTCTACTCCTCGGCATCTACTTACGCGATGCTCTGGCAAGGCAGCATTGGCTTTGCCCCGGCAAAGGCCATCTGGAAGTGTTGGGCTCCTCTCTCCTACAAGTTGTTCATGTGGCTAGCCACGCATTATCGTCTCTGGACGGCTGATCGTAGATTCAGACATGGGCTTCAAGATCATCGATCACCATGCTACATATGTGCCCAGGAGGAAGACACGGTCGATCACATCCTGGTTCAATGTGTTTTTGCTCGACACGTCTGGCACAAATGCTTTCAACAAGCTCGGTTGGATATCTCTCTAGTCCCGACCGTAAATGACTCCTTGGAGGACTGGTGGATGGCGAGTCGCGCTCGAATACCAGCTGAGCACAGAAAGGGTTTCGATTCGCTGGTGATGCTATTCACTTGGCAGCTGTGGAAGCATAGAAATGGTATGGTTTTTGGTCAGAGAACTGCGATTGAGACGGTGCAGCATTTTACCATGCAAACTTTCGAAATTATGCGCACTTGGGCGTTGGCAGGAGGACCTGGAGTTAGCATATTTTGTGAGTAGTAGAGTGTAGTGTTGGAGTGGAGCTGGGGATCTCTGGCAAACATCGGTTAGGTCGTGTGCCAGATCATACCCCTCATTTGTAACTATTTCTTGTAAATATTTCCATCTTCTATAAAGCTAAGGTACGCGATTGCGTACTCTCAAAAAAAGAAATCATTTCTTCATAAAATGAACTGCTTCTAAAAAAATTTCACTCAGCTGGCCTTTTTGAGTGGCGCCCGACACGAAGGCGCCACACTACACTGTGCAACGCCTGACTGACAGGCGCTACACGCCTAGCCAGCATTGCATCAAGGTGCTTAACCAGAGACTAGACAACATTAAGGAGCGGAGTGATGCCTTTAGCTTCATCAACCTCGGCTCCTACGATGACCATGGCAGCAAAGTACATGCCTCATGTGTTGCCTTTCCCAGCCGCGAGACATCAGGGGAGCTTGACCGGTCGGGTGTGGTCGGGGAGAAGATCAAACAGGACACGAGAAAGCTGGTGGAGATCGTGTTGACTGGAATCAAGGGCGGAACGAGCCATGCAGACGGCAATGTCATGGTTTTCGCTATTGTGGGTGTCGGCGGGATCGGCAAGACCACTCTCGCCCAGAAGGTCTTCAACGACGAGGCTATCCAAAGTGAGTTCGACAAGACAATATGGGTCAGCATCAATCAAGACCTCAACGAAGCTGATCTGCTGAGGAGAGCCATCATTGAAGCAGGGGGAGACCATTCGCATGCTGGAAATGCAAAGGCCACGCTTCAACGAGTCCTCAAGGATACCTTAACATGGAAGAAGATCTTGCTAGTGATGGATGATGTTTGGAATAATATAGCATGGGAGGATGTGCTCAAAACACCGCTTGTTAATGGGGCCGCTCCAGGTAGCCGAGTCCTGGTCACCACTAGAGATGAAAGAGTCGCCCGAGGGATGAAAGCTATACCTCCCTACCACCACATGGACAAATTAGATGTCGATGATGCTTGGTCCTTGCTCAAGAAACAGGTCGGTACTAATTAACTAGTAACCCTTCTTTTAGAAAATCTTTTTTCTCTCTTGCCTTTGCACTCTTAACCTTAATAATATCTCCGTCCCAAAAAAATCATTGATTTAGTACAACTTTATACTAACTTTGTGCTAAATCAGCGACACTTATTTTGTGATGAAGGGAGTAGTTATTTAATTCACTATTCCATTTAGTGAAATTTAAGGAACCATTGCTTCATTACTTTTGTAAATAAATAAACATAGACTATCGATCATGGTAACACTCCCTTGGTTTAAGTAATGTAAATGATTATGGAGGCAGCTTTAATTTGATTTTTCCTCTTGGTGAGCTTAGTAGCTAGTTGACAAAATTATAACTTACTTATATATTGATGATTGAGTCATGTGGGCTTGAATTGCCTGCAGGTAGCCGCAAGTGAGATGGATGAGTCTGATATTGCTGCACTAAAGGATACTGGAATGGAAATTGTATCAAAATGTGATGGCTTGCCGCTCGCAGTCAAAGTGATGGGAGGGCTCTTGCGTCAGAAAGATAGAAATCACAGTGACTGGGGTAAGGTCTTGAATGATTCTGCATGGTCGGTTGTTGGAATGCCTGAAGAGCTAAACTATGTTGTATACATAAGCTATGAAGATCTATCTCCTTGCCTGAAGCAATGCTTTTTGCACTACTCCCTTCTCCCTAAAAACATAGTCTTTGGTAGCAATACAATTGTTGGGATGTGGATCGGCGAAGGATTTGTCCATGGAAGCTCATCAGATGACCTAGAAGAACTTGGGAGACAGTACTATAAAGAGTTGATCTTGTGAAACCTCATAGAGCCGCACAACAAGACTATCAATCAATATCATTGCATCATGCATGACGTTGTTCGCTCATTTGGTCAATGCATGTCACAAGATGAAGCATTAGTAGCTCATATTCGAGAGACTTCCACAATTACTATACTTGGTTCCCAAAAGTTTCTTCGCTTATCTATAGAAACCGGAGGATCTGAATCAGGTAAACTGAAGTGGAGCATGTTACAAGAGCAGAAGCATCTAAGGACACTAATATCAGCTGGCCAATTCGAGAGCAAGCCCAATGAGACATTGATTAATTTTTCAAGTCTACGTACTTTGCACATTCAGTCCGCAAACATTGCTGCATTGGTTGATCATATATATCAACTCAAGCACTTGAGGTATTTGTCTGTACGAGACTCTGACATATTTAGGCTGCCATATAACATCGGAGAGATGAAATTTTTGCAGCTCCTTGACCTTAGGAGTTGTAGAAATTTGGAGAAGCTTCCTAGTGGCATTGTAAAACTAGGACACCTGAGGTATCTTAACATGAATGAAACTAGTAAAGATGTCACCATACCTCAGGGGTTTCGTGGGCTAACAAATATGAGGGTACTTTTCGGGTTTCCAGGCCACGTGGATGGTGAGTGGTGTAGTTTGGAAGAGTTGGGCCCTCTTTGTGAGCTAAGGAAGCTTGCTTTGAACAGTTTGGAGAATGTATATGACGCCTCATCTGCTGAAAAGGCAAGGTTGTGTGAGAAAGTGCATCTTACCAAGCTGATCTTACGCTGCAGTAGTAGGACGGGAGATGATGGGTTGGTGGAAGAGGAAGAAGGCCTCTCTAAGGAAGAGCAAAGAAAAATCATAGGGTTGTTTGATGAGTTGTGCCATCCACCATGCTTAGAACGCCTGGAAATTGAAGGATATTTTGGCCGACGGCTACCAACATGGATGACGTTCGCATCTGCAGCGGCCCTGAAGAGCTTAAATACTCTCTGGATTGATGACCTGACTTGTTGCACCCAACTGCCTGATGGTTTATTTGAGCTCCCATACTTGCAATTCATTCATATCTGCCATGCTCCAGCAATCAAGCATGTTGGTCCTGAATTCATGCAACTCTACCATCACCACAGTCATCCTCCTTCCAAGACAATGGTTGCATTTCCCAGATTGAACAAGCTAGACTTAAAAGAAATGGTGTAATGGGAGGTATGGGAGTGGGAAGAAGAAGTGAAAGCCATGCCCGTTTTGGAGGAGGTTCAGCCCAAGCATTGCAAACTGAGGTGCCTTCCTCCGGGTCTTTCCTGCCATGCAAGGGCTTTGAGAAAACTATCTTTAGAAAGCATCCAACACCTCACTTCACTTGAGAACTTTACTTCTATCGTCGATCTTGAAGTGTCCCAAAACCCTAACCTGGAGAGGATCACCGATCTCCCTGTATTGCAGAAGCTCACCATCATCATGTGCCCAAAGATGAAGGTACTGGAGGGTGTGCCATTACTCCAAAGCCTCTTTCTAGAGGACTACAGCATGGAAGAACTCCCGGAATACATGCGAGACGTAAACCCAAGGCAACTGAATCTAGACTGCAGCATAGCACTGCTCGGTTCCATAGCCGCGGGACAATCGGGCCCCGAGTGGGCAAAGTTCAGCCATGTCGGGCGTGTCAAGGCGTATGCACGGGAGGGAGACAACAAAAGGAAATGGTATGTGATGTACACAAGAGAACCCTACAGCTTGGAGACAAATATCTACTGATCTTGTACGTCTGCAGGTAAAAAGGAACACATGTGAGTTGTAGTGATGTTTTTGTTTGCTCTCTTTGTTTAGTTAGTTTGGAGTCTGGACGCATTTCGTGTGATCGTGTCTTCTCATTTCCTTCAATATGTTGTTTCATAGAAAGAAGAGTCGAAGAGGATCATGGCATGCACACAAGAACAGAGGACAGATAGAATATATTTTGAGGAGAAAAATTGCTAGGATGTCGTCCTCCCCATGCTTGCAGAAACTTGAAGCAGACATTTTGTCCGTTCAAGAATGAACTATTTGATCCAGCAACTTTTATTGTCGCTTCTGAAGCAACATTATACTCAGCTTTTTGTTATAGAATGGCTACAGTAACTCGTCGGGAATAATTCTAATTTAGTGTGCCACCATATTATACAATAAAAAAACTTTAATTGAAATAAAAAATGGAACCTTCCAATTTATCTATGATTGATACTCCCTCCGTTCCTAAATATAAGTGTTTTTAGACATTTCAAATGGAATACAATATACGGATGTATGTAGACATATTTTAGAGTGTAGATTCACTTATTTTGCTCCGTATGTAGTCATTTGATGGGATCTCTAGAAAGACTTATATTTGGAAACGGAGGGAGTGTTACAGTCATGATGGCTTGATGCAATCTTTTTACTATGTTCTTTCACCAAAGAGATATGGAGATTCCACTATGTAGAAAGATAAATACTGGAGGCCTGGAGACAGTTTTACTTTGCGAATGAATGCCGCACATGTGATAGCATGCCACGAAGACAACCAGACTTGAGGCATAACACTCAGGAGAAGAAAAAAAAAAGACAACGTAAGGTGCTACATCTGTTAAGAGTGAAATTCTGGACAGAGGGAAGTATATTCTTCCATGGCATTCCGCAAAACCAAACACTTGGATGACCCAAAAAAGTTGGTTCCAGTTTGATGCGTGCCGCAAAACCCAACACATGGATGATCCAAAAAGTTGGAACAATTTACAATTGCGTTTCCACTTGCTTCCCGCGACAAAACACACTTAAATTAGGACCAGGCTTAGGTATTTCTGCAAGTCCTCAAAATGGGATGACGGAAAAACTTTTTGATTAGGGCCAGGCCACATCCATATCTTTTCAGGTGGACTCCATTCATTCATACTACTACTAGTTTCTAACAAAGTAATATCCTTTGGATTTGCAAGTACCAAACTGAAATCATCTGCAAACTCAGACTCCCAATGCCGCAAACAACAGTAGGTAGTCCCCACTTTTAGCCTTTCAAGGCCACAAGAAAAACAATTGCAGAAGTCGCCATAGAAAATAAGAAATTCAGAAAATTCACAGTTTTTCAGGCCTCATAGCAGACAGACAACCAAGAACTCCCTCTGACGAATTTTCTAGAAAACTTTCTATGAACAGAAAAAACAACACAGAATGCTACTTCTTCTTCTTATTTTTCTTGTTAGTACTTGTAACTGATGGACCTGCCACTGGTTCCTGCTTCTTAGTCCTCCCATGATGCTTGGGGACCAGCTCTGCTATTTGGATCATTAGCTGCTTCTCTGCAATGAAAAGACCTGGTGTCAGTGGGACAGACAAAAACATGTTCAAAGACACGCATATCATGGGAAATATCCTTTCGCGCTATAAATATCTCAAGATTGCCAGACATATCAAAGTAACCTGAGAACATAATGCGTTGAGCAAATACAAGATTGCCAGACACGCATATCATGGGGAATATCCATGTTCAAAGTAACTAGGAATTACAACTGCAAGTCGTCTTTACTCCCCCAAAAAGGGAACAAAATGTGTTGAGGAGCAAATTAAAAAGATAACATAAAAAATAACAACATTAAGCGACATTGTAATTACCCCCTGAATGGCACTAAGCAACATTGTAATGACCCCCTGAATCCTCTAAAAAAATAGCAAAAATACGTCTCCAAATGATATGGATAGATGGCCTTAGACACTACAAATCAACAGATAAAGGCCCGGTATTAACAACTACTCCAGCCATCCAGGTGAATACAGGGAAAGCTTAACGGTTGCAGAGAAACTACAAAACTATAGAAGGCAACATTATACTAGAGGCAACATACAGGTGAATACAGCCATGTTTATCCTATTAGACGATTTTGACCACCTTACGAGCTTTAGTGATCCACATAGGGCAACACACTTTACTCCCTGGCCCTTTAATGCCACACAACATCAAAACTGAGAAGTATTTATGTGCCCTGTAGTGGACAAAGGGAGGTGCCCAAGGATGCCTCAATGGCAGCCAGCCCAATTCCAGGCATCACTCGGCTGAATAAGGATAAGGATGCTATTGTTGTAGGTGTGTTTGTTAGGCATATGATACATATTAGTTTATATTTTTTAGGAGTCGTCCCATCTCTTGATTGCCACGTTTCATTTCAAATTAAGCAGGAATTAATCAAAGAATGCCATTATCATATCAGTCCAGCCATCCTCTCGGTGATATTTATCCATATACTGACAACATGACACAAGGATCATTAGGCCATGGCAAGTGAGAGAGTTTCCCTTGTAATCTGAGCTAGGACCATGAGTTACCAGCCATTTTGTCCATACTGTTGCATCTAAGCTACAGTCACATAGTATGAAAGACTAGTAAATCGGCTAAAATACCATACTACAAACTGGAAATGGAACAATCATGAAAACACATGTAGCACCCAAGGGATCTCCTAAAGTATCTATCTACAAAAAAAATTGGACAAAAGAAGTCTGTGTCAACAATACTTTATTTCCTGATAGCACAAACAGGGGATTACTTCGCTGCAAACATAACTGTTTAAGGTCCACGACGACTATAGCAGATCTCATAATCCATTGCAAGCATAGTCTTATATCTCCTATTTATGGGTTTCTTTATTCACTATGCTCCAAAACTAATTTACCGAAAAATTTCCGCTTGTGTAAGCAGAAATTTCATTTGTGTAAGCAAAAAACAGTAAAAAAACATTTTACTGTTTTACCGACTAACGTCCAGGGAAGCATAACAAAATAAAGTGGTCCATGTAGTTTATCTCAACCCTGTCTCTCCAAACTTACCCTTTTTAGTTAGTCACATGGTATGGTGGACAAGGCTTCACGAGAATTCATGTACACGTCAGAACAAGCCAAGCCCCAAACTTTGCTTCTTCTTTTTTATGTCTGTGCACCATAACTCTACGAGTCCCGAGAGCTGGGTGGAAACATCTTTTTTTGTGAATATTCTCATGGTTGTTTCCAAGTTTGCAGATCCTTGTCGCCGGCATACTAAAACTAAACAGATTTGGAGAATGTCGAGTGCTTAGTCTGAAAAACTCTTGAATGTGACTTCACAGCGCAATATGGGATAGGTAAGTTTATTTAACCAATATTATTATGTTAAAATGTGTTACCATCATTTATTTCATTTCAGCATAATTTCTTATTTATTCCTATGCCACCTGGTATGCCTTGTAATATGATTACTAAGTTTATTCACCCATATTAGCAACTTCAGTTTTCCTAGAAAGATAACTCTTGATAATCAATGTTGGTAATACTTATGTGTTGTTATCTTTTGATCCATTAAAATGAAAATATGCCTCAGAATGCTGAGATGGATCAGCCACACACATATCTGACTTGGGCAAAAGATTGTCTAACTAACAGCAGAAAAAAATCAAGCCAAGCCGAAAATATTAAAAGACTAGACATTGAATTCGTTGAATGTTACATTGTTTATTGCATTGTCCAGAACTACTAGATTTACTGAACATCCACAACTTGATCACACTTCACAGCATCACTATCTGACTATAATAGTCAATAGGGTAAACCTTATCCCGCAAAAAAAGGGTAAATCATCACAAACCATGTGTAAGCAATTCAAGATGAGCATCAATATGAGCGTAGCAATATATACTTAATTAAGATGGCCCATAGTTATAGCATACTGGTGTGGTTATCTTCTGCTCATTTTAGAAGAGACCTCCTTGCCATTAACTTAGGAGCGACTATATTCCAAAGCACTCATCTCAAAGAAACAAATCTTTGCAACTTATGATGATTAAGATCGTAATCTCGTATCCACAACATTGCACTGGCTAAATGAAGAGAGAGTCGCGTAGAAAATGAACTACAGTTCTTCTACCATGCATCATTGATGTGAAATGTAGAGAATCGACATCTTAACGTGCCAGGGGAATACTGATTTCACAAAACCTTGAAAACAGTACAAAAAGAGTTGCATGGGACCAAAATTAAATTCCTTCTAGGGAATTAACAGTGTGGGTTTTAGCAATAGCTCGTGATAAGTAACATCTTTAGGACTTAAAAATAGGATCAACCTTCCTTCATAGAAGCGAAGGGAACATTGACATAGCAGAAATCTATTCCTGAAAGCTCTACTAGCTGCACTAGCAGGAACTGGGGTAGCTTAAAAATGGTATGAACGTGTATAGAATTAGATGTCCTTGACCCTTTTTTACAGTGGATAGCTTGCATATATTACCAAACAATGAGCAGTTTTAGTGCTTACTTGTTCTGATTGCAGGGTTGACTGGGGAGCCGTCATCATTGGTGAGCTGCACCCTCACTCTCCCCACCTGGAAGAAATCCCGCGGATATGCCTTATCCAACTGCATATACACCATAAGCAGACCAAACATCAACGACCGTATGAACCTAAGGAAGAACAAGGGGAATCCCAGGCTGGCAAAAATTCAACGAAAAAACAGGGGGGAAACGACATGGGTACCTCGATGGCGCGAGGGATCTTGAGGTAGGCGCAGCTGTCGGCGATCTCGATGCAGGTGGGGTCGGGGCAGGCCTTGGCGGCGGCGATGCGGCGGCCCTCGGAGACCGTTTTCTTCGAGTTGAGGTACACCGGGTAGATGATCTTCCACTTCTTGATGCTGCTCCTCAGGTCGGCGCCGCCGCCGCTGCCGCCGGCGTCCATCTCCGCGCGATTCGGGTCGGGGGAGGAGCGGATCCTGGTGCAAGAAGCAAAGAGGGATAGAGGCAGAGCGCGCGAGGTTAATGGGGTTCTCGGTCGTGGTCGGGTCAGGCCATGGAAGAAGGGAGCTCCGGTGCGTACCGGGAGATCTGGCGACTCGTGTTTCCCTCGAAAGCCGAAACCAAGAAACGGGGGTGGACGCGACGGTGATGACGATGACGAGGCGCACTGTCTCAACGCGTAGGACTTTCGGTCTCAAAAAAAAAATCGAAAACGTACAAATTTTCATGAAAAAAATATTTCGAAAGCGTACAAACTTTCATGAAAAATCAGCTGTGCATCTGCGTACAAAAAACAAATTTTAATGTTACTTTCTAATACAACACCTAAATTTGTTTACATATTCGAGAAAAAAAAGTAGTAGCTGAGTTGTTTTGAAAAAAAAGTTACGGGTGAGCCAATACTGAAAAGTGTTCATATAATTATTATTATTATATTTTCTTAAACCTTGCAATCAAGGGTGACTGGGCGCATCTTTGCGCTAAGCAAGCCTAACAATATCCCGTCAGAGGGGAAAAAAAGACAAGTCTCACTATAAAGAATGAGGTGTTTATAGATTAATTATGTACCAAACTTCTTAGTCGCCTACTTGCTGAACGATTCTAAGCCAGTTTTATTTAAATGAATGGAAGCTATTAAGTTCCAAAAAAAATCTATAGTGGGTTGTGGCCCACCCCTACCTCCGCTAGGATATTTTCTTTTGTCTTTTGCAAAAAGAACAATAAGCATATCTCCAAATAGACGCATGAGACAATGTCTATTTGAAAAGAGTAAGCGCCTATCTCCTAGCAGCTGCAACAAGAGCCCGTCCATCCCTTCCTCATACCCTTTTATTTTCTCGCTCTTGTTTATATCATTAAAAAATGATCGAGAATCAAAAATCACTTTGAGAGGACCCCCGCGTCGTTCATTCGGGTGACATGGGAGGCAACTAGGGTTTTCTCCGGTGTTCGTCACCCCTTTTCGAAAGTGCGTTTATCTCTAAATGGTTTTTTGATGTGAAGAAAATGTGTTTAGTAGAACTAATGGTGGTTATCAAGTTTTATCTCATGGCATTGATTCCTCAAATATTGAATGTGGAAATGGTTGGCCCCTTACTTCAATATCAAAGGCATAGTGTCTAGCGAATCAAAGTTTTTGTTTCGGCTTTATCGAGTTGTAGGACAACCACAGTACCAAGAGGGTCAAGGTGGTTGAGTGACGGTGTGAGAACACTCCAACATAAAACACTAGCCTTCCTGCACCTACCATAAAAAAGAGCTCTTCGTTCTGACTCAGTGGATGGGCACCTAACCCATTAGGAAGAGCACAGTTATGTGCCTTGGCAGACCCAAGCTCGGATCATGTGGAGTGAATTTTATTTTGTGGATTTAAAACTTGGTGTCTCACACCTTCCTTCTTAATAATAATGTCGCGGGTCTCCTCCCTCGTTGGTCTAATATACCCTCAATGCCCAAATGAATGTGTCCAAAGTTTTTGGACACCCCATGTGTACGAAGTCCATCTTCAGACAACGGTCATTTTGTGAGGGGCGCCCATCTTCCACCTTCAACCCTAACCCTTTTTGCCTTGAGAGCTGCCATCGTTTCTAAACCTTCATTTTGCTCTTATCTTTCTCTGTCCCTCTACCCAAACACTTTGATACTTTGAGGATTGAGGGAGCAAAATCCGATTTACAACTTGCCAAACCAATTTGTGTTCCCTTAAGATTTCTTTATCAACAACTTGTTACTCTTGGAGCTTGGGCTTGTAGTTAGTCATGATTCCTCTAAAAGTTCCCTCGCTTGTGGTGTGGCCTGAAGACGTATGTAAAGGCATGGTGGTCATCTTCAAGACCAGTCACGAGCGATTCAGGGCTCATCCGTTGGGGTGACTCGAGGAGAATAGAGTGAGCCACTTGATGACTCTCTGGAGCCTTGGCACCGACAATGCTCCAACGGAGACTATTACTTTCTCAAGGAAGTGTGAACTCCGGGATAAAATCCGCGTCCCTGACTCATTTATGGTTATTCTTTTTCTGCACTTTACTTTGCATTGTATACTTGTGGGCTTGCTAATTACTATATTGTTGTACAATTCAAATTGCCTTGAACTTGCTTGTGATATAGGTTGTGTTTGCTTTCTATAGAACCTTATTTGTCAGCAAATCCCTAAACTGATAATTAAGCTTAAAATTTGCAACCTTCTATTCACCCCCTCCCTCCAGTGGACCGTATCGGTCGTTTCACCTTCCCCTCCTCTCTCCCTTGTTGCCACCAGAGGAGGTCATCGGCAAGGCTGTGGGTCGCACGTGACGGTAACGACGATGATCGTGTCACTTTGTCCCATCATTATGTTTGAAACTCATATGTGAACATTGGCAGATGTGAAGATATAACTCAGAGGTGGAAGCAACATAACTCGGAGTGATATATAGAATTATCATTATATATTTGAAATTTACCCTAAATTGATGCGTGAACTTGGTCAGCTATTACGACTTCCTTCGTCAGCGTGGGCTTTGCTAGTAACACGTACACAGTACTTGGATTCGTTTGCCTTTCCTGTTCTACTAGCAGTTTTCTTCTCTTTTTGCTACTCAACAGAGGTTGGATTCTATTCCAAAAATCGAAAAGAAAAACAGGGGTTGGATTCCTTGAGCACTACTCAACCAGACGGAGGATTGGATTCCAAGCTCCCCAAAGTCCCAATCCCCGTCGATGCCCACTTCCCAGAGTCCTCGTGTCCTATCCTATCCTGCCCTGTCCACCCACGAACCCCTCCCCTCTCCGGAGGCCCACCCGCACACGGCACCCCAGAGCCGAATCGCCGCCGTCCATCCCTCCCAACCCTAAATCCGGCGGCCAGGACTCCTCCACGCCTCCCTCATCGCCCCGCACCCCCGTCCACCTATATATTCCGACCCGCAAGCCCAACCCGAGCCCAGAAACCGCAGACCGCACCCCACCGCTCCCAATCTCGATCTAAAGCCGAGGGTTTCGTCTAGCTCCGTCGCCGCGACCCAAAGCCCGAGCCAGCCCGCCCCACCCCAGCCAGCCAGCCATGCCGAAGAACAAGGGTAAGGGAGGCAAGAACCGCAAGCGGGGCAAGAACGAGGCGGACGACGATAAGCGCGAGCTGGTGTTCAAGGAGGACGGGCAGGAGTACGCGCAGGTGACGCGGATGCTCGGCAACGGGCGCTGCGAGGCAATCTGCGTCGACGGCACCAAGCGCCTCTGCCACATCCGGGGCAAGATGCACAAGAAGGTCTGGATCGCCGCCGGGGACATCGTCCTCGTCGGCCTCCGCGACTACCAGGACGACAAGGCCGACGTCATCCTCAAGTACATGAACGACGAGGCCCGCCTGCTCAAGGCCTACGGGGAGCTCCCCGACACGCTCCGCCTCAACGAGGGCGTCGACGTCGACGGCCCCGAGGAGGGCGAGGGCGACAGCGACTACATCCAGTTCGAGGACGAGGACATCGACAAGATCTAAGCTTTTTTCCTCCTCCTCATCATCCCTCGCTCGATATACTTTGTGTTCTATTCTGTTCTAATAGCGTCCGTGTCTGTCTGTGTCTGTCGGTCGGTGGGCTGTTGTGGATTGATGGATTTGGTAACGAGAAATCGTTGTGATTTGAGGTGCTTAAATAATTGTCGGATTATAGTGTTCGTCGTATTATTATGCTTTGCAACAAGCCATCTGATGATTATTATGGTGTTGATGACTTGATGTTGATCTTCTTGACTGGTTTGCCGTAATTTGGGTAACTTCCTGAGATTGGCACGACTCTACTTCACTAATCTGGTTGCACATTAGCGTCCTTTATTTACTTCTTCCTCTTCAAAAGAAGAACAATTATGTTCTGTTTACTGATTGAAGTTCAAGGGACAAAAAATTTAGACCAACTTATCATATGTTGCTGATGCTATCATGCAATGATGATCATGTTACTAGTTTTATGCTTTATGTTGTTTCTGCTAATTGTGCCCGGATTGGCAAAGGCAAAAGAGTAGGATCAGCAATCACCTGTGATTTTCATTTAATCCTAGCGGGTGTCCAAAATATAGCTTCATAGAAGGACAAATTGTGTTACTGATTGACTGTCAGGGGACAAAGGTCTAAGTTATGAATATCGCTGCTGATGCCATTATGTGACGATGATCATGCTGCTATTTTTATGTCTGCCTTGCGTTCTTTGTGCAGTTGGATTTGCTTTCATTCATAACAATTCAATCTTAGGACCTTCCTAGTCTAATTTAACCTTATATGCCATAAAGAGCTTCTCTATCAAAGTTCTGAACTGACTTATGATACTATCATGTTGCTGAAGCCATGATGATATGCTACTAGATTTCTGTTTTGTTCTTCTTTTCTTTGTGCCCACGGATTGGCAAACGCAAAAGAGTAGGATCAGCATTCAACTTATTCTTTCATTTAGCCTCAGCGGATGTCCAAGATATAGGGTAGTACATGTCTCAAAACAGGGATATACCAGTAGTTGTCAAAAGGACAATTGATGTTCTGTTTACTGATTGAAATTCAGAGGACAAAGGATATCTTTAGTTATGACTATCCTGTTACTGATGCCATTATGTGACGATGATGCGTGCCTGCGGTTCGTTCTTTGTGCAGTGGGTTTGACACAGGGTATGTATGATGGTTGATAAGGCAGTTTTCAATTTTAGCTTAATCCTGCCACGTAATCTAGATGACAAAAAAATATGGTGTGCAATGGGTTGTCTCTTAACTTACTTTTATTAACTGATAGATATTCCTCAAAATGTGGTGAGAGATTTATTGTTAAGAGATCCTCTTAATTAAGAGAAGGCATAGCCTTTCTTCAGGTTTCTCTTCCTCCACCTCAGCATTATCCTACATGGCACTTCTAAGATAGTACCACGGACATGCCTTAACAATCCACTCTTATATGATGCTTCTCAATCAAAACAGGATACCTGTACAGCTGTACTTGTCAAAAAGACATTGATGTTCTGTTTACTGATTGAAGTTCAGGGGACAAAGGATATCTAACTTAGACTAACTTACTGATGCCATATTATGTGACGATGATCTTGTTACAGTGGTGCGGTTGCTCTCTGTTCCAAATTATAAGTTGTTCAGATTCTTTTTCTAAATCGGATGTATATTGATGCGTTTTAGTATGTTTCTTCACTCATGTCAGTCCGTATGTATAGTTCATATTGAAATTTCCTTCCAAAAACAGGAAGTAGCATCCTTGTCCAGGTTTAATGTTACAGTATTAACTTGGTAAATTGAAGGAGAAGGGGATTTTTGTGCATGTCCAAAAAAATTCTTACTGGACAGGTTTAATGTTACCCTTGGTAAATTCTATGATGTTGCTGATGCTATTATGTGACGATGATCATGTTACGGTTGGATTGACTAATAATTCGAGGGCTGGTAGCCTGAGTATAACAATTTCAGTCCTTGCAGCGACAAGAGGGGAGGCTGAGTTACAAATAGAGGGTTAATGGATTTGCATCGTGACAGAGATGTCGTCAAAAAATGTTTATGATCCGGAGATGTTGTGTACTTCATTGTGCTTGTGAATTGTGATACGCATTACTCGGCACAAGTACAGCACTTCAACTCAATATAAATATGGAAGTAATGCAGTCATTAAGTTTCAGGTAGAACAGTCAAATGAAGCACCTGGGGTAGATGGGTTCACCGCAGGCTTTTATCAGCGCCACTGGGAGCTCTTGAAGCATGACATTATACCAGCTGTGCTTGATTTTTTGAATGGTGGTGAACTACCGGCAGGACTAAATGACACGTCCATCACATTAATCCCTAAGAGCAAAGTGCATTTGTTTCAGGTCGCCTGATCACTGACAATGTCCTTGTGGCATTTGAGAGTGTGCATACGATGAAGAGGCAAAAGAAAGGAAACACCTTCTTATGTGCAATCAAATTGGACATGATGAAAGCTTACGATCGAGTGGAGTGGCATTTCCTCGAAGCCATGCTTTTAAGACTTGGGTTTGCCGGTACCCTGGTCAGACTCATCATGAAATGTGTCACGTCCGTTCGTTTCTCTGTTCGAGTTAATGGAGAATTATTGCCTTACTTCACTCCTTTGAGAGGACTTCGGCAGGGCTGCCCCGTGTCTCCATATCCTTTTTTGCTCTGCGCTGAGGGCTTCTCGTCACTGCTGAAGCATTATGGTAACCACATTGATCGGGACATCCGTGTGGGATTCAGAGCCCCATGGGTAAGTCACCTGTTGTTTGCAGATGATAGCTTGATTTTCATCAAGGCAAGCGTGGAAAGTGCATCTCGCCTGAACGATATCCTTATGATTTATGGTGAGGCATCTGGCCAGTGTGTAAACCGAGCTAAAAGATCTATCTACTTCAGCCCAAACACACCTGCGGCCTTACGAGGGAGTCTCAAACAGCTTTTGAATGTACAATCAGAAGCTTTTTCCGAGCGGTATCTCGGTCTACCCACTGCAGTTGGAAGAATCACAAGTGGAACCTTTGAACATATTGGGGACCGAGCGAGGGGGAAAATGCAGGGCTGGTCTGAACGACTATTTGCTTGTGCAGGCAGGGAGACTTTGATCAAATCTATTGTGCAAGCTATACCGACGTTTAGCATGTCATGTTTTCTGCTGACCAAAAAAGTGTGCAAGAATTTGACCTCAAACATGGCAAAATTCTGGTGGGGGAGTTCGGTTGATCGAGCTCTCTTCATTGGATATCATGGGATAAACTTGCTACACCAAAAATCAAAGGAGGCATGGGTTTCCGAGACTTGCGATAGTTTAACCTAGCGCTTCTTGGGAAACACGGATGGAGGTTTCTCACAAACCCGGACGCTCTATGCACCAGAGTGATGAAGGGGAGGTATTTCCCGGACTGTGATTTTATGCAAGCATCAACTCCAAAATCTGCTTCAGCCATATGGAGGGCAATCATAGCCGGGCGTGCAGCTCTCAGTGCTGGCCTTGTTAAACGTATTGGTGACGGGGCCTCTACCTCGATATGGGACGATCGGTGGATCCCATCAACTGTTTCTATGAAGCCCATGTTCAGGCCACCATCATCCGCGGTCAATATGGTCGCTGATCTCATTGACACAGATAACTGGACATGGAAGCATGATCTAATACGAACGTCATTTATCGCACCGGACGCGGAAGCGATACTCAACATCCCCCTCCGTCGGGGGGGCGGGGAGGATTTCCTTGCTTGGGCACATGAAAGATCCGGCATCTACTCCGTTAAAACAGCCTACCGAGCTCTAGTGAATCAGAACGAGCGTTTAGCTCTAGAGGAAGGGCAGGTAGCGGGGCCATCAATGAATGAGGAGAAGATGTGGAGCTGATTATGGAAACTCAAAGTTGTTCCAAAAGTTAGAGTATTCTGGTGGAGGGTAATCAAAGGTATCATCCCGGATGAATCTACTCTACAACACCGTCATATCAAAGACACAAGTTTATGTAAGTTGTGCCTTGCCATGAATGAGGACTTGATGCATGCTCTTGTCCACTGCTCGCATGCAAGGCGTTTCTGGGAAGAGGCGAGATTACTCTTTGAGATCAATTTGCCACGGCTCCATCCCAGCTCTTGGGCACGTGATATTCTGTGTGACATGCAATTCACAGATAAGGAACGTGCCACTATCATTACTGTCATGTGGGCTATCTGGATGTCCCACAACAGACGGACTCATGATCAGGAGATCATTGATCCAGCTGCCTCGGTCCGATGCATTCAGGAGGACCTGGCATTGCTGGAAATTCCCCGACAGAGCTTCATACCGCTGCCGGGTCATGGCTTGCGGCCCCCTGAAGGAGATATTGTTACGATCAACACGGATGCTGCAACACACCGCGATGCCGGCATCGCTGGCGTGGGGGGAGTAGCCCGCTCTTCCTCGGCATTCCTGGGCGCATGGTGCAAACCCCACCTTGGGGTCACAGATCCTTTCATTGCTGAAGTGCTAGGGCTACGTGAGGGTGTCATCTTCGCGAAGCTTCAAGGCTACACGCACGTGCGACTGGAATCCGACTGTCTTGAGGCAGTTAACCTCTGGAACACTAGCTACACCGATCGTTCGGTTGTAGCACCGATACTTTCAGAAATTAGAGAGCTCTCTGCTAGCTTTTTGTCTTTTCATATTTCTCATGTAATAAGAGCCGCTAATGGTCCTGCACACCTGTGTGCCAAGCGAGCATGTTCGCTTGATATGACCGAAAGCTGGCTGGACTCCACACCTAGCTTCCTGGTTAGCAGCCTCCTGGCTGACTGCCCAGCGAATGCTTTTCATTAATAAAGCTCTCTGAAATTCCCCGCAAAAAAAAGTAGAACAGTCAAATACAGCATCGATAGCCTCAAAGCAGTCTTGGATTATAAAAAACCAGTGCTTCGTAGGTACTCCCTTCGTTTCAAAATAGATAACCCAACGTTGTTTAACTTTGTACTAAAGTTAGTATAAAATTAAGTCATCTATTTTAGAACGGAGACTAGGAGTGTAGGACCTGCTGGGCATAGATGTCAAAGAAAAGGACCTGCTGGATATACGGTGAATCGAATCGATACATATAATCAATATCCACTTCTAACACAATTTGCTCTACTCCAGAACATCATATGCCTTCCAAGGCTTCAATCAACCAGCAGTTAAAAATACTTTCATATCATTAACACATGAGTGCATAGAGAAGGAACCCATCTCGGGTTACATTGGGTTACATTGGACGAAAGCACCCAATCTGCAATTGCTAGCATCAGCGGAAGGATGAAGTCGTACTATTGGAAAGAGGTGTAGAAGTAATCTCCATGGTGTTTCTTAGGCTACTTAATGTGAGAAACATAAAGTACATTTGTAATACAACATAACAGCTTGAATAGGTAAAGATCAGAGAATATCACACACGAACACTTTACAAATAAAGACACAGGGCTTGATCAGGGTAAATGCATACAACCGAAGAGAGATACACTCGTGCATTCCATCTAAAGTACACAGGCGATTCCTGGAAACAAGAATTAGACAATCGGCGCCTATTGAGCACGCGACGGGTAAGACGTGTAATGTCTTCATTAGCCCGAAGGAATGTCGTCTTGGACTGGGTAAGCGGAAAGGGGACAAGCGTTCAGTATTTCAGAGTGCAGATGATGAATGGATAATCTCATAGAGGATGCAAAATAAAATAAAAAAAATCTCAGAGGGGGAAGGGGCGAGAGAGACTCACTGCTAAGTATGAACCCCTGGAGCAAGCTCTGAGCTTTGTCGGCCTGCTCGGGGGTACCAGATATTCGAACAACTTTTTCCATGACTCCAGGTCTATCTTCAGCAAGCGTGACGGATGCACCAGACATCTGTTATCAACAGAGTTTGGAAAGTGAGAATGGTGTAGATCTATCATATCCGTCTTTAGTTTGCTTAAAAAATTCAGGATATACAGCACCTCGCTTATTTGGGCAAGCTTGCTTCCAGCCCTCATGCTGAGGCTTGCAACTGCACTCTGGGGTATGACAACTTCTAATGTGCTTCTAGTCACTAGGGGGACAGCAAATCTGATGGGCAGAAAAGTAAGGTGGTCATGGATCAACAAAGCAGAGAAACTGACAACGATGATACTGACTTACCGCTTTGTAAATTAGCACAAAAAAAAACTTACCGCTTTGTATTAGTTTGTCTTATATCATCATTAATGCTGCTCCCTTGCTCAAACGACCCACTTGCACTAAGTCCACTATCCTGCGATTGAAAATTTCATATGTATGATCCACACATAATCATCAGAATGCAGGCATAGGAAAAAACTAGAAGAGGAATACACACACTAGCTATTGCACAAAGTACAAATATTCACATCATATAGCATAAAATTCCCTATGATTCTTAGTCATTTAGGTAACTGTTTTGCTCTGCCATGAAGAATGCAAAGTTGTACAACCCTAGTCAACTTATCAGTAAATTGATGTGGGACGCACAACAAAACCCATTTTGAAAGACGCGGATAGAATATACTCCCTCTGTCCAGTAAAGAGTGTACGTTTGGCTTCAAACTTTGTCCACAAAAGAGTGTACTTCTATCTTTCCAATGCACTTTAAAGTAGAAAAAAATACTTCTCTCTCAACACACGGTAATCAAGACCAATAACCATCTACACATGGTCTTCTTCATTTCTACATGCACTTAGCTTATTGGGTGTTGGTTAATTAAAGAGGAGAGAGATGGTGGCTTGCACTTTTCCAATGCATTTTTTACTTGACTCCATAATTTGTCCTAAAATCTCTAGATGTTCATTCTTCACCGGACGGAGGGAGTAGCCATAACTGAAAGACGGGAGATCCATACGGTAGCAAAGAAGAGACATCAGGGGTACACGTACTTGAAAGGGAATCATCATTTGTTGCATGAGTTTCAGAGATACCTTTGAGTGCCACGAAGTTGCCATTTGTGGTGCCTGTTGGTAGATAGGCATTGGAAGGTCATTTCCAGCATATAGTCCTCGAGGTGAGCCTTTTGCTGGAGAAATGGATCCATGTACATTAATGCTGCCCATTTGGATAGGAGCAGACATCTCACGGTATATGTAACTTCGTAGTTTCGAAGTTACTTGCATGAGAGCATTCCGAGCAGCTCGAATCTCTCCTACAATCTGTAAAAACATAACGTGGTGAGCCTCACTAATAAATGTCCAATGAACTTTCAAACTCAAGCATTATAAATTTTACATTCAAGGAGGATAGAAACAACATTAGCATCAAACTTCATAATTCCTCATGAGCAAGAAGCAAGTAAAAAACAGACCAATTCCAGCTTGGTTCAGAAAACGAAGAACGACAACATCCGGCTGTATTTCAGCAAAGTTCGCTCTTAACTTATTGACAGAGAAAGTCAATCCCTCCCAAATAATTGACATGCACTAAAAAAATACATTTATATACAGCATGCAGGTGTTTGTACATGGATCCGCGCTACCTGGTTAAATTCTCAAATATATCAGAAGTGAATGTGCACTGCCCATGAATACCAACCTGTATGAGCTCATCAGATTCCAGGGCACAAGAAGGAAGTTCTTCTCTTGGTAATATCTGTATATTTGCGCTAGTTTGTCTCTGTATATCAGATAATGATCCATCCCTCCCCTCAAAGCAAGCAATTTCACTTGAAGGGACAAGTAACCTCGTTGTGATAATGTTATCCTTGTCAGGGCCAAGATCCACGATAAAGGTTTGGATGTGCAGCAATGCTTCTTGAGCTGGGAAAAGCTCATGGTCTGGGCCCTATATATACAAAAAGGACACATTAAGAATATCGAAATGAAAGCCATGAGGGAAACAAGCAATCCCCCAAATTTCAGTTACAGATGATGGTTGATACAAACTGTCAGGCCAAAAAATACTTCAACTAAAATAACCTTTAGTATTCAGAATGAACAGAGATTAAAGTATATATGCATCACGACAGAAGGCCAAACTAAGGTTGCACGCAAGCAGATACTATTGTCATGGGCGGAGCTACACTAGGAAATGGGTGTACATATGTACACCCATTAATTTTGGTTTTCACTCAAAGAGCATGTAGATACAAGCGTAACAAGCGTATTTTGCATATATCAGTTAGTTCTAATTAAGTAAGATAACAATGATCTTGAATTATGTACACCCACTTTTGTAAACGTGGCTCCGCCACTAACTGTTGTGACCATTAGGCAAAGATATGAGGTGCCTTTTTTTCAACTCGAGTTGCGCCGCAGCTCTGAAGATTGGTAACATAATAGATAAGTAAAACGTTTAAAACCAACCGAGTGATTTTTGGTTGCCGTAAACCGTGTCGCGACGCGTCCGATCGACTCGATCGTGCGGTGCTCGTCTCTCGCGCAACTTGCGTCAGTCACCAACCACCCAACCTTATTTCCTTTTCTTCCGCGAGCATGAGCCACCCATTCTTCTCTCCAAAACGTGATCCACTTTCTTCGCCTCTAACCTCTTGTTCTTCTCCCTGTGAGCTTTGCTGCCCAAGCTGCTCAAAAATATACGATGCAAAGACGGCGGCCATGTTGAAACACAACACATCGGACGTTGTGATGAAACACTCGCGACGCTGCACCCGTCGACGGTTGCCGGTGTTGTGATGCAGCGTTCGGCGGTGCTGTGACACGGCGCTCGGCATTGGCCGCCGGTGCTGTGATGCAGCGTTTGCGTCATTCACCACCCACCCAACCTTGATAGCGTATCTAACGGCAGATAAGGTGGCTGATAACTGCAAGTTATCAGCAGGTTGATCGGTAGCAGCCACCAATAGATAATTGAACAACCTAATTAGCTAACATATCATAGTATGATTTAAACTAGATGACTTCTCAACTCCCATGATTGGAGGAAAACACGAATTACATGAGTTGACTAATAGCTGACCCTCGAACTCTCACCAGGTAATACTAAAAAGTCAAAGAATGTTCGAGTAAGGTAATTCCCGATTAGTAACCCAGTAACTAACGTTACTTTTGATCAGCTAGCTAGCCGTGTATGAGAATTGAACATGTTGTGTTGTGCAGGAGTAATTTAACCACAAAATCTGCTTAGTCCAACTGACATGTGAAGTACTAATTAACTAACACGCATCAAATGGATTTTTCCTTTCATTTAATTATTATTAATGTGCATCAAAAGAATAACAAGTATAATGGAACTATGCAAATTTCCTGACGTAGACTTCAACACATAGTGATAACATAGTACAGCCTTATCATGAACCATGAAACAATTTACTTCCGCCAGTCCAAGAGAGATCCCGCTTCTGTAAGTATGCTAGTTCAGTTCTTTGACATCTGATCATTGTTAGTGTACACCCACTTGCCCAGCAATTTGAAAACACAATGGTTGTGAAAGTAATAATTCTCAGAACCTTGTAATCTTATAATTGTACAGATATACCCGTATAACAAAAGAACTAATAGTTGCACAGGTCCAAAATGATGTAAAATTTTAAGTTCATAATCATGCCTTCTGTTCCAGCTTTTCTATAAATCACTTTGCAGGCAGAGATATGCGAAAAAATATTAGATGATGCAGCTGTGCATGGTACCCCACAACAAGGTGAATCACCGGAAAGGCAGATTTAGTGATGGCTGGTGGTCTTTTGTTTGCGTTGCCCATGTTGGATTTGGATGGATGATGCTGTGGCTGTTTTAGTTCCTGCTCTTGTTCTGTATTTGCCAGTTCGGCCTTTGGATCTGTATTTCTATCAGTACTTCTATCTAGTCTAGGCATTGCTATGGTGTTGTCAGGTTTTTTCATCATAATCAATATTCTAATTGCAGGCATAGATAGTGGGTTTACTGACGATGCCCGAGCTCGCTACTTCCCCTCTCTGCTCCCCCCTGTTATCTCTATCTGTGGAACTGTGTATTTCCGTTACGAAAATTAATGGAAAGGGGAGTAGCCTGGTTAAAAAGAAGGCGAAAGAATATTACATGGTGTTTTGTAGCTCTGAAGTCGGCATGTTTACTTATCATGGTGGGCTAATCTGAGGATGTCATGTGTTAACACTTGGCTAAGGCCTATTCCATGTTTTTTTCCCCAAAATATGCATAAATTTTGTTCCATAATATCTTAGATCTTTGATTAAATCTTGCATTTTCTAAAAGAAAGGGAGTAATGATCCAACAGCTTTCCACACCTCAAATGATTTCTAGCAAGCAAAGTGAAATTGTGTTGTTTCAGGAGATACCAGGATCATACCCTGATACCCATTTGGCAATAGTGCATTGAATATCAGATGATATATTGAGTGCAAAATTCCACTAGCAGTCTAGGATTGGATGAACATGGTTGTTTTCAAGTCATTTTTAGTGTGAAAGCACCATAGAATATAGTTTTGAAGATACTTATCATCATGATATCAACAAAGTTTAAGAATCTAGCAGTTTAGCACAGATTTTTTTTGTCAGGATTAAAAGAATGCTAATGAGTTCATTTCTAGAGTGATCAAACCAAGTCCATATGTTGATAAGAGTTGTAACTTCTATGCCTGGAAAAAATGTGCCAGTTTTTAACACAACAGGTTCTGTTGGATGTCCCGGCTGAGGTCCAGTGCTCTGAGATTAGGACGCAGGTTGGTGATGCTTCAGCGGTTGAGCGAAGGGCAGAGTGCTATTCAGAGGGTTTGACCAAGAGAGGAGGAAGATTGGAGATAACTTTTGAATTGCCGTTTAACATACCATTATAATAAAGGGAACGCCTAACAGATTGAACTAGAGATATGATGCAAACTCACTCTTTTAAAGTAAAAAAACCTTATGTCCTAACTTAAACCTAACCCAAATTCTTATGTCAGGCTGACCCTGACCAGTGCACCGGCCGTTACAGCCCTGGCCAGAATGATCCAAGTGAACTATCAGCTGATATGTTCGAAAATGCTACTTTCAAGTTTCACCTTTCCACGGCGACATTATCTTGGTATCTTTTAGGTACTGACACAACCAAACCACATGTGGTGTCTAGTAGCATGGGTAGTATACGAAAACACCCTCATTAACTACTGAAATATCAGAACAATACATAGGGTGATAAATTAGAGGGAAATAAGTAGTGCCATTTACCTCTCTCGATGTAACGATTAGAGTCCTTTCGTCAGATCCAGCAATAAGATCAGTAAGCCTAACATCAACACCAACTTCAGCCTGTAACATATCTATTATTCCATCTCGTGATCCAACCAAACTGCTAGCCTTGTCATTCGGGCAAAGGATTCGAAATATGATTTCATCAAATGGAATCTCTGGATGTTCATTGAACTTGCTACCATTTGAATCAAACTCATATCCTGGTGGCTCCATGCTACCATTATTTCTAATTTGATCAAATCGGGGATAAGGTTCTTCAAATGCAGGCATCTGCTGACCACCACCCAGGTATTCATCAGCCTGAGAAATACGATGTTCGGGTGAATTTCGTCCACGAAGAAAGGGACCACGATCACGGTGTAAGCTTTCCTTTAAACGGTCAGAGATGATCGCTACAGCCTTTTTAACACAATTTCCTTCTCCAACAACCTGTAACAACATATCATGAGAATAATACACATGGCAATGACAGCTTATGGTGAAAACAAAGACCGGGAACCAAAAAAGTAATTCAACCTGCCATGCATCTAAAATTACAATCATAATCTCAATATGATGTTTTCCTCTAGAGAAAATACAAAGGTTGCACCTCAATGCATTGATAGATTGATAAGAGTTGAACTGTACAAGCCTAAAACTAGGCCAAACACATGGCCACTCAAGACAAGACCACAACCAACGGTAGCAAGACAGGCATTACAACCGACGCCACGAAACAACCCTGGCCTAGATGCCATCTACACAAGTGCACGGGACACAGCCCCCGCCACAGGGAGAAAGGATCCTACTCTACGAAGAAGGGCAGAATTGGGCCACTTCTGCTTTGGAGAAGACAATAAGTCAATGGCATTAAGAAACATATGGTGTCCATCTAGTTCTCCACCAAGCAACCAGCAGATTAGAGTCACTTATTTAAATTTGACGTCTGAGGATTCAAACCTATTTCGAGGAAGATAAATCTTCAGCCTGTGACTACCTGGAACAGTTAGTGGGTGGATGTGTCATGTTTAAGCCAGCATTAGAAGTTTAATAACCAGAAAAGGATCCAGAATGAATACATAGCTACCAGCCGACAACAATTCTTGAGCAGGACACGTCTTGGGAATGGGTGGTCAGTCAATGGAATTGTGAGAGCTATAAACAAAAAGGTCAAAGGTCACTATGAAAACCTAATTTCGAGGTACATAGCAGATGACACATTCACCCACTAACTTATGAGAGCAGTTGAAAACTCATTTGTTTGATTAGTGTTTTGTATTGTGCTTCTTATATTGCTTGCTCAAGAGGAATATTCAGGCTTGTTTAGGAAATGAACGAATTCACTTTTCCCCTGTACTAAGCCAGTGATTATCTCCATACCACTGCAATGTCACTGTACATAGAAGCAAACCAACTTGAGATATCTTAACTAACTCGGGAGAAGGAATAAACACGCAGGAAGGTAGATGAGAATGGCTCGTAGCAGAATAACATGATTGCACACAATTTTCTCCTTGTTTTATCTCCCCACATGATGGTTTTCTCCTGAGTGATTCAATACGGCAATGCCCATGGAGAAAGACATTCACAACTTATCTACAATCTGAATAGCACTCGACTAACTATGAAACTGAATCTTGATTTTTTAAATTTTTTTGCAGGGTCAGAATCTTGATTCATATCTCTTCAGTCTCAAGTACTTGAAAACATGGATGCAAAAATTTGTGCACTGGCTTACTTCCCACGCCTCCTCACATAGAACCAATACTTTTCAATGGAAGGGCAACCATGGCACTACGAGCCACATAAAAATGTCATCATGGAAACCAAATCTCAAGGTAGACAGCATGAGGCATTACCCACTAACTTAAGTAGTTGAACATTCATATGTTTGATTTGTCTTTGGTCCAAGTCTTCTCCAACACTTAACATAATTGTTAAGCCACATTTGTTTCATTTTTTTAGTTCAGCTAATAGTTTCAAACAATGCTATATCCAATCAAAACACCAACTGTTAATGCTCTCTTATCAGAAGAAGAATTGAAATATTTTACAACATTGTAGCAGGCACCATACCTGCACAACCTCCTCCGACAACGATACACATCGAGGCATGTTCTGCTCGCGAGGCAGGATCCTGATGTGCGTCTTGGTCTCGGACCTCATCTGCTCGATGATCTTGCCACCCTTGCCAAGCAGGCACCCCACATGCTGCCGTGGCACGATGAGCCGGGTGGTCACCTTACCCCGGTCCCGGGCGTCCTTGCCCCTGGGCCCGTACTCGCCGTCCTCATCCCCGTCGTCAGGCTGCGTCTCCAGGATCCGCCGGTGCACCATGAGGAGCGCCTCCTGCGCTGGCGAGAACATCGGCGGGCGGCCATCCGCCTCGCGTGGGACGCCGTCAGCCGTCTCAATGACGCGGACAGGGTCCCCGGGGAAGGGCGGGTGGATAGTGATGATCGCGCCGCTGTCATCCTGGGCGTTGTTAATGAAGCTGGCGGGGAAGCCGTAGGTCTTGGACTCGGGGCACAGGATGCGGAAGGAGGTGGTCTGGCCGGGACCCCCGCCCCCCGCCGCCGCGGAGGAAGCGGGCGGCGGCGGGGGAGGGAGAGGGGGCGGTGCGGCGTCAGGGGGGAGGAAGCCGCCGCGGCGGTCGGGAGCGCCGCCGCCGCCGCCGCCGCCGGGGGGGCCGCGGCGGTGGTAGTTGGAGTTAGGGTTCGGGCCGCCGCCCCCGCCGCGGCGGTCGAAGCGGGGCTTGGAGCGGGGCGGCGGCGAGTCCTGGTCGTAGTGGTACCCGCGCTTCGAGCGGGAGCGATCCATTGCTGGGATTCCGGAGCTTCGCGTTCGTTTTCCTGTTCTCGTTCGATTTGATTTGAATCCCGTTGGATCAACGCGATGCGATGCGATTCGGATTTAGGGTTTAGAGAGGTTGGGGAACGGGAGGGGAGTTGGCTGACAGAGAACGCGCCATGGGAGGCAGAGGATGGGGGCGGTGCGCGGTCGGATCCAGACATCCGGATTCCCCACACAACCTCACTATACTATATAAATTTAGTGTTATTTTTATTTTCTTTTAAAAACTTTGATCTATTCAATCAATTTAGTAGCATATAGATCACTAAATGAGAAGTTTTACAGTATGTGAACCGTGGCTTACATTTTCAATATTGATGGTAGTTTGTGTTATTACGACTGACTACCTAAATTGTCATGTGTTGTCACTGAGTAAAAAAAATACGAATCATCTAGATACATGTTATACTCTGTCCGTTCCAAAATAAGTGTCTCGCTTCAGTGCTTATAGTCGTCGCTAGGTGGTCTACGGATCTAGATGTAATTTTTATTTCTGGTGTTTGTTGTACTGTTATGATCGAAGATGAATAGATTGAAAGTTTTCTCGAAAAAAATGGTTTAGTACACTTATTTTGAGACGAAAGGAGTATGTTATTTATGATGACACGTGTTTTCCAATTTGTATGGCGGCAACATTGATTCTCTCCCGCTTCTTTAATGCTTGAAAATCATCATGTCTCATTACCCCTATTCTTTCCCTGCGAAAAGATAAAGCAATATCTTTCGCTTGGCCCCTCTTACCCCTTGGACTACCATTGCCTTTACCCCTTGCTCTAGCATTGTGGTTACTTCAAATTCTATCATCTTGCGAATGATGATAATGTGTTGTGGTATCTCTGATTAATAAATGAGATGCTTCTCACTAATCACGAGAGGTAATGGCATAATGAATAAGAGCAATTCGATGCAAAAAGGTTGACAATATTGGTTAGTGTTTGGTTATCAATTTTCTTCCTGGTCTAAAAAATGTCAAGGTTGCCAAATATTGGTAATACTAAATGTTAGCATCAAATCAATTAGGCTCCCAATGACAATGCTAGTCTCTTCTTATTCTTCAACGGCAACAAAGACAACACTTTTATGCTTCTAAGAAATGTAAAGAAAATAAGGAATATATCTGAGAAAATCAAACAGAAACAAGCCATGATTAACTAAAATAACCCTTTCCTTAAACTTCTATGTGTTATTATGCTATGCACACAAGCTGACTCGCAGTGTACAAATCTAACTGCAGCATATTTTTTCGAAAAGGGGCGCTTTATTACTTAAAAGGTTTAAGCATTACACCCAGCCTCTGCATAACTAGATGCACACAGCCACACAAAGTCCTCTGCAAAAACGAAAAATAGATAGGCGGAATACAAAGATAGAGTCTGTATAACGCCTAAAGCGGAGGTGGGCCAATCCTATGATCATGTTGCCACCCATGTTGGATAAAAGTATCTCTCGCCGTATCCTCCAATCGTGTACACACCTACGTAAATAGGTCTCAATTCTCCACGCGTTGTAGAAAGGACCATAAACGAAGAGTCCCGGTACATCTGTAGATAACCAGCATTAGAGAAGTACTTTTATCGTTAAAAACCTTATCATTTCTTCATAGCCAAAGCGACCAAATAACGGCTAGCGCTCCCACCCTAAGAAGAGTTCTAAACCTGTGATCAATCCCATGTAACCAGTTGCCAAATACATTGGCAACACTACAAGGAGGATAAGAAGCTATCTGGATGACTGACCATATAGACCGAGCCAATTTGCATTGGAAGACTAAATGTTTTATTGTCTCATCATGATGACAAAAAACACATCGCGGACTTCCATGCCAATTCCTCTTGATAAGGTTATCTTTAGTAAGAATGACTCCGCGACGAATATACCATGCAAATATTTTATTCTTAAGAGGTATCTTCATCTTCCAGATCTTCTTATTATTATCAACTGGCACATCAGACTGGATTAACGCTCTATACATAGACTCCACTGAGAATTTTCCATTCTCGTGTAGGTTCGCGATGAATAGATTGAAAGTTTTCTCGAAAAAAATGGTTTAGTACACTTATTTTGGGACGAAAGGAGTATGTTATTTATGATGACACGTGTTTTCCAATTTGTATGGCGGCAACATTGATTCTCTCCCGCTTCTTTAATGCTTGAAAATCATCATGTCTCATTACCCCTATTCTTTCCCTGCGAAAAGATAAAGCAATATCTTTCGCTTGGCCCCTCTTACCCCTTGGACTACCATTGCCTTTACCCCTTGCTCTAGCATTGTGGTTACTTCAAATTCTATCATCTTGCGAGTGATGATAATGTGTTGTGGTATCTCTGATTAATAAATGAGATGCTTCTAACTAATCACGAGAGGTAATGGCATAATGAATAAGAGCAATTCGATGCAAAAAGGTTGACAATATTGGTTAGTGTTTGGTTATCAATTTTCTTCCTGGTCTAAAAAATGTCAAGGTTGCCAAATATTGGTAATACTAAATGTTAGCATCAAATCAATTAGGCTCCCAATGACAATGCTAGTCTCTTCTTATTCTTCAACGGCAACAAAGACAACACTTTTATGCTTCTAAGAAATGTAAAGAAAATAAGGAATATATCTGAGAAAATCAAACAGAAACAAGCCATGATTAACTAAAATAACCCTTTCCTTAAACTTCTATGTGTTATTATGCTATGCACACAAGCTGACTCGCAGTGTACAAATCTAACTGCAGCATATTTTTTCGAAAAGGGGCGCTTTATTACTTAAAAGGTTTAAGCATTACACCCAGCCTCTGCATAACTAGATGCACACAGCCACACAAAGTCCTCTGCAAAAACGAAAAATAGATAGGCGGAATACAAAGATAGAGTCTGTATAACGCCTAAAGCGGAGGTGGGCCAATCCTATGATCATGTTGCCACCCATGTTGGATAAAAGTATCTCTCGCCGTATCCTCCAATCGTGTACACACCTACGTAAATAGGTCTCAATTCTCCACGCGTTGTAGAAAGGACCATAAACGAAGAGTCCCGGTACATCTGTAGATAACCAGCATTAGAGAAGTACTTTTATCGTTAAAAACCTTATCATTTCTTCATAGCCAAAGCGACCAAATAACGGCTAGCGCTCCCACCCTAAGAAGAGTTCTAAACCTGTGATCAATCCCATGTAACCAGTTGCCAAATACATTGGCAACACTACAAGGAGGATAAGAAGCTATCTGGATGACTGACCATATAGACCGAGCCAATTTGCATTGGAAGACTAAATGTTTTATTGTCTCATCATGATGACAAAAAACACATCGCGGACTTCCATGCCAATTCCTCTTGATAAGGTTATCTTTAGTAAGAATGACTCCGCGACGAATATACCATGCAAATATTTTATTCTTAAGAGGTATCTTCATCTTCCAGATCTTCTTATTATTATCAACTGGCACATCAGACTGGATTAACGCTCTATACATAGACTCCACTGAGAATTTTCCATTCTCGTGTAGGTTCGCGATGAATAGATTGAAAGTTTTCTCGAAAAAAATGGTTTAGTACACTTATTTTGGGACGAAAGGAGTATGTTATTTATGATGACACGTGTTTTCCAATTTGTATGGCGGCAACATTGATTCTCTCCCGCTTCTTTAATGCTTGAAAATCATCATGTCTCATTACCCCTATTCTTTCCCTGCGAAAAGATAAAGCAATATCTTTCGCTTGGCCCCTCTTACCCCTTGGACTACCATTGCCTTTACCCCTTGCTCTAGCATTGTGGTTACTTCAAATTCTATCATCTTGCGAGTGATGATAATGTGTTGTGGTATCTCTGATTAATAAATGAGATGCTTCTAACTAATCACGAGAGGTAATGGCATAATGAATAAGAGCAATTCGATGCAAAAAGGTTGACAATATTGGTTAGTGTTTGGTTATCAATTTTCTTCCTGGTCTAAAAAATGTCAAGGTTGCCAAATATTGGTAATACTAAATGTTAGCATCAAATCAATTAGGCTCCCAATGACAATGCTAGTCTCTTCTTATTCTTCAACGGCAACAAAGACAACACTTTTATGCTTCTAAGAAATGTAAAGAAAATAAGGAATATATCTGAGAAAATCAAACAGAAACAAGCCATGATTAACTAAAATAACCCTTTCCTTAAACTTCTATGTGTTATTATGCTATGCACACAAGCTGACTCGCAATGTACAAATCTAACTGCAGCATATTTTTTCGAAAAGGGGCGCTTTATTACTTAAAAGGTTTAAGCATTACACCTAGCCCTGCATAACTAGATGCACACAGCCACACAAAGTCCTCTGCAAAAACGAAAAATAGATAGGCGGAATACAAAGATAGAGTCTGTATAACGCCTAAAGCGGAGGTGGGCCAATCCTATGATCATGTTGCCACCCATGTTGGATAAAAGTATCTCTCGCCGTATCCTCCAATCGTGTACACACCTACGTAAATAGGTCTCAATTCTCCACGCGTTGTAGAAAGGACCATAAACGAAGAGTCCCGGTACATCTGTAGATAACCAGCATTAGAGAAGTACTTTTATCGTTAAAAACCTTATCATTTCTTCATAGCCAAAGCGACCAAATAACGGCTAGCGCTCCCACCCTAAGAAGAGTTCTAAACCTGTGATCAATCCCATGTAACCAGTTGCCAAATACATTGGCAACACTACAAGGAGGATACAAGCAAGAAGCTATCTGGATGACTGACCATATAGACCGAGCCAATTTGCATTGGAAGACTAAATGTTTTATTGTCTCATCATGATGACAAAAAACACATCATGGACTTCCATGCCAATTCCTCTTGATAAGGTTATCTTTAGTAAGAATGACTCCGCGACGAATATACCATGCAAATATTTTATTCTTAAGAGGTATCTTCATCTTCCAGATCTTCTTATTATTATCAACTGGCACATCAGACTGGATTAACGCTCTATACATAGACTCCACTGAGAATTTTCCATTCTCGTGTAGGTTCGCGATGAATAGATTGAAAGTTTTCTCGAAAAAAATGGTTTAGTACACTTATTTTGGGACGAAAGGAGTAT
Source organism: Aegilops umbellulata (assembly GCA_032464435.1). Lineage (NCBI taxonomy): Eukaryota > Viridiplantae > Streptophyta > Magnoliopsida > Poales > Poaceae > Aegilops > Aegilops umbellulata. The sequence goes on from CP136060.1 coordinate 299,325,113, forward strand.
GTTATTTATGATGACACGTGTTTTCCAATTTGTATGGCGGCAACATTGATTCTCTCCCGCTTCTTTAATGCTTGAAAATCATCATGTCTCATTACCCCTATTCTTTCCCTGCGAAAAGATAAAGCAATATCTTTCGCTTGGCCCCTCTTACCCCTTGGACTACCATTGCCTTTACCCCTTGCTCTAGCATTGTGGTTACTTCAAATTCTATCATCTTGCGAGTGATGATAATGTGTTGTGGTATCTCTGATTAATAAATGAGATGCTTCTAACTAATCACGAGAGGTAATGGCATAATGAATAAGAGCAATTCGATGCAAAAAGGTTGACAATATTGGTTAGTGTTTGGTTATCAATTTTCTTCCTGGTCTAAAAAATGTCAAGGTTGCCAAATATTGGTAATACTAAATGTTAGCATCAAATCAATTAGGCTCCCAATGACAATGCTAGTCTCTTCTTATTCTTCAACGGCAACAAAGACAACACTTTTATGCTTCTAAGAAATGTAAAGAAAATAAGGAATATATCTGAGAAAATCAAACAGAAATAAGCCATGATTAACTAAAATAACCCTTTCCTTAAACTTCTATGTGTTATTATGCTATGCACACAAGCTGACTCGCAATGTACAAATCTAACTGCAGCATATTTTTTCGAAAAGGGGCGCTTTATTACTTAAAAGGTTTAAGCATTACACCTAGCCCTGCATAACTAGATGCACACAGCCACACAAAGTCCTCTGCAAAAACGAAAAATAGATAGGCGGAATACAAAGATAGAGTCTGTATAACGCCTAAAGCGGAGGTGGGCCAATCCTATGATCATGTTGCCACCCATGTTGGATAAAAGTATCTCTCGCCGTATCCTCCAATCGTGTACACACCTACGTAAATAGGTCTCAATTCTCCACGCGTTGTAGAAAGGACCATAAACGAAGAGTCCCGGTACATCTGTAGATAACCAGCATTAGAGAAGTACTTTTATCGTTAAAAACCTTATCATTTCTTCATAGCCAAAGCGACCAAATAACGGCTAGCGCTCCCACCCTAAGAAGAGTTCTAAACCTGTGATCAATCCCATGTAACCAGTTGCCAAATACATTGGCAACACTACAAGGAGGATACAAGCAAGAAGCTATCTGGATGACTGACCATATAGACCGAGCCAATTTGCATTGGAAGACTAAATGTTTTATTGTCTCATCATGATGACAAAAAACACATCGTGGACTTCCATGCCAATTCCTCTTGATAAGGTTATCTTTAGTAAGAATGACTCCGCGACGAATATACCATGCAAATATTTTATTCTTAAGAGGTATCTTCATCTTCCAGATCTTCTTATTATTATCAACTGGCACATCAGACTGGATTAACGCTCTATACATAGACTCCACTGAGAATTTTCCATTCTCGTGTAGGTTCCATCGAAATACATCAGACCCATGTGACAATTGCACCGTGGACAACCGTTGAAGCAGGATGTACCACGATTGGAGTCTAGGTCCAATTAAATCTCTTCTGAACGTCACATTTGGCGGAAATGATTCCATTACAATGGCAATAGTATCACCCTTGTGACGCACAATGTTGTATAGAGCCGGATATTGTTCCTGGAGTGTGGCATTTCCTAGCCACTTGTCCTCCCAGAATCTAATTTCCGAGCCGTCCTTAATCGAGAAGGATCCATAGGAGAAGAAATATTTCTTCATAGCCATTAGACCCGCCCAAAAGTGAGAATCCCCAGGCTTCCAGTATACTTGGGATACTGCCTTGGAGCCCACATATTTCCTCCTCAGGAGGGTTTGCCATACACCTTTTTTGGTCAGTAATTTAAACAACCACTTGCCAAGGAGGGCCCTATTCTTAACCTCAAGGTCATGAATGCCCAACCCGCCTTGGTCTTTGGGACGACAAACCACACTCCATTTAGCCAGTCGATATTTATTTTGCTCGCTATCTCCTTGCCAAAATAATCTTGACCGGAAATAATCCAATCTATGTAAAACTCCTTTTGGCAAGTGGAAGAAGGAAATCATATATAGTACCATATTACTTAGTACTGAGTTTATGAGGACCAATCTTCCACCTAGAGACAACAATTTACCTTTCCAACTGCTAAATCTTTTTTGCAGCCTCTCCTCGACATGTTTCCATTCAGCATTTGTGAGTCTCCGATAATGTATCGGTATCCCCAAATATGTGATCGGAAACTGGCCCAACCCACATCCGAACAGTTCAGCGTACAGGTGGGCCTCGTCTTGAGCCTCGCCAATGAAGGAAATATGCCCTAGAGGCACTAATAAAGTTATTATTTATTCAATTATATCATGATAAATGTTTACTATTCATGCTAGAATTGTATTAAGCGGAAACATAATACATGTGTGAATACATAGACAAACAGAGTGTCACTAGTATGCCTCTACTAGACTAGCTCGTTGATCAAAGATGGTTATGTTTCCTACCATAGACAAGAGTTGGCATTTGATTAACGGAATCACATCATTAGGAGAATGATGTGATTGACATGACCCATTCCGTTAGCTTAGCACCCGATCGTTTAGTATGTTGCTATTGCTTTCTTCATGACTTATACATGTTCCTATGACTATGAGATTATGCAACTCCCGTTTACCGGAGGAACACTTTGTGTGCTACAAAATGTCACAACATAATTGGTGATTATAAAGGTGCTCTACAGGTGTCTCCGAAGGTACTTGTTGGGTTGGCGTATTTCGAGATTAGGATTTGTCACTCCGATTGTCGGAGAGGTATCTCTGGGCCCTCTCGGTAATGCACATCACTTAAGACTTGCAAGCATTGCAGCTAATGAGTTAGCTGCGGGATGATGTATTACGGAATGAGTAAAGAGACTTGCCGGTAACGAGATTGAACTAGGTATTGAGATACCGACGATCGAATCCCGGGCAAGTAACATACCGATGACAAAGGAAACAACGTATGTTGTTATGCGGTTTGACCGATAAAGATCTTCATAGAATATGTGGGAGCCAATATGAGCATCCAGGTTCCGCTATTGGTTATTGACCGGAGACATGTCTCGGTCATGTCTACATAGTTTTCGAACCCGTAGGGTCTGCACGCTTAACGTTATGATGACAGTTATCATGAGTTTATATGTTTTGATGTACCGAAGGTTGTTCAGAGTCCCGGATGTGATCACGGACATGACGAGGAGTCTCGAAATGGTCGAGACATGAAGATTGATATATTGGAAGCCTATGTTTGGATATCGGAAATGGTCCGGGTGAAAATGTGATTTTAGTGGAGTACCGGAGGGGTTACCGGAACCCCCCGGGGACTTAATGGGCCTTGGTGGGCTTTAGTGGAAGAGAGGAGAGGCGGCTAGGGCTGGGCCGCACGCCCCCCCTAGTTTGAATAGGACAAGGAGAGGGGGGCGGGGCCCCCTTCCTTTTCTCTCTCCTCTTTCCCCCCTCCCGAATCCTATTCCAACTAGGAAAGGGGGGAGTACTACTCCCGATGGGAGTAGGACTCCTCCCGGCGTGCCTCTCCCCTTGGCCGGCCGCACCCCCCCTTGCTCCTTTATATACGGGGGCAGGGGCACCCTAGGGACAACAATTGATCGTTTGATCTTTTAGCCATGTGCGGTGCCCCCCTCCACCATAGTCCACCTCAATAATACTATAGCGGTGCTTAGGCGAAGCCCTGCGTCGGTAGAACATCATCATCGTCACCACACCGTCGTGCTGACGAAACTCTCCCTCAACACTCGGCTGGATCAGAGTTCGAGGGACGTCATCGGGCTGAACGTGTGCTGAACTCGGAGGTGCCGTGCGTTCGGTACTTGATCGGTCGGATCGTGAAGACGTACGACTACATCAACCGCGTTGTGCTAATGCTTCCACTTTCGGTCTACGAGGGTACATGGACAACACTCTCCCCTCTCGTTGTTATGCATCACCATGATCTTGCGTGTGCGTAGGAATCTTTTTGAAATTACTACGTTCCCCAACAGTGTGTCGGTGGGAAACGACACCTATGGGATCACAAGAATCCCTACTACGGTTGCGGGGCGCGGGGTCGCGAGAAGAGCGGATCAAACAGATAGCACACGGTTCCTTTATCCAGGTTCGGGCCGCGAGGATGCGTAAAACCCTACTCCTGCTTTGGTGGATTGTTTATCTGTGTTCTTGAGCTAGCTGTGGGCGTGAAGAGCTCCAAAAAGCCGAATCCTCCTCCTAGTCGCCTCGGGCCTCCTTTTATAGGAAAGGGGTTGCCACAGTGGCACACAAGAGGTGGAAAGGGTACAGTAATGCGAGGTTATCCCTCGCATTACATGACAAGGTGCATTTAATGCGCCTTGCTTAAGTGTCCTTGCTTTATCAGGGACGGGGGAGAGCCCTGTCCCGTATGTCGCCGCTCCCGCTTGCGTCGACACGCGCCCTGGCCAGCGGTGCTGGTGGTGCTATGTAGGCAGGCAGGCAGCTGAGGTGGCGTAGTGGTGGGTCTCCACGAAGATCTGTACGCCGCCACGCAGGTGCTTTCCCAATTGGTTGGGTTGGCAGCTGCATGCGAACGGCGGTGGGGGTGCGACTGGTGCGGGCCTGAATGTGGCCCCACAGACGTCCTTGGCAAGGGCCTTGCCGGGGCCCCGGTAAGGGTCTTGCCGTGGCGCCCGCTGTCATCCCCGGCAAGGCTCTTGCCGGGGGCCTTTTGGTCCTCCTTGGCTGGGATCCCGCCAAGGATCATCTCCTTCTTAAGTGGGTATCTGATCTTGAATGTCTTCACAAAGATCTGCATGCCACCACGGGGATGTCTCCCGAATCCTTGCCCCATGGGGGCAGTGGACTCGAGGGTGACTTCGCTCCGTAGGTGTGGGGCGAGCTGCCACGGCAAGGATCTTGCCGGGTTAGCTAAAGCTGCCCCCCGGCAAGGATCTTGCCGGGGGGGTCTGCTCTGTCCCCTTTGCTCTTTGTGGTCTTGGTCTTGGCGTTGTTCTGCTTCTCTTCAGTTTCGGCCTTACCTTGGCTTACCTCCCTTGCCGTGCTCGGTGTGGCGGCGCCCGTGGCTCAGACTGCTCGTGCACAGTTATAGGGGTGCAAAAAGTGTACCCCCCTTTTTTTACACCGACAGGAGGCCCCGGGCTTGGGCCACACATAAGCGCGACGCGTTGTTGGGCTAGGCCCAAAGACGGTGCGCGGGCAGGCGGGGCGGTTTTTACCGCGGTAAGTTTCTTCGCGCGCTGCGCTTCCCACGTGTCCCGCACGTGGCGCTGCGTGGGAAGGGTGCATGACGTGGGCGGCATGCGTGGGGCTGAGCTCTACACACATGCGTCACGTCGTAGTAAAGGGGGCGGTTCGCGCCTTCCCCATAAACGGAGGGAGGCGTGGAAGCGCGGCCCATTTACTGAACGGGGCCGTGGCGTGGTCTTCAAGGCGTCCACTCCCTGCAATCACGGGGTGGGGAGAGGTCGCCTCACCCGTCGCCTCGGTCCTGCACGCCTGCCACGTGGCTCCCATGCGCTTGGGGTGGCGATCGGTGGAGGCGGGAAACTAGGCCGCCGCGGGCTGGGGAAGCGGGTCAGTCCCAGTTCCCTGCGCCTTCCGCGTCTTGATTGGCGGAGCAGGGCGGCCGAGCCCCCACCCCGTTCCTTTATAAAAAGTGGGAGGGGGATGTGTTGGAAATATGCCCTAGAGGCAATAATAAAGGTATTATTATTATATTTCCTTGTTCATGGTAATTGTCTTTATTCATGCTATAATTGTGTTATCCGGAAATCGTAATACATGTGTGAATACTAGACACCAATATGTCCCTAGTAAGCCTCTAGTTGACTAGCTTGTTGATCAATAGATAGTCATGGTTTCCTGACTATGGACATGGGGATGTCATTGATAACGAGATCACATCATTAGGAGAATGATGTGATGGACAAGACCCAATCCTAAGCATAGCACAAGATCGTGTAGTTCGTTTTGCTAGAGCTTTCCAATGTCGAGTATCTTTTCCTTAGACCATGAGATCGTGTAACTCCCGGATACTGTAGGAGTGCTTTGGGTGTACCAAACGTCACAACATAACTGGGTGACTATAAAGGTGCACTACAGGTATCTCCGAAAGTATCTGTTGGGTTGACACGGATCAAGACTGGGATTTGTCACTCCGCATGACGGAGAGGTATCACCGGGCCCACTCGGTAATGCATCATCATAACGAGCTCAAAGTGACCAAGTGTTTGGCCACGGGATCATGCATTACGGTACGAGTAAAGTGACTTGCCGGTAACGGGACTAAACGAGGTATTGGGATACCGACGATCGAGTCTCGGGCAAGTAACCTACCGATTGACAAAGGGAATAGTTTACGGGGTTGCTTGAACCCTCGACATCGTGGTTCATCCGATGACATCATCGAGGAACATGTGGGAGCCAACATGGGTATCCAGATCCCGCTGTTGGTTATTGCCCGAGAGTCGTCTTGGTCATGTCTGCATGTCTCCCGAACCCGTAGGGTCTACACACTTAAGGTTCGGTGACGCCAGGGTTATTAGGAAGACTTGTATGTGATTACCGAATGTTGTTCGGAGTCCCGGATGAGATCCCGGACGTCACGAGGAGTTCCGGAGTGATCCGGAGGTAAAGATTTATATATGGGAAGTTGTCATACGGACACCGGAATAGTTCGGGGGCATATCGGTATTGTACCGGGGCCACCGGAGGGGCCTCGGGGGTCCACCGGGAGGGGCCACCTCTCCCGGAGGGGCTCATGGGCTGTAAGGGGGAAGGGAACCAGCCCAAAGTGGGCTGGTGCGCCTCCCCCCAAGGGCCCATGCGCCCTAGGGTTTGGGGGAACCCTAAAGGGGGCGCCCCCCTTGCTTGGGGGGCAAGCCCCCTCCCCCTTGGCCGCCGCCCCCCCCTCTAGATCCATCTAGAGGGGGCCGGCCCCCCTTGCCCCTTCCCCTATAAATAGAGGGGTGAGGGGAGGGCTGCATACACAACTGAAGGCGCAGCCCCTCCCCTCCCCAACACCTCTCCTCCTCCGTACGCGCTTGGCGAAGCCCTGTCGGAGTTCTGTTGCACCAACCTCACCACGCCGTCGTGCTGCCGTTGGAGTCTTCTTCCTCAACCTCTCCTTCCCCTTGCTGGATCAAGAAGGAGGAGACGTCGATCGTCCCGTACGTGTGTTGAACGCGGAGGTGCTGTCCGTTCGGCACTTGGTCATCGGTGATCCGAATCACGACGAGTACGACTACGTCATCACCATCCCCTTGAACGCTTCCGCACGCAATCTGCAAGTGGTATGTAGATGCAATCTCTCTCCCATGACTCGTTGCTTAGATGAACTCATAGATGGATCTTGGTGAAACCGTAGGAAAATTTTAATTTTCTGCAACGTTCCCCAACAGTGGCATCATGAGCTAGGTCTATGCGTAGTTCTCTATTGCACGAGTAGAACACAAAGTAGTTGTGGGCGTCGAATTGTCAATTCTTCTTGCCGTTACTAGTCCTATCTTGGTTCAGCGATATTGTGGGATGAAGCGGCCCGGACCAACCTTACACGTACGCTTACGTGAGACCGGTTCCACCGACTAACATGCACTAGTTGCATAAGGTGGCTGGCGGGTGTCTGTCTCTCCCACTTTAGTTGGATCGGATTCGATGAACAGGGTCCTTATGAAGGGTAAATAGAGATTGACAAATTCACGTTGTGGTTTTAACGTAGGTAAGAAACGTTCTTGCTAGCAACCTATAACAGCCACGTAAAAACTTGCAACAACATTAGAGACGTCTAACTTGTTTTTGCAGCAAGTGCTTTGTGATGTGATATGGCCAGAAGTTGTGATGAATCATGTGATGTATGAGATGATCTTGTTATTGTAATAGGAATCACGACTTGCATGTCGATGAGTATGACAACCGGCAGGAGCCATAGGAGTTGTCATTATTCTTTTATGACCTGCGTGTCACCATGTAAATTACTTTACTTTATTGCTAAACGTGTTAGCCATAGTAGTAGTAGTAATGGTTGGCGAGCAACTCCATGGAGACACGATGATGGAGATCATGATGATGGAGATCATGGTGTCGTGCCGGTGACAAGATGATCATGGAGCCCCAAGATGGAGATCGAAGGAGCTATATGATGATGGCCATATCATGTCACTACTATATAATTGCATGTGATGTTTATTATATTTATGCATCTTGTTTACTTAGAACGACGGTAGTAAATAAGATGATCCCTTACAAAATTTCAAGAAGTGTTCTCCCCTAACTGTGCACCGTTGCTAAAGTTCGTCGTTTCGAAGCACCACGTGATGATCGGGTGTGATAGATCCATACGTTCACATACAACGGGTGTAAGACAGTTTTACACATGCAAAACACTTAGGGTTAACTTGACGAGCCTAGCATGTACAGACATGGCCTCGGAACACGGAGACCGAAAGGTCGAACATGAGTCGTATAGAAGATACGATCAACATAGAGATGTTCACCGATGATGACTAGTCCGTCTCACGTGATGATTGGACACGGCCTAGTCGACTCGGATCATGTAACACTTAGATGACTAGAGGGATGTCTAATCTGAGTGGGAGTTCATTCATTGATTTGATTAGATGAACTTAATTATCATGAACTTAGTCTAAATCTTTACAATATGTCTTGTAGATCAAATGGCCCACGGTAATGTCAGCCTCAACTTCAACGCGTTCCTAGAGAAAACTAAGCTGAAAGATGATGGCAGCAACTATTCGGACTGGGTCCGGAACTTGAGGATCATCCTCATAGCAGCCAAGAAAGATTATGTCCTAGATGCACCGCTAGGTGATGCACCATTCCCAGAAAACCAGGACGTTATGAACGCCCATCAGTCACGCACTGATGATTACTCCATCGTTCAGTGCGGCATGCTTTACAGCTTAGAACCAGGGCTCCAAAAGCGTTTTGAGAAGCACGGAGCATATGAGATGTTCGAGGAGCTGAAATTGATTTTCCAAGCTCATGCCCGGGTCGAGAGATATGAAGTCTCCGACAAGTTCTTTAGCTGCAAAATGGAGGAAAATAGCTCTGTCAGTGAACACATACTCAAGATGTCTGGGTTGCACAACCGCTTGACTCAGCTGGAAGTTAATCTTCCGGATGAGGCGGTCATTGACAGAATCCTTCAGTCGCTCCCACCTAGCTACAAAAGCTTCGTGATGAACTACAACATGCAGGGGATGGAAAAGACCATTCCCGAGTTGTATTCAATGCTGAAATCCGCGGAGGTGGAGATCAAAAAGGAACATCAAGTGTTGATGGTGAATAAAATCACTAAGTTCAAGAAAGGCAAGGGTAAGAAGAACTTCAAGAAAGACGGCAAGGAGGTTGCCGCGCCTGGTAAATCAGTTGCCAGGAAGAAGTCAAAGAATGGACCCAAACCTGAAACTGAGTGCTTTTATTGCAAGGGAAATGGTCACTGGAAACGGAATTGCCCCAAGTACTTAGCGGATAAGAAGGCCGGCAACACTAAAGGTATATGTGATATACATGTTATTGATGTGTACCTTACCAGTGCTCGTAGTAGCTCCTGGGTATTTGATACCGGTGCTGTTGCTCATATTTGTAACTCACAGCAGGAGCTGCGGAATAAGAGAAGACTGGCGAAGGACGAGGTGACGATGCGCGTCGGGAATGGTTCCAAGGTCGATGTGATCGCCGTCGGCACGCTACCTCTACATTTACCCACGGGATTAGTTTTAAACCTCAATAATTGTTATTTAGTGCCAAGTTTGAGCATGAACATTGTATCTGGATCTCGTTTAATACGAGATGGCTACTCATTTAAATCCGAGAATAATGGTTGTTCTATTTATATGAGTGATATGTTTTATGGTCATGCTCCGATGGTTAATGGTTTATTCTTAATGAATCTCGTGCGTGATAATACACATATTCATAGTGTGAATGCCAAAAGGTGTAAAGTTGATAACGATAGTCCCACATACTTGTGGCACTGCCGCCTTGGTCACATTGGTGTCAAGCGCATGAAGAAGCTCCATGCTGATGGACTTTTAGAGTCTCTCGATTATGAATCGTTTGACACATGCGAACCATGCCTTATGGGCAAAATGACCAAGACTCCGTTCTCCGGAACAATGGAGCGAGCAACCAACTTATTGGAAATTATACATACTGATGTGTGCGGTCCAATGAGCGTTGAGGCTCGCGGAGGATATCGTTATGTTCTCACACTCACTGATGATTTGAGTAGATATGGCTATGTCTACTTAATGGAACACAAGTCTGAGACCTTTGAAAAGTTCAAGGAGTTTCAGAGTGAGGTTGAGAATCAACGTGACAGAAAGATCAAGTTTCTACGATCAGATCGTGGAGGAGAGTACTTAAGTCACAAATTTGGCACACACTTAAGAAAATGTGGAATAGTTTCACAACTCACGCCGCCTGGAACACCTCAGCGTAATGGTGTGTCCGAACGTCGTAATCGCACTTTATTGGATATGGTGCGATCTATGATGTCTCTTACCGATTTACCGCTATCATTTTGGGGATACGCTCTAGAGACAGCCACATTCACTTTAAATAGGGCACCGTCTAAATCCGTTGAGACGACACCGTATGAATTATGGTTTGGGAAGAAACCTAAGCTGTCGTTTCTAAAAGTTTGGGGATGCGAGGCTTATGTCAAGAAACTTCAACCTGAAAAGCTCGAACCCAAATCGGAAAAATGCGTCTTCATAGGATACCCTAAGGAAACCATAGGGTATACCTTCTACTTAAGATCCGAGGGCAAGATCTTTGTTGCCAAGAACGGAACCTTTCTGGAGAAAGAGTTTCTCTCGAAAGAAGTAAGTGGGAGGAAAGTGGAGCTTGATGAAGTACTGCCTCTTGAAACGGAGAATGGCGCAGCGCAGGAAAATGTTCCTGTGGTGCCTGCTCCAATTAGAGAGGAGGTTAATGATAATGATCAAGATACTTCGGACCAAGCTTCCACTGAACTTCGTAGGTCCACAAGGACACGTTCCGCACCAGAGTGGTACGGCAACCCTGTCCTGGAAATCATGTTGTTGGACAACGGTGAACCTTCGAACTATGAAGAAGCGATGGCGGGCCCGGATTCCAACAAATGGTTAGAATCCATGAAATCCGAGATAGGATCCATGTATGAAAACAAAGTATGGACTTTGACAGACTTGCCCGATGATCGGCGAGCGATAGAAAATAAATGGATCTTCAAGAAGAAGATGAACGCGGATGGTAATGTCACCATCTATAAAGCTCGACTTGTCGCTAAGGGTTATCGGCAAGTTCAAGGGATTGACTACGACGAGACTTTCTCTCCCGTAGCGAAGCTGAAGTCCGTCCGAATCATGTTAGCAATTGCCGCTTACTATGATTATGAGATATGGCAAATGGACGTCAAAACGGCATTCCTTAACGGCTATCTTAAGGAAGAACTGTATATGATGCAGCCGGAAGGTTTTGTCGATCCCAAGAATGCTAACAAGGTGTGCAAGCTCCAGCGATCCATTTATGGGCTGGTGCAAGCATCTCGGAGTTGGAACATTCGCTTTGATGAGATGATCAAAGCGTTTGGGTTTATGCAGACTTATGGAGAAGCCTGCGTTTACAAGAAAGTGAGTGGGAGCTCCGTAGCATTTCTCATATTATATGTGGATGACATACTATTGATGGGAAATGATATAGAATTCTTGGAAAATGTAAAGGCCTATTTGAACAAGTGTTTTTCAATGAAGGACCTTGGAGAAGCTGCTTATATATTAGGCATCAGGATCTATAGAGATAGATCAAGACGCCTCATAGGTCTTTCGCAAAGCACATACCTTGATAAGATTTTGAAGAAGTTCAAAATGGATCAGTCCAAGAAAGGGTTCTTGCCTGTATTGCAAGGTGTGAAATTGAGCTCGGCTCAATGCCCGACCACGGCAAAGGATAAACAAGAGATGAGCGTCATCCCCTATGCTTCAGCCATAGGATCCATTATGTATGCCATGCTGTGTACCAGACCTGATGTAAACCTTGCCGTAAGTTTGGTAGGTAGGTACCAAAGTAACCCCGGCAAGGAACACTGGACAGCAGTCAAGAATATCCTTAAGTACCTGAAAAGGACTAAGGACATGTTTCTCGTTTATGGAGGTGACGAAGAGCTCGTCGTAAAGGGTTACGTCGATGCTAGCTTCGACACAGATCTGGATGACTCTAAGTCACAAACCGGATACGTGTATATGTTGAATGGTGGAGCAGTGAGCTGGTGCAGCTGCAAGCAGAGCGTCGTGGCGGGATCTACATGTGAAGCGGAATACATGGCAGCCTCGGAGGCAGCGCATGAGGCAATTTGGGTGAAGGAGTTCATCACCGACCTAGGAGTCATACCCAATGCGTCGGGGCCGATCAAACTCTTCTGTGACAACACTGGAGCTATTGCACTGGCCAAGGAGCCCAGGTTTCACAAGAAGACCAGGCACATCAAGCGTCGCTTCAACTCCATCCGTGAAAATGTTCAAGATGGAGACATAGAAATTTGTAAAGTGCACACGGATCTGAATGTCGCGGATCCGTTGACTAAACCTCTCCCTAGGGCAAAGCATGATCAGCACCAGAACTCTATGGGTGTTCGATTCATCACAATGTAACTGGGTTATTGACTCTAGTGCAAGTGGGAGGGGGATGTGTTGGAAATATGCCCTAGAGGCAATAATAAAAGTATTATTATTATATTTCCTTGTTCATGGTAATTGTCTTTATTCATGCTATAATTGTGTTATCCGGAAATCGTAATACATGTGTGAATACTAGACACCAATATGTCCCTAGTAAGCCTCTAGTTGACTAGCTTGTTGATCAATAGATAGTCATGGTTTCCTGACTATGGACATGGGGATGTCATTGATAACGAGATCACATCATTAGGAGAATGATGTGATGGACAAGACCCAATCCTAAGCATAGCACAAGATCGTGTAGTTCGTTTTGCTAGAGCTTTCCAATGTCGAGTATCTTTTCCTTAGACCATGAGATCGTGTAACTCCCGGATACTGTAGGAGTGCTTTGGGTGTACCAAACGTCACAACGTAACTGGGTGACTATAAAGGTGCACTACAGGTATCTCCGAAAGTATCTGTTGGGTTGACACGGATCAAGACTGGGATTTGTCACTCCGCATGACGGAGAGGTATCACCGGGCCCACTCGGTAATGCATCATCATAACGAGCTCAAAGTGACCAAGTGTTTGGCCACGGGATCATGCATTACGGTACGAGTAAAGTGACTTGCCGGTAACGGGACTAAACGAGGTATTGGGATAACGACGATCGAGTCTCGGGCAAGTAACCTACCGATTGACAAAGGGAATAGTTTACGGGGTTGCTTGAACCCTCGACATCGTGGTTCATCCGATGACATCATCGAGGAACATGTGGGAGCCAACATGGGTATCCAGATCCCGCTGTTGGTTATTGCCCGAGAGTCGTCTTGGTCATGTCTGCATGTCTCCCGAACCCGTAGGGTCTACACACTTAAGGTTCGGTGACGCCAGGGTTATTAGGAAGACTTGTATGTGATTACCGAATGTTGTTCGGAGTCCCGGATGAGATCCCGGACGTCACGAGGAGTTCCGGAGTGATCCAGAGGTAAAGATTTATATATGGGAAGTTGTCATACGGACACCGGAATAGTTCGGGGGCATATCGGTATTGTACCGGGGCCACAGGAGGGGCCTCGGGGGTCCACCGGGAGGGGCCACCTCTCCCGGAGGGGCTCATGGGCTGTAAGGGGGAAGGGAACCAGCCCAAAGTGGGCTGGTGCGCCTCCCCCCAAGGGCCCATGCGCCCTAGGGTTTGGGGGAACCCTAAAGGGGGCGCCCCCCTTGCTTGGGGGGCAAGCCCCCTCCCCCTTGGCCACCGCCCCCCCTCTAGATCCATCTAGAGGGGGCCGGCCCCCCTTGCCCCTTCCCCTATAAATAGAGGGGTGAGGGGAGGGCTGCATACACAACTGAAGGCGCAGCCCCTCCCCTCCCCAACACCTCTCCTCCTCCGTACGCGCTTGGCGAAGCCCTGTCGGAGTTCTGTTGCACCAACCTCACCACGCCGTCGTGCTGCCGTTGGAGTCTTCTTCCTCAACCTCTCCTTCCCCTTGCTGGATCAAGAAGGAGGAGACGTCGATCGTCCCGTACGTGTGTTGAACGCGGAGGTGCTGTCCGTTCGGCACTTGGTCATCGGTGATCCGAATCACGACGAGTACGACTACGTCATCACCATCCCCTTGAACGCTTCCGCACGCAATCTGCAAGTGGTATGTAGATGCAATCTCTCTCCCATGACTCGTTGCTTAGATGAACTCATAGATGGATCTTGGTGAAACCGTAGGAAAATTTTAATTTTCTGCAACGTTCCCCAACAGGATGGCGTCCCGCATTCCTTCATATCCTTCTTCCTTCAGCTTCCGCTCCCCCTTCCATCCGCCATGGAGAGAGGGAACACTGGTCCTTCAACGGTGGCGGCGCGGGTCGCCGCTCGACAACGCGTCCCTCCTTCTCCTACACCCGCGGTGGCAGAGCCAGCCGCAAGGGGAAGGGGGAGGGGCGAGGCCGTGGGTGAGGCCGAGGCGCTCGGGGAAGAGGAGGACGGGGCGGCGCGCCGGCCTTGCCTCCGCCAGCAGTTCCTCCCCCCATGGAGGGCCATGTTGGGGACGACCCTCGTGAGTTCTTCGTCAGGCTACGCCGGCCGCCTCGCCATCGCCTTCGTCTCCCGACCCCATTTGCACGGGAGATGGAGCTGGATCCACCGGAATCATTACGGCTGCACATGAGGGGCTGTGGGATCAGCGGTACGCGGGTTCGCGTCGACTTCCCAGCCCCTCACGTGATGTATCTTCGTCGGGGATGGGAGACATTCTCTCATATCCACCGCTTGACGGAGGGGCTCACTCTCCATTTCAAGATGATGGAGGGCGGCCTCCTCTCCGTCAAGGTCTTCGGGTGCTTCGGAACCCGAGCAAGGTGCTGTGTGGAGAGCTCTTCTGATAGCGAAGACCCCTCCTCGGGCGGGAGTGATGAGGAGGACAACGGCAGCGACGACGAGGGTAGCAGGCGGCAGGATGACGGGTCCGACTAGGTGTCGGGCGCCGCCCCGTGCGGCACCAGTGACCCCATCATCCGTGTCGCCGGCTCCCTGAACTTCTCGGGGTCGTCTCCTTGGGCGGCTGGCGTTGGGAGGCTGCGGAAGAGGAAGAGGGCGGGCGGCAAGGCCGTCAACTCGGAGTACGCGGGCACCGATGCCTTCGACGAGTGCTGACGTCCTGCTGCCTCGTCTTCGAGCTCTCCTCCCGGCGTCGCCATCACCATCCAGCCTTCGGACGGCCACCGAGATGTTCTCTTGGTGTCTTCTGCCACCCGTAGCTCGCCTAGGCGCCTCTTTTGCCCTTTTCGCCTCCTTGACCTGCCTCCTGAGGAGAGGGACAAGAAAGGGATTACGGGCACCTTATCTCTTTTTAGTTTGTAAGCCTTTGGGCCTTAGCTGAATTTAAAACTTGTAATCCCATCATTCATGTTTTTCATTCCCTATGGACTGTACCTGAGTGGAATGTTTTTAATGAAAAAGGGATGCTTGCCGGGTCATTTGTTTGCGGGTAGCACCCACGACAAGGAGTAAATCCTTGATATCTTTAAGATAAACATTTCCTTGCCCGGCAACAGGCCTTGCCGTCTCCCCACTTCACTCGACCTTTCTCACGCCTTTGGCGGAGGCAGGGATGAGGCGGGTTCAGGCTCCTCGTTTCATCCTTTCGCTGCCGCGACTACGACCAAACCTGGCCCCAGGAACGAGTCCTAGGGCCTAGAGTTAGGGGAGCACGGTAGCTTTTAGGAAAAACGAGGTTTCACATACCTCGGTCCATAAGGGAATGCATGATAAGGGATGAAGAACTTATCTGAAGCTGTAGCCCCCGGCAACTTCGGTTTGCCGTGGGTGAATCTTTGCTCTTGCAGCCCCCGGTAATACTGGCTTGCCGGGGTCTGGATGCTGGTCTGTCCTCCTTCTCTCTTTCGTCCTTAAGTGATCCGACAAGGATATCTGTGAGTCCTGCGAACCAAAGAAGACGAAAGAACGGCAAAGGGACGCACACTCGACCTCTAAGCTAGGGGTTAGTTGCCGCTAAGCACTATCAACCCTAACCAAGGACGAGACTCGACCTAGCATGCATGCTATAACTTAGGGCGCCAGCGCTTCATTTATTTATGCTCAGGGTCTGCGCCTGGCTTTGTACAAAGGGTTACATGCATCATCGACAATGCTTGTACAAAAGGTGGCTTGCCGGGGGGGCCGGCAAGCCGCGCCTCACGGGTAAAACTTGTGAAGATGCTCAATGTTCCAGGAATTACTCACCGGAACGGCATCTTCGGTCTCCAGGCGGACTGCGCCGGGCCTGGTGACTCGTATTACCCGATAAGGGCCTTCCCACTTTGGCGTCAACTTGTTGGAATTCTTGGCCGATTGAATGCGCCGAAGGACAAGGTCGCCTTCCTCAAGGCTTCGGGCATGAACCTTGCGGCTATGGTAGCGGCGCAAGGCTTGCTGGTAGCGTGCTGCTCTCACAGCCGCCCGAAGACGATCTTACTCAAGGAGCAGTGCGCCATCTTGCCGCAGTTGATCTTGCTCAAGCTCATCATAAGCGAGCACTCGAGGTGACCCGTATATGAGTTCAGTGGGGATAACTGCTTCTGCCCCGTATACCAGGGCAAAGGATGTCTGGCCGGTGGCTCGATTTGGCGTCGTCCTGATCGACCAAAGAACCGTCGGCAACTCATCAATCCAGTGCCTTCCGCTCTTGTGCAGCCTGTCAAAGGTCTTGGTCCTTAAGCCTCGCATCACTTCAGCATTTGCCCTCTCAGCTTGACCATTGCTTCGCGGGTGAGCAACAGAAGCGAAACAGACTTTGCTGCCGAGGTCTTGAGTATATTGCATGAAGGTGTGGCTTGTGAACTGTGTGCCGTTGTCGGTGATGACCCTGTTGGGTACACCGAAACGACACACTAGCCCCTTGAAGAACTTGACGACTGACTGAGTTGTGACCTTCCTCACTGCTTCCACCTCCGGCCACTTTGTGAACTTGTCGATTGCAACGTACAAGTACTCAAAGCCCCCGACAGCGCGGGGGAAAGGGCCCAGTATGTCGAGCCCCCAGACCAAGAAGGGCCAGGAGAGAGGAATGGTTTGAAGGGCTTGAGCTGGCTGATGAAGCTTCTTTGAATGGAACTGACACGCTTCACACCTGGTGACTAGTGTCGTCGCATCCTGGAGGGCGGTGGGCCAGAAGAAACCTTGCCGGAATGCCTTGTCGGCAAGGGCCCTTGACCCGATGTGGGATCCACATATGCCTCCGTGTATCTCCGCCAACAGCTCCAGTCCTTCCTCTCGAGGGATACACTTCAATTTCACACCGTTCGGCCTCTTCCAGTGCAGGACGTCATCGACGAACTGGTACATGGTAGAGCGACAGGCTACTTTTTCCGCTTCTTCCTGCTCCTCAGGAAGTCCCCCTGTTTGGAGGAATCGGACGGTATGTTGTGCCCACGCTGGGGCCTGGGGCTCGACGGCGAGGACTAAAGGCATTTCCTCCGCTATAGGGGCGGATGTCTCGACGGCAAGAGCTTGATGCTCCGCCGGAGCTAGCCGTCCCGTGGCGGGCTCAGCATTCCTGGCAACATCCTTGCCGGCGGCTCCGGGGAGCTCGGCGGGAAAGTACTTGCCGGGCCCTGATTTCCTCCTCTTGTTTTGCTCTGTTGATGGATCAACGGATGGCTGAGTTAGCTGAAGCACAAAGGTACCTGGTTCCACAGGTAGCTTGAGGGCAGCGCGTTTTGACAGGTAATCGGCGATATCGTTCTCCGCTCGGGGAACGTATTCAGCCTGTATATCGTCGAAACGCTCTTCCAGCTTTCTCACTTCATCAACGTAGGCCTTCATCAACGGGCTCTGGTAATCCTTGTTGACTTGCTTGACGACAAGCTGCGAGTCGCCCCTGACGATGAGCTTCTTGATTCCGAGGTCCGCCGCGATCCTAAGACCGGCAAGCAGCCCTTCGTACTCTGCCGTATTGTTTGTTGACACCTCCCTGGGGAAGTGCATTTGGATCACGTACTTGAGGTGCTCTCCGGTGGGGGCGACAAGCAGTACGCCAGCCCTGGCACCTTGTAGGGAGAAAGCTCCATCAAAGTACATGATCCAATTGCAACTTGCCTCCTTGCCGGGGAGAGCAGTCCCTTGGGCTTCTTCGTCAGGTGTTGTGGTCCACTCTGCAATGAACTCTGCCAGGACTCGGCTCTGGATCGTCGAAGTACTTTCAAACTTGAGGCCAAAGCTGGACAGCTCCAGTGCCCATTCCACAATCCTCCCCGTTGCATCTGGATTGTGCAATATCCGTTGCAGAGGGAGGCGAGTGACGACAGTGATCTTGTGTGCCTGGAAGTAGTGACGCAGCTTCCTCGAGGCCATAAGAAGGCCGAAGAGAAGTTTCTGCACACCGAAGTACCTTGATCTAGCCCCCTGCAGGAGGGAGCTAACAAAGTAGACCGGGTGCTGCATCATTTTCTTCTTCGGCAGCACTTCGACTGGCTGTGTCGTCTCCGCATTGGTGGTGTCGGGCTCTGTCACTGACATCACCTCGTCGTCAACCTCTCTCTGGGCCACTAGTGCGGTGCTGACCACCTGGTTCGTTGCCGCCAGGTATAGCAGCAACGGCTCCTGTGGCCTAGGCGCAACTAGTATTGGCACGGAGGAGAGGTACTTCTTCAAATCTTGCAATGCTGCCTCGGCTTCTGGCGACCACTCCATCGGGCCCGCCTTTTTCAGGATCTTGAAAAAGGGAAGGGCATGCTCGGTAGACTTGGAAATGAATCTGCCCATGGCGGTAATGCAACCAGCAAGCCGACGCACATCCTTGATTCGCTTGGGTGCCTCAATCTGCTCTATAGCTTTGATTTTGTCCGGATTGGCCTCTATCTATCCCACGCTGTGACACAAAGAACCCAAGAAGCTTGCCGGGCGGGACGCCAAAGACGCACTTCTCAGGGTTCAGCTTGAGATTGATCTTGCGCAGGTTTGCAAATGTCTCTTGCAAATCCGGTATGAGGGTTGCCCTGTCTTTGGTTTTGACTACTATGTCGTCCATATAAGCTTCCATATTTCTATGGAGCTGGGGTTCAAAACCAATCTGGACCGCCCTTGCAAATGTCGAACCAGCACTCTTCAACCCGAAAGGCATCCTCATAAAACAATACGTACCACATGGGGTGATGAATGCTATTTTCTCTTCGTCTTCTCTCGTCATGAAGATCTGGTGGTAGCCGGAGTAGGCATTGAGGAATGACAACAGATCACACCCAGCTGTGGAGTCAACAATCTGGTCGATGCGCGGCAACGGGAAGGGGTCTTTAGGACAAGCCTTATTGATATCTGTGTAATCAATACACAGCCTCCACTTCCCGTTTGCCTTGCGCACTACGACCGGATTGGCCAACCACGTTGGATGGAGCACTCCTCTTACCAAACCCGCTGCCTCCAGTTTCCGGATCTCTTCTGTGATGAACTCTTGTCGTTCCAAAGCTTGCTTCCTGACCTTCTGCTTGACGGGCCGCGCATGAGGACAGACAACAAGGTGGTGCTCAGTCACCTCCCTGGGAATGCCGGGGATGTCGGAAGCTTGCCATGCAAACACATTGACATTCGCCCGCAGGAAGGTGACGAGCTCGTCTTCCTATTTGTCGTCAAGGGTGGAGCTTATGGTGAAAGCTCCTCCCGCGTTGTCCTCATTGACAGAAACCTTCTTGGTTCCCGGCGGTATGGCCCTGGACTTCTTGTTCCCGCCGATGGAGCTCTCTGGCACGTCCTCGACGGCAGCGCTACACTCCGAAGAGGTGCGCTTGCCGGAGTGGGTGTCCGAGGTCTCACCGGTCTTCTTCTTCTTCTTCCCTCCCGGGGCCCCAGCGGCAGGAGCAAGTGCCCTAGTGGCGGCAGCTGCTGCAACTGCTTGCTGGTATAGTTGGTCAGCGCAAATCAGCGCATCTTTCTTATCGGAGGGGATGGTGATGATTGTCACAGGTCCTAGCATCTTCAGGGTGTTGTAGGCGTAGTGTGACGCCGCCATGAACTTGGCCAGCGCTGGGCGGCCAAGGATCCCGTTGTAGGGCAAGGGGATCTTGGCAACATCAAACACGATCCTCTCCGTCCTGTAGTTCAGGTCGCTTCCAAAAGTCACGGGCAGCGTGACCTTTCCCTTGGGTTGGCTTCTTCCCGGGTTGACCCCTTGAAACGTGCTTGTCTCTTCGAGGTCTCCATCAAGAATCTGCAGTTTCTTGATCACGGCAGGCGAGATCAAGTTCAGACCGGCCCCGCCATCGACTAACATCTTTGTCACCTTGAGGTTGCGTATTGTTGGTGAAACCAACAACGGCAAGCACCCGACCGCAGTAGTGCGATCAGGGTGATCCTCAGTGTCAAAAATGATAGGTGTGCTGGACCACTTCAGCGGCCTTTGGGCATCAAACGACGGCTCTGTCGCTGTGATCTCTCGCGCCCACTGTTTAAGCCGACGATGAGAAGTATGCAGCGAGGCGCCGCCGTCGACGCACATGGCCTTTGTAGCTTTCTGAAACTCTTGGTCACCGGACTCGTCGTCCTCTTCGTGATCGTCGTCTTCTGGCTTTCTGTCACGGCCCCGGGCGGGCCTCTCCTGTTGTTTATCCTTGCCGCGACGGCCCGCCTGGCCGTCACGCTTCTTGCCGGACCCCTCAGCATCGTCTTGGCCCTTCTCCTTGTCCCGCCTCTCATATTCAGCCCTCTGCTTCTCAGCGAGGAGCTCAACCTGTCGGCAGTCTTGGAGAGCATGGCCTTTGGGGCGATGGATCTTGCAGTACCGCTTGTCGGAGTTTCCTGACTTCTCGGCAGCCTCCAAGGCCCGGCAGGTGACACATCCGGCAATTTCCTTGCCGGGGTCATCTGCCTTGGTTTCTTGGTGGAGCTGGTGTCATCAGATCCCTCGACGGCAAGCACGGCTTTCCCTTTGCGCTTCCTGTTGCGGTGCCGGCCTTTCTTCGCCGGGGCGGCAGTATCCTCATATGAGGAGTCGGTTTCCACGCCGGCATCTTCTCTGAGGTACTTCCTTCCCTCTTCAGCCCGGGCACATCTGTCAGCAAGAACATACAGTTCTGCTACATCTTTCACCTGGTTCATCGCCAGCTCTTCGCGCATCTTGCGGTTACGCACGTTCTGATGGAACGCGTTGATGATGGCGGCAGGGTGAACATCAGGGATATTGTACTGTATCCGGCTGAACCTCTGTATATACTTGCGGAGACTCTCGCCTCCCTTCTGGGGAATGACGTGCAGGTCGCTCGCTTGGCCATGGGCTTGGTGGCCTCCAGTAAAGGCGCCCACGAACTCATGGCACAAATCCGACCAGGAGGAAATGGAGTCTACCAGCAAGTGCATCAACCATGACATGGCGTTGGGTTTAAGAGCCAACGGAAAGTAATTCGCAAGCACCTTATTGTCGCGGGCTCCGGCAGCTTGCATCGCGATGGTGTAAATGCTGAGGAACTCGGACGGGTGGGTCTTGCCGCTGTACTTTTCGCCCATGTCAGGTTTGAAAGTGCGGTGAGTGGGCCACTGGAACTGCCGCAACTCACGGGTAAAAGCCGGACAGCCTACCTCGTAAGGTAGGCCTCCAGGGCTCTCCGGTGCCGGGTGGTTCATAGCAGGTCCTGCTCGCCTGTCTGATTGGTGGCACGCTCCGCGCCGGCGCTCGATAGTGGTTCGAGCGTCTTCATGTTCTCGTTCCCGAAGGACTTGGCGCTGGTCATAGTGGGTCCGCGGGTCGGACGACGCTATGGAGATTTCGTCGCCCGTGACGTCACGACGGGCTGGCGTCCGCGGCGCCGGGCGAGGAGGGGGCGAGTGCACCGTGGTCGCGGCACCGCCGGCTCTCCTGCCATTGGTGCGTGGGACTCCGTCGGAGCGTCGACCCGGGGCTCCACCAGACTCGGTTCGTCTTTGTTGGCCACCGCAACAAGGCTTCGGATAGTGGCTCTCCATTCGTCGAGTTTCCCCGTAGTGGGAGGGAAATCGAGGAGCAACTACGCGCGCCAGGGCTTCTGCTGGCGTTGGTGGCAGCGAAACCTGCACGGATCGCGACGCGCTTCGACTTCTGTCCATGTCAGAAGGAGCTCTATCACGACCCCGCGGTCGCATGCCATCTTCGCCAGTGCCTCGGCGAGCGGGCAGGTCTTCTACATCCTGGGAGGGGCGCTCGGGGCTCTTCCCGCAGCGATGCTCGGGGTCTTCGGTTTGATTACGCCGTTTGTCGCGCGCCGCTCGAGAGGAGCGCGCCGTCGACGCCGGCTTGGGAGTCTGGGAAGCCCTCGCGTCGCCTTCGGGTGGGGCGGCAGTGATCTTGGAAGGCCCCGCGCCACCCGCGGAGGGCCTGGCTCCGTCTTTGGATTTGGCGGCGTGCAACCCGTTACCAGGCGCACGAACATCGCCGCCTCCCAAACTCCGACTGCTAGGACGGTGTTGGTGTTCGCGAACGGCGCCCCGGGTTCTTTCCGCGACCGGTCCGCTGCTCGCCCGCGTCGGGACGGGATGTCCGGCTTCCGACGGGCCAACCGCCACCGTCGTCTTCTTCTTGGGCGCCATGACGATTAAGGAGCGTCGAACTAACTGCTAAAGCCGATTCTCACAACTGCGCTGCCCCCTACCTGGCGCGCCAAAGATGTCGGTGGGAAACGACACCTATGGGATCACAAGAATCCCTACTACGGTTGCGGGGCGCGGGGTCGCGAGAAGAGCGGATCAAACAGATAGCTCATGGTTCCTTTATCCAGGTTTGGGCCGCGAGGATGCGTAAAACCCTACTCCTGCTTTGGTGGATTGTTTATCTGTGTTCTTGAGCTAGATGTGGGCGTGAAGAGCTCCAAAAAGCCGAATCCTCCTCCTGGTCGCCTCGGGCCTCCTTTTATAGGAAAGGGGTTGCCAAAGTGGCACACAGGAGGTGGAAAGGGTACAGTAATGCGAGGTTATCCCTCGCATTACATGACAAGGCGCATTTAGTGCGCCTTGCTTAGGTGTCCTTGCTTTATCGGGGACGGGGGAGCGCCCTGTCTCGTCCGTCGCCGCTCCCCCTTGCGTCGACACGCGCCCTGGCCAACGGTGCTGGTGGTGCCATGTAGGCAGGCAGGCAGCTGAGGTGGCGCAGTGGTGGGTCTCCATGAAGATCTGTATGCCGCCACGCAGGTGCCTGCCCAACTGGTTGGGTCGGCAGCTGCATGCGAACGGCAGTGGGGGTGCGACTGGTGCAGGCCTGATGGTGGCCCCACGAGCGTCCTTGGCAAGGGCCTTGCCGGGGCCCCGGCAAGGGTCTTGCCGTGGCGCCCGCTGTCATCCCCGGCAAGGCTCTTGCCGGGGGCCTTGTGGTCCTCCTTGGTTGGGATCCCGCCAAGGATCATCTCCTTCTTAAGTGGGTATCTGATCTTGAATGTCTTCACAAAGATCTGCATGCCACCACGGGGATGTCTCCCGAATCCTTGCCCCATGGGGGCAGTGGACTCGAGGGTGACTTCGCTCCGTAGGTGTGGGGCGAGCTGCCACGGCAAGGATCTTGCCGGGTTAGCTAAAGCTGCCCCCTGGCAAGGATCTTGCCGGGGGGGTCTGCTCTGTCCCCTTTGCTTTTTGTGGTCTTGGTCTTGGCGTCATTCTGCTTCTCTTCAGCTTCGGCCTTACCTTGTCTTACCTCCCCTGCCGTGCTCGGTGTGGCGGCGCCCGTGGCTCAGACTGCCCGTGCACAGTTATAGGGGTACAAAAAGTGTACCCCCCCTTTTGTACACCGACACAGTGGCATCCAAGCCAGGTTTTATGTGTTGATGTAATATGCACGAGTAGAACACAAGTGAGTTGTGGGCGATATATGTCATACTGCTTACCAGCATGTCATACTTTGGTTCGGCGGTATTGTTGGATGAAGCGGTCCGGACCGACATTACGCGTACGCTTACACGAGACTGGTTCTACCGATGTGCTTTGCACACAGGTGGCTGGCGGGTGTCAGTTTCTCCAACTTAAGTTGAACCGAGTGTGGCTATGCTCGGTCCTTGCGAAGGGTAAAACAACACCAACTTGACAAACTATCGTTGTGGTTTTAATGCGTAGGTAAGAACGGTTCTTGCTCAACCCGTAGCAGCCACGTAAAACTTGCAACAACAAAGTAGATGACGTCTAACTTGTTTTTGCAGGGCATGTTGTGAGGTGATATGGTCAAAACGTGATGAGATATAAGTTGTTGTATGGGATGATCATGTTTTGTTGAAGTTATCGGCAACTGGCAAAAGCCTTATGGTTGTCTCTCTATTGCATAAGATGCAAGCGCCAAATAATTACTTTACTTTATCGCTATGCGATAGCAATAGTTGCAAGAGCAATTGTTGGCGAGACGACCATGTGACGACACATTGATATAGATCAAGATGATGGAGATCATGGTGTCATGCCGGTGATGATGGAGATCATGACGATGCTTTGGAGATAGAGATCAAAGGCACAAGATGATGATGGCCATATCATGTCACATATTATGATTGCATGTGATGAGGCGGGTTCAGGCTCCTCGTTTCATCCTTTCGCTGCCGCGACTACGACCAAACCTGGCCCCAGGAACGAGTCCTAGGGCCTAGAGTTAGGGGAGCACGGTAGCTTTTAGGAAAAACGAGGTTTCACATACCTCGGTCCATAAGGGAATGCATGATAAGGGATGAAGAACTTATCTGAAGCTGTAGCCCCCGGCAACTTCGGTTTGCCGTGGGTGAATCTTTGCTCTTGCAGCCCCCGGTAATACTGGCTTGCCGGGGTCTGGATGCTGGTCTGTCCTCCTTCTCTCTTTCGTCCTTAAGTGATCCGACAAGGATATCTGTGAGTCCTGCGAACCAAAGAAGACGAAAGAACGGCAAAGGGACGCACACTCGACCTCTAAGCTAGGGGTTAGTTGCCGCTAAGCACTATCAACCCTAACCAAGGACGAGACTCGACCTAGCATGCATGCTATAACTTAGGGCGCCAGCGCTTCATTTATTTATGCTCAGGGTCTGCGCCTGGCTTTGTACAAAGGGTTACATGCATCATCGACAATGCTTGTACAAAAGGTGGCTTGCCGGGGGGGCCGGCAAGCCGCGCCTCACGGGTAAAACTTGTGAAGATGCTCAATGTTCCAGGAATTACTCACCGGAACGGCATCTTCGGTCTCCAGGCGGACTGCGCCGGGCCTGGTGACTCGTATTACCCGATAAGGGCCTTCCCACTTTGGCGTCAACTTGTTGGAATTCTTGGCCGATTGAATGCGCCGAAGGACAAGGTCGCCTTCCTCAAGGCTTCGGGCATGAACCTTGCGGCTATGGTAGCGGCGCAAGGCTTGCTGGTAGCGTGCTGCTCTCACAGCCGCCCGAAGACGATCTTACTCAAGGAGCAGTGCGCCATCTTGCCGCAGTTGATCTTGCTCAAGCTCATCATAAGCGAGCACTCGAGGTGACCCGTATATGAGTTCAGTGGGGATAACTGCTTCTGCCCCGTATACCAGGGCAAAGGATGTCTGGCCGGTGGCTCGATTTGGCGTCGTCCTGATCGACCAAAGAACCGTCGGCAACTCATCAATCCAGTGCCTTCCGCTCTTGTGCAGCCTGTCAAAGGTCTTGGTCCTTAAGCCTCGCATCACTTCAGCATTTGCCCTCTCAGCTTGACCATTGCTTCGCGGGTGAGCAACAGAAGCGAAACAGACTTTGCTGCCGAGGTCTTGAGTATATTGCATGAAGGTGTGGCTTGTGAACTGTGTGCCGTTGTCGGTGATGACCCTGTTGGGTACACCGAAACGACACACTAGCCCCTTGAAGAACTTGACGACTGACTGAGTTGTGACCTTCCTCACTGCTTCCACCTCCGGCCACTTTGTGAACTTGTCGATTGCAACGTACAAGTACTCAAAGCCCCCGACAGCGCGGGGGAAAGGGCCCAGTATGTCGAGCCCCCAGACCAAGAAGGGCCAGGAGAGAGGAATGGTTTGAAGGGCTTGAGCTGGCTGATGAAGCTTCTTTGAATGGAACTGACACGCTTCACACCTGGTGACTAGTGTCGTCGCATCCTGGAGGGCGGTGGGCCAGAAGAAACCTTGCCGGAATGCCTTGTCGGCAAGGGCCCTTGACCCGATGTGGGATCCACATATGCCTCCGTGTATCTCCGCCAACAGCTCCAGTCCTTCCTCTCGAGGGATACACTTCAATTTCACACCGTTCGGCCTCTTCCAGTGCAGGACGTCATCGACGAACTGGTACATGGTAGAGCGACAGGCTACTTTTTCCGCTTCTTCCTGCTCCTCAGGAAGTCCCCCTGTTTGGAGGAATCGGACGGTATGTTGTGCCCACGCTGGGGCCTGGGGCTCGACGGCGAGGACTAAAGGCATTTCCTCCGCTATAGGGGCGGATGTCTCGACGGCAAGAGCTTGATGCTCCGCCGGAGCTAGCCGTCCCGTGGCGGGCTCAGCATTCCTGGCAACATCCTTGCCGGCGGCTCCGGGGAGCTCGGCGGGAAAGTACTTGCCGGGCCCTGATTTCCTCCTCTTGTTTTGCTCTGTTGATGGATCAACGGATGGCTGAGTTAGCTGAAGCACAAAGGTACCTGGTTCCACAGGTAGCTTGAGGGCAGCGCGTTTTGACAGGTAATCGGCGATATCGTTCTCCGCTCGGGGAACGTATTCAGCCTGTATATCGTCGAAACGCTCTTCCAGCTTTCTCACTTCATCAACGTAGGCCTTCATCAACGGGCTCTGGTAATCCTTGTTGACTTGCTTGACGACAAGCTGCGAGTCGCCCCTGACGATGAGCTTCTTGATTCCGAGGTCCGCCGCGATCCTAAGACCGGCAAGCAGCCCTTCGTACTCTGCCGTATTGTTTGTTGACACCTCCCTGGGGAAGTGCATTTGGATCACGTACTTGAGGTGCTCTCCGGTGGGGGCGACAAGCAGTACGCCAGCCCTGGCACCTTGTAGGGAGAAAGCTCCATCAAAGTACATGATCCAATTGCAACTTGCCTCCTTGCCGGGGAGAGCAGTCCCTTGGGCTTCTTCGTCAGGTGTTGTGGTCCACTCTGCAATGAACTCTGCCAGGACTCGGCTCTGGATCGTCGAAGTACTTTCAAACTTGAGGCCAAAGCTGGACAGCTCCAGTGCCCATTCCACAATCCTCCCCGTTGCATCTGGATTGTGCAATATCCGTTGCAGAGGGAGGCGAGTGACGACAGTGATCTTGTGTGCCTGGAAGTAGTGACGCAGCTTCCTCGAGGCCATAAGAAGGCCGAAGAGAAGTTTCTGCACACCGAAGTACCTTGATCTAGCCCCCTGCAGGAGGGAGCTAACAAAGTAGACCGGGTGCTGCATCATTTTCTTCTTCGGCAGCACTTCGACTGGCTGTGTCGTCTCCGCATTGGTGGTGTCGGGCTCTGTCACTGACATCACCTCGTCGTCAACCTCTCTCTGGGCCACTAGTGCGGTGCTGACCACCTGGTTCGTTGCCGCCAGGTATAGCAGCAACGGCTCCTGTGGCCTAGGCGCAACTAGTATTGGCACGGAGGAGAGGTACTTCTTCAAATCTTGCAATGCTGCCTCGGCTTCTGGCGACCACTCCATCGGGCCCGCCTTTTTCAGGATCTTGAAAAAGGGAAGGGCATGCTCGGTAGACTTGGAAATGAATCTGCCCATGGCGGTAATGCAACCAGCAAGCCGACGCACATCCTTGATTCGCTTGGGTGCCTCAATCTGCTCTATAGCTTTGATTTTGTCCGGATTGGCCTCTATCTATCCCACGCTGTGACACAAAGAACCCAAGAAGCTTGCCGGGCGGGACGCCAAAGACGCACTTCTCAGGGTTCAGCTTGAGATTGATCTTGCGCAGGTTTGCAAATGTCTCTTGCAAATCCGGTATGAGGGTTGCCCTGTCTTTGGTTTTGACTACTATGTCGTCCATATAAGCTTCCATATTTCTATGGAGCTGGGGTTCAAAACCAATCTGGACCGCCCTTGCAAATGTCGAACCAGCACTCTTCAACCCGAAAGGCATCCTCATAAAACAATACGTACCACATGGGGTGATGAATGCTATTTTCTCTTCGTCTTCTCTCGTCATGAAGATCTGGTGGTAGCCG
The DNA here is from genome assembly GCA_032464435.1 of Aegilops umbellulata. Taxonomy (NCBI): domain Eukaryota; kingdom Viridiplantae; phylum Streptophyta; class Magnoliopsida; order Poales; family Poaceae; genus Aegilops; species Aegilops umbellulata. The sequence continues at coordinate 299,353,347 of CP136060.1, forward strand.
GAGTAGGCATTGAGGAATGACAACAGATCACACCCAGCTGTGGAGTCAACAATCTGGTCGATGCGCGGCAACGGGAAGGGGTCTTTAGGACAAGCCTTATTGATATCTGTGTAATCAATACACAGCCTCCACTTCCCGTTTGCCTTGCGCACTACGACCGGATTGGCCAACCACGTTGGATGGAGCACTCCTCTTACCAAACCCGCTGCCTCCAGTTTCCGGATCTCTTCTGTGATGAACTCTTGTCGTTCCAAAGCTTGCTTCCTGACCTTCTGCTTGACGGGCCGCGCATGAGGACAGACAACAAGGTGGTGCTCAGTCACCTCCCTGGGAATGCCGGGGATGTCGGAAGCTTGCCATGCAAACACATTGACATTCGCCCGCAGGAAGGTGACGAGCTCGTCTTCCTATTTGTCGTCAAGGGTGGAGCTTATGGTGAAAGCTCCTCCCGCGTTGTCCTCATTGACAGAAACCTTCTTGGTTCCCGGCGGTATGGCCCTGGACTTCTTGTTCCCGCCGATGGAGCTCTCTGGCACGTCCTCGACGGCAGCGCTACACTCCGAAGAGGTGCGCTTGCCGGAGTGGGTGTCCGAGGTCTCACCGGTCTTCTTCTTCTTCTTCCCTCCCGGGGCCCCAGCGGCAGGAGCAAGTGCCCTAGTGGCGGCAGCTGCTGCAACTGCTTGCTGGTATAGTTGGTCAGCGCAAATCAGCGCATCTTTCTTATCGGAGGGGATGGTGATGATTGTCACAGGTCCTAGCATCTTCAGGGTGTTGTAGGCGTAGTGTGACGCCGCCATGAACTTGGCCAGCGCTGGGCGGCCAAGGATCCCGTTGTAGGGCAAGGGGATCTTGGCAACATCAAACACGATCCTCTCCGTCCTGTAGTTCAGGTCGCTTCCAAAAGTCACGGGCAGCGTGACCTTTCCCTTGGGTTGGCTTCTTCCCGGGTTGACCCCTTGAAACGTGCTTGTCTCTTCGAGGTCTCCATCAAGAATCTGCAGTTTCTTGATCACGGCAGGCGAGATCAAGTTCAGACCGGCCCCGCCATCGACTAACATCTTTGTCACCTTGAGGTTGCGTATTGTTGGTGAAACCAACAACGGCAAGCACCCGACCGCAGTAGTGCGATCAGGGTGATCCTCAGTGTCAAAAATGATAGGTGTGCTGGACCACTTCAGCGGCCTTTGGGCATCAAACGACGGCTCTGTCGCTGTGATCTCTCGCGCCCACTGTTTAAGCCGACGATGAGAAGTATGCAGCGAGGCGCCGCCGTCGACGCACATGGCCTTTGTAGCTTTCTGAAACTCTTGGTCACCGGACTCGTCGTCCTCTTCGTGATCGTCGTCTTCTGGCTTTCTGTCACGGCCCCGGGCGGGCCTCTCCTGTTGTTTATCCTTGCCGCGACGGCCCGCCTGGCCGTCACGCTTCTTGCCGGACCCCTCAGCATCGTCTTGGCCCTTCTCCTTGTCCCGCCTCTCATATTCAGCCCTCTGCTTCTCAGCGAGGAGCTCAACCTGTCGGCAGTCTTGGAGAGCATGGCCTTTGGGGCGATGGATCTTGCAGTACCGCTTGTCGGAGTTTCCTGACTTCTCGGCAGCCTCCAAGGCCCGGCAGGTGACACATCCGGCAATTTCCTTGCCGGGGTCATCTGCCTTGGTTTCTTGGTGGAGCTGGTGTCATCAGATCCCTCGACGGCAAGCACGGCTTTCCCTTTGCGCTTCCTGTTGCGGTGCCGGCCTTTCTTCGCCGGGGCGGCAGTATCCTCATATGAGGAGTCGGTTTCCACGCCGGCATCTTCTCTGAGGTACTTCCTTCCCTCTTCAGCCCGGGCACATCTGTCAGCAAGAACATACAGTTCTGCTACATCTTTCACCTGGTTCATCGCCAGCTCTTCGCGCATCTTGCGGTTACGCACGTTCTGATGGAACGCGTTGATGATGGCGGCAGGGTGAACATCAGGGATATTGTACTGTATCCGGCTGAACCTCTGTATATACTTGCGGAGACTCTCGCCTCCCTTCTGGGGAATGACGTGCAGGTCGCTCGCTTGGCCATGGGCTTGGTGGCCTCCAGTAAAGGCGCCCACGAACTCATGGCACAAATCCGACCAGGAGGAAATGGAGTCTACCAGCAAGTGCATCAACCATGACATGGCGTTGGGTTTAAGAGCCAACGGAAAGTAATTCGCAAGCACCTTATTGTCGCGGGCTCCGGCAGCTTGCATCGCGATGGTGTAAATGCTGAGGAACTCGGACGGGTGGGTCTTGCCGCTGTACTTTTCGCCCATGTCAGGTTTGAAAGTGCGGTGAGTGGGCCACTGGAACTGCCGCAACTCACGGGTAAAAGCCGGACAGCCTACCTCGTAAGGTAGGCCTCCAGGGCTCTCCGGTGCCGGGTGGTTCATAGCAGGTCCTGCTCGCCTGTCTGATTGGTGGCACGCTCCGCGCCGGCGCTCGATAGTGGTTCGAGCGTCTTCATGTTCTCGTTCCCGAAGGACTTGGCGCTGGTCATAGTGGGTCCGCGGGTCGGACGACGCTATGGAGATTTCGTCGCCCGTGACGTCACGACGGGCTGGCGTCCGCGGCGCCGGGCGAGGAGGGGGCGAGTGCACCGTGGTCGCGGCACCGCCGGCTCTCCTGCCATTGGTGCGTGGGACTCCGTCGGAGCGTCGACCCGGGGCTCCACCAGACTCGGTTCGTCTTTGTTGGCCACCGCAACAAGGCTTCGGATAGTGGCTCTCCATTCGTCGAGTTTCCCCGTAGTGGGAGGGAAATCGAGGAGCAACTACGCGCGCCAGGGCTTCTGCTGGCGTTGGTGGCAGCGAAACCTGCACGGATCGCGACGCGCTTCGACTTCTGTCCATGTCAGAAGGAGCTCTATCACGACCCCGCGGTCGCATGCCATCTTCGCCAGTGCCTCGGCGAGCGGGCAGGTCTTCTACATCCTGGGAGGGGCGCTCGGGGCTCTTCCCGCAGCGATGCTCGGGGTCTTCGGTTTGATTACGCCGTTTGTCGCGCGCCGCTCGAGAGGAGCGCGCCGTCGACGCCGGCTTGGGAGTCTGGGAAGCCCTCGCGTCGCCTTCGGGTGGGGCGGCAGTGATCTTGGAAGGCCCCGCGCCACCCGCGGAGGGCCTGGCTCCGTCTTTGGATTTGGCGGCGTGCAACCCGTTACCAGGCGCACGAACATCGCCGCCTCCCAAACTCCGACTGCTAGGACGGTGTTGGTGTTCGCGAACGGCGCCCCGGGTTCTTTCCGCGACCGGTCCGCTGCTCGCCCGCGTCGGGACGGGATGTCCGGCTTCCGACGGGCCAACCGCCACCGTCGTCTTCTTCTTGGGCGCCATGACGATTAAGGAGCGTCGAACTAACTGCTAAAGCCGATTCTCACAACTGCGCTGCCCCCTACCTGGCGCGCCAAAGATGTCGGTGGGAAACGACACCTATGGGATCACAAGAATCCCTACTACGGTTGCGGGGCGCGGGGTCGCGAGAAGAGCGGATCAAACAGATAGCTCATGGTTCCTTTATCCAGGTTTGGGCCGCGAGGATGCGTAAAACCCTACTCCTGCTTTGGTGGATTGTTTATCTGTGTTCTTGAGCTAGATGTGGGCGTGAAGAGCTCCAAAAAGCCGAATCCTCCTCCTGGTCGCCTCGGGCCTCCTTTTATAGGAAAGGGGTTGCCAAAGTGGCACACAGGAGGTGGAAAGGGTACAGTAATGCGAGGTTATCCCTCGCATTACATGACAAGGCGCATTTAGTGCGCCTTGCTTAGGTGTCCTTGCTTTATCGGGGACGGGGGAGCGCCCTGTCTCGTCCGTCGCCGCTCCCCCTTGCGTCGACACGCGCCCTGGCCAACGGTGCTGGTGGTGCCATGTAGGCAGGCAGGCAGCTGAGGTGGCGCAGTGGTGGGTCTCCATGAAGATCTGTATGCCGCCACGCAGGTGCCTGCCCAACTGGTTGGGTCGGCAGCTGCATGCGAACGGCAGTGGGGGTGCGACTGGTGCAGGCCTGATGGTGGCCCCACGAGCGTCCTTGGCAAGGGCCTTGCCGGGGCCCCGGCAAGGGTCTTGCCGTGGCGCCCGCTGTCATCCCCGGCAAGGCTCTTGCCGGGGGCCTTGTGGTCCTCCTTGGTTGGGATCCCGCCAAGGATCATCTCCTTCTTAAGTGGGTATCTGATCTTGAATGTCTTCACAAAGATCTGCATGCCACCACGGGGATGTCTCCCGAATCCTTGCCCCATGGGGGCAGTGGACTCGAGGGTGACTTCGCTCCGTAGGTGTGGGGCGAGCTGCCACGGCAAGGATCTTGCCGGGTTAGCTAAAGCTGCCCCCTGGCAAGGATCTTGCCGGGGGGGTCTGCTCTGTCCCCTTTGCTTTTTGTGGTCTTGGTCTTGGCGTCATTCTGCTTCTCTTCAGCTTCGGCCTTACCTTGTCTTACCTCCCCTGCCGTGCTCGGTGTGGCGGCGCCCGTGGCTCAGACTGCCCGTGCACAGTTATAGGGGTACAAAAAGTGTACCCCCCCTTTTGTACACCGACACAGTGGCATCCAAGCCAGGTTTTATGTGTTGATGTAATATGCACGAGTAGAACACAAGTGAGTTGTGGGCGATATATGTCATACTGCTTACCAGCATGTCATACTTTGGTTCGGCGGTATTGTTGGATGAAGCGGTCCGGACCGACATTACGCGTACGCTTACACGAGACTGGTTCTACCGATGTGCTTTGCACACAGGTGGCTGGCGGGTGTCAGTTTCTCCAACTTAAGTTGAACCGAGTGTGGCTATGCTCGGTCCTTGCGAAGGGTAAAACAACACCAACTTGACAAACTATCGTTGTGGTTTTAATGCGTAGGTAAGAACGGTTCTTGCTCAACCCGTAGCAGCCACGTAAAACTTGCAACAACAAAGTAGATGACGTCTAACTTGTTTTTGCAGGGCATGTTGTGAGGTGATATGGTCAAAACGTGATGAGATATAAGTTGTTGTATGGGATGATCATGTTTTGTTGAAGTTATCGGCAACTGGCAAAAGCCTTATGGTTGTCTCTCTATTGCATAAGATGCAAGCGCCAAATAATTACTTTACTTTATCGCTATGCGATAGCAATAGTTGCAAGAGCAATTGTTGGCGAGACGACCATGTGACGACACATTGATATAGATCAAGATGATGGAGATCATGGTGTCATGCCGGTGATGATGGAGATCATGACGATGCTTTGGAGATAGAGATCAAAGGCACAAGATGATGATGGCCATATCATGTCACATATTATGATTGCATGTGATGAGGCGGGTTCAGGCTCCTCGTTTCATCCTTTCGCTGCCGCGACTACGACCAAACCTGGCCCCAGGAACGAGTCCTAGGGCCTAGAGTTAGGGGAGCACGGTAGCTTTTAGGAAAAACGAGGTTTCACATACCTCGGTCCATAAGGGAATGCATGATAAGGGATGAAGAACTTATCTGAAGCTGTAGCCCCCGGCAACTTCGGTTTGCCGTGGGTGAATCTTTGCTCTTGCAGCCCCCGGTAATACTGGCTTGCCGGGGTCTGGATGCTGGTCTGTCCTCCTTCTCTCTTTCGTCCTTAAGTGATCCGACAAGGATATCTGTGAGTCCTGCGAACCAAAGAAGACGAAAGAACGGCAAAGGGACGCACACTCGACCTCTAAGCTAGGGGTTAGTTGCCGCTAAGCACTATCAACCCTAACCAAGGACGAGACTCGACCTAGCATGCATGCTATAACTTAGGGCGCCAGCGCTTCATTTATTTATGCTCAGGGTCTGCGCCTGGCTTTGTACAAAGGGTTACATGCATCATCGACAATGCTTGTACAAAAGGTGGCTTGCCGGGGGGGCCGGCAAGCCGCGCCTCACGGGTAAAACTTGTGAAGATGCTCAATGTTCCAGGAATTACTCACCGGAACGGCATCTTCGGTCTCCAGGCGGACTGCGCCGGGCCTGGTGACTCGTATTACCCGATAAGGGCCTTCCCACTTTGGCGTCAACTTGTTGGAATTCTTGGCCGATTGAATGCGCCGAAGGACAAGGTCGCCTTCCTCAAGGCTTCGGGCATGAACCTTGCGGCTATGGTAGCGGCGCAAGGCTTGCTGGTAGCGTGCTGCTCTCACAGCCGCCCGAAGACGATCTTACTCAAGGAGCAGTGCGCCATCTTGCCGCAGTTGATCTTGCTCAAGCTCATCATAAGCGAGCACTCGAGGTGACCCGTATATGAGTTCAGTGGGGATAACTGCTTCTGCCCCGTATACCAGGGCAAAGGATGTCTGGCCGGTGGCTCGATTTGGCGTCGTCCTGATCGACCAAAGAACCGTCGGCAACTCATCAATCCAGTGCCTTCCGCTCTTGTGCAGCCTGTCAAAGGTCTTGGTCCTTAAGCCTCGCATCACTTCAGCATTTGCCCTCTCAGCTTGACCATTGCTTCGCGGGTGAGCAACAGAAGCGAAACAGACTTTGCTGCCGAGGTCTTGAGTATATTGCATGAAGGTGTGGCTTGTGAACTGTGTGCCGTTGTCGGTGATGACCCTGTTGGGTACACCGAAACGACACACTAGCCCCTTGAAGAACTTGACGACTGACTGAGTTGTGACCTTCCTCACTGCTTCCACCTCCGGCCACTTTGTGAACTTGTCGATTGCAACGTACAAGTACTCAAAGCCCCCGACAGCGCGGGGGAAAGGGCCCAGTATGTCGAGCCCCCAGACCAAGAAGGGCCAGGAGAGAGGAATGGTTTGAAGGGCTTGAGCTGGCTGATGAAGCTTCTTTGAATGGAACTGACACGCTTCACACCTGGTGACTAGTGTCGTCGCATCCTGGAGGGCGGTGGGCCAGAAGAAACCTTGCCGGAATGCCTTGTCGGCAAGGGCCCTTGACCCGATGTGGGATCCACATATGCCTCCGTGTATCTCCGCCAACAGCTCCAGTCCTTCCTCTCGAGGGATACACTTCAATTTCACACCGTTCGGCCTCTTCCAGTGCAGGACGTCATCGACGAACTGGTACATGGTAGAGCGACAGGCTACTTTTTCCGCTTCTTCCTGCTCCTCAGGAAGTCCCCCTGTTTGGAGGAATCGGACGGTATGTTGTGCCCACGCTGGGGCCTGGGGCTCGACGGCGAGGACTAAAGGCATTTCCTCCGCTATAGGGGCGGATGTCTCGACGGCAAGAGCTTGATGCTCCGCCGGAGCTAGCCGTCCCGTGGCGGGCTCAGCATTCCTGGCAACATCCTTGCCGGCGGCTCCGGGGAGCTCGGCGGGAAAGTACTTGCCGGGCCCTGATTTCCTCCTCTTGTTTTGCTCTGTTGATGGATCAACGGATGGCTGAGTTAGCTGAAGCACAAAGGTACCTGGTTCCACAGGTAGCTTGAGGGCAGCGCGTTTTGACAGGTAATCGGCGATATCGTTCTCCGCTCGGGGAACGTATTCAGCCTGTATATCGTCGAAACGCTCTTCCAGCTTTCTCACTTCATCAACGTAGGCCTTCATCAACGGGCTCTGGTAATCCTTGTTGACTTGCTTGACGACAAGCTGCGAGTCGCCCCTGACGATGAGCTTCTTGATTCCGAGGTCCGCCGCGATCCTAAGACCGGCAAGCAGCCCTTCGTACTCTGCCGTATTGTTTGTTGACACCTCCCTGGGGAAGTGCATTTGGATCACGTACTTGAGGTGCTCTCCGGTGGGGGCGACAAGCAGTACGCCAGCCCTGGCACCTTGTAGGGAGAAAGCTCCATCAAAGTACATGATCCAATTGCAACTTGCCTCCTTGCCGGGGAGAGCAGTCCCTTGGGCTTCTTCGTCAGGTGTTGTGGTCCACTCTGCAATGAACTCTGCCAGGACTCGGCTCTGGATCGTCGAAGTACTTTCAAACTTGAGGCCAAAGCTGGACAGCTCCAGTGCCCATTCCACAATCCTCCCCGTTGCATCTGGATTGTGCAATATCCGTTGCAGAGGGAGGCGAGTGACGACAGTGATCTTGTGTGCCTGGAAGTAGTGACGCAGCTTCCTCGAGGCCATAAGAAGGCCGAAGAGAAGTTTCTGCACACCGAAGTACCTTGATCTAGCCCCCTGCAGGAGGGAGCTAACAAAGTAGACCGGGTGCTGCATCATTTTCTTCTTCGGCAGCACTTCGACTGGCTGTGTCGTCTCCGCATTGGTGGTGTCGGGCTCTGTCACTGACATCACCTCGTCGTCAACCTCTCTCTGGGCCACTAGTGCGGTGCTGACCACCTGGTTCGTTGCCGCCAGGTATAGCAGCAACGGCTCCTGTGGCCTAGGCGCAACTAGTATTGGCACGGAGGAGAGGTACTTCTTCAAATCTTGCAATGCTGCCTCGGCTTCTGGCGACCACTCCATCGGGCCCGCCTTTTTCAGGATCTTGAAAAAGGGAAGGGCATGCTCGGTAGACTTGGAAATGAATCTGCCCATGGCGGTAATGCAACCAGCAAGCCGACGCACATCCTTGATTCGCTTGGGTGCCTCAATCTGCTCTATAGCTTTGATTTTGTCCGGATTGGCCTCTATCTATCCCACGCTGTGACACAAAGAACCCAAGAAGCTTGCCGGGCGGGACGCCAAAGACGCACTTCTCAGGGTTCAGCTTGAGATTGATCTTGCGCAGGTTTGCAAATGTCTCTTGCAAATCCGGTATGAGGGTTGCCCTGTCTTTGGTTTTGACTACTATGTCGTCCATATAAGCTTCCATATTTCTATGGAGCTGGGGTTCAAAACCAATCTGGACCGCCCTTGCAAATGTCGAACCAGCACTCTTCAACCCGAAAGGCATCCTCATAAAACAATACGTACCACATGGGGTGATGAATGCTATTTTCTCTTCGTCTTCTCTCGTCATGAAGATCTGGTGGTAGCCGGAGTAGGCATTGAGGAATGACAACAGATCACACCCAGCTGTGGAGTCAACAATCTGGTCGATGCGCGGCAACGGGAAGGGGTCTTTAGGACAAGCCTTATTGATATCTGTGTAATCAATACACAGCCTCCACTTCCCGTTTGCCTTGCGCACTACGACCGGATTGGCCAACCACGTTGGATGGAGCACTCCTCTTACCAAACCCGCTGCCTCCAGTTTCCGGATCTCTTCTGTGATGAACTCTTGTCGTTCCAAAGCTTGCTTCCTGACCTTCTGCTTGACGGGCCGCGCATGAGGACAGACAACAAGGTGGTGCTCAGTCACCTCCCTGGGAATGCCGGGGATGTCGGAAGCTTGCCATGCAAACACATTGACATTCGCCCGCAGGAAGGTGACGAGCTCGTCTTCCTATTTGTCGTCAAGGGTGGAGCTTATGGTGAAAGCTCCTCCCGCGTTGTCCTCATTGACAGAAACCTTCTTGGTTCCCGGCGGTATGGCCCTGGACTTCTTGTTCCCGCCGATGGAGCTCTCTGGCACGTCCTCGACGGCAGCGCTACACTCCGAAGAGGTGCGCTTGCCGGAGTGGGTGTCCGAGGTCTCACCGGTCTTCTTCTTCTTCTTCCCTCCCGGGGCCCCAGCGGCAGGAGCAAGTGCCCTAGTGGCGGCAGCTGCTGCAACTGCTTGCTGGTATAGTTGGTCAGCGCAAATCAGCGCATCTTTCTTATCGGAGGGGATGGTGATGATTGTCACAGGTCCTAGCATCTTCAGGGTGTTGTAGGCGTAGTGTGACGCCGCCATGAACTTGGCCAGCGCTGGGCGGCCAAGGATCCCGTTGTAGGGCAAGGGGATCTTGGCAACATCAAACACGATCCTCTCCGTCCTGTAGTTCAGGTCGCTTCCAAAAGTCACGGGCAGCGTGACCTTTCCCTTGGGTTGGCTTCTTCCCGGGTTGACCCCTTGAAACGTGCTTGTCTCTTCGAGGTCTCCATCAAGAATCTGCAGTTTCTTGATCACGGCAGGCGAGATCAAGTTCAGACCGGCCCCGCCATCGACTAACATCTTTGTCACCTTGAGGTTGCGTATTGTTGGTGAAACCAACAACGGCAAGCACCCGACCGCAGTAGTGCGATCAGGGTGATCCTCAGTGTCAAAAATGATAGGTGTGCTGGACCACTTCAGCGGCCTTTGGGCATCAAACGACGGCTCTGTCGCTGTGATCTCTCGCGCCCACTGTTTAAGCCGATGGTGAGAAGTATGCAGCGAGGCGCCGCCGTCGACGCACATGGCCTTTGTAGCTTTCTGAAACTCTTGGTCACCGGACTCGTCGTCCTCTTCGTGATCGTCGTCTTCTGGCTTTCTGTCACGGCCCCGGGCGGGCCTCTCCTGTTGTTTATCCTTGCCGCGACGGCCCGCCTGGCCGTCACGCTTCTTGCCGGACCCCTCAGCATCGTCTTGGCCCTTCTCCTTGTCCCGCCTCTCATATTCAGCCCTCTGCTTCTCAGCGAGGAGCTCAACCTGTCGGCAGTCTTGGAGAGCATGGCCTTTGGGGCGATGGATCTTGCAGTACCGCTTGTCGGAGTTTCCTGACTTCTCGGCAGCCTCCAAGGCCCGGCAGGTGACACATCCGGCAATTTCCTTGCCGGGGTCATCTGCCTTGGTTTCTTGGTGGAGCTGGTGTCATCAGATCCCTCGACGGCAAGCACGGCTTTCCCTTTGCGCTTCCTGTTGCGGTGCCGGCCTTTCTTCGCCGGGGCGGCAGTATCCTCATATGAGGAGTCGGTTTCCACGCCGGCATCTTCTCTGAGGTACTTCCTTCCCTCTTCAGCCCGGGCACATCTGTCAGCAAGAACATACAGTTCTGCTACATCTTTCACCTGGTTCATCGCCAGCTCTTCGCGCATCTTGCGGTTACGCACGTTCTGATGGAACGCGTTGATGATGGCGGCAGGGTGAACATCAGGGATATTGTACTGTATCCGGCTGAACCTCTGTATATACTTGCGGAGACTCTCGCCTCCCTTCTGGGGAATGACGTGCAGGTCGCTCGCTTGGCCATGGGCTTGGTGGCCTCCAGTAAAGGCGCCCACGAACTCATGGCACAAATCCGACCAGGAGGAAATGGAGTCTACCAGCAAGTGCATCAACCATGACATGGCGTTGGGTTTAAGAGCCAACGGAAAGTAATTCGCAAGCACCTTATTGTCGCGGGCTCCGGCAGCTTGCATCGCGATGGTGTAAATGCTGAGGAACTCGGACGGGTGGGTCTTGCCGCTGTACTTTTCGCCCATGTCAGGTTTGAAAGTGCGGTGAGTGGGCCACTGGAACTGCCGCAACTCACGGGTAAAAGCCGGACAGCCTACCTCGTAAGGTAGGCCTCCAGGGCTCTCCGGTGCCGGGTGGTTCATAGCAGGTCCTGCTCGCCTGTCTGATTGGTGGCACGCTCCGCGCCGGCGCTCGATAGTGGTTCGAGCGTCTTCATGTTCTCGTTCCCGAAGGACTTGGCGCTGGTCATAGTGGGTCCGCGGGTCGGACGACGCTATGGAGATTTCGTCGCCCGTGACGTCACGACGGGCTGGCGTCCGCGGCGCCGGGCGAGGAGGGGGCGAGTGCACCGTGGTCGCGGCACCGCCGGCTCTCCTGCCATTGGTGCGTGGGACTCCGTCGGAGCGTCGACCCGGGGCTCCACCAGACTCGGTTCGTCTTTGTTGGCCACCGCAACAAGGCTTCGGATAGTGGCTCTCCATTCGTCGAGTTTCCCCGTAGTGGGAGGGAAATCGAGGAGCAACTACGCGCGCCAGGGCTTCTGCTGGCGTTGGTGGCAGCGAAACCTGCACGGATCGCGACGCGCTTCGACTTCTGTCCATGTCAGAAGGAGCTCTATCACGACCCCGCGGTCGCATGCCATCTTCGCCAGTGCCTCGGCGAGCGGGCAGGTCTTCTACATCCTGGGAGGGGCGCTCGGGGCTCTTCCCGCAGCGATGCTCGGGGTCTTCGGTTTGATTACGCCGTTTGTCGCGCGCCGCTCGAGAGGAGCGCGCCGTCGACGCCGGCTTGGGAGTCTGGGAAGCCCTCGCGTCGCCTTCGGGTGGGGCGGCAGTGATCTTGGAAGGCCCCGCGCCACCCGCGGAGGGCCTGGCTCCGTCTTTGGATTTGGCGGCGTGCAACCCGTTACCAGGCGCACGAACATCGCCGCCTCCCAAACTCCGACTGCTAGGACGGTGTTGGTGTTCGCGAACGGCGCCCCGGGTTCTTTCCGCGACCGGTCCGCTGCTCGCCCGCGTCGGGACGGGATGTCCGGCTTCCGACGGGCCAACCGCCACCGTCGTCTTCTTCTTGGGCGCCATGACGATTAAGGAGCGTCGAACTAACTGCTAAAGCCGATTCTCACAACTGCGCTGCCCCCTACCTGGCGCGCCAAAGATGTCGGTGGGAAACGACACCTATGGGATCACAAGAATCCCTACTACGGTTGCGGGGCGCGGGGTCGCGAGAAGAGCGGATCAAACAGATAGCTCATGGTTCCTTTATCCAGGTTTGGGCCGCGAGGATGCGTAAAACCCTACTCCTGCTTTGGTGGATTGTTTATCTGTGTTCTTGAGCTAGATGTGGGCGTGAAGAGCTCCAAAAAGCCGAATCCTCCTCCTGGTCGCCTCGGGCCTCCTTTTATAGGAAAGGGGTTGCCAAAGTGGCACACAGGAGGTGGAAAGGGTACAGTAATGCGAGGTTATCCCTCGCATTACATGACAAGGCGCATTTAGTGCGCCTTGCTTAGGTGTCCTTGCTTTATCGGGGACGGGGGAGCGCCCTGTCTCGTCCGTCGCCGCTCCCCCTTGCGTCGACACGCGCCCTGGCCAACGGTGCTGGTGGTGCCATGTAGGCAGGCAGGCAGCTGAGGTGGCGCAGTGGTGGGTCTCCATGAAGATCTGTATGCCGCCACGCAGGTGCCTGCCCAACTGGTTGGGTCGGCAGCTGCATGCGAACGGCAGTGGGGGTGCGACTGGTGCAGGCCTGATGGTGGCCCCACGAGCGTCCTTGGCAAGGGCCTTGCCGGGGCCCCGGCAAGGGTCTTGCCGTGGCGCCCGCTGTCATCCCCGGCAAGGCTCTTGCCGGGGGCCTTGTGGTCCTCCTTGGTTGGGATCCCGCCAAGGATCATCTCCTTCTTAAGTGGGTATCTGATCTTGAATGTCTTCACAAAGATCTGCATGCCACCACGGGGATGTCTCCCGAATCCTTGCCCCATGGGGGCAGTGGACTCGAGGGTGACTTCGCTCCGTAGGTGTGGGGCGAGCTGCCACGGCAAGGATCTTGCCGGGTTAGCTAAAGCTGCCCCCTGGCAAGGATCTTGCCGGGGGGGTCTGCTCTGTCCCCTTTGCTTTTTGTGGTCTTGGTCTTGGCGTCATTCTGCTTCTCTTCAGCTTCGGCCTTACCTTGTCTTACCTCCCCTGCCGTGCTCGGTGTGGCGGCGCCCGTGGCTCAGACTGCCCGTGCACAGTTATAGGGGTACAAAAAGTGTACCCCCCCTTTTGTACACCGACACAGTGGCATCCAAGCCAGGTTTTATGTGTTGATGTAATATGCACGAGTAGAACACAAGTGAGTTGTGGGCGATATATGTCATACTGCTTACCAGCATGTCATACTTTGGTTCGGCGGTATTGTTGGATGAAGCGGTCCGGACCGACATTACGCGTACGCTTACACGAGACTGGTTCTACCGATGTGCTTTGCACACAGGTGGCTGGCGGGTGTCAGTTTCTCCAACTTAAGTTGAACCGAGTGTGGCTATGCTCGGTCCTTGCGAAGGGTAAAACAACACCAACTTGACAAACTATCGTTGTGGTTTTAATGCGTAGGTAAGAACGGTTCTTGCTCAACCCGTAGCAGCCACGTAAAACTTGCAACAACAAAGTAGATGACGTCTAACTTGTTTTTGCAGGGCATGTTGTGAGGTGATATGGTCAAAACGTGATGAGATATAAGTTGTTGTATGGGATGATCATGTTTTGTTGAAGTTATCGGCAACTGGCAAAAGCCTTATGGTTGTCTCTCTATTGCATAAGATGCAAGCGCCAAATAATTACTTTACTTTATCGCTATGCGATAGCAATAGTTGCAAGAGCAATTGTTGGCGAGACGACCATGTGACGACACATTGATATAGATCAAGATGATGGAGATCATGGTGTCATGCCGGTGATGATGGAGATCATGACGATGCTTTGGAGATAGAGATCAAAGGCACAAGATGATGATGGAGATCATGACCATTGAAACTATTCCATCTCACGTGATGATCGGACATGGTTTAGTTGATTTGGATCACGTGATCACTTAGAGAATTAGAGGGATGTCTATCTAAGTGGGAGTTCTTAAGTAATATGATTAATTGAACTTCAATTTATCATGAACTTAGTCCTGATATTATTTTGCAAATAATGTTGTAGATCAATAGCTCGCATTGTTGCTTCGCTATGTTTTATATATGTTCCTAGAGAAAAACTATGTTGAAAGATGTTAGTAGCAATGATGCGGATTGGATCCGTGATCTGAGGATTATCCTCATTGCTGCACAAAAGAATTATGTCCTTGATGCACCGCTAGGTGACAGACCTATTGCAGGAGCAAATACAGACGTTATGAACGTTTGACTAGCTCAATATGATGACTACTTGATAGTTTAGTGCACCATGCTTAACAGCTTAGAATCGGTACTTCAAAGACGTTTTGAACGTCATTTGACCATATGAGATGTTCCAGGAGTTGAAGTTAATATTTCAAGCAAATACCCGAGTTGAGAGATATGAAGTCTCCAACAAGTTCTATAGCTAAAATATGGAGGAGAATAGCTCAAGCAGTGAGCATGTGCTCAGATTGTCTTGGTACTACAATCGCTTGAATCAAGTGGGAGTTAATCTTCCAGATAAGATAGTGATTGACAGAATTCTCTAGTCACCATCACCAAGTTAGTAGAACTTCTTGATGAACTATAGTATGCAAGGGATAACGTAAACGATTCCTGAGCTTTTCATGATGACGAAATCATAAATCAAGAAAGAGCATCAAGTGTTGATGGTTGACAAGACCACTAGTTTCAAGAGAAAGGGCAAAGGGAAAGAAAGGGAACTTCATGTAGAACGGCAAGCAAGTTGCTGCTCAAGTGAAGAAACCAAAGTCTGGACCTAAGCCTGAGACTAAGTGCTTCTACTGCAAAGGGACTGGTCACTGGAAGCGGAACTGCCCCAAGTATTTGGTGGATAAGAAGGATGGCAAAGTGAACAAAGCTATATTTGATATACATGTTATTGATGTGTACTTTACTAGTGTTTATAGCAAACCCTCGGTATTTGATACTGGTTCAGTTGCTAAGAGTAGTAACTCGAAAAGGGAGTTGCAGAATAAAAAGAAACTAGTAAAAGGCGAGGTGACGATGTGTGTTGGAAGTAGTTCCAAGATTGATACGATCATCATCACACACTCCCTACACTTTCGGGATTAGTGTTGAACCTAAATAAGTGTTATTTGGTGTTTGCATTGAGCATGAATATGATTTGATCATGTTTATTGCAATACGGTTATTCATTTAAGTTAGAGAATAATTGTTGTTCTATTTACATGAATAAAACCTTCTATGGTCATACACCCAATGAAAATGGTTTGTTGGATCTCGATCATGGTGATACACAGTTTCATAATATTGAAGCCAAAAGATGCAAAGTTAATAATGATAGTGCAACTTATTTGTCGCACTGCCGTTTATGTCATATTGGTGTAAAGCGCATGAAGAAACTCCATGCTGATGGACTTTTGGAATCACTTGATTATGAATCACTTGATGCTTGCGAACCACTCATGGGCAAGATGACTAAGAATCCATTCTCCGGAACAATGGAGCGAGCAACTGACTTATTGGAAATAATACATATTGATGTATGCGGTCCCATGAGTGTTAAGGCTCATGACAAGTATCGTTATTTTCTGACCTTCACCGATGATTTGAGCAGATATGGGTATATCTACTTGACGAAACACAAGTCTGAAACATTTGAAAAGTTCAAAGAATTTCTGAGTGAAGTGGAGAATCATCGTAACAAGAAAATAAAAGTTTCTACGATATGATCGCAGAGGTAAAATATGAGTTGCGAGTTTGGCCTTCAGTTAAAACAATGTGAAATAGTTTCACTACTCACGCCACCTGGAACACCACAGTGTAATGGTGTGCCCAACGTCATGACCGTACTTTATTAGATATGGTGTGATCTATGATGTCTCTTACCGATCTACCACTATCGTTTTGGGGTTATGCATTAGAGACAGCTGCATTCACGTTAAATAGGGCACCATCTAAATCCGTTGAGATGACACCGTATGAACTATGGTTTGGCAAGAAACCTAAGCTGTCGTTTCTTAAAGTTTGAGGTTGCAATGCTTATGTGAAAAAGTTTCAACCTGATAAGCTCAAACCCAAATCGGAGAAGTGCGTCTTCATAGGATACCCAAAAGAAAATGTTGGGTACACCTTCTATCACAAATCCGAAGGCAAGATATTCGTTGCTGAGAATGGATCCTTTCTAGAGAAGGAGTTTCTCTCGAAAAAAGTGAGTGGGAGGAAAGTAGAACTTGATGAGGTAACTGTACCTGCTCCCTTATTGTAGTTCATCACAGAAATCTGTTCTTGTGACTACTACACCAATTAGTGAGGAAGCTAATCATGATGATCATGTAACTTCAGATCAAGTTACTACCGAACCTCGTAGGTAAACCAGAGTGAGATCCGCACAAGAGTGGTACGGTAATCCTGTTCTGGAGGTCATGTTACTTGACCATGACGAACCTACGAACTGTGAGGAAGCGATGATGAGCCCAGATTCCGCAAAATGGCTTGAGGCCATGAAATCTGAGATGTGATCCATGTATGAGAACAAAGTGTGGACTTTGGTTGACTTGCCCGATGATCGGCAAGCCATAGAAAATAAATGGATCTTCAAGAGGAAGACGGACGCTGATAGTAGTGTTACTATCTACAAAGCTAGACTTGTCAAAAAAAGGTTTTTGACAAAGTTCAAGGTGTTGACTACGATGAGATTTTCTCACTCGTAGTGATGCTTAAGTTTGTCTGAATCATGTTAGCAAATTGCCACATTTTATGAAATCTGGCAAATGGATGTCAAAACTACATTCCTTAATGGATTTCTTAAAGAAGAGTTGTATATGATGCAACCAGAAGGTTTTGTCGATCCTAAAGGTGCTAACAAAATGTGCAGGCTCCAGCGATCCATCTATGGACTGGTGCAAGCATCTCGGAGTTGGAATATACGCTTTGATGAGTTGACCAAACCATATAGTTTTATACAAACTTGCGGTGAAGCCTGTATTTACAAGAAAGTGAGTGGGAGCACTACAGCATCTCTGATAAGTATATGTGAATGACATATTGTTGATCGGAAATAATGTAGAATTATTCTGCAAAGCATAAAGGAGTGTTTGAGAGGAGTTTTTTAAAGAAAGACCTCGATGAAGCTGCTTACATATTGAGCATCAAGATCTATAGAGATAGATCAAAACGCTTGATAAGTTTTTTCAATGAGTACATACCTTGACAAGATTTTGAAGTAGTTCAAAATGGAATAGTCAAAGAAAGAGTTCTTGCCTGTGTTACAAGGTGTGAAATTGAGTAAGACTCAAAGCCCGACCACGACAGAAGATAGAAATAGAATGAAAGTCATTCCCTATGCCTCAACCATAGGTTCTATAAAGTATGTCATTCTATGTACCAGATCTATTGTATACCCTACACTGATTTTGGCAAGGGAGTACAATAGTGATCTAGGAGTAGATCATTGGACAGCGGTCAAAATTATCCTTAGTGGAATAAGGATATGTTTCTCGATTATGGAGGTGACAAAAGGTTCATCGTAAAAGGGTTATGTCGATACAAATTTTTGCACTGATCCAGATGACTCTAAGTCTTCATCTGGATACATATTGAAAGTGGGAGCAATTAGCTAAAGTAGCTCCGTGCAGAGCATTGTAGACATAGAAATTTGCAAAATACATACGGATCTGAATATGGCAGACCCGTTGACTAAACTTCTCTCACAAGCAAAACATGATGACACCTTAGAACTCTTTGGGTGTTAATCACATAGCGATGTGAACTAGATTATTGACTCTAGTAAACCCTTTGGGTGTTGGTCACATGACGATGTGAACTATGGGTGTTAATGACATGACGATGTGAACTATTGGTGTTAAATCACATGGTGATGTGAACTAGATTACTGACTCTAGTGCAAGTGGGAGACTGAAGGAAATATGCCCTAGAGGCAATAATAAAGTTATTATTTATTTCATTATATCATGATAAATGTTTATTATTCATGCTAGAATTGTATTAACTGGAAACATAACACATGTGTGAATACATAGACAAACAGAGTGTCACTAGTATGCCTCTACTAGACTAGCTCGTTGATCAAAGATGGTTATGTTTCTGTCGGATTTCGGGTTCCGGCAGACCCTTGAGGTTCGAACTCTGGGGTGCGCGCGGAGATTACGCCTTCTTCCTACCTGCACCCCTCCGCCTCGCAAAGATCTAAACTATGGGAAAGAACAACACAAGAGACACAGGGTTTATACTGGTTCGGGCCACCGATGTGGTGTAATACCCTACTCCAGTGTGGTGGTGTGGTGGATTGCCTCTTGGGCTGATGATGATGAACAATACAAGGAAGAACAGCCTCGCGAGGGTCTGTTCTTGGCCGGGGCGATGAACTACTTAGGAGGAGTTCAGTCGCCCTTCTCTCTCTCTCTCTCTCTCTCTCCGATCTGATTGCCGATCGATCTCTGGATCCTAGCTGATTCCCATTCTAATTGCCTCTACCCTAGGGGTGGCTAGTCCTATTTATAGGCAAAGGCCCTGGGCCTCTTCCCAAATATTGAGCGGGAAGGGCGCCAACAATTGGCCATTTTGAAGGGGAACATCTGGTACACTTATCCTGACTAAAGTTGGTCCTCGCCTGCCAAAGGCTCTGGTGGTGACGCTGGCTTGGGCTCCACAATGACTTACTTCCTTCCGTTGGACTGGTCTTGGTCTCGTTGCACCGAAATGGGTGCCTTTGCTTGATGCTCTCGCCTGCGCTTGCCCCCTTTGCACCAAAGAGGAAAGGAGGACACTGCGCGGGCTGGCGCCCGCCTGGCACCCGCCTGGCGCCCTTGGTCGTCATGGCTTGCGTCATGGGCACCTCCTGAGGTACCCCGCCTTGATCTCTCCGCCTCCTTGCGAGCCAGCCTGATGAGGCCGTGCCTGAGGAAGCTCTGTGTCGTCCGCCCTGCGAGGCTTGGCCCCTCGCGAGGGTCTTGGGTCTGTGTTGATGAAGATGGGCCGTGCTAGGCCCCCCTTTGAGCCACGCCATAGGCCGCAGGCAGGCAAGTCTGGGGACCTCCGTTCCCAGAATGCTGACAGTAGCCCCCGGGCCCAAGGCGCGCCTGGGCTTGGCCGTGCAAGGAGGCGAAAGGACAAGGGCGAAGCGCCGCGGGCCCTAACAGCCTGCGGCCTTGGGCGCCGCGTGGCGGTTGATTGGACGTGGGCGGCACTGTTTCCCCACGCCCCCTTATTCCGCGCCATGCTAGGCGGACTCGTAGTTGTACACAGCCGCTCCCTTTCTTTTGTTCGAGCGCCCTCTGTCCTTCCTCTGCTCGAACTCCAGGTCCTATTTTCAACCCAATCTCGAACCTTCCCTCCCCCTTCCCATCGCCATGGCTCCGACGAAGAAGGGAAGAGGGAAGAAACCCACGCCTCCGCCTCGCTCGCCGCCGTTGGTGGCCCCCGCCGTCGGCCGGTCGATCATAATCAATCGAGAGGTCCTGGGCAAGGTCAGCTCGGCTCTGGCTACTATCTTCAACGAATGCGGGAGGACGACGGCCTGGCCCACGTCTCACTTCCCCACCGATAGGATAATCACCGAGGTCCAGTATTTTGCTGACGCCCTGTGGGCGGGTCTGGTTCCCCCCTTTTCTGATTTCTTCAATGTCGTGCTTTCCCACTACCAGATCCACATGATGCATCTGGGTCCTGAATCCATCACCCTTCTTTCGGTCTTCGCCTTTGTTTGCGAGGCAATGATGGGAATCCCTCCTTCGGTTGCCTTGCTGCGTCACTTCTTCTCTCTGCGCCTTATCGACCCTACCCAATTCTCGGCGTGCGTGAGCTTCGTCGCCGCGTCTGAGACGGCGGCCTCAGGGATCGACTTCAGGCTCCCTTCGCCTTCGGCTGGGTTCCGCGAGCGGTGGCTATATGTGGATGTTGGGGTGCCCAGCCCCCTGCTGTCGAAGCCAACTTCGCCTGCTGTCCCCAATTCGGGCTGGGGCTAGGAGACGCTCGAGAGCCCCCGGCTCGCCTTCGTCTGGCACCGCTTCGCGTTCTTGAAGTCGATCGGCGTGACAGCGCCCAAGGCGGTGAAGGAGTTCCTGCTACGCCGCATTGCTCCTCTCCAACGCCACTCCCACCGGATGTGGGCCTTCAGCAGGCGTGGTGATTGTATGAGGCTCCAGGAAGAGGACCTGACACCTGAAGTGCTGAGGACAGTGCTCTTGATCCTGACTGGTGACCCCAACCCGGGCAGCATCCAGCAGGGTGGGGCCCTGCTATACCTCTGCCAGAACAGGGACGATTTTGTGAATCAGATGCCTATCTTTGATGAATGGGGGCCGCGCCCCGCCGGCCTCCAGGGGCCTCGCGAGAACCCAGTGATGGTGACTGCCCTTCCAGTCGGCCAAGGCGACTCTTCCTCAAGTGGCGGGGCAGGGAGGCATGAGGCGCCAGAGGCCGAGGGGCCTCCCGACGGGGTGACGGCGCCGGGTGATGCTCATGAGGGAGCAGCTATTGGGGCCTGTGCCGCTGAGGCTGAGGGCGGCGAGCAGCTGCCCTCAGCGCCTGCGGCTGAGGCCCCTGAGGCCCCGACTGCTTCTCTTGGTGAGGCGATCGGCAGCGCGCATCAGGAAGGCGCCCCTGACGCGGATTGCCTTGACGCTCCGTCTTCGTCGCAGGTTGATCCCTGCGCTCAACTCTTGGGCCAATTCCGCGTGGATTTTGAGGCCCTCTGGAAGAAAAGGGATGCTGAAGCGTAGGAAGTACTTCGCCATTGATGAGTAAGCCTTCTCCTTTTCCAGCTCCCGGTCTTTCTGTTGCTCTTACTGATCCTTGTTCCGCAGGCCCCTTCCAGCCGAGCTCGCGGAGGTGGCTGAGGTGCCGTCCCCCTTGGCTTCGCTCCCTCCACCGTCCTCAAGTGCTCCGAGCAGCACAGCCCTTGTAGTGAGGGCGATCGGAGGGGCGAACCGTCCTGAGGTGCATCGAGGCCCTGCGCACCCCGCGGTCTTCCTTCGCGGGCGTTCTCGTGGCATAGCCAGCCTGCCGTGGGCTTCTCGCCTGGTCGTGGACTGTGATTGGCTGAGGCGCTCCCTGTGCTCTTCATCTGGGGACGGGCTGGCTCCAGGCCGGGCTTCTGGCATGGTGTGCCCGACCGTCGCGAGGGTTCCAGCCCCCAGCCCCCTGCCCGGAGGGGGAGTGCCGATTCGTGGCCTCCGGCGCTTGCTTGGGGCAGGTGATGGTGTGGAAGATGTGCGCGAGCGCGCTCGGGAGCGTCACGCTCTTCGCCAAGGATTCCTTCGAAGGGCGGCTGACGCGGTGGACCTACTTGGTGAGGAGCTTGCTGATGAAGACGCGCGCCTTGAGGCCGAGGGCCTGCGCCTGGCTGCAGAGAGGCGCGATCAGGAGGGCGCCGTCGCCCTTGCGCGCCATCAGTGCGATCTTGACGACGAAAAGGCCAAGGACTCGTTGGCGGCCTCTCGGGAGGCCCAATCTCGGGCCGCTGAGGAGGCCCGGGAAGCTGACCAGCGACGAGAGGCGGCGGAGGAGCGGGCTCGGGAGCTCCTAGCCCGGTGCCACTCACTGGAAGAGCAAGTGGAGCTGCGCGAGGCAGCCCTTGCGTCGATGAAGGTGGCCTCTGGCGACCCGGCAGGGCTCCAGAAGCATGAGGAGGCACTGACGCTGGAAGCCGCCGAACGCACACGCAAGTACGAGCGTCTGGAGACGAGGGAGCGCTTGGTGACGCAGGCGGAGGATGATGTCGCTGCACGGAAAGCCTGTGTCCTGGAGGAGGTCAGGCGTCGGGTGGCGACGACGCGCCTGAACCTCGAGCGCGAGTTCGAGGGAAGGCTGGAGTTGATCCGGGTCGAGGCTGAAGGTAGGACTGCTGCCTTGAGGGCCAAGCTGGAGGAAGCGACGCGGCGGGCCGATGCTCTTCGGGCCGCCCTTGAGGTGGTGCAAGGGGAGTCAACCACCTCCCAGGCCGAGGTGCTCCTTCTTCGCCATCGGGTGGAGGAGGCTGAAGCTGTCGCGCGCCAGAATGAGGACGAGATACGCCAACGGCGGATCCTGGAGCATGAGCACGGCCCCATGCTCACCTCTCCAGGAGAGAGCCAACACAGCCTTGGGCAACGTCTGCGAGGCGGCTGCCGGCGAGCCGCACGCAGTCAACTACGCCGGCAACCTTCAGTTCTTCACCGACGTGGTGACGCAGCTGGAGGCGCGGTCGGTCAGGGCCGACAGGTTGGTGGAGGAGAGGAGCCGCGCCCTACTCGGGCTCGCCTTTACTCGCGTCTTCAGCCACCTCAGGAACATGGATCCCCACTTCGATTTCGACGCTGCCATCGCCCCAGTCCCCTAGGCCGTCCGAGACGACCTGGCGCACTGGGTGGAAGACAATGTGGATGCTCTTGTCAGGGCCTTCGCCTCAGACAACGACGGCGTGATCGTGGCTGCCGATGAGGGCGGCGTGGTGAACGGCCCTGACGCCGCTGGTGGCAACGCAGATAGCGACAACGAGCCCAGCGATGCCAGCAATGGTTCGGGAGGCACTCCTGAGGACGCATTGGGGGATTTATCCGACTGATTATGCATCATTCCTGTTTCCGTACCCTGCATGAATAGAACTCAGGTTTTGGCCTGATAGCTGTGAGAGCATTTTGGGAGGGGGAGCCCCTCATGTAAAACTTGCATTCATCGTATTAGTAGATGTTACGTTGCCCATGCGCCCATGCCAAGTGGTTGGCTAAGCGACGTGCTGGTTGGCTGGTTTACCTTTGTTCTGAGCGAGCCCTGAGGTAGCCTGTGGGAGGCTGTGATGTCCCGGGTGTTCCCCGGTCAAATTCGTAGGATCTGCAGTAAAAAACCCTCCTGAGGGGACACGGCGGCGGCAGTCTGGGCTGCGCGCAAGCTGGGCCTGACCCGGCTCGCGAGGGGCTCACGAGGGGAGGCAGCTGAGGCGAAGTGGTCATCAAAACGCGAGAAATTGCTTGAACGAGACTAAGCACCCCTTCCCCGAGCACACACAAATCTCAAATTCGAATTCAACTCAAATCCAGCGGGGGAAAGTGTCAACCAAAGGGAAAGGCAATGAAAGCAGACAAAAGGCCGCGTCCGGCACCTAATCTAGTCTTGGACGTCTTCTCACCAGTGCAGAGCTAAGTGCTGCCACTGGGCGTGGGAGGGAGCCCCAGGGTCTGAGGCCGGCACCCCTGAGACTCAGGGGCGTGTACAACCCCACTCATTATTACGTGAGAGTGTCATGGGGCGGCGAGCTTCACAGGCACCGGGCCTTCTTCACAGGTACCGGCCTTGCTTCATATCCCAGACAAGGGCCCCGCCTTGCGCCACACTCTAGTGCCATCAACGACGACCGGAAACCAGGACACCGCCGATGGGGTAGAGCGGTCGCCAGCGGTTCCCCTGACGACCACGGGTCCTCCGCCAGGGGCAGGCCCTGAGGCACCTCCCCAGCGGAGGGCCTACCTCCTGAGAACGCCTTGCTCCGAACGCCGCGGTGGTGATGTCGGATCTCTACCCCTCTCCTGCAGCCCCCTGCACCCTCCTCCCATGGGGTAGGAGACCGTGGGAGCGGGGCAGTTGTTCACTGTGGCGACCTGCACCTCCTGCGATCCATGATTAGCGTATGCCTGCTCCTGAGGAATTAGCGGTACCCGATATTCGTTGCCTCCAGCGTGGCCAGTGGGACCGTCTCGGGGCTCTTGGAAGAGCTCAGCTTCTGGCGCCTCGTCCCCCCAGCTTGGACTGAGGAGCGAGCCTTGTTCGCCCTCATGAGGGTGCCCTTGGTCCTCCATGTGGGGCACGTATTCTTCTGGCGCCGTCATCCCGAAGGCCACGCCGTAGTGCTCCGCGTGCCATGCAGCTCTGCTTGACGCGCCCGCCGTGGGGTGGTAGCGCGGCTGCCCGCTGGGGTCGTGGGCCACGTCGAGTCCTTCTTCTTCGCGGACCGGGAGCGGGGGCAGCGCCGCCGCCGGTCCGGTGCCGACAGCCTCGCTGGCGTTGGAGTGGCCTTGGAGCCCGCGGGCGTGCGCGGAGCCCCCGCGCGGGCTGCCCTGGGCTTGAGTTGGGAGCTGGATGCAGAAGGGGTGAGCCCCCGAGGCGGCACAGCCCAGGAGCTCTGCCACCCGCTCCAGCAACACATCGCGGTCGCCCTCCAGCAGCCTGCACTTCAGCAGCTCTCGGGCCACCATGAGCGCAGCCCTCGAGTTCGCCTGCTCCCGGCGAGTGTACGGTGTCGTGGTCGCGGCGTGATTGGATGCCCTTGCTGCCGACCGCGCCTGCCGCGGTGTGAGAGCCGTCGAAGCCTGTCCGCGTCGCCCGCGGCCCGCAGCGCCTTGCGGACCGCGAGCTGCCTGGGGCACGGGGTCGCCCGAGGCGAGCGGCTCTGTACGGGCGGGCCATGCCGCCCATGGATCTGGGTTGCCCGCCTGGTCGCCGGACATGGTGATGACGACGCGATGGGGCACGAAGCGGTAGAAGGTGGATTCCGGCGCACCCCTACCTGGCGCGCCAAATGTCGGGTTTCGGGTTCCGGCAGACCCTTGAGGTTCGAACTCTGGGGTGCGCGCGGAGATTACGCCTTCTTCCTACCCGCACCCCTCCGCCTCGCAAAGATCTAAACTATGGGAAAGAACAACACAAGAGACACAGGGTTTATACTAGTTCGGGCCACCAATGTGGTGTAATACCCTACTCCAGTGTGGTGGTGTGGTGGATTGCCTCTTGGGCTGATGATGATGAACAATACAAGGAAGAACAGCCTCGCGAGGGTCTATTCTTGGCCGGGGCGATGAACTACTTAGGAGGAGTTCAGTCGCCCTTCTCTCTCTCTCTCTCTCTCTCTCTCCCTCTCTCTCCGGTCTGATTGCCGATCGATCTCTGGATCCTAGCTGATTCCCATTCTAATTGCATCTACCCTGGGGGTGGCTAGTCCTATTTATAGGCAAAGGCCCTGGGCCTCTTCCCAAATATTGAGCGGGAAGGGCGCCAACAATTGGCCATTTTGAACGGGAACATCTGGTACACTTATCCTGACTAAAGTTGGTCCTCGCCTGCCAAAGGCTCTGGTGGTGACGCTGGCTTGGGCTCCACAATGACTTCCTTCCTTCCGTTGGACTGGTCTTGGTCTCGTTGCACCGAAACGGGTGCCTTTGCTTGATGCTCTCGCCTGCGCTTGCCCCCTTTGCACCAAAGAGGAAAGGAGGACACTGCGCGGGCTGGCGCCCGCCTGGCGCCCTTGGTCATCATGGCTTGCATCATGGGCACCTCGTGAGGTACCCCGCCTTGATCTCTCCGCCTCCTTGTGAGCCAGCCTGATGAGGCCATGCCTGAGGAAGCTCTGTGTCGTCCGCCCCGTGAGGCTTGTCCCCTCGCGAGGGTCTTGGGTCTGTGTTGATGAAGATGGGCCGTGCTGGCCCCCCTTTGAGCCACGCCGCAGGCCGCAGGCAAGCAAGTCTGGGGACCCCCGTTCCTAGAACGCCGACAGTTTCCTAGCCATAGACATGAGTTGTCATTTGACTAACGGGATCACATCATTAGGAGAATGATGTGATTGACATGACCCATTCTGTTAGCTTAGCACCCGATCGTTTAGTATGTTGTTATTGCTTTCTTCATGACTTATACATGTTCCTATGACTATGAGATTATGCAACTCCCGTTTACCGGAGGAACACTTTGTGTGCTACCAAACGTCACAACGTAACTGGGTGATTATAAAGGTGCTCTACAGGTGTCTCCGAAGGTACTTGTTGGGTTGGCGTATTTCGAGATTAGGATTTGTCACTGCGATTGTCGAAGAGGTATCTCTGGGCCCTCTCGGTAATGCACATCACTTAAGACTTGCAAGCATTGCAGCTAATGAGTTAGCTGCGGGATGATGTATTACGGAACGAGTAAAGAGACTTGCCGGTAACGAGATTGAACTAGGTATTGAGATACCGACGATCGAATCTCGGGCAACTAACATACCGATGACAAAGGAAACAACGTATGTTGTTATGCGGTTTGACCGATAAAGATCTTCGTAGAATATGTGGGAGCCAATATGAGCATCCAGGTTCCGCTATTGGTTATTGACCGGAGACATGTCTCGGTCATGTCTACATAGTTCTCGAACCCGTAGGGTTCGCACGCTTAACGTTACGATGACAGTTATTATGAGTTTATATGTTTTGATGTACCGAAGGTTGTTCAGAGTCCCGGATGTGATCACGGACATGAAGAGGAGTCTCGAAATGGTCGAGACATGAAGATTGATATATTGGAAGCCTATGTTTGGATATCGGAAATGGTCCGAGTGAAAATGTGATTTTACCGGAGTACCGGAGGGGTTACCGGAACCCCCCGGGGACTTAACGGGCTTGGTGGGCTTTAGTGGAAGAGAGGAGAGGCGGCTAGGGCTGGGCCGCACGCCCCTCCCCCTAGTCCGAATAGGACAAGGATAGGGGGCGGCGCCCCCCTTCCTTCTCTCTCTCCTCTTTCCCCCCTCCCGAATCCTATTCCAACTAGGAAAGGGGGGAGTCCATAATACTTTTGTTGTAGTTGCGGATGCTTGCAATAGAGGTTAATCATAAGTGGGATGCTTGTTCAAGTAAGAATAGCACCCAAGCACCGGTCCACCCACATATCAAATTATCAAAGTACCGAACGCGAATCATATGAACGTGATGAAAACTAGCTTGACGATATTCCCATGTGTCCTCGGGAGCGCTTTTCCTTATATAAGAGTTTGTTCCGGCTTGTCCTTTGCTACAAAAAGGATTGGGTCACTTTGCTGCACTTTATTTACTTTTGTTACTTGTTGCTCGTTACAATCTATCTTGTCACAAAGCTATCTGTTACCACTTATTTCAGTACTTGCAAAGAATACCTTGCTGAAAACCGCTTATCATTTCCTTCTGCTCCTTGTTGGGTTTGACACTCTTACTTATCGAAAGGACTACGATAGATCCCCTATACTTGTGGGTCATCAAGACCCTTTTCTGGCGCCGTTGCCGGGGAGTGTAGCGCTTTTGGTAGGTGGAATTTGGTAAGGAAAATTTATATAGTGTGCTGAAATTTACTGTCACTTGTTACTATGGAAAGTAATTCTCTGAGGGGCTTGTTCGGGGTATATTCGCCCTGTCCAATAGAGCAAAGAGTTGCTCCTCAACCTACTGAACCTATTGAAAATGAAACTCCTTTTGAATTTCCTTCGGGTATGATGGAAAGACTGCTAGCTAACTCTTTTACAGGAGATGGAACAAAGCATCCTGATGAGCACTTATTATATGTGGATGAAGTTTGTGGATTATTTAAGCTTGCAGGTGTACCCGATGATGTTGCTAAGAAGAAGGTCTTCCCTTTATCTTTGAACGAAGACGCATTGATATGGTATAGGCTATGTGATACGAGATCGTGGGACTATAAAAGATTGAAATTGGAATTTCATCAAAAGTATTACCCTATGCATCTTGTTCACGATGATCGCAATTATATATATAATTTCTGGCCTCGCGAAGGAGAAAGCATCGCTCAAGCTTGGGGGAGGCTTAAATCAATGTTATATTCATGCACCAATCATGAGCTCCCGAGAGAAATAATTATGCAAATTTTTTACGCTCGGCTTTCTGAAAACAATCGCACCATGCTCGATACTTCTTGTGCTGGCTCTTTTATGATGAAGACTATTGAATTTAGATGGAACCTATTGGATAGAGTTAAACGCAACTCTGAAGATTGGGACCTCGACGAAGGTAAGGAGTCAGGTATGACACCTAAATTTGATTGTGTTAAATCTTTTATGGATACCGATATTTTCCGTAAGTTTAGCACTAAATATGGACTTGACTCTGAGATAGTAGCTTCTTTCTGTGAATCTTTTGCTACTTATGTTGATCTCCCTAAGGAGAAGTGGTTTAAATATCATCCTCCTATAGAAGTAAAAGTAGCTGCACCTATTAAAGTTGAAGAAAAGACTGTCACTTATAATGATCCTATTGTTCCTATTGCTTATGTTGAGAAACCACCTTTCCCTGTTAGAGTAAAGGATCATGCTAAAGCTTCAACTGTTGTTCGTAAAAGCAATATTAGAACTTATACACCTCCTGAGCAAGTTAAAGTAGAACCTAACATTGCTATTGTTAAAGATCTCTTGTCTGATAATATTGATGGGCATGTTATTCAGTTCGAAGGTGAAACTGCTAGAATTGCTAAGCCTTGTGATAAAGATAAACATAGACCTGTGGTAGGCGTGCCTGTTATTTCTATTAAAATAGGAGATCATTGTTATCATGGCTTATGTGATATGGGTGCTAGTGCAAGTGTTATACCGCATACTTTATACGAAGAAATTAAGAATGAAATTGCACCTGCTGAGTTAGAAGGAATTGATGTCACAATTAAACTTGCCAATAGAGATACTATTTCACCAATTGGGATTGTTAGAGATGTTGAAGTCTTGTGTGGGAAAACTAAATATCCCGCTGATTTTCTTGTTCTCACTTCTCCACAAGATAGCTTTTGTCCCATTATATTTGGTAGACCCTTCTTGAACACTGTTAATGCTAGGATAGATTGTGAAAAGAATGTTGTTACTATTGGCTTGGATGATATGGTTCATGAGTTTAATTTCTCTAAATTTAGTAAACAACATTGTGAGGAAGAATTACCTAGTAAGGATGAAATTATTGGTCTTGCTTCTATTGCCGTACCTCCTAGTGATCCTTTAGAACACTATTTGCTAGACCATGAAACTGATATGTTCATGAATGAAAGAAGGGAAATAGATGAAATATTCTTTAAACAGGAACCTATTCTGCAACATAACTTGCCTGTTGAAATTTTAGGGGATCCTCCTCCACCCAAGGGTGATCCCGTGTTTGAGCTTAAACCGTTGCCTGATATTCTTAAATATGCTTATCTTGATAAAAAGAAGATATATCATGTTATTATTAGTGCTAACCTTTCAGAGCATGAAGAAGAAAGATTATTGAAAACTCTGAAGAAGCACCGTGCCACTATTGGATATACTCTTGATGATCTTAAGGGCATTAGTCCCACTCTATGTCAACATAAAATAAATTTGGAAGCAGATGCTAAACCCGTTCATGATCCTCAATGACGTTTGAATCCTAAAATGAAAGAAGTGGTAAGAAAAGAAATACTCAAGCTTCTGGAGGCAGGTATAATTTATCCCGTTGCTGACAGTGAGTGGGTAAGTCCTGTCCATTGTGTCCCTAAGAAGGGAGGTATTACTGTTGTTCCTAATGATAAGATGAATTGATTCCACAAAGAATTATTATAGGTTATAGGATGGTAATTGATTTCCGCAAATTAAATAAAGCTACTAAGAAAGATCATTACCCCTTACCTTTTATTGATCAAATGCTAGAAAGATTATGCAAACACACACACATTACTGCTTTCTAGATGGTTATTCTGGTTTCTCTCAAATACCTGTGTCAGCTAGAGATCAATCAAAGACTACTTTTACATGCCCTTTTGGTACTTTTGCTTATAGATGTATGCCTTTTGGCTTATGTAATGCACCCGCTACCTTTCAAAGATGCATGATGGCTATATTCTCTGACTTTTGTGAAAAGATTTGTGAGGTTTTCATGGATGATTTTTCCGCCTATGGTTCCTCTTTTGATGATTGCTTGAGCAATCTTGATCGAGTTTTGCAGAGATGTGAAGAAACTAATCTTGTCTTGAATTGGGAAAAGTGCCACTTTATGGTTAATGAAGGTATTGTTTTAGGGCACAAAGTTTTCGAAAGAGGTATTGAAGTTGATAAAGCCAAAGTTGAAGCTATTAAAAAGATGCCATGTCCCAAGGACGTCAAAGGTATAAGAAGTTTCCTTGGTCATGCTGGATTTTATAGGAGGTTCATTAAGGACTTCTCAAAAATTTATCGGCCTCTGACTAATTTATTGCAAAAATACATACCATTTGTCTTTGATGATGATTGTGTAGAAGCATTTGAAATACTTAAGAAAGCATTAGTCTCTGCACCTGTTGTTCAGCCACCTGATTGGAATTTACCCTTTGAAATTATGTGTGATGCTAGTGATTATGCTGTAGGTGCTATTTTAGGGCAAAGAGTTGATAAGAAATTAAATGTTACCCATTATGCTAGTAAGACCCTAGACAATGCTCAAAGAAATTATGCTACTACTACTGAAAAAGAACTTTTAGCAGTTGTATTTGCTTGTGATAAGTTCAGACCTTATATTGTTGATTCTAAAGTAACTATTCACACTGATCATGCTGCTATTAAATATCTTATGGAGAAGAAAGATGCTAAACCTAGACTTATTAGATGGGTTCTCTTGCTACAAGAATTTGATTTGCATATTGTTGATAGAAAGGGAGCTGAGAACCCCGTTGCAGATAACTTATCTAGGTTAGAAAATGTTCTTGATGACCCACTACCTATTAATGATAGCTTTCCTGATGAACAATTAAATGTTATAAGTACTTCTCGTAGTACTCCATGGTATGCTTATTATGCTAATTATATTGTTGCTAAGTTTATACCACCTAGCTTCACATACCAGCAAAAGAAATAGTTTTTCTATGATTTGAGACATTACTTTTGGGATGACCCACATCTTTATAAAGAAGGAGTAGATGGTGTTATTAGACGTTGTGTACCTGAGCATGAATAGGAACAGATCCTACGCAAGTGTCACTCCGAAGCTTATGGAGGACACCACGCTGGAGATAGAACTGCACATAAGGTATTGCAATCCGGTTTTTATTGGCCTACTCTCTTCAAGGATGCCCGTAAGTTTGTCTTGTCTTGCGATGAATGCCAAAGAATTGGTAATATTACTAGACGTCAAGAAATGCCTATGAATTATTCACTTATTATTGAACCGTTTGATGTTTGGGGCTTTGATTATATGGGACCTTTTCCTGCCTCTAATGGATACACTCATATTTTGGTTGCTGTTGATTACGTTACTAAGTGGGTAGATGCTATTCCAACTAGTAGTGCTGATCACAACACCTCTATTAAAATGCTTAAGGAAGTTATTTTTCCGAGGTTTGGAGTCCCTAGATATTTAATGATTGATGGTGGTTCACACTTTATTCATGGTGCTTTCCGTAAAATGCTTGCTAAATATGACGTTAATCACAGAATTGCATCTCCTTATCACCCGCAGTCTAGTGGTCAAGTAGAATTGAGTAATAGAGAGCTCAAATTAATTTTGCAGAAGACTGTTAATAGGTCTAGAAAGAATTGGTCCAAGAAACTTGATGATGCATTATGGGCATATAGAACCGCATATAAAAATCCTATGGGTATGTCTCCGTATAAAATGGTTTATGGAAAAGCATGTCACCTACCTCTCGAACTAGAACATAAGGCATATTGGGCTATTAAAGAGCTCAACTATGATTTCAAACTTGCCAGTGAGACGAGGTTATTTGATATTAGCTCACTTGATGAATGGAGAACCCAAGCATATGAAAATGCCAAGTTGTTTAAAGAGAAAGTTAAAAGATGGCATGACAAAAGGATACAAAAGCGTGAGTTTAATGTGGGTGATTATGTATTGCTATACAACTCTCGTTTAAGATTTTTTGCAGGAAAACTTCTCTCTAAATGGGAAGGCCCCTATGTTATCGAGGAGGTCTATCGTTCCGGTGCCATAAAAATCAACAACTTCGTAGGCACAAATCCGAAGGTGGTAAACGGTCAAAGAATCAAACATTATATCTCAGGTAATCCCATAAATGTTGAAACCAATATTATTGAAACCGTAACCCCGGAGGAATACATAAGGGACACTTTCCATAATGTTTCAGACTCCGAAAAGGAATAGGTACATGGTACGGTAAGTAAACCGACTCCAAAACAATTTTTAAGGCAATATCTCTCCATTTTGGAATATTTAGAAAAATAGAAAAATAAGTACCAGTCCGGGAAGGACACGAGGGCCCCACGAGGGTGGTGGGCGCCCCCCTACCTCGTGAGCACCACGTATGCCCTCCGGACTCCGTTTTCTTGCACGATACGTATTTTGGTCGGTAAAGATTCACTATATATTCTCCCGAAGGTTTTGACTCCCGTATCACGCAAATCTCCTCTGTTCTTGTTCCGAGCTGTTTTTCTGACAGATCTAGGTAATCATGACGGCCCCAAGTGCTTCCAAGGACAAGTTCTTTGAGAAGGTCATCAATCCTTACCTTGCGGAGGTGCTGCGACACCCTCAAACCATTGAGTTGCGTGATGGGTTGCTGCACATCCGCGATGAAGAGGGACCAAAGGGGACCGGAAGCATGGAGACGAGGCTCGAAGCGGTGGAGCAACAAGTTTTCAAGTGCCAAGGGATGGTGGAACGTGGACTCAATTCCAACCATATGATGATCGCAGAGTTCACTAGCAACCACAAGTTGGATGCTGGCAACATCGGGGAGGCCATCTTCAAGCTTCATGAGAAGATCGAGCACCTCCAAGCCCAAATCTATGACCTGCAAAACTAAAACTGTGAGTATGAATATAGATTCAAAAGGATGAGTTTAGCTGTAGATTTGAGGATCCCGGAGACTCGATCATCCTTCTATGATGGTGAGCCTATGCCTTGGAAGATGGACGACAAGCTTGCTTCAACAACAAAATCTCCACCCCCTTCTTCACCGACAAAGGAGACATAATCACATGAGTATGGGCACTCCCCTTGGCAACTGCCAAGCTTGGGGGAGGTGACCCGGTATCGTATCACAATCACAACTCCTATCCTTACCATTTTTCTTAGTTCGATCCTATTAGTAGTATCTTGATCTAGTACAATAAAGTTTATGGCATGATCTAGTTTTGAGTTTTGCTTTATGATCTCTCTTTGTAATCAAGTCCGTGAGCTATATATAATAAAGATTAGTGTTGAGTCAAGGGCCTGATTATTTTGCCATGATCTTGGGTGAATAAAAGAAAAGAAGAAAAAGAAGAAAAAAAGGGGAACAAAGAGTTCATATTGATCTTATTGAGAGTAATGACTTCACATAGAAAGAGTATGATGATTAAAAGTTGTTGGGAATTTGCAGACATAGCTTTGGTCATCGTTGCAATTAATAGGAAGTAATAGGGAAAGAGAGGTTTCACATATAGATATATTATCATTGACATCTTTTATGATTGGAAGCACTCATTAAAATATGACATGCTAAAGAGTTGATGTTGGACAAGGAAGACACGTAATGAGTTATGTCTTTCTTATATCTGAGATAAAGTATGTTGTCATGGATCCTCTAACTTGCTAGCTTGCCTTTCCCCCTCATGCTAGCCAAATTCTCTGCACTAAGTAGAGATACTACATGTGCTTCCAAACACCCTTAAACCAGTTTTGCCATGAGAGTCCACCATATCTACCTATGGATTGAGTAAGATCCTTCAAGTAAGTTGTCATCGGTGCAAAGCAATAAAAATTGCTCTAAATATGTATGATTGATTGGTGTGGGAGGAATAAGCTTTATACGATATTGTGATGTGGAAGTAATAAAAGCGACGAACTGCATAATAAAGGTTCACATCACAAGGGGCAATATAAAGTGACGTTCTTTCGCATTGAGATTTTGTGCATCCAACCATAAAAGCGCATGGCAACCTCTGCTTCCCTCTGCGAAGGGCCTATCCTTTATTATTATCTTCTACCTTATGCAAGAGTCATGGTGATCTTCACCTTTTCTTTTTCATTTTATCCTTTGGCAAGCTCAACATGTTGGAAAGAACATGATATATATATATATATATATATATATATATATATATATATATATATATATATCTAATTGGATGTAGGGGAGCATGAACCATTATTGTTGACATTGCCCTTGAGGTAAAAGGTTGTGGGGCAAAACTATAAACCCCTATCTTTCTCCGTGTCCGATTAAAACTCCGTAACCACAAGTATCACGTGAGTGTTAGCAATTATGAAGGACTAGATGATAGTTGAGTATGTGGACTTGCTTTTAAGCTCTGACATAGACTCTTTCCGATGTTATGATAAATTGCAATTGCTTCAATGACTGAGATTATAGTTTGTTGGAGCCCAATAAGGTTTATGATTCATACTTTTGTATTGTGAATAGATCATGTCTTGAACATAAGTAATCATATGACAAAATCTATATATGTTGCTATTATGAGAATAATCATGATGCCTTCATGTCCGTATTTTATTTTTATCGACGCCTCTACCTCTAAACATGAGGACATATTTATTGTTATCGGCTTTTCGCTTGAGGACAAGCGAGGTCTAAGCTTGGGGGAGTTGATACGTCCATTTTGCATCATGCTTTTATATCGATATTTATTGCATTATGGGCTGTTATTTCACATTATCTCACAATACTTATGGCTATTCTCTCTTATTTTACAAGGTTTACATAAGGAGGGAGAATGCCGGCAACTGGAATTCTGGGCTGGAAAAGGAGCAAATATTAGAGACCTATTCTACGCAACTCCAAAAGTCCTGAAACTCCACGGAATATATTAAAATAAATAAAGAAAAATCCTCGCCAAAGATGAAGTCCAGGGGTCCCACACCCTGCTCACGAGGGTGGGGTGCACGCCCCCCACTAGGGCGCGCCCCCTACCTTGTGGGCCCCCTGGTGGGTCTCCGACGTCCATCTTCTGCTATATGAAGTCTTTTGATGAGAAAAAATAGCAAGCAACCTTTCGGGACGTGACTCCGCCGCCACGAGGCGGAACCGAGGCGGAACCAATCTAGAGCTCCGGCAGAGCTGTTCTGCCGGGGAAACTTCCCTCCGGGAGGGGGAAATCATCACCATCGTCATCACCAATGCTCCTCTCGTCGGGAGAGAGCAATCTCCATCAACATCTTCACCAGCACCATCTCATCTCCAAACCCTAGTTCATCTCTTGTATCCAATTCTTGTCTCAAAGTCCGGGATTGGTGCTAGTAGCTTGCTAGTAGTGTTGATTACTCCTTGTAGTTGATGCTAGTTGGTTTATTTGGTGGAAGATCATATGTTCAGATCCTATATGCATATTATTACCCCTCTGATTATGAACATGATTATGCTTTGTGAGTAGTTACGTTTGTTCCTGAGGACAAGGGAGAAGTCTTGCTATTAGTAGTCATGTGAATTTGGTATTCGGTTGATATTTTGATAAGATGTATGTTGTCTAGCCTCTAGTGGTGTTATGTGAACGTCGACTACATAACACTTCACCATTATTTGGACCTAGAGGAAGGCATTGGGAAGTAATAAGTAGATGATGGGTTGCTAGAGTGACAGAAGCTTAAACCCTAGTTTATGCGTTGCTTCGTAAGGGGCTGATTTGGATCCATATGTTTCATGCTATGGTTAGGTTTACCTTAATACTTTTTGTTGTAGTTGCGAATGCTTGCAATAGAGGTTAATCATAAGTGGGATGCTTGTTCAAGTAAGAACAACACCCAAGCACCGGTCCACCCACATATCAAATTATCAAAGTACCGAACGCGAATCATATGAACGTGATGAAAACTAGCTTGACGATATTCCCATGTGTCCTCGGGAGCGCTTTTCCTTATATAAGAGTTTGTTCCGGCTTGTCGTTTGCTACAAAAAGGATTGGGCCACTTTTCTGCACTTTATTTACTTTTGTTACTTGTTGCTCGTTACAATCTATCTTGTCACAAAACTATCTGTTACCACTTATTTTAGTACTTGCAGACAATACCTTGCTGAAAACCGCTTATCATTTCCTTCTGCTCCTCGTTGGGTTCGACACTCTTACTTATCGAAAGGACTACGATAGATCCCCTATACTTGTGGGTCATCACCGAGTCACCTTGTTGCAATCCCTTCTTTGTTTGGAAATAGTGCCCAACGTCATCATTGACCTTAATGGCAACACTACCTCCAGAAATGAAGCTATGGACCATAGCGCACCACTCTGCAGAAAATCCTTTCATTATGAGAGTCTGTTGAAGAAATGGCCATTTGACTTTGTCATACGCTTTTTCAAAGTCTATTTTGAGTACCACCCCATTCAACTTTTTCCGATGTAATTCATGGACTGTTTCATGAAGGATAATAACTCCATCTAGGATGTTTCTTCCTTGCATAAAAGCAGTCTATGAAGGACGAATCACATGTTTAGCAACCAAATTTAGCCTAATAGTCGCAACCTTTGTGAATATTTTAAAACAAACATTAAGGAGGCAAATAGGTCTATATTGTTGTACCCTTTCAGCCTCATTAACCTTAGGTAATAAAATAATCTCACCGAAGTTTAAGCGAAACAATTCCAGATGGCCAGCATGTAGGTCGCTAAACAAAAGTAGGAGATCCGACTTGATGACTTCCCAGAAGTTCTGGTAGAACTCAGCGGGAAAACCATCTGGACCCAGGGCTTTGTTGTGCTCCATTAGGAAAACCGCCTTTCTAACTTCCTCCTCGGAGTATGGGGCTGTTAGAAGGTCGTTTTCCTCATCAGAGACCTGGGGGATGTCATCCGTTCGGGACTCATCCATTGAGAAGTTACCTTCCTCTGGGGCTCCGAAGAAATTTTTATAATAATTAGTGATATAAGATTTAAGTTGCTCATGTCCCTCAATCATGCCCTCATCCTGTTGTAGGGAATGAACATTTTCTTCCGGTGTCTGCCATTGGCAACTCCATGGAAAAATCTAGTATTCGAATCACCTTTCAGGATAAATTGAGAGTTACTATGTTGGTACCATTTGAGTTCCTCCTCTTGCAGCATGCTAGCTATCTGTGCATTCGAATGACTCTTGATCTCGATTTCATGCTCAGATAGAGGTCTAACCTCTGACAAGGCTTCTAATTCATCAATGATAGACGAAAGATGAAGCTTCTCCTTTTTAAGGATACCCGCAGTGTGCCTAGCCCAACCACTAAGGAACTTATGTAATGCACGAATTTTGTTGTTCCATTTGTGTATTGGGGTAAGGCCGGCAACCGGTTTATCCCACACCTTCTTGACCATGTCATGGAATCCATCCCGATGCAACCAACCCAGTTCAAACTTGAACTTGCGTCTGTGCTGCGGCCGTGGCAATCCGGTAGTTAAAAGGATGGGTGTGTGGTATGAGATAGCCTCTATACGAGGTAGAGCGCATACAGAAACCATAGGGAATCTGGATTCCTAGTCGGTATCCATTAATACGCGATCTAGTTTCTCATATGTCAGTTCTGGAAGACTGTTCGCCCAAGTGAACTGTCCTCCACTCATGGAAACCTCTCGCAAATCTAGACTGTCTATGACAACGTTGAAAAGGAAAGGCCAATGATTATCAAACCTACCTCGGCTTTTCTCATTTGGAAATCTTAGCAAATTAAAATCCCCACCGATAAGAATGGGGTAGGGATTCTCCTTCGCCAGATTAACCAATTCCCAGAGAAAATCAGCCTTGAACTCATCCTGGGCTGCTCCATACACAGCGACGAGGGTCCATGTGAAGTTGTCGGCTTTGTTCCGGATATGGAGTTTAATGTGGAACTCACCATCTGAACTAGCCAACACATCCATAGTCCCCGTGTTTACGCCAAGTAAAATGCCCCCAGAATGACCTCGAGGTGGCCGAGAAATCCAAGTATAATCTATCCTGCCAGAAAAACGGTTAAGAAGACTTACTGAGAAATCACGTCTCCCCCTTTCAGATAAAGCCAAAAAGTCTAAATTCTGTTCCCTATTACATTCCACAATGAATAGATGTTTAGCCAAGTCACCAAGACCTATGCTATTAAAGAACATGCCATTCATGAGGAAACAATAGGAGATTTAGAAAATTTCGCCCTCTTAGAGGATTTACGACATTTTTTCGAACGGTCCGACTTGGATTTATGATCGGAAGCTGTAAGCTCAAGCAATGAGCTAAGCCCGGGTTCCTCCAAGCCCACGTCCGAAATCTCCCCTACTACATGAGCGAGTAGCTGACCATCTGATGTGGCATGCAACTCCTCCTCATCTAGATGTGAGATAAAAGATTTGCTAGAAACTCGTGGAGTAACCTTCAATTGGTCATATTCCAAATGTTTCAAAGCATTTGTCAAAATAGAAATATCATTCTCATTACTTCCTAGACTAACACCCACATTATTCAACTTGGAAACGATGGATGTATTAGAAAAAGATAAAAATGAGTTGAGTGATGACGAAGTACCTTGGTTGTCGAGATTCTGCGCCGCTTTATGCCGCATAGCCTTGACCAAAGAGTCCTCGTCAGTGTCCATCCTTCCATCGTCGGCCACCGCATGACGGCCACTTCGGCGTGTAGGTGTCATTCTTGGTGAAGGGTGTCGCGCAAGCACCGCCGCTGGAGGGGGGATGTGGGTGTAGTAGCAACCACCTCCCCGGCAGTCTCAGCCGCCATAACACACGGTGACACTTCCGAAGATGGCCTGACTAGAGGAGCATGCATGGATGAGGCAGACACGTCCGGCTCTGCCTGAGACTGAGGAGCGGCCGCGGACTCGTCTGGCGCGGACAGAGACCGAAGGGCAGCCACGGGTGCAGCTATGCACGGCTGCACACTTGGGGGTAGCCCTTCACGTCCAGGTTCACTACATGCATGCATGGGTAGCTCCACTTCCCCAGTACGTGCATGCATGGGTATCTCCACATGAGCTGCATGACAATTGGCCTCAACCGTAGCCATAGGATGCCGGCACCCCGCATGCGCTGTACCATCGGCAGTCTGCACCGGTTCGGGAACAACCGGCTTAGACGCTGCCGTCCGCGTCGACGACGGCGGCTGCGACGCAACCTTAGCAGCCGGTTGTAGTTGTACTGCAGAAGAGCCCGGGTGCCCCGCCGAGCCGCCGGTGACTTGCTCCGACAAGAGGGCAGCGGACTACAACGATGCAGGCCGAGAATGTGACGACGGCTGCAATGCAACCACAACCTGCAATGTAGAAGGCGAGGACAACTCCTGTCGGTGAACCCGAGGGGATCTTGCTACCTCTTGAGCACTGCGTTGGATTTCCTTGAAGAGGAAAGGATGATGCAGCAAAGTAGCGTAAGTATTTCCCTCAGTTTTTGAGAACCAAGGTATCAACCCAGTAGGAGGCTACGCGCGAGTCCCTCGTACCTGCACAAAGCAAATAACTCCTCGCAACCAACGCGATAAGGGGTTGTCAATCCCTTCACGGTTACTTACGAGAGTGAGATCTGATAGAGATGATAAATAATATTTTTGGTATTTTCGTGATAAAGATGCAAAGTAAAATAAAAGCAAAGTAAAAAAGCAAAGGCAATAATAAAGTGTAGGAAGATTGATATGATGAAGATAGACCCGGGGGCCATAGATTTCACTAGTGGCTTCTCTCAAGAGCATAAGTATTTTACGGTGGGTGCACGAATTACTTTTGAGCAATTGACAGAATTGAGCATAGTTATGAGAGTATCTAGGTATGATCATGTATATAGGCATCACGTCCGAGACAAGTAGACCGACTTCTGCCTGCATCTACTACTATTACTCCACTCATCGACCGCTATCCAGCATGCATCTAGAGTATTAACTTAATGAAAACAGAGTAACGCCTTAAGCAAGATGACATGATGTAGAGGGATAGATTCATGCAATATGATAAAAACCCCATCTTGTTATCCTCGATGGCAACAATACAATACGTGCCATGCTGCCCCTACTGTCACTGGGAAAGGATACCGCAAGATTGAACCCAAAGCTAAGCACTTCTCCCATTGCAAGAAAGATCAATCTAGTAGGCCAAACCAACTGATAATTCGAAGAGACTCGCAAAGATAACCAATCATACATAAAAGAATTCAGAGAAGATTCAAATATTTTTCATAGATAATCTTGATCATAAACCCACAATTCATAGGTCTCAACAAACACACCGCAAAAACAAGATTACATCGAATAGATCTCCACGAGAGAGGGGGAGAACACTGTATTGAGATCCAAAAAGAGAGAAGAAGCCATCTAGCTACTAACTATGGACTCGAAGGTCTGAGGTAAACTACTCACACTTCATCGGAGGGGCTATGATGATGTAGAAGCCCTCCATGGTGGATGCCCCCTCCAGCGGAGCTCCGGAACAGGCGCCAAGATGGTATCTCATGGGTACAGAAGGTTGCGGCGGTGGAATTAGGTTTTTGGCTCCATACCTGATCGTTTGGGGGTACGTAGGTATATATAGGAGGAAGGAGTACGTCGGTGGAGCAACAGGGGGCCCACGAGGGTGGAGGGCGCGCCCCTACCTCGTGCCCTCCTCCTTTCTTTCTTGACGTAGGGTCCAAGTCTCCTGGATCATATTTGGTGAGAAAATCACGTTCCTGAAGGTTCCATTCCGTTTGGACTCCGTTTGATATTCCGTTTCTTCGAAACTCTGAAATAGGCAAAAAACAACAATTTTGGGATGGGCTTCCGGTTAATAGGTTAGTCCCAAAAATAATATAGAAGTGGATAATAAAGCCCA
This sequence comes from Aegilops umbellulata, assembly GCA_032464435.1. Classification (NCBI taxonomy): domain Eukaryota; kingdom Viridiplantae; phylum Streptophyta; class Magnoliopsida; order Poales; family Poaceae; genus Aegilops; species Aegilops umbellulata. The sequence continues at coordinate 299,394,022 of CP136060.1, forward strand.
ATATTGTCTAAAACAGTAGATAATATAGCATGGAGCAATCAAAAATTATAGATACGTTGGAGACGTATCAGGCATCGCCAAGCTTAATTCCTGCTCATCCTTGAGTAGGTAAATGATAAAAATAGAATTTTGATGCGGAGTGCTACTTGGCATAATTTCAATGTAATTCTTCTTAATTGTGGTATGAATATTTAGATCCGAAAGATTCAAGACAAAAGTTTAATATTGACATAAAAATAATAATATTTCAAGCATACTAACAAAGCAACCATGTCTTCTCAAAATAACATGGCCAAAGAAAGTTATCCCTACAAAATCATATAGTCTGGCTATGCTCTATCTTCACCACACAAAGTATTTAAATCATGCACAACCCCGATGACAAGCCAAGCAATTGTTTCATACTTTTGACATTCTCAAAACTTTTCAATCTTCACGCAATACATGAGCGTGAGCCATGGATATAACACTATATGTGGAATAGAATGGTGGCTGTGGAGAAGACAAAAAGAGGGGAAGATAGTCTCACATCAACTAGGCGTATCAACGGGCTAAGGAGATGCCCATCAATAGATATCAATGTGAGTGAGTTGGGATTGCCATGCAACGGATGCACTAGAGCTATAAGTATATGAAAGCTCAACAAAAGAAACTAAGTGGGTGTGCATCCAACTCGCTTGCTCACGAAGACCTAGGGCATTTTGAGGAAACCCATCATTGGAATATACAAGCCAAGTTCTATAATGAAAAATTCCCACTAGTATATGAAAGTGACAAAATGAGAGACTCTCTATCATGAAGATCATGGTGCTACTTTGAAGCACAAGTGTGGTAAAAGGATAGTAACATTGTCCCTTCTCTCTTTTTCTCTTTTTTTGTTTGGGTCTTTTCTATTTTTTTATGGCCTCTTTTTTTCGTCCGGAGTCTCATCCCGACTTGTGGGGGAATCATAGTCTCCATCATCCTTTCCTCACTTGGGACAATGCTCTAAAAATGATGATCATCACACTTTTATTTTCTTACAACTCAACAATTACAACTCGATACTTAGAACAAAATATGACTCTATATGAATGCCTCCGGCGGTATACCGGGATATGCAATGAATCAAAAGTGACATGTATGAAAGAATTATGAACGGTGGCTTTGCCACAAATACTATGTCAACTACATGACCATGCTAGCAATATGACAATGATGGAGCGTGTCATAATAAACGGAACGGTGGAAAGTTGAGGGGCTAGCAATGGTGGAAGGAAGAAAAGTGTGTATAATCCATGGACTCAACATTAGTCATAAAGAACTCATATACTTATTGCAAAAATCTACAAGTTATCAAAGCAAAGTATTATGCGCATGATCCTAGGGGGATAGATTGGTAGGAAAAGACCATCGCTCGTCCCCGACCGCCACTCATAAGGAAGACAATCAATAAATAAATCATGCCCCGACTTCATCACATAACGGTTCACCATACGTGCATGCTACGGGAATCACAAACCTTAACACAAGTATTTCTCAAATTCACAACTACTCAACTAGCATGACTCTAATATCACCATCTTCATATCTCAAAACAATTATCAAGCATCAAACTTTTCTTAGTATTCAACACACTCAAAAGAAAGTTTTACAAATCTTGAATACCAAGCATATTAAAAAATTTAAGCAAATTACCATGCTATTTAAGACTCTCAAAATAATCTAAGTGAAGCATGAGAGATCAATAGTTTCTATAAAACAAATCCACCACTATGCTCTAAAAGATACTCCCTCCGTTCCGAATTACTTGTCGCAGGTATGTATGTATCTAGATGTATTCTAGTTCTAGATACATCCATTTCTGCGACAAGTAATTTGGAACGGAGGGAGTATAAGTGAAGCACTAGAGAAAAACCATATAACTCAAAAGATATAAGTGAAGCACATAGAGTATTCCAACAAATTTCCAAATCATGTATGGCTCTCTCAAAAGGTGTGTACAGTAAGGATGATTGTGGCAAACTAAAAAGCAAAGACTCAAATCATAAAAGACGCTCCAAGAAAAACACATATCATGTGGTGAATAAAAATATAGCTCCAAGTAAAGTTACCGATGGAAGTAGATGAAAGAGGGGATGCCTTCCGGGGCATCCCAAAGCTTTGACTTTTTGGTGTCCTTAGATTATCTTGCGGGTGCCATGGGCATCCCCAAGCTTAGGCTCTTGCAACTCCTTGTTCCATAATCCATCAAAAGATTTCACCCAAAAATTGAAAACTTCACAACACAAAACTCAACAGAAATCTCATGAGCTCCGTTAGCGAAAGAAAACAAAAGACCACTTCAAGGTACTGTAACGAACTCATTCTTTATTTATATTGGTGTTAAACCTACTGTATTCCAACTTCTCTATGGTTTATAAACTATTTTACTAGCCATAGATTCAACAAAATAAGCAAAAAATACACGAACAACAGAATCTGTCAAAAACAGAACAGTCTGTAGTAATCTGTAACTAACGCAAACTTCAGGAACTCCAAAAAAGAAGATTGTGATGGGTACTTGGTATGTTGACTTTTGTGTAGACTCCCCGGCAATGGCGCCAGAAATTCTTCTTGCTACCTCTTGAGCACTGCGTTGGATTTCCTTGAAGAGGAAAGGATGATGCAGCAAAGTAGCATAAGTATTTCCCTCAGTTTTTGATAACCAAGGTATCAATCCAGTAGGAGGCTACGCGCGAGTCCCTCGTACCTGCACAAAGCAAATTACTCCTCGCAACCAACGTGATAAGGGGTTGTCAATCCCTTCATGGTCACTTACGAGAGTGAGATCTGATAGAGATGATAAATATTTTTTTTGGTATTTTTGTGATAAAGATGCAAAGTAAAATAAAAGAAAAGTAAAAAAGCAAAGGCAATAATAAAGTATAGGAAGATTGATATGATGAAGATAGACCCGGGGGCATAGATTTCACTAGTGGCTTCTCTCAAGAGCATAAGTATTTTACAGTGGGTGAACGAATTACTGTTGAGCAATTGACAGAATTGAGCATAGTTATGAGAGTATCTAGGTTATCATGTATATAGGCATCACGTCCGAGACAACTAGACCGACTCCTGCCTGCATCTACTACTATTACTCCACTCATCGACCGCTATCCAGCATGCATCTAGAGTATTAAGTTAATGAAAACAGAGTAACGCCTTAATCAAGATGACATGATGTAGAGGGATAGATTCATGCAATATGATAAAAACCCCATCTTGTTATCCTCGATGGCAACAATACAATACGTGCCTTGCTGCCCCTACTGTCACTGGGAAAGGACACCGTAAGATTGAACCCAAAGCTAAGCACTTCTCCCATTGCAAGAAAGATCAATCTAGTAGACCAAACCAAACTGATAATTCGAAGAGACTTGCAAAGATAACCAATCATACATAAAAGAATTCAGAGAAGATTCAAATATTGTTCATAGATAATCTTGATCATAAACCCACAATTCATCGGTCTCAACAAACACACCGCAAAAAGAATATTACACCGAATAAATCTCCACGAGAGAGGGGGAGAACATTGTATTGAGATCGAAAAAGAGAGAAGAAGCTGATGTCTACTACACAACCTTCTTCTTGTAGACGTTGTTGGGCCTCCAAGTGGAGAGGTTTGTAGGACAGTAGAAAATTTCCCTCAAGTGGATGACCTAAGCTTTATCAATCCATGGGAGGCGTAGGATGAAGATGGTCTCTCTCAAACAACCCTGCAACCAAATAAGAAAGAGTCTCTTGTGTCCCCAACACACCCAATACAATGGTAAATTGTATAGGTGCACTAGTTCGGCGAAGAGATGGTGATACAAGTGCAATATGGATGGTAGATATGGGTTTTTGTAAACTGAAAATATAAAAACAGCAAGGTAACAAGTGGTAAAAGTGAGCGTAAACGGTATTGCAATGCTAGGAAACAAGGCCTAGGGTTCATACTTTCACTAGTGCAAGTTCTCTCAACAATAATAAGACAATTGGATCATATAACTATCCCTCAACATGCAACAAAGAGTCACTCCAAAGACACTAATAGCGGAGAACAAACAAAGAGATTATGGTAGGGTACGAAACCACCTCAAAGTTATTCTTTCCAATCAATCCGTTGGGCTATTCCTATAAGTGTCACAAACAGCCCTAGAGTTCGTACTAGAATAACACCTTAAGACACAAATCAACCAAAACCCTAATGTCACCTAGATACTCCAATGTCACCTCAAGTATCCGTGGGTATGATTATACGACATGCATCACACAATCTCAGATTCATCTATTCAATCCAACACAAAGTACTTCAAAGAGTGCCCAAAAGTTTCTACCGGAGAATCATGTCGAAAACGTGTGCCAACCCCTATGCATAGGTTCATGGGCGGGACCCGCAAGTTGATCACCAAAACATACATCAAGTGGCACATGATAGCCCATTGTCACCACAGATAAGCACGGCAAGACATACATCAAGTGTTCTCAAATCTTTAAAGACTCAATCCGATAAGATTACTTCAAAGGGAAAACTCAATCCATTACAAGAGAGAAGAGGGGGAGAAGAAACATAAGATCCAACTATAATAGCAAAGCTCGCGATATGTCAAGATCGTGCCAAATCAAGAACACGAGAGAGAGAGAGATCAAACACATAGCTACTGGTACATACCCTCAGCCCCGAGGGTGAACTACTCCCTCCTCGTCATGGAGAGCGCCAGGATGACGAAGAAGACCACCGGTGAGGGTTCCCCCCTCCGGCAGGGTGCCGGAACAGGGTCCCGAGAGGTTTTTGGTGGCTACAAAGGCGTGCGGCGGCGGAACTCCCGATCTAATCTCTGTTCTGGAAGTTTTACGATACGTAGGTATATGGGTGCAAGGGGTACGTCGGTGGAGCTTCGGGGGCCCCACGAGGCGGGGGGCGCGCCCTAGGGAGGGGGCGCACCCCCACCCTCGTGAGCAGCTCCCGTATCTTCTGACGTAGAGTCCAAGTCTATCCGGTAGGTTTCCTTCCAAAAATAACTTCTCCAGTTGATTTCGTTCCGTTTCGACTTCGTCTGATATTCCTTTTCTTCGAAACACTGAAATAGGCATAAAACAACAAATCTGGGCTGGGCCTCCGGTTAATAGTTTAGTCCCAAAAGTAATATAAAAGTGTATAATAAAGCCCAATATTGCCTAAAACAGTAGATAATATAGCATGGAGCAACCAAAAATTATAGATACGTTGGAGACGTATCAGAAGCCATCTAGCTACTAACTATGGACCCGAAGGTCTGAGGTAAACTACTCACACTTCATCGGAGGGGCTATGATGATGTAGAAGCCCTCCGTGGTGGATGCCCCCTCCGGCGGAGCTCCGGAACAGGCCCCAAGATGGGATCTCGTGGGTACAGAAGGTTGCAGCGGTGGAATTAGGTTTTTGGCTCCGTATCTGATCGTTTGGGGGTACGTAGGTATATATAGGAGGAAGGAGTACGTCGGTGGAGCAACAGAGGCCCACGAGGGTGGAGAACGCGCCCTGGGGGGGTGCGCCCCCTACCTCGTGCCCTCCTCCTTTCTTTCTTGACATAGGGTCCAAGTCTCCTGGATCATATTCGGTGAGAAAACCACGTTCCCGAAGGTTTCATTCCGTTTGGACTCCGTTTGATATTCCGTTTCTTCGAAACTCTGAAATAGGCAAAAAAACAACAATTCTGGGCTGGGCTTCCGGTTAATAGGTTAGTCCCAAAAATAATATAAAAGTGGATAATAAAGCCCAATATTGTCCAAAACAGTAGATACTATAGCATGGAGCAATCAAAAATTATAGATACGTTGGAGACGTATCAGATCTTTCGAGACATCCAGGTAACGTGGAATTGACTCTAAGGTCCGCAGCAAGCTCCATGCATCTCGGCGTCTGCGGCACAGAGTTAAACGAAGTGACTGCCAACAACATAGGACCACCTCCCGTCGCACCACCAGAGCCAACAGTCGGCAGCTCTCGCTGTTGAACTTGAGTCACATTAGTGTTATTCGCCGGAGCAGAACTAGACGACGGATGGTTGGATGGGTTCCCGGTGTATTCCGATGTGTCCATCTCATTGTCCTTTTCCTTGGCGGCTGTCGGTGTCAAAACCGGCGGATCTCGGGTAGAGGGTCCCGAACTATGCGTCTAGGCGGATGGTAACAGGAGACAAGGGACACAATCTTTTTACCCAGGTTCGGGCCCTCTCGATGGAGGTAAAACCCTACTCCTGCTTGATTAATATTGATGATATGGGTAGTACAAGAGTAGATCTACCACGAGATCAGAGAGGCTAAAACCTAGAAGCTAGCCTATGGTATGGTTGTTGTTCGTCCCATGGACTAAAACCCTCCGGTTTATATAGACACCGGAGAGGGCTAGGGTTACACACAGTCGGTTACAACGGAAGGAGATCTACATATCCGTATCGCCAAGCTTGCCTTCCACGCCAAGGAAAGTCCCATCCGGACACGGAAAGAGGTCTTCAATCTTGTATCTTCATGGTCCAAGAGTCCGGACAAAGGTTATAGTCCGGCTATCCGGACACCCCCTAATCCAGGACTCCCTCAGTAGCCCCTGAACCAGGCTTCAATGACGATGAGTCCGGCGCGCAAATTGTCTTCGGCATTGCAAGGCGGGTTCCTCCTCCGAATACTTTGTAGAAGATTTTGAACACAAGGATAGTGTCCGGCTCTGCAAAATAAGTTCCACATATTGCCATAGAGAGAATAATATTTATACAAATCTAATCTGCTGACGTACTCCGTAGTGTGACATCACACCACACCCAAGTTTTTATTCGAATCGTTTTTACTGTCCCACCTCAGCGCGTTTAGCGAGGCAGTTTCCTTGGCACGTCTTATCGAAGCAGAGATCGCGTCCCCTTATTCCGGGATTCTCATCAATACGGGCGTGGGTAACCCAACCCTGCCATTGATTACGACACTTGGGAGATGAGCGAGTTTTACCAGGCTGGTGGGGACGCGCAGTTTCGTCCGCCCATATAAGGGGACAAGGATCCACCTTTTCACCTATGCCTTCTTCCTCCTTTGCTCATCCATTTTCGCGCACTCGAGCTCCAGCGCCCAAGTCCGCATTCCCCACCTCAACCTTCTCCAGCCATGTCCGGAGCAGGAAGTGGATGGTCTCCTCCGTCATGGAGGGAGACGTCAAAAAGTTGAGGAGAGCCGGATACCTGCCCGACGACATCGCGCACCGGCTCCCCGATGAGGGGCAGCTCATCCCCACCCCCAGGCCCCATGAGAGGGTTGTCTTCCTTACCCACTTCCTCCGCGGACTGGGATTCCCCCTCCATTCATTCATCCGGGGGCTCATGTTCTACTACGGCCTGGACTTCCACGATCTGGTCCCAAACTTCATCCTCAACATCTCGGCGTTTATCGTCGTGTGTGAGGCCTTCCTCTGCATCCAGCCCCACTTCGGCTTATGGTTGAAGACCTTCAATGTCAAGCCGAAGGTTGTGGGCGGCCGCCAGGCGGAGTGCGGAGGCGCCATGGTGGGCAAGATGCCCAACGTCCTATGGCTCGAGGGCTCCTTCGTGGAGACCATAAAGGGGTGGCAATCGGGGTGGTTCTACATCACCGAGCCGCGTGACCCTAAATGGGTCGCAACCCCCGAGTTCCGATTTGGAGCCCCTACGCGGCTCACCTCCTGGAAAGAGAAGGGCCTGGCGTGGGGCAGTTCGGAAGAGGTGACCGGACTCCAAACATGTGTCCGGAACCTGGTGAGCAAGAAGCTCAAACTTGTCAACGTGGTCCAGGTCATGCTCATCCGTTGGATCCTCCCGTGTCAACAACGGGCTTTCAATTTATGGGAGTTCGACTCGGCCCAGCACAGAACTCTGAGCCGGCTCTTCGACACAACGTACGAAGATGCCTGGAAGGTGTTGTTCAAGGGTGCCGAGGCTCCTGCTTCCGCCACTGAGGATCGTGGATTTTCTGCGCAACGTCAAGCCAACACGGTAAGCTATTTTACCTCTTATAGGATACTTGTCTTTCATAGTTTGACTCTATGTGGGATCTAAACTCCCGTGCCTTTGACAGGATTGGCAGGAGACGTCCGGGCAGATCAACTGTCCAGCTCCTTTGCCCGAAGACCCCACGGACGCCCGCTTAGAGGGGCTGCTGGTCCTGGCACCTTATGTGGTGCCGGAGAAGAAGGCCACGGGAACTCGGAAGAGTTCTCGGCGTCCGGTGGAGTTGGACTCATCGTCCGATGACTCCGAGGCGGACTCCTCCCATGAAGACGAGGAGGAGGAGAGAGAGGTTTCTCCCCTAGTAGGGGGAGAAAAGAAAAGAAAGGCCTCCCCAACTGGGGAGGCCGGAGGGTCCAAGAAGGCGAAGACCCTCCCTCCGGACTACTCCACTAACGCCACCGACAGCGAGGAGGAGTGGCCGTCCAGGACCAAGCCCCTAGCGAAGTCGTAAGTATTCGGACACCAGAGTGACTCATAGTATTCCTTTATTGCACAGCTTTTCCTAACGCCGAATATAATCGTGTAGTCCGGCCCGAGACCGGCTCGACATATCTTCGAGCGGCTCCTTGGATTCGTCGGATGTGAATAGCTTTTCACTTCCGGCCGCTACCTCCCCTCCCCCTACGGACGACGCCGAGGTGTTGTCCCAAAAGGTTCCAAGCCAGGGGGAGGTGGTCCTGGAGGCGCCGCAAGGCGACCTCCCGGACTCCAGGCGCAAAGGGGTTAAGACCCCCACGGGATCCAAGTCCGGCCCTGGGCCGAACACCGCACCGGAACCTTCAAAGGTTCCGGAGTCCGGCATGCGCCCCCCTAAGAAGAAGGGTAGGCCTACGACGCCGGCGACCTCCGTCCAACTGGAGGCGCCAGATAACTTGTTGGAGGTGCTTAACGGCGCCTCCATCGACGAGGAGCACCGCACTATTATGAGTGCGGTGATCCAGAAGGTTCAGTCCGCCAAGAGCGGGCTGACTGAAGCTTGCGCCAGCCTGCTAATAGGCTTTGAGGTATGGAAAAATATGTGAGAATATTACCGCATAGACAGTAGCCCCTGATGCTCTGTTTGGCGTTCGAAAAGAAAAGCCGAATAGAGGATCTAATAACATTCGCAGGAGTCTAACAGAATTGAGTCAATATGCGTATGCAGGCTTCGCTGCTAGCCTCTGCCGCACTGACTGCAGAGGCAGATGCGCTAAAGCAGAGCCTCGAGTGGTCCGAGCAAGAGCTTGGCCTTGCCAAGAAGGAGCTCATGGAAAAATAAGGTAAGTAATACCTTGTGGAGTATATTATAAAAAGATGCAGTTACAAAAAATGACAGGATCGCTATTGGTGTTATAGGGCCACGACTGAGGTGGCGACCCTTAGTCAAGCGCTGTCCGAGGCCGAAAAGAGGGCGGCCACGGAGCGCATCGAGTGGGCGAAGCATGAGGCGCGGGTTGGCGAGGTGCAGCAAGAGCTCCAGGCTCTCGTGAAAAAACACGAGAGTTTGGAGCTTGACTCAAAGATGCGAGAGTCCGAGCTCGCGACGGCCTTTGAAAGCGCCAAATCTGCCAAGGCCGAAGCCCAGAAAGCCCTCCAGGAAGTTGAGGCGATGAAGAAGATAGCGGCGGGTAAGGTATTCTTTATGCAAAGCAAGCACGTGAAAGTGAATTACTTGTTACTTACTCGAGTTTGGAGCTCTCCAGGAGCATTCATAGATTTGCCCCGTAGCGTGTCAGATGCTGCCGCTTTCTACCGAGCCGAGGAGGGCAGCTCGACGGAGAAGGTGTTCTGGTCTCAGTACGCTGAGGCCGTACACCCGGTGCCTTTGAGTGACCAGTTTAAGCAACTGGTCGAGCTCCACAAGGTGGCCGAACAGGCCATGAAGGGCTTTATAGTTTGGCTGTGGCCTGGAGGGCCCTGCCTGGGAGCTACTTCGGGCTGGTGAGGCGGCTGGTGGATGCCTGTCCACGGCTTGAAGTCATCAAGCGCTCTGTCTGCATTGAGGGTGCCCGTAGGGCCCTTGCCCGTGCTAAGGTGCACCGGGGCAAATTGGATGCCGTGAAGCTTGTGAAGGACGGGCCGCCGCCGGGCAAGGAGCATCGCCACCCCGAGATGTACTATGAGGGCGTCCTGAAGGGCGCGCGCCTTATGGCGGACGAGTGTTCGAAAGATGTAATATTTGAGTGAAACTTGTTCGCTTTATCCTGTGCGCTAAAAACTTGTTCATGTGCGCTATGCAATGCTTGCTTAATTTAAAATATTACCTTCTATGCGGCCGTTTATTAAATTTGAGAGATGGCGAGTCGTCGGCTTCTGCCCCCATGCCACGAGTGCTGGGGTGTTCGGGATAAACCTGAGCACTCTTTTTCCCATTCTTGGGTCCTTCGAGGGAGGTGCTCAGCACAACGAACAAGGCAATCGGATTATAATGCGTTATCACTCTCACTTAGCCAAAGAATTCTATAATTTTAAATTTCGGCGAAGCCCCTAGTGTTCGGAAGACCGAGTTCGGGGCGCTATACACGCCTAGGCCGGACAAAGCCGACTCCTCGCTCTAAGCGGCATAAGTCTTTAGGGACTCGAAACCTCCCGAACAGCGACCAACTCTTGCCTTATCATGACAGTCAGTTTTAGCTTTCTCTACTGAGGTGCTTAGCCAAGCTCAACTGGGGCACAATCGCAGTAGTTCTCCCAGCGTTACCTTAGCCTATATAGAGGAACATAAGGTACCAAAACATGGGAGCCGGGCAAACCCAACTATTGACCAAAGACATGATTCGGAGCTGATGCATATAATGCTATAAGTTCAGAGGGCCGCACTTGTGAAAGTGTTCGGACTTCTCACGCCGTATTATGGGGTGCTTGAGCCCCTGGCGTATTGACCGTACCAAAGTGTATGGGTGCTAAATGTCATGAGTGAACATATATAATGAAAAAGAAATGAATAGAGAATGCAGTAATGAGCTGAAGCTAAGCATTGTTTATTTTGAAATGCTGCTGTAAAAGCAGAACGATACAAATAGTGTGATAAGCAAGAGATGGGACTATTTGACATGTCCCCCTCCAGGGGCGAGCTGCGAGACGATATGTAGGATTGGTATTTTGCTCGTTATAGAGACCACCTGGGAATTCGACGTAGCTTTCTACCTCCTTGGTTGTTGCATCGTGTGTTCAGCGATTGTATTGCCGGACAGGCCTTCCGGATGATGGAATCCTGAAAGTAAGAAAAAGTGACGAAATTGGGAGCCCCTAGTGCGGTTGAACCGCATTTAGGGCATGCCGTGGTCGTGCCCCTCCCCCTGTGCCCATGGAATTTTCAGAGCATAGTTATGTACGCGTGGTACTGATTTCGCAGTTTCGCGAGGGCTGGGGTTGGGGCCGTATTTCTACGCTTGCTCAGAATGTGCCAGGCGGTCTTGTTGTAGGTTACTCCGGGCGCGCTTGACGGTGTCTGGACGTTTAAAAGTCGGACTGGAGAATTGCCTTGAGAGGCTACTCTGTACTTCCGCTACGAGTGCCGCCGTATGCTCCTTCGTTCAGAGAGAGCGTTTGGTGTTTCCATTGACCGTGATGACTCCTCGAGGGCCTGGCATCTTGAGCTTGAGGTATGCATAGTGCGACACCGCATTGAACTTTGCAAATGCGGTTTGCCCGAGCAGTGCATGATAGCCACTGCAGAATGGGACTATGTCGAAGATTAACTCCTCGCTTCGGAAATTATCCGGGGATCCGAAGACCACTTCAAGTGTAACTGAGCCTGTGCAGTTGGCCTCTACACCTGGTATGACGCCCTTAAAGGTCGTTTTTGTGGGTTTAATCCTTGAGGGATCTATGCCCATTTTCCGCACTGTATCCTGATAAAGCAGGTTCAGGTTGCTGCCGCCGTCCATAAGGACTCTAGTGAGGTGAAATCCGTCAATGATTGGGTCTAGAACCAATGCGGCGAATCCGCCATGACGGATGCTAGTGGTGTGGTCCCTTTGATCAAAAGTGATCGGGCAGGAGGACCATGGGTTGAACTTTGGGGCGACTGGCTCCAATGCATATACGTCCCTAAGTGCACGCTTCCGCTCCCGCTTGGGGATGTGGGTTGCGTATATCATGTTCACCGTCCGCACTTGTGGGGGGAAGCCCTTCTGTCCACTATTGTTCGGCGGTCGGGGCTCTTCGTCCTCGTCGCTATGCAGCCCCTTGTCTCTATTTTCGGTATTCAACTTACCGGCCTGCTTGAACATCCAACAATCCCTGTTGGTGTGATTGGCTGGCTTGTCAGGGGTGCCATGTATCTGGCACGAGCGATCGAGTATTCGGTCCAAATTGGACGGGCCCGGAGTGTTTCTTTTGAATGGCTTTTTCCGCTGACCGGGTTTAGAGCCTCTGAATCCGGCATTGACTGTTGTATCCTCTGCATTGTCGCTGTTAATGTGGCGCTTGTGCTTATTGCGACGCGACCTGCCATTGTTGTCTTTGGTATCCGAATTACCAAGGCTCTTGGTCATTTTATTGCTACGAGCCAGCCAGCTGTCTTCTCCCGCGCAAAAGCGGGTCATGAGTGTCGTGAGGGCTGCCATAGATTTCGGCTTTTCCTGTCCGAGGTGCCGGGCTAGCCACTCGTCACGGATGTTATGCTTGAAGGCTGCTAGAGCCTCTGCGTCCGGACAGTCGACGATTTGGTTTTTCTTGGTTAAGAACCGTGTCCAGAATTGTCTGGCAGATTCATCTGGCTGCTGAATTATGTGGCTCAGGTCATCGGCGTCTGGTGGTCGCACATAGGTGCCCTGGAAATTGTCGAGGAATGCGGCTTCCAGGTCCTCCCAACAACCAATTGATTCTGCTGGCAAGCTATTAAGCCAATGCCGAGCTGGTCCTTTAAGCTTGAGTGGGTGGTATTTGATGGCGTGTAGATCATCACCGTGGGCCATGTGGATGTGAAGGAGATAGTCCTCGATCCATACCGCAGGGTCTGTTGTGCCATCGTATGATTCGATGTTTACGGGTTTGAAACCCTCTGGGATTTGATGATCCATTACTTCATCTGTGAAGCATAGTGGGTGTGCGGCCCCTCTGTACTGGGCTATATCACGACATAGCTCAGATGAGTTTTGTCTACTGTGTTCGGCCCGGCCGAACTTACTGTATCCGGCATGACGGTTATCGTCTCGTGTCGTGGGGCGTCCACACGATCCGTAGATTGATCTTGTTTGCCTTGCCTTGTCCTCCAATATATCGCGCAGGTCTGGCGCGTTTCCCCGTGCCTTGGTATTTTTTGAGCGACGTCGGGGTGCGGATTGAGTGGAGGGCCGAGAGGCCTCTCTATCGCGGCCGCGAGGTGGCCAATCAGCCGTCTCATGCGCTGGTGATGTAGGTTTAAGTGCTTCCTCCTCCAATCGGGGTAGCAACCTGCGCTTTGGGTAGCTCTTGGAGGGGCGTTCGAGTTCGTATTCCTCGGCCGCAAGGATTTCAGTCCATCTGTCGGCTAGCAAATCTTGATCAGCTCTAAGTTGTTGCTTTTTTTCTTAAGGCTACTCGCCGTGGCCATAAGCCTGCGCTTAAAGCGCTCTTGTTCGACGGGATCCTCAGGCACGACAAATTCGTCGTCGTCGAGGCTTGCCTCGTCTTCGGAGGGAGGCATGTAGTTATCATCCTCTTCCTCTCTGTCTGCCGCCCTCTCAGGGGGGCTGGCCTCTCCATCCTCCTGTGCTGAGTCTTGCTGGAGGGAGTTGTCTTCGGCACTGTCCGGGGTGTTATTATCTCCTGTGCCGGTATAACCGTTTTTGCTTTGGCGGGACTTAGAGCGGCGCCGCTGACGCCGGCGCTTGGGTTGCTTCTTGGAGGGGTCATCCCCCGTTGTTCCGTCGCCATTGCCTTCTTTGGGTGTGTCCACCATATATATGTCATACGACGAGGTGGCTTTCTAGTGCCCTATAGGCGCTGGTTCATGTTCGTCTCCTACATCGTCGTCCATACCGTCGATGTCTTCGGAGTCGAAGTCTAGCATGTCGGTTAAATCATCGACAGTGGCTATGAAGTGGGTGGTGGGTGGGCATCGAATTTCTTCGTCGTCCGCATCCCAATCCTGTTGGCCATAATCCGGCCAGGACTCTCCTGACAAAGAGAGAGACTTTAGTGAATTTAGAATATCGCCGAAGGGCGAGTACTGAAAGATATCCACGGCGGTGAATTCCATGATCGGCGCCCAATCGGATTCGATTGGCAGGGGCGCGGAGGGTTCAGAGTCCGGATAAGAGTCCGGCACCTTGGAGTCACGGGCTTCACAGAGGATAAGGCTGGTGTTCGGCTCAATCGTCGCTGAGACTGCAGCCCCCGAGGCGGTGTCTAGCCACCCGTCCTCGATCGGCGCAGTTGGCTCCGAGCTAAGGGTCGGAGCTAACGCGGGTGTGGCCTCCAGGGCACTGTTCGGTGGCAGAGTTAGGTCATGCCCATCATGACAGCGCGGCGTGCCCGGCTGCGGCTCGAATCCGTCGATGATCAAGTCTCCGCGGATGTCAGCCATGTAGTTCAAGCTTCCAAATCTGACCTGATGGCCAGGGGCGTAGCTCTCAATCTGCTCCAGATGGCCAAGCGAATTGGCCCGCAGTACAAAGCCACCGAATATGAAGATCTGTTCGGGGAGAAAAGTCTCAACCTGGACCGAATCGCTGTTGATGATCAGAGAAGCTATCGGGCCTAAAGATGACGACATAGAGGAACTCTCAATGAAAGCACCAATGTCGGTGTCAAAACCGGCGGATCTCGGGTAGGGGGTCCCGAACTGTGCGTCTAGGCGGATGGTAATAGGAGACAAGGGACACAATGTTTTTACCCAGGTTCGGGCCCTCTCGATGGAGGTAAAACCCTACTCCTGCTTGATTAATATTGATGATATGGGTAGTACAAGAGTAGATCTACCACGATATCAGAGAGGCTAAACCCTAGAAGCTAGCCTATGGTATGATTTTTGTTCGTCCTATGGACTAAAACCCTCCGGTTTATATAGACACCGGAGAGGGCTAGGGTTACACAGAGTCGGTTACAACGGAAGGATATCTACATATCCGCATCACCAAGCTTGCCTTCCATGCCAAGGAAAGTCCCATCCGGACACGGGAAGAGGTCTTCAATCTTGTATCTTCATGGTCCAAGAGTCCGGCCAAAGGTTATAGTCCGGCTATCCGGACACCCCTTAATCCAGGACTCCCTCAGCGGCACTATCATCATCAGCATCATCACCCTTGCGTCTCCAAACGAACAGGACAAAATCAGGGTCCGGAATGTAACCCGCCGGCTCCCTTCTAAACGAGAAAGTGTAGCCCTTGAGCTTAACCACCACATCTATTGCAACAAAAGGACCAGCATCGTCGTTCTCCTTTGACAATATCTGAGAGTTAGTCATAGCCACGAGAATACGTACAACACCACGACGACGCAGGCTAAGAAGATCGACATCCAATGTCTTGCCCATCAAAGTACCAACAGCGCATAAGCCCCCAAAATGATGAACCGTATGGGGAAACCCCTCGACATGGAGCCAAATCTGCTGAAGCTCGAGCTTACATGGGACCTCCTGAGACATCCATGCGGTAACGGTCATCTGAGCATTAATAGATGGAACGTTCATCTGAATACCATCCACCCTGTCCAAGTCCTCGAAAGACAGAAAGCTAACAAGGTAACCATCAGACCCGTGTTGAATAGCCTCCCACTTCCATTGATCATGTACCGGACATCTCGTAGCAATCTGGCTCTCGACAACACTAGCCAGTACCATCAAACCAGTAATCTGAACTCGGGCTATCGGAGACTGTGTCGGTGCTAAATGATCTTTCACCATGCAATCAGGCAACTGGACAAAGTAAGTCTCCTCAGCACCAACTCCCGAAATAAAAGCACTGGGCCTAGGGAGTTTTAGAACAGGACACTGCAATGTTGGATGAGCGATTTTGTCACAAATATAGCAGTAATGTTGCACAGTGCAATCCTTCACTGCATGCGTATTAACCGCACATTTCCAGCAACGAACCCCTTTCTTAGCCTTGGACTTGGCCGCCGTATCGACCTGCCCATCAGACACTGGAGCCGCCAATGGTGGGGTATCAACAATAGCAGGCCCGTTTGGCATCCGAGGATGCTGATATTGACCATGCTGATATGACTGCATGTGCTGCTGCTGAAATTGTTGCTGAACCGACACGTGTTTCAGAGTGTGTTGAATACCGGGTTGCAAAGCTCCACCCGCAAACTGCTGCTGTCGCTTTTTTTGCGTTTTTGAGCCGGCTGAGGCATCGCCCCACCTGGATGGAATTGCGGAGGGGCGAGCACTGATACGTCTCCAACGTATCTATAATTTTTGATTGCTCCATGCTATATTACCTACTGTTTTGTACTATATTGGCTTTATTTTCCACTTTTATATTATTTTTGGGACTAACCTATTAACTGGAGGCCTAGCCCAAAATTGTTGTTTTTTGCCTATTTCAGAGTTTCGGAGAAACAGAATATCAAACGGAGTCCAAACGGAATAAAACCTTCGGGAACGTGATTTTCTCATCAGATAAAACCCAGGAGACTTGGACCCTTCGTCAAGAAAGCCACGAGGCGGTCACGAGGGTGGGAGGCGCGCCCAACCCCCTTGGGCGCGCCCCCTGCCTCGTGGGCCCCTCGGAGCTCCACCGACGTACTTCTTCCTCCTATATATACCTACGTACCCCCAAACGATCAGATACGAAGCCAAAAACCTAATTCCACCACCGCAACCTTCTGTACCCACGAGATCCCATCTTGGGGCCTGTTCCGGAGCTCCGTCGGAGAGGGCCATCATCACGGAGGGCTTCTACATCATCCTAGCCCCTCCGATGAAGTGTGAGTAGTTCACCTCAGACCTATGGGCCCATAGTTATTAGCTAGATGGCTTCTTCTCTCTTTTTGGATCTGAATACAATGTTCTCCCCCTCTCTCGTGGAGATCGATTCGATGTAATCTTCTTTTTTCGGTGTGTTTGTTGAGACCGATGAATTGTGGGTTTATGATCAAGTCTATCTATGAATAATATTTGAATCTTCTCTGAATTCTTTTATGTATGATTGGTTATCTTTGCAAGTCTCTTCGAATTATCAATTTGGTTTGGCCTACTAGATTGGTCTTTCTTGCCATGGGAGAAGTGCTTAGCTTTGGGTTCAATATTGCGGTGTCCTTTCCCAGTGACAGAAGGGGAAGCAAGGCACGTATTGTTGCCATCAAGGATAACAAGATGGTTTTTTATCATATTGCATGAAACTATCCCTCTACATCATGTCATCTTGCCTAAGGTGTTACTCTGTTTTTAACTTAGTACTCTAGATGCATGCTGGATAGCGGTCGATGAGTGGAGTAATAGTAGTAGATGCAGGCGGGAGTTGGTCTACTTCTCTCGGACGTGATGCCTATATACATGATCATACCTAGATATTCTCATAACTATGCTCAATTATGTCAATTGCTCAACAGTAATTTGTTCACCCACCGTAGAATACTTATGCTCTTGAGAGAAGCCACTAGTGAAACCTATGGCCCCCGTGTCTATTCTCATCATATCAATGTCCATCACTTTAATCTTGCTTTGCTTTTTTACTTTGCCTTTTACTTTTCACTTTGCATCTCTATACCAAAAATACCAAAAATATTCTCTATCAGATCTCACTCCCGTAAGTGACCGTGAAGGGATTGACAACCCCTAATCGCGTTGGTTGCGTTGAGCTATTGTTTTGTGCAGGTACGAGGGACTTGTGTGTAGCCTCCTACTGGATTGATACCTTGGTTCTAAAAAACTGAGGGAAATACTTACGCTACTTTGCTGCATCATCCTCTCCTCTTCGGGGAAATCCAACAGAGTCTACTAGTTCTATGAAGAATTTATGGCGCCGTTGCCAGGGAGTCTACGTAAAAGTCAACATACCAAGTACCCATCACAATCCCTATCTCCAGCATTACATTAGTCGCCATTTGCCTCTCGTTTTCCTCTCCCCCACTTCACCCTTGTCGTTTTATTCGCCCTCTTCTTTTTGTTCGCCTTCTTTCGTTCTTCGCTCTCTCTGTCGTTATGTCTGAAATTGGGGAAATTATTGCTGATATGGGCGATAATAATAACATAGAAAATTCTGATGCCCCGGCTGAAGAACCCCCTACCTATCATACAAAAAGATTTCGAATCGGTAGTGGTAATATTATTGGAAAAGGAGTTGTTCAAGATTTGTTTACTTGTGCCGGTGCTTTGCCCTCTATGGGTGGTTCTATTCTTCATAGAACTAGTAGTATTGCGGACGCTATTGCCATGCTTATTGTTGAACTTGAAAGGCAATTTATGCATATGCACCCTTCTATACAAAGAATTTTCCTAGAATTTTCTAATATTGAACACTCCTCTGTTAAGCGTGCCGCTACTATCTTTTTGGCTCATGAATTCAAATTTATAATAAAAGAAGCCAAAGAAATCTTTGTGCATTATAGGGTGGACGCTGGCCGTCCTCCCATAGAATCTATCCTCTTTTATCAAGAGAAATTATGCGTTTTCAATCTCTTGACTATGTTGCTTTCAATGAAAACCTTAGAAAAAAGGTGCCAACCAATATTTTAATTGATAGAATCTCTGAACTTAATGATGATTTGGCTATTCGAAATAATGAGCTAGGATACTCTCTTGAGTGTAGGCTCACAAGGTTCTGTCAAAAGAACGCTTACAATGATGAATTGGTTGTGCATTATGAAGGGACGAAAGAGGAACCTATACCTCCTAAAATTGATCTTGGGGATTCTTGCCCTATTAAATTTAGCCCTTTTGATTACTTTTGCTTGCCTCAAAGAAAACTTGCTGCCGAACGTAGAGAATATGAAATGAGTTTTACTGATCTATCTTATTACTACGGCACGACCTAGATCTATCCTCGCTTTTATGCCTAGCTAGGGGCGTTAAACGATAGCGCTTGTTGGGAGGCAACCCAATTTTATTTTAGTTTTTTTTTGTTTTTGCTTCTGGTTAGGAATAAATAATCCATCTACCTTCTGTTTAGATGTGGTTTTGTGTTTTAATTAGTGTTTGTGCCAAGTTAGACCTATTGGATCTTCTTGGATGATAGTTATTTGATCTTGCTGTAATTTCCAGAATCTTTCTGTTCACGAAAACAATTGTTAAAAATCACCAGAACGTGATAAAATACTGATTCCAATTGCTTCTGATCAATAAACAAATTGTCTAGGTCGTCCTATTTTTTAGATGTTTTGGAGTTCCAGAAGTTTGCGTTAGTTACAGATTACTACAGATTGTTATGTTTTTGACAGATTCTGTTTTTCGTGTGTTGTTTGCTTTTTGATGAATCTATGGCTAGTAAAATAGTTTATAATCCATAGAGAGGTTGGAATACAGTAGGTTTAACACCAGTATAAATAAAGAATGAGTTCATTGCAGTACCTTGAAGTGGTCTTTTGTTTTCTTTCGCTAACGGAGCTCACGAGATTTCTATTGAGTTTTGTGTTGTGAAGTTTTCAAGTTTTGGGTGAAATGTTTTGATGGATTATGGAACAAGGAGTGGCAAGAGCCTAAGCTTGGGGATGCCCATGGCACCCCCAAGATAATCCAAGGACACCAAAAAGTCAAAGCTTGGGGATGCCCCGGAAGGCATCCCCTCTTTCATCTACTTCCATCGATAATTTTACTTGGAGCTATATTTTTATTCACCACATGATATGTGTTTTGTTTGGAGCGTCTTTTATGATTTGTGTCTTTGTTTGTTAGTGTGCCACAATCATCCTTGCTGTACACACCTTTTGAGAGAGCCATACATGAATTAGAATTTGATAGAATACTCTATGTGCTTCACTTATATCTTTTGAGCTTTATAGTTTTGCTCTATGTGCTTCACTTATATCTTTTGAGCTTTATAGTTTTGCTCTATGTGCTTCACTTATATCTTTTAGAGCACGGTGGTGGATTTGTTTTATAGAAACTATTGATCTCTCATGCTTCACTTAGATTATTTTGAGAGTCTTTAATAGCATGGTAATTTGCTTAATAATAATAATAATAATAAGCTTGGTATTCAAGATTTGTAAAACTTTCTTTTGAGTGCGTTGAATACTATGAAAAGATTGATACTTGATAATTGTTTTGAGATATGAAGATGGTGATATTAGAGTCATTCTAGTTGAGTAGTTGTGAATTTGAAGAATACTTGCGTTAAAGTTTGTGATTCCCGTAGCATGCACGTATGGTGAACCGTTGTCGGTGTCAAAACCGGCGGATCTCGGGTAGGGGGTCCCGAACTGTGCGTCAAGGTCGGATGGTAACAGGAGACAGGGGACACTTTGTTTTACCCAGGTTCGGGCCCTCTCGGTGGAGGTAAAACCCTACTCCTGCTAGATTAATATTGATGATATGGGTAGTACAAGAGTAGATCTACCACGAGATCAAGGAGGCTAAACCCTAGAAGCTAGCCTATGGTTTGATTGTGTATGAAGATGATTCTCTCCTACGGACTACAACCCTCCGGTTTATATAGACACCGGATAGGGTTAGGGTTACACAGAGTCGGTTACATTGGTAGGAGATCTCGAATATCCGCACGCCTAGCTTGCCTTCTACGCCAAGGAAAGAACCTTCCGGACACGGGACGGAGTCTTCAATCTTGTATCTTCATAGTCCTGGAGTCCGGCGGGAGATGTAGCCCGGCCATCCGAACACCCCCTAATCCAGGACTCCCTCAGTAGCCCCCGAACCAGGCTTCAATGACGATGAGTCCGGCGCGCAGATTGTCTTCGGCATTGCAAGGCGGGTTCTCCTTCAAACTCTGTGTACCTGTAGGAATAACGTCTGATTTTTATGATGTAGCGCTCCTTGGCTTCCACGCCCAATAATAGATGTCTTCCATGTGTCGAAAGTATGCGAACAGCCAGGGCGTTTTTACATTCAAACCCCTGGCCGCATAAACGAGCCGCTTATTTGACGGGATGAGGATTCAGATCCAAATCACACCTCTCCCTTCCGCGAGTTATCATCAGAGCGCATCCAGCAAAGGCTCATTCCAGCATGGCCAGCCATCGCAGCTCCTCCTCTCGCCCTTCCAGTGATAAACCCGGAGAATGGGAGAGCTGCTCCATCCCTCACAGTGAGTTAGTGTCGCTTCAGGCCAAGGGATTTCTCCCTCAGGCCTGCATGGTCTCGGTCCGAGCCGGACTCGCCACCTATAATGGTGGAAAGCAAGCGGAGAACACCCCCAATCCTTCGAAAGGAGAGCGGGTATGCCTCGTCCCTTATCTAATAAGGGGACTGGGATTTCCGATTCACCCATTCCTCCGCGGGCTTCTGGAGTTCTACGGTCTCCAGCTGCATGATCTCACGCCCGCCTCTATATTACATACTGCGGGTTTCGTCGCTCTTTGCGAGCTATTTTTAGGCATCGAGGCTCATTTCACGTTGTGGAAGAAGATATTCTGCCTGGTGCCCCGTTCTAAAGAGGGATCCATATATCAAGTGGAAGGAGCCAAAGTATGGCGCATCGCCGGGACCGGATACTTGTCCGGAACCCCGAAGAAGGCATCCGAGGACTGGCCCTCAGAATGGTTTTACATAGATGACGTCCCGCTGCCGGACCCTGTCCGGATTGGCCTCCCTGAGTTCAACAATGCTCTACTGAAGAAACGCCTGAGCTGGCGCCCTCGGAGCCCTCAGAGAGAGAGAGAGAGTGATAGAGACGTCATTTACTTAATGGGCCGGATTAGACTGCTGGCTCATTCCGGACTAACCATGATTAAGGTCATGGCCATATGCATTATGCGGGGGGTGCAGCCACTTCAATACAGAAGCCACCCCATGTGGGAGTTCAATGGAGAAGATGACGCCACCCGCCACGGCCGCAAGGGGCCGGACTCATCCGCCGCTCTCATAAAGATCTTATCCTCTTTGTACAAGGGAGAAGAGGAGGAATTCCTCCGCGTCGACCCGTAGGGTGGATTTTCCATGTACAATCCCCCGAATTGGGTATGCAAACAATCGTGCCTTCCCGTTCATTTCATGTACATGTGATCAAACACGTAGTCTAACGACTTTAATGTAGGAACTGCGTCGGGATGTAAAAGATATAACCAGCCATCCTCCACAGCCTGAGGGCCGCGAACGGTCCCTCGATCCGGACTTCGAAGAGGATCCGGACCTATCGGTGGAGCTCATAGACGGAGTGTTTTACCAGCTAAGCAAGGACAATGCCCTGGTAGCTATCATAGCTGACTACCCTGGGCTAATTCCGGCCTCCCAGGTGACAAGCACCAGAGTTTTTATTCCCTTAGAAGGGATTCTTTCACGGATTCCGGTCGTTCTAACAATCAACCGTGCATTGCAGGGGAGATTCCCGAGGCGGGAGGCCGATCCTGCAGCAGCTAGCCAACGAGGGGCCGTAGGGCCCCATGGGGCAAAAAGGAATATAGCCCGGACTGAAACGCCGGAGCAACGGTATGGCGCACCCTCATTTTCCCTGGTGTTTTATTTCTTCAGGGTATATTAATATTCGCGCTATTTTTAGGACAACGAGACCCCGCCGGACTATATCCGGAGAGGCTGCCAATCATGTTTCCACCAGCCAGGCTCCAACGCCCGGCCCGGAAACAGAGGCAAGCACAAGGCACGCACCGGACGCCCCTTCGTCAAAGGACGCGGACAGGCTGTCTGCCACCAATTCCGAGGTGGAGAGCGCTATGAACCACAGGCGTCATCGGACAGTCCTTCGCGACGCTTGTTTCTCCCAGGAGGCTTTAGATGCCTTTAATTCGGGAGATGCGTACCTCCGTGCTGCTCAAGATGGTTTAACCAGAGCCACGGAGCAGTATGTGAAAGACATACGGGTAAGAATTTTTTTGGTAAATATAGACATACCAGTAGCCCCCGAGACTTGAAGTAGTAAAAATAACTGATTTAAGGATCATATAACATGCAGTTTCTTACCGAGAAGAACACCGCTCTGTCCCAGGAGTTGGAGAGGTGCAAGGCCCAACTAGATGTCGCACTTAAAGCGGCAGGGGAGTCTAAAGAGATCCTCTCAGGTAAACAATACAACAAAAGATTAGTATTGTGCGGCTTTAAGTGCCAATCTGACAAATGGTATTGCAGACGAGGCCGGACTCGATCCGGACAGGCAACAGCTTCTACGCCAGTTGAAGGCTGGTGAGAACGTGCTGACAAGGGTGAGGCAGGAGAAGAACAATCTTCAAGATGCCAATACCAAATTGGACGTCGAACTAAAAGATGTTCGAGCCCAATTGTCGGACTCCATGAGGGAGAATCGACGACTTCGACGCGGCATCTATAGTAAGTGCTTGAACGAACTCTTGAAAAAAGTTTGGTGAGGAAGCCGGTTAACAGCATTATGTCTGTAGGTATGCTAACAGGTCGTCCGGAAGAGGAGATGCCCGGTTCTACGGGTGACCTTCTTCCCGAACTTGCGCAGCTGCATGATAGAGTTCGGCAGGCGATGCAAGGCGTTGTTTGAGCATTATGGCCCTCCTACTCCATGCCCGAAGGTCTTGGAGAGCTTGCCGAGAAGCTGAAAGGAGTTTGGCGGAGCTTCCAATTGTGGAAGAAATCGGCCTGCCGGCAAGGCGCTAGGGAGGCCTGGGCCATGGTGAAGACGCGTTACACCAAGTCTGACCCGAACCACATGGCCGAGGTCGGACCTGTAGGGCCCGATGGGAAGGAGATCCCTGTAAGCTTAGTGTACGGCCAAGTAGAGTTGGCCGCAAAGTATTCCCAGCAGGACTGTAAATTAGACAGCCTGTTAGATGGTATAGAGGAGGAATATAGTCAGTCACAATGACTGTGTAATTTAAAATTGACATATGTAATGCCTTCTAGCTGGATTGTAGATCGTTTGTCGTTGCCGACCTTTTCGCTTCGACCTCGGGACCTGACGGTCTGGAGTGTGTCCGAATACCATGATGGTTATAGAAGAACCAAGGTATGCATGGAGACCAGGCGTAGGGGTCATCAGTGCTTTATCAGACAAGTGCCCAACTAGTTATGTTATATTACATGGTTAGTAAGAAACATCTTCCAGAGAGAATAGTTCCGTTAAGGGTTCCTTTCGCTGGAGTGGCGTGCCCTAAGGTGCACGTCCGGACTGCAAATGCAGGAAATCGTCTGGGGCATGTAAAAAATAAAAAGGATCATCTTTAGTTCACCGACCGAATATTCCCTTAAGAACGCTAGCTTTCGGCTTCACCCAGTCTGAGGTACACATCCGGCTTATCCGGCAGTAACAATCGCAGAGGTGCTCCCTTTACCCCTAGCCGAACAATCGGGAACGTAGGGGTAAGCACAGGAGCCAGGCAACCCAGCTTGGCCAAAACTTAAGTCATATCGATGCATATAATGGTGAAGAAAAGGTGCATGCGGAAGTCTGACGCATGCGTTGGGTATAAGACCCATATAAGCAAGCTTCTGTTAAAGAAGCCCCCAGGTGTAAGAAGCGCGGGTTGCGCGTCACGTAGTGAGTCCGTGATGGATTAGAAGAAAAGAGGAGGAGACAAAGTAAAGAGAAAATGAATAAATGCAAATAATGGACAGAGGAAGGAGACAAACACAGAGTCCGGCGCTAAGCGTAGAATCTCCGGAGACGTGTCGCGTTCCATGTATTCAGCTCGAGTCGGTTATCCGACGCATCTCGCAGGCGGTACGCTCCACCGGTTAGGACTTGGTCGATTATGAATGGACCTTCCCATTTGGGCTTGAGTTTATTCTTTTGCTTGTCCGGCAGGCGTAGAACTAGTTCGCCAACATTATAACTTTTGGCCCGTACTTCTCTGCTTTGATATCTTTGGGCCTGCTGTTGATAAAACGCGGAACGGGCTTTAGCCATGTCTCGCTCCTCCTCCAGAGCGTCCAGGTTGTCCTGCTGATCGAGCTCGGCTTCTCTTTCTTCGTACATGCGCACTCGAGGTGAGTCATGAATAATGTCGCAGGGCAGAACTGCCTCAGCGCCGTATACCATAAAGAATGGTGTGAATCCGGTGGTACGGTTGGGCGTGGTCCGCAGCCCCCAGAGTACGGAGTCGAGCTCCTCTACCTAGTGCATATTAGATTCCTTAAGGGACCGCACTAGTCTGGGTTTAATGCCGCTCATGATGAGACCATTTGCACGTTCCACCTGACCGTTAGTTTGCGGGTGATAGACAGAAGCGTAGTCGAGCTTGATGCCCATGTTTTTGCACCACAGCTTTACCTCATCCAAAGAGAAGTTTGTGCCATTATCGGTGATGATACTGTGGGGGACACCATAACGGTGTACGACCCCGGATATGAAGTCTATCACATGTCCGGATTCGGCCGTCTTGACAGGCTTGGCTTCTATCCATTTGGTGAATTTATCCACCATGACCAATAAGTATTTTTTCTTGTGGGTTCCACCTTTAAGGGGTCCCACCATGTCAAGCCCCCAGACCGCGAAAGGCCAAGTGATGGGGATAGTTCGGAGGGCGGTGGGTGGCATGTGGCTTTGGTTGGCAAAGAGCTGACAACCGACGCATCGTTTTACTAGGTCATGAGCGTCTGCTTGGGCCGTCGGCCAATAGAAGCCTGTACGGAAAGCCTTACTTACAAGGGACCGAGCTGCAGCGTGGTGGCCACCGAGTCCGGCGTGAATTTCGGCCAATAGACTCCGCCCTTCCTCTTCGGAGATACACCTTTGAAGGACTCCTGTAGTACTTTTCCTGTATAGTTCTCCCTCATGGATTTTATAGGCTTTAGACCGCCGCACTATGCAGCGTGCCTCGTTGTTGTCCTCAGGGAGTTCCTGCCTGGTAAGGTAGGCTAGGAATGGTTCTGTCCACGGGGCGATGACCGCCATTATTTCGTGGGCTGACTGTGTAATTGCGGTGGCAGGGCCGCCGATTATGTCTGATTGTTCGGCGCCGGGTTGTGCAGTTAGGTCCGGGCTGTTGTCCGAAGGTTCCCCCTCCCATGTCACGGATGGTTTGAATAATCTTTCTACGAAGATGTTGGGGGGAACCGCATCTCGCTTTGCTCCGATGCGTGCCAGGACATCTGCTGCCTGATTATTTTCTCGGGCGATGTGGTGGAACTCCAGTCCCTCGAACCGAGCTGACATTTTTAGCACAGCGTTGCGATAAGCCGCCATCTTTGGATCTTTGGCGTCGAAGTCGCCATTTATTTGGGATATCGCGAGGTTTGAGTCCCCGCGTACTTCTAGACGTTGAATGCCCATGGATACTGCCATTCGGAGACCATGTAGAAGGGCCTCGTATTCGGCTGCGTTATTGGAGTCCGTGTACATAATCTGTAGTACGTATTGGACTGTGTCTCCTGTAGGGGACGTCAGAACGACGCCAGCCCCCAGTCCGGCCAACATTTTGGAGCCGTCGAAATGCATGATCCAATTTGAGTACGTGCCGTACTCTTTAGGGAGTTCGGCCTCTGTCCATTCGGCGACGAAGTCAGCCAGGACTTGTGATTTAATGGCTCGCCGTGGCTTGTAGATTATGTGGAATCCAGGACTCCCTCAACCGTTATGTGATGAAGTCGGAGCATGATTTATTTATTGATTGTCTTCCTTATGAGTGACGGTCGGGGATGAGCGATGGTCTTTTCCTACTAATCTATCCCCCTAGGAGCATGCATGTAATACTTTGCTTTGATAACTTCTAGATTTTTGCAATAAGTATATGAGTTCTTTATGACTAATGTTGACTCCATGGATTATACGCACTTTTCCCTTCCTTCCACCATTGTTAGCCTCTCTAATACCGCACACTTTTCGCCGGTATCATACACCCACCATATACCTTCCTCAAAACAGCCACCATACCTACCTATCATGGCATTTCCATAGCCATTCCGAGATATATTGCCATGCAACTTTCCACCGTTCCGTTTATTATGACACGCTCCATCGTTGTCATATTGCTAGCATGATCATGTAGTTGACATCGTATTTGTGGCAAAGCCACCGTTCATAATTCTTTCATACATGTCACTCTTTAATCATTGCATATCCCGGTACACCGCCGGAGGCATTCACATAGAGTCATATTTTGTTCTAAGTGTGTAATTGTTGAGTTGTAAGAAAAATAAAAGTGTGATGATCATCATTTTTAGAGCATTGTCCCAAGTGAGGAAAGGATGATGGAGACTATGATTCCCCCACAAGTCGGGATGTGACTCCGGACGAAACAAAAGAGGCCATAAAAAAAGAGGAAAGGCCCAAATAAAAAAATGAGAGAAAAAGAGAGAAGGGACAATGTTACTATCCTTTTACCACACTTGTGCTTCAAAGTAGCACCATGGTATTCATGATAGAGAGTCTCTCATTTTGTCACTTTCATATACTAGTGGGAATTTTTCATTATAGAACTTGGCTTGTATATTCTAATGATGGGCTTCCTCAAAATGCCCTAGGTCTTCATGAGCAAGCGAGTTGGATGCACACCCATTTAGTTCTTTTGTTGAGCTTTCACATACTTATAGCTCTAGTGCATCCGTTGCATGGCAATCCCTACTCACTCACATTGATATATATTGATGGGAATCTCCATAGCCCGTTAATACGCCTAGTTGATGTGAGACTATCTTCCCCTCTTTTTGTCTTCTCCACGGCCACCATTCTATTCCATATATAGTGCTATATCCATGGCTCACGCTCATGTATTGCGTGAAGATCGAAAAAGTTTTGAAAATGTTAATGTATGAAACAATTTCTTGGCTTGTCATCGGGGTTGTGCATGATTTAAATACTTTGTGTGGTGAAGATGGAGCATAGCCAGACTATATGATTTTGTAGGGATAACTTTCTTTGGCCATGTTATTTTGAGAAGACATAATTGCTTTGTTAGTATGCTTGAAGTATTATTATTTTTATGTCAATATGAACTTTTGTCTTGAATCTTCCGGATCTGAATATTCATACCACAATTAAGAAAATTTACATTGAAATTATGCCAAGTAGCACTCCGCATCAAAAATTCTCTTTTTATCATTTACCTACTCGAGGACGAGCATGAATTAAGCTTTGGGATGCCTGATACGTCTCCAACGTATCTATAATTTTTGATTGCTCCATGCTATATTATCTACTGTTTTGGACTATATTGGGCTTTATTTTCCACTTTTATATTATTTTTGGGACTAACCTATTAACCGGAGGCCCAACCC
The DNA here is from genome assembly GCA_032464435.1 of Aegilops umbellulata. Lineage (NCBI taxonomy): Eukaryota > Viridiplantae > Streptophyta > Magnoliopsida > Poales > Poaceae > Aegilops > Aegilops umbellulata. The sequence goes on from CP136060.1 coordinate 299,422,192, forward strand.
AGAATTACTGTCTTTTTGCCTATTTCAGAGTTTCAGAGAAACAGAATATCAAACGGAGTCCAAACGGAATAAAACCTTCGGGAATGTGATTTTCTCATCAGATAAGACCCAGGAGACTTGGACCCTCCATCAAGAAAGCCACGAGGCAGTCACGGGGGTGGGGGGCGCGCCCACCCCCCTAGGGCGCGCCCCTGCCTCGTGGGCCCCTCAGAGCTCCACCGACGTACTTCTTCCTCCTATATATACCTACGTACCCCCCAAACGATCAGATACAGAGCCAAAAACCTAATTCCACCGCCGCAACCTTCTATACCCATGAGATCCCATCTTGGGGCCTGTTCCAGAGCTCCCCCAAAGAGGGCCATCATCATGAAGGGCTTCTACATCATCCTAGCCCCTCCGATGAAGTGTGAGTAGTTCACCTCAGACCTACGGGTCCATAGTTATTAGCTAGATGGCTTCTTCTCTCTTTTGGATCTCAATACAATGTTCTCCCCCTCTCTGGTGGAGATCTATTCGATGTAATCTTCTTTTTTCGGTGTGTTTGTTGAGACCGATGAATTGTGGGTTTATGATCAAGTCTATCTATGAATAATATTTGAATCTTCTCTGAATTCTTTTATGTATGATTGGTTATCTTTGCAAGTCTCTTCGAATTATCAATTTGGTTTGGTCTACTAGATTGGTCTTTCTTGCCATTGGAGAAGTGTTTAGCTTTGGGTTCAATCTTGCGGTGTCCTTTTCCCAGTGACAGAAGGGGCAGCAAGGCACGTATTGTATTGTTGCCATCGAGGATAACAAGATGAGGTTTTTATCATATTGCATGAAACTATCCCTCTACATCATGTCATCTTGCTTAAGGCGTTACTCTGTTTTTAACTTAATACTCTAGATGCTTGCTGGATAGCGGTCGATGAGTGGAGTAATAGTAGTAGATGCAGGCAGGAGTCGGTCTACTTGTGTCGGACGTGATGCCTATATACATGATCATACCTAGATATTCTCATAACTATGCTTAATTCAGTCAATTGCTCAATAGTAATTTGTTCACCCACCGTAGAATACTTATGCTCTTGAGAGAAGCCACTAGTGAAACCTATGGCCCCCGGGCCTATTCTCATCATATCAATCTCCATCACTTTAATCTTGCTTTGCTTTTTTACTTTGCCTTTTACTTGTCACTTTGCATCTCTATACCAAAAATACCAAAAATATTCTCTATTAGATCTCACTCTCGTAAGTGACCGTGAAGGGATTGACAACCCTAACCGCGTTGGTTGCGTTGAGATATTGTTTTGTGCAGGTACGAGGGACTTGCGTGTAGCCTCCTACTAGATTGATACCTTGGTTCTCAAAAACAGAGGGAAATACTTACACTACTTTGCTGCATCATCATCTCCTCTTTGGGGAAATCCAACGCAGTGCTCAAGAGGTAGCAGGCACCCCGGTCGACGGAACCCCGTACATGGGATGTTGCCCTCCTGCAACGACTGTACCGTACGGCGAGACGTACTGCCCTCCCTGGACGTAAACAGGGGGCTGATGCATTGATGGAGCATAGTTGTAGACCGGCGCCAGTCCATGCTGCTGATGTGGTGGACCGGAGTAGCCCGGCGCCTGCGTCGGAGGACGTGAAGGAGCGGGAGTCGGCCCAATGGCTGGTGGTGGGCGAGGGTTTGGCCCTCCCGTGGGAGCGGCACCAGGTGTTGTCGGAGGAACGCCCGCCATGGGGCGCTGAAACGTCGCGGCGACCGCCGCGTAGGAGCGGGCGACCCCGGCGCAGGGAGGTGATGCCGGAGTTGGAGACGGCGTCCGTGAGGTGTGCAGAGGCTTGGCGGCGATCGAAGGATCTGCATCAGGATACGAGGACGAGGACGAAGAGGTGAAAGGAACTGCTGCGATCGCGGCCTGCTGGTTACCAAAACCTACCCATATTGCCTTCATGCGCGTCCTCAGAAAGGCCCAAGAAAATACATCTTGGCCCGCGTCCTTTTGTGCATGCATGGGCCCAAAGACCGAGGATAGTTGAGTTTGAATTCCGTGCGATCTCGCCACCGGACCCGTCGCCCGAACGACGTCAGATCTCGACGAAGCATCCGACGCCGGCGGGCATTGCTGGCTTGCCGCGGAGGGGTTCTGCCTGGCCGCGTCAATGAACTGTCCCAACACCAGCGGGGGCGTCACCCGGCGCGGCGGCAGGGGTCCACGCCAAGGCCCCAAACGTAGCGGTCGGGCGACTCTCAGCCCGGATGGTGGGGACACAGGTTTCCGGCCGGAGAGCACCGGGCCGCCGATCTCGACAGCGACGCCGAACCAACCAGCTCCGAGCCCTCCGCATCGGCGTTCCTCTCCTGCTCCCTGCAAGATGGCACACCCGACCCTGGCGACGACGGCGACCGGTGTTCCCTGAAACGAGATGCCGGCGTCGGGAATCCCACATCGTCCCAGAAACGAGATGCTTGGTCAACGGTTGTCTAGTTAGCTTTAAAAAACGGTTGGCCAGTTGACCAGTCACCTGTTGACTTTGGAAAAAAGCAAATAACCCAAAAATAAATTAGAAAGATCGTGAATTCAAAAGGTTCACATAATTATGAAAAAAGCATATTTAAAAAATAAATCAATCATTAGATTTTTTTATCAACTTTGAAAAAAACACTAGATTTGAACAAAGTTCATAGCTTTTAAAAAAACACAATTTGATATAAAAACACGGATTTGAAAAAAGTTGAATGAGTTATTTGGAAAAAAGTTCACAAATTTTGGATTTTTTTTCATAATTTCGGATTTTTTATATGAATTTGAATATATTCATGCATTTGAAAAAGATATTATGGGTTTAAAAATTAAAAAGTTTTAAAAAAAGGTTCATGATTTTGGAAAAAAGTTTATGAATTTTAAGAAACTTAAACTTGCGCATGTAAAAAAGAAAAAACGGAAAATAAAAGAGTGAGAAAGGAAAATTAATAATGAAAACAAAAAGGAAAAAAAACAAAGATAAAAATAAAAACATAATAAGACCGAATAAAAACCCATCCAGAAAAAAAATGGTTGGAAGCTTCCCAAAACCGACATGGGAAGCTTCCGGAAGCTTCACAAAGCCGGAAGAGCTTCCTGTGGAAAAACTGCCTAAGATGCCAACCCAATTGAAGGGTATGCACCGATTTGCGAAAACAATTAAAACTTATGCATAAGGCGCCAAATAAGAATCGGACACGCCTGCACCCAGATGAAATGAGAGGGACATATGGTTAGCAAACTCAAAATTCATAAACTCTTTTTTCCGAGACAAAACAGTCAAACTCTTGGGTTCATTAATAGCACACGCTTTTGTGATCTTGATCAAGCAGCTCTCGGGGGTTGTGAGAGCCGGTCAGTTGGAGATGCTCATCGCTGCCCCGCACGGTCATGCCCACTGCCACTGGTCACCACGACCAACGCTATTCTATACGCATTGTTTGCCATGTGCGATATTGACATCACAATGGTTACTACTCCTTTTCTATTGAAAAATAAGACGTTTTCTGACATTGTCATCTTGTCGTCTTATATTTTGATACAGAGGGAGTAGTAAAGATAGATTATCCTTTTATCGTCTTATATTTCCTGACATTGGTGTGGACATTATCTTATCCTTTTAAAATTTTCCAACTTAGTTCGTAGTTTATCTATTATTTGTGAAATAGTCTTTGTAGTTTACTAGAAAACTGCTGCCACATGAGCGGTTTACCAATTGTCTCTGGTTTTGGACGAAACTTGTCCGGTTTTGAAATATGAGGGACAAAATGTCGTCGGGAATAAGATGATGGATCAAGTATCTACTTGTAAACTCAGCAGACGAAAAATATACCTTTCTATACAACATAAGACGTTTTCACAGTCATGGTTTCGGTGTTATGTATGTTTTTCTGACACGGTCATGGTGTCAGAAAACGTCTTACATTTTGATATGAAGGGAGTACTAAAGATTGATTTAGGAACGCAATGAACACATCCTCATCTATTTGTGTAATGATTATTACTGAGGTATATGATTATTAAAGCATCAGTGGATCACTCCATTTACGCCTTCATCATGAAGACTGGTGGTGGACTCGGGGGGCGATGTCGGGGCTGACTCCGGGGATCGCCGCCGCTAACCCCGCCGGCGAGAGGCACGTGGGGGGTCGGTTTTGGGCGCTGGCCAAGGCTGGCACCGGCGACTCCGACAACGACGATGGCAACTCGGATGGCGGGCCTGCGGGCGCGTCGTCCCCCACCCCATCTGAAGCGATTTGCGAAGCCCTGCGGGTGGGTTATCGTGAGGAAGAGGTGGCACTGCTGGTGGACATGGCGATTCCTTCCGACGATCCGGCGAGGCGAGGCTTGCGGGCAGAGGACATGATCGAGATTGTCAGACGCATGGTTCATCGACGGACGGCGGCCACGGCGATCCGGCCGTGGAAGGGGCCTCTTCCTAAGGTGAGTCTTCCAAAACCAATCTTGTCAGATTTTATTACGGAAGGGTCGTGGAAGGTAGTGAATAGGAAGAAGAAACGGCGCATCGGCGGCGCAGGCGCCGGTGATCGACCGATCGTGCATGATCCGAGCGGAGCGGATCACGCGTTTGAATTTGCTGCTGGGCTCTGATGGGCTGGAAGCGGCGGGCCGCGGTGTGAGCGTGTCTGCGCTTGGGTCGTCGGGCCAGGGAGAGATGTCTGCGGGTGGGCTGGGATTAGCGGGGCTTGTGGCCCAGGCAAAACCGGCTCCCTGCGATCTGCCCGAGGAGGCCGACGTGCATGAGGATACATCGGATCGTGAGCCATCGCATGCACCAGCGCTTCCTCCCTGCTACAGCGGCGCTGTTCTAGGGTTCTCCGCCACGGGAGACAAGGGTTCCCTGCTATTGCTGTTGGGCGAGCGAGGAAGGTTCCTGGCCCGTCCGGCGTGTTTGCGACGTTGGCGGTCGGCGGGTACGTGATGCCGCCTAAGGCTCCACCATCGGCGAAGGCCGCGCCTGTCACGAAGACAGCTTTGGGGGCTGCTGGAGCTGCTCCGGCGCATGCTTTGGGTTCGGCCGCGCCGGCGCCTGCGCGGGCCGCGGTGCCTCCTGCCAGGGCTGTGACGTTGTCGCCGCCCAGGACTGCGCCCCCTCCACCGCAGCGCACTTGGCCTAGGCAGATGGCCGGTGGGTGGGGTGGTTTTGCTCATGGCGCGGGTGGCCGCGGTTCGGGCGCTTTCGCGGGAGACAACCGCAATCCTCCTCGTGGTCAGTGGGGCGACGATGGTTTTAATGCCTACGGAGAAGGCCTTCATCGAGGTTCGTCGTCTACCGGAGGTGGGCGCGGCTATGCTTGGACAGATCACGGGGCTACCGGTAGAGGTTTTCAAGTACCGCCAGGAAACTTTGTGGAGGGTGCGGTTGGCCCCAATAACCGGTCATTCCGGGGCTGTTTCCGCGGAGGTCGTGACGGCTACTGGCGCCCTCCTCCTCCGTGTCCTCCGCCCGCTGCTACAGGTTTAGGGACGAGCCTAGAGGAGGTGCCTACTGATGGTTCGGTTTTACCTCCGGTTGCGGTGGAGAATGTTCGGGCCTTGGCCGATGTGACGGTGCCGGAGCCCATTCAGCATGGTGATAATGCGTCTGACAAAGGTACGGAAAAGTCTGAGGGTGACAAACTGTCCAAGTGGGCGACTAAGAAGAAAAAGTTGACATGTTTTCATTGCGGTGAACCGGGACACTTTATGGCTGAATGCACTGCTAAGTTATGTGATTTATGCCAGAAACCGAAGCATACGGCGGCTGAGTGTCCGCTTCTTTTAGGGCCCAAGCCTTCGGTTAACATCTATGGGGTCTGTTGCTCAGATTTGATGTTCTTCGAGTCACCAAATGTGGCACCTATGACACCCGTGATTGAAACTTCCTTCCCAGGTGTGGTGAAGGTGGTTCATGGCCCTCTGACTGAAGCTCAAATTATTCAGCAGTTTCAGGAGTTGGCATCGGGTAATTTTCAGTGGTGTTTGCTGAAGTTAACATATCGGACTTACAAAGTGAGTTTTCTTCTAAAGAGGATCAGTTGAGAATCCTCAAATTTGGCATGAGTAGAGTCACTGGAACAAGTTTTGTGTTGCAGTTTGATGAGTGGAAAAAAGGAGCCTCAGGGTACGCCGTTGACTCAGATTTGGGTCCGTTTCTCGGGGGCGCCATCTGAACCACTGGATAATTTCTTGGTCACATGGAGCCTGGGATCCCTGCTTGGCAAGACGGTACAGGTGGATATGCCCTTCACACGCGCTCATGGGGTGGCACGTTTGCTTGTAAGTGTTTCTAACATTGAGTTCTTGCCGGATGTGGTAAGATGGACTCATGAGGGCATCGTGTATTTGTTGGATGTCGAGTATGAGGATCCTAACTTATTTCAGGACTTTGAGGAGGTACATCATATGGACACTTCTGAGGGTGGAGGTGCCCCTGGGAACCGGGATGATAGTGCACAAAACAATGGTGACAAGGCTAGAGGGCCTTCAACTTCGTCTAAAGTAGGAGAGCCTGCTAATGAGAAGTCTCCGGTTTCTGCTCCGACCAACATGCTGCAGCTTGGATCCTTGGGGACTTTCTCCGCGCCTCCTTGTCTCTGGAGTGATCGAGTTGATTTGGACGACCCGTCGGAACATCTTCCGCCGGTGGTTGTGGGGTGTGAGTCTTTGATTGTGCTGGATGGACAAGGTGGAGCCGGTGGACAGGAGGCCGCCATTGCCCCTTATTCATTTCCATTGCGTAGGATGGAGGTGGCGGCTGCTTTGGACGCCGTGGCCGGAGGAGGCGGGCAGATGGTCCGGCCTTCTTCCTCGACTTCTTCATCTCCGCTGAAGGGGCCCAAGGAAGGATCTATGGCCATGGGTTCCCGAGGGGGACTGGCGGACCTCGGAGGGGCATGCGAGTAGGAGGCCTGCGCACCCCTTTCTACCCCTCAGGCGATGCGCCCTCTGACGCCTCAGGTGGCGCCGTCACCGGCGACGGCAACCCTGGTGGGAGGGTCGGATGGGGCTGGCGGCCAGGGGCCCTGTTTGCCCTTCACCGCTTCGACGCGACATCCTGCGGCATTGCCTGTTTCAGGTGCTACGGCTGCGCCCGTGGTTGGTGGGGCTCCCGTGGCGTCCCCGGGATCTGGGCATCGCCGATGCCGCAGGAGGCTTCGAGGCCTCTTCCTGACTCTTCGGTTGTTCCAGTTCAGTTGAGCTCTGTTGGGGGTCGGGCAGGAGGCCCTACCCCAAACAGGGCCACGCGGGAGGAGGTCATTGCTTATGGAGGGATACCAGATCCTGTTTCTGAGGGGCGGCGAATGAGCAGTCGTCTCCAGGAGCAGTCGGATGTGGATGACATGCAGCTAAGGTGCGCTATGCGGGCGACCAAGCTTCGTGACATTGAGGTCACTACTGGTATGTCAGTAAATACATCAAATTCCATTCTACATTTTTCCAATGATGAGATTGTTCACAATGCAAATCAATTAGGGGTTTCACTAGGTAGTAATGGTAGTGAAATCACTAAATCATTTAATGATATTCTTGATCTTGAAGCGGAGCGCGCTTTGGAAATGATTCGTAACATAGCAGCCGTTAAACCCATGAATGATGCTGAGATAGATGTGTTGGGAGTCAGGGCTCTTGATAGTTGTTGTGCGAATCTTGCCCCTTCACTTCCTGAGACAGAGGAAGATGAGGGAGTCGGGTCCCCTAAGGCCTCGAGCCATGTTGATGTTCCGAAGGTTAATTCCCCAGAGCCCGGTTCTGAGGACCGGCGGGAGGATCAGTATAGGCCTAAGCGGAAATGGAAACGGAAGGTTTATCCAGGTTCGGCTGTGCGTAGAAGTGCTAGGATCCGTACCTCTAAAAAGTTTCATGATGAAATATGAGAGGAATTATTTGGAATAGCAGAGGTCTTAAAGACTTGGCTAAAAGAAGGTTTCTAGCGGAAGCATCTATTGAAAATCAGTTGGATTTTATTGCCCTGTCTGAAACTGGAAGGGACAATTTCACCCGCCAATTTCTTAGCACGTGATAGCTAGAGAATGGGCTAAAAATCAGGAGGAAGGTCTCCTGTTGAAAGATGGCAGAATAAGGTTAGGCATCTACAAAGATTCCTTCGTGGATGGGCTAAACATACGCATGGGATTTATAAGTCTGAGAAGGAAAGACTCCTTCTTCTTATTCAATCCCTAGACTTAAAAGCCGAGTCCGCTATTTTAGATACCAGAGAGCTGAAAACTAAGGTGGAGGTGGAGTTGAGACCGAAAGAATTTCTTCGGGAGGAGGAATTGAAGTGGGCATTGCGAGCTAAGGTTCGCAAAATCGTCCAAGGGGATGATAACACTCAGTTCTTTCATATGATTGCAAATGGAAAACACTGCAAGAAGAGGATATTTCAGTTCGAGCGGGACGAGGGGATGATTTTAGGACAAGAAAATCTGGAAGTGTATATAACCAATTAGTATAAGCAGTTGTTTGGGCCTCCAGAGGATAACTTTGTGTCCTTAGATGAGTCGAGAGTTGAGGATGTCCCTCAACTCGCGTCAGACGAGAATGAGATTTTGACTGCCCCATTTATGGAGAAAGAGGTGTTTGAGGCCATTTCACAAATGAAAAACAATAAGGCTCCAGGGCCGGATGGTTTTCTGGCAGAGTTTTATAAAAAATGTTAGCATATTATCAAAGGGGATTTGCTTCCGATGTTCCATGATCTATTCTCTGGACAACTTCAGTTGTTTCAACTTAATTTTGGAATGATAACTCTATCCCTAAGAAAACAGAGGCCGTTCGTATTGAGAAGTTCAGGCCTATCTGTCTTCTTAATGTCAGTTTCAAAATTTTCACCAAGGTTGGGACTAATAGGCTTACGCAAATTGTGCACTCTATGGTGCAGCTGTCCCAAACTACTTCCATGCCGGACAGAAACATCCTAGAAGGGGTTGTCGTCCTGCATGAAATGCTCCATGAAATCCACACAAAAAACTAGACGGAGTTGTTTTCAAAGTGTACTTTGAGAAAGCATACGATAAGGTCAAATGACCCTTCCTTCAACAGGCTTTGCGTATGAAAGGTTTTGATCAGGCCTGGAGACACCAGGTAGACTCTTTTACACAAAAAGGGAGTGTTGGTATTAAAGTGAATGATGATTAAGGTCACTATTTCCAAACACACAAAGGGCTGAGGCAAGGAGATCCGATGTCACCTATCCTCTTCAACATACTGGTCGATATGTTGACAATTCTCATAGGAAGGGCTAAGGATGCGGGTCAGGTAGGTGGCCTCGTCCCGCACTTAGTTGACGGAGGTGTATCCATTGTATAGTATGCCGATGATACTATCATCTTCATGGAGCACGATTTGGCAAAAGCGCGAAACATGAAGCTCGTGTTATGCTTATTCAAACAATTGACCGGGTTAAAGATTAATTTCCATAAGAGCGAACTGTTCTGTTTTGGGAGAGCTAATGATGACCAAGATGCGTACAAACAATTGTTCGGGTGTGAATTGGGGGCTTTACCTTTCACGTATTTAGGTATACCAATTCACCATCATAAGCTGACCAACAGAGAATGGAAGTGCATTGAGGACCGTTTTGAGAAGAAATTGAGTTGCTGGAAAGGCAAGCTAATGTCATACGGAGGACGATTAATTCTTATTAATTCGGTCCTCACGAGTATGCCCATGTTTCTTCTCTCCTTTTTTGAGGTACCGGTTGGAGTCCGGAAGAGGTTAGACTTTTATCGATCATGCTTCTTCTGGCAGAGTGATGAACTTAAACGAAAATACAGACTTGCTAAACGGGATATCATTTGTAGGCCGAAAGACCAAGGGGGTCTAGTTATTGAGAATCTGGAAGTGAAGAACAGATGTCTTCTTAGCAAGTGGTTGTTTAAGCTTTCTGTCGAGACGAAGGCCACATGGGCTCAGATCTTGCGAAACAAATACCTCCACTCTAGAACCCTGGCCCAGGTGACAGTGAGGCCGACTGATTCGCCTTTTTGGAAATGACTGATGAGAGTTAAACCACTCTTTTTCAATAGGACAAGGTTCATAGTTGGAAACGGTACTGCTACGAGGTTCTGGGAGGATACATGGCTGGGGGAGACGCCCCTCGCACTCCAATATCCTTCTTTTTTTTCTCGAATGCGCTTGGAAGCGTATCTTTGCATTGATAGGGGATAGAAAGTACAGGTTTACATCACGGTTACGTGCACAAGAAGGCGCTATCACGATGCAAGCGAGCAGGGGAATGGGATGCTCAGCCCTACAAGATCAGTTACATTACAGGAATAATAGTGCTAAGCCCTTTGGCTCCGGCGCTGGTCCAGGAGCGTGCCTCTTCTTGGATTGCCGATAGGAGAGAGGCGGTGGAGGGAGCTATCTTGTAGAAGATCACGACATTACGATGGCGCCAAATGGACCAAGCCGTAAGCACCGCAATGGTGGAGATCCCACGACGCTTGTCGGTAGTGATGAGAGGAAGGGTCTCGTTCAGCTAGTCAAAGAACCCAAGCGTGCCATCCGGGACCGCGACATTGGGACAACACCAGGAGAGGATGCCCTACCATATTGTGCGGGCAAACACGCACTCAACAAGGAGATGGTGCAGGGTCTCGGCCTGTTGCGAACACAGCACATAGGCCGGCTCGTGCGGGAGGCCGCGGCGAGAGAGTCGGTCTGCCGTCCAACAGCGATTAACGGATGCAAAGTAGGTGAAGAACTTTACCGAGAGGGGGCGCCGGTTTTCCAAACAATGCGCCAATGCTCGGACGTCGTGGAACCTGTGAAAAGAGCATTGTAGCAGGAGGCAGCAGAGTACTCGCGGTGATCCGTCCACTTCCAGCGGATGGTGTCGGGCTCCACTAAAGACGCTTCAATATCCTTCTTTGTATAACATTGTTTGTATAACATTGTTCAGCGTAAAGACGCTTACGTTGCAACAGTACTTCAATCCACTCCACTAAATATTCAATTTCGGAGGACGCTAGTGGGAAACCGTTGGGAAGCCTGGCTCAATATTGTGAGAAGATTGATGGACATTCAGTTGTCTCAACAACCCGATAAATTATGCTGGAAACTATAAGAATGGAGAGTTCTCGGTTAAATCCATGTATTTGAATGTTATTAACTCTAGCGTGATTCCTAGATCGAAACATGTTTGGAAAGTTAAAGTACCTTTGAAAATTAAAGTGTTTATGTGGTTTGTGCATAAACAAGTTATTTTAACAAAGGATAATTTGGCAAAACGCAATTGGACAGGATCTACAAGATGTAGCTTTTGCGACCAACATGAATCAATCAAACACCTCTTTCTTGATTGTCATCTGGCAAAAATTATGTGACGGTCGGTTCACATAACCTTTAACATTACTCCACCGAATTCTATCAACACGTTATTTGGGACGTGGCTTGATGGGATAGATACCGATACAGCGAGACACATTCGTGTGTGAGTATGTGCTTTATTATGGGCAGTCTGGAACTGCAGAAATGATTTGGTCTTTAACAGAACAACAAACATTCATTTTTTGCAGGTTATCTTCAGAGCCACTGCGTTGATCCTATGTGGTTGCTACTCACTCCGACGGAGGCCAGTGAGCGTTTGGTTACTGGGTCTACCCGATGGGAGATGGTAGCACGGGATATTTTCAACCGGTTTAGATGGCGGTCATGTAATAGGATAGGCATGTAGTGCTCCTACCTTTTGCTAGCCGGTTGTGACCTTTCTATTACTGCTTAGCTCTTTGTGAGCCTTTTTTATATTTTTTTGTTCGAGACTTGAAGACTTTGTTGGACCTTTTGCTTATTAATAATATTGGCCGTATGCATCGTTCAGATGCAGAGGCTGGGGCGAACCCCCCTTTTCGAACAAAATAATCATGAAGACTGGTAACAAATCAAGGGGCATATTAATGATGAAGGGTTCTATTAAAAAACAAAATACAATATGTATATTTAGGTGCAATTCAAGACATTTTTTGTATATTCGGCCCTGGTTCTATTTTCACCTCTGCCCCTCAAAAAATCAGGACGGGCCCTAGTATCGCTATTAGGATCCACGTAAAATCCATGTCACGAGAGTTGGAGGAAGACACACTAGCTAGAGTGTCAAAATAAAGGTCAATCTATAGAATAGCTGACTTGTACGCAAAGTCTAGCCAATATTACTGAAAAAATAAATCAAGATGCAATTTAATTTTCTAAGTGCACGCAAATAGATGCCCAGGCGGATCAAACACTTCCCCATCGATGTGTACCAGCTAAAGTTAGTGACAGATCTCCTTTTCGTGGCCTGTTTGTTTGGTCTTGGAGTATCTTTGAAACCAAAGGTTCACCTACTACAGAGTTGCAAAAAAAAAAAAAAAAGGTTCACCTACCACACTTGAGCAGATTGCTGAAGGTGATGTTGTTCCGACAATTCACTTGCCACCATATGATTTTATTCACCTCCTCCTTTGACTGGAGAAAACGGAAGGAAATATAGCCTCATAGATAGGTCTTCAGATATTGAAAAGTATTTTGTTTCTTTCCGTGTATAACCACATATCTTGAGAGTGGTTCAGAATTAAGTGGAAATGTTCGTAGAGCTTTGACTGATACGTCTCCTTTGCCCAGGTGATGTTCTTTTTTTTTTTTCCGTTTTTTACTGTGCCTTTCTTTTAGCAGTATATAAGTGGCACGACATGGCCGTTTCACTGAAAAGGGATATGCAGCAGAGCAGTATTTTTCTAAAACTGTACACTAGGACAGGTAGTAGTACTACTACAATAGTACCCTTTTGAGATGATTTCTCGTAATTTCAGTCATCCGACGACCGACGTACACGCGATCGATGCATGGACGGAGACGGGCAACCTGCCTAGAGATCGTGATTGGGTAGCTAACAGGTACGATTGAGCAACAACATGAGATTAGTGAAGCCAGTCCTCCTGGCTTTAGGTTTAGGTTTGCATGTCAGTTCGTTGGTTAGCATGTCGCCGTATATGCTCGATTGATCTGCATGCACGCCGATGATATAGGGTGTGTTTGGTAGCATGCATGAAGAGTGTATAGGCCTAAAAGTTTCCTATCCGATCCACTTTTCTCTGTTTGGTAGACTGTATGGGCTCCCTCGAGCATGGTCGAACCGATGCTAAAAAGGGCCTCCACATAGCTGAGTCGAAGCACCCCACACAGCCCTGCCGGGTCGAGCGAGGCTGAGACCGCACAAGAGAAAAATCTCCCCCCGACCCACTTTCTCTCGAACGACCACCCCGCCCCTGCCCTCGCGCGACCCGCTCCCCCCTCCCCTCGCGCGACCCCATCTAACCTATCCGCCAGCGCCCGCCCGCCGTCGATCCCCTCGCCCTACCCCGCCGCCGGGCCCCTCCTTCTTCAACCCCCCGCCGTCGTGTTGAAGGTGTACGTCGCCGCCGCCCCTCCCGTACGCCTGGCCGGTCCTCGACTCGTCGCCGGCCCGCCCCTGCTCCTGGCCGTCCTCAACTCGCCGCCGCCACCTTGCTGAAGGTAGCAGATCCGCCCGTCCTTCCCTTCCCCCGCCTTCCTCCTCTCTTCCTTCCCCTATCTGTCCTTTCTGCCTCGCCTCCCCACCTTGAACAGGGTAGAGCTCTTGTTGCTGTATAGGGAAGAACAGAGAAGAGATCTTGTTCCTGACTCAGCTCCCCACCTTGAACAGGCTAGAGCTAAAGTGGAATAAGAGAGAATTGCTTATCATGTTTGTCATGCTAAAAAAATTGCTTATCATAATTGGAATATGAATTTATTGAACTATTTATCTCTGTTCATTGCTTGTCATGCTGAAAAATTAAGGTGTGCTAAGTTTCCTGTTATTTGTTTGTATTGTCATAGATGGATGAATTGGCAAGAAAACGAAGGCAACTAATTGCGAGAGGAGCCGGTCTAGTGGCTGGATTGTATGCTTACATGATGGTCATGTTTAGAAGATCTAGGCAACAAACACCAAGGATAACCGTGGGAAGCATGGCCGATCGTGCCATATCTAGAGAGTCAAATTTGAGATACATTTATCACTCTAGTGACATAAATTGTTCAAATCAACTTAGAATGAGAAAAGCTCCATTTTTCCGTTTGTGTGCTATATTTAGAGAGATAAATTTGTTGTTGGATAGCATCCATACTTCTATTGAGGAACAAGTTGCCATGTTTGAGTTGGATAGCATCCGTTTATGTGCTATATTAAAGGCATTAACTTTGTGAAGATGAATGATGAAGTCCGAAAAGCATCGTTCAAGCGAATCTTGAAAGCCAATCCCGATCTTCTTTGAGTTGTTGTTAGCTGGTGCTTGATGAGACTATCCCTTTTGTAGTGCCTATTATAAAGTGTACTTCAAATGAGACTATGTAATATGAATTCAGCGATGCACTGCTACCAATTATGGTTATTATGTCTTATGTAATATGAATCTAGTGTTGCACTGCTTCAAATTAAGGTTATTATGCGTTATGTTAATTGTTGATTATTTTATTTATATTATCATTGTTCAGATTATGTTGGCATGGTAACATTTTAATTGCCGAAATGCTGTTTCAATATTTGTCTTGGTGGCAAAAAAAATCGTTCATGCAGCATACCTCAGATACATGCTACCAAACATAGTCTCAGTGCAACATGTCTTGTCTGATACAGCCCACCAAACACAGTCTCAGCTCAACATGCATGAGTACATACATTGCTACCAAACAACTGCAGTTGCATGTACTGAGCATGTCTAGACTAAGCATGTCTCATATGGAAACAACTATGCTAGGGTGGGAACAGCTACCAAACACACCCATAAAGTGTTCCCAGGGGGCCCAGATATCCTGAGTGGTTGTTCCGTATGATGCACTATATTTTTACTTTTTTGCGAGAACATATGGTCCACTATAGAGAACTGCTACACAAACGATGGGCTCTGCCCGATCTCTGGACGACAAGATACAACAGCCATCGACCACCTCAGTTCACGTGGGCTGTAGCCATCGATGACAAGGTCGTCCGCAGATCGTCTCCCAAATTGTCGTGTGCAGAGTAATTTCGGTCCAGTATATAACTACGTGTTAGAGACCTGACCTTAGGAAACGCCAGTGACTTTAGTCCCACGTCGGATACGTGAAGAAGCTGAAACCTCCTTATAAGGAAGAGTACCACATTCCCTTCAGGCTGGTCTTTTGAGATGTTGTGGGCTCTCTGCTTGTAGTGGAGTGTCCAATGCACACCGAAAACGTCTGAACGTACGCCGATGGAGGGATAGGTTAGCTCGACGGCAGACACCGAGGGTTAGGCTAGCTCGACGGCAGGCACCGATGAAAGGTAGCCATGATCTAACCTTTAGGTCCGTGCATCCCTGAACTACCCGACCGACCCCTTTGTCTTCTAAGTTGGGCTTTGCATTTATTTTGCTTGAATTTGGGCTTTGCCTACAATCTTGTGTAAATGGGTTAAGCACGGGACTTGGGAGGGTCTCATGCAACGATGAAAGGTAGCCATGAACTGACCAATGGGGGTGTGCATCCCTAAAATATTGGGAGACCCCTTTGTCTTATAAGTTGGGTTTTGCATTTTCTTTTGTTTGAATTTGGCATTTGCCTACAATCTATTCTAAATGGGTTGGCCACGTTTGAGGGACCCAGATGGGAGGCCAAGCAGTGGCGGAGACAGGGGGGGGGGGGGCAGCAGGGGCCCTGGCCCCCCTAAGATGAGTGATTTGCTGCAAATTAGTAGATGAAGACTGTATAATTTAGACAAAAATACATGTATTAGTATTGTTTGGCCCTTGTTATCAAAAGTTTTAAGTCATTTGGCTCCCCTGATACTTAATTCCTGGCTCCGCCACTGAGGCCAAGAGTGGTCGTGAGGTATAATAGCTATGAAGAAGAAACAACGTCGTAGGGGCGATCTTGACCCCCCCCCCCCAATCCATCTCTGCGTCATTTTTAAAAAGAGCATATATATATATATATATATATATATATATATATATATATATATATATATATATATCTATACCTACTATTAAAGGGAGGTGATATTCTTGGTTTCGTCCCGCTTCAATTTATTTCATGTATACTATTTGATTTCTTTACTTGCCACTGTTTTGGCCCAACGGAGGAAGCCCATCTTGCAGTGCACTGTTGCCCAGGTCTGGTGAAATAAAATTGCCGATGGGAGGGTTTGATCTCAGAACCTATCAACCGGCCACGCACAGTTTGGACCCAACTAGAGATATAAGTGATGTTTTTTTCCCGTTGCAACGCATAGGCCTTTTTGCTAGTGATATCTAATATTTATCAAGTAAAAAAGTGGACAGTACAATGAAGGACAAGATGAAACAAAGTGACAAATAAAATATAAAATTGCACCGAAAACCGTACTAACCGTCTTCTTTCTTCGCTTATTTGCTCCTGTCGGAACTTGGAAAATACACTGAACATGTAGTAAGAATATGAACACCTACGAACACGCTTGCCATACAAGGTTTTGACGACCACAATAGCCACTCGCCGCTAACTATGAGATCTAGTAGTCGTAAACATCAGTTGGGACAAGAACCTACGCAACACAGGCTTGCAATGTTTCACCACCAATCCAAATAGCTATATAAACTGGATATTACTATAGAAAAAAAATGAATGAAGACATCCAAGTCGACGTGCCAATAATAAGTGTACTGAAAACGGTTATTTGTGTGCATGAAAAAGGTCCACACAGAAAATTGACATATGACGGGTACCCAAAAAACATGTTGCTTACTAGTATGCACTATGAACATAGAGATTAGGGACTAGAGAAAAGATAGCCATATTTAATAATATGTGGTTTTCAGGTTAATAATGATATATTTTTACCATAAAAATAATGATATTTAATTAGTCTGAACGCACATCATCAAAAGGCCTGAAACGAATCTAGAAAAATGCGACCGCCATGCTAAGCTCGAACTTAAACCTCGGTGGGTTGATTCCACCACAAGAAATCTAACCATATGAGATTTGCTCAATTTGTAATAATAATGGTATTTCTTTTAATGTTTGTTATACGAAAGAAATCCAGGACCAAAACGTTTTCTCTATGCACGGTGCATGAGTGAGACTGGAAGCTGGTTTTGTACAGTACCTGTGGTAGGTGGCTACTGTAAGGTAATAATAGAGACAATGTCGATTTGTTTTCAGTTTTAGAAAAATATGTTTCTTTACGTTAAAAGATGTGTTGACCAACTCAAAATAAGAAAGATGTGTTTTTTTTAGCTGAAATAAGAAGGATTTGTTGATGGGAGTTTGTGAGTGACCGCGGTGCCATGTCCATTAGTTTCTCCACTCACATTGTCAAGGTGCGTGGGTCCCCTTGTTGGACAACAAAGTCCCTCACAGGCAGTGGGAGTACCGGAGCAGCCCACCAACCGGAGAATCACGTATCCACATGTCACATCTGCCATCTGCACACAACTCAAGCCCTTCGTAAGAATTTAGAATGCATTTGATACTCTATATTTGCATATATTTATTTATTTTATGAAAAAACTTTCAATCTATTTATCATCAAACATGCTCACCAAAAATAATAAAAAAATATATCCAGATCTGTAGACCACCTAACGACGATTACAATCACCGAAGCGAGCCGAAGACGCGCCGTCGTCATCATTCCTCGCACGCCAGAGCTAGACAAAACTTTTTGTAGTAGACAATCAGGAAGTCGTTGTGCGAAGGCCCCATAGGATCAACGCATCAGAACAGCAATCGTCGCTGATAAAGAGAAGTGTAGATCAAAAAAATACAACCTAAAGACACACTGTAGACTGGATCATAGGGGATCCACCAAGAGAACAACCGAATGAATCCTGCGAGATCTGCCGGTACACACCTTCACACACTCTTCGACAATGCTAAAGGCACCACGGGTCGTGGGCTAGGCAGGGAGAACCTTATCCATCTTCAGAAAGTCGTCGTCGTCTCGTCTTCCTAAGCAGGACACAAACCCTAGCAAAACTCAAATAAACATATAAAAATAAAGCCCTCTCGCCGGCCGGGATCCATGGCGCCCTATGGCCCTAAGGCCACATGAGACGAGGTAGACCGGCGGCGCCGCCGATGAGAGGCAGAAACCCTAGGCGCCTGTTTGCTTGGAGAAGAGGCATAGGGGTAAGTCGCGTGAGCGTCAACAACTATTGTTCGTTGTGAGTTGTTGATTCTTTGCCCTGTATGGCCGAGTTGGGCCTGACCGAGTAAATATAGACAAAAAAAATCGATAATTCACAATGGTGACCAGGCTCATTAACACCCAGAGAACAGTAATTTTAAAAAAGACAAAAAGATCAAAAAGTCTAAAAATATTAGGCATCCAAGATGCTCATGTGCGCAAGGTGCGTGCATTTTTCGTGGCATTTGGACATTTGAGAAACTCGTACAAACTCCTCGGACGTCCAAACACCACCGAATTTTGCATGCACCTTGCGCACATAAGCATCTTGGATGCCTATAAATTTCATTTTTTGAAGTTATTTACTATTTTCTGAATTTACTATTAATGCATGGGGTGTAGATGAGCCTAGGTGCAAAATCGCCGCTCTATAAAACAATGTGCTCCTCATAGTTTAGTAGCATGTATTGCACCACTGAACAGTTTGATACCTGTCATTTGTTTGGCAACAGTAGTGGGTTACAACTGTCAACATGCAAAATATGATGTTTGGCTCTGCACGACGTATGTTGTGATGAACCCTTCTCACTAGTGGTGACCTTACTACACATTACACTACATATGTTGTACCAAGTAAAATTGTTTCGGTCCTAGCGAGTAAGCAAATGCCGGTCCATCCTAACTACTAAATTTTTTATACAAATTAACAATCATATGGCTCAATAAGGGACGATGTCGAACTAGGAGAAAGTTCATCCTCGTCTTCTTCTTCTACTTCTCCCATTTCTTCCTCCTGTTGTTGCTTCTTTTTCTTCATATCCTCGTGTTACGTCTGTTTGTCCATATTGCCTCAACCCACTTTAATCTTTTGCTCTTCCAAGCTTCATTTTCATATGCGTCCACACCATGATTAGAGTTATCAACATCAGTAGCTGTCACATCTTCATCCTCTAGCACAAGCTCATCACAACTCCATTCTAAGATCTAGTTATAGAGAATTCAACATGCAAGAACAAGCCTGACTTGGGTGGGGAAAGGGTGAAACATCTTCTGTTCAGGATCTTAAATCTATTTTCAGAGCTCCAAATGCCCTCTCAGGCGTAACTCTAAGGCTAGAGTGTCTGAAGGATGAAAAAATTGTAGCAGTCCTAGGACGGTTGCTAGAAGAGATCTCGTTCAGATGGTACCTGGTTTTCATGAAGGGTGGAAGAACACCAGGCTGACATGCATATCTAACATCTCCTAGGTAAAACTTACCATTGGGGATACTGATCCCATCAGGTCTGGACATGCTGGCAGTAAGAATGTTAGCTTCATGGGATAATCCTTCCTAGCAAGCAAACACATATGTTAACTTCAGATCGAAGTCAACAGCAGCAAGCACATTCTGGCATGTGTAGTGTTTTCTACCCCATTATGTTGCATCCTATGACCTAGACACTCTAGAAGTCACATGAGTATTATATATTGCGCCAATACAATCCTGTGATGGCGTGAAAACATATGGGATGGCTCTGTCAGAACAATACAAGCATGTCAAGTCATGAACTACTGGTAGTGCCTACCTTGAAATATGGATACCATCTAGGGCTCATGCAAATCGTGGTAGGAGTTCATGACCCATAAGTATAGGGGATCAATCATAGTCCTTTCTGTTGGATCACGGGTTCCGGCAGACCCTTAAGGTTCGAACTCTGGGGTGCGCGCGGAGATCGTGCCCACTACCTCTCCGCCTCGCAAAGATCTAAACTACTGCAAGAACAACACAAGAGACACAAGGTTTATACTAGTTCGGGCCACCATTGTGGTGTAATACCCTACTCTAGTTTGTGGTGGGTGGATTGCCTCTTGGGCTGATGAGGAAGAACAGTACAAGGAAGAACGACCTCGCGAGGGTCAGTTCTTGGCTGGGGGATGAACTGCTAGGGGGAGTTCGATCGCCCTTCTCTCTCTCTCTAGATGATGGATCCGATCCTCTCCTCTACCTTAGGGGTGTCTAGTCCTATTTATAGGCAAAGGCCCTGGGCCTCTTCCCAAATATTGAGCGGGAAGGGCGCCAACAATTGGCCAATATAAAGGGGAACATCTGGTACACTTATCCTGACTAAAGTTGGTCTTCGCCTGCCAAAGGCCCTGCGGTGACGCCGTCCTGGGCTCCATGGTGATCTCCTTCCCACCGTTGGACTGGTCTTGGTCTCGTTGCACCGAAATGGGCACCTTTGCTTGATCCCCTCGCCTGCGCTTGCTCCCTTTGCACCAAAGAGGAAAGGGGGACGCTGCGTGGGCTGGCGCCCGCCTGGCGCCCTTGGTCGTCATGGCTTGCGTCAGGGGCACCTCGTGAGGTACCCGCCTTGATCTTTCCGCCTCCTCGCGAGCCAGCCTAAGGAGGCCGTGCTTGAGGAAGCGCTGTGTCGTCCGCCTCGCGAGGCTTGGCCCCTCGCGAGGGTCTTGAACCTTGTGCTGATGAAGATGGGCCACGCTGGGCCCCCATTTGAGCCACGCCGCAGGCCGCAGGCAGGCAAGTCTGGGGACCCCCGTTCTCAGAACACCGACAGTAGCCCCCGGGCCCAAGGCGCGCACGGACTTGACCGTGCCGAGAGGCGAAAGGGCAAGGGCGAAGCGCCGCGGGCCCTAACAGCCTGCGGCCTTGGGCGCCGCGTGGCGATTTGATAGGACGTGGGCGTCTCCACTTCCCCACGTCGCCTTGGCAACTGTGTGACTTGACTAGTCCTGGCATGCATAGATACGGGTCATTATTACCTGCGATTGTGGTGCCTGACGGTTAGCCTCTTCCGGCTATAAGTGCGAGGCCGCGCAAGCTCCGCCAGTCCATCCCTTCCCGCTTCTCTTCTTCTTCCTCTCCTTCGCTGCCGCCGCTCGCATGGCTCTGAAGAGGTTCTCAGCTGCGGAGAAGGGGAAGGCTAGTCGGGCGGGGCCCGACTCCCCTCCGGCCAAGCGCGGTCGGGGTCGTCCCCGCAAGCATCCCGCGGTCACCGCTGTGGCTCCCCGTGGGCACAGAGGTGATTCTCCGCGTGGTGGTGAGCGCTCGGCTGCCATGGGGAGGCAGGCTGTGGTTGCGCGGCCTCCCAGGCCGCGCTTTCGCTTGGCGGAGGTGCTGCCTGAGTTCGTCGTGTGGTCGGCGGACCCGACCAGCACCTGGCTCCAGCTCCCTCGCTTCTTCATCAGCGAGCTGCCGGCCGGCGCCCGGTGCGGCTTCTGGCTCCAGGCTGACGGCTGCTGCAGTAGGGCCTCCTGGGTCTCGCTCGAGGTCTCCCCTTCTGGGAATGGGGCCCTGACCCGCGGCTGGCAAACGTTTGCCCGCGCGCGCGGCCTGGGCCAGCGGTGCACCCTGCACTTCAAGTTTGACGACGACAGCACCCTCTACGTGAGGGTGTTTGGGGAAGATGGTCGCCGCGCAGGATGCTGCCCTGAAGACGACGATGGAGGGAATAGCGCCCACTCTGCGGGTGGTGTCCGGGGCACCCCAAGCTTCGCCAACTCTTCTTCAGGCGGCTCCTCTAGTGGTGGCCGCAGCCAGCCCCCTCACCGCCGCGCTTGCTTGGGGGGTGGCTGTTCATCCGCCCGTCACCACGCCCCGGTGAAGCGCGAGGGGGAGTCCGCCTGAGCTCCGAAGGCACCCGGTGTCACCTCTGCAAGCCGATGCGAGGCGGGCCACGCCGGGCTCGCCCTTTCCTTTTCCTTTTTGTTCCCTGTGTAAGACAAGACAGCTGCATGCAGCCCTGTGGGGGCGTGTTGAGAATCATTACCGTTGTAGCCATTACCTTGATTTTGTTGTTACGCTTTTCCACTATTTGCCCTCGCGTAGGTAGTTTACGGCCCCAGCCGGGGGGCGACCGACCCAGGCCCTGTGTGCATGTTGCGGTGCCCGAGGGGCACAGACCAGAGGGGTGCTCCTGTAGAGAGCCCGGGCCGTGAAACCTTTAAACGGTTAGAGCAGAAACGCTCGCGAGGGCGTTCGAGTCCCATCCCTCGCGAGGCCTTCATGAGAGAAAATCAAAACGAGGAGCGAAAATCGACAAACCACAAATCAACAACGGCGATAGCTTCGATAAGACTTCAAATGCAAGTAAAACACGTCAAATGCGGAAAGCAAATGAAAAAGCCGCGTCCGGCACCTAGTCTAGTCTTCGACGTCTTCTCACCAGCGCGGAGCTAAGTGCTGCCACTGGGCGTGGGAGGGAGCCCCAGGGCCTGAGGCCGGCGCTCCTGAGACTCCGGGGCGTGTACAGCCCCACTCATTATTACGTGAGAGTGTCACGGGGCAGCGAGCTTCATAGGCATTGGCCTTCTTCACAGGCTCTGGGCCTTTTCCCTTAGAGGTAATGAGCTTCACAGGCATTCGCCTTCTTCACAGGCTCTGGGCCTTTTCCCTTAGAGGTAATGAGCTTCACAGGCATTCGCCTTCTTCACAGGCTCTGGGCCTTTTCCAAAAAGAGGCGATCTTCACAGGCTCAGGGCCTTTTCCAAAAAGAGGCGATCTTCACAGGCGTTCGCCTTCTTCACAGGCTCAGGGCCTTTTAGGGGTAAAACCTCCGGAGGTGCTGGATGTTCCACGCGTTCTGGATCGGCTCCCCCTCTTGAGTCTCCAAGCGCACGGAGCCAGGCCTGGAAACATGAACAACCTTGAACGGGCCCTCCCACATGGGAGAGAGCTTGTGCAGCCCTTCCCTGGAGAGGACCCGCCTGAGTACGAGGTCTCCTACCTCGAGGGTCCTGGGGCGGATGTTGCAGCAGTGATATCGTCGTAGCGCCTGCTGGTACCTTGCCGCTCGCAGCGCGGCCTCCCGGCGGCGTTCCTCCCCCAGCACGAGGTCCATCCCCCGCATGGCGTCCTGCTGTGCCTCGTCGAACGCCAGGACCCGCGCGGAGCGATGCCTGACCTCGTGAGGAAGGACTGCTTCAGCTCCATAGACTAGAAAGAACGGGGTTTCCCCGGTTGGTTTGGTCGCGGTTGTGCGGATGGACCACAACACAGATTGGAGCTCGTCGTACCAACCCCTGCCGCAGGCCTCCAGCTTCTTCTTGAACGTCCTAGTCTTGAGGCCTCCGAGGACCTCCGCGTTGGCTCGTTCGGCTTGCCCATTGCTTCGCGGGTGTGCCACCGAAGCGTAGCATATCTGCGTTCCAAGGTTAGCACAGTATGTTTTGAAGAGATTACTGGTGAACTGCGAACCGTTGTCTGTGATGATGCGGTTCGGCACCCCGAACCGGCTCACGATACCCCTGATGAACTTGACCGCGGAGCCTACGGGGATTGTACAGACATCCTCCACCTCTGCCCACTTGGTGAACTTGTCAATGGCGATGTAAAGGTAACGGTAGCCCCCTGGCGCCCGAGGGAACGAGCCCAGAATATCCAACCCCCAAACTGCGAATGGCCACGAGAGGGGTATAGTCTGCAGGCTCCCCGCTGGTTGATGGATCTGCTTGGAATGGAACTGGCAGGCCTCGCAAGCCTTTACTAACTCGATTGCGTCGTTGAGCACGGTGGGCCAATAGAACCCACTACGGAATGCTTTGGCGACAAGGGTTCGCGAGGATGAGTGGTGTCTGCAGTCTCCACCGTGTATGTCCCCCAATAGTTCCCTTCCTTGCTCCCTAGAGATGCAGCGCAGAGATACGTCGTTGGGTCGCTTCCGGTAGAGTTCTCCGTCTCTGATGCAGTACGCTGTGGCCTGCCGCGCCACACGTTCCGCTTCCTCCTCCTTCTCTGGCAGGTCCCCACGCGTTAGGTAATCCCGGAGCTCGGTGATCCAGCATTCCTCCTGAGGTTCCATTGTCAGGAGCAAACGTGCTCCTGAGGGCGGTCCGCAGGCCGGGGCTCCCGAGGCTGGCGGCTGAGGGAGCTCCTCTCGAGGCTGAGCCGTGCTTGACAGCGTTGGCTACACTGAAGGTTTGAAGAGTTGCTCTTCGAAGACGCCGGGCTTCTGCGGCAGCTGCCTGGACGCCCGTCCGGCTATGTCGTCGGCTTCCTGGTTGGTGCCACGGGGCACATGCTTCAGCTCCAGCCCCCTGAACTGCTTTTCCATCCTGCGGACCTCTGCTAGGTAGGCCTCCATATGCTCGTCCTTCGGCTCGTACACCTTATTGGAGAAGTTAACTAGAAGCTGCGAGTCGCCCTTGACTGTGAGGCGCTTCACTCCCATGGCCACTGCGGCCTTCAAGCCGGCTATCAGTCCCTCATATTCTGCTATGTTGTTGGAGACCTTTTCTCCTTGCTGGAAACAGAGTTGTACTGCATAGCAAAGCTTATCCTGAGTGGGTGATATCAGCACCGCACCAGCCCCCGCGCCGTGCCTGGAGAATGCCCCGTCAAAGTACATGACCCATCCTTCCGGTGCCTCGCTCCCTGGGGAGAGGGAACGATCCTCGTTGTCCTTGAGGCCCGGCGCCTCTGTCCATTCCGCCACGAAATCCGCCAATGCTGCTCCTTTGATGACCCTAGTGGTGCTGAACTCAAGCTGAAATGCTTGCAACTCTATGTTCCACTCAGCGACCCTTCCGGCTGAGTTAGGGCTTCTGAGCACCCTCTCTAGGGGGTATGATGAAACGACCTTGATCGGGTGAGCTTGGAAGTAGTGACGCATCTTGCGCGAGGCGACCAGTAGCGCGAGGAGGAGCTTCTGAGGCATCGGGTATCGTGCCCTCACATCCCGTAGCACCGTGCTAACGAAGTAGACTGGATGTTCAACAAGGCTGAGAGCATCTCGGGTCGCGGCGCCCTCAGGAGGTGAAGGCACCTCACGAGATGTTGTGGCCTCGGGAGACGAGCCATCCGGATATGCCGCCTCTTCTGTCTCTGGTGCGTCCCTCGGCAGCTGACTCTCTTCATCTGTAGTTTTGGCTTCCTCGAGCTTTCCCTGTTTCCGTCTCGTCTGGCCTCGGGCTGCCGCCATGGTCTTGGCCTGGCGCTCCTCCCTAACCGCCACCAGTGCTGCGCTGGCAGAGTAGGGAGTGGCGGCCAGGTAAAGCAGCAGAGGCTCCTGAGGGCGCGGAGCCACCATGACTGGGGGACTGGTTAAGTACCTCTTGAGGTCTTGAAACGCCTTATTTGCCTCTTCAGTCCATTCAAAGGGCCCCTTTTTCTTCATCAGCTGAAAGAAAGGCAGCGCTCGTTCCCCCAACTTGGAGATGAAGCGTCCTAGTGCGGTCACACGCCCAGTGAGTTTGTGCATTTCTCTGAGGGTCTTCGGCAGACTCATGTCCTCGACCGCCTTGACTTTCTCGGGGTTGGCCTCGATGCCGCGGTGAGATACGAGGAATCCCAAGAGCTTGCCCGAGGGGACACCAAACACACATTTCTCCGAGTTGAGCCGTAGGTTCACTGCGTCGAGGCTTGCGAAGGTCTCCTCCAGGTCTTGTATCAGGGTCCTGGCCTCTCGAGATTTCACCACGATGTCATTGACGTATGCTTCAACATTCTTCCCGAGCTGCGGGCCCAAGGTGATGTGCATCAGCCGCTGAAAGGTTGCCCCTGCGTTGCCTAGTCCAAACAGCATGCACGTATAGCAGTATACCCCGCACGGGGTCAAGAAGGCGGTCTTCTCGACGTCTTCTATCGCCATCTTGATCTGGTGATATCCGGAGAAGGCATCCAAAAAGCACAACAGGTCGCACTCCGCGGTGGAATCGACGATTTGGTCGATGCGAGGGAGCGGGAACGGATCTTGCGGGCATGCCTTGTTGAGGTTGGTGAAGTCGACACACATGCGTTCCTTCCCCCCTTTCTTGGGCACAACAACAGGGTTGGCCAACCAATCTGGGTACCGGACCTCGCGAATGACTCCAGCGGCTTCTAACTTGCAGGTCTCTTGGACGATGAAGGCCTGCTTCTCTGCAGACTGCCGCCTGGCCTTCTGCTTCACGGGGCGCACGTTCGGGCACACGTTGAGGTGGTGCTCGATGACGTCCTTGGGGATCCCCGCCAACTAATCGGGCTCCCAAGCAAACACTTTCTTGTTTGCACGCAGGAACTTGACCAGGGCCTCCTCCTGCTCAGGCCCTAGGTTGGCGCCAATGGTGAAAGTGGCGCTGGAGGACCCGTCCTCGTCGACGGGTATCTGCTTGGTTTCTGCCTTGTCCCGAGTGAACAATTGCTTCTTTTTGGTAGGAGCAGCCCCTTTGGGCTCAGGGGTCCCCGCGTCGGCGGGCTGTGCTGATGCCGCCGTCTTGAAGGCGAGCTTGAGTACCCGCAGGGCGTCCCCGGTGTCTCCATGCACGGTGAGGGTACCGTTGCTTCCGGGCATCTTCATGAGGTTGTACGCCGGGTGCGTGGCGGCCATGAACTGAGCCAGTGCCGGGTAGCCGAGGATGGCGTTGTAAGGGAGGCCGATGGGGGCGATGTCGAAGTCGACCATCTCCGTGCGGAAGTTGTCGTAGGTGCCGAAGGTTACCGGGAGCCGGATCTGTCCCAAGGAGTCGGACGACCCGCCCCCGATGCCTGAGAAGGATCGGCTGGGTTGCAGCCGCTCCCGGGGTATGCGGAGGAGGTTGAAGGTCTCGACCGAAAGCACGCAGAGGCCCGCGCCGCCATCGATGAGGGTTCTGGTGACGGCCACCTGGCAGATGGTGGGGGTGCACAACAGGGGGAGCGCGCCCGAGCCGGCCGAGTTAGCGGGGTGGTCCTCCGAGCTGAAGGTCAGGCCAACCTCGCGCGCCGCCCGGTCCGTGGGAGCCCCCTGCCGTGCGGAAGCGACGCCGATCTGGCGGGCAAACGGCCTGACGTGGCAGCTCGTTGGTGGCGCCTGCGAGCCGCCCAGGAGGGCTGCGACGACCGGGAGCGTCGACGTTGTGGTGCGGCAGCCCGGTCGCATAGACAGGTGCCGGGGTGGTGCTTGCTGCTCGCCTCCCGCTGGGCCGGTGGTGGTGTTGACGGCGTGCGACGGGGGACGGCGAGGGCGTCCACCAGCGAGGGCCGCTGGCTTGACGCGCGTCGTACATGGATGCGGCGGTCGGAGGAGAGCGGAGCGGTGGAAGGCAGATTCCGGCGCACCCCTACCTGGCGCGCCAAATGTCGGATCACGGGTTCCGACAGACCCTTAAGGTTCGAACTCTGGGGTGCGCGCGGAGATCGTGCCCACTACCTCTCTGCCTCGCAAAGATCTAAACTACTGCAAGAACAACACAAGAGACACAAGGTTTATACTAGTTCGGGCCACCATTGTGGTGTAATACCCTACTCTAGTTTGTGGTGGATGGATTGCCTCTTGGGCTGATGAGGAAGAACAGTACAAGGAAGAACGACCTCGCGAGGGTCAGTTCTTGGCTGGGGGATGAACTGCTAGGGGGAGTTTGATCGCCCTTTTTTTTTCTCTCTCTCTCTCCCTCTCTAGATGCTGGATCCGATCCTCTCCTCTACCTTGGGGGTGGCTAGTCCTATTTATAGGCAAAGGCCCTGGGCCTCTTCCCAAATATTGAGCGGGAAGGGCGCCAACAATTGGCCAATTTGAAGGGGAACATCTGGTATACTTATCCTGACTAAAGTTGGTCTTCGCCTGCCAAAGGCCCTGCGGTGACGCCGTCCTGGGCTCCATGGTGACCTCCTTCCCACCGTTGGACTGGTCTTGGTCTCGTTGCACCGAAATGGGTACCTTTGCTTGATCCCCTCGCCTGCGCTTGCTCCCTTTGCACCAAAGAGGAAAGGGGGACGCTGCGCGGGCTGGCGCCCGCCTGGCGCCCTTGGTCGTCATGGTTTGCGTCAGGGGCACCTCGTGAGGTACCCGCCTTGATCTCTCCGCCTCCTCGCGAGCCAGCCTAAGGAGGCCGTGCTTGAGGAAGCGCTGTGTTGTCCGCCTCGTGAGGCTTGGCCCCTCGCGAGGGTCTTGAACCTTGTGCTGATGAAGATGGGCCACGCTGGGCCCCCATTTGAGCCACGCCGCAGGCCGCAGGCAGGCAAGTCTGGGGACCCCCGTTCTCAGAACGCCGACACTTTCGATAAGTAAGAGTGTCGAACCCAATGAGGAGCAGAAGGAAATGACAAGTAGTTTTCAACAAGGTATTCTCTGCAAGCACTGAAATTATAAGTAACAAGTAGTTTGATAGCAAGATAATTTGTAATGAGCAACTAACGGTAACGGTAACAAAAGTGCAGCAAGGTGGCCCAATCCTTTTGAGACAAAGGACATGCGAAAACGGTCTCTTATGATAAGCAAAGCGTTCTTGAGGGTACACGGGAATTTCATCTAGTCACTTTCATCATGTTGGTATGATTTGTGTTTGCTACTTTGATAGTTTGATATGTGGGTGGACTGGTGCTTAGGTGCTATTCTTACTTGAACAAGCCTCCTACTTATGATTAACCCCCTTGCAAGCATCCGCAACTACGAGAAAAGTATTAAGAATAAATCTAACCATAGCATTAAACTTTTGGATCCAAATCGGTCCCTTACGGAATAACGCATAAACTAGGGTTTAAGCTTCTGTCACTCTCGCAACCCATCATCTAATAACTACTCCACAATGCATTCTCTTAGGCCCAAAGATGGTGAAGTGTCATGTAGTTGACGTTCACATGTTACCACTAAGGGAATCACAACATACATACCATCAAAATATCAAACACATATCAAGTTCACATGGTTACTTGCAACAAGATTTCTCCCGTGACCTCAAGAACAAAAGTAACTACTCACAAATGATAATCATGATCAAGATCAGAGGGGTATTAAATAGCATAATGGATCTTAACATATAATCTTCCACCGAATAAACATATAGTAATCAACTACAAGATGTAATCAACAGTACTAGTCACCCACAAGCACCAATCCAAGGTTCCGGTACAAAGATTGAACATAAGAGATGAACTAGGGTATGAGAGGAGATGGTGCTGTTGAAGACATTGATGGATATTGCCCTCCCCAAGATGGGAGAGTTGTTGGTGATGATGATGACAATGATTTCCCCCTACGGGAGGGAAGTTTCCCCGGTAGAATCGCTCCGCGAGAGGGCAAAAGTGCTCCTGCCCAAGTTCCGCCTCGAGACGGTGGCACATCGTCCCGAAAGTCCTCTCCTTATTTTTTCTAGGTCAAAATGACTTATATACCAGAAGAGGGGCATCAGAGGTGTGCCGAGGAGGGCACAACCCACCAGGGCGCGCCTGGGCTCCCTGGCGCGCCCAGGTGGGTTGTGCCCACCTGGTGGGCCCCCTCTAGTACTTATTTGCTCCAATAATTCTTATATATTCCATAAAATTTCTCTGTGAAGTTTCAGCTTATTTGGAGTTGTGCAGAATAGGTAGCCTGACGTAACTTTTTTCAGGTCCAGGATTCCAGCTGCCGGTATTCTCCCTCTTTGTGTGAACCTTGCATACTATGAGAGAAAAGGCTTTAGAATTGCTACAAAGAGCATTATTATACATAAAAACAATATGAATAACAGTAGGAAAACATAATGCAAAATGGACGTATCGACTTCCCCAAGCTTCGACCTCGCTTGTCCTCAAGCGAAAACCGGAATCAAAAAACATGTCCACATGCTTAGAGAGAGAGAGGTGTCAATAAAGACAGAATATGGACATAGAAGCATCATGTATATTATTATAACAACAACAAACTTTAACATAAAACTTTATCATAGAACTTTTATCATATAAATTATACCATAGACTTCTCATGAACATGTAACAATTCATCACAACATCAAAGTATAAAGCATAAACTCTATTGAGGACCAAGAAACTATGTTCTCAGTCAACTTTGCAACTACAATTCATCATCTTTTCAGGAAGGGTCACGTACTGGAGCCTTTTTGGCAAGTCCACATACTCAACCATCATATAGTCTTCTATGATTGCTAACACTCGCCTCATACACATGAGCAAAAAGTTTCAACCGGACACATAGAAATATAGGGGCTTATAGTTTTCACCACCCAACATATTCACCTCAAGGGTGATGTCAACAATAATAACTCATGCTACCCATATCCAACTGGATAAATGTGCCTAGATCTTTCCTCACCACATGATGCTTGCCAAAAGAGAAAATAAAAAGGAATAGAGAGAAAAACTTTGACTCTTGCATAAAAGTAAATACATAAAAGTAAAAGATAGGCCCTTCGCAGAGGGAAGCAGAGGTTGCCATGCGCTTTTTTTGTATGCTCAATCTCTTAGTGCAAAAGAACGTCACGTTATATTGCCCCTTATGATAGCAACCTTTATTATGCAGTCTGTCGCTTTTATTCTTTGCCATCACAAGTTCGTACAATGCTCAATTTTATCTTACACTAAATGATCCAACACTTTTAGAAGCAATTTTATTAGCTTATTGCACCGATAACAACTTGCTTGAAGGATCTTACTCAATCCATAGGTAGGTATGGTGTACTCTCAAAACAAGATGTGGGTTTAAGGGGTTTTGGATGCAGAAGTAGTATCTCTACCTAGTGCGGAATTTTTGGCTAGCAAAGATGGGGGACAAGCACCACATGTTGAAGGATCTATGACAATATAACTTCTATGTGAATATGAACACAACATAAATCATTACGTTGTCTTCCTTGTCCAACGTCAACAATTTTGGCATATAATATTTTGATGGGGGCTCACAATCACAAAAAATGTCCAAGATAGTGTATTTGCATGCGAATCTTCTCTTCCCTTATTAATTCTTTCATGAATTGCATCATTGACCAATGTTATGTTTGTAAATCTCCAATAAAATTTTCTACTTATACTCTTCCTTATGTGAAGTCATTACTTACCATAAGATTAGCATATGATCTTTTTCATTTATTTCCTTTCTTTTTATTGAACAAGAAAGTAAAGAAACAAAACTCAAACTAAACTTTATTATATCTCTCACACACGATTACAAGGATAGATCACTAAGCAAACACTCAAAAAGAAAGGATCGAACTAAACTTTTATTCATCTAAAGCAAAATATAACTATGGTTCAGACTAAGATAAGTTAAGGCAAAAGATAGTGGAGGTGATACGATACCGGGGCACCTCCCCCAAGCTTGGAACAAGCCAAGGGGAGTGCCCATACCCGATACTCAATTTTCCTTTGGTGATTAAGAAGGAGGTGGTGTTGATGTGGTGGGTTTGTCTTTCTTTTCCTCTAGCTTACGCAGGAGGATAAAGCTATCTATCCTCAACTCATCATTCTCCATCTCGAGCTTTATTATCCTCCTACATAACGCCTTCATGCTTTCGTGCTTGAAGCGAGGTGGGACTGGTTCAACTTCATCTTCCTCATCGGAGAACCATATGTAGGGATATGTGTCCTTGAAGATATTTTTATCTAAAGGCCAATAAGAAACCGGACACTCCTCCTCGGAATTTTGAGACGACATATTTTCAGATCTGTCAGAGAAACAGCAAGAAAAAGAAAGCAGAAGATTTCTCCATGATACGGTGGTCAATAGGTTCGGGGGGTATATAAAGATTTTTTATCTTGGGAAACAAGCAAACGGAAGAAAAACAGAGTCCGGAAGGTACCCGAGGTGGGCACAACCCACCTGGGCACCCCTGGCAAGCCACGCGCGTCCTGGTGTCATGTGCGCACAAGGGGTGCCTTCCTGGTTGTTTCTTATTTTCCTAATTTTTAATATATTCCAAAACTAACAGAAAATATTTTTGCGGATTTTTCGGAGTTCGTTTACTTACCGTATCACGTACCTCCTCTTTTTTTTCACGATTCTGGAGTGTTCCAGAAGGCTTCAATTATGTGTTCTTCCGGTGTCATAGTTTGGATAATATTGCTTTCAACATTAATGGGTGTACCTGAGATATAATGTTTTATTCTTTGCCCATTGACAACCTTCGGGTTAGTACCCTCGACATTATTTATTTTGATGGCTCCAGATCGATAAACCACCGCATAACATAGGGTCCTTCCCATTTGGAGAGGATTTTTCCTACAAAGAATATGAAACAAGAGTTGTATAAAAGAACATATTCTCCAAATTTAAACTCACGCTTTTGGATTCTCTTATCATGCCATCTTTTAACCTTTTCTTTAAATAACTTGGCATTTTCATAAGCTTGGGTTCTCCATTCATCTAATGAGCTAATATCAAATAATCTCTTTTCACCATCAAGTTTGAAATCATAGTTGAGTTCCTTAATTTCCCAATAAGCTTTATGTTCTAACTCAAGAGGCAAATGACAAGCTTGTTCATAAACCATTTTATAAGGAGACATACACATAGGATTTTTATATGCTGTTCTATAAGCCCAAAGTCTATCATCTAATTTCTGAGACCAATTCTTTCGGGAACTATTGACAGTTTTTTGTAAAATTAACTTTATCACTCTATTTCTAAGTTCAACTTGACCACTAGACTGAGGGTGATAAGGTGATGCACTTCTATGGTTAGCATCATACTCCCTCCATTCCTTTATATAAGGTGTATTTGTTTTTTGATAAAAATCCACAATGTAAGGTGCATTTCTTCTAATTTCTCATAATTCCCTTCTTATCCCTCCAGAAAAAAGGAAAGTATTTGTCTCCTGATTATCTGTATCTCTCCTTGTAGAAAATATCTCTCTGTCGATTGCATGTATCTCTTACTTTCCTGGACTAACTGATGTAGTTGCCACTAACCAATAAATTTGCCAAGTGTAATTTCGTCTTAACATGTCTATAATTTTGTGTCTTGGTCACTGTGCCAAAAATAATACACCTTATGTAAAGGAACGGAGGGAGTAGTTAGCAAGCATTTTATGGAAAGCACCATGAATAAAATGTGAACCACCACCGGTCATTAAATATCTAGGGACTCCAAACCTTGGGAAAATGACTTCCTTAAGCATTTTAATAGAGGTGTTGTGATCAGCACTACTAGTTGGAATAGCTTCTACCCACTAAGAGACATAATCAACAACAATGAAAATATGTGTAGACCCATTAGAGGAAGGAAAAGGTCCCATAATCAAATCCCCAAACATCAAATGGTTCAACAACAAGTGAATAATTCATAGGCATTTCTCGACGCTTACCAATATTTCCAATTTTTTACATTCATCACAAGATAAAACAAACTGATGGGCATCCTTGAAAAGAGTAGGCCAATAAAAAACAGATTGCAATACCTTGTGAGCAGTTCTATCTCCCGCATGATGCCCTCCATAAGCTTCGGAGTGACATTTCCGTAGGATTTGTCCCTGTTCATGCTCAGGTACACAATGTCTAATAATACCATCTACTCCTTATTTATAAAGATGTAGGTCATCCCAAAAGTAATGTCTTAAATCATAGAAGGATTTTTTCTTTTGTTGGTATGTAAAACTAGGTGGTATGTATTTAGCAACAATGTAATTAGCATAATCAGCATACCAAGGAGTGTTATGAGAAACATTTATTGCAGCTAATTTCTTATCAGGAAAATTATCATTAATAGGTTGTGGGTTATCAAGAATATTTTCTAACCTAGACAAGTTATCAGCCACGGGGTTCTCACCTCCCTTTCTATCAGTGATATGTAAGTCAAATTCTTGTAGCAAAAGAACCCACCTAATGAGTCTAGGTTTAGCATCTTTGTTTTCCATAAGATATTTTATAACAACACGATCAGTGTGAACAATTGATATGTCTCCATCGTATCTACTTTTCCAAACTCTTTTGACCTTGTTGGACTCTAATTTGCATGATTTGAATGGAACTAACCCGGACTGGCGCTGTTTTCAGCAGAATTGCCATGGTGTTATTTTTGTGCAAAATAGAAGTTCTCGGAATGACCTGAAACTTCACGGGGAATATTTTTGGACTTAATAAAAATATTTGTGAAATAATCAACCGAGGGGGACTCACCAGCTGTCCACAAGGGCGGGGGCGCGCCCCCTGGCTTGTGGTTCCCACGAAGCTCCACCGACCTCAACTCTAACTCCATATATTCACGTTCGGGGAGAAAAAAAATCAGAGAGAAGGATTCATCATGTTTTACGATACGAAGCCGCCGCCACCTCCTGTTCTTCCTCGGGAGGGTAGATCTGGAGTCCGTTTTGGGCTCCAGAGAGGGGAAATCATCGCCATCGTCATCTTCAAACATCATCCATCACCAATTTCATGATGCTCACTGCCATGCGTGAGTAATCCCATTGTAGGCTTGCTGGACGGTGATGGGTTGGATGAGATCTATCATGGAATCGAGTTAGTTTTGTTAGGGTTTGATCCCTAGTATCCACTGTGTTCTAAGATTGATGTTGCTATGACTTTGCTATGCCTAATGCTTGTCACTACGGCCCGAGTGCCATGATTTCATATCTAAACCTATTATGTTTTCATGAATATATTTGTGTTCTTGATCCTATTTGGCAAGTTATAGTCACCTACTACGTGTTATGATCCCGCAACCCCGGAGTGACAATAGTCAGGACACTTCCCGGTGATGACTGTAGTTTGAGGAGTTCATGTATTCACTAAGTGCTAATTCTTTGGCCCAGTTCTCTCTTAAAAGGAGGCCTTAATATCCCTTAGTTTGCATTAGGACCCCGTTGCCACGGGAGGGCAGGACAAAAGATGTCATGCAAGTTCTGTTCCATAAGCACATATGACTATATTCGGAATACATGCCTACATTATATTGATGAATTGGAGCTAGTTCTGTGTCACCCTAGGTTATAAATGTTGCATGATGAATGACATCCTACATAATTATCCAACATTGATCCATTGCCTACGAGCTTTTCACATATTGATCTTTGCTATGTTATTTTTCTATTGTCACTGTTACAATTGCAACAAAATTGTACTATTACTTTTGCCACCGTTACCATTAGTTCCATGCTACTTTGCTATTAAATACTTTGCTACAGATATTAAGTCTTTCAGGTGTGGTTGAATTGAAAACTCAGCTGCTAATACTTGAGAATATTCTTTGGCTCCCCATGTACCGAATCAATAAATTTTGGTTGAATACTCTACCCTCGAAAACTATTGCGATCCCCTATACTTGTGGGTTATCAAGACCTTTTTCTGGCGCCGTTGTCGAGGAGCATAGCTCTATTCTCTGAGTCACTTGGGATTTATATTTGTTGATCACTATGAGGAATTTGAAAGATACTAGAACCAATATTTTTCCCTCAACTAAGAGGGGAGGTAAGGAACTGCCATCTAGCTCTGCACTTGATTCACCTTCTGTTTTGAGTAAACTTGCGACACCTACACCTGCTATTGATTCTGATATGTCGCATGTTATTGATGATGCCACTTCTGCTATGCATGATGCTTATGATGATACTACTTCTCTTCTTAATAATATTGTGCCACTGGGTGAATTTCTTGATGAACAACTTGCTAGGGTTAGAGAGAATGAAATTACTGAAACTGGTGATATTATAGAAACTGAAGATTATGATTCTCCCCCTAGATATGAATTGCCTGTTGTACCTGAGGGTTATAATATGGATGAAGAAACTGCTAGAGACTTTTTTGCTTGTAATGATAGAGATGACCTTAAGAAACTGTTAGCTAAGCTGAAAGAAAAGTCTTTGAATGCTAGAATGCAATATGATCCAAAGTTTGCTACTTCACCTATCTTTATTACTGATAAGGATTATGAATTCTCTGTCGATCCTAAGTTAATTACTTTGGTTGAATCTGATCCTTTCTATGGTTATGAATCTGAAACTGTTGTGGCACATCTTACTAAATTGAATGATATAGCCACCCTATTTGCTCATGAGGAAAAAATTTGCTATTACTATGTTCTTAAATTGTTTCCTTTCTTGTTAAAGGGTGATGCTAAGTGCTGGTTTAATTCTCTTGCTCCTAGTTGTGTGCGTAGTCCCCAGAATATGATTTACTACTTCTCTGAAAATATTTCCCTTCTCATAAGAAACAAGCTGCTTTAAAGGAAATATTTAATTTTGTGCAATCTGAAGAAGAGAGACTCCCACAAGCTTGGGGGAGGATTCTCCAATTACTTAATGTTTTGCCTGATCATCCTCTCAAGAAAAATGAAATACTTGATATCTTTTATAATGGACTAACCGGTGCTTCCAGAGACCACCTGCATAGTTGTGCTGGTTGTGTTTTCAGGGAACAAACCATTGAGCAAGATGAATTGCTATTGAATAATACATTGAGTAATGATAATGATTGGACACTTCCTGAACCAACTCCTAAGCTAAATCCGAAGAAAAGCGGTATTCTATTTCTCAGTCGTGAAGATATGCCAGAGGCAAATAAATCTATGAAAGTGAAAGGTATTAAAGCTGAAGATGTTAAGAATCTAGCAACTAGTGTAGAAATACATGGTCTTGATAACCCGACACAGGTAGTAGAAGTAAACTCTCTTTATAGATTTGATGAAGGTGATATTCCTCATAATAAGTCTGCTGGTCAATGCTTGGATGAGTTTGATAATTTTATTGCTAAACAAGAAAATTCCAATGCTTATGTTACACTGGTCCGCGTCGGTCCTAAACAAACGGTTTAAAACCCCTTTCCTCGACGGTATCTAGAACCGTCTCCAAGTGAGTGTGGGCGATAGGGGGTCCTTCCCACACGACCCAGAAACCGTCGGGGATATGCCCTCCTGGCACACACGTTCGGCAAAATGAGACCGTGTGCGACCGACGAGCGCTCAAATACGGAAATACGTATAGTACAGATAAAAAATACAATTATACGGTGAAATTGTTTCCGGTCGCAAGTACATCCCACACAGTCAGTCCCCGCTAAACGTTTCCGTTCGTATGCACATCCCACACAGTCGCTCCAACGAAAATGTTTCCGTTCACAGGTACATCACACATAATTTTTCCTGTTAAATCGTTTGTGATAGCGTTACCATTGCACACAATATTAATAATTTTATCGTTTGCATTATTGAATGCATCACACACGGTGCATAGAAAGAAACTGTGTGGCAAAGGCTGTCCATCACACACACTTTTTGTGTGATAAACGTTTGCGCAAGGTGGCCTAACGCAAACAGTTTTCAAGAGAAAGTCGTGTGTGTAGTGGATGATTGCACACGTAGTGGATCCTAGAAACACTTCTAATCTCCACGTATGTCACAGACGTTTCGCTTTCGCAAACCGTTTGCAGTGTAATCCCTATTTAATCCATAATTAATCCCTAATTTAAAAATCACATGTTATGAATTTGAAAGTAGGCAATCACTTATTTCATATCCAACCATGTTTATTACAAATATAGGTTCAACCACGAATCCATACTTCAATGCATAGGTACATATACTAAAGAACTACAGAAGCACCAAGTAAAGAATGATGAAGAACAGTTGTACTAAAGACTGTAAAGAGAGAGGCGAAAGACATTCTGGTTGCTAGAGAAGGTGAAGCGGAATGCCCATATTGTGCCCTCCTCCATGCGTAAGGCGCGCACGACTCAAGGCCAACCCCTTGTGATGGCTGCCCGTCCATCCTTCACTGTCTTTATTAGGACTTCTTGATGCTCATTGTAGTCTGGATGAAATACTTTAACCTTCATTGCGTGTCCACCAATCATGTACTTTGCGAGGTAATCTTGAGTGAACTGCTTCGGGAACCACCGGGAACAAAAAAGATTCAGACATTGTTGTCTAACAACTCATTATGGGCAGTAAAAAGAGAAGGCTGCAGAGTTTGTAGTTACCATCCTACAGCTCACTGTTGTGTTGGATAGAGCATAAACAAATAATTTTCTTGCCACCATTCATATCTTTTTGCTAATAATCCTTACCAGTTTCCTCACTTGTTGCTTGTTCATCAATATCTCATTGCCCCATACGCAAAAGGGTCGATGGGTGGATCCTTGCCAAGGGCGTATGTACCTACAAGAAACAAGTCAATATTAGAAGCTAACTTGTGTCCAGGCCTGGATCTATATGCACTAGATTATGGAACGACGGGGGGAGTACAAGCCGAGGGATGAAGCTAACCTCGGCGCAAAATGGTGGCCACTCCCGTTGTTGTCCTGCATAAGTAGTGGAAAGGCATGATAAGTACAACAATCTTAACATCAAACAAATATAGTGAAGGTAAACAACATCATCTACAAATGGTAGCTTGAATGTGTTGGTTTCAGCATGTTGTTAAAGCAGATATAAAATGGAAGGTTATGTTACCGACAGCAGGCTTAACAGCCATCAAATATTGCAATTCAAACTGGTATTGTTGAAAATGAATACAACATAGGTAATGCTTAAACATCACACTGGATAAATGTGTAAAACTGAAATAAAGGGCATGTGTTAACTACACAAGGAATAACTGGAACCAAACAAGCCGTTCAAATTGGTATTGATGTAGTTGCGCGGCACAGTTCCGACTTGCACATAATGAACCACACATTGTGAATGACTGAAATAAACAAGGCATAAATGACCCGTATAACAACCAAATATAGCCATTGAAAGCTGGACAGAGTCTCACTGCAACCAACCTAACAAGCAAATACAGATAAACAGGGCATATGCTTGAAAACTGGACAAATGCTCACTGCAACCAACCAAACAAGAAGATAAAGATAAACAAGGCATCTGCTTGATAACTGGAGAAATGCTAAAAAAGCAACCTAACAACCAAATACAGATAAACAAGGCATCTGCTTGATAACTGGACAAATGCTAAAAAAAAGCAACCTAACAACCAAATACAGATAAACAAGGCATCTGCTTGATAATTGGACAAATACTCACTGCAACCAAACTAAGAACCAAATACGGATAAACAAGGCATCTGCTCGATAACTGAAAAAATGCTCACTCCAACCAACCTAACAACCAAATACAGATAAACAAGGCATCTACTCACTATAAACAACCAAATATAGCCATTCGTGGAACTAAAGTGGACAATTCATACTTAAACATAACATCGACCTATTGAACAATACATTTTTGCATAACTGAAATAATTAAACACGGCACAGTTAAAGCACCACACAACAAATGCTACTACAACAAAGGGTACGGGTTGGCAAGCTAGAAAAGGTAATATTTGCTGATAGAATGTTGCCTCACATTTCATGGACGGGGTCCTTCCAGTTGGAAGAGCACAGACCCATGGTGCGCTCTCTGATGTCACAGATGGGCTGTTTCACCTTGGAAGAACCTTCGTGGGTGCCCTCCTCCTGGTCGTGGTCGTGGTCGTGGTCGATGAGATATGACTTGTCAATTGAGGATCCCAAGCCGCCGCCGTAGAACGTGTCCTTCAGAAGTGACAAAATGGGTTCGATGGTGTATAAAGCTCGCAAATCCTTGATTGCTTGGCGGAGGAGATCAGCGGCAGGGCCGTCGAAGATTTCAACGGCGATTGAACCAGAGGGGTTGGGGATGGACCACTTAACCTGTGACATGGCCCACGTGAAGCCGTCGATGTGGACGAGCTTGATGTCGTAGCCAGCTTTCCCGAGATACAATAATACGCTAGCCCGTTGACATGAAGCCTTCGGCATGGCAACGTAGTGAACTTCTTCGCCGGCTTCCATGGTGACGGGTTGCTCCGGGATCGACAGGTCGGGGCGAACAGCAGCCACCTCGCCAACGTCCGCCGGAGAGGCCATGATAAACCTCTTCTTGGCCGAACGCTCATTGGGCTCCCCGGGATATGTGGTCGAGCTTAGGTTGCGACATTCTAGAGCAGGGGATGTGGATCTGGCGGGGAGGTACACCGCAGGCCTCATCTAAAAACTCAGGGGAGTGGGAGCGATGGTATGGGAATCGCTGGATAACCTGAACTTTATTATCTAAGCTAGGAGGAACGGGCACACCGGTAGGGTTGGCAGCAGCGCCGGCGGCGACCGCGAGCTAGGGTTCGAAGGGGGGAGGGGGCGGATGGGGGACTGTGGAGGGAGGGGTGTTTGAGGATACGCCGCGGCTACTGAAAATTTTAGTAATGGTGGGTGGAGATGGTGGTGGGCGAGGGAGGGCGACGGTTCAAATGCCTCGGCTACTGCAATTTTTCGGTGTGGAACGACACCTATGGGATCACAAGAATCCCTACTACGGTTGCCGGGGCGCGGGGTTGCAAGAAGAGCAGGATTAGTAACCAACACGAGGATCGTTTACCCAGGTTCGGGCCGCGAGGATGCGTAAAACCCTAGTCGTGCTTTGGTGGGTGTATTTCAGAGAGTTCTTGAGCTCTTGAACTAGCTGTGGTGAGTGCGTGGTTCAAAGAGCCGAATCCCTCTCCAGTATGCCATGGGCCTCCTTTTATAATTGAAAGGGGCTGCCACAGTGGCACACATGAGGTGGAAAGGCGCACAGTGATATGAGCTTATCACTCGTATTACAGGACAAGACGCATTTAATGCGTAGCTTAGGTGTCCTCTTGCTTTATTAGGGATGGGGGTGAGGCCCGTCCCATCCGTCGCCGCTCCTCCTTGCTTTGACACACGCCCTGGCTAGCGACGCATGTGGCGCCATGTAGGCAGGCAGGCAGTTGAGGTGGCACGGTTGTGGAGCCTCTACGAAGATGTGCATGTCGCCACGCAGGCGCTTGATGAGCTGGCCTGGGAGCTGCTTGTTGCCGCGCAGGTGCCCGCCCAGCTGGTTGGGCTGGCAGCTGCATCTGAACGGCGGTGGAAACTTGGCTGGCGCGGGCCTGGCGGCGGCCCCGCTGGCGTCCTTGGTGAGGGCCTTGCCGGGCGGCCCGGCAAGGGTCTTGTTGTGTGGCCCGACAAGGGTCTTGCAGTGGCGCGCTGTGTTCCCCGGCAAGGACATTGCCGGGGGTCTGGTGGTTTTCCTCGGCAAGGATCTTGCCGAGGATCGTCGTCTTCTAATCCTCATCTGATCTTGAGTGTTCCTTGTCTTCACAAAGATCTACATGCCACCATGGAGGTGCCTCCCGAGCCCTGGCCCAATGTGATGTTGGAGACCGTGGGCTCAAGGATGGCTCACTCTGCTAGTGTGGGGCGAGCTGCCCCGGCAAGGGTCTTGCCGGGGCTGCTGAGGCTTCCCCAGCAAGGGTCTTGCCGGGGGAACCTACTTCGTCCCTCTGCTCTCTGTGGTCTTGGCTTGGCGTTGCTCTGGTTATCTTGGGCTTCGGTTTTACCTTGGCTCACGTCCCCTGTTTTGCTTGGTGTGACCGTGGGTGTGGCTCTGACTGCCCGTGCACAGATAAAGGGGTACAAAAGTGCGCCCCTGTTTTTGTACACCAACAAGAGCCCCCGGGCCTGGGCCACACATAAGCGCAACACGTTGTTGGGCCAGGCCCAAAACGGTGCGCGGGCAGGAAGGGCGGTTTCTACCGTGGTAAAACTTTTCGCGCGTCGCGCTCCTCATGACCTGCATTGAATGCGCGATGTGGAGGGGTGCGCGTGACGTGGGCGGCATGCGTGGGGCGGTTCCTGCACGCATGCGTCACATTGTGGTAAAGAGGCGGCTCGCGCCTTCCCCATAAAAGAGGAAGGCGTGGAGGCGCGACTCATTTACCGCGCGGGGCGGGTCGCGGTCTTCAAGTCGCCCACACCCCATGATCACGGTGTGTGGAGAGGTTGCCTCACCCGTCCCCTTGATTCTGCACGTTCGCCACGCATCCTCCATGCGCTTGGGGTGGCAAGGGGTGGAGGCGGGAAACCGGGCCGTCGCTGGTTGGGGCAGCGGGTCGGTCCCGATTCCCTACGCCTGTGGTGGCTGGATTGGCCGAGCGGGGCAACTGAGCCCCGACCCCGCCCCTTTATAAGGAGGGGGAAGGTGGGATGGCGTCCCACACTCTTCTGTTATTCATCTCCTCTCGTTTCTGCTTCTTCCTTTCACTCGCCATGGAGAAAGGGAATCCTGGTCCCTCCACGGTGGCGGCGAGGGTCGCCGCTCGACAACGCGTCCCTCCCCCTCCTGAGCCCACGGTGGTTGAGCCGACCGCGAGGGGAAGGGGGAGGGGGCGAGGCCGTGGGCGAGGCCGGGGCAGAGGTCGTAGCGCTCGGGGAAGAGGAGGACGTGGCGGCGCACCGGCTTCGCCACCGCCAATGATGCCTTTTCCAATGGAAGGCCACGTTGGAGACCAGCCCCGCTAATTCTTCATCAGGCTGCGCCGGCCTCCGCGCCGCCGTCTTTGTCTTCCCGCCCCGTTTGCTCGGGAGATGGAGCGTGACCCGCCCTAATCCCTCAGATTGCACATGAGGGGCTGTGGGAATGGGGGCACGCGGGTCGACGTCGACTTCCCGGCTCCTCGGGTCATGTACCTCCGTCGTGGATGGAAGACGTTCGCTCGCATCCACAGCCTGACGGCGGGGCTCGTCCTCTACTTCAAATTAATGGAGGATGGCCTGCTCTCCGTCAAGGTCTTCGGAGACTTCGGGACTTGCCTGAAGTGCTGCGTGGAGAGCTCCTCCTATGGAGATTCCGATGATGGAAGCTCTTCCTTGAGCGAAAGTGACGAGGAGGACAGCGGGGCGGATGACGGGGACGAGTCCGACTAGGCGTTGGATGCCCTGCACCTGGGCGGGTGCGGTAGCAGCAGCATCTGCACCTGGCCGCTCCTCCGGTAGAGTTTTGCCGGGGGCGGGGCCAGCTCCTTGAACTTCTCGAGGCCGTCTCCTTGGGCGGCTGGCGTCGGGAGGCTGCGGAAGAGGAAGAGGGTGGGCGGCAAGGCCGTCAACTCAGAGTACGCGGGCACCAACGCCTTCATCGCATACTGTCGGTCCTGCCGCCTCGTCTTCCAGCTCCTTTCCCGGCACCGTCATCACCGTCCCGCCCGTGGGCGGCCACCGAGGTGT
Organism: Aegilops umbellulata; assembly: GCA_032464435.1. Classification (NCBI taxonomy): domain Eukaryota; kingdom Viridiplantae; phylum Streptophyta; class Magnoliopsida; order Poales; family Poaceae; genus Aegilops; species Aegilops umbellulata. Next base: position 299,464,971 of record CP136060.1, read on the forward strand.
TCTCTTGGTGCTTTCTGTTACTCGTAGCTCGCCTAGGCGCCCCTTTTTCCCTTTCGCCTCCTTGACCTGCCTCCTGAGGAGAGGGGCAAGAAAGGGATCATGGGCACCTTATGTCTTTTTTAATCTGTAAGCCTTCGGGCCTTGTTAAATTTAAAGCTTGTAATCCCACTTGTTCATGTTTTTCATCCCGTACGAACTGTACCTGTGCGGGATGTTTTTAATGAAAAAGGATGTTTGCCGGGTTTTTCGTTCATGGGTAGACCCAGCGACAAGGAGCGGATCCTTGTTACAATTTAAGATAAATGTTTTCACCCGGCAACAGGCCTTGCCGTCCCCCCCGCTTCGCTCGACCATTCTCGCACCCTTGGCGGAGGCAGGGATGAAGCGGGCTTAGGCTCCTCGTTCTACTTCCTTGCCACCGCGACTGCAACCAAATCCGGGCCCAGGAGATAATCCTTGGGTATAGAAAAGGGGAGCACGGTGGCCTAAAAATAAAACGAGGTTTCACATATCCCAGTCCCGTTCCGAAATGCATGACAGAGGATGAAAGACTTATCTGGATCTGTAGCCCCGACAACCATGCCTTGCCGCGGTTGGATCCTTGTGCTAGCAGCCCTCGGCAACTCTGGTTTGCCGGGGTCGGGACGCCGGTCCATTTCCTTTCTTCCAAGTAGCTCAGCAGAAGTGCTCAAGTGCCCTGCGAACCAAAGGAGGACAAAAAAGAAACAGATAGACGCACACTCGACCTCTAGGCTAGGGGTTAGTCGCCGCCAAGCACTATCAACCCTAACCAAGGAAGAGTCTCGACCTAGCATGCATGCTATAACTTAGGGCGCCAACGCTTCATTTATTAATGCTCAGGGTCTGCGCCTGGCTTTGTATGAAGGGTTACATGCCTTGCCGGCAAAGCTTGTGCAAAAGGTGGCTTGCCGGGCGCCTTACGGGTAAAACTTGTGAAGATGCTCGATGTTCCAGGAGTTGCTCACTAGGACAACATCTTCGGTCTCCAGGCGGACTGCACCGGGCCTGGTGACTCACATTACCCGATAAGGGCCTTCCCACTTTGGCGTCAACTTGTTGGAATTCTTGGCTGACTGAACACGCTGAAGAACAAGGTCGCCTTCCTCAAAGCTTCGGGCATGAACCTTGCGGCTATGGTAGCGGCGCAAGGCTTGCTGGTAGCGTGCTGCTCTTGCAGCCACCCGAAGACGATCTTCCTCAAGGAGCATCACGTCATCTTGGCACAACTGCTCTTACTCAAGCTCATCATAAGCGAGCACTCGAGGTGACCCGTATATGAGTTCCGTGGGGAGAACTGCCTCCGCCCCATATACTAGGGGAAAGGGTGTCTGACCGGTGGCTCGATTTGGCGACGTCCTGATCGAGCAAACAACCACCGGCAACTCATCAATCCAGCGCCTTCCACTCTTGCGCAGCTTGTCAAAGGTCTTTGTCCTTAGGCCTCGCAACACTTCAGCATTCGCCCCCTCCGCTTGGCCGTTGCTCCGTGGGTGTGCCACGGAAGCAAAACAGACCTTGCTGCCGAGGTCTTGAATGTATTGCTTGAAGGTGTGGCTTGTGAACTGTGTGCCATTGTCGGTGATGACTCTGTTTGGCACACCAAAACGGCAGACCATTCCCTTGAAGAACTTGACAGCTGACTGAGCAGTCACCTTTCTCATTGCTTCCACCTTCGGCCACTTTGTGAACTTGTCAATTGCAACATACAAGTGCTCAAAGCCCCCGACAGCGAGGGGGAAAGGGCCCAGTATATCGAGCCCCCAGACCGAGAATGGCCAGGAGAGAGGGATTGTTTGAAGGGCTTGAGCTGGTTGATGACGCTTCTTTGAATGGAATTGACACGCTTCACACTTGGTTACTAGTGCCGTCGCATCCTGGAGGGCGGTGGGACAGAAGAAACCTTGCCGGAACGCCTTTCCGGCAAGGGCCCTCGACCCTATGTGGAATCCACATACGCCTCCATGTATCTCTGCCAACAACTCCAGTCCTTCCTCCAGGGGGACGCACTTCAATTTCACACCATTCGGCCTTCTCTTGTACAAGACGTCATCGACGAACTGGTACAGGGTGGACCGGCGGGCTACTTTTTCCGCTTCGTCCTGCTCCTTAGGAAGCTCCCCTGTCTGGAGGAATCGGACAGTGTGCTGCGCCCACGCCTAAGCCTGGGGCTCAACGGCAAGGACCAAAGACATTTCTTCAGCCATGGGCGCGGCTGTCTCCACGGCCAGGGCTTGACGCCCTGCCGGAGCCAGTTGCCCTTTGGCAGGCTCAGTGTCCGCGGCAGCACCCTTGCCGGCGGCCCCAAGGGGCTCGGTAGGAAAGTACTTGCCGGGACCTGACTTCCTCCACTTGTTCTGCCCCGTCGATGGTTCGACGGATGGTTGAGTTAACCGAAGCAAGAAGGTACCTGGTTCCACAGGTAACTTGAATGCAGCACGCTTTGACAGGTAATCGGCGATGTCATTCTCCACTCGGGGGACGTGCTCCGCTTGGATACCGTCAAAGCGTTCCTCCAGCTTCCTCACCTCATCTATGTAAGCCTCCATTAATGGGCTCTGGTAATCCTTGTTGACCTGCCTAACAACAAGCTGCGAGTCACCCCTGACGATGAGCTTCTTAACCCCGAGGTCTGCCGCGATCCTGAGACCAGCGAGAAATTCCTCGTACTCAGCAGTGTTGTTGGTGGACATCTCCCTGGGAAAGTGCATCTGGACCACGTACTTAAGGTGATCTCCGGTGGGCGCGACGAGCAGCACACCGACCGGCGCCTTGCAGCGAGAAAGCCCCATCAAAGTACATGACCCAGTTGCGGTCCGCCTCCTTGCCGGGGAGAGTGGTCTCCTGGATTTCTTCGTTAGGCGTTGAGGTCCATGATGCAATGAACTCCGCCAAGACTCTGCTCTGGATTGTCGAGGTACTTTCAAACTTCAAACCGAAACTTGATAACTCCAAGGCCCATTCCACAATCCTTCCAGTTGCATCTGGGTTATGCAGTATCCGTTGCAACGGGAGGCGGGTGACGACAGTGATCTCGTGGGCTTGGAAGTAATGATGCAGCTTCCTCGAGGCCATAAGAAGGCCGAAGAGCAATTTCTGCACACCGGAGTACCTCGACCTAGCTCCCTGCAAGAGAGAGCTGACGAAGTAAACCGGTTGATGCATCATCTTATTCTTCCGCACCACCTCATCCGACCGCGCGGACACTGCCTTGGTGGGATCAGACTCTGCCGGGGGCCTCGCCTCGCCGGCACCAGGCCCTGCCGGGGGAATCTTTGGCCTGCCATCCGCTGGTTCTGCCGCCGTCACTGCCTCCTCGTCGACCTCCCTTCGTGCCACCAGTGCGGCACTGACCACTTGATTCGTCGCCGCCAGATACAGCAACAACGACTCTTGTGGTTTAGGCGCAACCAGTATTGGCGTGGAGGAAAGGTATTTCTTCAGATCCTACAATGTTGCCTCGGCTTCTGGGGTCCACTCCATTGGGCCTGCCTTCTTCAAGATTTTGAAGAAAGGAAGGGCGCGCTCGGTGGACTTGGAGATGAATCGGCTCATGGCAGCGACGCAGCCGGTGAGCCGACGCACATCTTGATCCGCTTGGGTGCCTCAATCTGCTCAATAGCCTTGATTTTGTCTAGGTTTGACTCGATCCCGCGCTGTGACACAAAGAACCCGAGAAGCTTGCCGGACGGAACATTGAAGACACACTTCTCAGGGTTTAGCTTGAGGTTGATCTTGCGCAGGTTGGCAAATGTCTCTTCCAGATCTTGCACAAGAGTGGCCCCGTCTTTGGTCTTGACCACTATGTCATCCATGTATGCTTCCATATTTCTATGGAGCTGGGGTTCAAAACCAATTTGGACTGCTCTTGCAAACGTCGAGCCAGCACTCTTCAACCCGAAAGGCATCTGCAAAAAAGCAATACGTACCACATGGGGTGATGAATGCTGTCTTCTCTTCATCTTCTCTTGTCATGAAGATTTGGTGGTAGCCCGAGTAGGCGTCGAGGAATGACAACAGATCACACCCGGCCGTGGAGTCGACAATCTGGTCGATGCGCGGCAACAGGAAGGGGTCCTTAGGACAAGCCTTATTGATATCTGTGTAGTCAATACACAGCCTCCACTTCCCATTCGCCTTGCGCACCACTACCGGATTGGCCAACCACGTCGGGTGGAGCACTCCTCTCACCAAACCTGCCGCTTCCAACTTCCTGATCTCCTCTGTGATGAACTCCCGCCTCTCCAGAGCCTGCTTTCTGACCTTCTGCTTGACGGGCCGCGCATGAGGGCACACAGCTAGGTGGTGCTCAATCACCTCCCTGGGAACACCGGGGATGTCAGATGCTTGCCATGCAAACACGTCGACATTCGCCCGCAGGAAGGTGACGAGCGCGCCTTCCTATTTGCTATCGAGGTGGAGCCTATGGTGAAGGCCCCTCCTGTGCCATCCTCCCTGGCGGACACCTTCTTGGTCTGCGGCGGCTCAGCTCTGGATTTCTTGCTCTTGCCGGTAGAGCTCTCTGGCACGTCCTCGACGGTAGCACAACACTCCGAGGAGGTGCGCTTGCCGGAGTGGGTGCGAGAGGTCTTGCCGGGCTTCTTCTTCCCTTTCGGGCCTTTAGTGGCAGGAGCAGGTGCCTTGATGGCAGCTGCTGCAACTTCTTCCCGGTAGAGTTGGTCGGCGTAGATCAATGCGTCCTTCTTGTCTGAGGGGACGGAGATGATGGTCAACGGGCCGGGCATCTTTAGCATGTTGTAGGCGTAGTGTGATGCTGCCATGAACTTGGCTAGTGCCAGGCGACCGAGGATCCGGTTGTAGGGCAAGGGGATCTCGGCCATGTCGAAGAAAATTCTCTCTGTTCTGTAGTTCAACTCCCCTCCAAACGTCACGGGCAGTGTGACCTTCCCCTTCGGCTGGCTCCTCCCTGGATTGACCCCCTTGAAACGTACCCGTTTCCTCGAGGTCTCCATCAGGAATTTGCAGTCTTTTGATCACGACAGGCGAGATCAAGTTCAGGCCGGCCCCGCCATCAACCAACATCTTGTTCACCTTGAGGTTACGTATCGTTGGTGAGACCAACAATGGAAAACACGCGACCGCGGTTGTGCGGTCAGGGTGGTCCTCAGCGTCAAAGATGAGGGGCGTGCTGGACCACTTCAGCGGCTTCCGAGCGTCGAATGACGGCTCCGCTGCTGTAATCTCACGCGCCCACTGTTTGAGCTGGCGGTGAGAAGTATGCAACAAGGCACCACCATCGACGCACATGGCCTCCGTAGCCTTCTAGAACTCTTGCTCACCGGACTCGTCGTCCTCGTCGTGATCACCGTCTTCTTGTTTCTTGTCACGACCCCGGGCGGGCCTCTCTTGCTGGTTGTCCTTGCCGGGGCGGCTTCCTTGGCCGCCACGCTTCTTGTCGGATCCCTCGGCACCGTCATGACCCTTCTCCTTGTCCCGCCTCTCGTACTCAGCTTTTTGCTTCTCAGCAAGAAGCTTGACTTGTCGACAGTTCTGGAGGTCGTGGCCCTTGGTGTGATGGATCTTGCAGTACTGCTTGCCGGAGCCCCCTGGCTTGTCGGCAGCTGCTAAGGCCTGGCAAGTGGCGCACCCGGCAATCTCCTTGTCGGGCCCGTCTGCCCTGACCTTCTTGGCAGCAGTGGTGTCGTCAGACCCCTCGACGGCAAGTACGGCCTTGCCCTTGCGTTTCCTGTTGCGTCGCCGGCCCTTCTTCGTCGGGGTGGCAGCGTCTTCGTCAGTAGAGTCGGTTTCCACGCTAGCGTCTTCGCGGGGGTACTTCCTTCCCTCTTCAGCCCGGGCGCATCTATCGGCCAGAACGTAGAGCTCAGCCACATCCTTAACCTAGGTCATCGCCAGCTCTTCGCGCATCTTGCGATTGCGCACGTCCTGATGGAACGCGCTGATCACAGCGGCGGGATGAACGTCAGGGATGTTATACCGCACCCGGCTGAATCTCTGGATGTACTTGCGCAGGGTTTCCCCTTCCTTCTGGGGAATGACGTGCAGATCACTGGCCTGGCCATGAGCTTGGTGGCCTCATGTGAAGGCGCCAACGAACTCATGGCACAGATCCGACCAAGAAGAAATGGAATCCGCCGGCAAGTGCATCAACCAGGACATAACATTGGGCTTCAGTGCCAGTGGGAAATAATTGGCAAGCACCTTGTCGTCGCGAGCTCCGGCCGCCTGCATCGCGATGGTGTAGATGCTAAGGAACTCGGACAGATGGGTCTTTCCAGTGTACTTCTCGCCGACGTCAGGCTTGAACGTGTGGCGGGACGGCCACTGGAACTGCCACAGCTCACGGGTAAAGGCCGGGCATCCCACCTCGTAAGGTAGGCCGCCGGAACCCCCCGGTGCTGGGTGGTCCATAGCAGGTCATGCCCGCTTGTCTGACTGGTGGCGTGTGTCACGCCGGCGCTTAGTAGTGGTCCGGACATATTCATGAGCTCGTTCTCGAAGAACTTGGCGCTGGTCGCGGCGGATCCGCAGGTCGGACGACGCTATAGAGATGCTATCACAAGCATCATCTCGACGGGCAGACGCCCGTGGCGGCTATCAAGGAGGAGGAGAGTGCACCGTGGCCGCAGCTCCCCCGGTCCTCCCAGCGCCAGCATGTGGCGGCTTAGTGGAGCGCCGACCCGAGGCCCCACCGGTCGCGGATCGTCTTTGTTGGCAATGGTGATGAGGCTCCGGATGGTGGCCCTCCACTCGTGGAGCTTCTCTGCAGCGGGAGGGAAGTTGAGGAGCAGCTGCGCACGTGCCAAAGCTTCTGCTGGCATGGGCGGCGGCGACAACTGTGTGGATTGCGGTGCGCTTCGACTTCTAACCACGTTAGAAGGAGCTCCGTCACGACCCAGCGGCTGCGTGCCATTTCCACCAGCATTTCGGCGGGCAGGCTGAACTCCTTCATCCCGCGGACGACGCACATGGCTCTTCCCACGGCGGTGCCCAGGGTCACCGGCGTGGTGACGTTGCTCGTCGCGCACACCATGGGAAGAGCGCGCAGTGGTCGCCGACGTAGGCGTCTTGGAGGTCGCTGCGCCGCTCGGGGGTGGCACAATGACACTCCTGGAGGGCCCCGCGCCGCCTGCCGAAGAGTAACCCATGATCCTAACTCATTATGCATTTGCATTCCAAAGCAAATCTTAAATATGCACAAATTTAGGGGGAGCTCTTACTTATCACATACTTCTCAACGCGACGATATATTCCATTATTATTATCATTTGTCGAAGCTTTGATCTATATGTTGTCATCAATTACCAAAAAGGGGGAGATTGAAAGTGCAACTATCCCTGGGTGGTTTTGGTAATTCCTAACAACATATAGCTCATTGAGCTAACATTATTCCAAGATGAATATTTCAGAAAAGCTCAATGGATGGCATGGCATGGATGAGGATGACAAAGGATTGGCTCAAGCTTCAAGAACAAGACTCTACATCTTATATTTTAGTGATCCAAGATCACATTGAGTCCATAGGAAAAGCCAATACTATTAAGGAGGGATGAGGTGTTGCCTAATGAGCCTCTTGCTTCATGTGCTTAGTGATATGCTCCAAAATCCTCAACTACCTTTCCATATCCACATATGACCTAAACCAAAAGTCAAACTCGGCCCCACCGATTCTTTCTATTCGGCGCCACCGAGTTTCACATGTCATAGCCACTGCCACAAACCCTAGCAAATCTGTCTCACCGATAGGGATCTCGGTCTCACCGAGATGGGATTGCAATTTCTCTGTTTCTCTTCATAACGTTTCGGTCCAACCGAAGTGAGTGATCAGTCCCACCGAGATTGCAATGTAAACTCACTGTTTCCCTTTCGTAACATTTCGGTCTCACCGAAAAGAGCGAATCGGTCCCACCGAGTTTACCTGACCAACTCTCTGGTTAGCTTATTACCAAAATCGGTCTCACCGAGTTTGTGTAATTGGTAACACCGAGATTACGTTACGCCCTAACCCTAACCATATCGGTCCTACCGAGTTGCATCTCAGCCCCGCCGAAAATCCTAATGGTCACTAAGTTTGCTAAATCGGTCCGACCGAGTTTAACGATTTGGTCCCACCGAGTTTAGCAGATTGTGTGTAACGGTTAGATTTTGTGTGGAGGCTATATATACCCCTCCACCCACTCTTCATTCGTGGAGAGAGCCATCAGAACAGATCTTCACTTCCAATACACATTTTCTGAGAGAGAACCACCTACACTTGTGTTGAGCTCAAGATATTCCATTCCTACCATATGAATCTTGATCTCTAGCCTTCCCCAAGTTGCTTTCCACTCAAATCTTCTTTCCACCAAATCCAAATCCTGTGAGAGAGAGTTGAGTGTTGGGGAGACTATCATTTGAAGCACAAGAGCAAGGAGTTCATCATCAACACACCATTTGTTACTTCTTGGAGAGTGGTGTCTCCTAGATTGGCTAGGTGTCACTTGGGAGCCTCCGACAAGATTGTGGAGTTGAACCAAGGAGTTTGTAAGGGCAAGGAGATCGCCTACTTCATGAAGATCTACCGCTAGTGAGGCAAGTCCTTCGTGGGCGACGGCCGTGATGGAATAGACAAGGTTGCTTCTTCGTGGACCCTTCGTGGGTGGAGCCCTCCATGGACTCGCACAACCGTTACCCTCCGTGGGTTGAAGTCTCCATCAACATGGATGTACGATAGCACCACCTATCGGAACCACGCCAAAAATATCCGTGTCTCTAATTGCGTTTGAATCCTCCAAACCCTTCCCTTTACATTTTTGCAAGTTGTATGCTTTACTTTCCGCTGCTCATATACTCTTTTGCATGCTTGCTTGAATCGTGTGAGATTGCTTGACTTGTGTTAAATTGCTAAAATCTGCCCAGAACTAAAATTGGGAAAAGGATAGATTTTTATTTGGTCAAGTAGTCTAATCACCCCCCTCTAGACATACTTCCGATCCTACAAGTGGTATCAGAGCTTTGGTCTCCATTTGCTTTGATTTCCATAGCTTTTGGTGGTCATAGCCTTTGTTTCACAACCTAGGAGTGTATGGCGTCTAGCGAGGGAAATTATCACCGTAGAGGTCCTTACTTTGATGGTACTAATTTTGTAGTTGGAAGCATAAAATGAAAATGCATATTCTTGGACATAACCCCGCCGTTTGGGCTATTGTGTGTGTTGGTTTGCAAGGTGACTTCTTCGATGGGAAATAACCAAACCGTGAAGCTACCGCGGAAGAGTTGAATATGCTGCAATACAACGCTCAAGCTTGTGATATTCTCTTCAACGGATTGCGCCCCGAAGAATTCAACAAAATCAGCCGTCTTGAGAATGCAAAGGAAATTTGGGATACTTTGATTGATATGCACGAAGGTACCGACTCCATCAAGGAATCTAAATTGGATGTGCTTCAAAGTCAACTTGACAAGTTCAAAATGAAGGATGGTGAAGGTGTCGCTGAAATGTACTCTAGGCTTGCTCTTATCACAAATGAGATTGCCGGCTTAGGGAGTGAAGAGATGACCGATAGATTCATCATCAAGAAGATCCTGAGAGCCTTGGATGGAAAATATGATACCGTGTGCACATTGATCCAAATGATGCCCAATTACAAAGATCTCAAGCCAACGGAAGTCATTGGAAGAATTGTTGCTCATGAGATGTCACTCAAGGATAAAGAGGGACTTCACAACAAATCAAGTGGTGCTTACAAAGCCTCATGTGAATCCCCCACATCATCAAGTGAGAAGCAAAACTTCAATGAAGAATTAAGCTTAATGGTGAAGAACTTCAACAAGTTCTACAAGAGTAGAAGCAAATATAGAAGCTCCAAGCCAAGGTCCTACAATGACAAAAGATCTTCTAGTCGAGAGCGAAACTGCTACAATTGTGGAAGACCCGGACACTATTCCAATGAGTGTACGGCTCCCTACAAGAAAAGAGAAGACTCTCCCAAAAGAAGAAGCCGAAGAGAGGAATCACCATCTAGAGAAAGGAGTAGAGATGATCGTTATGAACGAAGATACTCACGGAGAAGCAAGGATTCAGAAAGAAAGGAAAGGTCATCAAGAAGCTACACAAAACGAAGACATCAGGCTCATGTTGGTGAATGGGTATCCGGCTCCGACTCCGACAACCACTCCGAAAGAAGTTATCATTCTGATTCCGAATATACTCAAGATGAAGGTGTTGCCGGTCTAGCACTTATGTCAACCAACTCCTACGACATATTTGACTCACCAAATGAAGGAGTTGGAACATGCTTCATGGCTAAAGGCCCAAAGGTATCACACCCCGAGTATGTTGATTTCAATAGTGATGAAGATGACTTGTTAGGTGATGATGATTTACTTGTTGACAACTCTAGTGATGAATACTATGATGAAACATTAATTAGTCATGCTAATCAAGATAAAACGAATGACAATGATAAGTAGAAGATTGAGGCTCTAACTAACGAACTAAACACTCTTAAGTTAGCTCATGAAACTATCTTAGGAGATCATCGAGAACTTTTAAGAACACATGAGAAATTACGCTTTGAAAAGCTCAACCTTGAGCAAGAGCATGAGTTCTTAAAAGCAATCAATGATGATCTTCGTAAGAAAAGTTCTTCTTACATTGCCAAGCGTTTACTCTTATCCACTTACATGCCTCAAGTCAAGTCTAGTAACAAGAACAAAAAGGATTCTTCCTCTAGTAGTAACAATGATCATGTTAAGTCCAATATTGTTGCTTCTAGTAGTTCTCTTGATTCCACTAATGATTCTCTTAGCCAAGTTACACTTGAGCAAGAAAATAGCCTATTGAAGGGAATTATAGAGAAAGGAGTGTACAAGAGCCTTGCCGGGAGTAAGCAATTCGAGGAAATTGTACGCAAGCAAGGAAGGCACCGGAAGAATCAAGGTGTTGGTTTTGAACGAAAGTTCAATGCCAATGGAGTTGAGTGGGAAGAAGATCAATACCCCAACACAAAGTTTGTTCCTCAACAAGAGAAGTATGATCCTACTTCTTTCAAAGGGACACAAGCTCAAGATGATCTTCCACCACAAGACTACAAGCAAAAAGGCAAGGACAAGCTTCAAGAGGAAATTGATGCATTTGAATAAGTTCCTAAGACCTTAGTCAAGTGGATTCCCAAGACTACTTCAAGTTCCACTTCATCAAGTATGACTACAACTCCAAGGATTCCCATCAAGATGGTGTGGATCCAAAAGAAGAAGAACTAGAGAGTTCTTGAGGGTGACTCCGCCAACATACTTCACTTTTATCATTTTGGCAAGAACAAGTGCAATCAATTTCCACATCTTGCACTAGTTAAAGGAGTCACAAACCCTCTTGTTGGTAAGTCAAGGGACAAGGTAACCTAAAAGCTTTCATAGACATCATCTTGTGTGTGCATCACTCTATGTCTATGGATATCCTTGTTTGTTCCTTGTGGGACTAACCCATGTAGGTATTGAAAGTACAATTCACTCCAATGGATAGCTCCAATTAATCTACATCAACATTGAGCATCCACATCTTCAATATCTACATGAAGTCATCATCGACAAAACCCAAGGTTAGTTCATCCCTCTTAGGGGGGATATCACATCCAGGGGAGCTTTACTCTAAGAATTGAGCTAAAGCAACTCTAATGATGTGAACACAACAATGCTTTATGTAAAAGTGGTAACCCCACTTGTGCTTAAACGATGAGTATGACCTATGATCAAATGTTCTCATTTGACTTCTAAGTTAATATACTCATATATAGATGACCTAGTCATCGCCAATTGCTTGATAGATGTTAGATTGGCTGTGCATGCTTTGCCACATACTTCAATTGCCATTTTATTGTGTGAGCATGTTGAGAGCATATTTTACTCATTCAAGGACATCCACTTGTTGTTTTGATTGATTGGCTTTCTTTTTCCTTGCCAAGTGGATGGACAAGAATGCCTAAGAACCTTCTCTAGCTATCTATGCTTTTCTCGTCTCAAACTCTATTCATGCTACATCACAAAATTTGATCAAGTCAGATTCAAACCACTCTGTGTGAGGAGCACTTGGAGTCCCCGATTTGTCATATACTTAAACTTCCAAAAATTCTTTGTGCTTTTTGGTCTGACCGATTCCTCCATTTCGGTCATACCGAGATCACTAAGTCGATCTAGGTTTTCACCTCGGTGCAACCGATTTGAACTTTTCGGTCACACCGAGTTGCTATAACTGTCAACAGTTATGCATCTCGGTGCCACCGAGTTGTTCCACTCGGTCACACCGACAGGGTCGGGCTATATATACCCATGGGCAAAATTTTGGAAATTTCTCCGAAACCTCTTCGCCCGCGCATAGCTCGCTCTGCCTCCTGGGTCTCCGGATCGTCCTCCTTGTCGCCAGCTGCCTCCAGTCGCTGGTCTCCGCCGCCGTCAACGGAATTTCGTCTCCGCCGTTGCCGCGGTAGCGAGTCCGCCGTCGAACTAGGGTATGGACTCGATCACAGTGCTATTCCCCGTCCAATTCCTAGCACATTGTGTTCTTTATGAATCTTCTACGATTGAAACACTCCTATCCAGTCAAAACAATCCTTAGAATAGTTGAGATTCGAAAATTTAGGTTTAGGTTTTCGCCGAAACCATCTCGGACCCACCGGGTTGTGGAACTCGGTTCCACCGATTCGGCCACGGCCATTGCACATGTGATTCTCGGTCTGACCGAGAATTACAAATCAGTGAGACCGAGTTCAGGACTTTGTGAAACCCTAGCAGTCTCGGTGCCACCGAACTGTGACTCGGTCTGACCGAGTTCACTAGTTTTGGTTCCAATAGCTGCTTCGGTATCACCGAGTTTGCAAATCGGTCGATCCAAAATGCTTTCTGTGAAAAACTAAAACTAACTTTTTGACTCATTCTTTTGCAAAAATCTCTTCACTTTTGTGATGCTCATCCACTCTATCTCATCTATAAACTATTCGCATGAGGGTAGCAGGAGCACCCCAAGCAATCTGCCTAAAGCTGCCACTAGAGCAAGCAAGAAGAGAACCTCTGAATCAGAGGATGAGGACTATGTGGCAGAAGAGGAAGGCACATCCAAGAGAAAGGTGCTCAAGAAAGATTATGGCTCAGCTGCAGCCATCAAACCTGGAATGCAGAAAAAGGCACCTGCAGGAAGAGTTCCTACCTCTAAGCCTAGGAAGGCTGTACCTGAAGAAACCATGAAGCTCACCATGGAATCAGAAGAGGAAGCAAGTGGCCAAGATAAGAATAAAAAGAGAGTCAGGACTACCACTGCCAGAGTTGTTGGTAAACCCTCTACGAGGAGAGACTCAGATGAGGAAGAGGAAGAAGAGGTTGCTGCACCAGCACCTAAGGCTCAAAAACTCATGGGAGATGCTATAAGGTCAGGGGCTACTGCATCCAAGCCCAAGGAAACACCCAAAGCTGCATCTAAGCCCAAGAGTGCACCAAAGAGAAACACCAGAAACATATCTGCTGCTGAAAAGAACAAGACCCCAGTGCCTGACATTGCTGAAGAAGAAGAAGGTCAAGTGCTCAGGAAGCTTAAGCCCAAGATCCCAGACCACAATGATGCTCATCCTGTGGCTGAGGACATGAAAATTAGAAGAGATTCAGGGCTGAAGAAGTGGAGAGAAGCAGATCCATATGCTTCAAGGAGAAGAACTGCTTTGGATTACAGGTTTCACACCATGGAACAGCAGGATTTCTATGAGACAGTGCTGCTAGATAAGAAGCCTATAGTATGTGACATGAGATGGATAGATTGTGAATACATCAAGGAAAATGAAGAGCACTATCCTGGAGTGTATGACAGCTTCAAGGGTTGTAGAGTTGCAGACTTTGTTGGGCAGCAGCTCACAAAGCGGAATGAAGAGCTAACCATGCAATTCTACTCCAAAGCACACTTCTATCCAGATGGCAGGATTGTGTGGATGTCAAAAGGAACCAGATATCAGTCAACAGTTGCTGAGTGGGCACAACTCATCAATGCCCCAGAAGAGCAAGAAGATGACCTGGACATATATGCCAAGAAGAAGATGGATCACAATTCCATGTCCCACATGTACAAAGAGATCCCAAACAAGGCACTTGATACTTTCAAGTTTGGCTCAGTGCATTATCTTCTGTCAGGGCTCCCCACTATTAATTGGATTCTGAGGCATACCCTATTGCCCAAGTCAGGTGATCACAAGATGATCCGAGGCCATGCAATAAACATGCTCCACATTTTTGATGTGCCACAGAAGTTCAAGGTGATGAGCCTCATGGTAGAGACCATCAAGAGGACAACAGCTGATCAGAAGAGGAGCTGTGGATATGCCCCACAAATTCAAGAGCCGATAAACTCAAAGATGGGCACAGGCACATACCTGCTGGACAAGGAACACCTGCCCATCCATCCAGACTTTGAAGACAATCAGGTTGTCATGAACAAGGATGAACCATCATCTGCACATGCTCAAGCAAAGAAGGAGAAGGCAAAGATGGAGAAAGCTGCCAAGATGCCAACTCAAGAGGAGGCATCTGAGTATTTCTTGAAGAACAAGCAGGAGCAACTCAGTTACCTGATAGCATCCACTCTGAGGATTTAGAAAGGACTGGCCACCCTGACTCAAAACCAAGAGAGTTTGGAAAGAATCACGGAACAAAAGTTCTATGACCTAGATGTGAAGGTGACAGAGGTCCAGTCTGCTGTGGAACAACTACAAGAAGATATGCAGGAGAGGAAGGGCAAGACCACAACTGATGCATTTGCCAGGGTGCCCAGAGCTCAGAGATCATCTCCAGTGCCAGTTCCTAACACCAGAGCCACCACTTCTGCACCAGCTACAGCTTCAGTTCCACCAGCTCCAGCTCCTACCCCAGCAGCTCCAACCACTTCTACCGAAGCCTTCGTCCTTGGCGTTATCCGGACTCCACCAACAGAAGACCTAGCCTGAGAGTCGTTTAGTCCTATGCATTTTCTATGAACTTTTTGGTAACTTGTTGCCAAAGGGGGAGAAAAATGTATAGATCATAGGCTTCGAGAGAAAGAGTCTGCATTTGTTCTCTCTTGTCTTTTGGTTGAACTTTATTTGCATTTGAATGCTTGAGATACTATGCCGTAATTTGTGAGACATTGATGATCATGTGTTTGATCATAAGCTACACTTAATGCTTGTTGGATGCATTTATCTTTATGTTGATCATTCACTTTGCTTGGTGATGAGTGCATGCATTTAATTCTTATCATTTTGAGCGCTCCACCAAGATGTATGTGACATGGAAGAGTAACCCATGATCCTAACTCATTGTGCATTTGCAGTCCAAAGCAAATCTTAAATATGCACAAATTTAGGGGGAGCTCTTACTTATCACATACTTCTCAAAGCGACGATATATTCCATTCTTATTATCATTTGTCGAAGCTTTGATCTATATGTTGTCATCAATTACCAAAAAGGGGGAGATTGAAAGTGCAACTATCCCTAGGTGGTTTTGGTAATTCCTAACAACATATAGCTCATTGAGCTAACATTATTCCAAGATGAATATTTCAGAAAAGCTCAATGGATGGCATGGCATGGAAAGTGGATCCCTCAAAATTATAAGGACAAAGGATTGGCTCAAGCTTCAAGAACAAGACTCTACATCTTATATTTTAGTGATCCAAGATCACATTGAGTCCATAGGAAAAGCCAATACTATTAAGGAGGGATGAGGTGTTGCCTAATGAGCCTCTTTCTTCATGTGCTTAGTGATATGCTCCAAAATCCTCAACTACCTTTCCATATCCACATATGACCTAAACCAAAAGTCAAACTCGGCCCCACCGATTCTTTCTATCCGGCGCCACCGAGTTTCACATGTCATAGCCACTGCCACAAACCCTAGCAAATCGGTCTCACCGAGATGGGATTGCAATTTCTCTGTTTCCCTTCGTAATGTTTCGGTCCAACCGAAGTGAGCGATCGGTCCCACCGAGATTGCAATGTAAACTCACTGTTTCCCTTTCGTAACATTTCGGTCTCACCGAAAAGAGCGAATCGGTCCCATCGAGTTTACCTGACCAACTCTCTGGTTAGCTTATTACCAAAATTGGTCTCACCGAGTTTGTGTAATCGGTCACACCGAGATTACGTTATGCCCTAACCCTAACCATATCGGTCCTACCGAGTTGCATCTCAGTCCCACCGAAAATCCTAACGGTCACTAAGTTTGCTAAATCGGTCCGACCGAGTTTAACGATTCGGTCCCACCGAGTTTAGCAGATTGTGTGTAATGGTTAGATTTTGTGTGGAGGCTATATATACCCCTCCACCCACTCTTCATTCATGGAGAGAGCCATCAGAACAGATCTTCACTTCCAATACACATTTTCTGAGAGAGAACCACCTATACTTGTGTTGAGCTCAAGATATTCCACTCGTACTCAGCTTTTTGCTTCTCAGCAAGAAGCTTGACTTGTCGACAGTTCTGGAGGTCGTGGCCCTTGGTGTGATGGATCTTGCAGTACTGCTTGCCGGAGCCCCCTGGCTTGTCGGCAGCTGCTAAGGCCTGGCAAGTGGCGCACCCGGCAATCTCCTTGTCGGGCCCGTCTGCCCTGACCTTCTTGGCAGCAGTGGTGTCATCAGACCCCTCGACGGCAAGTACGGCCTTGCCCTTGCGTTTCCTGTTGCGTCGCCGGCCCTTCTTCGTCGGGGTGGCAGCGTCTTCGTCAGTAGAGTCGGTTTCCACGCTAGCGTCTTCGCGGGGGTACTTCCTTCCCTCTTCAGCCCGGGCGCATCTATCGGCCAGAACGTAGAGCTCAGCCACATCCTTAACCTAGGTCATCGCCAGCTCTTCGCGCATCTTGCGATTGCGCACGTCCTGATGGAACGCGCTGATCACAGCGGCGGGATGAACGTCAGGGATGTTATACCGCACCCGGCTGAATCTCTGGATGTACTTGCGCAGGGTTTCCCCTTCCTTCTGGGGAATGACGTGCAGATCACTGGCCTGGCCATGAGCTTGGTGGCCTCATGTGAAGGCGCCAACGAACTCATGGCACAGATCCGACCAAGAAGAAATGGAATCCGCCGGCAAGTGCATCAACCAGGACATAACATTGGGCTTCAGTGCCAGTGGGAAATAATTGGCAAGCACCTTGTCGTCACGAGCTCCGGCCGCCTGCATCGCGATGGTGTAGATGCTAAGGAACTCGGACAGATGGGTCTTTCCAGTGTACTTCTCGCCGACGTCAGGCTTGAACGTGTGGCGGGACGGCCACTGGAACTGCCACAGCTCACGGGTAAAGGCCGGGCATCCCACCTCGTAAGGTAGGCCGCCGGAACCCCCCGGTGCTGGGTGGTCCATAGCAGGTCATGCCCGCTTGTCTGACTGGTGGCGTGTGTCACGCCGGCGCTCAGTAGTGGTCCGAACATATTCATGAGCTCGTTCTCGAAGAACTTGGCGCTGGTCGCGGCGGATCCGCAGGTCGGACGACGCTATAGAGATGCTATCACAAGCATCATCTCGACGGGCAGACGCCCGTGGCGGCTATCAAGGAGGAGGAGAGTGCACCGTGGCCGCAGCTCCCCCGGTCCTCCCAGCGCCAGCATGTGGCGGCTTAGTGGAGCGCCGACCCGAGGCCCCACCGGTCGCGGATCGTCTTTGTTGGCAATGGTGATGAGGCTCCGGATGGTGGCCCTCCACTCGTGGAGCTTCTCTGCAGCGGGAGGGAAGTTGAGGAGCAGCTGCGCACGTGCCAAAGCTTCTGCTGGCATGGGCGGCGGCGACAACTGTGTGGATTGCGGCGCGCTTCGACTTCTAACCACGTTAGAAGGAGCTCCGTCACGACCCAGCGGCTGCGTGCCATTTCCGCCAGCATTTCGGCGGGCAGGCTGAACTCCTTCATCCCGCGGATGACGCACATGGCTCTTCCCACGGCGGTGCCCAGGGTCACCGGCGTGGTGACGTTGCTCGTCGCGCACACCATGGGAAGAGCGCGCAGTGGTCGCCGACGTAGGCGTCTTGGAGGTCGCTGCGCCGCTCGGGGGTGGCACAATGACACTCCTGGAGGGCCCCGCGCCGCCTGCCGAAGAGTAACCCATGATCCTAACTCATTATGCATTTGCATTCCAAAGCAAATCTTAAATATGCACAAATTTAGGGGGAGCTCTTACTTATCACATACTTCTCAACGCGACGATATATTCCATTATTATTATCATTTGTCGAAGCTTTGATCTATATGTTGTCATCAATTACCAAAAAGGGGGAGATTGAAAGTGCAACTATCCCTGGGTGGTTTTGGTAATTCCTAACAACATATAGCTCATTGAGCTAACATTATTCCAAGATGAATATTTCAGAAAAGCTCAATGGATGGCATGGCATGGATGAGGATGACAAAGGATTGGCTCAAGCTTCAAGAACAAGACTCTACATCTTATATTTTAGTGATCCAAGATCACATTGAGTCCATAGGAAAAGCCAATACTATTAAGGAGGGATGAGGTGTTGCCTAATGAGCCTCTTGCTTCATGTGCTTAGTGATATGCTCCAAAATCCTCAACTACCTTTCCATATCCACATATGACCTAAACCAAAAGTCAAACTCGGCCCCACCGATTCTTTCTATTCGGCGCCACCGAGTTTCACATGTCATAGCCACTGCCACAAACCCTAGCAAATCTGTCTCACCGATAGGGATCTCGGTCTCACCGAGATGGGATTGCAATTTCTCTGTTTCTCTTCGTAACGTTTCGGTCCAACCGAAGTGAGTGATCAGTCCCACCGAGATTGCAATGTAAACTCACTGTTTCCCTTTCGTAACATTTCGGTCTCACCGAAAAGAGCGAATCGGTCCCACCGAGTTTACCTGACCAACTCTCTGGTTAGCTTATTACCAAAATCGGTCTCACCGAGTTTGTGTAATTGGTAACACCGAGATTACGTTACGCCCTAACCCTAACCATATCGGTCCTACCGAGTTGCATCTCAGTCCCGCCGAAAATCCTAATGGTCACTAAGTTTGCTAAATCGGTCCGATCGAGTTTAACGATTTGGTCCCACCGAGTTTAGCAGATTGTGTGTAACGGTTAGATTTTGTGTGGAGGCTATATATACCCCTCCACCCACTCTTCATTCGTGGAGAGAGCCATCAGAACAGATCTTCACTTCCAATACACATTTTCTGAGAGAGAACCACCTACACTTGTGTTGAGCTCAAGATATTCCATTCCTACCATATGAATCTTGATCTCTAGCCTTCCCCAAGTTGCTTTCCACTCAAATCTTCTTTCCACCAAATCCAAATCCTGTGAGAGAGAGTTGAGTGTTGGGGATACTATCATTTGAAGCACAAGAGCAAGGAGTTCATCATCAACACACCATTTGTTACTTCTTGGAGAGTGGTGTCTCCTAGATTGGCTAGGTGTCACTTGGGATCCTCCGACAAGATTGTGGAGTTGAACCAAGGAGTTTGTATGGGCAAGGAGATCGCCTACTTCATGAAGATCTACCGCTAGTGAGGCAAGTCCTTCATGGGCGATGGCCATGATGGAATAGACAAGGTTGCTTCTTCGTGGACCGTTCGTGGGTGGAGCCCTCCGTGGACTCGCGCAACCGTTACCCTCCGTGGGTTGAAGTCTCCATCAACGTGGATGTACGATAGCACCACCTATCGGAACCACACCAAAAACATCCGTGTCTCCAATTGCGTTTGAATCCTCCAAACCCTTCCCTTTACATTCTTGCAAGTTGTATGCTTTACTTTCCGCTGCTCATATACTCTTTTGCATGCTTGCTTGATTCGTGTGAGATTGCTTGACTTGTGTTAAAATTGCTAAAATCTGCCAAGAACTAAAATTGGGAAAAGGATAGATTTTTATTTGGTCAAGTAGTCTAATCACCCCCCTCTAGACATACTTCCGATCCTACACACAGTGGCACACAGGAGGTGGAAAGGCGCATAGCGCTACGAGCTTATCGCTCGTATTACAGGACAAGACGCATTTAATACGTACCTTAGGTGTCCTCTTGCTTTATTGGGGACGGGGGTGAGGCCCGTCCTGTCCGTCGCCGCTCCTCCTTGCTTCGACACGCGCCCTGGCTAGCGACGCATGTGGCGCCACGTAGGCAGGTAGGCAGCTGAGGTGGCGCGGTGGTGGAGCCTCTACAAAGATCTGCATGCCGCCATGCATGCGCTAGATGAGTTGGCCTTAGAGCTGCTTGTTGCCACGTAGGTGCCCGCCCAGCTGGTTGGGCTGGCAGTTGCATGTGAACGGCGGTGGAAACTTGGCTGGCGCGGGCCTGGCGGTGGCCCCGCTGGAGTCCTTGGTGAGGGCCTTGCCGGGCGGCCCGGCAAGGGTCTTGCCGTGTGGCCCGGCAAGGGTCTTGCCGTGGCGCGGTGTCGTCCCCGGCAAGGACCTTGCCGGGGGTCTGGTGGTTTTCCTCGGCAAGGATCTTGCCGAGGATCGTCATCTTCTAATCCTCTTCTGATCTAGAGTGTTCCTTGTCTTCACAAAGATCTGCAAGCCACCACGGAGGTGCTTCCCGAGCCCTGGCCGAACATGATGTTGGAGACCGTGGGCTCAAGGGTCAGGGGCGGAGACAGGGGGGCGAGCAGGGGCTAGACCCCCCCAACGATCGTCCCTCCTCAATGAATCAGAGCAGATACTAATACATATCCTAGTATATATTACGTACTAATGGCCGTAGATTTATTGCTTAAGTATCGTTCAGCTAGTACTGCATACAAAGGCCCAATACGTGAATTGATTTCCCAAGTTTTGTGGCGCTGCGTGTACACGTACCCAAGCCCAAACATAGCCCATGTCTCATCTTTAGGCCCCGTGGAGAATTTTGACCCAGCTTTCCTGTCTTCAAGTCGTTCACAAACCAGATCGATCATGATTTTCTGCTAGCCGCCACCGGCCGCCCTAGCCGATCGACAAACGACTCCGCCGCGGCGCCGTGTTACCCAGCAAGCCCCCGTCTCTACCTTTGCAGATCCTGCAGCGGCAATGATCTAGTCCGCAAACGCTGAAGTCTAATCCGCGGCAATGATCCTATCGCAAACGCTGAAGTATAAAGGTATGGCATACTTAGTTAACTGGCTCTCTTGCGATTGCATCTCAGAGACTCAGACTATTGATTAAGTAGTACAAATTACTAGATGTGTTTTTCAGTACATGGCAGATGATTCATGGTATTTGCTTGTAGTACATCTTAGCTGTTGTTTCCTCCTCAGGCTGCCTTTTGGCATTTTCGTTTTTATTGAACGTCATCTGCACCTTGCCCTTCTATTTCGATGGAAGCAGGGCTGTCTGCATTCGTAAACTTATGATATTTGTGTTTCACTGAAAAATAAATAGCTCCAAAGTTTAATCGGATGAGATTATCTTATTGTTCGATGATCTTGCTAGTTGTAGACCTAAATTTAATCCTGTAGAAAGGAAGCCCTTTTGTGAATTGCAAAAAATGTATTACTATGTTTTGATAAGTTAGTGTGATACATTATGATACTTTATTCTCAAAAATTTCTTCTAATATAAAATAACACACATTTAGGTGTGTATTCAAGAAAAAATTGCATGTACTATCCTTATCTCCTTCGCCCCCCTCATGCCTAAATCCTGGCTCCGCCCCTGTCAAGGGTGGCTCGCTCTGCTGGTGTGGGGCGAGCTGCCCCGGCAAGGGTCTTGCCGGGGGAACCTACTTTGTCCCTCTGCTCTTTGTGGTCTTGGCCTTGGCGTTGCTCTGGTTATCTTGGGCTTCCGTCTTACCTTGTCTCACCTCCCCTGTTCTGCTTGGTGTGACCGTGGGCGCGGCTCTGAATGCCCGTGCACAGGTAAAGGGGTACAAAAGTGCGCCCCTGTTTTTGTACACCGACACAATTTTACTATAAGGTCGGTGCTGGAGGAGTGTGGGCGACGGTTGAAGTACGACGGCTACTAAAATTTGGGTGAAGGAATTGATGCGGGGCGGCAGTGCCCAAGATCGCGCACGGTCCAATAACAACATGCGTGTATAATAATAAGGAAAAGTGGCGCAGATCCTCCGATTTTTGCAACGCTCAAGGCGGGTAGTTTGTTTTTATATTTCTAGCTAGCAGGTCTATCGCACATGGTTCGTCCTAATTTCCAAATAAACTTACGTGCCTTTAGCTTCCACAGGTGGTGGTTTAATAGCGCACTTGCATCGCACACGGTTAAGCCATTACCTCCACCCTTTGCTCGCGCTTGCACGGTCGTGGTGATTTCAGCGCACTTGCATCGCACACAGTTGAGCCAGGACCTCCACGCTTTGCTCGTGCTTGCGCGGTTGTGGTGATTTTAGCACACTTGCATCGCACACGGTTGAGCCAGTACCTCCACCCTTTCCTCGCGCTTGCATGGTTGTGGTGATTTCAGCGCACTTGCATCGCACACGGTTGAGCTAGTACCTCCACCCTTTGCTCGCGCTTGCACGGTCGTGGTGATTTCAGCGCACTTGGAAGTGGCCAAACATATGTACGAATATTGGGGATGTTTAAAACTTTAAATACACAATGCATAACTTTGGTGGCACCTGCCTCGCAAACCCGAAAACACCCTAACAACCACCTAGCTAGGATATATATAATGACATAATGTCGTACCTAGCTAGGATGCTTGGCCCACCACCTCCCACTTCGTGTCAGTGGGGCAGATGCACGTAATGATCAATACTTTGGTCATACATGCATGTCGCCATGACCTACCATAAGACGGACCAATGAATCTTTCATTTGGTCAAATGACAGTTGTTGTTGTCGATAAACCGCTTGGGCCAATAGATTGAACCATCATAAACATCGCACGAGAGGGACCACAAAACCAGCACCTCTTGCAAGCGGCCCAAAATGATGTATGTTGGTAAGGGGTGATGTGTGTTTTCAATATAGAATAATGTACAGTTTAGATGTGGTGCCTACCTCTCGATACAGACAACGACCATGAAGGCAAGGTAGTTAAGGACGAGATACGTATGCAGGGTTTGATGTAGGTCGAACCCAGCAACCCGAGCATCTGGGAGGGAATCCTGACAGCGCATGAGCTCGAGCTTTGGTTGACCGACATTTGACGGTGACCGGCCCTAACATGAAGTAGGAGGAATCCATTCATGGCCAACACATACCCCTCATTATCGGTCAAAGGGATGATATATAACACTAGGGGAGCCCACAGATATCAGTGTCGTCACAAAAAACTGCACAAGGGAGATGTGGTCGATCAGAAGACCCCGTATACACTGCATGCGGCCCGAAAATATGTATGGGTACGATGGTGTATGATGTGTTTAAATCCCAAATGCACAACTCGATGGGCCACGCCAAGTACATTACAAACCGAACACCGTACCCGACTCCAAGCTTGGTTCAATATCTATGATGTCAGTTTCCCAACTTCGAGGCGACAGGGGGGCGGTCCCACACATGCGCTCAAACTTTATTTTGTCTAGCATGGGACACATCTATATATATCTATACATCTATACACATATATAGTGTGCGAATAACTATGAAAGTTGCTCGTTGGATGAAGCCAATCCGATGGTACAGAGATGGCAAATCCGAGCACTATTGGCCGTTGGATATCATCTACATTCCACCAGATTCTGCCACATGTACAATCTAGAAGACTCCATGGTTGAACTTAAGCATAATGCACAAACCTCAAAACACAAGTACTTATCCTTTGTTCTCTAGAATCTTTCATATCTTAATTGCCCAAACCTTTTTTTTCTAAATGAATTGTCACTTTTGTTTTTACCTTTACAATGCACAATTCCAGGAATCTTAAAATTGTTTTTTACAAAACTAATTGATTTTGGATGAGATGAACTATAAGATTTAAACAAACATCTACATCATGCATATCTGGGAGAAGAGGCGGGAACCTGATGAGAGGAGTGGCGAGAAACGGTAACCTGTTTTGAATGAAAACCTACTAGTAGATAAGGAAGCGTGAGCTACACGACGCATGCGCACAATGCTTACCCATGTACTGCATGTGCTGTCGAAAGGGCTCGGGGTTGCCGTTCGATCTGGGAGCATCCAACGGTGCACACGTATGATCCGTGGGGTTTGGGTTCTGTCCAGTCAGAACGCAGGACTCAGATCATGCACATAGCGAGGGGGGGTATCATACGAGAACCAACATTTGGTGGAAACCGGTGAAAACCACGAGAAAAATATGTTTTGAAGTTTAAAAAAATTCAAAAAATGCGGGATGTTAAGAGGATGATGTTTTATTGGCACACAAAATTTCAAGTTGAAACACATTAAGAGATGTGAGCTATGAAAAATACAAAATCAGTGTTGAATAGTGCCGAATAGTAATGTCACTATTCAGGGCGGAATTTATCTTTTTCATAGCTCACATCTCGTAATGTTTTTCAACTTGAAATTTTGTGTCGCAATATAACATCACCTTCTTTACATCACACAATTTTTTTCCAGATTTTTATGAAACTTTAAAATATGGTTTCCACAAAGTTTTCATTGAATATCGGCTTTCGTGAGTGAACCGTGTGCTATTTGAAAACATTTCGTGAGAAGAATCTTGGTTTTTAAATCCCCGTAAATCCAAAACTAAGCTGAAAATCGTGAAACCTGCCATGGTGTCACGACATTGCATTTATATGTCGAGGAATTTTTTTCATCCCTTGTGGCGCATGTTTTATTACAAGCCTCTTACAAACCGGAGCTTCTCTCAAAGAAGCCTCTTGGTTCCGATAGGGAAACGTGTCCCCCTTGTGGGAGAAACGTAATCATGCCTGTTTTCACCTTGTATTTTCTTCTACGGGCAACATGGAACGACATGATATCCGTGCTCAAATTTAAAATTATTCAGGGTTCATTCAGTCTTTTTATACACTAATTGATTTCCCTAGACATTTAATGTCCATAATTCAAATCTGAACTACAAATACATGCTCCAGTTCACCAAAATGGCTAAAAAATTATACTTGTGTCCTTGGGTGCATGTTCAGGTCCCATGCCAGGAATGGAAACAAATTACAACCGTACTGGTGTCATGGCCCGTACTCAAACATTTTGAATCTTGGGTTTTAAGTCCCCATAAATCCTAAACTCACCAGAAAGTCATCAAAGGTGGCATGGTGTCATGTCATGGCACATATATGTCGTGGTAAAAACATTGTCCAATTTGGGCCAAGCTTTACTACAAACCTCTTACAAAAACTGGAGCTTCTCTCAAAGAAGCCTCGTGGTTCTGATAGGGAAACGTGTTCCCCTTGTGGGCGAAATGTAATCACTGCCTCTTTTCGCCTTGTATTTTCTTCCATGGGCAACATGGAACCATGAGATATCTGTGCTTAAATTTAAACTTATTCAGGGTTCGTTTGGCCTTTTTATACACTAATTGAGTTTCCTAGGCATTTAATGTCCATAATTCAAATCTGAACTACAAATACATGCTCCAGTTCACCAAAATGGCTAGAAAAATTATACATGTGTCCTTGGGTGCATGTTTAGGTCTCATGCCGGGAATGGGAATGAATTACAACCGTACCGGTGTCCTGGCTCTTCCTCAAACATTTCGAATCTCGGTTTTTAAGTCCCCATAAATCCTAAACTCACCAGAAAGTCATCAAAGGTGGCAAGGTGTCATGTCATGGCACATATATGTCGTGGTAAAAACATTACCAATTTGGGCCAAGCTTTATTACAAACCTCTTACAAACCGAAGCTTGTCGCAAGAACCCTTGTGGTTTCGATAGGGAAACGTGTCCCCTTGTGGGCCAAACGACAATCACTCCCTCTTCTAGCCTCGTATTTTCTTCTACACGCGACACGGAACAACTGGAGATTCGCGCTGAACTTTGAAATTATTCAGGGTTCGTTTGACCTTTTTTATTCATTTATTGAGTTTTCTAGGCATTTAATGCCCATCATTCAAATCCGACCTACCAATACATGCTCCAGTGCACCAAAGTGGCTAGAAAAAATGTGCATGTTTCCTTGGGGTGCATGTTTAGGTCCCATGGAACGAATGGGAACGAATTCAACCTTCTCGCCGTCCTGACCTGGCCACAAACATTGTGAATCTCGGTTTTTAAATGTCTGTAAATCCAAAACTCACCAGGAAATCATGAAACATGGCATGGTGTCACTACATGGTATATATAATTCTCCAATTTGGGCGAAGCTATATTACAAGCCTTTTACAAACCGGAGCCTGTCGCAACCCTCGTGGTTCCGGTAGGGAAACATGCCCCTCTTGTGGGTGAAATGATAATCGATGCCTCTTCTCGCCTTGAACTTTGTTTTCTACAGGCAACATAGAATAACAGGAGTGTCGGGTTTGAAACTATTCAACGTTCATTTGGCCATTGTATATATATTACTAATTACTAAGTTTTCTATGCATTTAATGTAGTCCATAATTCAAATTTGAACTACAACCACATGCTCCAGTGAAGCAAAATGGGTGAGAAATCGTACATGTGTCATTGGGTGCATGTTTAGGTCTCATTTAAGGAATGAGAATGAATTACAAACTTGTCGTCGTCCTGAAACAATGAGAATCTCGGTTTTTAAATCCCAGTAAATAAAGAAGTCACCCAAAAAACATGAAACTTGGCATGGTTTCATGATATGGACATATATGCCGTAGTAAAAAATCGTTCAGTTTGAGAAGAGGCGCACACATTAGTAGCAAACGAAGTCCTTTTTGAAACAAAAAGCTGACACTTTAATATCGCAGATGGTTGTATTATATTTACCCTCTCGAAATTTAACCATACTCAGTGGCGTGCGTGCAGCTGTTTGATTAGAGGGACGAGCGCGAGAAGTCCGCCGTGCAGGATCGACGGGACGCGTGCGAGCAGTCCGCCGCGCAGGATCGACGGGACGCGTGCGTCCTGTCCACCTCGCAGGCTCGACGGGACACGTGCGAGCAGCAAGGCCGCCCATGCTCATCGGGAAGCGAGCTCTTTGACCTCCATGCACCAGCCGCCGCCCGCCTCACTCACAAATTCTCGATTAATGGGTTAATGAAAGCACTTGGACGGAGCGTGTTTGCTTGTGATCCCATGGCAGCATTTGCTTTGTTCATGTTTTCAACTAGTATTCTGCCCTAATTTAAATTACCACATAGGGCAACGGATAATACGACCACAAATGAAATGGCAACGGATAATACGACGACAAATTTACAATGGCGCACATAATAATTGTCTTACATATTCCGAATAATTTAAAATGCCACATGCAGCAAAGCACGGAAGACACAGGGGCAAGAGAAGAAGGAAATTGTAGACAACGATCTGGGTCGCTACTGTCTCTACTCGTCGATGGATCGCCCGGCGGCGAAATCCTGCAACTCCTTCTTCAATTCCTCACGACTTTGCTTGAAAGCAGCCACGGATTCCTCCACCTCCTGCTCACGCTCGATCCGAAGCTTCCTCAAGCCACACATCAGTTCCTCGACGACCGCTTTCAGCGTCATCTTCGAGGCACTACTCTGCTCATGCAGCATCTTCCAGCCGGCGGCCTCCTCCTCCTTCTCGGCGACAAACTTGAGGAGCTTCGCATTGTCATCCATGAGTTGCTCGACGAGGCTGGTCGCCTTGTCATCCGAGGCATCGCTGATCTTGAGCAGCTTCATCAAGCCGTCGACCAGCTCCTGCTGCGTAGTGACGCCAACGAGAATGTTGTCATTGCCAGCGAAGGACTTCAGGAACACCGGCTCATCGCGATGGCCGACGCCACAAATGCGCTTGTGAGAGCCCTCGCGTGCCCGTGAGAGCTCGTTCGAGGGCTCCGCGACGCGCCGGGACATCTCTGCCGCAGCTGCGGCTTCGCTGCGGGACCTCTCTAGTGCTTCCGCAGCCTTGGTCTGTGCTGCCTGGTTATATGTCCACCCTAAACTCCTCCTACTGGTCATGGCGGAACAACTTGACAGAGGAAACCAGTTTTGTGGGTGATGAGGAGAGGAACTGTGAAGTAATTTTCGAGTGGGTAGTTTTTATAGCCCGGTGCTAAGTGTGAACACATATTAGTTTGATAGGTGTGAACAGACTTGCAATTATACTTATTGCATTGTACTCAGCAATGTGACGAGAAACAAGGTCAAATTTATTGATGGCAGAAGGTTGACCACGTGGTTGCTCGCCGTTGAGGCGGCTGCGGCGCGCTCCGCTCTAGCGTCCCTGCGCGCGCTCTGCTCGCGGTTTAGGCAAAGTTACAATGGCAACTGTTAATAATTCTTAATAATTGTCTTACATATTCAGGATAATTTAAAATGCCAAATGCGGTAAGGCCCAAGCACTCACGGCCTACATATGCATACAATTATAATAAAATATAAGCTAAAAGGTGAGCTGGTGGTCTTCCAACGATGGTCTTCTCGGACTCCATGATCAGCATAGCACCCTTGCGGCCGTTCACTCCGAGTGTCCCGACCCGCCTCCGCCTACGGAGCTGCTGGTGCTGGGAGGCTCTTGGGGCAGCTGGGCCTCTTCCAGAAGAGCTTGACAGCGTGCAATCACGCGCATGACAACTCCGCGGAACCGCTCCATTTCCATGTCTTTGGCCCGGTAGCAAATTCCGTTGATCACCTACACCCTCAAGATATCATGTTGGCGATGTTCTATTTCGTCGGGGACGTCAACTCCACCAAGGATGCACTCGAGTCTTCCCACCACATCATCGGGATCGAGGTTGACACAGCCGCCGCGGGCAATGATGAAGTCGTAGGCTGCCTTTCTCTTGACTGAATCATAGAGGTCCTCTGTCCATTCCTTGCGGGGCATCAGGCTCTCGATGAGCACTAGTGACAGCGGATCTTCGGGTGGGTCGTCGATCATGCTGCCGAGCAGCTTTGGATCTTTTGCATGGTGGATGGAAAACTGCTCATCACACCTCCTCTGCAGTATGTCAATTGTGCTCCCAAGGACTATGACACCGATATCGCTGCCGATGGGCCATGGTGCCTGCATCGACCCATGAAGCTCTTGCTCCCCGACCTGCTCCGGCTCGTTCTCCTCGCCCAAGATGTAACACAGGTAGGCGTCGATGTCGAAGCTTTGGTCGTTGCCTGGCATGCTTGGAATAACTAATGGTAGATGGGTGAGGACTAGATCTTCGCAGAGTGTCACGGCGGTGCGTTGCCGCCTGGGTTATATGCAGCAAGCCGTTATCTGGTGGCGGGAAACCGGTGCGGGAATAGGCGTGGATTTTACAATTCATCCATGTGGAGCGCGGGAAGCATTCGCTGGAGCACGGGAAGACTAAGTGGAGCACACACACAACCCGAATACCGTATCCGGTGCCACGTGTTATTTATCACACAAGTGTTAACATAAGGAAACATATGTGTAACTTACTAATCATCGCACACGAGTACTCGCAGACGCATCGTGTGCGATATTCCTAGCCACCGCAAGAAACTAGTTTGCATATTTCAAAGTTTTCTGTACACATAGAATTGCACACGAACTAATTGTGTTAGCCGTGTATGTTGTAATTTCTCATCACAAATAGTTCATCTGATTCGGCTGTTTGCCACGTATCACACACATCTTGTTAAGTCGAACCATTTCTGTTGTGTTCGCTAATCAAAAATAGTTCGTCCGAGTGAACCCTATGCCCTATATCACACACACCTTGATCTGGCTAATCTTTTATGTTGCACTCACTAATAGCAAATGGTTCATCGGAGCGACCTGCATGCCGTATATCACACACACAATGATATGGCTGCCTGTTTCTGTTGTTCTGCCTCATCACAAACAGTTCAAACGGGTTAACTGTGTGGCCTGAATCGCACACTCAACTAAAATCTGAACCGTGTTTGATGCATCCTCGACCGCAAACGTTTTGCATCATTTATGACGGTTTTCATACATCACCGTTTGCGACTATTGCATCACACACAGTTTCTCGAAGGGTCTCTGATCGTAGTGTCGCGTTAGCATCCTCCTGCAGTAGTGTTAGTAGACAATTGAAACACAGTGGTCACATGCTTGACTACTTGGGTGATTATATGAGTAGAGCTGTTAATGATCTTAAGCTTATTAGTAAGCATGCTTTCATGGTTGAAACTCAAGTAGAACAAGTACTTAAGGCATAAGATGATTTGCTCAATGAGATGAATAGTAAGAATAATGATAATGCTTGTAACATCCCAAATTTTCAATTTGTAATGTTATACATAGGTCATCCATGTATACCATATTTTATTGCATTTCCGTTCCGCAATCCTCGAAATCCAAAGCAACTCAAGGACCCTCGGAGAGAGTTGGGGATTTCCCGGTTTTCATATTTGATTTTTATCAAATAATGGAACGAGGATTTTGATTTTAATTATTTTTCTCTCCGAAAAATATTTCATATTAAAATATAAGAGAGGAGATAATATGACTTCTCCAAAATAAATGAAATATTGGAGGAAAATATTAAAATCATTTATTTGATTTTATTTGGATTAGAAAAATTGCACGTTTTCAAAATTGCATTTTAGGGCCAAGAAAATGTTCATATCGTCCTAAATATTTTATTTAGACGGTGAAAATATGTTTTGGCATTTTTAGATTTTTATTTTATTTTCTAGGATTTTATTTCTATCGGCGAAATTGTTTTTTTAACTCCCCGCGCTCGACTGGGCCGAAGCCCAGCCGAGCCAGGCCGGCCCACCGCGCCACCGCCTCCCTCACCCGCGCCGCCGTGCCCGGCATGGATGCCGAGGAGAGTCTGGCTCAGACTCCTCCCTGGGCGCCCCCTCGCCCAAGCAAGGCGCCGCCCTCCCCCCTTTTAAAGCCCGCCGCCGAGCCCCCCACCACCACACCACCACCGTCGCCCACAGCCGCCCGCGCCGACGCCGAGCCCCGCCGCCCCGCATGAGCCGCCGCCCCGCCGCCCAACCCCGCCTTGCCGGAGCCTCTCGCCGGAGGTACCGCGCCGGATCCGAGCCGCCGATTTTTTTTAATACCATTCGGTTTTTTAGAAACCTAGTTCGTTTTTTTAGATCGGTTCGCCGGTTTTTTCTTGGTTCTTCCAATTAGCGGACGTTCGTTTAAACAAACGATTTTTGCCCGTTAGTTACAATTAACGAACGCTCGTTCGTTAGTCTGTTCATCAGTTTTCTTTTTATCAGATTTATCTGCGATTGTTTTCGATCGCGATTTCTGATCCGATCTTAGTTTGTGTTTATCTTTTCGCTTGTTAGTCGGAATCAGGCGATTCAAGCGCCTAGATCTTCGTCTCGAGACCCTCTTTCCGTTTAATCAACTTAAAAAAGATTTTGGTACTGTAAAATTTAATCTTAGTTCAGATTAGTAAACGGATCTTGTTTCTTTCTCCGTTTTAGTTTCGTTGCTCCGTTTGATTTGATTCTTTTTGCAAACCGGAGTTCTTAAGTTGAACTTTCTAGTCAGCCTATCTTATTTGAGTTTTACTTGTGCATATTTTCTTGTTGCTTATGTATGTTATTGTTTGCTTGCGATAGAATTCCCGGAGTACGAAGCGTGTTACTACGAGTCTCTAGGATTCGCGGATCGTCAACAAGGCAAGTAACACATTGATCTTACTCTTTCCATACCCAGTTTTTATGCATTAGTTCCAATCCTCAAACATTGCGTGATTAGGATGTCATTAACTTGTGGGTTGGGAAGTAGTTATTGAGGTAGAACCTATTGCCCTGTTACTATCAGACCTTGGGAGTTACTTTTATGCGTTGCTTATATTGCTATGCCATGCTATGCTCATAGACGTGATTTGGGTTTGAGTGAAATCCATGACAGATGTGAGATTTTTAATTAATGGTTCAACTTAAGGTGGCAACTTAAATTAACATCTGGGTGGATTGAGGCACCTGGGGAACCCAGTGTTGTCTGTATTTTTTTTTGAAAATCCCGGGGTACCCGTGTGATCTTCCTATGGACCGCCACCCAGACTCAAAGGGAACTGAGATGATTCATGCTAGAAACTTCCGTGTGCAGCCACAAGTTATTATGGGCTCTAGCATAGTTGAGTAAGTTACGTGAAGCTCTTGAAGAGGTAGATCAGCAGGTAGTGGGTTTTGTAGGTTTGGTATGGTCTACCCGGAGTAGAGAGTTAATGTTTCTGAAAGATTGTGTCCCAGTCATCCGTTTCTCAAACACCATGTAGTGCGAGAAATCCAATGGAGGCGATCGAGTCTTGTGGGGAAAAGTGCGCAAACCTCTGCAGAGTGTACAATCTAATCATGGTTAGCCGTGTCCCCGGTTATGGACAGTTTTGAGTATCTAGTACTTGGGTTATCACATGTATCTCATCACTCTTAATTAATATTGTTGGTTGTTAACTACTTTAATTTGGGATTGAGTTGGGGGTACCTTCTCAATGTTTCAACCACCATGATAGTTAAATTAAAAATCTATTCCTTTATTGTAGGAAAAAATTGGCTTTTCGCAAAAACTATAACCATAGAGCTTTCCACCAGCCGTATATGCATCTAGTGATAGCATTATTCTGTTCATGCTCTACTGTGTTATATTGCCAGCATATTCCATGTGCTGACCCGTTTTCGGGCTGCAACGTATTATGTTGCAGACTTTTCAGACAAGGAGTAAGGTTTGTTAGGTCGTTGCCGTGCAGCTCAGCTATGCCGTTGGAGTTGATGGACTAACTTTATCTTCCAAGCCTTCCGCTGTTATCGTATTAGATGGCCTTAAGCCTTATTATTGTAATAAGTTCTCTCTTGAGACATTCGATGTAATAAGTGTGTGATTGCTACTCTGTTATAAATCCTTCGAGTACTGTGTGTGTCAGCATTACCGATCCAGGGATGACACTGAAGCACAGAGACTTGACCACGTGAGGTCTGGTCGCTACAAGATGGTATCAGAGCACACACTGAGTGTAGGACACGACCACTTAGATAAACCATAGGTCACCGTTCTCTACTTATTTCGGACTGCTCTCCATTTTCTACTCTTTAGGATGGCGGAGATGAAGAACAAGTTTGCACAACCGGATGAAGACACACCTTTTGGACCCCACTTGAAGGAAGTCACGAGGTACTTGAACATTGGAATACCAAGCTTCACCGGGACGTACAACGCCACCTTACCAGAAGAGGAGCGCTGGATGATTCAAGTACAAGTTCCAGGAAGGACGTCCTCGCCAACTTCTAAACCCATAGAATTTTCTTTTGAAGCACCCACCTGGAGTCTAGGAAAGAGCATGGCAGCCCACATTACCATGGGACGCATTGGAGAAGTCTACAACAGGGAACTCAAGGACACTATCTACCAGATATGTGGGCGCCGAGATGAGCAATGGGAAGTAATCAGCACCAAGAAGGATAGATCCAT
The DNA here is from genome assembly GCA_032464435.1 of Aegilops umbellulata. Lineage (NCBI taxonomy): Eukaryota > Viridiplantae > Streptophyta > Magnoliopsida > Poales > Poaceae > Aegilops > Aegilops umbellulata. Next base: position 299,498,292 of record CP136060.1, read on the forward strand.
TGCAGCTTTCATCCAGGAGTTAAAACCAGCACATTCGACATCAGAAGAACCAGATGTGCACAGACATGATGGACTTGAAGAAGGAGAAGACTAGGATCATCGAGCTGGAGGAAGAACTCAAGTTTACACGCGATGGATATGAGGAGGAAATCAAGACACTACTGGAGAAGAATGCCGACCTAGTTAAGAAGATCGGAGTATTCATGGGAGGACCAACACCGGAAGTAGAAGACGACAATTCCACTTGCCCGGACAACTACATCATCATTGACGACACCGATTCCGATCCTAGTGATGATGACTTTGAAGACGAAGCTGGAGCAGACATCATAAAGTCTTCCATCGATCAAAATTTCTAGATGACCACCATATATTATTAGTATTTCCCCATGTATATAGTAGTAGTTGAGCACTTTTTCGATAGTTCTAGACCGCTTGTATGCCCTGGCTTGATTGATTGAGTGAAATGATTGTGTTTGTCTCATGTGCATATGGGTAGTGCTTTCTCATTAGACCTTTTTTTCTATTCTGATCTCTTCCATCTAAACCCATCAGATGCCTCCGAGACGTGACACTGGTTTTGCTTTCCCACCGGAGCTCACCCAGTTGATCTAGCAGAAGAATGCTTTGATGCAATTGCTAGTTCAGAACCAAGGCAAGAACAACAACCACAACAACAACAACCCACCACCAGTGGACAACCTAGCCCGTTTTAATTCTAAGGTTACAACCGCTGGTGTTTTCCAGTAGCACCGAGCCTATAGTTGCTGATGATTGGCTACGCCGTATGGAAATGAGTTGACCACCGCAGGTTGCACAGATGCTGAGAAGGTGCGCTTTGCCGCACATCAATTGGATGGACCAGCAGCCTCATGGTGGGAGAATTATACGGCCACTTTCCCCATAGCCAATGTCACTTGGGACCAGTTCCAGCAAGCTTTCCGCACAGCCCATGTCTCAACTGGAGCTATGCATATGAAGAAGCGGGAGTTCCGCAACTTACACCAGGGGAACCATACTGTGGCTTAGTACGTGGATGAGTTTAGCAAGTTATCTCGCTATGCCCCTGATGATGTGGCCACAGATGCCACGAAGCAGGAGAAGTTTATGGAAGGGCTGAATGATGAGATGAGCGTGCAGTTGATGGTAGCAACCTTCAACAACTACCAGGAGTTGGTAGATAAAGCTCTTATGATTGAAGGGAAGCAGCAGCAGATTCAGAGCCGTAAGAGGAAGTACGGACAAGGGAAGTATAACTCAGGAGCTCAGCAGAAGCCTCGTCTAACCCCGAACTCGGGAGGACTTGTTCATAACCATGGAGGTCACAACCACACCGGAGGAGGATCACATAACCACAACGGTGCTAAGAATAGAAATGGGAACGGAGCCAACAACAATCAGAACCGCTCCAACCCAGTCACACCCGCCAAAAGAGACCTAAGTTAAGTTACTTGCTTTAAGTGCGAGAAGACAGGGCATTATGCCAATGATTGCCCTGAAGGAAAGAATGGTAACGGAAATGGGAGCGCTGGGAAGAAGCCTAACCCATTCAACAAAGGACAAGTGAACCACGTTAACGTGGAGGAGGTTGAAGAGCAGCCGGACGCGGTAATAGGTAAATTTTTGGTTAAGTCATTTAACGCTCTTGTTCTTTTTGATACTGGTGCATCACATTCATACATATCAAGGGTATTCGTGGAAAAGTTTAAACTACCAACCCAAACCCTTAGGACCCCTCTCCTAGTGAGTTCACCTGGAGCAGAGTACATGGCCAGCCGATGGTGCGACCAAATACCCCTAACCATTGGCACACATGTTTTTTCGTCCGACCTAATTATCTTGGCGTCACAAGGATTGGATGTGATATTAGGTATGGACTGGATATCAAAGTATGGAGGAAGCATTGACTGTGCTAGTAAGTTGATTTATCTCACCACCCTAGAGGGAAAAAGGATTAAGTATGTATCTAGGCATGTGCCTAGGAGGAGCCAAGTGAATGCCCTCACTAGAGTTGTACAAGAGAAAGTGCCTGAAGTGAAGGATTACCCGGATGTTTTTCCAGAAAAGTTACCAGGCATGCCATCGGATCGAGACATTGAGTTTCTGATAGAGTTATTGCCAGGTACAGGGCCAATATCCAAGAGGCCCTATCGGATGCCCGCAAATGATTTGGAGGAGATTAAGAAACAGATCAAGGAGTTATTGGAGAAAGGTTACATTCGAAGGAGTTCATCACCTTGGGGAGCCCCAATACTTTTGGTTGAGAAGAAGGATAAATCCCTAAGGATGGTTGTTGATTATCGAGCCTTCAAAGAAGTAACGATTAAGAACAAGTACCCACTGCCGATGATCAATGATCTGTTTGATCAGTTGCAAGGAGCTAAGGTGTTTTTGAAGATTGATCTACGATCGGGATACCATCGGTTGAAAATTCGAGAGAAGGATATACCCAAGACAACATTCACCATGCGGTATGGATTGTACGAGTGTACGGTCATGTCATTTGGATTGACTAACGCCCCTGCCTATTTCATGAGCATGATGAACAAGGTGTTCATGGAGTATCTGGATAAGTTTGTTGTGTTGTTTATTAATGATATTACGGTATACTCGAAGAATGAAGAGGAGCACAAGGAGCATTTGCGGTTAGTTCTCGAGAAGCTCAGGGAACACCACTTGTATGCTAAGTTCAGCAAATGCGAATTTTGGTTGAAGGAAGTCGGATTCCTTGGACATGTTATATCAGGAGAAGGTATAGCATTAGACCCCAACAAGGTTCGGTCAGTCAATGAATGGTTGGCACCCACTTCAGTTAGCGAGATCCGCAGTTTCCTTGGACTCGCAGGATACTACCGGAGGTTCATTGAGAATTTTTCCAAGATTGCGAAGCCCATGACTGAACTATTGAAGAAGGATACTAAGTTTAAATGGATAGAAGGTTGCGAGGCAAGTTTCCAGGAGTTGAAGAAACGTTTGACTACAGCCCCAGTGCTAACACTGCCAGATATACATAAGGATTTCCAAGCGTATTGCGACGCCTCTCGCTTAGGACTTGGATGTGTGCTTATGCAGGACGGAGGAGTTGTTTCGTATGCCTCACGACAACTAAAACCTCATGAGTTGAACTATGCCACGCATGATTTGGAGTTAGCGGCCATAGTGCATGCATTGAAGACTTGGAGACATTACCTTATTGGAAACCGTTGTGATGTGTACACGGATCATAAGAGTTTGAAGTACATCTTCACACAGAAGGAGCTGAACCTTAGGCAGAGGAGATGGTCGGAGCTTATAAAGGATTATGACATGAAGCTACACTATCATCCAGGAAAGGCCAATGTCGTAGCAGACGCTTTGAGCCGGAAGAGTTATGCCAATATTCTTGAAAGTAAGGGATTGCCGAAGGAGTTAGCAGAGGATATCATGGAACTTTGATTAGAGATTGTTCCTAAGGTTTTGTTGCAACAATGGAGGTTCAGTCTACATTGTTGGGAAAGATTCGAGAAGCTCAGAAGGATGACAAAGAGATTGTCGAGATAAAGGAGAAGATGAGCAAAGGAAAGGCCAAATGTTTTCGTGAGGATGAGCACGATACCTTATGGTTTGGGGACCGAGTTTATGTGCCCAATGACCCAGAGATCAGGAAGTTAGTACTTCAAGAGGCTCATGACTCACCATACTCGATACACCCCGGAAACACCAAGGTGTATTTGGATTTGAAGGAACGTTTCTGGTGGACTGGTATGACAAAGGATATTGCCGAGTATGTAACCGTATGTGATGTATGTCAGAGAGTGAAGGCAGAGCATCAGAAGCCAGCAGGACTGTTACAGCCTATGCCGATACCCGAATGGAAGTAGGATAAACTTGGCATGGACTTTATCACCGGATTGCCCAGGACCAAAGTAGGATATGATTCGATATGGGTAGTAGTTGATCGCTTGACCAAAGTGGCTCACTTTATCCCAGTGAAAACCACCTATACGAGTGTGAAACTGGCCAAGATATATATGTCCAGGATCGTATGTCTGCATGGAGTTCCAAGGACCATCGTATCAGATAGAGGAACACAGTTTAGTTCAAAGTTTTGGCATCAGTTACACCAGACTTTGGGTACGAGATTGGAGTTCAGTACAACATTTCACCCGCAGACGGATGGATAGACCGAGAGAGTCAACCATATACTGGAAGATATGTTGAGAGCCTGTGCGCTAGATTAGTTGGGATGACAATTTGCCTTACGCAGAGTTCTCATACAACAATAGCTACCAAGCCAGTTTGAAGATGGCACCGTTTGAAGCCCTGTATGGACGAAGGTGCAGAACGCCATTGATGTGGGATGAGGTAGGAGACCGACCGTTGTTTGGACCAGACTTGATCAAGGAGTCAGAAGAGAAGGTTAAACTGATTCGTGATAGATTAAAGATTGCTTAGTCCAGGTAGAAGAGTTACGCAGATTCGAAACGCAAGGAGGTAACCTATGAAATTGGAGCAAGAGCATATCTGCGAGTATCACCCTTGCGAGGAGTGAAACGTTTTGGAGTTAAGGGAAAGTTAGCCCCGAGATTTGTGGGACCGTATCGTGTTTTGGAACGGATGGGAGAAGTTGCCTACAAGTTGGAGTTACCTAAGGGATTGTCAGGAGTTCATGATGTGTACCACGTTTCACAGCTGAAGAACTGTCATGCTGAGATGGCCGATATACTGTTAAGAGATATAGTACCCTTGGAGGCGATTGAGTTGGACAGTGATTTGACTTACGAGGAGAAGCCAGTTAAAATTCTTGAGTTTGCCAGCCGAGTCACCCGCAACAAGTTTATCAAGTTTTGCAAAGTTCCGTGGAGTCACCGTACCGAGGATGAAGCCACCTGGGAACGAGAGGATGATCTTCGCAAGGACCACCCGCACCTATTTTCTAGCCAACCCGAATCTCGAGGGCGAGATTCATCTTAAGGGGGGTAGGTTTGTAACATCCCAAATTTTCAATTTGGAATGTTATACATAGGTCATCCATGCATACCATATTTTATTGCATTTCCGTTCCACAATCCTCGAAATCCTAAGCAACTCAAGGACCCTCGGAGAGAGTTGGGGATTTCCCGGTTTTCATATTTGATTTTTATCAAATAATGAAACGAGGATTTTGATTTTAATTATTTTTCTCTCCAAAAAATATTTCATATTAAAATATAAGAGAGGAGATAATATGACTTCTCCAAAATAATTGAAATATTGGAGGAAAAATATTAAAATCATTTATTTGATTTTATTTGCATTAGAAAAATTGCATGTTTTCAAAATTGCATTTTAGGGCCAAGAAAATGTTCATCTCGTTCTAAATATTTTATTTAGACGGTGAAAATTTGTTTTGGTATTTTTAGATTTTTATTTTATTTTCTAGGATTTTATTTTTGTCGGCGAAATTGTTTTTTTTAACTCCCCGCGCCCGACTGGGTCGAAGCCCAGCCGAGCCAGGACGGCCTGCCGCGCGACCGCCTCCCTCGCCCGCGCCGCCGTGCCCAGCATGGACGCCGAGGAGAGTCCAGCTCGGACTGCTCCCCAGGCGCCCCCTCGCCCAAGCAAGCCGCTGCCCTCCCCACTTTTAAAGTCCGCCGCCGAGCCCCCCACCACCACACCACCACCGTCGCCCGCAGCCGCCCGCGTCACCCGTAGCCGCCCCACGCCGCCCGCGCCACCTGCCGCCCGCGCCACCTGCCGCCTGCGCCGACGCCGAGCCCCGCCGCCCCACACGAGCCGCCGCCAACCCCGCCTCGCCGGAGCCTCTCGCTGGAGGTACCGCGCCGGATCCGAGCCGCCCGTTTTTTAAAACCGTTTGGTTTTTTTAGAAACCCTAGTTCGTTTTTTAGACCGGTTCGTCGGTTTTTTCGCGGTTCTTCTAATTAGCGGACGTTCGTCCGTACGTTTGTTTAAATGAACGATTTTCGCCCGTTAGTTACAGTTAATGAACGCTCGTTTGTTAGTCTGTTCGTCAGTTTTCTTTTTATCGGATTTATCTGCGATTATTTTCGATCGCGATTTCTGATCCGATCTTAGTTTCTGTTTGTCTTTTCGCTCGTTAGTCAGAATCAGGCGATTCAAGCGCCTAGATCTTTGTCTCGAGACCCTCTTTCTGTTTAATCAACTTAAACAAGATTTTGGTACTATAAAATTTGATCTTAGTTCAGATTAGTAAACGGATCTTGTTTCTTTCTCCGATTGAGTTTCATTGCTCCGTTTGATTTGATTCTTTTTGCAAACCGGAGTTCTTAAGTTGAACTTTCTGGTCAACCTCTCTTATTTGAGTTTTACGTGTGCATATTTGCTTGTTGCTTATGTATGTTATTGTTTGCTTGCGATAGAATTCCCGGAGTGTGAAGCGTGTTACTACGAGTCTCTAGGATTCGCGGATCGTCAGCAAGGCAAGTAACACATTGATCATACTCTTTCCATATCCAGTTTTTATGCATTAGTTCCAATCCTCAAACATTGCATGATTAGGATGTCATTAACTTGTGGGTTGGGAAGTAGTTATTGAGGTAGAACCTATTGCCCTGTTACTATCAAACCTTGGGAGTTACTTTTACGCGTTGCTTATATTGCTATGCCATGCTATGCTCATAGACGTGATTTGGGTTTGAGTGAAATCCATGACAGATGTGAGATTTTTAATTAATGGTTCAACTTAAGGTGGCAACTTAAATTAACATCTGGGTGGATTGAGGCACCTAGGGAACCCAGTGTTGCATGTATTTTTTTTGAAAATCCCGGGGTACCCGTGTGATCTTCCTATGGACCGCAACCCAGACTCAAAGGGAACCGAGATGATTCATGCTAGAAACCTCCGTGTGCAGCCACAAGCTATTATGGGCTCTAGCATAGTTGAGTAAGTTACGTGAAGCTCTTGAAGATGTAGATCAGCAGGTAGTGGGTTTTGTAGGTTTGGTATGGTCTACCTGGAGTAGAGAGTTAATGTTTCTGAAAGATTGTGTCTCAGTCATCCGTTTCTCAAACACCATGTAGTGCGAGAAATCCAATGTAGGCGATCGAGTCTTGTGGGGAAAAGTGCGCAAACCTCTACAGAGTGTACAATCTAATCATGGTTAGCCGTGTCCCCGGTTATGGACAGTTTTGAGTATGTAGTACTTGGGTTATCACATGTATCTCATCACTCTTAATTAATATTGTTGGGTCGTTAACTACTTTAATTTGGGATTGAGTTGGGGGTACCTTCTCAATGTTTCAACCACCATGGTAGTTAAATTAAAAATCTATTCCTTTATTGTAGGGAAAAATTGGCTTTTTGCAAAAACTATAACCATAGAGCTTTCCACCAGCCATATATGCATGTAGTGATAGCATTATTCTGTTCATGCTCTATAGTGTTATATTGCCAGCATATTCCATGTGCTGACCCGTTTTCGGGCTGCAATGTATTATGTTGCAGACTTTTCAGACGAGGAGTAAGGTTTGTTAGGTCATTGCCGTGCAGCTCAGCTATGCCGTTGGAGTTGATGGACTATCTTTATCTTCCAAGCCTTCCGCTGTTATCGTATTAGATGGCCTTAAGCCATATTATTGTAATAAGTTCTCTCTTGAGACATTCGATGTAATAAGTGTGTGATTGCTACTCTGTTATAAATCCTTCGAGTACTGTGTGTGTCAGCATTACCGATCCAGGGATGACACTGAAGCACAGAGACTTGGCCACCTGAGGTCTGGTCGCTACAATGCTATTAGAGTTATGACTAGAGGTAGTAAAATGACTCAGGAACCTTTGTATCCTGAGGGCCATCCTAAGAGAATTGAGCAAGATTCTTAGAGAATCAATACTGATGCATCTAGTCCTAGTAACAAAAAGAAAAATAAACTTATAGGATTTTGCATGTTTCTAGTGAACCTGTTGTAGACACACCTGAGAATCCAAATGATAGTTCTATTTCTGATGCTGAGACACAATCTGGTGATGAACATGAACCTAGTGATAATGTTAATGATGACGTTCTTCTTGATGCTCAACCTAGTAATGATAATGATGTGGAGGTAGAACCTGTTGTTGATCTTGATAACCCACAATCAAAGAATCAACGTTATGGTAAGAGAGACTTAGTTGCTAGGAAACTTGTTAAAGAAACAGAACCATGGGTTCAGAAACCCAAGCCCTTTCCTCCTAAGCCATCCATGAAAAAGGATGATGAGGATTTTGAGTGCTTTTGCTGAAATGATTAGACCTATCTTTTTGCGTATGCGTTTGACTGATATGCTAAAAATGTCTCCTTATGCTAAGTATATGAAGGATATTGTTACAAATAAAAGAAAGATACCGGAAGCTGAAATTTCCACCATGCTTGCTAATTATACTTTTAAGGGTGGAAAACCAAAAAACTTGGAAATCCAGGAGTACCAACTATACCATGCTCCATTAAAAGAAACTATGTTAAAACTGCTTTATGTGATCTTGGAGCCCATGTTAGTGTTATGCCTTTCTCTAGACTTGAATTGAATAAGTTGACACCTACTGAAATATCTTTGCAAATGGCTAATAAATCAACTGCTATACCCATCGGTATTTGTGAGGATGTGCTTGTTGTGGTTGCAAACGTTACTATCTTAACATAGTTTGTTATTCTTGATATTCCCGGTGACGACAGTATGTCGATCATCCTTGGTAGACCCTTTTTGAATACTGTAGGGGTTGTTATTGATTGCAACAAAGGCAATGTCACTTTTCATGTTAATGGTAATGAGCATACGGTACACTTCTGAAGAAACAACCTCAAGTTCATAGTATCAACTCTATTGGGAAAACTTCAACTATTACTATTGGAGGTATTGAATTCCCTCTTCCTACTGTCAAAAAGAAATATGATATTCTTATTGTTGGGGACATGCATATCCCTGTTGAGGTAACCTAGTGTTATTTGAAAGTTCTTCAGTTTCATGTTATTCGAAAGAAGTTTGTTAATAAGACTTGATCAACCTTGTTAATGGATTCCTTTTGATGGGCATTAGATGGATGAATTTAGGAAGCACAACTTTCTGTACCTACTTTTTACTTTCTGTTATTTAGAATAAATAAAGCAAAATTAGTATTATATGTCTGTTTTCTGAATTATTCGTGCAATAAAAAAAGTGTCCCGAAAATAAAAGTTCTCCAAATGCCTTGAAAATTTAGTATGATTTTTTATAGAATGTTTTAGAATTTCTGGCACTGAACATGCACCAAGGGGATGCACTAGTGGGCCACAAGAGTGGAGGGCCCCCTGCCTTATGGGTCCCACGTAGGCCCCCCTCACTTATTCCAGCACCCATCCACTTGGTCTTCCTCCAGAAAAAATCACCCCATTGCTCAAACCCGTTTTCTTGCTCATCTTGCTGCCATTCTCAATCTCCTTGTGCAAAGCTCCATTTGCAAAACTGCTTTGGGGGATTGTTCTTCGGTATGTGACTCCTCCAATGGTCCAATTAGTTTTTGTTCTAGTGCTTTATTTATTGCAAATTTTTGCTGCTGTGGTGACCTTGTTCTTGAGCTTGCATGTCAAATTTATATGGTCCAAAGTAGTTTTGATGCATGATATAGCTTCTAGACACTTGTGGGAGTAGTTTCTATCAATTTTGTTGAGTTTGGTGCACTTTTATTTCGAGTCACTAAAAATTTCAGAAATTTTTAGAGGAAAAAAATGATGAGGAGATTGTTAAGAGGCTCTTCAAGTCGGGGTTCTAAAGGAAATGAAAATGAAGAGAAGAAGAAGCCCAAGTACAACCTTCCTCGCACCGCGGAGGTTCAGACATGTGAATGGCCATGTGATGCATTCTTGGAGGCGGCCGAAATTTATGAGGATTTCTATTATTTGGCTAGGAATGCAGGCATCACGGACTTTCTCCACGGTAAGTGTGATCAGTACCTCGTGCTCACTAATACTTTCGTGCAAAAGTTTCACTTTCATGCTAGGAAATCACCACCCACGGTAGAATTTCACTTATATGATGAGGATAAGGAGATGACGCTGTATGACTTTTGTGAGTTTTGTAAATTACCTTATGAGGGCAGCATCGATGAGCCACGTCCTAGAGACGTGGAAGATTTTATTGATGAAGTTACCGTTGGGGAAAGGAGAACGGTGTCAGAAGTGAGAGTGTCTAGTTTACATTTTCCTGTTTTGCGCTACCACTCATTATTTGCTGGGAGATGTTTAATTGGTCGCGGGGAGAGTGGAGGTCTTAGTGCTCTAGACCTTGCTATTTTGCTCCATGTTTTACTTTGTGATAAAACTTTCAGTTTGGGCGCTATGGTTGCTTGATGGTTGAGCTTAAACCATTCGAAGGGGCCTATTTTCGGAGGTATCTATGCTTCCCGTCTTGTTAGACGCTTCAAGATACCCATTAGGCACGATGAAAAAGAGGAGATGCTGCTACCCACTATATACTTAGACTATAACAGTATGGTAGCGCACGATTTTATTAAGAATGATAAAGACAAGAGACTCATTTACAACCGGGTATTTAGCCAGGATATTGCTACCTCTTGAGCACTGCGTTGGTTTTCCCTTGAATAGGAAAGGGTGATGCAGTAAAGTAGTGTAAGTATTTCCCTCAGTTTTTGAGAACCAAGGTATCAATCCAGTAGGAGACCACGCTCGAGTCCCACACACCTACACAAACAAATAAGAACCTCGCAACCAACACGATAAAGGGGTTGTCAATCCCTTCACGATCACTTACGAGAGTGAGATCTGATAGAGATGATAAGATCATATTTTTGGTATTTTTATGATAAAGAGTAAAAGTAAAGATTGCAAAGTAAATAAAGATAGAAATAGCTTGTTGGTGGAAGATAATATGATGGAAAATAGACCCGGGGGCCATAGGTTTCACTAGTGGCTTCTCTCAAGATAGCATAAGTATTACGGTGGGTAAATGAATTACTGGCGAGCAATTGATAGAACTGAGCATAGTTATGAGAATATCTAGGTATGATCATGTATATAGGCATCACGTCCGTGACAAGTAGACCGACTCCTGCCTGCATCTACTACTATTACTCCACACATCGACCGCTATCCAGCATGCATCTAGAGTATTAAGTTCATAAGAACAGAGTAACGCTTTAAGCAAGATGACATGATGTAGAGGGATAAACTCATGCAATACGATATAAACCCCATCTTTTTATCCTCGATGGCAACAATACAATACGTTTCGTTTCCCCTGCTGTCACTGGGATCGAGCACCGCAAGATTGAACCCAAAGCTAAGCACTTCTCCCATTGCAAGAAAGATCAATCTAGTAGGCCAAACCAAACTGATAATTCGAAGAGACTTGCAAAGATAACCAGTCATACATAAAAGAATTCAGAGGAGATTCAAATGTTGTTCATAGATAATCTTGATCACAAACCCACAATTCATCGGATCTCGGCAAACACACCGCAAAAGAAGAGTTACATCAAATAGATCTCCAAGAGAATCGAGGATAACTTTGTCTTGAGATCCAAAGAGAGAGAAGAAGCCATCTAGATAATAACTATGGACCCGAAGGTCTGAGGTAAACTACTCACACATCATCGGAGAGGCTATGGTGTTGATATAGAAGCCCTCCGTGATCAATACCCCCTCCGGCGGAGCGCCGGAAAAGGCCCCAAGATGGGTTCTCATGGTTATAGAAGGTTGCGGCGGTGGAAATAGGGTTTTTGGCTCCTTGTCTGATGGTTTGGGGGTACACAGGTATATATAGGAGGAAGAAGTAGGTCGGTGGAGCTACGAGGGGCCCACGAGGGTGGAGGGAGCGCCCAGGGGGTAGGCGCGCCCCCTGCCTCGTGGCTTCCTCGTTCATTTCTTGACGTCCACTCCAAGTCCTCTGGATCACGTTTGTTCCAAAAATCACGTTCCCGAAGGTTTTATTCCGTTTGGACTCCATTTGATATTCCTTTTCTGCGAAACACTGAAATAGACAAAAAAAACAACAATTTGTGTTGGGCCTCCGGTTAATAGGTTAGTCCCAAAAATAATATAAAAGTGTATAATAAAGCCCATTAAACATCCAAAACATAATATATAATAGCATGGAGCAATCAAAAATTATAGATACGTTGGAGAGTATCAAGCATCCCCAAGCTTAATTCATGCTCGTCCTCGAGTAGGTAAATGATAAAAACAGATTTTTTGATGTGTAATGCTACTTAGCATAATTTTCAATGTAATTCTCTTATTTGTGGTATGAATTTCAGATCCGAAAGATTCAAGATAAAAGTTTAATATTGATATAAAAGTAATAATACTTCAAGCATACTGATGAAGCAATCATGTCTTCTCAAAATAACATGGCCAAAGAAAGTTATCCCTACAAAATCATATAGTCTGGCTATGCTCTATCTTCACCACACAAAGTATTTAAATCATGCACAACCCCGATGACATGCCAAGAAATTGTTTCATACTTTTGGTGTTCTCAAACTTTTTCAATCTTCACGCAATACATGAGCGTGAGCCATGGATATAACACTATAGGTGGAATAGAACGGTGGTTGTGGAGAAGTCAAAAGGAGAAGATAGTCTCACATCAACTAGGCATATCAACGGGCTATGGAGACGCCCATTAATAGATATCAATGTGAGTGAGTAGGGATTGCCATGCAACGGATGCACTAGAGCTATACGTGTATGAAAGCTCAATAAGGAAAACTAAGTGGGTGTGCACCCAGCTTGCTTGCTCACAAAGACCTAGGGAAATTTGAGGAAGCCCATCATTGGAATATACAAGCAAAGTTCTATAATGAAAAATTCCCACTAGTATATGAAAGTGACAACACAAGAGACTCTCTATCATAAAGATCATGGTGCTACTTTGAAGCACAAGTGTGGAAAAAGGATAGTAGCATTGTCCCTTCTCTCTTTTCTCTCATCATCATTTTTTTTGGGCCTTTTATCTTTTTATGGCCTTTTTTTAGTTCGGAGTCTCATCCCGACTTGTGGGGGAATCATAGTCTCCATCATCCTTTCCTCACTTGGGACAATGCTCTAATAATGATGATCATCACACTTTTATTTACTTACAACTCAAGTATTACAACTCAATGCTTAGAACAAAATATGACTCTATATGAATGCCTCCGGCGGTGTACCGGGATATGCAATGAATCAAGAGTGACATGTACAAAGATAATGAACGGTAGCTTTGCCACAGATACGATATCAACTACATGATCATGCAAAGCAGTATGACAATGATGGAGTGTGTCATAGCAAACGGAACGGTGGTAAGTTGCATGGCAATATATCTCGGAATGGCTATGGAAATGCCATGATAGGTAGGTATGGTGGCTGTTTTGAGGAAGGTGTATGGTGGGTGTATGATACCGGCGAAAAGTGCGCTGTATTAGAGAGGCTAGCGATGGTGGAAGGATAAGAGTGCACATAATCCATGGACTCAACATTAGTCATAAATAACTCATATACTTGTTGCAAAAATCTATTATCTATAAAAACAAAGTATTACGCGCATGCTCCTAGGGGGATAGATTGGTAGGAAAAAATCATCGCTCGTCCCCGACCGCCACTCATAAGGAACACAATCAATAAATAAATCATGCTCCGACTTCATCACATAACGGTTCACCATACGTGCATGCTACGGGAATCACAAACTTTAACACAAGTATTTCTCAAATTCATGACCACTCAGCTAGCATGACTCTAATATCACCATATTCATATCTCAAAACGATTGTCAAGTATCAAACTTCTCTTAGTATTCAACGTACTTATAAGAAAGTTTTTACTAATCTTGGATGCCTATCATATATACTAGGACTAATTTCACAATTAAAGCAAATTAACATGCTGTTTTGTAGGACTCTCAAAATAATATAAGTGAAGCATAGAGAACAATAGTTTCTATAAAACAAACCACCACCGTGCTCTAAAAGATATAAGTGAAGCACTAGAGCAAAAACTATATAGCTCAAAAGATATAAGTGAAGTACATAGAGTATTCTAATAAATTCCGAATCATGTGTGTCTCTCTCAAAAGTGTATTCAGCGAGGATGATTGTGGTAAACTAAAAGCAAAGACTCAAATCATACAAGACGCTCCAAGCAAAACACTTATCATGTGGTGAATAAAAATATAGCTCCAAGTAAAGTTACCGATGGACGAAGACGAAAGAGGGGATGCCTTCCGGGGCATCCCCAAGCTTTGGCTTTTTGGTGTCCTTGGATTTACCTTGGGGTGCCTTGGGCATCCCCAAGCTTAGGCTCTTGCCACTCCTTGTTCCATAATCCATCAAATCTTTACCCAAAACTTGAAAACTTCACAACACAAAAGTTAAGAGAAAATCTCGTGAGCTCCGTTAGCGAAAGAAAACAAAACACCACTTCAATGTACTGTAATGAACTCATTCTTTATTTATATTGGTGTGAAACTTACTTTATTCCAACTTATCTATGATTTATAAACTATTTTACTAGCCATAGATTCATCAAAATAAGCAAACAACACACGGAAAACAGAATCTGTCAAAAACAAAATAGTCTGTAGTAATCTGTAACTAACGCAAACTTCTGGAACTCTAAAAATTCTACCAAAATAGGAAGACCTAAATAATTTGTTTATTGACCTTCTACAATTGGAATCAGTATTATATCTTGTTCTGGTAATTTTTAACAATTGTTTTCATGAACGTAAAGTTTCTGGAATTTTCAGCAAGATCAAATATCCAAGAAGATCCTATAGGTTTCACTTGGCACAAACACTAATTAAAACACAAAAACCAATCCAACCAGAGGCTAGATCAAAGATTTATTCCTAAATAGAATCAAAAAGCAAAAAAAAACTAAAAATAAAATCGGGTTGCCTCCCAACAAGCGCTATCGTTTAATGCCCCTAGCTAGGCATAAAAACAAGGATAGATATAGGTATTGCCATAATAATGGTAAGGTAAATCATGAAAACTCCTTTCGTATTCTCTACGTTCAGCATCAAGTTTCCTTTGTGTCAAGCAAAAGTAATCGAAGGGGTTAAATTTAATAGGACAAAAGTCCCCAAGATCAAGCTCGGGAGGTATGGGTTCCTCCCTTGGCCCCTTATATTGCACAACCAATTCATCATTACAAGCGTTCTTTTGACAAAAAGTCACAAGTCTTTGCTCAAGAGAAAAACGTAACCCATTATTCTGAATTGCAAAGTCGTCATTAAGTTCAGAAATTCTATCAACTAAAACATCGGTAGGAACCTTTTTTCTAAGGTTTTGATTATAGGAAACATGATCCAAAGATTGTAAACGCATTATGTCTTCTTGATTAAAAATGATAGCTTCTATGGGAGGATGACCAGCATCCACCCTATAATGCGCAAAAATTTCTCTAGCCTCTTTCATTATAAATCTGAACTCATGGGCCAAAAACATAGTAGCAGCACGCTTAACAGAAGAGTACTCAATATTAGAAAATTCTAGGAAAATCCTTTGTATGCAAGGATGCATATGAAGAAATTGCCTTTCAAGTTCAACTACAAGCAAGGATATCGCATCCACAAGGCTACTAGTTCTATGAAGAATAGAGCCACCCATGATGGGCAAAGCACCAACACAAGTAAAGAAATCTTGAATAACTCCTTTCCCAATAATATTACCACTACCGACTCGAAACCTTTTAGTATGCAAGATAGTAGGTTCCTTAAGAGGATCATTGAAGGCATCAAAGTTTCCCATGTTATTATTATTGCCTTCATTAGCGATAGCCTCCCCAGATTAACAGATCTCAAAAGAAAGGCGGGCGAAAAAGAAGTGAACGGAAAGAGAGGCCGAATAAAAAGACAAGGGTGAAGTGGGGGAGAGGAAAACAAGAGGCAAATGGAAAATAATGTAATGCGAGGGATAAGAGTTTGTGATGGGTACTTGGTATGTCTTGACTTGTGCGTAGACTCCCCGACAACGACGCCAGAAATCCTTCTTGCTACCTCTTGAGCACTGCGTTGGTTTTCCCTTGAAGAGGAAAGGGTGATGCAGTAAAGTAGCGTAAGTATTTCCATCAGTTTTTGAGAACCAAGGTATCAATCCAGTAGGAGACCATGATCGAGTCCCACACACCTACACAAACAAATAAGAACCTCGCAACCAACGCGATAAAGGGGCTGTCAATCCCTTCATGGTCACTTACGAGAGTGAGATCTGATAGAGATGATAAGATAATATTTTTGGTATTTTTATGATAAAGAGTAAAATTAAAGATTGCAAAGTAAATAAAGATATAGATAGCTTGTTAATGGAAGATAATATGATGGAAAATCGACCCGGGGGCCATAGGTTTCACTAGTGGCTTCTCTCAAGATAGCATAAGTACTACGGTGGGTAAACGAATTACTGGCGAGCAATTGATAGAATTGAGCATAGTTATGAGAATATCTAGGTATGATCATGTATATAGGCATCACGTCCGTGATAAGTAGACCGACTCCTGCCCGCATCTACTACTATTACTCCACACATCGACCGCTATCCAGCATGCATCTAGAGTATTAAGTTCATAAGAATAGAGTAACGCTTTAAGCAAGATGACATGATGTGGAGGGATAAACTCATGCAATATGATAAACCCCATCTTTTTATCCTCGATGGCAACAATACAATACCTGTCGTTTCCCCTGCTGTCACTGGGATCGAGCACCGCAAGATTGAACCCAAAGCTAAGCACTTCTCCCATTGCAAGAAAGATCAATCTAGTAGGCCAAACCAAACTGATAATTCGAAGAGACTTGCAAAGATAATCAATCATACATAAAATAATTCAGAGGAGATTCAAATATTGTCCATAGATATTCTTGATCATAAACCCACAATTCATCGGATCTCGACAAACACACCGTAAAAGAAGAGTTACATCAAATAGATCTCCAAGAGAATTGAGGAGAACTTTGTATTGAGATCCAAAGAGAGAGAAGAAGCCATCTAGATAATAACTACGGACCCGAAGGTCTGAGGTAAACTACTCACACATCATCGGAGAGGTTATGGTGTTGATGTAGAAGCCCTCCGTGATCAATGCCCCCTCCGGCGGAGCGTCGGAAAAGGCCCCAAGATGGGATCTCACGGGTACAGAAGGTTGCGGCGGTGGAAATAGGGTTTTTGGCTCCTTGTCTGATGGTTTGGGGGTACGTAGGTATATATAGGAGGAAGAAGTAGGTCGGTGGAGCTACGAGGGGCCCACGAGGGTGGAGGGCGCGCCCAGGGGGGTAGGCGCAGCCCCTACCTCGTGGCTTCCTCATTCGTTTCTTGACGTCCACTCCAAGTCCTCTGGATCACGTTTGTTCCAAAAATCACGTTCTCGAAGGTTTTATTCTGTTTGGACTCCGTTTGATATTCCTTTTTTGCGAAACACTGAAATAGGCAAAAAATAGCAATTTGGGCTGGGCCTCCGGTTAATAGGTTGTTCCCAAAAATAATATAAAAGTTTATAATAAAGCCCATTAAACATCCAAAACAGAATATCTAATAGCATGGAGCAATAAAAAATTATAGATACGTTGGAAACGTATCAGATACTTGTCAGATTATTACTTTGCCTGCACCGTCTTTGTTCGTTATTCATTCAGGCAGGTACCTCATTTTTCCCGAGGACATTTGTGCATACTGGGAGCGGACACGATCCCTAGTTCCTTAGCCAGAACCATCACCAGATCCGTATCAGGAGTCTATTTACCAGTGGGAACCATAGGAGCTTGCTAACCAATGGAACCCCCAGGATCCTCCTCAGCACCCATGAGAGGGCTACTTTGATCCATGGGCATAGACCATATTAGTCCAAAAGCCTAAGCTTGGGGGAGTACGTATTTCTCGCCGACATTACATTCATGTTCACACACTCCTTCCAGTTGTCGCTGTTCATACTTTTTCATTGTATTATCCATGCTAGTTTATTTCTTTTTCTCGCTTTCTTCTTGTGTGTTTGCAAAATCTTTGAGAAAATCCAAAAAAAATAGTTTTAGCTTATTTTTAGTTTTCCTTTCCTTGTTTATTTAGTAGTACTATTAAAAGAAAACCCAAAAATATTTCTCGTTCTTGTTTTGCTCGTTGGGATCTTTCCCGTCTAAATAGTTTTTCTCGTTCTTGTTTTACTTTCTTCAGAAAAACAAAAACTCCAAAAATATTTTAGTTTGTTTCTTTGAAATTCTTTTTTCTTTCTTTGGGTCGAGAGGAGAAGACCACAATGAAAATGTTGAGTGGCTGTCATATGCATTATTGTTGATCTAACAGAGATCCCGTATTACCTTGTCTTCTCCTTTGAAATACATGTTTGCAGATCCCAGCTTAGTCCAATGCATGCACACTCTTATTATTATTCACACCGTTTGGTCATGCGAGTGAAAGGCAATAATGAAGATATATGATGAAATGATTGAGATGAGGAAAGCTGGTATAAGTCGACCTATTTTGTTTTTGTAAATATGATTAGTTCATCATTCTTGATTCAGCTCATTATGAATGAAATTTGTTTGCAATGACAATTAGAGATTATAGTTACTCATGCCATGCTTAATTAGCAAGGAGTTTATAATGGATTACCTTGCGTGCCAACATGCTTTTAAAATGGTTGTGATGTAGTATGATAGGATGGTATCCTCCTTTGAATGATTTGAGTGGCTTGACTTGGCACATGTTCACGCATGTAGTTGAAACAAAATCAACATAGCCTCCACGATATTTATGTTCATGGTGATTTATATCCTACTCATGCTTGCACTCAATGTTGGTTAATCTCAATGCATGTTTATGATTGTTGTCGCTCTCTACTTGGTTGCTCCTAAATCTTTTTCTAGCCTTCACTTGTACTAAGCGGGAATACTGCTTGTGCATCCACTTCCATAAACCCAAAGTTGTTCCATATGACTCCACCATACCTACCTATAGGTGGTATTTACCTGCCGTTCCAAGTAAATTTTCATGTGCCAAACTCTAAACCTTCAAATAATAATCTGTTTTGTATGCTCGAATCGCTCATGTAGCGACTGGGGGCTGTTAGTATCTTCCATGCTAGGTGGGTTATTCTCACGATGAGTGTTGATTCACTTGTCATTCACGAGAAAGTGGCTGGTATTCGGGATGACTAGTTCCATGCTCAAATCAAATCAAAATATAATTTCCAACAAAACTCCCCCAAGATTTTTATTAGTTGGACGGTACCTGTTATTTCAGACCAGCCGTGGAATGTGCTTGTTGGTAGTGGGGGAGTATAAACATTACCATTCTATTTGGGAACCGCCTATAATTTATCTAGTATGGAAGATACCGAGATCTCTTGGTTGTTATGTTGATAATGAAAGCATACCGCTCAAAATATTATTTATCTCCGTTTCAAAAAAACTCGAGCTCTGGCACCTCTGCAAATCCCTGCTTCCCTCTGCCAAGGGCCTATCTATTTACTTTTATTGCTAAGTCATCATCCTCTTATAAAAAAGGACCAGTTAGAGAGCACCACTGTCATTTGTATGCGTTGTTATTAATTTATATTGAGTATGACTGTGACTGGATCTATTTTGCCATGAATTACAATGTATAGTCAGTCCTTGATCTTCAGGGGTGCTCTGCATTTATGCTTTGCGGCCTCAGAAAGGGCTAGCGAGGTACCATCTTGTTATATCATACCATGATTATTTTGAGGAAGTGTTGTCATCCAAGATTTATTATTATTGCTCGGTAGTTGATTAATTATGCATTGATATGAGTAAATGTGAGACCTAAATGTTATTGTGAATATGGTTAGTTCATAATCTTTGCTGAAAAGCTGAATGCTGGCTTTACATATTTGCAACAACAAGATCAAATAGAGTTTGTAAAGGTTTTCTTTATCACTTTTAGTTTGTCAACTTAATTGCTTGAGGACAAGCAATGGTTTAAGCTTGGGGGAGTTGATATGTCTCCATCATATCTACTTTTCCAAACACTTTTGCCCTTGTTTTGGACTCTAATTTGCAATATTTGAATGGAACTAACCCGGACTGACGTTGTTTTCAGCAGAATTGCCATGGTGTCATTTCTGTGCAAAATTAAATTTCTCGGAATGGCCTGAAACTTCACGGAGAATATTCTTGGAATTAACAAAAAATATTGGCGAAAGAATCAACCGAGGGGGACCCACCAGCTATCCATGAGGGTGGGGGCGCGCCCTACCCCCCTGGGCGCGCCCCCTGACTTGTGGGTCCCACGAAGCTCCACCGACCTCAACTCCAACTCCATATATTCACGTCCGGGAGAAAAAAATTAGAGAGAAGGATTCATCGCGTTTTACGATACGGAGCCACCGCCACCTGATGTTCTTCCTCGGGAGGGTAGATCTGGAATCCGTTTTGAGCTCCGGAGTGGGGAAATCGTCGCCATCGTCATCATCAACCATCCTCCATCACCAATTTCATGATGCTCACCACCGTGCATCAGTAATCCCATCTTAGGCTTGCTGGACGGTGATGGGTTGGATGAGATCTACCATGTAATCGAGTTAGTTTTGTTAGGGTTTGATCCCTAGTATCCACTATGTTCTAAGATTGATGTTGCTATGACTTTGCTATGCCTAATGCTTGTCACTACGGCCCGAGTGCCATGATTTCATATCTGAGCCTATTATGTTTTCATGAATATATTTGTGTTCTTGATCCTATCTTGCAAGTTATAGTCACCTACTACGTGTTATGATCCGGCAACCCCGGAGTGACAATAGTCGGGACACTTCGCGATGATGACCGTAGTTTGAGGAGTTCATGTATTCACTAAGTGCTAATGCTTTGGTCCGCTTCTCTATTAAAAGGAGGCCTTAATATCCCTTAGTTTCCATTAGGACCCCGCTGCCACGGGAGGGTAGGACAAAAGATGTCATGCAAGTTCTTTTCCATAAGCACGTATGACTATATTCGGAATACATGCCTACATTATATTGATGAATTGGAGCTAGTTCTGTGTCGCCCTAGGTTATAAATGTTGCATGATCAATACCATATGACATAATTATCCATCATTAATCCATTCCCTATGAGCTTTTCACATATTGATCTTTGCTATGTTACTTTTCCTTTGCCACTATTACAATTGCTACAAATCTGCTACTGTTACTTTTGCCACCGTTATCGTTACTTCCATACTACTTTGCTACTAAATACTTTGGTGCATATATTAAGTCTTTCAGGAGTGGTTGAATTGACAACTCATCTACTAATACTTGAGAATATTCTTTGGCTCCTCTTGTGTCGAATCAATAAATTTGGGTTGAATACTCCACCATCAAAAACTGTTGTGATCCCCTATACTTGTGGGTTATCAACAATCACTTTAGAATCAACAATGTAAGATCTAAATTTATCACAAGCAAACACCACTGCTAAAAGTTCTTTCTTAGTAGTAGCATAATTGTGTTGGACACTGTCTAGAGTTAGTGTAGTGAATAACATTTAATTTCTTATCAACTCTTTGTCCTAGAACAGCGCCAACAACATAATTACTAGCATCACACATAATTTCAAAAGGCAAGTTCCAATCAGGCAGTTGAACAATAGGTGCAGAAATTAAGGCTTTGTTAAGTGTTTCAAAGGCTTCTACACAATCATCATCAAAAACAAATGGAACATCCTTTTGTAAAAGATTTGTAAGAGGCCTAGAAACTTTAGAGAAGTCTTTAATAAATCTTCTATAGAAACCAGCATGACCGAGGAAACTACGAATACCTTTGATATCTTTAGGACATGGCATTTTCTCAATTGCATCAACTTTAGATTTATCCACCTCAATACCTCATTCAGAAATTTTATGTCCCAAGACAATACCTTCATTAACCATAAAGTGGCACTTCTCCCAATTCAAGACAAGATTAGTTTGCTCGCATCTCTGCAAAACTCGATCAAGGTTTCTTAAGGAATCATCAAAATAAGTTCCATAAACAAAAAAATCATCCATGAAAACCTCAACAATCCTTTCACAAAAATCAGAGAATATAGCAGTCATACATCTTTGAAAGGTAGCAGGTGCATTGCATAAACTAAAAGGCATATGTCTATAAGCTTAAGTTCCAAGAGGACAAGTAATGGTCGTTTTCTCTTGATCAGGTTGTGAAACAGGTATTTGAGAAAAAAACATAATATCCATCAAGGAAATAGAAGTGTGTGTGCTTAGATAGTCTTTCTAGTATTTGATCAGTAAAAGGTAGAGGGTAATGATATTTTCTAGTTGCTTTATTTAATTTTCTAAAATCAATTACCATTCTCTAGCCAGTAACAATTTGTCGTGGGAAACCACGACCACCTATGAGGCCATGAGCCCCTTTGTGGTTCGGTGGGGGGATGGGCACATTGCATAAAGAGCGGAGAAGCGTAACACAACACGACAAAGATCACATGGGTAGTTTTACCTAGGTTCGGGCCGCCGTGAGGCGTAAAACCCTACTCCTGCTTTGGTGGATTGATGGTGGAAAATGCAATGCTCTTCCCGGCAGGTTTGCCTCAGGGCGAGAGCCGCTACGCGCATAAGAACGTGCGAGGGTCCGAATCCTCTCTACGGTTGACATGGGCCTCCTTTAATAGGTCAAGGGGTCGCCACAGTGGCAAATCAGTCTTTGCATACTGATTATATAGGAAACAGTGCTATCATACCTAACTCTACAGGCGGACAGAACACGTTAGATGCACCGCTTAGTGTCACATCAGAGCGCGCCTGACAAGCCTTGGCACGCGGTTTTGCCAGCTTCACGCCTATTTGTTTGACACGTCTCAGGACGGGTGTCATTTGGATGTGTTTTCCATAGGAAGTGGCTGCCATGTGGCAGGAAGCAGCCACTTAGTCACAAAGGGGCTTGACACCGCACCGATCGAGGACTTGCGTCGGTGTGCGGTGGTGCGGCGAAGCTTTGGCGGGGCAGTCCGCCCTTGCTGCGCCCGGCAAGCCTGCCGGGGCGGCCTGGTAGCTTGTCTTCGGGGCAATCCTCGTCCTCGCCAGGCTCGCCTGCCCGGCAAGGGAGGTTTCCCCTTAGTGATATCTTGCTTCTCTTGCTAGACTCGGTCTTCTTGATCTGTGCTTGGTATGATCTTGGATGTTGTAATCTTGTCCTTAGGCATGTGCACAGTCTAGGCAACGGACCCGAGGTTTTTTGCGCCGACAGGAGCCCCCGGGCCTAGCTTGAACACGTTTCCGGGCATCATCGGGGTAGGCCCTAACTAGTGCACAGGCAGGGGCGTAGCGGTGGCTCGCCCTTTGAGATCTTCTTTGCTTCTTCATTAACCTGAGACAATGTTAGCTTCCAGTTCTCCTGCGCGTCATGTAACGTGAATTGTAGTGGGGCAGATAAATGGGCCACGCCTTGCGGGGTACCCACATTCACGGGGTGGTAACTGCCATCCCACTATTCTTCCTGCTTCAAGCACTTCTACCACGTGTTTCGCATGCATTGCGCAGGGTTGGCGGCAGATGCAGAGGGCACGAGAATGGGTGCCATGGCAGAAAGCCAAATGTCGTGGATTGGAGCAGATGGTCGGCCTTGGTTCTTCAAGCCGTTAATGGTGAGAAGGAGCAGGATTGGTTGAACGGGGAGACATCCTCCACGGAATAAAATCCGGCCTCTTCTCTCGCTTGCTTATAAAAGGGGACGCAGGGTGAAACGCTTTCCTGCACCTCCTTCTCCCTCCATTCTTGCCATAGTCTTTGCTTATCATGGTGAGAGGTCGGGGGTCTGGCGTTGCTCTAGTGGCGACAAGAACTTTTGCTCGACAGCGCCTCCCTCCTCCACCTGACGATGCGGGAGATGAGCCCGCGGGGAGAGGAGGCGGAAGGGGGCGTGGCCAAGGTTGTTGTGGTGTACGGGGCCGAGGAGGCCGGGGCGCGCCTCGATTGCGCCCGTATCGGACACTCCTCCATCGATGGAGGGTCATGTAGGAGACCAACCCTTGGAGTTCGTCATCAGGCTATATAAGCCCCAACACGGCCATGTCCGCCTTCCCACCCCATTCGCAAGGGCGATGGAGCTTGAGCAGCCGCGAGCGTCGAAACTGCACATGAGGGGCCGCGGGAATGCCAGCATATGGGTTGATGTAGATTTCCCAGCCCCTCATGTCATGTACTTTCTTCGTGGCTGGATGACTTTTGCCCACGCCCATAACTTGTCGGAAGGGCACGTCCTGCATTTTAAGTTGATGGAGGATGGTTTCCTTTCGGTCAAAGTTTTTGGGAGCTCGGGTGCTCGCTTAGGGTGCTGTGTGGAGAGATCGGCCGACAACGAAAGCTCCTCCTCAAGCGATAGCGACGAGGACGACAGTGATGATGATGACGACAGCGTCGGCCGGGAGGGCGACGACTCTGATTCGGCTGAGCACCAGTCGCACTATCACCGTCAGGCGGCGGCACCATCATCTGCACCTGCATCTCCTCTCCGGCATGGCGATTTTCTAGGGAGTTGGATTCGGGGGTGGGGATGGCGCTCCTGGCTCCTCCAGCAGTCTTCCAGCTGGGCCCCGACATGCTTCCTCGCGGGCTGCAGCTCCGTTTGCCCTGCAGTGTCCTGCTGGCCCTAGTGGTGGTGGTGGATGGGTTGTTTCTGCCGATTTCTTCACCATCGCCTTCGTCCACGCCCTCTGAGGGAGTCCTGGACTAAGGGGTACTCGGGCGTCTAGCCTGTTGGACATGGGACGGACTAATGGGTTGTGAAGATACAAAGACCAAAGACTTTTTACCCGTGTCCGGATGGGACTCTCCTTGGCGTGGAAGGCAAGCTTGGCGACTAAATATAAAGATTCCCTTCTCTATAACCGACTTGGTGTAACCCTAGTCCCCTCGGGTGTCTATATAAACAGGAGGACTTAGTCCGTAGAGGATATACAAATACAGTCACACACGGTAGTCTTCTAGGGTTTTAGCTATTACGATCTCGTGGTAGATCAACTCTTGTAATACTCATATTCATCAAGATCAATCAAACAGTAAGTAGGGTATTACCTCCATAGAGAGGGCCCGAACCTAGGAGAACATTGTGTCGCCCGTCTCCTGTTACCACCAACCTTAGACGCACAGTTCGGGACCTTGATACGTCTCCAACGTATCTATAATTTTTGATTGCTCCATGCTATATTATCTACTGTTCTGGACAATATTCCGCTTTATTATCCACTTTTATATTATTTTTGGGACTAACCTATTAACCGGAGGCCCAGCCCAGAATTGCTGTTTTTTGCCTATTTCAGAGTTTCGAAGAAACGGAATATCAAACGGAGTCCAAACGGAATGAAACCTTTGGGAATGTGATTTTCTCAACGAATATGATCCAGGAGACTTGGACCCTACGTCAAGAAAGAAAGGAGGGAGGCACGAGGTAGGGGGGCGCGCCCACCCCCCAGGGCGCGCCCTCCACCCTCGTGGGCCCCCTGTTGCTCCACCGACGTACTCCTTCCCCGTATATATACCTACGTACCCCCAAATGATCAGATACAGAGCCAAAAACCTAATTCCACCACCGCAACCTTCTGTACCCACGAGATCCCATCTTGGGGCCTGTTCTGGAGCTCCGCCGGAGGGGGCATCCACCATGGAGGGCTTCTACATCATCATAGCCCCTCCGATGAAGTGTGAGTAGTTTACCTCAGACCTTTGGGTCCATAGTTAGTAGCTAGATGGCTTCTTCTCTCTTTTTGGATCTCAGTACAATGTTCTCCCCCTCTCTTGTGGAGATCTATTCGATGTAATCTTCTTTTTGCGGTGTGTTTGTGGAGACCGATGAATTGTGGGTTTATGATCAAGATTATCTATGAACAATATTTGAATCTTCTCTAAATTCTTTTATGTATGATTGGTTATCTTTGCCAGTCTCTTCAAATAATCAGTTTGGTTTGGCCTACTAGATTGATCTTTCTTGCAATGGGAGAAGTGCTTAGCTTTGGGTTCAATCTTGCGGTGTCCTTTCCCATTGACAGTATGGGCAGCAAGGCACGTATTGTATTGTTGCCATCGAGGATAACAAGATGGGGTTTTTATCATATTGCATGAATTTATCCCTCTACATCATCTCATCTTGCTTAAGGCGTTACTCTGTTTTCTTGAACTTAATACTCTAGATGCATGTTGGATAGCGGTCGATGAGTGGAGTAATAGTAGTAGATGCAGGCAGGAGTCGGTCTACTTGTCTCGGACGTGATGCCTATATACATGATCATACCTAGATATTTTCATAACTATGCTCAATTCTGTCAATTGCTCAACAGTAATTCGTTCACCCACCGTAAAATACTTATGCTCTTGAGAGAAGCCACTAGTGAAATCTATGGCCCTCGGGTCTATCTTCATCATATTAATCTTCCATCACTTTATTATTGCCTTTGCTTTTTTACTTTGCTTTTATTTTACTTTGCATCTTTATCACAAAAATACCAAAAATATTGTCTATCATATCTATCATATCTCACTCTCGTAAGTGACCGTGAAGGGATTGACAACCCTTATCGCGTTGGTTGCGAGGAGTTATTTGCTTTGTGCAGGTACGAGAGACTCGTGCGTAGCCTCCTACTGGATTGATACCTTGGTTCTCAAATACTGAGGGAAATACTTACGCTACTTTGCTGCATCATCCTTTCCTCTTCAAGGAAATCCAACGCAGTGCTCAAGAGGTAGCAAGAAGAATTTCTGGCGCCGTTGCCGGGGAGTCTACGCAAAAGTCAACATACTAAGTACCCATCACAATCCCTTATCTCCCACATTACATTATTTGCCATTTGCCTCTCGTTTTCCTCTCCCCCACTTCACCCTTGTCGTTTTATTCGCCCTCTCTTTTCCGTTCGCCTTCTTTTTCGCTTGCCTTTTGTTTGTGTGTGTGTTGGATTGCTTGGTTGTCACGATGGCCCAAGATAATACCAAATTATGTGACTTTACCAATACCAACAATAATTATTTCCTTAGCACTCCGATTGCTCCTCTTACCAACACTGAATCTTGTGAAATCAATACTGCTTTATTGAATCTTGTTATGAAAGATCAATTCGCCGGCCTTCCCAGTGAAGATGCCGCTACTCATCTAAATAGCTTCATTGATTTCTGTGATATGCAAAAGAAGAAAGATGTTGATAATGATATTGTTACATTGAAGCTATTTCCTTTTTCGCTTAGAGATCGTGCTAAAGCTTGGTTTTCATCCTTGCCTAAAAATAGTATTGATTCTTGGAACAAGTGCAAAGATGCTTTTATCTCTAAGTACTTTCCTCCCGCTAAGATCATCTCTCTTAGAAACGATATTATGAATTTTAAGCAACTTGATCATGAACATGTTGCACAACCTTGGGAGAGAATGAAATTGATGATACGTAATTGCCCCACTCATGGTTTGAACTTATGGATGATTATACAAAAAATTTATGCCGGATTGAATTTTGCTTCTAGAAATCTTTTGGATTCGGCCGCGGGAGGCACTTTTATGGAAATCACTTTAGGAGAAGCTACTAAATTCCTAGATAATATTATGGTTAATTATTCTCAATGGCACACTGAAAGATCTACTAATAAAAAAGTGCATGCGATAGAAGAAATCAATGTTTTGAGTGGAAAGATGGATGAACTTATGAAATTATTTGCTAGCAAGAGTGTTTCTTCTGATCCTAATGTTATGCCTTTCTCTACTTTGATTGAGAATAATAATGAATCTATGGATGTGAATTTTGTTGGTAGGAATAATTTTGGTAACAACGCGTATAGAGGAAACTTTAATCCTACCTTATCCTAGTAATCCCTATAATATAGTAATTCCTACAACAACTCTTATGGAAATTTTAATAAGATTCCTTCTGAATTTGAGACTAGTGTTAAAGAGTTTATGAATTCGCAAAAGAATTTCAATGCTTTGCTTGAAGAAAAATTGCTTAAAGTTGATGATTTGGCTAGGAACGTTGATAGAATTTCTCTTGAGGTTGATTCTTTAAAGCTTAGATCTATTCCTCCTAAGCTTGATATCAATAAGTATCTCAAAGCCATGCGAATTTCCATTGATGAGTGCCAGGAAAGAACCGCTAGGATGCGTGCTACGAAAGATGCCTTTATTAAAGCGTGTTCTTCCAATTTCTATGAAAATAAAGATAAAGATATAAAAGTTATTGATGCATCCCCTATTAAATCTTTGTTTTGCAATATGAATCTTGATAATGATGGGATTGAATATGGTCCACCCTTACCTAGAATGCGTTCCAAAAATTCAGAGTTTTTAGATCTTGATGCTAAAATTGATAAAAGTGGGAATGAAGAAAGTAAAACCCTAGATGTTGCTAAACCCACTATTTTGGATTTCATGGAATTTAATTATGAAAGTTGCTCTTTAAATGATTGTATTTCCTTGTTGCAATCCGTGCTAAACTCTCATCATGCTTATAGTCAAAATAAAGCCTTTACTAAACATATCGTTGACGCCTTGATGCAATCTTATGAAGAAAAGCTTGAGTTGGAAGTTTCTATCCCTAGAAAACTTTATGATGAGTGGGAACCTACTATTAAAATTAAAATTAAATATCATGAGTTTTATGCTTTGTGTGATTTGGGTGCTAGTGTTTCCACTATTCCCAAAACTTTGTGTGATTTGCTAGATTTCCGTGATTTTGATGATTTCTCTCTAAACTTGCACCTTGCAGATTCCACTATTAAGAAACCGGGAAAAATTAATGATGTTCTTATTGTTGCAAATAGGAATTATGTGCCCGTAGATTTTATCGTTCTTGATATAGATTGCAATGCTTCATGCCCTATTATTCTTGGTAGACCTTTCCTTAAAACGGTTGGTGCAATTATTGATATGAAGGAAGGGAATATTAGATTCCAATTTCCATTAAATAAAGGCATGGAACACTTCCCTAGGAAGAAAATAAAATTACCATATGAATCTATCATGAAAGCCACTTATGGATTACCTACCAAAGATGGCAATATCTAGATCTATCATTGCTTTTATGCCTAGCTAGGGGCGTTAAACGATAGTGCTTGTTGGGAGGCAACCCAATTTTATTTTTAGTTTTTTACTTTTTTCTTCTGTTTAGGAATAAATCTTTGTTCTAGCCTATGGTTAGATGTGTTTTTATGTTTTAATTAGTGTTTGTGCCAAGTTAAACCTATAGGATCTTCTTGGATAATAGTTATTTGATCTTGCTCTAATTTCCAGATACTTTCTGTTCACGAAAACAATTGTTAAAAATCACCAGAGCGTGATAAAATACTGATTCCAATTGCTGCTGATCAATAAAAAAATTGTCTAGGTCTTCCTATTTTGGTATATGTTTTTGGAGTTCCAGAAGTTTGCGCTAGTTACAGATTACTATAGACTGTTCTGTTTTTGACAGATTCTGTTTTTCGTGTGTTGTTTGCTTATTTTGATGAATCTATGGCTAGTAAAATAGTTTATAAACCATAGAGAAATTGGAATACAGTAGGTTTAACACCAATATAAATAAAGAATGAGTTCATTACAGTACCTTGAAGTGGTCTTTTGTTTTCTTTCGCTAACGGAGCTCACGAGAATTCTGTTGAGTTTTGTGTTGCGAAGTTTTCAAGGTTTGGGTGAAATCTTTTGATGGATTATGGAACAAGGAGTGGAAAGATCCTAAGCTTGGGGATGCCCATGGAACCCCCAAGATAATCTAAGGACACCAAAAAGCCAAAGCTTGGGGATGCCCCGGAAGGCATCCCCTCTTTCGTCACTTCCATCGGTAACTTTACTTGGAGCTATATTTTTATTCACCACATGATATGTGTTTTGCTTGGATCATCTTGTATGATTTGAGTTTTTGTTTGTTAGTTTGCCATAATCATCCTTGCTGTACACAGCTTTTGATAGAGCCATACATGATTTGGAATTTGTTAGAATACTCTATGTGCTTCACTTATATCTTTTGAGCTATATAGTTTTGCTTTAGGGCTTCACTTATATATTTTAGAGAACGGTGGTGGATTTGTTTTATAGGAACTTTTGATCTCTCAAGCTTCACTTAGATTATTTTGAGAGTCTTAAATAGCATGGTAATTTGCTTAAAAATCTTAATATGCTTGGTATTCAAGATTTGTAAAACTTTCTTTTGAGTGCGTTGAATACTAAGAAAAGTTTGATGCTTGATAATTGTTTTGAGATATGAAGAAGGTGATATTAGAGTCATGCTAGTTGAGTAGTTGTGAATTTGAGAAATACTTGTGTTAAAGTTTGTGATTCCCGTAGCATGCACGTATGGTGAACCGTTATGTGATGAAGTCGGAGCATGATTTATTTATTGGTTGTCTTCCTTATGAGTGGTGGTCGGGGACGAGCGATGGTCTTTTCCTACCAATCTATCCTCCTAGGAGCATGCGCGTAATACTTTGCTTTGATAACTTGTAGATTT
The DNA here is from genome assembly GCA_032464435.1 of Aegilops umbellulata. Classification (NCBI taxonomy): domain Eukaryota; kingdom Viridiplantae; phylum Streptophyta; class Magnoliopsida; order Poales; family Poaceae; genus Aegilops; species Aegilops umbellulata. Next base: position 299,528,640 of record CP136060.1, read on the forward strand.
TTTCAATAAGTATATGAGTTCTTTATGACTAATGTTGAGTCCATGGATTATACGTACTTTTCTTCCTTCCACCATTGCTAGTCTCTCAATAGCGCGCACTTTTCGCTGTTATCATACACTCACCATATTCCTTCCTCAAAACAGCCACCATACCTACCTATCATGGCATTTCCATAGCCATTCCGAGATATATTTCCATGCAACTTTCCACGGTTCCGTTTATTATGACACGCTCCATTATTGTCTTATTGCTAGCATGATCATGTAGTTGACATAGTATTTGTGGCAAAACCACCATTCATAATTCTTTCATACATGTCACTCTTGATTCATTGCATATCCCGGTACACCGCCGGAGGCATTCATATAGAGTCATATTTTGTTCTAAGTATCGAGTTGTAATTGTTGAGTTGTAAGAAAATAAAAGTGTGATGATCATCATTTTTAGAGCATTGTCCCAAATAAAAGTGTGACTATGATTCCCCCACAAGTCGGGATGAGACTCCGGACGAAAAAAAGAGGCCATAAAAAAAAGAGAAAAGGCCCAAATAAAAAAATGAGAGAAAAAGAGAGAAGGGACAATGTTACTATCCTTTTACCATACTTGTGCTTCAAATTAGCACCATGATCTTCATGATAGAGAGTCTCTCATTTTGTCACTTTCAAATACTAGTGGGATTTTTTCATTATAGAACTTGGCTTGTATATTCCAGTGATGGGATTCCTCAAAATGCCCTAGGTCTTCGTGAGCAATCGAGTTGGATGCACATCCACTTAGTTTCTTTTGTTGAGCTTTCATATACTTATAGCTCTAGTGCATCCGTTGCATGGCAATCCCTACTCACTCACATTGATATCTATTGATGGGCATCTCCATAGCCTGTTGATACGCCTAGTTGATGTGAGACTATCTTCTCCCTTTTTGCCATCTCCACAACCACCATTCTATTCCACATATAGTGCTATATCCATGGCTCACGCTCATGTATTGCGTGAAGATTGAAAAAGTTTTGAGAATGTCATAAGTATGAAACAATTGCTTGGCTTGTCATCGGGGTTGTGCATGATTTAAATACTTTGTTTGGTGAAGATAGAGCATAGCCAGACTATATGATTTTGTAGGGATAACTTTCTTTGGCCATGCTATTTTGAGAAGACATGATTGCTTTATTAGTGTACTTGAAGAATTATTATTTTTATGTCAATATTGAACTTTTGTCTTGAATCTTTCGGATCCGAATATTCATACCACAATTAAGAAGAATTACATTGAAATTATGCCAAGTAGCACTCCACATCAAAAATTCTGTTTTTATCATTTACCTACTCGAGGACGAGCAGGAGTTAAGCTTGGGGATGCCTGATACGTCTCCAACGTATCTATAATTTTTGACTGCTCGATGCTATATTATCTGCTGTTTTGGACAATATTGGGCTTTATTATCCACTTTTATATTATTTTTGGGACTAACCTATTAAGCGGAGGCCCAGCCCAGAATTGTTGTTTTTTGCCTATTTCAGAGTTTTGAAGAAATGGAATATCAAACGGAGTCCAAACAGAATGAAACCTTCGGGAACATGATTTTCTCACCGAATATGATCCAGGAGACTTGGACCCTACATCAAGAAAGAAAGGAGGGAGGCACGGGGTAGGGGGGCGCGCCCACCCCCCAAGGCGCGCCCTCCACCCTCGTGGGCCCCCTGTTGCTCCACCGATGTACTCCTTCCTCCTATATATACCTATGTACCCCCAAACGGCTAATTTTTTTAAATAATACATTTTTTGTTAATTTGCACAAATATTGCGTGCAAAAAATTATTTTCAAAAATAATACACCGTCGGCCCACAGCAGGCCGACTGGTCCTAGTCGGCCCACAACAGGCCGACTGGGGTCCTATCTGCTTGCTGCGGGCCGATTGGGCTGTCGGCCACCAGATCAAGTCCAGTCCGCCAACTGGCGGCCGATAAGGTCCAGTCGGCCAACTGGCGGCCGATAAGGTCCAGTCGGCCTGCTGTGGGCCGACAGGAACTAATTGGCCCGCTGTGGGCCGACTGGTGCATCCATACCACATTACAATTTTTTTTGCCCCGTACGATTTTTTCTTTCAAAACTATGACATATTTTCCCTCCAGCTCGTTCCCGCCATATGTTCCCGCCACCCGTTTCCCGCCATTCCCGCCAACTCTTTGCCGCCACCCGTTTCCCGCCATATGTTCCCGCCAACTCTTTCCCGCCATACTGCTGTCGTTCTTTCTCGCCATTTTCTCCTCTCTACCTATAAAACCCCCTTCAGACGGAGGTGGATAAGCATTCCAGTGTAGTTTAGTTGAGATGTCCCATTATCCTTTCGATCGTAGTTTTCACCCTGGGATGAGCAGGACTCTTCTGAGCCTAGCTACCGATTTCAGGATGGACAATAGGATAGTTCCATGGGACGAACTCACCGGTAGTGACACCATAATGAATGAGTTGGCTCACCAATTACGTAGGTCTGGGTGGCCTGAAAGGACCTATGAGGAGGTACGTAAAGAACTTCTTAGGTTGCATGAAAGGTTGGAGAAGGTAGTGGTGCCGAAGAGTGAAACTTTTAGAAGGATTGCAGCAAATAATCCATGTTTATGGACTGAGGAGAGCGAGGACGAAGATGATATCTTCATGCCGCCGCTTCCGGGTCCTGCATACTCGAAGGGCAAGAGTTCTTCATCGTCGAAGGGCAAGGTTTCTGCATCGTCGAAGGGCAAGGTTTCTGCATCGTCGAAGGGCAAGAGTTCTTCATCGTTGAAGGGCAAGAGTTCTTCATCGTCGAAGGGCAAGAGTTCTGCATCGATCGAGGATGACGATGATGACTTCATGTAGTTTTTATGCTGTATTTTGTGAGTTCAGTCGTACGTACCATTTAATTTAGATGTAGTTCTATCTAGTTGTTTGTAATGTCTTGTTGTATGAGCATTATGTTCTATCTAAATATGATCTTGTAGTTTGGATAACATAGTACTAAAATAGAGTAGGCATATGTCTCATACATAAGTACATAGTCATTTGTCTCATACATAGAATAGACATAAGTCTCACACACAAATAGATGGTAATGTCTCTACTGATAGATGGAAGCGTCAGTGACGACGTCTGGCCTGGCGGGGAGGCGGATCTGGAAGCGGCGACCATCCCCACCTGTCGGGTGCCCTAATGTGACGAGGAGGAATCTCAGACTCTTCCTGGTCATGCTGTGTATCCTGTGTGGGGCCTGGTGGAGGAGTCGAAAATATGTTCATCCACTGGGTGTGCTGCGACATCTGAGCCTGTATGTTCTCCTCGGGATGTTGATCACTCCCCCACGTATCATGTGATGCCGACATAGACGCATGATATCCGTAGGCTCCTGCGTGATGGAACGTTTCATCATGAAGAATGAGGTCGCGTCAATTAATATAGAAAACAATAAATATGAAGACACATACCTGCTGGCTGTGACGTCTGCTCTGGCTCAAACACGAAGTTGGACGAGGGACCGTGGTGCTGTGGCTGTGGAGAAAACATGAAGCTCGGCGAGGGACCGTGCTGCTGTGGCTGTGGAGAAAACACGAAGCTCGACGTGGGACCATACTGTTGTGGTTGCTGCCACGTTGAACTGCCAGGTTGGTCAGGACGGGGTGGCCTGGTTGATGTCGGTGCTAGATGTGGATGTTGGGTTTTGTAGTAATTTCAAAAATTTCCTACGCACACGCAAGATCATGGTGATGCATAGCAACGAGAGGGGAGAGTGTTGTCTACGTACCCTCGTAGACCGAAGCGGAAGCGTTGATGCAACGTAGAGGAAGTAGTCATAAGTCTTCCGGTCCAACCGACCCAAGCACCATTACTCCGGCACCTCCGAGTTCTTAGCACACGTTCAGCTCGATGACGCTCCCCGGGCTCCGATCCAGCAAAGCTTCAGGGATGAGTTTTGTCAGCACGACAGCGTGATGACGATGATGATGTTCTACCGACGCAGGGCTTCGCCTAAGCACTGCAACGATATGACCGAGGTGGAATATGGTGGAGGGGGGCACCGCACACGGCTAAGGAACGATCACGAAGATCAACTTGTGTGTCTATGGGGTGCCCCCTGCCCCCGTATATAAAGGAGTAGAGGAGGGGAGGGCCGACCCTCTCTATGGTGCGCCCTAGGGGAGTCCTACTCCCACCGGGAGTAGGATTCCCCCTTTCCTAGTCCAACTAGGAGTCCTTCCAAGTATTAGGAGTAGGAGACAAGGAAGGGGAAAAGTGAAGGGAAGGAAGGAGGAGGCGCAGCCCCTCCCCCTAGTCCAATTCGGACTAGGCCTTGGGGGGGCGCGCGGCCTGCCCTAGGCAGCCCCTCTCTCTTTCCCGTATGGCCCAATAAGGCCCAATACTTCTCCCCCGTATTCCCATAACTCCCCCGTACTCCGAAAAATACCTGAACCACTCAGAACCTTTCCGAAGTCCGAATATAGTCGTCCAATATATCGATCTTTACGTCTCGACCATTTCGAGACTCCTCGTCATGTCCCCGATCTCATCCGGGACTCCGAACTCCTTCGGTACATCAAAACTCATAAACTCATAATATAACTGTCATCGAAACCTTAAGCGTGCGGACCCTACGGTTCGAGAACAATGTAGACATGACCGAGACACGTCTCCCGTCAATAACCAGTAGCGGGACCTGGATGCCCATATTGGTTCCTACATATTCTACGAAGATCTTTATCGGTCAGACCGCATAACAACATACGTTGTTCCCTTTGTCATCGGTATGTTACTTGCCCGAGATTCGATCGTCGGTATCTTAATACCTAGTTCAATCTCGTTACCGGCAAGTCTCTTTACTCGTTCTGTAATACATCATCTTGCAACTAACTCATTAGTTGCAATGCTTGCAAGGCTTATGTGATGTGCATTACCGAGAGGGCCCAGAGATACCTCTCCGACGGTCGGAGTGACAAATCCTAATCTCGAAATACGCCAACCCAACATGTACCTTTGGAGACACCTGTAGAGCACGTTTATAATCACCCAGTTACGTTGTGACGTTTGGTAGCACACAAAGTGTTCCTCCGGCAAACGGGAGTTGCATAATCTCATAGTCATAGGAACATGTATAAGTCATGAAGAAAGCAATAGCAACATACTAAACGATCGGGTGTTAAGCTAACGGAATGGGTCATGTCAATCACATCATTCTCCTAATGATGTGATCCCGTTAATCAAATGACAACTCATGTCTATGGCTAGGAAACATAACCATCTTTGATCAACGAGCTAGTCAAGTAGAGGCATACTAGTGACACTCTGTTTGTCTATGTATTCACACATGTATCATGTTTCCGGTTGATACAATTCTAGCATGAATAATAAACATTTATCATGAAATAAGGAAATAAATAATAACTTTATTATTGCCTCTAGGGCATATTTCCTTTAGTCTCCCACTTGCACTAGAGTCAATAATCTAGTTCACATTGGCATGTGACCAACACCATCATGTGATTAATACCCATAGTTCACATCATCATGTGACCAACACCCAAAGGGTTTACTAGAGTCAATAATCTAGTTCACATCGCTATGTGATTAACACCCAAAAGTACTAAGGTGTGATCATGTTTTGCTTGTGAGAGAATCTTAGTCAACGAGTCTGCCACATTCAGATCCGTATGTATTTTGCAAATTTCTATGTCAATAATACTCTGCTCGGAGCTACTCTAGCTAATTGCTCCCACTTTCAATATGTATCTAGATTGAGACTTAGAGTCATCTAGATTGGTGTCAAAACTTGCATCGACATAACCCTTTATGACGAACCTTTTTGTCACCTCCATAATCGAGAAACATATCCTTATTTCACTAAGGATAATTTTGACCGTTGTCCAGTGATCTACTCCTAGATCACTATTGTACTCCCTTGCCAAAATCAGTGTAGGGTATACAATAGAAGAGGTCCAGATGACAGTGATCGTCCAAAGGTGGTCACGTCGTTGTAGAGGTCGTGTGTCAAGGTAGCCTGCAAATTTCCATGACGATTAATAATGTCTGTCTCTTGCACATCAAAGTATGTGACAACATTACTTAAAGAAAATATATCTTACCGCGTACTGCCTACAGCCCGAAGTGTCATAGCTCGGGTACATATCCGACGGAGTAGGATCCGGTATCTCCTCTGGGTGGGAGTGCTCAATGATGCGTAACCATGTTCCGGTCATGTAGCGCCGCAAATAGAGATTGAATTCATTGAGATCAAAATTGTGATTCTCGTGCCATAGATTTGTGTTTGCTGTCTCCCATTCTATAACATACGGCTCTAGTCTAACTAGCCAGCCAGCAGTTGTCCTGGTCATGCCCTTCCTTGTCGTCCTAAAATTGTGGTGTGTGTGTTCAATAATTACCTAAAGTTTCGAATGGAGAACTATGAAAGATAATGCAACATTGAAAAACTGGTTAATACCTGTGGATGTGTGCTGGCAACGGGTTCTCTATAGGGGGAGGCAGCTCCAACTGTAGAAGACCAAATTGCCTCATAACCCTCTGTTGTGCCATCTCCTCGACGAAGACATCAAAGATGATCTTTGATCTTGTCATCCAGTAATCTCGGTCTCTTGTGCATAGCACAGACATACCACCAGGGTATCTCGCTTGTATGGCTGCTCCTGTGTAGGGCTGCCAGATGACCCCGGTGTACGCATCGAACTGCTCGTTCAATGCTGTGTATGCCTTCCTTGTCTGATCACTAGAAAAGCGTCTCTGCAGAAAACAAAAGTTAGTAGCCGCTAGCGTCGAACTATCTCTTGTGCAGAAAAAAGTTGCATTAAACTACTACACGGTGCATACCTCGCGACGTGTCCAACACAGACCAAAAGTAGGCATGTCGATGCCGTCAACATCAAACATGGCTTCTATAGGCTCACGAACACGTACATCTGGTCGCCCTATAGAGAACCTCTCCCACGACCACAGCCGTAGGAATAGAGGGCATCCAAGAAGGGCTGGCTTTTTCGATGTAAGTTGGCAACCGTTGCACATACCTCGGTATGTAGCCGCCAAGACCGCTGAACCCCAACTCCTCTGTCTGATCTGATCCACCATCTGAGCGCTTGCTATCTCCAGTGCCATAGGGATGTAGAGCGCGCTAATAGTGGTGACATGGTTCTCTGTGAACATCACCTTGCCAAAAAGCCACATTAGGTAGGCCTCCAGGCTCCGAGTGATCTGTTATGCAGTCAACACCGTCCGGAAGTTCTGGATCTGCATTAAGCAAAGAGAAAGTTTTAGTAAGCCGCAGTTATTTTCTGTAAAACCGTATGCACAATAACTTGAAGATAAGAGGTAGGGGAAATTACCCGGAAATTGAGGAACCACTCATACTTAGGTCCATGATGCTCCCATACCGGATCCGGAGCATCCGGAAAAACACCATGAAACGTTGTGTAAGAGCTTGCTCCCAACCAGCCGGTGCGTCCAACGGTCCTATGGCATGACCTGCCAATGGTAGTCCGAGCAAAAGTGACACATCCTCCAGAGTAGGAGCCATCTCTCCCCATCGGAAGTGAAACGTGTGGGTCTCTGGCCTCCAACAGTCCACTAAGCAGCTTAGTAAGGACGGGTCGATGGCGAGGCGTTTCTCACCCGGGATAGACTCAACCAGACGTGCGAAAGGTCCGGCCCATTTCAAACTTCATCAGATAACATTTCAGTTAGTGTGTCCCATTAATATACATGTCAGTGTGCAAGTTAATAAATCACGTACCGCTGAAGCCATCCTGTGTGTATCATCCAGTTTTCCTTAGGAGTGCGAGTGACCAGAGGCTCAAGCTTGCGCTCATACCCTATCGCAGCACGATGACCCCTATCAATGTCCCCATTCAGCAACCACATTCCCGACATTCCTGCACATAAAAAATTGAGAACATAGCGCCACACTTAATAAAAATTCAGAACATAGTGCCACACTTAATAAAATTTGAGAACATAGTGCCACACTTAATACAAATTCAGAACATAGTGCCACACTTAATACAAATTCAGAACATAGTGCCACACTTAATACAAATTCAGAACATAGTGCCACACTTAATACAAATTCAGAACATACTACTGCTAGCTTAGCTTCTTCCTCTCGCCCTTACTCCTCTACTGCCTCTACCTCCTCTCCTTCCCCGGTTGCCTCGTGCACGCCTAGTGACGAAAGTGGGACAATTAGTGTCCCTATGTCCAAATTCATTGCCTAGAATGCATTGCCTAGTCAGACCTCCCGCTTCAGATTCATCCATATCATTCCGGATGCGCTGACATTGCCGTCCGCCTCTACTTGTACGCATATGCTCTGGGTTTGGAATGTAACGCCTTTCAGCGGGGTTGACGGTGTTGAAATTACCCATTGATCGAAAACCCATCAGCTCACCGGTCTAGGTATTGAGGACAGAGTCTTTTAGAAAAATGGAGACACAAATGATATTGCGTCCATTCCAAGCTGCCCGCAAGCAGCAAGTACATGTGAGCAAGGTAGGTGCAGCAATTTCGGTTTGTTGCATGTGCACTCACACGTTGGCCAGACTTCATTACCAATTTTCACCTCATGCGTCCTCAACTGATTTGCACATCCAAATTTGTTGTTGGCTAAGCGGACCTCAAACCTTCTTTCTTGATTACCGATGGCGACTACAGTGTGTGACCTAGCTTTTTGCATCTTGTTGTCCATGTACTTTCTGACTCTTTCACAATACCATGTATTCGGGTTGTTGAAGATATGCTGCTCTGCTTTTTGACGTCTATCTCTGAAATACTTGACGATGCCATAGAAAATACCCTCAACGATGGCTGTAAGTGGCAATGCCCGGTTTCCTCTGAGGACAAAATTGTATGTTTCCGCGAGGTTCGTTGTCATGACACCGTACCTTGCTCCATGTGTGTCATGTAGCAAAGACCACCTCTCCAGAGGCTCATGCTCTATCCACTGCTCGATGGTTTTAATCGACCTCCCAAGCCTTCTCCTAGTACCAGGTGGGTCAAAGCCTGGCAAGTCACATAGCCCAACAGGCTCCTCCTCCACGGCCGTTGTTCCTGTTGCCAACTATGCAGCTACTGCTTCAACATGTGCCCTCACCGCTGCATCTCTTGCAGCTTTCCTGTCCCTCACGTGTCTCTGCGTGCACACATTAAGTCTGTCGCGTATCAAATTGTACTTCCATAACTGGTTCTGCTTGCAGAGTTTTTTGAACAGATTCATCAGGTTCTTATTTCTAAACTGCGAGAAGAAATTAGCCCCCAGATGGCGCATGCACCAATGGCTCTGCAAGTCCTGCCATGGAACTTGTTCCTCAGGGCCTGGGTTTGTCAGTGTCCTTATCGCACTTAGTATACCTGCATGCCTGTCATGAAGGGTGCACACATTGGGCTTCTCCTTCACAACTGATACTTTCAACTGCCTGAAGAACCATGTCCAACTTTCAATGTTCTCACTCTCCACAAAAGCAAATGCGAGTGGGACGACTTGATTTTGGCCGTCTTGACCTATGGCTGTCAGGATCTGACCCTTGTACTTGCCTGTGAGAAAAGTACCGTCAACACATATCACCGGTCAGCAATGCCTGAAAGCTTCGATGCATACACCAAAAGATAAGAAGAGACGATGCAGCACCCTCACAGTTGGGAACTCTGGCATGAACATGTCTTGGATATCGATATAGGTGCCTGGATTCCGCTGCTGCAGGGTGTGGAGGAGATGGACAACAGAGTCATATGCATCAAAATAAGAACCAAATCTCCTCTCAAGCACCGCATGCTTAGCCCTCCAAGCCTTTCCATAAGAAATTCTGTACTTGAACCTGAAGAAGACTTTTGTCTGGACTACCTTCACTTCCATAGCTTTGCCCTGCACTACCTCATCGTAAAACAACCGAGCAATAAGCGTGGATGAAAGGTTGGCATGATCTTGTGGGATGCAGGGAATAAGACAGGTGTGATTAGCTAAGTCACTTATCACCCAACTTGTGCCATACTTAGGGAGAAAGCCGTGCACCCTGGCGGGACAATCTGTGTTCTTGCATACCATTGTCAGGAATTTCTGACTGGACACATGAGCTGTGAAAACCATACTCAGGGCTTGCTTGTTCGGATACATAGCACCCGTTGCAATATTGTTCTGGTGATATTGCCAAGCTGAATCATGTCCATCATTCATGGTCATTGCAGATGAGAAGTCATGATTCCACCATGCAGGATTCGGGACCTCCTCTGCATTTTCTTCTTCATCTGACTCGTCAGAATCATCCGCATGACCCCTTTCAACATCAGTGTCGTCTTCTTCCATCTGGTCCTGCATGTGCCCATCTACCTCGTCAGCGTCCACCTCGCCATTGTAATCACCATCGGCATTTCCTCCTTCTACCTGACTACTCTTCCCTGGTTCGTAACCATAAGCATTTCCTCCTTCTACCTGACTACTCTGTCCTTGTTCGTAACCATCATCTCCAGCATTTGACATAGATAACTGCCTCCCTACACTGCTATGACCAGGATCGTAGCCACCCTCGCCTTCATGTGCAATGACCTCGTTCACGACGGGAAGCACTAAAGCAATAGGATTGCATCCCCTTCGTTCACAACCTTGTAACTACCGCACCCAATTGGAGTCTTGCTCTATCGGCCTCAAATAAAAGTAAATTATTGTACTTGAACGTGTCCATAATGTATGAACACCGACGGTGTGTGTTTCAGTATCAAGCCGACAGTGTGTGTTTCAGTAAATTATTGTACTTGACCGTGTCCATACACGCCTAAGCCAGACAAAGCCGACTCCTCGCCCTAAGCAGCATAAGTCTTTAAGGACTCGAGACCTCTCGAATAGCAACCAGCTCTCGCCTTATCATGACAGTCAGTTTTAGCTTTCTCTACTGAGGTGCTTAGCCCAGCTGAACCAGGGCACAATCGCAGTAGTTCTCCCAGTGCTACCTTAGCCGATATAGCAGAACGTAAGGCACCAAAAGATGGGAGCCGGGCAAACCCAACATTTGACCAAAGACATGACTCGAAGCTGATGCATATAATGCTATAAGTTCGGGGTGCCGCACTTTCGAAAGTGTTCGGACTTCTCACACCGTATTATGGGGTCCTTAATCCCCTGGCGTATCAGCCATACCAGAGTGTACGGGTGCTGGATGTTATGAATGAACAAAAAAGGAAGGAATAGAGAATGCAGTAATAGACTAGTGCTATGCATTGTTTATTCAAAAAGTGTGCATTAAAGAAGAACGATACAAGTAGTGCGATAAGCAAAAAATGGGGCAATTTGACATGTCCCCTACAAGGGCAAGCTGCGGAATGGTATTTAAAGCAGGTATTTCGCTTGTTATAGAGACCACTTGGGAGTTCCATAGCACGACATAGCTTTCTGCCTCCCTGGTTGTTGTATCGTGTGTTCGGTGATTGTACTGCCGGACAGGGCTTCCAGAGCGTAAAGCCCCTAGTGCGGTTGAGCCGCGTTGTGGGGCGTGCCGTAGTCGTGCCCCTCCCCCTATGCCCATGGTATTTTCAATGCGTAATTATGTACGCGTGGCACGGATTTCGCCGTTTGGCTGAGGCTGGGGTAGGGGCCGCATTGCTACGCTTGCTTGGAACGTGCCAGGCGGTCTTGTTGCAGATTACTTCGAGCGCGCTTGACGGTGTCCGGGTGTTTGATCGCCGGACTAGAGAATTGCCTTAAGAGGCTGCTTTGTGCTTCCGCTGCGAGGTTTGCAGTGTGCTCCTCCGTTCGAAGAGAGCGCTCTATGTTTTCATTGACTGTGATGACCCCCCGAGGTCCTGACATCTTGAGCTTGAGGTATGCATAGTGCGGCACCGCATTGAATTTTGCGAATGCGGTTTGCACGAGCAGTGCATGATAGCCACTGCGGAACGGGACTATATCGAAGATTAACTCCTCGCTTTGGAAATTATCCAGGGATCCGAAGACCACTTCTAGTGTGACTGAGCCTGTGCAATGGGCCTCTACACCTGGTATGACGCCTTTAAAGGTCGTTTTTGTGGGCTTAATCCTTGAGGGATCTATACCGATTTTGCGCACTGTATCCTGGTAAAGCAGGTTCAGGCTGCTGCCGCCATCCATAAGGACTCGAGTGAGGTGAAATCCGTTGATGATTGGGTCTAAGACCAATGCGGAGAATCCGCCATGACGGATACTAGTGGGATGGTCCCTGCGATCGAAAGTGATCGGGCAGGAGGACCATGGGTTGAACTTTGGGGAGACTGGCTCCAACGCATATACGTCCCTTAGCGCACGCTTCCGCTCTCTCTTGGGGATGTGGGTTGCGTATATCATGTTCACCGTCCGCACTTGTGGGGGGAATTTCTTTTGTCCTCCGGTGTTCGGCAGTCGTGGCTCCTCCTCGTCATCGCTATGTAGCCCCTTGTCCTTGTGCTCGGCATTTAACTTGCCGGCCTACTTGAACACCCAACAATCCCTGTTGGTGTGGTTGGCTAGCTTGTTGGGGGTGCCGTGTATTTGGCACAAGCGATCGAGTATACGGTCCAAACTGGACGGGCCCGGAGTGCTTCTTTTGAATGGCTTTTTCTGCTGACCGGGCTTAGAGCCTCTGAATCCGGCATTGACTGCCGTATCCTCGGTATTATCGCTGTTGATGCGGCGCTTGTGTTTGTTGCAACGTGACCTGCCATTGCTGTCCTTGGTATCTGAAGTACCAGGGTTCTTTGATATGTTATTGCTGCAAGCCAGCCAGTTGTCCTCTCCCGCACAAAAGCGGGTCATAAGTGTCATGAGGGCTGCCATATATTTTGGCTTTTCCTGGCCAAGGTGCCGGGCAAGCCACTCGTTGCGGATGTTGTGCTTAAAAGCTGCTAGGGCCTCTGCGTCCGGACAGTCGACGATTTGACTTTTCTTGGTTAGGAACCGTGTCTAGAATTGCCTGGCCGATTCCTCTGGCTGCTGAATTATATGGCTCAAGTCATCTGCATCTGGTGGTCGCACATAAGTGCCCTGGAAGTTGTCAAGGAATGCGGCTTCCAGATCTTCCCAACAGCCAATGGATTCTGCTGGCAAGCTGTTGAGCCAATGTCGAGCTGGTCCTTTAAGCTTGAGTGGGAGATATTTGATGGCGTGTAGATCGTCGCCACGGGCCATGTGGATATGAAGGAGATAGTCCTCAATCCATACCGCGGGAACTGTCGTACCATCGTATGATTCGATATTAACGGGTTTGAAACCCTCTGGGATTTGATGATCCATTACTTCATCTGTGAAGCATAGCGGGTGTGCGGCGCCTCTGTTCTGGGCTATATCACGATGCAGCTCGAACGGGTTTTGTCTGTTGTGTTCGGCCCGGCCGGATTTACTACTACTGTATCCGGCGTCACGGTTATCGTCTCTCGTAGTGGGGCGCCCTCGCGATCCGTAGATCGATCTTGCTTGTTTTGCTTTGTCCTCCAATACGCCTCGCAGGTCTAGCATATTTCCCCGTGCCTTGGCATTTTTATTTGAGTGGCGTCGGGGTGTGGGCTGAGATTTTGGCTGAAATGCCTCTCTGTCGCGGCCATGAGGTGGCCGATCAACCGCATCATACACTGGAGATGTAGGTTTTAATGCTTCCTCCTCTAAACGGGGTAGCAACCTGCGCTTTGGGTAACTCTTGGAGGGGCGTTCGAGTTCATATTCCTCGGCCGCAAGGATTTCAGTCCATCTGTCAGCTAGCAAGTCTTGATCAGCTCTAAGCTGTTGTTGCTTTTTCTTAAGGCTATTTGCCATGGCCATAAGCCGGCGCTTGAAGCGCTCTTGCCTGATGGGATCCTCAGGCACGACAAATTCATCGTCGTCGAGGCTTGCCTCGTCTTCGCACGGAGGCATGTAATTATCATCCTCTACCTCTCTGTCTGCTGCTCTCTCATGAGGGCTGGCTTCTCCATCCTCCTGCGCTGAATCTTGCTGGAGGGGATTTTCATTGTCTTCGACACTATCCGAAGTGTTATTATCCCTTGTGCCGATATCACCGCTTTTTCTTTGGCGAGACTTAGAGCGGCGCCGCTAACGTCGGCGCTTAGGTTGCTTCTTGGAGGGGTCATCTCCTGTTGTTCCGTCGCCATTGCCTTCTTTGGGTGTGTCCACCATATATATATCATATGATGAGGTGGTTGTCCAGTGCCCTGTGGGCCGTGGTTCCTATTCGTCTCCTGCATCATCGTCCATACCGTCGATGTCTTCAGAGTCGAAGTCTAGCATGTCGGTTAAATCATCGACAGTGGCTACTGAAAGTGCGTTATATCGACTAGAGGGGGGGTGAATAGGCGATTTTTATGAAATTCTTCACTGAGGGATTTGCTCGTGAGGAAATTCCTTAGCAAAGAACTACTTGCAGCGGAATAAGTACTCAGGGGTAAACATAGCAGAATACATGCATGGTCATCATGATGAAATGAAGAAAAACATAGAGTACACAAAGCGTAAACACAGGATATCACAATATGAAGACAAAAAGACTGAAGAAATTGAACTGAGGAAATTGAGAAAGTCTTCAGTCAAAGTCTTCAAACACAGATATGAACAATTACACAACACAGTAATGAGGAAATGAAAGTGTTGAGGAAATAGAACCAGTAAGCTTGGTGAAGACAATGATTTGGTAGACCAGTTCCAACTGCTATCTTAGTTGTACATCTGGTTGGAGCGGCTGAGTATTTAAACTCGAGGACACCTAGTCCCGGACACACAGTCCTCACCGTATTCTCCTTGAGCTAAGGACACACAGTCCTCGCCCAATCACTCGTGTTAAGTCTTCAGGTGACTTCCAAACCTTCACAGACTTGGTCACTCGGCGATCCACAATTCCTCTTGGATGCTCTAGACCTTGACGCCTAACCGTCTGGAAGAAGCACAGTCTTCAAAGGTAACAAGCGTTGGATCCACGCAGGATCAATCTCTTCAGTGATGCTCAATCACTTTGGGTTTGTAGGTGTTTTGGGTTTGGGTTTGGATTTTCCTCACTTGATGATTTTCGCTCAAAGTCCTCGGAGGATGGGTTGCTCTCAAATGACAAGTGTCAAGTTCTCGCGGAGCAGCCAACCAGCTAGTGGTTGTAGGGGGCGGCTATTTATAGCCTAGGGAGCAGCCCGACATGATAAGACATAAATGCCCTTCAATGATATGACCGTTGGATGGATAAGATATTTTGGGACAGCTGGTGCGTAGCACAGCAACGGTCGGAAATTTGAGGTACAAATTCCTCAGGGCTATCATGTTCCTCACAGTGTAGGCAATTCGCACTGGCGAATTCCTAACTCCTCAGTCAGAGCAAAGTCCTCAGTGACCAGAAGAACTGCGTTTCTGTCACTGAAGAAATTGACTGAACTGTATGAGATTTCCAATGGCTTCACTCGAAGGGATTGGTAGGTGTAGGATTTGAGATGAGCATCACATGGAAATTTTCTCCTTAGTATTTCCTCGACCCCCTTTAACAGTACGGTGTTTCCTATGACTCAAGAAAGACAAAATGAAACTATGAAAACAAAAGTCTTCACGCTTCATATTCCTCGAATGATAACCAAGTCTTCAAGGTCACACCAATTTCTTCACTTTCAAAGTCTTCAGAAAGTCTTCAAAATATCAAAGTCTTCAGATGAAGAACTTCATTTTTAGGGGTCGACTTTCTCTGTAAATATCAAACTCCTCATAGACTTATAGACCTGTGTACACTCATAAACACATTAGATACTTAACCTATAAGTCTTCAATACACCAAAATCACTAAGGGGCACTAGATGCACTTACAATCTTCCCCTTTTTGGTGATTGATGACAACATAGGTTAAGTTTTCAAAGGGGATAAATATATGAAGTGTAAATACTGATATTGAGGAATTTGATTGCAAGATATAGAAGAACTCCCCCTGAAGATGTGCATAGTGAGGAATTTGCTTTTGAAGCAATGCACACTTGAAGAGTTGAATCATGGAGATCTCCCCCTATATCTTGTAATTCATACACGCATTTGACATATAATATGAAGAATTTGAAATGCATGATGAAATATGGTGCCTGATGTAATTCAGCATGCGTGCGATAATATTAACGAGGAATAAGCATGCAGAATAGCGCATCAAAGTATCAAAGCATAGTGCAACAAAAGTATCAGCGCACCATCGGACTTAAGATTACAACTCGATCCAATAAAAGTTTCGGAAGAACGAGAGTTGTAACTTAAAAAAACGCCCTTATTATAGACCCGCTTGAAGACTAACTCAGATTTCTCCCCCTTTGTCATCAAATGACCAAAAGGATCGAAACTGAGGACTAACGCCCCTGAAGATATTCAAGTTGATGAAGGAGCGCCAGCGTTGTTGGGGTTGGTCGTTGAAGTAGGGCCTGCTGCAGTGTCGTCCAAATCTTCATTTTCATCAGTCTCACGCGATGAAGAATATGAGCTGGCCACCAGAGAAGGAACCTTGACCTTCTTGTATTTCTTCGGAGGAGGTGCCAACCAGTCAAAGTCTTCTTTGAGACCCATTTTCTCCAAGTCTTCAGCACTGTACACTTTAGACAGAACAGGCCAGGTGCGGTTGAGGGTTTCATGAAGGTAGTAATGGTCTTTCTTCACTGCATTGTGTGTGGAAGTCATGTTGTGAAGAATTGAACCAAACTGACGCTTGACCCATTTGTGATTGCGATCAACCTTTTGATGAAGACTGAGGAGTAACTCACGGTCAGTCATCACCCTGGGTGCTGTGGCGTGAGGATTTGGCTTGGCAGTGTTGGCAGCAGAGTCATGTGTGGCAAAGTCATCATTGGTGGAATAAGAAGCAGCCTTGCGAAATTGTCCATCCAATGGACGAATGCCTTCATCTATCACAGCAGTGGCCTTGCCCTTTTCTTCAGCTGAGGAAATTGTCCGTTTGAGGACTTCAATGGGAGGCAAGTAGCTGCAGTGGTTGAGAGTTTCAGCCTTGTAGTTGAGTGAAGACCTTGTCCTGATGAATTTCATTATCCAAGGTGCATAAGGCTTCAGCTCAAATGGTGACATAGCAATGTTGGCCAGAGTCCTCATGAAGAAATCATGGAAGTTGACGGGAACGCCATGAATGATGTTGAAAAGCAGATTCTTCATGATGCCAACGACTTCTTCATCAGTCGAGTCGTGGCCTTTGATGGGACTCATTGTCTTCGTCAGAATGCGATAGACAGTCCTTGGCACATACAAAAGTTCCTTGACAAGGAATTTGGTTCTAGGAGCTTGCCCTGGCTTCAAAGGCTTCATCAGCACTTGCATATAGTGATTTGAAAGCTCAGGTTCGTTGTACACACAATGCGCATCTTCAGTGGGTGGACTCAGAGGAAGGACATGAAGCAATTCAGATGCTGGGGCCTTATAATGTGTGTTCTCAGTCATCCAGTCCAAAACCCATGAATTTACATCTTCAGAGTTGCCGGTGATGTGCAACGTTGCATAGAATTGAAGAATAAGTTCTTCATTCCAATCGCATATATCTGTGCAGAAATTGAGCAGCCCAGCGTCGTGAAGAACACTGAGGACTGGCATGAAGCACGGCAAAGACTCCATATCCACGTGAGGAATATGAGCATGGTCGAAGACTTTGTCTTTGTTGTAAAGCACTGAGGAATAGAAATTGGCTTGGCTGGCTGTCCAGAAACGCCTCTTCCTTATGCGAGCAGAGTCATATGGATTGTATTCAGCGAAGAACACATGCTCGCCATAGAAGTCTTCAGCCTTGAATTTCTGTTTGCGTGAGAATGGATCCTTTGGCCTTGGCAGAGGAGTGTCAGTGAGTTGCATCACGACCTCAGGAATCACAATCTCAGGTTCTTCAGGCTGAGGAATTTCAGGATGTTCCTCAGGTGCAGCCACCTTGTCAGTTTCAGCAGCAGTTTCTTCAGCACTAGTGGCTGGAATTTCTTCATTTACAGATGCAGTGGGATGAGTTTCTTCAGAGCCCAATTTTACTGTTGGTGAAGGAGAGTGAGGAATTTGCTGCAAGGGAGTGAAGAGTGGGGAATTGGGATGCTGACTTTCCCAAAAGCCGTCATTCATCACTGGAGTGGTGCTTCCAATATCCACATCTTCATCAATTTCTTCAACACCAGCCTCTTCAGCATCAAACTGAGGCATTGGTGATGAGACCATTGGGGTTGAAGGGATTGCATCCACTTCAATTTCTTCATCAATCTGCTCTCGGGAAGTAGCAGATTGAGTTTCTTCATATGATCCACTAGGGATCTCATAATCTTCACCAAAAGGAACAAGGTCCTTTGATGGCATGGAGGAGATAGGAATGGCATCAATGGGATTTGCAAATGAGCTTGTCATCGGCTTCATCTTCTTGGGGGCTGAAGATTCTGAAGCATTGGATGCCTTCCTTTTCTTCACAGCAGCTCGCTCTGCAGCCTTGGTTTTCTTCACATCTAACGCATATGGAAGAACTGGAGTTGGTGTAGGTGCAGGTGGAGCTGAGGAATCTGGTTGATTATCCTCAGGCACAACTGATGCAGTTGCCCTGGTTTCTTCATTTTCTTCAGGCGCACCACTAGTGGATGCCCTGGCAATTTCTTCAGTGGCTGGAGCAGAGTCATCGGCCCTGGAACTGGCATTTTCTTCAGCAGCCTGAACTTCATCAGCGGTGCTGGCATGTTCTTCAGTTTGCTGAACAGATGCTTCAGCTTGAGGAATTTGTTGTGTTGAGGCTGCACCCTTGGTGAAGGTATCAGTCAGCCTCACAAATCTGACCTTGGCTCCTTGCCAATCAGCATAGTACGAGTCAAAGTTGTCGCTGAGGGCTTTGATCTCAGCCTGCATCTTGACAAGTTCATCACGCGTCATTTTGACAACATTTTTCTTCAGCAGCTTCTCTTTTCTGTACTGCGATTTCTTGATCTCTCTGGCCCTATCATATTTCCACTTCTCCTCTTGGATGAAGTGAGTCAACATGTGACTTTGGCCAGGTGTCAGCTTGAAATCAGGCATAGGTGTGTTCGGGTCCTTATGCCAGAGATCAATATAATCTAGGATCACCCTTGGATCCAATAGCAGGGGCACATGTGTGCCTTTGGCTTTAGCGGCCCTTTCTTGTCGGTCTCTGATGATTTCAGTGAGTTCCTCTTCATCAGCTTCATCATCATCAGATGGCACAGTGAAGACTACCTGCTTCTTCTGAGGACTTGGACGAGTGCCGCGTCTAGCAGTAGCCTTTTTCTTCAGCAGAGAAGGTCCAGCTGAGGAATTTGGTGCAGCTGAGGAACTAGCTGAGACACCAGAGGCAATTGAGGTGCCAGTAGTCCTTTGGCACGAGGCCAGATGCACAGGTGCTGAGGACTTTGTCGGGACAACTGAGGACTGTTGAGGTGGTGCTGAGGGCTTTGGTGGAGCAGGAGCAGCATGAGGAATTTGCTTTGAAGATTTTGAAGATTCTGGCCGTGAGGACATTGATGTTGAAGCACTTGGCTTGCGAGCGGGCTTCTTGAGCATCGCTTTCTTCGACTTGACCGAGGCCTCAGTGGCAGCAGCAGGAGCAGCAGCAGAGTCTTCATTGAATTTCCTCACTGCTTCTCTCGCTTGCCTTGCCAGTTTAGCTTGGCGCTTGGCCCATTCCTCAGGAAAATCCTCACCACGCTTGATGCTGGTGGGATCAGCTTCTTGGCCAGGTGCCAATGGGGCTCTTGGGCATGGAGGGTTGAGTGCGAATTTCTTCATGTACTTTGGAGTAACATATTTGTACTCCCTCCATTCACGTGCCCATCTCCGTTCAATCCTCTGGATTCGCACCTTGCGCTGATTTTTATCTTCTTTGCCAAACTTGGCTTCATCAGGCGTGCAGTACTCTTTATAAATGTCCTCTAGGATCTCAAAAGAAGTCATGACCTCAGGCTTCTTTCCTCCTTTCTTTGGCCTTTTACCTTCAGCCATTTTCTTCAGATGAGGAATTTGAACAATTGAATTCTCTGAAGAAGTATGCAACTTTTCTTCGAGGAACGCTGCAAATGAGTTAAGTTGATGAGAACCTAATGATTCAGCAGCGGACATGTGTACCTGTGAACAGAGTATAGTTGCGAGGAATTTGGAGAGGTCATATGCATTCTCAGAGGGGTTTTCATAAAGAACAAGTTTGAGGAATTTGACCAGATTCGTCTTGAGGAATTTCACTAAGCGCTTTATATCTTAGGTTCCAGAGTTGTATAGATCAAGGATCCACACAATTGAGGAATCTTGAAGAAAATGAGGCTTAGGGAAATGAATCAAGAACAGATAGCATGTGAGGTGTTTTGTGTGTGAGGAGTTGAAGAATAAAACACCTTTGAAGATTTTGTAGAAAAGTTTCGAATCAAAGAGGGCAGTAAAATTAGCTTTTAATTACCCTGAACGGAGAACACGATGAACTAGGAGTTGAAACAGTGAAGTTTGTCGATACAGATCTTCCACGCCCTAACTTGGCAGAGGAAGACGTCTACGGCGGCGGCAGAGGTTAAGATTTCCGCGGTCGGCGCGAGTACGACGGCGACGAGGTCGAGGCAGTGAAGCTCTTCCTCACCGGCGACGATGCAGTAGCGACGGCGCTAGGGTTTGGAAGCTCGAGCGGGAGAGTGATATCGAGCGGGGTAAAAGAAGTGAGGACGGTGACAGGGGTATTTATAGCCGCAGTGAAAAATTGCTCGTCCGAAGATTTAGGACGAACGTGCCCCTGGCCGTTCTCCTTCTCGCGACATGTGTCACCCACGTACTGTGTAGTGGAGATCGTGTAAGATCGTGGGTGGATAAAATAATCCATCGTGGGATGCGGAACGGTTTGAGCGGCAAAACCAAAAGTTTGGATAAGATTAGTTTTAACGTTCCGTTCGCAATTTCTTCAGCTGACAAGGACACAGTGAAGAATTTGAACGAGTTTCAAATAGAATGCACATGTAGAATTTGTGAACAGATTGGATTGAGTATAGCATAGAGGGAAGGGTCCAATCACATTCACTTAGCAGAAAAGATCCAACTTGAAGAAATAGCTATAAGTGAATGCTGTAGAGGACATAAACTCATATATATATATATATATATATATATATATATATATATATATATATATATATATATATATATATATATATATATATATATATATATATATAGCCAATGAAGAAAAATGACGACACAAGTGAAGATTTTGCAAAGTTGAAGAATTTGAAAAACTGAGGAATTTCAAAAGTTGAGGAAAAACTCAAATTGAAGATTTTCAACTTTTGTGGTGGCGTGACCCACCGTGTAAGAATGATGATTTCAGACACCGCGTACAATTGTCATAGGGTTCTGAGAATCAAATTCTTCATTAATTTCTTCACACTTAGAGTGTTATTCTTCATTGATTGAAGAAAAACGTTTCTTCATGTGTTGCACATCTAAGTCATCAGTTTTGCATAAGTGTTAGGATGAGTGCATTTTCAAAGTACATTCGAAGACTCTAAGATATTTAGCTCACACCGCAACTTGCTAAATCTCTTCTCACCCAAGGGCTTAGTGAAGATATCAGCTAGCTGTTCTTCAGTCTTCACTTGCTCAATAGAAATGTCGCCCTTCAACACATGATCACGAAGAAAATGATGACGAATATGAATGTGCTTTGTCTTCGAGTGCTGAACTGGGTTGTGAGCAATCTTGATGGCACTCTCATTGTCACAGAGGAGAGGCACATTCTTCACGTTGATGCCATAGTCCTTGAGTGTTTGCTTCATCCATAGTAATTGAGCACAGCAAGAACTAGCAGCAATGTACTCAGCTTCAGCAGTAGATAGTGATACACAGTTCTGTTTCTTTGAGGACCAACAGACCAAGGATCATCCGAGGAAATGACAAGTACCAGATGTTGACTTGCGGTCCACACGGTCACCAGCATAGTCAGAGTTTGAATATCCAATGAGATCAAAATCTGAGCCCTTGGGATACCATAATCCTAGTGTTGGTGTGTGAGCTAGATATCGAAGAATATGCTTCACAACCTTATGGTGTGATTCCTTCGGTGCAGCTTGAAATCATGCACACATGCAAACACTAAGCATTATATCTGGCCTAGATGCACATAAGTACAATAAAGAGCCAATCATGGAGCGGTATACCTTATGATCGAAGTCAATACCATTCTCATCAGTGGATAGATGACCATTTGTGGGCATAGGAATTTTGATGCCTTTGCAATCTTCCATGCCGAATTTCTTCAGGACATCCTTGAGGTATTTCTCCTGAGATATGAATATGCCATTGCGTTGTTGATGAATTTGAAGACCTAAGAAGAATTTCAACTCTCCCATCATAGACATTTGATATTCTTCACACATCATATAGGCAAATTCATCACTATAACGTTGGTCAGTACAGCCAAAGATGATATCATCAACATATATTTGGCACACGAATAGTTCACCATCATAAGATTTAGTAAAGAGAGTGGGATCGAGTGAACCGGGTGTGAAGCCTTTCTTCATGAAGAATTCCTTCAATGTATCATACCACGCCCGTGGGGCCTGCTTGAGGCTATAGAGGGCCTTGTTAAGTCTGAAGACTTTGTCAGGATGTTTTGGATCTTCAAAACCTGGGGGTTGAGCAACATATACTTCTTCCTCAAGCTTACCATTGAGGAATGCACTTTTCACATCCATTTCGTATAAGATGATATCATGATGGTTAGCATAAGCAAGCAATATGCGAATAGCCTCAAGTCTAGCAACAGGTGCAAAAGTTTCATCGAAATCAATTCCTTCAACCTCTGTGTAGCCTTGAGCTACTAGTCGTGCCTTATTCCTCACCACAACACCATTTTCATCTTGCTTGTTGCGGTAGATCCACTTTGTACCAATGATGTTATGCTTGCGAGGAACGGGACGATTGACTAGTTCCCATACGTTGTTGAGCTTGAACTGATGTAATTCTTCTTGCATGGCCTGAATCCACTCAGGCTCCAGAAATGCTTCATCTACCTTAGCGGGCTCTGTGATAGAGACAAAAGCAAAGTGCCCACAAAAGTTAGATAGATGTGAAGCTTTTGAGCGTGTGAGAGGACCTGGTGCTCTAATGTCATCGATGATCTTCTCCACTTGCACTTCTTTTGCAACGCGAGGATGAGCTGGTTGTCGTTGAGGAATTTGATCAACATTTTCTTCAGCATCAATTTCCTCAGCATTTTCTTCAGGTGCATCAGCCCGACGTTCTTCACATTCTGGAATGAATTCTTCAGCAGATTCTTCAGTAGGAATGACATCTTCAGTAGCCTTGTGCTTGATAGAATCCTCAGGTGCTGGTTCATCTAACACAGAAGGTAGGTGCTCTCTTTGCGAGCCATTAGTTTCATCGAACCGCACATCTACAGTTTCAATCTTGTGAAGAACATTGTTGAAGACTCTGTAGGTGTGCGAGTCCTTTCCGCAACCAAGCATAAAACCTTCATGTGCTTTCGGTGCAAATTTAGAGTTGTGATGAGGATATCTAATTCAGCATTTAGCACCGAAGACTTTGAAATAACTCACATTGGGTTTCTTGTCAGTGAGGAGTTCATAGGCAGTCTTCTTGAAGAATTTGTGAAGATATACTCTGTTGATGATATGGCACGCAGTATCAATTGCATCAACCCAGAAATGACGAGGGGTTTTGTATTCATCGAGCATAGTGTGAGCCATCTCAGCTAGAGTCCTGTTCTTGCGCTCCACGACGCCATTATGTTGAGGAGTATAAGGAGCAGATAACTCATGAGTAATACCAAGTTCATCAAGATAGTCATCGAGACCCGAATTCTTGAACTCAGTGCCATTGTCACTTCTGATGTGCTTGATCTTCACACCGAAGTTGGTTGAAGCCCTCGAGGAAAATCGTTTGAAGACTTCCTGCACTTCAGTTTTGTAAGAGACAAGGTGTACCCATGTGTAACGAGAGTAATCATCAACAATAACAAAGCCATATTGAGATGCTTCATTTGAAACAGAGGAATAATGATTAGGACCGAAGAGATCCATGTGAAGCAATTCGAATGGACGAGTAGTGGTCATGATAGTCTTCGCTGGATGCTTGGCCTTTGTCATCTTTCCAGCTTCACAGGCACCGCACAAGTGATCCTTGAGGAATTTGACATTCTCAATGCCAATGACATGCTTCTTCTTCGCAAGCGTGTTCAAATTCCTCATGCCTGCATGACCAAGTCGTCGATGCCATAGCCATCCTTCTGAAGCTTTTGCAAGTAGGCACACGGCTGGTTGTGAATCTGCAGAGAAATCAACAATATACAAGTCTCCTCTCCTAAAGCCTTCGAAGACTTTGGAATTGTCAGCTTCCATAATCACAACACAACGATACTTGCCAAAGACAACAACCATATCAAGATCACAAAGCATTGAGACAGACATAAGATTGTATCCTAAGGACTCAACAAGCATGACTTTGTCCATGTGTCGATCCTTTATGATAGCAACCTTACCTAGACCCAATACCTGACTTTTGCTTTTATCAGCGAAGATGATATGCTTCATGTGTGACGCTGATAAGGGAGCATCCATCAACAGATTCCTGTCACCGGTCATGTGATTTGTACATCCACTATCAAGTTCCCATTCAGTGGCTTTGGGTTGATCATCCTGCAGATGAATTAGTGCAACTTACGACCTCATATACTTCAGCAATGAAGAATATGATATCACAATTCATCAGATCAATTTCATCAAGCAGTAAGACAGATAAAATAGAGGGAGGACGTGTGAAATGAAAGTTCATTTCATCATGGTTAGCCTGCGTCCTTTCAGGCATTTTGTCAGGTCCCCAGCAAATTCTTCAGACGTTATCGTACGTATAGAGACCTGACCCTGCAGAAGAGATTAGTTCTTTTTCTTCACCACCCACATCTGAAGGGGTGGCAAAGAGTTCATCACTCTGCGAGCTCCATACGAGAATGGTGGCATAGCGGCCAAACCATTGCGTTTCACATAAGAGGGGTTAGGGTAAGCATATGAATAAGCAGAGAAATTCTTCGAGGACTTATGAACATAATAATTTGAAGAATAATGCTCATATTCATAGCCCTTGGCTCTTCCCTGCGAAACCGAGTTGTTAGCACGATGATGTTCATATGAGGACTTTGATCCATGTGAGGAATTTGATCCCCTTGAGGAATTTGGTCCGTATGAGGACTTGGATCCATATGAAGAATTTGGTCCATATGAGGAATTTGATCTAGGGTTCCTTTTCTTCACAGGTGGTGTCATGAGGACATTCACTTGAAGACTTTCAAGGCAACTTTTGGGAACCCAGATTTTCTTCATAGGGGAACCGTTCCTGCAGTTAGTGCCAACATATCTAGCAAATACTTCACCATTCTGATTTTTGAACAATTTATAGTTGGAGTCAAATGACTCATCAGAAGAATGAGAAGATTCACATGTATAGCCAGATAAATTAGATGGATCAACTGGAGGTCCCTTTGCAGCAACCCATGAGGTTTTGGGGTACTGCTCAGGTTTCCAATATGTACCATCAACATTGAGTCTCCCCTCAAAGGCAATACCCTCTTTCCTAGGGTTCCTGTTGAGGATCTGCTTTTTAAGCACATCACAAAGAGTCTGATGCCCTTTGAGGCTTTTGTACTTGCCTGTCATGTACAATTCCTTCAGTCCTGCATCGTTAGTAATACTAGCAATGTCCTCAGATGAGGAATTAGTGATATCAGAGACAGGTGAAGAATTTGTAACATTTGGAGCATTTGAACATTCAGGTGAAGAATTAGCAGATTCTCGTTCAATGCATTTTAAGCATGGAGGAATGAATTCTTCCTGAGCAGCGCTGATTTGTTGAGCAAGTAATGAATCGTGCTCCGTCTGAATATCTTCATAACTCACTCCTATCTTCTCAAAATCAGACAAGAGAGAGTTATGCTAATCTTGAAGAGAGTCATGCTTAGAATGAAGTCTCTGAAGACTTTCAGCCAAGGCTTGTGACTGATCCATTTCTCCACCCAACATATCATTGCTCTTACTAAGCATATCATTCGCTTTTTGCAAAGCTCTTTGTTGTTTTGCGGCAAGGGAAGTAAGTTTGACATAACTGGGTCCAAATTCATCACTAGATTCTTCATCACTAGACTCAGATAGGTAGCATTCAGTTACCTCGGCACTTTTTGCCATAAGGCATGAAGTAGAGGATGATGACTCTGGTTCGAATGTCATCGGTTTGAACGATTCCTTGATATCCTCAAACCAAGGATCATGACGGGTTCGATGGCCTTCATAAACATCAGAGAGACGGTCCTAGACAAGCTTCGCCTGACCGAGATGCATGATGTTTTTGAACTGGTTTCGAGACAGACTGGAGCAGATGACGGCCTTCGCTGTGAGGTTGAGTTGAGTGTACTTGCGAATGTCATCAGCATCCGCCATCTTGCACAGATCAGTCAGAGCAATCTCAGTGACGGTCCATAGTTCGTTGTCCATCACCATGAGACGCTTCTTCATCATAGCCTTCCATTTGGGATACTCGTGACCGTCAAAGATGGGGCACGGCACTTTCTTCATATCTACGGTCGTCATAACTAAAACTCCAGGCGGTTAAACCAAAATCACACAGAACAAGGGAGTACCTTGCTCTGATACCAATTGAAAGTGCGTTATATTGACTAGAGGGGGGGTGAATAGGCGATTTTTATGAAATTCTTCACTGAGGAATTTGCTCGTGAGGAAATTCCTTAGCGAAGAACTACTTGCAGTGGGATAAGTACTCAGAGGTAAACATAGCAGAATACATGCATGGTCATCATGATGAAATGAAGACAAACACAGAGTACAGAAGGCGTAAACACAGGATATCACAATATGAAGACAAACAGACTGAAGAAATTGAACTGAGGAAATTGAGGAAGTCTTCAGTCAAAGTCTTCAAACACAGATATGAACAATTACACAACACAGTAATGAGGAAATGAAAGTGTTGAGGAAATAGAACCAGTAAGCTTGGTGAAGACAATGATTTGGTAGACCAGTTCCAACTGCTATCTCAGTTGTACATCTGGTTGGAGCGGATGAGTATTTAAACTCGAGGACACCTAGTCCCGGACACACAGTCCTCACCGTATTATCCTTGAGCTAAGGACACACAGTCCTCGCCCAATCACTCGTGGTAAGTCTTCAGGTGACTTCCAAACCTTCACAGACTTGGTCACTCGGCGATCCACAATTCCTCTTGGATGCTCTAGACCTTGACGCCTAACCGTCTGGAAGAAGCACATTATTCAAAGGTAACAAGCGTTGGATCCATGCAGGATCAATCTCTTCAGTGATGCTCAATCACTTTGGGTTTGTAGGTGTTTTGGGTTTGGGTTTGGATTTTCCTCACTTGATGATTTTCGCTCAAAGTCCTCGGAGGATGGGTTGCTCTCAAATGACAAGTGTCAAGTTCTCGCGGAGCAGCCAACCAGCTAGTGGTTGTAGGGGGCGGCTATTTATAGCCTAGGGAGCAGCCCGACATGATAAGACATAAATGCCCTTCAATGATATGACCGTTGGATGGATAAGATATTTTGGGACAGCTGGCGCGTAGCACAACAACGGTCGGAAATTTGAGGTACAAATTCCTCAGGGCTATCATGTTCCTCACAGTGTAGGAAATTCGCACTGGCGAATTCCTAACTCCTCAGTCAGAGCAAAGTGCTCAGTGACCAGAAGAACTGCGTCTCTGTCACTGAAGAAATTGACTGAATTGTATGAGATTTCCAATTGCTTCACTCGAAGGGATTGGTAGGTGTAGGATTTGAGATGAGCATCACATGGAAATTTTCTCCTTAGTATTTCCTCGACCCCCTTTAACAGTACGGTGTTTCCTATGACTCAAGAAAGAGAAAATGAAACTACGAAAACAAAATTCCTCACGCTTCATATTCCTCGAATGATAACCAAGTCTTCAAGGTCACACCAATTTCTTCACTTTCAAAGTCTTCAGAAAGTCTTCAAAATATCAAAGTCTTCAGATGAAGAACTTCATTTTTAGGGGTCGACTTTTGTAACGCCCTCGATGCGGCTATATCTCCCACGTGTCGAAGCACGACTTAGAGGCATAACCGCATTGAAAGCAATGTCGCAAGTGAGGTAGTCTTCACACAACCCATATAATACATAAGGGAAAGAGATACATAGTTGGCTTACAATCGCCTCTTCACACAAATACAAGAGTAAAGCATTACAACAACCAAGTACAATCAGGGCCCGTCTACGGAGCCAAAATAAAAGAAGAAACCCCAAAAGCGACAAAGGTCCCCGATCGACCCCAACTGGGCTCCACTACTGATCGACTAGAACGAAACAACATAAAGGACAAGATCTTCATCGAGCTCCTCCTTGAGCTCGGGTGCGTCACCTGCATGGTTTCTTCGACACCTGCAAACTGGTTTTGGAAGTATCTGTGAGTCACGGGGACTCAGCAATCTCACACCCGCGAGATCAAGACTATTTAAGCTTATAGGTAGGGTAAAAGGTATGAGGTGGAGCTGCAGCAAGCGACTAGCATATATGTTGGCTAACATACGCAAATGAGAGCGAGAAGAGAAGGCAAAAGCACGGTCGAACAACTATGATCAAGAAGTGATCCTAGAACAACCTACGTCAAGCATAACTCCAACAACCGTGTTCACTTCCCGGACCCCGCCGAGAAGAGACCATCACGGTTACACACGCGGTTGATGTGTTTTAATTAAGGTCAACTTCGGGTTTTCTACAACCGGACATTAACAAATTCCCATCTGCCTCATAACCGCGGGCACGGCTTTCGAAAGTTCAAACCCTGCAGGGGTGTCCCAACTTAGCCCATGATAAGCTCTCGCGATCAACGAAGGATATTCCTTCTCCCCGGGAAGACCCGATCAGTCTCGGAATCCCGGCTACAAGACATTTCGACAGTAATAAAACAAGTCCAGCAAAGCCGCCCGGATGTGCTGACAAATCCTGATAGGAGCTGCACATATCTCGGTCTCAGGGCACACCGGATTGTCCAAACTTCCGGTAGGCGAAACCCAGAGTTGCCCCTGGTGGCCACCGGCGGCTGACGGTTTGGACCAGCACTCACGACGAGCACTGGCCCGGGGGGGGGGGGGTAAAATAAGATGACCCTTGGGATGCGCGACTCCCAAGGGAAAAAGGTAATAGGTGAGGCAAATGGTAAAACCAATGTTGGGCCTTGCTGGAAGAGTCTTATTCAAAGCGAACTGTCAAGGGGGTCCCATAAATCACCCGACCGCGTTAGGGACGCAAAATCCGGGAACATAACACCGATATGACGGAAACTAGGGTGGCAAGAGTGGAACAAAACACCAGGCATAAGGCCGAGCCTTCCACCCTTTACCAAGTATATAGATGCATTAATTAAATAAGAGGTATGTGATATCCCAACAAGTAAACATGTTCCATCAAGGAACAACATCTCCATGTTCCAACAAGGAACAAACTTCATCTTCACCTGCAACTAGCAACGCTATAAGAGGGGCTGAGCAAAGCGGTAACATAGCCAATCAACGGTTTGCTAGGACATGGATGGTTAGGGGCTGACATGGCAATATGGGTGGCATGATATAGCAAGTGGTAGGTATCGCAGCATAGGCATAGAAAAAGAGCGAGCAACTAGCAAGCAAAGATAGAAGTGATTTCGAGGGTATGATCATCTTGCCTGAAATCCCGCAAGGAAGAAGAACGAGTCCATGAAAAAGACAAATGGATGTAGTCGAACGAATCCTCACAACACGACGTTATCGGAACCAAACCGAAGAAGCAACACCAGAAAAGAGCAAACAACATGGTAAACAACCACCACATAAGCATGGCATGATGCACAACCAAGTATGATGCATGTCCGGTTTAATGAAGCATGGCATGTCAAAGTGCACAAACAATCCTACAAATTAAGTGGAGCTCATTAGGCAACTTCGTTGCATATTGACGAAACACCACATTTGGTTATTTAGTTCAATCTCGTTTATGTACCCAACAATATTAAATGTTGATTAACATGGCAAGGGGTGAAGCACAACAAAACTACCTATCTAGACAAGTTTAAATGAGGCCGGAACAACAAACAACAATTCCGGAAACTCCTCATATGCAGATTTCGAATTTGGTACTGTTCGGCCCTATACATAATTTTAATGTTGTTAAACAGCAAAATAAAGTGCACCATGTTAAACTAGGCATTTTTCCACCCCATTTACATATAAAGTTTATTAAAATCCGAGCTACGGTTATTTAGTTATGAAATAAATCATTTTAACATGGCATTTATGCAAGTTCAAACAAACATCATATTTAAGCATTTTAAATGTTGTTATTATGATGCGGATGACATATGTAATTTATGCAATTTTTAGAAAATGTTGACATGATAAGGTAAGAGGCATTTGTCATCGTGGCGGAAACGAAAAGGGTGCCACGGCAATGATAACGAAACGGTGCCACGGCAACGTTTCGGTTCCGATAACTCGATTGAGTTGCCGGTGCAAAAGAGAAGTGTGCGGAAGCGAGTTGAGCATGATGGTGGGGTGATCCCGGATACCGGATTCCCACGGGACGACGGCATGGCAAACGAGTCGGAATGTGCAAGAGACAATTCGATCACGGTGCAAAACTCGAGCATCTCATATAACACACGCATTCGTTCCACGGCGATCGTTCTCGGCGGTTATACCTTCGAAGCGTGCATTTTCAAAGCGGACCGGTCCGGAGAGGAAGTAGTCGTTCACGGGTCGTCGAGGGAAGTAGAGGAAGTAGTTGTTCCGCGACGGTAGTAGTGGAAGTAGTCGTTCTCGCGACGGTAGTCGAACTTGATCGAAGTAGTGGTACACGGGTCTTGGGCGACGGTAGTGGTACACGTTTTTCACATCGACGGTACTTGTTCACGGTTTGTAGGCGGACTTGACGGATCCGAGGACTCCGGGGTTCACCGTTGAACTTGACGAAAGCCACGGTGACGGAGAGGTACGCGTCGGCGGTAGTTGTTCGGGCGGCAAGCCTCGTCGAACTCGGCGGGCGTCGTGTAGTCGTACACTTCGATGGCAGTAGACGAACTTGGCGGTCCAGGGTACTTGGTGTATACGTCCAAGGAGGGTACGAAGGAGAAGATGCTCGTCACGGGTGGAGCTCCAGGAGCCATGGTGCGCAGCAGGCAGGGCGTCCCTGGCCTTGAGATGGGGTCCTAGCGGCAGCAGCAAGGGCGTCAAGGCCCATGGGCGTAGAGGAGACGGCTGCGGGCACGGGTGCTCGAGGAGGACGACGGCCATGGCGCCAGCGCACAGGGACGGGCGCGGCTCCGAACGGCGACGGGGTGGAGGAGGCCCGAGGCAGCGGGATGGCGAGGGAGATGGCGGCGCGAGCTTGGCGCGTCGGAGGAGGAGACGGGGCCCTGCCGGCGGGTTCCGGCCGGGAACGGGCCAGGGCGGCGGAGGTCGCCGGCAGAGGGACCGGGCGCGGGGGTGAGGGGCTTGGCGCGGCGGGGACGAACTCGCCCCGGGCGGCGAGGCGGGGCGCGGCAACCATGAAGGCGGGGCGCAGCACCGCGGCAAGATGGCGGCGGCTGCAGGGCGCAGGCGGCGGGCCGGATCGAGGAGGAAGGAGGCGAGGGGATCGGGGCGAGGGGTTAGCGCTGCCCTCGTGGCGATGTGAAAGAGTGGTGGCGGTGCACAGGAACGAGAGGGAGAGATGGGGAGGGGGCTCGGGCTAGGGTTACGGGGGAGAGGCCTTGGAGCCGGCCCAGTAGAGAGGGGGCCTGGTTGAGTTAATGGGCCGACTTGGTGGGAGGTCCAAGTGGCCAGGTAGGCTGAACTCCTCTCTCTCTCTCCCATTTAATTCTTTAGCAGAAAAGAATCAAAGAGAAGAAAAAGAAAGAGAGGGTTAGGGAAAGAAGTCGGACATGGGGGTTATTTTCCTGGACTCACAAAAATGAGCTTGATCCAAGAAACTAGAAGTTGGCGCGGAAGCAAGATTTAAATTCAAACCCATTTGAATTTAATTCAAATGGTTTGAACTAGGACAAGGTTTAGGAAAGGCCAAAAATGTTGAGATGTTAATATGGAGCTCCGGAAAATGATGAAGAAATTATGGGCAAGGTTGGAGACCAAGAGTTGAGATCACAATGGCATGGGATATATTTTTGCAAGTGTGTTATGATCAATTCCAAAACAATGGAATATTTAATAATAGCTCCATAATTATTAGGAGGATAGGTTATAAAGAGAAGTCACCCTTCCCCCGATTTAAATGGATCGAAGATCCATACAATTTATTTAGAAGAGGTTTTAAAAATTAAATGACACGATGTCATGAAGACATGATGCAATGCACATGATGCAAGGAACCAAAACGAAATCACCCGACAACACTCAGAAACATGGAAGGCATCTGAATCTCCAGTCTTGGGGCGTTACAACTTTCTCTGTAAATATCAAACTCCTCATAGACTTATAGACCTGTGTACACTCATAAACACATTAGATACTTAACCTATAAGTCTTCAATACACCAAAATCACTAAGGGGCACTAGATGCACTTACAGCTACTAAGTGGGTGGTGGGTGGGCGGCGAATTTCTTCGTCATCCACATCCCAATCCTGCTGGTCATAGTCCGGCCAGGACTCTCCTGACAACGAGAGAGACCTTAGAGATTTTAGTATGTCGCCGAAGGGCGAGTATTGAAAGATATCTGCGGAGGTGAACTGCATGATCGGTGCCCAATCGGATTCGATTGGCAAGGGCGCAGGCAGTTCGGAGTCCGTGGCCGGAGAAGAATCCGACAGCTTGGAGTCACGGCTTTCGTGAAGGGTAAGGTTGGTATTCGGCTCGATCGCCGCTGAGACCTCGACCTCTGGTGCGGGGTCTAGCCACCCGTCCACGGATGGCGCAGCTGGCTCCGAATTAAAGGTCGGAGTGGTTGCAGGTGCGATCTCCTGAACACTCTCCGATGGCAGAGCTAAATAATGCTCATCGTGACGGTGCGACGCACTCGGCGGGGGCTCGAATCCGTTGAAGATCAAGTCTCCGCGGATGTCGGCCGTGTGGTTTAAGCTTCCAAAACTGACCTGGTGGCCAGGGGCGTAACTTTCGATCTGCTCCAGATGGCCAAGCGAGTTGGCCCGCAGTACGAAGCCGCCGAATACGAAGATCTGTCCGGGGAGAAAAGTCTCACCCAGGACTGCATCGCTATCAATGATTGAAGGAGCCATCAAGCCTAACGATGACGACATAGAGGAACTCTCAATGAAAGCACCAATGTCGGTGCCAAAACCAGCGGATCTCGGGTAGGGAGTCCCGAACTGTGCGTCTAGGCGGATGGTAACAGGAGACAAGGGACATGATGTTTTTACCCAGGTTCGGGCCCTCTCGATGGAGGTAAAACCCTACTCCTGCTTGATTAATATTGATGATATGGGTAGTACAAGAGTTGATCTACCACGAGATCAGAGAGGCTAAACCCTAGAAGCTAGTGTATGGTATGATTGTTGTTGTTCTGATGTCCTACGGACTAAACCCTCCGGTTTATATAGACACCGGAGGGGGCTGAGGTTACACAGAGTCGGTTATAAGGAAGGAGATCTACATATCCGTATTGCCAAGCTTGCCTTCCACGCCAAGGAGAGTCCCATCCGGACACGGGACGAAGTCTTCAATCTTGTATCTTCATAGTCCAACAATCCGGCCAAAGGTTATAGTCCGGCTGTCCGGATACCCCCTAATCCAGGACTCCCTCAACGGGTATCGAACGCCTCCTCCTAAGCCTGAAAACCTGCCTATTCCTAAGGAATCTTGCTAGAGGAACGGTTGGGTTACCCACGCTCGTATTGATGAGAATCCCGTAATAAGGGGACACGACCTCTGCTTCGACAAGACGCACCAATAAAAACCGCGCCTCGAAACATGGAATAACAGGACAAGAAACGGTTCGAAATAATGACCGGGCAAGCGTGATGTCACGTTACAAAAAGTTGTTAGCAGATTGGACTCGTGAAATATTACACTCTCTGCAGTTGTGTGTGGAACTTGTGTTGCAGATCCGGACACGTTCGTTGCGTCCGAAGACTATCTTGGAGTATTCGGAAGGGGAACCTGCCTTGTAATGTCGAAGACAATCTGCGCGCCGGACACCTCGTCATTGAAGCCTGGTTCAGGGGCTACTAAGGGAGTCCTGGACTAAGGGGTCCTCGGGCTTCTGGCCCGTTGGACATGGGCCGGACTAATGGGCTATGAAGATACAAAGACCAAAGACTTTTTACCCGTGTCCGGATGGGACTCTCCTTGGCGTGGAAGGCAAGCTTGGCGACTAAATATAAACATTCCCTTCTCTGTAACCGACTTGGTGTAACCCTAGTCCCCTCCGGTGTCTATATAAATCGGAGGACTTAGTCCATAGAGGATATACAAATACAGTCATACAGGCTAGACTTCTAGGGTTTTAGCTATTACGATCTCGTGGTAGATCAACTCTTGTAATACTCATATTCATCATTATCAATCAAGCAGGAAGTAGGGTATTACCTCCGTAGAGAGGGCCCGAACCTGGGTAAACATTGTGTCCCCCATCTCCTGTTACCATCAACCTTAGACACACAGTTCGGGGCCCCCTACCCGAGATCCGCTGGTTTTGACACCGACACCCTCTCGCTCTTGCCGGACTACCTCTCCTGGAGCCCGATAGGGTCAGGCTAGGCTTCTGCCCAGGCGCCCCTTTTGCCCTCTTCACCTCGTACTGTAGTGCCTAGGAGGGGAGGGACAAGAAATGGCATCATGGGGCACTTATCTTTTTTCAATCTTAAACTTGTAGGCACTTGCCAAATTTTAGTTCAAATTATGTAATCTCTTCAATCCATGTTTGTGTCCTGTAAGGTCTGTACTTGTTTCATCAGCATATTTAATGAAAAAGATAAACCTTACCTGGGACTCGTGCATGTAATATGTCCATGCAGAGGTGGGATGCCTCTATACTTTTAAGTAAACAAGTTTCTGGCCCTCGGCAGGATATCCTGCTGGTAGTCTCAGTTTTGTTGTTGCAGACTTTAGCCTACTGGGCGCAAATCATAAAGAGTTACCAACCCCCCACCTGTCCTTTTTCGTCAAAGGCCACTGCGACCATCCTGACCGAAGCAACATTCGAGTCAAGGGATGGGAGCACCTAAGTATCAAATGGATAGGAGAAAGAACTTATCTGTTTGGCTTGCCGGGGATCGTGATGTAGGCTTGTCTTCTCATCTCCTCTTGGGAACCAAGTCCATGGCAGGAGCCTGCAGTTTATGTAGATGAAAATGATGCCAAATGCGATCTTATCTACATGAACATGTGATGCTCATGATATGCTTATGAATGCATGCAAATTGTCGCCCCCCCAGCGCTTCATTGGTTTTTCTGTTGCTTAGGGTCTGCACCTGGCTTTGTAAAAGGGGTTACATGCAACTGAGGCAAAGCCTGTACAAAAGGGTGGCTGCCGGGCAGGGTGAGGGAGTCCGGGATTAGGGGGTATCCGGACAGCCAGACTATAACCTTTGGCCGGACTGTTGGACTATGATGATACAAGATTGAAGACTTCGTCCCGTGTCCGGATGGGACTCTCCTTGGCGTGGAAGGCAAGCTTGGCAATACGGATATGTAGATCTCCTTCCTTGTATCCGACTCTGTGTAACCCTAGCCCCCTCTGGTGTCTATATAAACCGGAGGGTTTAGTCCATAGGACAACAACAATCATACCATAGGCTAGCTTCTAGGGTTTAGCCTCTCTGATCTCGTGGTAGATCAACTCTTGTACTACCCATATCATCAATATTAATCAAGCAGGAGTAGGGTTTTACCTCCATCGAGAGGGCCCGAACCTGGTAAAAACATCGTGTCCCTTGTCTCCTGTTACCATCCGCCTAGATGCACAGTTCGGGACCCCCTACCCGAGATCCGCCGGTTTTGACACCGACATTGGTGCTTTCATTGAGAGT
Organism: Aegilops umbellulata; assembly: GCA_032464435.1. NCBI lineage: Eukaryota > Viridiplantae > Streptophyta > Magnoliopsida > Poales > Poaceae > Aegilops > Aegilops umbellulata. The sequence goes on from CP136060.1 coordinate 299,564,618, forward strand.
TCCTCTGTGTCGTCATCGTTAGGCTCGATGGCTCCTTCGATCATCTATAGCGATGCAGTCCAGGGTGAGACCTTTCTCCCCGAATAGATCTTTGTATTCGGCGGCTTTGCACTGCGGGCCAATTCGCTTGGCCATCTGGAGCAGATTAAAAGTTACTCCCCTGGCCATCAGGTCAGGTTTGGAAGCTTAAACTACACGGCCGACATCCGCGGAGACTTGATCTTTGACGTATTCGAGCCCGGCCGAGTGCGCCGCACTGTCACGATGGGCATGATTTAGCTCTGCCGCCGAACAGTGCTCAGGAGACAACACCTGCAATGTAACGCCCTCGATGCGGCTATATCTCCCACGTGTCGAGGCACGACTTAGAGGCATAACCGCATTGAAAGCAATGTCGCAAGTGAGGTAATCTTCACACAATCCATGTAACAAATAAAGGGGAAAGATACATAGTTGGCTTACAATCGCCACTTCACACAAGTACATAAATAACATCCATCAAATAGATTACACTCAAGGTCCGACTACGGTACCAAAATGAAAGAAGCCTACCCCAAATGCTAACAGATCCCCGGATCACCCAACTGGGCTCCACTACTGATCATCTGGAAAAGAAACATAGTAACGGCCACGTTCCTCATCGAACTCCCAAGTGAGCTCGGTTGCATCATCAGCACTGACATCGTTGGTACCTGCAACTGAGGTGATAATATCTGTGAGTCACGGGGACTCAGCAATCTCACACCCGCGAGATCAAGACTATTTAAGCTTAAAGGAGGGGAAGGGGTGTGTGAGGTGGAGCTGCAGCAAGCGACTAGCATATGATGGCTATAGCGCAACAGAGAGCGAGAAGAGAAGGCAAAGCACGGTCGAGAAGCTAGAAATGATCAAGAAGTGATCCTGAAACAACCTACGTCAGACATAACTCCAACAACCGTGTTCACTTCCCGGACCCCGCCGAGAAGAGACCATCACGGTTACACACGCGGTTGATGTGTTTTAGTTAAGGTCAACTTCGGGTTTTCTACAACCGGACATCAACAAATTCCCATCTGCCTCATAACCGCGGGCACGGCTTTCGAAAGATAATACCCTGCAGGGGTGTCCCAACTTAGCCCATGATAAGCTCTCACGGTCAACGAAGGATATTCCTTCTACCGGGAAGACCCGATCAATCTCGGAATCCCGGACTACAAGACATTTCAACAGCAATAAAACAAGTCCAGCAAAGCCGCCCGATTGTGCCGACAAATCCTGATAGGAGCTGCACATATCTCGGTCTCAGGGCACATCCGGATGAGCAGTCCGTACAACTAAAACCAGCCCTCGAGTTGCCCCGAGGTGGCGCTGCAAAGGGCTCTAGTTTGGACCAGCAATCGAAGGAGAACTGGCCCGGGGGTTTAAAATAAAGATGACCCTTGAGTCTACAGAACCCAAGGGAAAAAGGCTAGGTGGCAACTGGTAAAACCAATGTTGGGCCTTGCTGGAAAAGTCTTATTCAAAGCGAACTGTCAAGGGGGTCCCATAAATCACCCAACCGTGTAAGGAACGCAAACTCCGGGAACATAACACCGGTATGACGGAAACTAGGGTGGCAAGAGTGGAACAAAACACCAGGCATAAGGCCGAGCCTTCCACCCTTTACCAAGTATATAGATGCATTAATTAAATAAGAGGTATTGTGATATCCCAATAAGTAAACATGTTCCAACAAGGAACAACAAGTCCATGTTCCAAATCAAGGAACAAACTTCATCTTCACCTGCAACTAGCAACGCTATAAGAGGGGCTGAGCAAAGCGGTAACATAGCCAAACAACGGTTTGCTAGGACATGGATGGTTAGGGGCTGACATGACAATATAGGAGGCATGATATAGCAAGTGGTAGGTATCGCAGCATAGGCATAGCAAAAGAGCGAGCAATCTAGCAAGCAAAGATAGAAGTGATTTCGAGGGTATGGTCATCTTGCCTGCAAGGTTCTCAGAGTTGTCGAAAGCTTGGTCCTCGTAAACGTTCTCAACGGAATCCTCGTTCACGTACTCGTCTCCCGGCTCTACCCAAGACAAGAGAACAAGCAAAGGAACCAAAATCAAACACGATGCAATGCGCAAGCAACATGATGCAAAACATGGCATGATATGCGAGAGGAGATATGCAATGCGTATGCATGCTCCGGAAGGACAAGGATGAACAGGGCATAATCTTGGCAAACCAAGCATGCCACTGGATAGATGAGGTGATTTTGGTTGAAATCGATATGAAGATCACCGGATTCGGATGCACGGTTAGCAAATGGCAAGCAATACAAGAATGACACGAATCTGCCATAAACAGCATGATGCTACTTAGCAAGCAATAAATAATTAAGCTACTGCACCCAAACATGGAAACAAAGCATATGACAGTAAACTACTCAAGATGCACGACAAAAGATGAACACTGAGCTACGGCTCAATCCCATCATAACAGGTTCAAACAAGCATGGCAAAAGTGCAACTTATAACAGATTCACAGACTTAGTGAAATAACAGCAAGTCAGGAAAACAACATCAGGATGACGTGTTCAGAGCAACGAAATAACATGCTACAGGTTCAGAACATAGCAAAGTAAGGCATGGCATGAATCTACTCATAGCACTTGACAAAAGTCCTTCACTGAAGGATCAGAGAATATGATTACACCCATGTCAAATAAGCAAGTTTCGTTACAGGTTTCAGACTTAGCAGAAAACTGGACATGGCAGAAAACTGTTAACGACTAGGCATGTTCGTGAGCTCGATGCACTCACTACAGAGCATTTCATGATTAACTAAGCATACATACATCAAGAAGACATGGCATAGCAACAATACATGTCAAGAATAACATCATATCATGCAAGGATCAACTACACCAAGCTTGGCAAAATCGAATAACATGTAAACAATCTGCCAGCAATATTTTGAAGCAAAAGTAGAGCTTGATTGACTCAAGCTATGGCGTCCCATAATTGCAAGCAAAGACATGGATGGATTAAGCAAATACTCAAGTCCAAAACTCCCTTACTGATCATGCTCAAAATATGCATAGATCTCTCGGAAACAACAAGAACACATGTCACGATAATAACAAAAGTCAGGGACTTAGTGAAATCACTAAGTCTCTGAAAACAGCAATATCATCATCCCTACTTTGCATGCAATTTCTAGCCACCTCAAGCATGACAAAAATACATAGCAAAACTCCCTGGATAGGTAACATGGCATATAATAAAACACATATATAGCTCAACCTCATAGGAGGTACACATCAATCATGGCAAAAATGACAAAAGTGCATGTTCAGATAAGATTCAGCCACTAACATCAACTAGCCCTCTTCTAACAGCATTTCGGGCATCAATATGACTTCAAATGAAATTGGTGCAATGGAACAAAATGATGTACTCTTCGAGGCGAACAAAGTGACATATTATACGCGCGAATCGGAGCTACAGATGCAAAGTTATGGCATGTCGAAGATGCGATGATAATATGCAAACTTGGGGACTTAGAAATATTAAGAGAGAGGAGAGAAGTCAACGGTGCGCGGAAGCCGAGGTTCGCCGGCGCGGGTCTTCGCCGGAACTCGCGGGGAAGGCGGCGCAGAGCAGGGGCGGCCGGATCCGGGGCCGGGGTGCCCGGATCTGGCGCTCCGGCGACGGCGGGGAGGCGGCGCGGCGCCGGCGAGTGGCGGGGCCGCGGCTCGGCGGAGGCGGCGGCTCGGGGCGGCTCCGGCGCCGGTGCGGGCGACGGCGGTTGCCGGCCGGGCGGAGGCGGCGGCGCGGCGTCGCAGAGGAGGAGGTGGGCGGCGCGGAGCAGGCCGGGGCGCGGGGCGGCGCGCGCGGGCCCGGGCGGGCCTGCCCTGGGCCCCGCGGGCCGGCGGCGAAGTGGGCACGGGGGGGCGCGTGGCGCGGCCTGGTTGGCCCGGGGCGGCGGCGCTGGCGTGAACAGTGCGGCGGCGCGGATGCTTGCATGGTTTTCGAGGCAACGGCTAGGGTTTCGGGGTGGTTTCTCTCTCAGATTTAGACGGGGGAGACGTTTTTATAGACAGAAGGAGCTAGGGAGCTCCAAATGGAGTGCGGTTTTCGCCCACGCGATCGTGATCGAACGGCGGAGGACATGGGAGTGACTTAGATGGGTTATTGGGCTGTTTTGAAGGGGTGTTGGGCTGCAACACACACGAGGCCTTCACGGTTACCCGGTTAACCGTTGGAGTACCAAACGAACTCCGATTGACCCGAAACTTGACAGGCGGTCTACCGGTGCTATACCAAGGCCACATGTCAAGCCTCGGTCCATTCCGAGAATGTTTAATACCCGCTCACGAAGAAATGTAAAAGGGGACGCCGGGAGGCATAGGAGCGCCGGATAGCAAAACGGACAACGGGAAAGATGCTCGGATTTATGAGACGAACGCGTATGCAAATGCGATGCACATGATGACATGATATGAAATGCATGACATGACCAAAATGCAAAACGGAGAGAACCCAACCACGGAGGGAATATCCCGTAGCACATAGCCGAAAATGGCAAGAGTTGGATTACAAATATGGCAAGTTACATCGGGGGCGTTACAACACACCACCACTACGAGAGGATCTCGTCCCGAGATCTAGGACTGAAAGAACTCCGGATACTCAGAACGTAGGTGGTCTTCACGCTCCCAGGTGGCCTCTCGGTCTGAATGATGTGACCATTTCACTTTGAGGAATTTGATTGACTTGTTGCGAGTCTTGCGCTCAGTTGTCTCAAGAATAGCAACTGGATGCTCATGATAAGACAAATCTTCTTGAAGATCAATCTCTTCGAAGTTGATGGTACGCTCAGGCGTCTTGAAGCACTTGCGAAGCTGTGACACGTGGAAGACATCGTGCACATTTGCAAAGTTGGAGGGGAGCTCAAGTTGATAGGCTAGAACGCCTCGTTTCCCGATGATCTTGAAGGGACCCACGTATCTGGGAGCAAGTTTCCCCTTGATACCGAAGCGACGAGTTCCTTTCATTGGCGAGACACGGAGGTAAACATGGTCTCCGATCTCGAATGCCACATCTCGGTGTTTGCTGTCGTAATAGCTCTTCTGGCGCGACTGCGCTGCTTTGAGGTTCTCACGAATCACCTTGCACATGGCCTCAGCCTCTGAGATCAAATCATTGCCGAGCAATTGACGTTCACCGGTTTCAGACCAGTTGAGAGGAGTACGGCACTTTCTGCCATAGAGAATCTCGAATGGGGCTTTGCCCGAGCTGGCTTGAAAGCTGTTGTTGTAAGAGAATTCAGCATAAGGAAGACAATCCTCCCACTTCATGCCGAAAGAGATAACACAGGCTCTGAGCATATCTTCAAGAATTTGATTGACACGCTCGACTTGACCACTAGTCTGAGGGTGAAAAGCTGTGCTGAAGCGAATGTTGGTGCCCATGGCCGACTGAAAAGAATCCCAAAACTTGGAGGTAAAGATGCTGCCACGGTCTGAAGAGATCAATTGTGGAATGCCGTGCAAAGAGACAATTCTGGAGGTGTAGAGCTCTGCCAGCTGCGCTGCTGTGATAGACTCTTTGATAGGAAGAAAATGAGCCACTTTGGTGAGCTTGTCGATGACATGACCAAAATGCAAAACGGAGAGAACCCAACCACGGAGGGAATATCCCGTAGCACATAGCCGAAAATGGCAAGAGTTGGATTACAAATATGGCAAGTTACATCGGGGGCGTTACATGCAACCGCTCCGACCTTCAACTCGGAGCCAATTGCGCCATCCGTGGGTGGGTGGTTAGACCTCGCCACGGAGGCCACAGCCTAAACGGCGATCGAGCCGAACACCAGCCTTACCCTTCGCGAGGCCCGTGACTCCAAATTGCCGGACTGTCCTCCGGACTCCGATCCACCCGCGCCCGTGCCAATCGAATCCGATTGGGCACCGATCATGGAGTTCACCGCCACGGATATCTTTCAGCACTCGCCCTTCGGCGACATACTGAATTCACTAAGGTCTCTCTCCTTGTCAGGAGAGTCCTGGCCAGATTATGACCGGCAGGATTGGGATGCGGATGACGAACAAATTCGACGCCCACCCACCACCCACTTCGTAGCCACTGCCGATGATTTGACCGACATGCTCGACTTCGACTCCAAAGACATCGACGGTATGGACGACGATGCAGGAAACAAACAGGAACCACTGCCCACAGGGCATTGGACAACCACCTCATCCCATGATGTATGCATGGTGGACACACCCAAAGGAAACGACAACGAGGAACGGAAGGATGCAGCGATGGATCGTTCCCTCAGAAAGCAGTCAAAGCGGCGGCGTAAGCGCCGCTCCAAACCCCGCCTCGACAGAAACAGCGGTCATACAGACCCAGCCATAGAGCAGGGTGAGCCGGCGGACGACGAATATGGCATTGAACAACCGTCCGACCAGGGCAACACGATTAATCAAACCGAACAACCCGTCTGGAGCAAAGATAACAGTCCGGATGACCTCACGCTGGACAAACTCCTGGAGCAAAATAACCTCCATAAAAGGCTTGTCGCCACTGCGTGTAGCCTGAAAAAGCAGAAGCGGAAGCTCAAGACTGCGGAAGATGCACTTAGAATCAGATGGAGCAAAGTACTCAACACCGCAGACAAATATGGTGGTAGTCGCCACACAATGAGCTACCCGAAGCAAAAGCTACTGCGTGAATTTGATGAGGAGGCCTTAGAGCACCCGCAATCAAAAAACAAAGCAGCCATCCGGTCGGATAGACGACCTCATGGCCAACATAGAGCGGCAAACGACGCCGCACACAAGCCAGCACGCGATCCACATCAGGACTCGCATCAAAAAGACGACCCAACTAGATCTAGCTACGGGCCAAGAAAGCACGCTCCAGCAAGCAATGCAACACAACAAAAATCCGAACACCACTGTACACCCAAATACAGGGGTGCCGCACACCCCCTATGTTTCACCGATGAGGTGTTGGACCATGAATTTCCAGAGGGATTCAAACCCGTAAACATAGAGGCATACGACGGAATGACAGACCCTGGGGTCTGGATTGAGGACTACATCCTCCATATCCACATGGCTAGAGGAGACAACCTCCACGCCATAAAGTACCTACCCCTCAAGCTCAAAGGGCTAGCCCGGCATTGGCTTAAAGGCCTTCCCTAAAACACCATTGGAAGTTGGGAAGAGCTCGATGACGCTTTTCGGGCAAATTTTCAAGGGACCTATGTCCGACCACCGGATGCAGACGATTTAAGTCATATAACTCAACAGCCCGGAGAGTCAGCCCGAAAGCTTTGGAACACATTTCTTACTAAAAAGAACCAAATAGTCGACTGTCCGGACGTCGAAGCCTTAGCAGCTTTCAAACACAGCGTTCGAGACGAATGGCTCGCCAGATACCTCAGCCAAGAAAAGCCAAGAACAATGGCTGCATTAACAAGCCTCATGACCCGCTTTTGCACAGGCGAGGACAGCTGGTTGGCAAGATGTAGCACCAGCGACCCAAGTACATCCGAAGTCAGGGACGGGAACGGGAAGCCACGATGCAGCAAAAACCAGTGCCGGAATAAGGAAAACAGCTCGAAGAGCACGGCGGTAAACGCCGGATTCAAAAGCTCTCGGCGAGGTCAGCAAAAACTGCCTCTCAAAGATAATAGGGACGAACTGTCCAGCCTAAACAAAATTCTGGACAAGATATATCAAATCCACAGCACCCCTGGTAAGCCTGCAAATCATACCCACAGAGAATGTTGGGTCTTCAAGCAATCCGACAAACTCAACGCCGAACACAAGGGGCTGGATACACCAAGTGAAGACGATGACGAACCCCGCAAACAAAGAACCGGGGAACAGAAGAAATTCCCACAAGAAGTCAAAGCAGTAAACGTGTTACACGTGACAAAGGGGAGAAACAAAGTGGCGCCCACAGAGATACATGCCCTGCGGCCTATCACAATGGAGTTCCGCCACTGGTTGTCCAAACCGATCACATTCGACCATCAGGATTACTATGCAAGTATCCGGCACGCAGGTTGGGCGGCCTTGGTGTTAGACCCGATAATTGACGGATACCACTTTACACGAGTCCTAATGGACGGCGGCAGTAGTTTAAACCTGATATATCAGGACACAATCCGCAAAATGGGGATGGACCCAACAAAAATTAGCCATAGCAATACTTCCTTTAAAGCAGTAACACCTGGCCCAGAAGCCCATTACACGGGCTCCCTCCTACTAGAAGTTATGTTCAGCTCCCCCGATAACTTCCGTAGCGAAAAGCTAACCTTCCACATCGCTCCGTTTAAAAGTGTCTATCAAGCACTACTGGGACGCGAAGCTTTCGCTCGCTTTAAGCAATACCGCATTATGCGTCTCTCACGCTCAAGATGCCCGGCCCACGAGGCATCATTTCATTAAAGGGAAATATTGAGCACTCCTCGCATGCGGAAGACTGTGTGGCTGCCTTGGCAGCCACACACTAAGCGGCCTCACCAACCAGAGCATCTAACAAGTCGTTAAGACCACGGACACGGCTAGACGAGTCCGGCGTAACCATATAACTGATAAAGGTTTGATGGCTATATAACCCTATACAAGGGGCTCCGCGCATGTAAACAAGCGACAATAAGGCTCAATTTTACCCATCTTCAATTATACTTTGTTTATTTAAGTATAACACACATTTTGCACGACTACTTTTTCAACTAAGTTCCTCTCTTTTACAGATGACCATCGTGCTACACCCGTCCAGGATACGGCACAACAGAGACACAGGCGCAGACATCCAGCAGGGACCCGTTCCAAGGATTCTTTTCAGATTAAGACCCTACGTAAACCTTTTTTACTGTCTCTTGTTGATACACATCCCCCGGATCCTCTGCATAACCAAGAGGGAGGCTGGCGTCTTGGCATGTGGCCACATCAGAGTATTGCACGTACCTGGACACCAGGGGCTTATTACAAAGGGCACTGTTCAGCCCGTTTAAAATCACAAAGACCGAATACCTTAGGGAGTGTTCGGCATCGCGAGTTTGGCCTTATACGCATCAGCTCCAAATCATGTCTTTGGTCAAATGTTGGGTTTGCCCTCCTGTGTTTTGCTGCCTTACGTTCCACTATATCGGCTAAGGCGGCACCAGGAGAACTACTGCGATTGTGCCCCGGTTCAGCCAGGCGAGCGCCTCAGTAGAGAAAGCCAAAAACTGACTGTCATGATATAGCGTGAGACTGGTCAACCACTCGATGACCTAGCGGAATCTTCGGGATTCCTCCGCCTTAACGAAGGGCCGTTTCTCGGCCAGGCACACACGCGCCCCGAATTTAGGTGAGTGTGGAGCCACTAGGGGCTATATAGTAGGCCCACTGTCAAACTCCTATGGCTAAGTGAAAGTGATAAAGCATTATAGTCCGATTGCCTAGTTCGCTGTGCTATCACCTCCTAAACGGACCAAGACGTTGGATCAAGTGTGAAAATGCGTCTTCTGTGAACACCCCCGTATTATATGCGTGGGGGCTGAAGCCGACGACTGCCATCTTTCAGGTTATATACATATATACATAAACGGCCGCACAGGAGGTATTATAATTCTTGCAGGCACAAGTATAAAATAGCCTTTACATTTCAGCAAAACATTGTTTTCAATGAGAATAGATGTTATTAGAACATATTATTCTTCGAGCACTGCGCCTCTATCAAACGAGCGCCCTCCAGAACTTCTTGAAAGTAGTGCTCGGCAGGTACTCCGCTTTCGTCCGAATCTTGGGCCGCAATGGCAGTGGCCTCCATCTCTGCCCAGTATGTCTTGACACGGGCAAGGGCCATCTGCGCACCCTCCATGCATGCTGACCTCTTCATCGTGTTGATATGCGGCACCTCACCAAGGAACTTCTGCACCAAGCTAAAATAACTGTTCGGCTTTGGCCTCTCCGGCCACAGATGATCCACGACATATCTCATGGCAAGTCCGGACAATCTATTCAGCTCGGCCCATTCGGCTAGCCGATCAGTCAATGGAAGTAGACACTCTGGATTCTTGAATTGTGACTAGAACAGCTTTTCCACTTCGCGATCCTTTTGATCTCGGAAGTGTTCGGCCGCATCAGCAGCACTCGCCGCTAAATCCATATATGCATCCGCAGAACTCCACATCCGGTCCGAAGGAGCATATTTAGGATCTCCGAACTTCATCCGCAGCATAAAGGGCTTCCCAGCCGCGATATCTCCGGCTTGATGCAGCTCCTCCTTCATCGCTCTCATTGCAGAACGAGTATCCTTGGCCGCCGATGTGGCCTTCTCCAGGTCTGTCTGCTTCGCCTGGTCTTCCTTTTCAAGAAGCTTGCAACGGTCGGCAGCGTTCTTCAACTTCACAGCCATCTCAGCCATCTCCTCCTTGCTTCGACAGTGAGCAGCCTGTTTGGCTTTTAGCTCCTCAACCGCCTTTAGGGCAGCCGCATCGCTTTTTCTGGCTTGTTCTTTAACTCGGGCAAGCTCTACCCGAAGGTTCTCCAACGCTGCAGCTCCATCTGCATTAAGCACACACATTATAAGATACTGGCATCATGCCCCTCTTACCAGGTGTCTCCGGAGAAATGACATACCTTGTGCCTCGTCAAGCCGCTTGTTGACAAGCACGATGTCGGCATCTACCACGTCAAGTTGCCGCTTTAACTCGGCAAATTCATCAGTCCGGCTGGCCACCAGACACTTCGCCACCTACATATGAAGGCGGCAAAATTATACCTGGGACTATGATTCTCTGCGTGCCGTCGTCTTTGACAGCACCCAGAGTCTCAGGGGATACTATCTACACATGGCGCATCTTAAAGTATGCGGTATTGTCAAAAGGTACATCATTTCACGTACCTCAAAACCTGTCAGTAAACTCCTGACAGCTTCATGCAACCCGCTCTCCGCGGACGAAATCCTTTCAATTACCGTACCCATCAATGCACGGTGCTCTTCTGAGATAGATGCCCGCCCTAGCAGATCCTTCAGTACCTCCGACCGCGCACCAGACGGTGCCGGACTAATTCGATGGCTTTTTTCAAAAGCTGGACACCGAGGGCTTCGGGTGGCCATATGACTACCTTCTGGCCTTGCCGGATCAGGAGAAACCCTCCGCGATGACACCTCGAGGTCGCCCGCCTCATGAGGCGGTATGGCAGGGGGAGGCGTTCCGCTCTCCATCATCTCTGGAAGAAGATCCCCCGAAGACGAGCTCTGCTGAGAGGGGCTAAGATCCGAACTGCAAGATAAATGCTTCGGTTACTTTCCTTAGGAGTAAAGCAAGGATTTTTCTCATTATTAAACACCCTTTTACTTACGGCTCGGTGGAGGGTTGATCCCCTTGAGGGTATAGTACGGCCGGGGTATCCCCCGGTGCAGGACCCTCTGGCGAAGATTTCTTCCCCCGTTTCGAGACCATTGTATCCGGGTCTTCATAGGCGGTCCTCTTCTTCCCCTGAGGAAAGGAATTTCTGATTCCTCCCTTCCGGACAACCTCCTCTATGGAGGCAGTAGCTTCCTTGTCCCCCCCTTCATCTTCTTTCGAAGGCGTGATCTCCAGCATACACAGGATCTGGCGAGGTCTCAGGAAGAGGGGCCGGACACCTAATCAACTTTGCCTTCGCAATCCACTCCTGGTTCAAGAACAGCTCTTTTAAGGGCGATGTTGCGATAAATAAACGGATGGCGTGTTCGTACACAGGGCTACTTACTTGGGTATCCGGATGATTGCAGCTCAGGCCTGCGTCCTCAGTAGAGTCCGGACACATTATTTGTGGTCCAAAGAACAATTTGTACATCTCCCCGGGTGTCATTCCAAGGAGATGTTGAAGAGCTCGCGGTCCCTCCGGATTGAACTCCCATAGGCGGAGGGGACGACGTTTGCAGGGCAGGACTCGGCGAATTAACATGACCTGCATCACCACGACCAGACTGACATCTCTCTCCAGGAGATCTCGGATGCGGCTCTGCAATAGGGGCACATCCTTTACTGGCCCCTAGTCTAGCCCCTTGTTGACCCATGACGTTAGTCGTGGCGGGGGACCCGAGCGAAAAACAGGCGGAGCCACCCACTTGGTACCCCTGGGAGCTGTGATATAAAACCACTCTTGTTGCCATAAGCTGGACTCCTCTTGGAAAGAACTCTCGGGCCATGGAGCGTTAGCATTTTTGCTTATTACAGCGCCTCCGCACTCTATGTGTTGTCCCTCCACCATCTTCGGCTCCACTTTGAAGGTCTTGAGCCACAGTCCGAAGTGAGGGGTAATACGGAGGAAAGCTTCGCACACGACGATGAACGATGAGATGTGGAGGATAGACTCCAGAGCTAAGTCGTGGAAGTCCAGCCCATAATAGAACATGATCCCCCTCACGAAGGGATCCGGCGCGAAGCCTAGCCCTCGGAGGAAGTGGGATACGAACACGACGCTCTCACCAAGCTTAGGAGTGGGAATAACCTGCCCTTGAGCAGGCAGCCTATGCGGGATTTCGCCGATCAAGTACCTGGCCTCCCTTAGCTTTAGTACGTCTTCCTCCGTGACGGAGGAAGACATCCATCGGCCTTGAAGATTGGATCCGGACATCATCGAAGGTCCGAAGTGCCTGAATCTGAAGCTTCAGGTGCTAGAACTCGAGGCAGGAGGCGAATTCGATTGAGATCAAAAGAAAAGAGTAAGGCCTTGGTCTCTTTATGAAGAGGTTGAATACAAAGATCCCTCCCTGTGACCGTTTGGGACTTACCTTTGATCGAGGGGACATACCAACGGGCACGATTGGGTTACCCATGTCCGTGTTGATGAGAATCTCGTAAATAAAGGGAACACGATCTCTGCTTCGACAAGACGTGCCAAGGAAACCGCCTCGCGAAACACGCTGAGGTGGGGGGTAAAAAATGATTCGAATAAAGGCTTGGCTGTGGTGTGATGTCACGCTACAGAATACGTCAGCAGGATAGATTTGTGGAAATATAATTCTCTCCACGTTGGTATGTGGAACTTGTTTTGCAGAGCCGGACACGATCCTCGTGTTCAAAATCTTCTATGAAGTATTCGGAGGAGGAACCCGCCTTGCAATGCCGAAGACAATCTGCGCGCAGGACTCATCGTCATTGGAGCCTGGTTCAGGGGCTACTGAGGGAGTCCTAGATTAGGCGGTATCCGGATAGCCGGACTATAACCTTTGGCTGGACTGTTGGACTATGAAGATACAAGATTGAAGACTTCGTCCCGTGTCCCGATGGGACTCTCCTTGGCGTGGAAGGCAAGCTTGGCAATACGGATATGTAGATATCCTTCCTTGTAACCGACTATGTGTAACCCTAGCCCCCTCCAGTGTCTATATAAACTGGAGGGTTTAGTCCGTAGGACAACAACAATCATACCATAGGCTAGCTTCTAGGGTTTAGCCTCTATGATCTCATGGTAGATCAACTCTTGTACTACCCATATCATCAATATTAATCAAGCAGGAGTAGGGTTTTACCTCCATCGAGAGGGCCCGAACCTGGGTAAAAACATCGTGTCCCTTGTCTCCTGTTACCATCTGCCTAGACGCACAGTTCGGGACCCCCTACCCGAGATCTGCTAGTTTTGACACCGACACAGGGCCCCACAACCGCGCCTTACGGGTAGAACTTGTGGAGATGCTCAATATTCCATGAGTTTTGCAATTGAATGCCTTCTCCGGTCTCCAAACGGACTGCACCAGGTCTGGTGACTCGTACTACCCGGTAAGGGCCTTCCCACTTTGGCGTCAACTTGTTTCCACCCTTGGCGGACTGAACGCGCCTAAGGACAAGGTCACCTTCCTCAAAACATCGGGCGTGAACCATGCGGCTGTGATAGTGACGCAGGGCTAGCTGGTAGCATGCAACATGCGTAGCAGCCCGGAGACGGTTCTCCTCAAGAAGCACAGTGTCGTCACATCTATGCTATTCATGTGCTACTTCATCATAGGCAAGCACTCAAGGTGACCCGTAAATGAGTTCCGTGGGGATAACTTCTTCTGCCCCATAGACTAGGGAGAAGGGAGTTTGCCCGATAGCTCGATTTGGTGTTGTTCTGAGGGACCAAAGAACCACCGGTAGCTCGTCGATCCATCGCCTGTCGCACTTCTGCACCCTATCAAATGTTCTTGTCTCGTGTCCTCGCAACACTTCAGCGTTCACCCTCTTAGCTTGCCCATTGCTTCTAGGATGCACGATAGAGGCAAATGAGATCTTGCTTGTGAGGGCATGAACATATTGCATGAAGGCGCGGCTCATGAATTGGGTGTCGTTGTCAGTGATGATCCGGGCAGGGACCCCTAAGCGGCACACCAATCCTTTCAAGAACTTGATAGCTGACTGAGCAGTCACCTTTCTCACGGCTTCTACTTTCAGCCACTTTGTAAACTTGTCGATTGCAAAAAACAAGAATTCAAAGCCCCCAGCAGCACGGGGGAAAGGGCCGAGGATATCGAGCCCTGAGACCAAAAACGGCCATGACAAAGGGATTGTCTGAACAGCTTGGGCAGGCAGATGAATGTTCTTGGAATGGAACTGGCATGCTTCACATTTGGTGACTAGGTCGACCACATCATGGAGGGATGTAGGCCAATAGAATCCTTGCCAGAATGCTTTCCCAACTAAAGCCCTTGATCCAATGTGGGAGACGCACATTCCTTTGTGTATTTCTGCCAGCAGTTCCTTTCCTTCTTCCCAGCAAATGCACTTCAATTTCACACCGTTGGGCCTTCTTATGTATAGTGTCTCATCAACCAACTGATACATACTGGCCCTCCGGGCTACACTTTTAGCTTCTTCTTGCTCTTCAGGAAGTTCTTTGGTTTGGAGGAAATGAGCTATGTGTCGTGCCCAAGTTGGAGCCTGGGGATCGGCAATGAGGGCTAGCGGCACCTCCTCCTCCGTGGGAGCGCACCCCTCGACCACAAGGACCGGTGGTCTAGTGGGAGGGGGTAGCTCTGCAACTAAAGGGGAGTTGTTCCCGTCAGGCTTTCTACCGGGAGCCTCAAGAGGCTCTACCGGGAGAGGCTTGCCGGAGTCCAATTTCCTCCTCTTCCGGGCCATCATTGCCTCAGAGGGCTGAGTAAGATGGAGAAAAAAAGTTCCGGGTTCCATAGGGAGCTTCTGCGCAGATGATCAGCAATGATATTTTCCGCATAGGGTACGTGCTCTATTTGCATTCCGTCGAAGCGCTCCTCCAGCCTTCTCACTTCCTCAATGTATGCCTCCATCAATGGACTTTGGTAATCCTTGTTGACTTGTCTCACCACAAGTTGTGAATCTCCTCGAATAATCAGCTTGTTAATCCCCAATTCTGCTGCAATCCTGAGCCCGAGCAAGGAGTTGTACTTCATATTCTGCAATATTGTTGGTCGCCTCCTCCCAGGGAAAATGCATCTGGATGATGTACTTCAGGTGCTCCACAGTGGGAGCAACGAGAAGAACGCTAGCCCCTACACCTTGCAGGGAGAAGGCACCATCGAAATACATGATCCATTCTTGGGGTGCTTCCTTGCCGGGGACAACTATCTCCAGTACCTCTTCATGAGGGGTTGGCGTCCATTCTGTAATAAACTCTGCCAATGCCCTGCTCTGGATTGTTGATGTGCTTTCGAACTATAAACCAAAGTTGGATAACTCCAATTCCCATTCCACTATTCTGCCGGTAGCCTCAGGGTTTCGGAGTATCCTTTGCAAAGGGAAACGGGTGACAACCGTGATCTCATGGCCTTGGAAGTAGTGGCGCAGTTTTCTTGAGGCCATGACAAGGCCAAAAATCAAATTTTACATGCCAGAATACCTGGATCTAGCCCCCTGAAATAGGGAGCTGATGAAGTATACCAAGCGCTGCACCACTTTCTTCCTCGCCGCGGCTTTGCCAGCTTCATGCGTGCTTGTTTGACACGTCTCAGGACGAGTGTCATTTGGAGGTGTTTTCCGTAGGAAGTGGCTGCCATGTAGCAGGAAGCAGTCACATAGTCACTTATGGGCTTGACACCGCACCGATCGATGACTTGCGTTGTTGTGCGGTGGTGTGGTGAAGCTTTGGCAGGGCAGTCCGCCCTTGCTGCGCCCGGCAGGCCTACCGGGGCGGCCTGGTGGCTTGTCTTCGGGGAAATGCTCATCCTCGCCATGCTCGCCTGCTCGGCAAGGGAGGTTTTTTCCCTTAGTGATATCTTGCTTCTCTGCCTAGACTCGGTATTCTTGATCCGCACTTTGATCCTTCAAACAACTGATCTTTAGTGCTTGGTTTGATCTTGGATGTTGTAATCTTGTCCTTAGGCCTGTGCACAGTCTGGGCAACGGACCCAGGGTTTGTTTGTGGCACCGACACAATTCTTTGTTGGATAAGTTCATTTTTATCATTAGGAACAATAGTAATACCTCCCTTCTTAGGGACACAATGAACATGAATTACCCATCTACTATGAGCTATGGGATAGCTTATAGCTACTTCCAAAAGCTTCAATATTTCAGTTCTTACCACTTCTTTCATTTTAGGATTTCAACGTTGTTGGTGATCAACAACGGGTTTAGCATCAGGTTCCATATTAATTTTGTGCTGACAGAGAGTGGGGCTAATGCCCTTTAAATCAACAATAGTATATCAAATAGCAGCTCGGTGCTTCCTCAGAACCTTCAATAATCTTTCTTCTTCATGTTCTGAAAGGTTAGCACTAATAATAACAGGATATATCTTTTTCTCATCAAGATAAACATATTTCAAAGTGTCTAGTAATTATTTTAATTCAAACACAGGATCACCTTTAGGTGGAGGAGGACCTCCTAGAGTTTCAATAGGAAAATTGTGTTTAAGCAGAGGTCCTTGTTCAAAGAAAATTTTATCCGTTTCATTTCTTTCATGCAGATGCATATCATTTTCATGGTCTAGCAAATATTGTTCTAAAGGATCAGTCGGAGGTACGGCAATAGAAGCAAGACCAATTATTTCATCCTTACTAGAAATTCTTTCTTGTGATGTTTTCTACTAAACTTAGAAAAAATGAACTCATGAGACTCATCACCGAAACTAACACCGACAATTTGTTTCTCACAATCTATTTTAGCATTAACAGTGTTCAAGAAAGGTCTACCAAAGATAATGGGACAAAATTTATCTTGTGTGGAACCAAGAACAAGAAAATTAGTAGGATATTTTATTTTCCCACACAAGACGTCAACATCTCTAACAATCCCAAGTGGTGTGATGGTGTCTCTATTAGCAAGTTTAAGAGTAACATCTATGTCTTCTATTTCAGCTGGTGCTATATCGTTCATAATTTCTTGGTATAAGGTAAAAGGAATAACACTCACGCTAGCACCTATGTCACATAAACCATGATAACAGTGATCTCCTATTTTAACTAAGACAACAGGCATGCCAACAATAGGTCTATGTTTATCTTTTTCATAGGGTTTGCCAATTCTAGCAGTTTCATCGCAGAAGTAAATAACATGCCCATCTATATTTTCAACCAGGAGATCTTTAACCATAGCAACACTAGGTTCTACTTTGATTTGTTCAGCAGTTTTGGAGTTCTAATATAAATGTTGTTTACCACAGTTGAAACTTTAGCATGTTCCTTTATCCTAACAGGGAAAGGTGGTTTTTCAATATAAGCAGTAGGAACAACTGGATCAACATTATAAATAATAGTTTCATCTTTAGCAATTACCGGTTCTTTAATTTCTTATTTAATAGGCGGGTGATATTTAAACCACTTATCCTTAGGGAGATCAACATGAGTAGCAAATGATTCACAAAAGGAGGCTACTATCTCAGAGTCAAGTCCATATTTAGAGCTCAACTTTTGAAAAGCATCGGTATTCATAAAAGATTTAACACAATCATACTTAAGCTTAATAGCTGACTCTTTACCTTCGTCGAGTTCCCAATCTTCAGAGTTGCGTATAATTCTTTCTAAAAGATCCCACCTGAATTCAAGTCTTCTTCATAAAGGAACCAATACAATAAGTATCAAGCATGGATTGATCATCACGAGAAAGCCGAGCATAAAAATTCTGAATAATAATTTCTCTTGAGAGCTCATGATTGGGGCATGAATATAACATTGATTTAAGCCTTTCCCAAGCTAGAGAGATACTTTCTCCTTCACGAGGCCAAAAATTATATATATAATTCCAATCATGATGAACTAGATGCATAGGATAATTTTTTTGGTGAAATTCCAATTTCAACCGATTCCGATTCCAAGATCCAATATCATCGCATAGCCTATATGAAAGCACAAGTGCTCCCTGGGTGTTTTTGGTAATTAATGTCAACATATCTCTTGTTGGACTAACACTTTTACCTAGTATGTTTCAGATAAGTTCAACAATGGAGTGGCATGGACTAGAGGATGTGGAACCCCTTCCAGATGCTAAGGACAAAATATTAGCTCAAGCTTCAAGATCAAGACTCTACATTTTATATTTTAGTGATCCAAGATCACATTGAGTCTATAGGAAAAGCCAATACTATCAAGGAGGGATGAGGTGTTGCTTAATGAGCCTCTTGCTTCATGTGTTTAGTGATATGCTCCAAAATCCTCAACTATCTTCCCACATCCACATATGACCTAAACCAAAAGTCAAACTCGGCCCCACCGATTCTTTCTATCCGGCGCCACCGAGTTTCACATGTCATAGCCACTGCCACAAACCCTAGCAAATCGGTTTCACCGATAGGGATCTCGGTCTCACCAATATGGGATTGTAATCTCTTTGTGTATGTCCATTGCCAAAATCGGTCTCACCGAATTTGAGCAATCGGTACTACCGAGATTACAATGCAAACTCTCTGGTTAGCTTATTACCAAAATCGGTTCCACCGAGTTTGTGTAATCGGTCTCACCGAGTTTGCCTGACCAACTCTCTGGTTAGCTTATTACCAAAATCGGTCCCACCGAGTTTGTGTAATCGGTCACACCAATATTACGTTATGCCCGAACCCTAACCATATCGGTCCTACCGAGTTGCATCTCAGTCCCACCAAAAATCCTAACGGTCACTAGGTTTGCTGAATCGGTCCGACCGAGTTTAACGATTCGGTCCCACCGAGTTTGGCAGATTGTGTGTAACGGTTTGATTTTGTGTGGAGACTATATATACCCCTCCACCCATTCTTCATTCGTGGAGAAAGCCATCGGAACATACCTTCACTTCCAATACACATTTTCTGAGAGAGAACTACCTACTCATGTGTTGAGCTCAAGATATTCCATTCCAACCATATGAATCTTGATCTCTAGCCTTCCCCAAGTTGCTTTCCACTCAAATCTTCTTTCCACCAAATCCAAATCCTGTGAGAGAGAGTTGAGTGTTGGGGAGATTATCATTTGAAGCACAAGAGCAAGGAGTTCATCATCAACACACCATTTGTTACTTCTTGGAGAGTGGTGTCTCCTAGATTGTCTAGGTGTCACTTGGGAGCCTCCGACAAGATTGTGGAGTTGAACCAAGGAGTTTGTAAGGGCAAGGAGATCGCCTACTTCGTGAAGATCTACCGCTAGTAGGGCAAGTCCTTCGTGGGCGATGGCAGTGATGGAATCGACAAAGTTTCTTCTTCGTGGACCCTTCGTGGGTGGAGCCCTCCATGGACTCGCGCAACCGTTACCCTCCGTGGGTTGAAGTCTCCATCAACGTGGATGTACGATAGCACCACCTATCGGAACCACGCCAAAAACATCCGTGTCTCCAATTGCGTTTGAATACTCCAAACCCTTCCCTTTACATTCTTGCAAGTTGCATGCTTTACTTTCCGCTGCTCATATACTCTTTGCATGCTTGCTTGATATGTATTGTGTTTGTTAAACTTGTGCCTAAACTCCACCTAAACTTAAGAATATTAAAAACTGCAACTTTTGGCACTTAGTGTCTAATCACCCCCCTCTAGACACCTCTTCTCGATCCTTTGACTATACCATGCCAATGCCTTTCCCTTGAAACATAAAGGGAAACCTTCTTCTTAGCTTCATCTCCGGGTAAACCTGCAAGCTTAAATAATCCACAAATTTCATCCACATATATCAAGTGCATATCAGGATGTTCGATTCCATCTCCTGCATAAGGATTACCTAGAAGTTGTCCTATCATACCCGAAGGAATTTCATAACCAATATTTTCAGTAGGTGCAGTAGGTTGAGGGGTAACTAATTGTGGTTCCGGTCGAGGTGAAGATACCCTGAACAAACTCCTCAAAGGATTGTTCTCCATAGTAACAAGTGACAATAAATTTCAGCACGTAGTAATTACTATTCCTTACCGATTTCCAGTTACCAAGAGCACTTCACTCCCCGGCAGCGGTGCCAGAAAAGAGCCTTGATGACCCACAAGTTGTCGGGGGAAATCTGCCTCCACGAACACCTATGGGGACCGAGCCCCTTTCTGGTTCGGCGGGGGGCGGAGGTCGCACGAAGAGCGGATCAAGGCGATGCACACAAGGGGTTTACCCAGCTTCGGGCCGCACGGGTGCGTAAAACCCTACTGCTGCTTTTCTGGATTGTATTGTGTTCTTGCTCGGGAGCGCGAGGTGCTACAGTACACACGAGCCGCTGGCGAGACCCTGCGTGAGTGTCCTCCCCCCCCCCCCTACGTGCGCATGGGCCTCCTTTTATATGTTAAAGGGGTCACCGACAGGTAGCAACGTAGATGAGGGCAAAAATGGCAAAGTGCTGTGTTGGGTACAGCTACTTGTACAGTGCTATCATACCTAACCCTGACGGCAGGGGACAAGGGCATTAAATGCCCGTCTGTGTCGCCCCAAATAGTGCGAAAAGTGGTCGTCAGGGGCGCCACCGTTTGCCACAATGGCTATCTTGTCAGCGTCGCTTCGCCACCGCATGCCCCTGGCTGCACAGCTTCTCGCCACGTATCCTGGAATGGTCCCAGAGCGACACGTTGGTGGATGAGCTGGAGCACGGGCAGCGGAGTAGTAGCTTGCCGCGGCAAGCGCCTTGCCGCGGTCGTCCCGGCAAGCTCCTCTTGCCGGGGCCTTGTCTCCTTGAGTGGCCCCTCCGGCAAGCTCCTCTTGCCGGGGCCTTTGTGCTTCGGGCGGCCATCCCGGCAAACTCCTCTTGCCGGGGCCTTCCTAGCGAGCCCCTCTTGCCGGGGCCTGGTGCCTTAAGTGGCCTTCCCGACAAGCTCCTCTTGTCGGGACCTTGTCTTCTTGGCTTGAATACTTTGTTCTTGAATGGCTCCAAAGGAATCCACGGAGGGCCTTGGCGGTCGCCTGGTAAGCCTTGCCGCGGGGTGCTGCGACTGCCCGTGCACAAGTTCGGGGTACTAAGGTACCCCTACTTTAGTACACCGACAGGAGCCCCCGGGCCTGGGCCATACACGGTGCCGAGCGCTGTTGGGCCAGGCCCAAAACAGTGCACGGGAAGGCGCGGCCTGGGTCACGCCGCATCCTTCTGTGGATCCACTACGCCCTCCCCGAACGGCACGCGTCGATTGCGGCGTCGTGGGGAGAGACGTGCGTGACGTGGGCGGCGTGCGTGGGGCCGAGCCCCGCACGCATGTGTCACGTCGTAGGTGGTTTCTTTATTCGGAGAGGCGAAACGTCCGCCCCCTCCCCCCCCCCCTCCTATAAGCAGGGGAAACAGGGGCAGTTCGCCTATCCGTCCGTCGCTGCTCTATCTTCCAAAAATCTACGCTACTCCTCTTCTTCCTAGAGCCGAAAGAGAGCAGCGCTCCGCCTCCATCGCCGCCAGCGCCATCAACGCCGTCGACCTCTTTTGCCACTTCCGCCATGGCTCCGAAGGGCGACAAAGGGAAGGGAAAGGCCTCGAAGTCGGCCAAGGCGCAGCGGCTCGAGGCGCTGCGAAAGGAGCGGGCCATCTTCCCCCCTAGGCTCGACGCGGCGGAGCTGAGGGAAGATTTTTATCTCTTCTGGTAGACGGAGACGCGGGCGCACCCGCGCACGAAGGTATTTCCAGCCACCGCCCGGGGGAGAGCCCCGCCTGGATACGCTTTCTTCGTCTTGTTCTTCTACTGCGGTCTTTGCCCGCCTTTTTCTGAATTTTTCTGCGACATCATGAACACCTACGGGTTCCATCTCCTTGACTTCACCCCCAATGTTGTCCTGACCATGGCAGTTTTCGCACACCTCTGCGAAAACTTTGTCGGAGTCCACCCAAACGTAGCTCTCTTCCACCACTTCTTTTCGCCTCGAGTTGAGAGAGGAGAGCCTCTTTCCGGCGGAATCGCCTGGATCTCAAAAGCCGGCAAGAAGGAGGCCTATCTGGAGGGGGAGTTCCGTAGCAAGTGGGAGGAGTGGAGAGCAGACTGGTGCTGGATCGCCGAGGAGAACCCGCAGCCATTCACCGCCCTGCACCGAACCACAGCAGTGCGCGGCAGCGATTGGAGTAACGCGGCCCCGGACGACGACAAGCTGAAGATTGCCGTCACCCGGATCCTACGCCTCAGGCTTGCCGGGCTCACTGTAGGCGCCGTTGGCGCGGATTTCCTCCGCTGCCGTATCGCCCCCCTGCAGGAGAGGAGGAGGCCTGCCTGGGAGTTCCAGAATGCGGCGGATATCATGAGGCTGCGCCCGGGCCTCAATTTTAATTTCACTGTCCTAGAGCTCAACGCGATGCTCAAGGAGCTGTTCAAGTATGACCCTGATCATCCCGAATGGTTCAGGCTGCCGCAAGGTGTCGTCCCACTGTGCAAAAATTCTTCGCTCAGCCGCATCCTTGCAATGATGCCGCTGTGCGACTCGCACGGGGTTGACGCAACGTGGCAAGAGCCGGCAGATGACGTGGTGCAAGCGTTCTTCGATGACCTGGTAGAGGTGCCGATCCACCCCGACGAGCAGAAGGGCCTCACCCGAGACACCACCGAAGATGAACTGAACCGCATCGCCACGCGGCTGGAGGAGGCGGCGGCAGCCGCGGCCGCGGGCGAGTTTGGATTCACCGTGGCGGAGGCGGATGCGGCAAAGGCGGCAAGCCTTGCCGAGTGAACGGAGCTTGTCGGCGAGGAAGAGCCCGCCGGGCACGACGCCGAGTCGGGCGAGCCCGTCGAGGATACGAGTGGCTTGCTGGAGATCGACTCCTCTTCTGCCCCTCCTTTGGGCAGCTCATCGCAAGCAGAGCCCCCGACCCCACAACGAAGGCGTCTCCGCAAGGCCGCGGACGTGGCGGAGCGGCAGACGGGTCAACTGCCCCCGCGCCGTGAGACGCGTTCCACCACGGCAACTGGAGCGGGGTCTTCGCGGACCGCTGAAGGGGCAACTGGAGCGGGGTCGTCCTAGACCATCGGCTGTCCCCGTCAAGCGGCCGAGGGAGCCTACTCCTCCTCGCTCCGGAGGTGGGCCACGCTTTGACTTCTCCACGCTCAGCTCCGATGAGGAAGAAGAAGAGGAGTAAGATCCTTGTTGAACTTGTATTTCTTCAATTCTTGCAGTTGTGTCTTGTATCTCATTTGCTTTTCTCTGAACTTACTCCTTTTCAGGACTCTGGCCCAGAGAGCGGCAAAGAGATCCAAGGTCCCGGTGGTCATCCTCGACGACGAGCCCACCGTGACGGCAGGGGGTGCGCCTGAGACGATCTTGCCGGACTCGCCAACTAATCCTCAGAGCAGCCCCCAGCGTAAGTATTTGATTTGCTTCCTGCTGTTGGGCGTGCCTGGATACTCTTCGCTTTCTGATATCTGACTGTTGATTCGTGTAGGAGCAGAGCAGCCCCACCAGGAGCATCCGGAGACCGCCCCCGACGTGCCACCTGCTACAGCTACACCGACAAGGGGGAGTTCCCCGGCAAGGGAGGAATCCCCGGCAAGGGAGCAGTCCCCGGCAAGGGAGCAGTCTCCGGTAAGGGAGAAGTCCCCGGCAAGGGACAGCACCGGCGACCCCTTGGTGATGGAGACCGTGACTGCAGACCCTGGCGCAGGTAATCTCCTTGCCTCGAAACTTCCCTTGGGTTCTTCTCTGCTTGATCTTATTTTTTGGATATTTGCTTGACTTTTCTTCCTTCTCCGGCTGTCAGTCCCATCTACCGCGGAGCTGATGGAGACCGAGGTCGCTGTCGACGACGCCATCGTCACCGAAGAAACGGTCGATGCTGACGATCCTGCCGGCGAAGAGGCCGCCAAAGCAGCTGCCGCAGCGGCTGACGAGGGGTCTGGCGATCGCACTGACGGCCCTGGGCCCGCAGGAGCGACGAGCGCTACTCCGATCGCCGACCCTCCCGCCGTTGCCGCAGCGTCGGGCTCCGAAGAGCCCCAGCCAGGCGTGTACTTGAAGGCCGGCGACGACGTCTTCATCAAGCTCCCCTAGGAGTCCCAATCCAGGGCGCCGGTCGAGGGGGAAACCTTCGACGGAGAGGTGCTCGCCTCCGCCGGGCTGATGTTGGTTGACGCACCAAGCAGCAGCGGGGGCGAGTCTGAGGAGGAGCGGCTGCTCCGGAAGCTGGTGTTGCTCTACCGCGCCCGGCAAGCCAAGCTGGAGTCCCGCGAGGCGCTTGCCGCGAAGGCGGGAGCGGAACTTGAAAAGCGCGCGGAGGAGCTCCAGGGCCAGAGACAGGAAGCTCTCCGGGCCTTGGCAGAGGAGCGGGAACAAATTGCCGAGGCGCGAACAGCCTTCGTCCTCGAGAAGGCGCCAGTCGAAGAACAACAACGACTTGCCGCCGAAGGGCTATCTGCGCGGGAGGGCGAGTTGGCGCAGCGGAAGGTCGACCTTGACAGCCATGAGGAGGAGCTTGCTGCGCGTGAGCAAGCGGTTGGCGGGGCTCTCAAGGAAGCACAGGATGCTGCCACAGCTGCCGAGGCCGCCAAGAAGGAGCTGGAGACGAAGGTGGCGCAGCTGGAGGCTGACCTCAAGGCGAGCGGCGGAGAGCTTGCCGCGCTCAATGAGGAGCGCGAGAAGGGCGCCTACACCTTTGGCGATCTACAGGGCCGCCTCGCCGAGAAGGTCAAGGAGCTCGACGCCGCCAAGGACTCCAACGCCGATCTTGAGTTGAAGCTCGCCACTTTGACCAAGACGCTGGACAGCGCCAAGGAGCAGGAGGTGGCTCTGAAGAAGGAGATCGCGGCCAACGAGACGCTGCTGGAGAGTGTTGTTGCCGCCCAGAGCACTTTCAGGGAGACTGTGGAGCGATGGACGGAGGGCCTTGTGAATGCTGCCGCAGACATTGACAAGGAGTTGGCGCTGTTGGGGGTGGAGGATCTCGGGTATCCTTCTAACGAGAACCTCGCTCCCAGCGCCAAGCTCACTTTGTTCCTCAAAGGCGTGACGACGGCGCTCCGGCAACTCCGGGAGAGGATCCCGAAGCAGCTGGCCGACGAGTCGCGCAAGATCTGCGTGGGAACTCTCCGAAAGGTGCTGAGGAAGGTGGTCTTCCACAACCCGGACCTCCGCCTTACCAACGTCCTCAGGTCCCTGCCGCCGGAAGCTGATCTGGAGGGGCTCGATGCCCTTATCGAACCCATCGTGGAAAGGGTGAGCGGGATCAAGAGGGTTGAGGGCGACCATGTATACTAGGCCGCCTGCCTTCTTCTTTTCTTGCTGCTGCGGGTCATGTTATGAAAACCATTTATTAGAGCTGCGACAAGCTATCTTGTAACATAACTCTATTTTGGGTAGTAATTGCAATGTTATTTCCTTTACTTGATTCCTTCCTTTGTATGCTTTTGCCCTACGCTTTTAGGGAACTTGCCGGTGCAGGCACCTCTGCCACGAGCGCTGAGTGCGGAACGTCAGCAGCATACTGGCGGTGCCACCTCCGACAAGAAACCTTGTCGCGACTAGTTGCAGCTTCGCTTAAGTTGTTTGAGCAAGCTCGAAACAAAGTAAGGGCGCGATTCTGGTCGCGGCACGCTTAAGTTGTTGGGCGAGCTCGAAACAAAGTAAGGGCGCGACTCGAGTCGCAGCACACTTAAGTCATTGAGCGGGCTCGAAACAAAGTAAGGGCGCAACTAGCCGCGAGCTGGTTCCTCCGCGCACAGGTTTTCCATACGAAGGACGGTCGTTCAAGGAAGATAACTAAAAGTTTTAAAAGATCTGATTGCTCAAGCTTTGGCAACTTAGCTTTTCTGCTGTCTGCTTTGCGGCAAGGCCGCTCCCCGGCAAGGCGAAACTAGTGACTTGTTTCACCCGGCGAGGGCCGCCCCACTTCGGCGTCAACTTGCTAGAATTCTTGGCGGACTGAGCGCGCCGAAGAGCAAGGTCGCCTTCCTCGAAACTTCTGGCTTTAACTTTGCGGCTATGGTAGCGGCGCAAAGCTTGCTGGTAGCGAGCGGCTCGCACAGCAGCCTGAAGACGGTCCTCCTCGAGGAGCAGCACATCCTCTTGCCGCAGCTGCTCTTGATCAAGATCATCATAAGCGAGCACTCGAGATGACCCGTATACGAGTTCCGCGGGGAGAACTGCCTCTGCTCCATAGACTAGAGCGAAAGGTGTCTGGCCAGTGGCTCGATTTGGCGTCGACCAGATCGACCAAAGAACCACTGGCAGCCCTGCAGCCGTTGTCGGGGATGACGATGAAGGTCTAGCTCGTGCGAACGCCGGATCAGGTTCACACAACCTCGACGCCCCTACCTGGCGCGCCAAAGGTGTCGAGGGAAATCTGCCTCCACGAACACCTATGGGGACCGAGCCCCTTTCTGGTTCGGCGGGGGGCGGAGGTCGCATGAAGAGCGGATCGAGGCGATGCACACAAGGGGTTTACCCAGCTTCGGGCCGCACAGATGCGTAAAACCCTACTGCTGCTTTTGTGGATTATATTGTGTTCTTGCTCGGGAGCGCGAGGTGCTACAGTACACACGAGCCGCTGGCGAGACCCCGCGTGAGTGTCCACCCCCCTACGTGCGCATGGGCCTCCTTTTATATGTTAAAGGGGTCACCGACAGGTGGCAACGTAGATGAGGGCAAAAATGGCAAAGTGTTGTGTTGGGTACAGCTACTTGTACAGTGCTATCATAACTAACCCTGACGGCAGGTGACAAGGGCATTAAATGCCCATCTGTGTCGCCCCAAACAGTGCAAAAAGTGGTCGTCAGGGGCGCCACCGTTTGCCACGATGGCTATCTTGTCAGCGTTGCTTCGCCATCGCATGCCCCTGGCTGCACAGCTTCTCGCCACGTATCCTGGAATGGTCCCAGAGCGACACGTTGGTGGATGAGCTGGAGCGCGGGCAGCGGAGTAGTAGCTTGCCGCGGCAAGCGCCTTGCCGCGGTCGTCCCGGCAAGAGGGCCTTGTCTCCTTGAGTGGCCCCTCCGGCAAGCTCCTCTTGTCGGGGCCTTTGTGCTTCGGGCGGCCATCCCGGCAAACTCCTCTTGCCGGGGCCTTCCTGGCGAGCCCCTCTTGCCGGGGCCTGGTGCCTTAAGTGGCCTTCCCGACAAGCTCCTCTTGTCGGGACCTTGTCTTCTTGGCTTGAATACTTTGTTCTTGAATGGCTCCAAAGGAATCCATGGAGGGCCTTGGCGGTCGCCTGGTAAGCCTTGCCGCGGGGTGCTGCGACTGCCCGTGCACAAGTTCGGGGTACTAAGGTACCCCTACTTTAGTACACCGACACAAGTATAGCGAATCAATCATAGTCCTTTCGATAAGTAAGAGTATCAAACCCAACGAGGAGCAGAAGGAAATGACAAGTAGTTTTCAGCAAGGCATTCTCTGCAAGCACTGAAATTATAAGTAACGAGTAGTTTGATAGCAAGATAATTTGTAACGAGCAAGTAACGGTAACGGTAACAAAAATGCAGCAAGGCAGCCCAATCCTTTTGAGGCAAAGGACAGGCCAAAACGGTCTCTTATGATAAGCAAAGAATTCTTGAGGGTACACGGGAATTTCATCTAGTCACTTTCATCATGTAGGTTTGAGTTGTGTTCGCTACTTTGATAGTTTGATATGTGGGTGGGCCGGTGCTTAGGTGTTGTTCTTACTTGAACAAGCCTCCTACTTATGATTAACCCCCTCGCAAGCATCCGCAACTACGAGAAAAGTATTAAGAATAAATCTAACCGTAGCATTAAACTTTTGGATCCAAATCGGTCCTTTACGGAATAGCGCATAAACTAGGGCTTAGGCTTCTGTCACTCTCGCAACCCATCGTCTAATAACTACTCCACAATGCATTCCTTTAGTCCCAAAGATGGTGAAGTGTCATGTAGTCGACATTCACATGACACCACTAAGGGAATCACAACATACATACCATCAAAATATCGAACACATATCAAGTTCACATGATTACGTGCAACAAGATTTCTCCTTTGAACTCAAGAACAAAAGTAACTACTCAACAATGATAATCATGCTCAAGATCAGAGGGGTATTAAATAGCATAATGGATCTAAACATATAATCTTCCACCGAATAAACCATATAGTAATCAACTACAAGATGTAATCAACACTACTAGTCACCCACAAGCACCAATCTAAGGTTCCGGTACAAAGATTGAACGCAAGAGATGAACTAGGGTTTGAGAGGTGATGGTGCTGTTGAAGATGTTGATTGAGATTGCCCTCCCCAAGATGGGAGAGTTGTTGGTGATGATGATGATGATGATTCCCCCTCCGGGAGGGAAGTTCCCTCGACGGAATCGCTCCATCGGAGGGCAAAAGTGCTCCTGCCCAAGTTCCGCCTCAAGACGGCAGCGCTTCATCCCGAAAGTCCTCTCCTTATTTTTTTTCTAGGTCAAAATGACTTATATACCAGAATTGGGGCGCCAGAGGTGAGCCGAGGAGGGCACAACCCACCAGGGCATGTCTAGGCTCCCTAGCGCGCCGAGGTGGGTTGTGCCACCTGGTGGGCCCCCTCTGGTACTTATTTGCTCCAATAATTCTTATATATTCCATAGAAATTCTCCGTGAAGTTTTAGCTCATTTGGAGTTGCGCAGAATAGGTAACCTAACGTAGCTTTTTCAGGTCCAGGATTCCAGCTGCCGGTATTCTCCCTCTTTGTGTGAACCTTGCATATTATGAGAGAAAAGGCATTATAATTACTCCAAAAAGAATTATTATACATAAAAACAATATGAATAACATTAGGAAAACATGATGCAAAATGGACGTGTCAGGAGTTTGCTCCCCAATAGAATGCAAGACTTGCTTGGAAAACCTGGAAATGGTCTAATTGGATGTCATGAATGTGTTATGAATAACTCCGAACCTCTGATTATGACCTACAACATGAAGGAACATGACTAACTTGCTCTTCCACAGAGGTATGGATGCCATCTTCTAGCAGACCTTGATCCTAAATGTCTCCACAAGCTTGGCAAAAGTTGCTCTTCACATTTGAATCATGTTCACAGCCTCTGTATACTTTCACTTGTAGATATAGTTCATATTTGCCATCCTCTCCCTACCTCGGGTTAATAGATTACCATAAAAAATCACATGCTTATCACTCTGGCGAACGTCTCTCTTGTGGACTGATAACCCACATGTGTAGCGGATCTATTGTAGACTTACCGATAAGTAAGAGTGTCGAACCCAATGGGGAGCTAAATGTAGGATTTGTATTCTCTAAGGTTCTATCAACTACTGATACAACCCTATGTAAACCGAACATTCACTTTACCTAGGAAACGAGAAATAAAACTACTTCGCGTGTAAAAGGGGGATAATTTAAAATAAAATAAAAAACTTGGGAATAAAGGTTAGTTGCTATACAAAGTAAATGAATAAGAAAGTAGAAGATAGCGACCATGGAGTAGAGGTTATAGGAGGTGCATAATTCTCCCTAGGTAATTGGCTAAGATACTAGACCGGTAATCACCTTTGCAGTTCTATATGTGAGAGAAGTCTATGCTAACATGCCACAAAATCCGTTGGCAGGTACTTATGATGAAACCCCTAGCATGGATCTGGAAATAGTAAAGATTCATTAAGGTAAAACTCAACCATAGCATCAAGATCAATGGTTCCGGATGACGATGATCCAGATGATACAGTCGATGATCCAAAGAAGAAGGGTAGAGGAGAAAGCTTCAACATGTGGGAGAACGAGTTGTTGCGTGGTGCATGATTGGCCACAAGCATTGATCCGGTCCATGGCACGGAGCAAAATGGCACAATCTTTTGGAGGAATATTCACATATGGTTCCATGAACATAAGCATTATGCGCCCTCATACGTCTCCAACGCATCTATAATTTTCTATTGTTTCATGCTATTATATTATCCATCTTGGATACTTTATATGCATTTTGTGCTATCTTATATCATTTTTGGGGAATAACCTATTAACACAGTGCCTAGTGCCAGTTGCTATTTTCTGCTTGTTTTGGTTTTCCAGAAAATCAGTACCAAACGGAGTCCAAACGCTACGAAACTTTTTGAGGATTTTTTTCTCGACAAAAGAGACTCTAGAAGCTTTGGGAGGAGATCAAACAATGAATGAGGAGATGGAAAGGCAATAGGGCGTGCCAAGGGGGGTCATGCCTGATACGTCTCCAACGTATCTATAATTTTTTATTGTTCCATGTTGTTATATTATCATTCTTGGATGTTTAACATTCATTTTATAGCAACTTTATAACATTTTTTGGGACTAACCTATTGACATAGTGCCTAGTGCCAGTTGCTATTTTTTTCTTGTTTTTCACTTTGTCGGATATCAGTACCAAGTGAAGTCCAAATGCCACAAAACTATTTGGAGATTTTTACTTGGGAGCCAAGGAAGTACCAGAGGGGAGGCCCGTGGGGCCCACAAGACACCAGGGCATGCCAGAGGCCCTGGCGCGCCCAGGTGGGTAGTGCGGCCCACGGGAGTCCTCTCCACCGCCTCTTATCTCTATAAATACCCAAATATTCAAGAAACCCTAGGGGAGTCGACGAAAAACAATTCCAGCCACCGCAAGTTCCAGAACCACGAGATCCAATTAACAGCCTTTTTGGCACCTTGCTAGAGGGGAACACGATCACGGAGGGGTTCATCATCCTCATTGATGCTTCTCCAATGATGCGTGAGTAGTTTACCACAGACCTGCGGGTCCGTAGGCAGTAGCTGGATGGCTTCTTCTCTCTTCTTGATTCTCAATACAATGTTCTCCTCAATGTTCTTGGAGATCTATTTGATGTAATGACATTTTGCGGTGTGTTTCTTGGGATCTGGTGAATTGCGAGTTTATGATCAGATCTATCTATGAATATTATTTGAGTCTTCTTTGATCTCTTATATGCATTATTATTATAGCCTTGTATTTCTTCTCCAAAACTTTGGTTTGGTTTGGCCAACTAGATTTATTTTTCTTGCAATGGGAAGAGGTGCTTTGTGATGGGTTCGATCTTGCGGTGTCCTCACCCAGTGACATAAGGGGTAGCGAGGCACGCATGTATTATTGCTATTAAAGATAGAAAGATGGGGTCTATTCCTACATGAATAGATCTTGCCTACATCATGTCATCGTTCTTATTGCATTACTCCGTTTCTCCATGAACTTAATACACTAGATCCATGCTGGATAGCGGTCGATGTGTGGAGTAATAGTAGTAGATGCAGGTAGGAGTCGGTCTACTAATCTTTGATGTGATGCCTATATTCATGATCATTGCCTTGGATATCATCATAGTTATTTGTTCTTCTATCAATTGCCCAACAGTAATTTGTTTACCCACCGTATGCTATTTTCTCGAGAGAAGCCACTAGTGAAATTTAAGGCCCCTGGTCTATCTTTTATCATATTTTTTCAGATCTATTATTCCAAAAACCCAAAAATACCTTGCT
Source organism: Aegilops umbellulata (assembly GCA_032464435.1). Taxonomy (NCBI): domain Eukaryota; kingdom Viridiplantae; phylum Streptophyta; class Magnoliopsida; order Poales; family Poaceae; genus Aegilops; species Aegilops umbellulata. The sequence goes on from CP136060.1 coordinate 299,596,326, forward strand.
GCACTTTCTTTTTACTTGTTTTATTTTTTTGTTTTCGTGATATCTATATATCCAATCTCATAAAATTTAATCTATCTTTCTACCGAGGGATTGACATCTCTTCTTACACATTGGGTTGCAAGTATTTGTTCTTTGTGTGCAGGTACTGTTTACATAGTGTTGCTTGGTTCTCCTACTGGATTGATAACCTTGGTTTGATGACTCAGGGAAATACTTACCGTTGTTGTGCTACATCATCCTCTCCTCTTCGGGGAAATACCAACGCAGATACAAGCAATCAAGAAGAATTTTTGTCGCCTTTGCCGGGTAGACATCATCAACATCTATCAGGTACCCAATCACAACTCTCATCTACTTGCAATTACTTTATTTGCCATTTGCCTCTCGTTTTCATCCCCCCACTTCTAAAACATTTTTGCAAAAATATAAAAATATGTTATGTTTGCCTTTTTCTTGTTTGCTATCTTTGCTTGTGTTTCCATGTGTCTTCTATTTGCTTGCATCTTCGCTTGCTAAAAATCTATTGATATGGTTCCTCACCCACTTACTAATATTTGCAAAAGATCCAATTATGATGAACCAATTGCTTGTGATTCGAGTGCACTAGATTATGTTTATGAAGTTTTGCTTGAAATTCGTGAATCTGAAAATTTTGATGAAGTGTTCAAAGAAGAAATTTATAAAGTGATTCACGATAGCTCCTTGAATGAAAAACATGATTGCAATGATGTTATTATAAATTCTATTAATGTCAATTGTGTTAATAATGCAAAACCCATAGCTTGGGGATGCTAATTTTGCTATGTCTACTACTTATTGCAATGATCATCATTGGGGTGATAATGATTCTGACGATCTTGAAATTTTATTTAAACCTCATGATGAATATGCTTGCGATGATATTAAAAGTGTGTTTGGAAGAGTGTCCACTTTAGCTAAAAATAATCCCACATATTTGGAGAGTGTTCAGTCTTATGATTTTTTTTGATAAAATTGGGTTTGGAGGGGTCATGACTCTAGTTGATGCTAATCCCACTATCTTGTAAGATTATAAAACTTTTATGCATGTGGATCATGAAGAGAAAATTTTATATGGTAGCTATATTGTTGAATTTGATTATGATCCTACATGTAATTATTATGATAGAGGAAAATATGGTTGTAGACATTTTCATGTTACTAAATTACCTCTCATTATGTTGAGATTGCTATTATTTCTTTCTTCTTCCTTGCATATGCTAGTTTTTGCTTGCCTTGATAATTTGTTTACTTATAAAATGCCTATGCATAGGAAGTATGTTAGACTTAATGTAATTTCACATGCTATATGATGCTCTCTTTGTGCTCCAATTCTTGTCTTTCATGCGAGCATCATTAAAATTATCTATGTCTAGCTAGGTGCATAAAACGATAGCGCTTGTTGGGAGGCAACACAATGAATAAAATATTTTTATATTTTAATTTCTGTTTTTGTGTGTTCACACAATTATGCTACTGTAATGATTGTGTTTTATGTTTTAGTTAGTGTTTGTGCCAAGTAAAGCCTTTAGGATCATGTTGGGTGATAGTTGATGTGATCTTGTTGAAAAACAGAAACTTTTGCGCCGAGTAGCAGAATTGTTAAAATTCACAGAAGTGTGATAAAATTCTGAATCTTTTACACAAGATTGATATACAAATTGCCTATGTTTTCATAATGTTTCAGAATTTTTGGAGTTACAGAAGTATGGTCAAAGTCTAGATTACTACAGTCTGTTCTCTTTTTGACAGATTCTATTTTCGTTGCATCGTGTGCTTATTTTGATGAATCTACGGATTGTATCGGGGGGTATAAACTATGGTAAAGATATAATATAGTAGGTATAATGCAATAATAAAATATGAATGGGTTTGCAACAGTACTTAAAGTGGTGATTTGATTTATTATACTAACGGATTTCACAAAGGTTTTGTTGAGTTTTGTGTGATTGAAGTTTTCAAGTTTTGGGTGAGATCACGACGGATGAAGGAATAAGGGGTGAAAATAGCCTAAGCTTGGGGATGCCCATGGTACCCCAAGGTAATATTCAAGGAGAACCAAGCAACTAAGCTTGGGGATGCCCCGGAAGGCATCCCCTCTTTTTTCTAACAACCATTGGTAATTTTACTTGGAGCTATATTTTTATTCGTCACATATCATGAGTTTTGCTTAGAGCAACTTGTATTATATGAGTATTTTCTTGTTTTGCATTTTTTTAGTTTGTCACAATCATCCTTGCTGGATACACCTATTAAAGAAATCCATAATGATGTTATGATTTGTTAGAATTGCTCTATGTGCTTCACTTAAAATTTTTGATCTATGGAATTGCTCTAGTGCTTCACTTATATCCTTTTTAGCACGGTAGTGATTTAATTTTTGAAGAAATATTGTCATGCTTCACTTGGATTAATTTGAGAGTTAGTAAATTTTTGAAGAAATTCTCTCATGCTTCACTTATATTATTTGGAAAGATGAAATTTTTTATGCTCATGTTCTTCACTTAAATTTGTTTGAGAGCTTGTTATAAGCAATTGTAATATATGAAATTAGTTTCAAAGTGATACATATTCAACAGGGATATAATAAAAAGTTTCATGAAGATCATTGGACATTATAAACTTGATTCTTTGTAATAGTTTTGAGATATGATGATAGTAATGTGTGAGTCATGTTGGTGAGAGTAATTATGCTTAGTAAGAATATCGGTGTTAAGGTTTGTGATTCCCTATGCAAGCATGAAAGTCAATAGTTATGCAATGAAATTACATCCTACTTGTGGTGCATTATTTGATGTTAGTTATGCTTAATGCTCGTTTATGAGAATTTTCGTTTCTTGGTTGGTTGCTTCTCAATCTTTTTGCTAGCCTTCCCTTGTACTAAGTAGGAATACTACTTGTGCATCCAAAATCCATAAACCCAGTTATGCCATATGAGTCCACCATACTTACATATATGCGGTATTTCCATGCCGTTCTAAGTAAATTTGTATGTGCCAACTCTAATTTTCAAAATGAATTTCCTTTTTGTGTACCCGTACCGCTCATGAAGCGGCTGGGGGTAGCCAATATTTTTCCATGCTACATGTGTTATTATCAAGATGAGTGTTTATTCACTTGTCATTGCACGAGAGTGTGGCGGTAATAGGGATGCCCAGTCCTGAAATGAAAACGAAATTTACTTTATGTTGTCAAATAATAAATTCTTTGGAAAGTGTTGGTATGGAAGGCACCAGAGGATACGGCTGGCCATGGATTGTGAAAGAGTGGTGGAAAAAGGAATAAACTTTATTTTATGTTTGGGAAACGCCTATGATGTATCTAGCATGGAAAGTATTGGGAATTACTCGGTCGTTTTCGTTGATCGGAAAAGTATGCCTCTCAAAATATTTGTATCTCTCAATTTAAGCTTTGAGCTCTGCCACCTCTACAAATCTCTGCTTCCCTCACAAACTAAGGCATAGCTTAGTGCTGGGAAGGGGCTGATGCCTTCCCACCCACCCAGGTTCAAGGCATGGTACTTGCAATTTGGGTTTGTTGCACCAATTATACTGTAGGGGGTTCCCTCACAGTCTTTCTGTCAAAAAAATCTCTGCTTAACTCTATGAAGGGCCTATCTATTTACTTTATGCAATTTTTTATTTTATTTAAGTCTCCATCTTATCTTATAAAGCACCAACTAGGGAGCACTATGATCATACTTGTGCATTGGATGTAGCTAATATTCGAGTGTGTTTCATGAATGGATTAATTATTGAGCATGATGGGCTAGGGATAACTTTATTTGGTTTTGATATTATGAAAGACATGGTTGCTTGTTGATATGCTCGAGTATTGAAGTCTTCATGTCAGATATAGACTATTGCTTTGAATCATCTAAAAGTACAAATGTCCATGCTACAAAAGAAAATAATATGTAATGAACATATGTTAGGCAACATTCCACATCAAAAATTCTGTTTTTATCATTTACCTACTTGAGGACGAGCAGGAAAGCTTGGGGATGCTGATACATCTCCAATGTATCAATAATTATTTTATTGTTCCATGTTGTTATATTATCATTCTTAGATGTTTTACATTCATTTTATAGCAACTTTGTATCATCTTTTGGGACTAACCTATTGCCATAGTGCCTAGTGCCAGTTGTTGTTTTTTGCTTGTTTTTTACTTCGCAGAATATCACTACCATACGAAGTCCAAATGCCATGAAACATTTTGGAGATTTTTTCTGCCCAGAAGGCAACTTGGGAGCCAAGGAAGTAGCAGAGGGAGGCTCGTGGGGCCCACAAGACATCAGTGCGCGCTAGAGGTCCCTCGCGCACCCAGGTGGGTAGTGGGGCCCACAGGAGTCCTCTCCACCGCCTCTCAGCTCTATAGATACCCAAATATTCCAGAAACCCTTGGGGAGTCGACGAAAAACAATTCCAGCCACCGCAAATTCCAGGACCACGAGATCCAATCTAGATCCCTTTCCCGGTTCATCATTCTTAGTGGTGCTCCCCCGATGATGCGTGATTAGTTTACCACAGACCTACAGGTCCGTAGGCAGTAGCTAGATGGCTTCTTCTCTCTTTTTGATTCTCAATACATTGTTCTCCTCGATGTTCTTGGAGATCTATTTGATGTAATGAATATTTGCGGTGTGTTTGTTGGGATCTGATGAATTGCAAGTTTATGATCAGATCAATATATGAATATTATTTGAGTCTTCTTTGATCTCTTATATGCATGATTATTATATCCTGTATTTCGTCTCCGAAACTTTGGTTTGGTTTGGCCAACTAGATTTATTTTTCTTGCAATCGGAAGAGTTGCTTTGTGATGGGTTCGATCTTGTGGTGTCCTCACCCAGTGACAAAAGGGGTAGCAAGGCACGCATGTATCATTGCTATTAAGGATAAAAAGATGGGGTCTATTCCTACATGAATAGATCTTGTCTACATCATGTCATTGGTCTTATTGCATTACTTCGTTTCTCCATGAACTTGATACAGTAGATGCATGCTGGATAGCGGTCGATGTGTGGAGTAATAGTAGTAGATGCAGGCAGGAGTCAGTCTACTAGTCTTGGACGTGATGCCTATATACATGATCATTGCCTTGGATACCGTCATAATTATTTGCTCTTCTATCAATTGCCCAACGCTAATTTGTTTACCCACCGTATGCTATTTTCTCGAGAGAAGCCACTAGTGAAATCTACGGCCACCAGGTCTGTTTTCTATCATATTGTTTTCAAATCTATTACTCAAAAAACCCAAAAATACCTTGCTGCACTTTTTATTTATTTATTTTATTTTGTGTTTTTGCTAGATATATTTATCCAATCTCATACAATTTAATCTACCTCAATACCGAGGAGGGATTGACAACCCCTCTTACGCGTTGGGTTGCAAGTATTTCTTATTTGTGTGCAGTTACCGTTTAGATAGTGTTGCTTGGTTCTCCTACTGGATTGATAACCTTGGTTTCGAAACTAAGGGAAATACTTACCGTTGTTGTGCTGCATCATTCTCTCCCCTTCGGGGAAATACCAACGCATATACAAGCAATCAGTACCTTGTTACCTTGTGGGCTCCACAAGGCTCCGTCTGACCTAATTTTAGTTTTATAAATTCTCTGATAGTGGGCGACCCCTAGAGAGCCACCTAAAACACTTTTTCCACCACCGCAAGTTTCTAATCTTCCGCAATCCCATGTGGAGGCCTTTTCGGGTACTCTGTCAGAGGGGGAATTAATCATGGAGGGCTTCTACATCATCCTTGCTGCCTTCCGATGATGCGTAAGTATTTTACCACGGACCTACGGGTCCATAGCTAGTAGCTATATATGGCTTCTTCTCTCTCTTTGATCTTCAATACCATGTTCTCCTTGATCTTTTTGGAGTTCTACCCGAAGTAATCTTCTTTTGTGGTGTGTTTGTTGGGATCTGGGTTTATGTTCAGATTATTAATTGAAAGTAATTGAGTCTTTTCTGAACTTTATTATCCATTATTATGATAGCTTTGTATTTCTCTCTGATCTATCCATTTGGTTTGGCCAACTAGATTGATTTATCTTCAGTGGGAGAGGTGCTTTATAGTGAGTTCAATCTTGAAGTGCCTCACTTCGTGATAGAAGGGGTAGTGAGGCACATATTGTATTGTTGCTACTAAGAATAAAACGACGGGGTTTATTCATATTGATTGAGTTTACTTTGTCTACACCATGTCATCTTGCTTAAAGCGTTACTCTGTTTGTCATGAACTTAATACCAGATGCATGCTGGATAGCGATCGATTGGTGTACTAATAGTAGTAAATGCAAGCAGGAGTTGGTCTACTTGTTACGGACGTGATGCCTATATGTGTGATCATTGCCATGAATATTGTCATAACTATGCATTTTTCTATCAATTGCCCAACAGTAATTTGTGTACCCACTGTATGATATGTGTTCGGGAGAGAAGCCTCTAGTGAAAACTACGGCCCTCAGGTCTACTTTTACATATTATAAAAACCAAAAATACCTTACTGTGATTTATTTACCTTTTTTGTTTTGTAATTTATTTATCTTTCTATCACTATCAGAATTAATCCTTGCAAGTAACGAGTTCAAGGGGATTGACGACCCTCTTGCTCGCGTTGGGTGCAAGTATTTGGTTTTGTGTGTGTAGGTACTAAAGACGGGAATTTGTGTGGTTCTTCTATTGGTTTGATAACCTTGGTTCTCATTGAGGGAAATACTTATATCTACTGTACTGTGATACGTCTCCGTCATATCTATACTTTTTGATTGTTCCATGCTATTACATTATCAAATCTTGGATAATTTATATGAATTTTTGTGTTATTTTATATCATCTTTTGGGACTAACCTATTAACCCAGTACCTAGTGCAACTTGTTGTTTTCTGCTTGTTTTCTTTTTCAGAAAATCTGTACCAAACGGAGTCCAAACGCTATGAAATTTTTTGACGATTTTTTTTCTAGACAAGAGATACCCTAGAAGCTCCGGGAGGAGACTAGACGACAAACGAGGAGACGACAAGGCAACAGGGCATGCCCTGGGGGGCGCCCTGTTGCCTTGTAGGCCCCTCATGGCTCTGTCTAACCTAATTTGGCTTCTATAAACTCTCAAATATTGGGAAACCACCCGAGAGCCACCCGAAACACTTTTTCCGTCGTAGCAAGTTTCTGTTTTCGCGATCCCATCTGGACGTGTTTTTTGGTACTCTGTCGGAGGGGAATCAATGGCTTCTACATCATCCTTGCTGCCTTCCAATGATGCGTGAGTAGTTCTGTAAGTGCATCTAGTGCCCCTTAGTGATTTTGATATATTGAAGACTTATAGGTTAAGGGACTAATGTGTATATGAGTGTACACAGGTCTATAAGTCTATGAGGAGTTTGATTTTTTAGGTTAAGGGAATTCTGAAGACTTTCTAAAGACTTTGAAAGTGAAGAAATTGGTGTGACCTTGAAGACTTAGTATTCATTTGAGGAACATGAAGCGTGAAGACTTTTGTTTTCATAGTTTCATTTTCTCTTTCTTGAGTCATAGGAAACACCGTACTGTTAAAGGGGGTCGAGGAAATACTAAGGAAAAATTTCCATGTGATGCTCAACTCAAAATCCTACACCTACCAATCCCTTCGAGTGAAGCCATTGGAAATCTCATACAGTTCAGTCAATTTCTTCAGTGACAGAGACGAAGTTCTTCTGGTCTCTGAGGAATTTGTTCTGACTGAGGAGTTAGGAATTCGCCAGTGTGGATTGCCTACACAGTGAGGAACATGATAGCCCTGAGGAATTTGTACCTCAAATTTCCGACCGTTGTTGTGCTGCGCGCCAGCTGTCCCAAAATATCTTATCCACCTAACGGCCATATCATTGAAGGGCATTTATGTCTTATCATGTCGGGATGCTCCCTAGGCTATAAATAGCCACCCCCTACAACTACTAGTTGGTTGGCTGCTCTGAGAGAAACTAACACTTGTCATTTGAAAGCATCCCATCCTCCGAGGACTTTGAGCGAAAATCATCGAGTGAGGAAAAACCCAAACCCGAACACCTACAAACCCAAAGTGATTGAGCATCACCGAAGAGATTGATCCTGCGTGGATCCGATGCTTGTTACCTTTGAAGATTGTGCTTCTTCCAGACGGTTAGGCGTCATGGTTTAGAGCATCCAAGAGGAATTGTGGATCGCAGAGTGACTGAGTTTGTGAAGGTTCGGAAGTCACCTGAAAACTTACCACGAGTGATTGGGCGAGGTCTGTGTGACCTTAGCTCAAGGAGAATACGGTGAGGATTGTGTGTCCTCGAGTTTAAATACTCAGCCGCTCCAACCAGATGTACAACTGAGACAGCAGTTGGAACTGGTCTACCAAATCATTGTCTTCACCAAGCTTACTGGTTCCATTTCCTCAACTCTTTCATTTCCTCAGTATTGTGCTGCTTGTTTATCATATCTGTGTTTGAAGACTTTGACTGAAGACTTTCTCAATTTCCTCAGTTCAATTTCTTCAGTCAGTTTGTCTTCATCTTGTGTTATCCTGTGATTACGCTTCCTGTACTCTGTGCTTGTCTTCATTTCATCATGATGATCATGCATGTATTCTGTTATGTTTACTTCTGAGTACTTATTCCGCTGCAAGTAGTTCTTCGCTAAGGAATTTCCTCACTAGCAAATTCCTCAGTGAAGAATTTCGTAAAAATCGCCTATTCACCCCCCTCTAGTCGATATAATGCACTTTCAATTGGTATCAGAGCAAGGTACTCCCTTATTCTGTGTGATTTTGGTTTAACCGCCTGGAGTTTTAGTTATGTCGACCGCAGGTATGATCAAGGTCTCTGCTGGTTGTCCTACCTTCGATGGGACGGACTACCCCTACTGGAAGAATAAGATGCGAATGCATCTTGAGGCAATTGATAACGATCTCTGGTATGTTGTGGAAAATGGTGTTTCCTCAGTCACACCTTCTCTGAATGCTGCTGATGTGAAGAGATTCAAGCAACTCGACTCTCAAGCGAAGAATATCATATGTGGCCATCTGAGCAAAGGACAATATGGAAGACTGAGTGCTTTGGAGACTACTAAGCTTATCTAGGATAGGCTGTCCAAAGTCAATGAAGGAGTTTCAACTCAGCATGACTCTCGAGTTGATGTTCTTCGCAATCTCTTCAACCGCTTCAAAAGACTCGACAATGAAAATGTTCAGCAAACCTTCGATCGCCTCACTGACATCTCAAATGAGCTTCAAGCACTTGGTGCCACTGACATCACCGACCATGAGGTGGTGAAGAAATTGCTGAGATCGCTTGATTCCTCATTTGATACTCTAGCATTGATGATACAAGAGCGTGCTGATTACAAGTCACTTGATCCCACTGATATCCTCGAGAGGCTAAATACTCATGAGTTCCAGCTTGCTGAGAAGAGAGATCTCTATGATTCGAGCTATGGCAGATCACGTGCACTGAAGGCCAAGGCAGTATCAGAATCCGAAGACGAAGACTCTGGTAGCAGCCTCGGCGACCCTGAAGAACTAAGTCATGATCTAGCGCTGCTCGTGAAGAAATTCCAAAAGTTCTCAAGACGTGGTCGCTTTGGAAGACCCTCAAAGAGCAATGATTCCTCATCCAGTGAGTACAAGAGAAGGCAAGATCATAAGTGCAAGAAGCCTGGACACTACATTCAAGATTGTCCTCAGTGGGAAAAGGAATCAAAGAAGAAGAAATACAAGGATTACAGTTCTGATGATGCAAAGAAAAAACAAGAAATCCTCAAAATCTTCATCATCAAAATCCTCGAAGTCTTCGTCTCACAAGAAGAGCAGCTCCAAGAAGGCTCGGGCATTCATTGGCAAGGAAATGGACTCTGAGGCTAAATCTGAAGAAAATGAGGAAGAAGAGGAATCTGAAGATTCCGAGTCTGGTGTGGCGAGCCTAGCCCTCGCTACTGCATTCGTCAGCAAGTCCATCTTCAACTCTGAAGAAAGTGATCTCACCAACAAGGCTGATGAAGGCAGTGATGATTACACTCCCACCTATTGCTTCATAGCAAAAGGTGCCAAGGTACTCAAATATGCCTCCTCTGAATCTAGTGAGGATGAATCTGATGAAAATCTTAAGCCTAGCTACTCTGAACTTGCTAAGATTGCTGTGCAACAACAAAAGGCTTTTGAAAAGGTTCAAAACATGCTAGACAAAAGTGATGATATGTAGGGTGAAGAAATGGATCGCACTAAAGCCTTAACTGAAAATCTTCAGAGACTTCAGACCAGGTTTGACAACCTTCAAGGTCATCGTAACACTCTCTTGTCTGATCATGAGAAGCTTTCTTATGAATTTCTTCAAAAGAAGCAAGATCTTGAAAAGCTAAGAGTGAGTTATGAAGATCTTCAGAAGGAGCGCGATTCATTACTTGCTCAACAAATCAGCGCTGCTCAGGAAGAATTTATTCCTCCATGTTTGAAATGCATTGAACGAGAATCTGCTAATTCTTCACCTGAATGTTCAAATGCTTCTAATGTTACAAATTCTTCACGTGCCTCTGCTATCACTAATTCCTCATCTGAGGACATTGCTAGTATCACTGACGATGCAGGGCTGAAGGAATTGTACATGACAGGCATGTACAAAAGCCTCAAAGGGCATCAGCCCCTTTGTGATGTGCTTAAAAAGCAGATCCTCAACAGGAACCCTAGGAAAGAGGGTATTGCCTTTGAGAGGAAACTCAATGCTGATGGTACATATTGGAAGCCTGAGCAGTACCCCAAAACCTCATGGGTTGCTGCAAAGGGACCTCCAGTTGATCCATCTAATTTATCTGGCTATACATGTGAATCTTCTCATTCTTCTGATGAGTCATTTGACTCCAACTATAAACTATTCAAAAAGCAGAATGGTGAAGTATTTGCTAGATATGTTGGCACTAACTGCAGGAATGGTTCTCCTATGAGAAAAATCTGGGTTCCCAAAAGGTGCCTTGAAAGTCTTCAGGTGAATGTCCTCATGACACCACCTGTGAAGAATAGGAACCCCAGATCAAATTCTTCATATGGATCCAAGTACTCATACGGACCAAATTCCTCACACGGATCAAATTCCTCCAGAGGTTCAAAGTCCTCATATGAACATCATCGTGCTAACAACTTTGTTTCGCAGGGAAGAGCCAAGGGCTATGAATATGAGCATTATTCTTCTAATTATTATGTTCATAAGTCCTCGAAGAATTTCTCTGCTTATTCATATGCTTACCCTAACCACTCTTATGTGAAACGAATTGGTTTGGCCTCTATGCCACCATTCTCATATGGAGCTCGCAGAGTGATGAACTCTTTGCCACTCCTTCAGATGTGGGTGGTGAAGAAAAAGAACTAATCTGTTATGTAGGGTCAGGTCTCCAGACGTGATCAAACGTCTGAAGAATTTGTTGGGGACCTGACATAGTGCCTGAAAGGACGCAGGCTAATCATGAAGAAATGAATTTTCATTTCTCACGTCCTCACACTGCTATATCTGTCATACTGCTTGATGAAATTGATCTGATGAATTGTGATATCATATTCTTCACTGCTGAAGTATATGAGGTTCGTAAGTTGCACTAATTCATCTGCAGGATGATTAACCCAAAGCCACTGAGTGGGTCCTCGATAGTGGATGTACAAATCACATGACTGGTGATAATAATCTATTGATGGATACTCCCTTATCACCATCGCATCTGAAGCATATCATCTTCGCTGACAAAGGCAAAAGTCAGGCATTGGGCCTAGGTAAGGTTGCAATCTCAAAGGATCGACACATGGACAAAGTCATGCTTGTCGAGTCCCTAGGATACAACCTTATGTCTGTCTCAATGCTTTGTGATCTTGATATGGATGTTGTCTTTGGCAAGTATCATTGTGTTGTGATTATGGAAGCTGACAATTCCAAAGTCTTCGAAGGCTTTAGGAGAGGAGACTTGTATATTGTTGATTTCTCTGCAGATTCACAACCAGCCGTGTGCCTACTTGCAAAAGCTTCAGAAGGATGGCTATGGCATCGACGACTTGGTCATGCAGGCATGAGGAATTTGAACACGCTTGCGAAGAAGAAGCATGTCATTGGCATTGAGAATGTCAAATTCCTCAAGGATCACTTATGCGGTGCCTGTGAAGTTGGAAAGATGACCAAGGCCAAGCATCCATCGAAGACTATCATGACCACCACTCGTCCATTTGAATTGCTTCACATGGATCTCTTCGGTCCTAATCATTATTCTTCTATTTCAAATGAAGCATATCAATATGGCTTTGTTATTGTTGATGATTACTCTCGTTACACATGGGTACACCTTGTTACTTACAAACATGAAGTGCAGGAAGTCTTCAAACGATTTTCCTCGAGGGCTTCAACCAACTTTGGTGTGAAGATGAAGCACATCAGAAGTGACAATGGCACTGAGTTCAAGAATTCGGGTCTCGATGATTATCTTGATGAACTTGGTATTACTCATGAGTTGTCTGCTCCTTATACTCCTCAACAGAATGGCGTCGTGGAGCGCAAGAACAGGACTCTTGCTGAGATGGCTCGCACTATGCTTGATGAGTACAAAACCCCTCGTCATTTCTGGGTTGATGCAATTGATACTGCGTGCCATATCATCAATAGAGTATATCTTCACAAATTCTTCAAGAAGACTGCCTATGAACTCCTCACTGACAAGAAACCCAATGTGAGTTATTTCAAAGTCTTCGGTGCTAAATGCTGCATTAGAGATCCTCATCACAACTCTAAATTTGCACCGAAAGCACATGAAGGTCTTATGCTTGGTTACGGAAAGGACTCGCACACCTACAGAGTCTTCAACAATGTTCTTCACAAGATTGTTGAAACTGTAGATGTGCTGTTCGATGAAACTAATGGCTCGCAAAGAGAGCACCTACCTTCTGTGTTAGATGAACCAGCACCTGAGGATTGTATCAAGCACAAGGCTACTGAAGATGTCATTCCTACTGAAGAATCTGCTAAAGAATTCATTCCAGAACGTGAAGAACGTCGAGCTGATGCATCTGAAGAAAATGCTGAGGAAATTGATGCTGAAGAAAATGCTGATCAAATTCCTCAACGACAACCAGCTCATCCTCGTGTTGCAAAAGAAGTGCAAGTGGAAAAGATCATCGATGACATTAGAGCACCAGGTCCTCTCACACGCTCAAAAGCTTCTCATCTATCTAACTTTTGTGGGCACTTTGCTTTTTTCTCTATCACAAAGCCCACTAAGGTAGATGAAGCATTTCTGGAGCCTGAGTGGATTCAGGCCATGCAAGAAGAATTACATTAGTTCAAGCTCAACAACGTCTGGGAACTGGTCAATCGTCCAGATCCTTGCAAGCATAATATCATTGGCACAAAGTGGATCTTCCGCAACAAGCAAGATGAAAACGGCATTGTGGTGAGGAATAAGGCACGTCTAGTAGCTCAAGGCTACACACAGGTTGAAGGAGCTGATTTCGATGAAACTTTTGCACCTGTTGCTAGACTTGAGGCTATTCGCATATTACTTGCTTATGCTAACCATCATGATATCATCTTATATCAAATGGATGTGAAAAGTGCATTCCTCAATGGTAAGCTTGAGGAAGAAGTATATGTTGCTCAACCCCCAGGTTTTGAAGATCCAAAGCATCCTGACAAAGTCTTCAGACTCAATAAGGCCCTCTATGGCCTCAAGCAGGCCCCACGAGCGTGGTATGATACTTTGAAGGAATTCTTCGTGAAGAACGGCTTCACACCCGGTTCACTCGATCCTACTCTCTTTACTAAATCTTATGATGGTGAACTGTTTGTGTGCCAAATATATGTTGATGATATCATCTTTGGCTGTACTGACCAACGTTATAGTGATGAATTTGTCTATATGATGAGTGAAGAATATCAAATGTCTATGATGGGAGAGTTGAAATTCTTCTTAGGTCTTCAAATTCGTTAACAGCGCAATGGCATATTCATATCTCAGGAGAAATACCTCAAGGATGTCCTGAAGAAATTCGGCATGCAAGATTGCAAAGGCATCAAAATTCCTATGCCTACAAATGGTCAACTATGCACTGATGAAAATGGTATTGACTTCGTTCATAAGGTATACCGCTCCATGATTGGCTCTTTATTGTACTTATGTGCATCTAGGCCTGATATAATGCTTAGTGTTTGCATGTGTGCCAGATTTCAAGCTGCACCGAAGGAATCACACCATAAGGCTGTGAAGCATATTCTTCGATATCTAGCTCACACATCAACACTAGGATTATGGTATCCCAAGGGCTCGGATTTTGATCTCGTTGGATATTCTAACTCTGACTATGCTGGTGATCGTGTGGACTGCAAGTCAACATCTGGTACATGTCATTTCCTCGGACGATATTTGGTCTGTTGGTCCTCGATGAAACAGAACTGCGTATCACTGTCTACTGCTGAAGATGAGTACATTGTTGCTGGTTCTTGCTGTGCTCAACTGTTATCGATGAAGCAAACACTCAAGGACTACGGCATCAACATGAAGAATGTGCCTCTCCTCTGTGACAATGAGAGTGCCATCAAGATTGCTCACAACCCAGTTCAGCACTCGAAGACAAAGCACATTCAGATTCGTCATCATTTTCTTCGTGATCATGTGTTGAAGGGCGACATTTTTATTGAGCATGTGAAGACTGAAGAACAGCTAGCCGATATCTTCACAAAGCCCTTGGATGATAAGAGATTTAGCAAGTTGCGGTGTGAGCTAAATATCTTAGAGTCTTCGAATGTACTTTGAAAAGGCACTCATCCTAACACTTATGCAAAATTGATGACTTAGATGTGCAACACATGAAGAAATGTTTTTCTTCAATCAATGAAGAATAACACTCTAAGTGTGAAGAAATTAACGAAGAATTTGATTCTCAGAACCCTATGACAATTGTACGCGGTGTCTGAAATCATCATTCTTATACGGTGGGTCATGCCACCACAAAATCTTCACTTGTTCCGTCGTTTTTCTTCATTGGCTATATATATATACGAGTTTATGTCCTCTACAACATTCACTTATGGCTATTTCTTCAAGTTGGTGTTTTCTGCTAAGTGAATGTGATCGGACCCTTCCCCCTCTATGCTATACTCAATCCAATCTATTCACAAATTCTTCATGTGCGTTCTATTTGAAACTCGTTCAAAATCTTCACTGTGTCCTTGTCAGCTAAAGAAATTGCGAACGAAACTTTAAAACTAATCTTATCCAAATTTTCGGTTTTGCCGCTCAAATCGTTCCGCATCCCATAATGAATTTTTAATTCACCCACGATCTTACACGATCTCCACTACACAGTACGTGGGTGACACATGTCGTGCGAGGGAGAAGGGTCAGGGGCACGTTCGTCCCAAATCTTCGGGTCAACAGTTTTTCATTGCTACTATAAATACCACCTCATCCCTTCCTCACTTCCTTTACTCCGCTCGATCTCTCTCTCCCATTCGAGCTTCCCAAACCCTAGCGCCGCCGCTACTCCATCGTCGCCGGTGAGGAAGAGCTTCACTGCCTCGACCTCGTCGTCGTCGTACTCGCGCCGACCGCAGAAATCTTCACCTCCGCCGCCGCCGTAGACGTCTTCCTCCGCCAAGTTAGGTTGTGGAAGATCTACACTGACGAACTCCACTGTTTCACCTCACTGTTTGTCGTGTTCTTCATTGAGGGTAATTAAAAGTTACTTTTACTGCCCTCTTTGATTCGAAGTTTACCTACAAAATCTTCAAAGGTGTTTTATTCTTCAAATCTTCACACACTAAACACCTCACATGTCATCTGTTCTTGATTCGTTTCCCTAAGCATAATTTTCTTCAAGATTCCTCAATTGTGTGGATCTTCGATCTATACAACTCTGGAACCTAAGACAAAGAATGCTTAGTGAAATTCTTCAAGATGCATCTGGTCAAATTCCTCAAACTTGTTCTTTTTGAAAAACCCTTTGAGAACACATATGACCTCTCCAAATTCCTCGCAACTATACTCTATTCACAGGTACACATGTCTGCTGCTGAATCACTAGGTTCTCATCAACTTAACTCATTTGCAGCGTTCCTCGAAGAAAAACTGCATACTTCTTCAGAAAATTCAATTGTTCAAATTCCTCAGCTGAAGAAAATGGCTGATGGTAAGAAGCCGCAGAAAGGAGGAAAGAAACCTGAGGTCATGACTGCGTTTGAAATCCCTGAGGACATCTATGCTGGGTACTGCACACCTCCTGAGGAAGATAAAAATCAGCGCAAGGTGCGCATTCAGAAGATAGAACGGAGATGGGCACGTGAATGGAGGGAGTACAGATATGTCACTCCAAAATATCTGAAGAAATTCTCTCTCAACCCTCCATGCCCAAGAGCCCGATTGGCACCTAGCCAAGAGGCAGATCCCACTAGCATCAAACGCGGTGAGGATTTTCCTGAAGAATGGGTGAAGCGCCAAGCCAAATTGGCAAGACAAGCCAAAGAAGCAGCGAGGAAATTCAATGAAGATTCTGCTGCTGCTGCTACTGCTGTCAAGCTGAGGAAATCTATGCCTAAGAAGCCTACTCGTAAACCAAGTGCTTCACCAACAGTGCCCTCATGGCCAAGTTCCTCAGCTGCGCCCTCACGGCCAGGAACTCCAAAATCTTCAAGACCAATTCCTCAAGCTGCTCCTACTCCATCAAAATCCTCAGCTGTTCCGACAAAGTCCTCAGCACCTGTGCATCTTGCCACTTGCCAAAGGACTACAGGCATCTCAATTGCCTCTGGTGTCTCTACAAGTTCCTCAGCTGCACCAAGTTCCTTAGTTGGACCCTCTCTGCTGAAGAAAAAGGCTACTGCTGGACGAGGTCCTCGCCCTAGTCCAAAGAAAAAGCAGGTGGCTTTTCAAGTGCCCTCTGACGATAATGAGGCTGATGAAGAAGAACCTGCCGAAATCATCAGAGATAGGCAAGCTAAGGCCGCTAGTGCCAAAGGCAGCAATGTGCCCATGCTTATTGATCCAAGGTTGATCCTGGATTTCACTGATCTATAGCACAAAGATCCCAATACGCCTGTGCCAGAGATGCACCTTACTCCTGGTCAAAGTCACGTCTTGGCTGCCTTCATTCAAGAAGAAAAATGGAAGTATGACCAGGCCAAGCAGATCAAGAAGGCCCAGTACAAGAAAGAGAAGTTTTTGAAGACCAACGTGGTCAAAATGTCAACTGAAGAACTCATCAAAATTCAGTCTGACATCAAATCCCTCAGCGAACAAATTCGATTCATACTATGCTGATTGGAAAGGAGCCAAAGTCAGGTTTGTGAAACTGACTGAGAAGTTCACCAATGTTGCAGCCCCATCGCAACAAGAAGTTCCTCAAGCTGAAGCTTCTGCTTAGCCCACTGAAGAACATGCCAGCACCGCTGATGACTTTCAGGCTGCTGAAGAAAATGCTAGTTCCAGGGCTGATGACTCCATTCCAGCCGCTGAAGAAATTGCCAGGGCATCCACTAGTGGTGCGCCTGAAGAAACTGAAGAAGTCAGGGCAACTGCATCAGTTGTGCCTGAAGAAATACAAACAGATTCCTCAGCTCCACCTGCGCCTACACCAACTCCTATCCTTCCATCTGCATCAGATGTGAAGAAGACCAAGGCTGTAGAGCGAGCTGCAGTGAAGAAAAGGAAAGCATCAAGTGCTTCAGAATCTTCAGCTCCAAAGAAGATGAAGCCCATGACCAGCTCTTTTGCAAATCCGATCGATGCTGTTCCAATTTCCACCATGCCATCAAAGGACCTTGTTCCTTTTGGTGAAGAATATGAGATCCCAAGAGGATCTGATGAAGAAACTCAATCTGCTGCTTCGTCAGAGCAGATTGATGAGGAAATTGAAGTGGATACAATCCCTTCAACCCTAGTGGTATCATCACAAATGCCTCAGTTTACTGCTGAAGAGGCTGGTGTTGAAGAAATTGATGATGAAGACGTGGACATTAGAAGCACAACGCCAATAATGAATGATGATTTTTGGGAAGTCAGCATCCCAACTCTCCACTCTTCACCCCACTACAGCAAATTCCTTAGTTCCCTTGCACCAACAGTTCAATTGGGCTCGGAAGAAACTCATCCCACTGCATCTGTGCATGAAGAAATTCCAGCCACTAGTGCTAAAGAAACTGCTGCTGCTGATCCTAAGACTGCAACTGAAGAGGAACCAGAAATTCCTCAGCCTGATGAACCTGAGATCGCGATTACTGAGGTCGTGATGCAACTCACTGAGACTCGATTGCCAAAGCCAAAGGATCCGTTCTCAAGGAAGCAAAAGTTCAAGGCTGAAGACTTCTTTGGCGAGCACGCATTCTTCACTGATTACAATCCTTATGACTCTGCTCGCATAAGGAAGAGGCATTTCTGGACTGCTAGTCAAGACAACTTCTATTCCTTAGTGCTGTTTAACAAAGACAAAGTCTTCGATCATGCACATATTCCTCATGTAGACATGGATTCTCTGCCGTGCTTCGAGCCAGTCCTCAGTGTTCTTCACGATGTTGGGCTGCTAAATTTCTGCACTAACATATGTGATTGGAATGAAGAACTCATTCTTCAGTTCTACGCAACGCTGCACATCATAGGCAACTCTGAAGATGTAAACTCATGGGTTCTGGATTGGATGACAGAGCACACTCATTACAAGGCACCAGCGTTTGAATTGCTTCGTGCCCTACCACTCAGTCCTCCCCTTGAAGATGCACGTTGTGTTTACAATGAACCTGAGCTTTCAAATCACTACGTGCAAGTTCTGATGAAGCCTTTGAAGCCAGGGCAGGCCTCTAGAACCAATTTCCTCGTCAAGGAATTGCTCTATATACCTCGGACTGTCTATCGCATACTGACGAAGACATTGAGTCCTATCAAAGGCCATGACTCAAATGATGAAGAAGTCGTTGCCATCATGAAGAATCTGCTTTTCAACATCATTCATGGCATACCCGTCAACTTCCATGATTTCTTCATGAGGACTCTGGCCAATATTGCTATGTCACCGTTTGAGCTGAAGCCTTATGCGCCATGGATTATGAGATTCATCAGGACAAGGTCTTCACTCAACTACAAAGCTGACACTCTGAACCACTGCAGCTACTTGCCTCCAATTGAAGTCCTCAAAAGGACATTTTCCTCAGCTGATGACAAAGGCAAGGCAACTGTTGTGATAGATGAAGGCATTCGTCCATTGGATGGTCAATTTCGCAAGGCTGCATCCTACTCCACCAATGATGAGTCTGCCACACATGACTCTGCCGCCAACAATGCCAAGCAAAATCCTCAAGCCACAGCACCCAGGGTGATGACTGATCGTGAGTTACTCCTCAGTCTTCATCAGAAGGTTGATCGCAATCACAAATGGGTCAAGCGTCAGTTTGGTTCAATTCTTCACAACATGACTTCAACACACAATGCAGTGAAGAAAAACCACTACTACCTCCATGAAACCCTCAACCGCACCTGGGTTGTTCTGTCTCAAGTTTACAGCGCTGAAGATCTAAAGAAAATGGGTCTCAAAGAAGAGTTTGACTGGTCTGCACCTCCTCCGAAGAAATTCAAGAAGGTCAAGGTTCCTTCTTTGGTGGCCAGCTCCTATTCTTCATCGCGTGACATTGATGAACATGAAGACTTGGGCGACACTGCGGCATGCCCTACTTCAACAACCGACCCCGACAACGCTGGCGCTCTGTGGGGACCCCGACTCATAAGGCGTGATCACCGAATGCACGTGTACAGTGATCCCAGAGATCAATGCTCACTGAACACACAGAAGCTGAATAACAAGAGTCTTACATCCATACATACCGTATTACACAAGTAGGACCATTATGGTCAAGTCTTGAGTATAACATCTGGGAAGCGTCCTAGCTCGCACGTTCGTCACCGAAGTATTCTTCATCATATCCTGTTCTTTTATGCCTGGCCAATAAAATAACCAGTGGCAAGCCAATGAGTACTTTGAATGTACTCGCAAGCAACCCAAGGGTGATAACAGAATAATTATGCAAGGCACTACTGCTAATTTGGCATTTTTGCGGAAAGCTAGTTTTTCTCATGCAAGTATGATCAACATTTATCAAGGATATGAATGCGTCTGCAACAAGTATCAGGAGGTTACAGACACCAACATCGGGATAGAGTTGTGAACAACTCATACTCAAGCTCATCGTGACTTCCTCATGAATCACGTCAACAGATTTACCAAACCGTGTTGTTTGTCAGAAACATATGGACGTAGTCTAAGCAGCACCACCCAACTGTCCTTGACCGTGGACACGGCTATTCGAATAGTTTTACACTCTGCAGAGGTTGCACACTTTACCCACAAGATCCGGGGAACTTCCGTGTCATCCACGACCCGCGGTACCTCAAGTACCCGGGGTAAGCACCCGATCACTATCTTTCCCTAGACGACACTAACAAGGAGTCCACTCGTTATTCCGTATCCTCACGATGTACATCATATGAGACTCACTCGAGATCGTAACATCTGAGAGGGGACACAACGGTGTATCCGGTGCCCTGTGAAAACAGTCATGGCCGCCCTACCTGGCACGACCCCGTCCCGAGAGAGTGCACCAACAACTCTCCCGTCACTAGTAATGCGGGCTCCAAGCTAGTATCGGCCTAGGTAATCAATAATGCCCTTTCCCATATAAGGGTAGAGTGGTCGCGCATGTTTGGTTGGGACGGTCGACAAATCTTAAATCTAATCCGTCTCTGTAAACAACACTTTTATCAAGCCTCGGTACACTACTTCTCCACCAAGTAGTGACCTAGTTCATCATCATCTCCCAGGGGCATTAGTAGCACCCACTGGGGTTGTTTGCAAGTATGTCAAACCACACTTGTTTCTTTCCATGCATAACCCTGACCCACTTTGCGTAGCCATCTACTATAGCATATTTCTACAACCCACCAACACAACTCTAAGCAAGGGTAGAGTCATGAACAATGCAAGTATCAACGGAGTATGCAACGGAGGCAAGCCTAGCAAGGTTGCCATTCAACATATATATCATGCACTTGATGAAACAACGAAAATGCTATTATGATGAAAAATGGTTCATCATGGTCAAAGGGCTGCTTGCCTGGTTCATCTGAGTCTTCAAGTCTTCTGGTCCTTCTCCAAGTACTCCGTCTAGTTCGTCAACTAACGTCGGAAACAATCATAATAAGCAACACCACAAGGTAAAAATAAAAGTGCTCTAAATTTATGAAGTTGACTTTTCTAGGATACCTCTAGTCATATGACGAATGACCAAAGTGATTCCAATGGAATTGGATAAGTGGATATTTCTAAACATTTTGATATGATGGAATCAAGGGGTTTATGGAATTGCAAGAAGTGTACAGAAGAATTATTTTGAAAAATGAGCAAAGGCACCCGTTTAACAAGGATGATTTTAGAAGCATCTAGGAATTGGTTTCACTGGATTTGAAGTTCAAATTGATTTCCTATGAATTTGCAAAGTTGGCTTTATATGAAGGAATAGACCATTATTTTATGTGGGACATAAAGTATTAATAAAAATGTTCATAAGCTAAGTTATGAACTTAGAAGCATCTGGAAATTTGAATCATGGCATTTGGATCAAATTTGAGCTCTCTGTGATTTTCTAAAGTTCATCACAGAAATGGAAATTGGGGTTTTGATAAATATTTATGAAGAGAAAGTTTCTAGAAAAATGTGAAAATAGCACCATGTGAAAGACCATGATTTATGGAGTCATAAGAAATTTGAATCATTAAATTTGGACTTAGAATAAATAATCTATGGATTTTACAAGTTTACAGAAAAAAGAAAAAGGAAAGGGAAAGGGTTTTACCCTTATCCTGCGCACAGGGCGGGAAAAAGCAGTGGGCCGGCCCAGCGGCTCGGCTGCACGCGCGCAGGGGCCACATCGAAGGCGCCCACGCGGAGTGCGCCTTTACCGCGGGGACGCAAGAGGGGGCGAACCCGCCTCTACTTGCCAGCGTGGCCCGGTGGCTGGGCCACTGACGAGCGGGGCCCGCCTGTCGGGTTCATCCCCATCCTCCCGCGCGGGCGCGAAGGGCGACAGAGGAGGTGTTCGACGCCGGCCGCCGGCGCTACAGGCCGTCTCCGGCGATGCTCCGCCCACCGGTGTGCTCAGGGGAGAGTGGCGCATCCGACGAGGTACTGCACGGAGGCAGGGGTGGTTGGATGCGGGCGGTGCATCGCCCGCGGCGGACGGAGGCGGCGGCGAGATTGGGCACGGCGTTATGGTGCGTCCTCGGACGAGGGAAAGAGCGTGGGAGCTCCGCCTTGCTCAGGGGAGCCTGCTGGTGGAGAGAGGAGGGGGAGAAGAGCTCGGGCTCGGGTAAATTTAGGTGGATGCCGGCGGCGGCTCTCCGGCCATGGAGGGCTATGGAGGGCACGAGGAGGGGAGCGGGTTGGTCCAGGGGGTCACTAGGAGTGAGAGAGGGTGAAGGGGATCCATAGGGAGGCCTGGGACGGCTTTATATAGCGAAGGCCTCGGCTCACCGTGGACGGCGACCACGGCCGCGGACTAGGCGATGCTAGGGGCTGAATTGGCACCCTAGGCCATGTCCTAAGCGTTCGTGGGCATGGACCAGGTCGAGGGGAAAGGATAGAAAGTGCGGGGAGGGGTCAGGGAGACGCGTGTGTGGCGCAACCCATTGGAGCGCTCGGGTGGCCATGGCACGCGTGTGAGCTGGGGCAGGAGAGAGAGAAGGAGGAGGGGGACAGGGGTGTAGCGTGCTGCGGACGCCGAGGCGCGTCGGCAGGCGTGCTGGGGAGGCCCGAGGTGGCCGGAGGTGGTTGGAAGGGGGCGGCTACAGTGCGGGTGTGCACTATAGCGCGCTCTGGAGCACGCCAATTGCATGCCAGGGCATGCCTTTGGCTTGTAGGGCGCGGCCACTTGTGTCTGGGTTGTTTAGGGAGGAGTAAACAAAGGGGAGAGGGCCTTGGATGCCCTGGACAGCCAGTAGGAGAGGAGAGAGGTTGAGGGAGAGAGGGAAATGGGCTGTCCAGAGAGAGAAAGTGGGGTTTTAGCCCCCCAATAATTGAGCTATGGATTTGCCATTGCTACTGGAGGTGCAAGGGGACTAGGAGGGGTTGTGGTAAAAAGTTGAGCTCAAGGAGAACAAGGAAAGAGGGGAAAACATCAACTTTTAAAATTCACCAGAAGGTGTTTGATGCAGGTTTGGGCAATAAAATTAATTCCAATTGCCATGAGAATTAATAGGATGGAATGGCACTTAGGAATAGTGTGTTCCACCAAGTTTGAGCTCATTTGGACAAAGTTGCCAATGTAACTTTGATAAACCCTAGAAATCAGCAGAAATGGTTGTACCAAGATTTAGTCATGCAAATCTATTCTCCTTGATGCACCACTTGGTGTAGTTTCATAATTTAAGAATTTTAACATGTCCACAAAAGTTGGGGTCAAGGAGAAAAAGTTGGCAGTACAAACTTGTTCAAATTTGATTCTGGTCAAAGAGGGTTTTGGGGTACTTTGATCAAGATAAAGTTCTCTCCAACTTGTTCCATTTGGTCTAGATGCATTATTACATCGTTTGAGAATGTGCACCAAGTTTGAGAGCATTTGGACATGTTTGACAATGCAGAGCTGTTCAAACTTGAAAAAGGACAAAAGTGGTTTTGAGAGGGTTTCATGGGGTTATACTGCTCTCCATGACATGGTACTTGGCAAGATCATCAAAAATGTCATATGCGACATGTTAGAATTTTTTTGGATTTTTATGAAAATATTTCCTGTAGAAATATTTCAAATCCTTGAAATAAGCAGAAATGGTTTTGGGAGGTTTTGTCCAATATTTTGATCATGACCATGTGTTGAAACTCATATATATGGAAAATATATGTCCATTGAGTCTCCCTAATTTTTCTCAAATATTTTTAAAGCTTTAAAATAATTTTAACCTATTAAAGACCATTTCTGGCCTTAAGAAAATTCTTTTAAATAAAATAGGAAAATAACTTTTAAAATTATATTTTTGTGGTTTCTAGGGATCCTATATCTAATAGGAGTCAAAAATATTTTTGTAAAGATTTTTACTGCCCTTAGTTAAGTACTTGCAGTGCAAACCTCAACTCAGGTGTTTCTGGAAAACTAATTTTTGAAAATACTTTTTGGCCAAAATATTTTTGTAAGAAAATACTATATTGCTCTATACACATGGCATGATCATTGGGAAAAGGTTTTGGATCAAGGAGAAGGAGTATAAGAGTTGGAGGATTTATTTGATTTTTAGAGCACTTGCAAACAACAGACAAAATCCAATCAAGGCAAGGTCCAAAACACTCAAAAGTTTTTGTCAAACCACATTTTATCATGATTTATTAGCTTAAGTGTTGTGGCATGAAAATCAGGGTGTGACACGCTCCTTCATCAACTTGATTATCTTCACGGGCGTTAGTCCTCAGTTTTGATCCTTTTGGTCATTCGATGACAAAGGGGGAGAAATTTAAGTTAGTCTTCAAGCGGGTCTATTTTAACGCTCATATACAACGTTTTTTTTTGCTAAGTTACAACTCTCGTTCTTCCGAAACTTATTTTTGGATCGAGTTGTAAACTTAAACCAGATGGTGGTCTGATACTTCTGCTACGTTATTCTGCATGCTTATTCCTCGTTAATATTATCGCACGCATGCTGAATTACATCAGTCACCATATTTCATCATGCATTTCAAATTCTTCATATTATATGTCAAATGCGTGTATGAATTACAAGATATAGGGGGAGATCTCCATGATTCAACTCTTCAAGTGTGCATTGCTTCAAAAGCAAATTCCTCACTATGCACATATTCAGGGGGAGTTCTTCTATATCTTGCAATCAAATTCCTCAATATCAGTATTTACACTCCATATTTTTATCCCCGTTGAAAACTTAACCTATATTGTCATCAATCACCAAAAAGGGGGAGATTGTAAGTGCATCTAGTGCCCCTTAGTGATTTTGGTGTATTGAAGACTTATAGGTTAAGGATCTAATGTGTTTATGAGTGTACACAGGTCTATAAGTCTATGAGGAGTTTGATATTTACAGAGAAAGTCGACCCCTAAAAATGAAGTTCTTCGACTGAAGACTTTGGTATTCTGAAGACTTTGAAAGTGAAGAAATTGGTGTAACCCTGAAGACTTGGTATGCATTTGAGGAACATGAAGCGTGAAGACTTTTGTTTTCGTAGTTTCATTTTCTCTTTCTTGAGTCATAGGAAACACCGTACTGTTAAAGGGGGTCGAGGAAATACTAAGGAAAAACTTCCATGTGATTCTCAACTCAAATCCTACACCTACCAATCCCTTCAAGTGAAGCCATTGGAAATCTCATACACTTCAGTCAATTTCTTCAGTGACAGAGACGCAGTTCTTCTGGTCATTGAGGACTTTGTTCTGACTGAGGAGTTAGGAATTCGCGAGTGCGGATTGCCTACACAGTGAGGAACATGATAGCCCTGAGGAATTTGTACCTCAAATTTCCGACCGTTGCTGTGCTACACGGCAGCTGTCCCAAAATATCTTATCCATCCAACAGTCATATCATTGAAGGGCATTTATGTCTTATCATGTCGGGCTGCTCCCTAGGCTATAAATAGCCACCCCCTACAACCACTAGCTGGTTGGCTGCTCCGAGAGAAACTGACACTTGTTATTTGAGAGCAACCCATCCTCCGAGGACTTTGAGCGAAAATCATCAAGTGAGGAAAATCCAAAACCCAAACCCAAACACCTACAAACCCAAAGTGATTGAGCATCACTGAAGAGATTGATCCTGCGTGGATCCGACGCTTGTTACCTTTGAAGACTGTGCTTCTTCCAGACGGTTAGGCGTCATGGTCTAGAGCATCCAAGAGGAATTGTGGATCGCCGAGTGACCGAATTTGTCAAGGTTCGGAAGTCACCTGAAGACTTACCATGAGTGATTGGACGAGAACTGTGTGTCCTTAGTTGAAGGAGAATACGGTGAGGACTTGGTGTCCCGAGCTGCGTGCTCAGGACTGGGTGTCCGGGACTGTGTGTCCTCGAGTTTAAATACTCAGCCGCTCCAACCAGATGTACAACTGAGACAGCAGTTGGAACTGGTCTACCAAATCATTGTCTTCACCAAGCTTACTGGTTCCATTTCCTCAACTCTTTCATTTCCTCAGTATTGTGCTGCTTGTTTATCATATCTGTGTTTGAAGACTTTGACTGAAGACTTCCTCAATTTCCTCAGTTCAATTTCTTCAGTCAGTTTGTCTTCATCTTGTGTTATCCTGTGATTACGCTTCATGTACTCTGTGCTTGTCTTCATTTCATCATGATGATCATGCATGTATTCTGTTATGTTTACTTCTGAGTACTTATTCCGCTGCAAGTAGTTCTTCGCTAAGGAATTTCCTCATTAGCAAATTCCTCAGTGAAGAATTTCATAAAAATCGCCTATTCACCCCCCCCCCCTCTAGTCGATATAACGCACTTTCACTACTCGTGCTTGTGTGGTGTACAAGAAGTTGGATAAGAAGTCCTTCACTGTCATGCATTATTGGTTGAAGTTGAATGGGCAACCAAAGTGGAACCTTTTCATTGTCAAGACCGCCGCCCAAGCCAACGAGGAAGAAACCGGTGACCCTAGACCCAACCCAAGAACCGCCGAAGAAGGTTAGAACAAATTTACGGGGGAAGAAGTGGAAGGAGGAGAGGGCGAAGCGAGAAGGTGCGGTGGCCAAGCTGACGGAGAGGTTCAAGGACATGTTGGCGAAGAAGGTGGAGGCATGGGTGAGGTGCTCGAACATCAAGAAGGAGAAGAAGGCGGAGAGGTTCAAACTGTGTTGATGGAGGCGACAGACAAGAAGCTCAAGCTCGAAGAGAGGAGGACCATAATCAAGGAGAGGAAGGACGCGCTCGAGGAAAAGAGGGTGAAGATCGCCGCTAATGTGGAGGACGCCAAGATGCTGACCTTGAATGTCGACTCTTTGGATGCCGACGCAAGAATGATCGTGCAATCCGTCCGCTACCAGACATTACATCGACAGAAAGATGAGTCGGCGGCGGCGGACTATGAGGACGCGGTGGAGGCGGACGCGGATGCGAAGGCGGAGGCGGCCTACGCGACGGCGCACCTCCTTGATCAGGAAGCAGCTGGCTGGGATTGCCAGTCCGGCAGGGCAGAAATGCATGTACTACCGGACTGGTATTCTTTTGGATTCGGCCATGTAAAAACTAAACATATTTGCCTCTTTTTGGTTTTGATCGTGCATGCGATTCGACGCTGATGTGATCCGGCGCGCTGTGTGGATCAGAGTACATTTGAATTTGAATTTAGTGACGGACATATACATGATATAGTTGGATGGTGGCCTCCCGCATCCATGTCCGCGGACGGATGTGGGAGGAAATTTGTGTGTTACCGTTGGAGATGCCCTAAGGTCTAATACATTTTTCGAGATTGCCCTTAACCACGGGTTAGAGCAATAATATATGGCATGCATGCTACACATAGCATTACCGTTAAATTCGTATATGGAAGGAGTTTATAATGATCTAATTGTTATATCATACTTTTCATGTATTTCTAATCTTATCAATGGTCAAAGGCAACCTTGAAAAACAATTAGACCCTATGTATTTGGATGGAGTGAGTGTAACTTTCGGGTGTGCCATATTTCTCCCTTCCTTTTCCTGAAGACAAAAAGAAAACCATTTGGTGTGGTGCGGTGGTTGGTGAAGCCAGAAAGCCAATTGGTGTAGTGGTTGGTAAAGGCAGACAGCCCCATATAACCCTTTTCCCATCCTCCCTCCAAAGCATTCCTCATCGCTCAGTCGCTCGCTCACACCAAACACAACCACCAGCAGTAGCTCGGTTCCGGAGAGGCAGAGGCAGAGGCAAACATGGGCTCCACCGCAGCCGACATGGCCGCCTCCGCCGACGAGGAGGCGTGCATGTACGCTCTCCAGCTCGTCTCGTCGTCGATCCTCCCGATGACGCTCAAGAACGCCATCGAGCTGGGCCTCCTGGAGACCCTGGTGGCCGCCGGCGGCAAGCTGCTGACGCCCGCCGAGGTGGCAGCCAAGCTCCCGTCCACGGCGAATCCCGCCGCGGCGGACATGGTGGACCGCATGCTCCGGCTGCTGGCCTCGTACAACGTGGTGTCCTGCACGATGGAGGAGGGCAAGGACGGGCGCCTGTCCCGGCGATACGGCGCCGCGCCCGTGTGCAAGTTCCTCACTCCCAACGAGGACGGCGTCTCCATGGCGGCGCTCGCGCTCATGAACCAGGACAAGGTCCTCATGGAGAGCTGGTGAGCTAGATCGATCACTCCATCATCCCCTGTTTCTTCCATACTTTGCTCCTTTGCTGCGGCCGGCTATCATGCGGGAGTGCCCAGCCGCCAGCCGGCAGCATAACTCTCTCTTTAACAAATTGAGCTCCAGCAGGGAGGGGAATTTTTGGTTGCTCGGTAAATATGTACCCTATATGGAAAAAAAATAGTAATTCAACAAAAAGTTAAAAAAATAAAAATATATTTGATAAAAACTTGACCTTCTATTGTACTAGTGAGAAAAGTGACAAAAACATAAAATTCCTCTTTGACTTCTTTTCAAAAAAGACAAATTTTCGGTCAAAATTGCGTGGATAGTGACCTATAATAGCAAATAAATTTTATATTTTTTGCTGTGAAGTCAAAATCGTTTTCTTTTTTATGAAAATGGGTATATTGGTGCGCAAGTAAGTCAACTTTATTCCAAAAATAGTTTTTTAACTATTTTAATTTTTTGTTTAACTATTAAAAATAAAACCCCATATAGGATACATATGTACCCGGAAAACATTGGGTATTTTCCGCTCCAGCAGCAGGTAATAAATAGTAGTAGTTGTAGGAAAAAATTCTATGAGACCAGGTCTCACGGGTTAGCAGATGAGACCCATCTTGATGGATGACACATGGCATTCACAAGTCACAAAGCATTTACCCCACCCCCACCTGAAATCAAGGGATAGAGATTAGATGTTTTGTGATTTATGAATGCCACGTATCATTTATCAGGATGGGTCTCACCTGCTAACTATGAAACCTGGTTTCATATAATTTTTTTTCCGTAGTTGTAGTACTAAAGTTAGCACGAGCTAGAGAACGCCGAAGAGTTCGTCTAGAAACTCGGAGATTACGTATCAGATACGGCAGTCAGCTTCAGAAGCAGACAAGCAGAACCGAACCGCATGGTGGTGACTTTTCTTGCCTGAGATTTCTTGCAGTAATAATAGTCAACCACCAAAGGACGAATTTTGGGTTCACAGCCCATTAACTAGAGGACTTTTCATGTTTAAAAAAGACGACTTTTCATGGGGATGAGTTGTTGGAATAAAATGTGTATGTGGATGCTATTTTCAGGTACTACCTGAAGG
Source organism: Aegilops umbellulata (assembly GCA_032464435.1). Taxonomy (NCBI): domain Eukaryota; kingdom Viridiplantae; phylum Streptophyta; class Magnoliopsida; order Poales; family Poaceae; genus Aegilops; species Aegilops umbellulata. Next base: position 299,625,772 of record CP136060.1, read on the forward strand.
ATGCGGTCCTTGACGGCGGCATCCCGTTCAACAAGGCGTACGGGATGTCGGCGTTCGAGTACCACGGCACGGACCCGCGCTTCAACCGCGTCTTCAACGAGGGGATGAAGAACCACTCCATCATCATCACCAAGAAGCTCCTCGAGGTCTACAAGGGCTTCGAGGGCCTCGGCACCATCGTCGACGTGGGCGGCGGCGTGGGCGCCACCGTGGGCGCCATCGTCGCCGCCTACCCGGCCATCAAGGGCATCAACTTCGACCTTCCCCACGTCATCTCCGAGGCGCCGCCGTTCCCGGGCGTCACCCACGTCGGCGGCGACATGTTCCAGAAGGTGCCTTCGGGCGACGCCATCCTCATGAAGTGGATCCTCCACGACTGGAGCGACGAGCACTGCGCGACGCTGCTCAAGAACTGCTACGACGCGCTGCCGGCGCACGGCAAGGTGGTGCTCGTGGAGTGCATCCTGCCGGTGAACCCGGAGGCCACGCCCAAGGCGCAGGGGGTGTTCCACGTCGACATGATCATGCTCGCGCACAACCCCGGCGGCAGGGAGAGGTACGAGAGGGAGTTCGAGGCCCTGGCCAAGGGCGCCGGCTTCAAAGCCATCAAGACCACTTACATCTACGCCAACGCATTTGCCATCGAGTTCACCAAGTAGATCCATGCCAACCGTCCACCGCTCGCTTTGAGACCATCTTCTTCTTCCTCGCTGGCGCTGCTGAATATGTACTTTGGCTTGCTGTTTCCTCTGTTTTCCTAATTTTGTCATGCTAGCTCTGAATCAGTCTGAATTCTACTGGTTGAGTCGTCGATCTACCCATTCGAAATGTACTGTACTATTAATATTAATAGTGCTGCTCTTAAAGGTTGCATGTGATGCAATGACATGATTTCTCTCCTTTGTTGATTATTATACGAAGAGTATATGAAGTGGAGTGTTATTGATCTTCCTCTGTAAGAATGTCCGTGCTTGCGTGACTCGCGAATGTTTTAATGCTCAGATAGATCCTCTGATGTCATATTAATCCGACACTAGTAGGTGGAGGCACCCAGCTTGTAGAAGCAATCATTGCAGAGAAGGAAATGAATGAAAGAACTTCTACCGAGTAGGACTTCCACACGATAACATGATCGAGTAGGAAGTGGATCATGTCACCATTGCGTAGAAGCTACGTCTAAGTCTAGCCAGCGATGGTGCTATCGTTATCCGTCTAGCCAGCGGAGTACTGGTCATCGCTCAGGTCGGGTCAGTCAGCTGAATGAAACTTATGACGGGTAAAGCGAATTCATCCAACAACTCGCCGCGGAATAACAGAACTATTTTTTTACGTCGAATTCAGGACTTTATTAACGTAAAATCATAGTGTTACAATCTGCCCGCAGGCTGGAAACCAGAAACTCAGGGCTTGCATCAAGCCAAGTCTCGGTGCCATCAAGTGTGCTGGCTAGACGAGCACACTAATGCACCGGGTTATTACTTTCCCTACTGACATGAGTAATTGAAAGTGAAGCAAAGGAAGCACCGATGTCCTCTTATTCGGTCAAGATAAGCGCGGCTACTGAACGAGTGTTGTTGCGCGAGTTCCATAGATCAACTAGCTCCAAGCAGTCGATCTTCATTATCACATGTGAGTAACCACGGAGTTGCGCAAAGATCATCCCGTCACGAAAGGCAAGCAACTCTGCGATGAAGGGATCCGTTATGCCAACCAGTGGCTTGCACCAGGCACCAAGGAACGCAAAGTGCGATCTCGCCACACCTCCCGCTCCCCCCTTCATATCCTCAGCATTGAGCGCGCCGTCAGTTTTGATTGTGACCCACCCGGCCTCGGGCGGCCTCCAGCACTGTCCAGCCCTCAGTCTCCTCCACGAGGAAGGAAAATCCAAGATCGCCAAAGTCTCATGTACCCATTTCAAAGCTTGTACTGGATCGTAACCATCGCGATCGTGAGTCCAACAGTTCCGTGATGACCATATGATGTGCATTATTGTTATAATCTTGCACCTTTCCTCATCGGTGAACATAGGGTCGATCAATATATCACGTGTCCACGTGTCTGGGTGCAAGCGTCGAAGATGTAGCTGAAATCTGTCCCTTGCCGCAGCCCAGAAAGCCCTTGCATGAGTGCAATTGATCAGAGCATGTTGCATGTCTTCGTCCGTTGATTTGCAGACATCACATAGCCCCACCTGCTTTATGTGTCGATGACGCAAAGTGGCCGAGTCAGGGAGAATCCCGCGTAGAACTCTCCACCAAAATACCTGGACTTTGGGGACAACTTGTAGTCGCCAAAGAGCAGTCCACAATTGTTTGTTTGCTGATGAAGATTCCGTAATCGTCCCTTCCTCTAAAGAGCCCAGCTCGTTGCGAGTCACAAGAGATCGATACGCTGATTTTACAGTGTAGATGCCCGACTTCTCCAAAGCCCAAGCCAAAGTATCTTCGCCACCCGCCGGATTAAGTGGTATATTAAGAATGGCTACCGCATCCGGGTGCAAGAAATTCTGATGGATAACTTGTTCATTCCAGTTCCCCGTGTACTCATCAATAAGTTCTGAAACCCTAGTAAGAGGAGCAGTGCAGAGGCGCCCCGTAGGTTTCAGAGTGGTCGTGGTTGGAATCCATCTCTCTGTCCAAGTGGAGATAGTCGAGCCATCTCCAACTCGGTGGATGAGGCCAACCCGAAGTGCTTCCCGCCCGGCTACAATTGCCTTCCAAGTTGCAGAAGCTTTGGCCGGAACTGTCACACTGAGAAAATCTGTGTGAGGGTAATATTTGCCTTTCAGAACCCTAGCACACAACGAATTCGGTCTTGTGAGAAGGCACCAGCCATGTTTCCCAAGCATCGCGAGATTGAACGAATGCATGTTGCGGAAACCCATGCCGCCCTTCACTTTCGGCACCTCTAGCTTATCCCAAGAGAGCCAATGGAGGGAGTGCTTGTCGATCGAGCTGCCCACCAGTACTTTGCCATGCATGACGTGATCGACTTGCAAACTTTCTTAGTCAAGAGAAAACAGCTCATACTGAAGGTAGGAATCGATTGGACGACTGTCTTGAGCAGAACCTCTCTAGCTGCACAAGCCATGTTTCGCTCTGACCAACCCCTCATCTTATCACGACATCTGTCCACCATATGATCAAAAGTCCCACTGGTGATTTGTCCAATCGCAGTCGGGAGTCCCAAATAACGTTCAGAGAAAGCTTCAACGTAAATGCCAAGAGATTGCTTCAGACTCTGTCATAGGGGCTGTCCCGTGTTGCCACTAAAATAGATTGAGCTTTTCTCCCGAATTACTGCCTGGCCGGAGCAGTCAGCGTATATTCGGAGAATGTCATTGAGCCTCTCTGTGCTTTGAGCCTTTGCATTGAGGAAGATCAAACTGTCGTCAGCAAATAGTAGGTGATTAACCCGCGGTGCATGCATGCTCACCCGGATGCCTCTGTCCACATATGCGCCACCAAAATTATTCAGGAGTGATGTGAGGCCCTGAGCACATATTAAAAACAAGTATGGTGACATTGGGCATCCTTGGCGAAGCCCCCTTGAAGGGATGAAATAAGGGAGAAGCTCTCCATTAACCTTGATCGTGAACCTGACCGAAGTCACACACTTCATGATCAAGCGAATAAAGTTATCACCGAAACCCAGCCTGAAGAGCATCGCCTCGAGATAATGCCATTCCACTCTGTCATATGCTTTGAGCATGTCAAGCTTCACCGCACAACATGCGTTCTTGCCCTTCTTTCGCCTCTTGATAGCATGGATACTTTCATACGCCACCAGAACATTATCTGTGATTAAACGTCCCGGGACGAAGGCGCTTTGTTCCTCACAAATCACCTCATCCAAAATCCCTCGAACTCTATTTGTGATTGCTTTAACTGCAATCTTATAAAGGACAGGGCAAAGTGCAATCGGCCTGAATTGAGAAATTTTCTGTGGATGTCGTACCTTTGGGATCAGTGTGATGGAGGTGTCGTTCAGTCCCAATGGTAGTTCTCCTCCGTTCAGGAACTCAAGCACGGCCACTGTGATATCCTCACCAAGGATTTCCCAATGCCGTTGATAAAACCCTGCTGTGAAACCATCGACGCCCGGGGCCTTAGATGGCGCCATGTCAAACAGGGCCTTCTTTACTTCTGCCGCCACATATGGTTTGTTGATATGATCATTCATTTGCTCAGTGACGCTGGGCTGCACACAATTCAATAGATCGTCCATGGGGTGGAACCCTTTTGTCTGGTACAAAGCGTGATAGAAATTACTGATTTCCTCCTTCACCTCCTCCGGATCTTGCAAAGTTTGGCCTTGAGAGTTCTCCAGAGAAGTGATACGGTTAGTCCTTTTGTGTTGGGCGGCTTGAGCTTGGAAATATCCAGTATTGCGATCTCCCACTCGTAGCCATAGCACTCGTGACCTCTGCTTAAGCCAGATCTCCTCTTGTCGTAAGGCTTCTCGCAATTGCGAAGATACCGCGAGCTCCTCAACCGTCGGCCCACGGCCCGTCGAGACGCTCCGTAGCCGGTCTAGGCGCTTTTGGAGTTTGCGAACTTTCTTTGAGAGATTTCCGAATTCTCGCTCACCCCAGGCACCTAAGTCTTTCTGCACTGTTCCTAATGCTTCCACAATGCCTTGCAAACCTCTCTGGCCAGCACCTGCTTGCCACAAACTGCGCACGAACTGGTCATACTGGCTGTGAGATTGCCACACATTTTCATATCTAAAACTTCGCTGAGCTCGAGGCCAATTGTTGTTCAAAGTTGTTCGAAGCTCGGCTACAACGAAGCAGTGATCTGATTCCACACTGCTTAAATGCTTGACCGAAGTGTACTGAAACAAATTCAGAAACTCCGCATTGGCAAGTGCCCTGTCCAACCTGGCTTTTCACATTTGAGAGCCCCGGTTGTCTATTATCCCATGTGAAGGGAATTCCTCTCCATCCCAAATCTTGTAAGGAGCAATCGTCAACCGCATCCCGGAACGCCCTCATCTGGTATTCCGGACGCGCATTGACACTGAAGTGCTCGTCCGCTTGCATCGTTTCATTAAAATCACCCATGCAGATCCATGCATCATGCGGGACAGCAAAAAGTGTGCGGAGAAACCGCCAGCTATGATGTCTACTTTCCACTCGTGGCGCTCCATAGAAGCCAGTGAAACGCCAAATTTTATTATCCTGTTTGACAGATACATCTATGTGAGATTGGCTGAAATTATTCAGACTAACATCAACTTCTTTGGACCAGAAAAGTCCAGTGCCTCCACTAAGCCCGTCGCTATCGACGGCATAACAACCAGAAAAGCCTAAAGTAAACTTCAGGTCTTCCACTCTTTTGCCCTTGATCTTGGTCTCCATGACGAACAGAAGGGCGGGTCCTTCTTGCTTCACAATCTTGTGAAGCTCTCGAACTGTCTGAGGGTTCCCAAGCCCTCGACAGTTCCAGCTAATCGTGTTCATTGCGACGGGCAGCGCTGACTAGCAGTCGCTGCCGATGTGTCCGACGGTGGTGTCGGCTTCTTCTTCTTAGGCTCTCTCTCCACGAACACAGTTCCCAAATCCTCCGACTCTCCCTCTGGAGCCACTCCCCGAAGATCATCCTCCTGGCCGTGTCCTTCTCCTTTCTCCTTGATGGCAAGGGGAGCTGTCGCCACTTTGCGATACACCTGAGCCGGCGGCGCTCCTTTTCTTTTATTCAGAGATGGATTCTTGACCGGAGAGGTCACCTCAGCTCACTCCTTCTGCTTAGAACTTGACGAGCGTGACTCTCTCGTGCTGCGTTGCGTCTCTGGTTTCTCCTTCGTCGAGTTCTCACCAGAAAAACCCTTCTTCCTGTCCTCTGGCGCCCGCAAGCTTGCCTTGAACGGGAGATCGCCATTCGCATCTCTCGTCCCTGGGGTGGGACAAAAGAGATCGGCATGGCCTAGTCGACCACAAGAGAAACAGAAGTGGGGTATTTGTTCGTACTCAATATCATAAGTCCACTTGATTCCTCTTAGTAGATTCAATAACGATCCATCTGCGGAGAGATTTAAGCACATCAATGGTGACTCTTGCTCTCAGAAAACCCCCCATTGGATCGATCTGGGCGATGGTGGCATGTTTGTCAATCTGCCGCGCTATTACCAAGCCCTTGTATTGTTCCGTAGGTTGTAAGGTAGGTTAACAACCCTAACCCAGATCGGCCACCGATCGAACTTGAGCTCCGACGGCTGCATGTGCTCTTAGAAATACTCCAGGATCACCGTGTTCTTGCTGATATGCCAGGGTGCGCCCTCCCAGACGCGATCGCGATCCCGCTTGGAGTCGAACTCAGCAGCGAACATGTTCTCTCCTAGGGGCCGGAACTCCAGCCCCTAGGGTTTCCCCATGCCGGGCGGAGGGCGTTGCAGATCGTTTGGATGTGGAGTAGATTTCGATGCAACACTTTCCCCGCCAGTAGCCACTTTGCCGGAGCATCATCCTTGGCGTTGTCGATCACCAGAGGCGTCGCCTCCTCCTCGGAGATATCCAGCTTCCCGAGGGCCTCCTCCATCTGCGCCCGCGCGGAGCGAGGGGAGAGGGCACCACTCCTTTTCCAGCCCTTGCCGGCGGTCGGTGTCGCCATCGACCCCGAGCTTTCGTGCGGCCCGCCGGTGGAAGCAACGGCCGCCGCCAAAGTTCCACCCAAACCCTAGTCGCCGCAGGAGGTTTTAGGGTTTAGAGGAAAACTCTCCTGCGGAATAACAGAACTAGAACGGCTCGCTCTAGAAGGATAAAGATGAAAAAAAAAGAAACTATTTCAGCAAAGCAACGCCTCTTATTTTTTTGAGATATTTTTATTATAGGCGATTCTCCTTTTTCTTTAATTGAGGCGAAAAAATTGAGAGATAAAGCAAAGCAACGACTAACGTTTTTTTAGTTTTTTTTATGAGACAAACGGCTAGCGCGAGACCTCCTAGACAGGGCATTTCCTATATGGCGCCTTTAGCGCCGGTTAAAGACAAGTAAACAAACGGGCACACACACCCCGTGCATCCTAGGCCGACCCATTTTCATTTTTCCAACCTTCATAAAATGAGGGCGAGTGGTGAGATTCCAACTCAATGCCTCTTTTTTTTCGTTCAAACTCAGTAACCAACTCGCGCAGCTCGCCTAGGTCCCCCTAGTCAGCGCCTTAAGCGCCGGCTAGGAGAACTAGCGCTCACGCGGCCCGCCTTTCTGGGCCTGCCCAACAAAAGCGAAGCAGCTCACTCACTCGGCCGGGTTCCTTGAGCGCTATCAGATTTTTCTTTTTTGGGGGAAGTTGGGCGCTAATCTGTTGACATTCAAAAAGTTCGTAGATTTAAAAAGAACACCGATTTAAAATAAGTTTGTGAACTTAAAAAATGTTGAAGGGTTTAAAAAAGTTTGTGAATTTGATAACTGTTCACGAATTTGAAAAAAAGTTGACAGTTTTGAAAGAAAAGGTTCATGGATTTGAAAAAAACTCATGGGTTTTGAAAGAAAGAAGTTCATGGATTTGAAAAAGTTCATTGATTTTGAAATAAAAGTTTCACGAATTTGAAAAAAGCTCACGGGTTTTGAAAAAAAAAGTTCATCGATTTTGAAAAAAAGGGATTTGAATAAAACTCATGTGTTTCGGAAAGAATATTCGTGGATGATAAAAAGTTCATCGATTTTGAAAAAAAATCATGGATTTGAAAAAAAATCACAAATTTGGAAAAGAATCGCCATTTCATGAATTTGAAAAAAGATTGTGCATACAATAAATAAAAAAGGAACAAAAAAGAAAAGGAAAGAGACGAATAAAACCAAACAAAAACTAGTCCAGAAAATCAAGAAAAAATACCCGGTCCAAAAGCTTCCCAAAACCGGCTTGGGAAGCTTCACAAAACCAGGGGAGAAATCTTACCTCTCATGCGCTCAATGGGCCGGCCTATTTAGAATCGTAGGAAGAGAGGGGCGTGCGCGCGCGTTTGCACAATAGCCTTTATCAAGCGTTGAATAGGTGCCACGGGCTAGCGCCTTGTGGCTGACTCTCTCGGTATATATTCGCATGGGCCTCTGCTTAGTGTGGGGGGCGTGAGAAGAAGTCTCATTTCATGTAGCCCTTTCCAACACTTCATGTCACATGTGCCCTAGGGTTTCATTGACTCTCTCAGTGTTGAGATTTTTCCCCGTGTTTCCTTCCCTCTGTCGTGGTTTTCTTGCTCAAGCTAAAGGGGTAGTCTTGCAATGCTACCCACCCTTGGCTACCACTGGTGGAGCTGGATCTTATTAGGATGTGGTGTTGTGCGATTGCCTTTTCTCAATAGAGTTTACGGATGGCAGACAATTCAACGCCTTCTCGTCGATGGCCAGGGACCATGAGCTTGAGAGGATGACGAAGGAATCGGGTCTCCAAGAGGAAGAGTCATACGCCATGGTCTTCAAAGGGGAGTTTTGTAGCAGTCATAGAGGTTCACTAGATGGCGATTGCTCGTGGTATAAGAGCGGTCGGTTTAGATACTTTTAGGTTTTCAAGAAAAGATCTGCATGGGACCTTGCTCAAGAGGTTTGCATTCGCCTGCTCGAGGACAATTTGTTCACACTACAATTTTTTGCCTTGGCTATTAAAAGAAAGTTATGCTCGGAGGGACTTGGACCTTCCGTGGTGATAGCATGTTGATCGCACCTTACGATGGATTTACCAAAGCATCAAAAATTTCTCTTGATCAACCCGGCCTAGTCAAAACTATGGTGAGCAAGATTGGGGAGTTCATCGCAGATGAACTGGCCTCCTTTGATTTTGTGAGTAATTTATGTCAAGTCGGTTCAAGATTGATGTGAGGAAACCACTTAAAAATGAAGTGTCAATAGTCAAAAACAAAAAATCTAGATTTCCTACGTAAAAATATGAACGTCTATCCAACTGGTGTGTGGTATGTTTGGTCATGAATACAAGGAACATGGGGGTTGGCATTCATCCCCCTTCATCTTTGGTTTTAAAAAACCTCAGGGCGGAATGGTTGAAAGGATCGATATAGTTGACTAGAGAGGGTGAATAGGCAACTAACAATTTTTAGCTTTTCTTTACCAATTTAAATTTTGCATCAAAGTAGGTTGTCTAGATATGCAACTAGGTGAGCAACCTATAAGATGCAACAACAACAAGCACACAAGCAAGCAAGAGATACAACACAATATAAGCTTGCACCGTCGGCAAATCATCAATCCAGCGCCTTCCGCTCTTGTGCAACCTGTCAAAGGTCTTGGTCCTTAAGCCTCGCAGCACTTCAGCATTCGCCCTCTCAGCTTGACCGTTGCTCCGTGGGTGGGCAACGGAAGCGAAACAGACTTTGCTGCCGAGGTCTTGAGTATACTGCATGAAGCTGCGGCTTGTGAACTGTGTGCCGTTGTCGGTGATGACCCTGTTGGGTACACCAAAATGGCATACCAGCCCCTTGAAGAACTTGACGGCTGACTGAGCTGTGACCTTCCTCACTGCCTCCACCTCCGCCAACTTTGTGAACTTGTCGATTGCAATGTACAAGTACTCAAAGCCCCCGACCGCGCGGGGGAAAGGGCCCAGTATGTCGAGCCCCCAGACCGAGAAGGGCCAGGAGAGAGGAATGGTTTGAAGGGCTTGAGCTGGCTGATGAAGCTTCTTTGAATGGAACTGACACGCTTGGGGCAAGGATTCGGATGGTGGCTCTCCATTCGTCGAGTTTCCCCGTAGTGGGAGGAAAATCGAGGAGCAACTGCGCACGCGCCATGGCTTCTGCTGGCGTCGGTGGCAGCGAAACCTGCACAGATCGCGATGCGCTTCGACTCCTGACCATGTCAGAAGGAGCTCTATCACGATTGCGCGGTCGCACGCCATCTTTACCAGCACCTTGGCGAGCGGGCAGGTCTTCTACATCCTGGGAGTGGCGCTCGGGGCTCTTCCCGCGGTGACGCCCGAGGTCTTCGGTGTGATTGCGCCGTTCGTCACGCGCCGCTTGAGAGGAGCGCGGCGTCGGCGCCAGCGTGGGAGTCTTGGAAGCCCTTGCGTCGCCCTCGGGCGGGGCGGCAGCGATCCTAGAAGGCCCCACACCACCCGCGGAGGGCCCGGCTCCGTCCTTGGATTTGGCGGCGTGCGGCCCTTTACCAGGCGCACGAACATCGCCGCCTCCCAAACTCCGGCTGCTGGGACGGTGTTGGTGTTCGCGAACAGCGCCCCGGGTCCTTTCTGCGACCGGTCCGCTGCTCGCCCGCGTCGGGACGGGATGCCCGGCCTCCGACGGGCCAACCGCCACCGTCATCTTCTTCTTGGGCGCCATGGTGATGAAGAAGCGTCGAACTAACTGCTAAAGCCGATTCTCACAACTGCGCTGCCCCCTACCTGGCGCGCCAAAGATGTCGGTGGGAAACGACACCTATGGGATCACAGGAATCCCTACTACGGTTGCGGGGCGCGGGGTTGTGAAATGAGCGGATCAAATAGATATCACGCGGTTCCTTTACCCAGGTTCAGGCCGCAAGGATGCGTAAAACCCTACTCCTGCTTTGGTGGATTGTATATCTAAGTTCCTGAGCTAGCTATGGGGCGTCGAGAGCTCCAAAAAGCCGAATCCTCCTCCTGGTCGCCTTGGGCCTCCTTTTATAGGAAAGGGGTTGCCATAGTGGCACACAGGAGGTGGAAAGGGTACAATAGTGCGAGGTTATCCTTCGCATTACATGACAAGGCGCATTTAATGCGCCTTGCTTTATCGGGGGCGGGGGAGAACCCTGTCTCGTCCGTCGCCGCTCCCTCTCGCGTCGACACGCGCCCTGGCCAGCGGTGCCTGTGGTGCCATGTAGGCAGGTAGGCAGCAGAGGTGGCGCAGTGGTGGATCTCCACGAAGATCTGCATGCCGCCACGTAGGTGCCTGCCAGCTGGTTGGGTTGGCAGCTGTATGCGAACGGCGGTGGGGGCGTGACTGGCGCGGGCCTGATGGTGGCCCTACGACGTCCTTGGCAAGGGCCTTGCTGCGGCCCCGGCAAGGGTCTTGCCGCGGCCCCGGCAAGGGTCTTGCCGTGGCGCCTACTATCATCCCCGGCAAGGCTCTTGCCGGGGGCCTTGTGGTCCTCCTTGGCTGGGATCCCGCCAAGGATCATCATCTTCTTAAGTGGGTATCTGATCTTGAGTGTCTTCACAAAGATCTACATGCCACCACGTGGATGTCTCCCGAATCCTTGCCCCATGGGGACAGTGGACTCAAGGGTGACCTCGCTCCGTAAGTGGGGGGCGAGCTGCCACGGCAAGGATCTTGCCGGGCTAGCTAAAGCTGCCTCCGGCAAGGATCTTGCCGGGGGGTCTTCTCTGTCCCCTTTGCTCTTTGTGGTCTTGGCGTTGTTCTGCTTCCCTTCAGCTTCGGCATTACCTTGGCTTACGTCCCTTGCCGTGCTTGGCGTGGCGGCGCTCGCGGCTCAGACTGCCCGTGCACAGTTATAGGGGTACAAAAAGTGCACCCCCCTTTTTGTACACCGACAGCGGTGCTTCCGATTATGGAAGATATCGGCCTGTCATCAAGGCGCCAGGGAAGCCTGGGCCATGGTGAAGACGCGGTACACGAAGGCTGACCCAAACCACATGGCCGAGGTCGGACCTGTGGGGCCTGATGGGAAGGAGATCCCTGTTAGCTTAGTATACGACCAAGTAGAATTGGCCGCAAAGTATTCCCAATAGGACTGTAGACTAGACAGCCTATTGGATGGTATTGAAGAGGAATTCAACCAGTCAAATTGACTATGTAATTTAAAGTGACATGTATAATGCCTTCTAGCCGGATTGTAGATCGTTTTTCGTGGCGGACCTTTTCGCTTCAACCTCGAGACCTGATGGTCCGGAGTGTATCCGAATACCCTCTCGGTTATGTAAGAACCGGGGCATGCATGGAGACCAGGCGTAGGGGTCGTTAGTGCTTTAACAGACAAGTGACCAACTAGTTATGTTATATTACATGGTTAGTAAGAAACATCTTCCAGGGAGAATAGTTCCGTTAGGGGTTCCTTTCCCTGGGAGGCATGCCCTAAAGTGCATGTCCGGACTGCGAAAAGAGACGCGGAAAAAACATCTGGGGACGCATAAGTAAAAAGTGTGAAATCATCTTGAGTTCACCGACCGAATATACCCTTAAGAACGCTAGCTTTCGGCTTCACCCAGTCTGAGGTACACATCCGGCTGACCCGGCAGTAACAATCGTAGAGGTGCTCCCTTATGCCCTAGCTGAATGAACGGGAACGTAGGGCATAAATACAAGAGCCAGGCAACCCAGCTTGGCCAAAACTTAAGTCATATCAATGCATATAATGGTGAATAAAGGGTACATGCGGAAGTATAACACATGTGTTGGGCATGAAGCCCGTATGAATAAGCTTCTGTAAAAGAAGCCCCCAGGTATAATGAGCGCGGATAGCGTGCCAGTTATGTGCGAACAAGGCAAAAATGGGCCCTTAAAGGCTGTGAAAGAAAAGAGGGGGAGAAGGAGAGAAATGTAAGACAGATATAAAAAATGGACAGAGGAAGGAGACGAACACAAAGTCCGGCGCTAGGCGTAGAATCTTCGGAGTCGGGCTGCGTTCCATGGGTTCGGCTCGAGTCGGTTATCCGATGCATCTCGCAGACGGTACGCTCCACCAGTCAGGACTTGGTCAATAATGAAGGGACCTTCCCACTTGGGCTTGAGTTTGTCCTTTTTCATATCCGGTAGGCATAGAACTAACTCGCCAACATTGTAAGTTTTGGCCTGTACTTCTCTGCTTTGGTATCTTCGTGCCCGCTGTTGATAGAACGTTGAACGGGCTTTAGCCACGTCACACTCCTCCTCCAAGGCGTCCAAACTATCCTGCCGATCGAGCTCGACTTCTCTTTCTTCGTACATGCGCGCTCGAGGTGAGTCATGTCTTATGTCGTAGGGCAGAACTGCCTCTGCACCGTATACCATGAAGAATGGTGTGTATCCGGTAGTGCGGTTCGGCGTGGTCCGCAGCCCCCAGAGTACGGAGTCGATCTCCTCTACCCAGTGCGTGTTAGATTCCTTGAGGTACCGCACTAATCTGGGTTTGATGCCGCTCATAATTAGACCATTTGCTCGCTCGACCTGACCGTTAGTTTGTGGGTGATAGACTGAAGCATAGTCGAGCTTGATGCCCATCTTTTTTGCACCAGAGTTTTACTTCATCGGCCGTAAAGTTCGTGCCGTTATCAGTGATGATGTTGTGGGGGACGCCGTAACGGTGTACGACCCCGGATATGAAGTCTATCACCGGTCCGGATTCGGCCGTCTTAACAGGCTTGGCCTCTATCCATTTGGTGAACTTATCCACCATGACCAGTAAGTATTTTTGTTGTGGTTCCCTCCTTTAAGGGGTCCAACCATGTCAAGCACCCAGACCGCGAAGGGCCAGGTGATGGGGATAGTTTGGAGGGCGGTGGGTGGCATATGGCTTTGGTTAGCAAAAAGCTGGCAACCAACGCATCGTTGGACTAAGTCCTAAGCGTCTGCCCGGGCCGTCGGCCAATAGAATCCTGTACGGAAGGCCTTGCTTACAAGGTCCCGGGCTGCAGCGTGGTGACCGCCGAGTCCGGCATGAATTTCAGCCAGGAGATTCCGCCCTTCCTCTTTGGAGATGCACCTTTGAAGGACTCCGGTGGTGCTTTTCTTATAAAGCTCTCCCTCATGGACTTTATAGGCTTTAGATTGCCGCACTATGCAGCGTGCCTCGTTTTGGTCCTCAGGAAAAGTTCATGTCTAGTTAGGTAGGCTAGGAATGGTTGTCCACGGGGCGATGACTGCCATTATTACGTGGGCTGAAGATGTTATCTCGTTGGCAGAGCCTCCAATTCTGTCAGAGTGTTCGGTGTCGGGCAGTGCGGTTGGGTCCGTATGTTATTTCCGGGTTCCCCTTCCCATACTACAGATGGCTTGAACAGCCTTTCCAAGAAGAAGTTGGGAGGGATGGCATCGCGTTTTGCACCGATGCGTGCCAGGACATCTGCCGCCTGATTGTTTTCCCGGGCTATATGGTGAAATTCAAGCCCCTCGAACCGAGCTGACATTTTTAGGACGGCGTTGCGATAAGCTGCCATTTTTGGATCCTTGGCATCAAAGTCTCCATTTATTTGGGATATCGCGAAGTTCGAATCCCCGCGCACCTCTAGGCGTTGAAGGCCCATGGATACTGCCATCCGGAGAACATGTAGAAGGGCCTCATATTCGGCTGTGTTGTTGGAGTCCGTATACATTATCTGGAGTGCGTTTTGATTGGTATCTCCAGTTGGGGACGTCAAAAAGACGCCAGCCCCCAGACCAGCCAACATTTTGGAGCCGTCGAAGTGCATGATCCAGTTGGAATATGTGCTGATGTTTGGCGCGGCCAGGACTGGGTTTGTTGCCAATATGGCTTTTATTTCGTCGAGTCCGGCCGTGGCGGCATCCGTCCACTCGAAGTGTTCGGTGCGCCGGAGGAGGCGATAAAGGGGTAATGCCTTTTCTCCCAAGCGGGAGTTAAAGCGGCTTAGAGCCGCTACGCATCCGGTCAATTTTTGTATTTGTTTGAGGTCCTTTGGGATATCCAATTGTGACAGAGCTCGGATCTTGGCTGGATTTGCTTCAATTCCTCTACCGGATACAATGAAGCCCAAGAGCTTTCCGGCCGGTACGCCAAAAATGCTTTTTTCCGGGTTGAGCTTGATGTCGTATGTTCAGAGGTTATCGAATGTGAGCCTCAAGTCGTCTACTAGAGATTCGACATGCTTGGTTTTGACGACCACGTCATCCATGTATGCCTCCACCGTTTTGCCGATCTGGTTTGCCAGACATGTCTGAATCACGCGCTGATATGTTGCGCCGGCCTTTTTGAGCCTGAAGGGCATTGTGTTGAAGCAGAATGGGCCATATGGTCTGATGAATGCCGTTGCGGCTTGATCTGACTCTGCCATCTTAATTTGATGGTAGCCGGAGTATGCGTCGAGGAAACACAATGATTCGTGTCCTGCGGTAGCGTCGATAATTTGATCGATGCGGGGGAGGGGGAAGGGATCCTTTGGGCAAGCCTTGTTGAGGTCCTTAAAATCGACGCACAAGCACCAGGATTTGTCCTTCTTTGGTACCATCACCAGGTTTGCTAGCCAGTCCGGATGTTTTATGTCTCTGATGAATCCGGCCTCCAATAGCTTGGCTAGTTCCTCTCCCATGGCTTGTCTCTTAGGTTCGGAGAACCGCCGAAGAGCCTGCGTGACTGGCTTGAATCCTTTTAGGATATTTAGGCTGTGCTCGGCCAGCCTGCGTGGGATTCCTGGCATGTCTGAAGGGTGCCAGGTAAAAATGTCCCAGTTTTCGTGTAGGAACTCTCGTAGTGCGGCGTCTACATCAGGGTTTAATTATGCCCCGATGGAAGCTGCTTTGTAGGGTCCGTTGGATGGACTTGGAATTTGACTATTTCGTCCGCTGGTTTAAAGGAGGTGGACTTGGATCTTTTGTAGAGTATCACGTCGTCCCTGTTCACCGTGGAGCGCAGCGCAGTCAGTTCCTCAGCCGCTAGGGCTTCGGATAGTGCCTCGAGGGCTAGTGCGGCTGTCTTATTTTCAGCGCGGAGTGCTGTATCCAGATCACTAGCAAGAGTGATGATTCCGTTGGGCCCGGGCATTTTGAGCTTCATGTACCCATAATGGGGTATGGCTTGGAAGATTGTAAACGCCTCCCGCCCTAATAGAGCGTGGTATCCGCTACTGAACGGGGCCACTTGGAACGTGACCTCTTCGGACCTATAATTGTCCGGCGTGCTGAACACCACATCTAGTGTGATTTTTCCTGTACAGTGTGCTTCCCGACTGGGGATTATTCCTCTAAAGGTTGTGCTGCTTCGCTCAATGCGGTTCCAGTCTATTTCCATTTTTTGAAGGGTTTCCTCATAAATGAGGTTCAATCCGCTGCCGCCGTCCATGAGTACCTTGGTGAGTCGAAAGCCATCCACTATTGGACTAAGGACCAATGCGGCTGGTGCTCGGGCTGTTCGGAATTTAGGTTCGTCACTGGCATTGAAAGTAATAGCCGTGTCACTCCATGGGTTTATTGTTGCCACATGGTAGACTTCGGCAAGGCTGCGGAGTGGTCGTTTTCGCATATTATTTGACGCGAAAGTCTCGAAGACTGTTAATACCGTACAGGTATCCAAGGGCTGGTACTCTGTGGCTTCTAGGTTTTGAAGATCTTCGCCACTTTTGGCCACCTGCCGGAGTATCCAACATGCTCTAAGGCTATGAGTTGGTGTGGCGCCCTCTGCACTATGAATTTTACAGGGTCCATTGAGCCATCCTTCCAGTACGGTTCCGTGCCCTGTAGAGGGTTTTTGCTTTTTGGTGTTTAACCTGGGTGTCTGGCAATAAAGCACCCTTTTATTTCGGACTAGGTTTGTATTCAGGGACGGATTGTCCCAAAATTCTATTTCGGTTTTCCAGGCGCTTTCCATCGCACAATACTTTCGTACTATGGGTGCTCAGTCGGCGAAGCGTGTAATTTCACGGCGACTTATGGCGTTGAGGATTCCCTTGTCCGTGCAATTATTGCAGAAGAATAAAATTGCGTCTTCCTTGTGGCAGTCCCTTGTCCTGTTCATGACCAGGAGGAATCTGGCCCAGTAATGGTGTACTGTTTCGTCGGGCTCTTGCCTAATTTGGGATAGATCGCTTATGTTTGGGTGGGTGGGTGGAATTGAATCCGGAGCCTCATCCATTCTGAGACTCAAGGGCCACGGAGTTTCCGAACTCGGAAGCTCGGATTCTTGGATGTTGTCCAATGAATCTAGCCCGCTGCCTGACTTTAGGTTCAGGGCTTGAGTGACGTCCTCCCCTCCGCGAGTATCCGGCTTGGAGGGATCTTTAATCCGGACATAGCTAGTCCTTAAGATAGACGAAGGGTCGCCGCATTGTTCCTCCACCACTGCAACGTGATGGGTGACCTGGGGAGAGTTGATCTCTCTCAGATCGGTTTTAGGCCCAATCTGACCGTAGTTTGTAGCGACTCCCAGGGCGGCGATGCGATCCAAGAGCTCGTTTAGGGAGGAGAGCTCTATTGGATCTAACTGCTCGGCGAATTCCGAGTTGATGTGAAGATTGCTTTTGATGACCCGAGAAGTCATCGTCGGCGCAGCAGCCAAACAGGCGGTCATAAGAAAACCACCTAGCCGGAGAGTTTGGCCGATAGCCAAAGCTCCCTTGGCAAGGGTGCCGTCTTTAAAGACGGGATGAGGCATCCTTCCTGATGGCAACGGCACAGAGGAACTCTTAATGAAAGCACCAATGTCGGTGTCAAAACCGGCGGATCTCGGATAGGGGGTCCCGAACTGTGCGTCTAGGCGGATGGTAACAGGAGACAAGGGACACAATGTTTTTACCCAGGTACGGGCCCTCTCGATGGAGGTAAAACCCTACTCCTGCTTGATTAATATTGATGATATGGGTAGTACAAGAGTAGATCTACCACAAGATCAGAGAGGCTAAACCCTAGAAGCTAGCCTATGGTATGATTGTTGTTCGTCCTATGGACTAAAACCCTCCGGTTTATATAGAGACCGGAGAGGGCTAGGGTTACACATAGTCTGTTACAATAGGAGGAGATGTACATATCCGTATTGCCAAGCTTGCCTTCCACGCCAAGGAAAGTCCCATCCGGACACGGGACGAAGTCTTCAATCTTGTATCTTCATAGTCTAAGAGTCCGGCCAAAGGTTATAGTACGTCTATCCGGACACCCCCTAATCCAGGACTCCCTCAATAGTCCTCACCGCGCTTGAGGCTGGTGGGATCCACTTCTTGGCCAGGTGCCAACGGAGGTCTTGGGCATGCAGGATTGAGTGTGAATTTCTTCATGTACTTGGGAGTAACATACCTATACTCCCTCCACTCTCTTGCATATCTCCTCTCTATCCTCTGGATGCGCACCTTGCGCTGATTTTTGTCCTCTTTTCCAAACTTTGCCTCATCAGGAGTGCAGTAATCAGCATATATGTCATCAGGGATTTCAAAAGCAATATTAACCTCAGGCCTCTTTCCTCCCTTTTGTGGCTTCTTTCCATCAGCCATTTTCTTCAGATGAGGAATTTGAACAATGGAATTCTCTGAAGATGTATGCAACTTTTCTTCGAGGAACGCTGCAAATGAGTTAAGTTGATGAGAACCTAGAGATTCAGCAGCGGACATGAGTACCTGTGAATAGGGTATAGTTGCAAGGAATTTGGAGAGGTCATATGCGTTCTCAGAAGGTTTTATAAAATGAACAAGTTTAAGGAATTTGACCAGATGAGTCTTGAAGAATTTCACTAAGCGTTCTTTGTCTTAGGTTCCAGAGTTGTATAGATTGAGAATCCATACAACTGAGGAATCTTGAAGAAAAATGTAGCTTAGAGAAATGAATCAAGAACAGATGGCATGAGAGGTGTTTTAGAGTGTAAAGATTTGAAGAAAAACACCTTTGAAGATTTTGTAGAAATCATATGAATCAACAAGGGTAGTAAAAGTAACTTTTAATTACCCTGAATGAAGAACACGACGAACTGAGAGGTGTAGATCAGAAGTTTGTCAGTTCAGATCTTCCACGCCCTAACTTGGCTGAGGAAGACAGCTACGGCGGCGGTGGAGGGAAGAAATCCGCGGCCTGCGCGAGTACGACGGCAATGAGGTCGAGGCAGTGAAGCTCTTCCTCACTGATACGTCTCCAACGTATCTATAGTTTATGAAGTATTCATGCTATTATATTATCCATCTTGGATGTTTTATGGGCTTTACTATGCACTTTTATATTACTTTTGGGACTAACCTATTAACCCAGAGCCCAGTGCCAGTTCCTGTTTTTTCCCTTGTTTCAGTGTTTCAAAGACAAGGAATATCAAACGGAGTCGAAACGGAAAGAAACCTTCTGGAGAAGTTATTTTTGGAAGGAAAGCTACCCGATAGACTTGGAGTGCACGTCAGGAAAGAAACGAGGGAGCCACGAGGTAGGGGGCGCGCCCACCCCCTAGGGCGCGCCCTCCACCCTCGTGGGCCCCTCGTGGCTCCCCTGACGTACTTCTTCCTCCTATATATACCCATATACCCTAAAACGATCGGAGAGCATAATAGATCGGGAGTTCCGCCGCCGCAAGCCTCTGTAGCCACCAAAAATCAATCGGGACCCTGTTCCGGTACCCTGCCGGAGGAAGGATCCCTCACCGGTTGCCATCTTCATCATCCCGGCGCTCTCCATGACGAGGAGGGAGTAGTTCACCCTCGGGGCTGAGGGTATGTACCAGTAGCTATGTGTTTGATCTCTCTCTCTCTCTCTCTCTCTCTCGTGTTCTTGAGGTGATTCAATCTTGATGTATCGCGAGCTTTGCTATTATAGTTGGATCTTATGTTGCTTCTCCCCCTCTACTCTCTTGTAATGAATAGAGTTTTCCCTTTGAAGTAATCTTATCGGATTGAGTCTTTAATGATTTGAGAACACTTGATGTATGTATTGTCGTGCATATCTGTGGTGACAATGGGATATCACGTGATTCACTTGATGTATGTTTTGGTGATCAACTTGTGGGTTCCACCCATGAACCTATGCATAGGGGTTGGCACATGTTTTCGTCTTGATACTCCGGTAGAAACTTTTGGGCACTCTTTGAAGTACTTTGTGTTGGATTGAATAGATGAATCTGAGATTGTGTGATGCATATCGTATAATCATACCCATGGATACTTAAGGTGACATTGGAGTATCTAGGTGACATTAGGGTTTTGGTTGATTTGTGTCTTAAGGTGTTATTCTAGTACGAACTCTAGGGCTATTTGTGACACTTATAGGAATAGCCCAATGGATTGATTGGAAAGAATAACTTTGAGGTGGTTTCGTACCTACCATAATCTCTTTGTTTGTTCTCCGCTATTAGTGGCTTTGGAGTGACTCTTTGTTGCATGTTGAGGGATAGTTATATGATCCAACTATGTTATTATTGTTGAGAGAACTTGCAATAGTGAAAGTATGAACCCTAGGCCTTGTTTCCTAGCATTGCAATACCGTTTACGCTCACTTTTATCATTAATTACCTTGCTGTTTTTATATTTTCAGATTACAAAAACCTATATCTACCATCCATATTGCACTTGTATCACCATCTCTTCGCCGAACTAGTGCACCTATACAATTTACCATTGTATTGGGTGTGTTGGGGACACAAGAGACTCTTTGCTATTTGGTTGCAGGGTTGCTTGAGAGAGACCATCTTCATCCTACGCCTCCCACGGATTGATAAACCTTAGGTCATCCACTTGAGGGAAATTTGCTACTATCCTACAAACCTCTGCACTTGGAGGCCCAACAACGTCTACAAGGAGAAGGTTGCGTAGTATACATCACTCACCGGCGACGATGAAGTAGCGGTGACGCTAGGGTTTGAGAAGCTCGAGCTGGAGTAAAAGAGAAGTGAAGAAGGGGAGGGGTATTTATAGCCACGGTGAAAAACTGTTCGCCCGAAGAATTTGGACGAACGTGCCCCTGGCCCTTCTTATTCGCTTGACATGTGTCACCCATGTACTGAGAAGTGGAGATCGTGTGAGATCGTGGGTGAATAGATAAGTGTTTTCGTGGGATGCGGAACGGTTTGAGCGGCAAAACCAATTTTTTTGGATAAGATAAGTTTTAACATTGCATTTGCAATTCTTCAGCTGACAAGGACACAGTGAAGATTTTGAACGAGTTTCAAATAGAACGCACATGAAGAATTTGTGAATATATTGGGTTGAATTTAGCATAGAGGGGGAAGGGTCCGATCACATTCACTTAGCAGAGAAAACAACTTGAAGAAATAGCAATAAGTGAATGTTGCAGAGGACATGAACTCATATATATATAGCCAATGAAGAAAAACAATGGAAACAGTGAAGACAATGCAAAGTTGAAGAACATGAACAACTGAGGAATTTCAGAACTAAGGAAAAACTCAAATTGAAGATTTTAAAATTTTGGTGGTGGCGTGACCCACTGTATAAGAATGATGATTTCAGACACCGCGTACAATTGTCGTAGGGTTCTGAGAATCAAATTCTTCGTTAATTTCTTCACACTTAGAGTGTTATTCTTCATTGATTGAAGAAAAACTTTACTTCATGTGTTGCACATCTAAGTCATCAATTTTGCATAAGTGTTAGGATGAGTGTCCTTTCCAAAGGACATTCGAAGATTCTAAGATATTTAGCTTACACCGCAACTTGCTAAATCTCTTCTCATCCAAGGGCTTTGTGAAGATATCGGCTAGCTGTTCTTCAGTCTTCACATGCTCAATAGAAATGTCGCCCATCAGCACATGATCACGAAGAAAATGATGAAGAATCTAAATGTGCTTTGTCTTCGAGTGCTGAACTGGGTTGTGAGCAATCTTGATGGCACTCATTGTCACAGAAGAGAGGCACATTATTCACATTGACGCCATAGTCCTTGAGAGTTTGCTTCATCCACAGCGATTGAGCACAGCAAGAACCAACAACAATGTACTCAGCTTCAGCAGTAGACAGTGATACGCAGTTCTATTTCTTAGAGGACCAACGAACCAAAGATCGTCCGAGGAAATGGCATGTGCCAGATGTTGACTTGCGGTCCACATGATCACCAGCATAGTCAGATTCAGAATACCAAATGAGATCAAAAGCCGAGCCCTTGGGGTACCATAATCCAAGTGTTGGTGTGTGAGCTAGATATCGAAGAATATGCTTCACAGCCTTATGGTGTGATTCCTTCGGCGTAGCTTGAAATCGAGCACACATGCAAACACTAAGCAAATATCTGGCCTAGATGCACATAAGTACAATAAAGAACCAATCATGGAGCGGTATACCTTTTGATCGAAGTCAATACCATTTTCATTAGTGCATAGATGGCCATTTGTGGGCATAGAATTTTGACGCCTTTGCAATCTTGCATGCCGAATTTCCTCAATACATCCTTGAGGTATTTCTCCTGAGATATGAATATGCCATTGCGTTGTTGACGAATTTGAAGACCTAAGAAGAATTTCAATTCTCCCATCATAGACATTTGATATTCTTCACTCATCATATAGGCAAATTCATCACTGTAACGTTGGTCAGTACAGCCAAAGATAGTATCATCAACATATATTTGGCACACAAACAGTTCACCATCATAAGATTTAGTGAAAAGAGTAGGGTCGAGTGAACCGGGTTTGAAGCCTTTTTCATGAGGAATTCCTTCAAAGTATCATACCACGCCCGAGGGGCCTGCTTGAGGCCATAGAGGGCCTTATTGAGTCTGAAGACTTTGTCAGGATGCTTTGGATCTTCAAAACCTGGGGTTGAGCAACATATACTTCTTCCTCAAGCTTACCATTGAGGAATGCACTTTTCACACCCATTTGATATAGAGTGATATCATGATGGTTAGCATAAGCAAGTAATATGCGAATAGCCTCAAGTCTAGCAACAGGTGCAAAAGTTTCATCGAAATCGATTCCTTCAACCTGTGTGTAGCCTTGAGCTACAAGCCGTGCCTTATTACTCACCACAAGGCCATTTTCATCTTGCTTGTTGCGGTAGATCCACTTTGTGCCAATGATATTGTGCTTGCAAGGATCTGGACGTTTGACCAGTTCCCAGACGTTGTTGAGCTCGAACTGATGTAATTCTTCTTGCATAGCTTGAATCCACTCAGACTCCAAAAATGCTTCATCTACCTTAGTGGGCTCTGTGATAGAGACAAAAGCAAAGTGCCCACAAAAGTTAGATAAATGTGAAGCTCTTGAGCGTGTGAGAGGACCTGGTGCTTCAGTGTCATCTATGATCTTTTCAACTTGCACTTCTTTTGCAACGCGAGGATGAACTGGTTGTCGTCGAGGAATTTGATCAGCATTTTCTTCAGCACCATTTTCTTCAGCATTTTCTTCAGGTGCATTTGCTTGACGTTCTTCATGTTCTGGAATGAATTCTTCAGCAGATTCTTTGGTCGGAATGACATGCTCGGTAGCCTTGAACTTGATAGTTTCCTCAGGTGCTGGTTCGTCTATCACAGAAGGTAGGTGCTCTCTTTGCGAGCCATTAGTTTCATCGAACAGCACATCTACAGTTTCAACAATCTTGTGAAGAACATTGTTGAAGACTCTGTAGGTGTGCGAGTCCTTTCCGTAACCAAGCATAAAACCTTCATGTGTTTTCGGTGCAAATTTAGAGTTGTGATGAGGATCTCTAATCCAGCATTTAGCACCGAAGACTTTGAAATAAGTCACATTGGGTTTCTTGTCAGTGAGGAGTTCATAGGCAGTCTTCTTGAAGAATTTGTGAAGATATACTTTGTTGATGATGTGGCACGCAATATCAATTGCATGAATCCAAAAACGACGAGGCGTTTTGTATTCATCAAGCATAGGGCAAGCCATCTCAGCGAGAGTCCTGTTCTTGCACTCCAAGACGCCATTCTGCTGAGGAGTATAAGGAGCAGATAACTCATGAGTAATACCAAGTTCATCAAGATAGTCATCAAGACCAGAATTCTTGAACTCAGTTCCATTGTCACTTCTGATGTGCTTGATCTTCACACCAAAGTTGGTTGAAGCCCTCGAGGAAAATCGCTTGAAGACTTCCTGCACTTCATGTTTGTAAGTAACAATGTGTACCCATGTGTAACGTGAGTAATCATCAACAATAACAAAGCCATATTGAGATGCATCATTCGAAACTGCTGAATAATGGTTAGGACCGAAGAGATCCATATGAAGCAATTCAAATGGTCGAGTAGTGGTCATGATAGTCTTCGCTGGATGCTTGGCCTTGGTCATCTTTCTAGCTTCACAGGCTCCACATAAGTGATCCTTGAGGAATTTGACATTCTCAATGCCAATGACATGCTTCTTCTTCACAAGTGTGTGCGAATTCCTCATGCCTGCATGACCAAGTCGTCGATGCCATAGCCAGCCTTCTGAAGCTTTTGCAAGTAGGCACACTGCTGGTTGTGGTCCTGTAGAGAAATCAACAATATACAAGTCTCCTCTCCTAAAGCCTTCGAATACTTTGGAATTGTCAACTTCCATGATCACAACACAACAATACTTGCCAAAGACAACAACCATATCAAGATCACAAAGCATTGAGATAGACATGAGGTTGTATCCTAAGGACTCGACAAGCATGACTTTGTCCATGTGTCGATCCTTTGAGATTGCAACCTTACCTAGGCCCAATACCTGACTTTTGCCTTTGTCAGAGAAGATGATATGCTTCAGATGCGATGGTGATAAGGGAGTATCCATCAATAGATTATTATCACCAGTCATGTGATTTGTACATCCACTATCGAGGACCCACTCAGTGGCTTTGGGTTAATCATCCTGCAGATGAATTAGTGCAGCTTACGAACTCATATACTTCATCAGTGAAGAATATGACATCAATTCATCAAATCAATTTCATCAAGCAATGGAACAGATAAAATAGTATGAGGACATGAGAAATGAAAGTTCATTTCTTCATGATTAGCTTGCGTCCTTTTAGGCAATTTTCAGGTCTCCAGCAAATTCTTTAGACGTTTACGCACGTCTGGAGACCTGACCCTGCAGAAGAAATTAGTTCTTTTTCTTCACCACCCACATCTGAAGGGGTGGCAAAGAGTTCATCACTTTGCGAGCTCCATACGAGAAAGGTGACATAGAAGCCAGTCCATTTCGTTTCACATAAGAGGAGTTAGGATATGAATAAGCAGAGAAATTCTTCAAGGACTTATGAACATAATGGTTAGAAGAATAATGCTCATATTCATAGCCCTTAGCTCTTCCCTGTGAAACAGAGGGGTTAGCACGATGATGATCATATGAGGACTTTGATCCTTTTGAGGAATTTGATCCACGTGAGGAATTTGGTCTGTATGAGGAATTGGATCTATATGAAGAATTTGGTCCATATGAAGAATTTGATCTGGGGTTCCTATTCTTCACAGGTGGTGTCATGAGGACATTCACCTGAAGACTTTCAAGGCATCTTTTGGGAACCCAGATTTTCTTCATAGGGGAACCGTTCCTGCAGTTAGTACCAACATATCTAGCAAATACTTCACAGTTCTGGTTTTTGAACAATTTATAGTTGGAGTCAAATGACTCATCAGAAGAATGAGGAGATTCACATGTAAAGCCAGATAAATTGGATGGATCAACTAGAGGTCCCTTTGCAGCAACCCATGAGGTTTTGGGGTACTGCTCAGGCTTCCAATATGTACCATCAGCATTGAGTTTCCTCTCCAAGGCAATACCCTCTTTCCTAGGGTTCCTGTTGAGGATCTGCTTTTTAAGCACATCACAAAGAGTCTGATGCCCTTTGAGGCTTTTGTACATGCCTGCCATGTATAATTCCTTCAGCCCTGCATCATCAGTGATACTAGCAATGTCCTCAGATGAGGATTAGTGATAGCAGAGGCAGGTGAAGAATTTGTAACGTTAGAAGCATTTGAACATTTAGGTGAAGAATTAGTAGATTCACTTCAACACACTTCAAACATGGAGGAACAAATTCTTCCTGAGCAGCGATGATTTGTTGAGCAAGTAATGAATCGTGCTCCTTCTGAAGATCTTCATAACTCACTCTTAATTTTTCAAGATCTTGCTTTCTTTGAAGAACTTCATAAGAAAGCTTCTCATGATCAGATAAGAGAGTGTTATGATGACCTTGAAGATTGTCAAACCTAGACTGATGTCTCTGAAGACTCTCAGCCAAAGCTTTCGACTGATCCATTTCTTCACCCAACATATCATCGCTCTTATTTAGCATGTATTGAACTTTTTCCAAAGCTCTTTGTTGTTTAGTGGCAAGGGAAGCAAGTTTAACATAGCTGGGTCCAAATTCATCGCCAGATTCATCATCACTGGATTCAGATAGATAGCATTCAGTTACCTTTGCATCTTTTGCCATAAGGCATGGTGTAGAAGATGATGATTCTAGTTCGAATGTCATAGCTTTGAGAGATTCCTTGAAGTCCTCAAACCAAGGATCATGACGGGTTTGATGACCTTCATAGACCTCAAAGAGACGGTCCCAGATAAGCTTCGCATGATTGAGATGCATGATGTTCGTGAACTGATTTCGAGACAAACAGGAGCAGATGACGTCCCTCGCTGTGAGGTTGAGAAGGGTGAACTTGCGAATGTCATCAGCTTCTGCCATCTTGCACAGATCGGTAAGACCAATCTCAGTGATCCATAGCTCACTGTTCATCGCCATGAGACGCTTCTTCATCATGGCCTTCCACTTGGGATACTCATGACCGTCAAAGATGGGGCAATACACGGACTTCATTCCTATGGTCGACATAACTAAAACTCCAGGCAATTAAACTAAAATCACATAGAACAAGGGAGTACCTTGCTCTGATACCAATTGAAAGTGCGTTATATCGACTAGAGGGGGGTGAATAGGCGATTTTTATGAATTCTTCACTGAGGAATTTGCGGGTGAGGAAATTCCTTAGCGAAGAACTACTAGCAGTGGAATAAGTACTCAAAAGTAAACATAACAGAACACAAGCATGGTCATCATGATGAAATGAAGACAAGCACAGAGTACAGAAAGCGTAATCACAGGATAACACAGGATGAAGACAAACAGACTGAAGAAATTGAACTGAGGAAATTGAGAAAGTCTTCAGTCAAAGTCTTCAAACAGATATGAACAAGTGCACAACACAGTTATGAGGAAATGAAAGAGCTGAGGAAATAGAACCAGTAAGCTTGGTGGAGACAATGATTTGGTAGACTAGTTCCAACTACTGTCTCAGTTGTACATCTGGTTGGAGCGGCGAGGTATTTAAACCTGAGGACACACAGTCCTCACCGTATTCTCCTTGAGCTAAGGTCACACAGACCTCACCCAATCACTCGTGGTAAGTCTTCCGGTGAATTCCAAAGCTTCACAGACTCGGTCACTTGGCGATCCACAATTCCTCTTGGATGCTCTAGACCATGACGCCTAACCGTCTAGAAGAAGCATGGTCTTCAAAGGTAACAAGCGTCGGATCCACGCAGGATTAATCTCTTCAATGATGCTCAATCACTTTGGGTTTGTAGGTGTTTGGATTTGGGTTTTCCTCACTTGATGATTTTCGCTCAAAGTCCTCGGAGCATGGGATGCTCTCAAATGACAAGTGTCAGTTTCTCTCGGAGCAGCCAACTAGCTAGTGGTTGTAGGGGGCGGCTATTTATAGCCTAGGGAGCAGCCCGACATGATAAGACATAAATGCCCTTCAATGATATGACCGTTAGGTGGGTAGATATTTTGGGACAGCTGGCGCATAGCATAGCAACGGTCGGATATTTGAGGCTCAAATTCCTCAGGGCTATCATGTTCCTCATTGTGTAGGCAATCTGCACTGGCAAATTCCTAACTCCTCAGTCATAACAAATTCCTCAGAGACCAGAAGAAGTTCGTCTCTGTCACTGAAGAATATGACTGAACTGTATGAGATTTCCAATGGCTTCACTCGAAGGGGTCGGTAGGTGTAGAATTTTTAGTTGAGCATCACATGGAAATTTTTCCTTAGTATTTCCTCGACCCCCTTTAACAGTACGGTGTTTCCTATGACTCAAGAAAGAGAAAATCAAACTACGAAAACAAAAGTCTTCACGCTTCATGTTCCTCGAATGAATACCAAGTCTTCAAGGTTACACCAATTTCTTCACTTTCAAAGTCTTCAGAAAGTCTTCAGAAATCCAAAGTCTTCAGTCGAAGAACTTCATTTTTAGGGGTCGACTTTCTCTGTAAATATCAAACTCCTCATAGACTTATAGTCCTGTGTACACTCATAAACACATTAGACCCTTAACCTATAAGTCTTCAATACACCAAAATCACTAAGGGGCACTAGATGCACTTACAATGCATGATGGCCGGCAACGGGAGTCAGTTCATTTTCCATGACGGTGGTGCTTCTACGCTTGGCGTCGGCTTCCGGGAAGCAGATCCGATACCGTGAAAGTCGGTGTCGGGGAAGAGGCTCCGTGCATGAGACGATAGTGGACCGGCTCCAGTGCGGCATACGAGGTCGTCGATGAGGCAGATGCGCTGCGGTGGACGAGTGCGCCGATGTACAAGGGGAGGAGCACGAAGGCTGCGGTGCCGTGGAGAAGTCTATTTTGCGGTGGGTATAGAAAATCGGGAGTATTCAAGTGTACTACTCTGGGTACCGGGGTGGGGTTGGCTGGGCAGGGTGAACCTAAAGTTATGAAAACAGCCCCCTACCAAGCGTCATCCGTAGGCCTGTTCTGAAGGCTGTGATGGTAACTTCGCACTGCTCGAATCAGGGTCGCAGGAGATTTTCCCGCCGACCTCAAAATTTTGTGACACTGAACTCCTCGTGTGGCGTGCTGGGTGATTGGGCTAAGCAACTAGCGAGTGGTACTAGTAACTACTAGTACTCCCTCCGTTTTTTATTAACTTTGCATATTCAGTTTGACCGAAGTCAAACTTCCTAAAGTTTGACCAAGTTTATAGAAAAATATAAACATTTACCATAACAAATATGTATGATGTGAAAGTGCATTCAATAATGAATCTAATGGTATTTATTTGTTATTGTATTGTATATGTTAATATTTTTTGTTACAAACTTTCTGGGAGTTTACAAAACTTGACTTTGACCAATACTAATACATGGACATAAATAAAAACGGAGGGAGTACACATTTGTTTTCTTAGTTTGTACTGAATTAATCATTTGTTGTAATTGTGAAATAAATATATTAGGCTACTGACTTTGAATATAATGTTCTATACAATTCAATAGTTGCAATCATTGTTGAATTCCAAGATGTATACGGGGTCTATAGTACTTCACAATATGCTCAAACTCACATAATCCCAGTCAAATGAGAATCTAAATGCATTTCATAGTTATTACTTTGTAGGATGCAACAAAACCAACCATAACTCTACATCATCCATTATAAAGCAACAATTTGAACACATCCCAATGTTGGAATGAAACGTTAGAGAGAGCTTGTCAAGATGGAGCAGATCGGGCGGGAAAGATTGTATGTATGTGGACGACAGAGTAGGAGACAAACCTAACGAGACAGAGAGAGATAGAGAGAGAGAAAGAGAGAGGAAGAAGTTAGGTCTGTGAGAAAGATGGAGACACGTAATATACGTGAGATGCGTGTGCATCGGGATTCTGTACACGTGGAAGGAGAAGAGACAACATGTTTGATGAGAGAGCTGGAAAAACATGGACGAGAGGGGAAGGATCTCGTGGGTTGAGGGATTGATCATTTTGTGTGGGGGAGAGAGGGATTGGTAATTTTGTGCGGGACAGAGAGGGGGAGGAGTCAGTCAGCCGTCGTCACATCATCCTGCTTCCAAATGGCCCCGCATTCTCTAGTGTAGTGTGGTCGCCGTCTTTGATCTCCTCGATGCCCTCTTTGAAGATTGAGGTGTTGTGCATGCTGGGGTGCAGAGAAGCACAAGAGAGAGTGGTCGCCATATAACCTTGGATGGGGATGAATTGTGTGCTCGGGGGAGGGGGTGTGTGTGTGCAGTGTGTGTGTGTGTGTGTCAGATATTGAGAGAAATCAAACCTATGGAGAGAAATGTGTGTGTACGTGACGTAAAGCTACATGTTAAATAGGGTTTTCACGAAGAGATTGTGCGTGCGAGATACAGAGCGATGTGCGGGCCTTGAGGTGGGCAGGGGACGGGTGAGGGTGTCAAAATGTGTGCATTGATGCATGTGTTACATGCGATCGTTCGAGGGACAGACGAATCGAGAGAGATGGTTGTTGTGTTTGTGACGCCCCCGATTCAATCGTACACTAATCATGCACGCAAATGTGTACGATCAAGATCAGGGACTCACGGGAAGATATGACAACACAACTCTAAAACATGAAAGTCATACAAGCATCATAATACAAGCCAGGGGCCTCGAGGGCTCGAATACAAGTGCTCGATCATAGACGAGTCAGCGGAAGCAACAATATTTGAGTACAGACATAAGTTAAACAAGTTGCCATAAGATGGCTAGCACAAACTAGGATACAGATCGAAAGAGGCGCAGGCCTCCTGCCTGGGATCCTCCTAAACTACTCCTGGTCGTCGTCAGCGGGCTGCACGTCGTAGTAGGCACCTCCAGTGTAGTAGGAGTCGTCGTCGATGGTGGCGTCTGGCTCCTGGACTCTGTCGTCTGGTCGCAGCAATCGGGTAAAGGAAAGGGGAAAAGGGAACAAGGCAACCGTGAGTACTCATCCAAAGTACTCGCAAGCAAGGAGCTACACTACATATGCATGGGTATATGTGTAAAGGGCCATATCAGTGGACTGAACTGCAGAATGACGAAATAAGAGGGGGATAGCTAATCATGTCGAAGACTACGCTTCTGGCAGCCTCCATCTTGCAGCATGTAGAAGAGAGTAGACTGAAGTCCTCCAAGTAGCAACGCATAGCATAATCCTACCCGACGATCCCCTCCTCGTTGCCCTGTTAAAGAGCGATCACCGGGTTGTATCGGGCACTTGGAAGGGTGTGTTTTATTAAGTATCCGGTTCTAGTTGTCATAAGGTCAAGGTACAACTCCGGGTCGTCCTTTTACCGAGGGACACGGCTATTCGAATAGATAAACTTCCCTGCAGGGGTGCACCACATAGCCCAACACGCTTGATCCCATTTGGCCGGACACACTTTTCGAGGTCATGCCCGGCCGCGGAAGATCAACACGTCGCAGCCCCACCTAGGCACAACAAAGAGGTCAGCACGCCGGTCTAAACCTAAGCGCACAGGGGTCTGGGCCCATCGCCCTTAGCACACCTGCACATTGCGTACGTGGCTGGAAGCAGACCTAGCCTAGTGGCGTTCCAGTCCAATCCGGCGCGCGCCACTCAGTCGCTGATGTCACGAAGGCTTCGGCTAATACCACGACGTCGAGTGCCCATAACTGTTCCCGCGTAGTTGGTTAGTGCGTATAGACCAAATGGCCAGACTCAGATCAAATACCCAGATCTTGTTAAGCGTGTTAAGTATCTGCGGACGCCGACCAGGGCCAGACCACCTCCCTCCTAGGTGGTCTCAACTTGCCCTGTCGCTCCACCACAAAGTAACAGTCGGGGGCCGTCAGGAACCCAGGCCCACCACTACATGGGTGGAACCACCTGCCCCTTCAGCCCCCATCTCCAAACAGTATCACAGGTAATGTAACAGTGTAAAGTATATAGTATATGCCCGTGATCACCTCCCGAAGTGATCACGACCCAGTAATATAGCATGGAAGACGGACAAGAGTGTAGGGCCACTGATGGAACACTAGCATCCTACACTAAGAAGTAGGATAGCAGGTAAAGGTAACAACAATAGTAGCAAGTACATGCTATGCAGCAGTATAGGATTAACTGAAAGCAGTAGCATGCTACACTACTCTAATGCAAGCAGTATAGAGAAGAATAGGCGATATCTGGTGATCAAGGGGGGGGCTTGCCTGGTTGCTCTGGCAAGAGAGAGGGGTCATCAACTCCATAGTCGTACTGGGTAGCAGCGGCGTCGGTCTCGGTGTCTAGCGAGAGAAGAGGGGGAAGAAATAATAAATATTTAAGCAAACAGATGCATAGACATGCATGACATGACAAGCGGTGTTAGGGGTGCCCTAACGCGGTAAGAGGTGATACCGGGGAAGGGGGAAACATCCGGGAAAGTATCCCCGGTGTTTCGCTTTTCGGGCAGAGGAGCCGGAGGGGGAAAGTTGCGAGTTGGATATGTTAGGGGTGTGTGGCGGATGAACGGGTTGCGTATCCGGATTCGTCTCGTCGTTCTGAGCAATGTTGAAAATAATTTAATCTGAGTTACGGATTAAATGATATGACTTTCTAAAGATTTTATTAACTTCTGAAATTTAATTAATTATTTTAAATTAATTCGAAAATGAATTTATGACATCAGCATGACATCATGCAGACGTCAGCAGTCAACAGGGTTGACTGGTCAACCTGACCAGTGGGTCCCACTAGTCAGTGCACATTTTAATTAAACAATTTAATTAACCTAATTAGTATTAATTAGGGGGTGGGCCCCACTGTCATTGATTGATTAATTAACTAATAGTTAATTAGGTTAATCTAATTATGATTAATTAACTTAATTAATTCCTTAATTAATTAATTAATTAAATTATTATTTTATTTTATTTTTATTTATTTATTTTTAACAAAACGTTCTGGCCAGGGGCCCACTTGTCATAGGCCCCAGGGGCCTTTGCGGGTGTGCGGGTTACGGGCGCAACCCGAACAGGCAGGGCGCTGGGCGCTGCGGGTGCCCGACCCAGGAGAGGGCCGAGCGGGCGCGGGGTATGGGCGCTCAGTGCCCAGGCGCGGCTTGGCGATGCCACCGGCGGGCGGCCGCGGCACGATGGTGATGGCGCTGGGCGGTGGCGTGTAGCGGCAGCGTCGGCGCTGCAGGCAGTCAGGTCAGAGAGGGGGGGCGAAGGCGCGGGTGCTGCGGTCCGGCGCCGGCGGCTGTGGCCGCGGCCGCTGCTGGTCCAGCAACAGCAAGGGCCGGCGAGCGGAGCGAGTAGGGGCTGCCAGGGAGGCACGGTCGGCGCGACACGGCAGGGCGCGGGGCGGCCAGGAGGCGAGCGGAAGCACGTGCATGCGGGGAAGGAGGTCGCGGCCCTGGGGCGCGCGAGCGCTTCGGCGCGGGCAAGCGCGGCCAGGAGTAGGGGCGCGTCGACGCGTGCGCGCATGGCGAGGCGGGGCAGTGGCTACGCGAGCGGGACGGCGGCCGGGCGCGTTTGTGTTCATGGGGACAGGGGGAAGGAGGAGAGGCCAGGGGCATCACCGGGGTTGTAGGGTCTTAGATAGCGGTGCGTGGGGAGGACGACGAGGACGATGTGCGGCGGGGCGACGGTGACAACGTGCGGCGGGGTGGACGTAGGCGATGGCGTCCGGCGAGGTGGAGATGAGGACGACGGGGCGGCGTCGCGGTGTCGGGGAGGCGTGAGATCCTGCCAGGTCTTGGGCTAGGACAGCGGTGCAAGGACGGAGGTCGGGAGGTGTGGTACCCGGCGCCGGCTGGCGCTGGCGTTCAGGCGCGGGCGCGTCGAGAGGAGGGGGGTCGAGCAGATGCGCCCCTCCCATGTGCGCCTACGTGTGTGTGTGTCGTGGGTGGCGGCGCGAGGAGGGAACGAGGGGGAGTGGGGGATCGAGCGAGTGGGGGGAGTGGAATCGTGGGTAGCTAGGGTTTCGGCCGATAGGGTGATATGGAGAGTGGGGTGGGCTGGTCGGGCCAGGGTGGGAGTTGGGCCAGGTGGCCAAGTTGGCCTGGGGCTTTCCGCCACTTTTTACTTTATTATCTTTTTTGTTTAGTCTCTTAGTTTTGTCTTCTTTTCTTTTATTTATTTCCCTTTTCTGTTATTTTTATTTTAGAGCCTTTTAGCATTTTCTAAAAACGAGTTTCCTTCACAACAATTACCTACGTAATATCTGGCACTAACCGAACATTTTGTTTTAATGTTTGAAAACTTTTGTTGTATGCCATATTTGGAATTTGAATTTTGAATAGGTTTTTGAACTAACGAGGAATTAGC
Source organism: Aegilops umbellulata (assembly GCA_032464435.1). Classification (NCBI taxonomy): domain Eukaryota; kingdom Viridiplantae; phylum Streptophyta; class Magnoliopsida; order Poales; family Poaceae; genus Aegilops; species Aegilops umbellulata. The sequence goes on from CP136060.1 coordinate 299,659,333, forward strand.
AACAATATCGGAGGTGACGTGGCATCATTAGCAGAGTTTTACTATAGCCTACTTAACCGTGCGTCACAATTCTCCTCCACTACAAGAAATCTCGTCCCGAGATTTAACAGGTAGTGAAAGGGGGGAAGGTTTGGTAACGAATCTAGCGGGTCTTCACATTCTGGCTTGCTCTTCTCGAAGAGACCGGTCTAATACATTGATGTCTTCATTTCTCTGCTTCAGGCCATCATGATGAAGTCGACATCCTTTCTTCGGGATCTTCATCGTATTTATTAATAGGTAACAGGGCAGGTCGGCAACGATAGAATGCTATAAGGGTAATAATCTGGGATTAACCCATGAATGAGCATATGAGTACCTCTCGAGTTGAACAAATAAAACACATCAAGAGTAAAGTTGGAAGGTACAATAAGAAGTTTCAAGCAGCCAGGCAATCGTTCAATGCCTAGTCAGAAGGTGAAAGGGGTTTCAAAGCAACGGAATAATTATTGTGTCTGGTGCCAGAATTGATGGTCTCATCGGAAGGTGGCTCATGAATTACATACGAGTCCACGCGGGAGAAATAACTTTGGGAACAAGGGGTGTACAGGAGAGTCAAGTTTCGATCATGTGGAACTGTGGGTTATGGGCCCACCATGTGGGCTAAAAGTAGGCAGGGCGGAGACGTCTTGCGTGATCATGCAAGCATGACATGTTAGAGGATAGACTATCGATTATGTCGGCAACAACGTCGGTACCAAGGGCGAGGGACGAAGAGAACCATTTTCCTGCTCGTTGAACGAGGCGGACCAATAGGCAAAGTTCTCGTCCATCGGTGGTTACTGGAATGCTATCAACAAAAGCAACCGGGTCTTACTGACACGGTTGTACACCAAGGTGTTTACATAAGCAGAAGAACATTACTGCTTAGATCATATAGGTCACCAGAAAGGTTAAACAAAACAATGGAAAGGAAAGGTGATCTTCATATTAAACAGAACAATGGAAAGGAAAATGTGTTTTAAACACCAATTTCAGGGGGTATATCCTTCCCACGGATAAACAGAGCATGATAGCCATGACAGGATATAACGTAGAAAACCCTTTAGGAAAGGGGTGAGAAATTTCATGACTTTACCCATACAACGGTGTTTGGATAGTTGAGTAGGAAACATTTAGCATTGGGCTTCAAATGTTCTTGTTGAAAATCGAAGCACCATAGACATGCTTCGAGATAGCATTGACATGGTTATCATGTAAGGGTCAGATTTGGATACACAAAGGATCCATCAGGATCAACCTTATAGAATAAGTTTTACAATTTCATCATGGAAGAATGGATAACCTTGCTAAAAGAAAACTATAACAATAGGTCCTCCGACCAGGTGTGCTAGGCATGATATCACCTTACTGGGGTATATAAAGATTAATGCTATGACTTTTGGAAAATGTTCCAACCAGCATATCTGACAAGTTTCAATTCTGATTGGTGTCAGGACACCTCAGACTCAGGATGTCTGAGAAGAAGAGGTGCAACACAATTAACGAGATGACATTATATGATTCTTGGGAAATGAACTATGGAAGCGAGTTCCGAACAAGGGTTCACCATTTAATCAAGGAGAGGTGAGGAGGTGACTAATTGACTCAGCGACAATCCATTGAGATTTCCAAAAAGATGGATTTCCACAACTATGTGAACAAGGAGATAATCATTAGCTAGATCAAATGGCTTAATGATGTAAGCTCGAGGAAAACATACACAGTTAAACATTGGTTGAAATGTGCACCCGAAATATGGGCTAGGTAGCACGATCAATGTTTGAATGATGATTCAATAAGCCATAGACGTAGAATGAAACTATAGACCAATAACTTCAAAGCAATAGGGTTTCTAGAAGTTTAGAATTTACACATCACAGACCATTTGTCGGTATTCCGGTTAGAAACAACACGGGGACCAAGAAAAGAATGGTGATGTTAATAAGTATCACTTGTATCAAGAATTCTCACGGGTGGTGAATTTCCCATGACATTCTTGTCATAAAAGATAGCAATACTCCAAGGTAGAACATAACATAGGTTGGATAGCAAGGATCTCAAGGTACAACACAAAACATGAACAAGTTTGTGTTGAAGGGAAGGCAAGAATGTTGTCGATGATTACACAAGTCATCGAGGGGCAAGGATGGTATTTCTTATCATGAATTCAATTGATATCCTGGAAGAGCTCAGAATACTGATGATGATCACGACACATTTGTCGAGAGAATTCATGAAGATGTAATCAACTGGCGATGACATCAAGTCAAAGGAATGATGAAGCAAAAGGTTATTGAAACCATGGTTACGACACAAACTCTGAAGCAAGCTTGTTGCCCAAAGCGAAATGATATGATGAGGAAGATCGACGTAAGCTTTTCTCATCGTCAAAAATTGTGCTCTGGGAAGAAGGACCAGGTAGCACATTTAAAATCGGCACGACAAGGATATAGCCAAACAGGCTAGGAATGACGTGATTGAGTTCAAACTCGTAAGTAAAGAATATTAGTAAGAGTTATTGAACCGTAATGCGGACTCAGTTCAGTTATCGGTGTCTTTGAGTGTTTAAAAACTCGGAGCCCGTGAAAAATTGAAATCAGTGAGGATGTATTACTTGATGAAGAACTCATAAGAGGTTATGCAGTTCTGTGATAATGTCGAGATACCACAGGGTGGAACTCAACGAAAGATCAAAATAGAGGTTGGACTGGGTATTGCTCTGCAGAAGACAAGTGCTTTTAACTTGTCTGGGAAATTGAATCAAAGGGGAACAATATGGTCAGAACCACATTTGTAAATGATCAAACCACAAATACGGGCACTTATAACAAGGGGGTAGCTATTTTGCGAGAAGCTTCCATGATAAGATCTGCATCGTGTCCATGGGCATGAACGCAAAGTTCAAGGTCGACTCCCACTTCTTCAATGCATAACCTTTCATTCACTTCTCGCGTTTGATGAAGTTGCGGTGTTGAAATTTTATCTGGCAAAATACCAGAAGAGTATGACTCATGAAAGCTTTCTAGTTCACACATATTATGGAAGGCATAGGTTCAACCCATCGGGGGATCGTGGAAACATATACCACAGGCTTCAATAGTAAATCTCACCAGCTCGAAAGCAGGTCATGGTTGGCCAAATCAAGAAATATGATTTACCAAAGGCATTATGTATCAGGGAAAGAACTTCCAAAGTGATTGAATATGAAGGACGTTGTTGGATAAAATCCAACAAGGTTCTGATGATCCATAAAGGATCTGATGTGAGTATCGGCTCACAACCAGAGGAAGAATCAATGCAAAGACATTGGATTATAGAAACAACTGAGTAACTTAGAGCTCAATTGCAAAGGAATTAAGATTTACAAAGCGCGGGATCAGAAGCAGACGCTCTGATCAAGAATGGATAAGTTCAATATACTTAGGGGCACAATCAACGACAATTTGATTGGCGAGAACCAGCTCACCTTTAAAATGACGTCTGAGCCAAAAGGGTGTATTCTAGGATCTAACTGAGGATTGCGAGCATTCGCAACATATTGAACCAACAGACTCGAAAGGATAATGACAAAGGGTGCCAATAAGATTACGAGACTTATGGGATTAACCATAATGCAAGATAGCAACAATTTCAAGAGCAGTAGGTTGCTCAGGATTTTCGGAAGATCAAATGGTATTTCGAAGACTGTTGTGAAATGCATGAATCAACTAGGAATGGACGGATACTCGATAAGTGCGAGGAATTATCCATAGGGGTATTCATGCGACAAGATCTGTAAGGCAGTAGGCACAAAATATTATCGGGACAACAGAGAGGATTTCAGGGTATCTGGTAATAACAAGACCAACTGGGGATGAATGTAAGAAATGACAACTGCAAGTAGTTATCCATCAGGGTTGACAGTGGAAGGGGAATTGCAAACGCGATGACACAAGTTCTCGAGTTAACAGCGGAGAGTATCTTCAGGATCTTCACGTGCAGCAGACGATCATCAGAAATACGGGGCTCTCCGGGTGAAATGTTAACGAGATCCTAATGTTAGATTTAGTAAAATCATTTAACCCGAATAGAAGAGATATCAGAGTCCCGGAGTATAGACGAGGAATAAAAGATCCTACTACCACCCAATGGCGACGTGTGCCCGTAAGACACACAGCCATGTTAGTAAAAGTTTTGCAATGTCTAGACTCGACTTCGGCCAAGGAGTTGGAAAGGGGGATTCCTACAGGCAGTCGGCTCTGATACCAACTTGTGATGCCCCCGATTCAATCGTACACTAATCATGCACGCAAATGTGTACGATCAAGATCAGGGACTCACGGGAAGATATCACAACACAACTCTAAAACATGAAAGTCATACAAGCATCATAATACAAGCCAGGGGCCTCGAGGGCTCGAATACAAGTTCTCGATCGTAGACGAGTCAGCGGAAGCAACAATATTTGAGTACAGACATAAGTTAAACAAGTTGCCATAAGATGGCTAGCACAAACTGGGATACAGATCGAAAGAGGCGCAGGCCTCCTGCCTGGGATCCTCCTAAACTACTCCTAGTCGTCGTCAGCGGGCTGCACGTCGTAGTAGGCACCTCCAGTGTAGTAGGAGTCATCATCGACGGTGGCGTCTGGCTCCTGGACTCCGTCATCTGGTCGCAGCAATCGGGTAAAGGAAAGGGGAAAAGGGGAACAAGGCAACCGTGAGTACTCATCCAAAGTACTCGCAAGCAAGGAGCTACACTACATATGCATGGGTATATGTGTAAAGGGCCATATCAGTGGACTGAACTGCAGAATGCCGGAATAAGAGGGGGATAGCTAATCATGTCGAAGACTACGCTTCTGGCAGCCTCCATCTTGCAGCATGTAGAAGAGAGTAGACTGAAGTCCTCCAAGTAGCAACGCATAGCATAATCCTACCCGGCGATCCCCTCCTCGTTGCCTTGTTAGAGAGCGATCATCGAGTTGTATCTGGCACTTGGAAGGGTGTGTTTTATTAAGTATCCGGTTCTAGTTGTCATAAGGTCAAGGTCCAACTCCGGGTCATCCTTTTACCGAGGGACACGGCTATTCGAATAGATAAACTTCCCTGCAGGGGTGCACCACATAACCCAACACGCTTGATCCCATTTGGCCGGACACACTTTTCGGGGTCATGCCCGGCCGCGGAAGATCAACACGTCGCAGCCCCACTTAGGCACAGCAGAGAGGTCAGCACGCCGGTCTAAACCTAAGCGCACAGGGGTCTGGGCCCATCGCCCTTAGCACGCCTGCATGTTGCGTACGCGGCCGGAAGCAGACCTAGCCTAGTGGCGTTCCAGTCCAATCCGGCGCGCGCCACTCAGTCGCTGACGTCACGAAGGCTTCGGCTGATACCACGACGTCGAGTGCCCATAACTGTTCCCACGTAGTTGGTTAGTGCGTATAGACCAAATGGCCAGACTCAGATCAAATACCCAGATCTCGTTAAGCGTGTTAAGTATCTGCGAACGCCGACCAGGGCCAGGCCACCTCTCTCCTAGGTGGTCTCAACCTTCCCTATCGCTCCGCCACAAAGTAACAGTCGAGGGCCGTCGGGAACCCAGGCCCACCACTACCTGGGTGGAACCACCTGCCCCTTCAGCCCCCATCTCGAAACAGTATCACACGTAATGTAACAATGTAAAGTATATAGTATATGCCCGTGATCACCTCCCAAAGTGATCACGGCCTAGTAATATAGCATGGCAGACGGACAAGAGTGTAGGGCCACGGATGGAACACTAGCATCCTATATTAAGCAGTAGGATAGCAGGTAAAGGTAACAACAGTAGTAGCGAGGACATGCTATGCAGCAGTATAGGTTTAACTGAAAGCATTAACATGCTACACTACTCTAATGCAAGCAGTATAGAGAAGAATAGGCGATATCTGGTGATCAAGGGGGGCTTGCCTGGTTGCTCTGGCAAGAGAGAGGGGTCGTCAACGCCGTAGTCGTACTGGGTAACAGCGGCGTCGGTCTCGGTGTCTAGCGAGAGAAGAGGGGGAAGAAACAATAAATATTTAAGCAAACAGATGCATAGTGATGCATGACATGACAAGTATCGGTGTTAGGGGTGCCCTAACGCGGTAAGAGGTGATACCGGGGAAGGGGGAAACATCCGGGAAAGTATCCCCGGTGTTTCGCGTTTTCGGGCAGAGGAGCCGGAGGGGGAAAGTTGCGAGTTGGATATGTTAGGGGTGTGTGGCGGATGAACGGGTTGCGTATCCGGATTTGTCTCGTCGTTCTGAGCAACTTTCATGTTGAAAATAATTTAATCTGAGTTACGGATTAAATGATATGACTTTCTAAAGATTTTATTAATTTCTGGAATTTAATTAATTATTTTAAATTAATTCGAAAATGGATTTATGACATCAGCATGACGTCATGCTGACGTCAGCAGTCAACAGTGTTGACTGGTCAACCTGACCAGTGGGTCCCACTGGTCAGTGACACATTTTAATTAAACAATTTAATTAACCTAATTAGTATTAATTAGGGGGTGGGCCCCACTGTCATTGATTGAGTAATTAACTAATAGTTAATTAGGTTAACTAATTATGACTAATTAACTTAATTAATTCCTTAATTAATTAATTAATTTCATTATTATTTTATTTTATTTTTATTTATTTATTTTTAATAAAACGTTCTGGGCAGGGGCCCACTTGTCATAGGCCCAGGGGCCTTTGCGGGTGTGCGGGTTACAGGCGCAACCCGAACAGGCGGGGGCGCTGGGCGCTGCACGCGCCCGACCCTGGAGAGGGTCGAGCGAGCGCGGGGTACGGGCGCTCAGTGCCCGGGCGCGGCTTGGCGTGGCCACCGGCGGGCGGCCGCGGCACTGTGGTGATGGCGCTGGGCGGTGGCGTGTAGCGGCAGCGTCGGCGCTCCAGGCAGTCAGGTCAGAGAGGGGGGCGAAGGCTCGGGCACTGGGGTCCGGCGCCGGCGACTATGGCCACGGCCGCTGCTGGTCCAGCAGCAGCAAGGGCCGGCGAGCGGAGCGAGCAGGGGCTGGCGGGGAGGCGCGGTCGGCGCGGCACGGCAGGGCGCGGGGTGGCCAGGAGGCGAGCGAAAGCACGTGCATGCGGGGAAGGAGGTCGCGGCCCTGGGGCGCGCGAGCGCTTCGGCGCGGGCGCGCATGGCGAGGCGGGGCAGTGGCTACGCGAGCGGGACGGCGGCCGGGCGCATTTGTGTTCATGGGGACAGGGGGAAGGAGGAGAGGCCAGGGGCGTCACCGGGGTTGTATGGTCTTAGACAGCGGTGCGTGGGGAGGACAACGGGGACGACGTGCGGCGGGGCGACGGTGACAACGTGCGGCGGGGAGGACGTAGGCGATGGCGTCCGGCGAGGTGGAGATGAGGACGATGGGGCGACGTCGCGGTGTCTGGGAGGCGTGAGATCCTGCTAGGTCTTGGGCGAGGACAGCAGCGCAAGGACGGGGGTCGGGAGGTGTGGTGCTCGGCGCCGGCTGGCGCGGGCGCGTCGAGAGGAGGGGGGTCGAGCAGATGCGCCCCTCCCAATGTGCGCCTACGTGTGTGTGTGTCGTGGGTGGCGGCGCGAGGAGGGAACGATGGGGAGTGGGGGATCGAGCGAGTGGGGGGAGTGGAATCGTGGGTAGCTAGGGTTTCAGCCGATAGGGTGATATGAAGAGTGGGGTGGGCCGGTCGGGCCAGGGTGGGAGTTGGGCCAGGTGGCCAAGTTGGCCTGGGGCTTTCCCCCACTTTTTACTTTATTATCTTTTTCGTTTAGTCTCTTAGTTTTGTCTTCTTTTCATTTATTTATTTCCCTTTTCTGTTCTTTTTATTTTAGAGCCTTTTAGCATTTTCTAAAAACGAGTTTCCTTCACAACAATTACCTACGTAATATCTGGCACTAACCGAACATTTTGTTTTAATGTTTGAAAACTTTTGTTGTATGCCATATTTGGAATTTGAATTTTGAATCGGTTTTTGCACTAACGAGGAATTAGCAACAGTAACGGAGGTGATGTGGCATCATTAGCAGAGTTTTACTATAGCCTAATTATCCAGGCGTCACAGTGTTATGCATGCTCCCCCCTCTCTCTCTCACACACACACAAGTAAAATAGAAGACCATTCTCTCATGTATACACAACGTATCGGCATCTGTCTATGTCTCACTCATGCATGATCATTTGCACATTCACACCTCTCTATGTCTCTATCACACGCACACCGTCTCCACATTGCCCTTCCGCCACAACACACATATGGACATATACACACGTTCTCTCTCAGTCACACACACAAAATCAGCATTAAAAAAACTAGGGCGCACCTAAAACGTCCAAATCCAAATATACATGAACTGGAGCTAAATTCAAATATATGGAAATATTATAGCATCAAGAACTTTTCCAGGAAAAAAAAGTTGAGTAATATTCGGGGATTGTTTTCACACACACACAAAAAGGTTCGATGGATGTCCTTCGAGCGCGACACGATGACGCACCGTTCGATCGACCGTGCGGCCCCGGTTCACGCGCTTGCACAGGATTCCGTATCGTGGCCGTCGTAACTAATATAAGCGCTGCCTCAGTCTAATGTTTACGTGTACTAGTATGGTTTTCTTTTAAGTTTGACCAACCCTGTATAAAACTAAGCTAAGCTCCCATGCGCGCACTCATCAATATGCTGCCACCGCCATTGCGCATGCCGGCGCCTGCCTGCTCCAGCCAACAATTTCTTTCCCATCACCGCCGTGTCGCTGCCATCCCTGTGCCATGAAGCCGAAGGCTCGCCCGCTCACATCGTCTGCAGTCCCTCCTCGCGATGCCGCCGCGCTGCCAAGCACGCGAGCAGCTGGTGGAGCCACGTCTATGCACGCAGCTTACAAGGAGGAGGAGTAGCGCGTGCTCCAGCACGCCGGCGAGGAGGAACTAGCGTGTCATTGTCGTCTCCGCTCGCACGGAGGAGGCGCGCATGGTGGCTATCGCGGCGAAAGCCGGTCGAGCCCGCAAACCGGGTGGGGACGTGGAATCTACCTTTGAGACCTTGAATGCCACGTGGATCCTGCAATCTGAAGGAGCAATTTGGGTCAGTCGACTCTTGTGACCTGTTGGATGCAACATGGATGGCTAGAAGGGCTTCTTCAACCTCCGAAACGGATGCACTTTTCATCTTCTTAGCCCGCCACACGCCTAACCATCTGCCACCGCCGCCCCACCCTCCCCTGAACCGCCTGCCACCGCCATGCTCCCCCACCCCCGCCATCCGTTTAACCCCGGGCACAATCCATTTTTTTGGCGAACTGCATTCCACACCCAACACTCATAAGATAGATCATGGGCACCCAGCCACCCTAATATAGATACTAGGGTAGCTTCTATGCCATCTTCTTCCTTCGCTCCATCGAACTTCTTTCACAAATCGACTAACCCAAATTATACTACTAGTACGAACGTATTAAGTATAGTAGGAACACGAAGATACGAGCAGTAGTACCAACTGCAAGAAGAACAGTAGTAAGACATAATACTAGTACTATTGTACGTACTAAAGAGTTCAAATAACGAGAAAGAACATAAAGTTCAAATAACGAGAAAGAAAAACATAGTTCTGCTGGGGGCTCAGCACAACACACCCCTGAAATAAAACTAAGCAACTAGTCCACTTGACACTTCAGTAGAACTAGCATGAGCGACGGCACTGTCATCTTACTCGGAGTCCGAGTCTGAGTCCACGTCCTTGACTTTGTCCTCGTCCCTCTTCCTCTTCCTCTTCGCCGAAGCTTCTTTGCTTTAATTGGACACTGGGCTCTACTTCTTCATCTAACCCCTGTAGATATTTAAACAAAGGTAAGCATCCATTGCTACGTACAAGATGTGATCTTCATCTAATGTCTTCGACTCCCATGCATGATGAAACTCGTGGTGAGGTTTCTTCAGTTTAGTGTTTGAAGGATCAATCATGGCTGCTGCCAGGGTCGGCATTGAAGGCTGAGAGGAGGACACCAGGCTTGCCTTTTGGAGATCGAAGGGCTGGCCTACAACGAGGCCTATCCGACCCAGGACATCCCTGTTGTTCCTAAAGTCTACAATAATGAATTTCACTCTTTCGTCCTTGAGGAAGTTCTTAAAATCCTGGCACTCAACGTCGGCATGGCATATGTGGTAACCAAGCACATGTTATGTACGCAAACCTGGATCACGGCGGGCTTCTTCTTCTCTGCCTCCTTTAGAATCTTCTCTCTTTCCAGGACTGTGGTGTACTCAACATCTAGCCCAGCGACCCACTCATCCTTTGAACTGTTGAACATGCGTAGGAAGCAAGCAAGGCATGCTTTCACCGTCGCGGATCCACGTGTGTAGATGATGATGAACTCATCGCCAATGATGGCTCTAACCTGGTACTCAGCGGCAACCATGGAGATTTGGGAGGCCATGGATTTTGGAGGACGGTTAGGAGAAGTTGAACTGGTGTAATGTGAAAGGACAGGACGATTGGGAGCAAACTGTTGTAAGGTAGTAGTAGAAGACGGGGATGAGTGGGGCGTGCAAACGGCGTGGGGTTGTTGGCTTACCCGATGGATAAATGGCTGCAAGCCCCCAAAGAGTTCTCGAGTACTATGCGGGACCCACTAGATGTCATGTCTACTAGACCCATATCGTAGGCCTGACGGTATAGCTTCTGCCTGTTCGCACGCCATGCCGGCGCGTGGATGTAACTTCACTTAATTCCGTCAACCATCGCGCCTCCCACGACCTTCGCCTCCCTCGAGCGGTCGTGCCCTTTGAGACTTCGACTAGCTATAAATGAGCAATTTTTTTTGCCTAGTCCGCATGCATCATACTCCCTATGGTCCTTTTTACTTCCGTCAACCGTTTGCAAAGTGTTTGACCAAATTTATACTAAAAATAACAATATCTACAATATTGGTTATAATGAGTATAAGACATGAGTATAAAAATATTGATTTGACATTGTGAATGTTGATACATTTTTCTATAAGTTTGGTCAAAGTAGAGGTACATTGGCTTCAGACAAAACTTAAATGCACAATGCAGACTAGTTCCTCCATCTAGGTGTGTGCTATGTCCTATCTAGTCATCACAACAAGGTTAGCTATTAGAGTACTACTACCTCCCTTCTACTTTAAAGGGCTCGATTCAAAAATTTCACCTACTCTTTCCAAGATAGCTGGTGGAATAGTTTTTGTAGTATGCAAAAGTACTCAACTAATGTTGTTGTTCTTCACAAAAATATGTGTCTACCAATGCATTATCGCATTGCATGCATGCATGAACACTAGTTTTACGCTAACCCCCTCTCTTCTTTAATTCTTTGCCACATCAGCATGTTTGCTATTCCCGTGTGCATGATACCAGCTAAGATACCACCATTATGGCCAGCCTTAATCATCGCATGCAATAATTTAGTGCACCTTGAAATATGAACATGTGTGGGGCGTGTATGTTTTTAATGAGTTGAGACTATACCTAGCCCGGCATGCAAGATGACTTATTATGCACCGTTCCCCATACCTGCAGGAAGAACATTCCTCTCCAAATCTTTTCCTCTCCATGTGTGAAAACAATATGCCTGCTTGACTCTCCTTCTCCCTCCGGCGGTCCCACCACTCCACCCCATGTGGAAAAAATCTGCATGCATGACTCTCCTCCCCCCACGCTCGTCCAATCCATTGTGACCAACAATATTTCCACCCCTTCCCTCCCCCATAATTTACTCCAACAAATATGCCCACGTAGCTGTTACGTTAATCACGCAACATATCTTACGGGATGCTGCTTCAGTTACTTAACAGCATGTGCATTGGGTCACTGACATATGGGCCCAACAGGTGTTTGTCCCACATGCCAGTGACACAACTAGACCTGTAGTTAAGTCAGTGTAGCTCAGTCCATATCTTATGTAGGTGTGCGATTGCTCGCTATAAATATTGTGCCTTCCACGGCATTCAGAAGAACGCTCACGTTCATCGCTATCTACTCCCCCTCCCTCTCACGTCGACCACCATGGCGTCGCCCCTCCCAAGCCCTAGGCGCCCCTCGCTGCACCGTGCGGACGGTCACGCATCACCGTTCCGTTCCTCGCTGCCACTAGTCGAGGAGGACGCGTCGGTGTTTCGCTCCTCGCCACGACGCGTCGAGGTGGACGCGTCGGCGTTCCCAATCTCACCAGCACGCGCGTCGGAGGACGCGTCGGCTCCCCGCTACAAGGAGAACGTCGCGCCGCCCACCGACCCCCCCAGCCTTGAGGAGCTTTGGAAAGAAATGGATGTTGCCTTGTGGGAGGCTTTGCCTTCGGCAGAGCACGCCAAAATAGAGGTGGAGAAGAAGGCCGAGGAAGAGAAGCGCGCCGCGGGACAAGTTGCCTGGCAGGCCTATGTCACGTCCGAGAGTCAGGCAATTGGCTCTTTGGCAAAAGGCTCGTGCGAGGGCCGTGAGGGTGGCGGTGGATGCCCATGCCGAAGCCCTGAGTGCAGTCGGGCCCAAGCGCCTCATCTACGCTTGGCGGTACGTGGACCGGGTGCACGCTTCCAGCGAGGAGGAGTACCTGTTGGCGCTGGATCACCACACCGGTGAGATCGCACTCGCCCGCCGGCAAGCCGCCAATCAGCACCTCGCGAGTTGCGAGGCTGAGGAAGAGGCGTTGTGTCGGCGCGCTGGGAAACGGCCGCGCACCAGGGCACTCGTGGCGCGCCACAAGTGCTCCTGTGAGCGTTGTGGCTTTTAGTTGGAGTATAATTTGGTTTCGTAAAGCGGTCTCATTAGTTTTGGGACGCAAATGATAAATCCTGAACATTCAGGAATTATTAGCGTACTTAATTAAGTATGTAAAAGGGAAAGTTTGGGAACCTTGTGTATCCGTACGCATTTTGTAAGTACGTGCATATAGCACAAACTTTACTACTCCTATATACTATCGCACTACACGTCTCTCTCTATATATGCTTGCAGACTGTGCTACTCCCTCCCTCTAGGTGAATAAGTCATCTTTGGTTGTGCACCGTGACCAAGAAGAAGGGAAGACTTATACACCTAGGCGGAGGGAGTACTACTATTACTTATGTACGTGCAAATGCATGTTTTAACATTACGATGCGGTTTTTGTAAAAGTAGAAAAACAACACTAGTCAAGCTTGTGAAACTATTCAATGCAAAACAAATGCGAAAATGCTCGTTTGATTGTTTACTTTTAGCTTCCTTCTCTGTGGTTATTTCTCTGTCGTACTTTGTACGGAGTATCTCACTAGTCGGAAAGGCATGCAAATTCCCAAACCGCTTCCTACACCCTGTATCGATTTTTTTGCCTAACAAGTTGTGTCGTGCAATTGGAATTCCAACTTGAGTACTACTACTAGTAGGAGTACCAGGGGCCAGTTATTTTGGGCTTCTAGATTAGTAATCCCATAACTACTACCTCCGTCCTAGCTTATCGGCCCCCATTGTAATCCGTGTCAAATTTTGATCATAAATTTAACTAATGAAATGTTAGTGCATGTCACATGCACTAACATTTTATCAGTTAAATCTTTGGTCAAAATTTAGCACAAATTACAATGGTGATGAATAAACCAGGACGGAGGTACTAGTAGTAGTTTAGAGGCAAAAATAAATGAGTGAGGCGCCTTAGGGGGTGTTTGTTTCCAGGGACTTTTAGGTGTAGGGACTAGAAAAAGTCCCTCTTAGAGACTCTTTAACCAAACAGGAGGGACTACTAGGGACTAAAAGTTGCTTTTTCGGACTAAATGAAGAAGACTCTCAAGGAGAGTCTTTTTTGGGACCTTTTGAGACTTTTCCAACAATGCCCCTCCCTGCACCCATTGCCCCGCCGGCCCATGGTGTTGTTTGGTTGTTATTTTTCTGTATACTAGGGGTAACATGGTCATTTAGTAACCACCAGGGAGGGACTAGGGACTTTTTAGTACCTGGAAACAAACAGGGAGGGACTTTTTATTTGGGACTAGAAAAAGTCCTAGGACTCATGAACCAAACAGGGCCTTAATGTTACTCTCCACTGTGACTAGTCTTATGGGTAAAGTCGGGGAAGAGACGACTTATTTTTTAAGCCGCCAAAAGAACTGGCCCTAGGAGGAGTAGCTAGGGATACTAGGAGTAGTGTAAGTGCATCTAGTGCCCCTTAGTGATTTTGGTGTATTGAAGACTTATAGGTTAAGGATCTAATGTGTTTATGAGTATACACAGGTCTATAAGTCTATGAGAAGTTTGATATTTACAGAGAAAGTCGACCCCTAAAAATGAAGTTCTTCGACTGAAGACTTTGATATACCGAAGACTTTCTGAAGACTTTGATAGTGAAGAAATTGGTGTGAACTTGAAGACTTGGTATTCATTTGAGGAACATGAAGCGTGAAGACTTTTGTTTTCGTAGTTTCATTTCTTCTTTCTTGAGTCATAGGAAACACCGTACTGTTAAAGGGGGTCGAGGAAATACTAAGGAAAATTTCCATTTGATGCTCAACTCAAATCCTACACCTACCAATCCCTTCGAGTGAAGCCATTGGAAATCTCATACAGTTCAGTCAATTTCTTTAGTGACAGAGACGCAGTTCTTCTGGTCACTGAGGACTTTGTTCTGACTGAGGAGTTGGGAATTCGCCAGTGCGGATTGCCTACACTATGAGGAACATGATAGCCCTGAGGAATTTGTACCTCAAATTTCTGACCGTTGCTGTGCTACGCGCCAGCTGTCCCAAAATATCTTATCCATCCAACGGTCATATCATTGAAGGGCATTTATGTCTTATCATGTCGGGCTGCTCCCTAGGCTATAAATAGCCGCCCCCTACAACCACTAGCTGGTTGGCTGCTCCGAGAGAAACTAACACTTGTCATTTGAGAGCAACCCATCCTCCAAGGACTTTGAGCGAAAATCATCAAGTGAGGAAAATCCAAACCCAAACCCAAACACCTACAAACCCAAAGTGATTGAGCATCACTGAAGAGATTGATCATGTGTGGATCCGACGCTTGTTACCTTTGAAGACTGTGCTTCTTCCAGACGGTTAGGCGTCATGGTCTAGAGCATCCAAGAGGAATTGTGGATCGCCGAGTGACCGAGTTTGTCAAGGTTCGGAAGTCACCTGAAGACTTACCACGAGTGATTGGATGAGGACTGTGTGTCCTTAGTTCAAGGAGAATACGGTGAGGACTTGGTGTCCCGAGCTGCATGCTCACGACTGGGTGTCCGGGACTGTGTGTCCTCGAGTTTAAATACTCAGCCGCTCCAACCAGATGTACAACTGAGACAGCAGTTGGAACTGGTCTACCAAATCATTGTCTTCACCAAGCTTACTGGTTCCATTTCCTCAACTCTTTCATTTCCTCAGTATTGTGTTGCTTGTTTATCATATCTGTGTTTGAAGACTTTGACTCAAGACTTTCTCCATTTCCTCAGTTCAAATTCTTCAGTCTGTTTGTCTTCATCTTGTGTTATCCTGTGTTTACGCTTTCTTAACTCAGTACTAGTCTTCATTTCATCATGATGACCATGCTTGTGTTCTGCTTTGTTTTCATCTAAGTACTTATTCCGCTGCTAGTAGTTCTTCGCTAAGGAATTTCCTCACTAGAAAATTCCTCAGTGAAGAATTTCATAAAAGTCGCCTATTCACCCCCCCCCCCCTCTAGTCGATATAACGCACTTTCAAGTAGTAGCTAGGGATCGAGTGTGCGAGATGAACCGGAGAAAGTAAATGTAGAGGATGAAATGCAAAAAAGACGGAGGGATGTGATGGTTGCTTGTCCGTTTATTTTACCAGGCCACTTATTACTGGGAGTGGTTCGGTTTTGTGATATGACGGCTTTACTGTCGCGCCACGAACGGGGTGAGACTCGCGTGCAACGCCGCCCTCTACACTAGTACTACATCGGTCGTGGTTTATTAGTCCCCTATTGAATTTGACTGAAGATTTAACTAATAAAATGTTAGTGCATGTCAACAATAACTATATCGTTGGATTCTAATTTGAACATAGTTTTCAATGATATAATTTTAGGTGACATGCATCAGCATTTATCGTACTATATATAATGTTGGTTCAATTTTTGGTCGTACTAATCTATAGTAAGGTGCCCGTGCGTTGCACGGAATAGTGAAATGCATTGATTGGGGAGTTGTTTATTTTGAGAAAGGATGTGGGGGTCATCTCATGTGTAACGGGTATCGATAGGTTTCTTCAGATATTATTTCATCTCTAGAACTCACAAACATCCGAGTGAAATAGATAAAAAAGTATCATTTGCAAACAAAAGCGTTCAACTGTTCAACCTGCATCCAAAACTTGTGAAGAAATAACACTTATTGTGCTTTTCAAGAAATGATCTTTAAGAATTAGTTTTTGAGTATCGATTGTTATACATGTTGGCTACAGATGACATGGCACTTTCTTATAGTCAACAGTTGGCTATACTATTAAGTATTAACCATGCCCTTATACACCTAGACGGAGGGATTAAATCACGATGACTTGGAAGGGGCAGAGGAGATGTAAGAAATGGTTCATCATAAGTCTTTCACCAATATTGTAGTAAAAAATTCATACATGGAAGATTCTAGACTAAACCATAAACTGATACACTTTTATTCGTGCGCTATACTCCAATAGAGCAAGATCATGCATGGAAGTCTCCACATGCTTAGACAGCGGATTACATTGAGCGAAGACTAATGATCAGCATTTAACATAGTAATGCATATGTCCAGGTGAACCTCCTTGGAGTCCCTGTGCACATTGTTGGGGGTCAAATCATGCCATGCGTCTTCCATGTCCACATCGGCGGGAAGGTCCCAGCTCGGCACAGTCCTAGTCAGCTTGACGTAGCCACTGTCGCCGCCCACGTACCTCCTAGGGGTAGTAATAGTGAGCACGCACCCGTACATCGGCCTCGTGTCAGTGTCAGCATCAGCGGCGTCGCCCCTGACGCACACTACAGAGACGGGGCGGCGGCTTGCGCGGGCCTTGCCGGTGCCCATGATCAAGAGGAAGACGTTGTTGTCCTCCTCCAAGACTAGCAGGCGACGGTGATCCTCCAGCGACTCCGGCACGGTGAACGGGTAGCACGTCTCGTACTTGATGTTCTTAGTCGCGGGCCAGTAGTGATAGACGGACGCCTGTGTGAGGTGATGCACGAGGTCCGCCGGCGAGCCCCAAAACAGCGTCGGGCACTCATAGCAGTAGACTCCCCGGCAACGGCGCCAGAAATGGCAACTAAGGTATCAATCCAATAGGAGGCCACGCTCGAGTCCCTCGTACCTACACAAAAACAATAGCTCCACGCAACCAACGTGATTAGGGGTTGTCAATCCCTTCACAGTTACTTACGGGGGTGAGATCTGATAGAGATGCTAGATAATATTTTTGGTATTTTTGGTATAGAGATGCAAAGTGAAAAGTAAAAAGGCAAAGTAAAAAAAGTAAGCAATATTAAAGTGATGGAGATTAATATGAGGAAAATAGACCCGGGGGCCATAGGTTTCACTAGTGGCTTCTCTCAAGAGCATAAGTATTCTACGGCGGGTGAACAAATTACTGTTGAGCAATTGACAGAATTGAGCATAGTTATGAGAATATCTAGGTATGATCATGTATATAGGCATCACGTCCGAGACAAGTAGACCGACTCCTGCCTGCATCTACTACTATTACTCCACTCATCGACCGCTATCCAGCATGCATCTAGAGTATTAAGTTAAAAACAGAGTAACGCCTTAAGCAAGATGACATGATGTAGAGGGATAGTTTCATGCAATACGATAAAAACCACATCTTGTTATCCTCGATGGCAACAATACAATACATGCCTTGCTGCCCCTTCTGTCACTGGGTAAGGACACCGCAAGATTGAACCCAAAGCTAAGCACTTCTCCCATTGCAAGAAAGACCAATCTAGTAGGCCAAACCAAATTGATAATTCGAAGAGACTTGCAAAGATAACCAATCATACATAAAAGAATTCAGAGAAGAATCAAATATCATTCATAGATAGACTTGATCATAAACCCACAATTCATCGGTCTCAACAAACACACCGCAAAAAGAAGATTACATCGAATAGATCTCCACAAGAGAGGGGAAGAACATTGTATTGAGATCCAAAAAGAGAGAAGAAGCCATCTAGCTAATAACTATGCACCCGTAGGTCTGAGGTGAACTACTCACACTTCATCGGAGGGGCTAGGATTGTGTAGAAGCCCTCCATGATGACGGCCCTCTCCGGCGGAGCTTCAGAACAGGCCCCAAGATGGGATCTCGTGGGTATAGAAGGTTGCGGCGATGGAATTAGGTTTTTGGCTCCGTATCTGATCGTTTGGGGGGTACGTAGGTATATATAGGAGGAAGAAGTACGTCGGTGGAGCTCCGAGGGGCCCATGAGGCAGGGGCGTGCCCCCCCCACCCTCGTGGCCGCCTTGAGGCTTTCTTGACAGGGGGTCCAAGTCTCCTGGGTCTTATCTGATGAGAAAATCACGTTCCCGAAGGTTTCATTCCGTTTGGACTCCGTTTGATATTATGTTTCTCCGAAACTCTGAAATAGGCAAAAAACAGCGATTCTGGGCTGGGCCTCCGGTTAATAGGTTTGCCCCAAAAATAATATAAAGTGGAAAATAAAGCCCAATATAGTCCAAAACAGTAGATAATATAGCATGGAGCAATCAAAAATTATAGATAGGTTAAAGACGTATCAATGCCCACACGGAGAGGAGTACGAGGGTTCACTGGTTCGGCTGCACTGTGAGGCTGTCGTCGCCGCAGGGCCTGGCTAGCGGTGAGAGTAGTAGGGGCGATGAGGCCTCAACGACAGCATAGCCGGCCACTGGAGGCAGGAGCAGGTGGTCTCCCCGGCGCTGGTTTGGGCGGCTGGTGCAAGAAGAGCAGCGATTGAAGAAGCAGCAGGACCGTTCGATTCAAATCCAACGGTTACTGCTCTTAGAATCGTTTGTTGACTAAGTTGACAAGCCTTGTGTACGCGTCAACTTAGTAGGCCCACAGGTCAGCCTCCCAACCGGTGCACCCCAGATGTCAGTGGGAGGAATTAATTTTTTCGCGTAATAAGGAGGCAGTTGATTGCGTGCGGCCAGGCCAGCGGAGGGAGTAGGGTGGGCCGGGGAAGCCTGCGCGGCATCACAGCGGGCCACAAGAGGAGGGAGCAGGCAGTCCCGCCGGTGCTAGTTTAGGCGGCTGGAGCAGGAAGATCAGAGATTGAAGAAGCACGTCGGCCGTGGGATGGACATCCAACAGTCACTTCTGCTAGAATCGTGTGTTCACTGACAAAGCCTTGCGTAAACAAGTCAGCCTCGAAATCTATGGCGTGTACAGCCCATTTGCTATTATTTTTATAATTTTTACTCATTTTCTAATTCATATGGAATTTATTGCAGCCTGTTTTCCATTTTTAGAATTGCTGGCCATTTTCTGGTCAGTACCAGGGTCAAAATATTAACTAAATATGTGGGAAATTTTGAAAATTTGCAAATTTTGCTGGGGAACGAAATATTTTTAATCCAAAAATTAATAGCCATACTAAAACAAATTTAAAAATAAATTAGTACTAAGTCATGTTAAATCCAATAAAATACGTATAAGATATCAGTGAAGAACAAAAAGAAAAAAAGAAACTTATATCCCATTTGCTATAATTTTTTTGGAATTTTCAACCCCTTTTGATATTACTTTTAACAGACATTGACCATACTCTTAAGCCATGCCGGAATGCATCCCTCCTCGTCTTCAAAGATTTGCAGCCCAGTAATTCGGAGAAAACAAATAGGCCTAGCTTGGGTATTCTTCAAAAAGAAATATTGGGCTACCTATTTTCCCAAAGAACTGGTGCATGAGCATTTAGCATTATTTATTTATTTATTTACTTATTTATGTTTAGGGGACCATGAGCATGTACCTGGGCCGGATTCATGTGAGAGCCTCCCTTCCAGTTAATTATGGGCTTCTCTATTGGGCCTTCATCAGTGGGCTGCATGTTATCAACAAGTGGAAAATGTGTTTCGTATGAAAAATAGTATGCGCTACGTACGGTACGGGGCACTAAAGGATCGAACCGTGTAACGACTTCCAAAACATTGTGTTTGTCATTCTAACAACACATTTATTCAACCAACAGACGAAATATACTACTGATTATACATTGAAAACAGCAGCAGCAGCAACCAGGGCTGGGGGTGCAACAGAAGCAGTAAGCAGGCCAGAAGAGTGAAGACGCGGCTCTCTCTTCCAAACCAAACATCAGCCATCATTACAAAAGGGCTACCAAAAAAGAACAAGTGTATGCATCAAACTAAATAAAGATCCTACTACACCAAGTGTACGCATCTAACTAACTGGCTCAGTTAGACGTTACTATTTATTAAGCTGTGGAGATTGGCTGATGGCTTGAACCAGATGGGTGCCTGACGGGGGAAACTCCAGCCAGCAGGTCGAAGTCTGATACTTGCGACCCTCTCTCCTACTTGGGCTGCAGAGCGTGGCGGCACATATCAGGGTATGGTGCATGCAGAGACGCATGGTACGCTGTGTACACACAATTTTGCCTGATGAACGAAACCGCGCTGCCATCATGATCCTTGCCTTCGGTTATCTCCTGGTTAATCGGATAATTCAGTCTGACAAACAGAGAGCGTGTACCAAGGCTACTTACCAGCCTCCAGTCAAAAATTCCTGAAGGCCCAGAGAAGCTGGGATCCTGCTCAAAGACCTTGCAGTGATTGTGATTGTATTCCGCGAAACAACAAGTCTGGTACATGCGAACGATCATCAATCTTTCACCGTCGTCTGATCGAGCCAGGAACCACCTGCAACTGCCATGCCGCTTTTCTTTGAAAGGTTCTAGGATTAGGAAGGGTAGGGACACCAGGCGGCCTACAACATCATATCAAGTTGGAGTCAGATAAAAAAGGGCTCTTGATTTAGTCAATTTTAAGAACAGCATGTTATGAGCATGAATATTTTTTCAGCAAATGTTAACAGTAATATAAGGAAGCCATCATGATATCATAGGAAAGTAACATACTGTTGTAACAACCATTTGTAGTGATGACTGGAGTAGGCCAGCAATACGTCCAGCCATAGAAGGAGTCGACATCGTAAATGAAGCCCTTGTGTTCAATGGCATCAGAGAACCATGGAGGATGTATGATCCTGCGATGGGCGTGCAAATTTATCCACTTACCGTAGTGACCTGTCAGATAGTCGAGACCGCGGTTGAAGAACGCAATTAGCCTGAAGTCTTTATAATTCGCAGATCTTGTGGGCACTTGGCAGATTACAACCTTGAGAAAATCAAACTTGGTATCATGTTGGCTACTATAAGATTCCGAGTATTCTGGGCCGCGGTGCCAAAGCAGTGCAGTGTTAATCGAAGGAAGGGGGATCAATCGCCAGGTGTAGACCTCCACGAGCATCCAGCTGTCGCGACCGTCGACGAGCACCATCCAAGACGTGTTCATGCCGAGCCAGTACATACTGTTAATGTAGTTGAGGCTGACAGGGATCGGATCACAGTCCAGGGGGTTGATGCTCGCCACCCTATGATCGTTATGCTGCGTGAAACGCTGTTTTTGAAGATCAGGCGGCATCAACAAGCAAGGAGCTAGCTTAAAAAGCTCCGGCCTGAGGGCTTTGAGTAAACGGTACAGCCCCGACGAGCACGCGGCGAGCGGCATGGTACTGAGATTGTCCACACGCGAAACAATGAGCTTGATTACCTCTGTGGGGAGTGAATTCTAGCCACTCTTTCGGCGGACGCTGCTCAGTTCTACCATTGTTAGTCCTTGGGTTTCGGACGAGGGGGGAGGCGCCTTAGCGGGGATGGAAGATTGGACGAGATTATGTGCGGACAAAGATGGAGAAGCGAATATGTGCTGCGGGAAGTGGACAGGTGATGATGACTACAGCACGCCGCTTGACTTATGAGACACATACGAGCAGCGTAGGGTCATGTCGATGCCAGACAACTTGCTTGAGTGATCACAGTACTGGTACTCCCTGTAGTGCTATGCCCTAACTTGCTTGAGTAGAGTAGTAGAGTAGGACTCTGCTCTACTACTAGCACCGGAGGAGTAGTATATTCTAATCTAAAATAGTTACAAACTTCAATGCCCAAGCATGGAACGACTACGAACCGTGCTCAAAGATCGTGTCTACGTTGTGTTTGGACATGGGCGACAACCTCAACGCCAACGGGGCTGCTCCCGTTGCACCGTATGTGTTTTTGTCCTTCCTGTTCGAAATCGTGGTAGAATTCATGTTTCTACTCTGTATCCTACTACTATGCTAGTCCACATGATTAGTTTCATCTCTGTTATAGCCGTCATGATTTATTTTGTGCTTATTCGGATTAAATCTCGTAGTAACTTGCTCATGTATTCAACTGGCGCAATGTCCCCTACAGCCACTCCCGTTTCATGGACGGCCTGGTCGATGCCTCCAAGGAGCCCTTCGTCCACTGCTATGAGTGCCCGATGCCGTTTTGTGGCTCGCCGGCGGACATGGTGCATCACCTCACGGATGCGTGTAGCGGTCACTGCTGGCACTTGACGGAGAACATCAAGTACGAGACGTGCTACCCGTTCACCATGCCGGAGTCGCTGGAGGATCACCGCCGCCTGCTAGTCTCGGAGGAGGACGGCAGCGTCTTCCTCTTGATCGTGGGCACCGGCGTGGCCCGTGCAGGCCGCCTCCCCGTCTTTGTAATGTGCGTCAGGGGCGACGCCGCTAATGCTGACACTGACACGATGCCGATGTATGGGTGCGTGGTCAGTGTTACTACCCCTCCGGGTCGCGTGGGCGGTGACACCGGCCTCATCGAACGGACTTGAACTCTGAGGAGCTGGGACTATCCCGCCAATGTGGACTTGGAAAACCCATGGCATCCTTTACCCACCGACGCGGTGCACGGGGACTCCAAGGAGGTTCACCTGGACATACGCATTATCAAGTTAAATGTTGATCATTAGTCTTCACTCAATGTAATCCGCTGTCTAAGCATGTGGAGACTTCCATGCAGGATCTTGCTCTATTGGAGTATCGCGCATGAATAAAAGTGTATCCGTTTATGGTTTAGTCTAGAATCTTCCATGTATGAATTTTTACTACAGTACCGGTGAAAGACTTAAGATGAACCATTTCTTACATCTCCTCTGCCCGCTTGCAAGTCATCCTGATTTAATCCCTCCGTCTAGGTGTATAAGGGCATGGTTAATGTTACATAATAGTATAGCCAACTGTTGAGTATAAGAAAGTGCCATGTCATCTGTAGCCAACATGTATAACAATCGATACTACAAAACTAATTCTTAAAGATCATTTATTGCAAAGCACAACAAGTGTTATTTCTTCACAAGTTTTGGGTGCAGGTTGAACAGTTGAACGCTTTTGTTTGCAAAAGATACCATTTTATCTATTTCACCGGATGTTTGTGAGCTCTAGAGATGAAATAATATCCAAAGAAACCTATCGATACCCGTTACACATGAGATGACCCCCACATCCTTTGTCAAAATAAACAACTCCCCGATCAACGCATTTCACTCTTCGGTGCAACGCACAGGCACCTTACTACTATAGATTAGTACGACCAACAATTGAACTAACATTATATATAGTACGATAAATGCTGATGCATGTCACCTAAAATTATATCATTCAAAACTATGTTCAAATACGAATCCAACGATATAGTTTTTGTTGACATGCACTAACATTTTGTCAGTTAAATCTTAGTCAAATTCAATGGGGGACTAATAAACCACAACCGATGTAGTACAAGTGTAGAGGGTGGCGCTACACGGGAGTCTCACCTCTCACCCCGCTCGTGGCGCGGTACTAAAGCCATCATATCACAAAACCGAACCACTCCCAGTAATAAGTGGCCTGGTAAAATAAACGGACAAGCAACCATCACATCCCTCCGTCTTTTTGCATTTCATCTCTCTGCATTTACTTTCTCAGGTTCATCTCGCACACTCGATCCCTAGATACTACTCCTAGGGGCAGTTCTTTTGGCGACTTCCCCAGCTTTTCCCACAAGACTAGTCACAGTGGAGAGTAACAATAAGGCGCCTCACTCATTTATTTGGGCTTCTAAACTACTAGTCCGTCCTGGTATATTCCTCACCATTGTAATTTGTGCTAAATTTTGAGCAAATATTTAACTGGTTTATTCCTCACCATTGTAATCCCTCCGTCTAGGTGTGTAAGTCATCTTACGAAAACCAAATAATCCCAAAACACTTACTCTCTCCTTCCATATATATAGGGCCTAATGCGGTTTTGAAGACCGCCTTTGACTACTGACAAGATCAATAGTGCATGACACGCACAATGTGAAAATTATATCATTGAAAGCTCCTTTTCACACATGAATTTAATGGTGTGCTTTGTGTAAGTTGCATGTCATATATTATTGCTCTAATATTTGGTCAAAGTTAGCCTCGAAAAACGCATTAGGCCCTATATAGATGGAAGGAGGGAGTAGGCGCGGTGCATTAACTTCTACCTCGTTTCTTGTTTCTTGACATATCAACCAATAAGAGATAAAGAGTGTGCATGCTTTTAATGACTTGAGATATCAAACACGACATGCAGTGGTTAGTTCATTGCATGCAATACTATTAATTATCAAATAAACATTAATGTTTCTCGTTTTCTCCTCCTCCTTGGTCATGGTGCACAGCCTAAGATGACTTACTCACCTAGACGGATGGAGTAGTGCATGTGACATGCACTAACATTTCATTAGTTAAATTTATGATCAAAATTTGACACAGATTACAATGGGGACCAATAAACCGGGACGAAGGTAGTAGTTATGGGATTACTAATCTAGAAGCCTAAAAGAACTGGCCCCTGGTACTCCTACTAGTAGTAGTACTCAAGTTGGAATTCCAATTGCACAGCACAACTTGTTAGGCAAAAAATTCGATACAGGGTGTAGGAAGCGGTTTGGGAATTTGCATGCCTTTCCAACCAGTGAGATACTCCATACAAAGTACGACAGAGAAATAACCAGAGAGAAGGAAGCTAAAAGTAAACAATCAAACAAGCATTTTTGCATTTGTTTTGCATTGAATCGTTTCACAAGCTTGACTAGTGCTGTTTTTCTACTTTTACAAAAACCGCATCGTAATGTTAAAATGTGCATTTGCACGTACATAAGTAATACTAGTACTCCCTCCGTCTAGGTGTATAAGTCTTCCCTCCTTCTTGGTCACGGTGCACAACCAAAGATGACTTATTGACCTAGACGGAGGAAGTAGCACAGTCTGCAAGCATATATCGAGAGAGACGTGTAGTGCGATAGTATATAGTAAAGTTTGTGCTATATGCACGTACTTGCAAAATGCGTACGAATACACAAGGTTTCCAAACTTTCCCTTTTACATACTTAATTAAGGATGCTAAAAATTCCTGAACGTTCGGGATTTATCATTTGCGTCCCAAAACTAATGAGATCGCCTTACGAAACAAAAATTATACTCCTCCTTAAAGCCACGGCGCTCGCAGGAGCGCTTGCGGCGCGCCACAAGTGCCCTGGTGCGCGGCCGTTTCCCAGCGCGCCGACACAACGCCTCTTCCTCAGCCTCGCAACTTGCGAGGTGCTGATTGGTGGCTTGCCGGCGGGCGAGCGCGATCTCACCGGTGTGGTGATCCGGCGCCAACAGGTACTCCTCCTTGCTGGAAGCATGCACCCGGTCCACGTACCGCCAAGCGTAGATGAGGCGCTTGGGTCTGACTGCACTCAGGGCGTCGGCACGGGCGTCCTCCGCCACCCTCACGGCCCTCGCACGAGCCTTCTGCCAAAGAGCCAATTGCCTGACTCTCTCGGACGCGACATAGGCCTCCCAGGCAGCTTATTCCATGGTGCGCTTCTCTTCCTCGACCTTCTTATCCGCCTCTATTTTGGCGCGATCTGCTGGAGGCAAAGCCTCCCACAAGGCGACATCCATTTCTTTCCAAAGCTCTTCAAGGCTGGGGGGCTGGGCGGACGGCGCGGCGTTCTCCTCGTAGCGGGGAGCCGACGCGTCCTTCGGCATGCGTGCTGGCGAGACTGGGAACACCGACGCGTCCACCTCGACGCGTCGCGGCGAGGAGCGAAACGCCGATGCGTCCTCCTCGACTAGTGGCGGCGAGGAACGGACCAGCGACGCGTCGCGTCGCGGCAAGGAGCGGAACGCCGACGCGTCCTCCTCGACTAGTGGCGGCGAGGAACGGAACGACGACGCGTCGCGTCGCGGCGAGGAGCGGAACGTCGACACGTCTTCCTCGACTAGTGGCGGCGAGGAACGGAACGGCGACGCGTCGCGTAGCGGCAAGGAGTGGAACACCAACGCGTCCTCCTCGACTAGTGGCGGCGAGGAATGGAACGGAGACGCGTGACCGTCCGCGCGGTGCAGCGAGGGGCTCCTAGGGCTTGGGAGGGGCGATGCCATGGTGGTCGGCGTGAGAGGGAGGGGGAGGAGATAGCGATGAACGTGAACGTGAGGGGAGGAGATAACGATGTCGTGGGAGGCGCGGTATTTATAGCGAGCAATGGCACACCTACGTAAGATATGGACTGAGCTGCACTGACTTAATTGCAGGTTCTGTTGCGTCACTGACATGTGGGCCAGACCCTTGTTGGGCCCATATGTCAGTGACCCAATGCACCTGCAGTTAAGTAACAACTACGTGGGCATATTTGTTGGAGTAAATTATGGGGGAGCGAAGGGGTGGAAATATTGCTGGTCACAACGGATTGGACGAGCGTGGGGGAGGAGAGTCATGCATGCAGATTTTTTCACACGGGGTGGAGTGGTGGGACCGCCAGAGGGAGAAGGAGAGTTTGGTAGGTATATTGTTTCCACACATGGAGAGGAAAAGATTTGGAGACGAACGGGCTTCCTGTAGGTATGGGGAACGGTGCATAATAAGTCATCTTGCATGTCGGGCTAGGTATAGTCTCAAGTCATTAAAAACATACACGCCCCACACATGTTCATATTTCAAGGTGCACTAAATTATTGCATGCGATGATTAAGGCTGGCCATAATGGTGGTATCTTAGCTGGTATCATGCACATGGGAATAGCAAACATGCTGATGTGGCAAAGAATTAAAGAAGAGAGGGGGGTTAGAGTAACTAGTGTTCATGCATGCATTGGTAAACACATTTTTTTGTGAAGAACGACAACACTAGTTGAGTACTTTTGCAGACTTCAAAAACTATTCCACCTCCTCTACTATCTTTCTAAGAGTAGGTGAAATTTTTTAATCAAGCCCTTTAAACTAGAAAGGAGGTAGTGGTACTCTAATAGCTAACCTTGTTGTGATGACAAGATAGGACATGGCACGCACCTGGACGGAGGAACTAGTCTGCATTATGCATTTAAGTTTTGTCTGAAGTCAATGTACCTCTCACCAGACTTATAGAAAAATGTGTTAACATTCACAATGTCAAATCAATATTTTTACACTCATTATAAAATGTAGTTCTTATACTCATTATAATCAGTATTGTAGATATTGATATTTTTAGTATAAATTTGGTCGTGGGATTTCATTGATGACTGTCAAAGCGTGGAGGAAGCGGAGCTTAGGGATTGCACTACCGGTCTCTACACAGGTATTTCTCTTCATAATCCTGTAATTTTAGAGACTGATTGCGCTTATGTGGTAGCGTCTCTTGCATCGGGGGACTATGACAGGTCTGCTATGCGTGACCAGAAGATGAAAGCGTTGAGCATCTCAAAGTTGATCAACAATCTTCAATTGTTAAAGATTAGCCATTTGGCCAATAAGGTGGCACACTTAATCGCTCAGTATAGCTTTGACAATAGATTAGATGGTATTCTTGTAAATAATGTACCGCCCTATGTGGTGAATATTGTATCGAATGAGTGTACTGGTGTGGCTGGTTAATTAATATAAGGTGGTGTTCAAAAAAAGTATAAATTTGGTCAAACACTTTGCAAACGGTTGACAAGAGTAAAAAGGACCAGAGGGAGTATCATGCATGCGGAGTAGGCAAAAAAATTGCTTGTCTAAAAAAAGGCAAAAAATTTGCTCATTTATAGCCGGTCGAAGTCTCAAAGGGCGCGACCGCGCGAGGGAGGCGAAGGTCCTGGGAGACGCGACGTTTGACGGAATTAAGTGAAGTTACATCCACGGGCCAGTATGGCGTGCGAACAGGCAGAAGCTATACCGTCAGGCCTACGATATGGGTCTAGTAGACATGACATCTAGTGGGTCCTGCATAGTTCTCGAGAACTCTTTGGGGGCTTGCAGCCGTTTATCCACCGGGAAAGCCAGCAACCCCATGTCGTTCGCACGCCCTACTCGTCCCCGTCTTCTACCTTACAACAGTTCGCTCCCAATCGTCCCATCTGAGGGAGTCCTGGATTAGGGGGTGTTCGGATAGCCGGACTATACCTTCAGCCGGACTCCAGGACTATGAAGATACAAGATTGAAGACTTCGTCCCGTGTCCGGAAGGATCTTTTCTTGGCGTGGAAGGCAAGCTAGGTGTGCGAATATTCAAGATATCCTACCATTGTAACCGACTCTGTGTAACCCTAACCCTATCCGGTGTCTATATAAACCGGAGGGTTGTAGTCCGTAGGACAACCATCATCATACACAATCATACCATAGGCTAGCTTCTAGGGTTTAGCCTCCTTGATCTCGTGGTAGATCCACTCTTGTACTACCCATATCATCAATATTAATCTAGCAGGAGTAGGGTTTTACCTCCATCGAGAGGGCCCGAACCTGGGTAAAATAAAGTGTCCCTTGTCTCCTGTTACCATCCGACCTTGACGCACAGTTTGGGACCCCCTACCCGAGATCCGCCGGTTTTGACACCGACATTGGTGCTTTCATTGAGAGTTCCTCTGTGTCGTCGCTTTTAGGCCCGATGGCTCCTTTGATCATCAACAACGATGAGGTCCAGGGTGAGACTTTCCTCCCCGGACAAATCTTCGTCTTCGGCGGCTTCGCTCTGCGGGCCAATTCGCTTGGTCATCTGGAGCAGATCGAGAGCTACGCCCCTGGCCATCAAGTCAGGTTTGGAAGCTTAAACTACACGGCTGATATCCGCGGAGACTTGATCTTCGACGGGTTCGAGCCACAGCCAAGCGCGCCGCACTATTTCGAGGGGCATGATACGGCTCTGCCTCCGAATAGTACCCTGGAGGCCGCACACGCTCCGGCCCCGATCTCTGACTCGGAGCCCGCTGCGTTCTTCAAGGATGAACGGTTGGACGTCACCTCGGGGGGCTGCGATCTCAAAGGCGATCGAGCCGAACGCCAGCCCCGCACTCCGCACGGCCCATGACTCCAAGGAGTCAGATTCTTCTCCGAACTCCGGGCCTTCCGCACCCCCGCCGATCGAATCTGATTGCGCGCCTATAATGGAGTTCACCGCCGCGGACATCTTTCAGTGCTCACCTTTCGGTGATATCCTGAATTCTCTCAAGTCTCTCTCTTTATCAGGAGAGCCCAGGCCGTACTATGGTCTGCGAGGTTGGGATTCGGACGACGAAGAAATTCAAAGCCCACCCACCACCCACTTAATAGCCATTGTCGATGATTTAACCGACATACTTGACTTCGGATCCGAAGACTTCGACGGTATGGACGACGAAGACGGAGACGAACTAGGACCAGCACCTATAGGGCACTGGACCTCCACCCCACCTAACGATGTATTCATGGTGGATACCCCTACAGGAAACGACAACGAGGAAAAAGGGGGCGAAAAAAGGGGTAAACCCTCCGAAAAGCAGTCAAAGCGGCGACGTAGACGCCGAGCCAAGCCCCGCCTCGATCAAGACCCAGCCGTAGAGCAGGATGAGCCGGTAGACGACGAGCATGCCTCAGAGCAGCCGTCCGAACAGGGCAACACGGATAGAGAGGACAGACAGCCCTCCCCCGACCATAACAGAACTCCGGACGATCTCACGCCGGATAAAACCACGGAGCAGAAGAATCTCCACGAAAGGCTCGTTGCCACAGCACGCAGCCTGAAAGCAGAAGCGGAAGCTAAAGACGGCAGAAGATGCACTCAGAACAAGATGGAGCAAGGTAATCAAGACCGCAGATAAATACAGCGGCAGCCGCCGCACCAAAAGCTATCCGAAGAGAAAACTACTGCCTGAATTCGACCAGGAGGCCCTAGAGCCCCCACATTTAAAAAATAAAAAAGCCACACGGTCGGATAGACGACCCCACGTCCACCATAAAATGGCAAGCGGTGCCGCACTCAAGGCGGCATGCGACCCAATTAAAGACTCGCATCATGGCCCAGCCAGGTCCATTTACGGGCCAAGAAAGCAAGCTCTCACAAGCAATGCAAAAAATCCATCATCAGAATCCGGCACACCCAAATACAGGGGCGCCGCACACCCCTATGTTTCACCGATGAGGTCTTGGAATATGAATTTCCAGAGGGATTCAAACCCGTCAACATAGAGGCGTACGATGGAACAACAGACCCTGGAGTCTGGATCGAGGATTATATCCTCCACATACATATGGCTAGAGGAGATGATCTCCACGCCATAAAATATTTACCCCTTAAGCTTAAAGGGCCAGCCCGGCACTGGCTTAAAAGCCTTCCCGAAAACACAATTGGAAGTTGGGAAGAGCTCGAGGATGCTTTCCGAGCAAACTTTCAAGGGACCTATGTCCGCCCCCCGGACGCAGACGATCTCAGTCACATAACTCAGCAGCCCGGAGAATCAGCTCGACAGTTCTGGAACAGATTCCTCACTAAAAAGAATCAGATAATGGATTGTCCGGACGCAGAAGCCCTAGCAGCTTTCAGGCATAATGTCCGAGACGAATGGCTCGCCAGACACCTCGGCCAGGAAAAGCCAAGAACAATGGCCGCACTCACAAGCCTCATGACCCACTTTTGCACAGGAGAGGACAGCTGGTTGGCACGATGCAGCCCCAGCGACCCAAGTACATCAGAAATCAGGGATGGAAACGGAAAACCGCAGCGAAATAAGGATCGTCGCAGAATCAAAGGAAAAAGTCCGAAGAGCACGGCAGTCAATGCCGGATTCAAAAGCTCACGGCAAAATCAGACAAAACCACCCCCTTAGGATAATAGGGATGATCCGTCCAGCTTAAATAGAATCCTGGACATAATATGTCAGATACACAGTACTCCTGGGAAGCCTGTCAATCACACCCACAGAGATTGTTGGGTTTTTAAACAATCCGGACATCTTAACGCCGAACACAAGGGGCTCGATACACCAAGTGAAGAAGAGGACGAACCCCAAAGGAAGAATACCAGGAAACAAAAGAACTTCCCGCGAGAAGTCAAAACAGTGAACTCACTTCACGCAACAAAACGTGTGGCACCCATAAAGGTACGCACAATCAAACCTACGCCTCAGGAGTCCCGCCACTGGTCACTAAAGCCAATCATTTTTTATCAGCTAGATTATTCTAGAAATATCAAAAACGCAGGTCGGACTGCCCTGATACTGGATCCAATAATCGATGGATTCCAGTTTACCAATGTCCTTATGGACGGCGGCAGTGGACTAAACCTGATATATCAGGATACAATCCACCGCATGGGCATAAACCCAACAAGAATCCGCCACAGCAAAACCTCCTTTCAAGGGGTAGCACCAGGCCCGGACACCCATTGTATGGGTTTTCTCCGGCTTGTAGTCATATTCGGCTCTGCCAATAACTTTTGTCGCGAAAAGCTGACCTTCCATGTAGTCCCGTTTTCAAGTCGCTATCAAGCACTAATGGGACGCGGAGCTTTCGCTCGCTTTAACGCAATACCGCATTATGCATCTCTCACGCTTAAGATGCCCGGTCCTCGAGGCATCATCTCTTTAAAGGGAGCGCACTAAAATACGCCTCCTCCAAACGGAGGATTGCGCGGCCGCTTAAACAGCCGCACAATAAAGTGGCCTCGCCAGCCAAAGGACTTTTTTATAAGTCATTAAAGGCCACGGACCCGGACTCAACGAGTTCGGCACAAGTCCATCATTAACGCAGGCTTAGTACGCCATATACCCCCATACCAGGGGCTGTACGCAGAGACAATAAAACTCAACCTTATATTCTTTACTTTATATTTTGTTTATTATCCTTTTTGTTCCGCACGACCCATTTTTCAATTTAGTTCCTCTCTTTTACAGATGAACGTCGTGCGGCGCCCGTCCAGGACACGGCACAGCGGAGACACAGGCGCAGAAGTGCAGTAGGGACCCGTCCTAAAGGATTCTTTTTAGATTAAGACCCTGCGTAAACCTTTTTTACTGTCTCTTGCTGCTATACATCCCCTGGTTTTTTCTTTTCTGCTATAACCAAGGAGGAGGCTGGCGTTTTGGCATGTGGCCACGCCAGAATTCTTGCTCGTACCTGGACACTAAGGGCTCTTTTCTTTTGTTTAAGGGTGTTGTTTCACACACACTCACAAAGACCGAACACCTTAGGGAGTGTTCGGCGTCGCGAGTTTTGGCACTATATGCATCAGCTCTGAATCATGATTTTGGTCACATATTCGGTTGCCCGGCTCCTGAGTTCGGCTACCTTACGTTCCGCTCTATCGGCTAAGGTAGCACCAAGAGAACTACTGCGATTGTGCCCCGGTTCGGCCGAGTGAGCACCTCAGTAGAGAAAGCCGAAAACTGACTGTCATGATGTAGCGCGAGACTGGTCGCCACTCGATGAGTCATAGAAATTTATCGGATTCCTCCGCTTTGACGAAGGGTTGTTTCCCGGTCAGGCACGTATGCGCCCCGAATTCAGGCAAGCGCAGTCGCCACTAAGGGGCTACCTAAAGAGTCCCACTGTCAAGCTCCTATGGCTAAGTGAAAGTGTTAAAGCATTATAGTCCGGTTGCCTAGCCCGCTGCGCTATCACCTACTTTATAGGACTAAGACGTTGGGTTAAGTGTGAAAATGCGTCTTCTGCGCGCACCCCCGCACTATGTGCGTGGGGGCTGAAGCCAACGACTGCAATCTTTCAGAATTTATATATTTAAACGGCCGCACAGGAGGTGTTCCTAATACTTGAAGGCACAAGTCTAAAAATATGCCCCTACAATTTATCAAAATACTGTTTCATGATTACATATGCTACCATAACATAGCATCCTTCAAGCACTGCGTCTCTATTATGCGAGCGCCTTCGAGGACTTCCTCAAAATAGTGCTCGGAAGGTATTCGGCTTTTATCCGAATCCCGGGACGCAACAA
The DNA here is from genome assembly GCA_032464435.1 of Aegilops umbellulata. Classification (NCBI taxonomy): domain Eukaryota; kingdom Viridiplantae; phylum Streptophyta; class Magnoliopsida; order Poales; family Poaceae; genus Aegilops; species Aegilops umbellulata. The sequence goes on from CP136060.1 coordinate 299,692,595, forward strand.
CGGTGGGCTCCATATCTGCCTAGTATGTCTTGACACGGGCAAGAGCCAGCCGAGCGCCCTCCGTGCACGCTGACCTCTTCATAGCATCGATACGTGGCACCACGTCGAGAAATTGATGCACCAAGCTAAAATAACTCTTCGGCTTCGATCTCCCCGGACACAGATGATCCGTGACGTACTTCATGGCGTGTCCGGACAACCTATTCAGTTCGGCCCATTGGGCCAGGCGATCGTCCACTGCAAGTGGACGCTCTGGATTGATGAATTGCGACCAAAAGAACTTCTCCACTTCATGACCCTTCTTATCTTGAAAGTGTTTGGTCGCATCAGCAGCACTAGCCGCCAAATCCAGATAGGTGTCCTCTACACTCCACGCTCGGTCCAACGGGGCAAACCTCGGGTCGCAAAATTTTCTCCGCAGCAAGAAGGGCTTTCCATCCGCAATTAGTCCGGCTTGACGTAGCTCTTCCTTTGCCGCTCTCATTACAGAGCGGGCGTCCTTGGCGTCAGTAACAGCCTTCTCTAAGCTCGTTTGCCTCGCCCGACCTTCTTCTTCAAGAAGCTTGCAATGGTCAGTAGCACTTTTTAACATTACGGCCATATCAGCCACCTCCTCCTTGCTTCGGCAATGGGCAGCCTGTTCGGCTTTCAGCTCTTCAAGGGCTTTCACGGCAGCCGCATCGCTTTTTCTGGCTTGTTCCTTTGCTCGGGCGAGTTCGTCCCTAAGACCTTCCACGGCGGCCGCACCATCTGCGTCAAGCATACACACGGTAAGATATTGACATAAAGCTCCTCTTACTCACAATCTCCTAATGATTTCAATACCTTGAGCACCATCAAGCCGCTTGTTAACAAGCACGATGTCGGCTTCTGCCTCATCCAGTTGTCGCTTCAGTTCAGCAAATTCACGAGTCCGGCTTGACTCCGGACAATCAGCCACCTACGTATAAAGGTGCCACTTAAAGGACCTGGGATTAAGATCCTCTGCGCCGTACATCTTTACGACGCACAGAGTCTCAGGGGCTACTATCTACACAGGGCGCACTTTATTTATGCGCAATTAATACAAAATATACGTTATTTAAAACGTACCTCAAGGCCTGCCAGTAAACTCTTGACGGCCTCGTGCAGTCCGCTTTCTGCGAATGAAATCTTTTCAATCACCATGCTCATTAACGCGCGATGCTCCTCTGAGACAGAGGCTCGCCCTAGCAGAATCTTTAGCTCCTCTGACCGAACACCAGATGGTGCCGGACTCGTCCCATGGCCTTCCTCAAAGGCCGGACACGGAGAACCTCGGGGGGCTGCACCATCCACCCCTAGCGGATCCGGAGAAATCCCCCGCGACGACACTTCAGCGTCGCCCGCCTTGCTAGGCGATACAGAAGGAGGAGGCGTTCCGCTCTCCATCATCTCCGGAAGAAGATCCCCCGAGGACGAGTTCTGCTGAGAAGGGCTGAGGTCCGAACTACAAAGTAAAGTTTTGGTTAAAACTTCTCAGATATAAATCAAGGATTTCTCTTAAAAGAATAACTCTTCTTGTACTTACGGCTCGCTGGAGAGTTGTTCCCTTTGAGGGTTTAGTTCGGCCGAGGGACTCCCTGGCGTCGGGCCCTCTGACAAGGATTCTTTCCCCCGCTTTTCGAAGCTATGGTTTCCGGGTTGTCAGAGGCGGCCCTTTTCTTTCCCTTAGGGGGAGAATTATCGATTCCCCCCTTCGGAATGGTCTCTTTCAAAGAGGCCACGGTCTCCTTGTCTGCCCCCTTATTTCCCTCCAAAGGCACTACCTCTAGCATCCTGACTAGCATAGGATCTAGCCTGGTTTCGGGAAGGGGAGCCGGACACCGGATCAGCTTCGCCTTCGCTATCCACTCCTGCTTAAAAGGAAAAGTGCTGTTAAAAAGCAAGTTAATTATGTGGATAGAAGGTCCGGTCGCAAGGTCACCTACTTGAGTATCCGAGCGATTGCGGCTTAAACCAGCATCCTCGGTCAAATCCGGACTCACTTCTTGTGATCCGAAGAACAGTTTATACATCTTCATAGGCGTCACGCCCATAAAATTCTGGAGAGCTCGCGGTCCCTCCGGATTGAATTCCCACAAGCGAAGGGGGCGACGTTGGCCGGGCAGTGTCCGGCGAATCAGCATGACTTGTGTCACCTTGACCAGGTTGAGGTCTCCCTTCGAGAGATCCTTAATGCGGCCCTGCAGCAGAGGAACGTCTTTGGGCAAGCCCCGATCTAACCCTGTGTTGATCCACGATGCTAACCGTGGTGGGGGACCCGAGCGAAAGGCCGGAGGCGCCACCCATGCGGTGCCCCGAGGAGCGGTGATGTAGAACCACTCCTGTTGCCATAAGCCAAGCTCCTCTTGAAAAGCGCCCTCGGTCCATGGAGCGTCGGCATTTCTTTTTATAGCAGCGCCTCCGCACTCTGCGTGGCGCCCCTCGATTATCTTCGGTTCTACTTTGAAGGTCTTGAGCCATAATCCGAAGTGAGGGGTAACACGGAGGAACGCTTCGCACACAACTATGAACGAGGAGATATGGAGGATGGACTCCGGAGCTAGGTCGTGGAATTCCAGCCCATAATAAAACATCAGCCCCCTTACAAAGGGATCCATTGGGAAGCCTAATCCCCGAAGGAAGTGGGATATGAATACCACGCTCTTGCCGGGCTGAGGGCTAGGGATCACCTGTCCTTGAACAGGCAGCCTGTGCGGAATCTCCCTGGTCAGGAATCTAGCTTCCCTCAATCTTGATACGTCCTCCTCCGTAACAGAGGAGGGCATCCATTGGCCTTGGAGGTCGGAGCCGGACATTGTCGAGGATCCGGTGCGCCCGGAATCTGGAAGCCTAGGGTGTTGGAACTCGAGGCGACGGGCAAGCTCGTTTTGAGAATAGAAGCGGGGAACAGGGCCTTGGTCTCTTTATAAGAGGCAGAATACCAAGAGCCCTCCCCGTAACCATCTTGGACTAGCCTTTAATTAAGGCAAGACGTGCTAACAGGCACGATTGGGTTATCCACGTCCGTATTAATGAGAATCCCGTTAAAAGGGGCACACGATCTCTGCTTTGACAAGACGTGCCAAGGAAACCGCCTCGCTAAACGCGCCGAGGTGGAACGATGAAAATAATTTATATAGAAGGCTTGGTCGCAGTGTTATGACGCACTGCGGAATACGTCAGCAGATTTGATTTGTGTTAATATTATTCTCTATGTGGAAATATGTGGAAACTTATTTTGCAGAGCCGGACACTATTTTTGGTGTTTGTAATCTTCTTGAAGAACTTGGAGGAGGAACCCGCCTTGCAATGACGAAGACAATCTGCGCGCCGGACTCGTCGTCATTGAAGCCTGGTTCAGGGGCTACTGAGGGAGTCCTGGATTAGGGGGTGTTCGGATAGCCGGACTATACCTTCAGCCGGACTCCAGGACTATGAAGATACAAGATTGAAGAGTTCGTCCCGTGTCCGGAAGGATCTTTTCTTGGCGTGGAAGGCAAGCTAGGTGTGCGGATATTCAAGATCTCCTACCATTGTAACCGACTCTGTCTAACCCTAACCCTATCCGATGTCTATATAAACTGGAGGGTTGTAGTCCGTAGGACAACCATCATCATACACAATCATACCATAGGCTAGCTTCTAGGGTTTAGCCTCCTTGATCTCGTGGTAGATCCACTCTTGTACTACCCATATCATCAATATTAATCTAGCAGGAGTAGGGTTTTACCTCCATCGAGAGGGCCCGAACCTGGGTAAAATAAAGTGTCCCTTGTCTCCTGTTACCAACCGACCTTGATGCACAGTTCGGGACCCCCTACCTGAGATCCGTTGGTTTTGACACCGACACCGTCCTTTTGAATTAGTTCGCTCCCATTTTTTGCGGGGTACAACAGTTCAACTTCTCCTAAACCTCCTCCAAAATCCATGGCCTCCCAAATCTCCATGGTCGCCGCTGAGTACCAGGTTAGAGCCATCACCGGCGATTAGTTAATCGTCATCTACACACGTGGATCCGAGACGGTGAAAGCATGGTTTGCTCGCTTCCTACGCATGTTCAACAGTTCAACGGATGAGTGGGTCGCTGGGCTAGATGTTGAGTACACCACAGTCCTGGGACGAGAGAAGGATCTAAAGGATGAAGAGAGGAAGAAGCCCGTCGTGATCCAGGTTTGCGTACATAACGTTTGTTTGGTCTACGACATATGCCATGCCGCCGTTGAGTGCCACGATTTTAATAACTTCCTCAAGGACAAAAGAGTGAAATTCGTTACTGTAGGCTTTAAGAACGACACGGATGTCCTGCGTCGGATAGGTCTCGTTGTAGGCCAGCCCTTCAATCTCCAGAAGGCAAGCTTGGTGTCCTCCTCTCAACCTTCAATGCTGACCCTAGCAGCAGCCATGATTGATCCTTCGTACGCTAAACTGAATAAACCTCATCACGAGTTTCATCATGCATGGGAGTCGAAGACATTAGATGAAGATCACATCCTGTACGCAGCAATGGATGCCTACCTTTGTTTAAATATCTACAAGGGTTGGATGAAGAAGCAGAGCCCAGTGTCCGGTTCAAGCAAAGAAGCGTCAGCGAAGAGGAAGAGGAAGAGGGACGAGGACGAAGTCGATGACGTGGCCTCGGACTCCGAGTAGGTGGCAGTGTCGTCGTTCATGCTGGTTCTACTGCAGTGTCAAGCGGACTAGTTGCTTAGTTTATTTTCAAGGGTGTGTTGTGCTGAGGCCCCAGCAGAACTATGTTTATGTTCTTTCTCGTTATTTGAACTCTTTAGTACGTAAAATAGTACTAGTACTATGTCTTACTATTGTTCTTCTTGCAGTTGGTACTACTGCTTGTATCTTCATGTTCCTACTGTACTTAATATGTTCATACTATTAGTATAATTTGGGTCAGTCGATTTGTGAAAGAAGTTCGACGGAGCGAAGGAAGAAGACGGCAGAAGAGGTGGAAGAAGCCCTTCTAGCCATCCATGTTGCATCAAACGGCTCACATGAGTCAACTGACCCAAATTGCTCCTTCAGATTGCAGGATCCACGTGGCATTCAAGGTCACGAAGGTAGATTCCGCGTCCGCACCCGGTTTGCCGGCTCGACACGCGCGCGACCGGCTTCCGCCGCGACAGCCACCATGCGCGCCTCCTTCGCGCGGGCGGAGACGACAATGACATGCTAGTTCCTCCTCGCCGGCGTGCTGGAGCACGCGCTCGTCCTCCTCTTTGTACACTGCGTGCATAGACGCGGCTCCACCAGCTGCTCGCGTGCTTGGCAGCGCGGCGGCATCGCAAGGAGGGACTGCAGATGGCGTGAGCGGGCGATCCTTCGGCTTCATGGCACAGGGATGGCGGCGACACGGCGGTGATGGCAAGAAATTGTTAACCGGAGTAGGTGTAGCATCCCCAGCATCACACTACAGTAATCTCCCCTAATAAAGGTCATGTCATCATGATCATCATGCCAAAATGCCACTTGTCCAAAATCTGCTTCAAATTCAAATTCAAATTGCACATCAAATATTTGCTTGTTCTTTCACGCAATCAAAATAGTTCACAATATGATAAATATTCTCTAAGTATTTTTCATGTTAAAACCAAAATCTTTGGAATTCCCAAATTGCCCCTGGAAATTAATTAGTGTTCCAGCAGCATTTAAATATGCCATTCCGAATTTCCAAAATTCCTAGACAATTCCTCTTGCCTCCAAACTAATTGTGGCCATACCTAAAAATGTGGAGGAATTAATGGGCCAAGTCCCATATTTTTCCTAAATCCTTTGGATGCTCAAATAAATCTTTTCCTCTCTCTATTTTAATTCAAAAAAAAGAAAAGGAAAGGAAAGCAGAGGGAAGAGAGAGAAAGCCCCTGCCCCTGGGCCTAAGGCCACAGAGACAGGCCCAGCCGGCCAGGCCCAGCTCCCCTCCCCGGTCGCTCTCCCCTCCCTCCTGTTCCCTTGGTGCGTGCCGCTACAGGGGCACGTCCCTGCTCGACCACCTCGCCGGCGCCGACGCCGGGAGGGGATAAGGCCGCCCCGACGCCTCGGCCTCCACCCATCTCTCCCACTTGCCCCCCTCTCGCTCGCCTTTGCGCCTCCCCTCCCCCAGATCCACCTCTTCCCTCTCCTCTCGCTCGATCCCGAGCGTGCTCGCCGCCGTTCTCCGTCGTCCTCGCGGCCACCAAGACCCGTTCGCCTCGCCGACCTGTCCAACCCCTCGACTACACCTCCCCGACGAGCCACAAGACGTCGGGCGCCCCTGAACGCTGCCCCGGCCTCGTCTTCCACTTCGGATCACAGGAGCTTGCCGGCGTCGATCCGCTGCACTGCAACTCCTAAACCTCCCACGGGCCTTTCTTGCACCGCGCGGTGATCCCCTCATCCTCTCCCCTCACCCTCCTGGCCTCTTGAGCTCTCGTAGCCGCTGCTCTGCTTGCGCCTGAACACGTCGCCGTCGACGAGGTCGTTGCCGTCATTATGGCCATTGACACGCTCACCCGAGCTCACCGTTGTGCTCCTGGGGTTCCTAGGAGCCCAACACGCACGTGCATGCTCCCTCCCGTGCCTCCTAGCGCCGCCCCCGATGACCGTCTGAACGCATCGCCGCGGAGCTCGCCGCCGGCAAGGTTCCGGTGACCTTTTGGTCACGGGCTCAAGCCCGTTGCACACCCCACACCGCGTAGCTACTCCCCAGCCTCTCCGTTTGCTCGATGCCGCGCCGTAGCTCCAATTTCATCGAGCACCCGTGCACGCCGATGCCCCCGCCGCTCGCCGGCGCCGATTCCGGCCAAGTCCGGCGATGCTACGGCCACCACTGGACGCGACGCTGAGTGCTCGTTCGAATGAGCCTAGCCCCACTCCTCCCCGAGCCTGGTACGCGTTTTCCAGCGAGATCCGAGCCGCGCCGCCGCATTTGGCGTCGCCGGCGTTGAGCCGCCGGCCACGCTGAGCTGGCACACCTGGGGCCACCCCTTGGGTCACTGCCAGTGGGGCCCCTGGCCCCCTGTTGACCAGTTGACCTCGTCAACTATGCTGACTGGGCAGGCCCCAGCCACTGACGTGCGGGCCCCAGCGCCTAATCCTCTAACTAAACGTTTTTATAAACAAAACTAATTAGTTAACCTAACCAGTCGCTGACATGTGGGGCCCAGTAGCTAAATAACCCCAAGATTAGTTTGAAATGAACTCTGTTACATAAGAGGGACTGACTGGTGGGACCTATTGGTCAGTTTGACTAGTCAAACGGGTCAGCTGACTGCTGACGTCATGCTGATGCATTGCTGACGCATTAATAGGTTTCTGTTAATATAAATAAATCCAGAAAATGGTTTAATCTTTGAAAATTCATAGTAATTAATCCGTAACTCCGATGAAAATGTTTTCTATATGAAAGTTGCTCAGAAAAATCCAACGATTCCGAATACGTGGTCTGTTCATCTGTCACATGCCCCTAGCATCCTAAACATGGAACTTTCCCCTCCGGTCATGTGTCTAACACAGGTCCAGAACCGGGAAATCTTTCCCGGTTGAATTCCTCCTTCACCTATATCGCGTAGCACTGCGTTAGAACACCCCTAGTACTGCTTATTGCTTGTCTTGTATCTGTTTGCTTTATATTTATTGTTTCTTCCCCCTCTTCTCACCGATAGACCCCGAGACCGTTGCTGATGTCCCTGTGACCGACTACGTCGACGACGACCCCCTCCTTGCCAGAGCAACCAGGCAAGCCCCCCCTTTGATCATTCCGATATCGCCCATTCTATTCTCTCCTGCTTGCATTAGTTTTTGCTACTGTTATTGTTTGCTCCTATTCTGATGCATAGCCTGCTTTTGTATCTGCTGTTGTACCTTATCTGCTTATCCTAAACTGCTTAGTATAGGTTGGTTAGTGATCCATCAGTGACCCCCACTTGTCCTTGTTGCCCCTGCTTCATCATCGACGACTCGATCTACGTGATCGAAGACCAGGCCCCGACACCACATATCACTTCCCCTTAGTTGCTCGACACTACTGGGTTACTATCGTGTACCGAGGGTGAACCTCTTCAGCACTTCTGATGTTAACCCTGTATTGTAGTCATTCGGTCGTGATCATCGAGGGTGATTTCCTCCTTAACCACTTCCGATATGACTCTGTCGTGCAACCCCTCAAGTGTGAACCTCGGGGGTGATTCCTCTTACGTTCACCTTGATGATTACATCTAGTGGAATTCATCGGGGGTGATTCCTCGGGCTTTCCCCTTGATGTTTGGACACACGGTTACTATGGTTACTATGACTTTGCACTGGACCCTGTTACTAAAGACGGGTTAGCCCTGAGGGGTACCCGCGCGAGCTTAATTGCGAGTGATGTGGAGTCGGGCGGACCTGGAAGGTGCCCGCGAGATAATTACGAGGCGTGGCCGGGCATTCCTAGCCCTTGCCGCAAGTCCTCGAGACGGGGCAACGGGGTCACCTCTTTCGTGAGTCTCTGCTTGTTACCGCGCGTTCCTAATCCACTACTATTTGGATATTTGATCTGATGGGCCTATGACCTGATAGCACTAACCATCATGTGGGCATAGTATGGGCGTTTTGCGTCGTATACATCAGCCGAAGCTTAATAGACGTCAGCGATTGAGCGGCGCGCGCCGGGTTGGACTGCCTTGTTGAAGGAGGTAGCTAGGTCTGCTCACCGGCCGCCCTCGCAACGTGCAGGAGTTCTCGGGGAGATGGCCCATGACCCCTGGGGGCATAGGTTTAGTCCGGCGTGTTGGCCTCTCTATTAAGCCTAGGTCGGGTTGCGGCGTATTGCTTGGCCGAGGCCGGGCATGACCCAGGAAAGTGTGTCCGGCCGGAGTTAATCGAGCATGGTGGGTAAGTTGGTGCACCCCTGTAGGGAAGAAAACATCTATCGATAGCCTGTCCTACAGTAACGGACACTTGGAGTTGTATCCCGATCGATACAACTAGAACTGAATACCTGAGATGATAAATGGACTATGATGAGACATGGATATGAGTAATGGATTGTGTTGATAACTGGATAGTACGGCTCTGGGATTGCTATTCTCGCAGGGAGTCGGGAAAGGATCTCTGGCCGAGGTTGATAACTCTACTACTTTACTTTATGCTACTCTACTCCCTCCTGTTGCTGCAAGATGGTGGTTTCCAAAAGATGCTAGTCTTCGATAGGCTAGTCTTTCCCCTTCTCTATTCTGGCATTTCTGCAGCCCAGTCCACATATACGGCCTTCCTTTGATAATGTTGCATACGTAGTGTAGATCCTTGCTTGCTAGTACTTTGGATGAGTACTCACGGTTGCTTTGCTCCCCCTTTTCCCCCTTCTTCTTCTTTCCGGTTGATGCAACCAGATGTAGAAGCCCAGGAGCCAGATGTCACCACCGATGCCTACTACTACGTGGAGACCGCCGACGACCAAGAGTAGTTAGGAGGCTCCCAGGCAGGAGGCCTTGCCTTTTCGATCAATGTTGCTTTTGTGCTAGCCTTCTTAAGACAAACTTGTCTAACTCATGTCTGTACTCAGATATTCCTGCTTCCGCTGACTCTTGTGTATTCGAGCTTATGTATTCGAGCCCTCGAGGCCCCTGGCTTGTAATATAAAGCTTGTATTATTTTAATTTGTGTCTAGAGTTGTGTTGTGATATCTTCCCGTGAGTCCTTGATCTTGATCGTACACATTTGCGTGTATGATTAGTGTACGATTGAATCGAGGGCATCACAGTAGGCGGGCGCCAGCATGCGCAACAGCGGTGGCATATTGATGAGTGCGCGTGTGGGAGTTTACTTTAGTTTTATATATAAGGTTGGTCAAACTTAAAAGAAAACCGTACTAGTACACGTAAACATTGGACTTAGGCGGTGCTTTTATTAGTTAGTACCACAGCCACGATACGGAATCCTGTGCAAGCGCGTGAACCGCGGCCGCGCGGTCGATCGAACGGTGCGTCACCGTGTCGCACTCGAAGGACATCCACCGAACCTTTTTGTGTGTGTGAAAACAATCCTCGAATATTACTCAATTTTTTTTCCTGTGAAAGTTCTTGACGCTGCAATATTTCCATATATTTGAATTTAGCTCCAGTTCGTGTTTATTTGGATTTGGACGTTTTAGGTGCCCCCTAGTTTTTTTTAATACTGATTTTGTGTGTGTGACTGAGAGAGAACGTGTGTATGTGTCCCTATGTGTGTTGTGGCGGAAGGGCAATGTGGAGACGGTGTGTGTGTGATACAGACATAGAGAGGTGTGAATGTGCAAATGATCATGCATGAGTGAGACATAGACAGATGTTGATACGTTGTGTATACATGAGAGAACGGTCTTCTAGTTTACTTGTGTGTGTGTGTGTGTGTGAGAGGGAGAGAGAGAGGGAGAGAGAGAGACAGAGAGAGGAGCATCCGTAACACAACAACCATCTCTCTTGATTCGTCCGTCCCTCGCACGATCGCATGCAACACATGCATCAACGCGCACATTTTGACACCCTCACCCGGCCCCTGCCCACCTCAAGGCCCGCACAATATCTTCGTGAATACCTATTTCTCTCCTTAGGTTTGTTTTCTCTCAATATCTGACACGCACACACACACACGCAGCACAAGACACACACACACACTCCCCCGAGCACACAATTCATCCCCATCCAAGGTTATACGGCGACCACTCTCGCTTGTGCTTCTTTGCACCCCAACATGCACAACACCTCAATCTTCAAAGAGGGCATCGAGCAGATCGAAGACGGCGGCCACACCGCGCTAGAGAATGCGGGGTCATTTGGAAGCAGGGTGATGTGACGACGGCTGACTGACTCCTCCCCCCACCCTCTCTCTCTCTTGCACAAAATTACCAATCCCTCTCTCCCCCGCACAAAATTGTCAATCCCTCAACCCACGAGATCCTTCCCCTCTCGTCCATGTTTTTCTAGCTCTCTCATCAAATATGTTGTCTCTTCTCCTTCCACGTATACAGAATCTAGATGCACACGCATCTCATGTGTATTACATGTATCCATCTTTCTCACAAACCTAACTTCTTCCTCTCTCTCTTTCTCTCTCTATATCTCTCTATTTCTCTGTCTCGTTAGGTTTGTCTCCTACTCTCTCGTCCACATACATACAATCTTTCCCGCCCTATCTGCTCCATCTTCAAAAGCTCTCTCTGCACGTTTCATTCACACATTGGGATATGTCAAAATGTTGCTTCTATAATGGCTGATGTAGAGTTATGGTTGTTTTTGTTGCATCCTACAAAGTAATAACTATGAAATGCATTTAGATTCTCATTTGACTAGGATTTTGTGAGTTTGAGCATGTTGTGAAGTACTATAGACCTTGTATACATCTTGGGATTCGACAATGATTGTAATTATTGAATTGTATAGACCATTACATTCGAAGTCAATAGCCTAATATATTTATTTCACAATTTCAAAAAATGATTAGTTCACTACAAACTAAGAAAACAAATCTGTACACCCTCCATTTTTATTTAAGTCCGCGTATTAGCATTGGTCAAAGTCAAGTTTTGTTAACTCTCATAAAGCTTATAACAAAAAATATTAACATATACAATAACAAATAAATACCATTAGATTCATTATTGAATGTACTTTCACATCATACATATTTGTTATTGTAAATGTTTATATTTTTCTATAAACTTGGTCAAACTTTAGGAAGTTTGACTTCGGTCAAACCTAATATGCAGAGTTTACTACTACTAGTCGCTAGTTGCTTAGTCGAATCACTCAACACGCCACACGGGGAGTCCAGTGTCACAAAATTTTGAGGTCGGCGGGAAAATCTCCCGCGACCCTGATTCGAGTAGTGGGAAGTTACCATCATAGCCTTTGGAACAGGCCTATGGATCACGCTTGGTAGGGGGCTGTTTTCGTAACTTCAGGTTCACCCTACCCAGCCAACCCCACCCCGGCACCCAGAGTAGTACACCTGAATACTCCCCATTTTCTATCCCCGCCGCAAAATAGACTTCTCCACGGCACCGCAACCTTCGTGCTCCTCCCTTTTACATCGGCACACTCGTCCACCGCAGTGCATCTGCCTCATCGATGACCTCGTACGCTGCACTGGAGCCGGTCCACCGTTGTCGTCGTACACGGAGCCTCTTCCCCGGCGTCGTCTTCACAGTCTCGGATCTGCTTCCCGGAAGCCGACGCCAAGCGCAGAAGTACCACCGTCGTGGACAATGAACTAACTCCCGTTGCCGACCATGACTCACAGAGGCCGCCGCGACCATCGTTCTCCTGCTCGATTGGTAACGTGTGTATTGAATCACTTAGCAGTACATGTGCAGTTCCAATTTTGTTCATACCTACCCTTCAAATTTCCTGGGTGCTATTGTTCCCGTAAAAGTAATTGGTTGTAGCCTCCATTGTCCAACAGAATATCAGCTTGTGATTGTGCGTCACTCCTGTATCGCGTTGTGCTTGGGTAGGTTTTTCATCTGCAACCAGTAGTGTGGCAAATGATGGAAAGGTTTTTAGAACTAACATGGCAGACGAGTGCTTTAATGTTGCCCACAAGATGCGCGAGTATTACTAGTAGTATATTTTTCTTGCCATGTTGAGATTTTAAAACCACGAGTGTGAACATGCAGAGGAGCAATGAAGACCAAACACGGGATATTCGGGACATCTTCAAGGAGCGTGGCAAGTTAAAGAGGAGCTGCGCCGAACCTGTAAAACGAGCTTTGGTAAGTAACACCCTTTCAATTACTTTCATGTAGCCTCGTGTTCTTCGATGTGTATATGTTGTAGTTTCTGTTTCTCTTAAGCGTGGTGTTCTTCGATGTGTAATAAGAAGAGTCTTAGTCGTCCTAATGCTTTTGTTTTTAGCTTGATGTAGGAATTGGGTGTTCTCACCTTGTAGTCTGTTTTTATTTTTTTTCCTTTTGAATTCACTTCTCCGAGTTCTGTTTATCTGGCTTCTACTAAATGGATCTAGGTTGCTCTGAGTATTGATCTAAAAAAGAAGTAACTTCATGTCAGGATGCAGTTCCTGTGGAAGTATGGTCAACCTCGATATCATGTTTCCAAAATGAGGCTCGATTACACACAAGGTGCCAGTTCCCTAATGATGTTGGATTACACACAAGGTGCAAATTCCCAGATGATGTTGGATTACACACAAGCCAGGTGGAGTCGTCAGCTATTCGTGTCCTCGTGGCATTAGTAAAGGCTGAAAGAAAGCGTGCAGCAGCCCTTGAGAATGTAGCTGAGTTCCTGAAGAAGTGAAAGGAGCAATCAGATGCTCTCTTCACCCAAGCCAAAGAAGAGATGGAAGAAGCCAGAAATAAGCTAGTAGAGGCAGAGCAGGCTAGGCGTCTCCTGCTATCTAAAATTGTTGTCAATACAGAATTTCCTTCATAATAGCTAGGTTCAAATGTTTATCCAGTCAGCATGCCTGTTGTGATGTCCGTGCATCTACTGATGTGGCACAAAATGTTTTTTTAGGTCATGTAATAACAACAATTACTTTCCAAACAATAACAAACGAAGCATTGGACATGGTATAGTTCACGTGCAAGCCCGACATTCCAAGTTCAACTTCCACATCAAACTCATGTTCACAGATATCTGCACATTCATACATAATGTCCACAACCATGATTCACTTCAAAGCCAAAAAATGTGAGGAGAGTTATAAATAAAGAAAATCCTCTACTAGTTCCTACTACAAGTGCGAGCATAACAAGTCAAGACCATGCGTAAATTAATTATATTTTAGTCATTTTTTGTGTTCTAAAATGCCTGTCGGCTCGCGGAAGGACGTGCGGCCGGCACACGGGCGGATTCAATGAAGGCAGGCGGGGCAGTCTTACTGGTTGCACGCGGTGAGGAGGCGTGCTCAGCCAGGCCTACAGCGAGTACAGCCCTCTTGGCCGGCGCGCCGGTTCAATGCCTGCGCTATGAGAGGTCGTGTCCGTGTCAGAGCAATCACTCCCTCCAGTCCTTTTTTGTTTGGGTATAACAAAATCTCGTTTTCCATTCACATTTTACAAGTAAAATTCATGGACAAACTTTGACCCAAAGTACGATGGGGACTAGTAAACCAGAATGTAGGTAGTAGTTTTTTTAATCAAAGAAGGGTTTCCCCTTCCGATTTTCATTACTGAAAACCAGCATCTAAATCTAAACCATAGTATTTTCCCTCACCAGGTTCAACATCTCGCAACATAAACCCATACAACCTCCATCGCAAAAAAAACATACAACCATACGCCAAGGAGGTACGTAGTACTATGAATTCCATTTTCGCTCCATACCAATCGTTCTAAAAACTACTTACTACTTATAACGCTCCATTGAAAATCAGAACTCTTAACCCCGCTAAAAACGATATTTTAAACGTGGCTACTCGATCTGTGGCAACTAGCGAGCCACCGCGCTCCAAGTCGTTCACCTGTGGTCCCGACCATCAACTCCTACGGATCGAATTATCACGCGAGGTAACTATTCCTACAAAGGTGCTCCACCACGTACACGGTACCCGCGAATGGAGCAATTGTGCACCTAGGGTTTTAGGGTTTATTTGTTAACGCCGCTGTCGGTGTCAAAACCGGCGGATCTCGGGTAGGGGGTCCCGAACTGTGCGTCTAGGAGGATGGTAACAGGAGTAAGGGACACGATGTATTTACCTAGGTTCGGGCCCTCTCGATGGAGGTAAAACCCTACTCCTGCTTGATTAATATTGATGATATGGGTAGTACAAGAGTAGATCTACCACGAGATCAAAGAGGCTAAACCCTAGAAGCTAGCCTATGTGTAGGATCAGAAGTTTGTCTAGAGGGGGGTGATTAGACTACTTGACCAAATAAAAATCTAGCCTTTTCCCAATTTTAGTTCTTGGCAGATTTTAGCTATCTTAGCACAAGTCAAGCAATCTCCACACAATTCAAGCAAGCATGCAAAAAGAGTATATGAGCAGCGGAAAGTAAAGCATGCAACTTGCAAGAATGTAAAGGGAAGGGTTTGGAGGATTCAAACGCAATTGGAGACACGGATGTTTTTGGCGTGGTTCCGATAGGTGGTGCTATCGTACATCCACGTTGCTGGAGACTTCAACCCACGGAGGGTAAAGGTTGCGCGAGTCCACGGAGGGCTCCACCCACGAAGGGTCCACTAAGAAGCAACCTTGTCTATTCCATCACGGCCGTCGCCCACGAAGGACTTGCCTCACTAGCGGTAGATCTTCACGAAGTAGGCGATCTCCTTGCCCTTACAAACTCCTTGGTTCAACTCCACAATCTTGTCGGAGGCTCCCAAGTGACACCTAGCCAATCTAGGAGACACCACTCTCCAAGAAGTAACAAATGGTGTGTTGATAATGAACTCCTTGCTCTTGTGCTTCAAATGATAGTCTCCCCAACACTCAACTCTCTCACACAGGATTTGGATTTGGTGGAAAGAAGATTTGAGTGGAAAGCAACTTGGGGAAGGCTAGAGATCAAGATTCATATGGTAGGAATGGGATATCTTGACCTCAACACAAGTGCAGGTGGTTCTCTCTCAGAACATGTGTATTAGAAGTGTAGATGTGTTCTGATGGCTCTCTCCACGAATGAAGAGTGGGTGGAGGGGTATTTATAGCCTCCACACAAAATCTAACCGTTACACACAATATGCCAAACTCGGTGGGACCGGATCGTTAAACTCGGTCGGACCGATTCAGCAAACCTAGTGACCGTTAGGATTTTCGGTGGAACTGATATGCAACTCGGTAGGACCGATATGGTTAGGGTTTAGGCATAACGTAATCTCAGTGTGACCGATTACACAAACTCGGTGGGACCGATTTTGGTAATAAGTTAACCAAGGGTTGGTCAGGTAAACTCGGTGGGACCGATCCGCTCTTTTCGGTGAGACCGAAATGTTACAAAAGGAAACAGTGAGTTTACATTGCAATCTCGATGGGACCGATCGCTCACTTCAGTTAGACCGAAACGTTACGAAGGGAAACAGAGAAATTGCAATCCCATCTCGATGAGACCGAGATCCCTATCGGTGAAACCGAATTGCTAGGGTTTGTGGCAATGGCTATGACATGTGAAACTCGGTAGCGCCGGATGGAAAGAATCGGTGGGGCCGAGTTTGACTTTTGGTTTAGGTCAAATGTGGATGTGGGAAGATAGTTGAGGGTTTTGGAGCATATCACTAAGCACATGAAGCAAAAGGCTCATTAAGCAACACCTCATCCCTCCTTAATAGTATTGGCTTTTCCTATAGACTCAATGTGATCTTGGATCACTAAAATATAAAATGTAGAGTCTTGACCTTGAAGTTTGAGCCAATCCTTTGTCCTTATAATTTTGAGGGATCCACTTTCCTCATCCATGCCATGCCATCCATTGAGCTTTTCCTGAAATATTCATCTTGGAATATTGTTAGCTCAATGAGCTATATGTTGTTAGGAATTACCAAAACCACCCAGGGATAGTTGCACTTTCAATCTCCCCCTTTTTGGTAATTGATGACAACATATAGATCAAAGCTTCGACAAATGATAATAAGAATGAAATATATCGTTGCTTTGAGAAGTATGTGATAAGCAAGAGCTCCCCCTAAATTTGTGCATATTTTAAGATTTGCTTTGGACTGCAAATGCACAATGAGTTAGGATCATGGGTTACTCTTCCATGTCACATACATCTTGGTGGAGCGCTCAAAATGATAAGAATTAAATACATGCACTCATCACCAAGCAAAGTGAATGATCAAAATAAGGATAAACTGATAGTAACATCCAACAAGCATTAAGTGTAGCTTATGATCAAACACATGATCATCAATGTCTCACGGATTAAGGCATAGTATCTCAAGCACTCAAAAGCAAATAAAGTTTCAACCAAGAAGACAAGAGAGAACAAATGCAAACTCTCTCTCTCTCGAAGCCTATGATCTATACATTTTTCTCCCCCTTTGGCAACAAGTTACCAAAAAGTTCATAGAAAATGCATAGCACTAAACGACTCTCAGGCTTGGTCTTCAGTTGGTGGAGTCCGGATGACGCCAAGGACGAAGGCTTCAGTAGAAGTGGTTGGAGCTGCTGGGGTAGGAGCTGGAGCTGGTGGATCTGAGGCTGTAGCTGGTGCAGAAGTGGTGGCTCTGGTGTCAGGAACTGGCACTGCAGACGATCTCTGAGCTCTGGGCACTCTAGCAAATGCATCAGTTGTGGTCTTGCCCTTCCTCTCCTGTATATCATCCTGCAGTTGCTCCACGGCAGACTGAATCTCAGTTACTTTCACATCTAGGTCATAGAACTTTTGTTCCATGATTCTTTCCAAGCTCTCTTGGTTTCGAGTCAGGGTGGCCAATCCTTTCTCAATCCTCAGAGTGGATGCTATCAAGTAACTGAGCTGCTCCTGCTTGTTCTTCAAGAAGTACTCAGATGCCTCCTCTTGAGTTGGCATCCTGGCAGCTTTCTCCATCTTTGCCTTCTCCTTCTTTGCTTGAGCATGTGCTGATGATGGTTCATTTTCATTCATGACAACTTGATTATCCTCAAAGTCTGGATGGATGGGCAGGTGTTCCTTATCCAGCAGGTATGTGTCTGTGCCCATCTTTGAGTTAATCAACTCCTGAATTTGTGGGGCATATCCACAGCTCCTCTTCTGATCAGCTGCTGTCCTCTTAATGGTCTCTACCATGAGGCTCGTCACCTTGAATTTCTGTGGCACATCAAATATATGAAGCAAGTTTATTGCATGGCCTCGGATCATCTTGTGATCACCTGACTTGGGCAAGAGAGTGTGCCTTAGAATCCAGTTGATAGTGGGCAGCCCTTACAGAAGGAAGTGCACTAAGCCAAACTTGAAGGTATCAAGTGCTTTGTTTGGGATCTCCTTGTACATATTTGACATGGAATTGTGATCCATCTTCTTCTTGGTATAGATGTCCAAGTCATCTTCCTGCTCTTCTGGGGCATTGATCAGCTGTGCCCATTCAGCAACTGTAGACTGATATCTAGTTCCTTCTGACATCCACACTATCCTGCCATCTAGATAGAAATGTGCTGTGGAGTAGAATTGCATAATGAGATCCTCATTCCACTTTGTGAGCTTTTGCCCAACAAAGTCTGCAACTCCACAAGCACTGAAGCTGTCATACACTCCAGGATAGTGTTCTTCGTTCTCCTTGATGTATTCCCAGTCAACCCATCTCATGTCACACACTATGGGCTTCTTATCTAGCAGCACTGTCTCATAGAAATCCTGCTGCTCCTTGGCGTGAAACCTGTAATCCACAACCGTTCTTCTCCTTGACGCATATGGATCTGCTTCTCTCCACTTCCTTAGCCCTGAGTCTCTTCTAATTTTCATGTCCTCAGCCATAGGATGAGCATCATTGTGGTCTGGGATCTTGGGCTTGAGCTTCCTGAGAACTTGTCCTTCTTCTTCTTCAGCAATATCAGGCACTGGGGCCTTGTTCTTTTCAGCAGCAGATATGTTTCTGGTGTTCCTCTTAGGTGCACTCTTGGGCTTGGAGGCAGCTTTGGGTGCTTCCTTAGGCTTAGATGAAGTATCCCCTGTCCTTATGGCATCACCCATAAGCTTCTGTGCCTTGGGTGCTGGTGCAGCAATCTCTTCCTCTTCTTCTCCCTCAGAGTCTCTCCTCGTGGAGGGTTTGCCAAGAACTCTGGCAGTGGTAGTTCTGACTCTCTTCTTATTCTTATCTTGGCCACTTGCTTCCTCTTCAGATTCCATGATAAGCTTCATGGTTTCTTCAGTTACAGCCTTCCTAGGCTTAGAAGTGGGAACTCTCCTTGCAGGTGCCTTTTTGTGCATTCCAGGCTTGATGGCTGCAGCTGACCCATACTCTTTCTTGAGCACCTTCTTCTTAGATGTGGCTTCCTCCTCTGCCACATAATCCTCATCCTCTGACTTAGAAGTTCTCTTCTTGCTATCTCTAGTGGAAGGCTTAGGCAAGTTGCTTGGGGTGCTCCTGCTACCCTCATCAGAGCTGCTAGAGGGACTAGTGCCCTCACTCATATGAACCTGCTCCTCAGATTTGTTCTGGCTGTCACTCTAATCAGACATGTTGCAAACTCTGACTGCTGACCCTGTGAATAGATTATATATGAGATAGAGTGGATGAGCATCACAAAATGCAGAGATTTTTGCAAAAGAATGAGTCAAAAACTTAGTTTTAGTTTTCCACAGAAAGCATTTTGGATCAACCGATTTGCAAACTCGGTGATACCGAAGCAGCTTTTGGAACCAAAACTAGTGAACTCGGTCGGACCGAGTCACAGTTCGGTGGCACCGAGACTGCTAGGGTTTCACAAAGTCCTGAACTCGGTCTCACCGATTTGTAATTCTCGGTCAGACCGAGAACCACATGTGCAATGGCCGTGGCCAAATCGGTGGAGCCGAGTTCCGCAACCCGGTGGGTCCGAGATGGTTTCGGCGGAAACCTAAACCTAAATTTTCGAATCGCAACTATTCTATGGATTGATTTGACTGGATAGGAGTGTTTCAATAGTAGCAAGAATCATAATGAACACAATGTGCTAGGAATCAGACGGGGATAGCACTGTGATCGAGTCCATACCCTAGTTCGGCGGTGGACTCGCTACGGCGACAACGGCGGAGGCAAAATCCGTTGACGGCGGCGGATACCAGCGATAGGAGGCGGCTGGCGACGAGGCGGACGATCCGGAGACCCAGGAGGCAGAGCGAGCTAAGCGCGGGAAAAGAGGTTTCGGAGAAATTTCCAAAATTTTGCCCGTGAGTATATATAGCCCGACCCTGTCGGTGTGACCGAGTGGAACAACTCGGTGGCACCGAGATGCATAACTGTTGACAGTTATAGCAACTCGGTGTGACCGAAAGGTTCAAATCGGTTGCACCGAGGTGAAAACCTAGATCGACTTAGTGATCTCGGTATGACCGAAATGGAGGAATCGGTCAGACCGAAAAGCACAAAGAAGTTTTGGAAGTTTAAGTCTATGACAAATCTGGGACTCCGAGTGCTCCTCACACAGAGTGGTTTGAATCTGACTTGATCAAATTTTGTGATGTAGCATGAATAGAGTTTGAGACGAGAAAAGCATAGATAGCTAGAGAGGGTTCTTAGGCATTCTTGTCCATCCACTTGGCAAAGGAAAAGAAGACCAATCAATCAAAACAACAAGTGGATGTCCTCGAATGAGTAAAATATGCAACCAACATGCTCACACAATAAAATGGCAATTGAAATATGTGGCAAAGCATGCACAACCAATTCTAGCATCTATCAAGCAATTTGCGATGACTAGGTCATCTATATATGAGTATATTGACTTAGGAGTCAAATGAGAACATTTGATCATAGGTCATACTCATCGTTTAAGCACAAGTGGGGTTACCACTTTTACATAAAGCATTGTTGTGTTCACACCATTAGAGTTGCTTTAACTCAAGTCTTAGATTAAAGCTCCCCCTAGATGTGATATCCCCCCTAAGAGGGATGAACTAACCTTGGGTTTTGTTGATGATGACTTCATGTAGATGTTGAAGATGTGGATGCTCAATGTTGATGTAGATCAATTGGCGCTATCCGTTGGAGTGAGTTGCACTTTCAATACCTACATGGGTTAGTCCCACAAGGAACAAGCAAGAATATACATAGACATAGAGTGATGCACATACAAGATGATGTCTATGAAAGCTTTTTAGGTTACCTTGTCCCTTGTCTTACCAACAATAGGGTTTGTGACTCCTTGAACTAGTGCAAGATGTGGAAGTTGATTGCACTTGTTCTTGCCAAAATGATAAGAGTGAAGTATGTTGGCGGAGTCACCCTCAAGAACTCTCTAGTTCTTCCTCTTTTGGATCCACACCATCTTGATGGGAATCCTTGGAGTTGTAGTTGTACTTGATGAAGTGGAACTTGAAGTAGTCTTGGGAATCCACTTGACTGAGGTCTTAGGAGCTTCTTCAAATGCATCAATTTCCTCTTGAAGCTTGTCCTTGCCTTTTTGCTTGTAGTCTTGTGGTGGAAGATCATCTTGAGCTTGTGTCCCTTTGAAATAAGTGGGATCATACTTCTCTTGTTGAGGAACAAACTTTATCTTGGGGTATTGATCTTCTTCCCACTCAACTCCATTGGCATTGAAGTTTCGTTCAAAACCAACACCTTGATTCTTTCGGTGCCTTCCTTGCTTGCGTACAATTTCCTCGAATTGCTTACTTCCGACAAGGCTCTTGTAAACTCCTTTCTCTATAATTCCCTTCAATAGGCTATTTTCTTGATCAAGTGTAACTTGGATAAGAGAATCATTAGTGGAATCAAGAGAACTACTAGAGGCAACAATATTGGATTTAACATGATCATTGTTACTGCTAG
Source organism: Aegilops umbellulata (assembly GCA_032464435.1). NCBI lineage: Eukaryota > Viridiplantae > Streptophyta > Magnoliopsida > Poales > Poaceae > Aegilops > Aegilops umbellulata. Next base: position 299,713,945 of record CP136060.1, read on the forward strand.
AGGAAGAATCTTTCTTGTTCTTGTTACTAGACTTGACTTGAGGCATGTAAGTGGATAAGAGTAAACGCTTGGCAATGTAAGAAGAACTTTTCTTACGAAGATCATCATTGATTGCTTTAAGAACACATGCTCTTGATCAAGGTTGAGCTTTTCAAAGCGTAATTTCTCATGTGTCCTTAAAAGTTCTCGATGATCTCCTAAGATAGTTTCATGAGCTAACTTAAGAGTGTTTAGTTCTTTAGTTAGAGCATCAATCTTCTCCTTATCATTGTCATTCGTTTTATCTTGATTAGCATGATTAATTGACGTTTCATCATAGTATTCATCACTAGAGTTGTCAACAAGTAAATCATCATCACCTAACAAGTCATCTTCATCACTATTGAAATCAACATACTCGGGATGTGATACCTTTGGGCCTTTAGCCATGAAGCATGTTCCAACTCCTTCATTTGGTGAGTCAAATATGTCGTAGGAGTTGGTTGACACAAGTGCTAGACCGGCAACACCTTCATCTTGAGTATATTCGGAATCGGAGTGATAGCTTCTCTCGGAGTGGTTGTCGGAGTCGGAGTCGGATACCCATTCACCAACATCAGCTTGATGTCTTCGTTTGGTGTAGCTCCTTGATGACTTTTCTTTTCTTTCCGAATCCTTGCTTCTCCGTGAGTGTCTTCGTTCATAACGATCATCTCTACTCCTTCTTTCTCTCTATGGTGATTCTTCTCTTCTACTTCTTCTCTTGGGAGAGTCTTCTCTTCTCTTGTAGGGAGCCGTACACTCATTGGAATAGTGTCCGGGTCTTCCACAATTGTAGCAGTTTCGCTCTCGACTAGAAGATCTTTTGTCATTGTAGGACCTTGACTTGGAGCTTCTATCTTTGCTTCTACTCTTGTAGAACTTGTTCAAGTTCTTCACCATTAAGCTCAATTCTTCATTGAAGGTTTGCTTCTCACTTGATGATGTGGGGGCTTCACATGAGGCTTTGTAAGCACCACTTGATATGTTGTGAAGTTCCTCTTTATCCTTGAGTGACATCTCATGAGCAACAATTCTTCCAATGACTTTCGTTGGCTTGAGATCTTTGTAATTGGGCATCATTTGGATCAATGTGCACACGGTGTCGTATTTTCCATCCAAGGCACTTAGGATCTTCTTGATGATGAATCTATCGGTCATCTCTTCACTCCCTAAGCCGGCAATCTCATTTGTGATAAGAGCAAGCCTAGAGTACATTTCAGTGACACCTTCACCATCCTTCATTTTGAACTTGTCAAGTTGACTTTGGAGCACATCCAATTTGCATTCCTTGACGGAGTCGGTACCTTTGTGCATATCAATCAAAGTATCCCAAATTTCCTTTGCATTCTCAAGACGGCTGATTTTGTTGAATTCTTCGGGCACAATCCGTTGAAGAGAATAACACAAGCTTGAGCATTGTATTGCAGCATCTTCAACTCTTCCGCGGTAGCTTCACGGTTTGGTTCTTTCCCATCAAAGAAGTCACCTTGCAAGCCAACACACACAATAGCTCAAACGGCGGGGTTATGTCCAAGAATATGCATTTTCATCTTATGCTTCCAACTAGCAAAATTAGTACCATCAAAGTAAGGACCTCTACGGTGGTAATTTCCCTCGCTAGACGCCATACTCTCCTAGGTTGTGAAACCAAGGCTATGACCACCAAAAGCTATGGAAATCAAAGCAAATGGAGACCAAAGCTCTGATACCACTTCTAGGATTGGAAGTATGTCTAGAGGGGGGGTGATTAGACTACTTGACCAAATAAAAATCTAGCCTTTTCCCAATTTTAGTTCTTGGCAGATTTTAGCTATCTTAGCACAAGTCAAGCAATCTCCACACAATTCAAGCAAGCATGCAAAAATAGTATATGAGCAGCGGAAAGTAAAGCATGCAACTTGCAAGAATGTAAAGGGAAGGGTTTGGAGGATTCAAACGCAATTGGAGACACGGATGTTTTTGGCATGGTTCCGATAGGTGGTGCTATCGTACATCCACGTTGATGGAGACTTCAACCCACGGAGGGTAACGGTTGCGCGAGTCCACGGAGGGCTCCACCCACGAAGGGTCCACGAAGAAGCAACCTTGTCTATTCCATCATGGCCATCGCCCATGAAGGACTTGCCTCACTAGCGATAGATCTTCACAAAGTAGGCGATCTCCTTGCCCTTACAAACTCCTTGGTTCAACTCCACAATCTTGTCGAAGGCTCCCAAGTGACACCTAGCCAATCTAGGAGACACCACTCTCCAAGAAGTAACAAATCGTGTGTTGATAATGAAATCCTTGCTCTTGTGCTTCAAATGATAGTCTCCCCAACACTCAACTCTCTCTCACAGGATTTGGATTTGGTGGAAAGAAGATTTGAGTGGAAAGCAACTTGGGGAAGGCTAGAGATCAAGATTCATATGGTAGGAATGGGATATCTTGACCTCAACACAAGTGTAGGTGGTTCTCTCTCAGAACATGTGTATTGGAAGTGTAGATGTGTTCTGATGGCTCTCTCCATGAATGAAGAGTGGGTGGAGGGGTATTTATAGCCTCCACACAAAATCTAACCGTTACACACAATCTGCCAAACTCGGTGGGACCGGATCGTTAAAATCGGTCGGACCGATTCAGCAAACCTAGTGACCGTTAGGATTTTCGGTGGGACTGATATGCAACTCGGTAGGATAGATATGGTTAGGGTTTAGGCATAACGTAATCTCGGTGTGACCGATTACACAAACTCGGTGGGACCGATTTTGGTAATAAGTTAACCAAGGGTTGGTCAGGTAAACTCGGTGGGACCGATCCGCTCTTTTCGGTGAGACCCAAATATTACGAAAAGGAAAAAGTGAGTTTACATTGCAATCTCGGTGGGACCGATCGCTCACTTCGGTTAGACCAAAACGTTACGAAGGGAAACAGAGAAATTGCAATCCCATCTCGGTGAGACCGAGATCCCTATCGGTGAAACCGAATTGCTAGGGTTTGTGGCAATGGCTATGACATGTGAAACTCGGTGGCGCCGGATGGAAAGAATCGGTGGGGCAGAGTTTGACTTTTGGTTTAGGTCAAATGTGGATGTGGGAAGATAGTTGAGGGTTTTGGAGCATATTACTAAGCACATGAAGCAAAAGGCTCATTAAGCAACACCTCATCCCTCCTTAATAGTATTGGCTTTTCCTATAGACTCAATGTGATCTTGGATCACTAAAATATAAAATGTAGAGTCTTGATCTTGAAGTTTGAGCCAATCCTTTGTCCTTATAATTTTGAGGGATCCACTTTGCTCGTCCATGCCATGCCATCCATTGAGCTTTTCCTAAAATATTCATCTTGGAATAATGTTAGCTCAATGAGCTATATGTTGTTAGGAATTACCAAAACCACCCAGTGATAGTTGCACTTTCACTATGGTATGATTGTTGTTCTTCTGTCCTACGGACTAAAACCCTCTGGTTTTATATAGACACCAGAGAGGGTTAGGGTTACACAGAGTCGGTTACAACGGAAGGAGATCTACATATCTGTATCGCCAAGCTTGCCTTCCATGCCAAGGAAAGTCCCATCCGGACATGGGACAAAGTCTTCAATCTTGTATCTTCATAGTCCAAGAGTCCGGCCAAAAGGTTATAGTCCGGCTATCCGGACACCCCCTAATCCAGGACTCCCTCAGTAGCCCCTGAACCAGGTTTCAATGACGATGAGTCCGGCGCGCAAATTGTCTTTGGCACTGCAAGGCGGGTTCCTCCTCCGAATACTTCGTAGAAGCTTTTGAACACAAGGATAGTGTCCGACTCTGCAACATAAGTTCCACATATTGCCATAGAGAGAATAATATTTACACAAATCTAATCTGCTGACGTACCCCGCAGTGTGACATCACACCACGGCCAAGTCTTTATTCGAATCGTTTTGTTGTCCCACCTCAGCGTGTTTAGCGAGGCGGTTTCCTTGGCACGTCTTGTCAAAGCAGAGATCGTGTCCCCTTATTCCGGGATTCTCATCAATACGGGCGTGGGTAACCCAACCGCGCCATTGATTATGGCGCTTTGGAGATAAGCGAGTTTTACCAGGCTGGTGGGGGAACGCAGTTTCGTCCGCCCATATAAGGGGATAAGGATCCACCTTTTCACCTACGCCTTCTTCCTCCTTTGCTCATCCATTTTCGCATACTCGAGCTCCAGCGCCCAAGTTCGCACTCCCCACCTCAACCTTCTCCTGCCATGTCCGGAGTGGGAGGCAAGTCGATGGTCTCCTCCGTCACGGAGGGACACATCAAAAAGCTGAGGAAGGCCGGATACTTGTCTGATGACATCGCGCACCGGCTTCCCGAAGAGGGGCAGCTCCTCCCCACCCCAAGGCCCCATGAGAGGGTGGTGTTCCTCACCCATTTCCTCCGCGGACTATGTTTTCCTCTCCACCCATTTGTCCGGGGTCTCGTGTTCTACTACGGCCTAGATTTCCATGATCTGGCCCCGAACTTTATCCTCAAACCTTTAATGTCAAGCCGAAGGTAGTGGGCGGCCGCCAAGCGGAGTGCGGAGGCGCCATGGTGGGCAAGATGCCGAACGTCCTATGGCTCGAGGGCTCCTTCGTGGAGACCATAAAGGGGTGGAAATCGGGATGGTTCTACATCACCGAGCCGCGCGACCCTGCGTGGGTCGCAGCCCCCGAGTTCCGATCCGGAATCCCCACGCGGCTCACCTCCTGGAAAGAGAAGGGCCTACCGTGGGGCAAAAAAGGAGAGCTGACCGGACTCCAAACATGCATCCAAACCCTGATGAACAAGAAGCTCAAGCTTGTCAATGTAATCCAGGTCATGCTCATCCGCCGAATACTCCCGTGCCAACAACGGGCTTTCAGTTTGTGGGAGTTCAATCCGGCCCAGCACCGAACCCTGAGCAGGCTCTTCAACACAACGTACGAAGATGCCTGGAAGGTGCTATTCAAGGGTGTCGAAGCTCCCGCATCCGCTACTGAGGATCACGGTTTTAGCGCGCAGCGTCAAGCCAGCGCGGTAAGCTGTTTTTACCTCTTATAGGATATTTATTTTTCATAGTTTGACTCTATGTGGGATCTAAGCTCCCTTACCTTTGACAGGATTGGCAGGAGACGTCCGGACAGATCGACTGTCCGGCTCCTTTGCTCGAAGACCCAGCAGACGCTCGCTTGGAAAAGCTGCTGGTTTCGGACCCCTATGTGGTGCCGGAGAAGAAGGCCAAGAAGAAGGCCATGGGAACTCGAAAGAGTTCTCGGCGTCTGGTGGTGTCAGATTCGTCGTCCGACGACTCCGAGGCGGACTCCTCCCGTGAAGACGAGGAGGAGGAAGAAGAGGCCTCTCCCCCTCCAGCGGGGGGAGGAAAGAAAAGGAAGGCCGCCCCAACTGGGGAGGCCGGAGGGTCCAAGAAGGGAAAAACCCTTCCTCCGGACTACTCCACCAACGCCGACGACGGCGAAGAGGAGTGGCCGCACAGGGCCAAGCCCCTGGCGAAATCGTAAGTGTTCGGATACCAGAATGACTCATGGCATTCCTTTATTGCATAGCTTTTCCTGATGCCGAATATATTTATGCAGTCCGCCCAAAGACGGGCTCGACACATCGTCGAGCGGTTCCCTGGATTCGTCGGATGTGAACAGTACTTCACTTCCGGCCGCCTCCTCCCCTCACCCTACGGACAACGCCGAGGTGTTGTCCTAGGAGGCTCCAGGCCAGGAGGAGGTGGTCCCGGAGGCGCCTCAAGGCGACCTCCCGGACTCCAGGTGCCCAGGGGACAAAACCCCCAAGGGCTCCAAGTCCGGCCCTGGGCCGGACACCGTTCCGGAACCTTCAAAGGCTCCGAAGTCCGGCGGGCGGCCCCCTAAGAAGAAGGGCAAGCCTACGACGCCGGTGACCTCCGCCCAACCAGGGGCACCGGATAACTTGCTGGAGGTGCTTAACGGCGCCTCCATCGACGAGGAGCACCGCACTATTATGAGTGCGGTGATTCAGAAGGTTCAGTCCGCTAAGAGCGGACTGACCGAAGCCTGTGCCAGCCTGTTGATAGGCTTTGAGGTATGTAAAAAATATGTAAAAATATTACCGCATAGACAGTAGCCCCTGATGCTCTGTTTGGTGTTCGGAAAGGAAAGCCGAATAGAGGATCTAATAACATTCGCAGGAGTCTAACAAAAGTAAGTCAATATGCGTATGCAGGCTTCGCTGCTGGCGTCCGCCACACTGACTGCGGAGGTGGACACGCTGAAGCAGAACCTCGAGCGGTCCGAGCAAGAGCTCGACCTTGCCAAGAAGCAGCTCGAGGACAAAGAAGGTAAGAGATACCTTATTTAAATATATAAAATGTGCAATTGCAATAAAATGATAGGATTAATGTGGCTATTGTAGTGGCAACAACTGAGGTGGCAACCCTTAAGCAAGCGTTGTCCGAGGCCGAAAAGAGGGCGGCCATGGAGCGCACCGAGCGGGAGAAGCATGAGGCGCAGGTTGGCGAGGTGCAGCAAGAGCTCCAGGCTCTCATGAAAAAACATGAGAGTTTGGAGCTTGACTCGAAGACGCGAGAGTCCGAGCTCGCGGCGGCCATTGAAAATGCCAAGTCTGCCAAGGCCGAAGCCCAGAAGGCCCTCCAAGAAGTTGAGGCGATGAAGAAGATAGCGGCGGGTAAGGCTTTCTTTATGCAAAGCAAGCATGTGAAAGTGAATTACTTGTTACTTACCCGAATCCGGAGCTCTCTAGGAGCATTCGTAGATTTGCCCCGCAGCGTGTCCGATGTCGCCGCCTTCTACCGAGCCGAGGAGGGCAGCTCAACGGAGAAGGTGTTCTGGTCTCAGTATGCTGAGGCCGGACACCCGGTGCCTTTGAGCGACCAGTTGAAGCAACTGGTCGAGCTCCACAAGGTAGCCGAATAGGCCCTGAAGGGCTTTATAGTTCGGCTGTGGCATGGAGAGGCCCTGCCTGGGAGCTATTTTGGGCTGGTGAGGCGGCTGGTGGACATTTGTCCAAGGCTTGAAGTCGTCAAGCGCTCCGTCTGCATCGAGGGTGCCTGTAGGGCCCTTGCCCGTGCTAAGGTGCACTAGGGCAAAATGGATGTCGTGAAGCTTGTGAAGGACGGGACGCCGTAGGGCAAGGAGCATCGCCACCCCGAGATGTATTACGAGGGTGTCTTGAAGGGTGCCCGCCTTGTGGCGGATGAATGCTCGAAAGATGTAATATTTGAGTGAAACTTGTTCGTTTTATCCTGTGCGCTGAAAACTTGTTCATATGCGCTATGCAATGCTTGTTTAATTTAAAATATTACCTTCTGTGCGGCCGTTTATTAAATTTGAGAGATGGCGAGTCGTCGGCTTCTGCCCCCATGCCATGAGTGCTGGGGTGTTCGGGATAAACCTGAGCACTCTTTTTCCCATTCTTGGGTCCTTCGAGGGAGGTGCTCAGCACAACGAACAAGGCAATCGGACTATAATGCGTTATCACTCTCACTTAGCCATAGAATTCTATAATTTTAAATTTCGGCGAAGCCCCTAGTATTCGGAAGACCGAGTTCGGGGCGCTGTACACGCCTAGGCCGGACAAAGCCGGCTCCTCGCTCTAAGCGGCATAAGTCTTTAGGGACTCGAAACCTTCCCGAACAGCGACCAGCTCTCGCCCTATCATGACAGTCAGTTTTAGCTTTCTCTACTGAGGTGCTTAGGCCGAGCTCAACTGGGGCACAATCGCAGTAGTTCTCTCAGCGCTACCTTAGCCGATATAGCGGAACGTAAGGTACCAAAACATGGGAGCAGGGCAAACCCAACTATTGACCAAAGACATGATTCGGAGCTGATGCATACAATGCTATAAGTTCGGAGGGCTGCACTTGTGGAAGTGTTCGGACTTCTCACGCCGTATTGTGGGGTGCTTGAGCCCCTGGCGTATTGGTCGTACCAAAGTGTACGGGTGCTAAATGTCATAACTGAACTAAAAAAGAAATGAATGGAGAATGTAGTAATAAGATGAAGCTAAGCATTGTTTATTTTAAAATGTTGCTGTAAAAGCAGAACGATAGAAATAGTGCGATAAGCAAGAGATGGGACTATTTGACATGTCCCCCTCCAGGGGCGTGCTGCGAGATAATATGTAAGACAGGTATTTTGCTCGTTATAGAGACCACCTGAGAATTCGGCGTAGCTTCCTGCCTCCTTGGTTGTTGCATCGTGTGTTCGGCGATTGTACTGCCGGACAGGCCTTCCGTATGATGGAGTCCTGGAAGTAAGAAAAAAATGACGAAATCGGGAGCCCCTAGTGCGGTCGAGCTGCATTTAGGGCATGCCGTGGACGTGCCCCTCCCCCTTTGCCCATGGAATTTTCAGAGTCTAGTTGTGTACGCGTAGCACTGATTTCGCAGTTTCGCGAGGGCTGGGGTTGGGGCCGTATTGCTACGCTTGCTCGGAACGTGCCAGGCGGTCTTGTTGTAGGTTACTCCGGGCGCGCTTGACGGTGTCCGGATGTGTAAAAGCCGGACTGGAGAATTGCCTTGAAAGGCTGCTCTGTACTTCCGCTGCCAGCGCTGCCGTATGCTCCTCCGTTCGGAGAGAGCGTTCGGTGTTTCCATTGACCGTAATGACTCCTCGAGGGCCTGACATCTTGAGCTTGAGGTATGCGTAGTGCGGCACCGCATTGAATTTTGCAAATGCGGTTCGTCCGAGCAGTGCGTGATAGCCACTGCGGAATGGGAATATGTCGAAGATTAACTCCTCGCTTCGGAAATTATCCGGGGATCCGAAGACCACTTCGAGTGTAACTGAGCCAGTACAGTTGGCCTCTACACCTGGTATGACGCCTTTAAAGGTCATTTTTGTGGGTTTAATCCTTGAGGGATCTATGCCCATTTTCCGCACTGTATCCTGATAAAGCAGGTTCAGGCTGCTGCCGCCGTCCATAAGGACTCTAGTGAGGTGAAATCCGTCGATGATTGGGTCAAGAACCAATGCGGCAAATCCGCCATAATGGATGCTAGTGGGGTGGTCCCTTCGATCGAAAGTGATCGGGCAGGAGGACCATGGGTTGAACTTTGGGGCGACTGGCTCTAACGCATATACGTCCCTGAGTGCGCACTTCCACTCCCGCTTGGGAATGTGGGTTGCGTATATCATGTTCATCGTCCGCACTTGTGGGGGGAAACCCTTCTGTCCACTATTGTTCGGCGGCCGGGCTCCTCCTCGTCATCGCTATGCAGCCCCTTGTCTCTGTTTTCGACATGTAACTTGCCTGCCTGCTTGAACACCCAACAGTCCATGTTGGTGTGATTGGCTGGTTTTTCGGGGGTGCCGTGTATCTGGCACGAGCGATCGAGTATTCGGTCCAAACTGGACGGGCCCGGAGTATTTCTCTTGAATGGCTTTTTCCGCTGACCGGGTTTAGAGCCTCTGAATCCGGCATTAACGGTCGTATCCTCAGCACTGTCGCCGTTAATGCGGCGCTTGTGCTTGTTGCGACGCGACCTGCCATTGCTGTCCTTGGTATCCGAATTACCAGGGCTCTTGGTCATGTTATTACTACGAGCTAGCCAACTATCTTCTCCCGCACAAAAGCGGGTCATGAGTGTCGTGAGGGTTGCCATAGATTTCGGCTTTTCCTGTCCTAGGTGCCGGGCAAGCCACTCGTCACGGATGTTATGTTTGAAGGCTGCTAGGGCCTCTGCGTCTGGACAGTCGATGATTTGATTTTTCTTGGTTAGGAACCGTGTCCGGAATTGTCTGGCCGATTCCTCTGGCTGATGAATTATGTGGCTTAGGTCATCGGCGTCTGGTGGTCGCACATAGGTGCCCTGGAAATTGTCGAGGAATGCGGCTTCCAGGTCCTCCCAACAACCAATTGATTCTGCTGGCAAGCTGTTGAGCCAATGTTGAGCTAGTCCTTTAAGCTTCAGTGGGAGGTATTTGATGGCATGTAGATCATCACCGCGGGCCATGTGGATATGAAGGAGATAGTCCTCGATCCATACCGCAGGGTCTATTGTGCCATCGTATGACTCGATGTTTACGGGTTTGAAACCCTCTGGAATTTGATGATCCATTACTTCATCTGTGAAGCATAGTGGGTGTGCGGCGCCTCTGTACTGGGCTATATCATGACGTAGCTCAAATGAGCTTTGTGTGCTGTGTTCGGCCCGGCCGGATTTGCTGTATCCGGCGTGACGGTTATCGTCTCGAGTCATGGGGCGCCCACGTGATCCGTAGATCGATCTTGTTTGCCTTGCCTTGTCCTCCAACATATCGTGCAGGTCTAGAGCGTTTCCCCGTGCCTTGGTGTTTTTTGAGCGACGCCGGGGTGCGGCTTGAACGGAGGGCTGTGAGGCCTCTCTGTCGCGGCCACGAGGTGGCCGATCGGCCGCGTCATGTGCTGGTGATGTAGGTTCAGGTGCTTCCTCCTCTAATCGGGGTAGCAGCATGTGCTTTGGGTAGCTCTTGGAGGGGCGTTCAAGTTCATACTCTTCGGCCGCAAGGACTTCAGTCCATCTGTCGGCTAGCAAATCTTGATCAGCTCTAAGATGTTGCTGTTTTTTCTTAAGGCTGCTCGCCGTGGCCATAAGCCTGCGCTTAAAGCGCTCTTGTTCGGCGGGATCCTCAGGCACGACAAATTCGTCATCGACGAGGCTTGCCTCGTCTTCGGAGGGAGGCATATAATTATCCTCCTCCTCCTCTCTGTCTGCCGCCCTCTCAGGAGGGCTGGCTTCTCCATCCTCCTGCGCTGAGTCTTGCTGGACGGAGTTGTCTTCGGCACTGTCCAGGGTGTTATTGTCTCCGGTGCCGGTTTCACCATTTTTGCTTTGGCGGGACTTAGAGCAGCGCCACTGACGCCGGCGCTTTGGTTGCTTCTTGGAGGGGTCATCCCCCGTTGTTCCGTTGCCATTGCCTTCTTGGGTGTATCCACCATATATATGTCATATGACGAGGTGGCTTTCTAGTGCCCTATAGGCGTCGGTTCCTGTTCGTCTCCTACATCGTCGTCCATACTGTCGATGTCTTCGGAGTCGAAGTCTAGCATGTCAGTTAAATCATCGACAGTGGCTACGAAGTGGGTGGTGGGTGGGCATCGAATTTATTCATCGTCCGCATCCCAATCCTGTTGGCCATAATCCGGCCAGGACTCTCCTGACAAAGAGAGAGACCTTAGTGAATTCAGAATATCGCCGAAGGGCGAGTGCTGAAAGATATCCGCGGCGGTGAATTCCATGATTGGCGCCCAATCAGATTCGATTGGCAAGGGCGCGGAGGGCTCGGAGTCCAGAGAGGAGTCCGGCACCTTGGAGTCACGGGCTTCGCAAAGGAGAAGGCTGGTGTTCGGCTTGATCGCCATAGAGATTGCAGCCCCCGAGGCGGTGTTTAGCCACTCGTCCTCGATTGGTGCAGTCGGCTCCGAGCTAAGGGTCAGAGCGGACACGGGTGCGGCCTCCAGGGCACTGTCCGGTGACAAAGCTAGATCATGCCCTTCGTGACAGTGCGGCGCGCCCGGCTGTGGCTCGAATCCGTCGAAGATCAAGTCTCCGCGGATATCAGCCGTGTAGTTCAAACTTCCAAACCTGACCTGATGGCCAGGGGCGTAGCTTTCGATCTGCTCTAGATGGCCAAGCGAATTGACCCATGGTGCAAAGCCGCCAAATACGAATATCTGTCCGGGGAGAAAGTTCTCACCCTGGACCGCATCGCCGTTGATGATCGGAGGAGCCATCGGGCCTAAAAGTGACGACACAGAGGAACTCTCAATGAAAGCACCAATGTCGGTGTCAAAACCGGCGGATCTCGGGTAGGGGGTCCCGAACTGTGCGTCTAGGCGGATGGTAACATGAGACAAGGGACACGATGTTTTTACCCAGGTTCGGGCCCTCTTGATGGAGGTAAAACCCTACTCCTACTTGATTAATATTGATGATATGGGTAGTACAAGAGTAGATCTACCACGAGATCAGAGAGGCTAAACCCTAGAAGCTAGCCTATGGTATGATTGTTGTTCCTCTGTCCTACGGACTAAAACCCTCCGGTTTATATAGACACCGGAGAGGGTTAGGGTTACACAGAGTCAGTTACGACGGAAGGAGATCTACATATCTGTATTGCCAAGCTTGCCTTCCACGCCAAGGAAAGTCCCATCCGGACACGGGACGAAGTCTTCAATCTTGTATCTTCATAGTCCAAGAGTCCGGCCAAAAGGTTATAGTCCGGCTATCCGGACACCCCCTAATCCAGGACTCCCTCAGCCGCCTTTACGTAACACTCATGTGTGCGAGATAGCGAGAGGCCGACTGTGTGCACCTCTTCTCTTTGTATATGTACTCCATCGTTTGTCTGGTGTCCAAAAAATTATAATACCTACTACCAATGTGCCAATGCGTTGCCACACGATCAAAGTAGATTAATACATATTCACCGATTTGATAGAAAAAAAGTCTAGTTTTGAAATACGTATATCACTAAAAATATGTTATGTTTCACTCAAAATATATTCCTTTGGCGGTTTTGATGAGATAAGGGAGGAATGTTGTTGGTTTTAAGATTCGAGAAGTGGTATATGTCTAATTTCTACTCTTACTAGCAAGATGCCCGTGCGTTGCACGGAACATCAAGATCTTGTGGGAGAAAAGGATGAACGAGGGAAGGCCTTATCTGCAAATGTGGTGAAGAGTGCGGGTAAATTGCCATATTTTCCTTCCTATCCGTCAGATATAAATTGGACAACCTACATTGCAGGATGGCAGGCCCACCATCATCACCAACTCTATTTTTTATCCCTACTCTTATAAAAAGCATTGTCGGTGATGATCGTGTGCCTGCCATCCTGCAATATAGGTCATCCGATCTATATCTGACGGATAGGAAGGAGACTATGGCAATTTTGCAAAAAGATACCCACACCCCTCTCCACATTTGCAAATAAGGCCTTCCCTCGTTCATCTTTTCCCCCCACAAGATAAACTACTCATACAAATGCATCTTGATGTTCCGTGCAACGCATGGGTATCTTGCTAGTTGTTGCAAAAAGCCCATGTGTGTGTGAGAGAGAGGGAGAGTGGAGGAGGACGGAGTGCATGTGTGACAAAGACACAAGGAGTGTGTGTGCGATAGGTATCAGCTTAAAATGAGGCGATAGTGTGTGTGTGCATGATCGAGAGGGCATGTCTCGAGAAGGGAAGAAAAATCTACATAGATACAAGGAGCGGGAGAGAGACATGTATGCGATGGTGGAAGCAGGAGTGTGCGGGTGTATAAACCTATCTAGAGGCTAGCTAGTCGATAAATGTTTGTGAGAGAAATACGAGTCGGGGTGCGAAAGCGAGAGTTTTGTGTGTGTGAGAGAGAGACGGTAGTCGGGAAGGGGAGTGGAAGCAGGAGCTGTGTGTGTGTGTCTGTGAGAGAGAGAGAGAGGAGACGGTAGTCGGGGTTGTCTGATCGGTAAACAAATGAATAATGCCAGTCTGGGATGGAGACGAAAAGGAGACCGCAACAAATGTTGTGTCTACAGGAGAGAGAGAGACAGAGAGAGAGAGAGAGTAATTTTAGTGGTATGAGTCATATGTAGAGACATATAGGGTGTGTGAGAGAATCCCATAGAGAGAAAGACAAAGTGAAAGACGAGTGGAGACTGTGTGTGTGGCGGTGAAAAAGAAAGCTTAGGTACCGAGTGATACCAGAGAACAGTAGAGACGTGAGAGATAATGAAAACCGTGTAATGTATAATGATAGGGAGAGTGTGACACTTCTCAAGGGAGACGTCGAGAGACCATGTTTACGAGGATAGGAGAAACATGAAGTGAGCGTGCGGGTGAGCTGGAGAAAAGAGAGTGATAGCTACCTGAAGGAGCATGCATGCGAGAGAGATGGGCGTGAAAGGAGTGAACAAAAAAGGGATTCAAATATTTGAATTCTAGATGATGATACATGTAATCCATACTCAAACCAAAATTGATCTATCAAACATGCATACTCATATGAATTCACGCACATCTATGTTATTTAATACGTAGATATTACTGATCCATACATTTTAGTAGAACATAATTTGGTTAAATTTTTTCGAATTCAACCTTAAGATTTCGAGATCGTTGCATTTGTAAATCATACTATACATATAAAGGAGCAGAATTCTTTGTTGTGCTTTTGAAAGTATATATAAAAAAATGATGTATATAGAATGTAATTCCAATTGAAAATGAATCCCGCCCGAAAAAAATAGAATACAAATGGGATTCGAATTGAGTTGGCACGGTAAACGTGCACTCTGCAAAATTTGAACGAAGCGGGGAAAGTCGCAGTAATCGCCCGAAACCAAAATCTGCGAGATGGAAATCACTACTGCCTATCCCTACCACGCAAAGCCTATCTGCTGGATTTCTATAGGTTTCGATAGGGGTAGGTTTGTAATTTCACCCAAACGTGACGTAACCGCCTCTCACCCGGATTCATACACGGTGGGCGCCAAAACACAGTGTGTCCTCGGCTGAAATCGACTCCCTCCCCGATTCATATTCATACACGGTGGGCGCCAAAAACAAACTCTCGTCGGCAAATATTCTGTGTATGCGAGATTACCGTCCTATCCCCAACCGACTAATGTTGCTGTGATGTAGTAGAAATTTGAAACGGAGGCTAAGTTTGTAAATTCCCTCGCATTTGAGACAAGCGCGCCCTGAATACATGGTTCCCCCCTTCCTCTCTACCTCCCTTTTCCCCATTCATACTCCATGGGAACCAAAACACCCTCTCCACCCCACCCTCCTCCGTCCGCCGCCGTCCGCCACCCCATCCACCGCCGTCCTCCTCCACCATGCCAGAGTTGATACCCCGGCGCCGCCGTCCATTACAAGAGATCGACCTCTCTCATCCACGGCTTCGGACCGGGATCCTTGCATCCCGTCCTCTCGCTTCATCCCCGCCGTCGTCCACCTTGCCGGTGCCGCTCCTACGACCGTCTCGTCCACCGCGACCCGCCACCACGGTCTACCCTCCTAGATCTGCTTCCACACCACCGATAGCCATCGCTACCGCAGCACCGTCAAATTCTCAGCAGATGCGTACACGGCGCCGCACCAGAGGCGGTACTCTTCCGTATCTGCTCAACTTATTTATCGCAGCAAGAAAATAGATCGCACACTTCTTTACTCTGATTTCTTGTCTTGGTTGCAAAGTTGCCTTTTTCCGGTTTGCACCTTCAGATCCGCCATGGCACGCTCAACACTATACTCCCAATGCTTATGGTTTTCCCCTTTTATATTCCACACTAGTTAAATCACAGTAGACTAAATTTCAAAATTGGGTCAGTCGATTTTTCAGAGCTTGCCGGAGTTCGCCGGTGCGATCAAAGGGGCTCGGGTGGTTGTGGGGCCTCGCTAAACGAAGAAAAGTCGATGCGGGTGGGGGTTGGGCGGGGGTGGGGGTGGTAGTGGTGGAGGAACACAGGCGGTCGGGGCCGGTGGTCCGACCGGCGGCCCGTGCGGTGTTTTGTATGGTAAGAATCAGAGACGAGGAAGAAGAAGGGTTAGGAAACGTAGGATCTTAATCCAACCGCCTGAAATGGTCGAGAGACAGCTGGGAGTTGCATTCTTAATGCGCTCTAGTTCATCATGTGTGGGCACTGCGCAACCAACATTTTATTATTCAAAATCTCCTTGCTCTTCTTTACCATGTTCCTCTTCCGTTCTTCTTTAATATGTACTCTCTCTGTTCCTAAATACAAGTCTTTGTATAGATTCCACCATGGACTACATATGGAGCAAAATGAGTGAATCTACACTCTAAAATGTATCTGGATACATCTGTATGTGATCCATAGTGGAAATCTCTACCAAGACTTATATTTTGGAACGGAGGGAGTGTGATAGTAGTACAATATGTTCCTTGTACTGAAGATGAGCAGGGACATTTGCAGTGTAGAGGTCTATACAGTCGGTTGTGATGGACACTTTGAGCCTCTTTGATTCGTAGGATCTTGTAAGCATAGGAATAGGATTTGTAGTGGCCTGTCCACTTGAATCCTATAAGAATAGCAAGGAAATGTGGGGAGTTGTGTCGCCTTTGAGAGTTACACTAATATTAACAGTACCGCACCTTCACTTGAAGAGAGTGGTATCCGAAGCCTTTCTAGCCGTACCGGCAATACTAGCACATATATTCCAGCAAGTTCCACTTTGCTGATTTTACTCTGATGCTTAAGGTTTTCCCGTTATATCTACACTATGATCTGTGTAGCTGCTTTGTGTCGCACTAGTAGCAGTCCACTCTTGAAGCTAAACACTGCAATGACTTACAAAATTGGCACCAAGGCATTGAGTGCCATTCTGGATGCAATGAAACTCATACGCTCCCCACCTGTTGATTCTTGTTCAGAATATGATCCTAATGACTATTCTAACATCGAGGAGTCAAAGGCAGATGGCCTGTCCTGTTCACCCATCAAGGTGCCTGTTCTAATTTGGCAATGTTTTATTGATTGCAGGTATCTTGCATATGTTGTCTTACATTTCTTATACTTTGTTGCACCGCCATCTTCTTAGTTTACTCATCATATATGTCGAGATGTCATGCCCATCCATTATCAATACATATTCCATCTGTCATCATACCATGTTTTTCCACTCAAATGTTGTTCTTGTGCATCAGACACCAAAAAGGAAGAGGGTGATTGCCGAACCTGAAGGAGCACCAGCAAAGTCCTTGAAAAACATGGTGGTGCCAGAGAAATCAGACAACACCCCACTTATATTGGTTGTACAACCCGTGACACAAAACGTAGGACCGACTCCAGCAGACTGTACCCATACTTCACTGGCCACACCACTAGTCCCACCACACAGGACCTGCACTCCAGCAAAAGGTATACCGATTTCATTTGCCATAGCACCAGCTGTACCACAGAAAAATCCCACTCCAGCAAAAAGTACAGCAAGTCCACCGGCCGAAGACCTATCCCAACTGCAGAGACGGTCAATTCCTGTAGATTGGAATCCCATTCCATTTATTCCCAGTTTAAAAGACAATGCTTTCAATGTTGTTAGGGACTACGTGCATATATTCCCGTCATGGGAATATTATTGTGAAGACAAACACCATTTTCACATCTTCCTGTCCAACTTACGTGTAAGTGCTATTATTCATGGTTAATTTTCCTGTTTTCTGCTGATTGAACACATCAATGATTTACATTACATTGTTGTAACTAGGCAAGGGTCAATCTGGATAGTCATGACGAGCAAAGCTTGCTTGTGCTTTTCAAGGAAGCATTGCAGCAGTATCGGTGTTACCTGAGGAAATCACACTTTGATGGCAAGTCTATAAACGAATTTCCGGTGAAGTCTCTTGTGCTAAATTTAGAAGACATTGAATGGAAAAACCTTGTTATGCGCTGGTCTCGTTCCCAGGATGAGGTACTGTCTATGAAATCACATGACAATTTGAACTTCTACTTTTCCGCATGTGCCTTACGGATCTTTTTTGCAGGAAATCTGCTCGAAGAAGAATTCCGGGTTGACAAGAACGACAGGATATCGCAAATATGCTGCCTGTTGCTTTGCTCTTGTTAGTACCTGTTGTCCTGTATCACTGTACTTGCATACATACCTGGTTCATTATGTGATAGCAGTATGCATGATAGCTTGCTTATCAATTGTTCGCTCCAAATTATCTGATCTGTATGAATGGTTACATTAGTGTAGAATATATCCAATGCCAATGTTTTTTTAGCTCTGCATTGTTCTTGTAAGTACATGTTGTCCTTTATCAGTGTAGTTATAATGACATGTAGTTGTTCATGTACCATCACTCTGCAGCTTATTTTTCTTTGCCCTCCATTTTCTACACATCAGATCTATATTTACTCTTACCATAAGGTTGGTACTGAAGAAGTATAGCTGTGCATTGCTCTTGGCTGTACCTTTTTCCTGTATCGCTGCACTTACATTAAAAGCTACTTGGTTATGTAGCATCACTCTTCATCTTATCTTAAATATTCTCCATTTTTTCATATATTATCACATCTATATTTACTCTTAACAAAATGTAGAACAAAGGCAATGCTTTTGAAGAAGATTATGTGGTAAACTTCTTGAATTGCCCCCCCCCATCAGCATGGACAAGGCCTTTATAGAGCCTGTCTTCACCAATAATGTAAGTTTGTCCATCTCAAGCCTTCAAACTTTGTTGTATATATTTGGTTAGGCATGACTGCAACAGCTGTTTATTTTTGGTGTTTGCATCAAATTGCTTATTTAAAGTTTATTATGTAGTTCATAAACAAAAGTTTTTCCTTTCTCAATTTAAGTTTTCAGTTGTACAACCAAGTTCCTTCTTCATACCATGTAAATTAAACTATACAGAGCAAGTGATCTTCTTTTGCACTGCATGTATGCTTCTGTTCTTCATCCGTAATCCAGTGGTGTGGTGAACCTTCCCACTACAACACAATGTCATATTCTGCAGTGTCTTAACTATGAACAATGTCATACCATTCTACTATTATTTAAACCGTCTCTTTATTTGCCAATCTGAAATGGTATAAATTGACAACACACTAACCATTGATACTTATGAGTTATTGATCTGTAATCCAGTGGTGTCGTGAAGCTGCCAACTCCTTCACAATGTCATTTCCTACCATGTCTTGACCTGAACAATACCATATTGTGTTAATGCAATTTTAAACTATGTCACTTTATTCGTCAGTAAGAAATGTGATGAATTGTCAGCATTGATACTTTTATGTGCAAAATCTATCATCTGTCTGCTTGTTTATCTTTTAGAGTGAGGAAGATATAAGTGTTGAACAAGCGCAGTCTCATCATCTTGCTCAGCTGCTTGCGCTGCAGCTCCCCAGCAGGGCTAACCTTTCTTGAACTCTATTGAAGTGCTATCGGTTTTGTATATTATTTTGTCGGCGTGTTTATTTGCACTGGTGGCGATCTTTGATGCCCAGTGTATGTAATCTGCTTTCTGCTTGTGCTTTATTATCATAGTGGCGAACTTTGATGCCCAGTGGATGTAATATGCCGTAATTTCTTTATTGTATAGTCTAGGTTTTTCTTATTCATGATGCTGCAGTTATTTTACTGTATATATATCCTGTCTTCGCAGTAAACCGGCCAAACCGTAAAATTACGGTACATAATCGGGCCGTCATGCAATCACGATGTAGGTTGGGCCTGAAACGTGCCGAACAGCTCGCGGGCCGGCAGCAGCCCGAAATGAACCCCAACCCATGATTGTGCGAATCAAATCACGGGCTTTTAACAGGCCAAAATTGTCTCGGTCCTTGTTTGGCCCAATCAGATATCGGCTGCGAGCAGGCCGGATGCAAACCGGGCCATAGTTAGGCCCAACTATATGACGGGCTTTTAACAGGCCGAAATTAATATAGGGCCGAAATGTTAAACGGGCCCTTAATGGGAAAAAACTAATATCAGGTCGAATTACTAAGTGGGCCTTTAGCAAGTGGGCCCAAAAGCATAGTGTCTAGTTGACGGGCCGAATCTGATATGGGCCATAATTGAGCCCAAAGCCTCTTAAAGGGCTGGACCTGATCTGGGCCGTAATTTGGCCCAGAACGTGGTAGGCTTTTAACGGGTCGGATCTCATATGGGCCACTATTAAGCCCGGAGCGTGGCAGGCCATTAATGGATCGGATCAAATATGGGCCGGCATTTGGCCCAAAACATGGCAGCCAGTTAATGGGCCGGCCTACTAGGGTCCTCAAAATCTTATGGGCCTACAGCTGGGCCGACCCATTAATGTCAGCAAAATCCCGTGGGCCTTTAGCTGGGCTGGCCCATTATGATCCGCAAGAATCTTGTGGGCCTTTACCTGGGCCGGCCCATTATGGCACACAAAAATCTTGTGGGCCTTTACCTGGGCCGGCCCATTATGGCCCGCAAAATCTTGTGGGCCTTTAGCTGGGCCAGCCCATTATGGTCCGCAAAATCTCGTGGGCCTTTAGCTAGGCCGGCCCATTATGGTTCACAAAATCTTGTGGGCCTTCAGTTGGGCCGGCCCATTTAAACTTGATGGGCCGGTCCACGTGTCAACATATCATAGGTGTGTCTCGCCCATTGGATGAGTGACACCTGTGCCAACGCGGACCTGACACGTGTCTCCTCCAGCCAATGATGATTTTACATGTGGAAAATCCCCATTGGTCGGGGCTGTTAACGGGTTATCGGATCCAAAACCCGACCCGATAGCTTAAGGGCGTTCCATTATGGTGGATGCCACGTGTCGGTCACCCTTGACGAAAGCACTTCTGTGACGCGCGATTTATCGTCATGGAAGTGGACACTTCTGTGATGATAATTTTGGTAATGTCATGGAATACTTCTACGACAGCACAGGTATGACTATCTTGATTCTGTCATAAATTTGTCATGGATGTACATGCATGACAAAAAACGTGACCTACTGTGACAAACATGTATCATCACGGAAGTGTATTTTTTTTGTAGTGTTGGCGAGACGACAACGATGCTTCGATGGAGATCAAGGTGTCAAGCCGGTGACGATGGTGATCATGACGGTGCTTTGGAGATGGAGATCAAAGGCACAAGATGATGATGACCATATCATATCACTTATATTGATTGCATGTGATGTTTATCCTTTATGCATCTTATTTTGCTTAGTATGGCGGTAGCATTATAAGATGATCCCTCACTAAATTCCAAGGTACAAGTGTTCTCCCTGAGTATGCATCGTTGTGACGGTTTGTCGTGCCGAGACACCACGTGATGATCGGGTGTGATAAGCTCTACGTTCACATACAACGGGTGCAAGCCTGTTTTGCACACGCAGAATACTCGGGTTAAACTTGACGAGCTTAGCATATGCAGATATGGCCTCAGAACACTGATACCGAAAGGTCGAGCGTGAATCATATAGTAGATATGATCAACATAGTGATGTTCACCATTGAAAACTACTCCATCTCATATGATGATCGGACATGGTTTAGTTGATATGGATCACGTGATCACTTAGATGATTAGAGGGATGTCTATCTAAGTGGGAGTTCTTAAGTAATATGATTAACTGAACTTTAATTTATCATGAACTTAGTACCTGATAGTATTTTTCATGTCTATATTTTTGTAGATAAATGGCTCGTGCTACCATTCCGTTGAATTTCAATGCGTTCCTAGAGAAAGCTAGGTTGAAAGATGATGGTAGCAACTACACGGACCGGGTCCGTAACTTGAGGATTATCCTCATTGCTGCACAGAAGAATTAAATCCTGGAAGCACCGTTGAGTGCCAAACCCGCTGCAGGAGCAACGCTGGACGTTTTGAATGCCTCGCAGAGCAAAGCTGATGACTGATAACCCACAAGTATAGGGGATTGCAACAGTTTTTGAGGGTAGAGTATTCAACCCAAATTTATTGATTCGACACAAGGGGAGCCAAAGTATATTCTCAAGTATTAGCAGCTGAGTTGTCATTCAACCACACCTGGAAGACTTAATATCTGCAGGAAAGTATTTAGTAGCAAAGTAGTATGGAAACGGTAACGGTGGCAAAAGTAACAGTAGTAGTTTTGTAGTAATTATAACAGTGGCAACGGTAAAGTAACAAAGCAAAGAGCAATATGTGAAAAGCTCATAGGCATTGGATCAGTGATGGAGAATTATGTCGAATGTGATTGCTCATGCAATAGATATAACATAGGGTAACACAGAACTAGCTCCAATTCATCAATGTAATGTAGGCATGTATTCCGAATATAGTCATACGTGCTTATGGAAAAGAACTTGCATGACATCTTTTTTCCTACCCTCCTGTGGCAGCGGTGTCCTATTGGAAACTAAGGGATATTAAGGCCTCCTTTTAATAGAGTATCGGACCAAAGCATTAACACGTGAATACATGTACTCCTCAAACTACGGTCATCACCGGTAAGTATCTCGATTATTGTCACTTCGGGGTTAACGGATCATAACACATAATAGGTGACTATAGACTTGCAAGATGGGATCAAGAACTCACATATATTCATGAAAACATATTAGGTTCAGATATGAGATCATGGCACTCGGGCCCTAGTGACAAGCATTAAGCATAGAAAATTCATAGCAACATCAATCTCAGAACATAATGGATACTAGGGATCAAACCCTAACAAAACTAACTCGATTACATGGTAAATCTCATCCAACCCATCACCGTCCAGCAAGCCTACGATGGGATTACTCACGCACGGTGGTGAGCATCATGAAATTGGTGATGTAGCAAGGTTGATGATGACGATGGCGACGAATTCCCCTCTCCGGAGCCCTGAACGGACTCCAGATCAGCCCTCCTGAAAGAGATTAGGGCTTGGCTGCAGCTTTGTATCATAAAACGCGATGAATCCTTCTCTCTGATTTTTTTTCTCCCCGAACATGAAAATATAGAGTTGGAGTTGAGGTCAGTGGAGCTCTAGGGGGCCCACGAGGCAGGGGGCGCGCCTAGGGGGTAGGCGCGCCCCCACCCTCGTGGACAGGGTGTGGACCCCCTGGTCTTGATTCTTTCGCCAGTATTTTTTATACATTCCAAAAATATTCTCCGTGAAGTTTCAGGTCATTCCGAGAACTTTTATTTCTGCGCAAAAATAACACCATGGCAATTTTGCTGAAAACAACGTCAGTCCGGGTTAGTTCCATTCAAATCATGCAAGTTAGAGTCCAAAACAAGGGCAAAAGTGTTTGTAAAAGTAGATACGATGGAGACGTATCAACTCCCCCAAGCTTAAACCTTTGCTTGTCCTCAAGCAATTCAGTTGAGAAACTGAAAGTGATAAAGAAAAACTTTTACAAACTCTATTTTCTCTTGTTGTTGTAAATATGTAAAGCCAGCATTCAATTTTTCAGCAAAGATTATGAACTAACCATATTCACAATAATATTTAGGTCTCGTGTTTACTCATATCAATGGCATAATCAACTAGCGAGCAATAATAATAAATCTCGGATGACAACACTTTCTCAAAACAACCATAATATGTTATAACAAGATGGTATCTCGCTAGCCCTTTCTGAGACCGCAAAACATAAATGCAAAGCACCTCTGAAGATCAATGACTGACTAAACATTATAATTCATGGTAAAAGAGATCCAGTCATAGTCATACTCAATATAAACTAATAGTAATGAATGCAAATGACAGCGGTGCTCTCTAGCTGGCGCTTTTTAATAAGAGGATGATGACTCAACATAAAAGTAAATAGATAGGCCCTTCGCAGAGGGAAGTAGGGATTTGTAGAGGTGCCAAAGCTCGATTTTGAAATAGAGATAAATAATATTTTGAGCGGCATACTTTCATTGTCAACATAACAACCAAGAGATCTCGATATCTTCCATGCTACACACATTATAGGCGGTTCCGAAATAGAATGGTAAAGTTTATACTCCCCCACCACCAACAAGCATCAATCCATGGCTGGCCTGAAACAACGGGTGCCTCCAACTAACAACAGTCCTGGGGGAGTTTTGTTTGCAATTATTTTGATTTGGTTTGAGCATGGGACTGGGCATCCCGGTGACCAGCCATTTTCTCATGAGTGAGGAGCGGAGTCCACTCCTCTTGAGAATAACCCGCCTAGCATGGAAGATATAGACATCCCTAGTTGATACATGAGCTATTCGAGCATACAAAACATAATTTCATTTGAAGGTTTAGAGTTTGGCACATACAAATTTACTTGGAACGGCAGGTAGATACCGTATAGAGGAAGGTATGGTGGACTCATATGGAATAACTTTGGGGTTTATGGAAGGGGATGCACAAGCAGTATTTCCGCTTAGTACAAGTGAAGGCTAGAAAAAGACTGGGAAGTGACCAACTAGAGAGCAACAACAGTCATGAACATGCATTCAAATTAATCAACACTGAGAGCAAGCATGAGTAGGATATAATCCACCATGAACATAAATATCGTGAAGGCTATGTTGATTTTGTTTCAACTACATGTGTGAACATGTGCCAAGTCAAGTCACTCAAATCATTCAAAGGAGGATACCACCCTATCATACCACATCACAACCATTTTAATAGCATGTTGGCACGCAAGGTAAACCATTATAAACTCCTAGCTAATTAAGCATGGCATAAGCAACTATAATCTCTAATTGTCATTGCAAACATGTTTCATTCATAATAGGCTGAATCAGGAACGATGAACTAATCATATTTAAAAAAACAAGAGAGGTCGAGTTCATACCAGCTTTTTTCATCTCAATCAGTCCATCATATATCGTCATTATTGCCTTTCACTTGCACGACCAGACGGTGTGGATTATAATAATAGTGCATGTGCATTGGACTAAGCTGGAATCTGCAAGCATCTGATACAAAGGAGAAGACAAGGTAATATGGGCTCTTTGTTAAATCAACAATAATGCGTATAAGAGCCACTTCAGCGTTTTCATTATGGTCTTCTCCTCTCAATCCCCAAAGAAAAGAAAAGAAAAGAACTATTTACACGGGAAAGCTCCCAACAAGCAAAAGAAGAACAAGAAATCTTTTTGGGTTTTCTTTTAATTATTACTACTATAGGCATGGAAAGTAAACTAACTAAAAGCTACAACTGATTTTTTTTGTTTTTTCTCAAGGTTTTTCAAACACACAAGAAGAAAACTTAAAAAGAAAATAAACTAGCATGGATAGTATAATGAAAAAGTATGAGCACCGACAACTAGAATGAGTGTGTGAACATGAATGTAATGTTGGTGAGAAATACATACTCCCCCAAGCTTAGGCTTTTGGCCTAAGTTGGTCTATGCCCATGGATCAAAGTTGTAGCTGGGGTCGTACTGAGATGCAGCAGCTATTGCCTCATGAGCTGCAGATTGGAGGCGAGCTACCTCTGTCCTCCTCTCATTCTCGTTCGCCTCTTCCCTGGTTATAATATATCTCCTTTTTGCTTGAAAGTCCAAGAAACCAGGAGCAGGGAGAGCAACATGGACAGTGCGACGTTTGTCAAAGATTAGTCAGTACTGGAGGAACTGTTCATTCATCTCAACAAACTGATGGTGAACCGTAGCATTATAATCTAAATAAGCAGGAGGAAATTCCATATCATTTTCATGTATGGGTATCTCAAGATAATTAGCTAAACGAGTTGCATAAATTCCACCAAACAAATCTCCACTTAAACTATTAAGATGCAACCTTCGTGCAACGGTGGACCCCAAGTTGTATTGTTTATCTCCTAATACAGCACTCTTGAGAACACTAAGATCGGGAACACACATGTGACATGCCTCCTCCTTGCCGTTAATGTATCTACCTATAAAGAGAGCAAAATAATGTATAGCAGGAAAATGAATGCTCCCTATGGTAGCTTGTGTTATTTCTCTAGATCCCCCCATAGTGATACTAGCAAGAAAATCTTTAAACTCAGATTTGTGAGGATCACTAGCACTACCCCATTGCGGGAGTTTACAAGCAGTATTAAAATCTTCTAAGTCCATGGTATAGGATTTATCATAAAGATAAAATAGGACAATGTGAGGATTGTGCGAGGATGAAAATTTGAACCTTCTCACAAAGGAACCAGTTAGGTAATGATACTGAGGACACTTATCTAGCATGAAGCCCTCGAGTTCAGCATTACGCACATATGCGTCAAATTCCTCCTTGGACCATGAAATTTTCTGACGGCCATTCACAAGGCCACACTTGAGCTTCTCTTGGTAGTTCATAGTCCGGCTCACGTATTGCAGGCCTGGGTCCTTGCTTCCTTGAAGAACCACCTTGGTACATTTTCCTGAACATATTTCTTCCTCTGAAAAATTTCTGAAATTTTTAGTAACTCAAAATAAAAGTGAAGCAAACTCAACAATATTGATAGCAACTACTCCCACAAGTGTCTAGAGACCATATCATGCATTAGAACTACTTGGGACCAAATAAATTTGACATGCAAGCTCAAGAACAAGGTCACCTAAGCAGCAAAAAAATGCAATGAATAAAGCACTAGAACAAAAACTAATTGGACCATTGGAGGAGTCACATACCGAAGAACAATCCCCCAAAGCAGTTTTGTGAGTGGAGCTTTGAGAAAGGAGATCAAAAATGGTAGCAAGATGGGCTAGAACTCGTGCTTGAGCTGGTTGGTGATTTTTTCTGGGCGAAGGAGTGTGTGGGTGCTGGAATAAGTGGAGAGGGACCACGAGGGGCCCACGAGGCAGGGGGCGCACCCAGGGGTGGGCGTGCCCTAGACCCTCATGGCCAGGTGCTGGCTCCCCCTGATGTGTTCTCAATGCCAAAAATTCTTCAATATACTAAAAAAAATCATATTCCATTTTCGGGGCATTTGGAGAACTTTTATTTTTGGGGTATTTTTTTATTGCACGGATAATTCAGAAAACAGATAGAAAATACTAATTTTGCTTTATTTAATCTAAATGACAGAAAGTAAAAGGAGGGTACATAAAGTTGTGCTTTCTAATTTCATCCATCTCATGCTCATCAAAAGGAATCCACTAACAAGGTTGATCAAGTCTTGTTAACAAACTCATTCCGAATCGCATGAAACCGGAGAATTTTCGAATAACACTAGGTTACCTCAACGGGGATATGCACATCCCCAACAATAAGAATATCGTATTTCTTTTTGACAGTAGGAAGAGGAAATTCAAAACCTCCAATAGTAATCGTTGGAATTTTTCCAATAGAATTGATAATGTGGACTTGAGGTTGTTTCCTCGAAAAGTGTACCGTATGCTCATTGACAATAACATGAAAAGTGACATTGCCTTTGTTGCAATCAATAACAGCCCCTGCAGTATTCGTAAAGGGTCTACCAAGGATAATCGACATACTATCGTCCTCGGGAATATCAAGAATAACAAAGTCCGTTAAAATAGTAACGTTTGCAACCACGACAGGCACATCCTCACAAATATCGACAGGTATAGCAGTTGATTTATCGGCCATTTGCAAAGATATTTCAGTAGGTGTCAACTTATTCAAATCAATTCTACGATACAAAGAGAGAGGCATAACACTAACACCGGCTCCAAGATCACATAAAGCAGTTTTAACATAGTTTCTTTTAATGGAGCATGGTATAGTTGGTACTCCTGGATCTCCAAGTTTCCTAGGTATTCCACCTTTAAAAGTATAATTAGAAAGCATGGTGAAAATTTCAGCTTCCGGTATCTTTCTTTTATTTGTAACAATATCCTTCATATACTTAGCATAAGGATTCATTTTAAGCATATTAGTCAAACGCATACGCAAAAAGATAGGTCTAATCATTTCAGCAAAGTGCTCAAAATCCTCATCATCCTTTTTCTTGGATGGTTTAGGAGGAAAAGGCATGGGTTTCTGAACCCATGGTTCTCTTTCTTTACCGTGCTTCCTAGCAACAAAGTCTCTCTTATCATAACGTTGATTCTTTGATTATGGGTTATCAAGATCAACAACAGGTTCGGTTTCTACATCATTGTTATTGCTAGGTTGAGCATCAACATGAACATCAGGTGTGTCAACAACAGGTTCACTAGAAGCATGTATAGTCCTATCATTTTTCTTTTTCTTCTTTTTAGAAGGAATCATATAAGCATTTCATTTCAATTGTCTACCAACATAAGCATTGAACTTTTCTTGTTTAACAATAAAATTATCAAACTCATCTAAGCATTGGCTAGCAGACTTATAATGAGGAATATCACCTTCATCAAATCTATAGAGAGAATTTACCTTTACTACCTGTGTCGGGTTATCAAGACCATGTATTTCTTCAATATGTGGTAAATTCTTAACATCTTCAGCTTTAATACCCTTTTCTTTCATAGATTTCCTTGCCTCTTGCATAATTCAGGACTGAGAAATAGAATACCCCTTTTCTTCGGAGTTGGCTTAGGAGTTGGTTCAGGAAGTGTCCAATTATTTTCATTAGTCAACATATTATTCAATAGCAATTCGGCTTGATCAACTGTTCTTTCCCTGAAAACACAACCAGCACAACTATCCAGGTGGTCTCTGGAAGCATCGGTTAGTCCATTATAAAAGATATCAAGTATTTCATTTTTCTTGAGAGGATGATCAGGCAAAGCATTAAGTAATTGGATAACATCCCCCAATCTTGTGGGAGACTCTCCTCTTCAATTTGCACAAAATTATATATTTCCCTTAAGGCATCTTGTTTCTTATGAGCAGGGAAATATTTAGCAGAGAAGTAATAAATCATGTCCTGGGGACTACGCACACAACCAGGATCAAGAGAATTAAACCATGTTTTAGCATCACCCTTTAATGAGAACGGAAATAATTTAAGGATACAGTAGTAGCGAGTTTTCTCATCATTAGTGAATAGGGTAGCTATATCATTTAATTTAGTAAGATGTGCCACAACAGTTTCAGATTCATAGCCATAAAAAGGATCAGATTCAACCAAAGTAATTATCTCAGGATCAACCGAGAAATCATAATCCTTATCAGTAACACAGATAGGTGAAGTAGCAAAAGCACGGTCATATTTCATTCTAGCATTCAAAGATTTTTCTTTCAGCTTAGCTAATAATTTCTTAAGATCAATCTATCATTGCAAGCAAGAAAGTCTCTAGCAGTTTCTTCATCCATAACATAACCCTCAGGCACAACAGGCAATTCATATCTAGGGGGAGAATCTTCATCATCACTTTCATCAATATTATCAGTTTCAATGATTTCATTCTCTCTAGCCCTAGCAAGTTGTTCATCAAGAAATTCACCCAGTGGCATAGTATTATCAAGCATAGAAGTAGTTTCATCATAAGTATCATGCATAACAGAAGTGGCATCATCAATAACATGCGACATATTAGAATTAATAGCAGAAGCAGGTTTAGGTGTCGCAAGTTTACTCAAAACAGAAGGAGAATCAAGTGCATAGCTAGATGGCAGTTCCTTTCCCCCCCCCCCCCCTCGTAGTTGAGGGATAAATTTTGGTTTTCTCGTCTTTCAAGTTCCTCATAGTGATCAGCAGATATAAATCCCAAGTGACTCAAAGAATAGAGATATGCTCCTCGGCAACTGCGCCGGAAAATAGTCTTGATAACCCACAAGTATAGGGGATCACAACAGTTTTTGAGGGTAGAGTATTCAACCCAAATTTTTTGATTCAACACAAGGGGAGCCAAAGAATATTCTCAAGTATTAGCAGCCGAGTTGTCAATTCAACCACACCTGGAAGACTTGATATCTACAACAAAGTATTTAGTAGCAAAGTAGTATGGAAGTAATGGTAACGATGGCAAAAGTAACAGTAGTAGTTTTGTAGTAATTGTAACAGTGGCAACGGTAAAGTAACTAAGCAAAGAGCAATATGTGAAAAGCTCGTAGGCATTGGATTGGTGATGGAGAATTATGCCGGATGTGATTCCTCATGCAATAGCTATAACATAGGGTAACACAGAACTAGCTCCAATTCATCAATGTAATGTAGGCATGTATTCCAAATATAGTCATACGTGCTTATGGAAAAGAACTTGCATGACATATTTTGTCCTACCCTCCCGTGGCAGTGGGTTCCTATTGGAAACTAAGGGATATTAAGGCCTCCTTTTAATAGAGTACCAGACCAAAGCATTAACACTTAGTGAATACATGAACTCCTCAAACTACAGTCATCGCTGGTAAGTGCTACCTCTTGAGCATTGCGTTGGTTTTCCCTTGAAGAGGAAAGGGTGATGCAGTAAAGTAGCATAAGCATTTCCCTCAGTTTTTGAGAACCAAGGTATCAATCCAGTAGGAGGCCACGCTCAAGTCCCTCGCACCTACACAAACAAATAAAAACCTCGCAACCAACGCAATAAATGGGTTGTTAATCCCTTCACGGTCACTTACGAAAGTGGGATCTGATAGATATGATAAGATAATATTTTTGGTATTTTTATAATAAAGATGCAAAGTAAAATAAAAGGCAATAAAAATAGTGAAGTGTTGGAAGATTAAGATGATGGAAGATAGACCCGGGGGCCATAGGTTTCACTAGTGGCTTCTCTCAAGAGCATAAGTATTACGGTGGGTGAACAAATTACTGTTGAGCAATTGATATAATTGAGCATAGTTATGAGAATATCTAGGTATGATCATGTATATAGGCATCACGTCCGTGACAAGTAGATCGATTCCTGCCTGCATCTACTACTATTACTCCACACATCGACCGCTATCCAGCATGCATCTAGAGTATTAAGTTCATAAGAACAGAGTAATGCTTTAAGTAAGATGACATGATGTAGACGGATAAACTCATGCAATATGATATAAACCCCATATTTTTATCCTCGATGGCAACAATACAATATGTGCCTTGCTGCCCCTGCTGTCACTGGGAAAGGACACCGCAAGATTGAACCCAAAGCTAAGCACTTCTCCCATTGCAAGAAAGATCAATCTAGTAGGCCAAACCAAACTGATAATTCGAAGAGACTTGCAAAAGATAACCAATCATACATAAAAGAATTCAGAGAAGATTCAAATATTGTTCATAGATAATCTTGATCATAAACCCACAATTCATCGGTCTCAACAAACACACCGCAAAAGAAGATTACATCGAATAGATCTCCACGAGAATCATGGAGAACTTTGTATTGAGATCCAAAGAGAGAGAAGAAGCCATCTAGCTAATAACTATGGACCCAAAGGTCTGAGGTAAACTACTCACACATCATCGGAGAGGCTATGGTGTTGATGTAGAAGCCCTCCATGATCAATGCCCCCTCCGGCAGGATGCCGGAAAAGGCCCCAAGATGGGATCTCACGGGTACAGAAGCTTGCGGCGGTGGAATTAGGTTTTCATGGATGCTTCTGTTGATTTGGCGATGCATAGGTATATATTGGAGGAAGAAGTACATCGGTGGAGCAACATGGGCCCCACGAGGGTGGAGGGCGCGCCCAGGGGGGTAGGCGCGCCCCCTGCCTCGTGCTCTCCTGGTTGATTTCTTGACGTAGTCTCCAAGTCCTCCGGATCACGTTTGTTCCGAAAATCACGTTCCCGAAGGTTTCATTCCGTTTGGACTCCGTTTGATATTCTTTTTTCTGCGAAACTCTCAAATAGGCAAAAAATAGCAATTTGGGCTGGGCCTCCGGTTAATAGGTTAGTCCCAAAAATAATATAAAAATGTATAACAAAGCCCATTAATCATCCAAAACATAATATAATATAGCATGAAGCAATCAAAAATTATAGATACGTTGGAGACGTATCAATAAGTATCCGGATTATTGTCACTTCGGGGTTAACGGATCATAACACATAATAGGTGACTATAGACTTGCAAGATAGGATCAAGAACTCACATATATTCATGAAAACATAATAGGTTCAGATTTGAAATCATGGCACTCGGGCCCTAGTGACAAGCATTAAGCATAGCAAAGTCATAACAACATCAATCTCAGAACATAATGGATACTAGGGATCAAACCCTAACAAAACTAACTTGATTACATGGTAAGTCTCATCCAACCCATCACCGTCCAACAAGCCTACGATGGAATTACTCATGCACAACGGTGAGCATCATGAAATTGGTGATGGAGGAAGGTTGATGATGAAGATGGCGACGGATTCCCCTCTCCAGAGCCCCGACGGACTCCAAATCAGCCCTCCCGAGAGAGATTAGGGCTTGGCGGCGGCTCCGTATCGTAAAACGCAATGAATCCTTCTCTTCGATTTTTTTTCTCCCCGAACATGAATATATAGAGTTGGAGTTGAGGTCGGTGGAGCTCCAAGGGGCCCACAAGGTAGGGGGCGCGCCCAGGGGGTAGGCGCACCCCCCACCCCCATGGAAAGGGTGTGGGCCCCCTGGTCTTGATTCTTTCGCCAGTATTTTTTATATATTCCAAAAATATTCTCCGTGAAATTTCAGGTCATTCTGAGAACTTTTATTTCTGCACAAAAATAACACCATGGCAATTCTGCTGAAAACAACGTCAGTTCGGGTTAGTTCCATTCAAATCATGCAAGTTAGAGTCCAAAACAATGGCAAAAGTGTTTGGAAAAGTAGATACGATGGAGATGTATCAATGACTACTCGATAGTTCAGTGTGCCATTGTCGGGGGATATCGGCCTCCACGAGCACCTATGGGGACGGAGCCCCTTGTCGGTTCGGCGGGGGCGGAGGATGCACAAAGAGCAGATCGAGGCGACACACACACACAACGATTTTACCCAGCTTCGGGCCGCATGGATGCGTAAAACCCTACTGCTGCATGTCTGGTTGATCGGAGTTCTTGCTCTGGAACGCAAGAAGCTACAGTGAGTTGGAGCTAGACGTAGTCCCTAGGGTTCGATCTCCCTGGGCTCTAGGGTTCCTCTGGGGTCTGGATCCTTTCCCGTCTCTCCTCTGGGGTCTCGATCTCTCTCCCTCTCTGGCCCCCCTCCCCTCTCTACGTGCGCATGGGCCTCCTTTTATATGCTAAGGGGTTTCCCACAGGTAGCGACGTAGGTGAGGGTAAAAATGGCAAGGGGCTGTGCAAACAGTGGCCGCACAGTGCTATCGCACCTAACTCTGACGGCGGGAGACAAAGGCATTAAATGCCCGTCTGGATCGCCTGAACAGTGCCGAGGCGGACCGTTAGGAGCGCCTCCGCTTGCCACGGGGGCGACTCTGCCAACGTCGCATGCCACCGCGCGTCTCAGGTTGCGCGGCGTCCCGCCACGTGCCTCCGGGGGAGCCCCAGAGCGATGCGTGGGCAGGTGAGCTGGAGCGCAGGCCTGATGTGGTGGTTTTCCGCGGCAAGTGGCTTGCCGCGATAGTTGCCTTGCCGCACCTGGGAGCTTGCTGCTCGCCAGGCCTTGCCGGGGCACGCGGAGCGCCGCGGCGGGCTTCTCTTGGTGTGCCTTGGCTTGGCCGTCCCGGCGAGCTCCTCCCGCCGGGGCCTTGGTGCTTCGGCTTAGTCGTCCCGGCAAGCTCCTCTTGCCGGGGCCTTGTCGCCTTGGCCCGGCAAGCTCCTCTTGCCGGACCTTGCCTTCTCTACCCGGCAAGCTCCTCTTGCTGGGGCTTGGTCTTCTAGGCTCGATCACTTGGCCTTCGTCCGGCCCGGAAAGGGCCGTGGAGACTCTTGTCGCTCCCCTGGCAGGCCTTGCCGCGGGACGCTACTACTGCCCGTGCACAAGTTCGGGGTATTAAGGTACCCCTACTTTAGTACACCGACAGGAGCCCCCGGGTCTGGGCCATACACGGTGCCGAGCGTTGTTGGGCCAGGCCCTAACAGTGCACGGGCACGCGTGGCCTGGGTTGCGCTGCTCCTTAACTCCGTGCTCGTCGCGCCCTCCCCAAGTGGCGCGCGCTTATCGCGGCGTCGTGGGGGGTGAGGCGTGCGAGGCGTGCGTGACGTAGGCGGCGTGCGCGGGACTGAGGCCCGCAGGCATGCGTCACGTCGGGCACGACTCCTTTTATCTGGGAAGGCGGAGCGTCCGCCCCCGCTCCTTCCCCCCTTTATAAGCGGAGGGGAACAGGGGCAGCTCGCCATTCCGCCGATTGCTGTTCCTCGAAAATCTCCGCCACCTCCTCCTTGCTAGAGAAAGCAGCGATTCGCCCTCGCAGCCCCCGGCGCCGCCAACGCCGACAACTCCCCCTCCCTGTTTCGGCCATGGCCCCGAAGAGCGACAAGGCGAAGGGGAAGGCCGTGAAGTCGGCCGAGGCGCTGCGGCTGGAAGCGCTTCGGAAGGAGACGACGACGTTCCCCCCTCAGCTTGATGCGCTGAGGCTGAAGAACGAATACCTCCTCTTCTGGTCGACGGCGACGCGAGCGCATCCGCGCACGCGAGTTCTTCCCGCCATCGCCCAGAAGCTGTACCCGACCGGGTACCCTTTCTTCGCCGTGTTCTTCCTCTGCGGGCTCTGCCCGCCTTTTTCTGAGTTCTTCTGCGACGCCAAAGATGTCGGGGGATATCGGCCTCCACGAGCACCTATGGGGACGGAGCCCCTTGTCGTTTCGGTGGGGGCAGAGGATGCACAAAGAGCAGATCGAGGCGACACACACACATAATGATTTTACCCAGCTTCGGGCCGCATGGATGCGTAAAACCCTACTGCTGCATGTCTGGTTGATCGGAGTTCTTGCTCTGGAACGCAAGAAGCTATAGTGAGTTGGAGCTAGACGTAGTCCCTAGGGTTCGATCTCCCTGGGCTCTAGGGTTCCTCTGGGGTCTGGATCCTTTCCCGTCTCTCCTCTGGGTTCTCGATCTCTCTCCCTCTCTGGCCCCCCTCCCCTCTCTACGTGCGCATGGGCCTCCTTTTATAAGCTAAGGGGTTTCCCACAGGTAGCGACGTAGGTGAGGGTAAAAATGGCAAGGGGCTGTGCAAACAGTGGCCGCACAGTGCTATCGCACCTAACTCTGACGGCGGGAGACAAAGGCATTAAATGCCCGTCTGGATCGCCTGAACAGTGCCGAGGCGGACCGTTAGGAGCGCCTCCGCTTGCCACGGGGGCGACTCTGCCAACGTCGCATACCACCACGCGTCTCAGGTTGCGCGGCGTCCCGCCACGTGCCTCCGGGGGAGCCCCAGAGCGACGCGTGGGCAGGTGAGCTGGAGCGCAGGCCTAATGTGTCGGTTTGCCGCGGCAAGTGGCTTGCCGCGATAGTTGCCTTGCCACACCTGGGAGCTTGCCGCTCGCCAGGCCTTGCCGGGGCGCGCGGAGCGCCGCGGCGGGCTTCTCTTGGTGTGCCTTGGCTTGGCCGTCCCGGCGAGCTCGTCCCGCCGGGGCCTTGGTGCTTCGGCTTAGTCGTCCCGGCAAGCTCCTCTTGCCGGGGCCTTGTCGCCTTGGCCCGGCAAGCTCCTCTTGCCGGACCTTGCCTTCTCGACCCGGCAAGCTCCTCTTGCCGGGGCTTGGTCTTCTAGGCTCGATCACTTGGCCTTCGTCCGGCCCAAAAAGGGCCGCGGAGACTCTTGTCGCTCCCCTGGCAGGCCTTGCCGCGGGAGGCTACTACTGCCCGTGCACAAGTTCGGGGTACTAAGGTACCCCTACTTTAGTACACCGACAGGAGCCCCCGGGTCTGGGCCATACACGGTGCCGAGCGTTGTTGGGCCAGGCCCTAACAGTGCACGGGCACGCGTGGCCTGGGTTGCGCTGCTCCTTAACTCCGTGCTCGTCGCGCCCTCCCCAAGTGGCGCGCGCTTATCGCGGCGTCGTGGGGGGGGGGGCGAGGCGTGCGAGGCGTGCGTGACGTGGGCGGCGTGCGCGGGACTGAGGCCCGCAGGCATGCGTCACGTCGGGCACGACTCCTTTATTTGGAAAGGTGAAGCGCCCGCCCCCATTTTCAAATGGGGGAGGGGGCGTGGAGGCGCGGCTTGGTGAACGAACGGGGTCGAGGCGCGGCTTTCGGGGCGCCCGTCCCCACGATCACGGGTGGGGAGAGGTCGCTTCATCCGTCGCCTCGGCCCTGCTCGCCTGCCACGCGTCCCCCATGCACTTGGGGTCGCGGTGGTGGAGGCGGAAAACCGGGCCGGCGCGGGTTGATGTAGAGGGTCGGCCCCGTCGCCTGCCCTTCCTCTGCTATGATTGGTTGGGCGGGGCGGCCGAGCCCCCACTCCACCCCTTTATAAGGAGCGGAAGGGGGCGATGAGGGTCCGCACTCCTCCCTTCCTTCTTCTCTTTGATCCCTGGTCCCCTCTCCCCAACTGTTATGGAGAAAGGGAACCCTGGTCCTTCTTCGGTGGCGGCAAGGGTTGCCGCCAGGCAGCGAGCCCCTCCTCCCCTTGCACCCGCGGCGGCGGAGCCAACCATAAGGGGAAGGGGGAGGGGGCGAGGTCGTGGACGAGGCCGTGGACGGGGCCGAGGCGCTCGAGGCGGGCAGGACGGCGCGCCGGCCTCGCCTCCTCCGGCGGCTCCGTTTCCCCCGGCGGTTCATCTCGGGGACGACCCCTGCGAGTTCATCATCAGGCTGCGCCGGGCGCCTCGCCGTCGCCTCCGCCTCCCGGCCCCCTTCGCGGACGTCTTGGAGGCGGAACAACACGAGACGCTGAGACTGCGCATGAGGGGCTGCGGGATTCGTGGTACGCGAGTCCACGTCGAATCCCGAGCCCCCGGCGTGATGTGTCTTGGCCGAGGGTGGAAGTCGTTTGCCCGGATCCATAGCTTGACGGCGGGGTTCACCCTCCATTTCAAGCTGATGGAGGGCGATCTCCTCTCCGTCAAGGTCTTCGGGGACCTCGGCACCCGGGCCCAGTGCTGCGTGGATAGCTCCTCCGACAGCGAAGGCTCCTCCTCGAGCGAGAGTGACGAGGAGGGGAGCGACAGCAATGACGAGGGCGGGCAGTCGCCGGGGTGACGGGCACGACTAGGCGCTAGTCGCAGCTCCGCGTGGCACCGGCGGCCCCCATCGTCCGCGTCGCTGGCGCCGTGAACTCCCTGGGGTCGTCTCCTTGGGCGGCTGGCGTAGGGAGGATGCGGAAGAGGAAGAGGGCGGGCGGCAAGGCCGCTGCCTCGTCTTCCAACCTCGCCCCAGACGCTGTCACCACCCCTGCTCGTGGCGACGACCACCGGGGTCTTCTCTCCGGCCCGGCAAGCTCCTCTTGTCGGGGCTTCATCTTCTCGGGCGGCCGGAGTGGCGAGGCTGCGGAAGAGGCTGGCGGCAAGGCCGTCAACTCGGAGTACAAGGGCTAGATGTCCTCGACAGCGTGTTGACGTCCCGCCACCTCCTTCTCGAGCTCCGCTTCCGGCGTCGCCGTCTTCTTCCGGCCTCCGGAGCTCCGGGGTGGGGTCTCGGACGCTCTCTTGGCGTCTTCTGCCACCCGTAGCTCGTCTAGGCGCCCCTTTTGCCCTTCTCGCCTCCTTGCCGCACCTCCTGAGGAGAGAGACAAGAAAGGGATTACGGGCACCTTATCTCTTTTTATCTTTTAAGCCCTCGGGCCTTAGTTGCATTTAAATCTTGTAATCCCATCTTTGATGTTTTTCATTCTCTCTGAACTGTACCTGAGTGGAATGTTTTTAATGAAAAAGGGGATGTTTGCCGGATCATTTGTCTCGCGGGCACATCCCGCGGCAAGGGGCGGACCCTTTGCACCGTTAAGATAGACACTTCCCCGCCCGGCAACGGACCCTGCCGTCCCCCGCGCCCCTTGGCCCTCCTCACGCTCTTGGCGGAGGCAGGGAGAAGGCGGGTTCTGGCCCCTCGCTTCCTCCTTGCCGCCGCGGCTACTATCCGAAACGGGCCCCGGGAACGCGCTCCGGGGTTTGCCGCTTAAGAGAGCACGGCAGCTTTTTAGGAGGAAGCAAGGTTTTCACATTCCGCAGCTCACGAGTGAATGCATGATAAGGGATGTAAAGACTTATCTGAGGTTGCAGCCCCCGGCAACTCTGGCTTGCCGGGAGGCCGGTGCTGGCTCGTCCTTCTCCCCTTCTTCGTCCTTGAGCGGCTCGGCAAGGGTAGGCAGTTCCCGCGAGCCAAAGGGAAAGGACGGGAAAAAGATGCGGACTCGACCTCCAAGTTAGGGGTTAGCGACTGTTAGGCACTATCAACCCTAACCAAGGACTCGACTCGACTCGGCATGCATGCTAAAACTTGGGGGGCCCCAGCGCGTCATTGCGGCCAGGGTCTGCGCCTGGCTTTGTACAAAGGATTACATGCGTCTGCGGCAAGACTTTTGTACAAAGAGTTGGTTGCCGGACGGGGTCCGACAACCGCGCCTTACGGGAAAAACTTGCGAAGATGCTCAATGTTCCAGGAGTTGCTCACCAGAGTACCATCTTCGGTCTCGAGGCGGACGGCACCGGGCCTCGTGACTCGTTTCACCCGGTAAGGGCCTTCCCACTTCCGCGTCAACTTGTTGTGTATCTTGGCCGACTGAACGCGCCGAAGAACAAGGTCGCCTTCCTCGAGGCTCCTGGCTTTAACTTTGCGGCTATGATAGCGACGCAGAGCTTGCTGGTAGCGAGCGGATCGCACAGCGGCCTGGAGACGATCTTCCTCGAGGAGCAGTGCGTCATCTTCACGCGACCGCTCTTGCTCAAGCTCATCATAAGCGAGCACTCGAGGTGACCCATATACGAGTTCCGTGGGGGTAACTGCTTCTGCTCCATAGACTAGAGCAAATGGTGTCTGGCCGGTGGCTCGATTTGGCGTCGTTCTGACTGACCAAAGAACCGCCGGCAGCTCCTCGATCCAGTTCCGTCCGCGCTTGAGCAGCTTGTCAAAACTTCTGTTCTTGAGCCCGCGCAGTACCTCGGCGTTGGCCCTTTTCGCTTGACCGTTGCTCCGGGGATGAGCAACAGAAGCGAAGCAGACCTTGGTGCCGAGATCTTGGGTGTACTGCATGAAGGCGTGGCTTGTGAACTGCGTACCGTTGTCGGTGATGATCCTGTTGGGGATCCCGAAGCGGCAGACAATCGACCTGAAGAATTTGATCGCGGACTGGGCGGTCACCTTCCTCACTGGTTCCACTTCTGGCCACTTTGTGAACTTGTCGATGGCAACGAACAAGTACTCAAAGCCCCCGACGGATCGGGGGAAGGGGCCGAGGATATCGAGCCCCCAGACCGAGAAGGGCCAGGATAAAGGGATCGTCTGGAGAGCTTGAGCTGGCTGGTGTATCTTCTTGGAATGGAACTGGCACGCTTCACACTTCGTTACTTGTGCCGTTGCATCCTGGAGGGCTGTGGGCCAGAAGAAGCCTTGCCGGAACGCCTTTCCGGCAAGTGCTCTAGCGCCAATGTGGTGTCCACATATGCCTCCGTGTATCTCCGCCAACAGCTTCTGTCCGTCTTCCCGGTGAATGCACTTCAATTTCACCCCATTGCGTCCTCTTCTGTACAGCGCGCTGTTGACGAACTGGTACATACTGGACTGCCGGGCTACTCTTTCAGCTTCTTCTTGCTCTTCGGGAAGTTCTCCTGTCTGGAGGAAACGGACGATATGCTGTGCCCACGTCGGAGCCTGTAGCTCGACGACGAGGACTAGAGGCATGTCGGCGGCTGTGGGAACATCAGCTTCTACGGCGAGGACTTGGGGCTCAGCCAGAGCTTGACGTTCCCCGGCAGGCTTGCCGGGGCGTGGCTTGCCGGGAGCGCCTGCTTCGTCGGGACAAACCCTGGGGCTTGCCGGAGCGGGCAGCTCCTCAGCACTCTTGGCGTCGATCTTGGGGACTCTCTTGGCGGCGGCTTCGGAAAGCTCTGCCGGGAGAGAGTCACCATAGACCGGTCTTCTCTTCTTGCTTGTCCCAGTCGATGGTGTCACGGATGGCTGAGTCAGCTTGAGCACAAAAGTCCCTGGTTCCACAGGTAGCTTTAGTGCGGCGCATTTTGACAGGCCGTCGGCGATGTCGTTTTCTGCTCTTGGAACGTATTCCATTTGCAGGCCGTCAAAGCGCTCTTCCATCTTCCTCACCTCATCAACGTAAGCCTCCATCAACGGGCACTGGTAATCCTTGTTCACTTGGCGGACGACGAGCTGCGAGTCGCGCCTGACAATGAGCTTCTTGATCCCAAGTTCCGCCGCGATCCTGAGACCGGCGAGCAAACCTTCATACTCTGTCGTATTGTTGGTTGCTTGCTCCTTGGGAAAGTGCATCTGGACGACGTACTTGAGGTGCTCTCCGGTGGGCGCGATGAGCAGCGCGCCGGCACCGACGCCTTCCAGCGAAAAGGCACCATCAAAGTACATCAGCCACTCTTTGGTTGCTTCCTTGCCGGGGATGCTCGTCTCTGGAATTTCTTCGTCTGGTGTCGGCGTCCACTCTGCTATGAACTCTGCTAATGCTCGGCTCTGGATGGTCGACGTGCTCTCGAACTTGAGGCCAAAGCTTGACAGTTCTGGTGCCCACTCGACAATCCTGCCTGTCGCTTCGGGATTCTGCAGTATCCTCTTAAGCGGAAAGCGAGTGACCACTGTGATCTCGTGTGCTTGGAAGTAATGGCGCAGCTTCCTCGAGGCCATGAGGAGGCCGAAGAGCAATTTCTGCACACCAGAGTACCTCGACCTAGCCCCCTGCAGGAGGGAACTGACGAAGTAAACTGGGCGCTGCACCATCCTCTTCCTCTGCACTTCCCCTTGCGCTTGCGCGGATCCGCCTTTGCCGGGGCCAGAGCTTGTCGGGGAAGCCCCCTGCTTGCCGTCGGACGCGCTTGCCATGGCTGTTGGCTCGTCATCAGCTTCCCTCTCCGCAACTAACGCAGTGCTAGCCACTTGATTGGTTGCCGCTAGGTAGAGCAGCAACTTCTCTTGCGGTCTAGGCGCGACAAGTATAGGAGCGGAGGACAGGTATTTCTTCAAGTCTTGCAGCGCAGCCTCCGCTTCCGGAGTCCATTTTACTGGACCCGCCTTTTTCAAGATTTTGAAAAACGGCAGGGCGCGTTCCGCAGACCTGGAAATAAATCTGCTGAGAGCCGCCACGCAGCCGGCAAGTCTTCGCACGTCCTTGACACGCGTTGGTGCTTCAATCTGCTCGATGGCCTTGATCTTGTCGGGGTTGGCTTCGATCCCACGCTGAGACACGAAGAACCCGAGAAGCTTGCCGGAGGGAACTCCGAACACGCACTTCTCGGGGTTGAGCTTGAGGTTGATCCTGCGCAAGTTCGCAAAGGTCTCTTCCAAGTCTTGAACCAAGGTTGCCTTGTCTCTGCTCTTGACCACAATGTCGTCCATGTAGGCCTCCACATTTCTGTGGATCTGTGGCTCGAAAGCAGTGTGGACAACCCTCGCGAACGTCGAGCCTGCGTTCTTCAGTCCAAAAGGCATCCGCACAAAACAGTACGTGCCACATGGAGTGATGAACGCAGTCTTCTCTTCGTCTTCTTCGGCCATGAAGATTTGGTGGTACCCGGAGTAGGCGTCAAGGAATGAAAGCAGGTCGCATCCGGCCGTGGAGTCCACAATCTGGTCGATGCGCGGCAAGGGGAATGGATCTTTAGGGCAAGCTCTGTTGACATCGGTGAAGTCGATGCAAAGCCTCCACTTCCCGTTTGCCTTGCGCACGACGACAGGATTGGCCAACCACGTCGGATGGAGCACGCCTCTGACGAGGCCTGCCGCTTCCAACTTCTTGATCTCCTCCGCGATAAACTCTTGGCGCTCCACCGCTTGTTTCCTGACCTTCTTCTTGACGGGCCGCGCATGAGGACAGACGGCAAGGTGGTGCTCAATCACTTCCCTGGGAACGCCGGGGATGTCAGATGGTTGCCAGGCAAACACATCGACATTCGCCCGCAGGAAAGCAACGAGCGCGCCTTCCTATTTGGGGCCGAGAGTGGCACTGATGGTGAAGGTACCACCAGTGCCGTCCTCCTTGGCGGGCACCTTCTTGGTCGCTGGTGGAGCAGCCGTCGTCTCCTTGTGTTTACCGGCGGGGCTCGATGGTGCGTC
Organism: Aegilops umbellulata; assembly: GCA_032464435.1. Classification (NCBI taxonomy): domain Eukaryota; kingdom Viridiplantae; phylum Streptophyta; class Magnoliopsida; order Poales; family Poaceae; genus Aegilops; species Aegilops umbellulata. The sequence goes on from CP136060.1 coordinate 299,755,242, forward strand.
CTCAACGGCGGCGCAACACTCCAAAGGGGCGCGCTTGCCGGAGTGGGTACCAGAGCATTCGCTGGGCTTGGCCTTCTTGCCGGCGGGGCTCGATGGCACGTCCTCGACGGCAGCGCAGCACTCCGAAGAGGCGCGCTTGCCGGAGTGGGCGCCAGGGCGTTCGCCGGACTTGGTCTTCATGCCGGCGGGGCTTGATGGCACGTCCTCAACGGCAGCGCAGCACTCCGAAGAGGCGCGCTTGCCGGAGTGGGCGCCAAAGCACTTGCCGGTCTTGGTCTTCATGCCGGCGGGGCTCGATGGCACGTCCTCGACGGCAGCGCAGCACTCCGAAGAGGCGCGCTTGCCGGAGTGGGCGCCAGAGCACTTGCCGGACTTCTTCTTTCCCCCGGAAGCTCCAGCGGCAAGCGGGCCGCGGGCCGTTGCTGCTGTTGCTTCCCGGTATATTTGGTCGGCGCAGATAAGGGCATCCTTCTTGTCGCCGAGGATAGAAATGACGCTTATCGGGCCGGGCATCTTGAGCATGTTATACGCATAGTGAGAGGCCGCCATGAACTTGGCAAGTGCTGGTCGGCCGAGGATCCCGTTATAAGGCAACGGAAGGTCGGCGACGTCAAAGGTGACCTTCTCAGTTCTGAAATTCAGCTCGCTGCCAAATGTTACCGGCAGCGTGATCTTTCCCTTCGGCTTGCTCCTTCCCGGGTTGATTCCTTGGAATGTGCCGGTTTCTTCGAGCTCGCTGTCGGGAACTTGGAGTCTCCGGAGAACAGCAGAGGAGATCAGGTTCAAGCCGGCCCCGCCGTCAACTAGCATCTTAGTGACCTTGAGGTTGCGGATTGTTGGGGAAACCAACATCGGCAAGCACCCGACCGCGGTTGTGCGATCAGGGTGGTCCTCAATGTCAAAGATGATAGGCGTGCTGGACCATCTCAGGGGTCTGCGTGACTCGACGGGTGGCTCCGCTGCATTGACCTCCCGCACCCACCGTTTAAGCTGGTGGTGGGAAGTGTGCAGGGAGGCACCGCCGTCCACACACAAGACCTCAGTGGCTTTCTGGAACTCCTGCTCGCTGGTCTCGGGGTCTTCCATGTCTTCGTCGTCGTCTTCGTCTTCGCTCTTGTCGCGCCCCCGGGGAGGTATGTCTGCTTGCCGCTGCGGGAGAAATCATGTTGTAAGTAATCATGTGAATTTGATATGTGTTTGATATTTTGATGGTATGTATATTGTGATTCCCTTAGTGGTGTCATGTGAACGTCGCGGGAGAAATCATGTTGTAAGTAATCATGTGAATTTGATATGTGTTTGATATTTTGATGGTATGTATATTGTGATTCCCTTAGTGGTGTCATGTGAACGTCGACTACATGACACTTCACCATATTTGGGCCTAAGGGAATGCATTGTGGAGTAGTAAATAGATGGTGGCTTGCGAGAGTGATAGAAACTTAAACCCCAGTTTATGCACTATCCCGTAAGGGACCGATTGGATCCTAGAGTTTAATGCTATGGGTAGAATTTATTCTTAATACTTTTCTCGTAGTTGCGGATGCTTGCGGGAGGGTTAATCATAAGTAGGAAGTTTGTTCAAGTAAGAATAGCACCTAAGCACCGCTCCACACACATATCAAACTATCAAAGTAGCGAACACAAATCAAACCAACATGATGAAAGTGACTAGATGAAATTCCCGTGTACCCTCAAGAACGCTTTGCTTATTATAAGAGACCGTTTTGGCCTATTCTTTGCCTCAAAAGGATTGGGCTACCTTGTTGCATACTTGTTACTATTATCGTTACTTGCTCGTTACAAATTATCTTGCTATCAAACTACTCGCTACTTACAATTTTAGCACTTGCAGACATTACCTTACTGAAAACTACTTGTCATTTCCTTCTGCTCCTCATTGGGTTCGACACTCTTACTTATCGAAAAGAGCTACAATTGATCCCCTATACTTGTGGGTCATCATTTTCTAGCAATGAAGTCTCTTTTATCATAACTTTTATTTTTAGGTTGTGGGTTATCAAGATCAACATGTGGTTATATCTCAACATCATTATCTGGTTCTTTATCATTGGTTGGTTGAGAGTCTTCATGAACCTCATCATTATCTTTTTCATTATCACTAGGTGAGTGTTCATTACCAGATTGAGTTTCGGCATCAAAGATAGAAGTTTCATTTTCATTATAAGGAGGTTTTTCTATTTCCGGTTCACTAGAAGTATGCAAAGTCCTATCATTTTTATTTTTATTTTTAGAAGGACTAGGTGCACTAGTGTTAGATCTTTGTGAATCTTGTTCAATTCTTTTTGGGTGTACCTCTGGATAAAGTGGTTCCTGAGTCATTTTACCTCCTCTAGTTGCAACTCTAACAGCAAAGTCATGCATATTATGATTCATTTCATCAAGTAATTCTCTTTGAGATTTAGCAACTTGTTCCAATTGAGTTTGAACCATAGAATGATGTTTTCCAACACCTCTAACATCATTTGATATTCTAAATAACAAGTCACTCAAGCGAGCAATCATATCAGAGTTATATTTCAATTGTTTCATAACATTTGCATTGAAGTGATCTTGTTTTCTAATGTAGTTTTCAAACTCATAAAAGCATTGACTAAGATGCATAATGTGAGGATTATCATTATCATTGAACTTCATAAGATAATTTACCTCTACCACGTTAGGCAGCGGTGGTGTATTAAGCCCATGTATTTCTTCAATAGGAGGTAAATTTTTAACATCCTCGGCTTTAATACCTTTTTACTTCATAGATTTCTTTGCCTCTTGCATATCTTCAGGACTGAGATATAATACACCCCTCTTCTTCGGAGTGGGTTTAGCCGGTGGTTCAGGAATAGTCCAATCATCATAATTTTTCAATATGTTATTCAATAATTCTTCAACTTGTCCAACAGTTCATTCCCTGAAAACACAACCAGCACAACTATCTAGGAAGTCCCTAGAAGCATCGGTTAGTCCATTATAGAAGATATCAAGTATTTCATTTTTCTTAAGAGGATGATCAGGCAAAGCATTAAGTAACTGGCAAAGCCTCCCCCAAGCTTGTGGGAGACTCTTTTCTTTAGTTTGCACAAGGTTAAATATTTCCTGTAAGGCATCTTGTTTCTTATGAGCAGGGAAATATTTTGCAGAGAAGTAACAAATCATATCCTTGGGAATGCGCACACAATCAGGAGCAAGAGTACTGTACCAAGCTTTAGCATCACCCTTTAATGAGAAAGGAAATAATTTGAGAATAAAGTAATAGCGAGTTTTTTCATCATGAGTAAAAAGGGTGGCTATGTCATTCAACTTAGTAAGATGTGCCACAACAGTTTCAGTTTCATAACCATGGAAAGGATCAGATTCAACCAAAGTAATCAACTCTGGGTCGGCAGATAATTCATTATCCTTATCATCAATAAAGATATGTGAAGTAGCAAACTTAGGATCACATTTCGTTCTAGCATTCAGAGATTTTTCTTTATACTTCTGTAGTAATTTCTCTAGATCATCTCTATCATTGCAAGCAAGAATATCTCTAGTTGTTTCTTCACTCATAACATAACCTTCCGGTACCTTAGGCAATTCATATCTAGGAAAGTTAGTTCTATCAGGTGTCTCAGGAGATTCAGTTTCAAGCTCATCATCAGATTCAATAACATCATGTTGTATAACTCTAGCAATTTGTTCATCAAGAAATTCACCAAGTGGCACATCATCACTATCAAGCAAGGTACTAGCATCATCATAAGCATCATTCATAGTAGAAGTAGCATCATCAATAACTTGCGACATATCAGAATTAATAGCATGGGGTGGTGTTGCAAGTTTATTCATAACAGAGGGTGAATCTAAAGCAGAACTAGATGGCAGTTTCTTACCTCCCCTCATGCTTGAGGGAAATATCTTAGTCTTAGGATCCTTCAGATTCTTCATAGTGATAAATTGATAATAATACCAAGTGACTCAACAAATATAGCTATGCTCCCCGGCAACGGCATCTGAAAAAGGTCTTGATAACCCACAAGTATAGGGGATCGCAACAGTTTTCGAGGATAGAGTATTCAACCCAAATTTATAGATTTGACACAAGGGGAGCCAAAGAATATTTGAAGGTATTAGCAGCTGAGTTATCAATTCAACCACACCTGGAGATTAATTATCTGCAGCAAAGTGATCAGTAGCAAAGTAGTTTGATAGTTTTGATAATAGTGACAACAGCAACAGTAACAGTAACAGTGATAGCAGTAATTTTGTAGGAAGTGTAACAGTGATGATAGCAGTAGTAACGCAACAGAAACAATATAAGATAAATTCGTAGGCATTGGATTGGTGACTTGTTGGATGATATTCATCATGTGACAGTTATAACCTAGGGCGATGCGGCACTAGCTCCAGTTCATCGATATAATGTAGGCATGTATTCCGTAAATAGTCATACGTGCTTTATTAAAAGAACTTACATGACATCTTTTGTCCTACCCTCCCGTGGCAGCGGGGTCCATATTGGAAACTAAGGGATATTAAGGCCTCCCTTTAATAGAGAACCGGAACAAAGCATTAACACATAGTGAATACATGAACTCCTCAAACTACGGTCATCACCGAGAGTGGGCCCGGTTGTTGTCACTCCGGGGTTGTCTGATTATAACACGTAGTAGGTGACTATAACTTGCAAGATCGGATCTAAAACATGGATATAATGATGAATTCATAAACGGTTCAGATCTGAGTTCATGGCACCCGGGCCCAAAGTGACAAGCATTAAGCATAGCAAAGTCATAGTAACATCAATCTAGGAACATAGTGGATACTATGGATCAGGCCCTAACAAAACTAACTCGATTACATGATGAATCTCATCCAACTCCTCACCAACTAGCGAGCCTACGAAGTAATTACTCACTCTCGGTGGGGAGCATCATGGAATTGGCGATGGAGATGGGTTGGTGATGACGAAGAACGAAGATCCCCCTCTCCGGAGCCCCAAACGGACTCCAGATCTGCCCTCCCGAGGAAGATCAGGGCTTGGCGGCTGCTCCATCTCGTGGATCACGATAATTGTTTCTCCCTGATTTTTTTCTGGAAATATGTGATTTTATAGTATCAGGGGGGTCGTTTGCGGGGCCACCGGGTGGGTGGGTTGTACCCACCCAGGGGGCCCTCTTCGGTGGATCTTGGCTCCTGAAATTCTCTTTATTGATATAAAAAATCCTCGCAAAGTTTCATTCCATTCTGAGAACTTTTATTTCTGCACAAGAACAACACCATGGTAGTTCTGCTGAAAACAACGTCAGTTCGGGGTTAGCTTCATTCAAATCATGCAAATTAGAGTCCAAAACAAGAGGAAAATCGTGAGAAAAAGTAGATACGTTGGAGACGTATTAGGTACTACCGCACAAACCAGCGGTACTACCGCACAGCCTTGCGGTACTACCGCTGGGAAGTGCGGTACTACCGCTCGTGCGGCAGGAGCCAGGTGAGGCCCTGTTGCACAAGGCAACGAGCGGTAGAACCGCCAGAGCGGTACTACCGTAAGGCGGGGCTCATCCTGGGCTGGGAAGGCACGGACTAATAAAATTACATCCGTGGCTACTTCTGCTGAGTTTCGGTCAGAGCAAAATCCGGCACGGTACTGTAGCTCACAGGGAGCGGTACTACCGCGTAGGGTGCGGAAGTAAAAATTACTTCCGCCCCTACATCCGCTCATGCCACGGTGCTGGGCCAGAGGCCATGGTACTACCACTGGCCAAGAGCGGTACTACCGCGCTTGAGGTACTACCGCTGCTACGGGCGGTACTACCGTGGGCTGCTGCGGTACTACTGCTCACTTGAGCAGTACTACCGCACGCCACAGACCAGTAACACTAGGAGGCCTTCATCTTCGCAACAACAAGGGGAACAACCGGTGCTCCAAAGAAGCAAGGAAAGGTGGTGCAAAGGAGCAGATGTGTACGTGTTGATTCCACCCTAACCTTTCTGACGCGGACCCCCTCTTAATAGTACGACTTTCCTACAACTCAATTCCATCGAAAAGAAACATAGAGAAACGTCGTCTTCGATAGGCTCCGAGGGGCACGAATCGTCTTGCGCCTATGCATGAGATATCTGAAATGCTCATTGCACATGATTAGTCAGCAAAGCATTGTCATCAATCACCAAAACCACTTAGGGAGAAATATGCCCTTACAATGGTTTATGCGCACATTAGGATGTTCCAATAGAAGGGTTTGAGGCAACTGAGTGGTCTTTAATGAAAAATTTGTTCATGGCCATGGTTTTGAAGATCCGGATGAAGTAGATGGTGAGGTGAAGGAGAACTGTGGTCATCCTCAGTGCATCAACGATGTGGACATGGACGATTCGAATCCGACCAAGAAATGTACCTCTCAGGTTTATGGTAATGCTGCTCCGGCTCCCCTCATGGAAAGGTGGTTTTGCGTGTAGGGTGTTTGAAGGAAACAATTAGTTGTCTATCATACCGCATGAGGGCCCACTCTTAGTCCGCCTCCTAAGAGAGATCCTAGGCATTGTTGAGGAAATCATTAACTGCTCGAAAGACTGGCGAGTAGGGATTAATAAGCTAATCGGCCAATTAATCAAATAATCAGCCAATTTATCAGTTTATCGGCTACTCAATGACCCTATGAGTAGGGATTAATCTGCACGTTAACTGGTTAATTGGACGAATTCTTGAACTAGAGAGTCAAGAAAAATGCTTCTAAGGATAAAGGTACAACAAGTCGGGTAACCCTAGGAAAAAATATGTCAAGCTCGACAATGGTAGGCTCTCTTAACAGCACTGCCTGGAGCAATGAGTATCGTGAGCTGAAACGGTTGTGGTATTTAAACACCATTACATTTCAAGAGCTTTGCGACCTCGCGAGGCAGATTGAACCGTTGATGGCTCAATATTCGACAAATTTTTATGGATATTTATTAGGTTTTTCAAAGGGTTTCTGGTGGTTCTCACTATTTTACTGACGCTAATCCATTAAGAACAAAGACATTTTGTTACCTACTTGATGTGCGGGAGCTATGATTGTCATCTCTATAATAGTGAAGAAAATGTGGAACATTTTCTTTTCCAATGCCAATATGTGAAAGAAATATGGAAGGAGTTGAAGAAAGATTATGGTATTTGACTAAAGACTAAAGCTAAAAAACTTTGTTCATATCAAGCAAATGGTTAATGGACTGGAATACTCAAGCTTATGAGTTTCACTCCATGATCGGTGGCAGTATGACATATATGGGAGAATAGAAACTCATGTTGCAATAGTGAGGTACTTTCTCATCCTACTCGTGTTGCTGGAATAATTAAGACTTATATTGACTTTATCTTGTTGAATAGCAATAGATTAACAGGCTCCAATAGGTGTGAGACATCGACATCAATTAAAAAATGGTCTTGATACATCTCAAACACATCTATAAATTTTTATTATTAAATGGTATTATATTATCACTTTTGTATATTTTATATGTCATTTTATGTTATGTTGTTCGCCAAGCACTCATCCTTGCTAAAACCACAAGGGCCCAAAAGTTCCACGTGGCCTCAGACTGTCTCTCAATGATTAAGAAAGTCCAACAAGCTTGGACAGATCCCTGACTGGTGCTATTGTCTACGACAGTAAGAGTGAAGCTATAAAGTTTACATCTAACATTTTTAGACATGTTATTCGTACGTGTAATGAGGCTGCTCATGTTCTGGCCAAATCGGCAGAACAAGATTCTGATTTTAGTTGGTTTAATGAGTGTCGTGATATGATCAAGGCCTTTATCTCATTTCCAAAAAAAAGGATTGGACTCAAGTAGATCCATTGAAGACCAGCATCGACAGATCGATTTGATTTCTGTAATACCAATAAACGTGTTTTGATATGATGATCATATGGAAAACCAAACGCGTTGGTATTTGTGTATGGATGGTTAAATGGTATTGTATTATCACTTTTGTATATTTTATATGCCATTTTATATTATTTTGTTCGCCAAGCACTCATCCTTGCTAAAACCACAAGGGCCCAAAAGTTTCACATGGCCTCAGACTGTCTCTCGATGATTAAGAAAGTCCAACAAGCTTGGACAGATCCCTGACTGATGCTATTGTCTACGATAATAAGAGTGAAACTATAAAGTTCACATCTACTATTTTTAGACATATTATTCGTACGTGTAATGAGGCTGCTTATGTTCTGGCCAAATCGGCAAAACAAGATTCTGATTTTAGTTGGTTTAATGAGTGTCCTGATATGATCAAGGCCATTATCTCATTTTGAAAAAAAAGGGATTGGACTCAAGTAGATCCATTGAAGACCAGCATCGACAGATCGATTTGATTCCTATAATACCAATAAACGTGTTTTGATATGATGATTATCTGGAAAACCAGACGGGTTGGTATTTGTGTATGGATGGACAAGATTTGGACTTTGAAGTGCCAAAACTAAGTTTATAATCAACCGCAAAAAAAAACTAAGTTTATAATCAGAAGAAGGTGAAAAATCTAAAACGCTGCCGTACCATTTTCGGTGTTCCGAACTTGGGACTGGTGTTCCCCTGTATCGACGAGCAATAATTAAAAAAAAAAAAAAACAGCAGCGGCAATGCTGGCTCCTCCCGCCTCCATCCGTGCCCTCGCCTTCCACCGCCGTCTCCCGCTCCTCCGCCCCAACCATCCCACCCTCCTTCCCCACTCGCCAGGCCCGCCTCCGCCCCCGCGCCCCTGCCCCGCCCCCACGCGCTCCCTCATGGCCTTCTCCGCCGAGACAGCCGGCGAAGAGGCGGAGGAGGAGGCTCTCCCCGGGCCCGCCGGCGCCGGAGGAGGCGGCGGCGAGGTGAGCCCGGAGGAGTGGCAGCGATGGGGCACCTCCTCGCCCCTCCCGACCGTGGTGGCCTCCGTCGTCCGCCAGCTGCTCGAGATGGAGTCCGTGGCCGGCGAGAAGATGCGGTTTGGCGGCGTCGGCTCCAAGCTGAAGGCAACGCCCTTTTTCTTAACCCCCCTACCGGATCCGGAGGTCATGGCTGCCTCCGTGCTCGACATGGCAGGGGTTGAATCGACGGGAATGCTAGCGAAATCACGTCTCGACTTTTCTCTCAACCTGCAGGGCGATTTCAAGGACGTGGAGGACAAGAAGCACAGGGCCGTCTACGAGACGCTCGCCGACTCCGACCAGAAGCTGCAGTACTACTCCGCCCGGCAGATTGGGTGCCGTCTGCTCGGGAGCAGGGGGTACCTGTGCCAGAAGGTAGCGTACGAGTCCGTAAAAGAATTCAGTGTTATATATACACAATGCAGCAACCCGTGTTCAATGGTTTACTGAACTTAAGCTTGTTCTTGCATACATTTACCTTTCGTTCACTATCTTAATTCCAAGAGTTTGCCTGATGTGCTTACCTCCAAAACTGCAGTGCTGGTTACCAATGGAAGATTGTATGTGCTCAAAACTCGCACCTTGCAATTTGTGGAGGGGGATAAGATTCTGGCTATACATGCATCCAAAGGTCTGTCCAAAGATTTTATGCTTCATTTGCTGTTATGTCCTTGCTTTGGATTGTGCAAGCATCTCTGTTCTTTCAGGACTTCTTGCGGCAAAACAACACTGGGAAGTTACTCTGGCAAGTGTTTGGCATCCAAGCTGCGTCGTTGTGCCTCTTTGGCATCCAAGAGCATGAAGATATTATGTGGGATGCATTCCAGCGTTCAGGTAATGTCAAACCCACCTTAGATAAAGAAACATGTGGATTCTTGCTTGGGACCAGAGCTTGTAGACCGTAACCATGTCTGTTCTGATAGGTTCACTCGCTATGTTTACTTCGATTTACGCGTAGTATGGACTGTTTGGTATGGATCCGACATCAGGCGCTTCTTCCTGCTAGCAGGGCTCTCCTCTGCTGTGGAGGGAGGCTCTATGGTCTATTTGAAATGACGGGGAGAGACTAGAAATCTTGTTTGTTCTTTGTTTAGTTGATGGTCCATCCTACATATATGGATGCTACAGTAATCCGTGCAAACAGTAGCTGCTCTACCTTTTGCTGTTCTATATCCCACATCCTTAACAGCTTGAAATTGAACAAATGACATCCAAGGCTACCTTTTGTTTTGTGATTCAATTAGTGGATTGTTTGTACCGAATTCTGTGTGTTGTTTCTGTTCCTTTTCTGTTTCTATTAGGTTTTTTCTTTGTTTCATATTTAGTGATCTACATGAAAGTTTTTATTATATCAATCTTGAATACCTATCATTTTCTGACTAGTCTTATAACCCATTCACATTATCACTTCCTATTTAAGACTCTCAAAAAGATTTAAGTGAAGCATGAGAGTGCAATCATTTCTATAGAATATACCACCACCGCGCTCTAACAAATATAAGTGAAGCACAAGAGCAACTGCAGAGCTCAAAAGATATAAGTGAAGCACATAGAGTATTCTACCAAATTATGATAGATGTATGTGTCTCTCAAAAGGTGTGTCCAGCGAACAATGATTGTCGCAAACTAATAGCTATTGAACTGAATCCTTTGCTCCAGTTGCATTGATTGATCACGGCAGAACTTCAGAAGTTGATGTTTCACACAAAAAATGCATATCGCAAGTATCAATGCTTGGATCATTTTACTAGGAATGAATTGTTCTGTGGATCTCATTTAATTACTTTTTAGGGGAAATATCCTGTTTAATTGCTTCAGTAATTAATTTTGTAACCATATGGACGTGTATGATTATCCATGTTCTTCACATTTAAATACTGTATTTCCGTTCTGGTTTGTCCCAGGAAAGGAGAAGGTCTCATTTCTGTACCCAAACAAGAGTGCAACCCCCAAGTCTGTCAATGATCTTAAATTTGATGATTTTACCATGAATGCCGGCCTTCAGGAGGGAGTGTGTATTTCTTGTCTTTAAGCGTGTATTCTGTGGTGTTGGTATGTATTAGTAGATGGTAACGAGTTAACTTCTGCAATATAGGGAGTGCAACATGAACCTCTTAACTTAGTTTTGCTTGATGGTACCTGGAGTAATTCTGCTGCATTATACAGAAGGCTGAAGGTATGATTCTGCGCATTCCTCATTTAGCATACTGCACTCCTATTAGTTTATGTTCAGTTCCTCCTGAAAAATCTTTGTTGCTATATTGACGTAATCTTGGTTTGCATACGACAAACTAGTTTGGCCGTTCAGATAAGCTTCATCTTTTTCCTTCTTCCATGTGATTGTCTACTGCCATTAGACAAGCAAGGGGAAACAAGGGGAAACCACAAGTTGTCATTTGGGCTGCGCCTAGATCCCGTGAGCCAGCAGAGGAGAGCAGATTCTGCCTAGATCCTGTACAACAACAACAAAGCCTTTAGTTCCAAACAAGGTGCGGTAGGCTAGAGGTGAAACCCATAAGATCTCGGGACCAACTCATGGTTCGGGCACATGGATAGCAAGCTTCCACGCACCCCTGTCCATAGCTAGTTCTTTGGTGATACTTCAATCCTTCAGATCTCTCTTTACGGACTCCTCCCATGTCAAATTCGGTCTACCCTGACCTCTCTTGACATTCTCTGCATGCTTTAGCCGTCCGCTATGCACTGGAGCTTCTGTAGGCCTGCGCTGAATATGCCCAAACCATCTCAGACGATGTTGAACAAGTTTCTCTTCAATTGGTGCTACCCCAACTCTATCTCGTATATCATCATTCCAGACTCAACCTTCCTCGTGTGGCCACACATCCATCTCAACATACGCATCTCCGCCATACCTAACTGTTGAACATGTTGCCTTTTAGTCGGCCAACACTCAGTGCCATACAACATTGCAGGTCGAACCGCCATCCTGTAGAACTTGCCTTTTAGCTTTTGTGGCACTCTCTTGTCACAGAGAATGCCGGAAGCTTGGTGCCACTTCATTCATTTGGCTTTGATTCGATGGTTCACATCTTCATCAATACCCCCATCCTTCTGCAGCATTGACCCCAAATATCGAAAGGTGTCCTTCTGAGGCACCACATGCCCATCAAGGCTAACCTCCTCCTCCTCGCGCCATCATGTACTCGGTTTTAGTTCTACTAAGCCTAAACCCTTTCAATTCCAAGGTTTGTCTCCATAAAACTTCCTATTTACCCCCGTCCGACTATCGTCAACTAGCACCACATCATCCGCAAAGAGCATACACCATGGGATATCTCCTTGTATATCCCTTGTGACCTCATCCATCACCAAGACAAAAAGATAAGGGCTCAAAGCTGACCCCTGATGCAGTCCTATCTTAATCAGGAAGTCATCAGTGTCAACATCACTTGTCACAACATTGTCGTACATGTCCTTGATGAGGGTAATGTACTTTGCTGGGACTTTGTGTTTCTCCAAGGCCCACCACATGACATTCCGTGGTATCTTATCATAGGCTTTCTCCAAGTCAATGAACACCATACGCAAGTCCTTCTTTTGCTCCCTGTATCTCTCCATAAGTTGTCCTACCAAGAAAATGGCTTCCATGGTCGACCTCCCAGGCATGAAAGCAAACTGATTTTTTTTCAATCTTGTCATTCTTCTTAACCTGTGCTCAATGACTCTCTCCCATAGCTTCATTGTATGGCTCATCAGCTTAATTTCACGGTAATTAGTACAACTCTGAACATTCCCCTTGTTCTTGAAGATTGGTACTAATATACTCCGTCTTCATTCTTTTGGCATCTTGTTTGCCCGAAAAATGAGGTTGAAAAGCTTGGTTAGCCATACTATCGCTATGTCCCCGTGTCCTTTCCACACCTCAATGGGGATACAATCAGGGCCCATCGCCTTGCCTCCTTTCATCCTTTTTAAAGCCTCCTTGACATCAGACTCCTGGATTCGCCGCACAAAACGCATGCTGGTCTCTTCAAAGGAGTCGTCCAGTTCAATGGTAGAACTCTCATTCTCCCCATTGAACAGCTTGTCGAAGTACTCCCGCCATCTATGCTTAATCTCCTCGCCCTTCACTAGGAGTTGGTCTGCTCTGTCCTTAATGCATTTGACTAGGCCAACATCCCTCGTCTTCCTCTCGTGGATCTTGGCCATCTTATAGATGTCCCTTTTGCCTTCCTTCGTGCTTAGCCATTGGTAGAGGTCCTCATATGCCCGACCCTTGCTTCACTGACAGCTCACTTTGCGGCCTTCTTCGCCATCTTGTACTTCTCTATGTTGTCTGCACTCCTATCTAGGTATAGGCGTCTGAAACAATCTTTCTTCTCCTTAATCGCCTTTTGGACATCATCATTCCACCACCAGGTATCCTTAGCTTCGCTTCTCCTTCCCGTGGACACTCCAAACTCCTCCGAGGCCACCTTATGCAAGTCACCATCTTCATCCACACATTGTCCGCATCCCCTCCTTCCTCCCAAGGGCCCTCCTTAATGACCCTCTCCTTGAACGCCCGAGCTACCTCCCCCTTGAGCTTCCACCACTTTGTTCTAGCGACTTTGGCACGCTTATCCCGTTGGACACGAATACGAAAGCGGGAGTCAACAACCACCAGCTTATGCTGAGGGACAACACTCTCTCCACGTATCACCTTACAATCTAGGCACACACGCCTATCTTCTCTTCTCGAGAGGATGAAATCAATCTGGCTAGAGTGCTGGCCACTACTAAAAGTCACCAGATATGACTCTCTCTTTTTAAAGTGTTAGCTACGATCATGTCGTAGGCTAGAGCAAAGCTTAAGGCATCTTCTCCTTCTTGGTTCCTGATGCGATAGCCAAAGCCCCCATGCATCCCTTCAAAACCTGTGTTAGATGTACCCACGTGGCCATTGAGGTCTCCTCCTATGAAGAGCTTCTCGACAATCGATACACTCCTAACCATGTCCTCCAGGCCTTCCCAGAACTCCCTCTTGGTGTTCTCATTGTGGCCTACTTGCGGGGCATACACGCTGATAATATTGAGAACTAAGTCCCCAACTACCAGCTTGACCAGGATAATCCGGTCCCCACGTCTCTTGATGTCTACCACTCCATACTTGAGGCTTTTGTTGATCAAGATGCCTACACCATTTCTGTTTGCAGCCGTCCCCTTGTACCACAGCTTGAAGCCGGTATCCCCTGTTAGGAAGTATTAGAGCTTAGGTTATTTTTTTAGCACGCGCAACTTGTGCCGATCCAATCGCCACCAATTTCCTCTCGGCCGGACATTGCCTCCCCCACGATGCCGCCGTCTTCCTCTGGTCGGCTCGCGCTGCCTTCACTCCCCCTTCACGCGCCCTATCCAGATCGGGAGATTGAGCCGCCCCGGTCAAATGCTGCGTCCAGATCGGGCTGCTTCGGCACCCTCGGATCGGGCCGACCCGGTCAACGCCGTCGCGCCAGATCCCATCGCCCTGAAGATCGCCGCCGCCCCAGTCAACATCGCACTGCCGAATCCCGTGCAGGTCTCCCGCGCCTGCCCGTGCTCCCGCTGGCTGCTCTGCAAGTCAGCCTCTCCAGGAGGGTTCTGCTCCACGTGCAAGCCTGCGTGTTGCTTCCTGCATGCAACTGTAGGTTTGGTGTGTCTCCTGCCGTCCGCATGTGCTTCTCCAATCGGCTTGTGGCTGCTCATGTTTCTAGTCTGCGTGCTCCGTGCTAGCTGGATCGCATCTGGGTCAACGCCGATGCTCTGTTCCCGCCCGTCCGTGTGCGTGCTGCTGCGTTCAGGCTGCTGTGCTAGCTACTGCGTTCGCTCCTGCCTGCTAGATGTTGCCTTACGCTTCATGCACTTTTTTTAGGTGTCGCGTGCTCTTCTGCTAGTTTTCTTTTCAGATTTGCTATTTCACATCTAGATGTGAAATAGCTATATCACATCTAACTTGCCTGCCGTTGATTTTTCACATGCTAAGATTCGTGTTTCTGGTCGATCGCCTGGCTTGTCGCTTGTCGCGGTGCGTTCTGGTTCGTGATGTTATTAGTAGCGAGGCCCAGCAGGAATTGTTAGATGGGCCGGTTGTGTTTTGTTTGTCTTTTCTTGCTTGACTCGTGCGACTGTTGATCCTTAGAAAAAAAGACTCACGACGGCTGTACGAGGGTTTGTCACGAGAGTGCCACGTATCCATGTGTCCCAATCCTTTTTTGTCTAACTCAAAACACATGAATGGATTGACTCCCTAGTCTCCCGTTTCTGTTACATTTTTAAGCACCATGCAGTTGCACTATCTCCTTGTACTAACATTTCATTTTATATTCAGGTTAGAAAACATTTCATATATTATTTTTTTCTTTTTTCTATGGCCCAAATAATATCCTTAGTGAGACCACGTAATCAAATTTCTGCGCATACTAGATGTTGTTTGTTGGATTTTATTGTTTTAATTTTTCCGCAAACTCTTGATCTCATGTTGGCGACCGATGTATTCCTATGTCACCTTGTTTTGTTTGTTCACTTGTCAGGTCTTTTTTTTGCTTGCGCCCCATTTCTTCTGACATGCGTTGTAAAAGTGGATGTGGCATGCTCTATTGCTTGTCGCTGTGTATTTCTATTTCCTTTCAAGTTCGATGTCGAAGAGACAAGCTCCATGGAGAGATAGGCTTTGGCTTGCGCTTGATACGTAACTGGGCTTGATCAGTTTTTGTCCTCTGTGCAAGTCCATTCTTGACACCAATTCGAGGGCCGGATTGTTTTTTGTTTTTGTTTTTCCATTTTTCCTTTTTTTAAATTCATGATTTTTGTTTTTTGTTTTCACGTCTATTTTACATATCTCTATTTTTTATTTTTTTCGGATTAGCTAATTCTCATCTAGATGGTTTTTAGCTATGTCACACTTAAGTTGTTCACCACGCGATTAAACATGTATGTTTTGTGCAAAATTATTTTTGTTCACATGCATGTGCCTTGTCTCATGCTGGTGTTTGCGTTGTCAGGCCGATTTTTGGCGTCGCTCTGGTGGCCGTTATTCTCCTTGTCTCCCATGCTTGCGCAGGTGTTAGTATATGGGCCTCTATTTCACAAAAGTTGTTATTCACCGAGATGAGATTTGGCAATGTCTCATCTAATTTTCAAACGTACGATTTCGTAGACCGTTTCATCCCAGTTGCAAGTCGACCCTTGACTCACAACTGAGCACATGATTTCGTAGTTGTCCCAGTTGTAAGTCTGCCCTTGACTCGCAAGTGGGCTCATAGTTATCCGGGTTGCAAGCCCGCCTTCGACTTGCAACTGGAGCCTATGTTTTTGTTTTTCATCCCAGTTGCAAGTCCATCCTCCACTCGCAACTGGGCCCATTTTTGTTTCATCCCAGCTGCAAGCTCATTGTTGAATCGCAACTCCACATGTATTTTTAGTTTCATCGCAGTTGCAGGTCCACCCTTAACTCGCAACTGGCCCATAGATTATTTCATCTTAGTTGCAAGTCAAACCATCGACTCGCAACCGGGTTCATAATTTTTTGAGTTGCAAGCCCACCCTCGACTTGCAACTGAAGCCTATGTTTTTATTGTCCCAGTTGCAAGTCCACCCTTGAGTCGCAACTGGGTTGTTTTATTTTTCATCCCAGTTGCAAGTCCGCGCTCGACTCGCAACCGGGCTCGTATTTTCTTGTTGTCCACTTGCGAGTCCACCCTTGACTCTCAAATAGTATCGTAGTTTTTGTGTAGTTGTCCTTGTTACAGGTTTTCCCTCACAACTAAGCCTGCAACAACTAAACGCACAGTTTGTTTTCAACCCCAGTTGCAAGTCCTCCATTGACTCGCAACTGGGCTCGTAGTTTCGTAGTTGTCCCAATTGCAAGTCCACCTTTGACTCGCAACTAGGCACATAGATTTTTTGTTGTCCTAGTTGCAAGTTCACCCTTGACTCGCAACTTCTAGCGTAGTTTTGTGTAGTTTTCCTAGCTGCAAGTCCATCCTCGACTCGCAACTGGTATTGTTGTTTTGTGTAGTTGTCCCAGTTACAAGTCCACTTTTGACTCGCAATTGGGCTATAATCAATTTTCCGTCCCAGTTAAAAGTCCATCATTGACATGCAACTCGGCCATTGACCCTTTTATTTGTCCCAGTTGCAAGTCCATCCTTGACTCGCAACTGGCCCCGATATTTTCTTGACCCAATTTCAAGTCCACCATCAACTTGCAATTAGTTTCGACCATTTTTCTGTCCCGATGTACATTTTTAAAATTCATGACCTTTTTTTTTAATTCATGAACATTTCTTTTATTCATGAATATTTTTAGAAAATCATGAAAATTTAACAAATTCACGAGCATCATTTTAATTCACCAATACGTATTGAATTGGTGAAAACTTTTGAAGTTAGCGAACATTTTTCAAATTCTTGAACATCTTTTATATCGCGAATATATTTTTCTAATTTGTGACCTTTTTTGACTTGATGAACATTTTTTGAATTGATGAACACTTTTTAAGCTACCACTATTTTTATTTCAAATACTTAAAAAGAATCACAAACTTTTTTCATGTTTGGCGGATGGGGTAAATTGACCTAAAAGATGTCAACCTAGGGACAAGCTGGAGGGCACTTTGCAAAAAACTGAAGGGTACGGGCGTTATCAACAATAGGGCTGCTTCTCATTGCATGCAGACTTGTACAGTATCAATCAAGTCAAGGCCAGCAAGGGAGCCGAGCTAGCTAGGGCTGGCCAGGCAGCCGCGTGTGTTCAACCTGACAGCAAACAAAAGCGAAAAAGGCTAAAAAACAAACAAACAACAAAAAAGTCCAGCAGAGAGGATTACAAAACACATGACAACATACTTAGATGTGAGATATTATCTCACATCTAGATGTAACATAGACGGACCCTTTTCTTTTTGTCCGCTGCGTCCACCAAATCCATTGATATTTTGTTTTTTCTCATGTCATGTGAGTCCACCATACCTATGTTCGTCAGCTTTTTTCTGGTCATTGTCCTCTGTATAGGATATTTGTGGCCTCTCTTTGCATTGTTGATCTAAGCCCATTCTCCGCCGAGCTTCTTTCGCTGTCAGTTTTCATGGGCCATGATTCTTTAAGCAATGCTTCTTCTCTTGATGTGCCATCTTCTTTTGACAACCCATCTTCTCTTGATACTTATCTTGTATTTTCAAGTGATGCGGTGTCTTCCACTGATGTGCCATCTATTCATTATCCCCTTTGGCGACTCGACAGGTTTTGAAGACTCTTCATGCTACAACGACACTCTCAAGACGCGGATTTGGATTATCATTTTTTTTCTAGTTTTATACTTCTTCAAATGTAATGCTACTGCATACGCTTTGCATTTGAGGGGGGGAGAGGGGGGGGGGGTGTTAGGAAGTATTAGTATAGGTCTAGGAGTCCTTATTAGTCTATGTCTAGTTTCCTTGCACCTCAAGTCATGTGTAGTATATATATGCCCCTTGGGCCTTCAATAAAGATAAGTTGCTTTCCTAACACTGGCCACTACTAGACCTATACTAATACTTCCTAACATCCCCCACCTCCTTCGCCTTCGCGGGCGGGCGGGCAGGAGCCGGCGAATTGTGGTGTAGATTGAGGCGTGCTTGAAGCAGTGTCGGCCATGAGAGAAGGGTAGCGGCCCGAGCAAGATTGGATCGAGAGATCGAGAGGAAGAACTTGATCAGGAGGGCAAGTTGCGGCGCCCGAAAAAAATAACCTAAGCTTTGATACCATGTTAGGAAAGCAACTTATCTTTATTGAAGGCCCAAGGGGCATATATATTACACATGACTTGAGGTGCAAGGAAACTAGACATAGACTAATAAGGACTCCTAGACCTATACTAATACTTCCTAACATCCCCCACCTCCTTCGCCTTCTGACCCCTCCATTTGGTTTCTTGGACGCAAAGGATATCAACACTTCTCACCGCTGCATCAACTAGCTCTCGAAGCTTCCCTGTCAGAGACCCTACGTTCCAGCTACCTAAGCGAATCCTCCTAGGCTCGGCTAGCTTCCTTACCCTTCGCACTCGTCGAGTCAAATGCGAAGACCCTTGCTCATTTTCCACTACATCCGGGCGCCGATGTAGCGCGCCACTAAGGATGCGACGACCCGATCCTCGCTTACTTGACACCGTATCCAGATCAAGATACGGCGCGCCACCCGGGGGGGGGGGGGGCTTGCCCATTTGACAGCACACCCGGGTTTCGATGTGGCGTGTCGCTGAGAGGGTTACGCCCCAACGAAAATATTTTGGGATTCATCTCTTCACAAGAATGGCTGAGTTTTTACATTGGCTCGTCAAGCCTATCACAACCCTCCTCCTTTACCCGGGCTTGGGACCGGCTATGTTGAGACAACATAGGCGGAGTTTCTGCCTGGAACCTGTAATTTTGGAAATTTAATTCATTTGGTTGAACTGAAGAGGGTTAGAGGGTGCCACAAGGGTCGCCAGTTCACACCTCTAGGTTAAAGTCACAGTGTTAAGCAGGAGTGTATTATGAAGCATGTTAAAACTGACAAGCAGCTAAGTGGGTCCTAATAATCTGATGTTTATAGGAGAGATGGACTGCAATATGGGGGGAGGAAGATATACCTTGTATCTCACTGTCTATGCTGAGCGCGTCAGTGATGCATAAACTGCGGTGAGCTAAAAACTAAACTTTTTTGTGTCTTTATCGGTGGTTTTCTTCGTGTCTCTTACACTTACTTTTGCTGATATATTTCCGTAAAACAGACCTCAGCCGGCATGGGATCGTACCTGCACTGCAGCAGCCGCAGCCGGCCTCCTCTCAGAACTGCACATGCGGCCTGAGCTCAGCGCGTTTAAACTGGAAGAGCAAGCCGAGGCAGTAGAGTGCTCGCTGGATATCTTGCTAGACGCTCTCACCATGCGACGGGTTCGCCTGGGTCGATCAATTACTCGAAAGCAGAGACATAGAAGAGACTGCATATAGTTAAAGATGCTAGCAGTTTCGGCAGAGATCATGATATTTCCTTGGAAGGCTTATTTGATCTTTTTTGCAGAATCGGAGGAGAATTGCTCATATAGATCCTTTAGGTCACTAATTCATCACTCTTCGGTGTTCATTTTGTTAGCGTTGATGCTACGGCTTACCTTCAAGAGCAGAATTTTGGTAACAAACTGATGTGGAAACTAAACACGTAAGTTACACGGTTGTAAGGTTTTGCAGCTGCGATATTAGAAACAGACTGAAATGAAAAAGAAAAATCTGGAGATATATCTGATTCATGTTAATCATTTCCACGTCCAGAGTGTTTCTTTCTTAAACCCGATAATCCACAGGTACTTGTGACTCCTTTTTATGCCGGTGGTGTGTTCATGTGATGAATAGCAAAAGTTATATTTTTCTGACAAGCTAATCAATCAACAGGAAGTTGGTGCTATGTAGTTCTAGGAATTGTTCCATATCCCTACAACATCTATTGTGAAATCTCCTGTATTCCGATGCCTGCAGGATACAGAGCGGAATCAGAATCGGAGGTGGTATGTCACTCGCTCTTGAACCCTGAACTTGATCGCATTGTTCACCAAACCTTGAGGGGAACAGGTGATGGAGACAAGTGCAAACTTGCAATCTCGCGGCGTACTTTGCAACTGTTGGTCACGGGACCTGAATTTTTGACACCACCCTTATCCTCAATTCACATTCAATTCCCAGATCCTCTAGTCTCGTAGGGCTGATATTTTTGTTTCGAGAAACTTCCAATCTATTTATCTTCAATCATGGTAATACAAAGAACAACAGAGGTAATCAGAATTACAATCATGTCTGTGGACCACCTAGCGACGGCTACAAACACTGGAGCGATCCGAAGGCGCGCCGCTGTCGTCGCCCTTTCCTCACCGGAGCAGGGCAAACCTTGTTGTAGTAGACAGTCGGAAAGTCGTCGTGCTAAGGTTCCATATGACCAGCGCACAAGAGTAGCAACCATAAAATTGTAGATCAGAAAGATCAAACACGTGAACACCCAAACAAAGATGAACGAAGACCAGATCCAAACAGATCCATCAAAGACCAGCACCGACCGAATCCTGCGAGATCCGACAGAGACAAACCTCCACACACCCTCCGACGATGCTAGACGCACCATCGGGACGAGAATAGAACGTGGGAGACATTATTTCTATTAAGGGACATCACCGCCGCCACACTACCCCAACCAAGACGCTGGATCTGACGAGAACAAGAACGGGGTCCCTCCCGCCGGCAGGGGACCGAGATCCTCCGAACCTCCATGGCCAAGAGGCCATCCGAGATGTGGCGGACCGGCGGCAGCGCCGACGGGAGGAGAAGAGCTTTTCTTGTGGAGGAGGAAAGAGATGCCTCATTGGTGTCATAGGGCTGACATTAAAGTACTCCCTCCGTGTCAAAATAATTGTCGTTTATTTAGTACTCTCTTCATCCGGAATTACTTATCGTGAAAATTAAAATGGATGTATCTGGAACTAAAATAAGTCTAGATACATCCGTTCCTCCGACAAGTATTTTCGGACGGAGGGAGTATAAAGTTGAGGGAGTACACAGTTTGGCAGCAGTGTGTTAGCATCTACTAGTATTTATGAGATCGTTAATTTGGCGAAAACACTCTCAACTCTCATCATCACTCAATCCCCTCAAAATCCTGCTCCATCCTCATCTAACTTCATTCTTGTATTCTGGGGCGTATGCTTCCCCTGAACCATGTCCTTTTATCCAGTTCTGGTAGACTTGGCTAGGGTTGACTCGCAGTCTCCCCTCGCGTGCTGTAATAAGTGATACTGTGTTTGGTTTCGTTTCGTTAAAATGGATCCGGGGCAGGAGCCCTTTCTTCTAAAAACAACACAAGAGCAACTCAAACAAAAAACACGAGCAACTGAAACATACTCTCTCCGTTCTTAAATATAAGTCTTTTTAGACATTTCAAATGGACTACAACATACGGATGTATGTAGACATATTTTAGAGTGTAGATTCACTAATTTTGCTCCGTATGTAGTCACTTGTTGGATTCTCTAGAAAGACGTATATTTGGAAACGGAGGGAGTACACAATTTTTATTTGCGTCTTGGCTGACATTCCCTCACTACAACACAAGTAGGAGTACCACAATTTCCATATAACCTATCCATCTACGGAGTATTTATCCAGCACCACGTATGCCTGCTGATCCGGCGCGATGTGCGCCAGTTTCTGTTGAATCAGCGGCACGCATGCAGGCTCCAGATTCCCGTGCCGTTGGCCCAGCCCAGGCAGTGTGAAAGCAATAGCCAGACACAACTGCCATGAAACAATATACTACTCCCTCCGTTTGGAATTACTTGTCTCGGAAATTGATGTATCTAGAACTAAAATATGTCTAGATACATCCATTTCTGCGACAAGTAATTTCGAACGGAGGGAGTAGTTGCATCCATGGGCAAGAGACAGAGGACAGAGCACTTTTGACTTTGCTTAATCAAGGCCAAAGCCAATCATGTCCCAGACAGAGGAAATAGTACTAGTTAATCCCCCAAGGTTCTTGCTTGGAGTTGAGCCTATATGGTACAGTACTAGGGGAAAGCAAAGCATTTCTTCTGGATCCTGTGGGTACCTGCCCAGCCCTGCACACATTTAGTGAAGGATTGATATCAGTAAGCTGGGGTTGTTGTTGAGAAGAGCATCTTTAGAGTTTGTGATTATGATGAGACCAGCAGTATGGTCATGAGGAGGGCGGGCCCATATGCGTGGGGGCAGAAATGATGAACACTACATGGAAACAAAAGAAAGCAACCGAGTGTCCGGAACCAAATCTCATCCTGACTTCTCTCTTTTCTTTTGATTTGAGCCTTTTGGTTACCTGGATGGATGCACACTGAGCCAAAAGCATCTTCACCAACTGACCAGATGTGGTTAACTCAGTGCCTAGCCCTACCGACTTCACTTCACTTCACTTCACTCTGCAGTGCTTTGCCTGTCAGTCACCTGCTCCTTGCTCTACATGGAAACGGATTACCACCATAGCCGTGGGGTACATATAGTGGACTAGCTGATAATATAACTAGGAAAGTGCGCAGTCCTACATATGCAGTCAACATCCAGTAGAGTGACTGGAGCAGTTGTTATCTTATCACAGATTCACAGGTCTCCTGTTGCCTTAATTGCCTAGAAAAGAGGGTAGGTCTCCTGTTGCCTTGCCTTGCCTTGCATGGCATTATTATATGCTGTTTCTGCCGTTGCCGGGCCATCACCACAGCCACTCTTCCAGCACTAGTTAAACAAATACCTGTCGTGCTAATGACTAACCCCGCGGCCTTCTTCCTCCCAGCTCGTTGAATTCATCACCATGAGTGCTTCCCCACTTCTGCACCACCATCGCCACAGTATCCTGTACTCCCATCCAGCTTCCTGATCAAACAAGACTTGAGAGGGGCAAAGGAACAGAGGGCTAGTCAGAATGGTGGAAGCGGTGGGGCCTTTCAGGGGAAGAGGCGCCGCTGCCGACACGGGGATGCGCGGCGCTCCGGAGGAGGTGCAGATGGGGGAGACATTCATCTTCTCTGAAACCATCAAGGTCAGTTTCTATCCATCAAATCATGCTTAAAAACATCATCGAATTGGGCACTTGAAACGGACATTGCTTGGGCATTTTCATATCAACAGCAACCTCTCTATGCAGGATCTCATGACGCTGCGGTCGCAACTGTATTCTGCAGCTGAGTATTTCGAACTAGCCTACATGCAGGAAGACGGAAAGCAGACGTATGTAATATACCCATTGCTTCCTCCCGTATGCCGCACAAGATCATGTGGCTGATCAGCAAGCTTCCACGCTTTTGCAACTCATGCCTGGTTTGCTCTTTTTTTAAATTTATGTGTATGCATATGGAAACAGGGTGGTGAGTAACCTGAAGGAGTACGCTGTGAAGGCCCTCGTCAATACTGTAGACCACCTAGGGTCCATATCCTTCAAAGTCTCCAGCCTTGTCGGTCAAAGGTTCGACGAGGTGGCAGAAGCCAATCTGCGGGTCTCCTGCATCCAGCAGGTTTTAGTTAGTGCCTCCTGAGTTCAGCAGTAATCTCCATGTAATATTATGCTTTCGGATTAACGAAGCGGTTGGTTTCAGAGAACTCAAGCGAGCCAAGCATGCATGAACAGAGAAGGCCTGACGCAACAATCTTTGGTGATCACCGCTCCAAAGTATCACAAGAGGTACATCTTACCAGGTACGTAGCCATAAGATATCTTGGTGCCTTTCCTGTGACTCTGTTTTCTAGCTTGTCGGCACATTCAAGATGCAAGACAAGCGAGTAAGAGTCAACCTGGGGGAGACATCTTGATCCCTTGCTCACGTGATTTCAGCAGGAAATGATTCAATTCCCGATGCTGTGCCCAACTTCAGTGAGATGAATAAGGTCAAGAACAGGACTACGCAGATGCATCCGGCCTTCAGTGGTAAGGATCTGCAATCCATGAAAAATGGCCGACATGTATTGGATATATATCTTAAACTCGATTTTGACCTTAAATGCCTACATGTTGGCAGCAACATCCGCAGCTCAAACAAAAAGCAAAGACAAGCAAGCTTCATTCCGGTCAGTTTCACTTTGCAAACCACAAAAATCAGCTTGGGTTTCTTACTTTGCCGCTGAGTCGCCAAACTGAAAGTTACCATTTGCAGCAAGCCCCGGTCGATTGCCCATGCACCTTCCCAGCGTGCACGTTCATCCTCTCCAGCGCAGCATACGCGCTTCGTGCCACCTTCTGATACTGCAATACCCACCAAAAGAGGTATAGTAGTAATAAGTCCAATCAACAACTGATGGAGATGGAGGTATAGCAGTAAAATTTCTTGATTAATTAAATATACTAATGTTCTGTGGCCA
Organism: Aegilops umbellulata; assembly: GCA_032464435.1. Taxonomy (NCBI): domain Eukaryota; kingdom Viridiplantae; phylum Streptophyta; class Magnoliopsida; order Poales; family Poaceae; genus Aegilops; species Aegilops umbellulata. The sequence continues at coordinate 299,779,984 of CP136060.1, forward strand.
ATTTTGTTTCTGTGAAACAGATAAAAGATCGGATTCACCAATTCCTTCGACAACTCCACTCACAAGGTCTGGGTCACTCTCAAAGAAGCCATCCTTGCTCAAGACATCAAGTGTCAGGGTCCAGGTAAATCAAGCTGGCTTGTGAACAAAAGATTACCAGGGATGATATGCCTTACAGCACTGACACAATATTTCATGTTGCTGAAAATGCAGACAACTTCAGATCCCAAGAGATTGGCACCGCTGCGGTCATATGCTGACAGATACAAAGACGATCCCAAGGAAAACGAGCAGACTCCAAAGAAGAGCAAGAAGTTCCTCAAGTCGCTGCTCAGTAGGCGCAAGTCAAAGAAAGAAGAACCACTGCCCTGCTACTTCGATGACTACTGACTCCTGACACCAGATGGCACCACCCAGTTTCTGAATACTTCTGCTTCAGTCTTTCCTTGGCAAAGTCTTGATATAAAGATCATCACTGTATAGCAACATAGTTACAGGTCGTCAATGTTAATAATATAAGCGCAAGACGGGGAGTTCCAGGAAGATGTCCCCACTCCCCTTATCCGGTTTCCCCACTTTTTGTTGTGTGTTATGCATCATGACTTGGCCGTTGTGGTCACTCTCCCGATAATCTCAGCAATCAGCAGCATACAGAAACATGCAATATGTTGTACTGAGCAGCAATCAGGAAGTAGCGCTTCAGCAATCTGATCTTAGTGGTCAAGTAGTGTTCCAAGTATTTTGTCATACACTTTGGTGAGTATAATATTGCCAACACATAGCAGCTCTCCTCTGCAGTAAATTACTTCGCCTGAAACAGTAGCCACACGAAGTATAGTACAACTCTGGTTGCATAAGTCCATAAAATGTACTCCCTCTGTCCCATAATATCTCTGATTGGACAGTAGCTAGAACATGCCATGCAGAGAAATACTGTCATTTTTTCTTACTATCTGGAATACAAAACATGCTATAATTTCTAGTTGTCAGCTCAACCGGCTATGAGCTACATTAGGAGGAAGTCTGGAGTTGTTTCTAATTTCGTATACAAGTTTGCAATTTGGACTTGTTTTTCGCGTAGACTTGGTATGACTTGTTGATAAAAGGCTAAAAATTCCTTGATTTGTTTTAGCCAAGAATTCTGAACTTCTGATTAGCTGTATTAAATTGAATATACCATAAAAGGTTCAGGGCTAGCATTCCAGATAGTGCTCTGAAGAGCATAAATGATACAGTCAAAAGGCATTTCCTAGGTTATCTAATAGCTTGCAAGAATACGCTTGCAGCACTGGAGCTTCACCAGTAAGTTGATGAAAGACTGAGTTCAGAAACAACAGTTCATTTTATGTTCAAGGGACCTTGGAACCAGTTATCTCTATCATATACTAGCTTTAGAAACAACAGCCCTAGCAACTAACAGTTCATATGTCTGGCATCGGATCATCATCTAACAAAAAGGACAACACTATGGAAAAAAGGACAAATGATCAGGAAGGTGGTAGCACTTGAGCTCAAATTCTTCAACACAATGCTCACAGAGCCATCTGATTATAAAAGCACATAACAAGAATATATTTGTCATCGCTAGTTGCTGCTTAACCTATCTGACCAAGTGCATCTTATCGACTACAAATTGCAATACTACTCCTTTATAGACCCTAAAGACACCAAGGAAGGCCAACGACCATGGTGAAACTCTAGGATGGGAGGGGATGATAAGGAAGCAATTCTTACCGAGAGAAGGCCAAGTTGCAGGGAGGATATGGAAGGCGGCAGGGGCTGAGGCGCCATCGGCGGTGGCCAGGCTCTGCTGGGACAGCGTCGGTGAACAAGGCGAGGCAATTGAGGTTGAGTGGGCAGAGGAGGCAGGCGTCTCTCGGACGGGGAAGAGAGATTACAGTTTACGGACAGGGATAAAAGGGTTCGGCGAGTAATTCTGAGGTTTGCTCGGTTCAATACTGGCACACCAAATGGGTCTCAAGACTTGCCTGCCAAACGAGGCCTAAACCAAGTGTGAATCATAGCAATTCAAAGTGTTCCACTCAGCATTTATACACGCTTAAGGAAAATAAAACTTCGTGACGGGAATAACTTATCTGCATTCGTATACCAAACTAGCCTCACAAGACTTCCAACTTCAAGCCAAAAACCAAAACAAAGAAGACTACATAGATGTGCCACCATTCACTATACTGCTAGTATCATACCGAGAGCTTACTGTGTATTTACACTTCAATAGCTACTCAAGCTTACAGCAAGGAAAAAGGTGCCAAGAAAGAAGCAAATTTATGTACCGACAAAGATCACCCACGGCGCTTGCTGAGGCGCCACGAGTTGGGCTCGTTGTATCTGTCGTACAGAGGCTCAATCCTCTCCTGGCGCTTCCGCTTGCTCATCTTTGTCGAATCCACGGATCTGTAGAACCTCGGTGCCAGCTCGACGAGCCACGCTGGGTTGATGGCTGTCACCTCCCTCATGTACTCTTTTGTGGTCATGACAATCTCATTGTAAATCACCCACTCTGGCTGCTGATGAAAGAGGGCGCTGCTTGGGTGGATATACACCTGCTGATGATCGGCAAGTGTCCTGTATCCTCCCTGGGGATCCTTCTTGGCAGAGTTGAAGAAGAAGCCTGCGGCGATGGCTCTCCTTACCTTGGTGAGATCGTTGCCGGCAGAGACAACATCAAGCCGATACCTGTCCATGATCTCCAGGAGCTGCTTCCTCACATCCTGTGCCCTCCTTAGTGATGTTATCTGGAGAAAATTCTCGAAGCACCATGGCCCTGAAAACTGCTTTGCCTTCCATGCCTGATACACAGTGAGTAACGTGATGTGATCCCCTTCTGTCTGGAAAAAGTTGCCCCTCTTCCGATCTGCCTGATCTTGTTTTTCCCTTGGCCGGTAGAATATATTGCCAGTTTGGATCATTGCAATGATAGTCACTATTTCATCACTGCATCCGAGGTCCACACTGGCAAGGAGCATTTTTGAAAGTGGCGGTTCTTGTGGAAACTCAGCCATCTTTCTCCCCAGCTTGGTAAGCAGGCCTTCTTCATCCAAGGCACCAAGGCTGTACAGCTGTTCCATAGCAGAGATAAGCGCTTGAGGTGCTGGAGGGTCCATGAAGTCGAATGACACTAGTTCATTTATCCCCATTGCCTTCATATTAAGAACCGTCCACCCCAGGTTAATCCTCTGAATTTCTGGAATAGTCGTGGCGGGCATTTCATTACGATAGGCGCTCTCAGTGTACAGACGGTAACACTTGCCTGGGCCCGTACGCCCAGCACGTCCTGCTCTTTGTTGAGCTGATGCCTGTGAGATCGGAGTGATAACCAGTGAATCCAGTCCTCGTTTCGGGTTATACACATTGAGTTTTGCAAAGCCTGGATCAACAACATAGTATATCCCATCTATCGTAATAGATGCTTCGGCTATGTTGGTGGCCACAATCACCTTCCTCTTCCCAAGAGGAGCAGGTTCAAAAATCTTTGACTGCATTTCAGTTGGAAGAGCACTGTAAACTGGATTGACTAGCAACTCTGGTACATCGTTACCCAGCACCTTCATCCTCTCATGAAGAGAGTTACAGGCCTGATCAATCTCTTCCTGGCCAGTCAAGAACAAGAGGATATCACCTTCGGGTTGACTCAGATGGATCTGCAATACTGTAATCAATGCAGCATCCATGTAATCGCTCTCAGGCTCCTTTGCATATAGTATCTCCACGGGAAACGTTCTCCCTGGAATCGTGAAAATGTTGCAATTAAAAAAATATCTAGAGAATTTCTCTGCATCAAGAGTGGCGGAAGTGACAATTAACTTGAGATCAGTTCTCCGCCTAATGAGCTGCTTCAGCAAGCCAAAGAGAATGTCTGTATAGATGGTCCTCTCATGTGCCTCATCAAGCATGACCACAGAATAACAAGAGAGGTTCTTGTCTACCATAATCTCCCGTAGGAGCATGCCGTCTGTCATGTACTTAATGACCGTATCAGGTCCAGTTCGATCGTCAAAGCGTATAGAATAACCAACTTCCTCTCCCAATGGACAACCAAACTCCTCTGCTACCCGCTTTGCAACAGACTGTGCAGCAACCCGGCGAGGCTGCGTACACGCAATTTTCCCACCTTCAGTATAGCCTGCCTCAGCAAGGTACTGAGTAATCTGCGTAGTTTTCCCTGACCCTGTCTCCCCGATAACAACCAAAACTTGATGGTGATGTAGAGCTTTGATAAGCTCATTCTTCAGCCGGTAAATGGGAAGGTGCTGCCTCTGCTCCTGTATTGGAAGGCTCGATCTCTTCCCAAATGCTCCTGTCTTCCCATAAGCCTGTTTCTTCCAGTCCGGCATGCTCTGTGCTGATAAGCCGACGCCCCTCATTTCCTGTGCAAGGCACCGCCCACCTGCATCAGGTAAAGGATCCTCCCACTGCCGATTCAGATCCTTGGGGATGGAATCAAGCAATGCTCTCTGCTCCTGGCTACGGATATCACGCCGCTCCTTGACAAGCGCAGTCTGCAGTGCCGCCGCTCGGCTCAGTGACCCCTCAGGGTTCTTGGAAATCCTCACCGGGGATAAGTCAATCGAGGACCGGCCCTGTCCAGATAAGAACGGCGGCTCATCTTCATTAAGCTCAATCTCGAGCTCCTCCTCCACTTCTTCTTCTTCCTGGTAATGTATCCCCCCATCATCATCATCGAACGCAGGGCAGTCTCTCACATTCAGTGCCCCCGAAGCAATCAGCTGTTTCAGCTCCCATCTCTCCGGGGAGCTCATTCGCCTGACTGGCCTTCGTGGTGCAGGCCGAGCACCGTCCTCCTCAATCACAATTCCAGACAGCCCAATCCTCTTCCCAGAGGTTCTGGTAGGACCAGCAGATCGATTCGCCCTCCGAACAGCGTCCTGACCATCGCGCCGTGGTGGCGGGAGCGCCCTTCCAGTTTCCTGATCGATGTCCACCATCGACAATTCCAGATTGCCCCACTGCACGGACACGACCTTGACAAACACCTCCTGGCCGCGCTTCACGGCGGCGGGCATCCGGGAGGTGTGGACGAGCCCCTCGCGGCCGCGCGCCCCGTCGAGGCGGACGAAGCACCCGGCGTCCACCACCCGGATGACCGTCCCGTGGCACACCTCGTGAAGCTCCGGGCCCCCGGCCCCCTCCTCCTCTTCCTCCTCCTTGCCATCACGGCTCCTGGTGCCTGTACTGGTGGCATCAGCGGTGGGGTTTCGGGGGGCGGGAGCGGCGTCGGGGATGGCGCGGATGACGGTGTGGAGGGTGCGGGCGAGGTAGTCCGGCACCACGAACTCGTGGTCCTTGAGCTTGGCGTCGAACTCGGCGACGGAGGGGGAGGCGCGGCCGAGGTGGACGATGAACTCGGCGACGTTGCGTTGGACGTCGCCGAGGTGGGCCTCCAGCTCCGAGGAGACCTTGGAGACGAGGGATAGATAGGTGAGCCTTCGGATCCCTTCGCTCACCGCGTCGGCCGGGCTCGCCTTCGTCATGGGTGCGCGGGCGCGGGCGCGGGCGCCGGCGGTGGGTGTTCGCGCCGCGGCGAGAGAAAGAGGATTCGTCAGAGTCGGCGCCGATGCGTTGTTGCTCGAGTATAATGTAGATTTATTAGGGCCCAAATCATACACGGCTCGGAGGCGAAGTCGGTTTCTCAAGTCAAGGCGGTTTCGTGTCGAGTTCTTTTTTCTTTTTTTAATGAAGCCACGTTTTATTCATCGAAAATACCATGGTCTGTGGGGATACAGATTGGCTATCCTTTGCAATATCACTTGCCACATGTTTAGCATCAAAACTCATTATGAATCTTCAAATACCTAAATCTTCTGCCAGAGATGCCTTGCGCAGTACGCGATCGCTTTCAGTATAGCGGCTTCCTATAATTCCAATATGATGAGAGAAGAGCTTCTCAGAATTTTTTTAAACTGGTCAGGACACACACACCGCAAGAGCACACCCCCTCATGTTCGAGTTTGAAACGCATGCGTCGACATGGATTTTTGCAAACCCCGTCGAAGGAGCCCTAGGTTGGGTGGTCCTTCCTGTTGCAGTTGGGTGCGCGCCTCTGTTAGTGATTGTCGAACGCGGATTTGGTGAAGATGGTTCCACGCACACCCTTTATGAATAGTAAATTTAAAAAATTGCTAGAAAAAATCTTGTAATATACGTAGTCAACCGGTATACTCGCGTATAAAGTTTCACGAAGAAATCACATCGTGGTAATCTGTGCAAAAACGAAAAATCGAAGCTATATTAAAAAACACTGTTTGATGAATAGTATTGTCATAATTGTAGTTTCTATATTAAGAATATCATGGATGTCAATACATCAGAAACTTCACACATGAGTAAAATGGTCGACTAAGTTTCATACCGTGAAATTTCAGAATTTTCTAAAAAATTACAGTATTTTTTATGAATTTACTATTCACGTGGGTGCACGTGCAACCATGCCCACCTTTGTATTTTCGATTTATGTTTTGCTAATTATAAATTATGGAGAATTGCTCTTCATCACTATTCTGGAAGTTCAACGTTAATGAGACCACGTCAGATAATTCACAACAAAAATTGTTGATTGATACCATCTACCTACTTGGTGACAAGCGGAGATTAAACTTGAGGGTGCTAATTGGCGTATCTATAATTTTGGCATGTTCATGCTACTTTTATATCAATTTTATATAATTTGACACCTTTTTATACTATTATCGAAAAAGGCTTTCGCCCCGCTTTATATATAAAGCACCGATCAACAAGCATCCAGCACAAACAACGTCAACGCAACACACGCACACACACAAGGCAGGATACAAAAGACGCTGAGCGCAGCAACACCACCCCTAGCACTACCATCACGAAGAGATGAAACTACATATGACGAACCATGAGCTCCAAGGCGGTGCCTTCAGGAAGGGTACGACACCGGAGCGCCGCCACCGCCCGATCCAAGGATCAGAGTTTCCCCTGAAGCCGCATGATGGGCAATGAGAGCCGCGACGACGCCTTCAAGAAGGGAACGAACTTCGCCGCCGCTGGTCCGTCCGAAGATAGATCAGGTTTTCACCTCGGCCAACACTCACCGCCATCGGACGCCACACCCCGGCCACCACGCTGCCCACACAGCCATGGTGACCGGGCAGCGCCAAGGCACTAGCTCTGCCCAAGAACACCGTGCTACCACCACCAGGGCCGCCGCCCCGACATCCAAGACCTAGACACCATCTCACCCCGAGACCCGTCTCAACACCAACGAAAGAGACGAGCGGAAAGGTCCCACCTTTCGCACCCCTGGGCGACCCCCGGCGTCGAGACCTGATAGGCCGGCCAGAACTAGCATCCACCGACCCGTCCTGCTGCCCCGAGCGCGAGACGAGCTCGGTCCTGCAGCACTGAGAGGGGGACGAGGTCCGTCCTGCTGCACCGTGCGCGAGACGAGCTCGGTCCTGCTCCACAGTGCACGAGACGAGCTCGGTCCTGCAGCCCCGGGCACGAGACGAGTGGTGGACCGTAGCTGGGAGAGGACCAGCCCTTTGATGGCAGTAGCGCCCGGGCGACGAGGAGATGGGGCGAAGGTCGAGACGGTCCAAACGCAGACAAGCCGACGCAGGAGAAGCCGGCCGCTGCCGCGGGCAGATCCGTCGAGCCACCGTGAAGCCTTTTATACTATTTGATTGGACTAACCTATTAATTTAGTGTTCAATGTCATTTGTTTTATGTTTGTTTCTGAAAATTACATAATTGTTATTTTCCAAAGCCCCCAAAAACATAAAAATATATGTCAGTATGTCACGCAAAGGGATCACCAGAGGACTAGAAGGGCCAAAAGAAGCACCTGGGCGGTGCCCCAAGCCTTTTATTCCTCGTAAATACAATCTCTTTCATTTATTTTTAGATCTTTAATATTATGAATTTTAATTTCTTTGCAAACAAAAATCATTGCCAAACAGTCGACACATTAATTACTATAACTAGCAAAGCTGGTGGGATAGACAAACTCGCTAGTCTAAGTTGAGGACTAAGAGAAGTTTCTTGGTTTTGTGCAAGGCTAACCATCCACTTGTATGGGAACTCCCCGAATTTGAAACCTTGGTTCTCAAATACCGAGAAGGAATCTGAATCTGCTGACACTACAAACCCTTGCTCTTCAGGGTCCAGGAAATATTCATCTAACATGTACATAATGTTAGTTTGGAGTATCAAAAAGCAATCAAACTGCTACATAAAAGCAACAACTTTTGAACATCTATGATATTAAAATGTTGCTAAACGCCTTTTCCCTCCTATGCAAGAACTTTGCAATGCAATATTAACTCCACTTGGTGTTTTAACCCCTTCAATTGAGTGTGTGACTATTGAGTTGATGCAACAACAACAAAAATCATAATATGGCGACTCTAAGTTTGCTTGACGACCTCCATAATGTTATGGAGATACACATTATGGAATCTGCCAACACTGTGACTCGCTAAAGTTTCTTTAAGAGACAAGTTCCTCACAGGTTTACGGGAACGGATCCCGTTGCCATCCGTATTTCCCGATGGATGTATCAAAGGGAAACACTTCCTACTATCAGTAATCCTACACAAAATTAACCGTCAGACCACTCGTGTGCCATTGATTTATCTTTCATCCCACGACTGAGATATACTAGGGAACACCTTGCCCCATTCAAACCTTCCTCTTTGATGTAGACACGTTCATATGGTCTTCCTAATCTTGCATGTTTCCTCTTCCCGAACTAATTTTCTCACTTTAGTTCCTCTCTCCTGCCTATCACCCACCTCCCGCCCAACACGTCATCCACCTACGGTGCCCTAGTTCTCTCCACTGGTGCTGCCAGTTTTGATCCCCTTCGTCTCGTGCTTCCTATCCACTTCATTGTTGATCTCTCCATCCACCGCGCCTCTGAGATTCTGTCCCTCGCACCTATTGGGAACGTAGCATGCAATTTCCAAAATTTCCTATGCGCACGCAAGATCTATCTAGGAGATGCATAGCAACAAGAGGGGGAGAGTGTGTCCACGTACCCTCGTAGACCGAAAGAGGAAGCGTTTGACAACGCGGTTGATGTAGTCGAACTTCTTCTCGTTCCGACCGACCAAGCACCGAACGTACGACACCTCCGAGTTCTGCACACGTTTAGCTCGATGACATCCCTCGAACTCTTGATCCAGCAAAGTGTCGAGGGAGAGTTTCTTCAGCATGACGGCGTGGTGACGGTGATGGTGAAGTGATCCGCGCAGGGCTTCGCTTAAGCACTACGACAATATGACCGGAGGCGTAAACATTGGAGGGGGGCGCCGCACACGGCTAGGAATCAATGCTGTGTGTTCTAGTGGTGCCCCCACATATATATAGGTGAGAGAGGGAGGGAAGCAGCAAGGGGCGCCCCAAGTAGGAGGGATCCTACTTGGGCGCCTCCTCCAAATTGTCCCCCCCTTCCATATTCATCGGAGGGGGAAGGAAAGAGAAGGGGGGAGGAAAGGGGGAGGCCGAATCCTCCCTTTTCCTTCTCCCTTCACTTCCTTTCCTTCTCCTCCTATTCTGCCTATAGGGGGTGCACCAGCCCCTTAGGGGCTGGTCTGTCCCTCTCTTGGCCCATTAGGCCTATATAGCTTGCCGCGGGTGCCCGGAACCCCTTCCGGTGCCCCGATATGTACCCGGTACCCCCAGAACACTTCCGGTGTCCGAATATCATCATCCTATATATGAATTTTTACCTATCGACCATTTCGAGACTCCTCGTCCTGTCCGTGATCTCATCCGGGACTCCGAACAACATTCGGTCACCAAATGACATAACTCATATAATACAAAATCGTCATCGAACGTTAAGCGTGCGGACCCTACGGATTCGAGAACTATGTAGACATGACCGAGACACCTCTACGGTCAATAACCAACAACGGAACCTGGATGCTCATATTGGTTCCCACATATTCTATGAAGATCTTTATCGGTCGTACCGTAATGACAACATAGGTTATTCCCTTTGTCATCGGTATGTTACTTGCCCGAGATTCGATCGTCGGTATCTTCATACCTAGTTCAATCTCGTTACCGGCAAGTCTCTTTACTCGTTCTGTAATGCATCATCCCGCAAGTAACTCATTATTCACATTGCTTGCAAGGCTTATTATGATGTGCATTACCGAGTGGGCCCAGAGATACCTCTCCGATACTCGGAGTGACAAATCCTAATCTCAATCTATGCCAACCCAACAAACACCTTTGGAGATACCTGTAGAGCATCTTTATAATCAGCCAGTTACGTTGTGACGTTTGATAGCACACAAGGCATTCCTCCGGTATCCAGGAGTTGCATAATCTCATAGTCAAAGGAATGTGTATATGACATGAAGAAAGCAATAGCAATAAAATTTATCGATCATTATGCTAAGCTAACAGATGGGTCTTGTCCATCACATCATTCTCCTAATGATGTGATCCCGTTCATTAAATGACAACACATGTCTATGGTTAGGAAACTTAACCATCTTTGATTAACGAGCTAGTCTAGTAGAGGCTTACTAGGGACACTGTGTTTTTTCTATGTATCCACACATGCATCAAGTTTCCAGTTAATACAATTCTAGCATAATAATAAACATTTATCATGATATAAGGAAATATAAATAACAACTTTATTGCCTCTAGGGCATATATCCTTCGGTCTCCCACTTGCACTAGAGTCAATAATCTAGATTACATTGTAATGATTCTAACACCCATGGAGTCTTGCTGCTGATCATGTTTTGCTCATGGAAGAGGCTTAGTCAACGGGTCTGCTACATTCAGATCCATTTGTATTTTGCAAATCTCTATGTCTCCCTCCTTGACTTGATCACGAATGGAGTTGAAGCATGTCTTGATGTGTTTGGTTCTTTTGAAATATGGATTCCTTCGCCAAGGCAATTGCTCCAGTATTGTTACAAAAGATTCTCATTGGACCCGATGCACTAGGTATTACACCTAGATCGGATATGAACTCCTTCATCCAGACTCCTTCATTTGCTGCTTCTGAAGCAGCTATGTACTCCGCTTCACACGTAGATCCCGCCACGACGCTTTGCTTGGAACTGCACCAACTGACAGCTACACCATTCAATATAAATATGTATCCGGTTTGTGACTTAGAGTCATCCGGATCAGTGTCAAAGCTAGCATCGACGTAACCATTTACGACGAGCTCTTTGTCACCTCCATAAACGAGAAACATATCCTTAGTCCTTTTCAGGTACTTCAAGATGTTCTTGACCGTTGTCCAATGATCCACTCCTGGATTACTTTGGTACCTCCCTGCTATACTTATAGCAAGGCACACATCAGGTCTGGTACACAATATTGCATACATGATAGAACCTATGGTTGAGGCATAGGGAATGACTTCCATTTTCTCTCTATCTACTTCAGCGGTCGGGCATTGAGTCTGACTCAACTTCACACCTTGTAACACAGGCAAGAACCCTTTCTTTGACTGATCCATTTTGAACTTCTTCAAAACTTTATCAAGGTATGTGCTTTGTGAAAGTCCAATTAAGCGTCTTGATCTATCTCTATAGATCTTGATGCCCAATATATAAGCAGCTTCACCGAGGTCTTTCATTGAAAACTCTTATTCAAGTATCCTTTTATGCTATCCAGAAATTCTATATCATTTCGAATCAACAATATGTCATCCACATATAATATTAGAAATGCTACAGAGCTCCCACTCACTTTCTTATAAATACAGGATTCTCCAAAAGTTTGTATAAAACCATTCCGGTAACCCCTCGGCTCCCCGATAAATATCCGAAACGTCCTGAAACCATTCCGGTGTACGAATAACTTTGTCCAATATATCAATCTTTACCTCTCGACCATTTCGAGACTCCTCGTCATGTCCGTGATCTCATACGGGACTCCGAACAAACTCCGTTCATCAAATCACATAACTCATAATACAAATCATCATCGAACGTTAAGCGTGCGGACCCTACGGGTTCGCGAACTATGTAGACATGACCGAGACACGTCTCCGGTCAATAACCAATAGCGGAACCTGGATGCTCATATTGGTTCCTACATATTTTATGAAGATCTTTATCGATCAAACCGCATAACAACATACGTTATTCCCTTTGTCATCGGTATGTTACTTGCCCGAGATTTGATCGTCGGTATCATCATACCTAGTTCAATCTCGTTACCGGAAAGTCTCTTTACTCGTTCCGTAATGCATCATCCAACAACTAACTCATTAGTAACATTGCTTCCAAGGCTTATAGTGATGTGCATTACCGAGAGGGCCCAGAGATACCTCTCTGATACACGGAGTGACAAATCCTAATCTCGATCTATGCCAACTCAACAAACACCATCGGAGATACCTATAGAGAATCTTTATAATCACCCAGTTACATTGTGACGTTTGATAGCACACAAAGTGTTCCTTCGGTATTTGGGAGTTGCATAATCTCATAGTCAGAGGAATATGTATAAGTCATGAAGAAAGCAATAGCAATAAAACTAAACGATCATAATGCTAAGCTAACGGATGGGTCTTGTCCATCACATCATTCTCCTAATGATGACAACACATGTCTATGGTTAGGAAACTTAACCATCTTTGATTAACGAGCTAGTCTAGTAGAGGCTTACTAGGGACACGGTGTTTTGTCTATGTATCCACACATGTATTAAGTTTCCGGTTAATACAATTCTAGCATGAATAATAAACATCTATCATGATATAAGGAAAAATAAAATAACAACTTTATTATTGCCTCTAGGGCATATTTCCTTCAGTCTCCCACTTGCACTAGAGCCAATAATCTAGTTCACATCGCCATGTGATTAAACACCAATAGTTCACATCACCATGTGATTAAAAGGGTTTACTAGAGTCAATAATCTAGTTCACAACGCCATGTGATTAACACCCAAAGAGTACTAAGGTGTGATCATGTTTTGCTTGTGAGAGAAGTTTAGTCAACGGGTCTGCTACATTCATAGCCGTATGTATTTTGCAAATTTTCTATGTCTACAATGCTCTTCATGGAGCTACTCTAGCTAATTGCTCCTACTTTCAATATGTATCCAGATTGAGACTTAGGGTCATCTGGATTGATGTAAAAGCTTGCATCGACGTAACTCTTTACAACTAACTCTTTATCACCTCCATAACCGAGAAATATTTCCTTAGTCCTCTTAGGTAACTAAGGATAACTTTGACCGCTGTCGAGTGATCCACTCCTGGATTACTATCGTACCCCCTTGCCAAACTCATGGCAAGGTACACAATAGGTCTGGTACACAGCATAGCATACTTCATAGAACCTATGACTGAGGCATAGGGAATAACTTTCATTCTCTTTTTATTTTCTGCCGTGGTCGGGTTTTCAGTATTACTCAACTTCACACCTTGCAACATAGGCAAGAACTCCTTCTTTGACTGTTCCATTTTGAACTACTTCAAAATCTTGTCAAGGTATATACTCATTGAAAAAATCTTATCAAGCGTCTTGATCTATCTCTATAGATCTTGATGCTCAATATGTAAGCAGCTTCACCGAGGTCTTTCTTTGAGAAACTACTTTCAAACACTCCTTTATGCTTTCCAGAAAATTCTACATCATTTCCGATCAACAATATGTCATTCACATATACTTATCAGAAAGGCTGTAGTGCTCCCACTCACTTTCTTGTAAACACAGGCTTCACCGCAAGTCTGTATAAAACTATATGCTTTGATCAACTCATCAAAGCGTATATTCCAACTCTGAGATACTTGCACCAGTCCATAAATGGATCGCTGGAGCTTGCACACTTTGTTAGCACCTCTAGGATTAAGAAAACCTTCTGGTTGCATCATATACAACTATTCTTTAATAAATCCATTAAGGAATGCAGTTTTGACATCCATTTGCCAGATTTCATAAAATGCGACAATTGCTATCATGATTCGGATAGACTTTAAGCATCGATACGAGTGAGAAAATCTCATCGTAGTGAACACCTTGAACTTGTCGAAAACCCTTTTGCGATAATTCGAGCTTTGTAGATGGTAACACTACTATCAGCGTACGTCTTCCTCTTGAAGATTCATTCATTTTCTATGGCTTGCCGATCATCCGGCAAGTCAACCAAAGTCCACACTTTGTTCTCATACATGGATCCCATCTCAGATTTCACGGCCTCAAGCCATTTTGCGGAATCTGGGCTCATCGTCGCTTCCTCATAGTTCGTAGGTTCGTCATGGACTAGTAACATGACTTCCAGAACAGGATTACCGTACCACTCTGGTGCGGAACGTACTCTGATTGACCTACGAGGTTCGGTAGTAACTTGACTTGAAGTTTCATGATCATCATTGCTACCGCTTGAGCATGCGTTGGTTTTTCCTTGAAGAGGAAAGGGTGATGCAGCAAAGTAGCGTAAGTATTTCCCTCAATTTTGAGAACCAAGGTATCAATCCAGTAAGAGATAACGCACAAGTCACACCTGCACAAACAATCAAGAACCTTGCAACCAACGCGATAAAGGGGTTGTCAATCCCTTCACGGTCACTCGCAAAAGTGAGATCTAATAAAGATAGTAAAGTAAACATTTTTGGTATTTTTGTTGTATAGATTGGAAATTAAAGATTGCAAAATAGTAAATGAGATGCGATGTAAATAAAAGAGATGCAATATAATAAGAAAGAGACCCGGGGGACATAGGTTTCACTAGTGGCTTCTCTCAAGATAGCATGTATTACGGTGGGTGAACAAATTACTGCCAAGCAATTGATAGAAAACGCATAATTATGAAGATATCTAAGGCAATGATCATGAATATAGGCATCACGTCCGTGTCAAGTAGACCGAAACGATTCTGCATCTACTACTATTACTCCACACATCGACCGCTATCCAGCATGCATCTAGAGTATTAAGTTCATAAGAACAGAGTAACACATTAAGCAAGATGACATGATGTAGAGGGATAAACTCAAACAATATGATATAAACCCCATCTTTTTATCCTCGATGGCAACAATACAATACGTGCCTTGCTGCCCCTACTGTCACTGGGAAAGGACACCGCAAGATTGAACCCAAAGCTAAGCATTTCTCCCATTGCAAGAAAGATCAATCTAGTAGGCCAAACTAAACCTATAATTCGAAGAGACTTGTAGATATATCAAATCATGCATATAAGAATTCAGAGAAGAACCAAATAATATTCATAGATAGTCATGTTCATAAATCCACAATTCATCGGATCTCGGCAAACGCACCGCAAGAGAGTATTACATCGAATAGATCTCCAAGAACATCGAGGAGGGCTTTGTATTGAGAATCAAAGAGAGAGAAGAAGCCATCTAGCTAATAACTATGGACCCGAAGGTCTGTGGTAAACTACTCACACTTCATCGAAGAGGCAATGGTGTTGATGTATAAGCCCTCCGTGATCGATTCCCCCTCCATCAGATCGCCGGAAAAGGCCCCAAGATGGGATCTCACGGGTACAGAAGGTTGCGGCGGTGGAAAAGTGGTTTCGTGGCTCTCCCTGATCGATTTAGGGTATAAGAGTATATATAGACGAAAGAAGTACGTCGGTGGAGCTATGAGGGTCCCATGAGGGTGGGGGCGCGCCTACCCCCCTGGGCGTGCCCTCCTGCCTCGTGGCCTCCTCGTAGAGTTACAGACTTCAACTCCAAGTCTTCTGGATTGCTTTCGGTCCAAGAAAGATCATCGTGAAGGTTTCATTCCGTTTCGACTCCATTTGGTATTCCTTTTCTGCGAAACTCTAAAATAGGCAAAAAAAAACAGAAACTGGCACTGGGCCTCCGGTTAATAGGTTAGTCCCAAAAATAATATAAAAGAGCATATTAAAGCCCATTAAACATCCAAAACAGATAGTATAATAGCATGGAACAATAAAAAATTATAGATACATTGGAGACGTATCAAGCATTCCCAAGCTTAATTCCTGCTCGTCCTCGAGTAGGTAAATGATAAAAATAGAGTTTTTGATGTGGAATGCTTCCTATCATAATTATCAATGTAATTTTCTTTATTGTGGCATGAATGTCCAGATCTGAAAGATTCAAAACAAAAGTTTAATATTGACATAAAAATAATAATACTTCAAGCATACTAATAAAGCAATCATGTCTTCTCAAAATAACGTGGCCAAAGAAAGCTATCCCTAAATAATCATATAGTCTGGCTATGCTCTATCTTCATCACACAAAATATTTAAATCATGCACAACCCCGATAACAAGCCAAGCAATTGTTTCATACTTTTGATGTTCTCAAACTTTTTCAATCTTCACGCAATACATGAGCGTGAGCCATGGACATAACACTATAGGTGGAATAGAATGGTGGTTGTGGAGAAGACAAAAAGGAGAAGATAGTCTAACATCAACTAGGCGTATCAACAGGCTATGGAGATGCCCATCAATAGATATCAATGTGAGTGAGTACGGATTGCCATGCAACGGGTGCACTAGAGCTATAAGTGTATGAAAGCTCAAAAAACTAAGTGGGTGTGCATCCAACTTGCTTGCTCACGAAGACCCTAGGGCAATTTGAGGAAGCCCATCATTGGAATATACAAGCCAAGTTCTATAATGAAAAATTCCCACTAGTATATGAAAGTGGCAACATAGGAGACTCTCTATCATGAAGATCATGGTGCTACTTTGAAGCACAAGTGTGGTAAAAGGATAGTAGCATTGCCCCTTCTCTCTTTTTCTCTCATCATCATTTTTTTATTTGGGCCTTTCCCTTTTTTATGGCCTCTTCTTTTTCTCTTTTTTCGTCCGGAGTCTCATCCCAACTTGTGGGGGAATCATAGTCTCCATCATCCTTTCCTCACATGGGACAATGCTCTAATAATGATGTCCATCACACTTTTATTTACTTAAGACTTCAAGAATTACAACTCGATACTTAGAACAAAATATGAGTCTATGTGAATGTCTCCGGCGGTGTACCGGGATGTGCAATGAATCAAGAGTGACATGTATGAAAGAATTATGAAGGTGGCTTTGCAACAAATATGATGTCAACTACATGATCATGCAAAGCAATATGACAATGATGAAGTGTGTCATAATAAATGGAACGGTGGAAAGTTGCATGGCAATATATCTCGGAATGACTATGGAAATGCCATAATAGGTAGGTATGGTGGCTGTTTTGAGGAAGGCAAATGGTGGGTTTATGGTACCGGCAAAAGTTGCGGTGTACTAGAGAAGCTAGCAATGGTGGAAGGGTGAGAGTGAGTATAATCCATGGACTCAACATTAGTCATAAAGAACTCACATACTTATTGCAAAAATCTATTAGTTATCAAAACGAAGTACTATATGCATGCTCCTAGGGGGATAGATTGGTAGGAAAAGACCATCGCTCGTCCCCGACCACCACTCATAAGGAAGGCAGTCCAAAAATAAATCATGCTCCGACTTCATCACATAACGGTTCACCATACATGCATGCTATGGGAATCACAAACTTTAACACAAGTATCTCTCAAATTCACAACTACTCAACTAGCATGACTCTAATATCACCATCTTCATATCTCAAAACAATCATAAGGAATCAAACTTCTCATAGTATTCAATGCCCTTTATATGAAAGTTTTTATTATACCCATCTTGGATGCCCATCATATTAGGACTAATTTTATAGCCAAAGCAAATTACCATGCTATTCTAAAAGACTCTCAAAATAATATAAGTGAAGCATGAGATATCAATAATTTCTATAAAATAAAACCACCACCGTGCTCTAAAAAGATATAAGTGAAGCATTAGAGCAAAACTATCTAGCTCAAAAGATATAAGTGAAGCACATAGAGTATTCTAATAAATTCTGATTCATGCGTGTCTCTCCCAAAATGTGTGTACAGCAAGGATTATTGTGGTAAACTAAAAATCAAAGACTCAAATCATACAAGACGCTCCAAGCAAAACACATATCATGTGGTGAATAAAAATATAGCCTCAAGTAAAGTTACCGATAGACGAAGATGAAAGAGGGGATGCCTTTCGGGGCATCCCCAAGCTTAGGCTTTTGGTTGTCTTTGAATTTTACCTTGGGTTGCCTTGGGCATCCCCAAGCTTAGGATCTTGCCACTCCTTATTCCAAAATCCATCAAATCTTTACCCAGAAACTTGAAAACTTCACAACACAAAACTCCAACAGAAAATCTCATGAGCTCCGTTAGTATAAGAAAATAAACCACCACTTCAAGGTACTGTAATGAACACATTCTTTATTTATATTGGTGTTAAGCCTATTGTATTCCAACTTATCTATGGTTCATACCCCCCGATACTACTCATAGATTCATCAAAATAAGCAAACAACACACGAAAAACAGAGTCTGTCAAAAGAGAACAGTCTGTAGCAATCTGATTTGTTTGAATACTTATGGAACTCCAAAAATTCTTAAAAACTAGTACAAACTGTATAATTTTCATATTGATATACTTCAAAAAGAATTATCATTTTATCACGTTCTGGTGAATTTTAACAATTATTTTCGTGATCACAAAGTTTCTGTCTTTTTCAGCCAGATCAAACAACTATCACCCAAGAAGATCCTATTGGTTCTACTTGGCACAACAAGCGCTATCGTTTAACGCCCCTAGCTAGGCAAAGAGATTTCAATGATGCTAGCATGAAAGACAAGAATTGAAGAACAAAGAGAGCATCATAAACCATGTGGCAAACACATCTAAGTCTAACATACTTCCTATGCATAGGCATCTTATAGGCAAAAAATTTATCAAGGCAAGCAAAAACTAGCATATGCAAGGAAGCGGAAAGAAACAATAGCAATCTCAACATAACGAGAGGTAATTTAGTAACATGAAAATTTCTACAACCATATTTTCCTCTCTCATAATAATTACATGTAGGATCATAAGCAAATTCAACAATATACCTATCACAAAACATATTCTTAACACGATCCACATGTATGCAAAGTTGACACTCTTCCAAAATAGTGGGATTAACATTAACTAAAGTCATGACCTCTCCAAACCCACCTTTATCAAAAACTTCATAAGATTGAACATTCTCCAAATATGTGGGATCTAAAGTTGACACTCTTCCAAACCATTTTCAATATTATTGCAAACACTATTATCAATCTCATATTCATCATGGGGCTTAAATAAATTTTCAAGATCATAAGAAGCACTATCACCCCAATCATGATCATTGCAACAAGTAGAGGACATAGAAAAACTAGCATCCCCAAGCTTAGGGTTTTGCATATTATTAGCACAATTGACATCAATAGAATTTATAGTAAAACCATTGCAATTATGCTTTTTATTCAAGGAGTTATCGTGAATCTCTTCATAAAGCACTTCATCACAATTTTCAGATTCACGAATTTCAAACAAAACCTCATAAAGATAATCTAGTGCACTCAACTCACTAGCAATTGGTTCATCATAATTGGATCTCTTAAAAAGATTAGCAAGTGGATGGGGATCCATAAAATTTTAGCAAGCGAAGATGCAAGAAAAAATAAAGCACATGGTAACACAAGCGAACAAAAGATCGAACGGAAGAAGGGCGAAGAAAAGGCAAAGGTTTTCGAAAATCGTTTTAGAAGTGGGGGAGGGGAACACGAGAGGCGAATGGCAAAGAATGTAATGCGAGGGAGAAGAGTTTATGATGGGTACTTGGTATGTCTTGACTTCGCGTAGACCTCCCCGGCAACGGCGCCAGAAATCCTTCTTGCTACCTGTTGAGCATGCGTTCGTTTTCCCTTGGAGCGGAAAGGGTGATGCAGCAAAGTAGCGTAAGTATTTCCCTCAGTTTTGAGAACCAAGGTATCAATCCAGTAGGAGACAACGCACAAGTCACCTAGTACCTGCACAAACAATCAAGAACCTTGCAACCAACACGATAAAGGGGTTATCAATCCCTTCACGGTCACTCGCAAAAGTGAGATCTAATAAAGATAGCAAAGTAAATATTTTTGGTATTTTTGTTGTATAGATTGGAAAGTAAAGATTGCAAAATAGTAAACGAGATGTGATGTAAATAAAAGAGATGCAATATAATAAGAAAGAGATCCGGGGGCCATAGGTTTCACTAGTGGCTTCTCTCAAGATAGCATGTATTACGGTGGGTGAACAAATTACTGCCGAGCAATTGATAGAAAAGCGCATGATTATGAAGATATCTAAGGCAATGATCATGAATATAGGCATCATGTCGTGTCAAGTAGACTGAAAAGATTCTGCATCTACTACTATTACTCCACACATCGACCACTATCCAGCATGCATTTAGAGTATTAAGTTCATAAGAACAGAGTAACGCATTAAGCAAGATGACATGATGTAGAGGGATAAACTCAAACAATATGATATAAACCCCATCTTTTTATCCTCGATGGCAATAATACAATACGTGCCTTGCTGCCCCTACTGTCACTAGGAAAGGACACTGCAAGATTGAACCCAAAGCTAAGCACTTCTCCCATTGCAAGAAAGATCAATCTAGTAGGCCAAACTAAACCGATAATTCGAAGAGACTTGCAAAGATATCAAATCATGCATATAAGAATTCAGAGAAGCACCAAGTAATATTCATAGATAATCATGTTCATAAATCCACAATTCATCGGATCTCGGCAAACACACCCTAAAAGAGTATTACATCGAATAGATATCCAAGAACATCGAGGAGAACTTTGTACTGAGAATCAAAGAGAGAGAACAAGCCATCTAGCTAATAACTATGGACTCGAAGGTCTATGGTAAAATACTCATGCTTCATCGGAGAGGCAATGGTGTTGATGTAGAAGCCCTCCGTGATCGATTCCCCCTTCGGCAGATCGCCGAAAAAGGCCCCAAGCTGGGATCTCACGGGTACAGAAGGTTGCGGCGGTGGAAAAGTGGTTTTGTGGCTCTCCCTGATCAATCTAGAGTATAAGAGTAGATATAGGCGAAAGAAGTACGTCGGTGCAGCTACAAGGCGCCCACGAGGGTGGGGGCGTGCCTACCCCCCGGGCGCGCCCTCCTGCCTTGTGGCCGCCTCGTAGACTTCCATACTTCAACTCCAAGTCTTCTGGATTGCTTTCGGTCCAAGAAAGATCATCACGAAGGTTTCATTCCGTTTGGACTCCATTTGGTATTCCTTTTCTGTGAAACTCTAAAATAGCCAAAAAAACAGAAACTGGCACTCGGCCTCCCGATAATAGGTTAGTCCCAAAAATAATATAAAAGAGCATATTAAAGCCCATTAAACATCCAAAACAGATAATATAATAGCATGGAATAATAAAAAATTATAGATATGTTGGAGACATATCAATCATCATTAACTTCCTCACTAATTGGTGTAGGCATCACTGGAACTGATTTCTGTGATGAACCACTTTCCAATTTGGTAGAAGGTACAACTACCTCATCAAGTTCTACTTTCCTCCCACTCACTTCTTTCGAGAGAAACTCCTTCTCTAGAAAGGGTCCATTCTTAGCAATGAAGATCTTGCCTTCGGATCTGTGATAGAAGGTGTACCCAACATTTTCTTTTGGGTATCCTATGAAGACGCGCTTCTCTGATTTGGGTTCGAGCTTATCAGGCTGAAACTTTTTCACATAAGCATCGCAACCCCAAACTTGAAGAAACCACATTTTAGGTTTCTTGCTAAACCACAGTTCATATGGTGTCGTCTCAATGGATTTAGACGGTGCCCTATTTAACGTGAATGCTGCTGTCTCTAATGCATAACCCCAAAATGATAGTGGTAAATTGGTAAGAGACATCATAGATCGCACCATATCTAATAACGTATGGTTACGACAATCGGACACACTATTACGTTGTGGTGTTCCAGGTGGCGTGAGTTGTGAAACTATTCCACATTGTTTTAAATGAAGGCCAAACTCGTAACTTCAAATATTCACCTCTGCGATCAGATCGTAGAGACTTTTATTTTCTTGTTACGATGATTCTCCACTTCACTCTGAAATTCATTGAACTTTTCAAATATTTCAGACTTGAGTTTCATCAAGTAGATATACCCATATCTGCTCAAATCATCTGTGAAGGTCAGAAAATAATGATACCCGTCGCGAGCCTCAACACTCATCGGACCGCATACATCGTTATGTATTATTTCCAATAAGTCAGTGGCTCGCTCCATTGTTCCGGAGAACGGAGTTTTAGTCATCTTGCCCATGAGGCATCGTTCGCAAGTATCAAATGATTCATAATCAAGTGATTCCAAAAGCCCATCAGCATGGAGTTTCTTCATGCGCTTTACACCAATATGACCTAAACGGTAGTGCCACAAATAAGTTGCACTATCATTATTAACTTTGCATATTTTGGCATCAATATTATGTGTATCACTATGATCGAGATTCAGTAAACTATTTACATTGGATGTAAGACCATAGAAGGTTTTATTCATATAAACAGAACAACAATTATTCTCTGACTTAAATGAATGACCGTATCGCAATAAACATGTTCAAATCGTATTTATGCTCAACGCAAACACCAAATAACATTTATTTAGTTCCAATACTAATCCCTAAGGTAGAGGGAGTATGTGAAGGTGATCTTATCAACCTTGGAATCATTTCCAACACACAGCGTCACCTCGCCCTCAACTAGTCTTTGTTCATTTTGTAACTCCTGTTTTGAGTTACTAATCATAACAACTGAACCGGTATCAAATACCCAGGGGCTACTATGAACACTAGTAAAGTACACATCAATAACATGTATATGATATATACTTTTTTTCACATTGCCATCCTTTTTATCCGCCAAGTATTTGGGGCAGTACTGCTTCCAGTGACCATTTCCTTTGCAGTAGAAGCGCTCAGTTTCAGACTTGGGTATAGCTTTGGGCTTCTTCATGGGAGTGGCAACTTGCTTGCCATTCTTCTTGAGGTTCCCTTTCTTTCCCTTTCCCTTTTAATTGAAACTAGTGGTCTAGTCAACCATCAACACTTGATGCTTTTCTTGATTTCTACCTTCACCGATTTCAGCATCGCGAAGAGCTTAGGAATTGTTTTTCGTCATCCCTTGCATATTATAGTTCATCACGAAGTTCCAGTAACTTGTGATAGTGACTAGAGAACTCTGTCAATCACTATCTTATTTGTAATATTAACTCCCACTTGATTCAAGCGATGGTAGTACTCAGACATTCTGAGCACATGCTCACTGGTTGAGCTATTATCCTCCATCTTGTAGGCAAAATACTTGTCAGAGGTCTCATACCTCTGGACTCGGGCATGAGTCTGAAATACCAATTTCAGCTCTTGGAACATCTTATATGCTCTGTGGCGTTCAAAACTTTTGTGAAGTCCTGATCTTAAGCCGTAAAGCATGGCGCACTAAACTATCAAGTAGTCATCATACCGAGCTTGCCAAACGTTCATAACGTCTGCATCTGCTCCATAGGTCCGTCACCTAGCGATGCATCAAGGACATAATTCTTCTGTACATCAATGAGGATAATCCTCAGATCACGGACCCAGTGTGCATCATTGCTACTATCATCTTTCAACTTATTTTTCTCTAGGAACATATCAAAAATAAACGGGGAGCTACATCGCAAGCTATTGATCTACAACATAAATATGCAAATACTATCAGGACTAAGTTCATGATAAATGAAAGTTCAATTAATCATATTACTTAAGAACTCCCACTTAGATAAACATCCTTCTAGTCATCTAAATGATCACGTGATCCATATCAACTAAACCATGTCTGATCATCACGTGAGATGGAGTAGTTTTCAATGGTGAACATCACTATGTTGATCATATCTACTATATGATTCACATTCGACCTTTCGGTCTCAGTGTTCCGAGGCCATATCTGCATATGCTAGGCTTGTCAAGTTTAACCCGAGTATTCTGCATGTGCAAAACTGGCTTGCACCCGTTGTATGTGAACATAGAGCTTATCACACCCGATCTTCACGTGGTGTCTCGGCACGACGAATTGTAGCAACGGTGCATACTCAGGGAGAACACTTATACCTTGAAATTTAGTGAGGGTTCATCTTATAATGCTACCACCGTACTAAGCAAAATAAGATGCATAAAGGATAAACATCACATGCAATCAAAATATGTGACATGATATGGCCATCAACATCTTGTGCCTTTGATCTCCTTCTCCAAAGCACCATCATGATCTCCACCATCACCGGCTTGACACCTTGATCTCTATCGTAGCGTCTTTGACGTCTCGCCAACTATTGCTTCTATGACTATCACTACCGCTTAGTGATAAAGTAAAGCAATTACATGGCGATTGCATTTCATACAATAAAGCAACAACCATAAGGCTCCTGCCAGTTGCCGATAACTTTTACATAACATGATCATCTCATACAACAATTTATATCTCATCACGTCTTGACCATATCACATCACAACATGCCCTGCAAAAACAAGTTAGATGTCCTCTACTTTGTTTTTGCAAGTTTTACGTGGCTGCTATGGGCTTCTTGCAAGAACCGTTCTTACCTACGCATCAAAACCACAACAATTTTTCGTCAAGTGTGATGTTTTAACCTTCAACAAGGACCGGCCGTAGTCAAATTCGATTCAAATAAAGTTGGAGAAACAGACACCCGCCAGCCACCTGTGTGCGAAGCACGTCGGTAGAACCGGTCTCATGAACATGGTCATGTAATGTTGGTCCAGGTCGCTTCATCCAACAATATCGCCGAATCAAAATAAGATGTTGGTGGTAAGCAGTATGAATATTATCGCCCACAACTCATTGTGTTCTACTCGTGCATATCATCTACGCATAGACCTGGCTCGGATGCCACTGTTGGGGAACGTAGCATGCAATTTCAAAAAATTTCCTACGATCACGCAAGATCTATCTAGGAGATGCATAGCAATGAGAGGGGGAGAGTGTGTCCATGTACCCTCGTAGACCGAAAGCGGAATCCTTTAGTAACGCGGTTGATGTAGTCGAACGTCTTCACGATCCAACCGATCCAAGTACCGAACGTACGGCACCTCCGTGTTCAGCACACGTTCAGCACGATGACATCTCTCGAGCTCTTTTTCCAGTTGAGGACAAGGGAGAGTTCCATCAGCATGATGGCGTGGCGACGGTAATGATGAAGTTACCGGCGCAGGGCTTCGCCTAAGCACTACGATGATATGACCGAGGTGTTGAACTATGGAGGGGGGGGGGGGAACCACACACGACTAAGAGATTATCTGTTGTGCTTTGGGGTGCCCCATGCCTTCGTATATAAAGGAGGGAGGAGGAGGCCGGTGGCCAAATAGGAGGCGCGCCATGGAGGGGGAGTCCTACTAGGACTCCGTTCCTAGTAGGATTCAGCCCCCTCCTTTCCTAATCCAAGAGGGGGAAGGAGGGAAGGAGAGGGAGAGGGGAAGGATGGGGGGCCGCGCCCCCTCCCCCTAGTCCAATTCGGACTGTCCTTGGGGGGGCACCTTGTGGCCTTCCCTCTCCTTCTCCCTTATGGCCCATTAAGGCCCATAACTTCCCCGGGGGGTTCCGATAACCCCTCGGTTCCCCGATAAATATATGAAACGTCCCGAAACCATTCCGGTGTCCGATACCTTCGTCCAATATATCAATCTTTACCTCTCGACCATTTTGAGACTCCTCGTCATGTCCGTGATCTCATCCGGGACTCTGAACAAACTTCGGTCATCAAATCACATAACTCTTAATACAAATCGTCATCGAACGTTAAGCGTGCGGACCCTACGGGTTCGAGAACTACGTAGACATGACAAAGACACATCTCCGGTCAATAACCAATAGCTGAACCTGGATTTTCATATTGGTTCCTACATATTCTACGAATATCTTTGTCGGTCAAACTACATAACAACATACGTTATTCCCTTTGTCATCGATATGTTACTTGCCCGAGATTTGATCGTAGGTATCATCATACCTAGTTCCATCTTGTTACCGGCAAGTCTCTTTACTTGTTTCGTAATGCATCATCCTGCAACTAACTCATTATTCACATTGCTTGCAAGGCTTATAGTGATGTGCATTACCGAGAGGGCCCAGAGATACCTCTTTGATAGACGGAGTGACAAATCCTAATATCAATCTATGCCAACTCAACAAACACCAACGGAGACACCTGTAGAGCATCTTAATAATCACCCAGTTATGTTGTGATGTTTGATAGCACACAATGTGTTCCTTCGGTATTCGGGAGTTGCATAATCTCATAGTTAGAGGAATATGTATAAGTCATGAAGAAAGCAATAGCAATAAAACTAAACAATCATAATGCTAAGCTAATGGATGGGTCTTATCCATCACATCATTCTCCTAATGATGTGGTCCCGTCCATCAAATGACAACACATGTCTATAGTTAGGAAACTTAACCATCTTTGATTAACTTGCTAGTCTAGTAGAGGCTTACTAGGGACACGGTGTTTTGTCTATGTATCCACACATATATTAAGTTTCCGGTTAATACAATTCTAGCATGATTAATAAACATTTATCACGATATAAGGAAGTATAAAATAACAACTTCCTTCAAAAGTCTCATCGTAGTCAACTCCTTGAATTTGTCAAAAACCTTTTGCAACAAGTCGAGCTTTGTAGACGGTAACATTACCATCAACGTCAGTCTTTTTATTGATGATCCATTTATTCTCTATGGCTTGCCGATCATCGGGCAAGTCAACCAAAGTCCATACTTTGTTCTCATACATGGATCCCATCTCAGATTTCATGGCCTCAAGCCATTTTGCGGAATCTAGGCTCATCATTGCTTCCTCATAGTTCATAGGTTCGTCATGGTCTAGTAACATGACTTCCAGAATAGGATACCATACCACTCTGGTGCGGAATGTACTCTGGTTGACCTAAGAGGTTCGGTAGTAACTTGATCTGAAGTTTCATGATCATTATCATTAGCTTCCTCTCTAGTTGGTGTAGTGATACGTCTCCAACGTATCTATAATTTTTTATTGTTCCATGCTATCTTATATTCAGTTTTGGACATTACTGGGCTTTATTATACACTTTTATATTACTTTTGGGACTAACCTATTAACCGGAGGCCCAACCCAGAATTGCTGTTTTTTTGCCTATTTCAGAGTTTTGCAGAAAAAGAATATCAAACGGAGTCCAAACGGAATGAAACCTCCGGGAATGTGATTTTCGGAATGAACGTGATCCAGAGGACTTGGACCCTACGTCCAGACAACAACCAGGAGGGCATGAGGTAGGGGGGCGCGCCTACCCCCCCAGGCGCGCCCTCCATCGTCGTGGCCCCCCCGTTGCTCCACCGACATACTCCTTCCTCCTATATATACCTACGTATTGTCTGTTTTCTGATTTATCTGTGCAATATAAAAATACCCCGAAAATAAAAGTTCTCCAAATGCCCTGAAAATGAAATATGATTTTTTCTAGAATATTTGAGGATTTATGGAACTGAGAACACAGCAGGGGGGTCAACCACCTGGGCACGAGGGTGGAGGGCGCGCCCCCTACCTCGTGGGCCCACGGTGGCCCTCCTCCACTTATTCCTGCACCCATACACTCCTTCTTCCTCCCACAAACATAAATATCCAGCTCAAGCACGAGTTCTAGCTCACTTTGTTATGATTTTCGATCTCCTTGCTCAAAGCACCTCTCACAAAACTGCTTGAGGCGATTGTTCCTTGGTATGTGACTCCTCCATTGGTCCAATTAGTTTTTGCTCTAGTGCTTTATTCATTGCAAATTTGTGTTGCCTAGGTGACCATGTTCTTGAGCTTGCATGTAAAATTTATATGGTTCCAAGTAGTTCTAATGCATGGTATATCCTCTAGGTACTTGTAGGAGTAGTTGCTATCAATTTTGTCGAGCTTGGTTCACTTTTGTTTGAAGTTACTAAAAATTTCAGAAATTTTTCAGAGGAAGAAATATGCTTAGGAAAATGTTCGAAGGTGGTTCTTCAAGGAAGCAAGGACCCAGGCTTGCAATGCGTGATGGTGATGACGAGCCACCAAGAGACGCCCCAGTACGGCCTTGTGAGTGGCCTTCAGAGAATTTTATGGATCGAGCGGGAATGAAAGAGGAATTTAACGCATATTTGCGTAACGCCGATCTTGTGAGCTTTGAGGCAGACAAATGCCCTCAGTACCATCATCTCACTAGTTCATTTGTGAGGAGGTTTGAATTTTCATCTTCACGTAATTCTCCAACAACCATGTTTGATCTTTATGAAAAATCTTATACCATGGACTTAGAGGATTTTACTTCTGCTTGCAAACTTCCACAATGGGGTAGTGTTAGTGATCCCCGTAAATCTGAATTTAGAGACTTTCTTGCTGGTATAACTATAGGGGAATCTAGAGATATAGCACAAGCTACCATAGGGAGCATTCACTTTCCTGCTATACATTATTTTGCTCTCTTCATAGGTAGGTGCATAAATGGTAAAGATGAAGCATGTCATATGTGTGTGCCTGATCTCAGTATTCTTAGGAGAGCTGTGTTGGGAGACCAATCTTATAATTTGGGAGCCATTGTTGCACGTAGGTTGCATCATAATAGATTTAATGGAGATTTCTTTAGAGGAATTTATGCGACCCGCTTAGCTGGTTTTCTTGATGTGGACGTTGGTGAGGATGATATGGAGTTGCCTCCTACTTATTTAGATTATAATTCTATGGTCTATCACCAGTTTGTCGAGAGGAATGAATCACCTGTCCAGTATCGACTAATCTTTGACAAACGGCATGCTGTCCGTATTACTCTCCCTGCTCCTGCCTTATTTGATTACCAAGCAAAAGGGAGATATATTATTACCAGAGAGGAGGCAGATAAGTATGAAAGGAGGGCGGAGGCAGCTCGACGTCACGCTGCAGCTCAGGAGGCGATAAACACTGCAACGCAGTACGACCCCAGCTACACCTACGGATATCCGCCAGGCCATCCCTGGCAATGAACCAACTTAGGCCAAAAGCCTAAGCTTGGGGGAGTACGTATTTCCCACCGACATTACATTTATGTTCACACACACTCATTGCTAGATGTCGGTGCTCATACTCTTTCACCGTAATATCCATGTTAGTTTATTTTCTTTTTCTTGCTTTCTTCTTGTGTGTTTGTTAAACCTTAAGAAAAACAAAAAAATAGTAATAGCTTTTAGTTAGTTTGTCTTTCTTGCTGTAGTAGTAGTAATTAAAAAGAAAACCCAAAAATATTTCCCATTCTTCTTTTGCTTGTTGGGAGCTTTCCCGTGTAAATAGTTTTATTTCTTTTCTTTCCTTTGGGGGCCGATAGGAGAAGACCATAATTAAATTGTTGAAGTGGCTCTTATATGCATTATTGTTGATTTAACCAAGAGCCCATATTGCCTTGTCTTCTCCTGTTTATTGAATGCTCGCAGATTCCAGCTTAGTCCAATGCATGTGCACTCTTATTATTATTCACACCGTTCGGTCGTGCAAGTGAAAGGCAATTGTGATGATATATGGTGGACTGACTGAGATGAGAAAAGCTGGTATGAACTCGACCTCTCTTGTTTTTGTAAATATGATGAGTTCATCGTTCCTGATTCAACCTATTATGAATAAACATGTCTGCTATAAGAATTAGAGATCATAGTTGCTCGTGCCATGCTTGATTAGCTATGAGTTATAATGGTTTACCTTGCGTGCCAACATGCTATTAACATGGTTGTGATGTGGTATGGAGGGATGGTATCCTCCTTTGAATGATTTAAGTGACTTGACTTGGCACATGTTCACGCATGTAGTTGAAACAAAATCAACATAGCCTTCATGATATTTATGTTCATGGTGGATTATATCCTACTCATGCTTGCATCCAATGTTTATAATTCTAATGCATGTTCGTGACTGTTGTCGCTCTCTAGTTGGTCGCTTCCTAGTATTTTGCTAGCCTTCACTTGTACTAAGCGGGAATACTGCTTGTGCATCCAATCCCTTAAACCCCAAGAGTCCACCATACCTTCCTATATGCGGTATCTACCTGCTGTTCCAAGTAAATTTGTATGTGCCAAACTCCAAACCTTCAAATGAAATTATGTTTTGTATGCTTGAATAGCTCATGTATCAACTAGGGATGTCCGTATCTTCCATGCTAGGCGGGTTATTCTCAAGAGGAGTGGACTCCGCTCCTCATTCACGAGAAAATGGCTGGTCTCCGGGATGCCCAGTCCCATGCTTTATGCAAACTAAATCAAATTAATTGCAAACAAAACTCCCCCTGGGACTGTTGCTAGTTGGAGACACTCATTGTTTCGAGCAAGTCATGGATTGATGCTTGTTGGTGGAGGGGGAGTATAAACTTTACCATTCTTACTGGGAACCGTCTATAATGTGTGTAGCATGGAAGATATCACCATCTCTTGGTTGTTATGTTGACAATGAAAGTATGCCGCTCAAAATATTATTTATCTCTATTTCAAAACCGAGCTCTGGCACCTCTACAAATCCCTGCTTCCCTCTGCGAAGGGCCTATCTATTTACTTTTATGTTGAGTCATCACCCTCTTATTAAAAGCACCAGCTAGAGAGCACCGCTGTCATTTGCATTCATTACTCTTAATTTATATTGGGTATGACTATGATTGGATCTCTTTTACCATGAATTACAATGTCTAGTCAGTCCTTGATCTTTAAAGGTGCTCTGCATTTATGTTTTGCGGTCTCAGAAAGGGCTAGCGAGATACCATCTTGGTATATCATATTATGATTGTTTTGAGAAAGTGTTGTCATCCGAGATTTATTATTATGACCGCTAGTTGATTATGCTATTGATATGAGTAAATATGAGACCTGAGAATTATTGCAAATGTGGTTAGTTATAATCTTTGCTGAAAACTTGAATGCTGGCTTTACATATTTACAACAACAAGAGCAAACAGAGTTTGTAAAAGTTTTTCTTTATCACTTTTAGTTTATCAACTGAATTGCTTGAGGACAAGCAAAGGTTTAAGCTTGGGGGAGTTGATACGTCTCCACCGTATCTACTTTTCCAAACACTTTTGCCCTAGTTTTGGATCTAACTTGCATGGTTTGAATGGAACTAACCCGGACTGACGCTGTTTTCAGCAGAATTGCCATGGTGTTATTTATGTGCAGAAACAAAAGTTCTCGGAATGACCTGAAACTCCACGGAACGTCTTTTCAGAAATAATAAAAAATCCTTGCCAAATATGAAGACTAGGGGGCTCACACCCTGTCCACGAGGGTGGGGGGAGCGCCCTCCCCCCTAGGGCTCGCCCCCTACCTCATGGGCCCCCTGGAGCTCCTCCGACGCTAACTCCAACTCTATATATTTGATTTCGTGGAGAAAAAAATTCAAGGAGAAGAAATCATCGCGTTTTACGATACGGAGCCGCCGCCAAGCCCTAAACCCTCTCGGGAGGGCTGCTCTGGAGTCCGTTCGGGGCTCCGGAGAGAGGGAATCGTCGCCGTCATCATCATCAACCATCCTCCATCACCAATTTCATGATGCTCACCGCCGTGCGTGAGTAATTCCATCGTAGGCTTGCTGGACGGTGATGGGTTGGATAAGATCTATCATGTAATCGAGTTAGTTTTGTTAGGGTTTGATCCCTAGTATCCACTATGTTCTGAGATTGATGTTGCTATGCCTTTGCTATGCTTAATGCTTGTCACTAGGGCCCGAGTGCCATGATTTCAGATCTGAACCTATTATGTTTTCATGAATATATGTGTGTTCTTGATCCTATCTTGCAAGTCTATAGTCACCTACTATGTGTTATGATCCGGCAACCCCGAAGTGACAATAATCGGGACCACTCCAGGTGATGACCATAGTTTGAGGAGTTCATGTATTCACTATGTGCTAATGCTTTGTTCCGGTACTCTATTGAAAGGAGGCCTTAATATCCCTTAGTTTCCGCTAGGACCCCGCTGCCACGGGAGGGTAGGACAAAAGATGTCATGCAAGTTCTTTTCCATAAGCACGTATGACTATATTAGGAATACATGCCTACATTACATTGATGAATTGGAGCTAGTTCTGTGTCACCCTATGATATGATTGTTACATGATGAACCGCATCCGGCATAATTATCCATCACTGACCCAATGCCTACGAGCTTTTCCTATATTGGTTCTCGCTTATTTACTTTTCCGTTGCTACTATTTCAATCACTACAAAACACCAAAAATATTACTTTTGCTATCTTTACTTTTGTTACTGTTACCACTACTATCATATTACTTTGCTACTAAATACTTTGCTGCAGATACTAAGTTATCCAGGTGTGGTTGAATTGACAACTCAACTGCTAATACTTGAGAATATGCTTTGGCTCCCCTTGTGTCGAATCAATAAATTTGGGTTGAATACTCTTCCCTCGAAAACTGTTGCGATCCCCTATACTTGTGGGTTATCAAGGCTATTTTCCGGTGCCGTTGTCGAGGAGCATAGCTCTATTCTTTGAGTCACTTGGGATTTATATCTGCTGATCACTATGAAGAACTTGAAGGACGCTAAGACAACAATTTATCCCTCAACTACGAGGGGAGGTAAGTAACTGCCATATAGCTCTGCACTTGATTCACCTTCTGTTTTGAGTAAGCTTGCGACACCTAAACCTGCTTCTGCTATTCGTTCTGATATGTCGCATGTTATTGATGATGCTACTTTTGCTATGTATGATACTTATGATGAAACTACTTCTATGCTTGATACTTCTGTGCCACTTGGTGAATTTCTTGATGAACAAATTGCTAGGGCTAGAGAGAAAGAAATTATTGAAACTGATTGTATTGATGAATGTGATGATGAAGATATGCCTGTTATTCCTGAAGGTTATGTTTTTGATATGGAAGCTTCTGCAGCTATTTTAGCTTGCAAAGATAGATATGAGCTCAAGAGGTTATTAGCTAAATGGAATAAGCAATCTCTTAAAGATAGAATGAAACCTGACCCTGCTTTTGCTACTTCACCTATATGTGTTGCCGATAAGGATTATGAATTCTCTGTTGATCCCGATGTAATTACTTTGGTTGAATCTGATCCTTTTCATGGCTATGAATCTAAAACTGTTGTGGCACATCTTACTAAATTAAATGATATAGCCACCCTGTTTACTAATGATGAGAGATCTCGCTACTTTTATATCCTTAAAATATTTCCGTTCTCATTAAAGGGTGATGCTAAGATATGGTTTAATTCTCTTGATCCTGGTTGTGTGCGTAGTCCCCAGGATATGATTTATTACTTCTCTGCTAAATATTTCCCTGCTCATAAGAAACAAGCTGCTTTGAGGGAAATATACAACTTTGTGCAAATGGAAGAAGAGAGTCTCCCACAAGCTTGGGGGAGGCTTCTCAAGTTACTTAATGATTTGTCTGATCACCCTCTTAAGAAAAATGAAATACTTGATATGTTTTATAATGGACTAACCGATGCTTCCAGAGATTACCTGGATAGTTGTGCTGGTTCTGTTTTCAGGGAAAGAACACCGGATGAAGCTAATAATATGTTGACAAATGAAAATAATTGGACACTTTCTGAGCCAGCTCCTGCTCCAATTACTGAGCCTATTCCTAAACCAACTCCGTAGAAGAGAGGGGTTCTATTTCCCAGTCCTAAAGATATGCAAGAGGCAAAGAAATCTATGAAAGAAAAAGGTATTAAAGCTGAAGATGTTAAGAATTTGCCTCCGATTGAAGAAATACATGGTCTTAATCTACCGCCTGTTGAAGAAACATATGATCTTAATCCATTACCTATTGAAGAACCTCCTGGTCTTGATAACCCGACACAGGTAATAAAGGTGAATTCTCTCTATAGATTTGATGAAGGTGATATTCCTCACTATAAGTCTGCTAGACAATGCTTAGAAGAGTTTGATAATTTTATTGTCAAACAAGAAAATTTTAATGCTTATTTTGGTAGATAATTGAAATACAATTCCGATATGCTTAAACACTTGGGTGATTATATGGCTAATATTAGAGGTGAACTTAAACTCGTTAGCAAACATGTTTCCATGGTCACCACTCAAGTAGAACAAGTACTTAAAGTTCAAAATGATTTGCTCAATGAAATGAATAGTAAGAAAATTGATGATGCTGTTAGAGTGGCTACTAGAAATGGTAGAATGACTCAGGA
This sequence comes from Aegilops umbellulata, assembly GCA_032464435.1. Taxonomy (NCBI): domain Eukaryota; kingdom Viridiplantae; phylum Streptophyta; class Magnoliopsida; order Poales; family Poaceae; genus Aegilops; species Aegilops umbellulata. Next base: position 299,814,139 of record CP136060.1, read on the forward strand.
ACCTTTGTATCCTGAAGGCCACCCTAAGAGAATTTAGCAAGATTCTCAGAGAAATAATATTGATGTACCTAGTTCTTCTAAAAGGAAGAATAAGAAAAATGATAGGACTTTGCAAACTTCTAGTGAACCTATTGCTGAACGACCCGAGAATCCCAATGACATCTCTATGTCTGATGCTGAAACACAATCTGGTAATGAACATGAACCTAGTGAAAATGTTAATGATGATGTTCATGATGATGCTCAACCTAGTAATGATAATGATGTAGAAATTGAACCTGTTGTTGATCTTGATAACCCACAATTAAAGAATCAACGTTATGATAAGAGAGACTTTGTTGCTATGAAACATGGTAAGGAAAGGCATGGGTTCAGAAACCCATGCCTTTTCCTCCCAAACCATCCAAGAAAAAGGATGATGAGGATTTTAAGCGCTTTGCTGAAATGATTAGACCTATCTTTTTGCGTATGCGATTGACTGATATGCTCAAAATGAATCCTTATGCTAAATATATGAAAGATATTGTTACTAATAAGAGAAAGTTATCGGAAGCTGAGATTTCCACCATGCTTGCTAATTATACTTTAAAAGGTGAAATACCAAAGAAACTTGGAGATCCAGGAGTACCTACTATATACCATGCTCCATTAAAAGGAACTGTGTTAAAACTGCTTTATGTGATCTTGGAGCCGGTGTTAGTGTTGTGCCTCTCTCTTTATATCGTAGACTTGATTTGAATTAGCTGACACCTACTGAAATATCTTTGCAAATGGCTGATAAATGAACTGCTATACCTATCGGTATTTGTGAGGATGTGCCTGTTGTAGTTGCAAACGCTACTATTTTAACGGACTTTGTTATTCTTGATATTGCCGAGGACGATAGTATGTCTATTATTCTTGGAAGACCTTTTTTGAATACTGCAGGGGCTGTTATTGATTGCAACAAAGGCAATGTCACTTTTCATGTTAATGGTAATGAACATACGGTACACTTTCCAAGGAAACAACCTCAAGTTCATAGTATCAATTCTATTGGAAAAATTCCATTGATTATTATTGGAGGTTTTGAGTTTCCCCTTCCTACTGTCAAAAAGAAATATGATATTCTTATTATAGGGGATGTGCATATCCCCCTCGAGGTAACATAGTGTTATTCGAAATTTCTCCGGTTCCATGTTATTCGGAATGAGTTTGTTAACAAGACTTGATCAACCTTGTTAGTAGATTCTTTTTGATGAGCATGAGATGGATGAAACTAGAAGGCACAACCTTCTGTACCCTCTTTCTACTTTCTGTTATTTAGTTGAAATAAAAGTAAAAATAGTATTTCTCTATCTGTTTTCTGATTTATCCGTGCAATATAGAAATACCCCGAAAATAAAAGTTCTCCAAATGCCCTGAAAATGAAATATATTTTTTCTAGAATATTTGAGAATTTATGGAACTGAGAACACAGTAGTGGGGTCAACCACCTGGGCATGAGGGTGGAGGGCGCGCCCCCGCCTCGTGGGCCCAGGGTGGCCCTCCTCCACTTATTCCTGCACCCATACACTCCTTCTTCCTCCCACAAACACCAATATCCAGCTCAAGCACGATTTCTAGCTCACTTTGCTGTGATTTTCGATCTCCTTGCTCAAAGCACCTCTCACAAAACTGCTTGGGGAGATTGTTCCTTGGTATGTGACTCCTCCATTGGTCCAATTAGTTTTTGCTCTAGTGCTTTATTCATTGCAAATTTGTGTTGCCTAGGTGACCATGTTCTTGATCTTTCATGTCAAATTTATATGGTTCCAAGTAGTTCTAATGCATGGTATATCCTCTAGGTACTTCTAGGAGTAGTTGCTATCAATTTTGTTGAGCTTGGTTCACTTTTGTTTGAAGTTACTAAAAATTTCAGAAATTTTTCAGAGGAAGAAATATGCTTAGGAAAATGTTCGAAGGTGGTTCTTCAAGAAAGCAAGGACCCAGGCTTGCAATGCGTGATGCTGATGACAAGCCACCAAGAGACGCCCCAGTACGACCTTGTGAGTGGCCTTCAGAAAATTTTATGGATCGAGCGGCAATCAAAGAGGAATTTAACGCATATTTGCGTAACGCCTATCTTGTGAGCTTTGAGGCGGACAAATGCCCTCAGTACCATCATCTCACTAGTTCATTTGTGAGGAGGTTTGAATTTTCATCTTCACGTAATTCTCCTACATTCATGTGTGATCTTTATGAAAAATCTTATACCATGGACTTAAAGGATTTTACTTCTGCTTGCAAACTTCCACAATGGGGTAGTGTTAGTGATCCCCGTAAATATGAATTTAGAGACTTTCTTGCTGGTATAACTGTAGGGGAATCTAGTGATATAGCACAAGCTACCATAGGGAGCATTCACTTTCCTGCTATACATTATTTTGCTCTCTTCATAGGTAGGTGCATAAATGGTAAAGATGAAGCATGTCATATGTGTGTGCCTGATCTCAGTATTCTTAGGAGAGCTGTGTTGGGAGACCAATCTTATAATTTGGGAGCCATTGTTGCACGTAGGTTGCATCATAATAGATTTAATGGAGATTTCTTTGGAGGAATTTATGCAGACCCGGTTAGCTGATTTTCTTGATGTGGACGTTCGTGAGGATGATATGGAGTTGCCTCCTACTTATTTAGATTATAATTCTATGGTCTATCACCAGTTTGTCGAGAGGAATGAATCACCTCTCCAGTATCGACTAATCTTTGACAAACGGCATGCTGTCCGTACTACTCTCCCTGCTCCTGCCTTCTTTGATTACCAATCAAAAGGAAGATATATTATTACCAGAGAGGAGGCAGATAAGTATGAAAGGAGGGCGGAGGCAGCTCGACGTCACGCTGCAGCTCAGGAGGCGATAAACGCCGCATCGCAGTACGACCCCAGCTACACCTACAGATATCCGACAGGCCATCCCTGGCAATGAACCAACTTAGGCCAAAAGCCTAAGCTTGGGGGAGTATGTATTTCCCACCGACATTACATTTATGTTCACACACACTCACTGCTAGATGTCAGTGCTCATACTCTTTCACTGTAATATCCATGCTAGTTTATTTTCTTTTTCTTGCTTTCTTCTTGTGTGTTTGTTAAACCTTAAGAAAAACAAAAAAATAGTAATAGCTTTTAGTTAGTTTGTCTTTCTTGCTGTAGTAGTAGTAATTAAAAAGAAAACCCAAAAATATTTCCGTTCTTCTTTTGCTTGTTGGGAGCTTTCCCGTGTAAATAGTTTTATTTCTTTTCTTTTCTTTGGGGGTCGATAGGAGAAGACCATAATTAAATTGTTGAAGTGGCTCTTATATACATTATTGTTGATTTAACCAAGAGCCCATATTGCCTTGTCTTCTCCTGTTTATTGAATGCTCGCAGATTCCAGCTTAGTCCAATGCACGTGCACTCTTATTATTATTCACACCGTTCGGTCGTGCAAGTGAAAGGCAATTGTGATGATATATGGTGGACTGACTGAGATGAGAAAAGCTGGTATGAACTCAACCTCTCTTGTTTTTGTAAATATGATGAGTTCATCGTTCCTGATTCAGCCTATTATGAATAAACATGTCTGCAATAAGAATTAGAGATTATAGTTGCTCGTGCCATGCTTGATTAGCTATGAGTTATAATGGTTTACCTTGCGTGCCAACATGCTATTAACATGGTTGTGATGTGGTATGGAGGGATGGTATCCTCCTTTGAATGATTTAAGTGACTTGACTTGGCACATGTTCACGCATGTAGTTGAAACAAAATCAACATAGCCTTCATGATATTTATGTTCATGGTGGATTATATCCTACGCATGCTTGCATCCAATGTTTATTAATTCTAATGCATGTTCATGACTATTGTCGCTCTCTAGTTGGTCGCTTCCTAGTCTTTTGTTAGCCTTCACTTGTACTAAGCGGGAATACTGCTTGTGCATCCAATCCCTTAAACCCCAAGAGTCCACCATACCTTCCTATATGCGGTATCTACCTGCCGTTCCAAGAAAATTTGTATGTGCCAAACTCCAAACCTTCAAATGAAATTATGTTTTGTATGCTCGAATAGCTCATGTATCAACTAGGGTTGTCCGTATCTTCCTTGCTAGGCGAGTTATTCTCAAGAGGAGTAGACTCCGCTCCTCATTCACGAGAAAATGGCTGGTCTCTGGGATGCCCAGTCCCATGCTTTATGCAAACTAAATCAAATTAATTGCAAACAAAACTCCCCCTGGGACTGTTGCTAGTTGGAGACATTCGTTGTTTCGAGCAAGTCATGGATTGATGCTTGTTGGTGGAGGGGGAGTATAAACTTTACCATTCTTATTGGGAACCGTCTATAATGTGTGTAGCATGGAAGATATCGCCATCTCTTGGTTGTTATGTTGACAATGAAAGTAGGCCGCTCAAAATATTATTTATCTCTATTTCAAAACCGAGCTCTGGCACCTCTACAAATCCCTGCTTCCTTCTGCGAAGTGCCTATCTATTTACTTTTATGTTGAGTCATCACCCTCTTATTAAAAGCACCAGCTGGAGAGCACCGCTGTCATTTGCATTCATTACTATTAATTTATATTGGGTATGACTATGATTGGATCTCTTTTACCATGAATTACAATGTCTAGTCAGTCCTTGATCTTTAAAGGTGCTCTGCATTTATGTTTTGCGGTCTCAGAAAGGGCTAGCGAGATACCATCTTGTTATATCATATTATGATTGTTTTGAGAAAGTGTTGTCATCCGAGATTTATTATTATGACTCGCTAGTTGATTATGCTATTGATATGAGTAAATATGAGACCTGAGAATTATTGCAAATGTGGTTAGTTATAATCTTTGCTGAAAACTTGAATGCTGGCTTTACATATTTAAAACAACAAGAGCAAACAGAGTTTGTAAAAGTTTTTCTTTATCACTTTCAGTTTATCAACTGAATTGCTTGAGGACAAGCAAAGGTTTAAGCTTGGGGGAGTTGATACGTCTCCGTCGTATCTACTTTTCCAAACACTTTTGCCCTTGTTTTGGACTCTAACTTGCATGATTTGAATGGAACTAACCCGGACTGACGCTGTTTTCAGCAGAATTGCCATGGTGTTATTTATGTGTGCAGAAACAAAAGTTCTCGGAATTACCTGAAACTCCACGGAACGTCTTTTAAGAAATAATAAAAAATCCTTGCCAAATATGAAGACTAGGGGGCTCACACCCTGTCCACGAGGGTGGGGGGAGCGCCCTCCCCCCTAGGGCGCGCCCCCTACCTCGTGGGCCCCCTGGAGCTCCTCCGACGCCAACTCCAACTCTATATATTTGATTTCGTGGAGAAAAAAAATCAAGGAGAAGAAATCATCGCGTTTTACGATACGGAGCCACCGCCAAGCCCAAAACCCTCTCGGGAGGGCTGATCTGGAGTCCGTTCGGGGCTCCGGAGAGAGGGAATCATCGCCGTCATCATCATCAACCATCCTCCATCACCAATTTCATGATGCTCACTGCCGTGCGTGAGTAATTCCATCGTAAGGTTGCTGGACGGTGATGGGTTGGATGAGATCTATCATGTAATCGAGTTAGTTTTGTTAGGGTTTGATCCCTAGTATCCACTATGTTCTGAGATTGATGTTGCTATGACTTTGCTATGCTTAATGCTTGTCACTAGGGCCCGAGTGCCATGATTTCAGATCTGAACCTATTATGTTTTCATGAATATATGTGTGTTCTTGATCCTATCTTGCAAGTCTATAGTCACCAACTATGTGTTATGATCCAGCAACCCCGAAGTGACAATAATCGGGACCACTCCCGGTGATGACCATAGTTTGAGGAGTTCATGTATTCACTATGTGCTAATGCTTTGTTCCGGTACTCTATTAAAAGGAGGCCTTAATATCCCTTAGTTTTCCCTAGGACCCCGCTGCCACGGGAGGGTAGGACAAAAGATGTCATGCAAGTTCTTTTCCATAAGCACGTATGACTATATTAGGAATACATGCCTACATTACATTGATGAATTGGAGCTAGTTCTGTGTCACCCTATGATATGATTGTTACATGATGAACCACATTCGGCATAATTATCCATCACCGACCCAATGCCTACGAGCTTTTCCTATATTGGTTCTCGCTTATTTACTTTTCCATTGCTACTGTTACAATCACTACAAAATACCAAAAATATTACTTTTGCTATCTTTACTTTTGTTACCGTTACCACTACTATCATATTACTTTGCTACTAAATACTTTGCTGCAGATACTAAGTTATCCAGGTGTGGTTGAATTGACAACTCAACTGCTAATACTTGAGAATATTCTTTGGCTGCTCCCTTGTGTCGAATCAATAAATTTGGGTTGAATACTCTACCCTCGAAAACTGTTGCGATCCCCTATACTTGTGGGTTATCAAGGCTATTTTCTGGCGCCGTTGCGGGGGAGCATAGCTCTATTCTTTGAGTCACTTGGGATTTATATCTGCTGATCACTATGAAGAACTTGAAGGACGCTAATACAACAATTTATCCCTCAACTACGAGGGGAGGTAAGTAACTGCCATCTAGCTCTGCACTTGATTCACCTTCTGTTTTTAGTAACTTGCGACACCTAAACCTGCTTCTGCTATTCGTTCTGATATGTCGCATGTTATTGATGATGCTACTTTTGCTATGCATGATACTTATGATGAAACTCCTTCTATGCTTGATACTTCTGTGCCACTTAGTGAATTTCTTGATGAACAAATTGCTAGGGCTAGAGAGAAAGAAATTATTGAAACTTATTGTATTGATGAATGTGATGATGAAGATATGCCTGTTATTCCTGAAGGTTATGTTTTTGATATGGAAGCTTCTGCAACTATTTTAGCTTGCAAAGATAGATATGAGCTCAAGAGGTTATTAGCTAAATGGAATAAGCAATCTCTTAAAGATAGAATGAAACCTGACCCTGCTTTTGCCACTTCACCTATCTGTGTTGCAGATAAGGATTATGAATTCTCTGTTGATCCTGATGTAATTACTTTGGTTGAATCCGATCCTTTTCATGGCTATGAATCTGAAACTATTGTGGCACATCTTACTAAATTAAATGATATAGCCACCCTGTTTACTAATGATGAGAGATCTCGCTACTTTTATATCGTTAAAATATTTCCGTTCTCATTAAAGGGTGATGCTAAGATATGGTTTAATTCTCTTGATCCTGGTTGTGTGCGTAGTCCCTAGGATATGATTTATTACTTCTCTGCTAAATATTTCCCTGCTCATAAGAAACAAGCTGCTTTGAGGGAAATATACAACTTTGTGCAAATGGAAGAAGAGAGTCTCCCACAAGCTTGGGGGAGGCTTCTCAAGTTACTTAATGATTAGTCTGATCACCCTCTTAAGAAAAATGAAATACTTGATATGTTTTATAATGGACTAACCGATGCTTCCAGAGATTACCTGGATAGTTGTGCTGGTTCTGTTTTCAGGGAAAGAACACCGGATGAAGCTGAAATTCTATTGAATAATATGTTGACAAATGAAAATAATTGGACACTTTCTGAGCCAGCTCCTGCTCCAATTACTGAGCCTAGTCCTATGCTATCCCTCAATACCATCATCTCACTAGTTCATTTGTGAGGAGGTTTGAATTTTCATCTTCACGTAATTCTCCAACAGCCATGTTTGATCTTTATGAAAAATCTTATACCATGGACTTAGAGGATTTTACTTCTGCTTGCAAACTTCCACAATGGGGTAGTGTTAGTGATCCCCGTAAATCTGAATTTAGAGACTTTCTTGCTGGTATAACTGTAGGGGAATCTAGAGATATAGCAGAAGCTACCATAGAGAGCATTCACTTTCCTGCTATACATTATTTTGCTCTCTTCATAGGTAGGTGCATAAATGGTAAAGATGAAGCATGTCATATGTGTGTGCCTGATCTCAGTATTCTTAGGAGTGCTGTGTTGGGAGACCAATCTTATAATTTGGGAGTGTGACACCCGGGTAATTAAGCTACAGTAACCCCCTCGTAATGATGCCACGTCACCTCGGATACTAATGATAAACTCGTGTTGATTAGAAACCGATTCAAATTCAAATTCAAAATCAAGGCAAACAACGAAAAATTTCAAATGTTAAAACTAAATGTTCGTATTGAACCAAATAATGCATAGGTAATTATGGTGGAGAAACCAAACCTTTAAAACATGTTTAAATGCTCAAAAGTAATTAACCGAGTGGCTAAAACAATTAAATGAATGACTTTTGTATTTTATAAAATCCTAAACTAAAGAAGTCAAGCTTTTATGGCAGAGGCTTAATTTACAACACTAATTTAGGCGCTAATTATTTATCTTAATAGAGTTAAAATAAATTGGAAGTTAAAAGAAAATAGAAAAGAAAATAAATAAAAAGGTAAAAGATAAAAAAACAAAAGAAAAGAGACAACCCTCCCCCACTTGACTTCGGCCCACCGGGCCGCCTGGCTGGCCCAACCGGCCGCGCCCCCCACTCCCTTATCCTATCCCCACGAGCACCGAAACCCTAACCCCCCACGACCCCAACTCACTCCTCCCTCTCTCCCTGACTGGATCGGGATCGGGCGACCCCGATCGTGTCGCCGCGCCGTCGCAACCCGCCGCATCGTCACCGCCCTGGATCGCCGTCGCCTGCCGTCGCCGTTGCCTTCTCACCCCTCCTCTCCCTCGCGCAAGCCCTCCTGAAGCCGCGGCCTCGCCTCATCGTCGACCCGGATCACCTCGCCGGACTGCCTCCCCTCTCAGTCGCGCTTCCCCGCCCCCCACCACGAGCCCCGCTGCCAAGTACCCTACAACCGCCGGTGAGGCATCGCGCCTCCCTTTTCTTTCCCCCTGAACCTCCACCGCCGCGTCGGCCTTGCGTTGTTCGCGCCCGGCGCGCCCGTAGGCCGTCCACAGCGCGCGCACGCGCCGCGCCCGCCGCGACCCTCCGCTCAACGCACGCTGGCCGCACCCGCGTGCCGTTGCCCGCGCCTGGCCATCGGCTCGCGCGCCCGCAGTCCCCGCCATCGCTCGTGCTCCCTCTGTATCGCACCCGCAACCACCTGCGCATGGCCGTCCCTGCCTGACCGCGCTCCGCGCCGCACTGCCCGCGCCCCCGTTTGTCCCTGCTCGACCCAGCGCATGCCCGCACGCTCCCCTGCGCCCCCGCGCCATCCAGCCGCAGCCACGACGCCTGTCGCCGCTCGCTCTGCCCTGCCGCCTCCCTCTGCCCCCTGCTTCTCCTACCCTGGCCTCCGCGCCCCGCGCTCCGGCTCCTCCGCCCACTGGCCCCAGCCTGCCGCTCCGGCGACCGTCCTCGCCAGTCCTCGCCCGCGGCCCCCTGCTCGCCGGCCAGCGCGCAGCCGCCCATACAGTGACCGCTGCCGCGGCCCTGGGCATGCGCCCGTGCGGTCTGGGCAGCGCCCGTTCCTGGCGCTCGCTAAGGCCCCCAGGCCTATGACAGCCGGGGCCCAGCCCCCAGAACGGTTTTATAAAAAAAAGGAATAAAAAAATTAAAATAAAAAATAAAATAGTAAATAATAATAATTAAAATAACAATTAATTAATTAATTAATTAATTCTGTATTAGTTTAACCTAATCATTTCAGTTAACTAATTAAGCCTAAACCCTAATTTAGCCTAAACTGTGTATGACAGGTGGGTCCCACTGGACCCACACATCAATTTGACCAGTCAACACCTCTATTGATTGCAGACGTCATGCTGACGTCATGATGACGTCAGCAAACACTCTTCTGGATAATGTTGAGTTAAAATATTTAAATTAATCCTAAAAATGATTTAAATCTTTTAAAATTAATATAAAATAAACCGTAGCTCAGATGAAAATACTTTCTACATGAAAGTTGCTCAGAATGACGAGACGAATCCGGATACGCAGCCCATTCGTCCGCCACACAGCCCTAGCATATCGAACACGCAACTTTCCCCCTCCGGTACCTCTGTCTGAAAACGCGAAACATCGGGGATACTTTCCCGGATGTTTTCCCCCCTTCACCGGTATCACCTCATACCTTGTTAGGGCACCCCTAGCACCGATACTTGTCTTGTCATGCATCACTATGCATCTGTTTGCTTAAATATTTATTGTGTCTTCCCCCTTCTTCTCTTGCTAGACACCAAGACCGACGCCGCTGCTACCCAGTACGACTACGGAGTTGACGACCCCTCTCTCTTGCCAGAGCAACCAGGCAAGCCCCCCCCCTTGATCATCAGATATCGCCTACTCTACTCTCTACTACTTGCATTAGAGTAGTGTAACATGTTACTGCTTTCCGTTAATCCTATCCTGATGCATAGCCTGTCCTTGCTACTACTGTTTTTACCTTTACCTGCAATCCTACATGCTTAGTATAGGATGCTAGTTTTCCATCAGTGGCCCTACATTCTTGTCCGTCTGCTGTGCTATACTATCGGGCCGTGATCACTCGGGAGGTGATCACGGGTATATACTATACTTAATACATGATACACGTGGTGACTAAAGTCGGGTCGGCTCGAGGAGTACCCACGAGTGATTCACGGATTGGGGGCTGAAAGGACCTTTGTCCCGACGGCCCTCTGGGTGGATCTTTGTGGCGGAGCGACAGGGCAGGTTGAGACTACCAAGGTGAGAGGTGGGCCTGGCCCTGTCGGCGTTTGCGGTTATTTCAAAATAACACGCATAACGAGTTCTTAGTATTTGATCTGAGTCTGGCTACTGACCTATACGCACTAACCAACTACGCGGGAACAGTTATGGGCACTCGACGTCGTGGTATCAGCCGAAGCCTTCGTGACGTCAGCGACTGAGCGGCGCGTGGCAGATTGGACCGCGTAATGTGACTTCCTTTGTAATGGAGGTTGCTAGGTCTGCTTCCGGCCGCCCACGCAACGTGCAGGTGTGCTAAGGGCGATGGGCCCAAACCCCTGTGTGCTTAGGTTTAGACCGGCGTGCTGACCTCTCTATTGTGCCTAGGTAGGGCTGCAACGTGTTGATCTTCCGAGGCCAGGCATGACCCAGAAAAGTGTGTCCGACCAAATGGGATCAAGCGTGTTGGGTTATGTGGTGCACCCCTGCAGGGAAGTTTATCTATTCGAATAGCCATGACCTTCGGTAACATGATGACTTGGAGTTGTACCTTGACCTTATGACAACTAGAACCGGATACTTAATAAAACACACCCTTCCAAGTGCCAGATACAACCCGGTGATCGCTCTCTAACAGGGCATCAAGGAGGGGATCGCCGGGTAGGATTATGCTATGCGATGCTACTTGGAGGACTTTAGTCTACTCTCTTCTATATGCTGCAAGACGGAGGCTGCCAGAAGCGTAGTCTTCGACAGGATTAGCTATCCCCCTCTTATTCTGGCATTCTGCAGTTCAGTCCACTGATATGGCCCTTTAAACATATATCCATGCATATGTAGTGTAGCTCCTTGCTTGCGAGTACTTTGGATGAGTACTCACGGTTGCCTTGTTCCCCCTTTTTCCCATTTCTCTACCCGATTGCTGCGACCAGACGATGGAGTCCAGGAGCCAGACGCCACCGTCGACGATGACTCCTACTACACCGGAGGGGCCTACTACTATGTGCAGCCCGCTGATGATGACCAGGAGTAGTTAGGAGGATCCCAGGCAGGAGGCCTGCGCCTCGTTCGATCTGTATCCCAGTTTGTGCTAGCCATCTTATGGCAACTTGTTTAACTTATGTCTGTACTCAGATATTGTTGCTTTCGCTGACTCGTATATGATCGAGCACTTGTATTCGAGCCCTCGAGGCCCCTGGCTTGTATTATGATGCTTGTATGACTTATTTATGTTTTAGAGTTGTGTTGTGATATCTTCCCGTGAGTCCCTGATCTTGATCGTACACATTTGCGTGCATGATTAGTTTACGATTGAATCGGGGGCGTCACAAGTTGGTATTAGAGCCATCTGCCTGTAGGAATCCCCTTTCACACTCCTTGGCTGAAGTAGAGTCTAGACATTGCTAAACTTTTGCTAACATGGCTGTGTGCCTTACGGGCCCACATCGCCATTGGGTGGTATTAGGATCTTTTATTCCTCGTCTATACTCTGGGACTGTGATCTCTCTCCTCTTCGGGTTAAAGGTTTTGATAACTCTAACATTAGGATCTCGTGATCACATCCATCCGAAGAGCCCCTTCTTATAGATGATTGCCTACTGCACCAGAAGATTCTAAATATACTCTTCGATGTTCTCTCGAGACTTCGTGACAAATGTTTGTAAATTCCCTACCACCGATACATCCCTATGGATAAATACTTACACCTGTCCTTCCTACTTTCATTCCCATCTGCTCTTGTTATTACAAGATCCATCAAATTATTCTTCGACTTTTAAGAATCTCTTGAGCCACTGCCTTACAGATCTTTGCCGCATGAATACCCCTTCGGATAATTCCTCACACTTACCAAGTATCCGCTCATCCCCAGTTGTTCCGGTGTTTCACCGGAGTCTTCGAAATACTATTCGATCCTCCGAATACCCTTAGCAGCTTATTGCTTTGCAAATACTTGTCTGCTTGCATGATGGATGCTTTCCATATGGCTGGCAATATTCATTGGTCTCCTTTGACACCGTCAATTTGATCCTATTGATTCAACATGTGTGCGAATGCACAAAATCATCAATGGACCCTTCTAAATTGTCTTTTCGGCTCAGACGTTGTTTTGAACATGAGCTGGTTCTCGACCAAACTGTTTGTCGTCGATTGTGCCTCTAGCCTATCCAACTTATCCATCCTTGATCAAAGCTTCTGCTTCTGATCCTTTGTTTTGGAAATCATAATTCCTTTGTTATCTAAGCACCGAATTATTCAGATGTTCTATAATATGATGCCCGTGCATTCTTTCTTCCTCTGGTTGAGTATCGATACTCACATCAGCTCCGTTGTGAATCGCCCGATCCATTGTTGGATTTCATCCGACATCGTCCTTCATATTCAATAACCTTGTGAGCCTTTCCACGGGTATATAATGCCTTTGGTAAATTGTATCCTCTGTTTTGTCAACCATGCTCTACTTTTGAGCTGGTGATAATTACTCCTGAAGTTTGTGGTATATGTTCCTAAGAGGCCCCAACGGGTTGGACATATGCCTTTTTCTGATCTGTATGAACCCGGAAACTACTACGGGTCATAATCTACTGGTGTTAGGACAGATAAAATTTCAACACCACAACTTCGTTGAAGGCGAGAAGTGAATGAAAGGTTATGCATTAAAGAAGTGGGAGTCGACCTTGAACTTTGTGTTCATGCCCATGGACACGATGTAGATCCTATCATAGAAGCTTCTTGTAATAATAACTATTTCCTTGATATGAAATCATTCGGTATCTATGTATTGATCATTTGCAATCGTGGTCCCGACCACATTTTCTCCTTGATTCCATTTCTCAGACAAGTTAAAGCACTTGTCTTTTGTTGATAGATACATCTCCGCAACCTCTATTTTGATCCTCCTCGAGTATTAACCTCTGGTATCTCGAGAACTGTGTTGCTTCCTGCGAGTCTTCATCTAGTATTGCTTCTCACCGATCTTGGACCCCCCCAGGTTCCGAGTTGTTAGTCCCTCGAGAACACCGTTAAGTGAATCGATTCCACACTCCAATTCAATAACTCTTAAGTAATTTTTGTTGCTTATAATTTAATAACCCTTCAAGTCATTCCTAGCTTGATCAGCTATATCATTATCGTGCAACTTTTTTTTAACTGTGCTGTCTGGTCCTTCTTTCCGAAGCACAATTTTCGATAATGAGCTAATCTTACGCCGATCTTCCTCGTCATATCATTTCTCCTTGAACAACAAACTTGATTTCGGGTTTGTGTCGTACCCATGGTTCGAATAACCTTTCGCTTCATCATTCCTTAAATTTGATGTCATCGCTGATCGATTACATCTTCATGAACTCTCTCGACAAATGTGTCGTGATCATCAATGGCTTTCTGAGCTTTTCCAGGATATCAATCGAATCCTTGATGAGATATATCATCATTTCCCCCTTGATGATTATGTTAACATTGACAACATTCTTGCATTTCCGCAACACAAAACTGGTTCACGATTTGTGTTGTACCCTGAGTTCCTTGACATCCAACTTATGTTATGTTCTACCTTGGAGTATTACCATCTTTTATGTCAAGAATGTTGTGAGAATTGCTCCACCTCTTAAGAATTCTTGATACAGTGATGCTTCTCGCCCTCACCATTCTTCTTGGTCCCCGTGTTGCTTCCAACTGGAATACCAATAGGTGAACGGTGCTGTTTGGATTCTGCCCTTCAAGCAACCCTATTGCTATGAAGTTAATGGTCGACCGTTCATTCTTAGACTAATGGTTACCGAATCACCATTATAACATCGCTCATGCTACCTAAGACCATTTTTGGGTGCACCTTTCAACCAATGCTAAATTGGGTATGTTTTCCTCGAGCATATCTACTTATATCATTTGATTTGAAAAATGTTATCTCCTTGTTCACATAACTGTGGAAATCCACCTTTTTGTAAATCTCAATGAATTGTCGCTGAGCCCATCAGCCACCCCCTCACCCTTCCCTTGATTTAAGGATGAACTCTTGCTTTGGAACTCGCTTCCATAGTACATTTCCCGAGAATCTTACAATGTCGTCTCGTCAAATTGAGTTGCACCCCTTCCTTCTCAGGCATCCTGAGCCTAGGGTATCATGAACCCAACCAGATCTGAAACTCGGTCATGTATGATGGTTTGGATATTTTCCAAGAGTCATAACATTGGTCCTTATATGAACCGATAATGTGATGTCATGCCTAGGACACCAGGCCAGAGGACCTGCTGTTATGGTTTCCTTTTTAACAAAGTTAACCATTCTTCCATGAGGAAATTGTAAGATTTATTCTACAAGTTGTTCATGATGAATCCTTTGTCTATCCAAGTCTGACCTTTGCTTGAAGACCATGTCAATGCTATCCCGAAGCATGTCTATGGTACTCCGGTTTTCAACAAGACCATTTGAAGCCCAATGCGAAATGTTTCCTGCTCAATTATCCAAACACCGCTGTATGGGTAATCTCATGAAATTTCTCTCCCCTACCTAAAGAGTTTTTAACATTATATCCTGTCATGGATATCATACTCTGCTTGTCCTTGGGAAGGATATACCCTTGAAATATGTGTTTAAACACATTTTCCTTTCCATTGTTCTGTTTAATCTGATAATCATATTTTCCTTTCCATTGGTTGGTTTAACGTTTCTTGTGGTCTATATGATCTAAGCAGTAACATTCTCCTGCTTATGTAAACACCTCGGTGTACAATTCTGTCAGCAAGACCCAGTTACCATTGTTGATGACATTTCGGTAACCACCGATGGACGAGAACCTTGCCTATTGGTCCGCCTTGTTCAACGAGCAGGAAAATAGTTCTCTTCGCCCCTCGCCCTTGGTACCGACGTTGTTGCCGACATAATTGATAGGCTACCCTTTGATATGCCTGGCTGTCATGACCGAGGAAGATGTCACTGATCCTTCTACTTTTAACCCGCATGGTGGGCCCATAACCCACAATTCCACATGATCGAAACCTGACTCTCCTGTACACCTTGTTGACAAAGTTATCCCTTGCTCTTGGTTTAGTAGGTAATTCATGAGCCACCTTCCTAGTGATCTATTCTGGTATCAGACGCATACTTATTCTCGTTGCTCTGAACCCCTTTTCACACTCCGTTTCAGGCAACAAGAGATTGCATGCCCGCTCGGAACTTCTCATGCGTCCTTCATACTTTGCTCTCGATATATTATTAAGTTTCAATTTGAGAGTTACTTTCCACCACCTCCCCCGATGTTATCTACCAGATAGACAACCTTGCAGAGGTCCGTTCTCCCGGATACCCCCTTAATCTTTTGTAAGTACGAGGGAGTTCCCGAAGAAAGGATGCCGACTTCATCATGATGACCTGAAGCAGAGAAATGAAGACATAAGTGTATTGGACCGACCTCTTCAAGAAGAGCAAGCCTGGATGAGAAGACCCGCTAGATTCGTTACCAAACCTCCCCCTTTCACTACCTCTTAAATCTCGGGATGAGATTTCTTGTAGTGGAGGAGATTTGTGACGCCCGGGTAATTAAGCTACAGTAACCCCCTCGTAATGATGCCACGTCACCTTGGATACTAATGATAAACTTGCGTTGATTAGAAACCGATTCAAATTCAAATTCCAAATCAAGGCAAACAACAAAATTTTTCAAATGTTAAAACTAAATGTTCGGATTGAACCAAATAATGCATAGGTAATTATGGTGGAGAAACCAAACCTTTAAAACATGTTTAAATGCTCAAAAGTAATTAACCCAGTGGCTAAAACAATTAAATGAACGACTTTTGTATTTTATAAAATCCTAAACTAAATTATTTGAAAGTCAAGCTTTTATGGCAGAGGCTTAATTTACAACACTAATTTAGGCGCTAATTATTTATCTTAATAGAGTTAAAATAAATTGGAAGTTAAAAGAAAACAGAAAAGAAAATAAATAACAAGGTAAAAGATAATAATAATTAAAATAACAATTTATTAATTAATTAAAGAATTAATTAACTTAATTAATTCTGTATTAGTTTAACCTAATCGTTTTAGTTAACTAATTAAGCCTAAACCCTAATTAAGCCTAAACAGTGTATGACAGGTGGGTCCCACTGGACCCACACGTTAGTTTGACTAGTCAACACCTCTGTTGACTGCTGACGTCATGCTGACATCATGATGACGTTAGCAAACACTGTTCTGGATAATGTTGAGTTAAAATATTTAAATTAATCCTAAAATTGATTTAAATCTTTTAAAATTAATATAAAGTAAACCATAGCTCAGATGAAAATACTTCTACATGAAAGTTGCTCAGAACGACGAGACGAATCCGGATACGCAGCCCATTCGTCCGCCACACAGCCCTAGGATATCGAACACGCAACTTTCCCCCTCCGGTACCTCTGCCCGAAAACTCGAAACACCGGGGATACTTTCCCGGATGTTTCCCCCCTTCACCGGTATCACCTCATACCGCGTTAGGGCACCCCTAGCACCGATACTTGTCATGTCATGCATCACTATGCATCTGTTTGCTTAAATATTTATTGTGTCTTCCCCCTTCTTCTCCCGCTAGACACCGAGACCGATGCCGCTGCTACCCAGTATGACTACGGAGTTGACGACCCCTCTCTCTTGCCAGAGCAACCAGGCAAGCCCCCCTTGATCAGTAGATATCGCCTACTCTACTCTCTACTGCTTGCATTAGAGTAGTGTAACATGTTACTGCTTTCCGTTAATCCTATCCTGATGCATAGCCTGTCCTTGCTACTACTGTTGTTACCTTTACCTGCAATCCTACATGCTTAGTATAGGATGCTAGTTTTCCATCAGTGGCCCTACATTCTTGTCTGTTTGCTGTGCTATACTATCGGGCCGTGATCACGGGTATATACTATACTTTATACATGATACATGTGGTGACTAAAGTCGGGTTGGCTCGAGGAGTACCCGCGAGTGATTCACGGATTGGGGGCTGAAAGGACCTTTGTCCCGACGGCCCTCTGGGTGGATATTTGTGGCGGAGCGACAGGGCAGGTTGAGACTAGCTAGGTGAGAGGTGGGCCTGGCCCTGTCGGCGTTCGCGGTTATTTCAAAATAACACGCATAACGAGTTCTTGGTATTTGATCTGAGTCTGGCTACTGGCCTATACGCACTAACCAACTACACGGGAACAATTATGGGCACTCGACGTTGTGGTATCAGCCGAAGCCTTCGTGACATCAGCGACTGAGCGCCGCGCGCCAGATTGGACCGCGTAATGTGACTTCCTTTGTAATGGAGGTTGCTAGGTCTGCTTCCGGCCGCCCACGCAACGTGCAGGTGTGCTAAGGGCGATGGGCCCAGACCCCTGTGCGCTTAGGTTTAGACCGGCGTGCTGACCTCTCTGTTGTGCCTAGGTAGGGCTGCGACGTGTTGATCTTTCGAGGCCGGGCATGACCCAGAAAAGTGTGTCTGACCAAATGGGATCAAGCGTATTGGGTTATGTGGTGCACCCCTGCAGGGAAGTTAATCTATTCGAATAGCCATGATCTTCGGTAACATGATGATTTGGAGTTGTACCTTGACCTTATGACAACTAGAACCGGATACTTAATAAAACACACCCTTCCAAGTGCCAGATACAACCCGGTGATCGCTCTCTAACAGGGCATCGAGGAGGGGATCGCCGGGTAGGATTATGCTATGCGATGCTACTTGGAGGACTTCAGTCTACTCTCTTCTATATGCTGCAAGACGGAGGCTGCCAGAAGCGTAGTCTTCGACAGGATTAGCTATCCCCCTCTTATTCTGGCATTCTGCAGTTTAGTCCACTGATATGGCCCTTTACACATATATGCATGCATATGTAGTGTAGCTCCTTGCTTGCGAGTACTTTGGATGAGTACTCACGGTTGCCTTGTTCCCCCTTTTTCCCATTTCTCTACCCGATTGCTGCGACCAGACGATGGAGTCCAGGAGCCAGACGCCACCGTCGACGACGACTCCTACTACACCGGAGGGGCCTACTGCTACGTGCAGCCCGCTGATGACGACTAGGAGTAGTTAGGAGGATCCCAGGTAGGAGGCATGCGCCTCGTTCGATCTGTATCCCAGTTTGTGCTAGCCATCTTACGTCAACTTGTTTAACTTATGTCTATACTCAGATATTGTTGCTTCCGCTGACTCGTATATGATCGAGCACTTGTATTCGAGCTCTCGAGGCCCCTGGCTTGTATTATGATGCTTGTATGACTTATTTATGTTTTGGAGTTGTGTTGTGATATCTTCCCGTGAGTCCCCGATCTTGATCATACACATTTGCGCGCATGATTAGTGTACGATTGAATCGGGGGCGTCACAGGGAGCCATTGTTCCACGTAGGTTGCATCATAATAGATTTAATGAAGATTTCTTTGGAGGAATTTATGCGACCCGCTTAGCTGATTTTCTTGATGTGGACGTTCGTGAGGATGATATGGAGTTGCCTCCTACTTATTTAGATTATAATTCTATGGTATGTCACCAGTTTGTCGAGAGGAATGAATCACCTCTCCAGTATCGATCTTTGACAAACGGCGTGTTGTCCGTATTACTCTCCCTGCTCCTGCCTTCTTTGATTATCAAGAAAAATGAAGATATATTATTACCAGAGAGGAGGCAGATGAGTATGAAAGGAGGGCGGAGGCAGCTCGACGTCACGCTGCAGCTCAGGAGGCGATAAACGCTGCATCGCAGTACGACCCCATCTACACCTACGGATATCCGCCAGGCCATCCCTGGCAATGAACCAAGTTAGGCCAAAAGCCTAAGCTTGGGGGAGTACGTATTTCCCACCGACATTACATTTATGTTCACACACACTCATTGCTAGATGTCGGTGCTCATACTCTTTCACTATAATATCCATGCTAGTTTATTTTCTTTTTCTTGCTTTCTTCTTGTGTGTTTGTTAAACCTTAAGAAAAAAATAGTAATAGCTTTTAGTTAGTTTGTCTTTCTTGCTGTAGTAGTAGTAATTAAAAAGAAAACCAAAAATATTTCCCATTCTTCTTTTGCTTGTTGGGAGCTTTCCCGTGTAAATAGTTTTATTTCTTTTCTTTTCTTTGGGGGTCGATAGGAGAAGACCATAATTAAATTGTTGAAGTGGCTCTTATATGCATTATTGTTGATTTAACCAAGAACCCATATTGCCTTGTCTTCTCCTGTTTATTGAATGCTCGTAGATTCCAGCTTAGTCCAATGCACGTGCACTCTTATTATTATTCACACCGTTCGGTCGTGCAAGTGAAAGGAAATTGTGATGATATATGATGGACTGACTGAGATGAGAAAAGCTGGTATGAACGCGACCTCTCTTGTTTTTGTAAATATGATGAGTTCATTGTTCCTGATTCAGCCTATTATGAATAAACATATTTGCAATAAGAATTAGGGATCATAGTTGCTCGTGCCATGCTTGATTAGCTATGAGTTATAATGGTTTACCTTGAGTGCCAACATGCTATTAACATGGTTGTGATGCGGTATGGAGGGATGGTATCCTCCTTTGAATGATTTAAGTGACTTGACTTGGCACATGTTCACGCATGTAGTTGAAACAAAACCAACATAGCCTTCACGATATTTATGTTCATGGTGGATTATATCCTACTCATGCTTGCATCCAATGTTTATTAATTCTAATGCATGTTCATGAAGGAAATATGCCCTAGAGGCAATAATAAAGTTATTATTTATTTCCTTATATCATGATAAATGTTTATGATTCATGCTAGAATTGTATTAACCGGAAACCTAATACTTGTGTGAATACATAGACAAATAGAGTGTGAGTAGTATGCCTCTACTTGACTAGCTCGTTAATCAGAGATGGTTGTGTTTCCTAGCCATAGACATGAGTTGTCATTTGATTAACGGGATCACATCATTAGGAGAATGATGTGATTGACATGACCCATTCCGTTGGCTTAGCACTTGATCGTTTAGTATGTTGCTATTGCTTTCTTCATAACTTATACATGTTCCTATGACTATGAGATTATGCAACTCCCGTTTACCGATGGAACACTTTGTGTGCTACCAAACGTCACAACGTAACTGGGTGATTATAAATGTGCTGTACAGGTGTCTCCAAAGGTACATGTTGGGTTGGCGTATTTCGAGATTAGGATTTGTCACTCCGATTGTCAGAGAGGTATCTCTGGGCCCTCTCGGTAATACACATCACTTAAGCCTTGCAAGCATTGCAACTAATGAGTAAAGAGACTTGCCGGTAACGTGATTGAACTAGGTATTAAGATACCGACCATCGAATCTCGGGCAAGTAACATACCGATGACAAAGGGAACAACGTATGTTGTTATGCGGTTTGACCGATAAAGATCTTCGTAGAATATGTAGGAGCCAATATGAGCATCCAGGTTCCGCTATTGGTTATTGACCGGAGACGTGTCTCGGTCATGTCTACACTGTTCTCGAACCCGTAGGGTCCGCACGCTTAACGTTACGATGACAATTTCATTATGAGTTTATATGTTTTGATGTACCGAAGGTTGTTCGGAGTCCCGGATGTGATCACGCACATGACGAGGAGTCTCAAAATGGTCGAGACTTGAAGATTGATATATTGGAAGCCTATGTTTGGACATCAGAAGTGTTCCGGGTGAAATCGGCATTTTACCGGAGTACCGAGAGGTTATCGGAACCCCCCAGTAACCTAATGGGCCTTAATGGGCCTAGTGGAGGAAGAGGAGAGGATGCCAAGGGGCAGCCATGCGCTCCTCCCCCCTAGTCCGAATTGGACAAGGAAGGGGGCGGCGCCCCCCTTTCCTTTCCCCTCTCTCTCTCCTTCCCCCCAAGTCCTAGTCCAACATGGAAAGGGGGGGGGGAGTCCTACTCCCGGTAGGAGTAGGACTCCTCCTGGCGCGCCCCTTGCCTGGCCGCACCTCCCCCCTTGCTCCTTTATATACGGGGGCAGGAGGGCACCCTAGAGACACAACAATTGATCATTGATCTCTTAGCCGTGTGCGGTGCCCCCTCCACCATAATCCTCGATAATATTGTAGCGGTGCTTAGGCGAAGCCCTGCGACGGTAGAACATCAAGATCGTCACCACGCCGTCGTGCTGACGGAACTCTTCCCCGACATTCTGCTGGATCGGAGTCCGGGGATCGTCATCGAGTTGAACGTGTGCTAGAACTCGGAGGTGCCGTAGTTTCGGTGCTTGATCGGTCGGGCCGTGAAGACGTACGACTACATCAACCGCGTTGTTATAACGCTTCCGCTGGTCTACGAGGGTACGTGGACAACACTCTCCCCTCTCGTTGCTATGCATCACCATGATCTTGCGTGTGTGTAGGAATTCTTTTGAAATTACTACGTTCCCCAACAGTGGCGTCTGAGCCAGGTTTTATGCGTTGATGTTATATGCACGAGTAGAACACAAGTGAGTTGTGGGCGGTATTAGTCATACTGCTTACCAGCATGTCATACTTTGGTTCGGCGGTATTGTTGGATGAAGCGGCCCGGACTGACATTACGCGTATGCTTACGCGAGACTGGTTCTACCGACGTGCTTTGCACACAGGTGGCTGGCGGGTGTCAGTTTCTCCAACTTTACTTGAACCGAGTGTGGCTATGCCCGATCCTTGTGAAGGTTAAAACAACACCAACTTGACAAACTATCATTGTGGTTTTTATGCGTAGGTAAGAACGGTTCTTGCTAAGCCCGTAGCAGCCACGTAAAACTTGCAACAACAAAGTAGAGGACGTCTAACTTGTTTTTGCAGGGCATGTTGTGATGTGAGATGGTCAAGACATGATCATGTTGTGATATGGTCAAGATGTCTAACTAAAATTTTATTGTATGAGATGATCATGTTTTGTAACCGAGTTATCGGCAACTGGCAGGAGCCATATGGTTGTCGCTTTATTGTATGCAATGCAATCGACTGTAATGCTTTACTTTATCACTAAGCGGTAGCGATAGTTGTAGAAGCATAAGATTGGCGAAACGACAACGATGCTACGATGAAGATTAAGGTGTCGCGCCGGTGACGATGGTGATCATGACGTTGCTTCGGAGATGGAGATCACAAGCACAAGATGATGATGGCCATATCATATCACTTATATTGATTGCATGTGATGTTTATCTTTTATGCATCTTATCTTGCTTTGATTGACGGTAGCATTATAAGATGATCTCTCACTAAATTTCATGATAAAAGTGTTCTCCCTGAGTATGCACCATTGCCAAAGTTCGTCGTGCCCAGACACCACGTGATGATCGGGTGTGATAAGCTCTACGTCCATCTACAATGGGTGCAAGCCAGTTTTGCACACGCAGAATACTCAGGTTAAACTTGACGAGCCTAGCATATGCAGATATGGCCTCGGAACACTGAGACCGAATGGTTGAGCGTGAATCAAGTAGATATGATCAACATAGTGATGTTCACCATTGAAAGCTACTCCATTTCACGTGATGATCGGTTATGGTTTAGTTGATTTGGATCACGTGATCACTTAGAGGATTAGAGGGATGTCTTTCTAAGTGGGAGTTCTTAAGTAATATGATTAATTGAACTTAAATTTATCATGAACTTAGTACCTGATAGTATCTTGCTTGTTTATGTTTGATTGTAGATAGATGGCCCGTGCTATTATTCCATTGAATTTTAATGCGTTCCTTGAGAAAGCAAAGTTGAAAGATGATGGTAGCAATTACACGGACTGGGTCCATAACTTGAGGATTATCCTCATTGATGCACACAAGAATTACGTCCTGGAAGCACCGCTGGGTGCCAGGCCTGCTGCTGGAGCAACACCATATGTTACGAACGTCTGGCAGAGCAAAGCTGATGACTACTCAATAGTTCAATGTGCCATGCTTTACGGCTTAGAACCGGGTCTTCAACGACGTTTTGAACGTCATGGAGCATATGAGATGTTCCAGGATTTGAAGTTAATATTTCAAGCAAATGCCCGGATTGATAGATATGAAGTCTCCAATAAGTTCTATAGCTGCAAGATGGAGGAGAAAGTTCTGTCAGTGAGCATATACTCAAAATGTCTGGGTATAACAATCACTTGATTCAACTGGGAGTTAATCTTCCGAATGATAACATCATTGACAGAATTCTCCAATCACTGCCACCAAGCTACAAGAGCTTCGTGATGAACTATAATATTCAAGGGATGGACAAAACAATTCCTGAGCTCTTCGCAATGCTAAAGGCTGCGGAGCTAGAAATCAAGAAGGAGCATCAAGTGTTGATGGTCAACAAGACCACCAGTTTCAAGAAGAAGGGCAAATGGAAGAAGAAGGGGAACTTCAAGAATAAGAGCAAGCAAGTTGCTGCTTAGGAGAAGAAACCCAAATCTGGACCTAAGCCTGAAACTGAGTGCTTCTACTGCAAGCAGACTGGTCACTAGAAGCGGAACTGCCCCAAGTATTTGGCGGATAAGAAGGATGGCAAGGTGAACAAAGGTATATGTGATATACATGTTATTGATGTGTACCTTACTAGAGCTCGTAGTAGCACCTGGGTATTTGATACTGGTTCTGTTGCTAATATTTGCAACTCGAAACAGGGACTACGGATTAAGTGAACACTGGCGAAGGATGAGGTGACAATGCGCGTGGGAAATGGTTCCAAAGTCGATGTGATCGCGGTCGGCACGCTACCTCTACATCTACCTTCGGGATTAGTATTAGACCTAAATAATTGTTATTTGGTGCCAGCGTTGAGCATGAACATTATATCTGGATCTTGTTTGATGCGAGACGGTTATTCATTTAAATCAGAGAATAATGGTTGTTCTATTTATATGAGTAATATCTTTTATGGTCATGCACCCTTGAAGAGTGGTCTATTTTTGATGAATCTCGATAGTAGTGATACACATATTCATAATGTTGAAGCCAAAAGATGCAGAGTTGATAATGATAGTGCAACTTATTTGTGGCACTGCCGTTTAGGTCATAACGGTGTAAAGCGCATGAAGAAACTCCATACTGATGGACTTTTGGAACCACTTGATTATGAATCACTTGGTACTTGCGAACCGTGCCTCATGGGCAAGATGACTAAAACGCCGTTCTCCAGTACTATGGAGAGAGCAACAGATTTGTTGGAAATCATACATATAGATGTATGTGGTCCGATGAATGTTGAGGCTCGTAGCGGATATCGTTATTTTCTCACCTTCACAGATGATTTAAGCAGATATGGGTATATCTACTTAATGAAGCATAAGTCTGAAACATTTGAAAAGTTCAAAGAATTACAGAGTGAAGTTGAAAATCATCGTAACAAGAAAATAAAGTTTCTATGATCTGATCGTGGAGGAGAATATTTGAGTTATGAGTTTGGTCTACATTTGAAACAATGTGGAATAGTTTCGCAACTCACGCCACCCGGAACACCACAGCGTAATGGTGTGTCCGAACGCCGTAATTGTACTTTACTAGATATGGTGCGATCTATGATGTCTCTTACAGATTTACCGCTATCGTTTTGGGGTTATGCTTTAGAGACGGCCGCATTCACGTTAAATAGGGCACCATCAAAATCCGTTAAAACGACACCTTATGAACTATGGTTTGGCAAGAAACCAAAGTTGCCGTTTCTGAAAGTTTGGGGCTGCGATGCTTATGTGAAAAAACTTCAACCTGATAAGCTCGAACCCAAATCAGAGAAATGTGTCTTCATAGGATACCCAAAGGAGACTGTTGGGTACACCTTCTATCACAGATCCGAAGGCAAGACTTTTGTTGCTAAGAATGGATCCTTTCTTGAGAAGGAGTTTCTCTCGAAAGAAGTGAGTGGGAGGAAAGTGGAACTTGATGAGGTAACTGTACCTGCTCCCTTATTGGAAAGTAGTACATCACAGAAACCGGTTTCTATGACACCTACACCAATTAGTGAGGAAGCTAGTGATGATGATCATGAAACTTCAGATCAAGTTACTACCGAACCTCGTAGATCAACCAGAGTAAGATCCGCACCAGAGTGGTACGGTAATCCTGTTTTGGAAGTCATGCTACTAGATCATGATGAACCTACGAACTATGAAGAAGCGATGGTGAGCCCAGATTCCGGAAAATGGCTAGAAGCCATGAAATCTGAGATGGGATCCATGTATGAGAACAAAGTGTGGACTTTGGTTGACTTGCCTGATGATCGGCAAGCAATTGAGAATAAATGGATCTTCAAGAAGAAGACTGACGCTGACGGTAATGTTACTGTCTACAAAGCTCGACTTGTTGCGAAAGGTTTTTGACAAGTTCAAGGGATTGACTACGACGAGACCTTCTCACCCGTAGCGATGCTTAAGTTTGTCTGAATCATGTTAGCAATTGCCGCATTTTATGATTATGAAATTTGGCAGATGGATGTCAAAACTGCATTCCTGAATGGATTTCTGGAAGAAGAGTTGTATATGATGCAACCGGAAGGTTTTGTCGATCCAAAGGGAGCTAACAAAGTGTGCAAGCTCCAGCGATCCATTTATGGACTGGTGCAAGCCTCTCGGAGTTGGAATAAACGCTTTGATAGTGTGATCAAAGCATTTGGTTTTATACAGACTTTTGGAGAAGCCTGTATTTACAAGAAAGTGAGTGGGAGCTCTGTAGCATTTCTGGTATTATATGTGGATGACATATTACTAATTGGAAATGATATAGAATTTCTGGATAGCATAAATGGATACTTGAATAAGAGTTTTTCAATGAAAGACCTCGGTGAAGCTGCTTACTAGGCATTAAGATCTATAGAGATAGATCAAGACGCTTAATTGGACTTTCACAAAGCACATACCTTGACAAAGTTTTGAAGAAGTTCAAAATGGATCAAGCAAAGAAAGGGTTCTTGCCTGTGTTACAAGGTGTGAAGTTGAGTAAGACTCAATGTCCGACCACCGCAGAAGATAGAGAGAAAATGAAAGATGTTCCCTATGCTTCAGCCATAGGCTCTATCATGTATACAATGCTGTGTACCAGACCTGATGTGTGCCTTGCTATAAGTCTAGCAGGGAGGTACCAAAGTAATCCAGGAGTGGATCACTAGACAGCGGTCAAGAACATCCTGAAGTACCTGAAAAGGACTAAGGATATGTTTCTCGTATATGGCGGTGACAAAGAGCTCATCGTAAATGGTTACATTGATGCAAGCTTTGACACTTATCCAGACGATTCTAATTCGCGAACCGGATACGTGTTTATAATTGAACGGTGGAGCTGTCAATTGGTGTAGTTCTAAACAAAGCGTCGTGGCGGGATCTACATGTGAAGCAGGGTACATAGCTGCTTCAGAAGCAGCAAATGAAGGAGTCCGGATGAAGGAGTTCTTATCTGATCAAGGTGTCATACCTAGTGCATCGGGTCCAATGAAAATCTTTTGTGAAAATACTGGTGCAATTGCCTTGGCGAAGGAATCCAGATTTCATAAGAGAACCAAGCACATCAAGAGACGCTTCAATTCCATTCATGATTTAGTCCAAGTGGGAGACATAGAAATTTTCAAGATACATACAGATTTGAATGTTGCAGACCCGCTAACTAAGCCTCTTCCACGAGCAAAACATGATCAGCACCAAGGCTCCATGGGTGTTAGAATCATTACTGTGTAATCTAGATTATTGACTCTAGTGCAAGTGGGAGACTCAAGGAAATATGCCCTAGAGGCAATAATAAAGTTCTTATTTATTTCCTTATATCATGATAAATGTTTATGATTCATGCTAGAATTGTATTAACCTGAAACATAATACTTGTGTGAATACATAGACAAACAGAGTGTCACTAGTATGCCTCTACTTGACTAGCTCGTTAATCAGAGATGGTTGTGTTTCCTAGCCATAGACATGAGTTGTCATTTGATTAACGGGATCACATCATTAGGAGAATGATGTGATTGACATGAACCATTCTGTTGGCTTAGCACTTGATCGTTTAGTATGTTGCTATTGCTTTCTTCATAACTTATACATGTTCCTATGACTATGAGATTATGCAATTCCCATTTACCAGAGGAACACTTTGTGTGCTACCAAACGTCACAACGTAACTGGGTGATTATAAAGGTGCTCTACAGGTGTCTCCAAAGGTACATGTTGGGTTGGCGTATTTCGAGATTAGGATTTGTCACTCCGATTGTCGGAGAGGTATCTCTGGGCCCTCTCGGTAATACACATCACTTAAGCGTTGCAAGCATTGAAACTAATGATTTAGTTGCGGGATGATGTATTACGGAACGAGTAAAGAGACTTGCCGGTAACGAGATTGAACTAGGTATTAAGATACAGACGATCGAATCTCGGGAAAGTAACATACCGATGACAAAGGGAACAACGTATGTTGTTATGCGGTCTGACCGATAAAGATCTTCGTAGAATATGTAGGAGCCAATATGAGCATCCAGGTTCCGCTATTGGTTATTGATCGGAGACGTGTCTCGGTCATGTCTACATTGTTCTCGAACCCGTAGGGTCTGCACGCTTAACGTTACGATGACAATTTCATTATGAGTTTATATGTTTTGATGTACTGAAGGTTGTTCGGAGTCCCGGATGTGATCACAGACATGACGAGGAGTCTCAAAATGGTTGAGACTTGAAGATTGATATATTGGAAGCCTATCTTTGGACATCGGAAGTGTTCCGGGTGAAATCGACATTCTACCGGAGTACCGAGAGGTTATCGGAACCCCTCGGTAACCTAATGGGCCTAGTGGAGGAAGAGGAGAGGAGGCCAAGGGGCAGCCGCACGCCCCTCCCCCTAGTTCTAATTGGACAAGGAAGGGGGCGCCCCCCTTTCCTTTCCCCTCTCTCTCTCCTTCCCCCCAAGTCCTAGTCCAACATGGAAAGGGGGGAGTCCTACTCCCGGTAGGAGTAGGACTCCTCATGGCGCGCCCCTTGCCTGGCCGCACCTCCTCCCCCTTGCTCCTTTATATATGGGGGCAGGGGGCACCCTAGAGACACAACAATTGATCATTAATCTCTTAGTCATGTGCGGTGCCCCCCTCCACCATAATCCTCGATAATATTGTAGCGGTGCTTAGGCGAAGCCCTGCGACGGTAGAACATCAAGATCGTCACCACGCCGTCGTGCTGACGGAACTCTTCCCCGACATTCTGCTGGATCGGAGTCCGGGGATCGTCATCGAGCTGAACGTGTGCTAGAAATCGGAGGTGCCGTAGTTTCGGTGCTTGATCGGTCGGGCCGTGAAGACGTACGACTACATCAACCGCGTTGTTATAACGCTTCCGCTTTCGGTCTACGAGGGTACGTGGACAACACTCTCCCCTCTCGTTGCTATGCATCACCATGATCTTGCGTGTGCGTAGGTTTTTTTTGAAATACTACGTTCCCCAACAGTTCATCACTGTTGTCGCTCTCTAGTTGGTCGCTTCCCAGTCTTTTGCTAGCCTTCACTTGTACTAAGAGGGAATACTGCTTGTGCATCCAATCCCTTAAACCCCAAAGTTATTCCACATGAGTCCACCATACCTTCCTATATGCGGTATCTACCTGCCGTTGCAAGTAAATTTGTATATGCCAAACTCCAAACCTTCAAATGAAATTCTGTTTTGTATGCTCGAATAGCTCATGTATCAACTAGGGCTGTCCGTATTTTCCATGCTAGGCGGGTTATTCTCAAGAGGAGTGGACTCTGATCCTCATTCACGAGAAAATGGCTGGTCTCCGGGATGCCCAGTCACATGCTTTATGCAAACTAAATCAAATTAATTGCAAACAAAACTCCCCCTGGGACTGTTGCTAGTTGGAGACACTCGTTGTTTTGAGCAAGTCATGGATTGATGCTTGTTGGTGGAGGGGGAGTATAAACTTTACCATTCTTATTGGGAACCGCCTAAAATGTGTGTAGCATGGAAGATATCGCCATCTCTTGGTTGTTATGTTGACAATGAAAGTATGACGCTCAAAATATTATTTATCTCTATTTCAAAACCGAGCTCTGGCACCTCTACAAATCCCTGCTTCCCTCTGCAAAGGTGTGACACCCGGATAATCTTGCTACAGTAATCCTGCGCTAATCATGCCACGTCATCCCGATTACTGTTACTAACCTCGCAATAATCCGAAACCGTTCAAATTCAAATTCAAATTACAATTAACAATAAAAGTTTTCAAAAATTTAAAACAAAATTGTTCGGTGGTTGCTAAATATTGCATAGGTAATTATGGTGGAGAAACCACAATTTATTAAAATGCCTAAATACTTTAAATGGAATTAAAACAGAAAAGAAATTATAAAAGAAAATACAAACAAAAAAAAAAAGAAAATTAAAAGAGAACCCCCCCCCCCCCCCGCGCTGGGCCTCAGCCCAGCTGGCCATCCAACCAGGCCGGCCCATCTAACCCTCCATAACCCCCCCCACCGTGACCTAACCCTATCCCACGAGCCCCACTCTCCCCCGCACGTCTCTCCCTCTCCCTCCCAGCGCCGCCACACACCCAGCGCCCCAGCGCTCGGCGCCCCCGTCCCATCGCCCCGTCAGCCTCGTCCCGACCCCGCCGCCTCTCCCCGGCGACCGCGGCGCCCCACTCCTCGACGCCGGCGCCTCGCCTCGTTACCGACCCTGAAGCCGCTGGATCGAGCCGCGCCCCGCCGCCTGGTCACCGCCGCCCCAAGTCGCCGCCACCCGACGCCGGCGGCCTCGACATCGCCGCCCGTCGCTCGCTACCTCGTCTCCCCGAGCCCACTGCCGCCCCCTACGCTCCGCTGTGAGCCCCTCACCGATTTCCCCCTCGTTCCCCTCGTCCCCGTCGTCGTAAGTGGTCGCACGCGCCGTTGGCCACCATGGTTGCGCTCCGGTAGTCCCCCATCCGCGCGTTGGCCTCGCCTTCCCCAGCTGCGGCCACTAGCCTCCCCGCCGTGATCCCGCCTACGCCTGCACCTGCCCCTGTACGCCCAGCCGCAGCTGCTCGCCGATTCGCACGCTGCCCTGCTCGCCGCTCGCGGCCACCACCGCCACCGCCACTGCCGCGCCGCCTCTGGTCTCCCCCCCTCCACCGCTCGCCGGCCTCACCGGCGCGGCCAGTGCCTCCCCTGGCCACACCATGGCCATAGTTGGCCCCCTGTGTGTGTGTGTGTGTCACAGCCAGGGCGTGGCCTTGTGGCACTGACCACAGGGGCCCACCCCCCTGTTTAGAACGAAAATGCTAATAAATAAAAGAAAAATATAATAATGAATAATAAATATAATAATTAAAATATTAATTAATTAATTAATTAAAGAATTAATTAAGTTAATTAATCATATTTAGATTAACCTAATTATCTAATTAGTCTAATTAAACAATGATTAGTTAGTTAATCTCTGATTAGCTTAATCACAGAATGACAGGTGGGACCCACACGTCAGATTTGACCAGTCAACGCCCCTGTTGACTGCTGACGTCATGCTGACGTCATGCTGACGTCAGCATGCACTGTTTTGGATAATGTTATATTTAAATAATTAATTAAATTCCAGAAATTATTAAAATCTTTAGAAAATCATATCTTTTAATCCGTAACTCGGATTAAAATATTTTCAACATGAAAATTGCTCAGAACGACGAGACGCTTCCGGATACGTAACCCGTTCGTCCGCCACACCCCCCTAACCTATCGAACCCGCAACTTTCCCCCTCCGGCTCCTCTGCCCGAAAACGCGAAACACCGGGGATATTTTCCCGGATGTTTCCCCCCTTCACCGGTATCACCGTATACCGCGTTAGGGCACCACTAACGCCGTTATTTGTCATGTCATGCATCACTGTGCATCTGCTTGCTTAAATATTTATTGTTTCTTCCCCCTCTTCTCTCGATAGACCCCGAGACCGACGTTGCTGCTGCCCCGTTCGACTACGGAGTTGACGATCCCTCTCTCTTGCCAGAGCAACCAGGCAAGCCCCCCCCCCCTTGATCACCAGATATCGCCTACTCTCCTCTATACTGCTTGCATTAGAGTAGTGTAGCTTGTTACTGCTTTCGTTATTCCTATCCTGATGCCTAGCCTGTTTTTGATACTGCTGTTGATACCTTTACCTGCAATCCTACTGCTTAGTATAGGATGCTAGTGTTCCATCAGTGGCCCTACACTCTTGTCTGTCTGCCATGCTACACTACTGGGGCCGTGATCACTCGGGGGTGATCACGGGCATACTATATACTTTACACTGTTACATTACATGTGATACTGTTCGGAGATGGGGGCTGAAGGGGCAGGTGGCTCCATCCCGGTAGAGGTGGGCCTGGGTTCCCGACGGCCCCCAACTGTTACTTTGAGGCGGAGCGACAGGGCAGGTTCGGACCACCTAGGAGAGAGGTGGGCCTGGCCCTAGTCGGCGTTCGCGATACTTAACACGCTTAACGAGATCTGGGTATTTGATCTGAGTCTGGCCATTTGGTCTATACGCACTAACCACCTACGCGGGAGTAGTTATGGGTATCCCGACGTCGTGGTATCAGCCGAAGCACTTCTTGACGTCAGCGACTGAGCGGCGCGCGCCGGGTTGGACCGCGTAACGTGACTTCCTTTGAAATGGAGGTTGCTAGGTCTGCTCTCCGGCCGCGTACGCAACGTGCAGGTGTGCTCAGGGCGATGGGCCCAGACCCCTGCGCGCTTAGGTTTAGACCGGCGTGCTGACCTCTCTGTTGTGCCTAGGTGGGGCTGCGACGTGTTGATCTTCCGAGGCCGGGCATGACCCAGGAAAGTGTGTCCGGCCAAATAGGATCAAGCGTGTTGGGCTATGTGGTGCACCCCTGCAGGGAAGTTTATCTATTCGAATAGCCGTGTCCCTTGGTAAAAGGACGACCCGGAGTTGTACCTTGACCTTATGACAACTAGAACCGGATACTTAATAAAACACACCCTTCCAAGTGCCAGATACACCCCGGTGATCGCTCTCCAACAGGGCATCGAGGAGGGGATTGCCGGGTAGGATTATGCTATACGATGCTACTTGGAGGACTTCAGTTTACTCTCTTCTATATGCTGCAAGACGGAGGCGACCAGAAGCGTAGTCTTCGATAAGACTAGCTATCCCCCTCTTATACTGGCATTCTGCAGTTCAGTCCACTGATATGGCCCATTACACATATATCCATGCATATGTAGTGTAGCTCCTTGCTTGCGAGTACTTTGGATGAGTACTCACGGTTGCTTTTCTCCCCCTTTTCCCCTATCCCTTCTACCTGGTTGTCGCAACCAGATGTTGGAGCCCAGGATCCAGACGCCACCGTCGACGACGACTCCTTCTACACTGGAGGTGCCTACTACTACGTGCAGCCAGCTGACGACGACCAGGAGTAGTTAGGAGGATCCCAGGCAGGAGGCCTGCGCCTCGTTCGATCTGTATCCCAGTTTGTGCTAGCCTTCTTAAGGCAAAACTTGTTTAACTTATGTCTGTACTCAGATATTGTTGCTTCCGCTGACTCGTCTATGATCGAGCACTTGTATTCGAGCCCTCGAGGCCCCTGGCTTGTATTATGATGCTTGTATGACTTATTTTATTTGTAGAGTTGTGTTGTGATATCTTCCCGTGAGTCCCTGATCTTGATCGTACACATTTGCGTGCATGACTAGTGTACGATTGAACCGGGGGCGTCACAAGTTGGTATCAGAGCCGACTGCCTGTAGGAATCCCCCTTCCACACTCCTTGGCCGAAGTCGAGTCTAGACTTTACAAAAAAAACTTTTACTAACTTGGCTGTGTGCCTTACGGGCCCACGTCGCCATCGGGTGGTACTAGGATCTTTTACTTCTCGACCCTTACTCTGGGACTCCGAACTCTCTTCTACTCGGGGTAAACGAATTTACTAACTCTGACACTAGGGTCCCGTTACGACATTCACCCCAAAGTTGGATAAAAGCCATAGCTATTCCTTACTATAGTATTTTGAACAATTTCCACACTGTCATTTGACTCCTTGGAAACATCTTTGTTTTCAGATGGAACCCACGAGGCAGGTCGTGCGCCACACGACGGCCATGGGTGCCTCGGGATCACCGGCCGTGCTAGCTGAGATGATGACCTATCTAGGTTATCGCTGGCACCCCGAGTACACCGTCACCGAGGAGTACCAGGATTTTAACCAGGAGCAGTACCGTGCCACCGTCCACCTCTACTCTCGGGAGTATGACTCCACTACAGTGCTGCACACCGCTTATGGTGTTGGAGTGACCATTGATATGGCAGTTCACGATGCTGCCTATGCTGCTCTGACACGCCTTCGTAGGGAGTACCGGGAGTTGGACACCTCCCCCTTCAGGCACATTGCTATCGCATCTGATATTGGTGCGGAGGGTTACTACACTGCTGCCTACTCCACTGTCACCCGCGAGCCCTTCCACCATCAGAACTTTGTTCTGCACGCTGATGGTCTGGATCGAGCTAACCGAGCTCTCCGCCACGAGTTGTACACCACTCGTCAGCACCTCTACCGTGCTTTGACGATGTTACACCCCTTTGTTGGATCTGGGGAGCTGCCGCGTTCTGCTATCTATCCAGCCAGGACCGTGATGCCTCAGGGTGTCGGTTGGCCAGAGGTGGGAGGCTACTCTCCCGCACTTGGTCCTCTTCTGCCACTTGAGTGTCGGGTTCAGCACCAGAGCCCCCGCGGACCCCAGGTTGCCGACGTGGTGTACCCGTTGCCACACTACCAGCTTTCAGGCTACACCTACCTCCGCAGTGTCGTGTGGGATTGATGTAGACTTGCTTATTAGTGTTAGCTGCATTCGCCGCGAGCCTGCGTGCCGCCTATGATGTCTTAGTCTATGTACTGAACTCTATGTACCGAACCCTATGCATGATCCCTTTTGTAAGATATACCAACTGTTATGTGGTATCTATCGTGCTGCTTTCGTTATGCCTGTTTCATCTTGAATGATTCTTGTATTTGCCAATTTCTTAGATACTGAAATACCCCTGTTATATATTAGCAGGATGGTTAGACCAACTGGTCATGGTCGTGGTGGCAACTTCCCACCACCGCCTGAGTACATGGCTGGTATGATCCAATAGCTTGAAATGAATCGCCAGTTCATGGAGAACATGATGGCTCAGTTTCCTCGACCCAATATGAACCAGCAGCCAAACACAGTGACTCTGCAGGATTTCATACGCCTGAACCCAACTGTGTACCGCAGCTCAACTCAGCCTCTGGATGCTGATGACTGGCTCCGTGACATCACCTATGAGATGGAGTCTGCTGATGTAGCCCCTGCCAGCTATGTCACGTTTGCTTCCTTCTTCCTGAAGGGACCCGCAGCTCAATGGTGGGACAGCCACAGGCGTACTCTGCCAGTTGGAACAATCATCACCTGGCCAGACTTCCAAGCTGCTTTCCGTGCCCGCTTCATTCCTCAGGGAGTCATGGACCGGAAGAAGCGTGAGTTCCGCAACCTCATCCAAGGCAACAAAACTGTTGAAGCTTATCAGCGGGAGTTTCTGGACTTGTCCCGCTATGCTGAAGAGGACATTGCTACTGATTCACGTAGACAGGAGAAGTTCCGTGACGGCCTTCAAGCTGACATCAAGTTCGCACTTCTAGTGCACGACTTTGCTGATTTCGCCACCTTGGTGAACAAAGCCATCAACGTCGAAACTGGTCTGCAGGAATACCAGAGCTCTCACAGGCGCAGCCATGACACGGGCTCATCTTCGGGCCCGTCCTCGCAGAAGCGCAGGATATGGATTCCCAACAGCATGTACCAGTCGAATGCACCTGTCCCAAGGCAGTCCTATGCTACACCTCGTCTGCCTAATGCTCCTGCTAGGCAGCCAAAACTTCCAGCTCCACCACCCCAAGCTCCGGTCCCCACTCCCAATAATGGTCTGTGCTACAAGTGTGGTCAACCAGGTCACCTTGCCAGGAACTGCTATCAGAATCAGAATCAGAATCAGCTGGCCCTTCCTGCAGCTGGTCGTGGGAACAACCAGAACCGCAAAAACAATGCCAAGTCTTATGGTCGTGTTCATGCCAACCACGTTGATCTGAACGAAGCTCAAGACCAGTCTGCTACTGTGATGGGTACACTCCTCGTAAATTCAGTACCTGCATCTGTTTTATTCGATACAGGAGCATCGCATTCATTCATGTCAGAAGAATTTGCATACAAGCACGACGTTAAGTGTGAGGCGATGAACACTTCGGTAGTGGTAAAAACCCCCGTGGGACAATGTCAAACCTCCATGGTTGGCGTCGATGTCCCCGTGGAAATCGAAGGGCTGGAATTCTATGCCGCGCCCATTATCCTGAAGACGTCTAACATCGACCTCATTCTGGGGATGGATTGGTTGAAGGCGCATACTGCTTCCATAGTTTGCGCCACTAAGACCGTCCATCTGCTACATCCTTCAGATGAAATAGTTACATACCACGCTCGCCTGGTGCAAAATGCCGAGGCAAGGCTTTATGTCTTGAATGCATTGAACTCTGCACCACTCGAGGGCATCGAAAACATCCCCGTCGTGCGTGACTTCCTCGATGTCTTTCCTGAAGAACTTCCAGGGATTCCCCCAGCTAGAGCTGTCGAATTCGTCATCGACTTGAAACCAGGCACCACTCCTATTGCCAAGCGACCCTACAAGATGCCACCACATGAACTCCTTGAGCTTAAGGAGGAAATCGACAAATCTCTTCAAAGTGGTTTCATTCGCCCAAGTTGCTCTCCTTGGGGAGCACCTTCTCTCTTTGTCAAGAAGAAGGATGGGACAAACCGACTGGTCCAAGACTACCGTCCTATTAACCAAGCTACCATTCAGAACAAGTATCCTCTTCCTCGGATCAATGATCTGTATGATCAACTGGCTGGTTCATCGGTGTTCTCTAAACTCGACTTGAGATTGGGTTACCACCAGATCCGTGTTCGTGAAGAGGATATCCCAAAAACCGCCTTTGTGACTCGTTATGGTTCATACGAGTACACTGTCATGTCCTTCGGCTTAACCAATGCCCCAGCCACCTTCTCTCGCCTGATGAACTATATATTCATGGATTACCTCGACAAGTTCGTCGTGGTTTATCTGGATGATATACTGGTATTTTCCAAGAACGAAGAAGAACATGCTGAACATCTTCGTCTTGTGCTGGAAAAGCTACGAGAGCATCAGCTATACGCCAAGTTCTCCAAATGTGAATTCTGGCTTCCTGAAGTAACCTATCTTGGGCATGTCATCTCTAAGGATGGTATTGCCGTTAACCCTGAACGAGTTCAGGCTATTCTTGATTGGACTCCTCCAAAGAATGTCAAGCAAGTCAGAAGTTTTCTCGGTCTCGCCAGCTATTGCCGTCGATTCGTCGAGAACTTCTCCAAGATTGCCAGGCCCCTGACTAACTTGCTGCATAAGGGCGTCAAGTTCCAATGGACAGACAAATGTCAGGAAAGCTTCCAGGCACTTAAAGACAAGTTGACTTCTGCCCCAGTGCTAGCTCCACCTGATACAAAGAAGGACTTCGTCATTTACTGCGACGCTTCCCGTCAAGGATTAGGCTGTGTCCTAATGCAAGAGCGCAGAGTGATTGCCTATGCCTCTCGTCAATTGCGCCCTCATGAAGAGAACTACCCAGTTCACGATCTCGAGCTTGCTGCTGTCATTCATGCACTGAAGCAGTGGCGGCATTACCTTCTCGGTAATCGTTGCGAGATATTCACTGACCATCAAAGTCTGAAGTATCTGTTTACTCAGCCAGACCTGAACCTCCGTCAGCAGAGATGGATGGAGACCGTAGCAGATTTTGACTTGGGTATATCCTATACACCAGGCAAGGCTAATGTAATGGCAGATGCCTTGAGCCGCAAGTCTTACTGCAACCACCTCCAGGTTCATAAAGTTCAGCCCTCGCTCGTTGAAGAATTCAGAAAGCTGAACCTCCATATTGTTCCTCCGGGTGCACTCGCTCCCCCTCCTGAGGAGTTTCAGAAGATGAACCTCCGTGTTATTCCCCAGGGTTCCCTCTATACCCTGGCTGTCGAACCCGATCTCGTGAGCTCCATCAAGACAATACAAGGATACGACTCTGAAGTCCACAAGATTAAGCGCGACCTCAAGGAAGGAAAGGCCTCATACTTCACTATTGCTGGTGATGGCGCCTTGTACTTCAAAGGCCGCCTAGTGGTGCCGTGTAAGGAGGAAAACCTGAATATGACTCGGAAAGTTATGAAAGAAGCTCATGATACGCCTCTGTGTATTCATCCTGGTAGTACTAAGATGTACCAGGACATTCGTCAAAGATTCTGGTGGTCTAATATGAAGCAAGACATTGCTCGCTATGTTGCCGAGTGTGACGTTTGCCGTCGTATCAAAGCAGAACATCAAAGGCCTGCTGGAACTCTGCAACCTATCTCTATTCCGGAATGGAAATGGGACCATGTTGAAATGGACTTCGTCACTGGATTTCCCAAATCTCAGAAAGGTAATGATGCTATTCTTGTCGTCATTGACCGGCTTTCTAAAGTTGCACATTTTCTGGCGGTCAAGGAAACTATCACTGCTAGCCAGCTTGCAACTCTCTACATGTCCAGAATTGTTTCACTTCACGGTATTCCACTGGTTATCAGTTTGGACCGTGGCAGCTTATTCACTTCAAGATTCTGGGCAAGTTTCCAAGAAGCTATGGGAACTCATCTATCGTTCAGTACTGCTTTTCATCCGCAGTCTCAAGGACAAGTTGAACGTGTCAACCAAGTTCTCGAAGACATGCTTCGAGCTTGTGTTATTTCCTTTGGCACGAAATGGGAGGAATCTCTCCCGTATGCTGAGTTCTCTTATAATAATAGCTATCAAGCTAGTCTGAAGATGGCCCCCTTCGAAGTGTTATATGGACGAAAGTGCCGAACCCCTCTGAACTGGTCAGAAACTGGGGAACGTCCACTCTTTGGTCCGGATATTATCCAACATGCCGAAGAACAAGTCCGCATTATTCGCGAGAATCTCAAGACTGCTCAGTCACGCCAAAAGAGTATCTATGACCGTCATCATAAAGACATGGTCTATCAACCTGGCGAAAAGGCCTATCTTCGAGTTACACCAATGAAGGGTGCTCACCGCTTCGGGATCAAAGGCAAACTAGCTCCTCGCTATATTGGCCCATTCACTATTCTCGAAAAGCGTGGAAAAGTGGCCTATCAATTGGAGCTTCCGCCGAACCTTTCTCAGGTTCACGATGTGTTCCATGTGTCACAACTCCGCCGTTGCTTCAAGGACCCAATCCGAGCTGTGGATCATGAAGTGCTCGAATTGCAACAGGACCTCTCCTATAAAGATCATCCGGTCCGCATTATCGACCAAGCTGAACGCCGCACACGCCAGAAGGCGATCAAGTTCCTCAAGGTCCAGTGGTCGAATCACTCTGAGGATGAAGCCACCTGGGAACGCGAGGATCGTCTTCGTGAAGAATACCCCGCACTGTTTCCTTCTACCTCCTAAATCTCGGGACGAGATTTCTTGTAGTGGAGGAGATTTGTGACACCCGGATAATCTTGCTACAGTAATCCTGCGCTAATCATGCCACGTCATCCCGATTACTGTTACTAACCTCGCAATAATCCGAAACCGTTCAAATTCAAATTCAAATTACAATTAACAATAAAAGTTTTCAAAAATTTAAAACAAAATTGTTCGGTGGTTGCTAAATATTGCATAGGTAATTATGGTGGAGAAACCACAATTTATTAAAATGCCTAAATACTTTAAATGGAATTAAAACAGAAAAGAAATTATAAAAGAAAATACAAACAAAAAAAAAGAAAATTAAAAGAGAACCCCCCCCCCCCGCGCTGGGCCTCAGCCCAGCTGGCCATCCAACCAGGCCGGCCCATCTAACCCTCCATAACCCCCCCGCCCGTGACCTAACCCTATCCCACGAGCCCCACTCTCCCCCGCACGTCTCTCCCTCTCCCTCCCAGCGCCGCCACACACCCAGCGCCCCAGCGCTCGGCGCCCCCGTCCCATCGCCCCGTCAGCCTCGTCCCGACCCCGCCGCCTCTCCCCGGCGACCGCGGCGCCCCACTCCTCGACGCCGGCGCCTCGCCTCGTTACCGACCCTGAAGCCGCTGGATCGAGCCGCGCCCCGCCGCCTGGTCACCGCCGCCCCAAGTCGCCGCCACCCGACGCCGGCGGCCTCGACATCGCCGCCCGTCGCTCGCTACCTCGTCTCCCCGAGCCCACTGCCGCCCCCTACGCTCCGCTGTGAGCCCCTCACCGATTTCCCCCTCGTTCCCCTCGTCCCCGTCGTCGTAAGTGGTCGCACGCGCCGTTGGCCACCATGGTTGCGCTCCGGTAGTTCCCCATCCGCGCGTTGGCCTCGCCTTCCCCAGCTGCGGCCACTAGCCTCCCCGCCGTGATCCCGCCTACGCCTGCACCTGCCCCTGTACGCCCAGCCGCAGCTGCTCGCCGATTCGCACGCTGCCCTGCTCGCCGCTCGCGGCCACCACCGCCACCGCCACTGCCGCGCCGCCTCTGGTCTCCCCCCCTCCACTGCTCGCCGGCCTCACCGGCGCGGCCAGTGCCTCCCCTGGCCACACCATGGCCATAGTTGGCCCCCTGTGTGTGTGTGTGTGTCACAGCCAGGGCGTGGCCTTGTGGCACTGACCACAGGGGCCCACCCCCCTGTTTAGAACGAAAATGCTAATAAATAAAAGAAAAATATAATAATGAATAATAAATATAATAATTAAAATATTAATTAATTAATTAATTAAAGAATTAATTAAGTTAATTAATCATATTTAGATTAACCTAATTATCTAATTAGTCTAATTAAACAATGATTAGTTAGTTAATCTCTGATTAGCTTAATCACAGAATGACAGGTGGGACCCACACGTCAGATTTGACCAGTCAACGCCCCTGTTGACTGCTGACGTCATGCTGACGTCATGCTGACGTCAGCGTGCACTGTTTTGGATAATGTTATATTTAAATAATTAATTAAATTCCAGAAATTATTAAAATCTTTAGAAAATCATATCTTTTAATCCGTAACTCGGATTAAAATATTTTCAACATGAAAATTGCTCAGAACGACGAGACGCTTCCGGATACGTAACCCGTTCGTCCGCCACACCCCCCTAACCTATCGAACCCGCAACTTTCCCCCTCCGGCTCCTCTGCCCGAAAACGCGAAACACCGGGGATATTTTCCCGGATGTTTCCCCCCTTCACCGGTATCACCGTATACCGCGTTAGGGCACCACTAACGCCGTTATTTGTCATGTCATGCATCACTGTGCATCTGCTTGCTTAAATATTTATTGTTTCTTCCCCCTCTTCTCTCGATAGACCCCGAGACCGACGTT
The DNA here is from genome assembly GCA_032464435.1 of Aegilops umbellulata. Lineage (NCBI taxonomy): Eukaryota > Viridiplantae > Streptophyta > Magnoliopsida > Poales > Poaceae > Aegilops > Aegilops umbellulata. The sequence continues at coordinate 299,855,029 of CP136060.1, forward strand.
GCTGCTGCCCCGTTCGACTACGGAGTTGACGATCCCTCTCTCTTGCCAGAGCAACCAGGCAAGCCCCCCCCCTTGATCACCAGATATCGCCTACTCTCCTCTATACTGCTTGCATTAGAGTAGTGTAGCTTGTTACTGCTTTCGTTATTCCTATCCTGATGCCTAGCCTGTTTTTGATACTGCTGTTGATACCTTTACCTGCAATCCTACTGCTTAGTATAGGATGCTAGTGTTCCATCAGTGGCCCTACACTCTTGTCTGTCTGCCATGCTACACTACTGGGGCCGTGATCACTCGGGGGTGATCACGGGCATACTATATACTTTACACTGTTACATTACATGTGATACTGTTCGGAGATGGGGGCTGAAGGGGCAGGTGGCTCCATCCCGGTAGAGGTGGGCCTGGGTTCCCGACGGCCCCCAACTGTTACTTTGAGGCGGAGCGACAGGGCAGGTTCGGACCACCTAGGAGAGAGGTGGGCCTGGCCCTAGTCGGCGTTCGCGATACTTAACACGCTTAACGAGATCTGGGTATTTGATCTGAGTCTGGCCATTTGGTCTATACGCACTAACCACCTACGCGGGAGTAGTTATGGGTATCCCGACGTCGTGGTATCAGCCGAAGCACTTCTTGACGTCAGCGACTGAGCGGCGCGCGCCGGGTTGGACCGCGTAACGTGACTTCCTTTGAAATGGAGGTTGCTAGGTCTGCTCTCCGGCCGCGTACGCAACGTGCAGGTGTGCTCAGGGCGATGGGCCCAGACCCCTGCGCGCTTAGGTTTAGACCGGCGTGCTGACCTCTCTGTTGTGCCTAGGTGGGGCTGCGACGTGTTGATCTTCCGAGGCCGGGCATGACCCAGGAAAGTGTGTCCGGCCAAATAGGATCAAGCGTGTTGGGCTATGTGGTGCACCCCTGCAGGGAAGTTTATCTATTCGAATAGCCGTGTCCCTCGGTAAAAGGATGACCCGGAGTTGTACCTTGACCTTATGACAACTAGAACCGGATACTTAATAAAACACACCCTTCCAAGTGCCAGATACACCCCGGTGATCGCTCTCCAACAGGGCATCGAGGAGGGGATTGCCGGGTAGGATTATGCTATACGATGCTACTTGGAGGACTTCAGTTTACTCTCTTCTATATGCTGCAAGACGGAGGCGACCAGAAGCGTAGTCTTCGATAAGACTAGCTATCCCCCTCTTATACTGGCATTCTGCAGTTCAGTCCACTGATATGGCCCATTACACATATATCCATGCATATGTAGTGTAGCTCCTTGCTTGCGAGTACTTTGGATGAGTACTCACGGTTGCTTTTCTCCCCCTTTTCCCCTATCCCTTCTACCTGGTTGTCGCAACCAGATGTTGGAGCCCAGGATCCAGACGCCACCGTCGACGACGACTCCTTCTACACTGGAGGTGCCTACTACTACGTGCAGCCAGCTGACGACGACCAGGAGTAGTTAGGAGGATCCCAGGCAGGAGGCCTGCGCCTCGTTCGATCTGTATCCCAGTTTGTGCTAGCCTTCTTAAGGCAAAACTTGTTTAACTTATGTCTGTACTCAGATATTGTTGCTTCCGCTGACTCGTCTATGATCGAGCACTTGTATTCGAGCCCTCGAGGCCCCTGGCTTGTATTATGATGCTTGTATGACTTATTTTATTTGTAGAGTTGTGTTGTGATATCTTCCCGTGAGTCCCTGATCTTGATCGTACACATTTGCGTGCATGACTAGTGTACGATTGAACCGGGGGCGTCACAAAAGGGCCTATCTATTTACTTTTATGTTGAGTCATCACCCTCTTATTAAAAGCACCAGCTAGAGAGCACCGCTGTCATTTGCATTCATTATTATTAATTTATATTGGGTATGACTATGATTGGATCTCTTTTTCCATGAATTACAATGTCTAGTCAGTCCTTGATCTTTAAAGGTGCTCTGCATTTATGTTTTGCAGTCTCAGAAAGGGCTAGCGAGATACCATCTTGTTATATCATATTATGATTGTTTTGAGAAAGTGTTGTCATCCGAGATTTATTATTATGACTCGCTAGTTGATTATGCTATTGATATGAGTAAATATGAGACCTGAGAATTATTGCAAATGTGGTTAGTTATAATCTTTGCTGAAAACTTGAATGCTGGCTTTACATATTTACAACAACAAGAGCAAAGAGAGTTTGTAAAAGTTTTTCTTTATCACTTTCAGTTTATCAACTGAATTGCTTGAGGACAAGCAAAGGTTTAAGCTTGGGGGAGTTGATACGTCTCCGTCGTATCTACTTTTACAAACACTTTTGCCCTTGTTTTGGACTCTAACTTGCATGATTTGAATATAACTAACCCAGACTGACGCTGTTTTCAGCAGAATTGCCATGGTGTTATTTATGTGCAGAAACAAAAGTTCTCGGAATGACCTGAAACTCCACGGAACGTCTTTTCAAAAATAATAAAAAATCCTTGTAAAATATGAAGACCAGGGGGCCCACACCCTGTCCACGAGGGTGGGGGCGCGCCCCCTACCTCGTGGGCCCCCTGGAGCTCCTCCGACGCCAACTCCTCTTCTATATATTTGCTTTCGCGGAGAAAAAAAATCAAGGAGAAGAAATCATCGCGTTTTATGATACGGAGCCGCCGCCAAGCCCTAAAACCTCTCGGGAGGGCTGATCAGGAGTCCGTTCGGGGCTCCGGAGAGGGGGATTCGTCGCTGTCATCATCATCAACCATCCTCCATCACCAATTTCATGATGCTCACCGTTGTGCGTGAGTAATTCAATCGTAGGCTTGCTAGACGGTGATGGGTTGGATGAGATCTATCATGTAATCGAGTTAGTTTTGTTAGGGTTTGGTCCCTAGTATCCACTATGTTCTGAGATTGATGTTGCTATGACTTTGCTATGCTTAATGCTTGTCACTAGGGCCTGAGTGCCATGATTTTAGATCTGAACCTATTATGTTTTCATGAATATATGTGTGTTCTTGATCCTATCTTGCAAGTCTATAGTCACCTACTATGTGTTATGATCCGGCAACCCCGAAGTGACAATAATTGGGACCACTCCCGGTGATGACCATAGTTTGAGGAGTTCATGTATTCACTATGTGCTAATGCTTTGTTCCGGTACTCTATTAAAAGGAGGCCTTAATATCCCTTAGTTTCCGCTAGGACCCCGCTACCACGGGAGGGTAGGACAAAAGATGTCATGCAAGTTCTTTTCCATAAGCACGTATGACTATATTCGGAATACATGCCTACATTACATTGATGAATTGGAGCTAGTTCTGTGTCACCCTATGATATGATTGTTACATGATGAACCGCATCCGGCATAATTTTCCATCACCGATCCAATGCCTACGAGCTTTTCCTATATTAGTTCTCGCTTATTTACTTTTCCGTTGCTACTGTTACAATCACTAAAAAACACCAAAAATATTACTTTTGCTATCTTTACTTTTGCTACCGTTACCACTACTATCATATCACTTTGCTACTAAATACTTTGCTGTAGATACTAAGTTATGCAGGTGTGGTTGAATTGACAACTCAACTGCTAATACTTGAGAATATTATTTGGCTCCCCTTGTGTCGAATCAATAAATTTGGGTTGAACACTCTACCCTCGAAAACTGTTGTGATCCCCTATACTTGTGGGTTATCACATCACCCTTTCCTTTTCAAGGGAAATCCAACGCAGTGCTCAAGAGGTAGCAAGAAGGATTTGTGGCGCCGTTGCCGGGAAGTCTACGCAAAAGTCAACATACCAAGTACCCTTCACAAACCCTTATCTCCCGCATTACATTATTTGCCATTTGCCTCTCGTTTTCCTCTCCCCCACTTCACCCTTGCCATTTTATTCTCCCTCTCTTTTCCGTTCGCTTTTTTTCGCACGCTTCTTGTTTGTTTGTGTGTTGGATTGCTTGCATGTCACGATGGCTCAAGGTAATACTAAATTGTGTGATTTCACCAATACCAACAATAATGATTTTCTTAGCACTCCGATTGCTCCTCCTACCGATACTGAATCCTGTGGAATCACTGCTGCCTTGTTGAATCTTGTCATGAAAGATCAATTCGCCGACCTTCCTAGTGAAGATGCCGCTACCCATCTAAATAGATTCGTCAATTTGTGCGATATGCAAAATAAGAAAGATGTGGACAATGATATTGTTAAATTGAAGCTATTTCCTTTTTCGCTTAGAGATCGTGCTAAAGCTTGGTTTTCGTCTTTGCCTAAAAATAGTATTGATTCTTGGAATAAGTGCAAAGATGCTTTTATCTCTAAGTATTTTCCTCCCGCTAAGATCAACTCTCTTAGAAACGATATTATGAATTTTAAGCAACTTGATCATGAACATGTTGCACAAGCTTGGGAGAGGATGAAATTAATGATACGTAATTGCCCTACTCATGTTTTGAATTTGTGGATGATTATACAATTTTTTTATGCCGGATTGAATTTTTCTTCTAGAAATATTTTAGATTCGGCCGCGGGAGGCACTTTTATGGAAATCACTTTAGGATAAGCTACTAAACTCCTACATAATATTATGGTTAATTATTCTCAATGGCACACTGAAAGATCTACTAGTAAAAAAGTGCATGCGATAGAAGAAATTATGTTTTGAGTGGAAAGATGGATGAACTTATGAAATTATTTGCTGCTAAGAGTGTTTCTTCTGATCCTAATGATATGCCGTTGTCTACTTTGATTGAGAATAATAATGAATCTATGGGTGTGAATTTTGTTGGTAGGAATAATTTTGGTAACAACGCGTATAGAGGAAACTTTAATCCTAGGCCTTATCCTAGCAATTCCTCTAATAATTATGGTAATTCCTACAACAATTCTTATGGAAATTTTAATAAGATGCCTTCTGAATTTGAGACTAGTGTTAAGGAATTTATGAATTCGCAAAAGAATTCCAATGCTTTGCTTGAAGAAAAATTGCTTAAAGTTGATGAATTGGCTAGGAACGTTGATAGAATTTCTCTTGATGTTGATTCTTTGAAACTTAGATCTATTCCTCCTAAGCATGATATCAATGAGTCTCTCAAAGCCATGAGAATTTCCATTGATGAGTGCAAAGAAAGAACCGCTAGGATGCGTGCTAAGAAAGAACCGCTAGGATGCGTGCTAAGAAAGATTGTTTTGTGAAAGCATGTTCTTCTAGTTTCTATGAAAATAAAGATGAAGATGTAAAAGTTATTGATGTGTCCCCTATTAAATCTTTGTTTTGCAATATGAATCTTGATAATGATGGGACTGATTATGATCGACCTTTACCTAGAAGGCGTTCCAAAAATTCGGAGTTTTTAGATCTTGATGCAAAAATTGGTAAAAGTGGGATTGAAGAGATCAAAACTCTAGATATTAATGAACCCACTATTTTGGATTTCAAGGAATTTAATAATGATAATTGCTCTTTGATAGATTGTATTTCCTTGTTGCAATCCATGCTAAATTCTCCTCATGCTTATAGTCAAAATAAAGCCTTTACCAAACATATCGTTGATGCTTTGATGCAATCTTATGAAGAAAAACTTGAGTTGGAAGTTTCTATCCCTAGAAAACTTTATGATGAGTGGGATCCTACTATTAAAATTAAAATTAAAGATCATGAATGCTATGCTTTGTGTGATTTGGGTGCTAGTGTTTCCACGATTCCAAAGACTTTATGTGATTTGCCAGGTTTCCGTGATTTTGATGATTGCTCTCTAAACTTGCACCTTGCGGATTCCACCATTAAGAAACCTATGGGAAGAATTAATGATGTAATTATTGTTGCAAATAGGAATTATGTGCCCGTAGATTTTATTGTTCTTAATATAGATTGCAATCCTTCATGTCCTATTATTCTTGGTACACCTTTCCTTAGAACGATTGGTGCAATTATTGATATGAAGGAAGGGAATATTAGATTCCAATTTCCGTTAAGGAAAGCATGGAACACTTCCCTAGAAAGAAAATAAAATTACCTTACGAATCTATTATGAGAGCAACTTATGGATTGCCTACCAAAGATGGCAATACCTAGATCTATCCTTGCTATTATGCCTAGCTAGGGGCATTAAACGATAACGCTTGTTGGGAGGCAACCCATTTTTTTGATTTTTCCTTCTGTTTAGGAATAAATCTTTGATCTATCCTCTGGTTAGATGTCTTTTTATGTTTTAATTAGTGTTTGTGCCAAGTTTAACCTATAGGATCTTCTTGGATGATAGTTGTTTGATCTTGCTGAAAATTCCAGAAACTTTCCGTTCACGAAAATAATTGTTAAAAATCACCAGAACGTTATAAAATATTGATTCCAATTGCTGATGGTCAATAAAAAAATTTCTAGGCCGTCCTATTTTGGTAGATGTTTTGGAGTTACAGAAGTTTGCGTTAGTTACAGATTACTACAGACTATTCTGTTTTTGACAGATTCTGTTTTTCGTGTGTTGTTTGCTTATTTTGATGAATCTATGGCTAGTAAAAGAGTTTATAAACCATAGAGAAGTTCGAATACAGTAGGTTTAACACCAATATAAATAAAGAATGATTTCATTAGAGTACCTTGAAGTGCTCTTTTGTTTTCTTTTGCTAACGGAGCTCACGATATTTTCTGCTGAGTTTTGTGTTGTGAAGTTTTCAAGTTTTGTGTGAAAGATTTGATGGATTATGGAACAAGGAGTGGCAAGAGCCTAAGCTTGGGGATGCCCAAGGAACCCCAAGATAATCTAAGGACACCTAAAATCCAAAGCTTGGGGATGCCCCGGAAGGCATCCCCTCTTTCGTCTACTTCCATCGGTAACTTTACTTGGAGCTATATTTTTACTCACCACATGATATGTGTTTTGCTTGGAGCGTCTTGTATTATTTGAGTCTTTATTTGTTAGTTTACCACAATAATCCTTGCTGTACACACCTTTTTAGAGAGTCACACTTGATTCGGAATTTATTAGAATATTGTATGTGCTTCACTTATATCTTTTGAGCTATATAGAGCTATATAGTTTTTGCTCTAGTGCTTCACTTATATATTTTAGAGCACGGTGGTGGATTTGTTCTATAGAAACTATTGTTATCTCATGCTTCACTTAGATTATTTTGAGATTCCAACAAAACAACATGGTAATTTGCTTAAATTGAGAAATTTGTCCTAAGGTAATAGGCATCTAAGATTAGTAAAAAATTTCTTATGAGTGTTTTGAATACTATGAGAAGTTTGATGCTTGATAATTGTTTTAAGATGTAAATATGGTGATATGAGAGTCATGCTAGTTGAGTAGTTGTGAATTTGAGTGATACTTGTGTTAAAGTTTGTGATTCTCGTAGCATGCACGTATGGTGAACCGTTATGTGATGAAGTCGGAGCATGACTTATTTATTTGATTGTCTTCCTTATGAGTGGCGGTCGGGGATGAGCGATGGTCTTTTCCTACCAATCTATCCCCCTAGGATCATGCGCGTAATACTTTGCTTTGATAACTTGTAGATTTTTGCAATAAGTATATGAGTTCTTTATGACTAATGTTGAGTCCATGGATTATACGCACTTTCTTCCTTCCACCATTGCTAGCCTCTCTAATACCGCGCACTTTTCGCCGGTATCATACACCCACCATAAACCTTCCTCAAAATAGCCACCATACCTACCTATATATTATGGCATTTCCATAGACATTCCGAGATATATTGCCATGCAACTTACCATCGTTCCGATTATTATGACACGCTCCATCATTGTCATATTGCTTTGCATGATCATGTAGTTGACGTTGTATTTGTGGCAAAGCCACCGTTCATAATTCTTTCATACATGTCACTCTTGATTCATTGCATATCCCGGTACACCGCCAGAGGCATTCACATAGAGTCATATTTTGTTCTAAGTATTGAGTTGTAATTTATGAGTTGTAAGTAAATAAAAGTGTGATGATCATCATTATTAGAGCATTATCCCAAGTGAGGAAAGGATGATGGAGACTATGATTCCCCCACAAGTCGGGATGAGACTCCGGACTAAAAAAAAGAGGCCATAAAAAAGAAAAAAGCCCCAAATAAAAAATGAGAGAAAAAGAGAGAAGGGACAATGTTACTATCCTTTTTTTTACCACACTTGTGCTTCAAAGTAGCACTATGATCTTCATGATAGAGAGTCTCCTATGTTGCCACTTTCATATACTAGTGGGAATTTTTCATTATAGAACTTGGCTTGTATATTCCAATGATGGGCTTCCTCAAAATGCCCTAGGTCTTCGTGAGCAAGCGAGTTGGATGCACACCCACTTAGTTTCTTTTGTTGAGCTTTCATATACTTAAAGCTCTAGTGCATCCGTTGCATGGCAATCCCTACTCACTCACATTGATATCTATTAATGGGCATCTCCATAGCCCGTTGATACGCCTAGTTAATGTGAGACTATCTTCTCCCTTTTTGTCTTCTCCACAACCACCATTCTATTCCACATATAGTGCTATGTCCATGGCTCACGCTCATGTATTGTGTGAAGATTGAAAAAGTTTGAGAACACCAAAAGTATGAAACAATTGCTTGGCTTGTCATCGGGGTTGTGCATGATTTAAATACTTTGTGTGGTGAAGATAGAGCATAGCCAAACTATATGACTTTGTAGGGATAACTTTCTTTGGCCATGTTATTTGGAGAAGAAATGATTGCTTAGTTAGTATGCTTGAAGTATTTTTTATGTCAATATTAAACTTTTGTCTTGAATCTTTCGGATCTGAATATTCATACCACAATTAAGAGAATTACATTGAGAATTATGCCTAGTAGCATTCCACATCAAAAATTCTGTTTTTATCATTTACCTACTCGAGGACAAGCAGGAATTAAGCTTGGGGATGCTTGATACGTGTCCAACGTATCTTTAATTTTTTATTGTTCCATGCTATATTATATTCTGTTTTGGACATTATTGGGCTTTATTATACACTTTTATATTATTTTTGGGACTAACCTATTAACAGAAGGCCCAACCCAGAATTGCTGTTTTTTTGCCTATTTCAGAGTTCCACAGAAAAAGAATATCAAACGGAGTCCAAATGGAATGAAACCTTCGGGAACGTGATTTTCAGAACGAACGTGATCCAGAGGACTTGGACCCTACGTCAAGAAATCAACCAGGAGGGCACGAGGTAGGGGGCATGCCTACCCCCCAAGGGCGCCCTCCATCCTCGTGGGCCCCACGTTGCTCCACCGACGTACTCCTTCCTCCTATATATACCTACGTACCCCCAAACTACCAGATACAGAGCCAAAAACCTAATTCCACCGCCGCAACCTTCTGTACCCGTGAGATCCCATCTTGGGGCCTGTTCCGGAGCTCCGCCAGAGGGGGCATCGATCATGGAGGGCTTCTACATCAACACCCTAGCCTCTCCGATGATGTGTGAGTAGTTTACCTCAGACCTTCGGGTCCATAGTTATTAGCTAGATGGCTTCTTCTCTATTTTTGGATCTCAATACAGTGTTATCCCCCTCTCTCGTGGAGATCTATTCAATGTAATCTTCTTTTGCAGTGTGTTTGTTGAGACCGATGAATTGTGGGTTTATGATCAAGTTTATCTATGAACAATATTTGAATATTCTCTGAATTCTTTTATGTATGATTGGTTATCTTTGCAAGTCTCTTCGAATTATCAGTTTGGTTTGGCCTACTAGATTGATCTTTCTTGCAATTGGACAAGTGCTTAGCTTTGGGTTCAATCTTGCGGTGTCCTTTCTCAGTGACAGTAGGGGCAGCAAGGCACGTATTGTATTGTTGCCATAGAGGATAAAAAGATGGGGTTTATATCATATTGCATGAGTTTATCCCTCTACATCATGTCATCTTGCTTAAGGCGTTACTCTGTTCTTATGAACTTAATACTCTAGATGCATGCTGGATAGCGGTCGATGTGTGGAGTAATAGTAGTAGATGCAGGCAGGAGTCGGTCTACTTGTCTCGGACGTGATGCCTATATACATGATCATAGCTAGATATTCTCATAACTATGCTCAATTCTATCAATTACTCAACAGTAATTTGTTCACCCATCGTAATACTTATGCTCTCGAGAGAAGCCACTAGTGAAACCTATGGCCCCCGGGTCTATTTTCCATCATATTAATCTTCCAACACTTAGTTATTTTTATTGCATTCTATTTTACTTTGTATCTTTACCATAAAAATACCAAAAATATTATCTTATCATATCTACCAGATCTCACTCTCGAAGTGACCATGTAGGGATTGACAACCCCTTATCACGTTGGTTGCGAGGATTTATTTGTTTGTTTAGGTGCGAGGGACTCGTGCGTGGCCTCCTACTGGATTGATACCTTGGTTCTCAAAAACTGAGGGAAATACTTACGCTGCTTTACTGCATCACCCTTTCCTCTTCAAGGGAAAACCAACGCAGTGCTCAAGAGGTAGCATGTAGGCATCACGGGAACGGTTTTCTGTGATGAGCTACTTTCTGATTTGAGAGAAGGTACAATTACCTCATTAAGTTCTACTTTCCTCCCACTCACTTCTTTCGAGAGAAACTCCTTCTGTAGAAAGGATCCATTCTTATCAACAAAGATCTTACCTTCGGATCTGTGATAGAAGGTGCACCCAACAGTTTCTTTTGGTATCCTATGAAGACACACTTCTCTGATTTGGGTTTGAGCTTATCAGCCTGAAGCTTTTTTATATAAGCATCGCAACCCCTAACTTTAAGAAATGACAGCTTAGGTTTCTTGCCAAACCATAGTTCATACGGTGTCGTCTCAACGGATTTAGATAGTGCCCTATTTAAAGTGAATGCAGTTGTCTGTGATGCATAACCCCAAAACGATAGTGGTAAATCGGTAAGAGACATCATAGATCGCACCATATCTAATAAAGTACGCTTACGACGTTCGGACACACCATTACGATGTGGTGTTCTAGGTGGCGTGAGTTGTGAAACTATTCCACATTGTTTTAAACGAAGGCCAAACTCGTAACTCAAATATTCGCCTCCCTGGTCTGATCATAGAAACTTTATTTTCTTGTTACGATCATTCTCCACTTCACTATGAAATTCTTTGAACTTTTCAAATGTTTCAGACTTGATTTTCATCAAGTAGATATACCCATATATGCTCAAATCATCTATGAAGGTTAGAAAATAACGATACCCGCCGTGAGCCTCAACACTCATCGAACCGCATACATCGGTATCTATTATTTCCAATAAGTCAGTGGCTCGCTCCATTGTTCCGGAGAACGGATTCTTAATCATCTTGTCCATGAGTCATGGTTCGCAAGCATCAAATGGTTCATAATCAAGTGATTCCAAAAGTCTATCCGCATGGAGTTTCTTCATGCACTTTATACCAATATGGCCTAAACGGCAGTGCCACAAATATGTTGCACTATCATTATCACCTTTGCATCTTTTGGCATCAATATTATGAATATGTGTATCACCATGATCGAGATTCAACAAAAATAGACCACTCTTCAAGGGTGCATGACCATAAAAGGTATTACTCATATAAATAGAACAACCATTATTCTCTAATTAAATGAATAACCATCTCGCATCAAACAAGATCCAGATATAATATTCATGCTCAACGCTGGCACCAAATAACAATTATCAGGTCTAAAACTAATCCTGAAGGTAGATGTAGAGGTAGCGTGCCAACAACGATGACATCGACCTTGGAAACATTCCCGACGCGCATCGTCACCTCGTCCTTAGCTAATCTTAGTTTAATCCATAGCCCCTGTTTCGAGTTGCAAATATGAGCAACAGAACCAGTATCAAATACCAGGCACTACTACGAGCATTAGTAAGGTACACATCAATAACATATATATCAAATATACCTTGGTTCACTTTGCCATTCTTCTTATCCGCCAAATACTTGGGGCAGTTCCGCTTCCAGTGACCAGTCCCTTTGCAGTAGAAGCACTCAGTTTCAGGCTTGGGTCCAGACTTGGGCTTCTTCCCGGGAGTGACAACTTGCTTTTCATTCTTCTTGAAGTTCCCCTTCTTTCCCTTGCCCTTTTTCTTGAAACTAGTGGTCTTGTTAACCATCAACACTTGATGCTCTTTCTTGATTTCTACCTCCGCAACTTTGAGCATAGCGAAGAGCTCGGGAATTGTCTTATGCATCCCTTGCATATTATAGTTCATCATGAAGCCTTTGTAGCTTGGTGGCAGTGATTGAACAACTCTGTCAATAACACTATCATCTGGAAGATTAACTCCCAGCTGAGTCAAGTGGTTATGATACCCAGACAATCTGAGTATGTCTTCACTGACAGAACTGTTCTCCTCCATCTTGCAGCTATAGAACTTGTTGGAGACTTCATATCTGTCAACTCGGGCATTTTCTTGAAATATTAACTTCAATTCCTGGAACATCTCATATGGTCCATAATGTTCAAAACATCTTTGAAGTCCCGATTCTAAGCCGTAGAGCATGGCACACTGAACTATAGAGTAGTCATCAGACCGCATCTGCCAGACGTTCAAAGCGTCTACATTAGCGGGAGGGGCTTGTCACCTAGCGGTGTGATACGTCTCCATCGTATCTATAATTTTTGATTGTTTCATGCCAATATTATTCAACTTTTACATACTTTTGGCAACTTTTTATATGATTTATTGGACTAACCTATTGATCCAGTGCCAAGTGCCAGTTCCTATTTTCTGCATGTTTTTTGTATCGTAGAGTATCCATATCAAACGAGGTCCAAATGCAATAAAATTTCACGGAGAATTATTTTGGAATATATAAGATTTTTGGGAGTTGGAATCACCGCAAACGGAGGCCCACACAGCCCACAAGGCACCAGGGCACGCCAGAGGCCCCTGGCGCGCGGTGGTGGGTTGTGCCCTCGTGGAACGTCGGTTGGAGCTCTACTTCGGGTGCAAGGAAGCTTATATCCGAAAAAATCATGTTAAAATATCAGCGGAATCGGAGTTACGGATCTCCCGGAATATAAGAAACGGTTTTCGGCCAGATCAGGGAGCGTGAAATGGAAGAGGACAGAGAGGGAGATCCAATCTAGGAAGGGCTCCCGCACCTCCACCTCCATGGAGACCATGGACCATAGGATCCCTCCTCCCATCTAGGGGGAGGCCAAGGAAGAAGAAGAAGGAGGGGGGCTCTCTCCCCCTCGCTTCCGGTGGCGCCGGAGCGCCACCGGGGGCAAGGATCGTGATGGTGATCTACATCAACAATCTTGCTACTGTCAACACCAACTTTCTCCACCTATATGCAGCGGTGTAACACCTCTTCCCCCCGCTGTAATCTCTACTTAAACATGGTGCTCAACTCCATATATTATTTCCCAATGATCTATGGTTATCCTATGATGTTTGAGTAGATCCGTTTTGTCCTATGGGTTAATCGTGATCTTGGTTGGTATGATTGTATATTTTATTTATGGTGCTGTCCTACGGTGCCCTCCGTTCTCGTGCAAATGTGAGGGGCCCCCGCTGTAGGGTGTTGCAATATGTTCATGGTTCGCTTATGGTGGGTTGCGAGAGTGACCGAAACTTAAACCCGAGTAACTGGGGTATGACGTATGGGAGTAAAGAGGACTTGATACTTAATGCTATGGTTGGGTTTCACGACTTTAATGATCTTTAGTAGTTGCGGATGCTTGCTAGAGTTCCAATCATAAGTGAAAATGATTAAAGTAGATAAAGTATGTTAGCTCATGCCTCTCCCGCATTTAAAATTACAAGAATGATTACCGGTACTTGTTATCGATTGCCTAGGGACACATGACTTCCTTTTTGACAAAAGCTATCCACTTTTATTATAGTTTTATTCTCGCAAAGTACTCATAGTTTTATCCTTGCAAAATAGTTTCATACTTGTTTCCGGTAAAGCAAACGTCAAGTGTGCGTAGAGTTGTATAAGTGGTCGATAGAACTTGAGGGAATATTTGTTCTACCTTAGCTCCTCGTTGGGTTCGACACTCTTACTTATCGAAAGAGGCTACAATTTATCCCCTATACTTGTGGGTTATCAAGACCTTTTTCTGGCACCGTTGCCGGGGAGCAATAGCATGGGGTGAATATTCTCGTGTGTGCTTGTTTGCTTTATCACTAAGTAGTTTTTATTTCCTGTTCTAAGTTGTTCTCTATCTTAATTATGGATATGGAACACGAAACACCAAAAAATTTAGTTGTACTTGCTACTCATGGAGATGGGGAACCTCCTAAAACCCTCAATTCTCGTTATGTGAAAAATATTAGGCACTACTTTGATAATCCTGAGAAAACCCCATTCAACTATATAATGGGAGTAACGTTAGATCAACGTGAATACTTTAGAGATTATCGCTTGACTCATAAAGGGAAATTGTTATGGGATCAAATTCGTATGCTGCATTGTCGGTGTACTAAAGTAGGGGTACCTTAGTACCCCGAACTTGTGCACGGGCAGTTGTAGCACCCCGCGGTAGAGCTTGCCAGGTGACCACCAAAGATCATCGTGGTTCCTTTGGAGCCATTCAAGAACAAAGTATTCAAGCCAAGAAGACAAGGTCCCGACAAGAGGAGCTTGTCGGGAAGGCCACTTAAGGTACCATGCCCCGGCAAGAGGGGCTCGCCAGGAAGGCCCCGGCAAGAGGAGTTTGCCGGGATGGCCGCCCGAAGCACAAAGGCCCAGGCAAGAGGAGCTTGCCGGAGGGGCCACTCAAGGAGACAAGGCCCCGGCAAGAGGAGCTTGCCGGGACGACCGCGGCAAGGCGCTTGCCGCGACAAGCTACTACTCCGCTGCCCGCGCTCCAGCTCATCCACCAACGTGTCGCTCTGGGACCATTCCAGGATACGTGGCGAGAAGCTGTGTAGCCAGGGGCATGCGGTGGCGAAGCGACGCTGACAAGATAGATATCGTGGCAAACGGTGGCGCCCCTGACGACCACTTTTCGCACTGTTTGGGGCGACACAGACGGGCATTTAATGCCCTTGTCCCCTGCCGTCAGGGTTAGGTATGATAGCACTGTACAAGTAGCTGTACCCAACACAGCACTTACCATTTTTGCCCTCATCTACGTTGCCACCTGTCGGTGACCCCTTTAACATATAAAAGGAGGCCCATGCGCACGTAGGGAGGAGGAGGAGAACACTCACGCGGGGTCTCGCCAGCGGCTCGTGTGTACTGTAGCACCTCGCGCTCCCGAGCAAGAACACAATACAATCCACAAAAGCAGCAGTAGGGTTTTACGCATCCGTGCGGCCCGAAGCTGGGTAAACCCCTTGTGTGCATCGCCTCGATCCGCTCTTCGTGCGACCTCCGCCCCCCGCCGAACCAGAAAGGGGCTCGGTCCGCATAGGTGTTCGTGGAGGCAGATTTCCCCTGACATCTTTGGCGCGCCAGGTAGGGGCTCGCCGAGGTTGCGTGAACCTGATCCGGCGTTCGCACGAGCTAAATCTTCATCATCTTCGTCATCGACATGCCACCGAAGAAGAAGGCTCCGGAGGTGGCTGGTCCGTCCGCGTCGAACCCACCGCCCCTGGAGCAGGCGGGTGGTGGGGAAGGCGCCGGCGGAGGAACGGGCGTCGGCGAGCAAATCCCCAATGCCGCGGCGTCTGAGCATGCACCGCGCCCAACTCAAGAGGCGCAGGACCGGCAGCGCCATGGTACTCACAGTACCATACGCTCGCTGGACCCAGATCGAGCTGGCGGATCTCGGGACGTTCAAGGCCAGCATACGCGCCAACATGCTGGCCTGAGCGAGGTGCGGTCGCCTGGACGGGGGACTGCTCCTTCTAACGTAGTTAGAAGTTCGATCACATCCCGCTCCATTCTCCGTTCACCACCGTTGCCCGCCACCCCAGCGGAAGCTCTGGCACGAGCTCAACTGCTCCTGGATTACCCTCCAACGGCGGACAAGAGCTGTTGGCAGAGATACATGGAGGCATATGTGGTCACCACATCGGCGCAAGAGCACTTGCCGGCAAAGCATTCCGGCAAGGTTTCTTCTGGCCGACGGCCCTCCAGGATGCAACTGCACAAGTAACCAAGTGTGAAGCATGCCAGTTCCATTCCAAGAAGATACACCAGCCAGCTCAAGCTCTCCAGACAATCCCTTTATCCTGGCCATTTTCGGTCTGGGGGCTCGACATCCTCGGCCCCTTCCCCCGAGCTGTCGGGGGCTTTGAGTACTTGTACATTGCAATCGACAAGTTCACAAAGTGGCCGGAAGTGGAACCGGTGAGGAAGGTGACAGCACAGTCAGCAGTCAAGTTCTTTAGGTCGATTGTTTGCCGCTTCGGGATCCCCAACAGGATAATCACCAACAACGGTACGCAATTCACGAGCCGCACCTTCATGCAGTACGTCCAAGATCTCGGCGCCAAGGTCTGCTTCGCTTCTGTTGCTCACCCCAGAAGCAACGGTCAAGCGGAGAGGGCCAATGCTGAAGTGCTGCGTGGGCTCAAGACCAGGACTTTCGACAGGCTGCATAAGTGCGGAAGAAACTGGATCGAGGAGCTGCCGGTGACTCTTTGGTCGATCAGAACGACGCCAAATCGAGCCACTGGCCAGACACCATTTGCTCTAGCCTATGGAGCAGAAGCAGTTACCCCCACGGAACTCGTATACGGGTCACCTCGAGTGCTCGCTTATGATGAGCTTGAGCAAGAGCGGCTGCGTGAAGATGACGCGCTGCTCCTTGAGGAAGATCGTCTTCAGGCTGCTGTGCGAGCTGCTTGCTACCAGCAAGCTTTGCGTCGCTACCATAGCCGCAAAGTTAAAGCCAGAAGCTTTGAGGAAGGCGACCTTGTTCTTCGGCGCGTTCAATCTGCCAAGAATTCCAACAAGTTGACGCCGAAGTGGGAAGGCCCTTACCGGGTGAAACGAGTCACGAGGCCCGGCGCTGTCCGCCTTGAGACCGAAGATGGCATTCCGGTGAGCAACTCCTGGAATATCGAGCATCTTCGTAAGTTCTACCCGTAAGGCGCGATTGTCGGACCCCGTCCGACAACCACCCTTTTGTACAAGTCTTGCCGCTGTTGCATGTAATCCTTTGTACAAAGCCAGGCGCAGACCCTGAGCATCAGTAAATGAAGTGCTGGCGCCCTAAGTTTTAGCATGCATGCTGAGTCGAGTCTCGTCCTTGGTTAGGGTTGATAGTGCTTGACAGCGGCTAACCCCTAGCTTAGAGGTCAAGTGTGCGTCCTGTTGCTGTTCTTTCGTTTCCTTTGGTTCGCAGGGTTTGCATATCCTGGTCGGACCGCTTGAGGACGAAGAAGAGAAGAAGGGCGGACCAGCATCTGGTCCCCGGCAAGCCAGTGTTGCCGGGGGCTGCAAGTACAAAGATTTACCCGCGGCAAGCCAGAGTTGCCGGGGGCTGCAATCTCAGATAAGTTTTTCATCCCTTGTCATGCGTTCTCTTATGGGCTGAGGAATGCGAAAACCTTGTTTCTTCCTAAAAAGCTACCGTGCTCCCTTAACTCTAGGCCCCAGAGCGCGTTCCTGGGGCCAGTTTTGGTAGTAGCCGCGGCAGCAAAGGGACGAAATGAGGGGGGGACCGAACCCGCCTCATCCCTGCCTCCGCCAAGAGCGTGAGAAAGGTCGAGCGACGTGGGAAGACGGCAGGGCCTGTTGCCGGGCAAAGAAGTGTCTATCTTAACGATATAAAGGATCCGCTCCTTGGCGCGGGTTTCACCCGCGAGACAAGTGGCCCGGCAAACATCCCCTTTTCATTAAAAACATTCCACTCAGGTACAGTTCAGAGAGAATGAAAACATGAAAGATGGGATTACAAGCTTTAAATGCGGCTAAGGCCCGAGGGCTTACAGACTAAAAAGAGATAAGGTGCCCGTAATCCCTTTCTTGTCTCTCTCCTCAGGAGGTAGGACAAGGAGGCGAAAAGGGCAAAAGGGGCGCCTAGGCGAGCTACGGGTGGCAGAAGACACCAACAGAACGTCTCGGTGGTCGTCCGAAGGCTGATGGGGATGGCGGCGCCGGAAGTGGAGCTCGAAGATGAGGCAGCGGGAGTCAGCACGCTGTCGAGGGCGTCTTGCCCTCGTACTCCAAGTTGACGGCCTTGCCGCCCGCCCTCTTCCTCTTCCGCAGCCTTCCTATGCCAGCCGCCCAAGGAGACGACCCTGGGAAGTTCAAGGAGCCGGCGACGCGGATGATGGGGTCGCCGGTGCCACACGAAGCTGCGACCGGCGCCTAGTCGGACCCGTCATCCCGACGACTGCTACCCTCGTCGTCGCTGTCGCTCCCCTCCTCGTCACTCTCGCTCGAGGAGGAGCCTTCGCTATCGGAGGAGCTGTCCACGCAGCACCGAGCCCGGGTCCCGAAGAACCGAAGACCTTGACGGAGAGGAGATCGCCCTCCATCAGCTTAAAATGGAGGGTGAACCCCTCCATCAAGCTGTGGATACGGGCGAACGACTTCCACCCTCGACCAAGATACATCACGCCGGGGGCTGGGGACTCAACATGGACTCGCGTGCCGCTGATCCCACAGCCCCTCATGCGCAGTCTCAGCGTCTCGGACTGTTCTGTCTCCATCACGCTCGCGAATGGAGCCGGGAGGCGGAGGTGACGACGAGGCGCCCGGCGCAGCCTGACGAAGAACTCGCAAGGGTCGTCCCCAATATGGACCGCCGTGAGAAGAGGAGCCGCTGGCGGAGGCAAAGCCGGCGCACCGCCCCGTCCGCCTCTTCCCCGAGCGCCTCGGCCTCGTCCTCGACCTCGCCCACGACCTCGCCCCCCTCCCTCTTCCCCTTAAGGCTGGCTTTGCCACCACGGGTGCGAGGGGAGGAGGGGCGCGCTGCCTAGCGGCAACCCTCGCCGCCACCGATGAAGGACCAGGGTTCCCTTTCTCCATGGCGAATGAGAGAGAGGGGATCAGAAGCTGAAGGGAAGAAGAGATGAAGGAGTGCGGATTTCCGTCGCCCCCTCTCGCTCCTTATAAAGGAGCGGGGTGGGGGCTCGACCGCCCCGCTCAGCCAATCAAGACGCAGGAAGAGCAGGCGACTGGGACCGACCCGCTGCCTCGACCCACGACGGCCCGGCTTCCTGCCTCCACCGTCGCGACCCCAGGCGCATGGAGGCCACGTGGCAGGCGCGCAGAACCGAGGCGACGAGTCAGGCGACCTATCCCCACCCCGTGATCGTGGGGAGCGGACACCTCGAAAACCGCGCCTCGGCCCCGTCTAGTAAGCAAACCACGCCTCCACGCCTCCCTCTGTTTATGGGGAAGGCACGAACCACCCTCTTTACTACGACGTGACGCATGCATGCGGGGCTCTGCCCCACGCACGCCGCCCACGTCACCCATGCCTCTCTCCACTATGCCGCGTTCGACGCGTGCCGTTCGGGGAGAGCGTGGTGGATCCAGAGCAAGATGCGGTGTGGCCCAGGCCGTGCGTGCCCGTGCACTGTTTTGGGCCTGGCCCAACAACGCTCGGCACCGTGTATGGCCCAGGCCCGGGGGCTCCTGTCGGTGTACTAAAGTAGGGGTACCTTAGTACCCCGAACTTGTGCACGGGCAGTTGTAGCACCCCGCGGCAGAGCTTGCCAGGTGACCACCAAAGATCATCGTGGTTCCTTTGGAGCCATTCAAGAACAAAGTATTCAAGCCAAGAAGACAAGGTCCCGACAAGAGGAGCTTGTCGGGAAGGCCACTTAAGGAACGAGGCCCCGGCAAGAGGGGCTCGCCAGGAAGGCCCCGGCAAGAGGAGTTTGCCGGGATGGCCGCCCGAAGCACAAAGGCCCCGGCAAGAGGAGCTTGCCGGGACGACCGCAGTAAGGCGCTTGCCGCTACAAGCTACTACTCCGCTGCCCGCGCTCCAGCTCATCCACCAACGTGTCGCTCTGGGACCATTCCAGGATACGTGGCGAGAAGCTGTGCAGCCAGGGGCATGCGGTGGCGAAGCGACGCTGACAAGATAACCATCGTGGCAAACGGTGGCGCCCCTGACGACCACTTTTCGCACTGTTTGGGGCGACACAGACGGGCATTTAATGCCCTTGTCCCCTGCCGTCAGGGTTAGGTATGATAGCACTATACAAGTAGCTGTACCCAACACAACACTTTGCCATTTTTGCCCTCATCTACGTTGCCACCTGTCGGTGACCCCTTTAACATATAAAAGGAGGCCCATGCGCACGTAGGGAGGAGGAGGAGAACACTCACGCGGGGTCTCGCCAGCGGCTCGTGTGTACTGTAGCACCTCGCGCTCCCGAGCAAGAACACAATACAATCCACAAAAGCAGCAGTAGGGTTTTACGCATCCGTGCGGCCCGAAGCTGGGTAAACCCCTTGTGTGCATCGCCTCGATCCGCTCTTCGTGCGACCTCCGCCCCCCGCCGAACCAGAAAGGGGCTCGGTCCCCATAGGTGTTCGTGGAGGCAGATTTCCCCCGACATGCATTGGTACGCTTGGGAGCTATGCTTGAGATAAGATTATACTTGTTGCTCTAGGATGAACGCCCCACATCTTACCTTTTCATGTGAATTTAATGATAATGAAATCTTGGCTTCTTATGCTAGAGGTATATATGATTACTATGATGTGGAACGAATAGAAGAATTTGTTGTTTTTAAGGGTGCTTATGAAATTGAATCTTTCTTTGAAAAGTATGAAGCTTTTGATGATGATGTTTATAGACCTGAAAATTTTGCCATCCTTAAATATTGCTATGATAATTATAAATATAACTCCGATATCGATGAATTTATTTAGAAAGTCTCCGCTGTCCAAGAAGAGACTAATATTTTGCAGGAGTCTATGGAAGAGGAAATTGATGAAACTGTGAGCTCATTGGATGAAGAAGATGATGAGGAGAGCGAAGAACAAATGGAGGAAGATCGGATTAGCTACCCATGCCCACCTTCTAATGAGAGTAACTCTTCAACTCATACATTGTTTAATTCCCCTTCATGCTTACTGAAGGATGATTGCTATGATACTTGCTATGATCCCGTTGATTCATTTGAAATGTCCCTTTTTGATGAACTTGATGCTTGCCATGCTTGTGGCCATGATGCCAACATGAATGATGCTTATGGTGATGAACTTGATATTGTTCCTTATGTTAAACATGAAATTGTTGTATTGCACCCACGCATGATAGTCCTATTATGTTTATCGGAGAAGTTTGCTCTTATTAAGGATTATGTTGATGGGTTGCATTTTGCTACAACACATGATGATTTTGATGAATATAATATGCATGTGCTTGTTGCTCCTACTTGCAATTATTATGAGAGAGGAACTATATCTCCACCTCTCTATGTTCCAACACGAAAAAATTGCAAGAAACTGCTTATGCTATGTATTGGCCTTTACTTGATGTTTATAAATTGTTCTTGTATGACATGCTGATGCATAGGAAGAGAGTTAGACTTCTTCATGGCTTGATATATGTTGCTTTGTGCTCACTACTAAATGTCAAATCATTGTCAATTAAAATTGGCTTTGATATACCTTGGGATCCGGGTGGATTCATTATTTGAGCACTTTATGCCTAGCTTAATGGCTTTAAAGAAAGCGCTGCCTGGGAGACAAACCGGAAGTTTTAGAGAGTCATTTATTTCTGTTGAGTGCTTTTGTAAAGTTTTAAAACAAAAAATATAGAGGGGAACTTAAAACTTCACAAAAATAAAAGTGAAAGTGTGATAGACGAGCACCATGGAAGCAGGAGCTTTGTTGGCTTTGATGAGACGGGCAAACCATGAACAAAGTTCAAGGCTAATACTTCCTATGCATAGGCATCTTATAGGCAAACAAATTATCAAGATAAGCAAATACTAGCATATGCAAGGAAGAAGTGAGAAATAATAGCAATCTCAACATAACAAGAGGTAATTTAGTAAGATGAAAATTTCTCCAACCATATTTTCTATCTCATAATAATTACATGTGGGATCATATTCAAATTCAACAATATATCTATCACATAATATTTTCTCTACATGATCCACATGCATGCAAAGTTGACACTCTTCCAAAATAGTGGGAATATCATTAACTAAAGTCATGACCTCTCCAAACCCACTTTTATCAAAAATACCATAAGATTGAATATTCTCCAAATATGTGGGATCTAAAGTTGACACTCTTCCAAACCCACTTTCAATATTATTGCAAACACTATTATCAATCTCATACTCATCATGGGGCTTAAATAAATTTTCAAGAACATAAGAAGAGTCACCCCAATGATGATCATTGCAACAAGTAGTAGACATAGCAAAACTTCCCCAAGCTTAGGGTTTCGCATATTATTAGCACAATTGACATCAAGAGAATTTATAATAACATCATTGCAATCATGCTTTTCATCAAAGGAACTATCAAGTATGGGTGCAATAGCAACGATCTCATGTTTAACATAAGGAGATATAGCAAATTCATCTTCATAAATATTGGCATCATGGCCACAAGAATAGCAAGCATCATGTTCATCAAGGGATATTTCAATCAAATCATTGGAATCATAAAAATCTATGGATTCATGCATATCACTATTTTCTTCCAAAGCAACGGTCACTCTTTCAATAAATTCTTGGACATAGACATTATGGACATAGTTTTCATTGCAATAATTAAGTATGTTGGAATTTTTAGATTTGTGGAAAGTAATATCGTACTTTTCAATCAAAGAAGCAACTTCATGAGCACCCTTAAAAACGACAAATTCTTCAATTTGTTCGATATCGTAGTAACTATAAACACCCTTTGCATAAGAAGATAAGATTTCATTATCATTAAACTCACATAGGTAGGGGAGGTGTTTTTTAGGGTTCTTAGAGCAACAAGTAAAATCATAAATTTCACAAAGGTTCCAAGCATAACACAGCAATCTATTTATTTGATCCCATAAGAGTGTCCCCTTTTCAGACAACCGGTGGCGCACAAAATGAGCATGCTCATCTAAAGATCTCCCATCAACTAGGCTAGTTGGGGTTTCAGCATGAGCGCATAAGGATCGAAGATGATCCAAGTAGAACACTTTAAGTGGATCCATATCAATAGGTTTTCAGCAAGCGAATATGCAAGCATATAGAAGGCACATGGCAACACGAGAAAACAAAAGGACAAATGGAAGAAGGGCGAATAAAACGGCAAAGGTGAAGTGGGGGAGAGGAAAACGAGAGGCAAATGGCAAATAATGTAATGCGAGGGATAAGAGTTTGTGATGGGTACTTGGTATGTCTTGACTTGTGCGTAGAATCCTCGGCAACGGCGCCAGAAATCCTTATTGCTACCTCTTGAGCATGCGTTGGTTTTCTCTTGAAGAGGAAAGGGTGATGCAGCAAAGTAGCGTAAGTATTTTCCTCATTTTTTGAGAACCAATGTATCAATCCAGTAGGAGGCCACACGTAAGTCCCTCGTACCTACACAAACAAATAAGAACCTTCCAACCAACACGATAAAGGGGTTGTCAATCCCTTCACGGCCACTTGCAAAAGTGAGATCTGCTAGAGATGATAAGATAATATGTTTGGTATTTTTATGATAAAGATTAAAAGTAAAGATTGCAAAATAAAGGGCGATAGAAATAGCTAGTTGACGGGAGATTAATATGATGGAAAATAGACCCAGGGGCCATAGGTTTCACTAGTGGCTTCTCTCAAGATAGTATAAGTATTACGGTGGGTGAACAAATTACTGTCGAGCAATTGATAGAGAAGTGCATAGTTATGAGAATATCTAGAAATGATGATGTATATAGGCATCACGTCCGCGACAAGTAGAACGAAACGATTCTGCATCCACTACTATTACTCCACACATTGACCGCTGTCCAGCATGCATCTAGAGTATTAAGTTCCTAAGAACAGAGTAACGCATTAGGGAAGATGACATGATGTAGAGGGATAAACTCAAGCAATATGATATAAACACCATCTTTTTATCCTCGATGGCAACAATACAATACGTGCCTTGCTGCCCCTGCTGTCACTGGGAAAGGACACCGCAAGATTGAACCCAAACCTAAGCACTTCTCCCATTGCAAGAAAGATCAATCTAGTAGGCCAAACCAAGCTGATAATTCGAATAGACTTGCAAAGATAACAAATCATACATAAAAGAATTCAGAGGAGATTCAAATATTCTTCATAGATAATTTTGATCATAAACCCACAATTCATCAGCTCTCGACAAACACACCGCAAAAAGAGTTACATCGAATAGATCTCCAAGAAGATCAAGGAGAACTTTGTATTGAGATCCAAAGAGAGAGAAGAAGCCATCTAGCTAATAACTATGGACTCGAAGGTCAGAGGTAAACTACTCACACATCATGGAGAGGCTATTGTGTTGATGTAGAAGCCCTCCATGATCAATTCCCCCTCCAGCGGAGCACCGAAAAAGGCCCCAAGATGGGATCTCATGGGTACGGAAGGTTGCGGTGGTGGATATAGGGTTTCGTGGTGCTCTTGGATGTTTTCAGGGTCTATGGGTATATATAGGAGGAAGAAGTAGGTCGGTGGAGCTGCGAGGGGCCCACGAGGGTGGGGGGCGTGCCCTCGGGGGCAGGCGCGCCTCCCTGCCTCGTGGCCTCCTTGCTTCTTTCTTGATGTCCACTCCAAGTCCTCTGGATCACGTTTGTTCCAAAAATCACTCTCCCGAAGGTTTCGTTCCATTTGGATGTCGTTTGATATTCCTTTTCTGCGAAACAGTGAAATAGGCAAAAAACAGCAATTTGCACTGGGCCTTGGGTTAGTAGGTTAGTCCCAAAAATAATATAAAAGTGTATAATAAGGCCCATTAAACATCCAAAACAGATAATACAATATCATGGAACAATAAAAAATTATAGATACGTTGGAGACGTGTCAATATCGCAAAACGATTCCAAGGAATCAAACATTTGAAGTTTTGTGAAGTGGCCTTGAACTTTGTTCATGCCCATGGAAACTTTGTGAATCTTAATTAAAGAAACTTTTCAACAAAAATAATTATCCCCTTGTAAAATTCCATTGTATTATAAAAATAATGTGCCAAGATTTGCCTTTAGGATGTTTAGATTGCTTGTTGGTTTGTGCAGTGCAAAACAGAAACTTTGGCTGTAGTGCGCGATTTTGCATTTTTACTGGAACGTCAAATGGTTCTGAAACTTTTTTCACTGTATTTCTATACAAATTGTTTATTTTTACTAACTTTCAAAATGTTTGGAGTACCAGACGTATGGTGAATGTTCAGATTACTACAGACTGTCCTATTTTAGACAGATTCTATTTTTGATGCATTGTTTTGCTTGTTTTGATGAAACTATTGATTCTATTAGTGGATTAAGCCATGAAAAAGTTATATTATAGTAGCTACTATGCAAAAACAAAATATGAATTGGTTTGCAACAGTACTTAGATTAGTGATTTGCTTTATTATACTAATGGATCTTACCGAACTTTCTGTTGAGTTTTGTGTGGATGAAGTGATCAAAGATCGAGGAGGTCACGGTATGAGGAGAAGGAGGAGAGGCAAGAGCTCAAGCTTGGGGATTCCCAAGGCACCTCAAGTATTCAAGGAGACTCAAGCATCTAAGCTTGGGGATGCCCCAGAAGGCATCCCATCTTTCGTCAACAAGTATCGGTATGTTTTTGGTTTTGTTCCGTTCATGTGATATGTGCAAATCTTGGAGCGTCTTTTGCATTTAGTTTTCACTTTTTTTATGCACCATGCTGGTATGAGATAGTCCATGGTTGATTTATAGAATGCTCATTGCACTTCACTTATATCTTTTGAGTTTGGCTTTATAGAATGCTTCATGTGCTTCACTTATATCATCTGAAGTTTGGATTGCATGTTTCTCTTCACATAGAAAACCGTTGTTTGAAGAATGATCTTTTGCTTCACTTATATTTATTAGAGCATGGTCTTTTGTAGAAAGAATTAAACTCTCATGCTTCACTTATATCTATTTAGAGAGTCAAAAGGAATCGGTCAATTGCATGGTTTGTCATAAAATCCTACATAAAACTTATGGATCACAGAATATGATATGTTTGATTCCTTGCAATAGTTTTGCGATATTGATACGTCTCCAACGTATATATAATTTTTGGTTGTTCCATGCTATTATATTATCTGTTTTGGATGTTTAATGGCCCTTACTATACACTTTTATATTATTTTTGGGACTAACCTACTAACCCAAGCCCCAGTGCAAATTGCTGTTTTTTTGCCTATTTCAGTGTTTCGCAGAAAAGGAATATCAAACGGCATCCAAACGGAACGAAACCTTCTGGAGAGTGATTTTTGGAACAAACGAGATCCATAGGACTTGGAGTGGACGTCAAGAAAGAAGCGAGGAGGCCACGAGGCAGGGAGGCGCGCCTGCCCCTCGTGGGCGCGCCCCCACCCTCGTGGGCACCTTGCAGCTCCACCAACCTACTTCTTCCTCCTATATATAGCCATATACCCCGAAAACATCCAGGAGTACCACGAAACCCTATTTCGACCGCCGCAACCTTCTGTACCCATGAGATCCCATCTTGGGGCCTTTTTCGGCGCTCCGTCGGAGGGGGAATCAATCATGGAGGGCTTCTACATCAACACCATAGCCTCTCCGATGATGTGTGAGTAGTTTACCTCAGACCTCCGGCTCCATAGTTATTAGCTAGATGGCTTCTTCTCTCTCTTTGGGTCTCAATACAAAGTTCTCCTCGATCTTCTTGGAGATCTATTCGATGTAACTCTTTTCACGGTGTGTTTGTCGAGATCTGATGAATTGTGGGTTTATGATCAAGATTATCTATGAACAATATTTGAATCTCCTCTGAATTCTTTTTGCAAGTCTATTCGAATTATCAGTTTGGTTTGGCCTACTAGATTGATCTTTCTTGCAATGGGAGAAGTGCTTAGGTTTGGGTTCAATCTTGTGGTGTCCTTTCCCAGTGACAGCAGGGGCAGCAAGGCACGTATTTTATTGTTGCCATCGAGGATAAAAAGATGGGGTTTATATCATATTGCTTGAGTTTATCCCTCTACATCATGTCATCTTGCCTAATGCGTTACTCTGTTCTTATGGACTTAATACTCTAGATGCATGCTGGATAGCGGTCGATGTGTCGAGTAATAGTAGTAGATGCAGAATCGTTTCGGTCTACTTGTCGCGGACGTGATGCCTATATACATCATCATGCCTAGATATTCTCATAACTATGCACTTTTCTATCAATTGCTCGACAATAATTTGTTCACCCACCGTAATACTTATGCTATCTTGAGAGAAGCCACTAGTGAAACCTATGGCCCCCGGGTCTATTTTCCATCATATTAATCTCCCGTCAACTAGCTATTTCTGTCGCCCTTTATTTTGCAATCTTTACTTTTAATCTTTATCACAAAAATACCAAAAATATTATCTTATTATCTCTAGCAGATCTCACTTTTGCAAGTGGTCGTGAAGGGATTGAGAACCCCTTTATCGTGTTGGTTGCAAGGTTCTTATTTGTTTGTGTAGGTACAAGGGATTTGCGTGTGGCCTCCTACTAGATTGATACCTTGGTTCTCAAAAATTGAGGAAAATACTTATGCTACTTTGCTGCATCACCCTTTCCTCTTCAAGGGAAAACCAACGCATGCTCAAGAGGTAGCAATAAGGATTTCTGGCACCGTTGCCGAGGATTCTACGCACAAGTCAAGACATACCAAGTACCCATCACAAACTCTTATCCCTCGTATTACATTATTTTCCATTTGCCTCTCGTTTTCCTCTCCCCCACTTCACCTTTGCCGTTTTATTCGCCCTTCTTCCATTCGTCCTTTTGTTTTCTTGTGTTGCCATGTGCCTTCTATATGCTTGCATCTTCGCTTGCTGAAAATCTATTGATGTGGATCCACTTAAAGTGTTCTACTTGGATCATCTTTGATCCTTATGCGCTCGTGCTGAAACCCCAACTAGTCTAGTTGATGGGAGATCTTTAGATGAGCATGCTCATTTTGTGCGTCACCGTTTGTCTGAAAAGGGGACACTCTTATGGGATCAAATAAACAGATTGCTATGTTATGCTTGGAACCTTTATGAAATTTAGATTGTACTTGTTGCTCTAAGAACCCTAAAAACACCTCCCCTACCTATGTGAGTTTAATGATAATGAAATCTTATCTTCTTATGCAAAGGGTGTTTATAGTTACGACGATATCGAACAAATTGAAGAATTAGTCATTTTTAAGGGTGCTCATGAAGTTGCTTCTTTGATTGAAAAGTATGATATTACTTTCCACAAATCTGAAAATTCCAACATACTTAATTATTGCAATGAAAACTATGTCCATAATGTCTATGTCCAAGAATTTATTGAAAGAGTGACCGTTGCTTTGGAAGAAAATAATGATATGCATGAATCCATAGATAATTATGATTCCGATGATTTGACTGAAATATCCCTTGATGAACACGATGCTTGCTATTCTTGTGGCCATGATGCCAATATTTATGAAGATGAATTTGCTATAGCTCCTTATGTTAAACATGAGATCGTTGCTATTGCACCCATACTTGATAGTTCCTTCGATGAAAAGCATGATTGCAATGGTGTTACTATAAATTCTCTTGATGTCAATTGTGCTAATAATATGCAAAACCCTAAGCTTGGGGATGCTAGTTTTGCTATGTCTACTACTTGTTGCAATGATCATCATTGGGGTGACTCTTCTTATGTTCTTGAAAATTTATTTAAGCCCCATGATGAGTATGAGATTGATAATAGTGTTTGAAATAATATTGGAAGTGGGTTTGGAAGAGTGTCAACTTTAGATCCCACATATTTGGAGAATATTCAATCTTATGGTATTTTTGATAAAGGTGGGTTTGGAGAGGTCATGACCTTAGTTAATGATATTCCCACTATTTTGGAAGAGTGTCAACTTTTCATGCATGTGGATCATGTAGAGAAAATATTATGTGATAGGTATATTGTTGAATTTGAATATGATCCCACATGTAATTATTATGAGATAGGAAAATATGGTTGGAGAAATTTTCATGTTACTAAATTACCTCTCGTTATGTTGAGATTGCTATTGTTTCTCACTTCTTCCTTGCATATGCTAGTATTTGCTTGTCTTGATAATTTGTTTGCCTAGAAGATGCCTATGCATAGGAAGTATGTTAGACTTAGATGTGTTTTTCATATGCTATAATGCTCTCTTTGTGCTTTAATTCTTGACTTTCATGTGAGCATCATCGAAATTATAAATGCCTAGCTAGGGGCATTGAACGATAGCTCTTGTTGGGAGGCAACCCAATTTTATTTTTTCTTCTTGCTTTTTGGTTCTGTTTAGTAATAAGTCTTTGATATAGCCTCTGGTTAGATGTGTTTTCATGTTTTAATTAGTGTTTGTGCCAAGTAGAGCCTTTGAGAAGACTTGGGTGAAGTCTTTTTGATCTTTCTGTAAAAAACAGAAACTTTAGCGCTCACAAGATTAGCTACAACTTTTTAACGGAGAGAGATATTTAGTTGATTCTTTTTGCATATGATTAATAGATAAATTCCTCACTTCCATAAATTTATTTCGGAATTTTTGAAGTTCCATAAGTAGATGTTTGATACAGATTGCCACAGACTATTCTGTTTTTGACAGATTCTGTTTTTCATGTGTTGTTTGCTTATTTTGATGAATCTATGGATAGTATCGGAGGTTACGAACCATAGAGAAGTTGGAATACAGTAGGTTTAACACCAATTTAAATAAAGAACGATTTCATTAGAGTACCTTAAGGTGGTGGTTTGTTTTCTTTCGCTAACGGAGCTCATGAGATTTTTCTGGTAAGTTTTGTGTTGTGAAGTTTTCAAGTTTTGGGTAACGATTTGATGGATTATGGAACAAGGAGTGGCAAGAGCCTAAGTTTGGGGATGCCCAAGGCACCCCAAGGTAAAATGCAAGGACGACCAAAAGCCTAAGCTTGGGGATGCCCCGGAAGGCATCCCCTCTTTTGTCTTCGTCCATCGGTAACTTTACTTGATGCTATATTTTTATTCACCACAGGATATGTGTTTTGCTTGGAGCCTCTTGTATGAATTGAGTCTTTGCTTTTTAGTTCGCCACAATCATCCTTTCTATACACACCTTTTGGGAGAGACACACATTAATCGAAATTTATTAGAATACTCTATGTGCTTCACTTATATCTTTTGAGCTAAATAATTTTGCTCTAGTGCTTCACTTATATCTTTTAGAGCACGGTGGTGGTTTTATTTTATAGAAATTATTGATCTCTCATGCTTCACTTATATTATTTTGAGAGTCTTTTAGAACAACATGGTAATTTTCTTTGGCTGTAAAATTAGTCCTAATATGATAGGCATCCAAGATGGATATAATAAAAACTTTCCTATAAGTGCATTGAATACACTACAAAAAAATACACTTTCGTGATGATACGTGTTTGTCACAGTATGTTACTTTTTCTGTCATGCATGTACATCCATGACAAATTTATGACAAAATCAAGATAGTCATACCTGTGCTGTCGTAGAAGTGTTTCATGACATTACCAAAATTATCATCACGAAAGTGTCCGCTTCCATGACGATAAATCGCGCATCACATAAGTGCTTTCGTTAAGGGTGACCGACATGTGGCATCCACCGTAACGGAACTTCGTTAAGCTATCGGGTCCGTTTTTGGATGTGATAACCGTTAACAGCCTCGGCCAATGGGGATTTTCTACGTGTAAAATCATCATTGGCTGGAGGAAACACGTGTCGGTTCACCGTTGGGACAGATGTCATCCACTCATTGGACCCAAAGCACCTATGATACGTCGACACGTCGCACGGCCCAACAGAGGCCCATTCCTGTGAAAAGGCCGGCCCGTTTGACTTAGTCAAAAGGTGGCAGGCCGGCCTACGGCAAGCCTGTTAACGGCTTGTTCGCATATAGCCCATTTACAGCCCGCTAACCTAGGGCCTGTTTACGGCCTATCCAAATTAGGCCCAGTAGCATCATCTGGGCCGTCCAATATAATTCCAGCCCATTTTAACTTCCGGGCCATGTATGGCCCATGACGTCTTTCGGCCCATATGAGGCCCTTAGTAACCCTCGGCCCCTTAACGGCCCGTGGTAAAACTGGCCCATAATGAATAGTGTATCACTTTATACCCATTAACGACCCATTATTCCGTTGGGTCGTTTCCAGCCCATGTTATCTTTCGGCCTTCTCAGGGCCCATTTATTCTTGGGCTCATTTCCAGCATTCGTTTACTTATGGCCCGTTACTGTCATTTTCTGCTTGTGGGCCAAATTCAGCCCGTGGTTACAATCGGCCAGTTTGTGGCCCGTTAATACATTGAGTCGTTTTCATGTAAAAAAACCGTTGGGCTGTTTTCATAGAGTTATCAAATACGGCCTATTAATGCCCCGTTATTGTCCACGAATACTACGACCCATGATTGGCGAAATGATGATACACCCCGTAGAAGGCCCATGGATCCTACGGCCCGTAAAAGGCCCATGAATCGTACGGCCCGTAGAAGGCCCATGGATCCTACAACCCGTATAGAAGGCCAATGGACCCTACGGCCCGTAGAAGGCCCATGGATCATACGGCCCGCAGGAGGCCCATGGTTACAATAGTCCATGTGTTGCCATGATTATTTTGGCCTAGTTTCCAAAAATAGGTTATTGTGGCCACTAGAAAAACACAGAAAAAGAACTGCAGTGACTACAAGCAAACAAGTAAACAAGACAACAAGGAAATAAATAAGCAAGCAATTAACGCTAGCCTATTACCGCTATTACACATATTACATCCACTGGGCATCAAAGTTCGCCACCAGTGCAAATATTGGGAACAAAGCAGCATATTACATACACTGGCCGTCAAAATTGGCCACCAGTGCAAATAAACGCGGCAGCAAAACAAGTGCATAACTGAAACAACTTCAGAAGAGCTCAAGAAACATGGTATCCACCATACTGGCAATAAGCTTAGCAAGCTTATTAGCTTTGTCCTATTTGGCGCTAAAATCCTCCAACGCTTGTTGTTGCACCAGAAAGTATGCATCTGAATGCTCCAGGGACTTCCGCAGTCCTTCCACTTCTTATTGCAACACAACTGATCGATGTCTTTCAGCTTGTAGTTGAGACTCAAGAAACCGAACTGATTCAGATAGTGAGTTCGAATAGCTTGTGCAAGCGGTAGTGGCCAGTAACTAGAACACTAAACCAAGACAGGACTTTGGGGTTGTCTCACTGTCATCAAGATAGTCTTCCTTTGCTGTTTTATCAGCTTTGTTGGAGACCAACAAGGATGTGTCACTATCCTGAACCTTATCTGCATTACTTCCTTTACCATTGCTTAATAAGGCACTCTTCCCCAATATTCTGTCAGCATTCTAAAAGAAGAAACAAGCAGACACATAACATGTTTAGCATGTACTAGTATATGAAACTCATTTCGGTGAACCAGTTCATTAGTAAGGTGGACATGATTAAACTACCAAGTCTTCTATTGCCAAGTACTAGTACATAATAAAAGCATCAAACAAACATATATCTATGTCCTATGGTCACTGCATTGTCTTGCCAAATCAAAATAGAGACACGGTTCAAATCATACCAGTTCAAGACAAAGCAGCATTGAAAGAATACAAAGCGTGGGAAACTACATGACACAACAAGATTTCCGATGGGTACCACGGGTCTACATGTACAACAACACTATTTACTCTGTTGTGATGCTAGTAATGTGCATGGTATGAGAAGTCAACTGTATACACAATTGAAATTGAAATCAATAGAGATATTGATAAGAGCAAGCCTGTTAAAGAAACATGCGTGAACATACCTGCTGTGCCATTGGAGTTTTGATCGGATCCTTCAATTTAAAAGTAATTTTGTATGAGTAAATACTGTGATACAAGAGCAAAGCAGTATGCACGATAACAATCATAGTTAAAAAAGGCGCGCCTAAGCGAGCGCTTAAGCGCGCCTAGGCTCTAGGCATTCGCGAAACGCATTGCACATAACTACGCTTAATCTGTGCATAACTGCGCATAAGCATGCGCTTTGGTCAGTAAAGCGCAAGACAGTGGCAAAACGCACAATTAACGCCTAGCGCTTTTTGGAACTATGATAGCAATGGAATCTTAAATTAGAACAGTTGTTCTTCAGGTTTAGGCACTTGTTCTACATGAACAGAGTAGAGTAAGACGCAAGAATATAGTACTTAAAAATAGAAAATGAGCTCATAGACCTTACCACATTCTTGGTTCGGGACCAGTACAGAACAAGGCATTCCCAGTCATCGTCCAGTAAATGTGTCTCAGGAGAACGTAAGGAAATTTGATGAGTTTCTTTGCCGGTGAAGTACGTTTTCTTCAGGTAGTTCCAATACTGCCACCAAGCATTCTTGAAGATAGCAGAGGTATTAGCACAGGTTACCTCATCCCGAGTTTCCAAATCGGTCCTTCTCTATAGAGAAAAATGGGAAAAATTTGCTGTATTATAACCATCATGGAGGTAGGATGTATGGGACAAAGCAAAGTAATTGCCATGAATAACATTAGTTACACATAACTCCTGGACAAACACCTACAACTGGCATTTTCCTTCATCTTCAGTATAATATGTCCAAGATGGGAAGATACGCACATATGATTTAACAACATCAAATGCGATAGATGCTAAACTACGACTAGCTGGTTGTGCTTCCTCCACAGGAATAGGCGTACTAAATAGTGGAGTTGGGGTTCACCGTGGTAGTCCTGGCCCTTTGGGCACTGGAGCTGCCTTACTAACTGCTCTTGTTTGGAAGCTCTGTGGTGGTGATGGTGATGTGTCAATAGGAACTGGGTTACTATCTGCTGGGGTTGGGGTTAGATTGGGTGAAGCTGGTTCTCTGTCCATCGCAGTAGGGGTACAACCTGCGAGAGTTTGGGTTATGTGTGGTAGGGCTGGTTCTCGTGCATGTACAACCGGGGTGCTATCTCCACCAAGAGGTAGCACTGTTTTATTTGAAGACCGTGTTTTTAGTCCGCTAGATGCTGGCATCACCCGCTCCAATTCAAATGGTTGATAAACAGGAAACATAGTTGAATGTACAGACATTGTATGAGAGACAGATGCAATAGATAGTGTGGAAAAAAGAGGACATGAAATAGTTGACATGTATATTGTTTAACTAAAACGGATAGTATGACATAAGTTCACATATATGATGTCTATCTAAACTGGATAGCATAGCATAACATAATTCAAAGATATGATGAATAACTAAAACGCTGTGCCAAGTTAGAGCATACACCTCGGTGGGGGAATAGGACTGGTCATCTGTCTCTGAATCCATCTCTGAGGAGCTATCGGGACCCAACAAGAGATTTGCTTCAACAGGTAGCACTGTCTGCTCTGAAGGCCTTGTTTTCACTCCAGATTTTTTCAATCTCCCACCCAAATGGTTGATTCACAAGAAGAGTAGTTTAATGTACAAGCATTGTCGACAAATGGAAATGTAATGAAGAAAAGGATGGACAAGATATCATTCAAATATATGATGCCTGGTTAAACAGGATGGCATTGCACATTTCACATATATTATGGCTCGCTAAAAGACATGAGACTGCATAATTCCCATATATGATATAGAAACTAAACAGGTGGCGACAGAACATGTCTAAACTAAGCAGATGACATATATGATGTCAAAAGTAGGCACTGCAAGGCAACATATGCATGATATGACTAACATCATCATGCCAAGGTAGAGAAAACACCTTGGGGGTAAATAGGAGTGGTCAGCGGCGTCTGAATCCGCCTCAGAACAGATATCTTCCTTTGGATTGCAATCTGGAGAGGGGTGGGGATGGTTTTCCATTGAACCCACCATGGAGCAACGTTTGCATGACATTGTATTACTCCGGAAAACTCTTCTCTTTTTCTCTACATGTTCAGCATGACTGTGTACAATATCTGACATGCATACGAAAAAAATATGGTGAGATTATGTAAGGAGAGCATGCAGAAATTTAGAGTGATGGTAACAACCAGTGGATGGATCCAAAAATAATGATAGAAGGCTGATTTGCTTTAATTTAATAAAAAGATAGATGATGATTGCTTTACTATTTGTTTCCCACCCAAGATGAACAACATAGGCATACCCTAGGTGAACCAGATATTAGATAGAGATACTATTCATTGCTTCCTCGATATGTGCCCCACAACTAATTTAGAACTCAAGTTTGAACATTAATTTGGACCTGACTTGGAGTCCAAGAGGTGAATAGGACGATAAAGTAGCAGGTAATTTTAAGCAATGCATAACATAAGCAGAATCAAAAGAGTGTGACCTCTCTTGTGGACCTGTGTATTCCTCGGGTTCATATGCTGAGTCGATGATGGTGATGCCGTTGCGGTGGGTGCTGGCGGCAGAGAAGGAGATCTGAGGCGGCGAAAGACGGTCAGGAGTCATGATGTCTGGTTTGGTGGATGTTTCTGTCGATGGAGCAGCTCAGGTGAGGTGGAGGACGTCGCGGCAAGAGCAGGACAAACCACACAAATTTCCCTTCGGCACCTACCTGTAACTGAAGTAATTCTATAAGGGCTCATTTGGCTTGCATGATTCTAAAAACGCGGGGATAGGAAAAACACCAGAATAGGATAGGAATGCACATGGTAAACAGAACATTTGTAAACACAGGATTTCTGTCAACTTGGGTGTTTGGTGTACAGGAATTGGAAGAGCAGAGGAATGCAAAGAAACATGGCCAAAAGAAAGTGAAACCATATGAAAGCGTGTACAGTTAGAATGTTTTCTGCCACTAATGCACTTGGTCTTGTTTTCATGCATAGGATTTTGAAAAGTAGGTCCAGGTGGATGTTTTGCTTCATTCCTTTCAACAAAATGCATGAATAATTGAATAATAGAGTGCCACTGGAAAATTCCCTATTGCTATGTTTTTACGTCGAACCAAAATAGCCCTAATGGATCGACATGAATGTATAGTAATAAGTGATGCAACAAGTGTACAACCTCTTTGCCGTAGCCGTGTCGACCTTAGCATCATTGGGTTGGTCACTGAAGCAGTTGAGGCAGAGGTGGCTGTCAGAGGTGTGGAGGAAGATCGGAGGAATCTGTAGACAGCGTCCAAGGCACTGCTCTGTTGTGATGGATCGTTCTATCGTTGGAGCAGCTCCGGTCAGCCATAAGACGTCAAGGCTGAAGCAGCACAAGACAGACATCGTCAATCTCAAGTGGGATTCTAATAGCATCTCCAATAGATGATGTAAAATAGATGTAAAATTTACATCACCAAAAACCACCTAACTACAATAGATGAGGTAAAAATTGTTGACTTTGAACTTAACTGTCAAAACTAAAATTTACTATGGAATCTGAATGTTAGTGTTGAAACTGAACACAATGGTAGCAGAGAGGCACTTGACATGTAGTTTAGGGAGGGCCTGCAGTTCATCTTCAACCTGCACCCCCCTAAGCCGCCAGCCACCACCGATCGAACCGCCGGCCCCAGCGCCGCCTCGCCGCCCCAAAACAACTCCCCACCACCGGTCTGCCGCCGCCTCGGCCAGCCCTATTGCCCCCCCGCCCCCACCCTGAACCCAAAGATAGATAGTGGGATACCTCTCCGGCGAGCCCCCGTCCCCGCTGCGGGTGGTTCTTCCTTAACTCCGGCGAGCCACCCACCCCCTGAAAATCGACTAGCCCAAAAGTCGATTCAGTCGACTGAAGTGTAGCTAAATTGGAGCAGAGCAGCAGCACGAGCGAGGGGGAGAGCAGCAGTAGCAGAACGAGCGAGCGAGCGAGAGCCGAAGCAGTAGCAGCAGATTCGACTGGTATGGACACTGCCGCCGAAGGGGCCTCACACTGGGGGAGAGCCGCTAGGGAAATGTCGCCTGTGGTGCCGGCTTCAAGGTAGCCGCTCCATGGGGGTGCGGGATGGAGCACCGTCGGTGCCGGAAGGTCGAGCTAAGGAGAAGGTGCGATGCGATGAGTGTACAACCTCTTTGGTGGTGCCGAGTAGGCCCCGGCTTCGTCCGAGGAGTCAGTGAGGATGCTGAGGTTCCGGTGGAGCAGGTTAAGGCGGCGTTGTGGGGATGGAGCAGCCGCGATAGATGAGGCGATTGTCGGAGCAGCTCCTTGGAGGTGGAGGATGGGGCGGCTGAACCGGCGGGACGACGAGATGGACGACGGATCCTACTCCGGGGAGGTGGATGAGGGACATCAAGCTGTTGCGGTGGACGACATCATCGGGGAAGAGGCTCCGGCTAGGCAATGGTGAGGTGGCGGACGGAGGAGGGTGGGGTTTCGCGGCTGGAGCGGAGAGGTTATGGTGGCCTGGGATTTCGAATGGCGAAAAGAAGGCGATGGGAGGGGGTGAACCATGACTTAGGGACGCGCTTGTCCAAAATGTAGGGTGTGTTACAAAAGTACCCCCACCAATTTGAACTAGCGGCTGAGGGAGTCCTGGATTAGGGGGTATCCGGACAGCCGGACTATATCCTTTGGCCGGACTGTTGGACTATGAAGATACAAGATTGAAGACTTCGTCTCGTGTCCGGATGGGACTCTCCTTGGCGTGGAAGGCAAGCTTGGCGAAACGGATATGTAGATCTCCTCCCATTGTAACCGACTCTGTGTAACCCTAGCCCCCTCCGTGTCTATATAAACCGGAGGGTTTAGTCCGTAGGACAACAACAATCATACCATTGGCTAGCTTCTAGGGTTTAGCCTCTACGATCTCGTGGTAGATCAACTCTTGTACTACTCATATCATCAAGATCAATCAAGCAGGAAGTAGGGTATTACCTCCATCGTGAGGGCTTGAACCTGAGTAAACATTGTGTCCCCTGCCTCCTATTACCATCCGCCTTAGACGGACAGTTCGGGACCCCCTACCCGAGATCCGCCGGTTTTGACACCGACATTGGTGCTTTCATTGAGAGTTCCACTATGTCGCCACCATAAGGAAGGATGCCTCGTCTTGTTGTCAAGGACAGCGTTACCTCTGGGGGAGCCCTGGCTGTCGGCCAAACTCTCCGACTAGGCGGTTTCATTATGACCGCCCCTTCGGCTGCTGCGCCGATGATGACTTCTCGGGTCATCAAAAACAGCCTCCACGTCGGCTCGGAATTTGCCGAGCAGATGAATCCGATGGAGCTCTCTTACCTAAATGAGCTCTTGGATCGCATCGCCGCTTTGGGAGTCGCTACAGACTATGATCAGATTGGGCTTAAACCCGACCAAAGGGAGATTAACTCTCCGCCAGTCACTCATCAGATAGCGGTGGTGGAGGAACAATGCGGCAATTCTTCCTCTATCTTGAGGACAAACTATGTCCGGATTCCAGAGCTCTCCAAGCCGGATACCCGTTTACGGAAGGACATCGCCCAAGCCTCGAACCTAGAATCAGGCAGTGGGCCAAACCTATCGGGCAACATCCCGAAGCCCGAACTTCCCAGATTGGAAGCTCCCCTGCCCCTGGGTCTCAGATCGGGTAAGGGTTTGGACTCAAGTCTACCCACCCACCCAGATATAAGCGATCTTTCCCACATTAGGCAAGAGCCCCAGGAAACAGTACATCACTACTGGGCCAGATTCCTCCTTGTAATGAACAAGGTCAAGGACTGTCGCGAGGAAGACACAATCTCACTCTTTTGCAATAATTGCACAGACAAGGGAATCCTTAACGCCATAAGTCACCATGACATAGCACACTTCGCTGACTTGGCGGCCATAGTACGGAAGTACTGTGCGATGGAAAGTGCCTGGAAAACC
The DNA here is from genome assembly GCA_032464435.1 of Aegilops umbellulata. Classification (NCBI taxonomy): domain Eukaryota; kingdom Viridiplantae; phylum Streptophyta; class Magnoliopsida; order Poales; family Poaceae; genus Aegilops; species Aegilops umbellulata. The sequence goes on from CP136060.1 coordinate 299,893,740, forward strand.
GAAAAAAAAATTGAAATAATCCGGCTCTGACTAATTACCCAGTCCAAATTAAAAGGGTGCATCCTCATAAGTCACCCGATTCAATTACCAAAAGCAAAAGCCCACGACAGGGCGTGGAACCGTATTGGAGGGATGGCTTAATGGACCCTGCAAAATTCATAGTACAACGGATACCATACCAACACATAGCCTTAGAGCAGGTTGGGTACTCCGGCAGGTGGCCAAGAGTGGTGAGGATCTCCTCATTCAAAATACCGCAGAGCACCATCCCGTGGATTACAATACGGTATTAACAGTCTTCGAGACATTCGCCTCAAACAATAGGCGCAAGCGAACACTCCGCAGCATTGCCGAAATCTGCCAGGTGGCAACAATAAACCCATGGAGCGACACGGCCATCACCTTCAATGCTTGTGACGAACCTAAATTCCGAACAACCCGAGCACCATCCGCATTGGTCCTTAGTCCAATTGTAGACGGCTTCCGGCTCACTAAAGTGCTCATGGACGGCGGCAGCGGATTAAACCTCATTTATGAGGAAACTCTTCAAAAAATGGAAATAGACAAGAACCACATTGAGCAAAGCAGCACAACCTTCAGAGGAATCATCCCCAGTCGGGAAGCACGTTGCGCTGGGAAAATCACACTAGATGTGGTATTCGTCACGCCAGAGAATTATAGGTCCGAAGAAATCACATTCCAAGTGGCCCAGAGGTAGGAATTTGTCGAACGAACCACACTCCTTCGTAGACGTCAGGAGTCCATTGATGAAAAGGGGCTGGGGAAAGCTTAAACCCAAGTCCTATAGTGATGGATATAAGCGCAATTGAAATTCCTGGGGAGTTATACATTTGTGTATTGATAAGACCGTTCACAATTTCTTGAAGCTCGATCTCCCCCCCCAGATGCCGGTATTAAGCCCGAAACTGCCAGCGGATGGCCAGTGAGCTAAAAAAACGAAAGAATGGGTTACATTTTTCATATGCTCTCCTCTTATAGATAGGACGTCGGACCAGTCCGCCTAGTCGACTTCTTGTATTTTTTGTGAGTTGTGTATCCACTCCAATAATACTATTGTCAAGTATCTTTAGGGATGAAGATCTCGTCACATTGCCTTTTATGATGTAATTCATAGACCATACATAGTGGAATCCTATATCTTATTTATTTCCTCTTCCTTCTTTCTATCCCAAACGATAGATTCAATGAGTTCTTGCCAATAACCACGGCCGCTGAATAAAAACATTAAACTGAAGGCCCAGACAAAATGAGCACAACTCGGGAACATGAAGTTGAAATCGCTAGTAATCGCGGATCAGCATGCCGCGGTGAATATGTACCCTGGCCCTGTACACACCGCCCGTCACACCCTGGGAATTGGTTTCGCCTGAAGCATCGGTTCAGTAGCGGATACCATGCCCTTTTAGGGCGGGAGGCATTCACGATCTTCCAAGCCATACCCCATTACGGGTACATGAAGCTCAAAATGCCCGGGCCCAACGGAATCATCACCCTGGCTAGTGATCAGGACATAGCGCTCCACGCCGAAAACAAAACAGCCGCACTGGCCCTCAAGGCATTATCCGAAGCTCTCGCGGTAGAAGAGCTAACTGCGCTACGCTCCACCGTGGACAGGGACGACGTGATACTCGACAAGAGATCCAAGTCCACCTCTTTCAAACCAGCGGACGAGATAGTCAAATTCCAAGTCCACCCAACGAACCCCACAAAAATAGCCTCCATCGGGGCACAGTTAAACCCCGTCGTGGACGCCGCACTATGAGAGTTCCTGCCCGAGAATTGGGACATATTCACCTGGCATCCTTCAGATATGCCAGGAATCCCACGCAGGTTGGCCGAGCATAGCCTTAACATTTTAAAAGGATTCAAGCCTGTCAAACAGGCTCTTCGGCGTTTCTCTGAACCTAAGAGACAAGCTATGGGAGAGGAACTAGCCAAGTTATTGGAGGCCAGATTCATCAGAGAAATAAAACACCCGGACTGGCTAGAAAACCTGGTGATGGTACCAAAGAAGGACAAATCCTGGCGCCTGTGCTTCGATTTCAAGGACCTCAACAAGGCTTGCCCAAAGGATCCCTTCCCCCTCCCCCGCATCGATCAAATTATCGATGCTACCGCAGGACACGACTCATTGTGCTTCCTCGACGCATACTCCGGCTACCACCAAATAAAAATGGTGGAGTCCGACCAAGCCGCAACGGCATTCATCACGTCGTACGACCCCTTCTATTTCAATACAATGCCTTTTGGGCTTAAAAACGCCGGTGCAACGTATCAACGCATGATTCAAACATGTTTGGAAAAGCAGATCGGCAAAACAGTGGAGGCATATGTTGACGATGTGGTCGTTAAAACCAGACACGTCGACTCCTTAGTAAATGACTTGAGACTCACGTTCGACGATCTCCGAACATACGACATTAAGCTCAACCCAGAAAAATGCGTCTTCGGCGTACCCGCCGAAAAGCTCCTGGGTTTTATCGTCTCCAGTAGAGGAATTGAAGCAAATCCGGCTAAAATCCAAGCCCTGTCACAGTTGGCCATCCCAACTAACCTCAAGCAAATCCAGAAATTAACCGGATGCATGGCGGCCCTAAGCCGCTTTATCTCCCGCTTAGGAGAAAAGGAATTACCGCTTTATCGCCTCCTCCGGCACACCGAACACTTCGAGTGGACGGATGCGGCCGCGGCCTGACTGGAAGACATAAAGGCCATTCTAGCCACCAACCCAATCCTGGTCGCGCCAAGCATCGGCGAACCAATGCTGCTATATATAGCGGCAACTCATCAAGTTGTAAGCGCAGTGCTCATTGTCGAACGAGAAACGGATGGACACAAATTTCCCCTTCAAAAGCCGGTATACTATGTATCAACTGTCCTCACTCCATGCAAATCACGGTACCCGAGTTATCAAAAGATATCATATGCGATATTCATGGCATCCCGGAAACTACGATACTACTTTCAAGAGTGTTCGATTACAGTGGCCTCGGAAGTGACACTGACTGACATAATAAACAACCGCGACGCCACGGGCCGAATTGCTAAATGGGCCATTGAGCACCTCCCATTCGACATAACATATGAACCCCGGCGAGCCATCAAGTCGCAGGTATTGTCCGATTTCGTCGCTGAATGGACAGAAGCCGAACTCCCTAAAGAGTACGTCGCATACTCCAATTGGATTATGCACTTCGACGGCTCTAAAATGCTGGCTGGTCTGGGGGCTGGCGTCGTTCTGACATCCCCTACTGGAGACACAGTCCAATATGTACTCCAAATACTATACACTGACTCCAACAACGCAGCCGAATACGAGGCCCTGTTACACGGTCTCCGGATGGGAATCTCCATGGGCATTCGATGCCTGGAGGTGTGCGGGGACTCGAACCTCGCTATATCCTAAATAAATAGAGACTTTGATGCCAAAGATCCGAAAATGGCGGCTTATCGCAACGCCGTCCTCAAGATGTCAGCTCAGTTCGAGGGGCTCGAATTACACCACGTGGCTCGGGAAAACAACCAAGCGGCGGATATCCTCGCCCGTATCGGCGCTAAGCGCGATACGGTCCCACCCAACATCTTTTTGGAAAGACTGTTCAAGCCATCCGTGGTATGGGAAGGGGACACCGGCAACAATAGTCCGGACCCGGCTAGAACGCCAGATACCGAACACTCTAACATAATCGGAGGCTCCGCCATCGAAATAACGCCTTCAGCCCATGTAATAATGGCCGTCATCACCCCATGGACCCTTCCATTCCTGGCCTACCTAACTAGGCAGGAACTTCCCAAGGACTAAAATGAGGCACACTGCATTGTGCGGCGATCTAAAGCCTACAAGGTCCACGAGGGAGAGCTTTATAAGAAAAGCACCACCGGAGTCCTTCAAAGGTGCATCTCTGAAGAGGAAGGGCGGAAGCTTCTGGCAGAAATCCACGCCGGACTCGGTGGCCACCACGCCGCAGCCCGGGCCCTCGTAAGTAAGCCCTTCCGTACAAGATTCTATTGGCCAACGGCCCGGGCGGACGCATAGGACTTGGTCCAACGCTGTGTCGGTTGCCAGCCTTTTGCAAACCAAAGCCATATGCCACCCGTTGCCCTAAAAACAATCCCCATTACCTGGCCTTTTGCAGTCTGGGGGCTTGACATGGTTGGACCCCTTAAAGGGGGAACCCATAAGAAAAAATACTTACTGGTCATGGTGGATAAATTCACCAAATGGATAGAAGCCAAACCTGTTAAAATGGCCGAATTCGGACCGGTGATAGACTTCATATCTGGGGATCGGGGTTGTACACCGTTATGGCGTCCCCCACAGCATCATCACTGACAACGACACGAACTTAACTGCCGGCGAGGTAAAACTATGGTGCAGCAACATGGGCATCAAGCTCGATTATGCTTCTGTCTATCACCCACAAACTAACGGTTAAGTCGAGCGAGCAAATGGTCTTATCACGAGCGGCATCAAACCCAGATTAGTGTGGTCCTTAAAGGAATCCAACATGCACTGGGTAGAGGAGCTCGACTTCGTACTCTGGGGGCTCCGGACCACGCCGAATCGCACTACCGGATACACACCGTTCTTCATGGTGTACGGCGCAGAGGCGGTTCTGCCCTGCGACATAATTCATGACTCACCTCGAGTGCGCATGTATGAATAAAGAGTGGCCGAGATCAATCGGTAGGACAGTTTGGACGCCCTCGAGGAGGAGCGTGACGTGGCAAGATCCCGTTCCGCATTCTATCAGCAACAGGCTAGAAGATACCAAAGCAGAGAATTACAGGCAAAACTTATAATGTTGGCGAACTCGTTCTATGCCTACCGGAGAAGAAAAAGGACAAGCTCAAGCCCAAATGGGAAGGTCCCTTCGTTATTGAGCAGGTTCTGACCAGTGGAGCATACCATCTGCGGGATGCATCGCACAATCGACTCGAGCCAAATCCATGGAACGCAGCCAGACTCGAAGATTCTACGCCTAGTGTCGGACTCCGTGTTCGTCTCCTTACCTCTGTCAAATTTTTATACACTCGTTATCTGTCTTTTCTTTCTTTCTTCCCCTTTTTTCTTTTAAGGCCTTAATAGGCTCAAATGTGTTTTGACTACACAATTTTGACGCGCTAGCCGTGCTCATGATACCTGGGGGCTTCTTACATAGAAGCTTAATTATTTTACTGGGCCTCATGCCCTGCACATGTGTTATTCTTCCGCATGTACCTTTTTTCGCCATTATATGCATCGATATGACTTAAGTTTTGGCCAAGCTGGGTTGCCTGGCTCTTGTATTTATGCCCTACGTTCCAGTTAATTCGTCTAGGGCATAAGGGGAGCACCTCTGCGATTGTTACTGTCGGGTCAGCCGGATGTGTACCTCAGACTGGGTGAAGCCGAAAGCTAGCGTTCTTAAGGGAATATTCGGTCGATGAACAAAAGATGACTTTTATTTATTTTTGATATACGCCCCCAGATGATTTTGCCTGCGTCTCTTCTCGCAGTCCGGACATGCACATTAGGGCATGCGTACCCAGGGAAAGGAACCCTTAATTAAACTATTCTCCCTGGAAGATGTTCCTTACTATCCATGTAATATAACATAACTAGTTGGGTACTTGTCTGTTCAAGCACTTATGACCCCTATGTCTGGTTTCCATGCATACCCCGGTTTTTACATAGCTGAGCGGGTATTCGGATACACTCTGGACTATTGGGTCCCGAGGTCGAAGCAAAAAGGCCCGCCATGAAAAATGAATTACAATCTGGCTAGCGACATTCTACATGTCATTTAAATTACACAATCACTTAGACTGACTAAATTCTTCTTCTATACCATCCAACAGGCTGTCTAGCCTACAATCCTGTTGGGAATACTTTGCGGCTAACTCTACTTGGTGATACACCAAACTGACAGGGATTTCTTTCCGGTCGGGCCCCACAGGTCTGACCTCGGCCATGTGGTTTGGGTCAGCCTTGGTATACCGCGTCTTCACCATCGCCCAGGCTTCCCTGGCACCTTGACGGCAGGCCGATACCTTCCATAATCGGAAGCGCCGCCGCGCTCCCTTGAGCTTCTCCGCAAGCTTTCCAAGGCCTTCGGGCAGGGAGACAGATGGCCACAAGGCCTGGGCAATACCTTGCATCACCTGCCGAACTTGTTCGTGCAGTTGTGAGAGCTCTGGTAGAAGATCACCCGCAGACCCGGGCATCTCATCCGCGGGACGACCCGTCAGCATACCTACAGACATAACTCTGTTAGCTAGCTTCTTTGCCGAACTCTTTTTAAAAGTTCGCTCAAGCACTTACTGAAAATGCCGCATCAAAGCCGTTTATTCTCCTTCACGGAGTCCGACAGCTGGGCGCGAACATCCTTTAGTTCCACGCTCAGCTGGGTATTGGCATCTTGGAGATCGTTTTTCTCCTGCCTAACTTTTGTAAGCACGCGCTCTCCAGCCTCTAGCTGTCGTATGGCATGTTGCTCATCCGGATTCACTCCGGCGTCATCTGCAATATTTATTGTTAGAATTGCGTGCATGCCACTTCCTATATGGTACCTATCACTCTTTAAAAGATGTGTTACCAGAGGGGCCCTTCTCGGACTCCTTCAATGCGGCCATTGTGGCCTGTAGTTGGGCCTTGCACTCTTCCAGCTCTTGAGACAATTGGGTATTCTTCTCTGTAAGAACCTACATCAATAATGATCCTTAAATCAGTTAAACCAACTGTTTCAAATCTTAGGGGCTACCGATATATATAATCATCAAATTTTCTTACCCGTATATCCTTTACATACTGGTACGTGGCTGTGGCAAGACCGTTTTGAGCGGCACGGATGTACGCATCTCCCGAGTTGAAGGCATTAAACGCCTCTTTGGAGAAACAAGCGTCACGGAGTATGGCCCGGCGACGCCTGTGATTCATGGCGCTCTCCACTTTGGAATTTGTAGCGGATATTTTATCCGCATCCTCTATAGGAGGAACGTCCGACGCGTGCCCTGCCTCCGTGTTCGGCCCTGGCACCCGACTAGTGGATGCGTGATCGGCAACTTCTCCAGATATAGTCCGGCGAGCGTTTTTCCTTCTAGGAAACATGGGTGTTATTATGTTTTTAAAGACGACAACCACGGAGCGAGGTTTTGTATCATACCTCTGCGCCGGCGTCTTAGTCCGAACCGCTTTCCTTTTCAGCCTGCCCGCCTTCGGCACCCCTCGTTGGCGACTCGCCACGGGCTTGGCATGGTGTCCCGAGGACCTTCCCTGTAAAACATCATACAGATACGGTAGGTGAAGCGCGTACAAAGGGATTCTTCTCAAAGGTTGGGACTTTGGTCTCACTTACCCGTGAAGCAGGGAGTAGTCCGGGATAGTCGGCTGTGATAGCCACCATGGCCTCATCGCAGCTTAATTGATAGAATATTCTGTCAATCAGCTCCACAAATACGTCCGGATATTCTTTAAGGCCGGGGTCGAGGGACCGTTCGGGATCCTCTGGTTGTGGAGGTGGGTTGCTGATCTCCCCTACACCTTTATGCAGCTCCTGCGATGAAATGGCAAGATGAAATATTTATTGCAAAAATGCAGAAAAGATGGGTATAAAAAGTGGCAGCTTACCCAGCTCGGAGGATTGTACATGGAGAATCCGTCCCGCGGCTTGATGCGGAGGAACTCCTCTTCCTCTCCCTTGTACAGACCGGACATAATTTTTGCCAGAGCGGTAACTGAGTCCGGCCCCTTACGGCCGCAGCGGGTGGCATCATGTTCCCCGTTAATATCCCACATAGGGTGGCCTCGATATTGAAGCGGCTGCACCCCTCGCATAATGCATATTGACATAACCTCGGTTGTAGTCAGCCCTGATAGAGCCAGCGCCTTTATCCGGCCCATCAGGTAAGAAACGTCTCTATCATCTTCGTCCTGAGGGCTCCTTGGTCGCCAGCTTAGGCGCTTCTTCAAAGGAGCATTATCGAACTCAGGAAGGCCAATCCGAATAGGATCTGTGAGGGGGACGTCCTCTATATAGAACCACTCTGAAGGCCAGTCTTCGGACGTCTTCTTCGGGGTACCGGATAGGTATCCGGTCCCGGCGATGCGCCATATTTCGGCTCCGCCCACTTGAAATATTGAGCCCCTTTGTGTACGGGGCACAAGGCAGAATAGCCTCTTCCACAGCGCGAAATGAGCTTTGTAGCCCTGAAACAGCTCGCAAAGGGCCACATAACCAGCAATATGTAATATGGAGGCAGGGGTGAGATTATGCAATTGGAGGCCATAAAACTCCAAGAGCCCTCGTAGGAACGGATGGATTGGAAATCCGAGGCCCCTTAATAAATAAGGAACGAGGCATACCCGCTCCCCCTTGGAGGGATCGGGAAAGCTCTCCGCTTGCTCTCCGCCATTATAGGTGGCGAGCCTGGCTCGAACAGGGACCATGTACGCTGGGGGGAGGAATCCCTGGGTCTGTAGCTTCACTAATTGGCTGTGCGGGACGGAACACTTCATACAATCTCCGGGCTTAGGGCTACGGGAGCGGGAGAAGGAGCTGCGCTGGCCTGCCATGTTGGGATGGATTTTTTCAGGCGCGCTCCGATGGATGCTCGCTGAAGGAAGATGGTGTGATTTGGATATGAGAATCCTCGTCTCTTTAAATAGGCAGATTATTCACATAGCTAGCATGGTCAATGTAAAAACGCCCTGGCTTCTCGCATTCGTTTGACACGTGGAAGATGGCCATTATTAGGCATGGAAGCCAAGAAGCGCAAGTATTTATGAGAAGCCGGACACTATTTAACAGGTATTCGGGATTTGGAGAAGAACCCGCCTTGCAATGCCGAAGACAATCTGCGCGCTGGACTCATCGTCATTGAAGCCTGGTTCGGGGGCTACTAAGGGAGTCCTGGATTAGGGGTATCCGGACAGCCGGACTATATCCTTTGGCCGGACTGTTGGACTATAAAGATACAAGATTGAAGACTTCGTCTCGTGTCCGGATGGGTCTATATAAACCAGAGGGTTTAGTCTGTAGGACAACAACAATCATACCATAGGCTAGCTTCTAGGGTTTAGCCTCTACGATCTCGTGGTAGATCAACTCTTGTACTAGTCATATCATCAAGATCAATCAAGCAGGAAGTAGGGTATTACCTCCATCGTGAGGGCCTGAACCTGGGTAAACATTGTGTCCTCTGCCTCCTGTTACCATCCGCCATAGACGCACGGTTCGGGACCCCCTACCCGAGATCCACCGGTTTTGACACCGACATCGGCCCTTTCGGCTCAGGGTTAGAAGGGGGATTTCGCGTGTCGGGATTTGTCAGCTGGAGGGAGTTTTCGTGCGTGTTGTAATTTCGGGATAGCAAGGCGCGGGTTGTGAAGGCGCCGGTTTTGGGAGAACGATATCTGAATTTTCGGGATATAACAGGCGCGGGTTGAATTTTAGGGACAAGCCTAACGTGTAATATTGTACTTGTACGTACCAAATCAATTCGCACTTCCCTCAACAACAAAGAAAACAAAAAAATAAAACTATTCACACCACACAAAGAGAGAGTCTTGCCCCATTTTACTAAAAAAATGCTATTCAAAGCTATTCCCTCCTTCCATCTATATAGGGCCTAATGCATTTTTCGATGCTAACTTTGACCAAATATTAGAGCAATAATATATGACATGCAACTTACACAAAGCACATTGTTAGATTCGTCTATGAAAGGTTCTTTCAATGATATAATTTTCACATTGTGCATGTCATGTACTATTAATCTTGTCAATAGTCAAAGGCGGTCTTAAAAAACGCATTGCGCCCTATATAGATGGAAGGAGGGAGTATGAACCCATGTTATGTCCAATTAAATTTTTTCGCTTGCTATATAATGCATGTAACCTACTCATACCAACATTTTAGTGCATTCCAAATGTCTATACTACCGCTGCAATTTGAACAGAATTTGAATTCGTTTCTCTATTTCAATAAGAATCTACAATCATGATTGTTGCAACTTCAACCATCATTCGTGTATTACCTTAATAACACACCACATGATTACTATAGAGATAGATATGAACTATGTGTACTACATAAACTCGAATTCTATTTTTTGAATACACTCGTTGCTGATTCCAAATAATAGTACATTTGATGTACTAACTATATATTCATAATCTAAACCATGTTCCATACGTGTACACCGTGTTTATCACACATAGTATAGTGCCCCGCCCCCTACATTATGACAAGTATTTAGACCTGAGCTGCAAAAGCCACACATTAGCCCAAATTATGATCAATGTTCTATATATTATACGTAGTACTAGCAAGATGCCCATGCATTCCACAGAACATCAACATGATCAAGGGGAGGCCAAATTTGCAAATATTGAGAGGGGTGTGGGTATCTTTTTTCAGAATTGCCATAGTTTCCTTCCTATCCTTAGATATAAATCGGACGGCCTATATTACAGGATGGCAGGCACACCATCATCAACAACTTCGTTTTTATAAGAGTAGAGATAAAATATATTATATTTAGTATAACATGTTCATAACCACACCATGTGTATATATATTCACACATGCGTCGGTTTAAAACACTATAATAAATTCTTCAAATATCCGAATTCGCTTTTTATAATGAAGTATGATCTCTATTCGTCTTTTACACACACACACAATGCTCTTATCTTCGTAGCTAGCTAGCGCTAACTTTCTCTCGTGCATGCACACGCCCGCATCCCTCTCACCCTCCCTCAGCATTCTCTAGCTCCATCGCGTAAATTTGTCTTTTCACTTTAGGTCGTTCACCCACGGTGTGTGTAGGCCTCCCAGCTCCTTCTTTACGGCACACATCGATTGATATGCCTCTCTAGCCAGGTGTGCCTAGCACAAACCACAAGCTTCCCCTCTTCTCTTATCATCGTCCATGCCTCACTCCCACCACTCTTTTCATCGATCTCGTACTCGCACACTCCTCCCCCTCGATATAGTATGACTCTTGCACCACCTCCTAGATGCATCCCTCTCTCTCTATCCTTCTCCCCGTGCCTCATTTGCTTCTAACACACACATGCATGTGTACCGATCGATCTCCCAACATATACCTAGGTCAACTTTAACTATTCCCCCTATCGATCGACGTACCTCACAAGTTATGTCTCTCCTTTCTCTGACAAAGGACGATTGATCTTCCTATGTAGTTATGTCTGCTTACCACAACCATATCGCCCCCTCATCATTCGTGCATGCCTCCTGACCTATCTCTCACACGCACATGCACAGACAGGCAACCATCCCCTCTCTTATTGATATTGCAGGCGTGCCCTCCGGTTGTCTAGCAAGTCTATCCCACCATTTGTTAGAAGGAACTCCACTACCACCCCCTACAACACTCTAGCTTTGTCTCTCTCCCAACCTTATTCCTCTCCTACACATATGCATGGATGCCGATCGATCTCCCTTAATACATGAGGTAGATCGATCTCCCTTAATACATGAGGTAGGCCTCTCTCCTCCTCCACACATATACTAGCCATTGTACCTCTATAGTTAATTAGACCTCCCCCCACCACACACCGATAGTCGAGCGCTGTAGGTAGGTATCCATGCCATAGAGACAAACTGCACCTGTCCCCTCTCACGTTCCAATAGGCCAGCCACTCTATATCTTTGACGTGGGCACACGCAAATTCGATGTCACTCTTTATCGATCGCGCGCGCACACACACACACACATCATCCCTCTCTTCGATTCTATGGACACCTCAAGCTGATGATACCTCCACTCTCTTCTCGTGGATCACCCCCTCTATATATATGATATATCCAGGACTCTATTTCACACACATTGCATATGTTACATTTTTTGATTGACCCCACCCCCCAAAAAACTCTCACGAACCCAGACACTATATCTCTCTATGTTTGTATCTCTCTCACACAACCCCACGTAGGTGGTGTACGTATACAAGAAGAGAATAGGTGCACCGTGCACGCACTCACGCTTCGTGCCCAGCCACACCCGCGCGGGGTACACGGTGGAGCTCATTTATGTACGAAATGGCAGCCCACGTGCTAATTTGAACGCGTGTAGCAGTTGTTTACCTACGGAGGTCGTGTACCACGCGTGCACGAAACAAACTTCGACTTGATGCGTTGGCGCATTATTTTTAAATAAAGTTATATCGCTCAATGGCACGTACACAGAATATAAAACGACTTTTAGGGAGAAAAGGTAGTCCGCTCCACTATATACAATGGAGCCTGCCTGCCTGGTTTGTCTCTCTTCAGAGTATCTCACACAAGGCTGTGGTGGCCTCTCTCTCTCTCTCACCGTTGGTCACTGATCCGGACGCATCCCATCCGCCGGTGGAAAGGGAGGACGTGCATCATTTCTCCGTTCGACGGTGCCGAGGCAGCACGTCCCGAACTGCGGTACACGCCGCTCTCTCTGACCAAGCTCCGGCGTGGTAGGGCCTACGCCACCTGCTCGCTACCGCAGTATGGGCAGATTCCGCCCGCCGCCGCTCACCTAGTTACATCCCGACGACCTCCAGGTATCCCCTCCGGCCTTGCTCCACTGCCCGTCTTCCAACGTCGCTGCATGTGGATCTTCCATAGTTCTTTGCCCAAAACGTAGCTCGTCCGGCGTACTTTCCATATTGCAATCTCGTCCTCACACCATTTTAGACAAACACAACCGTGTTGCTATCTTCCCTTAGGACAAGGAATATTCTTCTTTTTTGTCATCGCATGTGTCATCAACTCTTATTGGCAAGTAATTGTTTCCTTTCTACCTATTTTTTGCAAATAGGGCTATCCATTTCACCTCATTGTTATTGCGACCTTTTGGTGAACTGCACAAATCACTTTTTTCTTAAGAGTGTTTTGTGCAGTTCTACCAAAATGTTACACGGGCAACGTCTCTACATTTCAGTGCGACTGCACAAAGGGAGATTGGTTTTGCTCTATCCTCCTCATCCAACTCCGAGCCTAATCTTCTCCAACTAGTTAGTCTTAAGAGAGACTGCTAAGTTGACCAGCTCTATTTGTATGTTTATTGTTTCATCAGTAGTCCTCTATTATCGTAATCACACTTAATATCTTTGGAACAGGGACGCTCAGCTCTATTTTAGTGGAACTGCACAAAATGATCGGAATGTTGCGTGCTCCAGATAACTACTTTTTTCCCAACATGCCTTGTTGATTTAGACAGAGCTGGGGGGATGTTGCTGCCAATGAAAGCATGGATCAATTTTAATTTAACACCTTCTCACAACTTGGTCTTCAGTTGTGATGTAAATATTAGCTCTGATTAGCAAGGAAGTTAGTTTTTTATTGTTTCCGAAAGAGCATCGGTGGCAAGACACACGAACATAAGCTGAAAGCTCAGACCATTGTACAATTTCATGTCGCTGGAAAATTATTTGTATAGTACGTCAATTATGTAAACAAATGCTAGAAGCTTGATAGCATTGCCAGAAGCCTCTTCGGCATCCGGGTCCATGTGGCATGCACAAAATTATACTCCTTCGTTCCTAAATATTTATCTTTTTACAAATTCCAAATGGGCATATTTTAGAGTGTAGATTCACTCATTTTGCTTCATATGTGTACTCCCTCCGTTCCTAAATATTTGTCTTTCTAGAGATTTCAACAAGTGACTACATACAGAGCAAAATGAGTGAATCTACACTCTAAAATATGCCTATATACATCCGTATGTAGTAGTCCATTTGAATCTCTAAAAAGACAAATATTTGAGTAGTCACTCGTTGAAATCTCTAGAAAGACAAATACTCCGGAGTATATTTAAGAACCGAGGGGGTAGTGCACAGCCGCATGGGAGACTCAGACCGGTCGTTGTGCCACATTAATAGGGAGTAATGAGAAGTCAAATCATAAGCCCCACCTTTCCCACTGTAAGTTGCTCGGAAGAAGCAACCATCAATACGCTCTTCTTTGAATCCGCTTATACTACTCCATCTGTCACTGTTTATAGAGCGCGCTTTAGAGAAAGAGGAAATCTCTGGGACCAAGGCGACTAGCGATCAGCCTGAAAAATAGCATTGGTAGTTATAGCATATCATCTATTGCTAGAGGAAATAATGCATACACACAAGCATGCAATGCTTCCACCCCGGGTACACACATGCATGCACTTACTCCACTCCGTAGTACTACATCGAGATAAAATTGCGGACTTGATTGCGGCTACCACACCCTAATTAATTGAGCATTAAACCAAACGCGTCTAAAAGTCCCTCTGGTGGTGGAAATGCATTGAGAGAAATGCATCATAATGAAGCGCGCCCTGTAAACTGTGACGGAGGGAGGAGTAGTATGAAGGTGCAAAACCAAGTATGCGTATGGCCAGTCGGTCAAAGCACCTCCTCTTGGCATATCACTGACATGTGGGACCGGAGTGTGAGCAAACCGATTTCAATTGACGGCAAAATGGCCAACCCGCCGTTGCTTGAGAGAGACGAGGAGTGAGAACACACAGACGGGCTTGCACGGAGGCCAAGATATATTCGAGCATGGTTGATCGATATCATCATTACATGTTGGGTTGCCGATTTCCACCCTTCTCTGGAATAAATGCGTACTTTATCAGAGATTAAAAAATAAGAGTACAGAGGCTCCACCATGTGGTTCTAGTAGTAGTACTACTCATACTACTAAACCTTGCGCTTGGCTCTTCGCCTCTTCATGAAGTCGAACAATGATGGTACTCCGCATGTTCGGTACTACAGTGTATGCCTCTGGCAATCTGACACCGAATGAACTGATGCATGTCCACCGCCTGGGCGAGGGTACGTTGCATTAGTCAAAAGGCGTAAGCGAGCTTCACCTTGTCCTGCAAGCTTCTCCTCGTTCTGCGAGTTGACGGGACGCACCAACAAGTAGTGCTAGTCCATACTCCCTCCTTTCCGGTTAATATGGCTTAATCTTTTTGCGGGTAAATGAGAGAGCTTTATTCATATATAAGCATTCTTAGGACGATCAACCAAGACACTTGTCACTAGGAAGCGAGGTACCCCGCAAAAAAGAAGTAGGAAGCGAGGTGTTTCATCAAGCCAGCTCTCGGCCACATTCAAAGTGCAGCAAGCACGGTTCGCACAAAGATGCGCTGCAAGGTTTGCTGACCTGTTTACATGCTGAATAACAAAAAAAGAGGAAATATTACTGAGCGCTCCTATTTGTAACAGGATATGAGCCAGAATTAAGCGAGAATTGTGGCGAGTGTTCCATGCAATCAACTTCCATTATCACATGCGAGAACCCTTGAAGAGAACCAAATGTGTTGAAGATTGCTTTATCACATTTTAAAAATATAATAAGAGTGCAGACGCTCCTCCATCCGGTTCCTAGTACTAGTATAGTACATACCTCTATAGACTATAGTAGTAGTACTAGTACTAGTAAACTTTGCGCTTGGCTGTTCGCCTCTTCGGGAAGTGCAACAATAATAGTACTACTATAGTGTATGCTTCTGGCAATCTGACACCGAATTAACTGTTGCACGTCCACCGCCTGAGCGAAGGAGAGATTGCATTAGTCAAAAGTTTCTCCTTGTCCTGCGAGCCACCACGCGCAAGCTTCTCCAGTCCTGCAAGCTTGTCGTCGTTCGGCAAGTTGACGAGACACAACAAAGTAATGCTAGTCCATACTGCCTCCTCTCCGGTTAATATGGCTTAATGTCAAACGAGATAAATACACTGTCTGTTACTGTATATTTGTAAAAATACGGTCAATGGACTTCATAATACGCTCATTGCGCTCAATATATACATTTTCCGGTGTTTATACGGTCACTAGCTCACCCTGGCTGAGTATGTGTGTGCATGCACATGTAGGTTGAGCACTTGAGCGTGACCGTGTGTGTTCCTCGTGTGCTCAGACATGCATGCATTAGGGCGTCGCGCACGTTTTTGCGTCCATGTGTACGTGTGACTGTTGCATACACGTAGGGGGAGTACGTGTAGGGGCCACCAAAGGAGCAGTCAAATCACACAGTAAGTTAGTCGGAAGAAGCAACCATCATTTCACTCTTCAATGACACGTACGCAATATAAAATGGTTGATATGGAGAGAAAAAGAAAACCACTATATATACACTAGCAGGAGCCTAGGCTACAAGCCTGCTTGCTTGGGTTGCTCTCTTCACAAGCATAGAACGACGGCGGCCACACCGCTGGTCACATATCCGGCCTGATCCCGTAGCTGGGGGAAGGGAACAATGTTCTGCGTAGACGCGGTCGACATCGGCGAGGGAGAAAATCCACAGTCGGTGCATCCCAATCCACTACAAAAAAAGACACATCCGTGACATTTTGGGCCGAACAAATTTTTTTTCTGTCATACATATGACACTTCTATGACGATAATTGTGACAAAACCCGGTATCATCATAGATGTGGTGGGCTCCTACTTCTATGACAAAAAATCATGACAGAAAATGGGCTTTTCATCCTGGGCGGGCCAGAGATGCAGCGGCATGACATTCTTTGGGCCGTCCATGACGGAAAAAACCGTGGTAGAAGCGAGGGCGAGGAAAATTTGGGGGAGTTCCCGGTTACGGTGGGAGGTCGGGGGCCGAGCGATGCGCGTTTCTCTCGTACACGTACGCGCGTGTGTGCGAGGCGTTGGCTCTAACTGAACCCGAGCGAGGCGTTAAGCTCTAACTGAACCCGAGCGATTGCACTGCAGGCTACGCGTTACTGAACCCGAGCGGTCGATCAATGGCTGTTAACTGAACCCGATCGAGCGATTCCGTCGCTACTGCTGCTAAATGAAGCCGATCGATGGGATGAACAGTGGGCGTTGCGGGGGGGGGGGGGGGGTTAGATGAACAGTGAGCGGTGGCGTTGCCTCTGGATGAACAGGACCCCGTGGTGTGGTGGAGGGCTGGATGAACAGTAGACGGTGGAGGGGTGCCCATGGAGGGGTTGTTGAACAGGACCCCGTGGTGTGGAGGGCTGGATGAATAGTAGATGGTGGAGGGGTGCCCGTGGAGGGGTGGTTGAATAGGACCCCGTGGTGTGGAGGGCTGGATGAACAGTAGACGGTGGAGGGAACAGTAGCCGGTGGAGTAGCGCGCGGTGGAGGCTGGATGAGCAGGAGCCCGTGGAGGCTGGACGAGGTCGACGGTAGCCCATGGAGGCTAGAGGAGGTCGACGGTGGAGATGAACAGTATCCCGTGGAGTCCCATTTTGCAGTACGCCACACCCCTCCCGATGAACAGGACCCCCGTTTCGACCGTAGCGCTCCAACACAAGTTCGTTTCCTCCGTTTTGTGGTACGCCACACCCCTCCTGATCAACAGGACCCCCGTTTCGACCGTAGGAGGTCCGTTTCCTCCGTTTTGCGGTACACCAGACCCCTCCCAATGAACAGGATCCCGTTTCGAACGTGGACAGTCGAACACAAGGCCGTTTCCTCCGTTCTGTGGTATGCCAGGCCTCGTTTCCATCGCCTGTTCCGTCCAAGCCTCCCGATGAACACGACCACGCATTCCGTTCCGACCCAGCCAGTTGGCTCCCACGCGTTCCGTTGCCTCCCGATGAACACGACGCATTCCGTTGCCTCCCCATGAACACGACGCATTCCATTGCCTCCCCATGAACACGACGACGACGTTGTTTCTCCGTTCCGACCCAGCCATGTACGCGAGCCCTCGCCGTACGTATGCGCGAGTAGGCGTTCGAGACCCCGCCCGTATGTACACATATGTGGTCGTATTTTCTTTTTTGCACCCTGGCCGTTGTACGTACGTGTACATGCTACGTGCGCGCCTCTACTACGGCACGTGCGCGCCTCTACATCGACCAGTATGTACGTACATGTTCGCGACCAGAATGACAACGCTACGTACGCTTCGACCAGGTGGGTCCCGACTGTCACGCACTTCCTTGCCTGCGAAGATGTAGCTGGTGGGTCCCAGCAGTCAGGGGGCGAATCATTTTTTGCCCGGACGCACTTCCTTGAGTGTGAAGATGTAGCTGGTGGGTCCCAGCAGTCAGGGGGGTGAATCTTTTCTTGCCGGACATACTTCCTTGCGTGCGAAGATGTAGCTGGTGGGTCCCAGCAGTCAGGGGGAAACGTTTTTTTCGCGAAATACAATGGCCCGTCCGGTGGGTCCCAGCTGTCAGGTGGAGGAATCATTATTTTCCGCGTAATAAGGAGGCACTTCCTTGCTGCGGCCGTGGACCCAGCTGTCAGCCTCTCCATGTACAGTCCATGTCCGATGGAAGTCGTTCCTTGACCATGTTGACCACGCCGCGCCGAGAGCACCAGGGCGGTGGACCACGGCGAGGCCTAGGAAGGGGACGACGCGGAGCCGCGGAAGACGCGACAGTGGAAGCCCACGCGGAGAGGAGTACGAGGGTTCACTGGTTCGGCTGCGGTGTGAGGCTGCCGTCGCCGCAGGGCCTGGCCAGCGGTGGGAATAGTAGGGGGCGGTGAGGCCTCCACGGCAGCGCATCCGGCCACGGGAGGCAGGAGCATGCGGCACGACCGGTGCTGCTTTGGGCGGCTGGAGCAAGAAGACCAGAGGTTGAAGAAGCACTACGGTCGTTGGATGGACATCGTACGGTCACTGGAGCTAGAATCATTTATATTGACTAAGTTGACAAAGCCCTCCGTCCCCGTCAACTTAGTAGGCCCACAAGTTAGCCACCAACCAAGGTGGGTCCCAGCTAGCAGGGGGTATTCATTTTTTGTGCATAATAAGGAGGCACTTCCGGTGGGTCCGAGCTGACAGCAGGTGGAACGTTTTTTTCGCGAAATACGGTGGCCCGTCGGGTGGGTCCTAGCAGTCAGGGGCAAACATTTTTTCGCGATATACTGGTGGGCGTCCGGTGGGTCCCTGCTGTCAGGTGGAGGAATAATTATTTTCCGCGTAATAAGGAGGCACTTCCTTGCGGCTGCCGTGCACCCAGCTGTCAGCCTCTCCACGTACAGTATTCTTCCGATGATATTCAGTCGTTGACCACATTGACCACGTCGCGCCGAGAGCACCACGGCGGTGGACGACAGCGAGGCCTAGGAAGGGACGACGCAGAGCCGGGGAAGACGCGACAGTGGATGCCCACGCGGAGAGGAGTACGAGGGTTCACTGGTTCGGTTGCGCTGCCGTCGTCACAGAATAACAGGTGGTGTGGGTGAGTGGAGCGGAGGGATGGCCTGGCCAGTGGTACGAGGCCTCCGCGGCAGCACAGCCGACCACGGGAGGCAGGAGCAGGCGGCATGACCAGCGCTGCTTTGGGCGGCTGGAGCAAGAAGACCAGAGGTTGAAGAATCACTATGGCCGTTGGATGGACATCGTACGGCCAGTCGAGCTAGAATCGTGCATATTGACTAAGTTGACAAAGCCCTTCGTCCCCGTCAACTTAGTAGGCCCACTATACTGGGTCCCAGCTAGCAGGGGGAGTATTCATTTTTTTGTGCGTAATAAGGAGGCACTTCCTTGCGTGCGAAGATAAAGCTGGTGGGTCCGAGCTATCAGCGGCGGTAACATCTTTTTCACGAAATATAGAGGCTCTTTTGGTGGGTCCCAGATGTCAGGTGGAGGAATCATTATTTTGCGCATAATAAGGAGGCATTTCCTTGCATGCGGTCGTGGACCCAACTGTCAGCCTCTCCACGTACAGTCCACTTCAGATGCATGTCGGTCGTTAACCACATTGACCACGCCACGCCGAGAGCACCAGGGCGGTGGAAGACGGCGAGGCCTAGGAAGGGAACGACACGGAGGCAGGGAAGACTCGGCAGTTGTTTTTGTTTCCCACGCGGAGGGGAGTACGACTGTACGAGGGTTTACTGGTTCGTCGGCTGTCGCCGGAGAATAACCGCAGGTGTGGGTGAGTAGAGGGATGGCTAGGCCAACGATGGGAGTACGGTGGGGTGGTGAGGCCTGCGCGGCAGCACAGCTGGCCGCGGGGAGGAGGGAGCAGGCAGTCTCGCCGGCGCTTCTTTGAGAGACTAGAGCAAGAAGAGCAGAGATTGAAGAAGCACGACGGCCGTTGGATGGACATCCAACAGTATACAGGCCATCTGTGGAAAGCCTCAAATCTGTGGAAAACAGCATACAAGCCATCTGCCATTATTTCAAATAATTTACAGCCCATTTGCTACTTCTTACGGGTTTTTTTGGAGCCCATATTCTTTTTGTTAGCATTACAACCCATATTGTGGCCACGGTTAAAAAATTATACGAAATTTTGCATATGTCGGTGCGGTCTGAACTATTTTTAATCCCGAAATTTCGAGTCACATTCAGACTGATTTTAAAAATAAATGTATATCAATATAAAATCCAATAAATTGTCCATGCATAAAAATCAATGCAATTTAAAATCTCAAAATGAAAAAAAGATATTTGAAACTAATTGCCGGTTTGATGTGTTTTAAAAATGTACAACCCATTTCTCATTACTGATAGGCCATTTTCTCGGCCAGCCGAATGAAGCTCTCCTCGTCTTGAAAGATTTGCAGCCCAACAGGCCTGATAAAGCGACTTACTTGACAAATCACAAAAAAACTGGGCTAGCCATTTTCAGAAAGAAAAAAAACTACTGGGCTGGTCTGCGGTAAACATAAAAGAAAAGGTTGTCTAGACAGGCCAGAGTGTCCCGCACAGCCCAGTTGACACCCTGCTTCCGTCTAAAAAACAAATTAGATAAATGCCACTCCAATTATGGCATTTCATAAAAATGCCACTGCAATTTCCAAACTTTGAAAAATGCCACTGCAATTTTTGCAAACTTTGAAAAACACCACTGCAGTTTGCAAACTTTGAAAAACGCCACTCCAGACTTCGAAAAATGCAACTAGAAATGGCATGAAATGGCATTTTTCAAAGTTTGGAAATTGCAGTGGCATTTCTTGGATACACCAGATTTGGAGTGGCATTTATCAAATTAACCCAAAACAAAAATAACTGGGCGAGCTACTGGGTCCCTGATGTCAGCCGCTCGTTGTGCAATTCTCTTGTTTATTGACTACGTTGACAATGGCATGGGACCCAGATGTCAGAAATCCACTAGGAGGAGCCATTTTTTTATTGGCTTGAAATAAGGAGGCACTTGCTTGCGTACTGCCATGACCTTGGTGGGTCCCTGCTGTCATCCTCTCCACGTACAATCATCTCCTGATTGTGTACGCATCAACTTTCTAGGCCCACAAGTCAGCCTCTAAATCCGTGGAGGACAAATACAACCCATTTAAAAAAATAACAACCCATTCCATACGTTCAAATGGGAAGTTCAATGTTCAGAGCAAAGTAACAGGTCTGATCCACATATAGAGTACTGAACTTCCACGTTGACAACCATCATAGCCAAGTTAACTATCTACTCCCACTAATACTCTAGTAGCATACAAGTACTAACTTACTCTTAGCTAACTAGACGATGCCGGCCGCCATCTGTGGCACACGCTAAACGCCGGCACCGGCGTCGTGCACCTCGCCTCGTACTTGCAAGAGGTGCGATAGGGCGCGTTGCTCACGCGCATTGTCCCTTTCCATGCCGGTGTGGTCCACCGAAGCTTCGGCTTCCAAGCGGGAAACCCACTTGACGAGCTGGTAGTAAAAATCGGTGTCGTGAACGCGTGCGTGCCCGACAGCCTCCAGGGCTATTTGCCGGGCGCCGGCCTACACGTAGTCGGCTCAGTTGCGGGCGCTCTACTTGCGACTCAGAGCGTCGGTGTGCTGCTGCTCCATGTCCCGCTGGCGGTGCAAATCGGTGATACGCTGCTCCTCCGCCAGGCGGTCGCGCTCCAACAACTCCTGCTCCTCTGCCATGCGGTCGCGCTCCAACAATCCTCGATCTCCGCATTGCCATCTAAAGACAGATAGAATGCATGCTCCCTCCGTCTGCCTTCCGGTGAAAACCCAAACGCTAGTTCCGGCGGTGACCGCCTCCGGCGTCGCCTACCGCGGACGGGCGGGGGCATGGCAGATGTGGCGAGCGACGTCGGGCCGGTGGGGGCTTATGAGGATATGGCGAGTTGGGTCACGGTGGCACCGGAGAAGGCCGGGAAACAGTACTTATAGGCGGAAGGTAGTGCGACGGTCATCGGAATTCAATGCATAATGGCTTAGCGCGCCAGCTTGCCGTGGAAAACTAGAGAAACTGAAATTATGATTGTGCCGTCCCGTCCCGTCTGGGTCGCACACCGGCATGGCGGTCAAACGAGTGCACTCGAATCATCTCCCTCCTTGTCAATAATGATTCCACGGATTTAAAGCGTATCTTTTTTCGCATCAGTTAGCTGCCTTAATTAGGGCCGGCTGCATGCAGGCACTCAGAATCGCTGGCAGGCAGTACGCGAAGCAGCATGCAAGGAGTCGCAGCCGAGGGCACGCATGCAGCCACTTAAATCGCTGGAATTAATTAGGCTTAAACTTCTGCATGCCGTTAATTATTGCCATGCCTTGGTCTTGCTGCTTTGCTCACGGGACTAATAAATCCCGGACGGAGGGAGTACCTTTGTTGGTGAGAGGTTTGAATTAAGCCGTACAAACTGGAAAGGAGGTACTAGTACGTGCGTGATCCGCTATTTATCCATGTAGGATCGATAGTGTAGCTTGTCAGTTTCTTCAGAGGTACGCATTTTTATTCAAAAAACTACCACTTCGCATCTTGCGTCGCAAATAAAACTGCCAGGAGCGCATTTGTAGGCTAGCTAGTGATCGATCAGTAACTTGTAAACACTGAGCGAACAGAAATAAGTAACTGTTAATGCAGCTCAATGATTCACAGATCATATACAAATATGTAGCTCGAAAAGCAAAGATCAACCACTTCGGATCTTGCGTCGCAACTAAAACTAACTAGTACGATTCCCATACATAAGATCAACATGTTAATGCATCTCAATGATTCGCAAATCATATACAAATATGTAGCTCCAAAAGCAAAGATCTAGAAAAAACATCTGTTCTTCCTACTAACATGGATGCTTCTCTTGGCCAACATTCAGTACAGACTGAAAGACAAATTTGTTTGTGAAGTCTACAGTTCCTCTTGCAAATGTAAGTGGTTTCACCAACAGCTCGAACCATGAGAATGAACCACACATGATCGATGAACATCCACTGCAATATGATTTGGTCTTCTCTCGATCACACCACGAGACTATTTTCGGAATACAAACTTTAACTTAGGCAAAATGATGCCCATTGTATAATCAGACCAAAGCAATGAAGCACCTAGTGTTGGCCAATAAATAGTATAGTACTACTTTTCTGCAGTCCATGAAGTGACTATCCAATCTTTCTGTGTCTATTTTCAAATGGCACTGCATGCAGTGACTATACTATTCTGTTGTGCAGTTCAACCAAAATTGCGGACACTTTTTTTGTTTGCCAAATAGCAACGGGCAGACATCTCTGTCTGCACAAATATCACGCAACTAGTAAACATATACCACACCTTGTATTTTTGGTTTAAACATGTCTCTTCCGCTTAGCATCTGTCATGTTCTGCACTGGACAATCTGATACAGTTATGTTTTGCCCTGGACAATTTCATACTGAATTGATTTGCTGGTTCAGAGCAGAAATATAGCGCCTATTCTTCATCAGACCAAGGATATCCATGTCCGCAGTGATGGAAGAGGTGAAATCGATACAACCAAAATTGAGCATCCAATCATTGAATCATGTCCTGCACCTCCAATGTAGGTCCACCCTGCCAATAAATTCACATGGAAACCACTAGTATTACTATCTAATGACAGTACAAAAAGAGTAGCAAGATAGTAGCAAACCATGTACCTTCATAATGAAGAGCTCATAGTGCCACCAATTGGATATAAAGGTTTGGAAAAAAACATGCTCCTAATGTTGAACCAGTTGGACTTTTTGTGCAGTTCCACTAAAATCGAGCATCCCTGTTTGCATAGATATTGAAAGTGTGATTACTCTAAAAGTGGTACTAGTTGAAGCATAGACTCACAAATATAAGCATTCCAATAAGGTAGCAAGACTATTTCTAACCACCTGTTCGAAGGAATAAATAAAGCAACAGCGGCTGATGTCAGGAAGGCATACATAGTTTTTTCTGGAAAAGTGAGCCATTCTTGACCTTTCCTCTTCTTTTAAGCAAATTTTGTGCAATTCTACTAAAATAAAATGCCATCACTGCCTTGACAATTCAGTGACACTGTACAAAAGGAAATGACTTAACATCACACCATGATGTCAGGTATGTAGTCGACAGGCATTAGAGACAAACACACAAACGTCCTCCGATAACATAATGAACATTAATTTTAACAAAGGTGTGACTAGATTTACCGGGATAATTTGAGTGAACTCTACACCCTTTGTTCCTTAACATAAGACGTTTTTGTCGTTCAATTTAAAGTACCCAAACGTCTAGTATTTAGAAAAATAGGTAGTACTTTTCTTGAGCACATATCTGGGAAAGCTTGCCACACTTTATTTATGTCCATACGCTAATGCAACACCATTCGAATACTACAAATATACGCTAATTTAGTGGCTAGTGCAACAGCAGAGTAGTTAGTTTGTTACAGGGTACAATACAATGGTTTTACTGAATAGATTTCAATAAACTCTAGCACTGGAAGGTTTCTATAAGAATTAACAATACAAAATGCAAAGGTAACAAGTTTCAGCATTGCTATACTAGCTGTGCATGAGCATTAAACCAAATACAAAAGTCTGAAGGTAACTAGCATTATTAACTAATGACAGTATAAAAAAATTGCAAACCATGTACCTCCAAGGTAAATATCATTTCAAACTCGGGGGGGGGGGGCCTTAAAAATTGCTATCCCAATCTTGATAATCGATCAAACATAAAAAATTGATCGAACGAATCAAGAGAACAACCGGAAGAGGAGGTGCCCAGTCTTGACCTTTCCTCTTGTCTTCATAATTGTTTGTGTAGTTTAACCAAAATAAAATGACATCAACGCCTTGGCATTTTGGTGACACTGTACAACAAAATTAACTTATCTCATGAAAATGAGGTATGTAATCTATAAGCATTAACAGTGCAAATATCTGAAGGTAGTAACAAGTTTCATCGTTGGTATACTTGCTGTGCAACAGCATTAGAATGCCTTAGCTGAAAAATCTTTAATACATCCACAATCAACACCTAACCCTGAAATAATCCAGTGACATTAAATGGCATTGCTTAAATTTATGGGTGGCATTAGACTAAGTGCGGCATTAGTTAAATTTGGCATCACTTTAGTAGTAGCATTGCTTGACTTGACTGCTGGCGTTATATTAACAGCAAAAAAGTGGCAATAAGAGCATGGGAGGACCCTTCGGACAGTGGGCGCACCAGTACGATGTACCTCCACGGACGCAGAGTGGTGAGGGAGGTATGGTTGCCCAGAGCAACAAATATCCAGGCAGCATATGTGGATTACGTCCCATTTTTGTTCTCTTTAGCCACCTTTTTCCTATGCGAGGACAACAAACCAATTGACCTGGTCATTCTCTATTGCGTTGTCATGCCTTTCTACCCTTCTTCAACCAAGAGACACGAGATTCGTTCCTTAGCTACTGATTCTCCCCTTTTCAACCTAGATGCGGGTTCAATGCCTACTCTCTTGGACAGTACAGTCTCCCTTCCTTTCCTTATTCAACCCAGACATGGGTTAGTCTGCATGAAGTAGGGTTTCCTTTAATTGTGCAAATTATGGTTTTCGTCTGCGTGGCCAGCAGAGCAGAGGATAGCAAATTGGGAAGATGGTGGAGTGGAAAAAGATCCACATGCAACAATGTGGCAGATGGGGCAATAGAACAAGGTTATGGTTCGAAAAGAGGTAGCATACTTGAGGGTCGGCAGGAAGTGGCTTCGCTCGTGGTCGTCGTCCTCCGCACACACTACGGCAGCGAGCTTGGGGACGGAGTCCATCCCGCGCGGGCGCTAGGTCTGAGAGGACGGCCTTGTCGTCAGTGCGTGACCTCGCTCGCCGATGACGAGTCCGTCAACGCTGCACGTCCTTTTCTTCCCCGGCGGATCTGTGACCATCGGTGAGGAGGGAGAGAGGGGCCATCTTTTTAGATCTGGAGAGAGGGTGGTTGTGTGAGAATCAAGTGGGAAGCCCTTAGCAAGAAAGCGCTGAAGCTCCAGCCTATATATCTTTTTTATACTACTAGTACTGGAGGTGGAGTAGTGGTAGAGTAGTTTATATTTTCTCTGCGTATAGTAACAGTTAGTCGTGCTTCAAAACTGATCGACACGCCATTAAAAAAATAAAGGTCGATAACTAATGCGGCACCTCGGGCCAACGCGGCCAGATCGCATTTGTACGAGAAATTACACACCATGTTTCGTTGACATGTGGTCCTGTTCGAACATATCAGTGAGACAACGGCGAGTAGTAGGAGTATTTACAAACGGACGTGTTGGCCAGGGCGCCTCTTCGTGAACCGTGGAAAACTAGCAACCGTCCACCAACTCTTCGCCTTTCCCTCCCGATTTGGAACTGTTGTCGCATGCTCTTCCTCTCCCTCCTCCATTTTCCTTCAGCCCTTCACCCTTTCTTCTGCCATTGTTAGATCGTCTTCTCCATGGAGGAAACAGGCCGGAAACGACCCCGTTATTCGTGCCCCGATCTGAAAGATGACGTGGTGCAGGAACTCATTGATCGATGCGACGTCATCACCTCGGCTAGCATGGCAGGTTCGTTCAAGCCCATTCTCGACTCAACTAATACCATCATTTCAAGGAACCCAAGAGTCAAGGAGCGGTTTGATCTCCCCTATCTTCTTCGTCGTGACCCTGATGACTGGCGCCGGCACGACGGAGGCCTCTCCCTGTGCAAGTTGATGCCGCTTGATAATGATACGTATGATGTTAAGATGCCATCGCTTGAGGGCAAGGCTTGGGCGGGCGCAAATGCAGATTGGGTTGTTTACATTGGGTCCAACTGCGAGTGGGAGCTTGTGAATGTGTACACTCGTGACCGGGTTCCACTTCCAAAAATCTCAACACACTGCCCAGAGGTTGAGCACACCGGTAATGTACGCACGTTCAAATACGATCATGGTGACTGTCTTCTACGGAAGATAGCAATTTGTCGAGTTCCCAACCGCTCTTGGAATTACGACAACTATGAAGTTGTTGCTATCTTCGACAAGCTTGTTGCCGTCATTGATGGTTTGACTCGATGGATATTGCTCAAAAATCAGTTTCTATACACGGATGAGTACTGTGATGCAATTCAATACGAGGACCTTGTGTTTGCTGCCACCACTCGTGGCACTATTTTTGCATGGGATCCTCGTAGTTTCGGTACATTTGTCTTCCACCGTAATTATAATTGTTTCATCCACATGCATGCGGGTTAGTTACTAATTAACCTTCTTCTTGTGTTTCCAAGGTCCTGTGAACATCCCACCACCTATACTTGAAAATATTTATAACCAAGGGGGAGATGCCGATGGTGATGATCACGAGCAGCACCCATATACTCTATGGCGCCTGGCAACTAATTCCGATGGATCACCTCTTCTTGTGTGTATACAACCCACTGATGATGTTACTGCTAAGGAAGCAGGTGTCTCCCATGGTCGCACTCTTCGGACCTATTCCAACACCTGTTGCATGGTATTCGGGATGGACACTAGTGTGCTAGCGCCAACTCCTTCTCCCTGGCACAAAATTGATAGTCTTGGAGAAAACTCGCTCTTCCTTGGACAAAACTATCCGATGATGGTGAAAGGCGATCCAACTGCTGTTGACACAACATTACTAGAACCATTTATGAGAAGCAACTGTGTCTATACCTCGGACATTTGGGTGGCTCCCTACCCTTGTACTGATATAGTAGGCCGCTTCAGCCTGGATGATCAGTTCTGCGTTGGTCTCCAGATCGACAATGGATGGCCCGTCCCAGAGAATCACTTGTGGTTCAAAGCAAGCGTTTCCAACACCGCGGAATGGTTGAGTTGAAGTTCATTTCATGGCTTGTTATTTGTTGTGTGGTGAAAACTTTAGTATTTATAATGTATCCTCGTTGTCGATGTGGGTTGATGACCTGTTGTATGTAATAAAATGATATGACTGTGATAAACTTACTAAATTTATGAATGGCTTTCGAGTCACTTCTCTGAGTGAGTGGTGCGACGAGGCAAAAAAATATTTTCCGAATACATAATTGTACGTGCATTGCAACAGGTTATCGGATGAGGCCAATCAACAATAGTAGTACACTATTTGTACTAGCTTCACATGCTTCGCGCGTCAGACGGGTGTTTTTACTGTAGCCATATGTTAATGTGTTCGTTGAACGTAACCAGCACCTCGAATCCTCGATACTAGTACTATATAGTAGGAGTAAGTAGTAGGAGTAGTAGGGTGGCATGGGCCAGAACAAGCATTCACGTCCAGGAGTACGGCACACGCCACCACCACGACATCCATCTGACACCATATTATTTCTTGGAGTCCGTGCTAGAGCAATCTCTTCAACCTCGTCGTTTCTCTAACTTCAGCCATTGCGCGGCGGGTGAGGTGGGGGTTTGCCGATAGTTGGTTTCCTTAACTGCGGTCCCACTTGTAAGGCCAACTCCAACGCACGACCCCAAACGGACCTCCGTTTTGCACGAACTCCAACGATAATTTTGACTATAAAAGCAAGACCAAAGAAAACAAGAACCACAAGAATACATTTTACTACTCCTGTAAGTTGGATTAGTGCCTTCTCGATGCATTCATTGTTGATCTGCGGAGGCTCGATCTTGCGTGCTTCTTTCTTCTTCGAGTGTAAAGAAGTAGACGTTGCTTCCTCGCATCTAGTCTCATGTCTAGCCTCTATTCTAGTAGGAGTATCAACAAGTGCACTAATCTCATCTCTAGCCTCTGTGCTACTAGCTAAAAGTGATAGAACATCTACTAAATTGCGCTCTATCAATAAATGGATGTGCTCTTCTTCCCAATAGAAAAACTTGCATCCATTCTACTCCCTCCGTTGCACAATACATGCCTTATATTTGTCAAAATATATATGTATCTAGACATGTTTTAGTATATAGGTACATCCATGTTTGGACAAATGGAAGTCAAGTATTTTGGAACGGAGGGAGTACACAACAAATTTTTTTAAGTTAGCACAACTAGTCTAATCCGAGAGCACAACCGAAGATTTGGTCGGGTTCTTCCTCCTTTTGCCGACACGTGGGACATCCAGCATCCAGGTCATGTCATGAAAGAAAATAGAGTGGTAGTTGAAGCCACGAGATTGGGTTAAACTGTAAATAGAATCTTACTACTCTTGAGTAACTCCAAAAGCGTCCACCAAAGATCTTTATTGGATTTGTTTTTCATCACCAGCACGTCAAGGTGAAAGATGTGCAGGTTCAGTGGGTCCTCTTGCGTTTTCACTGACATGTGGGGCCGCATGTGAGCAAACAGACGATGGGCTCCGTGCGTATGCTGGCTGGCTGAGAAGAGAGATAGAGGAGGGCTGAGCACGGACTGCAAGAAATTTGTTCTACGTACCTAGATATAAGCTCGATATAGTGGGGTGGCATGGGCCATAACTAGCATTCACGTCTAGCAGTACTGCACACGCCACCCACACGAGTCCCATCCGCCACCAATTTTCTTGGAGTCCGTGCTACAGCCATCTCTTCTCCCTCCTGTTTTCTCAGCCATCGCGTGGTGGGCGGGGTGGGGTTTTGCCGATAGTCGGTTTGCTCAACTACGGTCCCACTTGTAAGTGAAAATGCAACACCGCATGCATTCCCGCTTGAGCGGCGTGCCGGACCAACCATGTGGGGGTGCGATGCGAACACGGCAGGCCTTTCCTTTTGAACTCGTAGTTTGTAAAATTTGGTTCTGCTCCATGGCGCGACCGATAGATAGAAAATAACTATTTTGCCTAGAGTAATGAGAAGTTTGGTTTTGGCGCCGTTCATGCATGGAGTACGTACGAAAATTATGAAGTTGATGTGAAAGGTAAGATAATTACTGTAGTATCATATACTACTACATGGATTTGACGGAAAGATAAAAATACATACGGATCCATCAACGACATCCTCACGCCCTAGTGCGCCGGGTCACCAACCGACGTGTGAGGAGCAGCGGCGTTGGCGGCGAGCTCAACGTGCTTCTGAACAGTGCCGTCCAAGGTTGCCCTGCGGTCCAAGAAGGCCAGCGTCCTATCGTCCTCCTCTTGCATGTAGTAGTCCTTGTGGACGATTTGCGTGTAGACGTGGGTGATTATGTTGATGGTGTCTTGCTGCGAAGGCGTTGTGCGGCGAGCGCGACCTCGAGGTGGACATTCTCCGGCGCGACGGCGGGCAGTCGCAGGGCCACCAGTGCATCGAAGAGGTTGTCACCATAGTGGTCGTTGAGGGTGGCGGGCATCGCAGAGCCTGGGCGCGTCGGCTGGAGGCTTACGTCAAAGTCGTCCGCAAGCTTCTTGACGACGGTGAACGAGGAAACCGACGAGGATCTCATCGAACAAGGAGACGAAGCTGTCGTCCAAGCGGCCCCTCGCCCTGGCGGCCTCAAACAATACTACCTGGAGACGTTCCTCGGTGTCGGGTGATACGTCTCCAACGTATCTATAATTTTTTATTGCTCCATGCTATATTATCTACTGTTTTGGACTATATTGGGCTTTATTTTCCACTTTTATATTATTTTTGGGACTAACCTATTAACCGGAGGCCCAGCCCAGAATTGCTGTTTTTTGCCTATTTCAGAGTTTGGAGAAACAGAATATCAAATGGAGTCCAAACGGAATGAAACCTTCGGGAACGTGATTTTCTCACCAGATAAGACCCAGGAGACTTGGACCCTCCGTCAAGAAAGCCATGAGGCGGTCACTAGGTTGGGGGGCGCGCCCTCCCCCCTAGGGTGCGCCCCCTGGCTCGTGGGCCCCTTGGAGCTCCACCGACGTACTTCTTCCTCCTATATATACCTACGTACCCCCAAACGATCATAGACGGAGCCAAAAACCTAATTCCACCGCTGCAACCTTCTGTACCCACGAGATCCCATCTTGGGGCCTGTTTTGGAGCTCCGTCGGAGAGGGCCATCATCACGGAGGGCTTCTATATCATCCTAGCCCCTCCAATGAAGTGTGAATAGTTCACCTCAGACCTACGGGTCCATAGTTAGTAGCTAGATGGCTTCTTCTCTCTTTTTGGATCTCAATACAATGTTCTCCCACTCTCTTGTGGAGATCTATTCGATGTAATCTTATTTTTGCAGTGTGTTTGTTGAGACCGATGAATTGTGGGTTTATGATCAAGTTTATCTATGAATAATATTTGAATCTTCTCTGAATTCTTTTATGTATGATTGGTTATCTTTGCAAGTCTCTTCGAATTATCAGTTTGGTTTGGCCTACTAGATTGGTTTTTCTTGCCATGGGAGAAGTGCTTAGCTTTGGGTTCAATCTTGCGGTGTCCTTTCCCAGTGACAGAAGGGGCAGCAAGGCACGTATTGTATTGTTGCCATCGAGGATAACAAGATGGAGTTTTTATCATATTTCATGAAACTATCCCTCTACATCATGTCATCTTGCTTAAGGTGTTACTTTGTTTTTAACTTAATACTCTAGATGCATGCTGGATAGCGGTCGATGAGTGGAGTAATAGTAGTAGATGCAGGCAGGAGTCGGTCTAGTTGTCTCGGAGGTGATGCCTATATACATGATCATACCTAGATATTCTCATAACTATGCTCAATTCTGTAAATTGCTCAACAGTAATTTGTTCACCCACCGTAGAATACTTATGCTCTTGAGAGAAGCCACTAGTGAAACCTATGGTCCCCGGGTCTATTCTCATCATATCAATCTCCATCACTTTAATCTTGCTTTGCTTTTTTACTTTGCCTTTTACTTTTCACTTTGCATCTCTATACCAAAAATACCAAAAATATTATCTATCATCTCTATCAGATCTCACTCCCGTAAGTGATCGTGAACGGATTGACAACCCCTAATCGCGTTGGTTGCGTTGAGCTACTGTTTTGTGCAGGTACGAGGGACTTGAGCGTAGCCTCCTACTGGATTGATACCTTGGTTCTCAAAAACTGAGGGAAATACTTACGCTACTTTGCTGCATCATCCTCTCCTCTTCGGGGAAATCCAACGCAGTGCTCAAGAGGTAGCACCGGGCCACAGGCCGGCGTCGTGGACCATCTGGCACAGCGGGCTGATGCTCGCGCTCATCGCCTCCGTGGGTCTAGCTTAGCTTCTAGTCAACTGATCTTGCGATTCGAGTGATCACTCTTGCCGTTGGTTAGCGTGCGTAGGTGCGTAGCATTTTGTACTACTCCTCGGCCCTCTACTGCACCTATAGCCTTTGGCTGTATGATAGGTGGGCCAGCCACCCCCTGGGCCCACGTGTCATTCACCCAAAGGCAGTTGCCGTAAGTCAATGAAGCTGCGTCCCCTCCGTGTCGGTGCACTATAGTCATCTCACCGGACCTCTAGTTGGGGCCAAACGAGAGAAGTTTGATGTTTACTGGTTTATTGGTCCCCTTTGCATTTTGCGCCAAGTTTTGACCTTTGATTTAACTAATAAAATGTTAATGCATGTAAACAAAAATGTTGTGTAAGTCACCTTACGAAAACCAAATAATCCCAAAATACTTAGGCACGGTGCATTAACTCCCTCCTTGTTTCTTATTTCGTGACATATCAACCAATGAGAGATGTTGGCCGTGCATGCTTTCAATGACTTGAGACTACCAAACATGACATGCAGTGTTTAGTTCATGGTACATGTAATCCTATTATAAGTACTCTAGTTAGCAAAAAAACATTAAGTTCTCTCGCCGATAGGAATAAAACACCATGTATTTATTTACAGAGGGAGTAGTACATTTTTTGTCACATGCATTACTAGATATTGCTAGTCAAATACTAAAATCCAGATGGACGTGGTAGTACTCCTAAATCCAGATGGTGGTGCTACTAGTACTAGTAGTAGTACTACCAATGTAGTAGTAGGAGTACTAGCACTATACTACTCATTGGTCAAATTATTACGTGCTGCTCCTCACAGTGAAGTGACAAGACCCGGCGCCGGAGATGACACCTGAGTATAGGCACCGTGTTCGGCATACCATAGTCAGCCTCACCATCTGCAGTCACTATCATCATGGCTGTAGAGCTAGCCTGCTTACAACTAGCCCTGTTCGACATAATTTCCCGTGCGTAGATGCCCGTGCATTGCACGGAACACCAAGATTGGGGGTGGATGGCTCCGGCAGCGGCCATCACGCTAGATTTTTCCACGGCCTTGTAGATGTGGTGGGGAGGAGATAAGGCTGATTGTGAGAGACAAGGAGTTGTTTGTAAATAGGGAACAAGTGCGGGCATCTTTTTGCAAAAATGGAGAAGCTTGGTTTGTATGCGTCAGATCTAGATCCGACGGCTATTGGTGAAAGATGGGAGGCACAACATCATCACCAACTCAGGACCTGTTTGATTCATAGGATTTTGAAAACATAGGAATAGGACACGGCAATATTACAAGTTTCAAACTGATATTACAAATGTTAGGAGTAATGCTGCACCTACGAAGAGGGAATTACTAGGAAGTTTATGTAAGAACTTCCGTTACTTTAGGTGGATGCAACATTATTGTACAAACTAAAATCCACCGCCCTGACAAGTCACTAATGGGCAAATAAGTTTTTGAGTCTTTGGCCACTTGATGTTTCAAAAACAAATTCAGCTTCTGCGGAGACTTTGTCATCTAGGCTTAGACGCTTGCGGTGATCAGCACGCCATTCATTATTGCGCCAGAGAACGCCAAACCTCATTACCTTGAGCACACTTGCCTCCAGAACAAAGAACCTGGCCAATTTAATCTCAGATGTGCCGCCTCGGTAGTCAATCAAATCAATTTCTGTAAGATGGAGATCAAGGCATTCGATGAGATTGTTATAGTGCGGCACATTTTTCACTTTCGGGTCTTTTTTTATCTGCAAAAGAAGAGAACATATTAGAGCAGCTGGCTGCATAAGATTGTCGTGTCATCAAGAGGTACCAATATCATTCGCTCATACGATAGGGTTGGCTGGCTAGTGATATTTTTTCACTCTCTCTCTCTCTCTCTCTCTCTCTCTTTCGGTTTCCTCTCATTTAACTAGGAGCACGTGAAGAGCTTGGG
This sequence comes from Aegilops umbellulata, assembly GCA_032464435.1. Lineage (NCBI taxonomy): Eukaryota > Viridiplantae > Streptophyta > Magnoliopsida > Poales > Poaceae > Aegilops > Aegilops umbellulata. The sequence goes on from CP136060.1 coordinate 299,927,892, forward strand.
CATTTGTTGCCTTCCACTATGTGGCCGATGCCATATTTCACAAAAGTATGCCACATAATACGCATCGATGTCAAATCAAAAGATTTTGGCACCGCTCTCGCGATGTGAGAGAGTTGGCACCGCCGTGCACACAGACCCACATGTATAAACAAATCAATCAAACCAACTACACTAGCCTCTCACTCTCCCAAACAAGTGTTTTTATTGCCTCAGTCCTCTCTCTCCCACGCAGTGTTTTTTCATTGCGTGAGTTAATTTGGCACCGGAGCAAAGTAGGTGATCCAGATTGGGGCACTAGGTGAGCAATGGAGGGGCATCGATGCCAAATGCATCACAAAGTGAATTTGGCACATGTTTTGGCCTACATAGCCCACTTTTGTACTCCCTCCGTCCCAAAATTCTTGTCTTAAATTTGTCTAAATACGGATGTATCTAGTTACATTTTAGTGTTAGATACATTTATATCTAAACAAATGTAAGACAAGAATTTTGGGACGGAGGGAATACTACCTCGTATTTAGTATAAAATTTTGACCATAGATTTACCTAAGAAAATGCCAGTGCATGTCACTAAAAATTACACCATGTGAAATTATGTTCAAATACGAATCCAACGATATAGTTCTTAGTGACATGCATTAACATTTTGTCAGTTAAATCTATGGTCAAATTTTGATACTACAAAATTGGAAGAGTAAACCAGGATGGAGGTAGTACTTGCTCTTAGGGTAACCATAGAGTTACTGGAGTAGTCTAAGTTACTTTCCACTATGACTAGCCTAGGCTACTATAGTAGTACAACATAAAAATGATGCAGGTGATCACGTGAGAAAAATACTAAAAACATTTCTTTCGATGCAGTGCGTAGATGCAGTTTTGAACACTACACTTGTCATCGTAATTTGGGAAAATTACGAAAAAATTGAGCTATGTTGTGATTAACATTTACTTATAGGAAAGAAGTTTCACCTCAATGAGTAGCTTCTCCGTGCACGGAAAGCATGTAAGGAATCCAACAACTTGATCCAGATTGGGGCCGATAGATTTTAGTGCTAAGATCTTCACTGTGCGCATGGACTGGGTCAAGCTTGTGGGAATCATTTTCTGGAAGACGGTCGTAAATACATCAAGAAGAAATTTAAAAATGTGAATTTCAAGAAGACGGAGAAGAAGATGAGTGTTGTACCTGAACGATTACGGATCCAATAAAGAGTTCGGAGAATTTGGCAGACGAGTACACCAACGCTGTCAATTTCGGCGCGTCAATGACCCTGATATTTGTTGGACCTTCTAGATCCGATACAAGCAATCTCTCAAGGAAAGGCGCATTCTCAATGACCATAACGTGGAACAGCTGGAGTGATCTCTTCCCAATTGATGTCTTGTTGCGGGGCCAGCAAGACACATAAATCCATCGGAGATTCGTCGAGGCGATGTGGAGGCTAATGAACCCGTGGATCTGCTCAAGACGAAGGTACTCGAGCGCAGTACAGCTGTGGAGCAGGTGCTCCATAGCCTTCTTCGAGATGACAACGTCGAAGAGGTCGAGCTGCTTGAGTTGAGGGAGAAGACGGGCGGGCGCGGCATTAATCTGGGGAAGATAGCAGGAGCTGAAGCTGGCGCGGCGCAGCGTTGGCGTGAGGCGGAGCGTAGACGGCGGCAGAGAGCGACATCGTCCAGCTTCAAAGTTGAGCTCCTCGAGCTGATCTAGGGCGGGGGATAAGAACCACTCATCAAACTTGGGTTGGACCTTGTAGTTGGTACTGAACATGCGAATGTCAAGGCGTCTGGCTGGCCCAGGGGGTGATGAAAGGATCTTGGAGACTGCGGCCATGCGTTTGCAATCCCTGTCGCAGAGGCAGCTGTCGACGGTGAGGTTGAGGGGGACGCAACGCCAGAGGGGGCGCCACCGCCGGGAGAGCAGGGCGGTCCGCACGGCAGATTTGGTGGGGAGGAGGCCGATGATGACGAGAAGCATGTCGTCGGGGAGGCTGCTGATGAAGTCCAGGCTTGCCGGATGCGGTTTTGGCTCGAGCCGCCTCCGCTTGTTGCCTGCCTCGCCGTCCATCTCAACCGGCGGCGACGCCAGTGTACACGTGTGCTGGTGTGTGTTGTGTGCTGGGTGTGCGCGAGTGCGTCCTTCTGTGCATGCCGCCACGCAGTGGTGAATTGTGCGCGAGTGCGTCCTTCGCACGCAAGAAGTTTGTCCTCAATGCGCCCTCAACTTACTAGCGTGCGGGGTGCTACCCCGAGTGGTTTCAACATTTTTTACTTCACCGCGTGTCAGATGGGCCTCTAGTTTACTTATTTTCACCCATTGCCACATGGGCCAGCACACGAAGATATAGAACACGAGCTGACAAGGTAGCATGTGGATTGGTTGATCGGTCAACTAAACAATATACGGAGCTATACGCTGACACAGTGAGTGTATAATCCGTCGGTATAGAGAGTTCGAGTGAGAGGGGAGGCCCGTGAGAGATAGCAGAGAGAGAGAGAGAGAGAGAGAGAGAGAGAGAGAGAAAGAGCTACTCCCTCCGTTCGATAATGTAGTTCCAACATTTTTAAGTCAAACTTTTGAATCTTTGGCCAAGTTTATAAAGAAATTACCTATATCTACAATACCAAAGATAAATGATAGTATGAAGTAAGTACATGTTGTGATGAATCTAACGATCATTCCAGATGTAAATGTTTTTCTCCACATATACCTGGTCAAATTTTTTTGAGGTTTGACTTTTCAAAACGTCCATATGCTAATGGACGTGACAGAGTCCCTAACTAGAGAGAGAGAGAGAGAGTGAAAAAAGTGTGTGTGCGTGTGTGAAAGAGACATGGACAGCACACAATAAAAGTAGAGAAAAAGTGTGCGTGTCTTATGCAAACATATCACACAGGCATCTTCGACAACGGAGGCAAGGTGAGGAGATAGTGTGTGGTTGTTTGGAACCGAGAGAGCAAGACCCCTAGCACGTGGCCAAGAGGGGTCTGACAAACAAGGGAGAGAGGTCGAGAGAGACGTACGGAGAAAATGCAGACATGGGGAGGAGAGAGTGTATGTTTGTCATAGAGAGATCCCCTGGAGATCGTGATGGGACTACATGGGTGGGAGATCGAGTGACAAGGTGTGTGCGTGATATAAGATGCCTCGAGAGATATCGAGGTAGACGTATGGATGGGAGGAGACAATATGTGTGTTCATGATGGCTAGTAAGAGATAATCATACTTAGGAGGGGGGGAGTGCTTGCGCCTATGATGGAGTGAGGGATTATGGTACTTAGGGGGTGCGTGTCACATGGAGAGAGAACAAGGGCGGAGAGTGTTGGATGGGTCTATATGTATAGCGCGAGCGAGACATGTGTATGTGTGAACCAGGGAGATATACGGCCAGTTTGGCTTGCGTCCTGAGCATATTTTGCCTGGCCTGGGGTTGAGGCTGGATTTCATGCAAGCTTGTTTGGGTGCTACCCTGTGAAAAAGAAAGCCCGCCTGGCCTGGATTCCCTTGCACTTTAATTAGCCTGGGTGAACTCCAGACACTGCAAGTAGCCTGGCCCAGGCGACCAATTTCGAACGCTTGGCCGTGCCTGGTCATGTGGCCACGAGGCTAACAGCAACATGGATGGATACTAGCATTAAATAATTGATGCATGAATTGATTGATGGGACGTTGATGCTTTGCCTGGCCCAGGCATGAACCAAACGCTTCAGCACCACACAAGCCTAGCCAGGCAGAAATATTTTACATCTCACGTCCACACCAGGCAGTACCGTCCATCAAGGCATGAGGGTCAGGTCACGAACCAAACTAGCCAATAAAGTTTGAGAGAGATTGAGGAGCCCCGATAAGGCTGAGTGGTGCGTCAGATAGCTGAGAGGGGGAAAGAGATATTCCATCCGCTCGATAATGCAGTGCATGTAAATTTTTTAGAAGTCAAACTTTAGAAACTTTGATCAAGTTTACGCAAATGTTATTTATATCTACAATACCAAAGATACATCATACAAAACTACATCTCATGGTGAATCTAATGGTATATGTTTGCCGTACTATATGTAATTCTTTTTCTCCATGTACATGGTCAAACTTTGTGATGTTTGACTTTTCAATAAATCTATATGCTATGGACCCAGGAGAGTGCCTCAGTCGAGACAAATCAAGTGCGTGTGAAGGAGAATGAGTAAGTGTGCAAAAAGAGTATGTGTGTGAAAGAGAAAGTGACGACAAACAATAAATTCGAGAGTGTGTGTTTTTTCGTTTCTTATGCGAACATATCACGCATGCATCTCCGAGATGGAAAAGCGAGGCGAGGAGATACACGAAGATAGCTAGTGTGTGATTGTTTGCAACGGGAGAGAAACCCCTATAGCACATGTCCAATAGAGGTCTGGCCAACAAGGAACAAAGGTCGAGAGGGACACATGGATGGCATGGACGCATGGGGAGGGAGAGAGGGTGTGTTTGTGTTAGAGAGATCCCATCGAGATCGTGAGGGGACTATATGGGTGGGAGATCGAGGGAGTGCGTGCGCGATAGAAAGATGCCCTGAGAGAAATCGAGATAGACCATGCACATGTTTGTGATGGAGACTAAGATTAGCTAGTCATATACATATAGGGGGGACCACGTTTGCCTACAATTGAGTGAGAGACCATCATACTTGGCTAGCTGGGCATGAGATTGTGTGTGCACATGTGAGATGGAGAGAGAACGAGGGGGAGAGATAGAGTTTTAGATGGGCCTATCGAGTGCGAGTGAGATATGCATGTGTATGTGTGACCCAGGTGGATGGAGAGTTTGAGAGAGGGGATAAGAGCTCCGAGATGACATAGTGGTGCGTGAGAGAGTTACGGGCAAAGAGCCAAGGAATTTGTGTGCGCACGATGAGTGCACCCAAGATATCTAGCTTGGACTAGCTAGAGTATCATACATAGTGTGCGAGAGAGACCTATAGATGGTGTATATATGCATGCAAACTCGAAAGACCCCCCCACACACACACAAAGAGAGAGAGAGAGAGAGAGAGAGAGAGATGGAGAGAAAGGGAGAGGGACCAACAAGGTTTTTGTGTCGGATGCGTACGACAGAATTGAAGATTATCGACGAGAGAGAGGGAGAGAGAGAGAGAGAGAGAGAGAGAACAGGAGTCCGGGAGAGGGGGAGGTCGCGTTTTATGCATCAAAGACTGATATAAACCATGTTTCAATATAAACTGGAGAACATGTTGTCTGCAATCCACACATGAACGGATATATGCATATATCAAACTAGTTCATTAATTTGACTTTCAACATGTTCGTAGAGTACTATAATACTGTACAACATGCTACTCGATTGAGGTGTTCAATTTTGGATTTAGTTCACTATTTTGACCTACTAAACGAGCTATTTCATTGAATCGAGATATTTCATTTTGGGTTTGATTCATGTTTTTGAGTGGGTAAACTATTTGTCATATAGTAAATCGCTAGCAACGAGCATGTAAAAACACATTACTCCCGAGCATCATCTCTCCATCTAAAAAAGAAGTGGCAAGCTAATATTTCAAAATTTGATCCGACTCGACTTGGTAAGGTAGACGTGGATGCTCATTCTCCCAAAATTTGAACGAAACGTTAAACATCCTCTCTGCTTGGTGGAATTCGCCCGAGCAAATAAATGGGAGACGCGAAATTACTGTCCTATGTGGGACACACATCAATTGGCCCGTTGTACATCAAGGGTAGGTTCGTAACTTCATCCAAGCGCGCCTTCTCCTCGGCCGAAATGACATGTGCCGAATAATTCATAAACCATGGTCGGCAAAACACGCTCTCCTCGCCCGAAATAGCTCGCGCCCACTATTTCAAAACACGCTCTCCTCACCCGAAATCGCTCGCGCCCACTATAGTTCAAAACACGCCCTCCTCGCCCGAAATCGCTCCCGCCCACTATTTGGGGAGAAGCAAAGTTACTCTACTATCACCGACCCTCAGTGCACAGACCCAAGCCGAGAAGCCTATAGGCAAGGGTAGAACTGTAATTCCCCCTCACATTTCAGACAAATGCGTCCGTAAGACATGGTTCCACTCCCCTCCCAATTCCCCCCCCCTCCCCCCGCCTGCCCCCATTCATACCTCGTGGGCACCAAATCACCTTCTCCCGAGCCGCGAAACCTCAGCCCCACCTCCATGGCGTCCCCACCGCACCAATTTCACAGCCGCCCTCCTCCCTAATGCCGGAGACGCTGTCCATTTGCCGTCAAGCACTGGGCCGTGTGCCTCTTATTCGTGCAGCTGGTGCTGCCTCGACGACGGTCGCGTGAACCGTACCGGAGCTGATTCACCCCCGCCGTTGTTCATGGCATCGGAGCGGCTCCAACTTCGGATCCGTCCAGAGTCCTGGCGCTGCTTCCGCGTAGCCGTCAACCGTCGCAACATCGCTCTTTCCCTGCCGTCGGTCACCACCGCAACCGCGCCGGCCTCACCGACTCGGCAGCTGGACCTGCCTACTTCACCATGCCGCCAGATAGGTCGCACCCTCATCTCAAATCACTTTATTTAGGCATCAGTTGTCTGAATTTTTATTCTGTGCCAATCGATTCCCAATGGGAAGCAGCACCCCTCGAGGTGGTGGAGCTCCTAGGCTGCCGGTTGGCTGGTGTCTAACGTAAGGGTGCGGGGCCGCAAGTTTGCCACCGAAGCAGCGCTTAGATGGCTATCTTTTAGAGTTGCGTGGGTTGAAGGTACTACTGCCGCGGGATCTGGATGACGGGGAGTCTTTGTGGATTGGCCCGGGGGCGGCGCAACTACGGCAGTGCGGTGGGGCGGGGAGCGGGGTTTTGGCCGGGGCCACGGACGGTGAAGGCAGGCTGCTCTGCCGTTGGTCGCTGGCTCTTCGAGGAAGATTCCGAACAATGTCAGCCGGGAGGCACAAGACAGCCAACCATCCGGCATAGATCGGACAGTACCAAAATAAAATAAAATCGTGTGACCCCAATTTAGTCTTCAGTCAACAGACGTGTGACCACTCTCGTACCTTGCTGTTGATCTCTTAGTGTATTTCTTCAGATGAAAGAGATATGTCGTTCTTAACATTATGCATTATCTTCATCTTTAGACACACCGTCTTCCGACTCACCAGAGCTGCTCCAACAAGGGAAGCATACACCAGAAGGGAGCTATAGTCCCCACTCAATATTTCCCTGCATCGGATTCGCGTGCCCGACATGGACAGCCACAACAACTGCAGGGCCATCGACAAGTCAGCACATGATGCTCACTCCTATGGATGGCAGCCAGATAGGTTGTACCCTCATCTTACTTGTGTGCAACATTTATGGCTTTGTTATTCATCTAAGCATGGAAAATAGATCATCACATTTCACTGTATATTCATGCTGAACTCTTACGTGTCTTGTTCAGGAGTTAACGTTGTTCCATAGTTCAGCTAAGATACTTGTTCTTTAGGTAACGATGTTCCATAGTTATCATCCATCAGCCAATGCTATCCCACGGGCTGGTGATTATAGTATTATACCACTTCTAGTATTACCTATGTTGTTCTTTAATACTTTTTTGTGCCATCTAGTTAATCTCGAGTACAAACGATACATATTCTGTAGCTTTCATCTGTGTTCTCCCTTTAGTTTATGAGACCTGTTGCTGCTAGTTAACCCCAGTCCTACTATTTATGTCGTCTTCTACATGCACTCATTACATAAATCTAACTGCTAGTTGTCTTCCATGCATTTCAGATATAATTGCACACACTGATATATCCACAAGAACCTCACGGAGCAATGTAAAGGCCAATAAACTTGATGTCAATGATACCCAATATGATGGAACATGTAAAGGAAGTTCTTCAGAAGACTTGCAGAAAGATGATGAATCCTCTTCACCCCACAAGGTCCTTGCTCTAACTTGGCCTTTGATATGGGTACAACATGCATATAATGTCCTGGAGTGTATCTACTCTGTTGCAATGCCATGTGCTTAGAATGCTGATCATGCATGTAAATATGTCATGCCTTCCTATTTTTCAGTACCTATTCCATTCATGATAACATGTTTTCAAATTCAAGCACTGTCATTCTACTCTATTGCAGTGCCATCTGCTTAATCTGGACATCATGCTTCTGAATATCTTATGCATTGTTATTCATCAGTATGTACTTCATCTATCTACCATACCATGTTTTTTTACATTGAAGTGTTGTTCTAGTGCTCTGTTGCAATGCCATCTTATTTTCTCAATCATACAGGTGTATGTTGCCTTAGTTATTTCTGTACGTATTCCGCTAGCATATAGTTTTACATTCAACTAGTGTTTTTTTGCCGTGTTGTCCTGTCGTATCCCTCTTACACCATACTCCCTCCGTCCGGATTACATGTTGCCGAAATGGATAAAAAAGGATGTATCTAGAACTGAAATACGCCTAGACCCATCCATTTTTTCCGGATGGAGGGAATACATGTCAATATGTCATGCCTTTCTATTCTTCAGTACCTATTCCATCTCTGTTGTAGCGTGTTTTATAGCTGAATCACCATTCTTATATATAAGGCATGCAAGGGAAGACGGCTATGTTAGAATCTGAAGGGTTACAAACGAGGTCTTTGCAAAAGATCCAAATGCCAGGAGATAATAAACCAACTCCATTTTTCATAGATACTGCTCCAGCACAGAGAAACCCAACTCCCACGGATAATAAGCAGATTCTAGTGGCCAAAGAACTAGTCCGCTCCAGTCCAGCAAAACAATGTCAACTCCATTCTAAGAAGTGTGTGCGTATCCTCGCATCATGAAATTTTATAGCATTCTGATCATGTTTTCTACATGTTTCTTACCCATCCCTCTTTTAGAAAATAAGGTTAAATGATACAAGACTTCCTCCATTGGGATCGTATTCTAGGAAAATATCTTGCGGGAATTCTCTGTGCTCCAATGCTGATGTAAGTACCTGTTGTATGTCACTATATTTTTACATCAGCATGTATTTGTTAATCGGCGTGAATCTAACCTTTATCTAATCTAAAATTAGTTGTAGCAAAATGTTAAAGGCGCCAATGTTGATTTTTGTAAGGAAAACTGCCTGGTAGTTTTGCATACTGAGCTGCATGAATGTACTATCTCATATCACGCACATTACTGAATTGTAGTGCTTCTCTGGTTGCCCATTCATTCATTGTGTCAATGTTGCTTTCATATTGCCTTACCTGGCTGATGATAGCTGTGCCATATTGTGTTAATTTGGTGTAGGCAAGTTGCCCAAACGTTCGTTGTGTCAATGTTGCTTTCCTATTATCTGACTTGGCCAATGATAGCAATGCTAGTGTGTAAATTTTGTGCAGGCTGCTGAAGATAAGAAGACAAACTCTGAAACAGCAAGGCAACCCCATTGTTTGTTTCCAGTAAATCTAGGCCAGGTAATATGGCAATAACTCATGATTAATCTATTTGGTTCCCGTCCTAATTAATGTTATGACGCAGTGGTCGAGACACTCTCCACTATCAATAATACAAGCCTGCCAAAATCGCCATTTGAATCTTTTCAGTATCCTCTATCTCGAATGCAACGGAATAGATGTATGTTTGTGAACCAATTAATGGCTGAAGCAATGATGGAAATGGTGGACGAATCAGAGGTGCAGAGTCGTGTGACGCAACAACTGATCAATGTTTTCAGAGAGAGTGTAGCAAAGCAGCAAGAACTTGCCCACATGCTTATGGGCATCATCTGTGCTGAGGTTGCAGATTGTGATGTTGTAGATGGTTAGGTTGTGCTCATTTATTTGCACTGGCATCAATCTTTGATTGCCCGGTGGATGTAATTTCCTGTAATATATGCTGGATGTGCAACGTTATTCCCTGTATGCCGTACCTTTGCTCGTCGTAATGGGCTCAAATTATCTAATTTGGCCTAAAGACATGAACGAACTTTAGTGGGCTCATTAAGTTAATGGGCCGTTACTAGGCCGAAAGTTAATGGTCGGCCCTCTTACCTCCCGGGTCGTTAACAGGCTGACATCAAAGTGGGCAACAGGTGGCCCCAATTTTTTCATGGGCCGTTAACAGGCCGTTACTAAGTTTGGGCTACATATGGCCCAACTATACTATAGGCTTTTAGCAGGTCGAAAGAGACAGCGGGCTTGTACTGGACCATGAAGAGCATGGGCCGCTAAGAGGCTGAAAGTCAGCTCATATTGTAAACGGCCCAACTGTGTTGTGGGCCTTTAGCAGGCCGAAAGAGAAACCGGGCTGGTATTGGACCATGAAGGGCATGGGCCGTTAAGAGGCCAAAACTAAGGTCCGACTACAAATGGCCCAACTGATTTATGGGTCGTCAACAGGCTGAAAGTGACACCGGGCCAGAAGTTGGCCCAGCACTTAAATGGGCCGCTAAAAGGCCGAAACTCAGGTCCGACTACAAATGGCTCATCAGATTTATGGGCCGTCAACAGGCTGAAAGACACACCGGGCCGGAAATTAGCCCAACATTTAAATGGGTCGCTAAAAGGCCGAAAGATGTACATCCTGAAAATTGGCCCATCCATTAAATGGGCCATTAATAGGCTGGAATCTCATCGGGCCGATATTGAGCCCAAAAATATAGCGGGCTATTAACGGGCTCGAACTGACGATGGGCTGCAATGGTGTCAAATCTTTAACGGGTCATTGACGGACCGAATTGGCACATCTCGTATGGGCCGTGGGCTTAAATGGACCTGACACAACTAGGCCTTATATGGGCCGGCCTGCTAATTTTTACTGGGCCGACATTTTTCACCGGAATGGGCCATTGTTGGGCCGTGCCACGTGTCGACCTATCATAGGCGCCTCCTGTCCAATGAGTGGATGACATCTGTCCCAACGGTGAGGCAACACGTGTTTCCTGTGGCCAATGATGATTTTACACGTGGAAAATCCCCATTGGTCTGGGCTGTTAACGGGTTATCGGATCCAAAACCGGACCCGATAGCTTAACGGTGTTCCATTACGGTGGATGCCACATGTCGATCACCCTTGACGAAAGCACTTCTGTGACGCGCGATTTATCGTCATGGAAGTGGACACTTCCGTCATGATAATTTTGGTAATGTCATGGAACACTTCTACGACAGCACAGGTATGACTATCTTGATTCTGTCATAAATTTCTCATGGATGTACATGCATGACAAAAAATGCGACCTACTGTGAGAAACATGTATCATCACAGAAGTGTATTTTTTTATAATGATCGGGAGTCACCGCGGTATGGGCCGATGCCGCGTCCCAACCGCCCTTCTAGCTACAACTCGACGTCCCAGGTAGTCCATCTTCCTTTTGGAGCCGGCTTGCTCCACTGCCGCAACTCCCCACGTAGCTCCATCTCCATGTCGATCTTTCTCTACTTCTACCGGCTTCTACTTGTGAAGAGTGTATGTCTCATGAACTAGTGCCAGTACTATTATTCTAATCACACTTCTTCAATATCTTTGCCATCAGGGATGCTCAGCTTGATTTTAGTGGAACTGCACAAAAGCATCGTATGATCCGAGGGTGCCAGCCGTCTTTCCTTCGACAGGTTCTACCTGGCCAGGAAATTAAATCTTGTTTAGTGTTTAGGGTTTAAGTCGTAGTGACCCCATCAGTAGTTTTCCTTCGTACACGCTCTCACAGCTTTTGTCTTTAGTTGTGAAGTAAATATTGGCTATGATCTATGAATCATTGAGATGCATCAGCATGCGTGTTAGTTTTCCTTTGTATTTGATGGAATGTTGTAACGGGGCAACCTAGGAGTAGGAATGAAAATGGAGTGGAAAGTTTCCATTTTTCCGGAGAAAAAATGGAAGAGAAACCAACGTTTCTTTTCGTTGGATCGCGCCATCGAACAAAACCAATGTTTAAATCATGTCTGTCGTGTTCGTGTCTCACCCTCCTCCACGGCTCGACCCCACACGGTCGCTCGGCATGCCACTCACCGAAAACCGAGTATACGATAACTTTCCTGCCTACTTGTCGATGGATCGCGCCATGGAGTACTAGCACTACTGGAAGAGATTGGCGAGTTGGGGGAGGGCAGCTAGCTGTAGCACGGACTCCCAAGAACTTTTTACATGCATGTTGTGGCGGACTATTGTGACCTTTGAACGCGGAGCAGTCTCGTGCACCAGGAAGCGGCGCGGGCGATGCTCTCTCGACCGGCGCGCCACTTCAATGCCGGTGCCAGTGAGAGGTCGCATCCGCTCTGGCAGGGCATGAATGTGACACTGACCGTTTCGGGCGGGAAGCAAGCACGGGTGATGAAGAGGGTTCGGGTTGGTCAGGAGCGGACGTGGCAGTGGTCCAGACGCCCGCAAACAAGAGATGTTGTACGTTAATATTGCCGCGTATATAATTAACAACGTAAATAATGTGCCAGTTGGACAAATATGATTGGAGATGGAGCTGGAAATGGAATTTTACGTAAACACGGATATGCATGTCTATTTCTATGTGTGTGTGCGCGACGACTCTCGCGACCTGGAAGCGAGGGCGTGTTTTTGGTCGAGTTTTCTTTCTTGGTACATTAAAAAATTGTCCGCCAGTTTTCGTTTCATTTTTCCAGGAACGCATGTATTCCATTTAAAACCACTGCTATGGAGAGATTGTTTTACTCCATTATAGCCTCTTGTTTGATAGAGTTTCTTGCGTCTCGCTCCCTGGGCGCGCCCTCCACCCTCGTGGGCCCCTCGTAGCTCTCCTGACCGACCTCCTTCGCCTATATATACTCATATACCCTGGAAACATCATGTACGGAGCAAAAACCCTATTTCCACTGTTGCAACCCTCTGTACCTGTGAGATCCCATCTTGGGGCCTTTTCCGGCGCACTGCCGGAGGGGGCATTGATCACGGAGGACTTCTACGTCAACACCATAGCCTCTCCGATGATGTGTGAGTAGTTTACCTCAGACCTTCGGGTCCATAGTTATTAGCTAGATGGCTTCATCTCTCTCTTTGGATCTCAATACAAAGTTCTCCTCGATTCTCTTGGAGATCAATTTGATGTAACTCTTCTTTTTGCGGTGTGTTTGTCGAGATACGATGAATTGTGGGTTTATGATCAAGATTATATATGAACAATATTTTAATCTCCTCTGAATTATTTTATGTATGATTGGTTATCTTTGCAAGTCTCTTTGAATTATCGGTTTGGTTTGGCCTACTAGTTGATCTTTCTTGCAATGGGAGAAGTGCTTAGCTTTGGGTTCAATCTTGCGGTGCTCGATCCCAGTGACAGTAGGGGAAATGACACGTATTGTATTGTTTCCATCGAGGATAAAAAGATGGGGTTCATATCATATTGCATGAGTTTATCCCTCTACATCATGTCATCTTGCTTAAAGCGTTACTCTGTTCTTATGAACTTAATACTCTAGATGCATGCTGGATAACGGTCGATGTGTCGAGTAATAGTAGTAGATGCAGTCAGGAGTCGGTCTACTTGTCACGGACGTGATGCTTATATACATGATCATACCTAGATATTCTCATGACTATGCTCAATTCTATCAATTGCTCGACAGTAATTTGTTCACCCACCGTAATACTTATGTTATCTTGAGAGAAGCCACTAGTGAAACCTATGCCCCTCGGGTCTATTTTCTATCATATTAATCTCCCGTCAACAAGGTATTTTTGGCGCCGTTTATTTTGCTTTCTTTACTTTTAGTCTTTATCGTAAAAATACCAAAAATATTATCTTATCATCTCTATCAGATCTCACTTTTGCAAGTGGCCGTGAAGGGATTGACAACCCCTTCATCGCGTTGGTTGCAAGGTTCTTATTTGTTTGTGTAGGTGCGTGGGACTCGAGCGTGGTCTCTGTAACGCCCGGATAATTAGGCTACAGTAAAACTCTCCTAATGATGACATGTCACCTCTGGTATTGTTGCTAATCAAGTGTTAGTTCAAAACATTTCAAATTCAAAAATGAATTCATGAGAAAACACCCAAAGTTTTCAAAAGTTGAAACAAAAATGTTCGGACAGTGCCAAATATGGCATAGGTAATTATACTTAAATGCCTAATTACATTAAAATGAAATAAAACAGAAAAGAAAATAAATAAAAAGAAAAGAACCAAACAAAAAAAGGAAGAACCCTCCCCCTTGGACCAGACGGCCCAGCTCACAGCCAGGCCGGCCCACCTGGCCCATAGCCATCAGCCGGCCCAGCCCCCCTTCCTCATCTCCCTTCCCTGTTCCCCCAACCCGGGTCGGAACAGGGGTGAGTCCCCGCCCGAAAGCCTCGCCGGCACCGACGCTGGGAGGAGATAAGGCCGCCACGCCCTCGCCTCCTCGATCCCTTCTCCAACTCGCCCCCGCTCTCTCCATCGGTCCCTGCGCCTTACTCCTCAGATCCACCTCGCTCCCCCTCATTCCCCACCACGTCCGAACGCCGCCATGGACTCGCCCGCCGTGAATCGCGCGGCCACAACCATCGCCTCGCTGCGCCTGCGTGTCCGTCGTCGCCGCCGTCGTCCTACTCGTTGAACGATGCCCTGTAGGTGTTTTCCGGCCACCTCCCGAGCCGCGCCGCCGCATTTTGAGTCGCCGGCGTCGCTCCGGCGCTGTCGGCCGACGTGGCTAGGCGGGCCCCACCTCTGAGTCGCTGGCCAGTGGGCCCTGGTGGCCCAGTTGACTGGGTTGACCCAGTCAACTGCTGACTGGGTAGCCCAGTGGCACTGACATGCGGGGCCTATGCCATAAACGCATATAAATAAATAGATAAATTGCTAATTAATTAAATTAGTTTATTAAAACCCTAATCTCTCACTGACTACTGGGCCCCACCTGCTAATTAACCCATTTAGTTAGTTTTAAAACTCTGTTAGTGCCCCTAACAATGACATGTGGGTCCCACTGGACCCACCTGTCTGGTTTGACTGGTCAACCGACCAGTTGACCTGCTGACATCACTCTGATGTCATGCCTGCATCATCATTCACTGTTCTGGATAATGTTGGATTTAAATAAATAATTAAAATCAGAAAATGATAAAATCTTTAGAAAATCATATAAAATAAACCGTAACTCGGATGAAAATACTTTCTACATGAAAGTTGCTCAGAACGACGAGACGAATCCGGATGTGCAGCCTGTTCATCCACCACACAGCCCTAGGATATCGAACACGCAACTTTCCCCCTCCGGTTCCTCTGTTCGAAAACGCAGAACACAGGGAATACTTTCCCGGATGTTCTCCCCCTTCGCCGGTATCACCTACTACCATGATTGGGCACACCTAGCATCACGCCTTGTCATGTCATGCATCATCATGCATTTGTTTGCATTGTATTTATTGTTTCTTCCCCCTCTTCTCTCGCTAGACACCGAGACCGACGCCGCTGCTACCCAGTACGACTATGGTGTTGACGACCCCTCCTTCTTGCCAGAGCAATCAGGCAAGCCCCCCCTTGATCACCAGATATCGCCTACTCTACTCTCTACTGCTTACATTAGAGTAGTGTAACATGTTACTGCTTTCCGTTTATCCTATTCTGATGCATAGCCTGTCCTTGATACTACTATTGTTACCTTTACCTGCAATCCTACATGCCTAGTATAGGATGCTAGTTTTCCATCAGTGGCCCTACATTCTTGTCAGTCTGTTGTGCTATACTATCGGGCCGTGATCACTCGGGAGGTGATCACGGGTATATACTATATACTTTATACATGATACTTGTGGTGACTAAAAGACGGGTCGGCTCGTAGGAGTACCCGCGAGTGGATCTTTGTGGCGGAGCGACAGGGCAGGTTGAGACCACCTAGGAGAGAGGTGGGCCTGGCCCTGGTCGGCGTTCGCGGTTATTTCAAAATAACATGCTTAACGAGTTCTTGGTATTTGATCTGAGTCTGGCCACTGGCCTATACGCACTAACCAACTATGCGGGAACAGTTATGGGCTCTCGACGTCGTGGTATCTGCCGAAGTACTTCGTGACGTCAGCGACTGAGCGGCGCGCGCCGGATTGGACTGGAACGCCTGCTAGGCTAGGTCTACTTCCGGCCGCGTACGCAACGTGCAGGTGTGCAATGAGCGATGGGCCCAGACCCATGCGCGCATAGGATTTAGACCGGCGTGCTGACCTCTCTGTTGTGCCTAGGTGGGACTCCGACATGTTGATCTTCCGCGGCCGGGCATGACCCCGAAAAGTTTGTCCGGCCAAATGGTATCGAGCGTGTTGGGTTATGTGGTGCACCCCTGCAGGGAAGTTAATCTATTCGAATAGCCGTGATCTTCGGTAACAGGACGACTTGGAGTTGTACCTTGACCTTATGACAACTAAAACCGTATACTTCATAAAACACACCCTTCCAAGTGCCAGATACAACCCGGTGGTCGCTCTCTAACAGGGCGACGAGGAGGGGATCGCCGAGTAGGATTATGCTATGCGATGCTACTTGGAGGACTTCAATCTAATCTCTTCTATATGTTGCAAGATGGAGGTGGCCTGAAGCGTAGTGAGGGAGTCCTGGATTAGTGGGTGTTCGGATAGCCGGACTATACCTTCAGCCGGACTCCAGGACTATGAAGATACAAGATTGAAGACTTCGTCCCGTGTCCGGAAGGATCTTTTCTTGGCGTGGAAGGCAAGCTAGGCGTGCGGATATTCAAGATCTCCTACCATTGTAACCGACTCTGTGTAACCCTCGGGGGCTGCGATCTTGAAGGCGATCGAGCCAAACGCCAGCCCCGTACTCCGCACGGCCCATGACTCCAAGGAGTCGGATTCTTCTCCAAACTCCGGGCCTCCCGTGCCCCTGCCAATCGAATCCGATTGGGCGCCTATAATGGAGTTCACCGCCGCGGACATCTTTCAGTACTCACCTTTCGGTGATATCCTGAATTCTCTCAAGTCTCTCTCTCTATCAGGAGAGCCCAGGCCGGACTATGGTCTGCGAGGTTGGGATTCGGACGACAAAGAAATTCAAAGCCCACCCACCACCCACTTAATAGCCAATGTCGATGATTTAACCGACATACTTGATTTCGGATCCGAAGACTTCGACGGTATGGACGACGAAGATGGAGACGAACAGGAACCAGCACCTATAGGGCGCTGGACCGCCACCCCACCTAACGATGTATTCATGGTGTATACCCCTAAAGGAAACGACAACGAGGAAAAAGGGGACGAAAAAAGGGATAAACCCTCCGAAAAGCAATCAAAACAACAAGGAAAACGCCGAGCCAAGCCCCGCCTCGATCAAGACCCAGCCATAGAGCAGGATGAGCCGGTAGACGACGGGCATGCCTCAGAGCAACCGTCCGAACAGGGCAATGCGGATAGAGAGGACAGACAGCCCTCCCCCGGCCATAACCGAACTCCGGACGATCTCACGCCGGATAAAACCACGGAGCAGAAGAATCTCCACGAAAGGCTCGTTGCCACATCACGCAGCCTAAAAAAGTAGAAGCGGAAGCTAAAGACGGCGGAAGATGCACTCAGAATAAGATGGAGCAAGGTAATCAAGACCGCAGACAAATACGGCGGCAGCCGCCGCACTAAAAGCTATCCAAAGAGAAAACTACTGCCCGAATTCGACCAAGATGCCCTAGAGCCCTCGCATTCAAAAAATAAAAAAGCCACACGGTCGGATAGACGACCCCACGGCCACCATAAAATGGCAAGCGGCGCCGCACTCAATGCGGCATGCGACCCAATTAAAGACTCGCATCATGGCCCAGCCAGGTCCATTTACGGGCCAAGAAAGCAAGCTCTCACAAGCAATGCAAAAAAGCCATCATCAGAATCCGGCACACCCAAATACAGGGGCGCCGCACACCCCCTATGTTTCACCTATGAGGTCCTGGAATATGAATTTCTAGAGGGATTCAAACCCGTCAACATAGAGGCATACGATGGAACAACAGACCCTGGAGTCTGGATCGAGGATTATATCCTCCACATACATATGGCTAGAGGAGATGATCTCCACGCCATCAAATATTTACCCTTTAAGCTTAAAGGGCCAGCCCGGCACTGGCTTAAAAGCCTTCCCGAAAACACAATTGGAAGCTGGGAAGAGCTCGAGGATGCTTTCCGAGCAAATTTTCAAGGGACCTATGTCCGCCCCCCGGACGCAGACGATCTCAGTCACATAACTCAACAGCCCGGAGAGTCAGCTCGGCAGTTCTGGAACAGATTCCTTACTAAAAAGAATCAGATAGTGGATTGTCCGGACGCCGAAGCCTTAGCAGCTTTTAGGCATAATGTCCAAGACGAATGGCTCGCCAGACACCTCGGCCAGGAAAAGCCAAGAACAATGGCCGCACTCACAAGCCTCATGACCCGCTTTTGCGCAGGAGAGGACAGCTGGTTGGCACGATGCAGCCCCAGCGACCCAAGTACATCCGAAATCAGGGATGGAAACGGAAAACCGCGACGAAATAAGGACCGTCGCCGAACCAAAGAAAAAAGTCTGAAGAGCACGACAGTCAATGCCGGATTCAAAAGCTCACGGCAAAATCAGACAAAACCACCTCTTCAGGATAATAGGGGCGATCCGTCCAGCTTAAACAAAATCCTGGACAGAATATGTCAGATACACAGTACTCCTGGGAAGCCTGCCAATCACACCCACAGGGACTGTTGGGTTTTTAAACAATCCGGAAGGCTTAACGCCGAACACAAGGGGCTTGATACACCAAGCCAAGACGAGGACGGACCCCAGAAGCAGAACACCAGGAAACAAAAGAACTTCCCACAAGAAGTTAAAACAGTGAACTCACTTCACGTAACAAAACGTGTGGCACCCATAAAGGTACGCACAATAAAACCTATCCCTCAGGGGTCCGCCACTGGTTATTAAAACAAGTCATTTTTATCAGCTAGATTATTCTAGAAATATCAAAAACGCAGGCCGGATTGCCCTGATACTCGATCCAATAATTGACGGATTCCAATTTACCAATGTCCTTATGGACGGCGGCAGTGGACTAAACCTGATATATCAGGATACAATCCACCGCATGGGCATAAACCCAGCAAGAATCCGCCACAGCAAAACCTCCTTTCAAGGGGTAGCACCGGGCCTGGACACCCATTGTATGGGTTTTCTCCGGCTTGCAGTCATATTTGGCTCTGCCAATAACTTCCGTCACGAAAAGCTGACCTTCCATGTCGTCCCGTTCTCAAGTCGCTATCAAGCACTAATGGGACGCGGAGCTTTCGCTCGCTTTAACGCAATACCGCACTATGCATCACTCACGCTTCAGATGCCCGGTCCACGAGGCATCATCTCTTTAAAGGGAGCGCACTAAAATACACCTCCTCCAAACGGAGGATTGCGCGGCCGCTTGAACAGCCGCACAATAAAGTGGCCTCGCCAGCCAAAAGACTTTTTCGATATAAGTCATTAAAGGCCACGGACCCAGACTAAATGAGTTCGGCACAAGTCCATTATCAACGTAGGCTTAAAACGCCATATACCCCCGTACCGGGGGCTATACGCAGAGACAATAAAGATCAACTTTATATATTTTTTACTTTATATATTTTTTATTATCTTTTTGTTCCGCACGACCTATTTTCAATTCAGTTCCTCTCTTTTACAGATGAACGTCGTGCGGCGCCCGTCCAGGACACGACACAGTGGAGACACAGGCGCAGACGTACAGTAGGGACCCGTCCTGAGGATTCTTTTTAGATTAAGACCCTGTGTAAACCTTTTTTTACTGTCTCTTGCTGCTATACATCCCCTGGTTTTTTCTACTATAACCAAGGAGGAGGCTGGCGTTTTGGCATGTGGCCACGCCAGAATTTTTTCTCATACCTGGACACTAGGGGCTCTTTTTTTAAGGGTGTTGTTTCACCCGCACTCATAAAGACCGAACACCTTAGGGAGTGTTTGGCGTAGCGAGTTTTGGCACTATATGCATTAGCTCCGAATCATGTCTTTGGTCAATGGTTAGGTTGCCCGGCTCCTGAGTTCGGCTACCTTACGTTCCGCTCTATCGGCTAAGGTAGCACCAGGAGAACTACTGCGATTGTGCCCCGGTTCGGCCGGGTGAGCACCTCAGTAGAGAAAGCCGAAAACCGACTGTCATGATGTAGCGCGAGACTGGTCGCCACTCGATGACTTATAGGAATTTATCGGATTCCTCCGCTTTGACAAAGGGTCGTTTCCCGGTCAGGCACGTATGCGCCCCGAATTCGGGCAAGCGCAGTCGCCACTAAGGGGCTACTTAAAGAGTCCCACTGTCAAGCTCCTATGGCTAAGTGAAAGTGTTAAAGCATTATAGTCCAGTTGCCTGGCCCGCTGCGCTATCACCTCCTTTGTAGGACCAAGACATTGGGTTAAGTGTGAAAATACGTCTTCTACGCGCACCCCCGCACTATGTGCGTGGGGGCTGAAGCCAATGACTGCAATCTTTCAGAATTTATATATTAAAACGGCCGCACAGGAGGTGTTCTTAATACTTGAAGGCACAAGTCTAAAAAATGCCACTACAATTTATCAAAATACTGTTTTATGATTACATATGCTATCATAATATAGCATCCTTCGAGCACTGCGTCTCTATTACGCGAGCGCCTTCGAGGACTTCCTCAAAATAGTGCTCGGAAGGTATTCGGCTTTTATCCGAATCCCGGGACGCAACAATGGTGGGCTCCATATCTGCCCAGTATGTCTTGACACGGGCAAGAGCCAGCCGAGCGCCCTCTATGCACACTGACCTCTTCATAGCATCGACACGTGGCACCACGTCTAGCAATTGCTGCACCAAGCTGAAATAACTCTTCGGCTTCGATCTCCCCGGACACAGATGATCCATGACGTACTTCATGGCGAGTCCGGACAACCTATTCAGTTCGGCCCATTGGGCCAGGTGATCGTCCACTGCCAGCGGACGCTCTGGATTGACGAATTGCGACCAAAAGAGCTTCTCCACTTCATGATCCTTTTTATCTCGAAAGTGTTCGGTCACATCAGCAGCACTAGCCGCCAAATCCAGATAGGTGTCCTCTACACTCCACATCCGGTCTAACGGGGCAAACTTCGGATCACAAAATTTTCTCCGCAGCGAGAAGGGCTTTCCATCCGCAATTAGTCCGGCTTGACGCAGCTCTTCCCTTGCCGCTCTCATTATAGAGCGGGCGTCCTTGGCGTCAGCAACAGCCTTCTCTAAGCTCGTTTGCCTCGCCTGACCCCCTTCTTCAAGAAGCTTGCAACGGTCAGTAGCACTCTTTAACTTTACGGCCATATTAGCCATCTCCTCCTTGCTTCGGCAATGGGTAGCCTGTTCGGCTTTCAGCTCTTCAAGAGCTTTCACGGCAGCCGCATCGCCTTTTCTGGCTTGTTCCTTCGCTCGGGCGAGTTCGGCCCTAAGACCCTCCACGGCGGCCGCACCATCTGCGTTAAGCATACACACAGTAAGATATTGACATAAAGCTCCTCTTACTAATCATCGCCCGATGATTTCAACACCTTGAGCATCATCAAGCCGCTTGTTAACAAGCGCGATGTCGGCTTCTGCCTCATCAAGTTGTCGCTTCAGTTCGGCAAATTCACGAGTCCAGCTTGACTACGGACAATCCGCCACCTACATATAAAGGTGCCACTTAAAGGACCTGGGATTAAGATCCTCTGTGCGCCATAAATTTTAACGACGCACAGAGTCTCAGGGGCTACTATCTACACAGGGCGCACTTTATTTATGCGCAACTAACACAAGTGTACATTATTTAAAACGTACCTCAAGGCCTGCCAGTAAACTTTTGACGGCCTCGTGCAATCCGCTTTCTGCGGATGAAATCTTTTCAATCACCGTGTTCATCAACGCACGATGCTCCTCTGAGACAGAGGCTCGCCCCAGTAGAATCTTTAGCTCCTCCGGCCGAACACCAGATGGTGTCGGACTCGTCCCATGGCCTCCCTCAAAGGCCGGACACGAAGAACCTCGGGGGGCCACATGGCCACCTTCTGCTCCTGTCGGATCCGGAGAAATCCTCCGCGACGACACTTCAGCGTCGCCCGCCTTGCTAGGCGATACAGAAGGAGGAGGCGTTCCGCTCTCCATCATCTCCGGAAGAAGATCCCCCGAGGACGAGTTCTGCTGAGAAGGGCTGAGGTCCGAACTACAAGGTAAGGTTTCGGTTAAAACTTCTCAGATATAAATCAAGGATTTCTCTTAAAAAAAACTCTTCTTCTACTTACGGCTCGCTGGAGAGCTGGTCCCTTTGAGGGTTTAGTTCGGCCGAGGGGCTCCTCGGTGTCGGGCCCTCTGACAAGGATTCTTTCCCCTGCTTCG
Organism: Aegilops umbellulata; assembly: GCA_032464435.1. NCBI lineage: Eukaryota > Viridiplantae > Streptophyta > Magnoliopsida > Poales > Poaceae > Aegilops > Aegilops umbellulata. Next base: position 299,950,161 of record CP136060.1, read on the forward strand.
AGGCTACGGTCTCCGGGTCGTCAGAGGCGGCCCTTTTCTTTCCCTTTGGAGAGGAATTATCGATTCCCCCCTTCGGAATGGCCTCTTTCGAGGAGGCCATGGTTTCCTTGTCCTCCCCCTTATTTCCCTCCAAAGGCACTACCTCCAGCATCCTGACTAGCACGGGATCCAGCCTGGTTTCGGGAAGGGGAGCCGGACACCTCATCAGCTTTGCCTTCGCTATCCACTCCTGCTTAAAAGGAGAAGCGCTGTTAAGAGCAAGTCAATTATGCGGATAGAAGGTCCGGGCACAAGGTCACTTACTTGAGTATCCGGGCGATTGCGGCTTAAACCCACATCCTCGGTCAAATCCGGACTCACTACTGGTGATCCGAAGAACAGTTTATACATCTCCGCGGGCGTCGCGCCCATAAAATCCCGGAGAACTCGGGGTCCCTCTGGATTGAACTCCCACAGGCGAAGGGGGCGACGTTGGCCGGGCAGTGTCCAGCGAATCAGCATGACTTGTGTCACCTTGACCAGGTTGAGGTCTCCTTCCAAGAGATCCTTAATGCGGCCCTGCAGCAGAGGTACGTCTTTGGGCAAGCCCCGATCTAACCCTGTGTTGATCCACGACGCTAACCGCGGTGGGGGACCCGCGCGAAAGGCAGGAGGCGCCACCCATGCGGTGCCCCGAGGAGCGGTGATGTAGAACCACTCTTGTTGCCATAAGCCAAGCTCCTCTTGAAAAGCGCCCTCGGGCCATGGAGCATCGACATTTCTTTTTATAGCAGCGCCTCCGCACTCTGCGTGGCGCCCCTCGATTATCTTCGGTTCTACTTTGAAGGTCTTGAGCCATAATCCGAAGTGAGGGGTAACACGGAGGAACGCTTCGCACACAACAACAAACGAAGAGATATGGAGGATGGACTCCGGAGCTAAGTCGTGAAATTCCAGCCCATAATAAAACATCAACCCCCTTACAAAGGGATCCATTGGGAAGCCTAATCCCTGAAGGAAGTGGGATATGAATACCACACTCTCACCGGGCTGAGGGCTAGGGATCACCTGTCCTTGAACAGGCAATCTGTGCGAAATCTCGCCGGTCAGGAATTTAGCTTCCCTCAACCTTAATACGTCCTCCTCCATAACGAAGGAGGCCATCCATCGGCCTTGGAGGTCAGAGCCGGACATTGTCGAAGGTCCGGTGTGCCTGGAATCTGGAAGCCTAGGGTGTTGGAACTCGAGGCGACGGGCGAGCTCGTTTTGAGAATAGAAGAGGGGAACAGGGTCTTGGTCTCTTTATAAGAGGCAGAATACCAAGAGCCCTCCCCGTAACCGTCTTGGACTAGCCTTTAATTAAGGCAAAACATGCTAACGAGCACGACTGGGTTACCCATGTCCGTATTGATGAGAATCCCGTTAAAAGGGGCACACGATCTCTGCTTTGACAAGACGTGCCAAGGAAACCGCCTCGCTAAACACGCTGAGGTGGAACAATGAAAACAATTTATATAAAGAGCTTGGCCGTAGTGTTATGACGCACTGCGAAATACGTCAGCAGATTTGATTTGTGTTAATATTATTCTCTATATGGCAATATGTGGAAACTTATTTTGCAGAGCCGGACACTATTTTTGGTGTTTGTAATCTTCTTGAAGAACTTGGAGGAGGAACCCGCCTTGGAATGCCGAAGACAATCTGCGCACCGGACTCGTCGTCATTGAAGCCTGGTTCAGGGGCTACTGAGGGAGTCCTGGATTAGGGGGTGTTCGGATAGCCGGACTATACCTTCAGCCGGACTCCAGGACTATGAAGATACAAGATTGAAGACTTCGTCCCGTGTCCGGAAGGATCTTTTCTTGGCGTGGAAGGCAAGCTAGGCGTGCGGATATTCAAGATCTCCTACCATTGTAACTGACTCTGTAACCCTAACCCTATCCGGTGTCTATATAAACCGGAGGGTTGTAGTCCGTAGGACAACCATCATCATACACAATCATACCATAGGCTAGCTTCTAGGGTTTAGCCTCCTTGATGTCGTGGTAGATCTACTCTTGTACTACCCATATCATCAATATTAATCTAGCAGGAGTAGGGTTTTACCTCCATCGAGAGGGCCCGAACCTGGGTAAAATAAAGTGTCCCTTGTCTCCTGTTACCATCTGACCTTGACGCACAGTTCGGGACCCCCTACCCGAGATCCGCCGGTTTTGACACCGACACGTAGTCTTCGACAGGATTAGTTATCCCCCTCTTATTCTAGCATTCTGCAGTTCAGTCCACTGATATGGCCCTTTACACATATACCCATGCATATGTAGTGTAGCTCCTTGCTTGCGAGTACTTTGGATGAGTACTCACGGTTGCTTTTCTCCCTCTTTTCCCCTTTCCCTTCTACCTGGTTGTCACAACTAGATGCCGGAGCCCAGGAGCTAGACGCCACCGTCGACGACGACTCCTACTACACCGGAGGTGCCTACTACTACGTGCAGCCCGCTGACGACGACCAGGAGTAGTTTAGGAGGATCCTAGGAAGGAGGCTTGCGCCTCTTTTGTTATGTATCCCAGTTTGTGCTAGCCATCTTATGGCAACTTGTTTAACTTATGTCTGTACTCAGATATTGTTGCTTCCGCTGACTCGTCTATGATCGAGCACTTGTATTCGAGCCCTCGAGGCCCCTGGCTTGTATTATGATGCTTGTATGACTTATTTATGTTTTAGAGTTGGGTTGTGATATCTTCCCGTGAGTCCCTGATCTTGATCGTACACATTTGCGTGCATGATTAGTGTACGATTGAATCGGGGGCGTCACAGTCTTCTACTGGATTGATACCTTGGTTCTCAAAACTAAGGGAAATACTTACGCTACTTTACTGCATCACCCTTTGCTCTTCAAGGGAAAACTAACGTAGTGCTCAAGAGGTAGCAAGAAGGATTTCTGGCGCCGTTGCCAGGGAGTCTACGCACAAGTCAAGACATACCAAGTACCCATCACAAACTCTTATCCCTTGCATTACATTATTTGCCATTTGCCTCTCATTTTCCTCTCCCCCACTTCACCCTTGCCGTTTTATTCGCCCTCTTTTTCCGTTCGCTCTTTTTCGCTTACCTCTTGTTTGATTGTGTGTTGGATTGCTTGTTTGTCATGATGGCTCAAGACAATACTAAATTGTGTGACTTTACCAGTACCAACAACAGTGATTTTCTTAGCACTCTGGTTGCTCCTCTTACCGATGCTGAATTTTGTGAAATTAATGCTGCTTTGTTGAATCTTGTCATGAAAGATCAATTCGCCGGCCTTCCTAGTGAAGATGCCACTACCCATCTAAATAGCTTTGTTGATGTGTGTGATATGCAAAAGAAGAAAGATGTGGATAATGATATTGTTAAATTGAAGCTATTTCCGTTTTCGCTTAGAGATCGCGCTAAAACTTGGTTTTCGTCTTTGCCTAAAAATAGTATTGATTCTTGGAATAAGTGCGAAGATGCTTTTATCTCTAAGTATTTTCCTCCCACTAAAATCATCTCTCTTAGAAATGATATCATGAATTTTAAGCAACTTGATCATGAACATGTTGCACAATCTTGGGAGAGGATGAAATTAATGATACGTAATTGCCCTACTCATGGTTTGAATTTGTGGATGATTATACGAAAAAAATTATGCCGGACTGAATTTTGCTTCTAGAAATCTTTTAGATTCGGCCGCGGGAGGCACTTTTATGGAAATCACTTTAGGGGAAGCTACTAAACTCCTAGATAATATTATGGTTAATTATTCTCAATGGCACACTGAAAGATCTACTAGTAAAAAGCTTCATGCGATTGAAGAAATCAATGTTTTGAGTGGAAAGATGGATTAACTTATGAAATTGTTTGCTAATAAGAGTGTTTCTTCTGATCCTGATGATATTCCTTTGTCTACTTTGATTGAGAATAATAATGAATCTATGTATGTGAACTTTGTTGGTAGGAACAATTTTGGTAACAATGCTTATAGAGGAAATTTTAATCCTAGGCCGTATCCTAGTAATTTCTCTAATAATTATGGTAATTCCTACAACAACTCTTATGGAAATTTTAATAAGATACCCTCTGATTTTGAGACTAGTGTTAAAGAGTTTATGATTTCTCAAAAGAATTTCAATACTTTGCTTGAAGAAAAACTGCCTAAGATTGATGAATTAGCTAGGAACATGGATATAATTTCTCTTGATGTTGATTCTTTGAAACTTAGATCTATCCCACCTAAGAATGATATCAATGAGTCTCTCAAAGCCATGAGAATTTCCATTGATGAGTGCAAAGAAAGAACCGCTAGGATGCATGCTAAGAAAGATTGCTTTGTAAAAGCATGCTCTTCTAATTTTTATGAGAATAAAGATGAAGATCTAAAAGTTATTGATGTGTCCCCTATTAAATATTTGTTTTGAAATATGAATCTTGATAACGATGGGACTGGAGATGAGTCAACTTTCGTTAGAAGGCGTCCCAAAAATTCGGAGTTTTTAGATCTTGATGCAAAAATTGGTAAAAGTGGGATTGAAGAGGTCAAACTTTAGATATCAATGAACCCACTATCTTGGATTTCAGGGAATTTAATTATGATAATTGCTCTTTAACAGATTGTATTTCCTTGTTGCAATCCGTGCTAAATTCTCCTCATGCTTATAGTCAAAATAAAGCTTTTATCAAACATATCGTTGATGCTTTAATGCAATCTTATGAAGAAAAACTTGAGTTGGAAGTTTCTATCCCTAGAAAACTTTATGATCAGTGGGAACCTACTATTAAAATTAAATTAAAGATCATGAATGCTATGCTTTGTGTGATTTGGGTGCTAGTGTTTCCACGATTCCAAAAACCTTGTGTGATTTGTTAGGTTTCCGTGAATTTGATGATTGTTCTCTAAACTTGCATCTTGCGGATTCCACTATTAAGAAACCTATGGGAAGAATTAATGATGTTTTTATTGTTGCAAATAGGAACTATGTGCCCGTAGATTTCATTGTTCTTGATATAGATTGCAATCCTTCATGTCCTATTATTCTTCGTAGGCCTTTCCTTAGAACGATTGGTGCAATTATTGATATGAAGCAAGGAAATATTAGATTCCAATTTCCGTTAGGTATGGAACAATTTCCTAGAAAGAAAATAAAATTACCTTATGAATCTATTATGAGAGCCACTTATGGATTTCCTACCAAAGATGGCAATACCTAGATCTATCTTTGTTTTTATGCCTAGCTAGGGGCGTTAAACGATAGCGCTTGTTGGGAGGCAACCCAATTTTATTTTGGTTTTTTTCTTTTTGCTCCTTTTTAGGAATAAATGTTTGATATAGACTCTGGTTAGATTTGTTTTTGTGTTTTAATTAGTGTTTGTGCCAAGTAAAACCTATAGGGTCTTCTTGAATGATAGTTATTTGATCTTGCTGAAAATTCCAGAAACTTTCTGTTCACGAAAACAATTGTTAAAAATCACCAGAACGTGATATAATAGTGATTCAAATTGCAGAAGATCAATAAACAAATTATTTAGGTCGTCATATTGTGGTAGAATTTTTATAGTTCCAGAAGTTTGCATTAGTTACAGATTACTACAGAGTGTTTTGTTTTTGACAGATTTAGTTTTTTGCGTGTTGTTTGCTTATTTTAATGAATCTATGGCTAGAAAAATAGTTTATAAACCATAGAGAAGTTGGAATACAGTAGGTTTAACACCAATATAAATAAAGAATGAGTTCAATACAGTACCTTGAAGTGGAGTTTTGTTTTCTTTCGCTAACGGGGCTCACGAGATTTTCTGTTAAGTTTTGTGTTGTGAAGTTTTCAAGTTTGGGGTAAGGATTTGATGGATTATGGAACAAGGAGTGGCAAGAGCCTAATCTTGGGGATGCCCAAGGCACCCAAGGTAAATCCAAGGACACCAAAAAGCCAAATCTTGGGGATGCCCCGGAAGGCTTCCCCTCTTTCGTCTTCGTCCATCGGTAACTTTACTTGGAGCTATATTTTTATTCACCACATGATATGTGTTTTGCCTGGAGCGTCTTGTATGATTTGAGTCTTTGTTTTTAGTTTACCACAATCTTCCTTGCTGAATACACTTTTGAGAGAGACACACATGATTCGGAATTTATTAGAATACTCTTTGTGCTTCACTTATATCTTTTGAGCTATATAATTTTTGCTCTAGTGCTTCACTTATACTTTTAGAGCACGGTGGTGGTTTGTTTTATAGAAACTAATGTTCTCTCATGCTTCACTTATATCATTTTGAGAGTCCTACAAAACAGCATGGTAATTTGTTTAAATTATGAAATTAGTCCTAATATGATAGGCATCCAAGATTAGTAAAAACTTTCTGATAAGTGAGTTGAATACTAAGAAAAGATTGATGCTTGATGATTGTTTTGAGATATGGAGGTAGTAATATTAAAGTTGTGCTAGTTGAGTAATTGTGAATTTGAGAAATACTTGTGTTGAAGTTTGCAAGTCCCGTAGCATGCACGTATGGTAAACGTTGTGTAACAAATTTGAAACATGAGGTGTTCTTTGATTGTCCTCCTTATGAGTGGCGATCGGGGACGAGCGAAGGTCTTTTCCTACCAATCTATCCCCCTAGGAGCATGCGCGTAGTGCTTGGTTTTTGATGACTTGTAGATTTTTGCAATAAGTATGTGAGTTCTTTATGACTAATGTTGAGTCCATGTATTATACGCACACTCACCCTTCCATCATTGCTAGCCTCTCCGATACCGTGCATTGCCCTTTCTCGCATTGAGAGTTGGTGCAAACTTCGCCGGTGCATCCAAACCCCGTGATACGATATGCTCTATCACACATAAACCTCGTTATATCTTCCTCAAAACAGCCACCATACCTATGTATTATGGCATTTCCATAGCCATTCCGAGATATATTGCCATGCAACTTTCCACCATTCCGTTTATCATGACACGTTTCATCATTGTCATACTGCCTTGCATGATCATGTAGTTGACATCGTATTTGTGGCAAAGCCACCATGCATATTATTTCATACATGTCACTCTTGATTCATTGCCCATCCTGGTACACCGCCGGAGGCGTTCATATCGAGTCATACTTTGTTTTAGTATCCAGTTGTAATCATTGAGTTGTAAATAAATAGAAGTATGATGATCATCATTTATAGAGAATTGTCCCAAAAAATAGAAAGGCCAAATAATAAAAAGGAAAGGACCAAAAAAATTAAAAAAAGGGGGACAATGCTACTATCCCTTTTTCCACACTTGTGCTTCAAAGTAGCACCATGATCTTTATGATAGAGAGTCTCTTGTTTTGTCACTTTCATATACTAGTGGGAATTTTTCATTATAGAACTTGGCTTGTATATTCCAACAATGGGCTTCCTCAAATGCCCTAGGTCTTCGTGAGCAAGCAAGTTGGATGCACACCCACTTAGTTTCTTTTGTTGAGCTTTCATGCATTTATAGCTCTAGTGCATCTGTTGCATGGCAATCCCTACTCCTTGCATTGACATCAATCGATGGGCATCTCCCTAGCTCATTGATTAGTCGCGTCAATGTGAGACTTTCTCCTTTTTTGTCTTATCCAGATAAACCCCATCATCATATTCTATTCCACCCATAGTGCTATATCCATGGCTCATGCTCATATATTGCGTGAAAGTTGAAAAAAGTTTGAGATTACTAAAGTATGAAACAATTGCTTGGCTCGTCATCAGGGTTGTGCATGATGAGAGCATTCTTGTGTGAGGAAAATGGAGCATGACCAAACTATATGATTTTGTAGGGATGAACTTTCTTTGGCCATGTTATTTTGAGAAAACATAATTTCTTAGTTAGTATGCTTGAAGTATTATTACTTTTATGTCAATATTAAACTTTTATCTTGAATCTTCCGGATCTGAATATTCATGCCACAAATAAGAGAATTACATTGAAAATTATGCCAAGTAGCATTCCAAATCAAAAATTCTGTTTTTATCATTTACCTACTCGAGGACGTGCAGAAATTAAGCTTGGGGATGCTTGATACGTCTCCAACGTATCTATAATTTTTGATTGTTCCATGCTATTATATATTCTGTTTTGGACGTTTAATGGGCTTTATTATACACTTCTATATTATTTTTGGGACTAACCTATTAACTGGAGGCCCAGCCCAAATTGTTGTTTTTTCCTATTTCAGTGTTTCAAAGGAAAAGGATATAAAACGGAGTCCAAACGGAATGAAACCTTCGGGAACATGGTTTTCGGAACAAACGTGATCCAGAGGAATTGGAGTGGACGTCAAGCAATCAACGAGGAGGCCACGAGGCAGGGGGCGTGCCTACCCCCTCGGCGCACCCTCCACCCTCGTGGGCCCCTTGTAGCTCTCCTGACCGACCTCCTTCGCCTATATATACTCATATACCCTGGAAACATCATATACGGAGCAAAAACCCTATTTCCACTGCCGCAACCTTCTGTACCCATGAGATCCCATCTTGGGGCCTTTTTTGGCGCTCCGCCGGAGGGGGCATTGATCATGGAGGGCTTCTACATCAACTCCATATCCTCTCCGATGATGTTCTTCTCGATTCTCTTGGAGATCTATTTGATGTAACTCTTCTTTTTGCAGTGTGTTTGTCGAGATCCGATGAATTTTGGGTTTTTGATCAAGATTATCTATGAACAATATTTGAATCTCCTTTGAATTCTTTTATGTATGATTGGTTATCTTTGCAAGTCTCTTTGAATTATCAGTTTGGATTGGCCTACTAGATTGATCTTTCTTGCAATGGGAGAAGTGCTTACTTTGGGTTCAATTATGCGGTGCTCGATCCCAGTGACAGTAGGGGAAACGACACGTATTGTATTGTTGCCATCGAGGATAAAAAGATGGGGTTTATATCATATTGCATGAGTTTACCCCTCTACATCATGTCATCTTGCTTAAAGCTTTACTCTGTTCTTATGAACTTAATACTCTAGATGCATGCTGTATAGCGGTCGATGTGTGGAGTAATAGTAGTAGATGCAGGCAGGAGTCGGTCTACTTGTCGCGGACGTGATGCCTATATACATGATCATACCTAGATATTCTCATAACTATGCTCAATTCTATCAATTGCTCAACAGTAATTTGTTCACCCACCGTAATACTTATGCTATCTTGAGAGAAGCCACTAGTGAAACCTATGGGCCCCGGGTCTATTTTCTATCATATTAATCTCCCGTCAACAAGCTATTTCTTGCGCCGTTTATTTTGCTTTCTTTACTTTTAGTCTTTATCATAAAAATACCAAAAATATTATCTTATCATCTCTATCAGATCTCACTTTTGCAAGTGTCCCCCTTTATCGCGTTGGTTGCAAGGTTCTTATTTGTTTTTGTAGGTGCGTGGGACTCGCACGTGGTCTCCTACTGGATTGATACCTTGGTTCTCAAAACTAAGGGAAATACTTACGCTACTTTACTGCATCACCCTTTCCTCTTCAAGGGAGAACCAACGCAGTGCTCAAGAGGTAGCACTCTCTCACCCTCTCCATATTAAAACAAGATGACAGTGTCCACACTATCTCTCTCCTCACCGGTGGTCATAGATCCGGCTGAATACCGTCCGCTGCGGGAGGTGAGGAGGTGCAGCATTGACGTTGTCGCCGCCGGCGATGGAGGAAGCCGATGCGCACCATCCTCTCGGAGCCGGCGCTGGCGCGGACGAAGGTCCTCCGCGCCCTTGTTCGCTGCCGTGTGGGCAGATCCCGCCCGCCCGCCTAAGCGACATCTCGCCCACCTGAGGTATAACTTCTTGTACTTGTCCAGCTCCCCAGGTCACTGCATGTGGGTTTTCTTCTAAGCGACTACTCCCCAGCTCCCCATGTATAGTAGCTAGGGTTCGTCGGCTGGTCCAACATCACCTACTATTATAGAGGAAATGCCACTCAAAAAGTTGTCCTGATTTATGCCTCGGTGCAGGTATACATGTTGTTTTGACAAAAAGTACATGGTGGTTGTGCGGTCATTGTCCATATGCTCCTATTGCTGCTGCTAATCTAATACTATCACTGGTTAAATGAAGAAATGCTTTTTTTCTTGGGTATCCTGGTTTAGTTCCCATCAAGATAATCATGATGCTTCTGTTTGTTGGTGTACTTTTCGTAATTCTTATTGACAATTGAGATGTCGTTGTTAATCTTGTAAAACAAAGTAACAACACTATATCCCTTTTTAATATTTTTGGAAACAGCGATGCGTATCTCCATACCTGGGCATGTCTTCCTCAATTTTGGTGGAACTGCACAAAATTGGATGACCATTGGTCTTCCGCCTCAGTGTCCTCTGCAACGTGGTTCTTCCTTCCTCGAGCTTGACTACTGAGAAGAAACAAACCACAGTGAGGATTTGTTGAACTTCATAGGTGCCCCACCCAAACTTGATGCCAAATGGATGATGCATCACCACGATGACCTATCGATGCTCATGGTTGCGGCGGCTGGTGAAGCTGATCGATTTTCAATGAAAAACAAGCTGTCTTCCGTCAGTGCTCTTTGCTTGTTACCACAAAGATGATATCCTTCGTCAGTTCACCTTGTTTGCATTGGAGACTCAGTCGTCTTTCACGTTGGTGCAATTTTATCACACAATTGGCTATGAACCAAATGTTTCCTCGAAGAAGGATCGACGTTGGTACTAAGAGCATAAGTTTTGTATTGATTTCTAAGCCTTCTCACAACTTTGTCTCTATCTCCCCTGTAATTTTATTTTTCCAGCTATTAACTTTGATTAAAAAATGGTGTGGACTAAAAACCCGGATGGACGTAGTAGCCCTCCATTTTTATTTACTCCGCATATTAGATTTGACTGAAGTCAAACTTTGTAAAGTTTGACCAAGTTTAGGCCGAACACAACAAACCATAATTATTAGAGAGGGCAAACTGTACATACTCTCAAACCTTTTCGATAATTGAAATTAAAATTCTTTATTTGTACACACTCTCACACGTTTCCGATAGTTTGGCGCATGTGTGGTTGTTCGCTTAAGGGAGGGTAGTGTACCGCACGTGAAGGACAGGAAGTGCGACCAGGACACGTGGATCGTTAGGTCATTGGAAGTACTCCCTCCATTCCTAAATATTTGTCTTTCAAGTGGTTTGCAATGGACTAACACATACGGATGTATATAGACATTTTTTAGATTCACTCATTTTGCTCCGTATGTTGTCATTTTTTGAAATCTCTAGAAAGACAAATATGTAGGAACAGAGGGAGTAGTAGTTTTCTTCACTGGTACATTAAATAAAAAGTTTCGTTTCGTACTTACACAATTTAAAACGATTGTTATGGAGAGAATAAAAAAACCACTCCACTATATATTAGTCATATACACGAGTACTATATGGACGTAGTTTCATTGACTTTAGTGCACCTACCTTTGGGTTTATGACAGGTGGGCCCAAAATGTGGCTGGCCCACCTGTCATACAACCAAAAGCAGGTGCAGTTAAGGCACCGGAGCTCAGTCCGTACTACAGTATATATATTAGCTGGAGCCTCAGCGCTTGTTCGCTAGGGTTTGCACTCTCGACACTCTCGCCGCACTACATATATATATACACGCTGGAGGCTCGGCGTTCCTTTGCTAGGGTTTGCTATATTCACTGTCTCTCACCCTCTTCACCAGATCTAAACAAGACTACGCTGTGGCCTCTGTCTCTCTCGCCCCCCTCAGAGCTGGTGAAAGAGGCGTCCGGATCCCGTCGCACCCGGAAGGGGAGGAGGTGCAACGTTCACTCTATCGTCTTTGGCGAGGGAGGCAATCCACTGCCGGCTGCGCTTTTCTCTTTCACCCAGCGCCTGTGCGGGAGGGCCACCGACTCCTTCTTCCTCGCTGCCGTACATAGTGTGGGCAGATCCGACCTCCGGCCGCATGCCTTTCCACATCCCGACGATCCTAAGGTATAAGTTTCTTTGAAACCGTCATTGGTCTAGCTGCATGCTGATCTTTTTCGATTCTGTAGTCGAATCTAGGTCTTGGTTCAAAGAGGAAAGAAGGGTGCGGCGGGGTGGAGCATGAATCTAGGACTTGGTTCAATGAGGAAAGGAGGGAGGGAAAGTAGTATAGACTAGGTATACAACCGCTTTGTTGGTCGAAAAGGGAAAAAGGGGGTAACCCAGTACACACATCTGTAAGGAACCGAACTCTTTGTTGAAAAGGGAAAGACACTGGGGGGGTCTGGTAGTTTGTGCAGGACTAGATTTGATGCCCTCACATCGGAAAAAGTTTCAAAGAGAACAAATATGGGACCAACGCAAATATACTGCTTGGCTACATACTCCGCATCACCCATTTATACGTGTGGACGCACATGGTACTGGTGTTGGAAATATGAGCAATTTACCAAATGATTTTTATTAAGAGAAATACTAGATAAAGCATGAATAATATAGTAGAGATAAAACAAGTCATGCGTTCTGACAGAGAGAAGGTAAATAGCTTCTGCATATATGAACCGTAGCCTAACATATCTATAGCAGACAGTAGAACTAGTTGCATATATGAAGTAGAACCTAACACATGTAGGACAAGTACTAGTACGAGAAACTGTGGCAGGACATCTAACAGAAAGAAAAAGACATACGGGACAGCAGCAGCAGTAGCACTAGACTTGGGGTCGGTGTCCTCGCCAACCATGTCGTCGAGGAGGTTGTCGACGTCGGGGAAGAAGTCGTCGTCGGGGAAGTAGTCGTCGGAGTCTGGGGCGTCCGTGACGAAGGAGTTAGTCAGTAGTCGCGCAGAGCGCTCCCCAAAAACCTTATCACCCTTCTCCCGTACAGGACTCAAGGAGGTGCGATTTTAGAGGCCTACTGTCCTGACCTGCGGTGCACGCCGCAAGCCGGTATGGGGAAGATCATAGCAGCAGCGCAGTGCTCAGGAACTTGTGGCTAGAGGAGGAAGAGGTTCTGGTGCATCTCTCTGGGAGGAGCGACCTCCCTTTTATAGGTGCAAGAGAAGGAGGCGAGAGGGCAACGACGGGAGGCGAGACGAAGAGACAGAGACGAAGCAAACATCCAGCAGCTGAAGGGCTGCACCGTTCGCATTCGAACTCCACTTTCACAAAAATCTTTTCATCTTTCGTGTGACCTTTCGTATACCGGTAGTGCGTGGCAAAAATTTAGATATCGGCTCGGCTCATTCCCGCAACCCGTGGCGCGTCGTGACGAGGCGTGGCGTGGCGAGGCGGGCGGTGGAGGAGGAGCGCGCGTGGATATCCCTCTTGTTCCTATGCTCGTACAAGTGGGAAAAGAACCTCCCTTATAAGGAGGTCCAACTCCCACTAAACTAGCAATGTGGAACTAAACTTTAGGAGTATCCCATGCCTTGCACAAATGGGCTAAGTGGGCCTCTAGGATTTATTAGGAATTTCTGAAATAGTTATTGGGCTGCCCAAAATAGACTAAATTCCAGCAATCCCCCAGCAGATCCCAGAGGCACACAGTAATTTGCCTTTGGTTTCAAAACACTGTTTTATATACCGGTACTGCAGTGGAGACTATTAAGTTGAACTTCCACCTAGAACTCTATGCTACACTAGTAAGCAACTTGAATAGTGGACTGGGCCTTGAACTGCAAGTTTTCTGCGAATCTAGCTTTACATAAAGCCTTGACCGATACGTGGCTACCGTGGGTCTTCCCCGCGGGTGGAGCTTATGCGTCATACTCCGTGACCTTTCGTAAGTTTACTAGAGAGAACCCTACTCTCATAGATTGCGATGTTTGACAATCAGACTCATATAGGTGTGTTCTTCAAAAGATGTTCTGCAGGATAACATCTCTGCTTAAATAAGCCACTTAGAACACATTAAGATATACATCAACCTGCCATGCAGATTAGGAGAGTATTGTATCTTCATGGAGTGGTATTGTGAATAGTAAGGATACTCTCCTCTCAGTTGACCAACAGCTTGTCTTCCACATCTAATTCACGGGATCTCCGATCAGAAAGAATAGGTTACCACTGTGAACAACTCATATTGTGGGTCTCATACCCATCTCCCTCAATGCATTATCTATCACATTACGTGATAGACCCTTAGTAAAAGGATTTGCCAGATTTTTAGACGTTTGGATATAATCCAACGCAATAACTCCAGAGTTTTTCATTTTCCTAACATACTTTAACCTTCTCTGAACGTGTCTTGATAACTTCATGTTATCCTTTGAGCTGTTCACTTTTGTGATCACAGTTTGATTGTCGCAGTTCATAAGGACACCTGGTACAGGTTTCTCAACAACCGGCAAGTCATTCAAGAGCCGGCGAAGCCAATCTGCTTCAACCGTAGCTGTATATAGTACTATGAGTTCTGCTTCCATTGTTGACCTCGTTAAGATGGTCTGCTTGCAAGACTTCCAAGAAACAGCGCCACCTCCATGAGTGAATACATAACCACTTGTGGCCTTTATCTCATCAGCATCTGAGATCCAGTTTGAGTCACTACACCCTTCAAGCACCTTTGGATGCCCGGTGTAGTGAATTCCATAATTTGCAGTGCCTTTCAAATAACACCAAACTCTCTCTAGAGCTTTCCAATGCACATCTCCTAGTTTTGAGACAAACTGACTCAGTTTGCCAACAGCAAAAGAGATGTCAGGTCTTGTAGCACTTGCTAAGTACATAAGCGAGCCAATAATCTGAGAATATTTCAATTGATCTCTAGCAATTCTTCAATTCTTTCGAAGTAACACACTCGCATCATATGGTGTTGGAGAGGGCTTGCAGTCACTATAGCCAAAGCGACTCAAGATCTTTTCCACATTGTGAGATTGAAGCAATGTAATCCCACCATCATCGTCTCTCAACAACTTGATGTTCAGAATGACATCAGCCACTCCTAAATCCTTCATCTCAAAACAACGAGATAGGAAATCCTTGACCTCCTTAATAACATTCAGATTTGTTCCAAAAATCAGTATGTCATCGACATACAAGCACAGGATAACTCCCTCGCCCCCACCATGGCTATAGTACACACATTTGTCAGCTTCGTTCACAACAAAGCCTGCAGCTGTTAAAGTTCTTTCAAACTTCTCATGCCACTGTTTGGGTGATTGCTTAAGTCCGTACAAAGACTTCAGCAACTTGCACACTTCCCCTTCCTGACCATCTAGTACAAACCCATCTGGTTGTTCCATATAAATTTCCTCGTCCAACTCTCCATTTAGGAAAGCAGTCTTAACATCCATTTGATGAACGAGAAGACCATGCGAGGCAGCTAGTGAAAGCAGAACTCGAATAGTGGTCAGTCGAGCCATAGGTGAGTAAGTATCAAAGAAGTCTTCACCTTCCTTTTGGGTATAACTCTTAGCCACTAGCTGAGCCTTGTACTTTTCAATAGTACCATCAGGCCTAAGCTTCTTCTTGAATACCCATTTGCACCCTATAGGTTTGCACCCATAAGGACGATCAGTTATCTCCCAAGTTTGATTAGCCAAGATGGAATCCATCTCACTATCAATCGCTTCCTTCCAGTAGTCAGCATCTTCAGATGCATAGGCCTCTGAAATAGAACTGGGAGTGTCATCTATGAGATACACAAGAAAATCATCACCAAAGGACTTTGCAGTCCTCTATCTCTTGCTCCTAGTAGAAACTTCATTGTTCTCCTCCACAGGACTTTCAAAGTGTTCCATCAAAATGGCAGGTTCGGTAATTGTAACTGGTTCCTGATTCGATGAACTAGGCATCTCCTGATTAGACGAGGTAGCCATATCCTTCACGGGAAAGATATCTTCAAAGAAAGTCGCATCATTTGACTCCATGATTGTACCGACATGCATGTCAGGTACCTCAGATTTTACAACCAAGAATCTATAGCTAATGCTATGAAAAGCATATCCCAGGAAAACACAATCCACAGTCTTTGGTCCAAGCTTCCGCTTCTTTGGAATTGGAACATTGAATTTCGCCAAACAACCCCATGTTCACAGATAAGAGAGTTTTAACCTTTTCTTCTCCCATTCCTCGAATGGAGTTATCTCTTTGTTCTTTGTGGGGAATCGGTTGAGGACATGACATGCTGTCAATATCGCCTCCCCCCACCATGCCTTGGAGAGATCCGATGTGTCTAACATGGCGTTAACCAAATCAGTTAGAGTACGGTTCTTTCTTTCGGCCACCCCATTTGACTGAGGTGAGTAGGGAGGCGTCCTCTCATGGATTATACCATGTTCCACACAAAAAGCATCAAATTCATTGGAAAAATACTCTCCACCACGGTCGGACCTAAGCCTCTTGATTTTTCGATCAAGTTGGTTTTCCACTTCAGCTTTATAGATCTTGAAAAAGTTCAAAGCCTCATCCTTAGATTTCAGAAGATACACACGGCAATATCTTGTGGAGTCATCAATTAACGTCATGAAATATTTCTTTCCACCTTTTGTCAAAACACCATTCATTTCACATAGATCTGAATGTATGAACTCTAGTGGTGCAAGATTTCTCGTTTCCGCAGTTGTGTGAGACTTACGAGGTTGCTTAGCTTGCACACACAATTGGCACTTAGATCCCTTGACAGTGGTGAAACTAGGTATTAAGTTCAACTTCGCTAGTCGCGACATGCAACCAAAGTTAACATGACAAAGACGTGAATGCCACACATTTGATTCAATATTGTTGCAAATATGATTAACAACTTTATTGCAAACGTCTGATAAGGATAAACGAAACAGGCCTCCTGACTCATAGCCTTTACCAACAAAGGTTCCATACTTGGATATTACATATTTATTCGACTCAAAGACAAGCTTGTAGCCATCTCTACACAGAAGAGATTCGCTAACAAGATTTTTATTGACGGAGGGGACATAATGCACGTTCTTCGGCCGCACGATCTTCCCCGAAGTAAACTTCAGATCGACCATGCCAACACCACGAACAGAAGCACTTGAACCGTTGCCTATCAGCACGGTTGAAGTCCCTGCGGTCTGGTAAGACGAAAACATGGAAATATCACCGCATACATGCACATTAGCACCCGTGTCAATCAACCAGTCAGGAGAATGACATACTGAAAGAATAGTGGGAAATATACCATACCCAGCATCCTTCATGTCAGCGTCTCCAATGACAACATTAGCGGTCTTGCCTCCTTCCCCAGGATGATGCTTGTCATAGCGATTAGGGCAACTAGGAGCCCAATGATCAGGATCCCCACACACATGACAAGCACCTTTCTTCTGGCCATTCTTCTTCTTGAAGCTCGTGTGTTGCACAGCCTTGTTCTTCCCATCAAACTTTGCTTTACCATCAAACTTGCCCTTGTTCTTGAACTTGTGGGGCTGGAAGTTCTGCTTCTGTACCACATTGGCACTAGATCCTCGCTCAATACCTCGAGCACGTGTGTCCTTTGCTCTCGCCTTTTCTTCCACATCAAGAGTGCCAATGAGATCCGGAACGGAAAACTCCTGCCTCTTATGCTTAAGTAAGGTAGCAAAGTTCCTCCATGAAGGAGGAAGCTTAGTGATGATACCTCCGGCAACAAACTTGTCCGGTAGCATACAACTGAAGTGCTCAAGTTCTCTAGCAAATGACTGTATCTCATGAGCTTGCTCAACCACGAAGCGCTCTTCAGTCATCCTGTAATCATAGAATTGCTCCATGATGTACAGCTCAGTGCCAGCATCCGAGACCCCAAACTTGGCCTTGAGTGCATCCCACATATCTTTTCCATTATCAATTGACGCGTAAGCATGAACTATGTTCTCACCAAGAACGCTCAAGAGAGCAGCCTTAAACAGAGTATCCATTTTTTGAAAAGCTTGTGCCTGTTGAGCATCAAGCTCTCCTTCAGGTTTGCCGAGAGTGGTGTCATAGCAACTCATGGTTTGAAACCATAAGACTGCTCTCACGCGCCACCTCTTATAGTGGATACCCTCAAACATAGGAGGTCTCATGGAAGCAGCAAAACCACTCGGGGTAAATTGCCTATAATAAGGTTTTTGGATTGTTGGAAATATGAGCAATTTACCAAATGATTTTATTAACAGAAATACTAGATAAAGCATGACTAATATAGTAGAGATAAAACAAGTCATGCGTTCTGACAGAGAGAAGGTAAATAACTTCTGCATATATGAACCGTAGCCTAACATATCTATAGCAGACAGTAGAACTAGTTGCATATATGAAGTAGAACCTAACATATGTAGGACAAGTACTAGTACAAGAAACTATGGCAGGACATCTAACAGAAAGAAGAAGACATACGGGACAGCAGCAGCAGTAGCACTGGACTTGGGGTCGGTGTCCTCGCCAGCCATGTCGTCGAGGAGGTTGTCGACGTCGGGGAAGAAGTCGTCGTCGGGGAAGTAGTCGTCAGAGTCCGGGGCGTCCGTGACGAAGGAGTCAGTCAGTAGTCGCGCAGAGCGCTCCCCAAAAACCTTATCACCCTTCTCCCGTACATGACTCAAAGAGGTGCAGTTTCAGAGGCCTACTATCCCGACCCACGGTGCACGCCGCAAGCCGGGATGGGGAATATCGTAGCAGCAGCCAGCAGCTGAAGGGCTGCACCGTTCGCATTCGAACTCCACTTTCACAAAAATCTTTTCAGCTTCCGTGTGACCTTTCCTATACCCGTAGTGCGTGGCAAAAATTTAGATATCGGCTCGGCTCATTCCCGCAACCCGCGTCACGTCGTGACGAGGCGTGGCGTGGCGAGGCGGGCAGCGGAGGAGGAGCGCGCGTGGATATCCCTCTTGTTCATATGCTCGTACAAGTAGGGAAAGAACCTTCCTTATAAGGAGGTCCAACTCCCACTAAACTAGCAATGTGGGACTAAACTTTAGGAGTATCCATTGCCTTGCACAAATGGGCTAAGTGGGCCTCTAGGATTTATTAGGAATTTCTGAAATAGTTATTGGGCTGCCCAAAATAGACTAAATTCCAGCAGCTGGCATGTCCCATGTCCCATCCACATGATCGTGCAGTGTGTTTTGAGATGTTGTGCTACTTGTATTGGTACTGTTTTAAATAAATGTTGAATTGAAGCTATTGTATTTTAAGCAATTCCACTCTCAGAATTAACTACTGAACTATTTTTAGAGAATTTCTCTGTTAATGTGAATCAATGCAACCGTTTTAGAAATGCTACTGTCCTATACTTTGTTTTCCATCAAGATAAGGTAGATGCTTCTTTGTGTGGCCGCATGTTTCATCCTCCTTTATTGGCAGTAATTGTTTCCTTTTTTGCTTCTATTAAATCAGGGATATCTATTCAACTTGTTGCTATAGCAAACTTCAATGTCACACCGGCGACTTTACTTGATTTTAGAGTAACTGCACAAAACGAGATTGGATTTCCTATTCGTGTTGGCAGATTCGTACGTGATCTTGTGTGTGTCATGATAGGTTGGTACTTGCCTTCATCCACATGATCGTGCAGTGTGTTTTGAGATGTTGTGCTACTTGTATTGGTACTGTTTTGAATAAATGTTGAATTGAAGCTATTGTATTACCGTCTTTTCCCATTAAGCAGTGAACAAAAATGGGACCAACCCAGACATTATGCTTGTTGCTTTGTTACAACAAACTCTGCATCACCCCCTTTATAAGTAGATGGAAGCACATGTTGTTGTTGCACCCAATCTCCCCTGGAACTGTTTATGTTTTTTGTTAATCTAATGCCGCTGGTAAAATTAAGCAATGCCACTCTCAGAATTAACTATTGAATCTTATTTCAAAACTGCAACACTTGTTAGGGATTGGTGGGATTACCATTTTTGTGGCCGCATGTTTCATCCTCCTTTATTGGCCAGTAGTTGATTCCTTTTTTGCCTATGTTAAAACAGGGATATCTATTCAACTTGTTGCTATTGCGACATTTTCTTCGCTTAATTTTGGTGGAACTACACAAAATGAGACCAGATTTCCATATATGTGTTGAGATCTCTCTCAGGTCTTCCTCATGAGTTATTTCAAATCTTGGTCTTGAAAGGTCAGTACCGACTTTCCTCAGAATTAACTACTGAATCTTAGTTCAAAACTGCAACACTTGTTAGGGATCGGCGGAAGTACCATTTCTGTTAGGGATCGGCCGGAGTACATGTTTAAGAAATGTATTGTTCAGATAATGTCTCTGTTATTATATATCAGTTACAGTGTTTTACAAATGGTACTATCCTGCTTTGTAGTTCTTTCTACATGTTTAACCAAGGTATTGTTAAGATAATGTCTCTGTTAAAATGAATTAGTCGCATTGTTTTAGGAATGATACTTTTCTACTTTGTCGTTCTTTATACATGTTGAAACAAGGCATTGTTAAGATAATGTCTTAGTTAATATGAATGAATCACATTGATTGAGAATTGTTACTCTCCTGCTTTGTTTCCCATTAAGATAAGGTAGATCAGTAGATGTTTTTCTTCTGGGAGTAAAAGTCATCAACCATTCTTTCTCAGTAATTGTTTCCCTTATACCTTTTGTTGCTTACAGGGATATCAAAATTAAAGCTCGGTTTTATTCCGACTTTGATTTTAGTTGAACTGCACAAAAGGAGCCAATGTGTCTAAGGCAAACTGTTGCATTAGTGGGTCCAGTTGGTCTTACCACTTTGCAGAAAGAAGCAGTCACTATTTGCGCTACATTACACAAGGAATGATCGAGAAGCTTTATAGAGTATTAGTAGACGCTGGTGACATGACTAGTCTGCAGAGAGCATAGGGAACTCTACAACACGTGGAGTGCACTGGGCAAAAAGTTCCCAAACAAGTACAGGAAGCCAGGCCAGGACTCCAAATCTGTCAATGTCATTCTAAGCAACAATGATGGGGCATCTGGGTATGGTAATCTGTTTACCGTACTTTCAGTTTGTTAGTCCACCAATTGGTGGGTTGACACTGGGGCCAATATTCATGTGTGTGCTGCTGTGTCTTTGTTTTCTTGCAGCATATAAATACGATATCCATAGGGATGCTCAGCTTGATTTTAGTGGAACTGCACAAAATGTCCAGATGGTTTGTGTCCTCCATAATACTTCATCATGCACAATACATCGAATGGTTCTCTAATCATTCGTCGTCACCTTGAGCCACCGGACTATATGTTTGAATGGTGCTGACAGTGTCGGCCATTAAGAAGGGTAAGAAGAAAGACAAAACAAGAGATGTTTGCTTTACTTGTGGTTCGGAGGAACACTGGGCAAACAAGTGCCCAAGCAAGTACCAAGAATCCAGGACAGGACTCCAAGTCTGTCAATGTCACTCTAAGCAACAATGATGGGGCATCTGGGTATGGTAATCTGTTTACCATACTTTCAGTTTGTTAGTCCACCGATTGGTGGGTTGACATTGGGGCCAATATTCATGTGTGTGCTGATGTGTCTTTGTTTTCTGGCAGCATATAAATACAAAATCCACAGGGATGCTTAGCTTGATTTTAGTGGAACTGCGCAAAATGTCCATAATACTTCATCATGCACAATACATCGAATGGTTCTCTAATCATTCGTCGTCACCTTGAGCCACCGGACTATCAGATGACAAACTGATGACAAACCCTGCCCGTTCCACAATCATATGCATTACATATTTTGAATGGGAAAAGCTTGTCAAAGTTGACATTAGTTTAATATATTGGAATTGGAAAACCTTGTCAATTTTTGCTCACTGATGTTAGCCATAAGACATGCATTTGATATTTTTGAGTGGGACACCCTTTGTTGTGAGCAACGTCGATCATTTTTTCTATTCCTGTCTTCAGTTCAGAAGTAAATATTTACTCTGCTGAGATGCATAGTCACATGAATGTTGACTTATGTAAGATATTTCAAGAGTTTGTTCTAAATATTGTCTATGTAATGCCAGGCCTTGTGTTTGATTGCAAAGTTGAGCTTGGAATGTTGTGGCATGCGGCATCACGAGCTGTTCACCGTGCCTCCTGAGAATAATGCTTCATATTGTTTTGCATGTCGATCTAATGCTAGTGATTTGCTTGTTAGGAAGATCATCCTCTTATGTTGTTTCCGTGCTTAAGAAGTTCATCGTCTTATCTTTCATTCATCGCTTATACGACAAGTCGGGTAGGTTAGACGTGAAACCATATGATCTTATGACCAACTCATCATCTTAGGCCGTGATTGGATCGTCGTTTTCCAACCAAAACCGCTTGTAAAACTGACGCTTGTAAATAAAAGCAGATGGTCTCGGGCGAAGCGCATTTTTGGTCGATTTCGACTAGTAAAATATACACCGGTCTCTCAAATTACACGTGTAACCCGCAGGTTTTACTTACAGACCTCGGGCCCTCGGTTTCATTACGCCTGTATTTTACGCGTTGTTTCTGATGACGAGTAAATTACACTTGTATCTTAGTACAGGTGTGAAATAAACGAGAGTTCCCAAGCGTGGCCTTATTGTTTCATGCCGTCTCAGTCTCTCGAAGGTTCTCATAGGTGTTCGATGATCCTGGCTTCCTGAATGAGCAGCGGGCATTGTATCAGACCATTCATAGGGCCCGTGAGGCCCTCTCCATCGTCCTTCGAGTTGTTGCGCTCGGCGTGGCGCCGAGCATTGTTAACATCGTCAATGAACATGAGGATTCAGGAGATGACTTTATTTTGACTGGATGACAGTAGGGACCCACTAGGGCCATAGCCGTACGTACGCAAGTGCCTCCTTATTATGTACAACTATATTTTTTTGCTTCCTCCTAGTTTCCTGACATCACGGTCCCACACCATTGTCAACCTATGTAGTCAATATAAACAAGAGAATTGCATAAGGTGCGGCTGATAGCTGGGACCAAGCAGCTCGAGCAGTATTTGTGTTTTTGAGGCGTCAGCACTGCAGAGTTTTTCTTGGCGATGTTTTCGTTGTTGTTCAGAGGAGAGCATGGTATTAACTGGGCGGGTTGTGTCCCGTCTAGCCCAGGACAGATATCCAGCCCAGAAATTAATTTTCTTCAAGATGAAAATGGCTAGCCCAGCTATACGTTTTTTGAGGAATACCCAGGCAAGGTCAACTTGTTATTCTCCGCCCCGCTGGGCTACAAATCTTTCCTAGGCGGGATGCATTAGGCTTAAAGGGAAAATGGGCTTTAAAAAATATTAAATGGGATATAATTATAAAAACTGGGCAGTAACTATAAAAAATGCACCAAGAACGAAATTAGTTCATAAAATATTATTTATGGATTCTGAAAATCTTAATTTTTAATTATTGCACGTGCAATGTTTCATTAGATTTTTACGTAATACAAATTTATATTTAATCTGACTAGAAATTTCGGGATAAAAATATTTTGGATCCCATCAAAATGTGGGAAATTTTATTGAATTCTATGTTGGACGGTTGGTTGAAATTATTAATCGTTGTCCTAGCTATAAAATGGGCTGTACTTTTAACAAACTGTAAATGGGCTGTAGTAAATTCCATTAGAATTCAAAAATGGGATGTACATTCTTACAAATCGCAAATGGGCTATAAGTTCTCTGCCACACACTTGTGGGCCTACTAAGTTGACGCTTCCCCTAAAAAAGAAGTTGACGCGTATGCAAGGCTTTGTCAACTTATTATAGTCAACACACGGTTCTTGCAGAAGTGGCCGTTGGATGTCCATCCAACGGATGTCATGCTTCTTCTTCAATCTCGGATATTCTAGCTTCACCCACCCAAAATTCCTCCCCTTGACATCTGGGGCGAACCATTTCGGAAGCTGACCTGTGGGCCTGCTAAGTTGACGCGTACCAAGGGCTTTGTCAACTTAGTCAATATGAACGATTCTACCTGCAGTGAACGTACGATGTCCATCCAATGGCCATAGTGCTTCTTCAACCTCTGGTCTTCTTGCTCCAGCCGCCCAAAGCAACGCCGATCATGCCGCCTGCTCCTGCCTCCCGTGGCCGGCTGTGCTATCGCGGAGGCCTCACCGCCCCCTACTACTCCCACCGCTGGCCAGGCCATCCCTCCACTCACCCACACCCCCTGTTATTCTGCGGCGACGGTAGCCTCACCCTGCAGCCGAACCAGTGAACCCTCGTACTCCACTCCGCGCGGGCTTCCATTGTCGCGTCTTCCCCGGCTCCGTGCCGTCCCCTTCCTAGGCCTCGCCGCTCGCCGTCGTCTACTGCCCTGGTGCTCTCGGAGCAGCGTGGTCAACGTGGTCAAGGAACGACTTCCATCGGAAGAGTACTATATGTGGAGAGGCTGACAGCTGAGTCCACGGGCAGCCGCAAGGAAGTGCCTCCTTATTACGCGGAAAATAATTATTCCTCCAGCTGACAGCTGGGACCCACCGGACGGGCCATCGTATTTGGCAAAAACGACGTTTCCCCCCTGACTGCTGGGACCCACCAGACGGGCCACCGTATTTCGTGAAAAAAAATGTCCCCCCCCCCCCGCTGTCAGCTGGGACCCACCGGAAGTGCCTCCTTATTACGCACAAAAAAAATGAATACTGCCCCTGCTAGTTGGGACCCAACTTGGTGGGAGGCTGACTTGTGGGCCTACTAAGTTGACGGGGACGGAGTGCTTTGTCAACTTAGTCAATATGAACGATTCTAGCTCTAGTGACCATACGATGTCCATCCAACGGCCGTAGTGCTTCTTCAACATCTGGTCTTCTTGCTCCAGCCGCCCAAAGCAGCGCCGTTCGTGCCGCATGCTCCTGCCTCTCGTGGCCGGTTGTGCTGCCGCGGAGGCCTCACCGCCCCCTACTATTCCCACCACTGGCTAGGCCCTGCAGCAACGGCAGCCTCACACCGTAGCCGAACCAGTGAACCTTCATACTCCTCTCTGTGCGGGTTCCACTGCCGCGTCTTCCCCAGCTCCGCGTCGTCCCCTTCCTAGGCCCCGCCGTCGTCCACCGCCTTGGTGCTCTCGGTGCAGCGTGGTCAACGTGTTCAAGGAACAACTTCCATCGGAAGAGTACTGTACGTGGAGAGGCTGACAGCTGGGTCCACGGCGACCCGCAAGGAAGTGCCTCCTTATTACGCACAAAATAATTATTCCTCCACCTGACAGCAAGGACCCATCTAATGGGCCACCGTATTTCGTGAAAAAAAATGTTTCCCCCTGACTGCTGGGACCCACCAGCTACATCTTTGCACGCAAGGAAGTGCGTTCGGGCAAAAAAAAACGATTCACCCCCCTGACTGCTGGGACCCACCAGCTACATCTTTGCAGGCAAGGAAGTGCCTGACAGTCGGGACCCACCTGGTCGAAGCGTACGTAGCATTGTCATTCTGGTCGCGAACGTGTACATACATACTGGTCGATGTAGAGGCGCGCACGTGTCGTAGTAGTGGCGTGCACGTAGGATGTACACATACGTACAACGGCCAGTGTGCAAGAAAGAAAATACGGCCACGTACGTACATACGGGTAGGGTCTTGAACGCCTACTCGCGCATACGTACGGCCAAGGCTCATGTACATGGCCGGGTGGGAACGGGGAAACTGCGTCGTCGTCGTGTTCATGTGGAGCCAACCAGCTGGGTCGGAATGGAATGCGTCGTCATGTTCATCGGGAGGGCTTGGATGGAACAACCGATGGAAACGAGGCCTGGGGTACCGCAGAATAGAGGAAACAGCCTTGTGTTCGACCAGCCACGGTCGAAACAGGATCATGTTCATCGGGAGGGGTTTGGCGTACCGCAAAACGGAGGAAACGGACCTCCTACGGTCGAAACGGGGGTCCTGTTGATCGGGAGGGGTGTGGCGTACCGCAAAATGGAGGAAACGGACTTGTGTTGGAGCGCTACGGTCGAAACGGGGGTCCTGTTCATCGGGAGGGGTGTGGCGTACCGCAAAATGGGACTCCACGAGATATTGTTCATCTCCACTGTCGACCCCCTCTAGCCTCCACGGACTACTGTTCATCCACCGTCGACCTCCTCCAGCCTCCACCTGCGACTGTTCATCCACGGGCTCCTGTTCATCCAGCCTCCACCGCGCGCTACTCCACCGGCTACTGTTCAACCAGCCCTCTCCACGGGCTCCTGTTCAACCACCCCTCCACGGGCTACTGTTCATCAAGCCCTCCACCGTCTACTATTCATCCAGCCCTCCACGAGGTGGTCCTGTTCATCCAGCCCCAAGCGGCTCAATCGATCGGGGTCTTGTTCATCCAGAGGCAACACCACGGGGTCCTGTTCATCCACCCCCACCGGGAACTGTTCATCCAAACCCCCCCAGCAATGCTCACTATTCATCCGGAGGCAGCATCGATCGGCTTCAGTTAGCAGTAGTAGCAAAGGAATCGCAAAATCGGGTTCAGTTAACAGCCATCGATCGATCGCTCGGGTTCAGTAACACGTAGCCTGCAGTGCAATCGCTTGGGTTCAGTTAGATCCCAATGCCTTGCTCGGGTTCAGTTAGAGCCCAACGCCTCGCACCCATGCACGTGTGTGTACGAGATAAACGCGCATCGCTCGGCCCCGACCACCCACTGAAACCGGGAACACCCCGATATTTTCCTCGCCCTCGCTTCTATCACGGTGTTTTCCGTCATGGACGGCCCAAAGAATGTCATGCAGCTGCGTCTCCGGCCCGCCCAGGACGAAAAGCCCATTTTCTGTCATGATTTTTTGTCATAGAAGTAGGACCCCACCACATCTATGATGATACCGGGTTTTGTCACAGTTATCGGCATAGAAGTGTCATAAGTATGACAATTTTTTTTCGTTTGGCCCAAAATGTCACGGATGTGTCTTTTTTTGTAGTGATACTAAGAGAAGTTTGATACTTGATGATTGTTTTGAGATATGGAGATAGTGATATTAAAGTTGTGCTAGTTGAGTAGTTGTGAATTTGAGAAATACTTGTGTTGAAGTTTGCAAGTCCCATAGCATGCACGTATTGTGTAACAAATTTGAAACATGAGGTGTTCTTTGATTGTCATCCTTATGAATGGCGGTCGGGGACGAGCGATGGTCTTTTCCTACCAATCTATCCCCCTAGGAGCATGCACGTAGTGCTTGGTTTTTGATGACTTGTAGATTTTTGCAAT
Source organism: Aegilops umbellulata (assembly GCA_032464435.1). Lineage (NCBI taxonomy): Eukaryota > Viridiplantae > Streptophyta > Magnoliopsida > Poales > Poaceae > Aegilops > Aegilops umbellulata. The sequence continues at coordinate 299,977,130 of CP136060.1, forward strand.
AAGTATGTGAGTTCTTTATGACTAATGTTGAGTCCATGGATTATACGCACTCTCACCCTTCCATCATTGCTAGCCTCTTCGGTACCGTGCATTGCCCTTTCTCACCTTGAGAGTTGGTGCAAACTTCGCTGGTGCATCCAAACCCCGTGATACGGTACACTCTATCACACATAAACCTCCTTATATCTTCCTCAAAATAGCCACCATACCTACCTATTATGGCATTTCCATAGCCATTCCGAGATATATTGCTATGCAACTTTCCACCGTTTTGTTTATTATGACACGCTTCATCACTGTCATATTGCCTTGCATGATCATGTAGTTGACATCGTATTTGTGGCAAAGCCACCATGCATATTATTTCATACATGTCACTCTTGATTCATTGCCCATCACGGTACACCGCCGGAGACATTCATATAGAGTTATATTTTGTTCTAGTATCGAGTTGTAATCATTGAGTTGTAAATAAATAGAAGTGTGATGATCATCATTACTAGAGCATTGTACCAAATAAAAAAACGAGAATGGGCAAAAAAGGAAAAGCCCAAAAAAGAGAAATAAATAAATAAAAAGGGACAATGCTACTATCCTTTTTCCACACTTGTGCTTCAAAGTAGCACCATGATCTTTATGATAGAGAGTCTCTTGTTTTGTCACTTTCATATACTAGTGGGAATCTTTCGTTATAGAACTTGGCTTGTATATTCCAACAATGGGCTTCCTCAAATGCCCTAGGACTTCGTGAGCAAGCAAGTTGGATGCACACCCACTTAGTTTCTTTTGTTGAGCTTTCATACATTTATAGCTCTAGTGCATCTGTTGCATGGCAATCCCTACTCCTTGCACTGACATCAATAGATGGGCATCTCCCTAGCCCGTTGATTAGCTGTGTCAATGTGAGACTTTCTCCTTTTTTGTCTTCTCCACATAACCCCCATCATTATATTCTATTCCACCCATAGTGCTATATCCATGGCTCACGCTCATGTATTGCGTGAAAGTTGAAAAAAGTTTGAGATTACTAAAGTATGAAACAATTGCTTGGCTCGTCATCGGGGTTGTGCATGATGAGAGCATTCTTGTGTGACGAAAATGGAGCATGAACAAACTATATGATTTTGTAGGGATGAACTTTCTTTGGCCATGTTATTTTGAGAAGACATGATTGCTTAGTTAGTCTGCTTGAAGTATTATTACTTTCATGTCAATATTAAAGTTTTATCTTGAATCTTTTCGGGTATGAACATTCATGCCACAATAAAGAAAATTACATTGAAGAATATGCTAGGTAGCATTCCACATCAAAATTTCTGTTTTTATCATTTACCTACTCGAGGACGAGTAGGAATTATGCTTGGGGATGCTTGATACGTCTCCAACGTATCTATAATTTTTGATTGTTCCATGCTATTATATTATCTGTTTTGGATGTTTAATGGCCCTTATTATACACTTCTATATTATTTTTGGGACTAACCTACTAACCCAAGGCCCAGTGAAAATTGCTGTTTTTTTGCCTATTTCAGTGTTCCGCAGAAAAGGAATATCAAACAGAATCCAAACGGAATGAAACCTTTGGGAGAGTGATTTTTGGAACAAACGTGATCCACAGGACTTGGAGTGGACGTCAAGAAAGAAGCGAGGAGGCCACGAGGCAAGGAGGCGCGCCTGCCCCCTGGGCACGCCCCCACCCTCGTGGGCCCCTCGCAGCTCCACCGACCTACTTCTTCCTCCTATATATACCCATATACCCCGAAAACATCTAGGAGCACCACGAAACCCTATTTCCACCGCCGCAACCTTCTGTACCCGTGAGATCCCATCTTGGGGCCTTTTACGGCGCTCCGCCGGAGGGGGAATCGATCACGGAGGGCTTCTACATCAACACCATAGCGTCTCCGATGATGTGTGAGTAGTTTACCTCAGACCTTCGGGTCCATAGTTATTAGTTAGATGGCTTCTTCTCTCTCTTTGGATCTCAATACAAAGTTCTCCTCGATCTTCTTGGAGATCTATTCGATGTAACTCCTTTAGCGGTTTGTTTGTCGAGATCCGATGAATTGTGGGTTTATGATCAAGATTATCTATGAACAATATTTGAATCTCCACTGAATTCTTTTATGTATGATTTGTTATCTTCGCAATTCTCTTCGAACTATCAGTTTGGTTTGGCCTACTAGATTGATCTTTCTTGCAATGGGTAAGTGCTTAGCTTTGGGTTCAATCTTGCGGTGTCCTTTCCCAGTGACAGCAGGGGCAGCAAGGCACGTATTGTATTGTTGCCATCAAGGATAAAAAGATGGGGTTTATATCATATTGCTTGAGTTTATCCCTCTATGTCATGTCATCTTGCCTAATGCGTTACTCTGTTCTTATGAACTTAATACTCTAGATGCATGCTGGATAGTGGTCGATGTGTGGAGTAATAGCAGTAGATGCAGAATCATTTCGGTCTACTTGTCGTGGGCGTGATGCCTATATACATGATCATGCCTAGATATTCTCATAACTATGCACTTTTCTATCAATTGCTCGACAGTAATTTGTTCACCCACCGTAATACTTATGTTATCTTGAGAGAAGCCACTAGTGAAACCTATGGCCCCTGGGTCTATTTTCCATCATATTATTCTCCCGTCAACTAGCTATTTTTGTCGCCGTTTATTTTGCAATCTTTACTTTTAATCTTTATCATAAAAATACAAAAATATTATCTTATCATCTCTATCAGATCTCACTTTTGCAAGTGGCCGTGAAGCGATTGACAACCCCTTTATCGCGTTTATTGCAAGGTTCTTATTTGTTTGTGTAGGTACGAGGGACTTGCGTGTGTCCTCCTACTGGATCGATACCTTGGTTCTCAAAAACTGAGGGAAATACTTACGCTACTTTGCTGCATCACCCTTTCCTCTTCAAGGGAAAACCAACGCATGCTCAAGAGGTAGCAAATATAGAGATGGAATATGTGGGAGGTACTAGTATATGGTTGTGGTTAGTAAGAATATAGGTGTTAAGGTTTGTGATTCCCGAAGCATGCACATATAGTCTCTCATTATGCTATAATGTTGGAGCATGATTTATTATTGATTGTCTTCCTTATGAGTGGCGGTCGGGGAGGAGCGATGGTCTTTTCCTACCAATCTACCCCCCTAGGGAATGCGTAGTAGTACTTTGCTTCGAGGGCTCATAAACTTTTGCAATAAGTATATGAGTTCTTTATGACTAATCTGAGTCCATGGATTATACGCACTCTTACCTTTCCACAATTTGCTAGCCTCTACGGTACCGTGCATTGCCCTTTCTCACATCGAGATGTGGTGCAAACTTCGCAGGTGCATCCAAACCCCGTGATATGATACACTCTATCACACATAAGACTTATTATATCTTCCTCAAAACAACCACCATACCTACCTATTATGGCTTTTCCATGGCCATTACGAGATATATTGCCATGCAACTTCCACCGCTTCTATTTGATGACTTGAGCATTCATTGTCATATTGCTTTGCATGATCATATAGCTGACATAGTAGTTGTGGCTCAGCCACCGTTCATCATTTTCATACATGTTACTCCAGATCATTGCACATCCTGGTACATTGCCAGAGGCATTCATATAGAGTCATATTTTTTCATAGGTATCGAGTTGTAATTTTTATTTCTTTTGAGTTATAAGTAAATAGAAGTGTGATGATCATCATTATTCATTTTAAGAGCAGTGCCCCAGTGAGGAAAGGATGATGGAGACAAGGATTCCCCCACAAGTCGGGGTGAGACTCCGGACAACGAGAGAAAAAAAGAAAAAAAGGAAAAAAGAAAAAAAGAAAAAGGAAAAAAATAAACAAAGAGAGAAGGGGCATTGTTAGTATCCTTTATCACACTTGTGCTTCAAAGTAGCACCATGTTTTTCATATGGAGAGTCTCCTATGTCGTCACTTTCATATACTAGTGGGAATTTTTCATTATAGGATTAGATGCACACCCACTTAGTATTCATATTGAGCTTTCATACACTTATAGCTCTTAGTGCATTCGTTGCATGGCAATCCCTACTCCTCACGTTGATATCAATTGATGGGCATGTCCATAGCCTGTTGGTTAGCTGCATCAATGTGAGGCTTTCTACTTATTTGTCTTCTCTATATTTACCCCTATCATTATACTCTATTCCACCTGTAGTGCTATATCCATGGCTTGCGCTCATGAATTGCGTGAGGGTTAGAAAAAGCTGAAGCGCGTTAAAAAGTATGAACTAATTGCTCAGCTTGTCATCGGGGTTGTGCATGATAAATACTTTGTGTTAAAAAGATAGAGCATGACAAGACTATATGATTTTGTAGGGATAGCTTTCTTTAGCGTTGATATTTTGAAAGACATGATTGTTTGTTGGGATGCCTGAGTATTGATGTCTTTATGTCAAATTATAGACTAATGCTTTGAATCACTTATGTCCTAATATTCATGCCATGATTAGATATATGATCAGGTTTATGTTAGGTAGCATTCCACATCAAAAATTATCTTTTTTTATTATTTACCTGCTCGAGGACGAGCAGGAATTAAGCTTGGGGATGCTGATACGTCTCCATCGTATCTATAATTTTTGATTGTTTCATGCCAATATTATTCAACTTTCACATACTGTTGGCAACTTTTTATATGATTTATTGGACTAACCTATTGATCCAGTGCCAAATGCCAGTTCCTGTTTTCTGCATGTTTTTTGTATCATAGAGTATCCATATCAAACGAAGTCCAAATGCAATAAAATTTCACGTAGAATTATTTTGGAATATATATGATTTTTGGGAGTTGGAATCACCGCAAACGGAGGCCCACACAGCCCACAAGACACCAGGGCGCGCCAGAGGCCCCTGGCGCGGTGGTGGGTTGTGCCCTCCTCGAACGTTGGTTGGAGCTCTACTTCTGGCACAAGGAAGCTTATATCCGGAAAAAACCATGTTAAAATCTCAGCACAATGGGAGTTACGGATCTCCCGGAATATAAGAAACGGTTTTCAGCCAGATCACAGGAGCGCGAAACAGAAGAGGATAGAGAGGGAGATTGATACGTCCATCTTGCATCATGCTTTTATATCGATATTGATTGCATTATGGGCTGTTATTTCATGTTATGTCACAATACTTATGCCTATCCTCTCTTATTTTACAAGGTTTACATAAGGAGGGAGAATGCCGGCAGCTGGAATTCTGGGCTGGAAAAGGAGCAAATATTAGAGACCTATTCTTCACAACTCCAAAAGTCCAGAAACTCCACGAAAGTTATTTTTGGAAATAATAAAAAATACTGAGCGGAAGAATTATGTCAGGGGGGCCACCACCTGTCCACGAGGATGGGGGCGCGCCCTCCTGCCTCGTGGGCCCCCTGTTGGCTCTCCGGTGGCCATCTTCTGCTATATGAAGTCTTTCGTCCAGGGAAAAATCATAAGCAACCTTTCGGGATGAGACTCCGCCGCCACGAGGTGGAACCTTGGCAGAACCAATCTAGGGCTCCGGCAGAGCTGTTCTGCCGGGGTCACTTCCCTCTGGGAGGGGGAAATCATCGCCATCGTCATCACCAATGCTCCTCTCATTGGGAGAGGGCAATATCCATGAACATCTTCACCAGCACCGTCTCCTCTCAAAACCCTAGTTCATCTCTTGTATCCAATTCTTGTCTCCAAGTCCGGGATTGGTACTAGTAGGTTGCTAGTAGTGTTGATTACTCCTTGTAGTTGATGCTAGTTGGCTTATTTGGTGGAAGATCATATGTTCAGATCCTTTATGCATATTAATACCCCTCTGATTATGAACATGAATATGCTTTGCGAGTAGTTACGTTTGTTCCTGAGGACATTGGAGAAGTCTTGCTATTAATAGTCATGTGAATTTCGTATTCGTTCGATATTTTGATGAGATGTATGTTGTCTATCCTCTAGTGGTGTTATGTGAGCGTCGACTACATAACACTTCACGATTATTTGGGCCTAGAGGAAGGCATTGGGAAGTAATAAGTAGATGATGGGTTTCTAGAGTGACAGAAGCTTAAACCCTAGTTTATGCGTTGCTTCGTAAGGGGCTGATTTGGATTCATATGTTTCATGCTATGGTTAGGTTTACCTTAATACTTTTGTTGTAGTTGCGGATGCTTGAAATAGAGGTTAATCATAAGTGGGATGCTTGTTCAAGTAAGAACAGCACCCAAGCACCGGTCCACCCACATATCAAATTATCAAAGTACCGAACGCGAATCATATGAACGTGATGAAAACTAGCTTGACGATAATTCCCATGTGTCCTCGGGAGCGCTTTTCTCTATATAAGAGTTTGTCCAGGCTTGTCCTTTGCTACAAAAAGGATTGGGCCACCTTGCTGCGCTTTATTTACTTTTGTTACTTGTTGCTCATTAGCAATTATCTTATCACAAAACTATATGTTACCACTTATTTCAGTACTTGCAGAGAATACCTTGCTGAAAACCGCTTATCATTCCCTTCTGCTCCTTGTTGGGTTCGACACTCTTACTTATCGAAAGGACTATGATAGATCCCCTATACTTGTGGGTCATCAAAACTCTTTTCTGGTGTCGTTGCCAGGGAGTGAAGCACCTTTGGTAGGTGGAATTTGGTAAGGAAAAATTTATATAGTGTGCTGAAATTTACTGTCACTTGTTACTATGGAAAGTAATTCTCTGAGGGGCTTGTTCGGGGTATCTTCACCCCGACCAGTAGAGCAAAGAGTTGCTCCTCAACCTACTGAACCTATTGAAAATGAAAATATTCCCTTTCAAGTTCCTTCGAGTATGTTAGAAAAATTTCTAGCTAATCCTTTTGCAGGATATGGAACAAAGCATCCTGATGAGCATCTAATTTATGTGGATGAAGTTTGTGGATTATTTAAGCTTGTAGGTATACCCGATGATGTTGTTAAGAAGAAGTTCTTCCCTTTATCTTTGAAGGGAGATTCATCGACATGGTATAGGCTATGTGATGATACGGGGTCATGGAACTACAAACGATTGAAATTGGAATTTCATTAGAAGTTTTGTCCTATGCATCTTGTTCATCATGATCGCAATTATATATATAATTTTTGGCCTCGCGAAGGAGAAAGCATTGCTCAAGCTTGGGGGAGGCTTAAATCAATGTTATATTCGTGCCCCAATCATGAGCTCCCAAGAGAAATAATTATCCAAAGTTTTTATGCTCGGCTTTCTGATAACAATCGCACCATGCTCGATAGTTCTTGCGCTAGCTCTTTTATGATGAAGACTATTGAATTCAAATGGGATTTATTGAATATAATTAAACGCACCACTGAAGATTGGTATCTTGACAAAGGTAAGGAGTCAGGTATGACACCTAAGTTTGATTGTGTTAGATCTTTTATGGATACCGATGTTTTCCGTAAGTTTAGCACTAAATATGGACTTGACTATGATATAGTAGCTTCTTTCTATGAATCTTTTGCTGCTTATGTTGATCTCCCCAAGGAGAAGTGGTTTAAATATCATCCTCCCATAGAAGTAAAAGTAGCTGCACCTATTAAAGTTGAAGAAAAGACTGTCACTTATAATGATCCTATTGTTCCTACTTCTTATGTTGAGAAACCACCTTTCCCTGTTAGAATAAAGGATCATGCTAAAGCTTCAACTATGGTTCATAAAAGCAATATTAGGACTTATACACCTCCTGAGAAAATTAAAGTTGAACCTAATATTGCTATTGTTAAATATCTCTAGTCTGATAATATCGATGGGCATGTTATTTATTTCTGTGAGGCAACTGCTAGAATTGCCAAACCTTGTGCTAAAGATAAACATAGACCTATGGTAGGCATGCTTGTTATTTCTGTTAAAAATAGGAGATCATTGTTATCATGGCTTATGTGATATGGGTGCTAGTGCTAGTGCAATACCCATTGACTTATACAAAGAAATCAAGCATCATATTGCACCTGCTGAGTTAGAAGATATTGATGTCACAATTAAACTTGCCAATAGAGATACTATATCACCAATGGGAATTGTTAGAGATGTTGAAGTCTTGTGCGGGAAAACTAAATATCCTGCTGATTTTCTTGTTCTTGGTTCCCCACAAGATAGCTTTTGTCCCATTATATTTGGTAGACCCTTACTGAACACTATTAATGCTAAGATAGACTGCGAAAAGGATATTGTTACTATTGGTTTGGGTGATATGTATCATGAGTTTAATTTCTCTAAATTTAGTAGACAACACCGTGAAGAAGAATTGCCTAGTAAGGATGAAATTATTGGTCTTGCTTCTATTGTCGTACCTCCTAGTGATCCTTTAGAACAATATTTGCTAGACCATGAAAATGATATGTTTATGAATGAAAGAAGGGAAATAGATGAAGTATTCTTTAAACAGGAACCCATCCTGAAACACAATTTGCCTGTTGAAATCCTAGGGGATCCTCCTCCACCCAAGGGTGATCCCGTGTTTGAGCTTAAACCTTTGCCTGATAATCTTAAATATGCTTATCTTGATGAGAAAAAGATATATCATGTTATTATTAGTGCTAACATTTCAGAGCGTGATGAAGAGAGATTATTGAAAAATCTGAAGAAGCACCGTGCTACTATTGGATATACTCTTGATGATCTTAAGGGCATTAGTCCCACTCTATGTCAACATAAAATAAATTTGGAGGAAGATGCCAAGCCGGTTCGTGATCATCAACGACGGCTGAATCCTAAAATGAAAGAAGTGGTAAGAAAGGAAATACTAAAGCTCCTTGAGGCAGGTATAATCTATCCCGTTGTTGATAGTCAGTGGGTAAGTCTTGTCTATTGTGTCCCTAAGAAGGGAGGTATTACTGTCGTTCCTAATGATAAAGATGAATTGATTACGCAAAGAACTATTACAGGTTATCGGATGGTAATTGATTTTCGCAAATTAAATAAGGCTACTAAAAAGATCATTACCCCTTACCTATTATCGATCAAATGCTAGAAAGATTATCCAAACATACACATTTCTGCTTTCTAGATGGTTATTCTGGTTTCTCTCAAATACCTGTGTCAGCCAATGATCAAACAAAGACTACTTTTACTTGCCCTTTTGGCACTTTTGCTTATAGACATATGCCTTTTGGTTTATATAATGCACCTGCTACCTTTCGAAGATGCATGATGGCTATATTCTCTGACTTTTGTGAAAAGATTTGTGAGGTTTTTATGGACGACTTTTCCGTCTATGGATCCTCTTTTGATGATTGCTTGAGCAACCTTGATCGAGTTTTGCAGAGTTGTGAAGAAACTAATCTTGTCTTGAACTGGGAAAAGTGCCACTTTATGGTTAATGAAGGCATTGTCTTGGGGCATAAAGTTTCTGAAAGAGGTACTGGGGTTGATAAAGCCAAGGTTGATGCTATTGAAAAGATGTCATGTCCCAAGGACATCAAAGGTATAAGAAGTTTCCTTGGTCATGCCGGTTTTTATAGGAGGTTCATTAAGGACTTCTCAAAAATTTCTCGGCCTCTGACTAATTTATTACAAAAAGATATACCATTTGTATTTGATGATGATTGTGTAGAAGCATTTGAAATACTTAAGAAAGCATTGATCTCTACACCTATTGTTCAACCACCTGATTGGAATTTACCCTTTGAAATTATGTGTGATGCTAGTGATTATGTTGTTGGTGTTGTTCTAGGGCAAAGAGTTGATAAGAAATTAAACATTATTCAATATGCTAGTAAAACTTTAGACAATGCTCAAAGAAATTATGCTACTGCTGAAAAATAATTCTTAGCAGTTGTATTTGCTTGTGATAAGTTCAGGCCTTATATTGTTGATTCTAAAGTAACTATTCACACTGATCATGCTGCTATTAAATATCTTATGGAAAAGAAAGATGCTAATCCTAGACTTATTAGATGGGTTCTCTTGCTACAAGAATTTGATTTGCATATTGTTGATAGAAAGGGAGCTGAGAACCCCGTTGCAGACAACTTGTCTAGGTTAGAAAATGTTCTTGATGACCCACTACCTATTGATGATAGCTTTCCTGATGAGCAATTAAATGTCATATATGCTTCTCGTACTGCTCCATGGTATTCTGATTATGCTAATTATATTGTTGCTAAATTTATACCACCTAGCTCCACATACCAGCAAAAGAATGACTTGGGACTTTACTTTTGGGATGACCCACAACTTTATAAAGAAGGAGTACATGGTGTTATTAGACGTTGTGTACCTGAGCATGAACAGGAACATATCATATGCAAGTGTCACTCCGAAGTTTATGGAGGACACCACGCTGGAGATAGAACTGCACATAAGGTATTGCAATCTGGTTTTTATTGGCCTACTCTCTTCAAGGATGCCCGTAAGTTTGTCTTATCTTGTGATGAATGTCAAAGAATTGGTAATATTAGTAGACGTCAAGAAATGCCTATGAATTATTCACTTGTTATTGAACCATTTGATGTTTGGGGCTTTGATTATATGGGACCTTTCCTTGCCTCTAATGGTTATACACATATTTTAGTTGCTGTTGATTACATTACTAAGTGGGTAGAAGCTATTCCAACTAGTAGTGCTGATCATAACACCTCTATTAAAATGCTTAAAGAAGTTATTTTTCCGGGGTTTGGAGTCCCTAGATATTTAATGATTGATGATGGTTCACATTTTATTCATGGTGCTTTCGGTAAAATGCTTGCCTAGTATGATGTTAACCATAGAATTGCATCCCCTTATCACCCACAGTCTAGTGGTCAAGTAGAATTGAGTAATAGAAAGCTCAAATTAATTTTGCAAAAGGCTAACAATAGGTCTAGAAAGAATTGGTCCAAGAAACTTGATGATGCATTATGGGCCTATAGAACTACGTATAAAAATCCTATGGGTATGTCTTCGTATAAAATGATTTATGGAAAAGCATGTCACTTACCTCTCGAACTAGAACATAAGGCATATTGGGCTATTAAAGAGCTCAATTATGATTTCAAACTTGTCGGTGAGAAGAGGTTATTTGACATTAGCTCACTTGATGAATGGAGAACCCAAGCCTACAAAAATGCCAAGTTGTTTAAAGAAAAAGTTAAAAGATGGCATGACAAAAGAATACAAAAGCGTGAATTTCATGTAGGTGATTATGTATTGCTATACAACTCTCGTTTAAGATTTTTTGCAGGAAAACTTCTCTCTAAATGGGAAGGCCCCTACGTTATCGAGGAGGTCTATCGTTCCGGTGCCATAAAAATCAACAACTTCGAAGGCACAAATCCGAAGGTGGTGAACGGTCAAAGAATTAAGCATTATATCTCAGGTAATCCTATAAATGTTGAAACCAATGTATTAAAACCGTAACCCCGGAGGAATACATAAGGGACACTTTCCAGAATGTTTCAGACTCCGAAAAGGAATATGTATGTGGTACCACTACTAGGGAAAACCCTAGTAGTAGCACGGGTTTTTAGGCTATCAGCAGTGCGGGGGGGGGCGCTACCAATAAGGCGCTACAGCTAACTCCTAGTAGTAGCGTTGTATTTACCCGCGCTACTAATATTGACTATAGCAACAACGCTTTTACAAAACGCGCTGCTATTAGTTAGCTGTAGCGATTTCCTAGCCCCGCGCTACTGCTATATCTTTCATCATTTCAACCCCTTTTTAGCTTCAATAAACTACAATTTCGAGATACTAGGTACTACTAGATATCAATTTCATAAAGGCATAAAGCATTATAGGTACTAGGTAGTATTCCCTCGGTTCCAAATTACTCGTCGTGGTTTTAGTTCAAATTTGAATTAAAACCACGACGAGTAATTTGAAATGGAGGGAGTACTAGATAACAATTTCATATATACTCAACATGCATCCTCAAGCAGTACTAGGTGATATCGACGACGATCATCATATGTAGTTTTAGATGATATCGACGACGATCATCATATCTAGTTCTACATGATATCGACAGCAATCATCGTATGTAGTTCTAGATGATATAGCCACACACACACATATATGTAGTTCTAGATGATATCGACGACGATCATCATCCTCAAGCCTGGGCGGCGGGTGTTCCTGATAGTAATTAGGATGGCCTGTCCAACACGAAGATTCTTGCCAACGAGGAATCTCTTCCACCCAACCGAGTTTAAGTGTGTGCGATCGTCGTCTGTGTCCATGTGGTAAGTACAGGTGGTGACGGAGCCCCTTGCGGTAAGGCGTAGTCCAGCTGAGCCTTCTTCATCAGGCTCGATACCACAACTCGCAGATAGGTTCTTTGGCAATTTCAGAATAAGAAAAACATATCAATTAATAAATAGCTTGGCACATACTCTTGCAAATATATTTCTATTAAGTCTACATTTCTACACTATCAAAAGACACAGTACTACGCATTTGTACTAATTAATCATGAATTCTACTAATAAGTATATATGGATTATCTACTAGATTCCACATAGCATATCAACGACTATATTCCACATGGCATATCATTGGACTCTACACTAAGCATATCATCGGATTCACTAAGCATATCATCGGATAATTTGCATTTGTAAGTATAACAATAAAGCGCACACACACACACACACACACACACACACACACATATATATATATATATCATCAACTTACTACAGTCAGTATAACATACCATTTCATGCCGATCGACCATGGTACTTGTCAGGCGGGTCACGAATGGAACCCCGACAAAGTCATCACGTGGCGGAATTATGTCCCATAGGTTGCGCACCTCCTCCTCGCTCAGCCTCATTCTTTGAGCTACGATGGCTTCATGAAGTGGGTTCTCATCATCTTCATCATCTTCGTCATCTTCATCATCTTCGTCATCTTCATCATCTTCCACCAGGTTGAGATAAATGACAACCAGCTTGGGTCTTTCTGCTCTGAAGGAGAACCTGGTCAACTCACCACCAGTAAGACGCATGTGGGTGACGAAACGGGCCCATCCATCTCCTTCAATCTGCGACATATTGCTTCCTTTCTCGACCTCCATAGTGTACAGGCCCCCAGGAGCCTCAAATGTCACAGTGTCTCCTGTCAGCTTGTTGAATTTCAACCTCCCATTGCATGGGACGATCTATGTAAAAAAAGCAAAATGACACAATGCAGTAATGTCAACACAAAAAATAAAATAGTTGTTACATTTCATCTAATTTCTTACCGCCGCATGACGAAAACTCGGCTGGAAGTAGATGCCGAATAGCTTGCCAGTTGCAAGGCTACTGGCGCACCTTGACTTTGCACAGTCGACATAGTGGTGGTGGTGGCGGCGCCATTTTCCTAAAGCAATATGAGCAAAGGATTAACGATCCACTTCACAGGAAAGAAAAACAGTAGCATGTGATTGTAACTAAATTGGCACCTACATTTTGCCAAAAAATAACTTATTACCAAAAAACAAAAACATCTACATATCCATGTACAGAAAAAATAACAATAAAATGATGCATACTAAATCAACTAGCCTACTAAATCAACTAGCCTACTAAATCAACTAAATCAAAATGTTCTAAATCAACTAAATCAACTAGCCTACTAAATCTACTAAATCGAAATGTTCTAAATCAACTAAATCAACTAGCCTACTAAATCAACTAAATCAAAATGTTGCATATGAACTAGCCTACTAAATCAAAATGTAGCACGGAGGAGGGAGAAGGAGGGGCGACTCGAGGAGGGAAAAGAGAGTAGGACGGAGGAGGAAGGCGGAGCGAGGAGGGGCCGGCCGGTGGCGAGTCGAGGGAGGACGGAGGAGGAGGGCGGTACCGAGTCCAGCGAGGAGGAGGAGTTGACAGCGGCACAGAGGGAAGAGGGGTAGGCGACGACGGCTGGCCGGGGCGACAGCGGCCGGCAGGGGAGGTCCTGCGCGCGGCGGGGTTGAGGGGGGTGAGTCTGAGTGTGTGAGTGTGGATCGCGGAGAGGAGCGTACGTGGGGGTGGAGATAGCTAGTTTTAGCAGTAGCGCTCTAAAGGCAAAGGCGCTACTGCTAAACTACCTATCAGTAGCGCGGTCCGAGTAAACGCGCTTCTGCTAGAACTAGCTTCGTGGCGGGGTCGTGGGAATTTTAGTAGTAACGTGTTTATAACAAAACGCGCTACTGCTAGAACTTCATCTGCAGCGCGGTTTGCACAGGCGCGCTACTGCTACTTAGCACCAGCGTGCTTTTTTGGCCCTCGCTACTTCTAAAGTTCTGTGTATAAGGTTTTCCCTAGTAGTGTACAGTAAGTAAACCGACTCCAAAACAGTTTTTATGGCAATATTTCTCCGTTTTGGAATATTTAGAAAATAGAAAAATAAGAAGCAGTCCAGGAAGGACACGAGGGCTCCACGAGGGTGGAGGGCGCACCCTACCCCCCTTGGCGCGCCCCCTGCCTCGTGGGCACCTCGTGCGCTCTCCGGACTCCGTTTTCTTGCACGATACATATTTTGGTCGGTAAAAATTCATTATATAATCTCCCAAAGGTTTTGACCCCTGTATCACGCAATTATCATCTGTTCTTGTTTCGAGCTGTTTTTCGGACAGATCTAGATTATCATGACGTCTCCAAGTGCCCCCAAGGACAAGTTCTTAGAGAAGGTCATCAACCCTTACCTCGCGGACGTGCTGTGACACCCTCAAACCATTGAGATGCGTGATGGGTTGTTGCACATCCGCGATATTGAGGAACTGAAGGGGACCGGAAGCATGGAGACGAGGCTTGAAGCAATGGAGCAACAAGTTTTCAAGTGCCAGGGGATGGTGGAACGTGGACTCAACTCCAACCACATGATGATCGCGGAGTTCACCAACAACCACAAGCTGGATACCAAGAATATTGGGGAGACCATCTTCAAGCTTCACGAGAAGATCGAGCACCTTCAAGCCCAAATCTATGACCTGTAAAACCAAAACTGTGACTATGAATATAGATTCAAAAGGATGAGTTTGGCTGCAGATTTGAGGATCCCGGTGACTCGATCATCCTTCTATGATGGTGATCCTATGCCTTGGAAGATGGACGACAAGCCCGCATCATCACCAACACCGCCACCTTCTTCACCAGCAAAGGAGACATAATCGCATGGGTATGGGCACTCCCCTTGGCAACTGCCAAGCTTGGGGGAGGTGCCCCGGTATCGTATCACCATCACACTCCTATCTTTACCGTTTTTCTTAGTTCGATCCTAATAGTAGTATCTTGATCTAGTAGAATAAAGTTTATGGCATGATCTAGTTTTGAGTTTTGCTTTATGATCTCTTTATGTAATCGAGTCCGTGAGCTATATAATAAAGACTAATGTTGAGTCAAGGGCTTGATTATTTTTCCATGATCTTGAGTGAATAAAAGAAAAGAGAAAAAGAATAAAAAGAAACAAAGAGATCATATTGATTTTATTAAGAGTAATGACTTCACATAGAAAGGATATGATGATAAAAAAATTGTTCGGAGTTGGAAAACATAGCTTTGGTCATCGTTGCAATTAATAGGAAGTAATAAAGAAAGAGAGGTATCACATATAAATATACTATCCTGGACATCTTTTATGATTGGGAGCACTCACTAAAATATGACATGCTAAAGAGTTGATGTTGGACAAGGAAGACAACGTAATGCGTTATGTTTTCTTATATCTGAGATAAAGTATATTGTCATGGATCATCCAACATGTTGAGCTTGCCTTTCCCTCTCATGCTAGCCAAATTCTTCTCACTAAGTAGAGATACTACTTGTGCTTCCAAATACCCTTAAACCAGTTTTGCCATGAGAGTCCACCATACCTACCTATGGATTGAGTAAGATCCTTCAAGTAAGTTGTCATCGGTGCAAGCAATAAAAATTGCTCTTCAAACATGTATGATTGATTGGCGTGGAGGAAATAAGCTTTATACGATCTTGTGATGTGGAAGAAATAAAAGCAACGGACTGCATAATAAAGGTTCATATCACAAGTGGCAATATAAAGTGACGTTCTTTCGCATTAAGATTTTGTGCATCCAACCCCGAAAGCGCATGGCAACCTCTGCTTCCCTCTGCGAAGGGCCTATCTTTTATTATTATCTTCTACCTTATGCAAGAGTCATGGTGATCTTCACCTTTCCTTTTTACATTTTATCCTTTGGCAAGCACAGGATGTTGGAAAGATCCTGATATATATATCTAATTGGATATGGGTTAGCATGAATTATTATTGTTGACATTACCCTTGAGGTAAAAGGTTGGGAGGCGAAACTATAAGCCCCTATCTTTCTCTGTGTCCGGTTAAAACTCCGTAACCACAAGTATTGCGTGAGTGTTAGCAATTATGAAAGACTAAATGATAGTTGAGTATGTGGACTTGCTAGAAAGCTCTGACATAGACTCTTTCTGATGTTATGATAAATTGCAATTGCTTCAATGACTGAGATTATAGTTTGTTAGTTCTCAATAAAGTTTTTGATTCATACTTTGCATTGTTAATAGATTATTACTTGAGCATAAGAAATCATAGGACAATATCCATATATGTTGTTGTTATGAGAATAATCATGATGCCCTCATGTCCGTATTTTATTTTATCGACACCTCACCTCTAAACATGTGG
Organism: Aegilops umbellulata; assembly: GCA_032464435.1. Lineage (NCBI taxonomy): Eukaryota > Viridiplantae > Streptophyta > Magnoliopsida > Poales > Poaceae > Aegilops > Aegilops umbellulata. Next base: position 299,993,711 of record CP136060.1, read on the forward strand.
ACATATTTATCGTTATCGCCTTCCGCTTGAGGAGAAGAGAGGTCTAAGCTTGGGGGAGTTGATACGTCCATTTTGCATCATGCTTTTATATCGATATTTATTGCATTATGGGCTGTTATTTCACGTTATGTCACAATACTTATGCCTATCCTCTCTTATTTTACAAGGTTTACATAAGGAGGGAGAATGCCGGCAGCTGGAATTCTGAGCTAGAAAAGGAGCAAATATTAGAGACCTATTGTGCACAACTCCAAAAGTCTTGAAACTCCACGAAAGTTATTTTTGGAAATAATAAAAAATACTGAGCGGAACAAATACGTCAGGGGGGCCACCACCTGTCCACGAGGGTGGGGGCGCGCCCTACCCCCCAGGGTGCGCCCCCTACCTCGTGGGCCCCCTGTTGGCTCTCCGGTGGCCATCTTCTGCTATATGAAGTATTTCGTCCAGGGAAAAATCATAAGCAACCTTTCGGGTCGAGACTCCGCCGCCACGAGGCGGAACCTTGTCGGAACCAATCTAGGGCTCCGGCGGAGCTCTTCTGCCGGGGAAATTTCCCTCCTGAAGGGGGAAATCATCACCATCGTCATCACCAATGCTCCTCTCAGGGCAATCTCCGTCAACATCTTCACCAGCACCATCTCCTCTCAAAACCCTAGTTCATCTCTTGTATCCAATTCTTGTCTCCAAGTCCGGGATTGGTACTAGTAGGTTGCTAGTAGTGTTGATTACTCCTTGTAGTTGATGCTAGTTGGTTTATTTGGTGGAAGATCATATGTTTAGATCCTTTATGCATATTAATACCCCTATGATTATGAACATGAATATGCTTTGTGAGTAGTTACGTTTGTTCCTGAGGACATGGGAGAAGTCTTGCTATTAGTGGTCATGTGAATTTGGTATTTGTTCGATATTTTGATGAGATGTATGTTGTCTAGCCTCTAGTGGTGTTATGTGAACGTCGACTACATAACACTTCACCATTATTTGGGCCTAGAGGAAGGCATTGGAAAGTAATAAGTAGATGATGGGTTGCTAGAGTGACAGAAGCTTAAACCCTAGTTTATGCGTTGCTTCGTAAGGGGCTGATTTGGATCCATATGTTTCATGCTATGGTTAGGTTTACCTTAATACTTCTGTTGTAGTAGCGGATGCTTGTAATAGAGGTTAATCATAAGTGGGATGCTTGTTCAAGTAAGAACAGCACCCAAGCACCGGTCCACCCACATATCAAATAATCAAAGTACCGAACGCGAATCATATGAACGTGATGAAAACTAGCTTTACGATAATTCCCATGTGTCCTCGGGAGCACTTTTATCTATATAAGATTTTGTCCAGGCTTGTCCTTTGCTACAAAAAGGATTGGGCCACCTTGCTGCATTTTATTTACTTTTGTTACTTGTTGCTCGTTACCAATTGTCTTATCACAAAACTATCTGTTACCACTTACTTCAGTACTTGCAGAGAATACTTTGCTGAAAACCGCTTATCATTTCCTTCTGCTCCTCGTTGGGTTCGACACTCTTACTTATCGAAAGGACTACGATAGATCCCCTATACTTGTGGGTCATCAGAGATCCAATCTCGGAGGGGCTCCCGCACCTCCGCCGCCATGGACACCATTGTGGAAGCTACAGTGAACCTCTGCTAATGATGCCACGTCACCTCGATTAATGTTGCTAATCTCGCATTAGTTTGAAACCGGTTCGAATTCAAATTCAAGATCAAGCAAACAATAAAAGTTTTCAAATATTAAAACTAAAATGTTCGGGTTGTGCCAAATAATGCGTAGGTAGTTATGGAGAAGAAACCACACTTCTGTAAAGTATTCAATTGCACTAAAATAAATAAAACAATAGCTAAACCTATTATAAATGCCCTTTTGAAATTTATAAAATTGTGAACTAAATATTTTAAATACCAAAATATATTGTGGCGGTGGGCTAATTTGCAGCCTCCATTTAGGTACCGTTCTTATAATTTTACAAAACTAATAGCTATTAAACTATAATAGAAAATAGAAAAGTGAAAATAAATAAAGATAGAAAAAAAGAAGAAACAAAGCCCCTGCTGGGCCGTGGCCCAGCTGGCTACCAGGCCAACCACCGGCCGGCCCAGTCCCTGGCCTATACCCTCTGCTGGCACCGAACCCTAGCCCGGTGACCACCACTCCCCCCCACCAGAAACGCTAACCCCACGCACTCGCCCTCCACCACGTTCGCTCCCCTCTCCCCACCCGATCTGGATCGGGGAGGACTCGATCCCGTCGCCACGCCCGACGCGCACATCGCCCCCCTCTCGTCCCCCGCCGCCCGATGCCGTCCATCGCCGACGCACCTCGCCGGACTGCCTCCTCCTCCCCGATGGTGTGCCTCCTCTCTGTCGAGCCGTCGCCGTTGTCCCTGTCGACCACCCTGAGCCCCGCTGCCCCCGTCCCTACGAACTCCGGTGAGGCCCTGGGCCCTTCTCTACCTTGTCCCCGTGCGCACGCACGCGCACCCGCCCGCGCCTGTGCCGTGCTGCCGTGCTGCGCGCGCCCACCTCCGCCGGCGCATGCCCGCCTCCTCCTACTAGCGCTCGCGCCCAGCCTGGCCGCTCCCCTGCGCCGCGGGCACATGCACGCGCGCGCCCGGCTGCGTCTCGCTCGCGTGCGCCTGCCCGTCGCCTCCCCTCTCCGCTGAACTGCTGGCGCTCCCCGCCAGTGCCGCAGCCGCCTGCAGCAGTCTTTGCTCGCTCACCTCGCCGCCGCGTTGGCCGCTGCCGGCTGTCGCACGGCCTCGCAGCCGCCGGCCGTCGTTCTCCGTCTGCTCGCACGGCCTCACTACTGCTGCCTCTTGTGCGGTCGCCGCCGGGGCTGATGCGCCTGCGGGCGCCTAACCGCGCCATGGCTCGCTCCCCTGCGCTCGCCCACTCCACCATCCCCCTGCGCTCCGGCGGGCCTCGTCTGGCCACGCCGCGTCGCCCCGCTCCAGCCATGGCCGGCGGCGCCGAACCACGCGCCGGCGCCCTTCGCCTCCTGGCCGCGATGCCCTGTCGGGCGGGCTAGCGCCCGACGCCCAGATCCACCCAGCGCCCGCGCGCCCGCTAACCCGCCCCCGTTTGGCCCTTTAGGCCACTGCCAAAGGGGGCCCGCCCATAGAACGTGTTTAAAAAAAATAGAATTAAAAGAATTTAATAAATATATAAAAATAAAAATAATTAAATAATTAAATAATTAAAGAAATAATTAACTTAACTAATTTTGATTAATTAAATTAAACAACTAATTACACATTAGTTACCTAACTAACCTGATATGTTAATTAGTTAATTAAGTAGTCAATGATAGTGGGGCCCACCCTAATTAATACTAATTAGGTTAATTAAAATGTGTCACTGACCAGTGGGACCCACTGTTCAGGTTGACCAGTCAACCCTGTTGACTGCTGACGTCAGCATGACCTCATGCTGATGTCATAAATCCATTTTCGAATTAAATTAAATAGTTAATTAAATTCCAGAAATTAATAAAATCTTTAGAAAATCATATCTTTTAACCCGTAACTCGAATTAAATTATTTTTAACATGAAAGTTGCTCAGAACGACGAGACGAATCCGGATACGCAACCCGTTCGTCCACCACACACCCCTAACATATCAAACTCACAACTTTCCCCTTCGGTTCATCTGTCCGAAAACGCAAAACACCGGGGATACTTTCCCGGATGTTTCCCCACCTTCACCGGGATCACCTCATACCGCGTTGGGGCACGCCTAGCATCACGCTTTGCTTTGTCATGCATCGTTATGCATCTATTTGCATTGTATTCATTGTTTCGTCCCCCTCTTCTTCCGCTAGACATCGAGACCGACGCCGCTGCTACCCAGTACGACTATGGAGTTGACGACCCCTCTCTCTTGCCAGAGCAACCAGGCAAGCCCCCGCTTGATCACCAGATATCGCCTATTCTCTTCTATACTGCTTGCATTAGAGTAGTGTAGCATGTTACTGCTTTCCGTTTATCCTATACTGCTACATAGCCTGTCCTTGCTACTACTGTTGTTACCTTTACCTGCTATCCTACTGCTTAGTATAGGATGCTAGTGTTCCATCAGTGGCCCTACACTCTTGTCTGTCTACCATGCTATACTACTGGGCCGTGATCACTTCGGGAGGTGATCACGGGCACATACTATATACTTTACACTGTTACATTACTTGTGATACTGTTCGGAGATGGGGGCTGAAGGGCCAGGTGGTTCCACCCAGGTAGTGGTGGGCCTGGGTTCCCGACGGCCCCCGACTGTTACTTTGTAGCGGAGCGACAGGGCAGGTTGAGACCACCTAGGAGAGAGGTGGCCTGGCCCTGGTCGGCGTTCGTGGATACTTAACACGCTTAACGAGATCTAGGTATTTGATCCGAGTCTGGCCATTTGGTCTATACGCACTAACCAACTACGCGGGAACAGTTATGGGCACTCGACGTCGTGGTATCAGCCGAAGCACTTCATGACGTGAGTGACTGAGCGGCGCGCGCCGGATTGGACTGGAACGCCACTAGGCTAGGTCTGCTTCCGGCCGCGTACGCAACGTGCAGGTGTGCTCAGGGCGATGGGCCCAGACCCCTGCGCGCTTAGGTTTAGACCGGCGTGCTGACCTCTCTGTTGTGCCTAGGTGGGGCTGCAACGTGTTGATCTTCCGAGGCCGGGCATGACCCAAGAAAGTATGTCCGGCCAAATGGGATCAAGCGTGTTGGGTTATGTGGTGCATCCCTGTAGGGAAGTTTATCTATTCGAATGCCGTGTCCCTCGGTAAAAGGATGACCCGGAGTTGTACCTTGACCTTATGACAACTAGAACTGGATACTTAATAAAACACACCCTTCCAAGTGCCAGATACAACCCGGTGATCACTCTCTAACACGGCATCGAGGAGGGGATTGCCGGGTAGGATTATGCTATGCGATGCTACTTGGAGAACTTTATGTTGGGGAACGTTGCAGAAAATTAAAAAATTTCCTACGGTTTCACCAAGATCCATCTAGGAGTTCATCAAGCAACGAGTATTCAGATTAGATAGCATCTACATACCACTTTGTAGATCGCAACGGAAGCGTTCGAGTGAACGTGGATGAGGTAGTCGTACTTGCCGTGATCCAATTCACCGATGACCTAGTGCCGAACGGACGGCACCTCCGCGTTCAACACACGTACGGAAAGCGTGACGTCTCCTCCTTCTTGATCCAGCAAGGCAAAGGAGAGGTTGGGGATGAAGGCTCCAGCAACAGCACGACGGCGTGGTGATGGTGGAACTGCAGTACTCCGGCAGGGCTTCGCCGTGCTCAATGGAGGAGGAGGAGGTGTTGGAGAGGGAGAGGGAGGCGCCAGGGCAATGGGTGATCAGCCCCCTCTCTCCCCCCCTCTTTATATAACCCCCAAGGGGGGGCGCCGGCCCTAGGAGATGAGATCTCCTAGGGGGGGCGGCGGCCAGGGCAAGGGGGGCTTGCCCCCCAAGCAAGGGGGCGCCCCCTTTAGGGTTTCCCTTCCCCCAAACCCTAGGCGCATGGGCCCATGAGGGGGAGGCGCACCAGCCCACTATGGGCTGGTTCCCTCCCTCATACAGCCCATGGGGCCCTCCGGGATAGGTGGCCCCACCCGGTGGACCCCCGGGACCCTCCGGTGGTCCCGGTACAATACCGATAACCCCGAAACTTGTCCCGATGTCCGTATGATGACTTTCCATATATGAATCTTTACCTCCGGACCATTCCGAAACTCCTCGTGACGTCCGGGATCTCATCCGGGACTCCGAACAACATTCGGGTTACTGCACATACATATCCCTACAACCCTAGCGTCACCGAACCTTAAGTGTGTAGACCCTACGGGTTCGGGAGACATGTAGACATGACCGAGATGGCTCTCGGGCAATAACCAACAGCGGGATCTGGATACCCATGTTGGCTCCCACATGCTCCACGATGATCTCATCGGATGAACCACGATGTCAAGGATTCAATTAATCCCGTATACGATTCCCTTTGTCAATCGGCATTTTACTTGCCCGAGATTCGATCGTCGGTATACCAATACCTCGTTCAATCTCGTTGCCGGCAAGTCACTTTTCTCGTTACCGTAATGCATGATCCCGTGATCAAACACTTTGATCACATTGAGCTCATTGTGATGATGCATTACCGAGAGGGCCCGGTGATACCTCTCCGTCAAGCGGAGTGACAAATCCCAGTCTCGATCCATGTCAACCCAACAGACACTTTCAGAGATACCTGTAGCATACCTTTATAGTCACCCAGTTACGTTGTGACGTTTGGCACACCCAAAGCACTCCTACGGTATCCGGGAGTTACACGATCTCATGGTCTAAGGAAAGGATACTTGACATTGGAAAACTCTAGCAAACGAACTATGCGATCTTATGCTATGTTTAGGATTGGGTCTTGTCCATCACATCATTCTCCTAATGATGTGATCCCGTTATCGATGACATCCAATGTCCATAGTCAGGAAACCATGACTATCTGTCGATCAACGAGCTAGTCAACTAGAGGCTCACTAGGGACATGTTGTTGTCTGTTATTCACACATGTATTACGGTTTCCGGTTAACACAATTATAGCACGAATAAAGACAATTATCATGAATAAGGAAATATAATAATAAAGCTTTTATTATTGCCTCTAGGGCATATTTCCAACAGTCTCCCACTTGCACTAGAGTCAATAATCCAGTTACATTGTGATGAATCGAACACCCATAGAGTTCTGGTGCTGATCATGTTTTGCCTTAGGGAGAGGTTTAGTCAACGGATCTGCGACATTCAGATCCGTGTGTACTTTACAAATCTCTATGTCTCCATTTTGAACATTTTCACGAATGGAGTTGAAGCGACGCTTGATGTGCCTGGTCTTCTTGTGAAACCTGGGCTCCTTTGCAAGTGCAATAGCTCCAGTGTTGTCACAGAAGAGCTTGATTGGCCCCGACGCATTGGGTATGACTCCGAGGTCGGTGATGAACTCCTTCACCCAAATTGCTTCATGTGCTGCCTCCGAGGCTGCCATGTACTCCGCTTCACATGTAGATCCCGCCACGACGCTTTGCTTGCAACTGCACCAGCTTACTGCCCCACCATTCAAAATATACACGTATCCGGTTTGTGACTTAGAGTCATCCAGATCTGTGTCGAAGCTAGCGTTGACGTAACCTTTTACGACGAGCTCTTCGTCACCTCCATAAACGAGAAACATTTCCTTAGTCCTTTTCAGGTACTTCAGGATATTCTTGACCGCTGTCCAGTGTTCCTTGCCGGGATTACTTTGGTACCTACCTACCAAACTTACGGCAAGGTTTACATCAGGTCTGGTACACAGCATGGCATACATAATAGAACCTATGGCTGAGGCATAGGGGATGACGCTCATCTCTTCTATATCTTCTGCCGTGGTCGGACATTGAGCTGAGCTCAATTTCACACCTTGTAACACAGGTAAGAACCCTTTCTTAGATTGATCCATATTGAATTTCTTCAATATCTTATCAAGGTATGTGCTTTGTGAAAGACCTATGAGGCGTCTCGATCTATCTCTATAGATCTTGATGCCTAATATATAAGCAGCTTCTCCAAGGTCCTTCATTGAAAAACTTTTATTCAAATAGGCCTTAATGCTATCCAAGAGATCTATATCATTTCCCATCAAAAGTATGTCGTCTACATATAATATGAGAAATGCTACAGAGCTCCCACTCACTTTCTTGTAAACACAGGCTTCTCCATAAGTCTGTGTAAACCCAAACGCTTTGATCATCTCATCAAAGCGAATGTTCCAACTCCGAGATGCTTGCACCAGCCCATAAATCGAGCGTTGGAGCTTGCATACTTTGTTAGCATTCTTAGGATCGACAAAACCTTCCGGCTGCATCATATACAATTCTTCCTTAAGGAAACCATTAAGGAATGCCGTTTTGACGTCCATTTGCCATATCTCATAATCATAGTATGCGGCAATTGCTAACATGATTCGGACGGACTTCAGCTTCGCCACCGGTGAGAAAGTCTCATCGTAGTCAATTCCTTGAACTTGTCGATAACCCTTAGCGACAAGCCGAGCTTTATAGATGGTCACATTACCATCCGCGTCTGTCTTCTTCTTAAAGATCCATTTATTTTCTATGGCTCGCCGTTCAACGGGCAAGTCAGTCAAAGTCCATACTTCGTTTTCATACATGGATCCTATCTCGGATTTCATGGCTTCCAGCCATTTGTCGGAATCCGGGCCCGCCATTGCTTCCTCATAGTTCGAAGGTTCACCGTTGTCTAACAACATGATTTCCAAGACAGGGTTGCCGTACCATTCTGGTGCGGAACGTGTCCTTGTGGACCTTCGAATTTCAGTAGGAGCTTGATCAGAAGTATCTTGATCATAATCATTAATTTCCTCTCTAGTCGGTGCAGGCACCTCAGGAACGATTTCTTGAGTTTCGCCATTTTCCGGTTCAAGAGGTAACACTTCATCAAGTTCTACTTTCCTCCCACTTACTTCTTTCGAGAGAAACTCTTTCTCTAGAAAGGATCCATTCTTGGCAACAAAGATCTTGCCTTCGGATCTGAGGTAGAAGGTATACCCAACAGTTTCTTTAGGGTATCCTATGAAGACGCATTTTTCCGACTTGGGTTCGAGCTTTTCAGGTTGAAGTTTCTTCACATAAGCATCGCATCCCCAAACTTTTAGAAACGACAGCTTAGGTTTCTTCCCAAACCATAATTCATACGGTGTCGTCTCAACGGATTTCGACGGAGCCCTATTTAAAGTGAATGCGGCAGTCTCTAAAGCATAGCCCCAAAAAGATAGCGGTAAATCGGTAAGAGACATCATAGATCGCACCATATCTAATAGAGTGCGATTACGATGTTCGGACACACCATTACGCTGAGGTGTTCCAGGCGGCGTGAGTTGTGAAACTATTCCACATTTTCTTAAGTGTGTGCCAAATTCGTGACTCAAGTATTCTCCTCCACGATCTGATCGTAGAAACTTGATCTTTCTATCACGTTGATTCTCAACCTCATTCTGAAATTCCTTGAACTTTTCAAAGGTCTCAGACTTGTGTTTCATTAAGTAGATATACCCATATCTACTCAAGTCATCAGTGAGGGTGAGAACATAACGATAGCCACCGCGAGCCTCAACACTCATTGGACCGCACACATCGGTATGTATGATTTCCAATAAGTTGGTAGCTCGCTCCATTGTTCCTGAGAACGGAGTCTTGGTCATTTTACCCATGAGGCATGGTTCGCACGTGTCAAATGATTCATAATCAAGAGACTCTAAAAGTCCATCTGCATGGAGCTTCTTCATGCGTTTGACACCTATGTGACCAAGGCGGCAGTGCCACAAGTATGTGGGACTATTGTTATCAACTTTAACTCTTTTGGTATTCACACTATGAATATGTGTATCATCACGTACGAGATTCATCAAGAATAAACCATTAACCATCGGAGCATGACCATAAAACATATCTCTCATATAAATAGAACAACCATTATTCTCGGATTTAAATGAGTAGCCATCTCGAATTAAGCGAGATCCGGATACAATGTTCATGCTCAAACTTGGTACTAAATAACAATTATTGAGGTTTAAAACTAATCTCGTAGGTAAATGTAGAGGCAGCGTGCCGACGGCGATCACATCGACCTTGGAACCATTCCCGACGCGCATCGTCACCTCGTCCTTCGCCAGTCTCCGTTTATTCCGTAGCTCCTGTTTTGAGTTACAAATGTGAGCAACTGCACCGGTATCAAATACCCAAGAGCTACTACGAGTACTGGTAAGGTACACATCAATTACATGTATATCACATATACCTTTGGTTTTGCCGGCCTTCTTGTCCGCTAAGTATTTGGGGCAGTTCCGCTTCCAGTGACCACTTCCCTTGCAATAAAAGCACTCAGTTTCGGGCTTGGGTCCATACTTTGGCTTCTTCCCGGCAACTTGCTTACCGGGCGCGGCAACTTCCTTGCCGTCCTTCTTGAAGTTCTTTTTACCCTTGCTCCTTTTGAACTTAGTGGTTTTATTCACCATCAGCACTTGATGCTCTTTCTTGATTTCTACCTCTGCTGATTTCAGCATAGCATACACCTCAGGAATGGTCTTTACCATCCCCTGCATATTGTAGTTCATCACAAAGCTCTTGTAGCTAGGTGGAAGCGACTGGAGGATTCTGTCAATGACCACTTCTTCCGGAAGATTAACTTCCAGTTGAGTCAAGCGGTTGTGCAATCCAGACATTCTGAGTATGTGCTCACTGACAGAGCTATTTTCCTCCATCTTACAGCCAAAGAATTTGTTGGAGATCTCATATCTCTCAACCTGGGCATGAGCTTGGAAAACCATTTTCAGCTCTTCGAACATCTCATATGCTCCATGTCTGTCAAAACGCTTTTGGAGCCCCGGCTCTAAGCTGTAAAGCATGCCGCACTGAACGAGGGAGTAATCATCGCATCGCGACTGCCAAGCGTTCATAATGTCTTGTTTTGCAGGGAGAACAGGTGAGTCACCCAGCGGTGCTCGTAGGACATAATCTTTCTTGGCAGCTATGAGGATGATCCTCAGGTTCCGGACCCAGTCCGTATAGTTGCTACCATTGTCTTTCAGCTTGGTTTTCTCTAGGAACGCGTTGAAGTTGAGGACTACGTTGGCCATTTGATCTACAAGACATATTGTAAATATTTAGACTAAGTTCATGATAATAAAGTTCATTTAATCAAGTTATTTAATGAACTCCCACTTAGATAGACATCCCTCTTCTAGTCATCTAAGTATTACATGATCCAAGTCAACTAGGCCGTGTCCGATCATCACGTGAGATGGACTAGTCAACATCGGTGAACATCTTCATGTTGATCGTATCTTCTATACGACTCATGCTCGACCTTTCGGTCTTCTGTGTTCCGAGGCCATGTCTGTACATGCTAGGCTCGTCAAGTCAACCTAAGTGTTTTGCGTGTGTAAATCTGTCTTACACCCGTTGTATGCGAACGTAAGGACCTATCACACCCGATCATCACGTGGTGCTTCGGAACGACGAACCTTAGCAACGGTGCACAGTTAGGGTGAACACTTTCTTGAAATTATTATGAGGGATCATCTTATTTACTACCGTCGTTCTAAGTAAACAAGATGCAAAACATGATAAACATCACATGCAATCAAATAATAAAAGTGACATGATATGGCCAATATCACATTGCTCCTTTGATCTCCATCTTGGGGCTCCATGATCATCTTGTCACCGGCTTGACACCATGATCTTCATCATCATGATCTTCATCATCGTGTCTCCATGAAGTTGCTCGCCAACTATTACTTCTACTACTATGGCTAATGCGTTTAGCAATAAAGTAAAGTAACTTACATGGCGATTCTCAATGACACGCAGGTCATACAAAAAATAAAGACAACTCCTATGGCTCCTGCCGGTTGTCATACTCATCGACATGCAAGTCGTGATTCCTATTACAATAGCATGAACATCTCATACATCACATATAGATCATTCATCATACATCACAACTTTGGCCATATCATATCACAAAGCACTTGCTGCAAAAACAAGTTAGACGTCCTCTAATTGTTGTTGCAAGTTTTACGTGGCTGAATTAGGGTTCTAGCAAGAACCTTTTTCTTACCTACGTTCAAACCACAACGTGATTTGTCAATCTCTATTTATCCTTCATAAGGACCCTGTTCATCGAATCCGATCCAACTAAAGTAGGAGAGACAGACACCCGCCAGCCACCTTATGCAACTAGTGCATGTTAGTTGGTGGAACCGGTCTCACGTAAGCGTACGTGTAAGGTTGGTCCGGGCCGCTTCATCCCACAATACCGCTGAATCAAGATTGACTAGTAACGGCAAGAAGAATTGACAACATCTACGCCCACAACAAATTGTGTTCTACTCGCACAAGAAGAACTATGCATAGACCTAGCTCATGATGCCACTGTTGGGGAACGTTGCAGAAAATTAAAATTTTTCCTACGGTTTCACCAAGATCCATCTAGGAGTTCATCAAGCAACGAGTATTCAGATTAGATAGCATCTACATACCACTTTGTAGATCGCAACAGAAGCGTTCGAGTGAACGTGGATGAGGTAGTCGTACTTGCCGTGATCCAATTCACCGATGACCTAGTGCCGAACGGACGGCACCTCCGCGTTCAACACACGTACGGAAAGCGTGACGTCTCCTCCTTCTTGATCCAGCAAGGCAAAGGAGAGGTTGGGGATGAAGGCTCCAGCAACAGCACGACGGCGTGGTGATGGAGGAACTGCAGTACTCCGGCAGGGCTTCGCCGTGCTCAATGGAGGAGGAGGAGGTGTTGGAGAGGGAGAGGGAGGCGCCAGGGCAATGGGTGATCAGCCCCCTCTCTCCCCCCCTCTTTATATAACCCCCAAGGGGGGGCGCCGGCCCTAGGAGATGAGATCTCCTAGGGGGGGCGGCGGCCAGGGCAAGGGGGGCTTGCCCCCCAAGCAAGGGGGCGCCCCCTTTAGGGTTTCCCTTCCCCCAAACCCTAGGCGCATAGGCCCATGGGGGGGAGGCGCACCAGCCCACTATGGGCTGGTTCCCTCCCTCATACAGCCCATGGGGCCCTCCGGGATAGGTGGCCCCACCCGGTGGACCCCCGGGACCCTCCGGTGGTCCCGGTACAATACCGATAACCCCGAAACTTGTCCCGATGTCCGTATGATGACTTTCCATATATGAATCTTTACCTCCGGACCATTCCGAAACTCCTCGTGACGTCCGGGATCTCATCCGGGACTCCGAACAACATTCGGGTTACTGCACATACATATCCCTACAACCCTAGCGTCACCGAACCTTAAGTGTGTAGACCCTACGGGTTCGGGAGACATGTAGACATGACCGAGATGGCTCTCGGGCAATAACCAACAGCGGGATCTGGATACCCATGTTGGCTCCCACATGCTCCACGATGATCTCATCGGATGAACCACGATGTCAAGGATTCAATTAATCCCGTATACGATTCCCTTTGTCAATCGGCATTTTACTTGCCCGAGATTCGATCGTCGGTATACCAATACCTCGTTCAATCTCGTTGCCGGCAAGTCACTTTTCTCGTTACCGTAATGCATGATCCCGTGATCAAACACTTTGATCACATTGAGCTCATTGTGATGATGCATTACCGAGAGGGCCCGGTGATACCTCTCCGTCAAGCGGAGTGACAAATCCCAGTCTCGATCCATGTCAACCCAACAGACACTTTCAGAGATACCTGTAGCATACCTTTATAGTCACCCAGTTACGTTGTGACGTTTGGCACACCCAAAGCACTCCTACGGTATCCGGGAGTTACACGATCTCATGGTCTAAGGAAAGGATACTTGACATTGGAAAACTCTAGCAAACGAACTATGCGATCTTATGCTATGTTTAGGATTGGGTCTTGTCCATCACATCATTCTCCTAATGATGTGATCCCGTTATCGATGACATCCAATGTCCATAGTCAGGAAACCATGACTATCTGTCGATCAACGAGCTAGTCAACTAGAGGCTCACTAGGGACATGTTGTTGTCTGTTATTCACACATGTATTACGGTTTCCGGTTAACACAATTATAGCACGAATAAAGACAATTATCATGAATAAGGAAATATAATAATAAAGCTTTTATTATTGCCTCTAGGGCATATTTCCAACAGTCTCCCACTTGCACTAGAGTCAATAATCTAGTTACATTGTGATGAATCGAACACCCATAGAGTTCTGGTGCTGATCATGTTTTGCCTTAGGGAGAGGTTTAGTCAACGGATCTGCGACATTCAGATCCGTGTGTACTTTACAAATCTCTATGTCTCCATTTTGAACATTTTCACGAATGGAGTTGAAGCGACGCTTGATGTGCCTGGTCTTCTTGTGAAACCTGGGCTCCTTTGCAAGTGCAATAGCTCCAGTGTTGTCACAGAAGAGCTTGATTGGCCCCGACGCATTGGGTATGACTCCGAGGTCGGTGATGAACTCCTTCACCCAAATTGCTTCATGTGCTGCCTCCGAGGCTGCCATGTACTCCGCTTCACATGTAGATCCCGCCACGACGCTTTGCTTGCAACTGCACCAGCTTACTGCCCCACCATTCAAAATATACACGTATCCGGTTTGTGACTTAGAGTCATCCAGATCTGTGTCGAAGCTAGCGTCGACGTAACCTTTTACGACGAGCTCTTCGTCACCTCCATAAATGAGAAACATTTCCTTAGTCCTTTTCAGGTACTTCAGGATATTCTTGACCGCTGTCCAGTGTTCCTTGCCGGGATTACTTTGGTACCTACCTACCAAACTTACGGCAAGGTTTACATCAGGTCTGGTACACAGCATGGCATACATAATAGAACCTATGGCTGAGGCATAGGGGATGACGCTCATCTCTTCTATATCTTCTGCCGTGGTCGGACATTGAGCTGAGCTCAATTTCACACCTTGTAACACAGGTAAGAACCCTTTCTTAGATTGATCCATATTGAATTTCTTCAATATCTTATCAAGGTATGTGCTTTGTGAAAGACCTATGAGGCGTCTCGATCTATCCGCATTTCTCTACCCGATTGTTGCGACCAGACAATGGAGCCCAGGATCCAGACACCATCGTCGACGATGACTCCTTCTACACTGGAGGTGCCTACTACTACGTGCAACCCGCTGACGACGATCAGGAGTAGTTAGGAGGATCCCAGGTAGGAGGCCTGCGCCTCGTTCGGTCTGTATCCCCGTTTGTGCTAGCCATCTTATGGCAACTTGTTTAACTTATGTCTGTACTCAGATATTGTTGCTTCCGCTGACTCGTCTATGATCGGGCACTTGTATTCGAGCCCTCGAGGCCCCTGGCTTGTATTATGATGCTTGTATGACTTATTTATGTTTTAGAGTTGTGTTGTGATATCTTCCCGTGAGTCTCTGATCTTGATCGTACACGTTTGCGTGCATGATTAGTGTACGATTGAATCGGGGGCGTCACAAGTTGGTATCAGAGCCGACTGCCTGTAGGAATCCCCCTTTCCAACTCCTTGGCCGAAGTCGAGTCTAGTCATTGAAAAACTTTTACTAACATGGCTGTGTGGCTTATGGGCCCACGTCGCCATTGGGTGGCATTAGGATCTTTTACTCCTTGTCTGTACTCTGGGACTCTGATCTCTCTTCTATTCGAGTTAAATGAATTTTGCTAAATCTAACATTAGGATCTCGTTATCACCTTCACCCGGAGAGCCCCTTATTACTGATGATCGTCTGCTGCACGTGAAGACACTGAAGATACTCTCCGCTGTTAACCCGAGAACTTGTGTTCATCGCGTTTGCAATTCCCCTTCCACCGTCAACCCTTATGGATACCTACTTGTAGTTGTTATTCTTACATTCATCCCCAATTGGTCTTGTTATTACAAGATACCCCGAAATACTCGTCGTTGTTTCGATAATCCTTTGAGCTTACTGCCTTGCTTCTTTGTCACCTGAATACCCCTATGGATAATTCTCGCACTTATCGAGTATCCGCTCATCCCCCAGTTGTCCATGTGTTTCACAATGGTCTTCGAAATACTATTCGATCCTCCAAAAATCCTTAGTAGCTTATTGCTCTGCAATACTTGTCTGCTTGCATGATGGATGCTTTCCATATGTCTGGCAATATTCGTTAGTATCCTTAGGCACCATCATTTTGATCCTTTTGATTCAACATGAGTGCGAATGCACGCAATCATCAGTTGATCCTTTTAATTTATCTTTCCGGCTCAGACTTCAATTTAAACATGAGTTGGTTCTCAACCAATCCAATTGCCGTCGATTGTACCCCTATGCTTACTCAACTTATCCATCCTTAATCAGAGCGTTTGCTTCTGATCCATTGATTTGGAATTCATAATTCCTTTGCGTTTGAGCTTTGGATTATTCAGTTGTTTCTATAAGCCAATGCCCTTTCATTGTTTTTCTTCCTCTAATTGTGTGTCCATGCTCACATCAACTCTGTTATGGACTTTCAGATCCTTTGTTGAATTTATTATCCGACAATGTTTCATATTCAATAACCTTGTGAGCCTTTCCGCGGGTATGAACTGCCTTTGGTAAATTGTATCCTCTGCTTTGTCAACCATGCTCTACTTTCGAGCTTGTATTATTTACTCCGAAATTTGTGGTATAGGTTCCTAAGATGCCCCGATGGGTTGAACCAACGCCTTCCCTAATCTGTGTGATCCCGAAAGATTTGATGGCTCATACTTATCTGGTATTGCACCAGGTAAAACTTTCAACAACTAATGTCATTTTCTAAATACGAGCAGTGAATGGAGGGTTATGCATTGAAGAAGTGGGAGTCGACCTTGAACTTTGTGTTCATGCCCATGGACATGATGTAGATCTTATCATTAAAGCTTCTCTTAAATTAATTATTCCTTTGGTATAAGTTCATCTTATATCTGGGATCTGACCTTTTGCAATCGTGGTTCCGACCATATTTTCTTCTTGATTCCATTTCTCGGACAAGTTAGAGTACTTGCCTTCTGCAGATTAGTACGCCTGTCCAACCTCTACCTTGATCTGTCATCAAGTATTACCCCCTGGTATCTCGATATTATCACGGAACTGCATAACTTCTTATGAGTTCTTCATCAAGTACTACATTCTCACTGATTCCAATTTTCACGGGCTCTGAGTTATTTAAACACTCAAAAACACCGAAACTGACTCGAGTCCGCACCGCAATTAAACAACTCTTGATAACCTTCATTACTTACGAGTTTGAACTCGATCACGTCATTCCTAGCCTGCTTGGCTATATCATTATTGTGCTAAATTTTAGCTGTGCTACCTGGTCCTTCTTCCCGGAGCACAATTCTCGATGATGAGCTGACCTTACATCGATCTTCCTTGTTGTATCATTTCGCCTTGAACAACAAGCTTGATTTGGAGTTTGTGCCGTACCCTTGGTTTCGATAACTTTTCGGTTCATCATTCCTTTGACTTGATGTCATCGCCGATCAGTTACATCTTCTCGAAACCTCTCGACAGATGTGTCATGATCATCATCAACATTATGAGGTCTTCTAAGATATCTATCGAATTCTTGATGAGAAATAGCATCCTTTGCCCTCGATGATTTGGGTTATCATCCACAACATTATTGCATCCCCCACCCCAACACAAAACTTGTTCTTGTTTTGTGTTGTACCTTGAGTTCCTTGCTATCCAACTTATGTTATGTTCTACCGCGGAGTATTACCATCTTTGATGTCAAGAATGTTGTGAGGATTGCTCCACCTCTTAGGAATTCTTGCTATAATGATACTTCTCACCATCACCATTTTTTTTGGTCCTCGTGTCGATTCCAACCGGGGTACCCACAAGTGAACGGTGTTGTTTGGATTCTGCACTTCTAGCAACCCTATTGCTTTGAAGTTAATGATCGATAATTCATTCTTAGCCTATCGGTTGCTGAACCACCATTCTAACGTTGATCATGCTACTATAAGCCCATATTTCGGGTGCACTTTTCAACCAATTTTTAATTGTGTATGTTTTCCTCGAGCATACATCATTATATCATTTGATCCGACAAATATTATCTCCTTGTTCACATAACTATGGAAATCCACCTTTTTGGAAATCTCGAGGATTGTCACTGACTCCATCAGCTACCCCGCCATCCTCTCTTTGGTTTAAATGATGAACTCTTGTGTCGATACTCACTCCCATAGTTCATTTCCCGAGAATCTTACAATGTCATCTCGACAATTTGTGCTGCACCTTTCTTCTCAAGCATTCTGAGTCTGAGTTATCCTGACACCAATCAGATCAGAATCTTGGTCAGATATGATGATTGGAACATATTCCCAAGAGTTATATCAATGGTCTTTATGTGACCCGGTAACGTGATGTCATGCCTAGCACACTTGGCCGGAGGACCTATTGTTATAGTTTATTTTTAGCAAGGATATCCATTCTTCCATGAGGAAATTGTAAAACTTATTCTACAAATTGTTCCTGATGGATCCTTCGTGCATCCAAATTCTGAACCTTACTTGATGACCATGTCAATGTTATCTCGAAGCATGTCTGTGGTACTCTGATCATCGATAAGGGCATTTTTAAGCACCATGCTAAATTTCCTTTATCAATTATTCAAACACCGTTGTTTGGGTAATGTCATGAACTTCCTCTCCCCTTACCTAAATGGTTTTCTACGTTATATATTGTCATGGATATCATGCTCTACTTGTCCTTGGGAAGGATATACCCCTGAATTATGTGTTCAAACACATTTTTCTTTCCATTGTTCTGATTAAATCTGATGGTCACTCTTCCCTTTCCATTGATTTGTTTAAACCCTTTCTATGATCTATATGATATAAGCAGTAACAATTCCCTGCTTGTGCAAACACCTCGGTGTACAACTCTGTCAGTAAGACACTGTTACTATTGTTGATGACATTCCGGTAACCATCGATGGACGAGAACTTTGCCTATTGGTCCGCCTCGTTTCAACGAGCAGGAAAATGGTTCTGTTCGTCCCTCGCCCTTGGTACCGACGTTGTTGCTGACATATAACTGATAGGCTACCCTCTGACATGCCTTGCTATCACGACCATGCGAGATGTCATCGCTCCTACTTTTAAACCACATGGTGGGCCCATAACCCACAGTTCTACAGGATCGAAACCTGACTCTCCTATACACCCCTTGTTTCCAAGGTTATTCCTCACGCTTGGCTTCGTATGTAATGTACGAGCCACCTTTCATGTGATCATCAATTCTGGCATCAGACAGAATACTTATTCCCATTATTTTGAACCCCTTTCACGATCTGTTTCAGGCATTGAACGATTGCCTGCCCGCTCGAAACTTCCCATGATAACTCCTTACTTTGCTCTCTATATTTTCTTAAGTTCCAATTCGAGAGTTACTTTCGCCGCCTTCCTCGATGTATCGACCAGATAGTCGACCTCGTAGAGGTCAGTTCTCCCGGAATGCCCACCCCTTGTCTTTCGTACGCATGATGGAGTTCTTGAAGAAAGGAGGACGACTTCATCATGATGACCTGGAGCAGAGGAATGAAGGTATCAACGTATTGGATTGACCTCTTCGAGAAGAGCAACCAACACCGAGAAGACCCGTTAGAATTTCATAACCAAATCCCTTCCCCCTTGCTCCCCTCTTAAATATCGGGACGAGATTTCTTGTAGTGGAGGAGAATTGTGACGCCCGGATATTTAAGCTACAGTGAACCTCTGCTAATGATGCCACGTCACCTTGATTAATGTTGCTAATCTCGCATTAGTTCGAAACCGGTTCAAATTCAAATTCAAAATCAAGCAAACAATAAAAGCTTTCAAATATTAAAACTAAAATGTTCGGGTTGTGCCAAATAATGCGTAGGTAGTTATGGAGAAGAAACCACACTTCTGTAAAGTATTCAATTGCACTAAAATAAATAAAACAACAGCTAAACCTATTATAAATGCCCTTTTGAAATTTATAAAATTGCGAACTAAATATTTTAAATACCAAAATATATTGTGGCGGTGGGCTAATTTGCAGCCTCCATTTAGGTACCATTCTTATAATTTTACAAAACTAATAGCTATTAAACTATAATAGAAAATAGAAAAGTGAAAATAAATAAAGACAGAAAAAAAAGAAACAAAGCCCCTACTGGGCCGTGGCCCAGCTGGCTACCAGGCCAACAACCAGCCGGCCCAGTCCCTGGCCTATACCCTTTGCTGGCACCGAACCCTAGCCCGGTGACCACCACTCCCCCCCCCCACCAGAAACGCTAACCCCACGCACTCGCCCTCCACCACGTTCGCTCCCCTCTCCCCACCCGATCTGGATCGGGAAGGGATCGATCCCGTCGCCACGCCCGACGCGCACATCGCCCCCCTCTCGTCCCCCGCCGCCCGATGCCGTCCATCGCCGACGCACCTCGCCGGACTGCCTCCTCCTCCCCGATGGTCTGCCTCCTCTCCATTGAGCCGTCGCCGTCGTCCCCGTCGACCACCCCGAGCCCCGCTGCCCCCGTCCCTACGAACTCTGGTGAGGCCCTGGGCCCTTCTCTCCCTTGTCCCCGTGCGCACGCACACGCACCCGCCCGCGCCTGCGCCGCGCGCGCCCACCTCCGCCCGCGCATGCCCGCCTCCTCCTACTAGCGCTCGCGCCCAGCCTGGCCGCTCGCCTGCGCCTCGGGCACATGCACGTGCGCGCCCGGGCTGCGTCTCGCTCGCGTGCGCCTGCCCGTCGCCTCCCCTCTCTGCTGAACTACTGGCGCTCCTCGCCAGCGCCGCAGCCGCCTGCAGCAGTCTTTGCTCGCTCACCTCGCCGCCTCGTTGGCCGCTGCCGGCTGTCGCACGGCCTCGCAGCCGCCGGCCGTCGTTCCCCGTCTGCTCCCGCTCACTCACTGCTGCTGCCTCTTGTGCGGTCGCCGCCAGGGCTGATGCGCCCGCGGGCGCCTAACCGCGTCGCGGCTTGCTCCCCTGCGCTCGCCCACTCCACCGACCCCCTGCGCTCCGGCGGGCCTCGTCTGGCCACGTCGCGTCGCCCTACTCCGGCCATGGCCGGCGGCGCCGAGCCACGCGCCGGCGCCCTTCGCCTCCTGGCCGCGATGCCCTGTCGGGCGGGCTAGCGCCCGACGCCCAGATCCGCCCAGCGCCCGCGCGCCCGCTAACCCGCCCCCGTTTGGCCCTTTAGGCCACTGCCAAGGGGGGCCGCCCATAGAACGTGTTTAGAAAAATAGAATTAAAAGAATTTAATAAATATATAAAAATAAAAATAATTAAATAATTAAATAAATAATTAACTTAACTAATTTTGATTAATTAAATTAAACAACTAATTAAACTAATTACACATTAGTTACCTAATTAACTTGATCTGTTAATTAGTTAATTAAGTAGTCAGTGATAGTGGGGCCTACCCTAATTAATACTAATTAGGATAATTAAAATGTTTAATTAAAATGTGTCACTGACCAGTGGGACCCACTGGTCAGGTTGACCAGTCAACCCTGTTGACTGCTGACGTAAGCATGACCTCATGTTGATGTCATAAATCCATTTTCGAATTAAATCAAATAGTTAGTTAAATTCTAGAAATTAATAAAATCTTTAGAAAATCATATCTTTTAATACGTAACTCGAATTAAATTATTTTCAACATGAAAGTTGCTTAGAACGACGAGACAAATCCGGATACGCAACCCGTTCGTCCGCCACACACCCCTAACGTATCAAACTCACAACTTTCCCCCTCCGATTCATCCGTTCGAAAACGCAAAACACTGGGAATACTTTCCCGGATGTTTCCCCACCTTCACCGGGATCACCTCATACCGCGTTGGGGCACGCCTAGCATCACGCTTTGCTTTGTCATGCATCGTTATGCATCTGTTTGCATTGTATTCATTGTTTCTTCCCCCTCTTCTTCCGCTAGACACCGAGACCGACGCCGCTGCTACCCAGTATGACTACGGAGTTGACGACCCCTCTCTCTTGCCAGAGCAACCAGGCAAGCCCCCCCCCTTGATCACCAGATATCGCCTATTCTCTTCTATACTGTTTGCATTAGAGTAGTGTAGCATGTACTGCTTTCCGTTTATCCTATACTGCTACATAGCCTGTCCTTGCTACTACTGTTGTTACCTTTACCTGCTATCCTACTGCTTAGTATAGGATGCTAGTGTTCCATCAGTGGCCCTACACTCTTGTCCGTCTGCCATGCTATACTACTGGGCCGTGATCACTTTGGGAGCTGATCACGGGCACATACTATATACTTTACACTGCTACATTACTTGTGATACTGTTCGGAGATGGGGGCTGAAGGGGTAGGTGGTTCCACCCAGGTAGTGGTGGGCCTGGATTCCCGACGGCCCCCAACTGTTACTTTGTGGCGGAGCGACAGGGCAGGTTGAGACCACCTAGGAGAGAGGTGGCTTGGCCCTGGTCGGCGTTCGCGGATACTTAACACGCTTAACGATATCTGTGTATTTGATCTGAGTCTGGCTATTTGGTCTATACGCACTAACCAACTACGCGGGAACAGTTATGGGCACTTGACGTCGTGGTATCAGCCGAAGCACTTTGTGACGTCTGTGACTGAGCGGCGCGCGCCAGATTGGACTGGAACGCCACTAGGCTAGGTCTTCTTCCGGCCGCGTACGCAACGTGCAGGTGTGCTCAGGGCGATGGGCCCAGACCCCTACGCGCTTAGGTTTAGACCGACGTGCTGACCTCTCTGTTGTGCCTAGGTGGGGCTGCGACGTGTTGATCTTCCGAGGCCGGGCATGACCCAGGAAAGTGTGTCTGGCCATATGGGATCAAGTGTGTTGGGTTATGTGGTGCACCCTTGCAGGGATGTTTATCTATTTGAATGCCGTGTCCCTCGGTAAAAGGACGACCCGGAGTTGTACCTTGACCTTATGACAACTAGAACCGGATACTTAGTAAAACACACCCTTCCAAGTGCCAGATACAACCCGGTGATCGCTCTCTAACAGGGCATCGAGGAGGGGATTGCCGGGTAGGATTATGCTATGCGATGCTACTTGGAGGACTTCAGTCGACTCTCTTCTACATGCTGCAAGACGGAGGCTGCCACAAGCGTAGTCTTCGACAGGATTAGCTATCCCCCTCTTAATCTGGCATTCTGCAGTTCAGTCCACTGATATGGCCCTTTACACATATACCCATACATATGTAGTGTAGCTCCTTGCTTGCGAGTACTTTGGATGAGTACTCACGGTTGCCTTTTTTTCCCCTTTTCCCCATTTCTCTACCCGATTGCTGCGACCAGACGATGGAGCCCAGGATCCAGACGCCACCGTCGACGACAACTCCTTCTACACTGGAGGTGCCTACTACTACGTGCAGCCCGCTGACGACGATCAGGAGTAGTTAGGAGGATCCCAGGCAGGAGGCCTGCGCCTCGTTCGATCTGTATCCCCGTTTGTGCTAGCCATCTTATGGCAACTTGTTTAACTTATGTCTGTACTCAGATATTGTTGCTTCCGCTGACTCGTCTATGATCGAGCACTTGTATTCGAGCCCTCGAGGCCCCTGGCTTGTATTATGATGCTTGCAGGACTTATTTACGTTTTAGAGTTGTGTTGTGATATCTTCCCGTGAGTCTCTGATCTTGATCGTACACGTTTGCGTGCATGATTAGTGTACGATTGAATCGGGGGCGTCACAACCATGGACCAGAGGGGGTCCCTCCTTCCATCTAGGGGGAGGCCAAGGAAGAAGAAGGAGGAGGGGGCTCTCTCCCCCTCGCTTCCGGTGGCGTCGGAGCGCCACCTGGGGCAAGGATCGTGATGACGATCTACATCAACAATCTTGCTACCGTCAACACCAACTTTCTCCCCCTCTATGCAGCGGTGTAACACCTCTACCCCATATATTATTTCTGAATGATCTATGGTTATCCTATGATGTTTGAGTAGATCCGTTTTTTCCTATGGGTTAATCGTGATCTTGGTTGGTATGATTGTATATTTTATTTATGGTGTTGTCCTATGGTGCCCTCCGTTCTCGCGCAAACGTGAGTGGCCCCCGTTGTAGGGTGTTGCAATATGTTCATGGTTCGCTTATGGTGGGTTGCGAGAGTGACAGATACTTAAACCCGAGTAACTGGGGTATGACGTATGGGAGTAAAGAGGACTTGATGCTTAATGCTATGGTTGGGTTTCACGACCTTAATGATCTTTAGTAGTTGCGGATGCTTGCTAGAGTTCCAATCATAAGTGCATATGATCCAAGTAGAGAAAGTATGTTAGCTCATGCCTCTCCCTCATATAAAATTACAAGAATGATTACGGTACTTGTTATCGATTGCCTAGGGACAAATGACTTTATTGTTGACAAAAACTATCCACTTTTATTACCTTGCAATTTATTCGTAGTTTTATTCTCCCAAAGTACTCATAGTTTTATCCTTGCAAAATAGTTCATACTTGTTTCCAGTAAAGCAAACGTCAAGTGTGCGTAGAGTTGTATCGGTGGTCGATAGAACTTGAGGGAATATTTGTTCTACCTTTAGCTCCTCATTGGGTTCAACACTCTTACTTATCGGAAGAGGCTATAATTGATCCCCTATACTTGTGGGTTATCACGGTGCATCAAGGACATAATCTTCTGTGCAGCAATGAGGATAATCCTGAAGTTACTCACCCAGTCCGTGTACTTGCTACCATCATATTTCAACTTAGCTTTCTCTAGGAACGCATTAAAATTCAAGGGAACGGTAGCACGGGCCATAGATCTACAACATAGATATGCAAAAACTATCAGTACTAAGTTCATGATAAATTAAGTTTAATTAATCATATTACTTAAGAACTCCCACTTAGATAGACATCCCTCGAGTCATCTAAATGACCACGTGATCCATATCAACTAAACCATGTCCGATCATCACATGAGATGGAGTAGTTTTCAATGAGAAACATCTCTATGTTGATCATATCTACTATATGATTTACGTTCGACCTTTCGGTCTCCAGTGTTCCGAGGCCATGTCTGTACATGCTAGGCTCATCAAGTTCAACACAAGTATTCCGCATGTGCAAAACTGTCTTGCACCCGTTGTATGTGAACGTAGAGCTTATCACACCCGATCATCACGTGGTGTCCCGGCACGACGAACTGTCGCAATGGTGCATACTCAGGGAGAACACTTATACCGTGAAATTTTAGTGAGGGATCATCTTATAATACTACCGCCGTACTAAGAAAAATAAGATGCATAAAAGATAAACATCACATGCAATCAAAATATGTGACATGATATGGCCATCATCATCTTGTGCCATTGATCTCCATCTCCGAAGCACCATCATGATTTCCATCATCACCGGCTTGACACCTTGATCTCCATCGTAGCGTCGTGGTTGTCTCGCCAACTATTGCTTCTACAACTATCGCTAACGCATAGTGATAAAGTAAAGCAATTACATGGCGTTTGCATTTCATACAATAAAGCGACAACCATAAGGCTCCTGCTAGTTGCCGATAACTTTTACAAAACATGATCATCTCATAAAATAATGTATATCACATCATGTCTTGACCATATCACATCACAACATGCCATGCAAAAACAAGTTAGATGTCCTCTACTTTGTTGTTAAAAAATTTATGTGGCTGCTATGGGCTTCTAGTAAGAATCGTTCTTACCTACGCATCAAAACCACAACGGTGATTTATCAAGTTTGCTGCTTTAACCTTCAACAAGGACCGGCCGCAGTCAAATTTGATTCAACTAAAGTTGGAGAAACAGACACCCGCCAGCCACCTTTATGCAAAACTAGTTGCATGTCTGTCGATGGAACCGGTCTCATGAACGTGGTCATGTAAGGTTGGTCCGAGCCGCTTCATCCGACAATACCGCTGAATGAAAATAAGATGTTGGTGGTAAGCAGTATGATGATCACCGCCCACAACTCTTTGTGTTCTACTCGTGCATATCATCTACGCATAGACCTGGCTCTGATGCCACTGTTGGGAACGTAGCATGCAATTTCAAAATTTTCCTACGCTCACGCAAGATCTATCTAGGAGATGCATAGCAACGAGATGGGGAGAGTGTCTCCACGTACCCTCATAGACCAAAAGCGGAAGCATTTGACAACGTGGTTGATGTAGTCGAACTTCTTCTTGTTCCGACCGATCAAGCACCGAACGTACGTCACCTCCGAGTTCTACACACGTTCAGCTCGATGACGTCCCTCAAACTCTTGATCCAGCAAAGTGTTGAGGGAGAGTTTCGTCAGCACGGCGGCGTGGTGACGGTGATGGTGAAGTGATCGGCGCAGGGCTTCACCTAAGCACTACGACAATATGACCGGAGGTGTAAACTGTGGAGGGGGCACGACACATGGCTAGGAATCAATGTTGTGTGTTCTAGCCCCACATATATATAGGTGGGAGAGGGAGGGGAGCAGTAAGGGGTGCCCCAAGTAGGAGGGATCCTACTTGGGTGCCTCCTCCAAGTCGGCCTCCCCCCTTCCATATTCATTGGAGGGGGAAGGAAAGAGAAGGGGGAGGAAAAGAAAGGGGGAGGCCCTCCCCTTTCCTTCTCCCTTCCCTTCCTTTTCTTCTCCTCCTATTCGACCTATAGGGGGCGCACTAGCCCCTTAGGGGATGGTCTGTCCCTCTCTTGCCCATTAGGCCCATATAGTTTGTCGGGGGGGTGCGCCCATATGTACCAGGTACCCCCAGAACACTTCCGGTGTCCGACTATCATCGTCCTATATATGAATATTTACCTATCGACCATTTTGAGACTCCTCGTTATGTCTGTGATCTCATCCGGGACTCCGAACAACATTCGGTCACCAAATCACATAACTCATATAATACAAGGTCATCATCAAACATTAAGCGTGCGGACCCTACGGGTTTGAGAGCTATGTAGACATGACCAAGACACCTCTCCGGTAAATAACCAACAGCGGAACCTGGAGGCTCATATTGGTTCCCGCATATTCTACGAAGATCTTTATCGGTCGTACTGTAATGACAACATACATTATTCCCTTTGTCATCGGTATGTTACTTGACCGAGATTCAATCGTCGGTATCTTCATACCTAGTTCAATCTCATTACCGGCAAGTCTCTTTACTCGTTCTGTAATGCATCATCCCGCGACTAACTCATTAGTCACATTGCTTGCAAGGCTTATTATGATGTGCATTACCGAGTGGGCCTAGAGATACCTCTCCGACACTCGGAGTGACAAATCCTAATCTCGATCTATGCCAACCCAACAAAAACCTTCGGAGATACCTGTAGAGCATCTTTATAATCAGTCAATTACATTGTGATGTTTGATAGCACATAAGGCATTCCTCCGGTATCCGGGAGTTGCATCATCTCATAGTCAAAGGAATATGTATATGACATGAAGAAAGCAATAGCAGTAAAACTTATCGATCATTATGCTAAGCTAACGGATGGGTCTTGTCCATTACATCATTCTCCTAATGATGTGATCTCATTGATCGAATGACAACACATGTCTATGGTTAGGAAACTTAACCATCTTTGATTAACGATCTAGTCTAGTAGAGACTTACTAGGGACATTGTGTTTTGTCTATGTATCCACACATGTATCAAGTTTTCGGTTAATACAATTCTTGCATGAATAATAAATGTTTATCATGATATAAGGAAATATAAATAACAACTTTTTTATTGCCTCTAGGGCATATATCCTTCACCACCCACTAGAGGAAATATGCCCTAGAGGCAATAATAAAGTTGTTATTTTATATTTCCTTATTCATGATAAATGTTTATTATTGATGCTAGAATTGTATTGATCGGAAACTCAAATACATGTGTGATTACATAGACAAACACTGTGTCCCTAGTGAGCCTCTACTTGACTAGCTCGTTGATCAAAGATGGTTAAGGTTTCCTAACCATAGACATGTGTGTTCATTTGATGAACGGGGTCACATCATTACAGAATGATGTGATGGACAAGACCCAGCCGTTAGCTTAGCATTATGATCGTTTAGTTTTATTGCTATTGTTTTCTACATGTCATATACATATTCCTTTGACTATGAGATTATGCAACTCCCGAATACCGGAGGAATACCTTGTGTGTTATCAAACGTCACAACGTAACTAGGTGATTATAAAGATGTTCTACATGTATCTCTGAAGTTGTTTGTTGGGTTGGCATAGATCGAGATTAGGATTTGTCACTCCGAGTATCGAAGAGGTATCTCTGGGCCCTCTCAATAATGCACATTATAAGAAGCCTTGCAAGCAAAGTGACTAATGAGTTAGTTGATGGATGATGTATTACGGAACGAGTAAAGAGACTTGCCGGTAACGAGATTGAACTAGGTATGAAGATACCGACGATCGAATCTCGGGAAGTAACATATCGATGACAAAGGGAATAACGTATGTTGTTGGTGTCTACTATGCAACTTTATTCTTGTAGACTCGTGTTGGGCCTCCAAGCGCAAAGTTTTATAGGACAGTAGCAATTTTCCCTCAAGTGGATGACCTAAGATTTATCAATCCGTGGGAGGTGTAGGATGAAGATGGTCTCTCTCAAACAACCCTGCAACCAAATACAAGAAATCTCTTGTGTCCCCAACACACCAAATACAATGGCAAATTGTATAGGTGCACTAGTTCGGCGAAGAGATGGTGATAAAAGTGTAATGTTGATGGTAGAAATATTTTATAATCCGAATAAATAAAAACAGCAAGGTAGCAAATAGTAAACGGGCACAAAAACTGTATTGCAATGCTTGAAAATGAGGCCTAGGGTCCGTACTTTCACTTGTGCAATCTCTCAACAGTGCTAATATAATTGGATCATATAACCGTCCCTCAACATGCAACGAAGAATCACTCCAAAGTTCCTATCTAGCGGAGAACATAAGACGGAATTGTTTGTAGGGTATGAAACCACCTCAAAGCTATTCTTTCCGAGCAATCTATCATAGAGTTTGTACTAAAATAACATGAAGCTATTCTTTCCGATCGGTCTAACCAAGAGTTCGTACTAAAATAACATCAAAGAAAATTAAGATTCATAATATTCAATCCAACACAAAGAACTTCAAAGAGTGCCCCAAGATTTCTACCGGAGAAACAAAGACAAGAACGTGCATCAACCCCTATGCATAGATTACCCCAATGTCACCTCGGGAATCCGCGAGTTGAGTGCCAAAACATATATCAAGTGAATCAATATGATACCCCATTGTCACCACGAGTATTCAATTGCAAGACATATATCAAGTGTTCTCAAATCCATAAAGGTATTCAATCCGATAACAACGAAATCTCAAAGGGAAAAACTCAATTCATCACAACAAGATAGAGAGGGGAAAACACCATATGCTCCGACTATATTAACAAAGCCCGCGATACATCAAGATCGTAACATCTCAAGAACACGAGAGAGAGAGAGAGAGAGAGATTAAACACATAGCTACTGGTACAAACCCTCAGCCCCGAGGGTGGACTACTCCCTCCTCGTCGTGGTGGCCGCTGGGATGATGAAGATGGCCACCGGAGATGATTCCCCCTTCGTCAGGGTGTCAGAAAGGGTCTAGATTGGTTTTCGGTAGCTACAGAGCCTTGCAACGGTGGAACTTCTGATCTAGGTTAACCCCTGATGGTTTCTCTATTTATAGGATTTTTTGGCATTGGTTTCACGCTAAGATGGGCCTCGAGGTGAGCACAACCCACCGGGACAAGACAGGCCCACTAGGCGCACCCTGGTGGGTTGTGCCCTCCCGTGGCTCTTCTGGCCCTCCCACGAAGCTTCGGGGGTCTCTTTTGTTCCAAAAAAATCGTCAAAAAGTTTCAGCTCATTTGGAGAACTTTCATTTCTGCACAAAAAACAACAACACGGTAGTTCTGCTGAAAACAACGTCAGTCCGGGTTAGTTCCATGCAAATAATACCAAAACCATATAAAATTGTTGTAAACATGGCATGAATACTTCATAAATTATAGATACGTTGGAGACGTATCAGCATCCCCAAGCTTAATTCCTACTCGTCCCCAAGTAGGTAAATGGTAAAAGAAATAATTTATGAAGTGTGAATGCTAGCAAAGTGCATAAGTTTGATCAATGATAATTTCAATCACTTTTCCTAGCATCATAACAACAACTATTTCTCATAAAACTTATCATGATAAAGTAGCAATTGAAAATGGAATTTTTGTAGCATGGACATTTGGACTTTTATATGGTTCAAAGCAATAGTCCAGTTTTGACATGAGAACTTTAATACTCAAGCATACCGACAAACAACCCTGTCTTCCAAAATATCAATGCTAAAATAAGTTATCCCTGGCCCATCATGCTCAATCATTGATCCATTCATGAAACGCAGTCGCATATTAGCTACACGCAGTGCTCGAGTACGATCATAGTGCCTCGTAGTTGGTGCTTTATAAGAGAAGATGGAGACTCAAAATAAAAATAAAAATTGCATAAAGTAAAAGAAAGGCCCTTCGCAGAGGGAAGTAGGGATTTGTAGAGGTGCCAGAGCTCAAAGCGAAAATTGAGAGATAAAAAACATTTTGAGAGGCATACTTTTCCCACCAACGAAAACGACTTAGAGCTCCCAACACTTTCCATGCTAGATATATCATAGGCGGTTCCCAGACAGAAATAAAGTTTATTCCTTTTTCCACCATACTTTCACTTTCCATGGCTAACCGTATCCACGGCTGCCCTCCATTGCAACACTTTCCAAGGAATTTATTATTTCACAACATAAAGTAAATTCATTTTTCATTTCGGGACTGGGCATCCCTAATACCTTTGCCTTACTCTCGTGCAATGATAAGTGAGTAAACACTCATCGTGAGAATAACACATCTAGCATTGAAAATATTGGCCACCCCTCACCGCCTCACGAGTGGTACGGGCACACAAAAGAGAAATTTATTTTGAAAATTAGAGATGGCACATACAAATTTGCTTGGAACGGCAAAAGAATACCGCATATAGGTAGGTATAGTAGACTCATGTGGCAAGACTGGTTTAGTGATCATACTTAGTGCAAAATGAAGGCTAGCAAAAGATTGAGAAGCGACCAACCAAGAAATGAATAATCTCATAAGCGAGCATTGAGCATAATTAACACCGAATAATGCACCACAAGTAGGATGTAATTTCATTTCATAACTATTGACTTTCATGCTTGCATAGGGAATCACAAACCTTAACACCAACATTCTTACTAAAGCATAATTACTCACCAACATGACTCACATATCACTATCATCATATCGCAAAACTATTGCAAGGAATCAAGTTTATTTTGTCCAAGGATCTTCATGAAAGTTTTTATTATATCCTTCTTGGATATCTATCACTTTGGGACTAATTTTCATGTGTAGCTTTTGATAAGCTCAAACAAATATAAGTGAAGATCATGAGCATAATATTTCTTTCTCTCAAATTAATTTAAGTGAAGCAAGAGAGAATTTTTCAAAAATACTAAGCCAAATCATGCTAAAAAAGATATAAGTGAAGCACTAGAGCAATTCCATAGAAAAGAGCTTCGTTGACGGGATGTGCGTGTCGCTTACCTAGCCTCCCTGGCAACTATTTGAGGACTCTATTTTATTTGAAAACTTTCAGATCTAAGTACTTTATTAAAACATCAAGCAAAACAAAATAAAATGACATTCCAAGGATAGCACACATCATGTGAAGAAGGAAAAACTTAGGCTCAACCGATACTAATAGATAGTTGTTGAAGAAAAGTGGGGTGCCTACTGGGGCATCCCCAAGCTCAGATGCTTGAGACTTCTTGAAATATTATTTTGGGGTGCCTTGGGCATCCCCAAGCTTGAGCTTTTATGTCTCCTTAATTCCTTTTATATCACAGTTTCCCTAAATCTCAAAAGCTTCATCCACACAAAACTCAACAAGAACTCGTGAGATAAGTTACTATAAACCAATGTAAAAACTTTATCATTCTCTACTGTAGAAAATCACTAAAATTATTATTAAACATTGCATAATAAATGCCTCTGCATATTTAATATTCATATCCTCAAATAGAATCATTAAACAAGCAAACATATGCAAATAGTGCAAACATAACAACAATCTGCCAAAACAGTACAGTCTGTAAAGAATGCAAGAGTATCAATACTTATTCCAATCCAAACATTATGAAAATTTACCACACTATAGAAAATTTATCAGAGCTTATTTTGAAAAAAGTTTCAACATTTAATCACATTCTGAATTTTCTAGGGAATTTTTGCAACATCGGTAAACTTTCTGTTTTCAAATAGCAACATGTAGACTTGTAAAATAAGCATAGTAAAGGCTATCAATGCCACTTTTATTGAAATAAAAGATGAAAAACATTATTCAAAATCACAGAAAGCAAATCTTAACAAAATAAACTGATGCTGCAAGCAAAACACATATCATGTGACGAATGAAAACATAGCTCCAAGTGAGGTTACCGATAATGTTGGAGACGAAAGAGGGGATGTCTTTCGGGGCATCCCCAAGCTTAGTTGCTTGGATCTTCCTTGAATATCACCTTGGGGTGCCTTGGGAATGCCCAAGCTTAGGGTCTTGTCACTCATTATTCTCCTCATATCGACATCTCACCCAAAACTTGAAAACTTCAATCACACAAAACTTAACTGAATTTCGTGAGATACTTTAGTATGATAAAGAGCAAACCATTTCACTTTGGTACTGTCAAAGACAAGATTCATAATTGTTTCCACACAATTCCTACTGTATCATATCATTTCCACAATTTATATTGAGCAATATATGCCATAGAAACTAGAAAACAAGCAAACTATGCATTGGAAACATAATCTGTCAAAAAACAGAACAATCTGTAATGATCTGGATAACTACCATACTTCTGCTACTCCAGAAGTTATGAAAAAATTAGCACCACTTGAGAAATTTGTATATTAAACTTCTGCAAAAAGAATCAACTCAAAAGGACTCTCTGTTAAAAATGAGAATTATTTTCGTGAGCGCAAAAGTTTCTATTTTTCAGCAAGATCAAATCAACTATCACCCAACATGATTCCAAAGGCTTTACTTGGCACTTCATTGAAACAAAAGCAATAAATAGAAGGCATATGGCAACACAAGCAAACATGAGATCTGATGAGAAAAAGGCAAAGGAAAAAGAGGGCTAATAAAACGGCAATTTTTTGTGAAGTGGGGGAGAGGAAAATAAGATGCAAATGGCAAATAATGTAAATTGCGAGGAGATGAGATTAGTGATTAGGAACCTGGTATATGTTGAAGATCCTCCCTGGCAACGGCGCCAGAAATTGGCACGTTGACAGGAGACTATCTTGACTTGATCCTCCCCGGCAACGGCACCCGAAATTCCTTTTGATGCGGCTTGAAGCTACGTCGGTATTTCCCCAAAGAGGAAGGGATGGTGCATCATAGCGGCGGTAGGTATTTCCCTCAGTTATGAGATCAAGGTTATCGAACCAGTAGGAGAACCAAGCAACAGAACATAAACAACACCTGCACACAAATAACGACTACTCGCAACCCGACGTGTAAAAGGGGTTGTCAATCCCTTCCGGGTAGCGGCGCCCAAGATAGGCAAACAGACATGAGATACAATTGTATTAGATTGATAGATCGAACGCCAAATAAAATAAATAACAATAAAACGCAGCAAGGTATTTTTGTATTTTTGGTTTAATAGATCTGAAAATAAAAGCAAAGGAAAATAGATCGCAAAGGCAAATAATATGAGAAAGAGACCCGGGGGCCGTAGGTTTCACTAGTGGCTTCTCTCGAGAAAAATAGCAAATGGTGGGTAAACAAATTACTATTGGGCAATTGATAGAACTTAAAATAATCATGATGATATCCAGGCAATGATCATCACATAGGCATCATGTCCTAGATTAGTAGACCGGCTCCTGCCTGCATCTACTACTATTACTCCACACATCAACCGCTATCCAGCATGCATCTAGTGTATTAAGTTCATGGAGAAACAGAGTAATGCAATAAGAACGATGACATGATGTAGATAATATGTATCTATGTAGAGATAGACCCCATCGTTTTATCCTTAGTAGCAACGATACATACGTGTCTGTTCCCCTTCTGTTACTGTGATCAAGCACCGTAAGATCGAACCCACTACAAAGCACCTCTTCCCATTGCAAGCTAAATAGATCAAGTTGGCCAAACAAAACCCAAATATCGGAGAAAAAATATGAGGCTATAAGCAATCATGCATAAAAGAGATCAAAGAAACTCAAATACTTTCATGGATATATAAAGATAGATCTGATCATAAACTCAAAGTTCATCCGATCCCAACAAACACACGCAAAAAGAGTTACATCATATGGATCTCCAAGAGACCATTGTATTGATAATTCAGCGAGAGAGAGAGGAAGCCATCTAGCTACTAACTACGGACCCAAAGGTCTACAAAGAACTACTCACGCATCATCGGAGGGGCACCCATGGAGGTGGTGAACGCCATCCGTGATGGTGTCTAGATTGGATCTGGTGGTTCTAGACTCTACGGTGGCTGGAATTGATTTTCGACGACTCTTCTAGGGTTTCTGGAATATTGGAGTATTTATAGAGCAAAGAGGCGGTCTGGGGGCACCTAAGGTGGGCACAACCCACCAGGACGCGCATGGGCCTCCTGGTGTGCCCTGGTGGGTTGTGCTATCCTCAGAGCACCCCCAGGCACAGGCTTGGCCCATTAGGTGTCTTCTGGTCCATAAAAATTCTCCGTAAAGTTTCGTTGCATTTGGACTCCGATTGGTATTGATATCATGCGATGTAAAAAACATGCAGAAAACAGCAACTAGCACTTGGCACTATGTCAATAGGTTAGTACCAAAAATGATATAAAATGACTATAAAATGATTATAAAACATCTAAGATTGATAATATAATAGCATGGAACAATCAAAAATTATAGATACGTTGGAGACGTATCAACAAGATATTTGTTGCCAAGAATGGAAACTTTCTAGAGAAGGAGTTTCTCCCGAAAGAAGTGAGTGGGAGGAAAGTAGAACTTGATGAGGTAATAGTACCTTCTATCGAATTGGGAAGTAGCTCATCAGAGAAATCCGTCCCTGTGATTCCTACACCAACTAGAGAGGAAGCTAATGATAATGATCATGAAACTTCGGATCAAGTTACTACTAAACCTCATAGGTCAACCAGAGAACGATATGCGTCAGAGTGGTACGGTAATCTTGTTCTGGAAGTCATGTTACTAGAGCATGACGAACCTACGAACTATGAAGAAGCTATGATGAGCCCAGATTCCGATAAATGGCTTGAGGCCATGAAATCTGAGATAGGATCTGTCAGTGTCAAAACCGGCGGATCTCGGGTAGGGGGTCCCGAACTGTGCGTCTAGGCGAATGGTAACAGGAGACAAGGGACACGATGTTTTTACCCAGGTTCGGGCCCTCTCGATGGAGGTAAAACCCTACTCTTGCTTGATTAATATTGATGATATGGGTAGTACAAGAGTTGATCTACCACGAGATCAGAGAGGCTAAACCCTAGAAGCTAGCCTATGGTATGATTGTTGTTGTCCTACGGACTAAACCCTCCGGTTTATATAGACACCGGAGGGGGCTAGGGTTACACAGAGTCGGTTACAAGGAAGGCGATCTACATATCCGTATTGCCAAGCTTGCCTTCCACGCCAAGGAAAGTCCCATCCGGACACGGGACGAAGTCTTCAATCTTGTATCTTCATAGTCCAACAGTCCGGCCAAAGGTTATAGTCCGGCTGTCCGGATACCCCCTAATCCAGGACTCCCTCAGTAGCCCCCGAACAAGGATTCAATGACGATGAGGCCGGTGTGCAGATTGTCTTCGGCATTGCAAGGCGGGTTCTTCTCCAAATTCTGAGTACCTGTTAAATAGTGTCCGGCTTCTTGTGAATGTTGCGCTCCTTGGCTTCTGCGTCAAATAATGGCCACCTTCCACGTGTCAAGTGAATGTGAGGGGCCAGGGTATTTTTACATTTACCCCCCTAGCCATGCAAACAAGCTGTCTATTAAAGAGACGAGGATTCTCAGATCCAAACCACACCATCCTCCTTTAGCGAGCATTCACCGGAGCGCGCCTGAAGAAATCCTTCCCAACATGGCCGATCAGCGCAGCTCCTCCTCTCGTTCCCATAGCCCAAAGCCCGGAGATTGGGAGAGGTGTTTCGTCCTGCACAGCAAATTAGTGAAGCTTCAGACCCAGGGATTTCTCCCCCCAGCGTATATGGTCCCGGTTCGAGCCGGGCTCGCCACCTACAATGGCGGAGAGCAAGCAGAGAGCTTTCCCAACCCCTCTAAGGGAGAGCGGATGTGCCTTGTCCCTTATCTGATAAAGGGACTCGGATTTCCAATCCATCCGTTTCTCCGAGGGCTCCTGGAGTTCTACGGCCTCCAGTTGCACAACCTTACTCCTGCCTCCATACTACATATCGCTGGCTATGTAGCCCTTTGTGATCTATTCTTGGGCTGCGAAGCTCATTTCTCACTGTGGTAGAAGTTGTTCTACCTTGTGCCCCATTCACAGAGGGGGTCAATATATCAGGTGGGTGGAGCCGAAGTATGGCACATTGCTGGGACCGGATACCTATCCAGAACTCCGAAGAAGGTGTCCGAAGACTGGCCTTCAGAATGGTTTTACGTGGAAGACGTCCCTCTTCCGGATCCTATTCGGATTGGCCTTACCGAGTTTGATGATGCTCCTTTGAAGAAGCGCCTGAGCTGGCGGCCGCGAAGCCCCGGGGAGGAAGATGACAGAGACGTCCTTTACCTGATGGGTCGGATAAAGGTATTGGCTCAATCAGGACTGACCATGACCGAAGTCATGGCAATATGCATTATGCCGGGGGTGCAGCTGCTTCAATATCGAGGCCACCCCATGTGGGATTTCAACAGGGAAGATGACGCCACCCGCTGTGGCCGCAAGGGGCCGGACT
The DNA here is from genome assembly GCA_032464435.1 of Aegilops umbellulata. Lineage (NCBI taxonomy): Eukaryota > Viridiplantae > Streptophyta > Magnoliopsida > Poales > Poaceae > Aegilops > Aegilops umbellulata. The sequence continues at coordinate 300,030,276 of CP136060.1, forward strand.
CGGCCGCCGCCCTAGCAAAAATCTTGTCCGATTTGTACAAGGGAGAGGAAGAGGAATTCCTCCGCATCCAGCCACCAAATGGGTTTTCCATGTACAATCCTCTGAGCTGGGTAGGCCGCCATTTTTTACGCCCATCCGTTCCATATTCCCATAATTAAATGTTTTTATCTCATAAATTCACCGCAGGAACTGCGTAAGGCTGTAAGAGAGATCAACAACCCACCTCCACAACCAGACGATCCTGAGCGGTCCCTCGACCCGGCCTTCAAAGAGGACCAGGACATATCCGTGGAGCTGATTGACAGGGTATTTTACCAGTTAAGCAGCGACGGCGCCTTGGTAGCCATTACGTCGGACTACCCTAGGCTGCTCCCAGCTTCGCAGGTGATCGATATCATAGTCCCAACACTTTTGAAAAGGATTCGGCTTTACACACTTCACTTACCGCATTCTGACGGTGTTTTGTAGGGAAGGCCCTTGGGACGTCATGCCGAGCCCGCGGTGACTAGCCAACAAGGGGCTCCGAGGCCAGGCAGGCTAAAAAGGAACGCAGTCCGGACTAAGACGCCGGCGCAGAGGTATGATGTGCCGCCTTACTCCATGGTATCGTCTTTAAAGACATAATAACGCCCGTGCTTTCTAGGAAGAAGAACGCTCGCCGGTCTATATCCGGAGAGGTCGCCAATCACGCCTTAACTAGTCGGGTTCCAGGGCCGAACATGGAAGCGGAAGCGAACACGAGGCGCACGCCAGAGGCTCCTCTGACAGAGGATGCAGATAAAATTCTGCCACAAATTCCGAGGTGGAGAGCGCCATGAACCACAGGCGTCGCCGAGCCATTCTCCGTGATGCTTGTTTCTCCCAAGAGGCATTTGATGCCTTCAACTCAGGAGACGCGTACCTCCGTGCTGCTCAAAATGGTCTAGCCAGATCCACGGACCAGTATGTAAAGGATATACGGGTGAGGAAATTTAATGATTATATATAGCAGTAGCCCCTGAGACTTGAAACAGTTAGAAGAACTGATTTGAGGATCATTTGTTATGCAGGTTCTTACAAAAAAGAATACCCAATTGTCCCATGAGCTTGAAGAGTGCAAAGCCCAACTTCAGGCCGCACTAGCCGCAGAAGAGGAGTCCAAGAAGACCCCCTCTGGTAATACGTATTTCAAATGATAGGTACCATGTAGAGTGCGGCATATATGCAAATCTGACAATAAAAGTGCAGATGACGCTGGAGGAAATCCGGATGAGCAACATCTCCTACGCCGACTAAAGGATGGCGAGAGCGTGCTTACGAGGGTTAGGCAGGAGAAGAATAATCTCCAGGATGCCAACACCCAGCTAAGCGTGGAACTAAAGGATGTTCGTGCCCAACTATCAGACTCCGTGAAGGAGAATCAGCGGCTTTGACGCGGCATTTTCAGTAAGTGCTTGAACAAACTTTTAAGAAGAGTTCGGCGAAGAAGCCGACTAATAGAGTTATGTCTGTAGGTATGCTAACAGGTCGTCCCGCGGATGAAATGCTCGGGTATGTGGGTGATCTTCTACCCGAGCTCTCACAACTGCACGAACAAGCACTGCAGGTGATGCAAGGCATTGCCCAGGCCTTATGGCCATCCGTCTCCGTGCCCGAAGGCCTTGGAGAGCTTGCTGAGAAGATGAAGGGAGCGCGGCGGCGCTTCCAATTATGGAAGATATCGACCTGCCGTCAAGGTGCCAAGGAAGCCTGGGCCGTGGTGAAGACGCGGTATACCAAGGCTGACCCAAACCACATGGCCGAGGTCGGACCTATGGGGCCCGATGGGAAAGAGATCCCTGTTAGCCTAGTGTACGGGCAAGTAGAATTGGCCACAAAGTATTCCCAATAGGATTGTAGGCTAGACAGCCTGTTGGATGGTATAGAAGAGGAATTTAGTCAGTCAAAGTGACTACGTAATTGAAGTGACATGTCTAATGCCTTCTAGCCAGATTGTAGATCATTTGCCATGGCGGACCTTTTCGCTTCAACCTCCGGACCCGATAGTCCGGAGTGTATCCGAATACCCTCTCGATTATGTAAGAACCGGGGCATGCGTGGAAACCAGGCGTAGGGGTCATTAATGCTTGAACAGACAAGTGCCCAACTAGTTATGTTATATTACATGGTTAGTAAGAAACATCTTCTAGGGAGAATAGTTCTGTTAGGGGTTCCTTTCCCTGGGTATGCATGCCCTAAAGTGCATGTCCGGACTGCGAAAAAAGTTGCAGGAAAAAACATCTGGGGGCACATATGGAAAATAAATAAGTAAAAAATCATCTTTTGTTCACCGATCGAATATTCCCTTAAGAACGCTAGCTTTCGGCTTCACCCAGTCTGAGGTACACATCCGGCTGACTCGGCAGTAACAATCGTAGAGGTGCTCCCGTTATGCCCTAGCCGAATTAACGGGAACATAGGGCATAAATACAAGAGCCAGGCAACCCAGCTTGGCCAAAACTTAAGTCATATCGATGCATATAATGGCGAAGAAAAGGTACATGCGGAAGCATGACACATGTGCTGGGCATGAAGCCCGGATAAATAAGTAAACTTATGTGTAAGAAGCCCCCAGGTATAGTGAGCGCATCTAGCGCGTCAATGGTGTGCAGGCAAGGAACGAGTTATCCCTTGAAGGCATCATGAAAAATAAAAGAAGAAGGAGAGAAAAGGACAGATAATGCATATGCAAAAAATGACCAGAGGAAGGAGACGAACACAGAGTCCGGCGCTAGGCGTAGAACCTTCGGAGCCTTGCTGTGTTCCATGGGTCGACTCAAGTCGACTATCTGATGCATCCCGCAGACAGTACGCTCCGCCGGTCAGAACTTGGTCAATGATGAAGGGACCCTCCCATTAGGGCTTGAGTTTGGTCTTTTTCTTCTCCGACAGGCGTAGAACTAGTTCACCAATGTTATAAGTTTTGGCCCGTACTTCTCTGCTTTGGTACCTTCGAGCCTGTTGCTGATAGAATGCCGAACGGGCTTTTGCCACATTGCGCTCCTCCTCTAGGGTGTCCAAGTTGTCCTGCCGATCAAGCTCGGCTTCTCTTTCTTCGTACATGCGCACACGAGGCGAGTCATGAATTATGTCGCAGGGCAGAACCGCCTCTGCGCCGTACACCATAAAAAAGGGTGTGTATCCGGTAGTACGATTTGGCGTGGTCCGCAGCCCCCAGAGTACGGAGTCGAGCTCCTCTACCCAGCGTGTGTTAGATTCCTTTAGGGACCGCACTAATCTGGGTTTGATGCCGCTCATGATAAGACCATTTGCGCGCTCGACTTGACCGTTAGTTTGTGGGTGATAGGCGGAAGCATGATCGAGATTGATGCCCATATTTTTGCACCAGAGTTTTACCTCGTCGGTAGTGAAGTTCGTGCCGTTATCAGTGATGATGCTGTGGGGGACGCCATAACGGTGTACGACCCCGGATATGAAGTCTATCACCGGTCCGTATTCGGCCGTTTTAACAGGTTTGGCTTCTATCCATTTGGTGAATTTATCCACCATGACCAGCAAGTATTTTTTCTTGTGGGTTCCTCCTTTAAGAGGTCCAACCATGTCAAGCCCCCAGACCGCAAAGGGCCAGGTAATGGGGATTGTGTGGAGGGCGGTGGGTGGCATGTGGCTTTGGTTTGCAAAGAGCTGACAACCGACGCAACGTTGGACCAAGTCCTGTGCATCTGCCCGGGCCGTTGGCCAGTAAAAACCTGTACGGAAGGCCTTGCTTACTAGTGCCCGGGCTGCGGCGTGGTGGCTGCCGAGTCCGGCATGAATTTCTGCCAGAAGCTTCCGCCCTTCCTCTTCGGAGATGCACCTTTGAAGGACTCCGGTGGTGCTTTTCTTATAAAGCTCTCCCTCATGGACCCTATAGGCTTTAGATCACCGCACTATGCAGCGTGCCTCATTTTGGTCCTCGGGGAGCTTCTGCCTAGTTAAGTAGGCCAGGAATGGTTCAGTCCACGGGGCAATGATGGCCATTATTACATGGGCTAAAGGTGTTATTTCGGTGGCAGGGCCTCCGATTATGTCAAAGTATTCGGTATCGGGCGTTGTGGTTGTGTCCGGACTATTGTTACTGGTGTCTCCTTCCCATACCACGGATGGCTTAAACAGGCTCTCTAAAAAGATGTTTGGGGGACCGCATCGCGTTTGGCACCGATGCGTGCGAGGACATCTGCCGCCTGATGGTTTTCCCGGGCCACATGGTGAAATTCGAGCCCCTCGAACCGAGCTAACATCTTGAGGACGGCGTTGCGATAGGCCGCCATTTTCGGATCCTTGGCATCAAAGTCTCCATTTAATTGGGATATTGCGAGGTTCGAATCCCCCCGCACCTCCAGGCATTGAATGCCCATGGATACTACCATCCGGAGACCATGTAAAAGGGCCTCGTATTCGGCTGCGTTGTTGGAGTCTGTATACATTATCTGGAGTACGTATTGTATTGTATCTTGGGTTGGGGACGTCAGAACGACGCCGGCCCCCAGACCAGCCAGCATTTTGGAGCAGTCGAAGTGCATGATCCAATTGGAGTATGCGCCGTACTCTTTAGGGAGTTCGGCTTCCGTCCACTCGCTGACGAAGTCGGCCAATACTTGCGACTTAAAGGCTCGCCGTGGTTTGTAAGTTATGTCGAACGGGAGGAGCTCAACGGCCCATTTGGCAATCTGGCCTGTGGAATCGCGGTTGTTTATAATATCATTAAGTGGTACTTCCGAGGCTACTGTTATTGAACACTCTTGAAAGTAGTGTCACAGTTTCCTGGATGCCATGAATACCGCGTATGCTATCTTTTGATAATGCGGATACCGTGACTTGCATGGAGTAAGGACAGTGGATACATAATAGACTGGCTTTTGTAGGGGGAATTTATGTCCGTCCGTTTCTCGTTCGACGACGAGCACTGCGCTTACAACTTGGTGAGTTGCCGCAATGTATAACATCATTGGTTCGCCAATGTTTCGCGTGGCCAGGATTGGGTTGGTTGCCAGTATGGCCTTTATTTCTTCCAATCCGGCTGTGGCGGCATCCGTCCACTCGAAGTGTTCGGTGCGCCGTAGGAGGCGATAAAGGGGTAATGCCGGGTAATGCCTTTTCTCCCAGGCGGGTGATAAAGCGGCTTAGAGCCGCCACACATCCAGTTAGTTTCTGGATTTGTTTGAGGTCTGTTGGAATATCCAACTGTGAGAAAGCTCGGATTTTGGTCGGATTTGCTTCAATTCCTCTGCTGGATACAATGAAGCCCAGGAGCTTTCCGGCTGGCACACCGAAAACGCATTTTTCCGGGTTGAGCTTGATGTCGTATGTTCGGAGGTTGTCGAATGTGAGCCTCAAGTCGTCTATTAGAGAGTCGACGTGTTTGGTTTTGAAGACCAAATCATCTATGTATGCCTCCACTGTTTTGCCGATCTGGTTCGCCAGACATGTCTGAATCATGCGCTGATATGTTGCGCCGGCATTTTTAGCCCAAAAGGAATTATGTTGAAGCAGAAGGGGTCGTATGGTGTGATGAATGCCGTTGCGGCTTGGTCGGGCTCCGCCATCTTAATTTGGTGGTAGCCGGAGTATGCGTCGAGGAAACACAATGAGTCGTGTCCTGCGGTAGCATTGGTAATTTGGTCGATGCAGGGGAGGGGGAAGGGATCCTTTGGGCAAGCCTTGTTGACGTCCTTGAAATCGACGCACAGACACCAGGATTTGTCCTTCTTTGGTACCATCACCAGGTTTGCTAGCCAGTCCGGGTGTTTTATTTCTCTAGTGAATCCGGCCTCCAATAAATTGGCTAGTTCCTCTCCCATAGCTTGTCTCTTAGGTTCAGAGAAACGCCGAAAAGCCTGCTTGACAGGCTTGAATCCCTTTAGAATATTGAGGCTATGCTCGGCCAGCCTGCGTGGGATTCCTGGCATATCTGAAGGATGCCAGGCAAAAATGTCCCAGTTTTCGCGCAGGAACTCTCGTAGTGCGGCGTCTACAGTGGGGTTTAACTGTGCCCCGATGGAGGCTGTTTTTGTAGGGTCCGTTGGATGGACTTGGAATTTGACTATTTCATCTGTTGGTTTAAAGGAGGTGGACTTGGATCTCTTATCAAGTATCACATCATCCCTGTCCACCATGGAGCGCAGCGCAGTCAGTTCCTCGGCCGCAAGGGCTTCGGATAATGCCTTGAGGGCCAGTGCGGCTGTCTTGTTTTCGGCGCGGAGTGCTGTGTCGGGATCACTAGCAAGAGTGATGATTCCGTTGGGCCCGGGCATTTTGAGCTTCATGTACCCTTAATGGGGTATGGCTTGGAAGATCGTAAATGCCTCCCGCCCTAAAAGGGCATGGTATCCGCTACTGAACGGAGCCACTTGGAATGTAATCTCTTCGGACCTGTAGTTCTACGACGTGCCGAACACCACATCTAGTGTGATTTTGCTTGTACAACGCGCTTCCCGACTGGGGATTATTCCTCTAAAGGTTGTGCTGCTTCGCTCAATGCGGTTCCAGTCTATTTCCATTTTTTGAAGGGTTTCCTCATAGATGAGGTTTAATCCACTGCCGCCGTCTATGAGCACCTTGGTGAGTCGAAAGCCGTCCACAATTGGACTGAGGACCAATGCGGTTGGTGCTCGACCTGTTCGAAATTTAGGTTCGTCATTGGCATTGAAAGTAATAGCCGTGTTACTCCATGGATTTATTGTTGCCACGTGGTGGATTTCGGCAAGGCTGCGGAGTGTTCGCTTTCGCCTATTATTTGATGTAAAGGTCTCAAAGACTGTTAATACCGTATTGTAATCCCTGGGATGGTTCTCTGTGGCTTCTGGGGTGAGAAGATCCTCGCCACTTTTGGCTACCTGCCGGAGTATCCAACATGCTCTAAGGCTATGTGTTGGTATGGCACCCTCTGTACTATGAATTTTGCAGGGTCCATTGAGCCATCCCTCCAGTACGGTTCCATGCCCTGTAGAGGGTTTTTGCTTTTTGGTAGTTAACCCGGGTGTCTTGTGATAATGCACCCATTTATTTCGAACTGGGTTTGTATTTAGGGCCAGATTGTCCCAAAATTTTATTTCGGTTTTCCAGGCACTTTCCATCGCACAGTACTTTCGTACAATGGACGCCAAGTCGACAAAGCGTGTAATTTCACGACGACTTATGGCGTTAAGGATTCCCTTCTCCGTGCAATTATTGCAGAAGAATGAGATTGCGTCTTCCTCGCGACAGTCCTTAACCTTGTTCATTACAAGGAGGAATCTGGCCCAATAATGATGTACTGTTTCCTGGGGCTCTTGCCTGATGTGGGAAAGATCAATAATGTTTGGGTGGGTGCACTACAAAAAAATACACTTCCGTGATGATACGTGTTTGTCACGGTAGGTCGCTTTTTTTGTCATGCATGTACATCCATGACAAATTTATGACAGAATCAAGATAGTCATACCTGTGCTATCGTAGAAGTGTTCCATGACATTACCAAAATTATCATCACGGAAGTGTCCACTTCCATGACAATAAATCACGCGTCATAGAAGTGCTTTCGTCAAGGGTGACCGACACGTGGCAACCACCGTAACGGAACGCTGTTAAGCTATCGGGTCGGGTTTGGATCCGATAACCCGTTAACAGCCCCGACCAATGGGGATTTTCCACGTGTAAAATCATCATTGGCTGGAGGAGACACGTGTCAACTCATCCAATGGGCGAGACGCGTCTATGATATGTTGACACGTGGACCGGCCCATCAAGTTTAAATGGGCCGGCCCAACTGAAGCCCCACAAGATTTTGCGGACCATAATGGGTCGGCCCAGCTAAAGGCCCACGAGATTTTGCGGACCATAATGGGATGGCCCAGCTAAAGGCCCACAAGATTTTGCGGGCCATAATGGGCCGGCCCAGGTAAAGGCCCATAAGATTTTTGTGTGCCGTAATGGGCCGGCCCAGGTAAAGGCCCACAAGATTCTTGCGGACCATAATGGGCCGGCCCAGCTAAAGGCCCACGAGATTTCGCCGACATTAATGGGCCGGCCCAGCTGTAGGCCCATAAGATTTTGAGTACCCTAGTAGGCCGGCCCATTAACTGCCTGCCATGTTTTGGGCCAAATGCCGGCCCATATTTGATCCAGTCCATTAATGGCCTGCCACGCTCCGGGCCTAATAGTGGACCATATGAGATCCGTCCCGTTAAAGGCCTACCACGTTCTGGGCCAAATTACGACCCAGATCAGGTTCGGCCCTTTAAGAGGCTTTGGGCTCAAATATGGCCCATATCAGATTCGGCCCGTCAATTGGACACTATGCTTTTGGGCCCACTTGCTAAAGGCCCACTTAGTAATTCGGCTTGATATTAGTTTTGGCCTGTTAAGGGCCCTTTTAACATTTCGGCCCTATATTAATTTCAGCCTGTTAAAAGCCTGTCATATAGTTGGGCCTAACTACGGCCCGGTTTGCATCCGACCTGCTCGCAGTCGATATCTGATTGGGCCAAACAAGGACCGAGACAATTTTTCGGCATGTTAAAAGCCCGTGATTTGATTTGCACAATCATGGGCCGGGGTTTATTTCGGGCTGCTGCCGGCCCGTGAGCTGGTCGGCACGTTTCAGGCCCAACCTACATCGTGATTGCATGATGGCCCGATTATGTACCGTAATTTTACGGTTTGGCCGGTTTACTGCGAAGACAGGATATATATACAGTAAAATAACTGCAGCATCGTGAATAAGAAAAAACCTAGACTATACAATAAAGAAATTACGGCATATTACATCCACTGGGCATCAAAGTTCGCCACTATGATAATAAAGCACAAGCAGACAGCAGATTGCATACACTGGGCATCAAAGATCGCCACTAGTGCAAATAAACACGCCGACAAAATAATATACAAAACCGACAACACTTCAATAGAGTTCAAGAAAGGTTAGCCCTGCTGGGGAGCTGCAGGGAAGCAGCTGAGCAAGATGATGAGACTGCGCTTGTTCAACACTTGTATCTTCCTCACTCTGAAAGATAAACAAGCACACAGATGACAGGTTTTGCACATAAAAGTATCAGTGCTGACAATTCATCACATTTCTTACTGACGAATAAAGTGACACAGTTTAAATTTGCATTAACACAATATGGTATTGTTCAGGTCAAGACATGGCAGGAAATGACATTGTGAAGGAGTTGGCAGCTTCACGACACCACTGGATTACAGATCAAGAACTCATAAGTATCAATGGTTAGTGTGCTGTCAATTTATACCATTTCAGATTGGCAAATAAAGAGACGGTTTAAATAATAGTAGAATGATATGACATTGTTCATAGTTAAGACATTGCAGAATATGACATTATGTTGTAGTGGGTAGGTTCACCACACCACTAGATTACAAATGAAGAACAGAAGCATACATGCAGTGCAAAAGAAGATCACTTGCTCTGTATAGTTTAATTTACATGGTATGAAGAAGGAACTTGGTTGTACAACTGAAAACTTAAATTGAGAAAGGACGAACTTTTGTTTATGAACTACATATAATAAACTTTAAACAAGCAATTTGATGCAAACACCAAAAATAAACAGCTGTTGCAGTCATGCCTAACCAAATATATACAACAAACTTTGAAGGCTTGAGATGGACAAACTTACATTATTGGTGAAGACAGGCTCTATAAAGGCCTTGTCCATGCTGATGGGGGGGGGCAATTCAAGAAGTTTACCACAGAATCTTCTTCAAAAGCATTGCCTTTATTCTACATTTTGTTAAGAGTAAATATAGATGTGATAATATACAAAAAATGGAGAATATTTAAGATAAGATGAAGAGTGATGTTACATAACCAAGTAGCTATAAATGTAAGTGCAGCAATACAGGCAAAAGGTACAGTCAAGAGCAATCCACAGCTAAACTTCTTCAGTACCAACCTTATGGTAAGAGTAAATATAGATCTGATGTGTAGAAAATGGAGGGCAAAGGAAAATAAGCTGCAGAGTGATGGTACATGAACAACTACCTGCCATTATAAGTACACTGATAAAGGACGGCATGTACTTACAAGAGCAATGCAGAGCTAAAAAAACATTGGCATTGGATATATTCTACACTAATGTAACCATTCATACAGATCAGATAATTTGGAGCGAACAATTGATAAGCAAGCTATCATGCATACTGCTGTCACATAATGAACCAGGTATGTATGCAAGTACAGTGATACAGGACAACAGGTACTAACAAGAGCAAAGCAGCGGGCAGCATATTTGTGATATCCTGTCGTTCTTGTCAAACCGGAGTTCTTCTTCGAGCAGATTTCCTGCAAAAAAATCCGTAAGGCACATGCGGAAAAGTAGAAGTTCAAATTGTCATGTGATTTCATAGACAGTACCTCATCCTTGGAACAAGACCAGTGCATAACAAGGTTTTTCCATTCAATGTCTTCTAAATTTAGCACAGGAGACTTCACCGGAAATTCGTTTATAGACTTGCCATCAAAGTGTGATTTCCTCAGGTAACACCGATACTGATGCAATGCTTCCTTGAAAAGCACAAGCAAGCTTTGCTCGTCATGTCTATCCAGATTGACCCTTGCCTAGTTACAACAATGTAATGTAAATCATTGATGTGTTCAATCAGCAGAAAATAGGAAAATAACAACCATGAATAATAGCACTTACACGTAAGTTGGACAGGAAGATGTGAAAATGGTGTTTGTCTTCACAATAATCTTCCCATGATGGGAATATATGCACGTAGTCCCTAACAACATTGAAAGCATTGTCTTTTAAACTAGGAATAAATGGAATGGGGTTCCAATCTGCAGGAATTGGCCATCTCTGCAGTTGGGATAGGTCTTCGGCCGGTGGACTTGCTGTACTTTTTGCTGGAGTGGGATTTTTCTGTTGTACAGCTGGTGCTATGGCAAATGAAATCGGTATACCTTTTGCTAGAGTGCAGGTCCTATGTGGTGAGGCTAGTGGTGTGGCCAGTGAAGTATGGGTACAGTCTGCTGGAGTCGGTCCTACGTTTTGTGTCACTGGTTGTACAGCCAATATAAGTGGGATGCTGTCTGATTTCTCCGGCACCACCATGTTTTTCAAGGACTTTGCTGGTGCTCCTTCAGGTTCGGCAATCACCCTCTTCCTTTTTGAAGTCTAATGCACCAGAATAGCATTTGAGTGGAAAAACATGTTACGATGACAGATGGAATGTGTATTGATAATGGATGGGCATGGCATCTCGACATATATGATGAGTAAACTAAGTAGATGGCGGTGCAACAAAGTAGAAGAAATGCAAGACAACATATGCAAGATACGCGCAATCAATAAAACCTTGCCAAATTAGAACAGGCACCTTGATGGGTGAACAGGACATGCCATCTGCCTTTGACTCCTCGAGGTTAGAATAGTCATTAGGATGATATTCTGAACAAGAATCAACAGGTGGGGAGCGTACGAGTTTCATTGCTTCCAGAATGGCACTCAATGCCTTGGTGCCAATTTTGTAAGTCATTGCAGTGTTCCACAATATTCTTCTGATGCGCGGAGTATTCACTGTAATTGTGTATGATATCTGAGAACCATGAAAACATAAATAGTTGTGAGATTATCTTTGTAATGCAGATGATATTCTAATATAGGGGCGCCCCTGTAAACACTTGTGTGCTATCACTGGATTCTGATGAGAGAGCTCATGTGTGCTGTAATATGATGTGTGCATCTATATAATCTGGCACAAGTACACAAAAAAATAGGCTCCAGAAGTAAGGATAGCTGGCAGATGATAGGTTTATAATATACTGTATAGAGAGTTTATTGCCAAACCATGATAACAAGAGCACACAGCAACTAGGCAGATCATAGTGTACATAACAGGGGTGCACCATAACCAGGATATATAAATCGGGAAAGTGGAACTGGCTGGAAATTACGGTGTTGTATTGCCGCTAGTAATTGAAAGTCTATCGATCACGTACAGGCCCGCCGGCCGAACCACCGGCCCCATCGCCTGTGTTCCTCCGCCACCCCCACCCCCGCCCCCACCCGCGTCAAGTTTTCTTCATTCGATGAGGCCCCACCACCGCCCCCCACAACCACCGTCCACCCGAGCCCCTTCGATCACACCGGCGAACTCCGACGAGCTCTGAAAAATCATGAGCATTGCGAGTATGGTGTTGAGCGTGCCATGGCGGATCTGAAGGTGCAAACCGGACAAAGGCAACTTCGCAACCAAGACAAGAAATCGGAGTAAAGCAGTGGATATCTATTTTCTTGCTGCAATAAATAAGTTGAACAGATACGAAAGAGTACCGCCTCTAGTGCGGCGCCATGTACGTATCTGCTGAGAATTTGATGGTGTTGCGGTAGCGATGGCTGTCGACGGCGTGGAAGCAGATCTAGGAGGGTAGACGGTGGCGCTGGGGCACGGTGGAAGAGACGGTCGTAGGAGCGGCGCCGACAATAGGTGGACGACGGCGGGGATGAAGCGAGAGGATGGGATGCAAGGATCCCGGTCCGAAGCCGTGGATGAGAGAGGTCGATCTCTCGTAATGGACGGCGGCGTCGGGGTATCAGCTCCGGCACGATGGAGGAGGATGGCGGTGGATGGGGTGGCGGACGGCGGCGGACGGAGGAGGGTGGGGTGGAGAGGGTGTTTTGGCGCCCACGGAGTACGAATGGGGAAAAGGGAGGTAGAGAGGAAGGGGGAACCATGTATTCAGGGCGCGCTTGTCTCAAATGCGAGGAAATTTACAAACTTAGCCCCCGTTTCAAATTTCTACTACATCACAGCAATACTAGTCGGTTGGGGATAGGACGGTAATCTCGCATACACCGAATATTTGTCGACGAGAGTTTATTTTTGGCGCCCACTGTGTATGAATATGGATCGGGGAGGGAGTCGATTTCGGCCGAGGACACACTGTGTTTGGCGCCCACCGTGTATGAATCCGGGTGAGAGGCGGTTACGTCACGTTTGGGTGAAATTACAAACCTACCCCTATCGAAACCTATAGAAATCCAGCATATAGGATTTGCGTGGCAGGGATAGGCAGTAGTGATTTCCATCTCGCAGATTTTGGTTTCGGGCGGTTACTGCGACTTTCCCCGCTTCGTTCAAATTTTGCAGAGTGCACGTTTACTGTGCCAACTCAATTCGAATCCCGTTTGTATTCTGTTTTTTGGGCGGGATCCATTTTCAATTGGAATTACATTCTATATACATCATTTTTTAATATATACTTTCAAAAGCACAACACCATTTATACATAAATATGGTTTACAAATGGCATGATCTCAGATTCATAAGGTTGTATCCATCAATTTGGATTTTCAAATATTTGAAACCACTTTATGTTGAAATCCAATGTATGCATTCCTCGCTAACTGTCTCCAATTAATGTGTGTTTCATGCGGGTTTTTTTACTTCTCAAACATGTATAATGTGTTTCACACACGCAACATATAGTGTAATCCCGTTTAGACATTAATTGCATATAAACCATGCATTGTTTGTAATTGAAGAATCTATGGATCACCAATATTGATAAACTATATAACATTACACGTGTGCCCAAATTCAAATGAATATGCATGTTTGATACACCAATTTGCGTTATGATATTATCGATGTCGTGATCTCTAGTTTAAATATTTGAATCCCCTTTAATCCAGATATTCGTCTCATATAGCTATCACTCATGCTTATATAGGACTATCTCTCTGGACCTATACACATTCATCATCTCTCAGGTATCTCTCGTGCTACCTGTATGTCGACAGTGATCTTTTATCTTCGTAACACACTGACGGTACACTCTCCCTCGACCTTCATCACTCTATCTCTCTCTAAGTATATCTCGCTCCTTGCTATGTGTCTCTAACTATGATTCTCCATGTGGAATCTCTTTCTCTCACACAAACACAAAACTTTGTCTCCCGGGGTCTCATTTCTCTCTACTATTCCCATGTGTGCCACTCGCACACCCCTCATACAGAGATGTATTTCACTCCTTAGATATGAGAACCTACGACTCTTCCTCTTCAATATCTATTTCTCACACACAAACACAAACTCTGTCTCCCAGCGTCTCATATTTCTCCATTGTTCTCTTGTATGTCGCTCACACACACCCTCTCTCCCTAGAGATATCTTGCGTTCCCTCATATGTCTCTCTAGCTATCACTCTCGCTGTGAAATATCTTTCTCTCTCGTAGACACAAAACTCTGTCTCTATGGATCTCATTTCTCTCTGATATCTGTTTGTATGTGACTCACACGCACCCTCTCTCTATCTCTCACACCCACACACATAACCCAGCCTTCTGATCCACTATACTCCTATCTCTAACGCACACTAGCTAGCATCTTTATCTTTCTATTTATCTGTTTCTCCATCAACCTTCTTTCTTGCCCTCACTCTTGATTCCTATCACCCACACTACATATGTTTCTCTCTACATGCAGTCAAGTGCCCTCTCACACACATATATAACTTCACCCTTTGAACCACCCGACGGTCATCTCCAACACCCAAACTAGCGGATGTCCCTCTAGCTAGCATCTCCATCTCTGTATCTATCTGTAGTTTCTCCGTCAACATTTCTTTCTCGCACGGAGTCTTGCTTCCTATCACCCACACTATATATGTCTCTCCATACATATGCATCTATAGGTTGGTCTCTTTTGCACAATCGTTGCACCTCACTCCCTCTGCTCGCCATATATGCATGCTCCAACCCACGCCACTATCTCTTAAAGACAAAAACACATGCTCAATTGTTGTCGGGGGTTGGATGCGACATATGCCAAAGGATGGCTTATCATGGTGGGGGCGAGTAGAACGTCGCCGGTGCCTGGAAGCGGGATGAGGCGTAGACATGCACGCCGGCGAATCTTACCCAGCTTCAGGGCTCTCCGAGGAGATAATACCCCTACTGCTGCTCTGCGGGGTCTCCGCATGATCACTATGGTGATATGTGTACAAAGTTGCTCCTCGAGCTGTGTTCTGGAGGTAGGAGAGGGCAAGGCTACCTCTCTCCCTTCTATGCTTCTAGTCTAGTGGTAAAAGGATCGAACCCTTTGCATGGGTGCTCCAGGGGGTTTATATAGGCCTACCCCCTGAGGGTACAATGGTAATTTGGCTGGGCGCGGGTCCCAGCCGTCTGTCTCTTAGGCCGCCGTCTTCTCCGCCAACTCCTGGGGCCCGCCTCTGGTGGGCCCCGCCGACTGACCTGGTCACTGTAGCCGCGCCTCTAATGACGTTGGCGTGGTCGTGGGGTCGTGGCAACAGTGTCGCCGCCTGGCGGGCGATCACTGTCGCCACTCCCCGTCTTATCTGGTTAATGGCATGCGGGGCCCGTGGGAGGAACGGGCCGACTCTCGGAGGCCGACTCCCATGAGGTCCGTCTTCGGGTGCTCTCGCCGTCTTTCGTCCCCCCTGCTGACTAGCGGGACCCGCCGTTTCTGGGCCGTACGGGTGGGCCGTCGTGGGAACAGGGTTTCGCCGCCGGGTCGAACGTCAGGGCTAGTATGGCAACAGTGCCGCGCCGGACGGAGATCTCCTCCGGTACGACGTACTGTAGCCATACCTGCCCTTGGTAATCAAAGTAGGGGAGGTCCGTACTCCGGCCATCCCCGGTCTCGTCCTTCTTCTCGAAGGCAGAGGGCGGTGAAGTCGCGGGCCGACTCCCATAGTCGGCTTCCCTGGAGTCGCCAATTGGGAGTCGGCTTATGTCGCAGCCGTCTCTGGGATTCGGCCGTGGGTGGGTAGTCGGTGATGCTGCAGCCGACTCCCAGAGTCTGCCCTTCGTCTTGGGATCCTTGAGGGGCAAAGCCCGCCCCGATGTCTTGAAAGGTTCTGGGTCTCGGCTTAGCCTACCCGTGGCCCATTACTCCGACAGTAGTCCCCGAAGCTGGTGAGGCGCCGAGGGAGACATGTCGAGGAGCCTCAACAGTTTCTTCCTTCGAGTGGTTAGATCTGAGGCCTGCCTGCCGTCTTCCTCCGAGCCGATCATTGGGAGGTGATCTTATTCAGGCCGTCTCCGACAAGCCGACTATGGGAAGCCGGACTCATCGAAGGTCGTCCTGCTCTTCAAAGAGTTCGAAAGTCTTGGCGGGATTCAGACGGCGTGCTTGATAAGCTACACGGCCGCCGCCTGCCGCGGACCTGCTGGGGGACGCCACGTGGTCGGGCCAGTCTGCCAGCCCACGCGCGTGACGGGACAGGCCCGCGGGTGGGGCCCGCCATTACCGCGCCTCGGCCCTCGAACGGATCCGTTGTGTCCGCGCGGGCGGTTGAGTTTCCCAGCGCAGTAAATGCGTGTGGTAACTTCCGTAGTAAATCGTGGGGGTTGTGGGGGCGTGGGCGCAGTTAATCCCATGATACCCCCTCGGCTCCTCAGCCCGCAGGCCAATAAGTAGGCGGAGGGAGCGGGGCGGCGAAGCACGCGCGCGCGCTCTCCGCTGCTTCCTTTGCTTCTTTCTTCTCCCTTCTTTCTCCCACCGCTGTTGCGCCGAACTGCGCCCCGCTTGCAGCGATGAGCTCTTCCTCCGCCGCCGCGCCCGCCGCCGTGCGCTCCGGCGTATGGGACGGTTCCGAGATCGACGACGACATGATCGACTTCCTCCGCAAGACGCGTCGCCTCCCCGGCACGCACCTCGTGCAGGCCCGCGCTCCGCCGTCAACGGAGGTGTCGCCGGCGCCGAAGGAGGGCGAGCAGCTCGTGTTCCGCTCCCACCTCATGTGCGGCCTAGGGCTTCCTGCGAGCGGGTTCTTCTGCTCGTTCTTGGACTTCCATGGCCTCCAGCCGCACCACCTTACCCCAAACACGGTGGTGCTGCTGGCGGCCTTCACTGCCTTGTGCGAGGGCTTCCTCGGCGTTCTCCCCACCATCGAGCTGTGGGAGGAGTTCTTTCAATCCAAGCTCGGCACGCATGTCGCCGGCGTGCCAGCCCAGTGTGGCGCCTTCATCGCGATGCAGAGGACGACGGTCGACAACCCGTTCCCCGCCATCCAGCTAATCAAGTCGGTGAAGATGTGGCAGCGCTCTTACTTCTATGTGAAGAACGTCGCCCCAGACGGCGACTGGGTTAATCTGCCGGCTTACGTAGCCGGCGCGCCGGCTGGGAGGCAGCCCAGCTGGTCATACCGCGCCAGGACGCTGACTCCGGCTGGGGCCGCCGCCGTGGCGCGACTCCGAGTGCTGACGCAGTCGGCCGGTCTGACTGGGCCCGACTTGCTGGCCGCCTTCGTGGCGCGCCGAGTCCTCCCGCTCCAAAGCCGGCCTCATCTGATCTGTCAGATGAGCGGCCACCGGGACCCCAGTCGGATGTGCACCAAGGACATGCCCCATGCGGAGGTAGTGGACACGGTGAACTACATCGCGAACTGCGGCCTCTCGGAGGATTGGCAGTTCGGCATGGAGCCGTACTCGCGCGCCAACCCCCTGCCGGTGGTAAGTGATTCTTCTTCTTCTTCTTCTTTCTTATAGCCGAATCCGACTTCTGATCTTATTACTCTTATCTCTTGAACCAGAACCCTCTGCTCCAGCCCTCGGCCGGCGCCGCGGGGCCGCCCCGCCAGTTCGCCCCGGATCGAGCGGAGAGCGACGTCGACGACCCCGACCTGGGGGCGGTGGCAATGGAGGCCGACGCCGAAGGAGGCGGCGAAGGAGAGGAAGGCGGCCTGAGGCCCTCGGCCACCTTTGCCGACTGGCCCGCCGGCGAAGATGGAGAAGTCGCCCCGCGCCATCAACCGAGGCAAGACGGCGCGAGGAAGCGCCGGGCCGGGCCGAGTTCCCTCGGAGGCCGGGAGAAGAAGTTTAAGGGGGCAGCCGCCGCGACCAAACGGGAAGAGGCGGTTGCGAGGGCCCAACGCTTTCGTAAGGAAGTGAAGAAGCCGCCGCTATCCTCTAGGTAAGTGTTTCTGCTTCTTTGTCTTGTTTTATCTTTTGGTGGATCTGGTCCGGGTCCTTACGTGTCTTCCCTGTTCCAGAGCTCCTCTCACCCTTGGGAGGGTCGCCGCCGCCTCCATCAGGGGGTCGGTGGAGTCGTCCGCCACGACTCGGCGTATTGACCCTGCTGCCGACCTCCGCGAAGAGACGGAGCAGAACGCACAGGAGAAGCGCGACGAGGATGAAGCCACCCGCCGGGAGAAGGCGGAGGCCGAGAAGGCGGCCGCCTCCACCCAGAAGGGGCTGGAGGGAGCCGAAGCCGCCGCCGCGGCCAAAGAGCGGGCCGAAGAAGCCGCGCGCCGCCAGTCGGTGCTGTTCATCGTCCCATTGAACTCGGCGCAGCCTCCGGATTATACGGAGCAGTCTGGGGAAGTCGGCGGGGAGCACCCCATCGTGGAGAGGGAGAGCGGCGAGACCCCTGGGCCGGACACGGTGGTGCCACCACCATCGCCCCCGCCGCCATCGGGAAGCGTGAGGGATAAACCGTTGGCGGACCCGCTGGTGCCGCCGACTACGGACGAAGCCATGGCGAACTTGCTTCTCCAAGTCACCTCGCCGACGCGCGGCCGTCTGGAGAAGGCGACTTCAGCGCCACGCCCTCTGGAGACCGGAGCAGCCAGCTCGGCCGTCCCAGACGTTGAGGTGATAAGCGCCGCGCCCGTCGGGTGGGTGCGAGGAGGCGGCACCTGCCCGCTGAACCAGGCGCTCCTGGACGTCCAGGCGAAGCTGCGAGCCGAAGGCGATGCCCTCCAGAACTGCACCAAGGCGCATCTGGCGTCGCGTGCAGCCGTCCGGGTATGTTTCTTATGACTTTGTTTTTTCTTGCTCTTCTCTGTGGGGGCGCGCCAGCGCACCCACTGGGTGTAGTCCCCGAGTTCCGAGCCGGCTGCTGAGCAGGCGGGTTGGAACTCTATTGGCGAGTTCCAAATGCTTATTCTTTTTGAAATGCTTATCGTAGGACTACCACAACCTCCGAGCCACCATCTTCAACCGTAATGTTGAAGAGCTAGGCAAGCGGACCGCCGACTTGTCGGAGAGCCGGAGTGAGTTTCCTTCTTCGTGGGGGCGCGCTGGCGCACCCGCGGGCTGTAGTCCTCGAGATTCGGGCCGACTGCTGCGTAGTCGGGCCGGATCTTCTTGGCGACCTTTTCTGATGACTTGTGTCCTTTTTCTTCTTTCTTCAGAGGCCAACGCCGTTCTTCAGCAGCAGCTGGGCGAAACCAACATCGCCTTGCGCGCCAAGGAGGTGGAGTGCGGCAAGCTCGTTACGGAGCGCAGACTGCTCGCTGCGCAGCTGGCGGAGCAGAAGGAGTTGCTCAAGAAGGCGCAGGAGGAGGCGAAGGAGAGAGAGGCTGGACTCCAAGCCGAGTTCGAGGCCGAACGCTCCTCCTGGACCGATAAGGAGGCGATGCTGACCTCCGGCTTCCATGAGATTGAAGATATCATTGATGGTAAGTTTTCATTACTCGCTTTCTTTGAGCAGCCGACTGTGGGTCGGGCCGACTCTTGCTTTTTCTGACTTGCTTCTTTTTTCGTCTTGGTAGACTTCTTCCCGGGCCATGCACAAACTGCCGTTCAAGACATCGAGGCCGATCGCGAGGCGCGGAGGGCGGCCGGCGAGGAGGTTGCTGCCAACGCCCCCCGAACTCTTGATGAACAGCTTCTGAGCATCGAGGCTCGCCTGCGGCCGGCTCACCGGATGCTGCGCCGGCTTCAACGTGTCGGCGCCCAGGCGATTGCTGCCTTGTGGCCAGAGATGCCGATTCTGCGCACTCCCAGCCGGACTGCCGACTGGCTGGAGGTCGCAGCGGGCCATCTGGAGGCTTGGAAAGGCTCCTCGGCACGTGCCGGAGCGAGTTGTGCCTTGGAGTTCGTCAAGGCGTGGTATCCAGACCTGAGCCTGGACCAGCTGGCCACGCTCCAGGCTGAGGCCCAGCCGGAGCTGGCAGCCATGAAGGACGACTTTGTCAAGCGCGCCGCGGCGATCGTCGAGTACGTCGACACCAATGTCTTCGTTCCTGAGCGAGCTGACAACGGCGAGGAGGCGCCGCCGGAGTAGTTTGGGATGAACCCGAACTACGGCGGGGACTCGGCGGAGGTGATCGACTCCAGTGTCGAGGAGGGAGACAAGGTGGAGGTCAGAGACGAGATGGAGGCGCCAGAAGCCGGAGCGGGCGATCAGCCTCAGCTCGACCGTGCCTCCAACAATGAGCCGCGCCCAACTATGCCGACTGCCGCTGGAGGTGATCAAGCCGAGTCTGCCCAGCCGGCCGCCCCAACGTCCGACACCGCCATCTCCTCCGAGCCCCCAAACCCGTCTGCTGCTTCATAGGCCGCCGCCTTGTCTTATTTATCTGCTTAGTAGTTTCTCGAAGAACTTTGTTAATTCGCACAATTCCACCCGCGGCGTGTATTTTAAACTTCTGTTCAAAGATTCGGCCAATGGCCTCTGTGATGTAAATATTTATCTGGGTTCTATCATTTCTTGCTTATTGCTCTTTTGGCTTTTTCCCTTTGTTGCCTTCCCTTGGACACCGTCTTTGCCAGTCGGACAGCCGCTCCGCGGACTGCCGCTGGATCAAATGCTTGGCTACTTTGGGAAGGCAAGTACTTAGCCATTCTAGAGTTTTCTTAGCAAGTCGGATAGAAAACGGCAAGCCGACTACTCGGAGTCGGTTTTGCGAGGAACTGCTGGAGAGCCGGCTCGAGCTATGCTTTGGTGCTTTGAGTCCTTAGCCATTTTTTCATGTGGGCGCCCATTCTACCTTACTCCCGCCCACCAGACAGTCGCTCCGGGAGCTGTGGCTTATGGCGGGAGTCGGCTTAGGCGCCGCACACTACTTGTCTGACTGCAAGAAGCGTTTTAATAGCGCGAGACGGCAAGTCCCCGGTCCGACTGGTCGAGCCCGGTGCCAAGCGGCATAACACAGAGTAGCGTACTCGGAAGCATAATACTTATTACACAGATAACAAAAGGGGCAGTCCCCGAGTTCGTCTCGGGGGCCCCAGAGTCTCGGTACTTTAAATACAAAAGGGTAGCGTGGTACATACTGCATCAGCTGTAAAATCTTCGAAGAAGATTCGCGTTCCATGGTCGCTCCGTCTCTTTGCCGGAGTCGTCCCTCTTGTGTGCTCGGGGCTTCTGAGCGTCGATCAGGTAGTAGGAGTCGTTGCCTAGCACCTTGCTGATGATGAAGGGGCCTTTCCAAGGTGCCGACAACTTGTGCTGGCCGGCTGTTCGCTGGATCAGCCGGAGCACAAGGTCGCCCTCTTGGAAGGATCTTGGCGTGACCTTCCTGTTGTAGTAGCGACGTAGGCTCTGCTGGTAGATGCTGGATCGGCTGAGTGCCAACAGCCGGCCCTCTTCCAGCAGATCGACGCCATCTTGTCGTGCTTCTTCTGCCTCTTCCGCAGTGTACATCGTGACTCGCGGGGAGTCGAACTCTATATCCGTTGGGATGACGGCTTCAGCACCGTAGACGAGGAAGAAGGGTGTGAAGCCAGTCGACTTGTTCGGAGTCGTGCGCAGACTCCAGAGGACGGCTGGCAACTCGTCAAGCCAACAGCCGACCGAACGCTCCAGTGGTTCGACCAACCGAGGCTTGATGCCGGACAGGATGAGGCCATTTGCCCGCTCCACCTGCCCGTTTGACTGCGGATGGGCAACGGACGCTAAGTCCAGTCGGATGCCCTGCGTCGCGCAGAAACGGGCCAAGGCGCCTTTGGCAAAGTTGGTGCCGTTGTCGGTGATGATGCTGTGTGGTATGCCATACCGGATTGTGATGTCTGAGATGAAAGTCACGGCAGTCGGACCATTCAACTTCTTGATGGGCTTCACTTCTATCCACTTGGTGAACTTGTCCACCGCGACAAGCAGATGAGTTAGGCCGCCTCGTGCCGTCTTGAAGGGTCCCACCATATCCAGGCCCCAAACTGCAAAGGGCCAGGCGATGGGGATAGTCTTGAGTGCTGAAGCCGGTTGATGTGGCTTGGAGCGGAACTTCTGGCACCCCTTGCATCTCTGGACCAACTCTTTGGCCTCTTCTAGGGCAGTCGGCCAGAAGAAACCGTGTCGGAAAGCTTTGGCGACGAGTGCTCTTGAGGCCGCATGGTGGCCGCACTCGCCTTGATGGATGTCTCTGAGAATTGCTTGGCCTTGCTCTGGTTCGACGCAGCGCTGGTAAACACCAGTGACGCTGCGCCTGACCAGCTCTCTGTTGATTATGGTGTATGCTGCTGCCTGGCATTGTACTTGCCGAGCTAAGGTTTCATCAAACGACAGCTCCTTGTTCACCAGGAATTTGAGGATGGGTTGGGCCCATGAGGGTGCTGCTATCTCTTCAACTGCCAGAACTGCGACTTGGACGAGGGCGGCTGGCCTGGGAGGCGGCGGGCTGGAGTACGCGGCCGCTTGCTGGATTAATGAAGTCCCCAGGCCGACTGGTGCAGTCCCCGGGCCGAGTTTTGGAGTCTTTTCTCTGGTCGCCGCAGTCCCCGGGCCGAGTTCTGAAGTCCCCGGGCCGGCTTTGACTGCGGCGTTCTTGGAGTCATCTGCGAGGGTTTTTGCGCTGTCTGCCTGGGCTTTGGAGCCGGATCCGACTTCTTCTGGAGGAGCCGGCACAAAAATGGAGTCTGACTCTGGTGAAGGCTTGATGGATGGCTTGAGGAGGCGCTGAAGGGCGACGCCAGATGGTATTGCTTGGCGAGTGGAGCCGATTCATGCCAAAGTATCTGCTAGGTTGTTGTTGTTTCCTGGCACGTGGAGGAACTCGCACCCCTCAAAATATCCGTTGAGTTGCTGCACGAGGAAGCGTTAGCTTGCCATGTTTGCGTCCTTGGCGTCCCAGTTGCCAGATGATTGCTGGACCACCAAGTCGGAGTCGCCATAACACAGGATCCGGCGAATGCCAAGTTCTTTGGCAAGCCGGAGCCCGTGAATGAGCGCCTCGTATTCAGCGACGTTGTTGGAGGCGGTGAAATGGACCTGCAGTGCATACTGGAGCTTGTCGCCTTTAGGAGAGGTGAGGACAACGCCGGCTCCCAAGCCGGTGCGCATCTTGGAGCCATCGAAATGCATCCGCCAATGGGTGGAGTCGGGCGCTGGCGGCAGGTACTGGGTCTCGGCCCAGTCGACGAGGAAGTCGGCCAGTGCTTGCGACTTGATGGCGGTGCGGGGCTGATAGTAGATCGTGTAGGGCGCCAACTCTATGGCCCATTTGGCCACTCGGCCAGATGCATCACGGCTTCCAATGATCTCGGCTAATGGGGCTGTGCAGACCACGGTGATTGGATGTTCTTGAAAGTAAGGCTTCAGCTTCTTGGCGGCGAAGTGCACGCCGTAGCACATCTTCTGGTAGTGGGGGTAGTTCTGCTTGGAGGTCGACAGTACTTCACTCAGGTAATATACCGGTCTCTGGACTGGCAGTGCCTTGCCTTCCTCCTTGCGCTCTACTACAATGACTGTGCTGACTACTCGGATGGTGGCGGCGATGTACAGGAGCATGGGCTCTTTGGGAGTTGGAGCCGCCAACACGCGGGGAGTAACCAACATCTTCTTCAGCTGCAGAAAGGCCTCATCCGCCTTGTGGTTCCACTCGAAAAAATTGGTCTTCTTCATGAGCTGGTACAAAGGGAGAGCTTTCTCGCCCAGCCGACTGATGAAACGGCCGATGGATGCTAGACAGCCAGTGAACTTCTGCACATCCAACAGTTGGCTAGGTACCTCCATCCTCTCGATGGCCTTGATCTTCACAGGGTTACACTCTATGCCGCGTTCAGAGACCAGGAAGCCGAGTAGCTGGCCGGCTGGTACTTCGAAAACGCACTTCTCGGGGTTAAGCTTGATCTAGAATCGGCGCAGGTTCTCAAAGGTCTCCTTGAGGTCTTCCAGCAGAGTTCCGCGCTTTTCCGTCTTCACCACCACATCATCCACGTAAACGTGGGCATTTCGGCCGAGTTGCTTGAGGAGGCACTTCTGCATGCAACGCTGAAAGGTGGCGCCGGCGTTCCTCAAGCCGAACGTCATGGTCAGGTAGCAGAAGGCTCCAAACGGCGTGATGAAGGCGGTCTTTAATCTGTCTGCCGGGTTCAGCTTGATCTGGTGATATCCTGAATAGGCATCTAAGAAGCTCAACAGCTTGCATCCGGCTGTGGAGTCTATCACCTGATCGATTCTCGGCAAAGCAAACGGGTCCTTGGGACAGGCTTTGTTGAGGCTTGTGTAGTCAATACACATTCGCCACTGCTTGTTCTTCTTCAGTACTAAAACTGGGTTTGCTAGCCACTTTGGGAAAAATACTTCCATGATAAAGCCGGTTGCAAGGAGCCGGGCTATCTCTTCACCAACAACTCTTCTTTTCTCTTCTGATAGGCGGCACAAGGGCTGCCTGACGGGCTTCACATCAGACCGGACATGTAACTTGTGCTCGGCGAATTCCGTCGGTACACCTGGCATGTCCTTGGGGGACCATGCGAAGATGTCCCGATTCTCACGGAGGAAATCGACGAGCTCGCCTTCCTATTTGCTGTCAAGGTTTGCACCTACGACAGCGTACCTCTCAGGGTGCTCTGGGTCCAAGGATATCTTCTTCGTTTCCTTTGCTGGCTTGAACGAGCCCTCAGCTTCCGACTCCTTGGGGTTGGGCGACATCTCAGGATGCTTGCCGGCCATCGCCACAACCCGATCAAGAAGCCGCTTCTCTTCTGCAATAACCAGGGACTCGGCCAGCCGACTGCTCTCGGCCGCACAAGCGGACGACTTCCTGTAGTCCCCGGCCATAGTCAGAATTCCCTTGGAACTCGGCATCTTCATCTTGAGGTAGGCGTAGTGGGGGACCGCCATGAACTTGGCCAAAGCAGGTCGGCCAAGCAGCGCATGGTACGGGCTTTTGAGGTCCACCATTTGAACCAGACTGGCTCTCGGCGGAAATGTTCCTTATCTCCGAAAAGGACGTCTATCAGAATCTTGCTGATTGGGGAGCAGGAAAGGCCAGGGACAATCCCATGGAATACGGTCCGGCTGCTCTGGAGCTGTCTTTGCTTGATTCCCAGCTTCTCCATTGTATCCTTATACAGGATGTTGATACTGCTACCTCCATCTATCAAAACTCGCGAGAAGCGAGCTGCCCGCCTATCAGTGGCAAAGGTGGCCTCCAGGACCAGGGCATAGGAACCTAGATTCGGCATCACCTCTGGGTGATCAGCTCTGCTCCAACTGATAGGCTTCTCGGACCAGTGCATGAACTCTGGAGTATCTGACGCTACTGCGTTAACTTCTTGCTGCTGCAGCCGCCTGCTGCGCCTGTCATCTGCCACACTGGTGAACACCACGTAGGCTCCATGCTCTTCCGGGTACTCGTCTTGTACTGCGCCGACTGGCCTGACAGCCGGCTGCTGGGGTGGAGGTGGAGGCGGCTGCCCGGCAGGTGGAGGAGGCACCAGGCCGTCTCCCTTGGCAATCCTGGTGAGCAAGTGGCACTTTCTGGTGGTGTGGTTCGACGGCTTCGCGCCGCTGTGGAACTTGCAGGGACCATCTAGAGTCTGCTCGTAGGAGAAAGCCGGCAACCAGTTGGACTTGCCGCCCTTCTGCCGCTTGGGTGGAGGCTGTCCCTCCGGCTGTTGATCTTCGACTGCTGCGACCTGCCGGCTACTGGAAGCCGGCTGCAGGGCCTTGCGCTTGTGATCGTTCTGCTGTTGCTGCCGACTAGCGTCTCCAGCCGGAGTTCTGGGAGCTTGAGGGGCCACTTTGCCGACCGTGCTGACTTGGATCTCCGTCTTCATACAAGAGTCGGCTGTGGCGTACTTGTCTGCTATGATCAGCAGCTCATCCAGGGTCTCTGGCTCATCACAGAGGAGCTTATGCTTGAGAAGGGTGCCTTCTCTACACCCGGCGGTGAAGTATTCGATGGCCTACACCTCGTGCACGCCCTCGCAGGAGTTTCGGAGCTCGGCCCAACGCGTGAGGTAGTCGCGAGTAGATTCGTTGGGGCCTTGCACGCACAAGGAGAGCTGGCGAGGCTTGGGAGGTCGCTTGTACGTGCTCGTGAAGTTGTGGATGAAAGCCTCGGTGAAGTCGGGCCAGCCGTTGATGCTGTGGGGTTTCAGGATGTTCAACCATGTTCGGGCCGTGCCCTGGAGCATGAGCGGAACATACTTCATGGCAACACGCTTGTTGCCGTTTGCTATGCTGACGGTTGTGGAGTAGTCAACCAGCCAGTCCTCCGGCTTCACGGAGCCGGTGTACTTGGGAGTGTCTCTAGGGAGAGTGAACCCTTTGGGAAAGGGCTCCTCTCGGATGCGGGGGCCAAAACACGGCGGTCCCAGCTCGTCTTCTTCTTCCAGCGCCAGGGATCGGTGGATTCGGTCGATCCGGTGGCGGGCATCATTCTCTCCGAATCCCTCTCGGCGGCCGAGGCGGCCTCCGAGAGTCGGATGCTCAATGGGCGGCGGGGAGACTCGCCTTTCTCTGCGGGGTGGAGGAGGCACATAGTCGTCCCGCCGCTCCACTGCTCTCGGGCGGCCGTCTTGATCGCGCTCGATGGTGATGTGAGTCCGACTGCGGCTCGCAGCCGGCTCCTTGTCTTTTCTTCCGCGGACACTGCCAGTCGGCGTCCGAGACGTCGTGCCTTGATCTCAGCGGGGTGGCAGGTCGTCGTTCTGCTGCTGCGGCCCCTCGGTGCGGCAGCCGGCCGCGTTCTGCGTGCCAGCCGCGTCGAGGAGTTGCTGGACTCGCTCTGTCATTAGTCGGCACTCTTCGCCCTCGAGGTTGTCCAACTCATCTGCCGCCGCCTCGGCGGCTCGAATGTTCTCTGCGGGCGTGGCGTATACGGGGCGATTAGCCCCGAACATGCTGGCGATGTCCGCGCCACGTTGCCGGACCGCGCCTAGGCGGCTTGGCCCCATTGGGGCCGGTGAACCGCCCACAGCGCGATCCATCTCACGCTGATAGGCCTCCGACAAGCGTCTCATGCTTGCCAGCTTCTTTGCGCCTTCGACGAGCTGGAGGCGGCGTGCCTCCAGCGTCTCGGCGTCAGCGTCCTCTAGAATGGACGCATCCAGGTCTTGTAGTGCCGCATCAAGCGGGTCGCGAGCTCCTCCGTCGGAGCGCTCGCCATGGCCGATGACGAGCACTTCTGTGACGGTGCTCCCGCTGCCCTCCGCGCGAGGGAGCGGCTCGTCATAGACCACCACGTTGGTGGGAAAGGCGTCGAGCGACGCGGTGTCGGAGTCGACCAGCATCGGGTCGGTGGAGCCTACGGACTCCTGGTCGGCGGCAGGCTCGCCGGCAACATGGAGTTCGTCGAGGAGGCCCGCGAGAAGGATCTCAGGGCCGCCGGTGCCTGCGTCGGATGCAGGCTCGTCGGAGAGGCGAACCTCGCCGACAAGATCGGCGAGGCAGCTGGCCGCGCAGGCGGTCTCAGCGCCGTGTAGCGCATCGGCGCAGACTCCCTCTGGCGTGCCGGGCTGGCTGCGCTCTCCCGGGAGGAAAAGGGTTCCCGTCCAGAACAGATCTCCGGACGACGGTGCACCTCGCCCCACGGTGGGCGCCAAATGTCGGGGTTTGGATGTGACATATGCCAAAGGATGGCTAATCATGGTGGGGGCGAGTAGAACATCGTCGGTGCCTTGTAGCGGGATGAGGCATAGACATGCACGCCGGCGAATCTTACCCAGCTTCAGGGCTCTCCGAGGAGATAATACCCCTACTGCTGCTCTGCGGGGTCTCCGCATGATCACTATGGTGATATGTGTACAAAGTTGCTCCTCGAGCTGTGTTCTGGAGGTAGGAGAGGGCAAGGCTAGCTCTCTCCCTTCTATGCTTCTGGTCTAGTGGTAAAAGGATCGAACCCTTTGCATGGGTGCTCCGGGGGGTTTATATAGGCCTACCCCCCGTGGGTACAATGGTAATCTGGCTGGGCGCGAGTCCCAGCCGTCTGTCTCTTAGGCCGCCGTCTTCTCCGCCGACTCCTGGGGCCCGCCTCTGGTGGGCCCCGCCGACTGACCTGGTCACTGTAGCCACGCCTCTGATGACGTTGGCGTGGCCGTGGGGTCGTGGCAACAGTGCCGCCGCCTGGCGGGCGATCACTGTCGCCACTCCCCATCTTATCTGGTTAATGGCGTGCGGGGCCCGTGGGAGGAACGGGCCGACTCTCGGAGGCCGACTCCCACGAGGTCCGTCTTCGGGTGCTCTCGCCGTCTTTCGTCCCCCCTGCTGACTAGCGGGACCCGCCGTCTCTAGGCCGTACGGGCGGGCCGTCGTGGGAACAGGGTTTCGCCGCCGGGGCGAACGTTAGGGCTAGTATGGCAACAGTGCCGCGCCGGACGGAGATCTCCTCCGGTACGACGTACTATAGCCATACCTGCCCTTGGTAATCAAAGTAGGGGAGGGCCGTACTCCGGCCATCCCCGGTCTCGTCCTTCTTCTCGAAGGCAGAGGGCGGTGAAGTCGCGGGCCGACTCCCATAGTCGGCTTCCCTGGAGTCGCCAATTGGGAGTCGGCTTATGTCGCAGCCGTCTCTGGGATTCGGCCGTGGGTGGGTAGTCGGTGATGCTGCAGCCGACTCCCAGAGTCTGCCCTTCGTCTTGGGCTCCTTGAGGGGCGAAGCCCGCCCCGATGTCTTGAAAGGTTCTGGGTCTCGGGTTAGCCTACCCGTGGCCCATTACTCCGACAATTGTCGGGACTTCTTCCATGCATTCTCACATGCATGCATATTGTCATACCGATCTTTCTCTCCCATGTCGTTGATCTTATGACTTATGTCTTCTTTCTTTTATCTCGATCATGCGCGCGCACACACACACACACACATCCCACGTATACATGTATACCTCTCACACATGCACGTTCAAGGTCTCTATGTCTCCATACGTAGTTAATTATCCTCAATCCTAACGCCACATCGAATCGTTCTCCTCTTTTGTGCACATAACTTCCGCCTGGATGGGTAAAACACACACTCACACTTAACATTCTCCTTCTAGCTACCCCCCCTTCCCCCACCGCCTCTCACTCTTCCCCTATATCCCTGAAACCAATAAGACCATCCATTAGTTTAATTCCCGCCTACATGCACCATTGATATATAGTAGTCTTCCTCGGTGTCTCTCGAACAAACACGTTCTCTCGAAGTCGACTCCTCTCACGCGCACACACCTTCTCTTCCCTCTATATGGGCATTTTCTCTCTCGCACCCCATCGTTGGTGGCTTCTGGCATACACATCACCTCTCTATGATGAAAGCCATCGGCACTTAAATTACATCCGCCACAGAGGACCCCGCGACACACACACACACACACGCATGCACGCACGCACGCACCCCCCCAACACACACACTAAGAGTCCATCTCTCTCACACACACACACACAAACACACACACACACACACACACGCAAGCACGCACGCCCCCCCCCCCCACACACACACAAAGACTCCATCTCTCTCCCTCTCTCTCACACACACAAACTAAGCCTCCATCTCTCTCTCTCTCTCTCTCTCTCTCACACACACACACACACACCCCACACACACACACACTAAGACTCCATCTCACGCACACATGCTCTAGGTGGAGCATTTGTTCCTACCACCCTTCATCCAACCTTACCCGTATGATGAACAATCAGCTTTATTTACTTGCATAACATGGACAAATTCCACTTTACTTTAGTAGTCAGCAAACTTATCATCTGTACCCTTATAAAAAACGAGTTGGTGGTGATGGTGTGCCTGCCATCTTGTAATACAGACCATATGATCTATATCTGAGGATAGAAAGCAAACTATGATAATTTTACAAAAGATACCCGCACCTCTCTCCGCATCATTATCTCCCGCAACCTCATTGCTCAGCAATTAAAAAAGGAATAAGTCTCTGGAACAATCTAGCATGCATGGTGGTCGTTGCCGCCTGCCGGCGCCGTCCATCCCCATGCCTCCGCCCATTCCGACTACCAGTCACCACCACGCTCCACTCCTCCTCGCCTTATCTCTCATCTTTCATTTTTTCGATGACATTCTCGAGATACCAGTTTTCCGATAAAATTCTCGAGATATCATTAGTTTTTACACATGGGATTACTCCTGCATGGGTCAGTCACAACAGGTGTTCTGTAAAAAATGCATATTGATGTTCCATGCAATGCACGAGAATCTTGCTTGTAATTATATAACGCAAATCACGAGCAGGAAGTGTCATTTTTTTGACACAACCACGTTAACATGGCCACGTAAATCACAAGCTAAAGTAAAATACCATTATACTTATATCTCGATGCAAAAGGTTGAGTACATGTCCGAAGAGTAGAGTCGCACACACGCACTCTTTCTCTCAGAATCTCTCACACACACACACCAGTTACGTGACGCCCACTTAAGCACACACGTATGTTACAATTTGTGCACCCGTGGGTACACGTGATGCTGCGCATTTATTTAAGCCGGAAGGCGAACCCAAACGGTAGCTGCATTCATTCCCCTCCCGCCGCCTCTCCTCTGGTCGCTGTCGCCCGGTAGCCATGGGCCGGCCGAAGGTAACAACATACGCCATACTCCCGCCGGAGCGGCGCTTTAATATGGAAATTTTAGTGGCCATGCATGCATCTTTTTGTGCTAGCACTCCTATATAAGGGTTGATCGGTCGCTTCCCGCGGACGTGCGCGGGCGGTGGAAGAGGAAGGAGAAGGGAAGCGGGTTGTGAAGTAACATTTTTTACCACAATTTCCTAGGAAACCGAGTGCAATAATTGAGTAGTTTTGCAAACTACCAGTACTACACCTAAAATGGTTCAAAACCTATACTCCCTTGCCAGCGCGCGCTTCCCGCGTGAAACGGTCAGTGTCGCCCTGGAGCGTCAGTGCCGCATTGATGCCCGGCCAGAGCGGAGGTGACCTCTCACTGGCGCCGGCTTTGAAGTGGCGCGACGGCCGAGAGAGCGCCGCTTCCCGGTGCACGCGACTGCTCCGCGTCGAGACTGGCCATAGGCCCTGTTTGGATCCATGGGTTAGAGTTAGTTTGAGCTAGTTGGGGCTCAAATAGCCCTAAACTATCCAAGTACGAGGGTTTAGATTGGAGCAAGTTGCACCGAACCCACAAAAAAAACTATCCCACCCAAGAGGTGCTAATTGGAGATAGTTCTCATTGGGACCACTGAAAAATCACTTTTCTCTCTCCATGAAGTGCATTTATTGTCAATCTAATCCTGTCACCCAAACACCTCTTTGGCTACAGTTAGTTCAGGGTTAGTCATGAGTTAGTCTAGCATCTAGCTAAGTTAGAGTATCAAAAAGGAGCAGTATAGGACATGCAAGTTGCTCAAAGCATACAGGCAAATTCGTACGTGAAAGGATTTTTTTTATTTTTGAAAACGGAACGTGAAAGAAATTTGTTTAGAATGCTCTTGGCATGTCGCTAACATGTGATAGTTAACCAACCTCAATAGACAGCAGAAACGCCAGCCCGCCGCACTTTGATAGAGACGAGGAGGGAGAAGCGATACAGGCTACTGGATTACTAGAGATAGGTGTCGCACGGAAGCCAAGAAATATGGTGATAGCGTGGGTTAGCCATGTACTAGTATGATGTAACTACACTTGGTTGCCGTGTTTTGTACTCTTCAAGTCCACTGTGGAGATGATTGGTTAATTTTATATCGCTGAATAATATTAAATATTATGAGTGCAGACACTCCACCACGAGGTTCCTTGCTCCTTCTTGGTCGTCCGGAATCTATGTTCTTCCACTCTATTTTTTTTACGTGAGCTTTGTTCATCCTTTTGCCAACATGCGAGACATCTAGCATCAAGGTGCGCGTGTTATGCAAGGATCGTTCCATCTATATGAAGAACACATGGGACTGGAACTACGAGACAAACATGTACCCAGGAGTGGACGTGCGAACCTGAGTAATGTAGGGCAGTAAGTGAAGTAGAAAGGCACAAATCGTATGAACATGCGTGGCATATAGGGTGTGTTTGGTTGCGTTCTCGTCTCAGCATAGTTGTTCCCTCTTCAGGCATGCTCAACTCAACACCCCTCTTCATGCATGCTCTCTTCATGCATGCTTCTAGTGTATTTGTGCTAAACTAGTGTGGACTCATGCACCCTCCATACACTCTACCAAACACCCAAAAGTAGGTCGAGAAGGGAACTCTTGGGCGGCATTTGTCTCTTACTACGTACTACCACTAAATGTTGTACGTGCAATGCACGGTGATGTTATGGAGTACGTGCCTAAGTACTCTACTACTACTATATTAGTTGGAGGCACATATTAACTTTTATATTTGTTTACGTGTATGCCCCGAGACCTTCCAACTAGACGTGTCTTTGTCTCCATTTTTTTGCGAAAAACGTGTCTTTGTCTCCAGGTCGCACTTTGTATCGTTCATACCACTAAGTACTACTACGTGTGGTCTCCGACCCAGAAGTGGAAGAAGTGGAGACGCTCTACCACGCTGTTTTTTTACACTGGGCTCTACCACGCTGTTCATGTCCCACTCCTTTCGCTAACGTGTGGGACATCCAGCACGTGCCGTGTTTGGCACCCTTCGTCGTAAGAGTTGAAACGCTAGCATTCATCAGAAATAAAAAATAATTATAAATCAGCAGTGATACTATTTTTTTGCGGACCAATCAGCAGTGATACTATACCTCGATATCGAAAAGAATACTACTCCGTTTGCCAACATGTGGGACGTCGACCATCCTGGTCCACTTGCCATGCACGCAGAACTCCAAGGGAGTCACCCAGGTCGTCGCGCCGCAGTAACAATGACTAATGAGCCGTCAAATCACAGGCCCACTTCCCACTTTGAAGTTGCTTGGACGAAGGAACCATCATGACTTCGTTGAATTCCGCTTCTTGAAGAAAACTACTGTACCAGCAGTACTGCTAGCTATAGTAGTTACTACAACAAAGGCCTCCTTTCGTTCATAGGATAGGAATATGAAAATCATAGGAAGTGAGATGACATGCATCTCAATTCCTATATAGAAAGAGATGCCATTTGATGCTTAGGATAGGATTTTTTCCATTGTCTCTAGGCTAATGTACTGGTAATTTGCTCTAAAAACTACAGTAGTAACTAGTAGTACTGGTACATGCTCGTACTCAGACACACACACACACTAACTACTAGTACTACTACTTCTCACATGCTGGCCAGACGCCGTCGTTCTCCTT
Organism: Aegilops umbellulata; assembly: GCA_032464435.1. Classification (NCBI taxonomy): domain Eukaryota; kingdom Viridiplantae; phylum Streptophyta; class Magnoliopsida; order Poales; family Poaceae; genus Aegilops; species Aegilops umbellulata. The sequence goes on from CP136060.1 coordinate 300,063,398, forward strand.
CCCGGCTTTGTCGGCGACACCCCACCATGCTTGGATCTCCGCCGACCTCTCCGCAGCAGCGCGTGCGTCCTTTTCTTTCTTGCGGCGGCGGGCCTCTCTTTTCTTGAGTGCTTTCTGAATTTTCCGCTCCCTCTGTGCGGCTTTGGCCGCCTCTTGCTATACCGCCCATTCAGCCTTGGCTTCTTCAAATTCCTCCCACATAGTTGTGAGGTCGCGAGCGGCGATGAACTCGGCACGTCGGGATGCCATCGCTTCCCTACCATTTTGTGTGCGGTCGTGGACGGCGAGGAACTCGACGCGGCGGGATGCCATCGCTGCCTTACCGGCTAGTGTGTGGCGCGGTGGCATGAACGACGCTTGGTGAGAGCTCTGGAGTGGAGTGGCCGGACAACCGTATAGTGCATTGGTTTGTCAAGAGCTCAAGGACAGAAGACGAAGCAAATTTGGATTCCCCTTCAATCCTGGTCATTTATTACCGAGTAAAATGCATTAGCGGTCATCGAACTTGTCTTGGTAGCTCACTTTGATCATTGTATACGAGATATGGTGATTATACGGTCACTGGCTCAGCGTATAGCTCCGTATTTGTCTGGTTGACCAGTCAAACAGTCCGCATGCGCCTCATCAGCTCGTGTTCTTTATATATCTACGCGAGCCTACCTGTCAATGGAGAAAGAAATATTGTAAAAACCAAAATTATGCTAGAGTTCGGACCGCTTCCGGAGCCCGCTCTCACCGCCCTGGCCCCTCAAGACGCCAGCTGCCCGCCGCATGCATGCATAGCAAGTAGTACTCCTTATGTGGAGGAGAGAGAGGCATTGACAAAGTCAAGGAGTGGGCTCTGCAAGAGCCCGTCTCTACACGTGCTCCTAGGTATAAAAATATAATTCTAAAAAGGCATAAAAACAATTGTGTCTTAAAAAAAGAAAGGTAAAAAACATTTGAGAGGAAATAGATAGAGAGAAAGTGAGAAAAAGCTGTAACCTGGGCATTACATGAGGAAGGAGGGAGTGGTGCACATGCCAAGTTCACTGGGCTGCCATGTTTCACACTCCTCCGTCGTAACAGTGGAGACAATAGCTTTCATCAAAAATAAACAATGAATACTCGTTGCTCGTCCTCTATATCGGAAAGAATACTTTCATTCGCCGACATGTGGGACGTCGACCATCCTGGTCCACCTGCCATGCACAAAATTATCCTGGTCTACGCCGGTCGTATTGCAGGCCCAACCTTTCCCACTGTAAGTTGTTCGGACGAAGGAACCATCATGACTTCATTGAATTCCGCTTCTTCAAGAAAACTTACTGTACCCGCAATACTGCTACCACGCGCGAAGACTGGACGGCACTGTACCACGTCATATCACTGAAACCCACTAGGCCAAACTAGCCCGCCTAGGTCATCTATTTTGGAACGGAGGGAGTACGTCTCTGCACTACTATGATTTTTTGTTGCATGTCATATCACTGAAACCCACTAGGCCAAACTAGCCCGCCTAGGTCATCCATCGCTAAGCCTACAATTTTAGGAGCTAGGGCTATTGGTCGATCGACGAGGGATAAGTATAAGCGTACCACGAGCTCATCAGCCCCAACATTTCTCTTCGGTGAGTGTTTTTCAAGTACTATAGCTTGCACAGTAGCTAGCCTACTAACACCAAGAATCATCAAACAAGCCCTGCTGATATGATAAACAGTTCAAACTTACATCTAATCATGCCATATATTACATCAAAAGCTGGTGAGGATACATCTGTTTCCATAACTCGGAGAGGGTTCGCATGATTCACTATCAAACAAAAGTAGCAAGATCCGCCCACACAAGACAGTTCACTAGCCCTAAGATGGTTTGATAACACGCATCATTCTGGTAATTAAACACAGGGCAATGCAAACTACCCTGAAGGATTAGCGCGACCAACTATTTCTTGTCATCGATCTCTCGGGCAATGACCACAGCACGGACAGCGGCATGGGAATCGATTTCTGGGGTGATGTCCGCAGGACTGACCGCGACATCGGAATCGATCTCTGGGGCGATGTCCACAGGATGGACAGCGGCATCAGAATCGATCTCCGGGGCGATGCCAACAGGACGGGCCACGACATCGGAATCATCAAGGACGTCCACCGGCACCTGCACAACCCTAACATATTAGCAAGCACATTGCAAATAATCAAAAACCACAACAATGGTAATAAGCCATTATTTTTTACCTTGTGCAGCTCACCGGGGGATCTCATCCCTCCGGGGGCCATCTCCTCGTCCTCGATCGGGGCCATCACCTTGTCAGGGGAATACTACTTCTCAACGGCGACTATCTCCTCAAACTCGGTCTTGAGCCTCACATAGGTGGCAATCAGAGTTCCTGGGGTAAGCACGGTGGGGCCATTGCTGTTCTTCCAACTTTCTTTGAGGAGTTCGTCCGCCAACGTCCTCAACTCTTGGGCCAGTGCTTGTTTCTTGGAGTTCTTCGTCTCCATGGGTTGGCCCGCCAACATGGTCAACTCGTTGGTCGGTGCTCGCTTCCTGGAGATCGTTGTCTCCAGTGGGTTGTCCGCCGGCAACTCTTTGCCTTGTGCTCCAGGATCCATCAATGAACTGACAAACAAAAAGCAATCAAAAGGAAACCACAATCGCAATGAAAATGGGAAAAGAATAGGATGTGAGAATCGGTCGGTGCTTCACAAAAAGAAGATTCTTGGAATGAAAATATAGCAGCATAACTGATTTGCCCACCTTTCCTTCGTTGGTACAGAAGAAAAATGGAAGAAGTGAGTAGCCTGGAGTGAGGTTTTCTTCAAGAAAGGGAAGAAAGGGCTTGAACGAGCGTTCTAGTGAAATGATGGTTGCTTCGTCCAGTCCAACTTGGAGGCCACCTTACCACTGCTGGTAAAGGTGTGTGTTTTGTGATATGACGGGTCATGATGGCCACAACGGGGTGACAGGTGAGTCTCAACTGTAGCACCTCGCTGTGATTTGGTGGATGGCATGCGGGCCCAGATGCTTTGAAATGTCCCGCATGTAGATAGAGCGGCTAGTCATATACTCCCTCCTTTCCGGTTTATAGGGCTCAATTCAAAAATTTCACCAACCAAGGTACATGGTGAGTGGTGGAATCCTTTTTGTAATTTGCAAAAGCAGCCAATTAATGCTCTTGTTTTCTTCAAAAATGTATGTTTACCAATGTATTAATTGCAATGCATGCATGCATAAAGTACATGCATTGGTCAATTTTCTCTTAATACCTGCATGCAATTATTTAATGCACCTTGGAATCTGAACTTGTGATGGGGAACAACCAAATTGAGCCTTATAAAATGAAAAAACTAAGATTTTGAGATAAGCCCTATAAACCGGAAAGGAGGGAGTAGGAGTGCTCAATATTGTGCACCGCGACCAAGGCGGAGAGGAAAACGAGAGAACTATGTAATTAATGCATGAGTTTAATTAGGGTAGTTTTGTAAAGTATGAGATACATTTCTCCAATCGCAAAATGCCTTGGTTCATGAGATTTGAGATTTGAGCCCTATAAACCAGAAGGGAGGGAGTACTGCACACGGTGTAGTCTAGTCACTTGTTGAAATCTCTAGAAAGGCAAATACTCCTTTCCGGTTTACAGGGCTATACTACTCCCTCCGTCTAGGTGTGTAAGTCATCTTATGAAAACCAAATACGTAGTCCCAAAACACTTAGGCACGGTGCATTAACTTCTACCTTGTTTCTTGTTTCTTGACATATCAACCGATAAGAGATGAGAGGTGTGCATGCTTTTAATGACTTGCAATGGCTAGTTCATTGCATGCAATGCTATTAATTAGCAAATAAACATTGGTGACCCCAGGAGGAAACGGTGCTAAGCGCGTGGACCTATGTAGAATGAGTATCAACCAATGGATAATGGAGTTTAATTGTTAAACAATAGCAATTTTGTCTCATGCAAGAGCCTGGCTAGTACTCCAAGGAACCGCACCATGCGAGCGTTCGCAACTGCCACGTTCGGGTTGCGCTTGGATCTTCGCCTCTTCGAGAAGATGAACAATGATGTTACTCCTACTTCTACAGTATCAAATCCACTGCTGCATGTCCGTCCACCTCGTGCGGGAGGGATAGCGTGTAGCGAAAGCTTCTACTTACTGCTCCTGCCTTTGCGTCTATGACAGGTGGGCCCAACAGGTGGTTGGACCTCCTGTCATGCAGCCAAAGGCAGGTGCAGTTAAGGCACCGGAGCTCAGTCCGCGAGGGAGAGGGCGTTGTATTAATCAAATTTCTCGGTCTTGTACGAGTTGATGAAGATGGGGGTTGCTTGCTTGCTAGGGTTGCTTGCTAGGGTTGCTCACTACGTATATATGGACCGGAGCCTCCGCGCTTGCTTGCTAGGGTTGCTCTATTCACACACTCTCATCCTCTCCAGATCTAAACAAGATAGGGGTAGTAACACTATCTTTCTCCCTTCAAAAAACACTAGCTTTCTATCCTCACCGCTGGTTACAGATTCAGACGTATCCCCCTCCGCCGGTGAAGGGGAGGAGGGGCAGCATTTAGGCCGTCGTCGACAGTGAGGGAGGAGACCCACTGCCGGCCGCACCATTATCTCTGGCCGAGCGCCGGCGCGGGAGGTCCTCCGATCCCTTCGTCGTTGCCTGTGGGCGGATCCGGCCTCCCGCCGCCCACCTATCCACATCCCGACGACCTTCAGGTATATCTTCGTTCGAAACCGCCTTAGCTCTACTTCCCCAGCTCGCTACGTCATTGCATGTGCATCATTTTCTACCTCTCAGCCCCTCTCGATCGAATGGTCCAACGTCACATATTTTTTCTTCTATTGTTAGAGGTAAAGCTACTTCATGGAGTCGAATCTTGTACTACTTGGTTCAAACAAGAAATAAAGTGGGGGTGGGGGAATTTAGTATGTACATCGGACTTGGTACAAACAGGAAGGAAAGGGGGTGAAAGTAGTACAGACTGGTCATCCAACCGGTCTCTTGGTCGAAAAGGGAAATACAGGAGTAACATTGTACACAGCGGTATAACCAGGACTAGATTTGCTATCCACACATAGGAGTAGGTGGCTAGAGTGAACAAAAATGGGACCAACCCAGATATGTTTCTTGGATGTTTGTTTCTCGGGGCAACAAACTATGAATCACCACTTTATGCCCCTATTTACGTACATGGTGCTGGACTGCTGGTGCACCCACTGTCCCATGCCCTTATACCAAATATTTAGGCTCCGTTCGGAATAAAGGGGCAGAAAACATAGGTCTTGATGAAAATAGAGGAATAGGAAAGGAATGTAGGTATAAAACTATGGAACAGCGAACCGGAGGAAACTCTCAAGAGAATGCGTTCGGATGGACTACAAAATGTACAAATTTGTTTTTTTAGAGTAGCATGCTTGGCAGTATGAGATGCTATTTGTTTATTCAGCTGCACAGTGACTACTCTTGTCCTCACCTCACGTACCACACATAGGTTGATTTTTTTATTCCGGCAACACAGCACAGCAACCTGTCTAACGCATGGCAGCGAGCGCCTGCCTTGGGCTTCCGCCCAAAAAATGAGCAGCGTGTGGATGTTTCTAATCCTATGGAATCAGTACTACCAGACCAGCTTTCCAATGAAACACTATTCACCTTTCCGGTGTTCCGAATGGTTGCAAGGGAAAGAATACCGTAGGAATATGTTCCTACGAAAATCCTGCACCAAACCTGTGAACCGAACGCAGCCTTAGCTGTTCTTAATCTAATGTCCCTGGTAAAAAAGAAGCCATGCCACTGTTATAAGCCATGACAAGTTTAGCCAAATGTTTTTGCCTGTAATTGTTTGAGACTCTGACTGTTTCCTCTGTGCCTTTTTGTGTAAACAGGGATATCCAATTCACCTGGTTGCTGTTGTGACCTTTTGGTGCACTGCACAAAACTCTTCTTAAAAGAAGTGACTTTTGTGTTATTTAACTGGAATGTCAAAATGGAACAGTTGGTTCATTTTGGTGGAACTGCACAAAGGGAGATCTGTGTTCCAATCCTCATCATCCATATTGGCGCCATAACCTTCCTTTAGGTAAGAATGATATTTAATGCATGTGTTCATCTCTATTTTCCGACTGCCATGAGAAAATAATGTTGTTTTTTACTAGTACACTTGTACTCCTTCACTGACAAAACCAATTCTAAATTAGAAGGCCAATCATGTACTTGGTTTCACCAACTGGTGAGGAGAAAGAGAAACAGAGCATGAAGAGGAAGAAGAAGAAGAATAATAAACAGTGCTAAGGCGATCTTGCTGAAGCCAGAGGCCTCAGTCGAGGCCATTCAAGGGCTCCGGCAACGACTACCTTACATGTGAGACGATCCTCTAGGGAGCCCTTCCACTTCTGCTGTCTCACTTAATTAATTAGGAGTACTTAAGTACCACTAATTTATTACTGCCTAATTTTCCTGTTGGAGTTAAACAAATCTTTACTACGACCCTATGCTGAATCATGTACATGTGTATGTTTGTCTATGGAGGTGAATCATGTGGTAGAGCAGCGAGGGAATATTATTAGTGTCATGACATAATAGTGCTATTGTTTTGCATGTCAATTTGTCGCCATTGGTTCAATGAGGCAATGTTTTGCGTATTGTCCATCATGAATTTGATGCTACTGGTTGAGTAATATGCTAATGTCTTCAAATCCTTTCTCACTAAGCTAATGAAGGTTTCACCTTGTTCCTACTTGTGCAAATAGAGATCATGTTGTGCCAATCATACATTAAATGTGACTACACAAGACAATACAATGAACTGTATCCCAGCCAGTGCTTTAACTCTGCTAGAAGTTCTTGATAATCTTTTGATATAATCTCAGCACTGGTAAACAAGAGTGATTTCAACCATACATTTGAAGTGCACAAAATTATATACTATTGTGTGATTCCAGTGAGTGATTTATCATCTCTTATGGGACTACATGAATAAGCTTTTTTTCTCAGGTTGGTACGGGCCTAAGGCCTTCATCCATATTAGTTTGTTGTCATCTCTATTTGTATCGTGCTACTATCATGAGAAACTCCTTTATCTTTGCATGTTAAAGTTTTGCAACCTATGATAAATGGCAATGCTTTGAGTGTTGAGTTGAGCTAATTGGCACTGATTAAATAAACTAATACCTCTCTTTAAGCAAGACTACTATGTTGCTAACTTTACCCATTAAGATAATGAGGGTGCTTGTATTTGTTAGTGTATGTTTCATAAACTAGTCCCACTATTACAATAATCTCACTCCCTCAATATATGTGCCAACAGGGATGCTCGATTTTGGTGGAACTGCACAAAAACTTTGGGTGCTTCATTGCCTCGACAGCTTCCGTCCTTTGCTGTCAGTCGCTAAACTCTGCATGCTTTCTTCCTTTGCTGTCAGTCGCTTGGCTTATCTCGGCCTCCAGTCAAAGGAAATAGTAATTGATATGCTACCTGACACAGGTTGGTACTGGTCTTTATCCTGATTATTGTGCCTGTCATATGTATTGGTAATTTGGTATTGTGCTATTGTTTGCCGATTTCATAGAGGAGTAATTTGGAGCCTGAACTCGCAGGCAAATCATTAGATCGGGTGATTTCAGTAGAACTGCACAAAATGATCAGATGGACATGTACTTATGCTGCTGCTATGTACTCCAAAGTTCACTCAGACAAGCATCGATGTTGACAAGAAGTGCCTATATTCATTCGAGTATCAACCGGCGTTAACCAATTGTCAAGGCTAAGAGTTCAAAGGACAACATGAAATCCACAAAGCACATAAGAAGAAGATTGAAATCTGTCAGAAAATCAAGAAACTCCGGAGTAATAGCGTTGGATTATATCCAGACGGCTAAGAATCTGGCAGACCCTTTTACGAAAGGGCTATCACGGACGATGTTGACAAGAAGTGCCTATATTCATTCGAGTATCAACCGGCGTAAACCAATTGTCAAACTCCAAGTATTAGGAGAGTGAACGCCAAAAATATTGCTTGGTGCATAGCCCAGAAAAACGCAGTCCAGTCTTTGCTCCCAACTTGTGCCTTTTGGTTATCGGCACATATGGTAGCGAACTATATGGCATGGAGACTAAAGATTCCAGAAAAGTTGGTTGACGCGTATATTCATCTGGCACTTAATCAGTCTACACGCCAAGGATGCTCCATTTCAGTTGAACTGCACAAAAAATTTGGGTGGTTCATTTTCTCAACCGCCTCCTTTCTCGTCTGCAGTGTAGAATTTTGGCGAGATACAGGACCAAGATGAGCTAGTAAACTAGTTGGATGAAAGTAGTGGCCAAGTTGCTCAAACCTCCCTCGACACGTGGCCACTATTTGAGGATAAACCTACAAGCAAAGTTCAGATTGTCTGTGCTGCCTCTTATGTACTCGAAAGTTTACTCGTACAAGAACTAATTTTAGTAAGAAGTACCTCCGATTGAACACTATTTACCCGTCTGTACCCTAGGTAATTAAAGTTCGTCCATGGATCATATTGGTTGTGATCTCAATCATTTGGATGCATAAACATACTGAACATGTGTATATCTGAATCTTTTTGTAAATTATGTATGAATATTGCCGTGTGATCTATCAATCATTTGGATGCATAGATATGCTGAGCTTGTGTATATATGAATCTTTTGAGTTGTCGATTGTGAATGTTGGCTATGGATATGAACGTGTCCTGTGAACTTGAGTTTGATATGAATGTTTACCTTTTCTGTTGTATTTGTGTGTGAACTTGTTAGTATGCCTACTGTGGGGTATAAAACACAGGTCTCTTATAAAAGTAATGCCGTGTCCAATTTATGTTTTCCCTTCTAACCACATTATATATATTTATATTATTACTATTATCGTATATTTTATAGAGACTTATATATACATTATAAAAACATCCCAACTTATAAAAGTAAATGTTTAACGGAAGTTGGCAAGGAAAATCCTGGTTGTTTTTGACTCACAGGCAAGGAAAATCCTGGTTGTTTTTGACTCACACGCAAGGAAAATCCTGGTGATTGCGAAGATTTTAAGGACCAATTTAATAATAATGCGCTCATTTTTATTTTGAGCAACAACTCGCTAATTTCTTAATTATATATATATATAATGTGCCTCTCCGGTTTATTCTTTGATATTAATTGCTCCTTCTAACATAACATTATACGTATATATAACGAGCCCACCTAATACGTGTTTTTCAAGGAAGTGCAAATGGGCTGGGATTTCTTAGAAAATATAAATGGGCCTGATTGACGCGAAATTATTTGTTCACCCAGCCCAGCAAATGAACTATACATTCTAGAAAACATGGGTTAAATATATGCCACATTTTTGCAGGCTGACATGTGGGCCAATAGGTCGAAGCCTACACAGGGCGTTGTCAACTTGGTCAACAAATGATTGTGTCATCCACAGCCATTGGATTTATATCCAACGGCCTGCATGCACCTTCAATCTTTCGTCTTGTTCCTCCAGCGTCGCCGGGACCGCCTGGTCCGGCCTCCGGCGGCTAGCGGCTCTGCTTAGCACGCATCGCTACGAAGCGCTACCCCACCGCCGGCCAGGCTATCCCTCCACCCCTCGACACCTCCTGTTATTCTCCATAGACTACAGCCCCACACCGCAACAGAACCAGTTATAACCCTTCTCCTCCTCTCAATCTGCGACTCCACTGCCGCGTTTTCCCATCTCCGAGTCGTTCCCGTCCGGGGCCTCGTCGTCGTCCACCGCCTCGCTGCGTTCGGTGCGGCCTGGTCAACAAACGAGAGTCATCGGAAGAGGACTTTACGTGGAGAACCTGACGGCTGGGACCCACGAGGTCCATGGTCGCAGGCAAGGAAAGTTCCTCCTTATTAAGCTGGAAAAAAATGTTTCCTCCACCTGACAGCTGGGACCCACTGGCTGTATCTTCGCACGGAAGGAAGTGCCTCCTTGTTTTGCGAAAAAAATTATTCATCCCGTTGACAGCTGGGACCCGTCAGATTTGGTGACTGACTTGTGGGCCTACTAAGCGGACGTGTACAATCAGTTGTATATTTCGTCTGTTTGCTGCTGCTGTTGTTTTCAATGTACAATCAGTAGTATATTTCGTTTGTTGGTTGAATAAATGTGTTGTTAGAACGACAAACACAATGTTTTGGAAGTCGTTGCACGGTTCGATCCTTTAGTGCCCCGTATCGTACGTAGCGCATAGTATTTATCGTATGGAACACATTTTTTTTGAAACTCGGAACACATTTTCCACTTGTTGATAACATGCAGCCCACTGATGAAGGCCCAATAGAGAAGCCCATAATTAACTGGAAGGGAGGCTCTCACATGAATCCGGCCCAGGTACATGCTCATGGTCCCATAAACATAAATAAGTAAATAAATAAATAAAGCTAAATGCTCATGCACCAGTTCTTTGGGAAAATAGCTAGCCCAGTATTTCTTTTTGAAGAATACCCAAGCTAGGCCTATTTGTTTTCTCTGAATTACTGGGCCGCAAATCTTACAAGACGAGGAGGGATGCATTTCGGCCTGGCTTAAGAGTATGGTTAATGTCTGTTAAAAGTAATATCAAAAGGGGTTGAAAATTCCAATAAATTTATAGCAAATGGGATATAAGTTTCTTTTTTTGTTTTTGTTCTTCACTGACATCTTATACGTATTTCATTGGATTTAACATGACATAGTACTAATTTATTTTTAAATTTGTTTTACTATGGCTATTAATTTTTGGATTAAGAATATTTCATTCCCCAGCAAAAATTTGCAAATTTTCAAAATTTCCCACATATTTAGTTATTTTTTTGACCCTGGTACTGACCAGAAAATGGCCAGCAATTCTAAAAATGGAAAACGGGCTGCAATAAATTCCATATGAATTAGAAATTGAGTAAAAATTATAAAAATAATAGCAAATGGGCTGTACACGCCATGGATTTCGAGGCTGACTTGTTTACGCAAGGCTTTGTCAGTGATCACACGATTCTAGCAGCAGTTAGTGTTAGATGTCCATCCAACGGCCGACGCCTCCTCTTGTGGCCCGCTGTGATGCCGCGCAGGCTTCCCCGGCCCACCCTACTCCCTCCGCTGGCCTGGCCGCACGCAATGAACTGCCTCCTTATTACGCGAAAAAAAAATGATTCCTCCCACTGACATCTGGGGCGCACCGGTTGGGAGGCTAACCTGTGGGCCTACTAAGTTGATGCGTACGCAGGGCTTGTCAACTTAGTCAACAAATGATTCTAGCAGCAGTAACCATTGGATTTGAATCGAACAGTCCTGCTGCTTCTTCAATCGCTGCTCTTCTTGCACCAGCCGCCCAAACCAGCGCCGGGGAGACCGCCTGCTACTGCCTCTAGTGGTCGGCTGTGCTGCCAATGAGGCCTCATCGCCCCTACTACTCCCACCGCTAGCCAGGCCCTGCGGCGACGGCAGCCTCATACCGCAGCTGAACCAGTGAACCCTCGTACTCCTCTCTGCGTGGGCATCCACTACCGCGTCTTCCCCGGCTCCGCGTCGTCCCCTTCCTAGGCCTCGCCGTCGTCCACCGCCTTGGTGCTCTCGGCGCGGCGTGGTCAACGTGGTCAACGACATTCCATCGGGAGAGTACTGTACGTGGAGAGGCTGACAGCTGGGTCCACGGCCACAACCCAGTTTTTTTGTGATTTGCCAAGTAAGTCGCTTTGTCAGGCCTGTTGGGCTGCAAATCTTTCAAGACGAGGAGGAGAACTTTCATTCGGCTGGCCGAGAAAATGGCCCATCAGTAATGAGAAATGGGATGTACATTTTTAAAACACATCAAACTTGCAATTAGTTTCAAATATCTTTTTTTCATTTCAAGATTTGAAATTACATTAATTTTTATGCGTGGAGAATTTGTTGGATTTTATATTTATATACATTTATTTTTAAAATTGGTTTGAATGTGAGTCGAAATTTCAGGATTAAAAACAGTTCGGACCGCACCAAAATATGCAAAATTTCGTATCATTTGTTAACCGTGGCCACAATATGGGTTGTAATGCTAACAAAAAGAATATGGGCTCCAAAAAAACCTTAATAATTAGCAAATGGGTTGTAAATTATTAGAAATAATGGCAGATGGCTTGTATGTTGTTTCCCATAGATTTGAGGCTTTCCTAAAAAAAGGTTGCCGCACAAGCAGTGACTATTGGATGGCCATCCAACGGCCGTCTTGCTTCTTCAATATCTGCTCTTCCTGCTCCAGCCGCTCAAACAGGCGCCGGCGGGACTGCCTGCTGCCTCCTCAACGCGTCCGGCTCTGCTGCCGCGCAGGCCTCACCGCCCCACTGTACTCCCATCGCTGGCCTAGCCATCCCTCTACTCACCCACACCTGTTGTTATTCTCCGGCGACGACGAGGCCTCGTACAGTCGTACTCCCCTCCGCGTGGGAAACAACTGCCGAGTTTTCCCTGCCTCCGTATCATTCCCTTCCTAGGCCTCGCCGTTGTCCACCACACTGGTGCTCTCGGCGCGGCCTGGTCAACGTGGCCAACGACCGACATGCATCTGAAGTGGACTTTACATGGAGAGGCCGACAACTGGGTCCACGGCCACACGCAAGGAAATGCCTCCTTATTACGCGCAAAATAATGATTCCTCCACCTGACATCAGGGACCCACCGAAAGGGCCTCTCTATTTCGTGAAAAAAACTATACCGCCGCTGACAGCTCGGACCCACCAGCTATATCTTCGCACGCAAGGAAGTGCCTCCTTATTACGCACAAAAAATGAATACCCCCTGCTAGCTGGGACCCACCTTGGTGGGGGCTTACTTGTGGGCCTACTAAGTTGACAGGGACGGAGGGCTTTGTCAACTTAGTCAGTCTGCACGATTCTAGCTCCAGTGACCGTACGATGTCCATCCAACGGCCGTAGTGCTTCTTCAACCTCTGGTCTTCTTGCTCCAGCCGCCCAAACCAGCGACGGTCGTGCCTCGTGCTCCTGCCTCCCGTGGCCGGCTGCGATGCAGCGGAGGCCTCACCGCCCCCTACTACTCCCACCGCTGGCCATGCCATCCCTCTGCTCACCCACACCCCCTGTTATTCTGCGGCGACGGCAGCCTCACAACGCCGTGAACTAGTGAACCCTCGTACTCCTCTACGTGTGGGCATCCACTGTCGCGTCTTCCCCGGCTCCGCGTCGTCCCCTTCCTAGGCCTCGCCGTCGTCCACCGCCCTGGTGCTCTCGGGGCGGCGTGGTCAACGTGGTCAAGGAACGACTTCCATCGGACGTGGACTGTACGTGGAGAGGCTGATAGTTGGGTCCACGGCCGCAGCAAGGAAGTGCCTCCTTATTACGTGCAAAATAATTATTCCTCCACCTGATAGCGGGGACCCACCGGACGGGCCACCGTATTTCGCCCCCCTGACTGCTGGGACCCACCGGCTACATCTTCGTAGGCAAGGAAGTGCCTGACAGTCGGGACCCACCTGGTCGAAGCGTACGTAGCGTTGTCATTCTGGTCGCAAACGTGTACGTACATATATAATGGTGGATGTAGAGGCGCACACGTGTCGTAGTAGAGGCGGCCAGGGTGCAAGAAAGAAAACACGGCCACGTATGTGTACATACGGGCGGGGTCTCGAACGCCTACTCGTGCATACGTACGGCGAGGGCTCGTGTACATGGCTGGGTCGGAATGGAGAAACAGTGTCGTCGTCATGTTCATGGGGAGGCAAGAGAATGTGTGGTCGTGTTCATCGGGAGGGCTTGGACAGAAGAGGCGATGGAAACGAGGCCTGGCGTACCGCACAACGGAGGAAACGGACCTCCTACGGTCGAAACGGGGGTCCTGTTGATCGGGAGGGGTGTGGCATACCGCAAAACGGAGGACAAGGACCTCCTACAGTCGAAACGGGGGTCCTGTTGATCGGGAGGGGTGTGGCGTACCACAAAACGGAGGAAACGGACCTCCTACGGTCGAAAAGGGGGTCCTGTTGATCGGGAGGGGTGTGGCGTACCGCTAAACGGAGGAAACGGACTTGTGTTGGAGCGCTACGGTCGAAACGGGGGTCCTGTTCATCGGGAGGGGTGTGGCGTACCGCAAAACGGGACTCCACGGGATATTGTTCATCTCCACCGTCGACCCCCTCCAGCCTCCACGAGCTACTGTTCATCCACCGTCGACCTCCTCCAGCCTCCACGGGCTCCTGTTCATCCAGCCTCCACCGTGCGCTACTCCACCGGCTACTGCTCAACCACCCCTCCACTGTCTACTGTTCATCCAGCCCTCCACACCACGGGGTCCTGTTCAACCACCCCTCCACGGGCACCCCTCCACCGTCTACTGTTCATCCTGCCCTCCACACCACAGGGTCCTGTTCATCCACCCCTCCACGGGCACCCCTCCACCGTCTACTGTTCATCCAGCCCTCCACCATACCACGGGGTCTTGTTCATCCAGAGGCAACGCCACCGCTCACTGTTCATCCAACCCCCCCCCCCCCCCCGCAACGCTCACTGTTCATCCCATCGGTCGGCTTCAGTTAGCAGCAGTAGCCAAGGAATCGCTCGATCGGGTTCAGTTAACAGCCATCGATCGATCGCTCCGGTTCAGTAATGCGTTGCCTGCAGTGCAATCCCTCGGGTTCAGTTAGAGCCCAACGCCTTGCTCGGGTTCAGTTAGAGCCAACGCCTCGCACACATGCGCGTACGTGTATGAGAGAAACGTGCATGGCTCGGCCCCCGACCTCCCACCGTAATCGGGAACTCCCCGACATTCCCCCCCCCCCTCGCTTCTACCATGGTTTTTACCGTCATGGACGGCCCAAAGAATGTCTTGCAGCTGCGTCTCCGGCCCGCCCAGGACGAAAAGCCCATTTTCTGTCATGATTTTTTGTCATAGAAGTAGGAGCCCACCACATCTATGATGATACCGGGTTTTGTCACAATTATCATCATAGAAGTGTCATATGTATGACAGAAAAAAAATTCGTTCGGCCCAAAATGTCACAGATGTGTCTTTTTTTTATAGTGGTGGGTGGAACTGAATCCGAAACCTCACCCGATCTGAGACCCAGGGCCGAGGAGTTTCCAATCTTGGAAGTTCGGGTTCTGGGATGTTGCCCGATAAGTCTGGCCTGCTGCCTGACTCTAGGTTCAGGGCTTGGGTGGTATCCTCCCGTAAACGGGTGTACGGCTCGGAGGGCTCGGGAATCCGGACGTAGTTAGTCCTCAAGATAGATGAAAGGTCGCCGCATTGTTCCTCCACCACCGCAATGTGATGGGTGACCGGTGGAGAGTTAATCTCCCTTTGATCGGGTTTAAGCCCAATCCGATCATAGTCCATAGCGACTCCCAAGGCGGTGATGCGATCCAAGATCTCGTTTAGGGAAGAGAGCTCCATTGGATCCATCTGCTCGTCAAGTTCCGAGTTGACGTGGAGGCTGTTTTTGATGACCCGAGAAGTCATCGTTGGCGCATCAGCCGAACAGGCGGTCATGATGAATCCACCTAGGCGGAGAGTTTGGGAGACAGCCAAAGCTCCCCCAGCGGTAGTGCCGTATTTAAAGTCGAGACGAGACATCCTTCCTTATGGCGACGACACAATGGAACTCTCAATGAAAGCACCAATGTCGGTGTCAAAACCGGCGGATCTCGGGTAGGGGGTCCCGAACTGTGCGTCTAGGCGGATGGTAACAGGAGACAGGGGACACGATGTTTTTACCCAGGTTCGGGTCCTCTCGATGGAGGTAAAACCCTACTCCTGCTTGATTAATATTGATGATATGGGTAGTACAAGAGTTGATCTACCACGAGATCAGAGAGGCTAAACAATAGAAGCTAGCCTATGGTATGATTGTTGTTGTCCTACGGACTAAACCCTCCGGTTTATATAGACACCGGAGGGGGCTAGGGTTACACAGAGTCGGTTACAAGGAAGGAGATCTACATATCCGTATTGCCAAGCTTGCCTTCCACGCCAAGAAGAGTCCCATCCGGACACGGGACGAAGTCTTCAATCTTGTATCTTCATAGTCCAACAGTCCGGCCAAAGGTTATAGTCCGGCTGTCCGGATACCCCCTAATCCAGTACTCCCTCAAGATCCATGTATGAGAACAAAGTGTGGACTTTGGTGGACTTGCCTGATGATCTGCGAGCCATAGAGAATAAATGGAATTTCAAGAGGAAGACTGACGCTGTTGGTAATGTTACCGTCTACAAAGCTCGACTTGTCGCAAAAGGTTTTTGACAAGTTCAAGGAGTTGACTACGATGAGACTTTCTCACCCGTAGCGATGCTTTAGTCTGTTCGAATCATGTTAGCAATTGCCGCATTTTATGATTATGAAATCTGGCAAATGGACGTCAAAACGCATTCCTTAATAGATTTCTTAAAGAAAAATTGTATATGATGCAACCAGAAGGTTTTATCGATCCTAAAGGTGCTAACAAAGTGTGCAAGATTCAACGATCCATCTATGGACTGGTGCAAGCATCTCGGAGTTGGAATATACACTTTGATGAGGTGATCAAAGCATATGGTTTTATACAGAGTTACGGCGAAGCCTGTATTTACAAGAAGGTGAGTGGGAGCTCTGTAGCATTTCTAATATTATATGTGGATGACATCTTGTTGATTAGAAATGATGTAGAATTTTTGGATAGCATAAAAGGATACTTGAATAAGAGTTTTTTCAATGAAAGACCTCGGTGAAGCTACTTATATATTGGGCATCAAGATCTATAGAGATAGATCAAGACGCTTGATAGGACTTTCACAAAGAACATACCTTGATAAAGTTATGAAGAAGTTCAAAATGGATCAGTCAAAGAAAGGGTTCTTGCCTGTGTTACAAGGTGTGAAGTTGAGTAAGACTCAAAACCCGACCATGGCAGAATATATAGAGAGAATGAAAGTCATTCCCTATGCCTCGATCATAGGTTCTATAAAGTATGCTATGTTGTGTACCAGACCTGTTGTGTGCCTTGCCATGAGTTTGGCAAGGGGGTACAATAGTAATCCTGGAGTAGATCACTAGACAGCGGTCAAAATTATCCTTTGAGGACTAAGGAAATATTTCTCGGTTATGGAGGTAATAAAGAGTTCGTCCTAAAGAGTTGCGTTGATGCAAGCTTTTAAACCGATCCAGATGACTCTGATTCTCAATCTGGATACGTATTGAAAGTAGGAACAATTGGCTAGAGTAGTTCAGTGCAAAGCATTGTAGACATAGAAATTTGCAAAATACATACGGATCTAATGTGGCAGACCCGTTGACTAAACCTCTCTCACAAACAAAACATGATCATACCCTAGTACTCTTTGGGTGTTAATCACATGGCGATGTGAACTAGATTACTGACTCTAGTAAACCCTTTGGATGTTGGCCATAGGCGATGTGAACTATGGGTGGTGATCACATGGTGATGTGAACTATTGGTGTTAATCACATGGCGATGTGAACTAGATTATTGACTCTAGTGCAAGTGGGAGATTCAAGGAAATATGCCCTAGAGACAATAATAAAGTTGTTATTTTGTATTTCCTTATTCATGATATATTTTTTATTCATGATAGAATTGTATTGATCGGACACCCAAATACATGTGTGAATACATAGACAAACACTGTGTCCCTAGTGAGCCTCTACTTGACTAGCCCGTTGATCAAAGATGGCTAAGGTTTCCTAACCATAGACATGTGTTGTTATTTGATGAACGAGATCACATGATTACGAGAATGATGTGATGGACAAGACCCATCTGTTAGCTTAGCATTATGAACATTTAGTTTTATTGCTATTGCTTTCTTCATGTCATATACATATTCCTTTGACTATGAGATTATGCAACATTCGAATACCGGAGGAATACCTTGTGTGCTATCAAATGTCACAACGTAACTGGGTGATTATAAAGATGCTCTATAGGTATCTCCGAAGGTGTTTGTTGGGTTGGCATAGATCGATATTATGATTTGTCACTCCGAGTATCGGAGAGGTATCTCTGGGCCCTCTCGGTAATGCACATCATAAGAAGCCTTGCAAGCAAAATGACTAATAATTTAGTTGCGGGATCATGTATTACTGAACGAGTAAAGAGATTTGCTGGTAACGAGATTGAACTAGGTATGAAGATACCGATGATCGAATCTCGGGCAAGTAACATACCGATGACAAAGGGAATAACGTATGTTGTCATAACAGCTAGACCGATAAAGATCTTTGTAGAATATGTAGGAGCCAATATGAGCATCCAGGTTGCACTATTGGTTATTGACCGGACATGTGTCTCGGTCATGTCTACATAGTTCTCGAACCCGTAGGGTCCACACGCTTAACGTTCGATGACAATTTAGTATTATATGAGTTATGTGATTTGGTGACCGAATGTTATTCGGAGTCTCGTATGAGATCACGGACATGACGAGGAGTCTCAAAATGGCCGAGAGGTAAAGATTGATATATAGGATGATAGTATTCGAACATCGGAAGTGTTTCAGATAGTATCGGGTATTTACCAGAGTACCGGGGGGTTACTGGTGTCGTGGATCTAAGACTGGCAATAGAGTGGGGGTAGGTATGAGGAGGCAAGATCCTAGCTATGGAGAAGTTGTACACACGAGTTTTACGAGTTCAGGCCCTTCGCGGAGGAAGTAATAGCCCTACGTCTCGGTGCCCGGAGGCGGTCGACTGGATTATACATGTGTGTGTTACAGGGGGTGCGAACCCTTATGCCAGAGGAGGGGGGTGTCTTATATAGAGTGCGCCAGGACCCCGGCCATCCTCCGTTACCAAGAGTTCAATGTACATAAAGAGGTGGCGTTACTGGTAACACCAGCCTTAAATGCCTTAATGGCCTTAAAGTCTACAGAGTGAATGCTTGCCCGTTGCTGTCCTGGATGACTCCTGGTCTTCAAACAAGTCGAATGGGTTCTTGCATGGTCAAATGGTTGAGTGGTCGAGTGACCCAAGGAAGGAGGGATCTTCGAGTGACTAGTAGGTCGAGTGGATTGCACTCGACACCTTTGTTGGGCCCTCTCTATTGTCTCTTGAGCTTCTTTATTTCTAGGATAGTGACCTTGGATAGGAGATATAGGTCAGGCCTATTACCCTACCCCAGGTCTATGTCATCATCATTAGCCCCCGAATGGATTGAGGTCCGAGTGAAAAGAAGATGGAAGTTGATCTTGCTTCGACTCTTGCGCTTCATAACTATTCATTTTTGAACGGGGGCCAGTGCTTGAACTTCGCTTTGTTTCAGTCGCCTTGATCGATTCAGAGATTGTCGATTGGATTTACAACGTCACCCGTCGAGTGTTGTGCTTGACGCGAAATCTTTGGCGTGATTGGTTACGGCGGATCCCGGATTTCACGGGATTTGAATTTTGAGGGAAGCGCGCCAGGCGGAGCGCGCCATGGCAAGCGAAGTGGATAAACAGGAACGTCTCGATTTCTGCGCCACCTTTTTCGCCACATATCTCGCGTGCGACTGTTGAGGGATTTGACAGGATCACTCGGGCCCACGCGTTAGCCACTCGGAAGTGGGCCTTTAAAAGCGGCAAGGCCGAGGCGTCTGCACTGTGCGCGTCCATTCTCCTTCTTCCTCCGCTCATTTCTCCACGGCATCCGGCTTCTCCACTCTCGACGCTGCCGCTCCGCCGCCATGGGGAAGGAAAAGACGGCGGCGCTGGAACGCGCGAAGAAGGTGACGGGCCGGCGAAAGGCAAGAAGACGAATCGGGGATCTTAGTCGCTCTCGGGGCTGCCATCAGGTTGGATCCAGGGTGATTGGATCCGATCTTCGATTCGGCAGGAAGATTTGGATGAGCTGGCCGAGTCCGGGTTGATCATCCACAAAGCTGCCCAGTTGCCGGAGGGGGATACGGAGCCGCAGCTGTGGCCGGGTGAGTGCGTTCTGCTCGCCACCCATGTCGATCGTGGTTTCTCGCTTCCTTCACAACCTTTTTTCTAGGGTTTCTTGAATTTCTTCGGGGCCCAACTCCATCATTTTACTCCCAACACCATCACATATCTTGCTGCGTTCGTGTCCATGTGCGAGAATTTCTTGGGGTGTCGACCGCACTGGGGTCTTTTCAAGCACATTTTCACCATCCGATCCCAGACAGTGAAGAAAGCAAATTCGAATGACGAGAAAACCCACGTTATCCAGATGTGTGGGGGTTTGGGTATCCAGAAGAGGAAGAGGAGTTCTTTCCCTTCGATGACTCTTCCTGAGTCGGTCAGAGGCTGGCAGTCGACCTGGTTCTACTGCCAGGATATCACGACTCTAGGCCAGTCGACTGGACTTCCTCCTTTTTCTTTCGATCGTGTTCAGACCCCCTCTTCGTTGAAAGTGACTGCCGCGGAGAAGGCAGAGACAGGCATGCTGGTCGAGAGGGTGGTCCAGCTGATCAACCAAGGCGTCACCGGCATGGATTTGTTGGAGGTGTTCCTCACTCGGCGCATTCAACTGCTCCAGGCCCATGACCACTCCATGTGGATGTATTCCGGAGTCGGCGACACCGCTCGGGTTCATCCAGAGGAGGTGCCGGCCAAAGCAGTGGCCCAATGGCTGAGGAGCATCACCGGAAACGAGGACAACCCCAGGGGCGCCAGGAGAGTCGACCCTTTCAGCGACAGCAACCAGCCAGACAAGGTTCGGCCGCTGTAACCAATTGCATTTGGATGCGTTTTCCGACTATTTGTTAATCCGACTGATTTCCACTCGACTTCTTGTCTTGTAGATTTACACAGAGATGTACTCAATGCCCAATGGTGAACAAGCTCTGGAGCAGGACCATGAGGGCGAGGACAGCACGAAGGAGAGTGGTGAATGGGAGTCACTAGATGACGATGATGAAGATGAGAGCGACGAGTCAGACGATGAGGAGGTAGTCGACTCACCGCCTCGTTCCGAACATCGATCCAAGCAGCACCATGATCCCACGGGCAGGCGCGGTAAGGCTGTGGCCTCGAGCCCTCCATCTCAAAAGCGTGCTCGGTCTTCGACTCCAGAGCTGGCTGAGAAAGTCACCAAGCAGCCCAAGATCAATCCCTCGAAGGCCCGGAAGACCTTGCCTAAGATCAAGATGGATGTTCCTGTTGCTTCTGGGTAAATGATCTTCCCGTGTTTTCTTGCTCCGACTGATTCTCCTGTCCTGACTGAGTGGATGATGAACTTTTCCAGCCCGGCCTCTGCCGCGACTGATATGGATATCGACAAGGTCCCAGGCGACGAGGAAACCGATGACGCGGCTACCTCCAAAGCCAGTAAGTCTGCCCGACTCAAATTTATTTGGTCAACTGGATTGTTCGTCAATTGTTTCTCCGATTTTTTCTGTTTGTTGCAGCTCCACAAGACGTTGTTGTGCTTCCGGACGATGAAGAAGAAGTGCCCCTGAGGGAAAGGAGGAGGAAGGACATGGGACTGAGAGGGAAAGCGCCTGAGGTTCAGGTTCCTCAGTCGACATTGATGCCAGGGACGGCGGTCGAGCGATCCACAGATCCAGCTCGCACCAACGTCACTTTCGTTGTCCCGCTGTCGATTGATTGTCCATCAGGGTCAGCTGCTCAGACCCCTGCTGCTCCAATACAACTCCATGCATCAGACCCATCGGCTGCTTCGACTGCCCTGCCATCATTGCTTTTCACTGCGTACCAAACTCCAGATGACCCACCGACTGCCGCCAAGGAAGCTCTTCTTCAGTTGAATCTCGTGATGGGGCAGATGAAAGTAGTGCACGAGGCCAGTCAGGTGGCCTTCAACGCCGGCGCTGCCCTGCAGACTAATATCCAGGTTAGTTGACTTCTGACTGATCTTATTTCTCATCCGATCACCCACTGGGGTTTGTCTGCTTTAAAGTTGTATAGGTCTTCCACTTGAGACGACTTGGATTGAATCGTTTGAATTATTGAACTAGTGGGGCACGCTGAGTGCACCCACTTGGTGTAGTCCTCGAGACCATAGTTGACTGTGGGCAGTCGACTGTGGTCTTAGAATATGAATTTTCTCACTCGGCCTGGGCGGGTCAAGCCGAGTGAAAACCTGAACCAGTGGGGGCACGCTAAGTGCACCCACTGGGTGTAGTCCCCGAGACTAACGTTGAATGTTTGATTCGGCGGTAGTCTTAAATTAACTTCCACTGTGATGCTCTTTTGCTTCTGTCGACTGATATGTCTTATACGTTGACTACAGAGATCTTTTGATCTTGGGGCTCAACTTTCTACACTGAACAAGCAGCAAATCAGCCTCAACCTTGATCTGGAACTGGCCAAGAAGAATCTCAAGACTGCTCGTGACGAAGTAGCTGCCATGGGAGGTAACCAATCATCGACTGTCCATCTTACGACTAGCACTTTTCCTTTCCATTCTTTGATGAGTGACTCCACTCGAGCAGATGTACGTAGTGAAAACCGTCAACTCCAAGATCGTCAGAAGAATGTTATTTCTTTAGAGAAAATGAAGCAGGCTCTGGAGAAGAAGGATTTGGATCTTGCTGCTGCCCAGAAGGAGGCGCGAGAGAAAACGGCACTTGCTGACAAGAAGCTTGCTTCAGTCGGCAAGTTAGAAGAAGAGAACTCCAAACTGAATACTGCCGTCTCTGATGCCAATTGGGAGGTCGAGCAACTGAAGAAAGACAAGGACAAGCTGACTGACGAGATTGGGAACCTCAAAGCCAAGAAGGGCGAGTTAGAATCTTATCTGGGCCATCTTGCTACAAAATTGGTCTTAAAGCTTGAAGGTACTGATGTTCGACTGACTTGCTGTGGTCGATTGACAGGTCTTATTATATTGTCGACTCACTATTTAATCGATTGTGCAGAACTTTGCCAGGACTTTGAAGCGGAAATCGGGCGGGTCGAGACAGGTCTCGATCCCATAAATTGCCCAGTCAAAGATGACGTCGCAATGGATGTGCTGCGGTTGGAATCTCGCATGGACAGCGCGGTTGCTTATCTTGCTCGCCTGAAGACTGCGATGACTCAGGTTGATGCCGAACTCTGGCCTCAGGCGGAACTATCTCAAGACCTCGAGTCTCTGATGGCTCAACTGAATCAAATACCTGACCGAGTGCAAGAGTGGAAGAAGTCATCTGCTCGCTGCGGCGCTGATGTTGCCCTGTCCCTGGTCCGAGTGCACTGCAAGGATGTCAAAGAAGACAAGCTGGCGGAGCTCAAGGTTGCTAACACAAAAAGGAACACTTTCCAGTCCTTCATGGACACTTTCCTTGACGCCACCACTCGCATCGCAGACAGCATGGACCTTGACAGTTTCTGCGACCCAGCCAGTCCTTCACCTGACGAGTGACCAAAAAACATTATGCTCCAACTTTTTTTTGCCTCGGAATGCCGAGTGATTGTGTAAGCGCTAAACTTCTTCAGGCATGATGCTCGAATACTTTTGATCCATGGTCCGAAACCTTAGGATTCTTCTGAACTTGGTTTATCTCTGAATATGCTTGTGTTTGCCTTTGAGTGGAACTTGTTCTTCACTCGGAATAGTCTTTGTACTTGAGATGCAGCTCTAAGGAGGAGGTTCCAGTCGACCTGCACCTCGTCGACCTTGCGGATCAGGACGGGGCGCACATTATACTTGTGGCACAGCTCCGAGGAGAAGGTTGCAATCGACCTGCACCTCGTCGTCCTTGAGGATAGGGATGGAGCGCATGTTGTATTTGTGGCGTAGCTCCGAAGAGAAGGTTGCAGTCGACCTGCACCTCGTCGTCCTTGCGGATGAGGATGGAGCGCACGTTATATTTGTGGCGTAGCTCCGAAAAGAAGGTTGAAGTTGACCTGCACCTTGTCGTCCTTGCGGATGAGGATTGAGCGCATGTTGTATTTGTGGCGCAGCTCTAAAGATAAGGTTAAAGTCGACCTACACCTCGTCTTCCTTGCGGATAGGGGTGTGCTTCAAACTTAGGCGAGTGGTGGACTGCAGCTAAGCCTCCGAGTGTGAGGGTTGCTCACCACTCGGTAGGATTTTTTAAACTTAGGCGAGTACGGGACTGCGGCTAAGCCTCCGTGTGTGAGGGTTGCTCACCACTCGGTAGGATTTTTCAAACTTAGGCGAGTACTGAACTGCAGCTAAGCCCCCGAGTGAGAGGCTTGATCACCACTCTATAGGAGTTTTTAAACTTAGGCAAGTGCTGGACTGCGACTAAGACCCCGAGTGAGAGTCTTGCTCACCACTCGGTGGAATTTTTCAAACTTAGGCGAGTACTGGACTGCAGCTAAGCCCCCGAGTGTGAGGGTTGCTCACCACTCGGTAGGATTTTTCAAACTTAGGTGAGTACTGGACTGCAGCTAAGCCCTCGAGTAAGAGGCTTGCTCACCACTCGGTAGGATTTTTCAACCTTAGGCAGGTGCTGGACTGCAGCTAAGCCCCTGAGTGAGAGGCTTGCTCACCACTCTGTAGGATTTTTTAAACTTAGGCGAGTGCTGGACTGCGGCTAAGACCCTGAGTGAGAGGCTTGCTCACCACTCGATGGGATTTTTCAAACTTAGGCGAGTACTGGACTGCAGCTAAGCCCCCGAGTGTGAGGGTTTCTCACCAATCGGTAGGATTTTTCAAACTTAGGTGAGTACTAGACTGTAGCTAAGCCCCGGAGTAAGAAGCTTGCTCACCACTCGGTAGGATTTTTCAAACTTAGGTGAGTGCTGGACTACAGCTAAGCCCCCGAGTGAGAGGCTTGCTCACCACTCGGTGGGATTTTTCAAACTTAGGCGAGTACTGGACTACATCTAAGCCCCCGAGTGAGAGGCTTGCTCACCACTCGGTAGGATTCTTTAAACTTAGGCGAGTGCTGGACTGCAGCTAAGCCCTCGAGTGAGAGGCTTGCTCACCACTCGGTGGGATTTTTCAAACTTAGGCGAGTGCTGGACTGCAGCTAAGCCCCCGAGTGAGAGGCTTGCTCACCACTCGGTGGGATTTTTCAAACTTAGGCGAGTGTTGGACTGCAGCTAAGCCCCCGAGTGAGAGGCTTGCTCACCACTCGGTGGGATTTTTCAAACTTAGGCGAGTACTGGACTGCAGCTAAGCCCCCGAGTGAGAGGCTTGCTCACCACTCGGTAGGATTTTTCGAACTTAGACGAAACAAATTCGCAGCTAAGCCCCCGAGTGAGAGGCTTGCTCACCACTCGGTGGGATTTTTCAAACTTAGGCGAAACGGATTCGCAGCTAAGCCCCCAAGTGAGAGGCTTGCTCACCACTCGGTAGGATTTTTCGAACTTAGGCAAAACGGATTCGCAGCTAAGCCACCCACTGGGGGAATTAGAGAATACAAAAGGAACAACAATCATTTATGAGATTGCAAAAAATTGTGTCTTTAATAATCAAACTAGAAGGTTTTTCTTATTACATCTTAACAGTCTAAAAACTTAAGTGTAAAACGGGCGGAGCAGCTCCGCATTCCAAGCATGTGGCTCATCTTTCTCGTGCTCGACATTATAAAGGCGATACACTCCGTTGTGGAGTACTTTGGTGGTGATGAAGGGACCTTCCCAAGCAGGAGCGAGCTTGTGTGCTTTCTGCTGATCCACTCGAAGAACCAAGTTTCCCTCTTGAAAAGCTCGACCCTCACGTTTCTGCCGTGGAATCGGCGCAGGTCTTGCTGATAAATGGTCGACCGGATCAGGGCCATCTCTCTTTCCTCTTCCAGGAGATCAACTGCGTCTTGCCGAGCCTGTTCTGCTTCATCTTCTGAGAAAAGTTTGACTCGGGGTGCATTGTGAAGCAAGTCACTCGGAAGTACAACTTCAGCTCCATAAACCAAGAAGAATGGAGTTCGGTCAGTCGACCGATTAGGAGTTGTCCTTAGACCCCAAAGTACTGACGGAAGTTCATCGACCCAGGCGCTTGCTGCATGCTTGAGATCACGCATCCATCGGGGTTTCAGTCCTTTGAGAATCAATCCGTTTGCTCTTTCAGCTTGTCCATTCGACTGGGGATGGGCGACTGAAGCATAGTCGACTCGAGTGCCTTGGGAAGCACAGAAAGCTCTGAACTCATCAGAATCGAAGTTCAACCCGTTGTCAGTGATGATGCTGTGCGGAATGCCATATCTAAATGTTAACTCTTTGATAAAGCTGACAGCCGTTCTGGCTTCAAGATTCTTGATGGGCTTGGCTTCAATCCATTTAGTGAACTTGTCGACTGCCACGAGCACATGAGTGAATCCGCTCCTACTAGTCCTCAGAGGCCCAACCATATCCAATCCCCAAACAGCAAAGGGCCAGACGAGTGGGATGGTCTTCAGGGCTGATGCAGGCTTGTGCAACATGTTGGAGTAAAACTGGCAACCTTCACATTTGTCGACTATTTCTTTTGCCATTTCATTTGCTCGTGGCCAATAGAATCCCGCTCGGTATGCTTTGGCCACAATGGTCCAAGAGGACGCATGGTGACCACAGGTCCCCGAGTGGATGTCGTTGAGGATCACTCGACCTTCTTCTGGTGTTATGCATTTCTGGCTGACTCCAGTTACACTTTCTCTGAACAGCTATCCTCTTATCACAGTAAAGGTTTTGGATCAATAGACGATTTCTCGAGCCTCTTCTTCATCCTCTGGAAGCTCCTTCCTAAGAATGTACGCGATATACGGCAGTGTCCAATCGGGAGTGATGACCAAAACCTCCATGATCAAGTCAACCACGGCTGGGACTTCGACTTCAGTCGGATCAGTGGCACTCTTTGGTTGTGGGGGCTCTTCAGTGAAAGGATCTTCCCGAACTGAAGGTGTATGAATATGCCCCAGAAACACATTGCTGGGAATGGCCTCCCTTTTGGAACCTATCTTTGCCAAATCATCAATTGCTTGATTTTTCAGTCGGGGTATGTGATGGAGCTCTAACCCTTCAAACTTCTTCTCTAACTTTCTCATTGTGTTACAATAGCCAGTCATGGCTGGGCTTCTGACGTCCCACTCCTTCATTACTTGATTGACCACCAAATCCGAGTCTCCATAGACCATGAGGCGACATACGCCGAGTGAAATGGCCATACGCAACCCGTACAGAAGTGCTTCATATTCAGCTTCGTTGTTGGAGGAGTCAAAATGAATCTGGAGAACGTAGCTGAGTTTGTCACCTCGGGGGGATACTAATACTACCCCAGCACCAGAACCATTCAGCATCTTGGATCCATCGAAGAACATGGTCCAATGCTCCGAGTGAATCTGAGTTGGCAGTTGCTGTTCAACCCACTCGGCGAGGAAATCTGCTATTGCTTGGGACTTGATAGCTTTCTTTGCCTCAAACTTGATATCCAAGGGAAGGAGTTCAATCGCCCACTTTGCCACTCGACCAGTTGCATCTTTGTTGTTCAAGATCTCTGACAATGGTGCGTCGCTGACGACTGTAATGGAGTGATCAGAGAAATAGTGTGCAACCTTCTTCGTGGTCATGTAAATCCCATAAACAAGCTTCTGATAATGTGGATATCTTTGCTTGGATGGAGTCAGAACTTCAGAAACATAGTATACTGGGCGCTGAACTTTATAGGCTTTTCCTTCTTCTTCCCGCTCGACCGTGAGTACTATACTGACAACTTATCCAGTGGCTGCAATATAAAGCAGTAAAGGCTCCTTGCTGATTGGGGCAGCGAGCACCGGCTGGGTGGAAAGCAGGGCTTTGAGCTCTGCAAACGCTGCATTAGCTTCAGCAGTCCACTCGAACTTATCAGATTTCTTCATCAGTCGGTAAAGAGGCAATGCCTTTTCACCGAGGCGAGAAATGAATCGACTCAAGGCGGCCAAACAACCAGTAAGCTTCTGGACATCATGCACACGCACAAGGCGTTTCATCCGGAGTATAGCACCAACTTTCTCTGGGTTAGCGTCGATCCCTCGTTTGCAAACGAGGAAGCCGAGTAACTTTCCGCCAGGAACTCTGAATGTGCACTTTGATGGATTAAGCTTGATATCATACCTTTTGAGGTTGGCAAAAGTTTCAACAAGGTCAGCCAGCAGGTTGGAACCCCTACGCGACTTGACCACAATGTCATCCATGTATGCTTCCACATTCCGACTGATTTGAGTGAGCAGACACTTCTGAATCATCCTCATGAATGTGGCTCCGGCGTTCTTCAGGCCGAATGGCATGGTGACATAACAGAAGCATCCAAATGGAGTGATGAAAGCCATTTTTGTCTCATCGGGTACATACAGTCGGATCTGATGATACCCGGAATAGGCGTCCAGAAAAGACAGTCGCTCACATCCCGCAGTTAAGTCGATGATTTGGTCGATGCGGGGGAGGGGAAAATGATCTTTCGGGCAGGCCCGGTTTATATGCTTGAAGTCAATGCACATGCGAAGTGAGTCGTCCTTCTTGGGGACCATGACAACATTGGCGAGCCACTCGGAGTGATAAATCTCTCGGATGAACTCAGCTGCCAGGAGCCGAGCCACTTCCTCACCAATTGCTTTTCTCTTCTGTACGGCGGACCGCCGAAGATGTTCCTTGACTGGTTTTACTTTCGGGTCGACTCGCAAGCGATCCTCAGCTAGTCCCCTAGGTACACCTAGCATGTCATAAGGCTTCCATGCAAAGATGTCCCAGTTCTCACGGAAGAACTGGATGAGCGCTTCTTCCTATTTGTTGTCGAGTGATGTTGAGATATGAGTAGGAGCAGCATTAGGATCGGTCGGGTAAATATGAATCGGCTTGGTTTCACCGGACGACTGAAATGCAGAATCTGTGGCAGGCTTCTTGGAACGCAGCAAATCACTCGGATCTACATTCTTCCGGTATTCTTGCATTTCGACTGATGCCATTTGTGCATCGACGATTTTTTAGCCCTTCTGGAAGCACTCTTCAGCTTTCTGCCGATTGTCAGTGATGGTGATCACTCCTCTGGGCCCGGGCATCTTCAATTTGAGATACACGTAACATGGTCGAGCCATAAATCGTCCATAAGCAGGCCTGCCCAGAATAACATGATAAGCACTCTGGAAATCCACTACTCCAAATGTCAACTTTTCCTTGCGGTAATTCTTGGAATCACCGAAAACCACATCAAGGGCGATCTGGCCGAGTGATTCGGCCTTCTTGCCAGGTATAACACCATGGAAACTCATATTGCTTTCACTAAGCTTGGACATCGGAATGCCCATTCCTTTCAAGGTTTCAGCATAAAGGATATTCAAGCCGCTGCCACCATCCATTAGCACTTTGGTCAGTCGAGTGCCCTCAACAACTGGGTCGACCACCAGCGCTTGCCTCCTAGGGGTGGCTATACACGCTGGGTGATCCGACTGGTCGAATGTGATGGCAGTCTGATACCACTTCAAATAATTGGGTGTTGCCGGAGCAACCATGTTTACTTCCCCGTTGATAACTTTCAGTCGACTTTTGCTCTCTACGTCGGCAAAAATCTTCAGAGTGGAATTGACGTTGGGAAAACCATCATCTTATTCTTCCTTATCCTCATCTTTGTCCAATTCTTTTTCCTTCTCATTGGGTTGCTTTTCTCGGAACTGCTGGATCAAAACTCGACACTATCGAGTGGTATGTTTAGGATAAATCAGATTACCCTCTTCATCTTTCTTGATGTGAATGTGACATGGCAAATCCAACACATCATTTCCGGCTTGATCTTTTACTTTCTTGTGGTTCCAGGGCCCTTTGGGCTTCCCCTTGAACTTTCCTTGAGCTACAACTAAAGCCTCACCAGGAGCAGCTGGCTCAGCCTTACGCTTCTGTTTCCAATTGGAAGTACCTCCACCGGTGTCCTGTCCGACTGCTTTATGCTTGCCGCTTCGGAGTCGGTCTTCCTCCTTGCCATTAGCACATTTGGTGGCAATCTCCATCATTCGAGTCAGGGACATATCCCCTGTCCGCCCGAATTTCAGATTCAACTCTCGGTACTTAACGCCTTCTTTGAAGGCACAAACTGCTTGGTGATCTGACACATTGTCCACTGTATGGTGCAACGTGATCCATCTTTGGATATAAGCTCTCAGGGTCTCATTCGGTTTTTGCACGCAGGACTGCAATTCTGTTAACCCTGTCGGCCGTTTGCAGGTACCTTCAAAAGTTCTAACAAACACTCGGGCGAGCTCTTCCCAACTGTATATGCTGCCAGGTGCTAACTGAGTCAACCATGCTCTGGCCGAGCCTTCCAACATCAGAGGAAGATGCTTCATGGCCACTTCATCATTGCTGCAAACGATCTATACAGCCACTCGGTAATCCTCAAGCCAAGTGTCAGGTTTGGACTCACCAGTGAACTTGCTGACTCCAGTCGCCAACCTGAAGTTGGGAGGAATCACCGCAGCCTTGATGGCTCTGCTGAAGCACTCTGGACCTGAAACATGCACTCTGCTGCCAGTCGGGTGATCTCTGTCATGACCCTCTCTGTGTGCTCTGTTCCTGTCAACTAGACCTTGAACGAGAATAGATCTCGCATCAAAGCCCGGCTCCCTGGGGTCAACTGGAATTCTTCGCCCGCCACTGTGAGGGCGTTTGTCATCGTGCTGCCGAGGCACATATGACCCACTCCTCGAAGGAGGTGTGGGCACTCGACGAGGGTCGTCATATTGCTCGTAGTTTCTGTACTAATCTTGTCGGTGCCCGCGTCCCTCATGCCGGGGGGGGCGATCTTGGGCTGTGGGCCGACTGGACTGTATTTGCCATCACAGACCTGCTATGAATCCTATTCCGTGACTGAGACACTGTTGTGTTCTGCTCTGCGGCTGCTCGGAGCAAGGCCCGGATCTGCATCAAACCACTGCCAGCTTCCGACCGGGAAGGCTGAATTGACTCTGCTATTCGGGCTGCAGCTGTGAGATTTTGAATTGGAGTACGGTATACCTGAGTTTGAGGCAGAAAAAGCTGCCGTCGACTGGATTCAGGGATCCGCTGTCGAGCACGCTCGTCGAGTGCGTGCTGGAGGTTCTCTAGTGGAGTGCGCTCAGCCAAGTTGGCCAGGCGCGCCTCCTTCAAGGCCCGGGCCTCGGGGGTTTCTCCAACGATAGGAGTGTGAAGTGCATCCATATTGCGGCGGCGAAGCTCTTCCCTCTGCTATGAAGAAAGGGGCTCGGGGCGGTACTCCTTGTGAACGCGCGATGGATCGCCGCCGCCATCGCCACCATCATCGTGGGGGAAGCCAGGAGGACTGCATGGTCCATTGACCATCAAGACTTCCACCGTAGGATCGCTGCTGTCGCACTCGGATGCGTTCTCGACGGAGCCAGTTGACAGATCGAACAGGCGTACAGAGTTTCGTCGGGCTCGATTGCCGCGACTTGTGGGGTGGCCGACTGACGGGCCACCGCGTGCCTCACCCACCGCTGGAGCCGCGACCGACCGGAACGCTTGCGCCGGCGAAGAGCGGGGAGCGAGGACACCACAGGAGCCGACCGATACTGGGTCGACGGCTGCCAGAGAAGGACGCCGTGGACGCACGCGCAAAAGTGCGTCGCCCCCCGGACGGGGAGTGCCTCGACGTCGAGTGGAGCCTCTTAAAGCCAGGAGGAGTCTTCGGCGACGAAGACGAGCGCGCCGAGACGGATCTCGCGGCCCTCAGCTAATCCACCGCCGGAAACCATGATGATGGGAATCGGAAAAGTCACAACTTCACCAAAAAGTCGCTAAGACACCTGCCCCACGGTGGACGCCAACTGTCAGGGATCTAAGACTGACAGTAGAATGGGGGGTAGGTATGAGGAGGCAAGATCCTAGCTATGGCGAAGTTGTACACATGAGTTTTACGAGTTCAGGCCCTTCGCGGAGGAAGTAATAGCCCTACGTCTTGGTGCCCGTAGGCGGTCGACTGAATTATATGTGTGTGTGTGTGTTACAGGGGGTGCGAACCCTTGTGTCAGAGGAGGGGGTGGCTTATATAGAGTGCGCCAGGACCCCGGCCATCCTCCATTACCAAGAGTTCAATGTACATAAAGAGGTGGCATTACTGGTAACGCCAGCCTTAAATGCCTTAATGGCCTTAAAGTCTACAGAGTGAACGCTTGCCCGTTGTTGTCCTGGATGACTCATGGTCTTCAAACAAGTCGAATGGATTCTTGCATGGTCGAATGGTTGAGTGGTCGAGTGACCCAAGGAAGGAGGGATCTCCGAGTGACTGGCAGGTCGAGTGGATTGCACTCGACACCTTTGTTGGGCCCTCTCTATTGTTTCTTGAGCTTCTTTACTTCTAGGATAGTGACCTTGGATAGGACGTATAGGTCAGGCCTATTACCCTACCCCAGGTCTATGTCATCATCAACTGGAACCTCCGGGGGGAATAATGGGCCTTATGGGCCATAAGAGGGGAGCACACCAACCCACAAGGGGTGGCGTGCCCCCCCTTAGGCAGGAGGCCGAATAGGAGAAGGAAGAAGGGGTTCAGCCCCCCTTTCCTTCCTCCCTTCCCTCTTCCCTTTTCCCCCTTTCGGTAATAAGGAAGGGGGGCGAATTAGGATAGGACCCCAAGTAGGATTCCTCCTACTTGGGGCGCCCCATGGCTGCTCCCCTCCCCCTCCCACCTATATATATACGTGGGGAGAGGGCGCCTAGAACACACAACAACAATCGTTAGCCATGTGCGGCGCCCCCTCCATAGTTTACACCCCCCCCCCCCGGTCATATTTTCGCGGTGCTTAGGCGAAGTCCTGCGCGGATCACTTCACCATCACCGTCGCCACACCGTCGTTTTGACGGAACTCATCTACTTCCTCGACACCTTGCTGGATCAAGAAGGCGAGGGACGTCATCGTGCTGAATGTGTGCAGAACTCGGAGGTGTCGTACGTTGGATGCTTGATCGGTCGGAGCTAGAAGAAGTTCGACTACATCAACCGCGTTGTCAAACGCTTCTGCTTTCGGTCTACGGGGGTATGTAGACACACTCTCCCCCTCTCGTTGCTATGCATCTCCTAGATAGATCTTGCATGAGCGTAGGAATTTTTTTGAAATTGCATGCTACATTTCCCAACACCACCACTCCTCGGAGATGGGCGTATTGAGGTGCTCTATTGGCATGCACCGCAGGTCACCGCTTCTCGTCTCCTTGCCTTGAAGCTCCATCGATGCAATTGATCGAAAAACTCCTATAGCCACAGGACACAGTCGTTGGCATCGGTGCTCGTGCTCACTGCCCCACCTTAAGGAGATACACCGTGGCCAAAGCAGAAACCAATTAACGCAAGCAATTAAAAACATAATTATGTATCTGTGTTGTTTGTTCATGGAGGCAAATTATCCTTTCGGTAGATGCAACTTTTATTTCATTGGGCACTCATCGCAGTGCATTAGAAGCATGTGTCATGTTGAAAGACAAAATAATCTTCTAGGTGGAAACACGTTATTATTTCGTTTGAAGCAAGTTCTCTAGTCGATGGAATCAATTTCATGATCCTTTTGAAGCAATCAAGCAATACATCATATTGTCACACAATATACAAAAATCTATTATACCATGGGAAGCATAAACGTGTTGTGTTCAAAGCATACCATGAAACTGAAGCAAATTCATTGACCCTTTTCAGTTGACGGAAGCATAAATGTGTTGTATTGAGAACAAACATGGAAGCATTTTTTATTAAACGCGAATGCTCAAGCTTTGACCGGTGAATGCATAAATTTGTTTTTTTGTTCAAAAGAAAACCATCTATTTTTTGTTTACACTAGCAAAAGAGCTCGTGTGTTGCAATGGGATAAATACTACACTCCCCTAACCCAATAGCCATGACCGAAGACCCCAATAGATTCGCATCCTTTATCCAACAACACATGGCACCCCATCTGTGTTGCCACTTATCCTTCTTCCCACCCTCGCAGTGTGGCCTCGGTGCTCACACGATAACAATGCTTTTGAATGTTGTCAATCCTAGGGCCTCTCTCTCTCTCTCTCTCTCTCTCTCTCTCTCTCTCTCTCTCGGCATAAGATGAGAAATTTGTTTTTTTCCCTGTGAGGATTTGGCGAGGCTTGCATCCGTGGTTATAAATGGTTTATTTCGTCTCCAATCTTGGTTTTGCTGAGGTGTTCATTTCCAATCCCGATCGGCACCAGCATGAAAGTAAGACAAATCATGCGCTATTGATTGAGGTTGCACCCTAAATAACATTTTAAAAATGGTTAACAGGTAAAATAACATCATATTCAGATTCTATACATTTTTCTTATCAAATTTCGTATATAACATGTTAAATTCGGACTTAGGGTTTAAAAGATATTGATATTTTTTAAAATCATTTGATATATACTACGGGTTGGTTAACCCGAACATCAGGGGGTATCCTGCAAAAAAAAATTGACTTAAAACTAGCCCACTGGTTGATTACCAAAAACACCACTGGGTTTTCAATAAAAATAAATTCTGATTAAATATGGACTGCGAGTTGATTACCAGCAACATCAGAAGCCTATTCCCTTTAGGAGTAGAAAGATAGGTACAGAGGTGTGATTAGATAGAAGCAAATTTCTGCTCCATGGGAAGCAAACTGGAATTCTAATGGAAGCATGGAGTGGAGTTTTGGCTCCTAGGTGTACATACATCTATTATGAAATATGTATAAAAAACATATTTCAAAATATAAAAAAGAATCGAGAAAAAAAATCCCGTGTGTACATGCAGACATCCTATGTTCACACACAAAATTTAGGTGAAAAATGACATTTTTTGTGGCATGTGATAAAAAAATCTAAAAAATGCCTCGTGAATAGCTATAATCAAGCATCGAAAATTGTCTTTCTTATACAAGCCACAAAAAAATGTCTTTTTTCATCGAAACTTGGTGCACGCACATATAATGTCCGGATTTACATGTGGGATTTTTTTCTTTTTTTTAACTTTTAAAATGTGTATTTAAACAATGGGTGCATATACACCTATGAGCTAATGTGAATTTCCAATAAGGAGGCAAGTATACAGAGTGGAAACTCCTTTTGGAGTTAATTAGTCTCCATAGCAACCGAAATTTGTTTCCTACAAATCTGGAAGAATCAAAGCAGGGGTAGTGAGTGAATCCCACGTAGTAATTGATTTTAGTTTTGGTAACTCCCCACTGATGGTGCATGCTGGTCACTGTCCTGATCGCACGACTGTGTGGGCTTTGATCCAACGGCCATCTACCGGTCTGACGGGATGGCCCTCCGTCCCGTTCCGTTTCCACCGGGCCTATATATTCCATTATCTCCCTGACATCCTTTTGTCACTCCCCTTGTCGCTTCCTTCCAAGGTTACAGGTGAGTGAAGGTGGACGGAAACCAGGGGAGATGATGATTGCCCGCGGCTGCCTCCTCAGATCCAAGGTGACCGCGATTCCCCTTCATTCTCTTATTGATTTGCCTATCGAGACTGTTGATGTGGGGAGAAAGAGGTACTTCCTCATGTTCTCATCATCCAGAAACGCCAGAGGTGTTCCTTATTTGTCCGAGGCGTAAGTGGCGCGGTAGATTACGATCGATTCAAGATGTTCCTTTTTCTTCGATCGGTTCTGGAGCGACAGCGATAGAGCAGTTCCTGGGGATCTGTTTCTGTTCGTCAGTTCCCAAGCTTTTACACTAGAACGTGTGTAAAAAAATCCAACAGGGGAAAGTTAACATGTCTGATCTTTTATTTTGTTTTTCTTCTTTCCCTCTCACCGCATAGGCTGAGAACTTAGTGAAACATGTAGCCAGCGGTGGAAGCTGGCATGGGTTGCATAGTTTTTCAGAGGCATCCGCCAGGGGTTTCAGCTCTGAGCCGTCTCTTCAGGCCGACTCGACAGAAGAAATCGGGTAAGTAAAATCCTCATGAGCAGAAATGTTAGTGCGCCACACTCTGTTGCGCGCTAGGATGCTTGCAAGCTTCATATGGATTATATCTACTGTGTATATTTTCTACTGACGCTGCAACGTTTTACCAGGTTCAAGGGGCATGGCATGCTGGCTCCATTCACAGCTGGATGGCAGAGCACCGATGTGCATCCCCTGGTTATTGATAGATCTGAGGTTCTGGGCCCTGCCATTGTTTAATGCTCACTTGTCTATAAATTGCAGTGATTTTAACTTGAAAGTTCTATCTTACACTCTGCAACTCATATTACAGGGTGCATATGTCTATGATATCAATGGGAAAAAGTATATAGATGCTCTTGCAGGACTCTGGTGTACAGCTCTAGGTATGTGCATTTCATGATCCATGGAGCCATATTTTACTACATACTGGAAAATTGTTGCATTGTTTTACTTAGAATGCTAGTTGTATCACATATTTTTATTTCTCCATGGCCCTTGTGGGGTAGTCAAACTTAAAATTTATGTTCACTTGTAATTTCAGTTCTAAGAGCTTTTACATGGATTTAAGTTGTTCCCAGATAATGTAGGGCAGTGAACTGCACACTTTTGGGTTAGCAAGAGTAAACGAAGTTTTGCGCAAAACTAAATCACTTGATACATTTTTGCTCGGGAAAAACTTACCACTGACTGATTGCACTTAATAAAAGTGCTGGTTATTCCTAATTCAAATGAGTGTCAAGATGAGCAAGAAATTGTCTACTTTCGTGTTCTGTTAACATTGATTTTATATCTAGATGCTATCACTACACTCTTTTCCTATTTTTTTAATATGCTTGGAAGAATAGAAAAAAACATTAAAATAACATAAACAGTTCTTGTTGGTTGAGCACCCTTTCCAAGCAAATATATTAAAATTGTCCACAGCAAGTTTTTTTTTGGAAAGTAAGGGTATCAATTGATGCACACATCCATCAGCGAGGAGGTAGTTCATTTTGCATCGATTGGAAAGGAAGGGTTGTTTAATTTAAAAACCCACCTACGAGAAGGTTTCTTAGAGTTATCATATATGAGCACATATATTTGGGTGTATTACAGCTCGTAGCCACTGTGGTTAACATTTTTTTTCCAGCGGCTACATTTTGCAGATTGTTTTTAGACAATTTTCCCTTAGCCGTTCTCATTATTTTCAGGTGGTAGCGAACCTCGACTAGTCAAAGCTGCAACAGAACAATTAAACAAATTACCCTTCTATCATTCCTTCTGGAACCGTACTACCAAACCCTCATTGGTACATACTTTGATTTCTCAGTGTGTCTCCTTAAGACAATTGCTAATGATATACCTTTTCTGTTGTTGAGGACATCATGTCCATTTCTATCTTCACCTTCTTCCACTAGAAAATAAAGAATGTTTATGAAAAGACCGTTTGAATGAAGTTCATGATGGATGCTGTGTTGCTAACTTCAGGATCTTGCAAATGACGTTCTCAACATGTTTACTGCAAGGGAAATGGGAAAGGTATTCTTCGCAAATAGTGGTTCAGAAGCAAATGACTCTCAGGTACAGGTTAAACAAACTATCATCTGTTCGAGTTTATGATAGTCATATCTTTTTTTCTTAGAAAAGGAGGATGACCCCCGGACGGCCACTTTATTGATTATTCTCAAGGACCTTACAAAGTATTACAACAATGTGCCTGAATCCACCATCTTGGCAACACATGCCGCTACTCCTATCCAAAATGATGAAGGGGTGCTAGCTGGGCCACTACCCAAACCACTCACCTAAGCCTAACATCAAAAGCCGGAAACCGAAACATATTTGGAAGCCCCAGCCGAGCCACATACCGGGTCTGGAGCACAATCCGGTCAGACGCACTCGTTTGTCGTCATCGCCATCTTCCACAGGTCCGTCTTCAGATCATATTGAGGCTTCTACCTTGTCTGGCCACTCTGCCATCGACGTCACCATGACGCCAGACAGCAACCTCCTCCTGCGCGAGTCCATCTCCGTGCATCGGACGCCGAGCCTCCACAGCGCCATGCCGCCGATATCCGCCGCCATCGATGTGTGAGATGAAGCACCGCTCCACCATCCCCCCAGCCAGCACTTACTCCAAAACGATGCCCCCAGGAGGGAAAGCGATAAAACGCCATCATCGTCCGATCCGGAAGAGCCAGATCTAGGGTTTCCCCCGGAGCATCCCGAGCCTGATGACGCAGACTGCAACGACGATGCCTCGACAAGGGAACGACATCTAAGACCCCGCCATCGTCCGCCATGACCGTAGTCGGCGCGATTTTCATCCGCAGTTGCTCCACCAGACGTGCGCCGCCGACGTCGCTGGTCCCTTCAACCGGAGCAAACTCCAAAACAATGCCCTAAAGAGGGACTACGACAAGGGTAGAATCCCGCGGATCTGCCCAGCTGCCGACGAGTCGCACCCACCACCGTGCCGATGGCCGACCAGCGATCAATCCGGCCGCGCCGCCGCGAACCGATCCGGTAACGCCGCCGCCGTCCCTGGCGGCCGCGACGCACCAGATCGCAAGGCCTCCTTCTGCGGGGAATCGACGTCGCCGAGGCGCCGCCACCACCCGCCGTGGCGACCGGCCCGCCGCCACGCTCCGGCCCGGCGGTGCCGGCCCGTGCCAGCCCCAACCGAGCGAGAGGGCCCGAGTCCCCACCGCCGCCGGTGACGGCTGGGCTTCGCCTGGCCGCGCCCTTGGGCGGCGGCGAGGGAGGAGGAGGAGGAGTGGGGGAGGTTCGGCAGCGATGGGATCTGGGGCCTCCTGGTCGCCCACCCGGGGGGCGTCTCGGGAGGGAGACGTACGGGACCTTC
The DNA here is from genome assembly GCA_032464435.1 of Aegilops umbellulata. Taxonomy (NCBI): domain Eukaryota; kingdom Viridiplantae; phylum Streptophyta; class Magnoliopsida; order Poales; family Poaceae; genus Aegilops; species Aegilops umbellulata. Next base: position 300,101,929 of record CP136060.1, read on the forward strand.
TCCGGAACTAATAACCGGTCATATAGTTGAAACAATCACAGTATCACATCCTGTCAAAAATATACATTTTGCCACAGAAGAAATGACTATGCTTTTGATCTTTTATGCACAGAAACATTAACACTATCATGGTTGTGAATTCTATATTGTGTTCCTACAGTTAGAACACCTGCCTGAGTAGCGCCTGGAGCAGTCATAAACTAGTTTAGTACTTAAATGCAACATGGCCTATTATTGCTAAATCTTGCTCTGCCCATGATCGCTATTTAGATCCATGATCACTATTTAGATCCATGATCACTATTTAGAGAAAAGCTCCCTCCGCGTCGCCCCCTGCTCGGGCGACTCGGGTGGCTCGCCAACCCTAGCCGCCGCCCGGGCCTAACCCATCCTCCTCCCCTCTTCCCGCCGCCGCCGGCTTGCGCCCGGAGGCCGACGGCGGTGGCGGGGGCTCTTCCTCCCTCCTGCGTCTCAGGGGTGGCGGGCCCCAACATGCATGGAGGTGCGGCCGATCTAGAAAAGACGGCGTTGGCTTCGACGGCGGCGGCGGTCGGCCCTGCCTTGGGCCACGGGCGGCGGCTGCGGCGGCTGGCCTGGATCGGGCGGCGGCGCGATGCGGTCTTCGGCGGCATGTCATCTGGCTTTAGATCGGCGGCGGCGTCGAGGGCCTGATGGACTGCTTGGCGGCACCCATGGCAGATCTGTTCTGGCCGGTGTAGCCAGTGGTGGTGGTCATCTTCGTCGTCGTCGGTGGCCGGCCAGAAGCTTGGTGATCGGATCTCGAGATCCATCATCTAGTCCCGGCTGCGAGTTGGGGAGACATGGTTGCCGGTGAAAACCGAGCCGACGGCAGGCGATGGCGGCGGTCTACGCCGTTACCTTGATGAAGGCATCGTCATGTAACTACTGTCGACCCACTCGTGCTACTCCGGGGGAAACCCTAGGATCTGGTGTTCCAGATCGGACGATGGCGGCACTGCGGTGTCATTTATCTCTTGGGAGCATTGTTCGTGGAGCAGCGCTGGAAGTCAGAGGCAGGAGGTGGGGCGGCTTTGTCTTGCACGGAGTTTCGGTGGAGATGTCAAGTCAAGCCTGACCGTCAGGGTCTACGCTTTGTCATGCCTGGTCGGCAGGTGCTACGCACGACAGATCTTCCAAGGACTTCAAGCTGTGTCGGCTAGTGGTACTTGGCAGCATGGCGCTGAGGTGTATCAGTGGCGACCGTGACGTGCTCAGTTGCTTGCGCGCAGGGAGGAGGTGCCGTTGGGCGCCGTGGTGGCGTCGACGATAGCTAGACCGAGCAAGGTTGATGCATCAGTACAGTTCTGAAGATGGAGCGGTGGTAGTTGGTGGCGGCGGACTCTGAGAGCACGCCGGACCAGTGTGTGCCCCAGACCCGGCAAGTGGCTAGGTTGGGGTCTCAGGTCTTAGATGTTAGGCTTGGCTGCGATATCTGTTTGATATTAGGCCCGGGCTATCTGCGCCCCTTCATCAACTGGATAGGTGTAGCGACAGTTTGTTGCTTAGACAGCGGCTTTAGTCTTACTGTTGTATGACTTTGTAAGGTCTTGTGAGAATAATTAATAAAGTGGCCGTATGCATCGCCCAGATGCAGAGGCCGGGGGTCATCCTCCTTTTCTAAAGAAAAAAAAATGATCGCTATTTAGATCTTGCTCTGTTGATGCCTTTCCATGATCGCTATTTAGATCCATTCCTCCACTCCTAGTAATGCTGTTTTTTTACAGGTGAAACTAGTGTGGTATTATAACAATGCAATGGGGAGACCAGATAAGAAGAAATTTATTGCACGCTCAAAATCGTAAAGTTCCTTTTCAGTTTCTTTACTACTCTGTTCTACCTAATAGCAGTACATATCTTGTTGCTTCATTTCTTCACAAATCTTTACCTGGCACTCCAAATCCAGTTTGCCTTGCATATTAGTTGTTCAGTGGCGTATCAACACCATACTGAATTGCAGTCCGAGTGTTTTGCATGACAATCATGACATGAACATTTGTTTTGTAATAATTTTGCATCACAAGTAATAACAAATTGAATAGTCCAAGAATTGCATTGTAACAACTCTTCACCAGGACACATGCATCCTCTAAGCATTACCATTATGGTATTTATTCTGATTTTTTAATATGATTTTAACAAGATATTGACTCTATGTTCATACAGATATCATGGTTCAACATTAATATCAGCTAGTTTATCCGGGTGAGCAAAGGATCTTGCATAACAATAGTATTTCCTTCTTTCAATCCTTCAGTTGTGCAATATAATTTATGAGGATGTTCTATTTTCCTCAGTTGACGCACTCCTTATGTTTCTGGTATATTTGTAATCACTTGCTAATTTCTTCTTTATCCGTAGTCTTCCTGCTCTTCATCAAAAGTTTGATCTACCGGCACCTTTTGTTCTGCACACGGACTGTCCACACTACTGGCGCTTCCATCTTCCTGGTACCAATAAGCCAGTTTGTTTTGTACAGTTGTCTCAGGATATTATGTTTAATGAAATGAATTTGTTGTGATATAGATGAAACAGAAGAAGAATTTTCTACTAGACTTGCAAACAACTTGGAGAATCTTATACTAAAAGAAGGACCAGAAACAGTAAAGTTTATGTTTTTATTTTCTTGTCATAATGGATCCTATGCTATATGTTTGGTCAAAGGTTCCTGAAGTATCAACCCCCCACCCCCCTTGTCTCTTTCCAGATTGCTGCTTTCATTGCTGAACCTGTGATGGGTGCCGGTGGTGTCATCCTTCCTCCAAAGACTTATTTTGAGAAGGTGACCTTAAATTACATATAACTCTGAAGTACTTAATTATAGCTTTTAAATAAAGATTGTAAATTAATATGGCATTCCTGTAAATTAGACTATCTCGCTGTATGCTGGTTTAAGGTGTGCATGGCACTTCGCTTAGGAGGCTTGGGTATACCAGGCCTTGGTCGGGCAGCGACTAGCCTTAGGCGATCATCTTCGACAAGGCTCAGCTCAGTTTAGTTGGCCTCCTATCAAATCGAAAGCTAGGCAATGGTCAAGGGAGGGCGTGAGAGGGTGTGCCGTCATCTCATAGTTTGCTCAGAGGGTGCGTTTGGAGCGAACACTTTAGGATTCATGGGTGGGATCTGACGTGCACGAGGGCGTTCGCTCGGAATTCTTGAAAATCTGACGTCAGTTTTAACATTTAGGAAAAAGAAAACTGTAAGGATAACTTGAAGCATTCTCTGTTTTTCTTCGCTCCCCCTCACAACTGTGTCCTAGGCGGTGCATCTAAGTGCACACCTTTGCTATGAATAAGATGTTATATCTCTCCAAAATTTCCTCTATTTAGTACCAATTTTGAAAAGCTAGTTCCAATTGCTTTACGTATGCGCAGTGTGCTTCCTTTTGAATTTTTAAGATCCCATTGCATTTCTTCCGAAAAAGTGTTGCTGAGTGCAGCTGACTGCGCTTACGCTATTTGTATAATTTAGGTAGTTCCACATCAAAAAGTTAGTTGCTCTTGCGCCATGTAATATTAACCATATGCTATTTTCCCTCCTATCAGATTCAAGCAGTCCTCAAGAAGTACGACGTCTTGTTAATAGCAGATGAGGTAACTTAAGTTTATGAGGTAAAAAGAGAGTAAAATGATTTCTTGGTGCAAAATTTATGTAATTAGCCCTTCAGGTCATTACTGCATTTGGGAGATTGGGAACCATGTTTGGATGTGATATGTATAATATTCAACCAGATCTCGTCTCCATAGCAAAGGTGAGTTGCTGAGTCCAGTCAGTACCAGTAAAATACGTACCTAATTGTTGGATGGTAACTTCCTATCTTCAGAGAGACTGATTAATATTTTCTTTTGTACTATTCTTGTTTTTTAATTGCCAGGCTCTTTCTTCGGCCTACATGCCAATTGCAGCTATTCTTGTTAGCCCAGAAATAGCAGATGTAGTTCATTCGCAGAGCAGTAAACTTGGTAAAGCTAATTCTATTGCAGGAACTCATCTTTTCTCTTGCTACTGTATTTACAAGCACTTCTATTGTTTGTTACAGGTTCTTTTGCTCATGGCTTTACATACTCCGGGCATCCAGTTGCCTGTGCTGTTGCCATAGAAGCTCTGAAGATCTACAAGTAAACCACTATTCCCATAATAATACTAAACAATCCATTTATGTTGATATATGTGTCGGATGAATCGTTTCCATGATTCCTATTAGGGAAAGGAATATTACCGAACATGTCAACACAATTGCCCCAAGGTTCCAAGAAGGAATCAAGGCCTTCTCAGGCAGTCCGATCGTCGGAGAGGTAGTTATTATGTAGTTTAAGTTTCTTTCTTTTACGACTATTTACTTGTTCCTTTGTTGTTTAAACACATAATGTCTGCACTCCTCTACACAGATACGTGGCCTGGGATTGATACTTGGAACTGAATTTGTCGACAACAAGTCACCAAATGATCCATTCCCTGCAGAATGGGGTTTGTACTTTATGCGTTTTGTTCTTTATTTTTTTTAGCAGGATTTACTAGCATGGAAATTCCTAGTCACTAGCAATTTTCCCTCTGCAGTCCATGCTAGGGATATTTGGTTATTTACCACCGGTGTAATGTAACTGTTGAGTTTTTAGGCCAGTTAGGAACTATAAAGCTAGAAGTTGGAATGTTAAACTAATTTTATCCTAGTTTTTTTTTGCTGAGCCAAGATAATTAAATGAATTAACCATCCGTGGGACATCACTAAACTGGTAACAGTACTTTTTTTAGATGAACTACTAGTAATAGTACTTATCAGCAGCCAACACGAAAAAAGGGGGATACCAATCAGTTGAGGTTAGGATTTGAATAACTTATCTTCTGAGTTAAGAGTAACTTGCACAAAAATAAACCATCTCAAGAGTAAAAGAAGCCTTAAAAATGACATCGACAACTGAGTTTTTTATGGTTTGATGATTTCAGGGGTTGGTTCAATATTTGGTGCCGAGTGTGAGAAGCGTGGGATGCTTATCAGGGTCGCTGGGGATAACATCATGCTATCACCTCCACTAATAATGACTCCCGATGAAGTTGAAGAAGTAAGATCATACTCTTTGCAATATGCAATCTTTCTTTTTGGTATCAAACACAAACTGACTGAAAATTGTTCAAACCATGGCTCTGCTTTAGATTGTGAGCAAATATGGCGGCGCCCTAAAGGCCACAGAGGAAAGAATTGAGGAGCTCAAATCAGCCAAGAAGTGAACAATTCCAATTTGCTGAAAGCCTCTAGCAATGATTGGTGATGATGGTGACGACAATGTACAGTTACTTGAACAATTAGGTGCCAATAATAGCACATTGAAAGCCTGAAAGTTGATCTTGATGTGGAAATGCCAGTTCTTATTTACCATCTCCAGTCACAGAATAGGCACGTTTGTCACCGGAGGGAAGAGCTGCAGTGTTTTTCCAACTATTATGGCAACTCTTTGGTGTCTTTCTTCAGCGTCTTGATTAAAGTCGCTAATTTGATGGTAAGCGATTTGATAAAAAAAACTTGGTAGTGTTGCACTGCCTGAATTAAATTAGTCTGCTAAGCTAAATATAGTCAAGTCCTACAAAAGAACTGATGTTAAGAAAATAAATAGTGGACAATCCAATGTACGCTTGTGCCACATGTTGACAGTCGGAAGTTCCATGTGTGAATTCAATACATCATATTACAATATTCTATGTTTAAACCTAATGGTTAGGTAGGCCATATCGTCTTTTTAAAAATAATACTCTTTTCTTAGGGCTTTCCGAAATGAAATACTGAAAAACATGAGAATAAAAACACACAGGAACTGTATGAAGCTAGATGTCATGCCATGTGGAATCCTATATAATCCAGGGGCATTTTTTCTTTGGCTCTTCTCTTTTCTTTTGTTATTGTGGTTTCTGTTTTTTTCTTTATTTTTCAATAAATTGAAATAAAATACGAACCAAATCAAAAAATTGTGAAAATTTTACTCCCTCCGTCCGGAAATACTTGTCGAAGAAATGGATAAAAATGAATGTATCTAGAACTATGAAAGAGGAGCTCTTCTAGGTGCTTGTAAATTTTTGCCCTGAGATGAGATCTGAGGAGCTCGCTACCAAAAAAATCGGAGCTCAAATTTTGTTGCAGCTTTGGACATTTTTTAGCTCCTTTTTTTACCAAGCTCGTCGGATATCATTTCAGCACCTAGAAGAATCTCATCTTTGGTCTGTAAAAATTTCAGACTTTTTAAATCTATTTGTTTTTTAATTTACTGTTCACTTGGGTGCAGATCCTCTTCTAAATATCTTCACTTTTATCAATGCATCGAGATTTCTTTTAAGCTTTGTCTCTCCCTCTTTTGTTTGCTTTTCTGATCACAAGACTTTTCCAAGTACTGGTCAGATAATCGGCCACGGAGGTACCATACGTTGCTTGCACCACAATAATTTCAGTGGGTGTTCCTATCTGTATATTAAAGACATGGAAATAGACAGGCAAACAAGAGGGATCGAAGATTTATGACCTCACACAAAGAAACGATTGGTGTCATGTGTCATCATTTGCACCACACAACGCCAAAAACCCATTCTTGGCAACAAAAGGATAGTAGGAAAAACAGAGTGCGGTCATCTCCAAGACAATGAGACGATCCTACGGCATGCAAGTCCCTCAAAATGTTATACGTAGATCAAATACAACACGCTCTCTACTCATGTTAGTTCATAAATGGTGCGCACCACTGCAATGTGCAGTTCACAGATCCTTGCCCGTTGCCGCTGACCTTCTATTACTCCATCTGCTTCACGAACTCGGCGAACGCGGCACACGACGAGTCACCTTCCTTCCACGCCGCGGCGGCGCTCTCCTTCACCACCATGGCCCGTTCGACGACCGCTCGCCGACCTTCCGACTCCATGTCCATGATCTGCCTAACCGTGGCATCCACATTGTCGGCCGTGACAAGCACCCCGGGCTTACTATACCCTCTCACCGCCACGCCAACCTTCATCTCCTCGACAATGTACACCTTGTTCATCCACTGCTCGGCTTCCAGCGGCCAGCACACCATCGGCACGCCGGTGGCCGCCGCCTCCAGCGTCGAGTTCCATCCACAGTGTGTTATGAAGGTAGCAGTGGACGTGTGACGCAACACGTCCATCTGTGGCACCCAGGACGCGGTCACCACGAGGCCCCTGTCTGCCGTCCGGGCCAAGAACCCCTCGGGGAGAAGAGACAGAGCCGCGTCCGGCTCGCCGGCTGCTGCGGCGAGGGCAGGAGGCGCGCGCAGCACCCACAGGAACCTGTGCCCGGACATCTCGAGCCCTTTGGCCATCTCCCTGATCTGCTCCAGCGAGGCCGTGCACCGGCTGCCGAAGCAGATGTACACGACGCTGCCCTCGGGCTGCGCGTCCAGCCACGGGAGGCATGGATGCCTCTCCTCCTCCTCCTCTGCGCCGCCTTCCGCGATCAACGGGCCTACGCAGTAGACCCGCGGCGCGGCAGGGCCGCGGAGGCAGCGCCCGTCTCTAATCGCCGCCACCGCCGAGCCCTCCAGCGCCTCGAAGGTGTTCACCAGAATGCCGCGCGCTGCCGCCATCCGACCGAACACGTCCAGCACGGCCGCGTACAGGTCCGTTCCGCTGTCGAGCACCGCGTCGACCAAGTGAGACGCCGGCATCGTGGGCACGCCGGGGAACGACACGGGCGCGTCGCCGAGATCTTTCACGTTTCCGCCGCTCCCGGAGCAAAATGAAGGCAGCTCGAGGAAGACGGTAAGGTTGGCGGCGCCTGTGCAGTAGAAGAGGTTCCCCGGGACGCCGACCTCCGCGGCGACGTCGAGGAGGCAAGCGGCGAACATGTCGGCCACGAGGGCGTGGACTGCGGGGAGGCTGCGGAGGAAGTCTCGCAGGCCGGGCGCCTGGGAGCGGAAGGCGGCCTGCATGCGGATGAACGGGTGCGCGGCGCCGACGGAGTGGTGGCCGGCGGGAGGGGGAGGGAGGGAGTGGACGGAGAGGGAGGGGAGCCGGGAGGCGTACCGGTCGATGGTGGAACGGAAAACCGGGGAGGTAAGGGTTGGGTCCGGGACGGCGACGGTGACGGCAAGGCCACGACGGAGGCAGACCGCGGCGAACTCCATCATGGGCGTGAGGTGGCTTATGCTCTGGCCGGGGATGAGGACCACCCTCCTCGCCGTCGCCATTGGAGGGTTGTTCTTCTTCTGGTTTTGTTTTGCTTTGGTTTGTGGCCTGTGAATCTCGTGTTTGGACAGTGGACCAGCCGAAAGCGCGAAACCCTGTGTAGCTTCTAGGCTGCTGTCTTATCAGTAGTAGGTGCACTTCTTTGGCCCGCGCTAGGCGCCAGCCGGTCGGGTGCCTAGCGTTAGATCAAGCGCGGATGAAGGGCCCTGATTAGCGCACGGATTAGGGTGTCGTCTTTCTCCCTCCCTGCACGCGCTTGGAAAAAAAAGGATCAATGCCGCGCTCGCCGGCCGCCTCGCGCTCGGCCATATGCAGCTCCGCGCTGACCACGTAGCTCCACGCCGGCCAGAAGCTGCTCCGCCGTCGGCACGGATGCAGCTCCGCCCATTGTGCAGCTTCGTCGTCGCCCCCCTCCCCCTACCTCGCCCGCTTGGAGATCTAGAAAGAATTGGTGAAATAGTTGTTGTATTGCTTGAGCCTTGTGGACATATATATAGGAGTACATGATCATCTTGAAGTACAAGCCAAGGTAGAATAATATCCTACGCTATCCTAGCTTTCTTAATAATCACGATACTCACATCCCCTCGTAGTCCCAACGGTAGAGACGCAGACGGTTAGACTGGAGAAGAATCCGAAGGCAAGCCGACGAACACCTCCCCACAGTCGTAACGGTTATACTGGAGAAGAATCCGAACGCAAGCCGACGAACACCTCCCCACAGTCGTAAGGGTCGACCCATCACGAAAGTTGTGGCTGGAGTGGAAACCGACGAGGTTTGCTCAAGCAAGGCGGTAGCCCTTTGTGTCGTTGTCGAGGTAGCCAAGAGCGTGGGTGGTGTAGCCGTGGTCGAGGTAGCCGTGCGAAGAATGCCGTGGTCGATGCCGAGTCGGGGTAGCCGGTGTTGAGAAAGTCGCCGAGGAGCTGCAGGCGCAAGGAGGCGCCGAGAAAGTCATGGGCGCAGTGGTGTCGAAGTAGTGGTGCAACGGGAAGAAGACGTTGTTGACGACGTGTCGCACCGGGTTTGCCAAGCCCGGGGACACATTGTAGACGAAGGCATGCGTCAGTGTTGCCAGCATCGGGCATGTGTAGACGGACGAAGACAAAGTTGGGGACATGTCGTGGATGAAGGCACGCGTCGGTGTTGCCAGCACAGGGCATGCGTAGATGAGAGGTACCTGCACGAGTTGTACGCCATGTTGGAGAAGTCGGAGAGGCCAGCAGAGAAGGACTCGACGACGGTTGCGGCGCCAACCGGCGTGGGGCCGATGTCGCCCACTGTTGTCGGAGTAGATGAAGTAGTCGGGGTAGATGATGGCGACGCTGGCGACGGGCTGGTGCGGGACAAAAACGAAGGAGGTGGACGGGCGGCGGCGGCTACGGGGCTAGCAGTGGCAGTGACCGAAGAAGAGCTGCGGCGGCGGCGTGACAGCGGCGGCGATGGATTGGTTAGGAGCGCGGCGGCGGTGCTCGAAGGAGGCGAGAAAAACCCAACAGCATGACAAAGACCGGTGTGGACGGTGGCGCATACCACGGAAAGTCGACGCGCGGGGACCGCGGTGGACCGCGGGCCGTGGCGCCACGGCCCGAAGGGGCGACGCGGCGACAGTAGGTGGGTCGGGGCGACGACGAGAAGACCTCAGGGCGGCGACGGGGACCGCAGGCCACGGCGCTATAGCCCAAAGGGGCGGCGTAGCGCTGGTCGATGCAAGCGCGGGGACGGCCTCGGGGCGGCAGCGGGGACCATGTATCATGGCACTACGGCCCGAAGGGGCGACATAGCGGCGACGCGCGAGCGGTGCAGCCGTAGGGAGAACCACGGGGCGGCAGCGCTGCGGCCCGATATGGCAACGCAGTAGCAGCCCGTTGCTCGATCGATGGAGGGGCGCGTTGAACTCGGGGACGATCTTCACGGGACCTGCGGAGGCGCGCGTGATATGTCTCCATCATACCTACTTTTCCAAACTCTTTTGCTCTTATTTGGACTCTAACTTGCATGATTTGAATGGAACTAACCTGGACTGACGTTGTTTTCAGCAGAACTGCCATGGTGTTATTTTTGTGCACCGACCTGAAACTTCACGGAGATGATTTTTAGAATTAATAAAAAATATTGGCAAAAAAATCAACTGAAGGGGGCTCATACCCTGGCCACAAGGGTGGGGGGCGCGCCCATCCCCCTGGGGCGCACCCTCCGACCTTGTGGGCCCCCTGGACCTCCATCGACCTCAACTCCAACTCCATATATTCACGTTCGGGGAGAAAAAAAATAAGAGAAGGATTCATCGCGTTTTACGATATGGAGCCGCCGCCAAGCCCTGTTCTTCCTTGGGAGGGCAGATCCGAAGTCTGTTTTGGGCTCCGGAGAGGGGAATCCGTCCCCATCGTCATCATCAACCATCCTCCATCACCAATTCCATGATGCTCACTGCCGTGCGTGAGTAGTCCCATCGTAGGCTTGCTGGACGGTGATGGGTTGGATGAGATTTACCATGTAATCGAGTTAGTTTTGTTAGGGTTTGATCCCTAGTATCCACTATGTTCTAAGATTGATGTTGCTATGACTTTGCCATGCTTAATCCTTGTCACTAGGGCCTGAGTGCCATGATTTCAGATATAAACATATTATGTTTTCATGAATATATTTGTGTTCTTGATACTATCTTGTAAGTTATAGTCACCTACTACGTGTTATGATCCGACAACCCCGGAGTGACAATAGTCGGGACACTTCCCAGTGATGACCGTAGTTTGAGGAGTTCATGTATTCACTAAGTGCTAATGTTTTGGTCCAGTAATCTATTAAAAGGAGGCCTTAATGTCCCTTAGTTTCCAATAGGACCCCGCTGCCACGGGAGGGTAGGACAAAAGATGTCATGCAAGTTCTTTTCCATAAGCACGTATGACTATATTCGAGATACATGCTTACATTATATTGATGAATTGGAGCTAGTTCTGTGTCACCCTATGTTGTAACTGTTGCATGATGAATGCCATCCGACATAATTATCCATCATTAATTCATTGCCTACGAGTTTGTTTCATATTGATCTTTGCTAAGTAACTTTCCCGTTGCCACTGCTACGATTGCTACAAAACTGCTACTGTTACTTTTGCCACTATTACCGTTACTTCCATACTACTTTTGTTGGGGATATTACTACTGGGAGTAAACCGGCCTATCTGGGCCGGGTTAACTTCGCCAATAGTTAAGTATGTTAAAACCCAAGAAGGCAGATGAGGGCCTAAGGCCCATAGTCGGTTTAAACCTTGTAGCCGTAAACCGGCGTTGATATGTAAACTTGCATTGTAAGTTAGGAGTAAGTAGAGACCAAACCGGACACGTCTATGAGCCGGTGTCGGGACTCTGTAAACCGAAGGGCGTCACCCATGTATATAAGGGGACGACCCGGCGGCGGTTCAAGAACAACAGACAACAACTCAAGACTTAGGCGAAGCTTTTTTGCTCCCTAGTCATCGAAACCCCATCAATTCCATCACAACTAGACGTAGGCTTTTACCTTCATCGAAGGGGCCGAACTAATATAAAACCCTCTTGCGTCCCTGTGTCCGCTTTAACCCCTTCAAGCTAACCCGTTCCGATGGCTCCACGACTAAGTCCTTTCACGAGGACATCTGCCGTGACAAAACCACGACAGTTGGCGCCCACCGTGGGGCTATCGCACGATGGTTTCAAGTTCTTGGAGGGCAACTTTGAAGGACTCAAGGGCTACGCTATGGGCCGGATGACCAAGAGTCGTCACGGCAAGCTCTACATCGACGATGCAGGATGGGGCCCCGAAGCCGGCTCAATCGAGTACCGGTACCGGGTCCCCTTTGGTGGCATACACATCTTCATTGGCAAGATCGGTGAACCGGGCCCTGAGCCGGACATCTGCACCGACCTCGTCGAAATGGCTCAGCGTGCGTGATCTGCCCAGGTTAAACCGGCCATGAAGCGTGCCTTTGTGGGAGTCATCCATGGAGGATGTCATGAGGATGGATCGGAATCTGGCGGTGAGACTGTCGTTTATTCCGGCGACGAGTCATCAACCGGAGACACTGAATCTTTGTATCAGCTACAAGATGGCCGGATTGGGGGTTGTTCCGATGGCGACAGTATTCCAGACCCCTCGGATCTGCCAAACCAGGTCGGAATATTCATGCCCGGGACACAAGCAGCGATCCACTCTTTGACCGCAGCAGCAATGATCTCCGGATCAGGAACGGCGACGGCAGCCGGGGCAGGAGGCCCTGTGCACCCGCCGGCTCAAGTCTTATCTGATCTATTTGATGCGTTGGCTACGCTCATGACAGAGGTTAATCCGGCGGATCAGAACACCCATGACGCGGAAATTGCGAAAGTGAGGGATCAGATCACTCAAGCCAAGGCTGACCTAGCAGCTGAGAATGCCAGGATGACCGCAGTGCGGGCCGCTTTGGATGCGCAAGCTTACCGACTTATGCTGGATCAGAATGCATCCCATGAGGTCCTGAAGCGGAAATACCAATCTCGTTTGCGTCAAGTTTTCGAAGCTAGAGATCTCTTCAACACCCCAGGAGCAGGAACCAGCAACCCGCTGGTGGTAAACCGGGCGGAAGCACCAGGGACGGGCGCGCCGGTTCACCCTCGCTTGATGGATCCGCCTCGTCAGCACGCTATTGTACCTCAGGCTGTCCCAACGCCTCCGGGTCACTATTCCAACCCGATGGATAACCTTGTTGCTGCTGCTGCACGGCTGGAGGCCATCCCAATTGAAGGTGATTCGCCGCAGGCGGTAGAAACGCGTCGGGTTAAGGAGCTTCTTCGAACAACTTTGGTCCAGCAGGAAGCGTACTCATACAGTCGTGACCGAATTCATTCCACCCCTCATCCAAGCCGGAGCTATAGCAGGCGTATGGAGGAACCGGCTGTATCAAGTAATACACGAAACCGTGAAGTACCCCGTGGTAACAACTCGGCGGGTGGTGTTGGTGATGCCCAGGAAGTGGTGGACCGGCCCAAGCGCGCAGGGAGGCCGAGTTAGCAGCACAGTATGAGGCTCGCCAGCTTACGCCGGTTCGTCCAACTACCTCAATCGAGCCCGGCTTTTCTTCTAGCTCTTTGGGGGTGCCTTGTCTTGTCCCCGCTTTACGCAACGTGCGCCTGCCCAAAGATTTCAAGGGCCCGCGCAAGGTGCCGAATTATACTGCTGATCAGCCTCCAGAGACATGGATAGAGAGCTATGAGATGGCCATGGAGATGCTGGATGTGGGTGATGCAGCATGTGCAAAGTACTTCACCATGATGCTAGAAGGAAAAGCCCGTACTTGGTTAAAAAGTTTGCCGGCCAACTCTATCAGTTCATGGGCCCAATTGCGAGCCCGCTTCATCTAGAACTTCAAAGATACATGTAAACAACCCATGTCAATAGTGGACTTAGCAGCCTGTGTTCAGGAAGAAGGAGAATCAATGACTCATTGGGTGCGCCGGGTCTCACAAATTTTGCACTCGTCAGACCGTATCAATGCCGACACGGCGGTTATAACCTTGGAAGGCAACTACCGGGTTGGGCCTCTAAAGTTGAAATTGGGACGAATGAAGCGCCATTGCAATGATATAGGGACCCTCATGGCTGCGTTAGTGAAGTATGCTGACTCTGATAGTACCAAGGATCCCGAGTCTGATGACGACAAGGCAGGGAAGGGAAAGAAGAACGGCAAGTCCAAAGGACAGCAGCATAACCCGCCAGGTCATGGAAACGGAGGCAAGCGTAAAGCGGATGGCAGCATGGACTTTGTGGCTAATACCAATGCGCAGGACAAGGGCCAGCGACGTAAGGGTAAAACACCAAATCGCAGTGGAGCGCCTAATCCTAGTCCGGACCGCCTGTCTTATCTGTTAAACCAGCCCTGTCCAAAGCATGGGACGAAGGAGGTGCCAGCCAATCACCTTTGGAAGGACTGTTACATTATGCAGGAGTTCAAGAACTCTAATGCTTTCCGGTATGACCACGGATCAGGTGGTGGCTCAGGATCAGGGCCGGGTTACGGCGGAGGAAATTCTGGTTCAGGGTTTAATGATAATCAGGGCAGACATAACAATCAAGGTCATCAGAATAGCCAAGGTGGTTACAACCAGCAGCAGCAGCAGCAGTCGGGTTATCAGAGTCACCCGAAGCAGTTGAATAGTGGGCAATATCATGTTTTCACCACTAGCCTGGACAAGCGAGATCAGAAGCTTCATAAGCGAGCAGTAAACTCTGTTGAACCGGCCGTGCCCCGTTATCTACGCTGGTCTGAACAGCCAATCCTATGGAGTAGAGAGGATCACCCTCCCCGGGTTGATAAACCGGGTCAGCTAGCGTTGGTGGTGGCACCTCAGGTGGGAGGTTATAAGTTCACCAAGGTACTCATGGATGGAGGAAGCAACATCAATATCCTATATTATGAGACCTTCCGTCGTATAGGGTTAACAGATAAAAATCTTAAACCGTCCAATACGGTATTCCATGGTGTGGTACCTGGTAAGTCAGCATATCTTGTTGGCAAGATAGCTTTGTAAGTGGCCTTTGGAGATGATCACAATTCCCAGTCAGAGAATTTGACTTTTGAGGTGGTAAAGATCCAGAGCCCATATCATGCCCTGTTTGGGCGGCCGGCTTACGCCAAGTTTATGTCACGACCCTGTTATGTGTATTTGCAGCTCAAGATGCCGGGTCACATGGGGACAATAACAGTTCATGGAAGCCGTAAGATCGCTTTGGAATGTGAAGAAGGTGATGCTGCCTACGCAGAGTCGGTTTGTGCCACGGAGGAGCTAAAGTATTACAAGGACAATGTTGATCCGGCAGACATGACTCCGATGAAGAAGCCAACTACGGAGCATGATCCGGCGATTCATCCAAGCAGTTCAGCATCAGTACCAATTTGGATCTGAAATAGGAAAGCGCGCTCATCGAGTTCATCCGTGAGAATCGGGACATTTTTGCATGGAAGCCTTCTGACATGCCAGGTGTACCGAGGCAACTCGCTGAGCACACTCTTAATGTGGATCCTAAGTACAAACCAGTGAAACAGTTCCTCCGCCGGTTTAACGAAGAAAGGCGCAAAGCTATTGGAGAAGAGGTGGCCATGCTCTTAGCAGCTAGCTTTATTGTTGAAGTTTTCCATCCTGAATGGCTGGCTAATCCGGTGCTGGTCCTTAAGAAAAATGGCACCAAGCGCATGTGTGTAGATTACACAGATCTTAACAAGGCTGGTCCAGCAGATCCTTTTGCCCTCCCCTGTATTGATCAAATTATTGATGCGACGGCGGGTTGTGAGCGTTTGAGTTTTCTGGATGCGTATTCTGGTTATCATCAGATCAAGATGGCAGGTAAGGACCAGGAGAAGACGGCGTTCATAACTCCCTCTGGAGCCTTCTGCTATGTATCTATGCCCTTTGGGCTCAAGAGTGCCCAGGCAACTTACCAACGGTGTGTGCAGAATTGCCTTCATAAACAGATTGGCCGTAATGTACACGCCTATGTGGATGATATTTTGGTTAAGTCAAGGGAGAAGGAGACTCTGGTTGACGATTTGAAGGAAACTTTTGATAACCTGAGGACGTACAAGATGATGCTCAACCCGGCCAAGTGTGTCTTTGGTGTACCGGCACGCAAGTTATTGGGTTTTCTGGTGTCCAATAGGGGAATTGAGGCTAATCAGGAGAAGATCACAACAATCACCTCCCTGGCTAAGCCAAAGTGTATCAATGATGTCCAACACTTGGCAGGCCGGATTGCCGCATTGAGCCGGTTTATCAGCCGCCTTGGTGAGAAGGCGGTCCCTTTGTATCAGATGTTGAAGAAGACGGATCAATTCGTCTGGAGTTCTGCTGCTGATAAAGCGTTTGAGGATTTAAAGCGGCAGTTGGCTAATCCGCATGTGCTTGCCACTCCAATTGATAAGGAGCCTTTACTGCTATATGTCGCCGCCAATGCTCGTGCGGTCAGTGTGGCTATTGTGGTGGAACGGAAGGAAACAGGCAAGGAGCATCCGGTTCAGCGTCCGGTTTACTATATCAGCGAAGTGCTCATTGAGTCCAAGCAAAGGTATCCGCATTGGCAGAAGCTGGTATATGGAGTTTTTATGGCAAGTCGGAAGCTTAAACAGTACTTCCAAGGACACCCCATCACAGTGGTCAGTTCCGCTCCCTTGGGAGATATAATCCAGAACCGGGAAGCGACTGGCCGGATTGCCAAGTGGGCTATAGAGCTTGGGCCGCACAGATTGAAATACGTGCCTCGGACGGCAGCCAAGTCCCAAGCACTTGTCGATTTCATCAATGATTGGACAGAACTTCAAACACCTGAAGAGAAGCCGGATCACACATATTGGACTATCCATTTTGATGGGTCCAGGCAATTGGAGGGCTCGGGGGCTCGAGTCGTGTTAACTTCCCCATGAGGTGATAAGTTTTGTTACGTTCTCCGCTTAATGTTCCCTTGTACTAACAATGCATCTGAGTATGAAGCCTTACTCCATGGTCTCCGGATGGCTAAGGAGATGAATCTAAGCCGAGTTAAGTGCTTCGGTGACTCGGACCTGGTGGCTCAGCAGGTGTCTGGCACTTGGGATTCCAAGGACCCACTCATGGCAGCATATCATCGTGAGGTGGATGTTGTTGCAGGTCACTTCAAGGGTTATCAGGTGGACCACGTGGACTGCCGAAAGAATGAAGCGGCGGACGCTTTAAGCAGGTTGAGCTCTCAACGCAAATCGGTCCCGCCCAATGTTTTCCTAGATGTGTTGCACAACCCGTCGGTCAAGCTCCCTGGTGAAGAGGATTTGGCTATTCCTGATCCGGAGGCTCAATTGGTAGCAGCCCTTCATGTCATTCCGGATTGGACGCTTCCTTACCTTGCGTACTTGAACCGGGGCGAGTTACCAGAGGATGAGACTTTGGCCCGGCAGATAATTCAGCGATCCAAATCCATGACTATTGTCAATGGCGAGTTGCATCATTGCAGTGTCTCAGGGGTGTTTCAACGCTGTGTGTCCTCTGAAGAAGGCTGTGAAATCTTGCGTGAGATCCACGAAGGAGATTGTGGTCACCACGCCGGTTCAAAATCTTTGGTGGCTAAAGCGTTTCGCCACGAATTCTATTGGTTGTCTGCTCATGCTGATGCGGAATATCTGGTCAGACGATGTGACGGTTGCCAAAAAGTTCTCAAGACGTGCTCATGTGCCGGCTCAAGAATTGAGAATGATTCCAATCACTTGGCCGTTTGCGACTTGGGGGCTAGATATGGTTGGGCCTTTCAAAAGGTCCAAGGACAAGAAAACCCACCTTCTGGTGGCGGTTGACAAGTTTACAAAGTGGGTGGAGGCAGAACCCGTTAGCAAGTGTGATGCGGCCACGACGGTTCAATTCATCAAAAAGGTGATTTTCCGGTTTGGTTTTCCACATAGCATCATTACTGATAATGGTACCAACTTGTCCAAGGGTGCTATGAAGGAGTTCTGTCAATGAGAGCACATCCGGCTTGATGTTTCATCAGTGGCTCACCCCCAGTCCAATGGTCAAGCAGAGAGGGCTAATCGAGAGATCTTGCGAGGCATCAAACCCCGGCTTATGGTTCCTTTGCAACGAACGCCGGGTTGTTGGGTTGAAGAATTACCATCTGTATTATGGAGCATTAACACCACACCCAACAGATCAACTGGATATACGCCGTTCTTCATGGTCTATGGAGCGGAGGCGGTTCTCCCCAGTGACATACGTCATGATTCACCTCATGTAGCGGCTTATGTTGAAGCGGACAACGAGGTAGCACGGCAAGATGCTTTGGACTTGTTGGATGAAAAGCGAGACATAGCGACCGCCCGTTCGGCGATTTACCAGCAAGATCTCCGTCGCTATCACAGTCACTGAGTCAGAACCAGAACCTTTCAAGAAGGAGATTTGGTACTTCGGCTCATCCAAGACCAGACTAATATGCACAAGTTATCCCCACCTTGGGAAGGACCTTTCGTGGTCAGCAAGAATCTGCACAACGGGTCGTACTATCTGATCGGTATTCGAGAGCATAAAGACTCACGTACATCAGAGGAGGAGACCAATAGGCCGTGGAACATAGCTCATCTTCGGCCTTACTATACCTGAGCCATTGGCTCTACTTATGTACATATTATGACAATGTATATATTATGATTAATGCAATAAACCGGAGCCTCAGCTAAAGCGGGGCATCTGTTTTCTTTTTACATCATGTGTGGTTACATGGAGTTGTTCTGTCTTAAAGCGGCCTTCGGTTTACCCCTTGAGTTAGCTTCTCAAAGCTTCATGTTATATCACTTGGGGGCTTGGTCGTGTCCAAACCAATTGGGGACTTGGTCACGTCTGAACCAGTCACGCCTCTTGATCGGCCTAAGGCCACAGAATCACTTGGGGGCTTGGTCGAACCCGAACCATCGCCACGCCTCTTGATCGGCATAATGCCACTGTTTCATTTGGGGACCTGGCTGACTTGAACCATAGCTACGCCTATTGGGGGCTTGGTCGTGTCCGACCATGGTAACGTCACTTGATCAGCTCAATAGCCTCTTTTTGCAAATGGTCTTATCATTGCCTTTGCTTGAAATTTTCTTTGATAAATGTCTCTTTTTTGTTGCGTTTTTAAACCGACAATTTTTTTTAGCCGGTTCAACTATCAATTGATGGAACACGGTCCATTTTTTAATCTGGAGACTATTTGCCCGGTTTGATTTTTTAACATCCTATTATGGAGTAACACGGTGTTTATCATAACCCGACACGGTTTACATGGTAAACCGGCATTATATATATACAGGAGCTGCTATCTCCTCCAACAGTGTGGGTTTATAAACCTCCGCTTCAAGATTGGCCAAGCCAACTTCATGCCCAACGATGGAAGGTATTATGTATCACAAAGATTTGATCATATGCTTAAATTTCAGATATTTTGATATGCAGACATGATAATCCGCTTGACGGTACAACCGCGGTGGCACTTTAAGATTTTTTGATTGCAGAAAATACTTTGGAAATTTCATCACCCAAAGGAAGCACAATTTGCAGTACTTATGCATGAAGGCATATCAAAATCAAGAGTATCGGCTAGCCTATTACAAGGCAACACGGTGCCCAAATAAGATCATTGTTTTTTCATAGAACACAAAGGAGAAGTAGTTTAAACCGGCTTCTGGTTCAAGCTTGGTCACCTACCTGGCCTGATGGCTGTGGGTCATCCCGCGCCGCTTCAACCTCTGCTTCTCTACCCAGTGGCTGGAAATCAACAGTTGTCCAGTCGATTCCCATTAATGCTTGAAAGACAGCTTCATCATGGATTAGCAACGACGGTTCAATATTGGGAGCGTAAGTATGCTTATGGATTGGAGGGATAAGATTTTCCGCTTCAGGAATCAGTGCAGCTACTCGCTTGTTTTGGTCATCATATTGTGCTTGATAATGAGACAACTCTGCCTCTTCAACCAATTGACAAGCTAGAGGACGCACCTCCCGGTTTATTGCTCGCAGATCCGCTTCACTAAACTCTGACCCGTCTTCCTTCAAGCCGGGATAGCCCTGAGCTGCTTCAACAGGGTCAAAATCCGGCACCCACGCTTTTGCCCGGATTAAGGCATTGATAGCACCGGTTTGAGCAGCAGATTTCTTCAGCTCTTCAACCCAGGCAGGAAGCATCGACAGCCTCTTAAGAGTGTCCTGAATCAAAGTGGGCGCCGGGTTATTATGAGACGCAGTAGAGATGATCCGCTGTGCTCCAGTATACAGTTGCTCAATCAATGTGTAGGCGGCTTTCAATTTCTTCCGCACATCTGACCCCAAGTGACTAATGCGTGTACCTGTAACATTACAAAGGATTACCAAGCCGGCCAATACATAAGAAGGCCGAGTTACTCCAGATATCAAGAAAGCTTACCAAAGACAGCAACAGTCATGGCATGCACTTGGCGCTTTATGCTGGTCAGTTCATCTACTACCGATTTGAGTGCAGCCTCGGCATCTTCTGCTCGCTTGGTTAAAGCAGATTTTTCAGTGGCCCAATCCGCCCGATCCTTTTTGAAGCCCTCCTTCAACTGTTCCATGGCACTTAAAGCGCTGGTTAATTCTTCTTTTGCTTTGGAGGTTTCAGCTTGTTGGCAATTCAGATTTTCATGCAGATCAGCGATTTGGCTTTCTCTTTTGTTCAGTTCAGCCTGCATGTACACAGTTCTACGATTCAGATGACGGTACAAGAATTGAAGTACCAACCACATAAACAAGTTATGCCCTTGGTACTTGGGGGCTAATGCATATTTGCTCTTCATCCTAAAATTATGTCGAGAAGTCCCAAGCTCAATACAAGTATTCAACTTGGCACTTGGGGGCTAATGGCTATTTGCTCAATGAGTACTGATGCTACACTCTTTATTATCTAAAGTCCCGGTTTAACTACACTAAAGTTGAACCGGCCCTTGGGGGCTACATCAGCATCTTCAGAAACATTGAAGTTTGCATTGACAAGTCCCGGTTTGAACGGAGATCCTAAACCGGCCCTTAGGGGCTAGGAGAATTGACAAAATTGAAACATACAAACTGAAAAAGTATATGGAAGTTACCTCATATTTGTCTTTCATCATGTTAACCAGACCAACTTCATAATCACGGCCGGTATACAACCGGTTCAGATAACCGGAATGGAGGTCTTGGGCGTTCAGAGCAGCGTAAGTCGCCAGATCAGCGTTCCATTTGCCTTTGCCAATAGCAGCAAATTCTTCTTTAGCAGTATGTCTGGATAAAGCGACAAGATTGCCTGGCTCTGTACGGCCAATGCCAGTAATAATAACTTCATCATCCTTGGCATCGCCGGTTTGAACTGGGGCCGTCGGCTTATCAGCAGGTTTGGAAGGACTGGTGGATTTTTCAATCCGGATGGGGCTTGTGGGCTGGTCAACAGGACCGGATGCGTCAACATGTCTCTCTTCAGCAATAAAATCATCGTCTTGCGGTGGTGGGTCGTTCGGCACATCCTCACGGATGGCCGCTTCAGGACCTGGTGTTCTGTCCATTTCCGGTTCAGCCTCTTCTTCAGCCGCTTTGTCCAGGCGAGCCTTCTTGCTGGGCCTAGGCTTGGCCCTGAAAGAAATAAAATGATCAATACAACATATGTTATAGTGTAATGCATCAGAAACATCGTAAGAAATATGACTCACCCAAGCACCGTTTTGAGCGGTGGCAGCTGGGTGGCTGATGACTCGCCAGACGATGAATGAGAGGTGCCCTGGTAATCGGAGTCAGAGGGATTAAGAGGTTGACAAAAACAGCCCGCTTTAGGACAAGCATTGAGAAGAGAGTTAGAGACCTCTGAACGGCGTTTCCGAACCGGACTGTTTGGTAAACCGGCGGAGGTGACTACCTGGCCGCTGTGCCGGGTTGTGCGACGGGATTCATGCTGTTGTGTCTTCATAAGAAAATTTGGATCCAAATAAGCAAGAGGATGAGAAAATTTAATTTTCCGGTTTGCCTGACGGATTTTTTGTGAAGGTAAAGGGCTTGAGTCGGAGGACAGAGTGATTACCTCTACAGCGTCAGCCTGACTGCCTTCCGCATCATCCTGACAATGGTCATTATCAATAAGACGTGTGAAAAATAATCCAAGTGAATCAAGCTCTACTTCAAGGTCCGGGTTACCCACATCATCGTCAATTGCCGGATCAGAAGATGCAGTGGTTTTCTTCCTGTTTGTTGGCCTCTTAACAACTCTGGTCTTAGGCCGGGTTGGCCTCTCCGGTTTCTCTGGCTTCTCTGGTTTCTCCTATGGAAGTTTTTTGCTCCAAAACGGATCATCACCCTGTTTAAAAAATGTTGATGTTAAGTAATGGGTAGATTGAGCAAGGACAGATTCAATAAAAAGTAAAGTATGAATCTTACAGCTGGTGGTTTGTTGGTGGCACAAAAGGGAAGCAGGCCGGTTCGAGCACAAACGGTCTCTGGTTCATTCAATATCTTCTTCACAGCTTCAGTGACTTCTTCATCTGTGAGCTGGATGTCAATGTGTCGCAGTGGGTCGCTGGCACTGCCAGTATACTCGCACATCAAACCGGAGCGCTGGCTGAGGGGAAGTATGCTCCAAGATATCCAACAGCGAGCAAGGTCAACCCCTGTTAAACCGTTAGCCATAAAGGCCCTGAGCTTGGATAATTGAGGAGCATAGGTGCTTCTCTCTTTGGCAGTCAACCTTTGTGGAAAGTAATGCATGTTGCTAAGCCGTTCTGGATGGTAACCCGGTAAAGGATTTTCATCAGAAGGAGAGGTATCTTTACAGTAGAACCATGTTTGATTCCACTCTTTGGGATGACTGTGCAGTTTGGCATGGGGATAAGTAACCTCCTTTCTCTTTTGGATTGCCATACTGCCTAACTCCGTGTTGGCACCGTCAGTAAATTCAGTACGTCGGTTTAGATGGAAGCACTCTCTGAACAATTCAACTATGGGCTCCTCTTGAAAGAATACCTCATAGAGCACTTGGAAGTGACATATGTTGGTTACAGAGTTTGGCCCAATGTCTTGCGGACGGAGTTGGAAATTGGCTAAGACATCCCGGTAAAACTTTGAACCAGGAGGATCGAAGCCCCGGGCTAGATGAACCGCGAAAACAACAACCTCTCCCTCTTGGGGCTCGGGAGGACATTCTGTACCGGGGATCCTCCAATGAATAACCTTTTTACTGCTCAAAGCGCCAGTTATGACTAAGTTGTTCAGTTGAGTCTCGGTCATGCGAGAGGGAACCCAGTTGCACTCATACACTTGTTTGGCCATGACGCGATCTACAAAGGCAGCAATTCCGGTTCAAGAATATGTTGGATAAATATGCACTGGTGCATATATTGTTAACCCGGAGGCAGTTATTTCTAAACCGGAGTTTTGTGAAGCGGCAGTGCCTGGCTAAAGAACTCTGGCGGTTCAACAAGGGGACTAATGATATATACCAGTTTGGTAATTTTTTATACATAGTTAAACCGCCTGATCTAAACGTGGAGACAGTTGAGATTGCGGATAGATAAGTAGGCAGAAACAGATTTCACAAGATTCTTTTACAGCATTGGATCTAAAGCATGTTCGGAAAAATCAGAAAAATATTCAAAGATTCGAAACAGAACAGTACTGAATCAATGGGCAGAGATATATGTGGATCTATGGTCTTGAGGCATGAAACTGAAGGTGGATGCTAAGAACTACCGCTACACAGAGCAAGGATTCCCAGATGCATCTAGGAACTATCATATGAACACGAAGCAGACGATGAACACTAAGAAGAACATGAAACCCTAGAATAGATCTGTGTTGAAAAGGACAGAAGACTTACTGGAGCTGATGAAGACGCGGAAGATCGCCGCGGTGCTCTGGTGCGCTCAGGTTGATGCAGCGGCCAAGGTCGATGCAGAAGTTAACGGCGGCGGCGGAGCTCCGAGACTGGGCGGCTCTAGGAAGACGAAGCAGAAGGGCACGGAAGGGAAGAAAGGAAATGACCCTTCGGTCCTATTTATAAGGAAAGGGATATGTGATAGGCGCGAGAATCAAGGAGCCACGAGTTTGGAAACAGAGCTGTCGCCTCGATTGTCGCAGATCTATTAAACGAAAAAGGTATCATGGATAGTGTCTTTATGATAGGTGACGTCACTCCGGTTTACAACGGCCAGAGAAGATGATATCATGGCGGTTCAACAATTACAAGAAGATGTTGAAGGTGAAGATTTTTTGCTAAGGATTGACATGAATCTGTTCAAATCAATCTGGGGCCTAATGTTGGGGATATTACTACTGGGAGTAAACCGGCTTATCTGGGCCGGGTTAACTTCGCCAATAGTCAAGTATGTTAAAGCCCAAGAAGGCAGATGAGGGCCTAAGGCCCATAGTCGGTTTAAACCTTGTAGCCGTAAACCGACGTTGATATGTAAACTTGCATTGTAAGTTAGGAGTAAGTAGAGACCAAACCGGACACGTCTATGAGCCGGTGTTGGGACTCTGTAAACCGACGGGCGTCACCCATGTATATAAGGGGACGACCCGGCGGCGGTTCAAGAACAACAGACAACAACTCGAGACTTAGGCAAAGCTTGTTTGCTCCCTAGTCATCGAAACCCCATCAATTCCATCACAACTAAACATAGGCGTTTACCTTCATCGAAGGGGCCGAACTAGTATAAAACCCTCTTGCGTCCCTGTGTCCGCTTTAACCCCTTCAAGCTAACCCGTTCTGATGGCTGCACGACTAAGTCCTTTCACGAGGACATCTGCCGTGACAAAACCACGACAACTTTGCTACTAAATATTTTGCTGCATATATTAAGTCTTTTAGGTGTGGTTGAATTGACAACTCGGCTGCTAATACTTGAGAATATTCTTTGGCTCCCCTTGTGTCGAATCAATAAATTTGGGTTGAATACTCTACCCTCGAAAATTGTTGCGATCCTCTATACTTGTGGGTTATCAAGACCTTTTTTCTGGCGCCGTTGCCGGGGAGCATAGCTCTCTTCTCTGAGTCACTTGGGATTTATATATGTTGATCACTATGAGGAATTTGAAAGATCAAAGAACCAATATTTTTCCCTCAACTAGGAGGGTAGGTAAGGAACTGCCATCTAGCTCTGCACTTGATTCTCCTTCTGTTTTGAGTAAACTTGCGACACCTACACCTGTTATTGATTTTGATATGTCGCATGTTATTGATGATGCCACTTCTGCTATGCATGATGCTTATAATGAAACTACTTCTCTGCTTGATGATACTGTGCCACTTGGTGAATTTCTTGATGAACAACTTACTAGGGTTAGAGTGAATTAAATTACTAAAACTGATGATATTATTGAAACTAAAGATTATGATTCTCCCCCTAGATATGAATTGCCTATTGTACCTAAGGGTTGTGTTATGGATGAGGAAACTGCTAGAGACTTCTTTGCTTGCAATGATAGAGAGGATCTTAAGAAATTGTTAGCTAAGCTGGAAGAAAAATCCTTGAATGCTAGAATGAAATGTGATCCTAATTTTGCTACTTCACCTATCTTTGTTACTGATAAGGATTATGAATTCTCTGTAGATCCTGAGTTAATTACTTTGGTTGAATCTGATCCTTTCTATGGTTATGAATCTGAAACTGTTGTGGCACATCTTACTAAATTGAATGATATAGCCACCCTATTTGCTCACGAGGAAAAAAATTGCTATTACTATATTCTTAAGTTGTTTCCTTTCTCGTTAAAGGGTGATGCTAAGTTATGGTTTAATTATCTTGATCCTGGTTGTGTGCGTAGTCCCCAGGATATGATTTACTACTTCTCTGCAAAATATATCCCCGCTCATAAGAAACAAGCTGCCCTACGGGAAATATTTAACTTTGTGCAAATTGAAGAAGAGATTCTCCCACAAGCTTGGGGGAGGCTTCTCCAATTACTTAATCCTTTGCCTGATCATCCTCTCAAGAAAAATGAAATATCTGATATCTTTTATAATGGACTAACCGATGCTTCCAGAGACCACCTGGATAGTTGTGCTTGTTGTGTTTTCAGGGAACAAACTATTGAGCAAGCTGAATTGCTATTGAATGATATATTGAGTAATGATAATGATTGGACACTTCCTAAACCAACTCCTAAGCCAACTCCGAAGAAAAGGGGTATTCTATTTCTCAGTCCTGAAGATATGCAAGAGGTAAAGAAATCTATGAAAGAAAAAGGTATTAAAGTTGAAGATGTTAAGAATTTACTGCATATTGAAGAAATACATGGTCTTGATAACCCGACACAAATAATAGATGTAAATTCTCTCCATAAATTTGATGAAGGTGATATTCCTCATAATAAGTCTGTTAGTCAATGCTTGGATGAGTTTGATAATTTTATTGTTAAACAAGAAAATTTCAATGCTTATGTTAGTAGACAATTGAAATGTAATGCTTACATGCTTGACCACTTGGGTGATTATATGAGTAGAACTATTAATGATCTTAAGATTATTAGTAAACATGCTTCCATGGTTACAAGTACTTAAGGCACATGATGATTTGCTTAATGCGTTGAATAATAAGAATATTGATGATGTTGTTAGGGTTATGACTAGAGGTGGTAAAATGACCCAGGAACCTTTGTATCCTGAGGGCCATCCTAAGAGAGTTGAGCAAGATTCTCAGAGAATTAATACTGATGCACCTAGTACTAGTAATAAAAAGAAAAAGAAAATTGATAGGACTTTGCATGCTAGTGAACCTGCTATAGACACACCTGAGAATCCCAATGATATTTCTATTTCTGATGCTGAGACACAATCTGGTGATGAACATGAACCTAGTGATAATGTTAATAATGATGTTCATGTTGATTCTGAACGTAGTAATGATAATGATGTAGAGATAGAACCCGATGTTGATCTTGATAACCCACAATCAAAGAATCAACATTATGATAAGAGAGAATAAGTTGCTAGGAAACATGGTAAAGAAAGAGAACCATGGGTTCAGAAACCCATGCCATTTCCTACTAAGACATCCAAGAAAAAGGATGATGAGGATTTTGAGCTCTTTGCCATAATGATTAGACCTATCTTTTCCCATCTTTTTGCATATGCGTTTGACTGATATGCTTAAAATGCCTCCTTATGCTAATATATGAAAGATATTGTTACTAATAAAAGAAAGATACCAGAAGCTGAAATTTCCACCATGCTTGATAATTATACTTTGAAGGGTGGAATACCAAAGAAACATGGAGATCTAGGGGTACCAACTATACCATGCTTCATTAAAAGAAACTATGTTAAAACTGCTTTATGTAATCTTGGAGCCGGTGTTTGAAGGAAATATGCCCTAGAGGCAATAATGAAGTTATTATTTATTTCCTTATATCATGATAAATGTTTATTATTCATGCTAGAATTGTATTAACCGGAAACATAATACTTGTGTGAATACATAGACAAACTAAACGTCACTAGTATGCCTCTACTTGACTAGCTCGTTGATCAAAGATGGTTATGTTTCCTAACCATAGACTTGTGTTGTCATTTGATTAACGGGATCACATCATTAGGAGAATGATGTGATTGACATGACCCATTCCATTAGCTTAGCACCCGATCGTTTAGTATGTTGCTATTGCTTTCTTCATGACTTATACATGTTCCTATGACTATGAGATTATGCAACTCCCGTTTGCCAGAGGAACACTTTGTGTGCTACCAAACTTCACAACGTAACTGGGTGATTATAAAGGTGCTCTACAGGTGTCTCCAAAGGTACATGTTGGGTTGGCATATTTCGAGATTAGGATTTGTCACTCTGATTGTCAGAGAGGTATCTCTGGGCCCTCTCGGTAATGCACATCACTTAAGCCTTGCAAGCAATGCAACTAATGAGTTAGTTGCGAGATGATGTATTACGGAACGAGTAAAGAGACTTGCCGGTAACGAGATTGAACTAGGTATTGAGATACCGACGATCGAATCTCGGGCAAGTAACATACCGATGACAAAGGGAACAACGTATGTTGTTATGCGGTCTGACCGATAAAGATCTTCGTAAAATATGTGGGAGCCAATATGAGCATCCAGGTTCCGCTATTGGTTATTGACCGGAGACGTGTCTCGGTCATGTCTACATAGTTCTCGAGCCCATAGGGTCCGCACGCTTAAGGTTTCGATGACAGTTATATTATGAGTTTATGAGTTTTGATGTACCGAAGGAGTTCGGAGTCCCGGATGAGATCGGGGACATGACGAGGAGTCTCGAAATGGTCGAGACATAAAGATCGATATATTGGACGACTATATTCGTGTGGGGACCCCGACTCATAAGTTGTGATCACCGAATGCACGTGTACAGTGATCCCAGAGATCAATGCTCACTGAACACACAAAAGCTGAATAACAAGAGTCTTACATCCATACATACCGTATTACAGAAGTAGGACCATTATGGTCAAGTCTTGAGTATAACGTTGCAGCGGAAATCTTCGTCGATAACTTGGACCCATGCCATCTGCCTTAACCCTACAGGCATTCTGACTGGGAAGCGTCTTAGCTCGCATGTTCGTCACCAAAGCATTCTTCTTCATATCCTGTTCTTTTATGCCTGGCCAATAACATAACCAGTGGCAAGCCAATGAGTACTTTGAATGTACTCGCAAGCAACCCATGTTTTGGTTCAAGGAACACAATGCATGATATAGGTACATTTTTGCGGAAAGCTAGTTTTGCGTGCAATGACATGTTCAACAACTTGTAAGACATGCATCAGGAGAATTCAAGTAACCATGAGGATATGTTACAGATATCAACATAAATAAAGTGGGCACCAACCCAACTCAATCATGACAAGTCCTTGACTTGACCCAAGTAGTTCTTCCTACACACACTGGTTTGTAAACAAGTGGACGTAGTTTAAGCAGCACCGCCCAACTGTCCTTGACCGTGGACACGGCTATTCGAATAGTTTTACACTCTGCAGAGGTTGCACACTTTACCCACAAGATCCGGGGAGCTTCCGTGTCATCCACGACCCGCGGTACCTCAAGTACCCGGGGAAAGCACCCGATCACTATCTTTCCCTAGACGACACTAACAAGGAGTCCACTCGTTGTTCCGTATCCTCACGATGTACATCATACGAGACTCGCTCGAGATCGTAACATCTGAGAGGGGACACAACGGTGTATCTGGTGCCCTGTAAAGACAGTCATGGCCGCCCTACCTGGCACGACCCCGTCCCGAGAGAGAGCACCAACTCTCCCCCGTCTCTAGTAATGCGGGCTTGAAGCTAGTATCGGCCTAGGTAGTCAATAATGCCCTTTCCCATATAAGGGTAGAGTGGTTGCGCATGTAAGGTTGGGACAGTCAACAAATCTTAAATCTAATCCGTTTTCGAAAACAACACACACACTTGCCTCGGTACACCACTTCGTCATCAAGTGGCTACCCATATCATCATCTCCCTCGGGCATAAGTGGCACCCGATGGGGTTTTCGAAGAGTCCTTTGAAAATACTTTGTCTCCATCACCATGCATATTCCCATCCCTTTTTGCGTAGCAACTACTTTAGCACCCTATCTACTCCCACCGGCATAACCCTCATAAGGAGGTAGGGTCATGCACAATGCAAGTATCAACGAGGAAGTAACGGAGGCAACCCATCAAAGTGGCTACCACCTCATCATGATTCCGTTGCAACAACAATAAAGTGCTATATGACATGCATAAAAAGGGTTTCATAGACATGGTCAAAGGGCTGCTTGCCTTAGTCTTCAAAGTATTCAAGTCCTTCTCCTTCTTCTTATCCAACTACTTCGTTAAATACGGGATCTATTCGTCGCAAGAAAATAACGAGAAAATAAGGCAATAGTAAAACAGCAAAACCAAAGTGCTATGAAAAAAATGTCAACTTATTTTTGATAAATACTAGGGGAAAATCTAAGAAGGTGAAAATTACTAGTTATGGATTTGGAGTTATATAAGAGGGGATATGGATTTCCAAACAGAGATTAAACTGCACAAATTTGAATTTAAATTTGAACAATACATAGAAGTTGGTTGGATTTGAATGAAAGTTGCACCATTAAATAGGTTGCAATATTCTAGGAAATTAGGAATTGGAATTAATTTATTTGGACTATTATTTAGTCCTGTGGAATTTTTGGAATAGAGACAGAAAAATAAAAAGAAAAGGGGCACTGTGCCTGCTGGGCCAGAACAGCCGCAGGGCAGCAGGCCCAGCCAGAGCGGCGGCCCAGCGCACAGGTGCACGCGCGCGCGCCAGGTTTAAACCTGACGAGCGGGGCCCAGGCGTCACGGCGAGGGGCTGACAGACGGGCCCCACAGCCGTCGTTGTCAACCCTGGGTTAGAGGGGCGGCGAGCTCACCAGTGACGACGCAGGGCACGAAGAGGTCGGGCGAGGGCACGGCTGGACTCCTCGTCGTGTCGCCGTTCGGGTGGTGCCGGAGTTGGTCGCCGGGGTGCAGGGGTTCGCCGACGACGAGGTTCGTGGCGGAGGAGCTTCGGGTGTCGACGGCTCCGGTCATTTCCGGCTGTAAAAGAGAGGGGAAACGAAGGGGAAATGTTCAGGGAGGTGAGGAGAGTCCAGATCGAGAGAGAGAAGGGGCGGAGGGAGCCCGTACCCTGAGATCGACGGCGACCCGAGGCGGCGGAGCTCCGGTCGATCCCGAGCACAGAGGCTCTCTGGGGTTGATTGGGTGGTGCGGGCGTGCTCCTGGGGGTGTGAGAAGGAGGCGAATGCCACAGGAGCGGCCCGGGGCGGGCTTATATAGCCGCACGATGGTCCACCGTGGACCTGTGCGCCGGCGAGCTCGTTGCCGTCGCCACGGGTCACGGGGGCTTGTTTGATTGTGTCTGGGGTGTTCGTGGGGGTCGACCACGCCTAGGGGAAGAAGAGAGGGAGCGGCAAAAGGTCAGAGACGCGCGCGTGTGAGCTCGCTCATTGGAGCTCTCGGGCGGCCATGGAGCGCGTGCGAGCAGGGGCAGGAGAGAGAGAAGGAGGAGGGGGCCATGGGCGGGGCGTGTTGCGGACGTCGAGGCACCTCGTCGGGCGTGCTGGGGAGGCCCAAGGTGGTCGGGGGTGCTTGGCAGGGGGCGGCTACTGTGCGGGAGTGCACTGTAGCGCGCTCCAGAGCATGCCTTTGGCTGCCATGGCATTGTTTAAAGGGCAGGGGCGTGTCCACTAGTGTCTGGGGCCTTGTGGGGTGAGTAAACAAAGTGGCAAAGGCCTTGGATGCCATGGAGGGCCACTGGAATGAGGAGGGAGGTGAGGAAGAGGGAGAAGTGGGCTGTCCAGAGAGAGAAAGAGGGGGGTTTCACCCCTCAATTATTGAGCTGGGGACTTGACATTGCTACTGGAGGTGAAAGGGGTCTAGGAGAAGCTGTGGTAAAAATCTTAGCTCAAGGAGATTAGTGGAAGGGGTCAAAATGGTGTTTTTGGAAAAAGGGTAGAAGGTGTTTGATGTTTGTTTGGGTAAGCAAATGGACTCCATTTGGTATGAGGCTCCACAGGGTGAAATGTAACATATAATTAGGGTGTTCCACCAAATTTGAGCTCATTTGGTCAAAGTTGCCAATGCAACTTTTGTGAACCCTAGAAATTAGCAGAAATGAACTTGTGTAGATCTAGTTGAGCAAATCACTTCCCCTTGATGCACCACTTGGTTTAGTGGCCTCATTTGGTCATCTTAACATGCTCACAAAAGTTGGGGTCAAGGAGAGAAAGTTGCTAGTACAAACTTGTTCAAATTTGATTCTGGCCAGAGAGGGTTTTGGGGCACTTTGATCAAGATAACATTCTCTCCAACTTGTGCCATTTGGTCTAGATGCATTATTACACCATTTGAGCATGTGCACCAAGTTTGAGATCATTTGGACATGTTTGACAGTGCAAAAATGTTCAAACTTGAAAAAGGACAGAAGTGGTTTTGAGAGGGTTTCATGGGGTTATACTGTTATCCATGACATGAGACTTGGCAAGATCATCAAACATGTCATATGTGACATGCTAGAATTTCCTTGGATTTTTATGAAAATATTTCCTGTAGAAATATTTCAAATCCTTGAAATGAGCAGAAATGGTTTTGGGATGTTTTGTCCAATATTTTGATCATGACCATGTGTTGAAACTCATGTATATGGAAAATATATGTCCCTTGAGTCTCCCTAATTTTTCTCAAATATTTTTAAAACTTTAAAATAATTTTAAACTATTTAAGACCATTTCTGGCCTTAAGAAAAAGCCTTTAAATAAAATAGGAAAATAACTTTTAAAATTTTATTTTTGTGGTTTCTGGGCAACCTATATCTAATAGGAGTCAAAATATTTTTGTAAAGATTTTTACTACCCTTAATTAAGTACTTGCAGTGCAATCCTCAATTCAGGGTTTTTTGGAAAACTAATTTTTGAAAATACTTTTTGGCCAAATTATTTTTGCAAGAAAATACTATATTGCAATATACATATGGCATGATCATTGGGAAAAGGTTTTGGATCAAGGAGAAGGAGTATAAGAGTTGGAGGATTTATTTGATTTTTAGAGCACTTGCAAACAACTCACAAAAATCAAATCAAGCAAAGTCCAAAACACTCAAAAGTTTTTGCCAAACCACATTTTATCATGATTTATTAGCTTAGGTGCTGTGGCATGAAAATCAGGGTGTGACAGACCTACCCCCCCTTACAAGAATCTCGTCCCCGAGATTCCCAGACTAGGTGCGGGAAGGAATACGGAAACTTGGATCTGGGGTAGTCTTCACGTCCTGATACTGCTTCTGCTTCCAAGTGGTGCCCCATTGAACCTTGAAGTACTTGATGCTGTGGCTTCGTGTATGACGTTCTTGCTTGATCCAGGTTGCTAAGGGGTCTCTCGCGTTAGGTCAGGTTGGGCTGGGGGTCAATGGCTCGATGATCGATGTCCTGGTAGGGATCGGGCTAGTTAGGAAGTTGGAAATACTTTCGGGGGTGTGTCGCGTGGAAAACGCTGTGCACAGTTGGTAACTCAGGTGGTAACTCCAGCTGGTAGCCGTCTTCTCTTCGTCTCATAGTGATCTCAGAGGGGGTTGTTGAACCTTGGAGTACTTGAAGAGGGCCGATGAATCTTGGCGTGGGTTTCCCTGTCATGAAAATGCTTGGTTCCCTTGAGAGAAGTGGCTTGCAGATATGCCTCGTCTTCGATGCGGAGGTTTACTTCTTGATGATGGTGGTTGGTGTAGTTCTCCCTCCTTGACTTGGCGGTCTTCAGATGTTCCCTAACCAGCTGAACGGTTCTTCTTCCGTCTTCGGGTAGGCAAGTATGTCATCAAGGAAAGATGGCAACTAACTTGTCCGAGTACTCCGTGAAGACTTGCCCACGGGGTACATAGGGTATAGGTTGGGGTATCGGTGGTGGTCATGGTTGCGTATTGGCCAAGGTTTCCTTGTCCTGGAGCCAAAGCCCATGGTGGTGATTCTGACCATATCGTGGCTTGGTGGGGCTTAAGGGTTTCAAGGATTCTAGTGTGCGAGTGAACATTTATCATCTTATCCTTGAGCACAGTTCCTGAGATGCCAATCATTCTATCTAGTCTTCCAAACAATCACATCACGTCGCCGAAAGAATCATCCCGTATAGGTCAACTCCAATCATCACTCATGTTATTCATATCCTCATGACCCTCGAGAGGAGGTCTAAAAAAATCATATATGTCTACAATCCCCAAACTAGTATGTATGGCTACCCCTAAAAATCCATGGGTAGAGCATATAACCTGCTAAGCTTGAATTTAATCACCACAATCCAGGTGCTCAGTCTATTGATCCAAGGTCCATGATAAGGCATCTCTATCCTAAGGAAACACGTCGTAAGCCACTCCAAGATCTTGTTTCCTTCCTATGAATCAACCCCAATCAACCCATTAACTTCCATCAACCACTACACAATCCATTAATCCTACAAATCCAATGTTTATGGCGTTCCACATGATCTCCTAAAGTCCATGTAATTCCCCAAATACTTGAAAAGGGTTATCTTTACTATAGTCAGTCCACCAATTCCCATTATCGGGGTCAAGTAACTTCCAACCTCCAGCTTATAGAGATCCTTAAATCAATTCCAATCTCCTAGTTTATTGTCCATCGAGAAATATGGTATCATGATCAAGATCATCAGTCTAAATCCAATTTACTCCGAACTATGTAGATTTACTCAACATCTATACTCAACTAGGATCACCTACTTAAATCCAAATCTCATGTCCAACAAGGGTTCCTATCCATTCCCCCAAGTCATTATCATAATGTCATCTATCTCCTATCAATATCCCCTGGCTAAGTCAAATCCTCATACTTCCAAGAATTCAGCTTGCGATCTTAATTGTCCCACTAAATCCAATTTATCCAGGGGTAATGAAAGCTATGCTACTCTATATTAATGATCCCACCAAGTTCATCTACCAACATGAAAGCCTCAAAATCCACCAAAATTGTCTCACATAATACCTCAAGTCATTGATATAAACTCATCAAGTCATTTGTACTCCATTCCTATATCCTCAAACTGGTCTTCCCTATGGCATTGTCAGTCCTGGTGCTATATTAGGATGATAATACACTTGTTCACTATGTCCACTAGTTCCATAATGAACCCAGTGTTGTGCGAGGTTTACAGAGGCTTAACTGGTTCTCTTGCAATTCTGTGGGTTAAGCACATGGTTAAGGATTTGTTATGGGGTATCTTGTGAAGTCTCGAAGGGTCTAGGAATGGGTTTCTAGTCGGCAGGGTTAAATATAACTCTACGGGGTTTCACTAGGTCGAGGAGGCTGCAACAAAAAGTCTTCGGTGCTAGTTGGATGCCGAGGCGGAATTCTTGGTGCATCTTGTCTTGCTAGCCTTCAGTGGATGAGAGGGATGAGAGGGAGAAGTAGCACAGAGGAGGGGATGCTTAAAGGGGGTTCTATAGTGTAAGTTCAAGCAAACAAGTGTCGTTAAGGCCACACACATTCATTAAGATAAGGTAGGTGATATAGTCGCATACAAGCTGCCTAGGGCAAATGTGCGACTTATATCAAAACACAACAAGTAAAAACAAGCAACACAAAACGTGGTTCCATTGAAACCATCTCACAGACTCGACTACGCATACGGGGATACACGACTCATCCTACCCTAGGGGTCCTCGGACTCGGTAGTCGTGCTTGCTCGGAGAGAAGGGCGCTCAGTCTTCAGTTTCTGGGTTCCCCTTGTGGTGCCAAAGGGTATGCGACAGTCGGCTGCTTGTTGGGACACATCCTTTTAATGTGCCCAAGTCCACCACACCCGTGACAAGTGATGGAAGCAAAAAGATTGTTATCCAGACTTGGGTCATGTCGTCGATGGCCTGACGACGGTCTTCTACGAGGTGGATATGGGAATTCATTCCTATGCTTCCTGCATGGGGTTTGGTTGCGGGTTTTCCGAAGGTCCTTGATTTGTTGCTCTTGATTGGCAAGGTGGGCTTGTAAGGCACTGATTTGCTGTCCTTGCTCAGCCACCTTCTTCTTCTCGATGCAGTGAAGGTGCAGAAGTGAAGGGAGGTCTTGGCGAGCCTTAAGGAACGCTTCGGTCAGGTGACGTAGAAGGTAGTCTCCTGCATTGATGAAGCGGATCTGGTACTTGAGGGTTGGATCCTCATCTTATGGGGAAATCATCACTTGAGCTGGGGCTCCAAATCCGTTCTTTCCAGGTAGATAGCGGGTGGCGTGTTCTTCTTTCATTTCTGGAAGGAGGCCTCGAAGACGGAGGAGTGCTTCATATGCCACTTGCTGAATGGCCAGGTCTTTTGTTGGCATAGGTGGTCCAATGAAGAACCACCCCTGGGGTGAGGTCTTGGCAGGCACAAAAACCTTGGCGTAGAACTCCTTCTCGAGCACATCATTTTCCAGTTCATGCAGGGTGTATACGGGCAGCAAGGGGTAGTGGCATTGTTGGAGGTAGTCTTTTAGGAGTGATGGAGATCCTGTCATAAGGAGTCTCAAGGGGGCGACAACCATCTACAAAAGTTGAATAGGGAAGGTCAATATGGAAAAATATCCCTCGGGTTCGATAAGCTTAGAAAAGAAGAGCAGTTTAGATGGTCTGAAGCTAACTAACTTCCATGCTAACTAAAGCTTCCTACAGTCAGGATGGCTCTGATACCAGCTCTGTGGGGACCCCGACTCATAAGTCGTGATCACCGAATGCACGTGTACAGTGATCCCAGAGATCAATGCTCACTGAACACACAGAAGCTGAATAACAAGAGTCTTACATCCATACATACCGTATTACACAAGTAGGACCATTATGGTCAAGTCTTGAGTATAACGTTGCAGCGGAAATCTTCGTCGATAACTTGGACCCATGCCATCTGCCTTAACCCTATAGGCATTCTGACTGGGAAGCATCTTAGCTCGCATGCTCGTCACCAAAGCATTCTTCTTCATATCCTGTTCTTTTATGCCTGGCCAATAAAATAACCAGTGGCAAGCCAATGAGTACTTTGAATGTACTCGCAAGCAACCCATGTTTTGGTTCAAGGAACACAATGCATGATATAGGTAAATTTTTGCGGAAAGCTAGTTTTGCGTGCAATGACATGTTCAACAACTTGTAAGACATGCATCAGGAGAATTCAGGTAACCATGAGGATATGTTACAGATATCAACATAAATAGAGTGGGCACCAACCCAACTCAATCATGACAAGTCCTTGACTTGACCCAAGTAGTTCTTCCCACACACACTGGTTTGTAAACAAGTGGACGTAGTTTAAGCAGCACCGCCCAACTGTCCTTGACCGTGGACACGGCTATTCGAATAGTTTTACACTCTGCAGAGGTTGCACACTTTACCCACAAGATCCGGGGAACTTTCGTGTCATCCACGACCCGCGGTACCTCAAGTACCCGGGGAAAGCACCCGATCACTATCTTTCCCTAGACGACACTAACAAGGAGTCCACTCGTTGTTCCGTATCCTCACGATGTACATCATACGAGACTCGCTCGAGATCGTAACATCCAAGAGGGGACACAACGGTGTATCCGGTGCCCTGTAAAGACAGTCATGGCCGCCCTACCTGGCACGACCCCGTCCCGAGAGAGAGCACCAACTCTCCCCCGTCACTAGTAATGCGGGCTTCAAGCTAGTATCGGCCTAGGTAATCAGTAATTCCCTTTCCCATATAAGGGTAGAGTGGTTGCGCATGTAAGGTTGGGACAGTCAACAAATCTTAAATCTAATCCGTTTTCGAAAACAACACACACACTTGCCTCGGTACACCACTTCGTCATCAAGTGGCTACCCATCTCATCATCTCCCTCGGGCATAAGTGGCACTCGATGGGGTTTTCGAAGAGTCCTTTGAAAATACTTTGTCTCCATCACCATGCATATTCCCGTCCCTTTTTGCGTAGCAACTACTTTAGCACCCTATCTACTCCCACCGGCATAACCCTCATAAGGAGGTAGGGTCATGCACAATGCAAGTATCAACGAGGAAGTAACGGAGGTAACCCATCAAAGTGGCTACCACCTCATCATGATTCCGTTGCAACAACAATAAAGTGCTATATGACATGCATAAAAAGGGTTTCATAGACATGGTCAAAGGGCTGCTTGCCTTAGTCTTCAAAGTCTTCAAGTCCTTCTCCTTCTTCTTATCCAACTACTTCGTTAAATACGGGATCTATTCGTCGCAAGAAAATAAGGAGAAAATAAGGCAATAGTAAAACAGCAAAACCAAAGTGCTCAGAAAAATGTCAACTTATTTTTGATAAATACTAGGGGAAAATCTAAGAAGGTGAAAATTACTAGTTATGGATTTGGAGTTATATAAGAGGGGATATGGATTTCCAAACAGAGATTAAACTACTCAAATTTGAATTTAAATTTGAACAGTACATAGAAGTTGGTTGGATTTGAATGAAAGTTGCACCATTAAATAGGTTGCAATATTCTAGGAAATTAGGAATTGGAATTAATTTATTTGGACTATTATTTAGTCCTGTGGAATTTTTGGAATAGAGACAGAAAAAGAAAAAGAAAAGGGGCACTGTGCCTGCTGGGCCAGAACAGCCGCAGGGCAGCAGGCCCAGCCAGAGCGGCGGCCCAGCGCACAGGTGCACGCGCGCGCGCCAGGTTTAAACCTGACGAGCGGGGCCCAGGCGTCAGGGCGAGGGGCTGACAGACGGGCCCCACAGCCGTCGTTGTCAACCCTGGGTCAGAGGGGCGGCGAGCTCACCAGTGACGACGCAGGGCACGAAGAGGTCGGGCGAGGGCACGGCTGGACTCCTCGTCGTGTCGCCGTTCGGGTGGTGCCGGAGTTGGTCGCCGGGGTGCAGGGGTTCGCCGCCGACGAGGTTCGTGGCGGAGGAGCTTCGGGTGTCGACGGCTCCGGTCGTTTCCGGCTGTAAAAGAGAGGGGAAACGAAGGGGAAATGTTCAGGGAGGTGAGGAGAGTCCAGATCGAGAGAGAGAAGGGGCGGAGGGAGCCCGTACCCTGAGATCGACGGCGACCCGAGGCGGCGGAGCTCCGGTCGATCCCGAGCACAGAGGCTCTCTGGGGTTGATTGGGTGGTGCGGGCGTGCTCCTGGGGGTGTGAGAAGGAGGCGAATGCCACAGGAGCGGCCCGGGGCGGGCTTATATAGCCGCACGATGGTCCACCGTGGACCTGTGCGCCGGCGAGCTCGTTGCCGTCGCCACGGGTCACGGGGGCTTGTTTGATTGTGTCTGGGGTGTTCGTGGGGGTCGACCACGCCTAGGGGAAGAAGAGAGGGAGCGGCAAAAGGTCAGAGATGCGCGCGTGTGAGCTCGCTCATTGGAGCTCTCGGGCGGCCATGGAGCGCGTGCGAGCAGGGGCAGGAGAGAGAGAAGGAGGAGGGGGCCATGGGCGGGGCGTGTTGCGGACGTCGAGGCACCTCGTCGGGCGTGCTGGGGAGGCCCAAGGTGGCCGGGGGTGCTTGGCAGGGGGCGGCTACTATGCGGGAGTGCACTGTAGCGCGCTCCAGAGCATGCCTTTGGCTGCCATGGCATTGTTTAAAGGGCAGGGGCGTGTCCACTAGTGTCTGGGGCCTTGTGGGGTGAGTAAACAAAGTGGCAAAGGCCTTGGATGCCATGGAGGGCCACTGGAATGAGGAGGGAGGTGAGGAAGAGGGAGAAGTGGGCTGTCCAGAGAGAGAAAGAGGGGGTTTCACCCCTCAATTATTGAGCTAGGGACTTGACATTGC
Source organism: Aegilops umbellulata (assembly GCA_032464435.1). Lineage (NCBI taxonomy): Eukaryota > Viridiplantae > Streptophyta > Magnoliopsida > Poales > Poaceae > Aegilops > Aegilops umbellulata. The sequence continues at coordinate 300,140,881 of CP136060.1, forward strand.
TACTGGAGGTGAAAGGGGTCTAGGAGGAGCTGTGGTAAAAATCTTAGCTCAAGGAGATTAGTGGAAGGGGTCAAAATGGTGTTTTTGGAAAAAGGGTAGAAGGTGTTTGATGTTTGTTTGGGTAAGCAAATGGACTCCATTTGGTATGAGGCTCCACAGGGTGAAATGTAACATATAATTAGGGTGTTCCACCAAATTTGAGCTCATTTGGTCAAAGTTGCCAATGCAACTTTTGTGAACCCTAGAAATTAGCAGAAATGAACTTGTGTAGATCTAGTTGAGCAAATCACTTCCCCTTGATGCACCACTTGGTTTAGTGGCCTCATTTGGTCATCTTAACATGCTCACAAAAGTTGGGGTCAAGGAGAGAAAGTTGCTAGTACAAACTTGTTCAAATTTGATTCTGGCCAGAGAGGGTTTTGGGGCACTTTGATCAAGATAACATTCTCTCCAACTTGTGCCATTTGGTCTAGATGCATTATTACACCATTTGAGCATGTGCACCAAGTTTGAGATCATTTGGACATGTTTGACAGTGCAAAAATGTTCAAACTTGAAAAAGGACAGAAGTGGTTTTGAGAGGGTTTCATGGGGTTATACTGTTATCCATGACATGAGACTTGGCAAGATCATCAAACATGTCATATGTGACATGCTAGAATTTCCTTGGATTTTTATGAAAATATTTCCTGTAGAAATATTTCAAATCCTTGAAATGAGCAGAAATGGTTTTGGGATGTTTTGTCCAATATTTTGATCATGACCATGTGTTGAAACTCATGTATATGGAAAATATATGTCCCTTGAGTCTCCCTAATTTTTCTCAAATATTTTTAAAACTTTAAAATAATTTTAAACTATTTAAGACCATTTCTGGCGTTAAGAAAAAGCCTTTAAATAAAATAGGAAAATAACTTTTAAAATTTTATTTTTGTGGTTTCTGGGCAACCTATATCTAATAGGAGTCAAAATATTTTTGTAAAGATTTTTACTACCCTTAATTAAGTACTTGCAGTGCAATCCTCAATTCAGGGGTTTTTGGAAAACTAATTTTTGAAAATACTTTTTGGCCAAATTATTTTTGCAAGAAAATACTATATTGCAATATACATATGGCATGATCATTGGGAAAAGGTTTTGGATCAAGGAGAAGGAGTATAAGAGTTGGAGGATTTATTTGATTTTCAGAGCACTTGCAAACAACTCACAAAAATCAAATCAAGCAAAGTCCAAAACACTCAAAAGTTTTTGCCAAACCACATTTTATCATGATTTATTAGCTTAGGTGTTGTGGCATGAAAATCGGGGTGTGACAATTCGGACATCGGAAAGGTTCTGAGTGATTCGGGTATTTTTCGGAGTACCGGAGAGTTACGGGAATACGTATTGGGTCTTATTGGGCCATACGAGAAAGAAGGAAAAGGGCCTCAAGGGTGGCCGCACCCCTTTCCTTGGTCTGGTCCGAATTGGACTAGGGAAAGAGGGCGCCCCCTTCCTTCCTTCTCCTTTTCCCTTCCTCTTTTCCTATTCCATATGGGAGGTGGAATCCTACTAGGACTAGGGAGTCCTAGTAGGACTCCACACTTGGCGCGCCCCCTACTAGGGAGTCCTAGTAGAACTTTAATTTATCATGAACTTAGTCCTGGTAGTATTAGCACATCTATGTTGTAGATCAATAGCTCGCGATGTTGCTCCTTGTTTTATTTTTGATATGTTCCTAGAGAAAAACTATGTTGAAAAATGTTAGTAGCAATGATACGGATTGGATCCGTGATCTAAGGTTTATCCTCATTGCTGCACAGAAGAATTATGTCCTTGATGCACCGCTAGGTGACAGACCTATTGTAGGAGCAGATGCAGACATTATGAACGTTTGGCTAGCTCAATATGATGACTACTTGATAGTTTAGTGCACCATGCTTAAAAGGCTTAGAATCGGGACTTCAAAGACGTTTTGAACGTCATGGACCATATGAGATGTTCCAGGAGTTAAAGTTAATATTTCAAGCAAATACCCGAGTTGAGAGATATGAAGTCTCAAACAAGTTCTATAGCTAAAAGATGGAGGAGAATAGCTCAAGCAGTGAGCATGTGCTCAGATTGTCTGGGTACTACAATCGCTTGAATCAAGTGGGAGTTAATCTTCCAGATAAAATAGTGATTGGCAGAATTCTCTAGTCACCATCACCAAGTTAGTAGAACTTCGTGATGAACTATAATATGCAAGGGAGAACGGAAACGATTCCCAAGCTCTTCGTGATGCTGAAATCGACGAAGGTAGAAATCAAGAAAAACATCAAGTGTTGATGGTTGACAAATACCACTAGTTTCAAGAAAAGGGCAAAGGGAAGAAGGGGAACTTCAAGAAGAACGACAAGCAAGTTGCTGCTCAAGTGAAAAAGCCCAAGTCTGGTCCTAAGCCTGAGACTAAGTGCTTCTACTGCAAAGGGACTGGTCACTGGAAGCGGAACTGCCCCAAGAATTTGGCGGATAAGAAGGATGGCAAAGTGAACAAAGGTATATTGGATATACATGTTATTGATGTGTACTTTACTAGTGTTTATAGCAACCCCTCGGTATTTGATACTAGTTCAGTTGCTAAGAGTAGTAACTCGAAACAGGAGTTGCAGAATAAACAGAGACTAGTTGAGGGTGAAGTGACGATGTGTGTTGGAAGTAGTTCCAAGATTGATATGATCATCATCGCACACTCCCTATACTTTCGGGATTAGTGTTGGACCTAAATAAATGTTATTTGGAGTTTGCATTGAGCATGAATATGATTTGATCATGTTTATTGCAATACAGTTATTCATTTAAGTTAGAGAATAATTGTTGTTCTATTTACATGAATAAAACCTTCTATGGTCATACACCCAATGAAAATGGTTTGTTGGATCTCGATTGTAGTGATACACATATTCATAATATTGAAGCCAAAAGATGCAAAGTTAATAATGATAGTGCAACTCATTTGTGGCACTACCGTTTAGGTCATATTGGTATAAAGCGCATGAAGAAACTCCATGCTGATGGGATTTTGGAATCACTTGATTATGAATCACTTGATGCTTGCGAACCATGCCTTATGGGCAAGATGACTAAAGACTCCGTTCTCCGGAACAATGGAGCGAGCAACTGACTTAATGGAAATAATACATACTGATGTATGCGATCCGATGAGTGTTGAAGCTCGCGGCGGGTATCGTTATTTTCTGACCTTCACAGATGATTTGAGCAGATATGGGTATATCTACTTGATGAAACATAAGTCTGAAACATTTTGAAAAGTTCAAAGAATTTCAGAGTGAAGTGGAAAATCATCGTGACAAGAAATATGGTTTCTACGATCTGATCGTGGAGACAAATATTTGAGTTACGAGTTTGGTCTTCAATTAAAACAATGTGGAATAGTTTCACAAACTCATGCCACCTGGAACACCACAGCATAATGGTGTGTCCGAGCGTCATAACCGTACTTTATTGGATATAGTGCAATCTATGATGTTTCTTACCGATTTACCATTACCGTTTTGGGGTTATGCATTAGAGACAGCTGCATTCACGTTAAAAGGGCACCATCTAAATCTGTTGAGACGACACTGTATGAACTATGGTTTGGCAAGAAACCAAAGTTGTCATTTCTTAAAATTTGGGACTGCGATGCTTATGTGAAAAAGTTTCAACATGATAAGCTCAAACCCGAATCGGAGAAATGTGTCTTCATAGTATACCCAAAGAGTCAGTTGGGTACACCTTCTATCACAGATCCGAAGGCAAGACATTCGTTGCTAAAAATAGATCCTTTCTAGAGAAGGAGTTTCTCTCGAAAGAAGTGAGTGGGAGTGTCGGTGTCAAAACCGGCGGATCTCGGGTAGGGGGTCCCGAACTGTGCGTCTAGGCGGATGGTAATAGGAGACAAGGGAACACAATGTTTTACCCAGGTTCAGGCGCTCTTGATGGAGGTAAAACCCTACGTCCTGCTTGATTAATATTGATGATATGGGTAGTACAAGAGTAGATCTACCATGAGATCAAGGAGGCTAAACCCTAGAAGCTAGCCTATGGTATGATTGTTGTATGTTGGAGTTGTTGTCCTACGGACTAAAACCCTCCGATTTATATAGACACCGGAGAGGGTTAGGGTTACACAAAGTCGGTTACAATGGTAGGAGATCTGAATATCCGCATCGCCAAACTTGCCTTCCACGCCAAGGAAAGTCCCATCCGGACACGGAACAAAGTCTTCAGTCTTGTATCTTCATAGTCCAGGAGTCCGGCTGAAGGTATAGTCCGGCTATCCGAACACCCCCTAATCTAGGACTCCCTCAGTAGCCCCTGAACCAGGCTTCAATGACAACAAGTCCGGCGCGCAGATTGTCCTCGGCATTGGAAGGCGGGTTCCTCCTCCAAATTCTTCATAAAAGTTGGTAAACACTAAAAGTAGTGTCCGGCTTTGCAAAATAAGTTTCCACATATTGCCATAGAGAGAATAACATTAACACAAATCTAATCTGCTGACGTATCCCGTAGCATGACATCACACTATGGCCAAGCCTTTATCCGAATCGTTTTCACTTCCCCACCTCAGCGCGTTTTGCGAGGCGGTTTCCTTGGCACGTCTTGTCAAAGCAGAGATCGTGTCCCCCATTTATGGGATTCTCATCAATACGGACGTGGGTAACCCAACCGCGCCATTTATCACGGCGCTTGGGAGGCAAGCGAGTTTTACCAGGCTGGTGGGGGCGCATAGCCGCATCCGCCCATATAAGGGGATAAGGATCCACCTTTTTACCTATGCCTTCTTCCTCCTTTGCCTATCCATCTCCTGCGCACCCGAGCTCCAGCGCCCAAGTCCGCACTTCCCACCTCGACCTTCTCCAGCCATGTCCGGAGCGGGAGGCAAGTGGATGGTCTCCTCCGTTATGGAGGGCCATGTCGAAAAACTAAGGAAGGCCGGATACTTGTCCGACAACATTGCGCACCGGCTTCCTGAAGAGGGGCAGCTTCTCCCCACCCCTAGGCCCCATGAGAGGGTTGTATTCCTTCCCCACTTCCTCCGCGGACTGGGTTTTCCACTCCACCCATTTGTCCGAGGACTCATGTTCTACTACGGCCTGGATTTCCATGATCTGGCCCCGAACTTTGTCCTCAACATCTCGGCGTTTATCGTCGTGTTCGAGGCTTTCCTCCGCATCCGCCCCCATTTCGGTCTTTGGCTCAAGACTTTCAACGTCAAGCCGAAGGTGGTGTGCGGCAGCCAGGCGGAGTGCGGAGGCGCCATGGTGGGCAAGATAGCCAACGTCCTATGGCTCGAGGGCTCCTTTGTGGAGACCCTGAAGGGGTGGCAATCGGGGTGGTTTTACATCACCGAGCCGCGTGAACCTGAATGGGTCGCAGCCCCTAAGTTCCGATCCGGACCCCCCACGCGGCTCACGTCCTGGAAAGAGACGGGTCTGTCGTGGGGCAACGAGGAAGAGGTGACCGGACTGCAAACATGCATCCAATCCCTGGTGAACAAGTGGCTCAAGCTTGTCAATATAGTCCAGGTCATGCTCGTCCGCCGGATCCTCCCGTGTCAACAACGGGCTTTCACACTGTGGGAGTTCGATCCGGCGCAACACCAAACCTTGAGCAGGCTCTTTGACACGACGTACGAAGATGCCTGGAAGGTGCTATTCAAGGGCGCCGAAGCTCCCACGTCCGCGTCCAAGGACCGTGGATTCAGCACGCAGCGTCCAGCTAGCGCGGTGAGTTATCCTTACCTTCTACAGGAAATTTGTTTCTCATAGATTGACTTTATGCGGGATCTAAACTCCCCTACCTTTGACAGGCGTGGCAGGAGAAGTCCGGACAGGTCAACTGTCCGGCCCCTTTGCCCGAAGACCCAGCAGATGCTCGTTTATCGAAGCTGCTTGCTCCGGCGCCTTATGTGGTACCGGAGAAGAAGGCCAAGAAGAAGAAGGCCACGGGGACTCGAAAGAGTTCCCGTCATATGGTGGTGTTGGACTCGTCGTCCGACGAATCCGAGACGCACTCCTCTCGTGAAGACGAGGAGGAGGAAGAAGAAACCTCTCCCCCTCCAGCAGGGGGAGGAAAGAAGAGGAAGGCTGCCCCAACGGGGGAGGCCGAAGGGTCCAAGAAGGGGAAAACCCTTCCGCCGGACTACTCCCTCGACGTCGACGAGGGCGAAGAGGAGTGGACGCAAAGGGCCAGGCGTCCGGCAGGATCGTAAGTATTCGGATACTAGAGTGACTCATAGCTTTCCTTTGCTGCACAGCCTTTCCTTATGTCGAACATAATCATGCAGGCCGCCCCGGGCCGGATCCGATGAGTCGTCGAGCGGCTCCCTGGATTCATCAGACGTGAACTCAGTTCCGCCCGCTGCCTCCCCCCGCACTGCGGACGACACCGAAGTGGCGTCGCGACAAGCTCCAGGGTAAGAGGAGGTGGTCCTGGAGGGGCCGTGAGGCGACCTCCCGGACTCCAGGAGTAAAGGGGACAAGACCCCCCCAGGGCTCCAAGTCCGTCTTTGAGCCGGACACCGCGCCAGAATCTTCAACGGTTCCGGACTGCGGTAGGCGAACTCCCTCTAAGAGGAGCAAGCCTTCTGAGCCGGTGGCCTCCGTCCAACCGGAGGTGCCGGACAATCTGCTGGAGGTGCTTAACGGCGCCTCCATCGACAAGGAGCACCGTACTATTATGAGTACGGTGATCCAGAAGGTTCAGTCCGCTAAGAGCGGGCTGACTGAAGCTTGTGCTAGCCTTCTAACAGGCTTCGAGGTAAGTAAAAATATGTAAAAATATTACCGCATAGACAGTAGCCCCTGATGCTCTGTTTGGCATTCGGAAAGGAAAAGCCGAATAGAGGATCAAATAATTTCGCAGGAGTCTAACAAAAAATGAGTCAATATGCGTATGCAGGCTTCGCTGCTTGCTACCGCCACACTGACTGCGGAGGTAGGTACCCTGAAGTAGGGTCTCGAGCGGACCGAGCAAGAGCTCGGCCTTGCCAAGCAGCAGCTCGAGGAGAAAGAAGGTAAGAGACACCTTATAGAAAAATATATATAAAAAAGATGCAATTGCAAAAAATGACAGGATTGTACTGCTTATTGTAGGGGCCACGACTGAGGTGGCGACCCTCAAGCAGGTGCTGTCCGAGGCCGAGAAGAGAGCGGCCACGGAGCGCACCGAGCGAGAGAAATTCAAGGCCCAGGTCGGCGAGGTGCAGCAAGAGCTTCAGGCTCTCATGAAAAAACATGAGAGTTTGGAGCTTGACTCGAAGACGCAAGCGTCCGAGCTCGCCGCGGCCGTCAAGACTGCCGAGTCTGCCAAGGCCGAAGCCCAGAAGGCCCTCGATGAATTGGATGCGGTGAAAAAGATAGCGGCGGGTAAGGCATTTTTTATGCAAAGCAGACATATAAAAGTAAACTACTTGTTACTTACCCGAACCCGGAGCTCTCCAGGGGCGTTCGCAGATCTTCCCCGCAGCGTATCCGATGCCGCCGCATTCTACCGAGCAGAAGAGGGCAGCTCGACAGAGAAGGTGTTCTGGTCTCAGTACGCTGAGGCCGGACACCCTGTGCCCTTGAGCGACCAGCTGAAGCAGTTGGTCGAGCTCCACAAGGCGGCCGAACAGGCCATGAAGGGCTTCATAGTTCGGCTGTGGCCTGGAGAGGCCCTACCTGGGAGCTACTTCGGACTGGTGCGGTGGCTGGTGGAGGCCTGTCCATGGCTCGAGGTCATCAAGCGCTCCGTCTGCATCGAAGGTGCCCGTAGGGCCCTTGCCCGTGCAAAGGTGCACTGGGGTAAGCTGGACGGTGAGAAGCTTGTGAGGGACGGGCCGCTGCCGGGGAAGGAGCATCGCAAGCCCGAGAACTATTACAAGGATGTTCTTGCTGGTGCCCGCCTTATGGCGGATGAATGTACCAAGGATGTGATTTTTGAATGAACTCGCTCGTGTTATCATGTGCGCTGAAAACTTGTTCATATGCGCTAAGCAATGCTTGTTTGAATTTAAAATATTACTTTATGTGCGGCCTTTATCAAAAATTGAGAGATGGCCACTCGTCGGCTTCTGCCCCCATGCCACTAGTGCTAGGGTGTTCGGGATAAACCTGAGCGCTCTTTTTCCCATGATTGGGTCCGTCGAGGGAGGCGCTCAGCACAACGAACAAGGCAATCGGACTATAATGCTTGAACACTCTCACTTAGCCATAGAACTCTATAATTTTAAATTTCGGCGAAGCCCCTAGTATTCGGAAGACCGAGTTCGGGGCGCTATCCATGCCTTTGGCCGGACAAAATCCGGTTCCTCGCTCTAAGCGGCATAGGTCTTTAAGGACCCGAAAAACCTCTCGAACAGCGACCGGTCTCTCGTCTTATCATGACAGTTTGTTTTAGCTTTCTCTACTGAGGTGCTCAGCCCAGCTCAACTGGGGCACAATCGCAGTAGTTCTCCTAGTGCTACCTTAGCCGATATAGCGGAACGTAAGGCACCAAAAACATAGGAGCCGGGCAAACCCAACTATTGACCCAAATCATGATTCGGAGCCGATGCATATAGTGCTATAAGTTCGGGGTACCGCACTTATGAAAGTGTTCAGACTTCTTACACCATATTAAGGGGTACTGAAGCCCCTGGCGTATTTGCCGTACCATAGTGTACGGGTGCCACATGTCATTAATGAACATATATAAAAATAGAGTAATGCAAAAAATAGACAAAAAGCTATGCATTGTTTATAAGAAGGCTGCTATCTAAGCAGAACGATATAGATAGTGCGATAAGCGAAAGAAATTGGACTATTTAACAAGTCTTGTCCAGGGGCGAGCCGCGGAATTGTATTTAAAACAGGTATACTGCTCGTAATAGAGACCACCTGGGAGTTCCATAATGCGGCATGGCTTGTCTTCTTTCCTGGATCTTGTATCGTTTGTGCGGCAGTTGAATTGCCGAACAGGTCGTCCGAAGTATGGAGTCCTGAAACTAAGAGAAAACTAAAAGCAAATTCGGCAGCCCCTGCTGCGGTTTAAGCCGTATTTCGGGCGTGCCGTGATAGTGCCCCTCCTCCTGTGCCCTTGGTATTTCGAGAGCACAGTTATGTACGCGAGGCACTGGTTTCAGTATATTGCGAGGGCTAGGGCTGGGGCCGCACTGCTATGCTAGCTCAGAACGTGCCAGGCGGTCTTGTTGTAGGTTACTCCAGGCGCGCTTGACAGTGTCTGGCTTTTTGAAGGCCGGACTGGAGAACTGCCTAGAGAGGTTGCTTTGTACTTCTGCTGCGAGCACCGCCGTGTGCTCCTCCGTTCGGAGGGAGCGTTCGGTGTTTCCGTTGACCGTGATTACTCCTCGAGGGCCTGGCATCTTGAGCTTAAGGTATGCATAGTACGGTACCACATTGAACTTTGCGAACGCGGTTCGTCCGAGCAGTGCGTGATAGCCACTGCGGAACGGTACTATGTCGAAGATTAACTCCTCGCTTTGGAAGTTATCCGGAGATCCGAAGACCACTTCAAGTGTGACTGAGCCTGTACAGTTGGCCTCTACACCTGGTATGACGCCTTTAAAGGTCATTTTGGTGGGCTTGATCCTTGGGGGATCTATGCCCATTTTCTGCACTGTGTCCTGGTAAAGCAGGTTCAGGCTGCTGCCGCCGTCCATAAGGACTCTTGTGAGATGAAATCCGTCGATAATTGGGTCTAGAACCAATGCGGCGAACCTGCCATGACGGATGCTAGTGGGGTGGTCCCTTCGATCAAAAGTGATCGGGCAGGAGGACCATGGGGCGACTGGCTCAAGCGCATATACGTCCCGTAGTGCGCGCTTCCGCTCCCTCTTGGGGATGTGGGTTGCGTATATCATGTTCACCGTCCGCACTTGTGGGGGAAAACCCTTCTGTCCACTGTTGTTCGGCGGCCTGGGCTCTTCCTCATCGTCGCTATGCAGCCCCTTGTCTCTATTTTCGGCATTTAACTTGCCTGCCTGCTTGAACACCCAACAATCCCTGTTGGCGTGATTGGCTGGTCTTTCGGGGGTGCTACGTATCTGGCATAAGCGGTCGAGTATTCCGTCCAAACTGGACGGGCCCTGAGTGTTTCTTTTGAATGCCTTTTTCCGCTGACCGGATTTGTAGCCTCAGAATCTGGCATTAACTGTCGTATCTTCGTTGCTATCGCTGTTAACACGGTGTTTCTGCTTGTTCCGGCATGACCTGCCGCTTTTGTCCTTGGTATCCGAATTACCAAGGTTCTTGGTTAAGTTGTTGCTGCGAGCTAGCCAGCTGTCCTCTCCCGCGCAAAAGCAGGTCATGAGTGTCGTAAGGGCTGCCATAGATTTCGGCTTTTCCTGTCCCAGGTGCCGGGCGAGCCACTCGTCACGGATATTATGCTTGAAGGCCTCTAGGGCCTCTGCTGTCGGTGTTCCGGGAACGGGGGTCCCCAGACTTGCCTGCCTGCGGCCTGCGGCGTGGCTCAAAGGGGGCCCAGCACGGCCCATCTTCACCATCACAAGACCCAAGACCCTCGCGAGGGGCCAAGCCTCGCGGGGCGGACGACGCAGAGCTTCCTCAGGCGCAGCCTCATCAGGCTGGCTCACGAGGAGGCGGAGAAATCATGGCGGGGTACCTCACGAGGTGCCCATGACGCAAGCCATGACGACCAAGGGCGCCAGGCGGGCGCCAGCCCGCGCAGTGTCCTCCCTTTCCTCTTTGGTGCAAAGGGAGCACGCGCAGGCGGGAGGATCAAGCAAAGGCATCCATTTCGGTGCAACGAGACCAAGACCAGTCCAACAGTGGGGAGGACGTCATCGTGGAGCCCAGGACAGCGTCACCACAGAGCCTTTGGCAGGCGACGACCAACTTTAGTCAGGATAAGTGTACCAGATGTTCCCCTTCAAAATGGCCAATTGTTGGCGCCCTTCCCGCTCAATATTTGGGAAGAGGCCCAGGGCCTTTGCCTATAAATAGGAATAGCCACCCCCAAGGTAGAGGGGAATCGGATCTAGGAAGATCGGAACGTCTAGCAACCCGGCAATCAGTTAGATAGGCATTAGAGAGAGAGAGAGAGAGAGAAGGGCGGTTGAACTCCTCCTAGCAGTTCATCCCCCAGACCAAGAACAGACCCTCGCGAGGCTGTTCTTCCTTGTATTGTTCATCATCATCAGCCCAAGAGGCAAACCACCACACCACACTGGAGTAGGGTATTACACCACGTCGGTGGCCCGAACCAGTATAAACTCTGTGTCTCTTGTGTTGTTCTTTTAGTAGTTTAGATCTTTGCGAGACGGAGAGGTAGAGGGAGTAATCTCCGCGCGCACCCTAGAGTTTGAACCTTAAGGGTCTGCCGGAACCCCATATCTGACATTTGGCGCACCAGGTAGGGGTGCGCCGGAATCCACCCTTCTACCACTTCGCGTCCCGTCGCATCGTCATCACCATGTTCGGCGACCACGCGGGCAACCAAGATCCACGGGCGGCATGGCCCGCCCGCGCAGAGCCGCTCGCCTTGGGCGACCCCGCGCCCCAGGCAGCTCGTGGTCCGCAGGGCGCTGCGGGCCGCGGGCGGCGCGGACAGGCTTCAACAACCCTCACACCGCGGCAAGCGCGGTCGGCAGCAAGGGCCTCCAATCACGTCGCGACCACGACACCGTACACCCGCCGGGAGCAGGCGGACTCGAGGGCCGCGCTCACGGTGGCCCGAGAGCTGCTGGAGTGTAGGCTGCTGGAAGGCGGCCGCGACGTGCTGCTAGAGCGGGTCGCCGAGCTCCTGGGCTTTGCCGCTTCGGGGGCTCACCCCTTCTGCGTCCAGCTCCCATCACAAGCCCAGGGCGGCATGCGCGGGGGCCCCGCGCGCGCCCGCAGGCCTCAAGGCTACCCCAACGCCAGTGAAGCTGTCGGCGCCGGACCGGCGGTGGCGCTACCCCCGCCCCCAGCGCATGAAGGAGAGGGACTCGGCGCGGCCCACGGCCTCAACGGGCAGCCGCGCTACCACCCCGCGGTGGGCACGTCAAGAAGAGCTGCATGGCACACGGAGCACTACGGCGTAGCCTTCGGGATGACGGCGCCATAAGAATACGTGCCCCACATGATGGACCAAGGGCACGCTCACGAGGGCGAACAAGGCTCGCTCCTCAGCCCGAGCTGGGGGGACGAGACACCAGAAGCTGAGCTCTTCCAGGAGCTCCGGGACGGTTCCGCAGGCCACGCTGGGGACGACGATTATCGGGTACCGCTAATTTCTCAGAAGCAGGCGTACGCTAATCATGGATCGCAGGAAGTGCAGGTCGCCACAGGGAGCAACTGCCCCGCTCCCACAGTCTCCTATCCCTCGGGAGGAGGGCGCAGGGGGCTGCAGGAGAGGGGCAGAGATCCGACATCACCACCGCGGCGTTCGGAGCAAGGGGTTCTCAGGAGGTAGGCCCTCCGCTGGGGAGGTGCCTAAGGGCCTGCCCCTGGCGGAGGACCCGTGGTCGTCGGGGGAACCGCTGGCGACCGCTCTACCCCACCGACAGCGTCCTGGTTTCCGGTCATCGTTGGTGGCACTAGAGTGTGGCGCAAGGCGGGGCCCTCGTCTGGCGATATGAAGCAAGGCCGGTACCTGTGAAGAAGGCCCAGTGCCTGTGAAGCTCGCCGCCCCGTGACCCTCTCACGTAATAATGAGTGGGGCTGTACACGCCCCGGAGTCTCAGGGGTGCCGGCCTCAGGCCCTGGGGCTCCCTCCCACGCCTAGTGTACAACACTTAGCTCCGCGCTGGTGAGAAGACGTCCAAGACTAGATTAGGTGCCGGACGCGGCCTTTTGTCTGCTTTCATTGCCTTTTCCTTTGGTTGTAACTTTTCCCCCGCTGGATTTAAGTTGGATTCGAATTTGAGATTTGCGTGTGTTTGGGGAAGGGGTGCTTAGTCTCATTCGAGCCATTTCTCGCGTTCTAGTTACCACTTCACCACAGCTGCCTCCCCTCGTGAGCCCCTCGCGAGTCGGGTCAGGCCTAGCTCGCGCGCAACCCAAACTGCCGCTGTCGCTCCCTCTTGGGAGGATTTTCCGGTGCCTGCGAAGCTGTCACGTTTAAGAAAAGGCCCAGAGCCTGTGAAGAAGGCGACTGCCTGTGAAGCTGTCGCGTTTAGGAAAAGGCCTAGAGCCTGTGAAGAAGGCGACTGCCTGTGGAGCTGTCGCGTTTAAGAAAAGGCCCGGAGCCTGTGAAGAAGGCGACTGCCTGTGAAGCTACCGCATTTAGGAAAAGGCCCGGAGCCTGTGAAGAAGGCGACTGCCTGTGAAGCTGTCGCGTTTAGGAAAAGGCCCAAAGCCTGTGAAGAAGGCGACTGCCTGTGGAGCTGTCGCGTTTAAGAAAAGGCTCGGAGCCTGTGAAGAAGGCGACTGCCTGTGAAGCTGTCGTGTTTAGGAAAAGGCCCGGAGCCTGTGAAGAAGGCAAATGCTTGTGAAGATCATCCTTTCTGGAGAAGGCCCAGAGCCTGTGAAGAAGGCGAATGCCTGTGAAGATCATCCTTTCTGGAGAAGGCCCGGAGCCTGTGAAGAAGGCAAATGCCTGTGAAGATCATCCTTTCTGGAGAAGGCCCGGAGCCTGTGAAGAAGGCAAATGCATGTGAAGATCATCCTTTCTGGAGAAGGCCCGGAGCCTGTGAAGAAGGCGAATGCCTGTGAAGATCATCCTTTTAGTAAAAGGCCCGGAGCCTGTGAAGAAGGCCAACGCCTGTGAAGCTCACCTCCTCCAACACTCTCATCCTACAAATTCAATTAAAGAACACTCACAGCCTCCCGCAGGTTACCTCGGGGCCCACACAAAGCAAAGGTAAACTAACCAACCACCAGGCGTGGGCGCATGTACAATGCAACATCTACTAATACGATGAACACGAGTTTTACAAGAGGGGATCCCCCTCCCAAAATGCTCTCACAACCATCAGGCCCAAAACCTGAGTTCTACTCATGCAGGGTAAGAAAACAGGAACGAAGCGGAATCAGTCGGATAAATCCCCCAATGCATCCTCAGGAGCGCCTCCCGAACTGCCGCTGGCGTTGCTGGACTCGCCATCGCTGTCTGCATCGCCACCAGCGGCGTCAGGGCCATTCACCACACCTCCCTCGTCGGCGGCCACGATCACGTCGTCGTTGTCCGAAGCAAAGGCCCGGACGAGGGCATCCACCTTATCTTCCACCCAGTGCGCCAGGTCGTCTCTGACGGCCTGGGGGACTGGGGCGATGGCAGCGTCGAAATCGAAGTGGGGGTCCATGTTCCGGAGATGGCTGAAGACACGGGAAAAGGCACGCCCGAGCAGGGCGCGGCTCCTCTCCTCCACCAACCTGTCGGCCCTGACCGACCGCACAGCTACGTCACCATGGCGGTGAAGAATTGGAGGTTGCCAACATAGTTGATTGTGTGCGGCTCGCCAACGGCCGCCTCGCAGATGTTGCCGAAGGCAGTGTTGGCTCTCTCCCGGAGCATGGTGAGCATGGGGCCGTGCACGTGCTCCAGGACCTGCCGCTGACGTATCTCATCTGCATTCTGGCACGCGACGGCCTCAGCCTCCTCCACTCTCTGGCGAAGACGGAGCACCTCGGCCTGGGAGGTGGCTGACTCCCCTTGCGCTACCTCAAGGGTGGCCCGAGAAGCATCGGCCCGCCGCGTCGCTTCCTCCAGCTTGGCCCTCAGGGCAGCAGTTCTACCTTCAGCCTCGGCCCGGATCAACCCCAGCTTCCCCTCGAACTCGCGCTCAAGGTCCAAGCGCGCCATCGCCACCCGACGTCCAACCTCCTCCAGGACACGGGCTTCCCGTGCAGCGACATCGTCCTACGCCCGCGTCACCAAGCGCTCCCTCGTCTCCAGCCTCTCGTACTCACGGGTCCGTTCGGCGGCTTCCAGCGTCAACGCCTCCTCACGCTTCTGGAGCTCAGCTGGGTCGCCAGAGGCCACCTTCATCGACGCGAGGGCCGCCTCGTGCAGCTCCACTTGCTCCTCCAGTGAGTGGCACCAGGCCAGGAGCTCCCGAGCCCGGTCCTCCACCGCCTCCTGTCGTCGGTTGGCTTCCCGGGCCTCCCCAGCGGCCTGAGATCGGGCCTCCCGAGCAGCCTCCAACGACGCCTTCGCCTCTTCATCATCAAGATCGCGCTGGTGACGCGCGAGGGCAATCGCGCCTCTCTGCGGCCAGGCGCAGGCCCTCGGCCTCGAGGCACGCGTCTTCATCAGCAAGCTCCTCCCCAAGCAGGTTCACCGCGTCGGTCGCCCTTCGAAGGAATCCTTGGCGGCGATCGCGGCGCTCCCGAGCGGGCTCGAGCACGTCTTCCACACCATCATATGGCCCAAGCAAGCGCCGGGGGCCACGGATCATCGTTCCCCCTCCGGGCAGGGGGCTGGGCGCTGGCACCCTCGCGACGGCCGGGCGCGCCACGACAGAAGCCCGGCCAGGAGCCAGCCCGTCTCCAGATGAAGGGCGCAGGGGGCGCCTCAGCCAGTCACAGTCCACGACCAGACGAGAAGCCCACGGCAGGCTGGCTATGCCACGAGAGGGCCCGCGAAGGAAGATCGCGGGGAGTGAGGGGCCGCAGTGCGCCTCAGGACGGTCCGCCCCTTCGATCGCTGCTCGGAGCACTTGGGGACGGTGGAGGAGGCGAAGCCAAAGGAGGTGGCACCTCAGCTACTTCCGCGAGCTCGGCCGGAAGGGGCCTGCGGAGCAAGGGTCAGTAAAAACAACAAGGAGATCAAGAGCTGGAAAAGGAGAAGACTTACTCATCAGTGGCGAAGTACTTCCTGCGCTTCAACAGGCGACAAGGTAAGTCTTCACCCAGGGCCTCCCTTTTCCTTCGGAGGGCCTCAAAGTCCACGCGGAAGCGGCCCAAGAGAAGAGCGCAAGGATCAACCTGCGACGAAGACAGAGCGTCGAGGCGATCCGTGTTAGGGGTGCTTGTCTGACGCGTGCTGCCAGTCGCCTCGCCAGAAGTCGCGCCTGGGGCCTCAGGGGCCTCAGCCCCAGGCGCCGGGAGCAGCTGCTTGCCACCCTCAGCCTCAGCGGCACGGGTCCCGGGAGCTGCTCCTTCGAGAGCATCACCCGACGCTCCCACCTCATCAGAAGCCCCCTCGGCCTCTGGCGCCTCATGCCCCCCTGCTCCGCCACTTGAGGAAGAGTCGCCTAGGCCGACTGGAAGGGCAGTCGCCACCACTGGGCGAGACCCCTGGAGGCCAGCAGGGCGCAACCCCCATTCATCAAAGATAGGCATCTGCTTCAAAAAATCGTCCCTGTTCTAGCAGAGGTACAGCAGGGCGCCTCCCCACTGGATGCTACCCGGGTTGGGGTAGCCAGTCAGGATCAAGAGCACTGTCCTCAGCACCTCAGGCGTCAGGTCCTCTTCTGGAGCCGCATGTGATCACCACGCCCACTAAAGGCCCACATCCGGCGGGAGTGGCGTTGGAGAGGGGCAATGCGACGCAACAGGAACTCCTTCACTACCTTGGGTGCTGTCACGCCAATCGATTTCAAGAACCCGAAGCGGCGCCAGATGAAGGCGAGCCGGGGGCTCTCGAGCGTCTCCTGGCCCCAGCCCGAATTAGGGACAGCTGGCGAGGTTGGCTTCGACAGCAGGGGGCTAGGCACCCCGACATCAACATACAACCACCGCTCGCGGAACCCAGCCGAAGATGAAGGAAGCCCGAAGTCGATCCCTGAGGCCGCAGTCTCAGGCGCGGCGATGAATTTCACACACGCCGAGCATTGGGTAGGGTCGACAAGGCGCAGAGAGAAGAAATGGCGCATCAAGGCAACAGAAGGAGGGATGCCCATCATTGCCTCGCAAACAAAAGCAAAGACTGAAAGAAGGGTGATGGATTCAGGACCCAGGTGCATCATATGGATCTGGTAATGGGAAAGAACGGCCTTGAAGAAATCGGAAAAGGGGGGAACCAGACCCGCCCACAGGGCATCAGCAAAATAATGGACCTCAATGATTATCCTGTCAGTGGGGAAGTGAGACGTAGGCCAGGCCGTCGTCCTCCCACACTCGTTGAAGATGGTAGCCAGAGCCGAGCTGACCTTGCCCAGGCACTCTTGATTGAGTATGATCGACCGGCCGACGGCAGGGGCCACCGATGGCGGCGGGCAAGACGGAGGCATGGGTTTCTTCCCTCTCTCCTTCTTCGTCGGAGCCATGGCGATGGGAAGGAGGGGGAAGATTCGAGATTGGATTGGAGGCAGGAGCTGGCGTTCGAGGGAAGGAAGGACAGAGGATGCTCGAGCAGCAGGAAGGGGAGCGGCTGTGTACAACTACGAGTCCGCCAAGCAGGGCGCAAAATAAGGAGGCGTTGGGGAACAATGTCACCCATGTCCAATCAACCACCACGCGGCGCCCGAAGCCGCAGGCTGGTAGGGCCCACGGCGCTTCGCCCTCGCCCTTTTGCCTTTCAGCACGACCAAGTCCGGGCGCGCCTTGGGCCCGGGGGCTACTGTCGGCGTTCTGGGAACGGGGGTCCCCAGACTTGCCTACCTGCGGCCTGCGGCGTGGCTCAAAGGGGGCCCATCACGGCCCATCTTCACCATCACAAGACCCAAGACCCTCGCGAGGGGCCAAGCCTCGCGGGGCGGATGTAGGATCAGAAGTATGTCTAGAGGGGGGGTGATTAGACTACTTGACCAAATAAAAACTTAACCTTTTCTCAATTTTAGTTCTTGGCAGATTTTAGCAATTTTAGGACAAGTCAAGCAATCATCACACAATTCAAGCAAGCATGCAAAGAGTATATAGGCAGCGGAAAGTAAAGCATGCAACTTGCAAGAATGTAAAGGGAAGGGTTTGGGGAATTCAAACGCAATTGGAGACACGGATGTTTTTCCCGTGGTTCAGATAGGTGGTGCTATCCTACATCCACGTTGATGGAGACTTCAGCCCACGAAGGGTAACGGTTGCGCGAGTCCACGGAGGGCTCCACCCACGAAGGGTCCACAAAGAAGAAACCTTGTCTATCCCACCATGGCCATCGCCCACGAAGGACTTGCCTCACTAGAGGTAGATCTTCACGAAGTAGGCGATCTCCTTGCCCTTACAAACTCCTTGGTTCAACTCCACAATCTTGTCGGAGGCTCCCAAGTGACACCTAGCCAATCTAGGAGACACCACTCTCCAAGAAGTAACAAATGGTGTGTTGATGATGAACTCCTTGCTCTTGTGCTTCAAATGATAGTCTCCCCAACACTCAACTCTCTCTCACAGGATTTGGATTTGGTAGAAAGAAGATTTGAGTGGAAAGCAACTTGGGGAAGGCTAGAGATCAAGATTCATATGGTAGGAATGGAATATCTTGGTCTCAACACATGAGTAGGTGGTTCTCTCTCAGAACATATGAGTTGGAAGTGTAGATGTGTTCTGATGGCTCTCTCCACGAGTGAAAAGGAGGTGGAGGGGTATATATAGCCTCCACACAAAATCCAACCGTTACACACAATTTACCAATCTCGGTGGGACCGAATCAACAAATTCGGTCAGACCGAAATAGTAAACCTAGTTACCGTTAGAGATTTTCAGTGGGACTGACATGCAACTCGGTAGGACCGATACGGTTAGGGTTAGGGCATAACGTAATCTCGATGAGACCGATTTGGTAATTAGCTAACCAGAGAGTTGGTCAGGTAAACTCGGTGGGACCGATTTGCTCTTTCGGTGAGACCGAAAAGTTACAAAGGGGAAACAGAGATTTTACATTGCAATCTCGGTGGGACCGATCCGCTCTTTCGGTGAGACCGAAAAGTTACGAAAAGGAAACAGAGAAATTGCAATCCCATCTCAGTGAGACCGAGATCCCTATCGGTAGAACCGATTTGCTAGGGTTTTGGCAGTGGTTATTGTTGAGGATATTATTACTGGGCCTAAACCGGCCTATCTGGGCCGGGTTAATTTCATCAGTAGCTCAAGAATGTTAAAGCCCAAGAGGCTATGTAAAGGCCCGAGGCCGTAGTCGGTTTAACATCTGTAGCCGTAAACCGGCCTGTGTACAACTTGTATTGTAAGTTAGGAATAAGCAAGAGACCAACCCGGGTACGAGTATAAACCGGAGATTGGGACTCTATGAACCGATGGGCGTCACCCGTGTATATAAGGGGACGACCTGATATCGGTTCAGGGAGGACCAACAACTCGAAGCCTAGGAGAAGCAATTGCTCCCTAGTCGTCGAGACTTCATCAATTCCAACACCAACTAGACGTAGGCTTTTACCTTCATCGAAGGGGCCGAACTAGTGTAATTCTCTGTGTCCTTGTGTCCACTTTAACCCCTTTGAGTTAACCCGTTGCGATGGCTCCACGACTAAGTCCTTTGGATAGGACATCTGCCGTGACAAACCCACGACAGTTGGCGCCCACCGTGGGGCTATCGCATGATGGTTTCAAGTTCTTGGAGGGCCGCTTTGAAGGACTCAAGGGATATGCCGTGGGACGGATGACCAAGAGTCGCCGCGGTAAGGTTTACATCGACGACGAAGGCTGGGGCCCCAAGGCCGGCTCAGTTGAGTACGGGTACCGGATCCCCTTTGGCAGTATACATGTTTTTATCGGCAAGATTGGTGAACCGGGCCCTGAGCTGGACACCTGCACCGACCTGTAACGCCCTCGATGCGGCTATATCTCCCACGTGTCGAGGCACGACTTAGAGGCATAACCGCATTGAAAGCAATGTCGCAAGTGAGGTAATCTTCACACAATCCATGTAATAAATAAAGGGGAAAGATACATAGTTGGCTTACAATCGCCACTTCACACAAGTACATAAATAACATCCATCATACAGATTACACTCAAGGTCCGACTATGGTACCAAAATGAAAGAAGACTACCCCAAATGCTAAACAGATCCCCGGATCACCCAACTGGGTTCCACTACTGATCATCTGGAAAAGAAACATAGTAACGGCCACGTTCCTCGTCGAACTCCCAAGTGAGCTCGGTCGCGTCATCTGCACTGGCATCGTTGGTACCTGCAACTGTGGTGATAATATCTGTGAGTCAGGGGGACTCAGCAATCTCACACCCGCGAGATCAAGACTATTTAAGCTTAAAGGTGGGAAAGGGGTTTGTGAAGTGGAGCTGCAGCAAGCGACTAGCATATGGTGGCTACAGCGCAAAAGAGAGCGAGAAGAGAAGGCAAAGCACGGTCGAGAAACTAAAAGTGATCAAGAAGTGATCCTGAAACAACCTACGTCAGGCATAACTCCAACAACCGTGTTCACTTCCCGGACCCCGCCGAGAAGAGACCATCACGGTTACACACGCGGTTGATGTGTTTTAGTTAAGGTCAACTTCGGGTTTTCTACAACCGGACATCAACAAATTCCCATCTGCCTCATAACCGCGGGCACGGCTTTCGAAAGATAATACCCTGCAGGGGTGTCCCAACTTAGCCCATTATAAGCTCTCACGGTCAACGAAGGATATTCCTTCTACCGGGAAGACCCGATCAATCTCGGAATCCCGGTCTACAAGACATTTCAACATCAATAAAACAAGTCCAGCAAAGCCGCCCGATTGTGCCGACAAATCCTGATAGGAGCTGCACATATCTCGGTCTCAGGGCACATCCGGATGAACACTCCGTACAACTAAAACCAGCCCTCGATTTGCCCCGAGGTGGCGCTGCAAAGGGCTCTAGTTTGGACCAGCAATCGAAGGAGAACTGGCCCGGGGGGTTTAAAATAAAGATGACCCTTGAGTCTGCAGAACCCAAGGGAAAAAGGCTTAGGTGGCAAATGGTAAAACCAATGTTGGGCCTTGCTGGAAAAGTCTCATTCAAAGCGAACTGTCAAGGGGGTCCCATAAATCACCCAACCGTGTAAGGAACGCAAACTCCGGGAACATAACACCGGTATGACGGAAACTAGGGTGGCAAGAGTGGAACAAAACACCAGGCATAAGGCCGAGCCTTCCACCCTTTACCAAGTATATAGATGCATTAATTAAATAAGAGGTATTGTGATATCCCAACAAGTAAACATGTTCCAAACAAGGAACAACATCTCCATGTTCCAGCAAGGGACAAGATTCATCTTCACCTGCAACTAACAACGCTATAAGAGGGGCTGAGCAAAGCAGTAACATAGCCAAACAACGGTTTGCTAGGACATGGATGGTTAGGGGCTGACAAGGCAATATAGGAGGCATGATATAGCAAGTGGTAGGTATCGCAGCATAGGCATAGCAAAAGAGCGAGCAACTAGCAAGCAAAGATAGAAGTGATTTCGAGGGTATGGTCATCTCGCCTGCAAGGTTCTCAGAGTTGTCGAAAGCTTGGTCCTCGTAAGCGTTCTCAACAGGTTCCTCGTTCACGTACTCGTCTCCCGACTCTACCCAAGATAAGAGAACAAGCAAAGGAACCAATATCAACCATGATGCAATGCGCAGGCAACATGATGCAAAACATGGCATGATATGCGAGAGGTGATATGCAATGCGTATGCATACTCCGGAAGGACAAGGATGAACAGGGCATAATCTTGGCAAACCAAGCATGCCACTGGATAGATGAGGTGATTTTGGTTGAAATCGATATAAAATACACCGGAATCAGATGCACGGTTTGCAAATGGCAAGCAAAACAAGAATGACACGAATCTGCCATAAACAGCATGATGCTACTTAGCAAGCAACAATTAATTAAGCTACTGCACCCAAACATGGCAACAAGGCATATGAAAGTAATCTACGCAAGATGCACGACAAAAGATGAACACTGAGCTACGGCTAATTCACATCATAAGAGGTTCAAACAAGCATGGCAAAAGTGCAAATGATAACAGGTTCACAGACTTGGTGAAAATAACCACATAGCAGAAACTAACATCAGGATGGCATGTTCAGAGCAATGAAACAACATGCTACAGGATCATAACATAGCAGAGTAAGGCATGGCATGAATCTACTCAAAGCACTTGACAAAAGTCCTTTACTGACCATAAGCCAAAAAGGATAAGAAAATATGATTACACCCATGTCAAATAAGCAAGTTTCGTTACAGGTTTCAGACTTAGCAGAAAACTGGACATGGCAGAAAACTAATAACGACTAGGCATGTTAGTGAGCTCGATGCACTCACTACAGAGCATTTCATGATAAACTAAGCATACATGCATCAAAAATACATGGCATAGTGACTAGAAATGGCAATAACAACATCATATCATGCAAGGATCAACTACACCAAGCTTGGCAAAATCGAATAACACGTAAACAATCTGCCAGCAACATTTTGAAGCAAAAGTAGAGCTCGATTGACTCAAGCTATGACACTCCATAATTGCAAACAAAAGCATGGATGGATAGAGCAAATACTCAAGTTCAAAACTCTCTTACTGATCATGCTCAAATTATGCATAGATCTCTCAGAAACAACATGAACACATGGCATGAAAATAACAGCAGTCAGGGACTAAGTGAAATCGCTAAGTCTCTGAAATCAGCAACATCAAGTGACCTAGTTTGCATGCTTGTGCTAGTCACCACAAGTATAACAAAAATACATGGCAAAATTCTCTGGAAAGGTAACATGGCATATTACAAAACTCATGTAGGACTCAACTTCATAGGAGGTACACATCAATCATGGCAAAAATGACAAAGGTGCATGTTCAGATAAGATCCAACAACTAACATCAACTAGCCCTCTTCTAACAGCATTTCGGGCATCAAGATGACTTCGAATGAAAATGCTGCAATGGAACAAAATGATGTACTCTTCGGGGCGAACAAAACCACATATTATACGCATGAATCGGAGCTACGTATGCAAAGTTATGGCACTGGGAACATTGGATGATGATGCAAATATCTAAGGACTTAGAAAAACGAGGGGGGCAGCGAAGTCAACCCTGCCGGCGCGGAAACCGAGGTCCGCCGCGGATCTCGCCGGAGATCGCGGGGGGGAGGCGGCGGCGAGGCGAGGAGCGTCCGGATCCGGGCCGGGGCGGCCGGATCTGGCGCCGGCGAGCGCGGAGGGGCGGCGCGGGACGACGACGGCTGTCGGCGGCGAGGCGCGGGCGACGATGCGGCGAGGCGGCGACGAGCGTGACGGCGTCGGGGTGCGGGCTCGGGCGGCGGGGAAGCAGCGCGGGGCGCGGCCCGGTCAGCGGCGCGGGAGGGCGGCGCGCGGGCGCGGGCCGGGGAGGGCCCCGCCTGGGCCTAGCGGGCCGGCGGCGCTGGCGCGGTACGGGCGGCGGCGGTCGCCACGTGGCGAGGCCCGGTTGGCCCGGGGCGGCGGTGGCGGCTGCGTCCGGCGGACCGGACACGTCCGGCGGCGCGGAGGGAAAAATGCTAGGGTTTCGTGGTGTTTTGCCCGCAAATGGAGGAGGAGGAGGCCTTTTTATAGATAGGAGGAGCTAGGAGGCTCCAAACGGAGTGCGGTTTTCGGCCACGCGATCGTGATCGAACGGCGGAGGACATGGGAGTGTCTTAGATGGGTTGTTGGGCTGTTTTGAAGGGGTGTTGGGCTGCAACACACACGAGGCCTTCACGGTTACCCGGTTAACCGTTGGAGTTCCAAACGAACTCCGATTGACCCGAAACTTGACAGGCGGTCTTCCGGTGCTATACCAAGGCCACATGTCAAACCTCGGTCCATTCCGAGAATGTTTAATACCCGCTCACGAAGAAATGTAAAAGGGGACGCCGGGAGACATAGGAGCGCCGGATTGCAAAACGGACAATGGGAAAGATGCTCGGATTTATGGGACGAACACGTATGCGAATGCGATGCACATGATGACATGATATGAAATGCATGACATGACCAAAATGCAAAACAGAGAGAACCCAACCACGGAGGGAATATCATAACACATAGCCGGAAATGGCAAGAGTTGGATTACAAATATGGCAAGTTACATCTGGGGCGTTACACGACCTCATCGAGACAGCTCAGTGTGCGCGACCTGCCCGGGTTAAGCCAGCCGTAAAGCGTGCCTTTGTGGGAGTCATCCACGGAGGAAATTATGAGGACGGATCAGAATCTGGTGGTGAAACCGTCATTTGTTCCGGCGATGAGTCGTCAACCGGGGAAACTGAGTCCCTGTATCAAGTGCATGATGGTCGGATTGGGGGCTGTTCCGACGGCAACAGTATTCCGGACCCCTCCGATCTGCCTAGCCGGGTCGGCATATTCATGGCCGGCACCCAAGCAGCGCCTCATTCATCGACGGCCGCAGCAATGGTTTCCAGTTCAACGGCTGCCGGAGCAGGAGGTTTTGTGCGCCCACCGGCTCAAGTATTATCCGATCTGTTCGACGCACTGGCGGCGCTCTTGACAGAGGCTAATCCGGCGGATCGGGATGCTCATAACGCAGAGATTGCAAAGGTGAGAGAACAGATTAGCCAGGCCAAGGCGGATCTGGCGGCCGAGAAGGTCAGGATGACTGCGGAACGGGCCGCTTTGGACGCACAAGCCTATAAGTTCATGCTGGATCAGAACGCTTCGAAGGAGGTCATGAGGAGGAAATATCGGTCCCGCCTGCCACCAGTTTTTGAAGGAAGGGATCTTTTCAATACTCCTGGAGCGGGGACCAGTAATCAACCAGTGGTAAACCGAGCAGAGGCGCCCGGGACAGGCGCGCCGGTTCAGCCCCGCATAATAGATCTACCCCGTTATAACCCAGAGCCACGGATTGTGACCACACCCCCGGATCACTACTCCAACCCGCTGGATAATCTTGTTGCTGCGGCAGCGCGTCTAGAGGCTATTCCGGTCGAGGGAGATTCGTTACAGGCAATAGAGACGCGTCGGGTCAAGGAGCTCCTCAGAACGGCGCTGGTCCAACAGGAGGCGTATTCATACAGCCGCGAGCGGATTCATTCTACTCCACGTCCAACCCGGAGTTATAGCAGGCACATGGAAGAACAAGCTGAGTCCAGCAATGCACGGCATGGAGTGCCCCGCGGCAACAATCCGGCTCCTGATGCTCAGGAGTTGGTAGACCAGGCCCGTGCACGCAGAGAAGCCGAATTGGCAGCACATCAGACCCGCCAGCTTACGCCGGTTCGTCCCACCACTTCGGTCGAACCAGGGCTTGCTTCTAGCGCTTTGGGGGTGCCTTGCCTTATACCTGCTTTGCGCAATGTGCGCCTGCCTAAGGACTTCAAGGGGCCGCGCAAGGTACCGAATTATACAGCAGATCAACCCCCGGAGGCGTGGGTGGAGAGTTACGAGATGGCCATGGAGATGCTTGACGTAGATGAAGCTGCATGTGCAAAATATTTTACTATGATGCTTGAAGGAACGGCCCGCACTTGGTTAAAAAGCCTGCCGCCCAATACCATCGGTTCATGGGCTCAATTGCGAGCTCGATTTATCGGTAATTTCAAAGATACGTGCAGGCAGCCCATGTCGATAGTGGACTTAGCCGCCTGCGTCGAGGCGGAAGGAGAGTCAACCACTCATTGGGTGCGCCGCATTTCACAAATCTTGCATTCATCAGACCGCATCAATGCTGACACTGCAGTTGTGACTTTGGAAAGCAATTGCCGGTTTGGGCCCTTGAAATTGAAATTAGGACGAATGAAGCGCCATTGCACTGACATAGGGACTCTCATGGCTGCTTTGGTAAAGTATGCTGATTCTGATAGTACCAAGGATCCCGAGTCTGAGGATGAAAAGGCAGGGAAGGGAAAGAAGAACGGCAACTCCAGAGGACAGCAGCATCACCCAGGGAGCAGCGTCGGAGGCAAGCGTAAAGCGGATGGTTCCATGGATTTTGTGGCTAACACCAATGTGCAGAACAGGGGCCGGCAACGTAGGGGCAAAGGCCGCGGTGGCGGACCCAGCCCCAATCCAGAGTGCTTAAATAGTTTGTTGAATCAGCCCTGCCCAAAGCATGGGACGACGGAGGAACCAGCAAACCATCTGTGGAAGGATTGTTACATCATGCGAGAGTTCAAGAATTCCAACGCCTTCCGGTATGGTCACAATCCTGGTGGCGGTTCAGGATCCGGGCCAAGCCACGGTGGAGGAAACTCCGGTTCAGGGTTTAATGGTAATCCGAGCAAGAATAGCAATCCGGGCGGACATGGTAATCAACATAACCAAAATGATCAAGGGGGCTATAATCAGCAGCAGTCGGGGTACCAGAGCAATCCAAAGCAGCTAAACAGTGGCCAATATCATGTATTCACCACTAGCTTGGACAAGCGAGACCAGAAGGTCCGGAAGAGGGCAGTTAACTCTGTTGAACCGGCCGTGCCCCGATACCTACGATGGTCAGAGCAGCCGATCATCTGGAGTAGAGAGGATCACCCTCCTCGGGTGGATAATCCGGGTCAGCTGGCTTTAGTGGTGGCGCCTCAGGTAGGAGGTTATAAGTTCACCAAGGTGCTCATGGATGGGGGTAGCAGTATTAACATCCTATACTATGAGACCTTTCGACGTATGGGGCTTAAGGATAAGGATTTACGGCTTTCAAACACGGTTTTTCATGGCGTGGTGCCAGGCAAGTCTGCGTACCCCGTGGGCAAGATAGCATTGGAGGTGGCTTTCGGAGATGATCACGATTCCCGATCAGAAACACTGACTTTTGAGGTGGTGAAGATTCAAAGCCCGTACCATGCCATGTTTGGTCGGCCGGCTTATGCCAAATTCATGGCACGGCCCTGTTATGTATATCTGCAGCTCAAGATGCCGGGCTACAAGGGAACCATCACGGTTCACGAGAGTCGCATGATCACTTTGGAGTGTGAAGAAGGAGATGCCGCTTATGCAGAATCGGTTTGTGCTACTGAGGAGCTCAAATACTACAAAGATAATGTTGATCCGACGGATATGACTCCTTTAAAGAAGCCTATCACAGAGCATGATCCGGCTTTAAAATTCATGTCAGCCGCGGAGACCAAGCTTGTTGATTTCATGGTTGGTGATTCATCCAAGCAATTCAGCATCAGTACCAATCTGGATCCAAAATAGGAAAGCGCTCTCATCGAGTTCCTCCGTGAGAATCGGGACATCTTCGCATGGAAACCTTCTGACATGCCAGGTGTACCGAGGCGACTCTCTGAGCACACCCTTAATGTGGATCCTAAATACAAACCGGTGAAACAGTTCCTCCGTCGGTTCAACGAGGAGAGAAGAAAGGCTATTGGAGAAGAGGTGGCCAGGCTCTTAGCAGCTGGCTTCATCGTTGAAGTTTTTCATCCTGAATGGCTTGCTAATCCGGTGCTGGTCCTTAAGAAAAACGGCACTTGGCGTATGTGTGTGGACTATACAGATCTTAATAAGGCCTGCCCTGCAGATCCTTTTGCCCTTCCCCGTATTGATCAAATCATTGATGCTACGGCGGGTTGCGAGCATTTATGTTTTTTGGATGCATACTCCGGTTATCATTAGATTAAGATGGCGGTTAGGGACCAGGAGAAGACGGCGTTCATTACTCCCTTTGGAGCCTTCTGCTATGTATCTATGCCTTTTGGGCTCAAAAGTGCCCAGGCAACTTATCAACGATGTGCGCAAAATTGTCTCCACAAGCAGATTGGCCGTAATGTGCATGCTTATGTGGATGATATTGTGGTCAAGTCAAGGAAGAAGGAAACATTGGTCGATGATTTGAAGGAGACCTTTGATAACTTAAGGACATACAAGATGATGCTCAATCCGGCCAAATATGTCTTTGGTGTACCAGCTGGCAAGCTATTGGGTTTCCTGGTGTCCAACAGGGGAATTGAGGCTAATCCGGAAAAAATTACGGCTATCACCTCTCTAGCTAAACCGAAATGCATCAATGACGTCCAACGTCTGGCAGGCCGAATTGCTGCGTTGAGCCGGTTTATCAGCCGCCTCGGAGAGAAAGCAATTCCTCTGTATCAAATGTTGAAAAAGACGGATCAGTTCGTCTGGAATTCTGCCGCTGATCAGGCGTTCGAGGATTTAAAGCGACAGTTGGTCAATCCGCCCGTACTCGCTGCTCCCACTGATACGAAACCATTGCTGTTGTATGTAGCTGCTAACGCTCGCGCGGTCAGTGTGGCTATTGTGGTAGAGCGGATGGAGGCAGGCAAAGAATATCCGGTTCAGCGTCCGGTTTATTATATCAGCGAGGTGCTTATTGAATCCAAACAACGATATCCGCATTGGCAAAAGCTAGTATATGGAGTTTTTATGGCAAGTTGGAAGCTGAAGCAGTATTTCCAAGGCCACCCTTTCACGGTGGTCAGTTCTGCTCCTTTGGGTGATATCATCCAGAACCGAGAAGCGACTAGTCGGATTGCCAAGTGGGCTATTGAGCTTGGACCGCACGGTTTAAAGTATGTGCCTCGCACTGTGATAAAGTCTCAGGCATTGGTGGATTTCATCAATGATTGGACAGAGTTGCAAGTCCCTGAAGAGAAGCCGGATCACACTTACTGGACCATTCATTTTGACGGATCACGTCAATTGGAAGGATCGGGGGCTGGAGTCATATTAACTTCCCCACGAGGTGATAAGTCTTGTTATGTTCTCCGTTTAATGTTCCCTTGTACTAACAATGCAGCAGAATATGAGACCTTGCTCCATGGCCTCCAGATGGCTAAGGAGATGAATTTAAGCCGGGTTAAGTGCTTTGGCGACTCTGATTTGGTGGCCCAGCAGGTGTCTGGTACATGGGATTCTAAAGATCCACTCATGGCTGCTTATCGTCGTGAGGTTGATGTGGTCGCAGGTCACTTCAAAGGTTATCAGGTGGACCATGTGGACCGACGAAAGAACGAGGCGGCAGACGCTTTAAGTCGGCTAGGTTCACAGCGTAAACCGGTACCACCTAATGTGTTCCTTGATGTGCTTTACAACCCGTCGGTTCAACTGCCTGGCGAAGCAGATTTGGCGGTTCCTGACCCAGAGGCTCAATTGGTGGCGGCATTACATGTCATCCCGGATTGGACGCTTCCTTACCTGGCGTACATGAACCGAGGGGAGTTTTCAGAGGATGAGACTCTGTCCAGGCAGATAGTACGGCGGTCCAAGTCCATGGTAGTTGAAAACGGCGAACTACATCATCGCAGTGTGACAGGAGTGTTTAAACGGTGTGTATCTCCTGAGGAAGGCCGTGAAATTTTGCGTGAGATCCACGAGGGAGATTGTGGTCACCACGCCGGTTCAAAGTCTTTAGTGGCAAAAGCTTTTCGTCACGGTTTCTATTGGCTGACTGCTCATACTGATGCGGAGGATCTGGTCAGGCGGTGTGATGGTTGTCAAAAATTCTCAAGACGCGCTCACGTTCCGGCTCAAGAATTGAGGATGATTCCAATTACTTGGCCGTTTGCAACCTGGGGGCTGGACATGGTTGGGCCTTTCAAAAGGTCCAAGGACAAGAAGACCCACCTTCTGGTGGCGGTGGACAAATTTACAAAGTGGGTAGAGGCAGAGCCCGTTAGCAAGTGTGATGCGGCCACCGCGGTTCGGTTCATCAAAAAAGTGATTTTCCGGTTTGGTTTTCCACACAGTATCATCACAGACAATGGTACCAATTTATCTAAAGGTTCCATGAAAGAGTTCTGCGAACGAGAGCACATCCGCCTTGATGTGTCATCAGTAGCGCACCCACAGTCCAATGGTCAAACAAAAAGAGCTAATCAGGAGATCTTGAGAGGCATCAAACCCAGGCTTATGGTTCCTTTGCGGCGGACGCCGGGTTGTTGGGTCGAAGAGTTACCCTCTGTGTTATGGAGCATCAACACCACGCCTAACAGGTCAACTGGGTATACGCCGTTCTTCATGGTTTATGGGGCAGAGGCAGTTCTTCCTAGCGACATCCGTCATGATTCACCTCGTGTGGCGGCTTACGTTGAAGCAGACAACGAAAGTTCTAGACAGGACGCTTTGGACCGGCTAGATGAAGAGCGAGACATAGCAGCTGCCCGCTCAGCGATCTACCAACAGGATCTTCGTCGCTATCACAGTCGTCGGATCAGGACCAGAACCTTTCAAGAGGGAGATTTGGTGCTTCGACTTATTCAAGATCAAACCGAGATGCATAAATTGTCTCCACCTTGGGAAGGGCCTTTCGTGGTCAGGAAGAATCTACACAATGGTTCATACTACGTGATAGATGTTCGAGAGCACAAAGACTCACGCAAATCAGGACAAGAGACCGACAGGCCGTGGAATATAGCTCATCTTCGGCCTTACTATACTTGAGCCATGGGCTCTGCTTATGTATCTATCATGACTATGTATATATTATAATAAACCGGATCCTCAGCTAAAGCAGGGTATCTGTTCTTTTATATCATGTGTGATTACACGGGGTTGTCTTTAAGCAACATCCGGTTTACCCCTTGCAAGTCTTAACAAGATCACTTGAGGCTTCCTGTTCAAACATAGGTCGTATTCGAACCAAAGAGAACATAGCTATCCTTATGAGGTCATTTGGGGGCTCGGTCGTGTCCGAACCGATGCAATACCTCTTGGCCGGCGAAAGCCACCAGAGTCATTTGGGGGCTCGGTCGTGTCCGAACCGATGCAATACCTCTTGGCCGGCGAAAGCAACCAGAATCATTTGGGGACACGGTCACGTCTGAACCGGTCACGCCTCTTGATCGGCCTACGGGCCTTAGAGTCATTTGGGGGCTTGGTCGAACCCGAACCATAGCAATGCCACTTGGCCGGCGTAATGCCACGCGTCATTTTGGGGTCCTGGCTGACTGGCACCATCGCTACACCTTCGGGGGGCTCGGTTGTGTCTGACCATGGTAATTCCGTCTGACCAAGCTCAATAGAGCTCTTCTTTTGCAAAAGGTTTTTGTCACCGTTGATGGTTTATTGCCTTTCTCTTAAACCGACAATATTTTACACCGGTTCTACATAGCCAATTTGGCGGAACACGGCCTTTCTTTTTTCAACAATCTGAGATTGTTGGTTCGGTTTGAGTTTTTCTGCTAAACATCCTTTTTCGAGCAACAAAAGATTGTTATCAGTAAAGGACGGTAAACCGGTGTTATATACACACGAGCTCGGATCTCCCATGATGGTTTAAAAGATATCAACTACCGTTTTAACATTGGCCACAAACGCCTATTTCATGCCTACTATATGGCAGGTATTTTGTATCACAAATAGTTTGATCATACTTGCAAGTTTCCTTGCTTATTTACATAAAGATTCACAAGCCGGATGACGGTACAACCGCCCTGGTAGTTTAAAATTTTGTGATTGCAGGAGATACAAGCTGGCAAAAATAATTTTTCAAAGGAGAATATCAGTACTGAATGCGCAAAGGCATCTCATAAAGCATAAAGTACGGTCTATCCTATTACAAGGCAACATGGTGCCTAAATAAGATGATTGTTTCTTGACAAAGTATCAAAAGGAAACCGATTAAAGCTGCCCTCGGTTCACGCCTGTGTGTCATCCCGGTTTGATGACTCTGGATCATCCTGCGCCGCTTCCGCTTCCTCCTCCCTACCCAGCGGCTGGAGGTCAACAGTGGTCCAATCAATCCCCATTAAAGCTTGAAAGACAGCTTCCTCATGTATCAGGGACGACGGTTCAATATCAGGGGCATAGGTGTGTTTCCGGATTGGAGGAATTAAGTTTTCCGCTTCAGGGATTGGCGCTGCTACCCGTTTGTTCTGGTTATTATACTGGGCTTGATAATGAGACAAGTTTGCCTCTTCTACCAATTGACAGGCCAGAGGGCGCACTGCCCGGTTTATCTTTCTTAATTCT
Source organism: Aegilops umbellulata (assembly GCA_032464435.1). NCBI lineage: Eukaryota > Viridiplantae > Streptophyta > Magnoliopsida > Poales > Poaceae > Aegilops > Aegilops umbellulata. Next base: position 300,172,543 of record CP136060.1, read on the forward strand.
TCTTCATCGAACTCGGAGCCATCCTCCTTTAAGCTAGGATAACCTTGAGCCGCTTCAACGGGATCAAAATCAGGCACCAATGCTTTGGCCCAGATTAAGGCATTAATGGCTCCGGTTCGAGCAGCGGATCTTTTTAACTCTTCAATCCAAGCGGGAAGCATCGACAACCTCTTCAGCGTGTCCTGGATCAATGTGGGCGCCGGATTGTTGTGTGAAGCAGTAGTGATAACCCGCTGCGCGCCGGTGTACAGCTGCTCGACTAAAGTATAGGCCGCTTTCAGCTTCATACGCACATCTGATCCCAGGTGGTTGATGCGAGTGCCTGTAATACGATCAGCAGGTCGTAAACCGAGCTGTTTTATAGAAGAATCAGGATTATTACACAAGTCACGCGAGGCTTACCAAAGATGGCGGTAGTCATTTGTCGGGGGATATCGGCCTCCACGAGCACCTATGGGGACGGAGCCCCTTGTTGGTTCGGCGGGGGCGGAGGATGCACAAAGAGCAGATCGAGGCGACACACACACACAACGATTTTACCCAGCTTTGGGCCGCATGGATGCGTAAAACCCTACTGCTGCATGTCTGGTTGATTCGGGTTCTTGCTCTGGAGCGCAAGAAGCTACAGTAAGTTGGAGCTGGACGTAGGCGAGGGCCTCTTCGGTCCGATCCCCTCTCTACGTGCGCATGGGCCTCCTTTTATATGCCAAGGGGTTTCCCACAGGGAGCGACGCAGGTGAGGGTAAAAATGGCAAGGGATTGTGTGAATAGTGGCCGCACAGTGCTATCGCACCTAACTCTGACGGCGGGGGACAAAGGCATTAAATGCCCGTCTGGATCGCCTGAACAGTGCCGAGGCGGACCGTTAGGAGGGCCTCCGCTCGCCACGGGGGCGACTCTGCCAACGTCGCATGCCACCGCGCGTCTCAGGTTGCGCGGCGCCCCGCCACGTGTCTCTGGGGAAGCCCCAGAGCGACGCGTGGGCAGGTGAGCTGGAGCGCGGGCCTGATGTGGTGGTTTGCCGCGGCAAGTGGCCTGCCGCGGTAGTTGCCTTGCCGCACCTGGGAGCTTGCCGCTCGCCAGGCCTTGCCGGGGCGCGCGGTGTGCCGCGGCGGGCTTCTCTTGGGGTGCCTTGGCTTGGCCGTCCCGGCGAGCTCCTCCCGCCGGGGCCTTGGTGCTTCGGCTTAGTCGTCCCGGCAAGCTCCTCTTGCCGGGGCCTTGTCGCCTTGGCCCGGCAAGCTCCTCTTGCCGGACCTTGCCTTCTCGACCCGGCAAGCTCCTCTTGCCGGGGCTTGGTCTTCTAGGCTCGATCACTTGGCCTTCGTCCGGCCCGGAACGGGCCGTGGAGACTCTTGTCGCTCCCCTGGCAGGCCTTGCCGCGGGAGGCTACTACTGCCCGTGCACAAGTTCGGGGTACTAAGGTACCCCTACTTTAGTACACCGACAGGAGTCCCCGGGTCTGGGCCATACACGGTGCCGAGCGTTGTTGGGCCAGGCCCTAACAGTGCACGGGCACGCGTGGCCTGGGTTGCGCTGCTCCTTAACTCCGTGCTCGTCGCGCCCTCCCCAAGTGGCGCGCGCTTATCGCGGCGTCGTGGGGGGCGAGGCGTGCGAGGCGTGCGTGACGTGGGCGGCGTGCGTGGGACGGAGGCCCGCACGCATGCGTCACATCGTGCACGATCTCTTTATCTGGGAAGGCGGAGCGTCCGCCCCCGCTCCTTCCCCCCTTTATAAGCGGGGGGGGGGGGGAACAGGGGCAGCTTGCCATTCCGCCGATTGCTGATCCTCGAAAATCTCCGCCGCCTCCTCCTTGCTAGAGAAAGCAGCGATTCGCTCTCGCAGCCCCCGGCGCCGCCAACGCCGACAACTCCCCCTCCCCGTTTCGGCCATGGCCCCGAAGAGCGACAAGGCGAAGGGGAAGGCCGTGAAGTCAGCTGAGGCGCTGCGGCTGGAAGCGCTTCGGAAGGAGACGGCGACGTTCCCTCCTCAGCTCGACGCGCTGAGGCTGAAGAACGAATACCTTCTCTTCTGGTCGACGGCGACGCGAGCGCATCCGCGCACGCGAGTTCTTCCCGCCATCGCCCAGAAGCTGTACCCGACCGGGTACCCTTTCTTCGCCGTGTTCTTCCTCTGCGGGCTCTGCCCGCCTTTTTCTGAGTTCTTCTGCGACATCATGCACACCTACAACCTCCACCTCCTTGACTTCACCCCCAACGCCGTTCTGACAATGGCGGTTTTCGCACACCTTTGCGAGAACTTTGTCGGAGTCCGCCCCAACGTAGCCGTCTTTCGGCACTTCTTTACTCCCCGGGTGGAGAAAGGAGAGCCGCTGTCCGGCGGAGTCGCTTGGATCTCCAGGACCGGCAAGAAAGAGGCCTACTTGGAGGGGGAACTCCGTGGCAGATGGGAGGAGTGGAGGGCCGAGTGGTGCCTGATCGTCGAGGAGAATCCACCGCCGTTCACCGCCGTGCGGCGAACTCCAGTGGTGCGTGGCCGCGACTGGAGCGACCTGGCCCCGGACGATGCCAAGCTGAAGATTGCCGCCACCCGCATCCTGCGCCTCAGGTTTGCCGGGCTCACCGTCGGCGCCGTCGGCGCGGATTTCCTTCGCCGGCGTATCGCCCCCCTGCAGGAGAGGGGGAAACCGGCTTGGGAATTCCAAAACGCGGCGGACATCATGAGGCTGCGCCCGGGCCTTAACTACAACTTCACCGTTCTGGAGCTCGACGGGGTGTTGAAGGAGCTGTTCAAGCACGATTCTGAGCACCCAGAATGGTTCAGGTTGCCGCCGGGCGTCGTCCCCCTGTGCAACAACTCGGCGCTCAGCCGCATCCTCGCGATGATGCCGTTGTGCGACTCGCACGGGATCGACGCGACCTGGCAGGAGCCGGCGGACAACGTCGTGCAGGCCTTCTTCGACAACTTGGAGGAGGTGCCGGTCGACCCCGATGAGAAGAGGGGCCTCACGCGGGACACCACCCACGAGGAGCTGGCCTACATCGCCTCCAGGGTGGAGGAGGCGGCGGCCGCCGCGGCCGCGGGCGAGTCTGGCTTCACCCTGGCCGAGGCAGACGCGGCGGAGGCGGAGAGCCTCGCCGATCAGATGGAGCTCGCCGGCGCGGAGGAGCCAGCCGGGCACGGTGGTGCGGGCGAGCCCGCCCAGGACGCGGGTGACTTGCCGGAGGCGGACGCGCCCTCCTCGCAGCTCCCGGGCAGCTCGTCACAGGAGGAGCCCCCTGCCTAGCCGAGGAGGCGTCTCCGCAGGGCCGGAGAGGTGGTGCGGCAGGCCGACCAGCAACCGCAGCCCCGGGTGACGCGCGCCTCTGAAGCAGCGGGAGCGGGGTCCTCACGGGCCACGGCTTCTGCTCCTGCCGCTCCTCGTTCCGCGGCGGCAACGGGGGCGGGGTCGTCCACCGCCCCCGCCAAGCGGTCCCGGGAACCCACTCCCCTGTCTCCTCGCGCCTGGAGCAAGCCGGTTTTTGATTATTCCGTGCTCAGCTCCGACGACGAAGAGGAGGACGGAGAGTAAGTTCCTGGTAGAGCTTGTATCTTCTTGATTTCTGTTGCTTCGTCTTGTTTCGCAGCCCATTCATCCCCCCGAAACCGTTTCCTTTTCAGGACGCTGGCCCAGAGGAGGGCGAAGAGGGCCAAGATCCCGCTGGTCGTCCTTGAGGGTGAATCTCCTCCGGCAACTGGGGAGGTGTGGGAGACGACCTTGCCGGACCTGGCAGCGGGCCCGCAGGGCAGCCCACAGTGCAGCCCCCAGGGTGAGGGCACGGCTAGCTCTTGTCGTTTGGCGCGCGCGCGAGCTTCCCTTCTCTTTGCTAACATGTGGTTGTTGTTGTTGTCGTTGGGTAGGAGCAGAGCAGCCCCAGCAGGCGACCCCGGGGGGCACTCCTGCCGCGCCGTCCGCTTCGACCACCCCGCCTAGGGAGAAAACTCCGGCAAGGGAGGAGCCCCCGGCAGGGGAGACCTCCCCGGCAAGGGAGGAGCCCCCGGCAAGGAAAACCTCTCCGGCAAGGGAGGGATCTCCGGCGAGGGACGCGGCCAGCGATCCCCAGGCAGCGGAGGCCGCGGCCACGGACCCTGCCACCGGTAAGCCCCCCTGCACGGAAAACTTCCCCTGGCTATCTTTTCTTATGAGCCTCTTTGTCGGTTGTTCAGCTGACTCTCCTCCTCTTCCGACCATCAGACCCGCCCACCGCGGACCCGATGGAAATCGAGGTCGTCATCGAGGAGGGCGCGCGTGGCGACGCCAACGACGTCGTCGTCATCGAAGAGGCGGAAGGCACCGACGACCCCGTAGGCGGCGAGGAGGCTGAAGCCGCCAAGGCCGCCGCGGCCGCAGGCGGCGAGGGGACCGGCGACCGTGCCGACGGCCCCGAGGAGGCAAGGGCGTCAAGCACTCCGCAGTCCGGCGACCCCGCTGCTGCCACCGCGTCAGACCCCGAGGAGCCCCCGGCAGGTGCCTACCTGCGGGCCGGCGATGGCGTCTACATCAGGCTCCCCTGGGAGCCTAGCTCCAGGGCGCCGGTCGAGGGGGAGGCCTTGGACGGAGAAGTGCTCGCCTCCGTCGGGCTGACAGTGGTCGACGCGCCAAGCACCGACAGTGGCGAGCCCGAGGAAGAGCGGCTGCTCCGGAAGCTTGTGTCGCTCTACCGCGCCCGGCAGGCCAAGGTGGAGCGCCAGGAGGCACTCGCCGCGAAGGCCGGCGCGGACATGGAGAAGCGCGCCGGGGAGCTCCGGGAGCTCAACCAGGAGGCTCTCCGGTCCTTGGCGGAGGAGCGGAGGCTGCTCGACGAGGCGCGGACGGCCTTCCTCCTCGAGAGGGCAGAGGCTGAAGAGCAGCAGAGGCTTGCCGCTGCGGGGCTATCCGCGCGGGAAAGCGAGCTGGTGCAGCAGAGGGCCAGCCTCGCCAGCCACGAGGAGGAGGTTGCCGCGCGCGAGCAGGCGCTTGGCGGGGACCTGCAGAAAGCGCAGGATGCCGCCGCGGCCTCCGAGGTCGCCAAGGAGGAGCTGGAGGCGAGGGTGGCGCAGTTCGTCAGCGACCTCAAGGCGAGCAGCGAGGAGCTTGCCGCGCTCAAACTGGAGCGCGAGAAGGGCGCTCACTCCCTTGGCGAGCTGCAGGGCCGCTTCGCCGAGAAGATCCAGGAGCTCGACGCCGCCAAGGACTCCAAGGCTGTCCTCGAGCTGAAGCTGGACACCCTGGCCAAGGCGCTGGAGAGCGCCAAGGAGCAGGAAGCGGCCTTGCGGAAGGAGGTTGCTGGCAACGAGGAGCTGCTGAGGAGCGCCGCCGTTACCCAGAACGCCTTTCGAGAGACGATGGAGCGGTGGACGGAAGGCCTCGTCGACATCGCCTCCACCATCGACCAGGAGCTGAAACTGCTGGGGATGGAGGGCCACGAGTACCCCTCCGGCGAGGACGTCCCGCTGAGCGCCAAGCTCACTTCCTTCTTCAAGGGCTTGGTGGGGGTGCTCCGGCACCTCTGGGAATCGATCCCAGAACAGCTGGCCGAGGAGACGCGGGAAGCCGTCTCCGGGGCCTTCGAGAGGGTGTTGGTGAAGATCGTATTCCGCAACCCCACCATCAGGCTCACCAACGTCCTCAGGCACTTGCCGGAAGATGCTGACCTGACGGAGATCAGGGCCCTCGTCACCCCCATCGTGGAAAGGGTGGCGGGGATCAGGCGGGTCGAGGGCGACCGCGCGGATTAGGCCGCCCACCTCTTTCTTTTCTTCTCTCGTTGCTGCCGAGCATGCCACAGAAACAGCTGATTAGAGCAGCGGCAAGTTATTTTGTAATATAACTTTTATCTTAGGCAGTTCATTGCGCTGTTATCTCCCTCGTTTGACTTTATGCTTCGTACGTTCGCACCCTACGCTCACAGGAACTTGTCGGCGAAAGTCTCCGCCTTGCCACGGGTGCCGAGTGCGGGACGTCAGCAACCCGCTGACGGGGCTCCCACCGGCAAGAAACCTTGCCGCGGCTGGTGCAACTCACTTAAATGTTGAGCAGGCTCGGGGCGCGGTAGGCGTGGCGACTGCAGTCGGGGCACGCTCAAGCTGCCGAGCGAGCTCGAAACAAGTAAGGACGCTACTCGGGATGTAGCACACTTAAGTCGTTGAGCGGGGCTCGAAACGAAATAAGGGCGCAACCAGCCACGAGCCAGCCCCTCCGCGCACAGGTTTGCCATACGAAGCTCGGTCGTTCGAGGAAGATAATTTAAGAATAAAAGGGAGCTTAGTCGCTCAAACTTTGGCAACTTAGCTTCTCTGTCGTTTGCCGTCCGGCAAGGCGCAGCTTCCTCGGGCGACGCCCAGCCCAGGCTCGGGGCCTGACGGCCTGCTACCGCTTGCCGGAGACGAGTGCCGCACAATCGTGTCGAATGATGCCTGCGCCAAGCGGAGAGGTGCGAAATCGACAAGACGTGTGGGGCACATAAGCTATGCTCGGGATCTGCGCACGCCTTTGTACCAAGGATTACATGCAACTGCGGCAAGACTTGGACAGAGAGGATGGCCGATGGGACGGGTTCCGACCGCCGCGCTGGCAAGGTTCCTCCCACGGTCGGCGTCGACTCGTTTGGATCTTGGCGGCCTGGGCTCGCCGAAGAACGAGGTCGCCTTTCCCGCAACTTCCGGCGCTAACTTCTGCGGCTACGGGAGCGGCGCAGAGTTTGCTGGAGGCGAGAAACTCGCTCAGCGGCCGGAAGGCGGTCCTCCTCAAGGAGCAGCTGCTCTTGCCCGGACTCTGCGTGAGTGGGTACTCGAGGAGGGCCGTGCACGGGTCCGTGAGGAGGGATGCCTCCGCCCAGCGGGTCGGAGCGGAAAAGTCCCTGGCCATACCTGAGCTTGCCTGTGGTCGCCGAATCTGGTTCGCACAACCTCGACGCACCCCCTACCTGGCGCGCCAAAGATGTCGGGGGATATCGGCCTCCACGAGCACCTATGGGGACGGAGCCCCTTGTCGGTTCGGAGGGGGCGGAGGATGCACAAAGAGCAGATCGAGGCGACACACACACACAACGATTTTACCCAGCTTCGGGCCGCATGGATGCGTAAAACCCTACTGCTGCATGTCTGGTTGATTCGGGTTCTTGCTCTGGAGCGCAAGAAGCTACAGTAAGTTGGAGCTGGACGTAGGCGAGGGCCTCTTCGGTCCGATCCCCTCTCTACGTGCGCATGGGCCTCCTTTTATATGCCAAGGGGTTTCCCACAGGGAGCGACGCAGGTGAGGGTAAAAATGGCAAGGGATTGTGTGAATAGTGGCCGCACAGTGCTATCGCACCTAACTCTGACGGCGGGGGACAAAGGCATTAAATGTCCGTCTGGATCGCCTGAACAGTGCCGAGGCGGACCGTTAGGAGCGCCTCCGCTCGCCACGGGGGCGACTCTGCCAAGGTCGCATGCCACCGCGCGTCTCAGGTTGCGCGGCACCCCGCCATGTGTCTCCGGGGAAGCCCCAGAGCGACGCGTGGGCAGGTGAGCTGGAGCGCGGGCCTGATGTGGTGGTTTGCCGCGGCAAGTGGCCTGCCGCGGTAGTTGCCTTGCCGCACCTGGGAGCTTGCCGCTCGCCAGGCCTTGCCGGGGCGCGCGGTGCGCCGCGGCGGGCTTCTCTTGGGGTGCCTTGGCTTGGCCGTCCCGGCGAGCTCCTCCCGCCGGGGCCTTGGTGCTTCGGCTTAGTCGTCCCGGCAAGCTCCTCTTGCCGGGGCCTTGTCGCCTTGGCCCGGCAAGCTCCTCTTGCCGGACCTTGCCTTCTCGACTTGGTCTTCTAGGCTCGATCACTTGGCCTTCGTCTGGCCCGGAACGGGCCGTGGAGACTCTTGTCGCTCCCCTGGCAAGCCTTGCCGCGGGAGGCTACTACTGCCCGTGCACAAGTTCGGGGTACTAAGGTACCCCTACTTTAGTACACCGACATCATTGCGTGCACCTGTCGCTTCACGCTGGTCAATTCGTCTGTTATCGGTTTAAGGGCAGATTCTGCATTTTCAATCTTTTTGATTAAAGCGGCCTTTTCTGTGACCCAGTCAGCTCGCTCCGTCTGAAAACCTTCCTTCAATTGTTCCATGCTGCCTAAAGCGCTGGTTAGTTCCTCTTTGGCTTTGGAAGTTTCTGCTTGCTGGGATTTTATATTCTCTTGAAGATCGGCAATTTGGCTTTCTTTGACCTTCAGTTCAGTCTGCAGTCCGACAGTTGTACGGTTTAAACAAAGGAAGTACCAAGCACATAACAAGTTAGGTACTTTGTACTTGGGGGCTAATGCTTATTTGATCTCAAGTTATCAGTTAATTATGAAAGTCCCAAGCACAATACAAGTATTCAGCTCGGCACTTGGGGGCTAATGGCTATTTGTTCTAATGATATTTCGGATGCTACGGTATAATGATTACAAGTGTCGATTCAATTATGATAAAGTTAAACTGACCCTTGGGGGCTACGGTGATAAGAAGCAGGAGTGAGGGCATGGAAGTTACCTCGAATTTGTCTTTCATCATCTTCACAAGATTGGCTTCATAGTCACGGCTAGTATATAGCCGGTTTAAGTAGCCAGAATGAATGTCTTGAGCACCAAGGGCGGAGTACGTTGCCAGATCAACATCCCATTTACCTTTACTTAAAGCAGAAATTTCTTCTTTAGCAGTGTGCTTGGCTAAAGCGATGGGATTTCCCGGTTCAGTACGACCTATGCCAGTAATCATGACTTCATCATCTTTGTGGTCGCCGGTCGGGACTGGCACGGTCGGTTTTTCGGCAGGCTTTGAGGAACTAATGGTTTTCTCAGCACGAATTGGACTGGCTGGTTCATCCGTTGGGCCGGAGGGGTTAACAGAGCCTTCTCCGGGATCAACAACTTCATCTCGGACTGATGGGTCATCAATTACATCTTCAGGGATAGTCGTTCAAAATTCGGGATAGTGTCCGGTTCAGGAGGAGCGTTTTCTTTTCCTGTTTTGTCTTGGCGAGCTTTTTTGCTCGGCCTCGGTTTAGCTCTGAAAGAAGCAGCAAAGTTAAGGACATCATATGTTGAAGATTATAACAATGGACAACCTGACGAGAAAAACAAAGTTTACCCTAGCACGGTTTTGAGCGGAGGCAGCTGAGTACCAGTTGACTCGCCAGAGGATGAGTGCGAGGTGACCTGATAATCGGAGTCAGACGGATTAAGTGGTTGACGAAAGCAGCCCGCTTTAGGACAAAATTTGACAAGCAAATTAGAGACCTCTGAACGACGTCTCCGAACCGGACTGTTCGGTAAACCGGCGGAGGTAACTACCTGACCGCTGTGTCGGGTTGTACGACGCACCTCGTGCTGACGGGTCTTCATAAGAAAGTTGGGATCCAAGTAAGCAAGAGGATGGGAAAATTTAACTTTACGGTTCGCCTGACGGATTTTGTGGGAAGGCAGAAGGCTTGAATCAGAAGAAATAGTAATTACCTCTGCATCATCAGCATGGCTCGCTTCGGCATCATCCTGACAAATTGCATCGTCAATAAACTGCACAAACAATAAACCGAGGGAGTCAAGTTTAGCTTCAAAACCCGGATTACCCACCTCATCATCGGCAGGATCGGAAGAGGCCGTGGTTTTCCTCTTGTGAGCAGACTTTTTGACGACTCTCGTCTTAGGCCGGGTCGATTTCTCCGGTTTATCCGCCTTTCCTTGAGGGAGTTTTTTGCTCCAAAACGGGTCATCACCCTGCGTCAACAGATATTAGAATCAATCATACGCACACAAGATAACATCAGACTTAATGAGAAGAAATTTTGATTTACCGCTGGTGGTTTATTGATGGCACAGAAGGGAAGAAGGCCAGTCCGTGCACAGACGCGTTCCGGTTCATTTAGAATCTTCTTTACGGCTTCGGTGACCTCTTCATCCGTAAGCTGGATGTTTACATGACGTAACGGATCATCAACACTGCCTGTGTATTCGCACATCAAACCAGAGCGTTGACTGAGTGGGAGTATACTCCAAGATATCCAGCAACGAGCGAGGTCGACTCCTGTTAAACCGTTGGCCATGAAGGCTCTGAGTTTGGACAGTTGGGGAGCGTATTTACTCCTCTCTTTAGCAGTCAACCTCTGAGGAAAGGGGTGAGCGTTGCTGAGCCGTTCTGGACGAAAACCGGGCAGGATATTCTCGTTCTCTGGGGAGGTGTCTTTACAGTAAAACCAGGAGTTATTCCACTCTTGAGGGTGACTATGCAGTTTCGCATGAGGGTAAGTGACCTCTTTCCTCTTCTGGATTGACACGCCACCCAGTTCCATGTTGGAGCCATCAGTAAATTCTGTGCGGCGGTTTAAGTGAAAGCAATCTCGAAACAACTCAACTGTAGGTTCCTCTTGAAAGAACACCTCACAGAGCACTTGGAAGTGGCATATGTTAGTGACAGAATTGGGGCCAATATCTTGTGGATGGAGTTGGAAATTAGCCAAAACGTCGCGATAAAATTTTGAACCGGGCGGGTTGAAACCGCGGGCTAAGTGATCCGCGAACACAATGACTTCTCCATCTCGGGGTGTAGGGGGGCACTCTTTGCCTGGCACCCTCCAATGAATCGCGTTTTTGCTGCTCAAAGCACCGGTCAGGACCAGATTATTCAGTTGAGTTTCCGTGACCCGGGAAGGAGCCCAGTTGCACTCATACACTTGCTTAGCCATGGGGAAGTCTACAAAATGAAAATGATTCCGGTTCAGGACTTATGTTCTGCACAGATTTTTTTCATGTTGATGCTATCAATGTTAAACCGGAAGAAATCAATTACAATCTGTCATTGGTAAAGCGGTGCGGTCTATCAAAGGATTACTGGTGGTTCAACAAGGGGACTAATGGTATGTACCGATTTGGTGATCTTCTACAACAAGGTTAAACCGCTGGATCTAAGACCGTGGAACAGTTGGAAATGCAAAAGAGCAGGTGTGCGGAAACAGGTTTCACATTGTCTCAGTGTGATATTGGATCTGAGGCGATCTCATACAAGGGGTAAAAACTCATGAGTTTTTGAAGATTGTGCAAGAACAGCAAGGTCAAACTGTGGATCAGATCTACGGTCTAGGTATATTACCCTGAAAACAGAGGCGGAAAACTGCTACTGAACGGAGCAAAAGTCGCGGGGTCATCTGAAGGTATATCCTAGTTTAAATGCGAAGAACGTGAGGAACGCGAAGAACGCGAAGAACTCGAGGAACGGGAAGAACACAGTAAACCCTAGAGGCGGATCTGAGTTGAGAAGGTGGGGATCTCACCGGAGCTCCGAGGGGTGCGGAAGAACGCCGCAGTTTCTCTGGTCCAGTCAGGTTGATGCAGCGGCCCGAGGTGATGCATAGGTCAGCGACAGCGGCGAAGCTTCGAGGCTGGCGGCGCGGAGAAGACGAAGAGGAAAGGGATGAAGGGGAGAAAGAAATGACCTCTCACCCCTATTTATAAGGCAAGGCACGTGTGTTGGGCGCGCGAATCCAGGAGCCACGGGTTTCGGAAGCAGAGCTGTCGCCTTGATTATTGCGAATTGGTTAAATGAAGAAGGCACCATAAAAGCTAGCTTCATGATGATGTCATGCCGGTTTACGGCCACTAGAGAAAATGACGACATATCGGTTTAGCAATGAAGGGAAGATGCCGAATATGAAGGTTTATGCTAAGGGTTGACATGAAATCATTCAAATCAACCTGGGGCCTAATGTTGGGGATATTATTACTGTTGCTAAACCGGCCTATCTGGGCCGGGTTAATTTCATCAGTAGCTCGAGAATGTTAAAGCCCAAGAGGCTATGTAAAGGACCGAGGCTGTAGTCGGTTTAACATCTGTAGCCGTAAACCGGCCTGTGTACAACTTGTATTGTAAGTTAGGAATAAGCAAGAGACCAACCCGGGTACGAGTATAAACCGTAGATTGGGACTCTATGAACCGACGGGCGTCACCCATTTATATAAGGGGACGACCCGATATCGGTTCAGGGAGGACCAACAACTCGAAGCCTAGGAGAAGCGATTGCTCCCTAGTCGTCGAGACTTCATCAATTCCAACACCAACTAGACGTAGGCTTTTACCTTCATCGAAGGGGCCGAACTAGTATAATTCTCTGTGTCCTTGTGTCCGCTTTAACCCCTTCGAGTTAACCCGTTGCGATGGCTCCACGACTAAGTCCTTTGGATAGGACATCTGCCGTGACAAACCCACGACAGTTATGACAAGTGAAACTCGGTGGCGCCGGATAGGAAGAATCGGTAGGTCCGAGTTTGGCTTAGGGTTTAGGTCATATGTGGATATGGGAAAGTAGCTGAGGATTTTGGAGCATATCATTAAGCACATGAAGCAAAAAGCTCATTAAGCAACACCTCATCCCTCCTTGATAGTATTGGCTTTTCCTATGGACTCAATGTGATCTTGGATCACTAAAATGTAAAATGAAGAGTCTTGAGCTTTTGAGCTTGAGCCAATCCTTTGTCCTTAGCATTTTGAGGGTTCCACTTTCACCATCCATGCCATGCCAATCATTGAGCTTTCCTGAAATAATTGTCTTGGAATAGCATTAGCTCAATGAGCTATATGTTGTTATGAATTACCAAAACCACCTAGGGATAGTTGCACTTTCAGCGGACGTCGAGGAGCTTCCTCAGGCGCAGCCTCATCAGGCTGGCTCACGAGGAGGCGGAGAAATCAAGGTGGGGTACCTCACGAGGTGCCCATGACGCAAGCCATGATGACCAAGGGCGCTAGGCGGGCGCCAGCCCGCGCAGTGTCCTCCCTTTCCTCTTTGGTGCAAAGGGAGCAAGCGCAGGCGGGAGGATCAAGCAAAGGCATCCATTTCAGTGCAACGAGACCAAGACCAGTCCAACGGTGGGGAGGACGTCATCGTGGAGCCCAGGACGGCGTCACCACAAAGCCTTTGGCAGGCGAGGACCAACTTTAGTCAGGATAAGTGTACCAGATGTTCCCCTTCAAAATGGCCAATTGTTGGCGCCCTTCCCGCTCAATATTTGGGAAGAGGCCCAGGGCCTTTGCCTATAAATAGGACTAGCCACCCCCAAGGTAGAGGGGAATCGGATCTAGGAAGATCGGAACGTCTAGCAACCCGGCAATCAGTTAGATAGGCATCAGAGAGAGAGAGAGAAGGGCGGTTGAACTCCTCCTAGCAGTTCATCCCCCAGACCAAGAACAGACCCTCGCGAGGTTGTTCTTCCTTGTATTGTTCATCATCATCAGCCCAAGAAGCAATCCACCACACCACACTGGAGTAGGGTATTACATCACGTCGGTGGCCCGAACCAGTATAAACTCTGTGTCTCTTGTGTTGTTCTTTTAGTAGTTTAGATCTTTGCGAGGCGGAGAGGTAGAGGGCGTAATCTCCGCGCGCACCCCAGAGTTCGAACCTTAAGGGTCTGCCGGAACCCCATATCCGACATCTGCGTCCGGACAGTCGACTATTTGGTTTTTCTTTGTTAGGAACCATGTCCAGAATTGCCTGGCCGATTCTTCTGGCTGCTGAATTATGTGGCTTAGATCATCAGCGTCCGGTGGTCGCACATAGATGCCCTGGAAATTGTCGAGGAATGCCGCTTCCAGGTCCTCCCAAGAACCGATTGAATCTGCTGGCAAGCTGTTAAGCCAATGCCGGGCCAGTCCTTTAAGTTTGAGCGGGAGGTATTTGATGGCGTGTAGATCATCGCTGCGGGCCATGTGGATATGAAGGAGATAATCCTCGATCCATACCGCAGGATCTGTTGTGCCATCGTATGATTCAATGTTTACGGGTTTGAAGCCCTCAGGGATTTTATGATCCATTACTTCGTCTGTGAAGCGTAGTGGGTGTGCGGCGCCTCTGTACTGGGCTATATCACGACGTAGCTCAAAGGAGTTTTGTCTATTGTGTTCGGCCCGGCCGGATTTATTGTATCCGGAGTGACGATCACCGTCACATGCTGTGGGGCGCCCGCGCGATCCGTAGATCGATCTTGTTTGCCTTGCCTTGTCCTCCAGCATATCTCGCAGGTCTGGCGCGTTTTCCCATGCCTTAGCGTGTTTTGAGCGCCGTCGGGGCATGGCTTGAGTGGAGGGCCTAGAGGCCTCTCTGTCACGGCCACGTGGTGCCGGTCGGCCATGTCATGCGCTGGTGATGTAGGTGCTTCCTCCTCTAATCGGGGTAGCAGCCTGCGTTTTGGGTAACGCTTGGAGGAGCGTTCGAGTTCATACTCTTCGGCCGCAAGGACTTCAGTCCATCTGTCAGCTAGCAAATCTTGATCAGCTCTAAGGTGTTGCTGCTTTTTCTTGAGGCTGCTTGCCGTGGCTAAAAGCCTGCGTTTAAAACGCTCTTGTTCAGCGGGATCTGATGGCACGACGAATTCGTCGTCGTCGAGGCTTCCCTCGTCTTCGGAGGGAGGCATATAATTGTCATCCTCGACCTCTCGGTCTGCCGCTCTCTCATGAGGGCTGGCTTCTCCATCCTCCTGTGCCGAATCTTGCTGGAGGGGGTGCTCTTCGGCGCTATCTGGAGTAGTATTATCTCCCGTGCCGGAATCACCGTTTTTGCTTTGGCGGGATTTAGAGCGGCGCCGCTGACACCGGCGCTTGGGATGTTTCTTAGAGGTGTCATCCCCCGCTGTTCCATCGCCTTCTCCTTCTTTTGGAGTGTCCACCATATATATGTCATATGACGAGGTGGCCTTCCAGCGCCCTACAGGTGCTGGTTCTTGTTCGTCTCCTGCATCATCGTCCATACCGTCGATGTCTTCGGAGTCGAAGTCGAGCATGTCGGTGAAATCGTCGACAGTGGCTACGAAGTGGGTGGTGGGTGGGATTTGAATTTCTTCATCGTCCGTACCCCAAACTTGCTGACCGTAGTGCGGCCAAGACTCTCCTGATAAAGAGAGAGCCGTTAGCAAATTCAGGATGTCGCCGAAGGGCGAGTGCTGAAAGATGTCCGCGGCGGTGAACTCCATTATCCGCGCCCAATCGGATTCGATCGGCAGGGGCGCGGGGGGCTCGGAATCTGGAGCTGAATCCGGCTCCTCAGAGTCACAGGCCATGCAGAGCGCGGGACTGGTGTTCGGCTCGATCGCCTTTGAGATCGCAGCCCCCGAGGTGGCGTCCAACCGCTCATCCTCGATCGGCGCAGCAGGCTCCGAATTAAGGGTCAGAACCGATGCGCGTGCGGCCTCCAGGATACTGTTCGGCGGCAGAGCTAGATCATGCCTATCGAAACAGTGCGGCGCGCTCGGCTGCGGCTCGAATCCGTCGAAGATAAAGTCCCCACGGATGTCAGCCATGTAGTTTAAACTTCCAAATCTGACCTGATGGCCAGGGGCGTAGCTTTCGATCTGCTCCTGGTGGCCAAGCGAATTGGCCCGCAGTGCGAAGCCGCCGAAGACGAAGATCTGTCCGGGGAGAAAAGTCTCACCCTGGACCACATCGTCGTTGATGATCAAAGAAGCCATCGGGCCTAAAAGCAACGACACAGAGGAACTCTCAATGAAAGCACCAATGTCGGTGTCAAAACCGGCGGATCTCGGGTAGGGGGTCCCGAACTATGCGTCTAGGAGGATGGTAACAGGAGACAAGGGAACACAATCTTTTACCCAGGTTTGGGCCCTCTTGATGGAGGTAAAACCCTACTTTCTGCTTGATTAATATTGATGATATGGGTAGTACAAGAGTAGATCTACCACGAGATCAAGGAGGCTAAACCCTAGAAGCTAGCCTATGGTATGATTGTTGTATGTTGGAGTTGTTGTCCTACGGACTAAAACCCTCCGGTTTATATAGACACCGGAGAGGGCTAGGGTTACACAAAGTCAGTTACAATGGTAGGAGATCTGAATATCCGCATCGCCAAGCTTGCCTTCCACGCCAAGGAAAGTCCCATCCGGACACGGGGCGAAGTCTTCAATCTTGTATCTTCATAGTCCAGGAGTCCGGCTGAAGGTATAGTCCGGCTATCCGAACACCCCCTAATCCAGGACTCCCTCAGGGAGGAAAGTAGAACTTGATGAGGTAACTGTACCTGCTCCCTTATTGGAAAGTAGCTCATCACAGAAATCTGTTCTTGTGACTCCTACACCAATTAGTGAGGAAGCTAGTGATGATGATCATGTAACTTTAAATCAAGTTACTACTGAACCTCGAAGGTAAACCCGAGTTAGGTCCGCACCAGAGTGGTACGGTAAGCCTGTTCTGGAGGTCATGTTACTTGACCATGACGAACCTACGAACTATGAGGAAGTGATGATGAGCCCAGATTCCGCGAAATGGCTTGAAGCCATGAAATCTGAGATGGGATCCATGTATGAGAACAAAGTGTGGAATTTGGTTGACTTGCCCAATGATCGGCAAGCAGTTGAGAATAAATGGATCTTCAAGAAGAAGACTGACGTTGACGGTAATGTTACTATCTACAAAGCTCGACTTGTCGCAAAATGTTTTCGACAAGTTCAAGGGATTGACTACGATGAGACCTTCTAACCCGTAGCGATGCTTAAGTCTGTCCGAATCATGTTAGTGATTGCCGCATTTTATGATTATGAAATTTGGCAGATGGATGTCAAAACTGCATTCCTGAATGGATTTCTGGAAGAAGAGTTGTATATGATGCAGCCGGAAGGTTTTGTCGATCCAAAGGGAGCTAACAAAGTGTGCAAGCTCCAGTGATCCATTTATGGACTGGTGCAAGCCTCTCGGAGTTGGAATAAACGCTTTGATAGTGTAATCAAAGCATTTGGTTTTATAAAGACTTTTGGAGAAGCCTGTATTTACAAGAAAGTGAATGGGAGCTTTGTAGCATTTCTGATATTATATGTAGATGACATATGCTAATCGGAAATGATATAGAATTTCTGGATAGCATAAAGGGATACTTGAATAAGAGTTTTTCAATGAAAGACCTCGGTAAAGATGCTTATATATTGGGCATTAAGATCTATAGAGATAGATCAAGACGCTTAATTGGACTTTTACAAAGCACATACCTTGACAAAGTTTTGAAGAAGTTCAAAATGGATCAAACAAAGAAAGGATTCTTGCCTGTGTTACAAGGTTTGAAATTGAGTAAGACTCAATGCCCGACCACTGAAGAAGATAGAGAGAAAATGAAAGATGTTCCCTGTGCTTTAGCCATAGGCTCTATCATGTATGCAATGATGTGTACCAGACCTGATGTGTGTCTTGCTATAAGTCTAGCAGGGAGGTACCAAAGTAATCCAGGAGTGGATCACTAGACAGCGGTCAAGAACATCCTGAAATACCTGAATAGGACTAAGGATATGTTTCTCGTATATGGAGGTGACAAAGAGCTCATCGTAAATGGTTACGTTGATGCAAGCTTTGACACTGAACCGGAAGATTCTAAATCGCAAACCGGATACGTATTTACATTAAATGGTGGAGCTGTCAGTTGGTGCAGTTCTAAACAAAGCGTCATGGCGGGATCTACATGTGAAGCGGAGTACATAGCTACTTCGGAAGCAGCAAACGAAGGAGTCTGGATGAAGGAGTTCATATCCGATCTAGGTGTCATACCTAGTGCATCGGGTCCAATGAAAATCTTTTGTGACAATACTGGTGCAATTGCCTTGGCAAAGGAATCCAGATTTCACAAGAGAACCAAGCACATCAAGAGACGCTTCAATTCCATCCGGGATCTAGTCCAGGTGGGAGACATAGAGATTTGCAAGATACATACGGATCTGAATGTAACAGACCCGTTGACTAAAATTATCTCACAAGCAAAACATGATCACACCTTAGTACTCTTTGGGTGTTAATCACATTAGCGATGTGAACTAGATTACTGACTCTAGTAAACCCTTTGGGTGTAGGTCACATGATGATGTGAACTATGGGTGTTAATCACATGGTGATGTGAACTATTAGTGTTGAATCACATGGCGATGTGAACTAGATTATTGACTCTAGCGCAAGTGGGAGACTGAAGGAAATATGCCCTAGAGGCAATAATAAAGTTATTATTTATTTCCTTATATCATGATAAATGTTTATTATTCATGCTAGAATTGTATTAACCGGAAACATAATACTTGTGTGAATACATAGACAAACTAAACGTCACTAGTATGCCTCTACTTGACTAGCTCGTTGATCAAAGATGGTTATGTTTCCTAACCATAGACATGTGTTGTCATTTGATTAACGGGATCACATCATTAGGAGAATGATGTGATTGACATGACCCATTCCATTAGCTTAGCACCCGATCGTTTAGTATGTTGCTATTGCTTTCTTCATGACTTATACATGTTCCTATGACTATGAGATTATGCAACTCCCGTTTGCCGGAGGAACACTTTGTGTGCTACCAAACGTCACAACGTAACTGGGTGATTATAAAGGTGCTCTACAGGTGTCTCCAAAGGTACATGTTGGGTTGGCGTATTTATAGATTAGGATTTGTCACTCCGATTGTCGGAGAGGTATCTCTTGGCCCTCTCGTAATGCACATCACTTAAGCCTTGCAAGCAATGCAACTAATGAGTTAGTTGTGAGATGATGTATTACGGAACGAGTAAAGAGACTTGCCGGCAACGAGATTGAAATAGGTATTGAGATACCGACGATCGAATCTCGGGCAAGTAACGTACCGATGACAAAGGGAACAACGTATGTTGTTATCCGGTCTGACCGATAAAGATCTTCGTAGAATATGTGGGAGCCAATATGAGCATCCAGGTTCCGCTATTGGTTATTGACCGAAGACGTGTCTCGGTCATGTCTACATAGTTCTCGAACCCGTAGGGTCCGCACGCTTAAAGTTTCGATGACAGTTATATTATGAGTTTATGAGTTTTGATGTACCGAAGGCGTTCGGAGTCCTGTATGAGATCGGGGACATGACGAGGAGTCTCAAAATGGTCGAGACGTAAAGATCGATATATTGGACGACTATATTCGGACATCGGAAAGGTTCTGAGTGATTCGGGTATTTTTCGGAGTACCGGAGAGTTACGGGAATACGTATTGGCCTTATTGGGCAATACGGGAAAGAAGGAAAAGGGCCTCAAGGGTGGCCGCACCCCTTGCCTTGGTCTGGTCCGAATTGGACTAGGGAAAGGGGGCGCCCCCTTCCTTCCTTCTCCTTTTCCCTTCCTCTTTTCCTATTCCATATGGGAGGTGGAATCCTACTAGGACTAGGGAGTCCTAGTAGGACTCCACACTTGGAGCGCCCCCTCCTAGGGCCGGCCTTCTCCTCCCTTGCTCCTTTATATAGGGGGTAGGGGGCACCCCAAAGACACAATAATTGATCATTGATCTCTCAGCCGTGTGTGGTGCCCCCCTCCACCATAATCCTTGATAATATTGTAGCGGTGCTTAGGCGAAGCCCTGCGACGGTAGAACATCAAGATCGTCACCACGCCATCGTGCTGACGGAACTCATCCCCGACACTTTGCTGGATCGGAGTCCGGGGATCGTCATCGAGCTGAACTTGTGCTAGAACTCGGAGGTGCCGTAGTTTCGGTGCTTGATCGGTCGGGCCGTGAAGACGTACGACTACATCAACCGCGTTATTATAACGCTTCCGCTTTCGGTCTACGAGGGTACGTGGACAACACTCTCCCCTCTCGTTGCTATGCATCACCATGATCTTGCGTGTGCGTAGGATTTTTTTTGAAATTACTATGTTCCCCAACAGTGTTAGTGTTTGATAACCCACAAGTATAGAGGATCGTAAGAGTTTTCGAGAAGTAAGATTGTTGAACCCAACGAGGAGCCAAAGGCAGAACAAATTTTCCCTCAAGTTCTATCGACCACCGATACAACTCTACGCACGCTTAACGTTTACTTTACCTAGAACAAGTATGAAACTAGAAGTACTTTCTAGGTGTTTTGGATAAGCTTGCAAGAAAGTAAAGAACACGTAAATAAAAGCTAGGGTCTGTTTAGATAAAGACACAACTAAATTAGTTTTAGTAGAGAGCTTTTGTCAACAAGAAAGTTATTTGTCCCTAGGCAATCGATAACTAGACCGGTAATCATTATTGCAATTTTATTTGAGGGAGAGGCATAAGCTAACATACTTTCTCTACTTGGATCATATGCACTTATGATTGGAACTCTAGCAAGCATCCGCAACTACTAAAGATTCATTAAGGTAAAACCCAACCATAGCATTAAAATATCAAGTCCCCTTTATCCCATACGTAAACAACCTACTTACTTGGGTCTGTGCTTCTGTTCAATCACACCACCCACTATAAGAAAATCATAAACATATTGCAACACCCTACAGCAGGAATCCCTCATGCTTGCGCGACACGGAGAGCACCATAGGACAACACCAATAATAAAACGTGCAACTCAAACCAATCTTGATCATCAAATAACCATTAGGACAAAACAGATCTACTCAAACATCATAGGATAGCCATACATCATTGGAAAATAATATATAGCGTTGAGCACCATGTTTAGGTAGAGATTACAGCGGGTAAGAGAGAGGTTACACCGCTGCATAGAGGGGGGAAGAGTTGGTGACGATGGCGGTGATGTTGTTGGTGAAGATGGCGGTGATGGTGATGGCCCCGGCAGCGCTCCGGCGCCACCGGAAGCAAGGGGGAGAGGGCCCCCCTTCTTCTTCTTCTTCTTCCTTGACCTCCTCCCTAGATGGGAGAAGGGTTTCCCCTCTGGTCCTTGGCTCCCATGGCGTGGGAGGGGCGAGAGCCCCTCCGAGATTGGATCTATCTCTCTGTTTCCCTCTAGTTATGCGTTTTGTTTTCTGGCCCTTCACCATTTCTTAAATATCCGGAGATCCATAAACTCCGATTGGGGTGAATCTTTCGCCCAGATCTTTCTCATAAAATTAGCTTTCTTGCGGCAAAAGAAAAGTGTCAACCGCCTTACGGGTGGCCACGAGGGTGAGGGGCGCCCCCCCCTACCTCGTGCCCCCCTCGGGCACCGTCTCGCGATGATTCCACTTCCCAAATATCATAAATATTCCAAAATAATTTTGCGTCATTTTTATCCCGTTTGGACTCCGTTTAATATTGGGTTTCTGCGAAACATAAAACATGCAACAAACAGGAACTGGCACTGGGCACTGGATCAATATGTTAGTCCCAAAAATAATATAAAAAGTTGCCAAAAGTATATGAAAGCTGAATAATATTGGCATGAAACAATCAAAAATTATAGATACGACGGAGACGTATCAGCGTCCCCAAGCTTAATTCCTGCTCGTCCTCGAGGAGGTAAATGATAAAAAAGATAATTTTTATGTGGAATGCTACCTAGCATAATCTTGATCATATGTCTAATCATGGCATGAATATTAAGACACGAGTGATTCAAAGCAATAGTCTATCATTTGACATAAAAAAATAATACTTCAAGCATACTAATAAAGCAATCATGTCTTTTCAAAATAACATGGCCAAAGAAAGTTATCCCTACAAAATCATATAGTCTGGCTATGCCCCATCTTCACCACACAAAATATTCAAATCATGCACAACCCCGATGACAAGCCAAGCAATGGTTTCATACTTTTGACGTTCTCAAACCTTTTCAACTTTCACGCAATACATGAGCGTGAGCCATGGACATAACACTATAGGTGGAATAGAATATGATGGTGGAGGTTGTGTGGAGAAGACAAAAAAGGAGAAAGTCTCACATCAACTGGGCATATCAACGGGCTATGGAGATGCCCATTAATAGATATTAATGTGAGTGAGTAGGGATTGCCATGCAACGGATGCACTAAGAGCTATAAGTGTATGAAAGCTCAAACTGGAAACTAAGTGGGTGTGCATCCAACTTGCTTGCTCATGAAGACCTCGGGCATTTGAGGAAGCCCATCATCGGAATATACAAGCCAAGTTCTATAATGAAAATTCCCACTAGTATATGAAAGTGATAACTCAAGAGACTCTCTATATGAAGAACATGGTGCTACTCTGAAGCACAAGTGTGGTAAAAGGATAGTAACATTGCCCCTTCTCTCTTTTTCTCTCATTTTTTCTCATTTTTTTATTTTTTTTTATTTTTGGTGGGATTCTTTGGCCTCTTTTTTTATTTGGGCTTCTTTGGCCTCTTTTATTTTTTGTAAAGTCCGGAGTCTCATCCCGACTTGTGGGGGAATCATAGTCTCCATCATCCTTTCCTCACTGGGGCAATGCTCTAATAATGATCATCACACTTTTATTTACTTACAACTCAATATTACAACTCGATATCTAGAACAAAGATATGACTCTATATGAATGCCTCCGGCGGTGTACCGGGATGTGCAATGATCTAGCGTAGCAATGACAACAAAAAACGGACAATCCATGAAAACATCATGCTAGCTATCTTAGGATCATGCAAAGCAATATGACAACAAATGCTCAGGTCATGTATATGATGATGATGGAAGTTGCATGGCAATATATCTCGAAATGCTATGGAAATGCCATGATAGGTAGGTATGGTGGCTGTTTTGAGGAAGATATAATGAGGCTTATGTGTGACAGAGCGTATCATATCACGGGGTTTGGATGCACCGGCGGAGTTTGCACCAACTCTCGAGGTGAGAAAGGGCAATGCACGGTACCGAAGAGGCTAGCAATGGTGGAATGGTGAGAGTGCGCATAATCCATGGACTCAACATTAGTCATAAAGAACTCACATACTTATTGCAAAAATCTATTAGTTATCGAAAAAAGCACTACGCGCATGCTCCTAGGGGGATAGATTGGTAGGAAAAGACCATCGCTCATCCCGACCGCCACTCATAAGGAAGACAATCAATAAATAAATCATGCTCCGACTTCATCACATAACGGTTCACCATACGTGCATGCTACGGGAATCACAAACTTCAACACAAGTATTTCTACAATCCACAACTACCCACTAGCATGACTCTAATATCACCATCTTTATATCGCAAAACTATTGCAAAGAATCAAACATATCATATTCAGTGATCTACAAGTTTTATGTAGGATTTTATGACTAACCATGTGAATGACCAGTTCCTGTCATCTCTCTAAATAGATATACGTGAAGCAAGAGAGTTTAATTCTTTCTACAAAAGATATGCCCACGCTCTAACAATTATAAGTGAAGCAAAAGAGCATTCTACAAATGGCGGTTGTCTATGTAAAGAGAAACAGGAAATCCAAACTTCAAATGATATAAGTGAAGCACATGTAGCATTCTATAAAGCCATACTCAAAAGATATAAGTGAAGTGCAATGAGCATTTTATAAATCAACCAAGGACTATCTCATACCAGCATGGTTCATAAAGGAAAAAAGAAAACTAAATGCAAAAGACGCTCCAAGATTGCACATATCGCATGAACGAAATGAATCCGAAAACATACTGATACTTGTTGAAGAAAGAGGGGATGCCTTCCCAGCATCCCCAAGCTTAGACGCTTGAGTCTCTTTAAATATTTACTTGGAGTTCCACGGGCATCCCCAAGCTTGAGCTCTTGCCTCCCTTCCTTCTTCTCACATCGAAACCTTCTCAATCATCGAACACTTCATCCACACAAAACTTCAACAGAAAACTCGGTAAGATCCGTTAGTATAATAAAGCAAATCACTACTCTAAGTACTATTTCAAACCAATTCATATTTTGTTTTTACATTGTCTATATTGTAATATAAATTTTTCATGGCTTAATCCACTGATATAAATTGATAGTTTCATCAAAACGAGCAAACCATGCATCAAAAATAGAATCTATCTAAAACAGAACAGTCTGTAGCAATATGAACATTCACCATACTTCTGATACTTGAAAATTTCTGCCAAAATTAGTCAAAATAAAACATTTGTACAGAAAGACAGTGCAAAAAGAATCAGAACCATTTGACGTTCCAGTAAAAAATTAAAAATCATGCACTACAGCCAAAGTTTCTGTCCTCCACGGCACAAACCAACAAGCATTGTAACCATCCTAAAGGCAAACCTTGGCACATTAATTTTATAATACAATGGAATTGTACAAGGGGATAATTATTTTTGTTGAAAAGTTTCTGTAATAAAGATTCACAAAGTTTCCGTGAGCATGAACAAAGTTCAAGGCTAGCTCCCACTTCAACAATGCTTGTCTTTCTCACTTTCGCTTTTCTTTTTGAAAAAGTTTTGGGTTCCCCTATTTATTTTTGTTGTTTTTAAACTATATGAAAGCACTCAACATAAATAAATGACTCTCTAAAACTTCCGGGTTGTCTCCCTGGCAGCGCTTTCTTTAAAGCCGTTAAGCTAGGCATATAGTGCTCAAGTAGCGAATCCACCCGGATCCCAAGGTATATCAAAGCCAATTTTAATTAACAATGATTTGTAATTTAGTAGTGAGCACAAAGTAACATATATCATGTAATGACAAAGTCTAACTCTCTTCCTATGCATCGGCATGTCATAAAAGAACAATTCATGCACACATAGTAAAGGCCAATGCATAGTATAAACAGTTTCTTGCAATTTTATCGTGTTGAAAACATAGAGAGGTGGAGATATAGTTCCTATCTCATAATAATTGCAAGTAGGAGCATCAAGCACATGCATATTATATTCATAAAAATCATCATGTGCAACGGTAAAAGGCAACCCATCAATATAATCCTTAATAAGTGCAAACTTCTCCGATATAGTATAGTTGGGAGAATTCAAAAAGATAATAGGACTATCATGCGTGGGTGCAATATCAACAATTTCATGTTTAACATAAGGAAATATAGCAAGTTCATCTCCATAAGCATAATTCATATTGGCATCTTGGCCACAAGCATAGCAAGCATCATCAAAAAGGGATATTTCAAGATAATCAACGGGATCATAACAATCATCATAGCAATCATCCTTCGGTAGGCACGAAGGGGCATTAAATAATGTATGAGTTGAAGAGTTACTCTCATTAGAAGGTGGGCACAGGTGATCAATCCGCTCTTCCTCCTTTTGTTCTTCGCTCTCCTCATCATCTTTTTCATCCAATGAGCTCATAGTTTCATCAATTTCTTCTTCCATAGACTCCTGCAAAATATTAGTCTCTTCTTGGACAGCGGAGTATTTCTCAATATATGATTTAACATAAGGATTAGAAGCATAATTATCATAGCAATATTTAAGTATGGCAAAATTTTCGGATTCGTAAAGAGTAGCACCATACTTTTCAATCAAAGAAGCAATTTCGTAAGCACCCTTAAAAGCAACAAATTCTTCAATTAGTTGAACATAATAGTAATTATAAACACCCTTATAATATGAAGATAAGATTCCATTATCAATAAACTCACATTGGTAGGGAAGGTGTTTCTTAGGGTTTTCAGAACGACAAGTAAAATCATAAATTTCACATAAATTCCAAGCATAGCATTGCATAGTATTAATTTGATGCAGTAAAAGCTTCCCTTTTTGAGATATTCGGTGTCGTACATAACAAGCATGCTCATCTAAGGATTTGCCCTCAACTAAGCTAGTTGGGGTTTTAGCACGAGCACAAAGGGATCGAAGATGATCCAAGTAATAAGCTTCAGTAGTGTGATAGATTTTGAGTGGTTCTTCAACCATTGGTTCAGTAGGTGCAACTAATATTTTTGGTATTTTGCATTTCCTACCCATAACTAGAGATAGAAAACAACTAAGAACAGCAAATAAAAAATTACTTAGTGATAAAGCAAACAAGCACACACGAGAATATTCACCCCACGCTATGACTCCCCGGCAACGGCGCCAGAAAAAGGTCTTGATAACCCACAAGTATAGGGGATCGCAACAGTTTTCGATAAGTAAGAGTGTCGAACCCAACGAGGAGCTAAAGGTAGAACAAATATTCCCTCAAGTTCTATCGACCACCGATACAACTCTACGCACGCTTAACGTTTACTTTACCTAGAACAAGTATGAAACTAGAAGTACTTTCTAGGTGTTTTTGGATAAGCTTGCAAGAAAGTAAAGAACACGTAAATAAAAGCTAGGGGTTGTTTAGATAAAGACACAACTAAATTAGTTTTAGTAGAGAGCTTTTGTCAACAAGAAAGTTATTTGTCCCTAGGCAATCGATAACTAGACCGGTAATCATTATTGCAATTTTATTTGAGGGAGAGGCATAAGCTAACATACTTTCTCTACTTGGATCATATGCACTTATGATTGGAACTCTAGTAAGCATCCGCAACTACTAAAGATTCATTAAGGTAAAACCTAACCATAGCATTAAAATATCAAGTCCCCTTTATCCCATACGTAAACAACCTACTTACTCGGGTCTGTGCTTCTGTTCACTCATGCCACCCACTATAAGCAAATCATAAACATATTGCAACACCCTACAGCGGGAATCCCTCACGCTTGCGCGACACGGAGAGCACCATAGGACGGCACCAATAATAAAACGTGCAACTCAAACCAATCTTGATCATCAAATAGCCATTAGGACAAAACAGATCTACTCAAACATCATAGGATAGCCATACATCATTGGGAAATAATATATAGCGTTGAGCACCATGTTTAGGTAGAGATTACAACGGGTAAGAGAGAGGTTACACCGCTGCATAGAGGGGGGAAGAGTTGGTGATGATGGCGGTGATGTTGTTGGTGAATATGGAGGTGATGGTGATGGCCCCGGCAGCGCTCCGGCGCTACCGGAAGCAAGGGGGAGAGGGCCCCCCTTCTTCTTCTTCTTTGTTGACCTCCTCCCTAGATGGAAGAAGGGTTCCCCTCTGGTCCTTGGCTCCCATGGCATGGGAGGGGCGAGAGCCCCTCCGAGATTGGATCTATCTCTCTGTTTCCCTCTGGTTATGCGCACTGTTTTCTGGCCCTTTACCGTTTCTTAATTATCCGGAGATCCGTAACTCCGATTGGGGTGAATCTTTCGCCTAGATTTTTCTCATAAAGTTAGCTTTCTTGCGGCAAAAGAAGAGCGTCAACCGCCTTACGGGGTGTCCACGAGGGTCAGGGGCGCGCCTAACATCATGGGGCGCGCCCCCCTACCTCGTGCCCCCCTCGGGCACCGTCTCGTGATGATTCCACTTCCCAAAAATCATAAATATTCCAAAATAATTCTCCATCCGTTTTTATCCCGTTTGGACTCCGTTTGATATTGGGTTTCTGCGAAACATAAAACATGCAACAAACAGGAACTGGCACTGGGCACTGGATCAATATGTTAGTCCCAAAAATAATATAAAAAGTTGCCAAAAGTATATGAAAGTGGAAAAATATTGGCATGGAACAATAAAAAATTATAGATACGACGGAGACGTATCAGTGTTATGCCTTTCTCTTTGTACCGTAGACTTGAATTGAATAAGTTGACACCTACTAAAATCTCTTTGCAAATGGCTGATAAATCAACTGCTATACCCATTGGTATTTGTGAGGATGTGCCTGTCGTGGTTGCAAACATTACTATCTTAACGGACTTTGTTATTTTTTATATTCCCGAGGACGACAGTATGTCGATTATCCTTGGTAGACCCTTTTTAAATACTGCAGGAGTTGTTATTGATTGCAACAAAGGCAATGCCACTTTTCATGTTAATGGTAATGAGCATACAATACACTTTCCAAAGAAACAACCTCAAGTTCATAGTATTAATTCTATTGGAAAATTTTCAACTATTACTATTGGAGGTTTTGAATTCCCTCTACCTATTGTCAAAAACAAATATGATATTCTTATTGTTGGGGACATGCATATCCCGTTGAGGTAACCTAGTGTTATTCGAAAGTTCTCCGGTTTCATGTCATTCGGAAGAAGTTTGTTAATAAGACTTGATCAACCTTATTAATGGATTCCTTTTGATGGGCATGAGATGGATGAATTTAGAAAGCACAACTTTCTGTACCCACTTTCTACTTTCTGTTATTTAGATTAAATATAGCAAAAATAGTATTTTCTGTCTGTTTTCTGAATTACCCGTGCAATAAAAAAATGTCCCGAAAATAAAAGTTCTCCAAATGCCCTGAAAGTTTAGTATGATTTTTTTACAGAATATTTGAGAATTTCTAGCACTAGACACACAGCAGGGGGCTTCACCAGCTGGCCACAAGGGTGGAGGGCGCCCCCCCCCCCGTCCTTGTGGGCCCCATGTGCCCCCCTCCACTTATTTCATCACCCATCCACTCCTTCTTCCTCCAAAAAAAATCACTCCATAGCTCAAACTCGTGTTCTTGCTCATTTTGCTGCTATTTTCAATCTCCTTGCTCAAAGCTCCATTCACAAAACTACTTTGGGGGATTGTTCCTCGGTATGTGAATCCTCCAATGGTCTGATTAGTTTTTATTGTAGTGCTTTATTTATTGTAAATTTTTGCTGCTGTGGTGACCTTGTTCTTGAGCTTGCATGTCAAATTTATATGGTCCAAAGTGGTTTTGATGCATGATATAGCCTCTAGGCACTTGTGGGAGTAGTTGCTATCAATTTTGTTGAGTTTGGTTCACTTTTATTTTGAGTCACTAAAAATTTCAGAGAATTTTCAGAGGAAGAAAAATGTCAAGGAGAATGTACCAAGGTGGCACTTCAAGGAAGCAGGCACCGAGGCTCGCGATACATGAACCGGACCTTGAACCACCAAGGGAAGCTCAAGTGCAGCCTTGTGAATGGCCGTCGGACGAATTTATGGTTCGTGCAAGTTTCAAGGATGAGTTCTATACATACGTACAAAATGCCGTCCTTGAAGAATTCTTGTCAAACAAATGCCTACAATATTATTATCTCACTGATTCCTTTGTGCGGACGTTTGAGTTTTCATCTAAGCGTAATACTCATACTGTCTTGTTTGATCTTTATGATGAATCTTATACTATGGACCTAGAAGATTTTTGTGATGCATGCAAAACCCCACAATGGGGTATTCTTAGTGAACCTCACAAATCTGAATACAGTGATTTTCTTGCTAGCATCATCGTGGGGGAAACTAGAAATATCACACAAGCCACCATAGGGAGCATTCACTTTCCTGCTATACATTATTTTGCTCTCTTTATAGGAAGATGCATTAATGGTAAACATGATCATAGCCACCTTTGCTTTCCAGATCTTAGTGTCCTCAAGTGTGTGATGTTAGGTGATAAGCGATATAGCTTGGGGGCTATTATTGTGAGGAGGTTACATCTTAATGCTAAAGATGGAGATTTATTTGGTGGGATTTATGCAACTCGTTTAGCTAACTATTTGGGTGTACCCATAAGAGGGTATGATATTGAGTTGCCACCTGCTTTTCTGGATTATGATGCCATGGTACGCTACCAGTTTCTTAAGAGGAACAAACAGTTCCTCCAGTGCCGACTAATCTTTGATAGACTGCGCGCCGTCCATGTTACTCTTCCTGCTCCTGCCTTCTTTAACTTTCAGGTAAATGGGAGATATTTTATAACTAGAGAGGAGGAAAACGAGTATGAGAGAACAGCAGAGGTTGCTCGCCTCCATGATGCATCCCTTTAGGCAGTAGCTGCTGCATCTCAGTACAACCCGACTACAACTTTGGATATCCACCAGGCCAGCCATGGCCTTAGACCAACTTAGACCAAAAGCCGTATTTCTCACCGACATTACATTCATGTTCACACACTCATTTCAGTTGTCGGTGTTCATACTTTTTCATTGTATTATCCATGTTAGTCTTTTCTTTTTCCCACTTTCTTCTTGTGTGTTTGAAAAACCTTAAGAAAAACCAAAAAATTAGTTGTAGTTAGTTTACTTTCCATGCATGCTTAGTTGTAGTATTAAAAGAAAACCCAAAAATATTTCTCGTTCTTCTTTTGCTTTTTGGGAGCTTTCCCATGTAAATAGTTTTTCTCGTTCTTGTTTTACTTTCTTCAGAAAAACAAAAATTCCAAAAATATTTCAGTGTGTTTCTTTGAAATTCTTTTCTTTTCTTTGGGGGCCGAGAGGAGAAGACCACAATGAAAACGTTGAGTGTCTTTCATTTGCATTATTGTTGATCTAACAAAAGAGCCCATATTACCTTGTCTTCTCCTTTGAATAAATGTTGCAGATTCCAGCTTAGTCCAATGCACGTCCACTATTATTATTATCCACACCGTTCGGTCGTGCAAGTGAAAGGCAATAATGATGATATATGATGAAATGATTGTGATGAGGGAAAGCTGGTATGAACTCGACCTATCTTGTTTTTGTAAATATGATTAGTTCATCATTCCTCATTCAGCCTATTATGAATGAAACATGTTTGCAATGACAATTTATAGTTACTCATGCCATGCTTAATTAGCTAGGAGTTTATAATGATTTACCTTGTGTGCCAACATGGAAATTAAAATGGTTGTGATGTATTCAAGTGGCTTGACTTGGCACATGTTCACACATGTAGTTGAAACAAAATCAACATAGAATCCACGATATTTATGTTCATGGTGATTTATATCCTACTCATGCTTGCACTCAATGTTGGTTACTCTCAATGCATGTTTATGACTGTTGTCGCTCTCTAGCTGGTCGCTTCCCAGTCTCTTTCTAGCCTTCACTTGTATTAAGCGGGAATACTGCTTGTGCATCCACTTCCATAAACCCCAAAGTTGTTGCATATGAGTCCACCATACCTTCCTATATGCGGTATTTACCTGTCGTTCCAAGTAAATTTGCAAGTGCCAAAC
Organism: Aegilops umbellulata; assembly: GCA_032464435.1. Lineage (NCBI taxonomy): Eukaryota > Viridiplantae > Streptophyta > Magnoliopsida > Poales > Poaceae > Aegilops > Aegilops umbellulata. The sequence continues at coordinate 300,203,107 of CP136060.1, forward strand.
TCTAAACCTTCAAATGATACTCTGTTTTGTATGCTCGAATCGCTCATGTACCAACTAGGGCTGTCAATGTCTTCCATGCTAGGTGGGTTATTCTCACGATGAGTGGACTACGCTCATCATTCACGAGAAAATGGCTGGTAATCGGGATGCCCAGTCCCATGCTCAAATCAAATCAAAATAATTGCAAATAAAACTCCCCCAGGACAGTTGTTAGTTGGACGGTACCCATTGTTTCGAAACAGCCATGGAATGTGTTTGTTGCTGGTGGGGGAGTATAAACTTTACCATTCTGTTTGGGAGCCGCCTATAATGTATATAGCATGGAAGATATCGAGATCTCTTGGTTGTTATGTTGACAATGAAAGCATGCCGCTCAAAATATTATTTATCTCTATTTCAAAACTCGAGCTCTCGCACCTCTGCAAATCCCTGCTTCCCTCTGCGAAGGGCCTATCTATTTACTTTTATTGTTGAGTCATCATCCTCTTATAAAAGGCACCAGTTAGAGAGCACCGTTGTCATTTGTATGCATTTTTATTAATTTATATTGAGTATGACTGTGAATGGATCTCTTTTACCATGAATTACAATGTCTAGTGATGTCTGCTAGGACTACGTCGGTATTTCCCCAAAAAGGAAGAGATGATGTAGCACAGCGACGGTAGGTATTTCCCTCAGTCATGAAACCAAGGTTATCGAACCAGTAGGAGAACCAAGCAACACAACATAAACAACCCCTGCACACAAATAACAACCAATCGCAACCTGACGTGTTAAAGGGGTTGTCAATCCCTTTCGGGTAACGGTGCCGGAGATGGTGCGCGGACGGGAAAAAGTTGTAATAGATTGCAAATAAAATAAAATGCAGCAAGGCATTTTTGTATTTTTGGTTTAATAGATCAGAAAATAAATGCAAAGGAAAAGTAGATCGCAATGGCAAATATATGAGAAAGAGACCCGGGGGCCGTAGGTTTCACTAGTGGCTTCTCTCGAGAAAAATAGCAAACGGTGGGTAAACAAATTACTGTTGGGCAATTGATAGAACTTGAAATAATCATGACGATATCCAAGCAATGATCATTATATAGGCATCATGTCCAAGATTAGTAGACCGACTCATGCCTACATCTACTACTATTACTCCACACATCGACCGCTATCCAGCATGCATCTAGTGTATTAAGTTCATGGAGAAACAGAGTAATGCAATAAGAATGATGACATGATGTAGACAAGATCTATCTATGTAGAGATAGACCCCATCGTTTTATCCTTAGTAGCAATGATACATACGTGTCGATTCCCCTTCTGTCACTGAGATCAAGCACCGTAAGATCGAACCCACTACAAAGCACCTCTTCCCACGGTTTTGGGAATATTGGGGTATTTATAGAGCAAAGAGGCGGTCCGAGGGCACCGGAGATGGGCACAACCTACTAGGGCGCCTGGGCCTCCTAGCGCGCCCTGGTAGGTTGTGCTCTCCTTGACTCACCCCCCAGGCATATCCATGCCCCATTATGTGTCTTCTGGTCCAAAAAAAATATCCGTGAAGTTTTGTTGCATTTGGACTCCGTCTGATATTGATTTCTTGCGATGTAAAAAACATGCAGAAAACAGCAACTGGCACTAGGGCGGCCGCCTTGGGTAAATTTTCGAAACCTAGGGTACGCCCCTACTCATTTTAGCCGGCGGCCACCATGGGAGGCGAGCAGGTTCGCTGGAAGGTCTCAGGTCTGGTCGAGCGTGATGAGGGAAGAGGAAAACGATTCGCCAGATGCCAGGTAAGATAAATTCTCACTAGGAGATCTATTAATCTATAGATGGGCCAATAAAGTAAGACCAATCAAAATTTAGATGAGCCCATTAGTACGTAGCCTGATTTTCACGTTCATAAGTCCTTTTCTAATTTCTATCGATCATGGAACTGGTCGTCCTAACCTCATGCACTGAAGACGCGGCGCCGCCTCCAGTGCCGTCTTGCAGTCGTCGGCGCTGCCGAGGTCTGTCCAACCGATGGTGCTAGATGGAGAAGGAGAAGTGAGTCGGCCTGTTCTGGATGCCGTCCACACGGGAAGCGAAGTCGCCGCTGTTGTCGTCGTCGCCGCCACGGTCCCTGCTCAAAACAACAAGCGAGCAGCCAACAGAGGCAACAACGACCAGGTTATTTCGCTCTCCCCTAGTTTTCTCTTCTGTTCTATAATGTTTAGTTTGTTGTCATGTTGGCCTAACTCTTGGAAGTTGAATATTGAAACTTAATTAAAAATGTGATGTTACATAGACCTAAGAAGATGAAGCATATATAATCTTTTTTCAAGGTTATCCTAGTAAATCAGTCTAGACCCCAAGTTTGTGAATCTGAAGTAAATGTAACCATTTCATAAACTAGTGTTCCTGAAGTATTAAGCCAAGAGGCTGATACAAATAATTTGCAAGATGATATTCCTCAAATATTTAATCCAGCTGACATTGAACATGATCCTGGCCTTCAGAAACAAATTGAAGAGTATGCTACCCCGGAAATCAGAGATGTAGTGAGAAGGGCGTATATCTTGAAAGGTGCATGTTTTTTGTGGTTGTGATAGTCTATCAAGTCTCTCTGTCAAGTTAGTTCAAACTAAGGAGTATTTGCGTTTGCCATTGGTTTACCGACTCATCAAACTCGCATTGATATTGCCGGTAGCGACAACATCAATTGAAAGGGCTTTCTCGACCATGAATATAATAAAAACAGATTTTAGAAACAAGATAGGTGATGAATGGTTGAATGATATGATGGTTTGCTATGTTGAGTGAGATATATTTGTTGGGATTGAAGACAAGAAGATTATCGAATATTTTCATGGCCTAAGGGATCGTAGAGGCCATCTTCCAAATCCTCCACATATAACTACAACTTAATGGTAAACATTTGTCTTATGTTTTGTTTAAACAAATGGCATACTATGTTGTGATTTAGATTAATCTGATTGTTTTTACATGTTTCAGGTACCTAATGGACTAGAAGAATAAATATTTGGGGTAACGCATGGAAGATTTAGCCAGCGGAAGTCCATGTTAGACTCTATGTGATTTTTTGCGTTACTATTTTTTGCCTACTTCTTGAGAATAAAATTACTTAGATAAATTTATTGTGTTGATAGTCTTGCCTGCATGCATACTCTTGGCCAACTATTTTTCTTGATTATATTGGGTGTCGGGGCGGACGGGCGTCCCCCCGCGAGCACCTATGGGGCCGGAGCCCCTTTCGTTGTCCGGCGAGGGGGGCGGAGGGAGCGCGGAGAGCAGATCGAGGCGGGCACACGGGCGGTTTACCCAGGTTCGGGCCGCGATGGACGCGTAAAACCCTACTCCTGCTTAGTTGTATTGAACTGGGGAGCTCGGGAGCTTGGGGAGCTAGCTGCACCGAGCGTATGGCTGTCTGGATGCCGAGTCTCCGAACCCCGGAACCCCCTCTACGTTGCACACGGGCCTCCTTTTATAGCGCAAAGGGGTCACCGACAGGTGTCAACGTAAGAGAAAGGGGTAAAAGTGTAAAAGGGGTGGTAGCGGTAATAGTGTGGGAACGGTGGTGCTACAGTGCGGCACAGTGTTATCATACCTACTTCTGACGGTAGGGGACAAGGGCATTAAATGCCCGTCACGGTCGCCCGGACAGCACCGAGGCGGACCGTTAGGTGCGCCACCGTTCGCCACGATGGCGGCTGCATGCCACCGCATGCCCCAGGCTGCGCGGTGCCTCGCCACGTGCCCTCGGGGGAAGCCCCGGAGCAACGCGTGGGCGGGCGAGCTGGAGCGCAGTCTTGAGGTGGCGATCTTGCCGCGGCAAGTGGCTTGCCGCGGGGGTCGTCTTCCTGTGCCTGATAGCGTGCCAGCTATCAGGCCTTGCCGGGGCGCTTGGCGCGCCACGGCGGGCTTCTCTTGTGGTGCCTGGGTTCGGCCTTCCCGACAAGCTCCTCTTGTCGGGGGCTCGATCTTCTGTCTCGTATACTTTGTTCTTGGATGGCCTTACATGGGCTCAGTCGTCCCGGCAAGCTCCTCTTGCCGGGGTCTTGCCTTCTCGGCCCGGCAAGCTCCTCTTGCCGGGGGCCCTGTCTTCTTGGCCCGACAAGCTCCTCTTGCCGGGGGCCTTGTCTTGAATGCTTGGTCTTCTCTTGGCGCTTCCGGGGCGGGCCTTGCCGCAGGGTGCTACGACTGCCCGTGCACAAGTCTGGGGTACTAAGGTACCCCTACTTTAGTACACCGACAGGAGCCCCCGGGCCTGGGCCACACATGGTGCCGAGCGTTGTTGGGCCAGGCCCTAACGGTGCACGGGCACGCATGGCCTTGGTCGCGCTGCTCCTTAACTCCGCATCCGCCGCGCCTTCCCTAGGCGGCGCGCGCTTACCGCGGCGTCGTGGGGGGCGAAAACGCCCGTTCCCTCTTTAAGTGGAGGGAGGTGCGGAGGCGCGGCTCAATAAATGAACGGGGGTGGGGCGCGGTTTTCGAGGCGTCCGTTCCCCATAGTCACGGGATGGGGAGAGGTCGTCCCACCGTCGCCTCGGTTCTGCGCGCCCACCACGCGGTCCTCATGCACTCGGAGTCGCGGCGGCGGAGGCAGGGAGTCGGGCCGGCGCGGGCCGATGCAGTGGGTCGGCCCCAGTCGCCTGCCCTTCCTCTGCTTCTATTGGAGGAGCGGGGCGGCCGCGGTCCCACTCCGCTCCTTTATAAGGAGCGAGAGGGGGCGACGGAAATACGCACTCCATCTCCTTCCTCCTTCTGCTTCTGGTTTCCTTCCCCCATCTGCGATGGAGGGGGGGAACCCTGGTTCTTCTTCGGTTGCCGCGAGGGTGTCTGCTCGGCAACGCGCCCCTCCTCCCCTTGCGCCTGCGGCGGCGGAGCCGATCGCCGGGGGAAGAGGGAGAGGGCGAGGTCGCGGACGAGGTCGTGGACGGGGCCGAGGCGCTCGGGGCGGACGGATCGGTGCGCCGTCCTTGCCTCCGCCAGCGGCTCCGTTCCTTCCCGCGGTCCATCTCGGGGACGACCCCCGTGAGTTCATTATCAGGCTGCGCCGGGCGCCTCGTCGCCACCTCCGGCTTCCCGCTCCATTCGCGAGCGTGTTGGAGGTGGAGCAGCCTGAGACGCTAAACCTGCGCATGAGGGGCTGCGGGATCAGTGGGACGCGAGTCCACGTCGAGTCCCGAGCCCCCGGCGAGGTGTGTCTGGGCCGCGGGTGGAAGACGTTCGCCCGGATCCACAGCTTGACGGAGGGGTTCACCCTCCACTTTAAGCTAGTGGGGGAGGACCTCCTCTCCGTCAAGGCCTTCTGGGGCGTCGGCATCCGGGCCCGGTGCTGCGAAGATAGCTCCTCCGACAGCGAAGGCTCCTCCTCGAGCGAGAGTGACGAGGAGGGGAGCGACAGCGACGACGAGGGGGGTAGCCGCCGGGATGACGGGCACGACTAGGCGTCGGCCGCAGCTCCGGGTGGCGCCGGCGGCCCCATCGACCGCGCCGGGCTCCGTGAACTCCCCGGGGTCGTCTCCTTGGGCGACTGGCGTAGGGGGGGGCTGCTGAGGAGGACAGAGGGCGGACGTCGAAGGCCGCGAAGTCGGAGTACGGGCCGACTTCGACAGCTGGCTGACGCTCCGGCGCCTCGTGTTCCAGATGCGCCCCAGACGCCGTCATCACCCTTGCTCTCGGTGACGACCACCGGGGGCTTCTCTTCGGCCCGGCAAGCTCCTCTTGCCGGGGGGCTTGATCTCCTCGGGCGGCCGGAGTGGCGAGGCTGCGGAAGAGGAAGAGGCTGGCGGCAAGGCCGCTGCCTCATCTTCCAGCTCTGCCTCCGGTGCCTCAGTCTTCTTCAGCCTCCGGAGACCCCCGGGCGGAGCCCCCGGATCTTCTCTTGGTGCCTTCTGCCACCCGTAGCTCGTCTAGGTGCCCCTTTCGCCCTCTTCGCCTACTTGTCCTACCTCCTGGGGAGAGAGACAAGAAAGGGATTACGGGCACCTTATCTCTTTTCAGCTCGTAAGCCCTTGGGCCTTAGTTGCGTTTAAGCCTTGTAATCCCTCTTTTCATGTTTTTCATTCTCTCTGAACTGTACCTGAGTGGAATGTTTTTAATGAAAAGGGGATGTTTGCCGGATCATTTGTCTCGCGGGTGGAAACCGCGGTAAGGAACGAATCCTTTACATCGTTAAGATAGACAGTTCTCCCCCGGCAACAGGCCCAGCCGCTCCCCCGCACTGCTCGACCTTTCTCACGCCCTTGGCGGAGGCGGGGAGCAGGCGGGTCCCGGCCCCTCGCTTCCCTCCCTCTTGCTGCCGCAGCTGCTATCGAAACGGGCCCCAGGAACGCGCTCTGGGGCTTGCCGCTAAGAGAGCACGGTAGCTTTCCAGGAGGAAAGGAGGCTTTCAAATCCCACAGTCCATAAGAGAATGCATGATGAGGGATGCAAAAACTTATCTGGGGTTGCAGCCCCCGGCGACTCTGGCTCGCCGGGGCGTAGGCGTTGGCTCGTCCTTCTCCTCTTCCTTGTCCTCGAGCGGCCCGGCAAGGACATTCAATTCCTGCGAGCCAAAGGGAAAGGACGGGAAAAAGACGCGGACTCGACCTCTAAGTTAGGGGTTAGCGACAGTTAGGAACTGACAACCCTAACCAAGGACGAGACTCTGACTCAGCATGCATGCTAAAATCTAGGGCGCCAGCGCTTCTTTATCTTCGGCCAGGGGCTTCGCCTGGCTTTGTACGAGGGCTTAAATGCAACATCGGCAAGGCCTGCACAAACCGGTGGTTGCCGGAGCGGATCACGGCAACCGCGCCTTATGGGCGAAACTTGCGAAGATGCTCTATGTTCCCAGGAATTGCTCACTGGTAGGCCCTCTTCGGTCTTGAGGCGGACAGCGCCGGGCCTCGCGACTCGTCTCACCCGATAAGGGCCTTCCTGCTTCGGCATCGACTTGTTATAATTCTTGGCCGACTGAACGTGCCTAAGAACAAGGTCGCCTAACAGGGCAACTTTATCTGGTGCCAGGGGCTTCGCCTGGCTTTGTACAAGGGGTTACATGCAGCAGCGGCAAGGCCTGTACAAACCGATGGTTGCCGGAGCGGATCACGGCAACCGCGCCTAGTGGGCGGAACTCGCGAAGATGCTCTATATTCCCAGGAGTTGCTCACTGGTAGGCCCTCTTCGGTCTTGAGGCGGACAGCGCCGGGCCTCGCGACTCGTTCCACCCGACCAGGGCCTTCCTGCTTCGGCGTCAACTTGTTATAATTCTTGGCCGACTGAACGTGCCTAAGAACAAGGTCGCCTAACAGGGCAACTTTACCTGGTGCCAGGGGCTTCGCCTGGCTTTGTACAAGGGGTTACATGCAACAGCGGCAAGGCCTGTACAAACCGATGGTTGCCGGAGCGGGTCACGGCAACCGCGCCTTATGGGTGAAACTTGCGAAGATGCTCTATGTTCCAGGAGTTGCTCACTGGTACGCCTTCTTCGGTCTCGAGGCGGACAGCGCCAGGCCTCGTGACTTGCCTCACCCGATAAGGTCCTTCCCACTTTGGCGTCAACTTGTTGGAATTCTTGGCCGACTGAGTGCGCCGAAGAACAAGGTCGCCCTCTTCGAGACTCCTGGCCTTGACCTTGCGGCTATGGTAGCGACGCAAGGCTTGCTGGTATCGAGCGGCTCGTACCGCAGCCTGGAGACGTCCTTCCTCAAGGAGCAGCGCGTCATCTTGGCGCAGCCGCTCTTGCTCGAGCTCGTCATAAGCGAGCACCCGAGGAGATCCGTATACGAGTTCCGTGGGGATAACTGCTTCCGCTCCATAGACTAGAGCAAAAGGTGTCTGTCCGGTGGCTCGACTTGGTGTCGTTCTGATTGACCAAAGAGCCGCCGGCAGCTCCTCAATCCAATTTCTTCCGCACTTGTGCAGCCTGTCGAAGGTCCTGGTCTTGAGTCCGCGCAGCACTTCTGCGTTGGCCCTTTCTGCTTGACCGTTGCTCCTGGGGTGAGAAACCGAAGCGAAACAGACCTTGGCGCCGAGATCCTGGGCGTATTGCATGAAGGCGCGACTTGTAAATTGTGTCCCGTTATCGGTGATGACTCTGTTGGGGATCCCGAAATGGCAGACGATCGACCGGAAGAACTTGACTGCTGACTGCGCGGTCACCTTCCTCACTGGCTCCACTTCTGGCCACTTCGTGAACTTGTCGATTGCAACGTACAAGTACTCGAAGCCCCCGACGGCTCGGGGAAAAGGGCCGAGGATATCGAGCCCCCAGACCGAGAAGGGCCAGGACAAAGGGATTGTTTGGAGAGCTTGAGCTGGCTGATGAATCTGTTTTGCATGGAACTGGCACGCTTCACACTTGGTTACTAGTGCAGTTGCATCTTGGAGGGCTTCTTGCCAGAAGAACCCTTGCCGGAAGGCTTTCCCGACAAGTGCTCTTGCGCCAATGTGATGGCCGCACATGCCTCCGTGTATCTCTGCCAACAGCTTCTGCCCGTCTTCCCTGGAGATGCACTTCAATCTGACACCGTTGAGTCTCCTTCTGTACAGCTCGTTGTCCACGAACTGGTACATACTTGACTGCCTGGTGATCTTCTCCACCTCTTCTGGGTCGTCGGGAAGTTCTCCAGTTTGCAGAAAACGGACGATCTGCCGCGCCCATGCCGGAGCCCGGGGCTCGACGGCAAGGACTAAAGGCATGAAGGTCGCTGCGGGGACCCCGGCTTCTACGGCAAGAACCTCTGGTTCAGCCGGAGCCGGTGATCCCCCGGCAAGCTTGCCGGGGCAAAGCTTGTCGGGAACCTCCGCTTCCACTGGACGGACCCTCGGGCCCGCAGGAGCGGACTGTTCCTCAGCGTTCGGACTGCTGACCCGCTCGCCGGAGCAAGGCTTATCGGGGACACCTGCTTCGACTGGACGGATCCTTGGATCCGCAGGAGCGGGCTGTCCCTCGGCGTCCAGGCTGCTGATCAGCCCGCCGAAGCGATGCTTACTGGGGACACCGGCTTCGACTGGACGGATCCTGGGATCCGCAGGAGCGGGCTGTCCCCCGGCGTTCTGGTTGTTGATCTTGGGGACCTTGGCGGCGGTCTCAGGGAGGTCCGCCTGCGAGTAGTCGCCGGAGACCAACTTCCTTTTCTTGGACTTCCCAACCGATGGTGTAACGGATGGCTGAGTCAGCTTGAGCAAGAAGGTCCCTGGTTCCACAGGTAACTTCAGCGAAGCACACTTCGAAAGGCCGTCTGCTATCTCATTCTGAGCTCTCGCGACGTGCTCCATTTGCAGCCCTTCAAAGTGTTCTTCCAGCTTCCTCACTTCATCTACGTAAGCTTCCATCAGAGGGCTCTGGTAGCTCTTGTTGACTTGCCGGACCACCAGTTGAGAATCTCCCCGCACGATCAGCTTTCTGATCCCAAGTTCGGCCGCAATCCTGAGGCCGGCGAGCAAGCCTTCATACTCAGCAGTATTGTTGGTAGCTTGCTCTCTTGGGAAGTGCATCTGGATAACATACTTGAGGTGCTCTCCGGTGGGCGCGATGAGTACCACGCCAGCATCGGCGCCTTGCAGCGAAAAGGCACCATCGAAGTACATTACCCACTCGCTTGTTGCTCCTTGTACGGGCGCGCTTGTTTCTTGGCCTTCTCCATCTGGCGTCGGGGTCCACTCAGCTATGAATTCTGCCAAAGCTCGGCTCTGTATGGTTGAAGTACTTTCAAACTTGAGCCCGAAGCTCGACAGCTCCAGTGCCCACTCGACGATCCTGCCTGTTGCCTCTGGATTGTGCAATATCCTCCTCAGCGGAAAGCGAGTGACTACTGTTATCTCATGCGCTTGGAAGTAATGGCGCAGCTTTCTTGAGGCCATGAGGAGGCCGAAAAGCAATTTCTGCACCCCGGAGTATCTTGATCTAGCCCCCTGCAAGAGGGAACTTACAAAATACACCGGGCGCTGCACCATCTTCTTCCGCGCTCCATCCTGTTCTTGCGCAGGGTGGCCCTTGTCGGGGCCAGAGCTTGCTGGAGCAGCCCCCCGCTCGTCGCCGGACTTGCTTGTAGGTGGTATAGGCTCCTCGTCGGCCTCCCTCTCCGCCACTAACGCAGCACTAACCACCTGGTTGGTTGCCGCTAGGTATAGCAACAACTTCTCCTGTGGTCTAGGTGCGACAAGTATTGGAGTGGAGGATAGGTACCGTTTCAAATCTTGCAGCGCTGCCTCCGCTTCTGGAGTCCACTGCATGGGACCTGCCTTCTTCAAGATTTTAAAGAAGGGCAGGGCGCGTTCTGCAGACCTTGAAATGAACCGACTGAGGGCGGCCACACAACCTGCAAGCTTTCTGACGTCCTTGACGCGCTCTGGGGCTTCGATCTGCTCGATGGCTTTGATCTTGTCGGGATTAGCTTCAATCCCCCTCTGTGACACAAAGAACCCGAGAAGCTTGCCGGAGGGGACTCCGAAAACGCACTTCTCGGGGTTCAGCTTGAGCTGTATCTTGCGCAAGTTCTGAAATGTCTCTTCCAGATCTTGGACCAGGGTTTCCTTGCTCCTGCTCTTCACCACGATGTCATCCATGTAGGCCTCCACGTTCCTATGGATCTGCGGCTCGAAGGCAGAGTGCACTACCCTTGCAAACGTTGATCCCGCATTCTTCAGTCCAAACGGCATGCGTATGAAGCAATAGGTGCCGCACGGAGTGATAAATGCGGTCTTCTCTTCATCTTCCTTGGCCATAAAGACTTGGTGGTAGCCTGAATATGCATCAAGAAAAGAGAGTAGCTCACATCCGGCAGTGGAGTCAACAATCTGGTCAATGCGCGGCAAGGGAAATGGATCTTTGGGACATGCTTTATTCACGTCGGTGAAGTCTATGCACAGTCTCCACTTCCCATTGGCTTTGCGCACGACGACCGGATTGGCCAGCCACGTTGGATGGATCACACCTCTCACTAGGCCTGCTGCCTCTAGCTTCTTGATCTCTTCGCTGATGAATTCCTGGCGCTCCACGGCTTGCTTTCTCACTTTCTGCTTGACGGGTCGCGCGTGAGGACAGACAGCGAGCTTGTGCTCAATCACCCTCCTGGGAACACCGGGGATGTCGGACGGTTGCCATGCAAACACGTCGTCATTCGCCCGCAGGAAGGCGACGAGCGCGCTTTCCTATTTGCTGTCAAGCGTGGCACTGATGGTGAAGGTACCGCCAGTGCCGTCCTCCTTGGCGGACACCTTCTTGGTTGCCGGAGGAGCGGTCATTCCCTTCCTGTACTTGCCGGCGGAGCTCGATGGAACGTCCTCGACGGCGGCGCGGCACTCCGAAGAGGTGCGGTTGCCGGAGTGGGCCCCAGAGCACTTACCGGGCTTGGTCTTTGTCTTCTTCCCCCCGGGGGCTTCAGCGGCGAGGGTGTCCTTCTCTGCCGCGGCTGCTACATCCCGGTAGATCTTGTCGGCGCAGATAAGCGCATCCTTTTTGTCGCCATGGACAGTGATGACGTTTATCGGCCCCGGCATCTTGAGTACGTTGTAGGCGTGGTGGGAAGCCGCCATGAACTTGGCGAGAGCGGGACGGCCGAGGATCCCATTGTATGGTAACGGGATATCGGCGACGTCGAACGTGATACGCTCAGTCCTGAAGTTAAGCTCTCCGCCAAAGGTCACCGGCAAAGTAATCTTCCCCTTGGGCTTGCTCCTCCCCGGGTTGATCCCTTGGAAGGATCCGGTCTCTTCGAGCTCGCCGTCTGGGATCTGGAGTTTCTTGATCACAGCGGAGGAGATCAAGTTCAGCCCGGCCCCGCCGTCTACCAACATTTTGGTGACCTTGAGGTTGCGGATGGTGGGTGAGACCAGCATCGGCAAGCACCCGACCGCGGTTGTGCGGTCGGGGTGATCCTCAAGATCGAAAATGATGGGCGTGCTGGACCATTTGAGGAGCCTGCGCGACTCCACGGGCGGCTCTGCTGCGTTCACCTCTCGCGCCCACCGCTTAAGCTGGCGGTGGGAGGTGTGCAGAGAGGCGCCGCCGTCAACGCAAAGGACCTCCGTGGCCTTCTGGAACTCCTGCTCGCTGTTATCTTCGTCTTCCACGTCTTCGTCGTCGTCTTCTTCATCCTCGTCGCGGCCCCGGGGAGGCCGATCGCCTTGCCGCTGCTTGGCCTTGCCGCGGCGTCCTCCCCGGCCGACGGGCGGCCGCTTCTTGCTTGGTTCGCCACCCCCACCTTGGGCCTTCCCCTTGTCGCGCCTCTCGTACTCAGCTTTCTGCTGCACGACGAGGTACTCGACGCTTTTGCAGTTGGAGAGATCGTGGCCCTTGGTGCGGTGGATCTTGCAGTATTGCTTGTCGGAGCCGTCCTGCTTGTCGGCTGCCGCCACGGGGGCAGGCTCCTTGCCGGAGCCGCCAGCCTGCGTTTGCTTGGCGGGAGCCTCCTTGCCGGACCCCTCGACGGCAAGCACCTCTTTCCTGTTCTTCCTCCTATTATTCCGCCGCTGGCTCCTCTTCGCCGGGGCGGTGTCGTCACTGTCGCTTTCTCCTGCGCCAGCATCCTCCCCGGGGAGTTTCCTCCCCTCCTCCGCGCGCGCGCACTTGTCAGCCAAGGCATATAGCTCGCTGACGTCCCGGATCTTGGTCATGGCCATCTCTTCACGCATGCGGCGGTTACGCACGTTCTGGTGGAACGCGCTGATAACCGCGGCAGGGTGAACGTCGGGGATGTTGCGATGCACGCGGCTGAAGCGCTGGATGTACTTGCGCAGGGGTTCTCCTTCCTTCTGGGCTAGGATGTGGAGGTTGCTATCCTGGCCATGAGGTTTGTGGCCGCCTGTGAAGGCGCCAACAAACTGATGGCAAAGATCCGCCCAGGAAGAGATGGAGCCTTCCGGCAAGTGCATAAGCCACGAACGAACGTTCGGCTTAAGCACGAGCGGGAAGTAGTTCGCCAATATCCTCTCGTCGCGCCCCCCGGCAGCTTGTATAGCGATTGTGTAGATGCTGAGAAACTCCGAGGGGTGCGTCCTGCCGTCGTACTTCTCCGGTACGTCGGGCTTGAAGTTCTTCGTGCTGGGCCACCGGACGCGTCGCAGCTCGCGGGTGAACGCAGGGCAACCTGCCGCGTACGGTAAGTCACCTGGTTCACCGGGCGCGTACGCGTCGACAGCGTTCCCATCCCGCTGGTCTGATTGCCGCCGAGTTTCTCGGCGGCGCTCGATCCTTGTTCGAGCGTCTTCTTGCTGCCGCTCGTCGAGGACTTGGCGCTGGTCCCGGCGAGTCCGCGGGTCCGACGACGCTGTGGAGCCATTGTCGGCGTTGTTCCAGCGGGGCGGCGTCTTCTGCTTCTGCGCCGGGGAGTGCATGGTGGTCGCACCTCCGGCGGTCTTGTCGCCGTCGGCCTTCGTCTTCTCGACCTGCCGGGGCCGTGAGGTCGCCGGCCGCTGCGGCGTGTCGTTGTTGGCGAAGGCGATCAGGCTCTGGATGGTGGCCCTCTAGCTTTCGGCCTTGCCAGCCGCTGGAGGGTAGTCGAGGAGCAGTTGCGCTCTCGCGAGCGCTTCTGCCGGAGTGGAGGGGAGCGGGGGCGAGTGGCGCGAGGAGCGGGATGCGCTCGGACTCCTAACAATGTTAGAAAGAGCGGGGTCCCTCCCCGGCGCCTTCGCCTTGCCCGTGTCCGGACGGGGGCCCGTGGCGTCCCGCGAACCTCCTGTTTGCCCTTGTTCCAGCAAGCGGATGCCACCTCCCGTGGCATGGCGCTGCTGGGTCATCGTTTGAAGGGACGGATGCGGCGCGTCCTCGGAGGCCGAGGCTCGGTCGTCCGCCCTGTTCTTGGATTTGGTGGCACCGCGAGTGTTCTCGCCGGTGGCCACCCCTCCGACGGCGTCTCCCCCGCCCACCGTTGGCTCCGGTAGCGGTGGGAGTGACGCGGACGGGCCCGCGGCCTCCGAAGCCTTCTTCTTCGGGGCCATGGTGTTGATGAAGCTAGCGAGTTCGGAGAAGCTGACGAAGAGCGCGCTCGCGTGAACGCAGGATCTGATCCGCACAACCTCGACGCAGCCCCCTACCTGGCGCGCCAAAGATGTCGGGGCGGACGGGCGTCCCCCCGCGAGCACCTATGGGGCCGGAGCCCCTTTCGTTGTCCGGCGAGGGGGGCGGAGGGAGCGCGGAGAGCAGATCGAGGCGGGCACACGGGCGGTTTACCCAGGTTCGGGCCGCGATGGACGCGTAAAACCCTACTCCTGCTTAGTTGTATTGAACTGGGGAGCTCGGGAGCTTGGTGAGCTAGCTGCACCGGGCGTATGGCTGTCTGGATGCCGAGTCTCCGAACCCCGGAACCCCCTCTACGTTGCACACGGGCCTCCTTTTATAGCGCAAAGGGGTCACCGACAGGTGTCAACGTAAGAGAAAGGGGTAAAAGTGTAAAAGGGGTGGTAGCGGTAATAGTGTGGGAACGGTGGTGCTACAGTGCGGCACAGTGTTATCATACCTACTTCTGACGGTAGGGGACAAGGGCATTAAATGCCCGTCACGGTCGCCCGGACAGCACCGAGGCGGACCGTTAGGTGCGCCACCGTTCGCCACGATGGCGGCTGCATGCCACCGCATGCCCCAGGCTGCGCGGTGCCTCGCCACGTGCCCTCGGGGGAAGCCCCGGAGCGACGCGTGGGCGGGCGAGCTGGAGCGCAGTCTTGAGGTGGCGATCTTGCCGCGGCAAGTGGCTTGCCGCGGGGGTCGTCTTCCTGTGCCTGATAGCGTGCCAGCTATCAGGCCTTGCCGGGGCGCTTGGCGCGCCACGGCGGGCTTCTCTTGTGGTGCCTGGGTTCGGCCTTCCCGACAAGCTCCTCTTGTCGGGGGCTCGATCTTCTGTCTCGTATACTTTGTTCTTGGATGGCCTTACATGGGCTCAGTCGTCCCGGCAAGCTCCTCTTGCCGGGGTCTTGCCTTCTCGGCCCGGCAAGCTCCTCTTGCCGGGGGCCCTGTCTTCTTGGCCCGGCAAGCTCCTCTTGCCGGGGGCCTTGTCTTGAATGCTTGGTCTTCTCTTGGCGCTTCCGGGGCGGGCCTTGCCGCAGGGTGCTACGACTGCCCGTGCACAAGTCTGGGGTACTAAGGTACCCCTACTTTAGTACACCGACATTGGGGCATAGATTTTTTTCTTTAAAAGTTCTCCCCTGGTAACTTCAAATCCTGGATCCGCCACTGACTGGCACCTGGCACTATGTCAATAGGTTAGTAACAAAAATGATATAAAATGACTATAAAATGATTATAAAACATCCAAGATTGATAATATAACAGCATGGAACAATCAAAAATTATAGATACGTTGGAGACGTATCAGCATCCCCAAGCTTAACTCCTACTCATCCTCGAGTAGGTAAGTGATAAAAACAGAGTTTTTGATGTGGAATGCTGCCTAACATGTCATATCATATTCTTTTCTTTATAGCATGGACATTTGGAATTTTATATTGTTCAAAGCAATAGTCTAGTTTTGACATGATAATTTAAATACTCAAGCATATCAACAAGCAACCATGTCTTTCAAAATATCAACGCTAAAATAAGTTATCCCTAGCCCATCATGCTCAATCATTGATCCATTCATGAAACACACTCGCATATTAGCTACACCCAATACTCAAGTACGATCATATTGCCTCCTAGTTGGTGCTTTTATAAGAGAAGATGGAGACTCAAATTCAAATTAAAAATTGCATAAAGTAAAAGAAAGGCCCTCCGCAGAAGGAAGTAGGGATTTGTAGAGGTGCCAGAGCTCAAAGCAAAAAACTTAGAGATAAAAACATTTTGGGAGGTGTATCCTTCCCACCAACGAAAATGACTTAGAGTTCCCAACACTTTCCATGCTAGATATATCAAAGGCGGTTCCCAAATAGAAAATAAAGTTTATTCCCTTTTCCACCACACTTTCACTTTCCATGGCTAGCCGTATCCACGGTTGCCCTCCATACCAACACTTACCAAGGAATTTATTATTTGACAACATAAAGTAAATTCATTTTTCATTTCGGGACTGGGCATCCCTAAAACCTTTGCCTTACTCTTGTGCAATGACAAGTGAATAAACACTCATCATGAGGATAACACATCTAGCATGGAAATTATTAGCCACCCCTCACCACTCCGCGAGCGAAACAAACACACAAAAGAGAAGTTTATTTCGAAAATTAGAGATGGCACATGCAAATTTGCTTAGAACGGCAAAAGAATACCGCATATAGGTAGATATAATGGACTCATGTGGCAAAACTGGGTTAAAGGATTTTGGATGCACAAGTAGAGATCATACTTAGTGCAAAATGAAGGCTAGCAAAAGATTGAGAAGCGACCAACCAAGAAACGAATAATCTCATAAGCAAGCATTAAGCATAGTTAACACCGAATAATGCACCACAAGTAGGATATAATTTCATTGCATGACTATTGAATTTTGTGCTTGCATAGGGAATCACAAACCTTAACACCAATATTCTTACTAAAGCATAATTACTCATCAACATAACTCACATATCACATCATCATATCTCAAAACTATTACTAAGAATCAAGTTTATTTTGTACAATGATCTTCATGAAAGTTTTTATTATATCCTTCTTGGATATCTATCACTTTGGGACTAATTTTCATGTGTTGCTTTTCATAAGCTCAAACAAATATAAGTGAAGATCATGAGCATAATTTTTTTCTTTCTCTCAAAATAATTTAAGTGAAGCAAGAGAGAATTTCTTGAGAATTTTACTAACTCTCAAATAAATCTAAGTGAAGCAAGAGAGCATTTCTTCAAAAATACTACAGCACACCGTGCTCAAAAAGATATAAGTGAAGCACTAGAGCAAGTCCATCACTCATAAAAGATTCAAGTGAAGCATAAAGAGCAATTCTAACAAGTCATGGCATAATTTTGGCTCTCTCAAATAGGTGTGTCCAGCAAGGGATCAAGACTTAAAACAAAAAATAAAACAAGAAGAGACTCATATCATACAAGACGCTCCAAGCAAAACACATAGTATGTGACGAATAAAAATATAGCTTTGAGTAAAATACCGATGGTCGTTAGAAGAAAGAGGGGATGCCACTCGGGGGCATCCCCAAGCTTAGTTGTTTGCTCACTTTTGGATAATAGCTTGGGATGCCGGGGCATCCCCAAGCTTACTCTCTTCTACTCCTTATGCCTTCATCCATCGTAAGATAACCCAAAACTTGAAAACTTCAATCACATAAAACTCAACAAAACCTTCGTGAGATCCGTTAGTATAAGAAAGCAAACCACTACTATAAGTACTGTATCAAACCAATTCATATTTTGTTTTTGCATTATAGATACTATATTCCAACTTTTCTATGGCAAAAACTGATCAAAGAAAACCATAGAGCCATCAAAACAAGCACACAACGCAAAGAAAACAGAATCTGTCAAAACAGAACAGTCTGTAGCAATCTGACTATTTCAAATACTTCTGTAGCTCCAAAAATTCTGAAAATTAGGAAGACCTGGGTAATTTGTATATTAATATTCTACAAAAAGAATTGGCATTTTATCACGCCCTGGTGATTTTTAACAATTGTTTCCGTGAGCGCATAAGTTTCTGTTTTTCAGCAAGATCAAATAACTATCGCCCAAGAAGATCCTAAAGGCTTTAATTGGCACAAACACTAATTAAAACACAAAAAACACAATCAGAACAATAGCATAATTGTGCAAATACTCAAGAACAGAAAGCAAAAAGCAAAAATAAATTTTGTTCATTGGGTTGCCTCCCAACAAGCGCTATAGTTTTACGCCCTTAGCTAGGCATAAAGCAAAAATCTAAGTATTGTCATCTTTGGTTCGAGATCCATAAGATGCCCTCATGATTGATTCATATGGTGGCCTAATTCTTGTTCTAGGAAAGTGTTCCATACCCTTCCTCAAAGGAAATTAGAACTTGATATTGCCTTCTTTCATATCAATCACGGCACCGATAGTGCGTAAAAACGGTCTACCAAGAATAATTGGACAGGACGGATTGCAATCAATATCAAGAACAATAAAATCTATGGGCACATAATTCCTATTTGCAATAATAAGAACATCATTAATTCTTCCCATAGGCTTTTTAATAGTAGAATCCACCAAGTGCAAATTCAAAGAACATGATTCAATATCGGTAAGACCAAGCACGTCACATAAAGATTTCGGAATTGTAGAAACACTAGCACCCAAGTCACACAAAGCAAAACACTCATAATTTTTTATCTTGACTTTGATAGTAGTTTCCCATTCATCATGCAATTTTCTAGGAATTGATATTTCTAATTCCAATTTTTCTTCAAAAGCTTTCATCATAGCATCAACAATATGTTTAGTAAAAGCTTTATTTTGTTCATAGGCATGAGGTGAATTTATCATGGATTGCAACAAAGAAATACAATAAATCAAAGAGCAACTATCATAATTAAAGTCTTTGTAATCCAAAAGAGTGGGCACATCACTAGTTCAAGTTTTGACCTCTTCAAACCCAATTTTATCGATTTTCTCAACAAGATTTTCACCCTCTGAATTATCGGGACGCCTTCTAGCTAAAGTTGACTCTTCTCCAGTCCCTTTTTCACCAATCTTAACTTTACTAAACAAGGAATCAATAGAAGAAACACCAATCATTTTAAGATCTTCATCACTTCTACAAAACTAGTCAGTAGAGAATGCTTTTTCTAAAAATATCTTTTAGATCTATGCATAGCGGTTCTTTTCTTACTTCCATCCATAGAAACATAAAGAGCTTTAATTGATTCATCAACCTTAGGCACAAAATTTTCATCTTGAGATTTTCCACATCATGAGAAATTCTATCAACACTTCTAGACAAATCATCAATCTTATTCAACTTTTCTTCCATGGTAGTGTTGAAAACTTTTAGCCTGTTGATGATTATTCTCAAGATCAGAGGTGTTCCTATTATTATTATAAGATTGATTTCCATAGAGATTACCATAATTATTAGAGGAATTACTAGGAAAAGGCCTAGGATTAAAATTACCTCTATAAGCATTGTTATTGAAGTTATGTCGAGAGATTAAATTCACATCGATGGCATCGCTATTTTGCTCAATCAAAGAAGACAAAGGCATATTATTAAAATCAATAGGAGCACTTTTACTAACAGTCAATTTCATAAGAGCATCAACTTTTTCACTCAAAGAAGAAATTTCTTCATCCGAATTAACTTTTTTACTAGTAGGAGCTCTTTCGGTTTTCCATTGCGAATAATTTGCCATGTTATTATCAAGAAATTTGGTGGCTTCACCCAAAGTAATTTTCATAAAAGTACCACCAGCGGCAGAATCTAAAAGATTACGAGAAACAAAATTCAACTCCGCATATTTTTTTTAATGATCATCCAAAGATTTAACCCATGAGTTGGGCAATTCCTTAGCATCATTTTCATCCTTCCCCAAGAATGTGCAACATGCTCATGTTCAAGTTGCCTGAAATTCATGATCTGGGTTCTAAGGGAAATAATTTTTGCGGGCGGAAAATACTTAGTGATAAAAGCAACTTTGCACTCATTCCACAAATCGATACTATTGCGAGGCAAAGAAGAGAACCATTTTTTTGCAGAATCACACAAAGAAAATGGAAATAATTTCATCTTCACCACATCATTGTCCACATCTTTTTTATTTTGCATATCGCATAATTCCATGGAGGTATTAAGATGGGACGTTGTCGAGGGGGATCTGCCTCCACGAACACCTATGGGGACCGAGCCCCTTTCTGGTTCGGAGGGGAGCGGAGGCCGCACGAAGAGCGGATCGAGGCGATGCACACAAGGGGTTTACCCAGCTTCGGGCCGCACGGATGCGTAAAACCCTACTGCTGCTTTTGTGGATTGTATTGCGTTCTTGCTCGGGGGCGCAAGGTGCTACAGTACTCACGAGCCGCTGGCGAGATGCTGCGTGAGAGTTCCTCCTCCTCCTTCCCCTATGTGCGCATGGGCCTCCTTTTATATGTTAAAGGGGTCACCGATAGGTGGCAACGTAGGTGAGGGCAAAAATGGCAAATTGCTGTGTTGGGTATAGCTGCTTGTACAGTGCTATTGTACCTAACCCTGACGGCAGGGGACAAGGGCATTAAATGCCCGTCTGTGTCGCTCCAAACAATGCGAAAAGTGGCCGTTAGGGGCGCCACCGTTTGCCACGATGGCTATCTTGTCAGTGTCGCTTCGCCACCGCATGCCCCTGGCTGCACAGCTTCTCGCCACGTATCCTGGAATGGTCCCAGAGCGACACGTTGGTGGATGAGCTGGAGTGCAGGCAGCGGAGTAGTAGCTTGTCGCGGTAAGCGCCTTGCCGCGGTCGTCCCGGCAAGCTCCTCTTGCCGGGGCCTTGTCTCTTTGATTGGCTCCTCCGGAAAGCTCCTCTTGTCGGGGCCTTTGTGCTTCGGGCGGCCATCCCGGCAAATTCCTCTTGCCGGGGCCTTCCTGGTGAGCCCCTCTTGCCGGGGCCTGGTACCTTAAATGGCCTTCCCGACAAGCTCCTCTTGTCGGGACCCTGTCTTTTTGGCTTGAATATTTTGTTCTTGAATGGCTCCAAAGGAACCACGATGATCTTTGGTGGTCACCTGGCAAGCCCTGCCGCGGGGTGCTACAACTGCCCGTGCACAAGTTCGGGGTACTAAGGTACCCCTACTTTAGTACACCGACAGGAGCCCCCGGGCCTGGGCCATACACGGTGCCGAGCGCTGTTGGGCCAGGCCCAAAACAGTGCACGGGCACGCGTGGCCTGGGCTACACCGCATCTTGCTCCGGATCCACCACGCTCTCCCCAAACGGCGCGCGTCGAACGCGGCGTAGTGGAGAGAGGCGTGGGTGACGTGGGCGGCGTGCGTGGGGCAGAGCCCCGCATGCATGCGTCACGTTGTAGTAAAGAGGGTGGTTCATGCCTTCCCCATAAACGGAGGGAGGCGTGGAGGCGTGGTTCGCTTACCGAACGGGGCCGAGGCGCGATTTTTGAGGCGTCCGCTCCCCATGATCACGGGGTGGGGAGAGGTCGCCTGACCCGTCGCCTCGGTTCTGCGTGTCTGCCACATGGCCTCCATGCGCCTGGGGTCGCGACGGTGGAGGCAGGAAGCCGGGCCGTCATGGGTCGAGGCAGCGGGTCGGTCCCAGTCGCCTGCTCTTCCTGCGCCTTGATTGGTTGAGCGGGGTGGCCGAGCCCCCACTCCGCTCCTTTATAAGGAGCGAGAGGGGGCGACGGAAATCCGCACTCCTTCATCTCTTCTTCCCTTCAGCTTCTGATCCCCTCTCTCTCTCATTCGCTATGGAGAAAGGGAACCCTGGTCCTTCATCGGTGGCGGCAAGGGTTGCCGTTAGGCAACGCGCCCCTCCTCTCCTCGCACCCGTGGTGGCAGAGCCAGCCGTAAGGGGAAGAGGAAGGGGGCGAGGTCGTGGGCAAGGTCGAGGACGAGGCCGAGGCGCTAGGGGAAGAGGCGGACGGGGCGGTGCGCCGGCTTCGCCTCCGCCAGCGGCTCCTCTTCTCACGGCGGTCCATATTGGGGACGACCCCTGCGAGTTCTTCGTCAGGCTGCGCCGGGTGCCTCATCGTCGCCTCCGCCTCCCGGCTCCATTCGCGAGCGTGATGGAGACGGAACAGCCCGAGACGCTGAGACTGCGCATGAGGGGCTGTGGGATCAGCGGCACGCGAGTCCACGTTGAGCCCCAGCCCCCGGCGTGATGTATCTTGGTCGAGGGTGGAAGACGTTCGCTCATATCCACAGCTTGATGGAGGGGTTCACCCTCCATTTTAAGCTGATGGAGGGCGATCTCCTCTCCGTTAAGGTCTTCGGGTGCTTCGGGACCCGGGCTCGGTGCTGCGTGGACAGCTCCTCCGACAGTGAAGGCTCCTCCTCGAGCGAGAGTGACGAGGAGGGGAGAGACAGCGACGACGAGGGTGGCGGGCGGCAGGATGACGGGTCCGACTAGGTGTCGGGCGCCGCCTCGCGTGGCACCGGCGACCCCATCATCCGCGTCGCCGGCTCCTTGAGCTTCTCGGGGTCGTCGCCTTGGCGGCTGGCGTAGGGAGGCTGCGGAAGAGGAAGAGGGCGGGCAGTAAGGCCGTCAACTCGGAGTACGAGGGCAAGGCGCCCTCGACAGCGTGCTGACGTCCCGCTGCCTCATCTTCGAGCTCCACCTCCGGCCCCGCCATCCCCGTCAGCCTTTGGACGACCGCCGAGATGTCTTCTTGGTGTCTTCTGCCACCCGTAGCTCGCCTAGGCGCCCCTTTTGCCCTTTTCGCCTCCTTGTCCTACCTCCTGAGGAGAGAGACAAGAAAGGGATTATGGGCATCTTATCTCTTTTTAACTTGTAAGCCCTCGGGCTTTAGTTGCATTTAAAGCTTGTAATCCCATCTTTCATGTTTTTCATTCTCTCTGGGCTGTACCTGAGTGGAATGTTTTTAATGAAAAGGGGATGTTTGCCGGGCCACTTGTCTCGCGGGTGAAACCCGCGCCAAGGAGCGGATCCTTTGTATCGTTAAGATAGACACTTCTTTGCCCGGCAACAGGCCCTGCCGTCTTCCCACGTTGCCCGACCTTTCTCACGCTCTTGGCGGAGGCAGGGATGAGGCGGGTTCGGGCTCCTCGCTTCGTCCCTTTGCCGCCATGGCTACTACCAAAACTGGCCCCAGGAACGCGCTCTGGGGCCTAGAGTTAAGGGAGCACGACAGCTTTTTAGGAAGAAACAAGGTTTTCGCATTCCTCAACCCATAAGAGAACGCATGACAAGGGATGAAAAACTTATCTGATATTGCAGCCCCCGGCAGCTCTGGCTTGCCGCGGGTAAATCTTTGTACTTGCAGCCCCCGACAACACTGGCTTGCCAGGGACCAGATGCTGGTCTGCCCTTCTTCTCTTCTTCGTCCTCAAGCGGTCCGGCCAGGATATGCAAACCCTGCGAACCAAAGGAAATG
This sequence comes from Aegilops umbellulata, assembly GCA_032464435.1. Taxonomy (NCBI): domain Eukaryota; kingdom Viridiplantae; phylum Streptophyta; class Magnoliopsida; order Poales; family Poaceae; genus Aegilops; species Aegilops umbellulata. The sequence continues at coordinate 300,226,023 of CP136060.1, forward strand.
AAAGAACAGCAACAGGACGCACACTCGACCTCTAAGCTAGGGGTTAGCCGCTATTAAGCACTATCAACCCTAACCAAGGACGAGACTCGACTCAGCATGCATGCTAAAACTTAGGGCGCCAGCGCTTCATTTACTGATGCTCAGGGTCTGCGCCTGGCTTTGTACAAAGGATTACATGCAACAGTGGCAAGACTTGTACAAAAGGGTGGTTGCCGGACGGGGTCCGACAACCGCGCCTTACGGATAAAACTTACGAAGATGCTCGATATTCCAGGAGTTGCTCACCGGAGTGCCATCTTCGGTCTCAAGGCGGACAGCGCCGGGCCTCGTGACTCGTCTCACCCGGTAAGGGCCTTCCCACTTCGGCGTCAACTTGTTGGAATTCTTGGCGGACGGAGCGCGCCGAAGAACAAGGTCGCCTTCCTCGAAGCTTCTGGCTTTAACTTTGTGGCTATGATAGTGACGCAAAGCTTGCTGGTAGCGAGCAGCTCGCACAGCAGCCTGAAGACGATCTTCCTCAAGGAGCAGCGCGTCATCTTCACGCAGCCGCTCTTGCTCAAGCTTATCATAAGCGAGCACTCGAGGTGACCCGTATACGAGTTCCGTGGGGGTAAATGCTTCTGCTCCATAGACTAGAGCAAATGGTGTCTAGCCAGTGGCTCGATTTGGCGTTGTTCTGATCGACCAAAGAGTCACCGGCAGCTCCTCGATCCAGTTTCTTCCGCACTTGTGCAGCCTGTCGAAAGTCCTGGTCTTGAGCCCACGCAACACTTCAGCATTGGCCCTCTCCGCTTGACCGTTGCTTCTGGGGTGAGCAACAGAAGCGAAGCGGACCTTGGCGCCGAGATCTTGGACGTACTGCATGAAGGTGCGGCTCGTGAATTGCGTACCGTTGTCGGTGATGATCCTGTTGGGGATCCCGAAGCGGCAAATGATCGACCTGAAGAACTTGACTGTTGACTGTGCTGTCACCTTCCTCACCGGTTCCACTTCCGGCCACTTTGTGAACTTGTCGATTGCGACGTACAAGTACTCAAAGCCCCCGACAGCTCGGGGGAAGGGGCCGAGAATGTCGAGCCCCCAGACCGAAAATGGCCAGGATAAAGGGATTGTCTGGAGAGCTTGAGCTGGCTGGTGTATCTGCTTGGAATGGAACTGGCATGCTTCACACTTGGTTACTTGTGCAGTTGCATCCTGGAGGGCCGTCGGCCAGAAGAAGCCTTGCCGGAACGCTTTGCCGGCAAGTGCTCTTGCATCGATGTGGTGACCACATATGCCTCCATGTATCTCTGCCAACAGCTCTTGTCCGTCTTCCCGGGGAATACACTTCAATTTCACACCGTTGCGTCCTCTTCTGTATAGTGTGTCGTCGACAAACTGGTACATACTTGACCGCCGGGCTACTCTCTCTGCTTCTTCTTGCTCATCAGGAAGTTCCCCTGTCTGAAGGAATCGGACGATCTGTTGTGCCCATGCCGGAGCCTGCGGCTCGACGACAAGGACTAAAGGCACATCTGCTGCTGCGGGAACACCTGCTTCCATAGCGAGAACTTGCGGCTCAGCCGGAGCTTGATGTTCCCCGGCAAGCTTATCGGAGCAAAACTTATCGGGAGCGTCTGCTTCAACGGAACGAACCCTGGGGCTCGCCGGAGAAGGCTGCTCCTCAGCATTCTTGGCGTTGACCTTGGGGACCCTCTTGGCGGCGGCTTGGGGAAGCTCTGCCAGAAGATAGTCGCCAGAGGTCAACTTCCTCTTCTTGCTCTGTCCAGTTTATGGTGTTATGGATGGTTGAGTCAGCTTGAGCACAAAGATCCCTGGTTCCACAGGTAACTTAAGTGCGGCACACTTTGACAGGCCATCGGCAATGTCGTTCTTAGCTCTTGGAACATGTTCCATTTGCAGGCCGTCAAAGCGCTCTTCTAGCTTCCTCACTTCATCAACGTATGCTTCCATCAACGGACTCTGGTAATCCTTGTTCACTTGGCGGACGACAAGCTGCGAGTCTCCCCTGACAATGAGCTTCTTGATCCCAAGTTCTGTCGCGATCCTGAGACCGGCAAGCAATCCTTCATACTCTGCAGTATTATTGGTTGCTTGCTCCTTGGGAAAGTGCATCTGGACTATGTACTTGAGGTGCTCTCCGGTGGGCGCGATAAGCAGCACGCCAGCACCGGCGCCTTGCAGCGAGAAGGCACCGTCAAAGTACATCAGCCACTCTTTGCTTGCCTCTTCGACGGGGATGCTCGTCTCTGGAATTTCTTCGTCTGGTGTTGGCATCCACTCTGCTATGAATTCTGCCAATGCTCTGCTTTGGATAGTTGAAGTGCTTTCAAACTTGAGGCCAAAGCTTGACAGTTCCAAAGCCCACTCGACAATCCTGCCTGTTGCCTCTGGATTATGTAGTATCCTCTTCAGCGGAAAGCGAGTGACAACAGTGATCTCATGTGCTTGGAAGTAATGGCGCAGCTTTCTCGAGGCCATGAGAAGGCCGAAAAGCAATTTCTGCACGCCAGAGTACCTTGACCTAGCCCCCTGCAGAAGGGAGCTGACAAAGTAAACTGGGCGCTGCACCATTCTCTTCTTCTGCATCTCCTCTTGCACCTGCGCAGATCCATCCTTGTCGCGACCAGAGCTTGCCGGGGAAGCCCCGTGCTTGTCGCCGGATGTGCTTGTCGGGGTCGCGGGCTCATCATCTGCCTCCCTCTCCGCTACTAACGCAGCACTAACCACTTGATTGGTAGCTGCCAGGTATAGCAGCAACTTCTCTTGTGGCTTAGGCGCGACAAGTATTGGAGTGGAGGACAGGTACCTCTTCAAGTCTTGCAGCGCAGCCTCCGCTTCCGGAGTCCATTGCATCGGACCCGCCTTTTTCAAGATTTTGAAAAAACAGCAAGGCGCGCTCAGCTGACTTAGAGATAAACCTGCTGAGAGCTGCCACGCAACCGACAAGTTTTCGTACATCCTTGACGCGCTTTGGCGCTTCAATTTGCTCGATGGCCTTGATCTTGTCGGGGTTAGCCTCAATCCCTCGCTGAGACATGAAGAACCCAAGAAGCTTGCCGGAAGGGACTCCGAACACACACTTCTCGGGGTTGAGCTTGAGGCTGATCTTGCGCAGATTTGCAAAGGTCTCTTCTAGATCTTGAATTAGGGTTGACTTGTCCTTGCTCTTGACCACTATATCATCCATGTAGCCTTCCACATTTCTGTGTATCTGCGGTTCAAAAGCGGTATGGACTACCCTTGCAAAGGTTGAACCAGCATTATTCAGTCCGAAAGGCATCCGTATGAAACAGTACGTGCCACATGGAGTGATGAATGTGGTCTTCTCCTCATCTTCTTCTGCCATGAAGATCTGATGGTATCCTGAATATGCGTCCAGGAATGAAAGCAAGTCGCATCCGGCCGTGGAGTCAACAATCTGGTCAATGCGCGGCAAGGGAAATGGGTCTTTGGGACAAGCTTTATTAACATCAGAGAAGTCAATACAAAGCCTCCATTTCCCGTTCGCCTTGCGCACGACTACAGGATTGGCCAGCCACGTAGGATGGAGCACTCCTCTGACGAGGCCTGCTGCTTCCAACTTCCTGATCTCTTCTGCGATGAACTCTTGGCGCTCCATCGCTTGCTTCCTAACTTTCTGCTAGACGGGCCGCGCGTGAGGACAGACGGCAAGGTGGTGCTCGATTACTTTCCTGGGAACACCGGGGATGTCAGATGGCTGCCATGCAAACACATCGACATTCGCCCGCAGGAAAGCAACGAGCGCGCTTTCCTATTTAGGGTCGAGCATGGCGCTGATGGTGAAGTTACCACCAGCTCCGTCCTCCTTGGCGGGCACCTTCTTGGTCGTTGGCGGAGCCGCCATCGTCTTCTTGCACTTGCCGGTGGAGCTCAATGGTGCGTCCTTGACGGCAGCGCAACACTCCGAAGAGGTGCGCTTGCCGGAGTGGGCACCAGAGCTTTTGCCGGACGTGGTCTTCTTCTTCCCCCCGGGGGCTTCAGCGGCAAGTGTCTCGCAATCAGTTGCGGCTGCTGCCTCCCGGTAAATCTTGTCGGCGCAGATAAGGGCATCCTTCTTGTCGCCAGGGACAGTAATGACACTTATCGGGCCTGGCATCTTGAGCATGTTGTACGCGTGGTGAGAGGCCGCCATGAACTTGGCGAGCGCTGGACGGCCGAGAATCCCATTGTAAGGCAATGGAAAATCGGCAACGTCAGAGGTGACCCTCTCAGTCCTGAAGTTCATCTCACTGCCGAATGTTACCGGCAACGTGATCTTCCCCTTCGGCTTGCTCCTTCCCGGGTTGATTCCTTGAAATGCGCCGGTCTCTTCGAGCTCGCTTTCAGGGACTTGGAGTTTCCGAAGCACAGTGGAGGAGATCAGGTTCAAGCCGGCGCCGCCGTCAACTAGCATCTTAGTGACCTTGAGGTTGCGGATAGTTGGCGAAACCAACATCGGCAGGCACCCGACCGCGGTTGTGCGATCAGGGTGGTCCTTAATATCAAAGATGATAGGCGTGCTGGACCATCTCAGAAGCTTGCGTGACTCGATGGGTGGGTCTGCTGCACTGACTTCCCGCACCCACTGCTTGAGTTGGCGGTGTGAAGTGTGCAGAGAAGCACCGCCGTCAACGCACAAGACCTCTGTGGCTTTCTGGAACTCCTGCTCGCTGGTTTCGTCATCATCCACGTCTTCGTCCTTGTCACGGCCGCGGGGAGGCCTGTCTCCTTGCCGCTGCTTTTCCTTGCCGCGGCGTCCTCCTGGGCCGGGACGCTTCGTGCCGGACCCTCCAGTACCTCTTTGGGCTTTCTCCTTGTCGGGTCGCTCGTACTCGGCCTTTTGCAGCTCGACGAGCTGTTCGACCTTCTTGTAGCTCTGGAGGTCATGGCCCTTGGTACGGTGGATCTTGCAGTATTGTTTGTTGGTGTCGTCCTGCTTGTCGGCGGCCGCCACGGCCTTTGGGGTGGAGAGTGCACGGTGGTCGCACCCCCACGGGTCTGGTCGCCACCGGCTGGTGCCTGACTGGCCCGCCGCGGCTGCGACGCACTCAGCTGCCGCGGAGTGTCGCCGTTGGCGAAGCCAATGAGACTCTGAATGGTGGCCCTCTAGTCGTCGAGCTTGTCCGCCGCTGGAGGGTAATCCAGGAGCGGTTGGGCTCGTGCCAGAGCTTCCGCTGGGGTGGCGGGCAACGATGGTGAACGGTGCATGGAACGGGATGTGCTCGAACTTCTAACTACGTTAGAAGGAGCAATCCCCCGTCCAGGCGACCGTACCTCGCTCGGGCCAGCATGTTGGCGCGTATGCTGGCCTTGAACGTCCCGAGATCCGCCAGCTCGATCCGGGTCCAGCGAGCGTATGGTACTGTGGGTACCATGGCGCTGCCGGTCCTGCGCCTCTTGAGTTGGGCGCGGTGCATGCTCGGACGTCGCAGCATTGGGGATTTCTTCGCCGACGCCCGTTCCTCCGCCGGCGCCTTCGCCACCACCCGCCTGCTCCAGGGGCGGTGGGTTCGACGCGGACGGACCAGCCACCTCTGGAGCCTTCTTCTTCGGTGGCATGTCGATGACGAAAATGATGAAGATTTAGCTCGTGCGAACGCCGGATCGGGTTCACGCAACCTCGATGCGCCCCTGCCTGGCTCGCCAAAGATGTCAAGGGGGATCTCCCTCCACGAATACCTATGGGGACCGAGCCCCTTTCTGGTTCGGCGGGGAGCGGAGGCCGCACGAAGAGCGGATCGAGGCGATGCACACAAGGGGTTTACCCAGCTTCGGGCCGCACGGATGCGTAAAACCCCACTGCTGCTTTTGTGGATTGTATTGCATTCTTGCTCGGGGGCGCAAGGTGCTACAGTACTCACGAGCCGCTGGCGAGATGCTGCGTGAGAGTTCCTCCTCCTCCTTCCCCTACGTGCGCATGGGCCTCCTTTTATATGTTAAAGGGGTCACCGACAGGTGGCAACGTAGGTGAGGGCAAAAATGGCAAAGTGTTGTGTTGGGTACAGCTGCTTGTACAGTGCTATCGTACCTAACCCTGATGGCAGGGGACAAGGGCATTAAATGCCCGTCTGTGTCGCTCCAAACAGTGCGAAAAGTGGCCGTCAGGGGCGCCACCGTTTGCCACGATTGCTATCTTGTCAGCGTCGCTTCGCCACCGCATGCCCCTGGCTGCACAGCTTCTCACCACGTATCCTGGAATGGTCCCAGAGCGACACGTTGGTGGATGAGCTGGAGCGCGGGCAGCGGAGTAGTAGCTTGTCGCGGCAAGCGCCTTGCCGTGGTCGTCCCGGCAAGCTCCTCTTGCCGGGGCCTTGTCTCCTTGATTGGCTCCTCCGGCAAGATCCTCTTGCCGGGGCCTTTGTGCTTCGGGCGGCCATCCTGGCAAATTCCTCTTGCCGGGGCCTTCCTGGTGAGCCCCTCTTGGCCGGGGCCTGGTACCTTAAATGGCCTTCCCGACAAGCTCCTCTTGTCGGTACCCTGTCTTTTTGGCTTGAATATTTTGTTCTTGAATGGCTCCAAAGGAACCACGATGATCTTTGGTGGTCACCTGGCAAGCCCTGCCGCGGGGTGCTACAACTGCCCGTGCACAAGTTCGGGGTACTAAGGTACCCCTACTTTAGTACACTGACAGACGCGGCATCCTCATTAGGAGTACCAGAAAATTGATCTTTCATAACAAGATTCAACAAAGTTGTATTAATATCACAAGACTCTGCACTAGTGGCAGGAGGAGCAATCGGAGTGCCAATAAAATCATTGTTGTTGGTATTTAAGAAATCACATAACTTGGTGTTCTCTTGAGTCATGATGACTACACAACAAGATTGCACTCAAAAAACAGACCCGGCAAGTGATACGTCTCCGTCGTATCTACTTTTCCAAACACTTTTGCCCTTGTTTTGGACTCTTAACTTGCATGATTTGAATGGAACTAACCCGGACTGACGCTGTTTTCAGCAGAATTGCCATGGTGTTATTTATGTGCAGAAAAAAAATCTCGGAATGACCTGAAACTTCAAGGAGATTATTTTTGGAAATAATAAAAAATATTGGCGAAAGAATCAAGGCCAGGGGGCCCACACCCTTTCCACGAGGGTGGGAGGCGCGCCTGCCCCTTGGGCGCGCCCCCCTGCCTCGTGGCCCCCTTGGAGCTCCACTGACCTCAACTCCAACTCCGTATATTCGTGTTCGGGGAGAAAAAAATCAGAGAGAAAGATTCATTGCGTTTTACGATATGGAGCCGCCGCCAAGCCCTAAACTCTCTCGGGAGGGCTGATCTGGAGTCCATTCGGGGCTCCGGAGAGGGGAATCCGTCGCCATCATCATCATCAACCATCCTCCATCACCAATTTCATGATGCTCACCGCCGTGCGTTAGTAATTCCATCGTAGTCTTGCTAGACGGTGATGGGTTGGATGAGATTTATCATGTAACCGAGTTAGTTTTGTTAGGGTTTGATCCCTAGTATCCACTATGTTCTGAGATTGATGTTGCTATGACTTTGCTATGCTTAATGCTTGTCGCTAGGGCCCGAGTGCCATGATTTCAGATCTAAACCTATTATGTTTTCATGAACATATGTGAGTTTTTGATCCTATCTTGCAAGTCTATAGTCACCTACTATGTGTTATGATACGGCAACCCCGAAGTGACAATAATCGGGACCACTCCCGGTGATGACCATAGTTTGAGGAGTTCATGTATTCACTATGTGTTAATGCTTTGGTCCGGTACTCTATTAAAAGGAGGCCTTAATATCCCTTAGTTTCCATCTAGACCCCGCTGCCATGGGAGGGTAGGACAAAAGATGTCATGCAAGTTCTTTTCCATAAGCATGTATGACTATATTCGGAATACATGCCTACATTACATTGATGAATTGGAGCTAGTTCTGTGTCACCCTATGTTATGATTGTTACATGATGAACCGCATCCGGCATTATTCTCCATCACCGATCCAGTGCCTACGAGCTTTTCACATATTGTTCTTTGCTTATTTACTTTTCCGTTACTACTGTTACAATCACTACAAAACCCAAAAATATTACTTTTGCTATCATTACTGTTACTTCCATATTACTTCGCTACTAAATACTTTGCTACAGATACTAAGTTATCCAGGTGTGGTTGAATTGACAACTCAACTGCTAATACTTGAGAATATTCTTTGGATCCCCTTGTGTCGAAACAATAAATTTGGGTTGAATACTTTACCCTTGAAAACTGTTGCGATCCCCTATACTTGTGGGTTATCAAGACTATTTCCTGGCGCCGTTACCGGGGAGCATAGCTCTATTCTTTGAGTCACTTGGGATTTATATTTGCCGGTCACTATGAAGAACTTGAAAGACGAGAAAACAAAATTTTATCCCTCAACTATGAGGGGAGGTAAGGAATTACCATCTAGCTTTGCACTTGATTCACCTTCTATTTTGAGTAAGCTTGCGACACCTAAACCTTCTTCTGCGATCAATTCTGATATGTCGCATGTTATTGATGATGCCACTTCTGCTATGCATGATACTTATGATGAAACTACTGCTATGCTTGATACTGTTGTGCCACTTGGTGAATTTCTTGATGAACAACTTGCTAGGGCTAGAGAGAATGAAATTATTGAAATTGATAATATTGATGAAAGTGATGATGAAGACTCTTCCCCTAAATATGAATTGCCTGTTATGCCTGAGGGCTATGTTATGGATGAAGAAACTGCTAGGGACTTTCTTGCTTGCAATGATAGAAGTGATCTTAAGAAATTATTAGCTAAGCTTAAACAAAAAAAACTCTGAATGCTAGAATGAAATATGATCCTGCTTATGCTACTTCACATATCTTTGTTACTGATAAGGATTATGAATTCTCTGTTGATCCTGATATAATTACTTTGGTTGAATCTGATCCTTTCTATGGCTATGAATCTGAAACTGTTGTGGCACATCTTACTAAATTAAATGATATAGCCACCCTGATCACTAATGATGAGAAAACTCGCTACTATTATATCCTTAAATTATTTCCGTTCTCATTAAAGGTTGATGCTAAGATATGGTTTAATTCTCTTGATCCTGGTTGTGTGCGTAGTCCCCAGGATATGATTTATTACTTCTCTGCTAAATATTTCCCTGCTCATAAGAAACAAGCTGCTTTAAGGGAAATATATAATTTTGTGCAAATTGAAGAAGAGAGTCTCCCACAAGCTTGGGGGAGGCTTCTCCAATTACTTAATGCTTTGCCTGATCATCCTCTCAAGAAAATTGAAATACTTGATATCTTTTATAATGGACTAACCGAAGCTTCCAGAGACTACCTGGATAGTTGTGCTGGTTCTGTTTTCAGGGAAAGAACACCAGACGAAGCTGAAATTTTATTGAATAATATGTTGACCAATGGAAATAATTGGACCCTTCTTGAACCAACTCCTAAGCCAACTCCGAAGAAAAGGGGTGAAGATATGCAAGAGGCAAAAAATCTATGAAAGAAAAGGGTATTAAAGCTGAAGATGTTAAGAATTTACCTCCTATTGAAGAAATATATGGTCTTAATTTACCGCCTGTTGAATAAATATATGGTCTTAATTCATCACCTATTGAAGAAATACATGGTCTTGATAACCCGACACATGTAGTAAAGGTAAATTCTCTCTATAGATTTGATGAAGGTGATATTCCTCGTTATAAGTCTTCTAGCCAATGCTTAGATGAGTTTGATAATTTTATTGTGAAACAAGAAAACTTCAATGCTTATGTTGGTAGACAATTGAAACACAATTCTAATATGCTTGAACACTTGAGTGATTATATGTCTAGAGTTAAAGGTGAACCTAAACTCATTAGTAAACATGCTTCTATGGTTACCACTCAAGTTGAACAAGTACCTAAAGCTCAAAATGATTTGCTCAACGAATTAAATAATAAGAAGACTGATAATGCTGCTAGAGTTATGACTAGAGGGGGTAGAATAACTCAGGAACCCTTGTATCCTGAAGGTCACCCTAAGAGAATTGAGCAAGATTCTCATAGAAATAATTTAGATGCACCTAGTCCTTCTAAAAAGAAGAAAAAGAAAAATGATAGGACTGTGCATGCTTCTAGTGAACCTGTTATAGACACACCTGAGAATCCTAATGATATTTCTATTTCTGATGCTGAAACACAATATGGTGATGAACATGAACCTAGTGATAATGTTAAGGATAATGTTCATGTTGATGCTCAACCTAGTAATGATAATGATATAGAAATTGAACCTGTTGTTGATCTTGATAACCCACAATCAAAGAATCAACGTTATGATAAGAGAGACTTTATTGCTAGGAAGCACTGTAAAGAAAGAGAACCATGGGTTCAGAAACCCATGCCGTTTCCTCCCAAACCATCCAAGAAAAAGGATGATGAGGATTTTGAACACTTTGCTGAAATGATTAGACCTATCTTCTTGCGTATGCGTTTGACTGATATGCTCAAAATGAATCCTTATGCTAAGTACATGAAAGAAATTGTTACAAATAAAAGAAAGATACTGGGAGCTGAAATTTCCACCATGCTTGCTAATTATACTTTTAAGGGTGGAATACCAAAGAAACTTGGAGATCTAGGAGTACCCACTATACCATGCTCCATTAAAAGAAATTATGTTAGAACTGCTTTATGTGATCTTGGAGCCGGTGTTAGTGTTATGCCTCTCTCTTTATATCGTAGACTTGATTTGAATAGGTTGACACCTACTGAAATATCTTTGCAAATGGCCGATAAATCAACTGTTATACCTGTCGGTATCTGCGAGGATGTGCCTGTTGTGGTTGCAAACATTACTATTTTAACGGACTTTGTTATTCTTGATATTCCCGAGGACGATAGTATGTATATTATTCTTGGAAGACCATTTTTGAATACTGCAGGGGCTGTTATTGATTGCAACAAAGGCAATGTCACTTTTCATGTTAATGGCAATGAGCATACGGTACACTTTCCGAGGAAACAACCTCGAGTCCACAGTATCAATTCTATTGGAAAAATTCCATCGATTATTTTTGGAGGTTTTGAATTTCCTCTTCCTACTGTCAGAAAGAGATATGATATTCTTATTGTTGGGGATGTGCATATCCCCGTTGAGGTAACCTAGTGTTATTTGAAATTTCTCCGGTTCCATGTTATTCGAAATGAGTTTGTTAACAAGACTTGATCAACCTTGTTAGTGGATTCCTTTTGATGAGCATGAGATGGATGAAGTTAGAAGGCACAACCTTCTGTACCCTCCTTCTACTTTCTGTTATTTAGTTGAAATAAAGTAAAAATAGTATTTTCTGTCAGTTTTCTGAATTATCCGTGCAATAAAAAATACCCCGAAAATAAAAGTTCTCCAAATGCCCTGCCAATTTAATATGATTTTTCTGGAATATTTGAGAATATTTGGCACTAAGAACACAGTAGGGGGAGCAAGCACCTGGGAACGAGGGTCCAGGGTGCACCCACCCCCCATGGGCGCGCCCCCTGCCTCGTGGGCCCACGGTGGCTCCCCTCCACTTATTCCAGCCACCACACACTCCTTCTTCCTCCCAAAAAAATCACCAACCAGCTCAAGCACGAGTTCTAGCTCATTTTGCTGCGATTTTTGATCTCCTTGCTCAAAGCAACTCTCACAAAACTGCTTTGGGGGATTGTTCCTTGGTATGTGACTCCTCCATTGGTCCAATTAGTTTTTGTTCTAGTGCTTTATTCATTGCAAATTTGTGTTGCCTAGGTGACCATGTTCTTGAGCTTGCATATCAAATTTTTATGGTCCCTAGTAGTTCTAATGCATGATAAAGTCTCTAGGCACTTGTGGGAGTAGTTGCTATCAATTTTGTTGAGCTTGGTTCACTTTTATTTGAAGTTACTAAAATTTTCGGAAATTTTTCAGAGGAAGAAATATGTTTAGGAAAAATGTACCAAGGTGGTCCTTCAAGGAAGCAAGGACCCAAGCTTGCAATGCGCGATGCTGATGATGAACCACCAAGGGACGCTCCAGTGCGGGCTTGTGAATGGCCTTCCGAGGACTTCATGGATCAAGCAGGAATCAAGGAAGAATTTAACGCATATGTGTGTAACGCTGATCTTGTGAGCTTCGAGGCAGATAAGTGCCGCCAGTACCACTATCTCACTAGTTCATTTGTGAGGAGGTTTGAATTTTCTGAAGGAAATATGCCCTAGAGGCAATAATAAAGTTATTATTTATTTCCTTATTTCATGATAAATGTTTATTATTCATGCTAGAATTGTATTAACCGGAAACATAATACATGTGTGAATACATAGACAAATAGAGTGTCACTAGTATGCCTCTACTTGACTAGCTTGTTGATCAAAGATGGTTAAGTTTCCTAGCCATAGACATTAGTTGTCATTTGATTAACGGGATCACATCATTAGGAGAATGATGTGATTGACATGACCCATTCGTTAGCTTAGCACCCGATCGTTTAGTATGTTGCTATTGCTTTCTTCATGACTTATACATGTTCCTATGACTATGAGATTATGCAACTCCCGTTTGCTGTTGGAACACTTTGTGTGCTACCAAACGTCACAATGTAACTGGGTGATTATAAAGGAGCTCCACAGGTGTCTCCAAAGGTAGATGTTGGGTTGGCGTATTTCGAGATTAGGATTTGTCACTCCGATTGTCGGAGAGGTATCTCTGGTCCCTCTCGGTAATCCACATCACATAAGCCTTGCAAGCATTGCAACTAATGAGCTAGTTGCGAGATGATGTATTACGGAACGAGTAAAGAGACTTGCCGGTAACGAGATTGAACTAAGTATTGGATACCGATGATCGAATCTCGGGCAAGTAACATACCGATGACAAAGGGAACAACGTATGTTGTTATGCGGTCTGACCGATAAAGATCTCCATAGAATATGTAGGAGCCAATATGGGCATCCAGGTCCCACTATTGGTTATTGACCGGAGACGTGTCTCGGTCATGTCTACATTGTTCTCGAACCGTAGGGTCCGCACGCTTAAGGTTTCGATGACAGTTATATAATGAGTTTATGAGTTTTGATGTACCGAAGGAGTTCGGAGTCTCGGATGAGATCGGGGACATGACGAGGAGTCTCGAGATGGTCGAGACGTAAATATCAATATATTGGACGACTATATTCGGACATCGGAAAGGTTCTGAGTGGTTCAGGTATTTTTCGGAGTACAGGAGAGTTACAGGAATTCGCCGGGGAGTATATGGGCCTTATTGGGCCATACGGGAATAGAGGAGAGAGGCCAAAAGGAAGGAGGCCTGCGCCCCCCCTCTGGTCCGAATTGGACAAGGGGCGCAGCCCCCTTTTCCTTCTTCCTCTCCCCCTCTTTCCCCTTCTCCTACTCCAACAAGGAAGAAGGGAGTCCTACTCCCGGTGGGAGTAGGACTCCCCTTGGCGCGCCCCCTCCTAGGCCGGCCGCCCCCTCCCCCTTGCTCCTTTATATACGGGGGCAGGGGGCACCCCATGACACATAAGTTGATCATTGAGATCGTTCCTTAGCCGTGTGCGGTGCCCCCCTCCACCATATTCCACCTCGGTCATATCGTTGCGATGCTTAGGCGAAGCCCTGCGTCGGTAGTACATCAAGATCGTCACCACGCCGTCATGCTGACAGAACTCCTCCCCGAAGCTTTGCTGGATCGGAGCCCGGGGAGCGTCATCGAGCTGAACGTGTGCCAAGAACTCGAAGGTGCCGGAGTAACGGCGCTTGGATCGGTCGGATCGGGAAGACGTACGACTACTTCCTCTACATTGCGTCAACGCTTCCGCTTCGGTCTACGAGGGTACGTAGACAACACTCTCCCCTCTCGTTGCTATGCATCACCATGATCTTGCATGTGCGTAGGAAATTTTTTGAAATTACTACGTTCACCAACATTTTCATCTTCACATAATTCTCAAACTGTCATGTTTGATCTTTGTGAAAATTCTTATACTATGTACTTAGAGGATTTTACCACCGCTTGCAAACTTCCACAATGGGGTAGTACTAATGAACCTCGCAAATCTGAATTTAGAGATTTTCTTGCTAGTATAACTGTGGGGGAATCTAGAGACATAGCACAAGCTACCATAGGGAGCATTCATTTTCCTGCTATACATTATTTTGCTCTCTTCATAGGTAGGTGCATAAATGGTAAGGATGAAGCATGTCACATGTGTGTCCCTGACCTCAGTGTTCTCAGGAGTGCTGTGTTAGGGGATAAAAATTATAATTTGGGAGCCATTGTTGCACGTAGGTTGCATAATAATAGATTTTATGGAGATTTCTTTGGTGGAATTTATGCAACCCGTTTAGCTAATTTTCTTGGTGTAACCATACGTGAGGATGATATTGAGTTGCCTTCGGCTTATTTAGATCATGAGGCTATGGTTCGTCATCGTTTTGTTGAGAGGAACGATCAGTTCCTCTAGTACCGACTAATCTTTGACAGACGACACACCTATCACGTCGCTCTCCCTGCTTCTACTTTCTTTGACTTTCAGGCAAAGGGGTGATATTACATAACCAGGGAGGAGGCGACCAAGTACGAGAGGAGGGCTGGGATAGCTCGCCTCCAAGCTGCAGCCCACAATGCAATGATTGTTGCATCTCAGTACGACCCCAACTATAACTTTGGATATCCGCCAAGCCAGCCGTGGCAATAGACCAACTTAGGCCAAAAGCCTAAGCTTGGGGGAGTACGTATCTCTCACCGACATTACATTCATGTTTACACACTCATTGCTAGATGTCGGTGCTCATACTTTTTCACTGTAATATCCATGCTAGTTTATTTTCCCTTTTTATGCTTTCTTCTTGTGTGTTTGATAAACCTTAAGAAAAACAAAAAAAATAGTAGTAGATTTTAGCTAGTTTACTTTATTGCTACTAGTAATAATTAAAATAAAACCCAAAAACATTTCCCGTTCTTCTTTTGCTTGTTGGGAGCTTTCCCGTGTAAATAGTTTTATTTCTTTTCTTTTCTTTGGGGTCGATAGGAGAAGACCATAATGAAAATATTGAAGTGGCTCTTATATGCATTATTGTTGATTTAACCAAGAGCCCATATTACCTTGTCTTCTCATGTTTATTGAATGCTCGCACATTCCAGCTTAGTCCAATGCACATGCACTATTATTATTATTCACATCGTTCGGTCGTGCAAGTGAAAGGCAATTATGACGATATATGATGTACTGATTGAGATGAGAGAAGCTGGTATGAACTCGACCTCTCTTGTTTTTGTAATTATGATTAGTTCATCGTTCCTGATTCAGCCTATTATGAATAAATATGTTTGCAATGACAATTAGAGATTATAGTTACTTATGCCATGCTTAATTAGCTAGGAGTTTATAATGGTTTACCTTGCGTGCCAACATGCTATTAAAATGGTTGTGATGTGGTATAGTAGGGTGGTATCCTCCTTTGAATAATTCGAGTGACTTGACTTGGCACATGTTCACGCATGTAGTTGAAACAAAATCAACATAGCCTTCATGATATTTATGTTCATGGTGGATTATATCCTACTCATGCTTGCACTCAATGTTTATTAATTTTAATGCATGTTCATGACTATTGTCGCTCTCTAGTTGGTCACTTCCCAGTCTTTTTCTAGCCTTCACTTGTACTAAGCGGGAATACTGCTTGTGCATCCAATCCCTTAAACCCCAAAGTTATTCCATATGAGTCCACTATACCTTCCTATATGCGGTATCTACCTGCCGTTCCAAGTAAATTTGTATGTGCCAAACTCTAATCCTTCAATGAAATTCTGTTTTGCATGCTCGAATAGCTCATGTATCAGCTAGGCTTGTTCGTATCTTCCATGTTAGGCGGGTTATTCTGAAGAGGAGTGGACTCCGCTCCTCACTCACGAGAAAATGGCTGGTCACCGGGATGCCCAGTCCCATGCTTTATGCAAATCAAATCAAAATAATTGCAAACAAAACTCCCCCTAGACTCTTGTTAGTTGGAGGCACTCGTTGTTTCGAGCAAGCCATGGATTGATGCTTGTTGGTGGAGGGGGAGTATAAACATTACCATTTTGTTTGGGAACCGCCTATAATGTGTGTAGCATGGAAGATATCGCCATCTCTTGGTTGGTATGTTGACAATGAAAGTATGCCGCTCAAAATATTATTTATCTCTGCTTTAAAATCGAGCTATGGCACCTCTACAAATCCCTGCTTCCCTCTGCGAAGGGCCTATCTATTTACTTTTATGGTGAGTCATCACCCTCTTATTAAAAGCACCAGCTGGAGAGCACCGCTGTCATTTGCATTCATCACTATTAATTTATATAGGGTATGACTATGATTGGATCTCTTTTACCATGAATTACAATGTTTAGTCAGTCCTTGATCTTTAAAGGTGCTCTGCATTTATGTTTTGCGGTCTCAGAAAGGGCTAGCGAGATACCATCTTGTTATATCATATCATGATTGTTTTGAGAAAGTGTTGTCATCCGAGATTTTATTATTATTGCTTGCTAGTTGATTATGCCATTGACATGAACATGAGACCTAAGTGTTATTTTGAATATGCTTAGTCATAATCTTTGCTGAAAACTTGAATGCTGGCTTTACATATTTATCAACTGAATTGCTTGAGGACAAGCAAAGGTTTAAGCTTGGGGGAGTTGATACGTCTCCGTCGTATCTACTTTTCCAAACACTTTTGCCCTTGTTTTGGACTCTAACTTGCATGATCTGAATGGAACTAACCCGGACTGACGCTGTTTTCAGCAGAATTGCCATGGTGTTATTTATGTGCAGAAACAAAAGTTCTCGGAATGACCTGAAACTTCACAGAGATTATTTTTGGAAATAATAAAATATATTGGCGAAAGAATAAAGGCCAGGGGCCCACACCCTTTCCGTGAGGGTGGGGGGCGTGCCTGCCCCCCTGGGCGGCCCCCCTGCCTCATGGGCACCCTGTAGCTCCACCGCCTCAACTCCAACTCCATATATTCGTGTTCGGGGAGAAAAAATCAAAGAGAAAGATTCATTGCGTTTTACGATATGGAGCCGCCGCTAAGCCCTAAACTCTCTCGGGAGGGCTGATCTGGAGTCCGTTCGGGGCTCCGAAGAGGGGAATCCGTCGCCATCATCATCATCAACCATCCTCCATCACCAATTTCATGATGCTCACCGCCGTGCGTGAGTAATTCCATTGTAGGCTTGCTGGACGGTGATGGGTTGGATGAGATTTATCATTTAATCGAGTTAGTTTTGTTAGGGTTTGATCCCTAGTATCTAGTATGTTCTGAGATTGATGTTGCTATGACTTTGCTATGCTTAATGCTTGTCACTAGGGCCCGAGTGCCATGATTTCAGATCTGAACCTATTATGTTTTCATGAATATATGTGAGTTCTTGATCCTATCTTGCAAGTCTATAGTCACCTACTATGTGTTATGATCCGGCAACCCCGAAGTGACAATAATCGGGACCACTCCTGGTGATGACCATAGTTTGAGGAGTTCATGTATTCACTATGTGTTAATGCTTTGGTCCGGTACTCTATTAAAAGGAGGCCTTAATATCCCTTAGTTTCCATTAGGACTCCGCTGCCACGGGAGGGTAGGACAAAAGATGTCATGCAAGTTCTTTTCCATAAGCACGTATGACTATATTCGGAATACATGCCTACATTACATTGATGAATTGGAGCTAGTTCTGTGTCACCCTATGTTATGACTGTTACATGATGAACCGCATCCGGCATAATTCTCCATCACCGATCCAATGCCTACGAGCTTTTCACATATTGTTCTTCGCTTATTTACTTTTTCGTTGCTACTGTTACAATCACTACAAAACCCAAAAATATTACTTTTGCTATCAATACCGTAACTTCCATATTACTTTGCTACTAAATACTTTGCTACTAAATACTTTGCTGCAGATACTAAGTTATCCAGGTGTGGTTGAATTGAAAACTCAACTGCTAATACTTGAGAATATTCTTTGGCTCCCCTTGTGTCAAATCAATAAATTTGGGTTGAATACTTTACCCTCGAAAACTGTTGCGATCCCCTATACTTGTGGGTTATCAGCAAGAAAACGGCGAACGGAAAAAGAGAGCGAATAAAATGGCAAATTTTTGTGAAGTGGGGGAGAGGAAAACGAGAGGCAAATGGAAAATAATGTAAATTGCGAGGAGATGAGATTTGTGATTAGGAACGTGGTATATGTTGAAGATCGTCCCCGGGAACGGCGCCAGAAATTCCTTTTGATGTCTGCTAGGACTACGTCGGTATTTCCCCAAAGAGGAAGGGATGATGCAGCACAGCGATGGTAGGTATTTCCCTCAGTGATGAAACCAAGGTTATCGAACCAGTAGAAGAACCAAGCAACACAACATAAACAACCCCTGCACACAAGTAACAACCACTCGCAACCTGACGTGTTAAAGGGGTTGTCAATCCCTTTTGGGTAACGGCGCCAGAGATGGTGCGCGGACGGGAAAAATTTGTAATAGATTGAATAAATAGATCGCAAATAACATAAAACACAGCAAGGTATTTTGTATTTTTGGTTTAATAGATCTGAAAATAAATGCAAAGGAAAAGTAGATCGCAAAGGCAAATATATGAGAAAGAGACCCGGGGGCCGTAGGTTTCACTAGTGGCTTCTCTCGAGAAAAACAGCAAACGATGGGTAAACAAATTACAGTTCGGCAATTGATAGAACTTAAAATAATCATGACGATATCCAGGCAATGATAATTATATAGGCATCACGTCCAAGATTAGTAGACCGACTCCTGCCTGCATCTACTACTATTACTCCACACATCGACCGCTATCCAGCATGCATCTAGTGTATTTAGTTCATGGAGAAACGGAGTAATGCAATAAGAATGATGACATGATGTAGACAAGATATATCTATGTAGAGATAGACCCCATCGTTTTATCCTTAGTATCAATGATACATACGTGTCGGTTCCCCTTCTGTCACTGAGATCAAGCACCGTAAGATCGAACCCACTACAAAGCACCTCTTCCCATTGCAAGATAAATAGATCAAGTTGGCCAAACAAAACCCAAATATCAGAGAAGAAATACGAGGCTATAAGAGAGCATGCATAAAAGAGATCAAGGAAACTCAAATACTTTCATGGATATGAAAAGATATAACTGATCATAAACTCAAAGTTCATCAGATCCCAACAGACACACCGCAAAAAGGGTTACATCATATGGATCTCCAAGAGACCATTGTATTGAGAATTCAGTGAGAGAGAGGAAGCCTGTAGGATCTAGAAGTAGGTGTGTCTAGAGGGGGGGTGATTAGACACTTAGTGCTAAAGTTGCAATTTTTAAGCTTTTTCGGTTGAGTGGAGTTTTAGGCACAATTTCAACATACACAATACATATCAAGCAAGCATGCAAAGAGTATATGAGCAGCGGAATGTAAAGCATGCAACTTGCAAGAATGTAATGGGAAGGGTTTGGAGAATTCAAACGCAATTGAAGACAAGGATGTTTTTCCCGTGGTTCATATAGGTGGTGCTATCCTACATCCATGTTGATGGAGACTTCAACCCACGAAGGGTAACGGTTGCGCGAGTCCACGGAGGGCTCCACCCACGAAGGGTCCACGAAGAAGCAACCTTGTCTATCCCACCATGGCCATCGCCCACGAAGGACATGCCTCACTAGCGGTAGATCTTAACGAAGTAGGCGATCTCCTTGCCCTTACAAACTCCTTGGTTCAACTCCACAATATTGTCGGAGGCTCCCAAGTGACACCTAGCCAATCTAGGAGACACCACTCTCCAAGAAGTAACAAATGGTGTGTTGATGATGAACTCCTTGCTCTTGTGCTTCAAATGATAGTCTCCCCAACACTCAACTCTCTCTCACAGGATTTGGATTTGGTGGAAAGAAGATTTGAGTGGAAAGCAACTTGGGGAAGGCTAGAGATCAAGATTCATATGGTAGGAATGGAATATCTTGGCCTCAACACAAGGGTAGGTGGTTCTCTCTCAGAACATATGAGTTGGAAGTGTAGATGTGTTCTGATGGCTCTCTCCACGAATGAAGAGGAGGTGGAGGGGTATATATAGCCTCCACACAAAATCCAACCGTTACACACAATTTACCAATCTCGGTGGGACCGAATCAACAAACTCGGTTGGACCGAAATAGTAAACCTAGTGACCGTTAGAGATTTTCGGTGGGACTGACATGCAACTCGGTAGGACCGATATGGTTAGGGTTAGGGCATAACGTAATCTCGGTGAGACCGATTACACAAACTCGGTGAGACCGATTTTGGTAATAGGCTAACCAGAGAGTTGGTCGGGCAAACTCGGTGGGACCGATTACAAAACTTGGTTGGACCGATTTTGGTAATGAGTTAACCAGAGAGTTTGCATTGTAATCTCGGTAGTACCGATTGCCTAAACTCGGTGAGACCGATTTTGACAATGGACATACACAGTGAGATTGCAATCCCATCTCGGTGAGACCGAGATCCCTATCGGTAGAACCGATTTGCTAGGGTTTGGCAGTGGCTTATGACATGTGAAACTCGGTGGCGCCGGATAGAAAGAATCGGTAGGACCGAGTTTGGCTTGGAGTTTAGGTCATATGTGGAAGTGGGAAAGTAGCTGAGGGTTTTGGAGCATATCATCAAGCACATGGAGCAAAAGGCTCATTAAGCAACACCTCATCCCTCCTTGATAGTATTGGCTTTTCCTATGGACTCAATGTGATCTTGGATCACTAAAAGTGTAAAATGAAGAGTCTTGAGCTTGAAGCTTTAGCCAATCCTTTGTCCTTAGCATCTTGAAGGAGTTCCCACAACCTTTAGTCCATGCCACTCCATTGTTGAACTTATCTGAAATATACTAGATAAAAGTTTAGTCCAACAAGAGATATGTTGACATTAATTACCGAAACCACCTGGGGAGCACTTGTGCTTTCAATCTCCCCCTTTTTGGTAATTGATGGCAACATACATCAAAGCTTTAGATAAAGATACAAAGAATAGCAAGTAAAGCTTTGGAAGGACATGTAACAAACATAGGCTCCCCCTACATGTATGCAATCATGTGAATATAAAGTGTAGAAGCATGTGAGAGCATAATCATGACAGAGCAGGCAATGTGTTACATGTATCTTGGCCATATGCATCAGAGGAAAAGATTATTAAGAGAAATACCTTCATGCTTATGAGTCCTTCTTGCAAACAGTATGTACAAGAGCAAGAATTCCTCATACTCATGATTCTGATACATATACTTACCTTGTAGTCTTGAGTTGGCTTAGGATGGAATGAACCTGCATAAACAAGGTTAGATAACACAGGTACATCCACTAGCCAGAGCAGACCAAAAGAAAACCACAAGAATACCAAGACTGGGATGACATGTAGATAGTGAGTACAAGGTACCACATTGGATTAGACATGTCCCCAAGAGTAAAGATATGCAATGAATTTGAATGATTTCTTTCCCTTAGATGTCTTGCTCCCCCTGATTTTGACATGGGATATTGGGAGAAGATAGGGAACAGAAAAATCAGAGCTGAAGGATATGAATGAATAGAACTTAATGCAAATGAGCACATATGAACATGTCTTTCCCCCAAAAGGACATGTGGCATCTCTCCTCTTGAACATCAAGCATCTGGGATCCTTGAGTATTCTCTCCCCCTGGAGATCTCTTTATCCCCCTTAATACTTTCTCTCTCTTTCTCCCTGATGATAAGCTTTGATGTGATCTCTCTCTCTCCCCCTTTGACATCAATTTCCAAGAAGGTTTTTCTAGAATCTGTCGAATAGGTTTGGTCCTTGAGATTCAGCACAAAGCAATGGATAAAACTTTGATGCTTGTAGAGGACAAGATTCATTGAGTGGAGCTAGATCAGAAGAAATATAGAATATGTGGCAAACTGTTTTTCCTGTTACGAAATCGGTGACACCGAGTGGCATGTCTCGGTGGTACCGAAGGGATTCGGTTGGACCGAAAATTACAATTCGGTGAAACCGAGTTCATCACAGAGAAAACACTTGTCACCTCAGCTCACTAGTCAAATAAGATCTCACAAAGATTTGCAATGAATTAACTGAAGAATTTGCAAGGAATTTGATGCAGAAATATGCAGAACAAGAATCAAAAAGAAAAGAATGAAAGTTCTAGATGAAGTTTTTTTTGTTTGTTGTAAAAGAGGGAAACAAATATGCAAGGGACAAATGCAATAACAAAAGAACACAAGAGAACTTCATCTAGAGTTGGGCGGTGACATAGTCACCTATGTTAGAGTATATTGACTTAGGAGTCAAGTGAGAACACTTGATCATAGGTCATACTCATCGTTTAAGCTCAAAATGGGGTTACCATTTTTCGTTTAAGCATTTTGATGTATTGTCATCTTGTTGAGTTGCTTTGACTCATGACTTGGAGTAAAGCTTCTCTAAGATGGAGTATCATACCTTGGGTGGTGGTGTGGGTCTTGCCCATGTAGTTGAACTTGTGTGGGTGCTCAAGGTTGATGTAGCTCATCGAGAGTTGGGAGCACCACTTGGAATTTGAGTTCATCTACCTACATGGGTTAGTTCTTGCAAGGAAAAGCACTTGCAGATCCAAGAATGACAATCATGAAGCTCAACATAGAATTTGTCAAAGGATATGTTTGAATGGTTTCGTGCTTCCTTGTCTTCAACCACCGTTGTGTAGAGACTTGGTGATGTAGAGATTGCTCAAGATGTGAGTGAGTTGCAATCTCGTATAATTAGATTCAACCAAGTACCTACATGGGTTAGATAACATGCAAGGTACAAATATATCCAAGACATAAGATAGTCATCAGAAGAGATATATCAAGGATTAGTCATAAGCTCATGTCTTGCATGTCTCCAATGGAGTTTCTACTCCAAGTTCGAAGCATCAATGATATTCAATTCTCCTCTCAACCTGCAAAACACTTTCTCATCAAGTGGTTTAGTGAATATATCCTCTAATTGCTTATTGGTGCGAACATGCTTAAGATCAATGTCACCCTTAGCAACATGATCTCGAATGAAATGATGACGAACTTCAATGTGTTTAGTTCGAGAATGTTGTACAGGATTATGACCAATTTTAATGGCACTTTCATTGTCACAAAGCAATGGAACATGTTTCACATAGACCCCATAATCTTTAAGAGTTTGGGTCATCCAAAGTAATTGAGCACAACATGAACCAGCGGCAATGTATTCCGCTTCGGCTGTAGATAAGGATACCGAGTTTTGTTTCTTGGAGGACCAAGACACAAGAGATCTACCAAGAAATTGACAAGTACCCGAAGTGGACTTTCTATCAACCTTGTCTCCGGCATAATCCAAGTCGGAATAGCCAATAAGATCAAAAGAGGACCTCTTAGGATACCAAATGCCAAAATTTGGTGTATGGATTAAGTATCTCACTATCCTTTTCACGGCCTTAAGATGACATTGTTTAGGAGCAGCTTGATATCGTGCACACATGCACACACTTAGCATAATATCGGGACGTGAGGCACATAGGTATAACAATGAACCAATCATAGAGCGATAAACCTTTTGATCAACCGGTTCACCATCTTTGGTCAAATCATTATGTCCACTAGTAGGCATGGGTGTAGGCATACCTTTGCATTCTTGCATATTGAACTTCTTGAATAAGTCTTTGGTGTACTTCGTTTGAGAGATAAATGTACCTTCCTTAGTTTGCTTGATTTGCAAACCGAGAAAGAATTTGAGTTCACTCATCATAGACATCTCAAACTTCTTTGACATTAGCTTTCCAAACTTTTCACTAAAAAGAGGGTTAGTTGAACCAAATATAATATCATCAACATAGATTTGGCATACAAATAGTTCTCCATTAACCCTTTTAGTAAAAAGTGTGGAATCAATTTTTCCAATTTCAAAACCACTTGCAATAAGGAACTTGGTCAAACATTTATACCATGCTCTAGGAGATTGTTTAAGACCATAAAGAGCTTTGTGAAGTTTGTAAACATGATTAGGTTTCTTAGGATTGAAAAAGCCGGGAGGTTGTTTGACATAAACTTCCTCCTCTATTCCACCATTTAGAAAAGCACTTTTAATGTCCATTTGGTACAAGGTGATATTATGGTGATTAGCATAGGCAAGTAAGATGCGAATGGACTCAAGTCTAGCAACGGGAGCATATGCCTCACCATAGTCCATACCTTCGACTTGTGTGTACCCTTGGGCGACGAGACGTGCTTTGTTGCGAACCACTTGTCCATCTTCATCTTGCTTGTTGCGAAACACCCATTTGGTACCAATGATGTTGTGGTTGTTGTCGGGCTTCTCAACCAATGTCCGAACTTGGTTTCTCTTGAAGTTGTGTAGCTCTTCATGCATTGCGTTTATCCGATCCGGATCCTACAATGCTTCTTCAACCTTCATAGGTTCAATGCTAGAGATGAATGAATAGTTTTCACAAAAGTTAGCTAAACGAGTTTTTGAGTGAGTAATTCTCCCGGTTTGGATATCATTGTAGATTTGCTCGACGGGATGATCTTTGGCAATTCTGGCTCGAACTCGTGAAAGCTTTTGCTTGGGTCTTCGTTGAACATCTTCTTCATCTTGTTCTTCTTCTTGGTCTTCTTCATTGTTGGCGTTGTCGTTCTCTTGTCGTGGTGGAGAAGGAGGTTGTTGATGTTCGTCTTGACGCATTTCCTCGTTTCCTTCATCTTGGTGTGTCCCACTTGTGGATGCTTCCGGGTCAATTCTTGGTTCACCTTGTCGTGAAGTAGAAGCTTCCACTTGAACGGACGAGGTACTCTCCTTCACCTCCGTTGGACGAATTTTGCCAATAGACAAGTCTTGGATTGCTTCTGAAGGGTCTTTGTCTCCTACATCAATTGGCAATTGCTCTACTTGCGAGCCATTAGATTCATCAAACTTCACATCTACCGTTTCTTCAACCTTTCGGGTGAAATTGTTGTAGACACGATAAGTGTGAGAGTTTGAGCCATAACCAAGTAGGAAACCTTCATGAGATTTAGGAGCAAACTTTGAACAATGATGCTTATCAATAATGTAGCACTTTGAGCCGAATACTCGAAAGTATCCAACTTGGGGTTTGTTACCGGTGAGGAGCTCGTATGCCGTCTTGCCGAGTAGCTTGTGAAGATACAAGTGATTTGTTGCATGACAAGCCGTCTCAACCGCTTCTGCCCAAAAGTGCTTTGGCGTCTTGTACTCATCAATCATTGTTCTCGCCATTTCGATGAGCGTCCGGTTCTTCCTCTCAACAACTCCATTTTGTTGAGGTGTGTACGTAGCCGAGAACTTGTGTGAAATCCCTTCTTCGTCAAGAAAGGTGTCCACATTTGCGTTCTTGAACTCCATTCTGTTGTCACTCTGAACCTTCTTGATCTTCACGTCAAACTGATTTTGGGCCTTCCTAGCGAAGTTTTTGAAGATCTTTTGGACCTGCGATTTATCATCAAGAAAGAACACCCACGTAAATCTTGAAAAATCATCAACTATAACTAGACCAAAAGAATTTCCACCGAGACTCTTGTAGGCATTGGGACCAAAAAGATCCATATGAAGTAGCTCGAGTGGTCTCCTTGTGGTCATGATGTTCTTCACGGGATGCCTTCCTCCAACCTGTTTACCTGCTTGACAAGCACTGCAAAGTCTATCCTTATCGAATATGACATCGTTAACTCCAAGGATATGATTTCCTTTAATAAGCTTGTCAAGGTTTCTCATGCCAACGTGACTTAGTCATCTATGCCACAACCAACCTTTTGAGGATTTAGCGATAAAGCAAGTTTTAGGTTGTGCCTTTTTAGAGAAATCGATGATGTAAAGGTCACCTCTACGTATACCGGTAAAGACCATTTTATGATTATCTCGACGAAACACTTGGCAATCTACCTCAGTAAATAGGACATTCAAACCGAAATCAGCAAATCTAGATACCGAAAGTAAGTTGTAGCCAAGAGATTCAACGAGCATGACATTTTGAATGGAGCTATCGTGTGAGATGGCCACCTTACCAAGGCCAACCACCTTACCCTTTGAATTATCACCAAAGGTGACATACTTTCGAGGGCCGTCATTCTTAGCAAGCTCACGAAACATCTCTTCGTCTCCGGTCATATGATCAGTACATCCACTGTCGAGAACCCATTCCTTTCCTCCTGACACATATCCTCGAAGATTTGCCATAAGACCAAAGTGTCTGATTGCATCATCAAGATCGAAGTCACTATCATCATTCTCATCGTAGTATCCATGTTCAACATGATCTTGTGATTCATCATTTCCTAGAGAGAGTGATTCATTAGATAAATGATCATCAAAGTGGTCACTTTTATGAATTCTTATAGCTTCGGATATAATATCACTAATGATTCCAACATTTCCTTTAGCATGCATGAGATTAGTAAGCTCAAAGAGACAATCACCAAAACTAGGATCACTAGAGTTCATTTTACTCAAGGCAATAGATTTATGGAGAATTTCATCCAAATTTTTCAAGGGATAATCGGGGAATCGTTCCTCAAGAAATTTTCATATAGTATAGGCACAATTAAGAGTAGGTAAACTAGCAATCAAGTTTTTGGGCAATCCTCTAATGATGAGCTCAACAGTTCTAAGATTGCGAATCATGTCAATATCTTCATCTAGGGTGGGATGCATAGGATCAACATGAGGCACACAAGGACTAGCAATATACTTGTTCAAGTGATATTGATTGAAAATTACAAGCATCTCATTTTTCCACTCATGAAAATACTCTCCATCAAGAATAGGCACTCTATGTCTAAGACTCCCTAAAGTAGACACATCCATCTTCCTCCAATGGTGATTAAACCAAGGCAATGGAGACCAAAGCTCTGATACCACTTGTAGGATCTAGAAGTAGGTGTGTCTAGAGGGGGGTGATTATACACTTAGTGCTAAAGTTGCAATTTTTAAGCTTTTTCGGTTTGAGTGGAGTTTTAGGCACAATTTCAACATACACAATACATATCAAGCAAGCATGCAAAGAGTATATGAGCAGCGGAATGTAAAGCATGCAACTTGCAAGAATGTAATGGGAAGGGTTTGGAGAATTCAAACGCAATTGAAGACAAGGATGTTTTTCCCGTGGTTCGGATAGGTGGTGCTATCCTACATCCACGTTGATGGAGACTTCAACCCACGAAGGGTAACGGTTGCGCGAGTCCACGGAGGGCTCCACCCACGAAGGGTCCACGAAGAAGCAACCTTGTCTATCCCACCATGGCCATCGCCCACGAAGGACTTGCCTCACTAGCGGTAGATCTTAACGAAGTAGGCGATCTCCTTGCCCTTACAAACTCCTTGGTTCAACTCCACAATCTTGTCGGAGGCTCCCAAGTGACACCTAGCCAATCTAGGAGACACCACTCTCCAAGAAGTAACAAATGGTGTGTTGATGATGAACTCCTTGCTCTTGTGCTTCAAATGATAGTCTCCCCAACACTCAACTCTCTCTCACAGGATTTGGATTTGGTGGAAAGAAGATTTGAGTGGAAAGCAACTTGGGGAAGGCTAGAGATCAAGATTCATATGGTAGGAATGGAATATCTTGGCCTCAACACAAGGGTAGGTGGTTCTCTCTCAGAACATATGAGTTGGAAGTGTAGATGTGTTCTGATGGCTCTCTCCACGAATGAAGAGGAGGTGGAGGGGTATATATAGCCTCCACACAAAATCCAACCGTTACACACAATTTACCAATCTCGGTGGGACCGAATCAACAAACTCGGTCGGACCGAAATAGTAAACCTAGTGACCGTTAGAGATTTTCGGTGGGACTGACATGCAACTCGGTAGGACCGATATGGTTAGGGTTAGGGCATAACGTAATCTCGGTGAGACCGATTACACAAACTCGGTGAGACCGATTTTGGTAATAGGCTAACCAGAGAGTTGGTCGGGCAAACTCGGTGGGACCGATTACAAAACTTGGTTGGACCGATTTTGGTAATGAGTTAACCAGAGAGTTTGCATTGTAATCTCGGTAGTACCGATTGCCTAAACTCGGTGAGACCGATTTTGACAATGGACATACACAGTGAGATTGCAATCCCATCTCGGTGAGACCGAGATCCCTATCGGTAGAACCGATTTGCTAGGGTTTGGCAGTGGCTTATGACATGTGAAACTCGGTGGCGCCGGATAGAAAGAATCGGTAGGACCGAGTTTGGCTTGGAGTTTAGGTCATATGTGGAAGTGGGAAAGTAGCTGAGGGTTTTGGAGCATATCATCAAGCACATGGAGCAAAAGGCTCATTAAGCAACACCTCATCCCTCCTTGATAGTATTGGCTTTTCCTATGGACTCAATGTGATCTTGGATCACTAAAAGTGTAAAATGAAGAGTCTTGAGCTTGAAGCTTTAGCCAATCCTTTGTCCTTAGCATCTTGAAGGAGTTCCCACAACCTTTAGTCCATGCCACTCCATTGTTGAACTTATCTGAAATATACTAGATAAAAGTATTAGTCCAACAAGAGATATGTTGACATTAATTACAGAAACCACCTGGGGAGCACTTGTGCTTTCAAAGCCATATAGCTACTAACTACGGACCCGAAGGTCTACAAAGAACTACTCACGCATCATCGGAGAGGCACCAACGGAGGTGGTGAACCCCATCCGTGATGGTGTCTAGATTGGATCTGGTGGTTATGGACTTTGCAGCGGCTGAAATTGATTTTTGTCGACTCCCCTAGGGTTTTGGGAATATTGGGGTATTTATAGAGCAAAGAGGCGGTCCGGGGGGCACCTGAGGCGGGCACAACCCACCAGGGCGCGCCTGGGCCTCCTGGCACACCCTGTGGGTTGTGCTCTCCTCGGAGCACCCCCAGGCGTAGCCAGGGCCCATTATGTGTCTTTTTGTCCAAAAAAAATCTCCATGAAATTTCGTTGCATTTGGGCTCCGTCTGATATTGATTTCCAACGATTTAAAAAACATGCAGAAAAAAGCAACTCGCACTTGGCACTATGTTAATAGGTACCAAAAAATGATATAAAATGACTATAAAACATCCAAGATTTATAATATAATAGCATGGAACAATAAAAAATTATAGATACATTGGAGACGTATCATCTAGTCAGTCATTTATCTGCTTGAGAAAATCTCGTCGGTTTCCACTCTAGTCACAACTTTCGTGATGCGTCGATCAGTACGACTGTGTTGAGGTGTCCGTTGGCTTGCCTTCGGATACCATGTTAGAAGGGAGAGAGAGGATTGGTCGGGGACGCAGCGGCGACGCGAGGGTCGGTCCATCCACGGGGACAACCTAGAGCGAAAGGCCTCGGGGCAGCGGTGGACCGCGGGCGGCAGCACTATGGCCAGAGGGGCGATGCAGCGGTGGCGCGAGTCAATGCAGCCAACAGAAGAACCACGGGGCGGCGGCACTGCGACCCGACGGGGGGACACAGCGGCACCCTGTTACTCAATCGATAGAGGGGTGCACAGAGCTTGGGACGGTCTTCACAGGGCCTGCGAAGGCGCGCACAACCGACGGGCCAAGTCGGTCACATGGCGCAGACGAGGCGGTTCGTGATGGCGGGCGGGTGATCAATCTGATCACGCACGAGGTCGGGGACGTCGCTCGGTGGACGCTGGGTGGTGGCAGAGTCCGAGAAGAAGTCGCTAGGAACGGTCGGCAGGGCGGCCGTACAGGCGCAGCGTAGATCGAAAGGCGGGCCGACGCGCGCACAACGGCTATGATGGGCCGCCACATGGCGCGAGGCCGCCGGGTGGGGGTGATGCAGGATTCCCTGTCGGACTAGGCGGCGACAGCCGGCGTAGATCGACAGGCGAGCCGACGCGTGAACGGCGGATCGGGGCGACAGGCGGGCAGACGGGCTGCCGGGTCGGGGCGACGGGCGGGCAGACGAGCGGACGACGACCGTTAGGGCCGCCTGTCGCGCGAGGCTGCCGGGTCGATGAAGAGACCGGCCGGTTGCGCCGGTGTTGGAGTAGAGGCGCACGGGGGTCGACGGCGTCGGCGGGTGACGCAAACCAATCAAGCTTAAATCGGAAAATCAAAAGGGAAAATGTCGATCAAGGTGACCGGCGGGAGAGAGAGAGAGAGAGAGAACCTGAGCAAGGTCTCGGGAAAAAGACTCTCTAGGGTGGCCGGTCAACACGATCGGCGGACGAACCCTACGGGCAGCGCGGCCCCCGGCGGCAGTCATGGAGGCTGACCGCCCGTGAGGGTGGCGCGCGGGTGCGAAAGCGGCGGCGGCTAAGGTTTAGGATCGAGGTAAGGCTGATACTATGTTAGAAGTGAGAGAGAGGATTGATGGACTAGTTTTTGTATTGCTTAAGCCTCGTGGGCATATATATATATAGGAGTACATGATCATCTTGGAGTACAAGGCAAGGTAGAATAATATCCTATGCTATTCTAGCTTTCCTAATAATCACGATATTCAGCAGCAACATCCAGCCCCCCATCTTTAGTCACTATGGGGAGTCGTCGTCGGTGTTGTTCTAGCATTGCGCAAGAACAAGGGGTTGTAGTTTTTTTTTGCTTTAGCGGTTGCAGGAAAAAAAGGAAGAAAACACACTACATGCCCCGCGGTCACCGTGATCACCGTGGAGGAAGAAAGACATTTTCAGCAAACCGTGACAATGGTTCCAGCAAATTGCCACGCTGGTTGCAGCATCTTGTTCGATCTTGCGACTACGCTTCCAGCAAACGCGATCTCCGATTCAGTAATTCACGTGGTCGGTTGCAACATTAATCGGGCCCACTGTCCATCATTCAACTCCATCAATGCGCCGCTCATCGCGCCACCACAACACGACCGTGCACTATTGCAGCTCCCCTATGAAGTCGATACAATTCGGTGGTTGCAGCTTCGCCAGATGTGGTTTGCAACTCCCGCGCCAGCACATCAATGGCTCGTACTCCAGCCTTGTGCGTAGCAACCCGACGGGTAGCAGCTAGGATGCGAGAGGAGTGAATGTTGACGTATAATGTGATGCGTAGTCTCTTCCATCAGATTGGTCTTTTGGTTGCATTGGCTAGAGCATGCACTTCTACATGGTATCAGAGCCAAGAGGTCTTGAGTTCAAGACCCGGTTGGCGCAATTATATTGCAGCCCACTTTCGGTCCACGTTTAGGCCTGAGGGAGCCACACGTGAGGGGGAGTGTTGACGTATAATGTGCTGCCTAGTCTCTTCCATCGGATCGGTCATTTGGTTGCATTGGCTAGCGCATGCACTTCTACGGTGCAGACGAAGTCGAGGAAGAAGACAACAAAGGGATAAGGTGGGTTCGCGCGTGCTTCTAGCCATAGGATACCCCCTAATCAAACCCTAAAGTCTAGCTCCTAATCGTCCATGGACAGTGACCGGTCACCTCACAAATGTCTGCTTCAATGAACCGAGTACTTCATTAGCAAATCCTCAAATCCATATAATCAAATGCATTGTAAACTCGCCTCTACGTAAATACATATCGACCCCACACATAACATCCAACTACTTCATCATGCATGACATCGGACTACGAAAAATTGGCATGTTCTACCACATCAGACTATAAAAAATGGCATGTTCTATATACTAAAGCTATGGAGAAAGATCATCCATGACTATCATTGCCCTTGTCGTGGCCCTTGCCGTCTTTGTCGCGGAAGTAGCGGTCGAAGAAGCAAAATGGATCGAGTTAGATTTGCTCACTGCAGGAGTTGTCCTACCCGCCACTGTGTTCCTTCTCCTCTGGGGGGGCATTTTGGCATTGGCATGGACCTCCCGATTTTGCATCGTCATCCTTTGTCGCTTCTTGAGGATGCGGGCATGGATGGTTTGAAGGAAATATGCCCTAGAGGCAATAATAAAGTTATTATTTATTTCCTTACATATCATGATAAATGTTTGTTATTCATGCTAGAATTGTATTAACCGGAAACATAATACATGTGTGGATACATAGACAAACAGAGTGTCACTAGTATGCCTCTACTTGACTAGCTTGTTAATCAAAGATGGTTAAGTTTCCTAACCATAGACAAAGGAGTTGTCATTTGATTAACAAGGTCACATCATTAGTTGAATGATCTGATTGACATGACCCATTCCATTAGCTTAGCACCCGATCGTTTAGTATGCTGCTATTGCTTTTATCCATGACTTATACATGTTCCTATGACTATGAGATTATGCAACTCCCGTTTGCCGTAGGAACACTTTGTGTGCTACCAAACGTCACAACGTAACTGGGTGATTATAAAGGTGCTCTACAGGTGTCTCCGAAAGTATTTGTTGGGTTGGCGTATTTCAAGATTGGGATTTGTCACTCCGAATGTCGGAGAGGTATCTCAGGGCCTTCTCGGTAATGCACATCACATAAGCCTTGCAAGCATTGCAACTAATGAGTTAATTGCGGGATGATGTATTACGGAACGAGTAAAGAGACTTGCCGGTAACGAGATTGAACTAGGTATTGGATACCGACGATCGAATCTCGGGCAAGTAACATACCGATGGACAAAGGGAACGACGTATGTTGTTATGCGGTCTGACCGATAAAGATCTTCGTAGAATATGTAGGAGCCAATATGGGCATCCAGGTCCCGCTATTGGTTATTGACCGGAGAGGTGTCTCGGTCATGTCTACATTGTTCTCGAACCGTAGGGTCCGCACGCTTAAGGTTACGATGACAGTTATTATGAGTTTATGCATTTTGATGTACCGAAGGAGTTCGGAGTCCCGGATGTGATCACGGACATGACGAGGAGTCTCGGAATGGTCGAGACGTAAAGATTGATATATTGGACGGCTATGTTCGGACATCGGAATGGTTACGAGTGGTTTCGGATAATACCGGAGTGCCGGAGGGGTTACCGGAACCCCCCGGGGGAAGTATGGGCCTTATTGGGCCGCGAGGGGAGAGAGAGGGCCGCGCCAGGAGGTGGCGCGTGCCCCCCCCCCCATGGGCAGTCCGAATTGGACAAGGAGGGGGGGCGCGGCCCCCCTTTCCATCTCCCTCTCCATCTCTTTCCTTCCCCCTTCCTCCCTCCTAGTTGGACTAGGAAAGGGGAGTCCTACTCCTACTAGGAGGAGGACTCCCCCTCCCTTGGCGCGCCTCTCTAGGCCGGCCGGCCTCCCCCCTTGCTCCTTTATATACGGGGGCAGGGGGCACCCCATGGACACACAAGTTGATCCTTGAGATCGTTCCTTAGCCGTGTGCGGTGCCCCCCTCCACCATATTCCACCTCGGTCATATCGTTGCTGTGCTTAGGCGAAGCCCTGCGTCGGTAGTTCATCAAGATCGTCACCACGCCGTCGTGCTGACGGAACTCATCCCCGGAGGTTTTGCTGGATCGAGACCCGGGGACGTCATCGAGCTGTACGTGTGTCAAGAACTCGGAGGCGCCGGAGTAACGGCGCTTGGATCGGTCGGATCGCGAGGAGGACGTACGACTACTTCCCCTACGTTGTGTCAACGCTTTCGCTTCGGTCTACGAGGGTACGTAGACAACACTCTCCCCTCTCGTTGCTATGCATCACCATGATCTTGCGTGTGCGTAGGAAATTTTTTGAAATTACTACGTTCCCCAACATGGTTTTCTCGTCCAAGGCGCCGTGCGACTCTGCCTTTGCCGCCCCGACCTCGAGGGATGCCACGGCCTCCCACACCCTCTGCCTCGCACGGCGGGCATGCTGCACCATAACATCGAAGCCGGTGTCAATCTTTGATCGAGGGCCCAAGGCCGTGGGGAGGAGGCGCCATCGAAGGGGTTGCGCCACCACCCCGGAGTTGGGGCCGCAGACGATGGTGATCGCCTCCAACGAGGCCGCGATCACGCGCTTCAAGCCACCAGCCCCCGTGGATCCGAGCGCCATTTGCACCTATGCAAAGGATTCCCGTCGATCAAAGTCCGACCGCGGTCAGGCGCACTCCTCCTGGGAGCAGTGGAGAGCCATGTGAACGACCATCTCCTCCTTGTCCCTGGGACGAGGTCCCAATCGAGTCCACTGCTCGTCATGTCGGAGAAGGTCGGAGATCGCTAGAATGAAGTTTGGGGCGGAGTGGAGTGGCTAGAGTTTCATCCAGGATGCGAGAGAAGGTCAAGGTGGGCCAGCATGAGCCAGATCCGACGAGGTCGACGCGCTCGGGCGCGTCCGAGCCTCCTCATATCGGCCCCATATGTGGGCTGGATATGAGGGGCGTCGGTCAGTCAGGATGTGTAGGGCCTGTATGAGGGGTGTGACTGAGTCGAGATTTTGTGACTGGTCACTGACCGAGTTGTGCGCACGGACGTATAGGGAGCGTTTGAGGAGTCCGGCTGTAGATTCTCTTAACCTGCAATCTTGCCGAGCGCTCCAATTTCTAGGAGCTTAGTAATTGATAATACATAAAACAAGGATATCTATATACGTAAAACATTTTGATTTCTTTTGTGATAATACATAAAACAAGGATATAGTAAAACATTTTGATTTCTTTTGACATTATGGATTTTTTTGGTCATCTGAAGCATATGCTCTCGGGTGCCGTTTTGAATTGAGTTACATAACAAAAGAGAAAACAATAATAACACTCATTTCCCGCATATAGAAGAATCTGTCTAGGGCACATCTAGATGTGCCTTAGTTATTACTCATCTAAGTGACACAAGCAAGCATAGAAAAAAAAAGAAAAAGGAAAAAAATATCCACACTAATCTTCGCGTAAGATGAATGATATAAGACTTAGATGTGCAATACTTATGACACATCTAGATGTGCTTTAGGAAAACTGATAAACATTATAGACCAACATATTGGACTCAACTCATATAATTCAAGTTTAATTACAATAAATACTGCAACGTGCAACTTACAGATCCCCTTTGCTTCATAAACTAATGGTCACTCCATTTGCTTCATGGATAGTTGCTGCTAATGATTACAATTGATACTACTCCATTTGCTTCATAAACTCGGTGAACGCTGTACAGGAGGAGCCACCTTCTTTCCATACTGCTTGAGCGCTCTTCTTTACCGCCATGATCCGTTCCTCGAGTGCTCGCCGTCTCTCCGGCTCCATGTCCATGATCTGCCTAACCGCCGCGTCAACATCGTCGGCCCTGACAAGCCCCCCGCGCTTATACCCTCTCACCTCCACGCCAACCTTCATATCTTGGACAATGTATACCTTGTTCATCCACTGCTCGGCTACCAACGGCCAGCACACCATTGGCACACCGGCGACCACCGCCTCCAGCGTCGAGTTCCATCCACAGTGGGTCACGAACGCGCCAGTGGATGAGTGACGCAGCACCTCCACCTGAGGCACCCAGGACGCAGTCACCACGAAGCCCCTGTCCACGGTCCGGGCCAAGAACCCCTCCGGGAGAAGAGACAGCGCCGCGTCCGGTCCGCCGGCGGCTGCAGCGAAGGCAGGAGGCGCGCGCAGCACCCACAAGAACCTGTGCCCGGACTTCTCCAGCCCCTTGGCCATCTCACCGATCTGCTGGAGCGACACCGTGCATCGGCTGCCGAAGCAGAGGAACACGACGCTACGCTCGGGCTGCGCGTCCAGCCACGGGAGGCATGGGTGTCTTTCCTCCTCCTCTTCCCCCTCCGCGATCAACGGCCCGACGCAGTAAACCGGCGGCGTGGCGCGGCCGGGGAGGCAGCGCCCGTCTCTAAGCGCTGCCACCGCCGAGCCCTCCAGCGCGTCGAAGGTATTCACCAGAATGCCGCGCGCAGCCGCCATCCGGCCGAATACGTCCAGCACAGTCGTGTACAGGTCCGTCCCGCTGTCGAGCACCGCGTCGACCAAGTGAGACGCCGGCATCGGGGGCATGCCGGGGAACGACACGGGCGTGTCGCCGAGATCTTTCAAGTTTCCGGCGCGCCCGGAGCAAAACAAAGGCAATTGGAGGAAGACGGAGAGGCTGGCGGCGCCCGTGGAGAAGAACAGGTGCCCGGGGATGCCCAGCTCCGCGGCTACGTCGAGGTCACAGACGGCGAACATGTCGGCCACGAGCGCGTGGATGTCGGGGAGGCTACGGAGGAAGTCCCGCAGGACAGGTGCCTGGGAGCGGGAGGCGGCCTGCATGCGGATGAACGGGTGGGCGGCAGCGGAGGCGGCGTCGAGGGCGGGAGGGGGAGGGAGGGAGTGGACGGAGAGGGTGGGGAGCCGGGAGGCGTACCGGCCGATGGTGGAGCGGAAGGCCGGGGCGGTCAGGGATGGGTCCGGGACGGCGACGGTCACCGCGAGGCCGCGACGGAGGCACATCGCGGCGAACTCCAGCATGGAGATGAGGTGGCTTAGGCTCTGGCCGGCGACGACGACCACCCTTCTTGGCGTTGACATTGGAGTGTTCTTCTGATTCAGCTTTGGTTGGTGGTCTGGCATGTGAACTTTGGAGTTGAGATAGAGAAACGAGTGGGCCATGTTACTTATATATCCCTTTGTTTTTTACTTGCACTGGTATCGGTTTTGCTGAAACTCAACTAGCTGAGCTTAACTCGTTACCTCATTCGTTGAACTCATTAAGTTTAATGAGCTCAGATCAGTATCCGGCTTTGTTTTTCAAGAAACGAGCTAATGAGTTGAGCTATTGAGCCCTCGTTAAGGTAGCAAGCTACGAGCATTTAGTCCACACTAAATCATGGATCATGTGGCGTTCCTTGTGGGCTCGTGCCATTCGTAGGGGGTTCTGTAGACTGGTTGCGACAACATAGAAAATGAGTGATCCGAAGCTTAGGGCGTATTTGGTTGTCTGCATGCAGCCCAGCCAGGCCCGCATGGGATATGCGTTGCATGTTTGGTTGGCTGGGCTGCATGCGATTCGTGGCCCGTACGGACATTAAAAAAGGACTGAGCCTGGCCGACGGTAGGCAGTTTCTCGCGAGTCTGGCTCGGCGCGGCCATGCGTGCGAGGGGATTGCACGCCTCGGGCAGCGCGGGAGACGGAGGGGACGTCTCATAACCCCCCACCCCCCCCCCCACAGACACACACCCTCTCCCGTCACCACCCCGCCCGCACTGTTCCCGCCGCTCCTCTCTGCCTCATCGCCCCGCCCTCTCCTCTCCTTCGATGGCTCCGTCTCGCCCACTGCCGCACCGTCCTCTGATCCTCGTCGACCAGCGCATCGCCAGCATCCAGGAGTGCTGGGTGGCCGGGCTCCAGAACTCGGGCAGGGGCCTGGTGTCGGCGCTGCGAGCGTCGTCCCCCATCTGCTGTCAGCCACCACGAGGGCCTGCCAATGCGGTGTCGTCCGTCCCTGCTCCATCGCCGATTCCGGACCTCGTGGTCCTGGGCTCGGCGCCAGCGCCGCCCACAGAGCCGCCGCTTCTTGGGACCCCATTGGGCAAGGGGGTTTTCTTGACCCCTGTCCAAGGGTTTTCTCATGTTGGCACGCCGTCCTCCTCGACCTCCGGTGTGGCCATGAGCACGGGGCCGATGCCCCAGGCCGTCGCCAGGACCGGCTCTTCCTCTGCTCCGCCACCTCTCTCCTTCCCGTCAGGGTTTTCACCCCGGCCTCGGTTCGCTGCGACTGCGCAAGCTCCGGTGAGTCAAAGAATCCCCAATGCTTGCTCGTAGATGTAGATTAGGGATTTCTTTCTTAGGCATGTGCTAGTACTTAGTGGATTCCATAGGATTAGATAGGATCCGAGTAGATCCGATTCGATGCGATCCCAATCAAATCGAATCCGACTGATCTGTTCTTGTTTGCTACAGTGTGTGTTCTAGGATAATGTTCTGCTGCTAGTGCTTGCCTAGGATCTGTGTTCATGCTAGAATCCCCAATGCTAGTGTGCTTTGCTAGGATCTGTGTTCATAGTAGGGTCTTGCTAGGATCTGTGTTCATGCAAATGGCATGTTCATGTTCAAGCTAGGATCATGTTCATGTTGCTGTTCATGTTGCATGCTCTAAATTGTTATACATGTTCAAACTAGGGTTTGTGTTGCATATTCTAGATTGTTATGCGTGCGTGTAGTAGGACCATTTTAGAATGCCGCCAAATGTGCATGGGTGCACATGGGTGCTATTTTTAGATGTTTCCATGCTTAGGATAGTGCACTGATGAGTGGCAGTTGCAGAAAACCAGATGCCACTTATCAGTGGCATTTGCTCATGGGTAACTACCACTGATCAGTGGCACTTGCTGTTGGGCAAGTCCCCTGATCAGTGGCATTTGCCCAAGATCAACTGCCGTTGATAAGTGGCATTTGGCAAAGAGTTTGTGCACTGATCATTGGCATTTGCTCTTGGGAAAATGTCTATGGTCAGTGCCATTTGTTGTAGTGCTAGTGCAACTGATCAGTGGCATTTGCAGAAGAGCTAATGCCACTGATCAGTGGTTGTTTATTTTGCAAGCACCTCTAATACTTGTTATCTTACCTGACAAGATATTGAAGATTGACTGGGATGTGGCGGGTAGAGGAGCTCAGGTGGTGATCGGAGCTGAGGGCGCGGATCTCATCCCCACAAACAGGTGGCTCAAGAGGGTGGACCTGCCTGGCAGGGTCACCTTCATGAGCCTGCCTCATTCAAGGGGATGATCTCCGAGGACCAGCCACGAGGAGGGGGGCCCGGGAGCCGCTGCGCTTCTACCAGCAGATCAAGGACAACGAGGACCTCGCCATGCTTGTCATCCCTCGCAAGTTCGTGGAGATGATGAACAAGTGGATGGTCATCAGGCGGCTCCCGTGCGTGGTCAGGCTGTCGGCGAACAAGCGGTGCGTGTTTTGGGTGCAGGTCCAGAACTTCGAGGGGCACATGGTGCTTACCTGGGGCTGGAACTACTTCTACCGCCGCCGCCGTATCGTCCCTAGCGACCTCGTCGTTGTGCGCATCTCAGGACTCGGCTTGAAGGTCCAAATCTACAACCACGACTCCTCGGTCATGTGCAGGTTTCGTTGTAGCAGCCACAACTACGTTGGTGACATTGAGCATGCAATGTAGTTAACTAAGGTGTTAGTGTTCAACTTGTTATGGTCTGTGGCTAGAACTTATGGTACTTGTGCTGTGAACTTGTTAATATTTTGGCCAGGAGCAGCACCCTGGCGTGGAGCAAGGAAGGAGGATGCCCCTGCTGTTAATCTAAGTAGTTTGCTGTCTTTTCCGTTACTTGCTTTGTTCGATCTCATTTGGCTGCTTGTTTTGTTTGTTGTCAGTGCTTGCCTCTTTGATCTGCTGTCAGTTGTGCTTGCTGTTGTATTGATCATGTAGTGGTAAGGCCACCACATTTGAATGGAGTGAGCAGAACACAAACGTTGTTTGCAACCAAACAGCTGAAGTTTGCATCTGCTCACACCCTAAGCACAAAAACAGCAACCAAACAACAGGGGGTGAGTACCCCTTCATGCGATGCAGGCAACCAAACATGTTGCATCTACTGCATATGAAGAACCAGACTGGCTGGAGATGGACATGCAATGCAAGTACTGTAGCAAACTGCAACCAGACACGCCCTTAGCAAATTGGTGTATAGGCCACTGGTTGGAGAGGGTAAATGTTTTCTATGGTCGAGAACCGAGTACAATTAAATCGCGGATGCAACACTGCTAAATAGAGCAGAGCAACACATTGTTTAGCTAGAGAAGGTTGAGATTAGAACTCTATGAGAGTTGGCTCCATATCCTGCCGGATTTTGGACCTCGAAATGTGCCGAGTGATTTGAATAAAGCCACAAAACCTTTCTCTCAAAAGAAAAATCTCAAACAAATAATCCCATACATGGATAGGTGCTAAATGCGTTACTATTTATATGGCATCCAAACCAAATAGATTCTCGACACTCCATTCTCAAATTTCTAGCCTTTCTACATCATTGTCACCTGCTCTCTAGACAGCGGGCAAGGACCGGCTAGGTGGCATGATGGACCTCGACATGATATCATCTTGCTCCTCCAAATAGTCACTGATCTACCGCCCCTTTGTGACTTTTTTCTTTTATTTTGGCATGTCTATGTTGTTACCCTGATAGACTTGTATTAACCATTGTACTCGAATTCAGTGTTGATTTTGTGGTTGCTTTATCTATAAAGCATGGCCCTTGATACACGAGGTCATCCAGGTTACATGCACTGCCCTTCATATTACCAGTTACTTTAAGTCAAGCTCCTCCCAAGGCTTCGGGGCATCTCGGAGCTTTTCTTATTGAGAGCATCTCCAACAGTCGTGCAACACGTGGCGCGTAAAAAAAGGCTTTACAGAGTTGAAATAGTCAGTTTTTGCATGTAGCTGAGCGCTGGCTCCAGCAGGCGCTGCAGAAAAACGGCGCGTGCGCCCAACACAAACAACATATGACACTCTAAACAAAACCAAGAAGATCAAACACATAAAATATAAATCAACAATAAATAGTTCAGTTTTATTACAACTCAGACAAATACTTTATCTTCCAATACAACAAATAGTTCGACACTACAACATCAAACGTACAACATCAAGCATACAAATCATCATGCATTTTGTCGGCCATTCCATGCCCACCATTCCTTGATTAGATCCTTCTGAAAATCATCATGCGTTTCGGCATGTCGAAAGACATGATAGGAGGCAACAAATCGGGCCACCCTCGCAGCCCTCCGCCACACTTGCACGAGATGTCCCAAGAGCTCATATTGAGAGTAGTCTAAATCTTGGCCACGCTCATTCTCTATGATCATGTTATGCATGATCACACAAGCATGCATGATGTACCAAAGGATCTTTTGATCCCAAAATCTAGCCGGTCCTCTCACAATAGCAAATTGGGCTTGCAAAATCCTAAAAGCCAGTGGCGGAGCCAGCGTTCAACCATTGGGTTCAGATGAACCCAATGAAATTCGCTACCTACGTGCATGTCATGTACGACATATAAGGCCTGACCCCAATAAAAAATCAAGTCTGACCCCATCAAGCTGCTAACGCCTCATGATAAGACAAATAAAAAGGCCCAAAAGCCCAGGCATCTTTGTTACTAGTACGAGATCGATACATGTACGACATCTAAAAAAAGAAGATCAATCAATCTGTACGGGGAATACACGGACGCAGCCGCACGCCTCGTCGCTTTCCAACTCGCCTCGCCTCTCCCTCCTCCATCTCGCCTATCTCGCCTATCTCTCCGCCGTCTTGCCCCGTTTTTGTTAGGCCCGTCGCTTCGCTCCTCATCTCGATGCCGACGCCCGACGGCAAATAGTGTAGAAGCGATCAACTGCAGTCTAATTCGACGCAGTAATATGACCTCCACATCTCTTCCCTCTGCTACCCAATCTAAATCTAATATCTTTTTGCCCTAATTTTCTAATTCTTATTTTCATGGACTTTCATTGATGCAGGCTATGGAAAGATATTTTTCAAAGAAGAGAAGTCGATCATCTGATCCAGATAATGATGGGGGGACATCGAGGTCACCCGTTAGATGTAAGCAAACTGCATCAAATGTCTCTGCCAGTAGTCTCCCAAAGCCTTCTATCCACAAAGAGATTAATTTAGATGAATTGCCCTACGATCCGGCTGATCGGAAGAGAATTTCGGAGTACACAAGAAATCCTAGGAAGCAAGATGAGATTAGGCGACGGTATTTAACAAGGGGACCTTACAGGCCTCCGTCTACTTTTGTTTATCCACACAGGGACATTGGAGATACTCAACGAAGATTTAATCCAGACTGGTTTAAAGATTATGGTCGTTGGCTTGAGTATAGTGACAAGGTGCATAAGGCCTTTTGTTTGTGTTGTTATCTTTTCAGAGATAATAACGAGGGACAAGCTGGGAGTGATGCATTTGGAATAAATGGTTGGAACGGTTGGAACAAGAAAAGTAGGCTGGATACCCATGAGGGTAAAGGTAATGTTAATAGCTTTCGTAATGTAGCAGTAAAACGGTGTGATGCTTTGATGAATCAAGATCAATCAATTCTGGTAGCTCTCGATAAGCAAACTGATCTTACCAAAAAGCAAAATCGAATTCGTCTTAATGCTTCAATTGATTCTGTTAGATACTTGTTGCATCAAGGCTTAGCTTTCCGAGGCCATGACGAAACAGAAGAGTCAAAAAATAAGGGAAACTTTCGAGAGTTGGTAAAAACTTTGGCAAATCAAAATGATGATATACGGAAGGTAGTTCTTGAGAATGCTCCACAAAATTGCAAGTGGGTATGTGGAGATATTCAGAAGGAAATTGCCAACTATTTTGCCAAGGTAACATCATCGTTAAATTATATTTCCTACTATTTTTGTTGTCTTACAATTTACACTAATCTCTAATGATCCCCTTATTGTATTGCACAGATAACTTTGAATTCTATTATTGAAGAAATTGGAGGTGATGTGTTTAGTTTGTTGATTGATGAAGCTGCTGATGTGTCTGACAAAGAGCAAATGGCAGTTGTTTTGAGATATCTTAGCAAGCGTGGATTTATCATTGAACGGTTAGTTGGAGTAGTACATGTGCAAGAAACATCGGCAATATGTCTTCAGGCCGCACTTCAAAAGTTATTCACCGATCTTGGTTTAAGCATAAAACAAGTCAGAGGACAATGTTATGACGGGGCTAGCAATATGCGCGGCGAGTTCAATGGCTTGAAAGCAAAGATTTTGCAAGAGAACAAGTCCGCCTATTATGTGCATTGTTTTGCTCACCAACTACAGTTGGTTATTGTAGCAGTAGCAGAGAAGCATGAAGATATTTCAGATTTTTTCTACATGATCTCCATTTTATTTAATGTGGTTGGAGCTTCTTGCAAAAGAAAGGACATGATTAGAGAGAAACATCGAGAGGATGTAATAAAAGCCATAGGTAGTGGGCAGGTTAGCACTGGCAGAGGGTTAAATCAAGATCAAACTCTTCAGAGAGCTGGTGACACTCGTTGGGGCTCACACTACAGAACTCTCTCAAGCCTAGTGAAGTTGTTCCCTGCAGTCATGTCTGTTCTGAAATATGTGGAGAAAGAAGGTAAAAATGAAAAGAAAAGTCAGGCGCGTGGTCTTGTAGCATATTTTGAGACCTTTGATTTTGTGTTTTATTTGCACATGATGCTGCATATATTAGGAAATGCAAATACTTTGTCACATTCTTTACAAAAGAAGGATCAAGACATCCTAAATGCCATGTCATGTGTCAAGTCCACAAGGAATGAGCTACAAGAACTAAGGGAGAATGGATGGAACTCATTGATACAGAAGACATGTTCATTTTGTGAAGAACATCACATTGAGAAGGCGGACATGCTGGAGCAATATATCAATCGACACAAACCAAGACAAAAAACTAATAAGACAAACCTCCAGCATTACTGAGTAGAGTGTCTTAATTCTGTTATTGACTGGCAACTTCAAGAGTTTG
Organism: Aegilops umbellulata; assembly: GCA_032464435.1. Taxonomy (NCBI): domain Eukaryota; kingdom Viridiplantae; phylum Streptophyta; class Magnoliopsida; order Poales; family Poaceae; genus Aegilops; species Aegilops umbellulata. The sequence continues at coordinate 300,269,335 of CP136060.1, forward strand.
ATGACCGTTTCAATGAGGTAAATTCTGCATTACTTGGTCACATGGCTTCTTTCAACCCAAACGATGGATTTGTTGCTTTTAACTTGGATAGCTTAGTGAAGCTAGCTGAGTTTTATCCAGATGATTTTGATTCAAGAAAAATGGATGATCTTGGTCCTGAACTGCGCACTTACATTGATAATGTGCGAGCGGATGAAAGGTTTGCTAATTTGGACGGGATTGCTGATCTTGCGAAGTTAATGGTGCAGACAAATAAACATGTTACTTTTCCCTTGGTCTATCATCTTCTAAAGTTAGTATTGATATTACCAGTTGCAACAGCATCCGTGGAGAGATGCTTTTCAGCTATGAATGTTGTCAAGAAAAAGTTGCGCAACAAAATTGGTGATCAATTCATGAGTGATTGTCTAATTTGCTATGTGGAGAAGGAGATGTTCTCTCCCATTAGTAATGATGCTGTGTTTGATCTTTTTAAGGCGATAAAAGATCGAAAAGGGAAGCTCTAAAATGTGAGTGACTTTACATGATTCTTTCACATGATGTCACTTTTATTTTAAACCTGCCAAACTAACTAGTTATTTTCTTCATTGTTTTTAGAAAGATGAGAAGTTGGATCTGATATATGAAGTTTATTTTGGTACCACTTTTATCTATAATATGTAAACAAGTGATTTTATAATTTCATCCGATCGGTATGTTATGCACTCTTATTATGTGTGATAAATGATATCATATTCATTGTGCTTTCTTTGACTGATGTAATCTCGTTGCAATTTGTCACAAAATAGGAATAAGTTCATTAAAAAATCACAACTAGTTAGTGAATGAACCCATTGGCGAAAATTTCTGGCTCCGCCCCTGCCAAAAGCTCTCTCCACATCTTTCCTAGCCAACGCCTGGGCATTGTGGAAATCTAGATTTTTCTTACCTTCAGGTTTTTTTAACGGCTTCACAAATGTTTGCCACTTTGGGTAGATGCCATCCGCAAGATAGTAGCCATAGTTGTATGTATGGCCATTTGCTACAAACTGCACCGGTGGCAGTTCACCATTTGCAATCTTATTCATGAATGGTGACCGATTAAAAACATTGATGTCATTCAAAGATCCACGCATTCCAAAAAAAGCATGCCAAATCCAAGTCTCTTGATCGGCCATATGAAAGTGCAACTAATCCCTGGGTGGTTTTGGTAATTCTTAACAACATATAGCTCATTGGACTAATATTATTTCAAGAGAATCATTTCAGAAAGTTAAATGATTGGCATGGCATGGACTGGAGATGTGGACCCCTCAAAATGCTAAGGACACATATTGGCTCAAGCTCAAGACTCTACATTTTCATTTTAGTGATCCAAGATCACATTGAGTCCATAGGAAAAGCCAATACTATTAAAAGGGGATGAGGTGTTGCTTAATGGCTTGCTTGCTCAAAATGCTTAGTGATATGCACCAAAAGCCCTCAACCACTTTCTCATATCCACATATGTGCCAAACCAAAAGTCAAACTCGGCCCCACCGATTTGATCTATCTGGTGCCACGGAGTTCATTTGACATAGCCATAGTTAGAAACCCTAATTAGTTCAGTCTCACCGATAGGGATCTCGGTCTCACCGTGATGGGATTGCAAACTCTCTGTTTCCCTTCGTAACGTTCCGGTCTAACCGAGATGAGTGATCGGTCCCACCGAGTTCGCAATGCAAACTCTCTATTTCCTTTTCGTAACGTTTTGGTCTCACCGAAATGAGCGATCGGTCCCATCGAGTTTGCCTAACCAACTCTCTGTTTGCCTATTACAGAAATCGGTCTCACCGAGTTCATGTGATCGGTCTCACCGAGATTACGTTATGCCCTAACACGATCGATCCCACCGAGTTGACATGTCGGTCCCACCGAAAAGCCTAACGTTCACATTTTGAACTAAATCGGTCTGACCGAGTTTCAGTATTCGGTCCAACCGAGTTTGGTAAATTGTGTGTAACGGATAGATTTTGTGTGGAGGCTATATATACCCCTCCACCCATCCTCCATCTGTGGAGAGAGCCATCAGAACGTGCCTACACTTCCAGCATTCATTTTCGGAGAGAGAACCACCTACTCATGTGTTGAGACCAAGATATTCCAATCCAACCACAAGAATCTTGATCTCTAGCCTTCTCCAAGTTGCTTTCCACTCAAAGCATCTTTCCACCATATCCAAATCTGTGAGAGAGAGTTGAGTGTTAGGGAGATTATCATTTGAAGCACAAGAGCAAGGAGTTCATTGTCAACACACCATATATTACCTTTTGGAGAGTGGTGTCTCCTAGATTGGTTAGGTGTTACTTGGGGGCCTCCATCAAGATTGTGGAGTTGAACCAAGGAGTTTGCAAGGGCAAGGAGATCGCCTACTTCGTGAAAATCTACCCTAGTGAGGCAAGTCCTTTGTGGGCGATGGCCATGGTGGGATAGACAAGGTTGCTTCTTCGTGGACCATTCAGGGGTGGAGCCCTCCGTGGACTCGCGCAGCTGTTACCCTTCGTGGGTTGAAGTCTCCATCAACGTGGATGTATGATAGCACCACCTATCCGAACCATGCCAAAAATCTTCGTGTCTACATTGTGTTTGCTCCCTCCAAACTCCTCCCCTTTACCTTCATATGCAATGATTTACATTCCGCTGCTATACTCTTAGAATTGCATGTGTAGGTTGATTGCTTGACTTGTGTTAAGTTGCTAAAATCTGCCAAGACATAAAATTGGGAAAAGGCTAGATTTTTGTTTGGTCAAGTAGTCTAATCACCCCCCCTCCTCTAGACATACTTTCGATCCTACAAGTGGTATCAGAGCTTTGGTCTCCATCTGCCTTTATTTCCATAGCTTTGGTGATCATAGCCTTGGTTTCACAACCTAGGAGAGTATGGCGTCTAGTAAGGGAAATTGCCACCGTAGAGGTCCTTACTTTGATAGTACTAATTTTGCTAGTTGGAAGCATAAGATTAAAATGCATATTCTTGGACATAACCCCGCCGTTTGGGCTATTGTGTGTATTGGCTTGCAAGGTGAATTCTTCGATGGGAGAGAACCGAATCGTGAAGCTACCACGGAAGAATTGAAGATGTTGCAATAAAATGCTCAAGCTTGTGATATCCTCTTCAAAGAATTGTGCCCCGAAGAATTCAACAAAATCAGCCGTCTTGAGAATGCAAAGGAAATTTGGGATACTTTGATTGATATGCATGAAGGTATCGACTCCGTCAAGGAATCCAAATTGGATGTGCTTCAAAGTCAGCTTGACAAGTTCAAAATGAAGGATGGTGAAGGTGTCGCTGAAATGTACTCTAGGCTTGCTCTCATCACAAATGAGATTGTCGGCTTAGGAAGTGAAGAGATGACCGACAGATTCATCATCAAGAAGATCATAAGAGCCTTGTATGGAAAATATGACACCGTGTGCACTTTGATCCAAATGATGCCCAATTACAGAGATCTCAAACCAACGGAAGTCATCGGTAGGATTGTTGCTCATGAGATGTCACTCAAGGATAAAGAAGAGCTTCACAACAAGTCTAGTGGTGCTTACAAAGCCTCATGTGATGCTCCTATATCACCAAGTGAGAAACAAGCTTTCAATGAGGAATTGTGCCTAATGGTGAAGAACTTCAACAAGTTCTACAAGAGTAGAAGCAAAGAAAGAAGTTCCAAGTCAAGGTCCTACAATGATAAAAGATCTTCTAGTCGTGAGCGTAATTGCTACAATTGTGGAAAACCCGGACACTACTCCAATGAGTGTACAGCTACCTAGAAAAGAAGAGAAGACTCACATAAAAGGAGAAGTAGAAGAGAAGAATCACCTCCAAGAGAAAGAAGGAGTAGAGATGATCATTATGAACGAAGAACCTCTCGCAGAAGCAAGGATTTGGAGAGGAAGGACAAGTCATCAAGGAGCTACACAAAACGAAGACATCAAGCTCATGTTGATGAATGGGTATTCGGCTCCGACTCCGACCATCACTCCGAGAGAAGTTATCACTCCGACTGAAAATATACTAAAGATGAAGCTGTTGCCGGTCTAGCACTTGTGTCAACCAACTCCTATGACATATTAGACTCACCAAATGAGGGAATTGTAAGATGCTTCATGGCTAAAGGCCCAAAGGTATCACATCCCGAGTATGTTGATTTCAATAGTGATGAAGATGATTTGCTAGGTGACGATGATTTACTTGTTGACAACTCTAGTGATTAAAACTATGATGAACCTGCTATTAATCATGCTAATCAAGATAAAGTGAATGATGATGATAAGAAGGAGATTGAGCATCTAACTAAAGAACTAAACACTCTTAAGTTAGCTCATGAAACTACCTTAGAAGATCATCAAGAGCTTTTAAATACTCATGAGAAGCTATGCTTTGAAAAGCTCAATCTAGAGCAAGAGCATGGGTTCTTAAAACCAATCAATGATGATCTTCATAAGAAAAGTTCTTCTTACATTGCCAAGCGCTTACTCTTGTCTACTTACATGCCACGAGTAAAATCTACCAACAAGAGTAAGAAAGATTCTTCTTCTAGTAGTAACAATAATCATGCTAAATCCAATATTGTTGCTTCTAGTAGTTCTCTTGATTCCACTAACGATTCTCTTAGCCAAGTTACACTTGAGCAAGAAAATAGCTTATTGAATGGAATTATAGAGAAAGGTGTTTACAAGAGCCTTGCCGGAAGTAAGCAATTTGAGGAAATTGTACGCAAGCAAGGAAGGCACCAGAAGAATCAAGGTGTTGGTTTTGAACGAAAGTTCAATGCCAATGGAGTTGAGTGGGAAGAAGATCAATACCCCAATACGAAGTTTGTTCCTCAACAAGAGAAGTATGATCCTACTTCCTTCAAAGGAACACAAGCTCAAGATGATCTTCCACCACAAGACCACAAGAAAAAAGTCAAGGACAAGCTTCAAGAGGATCTTGATGCATTTGAAGAAGCTCCCAAGGCCTTGGTCAAGTGGGTTCCCAAGACTACATCAAGTTCTACTTCATCAAGTTCGACCACAACTCCAAGGATAACCATCAAGTTGATGTGGATCCCAAAGAAGAAGAACTAGAGAGTTCTTGAGGGTGACTCTGTCGACATACTTCACTCATATCATTTTGGCAAGAACAAGAGCAAACAACTTCCACATCTTGCATTAGTTCAAGGAGTCACAAACCCTCTTGTTGGTAAGAGAAGGGACAAGGTAATCTAATGCTTTCATGGACATCATCTTGTGTGTACTTCACTCTATGAATATGGATATCCTTGGTTGTTCCTTGTGGGACTAACCCATGTAGGTATTGAAAGTGCAACTCACTCCAATGGATTGCTCCAAATGATCTACTTCAACATTGAGCATCCACATCTTCAACATCTACATGAAGTCATCATCGACAAAACCCAAGGTTAGTTCATCCCTCTTAAGGGGGATATCACATCTAGGGGGAGCTTTACTCTAAGAATTGAGCTAAGCAACTCTAATGGTGTGAACACAGCAATGCTTTATGTAAAAGTGGTAACCCCACTTGCGCTTAAACGATGAGTATGACCTATGATCAAATGTTCTCATTTGACTCCTAAGTCAATATACTCATATATAGATGACCTAGTCATCGCCAATTGCTTGATAGATGCTAGAGTGTTTGTGCATGCTTTGCCACATATTTCATTTGCCATCTTATCGTGTGAGCATGTTGATTGCATATTTTCCCCATTCGAGGACATCCATTTGTTGCTTTGATTGTTTGGCTTTTTTTCTTTTGCCAAATGGATGGACAAGAATGCCTAAAAACTTCCTCCAGCTATCTATGTTTTTCTCGTGTCAAACTCAATTAATGCTACATCACAAAGTTTGATCAAGTCGGATTCGAACTCTCTGGGTGAGGAGCACTCGGAGTCACCGATTCGTCATAGACTTAAACTTCCAAAACCTCTCTGTGTATTTCAGTCTGACCGATTCAGCCCTTTCGGCCATACCGAGTTCATTGAGTTGATCTAGGTTTTCAATCTCGGTGCATGATGACCCACAAGTATAGGGGGTCAATTGTAGCTCTTTTCGATAAGTAAGAGTGTCAAACCCAACGAGGAGCATAAGGAAATGACAAGTAGTTTTCAGTAAGGTAATGTCTGCAAGTGCTGAAATTGTAAGTAGTTGAGTAGTTTGGTAGCAAAATAATTTGTAACGAGCAAGTAACGACAATAGTAATAGGTATGCAACAAGGTAGCCCAATCCTTTTGAGGCAAAGGACAGGCCAAAATGATCTCTTATGATAAGCAAAGCATTCTTGAGGGTACACGGGAATTTCATCTAGTCACTTTCATCATGTTGGTTTGATTTGCGTTCGCTACTTTGATGAGTTGATATGTGGGTGGACTAGTTCTTAGGTGATGTTATTACTTGAACAAACCTCCTACTTATGATTAACCCTCCCGCAAGCATACACAACTACGAGAAAATTATTAAGAATAAATTATAACCATAGCATTAAACTCTAGGATCAAATCGGTCCCTTACGGAGTAGTGCACAAACTGGGGTTTAAGTTTCTGTCACTCTCGCAACCCACCATCTATTTACTACTCCACAATGCATTCCGTTAGACCCAAATATGGTGAAGTGTCATGTAGTCGACGTTCACATGACACCACTAAGGGAATCACAACATACATACCATCAAGATATCGAACACATATCAAATTCACATGATTACTTGCAACATGATTTATCCCGTGACCTCAAGAAAAAAGGTAACTACTCACAAACAATAAACATGCTCATGATCAGAGGGATATTAATATGCATAAATGATCTGAACATATAATCTTCCACCAAATAAACCATATAGTAATCAACTATAAGATGTAATCAACACTACTAGTCACCCCCTAGCAACAATCTATAGTTCCGGTAACAAGATTGAATACAAGAGATGAACTAGGGTTTGAGATGAGATGGTGCTGGTGAAGATGTTGATGGAGATTGCCCTCCCCAAGATGGGAGAGTTGTTGGTGATGATGATGATGCTGATTTCCCCCTCCGGGAGGGAAGTTCCCCCGGCAGAATCGTTACGCCGGAGGGCAAAAGTGCTCCTGCCCAAGTTCCACCTCGAGACGGCGGCGCTCCGTCTCAAAAGCCTTCTCCTTATTTTTTCTAGGTCAAAATGACTTATATACCAAAAGATGGGCACTCGAGGTGGGCCGAGGAGGCCACAACCCACCAGGGCGCGCCTGGGGGGCCTGGCGCACCCAGGTGGATTGTGCCCACCTGGTGGGCCCCCTCTAGTGATTATTGGCTCCAATATTTCTTAAATAATCCATAAAAAATCTCCGTGAAGTTTTAGCTTATTTGGAGTTGTGCGGAATAGGTGGCCTGACGTAGCTTTTCCAGTTCCAGATTTCCAGCTACCGGAATTCTCCCTCTTGGTGTGTACCTTGTAAATTATGAGAGAAAAGGCATTAGAATTACTCCAAAAAGCATTATTATGGATAAAAAATATTATAAATAATAGTAAGAAAACATGATGCAAAATGGACGTATCAACTCCCCCAAGCTTAGAACTCGCTTGTCCTCAGGCAAAAACCGAAATTGAAAAGCATGCCCACATGCTTTGAGAGAGTGGTGTCGATAAAAACAAAATACGGGCATAGAAGCATCATGTTGATTATTATAACAGAAACAAAATTAAACATAAGACTTATATCGTAGAACTTGCATCATATATTTCCCATGAATAAGTAACGGTTCATCACATAATCGAAGTATAAAGCACAAACTCTATTAGAAACCAACAAACTACGTTCTCAGTCAAATTTGCAACTACAATTCATCGTCTTTTCACGAAGAGTCACGTGTCGGAGCCTTTTAAGAAAAAGTCCACATACTCAACCATCACATAGTCTTCTATGATTGCAAACACTCACCTCGTACCTATGAGCAAAACATTTCAACCGGACACATAGAAATATAGGGGCTTATAGTTTTGATACGTCTCCGTCGTATCTATAACTTTTTATTGTTCCATGCCAATATTCTACAAATTTTACATATTTTGGCAACTTTTTATACTATTTTTTGGGACTAACATATTGATCCAGTGCCCAGTGCCAGTTCCTGTTTGTTGCATGTTTTTTGTTTCGCAGAAAATCCATATCAAACAGAGTCCAAATGGGATAAAAACTGACAAAGATTTGTTTTGGAATATATGTGAATTTTGGGAAGTGGAATCAACGCGAGACGATGCCCGAGGGGCCCACGAGGGTGAGGGGCGCGCCCTGGGCCCTTGTGGCCACTCCATAGGTGCCCTTCTTTCACCGCAAGAAAGGCAATATCCGTATAAAAATCGTATCCAAATTTTAGTTCAATCGGAGTTACAGATCTCCGGGAATTTAAGAAATGGTGAAAGGGCAAAATAAGGGAACGCAGAAACAGAGAGAGACAGAGAGACAAATCCAATCTCGGAGGGGATCTCGCCCCTCCCATGCCATGGAAGCCAAGGACCAGAGGGGAAACCCTTCTCCCATCTAGGGAGAATGTCAAGGAAGAAGAAGAAGAAGGGGGGCCTCTCCCCTCTCTCCCGGTGGCGCGGAACGCCGCCGGGGCCATCGTCATCACCGCAATCTACACCAACACCTCCGTCATGTTCACCAACATCTCCATCACCTTCCCCCATCTATCTACAGCGGTCCACTCTCCTGCAACCCGCTATACCCTCTACTTGAACATGGTGCTTTATGCTTCATATTATTATCCAATGATGTGTTGCCATCCTATGATGTCCGAGTAGATTTTTGTTGTCTTATCGATAATTGGTGAATTGCTATGATTGGTTTAATTTGCTTGTGGTTATGTTGCTGTCCTTTGGTGCCCATCATATGAGTGCGCACGTGGATCACACCATAGGGTTAGTTGTATGTTGGTAGGACTATGTATTGGAGGGCAAGAGTGACAGAAGCTTCAACCTAGCATAGAAATTGATGCATACGGGATTGAAGGGGGACCAATATATCTTAATGCTATGGTTGGGTTTTATCTTAATGAACATTAGTAGTTGCGGATGCTTGATAATAGTTCCAATCATAAGTGCATAGAATTCCAAGTCAGGGATGACATGCTAGCAGTGGCCTCTCCCACATAAAACTTGCTATCGGTCTAGTAAAGTAGTCAATTGCTTAGGTACAATTTCGCAACCCCTACCACCACTTTTCCACACTCGCTATACTAACTTTATTGCTTCTTTATCTAAACAGCCCCTAGTTTTTATTTACGTGCTCTTTATATTCTTGCAAACCTATCCAACAACACCTACAAAGTACTTCTAGTTTTATACTTGTTCTAGGTAAAGCGAGCGTCAAGCGTGCGTAGAGTTGTATCGGTGGTCGATAGAACTTGAGGTAATATTTGTTCTACCTTTAGATCCTCGTTGGGTTCGAAACTCTTACTTATCGAAAGAGGCTACAATTGATCCCCTATACTTGTGGGTTATCAAGACCTTTTTCTTGCGCCGTTGCCGGGGAGTTATAGCGTGGGGTGAATATTCTCGTGTGTGCTTGTTTGCTTTATCACTAAGTAATTTGTATTTGATGTTATAAGTTGTTCTCTATCTTTAGTTATGGATATGGAACACGAAATACCAAAAAAATTAGGTTTACTTGCTAGTCATGGAGATGGGGAACCTCCTAAAACCCCCGATGCTCATTATGTGAAAGATGTTATGTACTACTTTGATAATCCTGAGAATACCCCATTCAATTATATAATGGGAGACACGTTGGATCAATGTGAATACTTTAGGGATTATCGCTTGACTCAAAAAGGAAAACTATTATGGGATCAAATTCATATGTTGCATTGGTATGCTCGGCAACTATGCTTGAGATATGATTATACTTGTTGCTCTAGGATGAAGGCTCCACACCTTCCCTTTTCATGCAAATTTAATGATAATGAAACCTTAGCTTCTTATGCTAATGGATATATGATTACTATGATGTGGAACAAATAGAAGAATTTGTTGCTTTTAAGGGTGCTTGTGAAATTGAATCTTTGTTTAAATAGTTTGAAGATTTTGATGATTCAGTTTATAGACCTGAAAATTTAGCTATACTTAAATATTGCTATGATAATTATAAATACAATTATGATATTGATGAATTTATTGAGAGAGTGTCCACTGTCCAAGAAGAGACTAATATTTTGCAGGAGTCTATGGAAGAAGAAATTGATAAAACTGTGAGCTCATTGGATGAAAAAGATGATGAGGAGAGCGAACAACAAAAGGAGGAAGATCGGATTAGCTACCCACGCCCACCTTCTAATGAGAGTAACTCTCCAACTCATACATTATTTAATGTCCCTTTGTTCTTACCGAAGGATGAATGCCATGATAATTGCTATGATCCCGTTGATTCGTTTGAAATATCCCTTTTTGATGAACATGATGCTTGCTATGCTTGTGGCCAAGATGCCAATATGAATTATGCTTATGGAGATGAACTTGCTATAGTTCCTTATGTTAAACATGAAATTGTTGCTATTGCACCCACACATGATAGTCCTATTATCTTTTTGAATTCTCTCGACTACACTATATCGGAGAAGTTTGCCCGTATTAAGGATTATATTGATGGGTTGCATTTTACCGTTACACATGATGATTTTGATAGATATAATATGCATGTGCTTGCTGCTCCTACTTGCAATTATTATGAGAGAGGAACTACATCTCTGCCTCTCCATGTTTCCAATAAGATAAATTGCAAGAACCTATTTATACTATGCATTGGCCTTTACTATGTTTTCATGAATTGTTCTTTTATGACATGCCGATGCATAGGAAGAGAGTTAGACTTCGTTGTTGCATGATATATGTTACTTTGTGCTCACTACTAAATCACAAATCATTGTTAATTAAAATTGGCTTTGATATACCTTGGGATCCGGGTGGATCCATTACTTGAGCACTATATGCCTAGCTTAATGGCTTTAAAGAAAGCACGGCCAGGGAGACAACCCGGAAAGTTTTAGAGAGTCATTTATTTCTGTTGTCTGCTTGTATAAAGTTTAAAAATAAAAATAATGTGCTAAGATTTGCCTTTAGGATGTTTACATTGCTTGTTGGTTTGTGCAGTGCAGAAACAGAAACTTTGGCTGTAGGGCGCGATTTTACATTTTTTACTGGAACGTCAGACGGTTCTGAAACTTTCTGCACTATCTTTCTATACAAAATTTTTATTTTTCCTAATTTTTTCAGAATTTTTGTAGTACCAGAAGTATGATGAATGTTCAGATTACTACACATTGTCCTGTTTAAAGACAGATTCTGTTTTGATGCATAGTTTGCTTGTTTTGATGAAACTATCGGTATCTATCAGTGGATTAAGCCATGGAAAATTTATATTACAGTAGCTACAATGCAGAAACAAAATATGAATTGGTTTGCAACAGTACTTAGAGTAGTGATTTGCTTTATTATAATAACGAATCTTACCGAACTTTCTGTTGAGTTTTGTGTGGATGAAGTGTTCGAAGATCGAGGATGTCTCGATGTGAGGATAAGAAGGAGAGGCAAGAGCTCAAGCTTGGGGATGCCCAAGGCACCCCAAGTAAATTTTCAAGGAGACTCAAGCGTCTAAGCTTGGGGATGCCCCGGAAGGCGTCCCATATTTCTTCAACAAGTATCGGTATGTTTTCAGATTCGTTTCGTTCGTGCGATATGTGCAAATCTTGGAGCGTCTTTTGCATTTAGTTTTCACTTTTCTTTGATGCACCATGCTGGTATGAGATAGTTCATGGTTGATTTATAGAATGCTCTTTGCACTTCACTTATATCTTTTGAGTATGGCTTTATAGAATGCTTCATGTGCTTCACTTATATCATTGGAAGTTTGGATTGCCTGTTTCTCTTCACATAGAAAACCACCATTTGTAGAATGCTCTTTTGCTTCACTTATATTTGTTAGAGCATGGGCATATCTTTTGTAGAAAGAATTAAACTCTCTTTCTTCACTTATATCTATTTAGAGAGATGACGTGAATTGGTCATTCACATGGTTAGTCATAAAATCCTACATAAAACTTGTAGATCACTGAATATGATATGTTTGATTCCTTGCAATAGTTTTGCGATATAAAGGTGGTGATATTAGAGTCGTGCTAGTTGAGTAATTGTGAAATTGAGAAATAATTGTGTTGAGGTTTGCAAGTCCCGTAGCATGCACGTATGGTAACCGTTGTGTGACAAATTTGAAGCATGAGGTGTTTCTTTGATTGCCTTCCTTATGAGTGGCGGTCGTGGACGAGCGATGGTCTTTTCCTACCAATCTATCCCCCTAGGAGCATGCGCGTAGTGCTTGGTTTTGATGACTTGTAGATTTTTGCAATAAGTATGTGAGTTCTTTATGACTAATGTTGACTCCATGGATTATACGCACTCTCACCCCTCCATCATTGCTAGCCTCTTCGGTACCGTGCATTGCCCTTTCTCACCTCGAGAGTTGGTGCAAACTTCGTTGGCGCATCCAAACCTCGTGATATGATACACTCTATCACACATAAGCCTCTTTATATCTTCCTCAAAACAGCCACCATACCTACCTATTATGGCATTTCCATAGCCATTCCGAGATATATTGCCATGCAACTTTCATCATCATCATATACATGAATTGAGCATTCATTGTCATATTGCTTTGCTTGATCGTAAGATAGCTAGCATGATATATTCATGGCTTGTCCATTTTTTGATATCTTTGCTGTGCTAGATCATTGCACATCCCGGTACACCGTCGGAGGCATTCATATAGAGTCATACTTTGTTCTAGACATCGAGTTGTAATATTGAGTTGTAAGTAAATAAAAGTGTGATGATTATCATTATTAGAGCATTGCCCCAGTGAGGAAAGGATGATGGAGACTCTGATTCCCCCACAAGTCAGGATGAGACTCCGGACTTAAAAAAATAAAAGAGGCCAAAGAAGCCCAAATAAAAAAATTAAAAAAATGAGAGAAAAGGAGAGAAGGGGCAATGCTACTATCCTTTTACCACACTCTTGCTTCAAAGTAGCTTCATGTTCTTCATATAGAGAGTCTCTTGATTTATCACTTTCATATACTAGTGGGAATTTTCATTATAGAACATGGCTTGTATATTCCAATGATGGGCTTCCTCAAATGCCCGAGGTCTTCATGAGCAAGCAAGTTGGATGCACACCCACTTAGTTTTAGTTTGAGCTTTCATACACTTATAGCTCTAGTGCATCCGTTGCATGGCAATCCCTACTCCTCGCATTGACATCAATTGATGGGCATCTCCATAGCCCATTGATTAGCCACGCCGATGTGAGACTTTCTCCTTTTTTTGTCTTCTCCAAACAACCCCTATCATCATACTCTATTCCACCTGTAGTGCTATATCCATGGCTTGCGCTCATGTATTGTGTGAGGGTTGAAAAAGCTGAAGCGCGTTAAAAAGGTATGAACCAATTGCTCGGCTTGTCATCGGGGTTGTGCATGATAAATACTTTGTTTTAAGAAGACAGAGCATGACAAGATTATATGATTTTGTAGGGATAACTTTCTTTACCGTTGATATTTTGAAAGACATGATTGTTTGTTGGGATGCCTGAGTATTGATGTCTTTATGTCAAATTATAGACTATTGCTTTGAATCACTTATGTCTTAATATTCATGTTGATTAGATATATGATCAAGTTTATGCTAGGTAGCATTCCACATCAAAAATTATCTTTTTTTATCATTTACATACTCGAGGACGAGCAGGAATTAAGCTTGGGGATGCTGATACGTCTCCGTCGTATCTATAATTTTTGATTGTTCCAAGCCAATATTCTACAACTTTTACATATTTTTGGCAACTTTTTATACTATTTGTGGGACTAACATATTGATCCAGTGCCAGTTCCTGTTTGTTGCATGTTTTTTGTTTCGCAGAAAATCCATATCAAATGGAGTCCAAACGGGATAAAAACTGATGGAGATTTTTTGGAATATATGTGAATTTTGGGAAGTGGAATCAACGCGAGACGATGCCCGAGGGGCCCACGAGGGTGAGGGGCACGCCCTGGGCCCTCGTGGCCACTCTGTAAGGCGGTTGGTGCCCTTCTTTCGCCGCAAGAAAGCCAATTCCAGATAAAAAATGTGTCCAAATTTCAGCCCAATCCGAGTTACGGATCTCCGGGAATTTAAGAAATGGTGAGAGGGCAGAATTACGGAACGCAGAAACAGAGAGAGATAGAGAGACAGATCCAATCTCGGAGGGGCTCTCGCCCCTCCCATGCCATGGAAGCTAAGGACCAGAGGGGAAACCCTTCTCCCATCTAGGGAGAAGGTCAAGGAAGAAGAAGAAGAAGAAGAAGAAGAAGAAGAAGAAGAAGAAGAAGAAGAAGAAGAAGAAGAAGAAGAAGAAGAAGAAGAAGAAGAAGAAGAAGAAGAAGAAGAAGAAGGGGCCTCTTCCCCTCTCTCCCGGTGGCGCCAGAACTCCCTCGAGCCATCATCATCACCGCAATCTACACCAACACCTATGTCATCTTCACCAACATCTCCATCACCTTGCACCATCTATCTACAGCGGCCCACTCTCCCGCACCCCGCTGTTCCCTCTACTTGAACATGGTGCTTTATGCTTCATATTATTATCCAATGATGTGTTGCCATCCTATGATGTCTGAGTAGATTTTCATTGTCCTATCGGTAATTGTTTCATTGTCCTATCGGTAATTGGTGAATTGCTATGATTGGTTTAATTTGCTTGTGGCTATGTTGCTGTCCTTTGGTGCCCATCATATGAGCGTGCGCGTGGATCACACCACAGGGTTAGTTGTATGTTGATAGGACTATGTATTGGAGGGCAAGAGTGATAGAAGCTTCAACCTAGCATAGAAATTGATGCGTACGGGATTAAAGGGGGGCCAATATATCTTAATGCTATGGTTGGGTTTTACCTTAATGAACGTTAGTAGTTGCAGATGCTTGCTAATAGTTCCAATCATAAGTGCATAGAATTCCAAGTCAGGGATGACATGCTAGAAGTGGCCTCTCCCACATAAAACTTGCTATCGGTCTAGTAAAGTAGTCAATTGCTTAGGGACAATTTCGCAACTCCTACCACCACTTTTCCACACTCGCTATACTAACTTTATTGCTTCTTTATCTAAACAGCCCCTAGTTTTTATTTACGTGCTCTTTATATTCTTGCAAACCTATCCAACAACACCTACAAAGTACTTCTAGTTTTATACTTGTTCTAGGTAAAGCGAACGTCAAGCGTGCGTAGAGTTGTATCGGTAGTCGATAGAACTTGAGGGAATATTTGTTCTACCTTTAGCTCCTCATTGGGTTCGACACTCTTAGTTATCAAAAGAGGCTACAATTGATCCCCTATACTTGTGGGTTATCAAGTTTCGGCTCCCAACATACTCACCTCAAGGGTGACGTCAACAATAATAACTCATGCTATCTATATTCAACTGGACATATGTGCCTAGATCTTTTCTCACCACATGATGCTTGCCAAAAGAGAAAGTAAAAAGGAATAGAAGGAAAACTTTGACTCTTTGCATAAAACTAAATAAATAAAAGTAAAAGATAGGCCCTTCACAGAGGGAAGCATAGGTTGTCATGCGCTTATTTGTTTGCATGCTCAATCCCTTAGTGCAAGAGAACGTCACGTTGTATTTCCCCTTAAGATGACAACCTTTATTATGCAGTCTGTCGTTTTTATTCTTTGTCATCCAAGTTTGTACAATGCTCAATTTTCTCTTACACTAAATGATCTTACATATTTAGAAGAAATTTTTATTGCCTTTTTGCACCGATGACAAGTTACTTGAGGGATCTTGTTCGATCCCTCGGTAGGTATGGTGGACACTTGAAAAAGATTTGGGTTTAAGGGTTTTTGGATGCACAAGTAGTACCTCTACTTAGTGCAGAATTTTTGGCTAGCAAAGATAGGGGCAAGCACCACATGTTGAAGGATCTATGACAATATGACTTCTATGTGAATATAAACAAACATAAATAATTAAGTTGTATTCCTTGTCCAACGTCAACAATTTTGGCATATAATACTTTGATGAGGGTTCACAATCACAAAAGATTTCTAGGATAGTATATCTATATGTGAATCTTCTCTTCTCTTATTAATTCTTTCATGAGTTGCATCATTGACTAATGCTACATTTGTCAATCTCTAATAAATTTTTCTTACTTATACTTTTCCTTATGTGGTGCTATCACCTACCATAGGATTAGTATATAATCTTATTGATTTATTTCCTTCTTTTTATTTATTTTCTTTCTCTATTTCTTTCTTTCTTATTTCTTTTCTTTATTTGCAACACGAAAGTAAAGAAAGCAAAAACTCAAACTAAATTTATTATAAAACTTGCACACGATAACAATGATAGATCACTAAGCAAACTCTCAAATAAGAAAGGATCGAACTAAACTTTATTTCATCTAAAGCAAAAAGATTGAACTAAGATAAGTAAAAGCAAGAAGATAGTGGGGTGATACGATACCGGGGCACCTCCCCCAAGCTTGGCCGAAGCCAAGGGGAGTGCCCATACCCGATACTTAGTTCTCCTTTGGTGGTGAAGAAGATGGTGGTGGTGATGAAGAAGAGGCATTGTCCTCAGATTTCCATGGCAGTGGTTCACCATCATAAGAGTAAGAGTGAGTCTCACGGGTCCTGCAACTAGCAGCCAAACTCATACCTTTAAACCTCGCCTCATATTCAAAGACTTGGTTCTGTAGGTAATAAATCTGGCTTTGGAGGAAGTTGATTTGCTCGTTGAAGGTGAAGACGATGTCCTTCATGGGCTTGACATCCACCTTGAGATCACAGGAGACATCTTGCTCCAAAGTTTCAAGCCTAGCCTCCATAGTTCCCGTCCCCTTGGGCAGGGCACATCGCGAAGGTGAAACACCCCCTCATCCATCTCAATGACCTGAGGGTGCTGCACCACCTCCTGCAAATATGGGTTGATGACGTTCTTGAAGAACTTGTCCTTGGAGGAGCTTGAAGCAGCCATGGTAGATGGGATCTGACAGAAAACAGCAAGGGAAAAGGAGGACAGAGGATTTTCTCCGTGATACGGTGGTTAATAGGTTCGGAAGTATATATAGATTTTTTATCTTGGTGGACAAGTACATAGAAGAAAAAAGGAGTACGGGAGGTGTCCCAGGTGGGCACAACCAACCAGGGGACGCTTCCTGGTAGTTTCTTTATTTCCAAAATTCTAAAATATTCCAAACAAAAAATATTTTTGCAGATTTTTTGGAGTCCGTTTACTTACTGTATCACGTACCTCCTTATTTTGATGATTCTGGAGTGTTCTGGAAGGACTCTTTTATGCGTTCTTCCGGTGTCAAGGTTTGGATAATATTACTTTCAACATTAATAGGCATACCTGAGATATAATGCTTTATTCGTTGTCCATTGACAACCTTCGGGTTAGTACCTTCGGAATTATTTATTTTGATGGCACTAGACCGGTAAACCTCCTCGATGACATATGGGCCTTCCCATTTCGAGAGGATCTTCCCTGCAAAAAATCTAAAACGAGAGTTGTACAAAAGAACATATTCTCCAACTTTAAACTCACGCCTTTGGATTCTTTTGTCATGCCATCTTCTAACTTTTTCTTTGAATAACTTTGCATTTTCATAAGCTTGGGTTCTCCATTCATCTAATGAGTTTATATCAAATAACCTCTTTTCGCCAGCAAGTTTGAAATCATAGTTGAGATCTTTCACTGCCCAAAATGCTTTATGTTCTAACTCAAGAGGCAAATGACAAGCTTTTCCATAAACCATTTTATAAGGAGACATACCCATAGGATTTTTATATGCTGTTCTATAAGCCCAAAGTGCATCATCTAATTTCTTAGACCAATTCTTCCTGGACCTATTAACAGTTTTTTGCAAAATTAATTTTATTTCTCTATTACTAAGTTCAACTTGACCACTTGACTGAGGATGATAGGGTGATGCAATTCTATGGTTAACATCATGCTTGGCAAGCATTTTACGGAAAGCACCATGAATAAAGTGTGAACCACCATCAATCATTAAATATCTAGGGCTCCAAACCTTGGGAAAATAACTTCCTTAAGCATTTTAATAGAGGTGTTGTGATCAACACTACTGGTTGGAATAGCTTCTACCCATTTAGTAACATAATCAACAGCACCCAAAATATGTGTATACCCATTAGAGGAAGGAAAAGGTCCCATGTAATCAAATCCTCAAACATCAAATGGTTCAACAACAAGTGAATAATTCATGGGCATTTCTTGACGCTTACCGATATTACCTATTCTTTGACATTCATCACAATATGAGACAAACTTACAGGCATCCTTGAAGAGAGTAGGCCTATAAAATCCAGATTGCAATACCTTGTGAGCAGTTCTATCTCCACCATGATGCCATCCATAAGCCTCGGAGTGACATTTCCGTAGGATTTGTCCCTATTCATGCTCAGGTACACAACATGTAATAATACCATCTACTCCTTTATAAAGATGTTTGTCATCCCAAAAGTAATGTCTTAAATCATAGAAGAATTTTTTCTTTTGTTGGTATGTAAAGCTAGGTGGCAAATATTTAACAACAATGTAATTAGCATAGTCCGCATACCATGGAGTACTATTAACAACATTTATTGCAGCTAACTGCTCATCAGGAAAACTGTCATCAATAGGTAGTGGGTCATCAAGCACATTTTCAAGCCTAGACAAGTTATCAGCTACGGGGTTCTCAGCTCCTTTTCTATCAATGATATGTAAATCAAATTCTTGTAAAAAGAGAACCCAACGAATAAGTCTAGGTTTAGCATCTTTCTTTTCCATAAGATATTTAATAGCAGCATGGTCTGTGTGAATAGTTACTTTGGAATCAACAATATAAGGTCTAAATTTATCACAAGCAAACACAACTGCTAAGAATTCTTTTTCAATAGTAGCATAATTTCTTTGAGCATTGTCTAGAGTTTTACTAGCATAATGAATAACATTCAATTTCTTATCAACTCTTTGCCATAGAACAGCACCAACAGCATAATCACTAGCATCACACATAATTTCAAAAGGCAGGTTCCAATCAGGTGGTTGAACAATAGGTGCAGTAATTAAAGCTTTCTTGAGTGTTTCAAAGGCTTCAAGACAATCATCATCAAAAACAAAAGGAATATCCTTTTGCAAGAGACTAGTAAGAGGCCTAGAAATTTTAGAAAAGTCTTTGATAAATCTCCTATAGAAACCAGCATGACCTAGGAAACTACGAATACCTTTGATGTCCTTAGGACATGGCATTTTCTCAATTGCATCAACCTTAGCTTGGTCCACTTCAATACCTCTTTCAGATATTTTATGACCCAAGAAAGTGACACTTCTCCCAATTCAAGACAAGCTTTGTTTGTTCACATCTCTGCAAAACTCGCTCAAGGTTGCTTAAACAATCATCAAAAAACTTCCCATAAACAGAGAAATCATTCATGAAAACCTCAACAATCTTTTCACAAAAGTTAGAGAATATAGCCATCATGCATCTTTGAAAGGTAGCAGGTGCATTACATAAACCAAAAGGCATACGTATATAAGCATAGGTTCCAAAAGGACAGGTAAAAGTGGTCTTTTCTTGATCAGGTTGAGAATCAGGTATTTGTGAAAAGCCAGAATATCCATCAAGGAAGCAAAAGTGTGTGCTTAGATAATCTTTCAAGCATTTGATCAATAAAAGGCAAAGGGTATGATCCTTTCTAGTTGCTTTGTTTAATTTTCTAAAATCAATTACCATTCTATACCCTGTAACAATTCTTTGTGGAATAAGTTCATTCTTATCATTAGGAACAACAGTAATACCTCCTTTCTTAGGGATACAATGAACAGGACTTACCCATCTACTATCAGCTATAGGATAGATTATACCTGCTTCCAGAAGTTTTAATAGTTCTGTTCTTACCACCTCTTTCATCTTCAGATTTAACCGACGTTGATGATCAATAACTGGTTTAGCATCAGGTTTCATATTAATTTTGTGCTGACATAGAGTGGGACTAATGCCCTTTAAATCATCAAGAGTATATCCAATAGCAGCTCGGTGCTTCCTTAGGACTTTCAATAATCTTTCTTCTTCATGTTCTGAAAGGTTAGCACTGATAATAACAGGATATATCTTCTTTTCATCAAGATAAGCATATTTCAGAGTGTTTGGCAATTGTTTTAATTCAAACACAGGATCACCTTTAAGTGGAGGAGGACCCCCTAGAGTTTCAATAGGCAAACTGTGTTTAAGCAGACGACGTTGTTCAAAGAAAATCTTATTTATTTCATTTCTTTCATGCATATGTAAATCATTTTCATGTTCTAGCAAGTATTGTTCTAAAGGATCAGTAGGTGGCACAGCAATAGAAGCAAGACCAATTAATTCATCCTTAGTAGGCAATTATTTTTCATGATGATTTCTACTAAACTTGGAAAAAATAAACTCATGAGATTCATCACCAAAGCTAACACCCACATTTTGTTTCTTGAAATCTATCTTAGCATTAACTGTGTTCAAGAAAGGTCTACCAAACATAATGGGGCAGAAGTCATCTTGCGGGGTACCAAGAACAAGAAAATCAATAGGATATTTTATTTTCCCACACAAGACTTCAACATCTCTAATAATCCCACAAGGTGATACGGTGTCTCTATTAGCAAGTTTAATAGTCACATATATGTCTTCTAACTCTACAGGTGCTATGTATTTTATAATTTCTTGATATAAAGTGTAAGGAATAGCACTCACACTAGCACCCATGTCACATAAATCATGATAACAGTGATCTCCTATTTTAACTAAAATAATAGGCATGCCAACAACTGGTCTATGTTTATCTTTTCCATCAGGTTTAGCAATTCTAGCAGCTTCTGCACAGAAGTAAATAACATGCCCATCCATATCTTCTTCCAAGAGATCTTTAACCATAGCAATGCTAGGTTCTACTTTAATTTGTTCATCAAGTTTAGGTGTTCTAATATAGGTTTTGTTAACCACAGTTGAAACTTTAGCATGTTCCTTTATCCTAACAGGGAAATGTGGTTTCTCTATATACGCAGAAGGAACAACTGGATCAACATTATAAAGTATAGTTTCTTATTTAGCCGGTACTGGTTTAATTTCTTCTTTAATAAGTGGGTGATATTTAAACTACTTCTCTTTAGGGAGTTCAACATGAGTAGCAAATGATTCACAAAGGGAGGCTACTATCTTAGAGTCAAGTCCATATTTAGTGCTAAACTTTTGAAATGCATCGGTATCCATAAAAGATTTAACACAATCATACTTAAGTTTTATACCCGACTCTTTACCTTCGTCGAGTTCCCAATCTTCAGAGTTGCGTTTAATTCTTTCCAGAAGATCCCACCGGAATTCAATAGTTTTCTTCATAAAAGAACCAGCACAAGAAGTATCAAGCACGGTTTGATCATTACAAGAAAGTCGAGCATAAAAATTCTGGATAATAATTTCTCCTGAGAGCTCATGATTGGGGCATGAATATAACATTGACTTAAGACTCCCCCAAGCTAGCGTGATACTTTCTCCTTCACGAGGCCAAAAATTATATATATAATTCCGATCACGATAAACTAGATGCATAGGATAAATTTTTTGGTGGAACTCCAATTTCAAATGATTCCAATTCCATGATCCAATATCGTCGCATAGCCTATACCATGCTAATGCTTTTCCCTTCAAATATAAAGGGAAAAACTTTCTCATCACCTCATCTCCGGGTAAACCTGCAAGCTTAAATAATCGGCAAATTTGTTCCACATATATCAAGTGCCTATCAGGATGTTCGGTTCCATCTCCTGCATAAGGATTAGCTAACAGTTGTTCTATCATACCCGAAGGAATTTCATATTCAATATTTTTAGTAGGTGCAGTAGGTTGAGGGGCAATTAATTGTGGTTCTGGATGAGGTGAAGATACCTCGAACAAACCCCTCAAAGGATTGTTTTCCATAGTAGCAAGTGACAATAAATTTCAGCACACTATATGAATGTTTCCTTACCGAATTCCACTTACCAAAGGCACTTCACTCCACGGCAAGAGCGCCAGAAAATAGCCTTGATGACCCACAAGTATAGGGGGTCAGTTGTAGCTCTTTTCGATAAGTAAGAGTGTCGAACCCAACGAGGAGCAGAAGGAAATGGCAAGTAGTTTTCAGTAAGGTATGTCTGCAAGTGCTGAAATTGTAAGTAGTTGAGTAGTTTGATAGCAAGATAATTTGTAACGAGCAAGTAACGACAATAGTAACAAGTATGCAACAAGGTAGCCCAATCCTTTTGAGGCAAAGGACAGACCAAAATGGTCTCTTATGATAAGCAAAGCGTTCTTGAGTGTACACGGGAATTTAATCTAGTCACTTTCATCATGTTGGTTTGATTTGCGTTCGCTACTTTGATAATTTGATATGTGGGTGGACCGGTGCTTAGGTGTTGTTCTTACTTGAACAAACCTCCTACTTATGATTAACCCTCCCGCAAGCATCCGCAACTACGAGAAAATTATTAAGAACAAATTCTAACCATAACATTAAACTCTAGGATCCAATCGGTCCCTTACGGAGTAGTGCATAAACTAGGGTTTAAGTTTCTGTCACTCTCGCAACCCACCATCTATTTACTACTCCACAATGCATTCCCTTAGTCCCAAATATGGTGAAGTGTCATGTAGTCGACGTTCACATGACACCACTAATGGAATCACAACATACATACCATCAAAATATCGAACACATATCAAATTCACATGATTACTTGCAACATGATTTATCCCGTGACCTCAAGAAGAAAGGTAACTACTCACAAACAATAAACATGCTCATGATCAGAGGGGTATTAATATGCATAAATGATCTGAACATATAATCTTCCACCAAATAAACCATATAGTAATCAACTATAAGATGTAATCAACACTACTAGTCACCCCCTAGCAACAATCTATAGTTCCGGTAACAAGATTGAATACAAGAGATGAACTAGGGTTTGAGATGAGATGGTGCTGGTGAAGATGTTGATGGAGATTTCCCTCCCCAAGATGGGAGATTTGTTGGTGATGATGATAACGATGATTTCCCCCTCCGGGAGGGAAGTTCCCCCGGCAGAATTGCTACGCCGGAGGGCAAAAGTGCTCCTGCCCAAGTTCCGCCTCAAGACGGCGGCGCTCCGTCTCGAAAGCCTTCTCGTTATTATTTCTAGGTCAAAATGACTTATATACCAAAAGATGGGCACCAGAGGTGGGCCGAGGAGGTCACAACCCACCAGGGCGCGCTTGGGGGGCCTGGCGCGCCCAGGTGGGTTGTGTCCACGTGGTGGCACCCCTCTGGTGATTATTGGCACCAATATTTCTTAAATGATCCATAAAAAGTCCCCGTGAAGTTTCAACTCATTTGTAGTTGTGCAGAATAGGTGGCCTGACGTAGCTTTTCCAGGTCCAGATTTCCAGCTGCCGAAATTCTCCCTCTTGGTGTGTACCTTGTAAATTATGAGAGAAAATGCATTAGAATTACTCCAAAAAGCATTATTATGGATAAAAATATTATAAATAATAGTAAGAAAACATGATGCAAAATGGACATATCAGTGCAACCGATTAGAACCGTTTGGTCACACCAAGTTGCGGTAACCGCTTGCGATTCTGCATCTCGGTGCCACCGAGTTGTTCCACTCGGTCACACCGACAGGGTCGGGATATATATACCCACGGGTCAAATTTTGGAAATTCCTCCGAAACCTTTCGCCCGCACGTGTCCTGCTCTGCCGACTCGGGTCTCCGGATCATCTCCTCATCGCCAGCAACCTCCCGCCGCTGGTCTCCATCGCCGTCAACGA
Organism: Aegilops umbellulata; assembly: GCA_032464435.1. Classification (NCBI taxonomy): domain Eukaryota; kingdom Viridiplantae; phylum Streptophyta; class Magnoliopsida; order Poales; family Poaceae; genus Aegilops; species Aegilops umbellulata. The sequence goes on from CP136060.1 coordinate 300,293,252, forward strand.
GAATCTTCACCGCCGTTGCCGCTGTAGCGAGCTTGTGCAATCTTTACCTCCGATTCTTAGCACAAAGTCAATGTCATGATTCTTACCAGGTTTGGGATTATCCTATCCAGCAAAAACTCCCTTTAGATTAGTTTTGATTCAAAAATTTAAGGTTTGGTTTCTGCCGAACACATCTCGGACCGACCGAGTTGTAGAAATCGGTCTCACCGATTTGGCTTAGGCCATTGCACTTGTAACTTTCGGTCTGACCAAAACTTGCAAATCGGTGTGACCGAGTTCAACTCTCAGTGAAACCCTAGCAATCTCGGACTCATTGAACTGTGTCTCGGTCCAACCGATCTCACTAGTTCAGACTCCAATGTTGCTTCGGTGGCACCGAGTTTAACAAAACGGTAGCTCCGAAATGCTTTCTGTGGAAAACTAAAACCAAGTTTTTGACTCAATTGATTTGCAAAATCTCTGCACTTTGTGATGCTCATCCACTCTATCTCATCTAAATCTATTCAAAGGGTCAAGGAAACTATGGCAAGAGTTATTGGAAAGCCCGCAATGATGATTCAATCTGATGAAGAAGAGGAAGAAGAGGATGTTGCACCGGCACCTAAAGCTCAGAAGCTGATGGGGGATGCCACCAAGTCTGGGGCTTCTCCTTCAAAGCCCAAGACTGCCCCCAAAGCTACTACTCCAGCCACCAAGTTTGCACCAAAGAGAAGCACCAGGAACATACCGTCTGCTGAGAAGAACAAGGCATCAGTGCCTGAAGTGGAAGAGGAAGAGGAATCCCAAGTGCTCAGAACATTGAAGCCCAAGGTCCCGGATCATGATGATACACATCTAGTGGCTGAAAACATGAAGATCGGGAAGGATGCAGGTCTCAGATTGTGGAGACAGTCAGATCCTTATGCCTCAAGAAGGAGAACTGTTGTAGATTACAGGTTCCACACTAAGGAACAACAGGACCTCTATGAGACTTTGCTCCTGGATAAGAAGCCCATTGTCTGTGACATGAAGTGGGTAAATTGGAAGTACATTGACAACAATGAATACCACTTCCCTGGAGTTTATGAAAAATTTAGGATGAATGGAGTTGATGCTTTTGTGGGTCAGAAATTGACCAAGTGGAATGATGAGCTTATCATGCAATTCTATTCAATAGCTCACTTCTACCCTGATGGAAAAATAGTATGGATATCTGAGGGTACAAGGTACCAATCAACTGTTGATGAGTGGGCCAAGCTAATCAATGCCCCTGAAGAGCATGAAGATGACACTGATGTGTATGCCAAGCCTAGGAAAGGACATAACTCCATGGCACATATGTACAAGGAGATTCCAGATGCAGCTTTGGAACATCATCAGTTTGGCTCTGTGTATTATCTCCTGTCAGGTTTGCCTACTATCAATACTATCCCGAGGCACACTCTATTGCCTAAGTTTGGAGATCACAGGATGTAAGAGGACGTTCCATCAATTTGCTGCATATGTTTGATGTGCCAGAAAAATTCAAGGTGTTGACACTGATTGTAGAGACAATCAAGAGGACAGTTGCTGATCAGAAGAGATCATGTGGGTATGCTCTACACATCTAGATGCTCATCAACTCCAAGATCGGCACAGGCACATACCTGTTGGACAAAGAGCACCTTCCTTTGAGGCCTGACTTTGAGGACAACACAATTGTCATGGATGCTATAGATCCTACATCAGTAGAGGCTCAAGAGAAGAGAGCAAAGGCAAAAGCAGAGAAGGCAGCCAAGATGCCAAGTGCTGAAGAGACTTCACAAGTTTTTCTCAAAACAAGATCAACTTGGATATCTTATTCAAGCCACTTTGAGGATTGAGAAAGGATTGGCCACCCTGACTCAGAATCAAGAGAGTCTTGAAAGGATCATTGAAACAAAAATTTATGATCTAGACTTGAAGGTCATAGAGATGCAAACAACTGTTGAGCAGCTCCAACATGAAGCTGAAGAAAGGAAAGGGAAAGATACCACTAAAGTTTTTCAGAGAGTGCCTAGGGCATAGAGATCTGCAGCAGTGCCAGTGACAGACACTAGAGCTACTACTTCAGCAGCTGCAACCACAGCTTCAGTTGCCCCTCCGGTTGCAACTCCACCAGCTCCTACAACCTCAACAGATGCATTTGTCACAGGAGTCCTCTCCACGCCACCTCCCGAAGATCAATCTTAGAGAGTCGCATAGCACTATGCATTTTCGAGCTTTTTGGTAACTTGTTGCCAAAGGGGGAGAAAGTGTATAGATCATAGGATGAGAGAGAGAGAGAGAGAGCTTTGCTTCTTTTTGCTTCCTTTTGCTATCTTGTTTGCTACTTATTTGTTTGCTTGCTTGGATGATACTTTATGTGTGTGTGAGATACGTGTATGGTCATGTGTTTGATCATATCATATGTTAATGCTTGTGCTTGGATGATGATATTATCTATGTCTCATGTATGATCATTCACATCTTGCCTTGGTGATGAGTGCATATTTCATATACTATCATTCTGAGCGCTCCACCAAGATGTATGTGACATGTAAGAGTAACCCATGATCCTAATCGATTGTGCATTTGCATTCAACAGCAAATTTTAAATAATGCACAAATTTAGGGGGAGCTCTTGCTTATCACATACTTCTCAAAGCGACAATGTATTTCATTCTTATTATCATTTGTCGAAGTTTTGATCTATATGTTGTCATCAATTACCAAAAAGGGGGATATTGAAAGGGCAAGTAATCCCTAGGTGGTTTTGGTAATTCTTAACAACATATAGCTCATTGGACTAATATTCTTTCAAGATAATCATTTCAGAAAGTTCAATGATTGGCATGGCATGGACTAGAGATGTGGACCCCTCAAAATGCTAAGGACACATATTGGCTCAAGCTCAAGACTCTACATTCTCATTTTAGTGATCCAAGATCACATTGAGTCCATAGGAAAAGCCAATACTATTAAAAGGGGATGAGGTGTTGCTTAATGGCTTGCTTGCTCAAAATGATTAGTGATATGCTCCAAAAGCCCTCAACCACTTTCTCATATCCACATATGTCCCAAACCAAAATTCAAACTCGGCCCCACCGATTTGATCTATACGGCGCCACCAAGTTCATTTGACATAGCCATAGCCAGAAACCCTAATCAGTTCGGTCTCACCGATAGGGATCTCGGTCTCACCAAGATGGGATTGCAAACTCTCTATTTCCCTTCATAACGTTTCGGCCTAACCGAGATGAGCGATCGGTCCCACCGAGTTCGCAATGCAAACTCTCTGTTTCCTTTTCGTAACGTTTCGGTCTCACCGAAATGAGCGATCGGTCCCATCGAGTTTGCCTAACCAACTCTCTGTTTGCCTATTACAGAAATCGGTCTCACCGAGTTCATGTGATCGGTCTCACCGAGATTACGTTATGCCCTAACCCTAACACAATCGGTCCCACCGAGTTAACATGTCGGTCCCACCGAAAAGCCTAACGTTCACATTTTGAACTAAATCGGTCTGACCGAGTTTCAGTATTCGGTCCCACCGAGTTTGGTAAATTGTGTGTAACGGTTAGATTTTGTGTGAAGGCTATATATACCCCTCCACCCATCCTCCATTCATGGAGAGAGAGCCATCAGAACGTGCCTACACTTCCAGCATTCATTTTCTGAGGGAGAACCACCTACTCATGTGTTGATACCAAGATATTCCAATCCAACCACAAGAATTTTGATCTCTATCCTTCCTCAAGTTGCTTTCCACTCAAATCATCTTTCCACCATATCCAAATCGGTGAGAGAGAGTTGAGTGTTGGGGGACTATCATTTGAAGCACAAGAGCAAGGAGTTCATCATCAACACACCATCTATCACCTTTTGGAGAGTGGTGTATCCTAGATTGGTTAGGGTGTTACTTGGGAGCCTCCGTCAAGATTGTGGAGTTGAACCAAGGAGTTTGTAAGGGCAAGGAGATAGCCTACTTCGTGAAGATCTACCCTAGTGAGGCAAGTGCTTCGTGGGCGATGGCCATGGTGGGATAGACAAGGTTGCTTCTTCATGGACCCTTCATGGGTGGAGCCCTCCGTGGACTCGCGCAGCCGTTACCCTTCGTGGGTTGAAGTCTTCATCAACATGGATGTACGATAGCACCACCTATCGGAACCACGCCAAAAATCTCCGTGTCGACATTGCGTTTGCTCCCTCCAAACTCCTCCCCTTTACCTTCATATGCAATGATTTACATTACGCTGCTATACTCTTAGAATTGCATGTGTAGGTTGATTGCTTGACTTGTGTTAAGTTGCTAAAATCTGTCAAGACTTAAAATTGGGAAAAATGCTAGATTTTTATTTGGTCAAGTAGTCTAATCACCCCATCTAGACATACTTTCGGTCCTACACCATCGCTTCAAGGATTGTAGTGGAACCCTTTTTTGGCCATGGAATTGCCCATGCCATGCCTTAGGACAGTTCTTCTAACTCCAATGCATGCAATCTATTGAGCCAAACATGCTTGGGAACCCGTGAGCTTTGTTAATCTCCAAAAGTCTTGTTGCGTCTTCAGCAATAGGAGATCTCAAATACTCCGGGCCAAACACTTGCACATTCCTACTGCGAAGCGCTTGACACACATGATGGCTTGACTCTCACCCATGGCAAAGTGGTCATCAACTAGATCAGTCGGAATACCGTATGCCAACATACACAAAGCGGTTGTCACCTATTGAAAGGTGCTATGCCCGAGTTCTCCAGCGGCATTCCTCCTTTGCTGAAAAACCCGATCATGGATCGCCAGTTTCTCTGCAGTGCGTCTGAACAACTCGGTGCTCATCCTAAACCGGTGCCGGAAGTACGACTTTGGGTACACGGGATTATCCACAAAATAGTGCCTCATCAATCTGTTGTCGGCATCGATCTTATCCCTTCAAATTTTCTGCCGACCCATAACCGAACCACCGTGCTTCGGCTTTTTATTGATGTGCATAGCTAGGATCATTGCAAGGCCCTCCTCCTCTTCAATATCAAATTCTTCTTCAGAAGAATCATATGACGAACTCATCTACAATATTGAATTTAAACTAGTCTATAAAAACTACAAACAACATGCACCAAATTCATGTAAAAAATGTGAAGTTGAAGCAATACATACATTGCAAGCGTTTTGTCGAACACCTTGTGGGCGCCGGCCGAAAGCTGATCGTCGGAGGAATGGCGCGCGAAGGCGGCGGCGACTAGAGGGAGGCGGAGGATGCAGCGGCGGCGCGGGGATAGGTCAGAGAAGCACCGTCGGGTCGCCGAAGAAAATGGGGTGGTGCGGGCAGCGGCGCCAGCACCTGAAGTGGCGGTAGGTGAAAGTCGCGGCACGGACGCTCGAGTGTGCAGCGCGCGGGGGCGGGCGCACGAAATAAACAGTGCACGATGCCGTTACGCCCCGCACGCTAAACCACTTATGCCGCGCGCGCGTTTTTTGCGTCTCCGCTGGAGCGCCCGGAACGTCTAAGGGCGCGCATTTCCAGTGCTGGAGATGCTCTGAGTAAAGCAAGAAACCAGAGCCACCGCTTGTTTCCCTATCCTTAGGCCAAAGCGCCACTGCACTGACCATAAACTCTCTTAATTTTAGCTCATCAGCTGAGCTGATCTCACATGCTTCCAGCAACCGGGAAAAAACGGGTTGTCGCATTTATCAGTTGGATCTATGAGATAGAAAAGCAGCTTGTGATGTTCTAAAATATCCTGCAAATTACAAACTTCTGCACCAAGCGAACTCGCCAAAACATGCTTTGGGGTGAAAGAATATGGAATGACTAAGCCAGCAAACACAACAATGTGACGCAGCTCAAGAGAGAGATCACTAGCACATGATCACGCCCAGCTGGCACATAGGTTGGGCATCCCTTCGCAGTGTTCCGGGAGGTCCAGGGAGCGTCCGCGGTGATCCCCAGGAGTGTCCATGCTACAAAAACTTGGTAATGCCCATGAGATTTTTTGCAAAGGTTTTGTTGTATGTTCCATTGTAGCAAACAGAAACACTGACCCAAGATGCATTACCAAATGTGTTTTTTTTTCGTCGTCTTCTTTTTCCCTCTGAACATTACCATTTTTGGCAGTGTTCTAGCATCGGCATTGCAAAATTCTGACAGCAAACCTAACATAAACTCGTTCAGTCATGAAGCAAAATTATAATTTGCTTGCTGTATCGTCATGTTTGCAGGTCATGCACCTCAACATTCAGGAAAGCGTATGCAAGCAGATTGCCCAGAAGTTGAAAATAAACTTGTCAACATAGTGCCTATATGTTGTCGTGTGCTGTCCCGCGATGGGTCCAGCGCCCCTCGCGCATGACGCTACTGCCATACTTGAGCCGCCTGCTGGGAGGTCCTGCGGACCCTCGCACATGGAGCTCACGGCCCTTGAGGCCCATGATGCCGCATTGTCGCAGAACATCTCGAGATGAACTGATGGATTTTCCCAATGCAGTTGTGGTTCATCGCAACATATTTAGTGGACATTTTACTGCAGTCTGCAGCTATCCAGTAAAGCGGTGGCAGAAGAAAATTTTGCTACCTCTCAAGAGGCACAGTCACCTCAAATTTTAAGCATAGCTATAGCAAGATCCATATACCATAACCAAACATTCAGCGCATTACTCCGTAGTAGCAGAAATGCTAGGTGTTTCAGCTCTTTGGGTAGTCAAAAACCATTCCATTTGCCACACCTTTCGCTCGCCCATGGCCAAAGAATTTTCTTACAATGGCCAGGGAAAAATCCATGACTGTTCCGAGTCCCTTCCCAGTAATCAAATTTCCATCAATCACGACCTTTGATCGGTCAATAACCTGGCAAGTGAGCTGATTGACTATGAAAGGATGAGCAGTCACTGTTTTATCCTGAGTAAAACAATTCCAACATCAATTTACTTCCATTTCAATGAAATATAAGATGTTACGAGTTTTTAGTCCGAAAAAACACCTGGAGTAAACCTTGCTTCTGCAATATCAATGGAGAATAACAGATCCCACCATACATCCTGCTTGCTTGCTTCTGTTCCTTGAGTAGCTTCTTAAGAGTTGTAGACCTGTGAAGACGCTCAGCTCCGGCAGGTCCCCCCTGGACAATATCAAGGAATAAAACATTGCAGAAACAAAATATTGGACAAAAACAACCAAAACATATTAGCAGAGCAAGCAAGCAAAAGGACAGTACAACATGCAAATGCACACATGAACACCTGAATTATAGGTAGCTGGACACTGAAATTCTCAATGCACACCTTAAGACATAATTAAGAAGAATGAGACAAGAATGATGAACATATAACTTCAGGCTGGTCATAGTGGGGAGTAACTTAGACTAGTAACATGCATATGTTACTAGTCTATGTTACTACCTCTATAGTGCATAGTATCATAGATTAGTATCATAGTTGGTCTCATTTATTGTCATGCATGACACATAGTAGCACCACATTTATTATGTTACGGTATCTACCTATGTTACTATAACCATCTCTATCTTCTTTAATTGCCTGCCACATAAGCATGTTTGCGAGTCCCAAGTACATGATACTACTTATGTTACCCCCACTATGGCCAGCCTCATAGTTGCAGAGCACACATATTTGTCATAGAAACGCGCAAGCATAACTATGAAAGATGTACATGTAAGTTTATTTCTTTACAAACTAGTCTTCAGCTCAACATTCTCATATATATAACTATGAAAGATGCACATGTAAATTCATTTCTTTTCCATTTTTTCTTGAGATGGACTTTTTCGTATCCTAGTAGCTATCTATGTCACAAATATTGTCAATGTTTGCAATATATATTGATGGTCAAACAAGGACACATTTGACTAGCACAAACTCTAAATTAGCTTACATTATGAATAGGAAGTATCAAATAAAAACGTGAAATGCAAAACAGCTTACAGGAATAATGATTAGATCATATTTTGAATCAGAAGCACCCAATATGCATTTATCAGCAACAATCTTCATTCTTTGAGACCCGACAATATTTGTGGACTCGTCAACTGATGCCAACACCACATTTATATTTGCCCGTCTTAAAATATCCACCAACATTATGATCTCCATCTCCTCAGACCCATTTGCAATTGGAATGAGAACCTGTTTCAGAAGTCCAACCATCCAAGAATCAATGTCACGCAACTTGGACTCTGATTGCACCTTTCCTAACATTTTCCCCATCAATGCCTTATGCTCATAGCCGAAAGTAATGACTAGACAGATAGATGAATTTTATAAAATAAATTTTTCACGTGGAGTAGCATGAATGTGTTTCGCATAGAAATATGGTATGCGGGCGTTTTCACGTACAGTGACAGTCTATGAGGGGAAATCAACAGATAGAGAATAATTCATATAGAATGCTAAGGCATTCGCAATCAAACTGAGTTTTCTTAAATCAAGCATGCACCTTTAGACAAGCATCGCTGTAAATAACGAACAAAAGAGAGTGCAAGTATTCACTCTGGTGACGCACAATCCCTTTGTTTTTATGAGAAATGCTTTAGGCATCCATTTGTCAAGCAAGCCCTGTTACCTTTTGTCAAAATAATTTGAAAAATCAGACTTGCATAAGCATATTATCCTATTTATTGTGTTAAATTTTACGTTAATGATGGTTCTACTTGTAAAAAACATATTATTTGAGGTAATAGTTCAGTACAAATTATAATCAAACATGAACTGACCTGAGGTTTGTGATCAAAAGGCCACTCAACTCTGTTGACTTCTGTACTTCTTTCAAGACCGGCATCAATCTGTGATATCCATTGGCAATTTACAACAACGGCAGAATGGTCAGCAGGTGTTACAATGCAAGAAAGAAGTTGTACCTCATAAAGTTATAGCAAAAAATCATAATCTAAAAACTTGCTAGTATTCTTCCTTAAATTATTTTTGCTAGCATAAGCAACTGAAAGATAAAACACACTTCCTAGAATAAAAACAACAATCAGAATTGCAGGTACACTAGTACACTATTCATAAATGTTTAACAATACATGAACAACTAAATTTACAAGAAATAGTCTAGTCGGCTAAAAGGCATGGTACAAAACAAAGATATGCAAGGTTTATTTTGACAAACCAAAGTACTGTCCACATCTTCAACAGCATGAGGCCCAAACAATTGCTCGACAAATGATAAAGCAAACTGAAATGCTGTCCCAGGACCACGACTAGTGGTGAGCTCTCCTGAAACCTGAACATTTGACTCAACAGCTCGGAATGTTGGAAGATCTCCTATGAACGACGGGTGACAGGTGATCTTGCAAAAAAGGAATAAGGGTGCAATGTCAACTAAAGAAGGCCAGATCTTGATCGACTAAATCTAGTCATGTAGCAAAATGGCCACCTTTCTTCCCTTGTGAAGACCCCAGGGCATGAGAACAACAGCTGGTGCAGCACATATAGCACCATACAATCTTTTCTCTTCAGCTTGTCTAACCATAATTCTCTGAAGGATCTCATTGTCTCTCAACCGCACTGAACCAGGCATTCCTCCCTGAACACATCGCCCAAACAATCGAAGATTAGATTTTAGATACTGCCAGTTTGTAACACAGATAAAACAACACAGGTCAAGTGAGTGTCAACGAAGAGATGACATGTTGCAATCAGCACGAAAAGGGAAAAATATGATGAAACAGTTTAGAAACATCGCAGTATCAAAGATAAGTGTTGAGAAATATTTGAATGCTCTCCCAAAGAGAGACTATAAGGGCAACTCCAATGGAAGGACGCATTTCGTCCGTTCTTGTCCGTTTGGGTCCGCGTGAGCAGAAATTAAGGCCCAACGCGTGGATGCAAACCAAATTCTTGCTCGTCTGCTGTCCGTGCGGACGCAAATCCGCCCCAATTTTGGACTGGTTTGCATCCACACGGACAGCAGACGGACTCGCCACCCATCCACTCGGTATCCGCCCTGGGCCCATGCGTCAGCCAACCAACGGCCAGAAGCAGGTCTTTTTTAATGTGCGCGTGGGAGGGGGGTCCCACCGCGCCCACTTTCTCCCTCACTCTGCCCCCCAGCCGCCCGGTCGTCAAACCATAGCCACTGCCGCCACCACCGCCTAGCTTGCCGGCACAAAATGCCATGAAAGTGGATCCCTGGGAGGGCCGGGAAGCACGACCATGAGGCCGGCTCCTCCTCGGGCCGGCGCCGCCGCGCGGCAACATTCACTGTGATGTGATGCCCCAGGGGGGGAACGGGTCTACATGCCCGTCGAGCAGTGCCAACGGTACTAGGAGCGGGCCATCCCCATGCCATGACCTGGCATCCGCCTGTCGAACAGCTGGCATGTGCCATCTGAACCCAGAGAGAGTTCCAGTGCCGGCCGTTCCAAAGTTTGGCCGCGTGAGCGAGGCCAAGATCCGCCGCCGCCGCCTAGCTCAGCTCCCCGACGACCTCCGTCATGACCCGGCGTACGCTGTCGACTCGCCGTTCTGGGACACCTGGTTCATCGACGGGCATGACCAGAGCCACCGGTCTTTCTTTGCTGCTCATGCGCGTGCTCCCAGTCCGCCGTCATCGCTGGCAGTTAAGGAGGAGGAGGCAGCCAAGCAAGAGTAGGAGACCGACGAGGCCTACAGGATGGCCCTCGAGGACTCCCAGCTCGACGAACTTGCCTTGTGGCCTGGCCTGTCACTGGTGCTAGCCAAATCCGCCGGAGTATAGGTCGCCGCGCCCCCGCCCCCGCCCGCTCCCGAGCCAGAAGCGGAGCAGGAGCAGGCGGGGTAGGAGCCGTGGCCATTGCTGGGGCAGTCATGGTCGTGGACATCGACGGTCCCGTGCATGCCCAAGTGGGTGGGCGCGGACCTGGAGATCCGCAGCAGCAGGAGGCGGAGCAGGAGCAACAGGTGCAGCAGCAGGAGGAGGCCCCCGCTGGGCCACCGCATGCGCCGGCGGCAGTACCGTGGCCTTGTCCATTTGGGTCGCTGTGTTGGAGTTGCTCTAAATGCTCCATAAGTTTCTGCTGCTTAATGCAATAAGCTGTTCGGTTTTGGGAAGATCACTGGATAGGAGATAAGCCATTAGCGGTTCAGTTTGCTCGGTTGTACAATCTTGCCTTCAGTACGAATTGGACAGTAGTTGGAGTTTTCACTCAGGGTTTTTGGTTGTATCACATTTAGGAGAAACCTTTGGGAAAATAAGATTGTTCTTTGGAGTTCTTTAAGTCAGTTATGTAGTACAGTCGTTTTGTTGGAGGAGCATCATAGATGGCATTGGATTTTGGAGAAGAATGGCAAGTTTACAGTTCGTTCCCTTTAATTTACGCTTAAAGCTGCTCAGGTTTCTTGGCCTTTTACAAAAATGTGGTTCAGTAAAATTCCTCCTAGGATCAAGGTTTTCCTTTGTCTGGCTTCTCGTAATAGCAAACTCAGTAAGGATTATCTGTTGCATAGGGTCAAGAAAGGGACTGATAACTGTATGTATTGTAGTAGATCTGAGTCGGTTAATCACCTTCTTTTCTACCATTCTCTCTAGGTAATTATTGTTGGAATTAATTGTTCTTTCCATACTAACATGTATCCTAGTAGCTTTGATGATCTTGGTATATTTAATCTTCAGTACCTGGGGTGTGCTCTCAGGCTGGTCACAATGGGGTGGAACTTAGGAGTAACATCACATATTTCAATACAACGTTGCTTATGTGGCACATATTTAATGAAGAGTGAGGTGCTTGTGGTAACTAGCTAAGTTACAGGAACATCACACACTTCAAGAAACAATGAGTCTATAAGCTAATAAATGCATCGTTGCATGACACTACCTATATGTTCCTACCCACTGTGGAGGTAGTAACATAGTCTAGATAAGTGTGTATGTTACTACCTTATGTTCCTACCCATTGTGACCAGCCTCAGGATATGGCTCTGGTTACAAAAAAACAGACCCCAGTCTTCTCCACTCATGTTGCTCAATTGTGCCAGCCTTCTTTTCTATGGTGGTGGTTTCTGAGGTCAGGGGAGCACACACTTTGTTCTGGACGGATACATGGGTTCATGGGCAATGAATTGTTGACCTCGCTCCACATATATTTGGTTTGGTGCCCAAGCGAAGGGCCAACAACAGAACAGTCATGGAGGCCTTGATTGATCATACTTGGGTATCAGACATTGAAGGTGCTTTGACGGTTACTGTTATTGGAGAATATTTCGAGCTTTGGGGTCTTCTATCGGACATTGTGCTGCAACCAGGATTCGAGGGCTCCCATACCTGGAAATCTCGGCCTCTGGACAGTATTTGGATAGGTCGTCCTATAGAGGTTTTTCCAGGGAGCTAACCTTTTTGGACCTTGGGCTCGCATCTGGAGGACATGGGCACCTGGCAGATGTCATTTTTTCATGTGGCTAGTGCAACAAGTGTTGGACTGCTCACAGGGTTTACCCCACGCCACCAGTTGCCACCTTTGTGGTCAGGAGGATGAAACCGCCCAGCACCTGCTGCTTACATGTGTCTTTGCCAGACATTTCTGGTCCGGCTTGCTTCGATCGGTTGGTCCGCAGGTCCTTACCGAGCAGCTGGAGGACACCTTCTTTTGACGACTGATGGACAAGGTAAAGTAAGGCTGTTGATGGTGAGGCTCACAAAGGACTCGATTCCCTCGTTAACCTGGGGGCGTGGACCATTTGGAAGCACTGGAACCACTGCGTTTTTTATGGTTTTCTCCCCAACTTAATTGGAGCGCTCTTTTTTTGCGGGTAGCTGGAGTGCTTTTGCTCGCTAAGGAAGACAATGTTTCTTTGGGGTTTAGCCAGGGTCCATGGTATTTCTTACCTCGTGGCCAGTGCGCCAGGAGGGTCCTAGTGGCTGGTCGAGGTCGGTGTTTGTTTTAAGAAAGGCGCATATGTAACCTAAGGTCTGTAGGTGGGTGGGAGTCTTGTAAGGGTTCTTAACCCTTCTTTTTCTTCTTAATATAATGGTAGTATGATGCACAGCTCTCCTGTGTATTCGAGAAAAAAAAACTTTGTAGTTGGATAATGTCAAGTCCTATTACTGACCGTCAGGTTATTGCTTCTAAGATTTCAGCTTTAGTTTGGTCTTTATGGAAATGTAAGAATAGTGCAAGTTCCAATAGTATTATTCCCACTGATCCAACCACAGTGGTCGGATTCGGCTGTTCTTCAGAAGCGAATTCTTCAAAATAAACAACGGCGAGGAGCTCGGCTGGTACCGCACACGACGACTGTGGTCTTTAATAAAAGTCCGTGCGCGCGCGCGGGGGGGGGGGGGGGGGGGGGGTAGAGACCTACAGTGCTGCACATTCTTAATGTCTGAAGTTGTTGGTGATGTTTCACTGAAGCTTGAAAAGCTGGAGCAGAGAGTAATTTTTTTGTAAAAACATTTTGGTGGTTTGTCAGAAAGAGTCGCTACGTTGACTTGGCTGTAAGATGTTGAGGCTGTCCTGCTCATTATGTTGGAGTTCCAAGACTAGTTTTTTAGGCTGGATGGGGCCAATTAGTAGTGGCAAAAATGGTGTTGCATCAGGCCAAAATTTCAGGATACCAGCACAGCGATGTTGGTGCCAACAAAACTGTTTATCTCATGTTTTGTCGTTTTTCAGCAATGAAAATAAGAAGCTCTTGCTCCTTTTATAAACATAAAGAAAATTAAAATAATAATAATAAGAGAGGTGGGTTACCGGGAGCGCCACAAGGTCGAACACCTGGTCGGCACACGCTGCAATGGACTTGTCTGCGATGATGCACGTCCCATAGGAAGCCTCAACCTCGAGGCCGTCCTCCACAGAGGCCAGTGTTACATCAGCGCCCGCTCGCCTGAGGACACCGGCTAGGATGACTGCCTCCATTTCTTCCGTGCCCATGGCAATGGGCACAAGAACCTTCACAGTAAAAAACAGAAAGTCAGGCTCTTGACGCTGTCAAAGAGAAAGGTAACAAGTGGAGACCAGACCTTCTTGGGAGATGGTGGCAACGAGATTGTCGTTGCGGTGGTGGAAGGAGAAGGAGCCGCTCGCGCGATGGAGCGGAATGGCAGTGTCCGCCGGTGAGGCGGGGCATAGTGGGTTGGTGCATGTGGCGGTAGCCGAATTGCCATGGCAGTAAGGGAAGTCGGGGCGAGAAGGGGTTTAGACGCTGAGAGCATTAGAATTTGTAGTTTGGAGATGAACAAAATACAGCCAACAAATATGCAGCCTTTCCACCGTGAAGCACAAGCAAACTGATGTAAGCTATGGCACCCTCGCGGACACGCCCTCCTTCTGACTGCAAAATGGAGAGAAAGTGCAGATTTAGCTAGACTTTTAGATACATAAACTGCAACATGATATTTTTCCAGTTCAGATTTGATAACTAAAGTATGAGGCGTTGTAGATAGATCACAGATACTATGAGAGAGAGAGAGAGAGAGAGAGAGAGAGAGCACTCCAGTTCAGATTTAATAACTAAAGTATGAAGAAGAAGCTAATTCTATTTGCAGGAAGCAATAACAAGTGATATTCCTGTTAGATAACTCATAACTCTAGATTTGCTTACCTTTCTCTCATAACTCATATCTCTAGGCATGGTCAATTAATCCATGTTGTATAAACAATAGGTTTACTTACATTTCTCTCACTGCAGTTTCAGGGAGCACTCCACCACAGGGACGCACAGCCATGTGGTTCCTAGACAACCTTGATCTTTTGTATTCAGTAGGCCTGAATTGGGGAATCTGGAAATGGAAGTGATCACATACCACATATAAATAAAAAGGTAAAATTCCCAACACGAAAATGTTGTCTCAACTTAAACAAGCATGAGAGGCTTCTATGAAGCAGCACATTTCATTCAAAAAAGCCAAATGAGCAAATGGATCTGTTAAATTTATTAAGGGGTCAAATGAGTAATACATTCAGAAGCCAAGTATTTTGAAAGTGCAGGGCTAGTTAGGACAACAGAAAACAAAAAATTGGGTGGGACAACTTGGTATGGTGATCACGTAAACGACTTTTGACTACCAAGATGATGGAATGATGTTTCTAAATTCTTACAATCCGAGGAGCACATACAAACAATCAGATTGATACAGATGCATGGGATCAATATCAGCAAAGCAAACTCTCCTCAAGAGGATAATTAGCATACATTCAACACATGTCAGCAATTAAGTGTTTCAACATACATTACTGACGTAATAGTTTTTAGAGTCTAAAGGCACTACTAGAAATAAATACTAACAATGATCAAACTATAAAAATAAATACTATGGTTGAGCTACTGTGGAAATGCAGCATCGCTATCCTGAACAACCTGCTGACCATGTACATCATCAAACCAACTGTCGGACAACAATTCTGAACTTCATACTCATGCACTACGAGTAAATGCAATCCCAGATCGGAGACCCACCGGATATGGGGGGTGGACGAAGCCGGACATTGACTTCGCCTTCGCTGGCACCGGCAGAGGCATCGCCTGAGACGGGGCCGAACAAGGTTCCCTGGCTTGGAGGCGTCGCGTCATCGCTGCTCCGCTTGGAGGCTAGGGTTTCGACCCGGCTCCGTGGCAGGTCGTTGAGGCTGGAGGTCTCCTCCAGTTTGGTTGCGCCAACGCCGACCACTCCGTCCCTGCCGCCCACCGCTTCTGTCACCTCGAAGCGGGCAGAGGAGAAGTTTGGGCGTAGTTTTAAAAACCTGACCGGTGATCAAACCGGTTAGGCCTTTGGTTCAGGTTTTCACCGGTTCAATAAAATAATCTATACTCCCTCAGTCCCATAATATAAGAGCGTTTTTGACACTACACTAGTGTAAAAAAGGCTTTTATATTATGGGACGGAGGGAGTGTTTAGCAATAAATACTGCAATCAATAGATAGAAACATGTAGAAAGACGTGGCAGAGTAATCAGTATTTGCATCTCAACGAATAATATGGCACATATGTACAAAAGAATACACCATACTGCCAAAGTACCAAGCACCAACCAACAGTAGCAGCAAGTGACAGTTTGACAAACAAAACTACGCGCCTATGCCTCCGTCCAGCATACAAGCACAGAAATATGGCTCACGTACAGCCAAGTAACCAGCAAGCATCAAGGCATCGATGCATCAATATTTCAGTACCAAATTAGCAAAACAGCCTTATACAGTCATACTTCGGCGACTAGTAATCAAGAAAGTGAACAGACAGGATATCCATATCCACAGAGCTGTACAGGACAGCAAAAGCATCATAGTTCATAGATGGAGACATGAGAAAAATGGGGACCGAGAACGGACAGTGGCGGCTACCTCTGGAGTCCTGGACTCGGCCGATGGCGGCGTCGCCAAGCCCTGAAATTGGGCAACGTCGGTGCGTCCCCCGGAAACCTCGGACTGGAGTGGTGGGGGGCAGCGTCCCCTGACCTAGAGCTGGACCCTCGATTCAGCCGTTGAGCGGCGGCGGCGTGGACTAGCTGCAGCGGTGGCGGCTTCAGGCTCGGGCGCGGTGCGGCCAGCAAGCACAGCCAGCGCCGCGGGCCGGTGAGCGGCGGTGGCGGGACGGCGGAAAGGGGATAAGAGCGGGAGCTGGACAGACTGGGGGGCAGGACTTGATTTTTTTTCAAAACTATCATGTTTTTTGTAGCAATTTCAGAAACTATAGCGCAGAATGAAAAAAATGCAAAACTACGACCCTGTCGGCCTCGAGTGGGCCGAAAAGGTAGTTTTCGGCCAGGCTAAGGCCGAAGAGGGCTTTCCGGCCGCACTTGGGCCGAAGACGTGCGTACCTGGGCCGAAAAGTAGGTGTCGGCGGGGGCCCGGCCGAAAATAGTAGCTTCGGCTACCCGGCGGCCGAAGCGGGCCGTTTTCGGCCTACCAGCGACCGAAGTGGTCCTTTTCGGCCAGGCTTCGACCGTAGTAGTCTTCGGCCACGGGTCGGCCGAAAAGGTGCGGATAAGCACCATCCCCTTCCTCTCGCTACCTCTGTTCTTCCTTTCTGTTTTCCCTTTTCTCTCTTAGTTCTTCTCTGTACCTCGCCACCCCGCGCCGATATCCTCCATTTGCCACCCATTTGCATATCCAACCCACAGAATCGGCAGATCATAGCAATCCCCGCCGGCCTACGGTGTTATTTTTTGCTATGGGATAGTTTTTGATGTGTTTGGGGAGGAGGAGCCATGGTGGAGAGGAGGACGGGTAGTAGGTGGTGGTGAGTAGTAGCAGCAGCTGTGGAGGAGGAGGTGGTGAGGAGAAGGAGCAGGTTGGGGGTTGACCGGAGTTGAACCTCCGGTCGTCGGGGGCGAAGCTGCCATTGTCCGGTGGTGCAAGTACTTCGCGAGGTGGCCGGTGCCGCTGAGTCGAAGAAAGAAGCAAGAAGCTAGGGACACACCCTTCGAAGGTATAATCACGTCGTCACAAAATTTTATCTAAATTGTATAGTTTAGTTAGTGTATATAAGTCATATTGTGAATTTTAGTGTTAATATATTTGTGGAGGCATTTTAGCGCATAGTTCGTGTAGCGGATAATATTAGTGTTCGTTGTGATTAATGAGAAGATGACAATGTCTGACAGGTGAAAATGTCTGAATCAATAAATCTGAATGTTTACTACGGCGCTGGTAATGTTCGATATAATGAGTTGGGGGTTGATCTTAGCGAGTTTAAAAATGGCGTCATGACACTAGCAGACCCGGACAAACTGGACATTAGACAGTTGAAGTACTGGTTGACAACTAGTTTCGGGCTGGATCCGGAAGTATGTTCCGTCAGTATTCATGCATTGTGGACCAAATCTTGTAAAAATGTCAAGTGGGAGTTGATGCCGATAGATAGGAGCCAACATTTATTGTCTCTATTAAGACGCTGCCGAGACCAAAGAATCCACCCATATGCACTTGTGCAACCTGTGCCGAAGGAGGAGAATACCGTACAACTCCACAGGGGGTATGAACCCGGCCAAGGCAGTGAAGTGGCTAACGAGATTGTTTTATCCGGGTCACATCCACAAGATGTGGATGCTAGCCAACCCGAGAAAGAGTCGGACTACGTGCCACACAATGTTTGTGGTCCTGATACTGGGCAGAGTAGTCAGTCGATAATATTAGCTTGTTCTGGTTTTGCTGATGGGGATGGGGCAGGGGATAAAATGCAGAGGGTGATGGAGGAAGAGGACGAGGATGGATTGGTGGAGGAACTGGATTCTGAAAATTCTGAGGATGAAGTGGAGGTACCGATTCCTTCTGCATGGGAGCGGGACATATCCACAGGCCTTACGGTCAACGATGGCCATGAGACTCCATGGCAGTATAATCTGAACCAAGTACAGATAGGGGCTATGTTTGATACAAAGAAAAAATTGAAGTATGCGGTGATAAAGTGGGTTATGTCTACATAGAGGGTTTTCCGGACACACATATCAAGTCCAACAAACTATACCATGAAATGTGTTGAAACAGGTTGTCCTGGGAAGGTGCACGGGCATGTGCCGAAGTATGACATCCACTAGGTTGTCACCATTGTCGTCCCACATAATTGTGTGAGGAAGAACCTGCTGGTGAAGCATCCGAACCTGACTTCAAGTCTCATTGCGCAACTAATGTATACTGAGATAGTAGAGAAGAAAGATATGGAAGCAAAACACATCCAGACAGCAGTGAAGGTCAGATGGAATTATGTCATTCCTTATGGGAAGGCTTGGAGGGCTAAGCAGAAGGCTATGGAGGAAAGGTTTGGGACGTTCTTCGACTCATATGATAATGTTGTTCGTCTCCTTGCCATACTGAAGGACCGGAATCCTGGCACTTATGTGAACGTACAACACATGAGGTTGCTGAGCATACCAGAGTTACAAGGTGTTGAAACGAGTGTTCTTCTCTTTCGCTATGTGCATCAAAACTTTCCGGCATTGTCCTCCTATTATGTTTGTGGATGGTACATTCCTGACCGGTCAGTATAGAGGACAAATCCTGACTGCTATTGGTGTGGATGGGAACAACCAAATCATCCCACTTGCCATGGCATTTGTGGAGGGTGAGAACTTTCCCAGATGGGTATGGTTCTTCCGGCAAATGAAAATTGCCATTGTGAAGGACCGACCAAATGTGTGTGCCATTCATGACAGACATGCTGGTATATTGAAGGCCGTGAAGACACTATGTAATCCAACAGTTGACGAACCAACACCTTGGAGGGACTTGCAGAGCCGGTGGTGCATGCGCCATCTTGGGGCTAATTTTTTCTCACGGTTCAAGAACAAGAGGTTGATGAACTTGTTCAAAAAATTATGCAAGCAGAGCCAGCAGCACAAATACGAATTTATTTGGTTAAAACTAGATGAGTTTACTAAGAAGCAGGTCCGTGCGAGGAAGAAAATGGAAGAAGATTAGGTTAAATTAGCAGCACTCATCGCGGAGCTAGAGGAGCCAGTAGGTCTTTGTGACTTGCCAGCAATTGACCCTCCTAATACTAAGAGAAAGAACGGAAGGGCAATAAAGAATTTTTCTGAGTGGATAGAGAAAGAGCCTCCAGTGAATTGGTCTTTGCTGCATGACACACATGGAGCTAGGTATGGCCACATGACAACCAATCTTGCAGAGGTGTATAACTTTGTGCTGAGAGGGAATAGAGCATTGCCACTCACAGCTATTGTGGAGGCTGTATTCCATGGCACTTTGAGATATTTCAGAGAAAGGCACGAGTTAGCAAAGAAGCATATTGAAGATAATCAGAACACACCTTATTGTAGCCGTGTCATGGAATGCATGGCAAAGAAGATAGAGAAAGCAAAGAAGCACACTGTGAGACTCATAGGGAATGAAGAAAGGAGGTATGAGGTTCAGCTTCCTACCGATGGTTTTGGTTCTGTACATGAGGTGAAGACACACGAGGTAAAAATTGGAACGGAATTTTATCCAACGTGTGAGTGTACCTGCAACAAACCGAAGTTGTTGCACCTACCTTGCTCTCATGTGTTGGCTGCCTGTGGCCAAATTGAGTTGGATGCTATCTCCTTCGTGTCCCCATACTATTTAAAAGAGGTAGCGCTCAACACATGGACAGGTGAGATGACAGGGTTTAGAGTCGTCAACAATTTCAACAAGGTAAACGACGGTGAGAGAGTATACATCCCGCATCCAGACCTTCGACGAACAAGTAGGGGCAGACGAAAGGCCCGTCACATCCAAAACGATATGGACCAATCTGAAGATGGTGGAGCAACCAGACAATGTTTGTTATGCGCGGCTTATGGGCATAGGATGAAATATTGTCCCGACCTGAACAAAGATGGTGCTTCCGCATCGACGAGTGCTTCCACATCGACGGCTGCGACAACAGGAGCAAGAGGCGGACGTGGTCGTGGCAGTCGAGGCCGAAGGGGCGGACAAGGAAGAAATAACTCACAAGCTATATAATGTGTCGTACTGTGTTTCAATATGTAATAAGTCAGGACTATGTTTTAATTCGTAATATGTCAGGACTAAGTTTTAATTCGTAATATGTCAGGACTAAGTTTTAATCTGTAATATGTCAGGACTATGTTTTAATCTGTAATATGTCAGGACTATGTTTTAATCTGTAATATGTCAGGACTATGTTTTAATTTGTAATATGTCAGGACTATGTTTTAATGTGTAATATGTCAGGACTATGTTTAATTTGTAGTATGACGTACTATGTTTTAATTTGTAATATGTTTGTACTATGTTTTATTTGCACGTTAAATTGGGCTGGACTTCTACCCTTGGCACGACTGGTTGAGGGTACATTGGATGAGTGGGTTGATGGTCCGGACTTAGATGAGGCAGGTGAACCATTGCAGTTACACAAGAGGCAAGTGAAATGTTTCTCTTACGACAAGTCACTCCTTACCTGCTTAGTAGATAGATGGAGACCAGAGACACATACGTTTCACTTTCCTTGGGGAGAGATGGCGCCTACTTTACAGGATGTGTCTTACTTGTTGGGATTACCTCTGCTCGGTGCTGCCATAGGTCCCTTAGAGGCAGAATCTGGTTGGCAAGCAGCGATGCAGACCCGTTTTTTGGCTGCAGTGCCGACTGCTAGGGCCATAGACAACGATCCTCACGTGCCTCTTTTTAGATGGTTGAGCCAGTTTCGGGTAACCTTCACGGCCACTTAAACAAATGGTATTTTTTTAGTTCTCCGATGTTCATACAATCATTATGTTTCTATGTAGATTGTCTTGTTAGGATATCCCGATGTTCAGTTGTCCGAGGCAGAGATTGACCGGTCCCTAGAGACATATCTTCTTTGGTTGTTCGGCAAGACGATGTTTACGGAGAACCACGTGACCACTGTTGATGCATGACTCATCGGTATTGCACGAGAGATAGCTGACGCACGTTGCCCTGGGGATATTCTGCAGAGGAGTTTTGGTTCTGCTGTGTGAGCGGCTATGTACAGAGGCCTGTGCAAAGCTTGCTTGTTGAAGTCTAGAAAATCTAGTCTTGTTGGATGTCCATTATTGTTGCAGCTCTGGTCATACGGGAGATTCCCTATTGGACGACCCTATGTGTACGTTGATAAACCTTTTGGTTTGGAGGACTTAGCTGGGGCTTATGTGCCTGCTATCGGTGACTTGCCTACTATGGGATCTGTTTGGGCACGGAGAGAGGTACTTTTATATTAAGTAACAATTAATTCCATTATTTCTTGCCATTCAGTAGTATTACTAATGCTTAATTGTTGTCATGCACAGAGACAGTTTGCGCATAGCCAGGTTAGGGGATGCTACCCGTCCTTCACGGCGCAGTTTGATAGTTTGCACGAGGATCAAGTTATCTGGGAGCCATACTCGCCTCAGGCTATATCATCGAGGTGCCCACTATTGGATGACAAAGGCCAAGTTGGTGTTCGACGTGACGGTTGAGGAGATGTCTCTTCATAGGGTGATGAGACAGTTCGGTCTATATCAAGAGCCTGAGATTCCAGATATTCCACATTTGCCAGAACACGTGCACAAGTAAGTACTAATACTATTTTAGTTGTCAGCTCTGCATTCATAATATACCTAATCATGTATCGCACATGTCAATCTCAGGGACAGTTGATGACCCACAAGTATAGGGGATCTATCGTAGTCCTTTCGATAAGTAAGAGTGTCGAACCCAACGAGGAGCAGAAGGAAATGATAAGCGGTTTTCAGCAAGGTATTCTCTGCAAGTACTGAAATAAGTGGTAACAGATAGTTTTGTGATAAGATAATTTGTAACGAGCAACAAGTAACAAAAGTAAATAAAGTGCAGCAAGGTGGCCCAATCCTTTTTGTAGCAAAGGACAAGCCTGAACAAACTCTTATATAAGGAAAAGCGCTCCCGAGGACACATGGGAATATCGTCAAGCTAGTTTTCATCACGTTCATATGATTCGCGCTCGGTACTTTGATAATTTGATATGTGGGTGGACCGGTGCTTGGGTGCTGTTCTTACTTGAACAAGCATCCCACTTATGATTAACCTCTATTGCAAGCATCCGCAACTACAACAAAAGTATTAAGGTAAACCTAACCATAGCATGAAACATGTGGATCCAAATCAGCCCCTTACGAAGCAACGCATAAACTAGGGTTTAAGCTTCTGTCACTCTAGCAACCCATCATCTACTTATTACTTTCCAATGTCTTCCTCTAGGCCCACATAATGGTGAAGTGTTATGTAGTCGACGTTCACATAACACCACTAGAGGCTAGACAACATACATCTCATCAAAATATCGAACGAATACCAAATTCACATGACTACTAATAGCAAGACTTCTCCCACGTCCTCAGGAACAAACGTAAGTACTCACAAAGCATATTCATGTTCATGATCAGAGGGGTAATAATATGCATAAAGGATCTGAACATATGATCTTCCACCAAATAAACCAACTAGCATCAACTACAAGGAGTAATCAACACTACTAGCAACCTACTAGTACCAATCCCGGACTTGGAGACAAGAATTAGATACAAGAGATGAACTAGGGTTTTGAGATGAGATGGTGCTGGTGAAGATGTTGATGGAGATTGCCCTCTCTCGATGAGAGGAGCGTTGGTGATGACGATGGCGATGGTTTCCTCCTCCCGGAGGGAAGTGTCCCCGGCAAAACAGCTCTGCCGGAGCCCTAGATTGGTTCCGCCAAGGTTCCGCCTCATGGCGGCGGAGTTTCGTCCCAAAAGGTTGCTTCTCAATTTTTCCTCGACGAAAGACCTCATATAGCAGAAGATGGGCATCGGAGGGCCAATAGGGGGCCCACAAGGTAGGGGGCACGCCCAGGGGGGTAGGGCGCGCCCCACCCTCGTGGACAGGTGGGCCCCCCTCTGGTGAACTTCTTCCGCTGAATAGTTTTTATATATTTTGAAAATCACTTCCGTGGAGTTTCAGGACTTTTGGAGTTGCGCAAAATAGGTCTCTAATATTTGCTCCTTTTCCAGCCAGGAATTCCAGCTGCCGGCATTCTCCTTCCTTATGTAAACCTTGTAAAATAAGAGAGAATAGCCATAAGTATTGTAACATAACAAGTGATAATAGCCCATAATGCAATAAATATCGATATAAAAGCATGATGCAAAATGGACGTATCAACTCCCCCAAGCTTAGACCTCGCTTGTCCTCAAGCGAATGCCGATAACGATAAATATGTCCCCATGTTTGGAGGTAGAGGTGTCGATAAAAATAAAATACAAACATGAAGGCATCATGATTATTTTCATAACAGCAACATATATTGATTTTGTCGTATGATTTCTTATGCTCAAGTAATAATCTACTCACAATGCAAAGTACGAATCATAAACTTTACTGAGAACCAACAAACTATAATCTCAGTCATTGAAGCAATTGCAATTTATCGTAACATCAGAAAGAGTCTATGTTAGAGCTTAAAACCAAGTCCACATACTCAATTATCATCTAGTCCTTCATAATTGCTAACACTCACGCAATACTTGTGGTTATGAAGTTTTAATCGGACACAGAGAAAGATAGGGGCTTATAGTTTTGCCCCACAACCTTTTACCTCAAGGGTAATGTCAACAATAATAACTCATGCTCGCCTACATCCAATTAGGTACATATATCAGGATCTTTCCAACATACTGTGCTTGCCAAAGGATAAAATGAAAAAGGAAAGGTGAAGATCACCATGACTCTTGCATAAGGTAGAAGATAATGATAAAAGATAGGCCCTTCGCAGAGGGAAGCAGAGGTTGCCATGTGCTTTTACGGTTGGATGCACAAAATCTCAATGCGAAAGAACGTCACTTTATATTGCCACTTGTGATATGAACCTTTATTATGCAGTCCGTCACTTTTATTACTTCCACATCACAAGATCGTATAAAGCTTATTTCTCCCACACCAATCATCATACATATTTAGAGCAATTTTTATTGCTTTGCACCGATGACAACTTACTTGAAGGATCTTACTCAATCCATAGGTAGATATGGTGGACTCTCATGGTAAAATTGGTTTTAAGGGTTTTGGAAGCACAAGTAGTATCTCTAGTTGGTGCTGAGAATTTGTCTAGCATGAGGGGGAAAGGCAAGCTCAACATGTTGGATGATCTGTGACAACATACTTTATCTCAGATATAAGAGAACACAACCCATTACGTTGTCTTCCTTGTCGAACATCAACTCTTTAAAATGTCATATTTTAATGAGTGCTCCCAATCATAAAAGATGTCAATAATAGTATATTTATATGTGAACCCCTCTTTCCTTATTACTTCCTATTAATTGCGACGATGACCAAAGCTATGTCTGCCAACTCCCAACAACTTTTAATCATCATACTCTTTCTATGTGAAGTCATTACTCTCAATAAGATCAGTATGGACTCTTGTTTCTTTTTATTCTTTTTCTCTTCTTTTCTTCTATTCACCCAAGATCATGGAAAAATAATCAAGCCCTTGACTCAACACTAATCTTTATTATATATAGCTCACGGACTCGATTACATAGAGAGATCATAAAGCAAAACTCAAAACTAGATCATGCCATAAACTTTATTCTACTAGATCAAGATACTACTAATAGGATCGAATTAAGAAAAACGGTAAAGATAGGAGATGTGTTTGTGATACGATACCGGGGCACCTCCCCCAAGCTTGGCAGTTGCCAAGGGGAGTGCCCATACCCATGTGATTATATCTCCTTCTTTGTTGTTGAAGAAGGTGGGGGTGTCGTTGACTTAGTTGATGGCATAGACTTCTCCCTTAATTTGCGCTTAAGGACGGCATTTTGATTCCTCGGATCATCAATCTCCCACTCCAGGGTTAATATCTTTTTGCATAGGTCCTGCTTATTTTCCTACAAGAGACGAAAAGGGATAAACTCGAACTTTGGTTTCTTTACCCTATCAGGGAGACTTGACTTTTTGAACTCCACGTGCATGTCCCCAGGTTGAGGTAATGGGGCTTCATCTTCATCTGAGCTCGCCTCCTCCTTCCCCTTGGGTTCATAGTCCTCTTCTTCCTCCGTGGTCCAACCATCGTGTTCCACATCTCCGTGGACCTTGGGATTTGCTAAGTAATCATCCACATAGCTTTCTCCTTCTGAATCCTGGGACGACATGTTGATCTATTCTGCAGTGGGACGGCTCGAACCAAGAACAGATGATATTTGCGTGATACAGGAATCAAAACCTTCGGGAGAATATACAATGAATTTTTATCGACCAAAATACGTATCGTGCAAGAAAACGGAGTCCGGAAGGCACACGAGGTGCTCACGAGGTAGGAGGGCGCGCCCAGGGGGTAGGGCGCGCCCTCCACCCTCGTGGGGCCCTCGCGTCCTTCCTGGACTGCTACTTATTTTTCTATTTTTCTAAATATTCCAAAACAGAGAAATATTGCCTTAAAGACTGTTTTGGAGTCGGTTTACTTAACGTACCACATACCTATTCCTTTTCGGAGTCTGAAACGTTTTGGAAAGTGTCTCTTATGTATTCCTCCGGGGTTACGGTTTCAATAATATTGCTTTCAACATTTATGGGATTACCTGTGATATAATGTTTGATTCTTAGACCGTTTACCACCTTCGGATTTGTGCCTTCGAAGTTGTTGATTTTTATGGCACCGGAACGATAGACCTCCTCGATAACGTAAGGGCCTTCCCATTTAGAGAGAAGGAAAAGTTTTCCTGCAAAAAATCTTAAACAAGAGTTGTATAGCAATACATAGTCACCTACATTAAACTCACGCTTTTGTATTCTTTTGTCATGCCATCTTTTAACTTTTTCTTTAAACAACTTGGCATTTTCATAAGCTTGGGTTCTCCATTCATCAAGTGAGCTAATATCAAATAAACTCTTCTCACTGGAAAGTTTGAAATCATAGTTGAGCTCTTTAATAGCCCAATATGCCTTATGTTCTAGTTCGAGAGGTAAGTGACATGCTTTTCCATAAACCATTTTATACGGAGACATACCCATAGGATTTTTATATGCAGTTCTATAGGCCCATAATGCATCATCAAGTTTCTTGGGCCAATTCTTTCTAGACCTATTGACAATCTTTTGCAAAATTAATTTGAGCTCTCTATTACTCAATTCTACTTGGCCACTAGACTGTGGGTGATAAGCAGATGCAATTCTATGATTAACATCATACTTAGCAAGCATTTTACGGAAAGCACCATGAATAAAATGTGAACCACCATCAGTCGTTAAATATCCAGGGACTCCAAACCTTGGAAAAATAACTTCCTTAAGCATTTTAATAGAAGTGTTATGATCAGCACTACTAGTTGGAATAGCTTCTACCCACTTAGTAACGTAATCAACAACAACTAAAATATGTGTATATCCATTAGAGGCAGGAAAAGGTCCCATATAATCAAAGCCCCAAACATCAAATGGTTCAATAACAAGTGAATAATTCATAGGCATTTCTTGACGTCTACTAATATTACCTATTCTTTGACATTCATCACAAGACAAGACAAACTTACAGGCATCCTTGAAGAGAGTGGGCCAATAAAAACCAGATTGCAATACCTTATGTGCAGTTCTATCTCCAGCGTGGTGTCCTCCATAAGCTTCGGAGTGACACTTGCGTAGGATCTGTTCCTGTTCATGCTCAGGTACACAACGTCTAATAACACCATCTACTCCTTCTTTATAAACATGTGGGTCATCCCAAAAGTAATGTCTCAGATCATAGAAAAACTTTTTCTTTTGCTGGTATGTGAAACTAGGTGGTATAAATTTAGCAACAATATAATTAACATAATCAGCATACCATGGAGTACTACGAGAAGTATTTATGACATTTAGTTGTTCATCAGGGAAGTTATCATCAATAGGTAGTGGGTCATCAAGAACATTTTCTAACCTAGACAAGTTGTCTGCAACGGGGTTCTCAGCTCCCTTTCTATCAACAATATGCAAATCAAATTCTTGTAGCAAGAGAACCCATCTAATAAGTCTAGGTTTAGCATCTTTCTTTTCCATAAGATATTTAATAGCAGCATGATCAGTGTGAATAGTTACTTTAGAATCGACAATATAAGGTCTAAACTTATCACAAGCAAATAAAACTCATAAGAATTCCTTTTCAGTAGTAGCATAATTTCTTTGAGCATTGTCTAGAGTCTTACTAGCATAATGGATAACATTTAATTTCTTATCAACTCTTTGCCCTAGAACAGCACCTACAACATAATCACTAGCATCACACATAATTTCAAAAGGTAAATTCCAATCAAGTGGCTGAACAATAGGTGCAGAGATCAATGCGTTCTTAAGTATTTCAAATGCTTCTACACAATCATCATCAAAGACAAATGGTATATCTTTCTGTAATAAATTAGTCAGAGGCCAAGAAATTTTTGAGAAGTCCTTAATGAACCTCCTATAAAATCCGGCGTGACCAAGGAAACTTCTTATACCTTTGATGTCCTTGGGACATGGCATCTTTTCAATAGCATCAACCTTGGCTTTATCAACTTAAATACCTCTTTCAAAAACTTTATGCCCCAAGACAATACCTTCATTAACCATAAAGTGACACTTTTCCCAATTCAAGACAAGATTAGTTTCTTCACATCTCTGCAAAACTCGATCAAGATTGCTCAAGCAATCATCAAAAGAAGATCCATAGACGGAAAAGTCATCCATGAAAACCTCACAAATCTTTTCACGAAAGTCAGAGAATATAGCCATCATGCATCTTTGAAAGGTAGCAGGTACATTGCATAAACCAAAAGGCATACGTCTATAAGCAAAAGTACCAAAAGGGCAAGTAAAAGTGGTCTTTGATTGATCTTTAGCCGACACAGGTATTTGTGAGAAACCGGAATAACCATCTAGAAAGCAGTAGTGTGTATGTTTGCATAATCTTTCTAGCATTTGATCAATAAAAGGTAAGGGGTAATGATCCTTTTTAGTAGCCCTATTTAATTTAAGGAAATCAATTACCATCCTATAACCTGTAATAATTCTTTGCGGGGTCAATTCATCTTTATCATTAGGAACAACAGTAATACCTCCCTTCTTAGGGACACAATGAACAGGACTTACCCACTGACTATCAGCAATGGGATAAATTATACCTGCCTCCAGAAGCTTTAGTATTTCTTTTCTTACCACTTCTTTCATTTTAGGATTCAGACGTCGTTAAGGATCGCGAACTGGTTTGGCATCTTCCTCCAAATTTATTTTATGTTAACATAGAGTGGGACTAACGCCCTTAAGATCATCAAGAGTATATACAATAGCAGCATGATGCTTCTTCAGAGTTTTCAATAATCTTTCTTCTTCATGCTCTGAAAGGTTAGCGCTAATAATAACAGGATATATCTTCTTTTCATCAAGATAAGCATATTTAAGATTATCAGGCAACGGTTTAAGCTCAAACACGGGATCACCCTTGGGTGGAGGAGGATCCCCTTGGATTTCAACAGGCAAATTGTGTTTCAGAATAGGTTCTTGTTTAAAGAATACTTCATCTATTTCCCTTCTTTCATTCATAAACATATCATTTTCATGGTCTAGCAAATATTGTTCTAAAGGATCACTAGGAGGTACAACAATAGAAGCAAGACCAATAATTTCATCCTTACTAGGTAATTCTTCTTCACGGTGTTGTTTACTAAATTTAGAGAAATTAAACTCATGAATCATATCATCCAAGCCAATAGTAACAACATTCTTTTCGCAGTCTATCTTAGCATTAACAGTGTTACAGAAGGGTCTACCAAATATAATGGGACAAAAGGTATCTTGTGGGGAACCAAGAACAAGAAAATCAGCAGGATATTTAGTTTTCCCACACAAGACTTCAACATCTCTAACAATTCCTACTGCTGATATAGTATCTCTATTGGCAAGTTTAATTGTAACATCAATATCTTCTATCTCAGCAGGTGCAATTTCATGCTTAATTTCTTCGTATAAAGTATGCAGTATAACACTAGCACTAGCACCCATATCACATAAGCCATGATAACAATGATCTCCTATTTTAATAATAACAGGCACACCTACCATAGGTCTATGTTTATCTTTTGCACCAGGTTTGGCAATTCTAGCAGTTTCACCGAAGAACTGAATAACATGCCCATCAATATTATCAGACAAGAGATCTTTAACAATAGCAACATTAGGTTCAACTTTAACTTGCTCAGGAGGTGTATAAGTTCTAATATTACTTTTACGGACTATAGTTGAAGCTTTAGCATGATCCTTTATTCTAACAGGGAAAGGTGGTTTCTCAACATAAGAAGTAGGAACAATAGGATCATTATAAGTGACAGTCTTTTCTTCAACTTTAGTAGGTGCAGCTACTTTTACTTCTATGGGAGGATGATATTTAAACCACTTCTCCTTAGGGAGATCAACATAAGTAGCAAAAGATTCACAGAAAGAAGCTACTATCTCAGAGTCAAGTCCATAGTTAGTGCTAAATTTACGGAAAATATCGGTGTCCATAAAAGATTTAACACAATCAAACTTAGGTTTCATAGCTGACTCCTTACCTTCGTCGAGATCCCAATCTTCAGAGTTGCGTTTAATTCTATCCAATAAATTCCATTTGAATTCAATAGTCTTCATCATAAAAGAGTCAGCACAAGAAGTATCGAGCATGGTGCGATTGTTATCAGAAAGCCGGGCATAAAGACTTTGAATAATTATTTCTCTCAAGAGCTCATGATTGGGGCATGAATATAATATTGATTTAAGCCTCCCTGAGGGAGTCCTGGATTAGGGGGTATCCGGACAGCCGGACTATAACCTTTGGCCGGACTGTTGGACTATGAAGATACAAGATTGAAGACCTCGTCCCGTGTCCGGATGGGACTCTCCTTGGCGTGGAAGGCAAGCTTGGCAGTACGGATATGTAGATCTCCTTCCTTGTAACCGACTCTGTGTAACCCTAGCCCCCTCCGGTGTCTATATAAACCGGAGGGTTTAGTCCGTAGGACATCATAACAACAACAATCATACCATAGGCTAGCTTCTAGGGTTTAGCCTCTCTGATCTCGTGGTAGATCAACTCTTGTACTACCCATGTCATCAATATCAATCAAGCAGGAGTAGGGTTTTACCTCCGTCGAGAGGGCCCGAACCTGGGTAAAAACATCGTGTCCCTTGTCTCCTGTTACCATCCGCCTAGACGCACAGTTCGGGACCCCCTACCCGAGACCCGCCGGTTTTGACACCGACATTGGTGCTTTCATTGAGAGTTCCTCTGTGTCGTCATCATTAGGCTTGATGGCTCCTTCGATCATCGATAGCGATGCAGTCCTGGGTGAGACTTTTCTCCTCGGACAGATCTTCGTATTCGGCGGCTTCGTACTGCGGGCCAACTCACTTGGCCATCTGCAGCAGATCGAAAGTTACGCCCCTGGCCACCAGGTCAGGTTTGGAAGCTTAAACTACACGGCCGCCATCCATGGAGACTTGATCTTCAACGGATTTGAGCCCCCGCCGAGTGCACCGCACCATCACGATGAGCATGATTTAGCTCTGCCATCGGACAGTGTTCAGGAGATCGCACCTGCAACCACTCTGACCTTCAATTCTGAGCCAGCCGCGCCATCCGTGGACGGGTGGCTAGACCCCGCACCGGAGGCCGCAGTCTCAGCGGCGATCGAGCCAAATACCAACCTTACCCTTCACGAAAACCGTGACCCCAAGTTGCCGGATTCTTCTCCGGCCACGGGCTCCGAACTGCCTGCGCCCTTGCCAATCGAATCCGACTGGGCGCCGATCATGGAGTTCACCTCCGCAGATATCTTTCAACACTCGCCCTTTGGCGACATACTGAACTCTCTAAGGTCTCCCTCCTTGTCAGGAGAGTCCTGGCCGGACTATGACCGGCAGGATTGGGATGCGGATGACGAAGAAATTCGCCACCCACCCACCACCCACTTAGTAGCCACTGTCGATGATTTAACCGACATGCTAGACTTCGACTCCGAAGACATCGACGGTATGGATGACGATGCAGGAGACGAACAGGAACCACTGCCCACAGGGCACTGGACAGCCACCTCATCATATGATATATATATGGTGGACACACCCAAAGAAGGCAATGGCGACGAAACAACAGGGGATGACCCCTCCAAGAAGCAATCTAAGCGCCGACGTCAGCGGCGCCGCTCTAAGTCTCGCCAAAGCAAAAGCGGTGATACCGACACAGGAGATAATAACACTCCGGACAGTGCCGAAGACAATGACAACCCCCTCCATCAAGATTCAGCGCAGGAGGATGGAGAAGCCAGCCCTCATGAGAGAGCAGTAGACAAAGAGGTAGAGGATGATAATTACATGCCTCCCTCCGAAGACAAGGCAAGCCTCGACGACGACGAATTTATCGTGCCTGAGGATCCCGTCAGGCAAGAGCGCTTCAAGCGCCGGCTCATGGCCACGGCAAATAGCCTTAAGAAAAAGCAACAGCAGCTTAGAGCTGATCAAGACTTGCTAGCTGACAGATGGACTGAAATCCTCGCGGCCGAGGAATATGAACTTGAACACCCCTCCAAGAGTTACCCAAAGCGCAGGTTGCTACCCTGTTTAGAGGAGGAAGCATTAAAACCTACATCTCCAGTGTATGATGTGGATGATCGGCCACCTCGTGGCCGCGACAGAGAGGCATTTCAGCCAAAAGCTCAGCCCGCACCCCGACGCCACTCAAATAAAAATGCCAAGGCACGGGGAAACACGTTAGACCTGCATGAAGTATTGGAGGACAAAGCAAAGCAAGCAAGATCGATCTACGGATCGCGAGGGCGCCCCACTACGAGAGCCGATAACCGTCACGCCAGATACAGTAGAAGTAAATCCGGCCGGGCTGAACACAGCAGACAAAACTCGTTTGAGCTGCGTCGTGATATAGCCCAGTACAGAGGCGCCGCACACCCGCTATGCTTCACAGATGAAGTAATGGATCATCAAATCCCAGAGGGTTTCAAACCCGTGAATATCGAATCATACGATGGTACGGTAGATCCCGCGGTATGGATTGAGGACTATCTCCTTCATATCCACATGGCCCGTGGCAACGATCTACACGCCATCAAATACCTCCCACTCAAGCTTAGAGGACCAGCTCGGCATTGGCTCAACAGCTTGCCAGCAGAATCCATTGGCTGTTGGGAAGATCTGGAAGCCGCATTCCTTGACAACTTCCAGGGCACTTACGTGCGACCACCAGATGCAGATGACTTGAGCCATATAATTCAGCAGCCAGAGGAATCAGCCAGGCAATTCTGGACACGGTTCCTAACCAAGAAAAATCAAATCATCGACTGTCCGGATGCAGAGGCCCTAGCAGCTTTTAAGCACAACATCCGTGGCGAGTGGCTTGCCCGACACCTTGGCCAGGAAAAGCCGAAATCTATGGCAGCCCTCACGACACTTATGACCCGCTTTTGCGCGGGAGGGGACAGCTGGCTGGCACACAACAATAACATATCAAAGAACCCTAGTACTTTGGATACCAAGGACAGCAATGGCAGGTCACATCGCAACAAACACAAACGCCGCATCAACAGCGATAATACCGAGGACACGACAGTCAATGCCGGATTCAGAGGCTCTAAGCCCGGTCAGCGGAAAAAGCCATTCAAAAGAAGCACTCCGGGCCCGTCCAGTTTGGACCGTATACTCGATCGCTTGTGCCAAATACACGGCACCCCCGACAAGCCAGCCAACCACACCAACAGGGATTGTTGGGTGTTCAAGCAGGCCGACAAGTTAAATGCCGAGCACAAGGATAAGGGGCTACATAGGAATGACGAGGAGGAGCCCCGGCCTCCGAACACCGGAGGACAGAAGAGATTCCCCCCACAAGTGCGGACGGTGAAATGATATACGCAACCCACATCCCCAAGAGAGAGCGGAAGCGTGCGCTAAGGGACGTATATGCGTTGGAGCCATTTGCCCCAAAGTTTAACCCATGGTCCTCCTGCCCGATCAATTTCGATCGCAGGGACCACCCCACTAGTATCCGTCATGGCGGATTCTCCGCATTGGTGTTAGACCCAATCATTGATGGATTTCACCTCACTCGAGTCCTTATGGACGGCGGCAACAGCCTGAACCTGCTTTACCAGGACACAGTGCGAAAAATGGGTATAGATCCCTCAAGGATTAAACCCACAAAAACGACCTTTAAAGGCGTCATACTAGGTGTAGAGGCCCATTGCACAGGCTCAGTCACACTAGAAGTGGTCTTCGGATCCCCAGATAATTTCTGAAGCGAGGAGTTAATCTTCGATATAGTCCCGTTCCGCAGTGGCTATCATGCACTGCTCGGGCGAACCGCATTCACAAAATTTAGTGCGGTGCCGCACTATGCATACCTCAAGCTCAAGATGCCAGGACCTCGGGGGGTCATCACAGTCAACGGAAACACAGAGCGCTCTCTCCGAACGGAGGAGCACACTGCGGCCCTCGCAGTGGAAGCACAAAGCAGCCTCTTAAGGCAATTCTCCGGTCCGGCGATCAAACGCCCGGACACCGTCAAGCGCGCCCAAAGTAATATGCAACAAGACCGCCTGGCATGCTCCGAGCAAGCATAGCAATGCGGCCCCTACCCCAACCTCAGCCAAACGGCGAAATCCGTGCCACGCATACATAATCACGCATTGAAAATACCATGGGCATAGGGGGAGGGGCACGACTACGGCACGCCCCACAACGCAGCTCAACCGCACTAGGGTCTTCCTACTTTGTCATTTTTTCTCTCTCTTGACGCAGCTCCTCCCTCATTGCTCTCATTGCAGAACGAGTATCCTTGGCCGCCGTCGTGGCCTTCTCCAGGTCTGTCCGCCAACCTCCTAGCCCTCCCCCTCCCAGCCCTCCCCCTCCTTGCGCCGGTGGCCACTCCGGCCCCGGCGGCCACAAGCCCTACCAGTGGCCGCTCCGGCGCTGGTAGCCGCCCCTCCCATCGTGATGGCTCCTTTTGCCCTTAACTTTGATCGTGGGAAGAAGTTTCAAGCAGATATGAAGGCCAAGTTTGGGCACCCGGTGGTCTTCTCCCCGGGCTTTCATCAAAAGGAGTTGACTCTGGTGGTTTCATTTCGTCGTGCCTCCTTTAGGCTCAATGTGCACACGGTTAGTGTATCTCTCCTTGCCATGTTTGGGGGCTATGCCCAAGGTTTTCGGGTTCGTTTTTTGAAAGATAGGTCCTTCAAGTTCTCGGTTGCTTCAAAAGCTGTGGGTTTTGAGATCTACAATGCTGGTAATATTGTTGAGAAGGATTTTGATGTGGGATTCAATCTTTGGAATTTTGGTGGCCCGAATTGGCAACGCGAAGAAGCTCTATACTATGCTGAACTGGATAAAGAATGGACTCTCGTGGGTAGATCCGGCAAAGCCGTTGTTCCTCACTCCGGCGATCGCCGGAGTTACGCTGCGGTGGTCCGGGACGGCCGTTCGGTTTTCGAACGATTATCGAGGCCCATTCAAGAGGGCTCTAATCAAGGTCATAACGTCCCTTCATTGCATGTTAATCCTGGTCATAACAGACCTCAAATGGAGCGCCAGGTCACGCAACATTCTGTTGCACGTAATCACGTGGTTTGCCATGCATGCGGGGCTAAGGATCACTTGGCTCGTTTTTGCACCACCCCAAACCTTACTGGGCTATGGCCGTTTCTCCACTTTGACTGTTTCCCGAGCCCACCAGCAGAGGCGTGGGCCGAAGGGGTTGTGGAATCGTGGTTTCGATGTTTTGGGCCGGTGCCACCGATTCGCCAGGTGCCTTCATTTAAGGAGCTAGTCAAGGATTTTTTCCCAAATTTCCAGCCGAGACCGTCGCTTGCCTCCTCGCCTTCCACTTCACTTTCCTTCTCGGCCACCAACTCTGCTTCTGCCTCGACAAGCTCGCCACCATTGCTGTCAGACAGAGCTTTGGTCACCACCCCACCGGAGACTTTGGCAATGGCCAACATCCCCATAGACCCGCAACCTTTCGTTCCTCCTGGCTTTCAGATTCAGGTGATTGCAGGCCGCAATGGGGTTTCTCGGGCGATTGTTCCTCATCGTCCGAGGCGACACGAAGACTGGGCGATTGCCACCATCCACCCGCATCCAGATGAGGTATTTTTCCCAAATGTACGTGAGGTTCTGGAAGAGTTTCTAGAGGGAGAGGAGCAAGTAGGTTTTAGAGAAATCCAGCCCTGTCCTTTTGGAGAGGCCTACGTCAGGTTCACGCATGTCAGAGACAGAGATAGACTCATTCAGCAAGGACCGCATGCATTTGGTGATGTTTTATCTCATTTACTAAGCATAATCAAGGAAGGAATTGGCGTAGGGTTCATTTCAACAGAACTTGCTGGTTGCTGTTTGTGGGAGTTCCCTTTGATTTCTGCAATACTGAAGATATTGCTTCTGCGATTTCTAAGTGGGGCAAGATCATTAGCTGGGAGAAAGAAGATGCTTTGAAGGGGAAGATTCTGGTCAAGGCTAGAGTTACTGAACTTGGTGATATCCCTAAAAGTATAAGATGGTCTGAAGGGGAACAATTTGAAGAGGAGTCTTGGACCTGCTCTGTTGAGGTTCTTCTTGAGGAAATGTTGGGGGGTGGGCCTACTGATGAAGATCCTTTTCCACCTGAGGGGGTTGACCCACACCCTGTACCTCAACATGCCAATGATTTTCCAGGTTTCCCTCCTCTGCCTAATCCCAACAACCAAGTTCCTAATGATGATTGGGATGATTGGGAAGAGCAGGATGAGCAACAGGATCATTGGGCTTTCCCACAGCCAGCTCCTGTCCCTCCTCAACAGCCTCAAGCTGTAATTCCTGCTTTGGTAGCAGATGGGGCTCCAAATAGCAGTATTACAACCACAGTTTCACTGTCTGATGGCTTACTTTCTTTGACACACTCTGCTAGTGAGGAGGTCAACCAAGGGGTTCAGGCTCCCCCCATTGGTCAAGGGCTTCCTAACATAGCATTAGCTTATGATGCTGTTGAAGAAGGGGATGATTTACATGATATTCAGCACAATGTTCCAGCACCACAGAATGGCAATTTGATGCATGATGAACAGTCTCTGAATGAAGCTCCTGTAGTGCAGCAAAACTTGCAGTCAGAGGGTGTTGTGATGCCAGTCTCCAATCCAATAGCTACCTCTCCTATCAGAGATCCTGAGCCTCCTAGCTCCTCTTTGCCCATTGCTCAGCTAGGCAAACAGACAGAGATTTTACCTGCTCCTGGAAATTGTGCTATGCCCCTGGCAGTTGTGACTACTGCAACTGTGGCAGACTCTTTTTCCTCATTGCAACCAGATATTAAGGGCAAGGCAGATGTTCCAATTCCTCACCTAGGATCACCATCTGCAGCATACCCTAAAGGTAATTATGGGTCCTTCTCATTGCCAGGTTCTCCTTCATTACATTCATTTCACACATTGGCCCAAGAGCATGCTTTACAAATCATTGATGGTTCACATTTGATATCTGAAGAAGGTCTGGATCTCTGGATAAAGCACTTTGCACCAGCAACACAAGGAGCTACTACAACTTTCAAAATTGATATACCAGTAAGTTGGTTTAACTTCATAATTCACTTACTGTTGACACCTGACAAGTTTTGATGGACCATGCATTTGCTAAAGTCTGATGTCTGGAAATTATTGACTGCTAATTGTGTACATGAGGATACTCTGCTTTTTCCCATTCCTGATGAATGTACAACTTCTCAGGCACCTACATGTAAGGATTTCATCCTAGGGCTAGGCAAAGAGAATGAGGGTATTAGCCCTGCTGCACATTTATCCACTGGGGCTAGTAGTCCTCTCGAGCAGGTGTCACCAAGTAATGCCCTGCCCCTTGGAGAGGCCATATCAAGGAAAAGGAGGGAGAAAGAACCTTTGGTAGAGACTGAGGTAAGAAGAAGTGATAGGATTAAAAAAGGATAACAATGGATATAGGAGGAAGTCTTGTGTCACTAAGTCTTGTTTACCATGTAATGCCATTCCTCCAATTATTCACAACTCAGTGGTTAAAAATCTGTCTAAATCTTTCTGCAAGGTTGCTGAGGATGAGATTCGAGAGAAGTTAACCAAGAAACCCAAGAAGAAGGGACAGGATGATGTGGCTAAGGTGTCCACAGCCACACCAGAAGCAGCAAACTCCAAGTCTGTGGGATGATGTGTCTACAACATCAGATTATGATTGATAGAAGAAGGAACTGTTGTCCACTTTTGGGTTTTATTTGTCTTATGTATGCAGTCAAATGTAATGCTTGCAACTGCTGTTCTAGGCTTGTTTGCCCTGGTAGGCACCTTTTGTATGCTCCATGTACTCTACTGCTGTGTCAGCTCTGGTATTTCCTTGTGGTTAAGACTGCTATCATATCTGATGTTATGGCCTCTGGACAGATTATG
This sequence comes from Aegilops umbellulata, assembly GCA_032464435.1. NCBI lineage: Eukaryota > Viridiplantae > Streptophyta > Magnoliopsida > Poales > Poaceae > Aegilops > Aegilops umbellulata. The sequence continues at coordinate 300,331,042 of CP136060.1, forward strand.
TGGTCATACTGGTTCACCTGCTCTTTTATTTATACCTGCTGCTGGAATGTGTCAACTTGTGTTCAGTGGTTTGCCCTTACTGTGGATACATATACTTCAGTGGCCTGGAATAGGCATCAGGGGATGGACCCTGCTGGCTACACTATCATCAACCTGATTGTTCATGAATAACAATAAAACTTGGAATATCCTAAACTGGAATGTGAGGGGCATTAATTCCTCAGATAAATGGTTGGCTATTAGGCAAAAAGTGGAAGAAAGTGCTGCTAGTATTGTTTGTCTTCAGGAAACTAAGAGAGAAATCTTTGACCTAGCATACATTCATAAAGTTTGTCCTCAAAGGTTTAATAAATTTGAGTACTTACCTTCCACTGGGGCATCAGGTGGAATTCTCACTGTGTGGAACGGGGCTCTATTCTCTGGGGAGCTAATGTTTCAAAACAAATTTTCATTGTCCATTCAATTCACCTGCAGGACATCTCACAAAAGTTGGATCCTCACAAACATCTATGGCCCTTGCAATCATGAAGATAAAACAGAGTTCATTAATTGGTTTGGTAGCATTCAAATGCCAAGTGACATTGATTGGATCATTATGGGAGATTTTAATTTCATTAGAACTCCTGAAGACAGAAACATACCTGGAGGGGATGTAAATGAAATGCTCATGTTTAATGAGGCAATTAGTGAGCTTGGACTGCTTGAATTACCACTCAAAGGCAGGCAGTTTAGCTGGGGTAACATGTAGGACAACCCATTGCTAGAGAAATTAGACTGGTTTTTTACCTCTGCAGCTTGGATGACCAGCTATCCTGATAGCTTGGCTCTGCCCCTGGCTAAACCAATTTCTGATCACCTCCCTTGCATGATTAAAATTGGCACAAACATCCCAAAGTCTAGAGTATTCAGATTTGAAAACTATTGGCTTAATCACAGCTCTTTCAAACAGGTGGTGCAAAATGCCTGGGACATTCCAGTAGGTCATTCAGACTGTGCTAAGAAGATTACTGCAAAATTCAAGAATGTCAGAAGAGCTCTAAAACTGTGGGCTAAAAACCTTGCTTGCCATAAGAAGCAAATTGCAGACCTAAATGACTGTATATTTCTCTGGGATATGATTGAGGAATTCAGAGATCTTACTCTTTTTGAAAATAATTGCAGGAGCTTGCTCAAAGAGTATCTACTAACTGTGCTCAATGACCAGAAGATTTATTGGAAACAGAGAGGGAAAATTAAAGGAGTCAAATTTGGAGATGAAAACACAAAATTCTTCCACACTAAAGCCTCCATTAATCACAGGCACAATAAGATTGCTATGCTACTGAATAAGGATCAAGTAGAAGTAACAGATCATGATGGAAAGGCTGCAATCCTATGGGAGGCATTTAAAAACAGATTGGGACAATCTAATGGACACTCCATGTACTTCAATCTTCATGATCTTTATGAAAACATAGTGGACCCACAAATCTTCATTGATCTTGAGCAGCCTTTTTCCATTGAGGAAGTTGAGGAAGTGGTGAAAAATCTACCTTCTGATAAGTCACCAGGGCCAGATGGATTCAATAATGAGTTTATTAAGAGTTGTTGGGATATTATTAAAGCTGAGGTCTTTGAGCTCATTTTGGCATTCCATGCTGGGAATGTTAATCTTGAAAGTATTAATTCCTCTTTCATCACTCTTGTACCAAAAACAGAAGTGCCTCTTTCCCCTAATGACTTCAGGCCAATTTCATTACTAAATGGTGTGCTCAAAATCATTACAAAACTGCTGGCTAATAGACTTCAAAGAGTTATTCTCCAATTGGTGCATATTAATCAATATGGCTTTCTCAAAGATAGAGTGATCCAGGACTGTCTTGGTTGGGCATATGAATACATTCATCAGTGTCATAAATCTAAGGAAGAAATCTTAGTATTAAAACTGGATTTTGAGAAGGCATTTGATACTATTGAGCATGATGTAATCATTGATATTTTTAGAGCTAAAGGATTTGGAGAGAAATGGATTTCATGGATGGAAGCTTTGTTCACAACTGCATACTCTTCTGTTTTATTAAATGGAGTTCCTGGGAAAAGATTTTACATAAAGAGAGGAGTAAGACAAGGAGACCCTTATTCTCCTTTAATATTTGTGTTGGCTGCTGATCTGTTACAATCCATTCTTAATAGAGCCATGAGATTAAATTTGATCACTGCTCCATTACAAGTAAACTCATGCCCTCACTTCCCAATTGTGCAATATGCAGATGACACATTACTGGTTATGCAAGCTGATTCTAGGCAGTTACTCTGCTTAAAGGCACTCCTAAACACTTTTGCAACAGCAACTGGGCTAAAAGTTAATTATGCCAAATCCATCATGGTTCCCTTGAATATTGCAGAAGACAGGGTGGAAATTTTTTACAAACACCTTGCAGTGTGCTAGAGGACAATTCCCATTTACCTACCTTGGCATGCCCCTGGGAATATACAAACCAAGTGTAGAACAATGTCTCCCTCTAGTTAACAGGATTGCAAAAAGAGTGGCTGGGATCTCTATCTTCATGACACAAGCTAGAAAGTTACTGCTGGTAAAGTCAGTCATGACATCTCTATCAGTCTTCTTCATGTGCTGTTTGGACATTCCTGTTACTATAAAAAAACAGATTATTAAATACTTGAGACACTGTCTTTGGAGAGGGCCTGATATGGAAGACAAAAGGCCTGCCCTGGTGGCATGGACTACAGTATGCAGACCAAAAGACCAGGGAGGCTTAGGGGTTCTAGATATCTTTACACATAACAAAACCCTGCTCATGAAAAATCTTCACAAATTTTACAACAGACATGATATTCCCTGGGTCAACTTGATTTGGGAATCATACTATAGTGATGGCAAATTACCAGGAGACAACATGATAGGATCTTTTTGGTGGAAATCAAACTTAGCCCTTATTGATCAATACAAGGCTATTGCAAGATGTAATGTGGGTGATGGGGTCAGTGCTTTTCTTCTGGGATGATCTATGGAGCCAAGCTATTCTGAAACATCAATTCCCTCACTTGTTCTCTTTTGTTAGAAACCCCCAGCTGAATGTTCAACAAGTCTTACAGACTGAATATCTGCAGGATTTATTCTTCCTCCCCTTAACAACTGAGGCTTATGAAGTATTCTTACAAATGGAAGACATTTGTATAGCCATGAGGCAATCTGAGCATTTGGATTCTTTGGACACATGGAGCTATATTTGGGGGTCTGGTCACTACTCCTCCATCAAAGCATATAAAGTCTTAATTGGTCACAAACAGACTCCCCCACATTTCAACTGGATCTGGCAGAGTTCATGCCAACCAAAACATAAAGTCTTCTTCTGGCAACTTCTTCATGATCGAGTCAACACCAGAAACTTACTTAGAAGAAAGAATTTTGTGTTGGAGGAGTACAATTGTGCTGTGGGAGGCAGTCAACAAGAAGAAACACTACACCACCTCTTTTGGGGCTGTCCATTTGTCCAACAATGCTGGGACTTCATCTGTCCAACAAGAGCTCCAAACCTATCGGTGTTAGAGGCATTCCAAGACCTCAACTAAAAGCTAAGGTATCCATTCTATATGGAGATAATCATTCTAGGAGCCTGGGCCATCTGGATCACCAGAAACAACAAGATCTTTGAGAATATTGCACCTTCTTTCCAAGGGTGGAAGTTTATATTTCTGGAGGAACTGAAGCTTCTCAAATTTAGAATGAGGAAGAAGCATGAGAGACAATTTGTAGCTTGGCTTGACAACTTGTTGTAATTTTTTGTTTTTAGGATAGTCTAGCTTTCCTTTTTGTTTCTTCTTTCTTTTTGTTGTTGTTGTTTCCCTCTTTGTAGTTTTCCTTTTCCTGTTTTTCCTTTGTAGGCTTACCTCAAGCCTTTCAGTACTCTTTGTTTCTTTACTTTATTAAATTAAAATTGCAGTGGGGTTTTACCCTACTGTTTATAGTTAAAAAAAATTCTCTCTTTCAGGACTTTACGCTCTGGAAGCCCTGTCCGGTAGTATAATTGCCGAACACACGATACAACAACCAGGGAGGCAGAAAGCTACGTCGTACTATGGAACTTCCAGGTGGTCTCTATAATGAGCGAAATACCCGCTTTAAATACCATTCCGCAGCTTGCCCTTTAGGGGACATGTCAAATTGCCCCATTTTTTGCTTATCGCACTACTTGTATCGTTCTGCTTTAATGCACACTTTTTGAATAAACAATGCATAGCACTAGTCTATTACTGCATTCTCTATTCCTTCTTTTTTTTCATTCATAACATCCAGCACCCGTACACTCTGGTACGGCTAATATGCCAGGGGCTTAAGGACCCCATAATACGACGTGAGAAGTCCGAACACTTTCGAAAGTGCGGCACCCCGAACTTATAGCATTATATGCATCAACTCCGAGTCATGTCTTGTTGGGGATTGTAGCAGAAATTAAAATTTTCCTACGCATCACCAAGATCTATCCATGGAGTATTCTAGCAACGAGGGGATAGGAGAGCATCTACATACCACTTGTAGATCGCAGCGGAAGCGTTCAAGAAGAACGTGGATGATGGAGTCGTACTCGTCATGATCCAAATCACCGATGACCAGCGCCGAACGGACGACACCTCCGCGTTCAACACACGCACGGTTGGGATGACGTCTCCTCCTTCTTGATCCAGCAAGGGGGAAGGAGAGGTTGATGAAGATCCAGCAGCACGACGGCGTGGTGGTGGATGCAGCAGAGTTCCAGCAGGGCTTCGCCAAGCTTTTGTGGAGAGAGGGAGAGGTGTAACGGGGAGAGGGAGGCGCCAAGGCTGCAGGGTGCGGCTGCCCTCCCTCCCCCCCTTTATATAGGCCCCCTAGGGGGGGCGCCGGCCCTGGAGATCCATCTCCAGGGGGATGCCTTGCCCCCCAAGCCATGTGGGGCGCCCCTTGCCCTAGGGTTTCCAACCCTAGGCGCAGGGGGAGGCCCATGGGGGGGGGCGCACCAGCCCACTATGGGCTGGTTCCCTCCCCACTTCAGCCCACGGGGCCCTCCGGGATAGGTGGCCCCACCCGGTGGACCCCCGGGACCCATCTGGTGGTCCCGGTACAATACCGGTGACCCCCAGATCATTCCCGATGGCCGAAACGACACTTCCTATATATAATTCTTTACCTCCGGACCACTCCGGAACCTCTCGTGACATTCGGGATCTCATCCGGGACTCCTAACAACCTTCGGTTTGCTGCATACTAATATCTTTAACAACCCTAGCGTCACCGAACCTTAAAGTGTGTAGACCCAACGGGTTCGGGAGACATGCAGACATGACCGAGACGATCTCCGGTCAATAACCAACAGCGGGATCTGGATACCCATGTTGGCTCCCACATGCTCCTCGATGATCTCATCGGAAGAACCACGATGTCGAGGACTTAATCAATCCCGTACTCAATTCCCTTTGTCCATCGGTACGATACTTGCCCGAGATTCGATCGTCGGTATACCGATACCTTGTTCAATCTCGTTACTGGCAAGTCTCTTTACTCGTTCCTGTAATACATCATCCCGTGAACAACATCTTGATCACATTGAGCTCATTATGATGATGTCTTACCGAGTGGGCCCAGAGATACCTCTCCGTCACACGGAGTGACAAATCCCAGTCTCGATTCATGCCAACCCAACAAATACTTTCGGAGATACCTGTAGTGCACCTTTATAGTCACCCAGTTACGTTGTGACGTTTGATACACCCAAAGCATTCCTACGGTATCCGGGAGTTGCATAATCTCATGGTCTAAGGAATGATACTTGACATTCAGAAAAGCTCTAGCAAACGAACTACACGATCTTTGTGCTATGCTTAGGTTTGGGTCTTGTCCATCACATCATTCTCCTAATGATGTCATCCCGTTATCAATGACATCCCCATGTCCATAGTCAGGAAACCATGACTATCTATTGATCAACGAGCTAGTCAACTAGAGGCTTACTAGGGACACATTGTGGTCTATGTATTCACACATGTATTATGATTTCCGAACAATACAATTATAGCATGAACAATAGACAATTATCATGAACAAGGTAATATAATAATCCATTTATTATTGCCTCTAGGGCATATTTCCAACAGTCTCCCACTTGCACTAGAGACAATAGTCTAGTTACATTGTGATGAATCGCACACCCATGGAATTTTGGTGTTGATCATGTTTTGCTCTAGGGAGAGGTTTAGTCAACGGATCTGCCACATTCAGGTCCGTATGTACTTTACAAATATCTATGTCTCCATTTTGAACACTTTCACGAATGGAGTTGAAGCGACGCTTGATATGTCTGGTCTTCCTGTGAAACCTGGGCTCCTTCGCAAGGGCAATTGCTCCAATGTTGTCACAGAAGAGAGTCATCGGGTCCGACGCATTGGGTATGACTCCTAGGTCGGTAATGAACTCCTTCACCCAGACTGCTTCTTGTGCTGCCTCCGAGGCTGCCATATACTCTGCTTCACATGTAGATCCCGCCACGACGCTTTGCTTGCAACTGCACCAGCTTACTGCCCCTCCATTCAAAATATACACATATCCGGTTTGTGACTTGGAGTCATCCAGATCTGTGTCGAAGCTAGCGTCGACGTAACCCTTTACGACGAGCTCTTCGGCACCTCCATAAACGAGAAACATATCCTTAGTCCTTTTTAGGTACTTCAGGATGTTTTTGACCGCTGTCCAGTGTTCCTTGCCGGGATTACTTTGGTACCTACCTACCAAACTTACGGCAAGGTTTACATCGAGTCTGGTACACAGCATGGCATACATAATAGACCCTATAGCTGAGGCATAGGGGATGTCACTCATCTCTTCTATATCTTTTGCCGTGGTCGGGCATTGAGCCGTGCTCAATCGCACACCTTGCAATACAGGCAAGAACCCCTTCTTGGACTGATCCATTTTGAACTTCTTCAAAATCTTGTCAAGGTACGTACTTTGTGAAAGACCGATGAGGCGTCTCGATCTATCCCTATAGATCTTGATGCCTAATATATAAGCAGCTTCTCCAAGGTCCTTCATTGAAAAACACTTGTTCAAATAGGCCTTTATGCTTTCCAAGAATTCTATATCATTTCCCATCAATAGTATGTCATCCACATATAATATGAGAAATGCTACGGAGCTCCCACTCACTTTCTTGTAAACGCAGGCTTCTCCATAAGTCTGCATAAACCCAAACGCTTTGATCATCTCATCAAAGCGAATGTTCCAACTCCGAGATGCTTGCACAAGCCCATAGATAGAGCGCTGGAGCTTGCATACTTTGTTAGCATTCTTAGGATCGACAAAACCTTCCGGCTGCATCATATACAATTCTTCCTTAAGGAAGCCGTTAAGGAATGCCGTTTTGACGTCCATTTGCCATATCTCATAATCATAGTATGCGGCTATTGCTAACATGATTCAGACAGACTTCAGCTTCGCTACGGGAGAGAAAGTCTCATCGTAGTCAACCCCTTGAACTTGCCGATAACCCTTAGCGACAAGTCAAGCTTTATAGATGGTCACATTACCATCCGCGTCTGTCTTCTTCTTGAAGATCCATTTATTTTCTATGGCTCGCCGATCATCGGGCAAGTCACTCAAAGTCCATACTTTGTTTTCATACATGGATTCTATCTCGGATTTCATGGCTTCTAGCCATTTGTCGGAATCTGGGCCCGCCATCGCTTCTTCATAGTTCGAAGGTTCACCGTTGTCCAACAACATGACTTCCAGGACAGGGTTGCCGTACCACTCTGGTGCGGAACGCGTCCTTGTGGACCTACGAAGTTCAGTAGGAGCTTGATCAGAAGTATCTTGATCATCATCATTAACCTCCTCTCTAATCGGTGCAGGCACCACAGGAACATTTTCCTGAGCTGCGCTACTCTGATTTTCAAGAGGTAGTACTTCATCAAGCTCTACTTTCCTCCCACTTACTTCTTTCGCGAGAAACTCTTTCTCTAGAAAGGACCCATTTTTGGCAACAAAGATCTTGCCTTCGGATTTGAGGTAGAAGGTATACTGTCGGGGATATACCCCGCGGCGTAAACCGGCCGGAAGTTAACCCGGCCGGACTTGATGGTTTATCTGAAGACCCGTCCTGACCTTGGCGGCAAGGCCCAAGGCCCAGAAGGCCGGTTCAACTACTGTGGGACGGTTTAGGAGGAAAGGGATATTTACCTTACAAGGAGTTAAGTCCAAGACTTGTATCCGGTTTGTATTAGAGATAGACTAGTCCTAATCCTATTAGGACTCCACATGTAAACCGCCCCTTCAGCATATATAAGGAGGGGCAGGGCTCCCCAAGAGGGACAGACAACAAGCAAGAAGAAAAATCAATAATCTCTAGGGCTAGACACAAAGAGCCGGTTTACGGCGTCTCCCTCGTGATGATAATGAGACCTAACCTCAAACAGCATGTAGGGTTTTTACCGGATGATGTTTCCCGGGGCCCGAAGCTGTCTAAATCCTCGTCTTGTGTGTTGCGTCTCTCGTTCCGATCAACCCCTTCAAGCTACCGCATAGATGCGTTGGCCTCGCGACTAACTCCTGACACTAAGGACATCTGCCGTGACAATTCCACGACAGTTGGCGCCCACCGTGGGGCCTGCACACGGTGGTGTTGAGTTCTTGGAGGGATCTTCCTAAGGTTTCGAGAAGTTTGCGAAAATCTGAATGAGGAAAAACCGATTTGGAAGGATCTGTGCTTGCAATCTGTGAGATTTGCGTTCAAAGAAGAATTAGGGTTACATCTGCTGTTGCCTGTCGTGTGCTTGATATGGTTGTTTTCGAGTCAGCGAGACCAACAAGTTTTTAAGTCGCCGAGACCGACAAGATGGACAAAGTTCTCTGCTGCCGATTCAACTCGTACGCGGCGATGGAAATTGATTCCTGTGCGTGCAATCCGCCGAGGTGGACAACTTCCATTGCAACCAGTGGCATCACGGATTCAACAAAGTCGCCACCGGGCGCTCTGCTGCCTTCACTATTGCGCCACACGCAATCGGACCGCCCTAATCCGTGACCCGCCAAGTCCGGGCTTCCCTGTCTGCAGAACCGGCGGCCAGGGACGGGCTGCTCTCCGTCTCGTTGTTTTGTCGCTGAGCCACCGCCACCGCTGTGATCACGACCGCGCCACCCGACAGCCTCCACGTCGGTTGGTTTCCGCCTCGGTTTCAAGTCCGAGTTGACGACTGCTTCGTTCCTGAGCCATCACGGCCTGCGTGGCCTTCGGGCCTTGATGACGAAGCCGGCTTCGCCTTTGCTGCGTCACCATCAGCGGCTCAGCCACGCCTCGCGGCCTGAATCACCCCTGTCTTCCGAGCCGCCGTCGAGCCTCCATGGTGTTGTCTTCAAGGTCTTGCCTCCGCCAGTTACCGCTGCTGATTTCTGCGCCCGTACACCAGTGGGCTCCGAGCCTTGCCAAGTTTTTTTTCCGCTGCGGTCGACCGCACCGGCGCAGCCTTGAATCGCCGCCTTCGACGAACCGCCGTCCCAGGCCTCGGGCTGCCAGGGGCCTGCAGCCGTCGCAGCAAGAGCGCCGGCCGGCCCTGTTGCCTCATGGCCAGAGCCGTAGTCCGGATCACCCCAGCCTCAAACCGCCGACGCCAAGTCACCAAGATTGCCGTCGCCTTCTTCCGCGTGATGCCCTGAATCACCTTGCGACATTTCAACCGTGCTCTTCCACGAACCGCCGTCGTCGGTTCACCTCAGACCGAGCTGTTGCCGGGTCACCACGGGATCCGGTTTACCACCCGCACCAGCGCCCTTGCTCCTTTCTCACCGTGCGTCCAAACCGGTGCAAGTTGCCACCGCTGCGTCCGCCGTGGTTCGCCGTGGCCGCAGCAGCCCTGGCTCGGAGTCCCTCTGTCTCCACCTTGAACCGGGTCTGCCTTCGAGCTGGCCGGCCTCTGCCGTCGCGGCCTCAGCCGTCCACTGCCGTCACCGGCTCGCTGGCCTCTGCCGTTCGGCCTCGGCCGTCCTCTGCCGTCGCCGGCTCGCCGTCCTCTACCGGTGCGCCCCGCGCCGCCTCCGTCATGGCCAACATCTTCAGCTACCGGTGCGTCAGTTCCCTTCGCGCCTCCGCCTCGCCTCATCTTCACCTACAAGTCGCCTGCTATGTCTCGCTTCAGTCTTGAGTCGCCTACGACTGCTGCGAACCGCAGTCAAGGAACCCTGCTCCGTGCTTCAAACTTTGCTGCTGTTAAAACTGTGCTTGACCGGCGCCAGGAGCAAGCCTAAGGATGTGGACTGCAGTATCACTACATCGTTGTTATTTAGTCTGCTACACATGCAAGTGGAGACAAGGAACAATGGGACAAAAACAAGTTACATCAAACACTCCTGGCACTGTTCACATGAAAGATTTCACGGACAAGTACTGATTAAGTACTCTTTGCTCACGTGACCATCTAGTGCAAGTTGGTATTGTTGAAAATCCATTGCTACATCCGCTCAAAAGCAACCCAGCAGAATCACTTGGTGGCAGGCGAAGCTATAAAAAATCAGCCATGAAGTGGGTGAAGCTATTCACTTGGAGGTGTGAGAGCCGTCGGGCCGCAAACCGCCTCTAACCTGTTGAGCCGCCAGGAGTGGCCGGTCTGCCTGAATCATCGGGACTATTTTGGGTTGCTGGTCCGCCTGAGCCGTCTCTATCGCGATGGAAGGGACCATACGTCATCCTTACGAATCAGGTGATATCCATCTAAATCTATTTTTTTGACACATATTGTCTTTGTCGAAGAACAATTACGTTGGTTTATATCTTTTTTATATACAGGACCATTATTCATTACAAATGTGGTTTATACTACGGATTTGGAGCACGGGTTGATAATATCCTGCCTGGTGATAAACCGGATCATGTCACATGACGAATGGACACACACAAGCGGCTGCCCTGGTGGTCCGGTCTGCATCGGCTTGCTGGGATCGTGTCAGCTCGTTTTCAATGGACGTGCGTAAATCGCCGCCCCCGAGGCCTGGTATACATCAACATATCGGGCCGCACCTGTCTGCATGAGCTGTTTGTTGAGTATGAGCAAGTCACAGCTTGGGTAGCCAGGTTTTCTTTCAACAAATTGGAGGCAAATTATCACATACTATCAACCCCCGTCTGCACTGGATAGTTCAATGGGCAGGCGCACAAGTCACCGCCACTACAGTTTGGTTAAACTTCAAATCGCCAGTTGGAAGGAACCATTGGCCGAGTTGCTGACACGGCTCATATGGGATCATTTACAACCCGCCGCAGTCACCTCAACCTTCTATGGATTCACATCGTGCTATCAACGCCAATGATATACAAGTTATGTCGGTTTATATCACGGTCAAATATGAAGAGTCTCAAGCCAACTCCTCGAGTCACCTTTGAGACTCGGGGGCTACGATGAGGTGATTCAGCAATTCTTGCCAGTTCAGTCGGTTTAAGAAACCCAGGACGATGGAGGGAAAGATAACCCGGTCCCGGATGCTACTGTTATATTGATGAAAGTTTAAAGGCCGTCAGAAAAATTCCGGCTTAGAAAGTATATGATAGTTACAAAGTCCCGGTTCAATGAACAAGATTCGGGTCATCAGAAAGGATTCCGGTTTAAAATCCGGCTCAAGGGAAGTCAGTCTCACTGAAGCTCTCCAATATCCGGTTTACAATCCGGTTCAAGAGAAATCTATTCTCCCACAAAGCGCTGAAGCGCTCAGATCCGGTTTAACAATGTCTGGTTCAAAACGGAATTAACTTCTGGCAAATTCGAGTTTAAAGGCCGTCAGAGAATTTCCGGCTGAAAATGAAGATTCCGGTTTAAGATCCGGTTCAAGGGAAGGATGTCTCCCACAAAGCTTTGAAGTTCTCAATATCCGGTTTAAAATCCCGGTTCAAGAAGAATTTATCTCTTGCAAAAAGTTAAAAATTACCAAAGAGGACCTGCTGCCATGATGCACGGTTCAAACATGGGTATCCCGCCTTATTGGCCTAACATATTATTGATCACATGGGGGCTTCTGCTTCATAAAGCGGGGTATCTGTTCTTTTATATCATAGGTGGTTACATGGAGTTGTTTTAAAACAACATCCGGTTTACCCCTTGCAAGTCTTAACAAGATCACTTGGGGCTTCCTGTTCAAACATAGGTCGTATTCGAACCAAAGAGAACATAGCTATCCTTATAAGGTCATTTGGGGGCTCGGTCATGTTTTGAACCGATACAATACCTCTTGGCCGGCGAAAGCCACCAGAGTCATTTGGGGGCTCGGTCGTGTCCGAACCGATGCAATACCTCTTGGCCGGCGAAAGCCACCAGAATCATTTGGGGACACGATCACGTCTGAACCGGTCACGCCTCTTGGTAGGCCTACGGGCCTTAGAGTCATTTGGGGGCTTGGTCGAACCCGAACCATAGCAATGCCACTTGGCCGGCGTAACGCCACGCGTCATTTTGGGGTCCTGGCTGACTGGCACCATCGCTACGCCTTCGGGGGGCTTGGTTGCGTCTGACCATGGTAATTCCATCTGACCAAGCTCAGTAGAGCTCTTCTTTTGCAAAAAGTCTTTGTCACCGCTTTTGCTTCATTCTTTTTTAAAGAGTTGATATTTTATTGCGTTTCTTTTTAAACCGACAATTCTTAAACCGGTTCAACTATCAAATTACAAATTGACAGAACACAATCAAATCTTAATCCGGAGGTTATCTGCCCGGTTTAATATTCTGTTTCCATCCTATTATGGAGTAAACCGGTGTTTATCAACCCGGCTCGGCTTTCAACTACAAGTTGTCAGTACACGATCAAGTTATAATCCGGAGACTATCAGCCCGGTTTGGTTTGACTACGAGTCGCCAGTATAATATATGGATAATCCGGTGTCTATCATAACCCGGTATGGTTTTATTATAAACCGCCACAGTATGAAAGGAGTTATCATTACTCAAGATTGGGGTTGTCACCCTTACTACAAAAAGTTGGTAAACCAACGATGTGATTCAATGTCACAGGAACAGGTTGAATAAAGCATGATGAAAAATTGTCCGGTATTTATTAAACCGGCCTGGCTTTTCGACTATAAGTCGCCAGTATGATGAGAAGTTGTCCGGTGTTTATTAAACCGGTCTGGCTTTGGACTATAAGTCGCCAGTATATATTTGGATTGCGCCATTGGAATCATGCGCTTATAAATTATTGGATTATATTATTCAAATAGCCAAACTTGGCTGAATTTTCATTATGATATTGGATGAATAAGGTTTTCATACCGGATTATATTATTCAAATAGCCAACATGGCTGGCTTTTTATTATGGTTATTAATATTATGATTAAGGTTTTCAAAGTCGCTTTAACGCAATGGTTATCATTTTCTATAATTGAAGGAATAGTCCCGAGTCGCTGCAGGTTTACAACCCGGCACTTGGGGGCTACATTGTTCAAAGTTGAGACTATATCAAATATGCAAGTCTCATGTCGCTGCAAGCATGCACCATGACACTTGGGGGCTAATGCAAAGTCATTTTTGCTCATCTTATTGAAGACCCGACTCATCACATCGTAATGAGCTGGCCCTTGGGGGCTACCAATTGCTCCTGTCAACTATTCAAGGTACAAAGCTTTTTTCCATTATATTGAAGGGTCCACTGCTCAGTTGGTAAAGCACAAGGCTCTTAACCTTGTGGACGGGAATTCAAGCCCCATGATGGGGGTTACATCATATGATGTTATTTTCATTGAAGTATATATCAAAGTCCCAGCTCAATATTATCTTATTGACCCGGCCCTTGGGGGCTACATTGGTTGAAGTTTTATGGGCATCAGTCAATTACAAGTCCCATGTTGCTGCAAGCATGACAACCCGACACTTGGGGGCTACAGGTATTATATTATTATCGAAGAAATATTTTCAAATTCTCTGTTTGAGCAAACTAGATTGACCCGGCGTCACCAATCATTATGACCCTGTGGCTGCAACCCGGTGTCATCAATAATCATAAACCGGTGTTGGCAACAATCATGAATCGGTGTCTGCAACAATCATGACCCGGAATTATCAGTTTTTGTAACCCGACAGTTTTTGGCAACGATAAACCGGCAAGTTCTGCATCTTCAAACCGGTTGAATATCAGATGAGTATTTCAAGACCAACATTTCTTAAACCGGCGCTTTGGAAGCCGACTCAAGTGGATTATTCTTCACAATATTTTTCTATGAGAAACCAATGTCAGCAATTTGAGTATGAAGCTGGTTATTGATCCGGATTTTCTAGAAGGAGGGAATAACAAGGACTTAAGGATGATCAGTGCCGGTCTACAAGAATTCTTAACCCAGAGCACAACCTGTCAAATTTGTTCTTGTGTTTATTTTGCAGCATAAGTTTACCATGGATGAATCCAAGCTAAACATGGGGGCTAATGTCGGGGATATACCCCGCGGCGTAAACCGGCCGGAAGTTAACCCGGCCGGACTTGACGGTTTATCTGAAGACCCGTCCTGACCTTGGCGGTTTAGAAGCAATCCGCTTGGTCGTGATGACTCACTGGTGACCCGGCGGACGGATCACACGGATGACAAGGCCCAAGGCCCAGAAGGCCGGTTCAACTACTGTGGGCCGGTTTAGGAGGAAAGGGATATTTACCTTAGAAGGAGTTAAGTCCAAGACTTGTATCCGGTTTGTATTAGAGATTGACTAGTCCTAATCCTAATAGGACTCCACATGTAAACCGCCCCTTCAGCATATATAAGGAGGGGCAGGGCTCCCCAAGAGGGACAGACAACAAGCAAGAAGAACAATCAATAATCTCTAGGGCTAGACACAAAGAGCCGGTTTACAGCGTCTCCCTCGTGATGATAATGAGACCTAACCTCAAACAGCATGTAGGGTTTTTACCGGATGATGTTTCCCGGGGCCCGAAGCTGTCTAAATCCTCGTCTTGTGTGTTGCGTCTCTCGTTCCGATCAACCCCTTCAAGCTACCGCATAGATGCGTTGGCCTCGCGACTAAGTCCTGACACTAAGGACATCTGCCGTGACAATTCCACGACATATACCCAACTGTTTCCTTGGGGTATCCTATGAAGACGCATTTTTCCGATTTGGGTTCGAGTTTTTCAGGTTGAAGTTTCTTGACATAAACATCGCAACCCCAAACTTTCAGAAACGACAGCTTAGGTTTCTTCCCAAACCATAATTCATACGGTGTCGTCTCAACGGATTTTGACGGAGCCCTATTTAAAGTGAATGCGGCTGTCTCTAGAGCGTATCCCCAAAATGATAGCGGTAGATCCGTAAGAGACATCATAGACCGCACCATATCCAATAGAGTGCGATTACGACGTTCGGACACACCGTTTTGCTGAGGTGTTCCAGGCGGCGTGAGTTGTGAAACGATTCCACATTTTCTTAAGTGTGTGCCAAATACGTGACTTAAATATTCTCCCCCACGATCTGATCGTAAGAACTTTATTTTTCTGTCACGTTGATTCTCAACCTCACTCTAAAACTCCTTAAACTTTTCAAAGGTCTCAGACTTGTGTTTCATTAAGTAGACATACCCATACCTACTCAAATCATCAGTGAGAGTGAGAACATAACGATAGCCTCCGCGAGCCTCAACGCTCATTGGACCACACACATCTGTATGTATGATTTCCAACAAGTTGGTTGCTCGCTCCATTGTCCCTGAGAATGGAGTCTTGGTCATTTTGCCCATGAGGCACGGTTCGCACGTGTCAAATGATTCATAATCGAGAGACTCTAAAAGTCCATCAGCATGGAGCTTCTTCATGCGCTTGACACCAATGTGACCAAGGCGGCAGTGCCACAAGTATGTGGGACTATCGTTACTAACTTTACATCTTTTGGTATTCACACTATGAATATGTGTAACATCACGTACGAGATTCATTAAGAATAAACCATTAACCATCAGAGCATGACCATAAAACATATCACTCATATAAATAGAACAACCATTATTCTCGGATTTAAATGAGTAGCCATCTCGTATTAAACGAGATCCAGATACAATGTTCATGCTCAAACTTGGTACTAAATAAAAATTATTGAGGTTTAAAACTAATCCCGTAGGTAAATGTAGAGGTAGCGTGCCGACGGCGATCACATCGACCCTAGAACCATTCCCGACGCGCATCGTCACCTCGTCCTTCGCCAGTCTCCGTTTATTCCGCAGCTCCTGTTTCGAGTTACAAATATGAGCAACGGCACCGGTATCAAATACCCAGGAGCTACTACGAGCACTGGTAAGGTACACATCAATTACATGTATATCACATATACCTATAGTGTTGCCGGCCTTCTTATCTGCTAAGTACTTGGGGCAATTCCGCTTCCAGTGACCAGTTCCCTTGCAATAAAAGCACTCAGTTTCAGGTTTGGGTCCATTCTTTGACTTCTTCCTGGCAACTGATTTACCAGGCGCGGCAACCTCCTTGCCGTCCTTCTTGAAGTTCTTCTTACCCTTGCCTTTCTTGAACTTAGTGGTTTTATTCACCATCAACACTTGTTGTTCCTTTTTGATCTCCACCTCTGCAGATTTCAGCATTGAATACAACTCAGGAATGGTCTTTTCCATCCCCTGCATATTGTAGTTCATCACGAAGCTCTTGTAGCTAGGTGGGAGCGACTGTAGGATTCTGTCAATGACCGCCTCATCCGGGAGATTAACTTCCAGCTGAGTCAAGCGGTGGTGTAACCTAGACATCTTGAGTATGTGTTCACTGACAGAGCTATTCTCCTCCATCTTACAGCTAAAGAACTTGTCGGAGACATCATATCTCTCGACCCGGGCATGAGCTTGGAAAATCAATTTCAGCTCCTCGAACATCTTATATGCTCCGTGTTGCTCAAAACGCTTTTGGAGCCCCGGTTCTAAGCTGTAAAGCATGCCGCACTGAACGAGGGAGTAATCATCAGCACGAGACTGATGGGCGTTCATAACGTCCTGGTTTGCTGGGAATGGTGCATCACCTAGCGGTGCTTCTAGGACATAATCTTTCTTGGCAGCTATGAGGATGATCCTCAGGTTCTGGACCCAGTCCGCATAGTTGCTGCCATCATCTTTCAGCTTGGTTTTCTCTAGGAACGCGTTGAAGTTGAGGGTGACATTAGCGTGGGCCATTTGATCTACAAGACATATTGTAAAGATTTAGACTAAGTTCATGATAATTAAGTTCATCTAATCAAATTAATGAATGAACTCCCACTCAGATTTGACATCCCTCTAGTCATCTAAGTGATACATGATCCGAGTCAACTAGGCCGTGTCCGATCATCACGTGAGACGGACTAGTCATCATCGGTGAACATCTCCATGTTGATCGTATCTTCTATACGACTCATGTTCGACCTTTTGGTCCTCCGTGTTCCGAGGCCATGTCTGTACATGCTAGGCTCGTCAATCCAACCTAAGTGTATTGCGTGTGTAAATCTGGCTTACACCCGTTGTATGCGAACGTAAGGACCTATCACACCCGATCATCACGTGGTGCTTCGGAACGACGAACCTTAGCAACGGTGCACAGTTAGGGAGAACACATTTTTGATATTTTAATGAGGGATCATCTTATTTATGCTACCGTCGTTCTAAGCAAATAAGATGTAAAACATGATAAACATCACATGCAATCAAATAGTGACATGATATGGCCAACATCATTTCGCTCCTTTGATCTCCATCTTCGGGGCGCCATGATCATCGTCGTCACCGGCATGACACCATGATCTCCATCATCATGATCTCCATCATCGTGTCTTCGTGAAGTTGTCACGTCAACTATTACTTCTACTACTATGGCTAACGCTTTAGCAATAAAGTAAAATAATTACATGACGATTTAAGTTGACACGCAGGTCATAAATAAATAAAGACAACTCCTATGGCTCCTGCCGGTTGTCATACTCATCGACATGCAAGTCGTGATTCCTATTACAATAACAAGATCATCTCATACATCACATGATTCATCACAACTTCTGGCCATATCACATCACAAAGCACTTGCTGCAAAAACAAGTTAGACGTCCTCTAATTGTTGTTGCAAGTTTTTACGTGGCTGTTATAGGTTGCTAGAAAGAACGTTTCTTACCTACGTTGAAACCACAACATGAATTGTCAATCTCTATTTACCCTTCATAAGGACCCTGTTCATCGAATCCGATCCAACTAAAGTGGGAGAGACAGACACCCGCCAGCCACCTTATGCAACTAGTGCATGTTAGTCGGTGGAACTGGTCTCACGTAAGCGTACGTGTAAGGTTGGTCCAGGCCGCTTCATCCCACAATACCGCTGAACAAAGATAGGACTAGTAACGGCAAGAAGAATTGACAATTCGACGCCCACAACTACTTTGTGTTCTACTCGTGCATAGAAACTACGCATAGACCTAGCTCTGATGCCACTGTTGGGGATCGTAGCAGAAATTAAAATTTTCCTACGCATCACCAAGATCTATCCATGGAGTATTCTAGCAACGAGGGGATAGGAGAGCATCTACATACCACTTGTAGATCGCAGCAGAAGCGTTCAAGAAGAACGTGGATGATGGAGTCGTACTCGTCGTGATCCAAATCACCGATGACCAGCGCCGAACGGACGACACCTCCGCGTTCAACACACGTACGGTTGGGATGACGTCTCCTCCTTCTTGATCCAGCAAGGGGGAAGGAGAGGTTGATGAAGATCCAGCAGCACGACGGCGTGGTGGTGGATGCAGCAGAATTCCAGCAGGGCTTCGCCAAGCTTTTGTGGAGAGAGGGAGAGGTGTAACGGGGAGAGGGAGGCGCCAAGGCTGCAGGGTGCGGCTGCCCTCCCCCCCTTTATATAGGCCCCCTAGGGGGGCGCCGGCCCTGGAGATCCATCTCCAGGGGGGGGCGGCCAGGGGGATGCCTTGCCCCCCAAGCCATGTGGGGCGCCCCCTGCCCTAGGGTTTCCAACCCTAGGCGCAGGGGGAGGCCCATGGGGGGGGGCGCACCAGCCCACTATGGGCTGGTTACCTCCCCACTTCAGCCCACGGGGCCCTCCGGGATAGGTGGCCCCACCCGGTGGACCCCCGGGACCCATCTGGTGGTCCCGGTACAATACCGGTGACCCCCAGATCATTCCCGATGGCCGAAACGACACTTCCTATATATAATTCTTTACCTCCGGACCACTCCGGAACCTCTCGTGACGTCCGGGATCTCATCCGGGACTCCGAACAACCTTCGGTTTGCTGCATACTAATATCTTTAACAACCCTAGCGTCACCGAACCTTAAGTGTGTAGACCCTACGGGTTCGGGAGACATGCAGACATGACCGAGACGATCTCCGGTCAATAACCAACAGCGGGATCTGGATACCCATGTTGGCTCCCACATGCTCCTCGATGATCTCATCGGATGAACCACGATGTCGAGGACTTAATCAATCCCGTACTCAATTCCCTTTGTCCATCGGTATGATACTTGCCCGAGATTCGATCGTCGGTATACCGATACCTTGTTCAATCTCGTTACTGGCAAGTCTCTTTACTCGTTCCTGTAATACATCATCCCGTGAACAACACCTTGATCACATTGAGCTCATTATGATGATGTCTTACCGAGTGGGCCCAGAGATACCTCTCCGTCACACGGAGTGACAAATCCCAGTCTCGATTCATGCCAACCCAACAGATACTTTCGGAGATACCTGTAGTGCACCTTTATAGTCACCCAGTTACGTTGTGACGTTTGATACACCCAAAGCATTCCTACGATATCCGGGAGTTGCATAATCTCATGGTCTAAGGAATGATACTTGACATTCAGAAAAGCTGTAGCAAACGAACTACACGATCTTTGTGCTATGCTTAGGTTTGGGTCTTGTCCATCACATCATTCTCCTAATGATGTGATCCCGTTATCAATGACATCCCCATGTCCATAGTCAGGAAACCATGACTATCTATTGATCAACGAGCTAGTCAACTAGAGGCTTACTAGGGACACATTGTGGTCTATGTATTCACACATGTATTATGATTTCCGAACAATACAATTATAGCATGAACAATAGACAATTATCATGAACAAGGAAATATAATAATCCATTTATTATTGCCTCTAGGGCATATTTCCAACATGTCTTTGGTCAAATGTTGGGTTTGCCCGACTCCCATGTTTTGGTGCCTTACGTTCCGCTATATAGGCTAAGGTAGCACTGGGAGAACTACTGCGATCGTGCCCCGGTTCAGCTGGGCTAAGCACCTCAGTAGAGAAAACTAAAACTGACTGTCATGATAATGCGAGAGCTGGTCGTTGTTCGAGAGGTCTCGAGTCCTTAAAGACTTATGCCGCTTAGGGCGAGGAGTCGTCTTTGTCTGGCTTAGGCGTGTATGGCGCCCCAAACTCGGTCTTCCGAATACTAGGGGCTTCGCCGAAATTTAAAATTGTAGACTTCTATGGCTAAGTGAGAGTGATAAAGCATTATAGTATGATCGCCTTGTTCGCTGCGCTGAGCACCTCCCTCGAAGGACCCAAGAATGGGAAAAAGAGTGCTCAGATTTATCCCGAACACCCCAGCACTCGTGGCATGGGGGCAGAAGCCGACGACTAGCCATCTCTCAGATTTAAAACAGCCACACAGAAGGTAATACTTTAAATTCAAACAAGCGTTGCATAGCGCATATGAAACAAGTTTTCATAAATACATGATCAAACGAGCAAGTTCACTCAAAAATTATATCCTTGGAACACTCATCCGCCATAAGGCGGGCACCCTTCAGGACGCCCTCATAATACATCTCAGGGCAGCGATGCTCCTTGCCCTGCGGTGGTCCATCCTTCACCAGCTTTTCAGCGTCCATCTTGCCCAGTGTACTTTAACACGGGCAAGCACCCTGCGGGCACCCTCGATGCAGACGGAGCGCTTGATGACCTCAAGCCAAGGACAGGCATCCGCAAGCCGCCTCACCAGCCCGAAATAGCTCCCTGGCATGGCCTCTCCAGGCCATAGCCGGACTATAAGACCCTTCATGGCCTCTTCGGCCGCCTTATGGAGCTCGACCAATTGCTTCAGCTGGTCGCTTAAGGGCACCGGGTGTTCGGCCTCAGTATACTAAGACCAGAACACCTTCTCCGTCGAGCTCCCTTCCTCGGCCTAGTAGTGCTTTGCGGCATCCGACACGCTGCGGGGCAAATTTGCGAATGCTCTTGGAGAGCTCCGGACTCGGGTAAGTAACAGGTAATTTACTTTCACATGCTTGCTTTGCATAATGAATGCCTTACCCGCCGCTATCTTCTTCATCGCCTCAATTTGCTGGAGGGCTTTTTGGGCTTCGGCCTTGGCATGCTTGGCACCCTCAAGGGCCGTGGCAAGGTCGGACTCTCGCGTCTTTGAGTTAATCTCCAATGTCTCGTGCTTTTTCACGAGAGCCTGGAGCTCTTGTTGCACCTCGTCCAGCCGTGCCTCTTGTTTCTCTCGCTCGGTGCGCTCCGTGGCCGCTTTGTTTTTGGCCTCAGACAACACTTGCTTCAGGGTTGCCACCTCGGTCGTGGCCCTGGCACATTCATAACGATCCTATCATTTTTGCAACTGCATCTTTTTTATACACACACATATAGACAAGGCATTACTTACCTTGGTTCTCCTCGAGCTGCTTCTTGTCAAGGCCGAGCTCTTTCTCGGACCGCTCGAGGTTCTGCTTCAGCGTATTGACCTCCGCAGTCAGTGCGCAGAGGTCAGCAGCGAAGCCTACATACGCATATCGACATACTGGTATTAGACTCTTGCGAATGTTATTTTGATCCCTATTCGGCTTTTCTTTATGAACGCCAAACAGAGCATCAGGGGCTACTGTCTATGTGGTAATATTTTCATATATTTTAAACACGTACCTCAAAGCCTGTTAGAAGGCTGGCACAGGCTTCAGTCAGTCCGCTCTTGGCGGACTGAACCTTCTGGATCACCGCACTCATAATAGTGCGATGCTTCTCGTCGATGGAGGCGCCGTTAAGCACCTCCAGCAAATTATCCGGTGCCTCCTGGTGGACGGAGGTCACCGGCACGGGAGGCTTGCCCCTCTTAGTAGGGGGCCGCGTGCCGGAGTCCGGAACCACTGGAGGTTCTGGTGCGGTATTCGGCCTAGGGCCGAATTTGGAGCCCTTGGGAGCCTTGCTCCCTTTGCCCCTGGAGTCCGGAAGGTCGCCTTGAGGCGCCTCCAGGACTACCTCCCCTCGGCTTGGTGCCCTTTGAGACAACACCTCGGCGTTGTCCATAGGGCAAGGGGTGGTGGCGGTCGGAAGTGATCCTCCGCTGTTCATGGCCGACGGATCCAAAGAACCGCTCGACGAGGATACGTCGATACGGGCCCGGGATGAACTGCATAATCGTGGCCGGCGTTGGAAGAAACTGTGCAATTAAACGGTGCCATGAGTTACTCTGGTGTCCGAATACTTATGATCTCGCCAGGGGCTTGGCCCTGGGTGGCCACTCGTCTTTGCTGTCGGCGGCAGTGGCGGAGTAGTCCGGAGGGAGAGTCCTTCCCTTCTTGGACCCTCCGGCCTCCCTAGTTGGGGCGGCCTTCCTCTTTCTATCTTCCCCGGCTGGAGGGGAAGAACCTTTATCTGCCTCCTCCTCGTTTTCACGGGAGGAGTGCGTCTCCAAGTTATCGGACGATGAGTCCGATAACACCTGGCGCCGGGAACTCTTTCAAGTTCCCGTGGCCTTCTTCTTGATCTTCTTCTCTGGCACCTCGTAAGGCGCCGGAGTCAGCATCTCCGTCAGGAGAGCGTCAGCAGGTCTTCGGGCACAGGGGCCGGGCAGTCAATCTGCCCCGATGTCTCCACCCATTCCTGTCAAAGGCATGGAAGCTCAGATCCCGCACATAGTTAAACTATATAAACACCCTATAAGAGATAAAATAGCTTACCGCACCGGCTTGGCGCTTCGCGCTGAATCCGCGATCCTCGGTAAGGGGAGGGGGAACCTCGGTGCCCTTAAATAGCACCTTCCAAGCATCCTCGTGTGTTGTGTCAAAGAGCTCGCTCAGAGTTTGGTGCTGGCCGGGTCGAACTCCCACAAGTTGAATGCCCATTGTTGACACGGGAGGATCCGGCGTATGAGCATGACCTGGACTATGTTGACAAGCTTGAGCTTCTTGTTCACCATGTTTTGGATACAGGTTTGGAGTCTGGTCAGCTCTCCCGGACTACCCCAGGGCAGGCCCTTCTCTTTCCAGGAGGTGAGCCGCGTGGGGATTCCGGATCGGAACTCGGGGGCCGCTGCCCATTTGGGGTCACGCAGCTTGGTGATGTAGAACCACCCTGATTGCCACCCCTTTATGGTCTCCATGTAAGAGCCCTCGAGCCATGTGACATTGGGCATCTTGCCCACCATGGCGCCTCCGCACTCCGCCTGCTGGCCGCCCACCACCTTCGGTTTGACATTGAAGGTCTTCAGCCATAGGCCGAAGTGGGGCTTGATGTGGAGGAAGGCCTCACACATGACGATAAACGCCGAAATGTTGAGGATGAAGTTCGGGGCCAGATCCTGGAAGTCCAGGCCGTAGTAGAACATGAGTCCCCGGACGAATGGGTGGAGAGGAAATCCCAGTCCGCGGAGGAAATGGGTGAGGAATACTACCCTCCCATGAGGCCTGGGGGTGGGGATGAACTGCCCCGCATCTGGGAGCCGATGTGCGATATCCTCGGACAAGTATCCGGCTCCCCTCAGCTTCTTGATGTGTCCCTCCGTGATGGAGGAGACCATCCACTTGCCTCCCGCTCCGGACATGGTTGGAGAAGGTTGAGGAAGAGAACGTGGACTTGGGCACTGGAGCTCGAGTGTGCGAGAATGGATGAGCAAAGGAGGAAGAAGGCGTGGGTGGAAAAAGGTGAATCCTTATCCCTTTATATGGGCGGACAAAACTATGCGTCCCCACCAGCCTGGTAAAACTCCCTTATCCCCCAAGCGCCGTAATTGATGGCGCGGTTGGGTTACCCACGTCCGTATTGATGAGAATCCCGCGATAAGGGGACATGATCTCTGCTTCGACAAGACGTGACAAGGAAACCACCTCACGAAACGCGCTGAGGTTGGCTGTAAAAATGATTCGAATAAAGGCTTGGCTGTGGTGTGATGTCACATTACGGGATACGTCAGCAGATTAGATTTGTGGAAATGATATTCTCTCTACGATGGTATGTGGAACTTGTTTTGCAGAGCCGGACACGATCCTCGTGTTCAAAATCTTATATGAAGTATTTGGAGGAGGAACCCGCCTTGCAATGGCGAAGACAATATGCGCGCCGAACTCATCGTCATTGAAGCCTGGTTCACGGGCTACTGAGGGAGTCCTGGATTAGGGGGTATCCGGACAGCCGGACTATAACCTTAGGCCGGACTGTTGGACTATGAAGATACAAGATTGAAGACCTCGTCCCGTGTCCAGATGGGACTCTCCTTGGCGTGGAAGGCAAGTTGGCAGTACAGATATGTAGATCTCCTTCCTTGTAACCGACTCTGTGTAACCCTAGCCCCCTCCAGTGTCTATATAAACCAGAGGGTTTAGTCCATAGGACATCATAACAACAATAATCATACCATAGGCTAGATTCTAGGGTTTAGCCTCTCTGATCTCGTGGTAGATCAACTCTTGTACTACCCATATCATCAATATCAATCAAGCAGGAGTAGGGTTTTACCTCCGTCGAGAGGGCCCGAACCTGGGTAAAAACATCGTGTCCCTTGTCTCCTGTTACCATCCAACTAGACGCACTGTTCGGGAACCCCAACCCAAGATCCGCCGGTTTTGACACCAACACTCCCCCAAGCTTGAGCGATGCTTTATCCTTCGCGAGGCCAAAATTATATGTATAATTGCGATCACGATGAACAAGATGCACAGGATAATACTTCTGATGAAATTCCAATTTCAATCGTTTATAGTTCCATGATCTCATATCATCACATAGCCTATACCATGTCAATGCATCTCCCTCCAAAGATAAAGGGAAGACCTTCTTCTTAACAACATCATCGGGTATGCCTGCAAGCTTAAATAATCCACAAACCTCATCCACCTATATTAGGTGCTCATTAGGATGCTTTGTTCCATCTCCTACAAAAGGATTAGCTAGCAGTTTTTCTATCATACCCGAAGGAACTTCAAAGGGAATAATTTCATTTTCAGTAGGTTCAGTAGGTTGAGGAGCAACACTTTGCTCTACTGGTCGGGGTGAAGATACCCCGAACAAGCCCCTCAGAGGATTACTTTCCATAGTAACAAGTGACAATAAATTTCAGCACACTATATAGATTTTTCCTTACCAAATTCCACGTACCAAAGGCGCTTCACTCCCCGGCAACGGCGCCAGAAAAGAGTCTTGATGACCCACAAGTATAGGGGACATATCGTAGTCCTTTTGATAAGTAAGAGTGTCGAACCCAACGAGGAGCAGAAGGAAATGATAAGCGGTTTTCAACAAGGTATTCTCTGCAAGTACTGAAATAAGTGGTAACAGATAGTTTTGTGATAATATAATTTGTAACGAGCAACAAGTAACAAAAGTAATAAAGTGCAGCAATGTGGCCCAATCCTTTTTGTAGCAAAGGACAAGCCTGGACAAACTCTTATATAAGGAAAAGCGCTCCCGAGGACACATGGGAATATCGTCAAGCTAGTTTTCATCACGTTCATATGATTCGCGTTCGGTACTTTGATAATTTGATATGTGGGTGGACCGGTGCTTGGGTGCTGTTCTTACTTGAGCAAGCATCCCACTTATGATTAACCTCTATTGCAAGCATCCGCAACTACAACAAAAGTATTAAGGTAAACCTAACCATAGCATGAAACATGTGGATCCAAACCAGCCCCTTATGAAGCAACGCATAAACTAGGGTTTAAGCTTCTGTCACTCGAGCAACCCATCATCTACTTATTAATTACCAATGCCTTCCTCTAGGCCCACATAATGGTGAAGTGTTGTGTAGTCGACGTTCACATAACACCACTAGAGGCTACACAACATACATCTCATCAAAATATCGAACGAATACCAAATTCACATGACTACTAATAGCAAGACTTCTCCCACGTCCTCAGGAACAAACGTAACTACTCACAAAGCATATTCATGTTCATGATCAGAGGGGTAATATTATGCATAAAGGATCTGAACATATGATCTTCCACCAAATAAACCAACTAGCATCAACTACAAGGAGTAATCAACACTACTAGCAACCTACTAGTACCAATCCCGGACTTGGAGACAAGAATTAGATACAAGAGAGGAACTAGGGTTTTGAGATGAGATGGTGCTGGTGAAGATGTTGATGGAGATTTCCCTCTCCCGATGAGAGGAGCATTGGTGATGACGATGGCGATGATTTCCCCCTCCCGGAGGGAAGTGTCCCCAGTAGAACAGGTCTGCCGGAGCCCTAGATTGGTTTCGCCAAGGTTCCGCCTCGTGGCGGCGGAGTTTCGTCCCGAAAGGTTGCTTCTCAATTTTTCCTCGACGAAAGACCTCATATAGTAGAAGATGGGCATCGGAGGGCCAACAGGGGGCCCACGAGGTAGGGGGCGCGCCCAGGGGGTAGGGCGTGCCCCCACCCTCGTGGACAGGTGGGCCCCCCTCTGGTGAACTTCTTCCGCTGGATATTTTTTATATATTCTGAAAATCACTTCCGTGGAGTTTCAAGACTTTTGGAGTTGCGCAGAATAAGTCTCTAATATTTGCTTCTTTCCAGCCTAGAATTCCAGCTGCCGGCATTCTCCCTCCTTATGTAACTTACGTAAACCTTGTAAAATAAGAGAGAATAGCCATAATTATTGTAACATAACAAGTGATAATAGCCCATAATGCAATAAATATCGATATAAAAGCATGATGCAAAATGGACGTATCAACAGTCGCCTAGGAGGAAAGAAGTCCATGGCTTATTGGCTTAAGAGCATTACCCCTTACGTTGACGAATGGACTACCGCGCCGACAAATATCTGGGGTGAGGTTCGGCCCTTTAACTGGGAAATGTTTGGGTTGTATCTACAGCGTTACCGGCACACAACGAGGATCTACTTGGTTCCATCAGCTGCTCCTGATCAGATTGAAGCCCCTCTCACCAGTGATATGTACCCAACTGCCTCTGTTGTGGGAACCAGGCACCACGCGGTACGTGCCTTGGTTCTCATATGTTAAGTCTTTTGTTAACCTGGACATATTCGCTTGGTTATCTATTCGTGGTGTCTATCATACAACGAGGATATAATTGGTTAACTCTTCGTGTACAGGGTGACTTGACAGTACAGGCACGAGAGGAGGTTTCCGCCTTAATGCAGCGCTTTCAGAGGGGAGAAACTATCCCACCGTGAGAGGGCGTCTCATGGTTAAGGGGTCTTGATGACAAGCTACGTGGGATTTACGCAGCTGTTACGTGTAGACGGTCTTCGGATGTTGCACTTCCTCCTCCAGCACATCGTCCGCCATGTCCCTCTATACAGCATTCAGAACCACAACCCTCTGTGCACCATTCAGAGCCACGACCCTCTGTGCATCGTGCAGAACCTCATCCTTCACAGCCAGGGAGCTCTTCCTGGCATCAGCCACCTCCTTCACAACCAGGGAGCTCTTCCTGGCATCATCCACCTCCTTCACAGCTAGGGAGCGCTTACTGGCATCAGCAGATGGAACTAGGTAACACTACTCACTACATTCTTTTCAACAGTGTAGTAATCGTTCCTGCATTTGTATCAATTTTACATGTTTTACTTTACCGCAGGCGGCAACCAGTCGCAACCGTTCATGCATTCAGAGCAGTCACCAATCCTTAGTGGTGGTGCTTCATACTTTGAGGGCGACGGCGAGGATGATGACCAAGCTACAGACATTTATGGCTTCTTGCAGATAGTGTGTCACACTCCACCACCATCACCGACGCAGGAGACACATACCGTGACAGACGAGGTTAACTATGGTCGTGGTTATCGCGAGCCTTGTCCACCGCCTCAGTGCTTATCGCCTTCCGGTCCTCGCCCGAGGAAGACCTAGACTCGTCGTCGTCCCCCGCAGTGATATGCTTAT
The DNA here is from genome assembly GCA_032464435.1 of Aegilops umbellulata. Lineage (NCBI taxonomy): Eukaryota > Viridiplantae > Streptophyta > Magnoliopsida > Poales > Poaceae > Aegilops > Aegilops umbellulata. The sequence goes on from CP136060.1 coordinate 300,359,119, forward strand.
CTATCTATGTATGACTCATTATCTATGTTAGTTTCAGACTATTCGCAGCTGTGTGTCAGTATTTATGTATGAGACATGCTTCATGTATGTGTTACTATCGCACTTGCTTCTATCTGATCAGGAGACATATATTGTTTTATGTATGCGAGAGACATATTACTATTAATTCACATTCTTATTCCAGTTAGATTTCCAAAGAGACTACAACCGATAATTAATATACAAGTACATCTAAATTAAACGATGCGGCTGAACTTGTGCAATACATCTTACATACTACAAAATGAAATTCAGATAGAACATAATGCCCTACAATAATACATTACAAACTAATAATGCAAATACATCTGAATGAAATGGTACAACTGGAATACATCTTACATACTACATGAAGTCATCATCGTCATCCTCCGTTGATGCAACCCTCTTGCCCTTCGACGATGCAGTCCTCTTGCCCTCCGTCGATGCATAACCCTTGCCCTTGGTCGATGCAGAACTCGTGCCCTTCGAGGATGCAGAACTCTTGCCTTTGGACGATGCAGAACTCTTGCCCTTCGATGATGCAGAACCCGGAAGCGGCGGCATGAAGATATCATCGTCGTCCTCGCTCTCCTCAGTCCATAAAAATGTATTCTTTGCTGCAGTCCTTCTGAAAGTTTCACTCTTCGGCTCCACTACCTGCTTCCACCTTTCATGCAACCTAAGAAGTTCTTTACGTACCTCCTCATAGGTCCTTTCAGGACACCCAGACCTACGTAATTGGTGAGCCAACTCATTCATTATGGTGTCACTACCGGTGAGTTCGTCCCATGGAACTATCCTATTGTCCATCCTAAAATCGGTAGCTAGACTCAGAAGAGTCCTGCTCATCCCAGGGTGAAAACTACAATCAAATGGATAATGGGACATCTCGACTACACTACACTGGAATGCTTATCCACCTCCGCCTGAAGGGGGTTTTATAGATACAGAGGAGAAAATGGCGGGAAAGAATAACTGCGGTATGGCGGGAAAATAAGGCGGGAAGGGGTTGGCGGGAAACGGGTGGCAGGAACATATGGCGGGAAGGGGTTGGCGGGAAACGGGTGGCGGGAAAATACATTTCAGCCTAATGTATGAGCCATGCAACTTCGGCCTACACGAGACCAAAAAGGACTTTTCATCCTAGACTTGACCAAAAAGTCTATTTCGGCCTACACTTGACCAAAAAGTCCCTTTTCAGCCAGGTCCCCACCATTTCGGCCAAGGGAAGGCCAAAAAGGTTACTTCGGCCTAGTGGTGGCTGAAAACTCCTATTTCAGCCAAGAGAAGGCCGACGGGCTACTACTTTTGATTTTTATGCAAATCATGCTATAGTTTCCGAGAATGCTATAAAATATATCATAGTTTTGAAAAAAAATTGCAGGACTTACCGATTCGGGAGGATTATGCGGGGGAGACTTGCACGCATAACATATTTAAGTGATATCGTGAGATCAAGCTCAAAAAATTATATTCAGACATTTCGAAAAAAATCTAAAATTATTTCACAATATTCATCTGGGGTATATCTACAGCTTTGGAAAAAATCAGCTCAAAACTCGATGTACATTTAGAGATTCAAAAAAGACAAATTCGAATGTGAATAGTAGTAGCTTTGAGTGAATAGTATTCACATCCGATTTTGTTTTTTTTGTTTCTATTAATGTAAGTTGAATTAGGATCTGGAACTTTTTGAGGTTGTACATCAAACATTGGTGTGTGTCTATAATTTTTTTGAGAATGTTTGAACAAGTATTTTTTTCAGGGAGGAAAATGCCCTTTCAACAAGCATGTTAACTTTTCTTGAGTACATGTTTTGCTCATTTTGGGATTTGATGACAATTTCTATGGACTAATGGTTGATTTGAGTTATACTTTAAGGGTTGTCCATAGGCATGCTTGAAGATCATATATTGGTTTCAAGGTTATAAGAAGGATATTTTGTGTTGGCCAAGGTGTTATTCATGGAGTTATTCAAATATTGGTCATGTGAGGGTTGAGTTTATTGCAAGCATGTCTTGAAGAAGAAGATTCTGTGAATATTTATGTTCCTTCAAGACATCATCTTAATGAAGAAAATAAAAAAGATCTAAGGTTGATCAAGACAAAGTGCTAATAGTAGATTCAGGTTGATCAACACATAAAATATAGAATATGTACCAAGCGGGATCATGTGATCTCACGGTAAGGTAAACATTGTCCATCACTCTTTGTGAACTAACCCATGATCTATGTGTTTTGTGTTTCTATGAGGGGTTAGGTATCTTCCATGGGCTTGCATCAAAAGAAAGATTTCATATATCCCAAGAGAGGATGACATTAATTGGTGATTTTCATCAAGGTTGTGGTGTTAATAGAAGCCATGGTCACGTCATTGGCGAGCTTAAGCTTAGAGCAGAAAACTTCAATTGTATCTTGACTTTTCAAGGTCGAGCTTCTAATTTTGAAGCTTGTTCGTTAGCCAAGTACTCTTAGTCCTTAAGTCAAGGTCGCCATGTTTGGCTGGGACAATCCCATGATCCGTTTTGTATTCCAAACTCTGTAATCTTTGAGTAATAAAGTCATGGCTTCCCAAAAAAATCAAGGTTGTGGTGTGCAAGTTCAAGAGGAGCATCACGAAGAGATCATATGCTTGATTCTTACCAACCATTTAGTGATAATTGACGGCGCAAAATACCACCAGAGCCCTTGGTAGGGTTCATGACGAGATCAGAAGTACCAGAACAGAGTCTGCACACACAATTTACCTAGGTTCGGGCCTCCAAAGAGTAACACCCTACAACCTTATTCTTGTTATTCATGGTGAGGGGATACCTCGTGCAGAGGATTACAATGGTGTAGGGGATTTCTACCAAGAGTTTGAATCTAAGATTGGATCACAACAAGGACCCTAGTCCTCCTTTTATATAGGCATGAGAAGCCTAGGGTTTACACGGGGGTAGATGGGATCTGTAAGTGCATCTAGTGCCACCCCTAGTTGGTTTTGGAGTATTGACGACAAACCTGGTTGAGGGACTAATGTGTTTGTGAGAATTGCAGGATAACACAGGTAGTAGTCCCTCATTGATTCGGTTTACCTACCAGAGATGACCCCTAAAAATGTATGAAGACATTGAAGGCAATGGTGGTACGTGAAGATATTCACATTGAAGACTATGACAAGAGAAGACATTGCGTGAAGACTATGGAGCGCGAAGACTTAGTTGTTTCGTTGTTTCCCTTTCTTCTTTGTTGAGTCATAGGAACCATCGTACTGTTAAGTGGGGTCCCAATGAACAAAGTCAGAGTGACTGAAGTGATGCTCAACCAAATCCTATGTCTTCGAGCAAAGACAATGAGAGCAAATCTTATCCAGAGCTGGATGAGTCAGCTATACTTGTAGCTCAAGTCAAGCTGCCGCGTGTGTTTGAAATCTAACCGTTGGAACACGTGTCAGTTCCTTAGTGACCCAGGGTCATCTCGGACAAATCAGGTCGGGGTGCCTAGTGGCTATAAATATCCCACCCCCTACACCATAAATTGGTGGCTGCTTAGAGTTAGTGCACGGCTTTTGTCGTTTGAGAGCAACCCACCTCCGAAGCCTTTTTGAGAGAGAAATCCTTGCGAGGACAAAGCCCAAACACCGAGAGCCAAAGAGTGTTAGGCATCACTGAAGTATTTCTGTCCGCGTGACCTGAAGACTTGTTACACTTGAGGACTGTGAATCCTCCAGCTGGTTAGTCGTCGCGTTCTGAGCATCCAAGAGTCATTGTGGATCGCCGGTGAACGAAGTCTGTGAAGGTTTGGAAGTCTACCTTGAAGACTTACCAGAGTGATTGGGCGAGGACTGGGTGTCCTTAGCTCAAGGGGAATAAGGTGAAGACGCGGTCTTCTGAGTTGAATCTCAGCCTCCCTAACCATACGTACAGTTGTCACAGCAACTGGAACTGGTCCAACAAATCATGTGTCCTCAACAAGTGACTGGTTCTATCCTCTCCCTCTCTTTACTTACAGTTTGTCTTCGTGAAGTCATTTCCTGCTTGCACTATCTGTTTGACTTCACTGTGTGACTACTATCATTGTTTGGCTTCATACTATCTTCCATCCTGATCTTTACTACCTAGCTGCTATTAGTCTTCATGCTTTCACTTCATCGAATACTTGACTATGGCTTGCTTAGTGTAGTCTACCTTCCACTCCATATCAATAGGTTCATTTCTATTGTTTGTCTTCGAAACTCTCATGTTTTGAAGACTTTCATAAAAATAGCCTATTCACCCCCCTCTAGTCGATAAGTAGCACTTTCAATTGGTATCAGAGCAAGGTACTCCCTTGTTCTATGTGATTCGGTTTAACCACCTGGAGTTTTAGCTATGTCGACTGCAGGGATAATCAAAGTCTTCATTGCTTGCCCCATCTTCGATGGAACTGAATATCCCTACTGGAAGAATAAGATGCGCATGCATCTTGAAGCCATTGATGTCGACCTCTGGTATGTCGTCAAGAATGGCGTTCCCAAGACTGGTGAAGGTGTCACCCCTGCTGATGTCAATAAGTTCATTCAACTGGATTCTACTGCCAAGAACATCATCTGTGGTCATCTGACCAAAGGACAGTATGGCCGTGTGAGCGCTCTGGAAATGTCGAAGCTAGTTTGGGACTATCTCTCCAAGGTCAACAAAGGTGTCTCGACCTGGAGAGATCAAAGGATCAGTGTTCTTCGCAACCTCTTCAACCGCTTCAAGAGAAACGACAATGAGAATGTCCAGCTCACGTTTGATCGCCTCACTAACATCACAAATTAGCTTCGTGCTCTCGGCGCCACTGAAACCACCAAGCATGAAATCGTCAAGACATTGCTGAGATCACTTGAGAGCTCATTCGACACCCTTGCCCTGATGATACAAGAACGCCCTGACTTCAAGACACTCGATCCGTCTGATATACTTGAGAGGCTCAACACACATGAGTTCCAATTATCTGAGAAAAGAGACATCTATGGTCCCAACTATGGTCGAACTCGTGCTTTGAAGGAAAAAGCCGTTTCCTCATCTGAAGAAGAATCTGACTGCAGTTCTGATGTTCCTGAAGACATTGGAAAGGAACTTGCTATGCTTGTGAAGAAGTTCCAGAAGTTCACTAAGAAGAAGGGCTTCAGAAAGTCTTCACGATCAAGCTCAAGAAATGATGAAGCTTCCACTCATGACTACAAGAAGAGAACATGTCACAAGTGCAAGAAACTTGGACACTACATCTCTGAGTGTCCACAGTGGGACAATGAGAACAACAACAAGAAGAAGAAGAGCAAGAAATATGATACTGATGACAAGAAGAAGAAGAAATCCTCAAAGTCTCCTTCCAAGTCCTCATCCAAGTCTTCATCTCATAAGAAGAGCTCATCTGGCAAGGCTCGTGCTTTTGTTGGCAAGGAGATGGATTCAGAGGAGGAGTCTGCTTCTGAGGAAGCGGAGGTGGAGTCTAAGGAGGAGTCCGACCCTGGCGCTGCAAGTCTGGCTCTAGCTACAGCCTATGTTGCCAAGTCCATCTTCAACACTGAAGACAATGGCCCCGTCACCAACGCTGAAGCTAATGACAAGGATGACTCTGCTCCCACCTACTGCTTCATGGCACGTGGTGCCAAGGTAAAATCACGCGATGATTACTTTCAAACATCAAGTGAAGATGACTCTGATTGTGAATCCAAACCCAGCTACAAAACACTTGCTAAAATTGCAACTGAACAACAGAAAGCTATGGAACATACTCAAAAACCGTTAGACAAAAGCGATGACCTGTTGGACGCTGAAATGACCCGTTCTCGGTCCTTAATTGAAGACATAAAAAATCTTCATGTTAAGTACCAGGAACTTGAAAGTCGTCATGAAACACTCTCAACCACTCATGAAAAGCTCTCCTATGATTATCTTCAAAGGAAGCGAGAGCTTGAGAAATTGAGAGCGGCTCATGAAGATCTTCAAAAAGAGAATGAGTCACTTCGCGCTCAACTGATCAGTTCCGCTCCGAAAGGATTTGAACCACCATGTCTAAAATGCCTTGAGCGTGATAACGCTACTTCTGTTGTTGAATGTTCTACTGCTGCTACTGTTGCAATATCTTCAACTGCTGATGTGGTAACTAACCCCTCTGTTGAGGATACCACTACTATTGCTGATGAAAATGCTAGGTTGAAGACATTGCTTGAAACAGGGATGTAAAAAAGTCTCAAAGGGCATCAGACACTGTGTGATGTCCTCAAAAAGCAGATTCTGAACCAAAACCCTAGGAAAGAGGGTGTTGGGTTCGAGAGGAAAATGAATGTTGATGGCTCCTACTGGAAGCCTGAGCAGTACCCCAAAACCACATGGGTTGCTGCAAAGGGACCTTCAGTGGATCCATCCACCTTATCTGGCTTCACCTGTGCTAACCCTATTATCATTGATGAATCCTTTGATGCAAACTATAAACTATTTAAGAATCAGAATGGTGAAGTGTTTGCCAGGTATATTGGTACTAACTGCAGGAATGGGCCACCTGTGAAGAAGATCTGGGTTCCCAAAAGTTGTGTTAAGAATCTTCCTGTGAATGTCATCATGACACCACCTGGGAATAAGACAAATCCCACACCAAAGGCTTCATATGGTCCAAAGGCTTCATACAGACAGAGGACTCACCTGAGTCACCCTAGCGCCAATGTTTTGCAGGGAAACCATACCCAGACTTATGAATATGAGCGTGTTTCTTCAAACCGCTATGATCATAAAACTAAAAACTTTTCTGCTTATTCATATGAGTATCGTTCATCTCCTGCAAGGCTATTTGCTAGGGCTCCAAAGCCGAAGTTCTCAGATGCTGCACTTAGACTCATTGCTTCTAAGCCACCCCTGAAAATGTGGGTGGTTAAGAAGAATTAACTTTCTTTTGCAGGGAAAGGTCTCCAGCCGGAAATCAAAGGCGTCTGATGCTATTGCTGGGGACCTAAAACATCTTGTAGGGCGCAAGATCAAATGCCCAAATGGTCTCACTATGTATTTTGTTCCTGAATCGTTTGCCAATCATCCTATCAGTCCTAATATTGATCTGAGCTTTAATAATCCTCTTGCCCGTCAAATGTTTATGCTTCACAATACTCTTGGTGAAGCCTATCCCCCTAACTGCACTGTAGGGTATGATACCTCATGCTTCAGAATGGATTATGCACAACGGATGCACTAATCATATGACTGGTGATCGAAGTATTCTTATGGACTCAACCTTATGTCCATCTGACAAGAGTCACATCACATTGGCTGACACTGGTAAAAGCAAAGTATTGGGTCTAGGTAGAGTTGCAATCTCAAAGGATCAGCACATGGATAAAGTGATGCTTGTTGAATCCCTTGGTTTCAACTTAATGTCTGTCTCAATGCTTTGTGACTTGAACATGATTGTGATATTTGGAAAATATGTCGCCTTGTACTAATGGAATCTGACAAGTCTCTAGTCTTTGAAGGGTACTGGAAAGATGATCTGTACATGGTAGATTTCTTAGCAGGGCCACAGCTTGCCGTATGCCTTCTTGCAAAAGCTTCAGAGTGCTGGCTCTGGCATCGGAGGCTAGGGCATGCTGGCATGAGGAACTTACACACTCTCGCAAAGAAGAAGCATGTCATAGGCATCGAGGGCGTCAAGTTCAATAAGGATCACTTGTGTGGTGCTTGCGAAGCTGGAAAGATGACTAGGGACAATCATCCCTTGAAGAGCATCATGGCAACATCTCAACCCTTCGAGCTGCTACACATGGACTTATTTGGCCCTACTCACTACTCTATTCTCACTACCACTGCTTGCCTCTATGGCTTCGCCATTGTTGATGATTATTCAAGATATACGTGGGTGCACATAATTCTCTACAAGACTGAAGTGCAGGATGTCTTCAGACGCTTCGCCAACTGCACCATGAACAACTATGGCGTCAAGATCAAGCATATCAGAAGTGACAACAGCACTGAGTTCAAGAACACTGGCCTCGACCTTTACTTGGATACATTGGGAATCAATCATGAGTTCTCCGCTCCGTACACACCTCAGCAGAATGGCATCATGGAGCGCAAGAACAGAACACTCATTGAGATGGCTCGGACGATGCTTGATGAATACAAGACTCCAAGAAAGTTCTGGCCTGAAGCTATTGATACTGCATGCCATGTCATCAACCGTGTTTATCTTCACAATCTTCTGAAGAAAACATCTTATGAACTCCTCACTGGTAAGAAGCCAAATGTCAGTTACTTTAGAGTATTTGGTGCTAGGTGCTGGATCAAGGATCCACATCACAATTCAAAATTTGCACCGAAAGCACATGAAGGTTTTATGCTCGGTTACGGAAAGGATTCACACTCCTACAGAGTCTTCAACCTCTTTCAGTATAAAGTGGTTGAAACTTTGGATGTGCGGTTCGATGAGACTAACGGCTCGCAAAGAGAGCACCTGCCAAATGTGCTAGATGAAGTTCCACCCAGTGAATCCATCAAGCTAATGGGAACTGGAGAAATCATACCGTCTGAAGCACAGCCTGAAGAGGAACTTATCATTTCTGCACCTAATCAACCTAAAGACAATGCTCAGCCAGAAGACAATCCTCCCAATGATGACAATGATCAGCAAGAGCAAAATCTTCGTCCAGTTCATCCTCGTGTTGCAAATGAAGTACAGATTGAGAAGATAATTGATAACATCAATGCGCCTGGTCCACTCACTCGTTCAAGAGCAACACAGCTAGCAAATTTCTATGGGCACTTTGCATTTGTCTCAATATCTGAACCCAAGAAAGTTGCTGAAGCCTTCATTGAACCTGAATGGATTCAAGCTATGCAAGAAGAGCTTCAACACTTCAAGCTGAACAATGTCTGGGAACTTGTCAAGCGTCCTGACCCTCTCAAGCACAACATAATAGGCACAAAATGGATATATCGCAACAAGCAAGATGAGCATGGTCAAGTTGTCAGAAACAAGGCTCGTCTCGTTGCTCAAGGATACACTCAAGTTGAAGGGATTGACTTTGATGAAACATTTGCTCTTGTGGCTAGGCTTGAAGCTATTCGCATATTGCTAGCCTATGCAAACCATCACAACATCTTGCTGTATCAAATGGATGTGAAGAGTGCATTTCTCAACGGCAAGATTGAAGAAGAAGTGTATGTTGCACAACCTCCTGGCTTTGAAGATCCAAAACATCCTGATATGGTGTACAAGCTAAACAAGGCACTGTATGGCCTCAAACAAGCCGCTCGTGCTTGGTATGATACAATCAAAGACTTCCTGAAGAGCAAAGGCTTCAAACCTGGTTCCCTGGATCCTACACTCTTCACGAAGACATATGATGGTGAACTTTTTGTGTGCCAAATATATGTGGATGACATTATCTTCGACTGCACCAACCAGAAATACAGTGATGAGTTTGGACACATGATGCAAGAACAATATCAGATGTCCATGATGGGTGAGCGAAAGTTCTTCCTTGGTCTTCAAATTCGTCAGCAAAGAAATGGCATCTTCATATCTCAAGAGAAATATATCAAAGATTGCATGAAGAAGTTTGGAATGCAAGACTGCAAAGGTTACACGACGCCAATGCCAACTAAGAGTCATCTAGGTCCTGACGCCAATGGTAAAGAGTTCGATCAAAAGGTATACCACTCCATGATTGGTTCTTCACTTTATTTATGTGCATCTAGGCCAAATATTATGCTTAGTGTTTGCATGTGTGCTCGATTCCAAGCGGCACCAAAGGAATCGCATCACTTAGCTGTGAAGCGAATTCTTCGATATTTGGCTTACACCCCAACATTAGGATTATGGTATCCAAAGGGCTCAGAATTTGATCTAGTTGGATTCTCTGATGCTGATTATGCTGGTGACAAGGTGGATCACAAGTCTACATCAGGCACATGTCACTTTCTGGGACGATCACTTGTCTGTTGGTCTTCAAAGAAGCAGAACTGTGTATCACTCTCCACTGCTGAATCTGAATACATTGCTGTTGGATCTTGCTGCGCTCAGCTTCTATGGATGAAGCAAACACTCAAGGACTATGCCATCCATCTAAAACAAGTACCACTCTACTGCGACAATGAAAGTGCCATCCAGATTGCCAACAACCCAGTTCAACACTCGAAGACAAAGCACATTGAAATTCGTCATCACTTTCTCAGAGATCATGCCATGAAGGAAGATATTGATATCACACACGTCAACACTGAAGAGCAATCGACTGATATCTTCACAAAGCCCTTGAATGAGAAAAGGTTTTGCAAGTTGCGGTGTGAGCTAAATATCTTGGAATCCTCGAATGTCCTGTGATCAGGCACACATCCTAACTCTTACGCATGTTGATGACTTAGATGTGCAACACACGAAGTAAAGTATATCTTCAATCAATGAAGACTTACATTCTAAGTGTGAACACATTAACGCAGAATTTGACTTCGGAGCGCCACGATAATTGTGCGCCGTGTCTGGGTCTAATACTTCCTATATGGTGGGTAACGCCACCACCAAATTCTTCTGTCTGAAGTGTGTTTCTCATGGCGTTACATTTGTTATGTCTTCGCATTTGGTTTGTCTTCAACTTCAACATGTCTTATTGATTATCTTCACTATGTTGATTTGGCTGTATACTGATATATACATATATTAGTGTTCTGTCCTCTACAACATTCACTTATAGCTATGTCTTCTCGTTTGAATCTTTTGAACTAAGTGAATGTGATCGGACCCTAACCTCTCTATGCTTTCTACCTCAAACTCTAACTATCCAAATCATATGCATTCTGTTGAAACTGTCGAATGTCTTCTGTGCGTCCTTGTCAGCAGAAGATACAGAGACAAACATTAAATCTGTTTTAAATGCTCAGTTCTTATTGTCTGAAAACCGAAGAAGCCGGAACGACCATCCGACAGTTCAGGCAGGCGTGGGAACGTGGGACAACTCCAAATGTGTTGCATGTTCGCCACGTGTCCCTCAGATGTGAACTGCCAGGGGCACCTACGTAATTGCGCTGTGTCGTCCCTTTCCCTATAAATACACATCCAATCGCGGTCAAAATCCTTCTTCCACCTCTCCACCTCGTCAAACCCTAGCGCCACCGCTAGCTCTCGACGACGCCGGCGACGAAGCGCTTCGTTGCCGCAACCTCACCGACGCCGTCTTCACGCCGGCCGCGGACATCGTCTTCTCCGCCGCCACCGTAGGTGTCCTCCGTCGCCAAGTTAGCGCACAGAAGATTAAACTGCTCGGCCTCATCTTCTACTCCGTCTAGCAGTTCATCGTGTGGTAAATTAAAACCCTCTTTTTACCATCTTTTTGATCCTATGGATTCATCGTTTCTACCAAAAGTGGTTTCTGCCTCCACAAATTTGGATCTATCATGTCTGCTTCTCATATGATGCATAGTATATTCACTTATGCTTCACACGTAGTTAGATTCCTCACTTGTACTTATTCTTGGATTCCTACAAATCTGGAACCAACTCTCAACATATAAGTGAATTTCTTCGCGCTATGAGGTCAATGTCTTCTAAACTGATTTATCTTCAAACTCTTTTGAGAATGCATATGACCTCTTCCCCTTCCCTCGCATCTGTAATGCTGTCACAGGTACATGTCCGTGGGAGAATCCCTTGGTTCTCATAGTCTGCATTCATTTGCAGAATTCTTACAACATCACATCAACTCTCCCGAAGCCAGTTCGTGTCTGACCAGCAGATGGAAGCCTTTGACAGTGTTGAAGCCATTCAGCCTGAACCTCATGGCAACAGAGAAGTCTGCAAGGAAGGGTGGCAGACAGCACCGTGGGAACACATCAAGAGATTTGTCTCCTGACCTCTATGAGTTGTACAAGACAGATACATAGAAGGACTACAATCAGCGAAAAACCCAAATCCAGGGGATTCGAAGATATTGGGCAGAACAATGGTTCAAGTATAGGTTCGTGACCCAGGAATATGCTGAGAAGAATGCCATCAAGCGACCCTGGGGAGACATCTTGTACAAGAATCTTCCACCCAGGTCCAGAGCTGAAGCCATTGAACAAGGCTTCTACCCTTGCATGGTCCGTGGACCACAGCCTGCAGATGCCGACCCATCTTCATTGCTATGGTGTCATGATGACAATCTGTTCAAGCGCAACTTCCAGTTTGCCAAGAACTCGGCCAAGGAAAACACGAACTCGCGGGGATTAGACTTAAACCCCTGTCCCTCTGCTCCTCGTGCGGATGGCACACGCGAAGCTGAACCCAATCTTGTTGGGACCTTCTACAACCTAGAAGGTCTCATCACTACAAAAGAAAGACACATTCGTGACATTTTGGGCCGAACGAATTTTTTTCCTGTCATACATATGACACTTCTATGACGATAACTGTGACAAAACCCGGTATCATCATAGATGTGGTGGGCTCCTACTTCTATGACAAAAAATCATGACAGAAAATGGGCTTTTTGTCCTGGGCGGGCCGAAGACGCAACTGGATGACATTCTTTGGGCCGTCCAAGACGGAAAAAACCGTGGTAGAAGCGAGGGGGAGGAAAATTTCGGGGAGTTCCCGGTTACGGTGGGAGGTCGGGGGCCGAGCGATGTGCATTTCTCTCGTACAGGTACGCGCGTGTGTGCGAGGCGTTGGATCTAACTGAACCCAAGAGAGGCGTTGGGCTCTAACTGAACCCGAGCGATTGCACTGCAGGCTACGCATTACTGAACCCGAGCGATCGATCGATGGCTGTTAACTGAGCCCGATGGAGCGATTCCTTCACTACTGCTGCTAACTAAAGCCGATCGATGCTGCCTCTGGTATGAATAGTGAGCGTTGCGGGGGGGGGGGGGGTTGGATGAACAGTTAGCGGTGGCGTTGCCTCTGGATGAACAGCACCCCATGGTGTGGTGGAGGGCTGGATGAATAGTAGATGGTGGAGGGGTGCCCGGGTGGTTGAACAGGTCCCCATGGTGTGGAGGGCTGGATGAACAATAGACGATGGAGGGGTGCCCGTGGAGGGGTGGTTGAACATGACCCCGTGGTGTGGAGGGCTGGATGAACAGTAGACGGTGGAGGGGTGCCCATGGAGAGGTTGTTGAACAGGACCCCGCGGTGTGGAGGGCTGGATGAACAGTGGATGGTGGAGGTGTGGTTGAACAGTAGCCGGTGGAGTAGCGCGCGGTGGAGGCTAGATGAACAGGAGCCCATGGAGGCTGGAGGAGGTCCACGGTGGAGATGAACAGTATCTCATGGAGTCCCGTTTTGCGGTATGCCACACCCCTCCCGATGAACAGGAACCCCGTTTCGACCTAGCGCTCCAACACAAGTCCGTTTCCTCCGTTTTGCGGTACGCCACACCCCTCCCGATCAACAGGACCCCCGTTTCAACCGTAGGAGGTCCGTTTCCTCCGTTTTGCGGTACGCCAGACCCCTCCCGAGGAACAAGATCCTGTTTCGAATGTGGCCGGTCGAACACAAGGCCGTTTCCTCCGTTTTGCGATACGCCAGGCCTCGTTTCCATAACCTATTCCGTCCAAGCCCTCTCGATGAACACGACCACGCATTCCGTTCCGACCCAGCCGGTTGGCTCCCACGCGTTCCGTTGCCTCCCGATGAACACGACGCATTCCATTGCCTCCCCATGAACACGATGACGACGCTATTTCTCCGTTCCGACCCAGCCATGTACACGAGCCCTGGCCGTACGTATGCGCGAGTAGGCGTTCGAGACCCCGCTCGTATGTACACATGTGTGGCCATATTTTCTTTCTTGCACCCTGGCAGCTGTACGTACGTGTACATGCTACGTGCGCGCCTCTACTACGACACGTACGCGCCTCTACTACGACACATGCACGCCTCTACATCCACAAGTATATATGTACATACACGTTCACGACCAGAATGACAACGCTACGTACGCTTCGGCCAGGTGGGTCCCGACTGTTAGGCACTTCCTTTCCTGCAAAGATGTAGCTGGTGGGTCCCAGCAGTCAGGGGGGCGAATCGTTTTTTTGTCCGGACGCACTTCCTTGCGTGTGAAGATGTAGCTGGTGGGTCCCAGCAGTCAGGGGCAAACGTTTTTTTCACGAAATACGGTGGCCCGTATGGTGGGTCCCCGTTGTTAGGTGGAGGAATAATTATTTTGCGCGTAATAAGGAGGCACTTCCTTGCTGCGGCCATGGACCCAGCTGTCAGCCTCTCCACGTACAGTCCACGTCCGATGGAAGCCATTCCTTGACCATGTTGACCACGCCGCGCCGAGAGCACCAGGGCGGTGGACGACGGCGAGGCCTAGGAAGGGGACGACACGGAGCCGGGGAAGATGCGACAGTGGACGCCCACGCGTAGAGGAGTATGAGGGTTCACTCGTTCGGCTGCGGTGTGAGGCTGCCGTCGCCGCAGAATAATAGGGGGTGTGGGTGCGTAGAGGGATGCCTGGCCAGCGGTGGGAGTAGTAGGGGGCGGTGAGGCCTCCGCGGCATCACAGCCGACCACGGGCGGTAGGACCAGGCGGCACGACCGGCGCTGCTTTGGGCGGCTAGAGCAAGAAGACCAGAGGTTGAAGAAGCACTACGGCCGTTGGATGGACATCGTACGGTCACTGGAGCTAGAATCGTTTATATATTGACTAAAGTCGACAAAGGCCATCGTCCCAGTCAACTTAGTAGGCCCACAAGTCAGCCTCCCACCAAGGTGGGTCCCAGCTAGCAGGGGGTATTCATTTTTTTGTGCGTAATAAGGAGGCACTTCCGGTGGGTCCGAGCTGACAGCGGGGGGGGGGGGGGGCGTTTTTTTTGCGAAATACGGTGGCACGTCCTGTGGGTCCCAGCAGTTAGGGGAAACATTTTTTTTCGTGAAATACTGGTGGCCTGTCCGGTGGGTCCCTGCTGTCAGGTGGATGAATAATTATTTTCCGCGTAATAAGGAGACACTTCCTTGCGGCTGCCGTGGACCCAGCTGTCAGCCTCTCCACGTACAGTACTCTTCCGATGGAAGTTGGTCGTTGACCACATTGACCATGCCGCGCCGAGAGCACCAAAGCGGTGGACGACAGCGAGGCCTAGGAAGGGGACGCCACGACAGTGGAAGCCCGCGCGGAGAGGAGTACGAGGGTTCACCGGTTCGGCTGCGGTGTGAGGCTGTCGTCGCCGCAGAATAACAGGGGGTGTGGGTGAGTAGAGGGATGCCCTGGCCAGCGGTGGGAGTAGTAGGGGCGCTGAGGCCCGCGCGGCAGCACAACCGGCCACGGGAGGCGGGAGTAGGCGGTCCCGCCAGCGCTGCTTTGGTGGCTGGAGCAAGAAGATCAGAGATTGAAGAAACACGACGGCCGTTGGATTGACATCCAATGGTTACGTCTGCTAGAATCGTTTGTTGACGTATATAATAACTAAAAAAAATCTTGCATACGCGTCAACTAAACAGGCCCACAAGTCAGACCACTCCCTCTTTTTTTAATAATTTATATATAGCTCATGGCAGCTTCTTATGCAATTTATTGCAGTCGTTTTTTTGGTTGGCCAGGGCCAATTTCGCATATTTCTGTGGGTTCCAAACTATTTTTAATACCAAAATCTCGAGCCAGATTTAAAGTACTTTGTAGATATATGTCGGGGCGGACGGGCGTCCCCCCGCGAGCACCTATGGGGCCGGAGCCCCTTTCGTTGTCCGGCGAGGGGGGCGGAGGGAGCGCGGAGAGCAGATCGAAGCGGGCACACGGGCGGTTTACCCAGGTTCGGGCCGCGATGGACGCGTAAAACCCTACTCCTGCTTGGTTGTATTGAACTGGGGAGCTCGGGAGCTTGGGAAGCTAGCTGCACCGAGCGTACGGCCGTCTGGATGCCGAATCTCCGAACCCCGGGACCCCTTCTACGTTGCACACGGGCCTCCTTTTATAGCGCAAAGGGGTCACCGACAGGTGTCAACGTAGGAGAAAGGGGTAAAAGTGTAAAAGGGGTGGTAGCTGTAATAGTGCGGGAACGGTGGTGCTACAGTGCGGCACAGTGTTATCATACCTACTTCTGACGGTAGGGGACAAGGGCATTAAATGCCCGTCACGGTCGCCCGGACAGCACCGAGGCGGACCGTTAGGTGCGCCACCGTTCGCCACGATGGCGGCTGCATGCCACCGCATGCCCCAGGCTGCGCGGTGCCTCGCCACGTGCCCTCGGGGGAAGCCCCGGAGCGACGCGTGGCGGGCGAGCTGGAGCGCAGTCTTGAGGTGGCGATCTTGCCGCGGCAAGTGGCTTGCCGCGGGGGTCGTCTTCCTGTGCCTGATAGCGTGCCGGCTATCAGGCCTTGCCGGGGCGCTTGGCGCGCCACGGCGGGCTTCTCTTGTGGTGCCTGGGTTCGGCCTTCCCGACAAGCTCCTCTTGTCGGGGGCTCGATCTTCTGTCTCGTTATACTTTGTTCTTGGATGGCCTTACATGGGCTCAGTCGTCCCGGCAAGCTCCTCTTGCCGGGGTCTTGTCTTCTCGGCCCGGCAAGCTCCTCTTGCCGGGGGCCTTGTCTTCTTGGCCCGGCAAGCTCCTCTCGCCGGGGGCCTTGTCTTGAATGCTTGGTCTTCTCTTGGCGCTTCCGGGGCGGGCCTTGCCGCAGGGTGCTACGACTGCCCGTGCACAAGTCTGGGGTACTAAGGTACCCCTACTTTAGTACACCGACAATATATTTAAATTAAGTTAATGCCCAGTGAAATAGGAATCTGAAAATGTGAAAAAATTCAGAAATTATAAAGTAATTGCCAATTTGTCATCTGTTTTTATATTTACAACCCATTTCATATTACTTTCAAGATTTGCAAGCGTCTTGAAAGAGTTGCAGCCCATCAGGGCGTAGAAAAATAAGTAGGCCTGGATTGGGTATTCTTCAGAAAAAGTAAACTGGGCTCATTTTCATAAAAAAAAATAGCTGGGCTGGTCACATGGTGAACATAAAATATAAGCCTGGGCTAGACGGGCCACAGCCCAGTTCAAACCCTGCTCCGTCTGAACAATACCAAACAAAAAATACTGCTCGAGTAACTACGTCCCAGGTGTCAGCCGATCTTGTGATGTTCTCTCGTCTATTAACTATATACGCTCGCAATGTCGTGGGTCCCAGATGTCAGGAAAACACTAGGAGGAAGCATTTTATTTTTCCATACACTGACGTGGTGGGCCACTACTGTCATCCTCTCCACGTACGTCTGCCGATTCCTGTTGTTTGTTGACCATGTTGACAACGCAAGAGGGCGGCGCCGCGGCGGGCGCACCAAAGCGCGCGGAGGATGTCAGTGTTAACGATTTAGGAGACAGTGGGGCGGTGATGCGTGCGCTGAGGCGCAGCCAGCCGTGGGAGGCGGAAGCAGGCGGCCCCGCCGGCGCTGGTTTGGTTTTGGCGGCTGGAGGAAGACAGAACTGAAGAGACACGACAGACTGTAAAGCAGCAGGAGTACTTAACAACCTTAACTGAAACCAGCAGGGGCACTTAACAACCAAAGCTGAAAGCAGTATGAGTACTTATACAGGTTCAACCGTCCAAAGCACGCCTCGAATAGTGCTGCTTTGCCTACAGTTAACCAAGGGTGAGGCCGCCAAGCCCCAGGACAAGGCCCAGGCGCCACCCCACGCATCCACAACTTTCTGAAAGCGGCTTCATCTCGCAACGTGGTCAATAAACAGGATATTCGCTTTAGAGCCATGGAAAAGCATGAACATAATCTTCTGTCCTATTCTCCAAGATGGACGGGCCTTCATTATTTGAGACCACCCATGAATAAGTATCTTTTCACCTCCAAGGGGAATTGAGTAGGTCGACATAAACATCATGTTGTGACCAAGCGCAAGTCTGACCCGACCATGGTCACGCATCTGTATAGGAACAATAGAACTCGGCAGTTCCTGTTTCAAGAAGAACACATCTGTAAAACTGTGTATAAGCAATAGTTTATGAACAACATATATAATAAAAAACAACTCGTACTATAAGTTTCTCGACACAATTGGACCTGTTCAACGAGTGCAACAGTGGCACACATGTCCCACATGGCCTTCCACCATTGAAACGCCCCACAAGGACCTCAAGACGATCAATAAAGTGTAGGAACTTGTGGATGTCGATCCAGTCAACTTCAGTGCCATTAGTAACAGCCGAGTTATTACAGAGTAACATACGAGCAGACTGCTTAACTCTGAAAAAACCTACACGTGCCACCAATTATAAGAAAAAATTAGTTAGAAGTAGCATCTTTGTGAGAGATTCGTTGCTACTTCTAAAGTTAAATTGTGATTAGTTAGACAGAATAGGTGGATTAAGAAGTAATCGAGGCAACAAGCAAGAACCAGATACAAAACTAACATTGATGAACAATTGGAATGACGTTGGGGTGGAAGATCGCAGTAAAGATGAGACCAAGTTCTGCTATTTCCATCAACATTCGTGCGCCAACTTTCAGTGTGTAACACCTGAGAAAGTTTATCCAAGTTCGGCCATAAAAAAAGTAGCGATCTTCTTGGTTCATGAACCCAACTCGGAAATTATATCCATGGCTTGTCTTCACTGTGACAATTAAACTAGTGTATTCAGTTATGGCAAGGCCGAGCATCTTGAGTACATGTGTTCTGGCAGAGCAAATAATACACTGCAGGAAAAATAATATGAGAACACAACATGTTAAAAAAAACCCACCCTCCCAGATAGAAAAGAGGATTATAGGAACATATTGTGCGCATTTCAAAATGCTGTGTTAGGATGAGAAGGAATAAGTGTGGCGTCTCGCCGAGGGCGCAGAAACCTGTAGGGTACTTGTTGGGGATATCACTACTGGGCGTAAGCCGGCCACGGCAGGCCGGGTTAACTTCATCAGTAGTTGAGTATGTTAAAGCCCATTAAGGCAGATGAGGGCTTAAGGCCCATAATCGGTTTAAGGCATATAACCGTAAACCGGTGTCGCTATGTAACTTGTATTGTAAGTTAGGAATAATCGAGACCGAACCGGACACACCTATGAGCCGGTATCGGGACTCTGTAAACCGACAGGCGTCACCCATGTATATAAGGGGACGACCTGGCGGCAGTTTAAGGACAACAGACAACAACTCGAGACTTAGGCGAAGCTTGTTTGCTCCCTAGTCTTTGAACCCCATCAATTCCATCACAACTAGACATAGGCTTTACCTTCATCGAAGGGGCCGAACTAGTATAAACTCTCTTGCGTCCCTGTGTCCGCTTTAACCCCTTCAAGCTAACCCGTAGCGATGGCTCCACGACTAAGTCCTTTCATGAGGACATCTGCCGTGACAAAACCACGACAGTTGGCGCCCACCGTGGGGCTATCGCATGATGGTTTCAAGTTCTTAGAGGGCAACTTCGAAGGACTCAAGGGTTACGCCGTGGGTCGGATGACCAAGAGTTGTCGCGGCAAGCTCTACATCGACGATGCAGGATGGGGACCCGAGGCTGGCTCAATCGAGTATGGGTACCGGGTCCCCTTTGGTGGCATACACGTCTTCATTGGCAAGATCGGTGAACCGGGCCCTGAGCCGGACATCTGCACCGACCTCGTCGAAACGGCTCAGCGTGCACGATCTGCCTAGGCTAAACCGGCCGTGAAGTGTGCCTTCGTGGGAGTCATCCATGGAGGGGAATACGAGGATAGATCGGAATCTGGTGATGAGACCGTCGTTTATTCCGGCGACGAATCCTCGACTGGAGAGACCGAGTCGTTATATCAGTTGCAAGATGGCCGTATTGGGGGCTGTTCCGATGGCGACAGTATTCCGGACCCCTCTGATCTGCCAAACCGGGTCGGAATATTCATGGCCGATACACAAGCGACGATCCACTCTTCGACCGCAATGGCAATGATCTCCGGGTCAGTAACGGCAACGGCAGCCGGGGCAGGAGGCCCTGTGCGCCCACCGGCTCAAGTTTTATCTGATCTGTTTGATGCTTTGGCCACGCTCATGGCAGAGGCTAACCCGGCGGACCAGGACGCCCACAACGCGGAAATCGCAAAGGTGAAAGATCAGATTACTCAGGCCAAGGCCGATTTAGCGGCTGAGAATGCCAGGATGACCGTAGAACGGGCCGTTTTGGATGCGCAGGCTTATCGACTTATGCTAGATCAGAACGCGTCACATGAAGTCATGAAGAGGAAGCCCCGGTCTCGCTTACCTCCGGTTTACGAGGCCAGAGACCTCTTTAACACCCCAGGAGCAGGGAGCAGTAACCTGCCAGTGCTAAACCGGGCGGAAGACGGGCGCACCGATTCAGCCTCGCTTGGTGGATCCGCCCCGTCAGAACAATATCGTGCCTCAACCTGTCCCAACACCTTCGGGTCACTATTCCAATCCGATGCACAACCTTGTTGCTGTCGCTTCACGACTGGAGGCCATCCCAATTGAAGGTGATTCTCCGCAGGCGGTGGAGACGCGGCGGGTTAAGGAACTTCTTCGGACAGCCTTGATTCAACAGGAAGCATATTCATACAGCCGTGACCGAATTCACTCCACCCCTCGTCCGCGCCAGAGCTACAGCAGGCGCATGGATGAACCGGCCGTGTCAAGCAACGCATGAAACCGTGAAGTGCCCCGTGGCAACAACCCGGCAGGCAGTATGGGGGATGCTCAGGAAGTGGTAGACCGGGCCCGAGCGCGCAGGGAGGCCGAGTTAGCGGCACAGTATGAGGCTCGTCAGCTTACGCCGGTTCGCCCAACTACCTCGGTCGAGCCAGGAGTTACCTCTAGTTATTTGGGGGTACCATGCCTTGTCCCCGCCTTACGCAATGTGCGCCTGCCCAAGGATTTCAAGGGCCCGCGCAAGGGGCCGAATTACACCGCCGATTTGTCTCCAAAAACATGGGTGGAGAGCTATGAGATGGCCATGTGTCGGATCACGGGTTCCGGCAGACCCTTAAGGTTCGAACTCTGGGGTGCGTGCGGAGATCGTGCCCTCTACCTCATCGTCTCGCAAAGAACTAACTACCAGAAGAACAACACAAGAGACACAGGGTTTATACTAGTTCGGGCCACCATTGTGGTGTAATACCCTACTCTAGTTTGTGGTGGGTGGATTGCCTCTTGGGCTGATGAGGAAGAACAGTACAAGAGAGAACGACCTCGTGAGGGTCTGTTCTTAGCTAGGGGATGAACTGCTGGGGGAGTTCGATCGCCCTTCTTACTCTCTGGGTGTGTTGCTACGTTCTAGCTGGCTTCCCCTGAAGGAAATATGCCCTAGAGGCAATAATAAAGTTATTATTTATTTCCTTATTTCATGATAAATGTTTATTATTCATGCTAGAATTGTATTAACCGGAAACATAATACATCTGTGGATACATAGACAAACAGAGTGTCACTAGTATGCCTCTACTTGACTAGCTCGTTAATCGAAGATGGTTATGTTTCCTAACCATAGACAAAGAGTTGTTATTTGATTAACGAGGTCACATCATTAGTTGAATGATCTGATTGACATGGCCCATTCCATTAGCTTAGCACCCGATCGTTTAGTATGTTGCTATTGCTTTCTTCATGACTTATACATGTTCCTTTGACTATGAGATTATGCGACTCCCGTTTGCCGGAGGAACACTTTGGGTGCTACCAAACGTCACAACGTAACTGGGTGATTATAAAGGAGTACTACAGGTGTCACCAAAGGTAGATGTTGGGTTGGCGTATTTCAAGATTAGGATTTGTCACTCCAATCGTCGGAGAGGTATCTCTGGGCCCTCTCGGTAATGCACATCACTTAAGCCTTGCAAGCATTGCAACTAATGAGTTAGTTGCGGGATAATGTATTACGGAACGAGTAAAGAGACTTGCCGGTAAACGAGATTGAACTAGGTATTGGATACCGACGATCGAATCTCAGGCAAGTAACATACCGATGGACAAAGGGAACAACGTATGTTGTTATGCGGTCTGACCGATAAAAGATCTTCTTAGAATATGTAGGAGCCAATATGGGCATCCAGGTCCCGCTATTGGTTATTGACCGGAGACGTGTCTCGGTCATGTCTACATTGTTCTCGAACCGTAGGGTCCGCACGCTTAAGGTTACGATGACAGTTATTATAAGTTTATGCATTTTGATGTACCGAAGGAGTTCGGAGTCCCGGATGTGATTACGGACATGACGAGGAGTCTCGGAATGGTCGAGACATAAAGATTGATATATTGGACGGCTATGTTCGGACATCGGAATGGTTCCGAGAGGTTTCGGATATTACCGGAGTGCCGGAGGGGTTACCGAAACCCCCCCGGGGGAAGTATGGGCCTTATTGGGCCACGAGGGGAGAGAAAGGGCCGCACCAGGAGGTGGCGCGCCCCCCCCCCATGAGGAGTCCGAATTGGACAAGGAGGGGGGGGGGCGCGGCCCCCTTTCCCTCTCCCTCTCCCTCTCCTTCCTTCCCCCCTTCCCACTCCTAGTTGGACTAGGAAAGTGGAGTCCTACTCCCACTAGGAGGAGGACTCCCCCTCCCTTGGCGCGCCCCTAGGGCCGGCCGGCCCTCCCCCCTTGCTCCTTTATATACGGGGGCAGGGTGGCACCCCAAGACACACAAGTTGATCTTCGTGATCGTTCCTTAGCCGTGTGCGGTGCCCCCCTCCACCATATTCCACCTCGGTCATATCGTTGCAGTGCTTAGGCGAAGCCCTGCGCCGGTAGTACATCAAGATCGTCACCATGCCGTCGTGCTGACGGAACTCCTCCCCGACGCTTTGCTGGATCGGAGCCCGGGGATCGTCATCGAGCTGAACGTGTGCCAAGAACTTGGAGGTGCCGGAGTAACGGTGCTTGGATCGGTCAGATCGTGAAGACGTACGACTACATCAACCGCGTTGATATAACGCTTCCGCTTTCGGTCTACGAGGGTACGTAGACAATACTCTCCCCTCTCGTTGCTATGCATCACCATGATCTTGTGTGTGCGTAGGAATTTTTTTGAAATTACTACGTTCCCCAACAGTGGTATCAGAGCCAGGTTTTTATGGTTTGATGTTATTTGCACGAGTAGAACACAAGTGAGTTGTGGACGATACAAGTCATACTGCCTACCAGCATGTCATACTTTGGTTCAGCGGTATTGTTGGACGAGACGATCCGGACCAACATTACGCGTACTCTTACGCGAGACCGGTTCCCTCGACGTGCTTTGCACATAGATGGCTTGCGGAAGACTGTCTCTCCAACTTTAGTTGAACCGAGTGTGGCTACGCCCGGTCCTTGAGAAGGTTAAAACGGAGTCTATTTGACAAACTATCGTTGTGGTTTTGATGCGTAGGTAAGATGAGTTCTTGCTTAAGCCCGTAGCAGCCACGTAAAACTTGCAACAACAAAGTAGAGGACGTCTAACTTGTTTTTGCAGGGCATGTTGTGATGTGATATGGTCAAGACATGATGCTAAATTTTATTGTATGAGATGATCATGTTTTGTAACCAAGTTATCGGCAACTGGCAGGAGCCATATGGTTGTCGCTTTATTGTATGCAATGCAATCGCGATGTAATGCTTTACTTTATTACTAAGCGGTAGTGATAGTCATGGAAGCATAAGATTGGCGAGACGACAACGATGCTACGATGGAGATCAAGGTGTCGCGCCGGTGACGTTGGTGATCGTGACGGTGCTGCAGAGATGGAGATCACGAAGCACAAGATGATGATGACCATATCATATCACTTATATTGATTTGCATGTGATGTTTATCTTTTATTCATCTTATCTTGCTTTGATTGACGGTAGCATTATAAGATGATCTCTCACTAAATTATCAAGAAGTGTTCTCCCCGAGTATGCACTGTTGCCAAAGTTCGTCGTGCCCAGACACCACGTGATGATCGGGTGTGATAAGCTCTACGTCCATCTACAACGGGTGCAAGCCAGTTTTGCACACGCGGAATACTCGGGTTATACTTGACGAGCCTAGCATATGCAGATATGGCCTCGGAACACGGAGACCGAAAGGTCGAGCGTGAATCATATAGTAGATTTGATCAACATGATGATGTTCACCATTGAGAACTAATCCATTTCACGTGATGATCGGTTATGGTTTAGTTTGATTTGGATCACGTGATCATTTAGAAGATTAGATGGATGTCTATCTAAGTGGGAGTTCTTAAGTAACATGATTAATTGAACTTAAATTTATCATGAACTTAGTCCCTGATAGTATCTTGCTTGTTTATGTTAATTGTAGATAGATGGCTCGTGCTGTTGTTCCGTTGAATTTTAATGCGTTCCTTGAGAAAGCAAAGTTGAAAGATGATGGTAGCAATTACACGGACTGGGTCCGTAACTTGAGGATTATCCTCATTGCTGCACAGAAGAATTACGTCCTGGATGCACCGCTAGGTGCCAGGCCTGCTGCTGGAGCAACACCAGATGTTATGAACGTCTGGCAGAGCAAAGCTGATGACTACTCGATAGTTCAGTGTGCCATGCTTTACGGCTTAGAACCGGGACTTCAACGATGGTTTGAGAACCATGGAGCATATGAGATGTTCCAGGAGTTGAAGTTGATATTCAAACAGAATGCCCGGATTGAGAGATATGAGGTCTCCAATAAATTCTATAGCTGCAAGATGGAAGAGAATGGGTCTGTCAGTGAGCACATACTCAGAATGTCTGGGTATTATGATCACTTGAGTCAACTGGGAGTTAATCTTCCGGATGATTGCATCATTGACAGAATTCTTCAATCACTGCCACCAAGCTACAAAGGCTTCGTGATGAACTATAATATGCAAGGGATAGATAAGACAATGCCCGAGCCCTTCGCAATGCTAAAGGCTGCGGAGGTAGAAATAAAGAAGGAGCATCAAGTGTTGATGGTCAATAAGACCACCAGTTTCAAGAAGAAGGGCAAAGGGAAGAAGAAGGGGAACTTCAAGAAGAACAGCAAACAAGTTGCTGCTCAAGCGAAGAAACCCAAGTCTGGACCTAAGCCTAAAACTGAGTGCTTCTACTGCAAGCAGACTGGTCACTGGAAGCGGAACTGCCCCAAGTATCTGGCGGACAAGAAGGATGGCAAGGTGAACAAAGGTATATGTGATATACATGTTATTGATGTGTACCTTACTAGAGCTCGCAGTAGCACCTGGGTATTTGATACTGGTTCTGTTGCTAATATTTGCAACTCGAAACAGGGACTACGGATTAAGCGAACACTAGCAAAGGACGAGGTGACGATGCGCGTGGGAAACAGTTCCAAAGTCGATGTGATCGCGGTCGGCACGCTACCTCTACATCTACCTTCGAGATTAGTATTAGACCTAAATAATTGTTATTTGGTGCCAGCGTTGAGCATGAACATTATATCTGGATCTTGTTTAATGCAAGACGGTTATTCATTTAAATCAGAGAATAATGGTTGTTCTATTTATATGAATAAAATCTTTTATGGTCATGCACCTTTGAAGAGTGGTCTATTTTTGATGAATCTCGATAGTAGTGATACACATATTCATAATGTTGAAGTCAAAAGATGCAGAGTTGATAACGATAGTGCAACTTATTTGTGGCACTGCCGTTTAGGTCATATCGGTATAAAGCGCATGAAGAAACTCCATACTGATGGACTTTTGGAGCCACTTGATTATGAATCACTTGGTACTTGCGAACCGTGCCTCATGGGCAAGATGACTAAAACACCGTTCTCCGGTATTATGGAGAGAGCAACAGATTTATTGGAAATCATACATACAGATGTATGTGGTCCGATGAATATTGAAGCTCGTGGCGGATATCGTTATTTTCTCACCTTCACAGATGATTTAAGCAGATATGGGTATATCTACTTAATGAAACACAAGTCTGAAACATTTGAAAAGTTCAAATAATTTTAGAGTGAAGTTGAAAATCATCGTAACAAGAAAATAAAGTTTCTACGATCTGATCGTGGAGGAGAATATTTGAGTTACGAGTTTGGTCTACATTTGAAACAATGCAGAATAGTTTCGCAGCTCACGCCACCCGGAACACCACAGCGAAATGGTGTGTCCGAACGTCGTAATCGCACTTTACTAGATATGGTGCGATCTATGATGTCTCTTACAGATTTGCCGCTATCGTTTTGGGGTTATGCTCTAGAGACGGCCACATTCACGTTAAATAGGACACCGTCAAAATCCGTTAAGACGACGCCTTATGAACTATGGTTTAGCAAGAAACCAAAGTTGTCATTTCTTAAAGTTTGGGGCTGCGATGCTTATGTGAAAAAGCTTCAACCTGATAAGCTCGAACCCAAATCGGAGAAATGTGTCTTCATAGGATACCCAAAGGAAACAGTTGGGTACACCTTCTATCACAAATCCGAAGGCAAGACATTTGTTGCTAAAAATGGATCCTTTCTAGAGAAGGAGTTTCTCTCGAAAGAAGTGAGTAGGAGGAAAGTAGAACTTGATGAGGTAATAGTACCTGCTCCCTTACTGGAAAGTAGTACATCACAGAAATCTGTTTCTGTAGCACCTATACCAATTAGTGAGGAAGTTAATGATAATGATCATGCAACTTCAGATCAAGTTACTACAGAACCTCGTAGATCAACCAGAGTAAGATCCGCACCAGAGTGGTACGGCAATCCTGTTCTGGAAATCATGCTACTAGATCATGGTGAACCTACGAACTATGAAGAAGCGATGGTGAGCCCAGATTCCGCAAAATGGCTGGAAGCCATGAAATCTGAGATGGGATCCATGTATGAAAACAAAGTGTGGACTTTGGTTGACTTGCCCGAGGGTCGGCAAGCAATAGAGAACAAGTGGATCTTTAAGAAGAAGACTGACGCCGACGGTAATGTTACTGTCTACAAAGCTCGACTTGTCGCAAAGGGTTTTCGACAAGTTCAAGGGATTGACTACGATGAGACCTTCTCACCTGTAGCGATGCTTAAGTCTGTCCGAATCATGTTAGCAATTGCCGCATTTTATGATTATGAAATTTGGCAAATGGATGTAAAGACTGCATTCCTGAATGGGTTTCTGGAAGAAGAGTTGTATATGATGCAGCCAGAAGGTTTTATTGATCCAAAGGGAGCTAACAAAGTATGCAAGCTCCAGCGATCCATCTATGGACTGGTGCAAGCATCTCGGAGTTGGAATAAACGTTTTGATAGTGTGATCAAAGCATTTGGGTTTGTACAGACTTTTGGAGAAGCCTGTATTTACAAGAAAGTGAGTGGGAGCTCTGTAGCATTTCTGATATTATATGTAGATGACATATTACTGATTGGAAATGATATAGAATTTCTGGATAGCATATAGGGATATTTGAATAAGAGTTTTTCAATGAAAGACCTCGGTGAAGCTGCTTACATATTAGGCATTAAGATCTATAGAGATAGATCAAGACGCTTAATTGGACTTTCACAAAGCACATACCTTGACAAGATTTTGAAGAAGTTCAAAATGGATCAAGCGAAGAAAGGGTTCTTGCCTGTATTGCAAGGTGTGAAGTTGAGTCAGACTCAATGCCCGACCACTGTAGAAGATAGAGAGAAGATGAAAGATGTTCCCTATGCTTCAGCCATAGGCTCTATCATGTATGCAATGCTGTGTACCAGACCTGATGTGTGCCTTGCTATAAGTTTAGCAGGGAGGTACCAAAGTAATCCAGGAGTGGATCACTGGACAGCGGTCAAGAATATCCTGAAGTACCTGAAAAGGACTAAGGAAATGTTTCTCGTGTATGGAGGTGACAAAGAGCTCATCGTAAAAGGTTATGTTGATGCAAGCTTTGACACTGATCCGGACGATTCGAAATCGCAAACCGGATACGTATTTACATTAAACGGTGGAGCTGTCAGTTGGTGCAGTTCTAAACAAAGCGTCGTGGCGGGATCTACATGTGAAGTGGAGTACATAGCTGCTTCGGAAGCAGCAAATGAAGGAGTCTGGATGAAGGAGTTCATATCCGATCTAGGTGTCATACCTAGTGCATCGGGTCCAATGAAAATCTTTTGTGACAATACTGGAGAAATTGCCTTGGCAAAGGAATCCAGATTTCACAAGAGAACAAAGCACATCAAGAGACGCTTCAATTCCATCCGGGACTTGGTCCAGGTGGGAGACATAGAGATTTGCAAAATACATACGGATCTGAATGTGGCAGACCCGTTGACTAAGCCTCTTCCACGGGCAAAACATGATCAGCACCAAGACTCCATGGGTGTTAGAATGATTGCTTTATAATCTAGATTATTGACTCTAGTGCAAGTGGGAGACTGAAGGAAATATGCCCTAGAGGCAATAATAAAGTTATTATTTATTTCCTTATTTCATGATAAATGTTTATTATTCATGCTAGAATTGTATTAACCGGAAACATAATACATGTGTGGATACATAGACAAACAGAGTGTCACTAGTATGCCTCTACTTGACTAGCTCGTTAATCGAAGATGGTTATGTTTCCTAACCATAGACAAAGAGTTGTTATTTGATTAACGAGGTCACATCATTAGTTGAATGATCTGATTGACATGACCCATTCCATTAGCTTAGCACCCGATCGTTTAGTATGTTGCTATTGCTTTCTTCATGACTTATACATGTTCCTTTGACTATGAGATTATGCGACTCCCGTTTGCCGGAGGAACACTTTGGGTGCTACCAAACGTCACAACGTAACTGGGTGATTATAAAGTAGTACTACAGGTGTCACCAAAGGTAGATGTTGGGTTGGCGTATTTCGAGATTAGGATTTGTCACTCCAATCGTCGGAGAGGTATCTCTGGGCCCTCTCGGTAATGCACATCACTTAAGCCTTGCAAGCATTGCAACTAATGAGTTAGTTGCGGGATAATGTATTACGGAACGAGTAAAGAGACTTGCCGGTAAACGAGATTGAACTAGGTATTGGATACCGACGATCGAATCTCGGGCAAGTAACATACCGATGGACAAAGGGAACAACGTATGTTGTTATGCGGTCTGACCGATAAAAGATCTTCGTAGAATATGTAGGATCCAATATGGGCATCCAGGTCCCGCTATTGGTTATTGACCGGAGACGTGTCTCGCTCATGTCTACATTGTTCTTGAACCGTAGGGTCCGCACGCTTAAGGTTACGATGACAGTTATTATAAGTTTATGCATTTTGATGTATCGAAGGAGTTCGGAGTCCCGGATGTGATCACGGACATGACGAGGAGTCTCGGAATGGTCGAGACATAAAGATTGATATATTGGACGGCTATGTTCGGACATCGGAATGGTTCCGAGAGGTTTCGGATATTGCCGGAGTGCCGGAGGGGTTACCGGAACCCCCCGGGGGAAGTATGGGCCTTATTGGGCCACGAGGGGAGAGAAAGGGCCGCACCAGGAGGTGGCGCGCGCCCCCCCCATGAGGAGTCCGAATTGGACAAGGAGGGGGGGGGGGCGCGGCCCCCTTTCCCTCTCCCTCTCCCTCTCCTTCCTTCCCCCCCTTCCCACTCCTAGTTGGACTAGGAAAGGGGAGTCCTACTCCCACTAGGAGGAGGACTCCCCCTCCCTTGGCGCGCCCCTAGGGCCGGCCAGCCCTCCCCCCTTGCTCCTTTATATACGGGGGCAGGGGGGCACCCCAAGACACACAAGTTGATCTTCATGATCGTTCCTTAGCCGTGTGCGGTGCCCCCCTCCACCATATTCCACCTCGGTAATATCGTTGCAGTGCTTAGGCGAAGCCCTGCGCCGGTAGTACATCAAGATCGTCACCATGCCGTCGTGCTGACGGAACTCCTCCCCGACGCTTTGCTGGATCGGAGCCCGGGGATTGTCATCGAGCTGAACGTGTGCCAAGAACTCGGAGGTGCCGGAGTAACGGTGCTTGGATCGGTCGGATCATGAAGACGTACGACTACATCAACCGCGTTGATATAACGCTTCCGCTTTCGGTCTACGAGGGTACGTAGACAATACTCTCCCCTCTCGTTGCTATGCATCACCATGATCTTGCGTGTGCGTAGGAATTTTTGAAATTACTACGTTCCCCAACATCCCCCTTGTTCTAGATACTCAATCAGATGCCTCTACCCTGGGGGTGGCTAGTCCTATTTATAGGCAAAGGCCCTGGGCCTCTTCCCAAATATTGAGCGGGAAGGGCGCCAACAATTGGCCAATTCAAAGGGGAACATCTGGTACACTTATCCTGACTAAAGTTGGTCTTCGCCTGCCAAAGGCCCTGTGGTGACGCCGTCCTGGGCTCCATGGTGACCTCCTTCCCACCGTTGGACTGGTCTTGGTCTCGTTGCACCGAAATGGTTGCCTTTGCTTGATCCTCTCGCCTGCGCTTGCCCCCTTTGCACCAAAGAGGAAAGGGAGACGCTGCGCCGGCTGGCGCCCGCCCGGCACCCTTGGTCGTCATGGCTTGCGTCATGGGCACCTCGTGAGGTACCCGCCTTGATCTCTCCGCCTCCTCGCGAGCCAGCCTAAGGAGGCCGTGCTTGAGGAAGCGCCATGTCGTCCGCCTCGCGAGGCTTGGCCCCTCGCGAGGGTCTTGAGCCTTGTTTTGATGAAGATGGGCCACGCTGGGCTCCCGTTTGAGCCACGCCGCAGGCCGCAGGCCGCAGGCAGGCAAGTCTGGGGACCCTCGTTCCCAGAACACCGACAGTAGCCCCCGGGCCCAAGGCGCGCATGGACTTGGCCGTGCCAAGGGGCGAAAGGGCAAGGGCGAAGCGCCGCGGGCCCTAACAGCCTGCGGCCTTGGGCGCCGCGTGGCGGTTGATTGTACGTGGGCGTCTCTGTTTCCCCACGACGCCTTGGTGACCGCGCGGATTTGACAAGTCCCTGCATGCAAATCGTGTCATGATTACCTGCGATCGCGGAGGCCGACGGTTGGCCTTCGCCGGCTATATGTACGGCACTGGGCGTGCCCTTCTAGTCCATCTCTCCTCGCTTCCTCCTCCACCTCAGTTCTTGCTCCGTCTTGGTGTGATGGCTCCAATTTGCCGGTTTTCTGCGGCGGAGAAGGGAAAGGCTCCCCAAGAGGGGCCGGACCCTCTCCCGCCGAAGAAGCGACCTGCTCTCCGCGGTTGCGATGAGGAGGGCCGTCAGGTGGCGCCGAGGCATTGGTACGAGCGGCCTCCGCCGGGGCTCCCGCTTCCTTTGCATGCCGCGGACCTTGAGGGGGACGGTGCCGGTCCCCGCGGCCAGCACCGTCGTCGGCGCCGACGGGTCACAAGGGTGTTGGTCGTCCCTCCTGGGGTCCATGCCGAGGGCTCCTCCCGCGAGCTTGTGCTCCACGCTGCCATGCCTCCTCGAACCTGGATTCGCCTTCCTCCTTTCTTCACCTCCGTCTTCCGGCAGGGGAGACTCCTGGAGCTGTGGCTGCAGCACGCCGATTGCAGCACTCCTGCGACCGAGGCAGAGGTCGTGATCACTGCCTCGGGCGAGGTCTTCATGACTCGCGGCTGGGGCGAAATCGCTCGGGGCTGCAGAACGAGGGGCGCCCTCACGATCCACCTGGAGTACGACGGCACTTCGGTGATGTTCTTCAAGATCTTCGACGCGATCGGGCGCCGGCTGGAGTGCTGCCCCAGGAGGGGCAGTCAGGACCCTGCCATGGCGAGGGCTGTGCCCGTCGGCCGCTCCCCGGACAGCTCCACAAGCGACGGGAGCACCGGAGGATCCAATAACTCCAGCGAAGTCTTCGCGACTCCGGAGACGAGCGACGACAGCTACGAGCCTACGAGCCAACGCCGCTCCCGGAGCAGGGCAGGCTCGCTTGGTCGCCGCCGATCCTGATCTGGATGGGGTTGGCGCCGGTGCTTGACGACCCACTGTTGGTGATGGCATCTTTTGCAAGGGCGTGTGTAGTTAGCACCCTTTAGGATCCGTTCCATGCGAGGAATCACATTGTGCCCCGTAGGGGCTCGTAAGGCGGCTGTGATCCTTGTTGTTAATATGTAATCCTTGCTATGGATCTGTGCGAATCGCAAATTCCGTCATAGTTTGGTTCTCCCTTTCACACCTCGCGAGGGCTTGTCGCTCTGCGTCGACAGGTCCCAGTCCCAAGGCGGCATCAGCTGTCGCTGGTATGCCAGGTCGCGATGCCGTGGTCAAGGACAGGAGGTGAGCGACCCGGGGTCCGGTAAGAGCCCCTGAGTCGCGATGCTCAGGAGGTCCCCTTTGGCGCCCAAGCAGTCGTCGCTTGGCGAGAAAGGGAAGCAACGTTGCTAGCACAGAGTCGCTTTAGGTGAGGGGGTAGTGATATGGTATCCAATGTTTTGGAGGGTGACTTATCTTTGGGGGTCGTGGATCATCCCCAGCGCGTCGTCGGGTCCAGGGGGTAGCTTGAGCGGAGTCACTGGCCGAGGTCCCCGAGTGCCCCTTCTCCCTCGCCTTTGCTCCCCTTTCTGCCCTACGTCCTCGGGTCCCGGCCCTCGAGCTGGTCTCAGTCGTCGCTGGTATGCCAGGTCGCGATGCCGTGGACAAGGCCAGAGGGTGAGGGCTGGAGAGCCGGTAGGAGCCCTGAGTCGCGATGCTCAGGCACCCCCCTTTAACGTGCAAGCGGTTCGCGTGGGCGAGGGTGAAGGGAACGCCATGAGGGCCTTGGCTAGCGCAGTTCCCTCTACGGACCCTGCAGATTCATCACAAAAAGAAGACGGGGTTGCCATAGCAGCGATTAGTTGATTGTTAGTCGCTCAGGAGCTTGCTGGTTGGAGCGGGCGAGGTGTGTCTGGGCACCCGTGAGCCAGCGCGGGACTCACGAGGCCCTACCTCTAGGCGGGTTGCGCCTGGCACTGGGCCGTATCTTGAGATGTGTTCCTGCAAAATCTGGTTAGATGCCGACACTCTACGTCCTCGGGTCCCGGCCCTCGAGCTTGTCTCAGCCGTCGCTGGTATGCTAGGTCGCGATGCCGTGGACAAGGCCAGAGGGTGAGGGCTGGAGAGCCAGTAAGAGCCCTGAGTCGCGATGCTCAGGCACCCCCCCTTTAACGTGTAAGTGGTCGACATGAAGAAGAAAAGGTGCCATGGACGGCATCAAGTAATCAAGCATGATGGGCGAATGCATAATTGGAAATAAATGCGGAAGGGATACATGCCGCTGGGCCTAGCCCGAGTGGCCTAGGGATGATGCAGCCCGAGGGGCGCCCCCAGCAAAGCAAGCTAACGACTGAAAAGATAAAAAGGGATACATGCCATAGGGACGGACCCACGCGGCCTGGGAATGACGCAACCCTGGGAGGGCGCTCCTAGCTGGGAATGAAACTTGAAAGGTGTCACCTGAAGATGTCGTCGGCGCAGTGGCGTTGGTGCAGCAGACTCGGTGGGCTGCAGAAGCCGATCCTCACGAGCCCCCAGGCCCAGGGGCCTCGGGAGGCTCCAGAGGCACTGGTGGCTCCTCGTGAGCAGCCTCCATCTCCGCCAGGGCTGTGGAACGCCGATCTTCTTGCGCCTCCAAGACGCTCCTCATGAGGCGCTGGTACGCCGCAGCCACGCTCGGCAGGCCATAAGGCATGCGAACATAGCTGTGGGGTGGTCCCCCGCAGCGCCCCACTTGTGAGGGCCAGAGGCGCTCCGCCGTGGCGATCTGATTGAGCCCTGGTACGTCGACGCAGACGCGCAGCCCACCATCCTCGCCTGGATGGGGAGCCACAGCTGGTGGGCGACGACAACCTCTTATGATCCTTGACTCCTGTAGTTCTTGAATGGCCTTGCTAACAAACTCCTGCTGGTCTGACCTTCTTTCCCTGGCTTCCTTTCGAGGGAAACATGCCTCGAAGCACGCCTCCACATGGTGCCCAAGCGCCTCCCTCGTGACCTTGGCGAGGTCGGTGGCCCTCCAGGTGAGAGCCCCCGATCCCTGCCTGAGGAGGGCGCCGGGCGCGCTTTCCTATGCGGTTGACGGAGGATCCCCCTGGGCAGACGCGGGCCCTGAAGGGCCTGCCTCCTGAGGGGCTGAGCCTGACGTCGTCTTCTTCTTCTTGGGGGTGGTCTCAGGAAGGCTCCTGCTTCCGCGATCTGGGTCTTCTAGTGACGCGGCCTGAAAGGCTCGCTCCAGGGAACACACTGCATCCTTCTCTTCACAGGGCACCGTGATGACGCCGCCGCTTCGTGGCATCTTGAGGACGTTGTAGCCGTGGTGAGTCACGGCCATGAACTTGGCCAGCGCCGGGTACCCGAGGATGGCGTTGTACGGCAGGCGGATGTGGGCGATGTAAAAGTCGATGAGCTCGGTGCGGTAGTTGTTGCGGGCCCCGAAGGTGACTGGGAGGCGGACCTGCCCGATCGGGACTGTGGAACCGTCGGTGACTCCGGAGAAGGGCTTGGTTGGCTGAAGCTGGTCATAGGGCACTTGGAGGCTGTTGAATGTTTCCACGGACAAGACATTGAGCCCTGCCCCTCCGTCGATGAGGGTCCTGGTGACCAGGACGTTGCTGATGACTGGGGAAGAAAGCATTGGGAGGACTCCGGCTGTGTCCGCGCACTAGAGCTGGTCTGCTGAGCTGAACGTGATGGCACAGGCCGACCACCTGAGGGGACGCGTTTCTTCGAGCTTGGGGAGAACTGCATTCACTTCGCGAGCAAACTGCTTGAAGATACACTGAGAGGCTGGGGCTTGAGCTCTGCCCAGAATGCAGGCGATTGCGCGAGGCTCTTGGAAGCCCCCAGCCCCCTCGTCTTGGTGGCAGTCTTCATTCCTTCTTGGCTGAGGCGGCAACGGCGGCAGGCCTGGGTTGCCATGAGGGCGATCCTCACGAGGCTGATCCCTCCAGTCCCCCTCGCGAGGCGGGTCATGCCAGCGGTCCTCGCGAGGTTGGTCACGCCAGCCTTGACGTGGGCCACGATCTTCCCAGCGTCCCGGGTTCCTTCCTCCTCCTCGGCCGTAGCCCCGGCCAGCACGGTCAGGGCGTCGGCCGACTCTTCCTTCTCGCACGACGCGGAGTTCTTGGCATTCATTGGTGTTGTGGGTGTGGAGGTCGTGGTACACACAGTACCGGCTGCCCCTGGAGGATTCGGGCAGATCCTAGCCCCGCTTGGTGTCCAGCTGTGCCGCGAGCACGGCAGCCCCCTTGCGCTTCACATCCTTGGCCTTGGGCTTCTTCTCTTCTGGGTCTGCGGCAGGCAGCTCGAGGAGGGAGAGGCGTCCCTCCTCAGCCCTGGCGCACTTGGTCGCCAGGTTGAACAGCTCCAGGGAAGTGCAGAGGTCTTCATGCATCGCCAACTCCTCCTTCATCTTGACGCCGCGCACGCCATCGGAGAAGGCCGAAATGATGGCTTCCTCGGACACCCTGGGGATCTTGAGGCGCGCACTGTTGAAGCGCTGGATATACTTTTACAGGGTCTCTCCAGGTTGCTGTTTGATGCGGCGCATGTCGCTCACGGCGGGAGGCCGGTCGCGGGTACCTTGGAAGTTGGCGATGAAGCGAGTACGCATCTGGTCCCAGGAGGAGATCGTGCCTGGAGCCAGCTTCAGGAGCCAAGTGCGAGCACCTTCCTTCAGCGCCATGGGGAACCAGTTCGCCATGACCTTTTCGTCCCCGCTGGCAGCTTTGATTCCCAGCTCGTAGAGCTGGAGGAACTACGTGGGATCAGTCGTGCCATCGTAGCGAGGGGGCATGTCTGGCTTGAACTTGCCGGGCCATGCGACTCCGCGCAGCTCGGCGGTGTAGGCGCGGCAGCCAGCGGTGGCCGCGGGAGGTTTTGGTTGAGGGAGAGCTTGGCCTTGCGGGTCCCCTTGCGCCATAGCTGGGAGCAGCGCGGGGTCTTGACGTGCCGGAGCTAGAGCGGGGTCTCGGCGAGCCGGGGCTGGGAGCGCCCGGGCGGCCTCTTGTGGTCGCGGGACTTCTTGGCAGCTCCGTTCCTGCTGGGCCAGCGCATGACGGAGCGGGTTCCGCCCAGGAGCTGCGCGCCTTGGGGCCATGGCATCTTCTTGGAAAGGAGGCGGCTGGAATGCCCCCGGGGCTTCATTGCCCACGTGGGGCGGAGTGCGGCACAGCAGTGCGGAAGGCGCGGGAGAGCCCCCTGCGGCACGGACGAGCTCGGCGACGCGGTCGAGCCACTCCTCATAGATGTCGTCGACGGGGCGGTAGCGCAGGAGCTCGTTCGCCGCGATGAGCACAGCTCGAGCCTCCAAGGGTGCGCGAAGCGCATGCGACGAAGAACCGGCCGGGGTGAGTGACGGAGTGGTGGTGCGGCCATCTCGCCGCACGGACGGGTGCTGAGAGGATGCTTGCTGCTCGTTCCCCGCCGGGCCGGTGGCGGCGCTGACGGCGGGCGACGGGGAACGATGAGGACGCCCACCGACGGGGG
Source organism: Aegilops umbellulata (assembly GCA_032464435.1). Taxonomy (NCBI): domain Eukaryota; kingdom Viridiplantae; phylum Streptophyta; class Magnoliopsida; order Poales; family Poaceae; genus Aegilops; species Aegilops umbellulata. The sequence continues at coordinate 300,395,347 of CP136060.1, forward strand.
CCGTCTGGACGACGCGGGAGGCGATGGCGTCCCGGCGCTCGGCGCGGGCCCGACGAGCATCATACATGGATGCGACGGTCGGAGGAGAGCGGAGCGGTGGAAGATAGATTCCGGCGCACCCCTACCTGGCGCGCCAAATGTCGGATCACGGGTTCCGGCAGACCCTTAAGGTTCGAACTCTGGGGTGCGCGCGGAGATCGTGCCCTCTACCTCACCGTCTCGCAAAGAACTAACTACCAGAAGAACAACACAAGAGACACAGGGTTTATACTAGTTCGGGCCACCATTGTGGTGTAATACCCTACTCTAGTTTGTGGTGGGTGGATTGCCTCTTGGGCTGATGAGGAAGAACAGTACAAGAGAGAACGACCTTGTGAGGGTCTGTTCTTAGCTAGGGGATGAACTGCTGGGGGAGTTCGATCGCCCTTCTTACTCTCTGGGTGTGTTGTTACGTTCTAGATGGCTTCCCCCTTGTTCTAGATACTCAATCAGATGCCTCTACCCTGGGGGTGGCTAGTCCTATTTATAGGCAAAGGCCCTGGGCCTCTTCCCAAATATTGAGCGGGAAGGGCGCCAACAATTGGCCAATTCGAAGGGGAACATCTAGTACACTTATCCTGACTAAAGTTGGTCTTCGCCTGCCAAAGGCCCTGTGGTGACGCCGTCCTGGGCTCCATGGTGACCTCCTTCCCACCGTTGGACTGGTCTTGGTCTCGTTGCACCGAAATGGTTGCCTTTGCTTGATCCTCTCGCCTGCGCTTGCCCCCTTTGCACCAAAGAGGAAAGGGAGACGCTGCGCGGGCTGGCGCCCGCCTGGCACCCTTGGTCGTCATGGCTTGCGTCATGGGCACCTCGTGAGGTACCCGCCTTGATCTCTCCGCCTCCTCGCGAGCCAGCCTAAGGAGGCCGTGCTTGAGGAAGCGCCATGTCGTCCGCCTCGCGAGGCTTGGCCCCTCGCGAGGGTCTTGAGCCTTGTGTTGATGAAGATGGGCCACGCTGGGCTCCCGTTTGAGCCACGCCGCAGGCAGGCAAGTCTGGGGACCCCCGTTCCCAGAACGCCGACACCATGGAAATGCTTGATGTGGATGAGGCGGCGTGTGCGAAGCATTTCGCCATGATGCTAGAAGGGACGACCCGTACTTGGTTAAAAAGTTTGCAGGCCAATTCTATCAGCTCATGGGCTGAGTTGAGATCCCGGTTTATCCAGAATTTTAAGGATACATGTAAGCAGCCTATGTCGATAGTGGACTTAGCGGCCTGTGTCCAGGAAGAAGGAGAGTCGGCGACCCGTTGGGTGTGCCGGGTCTCGAAGATCTTGCACTCGTCAGACCGCATCAATGCTGATACAACAGTTATAACCTTGGAAGGCAACTGGTGGTTTGAGCCTCTGAAGTTGAAATTGGGACGGTTGAAGCGCCATTGCAATGATATGGGACCCTCATGGCTCCGTTAGTGAAGTATGCCGACTCTTATAGTACCAAGGATCCCGAGTCTGACGATGACAAGGCAGGGAAGGGAAGAAGAGCAGCAACTCCAAAGGGCAGCAACACAACATGGCGGGTCATGGAAACGGAGGCAAGCGTAAAGCGGATAGCAGCATGGACTTTGTGGCTAATACCAACGCGCAGGACAAAGGCCAGCGACGAAAGGGTAAACCGCCGAATCGCAGCGGAGCGCCCAATCCCAACCCGGACCGCTTGACTTACTTGTTGAACCAGCCCTGTCCAAAGCATGTGACGAAGGAGATGCCGGCCAACCACCTTTGTAAGGATTGCTACGTCATGCAAGAGTTCAAAAATTCTAACACTTTCCGGTATGATCACGGATCAGGTGGCGGTTCAGGGTCCGGATCTCATGGGCCAGGTTACGGAGGAGGAAATTCCGGTTCAGGTTTCAATGGTAATCAAGGCGGACAAAACAATCAAGGTAACCAGAATAGTCAGGGTGGTTACAACCAGCAGCAGCAGCAGTCGGGTTATCAGAGCCACCCGAAGCAGTTGAATAGTGGGCAATATCATGTTTTCACCACTAGTTTGGACAAGCGTGACTGAAAGGTTCATAAACGGGCAGTAAATTCTGTCGAACCGGCGGTGCCCCGTTACTTACGCTGGTCTGAGCAGCCAATCGTATGGAGCAGAGAGGGTCACCCTCCCCGGGTTGACAATCCGGGTCAGCTAGCATTGGTGGTGGCACCTCAGGTGGGAGGTTATAAGTTCACCAAGGTGCTCATGGATGGAGGTAGCAGTATTAACATCCTGTACTATGAGACCTTCCACCGTATGGGGCTAACAGATAAAAATCTTAAACCGTCCAATACGGTGTTCCACGGCGTGGTACCTGGCAAATCGGCATATCCTGTTGGCAAGATAGCCCTGGAGGTGGCCTTTGGAGATGATTATGACTCCAGATCAGAAACATTGACCTTTGAGGTGGTGAAGATTCAGAGTCCATATCACGCCCTGTTTGGACGGCCGGCTTATGCTAAATTCATGGCACAACCCTGCTACGTCTACTTACAGCTCAAAATGCCGGGTCACAAAGGGACAATAACTGTTCATGGGAGCCGCAAGATCGCTTTGGAGTGCGAAGATGGTGATGCGGCCTATGCTGAGTCGGTTTGTGCCACGGAGGAGTTGAAATTCTACAAAGACAATGTTGATTCGGCAGACATGACTCCGTTGAAAAAGCCAACTACGGAGCATGATCCGGCCCTGAAATTTAAATCGGCTGCTGAGACTAAGCTTGTTGACTTCGTATGGCGATTCGTCCAAGCAGTTCAGTATCAGTGCAAACTTGGATCCGAAATAGGAAAGCGCGCTCATCGAGTTCATCCATGAGAACTGGGACATCTTTGCGTGGAAGCCTTCTGACATGCCAGGTGTACCGAGGGAACTCGCTGAGCACACCCTTAATATTGATCCCAAGTACAAACAGGTGAAGCAGTTTCTCCGCCGGTTCAACGAAGAAAGATGCAAAGCTATTGGAGAGGAAGTGGCCAGGCTCTTAGCAGCTGGATTTATCGTTGAAGTTTTCCATCCTGAGTGGTTAGCCAATCCGGTGGTGGTTCTTAAGAAAAACGGGACCTGGCGTATGTGTGTGGATTACACAGACCTTAACAAGGCTTGTCCAGCAGATCCTTTTGCCCTCCCCCGTATTGATCAAATTATTGATGCTACAGCGGGTTGTGAGTGTTTGAGCTTTCTGGATGCATATTCTGGTTATCATCTGATCAAGATGGCAGTTAAGGACCAGGAGAAGACGACGTTCATAACTTCCTTTGGAGCCTTCTGTTATGTTTCTATAACCTTTGGGCTCAAGAGTGCTCAGGCGACCTATCAACGGTGTGTACAGAATTGCCTTCATAAGCAAATTGTCCATAATGTGCATGCCTATGTGGATGATATTGTGGTTAAGTCAAGGAATAAGGAAACTCTGGTTGACGATTTGAAGGAAACCTTTGATAACCTACGGACATACAAGATGATGCTCAACCCGGCCAAGTGCGTTTTTGGTGTACCGACAAGCAAGTTATTGGGCTTTCTAGTGTCCAACAGGGGAATTGAGGCTAATCCGGAGAAGATCACAACTATCACCTCCTTGGCTAAACCAAAGTGTATCAATGATGTTCAACGTTTGGCAGGCCGGATTGCTGCATTGAGTCGGTTTATCAGCCGCCTTGGAGAGAAGGCAATTCCTTTGTATCAGATGCTGAAGAAAACATATAATTTTGTCTGGAGTTCTGCCGCTGATGAAGCGTTTGAGGACTTAAAGCGGCAGCTCGCCAATCCGCCTGTTCTTGCTGCTCCAATTGACAAGGAACCATTGCTGTTATATGTGGCAGCTAATGCTCGCGCAGTCAGTGTAGCTATTGTGGTGGAGTGTAAAGAGGCAGACAAGGAATATCCGGTTCAACGTCCGGTTTACTATATTAGTGAGGTACTTATTGAATCCAAGCAAAGGTACCCGCATTGGCAGAAATTGGTATACAGAGTTTTCATGGCAAGCCGGAAACTTAAACAATACTTCCAAGGTCATCCCATCACAGTGGTCAGCTCTGCCCCTTTGGGAGATATAATCCAGAACAGGGAGGCAACTGGCCGGATTGCCAAGTGAGCTATAGAGCTTGGACCTCACAGGTTGAAATACATGCCTCGGACGGCGGTCAAGTCTCAAGCACTTGTGGATTTCATCAATGATTGGACAGAACTGCAAGCACCTGAAGAGAAGCCGGATCACACCTATTGGACTATTCATTTCGATGGGTCCAGGCAATTGGAAGGCTCGGGGGCTGGAGTCGTGTTAACTTCCCAACGACGTGATAAGTTCTGTTACATTCTCCGCTTAATGTTCCCTTGTACTAACAATGCAGCTAAGTACGAAGCTTTACTCCATGGTCTCCGGATGGCTAAGGAGATGAATCTAAGCCGAGTTAAATGCTTCGGTGACTCAGACCTGGTGGCTCAACAAGTATCTGGCACCTGGGATTCCAAGGACCCACTCATGGCAGCATATCGTCGTGAGGTGGATATTGTCGCAGGTCACTTCAAAGGTTATCAGGTGGATCATGTGGATCGACAGAAGAATGAAGCGGCGGACGCTTTGAGTCGGTTAGGTTCTCAACGTAAACCGGTTCCGCCTAATGTCTTTTTGGACGTTCTGCATAATCCGTCAGTCAAGCTCCCTGGTGAAGAGGATTTGGCTATTCCTGATCCGGAGGCTCAATTGGTGGCGGCTCTTCATGTCATCCCGGACTGGATGGTTACCTATCTCGCGTACTTAAACCGGGGTGAGTTACCAGAGGATGAGGTCCTGGCCAGGCAGATAATCCGGCGATCCAAGTCCATGACTATTGTCAATGGCAAGTTGCATCATTGCAGTGTGACAGGGGCGTTTCAATGCTGTGTGTCTCCTAAGGACGGCTGTGAAATTTTACGAGAAATCCATGAAGGAGATTGTGGTCACCATGCCGGTTCAAAATCTTTGGTGGCTAAAGCGTTTCGCCACGGTTTTTATTGGTTGACTGCTCATGCGGATGCGGAGGACCTGATCAGACGATGTGATGGCTGTCAGAAGTTCTCAAGACGTGCCCATGTGCCGGCTCAAGAATTGAGGATGATTCCAATTACTTGGCCGTTTGCAACTTCGGGGCTGGATATGGTTGGGCCTTTCAAAAGGTCCAAAGACAAGAAAACCCACCTCTTGGTGGCAGTTGACAAGTTCACAAAGTGGGTGGAGGCAGAGCCCGTTAGCAAGTGTGACGCAGCCACGGCGGTTCAATTCATCAAAAAGGTGATTTTTTGGTTTGGCTTTCCACACAGCATCATCACTGATAATGGTACCAACCTGTCCAAGGGTGCTATGAAGGAGTTCTGTCAACGTGAGCACATCCGGCTAGACGTCTCATCAGTGGCTCACCCACAGTCCAATGGCCAAGCCGAGAGGGCTAATCAAGAAATCTTGCGAGGCATCAAACCCCGGCTTATGGTTCCTTTGCAGCGGACGCCGGGTTGTTGGGTCGAGGAGTTACCATCTGTATTATGGAGCATCAACACCACACCTAATAGATCGACAGGGCACACGCCATTCTTCATGGTTTATGGAGCGGAGGCGGTTCTCCCCAGTGATATCCGCCATGACTCACCTTGCGTAACGGCATATGTTGAAGCAGACAACGAGACAGCACGACAGGACTCTTTGGACCTGTTGGACGAGGAGCGTGATATAGCGGCTGACCGTTCGGCAATTTATCAGCAAGATCTCCGTCGCTATCACAGTCTCCGAGTTAGAACCAGAACCTTTCAAGAAGGAGATTTGGTGCTTTGGCTCATCCAAGATCAGACTGATATGCACAAGTTATCCCCACCTTGGGAGGGACCTTTTGTGGTCAGCAAGAATTTGCACAATGGGTCATACTACCTGATCGATATTCGAGAGCACAGAGACTCGCGTACATCAGAGGAGGAGACCAACAGGCCGTGGAACATAGCTCATCTTCGGCCTTATTATACTTGAGCCATAGGCTCTACTTATGTACATATTATGACAATGTATATATTATGATCAATATAATAAACCAGAGCCTCAGCTAAAGCGGGGTCTCTGTTCTTTTTACATCATGTGTGGTTACACGGAGTTTCTGTCTTAAAGCGGCCTCCGGTTTACCCCTTGAGTTAGCTTTTCAAAAGCTTTATATCATATCACTTGGGGGCTTGGTCGTGTCCGAACCACAACAACGCCATTTGGTAGGCGAAAAGCCACAACATCACTTGGGGACTTGGTCATGTCTGAACCATAGTCACGCCTCTTGATCGGCCTAGTGCCACAACATCACTTGGGGGCTTTGGTCGAACCCAAACCATCGCTACACCTCTTGATCGGCATAATGCCAACGCATCATTTGGGGACCTGGCTGACTTGAACCATAGCTACGCCTTTTGGGGGGCATGGTCTTGTCCGACCATGGTAATGCCACTTGATCGGCTCAAAGCCTCATTTGCAAATGGTTTTATCTTTGCCTTTGCTTGAATTCTGTTCTTTTTTGTTAAAGACCTTTTTACTATTTTTTGCGTTTTTAAACCGACATTGTTAAACCGGTTCAATTATCAATCACAAATTGACATAACACGGTCAAATCTTAATCCGGAGACTAACTGCCCGGTTTGATTTTTTTATTACCATCCTATTATGGAGTAAACCAGTGTTTATCGTAACCCGGACTGGTTTACATTGTAAACCGGCCTTATGTAAACAGGAGCTGTTTTCTCCTCCAACAGTGTGGGTTTATTAAACTCCACTTCAAGATTGGCCAGCCAACTTCATGCCTAACGATGGCAGGTATTATGTATCTCAATATTTAGTCATATGTTTAAACCTAAGCTATTATCTTTGGTTTCACGTACATCGATATCATGACCCGCCTGGTGGTAAACCGCCAAGGTTCTTTAAGTTTTTTGGCTACAGAAAAACAGTTTGGAGATAGATAAATCAAAAGAAGCAGCAGTTGCAATAAATATGCACGAAGGCATATCAAGACCAAGTGTATCAGCTAGCCTATTACAAGGCAACATAGTGCCCAAATAAGGTCATTGTTTTCTGCATAACACAACGTGCAATGATTTAAACTGGCTTTCGATTTATGCTTGGTCACCAGCTGGACCTGATGGTTGCAGGTCGTCTCGCGCCGGTTCAGCTTCTTCTTCCCTACCCAGCGGCTGGAAATCAACAGTTGCCCAGTTGATTCCAGTTAATGCTTGAAAGACAGCTTCATCACTGATCAACAACGATGGTTCAATGTCAGGAGCGTAAGTATGCTTACGGATTGGCGGGACAAGATTCTCCGCTTCAGGGATTGGTGCAGCAACCCGATCGTTCTGATCATCGTAATTGGCTTGATAGTGGGACAGATCCGATTCTTCCGCCAGCTGACAAGCCAAAGGGCGCACTTCCCGGTTTATGGCTCGGAGATCGTCTTGATTGAACTCTGTCCCATCTTCTTTTAGACTGGGATAGCCTTGGGCCGCTTCAACAGGATCAAAGTCAGGCACCCATGCCTTGGCCGGGATTAAGGCGTTTATAGCACCTGTTCTAGCAGCGGATCTCTTCAGCTCGTCAACCCGGGCAGGGAGCATGGATAGCCTTTCAATGGTATCTTTGATCAAAGTGGGCGGCGGATTGTTGTGGGACGTTGTATAGATGATCCGTTGAGCACCTGTATACAGTTGCTCTACCAAAGTATAAGCAGCTTTCAGCTTCTTTCGCACATCCGATCCCAAGTGGCCAATGCGAGTTCCTACATTGTTGTAAGGATTATTAAACCGACGGATATATATCAAGGTCTGCTCGAATCAGAAGAACAAGGATAACTACCAAAGATAGCAGCAGTCATGGCATGAACCTGTCGCTTCACACTGGTTAGTTCATCAACCACCAGTTTGAGAGCGGCTTCGGCTTTCTCAGCCCTTTGTGTTAAAGCGGCTTTTTCAGTGGCCCAGTCCGCTCGCTCTTTGTTGAAGCCCTCCTTAAGTTTCTCCATGACGCTTAAAGCGCTGGTTAATTCATCTTTTGCCTTAGAGGTTTTGGCTTGTTGGGACTTCAGGTTTTCCTGCAAGTCGGTGGTTTGACATTTCTTTTGCTCAACTCAGCCTGCAAACAGATGATTATATGATGAAAATGACGGTACAGATTTGAAGTACCAACCACATAACAAGTTATGCCCTTGGTACTTGGGGGCTAATGCATATTTTGCTCTTCATCATACAATTTCTGCAAAGTCCCAAGCTCAATTCAAGTATTCAACTTGGCACTTGGGGGCTAATGGCTATTTGCTCAATAACTACTGATACTGGAATTTTAATTATCTAAAAGTCCCGATTTAACTGTATTAAGTTGAACTGGCCCTTGGGGGCTACGACAGCAAAGTACAGATGAGTTGAAATTTACATAGGAAAGTCCCGGTTTAAGCTGATATCTTAAACCGTCACTTGGGGGCTATTGGAGTTGGCACAGTATAACACACAAGCAGAGAAGCATATAAAAAATTACCTCATATTTGTCCTTCATCATGTTGACCAGACCAGCTTCATAATCATGGCTGGTGTACAACTGGTTCAGATAACCGGAATGGAGGTCTTGAGCGTTCAGAGCGGCATAAGTCGATAAGTCAGCATTCCACTTGCCTTTACCAATTGCAGCAAATTCATCTTTGGTAGTGTGTCTGGATAAAGCGACAGGATTACTTGGCTCGGTACGGCCAATGCCATTGATAAGGACCTCATCATCTTTCTCTTCACCAGTTTGAACCGGTGTCGCCGGTTTGTCACTAGTCTTTGGTGGACTAGCTGTTCTGTCAGTCCGGATAGGGCTTGTCGGTTGATTAGTAGGGCCTATGGTATCAACATTTGCCTCTTCAGCGACAAAGTCTTGGTCTTGCAGTGGTGGGTCATTCAGCACATTATCACAGTTGGCTTCTTCAGGAGCTGGTACTTTATCCGGTTCAGCAGCGGCATTTTCCTCTGCCGTATTATTCAGGCGAGCCTTCTTGCTTGGTCTGGGCTTGGCCCTGAGAAAGGAAGTTAACAAGGATCTGTACAATTTTTATCAAAGGTAATATATCAAAGACACAAGATGAAATATAACTTACCCAAGCACCGCTTTAAGTGGTGGAAGCTTGGTGGCTGATGACTCGCCGGAGGATGAATGAGAAGTGCCCTGATAATCGGAGTCAGACGGATTAAGAGGTTGACGAAAACAACCCGCTTTAGGGCAAGCATTGACAAGAGAGTTAGAGACCTCTGAACGGCGTTTCCAAACCGGACTGTTCGGTAAACCAACGGAGGTAACTACCTGGCCGCTGTGCCGAGTTGTGCGGCGAGCTTCGTGCTGTTGTGTCTTCACAAGAAAGTGTGGGTCCAAATAAGCAAGAGGATGAGAAAATTTAACTTTGCGGTTTGCCCGACGGATTTTTAGTGAAGGCAAAGGGTTTGAATCGGAAGAAAGAGCGATTACCTCTACAACATCAGCATGACTGACTTCAGCCTCATCTTGACAATTATCATCATCAATAAGACGTATGAAATATAAACCAAGTGAGTCAAGATCTACCTCAAGATTCGGGTTACCCACATCATCATCAGCTGGTGGATCGGAAGATGTAGTGGTTCTTTTTCTGTTGGCAGGTTTCTTCACAACTCTGGTTTTCGGCCGAGTTGGTTTCTCCGGTTTATCTTGCGGAGGCTTCTTGCTCCAAAACGGATCATTGCCCTGTTTTAAACACATTAACATTGTCAGAGGATATTTCGACCAAAGGCAGATTCAGTAAAAGCATAAGGTATGAGTCTTATAGCTGGCGGTTTGTTAATGGCGCAGAAAGGAGGTAGGCCGGTTTGAGCACAGACAGCTTCCGGTTCATTTAATATCTTTTTCATAGCCTCTGTAACTTCGTCATCTGTAAGCTGGATATCAATGTGCCGTTGAGGGTCTTTTACATCTCCGGTATATTCACACATCAAACCGGGGCGCTGGCTAAGGGGTAGTATGCTCCAAGATATCCAGCAGCGAGCAAAATCAACCCCGGTCAAACCGTTTGCCATGAAGGCCCTTAGCTTGGATAATTGAGGAGAATACTTGAGTCTTTCCTTAGCAGTCAGCCTCGGTGGGAAAGGGTGTGTATTGCTCAAACGTTCCGGACGATAACCTGGAAGGGGATTTTCTTCTTCAGGAGAAGTGTCTTTGTAGTAAAACCATGCTTGGTTCCACTCTTTGGGGTGGCTGTGAAGTTTGGCATGAGGGAAGGTGACTTCTTTCCTCTTTTGAATTGCCATACCGCCCAGCTCTATATTGGGTCCGTCTGTGAATTCAGTACGACGGTTCAGGTGAAAGCAGTCATGGAATAACTCTACGGAAGGTTCCTCTTGAAGGTACACCTCACAGAACACTTGAAAATGACAGATGTTAGTTATGGAGTTGGGACCCGTATCTTGTGGACGCAGTTGGAAGTTGGCTAAGACATCCCGATAAAACTTTGAACCGGGAGGGTTGAGGCCCCGGGCTAAGTGATCAGCAAAAACTACAACTTCCCCTTCTTTAGGTTTTGGAGGACATTCCGGGCCAGGGACCCTCCAGTGAATGACGTCTTGCTTGCTTAAAGCGCCAGTTCTGACTGAATTGTTCAGTTGAACTTCGGTCACTCGAGAAGGGACCCAGTTGCACTCATATGTTTGTTTGGCCATGGCAAGATCTACAAGGCAGTAATTACCGGTTCAAGAGTATGTCGGAAAGGTATACATTGATGCATATTTTGCTAAACCGGAGGCAGTCATTTATAAACCGGAGTTTTACAAAGCGACAATGCTCCGCTAAAAGGATTCTGGCGGTTCAACAAGGGGACTAATGGTATATACCGGTTTGTTGATTTTTCTACAAAGTTAAACCGCTTGGTCTAAGCATTGAGGAGTCAAGATTGCAGAAGTAAACATAAACAGATTTCGCAAAGTTATATTACAGTTTTGGATCTGGAGCATGTTCAGAAAAAAGATAAATATTCAAAAGTTTAAAAGGAGCAGTACTGAATCAATGAGCAAAGGTACAAATAAGATCTATGATCTGGAGATGTATAAGTGAAGGTGGAGGTTAAGAACTACCACTACACAGAGCGAAGATTCGCAGATTCATCTAAGATCTATCGTATGAACAAGAAGCAAACGATGAACAATGAAGAACTTGGAAACCCTAGAACGGATCTATGGTGGAAAGGATAGAAGACTTACCGGAACTGGGGAAGAAGCGGAAGGTTGCCGCGATGCTCTGGTACACTCAGGGTGATGCAGCGGCCAAGGTCGGAGCAGAAGTCGACGGCTTCGGCAGAGCTCCGAGGCTGAGCGGCGCAAGGAAGACGAAGCAGAAGGGCACGAAGGGGAAAAGGAAATGACCCTTCGGTCCTATTTATAAAGCAAGGGACATGTGTTAGGCGCGAAAATCAAGGGACCGCAAGTTTGGAAACGGAGTTGTCGCCTCGATTATCGTAGATCTATTTAATAAGGGGATATCATTTATAGTTTCTTTATAACAGATGACGTCACGCCGGTTTACAACAATCCGAGAAGATGACGTCACGACAGTTCACCCATCTACAATAAGATGTTGAAGATGAAGTTTTTTGCTAAGGATTGACATGAACCTGTTCAAATCAATCTGGGGCCTAATGTTGGGGATATCACTACTGGGCGTAAACCAGCCACAGCAGGCCGGGCTAACTTCATCAGTAGTTGAGTATGTTAAAGCCCATGAAGGCAGATGAGGGCTCAAGGCCCATAATCGGTTTAAGGCATATAACCGTAAACCGGTGTTAGTATGTAACTTGTATTGTAAGTTAGGAATAGTGGAGACCGAACAGGACACATCTATGAGCCGGTATCGGGACTCTGTAAACCGACGGGCGTCACCCATGTATATAAGGGGACGACCCAGCGGCGGTTCAAGGACAACAGACAACAACTTGAGACTTAGGCGAAACTTGTTTGCTCCCTAGTCATCGAACCCCATCAATTCCATCACAACTAGACGTAGGCTTTACCTTCATCGAAGGGGCCGAACTAGTATAAACTCTCTTGCGTCCCTGTGTCCGCTTTAACCCCTTCAAGCTAACCCGTAGCGATGGCTCCATGACTAATTCCTTTCATGAGGACATCTGCCATGACAAAACCACGACAGTACTCGCACTTTGGGCACTGCAAATGAAACACACTAGATTTAGTAGGAAGAAAAATGCATCAACGGTGGCGGCTGCCATCCTAGGATTACCTGCGACCAAGGGACTTGGGTTTATCAGGGATGGATGAAGAATTCGTACCTGGTTCTCCATGAGAAAACCCTATGCAATATCCGAGAGGGGGTTTTCTCTGAACAAGCAGACGAGGGAGAAGGGGATTCAGGCCCAGTGAAATATTGCCGCTTCGTCCGTCCAGCTTACTGCTAAAGCAGGAAAGGGGGGGGGGGGTTGTGATTTGACAGCTCATTGGGCATTACTGCGGCGCTACGACCGGGGTGTGTCTACCGTGAAGTTGTGCACTCTAATTTGTGCATATGGCACGTGGACCCCGTTGCCGGTTGCCCCACATATCAGCGAAAGGAAATAGAAAGACATGAGTAACTAGTTACACATAAATATATTTTTTGACAGAGAGATACTCCCTCTGTAAAGAAATATACAAATCTTTTATATCACAGGCTCACCTTGCCGAGAAATATACTCCCTCTGCAACGCACGTGCATTATGGGGGTTCAACTTTTTTTATGGGGGTTCAGCTGAGAATATAATACTCAGATAGGCTCACGGTTCCGGACTTTGGGCCGCAGGCCGACCCTGCATGTTTGGGGGCCCATGTGTTCTACCTCAACACTTTTCAGATTGCAAGCGATCGGTACGGCGCTGGTTTTAGATTCTGTCGCAAGGCGAATACACAAAATTGAATAAAGCACGCAGCTGTTGGAATGAAATTGAACGATAGTTCCTAACCAGTAATCAGAGTTGCAATTCTATCAATGATATACCATGTGAGAAATAATAGTGTCGTACTACTTATACACATAGGACACTTGTTTCACCATGCCAGATTATTACATCAAAATCTCTCGGAGGATAGATCAGTTCGGCAGCTGCGTGCTGCTACTGAAGAATTTCAAAGTTGATTTGGACAGCTCTCCTTGCTGAGAAAGTTTGATTTTGACATCATCCCCTACCGCAAGATATGATTTAGATTTGAACCTTGACCATCCTTTATCATCAATATCATGCGACCATCCTTTGCACTTACGGTATATTGAGCAGGTTCATTCACACCAAGGCTGCGCATGGTAAGAGAAACTTGGCCGCAGTCGTCCGGATTGTTGAATTACTCCCTCGTTGCTCTAGAAATTCTCTGTTTGCAAACAAGAAGACATACCCAAACAGTTAGATCAACATAGTGAATCATGTGAAACAACATGGAAAGAAAAAAGAACGAAGCACTTGGGCGGCCAATGCTTACCAAGAAGGTGGACATGTTGGTTTTTGTAAGGACTTTGGTATATGAAGTGCGAACTATAGCCCAGTCTGTTGCCGGTGCAACTGCACGGGCCGGAGCAGATGCAAGTGCAAGTGTTGGTGCAGGTGCCGAAGCCGCTGCTACTGCCGGAGATGGTGCTCCTTGTAGAGCTGGTGTCGGTGTCGGAGCAGGTGCCGGTGTCGATGCCTGATCCTCCGATAGATCAGACTGATCCACTGACGCGGTCGGTGCCCAATCCTCAGCTGGATCAGACTGAGCTGCTGCCGTTGTCAGTGCTAGAGCAACTGCCGGTGCTCGATCTGTGCGAGAAAGCGGCGATCGTGTCTGGTTTGCTATGATCAGCTTTCTAACTTGAATAGGATCCATGACCGTGATCCAGTTTTTTTCTTCATTTCTTTTAAACGCGAGAAGGACTAATTGTGGCGTTTTTGTTAAACCAAATTGCAGTTCATCATAGGGATTCAGCTTGTACTCAGACAACAGACTAATCCAATTTTTTCCAGTAATATAAGTGATGGACAGTGCCTTCGTTACTGACACGACATAAGAAGTGAAACCTGCAAAAATAGCCATCGTAGAGCAAACCAAACGGTTTATTCTGTGATGAATGTCACATGGCAAAACCTGCATCGTAAAATTGCAGGAAAAGAAAGAAAACATGACATTAAATTAATAAGATTTAGACAGTAAATCAATAAGATTTACTTGATGTGACACGAGTGAATCCTTACCAGGAAATCACTATGTTGAAGTACTAAACAGAAGATTGATCGTCCAACAACGCGTGGCATGCAGGGGCCCCGCCTACTCTCACAAGCAGGACAGTCCAAAGGTCATGACAAATCGTATGGACCGAACATCCATGGCACTAGAAATCCTAGTGGGTGCGATAAACCATGCAATGCATACAGATATTGGAGTGTAACCATAATTGATAGACCGTCCTCACAAAAAATATGATATGGATACTTCAAAATATACAGACTAAATTGAGTGGACAGACATTAACATAGACCGTCTCAGGACTGACCACACACCAAAAGCGGCAGTCACTACAAAAAAATACACTTCCGTGATCATACGTGTTTGTCACAGTAGGTCGCGTTTTTTGTCATGCATGTACATCCATGAAAAATTTATGACAGAATCAAGATAGACATACATGTGCTGTCGTAGAAGTGTTCCATGCCATTACCAAAATTATCATCAGGGAAGTGTCCACTTCCATGACGATAAATCGCGCGTCACAGAAGTGCTTTCGTCAAGGGTGACCGACACGTGGCATCCACCGTAACGAACACCGTTAAGCTATCGGGTCGGATTTTGGATCCGACAACCCGTTAACATCCTCAACCAATGGGGATTTTCCATGTGTAAAATCATCATTGGCTGGAGGAAACACGTGTCGGCTCATCGTCGGGACAGATGTCATCCACTCATTGGACAGAAGGCGCCTATGATACGTTGACACGTGGCACGGCCCAATAGAGGCCCATTCCCGTGAAAAGGCCGGCCCGTTTGACTTGGTCAAAAGGTGGCGGGCCGGCCCATGGAAAGCCTGTTAACGGCCTGTTCGCATATAGCCCATTTATAGCCCGCTAACCCAAGGCCCGTTACGCCCTATCCGAATTAGGCCCAGTAGCGTCATCTAGGCCATCCAATATGATTCCAGCCCGTTTTCACTTCTGACCCATGTATGGCCATGACGTCTTTCGGCCCATATGAGGCCCTATGTAACTCTTGGCCTATTAACGGCCCATGGTGAAACTGGCCCGTAATGAACAGTGTATCACTTTAAACAGATTAACGGCCCGTGGTGAAACTGGCCCGTAATGAACAGTGTATCACTTTATACCCATTAACGGCCCGTTATTCCGTTAGGCCATCTCCAGCCCATGTTATCTTTCGGCCTTCTCAGAGCCCATTTATTATTGGGCTCATTTCCAGCATTCATTTACTTACGGCCCGTTACTGTCATTTTCTGCTTGTGGGCCAAATTCAGCCCGTGGTTACTGTCGGATCACGGGTTCCGGTAGACCCTTAAGGTTCGAACTCTGGGGTGCGCGCGGAGATCGTGCCCTCTACCTCACCGTCTCGCAAAGCACTAACTACCAGAAGAACAACACAAGAGACACAGGGTTTATACTAGTTCGGGCCACCATTGTGGTGTAATACCCTACTCTAGTTTGTGGTGGGTGGATTGCCTCTTGGGCTGATGAGGAAGAACAGTACAAGGAAGAACAGCCTCACGAGGGTCTGCTCTTGGCTGGGATGATGAACTGCTAGGAGGAGTTCAGCCGCCCTTCTCTCTCTCTCTGGTTCTCTACTTGCCAGGTTCTGAACCTCTCTTGCTCTAGATACTGAATGCCTCTACCCTGGGGGTGGCTAGTCCTATTTATAGGCAAAGGCCCTGGGCCTCTTCCCAAATATTGAGCGGGAAGGGCGCCAACAATTGGCCAATTCGAAGGGGAACATCTGGTACACTTATCCTGACTAAAGTTGGTCTGCGCCTGCCAAAGGCCCTGTGGTGACGCCGTCCTGGGCTCCATGGTGACCTCCTTCCCACCGTTGGACTGGTCTTGGTCTCGTTGCACCGAAATGGTTGCCTTTGCTTGATCCTCTCGCCTGCGCTTGCCCCCTTTGCACCAAAGAGGAAAGGGAGACGCTGCGCCGGCTGGCGCCCGCCCGGCACCCTTGGTCGTCATGGCTTGCGTCATGGGCACCTCGTGAGGTACCCGCCTTGATCTCTCCGCCTCCTCGCGAGCCAGCCTAAGGAGGCCGTGCTTGAGGAAGCGCCATGTCGTCCGCCTCGCGAGGCTTGGCCCCTCGCGAGGGTCTTGAGCCTTGTTTTGATGAAGATGGGCCACGCTGGGCTCCCGTTTGAGCCACGCCGCAGGCCGCAGGCAGGCAAGTCTGGGGACCCTCGTTCCCAGAACGCCGACAGTAGCCCCCCGGCCCAAGGCGCGCATGGACTTGGCCGTGCCGAGAGGTGAAAGGGCAAGGGCGAAGCGCCGCGGGCCCCAACAGCCTGCGGCCTCGGGCGCCGCGTTGCGGTTGATTGGACGTGGGCGGCACTGTTTACCCACGCTCCCTTATTCTGCTCCACGCTAGGTTGCCCCACGGTTATACACAGCCGCCCCTTTCTTTGTTGCTCGATTGTCTCCTGCTCTTCCTCCCTACAAATTCAGACTCTTGCCTCAAATCCCATCTCACATTTCCTCTCTTCCGTCCGCCGCCATGGCCCCAAGGAAAGGAAAGGGGAAGAAGCCCGTGGTTCCATCTCGCCCGCCGCCACCGGTGGCGCCTGCTGTCGGCCGCTCAATCATACTCAATCTGGAATGCCTTGGTAAGCTCAGCCCGGCTCTGGCCACCGCCTTCAACGAGTGTGGGAGGACGACGGCTTGGCCTACGTATCACTTCCCCACCGACAGGATAATCACTGAGGTTCATTACTTCGCCGATGCCTTGTGGGCGGGTTTGGTCCCTCCCTTCTCTGATTTCTTCAACGCCGTCCTCACTCATTACCAGATCCACATGATGCACCTGGGTCCGGAGTCCATTGCCCTCCTTTCAGTCTTTGCTTTTGTCTGTGAGGCGATGGTGGGCATCCTTCCTTCCGTTGCCTTGCTACGCCATTTCTTCTCCTTGCATCTTGCCGACCCCACGCAATGCTCGGCATGCGTGAGTTTTGTAGCTTCGCCCGAAACTGCATCCTCTGGTATTGACTTCAACCTCCCTCTGCCTTCAGCCGGGTTCCACGAGCGGTGGTTATACGTTGATGTCGGAGTGCCCAGCCCCCGGCTGGTGAAGCCGACATCGCCTGCTGTGCCTAATTCGGGCTGGGGCCAGGAGACGCTCGTAAGTCCCCGGCTCGCCTTCGTCTGGCACCGCTTCATGTCCCTGAAGAAGCTTGGCATAACGGCGCCCAAGGTGGTGAAGGAGTTCCTATTGTGCCGCATTGCCCCTCTCCAACGCCATTCTCGTCGAATGTGGGCCTTCAGCGGGCATGGTGACCGCATGAGGCTTCAGGAAGAAGACCTGACGCCCGAGGCACTGAGGAAGGTGCTCTTGGTCCTGACAGGCGATCCCAACCTCGGGGGTATCTGGCAGGGGGGAGCTTTGCTGTACCTCTGCCAAAACAGGGGTGACTTCGTGAGGCAGATGCCCCCCTTCGACGAGTGGGGGCTACGCCCTGTTGGCCTCCAGGGGCCTCGCGAGAACCCTGTGGTGGTGATTTCCCTTACGGTCGGCCTGGGTGAATCCTCCTCGAGTGGTGGCGCAGGGAGGCAGGAGACAGCGAGGGCCGAAGGAGCCGCGGATGATGTGACCGCACCTGGCGATGTTCTTGATGGGGCAGCTCACGAGGTCCGCGCTGCCGAGGCCGCGGGTGAGGTGCTGCCACTTCCGATGCTTGAGGCCGAGGCTCCTGAGCCCCCGGCCGTGATCTCTGGCGAGGCAACTGCCCGTGCGCATCAGGCATGTGTCCTTGACGCAAGTGGCCTTGGTGCTCCGTCCTCTTCGCAGGCTGATTCCTGTGCATCTCTCCTGGGCCGTTTCCGTGTGGACTTTGAGGCCCTCCGGAGAAAAAGGGAGGCCCTGGGCGATGACTTCCCTTGCCGCTTGCTGAAGCGCCGGAAGTACTTTGTTGTCGATGAGTAAGTCTTCTCCTTTTCTGTTCCCTATCCTGCTTGCCGCATCCGCTGATCCTTGCTCCGCAGGCCTCTCCCTACTGAGCTCGATGAAGCCGCCGAGTCGACGCCTTCCTTGGCTTCGTCTCCTCCGCCACCCCTGGGTGCCTCGAGCTGCACTGCCCTTGTGGTTTGGGCGAGCGACGGCGCGGACCGTCACACAGTGCATGGTGACTCTTCTGTTCCCGCGATCTCCTTCCGCAGGCCTTCCCTCGACATAGGCAGCTTGCCGTGGGCTTCCCGTCTGGTCGCGGGCTGCGACTAGCGGAGGCACCCCCTGGGCCCTTCTCTTGAGGTCAGGTTGGACTCAGGCCGGGCTTCTGATGCGGTGCGGCCGGCCGTCATGAGGGCGCCAGCCCCCAGCCCCCTGCCCGGGGCCGGAGCGACGGTCCGAGGTCCTCAACGCCCGCTTGGGGCGGATGATGGTGTGGCAGATGTGCTTGAGCGTGCTCGGGAACGCCGTGCTCGTCACCACGAATTCCTCCGGAGGGCGGGTGGCGCCGTAGACCTGCTTGGCCAGGAGCTCGCTGAGGAAGACGCGCGCCTGGAAGCGGAGGGCCTGCGCCTGGCCGCAGAGCGGCGCGAGCTGGAGGCCGGCGCTGCCCTCGCGCGTCGTCAGCGCGACCTTGATGACGAAGAAGCGAAGGCGTCGCTGGAGGCTTCTCTGGCGGCTCGGTCTCAGGCCGTTGAGGAGGCCCGAGGAGCAGACCGACAGCGAGAAGCAGCAGAAGAACGGGCTCGGGAGCTCTTGGCCCGGTGTCGCTCGTTGGAGGAGCAAGCGGAGCTGCGCGAGGCAGCCCTTGCATCGATGAAGGTGGCTTCTGGCGACCCGGCTGAGCTTCGGAAGCGCGAGGAAGCGTTGGTGCTGGAGGCCGCCGAACGCGCTCGCGAGCACGAGCAGCTGGAGATGAGGGAGCGCCTAGTGACGCAGGCGGAAGATGATGTCGCCGCGCGGGAAACGCGTGTCCTGGAGGAGGTTTGCCGTCGGGTGGCGACAGCGCACCAAGGCCTCGAGCGTGAGTTCGAGGGGAAGCTGGGGATGATCCGAGTCGAAGCTGAGGGCAGAACCGCCGCCTTGAGGGCCCAACGGGATGAGGCGACGCGACGAGCCGACGCCTCCCGGGTCGCTCTTGAGGCAGCGCAGAAGGAGCTGGCCACCTCCCAGGCCGAGGTGCTCCGCCTTCGCCAACGTGTGGAAGAGGCTGTGGCCGTCGAACGTTAGAATGCCGACGAGATACGCCAGCGGCAAGTCCTGGAGCACGTGCACGGCCCCATGCTCACCACGCTCAGGGAGAGGGCTAACATTGCCCTGGGCAACATCTGTGAGGTTGCCGTTGGCGAGCCACACACGATCAACTACGCCGGCAACTTGCAGTTCTTCACCGCCGTGGTGACGCAGCTGGAGGCACGGTCGGTCAGGGCCGATAGGTTGGTGGAGGAGAGG
Source organism: Aegilops umbellulata (assembly GCA_032464435.1). NCBI lineage: Eukaryota > Viridiplantae > Streptophyta > Magnoliopsida > Poales > Poaceae > Aegilops > Aegilops umbellulata. Next base: position 300,415,020 of record CP136060.1, read on the forward strand.
AGCCGCGCCCTGCTCGGGCGCGCCTTTTCCCACGTCTTCAGCCATCTTCAGAACATGGACCCCCACTTCGACTTCGACGCTGCCATCGCCCCAGTCCCCCAGGCCGTCCGGGGCGACCTGGCGGATTGGGTGGAGAACAACGTGGATGCTCTCGTCCGGGCCTTCACTTCAGATGGCGACGACGTGATCGTGGCTGCCGACGAGGGTGGCGTGGTGGATGATCCCAACGCCGCTGACGGCGACGCAGACAACGAGGGCGAGTTCAGCGACGCCAGCGACAGCTCAGGAGGCGCTCCCGAGGATGCGTTGGGGGATCTGTCAGATTGACCATGTACTATCCCCGTCTTTTACCCTGCATAGATAGAACTCAGGTGTTTGGCCTGACGGTTGTGAGAGCATTTTGGGAGGGGAAGCCCCTCATGTAAGAACTTGTATCCATTATATCAGTGGTAATTAAATCGCGTGCGTGCCAGACGGTAGGCTGGTTTACCCTTGTTCCTCGCTGGCTCCAAAGCTGCCTGCTGGAGGGTGCCGCGCCTTGGGTGCTTTCTAGTTGAAACCTCAGGGTGTGGGGTCGTTGCTTTGACAGGAAACTCCATAGGCGTGGGCCTTCTTCACAGGCTCCGAGCCTTCTCCCGAGCGAGACGTCTTCACAGGCATTCGCCTTCTTCACAGGCTCCGGGCCTTTTTCTAAACGTAATAGCTCCACAGGCACTTGCCTTCTTCACAGGCTCCGGGCCTTTTCCTAGACGCGATGGCTTCACAGGCGTTTGCTGTTGCACTAGAAAGTATGCATCTAAATTCTTCAGGGACTTCCTCAGTCCTTCGGTTTCCTGTCGCATAACATTTGATCGATGTCTTTCAACTTGAAGTTGAGACTCAAGAAGCCGAACTGATTCAGGCAATGAGTTCGAAGAGCTGGTGCCAGCAGTGGTAGCCAGTAACTCGAACACTACATCAAGACATGACTTTGGGGTTGTCTCAGTGTCTTCAATATAGTTTTTATCAGCTTTCTTGGAGACCAACAGGGATGTCTCACTATCTTGAACCTTATCTGCATTACTTCCTTTACCATTGCATAACAGGGTACTCTTCTCCAATATTTTATCCGCGTTCTAAAAGAGAAACAAACAAACACATCTCAGGTTTACAATGTAGTATATGGAACTCATTTTGGTAAACCAGTTCAGTAGTAAGGTGGACAGGATAACAACATGAAACAAACATATATCTATGTAGTATGGTCACTGTATGGTTTATATCATTCTAGTTTATGTTGCCAAATCAAGATAGATACAGTTCGAATCATATCTATTTAAGACAAAGCATCATAGACAGAATATAAGTGTGGGAAACTACACAGCAATAACAACACTTGTAATGTGCATGGCATGAGAACATAACTGTTTATTCAATTGAAACTGAAATCAACATAGAGCAAGTTACAACAGCAAAAAACCAAACACGTTGAAGAAACAGGTTTAAAACATACCTGTTGCGCCATTGGAGTTTCAATTGCATCCTTCAAATTTGAAATTAGTTGGTATCAGTAAATACAGTGATGCAAGAGCAAAGTAGTATGAACCATAGCTACGGGACCTGACCTGAGAACAATTCTTCTTCTTCATTAAGCGTTGACTTCGGGTTCGGAGTGGTGGTCATCGTGATTTGGGCACTGCAGTTGCCTTACTAACTGCTCGTGTTTGGGTGCTCTGTGGTGGAGATGGTGCTGTGTCAACGGGAACTGGGTGTCTATCTGCTGGGGTTGGGGTTAGAAGGGGTGTAGTTGGTTCTCTGTCCAACTGGGCAGGGGTACAATCTCCATGAGTGTGGGTTATGTGTGGTGGGGCTGGTTCTTGGGCAAGTACAACCGTGGTTCTATCTGCATCGACAGGTAGCACGATTGAGGGAGTCCTAGATTAGGGGGTGTTCAGATAGCCGGACTATACCTTCAGCCGAACTCCAGGACTATGAAGATACAAGATTGAAGACTTCGTCCCGTGTCCGGAAGGATCTTTTCTTGGCGTGGAAGGCAAGCTAGGCGTGCGGATATTCAAGATCTCCTACCATTGTAACCGACTCTGTGTAACCCTAACCCTATCCGGTGTCTATATAAACCGGAGGGTTGTAGTCCGTAGGACAACCATCATCATACACAATCATACCATAGGCTAGCTTCTAGGGTTTAGCCTCCTTGATCTCGTGGTAGATCTACTCTTGTACTACCCATATCATCAATATTAATCTAGCAGGAGTAGGGTTTCACCTCCATCGAGAGGGCCCGAACCTGGGTAAAATAAAGTGTCCCTTGTATCCTGTTACCATCCGACCTTGACGCACAGTTCGGGACCCCCTACCCGAGATCCGCCAGTTTTGACACCGACATTGGTGCTTTCATTGAGAGTTCCTCTGTGTCGTCGCTTTTAGGCCCGATGGCTCCTTTGATCATCAACAACGATGAGGTCCAGGGTGAGACTTTCCTCCCCGGACAAACCTTCGTCTTCGGCGGCTTCGCTCTACGGGCCAATCTGCTTGGTCGTCTGGAGCAGATCGACAGCTACACCCCTGGCCATCAAGTCAGGTTTGGAAGCTTAAACTACACGGCAGATATCCGCGGAGACTTGATCTTTGACGGGTTCGAGCCACAACCAAGCGCGCCGCACTACCTCGAGGGGCATGATATGGCTCTGCCTCCGAATAGTGCCCTGGAGGCCGCACACGCACCGACCCCGATCCTCGACTCGGAGCCTGCTGCGTTCTTTGAGGATGAACAGTTGGACGTCACCTCGGGGGTTGCGATCTTGAAGGCGATCGAGCCGACGCCAGCCCCGTACTCCGCACGGCCCATGACTCCAAGGAGTCGAATTCTTCTCCGAACTCCGGGTCTCCCGTGCCCCTGCCGATTGAATCCGATTGGGCGCCTATAATGGAGTTCACCGCCGCGGACATCTTTCAGCACTCACCTTTCGGTGATATCTTGAATTCTCTCAAGTCTCTCTCTCTATCAGGAGAGCCCAGGCCGGACTATGGTCTGCGAGGTTGGGATTCGGACGACGAAGAAATTCAAAGCCCACCCACCACCCACTTAATAGCCACTGTCGATGATTTAACCGACATACTTGACTTCGGCTCCGAAGACTTCGACGGTATGGACGACGAAGGAGGAGACGAACAAGAACCAGCACCTGTAGGGCGCTGGACCGCCACCTCGTCATATGACATATATATGGTGGACGCTCCAAAGGATGGAGATGGCCATGGAACATCGGAGGATGACACCTCGAAAAAACAGCCAAAACGCCGGCGTCAACGGCGCCGCTTTAAATCCCGCCACAGCAGAAACGGTGATTCCGGCACGGGAGATAATACTACCCCGGATAGTGCCGAAGAACACGTAATCCAGCAAGATTCGGCTCAGGAAGATGGAGAAGCTATCCCTCATGAGAGAGCGGCGGAGCGAGAGGTTGAGGATGATAACTACATGCCTCCCTCCGAAGACGAAGCAAGCCTCGACGACGACGAATTCGTCGTACCATCAGACCCCGCCGAACAAGAGCGTTTTAAACGCAGGCTTCTAGCCACGACGAATAGCCTAAAGAAAAAGCAGCAACAACTTAGAGCTGATCAAGATTTGCTAGCTGACAGATGGACTGAAGTCCTTGCGGCCGAAGAGTATGAACTCGAGCGCCCCTCCAAAAATTATCCTAAGCGCAGGCCGCTACCCCAATCAGAGGGGGAAACACCTACATTACCAATGCATGACATGGCAGACCGGCCACCTCGCGGTCGTGACAGAGAGGCCTGTCGAACCTCTAAACAAGCCATGCCCTGGTACCGCTCAACTAAGGCACGGGAAAATGAGCCAGACCTGCGAGACGTACTGGAGGATAAAGCAAGGCAAACAAGATCGATCTATGGATCGCGCGGACGCCCGACGACACATGATGATCTTCACTCCGGACACAATAAATCCGGCCGGGCCGAACACAACAGGCATAGCTCTTCCGAGCTGCGTCGTGACATAGCCCAGTACTGGGGCGCTGCACACCCACTATGCTTCACAGATGAAGTAATGGATCATAAAATCCCAGAGGGTTTCAAACCCATCAACATCGAGTCGTACGATGGTACGACAGATCCGGCAGTATGGATTGAGGATTATCTCCTTCACATCCACATGGCACGTGGCGACGATCTACACGCCATCAAATATCTCCCCCTTAGGCTCAAGGGACCAGCCCGGCACTGGCTTAACAGCCTACCAGCGGACTCAATCGGTTCTTGGGAAGACCTGGAAGCCGCATTCCTCGACAACTTCCAGGGGACCTATGTGCGGCCACCGGATGCCGACGACCTAAGCCACATAATTCAGCAGCCAGAAGAATCGGCCAGGCAATTCTGGACACGGTTCCTAACAAAGAAAAATCAGATAGTCGATTGTCCGAACGCAGAGGCCCTAGCAGCCTTCAAACATAACATCCGCGACGAGTGGCTTGCCTGGCACCTGGGACAGGAAAAGCCGAAATCTATGGCAGCCCTCACGACACTCATGACCCGCTTTTGCGCGGGCGAAGATAGCTGGCTAGCTCGCAGCAACAACTTATCGAAGAACCCTGGTAATTCGGATACCAAGGACAAAAGTGGCAGGACACGTCGAAATAAGAAAAAGCGCCGCGTTAGCAGCGACATCAATGAGGATACGGCAGTAAATGCCGGATTCAGAGGCTATAAATCCGGTCAGCGGAAAAAGCCATTTAAAAAGAATACCCAGGGCCCGTCCAGTTTGGACCGGATACTCGACCGCTCGTGCCAGATTCATGGCACCCCCGAAAGGCCAGCCAATCACACCAACAGGGATTGTTGGGTGTTCAAGCAGGAAGGCAAGTTAAGAGCCGAACACAAAGACAAGGGGCTGAATAGAGACGACGAGGAGGAGCCCAGGCCGCCGAACAACAATGGACAGAAGGGGTTTCCTCCACAAGTGCGGATGGTGAACATGATATACGCCACCTACATTCCCAAGAGGGAGCGGAAGCGTGCGCTACGGGACGTATACGCGATGGAGCCAGTCGCCCCAAAGTTCAACCCATGGTCCTCCTGCCCGATCACTTTTGATCGAAGGGACCACCCCACTAGCATCCGTCACGGCGGTTTTGCCGCATTGGTTCTTGACCCAATCATTGACGGTTTTCATCTCACAAGAGTCCTCATGGACGGCGGCAGTAGCCTGAACCTGCTTTATCAGGATACAGTGCGGAAAATGGGCATAGATCCATCAAGGATCAAGCCCACAAGGACGACCTTTAAAGGCGTCATACCAGGTGTAGAGGCCAATTGCACAGGCTCGGTAACACTTGATGTGGTCTTCGGATCTCCGGATAACTTCCGAAGCGAAGAGTTAATCTTCGATATAGTCCCATTCCGCAGTGGCTATCACGCCCTGCTCGGACGAACCACATTCGCTAAATTCAATGCGGTGCCGCACTACGCATATCTCAAGCTCAAGATGCCAGGCCCTCGAGGAGTAATTACGGTCAACGGAAACACAGAACGCTCCATCCGTACGGAGGAGCACACGGCGGCCCTCGCAGCGGAAGTACAAAGCAGCCTTTCAAGGCAACTCTCTAGTCCGGCCGTTAAAAAGCCGGACAATGCAAAGCGCGCCCGGAGTAACCTGCAACAAGACCGCCTGGCATGTTCGGAGCAAGCGTAGCAATACGACCCCAACCCCAGCCATCGCAACATAGCGGAGCTAGTACCTCGAGTACACAATTACGCTCTCGAAATTCCATGGGCACAGGGGGAGGGGCACATTAACGGCATGCCTACAATACGGCGTCAAACGTACTAGGGGCTGTCGGATTTTTTTTACTTTCAGGACTCCACACTCTGGATAACCTGTTCGGCTTTGCTGCCGCACAGACGATGCAAGACCCAGGAAAGCAGACAAAACTACGCCGCATTACGGAACTCTCAGGTGGTCTCTATTTCGAGCGATATATCTGTTTCTAAATTCCGCGGCCTGCGCCTGGTCAGGACATGTTAAATAGTCTAATATCTTTTTTTCTTATCACACTACTTGTATCGTTCGGCTTTGATAAATAGCCTCTCTATAAACAATGCATACCTTTTCTCCTATTTTTTGCGTTGTCCTCTTTTAATATATATGTTCATTAAAAAAACATGATCGCAACCGTACACCATGGTACGGCAAAACACACCAGGGGCTTCATTACCCTTCTATCTGGTGTGAGAAGTCCGTACACGTCCACAAGTACGGCACCCCGAACTTATAGCACTATATGCATCGGCTCCGAATCATGATTTTGGTCACATATTGGGTTTGCCCGGCTCTTATGTATTGGTGCCTTATGTTCCGCTATATCGGCTAAGGTAGCACTAGGAGAACCACTGCGATTGTGCCCCAGTTCAGCTGGGTTAAGCACCTCAGTGGAGAAAGCTAAAACAGACTGTCATGATAAGGCGTGAGACCGGTCGTTGTTCGAGAGGTTTTTCGAGTCCTTAAAGACTTATGCCGCTTCGAGCGAGGAGCTGGCTATGTCCGGCCAAAGGCGTGGATAGCGCCCCGAATTCGGCCTTCCGAAATAGGGGCTTCGCCGAAATTTAAAATTATAACGTTCTATGGCTAAGTGAGAGTGTTCAAGCATTATAGTCCGATTGCTTGGTTCGTTGTGCTGAGCGCCTCCCTCGAAGGACCCAACTATGGGAAAAAGAGCCCTCAGGTTTATCCCGAACACCCCAGCACTAGTGGCATGGGGGCAGAAGCCGACGACTGGCCATCTCTCAATTTTTGATAAACGGCCGCACAGAAAATAATATTTTAAATTCAATAAGCATTGCTTAGCGCATATGAACAAGTTTTCAGCGCACAGGATACAAACGAGCAAGTTCACTCAAATACTACATCTTTAGTACATTCATCCATGACAAGGCAGGCTCCGGCAAGAACTTCCTTGTAGTAGTTCTCGGGCTTGCGATGCTCCTTCCCCGGCGGCGGCCCGTCCTTCACCAGCTTCTCTCCGTCCAGCTTACCCTAGTGTACCCTTACACGGGCAAGGGCCCTCCGGGCACCTTCAATGCAGGTGGAGCGCTTGATGACCTCAAGTCGTGGACAGGCCTCCACCAGCCGCCGCACTAGCCCGAAATAGCTCCCAGGCAGGGCCTCTCCAGGCCACAGCCGAACTAGTAAGCCCTTCATGGCCTGTTCGGCCGCCTTGTGGAGCTCGACCAGCTGTTTCAGCTGATCGCTCAAAGGCACAGGGTGTCCGGCCTCAGAATACTGAGACCAGAACACACTGTCCGTCGAACTGCCCTCTTCAGCTCGGTAGAACGCGGTGGCGTCGGATACGCTGCGGGGAAGATCGGCGAACGCCCCTGGAGAACTCCGGATTCGGGTAAGTAACAGGTAGTTTACTTTTATATTCCTACTTTGCATTAAGAATGCCTTACCCGTTGCTATCTTTTTCACCTCCTCCAACTCTTGAAGGGCCTTTTGGGCTTCGGCCTTGGCACTCTTGGCGGTCTCAAGGGCCGACGCGAGCTCGGATGCTTGCGCTTTTGACTCAATCTCCAAACTCTCATGTTTTTTCATGAGAGATTGCAGCTCTTGCTGCACCTCGCCGACCTGAACCCCAAGCCTTTCTCGCTCGGCGTGCTCCTCGGCCGTTTTCTTTCCGGCCTCAGCCAGCGCCTGCTTCAGGGTTGCCACCTCGGTTGTGGCCCCTACAATAAGCAGTACAATCCTGTTATTTCTTTCTGCAATCAAGCCTCTCTATAGGCACCTTTTTTCTTTTTTAGGGTATTTCTTACCTTCTTTCTCCTCGGGCTGCCGTTTGGCAAGGCCGAGCTCTTGCTTGGGACGCCCGAGGTCCTTTTTAAGGACATCCACCTGCGCAGTCAGTGCGGCGGTGGACAACAGCGAAGCCTGCATACGCATATTTGACTTTTTGTTGTTAGACTCCTGCGAAAATTACCAGATCCTCTATTCGGCTTTTCTTTCCGAACACCGAACAAAGCATCAGGGGCTACTGTCTATGCGGTAAATAATTTGACATATTTTTACTTACCTCAAAGCCTGTTAGAAGGCTAGCGCAAGCTTCAGTCAGTCCGCTCTTGGCGGACTGAACCCTTTGGATCACCGTACTCATAACAGTACGGTGCTCCTCGTTGATGGCGGCGCCCTCAAGCACCTCCAGCAGATTGTCCGGCGCCTCTGGTTGGACGGAGGTCGCCAGCTCAGACGGCTTACTCCTCTCGGAAGGAGTTCGCCCACCGCGGACCAGGACTGTCGAGTCCGGCGCGGTGTCCGGCACAAAGCCGGACTTGGAGCCCTGGGGGATTTCATCCCCTTTACTCCTGGGGTCCGGAGGATTGCCTTGCGGCTCCTCCAGGACAATCTCCTCCTGCCCTGGAGCTTGGCGGGACGCCACTTCGGCGTCGTCCGCCCTGCAGGGGGAGACAGCGGGCGGAACAGAGTTCACGTCCGACGAATCCAGGGAGCCGCTCGACGAATCGTCGAGTTCGGCCCGAGGCGGGCTGCATAAATTACGAGCGATATTAGGGAAAGCCGCGCATTAAAAGAATATCACGAGTCACTCTGGTATATAAATACTTACGATCTCGCCGGACGCTTGGTTCTGTCCGGCCACTCCTCTCCGCCCTCTTCGGCGTCGTGGGAGTAGTCCGGCGGAGGGATCTTCCTTTTCCTCGACCCCTCGGCCTCCCCCGTTGGGGTGGCCTTCTTCTTCTTTTCTCCCCTCGCTGGGGGGGGAGAACTTTCTTGTTCCTCCTCCTCGTTTTCACGAGAGGAGAGCATCGCGGACTCGTCAGATGACGAGTCCGACACCACCATGTTGCGGGAACTTTTTCGAGTCCCGGTGGTTTTCTTCTTCTTGGCCTTCTTCTCCGGCACCACATAAGGTGCGGGAGCCAGCAGCTTCACCAAGAGAGCTGGGGCTGGGTCTTCGGGCAGGGGAGCCGGACAGTTAATTGGTCCGGATATAGCCTGCCAAGCCTGTCAAAGGTAAAGGGAGTTTAGATCCCGCATAGAGTTAATCTATGAAGAAGAGCTTAACAAACCTGTCAAAGGTATAGATAGCTCACCTCGCTGGCATGATGCTGCGAGCTGTATCTGTGGTCCTCGGAAGCGGATGTGGGGGACTCGGCGCCTTTGGTCAGCACCTTCCAGACGTCTTCATACGTCGTGTCGAAGAGCCTACTGAGGGTTTGGTGCTGCGCCGGGTCGAATTCCCACAAAGTAAAATCCCGTTGTTGGCACGGGAGGATCCGGCGAACGAGCATGACCTGGATCACATTGATCAGCCGGATTGGCCTGTTCACCAGGGACTGGATGCATGTTTGCAACCCAGTCACTTCTTCCTCGTTGCCCCATGACAGGCCCGTCTCTTTCCAGGACATGAGCCGCGTGGGGGGTCCAGATCTGAACTCGGGGGCTGCGACCCATTTCGGATCGCGTGGCTCGGTGATGTAAAACCACCCGGCCTGCCACCCCTTTAGGGACTCCACATAGGAGCCATCGAACTAGAGGACGTTGGCCATCTTGCCGGCCATAGCGCCTCCGCACTCCGCCTGGGTGCCGGACACCACCTTGGGCTTGACGTTGAAGGTCTTGAGCCAGAGGCCGAAGTGGGGGCGGACGCGGAGAAAGGCCTCACACACGACGATAAACGCCGAGATGTTGAGGACAAAGTTCGGGGCCAGATCGTGGAAATCCAGGCCGTAGTAGAACATGAGCCCCCGGACAAATGGGTGAAGTGGAAAGCCCAGTCCGCGGAGGAAGTGGGGAAGAAAAACTACCCTCTCATGGAGCCCTGGGGTAGGAAGAAGCTGCCCCTTCTCAGGAAGCCGATGCGGGATGTCCTTGGACAAGTATCCGACTTTCCTTAGCTTTTTTACTTGGGCCTCCGTAACGGAGGAGGCCATCCACTTGCCTCCCGCTCCGGACATTGTTGGAGAAGGTTGAGGAAGGAAGGGCGGACTTGGGCGCTGGAGCTTGAGTGCGCGAGAGATGGATTGGCAAAGGAGAAAGAAGGCGTAGGTTAAAAAGGTGAATCCTTATCCCTTTATACAAGCGGGTGCGGTTAGGCATCCCCACCTACCTAATAAAACTCACTTGCCTCCCAAGCGCCGTGGTAAATGGCGCGGTTGGGTTACCCACGTCCGTATTGATGAGAATCCCGTTAAAAGGGGCACATGATCTCTGCTTTGACAAAGACGTGCCAAGGAAACCGCCTCGCTAAACACGCTGAGGTGGAACAATGAAAACAATTTATATAAAGAGCTTGGCCGCAGTGTTATGACGCACTGCGGAATACGTCAGCAGATTTGATTTGTATTAATATTATTCTCTATATGGCAATATGTGGAAACTTATTTTGCAGAGCCAGACACTATTTTTGGTGTTTACAATCTTCTTGAAGAAATTGGAGGAGGAACCCGCCTTGCAATGCCGAAGACAATCCGCGCGCCGGACTCGTCGTCATTGAAGCCTGGTTCAGGGGCTACTGAGGGAGTCCTGGATTAGGGGGTGTTCGGATAGCCGGACTATACCTTCAGCTGGACAAGATTGAAGACTTCGTCCCGTGTCCAGAAGGATCTTTTCTTGGCGTGGAAGGCAAGCTAGGCGTGTGGATATTCAAGATCTCCTACCATTGTAACTGACTCTGTGTAACCCTAACCCTATCCAGTGTCTATATAAACCGGAGGGTTGTAGTCTGTAGGACAACCATCATCATACACAATCATACCATAGGCTAGCTTCTAGGGTTTAGCCTCCTTGATCTCGTGGTAGATCTACTCTTGTACTACCCATATCATCAATATTAATCTAGCAGGAGTAGGGTTTTACCTCCATCGAGAGGGCCCGAACCTAGGTAAAATAAAGTGTCCCTTGTCTCCTGTTACCATCCGACCTTGACGCACAGTTCGGGACCCCCTACCCGAGATCCGCCGGTTTTGACACCGACAACGATCTTTTCTGAAGACCGTGTTTTCAATCCCACAGATACTGCCATCACTCCCTCCAATTGAAATGGCTGATAAACAAGAAAAGTAATTGAGTGTACAGACATTGTAAGATAGACAGGTGCAATGGATAGTAGGGAAGAAAACAGGGCATGAAATAATTCACATTTATGTTGTCTAAGCAAACAGAATAGCAGGACACAATTTCACATATATGATGGCTAATTAAACAGGATAGCATGACACAATTTCACACGTATGATGGCTAACTAAACAGGATAGAATGACATACTTCAAAATACGATGACTATGTAAACATGATGATATGATATGACTATACGATGTGTCTATTAAAGTGGTTGGCATGCCATAAATCACAAACATGCCGTCGATGGAAACATGATGGCATGCTATAATTCACGGATAGAATGACATAATTTAAATATGATGACTATGTAAACAGGATGAGATGATATAACTATATTATGTCTTTAGAAAATGGGTTGGCATGCCATAATTCAGATACATGCTGTCTATGTAAACATCATGGCATGACATAATTCAAATATATGATTTATATACTAAGGAAGTGAGCAGAGGGCAATCGCATATATGATGTGTCAACTAAGGAGATGGCACACAATATTGTGTATATGATGTAAAAACTAAGCATTGCAATACAACATATGCATTATATGAGTAATATAACCCTGCCAAGTCTGAGCATACACCTCAGGGGGATAATAGGACTGGTCATCTGCCTCTGAATCCTCCTCTGAAGAGCTATCTATAACCAGCAAGATATCTGCTTCAGCAGGTAGCATTGTCTGCTCTGAAGACCTTGTTTTCACTCCAGATTTCTCCATTACCAATTCAAATGGCTGATGCATAGGAAGAGTAGTTGAATATACAAACATTGTTGACAAAAGCAATGAGAAATACAAAAAAAGGATGGCATGATATAATTCACATATATGACGCTTGCCTAAACAGCATGGCATTGCATAGTTCACATACATAATGCCTTGCAACAAGATAACATTGCATAATTCACATATATAATGTCTAGCAACAAGATGGCATTGCATAATTCACATATATGGTAATTAGACACTAAACAGGTGGCATTCACACAAAGCATGTCTAAACTAAGCAAATGACATAGCAATGCAGGATACCATACGCACGATATGAGCAACATAACCCTGCCAAGTTAGGGCATGCACCTCGGGGGGGGGAATATTACTGGTCATCTGTCTCTGAATCCTCCTCTTAGGAGCTATTGGTAACCAGCAAGACATGCGCTTCGTCAGATAGCATTGTCTGCTCTGAAGACCTTGTTTCCACTCCAGATTTTTCCATGACCGTGCCAAATGGCTGATGCACAGGAAGAGTAATTGAATGTACTAAAATTGTTGACAAATTTAACACGTAATAAAAAATGATGGCATGATATAACTCACATATAAGATGACTGGCTAACCAGGGTGGCATTGCAAAATTCACATATATGATGCCTGGCTAGACAATATGGCATTGCATGATTCACATATATGATAGAGAAACTAAACAGATGGCATTGACACAAAGCATGTCTAAACTAAGCAGATGACATTTTTAATGTATACAGTAAGCAATGCAAGGCACCATATGCATGATATTACCAACATCAGCATGCCAAGTTAGAGCGAAGACCTCATGGGGTAAATAGGAGTGGTCTTCTCCTTCTGAATCCCCCTCATAACAGTTAGCTTCCTCTTGATTACGATCCGAAATGGGTGGAGGGGGGTTGCCTTTGCGCCCACCATGGAACGACGTCTGCATGAAATTTTATTGCCACGCAAGGCTCGTCTCTTTTGCTCTACATGATCAGTTCCATTGCATACAATAACTGGCATGCATAGGAATAAAACATAGTGAGATTATGTAAGGAGTGCATGCACAAATCCAGGGTGATGGTAGCAAACTGTGGATAGACCCAAAACCAATGATAGCAGGTAGATAATAGCTTTAGTTAAAAAATACAGATAATGGCTCCTTTAATGTTTGTTTGCACCCAACATGAAACTCATAGTAGACACCGGAGATTAACCAGATAGTAGACAGATAGTACTGATTGCTGCCCCAATATGTACCCCACAACCATTTAAAAACTCAAGTTTTATCATTAGTTTGGACCTGACTCAGAGTCTAATAGGTGAACACGACGACAATGTAGCATGTCATCATATTAAGCGACGCATAACGTAAGCAGACACGGAAGAGTGCGACCTATCTTGCGGACCCATGTAGTCATCAAGGTCATGTGCTCAGTTGATGATGGTAATGCAGTTGCCGTGGCTGCCGGCGGTGGGGAAGAAGATCTGAGGCGGCGAAAGACAGTCTAGAGAGCGGATCCCTGCTGTGGTGAACCCTTCCGTCGTTGGAGCAGCTGAGCTGGGGTGGAACACAGCGCTGCAGGAGCAGGACAAACCACACAAGGTTTTCTTTGACACATATCTGTAACGGAAGTAATTGAGTAAGGGCTTGTTTGAATTTGAGGATTCTAACAATGTAGGGATAGGAAATAGACATGAATAGGATAGGAATGCACGTGCAAAACAGATAATTTAAAAACACAGGATTTCTGCCAATCTGGGTGTTTGATTCACAACAATTGGAAGATCACATGATGCAAAAGCATGGTGAGATTAAGTCAAACCACAAGAAAATGTACGGTTATAATGCTATTATGCTGCTATCTCTTAGTCTTGTGCTTGATGAATAGGAATATGCAAAGGAGGAGAAGTGGAAATTAGAATTCCTACGGTTTTTCTTTCAAGGAGACACTAAAGGAACAAATCCTACAGTTTTCCTTTGCTCCATTCCTTCGCACCAAATTCATGAAAAGTAGTACCATAGGAAACTTCCCAATTTTGATGTTTTTCATTCACTTTTCCTTTCAAGCATTGGCGATTCTAGTAGGCAGGCTTGAGCAAGGAAAATCCTACACTAAAAAAATGTTTTTGTGCTACTTCTATTACTTTGGACCCAGGCCACTACCATATATACTAGCTCAACTCCCACGCCCATCGACAAATGCACAGCTCAAACGCGCAGAGATAAATAATGATGGCGTTCAAGAGAGTCCATCACGAATAGCTAAGTTGCCTGGTACTTCACTACTTGTCATATAGTAGGATAAAATAATCATATTTCCCGTTACTATGAGTGCTCAGTGGACAATATATATAACATGTAGAGTAAAAAAGAGATGCAACAAGTGTACAACCTCTTTGGCGAAGCCATGTCGATCTCAGCGCGATGGGGTTGGCCGGTGAGGATGCTCCGGTTGACTTGGCTGTCGGAGGAGGGGAAGAAGATCTTAGGCATCTGGAGATGGAGCCCGAGGTACTGCTCCGCTGTGATGGAGGTCGTTGGATCAGCTCCGGTGAGTTGTACGACGCCGAGGCTAAAGCAGGACAAGAGAGGCAACGGGCAACGTTAACCTGAGTGGAATTCTAATAGCATCTCCAATACATGACGTAAAATACATAACCACAAAGTGCTAGATGTAAAATACATCAGCCGCTCATCTCTGAACTTAACTGTCGAAACTGAATTTAACTGTCGAAACTGAACTTAACTGTCGAAACTGAACTTAACTGTCGAAACTGAATTTTGCTGTCGAAACTGAATTTTGTTGTCGAAACTGAACGCACTAGCAAGGTGAGGCTACACGTCGGTCGACTGACTTTTCCATCACTGGTCAGTCGATTTTGCAGCCGTTGGATACGAAATCAAGGGCCTGCGGTTCATCTTCAACCTCCACCCCCTTAGCCGGCCAAACAGCAGCCCCCCGCCGCCTGCGACCGGCGGTGCGCCGCCCCGCCCGCCCCGAAAACACTCCCCACCGCCGGTCCGCCGCAGCCCCGGCCATCCCTCTAGGCCCCCCGTGCCGAGCTTTTTCTCCGACGATCCCCACGCCACCGCCCCGCCACCACCGGCGACCACCGCCCCCATCCTGAACCCTAAGATAGATAGTGGGGTACCTCTCCGGCGAGCCCCCTCCTTGTTGCAGCTGGTTCTTCCTTCACCCTGGCGGCATCGGAGTGAAGTGTAGCTAAATCGGAGCAGCATCGCAAGCAAGAGCAAGAGCGAGAGCAGCAGCGCGAGCAAGAGCAATAGCAAGAGCAGACCAGGCAGGGGACCAAGAGCAAGAGCAGATCAGCAGCGCGAGCGAGAGCTAAAGCAGCAGCAGGTCCTACTGATGTGGACGTCGCCGCCGAGGGAGCAACGCCATGGAGGAAGTGGCTGGCGACGCTTCCGTGGATGGAGCCGCGCCGTGTCGGCTCGGGACCGAGCGCCGGCAGCACCGTGAGATCGAATCAAGAAGAAAATTGGCGATTAGTGTACAACCTCTTTGGTGGCGCCGATTAGGCCGTAGCTTCATCCGAGGAAACAGTGATGATGATGCTCTTCCGGTGGTGCAGGTGAAGACGGCGGTGTGGGAATGGAGGTGGCGCGAAAGACGAGGGGAACATCGGGGCAGCTCCTTGGAGGTGGAGGACGGGGTGGCTGAACCGGCAGGACGATGAGATCGACGACGGATCCTCATCCGGTACGGTGGATGAGGGACGTCGAGGTGTTGCTGTGGACGATGTCATTGGGGAAGAGGCTCCGGCTGGGTGGCGTACGGAGCAGGGTGTGGGGTTTCGTCGCGGGTTTTCGCGACCTTGGTGTACGAATGGGTGGGCGGATGGGATGGTAGTGGGGAACCATGGCTTAGTGAAAGCATAAGTGCTCTCCAGGTGGTTTTGGTAATTAATATCAACATATCTCTTGTTGGACTAATACCTTTATCTAGTATATTTCAGATAAGTTCAACAATGGAGTGGCATGGACTAAAGGTTGTGGGAACTCCTTCAAGATGCTAAGGACAAAGGATTGGCTAAAGCTTCAAGCTCAGGACTCTTCATTTTACACTTTTAGTGATCCAAGATCACATTGAGTCCATAGGAAAAGCCAATACTATTAAGGAGGGATGAGGTGTTGCTTAATGAGCCTTTTGCTTCATGTGCTTAATGATATGCTCCAAAATCCTCAGCTACTTTCCCATTTCCACATATGACCTAAACCCAAAGTCAAACTCGGTCCTACCGATTCTTTCTATCCAGCGCCACCGAGTTTCACATGTCATAAGCCACTGCCAAACCCTAGAAATTCGGTTCTACCGATAGGGATCTCGGTCTCACCGAGATGGGATTGCAATCTCACTGTGTATGTCCATTGCCAAAATCGGTCTCACCGAGTTTAGGCAATCGGTACTACCGAGATTACAATGTAAACTCTCTGGTTAACTCATTACCAAAATCGGTCTTACCGATTTTTGTAATCGGTCCCACCGAGTTTACCTGACCAACTCTCTGGTTAGCTAATTACCAAAATCGGTCTCACCGAGTTTGTGTAATCGGTCTCACCGAGATTACGTTATGCCCTAACCCTAACCATATCGGTCCTACCGAGTTGCATGTCAGTCCCACCAAAAATCTCTAACGGTCACTAGGTTTACCTTTTCGGTCCGACCGAGTTTGTTGATTCGGTCCCACCGAGATTGGTAAATTGTGTGTAACGGTTGGATTTTGTGTGGAGGCTATATATACCCCTCCACCTCCTCTTCATTCGTGGAGAGAGCCATCAGAACACATCTACACTTCCAACTCATATGTTCTGAGAGAGAACCACCTACTCATGTGTTGAGACCAAGATATTCCATTCCTACCATATGAATCTTGATCTCTAGCCTTTCCCAAGTTGCTTTCCACTCAAATCTTCTTTCCACCAAATCCAAATCCTGTGAGAGAGAGAGTTGAGTGTTGGGGAGACTATCATTTGAAGCACAAGAGCAAGGAGTTCATCATCAACACACCATTTGTTACTTCTTGGAGAGTGGTGTCTCCTAGATTGGCTAGGTGTCACTTGGGAGCCTCCGACAAGATTGTGGAGTTGAACCAAGGAGTTTGTAAGGGCAAGGAGATCGCCTACTTCGTGAAGATCTACTGCTAGCGAGGCAAGTCCTTCGTGGGCGATGGCCATGGTGGGATAGACAAGGTTGCTTCTTCGTGGACCCTTTGTGGGTGGAGCCCTCCGTGGACTCACGCAACCGTTAACCTTCGTGGGTTGAAGTCTCCATCAACGTGGATGTAGGATAGCACCACCTATCCGAACCACGGGAAAAACATCCGTGTCTCCAATTGTATTTGAATTCTCCAAACCCTTCCCCTTACATTCTTGCAAGTTGCATGCTTTACATTCCGCTGCTCATATACTCTTTGCATGCTTGCTTGATATGTATTGCGTATGTTGAAATTGTGCCTAAAACTCCACTCAAACTAAAAAGGCTGAAAAACTGCAACTTTAGCACTAAGTGTCTAATCACCCCCCCTCTAGACACACCTAGTTCTAGATCCTACACTTAGAGACGTGCTTGTCCGAAACGTGGGGTAAGTTATGAAAGTACCCCCACCGATTTGAGGCGGTTCTTTCGGTTCAGGGGTACCACAGGCATTTCGCGTGTCGGGATTTCACAGGAGGTGTGAGTTTTCGCGCGCGTTGTAATTTCGGAATAGCAAGGCGCGGGTTGAGATGGAGGGAGTTGTCGGAGCACAACGAGACAAAGATATATCTTAAATATTTCGGGCTAACAAGGCGCGGGTTGAAGAGGCGGGAGTTTCGCAGCACGATAGACAGAGACGCTAGCTTGAATTTTCGACATAACAAGGTGCGACTTGAAATTTCGGAAGAACAAGCTTAACGTGTACAAAAAAAGACAATTTGCACCTCAACACGCACAACACACTCAAACACCATTTAGACTAGAGTAAGGTACATGTGCATTGCACACATGAGATTTGGCAACCAAATTATGAATAAATACCACATTATAGCATGCAAGCTTTGAGTCATATATGCATGATGTAGATGTTTGTTTAATTCTTATAGTTCATTTCATTCGAAATCATCTTGTTTTTATAAGAAAGCTAATCTATTTTAAGATTCATGGAATTGTGCGTCGTAAGACACAAAGTAAAAACAAATAATGGCAAATCATGTAGAAAAACATTTGGGCAATTCTGATACGGAAGATTCTAGAACAAATAAGAAGTGCTTGTGTTTTGATGTTTGTGCATTATGCTTAAGTTCAACCATGGAGTCTTCTAGATTATACATGTGGCGAAATCTGGTGGAATCTAGATGATATCCAATGGCCAGTAGTGCTCAAATTTGCCATCTTTGGACCATCGGATTCGCCTCATCCAACGACCATCTTTCAAAGTTAAAGTTACCCGCACACAATATAAAAATATATAAAATATAATACATATATATAGGGGTATAGATATAGATATGTGATGCAAAATCCGCCCATCATCTCCAATTAGAATAGTGTGTCCATGCACGGATGTGACGTGGCCAAATGATGTCTGCCATCGGTATCTCAAATTCAAATTAGTCTGACCTTGTTCAATGTGTATACATTACAACATGCTCGTTTCCCAACCACACCGCGCAGATCCCCGTTATATTCATGCATGCATGGGTTTCAAACATCAGGATCTCTTATTCAAATATTTGAATTCAACTTTACATTGATTGTGACCTCACCTATTCAGCTATTCTTTTACACCCACAAAGTAGTCTTCTCTTTATAATTGTACCACTAACTTTCTCTTGTGCATGCATGCACACACACTACCAGTCGGCATTATCCATCGCACACATGCAATCTTTTTCTTCAGGTAGGTCTCCCATGAAGGCAAACACCAACACACATCCCCCTCTCCATCATATCGGGCATTCTTTATCTCTCATGCGTGCATGCGCAACGATCGATGTTCCTCTATGTATGTGTGTATATAGCTAGGTCTTTCATAGTTTTCCACACAAATAGATCAATCGATATATCCAGTGAGGTCTCACCCTCTTTCCCACGTCCACATCGATCAATCTATACCTCTCTATATAGGATTAACATATATAGCTAATACACCCACATTAATTATGTATCCAACGTCCCCCTCTCATCATCCATGCCTTCCGCTTCATCTCTCAGACGCGTGCACAATGGCGAAGACAGGGGGCAGTAAGGGCCCCCCTCCCCCCTAACATCACTATATATCAAGGCTAATATGAATGTGATCATTAGACAATTGCTGCTAAAAATGGTTTAAGTTCATGAATTGACCCTCCTCGTAAAGGATTAGCAATGCTTGGCCCCCTAGCTCATTTATTTTTCATGGCTCCGCCACTGCGCGCATCAGCGCACGTGTCCGCCCCCTCTCTCTAAATATCGATCTCGCACTTGTGCATTCCTTCATAGTCTCCCTCCACTCGGCCCCTCGCACCATCTTCTATCCCCCACCGGATTTTTCCACATTTACAATCTAGCAGACTCCATGGTTGAACTTAAGCATAATGCACAAACCTCAAAACAACAGTGGTTCTCTTTTGTTCTAGAATCTTCCGTATCATAACTGCCCAAACTTTTTTTCTAGTTGAATTGCCATTATTTGTTTTTACTTTATGCTTTACAACGCACAATTCCATGAATTATAAAATAGATTAAGGGCTTCTTTGATTCAAAGGATTCTCAAAGGAATTTTGGAGGATTCTAATCATTAGGAATTTTTCCTATCTTGGTTGTTTGATTCCTAGGATTCTAAACCATAGGAATTTTTCCAAATGATTCATTTGCACTAGATTTCATAGGAAACATCCCATCCACTCAAACCTCTTTGAAAGAATTCTGCGTTTTTTCTATGCACAATCAAACACTCATACAATCGTGTAGGATTCCAGATGACATTCCACTATAATCCCACGTTTTTCCTATTCCCGCGTTCTTAGCTTTTCTATAAAAACTAATTGATTTTGAATGAGATGAACTATAAGAATTAAACGAAGGGCTACATCAGGCATATATGACTCAGAGCTTACATGCTATAGTGTGGTATTTATTCATAATTTGGTTGCAAAATCTGATGCGTGCAATGCACGTGTACCTTACTAGTACTTCGAGTATGTGCAAAACACGTAAATTAGAATACCAATGGCACGCTACACAATGTCTCTCTTAGAGTTCATGAAGCCACGTGGCACATGTGTAGGCGTTGCCGCGACCTCCTTGCGTGGATTGATCACAGTGATGTGCTGCTGGTTCCAGAAGAATGTACTCGTCCTCCCTGAGCCATACTGGTGGTACATGCACGAAGTGAAGATGTGCACGCACGCCATGCACACACTGATTCCTCGCACGCACACGCGGGTACACGGGCGGACGCAATTTTGTACCAAGGTCCACCCCATGTGATAATTTGACGCATGTAAAGTCGTTCACTTCATTGATGGTCAATTAATACAGCGCATGCAAATTGAGTGGACGTGAGGGCAGAAGAAAGACATTATTACTCCACTACGCGCATGCGGGTAGTTAAATTGTGGGTTGCTAGTAGTACTTCCATTGGTCTCCCTCGTGTTTTGTGCCAATTTTTGACAGTAACATAATATTTACGCATTTGAGCAGTGTAGTACTTGAAATTTATGTTCTGCTAAACTCATCGGGAGCCGTTTCGGGCCTCGAAACCAAAACCATCAACTAATGTTTACCTTGTTCGCATCACATTCGAAAGCCTGCTCACACCTACTAGTAGTACGTACCAAACCTGAACGTGTTCCCACTATGCAGGTATTAGTACTAGTGCTAGTACTTAGGTTATAAAAAGGGGAACTACCTAACCGAAAATCACTCTACCTTTCCTCCTCATAAGTGCTTCTTCTTCGTCCGTCGTTGCCATGGCCGGTGAGCAGAGCTCTAGCTCGAGAACTACTCATAACAAGGGAGCGGCAACCAAGGCTGCAGAAAAAAAGAGAGGGCTCGCCGCCACGCAGAGACCTCGAAAGATCTCTCACGGGCAGGCGATGGATCCCAGGAGCGCCCTAGCCGCGGAGGCGAACATGCCGAGCCGGCGGAGCTGGAGTCGTTATCCCTCGATGGCATGCCCGATCAGCTCAATAAGCGGAAGGAGTTCATCCAAGGCTTGATGGAGTTGTTGAAGGAGAGCCTCGACGACATGCCTGCTGAGCTCAATCAGCAGGGGGAGTTGACCGCCGGCTTGGTGATGCTGCTGAAGAAGAGCATTGCCTCGGAAAAGAAGGCGACCGGTGAAATCCTGCGACTTCGGGAGGACAATGCGAAGCTCTGCCATGAGATCGACCTGTTGAAGGAGAAGAACGCCGGCTGGAAGAAGCTGCATGAGAATAGTAGTTCCTCGATGAAGATGCTGTAGGCCCTCGCCATGGAACAGAAGGAAGAGTTGGCAAAGCTCCGCATCGAGCACCCGGCTGCTGTCAAGGTACGTAATATGGTCGTGGAACAGATGATGAAGGCTCGCGTCGAGAAATGCCGCGTCATGGACACAATGATGAAGATGGTGGAGGAAACGCGCAAGGAGATGGAGGTCGTGGAGGCGATGAAGAAGCAGTTACGACTCCGCGGCGAATTAGATCATTTGGGGTGATAATCTTCCTTCTTCTTTTGCTCCTGTGTTTCATATTTTGCTTCGGGTGTTTCGCCGCACGTGTCACGTTCTCTGTGAGGCATGAATAGAACAATGTTTTTTTGAGGGAATGAATAGAACAATGCAAACAATGAGATGACTAGCAAATTAGATCACTTTTTATCGCCATATGGCACTGGGCTGCCGTGTTTCGTGCTCCTCCGTCGCAGTACTACTCTAGTGGAAAACTTGAGTATACCGCACGGTTGTTTGCTCCTCCTCGATCAGGTCGTTGACGCATTTATACGAGCAGTCAGATCACAAGGCCCCGCCTTCCAGCAGTAATGAGCCGTCAAATCACAAAGGCCCTCGCCTCTCGTGAAACCGACCAAGCTAGACTGCCCTGCCCTCGAGCCTTTTAAAAAATGTATACTTTTGTACAACACTAGTATCGATGGATTGCGCCATGGAGCAAAACTTGAAATTAAAAAAAGGTGGTACATATAGAGAGCGCTCGTCGCCAAATTATGCATATAGTACTATTAAAAAGGCTAGTCACAATAATGGTGTCCAGCACAACCCACCCCTCAAATAAAACTAAGAGGGTGCTTGGATACGTTTTAGTCCCATGACTAAAAGTAGTGGGACTAAAACATGCTAGCCTCACCCATGCTTGGATCCAAATACTAAAAAGGCTAAAATCAAGTTAATGAGCATTTATTATCCTCCAAACCCTCCAATCCAGAACTCGCCTGTGTTAAAGGAGAGGAGTTAAATGAGTAGAGAGAGGACTAATCCACATTTTAGTAGGGGTACCCCTGACTAAAAAGTTTTAGTCTCAAGACTAGTTTTGGCCCCTCTTTAGTCAGGGGTGCTTGGAACTTTAGCCTCTTAAAGAGACTATTTTTAGTCAGACTAAAATAAGTCCCTTGAATCCAAGCACCCTCTAAGCATCTTGGAATTCTTTGACAAAACTAAGCACCCTGAAATTCTTTGACAACTAAACTGCTGGCTATATGATGTTGGCCATATATATTGTACGTATATAATGTGAAGAAACGAGTGGTAGTACTATACCAACTAAAAGATGAAATGTAAGAAATACTAGTATGTACGTACTGAAGAGTTAAAGTAACGAGAAGAAACATAACATAGTTCTGCTGGGGGCTCAGCACAACACACCCGTCAAATTAAATTAAGCACACCTGAAATTAAACTTTGCAACTATTCTGGTAGACACTGCATTAGAACCACCATGAGCAACGACACTGCCACCTTACTCGGAGTCCTCGTCCACGTCCTCGACTTCGTCCTTGTCCCTCTTCCTCTTGGCCGATACTTCTTTACTTGAAACGCACACTTGGTTGTTGCTCTTCATCCAACCCTTGTAGATATTGAAGCAAAGGTAGCTATCCATTGCAGCGTAGTGGATGTAGTCTATATATAGTACATTCCGCTACCATGCATGACGATGAAACGTGTAATGAGGTTTCTCTAGTTTACCGTACGAAGGATGAACCATGGCTCCTGCCAGGGTCAACATTGAAGGCTGACGAGAGGACACCAGCCGATTCTTCTGGAGGTCGAAGGTGTTGCCTACAACGAGGCCTATCCGACACAGGACTTCTTTGTCGTTACCAAAGTCTACAGTAACGAATTTGACTAGGTTGCTCTCGAGGAAGTTCTTAAAATCCTGGCACTCAACGTCGGCATGGCATATGTGGTAGACCAAGCAAACGTTATGTACGGAAACCTGGATCACGGCGGGCTTCTTCCTCTCTTCGTCCTTTAGATCCTTCTCTCGTCCCAGGACTGTGGTGTACTCAACATCTAGCCCAGCGACCCACTCATCATCTGAGTTTTCAAACATGCGTCTGAAGCGAGAAAGGCATCCTTTCACTATCGCGGAAGAACGGGTGTAGATAATGTCGAACTCATCACCGGTGATGGTTCTAACCTTGTACTCACCGCTGATCGTGGAGATTTGGGACACCATGGATTTGGGAGGAGGGTTAGGATTAGTGGAAGTGCCGTAATGTGAATGGACGGGACGACTAGGAGCGAACCGCCGTAGTATTGAAGGACGTGCGGGGACGTGTAGGAGCGAACTGCCAGCGTGCGAACGACAGGGTAGTGGCTTTCCATTCTCCCATGATACGGGCTTCCGAGAGCCCTTGGATCTGAGATTGAACGGTTGCATGGCGTGATTCTAGACCTATGGGTGAATATCCTATCCTGGAGGGTTATTTTGGAAATTTTTAGCAACTTAGCATGCGACCGTTTGATCTCAGATCCAAGGGCTGCCAGCAGCCCGTATCATGGTCGCGCCTACCACGACCGTCGCGTCGCTCGCGCGGTCGCGCCCTTGGAGATTTAACACGGTGCGTTAGGCTATCTGATGTTGGCATGTCATACATAGTCATCACTTAGTCACTCATAGTACAACAAGGTTGGCTATAAGTGTATTTTTTTACTCCTCTCTATCTCTTTCTTCGTACTCAAGGAAGAAACGGTGCTAACCGCGTGTATTTATTGCATTTGCCAAGGAGTGACCTCTTCCAATGAAATGGTGCTGCTAAGTTTGCTTCATCTAAATAGCTATAGACTCAAAATTGTCTTTTCACCTAGGTACACGCACTTTGCACCGTTTCTTCCTTGGGTCACCAAACTAGTCTCTCTCTTCTTGATTAACTTGCCACATCAGACTTTATGCCTATGTGGCAAGCTTAAGCACCTATAGGAGCAAGTAAAAGTAAGTACAATAGTGCGCTTTACATGGCATTTTTGCATATGTGGAGGAAAGAGAGGGAAGGAAAAAGTGGAGAAGTGGGCTCTCATGCAAGAGCCAGCCTCTACTACATGGTGGAGCATTGGGAGAGGCACCTGTATGGAGGTGGTCAGGAATCTGGGAGACTCACGCCGGTCGTAGCGCCGCAGTTAAAATGATAATGGCAAGTCAAATCACAGGGCCCCACCAGTCCAGCAGTAACTCGCTGTCAAATCACACAGCCCTACGTTTGCAGCAGGCTACTCCCTCATCTTCTCGCGTCTCTATCGAACCAACTAGGCGGAACTGCCCCGCCGCCTACCATGCAGGAAAAGCCCCGCCCTTGACTTTTAAATACTAGTATACAGTATACTAATTTTGTATCCATGGATTGCGCCCGCGCCATGGAGCAAAGCGTCTAGAAAACGGAGGATAGACGGTTGTCTTGCAATAGAGAAGAGGGAGATGCGAGACGGTGGTTTTGGAATGGAGACAATGGAGAGGAGAGGAGGTGGTTTTGCAATGGAGAAGAGGGAGAGGAGCGTGCGGCAGCGATTTAGGATTGGACGAGAGGGCCAGCGCGCTCTGACTGGATCAAAATCAAAATCAATTTACCCTTCAATTAAGAAAGTGACCCCACATTAACTAGTCTCCCTTTTATTCTGGGTCATAATTGACCATGATTTTCGCACATAAAATATATGTTATACGTTGTATACAAGGCCACTATCAAAATTACAATTTGCAACTATACAAGGCCACTAACGTTAATTGAGGCAAAATTGATGGCGTTTACCTCGTACTAGCACCCGAGGACATTAATATCCCTTGTGTGCATGCGGGAGTGAGAAGGTTAGCTTGCATTCCCAACATTAATCAACCAAGAGGGTTGGCTTGTTGTGCTTGGGAGAGAAAAACCACATTAATTAACACGACAATCAAGGTGACAAGCTAGCTTGCAACATTGACTTAAACATAGCATTGATTTTTACCTTGGTACCTGTAATATGAGTTTGTGGCCTTGTGTACAAAAATGGAGGGAGTATAATTTGAAAGTACATTCAGATACGAACCAAAAAAAATACAATTTTTGGTGACATGCATTCACATTTTGCTTGTCAAACACAGTACGTGGTCAAACTTTGACCCAAAATACGCAAAACAACAAAAAAATACTTCCAAGACCAGCGCCGCTCTTCCGCTCTTCTCATCTTAAACCACCGCCGCTCCTCTCTTGTTCCAATCTAAATGCAGAGCCGCTCCTCTCCTCTTCCATTTCAAAACCACCGCCCCTCCTCTCCTGTTCCAGTCCAAAACCAGCGTCGCTCCTCTCCCGTTCTAATCCAAAACCAGCGCTGCTCCTCTCCTCTTCCATTCAAAAACCACCGCCGACGAGTGAAGGTGCTGTGGAGAAGTAGATCGATGGAGGAGTACAACTGATACGTGAGGATCACAGACGACGACCCTGTGAAGCTAGCTAGGATGTTGGATATACAGTCTTGGTTTGACAACAAGGACCAACTAGCGGCGACGGCTTTATCCATGGCCAAATATCTGCAACAGAGCGAAAAGGCGGAGATACTCCCGGAGGGAGTCGCGCCGGAGTACATAGAGTTACTCCTCTGGGCCATGGAGAAAACATATTCACCGAATCCGATCGCGAGGGAGCGGTGGTGGGAGTATCGATCGCAGATGGAGCATCCACCAGAGATTGAAGGATCGAGCATCTACAGGGTGCCGTTTGTGAGGGTGTCCTGCCAGAGCGAGCCGGTGGAGTCTTCGTCGACCGAACCCAACTGCAAGAGGAGAAAAGCAGTTGGGCCGACGACGCTTCCCCGCCATCGTCTCCCTCGCTATTCACATCATCTCATGGGGCGGCTGTCTGCCACCGAGGAATAGGAGGGGGCTGCCCCCCAGCCCAATAGTCGGGCAGGTTGTGAATTGTCAGGAGGATCTTAGGGTTGTCAGTATTTGCAGGTTGCGAATTGTGTTTTGTGTTGTGTATTTTGTGAGTACTTTCAGATATGAATGTCTTTTGAATTTCAGATTTGCAGTATTGAGCATATAAAGTATTTTATGAATTCTAGAGATCTATTTTTAGCACTTAAAAAATGTAGTTTCATAGGAGTATAAAAGTGCAGACAATGTGATTCTCAGAGAAGAAACTGCAAGTTTCAGTTTCAGATAAGAAACTGCAAGTTCAGTTTCAGATAAGAAACTGCAACTTTCAGAGGTAGAGCATTTATATTAACACGACCTTTTCAAATAGGGTTAACATCATGTTGGAAGTTTTATTCATGGTCGAAAATGGAACTACCAGCCAGTTAACATCATGCTAATCAACATTCATGCATAGTACATCTTCATATGATGCACAGTCAAAATGCCCACACAATGTCGAGTGTGCGAAACACAAAGAAAACGAGGGACGAAGTTTTGGCAAGTGTTGGACGTGGTTTTGGGCTGCCCCGTCTAGGCCTTCATTTTCAACATGCGCAGCCCATGACCTGGGATGGGAGGTCCATAGACCTGTTTGTATTTTCTTAGGGCCGTCATGTATCGACCGGCCTATGGACCTCCCCTCCGAGGATTTATTTTTGACAGCCCAATTTATGTATTTTTTTGAAGAAAACGTAGAGGTCTGTTCTATTTTTCTATATAAGAATAGGAACGGCAAGTCCAACTTATGTTTCCCTTCTAACTGTATTATATATATGAAATTATTTTATATGTTGACTGTTTAGTTCACATACTCCCTCCTTTTCGGTTTATAGGGCTTATCTCAAAATTTTAGTTTTTCCATTTTATAAGGCTCAATTTGGTTGTTTTCCATCACATGTTCAGATTCCAAGGTGCATTAAATCATTGCATGCAAGTATTAAGAGAAAATTGACCAATGCATGTACTTTATGCATGCATGCATTGCAATTTATGCATTGATAAACATAATTTTTTGAGGAAAACAAGTGCATTAATTATGTGCTTTTGCAAACTACAAAAAGTATTCCACCATTCATCATCTACCTTGGTTGGTGAGATTTTTGAATTGAGCCCTATAAACCGAAAAAGAGGGAGTAATTGGCAAATAGATGACCGCTCTCGCGATCCCCTTCACCCCGCCACCACCTCCACCCTCGCTGCCACTACCTCCACCCTCGCCACCGCCATAGATCTCGCCGCCACCCCCCGCCTCCTGACTCCAGGCGCGCCTGCCCCCCTCAGCAAGTCCGGTCGCGCGCCCCATGTAGTGAGCCGCCGATTGCGTTCGTTCGATGGGCGAAAGGAGAAGTGAATTTAGGAGATCCACGCCATGCTGCGAGATGGGAATGCTTGACTGGACTCCTGCCCACCAGCACGCCACCGGAGCCGGAGCAGGTGGATCCCCTACCTTACCTCTCCCCCAAACCTGCAGAAAATTGAAATTAGGCTTGCAATCTGCTTCAATTGAGCTGTCTGGTGGTTATTTCTGCTTCCTGAGAGACAGCATCTGGCTGGAGGATGAGAAGGAACCAGGAACTCCGATGAATTTCCCCTATAACAATGGGGGGAGCGCCGGTTGGGCAGTGGTAAGGCCCACCTCCGCCCCAAATGGGGGCACAGTCTGGGCAGGCTCCTGTAATTGCCCAAGATCAATCTGCTGGTGGTTCTGACTCTCAGATCAGTGGGAAATCTCAAGGCAAGAATCAGCAAAAGAAAAGATAGGACATCCAGAAAACTGCTCCTGCCCCTGCTTCGGGCCTTATGGCATACTCTGAGGTGATCTGCTACAACTGTGGGGAACCAGGGCATCATTTGGATAAATGTGTCAAGCCCAAGAGTTGTTTTATCTGCAAAATGGTTACCCATAAAGTTGAGAATTGCCCTGTCAGAAGGAAAACCCACAGTTCTGCTAGATATGTTGGAAGTGCTGCTCCAGGATTATGTCCACCATTGACAGAATTTTCTGTGACACAGAATTAGATAGTTTATTTCCCCTTTCTAGTTGTAGAGCTCTGCCCAGATGTGGTAGTGACCACACTCCTTTGCTCTGGGACTCTGGTCTTAACCAAACTCCAAAGAGCAATAGTTTTAAATTTGAAAAGTGGTGGTTGCTTAGAGAAGATTTTACTGAGCTAGTCAGGAAAATCTGGAATGAGCCTACTGAGAGCAGCTGCCCCCTAGAAAATTGGCAGATCAAAATTAGAGATTTAGAAGAACTACCAAAGGGTGGAACTCCAATGAGGAAGCTAATCTTAGAAGATACAAAAGGCTTCTCCTCCTTGAGTTTGATTCTCTAGATATTAAGGCAGAAACCACTGACCTCTCTGAGGCTGAGACTAATAGATTAAACTTTGTCAATGGAGAGCTCAAGAAAATTTGGCTTCAAGAAGAAATCAAAGCCAAACAAAAGTCTAGATATAGGAACATTAGGGAGGGTGATAGAAATACTGCTTACTTCCATGCAGTAGCTAACCAGAGGAGGAAAACCCTCATTCACTCCCTTGATGGCCCTAATGGCCCTGTTACTGAGGTAGATGAGATGCTGAAAGTGGCTAGTGACTTATACAAAGACCTATTTAAGAAAGAAAACCCTTCTGGGTTCTCTCTACAAAACAATTTTTTCTCTGCTTCTGAAAAAGTCTCTCCTGCTGAAAATGAGCTGCTATAAGCCCCTTTTTCAGAGACAGAGGTGAAGGAAGCCATTTTTAGCTCTTATCCCGATGGGGCTCCTGGTCCTGATGGGATTCCCTTCTTGTTTTACCAGCATTATTGGGACTTTGGTGAAAAATGATCTCTTAGATCTTTTCCAAGCCTTTCATAGAGGAGAGTTGGATCCAGCAACTTACTCATGGGGGGTCTGTTGGGGTCAAGTTAAATAACTGTGAAAGTGAATTTTTTCCTTGCTGGTAAAGGCCTTAGGCAAGGTGACCCCATCTCCCCGCTTTTGTTTAATTTAGTAGTGGACATTCTTACTAAAATGCTGAGCAAAGCTGCTGATCATAGTCTGATTGCAGGGCTCTGTCCTGAGGTCTGTCCTGGTGGCATCATCTGCCTTCAATATGCAGATGATACCATCCTTTTCTTAGACAATGACCCCACACATGCTAGCAATCTGAAAACTATTCTAACCTGGTTTGAACAAGTCTCAAGCATGAGAATCAACTACTCTAAAAGTGAACTCATCCCTATCAACATGGATGATCAGGAGTTAGCTGACTTCCTCTGTATTCTAGTCTGTAATAAAGGTAACTTCCCCATTAAGTACCTAGGTATCCCTCTCCACTATGATAAACTAAGGAGAGAGGATATCCAACCCCTTCTGGATAAAATCATTAAAAGGATTGCTGGGTGGAGGGGCAAACTTCTCTCTTACAGAGGTAGATTGATCCTCATACAAGCTTGTTTGGCTAGCATTCCAGTGTATCTCCTCCCCTTCTTCAAGTTCCCTAAACGGGCAGTGAACCTCATCAATTCTCAGATGTCTCATTGCTTGTGGAATGATTTTGAGGGAAATAGGAAGCTACACCTTGCTAATTGGGCCCTAGTCTCTATGAAAAAAGATTTTGGAGGCCTAGGCATACCTAACCTCCAAGAAATTAACATCTGTCTTCTAGGGTCTTGGATTAAAAGATTCTATGAGGAAGACCTGAAACCCTGGAAGCTTCTTATTGCCCATAAATACCTAGGAAATAAACCTAATATTTTTGTCCCTTCCTCCAACCCTAAGACCTTTAGATTCTGGAAAGGATTAAAATCTATTATGCATGCTATGAAATTTGGCTACAAATGAAACATAGGGGATGGGAGAAGAACCAGGTTCTGGGAAGATACTTGGTTTGGCACATCCCCCCTAGCAGTCCAATTTTGGCCTATTTTCTCTGTCCGCAATGAGCTTAACAAAAGTGTTAATGAAGTTTGGGACAGTCAATGCCTAAAACTCTCTTTTAGAAGGAACTTTAGTGATAGTCTCATGGAACAATGGTTCCAGTTGGAGGAAATTGCCAAAAGCATTACCTTTACTGCCGAGCCGGATGCCCTGATTTGGCAGCTGGACAATAAGGGGAAGTATTCCTCCAGCTCCCTCTATCATGTTATCAACTTCAGAGGGGTTCAACCCGTGTTTATCCCTGCTGTCTGGAAATTGAGAGTTCCCCCTAAAATTCATGTATTTCTCTGGCTTCTCTCCAAAAACAAATTGATGACTAGGGATAACCTTAGGAAGAGACACATCATCAAACCCCTTGATTGTGTTTACTGCTTGGAACAAGAGTCTTGTTCTCACCTATTTTTTGAATGTATAGTTGCTAAACATCTCTAGGCCCACATTGAGGAATATTTCTCTAGTCAGATTGGCTCATCCTTCGAATCTGTCGCCAGATTCTGGATTGCTACCAAAAAGTGTTCAGTTTTAAACACTGTTAGCTCAGCTGTCCTTTGGTGCCTCTGGAAATATAGAAATGCTATGATTTTCAGTAACACCTCCTGGATTTCCATTCCGCAGGTCTTGAGGTTGATCAGGAACATGGTGAGGAACTAGGCGATTCTCTCCTCCTGATCGGACAAGGACAAGTTGATGAGTTTCATGGAAACCCTAACAAGATCCCTCCAGAAACCGTTGGCGATCACTTGTGGCTGAACAAGGCTTGACCTGCTCTGGGGCTGGACCCGTGGGCTCGTCTCAAGATCTCTGATGAAGATGATGGGCACCTGGCGCCGAAAAAGAGGGACATCCACCATGCTACGCCTTCCAGCCCGGTGTCTCTGCTTGCTTACTGGTCGCCGCAGGCTGACACGGCCCCTCGGCTGAAGACCATGAAGGCTTCGCTGGACCCTCCTTGTGTCATTTGAGTGCTCTATCCGCTCTGCCTTTGGCACCGCTCAGATGATTTGTGTTATTCAGAGAACTGGTTCATCCACCCCCCTAGTTTGTAGCTTTTCTACCTTTGCTTCTGAACTGCTCTTTGAGCTGCTGTATCAGAATATGTTGTGGTTTCGTTCTCAGCAATGGAACCGGGGAGAGGCTCCCTGTTTTTCTAAAAAATATATATTTTAAATGTTATTATATATTATTTTTATTGTCATCATATATTTAATAGATACTTACATATGTAAGAAAACAATATCACACATCTTATTAACTTATAAAAATAATTTCTTAACAAATAAAATCCTGGATTGTTTTGGCAGAAAATCCTAGTGATTGTGTACAAAAGCTTGGTAAGATTTAAGGATGAATGTAATAATATCACTTATTATTTAAATATATTTATAACAAAATGCTCACCCTTTTTATTTTTGATAACATTGCTGGCCCAACCCAACATTATAATTAGAATCAGCCCAGCAAAACCGTGTATTTCGAGAAAGTGCAAATGGCCTGTAATTTTTTAGGAAATAAAATAAACGGCCCGCATGGACGCTACATTATTTGTTCACCCAGCCCAGCTAATGGTTGTAATTCAAAAAAAAAAGATCAAATTGACTGTAAATTCTATCGCGCAAAAAAAGACTGTAAATTCTGAAAAATGGGTTGAATACGTGCCACATTTTTGGAGGCTGAAATGTGGGCCAATAGGTCCAAGCCAATGCAAGTCGTTGTCAATTTAGTCAAAAAATGATTCTGACATGTTAGCCGTTGGATTTACATCCAACGACCGGCATCCATCTTCAATCTCTCATCTTCTTCCTCCAGCGCCGCGGGGACCACCTCCCACCTCCTGCTGCTAGCAGCTCTTCTTAGCACGCTTCGCTATGAAGCACTACTCCACCATTGGCCAGGCCATCCCTCCATCCCTCCACACCTCCTGTTCTTCTCCACCGACTGCCAAACCACACCGCACTAGAACCAGTTAACCCTTGTACACCTCTCTGTCTGCGACTCTACTCCCGCGTCTTCCCATCTCCGGCTCGTTGCTGTACGAGGCCTCGCCGTCGTCCACCACCTTGGATGCACTCGACGCGGCGTTGTCAACATGGTCAACGAACGACACCATCAGAAGTAGACTGTGCGTGGAGAGGCTGACAGCTGGGTCCACGGCCGCACACAAGGAAATGCCTCCTTATTACGCGCAAAATAATGATTCCTCCACCTGACATCTGGGACCCACCGGAAGGGCCTCTGTATTTCGCAAAATAAAGTGCCCCCCATTGACATGTCGGACCCACCAGCTAACTTCGCACGCAAGGAAGTGCCTCCTTATTACGCACAAAAAAAGAATATTCCCCCTGCCAGCTGGAACCCAGCATAGTGGGAGGCTGACTTGTGGGCCTACCAAGTTGACGGGGACGGAGGGCTTTGTCAACTTAGTCAATATGAACGATTCTAGCTCCTGTTACCGTACGATGTTCATCCAACGGTCGTAGTGCTTCTTCAACCCCTGGTCTTCTTGCTCCAGCCGCCCAAACCAGCGCTAGTCGTGCCGTGTGCTCCTGCCTCCCGTGGCCGGCTGTGATGCCGCGGAGGCCTCACCGCCCCCTACTACTCCCACCGCTGGCCAGGACATCCCTCTACTCACCCACACCCCTGTTATTCTGCGGCGACAGTAGCCTCACATCGCAGCCGAACCAGTGAACCCTCATACTCCTCTTCGCGTGGGCATCCACTGCTGCGTCTTCCCCGGCTCCGAATTGTCCCCTTCCTAGTCCTCACCGTCGTCCACCGCCCTGGTGCTCTCGGCGTGGCGTGGTCAACGTGGTCAATGATCGACTTCCATCGGAAGAGTACTGTACGTGGAGAGGCTGATAGTTGGGTCCAGGCGGTCGCAAGGAAGTGCCTCCTTATTACACGCATAATAATTATTCCTCCACCTGACAGCAGGGACCCACCGGACGGGCCACCTTATTTCGCGAAACAAAAACGTTTCCCCCCTGACTGCTGGGACCCGCCGGACGGGCCAGCGTATTTCGCGAAAAAACGTTCCCCCCGCTGTCAGCTTAGACCCACCGGAAGTGCCTCGTTATTACGCACAAAAAAATGAATACTCCCCTGCTAGCTGGGACCCACCACGGTGGGAGGCTGACTTGTGGGCCTACTAAGTTGACTGGGATGGGGGCCTTTGTCAACTTTAGTCAATATGAACTATTCTAGCTCGAGTGACCGTACGATGTCCATCCAACGGCCGTAGTGCTTCTTCAACCTCTGGTCTTCTTGCTCCAGCCGCCCAAAGCAGCGCCAGTCGTGCCGCATGCTCCTGCCTCCCGTGGCCGGCTGTGCTGCCGCGGAGGCCTCACCGCCCCCTACTATTCCCATCGCTGGCCAGGCCCTGCGGCTACGGCAGCCTCACACCGCAGCCAAACCTGTGAACCCTCGTACTCCTCTCTGCGTGGGCTTCCACTGCCGCGTCTTCCCCGGCTCCCCTTCGTCCCCTTCCTAGGCCTCGCCGTCGTCCACCGCCATGGTGCTCTCAGCACGGCGTGGTCAACGTGGTCAAGGAACGACTTCCATCGGACGTGGACTGTACGTGGAGAGGCTGACAGCTGGGTCCACAGCCGCAGCAAGGGAGTGCCTCCTTATTACGCGGAAAATAATGATTCCTCCACCTGATAGCTGGGACCCACCGGACGGGCCACTGTATTTCACGAAAAAAACATTTCCCCCTGACTACTGGGACCCACCAGCTACATCTTCGCACGCAAGGAAGTGCCTAACAGTCGGGACCCACCTAGTCGAAGCATACGTAGCGTTGTCATTATGGTCGCGAACGTGTACGTACATATATACTGGTCGATGTAGAGGCGCGCACGTGTCGTAGTAGAGGCGCGCACGTAGCATGTACATGTACGTACATCGGCCAGGGTGCAAAAAAGAAAATACGGCCACGTATGTGTACATACGGGCGGCGTCTCGAACGCCTACTCGCGCGTACGTACAGCCAGGGCTCGTGTACATGTCTGGGTTGGAACGGAGAAACAACGTCGTCGTCGTGTTCATGGGGAGGCAACGGAATGCGTGGTCGTGTTCATCGGGAGGGCTTGGACGGAACATGCGATGGAAACGAGGCCTGGCATACCGCAGAACGGAGGAAACAACCTTGTGTTCGACCGACCATGTTCGAAACGGGATCCTGTTCATCGGGAGGGGTCTGGCATACCGCAAAACGGAGGAAACGGACCTCCTACGGTCGAAACGGGGGCCCTATTGATCGACCGGGGTGTGGCGTACCGCAAAACGGAGGAAACGGACTTGTGTTGGAGCGCTACGGTCGAAACGGGGTCCTGTTCATCGGGAGGGGTGTGGCGTACCGCAAAACGAGACTCCACGGGATACTATTCATCTCCACCGTCGACCCCCTCCAGCCTCCACGGGCTACTGTTCATCCACCGTCGACCTCCTCCAGCCTCCACCTGCGACTGTTCATCCACGGGCTCCTGTTCATCCAGCCTCCACCGCGCGCTACTCCACCGTCTACTATTCAACCAGCCCTCTCCATGGGCTCCTGTTCAACCACCCCTCAACGGGCTACTATTCATCCTGCCCTCCACGGGGTCGTCCTGTTCATCCAGCCCTCCACGGGGTCCTGTTCATCCAGCCCCAACCGGCTCGATCGATCGGGGTACTATTCATCCAGAGGCAACACCACGGGGTCCTGTTCATCCACGCCCACCGGGAACTGTTCATCCAAACCCCCCCGCAACGCTCACTGTTCATCCAGAGGCAGCATCGATCGGCTTCAGTTAGCAGCAGTAGCGAAGGATCGCTCGATTGGGTTCAGTTAACAGCCATCGATCGATCGCTCGGGTTCAGTAACGTGTAGCCTACAGTGCAATCGATCGGGTTCAGTTAGAGCCAAATGCCTCGCACACACGCGCGTACGTACGAGAGAAACGCGCATCGCTCGGCCCCCGACCACCCACCGTAACCGGGGACTCCCCGATATTTTCCGCGCCCTCGCTTCTACCATGGTTTTTCCGTCATGGACGGCCCAAAGAAGGTCATGCAGCTGCGTCTCCGGCCCGCCCAGGAGGAAAAGCCCATTTTCTGTCATGATTTTTTGTCATAGAAGTAGGAGCCCACCACATCTATGATGATACCGGGTTTTGTCACAATTATCGTCATATGTATGACAATTTTTTTTCGTTCGGCCCAAAATGTCAGGGATGTGTCTTTTTTTTGTAGTGAGTACTAATAAACAATACAGGGTTCACAAACACAAATCAAGTATTGAACAATAGTACTTACTACAGACAAGCAAAGTTGCACTAATTAAACTCTACAGACTATTTCAGCCACCGACCTCGTGTGAGATGAACCCCGGCCATGGACTTCGTGTGAGATGTCTACATGCACCATCACCATCTTGTCAACCTTGGAGAACCTAACAGAGTGGTCTTTCCACTCATAAACACGATGATGAAGACATGCCACATCAAATTTGTTGGGAAGCTTTACAAGAACCACACCCTTCGTAATCGAAGGCACAACCAGGAAATTGTTGTGGTCAAGTACAGCCTCGAGAACACGCCTGACAACAATGCTACAGGAAAACACTAGTTTAGGACACGTGGCGACAAGGACACAACAACTGGATAGTTCAGCAGTAGAACTCACCATCAGGTCTTCCAGTTCACATGACATGACTTTGAGAACTTCATCTCCATCGCGGACCTGGTTCTAATTCAAACAGAAACCATATTTTATTACTACCTCCGTTCAGAAATATAAGATGATTTTCGATATTATACTCCATATATGACTACATATACGCATAGAAATGAGTGAACAAAGACACTAGAACATGTCTTCAAAGGCATGAGAGCAGAGGGATTAGATGCAATATCCATAACACAAGTTACTGAGGCAAATATACCCTCTTAAAAGGTAGCATTGATGTTCATAAAGTACTCCCTCCGTCCCAGAATTCTTGTCTTACATTTGTCTAGATACGGATGTATCAAGTCACATTTTAGTATTAGATACATCCGTATCTAGACAAATCTAAGACAAGAAATTTGGGACAGAGGGAGTAGTTGAAAGTAATCTATAAGAAATCAGTGTCAACCTCTCGCATGTTTTGGTCAAAAGAGGAATTTAGAACCGTCATTTGGCACACTAAAATCACATGCAAGATCACCCAGAAAGTTGTACTACCAGTACTAGTACTGCGTGTTAGATGAAAAAACACGATCAAGATCGAGAAAAAGATTGTCAATAAGAGACATTACCTGGACTTGCTTAATGAGGGATCCCGGAGAGAGGGGCTTGGACAGGGCGATGGCTTTGAGCTTGTCTTCGATAGTCTCGGCGGGGTGCTTGCGCTTCTTCGTACCATGAGCCTCGACGGTTTTGGCCAGAGCCATAGACATCACGTCGGCGGGTGCTCCAGCGTCCATCCAAGAGAGGAAGCTGAGAGAGAAGAGTGAAAGGAGGAACGAGATGAGGGAGAAGCGAAGCGAGTGGGGGTTTTCTTTGAGAGATGAAGCCGAGAGATATTAGTGAAATGATGGTTGCTTCGTCCGTCCAACTTACTGCTGGAAAGGAGGGGGTTTTGTGATTTGACGGCTCATTGGGCATTACTGCGGCGGTTCGATCGGGGTAGTCTACCCTCACTCTACTACGGAGCAATTTAGTGCATGGCTGGTGGACCCAGGTGCTGGCTGTCCCACACATCGGCAAAAGTGAGTAATTTAGTGCATGGCTGGAGGAGGATCCGCATGGTAGAGCGTGTCCACTGTTTTTCTGAAGAAAAAAATGATTACAGCAAGCGTTTCCACTCTTACGATGGAGGAGTGCGAAACACGGCAGCCACTTGAACATACACAGTGCTCCTACTACTAGGCATGTGCAGTGGTTCATACGTCAGTACTACACAATCTTGTTGCTAGTGTAGTAAGATATGACGATAACAAATGATGTTGTGCGCATGTCAACTACTCCTATATGTAACATAGTACCGCTTTTTCGACTGTCCAGTCGAGAATGAACGGTGAGATCAATGTTAACAGAACTAGGTACACAGCACACAGAGAGTACGGTGCTACAGTACTCCATGAAACATGAACCATATGAAGCATGAATAGTGTTAGGGCAGGGTGTAAGAAGGGTGCATAGGATGGGAGCAAAAGTTTCCTTCTCGACCCACTTTTGGGTGTTTGGCAGAGTGCATGAAGGGTGCATGAGTCCACACTAGTAGGTTGACAGAAATACACGAAGAGGAAACAACTATATTGAGATGAGAATGCAACCAAACACACCCACACGCTTTGTGCTACAGTGACTGATCTGCTGCGCCGCCATGGCACCAGGTAGAAGCAATGGGGGAGAGGAAGCAAAGGGGGCGAAACGGCTGAAAGGCGATGCAATCTATGGGAAGGCGGAGGGAGCGGGGAATATTTTGGTTTTCACCACGGTAAAACACGAGTCGACGACTTCTCACATCAGGGAGCATCATCATGACTAAATGCTGCCGCGCCTGCTCCCGTCAATCAAAAAATTAAAAATCCTGTCGCGCCCGTCAATCAAAAAAAATCCTCCCGCACCTAAACACCAGAGCAACGCCGCGGTGGATATTTAAATTTACCTGCCGGCAAGTAGATAAAAAAAGGGGTGAAAAAACAAATGTGGCGGCGGCCTAGCTAAACGGTCGAACTAGCCCAACTAGCTAGCCACCGTGCTTCACTGATGTACTCGGCGGGAAAGGTGGTCTTTCATGATTTGATGATTCATTTACTTGCTTTGGCGCTACGACCGAGGAGGACCCAGAAAATGCGCGGTAGGGCGTCCCACGTCAGGAAGAATATATGCATGCACCACCCGGGAGGACCCCAAAACCGCGCGGTAGGGTGTGCCACGTCTCGGCACAGAGGAAAAATGTGCGTGTAAAAATATACTGTATCAGACATAGTACCTATGGTTCAACCTAGGGACCCAGCCAGTCGGTCGAAAACACCCCACTAGCCACACAGCTTCATCATGCAAACGTGGCACGGAGGATAGATGTGGTTAGCTCCGTCTCGACCAGCCACAACGTCTCTTGTTCTAGGCGATTCTTCTATTTTCCAAGCTTTTTTTAGTTGTAATAACACCACGGCAAGCTAGTGCCGCACTTCGTGTGTGCCCATGCAAAGGTTAGACGATGGAGAGAAGAGAGATTGATATCGCAGACCTGGGACCCACCAGTAAGTGAGACAATGGTCATGCACGTGTTGACGAGGCACTCCCTCTACTCTACTCAACGCAAGTACTGTATAAAATCAAGTTATGGGATAAAGCCAACAACCATTTGTTTTTTCAGGCTATCGACTTACGCTTTGTAGTCCAGGTTGCCAGTTTGAATCTCGTCTTTCAGATTTGATAGTTTTAGGTCCAAATTTGATTAATGACAAGTGGGACCCCCGTGTGTTGTTCCGATATTTTAGTGTAGGATGGTTTTTTTGAACAAACACTTTGCGCGGTTAGACAAGTAACGGCACGAGTTACACGTATTTTGCAAGTTTACGAACAAAAATGACAGCGGCATAGAATATCACATCCACCCCGCAGCTTAGATACTATGGTGATACGAGTTTTTACACCGTTGGAAGTGAGATCCAATGGCTTGGAAGTAGTCTTTTTAATTATGCGCAATTTCCAAACTCTCCAAAGGTTTTTTTTGCAAATAAAACATTCAGGCCTCGTGTGTACCGCTGCATCTTCGATCCAACGGCTCCCCGATGCTCATATTAGGTGCTCCCCGTAGCTTAATTACCCGCTACGGTGATATGAGCATCTAGGTCGTATGATCAGTGATCAGATGGCACATGCGTAGTGCTTGTACTTTCTGCGCATTTCCCAAACTCTATCAGCCGTATATTGCAAAAACATTCAAACCTCCTACTGTGGGCTGTTAGATCTCAGTGAACTTGTATCACCATAGAATCTACGGTGCAGGAGCACCTCATACTCTCCAGTGCGAGAAAACATAAGGTGCTATCGCAGCTTGGATGCTACGGTGATACGAGCTTGGAGGTCGTTTGATCTGAGATCCAATGGCATCTGAGCAGTCTTTGTGCTTGTAAGCAGTGGCCGAACTCTTTTGGGGCTTTTCTGCAAAAAACCATTCGAACCACTGAGGAGGTGTCGGGTCACAAATCCAATGCCTCCAAAGAGCTTGTATTAGCAAAGCATGCATCTAAGGTGTGGTAGCACATGATATTCTTACATACAGGAGAATATGATGTCCTCCTTTATCTTAGATGGTACGGTGATACGAGCTTCGAGGTCGTTGGATATGGGATCAAAGGGCATCTAAGTAGTTTTTGTACAAATTGTGTGCAATTCTCAAACTCATCAAGGTTTCCTGCAAAAATATTAAGACACATCATGTGAGCTGCTATATCTCAGATCTACAAGCTCCAAGCAACTCGTATCGTGTCGGTGTACAAAAAGGGGGGAACACTTTTTGTACCCATATAACTATGCACGGGCAGTCTGAGCCACGGGCGCCGCCACACCGAGCGCGGCAAGGGAGGTAAGCCAAGGTAACGCCGAAGCTGAAGAGAAGCAGAACGACGCCAAGACCACAAAGAGCGAATGGGACGAAGCGGGCCCCCCAAGCAAGATCCTTGCCGGGAGGCGGTTTTTGCTAACCCGGCAAGACCCTTGCCGTGGCAGCTCGCCCCACACCTACGGAGGGGGTCACCGTTGAGTCCACTGCCCCCATGGGGCAAGGATTCGGGAGGCATCCCCGTAGTGGAATGCAGATCTTTGTGAAGACATTCAAGATCAGATGCACACTTTAGAAGATGATGATCCTTGGCGGGATCCCAGCCAAGGAGGACCACAAGGCCCCCGGCAAGAGCCTTGCCGGGGATGACAGCAGGCGCCACGGCAAGACCCTTGCCGGGACCCCGGCAAGACCCTTGCCGGGGCCGCGGCAAGGCCCTTGTCATGAACACCCGTGGGGCCACCATCAGGCCCACGCCAGTCGCACCTCCACCATCGCTCGCATGCAGCTACCGACCCAACCAGCTAGGCAGGCACCTGCGTGGCGGCATGCAGACATTCACGGAGACCCACCGCTGCGCCACCTCAGCTGCCTGCCTGCCTACATGGCATTGCAGGCACCGCTAGCCAGGGCGCGTGTCGACACGAGAGGGAGCGGTGACGGACGAGACATGGCTCTCCCCCGTCCCTGATAAAGCAAAGACACCTAAGCAAGGCGCATTAAATGCACCTTGTCATGTAATGCGAGGGATAACCTCGCATCACTGTACCCTTTCCACCTCCTGTGTGCCACTGTGGCAACCCCTTTCCCTATAAAAGGAGGCCCCAGGCGACCAGGAAGAGGATTCGGCTTTTTGGAGCTCTCGACGCCCCATAGCTAGCTCAAGAACACAGATATACAATCCACCAAAGCAGGAGTAGGGTTTTACGCATCCCTGCGGCCCGAACCTGGGTAAAGGAATCGCGTGCTATTTGTTTTATCCGCTCTTTTCACAACCCCGTGCCCCACAACCGTAGTAGGGATTCTTGTGATCCCATATGTGTCATTTCCACCGACATCTTTGGCGCGCCAGGTAGGGGGGTGCAGTTGTGAGAATCGGCTTTAGTAGTTAGTTCGACGTTTCTTCATCGTCATGGCGCCCAAGAAGAAGACGACGGTGGCGGTTGGCCCGTCGGAAGCCGGGCATCCCGTCCCGACGCGGACGAGCAGCGGACCGGTCGCAGAAAGGACCCGCGGCGCTGTTCGCGAACACCAACACCGTCCCAGCAACCGGAATTTGGGAGGCGGCGATGTTCGTGCGCCTGGTAACGGGCCGCACGCCGCCAAATCCAAAGACGGAGCCGGGCCATCCGCGGGTGGCGCAGGGCCTTCCAGGATCGCTGCCGCCCCGCCCGAGGGCAACACGAGGGCCTCCAAGACTCCCACGCCGGCGCCGACGGCGCGCTCCTCCCAAGCGGCGCGCGACGAACGGCGTAATCACCCCGAAGACCCCGGGCGTCGCCGCAGGAAGAGCCCTGAGCGCCACTCCCGGGATGTAGAAGACCTGCCCGCTCGCCGAGGCGCTGGTGAAGATGGCATGCGACCGCGCGGTCGTGATAGAGCTCCTTCTGACATGGTCAGAAGTTGAAGTGTGTCGCGATTCGTGCAGGTTTCGCTGCCACCGACGCCAGTAGAAGCCCTGGCGCATGCAGTTGCTCCTCGATTTTCCTCCCACTACGGGGAAACTCGACGAATTGAGAGCCACCATCTGAAGCCTTGTTGCGGTGGCCAACAAAGACGAACCAAGTCCGGCGGAGCCCCCGGGTCGACGCTCTGACGGAGTCCCGTGTACCAGTGGCAGGAAAGCCGGCGGCGCCGCGACCATGGTGCACTCGCCTCCTCCTCGCCCGGTACCATGGACGCCTGCCCGTCGTGATGTTACGGGCGACGAAATCTCCATAGCGTCGTCCGACCCGCGGACCCACTGTGACCAGCGCCAGGTCCTTCGGGATCAGGAACATGAAGACGCTCGAACCACTATCGAGCGCCGGCGCGGAGTGCGCCACCAGTTAGATAGGGGAGCAGGGCCTGCTGTGAACCACCCGGCACCGGAGAGCCCTGGAGGCCTGCCTTACGAGGTAGGCTGTCCGGCTTTTACCCGTGAGCCGCGGCAGTTCCAGTGGCCCACTCACCGCACCTTCAAACCTGACGTGGGCGAGAAGTACGGCGGCAAGACCCACCCGTCCGAGTTCCTCAGCATCTACACCATCGCGATGCAGGCTGCCGGAGCCCGCGACGATAAGGTGCTTGCGAATTACTTCCCATTGGCTCTTAAACCCAACGCCATGTCATGGTTGATGCACTTGCCGGTAGACTCCATTTCCTCCTGGTCGGATTTATGCCATGAGTTCGTGGGCGCCTTCACTGGCGGTCAGCAAGCTCATGGCCAAGCAAGCGACCTGCACGTCATTCCCCAGAAGGGAGGCGAGAGTCTCTGCAAGTATATACAGAGGTTCAGCCGGATACAGTACAACATCCCTGATGTTCATCCTGCCGCCATCATCAGCGCATTCCATCAGAACGTGCGTGTCGGATCACGGGTTCCGGCAGACCCTTAAGGTTCGAACTCTGGGGTGCGCGCGGAGATTATGCCCTCTACCTCTCCGTCTCGCAAGGATCTAAACTACCGAACGAACAGCACAAGAGACACAGGGTTTATACTAGTTCGGGCCACCATTGTGGTGTAATACCCTACTCTAGTTTGTGGTGGATGGATTGCCTCTTGGGCTGATGAGGATGAATAGTACAAGGAAGAACAGCCTCACGAGGGTCTGTTCTTGGTTAGGGGATGAACTGCTGGGGGAGTTCGATCGCCCTTCTCTCTCTCTCTCTCAGTGTGTTGCTAGCTCTGTTTGTGGATGCTACGTTCTAGCTGGTTTCTGCCTTTTTTCTACCCTGGGGGTGGCTAGTCCTATTTATAGGCAAAGGCCCTGGGCCTCTTCCCAAATATTTGAGTGGGAAGGGCGCCAACAATTGGCCAATTCGAAGGGGAACATCTGGTACACCTATTCTGACTAAAGTTGGTCTTCGCCTGCCAAAGGCCCCGTGGTGACGCCGTTCTGGGCTCCATGGTGACCTCCTTCCCACCGTTGGACTGGTCTTGGTCTTGTTGCACCGAAATGGGTGCCTTTGCTTGATCCCCTCGCCTGCGCTTGCCCCCTTTGCTCCAAAGAGGAAAGGGGAACGCTGCACGGTCTTGGCGCACCGAGAGGCGAAAGGGCAAGGGCGAAGCGCCGCAGGCCCTAATAGCCTGTGGCCTGTGGCGCCCCGTGGCGGTTTGACAGGACGTGGGCGTCTCCGCTTCCCCACGACGCCTAGGCAACTGTGTGACTTGACTAGTCCCTACATGCGTAGAAACGGGTCATTATTACCTACGATCGTGGTGCTTGACGGTTGGCCTCTTCCGGCTATAAGTGCGAGGCCGCATAAGCTCCGCCAGTCCGCTCCTTCCCGCTTCTCTTCTTCTTCCTCTCCTTTGCCGCCCGTCGCCCGCATGGCTCCGAAGAGGTTCTCAACCGCGGAGAAGGGGAAGGCTAGTCGGGCGGGGCCCGACTCCCCTCCGGCCAAGTGCGGCCGGGGTCATCCCCGCAAGCATCCCGCGGTCCCCGCTGTGGCTCCCCGTGGGCACAGGGACTGTTCTCCGCGCGGTGGTGAGCGCTCGGCTGCCAAGGGGAGGCAGGCTGTGGCTGCGCGGCCCCCCAGGCCGCGCTTTCGCTCGGCGGAGGTGCTGCCAGAGTTCGTCGTGTGGTCGGCGGACTCAACCAACACGTGGCTCCAGCTCCCCCGCTTCTTCATCAGCGAGCTGCCGGCCAGCGCCCGGTGTGGCTTCTGGCTTGAGGCTGACGGTTGCTGCAGTAGGGCCTCCTGGGTTTCGCTCGAGGTCTCCCCTTCTGGGAATGGGGCCCTGACCCGCGGCTGGCAAACGTTTGCCCGCGCGCGCGGCCTGGGCCAGCGGTGCACCCTGCACTTCAAGTTCGACGGCGACGGCACCCTCTATGTGAGGGTGTTTGGGGAAGATGGTCGCTGCGCAGGATGCTGCCTCGAGGGCGACGACCGTGGCTAGGGGCCTCGCTCCGACGACGATGGAGGAGACAGCGCCCGCTCCGATGGCGGCGCCCGATGCTCTCCAAGCTCCACCAACTCTTCTTCGGGCTGCTCCTCCAGCGGTGGCCGCAGCCAGCCCCCTCGCCGTCGCGCTTGCTTGGGGGGTGGCTGTTCATCCGCCCGTCGCCACGCCCCGGTGAAGCGCGAGAGGGAGTCCGCCTGAGCTTCGGAGGCATCCCGTGTCGCCTCTGCAGGCCGATGTGAGGCGGGCCGCGCCGGGCTCGCCCTTTCCTTTTCCTTTTGCTCCATGTGTAAGACAAAACAGCTGCATGGAGCCCCGTGGGGGCGTGTTGAGAATCATTGCCGCCGTAGCCATTACCTTGACATTGTCATTGCGCTGCTCAACTATTTGCCCTCGCGTAGGTAGTTTGCGGCCCCAGCCGGGGGGCGACCGACCCAGGCCCTGTGTGTATGTCGCGGTGCCCGAGGGGCACGGACTAGAGGGGTGCTCCTGTAGAGAGCCCGGGCCGTGAAACCTTTAAGCGGCTAGAACAGAAACGCTCGTGAGGGCGTTCGAGTTCCATCCCTCGCGAGGCCTTTCATGAGAAAAATAAAAAACGAGGAGCGAAAATCGACGAACCACAAATCAACAACGGCGATAGTTTTGATAAAACTTCAAATGCAAGTAAACACGTCAAATGCGGAAAGCAAATGAAAAAGCCGCGTCCGGCACCTAGTCTAGTCTTCGACGTCTTCTCAGTAGCGCAGAGCTAAGTGCTGCCACTGGGCGTGGGAGGGAGCCCCAGGGCCTGAGGCCGGCTCTCCTGAGACTCCGGGGCGTGTACAACCCCACTCATTATTACGTGAGAGTGTCACGGGGCGGCGAGCTTCACAGGCATTGGCCTTCTTCACAGGCTCCGGGCCTTTCTCCTTAGAGGTAATAAGCTTCACAGGCACTCGCCTTCTTCAC
This sequence comes from Aegilops umbellulata, assembly GCA_032464435.1. NCBI lineage: Eukaryota > Viridiplantae > Streptophyta > Magnoliopsida > Poales > Poaceae > Aegilops > Aegilops umbellulata. The sequence goes on from CP136060.1 coordinate 300,459,780, forward strand.
AGGCTCTGGGCCTTTTCCAAAAAGAGATGAGCTTCACAGGCGTTTGCCTTCTTCACAGGCTCTGGGCCTTCTCCAAAAGGGATGATCTTCACAGGCGTTCGCCTTCTTCACAGTCTCTGGGCCTTCTCCAAAAGGGATGATCTTCACAGGCGCTCGCCTTCTTCACAGGCGCTCGCCTTCTTCACAGGCTCTGGGCCTTCTCCAAAAGGGATGATCTTCACAGGCGTTCGCCTTCTTCACATGCTCTGGGCCTTTTAGGGGTAGAACCTCCGGAGGTGCTGGATGTTCCACGCGTTCTGGATTGGCTCCCCCTCTTGAGTCTCCAAGCGCACGGAGCCTGGCCTGGAAACATGAACAACCTTGAACGGGCCCTCCCACATGGGAGAGAGCTTGTGCAGCCGCTCCCTAGAGAGGACCCGCCTGAGTACGAGGTCTCCTACCTCGAGGGTCCTGGGGCGGATGTTGCGGCAGTAATATCGTCGTAGCGCCTGTTGGTACCTCGCCGCTCGCAGCGCGGCTTCCCGGTGGCGTTCCTCCCCCAGCACGAGGTCCATCCCCTGCATGGCGTCCTGCTGCGCCTCGTCGAACGCCAGGACCCGTGCGGAGCGACGCCTGACCTCGTGAGGAAGGACTGCTTCGGCTCCATAGACCAGGAAGAACGGGGTCTCCCCGGTTGGTTTGGTCACGGTGGTGCGGATGGACCACAACACGGATTGGAGCTCGTCGTACCAGCCCCTGCCGCAGGCCTCCAGCTTCTTCTTGAACGTTCTGGTCTTGAGGCCTCTCAGGACCTCCGCGTTGGCTCGTTCGGCCTGCCCATTGCTTCGCGGGTGCGCCACCGAAGCGTAGCATATCTGCGTCCCAAGGTTAGCACAGTATGTTTTGAAGAGATTACTGGTGAACTGCGAACCGTTGTCTGTGATGATGCGGCACCCCGAACCGGCTCACAATACCCCTGATGAACTTGACCGCGGAGCCCGCGGGGATGGTACAGACAGCCTCCACCTCTGCCCACTTGGTGAACTTGTCAATGGCGACGTAGAGGTAATGGTAGCCCCCTGGCACCAGAGGGAACGGGCCCAGGATATCCAACCCCCAAACTGCGAATGGCCACGAGAGGGGTATAGTCTGCAGGCCCCCCGCTGGTTGATGGATCTGCCTGGAATGGAACTGGCAGGCCTCACAAGCCTTCACCAATTCAATTGCGTCGTTAAGCGCGGTGGGCCAATAGAGCCACTACGGAATGCCTTGCCGACGAGGGTCCGTGATGATGAGTGGTGTCCGCAGTCTCCGCCGTGTATGTCTTCCAGTAGTTCCTTTCCTTGCTCCCTGGAGATGCAGCACAGAGATACATCGTTTGGTCGCTTCTGGTAAAGTTCTCCATCTCTGATGCAGTATGCCATGGCCTGCCGCGCCACACGTTCTGCATCCTCTTCCTTTTTCGGTAGGGCCCCTTGTGTTAGATAACTCCGGAGTTCTGTGATCCAGCACTCCTCCTGAGGTTCCATCGTCAGGAGCAGGCATGCTCCTGAGGTCGGCCCACAGACCGGGGCTCCCGAGGCTGGCAGCTGGGGTTGCTCCTCTCGAGGCTGAGCCGTGTTTGATAACGTCGGCTGTGCTGAAGGTTTGAAGAGCCGCTCCTCGAAGATGCCGGGTTCCTGCGGCAACCGCCTGGATGCCCGTCTGGCTGTGTCGTCAGCTTCCTGATTGGTGCCATGGGGCACGTGCTTCAGCTCCAGCCCCCAGAACTGCTTTTCCTTCCTGCGGACCTCCGCCAGGTAAGCCTCCATATGCTCGTCCTTCGGCTCGTACACCTTGTTAGAGAAATTGACTAGGAGCTGCGAGTCGCCCTTGACGGTGAGGCGCTTCACTCCCAGGGCCACTGCGGCCTTCAGCCCGGCTATCAGTCCCTCATACTCTGCTATGTTGTTGGAGACCTTTTCACCTTGCTGGAAACAGAGATGTATGACATAATAGAGCTTATCCTGAGTGGGTGATATCAGCACCGCACCAGCCCCCGCGCCATGCCTGGAGAACGCCCCATCGAAGAACATAACCCAGCCTTCCGGCGCCTCACTTCCTGGGGAGAGGGACCGATCCTCGTCGTCCTTGAGGCCTGGTGCCTCCGCCCATTCCGCCACGAAATCCGCCAATGCTGCTCCCTTGATGACCCTGGTTGTGCTGAACTCGAGCTGAAACGCCTGCATCTCTATATTCCACTCGGCGACCCTTCCTGCCGAGTTAAGGCTCCTGAGCACTCTCTCCAGGGGTACGATGAGACGACCTTGATGGGGTGAGCCTGGAAGTAGTGACGCAGCTTGCGCGAGGCTACCAATAACGCGAGGAGGAGCTTCTAAGGCATTGGGTACCGTGCCCTCGCGTCCCTTAGCACCGTGCTAACAAAGTAGACCGGGTGCTCAACAAGGCTGAGAGCATCTTGGGTCGCGGCGCCCTCGGGAGGTAAGGGAACCTCATGTGATGACGTGGCCTCAGGAGGTGAACCATCTGGGCATGCGGCCTCCCCTGTCTCCAGTGTGTTCTTTGGTAGCTGACCCTCTTCATCTGTGGTTGTGGCTTCCATGGGCTTTCCTTGTTCCCGTTTTGTCTTGCCCCGGGTTGCCGCTGCGGTCTTGACCTGACGCTCCTCCCTAACCGCAACCAGGGCTGTGCTGGCGGAGTAGGGAGTGGCGGCGAGGTAAAGCAGCAGGGGCTCTTATTGGCGCGGAGCCACCATGACTGGGGGACTGGTCAGGTACCTCTTGAGATCTTGAAACGCCTTATCTGCCTCTTCGGTCCATTCAAAGGGCCCCTTTTTCTTCATCAGCTGAAAGAAAGGCAGCGCTCGCTCCCCCAATTTGGAGATGAAGCGCCCTAGCGCGGTCACGCGCCCAGTGAGCTTCTGCATTTCTCTGAGGGTCTTTGGCGGGCTCATGTCCTCGACCGCCTTGACCTTCTCCGGGTTAGCCTCGATGCCACGGTGGGATACGAGGAAGCCTAAGAGCTTGCCCGGGGGGACCCCGAACACACATTTCTTTGGGTTGAGTCGCAGGTTTACTGCGTCGAGGCTTGCGAAGGTCTCCTCCAGGTCTTGTATCAGGGTCTTGGCCTCCCGAGATTTCACCACAATGTCACCAACGTAGGCTTCGACATTCTTCCCGAGTTGCGGGCCCAAGGTGATGTGCATCAGCTGCTGAAAGGTTGCCCCTGCGTTACGCAGTCCGAATGGCATGCATGTGTAGCAGTATACCCCGCACGGGGTCAAGAAGGCGGTCTTCTCAACGTCTTCTACCGCCATCTTGATCTGGTGATATCCGGAGAAGGCGTCCAAGAAGGACAGCAGGTCGCACTCGGCAGTGGAATCGACGATCTGGTCGATGCGGGGGAGCGGAAAAGGATCTTGCGGGCATGCCTTGTTGAGATTGGTGAAGTCGACACACATGTGTTCCTTCCCCCCTTTCTTGGGCACAACGACAGGGTTGGCCAACCAATCCGGGTATCGGACCTCGCGGATGACCCCAGCGGCTTCTAACTTGCGGGTCTCTTGGACGATGAAGGCCTGCTTCTCCGCGGACTGCCGCCTGGCCTTCTGCTTCACGGGGCGCATGTTTGGGCACACATTGAGGTGATGCTCGATGACGCTCCTGGGGATCCCTGCCAACTGATCGGGCTCCCAAGCAAAGACCTTCTTATTTGCGCGCAGGAACCTGACCAAGGCCTCCTCCTGCTCAGGCTCAAGGTTGGCGCCTATGGTGAAAGTGGCACTGGAGGACCCGTCCTCGTCGACGGGTATCTGCTTGGTTTCTGCCTTGTCCTGGGTGAACAACTGCTTCTTCTTGGTGGGCGCAGCCCCCTTGGGCTCAGGGGTCCCTCCGTCGGCGGGCTGTGCCGATGCCGCCGTCTTGGAGGCGAGCTTGAGTACTCGCAAGGCGTCCCCGGTGTCTCCGTGCACGGTGAGGGTACCGTTGCTCCCGGGCATCTTCATGAGGTTGTACGCCGGGTGCGTGGCGGCCATGAACTGAGCCAGTGCCGGGTAGCCGAGGATGGCGTTGTAAGGGAGGCCGATGGGGGCGATGTCGAAGTCGACCATCTCCGTGCGGAAGTTGTCGTAGGTGCCGAAGGTTACTGGGAGCCGGATCTGTCCCAAGGAGTCAGATGATCCGCCCCCGACGCCCGAGAAAGGTCGGCTGGGTTGCAGCCGCTCCCGGGGTATGCAGAGAAGGTTGAAGGTCTCGACCGAAAGCACACTGAGGCCCACGCCGCCGTCGACGAGGGTTCTGGTCACGGCCACCTGGCAGATGGTGGGGGTGCACAACAGGGGGAGCGCGCCTGAGCCGGCCAAGTTAGCGGGTGGTCCTCCGAGCTGGAGGTCAGACCGGCCTCGCGCGCCGCCCGGCCCGGGGGAGCCCCCTGCCGTGCGGAAACGGCGCTGATCCGGTGGGCAAACGGCTTGACGTGGCGGCTCATGGGCGGCGCCTGCGAGCCGCCCAGGAGGGCCGCAACGACCGGATGCGTCGATGTAGCGGTGTGGTCGCCCTGTCGCGTAGGCGGACGCTGGGGTGGTGCTTGCCGCTCGTTTCTCGCTGGGCCGGTGGCGGTGTTGACGGCGGACGATGGGGGACGGCGAGAACGCTCACCGGTGAGGGCCGCCGGGGCGACGCGATCTCGATGGGCGCTGCACATGGATGCAGCAGCCGGAGGAGGACGGAGCGGTGGAAGGCAGATTCCGGCGCACCCCTACCTGGCGCGCCAAATGTCGGATCACGGGTTCCGGCAGACCCTTAAGGTTCGAACTCTGGGGTGCGCGCCCCCTCAACCTCTCCGTCTCGCAAGGATCTAAACTACCGAACGAACAGCACAAGAGACACAGGGTTTATACTAGTTCGGGCCACCATTGTGGTGTAATACCCTACTCTAGTTTGTGGTGGATGGATTGCCTCTTGGGCTGATGAGGATGAACAGTACAAGGAAGAACAACCTCGCGAGGGTCTGTTCTTGGTTAGGGGATGAACTGCTGGGGGAGTTCGATCGCCCTTCTCTCTCTCTCAGTGTGTTGCCAGCTTTGTTTGTGGATGCTACGTTCTAGCTAGTTTCTGCCTTTTTTCTACCCTGGGGGTGGCTAGTCCTATTTATAGGCACAGGCCCTGGGTCTCTTCCCAAATATTTGAGCGGGAAGGGCGCCAACAATTGGCCAATTCGAAGGGGAACATCTGGTACACCTATCCTGACTAAAGTTGGTCTTCGCCTGCCAAAGGCCCCGTGGTGACGCCGTTCTGGGCTCCATGGTGACCTCCTTCCCACCGTTGGACTGGTCTTGGTCTTGTTGCACCGAAATGGGTGCCTTTGCTTGATCCCCTCGCCTGCGCTTGCCCCCTTTGCTCCAAAGAGGAAAGGGGAACGCTGCACGAGCTGGCGTCCGCCTGGCACCCTTGGTCGTCATGGCTTGCGTCATGGGCACCTCGCGAGGTACCCTGCCTTGATCTCTCTGCCTTCTCGTGAGCCATCCCAAGGAGGCCGCGCCTGAGGAAGCACCGTGTCATCCGCCTCGCGAGGCTTGGCCCCTCGCGAGAGTCTTGGGTCTTGTGTTGCTGGAGATGAGCCGCGTTGGGCCCCCATTCGAGCCATGCCGCAGGCCGCAGGCAGGCAAGTCTGGGGACCCCCGTTCCCAGAACGCCGACAGTGCGTAACCGCAAGATGCGCGAAGAGCTGGCAATGAACATGGTGAAAGATGTGGCAGAACTCTATGTTCTTGCTAACAGATGTGCCCGAGATGAAGAGGGGAGGAAGTACCCCGGCGAAGATGCCGGCGTGGAAACCGACTCCTTAGATGAGGATACTGCCGCCCCGGCGAAGAAAGGTCGGCGCTGCAACAGGAAGCGCAAAGGTAAAGCAGTGCTTGCCATCGAGGGAGCTGATGACACCGGCTCCACCAAGAAAACCAAGGCAGACGACCCCGGCAAGGAAATTGCCGGATGTGTCGCTTGCCGGGCCTTGGCGGCTGCCGAGAAGTCAGGAAACTTCGACAAGCGATACTGCAACATCCATCGCACCAAAGGCCACACTCTCCAAGACTGCCGACAGGTTGAGCTCCTCGCTGAGAAGCAGAGGGCTGAATATGAGAGGCGGGACAAGGAGAAGGGCCAAGACGGTGCTGAAGGGTCCGGCAAGAAGTGTGACGGCCAGGCTGGCCGCCGCGGCAAGGATAAGCAACAGGAGAGGCCCGCCCGGGGCCGTGACAGAAAGCCAGAAGACGACGATCACGAAGAGGATGACGAGTCCGGCGACCAAGAGTTTCAGAAAGCTACAGAGGCCATGTGCGTCGACGGTGGTGCCTCGCTGCATACTTCTCACCGCCGGATTAAACAGTGGGCGCGAGACATTACAGCGGCAGAGCCGTCGTTCGATGCCCAAAGGCCGCTGAAGTGGTCCAGCACACCTATCATTTTTGACACTGAGGATCACCCTGATCGCACTACTGCGGTCTGGTGCTTGCCGTTGTTGGTTTCGCCAACAATACGCAACCTCAAGGTGACGAAGATGCTAGTCGATGGTGGAGCCAGTCTGAACTTGATTTCGCCTGCCGTGATTGAGAAACTGCAGATTCCTGATGGAGACCTCGAAGAGATGGGCATGTTTCAGGGGGTCAACCCGGGAAGAAGCCAACCCAAGGGAAAGGTCACGCTGCCCGTGACCTTTGGAAGCGACCTGAACTACAAGATGGAGAGGATCGTGTTTGATGTTACCAAGATCCCCTTGCCCTACAATGGGATCCTTGGCCGCCCAGCACTGGCCAAGTTCATGGCGGCGTCACACTATGCCTACAACACCCTGAAGATGCCAGGCCCTGTGACGATCATCACCATCCCCTCCGATAAGAAAGATGTGCTGATTTGCACTGATCAACTATACCAGCAAGCAGTTGCAGCAGCTGCCGCCACTAGGGCCCTTGCTCCTGCCGCTGGGAATCTGGGAGGGAAGAAGAAGAAGGCCGGTGAGACCTAGGACACCCACTCCGGCAAGCGCTCCTCTTCGGAGTGTAGCGCTGCCGTCGAGGACGTGCCTGAGAGCTCCACCGGCGGAAACAAGAAGCCCAGGGCCATTCCGCCGGGAACCAAGAAGGTTTCTGTCAATGAGGACGGCATGGGAGGAGCTTTCACCATAAGCTCCACCCTTGACGGCAAATAGGAAGACGTGCTCGTCACCTTCCTGCAGGCGAATGTCGATGTGTTTGCCTGGCAAGCTTCCGACATCCCCGGCGTTCCTAGGGAGGTGATTGAGCACCACCTTGCTGTCTGTCCTCATGCGCGGCCCGTCAAATAGAAGGTCAAAAAGCAAGCTTTGGAACAACAAGAGTTTATCACAGAAGAAATCTGGAAACTGGAGGCAGCGGGTTTGATAAGAGGAGTGCTCCATCCGACGTGGTTGGCCAATCCGGTTGTAGTGCGCAAGGCAAATGGGAAGTCGAGGCTGTGTATTGATTATACGGATATCAATAAGGCTTGTCCTAAAGACCCCTTCCCGTTGCCGCGCATCGACCAAATTGTTCACTCCACGACTGGGTGTGATCTGTTGTCATTCCTCGATGCCTACTCCGGCTACCACCAGATTTTCATGAGGAGAGAAGACGAAGAGAAAACAGCATTCATCACCCCATGTGGTACGTATTGTTTAATACGGATGCCTTTCAGGTTGAAGAGTGCTGGTTCGACGTTTGCGAGGGCGGTCCAGATTGGTTTTGAACCCCAGCTCGATAGAAATATGGAAGCTTATATGGATGACATAGTGGTCAAAACCAAGGAGAGGGCAACCCTCATCGCAGATCTGCAAGAAACATTTGCAAACCTGTGCAAGATCAACCTCAAGCTGAACCCCGAGAAGTGCGTCTTCAGCGTCCCGTACGGCAAGCTTCTCGGGTTCTTTGTGTCACAGCGTGGGATAGAGGCCAATCCAGACAAGATCAAAGCTATAGAGAAGATTGAAGCACCCAAGCGAATCAAGGATGTGCGTCGGCTTGCTGGTTGTGTCGCCGCCATGGGCAGGTTCATTTCCAAGTCTGCCGAGCGCGCCCTCCCCTTTTTCAAGATCCAGAAAAAGGCGGGCCCGATGGAGTGGACGCCAGAAGCTGAAGGAGCACTGCAAGATTTGAAGAAGTACCTCTCCTCCGCGCCAACACTAGTTGCGCCCAGGCCCCAGGAGCTGTTGCTGCTATACCTGGCGGCAACGAACCAGGTGGTCAGCACCGCACTAATGGTGCAGAGAGAGGTTGACAACGAGGTAATGGCAGCGACAGAGCCCGACACCACTAATGCGGAGATGACACGGCCAGTTGAAGTATTGCCGAGGAAGAAAATGATGCAGCACCCGGTCTACTTTGTTAGTTCCCTCTTGCAGGGGGCTAGATCAAGGTACTCCGGCGTGCAGAAACTGCTCTTCGGCCTTCTTATTGCCTCGAGGAAGCTGCGTCATTACTTCCAGGCACACGAGATCACTGTCGTCACTCGCCTCCCTTTGCAACGGATATTGCACAATCCGGATGCAACGGGAAGGATTGTGGAATGGGCACTGGAGCTGTCCAGCTTTGGCCTCAAGTTTGAAAGCACTTCGATGATTCAGAGCCGAGTCCTGGCAGAGTTCATTGCAGAATGGACCGCAACGCCTGACGAAGGAGCCCAAGAGACTGCTCTCCCCAGCAAGGAGGCAAGTTGCGATTGGATCATGTACTTTGATGGAGCTTTCTCCTTACAAGGTGCCGGGGCTGGCGTACTGCTAGTCGCGCCCACCGGAGAGCACCTCAAGTACGTGGTCCAGATGCACTTCCCCAGGGAGGCGTCAACCAACAACACGGCAGAGTACGAGGGGCTGCTTGCCGGTCTCAGGATCACAGCGGACCTCGGAATCAAGAAACTCATCGTCAGGGGTGACTCGCAGCTTGTCGTCATGCAAGTCAACAAGGATTACCAGAGCCCATTGATGAAGGCCTACGTTGATGAAGTGAGAAAGCTGGAAGAGCACTTCGACGGTATACAGGCTGAACACGTTCCCCGAGCAGAGAACGACATCGCCGATTACCTGTCAAAGCGCGCTGCCCTCAAGCTACCTGTGGAACCAGGTACCTTTGTGCTTCAGCTAACTCAGCCATCCGTTGATCCATCAACAGAGCAGAACAAGAGGAGGAAATCAGGGCCCGACAAGTACTTTCCCGCCGAGCTCCCCGGAGCCGTCGGCAAGGATGTTGCCGGGAACACTGAGCCCACCACGGGACGGCTGGCTCCGGCGGAGCGTCAAGCTCTTGCCGTCGAGACAGCCGCTCCTCTGGCGGAGGAAATGCCTTCAGTCCTCGCCATCGAGCCCCAGGCTCTAGCGTGGGCGCAGCATACCGTCCGATTCCTCCAAACGGGGGAACTTCCTGAGGAGCGGGAAGAAGCGGAAAAAGTAGCCCGTCGCTCTGCCATGTACCAGTTCGTCGATGACGTCCTGTACAGGAAGAGGCCGAACGGTGTGAAATTGAAGTGTATCCCTCGAGAGGAAGGACTGGAGCTGTTGGCGGAGATACACGGAGGCATATATGGATCCCACATTGGGTCAAGGGCCCTTGCCGGCAAGGCATTTCGGCAAGGCTTCTTCTGGCCCACCGCCCTCCAGGATGCAACCACACTAGTCACCAAGTGTGAAGCATGTCAGTTCCATTCGAAGAAGCTTCATCAGCCAGCTCAAGCCCTTCAAACCATTCCTCTCTCCTGGCCCTTCTCGGTCCGGGGGCTCGACATACTGGGCCCTTTCCCCCGTGCTGTCGGGGGCTTTGAGTACTTGTACGTTGCAATCGACAAGTTCACAAAGTGGCCGGAGGTGGAGGCAGTGAGGAAGGTCATAGCTCAGTCAGCCGTCAAGTTCTTCAAGGGACTAGTGTGCCGTTTGGCATGCCCAACAGGGTCATCACCGACAACGGCACACAGTTCACAAGCCACACCTTCATGCAATATATCCAAGACCTCGGCAGCAAAGCCTGTTTCGCTTCCGTTGCTCACCCGCGGAGCTATGGTCAAGCTGAGAGGGCAAATGCTGAAGTACTGCGAGGACTACAGACCAAGACATTTGACAGGCTGCACAAGAGCAGAAGGCGCTGGATTGATGAGTTGCCGGCGGTTCTTTGGTCGATCAGGACGACGCCAAATCGAGCCATCGGCCAGACACCCTTTGCCCTGGTATATGGGGCAGAAGCAGTTCTCCCCACTGAACTCATATACGGGTCACCTCGAGTGCTCGCTTATGATGAGCTTGAGCAAGAGCAACTGCGGCAAGATGACGCAATGCTCCTTGAGGAAGATCGTCTTCGGGCAGCTGTGAGAGCAGCATGCTACCAGCAAGCCTTGCGCCGCTACCATAGCCACAAGGTCCATGCCCGAAGCCTTGAGGAAGGCGACCTTGTTCTTCGGCGCATTCAATCGGCCAAGAATTCCAACAAGTTGACACCAAAGTGGGAAGGCCCTTATCGGGTAATACGAGTCATCAGGCCCGGCGCAGTTCGCCTGGAGACCGAAGATGCCGTTCCGGTGAGTAACTCCTGGAACGTTGAGCATCTTTGTAAGTTTTACCCGTAAGGCGCGGCTTGCCGGGCCCCCCGGCAAGCCACCTTTTGTACAAGCATTGCCGATGATGCATGTAAACCTTTGTACAAAGCCAGGCGCAGACCCTGAGCATAAATAAATGAAGCATTAGCGCCCCAAGTTATAGCATGCATGCTAGGTCGAGTCTCGTCCTTGGTTAGGGTTGATAGTGCTTTGCAGCGACTAACCCATAGCTTAGAGGTCGAGTGTGCGTCTCTTTGCCGTTCTTTTGTCTTCATTGGTTCGTAGGACCCACAGAAATCCTTGCCGGATCACTTGAGGACGAAAAGGAGAAGAGGGACAGATCAGCATCTAGACCCCGGCAAGCCAGTACTGCTGGGGGCTCCAAGAGCAAAGATTCACCCACGGCAAGCCAGAGTTGCCAAGGGCTATAGCTTCAGATAAGTTCTTCATCCCTTATCATGCATTCTTTTATGGACTGAGGTATGTGAAACCTCGTTTCTTCCTAAAGCTACCGTGCTCCCCTAACTCTAGGCCCTAGGGCCCGTTCTTGGGGCCAGGTTTGGTCGTAGTCGCGGCAGCGAAAGGATGAAACGAGGAGCCTGAACCCGCCTCATCCCTGCCTCCGCCGAAAGCGTGAGAAAGGTCGAGCGACGTGGGGAGACGACAAGGCCTACTGCTGGGCAAGGAAATGTTTATCTTAAAGATATCAAGGATTTACTCCTTTACGTGGGATCTACCCGCAAACAAATGACCCGGCAAGCATCCCTTTTTCATTAAAAACATTCCACTCAGGTACAGTCCATAGGGAATGAAAAACATGAGTGATGGGATTACAAGTTTTAAATTCAGCTAAGGCCCGAAGGCTTACAAACTAAAAAGAGATGAGGTGCCCGTAACCCCTTTCTTGTCCCTCTCCTCAGGAGGCAGGTCAAGGAGGCGAAAAGGGCAAAAGGGGCGCCTAGACGAGCTACGGGTGGCAGAAGACACCAAGAGAACATCTCGGTGGTCGTCCGAAGGCTGGATGGTGATGGCAGCGCCGGAGGCAGAGCTCGAAGACGAGGCGGCAGGACGTCAGCACGCGTCGAAGGCGTCGGTGCCCGCGTACTCCGAGTTGACGGCCTTGCCGCCCTCCCTCTTCCTCTTCCGCAGCCTCCCAACGCCAGCCGCCCAAGGAGACGACCCCGAGGAGTTCAGGGAGCCGGCGACACGGATGATGGGGTCGCCGGTGCCGCACGAGGCGGCGCCCGACACCTAGTCGGACTCGTCATCCTGCCGCCTGCTACCCTCGTCGTCGCTGCCGCTCTCCTCCTCGTCACTCCTGCTCGAGGAGGAGTCTTCGCTATCAGAAGAGCTCTCCACGCAGCACCTTACGCGGGTCCCGAAGCATCCGAAGACCTTGACGGAGAGGAGGCCGCCCTCCATCAGCTTGAAAAGGAGAGTGAGCCCCTCCGTCAAGCGGTGGATATGGGCGAACGACTTCCACCCCCGACGAAGATACATCACGTGAGGGGCTGGGAAGTCAACGTGAACCCGCGTGCCGCTGATCCCACAGCCCCTCATGTGCAGTCGCAACGACTCCGGCGGATCCAGCTCCATCTCCCGCGCGAATGGAGCCGGGAGACGAAGGCGACAGCCAGGCGGCCGACGCAGCCTGACGAAGAACTCGCAAGGTGTTGGGGATATTACTACTGGGCGTAAACCGGCCTACTTGGGCCGGGTTAACTTCATCAGTAGTCCACAAGTGTTAAAGCCCAGAAGCTAGATAAAGGCCCAAGGCCGTAGTCGGTTCAGCACTTGTAGCCGTAAACCGGCGTGTATATGAACTTGTACTGTAAGTTAGGAATAAGGAGAGACCAACCCGGATATGAGTATGAACCGGAGATTGGGACTCTGGGAACCGACGGGCGTCACCCGTTTATATAAGGGGACGACCCGATAGCGGTTCAGCGAGAGACAACCACAACTCGAGGCCTAGGCAAAGCTTGTTTGCTCCCTAGTCATCGAAACCCCATCAATTCCATAACAAACTAGACGTAGGCTTTTACCTTCATCGAAGGGGGCCGAACTAGTATAAACTCCCTGTGTCCGCTTTAACCCCTTCGAGTTAACCCGTTGTGATGGCTCCACGACTAAGTCCTTTTGCCAGGACATCTGCCGTGACAAACCCACGACAGTTGGCGCCCACCGTGGGGCTATCGCACGATGGTTTCAAGTCCTTGGAGGGCCGGTTTGAAGGACTCGAGGGATACGTCGTGGGCCGGATGACCAAGAGTCGTCGCGGCAAGATCTACATCGACGACGCAGGCTGGGGCTCCGGGTACGGGTACCGGGTCCACTTTGGTGGCATACACGTCTTCATCGGCAAGATCGGTGAACCGGGCCCTGAGCTGGACACCTGCACCGACCTCGTCGAGACAGCTCAGCGCGCGCGACCTGCCCGGGCTAAACCAGCCGTGAAACGTTCCTTCGTGGGAGTCATCCATGGAGGAAGCTATGAGGACGGATCAGGATCTGGTGGTGAAACCGTCGTCTACTCCGGCGACGAGTCATCGACCAAAGAAACTGAGTCGTTGTATCAGCTACAAGATGGCCGGATTGGGGGCTGTTCCGATGGCGACAGTATTCCGGACCCCTCTGATCTGCCCAACCGGGTTGGGATATTCATGGCCGGTACACAAGCGGCGCTTCACTCATCGATGGTCGCGGTATTGGTTTCTGGTTCAGCTGCGGCAACGGATGCCGGGGCAGGAGGCTCTGTGCGCCCGCCGGCTCAGGTGTTATCCGATCTGTTCGACGCATTGGCTGCACTCATGGCGGAAGCTAATCCGGCGGATCAGGATGCTCATAACGCAGAGATCGCAAAGGTGAGAGAGCGGATTACTCAGGCCAAGGCGGATCTGGCAGCTGAAGAGGTCAGGATGACTGCGGAGCGGGCCGCTTTGGACGCGCAAGCCTATAAACTCATGCTGGACCAGAACGCTTCACATGAATTCATGAGGAGGAAGTACCAATCTCGTTTGCCCTCAGTTTTTGAAGGAAGGAACCTTCTGAACACCCCTGGAGCGGGGACCAGTAATCTACCAGTGGTAAACCGGGCGGGGGCGCCCGGGACGGGCACGCCGGTTCAGCCCCGTGTAATAGATCTACCCCGTCATAACACTGGAGTACCGCAGGTTGTGCCCACACCTCCGGATCACTATTCCAATCCGCTGGATAACCTTGTTGCAGCGGCGGCACGGTTGGAGGCTATTCCGGTCGAGGGGGATTCATTGCAGGCGATAGAGACACGCCGGGTCAAGGAGCTCCTCAGGACGGCGTTGGTCCAACAGGAAGCATATTTGTACAGCCGCGAGCAGATTCATTCTACCCCACGTCCAAGCCGGAGTTATAGCAGACATACGGAGGAGCCAGCTGAGTCAAGTAATGCACGACGTGAAGTATCCCGTGGCAACAATCCGGCTCCCGATGCCCAGGAGGTGGTAGACCGGGCCCGAGCGCGCAGGGAAGCCGAGTTAGCAGCACAGCATCAGGCTCGTCAGCTCACGCCGGTTCGTCCCACCACTTCGGTGGAACCGGGACTCACTTCTAGCGCTTTGGGAGTGCCTTGCCTTGTCTCCGCTTTATGCAATGTGCGCCTGCCTAAGGATTTTAAAGGCCCACGCAAGGTGCCGAACTATACGGCGGGTCAACCCCCAGAGACATGGGTGGAGAGTTATGAGATGGCCATGGAGATGCTTGATGTGGATGAGGCAGCGTGTGCAAAATATTTCACCATGATGCTTGAAGGGACAACCCATACTTGGTTAAAAAGCCTGCCGCCCAATTCTATCGGTTCATGGGCCCAGTTGCGAGCCCGGTTCATCAATAATTTCAAAGACACGTGTAAGCAGCCCATGTCGATAGTGGATTTAGCTGCCTGTGTCCAGGAGGGTCTCACGAGTTCTGCATTCATCAGACCGCATCAATGCGGACACCGCAGTTATAACCTTGGAAGGCAATTGCCGGTTTGGACCCTTGAAGCTGAAGTTAGGACGGATGAAGCGCCATTGTACTGACATGGGTACCCTCATGGGCGCTTTGGTAAAGTACGCTGATTCTGATAGTACCAAGGATCCCGAGTCTGACGATGAAAAGACAGGGAAGGGAAAGAAGAATGGCAACTTTAAAGGTCAGCAGCATCACTCAACAGGAAACGGTGGTGGAGGCAAGCGTAAAGAGGATGGCAGCATGGATTTTGTGGCTAATACTAACGTGCAGAACAGGGGCCAGCGACGTAAGGGCAAAAACCGCAGTGGAGCGCCTAGTCCTAATCCAGAACGCCTAAACTATCTGTTGAACCAGCCCTGTCCAAAGCATGGGACAAGGGAGGAACCAGCAAACCACCTTTGGAAGGATTGCTATATTATGCAGGAGTTCAAGAGCTTCAGTGCCTTCCGGTATGACCCCGGCTCTGGTGGTGGTTCCGGATCCGGGCCGAGTCACGGTGGAGAAAATTCTGGTTCAGGATTTAATGGTAATCCGGGCGGACATAACAGTCAGCATAATCAGAATAACCAGGGTGGTTACAATCAGCAACAGCAGCAGTCGGGTTACCAGAGCAATCCAAAGCAACTAAATAGTGGGTAGTATCATGTATTCACCACTAGCTTGGACAAGCGGGACCGGAAGGTCCAGAAGCGGGCAGTTAATTTTGTTGAACCGGCCGTGCCCCGGTATCTGCGCTGGTCAGAGCAGCCAATTGTATGGAGTAGAGAGGATCACCCTCACCGGGTTGACAATCCGGGTCAGCTGGCCTTAGTGGTGGCGCCTCAGGTGGGAGGTTATAAGTTCACCAAGGTACTCATGGATGGAGGTAGCAGCATTAACATCCTGTACTATGAGACTTTCCGTCGAATGGGGCTAACAGATAAAGAACTCCGACCTTCGAATACGGTTTTTCATGGTGTGGTACCTGGCAAGTCAGCATACCCTGTTGGGAAGATAGCGTTGGAAGTGGCCTTTGGAGATGAGCACGATTCCCGATCAGAGAGACTGACGTTCGAGGTGGTGAAAATCCAAAGCCCGTATCACGCCCTGTTCGGTAGACCGGCCTATGCCAAATTCATGGCACGACCCTGCTATGTGTATCTGCAGCTCAAGATGCCAGGTCATAAGGGGACCATCACGGTTCACGGAAGCCGTAAGGTTGCTTTGGAATGTGAAGAAGGAGATGCGGCTTACGCAGAGTCGGTTTGTGCCACCGAGGAACTCAAGTATTATAAAGACAATGTTGATCCGACAGATATGACTCCTTTAAAAAAGCCTACTACGGAGCATGATCCGGCCCTGAAGTTTACATCAGCCGCTGAGACTAAGCTTGTTGATTTCGTACCTGGCGATTCGTCCAAGCAGTTCAGCATCAGTGCCAATCTGGATCTGAAATAGGAAAGCGCGCTCATCGAGTTCATCCGTGAGAATCGGGACATCTTTGCATGGAAGCCTTCTGACATGCCGGGTGTACCGAGGCAACTCGCTGAGCACACTCTTAATGTGGATCCTAAATACAAACCGGTGAAACAGTTCCTCCGCCGGTTCACCGAAGAGAGGCGGAAAGCTATTGGAGAAGAGGTGGCCAGGCTCTTAGCAGCTGGCTTCATTGTTGAAGTTTTCCACCCTGAGTGGCTTGCTAATCAGGTGTTGGTCCTTAAGGAAAACGGCACCTGGCGCATGTGTGTGGATTATACTGATCTTAATAAGGCCTGTCCTGCGGATCCTTTTGCCCTCCCCCGTATTGATCAGATTATTGATGCTACGGCGGGTTGCGAGCGTTTATGTTTCCTGGACGCATATTCCTGCTATCATCAGATCAAAATGGCAGTCAAGGACCAGGAGAAGACAATGTTCATAACTCCCTTTGGAGCCTTCTGCTATGTATCTATGCCTTTCGGGCTCAAAAGTGCCCAGGCAACCTATCAATGATGTGTGCAAAATTGACTCCACAAGCAGATTGGCCGTAATGTGCATGCTTATGTGGATGATATTGTGGTTAAGTCAAGGAAGAAGGAAACTTTGGTCGATGATTTGAAGGAAACCTTTGATAACCTAAGGACGTACAAGATGATGCTCAATCCGGCCAAATGTGTCTTTGGTGTACCAGCAGGTAAGTTATTGGGTTTTCTGGTGTCCAACAAGGGAATTGACGCTAATCCGGAGAAGATCACGACTATCACTTCTCTGGCTAAACCAAAATGTATTAATGATGTTCAACGTTTGGCTGGCCGGATTGCCACGTTGAGCCGGTTTATCAGCCGCCTTGGTGAGAAAGCGATCCCGTTGTATCAGATGCTGAAGAAGACAGATCAGTTCGTCTGGAGTTCTGCCGCTGATCAGGCGTTGGAGGATTTAAAGCGGCAATTGGCCAATCCGCCCGTACTCGCCGCTCCCATTGACAAGGAACCATTGTTACTGTATGTTGCTGCTAATGCTCGCGCGGTCAGTGTAGCTATAGTGGTGGAGCGGAAGGAGGCGGGCAAAGAGTACCCGGTTCAGCGTCCGGTTTATTATATTAGCGAGGTGCTTATTGAATCCAAACAAAGATATCCGCATTGGCAGAAGCTGGTATACGGAGTTTTTATGGCAAGCCGGAAGCTGAAGCAGTATTTCCAAGGGCATCCCATCACAGTGGTCAGCTCTGCCCCTTTGGGCGATATCATCCAGAACAGGGAAGCAACAGGTCGGATTGCCAAGTGGGCTATAGAGCTTGGGCCGCACGGTTTGAAATACGTGCCACGGACGGCGGTGAAGTCCCAAGCACTTGTCGATTTCATCAATGACTGGACGGAGCTGCAGGCCCCTAAAGAGAAGCCGGATCACACATATTGGACCATCCATTTTGACGGATCACGGCAATTGGAGGGCTCGGGGGCTGGAGTCGTATTAACTTCCCCACGAGGTGACAAGTTTTGTTATGTTCTCCGCCTAATGTTCCCTTGTACTAACAATGCAGCTGAGTATGAAGCCTTGCTCCATGGTCTCCGGATGGCTAAAGAGATGAACTTAAGCCGGGTTAAGTGCTTCGGTGACTCGGACCTGGTGGCTCAACAGGTATCCGGTACTTGGGATTCTAAAGACCCACTCATGGCTGCATATCGTTGTGAGGTTTATACTGTTGCAGGTCACTTCAAGGGTTATCAGGTGGACCACGTGGGCCGTCGGAAGAACGAAGCGACGGACGCTTTGAGCCGGCTAGGCTCACAGCGTAAACCGGTTCCGCCCAATGTTTTTCTTGATATACTGCACAAACCATCGGTTCAACTACCTGGGGAAGCAGATTTGGATGTTCCTGATCCGGAGGCTCAGTTGGTGGCAGCACTCCACGTCATTCCGGATTGGACACTTCCCTACCTGGCATACATGAACCGGGGGGAGTTACCAGAGGATGAGACTCTGGCCAGACAAATAATACGGCGGTCCAAGTCCATGACAATCGTCAATGGCGAGTTGCATCATTGCAGTGTATCAGGAGCATTTCAACGATGTGTATCTCCTGAGGAAGGCTGTGAAATTTTGCGTGAGATCCATGAAGGGGATTATGGTCACCACGCCGGTTCAAAATCTCTGGTGGCTAAAGCGTTCCGCCACGGTTTCTATTGGTTAACTGCCCATGCTGATGCGGAAGATCTGGTCCGACGATGTGATGGTTGCCAAAAGTTTTCAAGACGCGCTCATGTTCCGGCTCAAGAATTGAGGATGATTCCAATCACTTGGCCGTTTGCAACCTGGGGGCTGGATATGGTTGGGCCTTTCAAAAGGTCCAAGGACAAGAAGACCCACCTCCTAGTGGCGGTTCATAAATTTACAAAGTGGGTGGAGGCAGAACCTGTTAGTAAGTGTGACGCAGCCACCGCGGTTCAGTTCATCAAAAAGGTGATTTTCTGGTTTGGCTTTCCACACAGTATCATCACAGACAATGGTACCAATTTGTCCAAGGGTGCCATGAAAGAGTTCTGCGAACGAGAGCACATCCGCCTTGACGTGTCATCAGTGGCGCACCCGCAGTCCAATGGTCAAGCAGAAAGAGCTAATCAGGAGATCTTGAGAGGCATCAAGCCCCGACTTATGGTTCCTTTGCAGAGGACGCCGGGTTGTTGGGTTGAAGAGTTACCATCCGTGTTATGGAGTATTAATACTACGCCCAACAGATCGACAGGATACACGCCGTTCTTCATGGTTTATGGAGCAGAGGCGGTTCTCCCTAGTGATATCCGTCATGGTTCACCTCGGGTTGCGGCTTATGTTGAAGCGGATAACGAGATGGCTCGACAAGACGCTTTGGACCGGTTGGATGAAGAGCGAGACACAGCAGCTGCCCGCTCAGCGATTTACCAACAAGATCTTCATCGCTATCACAGTCGTCGGGTCAGGACCAGAACCTTTCAAGAAGGAGATTTGGTGCTTCGACTCATTCAAGATCAAACCGATATGCATAAGTTATCTCCACCTTGGGAGGGACCTTTCGTGGTCAGCAAAAATCTGCACAACGGGTCATACTATCTGATTGATATTCGAGAGCATAAGGACTCACGTAAGTCAGAGGAGGAGACCAACAGGCCGTGGAACAAGCTCATCTTCGGCCTTACTATACTTGAGCCATTGGCTCTGCTTATGTACATATTATGACAATGTATATATTATAAATACAATAAGCTGGATCCTCAGCTAAAGCGGGGTATCTGTTCGTTTCTATCATGTGTGGTTACATGGAGTCGTTCTGTTTTAAAGCGACCTCTGGTTTACCCCTTGCAAAAATTATAATTATCACCTGGGGGCTCGATCATGTCTGAACCGATGCAATACCTTTTGATAGGCGAAAGCCACCAGATCACTTGGGGGCTCGGTCGTGTCCGAACCGATGCAACACCTTTTGATCGGCGAAAGCCACCAGATCACTTGGGGACACGGTCAAGTCTGAACCGGTCACGCCTCTTGCTCGGCCTAAAGGCCTTAGAGTCACTTGGGGGCTTGGTCGAACCCGAACCATTGCCATACCACTTGATCGGCGTAATGCCACGGTTTCATTTGGGGACCTAGCTGACTTGAACCACAGCTACGCCTATTGGGAGCTTGGTCGTGTCCGACCATGGTAACACCATCTGATCGGCTCAGTAAAGCCTCTTTCTTGCAAAAGGTTTTGTCATTGCCTTTGCTTCAATATCTTTTCTTGATAAGTTGCTGTTTTATCTTGGTTGCGTTTTTTCAACCGACAACGTTTTATACTGGTTCAAACAGCCAATTTGGCAGAACACGGTCCATTTTTAAACCGAAGATTATTTACTCGGTTTGATTTTTTTCCTGTTAACATCCTTTTTTGGAGTAACAAAGGGTTATTATGACAAAAGCATGGTTTACACAGTAAACCGGTGTTATATATACAGGAGCTGTTTTCTCCCATGACGGTTTAGGGTTATTAAACCTCCCTTTCAAGATTGGCTAAACGCATATTTCATGCCCAATAATGGCAGTTTAAGATTTCATGATTGCAGGAGATATAAATTGGCAATGTCGATCTTCCAAATAAAAGTATCAGCACAGATACACGAAGGCATCTCAAGAAGCAAAAGTATTATCTATCCTATTACAAGGTAGCATGGTACCCGAATAAGATCATTGTTCTCTTGGCGGAATATAATAAGGCAGCTAGTTAATCCTGCTTCCGGTTCATGCCTGCTCGCCGCCCCGGTTTGACTGTTGTGGGTCATCCTGCGCCGCTTCAGCTTCCCCATCCCTACCCAGTGGCTGGAAGTCAACAATGGTCCAGTCGATTCCCATTAATGCTTGAAAGACAGCCTCCTCATGGATCAGTGAAGACGGTTCAATATCAGGAGCGTAAGTATGCTTACGGATTGGAGGAATCAGGTTCTCCGCTTCGGGGATTGGTGCAGCCACCGTTTGTTCTGATCATTATACTGAGCTTGATAAAACGACAAATCAGCTTCTTCTGCCAATTGGCAGGCCAGAGGGCGCACCGCCCGGTTTATCGCTCTTAAATCCTCTTCGTTGAATTCTGAGCCATCTTCTTTCAAGCTGGGATAGCCTTGAGCTGCCTCAACAGGATCAAAATCAGGCACCCACGCCTTGGCCCGGATTAAGGCATTGATGGCTCCGGTTCGAGCAGCAGACTTTTTTAGCACCTCAATCCGAGCAGGCAGCATTGACAATCTCTTCAGCGTATCTTGAATCAAGGAAGGTGCTGGATTATTATGTGACGCAGTTGCGATAATCCGATGTGCTCCAGTGTACAGCTGCTCGATTAAGGTGTAGGCAGCTTTCAGCTTCATTCGCACATCCGACCCCAAGTGGCTAATGCGGGTGCCTGCAACATGATAGAGCGGTTCACAAATCGGACCTATTATAAGAGGATCAAGATTATCATAGAAGTCACAGGATGCTTACCAAAGATGGCGGCAGTCATTGCATGCACTTGTCGTTTCACGCTGGTCAATTCATCTGTTACCGGTTTAAGGGCAGCCTTAGCGTCTTCAATCTTCTTGGTTAAAGCGGCCTTTTCTGTGGCCCAATCAGCCCGTTCCTTCTTGAAGCCCTCCTTCAGCTGTTCCATGGTGCTTAAAGCGCTGGTTAACTCCTCCTTTGCCTTGGAGGTTTCAGCTTGTTGGGATTTCAAGTTCTCTTGAAGGTCGGCGACTTGGTTTTCTTTGGCCCTTAGTTCAGCCTGCATTCCGACAGTTATACGGTTTAACAAATGATGCGGATGATGAAGTACCAACCACATAACAAGTTATGCACGTTGTACTTGGGGGCTAATGCCTATTTGATCTACAGCTATCAATTAATTGTCAAGTCCCAAGCTCAATACAAGTATTCAACTTGGCACTTGGGGGATAATGGCTATTTGCTCTGATAAATTTTCTGATGCCACGGTATGAAGATTAAAGTCTCGGTTTCACTACATCAAGTTGAACCGACCCTTGGGGGCTATATCAATGAATTTTGGAGCATGGAGTTTTATATCAAGACCCGATTCAACTATAATAGGTTGGACCGGCCCTTGGGGGCTACAATGGTGATAAGTAGGAACAAACTCATGGAAGTTACCTCAAGTTTCTCCTTCATCATCTTTACCAGATTAGCTTCGTAATCATGGCTAGTATATAGCCGGTTCAAATATCCAGAATGAACATCTTGGGCGCTTAGAGCAGTATATGTCGCCAGGTCAACATCCCATTTGCCTTTGCTCATGGCAGAAAATTCTTCTTTGGCAGTATGCTTGGCTAAAGCGACGGGATTCCCTGGCTCTGAATGACCAATCCCAGTGATTACGACTTCATCATCCTTAGACTCGCCGGTTTGTACTGGCGCAGTCGATTTATCGGCAGGTTTGGAGGGACTGGTGGATCTCTCAATCCGGATGGGGCTGGCAGGCTGGTTTGCAGGACCGGAGGTGTTAACAAAACCTTCTTCAGCAGGAACAACTTCATCTTGCACTAGTGGGTCATTGGACACATCTTCCTGGATGACCGCGTCAACATTTGGGGTGGCACTCGGTTCAGGAGCAGTTTCTTCTCCAGACGCTTTATCCAGGCGGGCTTTTTTGCTCGGCCTCGGTTTAGCCCTGAAAAGATATGCAAAGTTAAAAACGGTTTATGTTGCAAGATAAAATACCAGGAACCGTATGATAAGTGCAAGTTTACCCAAGCACGGTTTTTAGTGGAGGCAGCTGGGTGCCAGTTGACTCGCCAGAGGATGAGTGAGAAGTAACCTGATAATCGGAGTCAGATGGGTTAAGAGGTTGACGAAAACAGCCCGCTTTAGGACAAATACTGACAAGCAAATCAGAGACCTCTAAGCGACGTCTCCGAACCGGATTGTTCGGTAAGCCGGTGGAGGTAACTACCTGGCCACTATGCCGAGTCGTGCGGCGCACCTCATGTTGTCGGGTCTTCATAAGAAAGTTGGGATCCAAGTAAGCAAGAGGATGAGAAAATTTAACTTTTTGGTTTGCCAGACGGGTTTTTTGTGAAGGCAGAGGACTTGAATCAGAAGAAAGAGTAATTACCTCTGCATCATCAGCATCGCTAGCTTTGGCATCGTCCTGACAAATATTATCATCAATAAGGTGCATAAAAAGTTAACCGAGGGAATCAAGTTGTGCCTCAAGGTCCGAATTACCCACATCGTCATCAGCAGGCGGATCCGAAGATGCGGTGGTCTTCCTTTTGTGGGCAGACTTCTTAACGACCTTTGTCTTAGGCCGGGTTGGTTTTTCTGCCTTCTCTTGTGGGAGCTTCTTGCTCCAAAACGGATCATCACCCTGCGTCAGACCGATATTGGTGTCAGTAATAAGCAAATACAATAGTATCAGAGCTAGTGAAAGGGAAAATTCAGACTTACAGCTGGCGGTTTGTTGATGGCGCAAAAAGGAGGCAGGACGGTACGGGCGCAGACGTGCTCCGGTTCGTTCAAAATTTTCTTCACAGCTTCTGTGACTTCTTCATCAGTAAGCTAGATGTTTACATGCCGCAGCGGATCATCAACACTGCCCGTATATTCACACATCAAACCGGAGCGTTGGCTGAGGGGCAGTATACTCCAGGATATCCAGCAACGGGCAAGATCAACTCTTGTTAAACCGTTGGCCATAAAGGCTCTGAGCTTGGACAGTTGGGGAGCGTACTTCATCCTCTCTTTGCCAGTCAGCCTCTGAGGAAAGGGGTGTGTGTTGCTAAGCCGTTCCGGACGAAAACCAGGCAAGGGATTCTCACTAGCAGGGGAGGTGTCTTTGCAATAGAACCAGGTGTTATTCCACTCCTGAGGATGACTGTGCAGTTTCGCATGAGGATAAGTGACCTCTTTCCTTTTTTGAATCGCCACGCCGCCCAGCTCCATATTGGAACCGTCAAGAAATTCTGTGCGGCGGTTCAGATGGAAACAATCTCGGAACAGCTCCACGGTAGGTTCCTCTTGAAAGAACACCTCGCAGAGCACTTGGAAATGGCATATATTGGTGACATAATTGGGGCCAATATCTTGTGGATGAAGCTGGAAGTTGGCTAAGACATCCCGGTAGAATTTTGAACCGGGCGGATTAAAACCTCGGGCTAGGTGATCTGCAAAGACTACAACCTCTCCTTCTCGAGGTGTGGGAGGACACTCTTTGCCTGGAACCCTCGAGTGGATGATGTTTTTTCTACTTAAAGCGCCGGTCAAAACCAAGTTTTTCAGATGCGTTTCTGTAACCCGAGAAGGAGCCCAGTTGCACTCATACACTTGTTTAGCCATGGAGGAGTCTACAGAACAAAGCGTTTTCGGTTCAAAATTGTGTTGGGTACAGGATATATGCTGGTATGACCAATGTTAAACCAGAGGAAGTTAAACCAGAGTTCGCAAAGTGGCAGTACCTGGCTAAGGATCATGGCGGTTCAATCAGGGGACTAATGGTATGTACCGGTATATTAACTTTTCCTATGGTAAGTTAAACCGCCTGATCTAAGTATTGAAAGATGGGAGATCGCGAAAATAGCTAAGTATGCAGAAACAGGTTTCAAAAAAATTCTGTTGCAGCAATGGATCTGAGGCAACTTCAGAAAAATAGAAAAATATATTTAAAGGATCTGAAACAGGGCGGAAATGAATCAATGGACAGACAAAGCAGATGGGATCCACGGACTTGAACGCAAAAGTTATAAGTGGATACGAGAAACTAAAAGAGGTATTTAGCACAAGGTTTACAGATCTATACGAAGGATAATACATGAAAAGGAGCAATCAATGGATGTCGCAAGATCAGCGAACCCTAGAACAGATCTAGGTCAAGAAGAACAAGAGGACTTACTGGGGTTGAGCAGGATGCGGACGGTCACCGCAGTTCTCTGGTACACTCAGGTTGATGCAGCGGCCAAGGTTGAGGCTGGCGGCGACGGCGGCGGCGGAGCTTCGGAGTTGGTGACGCAAGGAAGACGAAGATGGGAAGGCATGAAGGGGGAGAAAGAAATGACCCTTCGGTCCTATTTATAAAGCAAAAAGACATGTGTCAGGCGCGACAAGCCAAGGGCCACGGAGCGAAGCTGTCGCCTCGATTTTCGCAAGATTTATTAAGGTCAAGAGGTATCTTTAGGTATTTTGTTTATGACAGATGACGTCACCCCGGTTTAACAGCAATTGGAGAAGATGATGTCAAGACGGTTCAGCAATTACAAGAAGATGTTGAAGGTGAAGATTTCTGCTAAGGATTGACATGAACCCGTTCAAATCAATCTGGGGCCTAATGTTGGGGATATTACTACTGGGCGTAAACCGGCCTACTTGGGCCGGGTTAACTTCATAAGTAGTCCACAAGTGTTAAAGCGCAGAAGCTAGATAAAGGCCCAAGGCTGTAGTCGGTTCAGCACTTGTAGCCGTAAACCGGCGTGTATATGAACTTGTACTGTAAGTTAGGAATAAGGAGAGACCAACCCGGATATGAGTATGAACCGGAGATTGGGACTCTGGGAACCGACGGGCGTCACCCGTGTATATAAGGGGACGACCCGATAGCGGTTCAGCGAGAGACAGCCACAACTCGAGGCCTAGGCGAAGCTTTTTTGCTCCCTAGTCATCGAAACCCCATCAATTCTAGACGTAGGCTTTTACCTTCATCGAAGGGGCTGAACTAGTATAAACTCCCTATGTCCCTGTGTCCGCTTTAACCCCTTCGAGTTAACCCGTTGCGATGGCTCCATGACTAAGTCCTTTCGCCAGGACATCTGTCGTGACAAACCCACGACACAAGGGTCGTCCCCAACGTGGCCCACCATGGGGGGAGGAACTGCTGGCGGAGGCGAAGCCGGCGCGCCTCCCCGTCCTCCTCTCCCCCAAGCGCCTCGGCCTCGCCCACGGCCTCGCCCTCTCCCCCTTCCCCTCGCGGCTGGCTCTGCCACAGCAGGTGCCGGAGGAGGAGGGACGCGTTGTCGAGCGGCGACCCTCGTCGCCACCGTCGAAGGACCAGGATTCCCTCTCTCCATGGCGGATGGAAGGGGGAGCAGAAGCTGAAGGAAGGAGGAGATGAAAGAATGCGGGACGCCATCCCCCCTCCCGCTCTTTATAAAGGAACGGGGTGGGGGCTCGGCCGCCCCGCTCAACCAATGAAGACGCCGAAGGTGCAGGGAACTGAGACCGACCCGCCGCCCCGGCCCGCGGCGGCCCGGTTTCCCGCCTCCACCGATCGCCACCCCAAGCGCATGAAAGCCACGTGGCGGGCGTGCAGGACCGAGGCGACGGGTGAGGCGACCTCTCCCCACCCTGTGATCGTGGGGAGTGGACGCCTTGAAGACCGCGCCTTAGCCCTGTTCAGTAAATGGGCCACGCCTCCACGCCTCCCTCCATTTATGGGGAAGGAGCGAACCGCCCCCTTTACTGCGACGTGATGCATGCGCGCAGGGCTCAGCCCCACGCATGCCGCCCACCTCACACACGCCTCTCCCACACCGCGCCACGCGCGGGAAGCGTGGGAGGCGCAGCGCGCGAAAGAACTTACCGCGGTAAAAAACCGCACCGCCTGCCCGCACACCATTTTTGGGCCTAGCCCGACAACACGTTGCGCTTATGTGTGGCCCAGGCCCGGGGGCTCCTGTCGGTGTACAAAAAGGGGGGAACACTTTTTGTACCTCTATAACTGTGCACGGGCAGTCTGAGCCACGGGTGCCGCCACACCGAGCGCGGCAAGGGAGGTAAGACAAGGTAAGGCCGAAGCTGAAGAGAAGCGGAACGACGCCAAGACCAAGACCACAAAGAGCGAAGGGGACGAAGCGGCGCCCCCCGGCAAGATCCTTGTCGGGAGGCGGTTTTTGCTAACCCGGCAAGACCCTTGACGTGGCAGCTCGCCCCACACCTACGGAGCGGGTCATCCTTGAGTCCACTGCCCCCATGGGGCAAGGATTCGGGAGGCATCCCCGTAGTGGAATGCAGATCTTTGTGAAGACATTCAAGATCAGATGCACACTTTAGATGATGATGATCCTTGGCGGGATCCCAGCCAAGGAGGGCCACAAGGCCCCCGGCAAGAGCCTTGCCGGGGATGACAGCAGGCGCCACGGCAAGGCCCTTGTCATGAACACCCGTGGGGCCACCATCAGGCCCACGCCAGTCGCACCTCCGCCACCGCTCGCATGCAGCTGCCGACCCAACCAGCTGGGCAGGCACCTGCGTGGCGGCGTGCAGACATTCGCGGAGACCCACCGCTGCGCCACCTCAGCTGCCTGCCTGCCTACATGGCATCGCAGGCACCGCTGGCTAGGGAGCGTGTCGACACGAGAGGGAGCGGCGAAGGACGAGACAGGGCTCTCCCCCATCCCCGATAAAGCAAAGACACCTAAGCAAGGTGCATTAAATGCACCTTGTCATGTAATGCGAGGGATAACCTCGCATCACTGTACCCTTTCCACCTCGTGTGTGCCACTGTGGCAACCCCTTTCCCTATAAAAGGAGGCCCCAGGCGACTAGGAAGAGGATTTGACTTTTTGGAGCTCTCGACGCCCCATAGCTAGCTCAAGAACACAGATATACAATCCATCAAAGCAGGAGTAGGGTTTTATGCATCCCTGTGGCCCGAACCTGGGTAAAGGAATCGCGTGCTATCTGTTTGATCCGCTCTTTTCATAACCCCGCGCCCCGCAATTGTAGTAGGGATTCTTGTGATCCCATAGGTGTCGTTTCCACCGACATATCGACATATAGCATATAAGGTATGGGGGCACATGATATTCTCCTGGGAAGGAGGGGTAATCTAAACAACCCTAAACAGAGCTCCACAATTTTATCTAAGGTCGAGGGGTTGACCCCCGACAATCATAGCTCCGCCTAAACACAACATTTGCATGTACTGTAGTACTAGAATTAATATTCATGTTTCAGTTTCATGTTCATTTTAATTATTGAACTGAGGACCATGGATGTCTCACATTTTACTCCCTTCCTTCCTAAATATTAGTCTTTTTAGAGGCTTCAAATGGACTGGCACATACGGATGTATATAGACATATTTTAGAGTCTAGATTGCTCCGTATATAGTCACTTGTTGAACTCTATAATAGACTAATATTTAGGAATAGAAGGAGTATTTTTGAATTCATGTCATACATGCATGGTTTGGAAAAATAGATGCACTATACTTATTGGATTGTTGTTGTGTTCGTGCGTGTCTCTCTCTCTCTCTCTCTCTGTGTGTGTGTGGTCATATGCTTGATACATACAAAGTTTTCTCACCTCCATATTGTTCATATTTTAAATTTGAATTTGCATTGGAAAACTTACTAGGGATACCATGAAATGTGAAATCCATGTTGAGATCACTATATCACAAACTCACTCTAATTCAACAACTCGTCATAAATTAATTACCACATTGAGATTAGTATTTGCAAGGAAAATACGGGTATTGTAATACACATATATTCATTCGGCAATTTAAAAGGTTCCTTTCGTATTCTCGAATGGTAGGACCCAATGACGTACCAGCCAGACCTAGGCTCGTGTTGATCCTAAAAAAAACCGGGCTCGTGTCCTTCGGTGGCATGCGTGGTACGCACATTAGGCAACCCCAACCAGTCGAGCCTCAGCATTTCAAGTCGAAATATCTGGCGGCCAGAATTCCAGCCCTAGGAAATTTCCCTCATGTCCCCGGTCCATAATGACTACCGATGAACAACAAAGGGATGCTTTAGTAACTAGACAACGTTACCTACCGTGCCGAGCACGGTTCAATTCCGTCGGTCGCCGCTCGTCAAGGTCACCCGTCAACTGCATTGCCTAGTACTACTACTACTACTACACCAGGATGAGCACAGAATTGAGCCCGTTTGTTCGTGCCTAGTACTTGAGTTAATATTTCAGGCAATGCACTGGTAAGGAGGGATTATCCTTTTACTCTACATATATAACGTGTCTGAAGTCTAACTAAGCAAAATGTTTGACCAAATCCTTTCTTAAGAAATACAACAGGACAGATGTACGGCTTGAAAATTTATTGCATGATGTAGGTTATGATATTGTTTCGAATCCTGGATCTTAAATTTCAGAAAATCCAAAAGTGAGCATAAATTCTTGAAATTAAGCATGGTCACGTCATATGGCACAAATATTACTTCGTAAGTTTTTTCTTCAATTTGAGACAAGCTGCTTATGACAAGTTGCACAAATGAAGAGCCAAGGTATTTTGGAACAAATACCTGTCACGTTAAGGCGAACGCTTTCACTATTGAAACCGTGGGCATTTACATGCCGCCACGAGTCCCCGCTTCTCATCGGCGGGTGCCGTCCGAGCAAGCGTGTGAGTCGACGGGAGGCGTGCGAGCAGACCGCTGCCGGCTGTCAGGGAGGCGTGCGAGCAGACCGCTGTGCAGGCTCATCGGGAGGCGAGCCCTTTGACCAGGCTCCGCCGCCCACTGTCGTCCCAACTGCTCCCACTTTTAATGTCGCCGGCCCCGCAGTTTAAAATCAACCCCGCACTACCCGGTATCGCTACAATCCTCTCTCTTCCTCTCCGATTCTCCTGTCATCTACCTCCAACTAGCCTGACCTAAACGTACGCCATGCCGCATCACGATGGTCTGCCCTTAGTGTTCCAGTTTCGTGAGGAAGACACCCAGCCGGAGTCTCAAGAACATAAGGCGCTTTGGGACGAGCTTGAACTAGCCTTGCGGGAAGATGCCGCGCCTGTCCCCGCTCCCGTTCAGGCTCCCGTCGCCCCAACTGCGCCAGCGCCCATCCCCGTGGCATTGATGGGCTGGGAGCTGCCCATTGTCGCCGAGCTTGATCCCACGGGGTTCCACGAGGTCCCCGCCGACTTTCACGCGCCCGTGCACCTGCCAGCGCATGCGCCTGCGCGTGCACTAACGTGCGCGCCCGTGCCGGTGCCCGTGCACATGAATGTCTCCGCCGCGCCGTTGACAGCGCCTGTCCCCGCGCGGGTGCCAGTGCCCCCCTCAGCGGCATGGATGGCCGCCGTCGACCGCTTCCTTGCACCAACGCCAGTCGCCTCCTTCCCGCCAGTTGACTCGCTCCGAAGTCCAGAACATTTTGGCCTTCCTTGAAGCTAGGCCAACGTCCAGGAGTATGCCAACAACGGCACAAGACACCGCCGTCGCTATCGGTCAGTGGCCCGACGACACACAGAGCATGACAGAGGAGCCACTTCCCACCACGAGACGCGCCCGCCGCCGCTACGTCATCTAAATTTGCCATGAAAAACGTTCGGATTGCCATGCTTAAAATCTGAACGTTTATCATTTCCGTTTATTTTATATCGATCGTCGTATATTTAAAGTCGGAGTCAGACTGAACGAAATGTATGGTTTGATCGATTGAATGTTCTGCTAGAGCCGTATCAAATTAAATATAATACGTCATCAAGCCACATGCATTCCTTGTCATCCAACGACCTAGACTGCTTCAATGTCGAGCGCTCAACTCGTTTAGCGTGCAGTTAATTTCATGCCAAAAATAGTGCTAATCACATGACAACACGCAAATAATATCCTAGTAGTTAATATCCGCATGCACTTAATATACTTACAAATTAACGTGCATTGCATGTACACACTGACTAGTGCTGCTAGTACGTGAAACTGGTGCCGTGACTTGTGAACGCGTCCAGATATGGTCAACGGCAACATCGCCCGCGAGTTCTTCCTGTTTGCCCGTGCGTCTAAACGCAGAAGGGGAGGAGAGAGAGAGAGAGCACACATGGAACCCACCAGTAAGTGAAGGCGAATAGTACTAAAAATAATATTACATGTTATGCATTAATTAGGCTATGGTAATATAAAAACATTATGTGAACAAAGGGGGTACAACAAACATTGTTATTCTACGTATGTTGCCTATTGACGTGCGGCTTGAAGGCCTGGTCGCATGTTCGATCCTCGTCCTTTATTTTTTAATTTGTATATGGTCCAAATTTGTTTCATGACATGTGGGCCCCTCGGTGTGTAGTTTGTAGCACCTTAATTTGTGGGTCGAAATTTGTTCCATTCCAAGTGGACTATCGGTATGTAGTTTTGTAGCTTATTTATAATAATTAAAGAGAACAACATAGTTTTTTCAATAATTGCATGGGGCGACGTTGAAGGCGAGAAAGGACGTGCGAGAGAGCGATGACCGAGCCAGAGGGAAATCAACTAGGGGAGTTGCGTGGGTTGCAACGGTGTTTGGAGTAGTTGTGGGCCGAATGCTATGAAAATATAATCTAAACCGACCAGAATAAATGCCTACACAAATTAAACCAAGGTTGGAGTGCCCCTTGCAATGTAAATAGCTCCGTCTTTGCGAGGGATGGAGAGGTAGTAGCTTCAACGCGTGGAAGATACGGTGTGAGAAAGCGAGGTCAATCGAGAGACATATAGATAGAGAGACAAAGTGAGTGTGGTCCGACATTCATTGAACAAATATATATGTTGTGGAGAGATATTGTCCGATTGAGCTTTTTGGCAAGGGTGAGGGCTGTAAGATAGAGCTTGAGAGATGATCCAGTCAGAAGACGTGTAGATATATTTTGTGCGTGGGAGGAAGCAAGGTCAGCCGATCACATAGGGTCATCGTGTGATCGAAAGAGTGAGACGGGTTGGAGAGAGTGACCTAGATAGACGATGTGCGTGAGAGAGTATACAATGTGAATAGGTTGAATTGGGCTCAAACATGGTGATATATCGTTTTTGTCCGAGAAAGAGCAAGGTCAATCGAGACATACGGAGTGAGTGAGAGAGAGTGAGAGAGATTGAGTGAGCGTGGCCCACCATGAGGTCGAAAGAGTGGCGGCGGCTTGGATGGACTGACCTAGATAGACAATCTGCGTGAGAGAGTATAGAGTGTGTCGATCGAGGCCCGAATAGGGAGATATATCATTTTTGTGTGAAAGAAAACGAGGTTAAACGAGACTCAGATAAAGAGAGCGAGATTGAGCGAGTGTGGCCTGCCGTGCGGAAGAAAGAGTGAGACAGTCTCGAGGGAGTGACCTAGATATACAACGTGCGTGCGTGCGCACGAGAGGTTGGGGGGGCTAGATAGGCAATGCATGTACTTAGCGCGAGAGGGTGAGAGGGAGAGGGGAGAGAGAGAGAGCTCGGCATGGGGTGCAATGGCGGGTGTGTGAGGTAAATACATTTGGTAATAGAGTGGAAAAAGGGGTTGTGTAGTTGAGAGACTTAGAGATCGAAACATGGAGAGAAAGAATGAACGTGTGTTGGAAACCGATAGCTTCCTAAGGTGGTTGGGAGAGGAAGATTGACCGATACAGGAAGTATGTAGCGTTTGTGCGGGGGGGGGGGGGGGGCTAAAAACAACATTTGAATGTACATAGTACGAGACTTAATATCGATGTTTCAATTCGGTGTACATTGTAAGATTTGAACCGAGGACCAGGCATACGGGTAATTATTTCGAATTCGTGCCATACTAAGTTCCAAAAAGTTGACATTGACTCAGTTTGTTGTGCTATTTTGTAGGTCATATGTTTGAATCCATCCAAAAGTTTTCTCACTACCATGGTGTTCATCATATACATATGAATTTGTATTAAAAAAGTAGCGTGGATACAGTGAAATGTGAAATCCACGTTAGAATTGGAGATCGCTACATGACACACACTCCAATTCAAATAACTAACTACGTGACACACACACTCTAATTCAAATAACTAATTATGTGACACACACTCTAATCCACGTTAGCGTGGGTACCGTTTCGATTTTTTTCAAATAAATCCTCATTAATTGATTTATAGTACTCCCTCTGTTCACTTTTATAAGACCTTGAAGACATTTCAGACAATGTGCAAAACAATTCATTATAAGTTGTCTGAAACGACTTACAAAAGTGAACTGATGGAGTATCTTGTTTTGAATGACTAATTATTGCAAGGAAAACACGGGCATGGTAATACATACATATTGGTTTGCAAATGAAAGAAGATTCGTTTGCATTCTCAAATGTAGGCGCACCAGGCAGACCAAGGTCATGTCGGGGTGGACGCTGCTTTGGTGCCTTAAAGGCAACTGCCTTTGGGTCACTGACATGTGGGCCAGCCACCTGTTGGGCCCACATGTCATGGACACAAAGGCAGGTGCCTTATGGCACCGAAGCATAGTCCTGTCGGGGTGGTCGCGTGTGTCGGACGGACACGTAGTACCCAGCCACCCACCCCCTCCCCCCAAAAAGGACAATGATAATATAAGTTCGCGCTTCCACATTTCGAATTGAAATATCTGGCGGACCCAATTCCAGCCCTGCAAAATCTCTCTTCTCCACCGTTCCCTTCAGCGCCCAGATTTGCTCAAATCCCTAATTCGCCGCCAACCCTCGAATCGCCCCTCGTCTCGTCTCTTTCCCCACTGTTCCCCATGTCTGTGCCGGACGACGACGACGGTCGCGCTTCACCACTGCACCAGAGCTACCTCATCTACGCCCTCGTCCACCGCACCGGGTGGTCCACTGACAACGTCGGCCGCCGAAATCGACGTGCCTCAAAGACACCGAGTTCCACCGCATCAGGTGCGCTTCACCGACGCCGTCTCCCAGCTCACCGGGGCTACTTCACTGAGCACATCATCGCACCTCTGCCCCCCCCCCCCCGAGGCCATTGGGGCTTCACCAACGGTGTCGTCCACCGCATCGTAGCGCTCCGCTGCCACTCAAGATCTGCATCCGTGTGCGGCCAGCCAACACTAGCACATCACCCTCAACGGCTCTGAAGTGACCCGCACTCTAGCTAGGCGAGCATGCCCAAACGTCGGCCCTAACTAGGTATCCACACATCACTCCCTTGTGCACTGTTCCGACGATGTTTGGATAATGACGGTGCTACGGGATCTGGTACACATCCTGCACACCCATATAACCTTGTAAGTATCTGTCCTCCGATACAACATCAAGGTCGATTCCTCTTATTTGATCAACCATTCGCCGTGTCAAAAATGCAGAGGGGGATGCAAGGAGCACAAGGCCTGCACATCCAAGCAAGTGGTAACATGGACTTGTACATGGAACATCCCAAGCGCAAGCAGAGCTGCGATGAGCTTGTACAACGAGCTAGCGTTAGTCCGTGCATTTCATTTAATTCATACTGGCATTCGTGTATGATTTGTGTGCAGTGGCTGATCCACGAATTCAAGTTACCAGGGGCGAACATTTAACTTAAAAAATACGAAGGCACTTGCACTCCGGAAATCAACATAACTTGAGAAATGTGAAGCTACATGCACTTTGAAAACTAACTAATGATCCAAAGTAGTTCAGATTATAAACACTAAATGATGCAAGCACCAAAAAACACAAAATGCAACATGGTGTACAAGGACTACAAACATGGCCTGTACCTGCTTGAATTATCCGTTCTCTGGCTGAAAATATCGAAGTGTAATTGCACGTATAACTAGTGCGCAAACTGCATATCAATATATCTATCATGCACAAGTATGCCAACAGTTTCAATCAACAGATTAGAAAAGTATTTATGCTATGTTGTCATGATACGGAGACTTTCTGGTAGATGGCCTCGACCTTTCCTCAAGCTATGAAAATGCACTATAATTTGCTTGTCATCAATGCCTGCAAATCTCTGTCTCTCCCAACATAGTAGATCATCATTAGACACTAAATCCTTCAATGAGCTTGCAAAATGCTTGCATTAGATCCCTCATTAGACACTATATGTTCATCACCAGGAGCATGTAAAATGTTTGCATCAAATCCTTCATTAGCAGTCTGTTCATTAAACACTTCAGGCTCAAGAGCAACATGAGCTTGTATGTTAGCACCAGAAACTTGATTAGATACATCAGATTCAGTCAGTTCAGTATTGATTAGGGGAGTTATAAAATAAGTAGAAATTTGTTTCATTTTCTCATAGATTCCCTACCTACAAGCAGTTTTACAACACTGTCAGGTTTAACTATTGGCCAGAAATTGAAGAGTTGAATTAGATATAATCAGGGATGTGATGTACCTGCTCGTTGCGCATGCTACTCTTGCAAGTTGCGACTGTCCGTTTGCGCAAGCTCGATGCCATGCCCGTGCTGCCGCCGCTGCCTCCCACACAGGCTACACCCAGGGTTGGATCTTCATTTTCTTGTCCTTCCATTCGCTTGAAGCCCGGAGACCACCCTCCAACGAGGGCGCGAGGAAGTGCTGTGTCGGTCTGTCCAGCGGCGGCTAGGTTAGGAGCGAACCTGACTGGAGGCTGGAGCGAATGAATTGGGATTTTTCCTGCTGACAATCGATATGGGAGTCGCTCGTTTGGGCCGCGAGCCTGCTATAGGGCCTGCCTAGCACTTATGTTCTTGGCCCATCCAAATTGAAACAATTTTCTTCATTTTTTACATTGCCTGCTCGTGCATTGGGACGAACAAAACTAGCGTGGGCCAACCTGGACGACTCAAACTAGGTGCATTCTTTCCAGCCACCTGAGTCGGCCGCCCAAACCAGCCCCCTATGGTGGCGTCGCCCCCTTTTGCGTGTATGACTGGATAGTGAAAAATATTCCAGTGGCGCTTTTGATTTACCGACAGAATGGTTGAATTGCTTGTTTCTATGAACTGAGTTCGCCAATAATGTGAAGGATGCCAGTCTTTTCATCTTATTGTAGATTGCTTAGATCTCGATATGCCAAAAGTAATCGCTTGAAATATACAGTAAAAGCCAGTGTGATGTGTTTGGCTACAACTAGTCTGACTACACGTCCTCATATAACATATCAAGGATGCACCATCTTACCAGATTAACCATTCGACTTACCCATGCAGTGTGGGAAGAAAGAAGTATTGGGACTACGTATCCAAGCAATTGATGCCATGGACTCCTTCGTACAACCTTTTAAGTGAAAAAGAAGCTGTAGTGTGCCTGTACAAAGAACTAGCGTAAGTTCAGTTACCTGCTTCTCGGAATTTTAGTTAGCCACTTATTGCAAAATTGTTCAATTACGTTGCTTGGCTTAATTTAGTTTGCTACTGATTACATAATGGCACAGCCTGTTAATCATACTGTAGACTGCGCCTATCTATGTGTTTGATAGTTACTGTTAAGAATTACCTGTTTGCCTTAAATTAAATATCTACTAGTTTGTTTAACTGCTTTGCTGCTGCAACAGCGGGTTACAATGATGTTAATAACTACTTTTCAGCATCCAATTGAAACTCATTAATTCCTTGTTTGTTTAACTGGTGTGTTGTTATAACTCCCAGTTGAGATGTTTTGCTAACTTCAACTTTTCTGAATCCAATCGGAACTTGAATGGCAAAATAGGTTAGCCCAATATCAAGGAGCGAGGTCCCCATGGACGTTGCATCATCCCACAGCAGTGACACCGGCCCAATCGTGCATTAGGAATTGCCAACTGCGGATGCTCTAGAGGCTAAACTAGTGGTAGAAAGAGATTCTGCTTCTGCACTTAGAGATGAAGTTGACATGTTGAGGAAGCAAAGAACACAATCACAAGCAGTACTCAAGACAACCATTAAATATTTGGTGGATTTCAAAACGAAGCAAGCTGAGACTGACCAGATTGTTAAGGTCCTGAAGGAAAAAAAGGAAATTAAATTCCTACTTGGTAAATCATAGGTGAAATGTTCTTTCCATTGTTGAATAACCTTTGTGTTGTATGTTCATGTAATCAATCAAACCATTTGTTTTAGAGATCATGTAATAATTGTTTTTTTGTTTTATGGTTTCTAATTTTATTTGAGCACAAGTCTTTATTAATTGATAAGACTCGGAGACATTTCATTTGGATTGCTGTGCCAGACCTACAAATATGCCAATCGAGCTGAATGTGCATTCAGCAATAGTAGTAGTATAGATGGACCATAAGTGGCACGCATCGGAAAGGGCTAAGATGCTGGCTAAAAAAAGGATGCTGTTGTAGCCAAAAAAAGTACAGCGGCCTGGCTTATGTATGTTAGTTGATATTATTGATCCATATACTCTATAAGTGTTTATATGTCTGTTAGTTCTGTACATTCTTGGTTGATTGACTCGGTATTTGAATCTTGATACATCGCTTGTGTACATATCTAAATGGGAGTACACATTATGCTACATGTGACATTTGAGTTGGACATGAAGTGTTCCAAATATTCGAATTCACCTTAAACTATATTCTAGTTTCTGAATTTGAGTATCGGCATTTGTAAACCATATTCATATATGACAGTGGAATACATCTTTGTCATCCTTTTGAAGATATATAAAAACACATAAAATGATTTATAAAGATTCATATAGGAATACAAAATGGATTCGAATTTAGTTGCCAGGGTAAACGTGGATGCTTATTGTCCCAAAATTCGAAAGAAGCAGCAAAATGTCCACTCCCACGTCGGCTGCCCGAAGCCAAGTGTTTGGGAGATGGAAATTACTGTCTACCCATTACACGGACAATCCATCGGCATGATTTCCACTGCTCTAAATAGGGGTAGGTTAGTAACTTCAATTAGACGTGACACGACCGCCTATGAGCCCATTCCGACACGGTGGGCGCCAAACATGGGCAGCAAAACTCATTTGATTCAAGCTCGTCCGAAAGACCTCTGTTTCTTCCTACATTCCGCATTCATACACGGTGGGCGAAAAAACAAACTCGACTCGGCCGAAATCGATGTAGGCAAATATTTTCAATAGGGGCAGGTTTGTAACTTCACTCAAACATGACACAACCGCCCTACCTGTCAGCCCTGTTCATACACCATGGGCGCCAACCACCCTCTCCTCACCCGAAATCGCTCTGGGCAAATATTGGCGAGATGCGAGATTACCGTCCTATCCCCAACCAACGGGACGTACAAATTTTAAACGGCGGCTAAGTTCGTAACTTTCCCATATTTCAGACAGGCGCGTCCCAAAAACATGGTTCCCCGTACCTCTCCCTCCATTTTCCCATTCATACACCGTCCGCGCTAGAACACCCGATCCCCACACCAGCCTCCGTCCGCCACCCCATCCACCGCCGCCGTCCTCCAACACATCCATCGCCACCGTCCTCCACCATGCCGGAGCGCCTACCAAGACCGCGTCGTCCACTAGTGGAGATGGACGTTTCTCATCCACGGCGACAGACCAATAGCCTTGCATCGCGTCCTCTCGCTTCATCAGCGCCGTCGTCCTCTTGACTTGACCGTTAGTTTGTGGATGATAGACAGAAGCATAATCGAGCTTGATGCCCATGTTGCTGCACCATAGTTTCACCTTGTCGGCAGTGAAGTTCGTGTCGTTATCAGTGATGATGCTGTGGGGGACACCATAACGGTGTACAACCCCGGATATGAAGTCTATCACTAGTCTGGATTCGGCCGTTTTAACAGGTTTGGCTTCTATCCATTTGGTGAACTTGTCTACCATGACCAGTAGGTATTTTTGCTTGTGGGTTCCTCCTTTAAGGGGTCCAACCATGTCAAGCCCCCAGACCGCAAAGGGCCAGGTGATGGGTATAGTTTGGAGGGCGGTGGGTGGCATATGGCTTTGGTTAGCAAAGAGCTGGCAACCAACGCATCGTTGGACTAAGTCCTGGGCATCTGCCCGGGCCGTCGGCCAATAAAATCCTGTACGGAAGGCCTTGCTTACAAGGGTCCGGGCTGCAGCGTGGTGCCCGCCGAGTCCGGCATGAATTTCAGCCAGAAGATTCAGCCCTTCCTCTTCGGAGATACACCTTTGAAGGACTCCGGTGGTGCTTTTCTTGTAAAGCTCTCCCTCATGGACTTTATAGGTTTTAGATCGCCGCACTATGCAGCGTGCCTCGTTTTGGTCCTCGGGAAGTTCCTGCCTGGTTAGGTAGGCTAGGAATGGTTCTGTCCACGGGGCAATGACTGCCATTAGTACGTGGGCTGAGGATGTTACTTCGTTGGCAGAGCCTCCAATTGTGTCAGAGTGTTCGGTGTCGGGCAGTGCGGTTGGGTCCGGGCTGTTATTTCCGGGTTCCCCTTCCCCTACTACGGATGGCTTGAACAACCTTTCCAAGAAGATGTTGGGGGGGACGGCATCGCGCTTTGCGCCAACGCGTGCCAGGACGTGTGCTGCCTGGTTCTTTTCCCGGGCTATATGGTGAAATTCGCACATAATGAAAGCACCAATGTCGGTGTCAGAACCGGCGGATCTCGGGTAGGGTGTCCTGAACTGTGCATCTAGGCGGATGGTAACAGGAGACAAGGGACACGATGTTTTTACCCCGGTTCGGGCCCTCTCTATGGAGGTAAAACCCTACTCCTGCTTGATTAATATTGATGATATGGGTAGTACAAGATTAGATCTACCACGAGATCAGAGAGGCTAAACCCTAGAAGCTAGCCTATGGTATGATTGTTGTTCGTCCTATGGACTAAAACCCTCCGGTTTATATAGACACCGGAGAGGGTTAGGGTTACACAGAGTCGGTTACAACGGAAGGAGATCTACATATCCGTATCGCCAAGCTTGCCTTCCACGCCAAGGAAAGTCCCATCCAGACACGGGACAAAGTCTTCAATCTTGTATCTTCATAGTCCAGGAGTCCGGC
This sequence comes from Aegilops umbellulata, assembly GCA_032464435.1. Taxonomy (NCBI): domain Eukaryota; kingdom Viridiplantae; phylum Streptophyta; class Magnoliopsida; order Poales; family Poaceae; genus Aegilops; species Aegilops umbellulata. The sequence goes on from CP136060.1 coordinate 300,498,849, forward strand.
CAAAGGTCATAGTCTGGCTATCCGAACACCCCCTAATCCAGGACTCCCTCAGCGTGTATGATTGGATAGTGAAAAATATTCCAGTGGCGCTTTTGATCCCATAGAATGGTTGAATTGCTTGTTTCTATGAACTGAGTTCACCAATAATGTGAAGGATGCCAGTCTTTTCATCCTATTGTAGATTGCTTAGACCTCGATATGCCAAAAGTAATCGCATGAAATATACAGTAAAAGCCAGTGTGATGTGTTTGGATACAACTAGTCTGACTACACGTCCTCATATAAATATCAAGGACGCACCATCTTACCAGATTAACCATTCGACTTACCCATGCAGTGTGGGAAGAAAGAAGTATTGGGACTGCGTATCCAAGCAATTGATGCCATGGACTCCTTCGTACAACCTTGTAAGCGAAAAAGAAGTTGCAGTGTGCCTATACAAAGAATTAGTGTAAGTTGAGTTACCTGCTTCTCGGAATTTTAGTTAGCCACTTATTGCAAAAAATTTCAATTACGTTGCTTGGCTTAATTTAGTTTGCTACTGATTACATAATGGCACAACTTGTTAATCATATTGTAGACTGCGCCTATCTATGTGTTTGATATTTACTGTTAAGAATTACCTGTTTGCCTTAACTTAAATATCTACTTGTTTGTTTAACTGCTTTGCTGCTGCAACAGCGGGTTACAATGATGTTAATAACTACTTTTCAGCATCCAAGTGAAACTCTTTAATTCCTTGTTTGCTTAACTGGTTTGCTGTTATAACTCCCAGTTGAGCTGTTTTGCTAACTTCAACTTTTCTGAATCCAATCGGAACTTTAATGGCAAAACAGGTGTCGGGGAAACTGATCCACGAGCACCTATGGGGACCGGCGGACCGAGCCCCTTTCGGTTCGGGGGGGGGGGGCGGAGGTCGCACGAAGAGCAGATCGAGGTGAAGCACACGAGCAGTTTACCCAGGTTCGGGCCGCATGGATGCGTAAAACCCTACTATTGCATTGTGGTTTGTATTGAGTTCTTGCTCGGGAGCGCTGAGTGCTACAGTACACACAAGCAGCTAACGAGACCGAGCGTGAGTGTTTTCCTGTTCCTCTCCCTCCCTACGTTGCGCATGGGCCTCCTTTTATATGCTCAAGGGGTCACCGACAGGTGGCAACGTATACAAGGGTAAAAATGGAAAGGTGTTGCGGTTGGTACAGCTACCTGTACAGTGTATCATACCTAACCCTGACGGCAGGGGACAAGGGCATTGAATGCCCGTCTGCGTCGCCCAAACAGTGGAAAAAGGGACCGTCAGGGACGCCACCGCTCGCCACGATGGCGATCTTGTCAGCGCCGCTTGCCACAGCGCACCTCTGGCTGCACAACCTCCCGCCACGTACGCCTGAAAGGGTCCCAGAGCGACACGTTGGTGGATGTGCTGGAGCATGGGTACGGAGTGGTAGCTTGCCGCGGCAAGCGCCTTGCCGCGGCCGTTGTCTTGTCGCGTCCGGGAGCTTGCTGCTCACCGGGCCGTGCCGGGACGCGTGGCACGTCACGGCAAGTTCCTTGAGATGCCTTGGTTGGCCTTCCCGGCAAGCTCCTCTCGCCGGGGTCTTGTGCCTTGAGTGGCCTTCCCGGCAAGCTCCTCTTGCCGGGGCCTTGTCTCCTTGGCTTGAATACTTTGTTCTTGAATGGCTCCAAAGGAACCACAGAGGACCTTGGCGGTCACCCGGCAAGCCTTGCCGCGGGATGCTGCGACTGCCCGTGCACAAGTTCGGGATACTAGGGTACCCCTACTCTAGTACACCGACAGGAGCCCCCGGGCCTTGGGCATACACGGTGCCAAGCGCTGTTGGGCCAGGCCCAAAACAGGGCACGGGCACGCGCGGCCTGGGTTACGTCGTATCTTTCTCCGTATCCACCGCGCCCCCCGAACGGCACGCGTCGATTGCGGCGTCGTGGGAGAGATCGTGGGTGGTTTATTTATTCAGAAAGGCGGAACGTCCGCCCCCTCCCTCCTTATAAGCAGGGGAAACAGGGGCAGTTCGCCCATCCGCCGGTTGCTATTCCAACCTCGAAAATCTCCGCCACTCCCCTTCTTCCCAAAGCTGAAAGAGAGCAGCGCTCCGCCCCCCATTGCCACCTGCACCACCAACGCCGTCGACCTCCCTCACCACTTCCACCATGGCTCCGAAAGCCAAGAAGGGGAAGGTCGTGAAGTCGGCCGAGGCGCAGCGGCTCGCGGCGCTGCGAAAGGAGCGGGCAATCTTCCCCCCGAGCTTGCCGCGAGGGATCTGAGGGAGTACTACTACCTCTTCTGGTCAACAGAGACGCGGGCGCACCCGCGCACGAAGGTACTTCCAGCCGCCGCTTGGAAAATGGCTCCGACTGGATATCCCTTCTTTGCCTTGTTCTTCTACTGCGGGCTCTGCCCGCCTTTCTCTGAATTCTTCTGTGATATTATGAACACCTACCGGTTACGCCTCCTTGACTTCACCCCCAATGCTGTCCTGATCATGGCAGTTTTCGCACATCTCTGCGAAAACTTTGTCGGAGTCCATCCAAATGTAGCCCTTTTTCGCCACTTCTTTATGCCTCGAGTTGAGAGAGGAGAGCCTTTATCCGGCGGAATCGCCTGGATCTCAAGAGCCGGCAAGAAGGAAGCTTATCTGGAGGGACAGCTCCACAACAAGTGGGATGAATGGAGAGCAGACCGGTGCTGGATTGTCAAGGAGAACCCGCAGTCGTTTACCGCCCGGCGCCAAACTCCAGTAGTGCGCGGCAGCGATTGGAGCAACGTGGCCCCGGACGACGACAGGCTGAAGATTGCCGTCGCCCGGATCCAACGCCTCAGGCTTGCCGGGCTCACTGTAGGCGCCGTTGGTGCAGATATCCTTCGCCGCCGCATTGCCCCCCTGCAGGAGAGGAGGAGACCCGCCTGGGAGTTCAAGAATGCGACGGATATCATGAGGCTGCGTCCGGGCCTCAACTTCAACTTCACTGTTCTGGAGCTCAACGTGATGCTCCAGGAGCTGTTCAAATACGACCCTCAACATCCCGAAGTGTTCAGGTTGCCGAAGGGTGTTGTTCCACTGTGCAACAATTCCTCGCTCAGCCGCATCCGTGAAATGATGCCACTGTGCGACTCGCATGGAATTGACCCAACTTGGCAAGAGCCTGCAAACGACGTCGTGCAAGCGTTCTTCGATGGCTTGGTAGAACTGCCGATCCGCTCCGACGAGCAGAAGGGCCTCACCCGGGACACCACCGACGATGAGATGAAGCGCATCGCCACTAGGCTGGAAGAGGCGGCGGCAGCCGCAGCCGCGGACGAGTTTGGATTCACCGTGGAGGATGCAGAGGCAGCAGAGGCGGCAAGCCATGCCGAGCAAGAGGGGCATGCCAGCGAGGAGGAGCTTGTCGGGCATGACGTCAAGCCGAGCGAGCCCCGGACCGCCGAGGATACGAGCGGAGCGGGGTCTTCTCGGACGGCCGCTTCTGCTCCTGCCGCTTCTCATGCCGCGGCGGCAGCTGGAGCGGGGTCGTCTCAGGCCACCGTCACTGCTCCCGCCAAGCGGCCAAGGGAACCTACTCCTCCGCCTCCTCGCGTCGGAGGTGGGACAGGCTTTGACTTCTCCGCGCTCAGCTCCGACGAGGAAGAAGAAGAGTAAGATCCTTGTTGTACTTGTATCTCTTCAATTCTTGCTGTTTTGTCTTGTGTCTAATTTGCTTTACTCTGATCTTATTCCTTTTTAGGACTCTGGCCCAGAGAGCGGCAAATAGAGCCAAGGTCCCGTTGATCATCATCGAGGACGAACCCACCGCGACAGCAGGGGGTGCGTCCGAGACACCCTTGCCGGACCCGGCAACTGTTCTTCAGAGCAGCCCCAGCGCAGCCCCCAGCGTAAGTATATGGTTTGCTTCCCGCTGTTACGCGCGCATGGATACTCTTTGTTTGCTGATATCTGACTGTTGGTTTGTGTAGGAGCAGAGCAGCCCCACCAGGAGCGCCCGGAGACCGCCCCTGACATGCCATCTGCTTCGACTATACCGCCAAGGGAGAGTTCTCCGGCAAGGGAGAATCCTCCGACAAGGGAGAGCTCTCCGGCAAGGGAGAAGTCTCCGGCAAGGGACAACACCAGCGGCCCCCCGGCGGCGGAGACCACAACCGCAGAGCCCGGTACAGGTAAACCCCTTGCTTCGAAATTTCCCTTGAGTTCTTCTTCGTTCGATCTTCTTTTTGGATATTTGCTTGATTTTTCTTCCTCTTCCGGCCGTCAGACCCATCTGCTGCGGAGCCGATGGAGACCGAGGTTGCTGTCGACGACGCCGCTGCCACCGAAGAAGCGGCCGATGCTGATGATCCCGCCGGCGAAGAGGCCGCCAAGGCTGCCGCCGCAGCAGCTGACGAGGGGTCTGGTGATCGCACTGACGGCCCTGAGGCCGCAGGAGCGCCAGGCGCTGCGCCGACCGCCGACCCTTCCGCCGCTGCCGCAGCGTCAGGCCCGAAGAGCCCCAACCAGGCGTCTACTTGAAGGCCGGCAATGGCGTCTTCATCAACCTCCCCTGGGCGTCAATGTCCAGGGCGCCGGTCGAAGGAGAAAGCTTCGACGAAGAGGTGCTCGCCTCCGCTGGGCTGACGCTGGTTGACGCGCCAAGCAGTAGCAGCGACGAGCCCGAGAAGGAGCGGCTGCTGCGGAAGCTGTTGTCGCTCTACCGCGCTCGGCAAGCCAAGCTGGAATCCCGCGAGGCGCTTGCCGCGAAGGCGGGAGCAGACATTGAGAAGCGCGCGGATGAGCTCCGAGGTCTCGACCAGGCAGCTCTCCGGTCCCTGGCGGAGGAGCGGGAGTAGCTCGCTGAGGAGCAGAAGGCCTTCCTCCTCGAGAAGGCTGATGTCGAAGAGCAGCAGCGGCTTGCCGCTGAGAAGCTGTCTGCACAGGAGGGCGAGCTGGCGCAGCGGAAGATCAACCTCGATAGCCACGAGGAGGAGCTTGCCGCGCGCGAGCGATCATTCAGCGGAGCTCTCAAGCAAGCAGAGGTCGCTGCCGCAGCTGCCGAGGCCGCCAAGAAGGAGCTGGAGACGAAGGTGGCGCAGCTGGAGGCCGATCTTAAGGCGAGCAGCGAGGAGCTTGCCGCGCTCAAGCGTGAGCGGGAAAAGGACGTCTATAGCCACGCAGAGCTGCAGGTCCTTCTCGCCGAGAAGGGCAAGGAGCTCAGCGCCGCCAAGGACTCCAACGCAGATCTTGAGTTGAAGCTGACCACTTTGACCAAGACGTTGGACGGCGCCAGGGAGCAGGAGGTGGCCTTGAAGAAGGAGATCAAGGCCGACAAGGCGCTGCTGGAGAGTGTTGCCGCCACCCAGAACGCTTTTAGGGAGACGATGGAGCACTGGACGGAGGGTCTTGTGAATGCTGCTGCAGACATTGACAGGGAGCTGGCGCAGCTGGGGATGGAGAATCTCGGGTATCCCTCCGATGATAACCTCCCATCCAGCGCCAAGCTCACTTTGTTCTTCAAAGGCGTGGCGACGGCCCTCCAGCGACTCCGGGAGAGGATCCCAAAGCAGCTGGCGGACGAGTCGCGCAAGATCTGCGCGGGAGCTCTTCAAAAGGTGTTGGTAAAGGTGGCCTTCCGCAACCCGGGGCTCAACCTCACCGACGTCCTCAAGACCCTGCCGCCGGATGCCGATCTGGAGGCGCTCAAGGCCCTTGTCGCACCCATTGTGGACAAGGTGAGCGGGATCAAGAGGGTTGAGGGCGATCGTGTAGACTAGGCCGCCCGTTTTCTTCTTTTCTCGTCGCTGCTGGTCATGTTATGAAAACAATTTATTAGAGCCGCGACAAGCTATCTTGTAATATAACTCTATTTTGGGTAGTGATTGCAATGTTATTTCCTTTACTTGATTCCTTCCTTTGTATGTTTTCGCCCTACGCTTTTAGGGAACTTGCTGGCGCAGGCACCTTAGCCGCTAGCGCTGAGTGGGGGACGTCAGCAGCCTGCTGGCGGTGCCGTTACTGACAAGAAACCTTGTCGCAACTAGTCGCAACTCACTTAAGTTGTTGAGCGGACTCGAAACAAAGTAAGGGCGCAACTAGCCGCGAGCTGGTTCCACCGCGCACAGGTTTTCCATACAAAGCATGGTCATTCAAGGAAGATAACTTAAAATTTTAAAAAATCTGATTGCTCAAACTTTGGCAACTTAGCTTTTCTGTTGTTTGCTTTCCGGCAAGGCGAAACTTTCTTGAACGAAGCCTGGTCCATACCATTATCTTTTCCTTCCCCCTCCGGCAAACTTGTGGGCGAGGGAACCTTCCTTTCCTTGAGAAAAAGAAAGAAGAGAAAATAAAGATATGGAGCCTTATGGCCCGTTATTGCTTACCGGGGGTTGGCGCTGCACAAAGTGTCAGATAACTCATGCAAAAAATAAAAAGCATGAAATTGACAAGATATGCGGAGCACATGAGCTTTATTTATGCACAGGGTCTGCGCCTGGCTTTGTATAAAGGATTACATGCAACAGCGGCAAGACTTGTACAAAAGGTGGTTGTCGGAACAGGGTCCGACAACCGCGCCTTACGGGTAAAACTTACGAAGATTCTCAATGTTCCGGGAGTTGCTCACCGGAATGCCATCTTCGGTCTCAAGGCGGACAACGCCAGGCCTAGTGACTCGTTTCACCCGGTAAGGGCCTTCCCACTTCGGCGTCAACTTGTTGGAATTCTTGGCGGACTGAACGCGCCGAAGAACAAGGTCGCCTTCTTCGAGACTTCTGGCGTTAACTTTGCGGCTATGGTAGCGGCGCAAAGCTTGCTGGTAGCGAGCAGCTCGTACAGCAGCCTGAAGACGGTCTTCCTCAAGGAGCAGCGCGTCATCTTCTCGCAGCTGCTCTTGCTCAAGCTCATCATAAGCGAGCACTCGAGGTGACCCGTATACAAGCTCCGTGGGGAGAACTGCCTCTGCTCCATAGACTAGAGCGAAAGGTGTCTGGCCAGTGGCTCGATTTGGCATCGTCCTGATCGACCAAAGAACCACCGGCAGCTCCTCAGTCTAGTTTCTTCCGCACTTGTGCAGCCTGTCGAAAGTCCTGGTCTTGAGCCCACGCAGCACTTCAGCATTTCCCCTCTCCGCTTGACCGTTGCTTCTGGGCTGAGCAACAGAAGCGAAGCAGACCTTGGCGCCAAGATCTTGGACGTACTGCATGAAGGTGCGTCTCGTGAATTGCGTACCGTTGTCGGTGATGATCCTGTTAGGGATCCCGAAGCGGCAAACGATCGACCTGAAGAACTTGACTGCTGACTGTGCTGTCACCTTCCTCACTGCTTACACTTCCGGCCACTTTGTGAACTTGTCAATTGCAATGTACAAGTACTCAAAGCCCCCGACTGCTCGGGGGAAGGGGCCTGCCGGAGCAGACTGCTCCCCAACACTCTTCGTGTTGATCTTGGGGACCTTCTTGGCGGCGGCTTCGGGAAGCTCTGCCGGAAAATAGTCACCAGAAATCAACTTCCTCTTCTTGCTCTATCCAGTTGATGGCTTTACAGACGGTTGAGTCAGCTTGAGCACAAAGATCCCTGGTTCCACAGGTAACTTAAGTGCTGCGCACTTTGACAGGCCATCGACAATGTCGTTCTGAGCTCTTGGAACATGTTCCATCTGTAGGCCGTCAAAGTGCTCTTCTAGCTTTCTCACTTCATCAATGTAGGCTTCCATCAACGGACTCTGATAACTCTTATTCACTTGGCGGACGACAAGCTGCGAGTCACCCCTGACAATGAGCTTCTTGATCCCAAGGTCTGCCGCGATCCTAAGACCGGCAAGCAAACCTTCATACTCTGCAGTATTGTTTGTTGCTTGCTCCTTGGGAAAGTGCATCTAGACTATGTACTTGAGGTGCTCTCCGGTGGGTGCGACAAGCAGCACGCCAGCACCGGCGCCTTGCAGTGAGAAAGCACCATCAAAGTACATCAGCCACTCTTTGCTTGCTTCCTTGACGGGGATGCTTGTTTCTGGAATTTCTTCATCTGGTGTTGGCATCCACTCTGCTATGAATTCTGCCAATGCTCTGCTTTGGATAGTTGAAGTTCTCTCAAACTTGAGGCCAAAGCTTGACAGTTCCAGTGCCCACTCGACAATCCTGCCTGTTGCTTCTGGATTCTGCAGTATCCTCTTCAGCGGAAAGCGAGTGACAACTGTGATCTCATGTGCTTGGAAGTAATGGCGCAGCTTTCTCGAGGCCATGAGAAGGCCGAAAAGCAATTTCTGCACACCAGAGTACCTTGACCTAGCCCCCTGCAGAAGGGAACTGACAAAGTAAACTGGGCGCTGCACCATTCTCTTCTGTATCTCCTCACGCGCCTGCGTGGATCCATCTTTGTCGGGACCAGAGCTTGTCGGGGAAGCCCCCTGCTTGTCGCTGGATGCGCCTGCCATGGTTGCTGGCTCATCATCTGCCTCCCTCTCCATTAGGTGCGACAAGTATTGGAGTGGAGGACAGGTATCTCTTCAAGTCTTGCAGCGCAGCCTCCGCTTCCGGAGTCCATTTCATTGGACCTGCCTTTTTCAATATTTTGACAAACGGCAGGGTGCGCTCAGCAGACTTAGAAATAAACCTGCTGAGAGCTGCCACGCAACCGGCAAGTCTTCGTACATCCTTGACGCGCTTTGGTGCTTCAATCTGCTCAATGGCCTTGATCTTGTCGGGATTGGCTTCAATTCCCCGCTGAGACACGAAGAACCCGAGAAGCTTGCCGGAAGGAACTCCAAACACACACTTCTCGGGGTTGAGCTTGAGGCTGATCTTGCGCAGATTTGCAAAAGTCTCGTCTAAATCTTGAATCAGAGTTGCCTTGTCCTTGCTCTTGACCACTATGTCATCCATGTAGGCTTCCACATTTCTGTGTATTTGTGGCTCAAAAGCGGCATGGACTACCCTTGCGAATGTTGAACTAGCATTCTTTAAACCGAAAGGCATCCGTATGAAATAGTACGTGCCACATGGAGTGATGAATGCGGTCTTCTCCTCATCCTCTTCTGCCATGAAGATCTGATGGTATCCTGAGTATGCGTCAACAAATGAAAGCAAGTCACATCCGGCCGTGGAGTCAACAATCTGGTCAATGCGCGGCAAGGGAAATGGGTCTTTGGGACAAGCTTTGTTAACATCGGTATAGTCGATACAAAGCCTCCATTTCCCGTTTGCCTTGTGCACGACTACAGGATTGGCCAACCACGTAGGATGGAGCACTCCTCTGACAAGGCCTGCCGCTTCCAACTTCTTGATCTCCTCTGCGATGAATTCTTGGCGCTCCACTGCTTGTTTCCTGACTTTCTGCTTGACGGGCCGCGCATGAGGACAGATGGCAAGGTGGTGCTCAATTACTTTCCTGGGAACACCGGGGATGTCAGACGGTTGCCACGCAAACACATCGACATTTGCCCGCATGAAAGCAATGAGCGCGCTTTCCTATTTAGGGTCGAGAGTGGCACTGATGGTGAAGGTACCACCAGTGCCGTCCTCCTTGGTGGACACCTTCTTGGTCTCTGGCGGAGCTGCCATTGTCTTCTTACACTTGCCGGTGGAGCTCGATGGTGCGTCCTCGACGGTAGCGCAGCACTCCGAAGAGGTGCGCTTGCCGGAGTGGGCATCAGAACTCTTGCCGGACTTGGTCTTCTTCTTCCCCCCGGGAGCTTCAGCGGCACGTGACTTGCGATCCGTTTCGGCTGCCGCTTCTCGGTAAATCTTGTCGGCACAGATAAGAGCATCCTTCTTGTCGCCAGGGACAGAGATGACACTTATCGGGCCTGGCATCTTCAGCATGTTATACGCATAGTGAGAGGCCACCATGAACTTCGCGAGCGCTGGACGGCCGAGAATCCCATTGTAAGGCAATGGAAAATCGGCAACGTCAAAAGTGACCCTCTCAGTTCTGAAGTTCAACTCGCTGCCAAATGTTACCGGCAACGTGATCTTCCCCTTCGGCTTGCTCCTTCCCGAGTTGATTCCTTGGAATGTGTCGGTCTCTTCGAGCTCGCTGTCAGGGGCCTGGAGTTTCTAGAGCACAGCAGAGGAGATCAGGTTCAAGCCGGCCCCGCCGTCAACTAGCATCTTAGTGACCTTGAGGTTGCGGATAGTTGGTGAAACCAACATCGGCAAGCACCCGACCGTAGTTGTGCGATCAGGGTGGTCCTCAATATCAAAGATGATAGGCGTGCTGGACCATTTCAGAAGCTTGCGTGACTCGACGGGTGGTTCTGCCGCATTGACTTCCCGCACCCATTGCTTGAGTTGGCGGTGTGAAGTATGCAGAGAAGCACCGCCATCGACGCACAAGACCTCTGTGGCTTTCTGGAACTCCTGCTCACTGGTCTCAACATCATCCATGTCTTCGTCATCGTCGTCATCTTCATCCTTGTCGCGGCCGCGGGGAGGTCTGTCTCCTTCCCGCTGCTTGGCCTTGCCGCGGCGTCCTCCCCGGCCGGGGCGCTTCATGCCAGATCCTCCAGCACCTCCTTGGGCTATCTCCTTGCCGCGTCGCTCGTATTCGGCCTTTTGCAGCTCAACAAGCTGCTCGACCTTCTTGCAGCTCTGGAGGTCATGGCCCTTGGTGCGGTGGATCTTGCAGTACTGTTTGTTGGTGCCGTCCTGCTTGTCGGCGGCCGCCACAGCCTGGCAGTTGGTGCATGCGGCAACCTCCTTGCCGGAGCTACCAGCTTTGGCTTTCTTGGGCCACCTTCGTTGCCGGACTGCTCAACAACTAGCACTTCTTTGCTTTTCTTCTTCATGTTGTTCCGCCGCCGGTTTTTCTTTGCCGGGGCAGCATCCTCGCTGTCAGATCCTCCTGCTCCTGTATTCTCTCCGGGGAGTTTCCTCCCTTCCTCAGCACGTGCACACTTGTCGGCCAGGGCATACAGCTCACTGACGTCTCTGATCTTGCACATCGCCATCTCCTCCCGCATCCTGCGGTTACGCACGTTCTGATGGAACGCGCTGATGACCGCAGCAGGGTGGATATCCGGGATGTTGTATTGTACACGGCTGAATCTCTGGGTGTACTTGCGCAGGGGCTCTCCTTCCTTCTGGGCGAGCAGATGAAGGTCACTCTCCTGGCCATGGGGTTTGTGGCCGCCTGTAAAGGCGCCGACAAACCGATGGCATAGGTCTGCCCAGGAAGATATGGAGTTGTCCGGCAAGTGCATGAGCCAGGACCTGACGTTGGGTTTGAGCACCAGTGGGAAGTAGTTGTCAAGGATCTTGTCGTCCCGTCCCCCGGCAGCTTGCACTGCAATGGTGTAGATGCTGAGGAATTCCGAAGGATGCGACTTGCCGTCGTACTTCTCGGGTACGTCTGGCTTGAAATTCTTCGTGCTGGGCCACTTGACTTGCCGCAGATCATGGGTAAACGCAGGGCAACCTACCGCGTACGGCAGCTCGCCTGGTTCCCCTGGCGCATGCATGTCGACAGAGGGCCCAGCGCGCTGGTTTGATTGACGCCGCGCTTCTCTTCGGCGCTCGATGCGAGTACGAGCGTCTTCTTGCCGTTGTTCGTGAAGAACTTGGCGCTGATTGCGACGAGCTCGCGGATCTGACGACGCAGTGGAGTCGCTGTCGAGGTGGACCTGGCGAGTCGGCGATTTTAGCCTTTGGGACGGAGAGTGCACAATGGCCGCACCCCCACTGGTCTTGTCGCCATCGGCTCGTGCCTGGCTGACTCGCCGCGACTGCGATGTACTCGGCTGCCGTGGAGTGTCGCCGTTGGCAAAGCCGATGAGACTCTGAATGGTGGCCCTCCAGTCGTCGATCTTGTCCGCCGTTGGAGGGTAGTCTAGGAGCAGTTGAGCTCGCGCGAAAGCTTCCGCTGGAGTAGCGGGTAGCAGTGGCGAACGGTGTGAGGAGCGGGATATGATCGGACTTCTAACTACGTTAGAAGGAGCAATATCCCGTCCAGGCGACCGTGCCTCGTTCCTGCCAGCATGTTGGCGCGCATGCTGGTCTTGAGCATTCCGAGATCCGCCAGCTCGATCTGTGTCCAGCAAGCGTATGGTACCGTGAGTACCATGACGCTACCGGTCCCGCGCCTCCTGTGATTGGCGCGGTGAATGTACGGACGCCGAGGTCTTGGAGTGCGCCCGGTCGTTGTGGGAGCCGGCTACGCCGCCGATGGGCAGCGCAGCCTTGTCCTTGGACCAGGCGGCACCGTGAGCTCCCTCGTCGACGCCCGTTCTTCTGCCAGCGTCCACCCCACCAACCGTTTGCTCCGGCGGTGGTGGGTCTGTCGCGGACAGAGCAGCCGCCTCCGAAGCCTTCCTCTTCGGCGGCATGTCGATGAAGTCGATGAAGATCTAGCTCTTGTGAACGCCGGATCAGGTTCACACAACCTCGACGCCCCCTACCTGGCGCGCCAAAGATGTCGGGGAAACTGATCCACGAGCACCTATGGGGACCGGCGGACAGAGCCCCTTTCGGTTCGGCGGGGGCGGAGGTCGCACGAAGAGCAGATCGAGGCGAAGCACACGAGTAGTTTACCCAGGTTCAGGCCGCATGGATGCGTAAAACCCTACTCCTGCATTGTGGTTTGTATTGAGTTCTTGCTCGGGAGCGCTGAGTGCTACAGTACACACAAGCAGCTAACGCGACCGAGCGTGAGTGTTTTCATGTTCCTCTCCCTCCCTACGTTGCGCATGGGCCTCCTTTTATATGCTCAAGGGGTCACCGACAGGTGGCAACGTATACAAGGGTAAAAATGGAATTGCGGTTGGTACAGCTACCTGTACAGTGTATCATACCTAACCCTGACGGCAGGGGACAAGGGCATTGAATGCCCATCTGTGTCGCCCAAACAGTGGAAAAAGGGACCGTCAGGGACGCCACCGCTCGCCACGATGGCGATCTTGTCAGCGCTGCTTGCCACAGCGCACCTCTGGCTGCACAGCCTCCCGCCACGTACGCCTGAAAGGGTCCCAGAGCGACACGTTGGTGGATGTGCTGGAGCATGGGTACGGAGTGGTAGCTTGCCGCGGCAAGCACCTTGCCACGGCCGTTGTCTTGTCGCGTCCGGGAGCTTGCTGCTCACCGGGCCTTGCCGGGACGCGTGGCGCGTCGCTGCAAGTTCCTTGAGATGCCTTGGTTGGCCTTCCCGGCAAGCTCCTCTCGCCGGGGTCTTGTGCCTTGAGTGGCCTTCCCAGCAAGCTCCTCTTGCCGGGGCCTTGTCTCCTTGGCTTGAATACTTTGTTCTTGAGTGGCTCCAAAGGAACCACAGAGGACCTTGGCGGTCACCCGGCAAGCCATGCCGCGGGATGCTGTGACTACCCGTGCACAAGTTCAGGATACTAGGGTACCCCTACTCTAGTACACCGACAAAAGGTTAGCCCAAGATCAAAGAGCGAGGTCCCCATGGACGTTGCATCATCCCACAGCAGTGGCACCGGCCCAATCGTGCATTATGAATTGCCAACTGCTGATGCTCTAGAGGCTCAACTAGTGGTAGAAAGAGAATCTGCTTCTGCACTTAGAGATGAAGTTGACATGTTGAGGAAGCAAACAACACAATCACAAGCAGTACTCAAGACAACCATTAAATATTTGGTGGATTTTAAAATGAAGCAAACTGAGACTGACCAGATTGTTAAGGTCCTGAAGGAAAAAAGGAAATTAAATTCCTACTTGGTAAATCATAGGTGAAATGTTCTTTCCATAGTTGAATAACCTTTGTGTTGTCTATTCATGTAATCAATCAAACCATTTGTTTTAGAGATCATGTAATAATTGTTTTTTTCTTGTTTTTTGGTTTGTAATTTTATTTGAGCACAAGTCTGTATTAATTGATAAGACTCAGAGACATTTCATTTGTATTGCTGTGCCAGACCTACAAATATGCCAATCAAGCTGAATGTGCATTCAGCAATAGTAGTAGTATAGATGGACCATAAGTGGCACACATCGGAAAGGACCAAGATGCTGGCTAAAAAAGGATGTTGTTGTAGCCAAAAAAAAGTACAGTGGCCTGGCTTATGTATGTTAGTTGATATTATTGATCCATATACTCTATAAGTGTTTATATGTCTGTTAGTTCTATACATTCTTGGTTGATTGACTCGGTATTTGAATCTTGATACATCGCTTGTGTACATATCTAAATAGGAGTACACATTATGCTGCGTGTGACATTTGAGTTGGACAAGAAGTGTTCCAAATATTCGAATTCACCTTAAACTGGATTCTAGTTTCTGAATTTCAGTATCGGGATTTGTAAACCATATTCATATATGACAGTGGAATACATCTTTGTCGTCCTTTTGAAGATATATAAAAACACATAGAATGATTTATAAAGATTCATATAGGAATACAAAATGGATTCGAATTCAGTTGCCAGGGTAAACGTGGATGCTTATTGTCCCAAAATTCGAAAGAAGCAGCAAAATGTCCACTCCCACGTCGGCTGCCCGAAGCCAAGTGTTTGGGAGATGGAAATTACTGTCTACCCATTACACGCACAATCCATTGGCCCGATTTCCACTGCTCTAAATAGGGGTAGGTTAGTAACTTCAATTAGACGTGACACGACCGCCTCTGAGCCCATTCCGACATGGTGGGTGCCGAACATGGGCGGCAAAACTCATTTGATTCAAGCTCGTCCGAAAGACCTCTGTTTCTCCCTCCATTCCCCATTCATACACGGTGGGCGGCAAAACAAACTCGACTCGGCCGAAATCGATGTAGGCAAATATTTTCAATAGGGGCAGGTTTGTAACTTCACTCAGACGTGACACAACCTCCCTACCTGTCAGTCCCGTTCATACACCGTGGGCGCCAACCACCCTCTCCTCGCCCGAAATCGCTCTGGGCAAATATTGGCGAGATGCGAGATTACCGTCCTATCCCCAACCGACGAGACATCCAAATTTTACACGGGGGCTACGTTCATAACTTTCCCATATTTCAGACAGGCATGTCCCAAAAACATGGTTCCCCGTACCTCTCCCTCCATTTTCCCATTCATACACCGTCCGCGCTAGAACACCCCATCGCCACACCAGCCTCCGTCTGCCACCCCATCCATCGCCGCCGTCCTCCACCACATCCATATCCACTGTCCTCCACCATGCCGGAGCGCCTACCAATACCGCGTCATCCACTGCTAGAGATGGACGTTTCTGATCCACGGCGATGGACCAATAGCCTTGCATCACGTCCTCTCGCTTCATCGGCGCCGTCGTCCTCTTTGTCGGGGCCGCTCACACGACCTTCTCTTCCACCACAACGGGACTTATCCCTCGATGCACCTGTCTACCGTCGTAGATCTTAACTTGGTTACTCTACTTTCTTTTCAGCTCTTAGAATTTAGTTCTTAGTTCGAAGCAAACAATGGAGGCTAAATATCATTTCTCTGGTTTGCAGCTTCAAATCTGCCATTGCACAGCCATAATACGGTTTAATTGATCATGCTTAGGGTTTAATTGATCATGTTGGTTCCGTAGTGGTTTCTTTAATAGAAATCGGAGGGGAAACCCTCTTTTGCTAAAAAATATGCTTAGAGTTTCCCCCTTTTATGATCACTATACGATCAGAATACGTGCTTCGTGTCACAATAATACTGCTCCACCCATCAAGCTAAACAAGCCTAGTTGTTCAAATACGAATCTGATATTATTAAAACAGAGTTGTTTAATTAGTCAGCTAAATGTTCCTAAATTAGTTTCGAAAATGCATGTTCGCTGCTCGGGTGTGTATCTCTACAGGGTGCCCACGGTGGGCCGGCCCACGGTGGGCCGGCCCACCCTGGGATTTTGGGTCGTCCTAGACCCCGATTCCCCTCTGTTCTGCTGCACGCTTCCGATCTCTACTCGCCCCAGCCGCCTGCTTCGTCGGTGACTTGCCGTCCCCGGACGGCATGACTCTAGGAGGAGACGCCGGACTAACAGGAGGCCAGGAGTCACTCACCCAACAGTGTCACCGCTGCCCGGGCGCGCCGCCTTGCCTACCTTCCCAGTACGTTCAGGGCTCAGGCGTGCAGCACCCACCAAGCCAACCCGGTTTATCCTGAGATACGTCCTCAACACTCAGCAGCCACTCCTCATCACCCATTTTCTAATTGATTCATTACTCATTAGGCAGGACTGTCATTAGGGTTTGTTGTGGCTCAGTGCTACCTACACTTAATGGTTCAGATGTATTTCGGTAAACTTTAGTACCTCTAAAGTTCACATGCTTTTCAAAATTCCGGCCCTCGAAACAGAAACTAGTCATTTTGGATTGTTGGTCGTAGTGACATTGACCCAGATTACAACTGCAAGCCAGGTTTGTTGACAATTTTACTTGTCTTTCTTACTCATTCGATATAATATCCAATTATTCACGTCGATTAGTTGCAAACAATAAGTGCTAGACAAACTTCTTCATTCAGATTTTGGACGGTCTCTTACTGCAGTTACAATTCTACATACTTGTCCTAGTAAGCTCACAAGTAAATGATTGATTCACTACATCTATGCTTGCCTTGTCATATTTGTTGTCAATATACTTTTAGGGTGGACCACTGATACGTCTCCAACGTATCTATAATTTTTGATTGCTCCATGCTACTTTATCTACTGTTTTGGACTATATTGGGCTTTATTTTCCACTTTTATATTATTTTTGGGACTAACCTATTAACCGGAGGCCCAGCCCAGAATTGCTGTTTTTTGCCTATTTCAGTATTTCGAGGAAACAGAATATCAAACGGAGTCCAAACGGAATGAAACCTTCGGGAACGTGATCTTCTCACCAAACGTGATCCAGGAGACTTGGACCCTACTCCAAGAAGTTTCCAGGGAGGTCACGAGGGTGGAGGGCGCCCCCTGGGCGTGCCCCCTGCCTCATGGGCCCCTCGGAGCTCCACCGACGTGCTCCTTCCTCCTATATATACCTACGTACCCCCATTAGACCAGATACGGAGCCAAAAACCTAATTCCACCACCGCAACTTCCTGTATCCACGAGATCCCATCTTGGGGCCTGTTCTGGAGCTCCGCCGGAGAGGGCATCCATCACGTAGGGCTTCTACATCAACACCATAGCCCTTCCGATGAAGTGTGAGTAGTTTACTTCAGACCTTCGGGTCCATAGCTAGTAGCTAGATGGCTTCTTCTCTCTTTTTGGATCCCAATACAATGTTCTCCCCTTCTCTCGTGGAGATCTATTCGATGTAATCTTGTTTTTGCGATGTGTTTGTTGAGACCGATGAATTGTGGGTTTATGATCCAACTTATCTATGAATAATATTTGAATCTTCTCTGAATTCTTTTATGTATGATTGAGTTATCTTTGCAAGTCTCTTCGAATTATCCGTTTGGTTTGGCCAACTAGATTGGTAGTTCTTGCAATGGGAGAAGTGCATGGCTTTGGGTTCAATCTTGCGGTGTCCTTACTCAGTGACAGAAAGAGTTGCAAGGCACGTATTGTATTGTTGCCATCGAGGATAACAAGATGGGGTATTTATCATATTGCATGAATTTTTCCTCTACATCATGTCATCTTGCTTAAGGCGTTACTCTGTTTTTAACTTAATACTCTAGATGCATGCTGGATAGCGGTCGATGAGTGGAGTAATAGTAGTAGATGCAGGCAGGAGTCGGTCTACTTGTCACGGACGTGATGCCTATATACATGATCATACCTAGATAACCTCATAACTATGCTCAATTCTATCAATTGCTCAACAGTAATTTGTTCACCCACCGTAGAATATCTATGCTCTTGAGAGAAGCCACTAGTGAAACCTATGGCCCCCGGGTCTATTCTCATCATATCAATCTCCATTACTTTATTTTACTTGTTTTGCTTTTACTTTTCACTTTGCATCTTTATACCAAAAATACCAAAAATATTATCTCTATCAGATCTCACTCTCGTAAGTGACCGTGAAGGAATTGACAACCCCTAAGCGTTGGTTGCGAGTTGCTACCGTTTTGTGCAGGTACGAGGGACTTGCGCGTGACCACTACTGGATTGATACCTGGGTTCTCAAAAACTGAGGGAAATACTTACGCTACTGTGCTGCATCACCCCCTCCTCTTCGGGGAAAACCAACGCTAGCTCGAGACGTAGCAAGAAGGATTTCTGGCGCCGTTGCCGGGGAGGCCTACGCAAAAGTCAATATACCAAGTACACATCACAATCTCTATCTCTCGCATTACATTATTTTCCATTTGCCTCTCGTTTTCCTCTCCCCCACTTCACCCTTGCCGTTTTATTCGCCCTCTCTTTCCCAATCTCCTCCTCCTTTTCCCTTTGCCTTTTGTTTGCTCGTGTGTTAGTTTGCTTGCTTGTCGTGATGGCCCAAGATGCTACCAAATTGTGTGACTTCACCAATACCAATAACAATGATTTCCTTAGCACTCCGATTGCTCCTCTTGCCAATACTGAATCTTGTGAAATCAATACTGCTTTGTTGAATCTTGTTATGAAAGATCAATTCGCCGGCCTTCCTAGTGAAGATGCCGCTACTCGTCTAAATGGCTTTGTTGATTTATGTGATATGCAAAAGAAAAAGGATGTCGATAATGATGTCGTTAAATTGAAGCTATTTCCTTTTTCGCTTAGAGATCGCGCTAAAGCGTGGTTTTCATCTTTGCCTAAAAATAGTATTGATTCTTGGAACAAGTGCAAAGATGCTTTTATCTCTAAGTATTTTCCTCCCGCTAAGATTATCTCTCTTAGGAACGATATTATGAATTTTAAGCAACTTGATCATGAACATGTTGCACAAGCTTGGAAAAGAATGAAATTAATGCTATGTAATTGTCCTACTCATGGTTTGAACTTATGGATGATTATACAAAAAATTTATGCTGGATTGAATTTTGCTTCTAGAAATCTTGTAGATTCGGCCGCGGGAGGCACTCTTATGGAAATCACTTTAGGAGATGCTACTAAACTCCTAGATAATATTATGCTCAATTATTCTCAATGGCATACTGAAAGATCTACTAATAAAAAAGTGCATGCTATAGAAGAAATCAATGTTTTGAGTGACAAGATGGATGAACTTAGGAATTTATTTGTTAAGAGTGTTTCTTCTGATCCCAATAATATGCCTTTATCTACTTTGCTTGAGAATAATAATGAATCTATGGATGTGAATTTTGTTGGTAGGAATAGTTTTGGTAACAACGCGTATAGAGGGAATTATAATTCTAGGCCTTATCCTAATAATCCTTCTAATAATTATGGAAATTCCTACAACAACTCTTATGGAAATTTTAATAAGATGCCCTCTGAATTTGAGAGTAGTGTTAAAGAGTTTATGAATTCGCAAAAGAATTTCAATGCTTTGCTTGAAGAGAAATTGCTTAAAGTTGATGATTTGGCTAGGAATGTTGATAGAATTTCTCTTGAGGTTGGTTCTTTAAAGCTTAGATCTATTCCTCCTAAGCATGATATCAATGAGTCTCTCAAAGCCATGAGAATTTCCATTGATGAGTGCAAAGAAAGAACCGCTAGGATGCGTGCTTACAAAGATGCCTTTATTAAAGCGTGTTCTTCTAATTCCTATGAAAATCAAGATGAAGATCTAAAAGTTATTGATGTGTCCCCTATTAAATCTTTGTTTTGCAATATGAATCTTGATGAATCTGATTATGATCTTCCCTTACCTAGAAGGCGTTCTAAGAATTATGAGTTTTTAGATCCTGATGATGAAATTGATAAAAAAGGGATTGAAAGAAATAAAAATCTAGATATTGCTAAACCCACTATTTTGGATCTCAAGGAATTTAACTATGAAAATTGCTCTTTAATTGATTGTATTTCCTTGTTGCAATCCGTTTTAAATTCTCCTCATGCTTATAGTCGAAATAGGGCCTTTACCGAACACATTGTTGACGCCTTAATGCAATCTTATGAAGAAAAGCTTGAGTTGAAAGTTTCTATCCGTAGAAAACTCCATGATGAGTGGGAACCTACAATTAAGATTAAAATTAAAAATTATGAGTTTCATGCTTTGTGTGATTTGGGTGCTAGTGTCTCTACTATCCCCAAAGCTTTGTGTGATTTGCTAGATTTCCGTGACTTTGATGATTGCTCTCTAAACTTGCATCTTGCGGATTCCACTATTAAAAAGCCTATGGGAAGAATTAATGATGTTCTTATTGTTGCAAATAAGAATTATGTGCCCGTAGATTTTATCGTTCTTGATATAGATTGCAATCCTTCATGTCCTATTATTCTTGGTAGACCTTTCCTTAGAACGATTGGTGCAATTATTGATATGAAGGAAGGGAATATTAAATTCCAATTTACCTTAAATAAGGGCATGTAATACTTTCCTAGAAATAAAATAAAATTACCATATGAATCTATCATGAGAGCCACTTATGGATTGCCTACCAAAGATGGCAATACCTAGATCTATCCTTACTTTTATGACTAGCTAGGGGCGTTAAACGATAGCGCTTGTTGGGAGGCAACCCAATTTTATTTTGTGTCTTTTGTTTTTGGTTCTGTTTAGGAATAAATAATCCATATAGATTCTGTTTAGATGTGGTTTTATCTTTTAATTAGTGTTTGTGCCAAGTTAAACCTATTAGATCTTCTTGGAAGATAGTTATTTGATCTTGCTGTAATTTCCAGAATCTTTGCGCTCAGTGCCCGAATTGTTAAAAATCACCAGAACATGATAAAATAGTGATTCCAATTTATTCTGATCCATAAACAAATTGCCCAGGTCGTCTAATTTTGGTAGAATTTTTTGGGTTCCAGAAGTTTGCGTTAGTAACAGATTACTACAGACTGTTCTGTTTTTGACAGATTCTGTTTTGCGTGTGTTGTTTGCTTATTTTGATGAATCTATGGCTAGTAAAGTAGTTTATAAACCATAGAGAAGTTGGAATACAGTAGGTTTAACACCAATACAAATAAATAACAAGTTCACTACAGTACCTTAAAGTAGTCATTTGTTTTCTTTCTCTAACAGAGCTCACGAGATTTCTATTGAGTTTTGTGTTGTGAAGTTTTCAAGTTTTGGGTGAATTCTTTTGATGTATTATGGAACAAGGAGTGGCATGAGCCTAAGCTTGGGGATGCCCGTGGCACCCCCAAGATAATCCAAGGACACCAAAAAGTCAAAGCTTGGGGATGCCCCGGAAGGCATCCCCTCTTTCGTCCACTTCCATCGGTAATTTACTTGGAGCTATATTTTTATTCACCACATGATATGTGTTTTGCTTGGAGCGTCTTGTATTATTTGTGTCTTTTCTTTTTAGTCTACCACAATCATCCTTGCTTTACACACCTTTTGAGAGAGCCATGCATGAATTGAAATTTGTTAGAATACTCTATGTGCTTCACTTATATCTTTTGAGCTTGATAGTTTACTCTATGTGCTTCACTTATATCTTTTTGAGCGTGATAATTTTTGCTCTAGTGCTTCACTTAGATCTTTTAGAGCACGGTGGTGGATTGTTTTAAAGAAAATTGATCTCTCATGCTTCACTTAGATTATTTTGAGTGTTATTAATAGCATGGTAATTTGCTTAATGTTAATATACTTGGTATTCAAGATATGTGAAACTTTCTTTTTAGTGGGTTGAATACCAAGATAAGTTTGATGCTTGATAATTGTTTTGAGATATGGAGGTGATAATATCATAGTCATGCTAGTTGATTAGTTGTGAATTTGAGAAATACTTGTGTTGAAGTTAGCAAGTCCCGTAGCATGCACGTATGGTTAAAGTTGTGTAACAAATTTGAAGCATGAAGTGTACCTGGCTTGTGCATCCTTATGAGTGGCGGTCGGGGACGAGCGATGGTCCTTTCCTACCAATCTATCCCCCTAGGAGCATGTGCGTAGTACTTGATTTTTGATGACTTCTAAATTTTTGCAATAAGTATATGAGTTCTTTTGACTAATGTTGAGTCCATGGATTATACGCACTTTTACCTTTCCGCCATTTGCTAGCCTCTTCGGTACTGTGCATTGCCCTTTATCACATTGAGAGTTGGTGCAAACTTCGCCGGTGCATCCAAACCCCGTGATATGATACGCTCTTTCACACATAAACCTCCCTATATCTTCCTCAAAAAACCACCATACCTACCTATGATGGCATTTCCATAGCCATTCCGAGATATATTGCCATGCAACTTCCACCACCACCATCATCATCATCATCATCATGGCATGCTTTACTTTTGTCATATTGCCATTGCATGATCTTGTAGTTGACATCGTATTTGTGGCAAAGCCACCATGCATTATTTTTCATACATGTCACTCTTGATTCATTGCACCATCCCGGTACACCGCCGGAGGCATTCATATAGAGTCATATCTTGTTCTAGTTTCGAGTTGTAATCATTATGTTGTAATCAATAGAAGTGTGACGATCATCATTATTACAGCATTGCCCAATCAAAAAAAAAGAGAAAGGCCCAAAAAAAGAGAAAATAAAAGGGCAATGCTACTATCTCTTTTTCCACACTTGTGCTTCAAAGTAGCACCTTGTTCTTCATGTAGTGAGTCTTATATATTGTGCTTCAAAGTAGCACCATGATTTTCATATAGTGAGTCTCATAAGTTGTCTTGTTCATACTAGTGGGAATTTTTCATTATAGAACTTGGCTTGTATATTCCAACGACGGGCTTCCTCAAAATGCCCTAGGTCTTCATGAGCAAGCAAGTTGGATGCACACCCACTAGTGTTCTTTTGTTGAGCATTCTTAGCTCTAGTGCATCCGTTGCATGGCAATCCCTACTCCTTGTATTAACATCAATCGATGGGCATCTCCATAGCTCATTGACTAGCCTCGTTGATGTGGGACTTTCTCCTTTTTTTTCTTCTCCACACAATCCCCATCATCATATTCTATACCACCCATAGTGCTATGTCCATGGCTCGCGCTCATGTATTGCGTGAAGGTTAAAAAGTTTGAGATTATTTGAGTATGAAACAATTGCTTGGCTTGTCATTGGGGGTATAGAAGTTGGGAACATCTTTGTGTGACGAAAATGAAGCATAGCATAACTATATGATTTTGTAGGAATGAACTTCCTTTGGCCATGTTATTTTGAGATGACATAATTGTTTGATTATTATGCTTGAAGTATTATCATTTTTATGTCAATATGAACTTTTGTCTTGAACCTTTCGGATCTGAATATTCATACCATGATTAAGAAGATTTACATTGAAATTATGCCAAAGTATGACTCCGCATCAAAAATTCTCTTTTTATCATTTACCTACTCGAGGACGAGCAGGAATTAAGCTTGGGGATGCCTGATACGTCTCCAACGTATCTATAATTTTTGATTGCTCCATGCTACTTTATCTACTGTTTTGGACTATATTGGGCTTTATTTTCCACTTTTATATTATTTTTGGGACTAAACTATTAACCGGAGGCCCAGCCTAGAATTGCTGCTTTCTGCCTATTTCGGTATTTTGAGGAAACAGAATATCAAACGGAGTCCAAATGGAATGAAACCTTCGGGAATGTGATCTTCTCACCAAACGTGATCCAGGAGACTTGGACCCTACTACAAGAAGTTTCTAGGGATGTCACGAGGGTGGAGGGCGTGCCCCTGCCTCGTGGGCCCCTCGGAGCTCCACCGACGTGCTCCTTCCTCCTATATATACCTACGTACCCCCATTAGACCAGAGACGGAGCCAAAAACCTAATTCCACCGCCGCAACTTCCTGTATCCACGAGATCCCATCTTGGGGCCTGTTCCGGAGCTCCGCCGGAGAGGGCATCCATCACGGAGGGCTTCTACATCAACACCATAGCCCTTCCGATGAAGTGTGAGTAGTTTACTTCAGACCTTCGGGTCCATAGCTAGTAGCTAGATGGCTTCTTCTCTCGTTTTGGATCTCAATACAATGTTCTCCCCCTCTCTCGTGGAGATCTATTTGATGCAATCTTGTTTTTGCGGTGTGTTTGTTGAGACGGATGAATTGTGGGTATATGACCCAACTTATCTATGAATAATATTTTAATCTTCTCTGAATTCTTTTATGTATGATTGAGTTATCTTTGCAAGTCTCTTCAAATTATCCGTTTGGTTTGACCAACTAGATTGGTAGTTCTTGCAATGGGAGAAGTGCATGGCTTTGGGTTCAATCTTGCGGTGTCCTTACTCAGTGACAGAAAGAGTTGCAAGGCACATATTGTATTGTTGCCATCGAGGATAACAAGATGGGGTATTTATCATATTGCATGAATTTATTCCTCTACATCATGTCATCTTGCTTAAGGCGTTACTCTGTTTTTAACTTAATACTCTAGATGCATGCTGGATAGCGGTCGATGAGTGGAGTAATAGTAGTAGATGCAGGCAGGAGTCGGTCTACTTGTCACGGACGTGATGCCTATATACATGATCATACCTACATAACCTCATAACTATGCTCAATTCTATCAATTGCTCAACAGTAATTTGTTCACCCACCGTAGAATATCTATGCTCTTGAGAGAAGCCACTAGTGAAACCTATGGCCCCTGGGTCTATTCTCATCATATCAATCTCCATTACTTTATTTTACTTGTTTTGCTTTTACTTTTCACTTTGCATCTTTATACCAAAAATACCAAAAATATTATCTCTATCAGATCTCACTCTCGTAAGTGACCGTGAAGGTGACAACCCCTAAGCGTTGGTTGCGAGTTGCTACCGTTTTGTGCAGGTACGAGGGACTTGCGCGTGACCTCCTACTGGATTGATACCTTGATTCTCAAAAACTGAGGGAAATACTTACGCTACTGTGCTGCATCACCCCCTCCTCTTTGGGGAAAACCAATGCTAGCTCGAGACGTAGCAACCACCCTGTTTCTAAATACTGGAACCATAGACATGAGTGAATAGAATTTCTCTATGTAATCTCTTCCATCATGTGTGGGTAACGAACACTGCATTGTATAGAAAGAAAGTTTCATTTCCAGCTTTTACATAGGTTTCCATCTTTTACATGGAATACAATCTGCCTACTTGCTTTGTGTCGCACTACCAACACTCCACCCTTGAAGCTAAACATTACGCCACTCATAATTGCTTAGTTTATTTGTTCAAATAGGAATTTCATATGATTCTAATGTTGCTACTTCAGTTTTGAAATGTGTGCCTGCCTGTTATAGAGACATAAGGGTTTTGTATTTCTGTGTGTGGTCTGGTCAACACGGTTGGGGAGGTGAACTTTGCATATGCAGGGGTTTATAGGGAGACACTCTCCGAGTTGAATCCGCAATGCATTCCATAGATAATCTGACTACTTTTTATGTGTTCATGAATCTCAGATTCTGAACAGCATCATAATGATTATGAGCTTGCGCGCATGAAAAGAATAAAGCAGAACAATGCCATGGCTGTCAAACTTGGCATTAAGGGACTGCAATCAAGTTTGGATGCAATGCAATGCAGACGCTCTCCACCTACAGATTCATGCTCAGAATATGATCCTAACAGTGATTCTGAGCTAGAGGGGGACCTAAGTCAATGTAGCTCCCTAGTGGAGGAGTCAGAGGAAGATGCCCTATCTTATTCACCCATCAAGGTACTTGCTCAAACTTTCCAAGGTTACATTGCTCGCACATATCTTGCAACTGATGCTTTGCATTGCTTCTACTTTGTTGAACTGCCATTAGCTTAGTTTACACATCGTGTATGTGAATACGCCCTGCCTATCCATTTTCAGTACATATTCCATCTGTCATCATACCATATTCATCCATTCAAATGTTGTTCTTGTGTATCAGACGTTCAAAAGGAAGAGGGCGATTTCTGATCGTGGAGGAGCACAAGCAAAGTATTTGGAAAAAGGTAGTGGCACCTGATAAATCAAATAGCCCATTAGGTGTAGTTGCAATATCACCTGACCCACAAAATACCCCAACTCTAGCAGACTCTAGCCCTATTACACTGGTCATTTCTGATGCCCCAACTCAGCAGACCCCAACTGCAGCAAACAGTATGATTATGCCAGTTGACATAGCACCAGCTGTATGACTCAAAACCCCCATTCCAGCAAAGAGTACAGCAAATCCAGTTGCCAAATCCCTTTTCGAACCAGAGAGAGCCCCAATTGCAGCAAATAGGACCCCTGTTCCATTTCTTCCCAGTTTAGAAGACGAAGCTTATGTTGTTGTCAGGAACTTTGTGCGCATCTTTTCTTCATGGAAAGATTATACTACAGACACAGAACAATTTCCAGTCTTCCTCCGCAACTTACGCATAAGTAATGTACTAATGTTATTCATGGTCATTACTACATATGTTTCTGCTGACAGAAGACACAATATTTCATTCTTTTAAATAGGCGAGGAGCAAACTGGATTGTGATGACGAGCAAGGGTTGGTTGTGCTTTTCAAGCACTCGTTGATGAAGTATCGTTCCTACCTGAGGCAAGTGCACTTCGATGGCAAGCCTCTGAATGAAATTTCTGTGAAGTCTCCAGTGCTACATTTATCCGACGGTGACTGGAATAATCTTGTTACACATTGGTCTCGGTTGCAGCGTAAGGTACTGTCTATCATATCACATCACAATTTGAACTACATTTCTGCATTTGCCTTAATGTCTCACTTGTTCGAAAATTGTTAGCAGAAGAACGTTCGTTCTCAAGGGACCACAGAATCTCGCGACTATACTGCACACTGCATTGCTCTTGTGAGTACCTCTTGCCCTGTATGACCATACTTACTTTCATAGTTGTTTGATTATGTAGCATCACTGCACATGTTAGCCTCGTAATCGTCCATTTGGTGGATATTATAAGATCCGTATGGACTCTTACATAAATTTAGAATCAACCCAATGCTTTTGAAGAGGTTTAGCTCTACAATCCTCTTGTAAGGACTGAACGTGGTCTATCACTGTACTTATATTAACAGCTACTCCCTCCGTCCCATAATATAAGAACGTTTTGTATAGTACACCATTGTTCAAAACACTCTTGTATTATGGGAAGAGGGATTGGTTCATTTTGTAGCATTCTGCATCTTATCTCCCTCGCCCACCATTTACTAAAAAGATTAGATCTATATTTAATCTTACCAAAAAGTAGAATACACAGACAATGCCAGTGCAGAAGTGTAGCCCATTGCTCTTGTCAGTACATTTTGTCTTGTAACGCTTGTACTTCCAGGGATTGGTAGTTGATTATGTAGCATCAATCTGCATCTTATCTTCATTATCCTCTATCCCCTCCAGTATTATCATATCTATAATTACTCTCTACAAAATGTATAGTACAGGCAATGCTTATGAAGAAGATTCTGTGCTGAAATTCTTGAGTTATCCTTCCCTTGGCATGGAGAATGGCATTATAAAGCGAGTGTTAATTGTTAATGTAAGTCAGTCCTTCTAAAGCCTTTATCCTCAACTGCTGTTTAATTTGCTCATACTCCCTATCGTTTGCTGCTGTTTAGTTTTCTGTTTCTACCAAAATGCATGTTCGTAAGAACTGTAAGTTCTAAGTTTTACTTGTAAAACCAAATTCCTTATTCATACCATGCACATTACTTAGTACTCCCTATATGTATGCTTGTTTTTGTGGATCTATAATCCAGTGTGTGGTGAAACAACCCACGTTTGCACCTTGTCATCTCCTGTTTTATCATACTGATGTGGCTGATGATATGAACAACATGCCATGCACATTATCCAAAATAGATACAATGATTTTCTTTGCCCTTCATCTATGCTTGTTATGTTGACATGGTAATCCAGTAGTGTGGTGAAGCTCCCCGCATTATGAACAATGCCAAATTATGCTATTGATATTTTGAACTTACTCTTTATTTTGTAATTTGAAATTGGATAGAATTGACAGAACAATTATCATCTTTGTTTATACACGTGCAAAACCTGTCATCTCTCAGCTTTGTTTCAGGGTGATATGCCTGATGGCATGCACAAGTCTGCTGAAGGCTGTGAGACAAACCCAACATATATTGCAACAAAGAAGGCAAAACATCTTGAAGATAGCGAGACAACCCCAAAGTCTTGTCTTGATGCAGTGTTCAAGTTACTTGAGACTAATAGTTAGACAAGCTCACATAATTCGTTGTCTGAATCAGTTCGACTTCTTCACTCCCAAGTTCTAGCAGAAAGGCATTCTGTAACTCAACTTCAACTAGAAGTCCTATCTCTATGAAAGATTGCGGAGAACACCAATGAGAACCTCATCGCTAAATAGCTACACTTGGAAGCTATGAACAACATGCTAGTCCGGTCTCATAGCCTTGCTCAGCAGCTTGCGCAGTAGTTCACCCGCAAGGCTAACCTTTCTTGAACTGTCCTGGAAGTGGTCTCGGTTCAATATTATTTTGTTACGCTGCATTGGTGCCCAGTTTTTGTAATCTGCTTCTTCGTTGCGCTTTATGATCACTGGTGGCGAACTTCGATGCCAAGTGGATGTAATATACCTTAAATCCTTTATTGTATAGTGTAGGTTTATTCTTAGTTACTATGCCGTAATTTCTTTATTGTATAGAGTAGGTTTGTTCTTAATTCCTACTAGTTATTGCCATCATTCGCTATCTGAAAAAAATCAGATGTAGTCGACCAGACCGAAACATTTGACTCTAACGGGCCAGGTTTTTAGCAGGCCACAATTGGGTCGACCTGCGTCTTTCTTGGGCCCGAATGATTGGGGCCTTCACACATTGCGCCAGGCCCAAACTTACACCGACCTATATTTTAGTTCGGCCTTTTGTCAACCCAACGCTTAGTTTGGCCCAGGTAGCGTTGGGCCATTAACATGCTGAATATTGTACTGGCCTGTTACGGCCGAGATGAAACCACGGGCCTTTAGCAGGCCAAAATGCATGTTGGGCATCAATTTTCACTAGTCGTCGACGGGCCTTCAGCAGGCTGAAATGTAGACCGGGCCGTTTTGGGCCCAGTTAGCTCACGGGTCATTACCAGGCCGAAACATATCTCGGGCCTTAGTTGGCCCACTGATATCATGGGCCTTTAAGAGGCCGAAAGCTTATCACAGGCATCAACAGGCCGAATTACGCGACATGCCTTTAACAGGCCCAAAGTCACGTTGTGCTTAACTGTTGCCACCTTTAGCACGAGCCATTAGTGGGCCCGATGTCCCATCGGACCATATATGGCCCATGGGCAGCACGGGCCATTCCCAGGCCAAAAGTCACACTGGGCAGAAATGGGCCCATGTCTACATCAGGCCTCTAACAGGCCGAAAGTCACTGGGCTGTAGTTGGGCCCAAATATTCGGCGAACAATTAACGGGCCTGATCTGGCTTCGGGCCGCAAATGGGCCCAAATATTGGGTGAACAATTAACGGGCCAGATGTGGCTTCGGGCCATAAATGGGCCTTTATTAAGCATGTCGTTATTGGGCTGGCCCACTAGTACCTGATTAAGTTCTACAGGCCTTTGACTGGGCCGGCCCTTTTAACTTATATGGGCCTCTGTTGGGCCCAGCCACATGTCGACGTATCATAGGCATGTCTACTCCAATGGATGGGCGACATCTGGCCTACTGACGAGCTGACAGGTGTTCCCCTCGGCCAATCAGAATTTTACACGTGAAAATTGCCCATTGGTCAGGGCTATTGACGGGTTATCGGATCAAAAATCCGACACGATAGCTTAACGGTGTTCCGTTACAGTGGATGCCACGTGTCGGTCACCCTTGACGAAAGCACTTCTGTGACGCGCGATTTATCGTCATGGAAGTGGACACTTCCGTGATGATAATTTTGGTAATGTCATGGAACACTTCTACGACAGCACAGGTATGACTATCTTGATTCTTTCATAAATTTGTCATGGATGTACATGCATGACAAAAAATGCGACCTACTATGACAAACACGTATCATCACGGAAGTGTATTTTTTTTGTAGTGCATCACTCATATTATGGTTCAAGGGACAGTCGTGGATGAACCTGCAGACGACGCTGATTCTGACGAAGCGCCTGCACCACCAAAGTCAAAGAAGCTGAAGAAACCCAAGGCTTCGAAGCCTTCCCCTGCACCAAAAGCTTCGCGAGTGAAGCCTCTGGCCACTACTCCTCCTGCACCAAGTGTGTAGTCTGAAGATCACTCACGCATCTCCAAGTATGAGAAGAAGAAAAATAAGCCTATGCACTCCAGTGGTCCATCTCTGACCCCAGCTGCTCTTCTGAGGAATGAGAATGACGCCATTGATATGTCAAGTGATGACGATCTTGCTGATGACGCTCTTGAGCAGCTGATAAAGAGCAAGCAAGAGGCGGAAATCTTCAATGATTTGCCTCTCTTTGATGTTGAAGTTTTGAACAACTTCATTGATGAGTGGTTTGACACCCCTGGTATCAGCTTTGATGATATGCAACTTCCAATTGGCCTCAGCGTGTCCTTCCATGGCGCCATTGCTCCTGAGCTGGCTCTTGCTCAGAAAATTGTTGAGCTGAAGCATAAGTTCGATTATGAAAAGGCTCAGTTCAGGAAGCACATGGCCAAGCTCAGCGTAGCAGACGTCCAAAACTTCAAGGTCATGCTGCATGAGCTCAAAGAAGCGTTTCACAAGAAACGTGATGAAGCCAAAGGTTCTCGTGAGCGCATGAAGATTCTTGATCCCAAGTGTGTTCAAGCGTACAATGAAGCTGAGAAGCGCAAGGCACTTGGGCGTCCTAGCATCGACCCCAGGATGGCTGCCAAGAAGAAGAAGCCATCTGTGGACCAAGCTGAACCAACCAGGCGGGAAGAACCTCGCATTGTCTTCCCAGCTAGTATCACAGGCGTGAAGCCTAAGGTCCCCACAGTAGCTTCAGAGCTTAAGAAGACAAGGGCAGCTGAAGCCAAAGCTAGAAAGCGTAAGACCAAGAACACCACTTATGAGGCTCCACCCTCCAAGAAGCGCAAGACCAAGAAGAGAGATCGGGCTGCTCCCACAGAGCCCCTTGTTGTCGAGCCAATTTCTGTTGCTCGTCCTAAATCTGCACAACAAGAACGTCGTATGATAGTTCATGAGCCTGCTTCCACAGAGGCTCCTGAAGCTGAAGACATTCCAGCTGTTGACCCCACCGCAGCTGAAGACATTGGTCATCAAGACAATGTTGAAGATGATGAAGTCCTTCCTCAGATCGAGCACAGTGTGGTATCTTCGCTTGTTCTCACGAACAGTGAACTCATCAGCATTGGTCGTCCATTGACGCCAATCGCTCAGGAAGACTCATGGGCTGATCACCCACAAGACTCCCCCCGCCAAGCAGAAACACCAGTTACTCCCCCAACTCAAGTCACCACTCCGGTGATTGAAGACGAAGACTTTGTGGCCCAACCAACTCCATCTCCACAAGCGTCACCATCATTTCGTAGGCTTCACAAAGGACCAAGGCCACATGTCTCTCCGTCAAGTGTTCCAGAAGGAGAAGTGCGCCAATCTGTTTCACGCCAAGTCTTTCCTGAAGCCTCTCCAACTGTGAACAACCATGTGTCTGAAGCCAAAGCGGCCGAAGATATTCCGGCTGCATCAGCCGATGACCAAGAAGAATCAAGAGAAGAAGAAGAATGTGTTGCTACACCCCCAACCAACCAAGTTGTTCTCGAGGAGAACGTGTCCGACCCTCCAGCTCCTGAAGTGGAGGTTACCAATACTAAGGCGGCCACCAACACCAACACTAAAGCCTATGACATTGTCATGGCTGAAGCTAATGTGGCGCCTGAAGTCAATGTGGTGCCCGAAGTGATAGCACCTGAAGTCAATGCTGCACCTGATGCAAATCTGTAGCCTGAAGTCACTACAACTGCCACTGCTCCTGTACCGCCTCCCAGGCCACATACTATAGAGCAAGCATTCAACTATGGTCAAATGGTCACTGTCAGATGGCCTATTCTGTTTCCTCCACCTGCTGTTGGTCCTCAATTTGATTACCATGTCGAGCACATGCCTCAGGTCCAGAAGCCTAAGCCAAGACTGCCCAGGTTTCCAGGTACTGCCATGTCACCAGGGTCCTTCAATGCAAATGGCTTCAAAGCGCACAACACTTTCTTTGATAGCGCCTAGAACCCCTATTCAAGGCCAAGGATTTCATCTGATCGGTTCTGGAGCTATCAGCAGCGCAGCTACTACTCATTTGTTCTCTATGATCAAGGGCGCATTTTCCCACATATGCGTCTTGACTGCGAAGCCATTGCTGAATTGCCATGCCTTGAAGAAGCCCTTGACTGCTTCCGTGACGCTGGATTGATAAGGAGCATTGGAATGAAGAGCTTCTGCTGCAATTCTATGCCACCCTCCACATTCGCGGCTACAATAGGGATCCGAAGACATGGGTCCTTGAGTGGATGACAGGAAATGTCCATCAAGAAGCCAAAGCTCTTGACATTATTAAGCTTAGTGGTCTGCCCACTCCAGGTGAACTATATGAACCTGGTTGTCAGCTTCCCCGCAATGCTTTGGAAAGCATCTTTCAGAAGCCAGAGCCCAACATGAGCCAAATGCTGAGCATGATGAAGCCTCTGCCACATGACGCTGATTACCCAAAGGAGTTCTTTGTTGAAGACCTCGAGTATCTTCCCCGCACTATTTATCATATCATCAGGCGAACTCTATGGCCTGTCAAAGGACATTCTTCTGCAACAAAACTTGAAGGAGCAATGAAGACTTTAGTCTTTTATATCTTCAATGGCATCAGCTTCAATGCTCAAGACTTATTTTATCAGACAGTTGGCTGCCTCAGGCTCTGATCTCTTTGGACTGAAGTTCTACGCTCCATGGGTCATGCGTCTCATCAAGCTACATTCAGCTATCAACTATCAGCCCTCTGCTCGCAATAATCTGATCTTTCTGCCAGAGGTTGATATGTCAGTTGAAGCCATATACCCAGAGCCTGCCAAGGAGCCTGTTTGTCTTCACAATGCTGATCACCAAAGCTTCACCCAACCCATTGAAGGAGTCCAGGCAGTCAGTCATGTTTATCCTTTGGCTGACAATACACACTTACCTCACCCTGCTCAAACTGAAGCCACTGAAAGCACTATCGCTCAAAGGCCTCGGAAGCGATCTCGTGTTCTCAATGACGTAGAGCTTTTCGTTGCTCTGCATCAGAAACAGGATAAGCATCACTTCTGGCTGAAGCGGCAGATGCAAAGCCTCTTGGTGGACGTCAATCGCATTCGCAATCTTGCCACCAAGAATGCCTTTGTTTAACATGAAACCTGTCAGAGGTCATGGAAGAGTTTGACACTGCTGAGTGCTGAAGCAGATCTTGAAGACGATGGCTTCACTGAAAAATTCAAGTTTGACACCACTCCTCCAAGGAATGTTGTTTTGCATCGAACTCCGTCTTTTGAAGACTCTAATTATTCCTCCTCCGCTGCAATGGTGAATGCCAGAGTGATAGATGATCAAGATGATGCTACTTCAACACCTCCAACTTCAGCGCGTATCGACACTGCTCCAAATTCTTCTGCACCGCCAAATCCCAACGCTGACCCTGCAGCTTCACCTACTCCTTCTAGGAACGAGTAGAGGCTCTATGTCTTCAAACCTTTTTGGTCCTTACTGACAAAAGGGGAGAAGCATATGAGTTGATAGTCTTCAAGCGGGTCCATATGGGCGGTTGCTTTATATTTTGCCTAGTGTTTACAACTCTCGCTTTTGATACATTTGGTTCTTTGAGTTGTAACACTTAAACTTGATGGTCGTCTGCTACTTGTTTGATGTTTTGTGATGCGATGATAAATTCCGCATGTGCGATGATAAATCCCGCGCGAAGTCATATTGCAGACGTCCATTTTTCATTATGCATATCATTGTCTTCGTTATATCAAATCTTGCATGATGAATTGTCTTCATAAGTTGAAGAGGATCTCCACAAGTACAACCTGCCATGTGCATTTGCATTCCAAAAGCAAATTACTCATATGCACATCTTCAAGGGGAGCCTTTTGCTACTTATCAAGACAATACCTAAATCCTCTACAATTTCACATACTTTTATCCCCGTTGAAAACTTCAACCAGTTTGTCATCAATCACCAAAAAGGGGGAGATTGTAAGTGCATCTAGTGCCACCCCTAGTTGGTTTTGGAGTATTGACGACAAACCTGGTTGAGGGACTAATGTGTTTGTGAGAATTGCAGGATAACACAGGTAGTAGTCCCTCATTGACTCGGTTTACCTACCGGAGATGACCCCTAAAAATGTATGAAGACATTGAAGGCAATGGTGTTACGTGAAGATATTCACATTGAAGACTATGACAAGAGAAGACATTGCGTGAATACTATGGAGCGCGAAGACTTAGTTATTTCGTTGTTTCCCTTTCTTCTTTGTTGAGTCATAGGAACCACCGTACTATTAAGTGGGGTCCCAATGAACAAAGTCAGAGTGACTGAAGTGATGCTCAACCAAATCCTATGTCTTCGAGCGAAGACAATGAGAGCAAATCTTATCCAGAGCTAGATGAGTCAGCTATACTTGTAGCTCAAGTCAAGCTGCCGCGTGTGTTTGAAATCTGACCGTTGGAACACGTGTTAGTTCCTTAGTGACCCAGTGTCATTT
The DNA here is from genome assembly GCA_032464435.1 of Aegilops umbellulata. Lineage (NCBI taxonomy): Eukaryota > Viridiplantae > Streptophyta > Magnoliopsida > Poales > Poaceae > Aegilops > Aegilops umbellulata. Next base: position 300,533,334 of record CP136060.1, read on the forward strand.
CGGATAAATCAGGTCGGGTTGCCTAGTGGCTATAAATTGCCCACCCCCTACACCATAAATTGGTGGCTGCTCAGAGTCAGTGCACGGCTTCTGTCGTTTGAGAGCAACCCACCTCCGAAGCCTTTTTGAGAGAGAAATCCTTGCGAGGACAAAGCCCAAACACCCAGAGCCAAAGAGTGTTAGGCATCACTGAAGTCTTTTTGTCCGCGTGACCTGAAGACTTGTTACACTTGAGGATTATGAATCCTCCAGCCGGTTAGTCGTCGCGTTCTAAGCATCCAAGAGTCATTGTGGATCGCCGGTGAATGAAGTCTATGAAGGTCTGGAATTCTACCTTGAAGACTTACCAGAGTGATTGGCTAAGACTGGGTGTCCTTAGCTCAAGGGGAATAAGGTGAAGACGCGGTCTTCTAAGTTGAATCTCAGCCTCCCTAACCAGACGTACAGTTGTCACAGCAACTGGAACTGGTCCAACAAATCATGTGTCCTCAACAAGTGACTAGTTCTATCCTCTCCCTCTCTTTACTTACAGTTTGCCTTCGTGAAGTCATCGCCTGCTTGCACTATCTGTTTGACTTCACTGTATGACTACTATCATTGTTTGGCTTCATACTATCTTCCATCCTGATCTTTACTACCTAGTTGCTATTAGTCTTCATGCTTTCACTTCAGCGAATACTTGGCTATGGCTTGCTTAGTGTAGTCTACCTTCCGTTGCATATCAATAGGTTCATTCCTATTCTTTGTCTTCGAAACTCTCATGTTTCGAAGACTTTCATAAAAATCGCCTATTCACCCCCCTCTAGTCGATAACTAGCACTTTCAATTGGTATCAGAGCAAGGTACTCCCTTGTTCTGTGTGATTCGGTTTAACCACCTGGAGTTTTAGCTATGTCGACTGCAGGGATAATCAAAGTCTCCATTGCTTGCCCCATCTTCGATGGAACTGAATATCCCTACTAGAAGAATAAGATGTGCATGCATCTTGAAGCCATTGATGTCGACCTCTGGTATGTCATCAAGAATGGCGTTCCCAAGACTGGTGAAGGTGTCACCCTGCTGATGTCAAGAAGTTCATTCAACTGGATTTTACTGCTAAGAACATCATCTATGGTCATCTGACCAAAGGACAGTATGGCCATGTGAGCGCTCTAGAAACGTCGAAGCTAGTCTCGGACTGGCTCTCCAAGGTCAACGAAGGTGTCTCAACCCAGAGAGATCAAAGGATCAGTGTTCTTCGCAACCTCTTCAACCGCTTCAAGAGAAACGACAATGAGAATGTCCAACTCACGTTTGATCGCCTCACTAACATAACAAATGAGCTTCGTGCTCTCGGCGCCACTGAAATCACCAAGCATGAAATCGTCAAGACACTGCTGAGATCACTTGACAGCTCGTTCGACACCCTTGCCCTGATGATACAAGAACGCCCTGACTTCAAGGCACTCGATCCGTCTGATAGACTTGAGAGGCTCAACACACATGAGTTCCAGTTATCTGAGAAAAGAGACATCTATGGTCCCAACTATGGCCGAACTCGTGCTTTGAAGGCAAAAGTTGTTTCCTCATCTGAAGAAGAATCTGACTGTAGTTCTGATGATCCTGAAGACATTGGAAAGGAAATTGCTATGCTTGTGAAGAAGTTCCAGAAGTTCACCAAGAAGAAGGGCTTCAGAAAGTCTTCACGATCAAGCTCAAGAAATGATGAAGCTTCCACTCATGACTACAAGAACAGAAAATGTCACAAGTGCAAGAAACATGGACACTACATCTTTGAGTGTCCACAGTGGGACAATGAGAACAAGAATAAGAAGAAGAAGAGCAAGAAATATGATTCTGATAACAAGAATAAGAAGAAATCCTCAAAGACTTCTTCCAAGTCCTCATCCAAGTCTTCATCTCATAAGAAGAGCTCATCTGGCAAGGCTCGTGCTTTTGATGGCAAGGAGATGGATTCAGAGGAGGAGTCTGCTTCTGAGGAAGCGGAGGTTGAGTCTGAGAGGAGTCCGACCCTGACGTTGCAAGTCTGGCTCTAGCTACAGCCTATGTTGCCAAGTCCATCTTCAACACTGAAGACAATGGCCCCGTCACCAACGCTGAAGCTAATGACAAGGACGACTCTGCTCCCACCTACTGCTTCATGGCACGTGGTGCCAAGGTAAAATCATGCGATGCTTACTTTCAAACATCAAGTGAAGATGACTCTGATTGTGCATCCAAACCCAGCTACAAAACACTTGCTAAAATTGCAACTGAACAATAGAAAGCTATGGAACATACTCAAGAACTGTTAGACAAAAGTGATGACCTGTTGGACGCTGAAATGACCCGTTCTCAGTCCTTAATTGAAGACATAAAAAATCTTCATGTTAAGTACCAGGAACTTGAAAGTTGTCATGAAACGCTCTCAACGACTCATGAAAAGCTTTCCTATGATTATCTTCAAAGGCAGCAAGAACTTGAGAAATTGAGAGCGACGCATGAAGATCTTCAAAAGGAGAATGAGTCACTTCGCGCTCAACAGATCAGTCCCGCTCAGGAAGGATTTGAACCACCATGTCTAAAATGTCTTGAGCGTGATAACGCTACTTCTGTTCTTGAATGTTCTACTGCTGCTACTGTTCAATATCTTCAACTGTTGATGTGGTAACTAACCCCTCTGCTGAGGATACCACTACTATTGCTGATGAAAATGCTAGGTTGAAGACATTGATTGAAACAGGAATGTACAAAAGTCTCAAAGGGCATCAGACACTGTGCGATGTCCTCAAAACCAGATTCTGAACCGAAACCCTAGAAAAGAGGGTGTTGGGTTCGAGAGGAAAATGAATGTTGATGGCTCCTACTAGAAGCCTGACCAGTACCCCAAAACCACATGGGTTGCTGCAAAGGGACCTTCAGTGGATCCATCCACCTTATCTGGCTTCACTTGTGCTAACCCTATTATCATTGATGAATCCTTTGATGCAAACTATAAACTGTTTAAGAATCAGAATGGTGAAGTGTTTGCCAGGTATATTGGTACTAACTGCAGGAATGGGCCACCTATGAAGAAGATCTGGGTTCCCAAAATATGTCTTAAGAATCTTCCTGTGAATATCATCATGACACTGCCTGTGAAGAAGACAAATCCCAGAACAAAAGCTTCATATGGTCCAAAGGCTTCATACAAATACAAGACTCACCTGAGTCACCCTGTTGGCGTTCTAGGAACGGGGGTCCCCAGACTTGCCTGCCTGCGGCCTGCGGCTTGGCTCAAAGGGGGCCCAACACGACCCATCTTCATCAACACAGACCCTAGACCCTCGCGAGGGGCCAAGCCTCGCGGGGCGGACGACACAGAGCTTCCTCAAGCACGGCCTCATCAGGCTGGCTCACGAGGAGGCGGAGAGATCAAGGCGGGGTACCTCACGAGGTGCCCGTGACGCAAGCCATGACACCAAGTGCGCCAGGCGGGTGCCAGCCCGCGCAGTGTCCTCCCTTTCCTCTTTGGTGCAAAGGGAGCAAGCGCAGGCGGGGGTATCAAGCGAAGGCACCCATTTCGGTGCAACGAGACCAAGACCAGCTCCGCGACAAGGAAGAAGTCATTGTGGATCCCAAGCCGGCGTCATCACCAGAGCCTTTGGCAGGCGAGGACCAACTTTAGTCAGGATAAGTGTACCATATGTTCCCCTTCAAAATGGCCAACTGTTGGCGCCCTTCCCGCCCAATATTTGGGAAGAGGCCCAGGGCCCTTGCCTATAAATAGGACTAGCCACCCCCAGGGTAGGGGACGGATCGATCAGCAATCAGATAAGAGAGAAAAGAGAGAGAAGGGCGACTGTACTCCTCCTAGTAGTTCATCGCCCCGGCCAAGAACATACCCTCATGAGGCTGTTCTTCCTTGTATTGTTCATCATCATCAGCCCAAGAGGCAATCCACCACACCACACTGGAGTAGGGTATTACACCACAACGGTGGCCCGAACCAGTATAAACCCCGTGTCTCTTGTGCTGTGTTTTCCATAGCCTAGATCTTTGCGAGGCGGAGGGGTACGAGTAGGTAGAAGGCGTAATCTCCGCGCGCACCCCAGAGTTCGAACCTCAAGGGTCTGCCGGAACCCGAAATCCAACATTTGGCGCGCCAGGTAGGGATGTGCCGGAGTTTTCCCTTTCGCCACCGCCCCGACCTGCTTCGCGATGAGTAGCGCGTCGCCCGCTCCAGCCGCCGGCGCCAGCACGGGGGCTAGGGGGCTCCGAGCCCTGGCCCCAGCCCTGCAACGGGTACAGTGGCCGGACAAGTTCAAGCCGATGACGCCGTCGCGCTACAGTGGCACGACGGATCCGCTGGCCTTCTTACTGGCGTACGAGGGCGCCATCCTCGAAGCTGGAGGTGATGAAAGGGTCATGGCCAACTGGCTTCCCATGGCCCTCACGGGCGCCCCACGCGCATGGCTGCTCCACCTGCCGGCAGCCTCCGTGGCCTCCTGGGAAGAGCTCCGGGGCCTCTTCCTCGCCCACCACGCTGCACCAACACCTCCGGTCGTCGCGGCCCTCCTGGGAGGCTCGCAGGCGCCGCCTACAAGTCACCACGTCAATCCGTTCATCCGCCGGGCCAACGCCTCTTCCACGCGCCAGGGGGCTCTCCTGGACTGGGTGGCGCCCAAGGCCGGCCTGACCTTCAGCTCGGAGGACCACCCCTCCAACTCGGCCTGCTCGGGTGCGCTCCCTATGCTGTGCACGCCCACCATCTGCTAGGTGGCCGTCACCAGAACCCTCATCGATGGCGGCGCATGCCTCAACATGCTCTCGGTTGAGGCCTTCAACATCCTCTGCATACCCCTGGAACGGCTGCGACCCAGCCGACCCTTCTCATGCGTTGGGGGCGGGTCATCCAGCTCCTTGGGACAGATCCAACTCCCAATGACTTTCGACACCTACGACAACTTCCGCATGGAGCTGGTCAACTTCGACATCGCCCCCATCGGCCTCCCCTACAACGCCATCCTCGGCTATCCAGCGCTGGCCCAATTCATGGCCGCGACGCACCCGGCGTACAACCTCATGAAGATGCCTGGGAGCGGTGGTGTCCTCACCGTGCACGGGGACACTAGGGACGCGCTGCGATTGCTCAAGCTCGCCTTTAAGACGGCGGCGTCGGTGCAGCCCGCCGACTCGGAGATCCCCAAACCCAAGGGGGCTGCACCTGCCAAGAAGAAACAATTGTTCACCCAAGACAAGGCAGAAACCAAGCAGATACCCGTCGATGAGGACGGGACCACCAACGCCACTTTCACCATAGGCGCCAACCTCGAGCCCGAGCAGGAGGAGGCCCTGGTCAAGTTCCTGCGCGCAAACAAGAAGGTATTCGCTTGGGAGCCCGACCAGTTGGAGGGGATCCCTAGGAGCGTGATCGAGCATCACCTCAATGTGTGCCCCAACGTGCGCCCTGTGAAGCAGAAGGCAAGGCGGCAATCCACAGAGAAGCAGGCCTTCATCGTCCAAGAGACCCGCAAACTAGAGGCCGCTGGGGTGATTCGTGAGGTCCGATACCCGGATTGGCTGGCCAACCCTGTCGTTGTGCTGAAGAAAGGGGGGAAGGAGCGTATGTGCGTCGACTTCACCAACCTCAACAAGGCATGTCCGCAGGATCCGTTCCCGCTCCCCCGCATCGACCAGATCGTTGATTCCACCGCAGAATGCAACCTGCTATGCTTCTTGGATGCCTTATCTGGGTATCACCAGATCAAGATGGCGGTAGAAGACGTCGAGAAGACAGCCTTCCTAACCCCGTGTGGGGTGTACTGCTACACATGCATGCCATTCGGGCTGCACAACGTAGGGGCGACCTTTTAGCGGCTGATGCACATCACCTTGGGCCCACAGCTTGGGAAGAACATTGAAGCTTACGTCGATGACATCGTGGTGAAGTCTCGGGAGGCCAAGACCCTGATACAAGACCTGGAGGAAACCTTCGCGAGCCTCGACACAGTGAGCCTCCGGCTCAACCCAGAGAAGTGTGTGTTCGGAGTCCCGTCGGGCAAGCTCTTGGGTTTCCTCGTGTCCCATCGAGGCATCGAGGCTAACCCGGAAAAGGTCAAGGCGGTCGAGGACATGAGCCCGCCGAAGACCCTCAGAGAAATGCAGAAGCTCACTGGGCGCGTGACCGCGCTAGGGCGTTTCATCTCCAAGCTGGGGGGAGCGAGCGCTGCCTTTCTTCCAGCTAATGAAGAAGAAGGGGCCCTTTGAATGGACTGAAGAGGCCGACAAGGCGTTCCAAGATCTCAAGAGATACCTGACCAGCCCTCCAGTTATGGTGGCTCCGTGCCCTCAAGAACCCCTGGTGCTTTACCTAGACGCCACTCCCTACTCCGCCAGCGCCGCCCTGGTGGCGGTTAGGGAGGAGCGTCGAGTTAAAGCCACGGTAGCAGCCCGGGACAGGGCAAAACAGGAACAAGGAAGACCCATAGAAACCCCCATGGCGGTTGAGGAGAATCAGCCGCCGCGGAGGAGCGCACCGGAGGCGGAAGGAGCCCCACACCCAGATGGTCAGCCTCTGGAGGCCTCGTCGCCTCAGGAGGCACCATTGTCTCTGGAGGGCGCCACAAGCATTGACGTGCCCAACCTCGTTGAGCACCCAGTGTACTTCGTCAGCACGGTGTTGCGGGACGCGAGGGCACGGTACCCCATGCCTCAGAAGCTCCTCCTATCGCTATTGGTGGCCTCGCGCAAGTTGCAGCACTATTTTCAGGGTCACCACATCAAGGTCGTCTCGTCATACCCCTTGGAGAGAGTGCTCGGGAGCCCTAACTCAGCCGGAAGGGTCGCCGAGTGGAACATAGAACTGCAAGCATTCCAGCTCGAATTCAGCACGACTAGAGTCATCAAGGGAGCAGCATTAGCGGATTTTGTGGCAGAATGGACGGAGGCACGAGGCCTCAAGGCCGACGAGGATCGGTCCCTCTCGCCGGGGAGCGAGGCGCCGGAAGGCTGGGTCATGTATTTCGATGGGGCGTTTTCCAGGCATGGTGCTGGGGCAGGGGCAGTGCTTATATCGCACACGTAGGACAAGCTCCACTACGCAGTACAGCTCTGTTTCCAGCAAGGCGAAAAGGTCTCCAACAACATAGCGGAGTATGAAGGTCTAATAGCGGGCTTGAAGGCCGCAGTTGCCCCGGGGGTGAAACGCCTCACCATCAAGGGCGATTCGCAGCTCCTTGTCAATTTCTCCAATAAGGTGTACGAGCCGAAAGATGAGCACATGGAGGCCTACCTTGCAGTGGTCCGCAAGATGGAGAAGCAGTTCTGGGGGTTGGAGTTGAAGCATGTACCCCGTGGCACCAATCAGGAGGCCGACAACATCGCCAGATGGGTATCCAGACGGTTACCTCAGGAGCCTGGCTTCTTCAAGGAACGACTCTTCAAGCCCTCAGCCCTGTCGTCATTGTCAAACACGGCTCAGCCTCGGGAGGAGCTCCCCCAGCCGCCAGCCTCGGGAGCCCCGGTCTGTGGCCCGGCCTCGGGAGCGCGCCTGCTCCTGACGATGGAGCCTCAGGAGGGGTGCTAGATCACAGAGCTCCGGAGTTACTTGACGCAAGGGACCCTGCCGGAGAAGGAGGAGGAAGCAGATCACGTGGCACGGCAGGCCACGGCATACTGCATCAAGGATGGAGAGCTCTATCGGAAGCGACCAAACGATGTATCCCTACGCTGCATCTCCAGGGAGCAAGGAAGGGAACTGCTGGAAGACATACACGGCGGAGACTGTGGACATAATTTATCGTCACAAACCCTCGTCGACAAGGCGTTTTGCAGTGGGTTTTATTGGCCCACCGCACTCAATGACGCCGTCGAACTGGTGAAGGCTTGCGAGGCCTGCCACTTCCACGCCAAGCAGATCCATCAGCCGACGGGAGGCCTACAGACTATACCCCTTTCGTGGCCATTCGCAGTCTGGGGGCTGGACATCCTGGGCCCGTTTCCTCGGGCGCTAGGGGGCTACCGCTACCTCTACGTCGCCGTGGACAAGTTCACCAAGTGGGGTGAGGTTGAGGCCGTCCGCACCATCCCCGTGGGTTCCGCGGTCAAGTTCATCAGGGGCATCGTGAGCCGGTTCGGGGTGCCGAACCGCACCATCACGGACAACGGTTCGCAGTTCACCAGTAACCTCTTCAAAACATACTGTGCTAACCTTGGAATGCAGATATGCTACGCTTCGGTGGCGCACCCCCGAAGCAACGGCCAGGCCAAGCGGGCCAACGCAGAGGTCCTGAGGGGCCTCAAGACTAGGACGTTCAAGAAGAAGCTGGAGGCCTGCGGCAGAGGTTGGTACGATGAGCTTCAGTCCGTGTTGTGGTCCATACGCACCACCACGACCAAGCCGACAGGAGAGACCCCCTTCTTCCTGGTCTACGGAGCCGAGGCGGTCCTCCCTCATGAGGTCAGACGTCGCTCCGCGTGGGTCCTGGCGTTCGATGAGGCGCAGCAGGACGCCATGCGGGGGATGGACCTTGTGCTAGGGGAGGAACATCGCCGAGAAGCCGCACTGCGGGCGGCGAGGTACCAACAAGCACTGCGACGATATCATTGCCGCCACATCCGCCCCAGAACTCTCGAGGTAGGAGACCTCGTGCTCAGGCTGGTCCTCTCCAGGGAGGGACTGCACAAGCTCTCTCCCATGTGGGAGGGCCCGTTCAAGGTTGTTCATGTTTCCAGGCCTGGCTCCGCGCGCTTGGAGACTCAGGAGGGGGTTCCGGTCCAAAACGCGTGGAACATCCAGCACCTCCGGAGGTTCTACCCCTAAAAAGGCCCAGAGCCTGTGAAGAAGGCGAACGCCTGTGAAGACCATCCTTTTTGGAAAAGGCCCAGAGCCTGTGAAGAAGGCGAACGCCTGTGAATACCATCCTTTTTGGAAAAGGCCCAGAGCCTGTGAAGAAGGCGATCGCGTGTGAAGACTATCCTTTTTGGAAAAGGCCCAGAGCCTGTGAAGAAGGCGAACGCCTGTGAAGACTAACCATTTTGGAAAAGGCCCAGAGCCTGTGAAGAAGGCGACTGCCTGTGAAGCCGTCGCGTTTTGGAAAAGGCCCAGAGCCTGTGAAGAGGGCAAATGCCCGTGAAGCTCGCTTCTCCCGAGAAAGGCCCGGAGCCAGTGAAGAAGGCCAACGCCTGTGAAGCTTGCCGCCCGTGACACTCTCACGTAATAATTAGTTGGAGCTGTACACGCCCCGGAGTCTCAGGAGCGCCGGCCTCAGGCCCTGGGGATCCCTCCCACGCCCAGTGGCAGCACTTAGCTCCGCGCTGGTGAGAAGAAGTCGAAGACTAGATTAGGTGTCGGATGCGGCTTTTTCATTTGCTTTCCGCAGTTGAGTTTTTCATTTGCTTTCCGCAGTTGAGTTGTTCATTTGCTTTCCGCGGTTGGTTTGTTCATTTTGCTTCCCGAAGTTTTATTGAAGCTGTTGCCGAACATGACTTATGGTTCTTCGCCTTTTCACTCTCCTGACTCAATTTCTCTTGTGCAAAGCCTCGCGAGGGGGGGGGCAGCTGAGCGCCCTCGCGAGTGTTTCTGTCCTAGTCACTCACAGGCTCCGCGACCTAGGCCCATTACAGGAGCACCCCTCCGGTCCGTGCCCCACGGGCACCGCGACACGAACACAGGGCCTGGGTCGGTCGCCCCCCACTACAGCGGGAGCCGGGAACTATCCACTTGCGGGCACGCAGCCAGAAAGCACGATAACGAAAGCAAAGCGGTGAATGACAGCAATAACCTAAAACACGCCCCCACGGGGCTCCACGCTGCTGTCTTTTTTTTACGCAGGAAAAGGAAAAGGAAGAGCGAATCGGGCGCAGCTCGCCCCACACCGGCATGTAAAGAAGACTCGAGCCGCCTCTGGGGCTCAAGCAGACTCCCTCTAACGCTTCACCGAGGCGTGACGGCGGGCAGACACGCCACCATCTTCGAAGCAGGCGCGGCGGCGTGGGGGCTGGCCGCGGCCACTGCTAGAAGAGTCGCTGCCTGAAGAAGAACCGGAGAAGCTTGGGGAACCCTGCGCGCCGCCGACCGTGCGAGCGCTGTCCTCTCCGTTGTCGCCGGGGCTGGGTCCCCGGCCGCGGTCGTCGTCCTCAGGGCAGCACCCTGCGCGGCGACCATCTTCCCCATATACCCTCACGTAGAGAGTAGCATCGCCGTCAAACTTGAAGTGCAGGGTGCACCGACGGCTCAGGTTACGCGCGCGGGCAAACGTCTGCCAGCCACAGGTCAAGGCCAGGCTTCCGGATGAGGAGACCTCCAGTAAACCCACGAGGCCCGGCTGTAGCAGCCGTCTGCCTGAAGCCAGAGGCCGCCCGGGGCGCCAGCCGGGAGTTCGCCGAGGAGGAAGCGATGGAGTTGAAGCCGGGCGCTGGTCGGCTCCGCCGACCACACGACGAACTCCGGCAGCACCTCTGTAGCGTGGAAGCGCGGCCTAGGGGGACGCGCGACCAAGGCGCGCCCTCCGACCGCGACTGTCCGCCCGTCGCCGTGCTGGAAACCATCTCCACGGCCGCGGGGAGCTGCCGTGGTGGCCACAGGATGTTTGCGGGGGCGCCCACGCCCATGCTTGGGCGGGGGAGAGGCGGGCTCAACCTGGTGAGCCTTCCCCTTCTCTACGGCCGAAAACCTCCTCGACGGAGCCATTGCAGCAAGACGGAGTAAGGACCGGGAAGAAGGAGAAGCAAGAAGAGATGGACTGGAAGGGCGTGTGCCGTTTCGTATTTATGGTCGGCGAAGGCCAACCGCCGACCCACACGATCATAGGAAATCATGACCCGCTTTGCATGCAGGGACTTGTCCAATCTACGCAGTTGCCGAGGCGTCGTGGGGAAGTGGAGACGCCCATGCTCAATCAACTGCCACGCGGTGCCCAAGGCCGCAGGCTGTTAGGGCCCGCGGCGCTTCGCCCTTGCCCTTTCGCCTTGCCGCACGGCCAAGTTCGGGCGCGCCTTGGGCCCGGGGGCTACTGTCGGCGTTCTGGGAACGGGGGTCCCCAGACTTGCTTGCCTGCAGCCTGCGGCGTGGCTCAAAGGGGGCCCAGCACGGCCCATCTTCATCAACACAGACCCAAGACCCTCGCGAGGGGCCAAGCCTCGCGGGGCGTACGACACGGAGCTTCCGCAGGCACGGCCTCATCAGGCTGGCTCACGAGGAGGCGGAGAGATCAATGCGGGGTACCTCACGAGGTGCCCGTGACGCAAGCCATGACGACCAAGGGCGCCAGGAGGGCGCCAGCCCGCGCAGTGTCCTCCCTTTCCTCTTTGGTGCAAAGGGAGCAAGCGCAGCTCCGCGACAAGGAAGAAGTCATTGTGGAGCCCAAGCCGGCGTCATCACCAGAGCCTTTGGCAGGCGAGGACCAACTTTAGTCAGAATAAGTGTACCATATGTTCCCCTTCAAAATGGCCAACTGTTGGCGCCCTTCCCGCCCAATATTTGGGAAGAGGCCCAGGGCCCTTGCCTATAAATAGGACTAGCCACCCCCAGGGTAGGGGACGGATCGATCAACAATCAGATCAGAGAGAAAAAGAGAGAGAAGGGCGACTGAACTCCTCCTAGCAGTTCATCGCCCCGGCCAAGAACAGACCCTCGCGAGGCTGTTCTTCCTTGTATTGTTCATCATCGTCAGCCCAAGAGGCAATCCACCACACCACGCTGGAGTAGGGTATTACACCACAACGGTGGCCCAAACCAGTATAAACCCTGTGTCTCTTGTGCTGTGTTTTCCATAGCCTAGATATTTGCGAGGCGGAGGGGTACGAGTAGGTAGAAGGCGTAATCTCCGCGCACATCCCAGATTTTGAACCTCAAGGGTCTGCCGGAACCCGAAATCCGACACACCCTAACGCCAATATTTTGCAGGGAAATCATACTCAAACTTATGAATATGAGCGTGTTTCTTCAAACTGCTATGTTCATAAAACTAAGAACTTTTCTGCTTGTTCATATGAGTATCATTCATCTCCTGCAAGGCTATTTGCTAGGGCTCCAAAGCCGAAGTTCTCAGATGCTGCACTTAGACTCATTGCTTCTAAGCCACCCTCGAAGATGTGGGTGGTTAAGAAGAATTGACTTTCTTTTGCAGGGAAAGGTCTCCACCCAGAAATCAAAGGCGTCTGATGCTATTGCTGGGGACCTAAAACATCTTGTAGGGTGCAAGATCAAATGCCCAAATGGTCTCACTATGTATTTCGTTCCTGAATCGCTTGCCAATCATCCTATCAGTCCTAATCTTGATCTGAACTTTGATAATCCTCTTGTGCGTCTAATGTTTATGCTTCACAATACTCTTGGTGAAGCCTATCTGTAGGATCGGAAGTATGTCTAGAGGGGGGGTGATTAGACTACTTGACCAAATAAAAACTTAACCTTTTTCCCAATTTTAGTTCTTGGCAGATTTTAGCAACTTTAGGACAAGTCAAGCAATCATCACACAATTCAAGCAAGCATGCAAAGAGTATATAGCAGAGGAAAGTAAAGCATGCAACTTGCAAGAATGTAAAGGGAAGGGTTTGGAGAATTCAAACGCAATTGGAGACACGGATGTTTTTCTCATGGTTCGGATAGGTGGTGCTATCCTACATCCACGTTGATGGAGACTTCAACCCACGAAGGGTAACGGTTGCGCGAGTCCACGGAGGGCTCCACCCATGAAGGGTCCATGAAGAAGCAACCTTGTCTATCCCACCATGGCTAGAGATCAAGATTCATATGGTAGGAATGGAATATCTTGGTCTCAACACATGAGTAGGTGGTTCTCTCTCAGAACATATGAGTTGGAAGTGTAGATGTGTTCTGATGGCTCTCTCCATGAATGAAGAGGAGGTGGAGGGGTATATATAGCCTCCACACAAAATCCAACCGTTACACACAATTTACCAATCTCGGTGGGACCGAATCAACAAACTCGGTCTGACCGAAAAGGTAAACCTAGTGACCGTTAGAGATTTTCGGTGGGACTGACATGCAACTCGGTAGGACCGATATGGTAGGGTTAGGGCATAACGTAATCTCAGTGAGACCGATTACACAAACTTGGTGAGACCGATTTTGGTAATTAGCTAACCAGAGAGTTGGTCAGGTAAACTCGGTGGGACCGATTTGCTCTTTCGGTGAGACCAAAAAGTTACAAAGGGGAAACAGAGAGTTTACATTGCAATCTCGGTGGGACCGATTTGCTCTTTCGGTGAGACCGAAAAGTTACAAAAGGGAAATAGAGAGATTGCAACCCCATCTCGGTTAGACCGAGATCCCTATCGGTAGAACCGATTTGCTAGGGTTTGGCAGTGGCTTATGACAACTGAAACTCGGTGGCGCCGGATGGAAAGAATCGGTAGGACCGAGTTTGGCTTGGAGTTTAGGTCATTTGTGGATATGGAAAAGTAGCTGAGGATTTTGGAGCATATCATTAAGCACATGAAGCAAAAGGCTCATTAAGCAACACCTCATCCCCCCTTGATAGTATTGGCTTTTCCTATGGACTCAATGTGATCTTGGATCACTAAAATGTAAAATGAAGAGTATTGAGCTTGAAGCTTTAGCCAATCCTTTGTCCTTAGCATTTTGAGGGTTCCACTTTCACCATCTATGCCATGCCAATCATTGAGCTTTCCTGAAATAATTATCTTGGAATAGCATTAGCTCAATGAGCTATATGTTGTTATGAATTACCAAAACCACCTAGGGATAGTTGCACTTTCACTATCCCCTAACTGTACTGCAGGGTATGACACCTCATGCTTGAAAATGGATTATGGATAACGGATGCACTAATCATATGACTGGTGATCGAAGTCTACTCATGGACTCAACCTTACGTCCATCTAACAAGAGTCACATCACATTTGCTGACACTGGTAAAAGCAAGGTATTGGGTCTAGGTAGAGTTGCAATCTTAAAGGATCAACACATGGATAAAGTGATGCTTGTTGAATCCCTTGGCTTCAACTTAATGTCTGTCTCAATGCTTTGTGAGTTGAACATGATTGTGATATTTGGAAAATATTGTTGTCTTGTACTAATGGAATCTGACAAGTCTCTAGTCTTTGAAGGGTATCGAAAGGATGACTTGTACATGGTAGATTTCTCAGCAGGACCATAGCTTGCCATATGTCTTCTTGCAAAAGCTTCAGAGTGCTGGCTCTGGCATCGGAGGCTAGGGCATGCTGGCATGAGGAACTTACACACTCTCGCAAAGAAGAAGCATGTCATAGGCATCGAGGGCGTCAAGTTCAAGAAGGATCACTTATGCGGTGCCTGCGAAGCTGGAAAGATGACAAGGGCCAAGCATCCGTCGAAGACAATCATGATGACATCTCAACCCTTCGAGCTGCTACACATGGACTTATTTGGCCCTACTCACTACTCTACTCTCACTACTACTGCTTGTCTCTACGGCTTCGTCATTGTTGATGATTATTCAAGATATACGTGGGTGCATATAATTCTCTACAAGACTGAAGTGCAGGATGTCTTCAGACACTTCGCCAACCGTGCCATGAACAACTATGGCGTCAAGATCAAGCATATCGGAAGTGACAACGGCGCAGAGTTCAAGAACACCGGCCTCGACCTTTACCTGGACACATTGGGTATCACTCATGAGTTCTCAGCTCCATACACACCTCAGCAGAATGGCATCATGGAGCGCAAGAACAGAACGCTCATTGAAATGGCATGGACGATGCTCGATGAATACAAGACTCCAAGAAAGTTCTAGCCTGAAGCTATTGATACTGCATGCCACGTCATCAACCGTGTTTATCTTCACAAGCTTCTGAAGAAGACATCCTATGAACTACTCACTTGTAAGAAGCCAAATGTCAGTTACTTCAGAGTATTTGGTGCTAGGTGCTGGATCAAGGATCCACATCACACTTCAAAATTTGCACCGAAAGCACATGCAGGTTTTATGCTTGGTTACGGAAAGGATTCGCCCTCCTACAGAGTCTTCAACCTCTTTCACTATAAAGTGGTTGAAACTATGGATGTGCGGTTTGATGAGACTAACAGCTCGCAAAGAGAGCACCTGCCAAATGTGCTAGATGAAGTTCCACCTAGTGAATCCATCAAGCTTATGGGAACGGGAGAAATCATACCATTTGAAGCACAACCTGAAGAGGAACTTATCATTTCTGCACCTAACCAACCGGAAGACACTGCTCAGCCTGAAGACAATCCTCCTGACGATAACAATGATCAGCATGAACAAAATCTTTGTCCAGTTCATCCTCGTGTTGCAAATGAAGTACAGATTGAGAAGATAATTGACATCATCAATGTGCATGGTCCACTCACTCGTTCAAGAGCAACACAGCTAGCAAATTTCTGTAGGCACTTTGCATTTGTCTCAATATCTGAACCCAAGAAAGTTGCCGAAGCCTTCATGGAATCTGAATGGATTCAAGCTATGCAAGAAGAGCTTCATCAGTTCAAGCTGAACAATGTATGGGAACTTGTCAAGCGTCCTGATCCCCGCAAGCACAACATAATAGGCACAAAATGGATATATCGCAACAAGCAATATGAGCATGGTCAAGTTGTCAGAAACAAGGCTCGTCTCGTTGCTCAAGGATACACTCAAGTTGAAGGGATTGACTTCAATGAAACATTTGCTCCTATGGCTAGGCTTGAAACTATTCGCATATTGCTAGCTGATACGTCCATTTTGCATCATGCTTTTATATTGATATTTATTGCATTATGGGCTGTTATTACACATTATGTCACGATACTTATGCCTATTCTCTCTTATTTTACAAGGTTTACATAAGGAGGGAGAATGCCGGCAGCTGGAATTCTGGGCTGGAAAAGGAGCAAATATTAGAGACCTATTCTGCACAACTCCAAAATTCCTGAAACTCCACGAAAGTTATTTTTGGAAATAATAAAAATACTGAGCAGAAGAAATACGCCAGGGGGGCCTCCACCTGTCCACGAGGGTGGGTGGCGCGCCCCCTGCCTCGTGGGCCCCGTGTTGGCTCTACGGTGCCCATCTTCTGCTATATGAAGTCTTTCATCCGAAGAAAAATCATAAGCAAGCTTTCGAGACGAGACTCCGCCGCCATGAGGCGGAACCTTGGCGGAACCAATCTAGGGCTCCAGCAGAGATGTTCTGCTGGGGACACTTCCCTCCGGGAGGGGGAAATCATCGCCATCGTCATCACCAACACTCCTCTCATTGGGAGAGGGAAATCTCCATCAACATCTTCACCAGCACCATCTCCTCTCAAACCCTAGTTCATCTCTTGTATCCAATTCTTGTCTCCAAGTCCGGGATTGGTACCTGTAGGTTGCTAGTAGTATTGATTACTCCTTGTAGTTGATGCTAGTTGGTTTATTTGGTGGAAGATCATATGTTCGGATCCTATATGCATATTAATACCCCTCTGATTATGAACATGAATATGCTTTGTGAGTAGTTACGTTTGTTCCTGAGGACATGGGAGAAGTCTTGCTATTAGTAGTCATGTGAATTTGGTATTCGTTCAATATTTTGATGAGATGTATCTTGTCTATCCTCTAGTGGTGTTATTTGAACGTCGACTACATGACACTTCACCATTATCTGGGCCTAGAGGAAGGCATTTGGAAGTAATAAGTAGATGATGGGTTGCTAGAGTGACAGAAGCTTAAACCCTAGTTTATGCGTTGCTTCGTAAGGGGCTGATTTGGATCCATATGTTTCATGCTATCGTTAGGTTTACCTTAATACTTTTGTTGTAGTTGCGGATGTTTGCAATAGAGGTTAATAATAAGTGGGATGCTTGTCCAAGTAAGGACAACAACCAAGCACCGGTCCACCCACATATCAAATTATCAAAGTACCGAACGCGAATCATATGAACGTGATGAAAACTAGCTTGAGGATAATTCCCATGTGTCCTCGGGAGCGCTTTTCTCTATATAAGAATTTGTTCAGGCTTGTCCTTGGCTACAAAAAGTATTGGGCCACCTTGCTGCACTTTATTTACTTTTGTTACTTGTTGCTCGTTACAAATTATCCTATCACAAAACTATCTGTTACCTATAATTTCAGTGCTTGTAGAGAATACCTTGCTGAAAACCGCTTATCATTTCCTTCTGCTCCTCATTGGGTTCGACACTCTTACTTATTGAAAGGCCTACTATAGATCCCCTACACTTGTGGGTCATCACTAGCCTATGCAAATCATCACAAATCCTGCTGTATCAAATGGATGTGAAGAGTGCATTTCTCAATGGCAAGATTGAAGAAGAAGTGTATGTTGCACAACCTCCTGGCTTTGAAGATCCAAAACATCCTGATATGGTGTACAAACTAAACAAGGCACTGTATGGCCTCAAACAAGCCCCTCGAGCTTGGTATGACACACTCAAAGACTTCCTGAAGAGCAAATGTTTCAAACCTGGTTCCCTGGATCCCACACTCTTCACGAAGACATATGATGGGGAACTGTTTGTGTGCCAAATATATGTGGATGACATTATCTTCGGCTGCACCAATCAGAAATACAGTGATGAGTTTGGACACATGATGCAAGAGCAATATCAGATGTCCATGACGGGTGAGCTGAAGTTCTTCCTTGGTCTTCCAATTCGTCAGCAAAGCAATGTCATCTTCATATCTCAAGAGAAATATCTCAAAGACTGCCTGAAGAAGTTTGGAATGCAAGACTGCAAAGGTTACACGACGCCAATGCCAACTAAGAGTCATCTGGGTCCTGACACCAATGGTAAAGAGTTCGATCAAAGGGTATACCGCTCCATGATTGGTTCTTTACTTTATTTATGTGCATCTAGGCCAGATATCATGCTTAGTGTTTGCATGTGTGCTCGATTCCAAGCAGCACCAAAGGAATCGCATCACTTAGCTGTGACGCGAATTCTATGATATTTGGCTTACACCCCAACATTAGGATTACGGTATCCAAAGGGCTCAGAGTTTGATCTTGTTGGATTCTCTAATGCTGATTATGTTGGTGACAAGGTGGATCGCAAGTCTACATCAGGCACATGTCACTTTCTGGGACGATCACTTGTCTGTTGGTCTTCAAAGAAGCAGAACTATGTATCACTCTCCACTGCTGAATCTGAATACATTGTTGTTGGATCTTGCTGCGCTCAGCTTCTACGGATGAAGCAAACACTCAAGGACTATGGCATCCAACTGAAACAAGTACAACTCTACTGCGACAACGAAAGCACCATCAAGATTGCCAACAACCCAGTTCAGCACTCGAAGACAAAGCACATTTAAATTCGTCATCACTTTCTCAGAGATCATGTCATGAAGGGAGATATTGATATGATACACGTCAACACTGAAGAGCAATTGGAAGATATCTTCACAAAGCCCTTGGATGAGAAAAGGTTTTGCAAGTTGCGGTGTGAGCTAAATATCTTGGAATCCTCGAATGTTCTGTGATCAGGCACACATCCTAACACTTATGCATGTTGATGAATTAGATGTGCAACACACGAAGTAATGTATATCTTCAGTCAATGAAGACTTACACTCTGAGTGTGAATACATTAACGCGGAATTTGACTTCAGAGCACCATGATAATTGTGTGCCGTGTCTGGGTCTAATGCTTCCTATACGATGGGTAACGCCACCACCAAACTTTTGTTTGAAACGTTTTCCCTTGGTGTTACGTTTGCTAAGTCTTCATGTTTATCTTCACAATGTTGATTTGGTCTTATTCTGATATATATTAGTGTTCTGTCCTCTACAACATTCACTTATAGCTATGTCTTCTCATCTGAATCTTTTGAACTAAGTGAATGTGATCGGACCCTAACCTCTCTATGCTTCTACCTCAAATCTATCTATCCAAATCATGTGCATTCTATTGAAACCGTCGAATGTCTTCTCTGCGTCCTTGTCAGCAGAAGATACAGAGACAAATATTAAATCCGTTTTAAATGCTCAATTATTATTGCCTGAAACCCGGAGAAGCCGGAACGACCACCCGATAGTCCAGGCGTGCGTGGGAACATGGAACATCTCCCAATGTGTTGCATGTTCTCCACGTGTCCCTCAGATGTGAACTGCCAGGGGCACCTACGTAATTGCGCTGTGTCGTCCCCCTCCTTATAAATACACATCCCATCGCGGTAAAAAATCTTTCTTTCGCCTCTCCACCTCGACAAACCCTAGCGCCACCGCTAGCTCTCGACGACGTCGGCGATGAAGCGCTTAGCTGCCGCGACCTCACCGACGCCGTCTTCACGCCGGCCGCGGACATCGTCTTCTCTGCCGCCGCCGTAGGTGTCCTCCGTCGCCAAGTTAGGGCACGGAAGATCGAACTGCTCAGCCTCATCTTCTACTCTGTCTAGCAGTTCATCGTGTGGTAAACTAAAACTCTCCTTTTTACCGTCTTTTTGATCTGATAGATTCAATCTTCTTACCAAAAGTGTTTTCGGCCTCCACAAATTTTGGATCTATCCTGTTTTGCATCTCATATGATGCCTAGTATATTCACTTATGCTTCACACGTAGTTAGATTCCTCACTTGTACCTATTCTTGGATTCGTACAAATCTGGAACCAACTCTCAACATATAAGTGAATGTCTTCGTGCTATGAGGTCAATGCCTTCTAAATTGATTTATCTTCAAAATCTTTTGAAAATGCATATGACCTCCTCCCCCTCCCTCGCATCTCTAATGCTGTCACAGGTACATGTCCGTGGGAGAATCCCTTGGTTCTCATTGTCTACATTCATTTGCAGAATTCTTACAACATCATATCCACTCTCCCGAATACAGTTCATGTCTGACCAGCAGACGGGAGCCTTTGACAGTGTTGAAGCCATTCAGTCTGAACTTCATGGCAACAAATAAGTCAGCAAGGAAGGGAGGCAGAAAGTGCTGTGGGGGAACATCAAGAGATTTGCCGCCTAACCTCTATGAGTTGTACAAGACAGATCCTGAAGAGGACTACAATCAGCGCAAAACTCGAATCCAATGGGTTCGAAGATATTGCGCAGAACAATGGTACAAGTACAGGTTCGTGACCCAGGAATATGCTGAAAAGAATGCCATCAAGCGACCCTGGGGAGACATCTTGTACATAAATCTTCCACCCAGGTCCAGAGCTGAAGCCATTGAACAAGGCTTCTACCCTTGCATGGTCCGTGGACCACAGCCTGCTGATGCCGGCCCATCTTCATTGCTATGGTGTCATGAAGACAATCTGTTCAAGCGCAACTTTCAGTTTGCCAAGAACTCGGCCAAAGAGAACAAGAAGTCTCGGGGATTAGACTTCAACTCCGGTCCCTCTGCTCCTCGTGCCGATGGCACACGCGAAGCTGAACCCAATCTTGTTGGGCCCTTCTACAACCTACAAGGTCTCATCACTCATATTATGGTTCAAGGGACAGCCGAGGATCTACCTGCAGATGACGCTGATTCTGACGAAGTGCCTGCACCACTTAAGCCTAAGAAACTGAAGAAACCCAAGGCTTCGAAGCCTTCCACTGCACTAAGAGCTTCGTGAGCGAAGCCTCTGGCCACTGCTCCTCCTGCACCAAGTGTGCAGTCTAAAGATCTCTCACGCATCTCCAAGTCCGAGAAGAAGAAGAAGAAGAAGAAGAAGCCCATGCACTCCACTGGTCCAACACTGACCCCTGTTGTTGTTCTAAGAAGTGTGAACGACGCCATTGATCTGTCGAGTGACGACGATCTTGCTGATGATGCTCTTGAGCTGCTAATAAAGAGCAAGCAAGAGGCGGAAATCTTCAATGATTTGCCTCTCTTTAACGTGGATTTGTTGAAAAATTTCATTGATGAGTGGTTTGACACCCCCAATCTCAGTTTTGATGATCTGCAACTCCCCATTGGCCTCAGGGTCTCCTTCCATGGAGCCATTGCTCCTGAGCTGGCTCTAGCTCAGAGAATTGTTGAACTGAAGCACAAGATCGACTATGAAAAGGCTCAGTTCAAGAAGCATATGGCCAAGCTCAGCGTGACAGACGTCCGAAACTTCAAGACTATGATGCATGAGCTCAAGGAAGCGTTTCACAAGAAACGTGATGAAGCCAAAGGTTCTCGAGAGTGAATGAAGCATCTGGCTGCCAAGTGCGTTCAAACCTACAATGAAGCAGAGAAGCGCAAGGCACTTGGGCATCCTAGCATCAACCCCAAGATGGCTGCCAAGCAAAAGAAGTGTACTGTGGACCAAGCTGAAACATCCAGGCGGGAAGAACCTCGCATTGTCTTCCCCGCTAGTATGACAGGCGTGAAGCCTAAGGTCCCCACAGTGGCTTCAGAGCTCAAGAAAACAAGGGCAACTGAAGCCGACGCCAGAAAGCGCAAGACCAAGAACACCACTGATGAAGCTCCACCAGCCAAGAAAAGAAAAAACCAGGAAGAAAGATCGGGCTGCTCCCACAGAGCCCCTTGTCGTCGAGCCAATATCCGTTGCTCGTCCTGCGTCAGAACATCAAGAGCGTCAGATGATAGTTCATGAGCCTGCTACCACAAAGGCTCCTGAAGCTGAAGATATTCCAGTTGTTGACCCCACCGCAGCTGAAGACATTGGTCACCATGACAATGTTGAAGATGATGAAGTCCTTTCTCAGATCGAACACAATGTGGTATCATCGCCTGTTCTCACGGACAGCAAACTCATCAGCATTGGTCGTCCTTTGACGCCAATTGCTCAGGATGACTCATGGGCTGATCACCCTCAAGACTCCCCCCGTCAAGAAGAAACACCAGCTACTCCCCAACTCAAGTCACCACTTCGGTGCTTGAAGATGATGACTTTGAGGCCCAACCTACTCCATCTCCACAAGCGTCGCCAGCGTTCCGCAGGCTTCGTAAAGGACCAAGGCCACAAGTCACTCTGTCGAGTGTTCCAGAAGGAGAAGAGCGCAAATCAGTATCACGCCAAGTATTTCCTGAAGCCTCTCCTACTGCGAAAATCCCCGAGTCTGAAGCCAAAGCGGCTGAAGATATTTCGGCTGCATCAGCCAATGAACAAGAAGAACCAAGAGTTGAAGAAGAACGTGTTGCCACACCCCCAACCAACCCTGAAGTTGTTCTCGAGGAGAACGTGTCCAATCTCCAGCTACTCGAGTGGAGGTTGATAACATTGCGGTGACCACCAACACCAACACTAAAGCCAATGACGTTGTCATGGCTGAAGCTAATGTGGCGCCTGAAGTTAATGTGGCGCCTGAAGCCAATGCTGCACCTGATGCAAATCTGCAGCTTGAAGCCAATGCCACTGCTCCTGTACTACCTCTAAGGCCCCACACAATCGAGCAAGCATATGATCATGGTCAGCTGGTCACTGTCAAATGGCCCATCCTGGTTCCTCCGCCTGCTGCTGGTCCTCAATTTGACTACCATGTCGGGCACAAGCCTCAGGTCCAGAAGCCTAAGCCAAGATTGCCCAGGTTTCCAGGTACTGCCACTTCACCAGGGTCATTCAATGCAAATGGCTTCATTGCGCACAACACTTTCTTTGATAGTGCCAAGAACCCCTATTCCAAGCCAAGGATCTCATCTGATCGGTTCTAGAGCTATCAACAGCACAGTTACTATTCTTGTGTTCTATATGACCAAGGGCGCATCTTTCCACATATGCGTCTAGACTGTGAAGCCATTGCTGGACTGCCCTGCCTTGAAGAAGCCCTTGACTGCTTGCGTGATGCTGGTCTGCTGAACTTTGTGACAGATAAGGAGCATTGGAATGAAGAGCTTCTGTTACAATTTTATGCTACCCTCCACATTCGCGGCTACAACAGGGATCCGAAGACTTGGGTCCTTGAGTGGATGATAGGCAATGTCCATCATGAAGCCAAAGCTCTTGATATCATTGAGCTAACGGGCCTGCCCACTCCAGGTGAACTCTTCGAGCCTGGTTGTCAGCTTCACCGCAATGCATTGGAGAGCATCTTTCAGAAGCCAGAGCCCAACATGAGCCAAATGCTAAGCATGATGAAGCATCTGCCACGCGACGCGGAATACCCAAGAGAGTTCTATGTTGAAGACCTCGAGTATCTGCCCCGAACAATCTATCATATCATCAGGCGAACTCAATGGCCCATCAAAGGACATTCTTCTGCAGCGAAGCTTGAAGGGGCAATGAATACATTGGTCTTTTATATCTTCAATGCCATCAACTTCAATGCTCAAGACTTCTTCATCAGACAATTAGCTGCCTCAGGCTCTGATCTCTTTGGTCTCAAATTCTACGCTCCATGGGTTATGCGCCTTATCAAGCTTCATTCAGCTGTCAACTATCAGCCTTCTGCTCGCAACCATCTGATATTTTTGCCAGAGGTTGATATGTCAGTTGAAGCCATTTACCCAGAGCCTGCCAAGGAGCCTGTTTGTCTTCACAATGCTGATCACCAAAGCTTCACACAACCCATTGAAGGAGTTCAGGTCGTCGCTCGTGTTTATCCTTTGGCTAGCAATACACGTGGCCCTCATTGTGCCAATACTGAAGCCACTAAGAGCACAATTGCGCAAAGGCCATGAAAGCGATCTCGTGTCCTCAATAACTGAGAGCTTCTCGTCGCCCTTCATCAGAAACAGGATAAGCATCACTACTTGCTGAAGCGACAGATGCAAAGCCTATTTGTGGATGTCAATCGCATTCGCAACCTTGCCACAAAGAATGTCTTTTTCACTCATGAAACCTGTCGGAGGTCATGGAAGAGCTTGACATTGCCGAGTGCTGAAGCAGATCTTCAAGACGATGGATTCACTGAAAGATTCAAGTTTGACTCCACTCCTCCAAGGAATGTTGTCTTGTGTCAGACCCCCTCTCTTGAAGACTCTGACTATTCCTCCTCAGCTGCAACGGTGAATGCCAGAGTCATAGATGATCAAGATGATGTTACTTCACCACCTCCAACTTCGGTGCGTATCGACACTGCACCAAGTTCTTATGCACCGCCACACGCCAACGACGACCCTGCAGCTTCTCCTACTCCTTCTGGGAACGAGTAGAGGCTCTATGTCTTCAAACCTTTTTGGTCCTTACTAACAAAAGGGGGAGAAGCATTTGGGTTGATAATCTTCAAGCGGGTCTATATGGGCGGTTGCTTTATATTTTGCCTAGTGTTTACAACTCTCGCTGCTTTTGATACATTTGGTTCTTTGAGTTGTAACACTTAAACTTGATGGTCATCTGCTACTTGGTTGCTATTCTGTGATGCGATGATAAATTCCGCATGTGCGATGATAAATCCCACACGAGGTCATATTGCAGACGTCCATTTTTCATTCTGCATCTCATTATCTTCGTTATATCAAATCATGCATGATGAATTGTCTTCATAAGTTGAAGAGGATCTCCATAAGTACAACCTGACATGGGCATTTGCATCCCAAAAGCAAATTACTTATATGCACATCTTCAGGGGGGAGCCTGTTGCTACTTATGAAGGCAATGCCTTAATCCTTTATAATTTCACATACTTTTATCCTCGTTGAAAACTTCAACCAGTTTGTCATCAATCACCAAAAAGGGGGAGATTGTAAGTGCATCTAGTGCCACCCCTAGTTGGTTTTGGAGTATTGACGACAAACCTGGTTGAGGGACTAATGTGTTTGTGAGAATTGTAGGATAACACATGTAGTAGTCCCTCATTGATTCGGTTTACCTACCGGAGATGACCCCTAAAAATGTATGAAGACATTGAAGACAATGATGGTATGTGAAGATATTCACATTGAAGATTATGACAAGAGAAGACATCGTGTGAAGACTATGGAGCGCGAAGACTTAGTTGTTTCGTTGTTTCTTTTCTTCTTTGTTGAGTCATAGGAACCACCGTACTGTTAAGTGGGGTCCCAGTGAACAAAGTCAGAGTGACTGAAGTGATGCCTAACCAAATCCTATGTCTTCGAGCGAAGACAATGTGAGCAAATCTTATCCAGAGCTGGACGAGTCAGCTTTACTTGTAGCCCAAGTTAAGTTGTCGCGTGTGTTTGAAATCTGACCGTTGGAACACGTGTCAGTTCCTTAGTAACCCAGGGTCATTTCGGCCAAATCGGGTCAGGTTGCCTAGTGGCTATAAATAGCCCACCCCCTACACCATAAATTGGTGGCTGCTCAGAGTTAGTGCATGGCTTTTGTCGTTTGAGAGCAACCCACCTCCGAAGCTTTTGAGAGAGAGAAATCCTTGCGAGGACAAAGCCCAAACACCCAGAGCCAAAGAGTGTTAGGCATCACTGAAGTCTTTCTGTCCACGTGACCTGAAGACTTGTTACACTTGAGGACTGTGAATCCTCCAGCCGGTTAGGCGTCGCGTTCTGAGCATCCAAGAGTCATTGTGGATCGCCGGTGAACGAAGTCTGTGAAGGTTTGGAAGTCTACCTTGAAGACTTACCAGAGTGATTGGGCGAGGACTGGGTGTCCTTAGCTCAAGGGGAATAAGGTGAAGACACAATCTTCTGAGTTAAATCTCAGCCTCCCTAACCAGACGTACAGTTGTCACAGCAACTGGAACTGGTCCAACAAATCATTGTCTTCATCAAGTGACTGGTTCTATCCTCTCCCTCTCTTTACTTACAGTTTGTCTTCGGGAAGTCACTGCCTCCTTGCACTACCTGTTTGACTTCACTGTGTGACTACTATCGTTGTTTGGCTTCATACTATCTTCCATCCTGATCTTTACTACCCTAGCTGCTATTAGTCTTCGTACTTTCACTTCATTGAATACTTAACTATGGCTTGCTTAGTGTAGTCTACCTTCCGCTGCATATCAGTAGGTTCATTTCTATTGTTTGTCTTCGAAACTCTCATGTTTTGAAGACTTTCATAAAAATTGCCTATTCACCCCCCTCTAGTCGATAACTAGCACTTTCAGCTGGGCTTCTTCGTGAAAGTCGGCTATGACCGAGCGTGGTAGTGGTCACATGTGTCCTGACTCTGAGGCCTCCGTCGGGATCCTTCCGACCTCCCTTGTCTCTAGTAGTGGCACCGTCCTCCCTTGTCTCAAGTGGTAGCACCGTCCAACTTTGCTAGATGGGCGGCCCCAATAGTCTATGGGCCTGCCCACTGTCGATGTCGATCGTCGTGAATAAGATTAATGTGCCTCCTTCATTAAATAGGGAAACAAGGAGCAGTGCCGTGGTTGTTAATCCCTCTTATTTGTTAAGCTTCTTCCCACCATTACCAAATTGAGGGTGTTGGTGCAATATCTGCCTTCTTGTGTTTTCGAGATTGTTGACAAAAACAGGTGTGGACTGATTTGTTTGCTAGTGCATACAGAGAGAAATAGTCCATACAGAACCGAAGAGAATGATGTCTTCGGTGATAAGTTCGAGGAACTTCACCAAGTATATCTGCGTTGGAGAAAAGAACGAGCTATATCTATTGAAGTCATGTAGACGAGAAGATTGATGTGAAGGAATTAACTCCTCGAACATTTACTGCTGAAGCGAAGCATTTGGTTCGGTATTGTCGTCCGAAGAAATTGACTACAGCGAATGGAAGTCAAAGACAATGTGAAGACATAATATTCATTTCTTTGTTCTTGTTTCGTTCATTTGAGTCATAGGACCTTGCCGGGGAAACTGGCTCCACGAGCACCTATGGGGACGGAGACCCTTTTCGGTTCGGCAGGGGGCGGAGGTCGCACGAAGAGCAGATCGAGGCGAGGCACACGAGCGGTTTACCCAGCTTCGGGCCGCACGGATGCGTAAAACACTACTGCTGCTTTGTGGATTGTATTGTGTTCTTGCTCGGGAGCGCTGAGTGCTATAGTACACACGAGCAGCTAACGAGACCGAGCGCGAATGTTCCTCCCCTCCTCTACGTTGCGCATGGGCCTCCTTTTATATGCTCAAGGGGTCACCGACAGGTGGCAACGTAGGCAAGGGTAAAAATGTAAAGTTGTTGCGGTTGGTACAGCTACTTGTACAGTGTATCATACCTAACCCTGACGGCAGGGGACAAGGGCATTAAATGCCTATCTACGTCGCCCAAATAGTGCAGAAAAGGGACTGTCAGGGCGCCACCGTTCGCCACGATGGCAATCTTGTCAGCGCGGCTTGCCACAGTGTACCTCTGGCTGCACAGCCTCCCGCCACGTACGCCTGGAAGGATCCCAGAGCGACACGTTGGTGGGTGTGCTGGAGCGCAGGTACAGAGTGGTCGCTTGCCGCGGTAGACGCCTTGCCGCGGTCGTTGTCTTGTCGTGTCCGGGAGCTTGTCGCTCGCCGGGCCTTGCCGAGACGCGTGGCGCGTCGCGGCAAGTTCCTTGAGATGCCTCGGTTGGCCTTCCCGGCAAGCTCCTCTTGCCGGGGCTTTTTTCCTTGAGTGGCCTTCCCGGCAAGCTCCTCTTGCCGGGGCCTTGTCTTCTCGGCTTGAATACTTTGTTCTTGAATGGCTCCAAAGGAACCACGGAGGGCCTTGGAGGTCACCTGGCAAGCCTTGCCGTGGGAGGCTGCGACTGCCCGTGCACAAGTTCGGGATACTAGGATACCCCTACTCTAGTACACCAACAGGAGCCCCCGGGCCTGGGCCATACACGGTGCCGAGCGCTGTTGGGCCAGGCCCAAAACAGGGCATGGGCACGCGCGGCCTGGGTCACGCCGTACCTGACTCCGCATCCGCCGCGCCCTCCCCGAACGGCACGCGTCAATTGTGGCGTCGTGGGAGAGATCGTGGGTGGTTTCTTTGTTCGGAAAGACGAAACGTCCGCCCCCTCCCTCCTTATAAGCTGGGGAAACAGGGGCGGTTCGTCCATCTGCCCGTTGCTATTCCTTCCTTGAGAATCTCCGCCACTCCCCTTCTTCCCAAAGCCGAAAGAGAGCAGCGCTCCGCCCCCATCACCACCAGCGCCACCGACGCCTTCGACTTCCCTCGCCACTTCCGCCATGGCTCCGAAAGGCGACAAGGGGAAGGGGAAGGCCGCGAAGTCAGCCGAAGCGCAGCGGATCGAGGTGCTGCGAAAGGAGCGGGCGATCTTCCCCCCCAAGCTCGCCGCGGAGGAGCTGAGGGAGTACTACTATCTCTTCTGGTTGACGGAGACGCGAGCGCATCCGCGCACGAAGGTATTCCCAGCCGCTGCTTCGAGACTGGCTCCAAATGGATACCCCTTCTTCGCGTTGTTCTTCTACTGCGGGCTCTGCCCGCCTTTCTCTAAATTTTTCTGCGACATCATGAACACCTACGGGCTCCGCCTCCTTGACTTCGCCCCCAATGTTGTCCTGACCATGGCAGTTTTCGCACATCTCTGCGAAAACTTTGTCGGAGTCTATCCCAATGTAGCCCTTTTCGGCCACTTCTTTACGCCCCGAGTTGAGAAAGGATAGGCCCTATCCGGTGGAATCGCCTGGATCTCGAAGGCCGGCAAGAAGGACGCTTATCTAGAGGGAGAGTTCCGCAGCAAGTGGGAGGAGTGGAGAGCGGACTGGTGCTGGATTGTTGAGGAGAACCCGCAACCATTTACTGCCTTGCGCCAAACTATAGTGGTGCGCAGCAGCGATTGAGGCAACGTGGCCCCAGACGACGATAGGCTGAAGATCGCCACCGCCCGGATCCACCGCCTCAGGCTTGCCAGGCTCATTGTAGGCGCCGTCGGCGCAGACTTCCTTCGCCGCCGCATCGCCCCCCTGCAGGAGAGGAGGAGACCTGCTTGGGAGTTCAGGAACGCGGCGGACATCATGAGGCTGCGTCCAGGCCTCAACTTCAACTTTACTGTCCTGGAACTTGACGCGATGCTCAAGGAGCTGTTCAAGCACGACCCCGAGCATCCCGAATGGTTCAGGCTGCTGCAGGGGGTCGTTCCGTTGTGCAACAATTCCTCGCTCAGCCGCATTCGTGCAATGATGCCGCTGTGCGACTCGCACGGAATTGACCCAACGTGGCAAGAGCCGGCAGACGATGTCATGCAGGCGTTCTTTGATAGCTTGGTCGAAGTGCCGATCCGCCCCGACGAGCAGAAGGGCCTCATTCGCGACACCACCAATGAGGAGATGGAGCGCATTGCCACTAGGCTGGAAGAGGCGGCAGCAGCCGCAGCCGCGGGCGAGTTCAGATTCACCGTGGAGGAGGGAGAGGCAGCAGAGGCGGCGAACCTTGTCGAGCGAGCGGAGCTTGCCGGCGAGGAAGAGCCTGTCGGACATGACGCCGAGCCCGCCGAGGATAGGAGTGGCTTGCCAGAGATCGACTCCTCTTCCGCCCCACCTTTGGGCAGCTCGTCGCAAGCAGAGCCCCCGGCTCCATCAAGAAGGCGTCTCCGCAAGGCTGGAGACGTAGCGGAGCGGCAGATGGGTCAACAGCTGCCGCGCCGCGCGACTCGCTCCCCGCGGCAAGTTCTGCTGCCACAGGAGCACCTCATGCCGTCGCGGCAACTGGAGCGGGGTCTTCCCGGACTGCCGCTTCTCCCGCCAAGCGACCAAGGGAACCTTCTCCTCCGCCTCATCGCGCCGGAGGCGGGCCAGACTTTGACTTCTCCGCGCTCAGCTCCGACGAGGAAGAAGGAGACGCGTAAACCCCTTGTTGTACTTGTACTTCTTCAATTCTTTGTTGTTTCATCTTGTATCTCATTTGCTTTTCTCTGAACTTATTCCTTCTCAGGACTCTGGCCCAGAGAGCGGCAAAGAGAGCCAAGGTTCCGTTGGTTATCATCGATGACGAGCCCACCGTGACAGCAGGGGGTGCGCCCAAGACATCCTTGCCGGACCCGGCAACTGATCTTCAGAGCAGCCCCCAGCGAGGCCCCCAGCGTAAGTATATGGTTTACTTCCTGCTGTTAGGCGCGCATGGATATGCTCTGTTTGCTGATATCTGATTGTTGACCTGTGTAGGAGCAGAGCAGCCCCACCAGGAACGTCCGGAGACCGCCCCCAACACACCACCTGCTTCGACTACACCGCCAAGG
Organism: Aegilops umbellulata; assembly: GCA_032464435.1. Lineage (NCBI taxonomy): Eukaryota > Viridiplantae > Streptophyta > Magnoliopsida > Poales > Poaceae > Aegilops > Aegilops umbellulata. The sequence continues at coordinate 300,563,178 of CP136060.1, forward strand.
GAGAGATCTCCGGCAAGGGAGGATCCTCCGACAAGGGAGAGCTCTCCGGCAAGGGGGAGCTCTCCGGCGAGGGAGCAAACTCCGGCAAGGGACGGCGCCAGCGATCCCCCGGCGGCGGAGACCACAACTGCAGAGCCCGGTACAGGTAATCCCCTTGCTTTTGAAACTTCCCTTGGGTTCTTCCTTGTTTGATCTTCTTTTTGCTTGACTTTTTCTTCCTTTTTTCGGCCGTCAGATCCATCTGGTGCGGATCCGATGGAGATCGAGGTCACTGTTGATGACGCCGCTGCCACCGAAGAGACGGCCGGCATTGATGATCCAGCCGGCGAAGAGGCCGCCAAGGCTGCCGCCGCAGCATCTGACGAGTGGCCTGGCGATCGCACTAACGACCCTGGGGCCGCAGGAGCGACAGGTGCTGCACCGACCGCCGATCCCCCTGCGTCTGCCGCATCGTCAGGCTCCGAAGAGCCCCAGCCCGGCGCCTACTTGAAGGCCGATGATGGTGTCTTCATCAAGCTCCCCTGGGAGCCGAGCTCCAGGGCGCCGGTTGAAGGAGAGATCTTGGATGGAAAGGTGCTCGCCTTCGCTGGGCTGACGCTAGTTGATGCGCCGAGCAGTAGCAGAGGCGAGTCCGAGGAGGAGCGGCTGCTCCGGAAGCTGGTGTCGCTCTACCGCGCTCGGCAAGCCAAGCTGGAGTCCCGCGAGGCGCTCGTCGCGAAAGCGGGAGCGGATATGGAGAAGCGCGCGGAGGAGCTCCGAGGCCTCAACTAGGCAGCTCTCCGGTCGCTGGCGGAGGAGCGGGCGCAGCTCGTCGAGGCGCAGAAGGCCTTCATCCTCGAGAAGGCAGAAGCTGAAGAGCAACAGCGGCTTGCCGCTGAGAAGCTATATGCGCAGGAGGGCGAGTTGGCGCAGCGGAAGGTCGACCTTGATAGCCACGAGGAGGAGCTTGCTGCGCGCGAGCAAACGTTTGGTGGGGCTCTCAAGGAAGCGAAGGACGCTGCTGCAGCTGCCGAGGCCGCCAAGAAGGAGCTGCAGATGAAGGTGGCGCAGCTGGAGGCCGATCTCAAGGCGAGCGGTGAAGAGCTTGCCGCGCTCAAGCTGGAGCGCGAGAAGGACGCCTACACCTTTGGTGAGCTGCAGGGTCGTCTCGCCGAGAAGGTCAAGGAGCTCAGCGCCGCGAAGGACTCCAACGCCGATCTTGAGCTGAAACTGGATGCTTTGACCAAGACGCTGGACGGCGTCAGGGAGCAAGAGGCGGCCTTGAAGAAGGAGATCAAGGCCGACAAGGCATTGCTGGAGAGCGTTGCTACCACCCAGAACACCTTCAGAGAGACTGTGGAGCAGTGGAAGGAGGGTCTTGTGAATGCTGCCGCAGACATCGACAAGGAGTTGGCGCTGCTGGGGGTGGAGGATCTCGGGTATCCCTCCGACGAGAACCTCCCTTCCAGCGCCAAGCTCACCTTGTTCTTCAAAAGCGTGGTGACGGCCCTGCAGCAACTCCAGGAGAGGATCCCAAAGCAGCTGGCCGACGAGTCGCGTGAGATCTGCGTGGGAGCTCTCCAAAAGGTGCTGATGAAGGTGGCCTTCCGCAACCCGGGCCTCCGCCTCACCAACGTCCTCAGGTCCCTGCCGCCGGAAGCTGATCTGGAGGAGCTCGAGGCCCTCGTCGCACCCATTGTGGACAGGGTGAGCGGGATCAAGAGGGTTGAGGGCGACCGCGTGGACTAGGCCGCCTATTTTCTTCTTTTCTCGTCGCTGCTGGTCGTGTTATGGAAACAATCTATTAGAGCTGCGGCAAGCTATCTTGTAATATATAACTTTATTTTGGGTCATGATTGCAACGTTATTTCCTTTACTTGATTCCTTCCTTTGTATGTTTTTGCCCTACGCTTTTAGGAAACTTGCCGGCGTAGGCACCCTTGCCGCGAGTGCTGAGTGCGGGACTTCAGCAGCCTGCTGGCGGTCCCGTTACCGACAAGAAACCTTGTCACAACTAGTCGCAGCTCACTTAAGTTGTTGAGCGGACTCGAAACAAAGTAAGGGCGCAACTCTAGTTGCAGCACACTTAAGTTGTTGAGCAAACTCGAAACAAAGTAAGGGCGCAACTAGCCATGAGCTGGTTCCTCCGCGCACAGGTTTTCCATACAAAGCATGGTCGTTCAAGGAATATAACATAAAAGTTAAAAAAAACTGATTGCTCAAACTTTGGCAACTTAGCTTTTCTGTCGTTTGCTTTCCGGCAAGGCGTAACTTGCTTGAACGACGCCTGGTCCTCACCCTTATCTCCTCCTTCCCTCCCCGACAAACTTGTGGGCGAGGGGAACCTTCCTTTCCTTGAGAAAAGAAATGAGAGAAAATAAAGATATGGAGCCTTACGGCTCGTTATTACTTACCGGGGATTGGTGCTGCACAAAGTGTCAGATAACTCATGCAAAAAAGCATGAAATTGACAAGATGTGCGGAGCACATGAGCTTTATTTATGCACAGGGTCTGCGCCTGGCTTTGTACAAGGGATTACATGCAACAGCGGCAAGACTTGTACAAAAGGTGGTTGCCGGAACGGGGTCCGACAACCGCGCCTTACGGGTAAAACTTACGAAGATGCTCAATATTCCAGGAGTTGCTCACCAGAATGCCATCTTCGGTCTCAAGGTGGACAGCGCCAGGCCTAGTGACTCGTTTCACCCGGTAAGGGCCTTCCCACTTTGGCGTCAACTTGTTGGAATTCTTGGCGGACTCAACGCGCCGAAGAACAAGGTCGCCTTCCTCGAGACTTCTGGCATTAACTTTGCGGCTATGGTAGCGGCGCAAAGCTTGCTGGTAGCGAGCAGCTCGCACAGCAGCCTGAAGACGGTCTTCCTCAAGGAGCAGCGCGTCATCTTCTCGCAGCTGCTCTTGCTCAAGCTCATCATAAGCGAGCACTCAAGGTGACCCGTATACGAGTTCCGTGGGGATAACTGCCTCTGCTCCATAGACTAGAGCAAAAGGTGTCTGGCAAGTGGCTCGATTTGGCGTCGTCCTGATCGACCAGAGAACCACCGACAGCTCCTCGATCCAGTTTCGTCCGCACTTGTGCAGCCTGTCGAAAGTCCTGGTCTTGAGTCCATGCAACACTTCAGCATTTGCCCTCTCCGCTTGACCGTTGCTTCTGGGGTGAGCAACAAAAGCAAAGCAGACCTTGGCGCCAAGATCTTGGACGTACTGCATGAAGGTGCGGCTCGTGAATTGCGTACCGTTGTCGGTGATGATCCTGTTAGGGATCCCGAAGCGGCAAACAATTGACTTGAAGAACTTGACTGCTGACTGTGCTGTCACATTCCTCGCTGCTTCCACTTCCGGCCACTTTGTGAACTTGTCGATTGCAACGTACAAGTACTCAAAGCCCCCGACTGCTCGGGGGAAGGGGCCGAGGATGTCGAGCCCCAGACCGAAAATGGCCAGGATAAAGGGATCGTCTGGAGAGCTTGAGCTGGCTGGTGTATCTGCTTGGAATGGAACTGGCACACTTCACACTTGGTTACTTGTGCAGTTGCATCCTGGAGGGCTGTCGGCCAAAAGAAGCCTTGCCGGAATGCTTTGTCGGCAAGTGCTCTTGAGCCAATGTGGTGACCACATATGCCTCCATGTACCTCTGCCAACAGCTTTTGTCTGTCTTCCCGGTGAATACACTTCAATTTCACACCGTTGAGTCTTCTTCTGTACAGTGTGTTGTCGACAAACTGGTACATACTTGACTGCCGGGCTACTCTTTCCGCTTCTTCTTGTTCTTCGGGAAGTTCTCCCGTCTGAAGGAAACGGACAATCTGCTGTGCCCATGCTGGAGCTTGCGGCTTGACAACAAGGACTAAAGGCATATCTGCTGCTGCGGGAACATCCGCTTCTACGGCGAGAACCTGCGGCTCAGCCGGAGCTTGATGTTCCCCGGCAAGCTTGCCGGAGCAAAACTTGTCGGGAGCGTCTGCTTCAACGGAACAAACCATGGGGTTTGCCGGAGCAGACTGCTCCTCAGCATTCTTGGCGTAGATCTTGGGGACCCTCTTGGCGGCGGCTTCGGGAAGCTCTGCCAGAAAATAGTCACCAGAAATCAACTTCCTCTTCTTGCTCTGTCCATTTGATGGTGTTACAGATGGTTGAGTCAGCTTGAGCACAAAGATCCCTGGTTCCACAGGTAACTTAAGTGCGGCGCACTTTGACAGGCCATCGGCGATGTCGTTCTGAGTTCTTGGAACGTGTTCCATCTGTAGGCCGACAAAGTGCTCTTCTAGCTTTCTCACTTCATCAACGTACGCTTCCATCAATGGACTCTGGTAATTCTTGTTCACTTGGCGGACGACAAGCTGCGAGTCACCCCTGACAATGAGCTTCTTGATCCCAAGGTCTGCCGCGATCCTGAGACCGGCAAGCAAACCCTCATACTCTGCAGTATTGTTGGTTGCTTGCTCCTTGGGAAAGTGCATCTGGACCACGTACTTGAGGTGCTCTCCTGTGGGTGCGACAAGCAGCACGCCAGCACCGGCGCCTTGCAGCGAGAAGGCACCATCAAAGTACATCAGCCACTCTTTGCTCGCCTCCTTGACGGGAATGCTCGTCTCTGGAATTTCTTCATCTGGTGTTGGCGTTGTAACACCCCGGATGTAACTTGCCATATTTGTAACCGAACTCTTGCCATTTTTGGCAATGTGATATGATATTCCCTCCGTGGTTGGGTTTCCCGTCTTTTTGCTTTTTGTCTTTGTCATACATTTCATATCATGTCATCATGTGCATCGCATTTGCATACGTGTTCGTCTTATGCATCCGAGCATTTTCCCCGTTGTCCGTTTTGCAATCCGGCGCTCCTATGTTCCCCGGCGTCCCCTTTTACCTTTTTTTTCCGTGAGCGGGTATTAAACTTTCTCGGAATGGACCGAGGTTTGTCAAGCGGCCTTGGTATAGCACCGGTAGACCGCCTGTCAAGTTTTGGGTCATTCGGAGGTCGTTTGATACTCCAACGGTTAACCGGGTAACCGTGAAGGCCTCGTGTGTGTTGCAGCCCAAAACCCCTCCAAAACATCCCAATAACCCATCTAAGACACTCCCATGTCCATCGCCGTTCGATCACGATCGCGTGGCCGAAAACCGCACTCCATTTGGAGCCTCCTAGCTCCTCCTACCTATAAATATACCTCCCCCTCTGAAATCCTGGGTCCATTCTACCCTAACCCTAGCTCCCTGCTCCCTCGGCGCGCCGGACACGTCCGGTCCGCGCCGGACGAATCGCCGCCGCCCCGCAGCCAGTGGCCGCGCGCCACGTGGCCCGCCGCCACCTCCCACCGCGCCGGCCCGCTCGGCCCGCCGCGAGCCCCCGTGGGCCCGAACGCCCCGCGCCCCTCGGGTCGGCCCTCGCCGCCGCTAGGCGCTCGCGCCGCCCGCCTCCCGCCTCCGCGCCGTCGCCGGCCCCGCCGACGCCGACCTCGCCGCCGTCCTCCCCGTCACCGGATCCCACGTCCCCGCCCGCCGGCGTCCTCCTCCTCCTTGCTCCGGCCGCCGCGGCCCGCGTCTCCGGCCAGATCCGCCGCCCGCCTCGGGACCCGCGCCGTCAAACCCTAGGTGAAATTTCGGCCAAGTCTTTTTCTGCGGATATTTTTGTTGCATGTTAATCGCCTCATATCTCTGCATTCGTGGGTCCGTTTTTGGCGTATAGCATATCAAATTGTTCGTCTCGACGAGTACATCATTTCATTCCATTTCATCATTTTCATTTGAGTTCATCTTGATGCCTGAAATGCAGTTATAAGAGGGCTATGTGATGTTAGTTTCAGATCTGTTATCAGAACATGCACTTTTGTTATTTTTGTCATGATTGATGTGTGCATCTTATGAAGTTGAGTCCTACATGTATTCCATGTATTTTTGTGATCTTTGTGGTGACTAGCACAAGCATGCAAATTAGGGTACATAATGTTGCTGATTTCAGAGACTTAGTATTTTCACTAAGTCATGTTCTGCTGTTATTTTTATGCCATGTGTTCATGTTGTTTCAGAGAGATCTATGCCTCTTTTGAGCATGATCAGTAAGGGTGTTTTGAGCATATGGATTTTCTCTATCCATCAATGACTTTGTTTGTAATTATGGAGTGCCATAGCTTGAATCAGTCGAGCTCTACTTTTGCTATAAAATGTTACTGGCAGATTATTTACATGTTATTTGATTTTGCCAAGCTTGGTGTAGTTGATCCTTGCATGCTATGATGTTGTTCTTGCCATGTTTTGCTTCAAGGCCATGTCTTCTTGATGGATGTATGCTTAGTTTATCATGTAATGATCTATAGTGAGTGCATCGAGCTCACGAACCTGCCTAGTTGTTATCTGTTTTCGACATCTCCAGTTTTCTGCTAAGTCTGAAACCTGTAACGTAACTTGCTTAATTGACATGGTTGTTATTATATTTTCTGGTCCTTTTTGGCTCATGGTCAGTAAGGGAGTTTTGTTAAGTGCTTTGAGTAGATTCATGCCATGTCTTGTTTTCCTATATTGTGCTCCTGTAGCATATGGTTTGCTTGCTCTAAACATGTCATCCTGATGTTAGTTTCTGGCTTCTTGTTATTTTCACCAAGTCTGTGAACCTGTTATCTTTTGCACTTTTGCCATGCTTGTGTGAACCTGTTATGGTGTGATTTAGCCGTAGCTTAGTGTTCATATTTTGTCAAGCATCTTGAGTAGATTACTGTCATATGCTTTTCTAGTACGTTTGGGTGCAGTAGCTTAATTTCTTGTTGCTTGCTAAGTAGCATCATGCTGTTAATGGCAGAATCTTGTCATTCTTGTTTTGCTTGTCATTTGCAAACCGTGCATCCGATTCCGGTGATCTTTACGTCGATTTCAACCGAAATCACCTCACCTATCCAGTGGAATACTTGGTTTGCCAAGATTATGCCTTGTTCATCCTTGTCCTTTCGGTGCACGCATATGCATTGCATATCACATCTCGCATATCATGCCATGTTTTGCATCATGTTGTTTGTGCATTGCATCGTGGTTGATGTTTGTCCCCTTCGCTTGTGTTCTTGTCTTGGGTAGAGCCGGGAGACGAGTACGTGAACGAGGAACCTGTCGAGTACGCTTACGAGGATCAAGCCTTCGACAACTGTGAGAACCTTGCAGGCAAGATGACCATACCCTCGAAATCACTTCTATCTTTGCTTGCTAGATGCTCGCTCTTTTGCTATGCCTATGCTGCGATACCTACCACTTGCTATATCATGCCACCCATATTGCCATGTCAGCCTCTAACAATCCATGTCCTAGCAAACCGTTGATTGGCTATGTTACCGCTTTGCTCAGCCCCTCTTATAGCGTTGCTAGTTGCAGGTGAAGATGAAGTTTGTTCCTTGTTGGAACATGGAGATGTTGTTCCTTGTTGGAACATGTTTACTTGTTGTGATATCACAATATCTCTTATATTATTAATGCATCTATATACTTGGGAAAGGGTGGAAGGCTCGGCCTTATGCCTGGTGTTTTGTTCCACTCTTGCCACCCTAGTTTCCATCATACCGGTGTTATGTTCCTTGATTTTGCGTTCCTTACATGGTTGGGTGATTTATGGGACCCCCATGACAGTTCGCTTTGAATAAGACTCCTCCAGCAAGGCCCAACATTGGTTTTACCATTTGCCACCTAAGCCTTTTCCCCTTGGGTTCTGCAGACTCAACGGTCATCTTTATTTTAACCCCCCGGGCCAGTTCTCCTTCGATTGCTGGTCCAAACTAGAGCCCTTTGCAGCGCCACCTCGGGGCAACTTGAGACTTGGTTTTAGCTGTACGGAGTGTTCATCCGGATCTGCCCTGAGACCGAGATATGTGCAGCTCCTATCAGGATTTGTCGGCACAATCGGGCGGCTTTGCTGGATTTGTTTTATTACTGTCGAAATGTCTTGTAGTCCGGGATTTCGAGACTGATTGGGTCTTCCCGGTAGAAGGATTATCCTTCGTTGACCGTGAGAGCTTATAATGGGCTAAGTTGGGACACCCCTGCAGGGTATTATCTTTCGAAAGCCGTGCCCGCTGTTATGAGGCAGATGGGAATTTGTTGATGTCCGGTTGTAGAAAACCCGAAGTTGACCTTAATTAAAACACATCAACCGCGTGCGTAACCGTGATGGTCTCTTCTAGGCAGAGTCCGGGAAGTGAACACGGTGTTGGAGTTATGTTTGACGTAGGTTGTTCTAGGATCACTTCTTGATCACTTCTAGCTTCACGACCGTGCTTTGCTTCTCTTCTCGCTCTCCTTTGTGTTGTTAGCCACCATATATGCTAGTCGCTTGCTGCAGCTCCACCTCACAACCTTACCCTACCTATAAGCTTAAATAGTCTTGATCTCGCGGGTGTGAGATTGCTGAATCCCCGTGACTCACAGATTCTACCAAAACAGTTGCAGGTACCAACAAGGCCAGTGCAGATGATTCAACCGAGCTCAAGTGGGAGTTCGACGAGGAACGTGGTCGTTACTATGTGTCTTTTCCTGATGATCAGTAGTGGAGCCCAGTTGAGGATGATTCCGGGATCTTTGTAGCATTTGGGGTAGTCTTCTTTCATTTTGGTTCCGTAGTCGGACCTTGAGTGTAATCTGGATGATGAATGTTAATTTATTTATTGTGTGAAGTGGCGACTGTAAGCCAACTATGTATCTTTTTCCCTTATGTATTACATTGGTTGTGTGAAGATTACCTCACTTGCGACATTGCTTTCAATGCGGTTATGCCTCTAAGTCGTGCTTCGACACATGGGAGATATAGCCGCATCGAGGGCGTTACAAGTTGGTAATCAGAGCTTTCCCCGACCTTAGGAGCCCCCACTGATTGATCGTTTTTAGCGGCCGAGTTGTGTCTAGAAAAATGTTTTGAGTCATTTAGGAATTATATATCAGAGAGTTTAGGAATTCTTTTTACTTCCCAGTCTCCTCATCGCTCTGGTAAGGCATCCTGACGTAGAGTTTTGACTCTTCTCTTCTCAAATTTCACTAAAAAAAATTTAGGATCACGCGGGTATCTTAGAATCGTTCCGATGGGTTTATGATGACAACATTGTCTTGGTTGCCTCCCGTCAGCAGGAGTTTAGTGGAGGTGTCCCGGGGAGTTGAGCTCCGAGGTGTTGTCGTCATAATTTTATCGTTGCAGTTCTGGAATACCTGAGTTTAGTACGCCGACATCGAAAATCTCTTTTGTACAGTTGTTGGTGAGATAACCCTGATTGCCTAGTACTTAGGCGAGTGTGGGAGTATTGCCATGACTCATATAACGGATGCTTTTCGAAGGTTGAGGTAGATGATTTCTGAGAATTTCTTGGTTATGTGTTGAAGGATGGATACAGCTGGATCTAGGTATTGTTAGTTTGGGTGATATATTTTGTGTCCCCTGTATCCCCAACACCTGATTGCATAACCGGAAAGTTTCGGGAGTTCATAAGTGGGAATTCATGTAGCTCTAGTGTTTCTTCCCGCAGATATTTGGTTCGTGATTGGGTAATCCTTACCAAGTATTTGTTCACATCCGTACCTTGTTGATTTTATTCCATACCTTTTACTAAGTGGCTTCTCAACTTATGGAAGTGTGATGATTTACTTTGGACTTCATTCGTTCATTCTTGTTCGAATGTTTATTGTGAAGACTATATGTTGCAATTTCGATCCTTTGATTCAGCTTGAATATATGTCTTTCAAGATGCTAATGGATGTCACCCTCTTCAGGATGGCTCCGCCAACGCGTCAGAATCCGGAACGCAATGAAGGAAGTCAGGCTAACCCTCCGCCACCACCTCCGCCTCCGGAGGCATGGCAAGCCTTGATGACTGCCACAAATGCCAACGCTCAGATTCTGATTCAGCTCTTGCAAGATCGCAACCAAGGTCAAGGTAATCAGGGAAATCAAGGCCAAGGCAACAATCAGCCGCATTTCGCTACCCTCAATCAGTTCCTTGCTAATCAGCCAAAGACCTTTAGCTACTGTGTCGAGGCCACAGACGCCGATGATTGGCTCGTGCACATCAGCAAGCATTTCGAGTGCAGCAATGTCAGACCTGAGGACTTTGTCAAGTTTGCCTCTTTTCAACTCAAGGATCAAGCTGCTGAATGGTTCCAGCAATACAAAGATTCCAGAGGAGGTCGTGTGATTACCTGGGATGATTTCCGCCGTGACTACAAATCTCATCACATTCCAGAAAGTGTTGTTGAGAGTAAGCGTGAGGAGTTCCGCAATCTCAAGCAAGGCAACATGTCTGTGTATCAATACAACACTCAGTTCCAGAAGCTCTCTCGTTTTGCTAAGCAAGACATCCCTGATGAGAAGAGTATGATCTACCAATTCAGGCGTGGTCTCAGAGAAGATCTGCAACTAGCTCTCGTGCTTTTTGAGCCATTAAAGTATGATGAATTTTACAACATGGCATTGAAACAAGAAGCTGCTCAGCTCAAGTGTGAGGCCTCTAAGAAGAGAGTCAGAGACGCAGTTTAGTCTTCTTCTTCCTCACTTGTGGCAGCTAAGCAACATAAGTTCTGGTTGCCTCCTCCTCCTCCGTTCCGTCAGTCTTACCAACAGAAGAACTCAGGTGGTCGTGGATCTTCCCACCCACCCAACCCTGGCTATCAGAACAAGTCTCAGAATCAGGCTCCAAGGCCAAATGCTCCTTACTATCGTCCGCTCTCAGAGGTGACTTGCAAGAAATGTCAGCAAAAGGGTCACTATGCGGACAAGTGCTTTAACCAAAGGCGCCTTCCGCCTCCTCCTCCTGTGAAATCGTCAAGCAATACAGTGGTCAAGCATAATTCCCAGTTTGCAAAGGTGAACATGATGAATGCAGCTCAAGCGGAGGATTCTTCAGAAGTGATCATGGGTAATCTCTCAGTTAATGATATTCCTGCAAAAGTCTTATTTGACACTGGAGCATCGCATTCTTTCATTTCAAGACCTTTTGTGGCTATGCATGATTTGGGTACTCAAGTTTTGCCGAGACCTTTGTCTGTTGTGTCCCCGGGCAAGCAAATGACATCTAATGTTTGTGTCCCGGATGTTTCTATCAAGATGGGCGACTATAGATTCTTGTCTAAACCAATTGTTCTTGGTGACTCTGATATTGATCTTATTCTCGGGATGGACTGGCTCTATAAGCACAAGGCTCAGCTTGATTGTGCTGCCAGGGAAATTCAATTGACTCACTCTTCTGACGATGTGATCATTTATGCCGCTCGTGATGATACCATTCGGTTGTTTTCTCTCAATGAGAAGGGCAAATTAGATCCTATCTCTCAAATTCCAGTCGTTTGTGAGTACCAAGATGTCTTTCCAGAAGAGCTTTCGGGTATGCCTCCTCACCGGCCAGTTGAGTTCGTTATTGATCTTGAGCCTGGCACGGAACCCGTTTGCAAGCGTCCATACAAGCTTGGGCCAAAAGAGTTGAAGGAATTGAAGAAACAGCTCGATGAACAAGAGCGTCTGGGTTTGATCAGACCAAGTTCTTCTCCTTGGGGTTGTGGTGTTCTTTTTGTCCAGAAGAAGGATGGCACAGACCGACTTTGCGTCGATTACCGTCCATTGAACAAGAAGACAATCAAGAACAAGTACCCACTTCCCAACATCAATGAGCTATTCGAGCAACTTAAAGGTGCTAAAGTGTTCTCCAAGCTTGACCTTCGTATGGGTTATCATCAAATTCGCATTCGTGAAGAAGATATTCCCAAGACAGCATTCAGAACAAGCTTTGGTTCTTATGAATATACTGTCATGTCATTCGGCCTTGTCAATGCTCCTCCAACATTCACTCGCTTGATGAATTTCATCTTCAACCCCTACACCAATGAATTTGTCTTGGTCTATCTCGATGATATTTTGGTCTTCTCCAAGAATAAGAAGGATCATGCCATACATTTGCGATTGGTGCTCGACAAGCTCAGAGAGTATCAATTATATGCGAAGTTCTCCAAATGTGAATTTTGGCTTGATGAAGTTCTTTACCTTGGGCATATCATCTCTGCCAAGGGCATTGCTGTTAATCCTGAGAAGGTGTCTGCAGTCGTGAATTGGGAACCTCCTCAGAATGTCAAGCAGCTTCGCAGTTTTCTTGGACTTGCAAGCTATTGCCGAAGATTCGTTGAGAATTTCTCAAAGATTGCAAAGCCTCTTTCCAACCTCCTCCAGAAGCATGTGAAGTATGCCTGGTCTCCTGAGTGTGACATTGCTTTCAACACTCTCAAAGAGAAACTTGTCACTGCTCCAGTGTTGACTCCTCCTGATGATTCCAAGCCTTATGAAGTTTTCTGTGACGCTTCTCTTCAAGGTCTCGGTGTTGTGTTAATGCAAGAGAAGAAGGTTGTGGCCTATACCTCTCGTCAGTTGAAGCCCAACGAAAAGAACTACCCCACTCACGATCTTGAGTTGGCGGCAGTTGTCCATGCATTGATAACATGGAGACATCTCTTGTTGGGAAGGAAAGTGGACATTTTCACCGATCACAAGAGCCTCAAGTACATCTTCACTCAGCCCAACCTCAACCTCAGGCAAACTCGATGGGTCGAAATGATTCAAGAGTATAATCCGAGTATTGAATATACTCCAGGCAAGGCTAATGTGATTGCAGACGCTTTGAGCAGGAAGGCTTATTGCAACAGCTTAATCCTCAAACCCTTTCAACCGGATCTTTGTGAAGCTTTCCGCAAGTTTAATCTCCAAGTTGTTCCTCAAGGTTTTCTTGCTAACCTCATCGTCTCTCCTACCTTGGAAGATCAAATTCGTGAGGCACAACTGATGGATACCATGGTGAAGAAGGTGAAACGTGGTATTGACAAGGGCATTTCCAAATACAAGTGCTATCGCGTTGATGACAGAGATACTCTTTTCTTCGAGGACCGGATCGTGGTTCCAAAGGGTGATCTTCGGAAAGTCATTATGAACGAGGCGCACAATTCTCTTCTGTCAATCCATCCTGGAAGTACAAAGATGTACCATGACCTCAAGCAGTCGTATTGGTGGACTCAAATGAAGCGAGAAATTGCTCAATTCGTGAACGAATGTGATGTCTGTCGAAGGGTGAAAGCAGAACACCAACGACCAGCCGGTCTACTCCAACCTCTTGCTATTCCAGAATGGAAGTTTGATCATATCGAAATGGACTTCGTGACTGGTTTTCCTAAGTCCAAGCGTGGAAATGATGCTATCTTCGTCGTCATCGACAAGCTCACTAAAGTGGCTCATTTTCTTCCTATCAAAGAGTCTATCACAGCAGCGCAGCTGGCAGAGCTCTACACATCCAGAATTGTCTCCTTGCATGGCATTCCACAATTGATTTCTTCAGACCGTGGCAGCATCTTTACCTCCAAGTTTTGGGATTCTTTTCAGAAGGCCATGGGCACAAATATTCGCTTTAGCACAGCTTTCCATCCTCAAACTAGTGGACAAGTCGAGCGTGTCAACCAAATTCTTGAAGATATGCTCAGGGCTTGTGTTATCTCTTTCGGCATGAAGTGGGAGGATTGTCTTCCTTATGCTGAGTTCTCTTACAACAACAGCTTTCACGCCAGCTCGGGCAAAGCCCCATTCGAGATTCTCTATGGCAAAAAATGTCATACTCCTCTCAATTGGTCTAAGACCGGCGAACGCCAACTGCTCGGCAACGATTTGATCTCAGAGGCTGAGGCAATGTGCAAGGTCATTCGCGAGAACCTCAAAGCCGCGCAATCGCGCCAGAAGAGCTATTACGATAGCAAACATCGTGATTTGGCATTCGAGATCGGAGATCATGTCTACCTCCGCGTCTCTCCAATGAAAGGCACTCGTCGCTTCGGTATCAAAGGGAAACTTGCCCCTAGATACGTGGGTCCTTTCAAGATCATCGGCAAACGAGGCGATCTCGCCTATCAACTTGAGCTTCCCCCCAACTTTGCAAATGTGCACGATGTGTTCCACGTGTCACAGCTTCGCAAGTGCTTCAAGACGCCTGAGCGCACCATCAACTTTGAAGAGATTGATCTTCAAGAAGATTTTTCCTATCATGAGCATCCCGTTGCTATTCTTGAAGAAACTGAGCGCAAGACTCGCAACAAGTCTATCAAATTCCTGAAAGTGAAGTGGTCTCACCATTCAGACCGAGAAGCCACCTGGGAGCGCGAGGACCACCTCCGTTCCGAATATCCGGAGTTCTTTCAGTCCTAGATCTTGGGACGAGATCCTCTCGTAGTGGTGGAGTGTTGTAACACCCCGGATGTAACTTGCCATATTTGTAATCCAACTCTTGCCATTTTCGGCAATGTGATATGATATTCCCTCCGTGGTTGGGTTTCCCGTCTTTTTGCTTTTTGTCTTTGTCATACATTTCATATCATGTCATCATGTGCATCGCATTTGCATACGTGTTCGTCTTATGCATCCGAGCATTTTCCCCGTTGTCCGTTTTGCAATCCGGCGCTCCTATGTTCCCCGGCGTCCCCTTTTACCCTTTTTTTTTCCGTGAGTGGGTATTAAACTTTCTCAGAATGGACCGAGATTTGTCAAGCGGCCTTGGTATAGCACCGGTAGACCTCCTGTCAATTTTCGGATCATTCGGAGGTCGTTTGATACTCCAACGGTTAACCGGGTAACCGTGAAGGCCTCGTGTGTGTTGCAGCCCAAAACCCCTCCAAAACAGCCCAATAACCCATCTAAGACACTCCCATGTCCATCGCCGTTCGATCACGATCGTGTGGCCGAAAACCGCACTCCATTTGGAGCCTCCTAGCTCGTCCTACCTATAAATATACCTCCCCCTCCGAAATCCCGGGTCCATTCTACCCTAACCCTAGCTCCCCGCTCCCTCCGCGTGCCGGACACGTCCGGTCCGCGCCGGACGAATCGCCGCCGCCCCGCAGCCAGTGGCCGCGCGCCACGTGGCCCGCCGCCACCTCCCACCGCGCCGGCCCGCTCGGCCCGCCGCGAGCCCCCGCGGGCCCGAGCGCCCCGCGCCCCTCGGGTCGCCCCGCGCCGCAGCTAGGCGCTCGCGCCGCCCGCCTCCCGCCTCCGCGCTGCCACCCGGCGCCGGCCCCGCCGCCGCCGACTCGGCCGCCGCCCGGCGCCGGCCCGCGTCGCCGACCCCGCCGCCGCCCGGCGCCGGCCTCGCCGTCGCCGACCTCGCCGTCGTCCTCCCCCGTCACCGGATCCCGCGTTCCCGCCCGCCGGCGTCCTCCTCCTCCTTGCTCCGGCCGCCGCGGCTCACGTCTCCGGCCAGATCCGCCGCCCGCCTCGGGACCCGCGCCGTCAAACCCTAGGTGAAATTTCGGCCGTCTTTTTCTGCGGATATTTTTGTTGCATGTTCATCGCCTCATATCTCTGCATCCGTGGGTCCGTTTTGGGCGTATAGCATATCAAATTGTTCGCCTCGACGAGTACATCATTTCGGTCCATTGTGTCATTTTCATTTGAGTTAATCTTGATGCCCGGAATGCTGTTATAAGAGGGCTATGTGATGTTAGTTTCAGATCTGTTATCAGAACATGCACTTTTGTCATTTTTTCCATGATTGATGTGTGCATCTTATGAAGTTGAGTCCTACATGTGTTTTGAAACATGCCATGCTATCTTTCCAGTGGTGTATGCCATGTATTTTTGTGATCTTTGTGGTGACTAGAACAAGCATGCAAACTAAGGTACATAATGTTGCTGATTTCAGAGACTTAGTATTTTCACTAAGTCATGTTCTGCTGTTATTTTTATGCCATGTGTTCATGTTGTTTCAGAGAGATCTATGCCTCTTTTGAGCATGATCGGTAAGGGTGTTTTGAGCGTATGGATTTGCCATATCCATCAATGACTTTGTTTGTAATTATGGAGTGCCATAGCTTGAGTCAATCGAGTTCTACTTTTGCTATAAAATGTTACTGGCAGATTGTTTACATGTTATTCGATTTTGCCAAGCTTGGTGTAGTTGATCCTTGCATGCTATGATGTTGTTCTTGCCATGTTTAGCTTCTAGGCCATGTCTTATTGATGGATGTATGCTTAGTTTATCATGTAATGCTCTATAGCGAGTGCATCGAGCTCACGAATCTGCCTAGTTGTTATCTGTTTTCGACATGTCCAGTTTTCTGCTAAGTCTGAAACCTGTAACGTAACTTGCTTAATTGACATGGGTGTTATTATATTTTCTGGTCCTTTTTGGCTCATGGTCAATAAGGGATTTTTGTTAAGTGCTTTGAGTAGATTCATGCCATGCCTTCTTTTGCTATATTGTGCTCCTGTAGAATGTGGTTTGCTTGCTCTAAACATGTCATCCTGATGTTAGTTTCTAGCTTCTTGTTATTTTCACCAAGTCTGTGAACCTGTTATCTTTTGCACTTTTGCCATGCTTGTGTGAACCTGTTATGGTGTGATTGAGCCGTAGCTCAGTGTTCATATTTTGTCAAGAATCTTGAGTAGAATACTGTCATATGCTTTGCTAGTACGTTTGGGTGCAGTAGCTTAATTTCTTATTGCTTGCTAAGTAGCATCATGCTGTTAATGGCAGAATCTTGTCATTCTTGTTTTGCTTGTCATTTGCAAACCGTGCATCCGACTCCGGTGATCTTTATGTCGATTTCAACCGAAATCACCTCACCTATCCAGTGGAATACTTGGTTTGCCAAGATTATGCCTTGTTCATTCTTGTCCTTTCGGTGCACGCATATGCATTGCATATCACATCTCGCATATCATGCCATGTTTTGCATCATGTTGTTTGTGCATTGCATCGTGGTTGATGTTTGTCCCCTTTGCTTGTGTTCTTGTCTTGGGTAGATCCGGGAGACGAGTACGTGAACGAGGAACCTGTCGAGTACGCTTACGAGGATCAAGCCTTCGACAACTCTGAGAACCTTGCAGGCAAGATGACCATACCCTCGAAATCACTTCTATATTTGCTTGCTAGATGCTCGCTCTTTTGCTATGCCTATGCTGCGATACCTACCACTTGCTATATCATGCCACCCATATTGCCATGTCAGCCTCTAACCATCCATGTCCTAGCAAACCGTTGATTGGCTATGTTACCGCTTTGCTCAGCCCCTCTTATAGCGTTGCTAGTTGCAGGTGAAGATGAAGTTTGTTCCTTGTTGGAACATGGAGATGTTGTTCCTTGTTGGAACATGTTTACTTGTTGGGATATCACAATATCTCTTATATTATTAATGCATCTATATACTTGGTAAAGGGTGGAAGGCTCGGCCTTATGCCTGGTGTTTTGTTCCACTCTTGCCACCCTAGTTTCCATCATACCGGTGTTATGTTCCTTGATTTTGCCTTCCTTACACGGTTGGGTGATTTATGGGACCCCCTTGACAGTTCGCTTTGAATAAGACTCCTCCAGTAAGGCCCAACATTGGTTTTACCATTTGCCACCTAAGCCTTTTCCCCTTGGGTTCTGCAGACTCAAGGGTCATCTTTATTTTAACCCCCCGGGCCAGTTCTCCTTCGATTGCTGGTCCAAACTAGAGCCCTTTGCAGCGCTACCTCGGGGCAACTTGAGACTTGGTTTTAGCTGTACGGAGTGTTCATCCGGATGTGCTCTGAGACCGAGATATGTGCAACTCCTATCAGGATTTGTCGGCACAATCGGGCGGCTTTGCTGGATTTGTTTTATTACTGTCGAAATGTCTTGTAGTCCGGGATTCCGAGGCTGATCGGGTCTTCCCGGTAGAAGGAATATCCTTCGTTGATGTGAGAGCTTATAATGGGCTAAGTTGGGACACCCCTGCAGGGTATTATCTTTCGAAAGCCGTGCCCGCGGTTATGAGGCCGATGGGAATTTGTTGATGTCCGGTTGTAGAAAACCCGAAGTTGACCTTAATTAAAACACATCAACCGCGTGTGTAACCGTGATGGTCTCTTCTCGGCGGAGTCCGGGAAGTGAACACGGTGTTGGAGTTATGTTTGACGTAGGTTGTTCTAGGATCACTTCTTGATCACTTATAGCTTCACGATCGTGCTTTGCTTCTCTCCTCGCTCTCCTTTGCGTTGTTAGCCACCATATATGCTAGTCGCTTGCTGCAGCTCCACCTCACAACCTTACCCTACCTATAAGCTTAAATAGTCTTGATCTCGCGGGTGTGAGATTGCTGAGTCCCCGTGACTCACAGATTCTACCAAAACAGTTGCAGGTACCAACGAGGCCAGTGAAGATGATTCAACCGAGCTCAAGTGGGAGTTCGATGAGGAACGTGGTCGTTACTATGTGTCTTTTCCTGATGATCAGTAGTGGAGCCCAGTTGGGGATGATTCGGGGATCTGTGTAGCATTTGGGGTAGTCTTCTTTCATTTTGGTTCCATAGTCGGACCTTTAGTGTAATCTGGATGATGAATGTTAATTCATGTATTGTGTGAAGTGGTGACTGTAAGCCAACTATG
Source organism: Aegilops umbellulata (assembly GCA_032464435.1). NCBI lineage: Eukaryota > Viridiplantae > Streptophyta > Magnoliopsida > Poales > Poaceae > Aegilops > Aegilops umbellulata. The sequence goes on from CP136060.1 coordinate 300,581,555, forward strand.
TATGTTTTTCCCTTATGTATTACATGGGTTGTGTGCAGATTACATCACTTGCGACATTGCTTTCAATGCGGTTATGCCTCTAAGTCGTGCTTCGACACGTGGGAGATATAGCCGCATCGAGGGCGTTACAAGTTGGTAATCAGAGCCTTCCCCGACCTTAGGAGCCCCCACTGATTGATCGTTTTTAGCGGCCGAGTTGTGTCTAGAAAAATGTTTTGAGTCATTTAGGAATTATATATCGGAGAGTTTAGGAATTCTTTTTTACTTCCCAATCTCCTCATCGCTCTGGTAAGGCATCCTGACGTAGAGTTTTGACTCTTCTCTTCTCAAATTTCACTAAAAAAAATTTAGGATCACGCGGGTATCTTAGAATCGTTCCGATGGGTTTATGATGACAACATTGTCTTGGTTGCCTCCCGTCAGCAAGGGTTTAGTGGAGGTGTCCCGGGGAGTTGAGCTCCGAGGTGTTGTCGTCATAATCTTATCGTTGCAGTTCTGGAATACCTGAGTTTAGTACGCCGACATCGAAAATCTCTTTTGTACAGTTGTTGGTGAGATAACCCTGATAGCCCAGTACTAAGGCGAGTGCGGGAGTATTGCCATGACTCATATAACGGATGCTTTTCGAAGGTTGAGGTAGATGATTTCCGAGAATTTCTTGGTTATGTGTTGAAGGATGGATACAGCTGGATCTAGGTATTGTTAGTTTGGGTGATATATTTTGTGTCCCCTGTATCCCCAACACCTGATTGCATAACCGGAAAGTTTCGGGAGTTCATAAGTGGGAATTCATGTAGCTCTAGTGTTTCTTCCCGCAGATATTTGGTTCGTGATTGGGTAATCCTTACCAAGTATTTGTTCACATCCGTACCTTGTTGATTTTATTCCATACCTTTTACTAAGTGGCTTCTCAACTTATGGAAGTGTGATGATTTACTTTGGACTTCATTCGTTCATTCTCGTTCGAATGTTTATTGTGAAGACTATATGTTGCAATTTCGATCCTTTGATTCAGCTTGAATATATGTCTTTCAAGATGCTAATGGATGTCACCCTCTTCAGGATGGCTCCGCCAACGCGTCAGAATCCGGAACGCAATGAAGGAAGTCAGGCTAACCCTCCGCCACCACCTCCGCCTCCGGAGGCATGACAAGCCTTGATGACTGCCACAAATGCCAATGCTCAGATTCGGATTCAGCTCTTGCAAGATCGCAACCAAGGGCAAGGTAATCAGGGAAATCAAGGCCAAGGCAACAATCAGCCGCATTTCGCTACCCTCAATCAAATCCTTGCTAATCAGCCAAATACCTTCAGCTACTATGTCGAGGCCACAGACGCCGATGATTGGCTCGTGGACATCAGCAAGCATTTCAAGTGCAGCAATGTCAGACCTGAGGACTTTGTCAAGTTTGCCTCTTTTCAACTCAAGGATCAAGCTGCTGAATGGTTCCAGCAATACAAATATTCCAGAGGAGGTTGTGTGATTACCTGGGATGATTTCCGCCGTGACTTCAAAGCTCATCACATTCTAGAAAGTGTTGTTGAGAGTAAGCGTGAGGAGTTCCGCAATCTCAAGCAAGGCAACATGTCTGTGTATCAATACAACACTCAGTTCCAGAAGCTCTCTCGTTTTGCTAAGCAAGACATCCCTGATGAGAAGAGTATGATCTACCAATTCAGGCGTGGTCTCAGAGAAGATCTGCAACTAGCTCTCGTGCAGGGCGCGCTCAGCAGACTTGGAGATAAACCTGCTGAGAGCTGCCACGCAACCGACAAGTTTTCGTACATCCTTGACGCGCTTTGGTGCTTCGATCTGCTCGATGACCTTGATCTTGTCGGGATTGGCCTCTTCCCCGCTGAGACACGAAGAACCCGAGAAGCTTGCCGGAAGGGACTCCGAACACGCACTTCTCGGGATTGAGTTTGAGGCTGATCTTGCGCAGATTTTCAAAAGTTTCTTCTAAATCTTGAATCAGAGTTGACTTGTCCTTGCTCTTGACCACTATATCATCCATGTAGGCTTCCACATTTCTGTGTATTTGTGGCTCAAAAGCGGTATGGACTACCCTTGCGAATGTTGAACCAGCATTCTTCAAACCAAAAGGCATCCGTATGAAACAGTACATGCCACATGGAGTGATGAATGCGGTTTTATCCTCATCCTCTTCTGCCATGAAGATCTGATGGTATCCTGAGTATGCATCAAGAAATGAAAGCAGGTCACATCCGGCCGTGGAGTCAACAATCTGGTCGATGCGCGGCAAGGGAAATGGATCTTTGGGACAAGCTTTGTTAACATCAGTAAAGTCGATGCAAAGCCTCCATTTCCTGTTTTCCTTGCGCACGACTACAAGATTGGCCAACCACGTAGGATGGAGCACTCCTCTGACAAGGCCTGCTGCTACCAACTTCTTGATCTCTTCTGCGATGAACTCTTGGCGCTCCACTGCTTGCTTCCTGACTTTTTGCTTGACGGGCCGCGCATGAGGACAGACGGCAAGGTGGTGCTCAATTACTTTCCTGGGAACACTGGGGATGTCAGACGGTTGCCATGCAAATACGTCGACGTTCGCCCGCAGGAAAGCAATGAGCGCGCTTTCCTATTTAGGGTCGAGAGTGGCACTGATGGTGAAGGTACCACCAGTGCCGTCCTCCTTGGCGGACACCTTCTTGGTCGCTGGCGGAGCTGCCATCGTCTTCTTGCACTTGCCGGTGGAGCTCGATGGTGTGTCCTCGACGGTAGCGCAGCACTCCGAAGAGGTGCGCTTGCCGGAGTGGGCATCAGAGCTCTTGCCGGACTTGGTCTTCTTTTTCGCCCCGGGAGCTTCAGCGGCAAGTGTCTTGTGATCTGTTGCGGCTGCTGCTTCCCAGTAGATCTTGTCGGCACAGATAAGAGCATCTTTCTTGTCGCCAGGGACAGAGATGACACTTATCGGGCCTGGCATCTTCAGCATGTTGTACGTGTAGTGAGAGGCCGCCATGAACTTGGCGAGCGCTGGACGGCCGAGAATTCCATTGTAAGGCAATGGAAAATCGGCAACGTCAAAAGTGATCCTCTCAGTCCTGAAGTTCAACTCGCTGCCAAATGTCACCGGCAACGTGATCTTCCCCTTTGGCTTGCTCCTTCCCGGGTTGATTCCTTGGAATGTGCCGGTCTCTTCAAGCTCGCTGTCGGGGACCTGGAGTTTCTGGAGCACAGCGGAGGAGATCAGGTTCAAGCCGGACCCGCCGTCAACTAGCATCTTAGTGACCTTGAGGTTGTGGATAGTTGGTGAAACCAACATCGGCAAGCACCCAACCGCAGTTGTGCGATCAGGGAGGTCCTCAATATCACAGATGATAGGCGTGCTGGACCATTTCAGAAGCTTGCGCGACTCGACGGGTGGTTCTGCCGCATTGACTTCCCGCACCCACTGCTCGAGTTGGCGGTGTGAAGTATGCAGATAAGCACCGCCGTCAACGCACAAGACCTCCGTGGCTTTCCGGAACTCCTGCTCGCTGGTCTCGTCATCATCCATGTCTTCGTCGTCGTCGTCATCTTCATCCTTGTCGCGGCCGCGGGCAGGTCTGTCTCCTTGCCGCTGCTTGGTCTTGCCGCGGCGTCCTCCCCGGGCTGAGCGCTTCGTGCCAGATCCTCTAGCACCTCCTTGGGCTTTCTCCTTGTCGCGTCGCTCGTACTCGGCCTTTTGCAGCTCGACGAGCTGCTCGACCTTCTTGCAGCTCTGGAGGTCGTGGCCCTTGGTGCGGTGGATCTTGCAGTACTGTTTGTTGGTGCCGTCCTGCTTGTCGGCGGCCGCCACAGCCTGGCAGTTGGTGCATGCGGCAACCTCCTTGCCGGAGCTACCGACCTTGGCTGTCTTGGCGCCACCTTCGTTGCCGGACTGCTCAACAACTAGCACATCTTTGCCTTTCTGCTTCCTGTTGTTCCGCCGCCGGTTTTTCTTTGCCGGGGCAGCATCATCGCTGTCAGATCCTGCTGCCCCTGTATTCTCTCCGGGGAGTCTCCTTCCTTCCTCAGCACGTGCACACTTGTTAGCCAGGGCATACAGCTCACTGACGTCTATGATCTTGCACATCGCCATCTCCTCCCGCATCCTGCGGTTACGCATGTTCTGATGGAACGCGCTGATAACCGCGGCAGGGTGGACATCTGGGATGTTGCGTTGTACTTGGCTGAATCTCTGGATGTACTTGCATAGAGGCTCTCCTTCCTTCTGGGCGAGCAGATGAAGATCACTCTCCTGGCCATGAGGTTTGTGGCCGCCTGTAAAGGCGCCGACAAACTGATGGCACAGGTCTGCCCAGGAGGATATGGAGTTGTCCGGCAAGTGCATGAGCCAGGACCTGACGTTGGGCTTGAGCACCAGCGGGAAGTAGTTGGCAAGGATCTTGTCGTCTCGCCCCCCGGCAGCTTGCACCATGATGGTGTAGATGCTGAGGAACTCCGACGGATGCAACTTGCCGTCGTACTTCTCTGGTACGTCTGGCTTGAAGTTCTTCGTACTGGGCCACTGGACTTGCCGCAGCTCAGGGGTAAACGCAGGGCAACCTACCGCGTAGGGCAGGTCGCCTGGTTCCCCTGGTGCATGCATGTCGACAGTGGGCCCAGCGCGCCGGTCTGATTGACACCGCGCTTCTCTTCGGCGCTCGATGCGAGTACGAGCATCTTCTTGCTGTCGTTCGTGAAGAACGTGGCGCTGATCGCGACGAGCTCGCGGATCTGATGAAGCAGTGGAGTCGCCGTCGTGGTGGACCCGGCGAGTTGGCGATCTTGGCCTTCGGGGCGGAGAGTGCACGGTGGTCGCACCTCCACCGGTCTTGTCGCCATCGTCTTGCGTCTGGCTGGCTCGCCGCGGCTGCAATGTAGCCGGCTGCCGTGGAGTGTCGCCGTTGGCGAAGCCGATGAGACTCTGGATGGTGGCCCTCCAGTCGTCGATCTTGTCCGGCGTTGGAGGGAAATCTAGGAGCAGTTGAGCTCGAGCCAAAGCTTCTGCTGGAGTGGCGGGTAGCGGTGGCGAACGGTGCGAGGAGCGGGATATGCTCGGACTTCTAACTGCGTTGGAAGGAGCAATATCTCGTCCGGGCGACCGTGCCTCGCTCGCGCCAGCATGTTGGCCTTGAGCGTCCCGAGATCCGCCAGCTCGTTCCGGGTCCAGCGAACGTATGGTACCGTGGGTACCATAACGCTGCCGGTCCCGCGCCTCTTGAGATGGACGCGGTGCGTGTTCGGACGCCGCGGCATTGTGAGCTTCCCCGCCGACGCCCGTTCCTCTGCCGGCGCCTACCTCACCAACCGTTGGCTCCGGCGGTGGTGGGTTTGACGCGGATGGATCAGCCGCCTCCGAAGCCTTCTTCTTCGGCGGTATGTCGATGATGGTGATGAAGACCTAGCTCGTGTGAACGCCAGATCAGGTTCACACAACCTCGACGCCCCCTACCTGGGGCGCCAAAGATGCCGGGGAAACTGGCTCCATGAGCACCTATGGGGATGGATCCCCTTTTCGGTTCGGCGGGGGGCGGATGTCGCATGAAGAGCAGATCAAGGTGAGGCACACGAGCGGTTTACCCAGATTCGGGCCGCACGGATGCGTCAAACCCTACTGCTGCTTTGTGGATTGTATTGTGTTCTTGCTCGGGAGCGCTGAGTGCTACAGTACACACGAGCAGCTAACGAGACCGAGCGCGAACGTTCCTCCCCTCATCTACGTTGCGCATGGGCCTCCTTTTATATGCTCAAGGGGTCACCGACAGGTGGCAACGTAGGCAAGGGTAAAAATGTAAAGTTGCTGCGGTTGGTACAGCTACTTGTACAGTGTATCATACCTAACCCTGATGACAGGGGACACGGGCATTAAATGCCTATCTACATCGCCCAAACAGTGCAGAAAAGGGACCGTCAGGGGCGCCACCGTTCGCCACGATGGCAATCTTGTCAGCGCCGCTTGCCACAGTGTACCTCTGGCTGCACAGCCTCCCGCCACGTACGCCTGGAAGGATCCCAGAGCGACACGTTGGTGGGTGTGCTGGAGCGCAGGTACAGAGTGGTCGCTTGCCACGGCAGACGCCTTGCCGCGGTCGTTGTCTTGTCGTGTCCGGGAGCTTGTCGCTCGCCGGGCCTTGCCGGGACGCGTGGCGCGTCGCGGCAAGTTCCTTGAGATGCCTCGGTTGGCCTTCCCGGCAAGCTCCTCTTGCCGGGGCTTTTTGCCTTGAGTGGCCTTCCCGGCAAGCTCCTCTTGCCGGGGCCTTGTCTTCTCGGCTTGAATACTTTGTTCTTGAATGGCTCCAAAGGAACCACGGAGGGCCTTGGAGGTCACCTGGCAAGCCTTGCCGCGGGAGGCTGCGACTGCCCGTGCACAAGTTCGGGATACTAGGGTACCCCTACTCTAGTACACCGACAGACCTCCATAGTATTAAGAGGGGTATAGATGCTCGAAACTTAGATCCATTGTGATGCTTAGCCTAAAACCTATGAAAGATGCGAGAGAAATCTCTTTATGCTCCGAATGATTACTTGGAAGTAGTAGACGTTGTTCTTCGTGCGGCAGGAGATATCTTTAGGACTGAGGAGTTAGCATTTCTTGCTCCGCAAGAAATGTTACCATTGTGCTCAATTTCTGACCGTTGGACTCATGTCGTTCAGCCATTGGGTGCTCCACATGTCTAATTTGGTCATTTCCCATCAGGGAAGGTTGCGATTATAAATAGCCACCCCGCACCGGCTTTGCCTAGTGGCTGCTCCGCTTAAGGTTTCTGAGAACATTGATTTGAGCACCCCCTCTCCGAGTGATTTGAGTTTAAGATCCACCTAGAGGAAAATCAGGAGCCCAAGCTTAAACAGTGGTTTAGCATCATAGTAGTTCTAAGTTAGAGTTCTTGTACCTATTACTCTTGAGAGTTGTGCACTCTCTAGACGGATAGGTTTCGAATCGAGTGTTGAAGAATTTTTGTCTTCACCGAGCTAGATCTTCAGCAACCAAGAGTGATTGTGGTTCATGAAGGCCGACCGAAGGTTTGGAGATCGCCGACAAGTATCTACCATGAGTGAAATCAACTGAAGTCTGATGAGTTTCGAGTTGAAGGAGAATATGGTGAAGAGAGTTTATCTTCCGTGTTAAGTCACAGCCCCTCCAAACATACGTAGCCCTTTGGCAAAAGGGTGAACTGGTCTACCTAATCTCTCTGTCGCCATCGAACACCACTGGTTAAATTTACTTCACTGCATTCCTTTCGACAACCTTCATATGTGCTCTGTGACGATAGTTATCTGATTAGTTATTCTCTGTAGCATATCATTTGGATTCACTCATGTTGTGCCAGTTATCATTCGTTGCTATCACTTTGTTGCACCCCTATCACTCTATAATGCTACCTTAGTTCTTGTCATCCTCTGTGTTGTGAACTTTTACCTCTGCGTAGCTATTTCCTCGAAGTTAACTGTCGTAGTTCTTTACCTGCTCTCTGTGATGATATTGTATTTGTTGGCATACTGCATTACCATCGTTATTATCAAGCCTGTTATGTCATATGCTCAAACCATTATTGCATCCTACATCGAAGGTTTTGTTCCTCAATGGCAAGCTTGATCAAGTCCATTTCTACCAAACCTTATTTCCACTGTTGTGTTTGGGATCATTTCAAAACATTCGCAAGAATTTTTTAATCTCCCATTCACCCTCTGTGGTCGATATACTCCCGGTCCTAACAATTGGTATCAGAGCAGGTACTCCTTGTCTCTGTTTATTAAAGGTCTAACGTCCTTGGAGTTTTTAGTATGTCGTATGCAGATAGATCCTTGCACTTTGAGATATTTCCTATCTTTGATGGAAATGATTATCTCTATTGGAAAGAAAGATTGAGAATCAGAATTCAAGCCATCAACATAGACTTGTGGGAGATTGTGGAGAACGGATATACCATAGAGCAACCTGATGAGGTCACTTCCGATGACAGAGCTAATCTGCGGTTAAATGCTCAAGCGAAATATATCATCTATAGCAGTCTCTCAAAAGACATTTTCTTTGAATTCCAAAAGCTCAACACTGCAAAGAAACATCCGGATGCAATCAATAATGATCATGAAGAATTCATCGCCAAAATGGATCCACACACTCAAAATGCTTCGTGCCATGTTTTCTGGTTTCAGAAGTCTCCGTAAGGTAAGTGCTATGGAACTCACTAACCGATTGACAAACATTGTCAAAAGACTTCATCAACGAGGAGTAACTGATATCACCGATAGAGATGTGGTCAACAAGCTTCTGATTGCTCTTGATGCAACCTTCGATCCCATCGTAGCTGAAATCAAGCAAAGACCAGACTACAAAGAACTTCACTATGTTGAGATCATGACGCTGTTGTCCATTCACGAACAAAAGATGGAGCTTGAAAATGCAGATCAAGAATCTGCCTCATAAGGTGAAGGGGAAATCCTTTCACGTTATGGCAGCTCACAAGAAGAAGAAGATGTTGAGAATCAACACACCATCACCACAGAACTAGAGATGCTAATAGAAAGGCTAAGTGATCTTATAAGACAAAATTTATGCCTCACGGATGATGATGAGTTTGACTTGCCTGAATCATCAAGAAGGTTATCTTCGAAAGAAATGAAGTGTTTCAAGTGCAAACAATTTGGTCATCTCATTGCAGACTGTCCCTGCTGGGAAGAAAAACCTAGTAACAGATGGAAATATCTTCACTGAAGTGGATTCACATGAATGGATCGTCATACTAAGCTCTCTAAAAAAATGAACCTTCGTCATCTTCTTCGATGAGACCAGTCACTAAGGTGAAAGCCAAAGGAACTGTCGAGAGAATATCAACAGCTGAATAGAGCATGCACTGATATGACCCTAGATTTTGAAGAGGAGGTGACCGACTCTGAATCAGATGATGAAGAACTTCACAAAAGGATAGGAAGGAGCAATGCCTTCATTGCCTATGAATCATCAGAAAATTCACTCGAATCAGACTCCGATGATGATGCCTCAAGTGATGATGAACCAATCAGATTCTGTCTCATGGCAATATCATCTAAGGATTAGGTGTTAACAAAACACCAAAAGTCCATGAATTGATATTCTCCTGAATACATTGCCTGTGCTAAACTTGTTAAGATTGCCAAATCTCAAAAAGACGAACTTGAAATGATTGAGAGAAATCTTAGGAAAACCAAAGGATTACTGGTCGAAGATATGGAGAAGAACGAAAAGTTGATCGAAGAGCAAAATGCTTTTATCTCAACTATTGATGATCTTACCAATCGATATTATTCCCTTACAATTGACTACGAGAGTTTATCAGATGAACTCCTTAACATGAATCAAGAACTCGAGTCACTGAAAGAGTCTCACAACGAGTTGGTGAAATAATAAGCTTCTTTCTTCGTTGAGCAATCCAATCGTCTTCCTAACGATTTTGTGCCTCCTTCCTTAAAATACCTAGAACGTAGCAATGCTGATTCACATGCTAAAACTTCTAATGCTAACATCGAGAATATTGCAACCACTAGGAATGATTTCTCTAACCCCTCTCCCGAGGATTTTGTTGCTATTTCTGATGAAACTTGCAGATTAAAGAACTTGCTTGAGACAGGAATGCTAAAGAGCCTAAAAGGGCATCAAACCCTATGTGATGTGCTCAAGAAGTCAATACTGCACAAAAATCCTTGAAATGAAGGATTGGGTTTTGAAAGAAAAATCAACATTGATGGAACCTACTAGACTCCCGAACAATATCCATGAACGAGTTGGGTTCTTGCTAAAAGTAAATCACTCGAACCTGTAATCTTGTCATGATATGATACTTCCATTATTGTTGTTACTAGTGAGTCTGATGACTCGAACTACAAATTGTTCAAACAACAAAATGGTAAGGTTTTCGCTCGATATGTTGGAACTAACTGTAGGTATGGCTCACCGAAAAAGCATATCTAGGTGAAAAAGTGTACCATTGAAAATCTATCTATCACTGCTAACTTGAATATGCAGGGTAATTCTCTTCGAGACAATGATTATCATTCGCATAAAGGCCCAGAAAAATTCTCGAACGGGAATTGGTCAAACCTTCGACAGAAGGAGTACATGCATACCTCCTCAAATCATTATACTCATATCTCTGGGAACAACTTCAATGCATATTCATATGATTACTCTCGAAGTGCATATGTGTTTTACAGATCTCGACGAAAGAATGTTCCTGCTCAAACAAAGAAAAAGAGATCCTTGTTGCCCACGCACGTGTGGGTTGCGAAAAAGAACTAACCCTTTCTTGCAGATATTATCTCAGGGATTCCTCCCGATTATCCTTTATCCTGAGATCTATATTGTTGGTGCTAGTTCATTATGTTTTCTTTCGCCTCTTTGTTTTTCATTGTGTTTGTGTTTTTCCAAATGTCAACTCACTCAGAGCTCCTTTGTTTTGTGTTTTCCCTCGTCTGGTTGAGTGTTTTGGTTCGGACCCTGTTATCCCTCTATTCTTTCTCATCCAATCTATGTTGTCCGTCATAAACATGTAATTGATCTCAATAAGATTTTAATTCAGCGTCCTTGGTCACGAAAGAAATCAACTTCGAACATTAATATGTTTTGGCGCTTGCACTTATTCAAACCCTTCGGCCTTCAGTTCAGTTTCTGAGATTTTTGGAGGAAACGATTGACATGTGCCCACGATCTCACGATCGTCATCGGAACGTCCCGCTTTTGTCGGCCGTTGATTTCGGAAGTGTTGGTTCTGCATGCAGGCTATAAATACCCCTCCCGGCTTCTTCTTCCTCAGTTCATCCTCAAACCCTCTCCTGTTCTTCTCCCGAGCCCGAGCTCGAAGCAACGCCGCCGATGCGCCTCGCCGTGCAACTCCGGTGAAGTCTCGTCATCGTTGGTCGCGCCAGTGTGGTATATCCTCTCCTTCGCATTGCCTAGTTGGTCCTTGTTGCCAAGTTAGGCCGCTTGGATCTGGAACTAGCCCCGTCTTCTCCTCTCACTACAAAAAAATACACTTCCGTGATGATACGTGTTTGTCATAGTAGGTCGCGTTTTTTGTCATGCATGTACATCCATGACAAATTTATGACAGAATCAAGATAGTCATACCTGTGCTGTCGTAGAAGTGTTCCATGACATTACCAAAATTATCATCATGGAAGTGTCCACTTCCATGAGGATAAATCGCGCGTCACCGAAGTGCTTTCGTCAAGGGTGACCTAAACGTGGCATCCACCATAACGGAACGCCGTTAAGCTATCGGGTCGGGTTTTGGATCCGATAACCCATTAACAGCCCCGACCAATGGGAAATTTCCACGTGTAAAATTCTTATTGGCCGGACGAAACACGTGTCAGCTCGTCAGTGGGTCAGATAGGCGCCTATGATACGTCGACACGTGGCACGGCCCAACAGAGGCCCATTCCTGTGAAAAGGCCGGCCCGTTTGACTTGGTCAAAAGGTGGCAGACGGCCCATGGAAAGCCTGTTAACGGCCTGTTCGTGTATAGCCCATTTACAGCCCGCTAACCCAAGGCCCGTCACGCCCTATCCAAATTAGGCCCAGTAGCGTCATCTGGGCCATCCAATATGATTCCAACCTGTTTTCACTTCTGGCCCATGTATGGCCCATAACGTCTTTCGGCCCATATGAGGCCCTATGTAACTCTTGGCCTACTAACGGCCCATGGTGAAATTGGCCCGTAATGAACAGTGTATCACTTTACACCCATTAACGACCCATGGTGAAACTGGCCCGTAATGAACAGTGTATCACTTTATACCCATTAACGGCCCGTTGTTCCGCTGGGCCGTTTCCAACCCATGTTATCTTTCGGCCTCCTCAGAGCCCATTTATTCTTGGGCTCATCTCCAGCATTCATTTACTTACGGCCCGTTACTGTCATTTTCTGCTTGTGAGCCAAATTCAGCCTGTGGTTACAGTCGGCCCATTTGTGGTCCGTTAATTCGTTGGGCCGTTTTCACAGCGTCATCAAATACGGCCTATTAACGATGGCCCGTTATGGTCGGCCCATGAACGGACGATTCCAACTCTAGCCCGTTTACGACCATAATGCGGCCTGTTATTGGCCCATGTTTGGCCAATCGATCATACGGCCCGTATAAGGCCCATTGATGATACGGCCCGTAGAAGGCACATGGTTATTGTGGCCTAGTTTTAAAAAATAGGTTATTCCAGCCACTAGTTAACCGCGGAAAAAGAACTGCAATGACTACAAGCAAACAAATAAATAAGACAACAAGGAAATAAATAAGCAAGCAACTAACGCTAGGCTATCATGACTATTACACATATTACATCCACTGGGCATCAAAGTTCGCCACCAGTGCAAATATAGGGAACAAATCAGCATATCATATACATTGGCCGTCAAAATTGGCCACCAGTGCAAATAAACGCGGCAGCAAAACAAGAGCATAACTGAAACAACTTTAGAAGAGCTCAAGAAACGTTATCCTCGGTATCCACCATGCTGGCAATAAGCTTAGCAAGCTGATTAGCTTTGTCCTGTTTGGCGCTAAAATCCTCCAACGCTTGCTGTTGCACCAGAAAGTATGCATCTGAATGCTCCAGGGACTTCTGCAGTCCTTCCGCTTCTTGTCGAAGCACAGCTGATCGATGTCTTTCAGCTTGTAGTTGAGACTCAAGAAACCGAACTGATTCCGACAGTGAGTTTGAATAGCTTGTGCAAGCGGTAGTGGCCAGTAACTCCAACACTAAACCAAGCCAGGATGTGTCACTATCCTGAACCTTATCTGCATTACTTCCTTTACCGTTCCTTAGTAAGGCACTCTTCCCCGATATTCTGTCAGCATTCTAAAAGAAGAAACAAGAAGACACATAACAAGTTTAGCATGTACTAGTATATGGAACTCATTTCGGTGAACCAGTTTGTCGGCGTTCTGGGAACGGGGGTCCCCAGACTTGCCTGCCTGCGGCCTGCGGCGTGGCTCAAAAGGGGGCCCAGCACGGCCCATCTTCATCAACACAGACCCAAGACCCTCGCGAGGGGCCGAGCCTCGCGGGGCGGATGACACAGAGCTTCCTCAGGCACGGCCTCATCAGGCTGGCTCATGAGGAGGCGGAGAGATCAAGGCGGGGTACCTCACGAGGTGCCCGTGACGCAAGCCATGACGACCAAGGGCGCCAGGCGGGCGCCAGCCCGCGCAGTGTCCTCCCTTTCCTCTTTGGTGCAAAGGGAGCAAGCGCAGGCGGGAGTATCAAGCAAAGGCACCCATTTCGGTGCAACGAGACCAAGACCAGCCCCGCGACAAGGAAGAAGTCATTGTGGAGCCCAAGCCAGCGTCATCACCAGAGCCTTTGGCAGGCGAGGACCAACTTTAGTCAGGATAAGTGTACCATATGTTCCCCTTCAAAATGGCCAATTGTTGGCACCCTTCCAGCTCAATATTTGGGAAGAGGTCTAGGGCCTTTGCCTATAAATAGGACTAGCCACCCCCATGGTAGAGAGATCGATCGGCAATCAGATCGGAGAGAGAGAGAGAGAGAGAAGGGTGACTGAACTCCTCCTAGCAGTTCATCGCCCCGGCCAAGAATAGACCCTCGCGAGGCTGTTCTTCCTTGTATTGTTCATCATCATCAGCCCAAGAGGCAATCCACCACACCACACTGGAGTAGGGTATTACACCACAACGGTGGCCCGAACCAGTATAAACCCTGTGTCTCTTGTGCTGTGTTTCCCGTGGCTTAGATCTTTGCGAGGCGGAGGGGTATGAGTAGGTAGAAGGCGTAATCTCCACGCGCACCCCAGTGTTCGAACCTCATGGGTCTGTCGGAACCTGAAATCCCACATTTGGCGTGCCAGGTAGGGGTGCACCGGAGTTTTCTCTTTCACCACCACCCCGACCTGCTTCGCGATGAGTAGCGTGTCACCCGCTCCGGCCGCCGGCGCCAGCACGGGGGCCAGGGGGCTCCGAGCCCTGGCCCCAGCCCTGCAACAGGTACGGTGGCCGGACAAGTTCAAGCCAACGACGCCGCCGCGCTACAGTGGCGCGACTGATCCGCTGGCCTTCTTGCTGGCATACGAGGGCGCCATCCTCGAAGCTGGAGGTGATTAAAGGGTCATGGCCAACTGGCTTCCCATGGCCCTAACCAGCGCCCCGCGCGCATGGCTGCTCCACCTGCCGGCAGCCTCCGTGGCTTCCTGGGAAGAACTCCGCGGCCTCTTCCTCGCCCACCACGCTGCACCAACACCTCCGGTCGTCGCGGACCTCCTGGGCGGCTCGCAGGCGCCGCCTACAAGTCACCACGTTAAGCCGTTCATCCGCCGGGCCAACGCCGCTTCCACGTGCCAGGGGGCTCTCCCGGACTGGGTGGCGCCCAAGGCCGGCATGACCTTCAGCTCGGAGGACCACCCCTCCAACTTGGCCTGCTCGGGCGCTCTCCCCATGCTGTGCACCCCCACCATCTGCCAGGTGGACGTCACCAAAACCCTCATCGACGGCGGCGCGGCCCTCAACGTGCTCTCGGTTGAGGCCTTCAACCTCCTCTACATACCCATGGAACGGCTGCAACCCAGCCGGCCCTTCTCAGGCGTTAGGGGCGGGTCATCCAGCTCCTTGGGACAGATCCGGCTCCCAGTGACTTTCGGCAACTACAACAACTTCCGCACGGAGCTGGTCAACTTCGACATCGCCCCCATCGGCCTCCCCTACAACGCCATCATCGGCTATCCAGCGCTGGCCCAGTTCATGGCCGCGACGCACCCGGCGTACAACCTCATGAAGATGCCTGGGAGCGGTGGTGTCCTCACCGTGCACGGGGACACCGGGACGCACTGCGAGTGCTCAAGCTCGCCTTCAAGACGGTGGCGTCGGCACAGCCCGCCGACTCGGAGACCCCCGAGCCCAAGGGGGCTGCACCTGCCAAGAAGAAACAGTTGTTCACCCAAGACAAGGCAGAAACCAAGCAGATACCCGTCGATGAGGACGGGTCCACCAACGCCACTTTCACCATAGGCGCCAACCTCGAGCCCGAGCAGGAGGAGGCCCTGGTCAAGTTCCTGCGCGCGAACAAGAAGGTATTCGCTTGGGAGCCCGACCAGTTGGCGGGGGTCCCTAGGAGCGTAATCGAGCATCACCTCAACGTGTGCCCCAACGTGCGCCCTGTGAACCAGAAGGCAAGGCGGCAGTCCACAGAAAAGCAGGCCTTCATCGTCCAAGAGACCCGCAAACTAGAGGCTGCTGGGGTCATTCGCGAGGTCCGATACCCAGATTGGCTGGCCAACCCTGTCGTTGTGCCAAAGAAAGGGGGGAAGGAGCGAATGTGTGTTGACTTCACCCACCTCAACAAGGCATGTCCGCAGGATCCGTTCCCGCTCCCCTGCATCGACTAGATCGTTGATTCCACCGCAGAATGCGACCTGCTATGCTTCTTGGATGCCTTCTCTGGGTATCACCAGATCAAGATGGCGGTAGAAGACGTCGAGAAGACAACCTTCCTAACCCCGTGTGGGGTGTACTGCTACACATGCATGCTATTCGGGCTGCGCAACGCAAGGGCGACCTTTCAGCGGCTGATGCACATCACCTTGGGCCCACAGCTTGGGAAGAACGTCGAGGCTTACGTTGATGACATTGTGGTGAAGTCTCGGGAGGCCAAGACCCTGATACAAGACCTGGAGGAAACCTTCGCGAGCCTCAATGCAGTGAGGCTCCGGCTCAACCCAGAGAAGTGTGTGTTCAGAGTCCCCTCGGGTAAGCTCTTGGGTTTCCTCGTGTCCCACCGAGGCATCGAGGCTAACCCAGAAAAGGTCAAGGCGGTTGAGGACATGAGCCCGCCAAAGACCCTCAGAGAAATGCAGAAGCTCACTGGGCGTGTGACCGCGCTAGGGAGTTTCATCTCCAAGTTGGGGGAGCGAGCGCTGCCTTTCTTCTAGCTAATGAAGAAGAAGGGGCCCTTTGAATGGACTGAAGAGGCCGACAAGGCGTTCCTAGATCTCAAGAGATACCTGACTAGCCCTCTGGTCATGGTGGCTCCGCGCCCTCTAGATCCCTTGGTGCTTTACCTCGCCGCCACTCCCTACTCCGCCAGCGCCGCCCTGGTGGCGGTTAGAGAGGAGCGTCGATTTAAAACCACAGCAGCAGCCCGGGACAAGGCAAAATAGGAACAAGGAAGGCCCGCAGAAACCGCCACCACGGCTAGGGAGGGTCAGCCGCCGCAGGGGAGTACACCGAAGCCGGAAGGGGCCCCTCACCCAGATGGCCAGCCTCCGGAGGCCTCATCGCCTCAGGAGGCACCATGGTCTTCGGAGGGCGTCGCCAGCACTAACGCACCTAACCTCGTGGAGCACCCAGTATACTTCGTTAGCACGGTGTTGCGGGACGCGAGGGCATGATACCCCATGCCTCAGAAGATCCTCCTCGCGCTGCTGGTGGCCTCGCGTAAGCTGCGGCACTACCTTTAGGGTCACCCCATTAAGATCGTCTCGTCATACCCCCTGGAGAGAGTGCTCAGGAGCCCTAACTCGGCCGGGAGGGTCGCTGAGTGGAACATAGAACTGCAAGTGTTTCAGCTCGAATTCAGCACAACCAGAGTCATCAAGGGAGCAACCTTAGCGGATTTTGTGGCAGAATGGACGGAGGCACCAGGCCTCAAGGCCGACGAGGATCGATCCCTCTCCCCGGGAAGCGAAGCGCCGGAAGGCTGGGTCATGTACTTCGATGGGGCGTTCTCCAGGCATGGCGCTGGGGCTGGGGCGGTGCTTATATCGCCCACTCAGGAGAAGCTCTACTACGCTGTACAGCTCTGTTCCAAGCAAGGTGAGAAGGTCTCCAACAACATAGCGGAGTATGAAGGTCTAATAGCGGGCTTGAAGGCCGCGGCTGCCCTGGGGGTGAAACGCCTCACCATCAAGGGCGACTCGCAGCTCCTTGTCAATTTCTCCAACAAGGTGTACGAGCCGAAAGACGAGCACATGGAAGCCTACCTTGCATAGGTCCGCAAGATGGAGAAGCAGTTTTGGGGGTTGGAGTTGCAGCATGTGCCCCGTGGCACCAATCAGGAGGCCGACAACATTGCCAGACGACCATCCAGACGGTTACCTCAGGAGCCTGGCGTCTTCGAGGAACGACTCTTCAAGCCCTCAGCCCCGCCATCATTGTCAAACACGGCTCGGCCTCGGGAGGAGCTCCCCCAGCCACCTGCCTCGGGAGCCCCGGTTTGTGGCCCGGCCTCAAGAGCACGCCTGCTCCTGACGATGGAGCCTCAGGAGGTGTGCTGGATCACGGAGCTCCGGAGCTACTTAACGCAAGGGACCCTGCCGGAGAAGGAGGAGGAAGCGTGGCGCGTGGCATGGCAGGCCACGGCATACTGCATCAAGGATGGAGAGCTCTACCGGAAGCGACCAAACGATGTATCCCTACGCTGCATCTCCAGGGAGCAAGGAAGGGAACTGCTGGAAGATATACATGGTGGAGACTGCGGGCATCATTCATCATCACGGGCCCTCGTCGGCAAGGCGTTCCGCAGTGGGTTTTATTGGCCCACCGCACTCAACGACGCCGTCGAACTGGTGAGGGCTTGTGAGGCCTGCCAGTTCCATGCCAAGCAAATCCATCAGCCGGCAGGAGGCCTGCAGACTATACCCCTCTCATGGTCGTTCGCAGTCTGGGGGCTGGACATCCTGGGCCCGTTTCCTCAGGCGCCAGGGGGCTACCGCCACCTCTACGTCGCCGTGGACAATTTCACCAAGTGGGCTGAAGTGGAGGCTGTCCGCAACATCCCCGCGGGTTCCGCGGTCAAGTTCATCAGGGGCATCGTGAGCCTGTTCGGGGTGCTGAACCGCATCATCACAGACAACGGTTCGCAGTTCACCAGTAACCTCTTGAAAACATACTATGCTAACCTTGGAACGCAGATATGCTACGCTTCGGTGGCGCACCCCCGAAGCAACGGCCAGGCCGAGCGGGCCAACGCAGAGGTCCTGAGGGGCCTCAAGACCAGGACGTTCAAGAGAAGCTGGAGGCCTGCGGCAGAGGTTGGTACAATGAGCTTCAGTCCGTGTTGTGGTCCATCCGCACCACCGCGACCAAGTCGACAGGAGAGACCCCATTCTTCCTGGTCTACGGAGCTAAAGCGGTCCTCCCTCACGAGGTCAGACATCGCTCCGCACGGGTCCTGGCGTTCGACGAGGCGCAGCAGGACGCCATGCGGGGGATGGACCTCGTGCTGGGGGAGGAACGCCGCCGAGAAGCCGCGCTGCAAGCGGCGAGGTACCAACAAGCACTGCGGCGATATCACTGCCACAACATCCGCCCCAGAACCCTCGAGGTAGGAGACCTCGTGCTCAAGCGGGTTCTCTCCAGGGAGGGACTGCACAAGCTCTCTCCCATGTGGGAGGGCCCGTTCAAGGTTGTTCATGTTTCTAGGCCTGGCTCCGCGCGCTTGGAGACTCAGGAGGGAGTGCCGATCCAAAACGCATGGAACATCCAGCACCTCCGGAGGTTCTACCCCTAAAAAGGCCCGGAGCCTGTAAAGAAGGTGACTGCCTGTGAATATTATCCTTTCTGGAAAAGGCCCGGAGCCTGTGAAGAAGGCGACTGCCTGTGAAGATTATTCTTTCTGGAAAAGGCCCGGAGCCTGTGAAGAAGGTGACTGCCTGTGAAGATTATCCTTTCTGGAAAAGGCCCGGAGCCTGTGAAGATGGCGCCTGCCTGTGAAGATTATCCTTTCTGGAAAAGGCCCAGAGCCTGTGAAGAAGGCGAACGCCTGTGAAGCCATTGCGTTTTGGAAAAGGCCCAGAGCCTGTGAAGCCGTCGCGTTTCGGAAAAGGCCCAGAGCCTGTGAAGAAGGCGAACGCCTGTGAAGCCGTCGCGTTTTGGAAAAGGCCCAGAGCCTGTGAAGAGGGAAAATGCCCGTGAAGCTCGCTTCTCCCGAGAAAGGCCCGGAGCCTGTGAAGAAGGCCAATGCCTGTGAAGCTCGCCGCCTGTGACACTCTCATGTAATAATGAGTTGGGGCTGTACAGGCCCCGGAGTCTCAGGAGCGCCGGCCTCAGGCCCTGGGGCTCCCTCCCACGCCTAGTGGCAGCACTTAGCTCCACGCTGGTGAGAAGACGTCGAAGACTAGATTAGGTGCCGGACGCGGCTTTTTCATTTGCTTTCCGCAGTTGGGTTGTTCATTTGTTTTCCGCGGTTGGTTTGTTCATTTTTCTTTTCGAAGTTTTATTGAAGTTGTTACCGACCCTGACTTGTGGTTCTTCGCCAAAGCCTCACGAGGGGGGCAGCCGAGCGCCCTCGCGAGTGTTTCTGTCCTAGTCGTTCAAAGGCCCCGCGACCTGGGCCCATTACAGGAGCACCCCTCCGGTCCGTGCCCCACGGGCACCGCGACACGAACACAGGGCCTGGGTCGGTCGCCCCCCACTACGGCTGGAGCCGGGAACTATCCACTCGCGGGCACGTAGCCAGAAAGCACGATAACGAAAGCAAATCGATGACTAACAGCAATAACCCAAAACACGCCCCCGCGGGGCTCCACGCTACTGTCTTTTTACGCAGGAAAAGGAAAGGAAAGAGCAAATCGGGCGCAGCCCGCCCCACACCGGCCTGCAAGGAAGACTCGAGCCACCTCTGGGGCTCAAGCAGACTCCCTCTCGCGCTTCAGTGAGGCGCGACGGCGGGCAAACGCGCCACCACCTTCCAAGCAGGCGCGGCGGCGCGGGGCTGGCCGCGGCCACTGCTAGAAGAGTTGCCGCCTGAAGAAGAACCGGAGAAGCTTGGGGAACCCTGCGCGCCGCCGACCACGCGAGTGCTGTCCTCTCCGTCATCGTCGGGGCTGGATCCCCGGCCGCGGTCCTTGTCCTCAGGGCAGCACCCTGCGCGGCGACCATCTTCCCCAAACACCCTCACGTAGAGGGTGGCATCGCCGTCAAACTTGAAGTGCAGGGTGCACCGATGGCTCAGGCCACGCGCGCGGGCAAACGTCTGCCAACCACGGGTCAAGGCCAGGCTCCCGGATGAGGAGACCTCCAGTGAAGCCCACGAGGCCCGGCTGCAGCAGCGTCTGCCTGAAGCCAAAGGCCGCCCGGGGCGCCAGCCGGGAGTTCGCCGAGGAGGAAGCAAGGGACTTGAAGCCGGGCGCTAGTCGGCTCCGCCGACCACACAACAAACTCCGGCAGCAACCGGAGGCCTAGGGGGACGCGCGACCAAAGCGCGCCCCCCGGCCGCAACTGTCCGCCCGACACCGAGCTGGAAACCATCTCCACGGCCGCGGGGAGCTGCCGTGGTGGCCACAGGATGTTTGCGGGGGCGCCCACGTCCACGCTTGGGCAGGGGAGAGGCGGGCTCAACCTGGTGAGCCTTCCCCTTCTCTGCGGCCGAGAGCCTCCTCGACGGAGCCATTGCAGCAAGATGGAGTAAGGACCGGGAAGAAGGAGAAGCAAGAAGAGATGGACTGGAAGGGCGCGTGCCGTTCCGTATTTATGGTCGGCAAAGGCCAACCGCCGACCTCCATGATCGTAGGTAATCATGACCCGCTTTGAATGCAGGGACTTGTCCAACCCGCGCAGTTGCCAAGGCGTCATGGGGAAGTGGAGACGCCCACGTCCAAATCAACCGCCACGCGGCGCCTAAGGCCGCAGGCTGTTAGGGCCCGCGGCGCTTCGCCCTTGCCATTTCGCCTTGCTGCACAGTCAAGGCCGGGGCGCGCCTTGGGCGCGGGGGCTACTGTCGGCGTTCTCGGAAAGGGAGTCCCCAGACTTGCCTGCCTGCGGCCTGCGGCGTGGCTCAAAAGGGGGCCCAGCACGGCCCATCTTCATCAACACAGACCCAAGACCCTCGCGAGGGGTCGAGCCTCGCGGGGCGGACGACACGGAGCTTCCTCAGGCACGGCCTCATCAGGCTGACTCACAAGGAGGCGGAGAGATCAAGGCGGGGTACCTCACGAGGTGCCCGTGACGCAAGCCATGACGACCAAGGGCGCCAGGCGGGCGCCAGCCCGCGAAGTGTCCTCCCTTTCCTCTTTGGTGCAAAGGGAGCAAGCGCAGGCGGGAGTATCAAGCAAAGACACCCATTTCGGTGCAACGAGACCAAGACCAGCCCCGCGACAAGGAAGAAGTCATTGTGGAGCCCAAGCCAGCATCATCACCGGAGCCTTTGGCAGGCGAGGACCAACTTTAGTCAGGATAAGTGTACCATATGTTCCCCTTCAAAATGGCCAATTGTTGCGCCCTTCCCGCTCAATATTTGGGAAGAGGCCTAGGGCCTTTGCCTATAAATAGGACTAGCCACCCCCAGGGTAGAGAGATCGATCGACAATGAGATCGGAGAGAGAGAGAGAGAGAGAAGGGTGACTGAACTCCTCCTAGCAGTTCATCGCCCCGGCCAAGAACAGACCCACGCGAGGCTGTTCTTCCTTGTATTGTTCATCATCATCAGCCCAAGAGGCAATCCACCACACCACACTGGAGTAGGGTATTACACCACAACGGTGGCCCGAACCAGTATAAACCCTGTGTCTCTTGTGTTGTGTTTCCCGTGGCTTAGATCTTTGCAAGGCGGAGGCGTACGAGTAGGTAGAAGGCGTAATCTCTGCGCGCACCCCAGTGTTCGAACCTCAAGGGTCTGCCGGAACCTGAAATCCGACATAGTTCATTAGTAAGGTGGACAGGATTAAACTACCAAGTCTTCTATTGCCAAGTACTAGTACATAATAAGAGCATCAAACAAACATATATCTATGTCCTATGGTAGCAATGGAATCTTAATTAGAACAATTGTTCTTCAGGTTTAGGCACTTGTTCTACATGAAGAGAGTACAATAAGAGGCAAGAATATAATACTAAAAATAGAAAATGAGCTCATAGACCTTACCACATTCTTGGTTCGGGACCAGTACAGAACAAGGCGTTCCCAGTCATTGTCCAGTAAATGTGTCTTAGGAGAACGTAAGGGAATTTGATGAGTTTCTTTGCCGGTGAAGTACGTTTTCTTTAGGTAATTCCGATACTTCCACCAAGCATTCTTGAAGATAGCAGAGGTATTAGCACAGGTTACCTCATCCTGAGTTTCCAAATCGGTCCTTCTCTATAGAGCAAAAGGGGAAAATTTGTTGTATTATAACCATCATGGAGGTAGGATGTATGGGACGAAGCAAAGTAATTGCCATGAATAACATTACTTACACATAACTCCTGGACAAACACCTATAACTGGCATTTTCCTTCATCTTCAGTATAATATTTCCAAGATGGGAAGATACGCACATACGATTTAACAACACCAAATGCGATAGATGCTAAACTATGACTAGCTGGTTGTGCTTCCTCCACAGGAATAGGCATATTAACTGGTGGAGTTGGGGTTCGCCGTGATAGTAATGGCCCTTTGGGCACTGGAGCTGCCTTACTAACTGCTCTTGTTTGGGAGCTCTGTGGTGGAGATGGTGATGTGTCAACAGGAACTGGGTTACTATCGGCTGGGGTTGGGGTTAGATTGGGTGAAGCTGGTTCTCTGTCCATCGTAGTAGGGGTACAATCTGCGAGAGTTTGGGTTATGTGTGGTAGGGTTGGTTCTTGTGCATGTAAAACCGGGGTGCTATCTCCACTAAGAGGTAGCACTGTTTTATTTGAAGACCGTGTTTTTAGTCCGCTAGATACTGGCATCACCCGCTCCAATTCAAATGGCTGATAAACAGGAAACATAGTTGAATGTACAGACATTGTATGAGAGACAGATGCAATAGACAGTGTGGAAAAAATAGGGCATGAAATAGTTGACATGTATATTGTTTAACTAAAACGTATAGCATGACATAATTTCACATATATGATGTCTATCTAAACTGGATAGCATAGCATAACATAATTCAAAGATATGATGAATAACTAAACAGGATCGCATGACATAATTCACCTACATGTTATCTAAGTAATTAGGATCGCATCATTTAATTCACATATGTGATTTATATGCTAAACAGAGGGCATTCGATATGATGTCTGAACTAAGAACATGGTGTTGAATATTGTGTATATGATTTCTAAACGTTGTAATGCAAGACACCGTATGCATGATATGAGCAGTATAACCATGCCAAGTTAGAGCATACACCTCAATGGGGGAACAGGACTGGTCATGTGTCTCTGAATCCATCTCTGAGAAGCTATCGGGACCCAACAAGAGATCTGCTTCGACAGGTAGCACTGTCTGCTCTGAAGGCCTTGTTTTCACTCCAGATTTTTCCATCTCCCACCCAAATGGCTGATTCACAGGAAGAGTAGTTTAATGTACAAACATTGTCGACAAATGGAAATGTAATGAAGAAAAGGATGGGCAAGATATCATTCAAATATATGATGCCTGGTTAAACATGATGGCATTGCACATTTCACATATATTATGGCTGGCTAAATGACATGAGACTGCATAATTCCCATATATGATATAGAAACTAAATAGGTGGCATTACAGAACATGTCTAAACTAAGCAGATGACATATATGATGTCAAAAGTAGGCACTGCAAGGCAACATACGCATGATATGACTAAGATCATCATGCCAAGGTAGATCAAACACCTTGGGGGTAAATAGGAGTGGTCAGCGGCGCCTGAATCCGCCTCAAAACAGATATCTTCCTCTAGATTACAATCTGGAGAGGGGTGGGGAGGGTTTGCCATTGAACCCACCATCGAGCGATGTCTGCATGACATTGTATTGCCGCGCAAAACTCTTCTCTTTTTCTCTACATGTTCAGCATGACTGTGTACAATATCTGACAATGATACGAAAAAAATATGGTGAGATTATGTAAGGAGAGCATGCAGAAATTTAGAGTGATGGTAACAACCAGTGGATCGATGTTTTCCGTTGAACCAAAATAGCCCTAATGGATCGACGTGAATGTATAGTAATAAGTGATGCAACAAGTGTACAACCTCTTTGCCATAGCCGTGTCGACCTCAGCATCATTGGGTTGGTTGCTGAAGTAGTTGAGGCAGAGGTGGCTGTCGGAGGTGTGGAGGAAGATCTGAGGAATCTGTAGACGGCGTCCAGGGCACTGCTCTATTGTGATGGATCGTTCTATCGTTGGAGCAGCTCCGGTGAGACGTAAGATGTCAAGGCTGAAGCATCACAAGACAGACATCGTCAATCTCAAGTGGGATTCTAATAGCATCTCCAATAGATGATGTAAAATGGATGTAAAATTAACATCACCAAAAACCACTTGACTACAACAGATGAGGTAAAAACTGTTGACTCTGAACTTAACTGTCGAAACTGAAATTTACTGTGGAATCTGAATGCTACTGTCGAAACTGAACGCAATGGTAGCAGAGAGGCACTTGACATGTAATTTAGGGAGGGCATGCAGTTCATCTTCAACCTGCATCCCCTGAGCCGCCAGCCACCACCGGCCGAATCGCCGGCCCCAGCGCCGCATCGCCGCCCCGAAACAACTCGCCACCGCCTCCCCGGCCAGCCCTGTAGGCCCCCTGCCCCCACCCTGAACCCTAAGATAGATAGTGGGGTACCTCTCTGGCGAGCCCCCGTCCCCGCTGCGGGTGGTTCTTCCTTAACTCCGGCGAGCCCCCCCAACCCTGAAAATCGACTGACCCAAAAGTCGATTCAGTCAACTAAAGTGTAGCTTAATCGGAGCAGAGCAGCAGCACGAGCGAGGGGGAGAGCAGCAGCAGTAGCTGGGCGAGCGAGCGATCGAGCGAGAGCCGGAGCAACAGCAGCAGATCCGGCTGGTATGGACGCCACCGTCGAAGGGGCCTTGCACTGGGGGAGAGCCGCCGTGGAGATGTCTCCCGCGGCGTCGGCTTCAAGGTAGCCGCTCCATGGGGGTGCGAGATGGAGCATCGTCGGCGCCGGGAGGTCGAGTTAAGGAGAAGGTGCGATGCGATGAGTGTACAACTTCTTTGGTGGCGCCGAGTAGGCCTCGGCTTCGTCCGAGGAGTCGGTGAGGATGCTACGGTTCCGGTGGAGTAAGTTAAGGCGGCGCTGTGGGGATGGAGCAGCCGCGATAGACAAGGCGATCGTCGAAGCAGCTCCTTGGAGGTGGAGGACGGGGCGGGTGAACCGGCGGGACGGCGAGATGGACGACGGATCCTCATCCGGGGAGGTGGACGAGGGACGTCGAGCTGTTGCGGTGGACGACGTCGTCGGGGAAGAGGCTCCGGATGGGTAGCGGTGACATGGCGGACGGAGGAGGGTGGGCTTTCGCGGCTGGAGCGGAGAGGTTATGGCGGCCTGGGATTTCGAATGGCGAAAAGGGGGCGATGGGAGGGGGTGAAGCATGACTTAGGAACGCGCTTGTCCAAAATGTAGGGTGTGTTACAAAAGTACCCCCCACCGATTTGAACTAGCGGCCCTTTCGGCTCAGGGTTAGAAGGGGGATTTCGCATGTCGGGATTTGGCAGCTGGAGGGAGTTTTCGCGCGTGTTGTAATTTTGGGATAGCAAGGCGCGGGTTGTGAAGGCACCAGTTTTGGGAGCACGATATCTGAATTTTCGGGATATAACAAGACGCGGGTTGAATTTTAGGGACAAGCCTAACGTGTCGTAATATTGTACTTGTACGTACCAAATCAATTCGCACTTCCCTCAACCAAAAAGAAAATGAAAAAAATAAAACTATTCACACCACACAAAGAGAGAGTCTTGCCCCGTTTTACTATACAAATGCTATTCAAAGCTACTCCCTCCTTCCATCTATATAGGGCCTAATGCGTTTTTCGATGCTAACTTTGACCAAATATTAGAGCAATGATATATGACATGCAACTTACACAACGCACATCGTTAAATTTGTCTGTGAAAGGTTCTTTCAATGATGTAATTTTCACATTGTGCATGTCATGTACTATTAATCTTGTCAATAGTCAAAGGCGGTCTTAAAAATCTCATTACGCCCTATATAGATGGAAGGAGGGAGTATGAATCCATGTTATGTCCAATTAATTTTTTTCGCTTGCTGTATAATGCATGTAACCAACTCATACCAACATTTTAGTGCATTCCAAATGTCTATACTACCGCTGCAATTCGAACTAAATTTGAATTCGTTTCTCCATTTCGATAAGAATCTACAATCATGATTGTTGCCAACTTCAACCATCATAGTTTCCTTGCTATCCGCGAGATATAAATCAGACGGCCTATAATGCAGGATGGCAGGCACACCATCATCAACAACTCCGTTTTTTATAAGAGTAGAGATAAAATATATTAAATGCAGTATACCATGTTCATAACCACACCATGTGTATCACCATTATATATATTCACGCATTCGTCAATTTGAAACACTATGATAAATTCTTTGAATATCCGAATTAGCTTTTTATAAATTCTTCAAATATCTCTATTCGTCTTCTACACCCACACAACCCTCTTATCTTTGTAGCTAGCGCTAACTTTATCTTGTGCATGCACACGCCTGCATCCCTCTCACCCTCCCTCAGCATTCTCTAGCTCCATCGTGCAAATTCGTCTTTTCACTTTAGGTCGTTCACCCACGGTGTGTGTAGGCCCCCCAGCTCCTTCTTTCCGGCACACATCGATCGATATGCCTCTCTAGCTAGTTGTGCCTAGCACAAACACAAGCTTCCCCTCTTCTCTTGTCACCGTCCATGCCTCACTCCCACCACTCTTTTCATCGTTCTCGTACTCGCACACTCCTCCCCCTTGATATAGTATGCCTCTCGTACCACCTCCTACATGCATCCCTCTCTCTCTATCCTTCTCCTCGTGCCTCATTTGCTTCTAACACACACATGCATCTATACCGATTGATCTCCCAACATATACCTAGATCGACTTTAACTACCTCCCCATCAATGGACGTACCTCACAAGTTATGTCTCTCCTTTCTCTTACAAAGGGTGATTGATCTACCTATGTAGTTACGTCTGCTTACCACAGCCACATCGTCCCCCCTCATCATTCGTGCATGCCTCCTGACCCGTCTCTCACACGCACGTGCACAGACAACAAGCAGCCATCTCCTCTCTTATTGATATTGCGGGCGTGCCCTCCGTTTGTCTAGCAAGCCTATCCCACCATTTGTTAGAAGCAACTCCACTACCACCCCCTCCAACACTCTAGCTCTCTCTTCCAACCTTATTCATCTCCTGCACATATGCATGGATGCCGATCGTTCTCCCTTAATACATGAGGTAGATCGATCTCCTTAATACATGAGGTAGGCCTCTCTCCTCCTCCACACATATACCTGCCATTGTACCTCTATAGTTAATTGGGCCTCCCTCTTCCCCCACCACACACCGATAGTCAAGCGCTGCAGGTAGGTATCCATGCCATAGAGACAAACTGCACATGTCCCATCTCACGTTCCAGTAGGCCAGCCACTCTATATCTTTGACGTGGGCACACACAAATTTGATGGCACTCTTTATCGATCGCGCGCGCGCGCACACACACACACATCATCCCTCTCTTTGATTCTATGGACACCTCCAGCCGATGATACCTCCACTCTCTTCTCGTGGATCGCCCCCTCTATATATATGTTATATCCAGGACTCTATTTCACACACATTGCATATGTTAAATTTTTTGATTGACCACCCCCCCCCCCCCACAAAAAAAACTCTCAAGAACCCACACACTATATCTCTCTAGGTTTGTATCTCTCTCACACAACCCCACGTAGGTGGTGTACGTATACAAGAATAGAATAGGTGCACCGTGCACGTACTCACGCTTTGTGCCCAGCCACACCCGCGCGGGTACACGGTGGGGCTCATTTCTTTACGAAATGGCAGCCCACGTGCTAATTTGAACGCCTGTAGCGGTTGTTTACCTAGGGAGGTCGTGTACCACGCGTGCACGAAACAAAGTTCGACTTGAAGCGTTGCCGCGTTATTTTTAAATAAAGTTATAGTGCTCAATGGCACGTACACAGAATATAAAACGATTTTTATGGAGGAAAAGGTAGTCCGCTCTTCAGAGTATCTCACACAAGGCTCCGGTGGCCTCTCTTTGTGTCACCGTTGGTCATTGATCCGGCTGCATCCCGTCCACCGGGGAAAGGGAGTGCAGTGGCCTCTCTCTCTCTCTCTCTCACCGTTGGTCACTGATCCGGCCGCATCCCGTCAGCCGAGGGAAAGGGAGTGCGGTGGCCTCTCTCTCTCTCTGTCACCGTTGGTCACTGATCCGGCCGCATGTAGGAGTGCATCGTTTCTCCGTTCGACGGCGCCGAGGTAGCACATCCCGATCTATGGTACACGCCGTTCTCTCTGACCAAGCTCCAGCGCGGCAGGGCCTATACCACCTGCTCGCAGATTCTGCCCGCCTCCGCTCACCTAGTTACATCCCGATGACCTCCAGGTATCCCCTCCGGCCTTGCTCCACTGCTCGTTTTCCCACGTCGTTGCATGTGGATCTTCCATAGTTCTTTGCCCAAAACGTAGCTCGTCCGACGTACTTTCCATATTGCATTCTCGTCCTCACACCGTTTTAGACAAACACAACCGTGTTGTTATCTTCCCTTAGGACAAGGAATATGCTTCTTTTTTGTCGTCGCATGTGTCATCAACTGTTATTGGCCAGTAATTGTTTCCTTTCTACCTCTTTTTTGCAAACAGGGCTATCCATTTCACCTCGTTGCTATTGCGACCTTTTGGTGAACTCTACAAATCACTTTTTTCTTAAGAGTGTTTTGTGCAGTTGTACTAAAATGTCACACGGGCAACGTCTCTACATTTCAGTGCGACTGCACAAAGGGAGATTGGTTTTGCTCTATCCTCCTCATCCAACTCCGAGCCTAATCTTCTCCAACTAGTTAGTCTTAAGAGAGACTGCAAAGGTGACCGGCTTCTATTTGTGTGTTTATTGTTTCATCAGCAGTCCTCTGTTATCGTAATCACACTTGATATCTTTAGAACAGGGATGCTCAGCTCTATTTTAGTGGAACTGCACAAAATGATCGGAATGTTGCATGCTCCAGACAACTACTTTTTTTCCAACATGCCTTGTTGATTTAGACAGAGCTGGGGGGACGTTGCTGCCAATGAAAGCATGGATCAATTTTAACTTAACACCTTCTCACAACTTTGTCTTCAGTTGTGATGTAATTATTAGCTCTGATCTGCTAATAATTGACATGCATTAGCTAGGAAGTTAGTTTTTTATTCTTTCCGAAAGAGCATCGATGGCAAGACACGCGAAACAATAGCTGAAAGCTCACACCATTGTACAATTTCATGTCGCTGGAAAATTATTTGTATAGTACGTCAATTATGTAAACAAATGATGGAAGCTTGATAGCATTGCCAGAAGCCTCTTCATCATCCGGGTCCATGTGCCATGCACAAAATTATACTCCTTTGTTCCTAAATATTTGTCTTTTTACAAATTTCAAACGGGCATATTTTAGAGTGTAGATTCACTCATTTTGCTTCGTATGTGTACTCCCTCCGTTCCTAAATATTCTATTCGTCTTAACAGAGATTTCAACAAATGACTACATACAGAGCAAAATGAGTGAATCTACACTCTAAAATATGTCTATATACATCCGTATGTGCCAGTCCATTTAAAATCTCTAAAAAGACAAATATTTGAGTAGTCACTCGTTGAAATCTCTAGAAAGACAAATACTCCGGAGTATATTTAAGAACCGAGGGGGTAGTGCACAACCTCATGGGAGACTCAGCCCGGTCGTTGCGCCGCATTAATAGTGAGTAATGAGCATTCAAATCATAAGCCCCACGTTTCCCACTGTAAGTTGCTCTGAAGAAGCAACCATCAATACGCTATTCTTTGAATCCGCTCATACTACTCCATCCGTCACTGTTTATTCAGCGCGCTTCAGAAAAAAGAAAAAAATCTGTGGGACCAAGGCGACTAGCGATCGGCCTGAAAAATAGCATTGGTAGTTATAGCACAGTGTCTATTACTAGAGGGAATAATGCGTACACACATGCATGCAGTGCTTCCACCCCGGGTACACACATGCATGCACTCCGTGGTAGTACAGTGCATGGAGAGAAAATTGTGGACTTGATTGAGGTTACCACGCCCTAATTAATTGAGCATTAAACCAAACGCCTCTAAAGTCTCTCTGGTGGTGGAAATGCATTGAGAGAAATGCATCATAATGAAGCGCGCCCTGTAAACTATGATGGAGGGTGGAGTAGTATGAAGGTGCAAAACCAAGTAGAGTACGCGTACTACTGCGCTTGGCTCTTCGCCCCTTCGTGAAGTCGAACAATGATGGTACTCCGCATGTTGGGTACTACAGTGTATGCCTCTGACAATCTGATACCGAATGGACTAATGCATGTCCACCGAGGGTAGGTTGCATTAGTCAAAAGGCGTAAGCGAGCTTCACGTTGTCCTGCAAGCTTCTCCTCGTTCTGCGAGTTGATGGGACACACCAAAAAGTAGTGCTAGTCCATACTCCCTCCTTTCCGGTTAATATGGCTTAATCTTTTTTGCGGGTAAATGAGAGAGCTTTATTCATATATAAGCATTATTAGGACGATCAGCCAAGACACTAGTCACTAGGAAGCGAGGTACCCCGCAAAAAATAATTAGGAAGCGAGGTGTTTCATCAAGCCAGCTCTCGGCCACATTCAAAGTGCAGCAAGCACGGTTTGCACGAAGATGCGCCGCAAGGTTTGCTGACCTGTTTACATGCTGAATAACAAAAAAAGAGGAAATATTATTGAGCGCTACTATTTGTAATAGGATATGAGCCAGAATTAAGCGAGAATTGTGGCGAGTGTTCCATGCAATCAACTTCCATTATCACATGCGAGAACCCTCGAATAGAACCAAATGTGTTGAAGATTGCTTTATCACATTTTAAAATTATAATAAGAGTGTAGACGCTCCTCCATCTGGTTCCTAGTACTAGTATAGTACGTACCTTTATGGACTATAGTAGTAGTACTAGTAAACTTTGCGCTTGGCTGTTCAGGAAGTCGAACAATAATAAAACTAGTAGTATAGTGTATGCTTCTGCAAATCTGACACCGAATTAAATGTTGCACGTCCATCGCCTGAGCGAGGGAGAACTTGCATTAGTCAAAAGTTTCTCCTTGTCCTGCGAGCCACCGCGCGGAAGCTTCTCCCGTCCTACAACCTTCTCCTCGTTCGGCAAGTTGACGGGACACAGCAAAGTAATGCTAGTCCATGCTGCCTCCTCTCCGGTTAACATGGCTTAATTTCAAATGAGATAAATACACTGTCTGTCACTGTATATTTGTAAAAATACGGTCAGTGGACTTCATAATACACTCATTGCACTCAATATATATATATATATATATATATATATATATATATATATATATATATATATATTCCGGTGTTCATACGGTCACTAGCTCACCCTGACTGAGTATGTGTGTGCATGCACGTGTAGGTTGAGCACTTGAGCGTGACCGTGTGTGTTCCGTCGTGTGCTCGGACATGCATGCATTAGGGCATCGCGCATGTTTTTGCGGCCATGTGTACGTGTGACTGTTGCATACACGTAGGGGGAGTACGTGTAGGGGCCACTAAGGAGCAGTCAAATCACACAGTAAGTTAATCGGAAGAAGCAACCATCATTTCACTCTTGAATGACACGTACGCAATATAAAATGGTTGATATGGAGAGAAAAAGAAAAACCACTATATATACACTAGCAGGAGCCTAAGCTACAAACCTGCTTGCTTAGGTTGCTCTCTTCACAAGCATAGAACGACGGGCCTGATCCCGCACCTGGGGGAAGGGAACAATGTTCTGCGTAGACGCGGTCGACATCGGCGAGGGAGAAAACCCACAGTCGGTGCGTCCCAATCGGGGGTCACCACGGTATGGGCCGATGCCGCATCCCAACCGCCCTTCTAGCTACAGCCCGACGTCCCAAGTAGTCCATCTTCCTTTTGGAGCCGACTTGCTCCACTGTCGTAGCTCCATCTCCATGTTGATCTTTCTCTACTTCTACCGGCTTCTACTTGTGATGAGTTTATGTCTCATGAACTAGTGCCAGTACTATTATTCTAATCACACTTCTTCAATATCTTTGCCATCAAGGATGCTCAGGTCGATTTTAGTGCAACTGCACAAAAGCATCATATGATCCGAGGGTGCCAGCCGTCTTTCCGTCGACAGGTTCTACCTGGCCAGGAAATTAAATCATGTTTAGGGTTTAGGGTTTAAGTCGTAGTGACCCCATCAGTAGTTTTTCTATCATACACTCTCTCATAACTTTTTTCTTTAGTTGTGAAGTAAATATTGGCTATGATATGTGAATCATTGAGATGCATCAGCATACATGTTAGTTTTCCTTTGTATTTGATGGAATGTTGTAACGGGGCAACCTTGGAATAGGAATGAAAATGGAGTGGAAAAGTTTCCGTTTTTCCGGAAAAAAATGGAAACAGAGAGAAACCAACGTTTCGTTTCGTTGGATCGCGCCATCGAGCAAAACCAACATTTAAATCACGTCTGTTGTGTTCGTGAATCACCCTCCTCCACGGCTTGACCCCACACGATCGCTCGGCATGCCACTTACCGCAAATCGAGTAGTATACCATAACTTTCCCGCCTGCTTGGAGATGGATCGCGCCATGGAGTACTAGCACTACTGGAAGAGATTGACGAGTTGGGGGAGGACAGCTAGCTGTAGCACGGACTCCCAAGAACTTTTTACATGCATGTTGTAGCCGGCTATTGCGGCCTTTGAGCGCGGAGCAGCCGCGTGCACCCGGAAGTGGCGCGGGTGACGCTCTCTCGGCCGGCGCGCCGCTTCAATGCCGACGCTAGTGAGAGGTCGCGTCCGCTCTGGCCGGGCATGAATGCGGCACTGACTGTTTTGGGTGGGAAGCATGCGCGGGTGATGAAGAGGGTTCGGGTTGGTCAGGACCGGCCGTGGCAGCGGTCCGGACATGCGCAAACAAGAGATGATGTACGTTAATATTGCTGCGTATATAATTAACAACGTAAATAATATGCCCGTTGGACAAATATGATTGGAGATGGAGATGGAAATGGAATTTTACGTAAACACGGATATGCATGTCTATGTCTATGTGTGTGTGCGCAACGACTCTCGCGACCTGGAAGCGGGGGCGTGTTTTTGATCGAGTTTTCTTTCTTGTTACGTTAGAAAATCAGTTTGTCTAATTCACATCTAGATGTTATTTAAGGATATCACATCTAAGCTCCCACAAGTATATAATGTAGCAATAAGAAACCAAAAAACTAGGAAAAGACCACAAACAGAGTGGACATCAACTTATATGTGACATAACTATGTCACATCTACATGTGTCCTAGACTTATCCTAAAAAAATTGTCCGCCAGTTTTCGTTTCTTTTTTCCGAGAACGCGCGTATTCTATTTAAAACCACTGCTATGGAGAGATTTTTTACTCCATTATAGCCTCTTGTTTGGTAGAGTTTCTCGCGTCTCGCGATCTTACCCTCTCCATATTAAAACAAGATGAAAGTGTCCACTCTATCTCTCTCCTCACCGGTGGTCACAGATCCGGCCGAATCCCGTCCGCTACGGGAGGTGAGGAGGTGCAGCGTTGACGTTGTCGTCGTCGGTGACAGAGGAAGCCGATGTGTACCATCCTCTCGGAGCCGGCGCTGGCGCGGACGAAGATCCTCCGCGCCCTTGTTCGCTGCCGTCGTGTGGGCAGATCCCGCCCGCCCGCCTAAACGACATCTCGCCCACCTGAGGTATAACTTCTTGTACTGGTCCAGCTCCCCAGGTCGCTGCGTGCGGGTTTTCTTCTATGCGACTACTCCCCAGCTCCCCATGCATAGTAGCTAGGGTTTGTCGGCTGGTCCAACATCACCTACTAGTACTACTATTATAGAGGAAATGCCACTCAAAAAGTTATCCTGATTTATGCCTCGGTGGAGGTATACATGTTGTTTCGACAAAAAGTACATGGTGGTTGTGCGGTCATTGTCCATATGGTGGTTGTACTATCACTGGATAAATGAAGAAATGCTTTTTTTCTTGGGTATCCTGGTTTAGTTCTCATCAAGATAATTATGATGCTTCTGTTTGTTGGTGTACTTTTCCTTAATTCTTATTGACAATTGATATGTCGTTGCTAACCCTTTTTTATATTTTTGGAAACAGTGATGCGTGTCTCCATACCCGGGCATGTCTTCCTCAATTTTAGTGGAACTGCACAAAATTGGATGGCCATTGTTGTTCCGCCTCACTGTCCTCTGCCACGTGGTTCTTCCTTACTCGAGCTTGATTACTGAGAAGAAACAGACCACAGTGAGGATTTGTCGAACTTCTTAGGTGCCTCACCCAAACTTGATGCCAAATGGATGCTGCATCACCATGATGACCTATCGATGCTCATGGTTGCGTCGGCTGGTGAAGCTGATCGATTTTCGACGAAAAACAAGCTGTCTTCCATCAGTGCTCTTTGCTTGTTACGCACAAAGATGATATCCTTCGTTAGTTCACCTTGGTTGCGTTGGAGATGCAGTCGTCTTTCACGTTGGTGCAATTTTATCACACAATTGGCTATGAACCAAATGTTTCCTCGAAGAAGGATCGACGTTGGTACTAAGAGCATAAGTTTTGTATTGATTACTAAGCCTTCTCACAACTTTGTCTCCAGCTCCCCTGTAATTTTATTTTTCTAGCTATTAACTTTGATTTAAAAAATGGTGTGGACTAAAAACCCGGATGGACATAGTAGCCCTCCATTTTTATTTACTCCGCATATTAGATTTGACTGAAGTCAAACTTTGTAATACTGTCAAACCTTTCCGATAATTGAAATTAAATTTCTTTATTTGTACACACTCTCACACGTTTCCGATAATTTGGCGCATGTGTGGTTGTTCACTTAAGGGAGGGTAGTGTACCACACGTGAAGGACAGGAAGTGCGACCAGGACGCATGGGCGTGGATCGTTAGTTCATCAGAAGTAGTACTAGTTTTGTTCACTATACATTAAATAAAGAGTTTTGTTTCGTACTTACACAATTTAAAACGATTGTTATGGAGAGAATAAGAAAACCACTCCACTATATTTTAGTCGTATACACGAGAGTACTATATGGACGCAGCTTCATTGACTTAGTGCACCTGCCTTTTGATTTACGACAAGTGGGCCCAAAATCTGGCTGGCTCACCTGTCATACAGCCAAAAGCAGGTGCAGTGAAGGAACCGGAGCTCAGTCCGTACTACAGCAGTATATATATAAGCGGGAGCCTCAACGCTTGTTTGCTAGGGTTTGCACTCTCCACACGCTCGCCGCACTACATATATGTTACACGCTGGAGGCTCAACGTTCATTTGCTAGGGTTTGCTATATTCACAGTCTCTCACCCTCTCTTCACCAGATCTAAACAAGATTGCATTGGCCTCTTGTCTCTCTCTCTCCCCTCACAGCTGGTGAAGGAGGCGTCCGTATCCCGTCGCACCGGGAAGGGGAGGAGGTGCAGCGTCCACTCTATCGCCTTCGGCGAGGGAGGCAATCCACTACCGGTTGTGATGTTCTCTTTCACCCAACGCCTGTGCGGGAGGGCCACCGACCCCTTTTTCCTTGCTGCCGTACGTAGTGTGGGCAGAGCCGGCCTCCCGCCGCACGCCTTGCGACATCCCGACGACCCTAAGGTATAAGTTTATTTGAAACCATCGTTGCTCTAGCTGCATGTGGATCTTTTTCGATCTGTAGTCGAATCTAGGTCTTGGTTCAAAGAGGAAAGAAGAGTGCGGTGGGCTGGAGCTAGAATCTAGGACGTGGTTCAATGAGGAAAGGAGGGGTGGAAAGTAGTATAGACTGGCTATCCAGCCGCTTTGTAGGTCGAAAAGGGAAAAAGGGGGGTAACCCAGTACACACATCTGTAAGGAACCGATCTCTTTGTTGAAAAGGGAAAGAAACTGGGGGGTCGGGTAGTTTGTGCACGACTAGATTTGCTGCCCTCACATAGGAAGAAGGTTCAAAGAGAACAAATATGGGACCAGCGCATATATGCTGCTTGGCTACATACTCTGCATCACCCATTTATACGTGTGGACGCACATGGTGCTGGCATGTGCCATGCAGCTATTTCGCTGTTGTTAATCTCATAATTAACTACTAATCTGTTTTAAAAGAATTTCTCTGTTAATATGAATCAATGCAACCATTTTAGAAATGCTACTGTCCTATACTTTGTTTTCCATCAAGATAAGGTAGATGCTTCTTTTTGTGGCCGCATGTTTCATCCTTTGTTATTGGCCAGTAATTGTTTTCTTCTTTACCTCTTAAAACATGGATATCTATTCAACTTGTTGCTATAGAAAACTTAAATGTCACACCGGCAACTTTGCTTGATTTCAGTGCAACTGCACAAAACTTGATTGGATTTCCTATTCGTGTTGGTAGATTCGTATTTTATGTTGGTCGTCTCATGAAAGGTCAGTACAGGCCTTCATCCACATGATTGTGCAGTGTGCTTTGAGATGCTGTGCTACTTGTATTGGTACTGTTTTAAATAAATGATGAATTGAAGCTATTGTATTGCTGTCTTTTCCCATTAAGTAGTGAACAAAAATGGGACCAACCTAGACATGATGCTTGTTGCTTTGTTACAACAAATTCAACATCACCCCCTTTATAAGCCAGTAATTGATGCCACTCTCAGAATTAACTACTGAATCTTATTTCAAAACTACAACACATGTTAGGGATTGGCGGGATTACCATTTTTGTGGTCGCATGTTTCATCCTCCTTTATTAACCAGTAATTGATTCCTTTTTTGCCTCTGTTTATACAGGGATATCTATTCAACTTGTTGCTATTGTGACATTTTGCTTCGCTACGTGAAACACTTTGCTTGATTTCAGTGCAACTGCACAAAACGAGATTGGATTTCCTATTCGTGTTGGCAGATTCGTAGGTGATCTTGTGTGCGTCATGACAGGTTGGTACTTTCCTTCATCCACATGATCGTGCAGTGTGTTTTGATATGTTGTGCTACTTGTATTGGTACTGTTTTAAATAAATGATGAATTGAAGCTATTGTATTGCTATCTTAAAATGGGACCAACCCAGACATGATGCTTGTTGCTTTGTTACAACAAATTCAACATCACCCCCTTTATAAGCCAGTAATTGATGCCACTCTCAGAATTAACTACTGAATCTTATTTCAAAACTACAACACTTGTTAGGGATTGGCGGGATTACCATTTTTGTGGCCGCATGTTTCATCCTCCTTTATTAGCCAGTAATTGATTCCTTTTTTGCCTCTGTTTATACAGGGATATCTATTCAACTTGTTGCTATTGCGACATTTTGCTTTGCTACGCGAAACACTTTGCTTGATTTCAGTGCAACTGCACAAAACGAGATTGGATTTCCTATTCGTGTTGTCAGATTCGTATTTTATCATTGTCGATCTCATGAAAGGTCAGTACAGGTATCATCCACATGATTGTGAAGTGTGCTTTGAGATGTTGTGCTACTTGTATTGGTACTATTTTAAATAAATGTTGAATTGAAGCTATTGTATTGCTGTCTTTTCCCATTAAGTAGTGAACAAAAATGGAACCAACCCAGACATGATGCTTGTTGCTTTGTTGCAACAAACTCTGCATCACCCCCTTTATAAGTAGATGGAAGCACATACTGTTGTTGCGCCCACTCTACCCTGCAACTGTTTATGCTTTTCGTTAATCTAATGCCGCTGGTAAAATTAAGCAATGCCACTCTCAGAATTAATTAACTACTGAATCTTAGTTCAAAACTGCAACACTTGTTAGGGATTGGCGGGATTACCATTTTTGTGGCCGCATGTTTCATACTCCTTTATTGGCCAGTAATTGATTCCTTTTTTGCCTCTGTTAAAATAGGGATATCTTTTCAACTAGTTGCTATTGTGACATTTTGCTTCGCTTAATTTTGGTGGATCTGCACAAAATGAGACCGGATTTCCATATATGTGTTGAGATCTCTTTGAGATCTTCCTCACGAGTTGTTTCAAATCTTGGTCTTGAATGGTCAGTACCGACCTTCCTCCGAATTAACTACTGAACTTAGTTCAAAACTGCAAACACTTGTTAGGGATCGGCAGGAGTACCATTTCTGTTAGGGATCGGCCGGAGTACATGTTTAAGAAATGTATTGTTCAGATAATGTCTCTGTTATTATATATCAGTTACAGACTTACAGTGTTTTACAAATGGTACTATCCTACTTTGTAGTTCTTTCTACATGTTCAACCAAGGTATTGTTAAGATAATGTCTCTGTTAAAATGAATTAGTCGCATTGTTTTAGGAATGATACTTTTCTGCTTTTTCGTTCTTTATACATCTTGAAACAAGGCATTGTTAAGATAATGTCTCAGTTAATATGAATGAATCACACTGATTGAGAATTGCTACTCTCCTGCTTTGTTTCCCATTAAGATAAGGTAGATCAGTAGATGTTTTTCTTCTAGGAGTACAAGTCATCAACCGTTATTTCTCAGTAATTGTTTCCCTTATACCTTTTGTTGCTTACAGGGATATCAAAATTAAAGCTCGGTTTTAGTCCGACTTCAATTTTAGTTCAACTGCACAAAAGGAGCCAATGTGTCCAAGGCAGCCTGCTGCATTACTGGGTTCAGTTCCACTTTGCAGAAAGGCGCATTCATTGTTTGCGATACATTACAGAAGGAATGACTGAGAAGCTTTACATAGTATTAGGCCTTCCACTATATAGGCCAAAAGAGGTGCCAATTTCACCTTTTCTTAGTTTGGCACCGAATCCCTCCATTGCTACAGCCGGTGCCATAAATATTAGACACCGGTGACATGACTAGTCTGCAGAGACCATTGGCAATTTAACAACACGTGGAGTGCCCTGGGCAAGAAGTGCCCACACAAGTACAAGAAGCGACAGGACTCCATGATCATAGGCATTACATATTTTGAATGGGAAAAGCTTGTCAAAGCTTAATCATTGATGTTAGTAAGAAGCGACAGGACTCCATGATCATAGGCATTACATATTTTGAATTGGAAAAGCTTGTCAAAGTTTAATCATTGATGTTAGCAAGAAGACGTTAGTTTAATATATTGGAATTGGAAAACCTTGTCAAAATTTGCTCATTGATGTTAGCTAGAAGACATGCATTTGATATTTTTGAGTGGGACGCCCTTGCTGTGAGCAGCGTCGAGTATTTTTTCCTATTCCTGTGTTCAGTTTAGAAGTAAATAGTTACTCTGTTGAGATATTCCTGTGTTAAGAGTTTGTTCTGAATATTGTCTATGTAATGCCAGGCCTTGTGTTTTGAGCTTCGAATGTTGTGGCATGCGGCATCACGAGCTGTTCACTATGTCTGCCGAGAATAATGCTTCGTATTGTTTTGCATGTAGATCTAATGCCAGTGATTTGCTTGTTAAAAAGATCATCCTCTTCTGTTGTTTCCGTGCTTAAGAAGTTCATCTTCTGATGTTGCATTCATAGCCTATATGACAAGTCGGGTAGGTTAGACGTGAAACCATATGATCTTCCGACCAACTCATGATATTAGGCCGTGAATGGATCGTCGTTTTCCAACCAAAACCGCTTGTAAAACTGACGCTTGTAAATTAAAGCAGATGGTCTCGGGCGAAGGCGCTTGGTTGGTCGATTTCGACAAGTAAAATATCGGAAGTGCTTGACACACGATAAAAACGCTGAACGATACTCGGACGATTGCTAATCCAGCCGTTAGTTGCTGTTTCAGCCTTGCCCATGGATGGCATGATACACACGTCGTGCATGTATCGTCTGGTAATGTCTTCCATATAGCAGTGCTAGTAAAATATACACTGGTCTCTCAAATTACACGTGTAACCCGCCGGTTTTACTTACAGACCTCGGGCCCTCGGTTTCATTACGCCTGTATTTTAAGCGTTGTTTTCGATGACGAGTAAATTACACTTGTATGTTAATACAGGTTTGAAATAAACCAGAGCTCCCAAGCGCGGCCTTACCGTTTCATGCCGTCTCAGTTTCTCGAAGGTGCTCATAGGTGTTCGATGATCCTGGCTTCTTGAATGAGTAGCAGGCGCCGTATCAGACCATCTGTAAGGCCCGCGAGGCCCTCTCCGTTGTCCTTCAAGTTGTTGCGCTCGCCGTGGCGCCGAGCATTGTTAACATCGTCAATGAACATGAGGATTCAGGAGATGACTTTATTTTGACTGGATGACACTAGGGACCCACTAGGGCCATAGCCGTACGTACGCAAGTGCCTCCTTATTATGTACAACTATATTTTTTTTGCTTTCTCCTGGTTTCCTGACATCACGGTCCCACACCATTGTCAACCTATGTAGTAAATATAAACGAGAGAATTGCACAAGGTGCGACCGACACCTGGGACCAAGCAGCTCGAGCAGTATTTGTGTTTTTGAGGCGTGAGAACTGCAGAGTTTTTCTTGGCGATGGTTTCGTTGTTGTTCAGAGGAGAGCAAGGTATTAACTCGGTGGGCTGTGGCCCATCTAGCCCAGGCCAGATATCCATCCTAGATACTAATTTTTTCAAGATGAAAATGGCTAGCCCAGCTATACATCTTTTTGAGGAATACCCAGGCAAGGTCAACTTGTTATTCTCCGCCCCGCTGGGCTGCAAATCTTTCCTAGGAGGGATGCATTAGGCTTAACAGGAAAATGGGCTTTAAAAAATAATAAATGGGATGTAATTATAAAAACTGGGCAGTAACTATAAAGAATGCACCAAACACAAAATTAGTTTATAAAATATTATTTATGGACTTTGGAAATCTTAAATTTTCATTTTCATTGTTGCGCGCGCAATGTTTCGTTGAATTTTTACGTAATACAAATTTATATTTAATCTGACTAGAAATTTCGGGATAAAAATATTTCGGAGCCCATCAAAATGTGGGAAATTTTATTGAATTCTGTCTTCAACGGTTGGTTGAAATTATTAATCATTGTCCTAGCTAGAAAATGAGATGTACTTTTAACAAACTGTAAATGGGCTGTTGTAAATTCTATTAGAATTCCAAAATGGGCTGTACATTCTTACAAAACGTAAATGGGCTATAAGTTCTCTGCCACACACTTGTGGGCCTACTAAGTGTCGCGTCCCCTAAAAAAATAAGTTGACGCGTATGCAAGGCTTTGCCAACTTATTATAGTCAACACACGGTTCTAGCAGCAGTGGCCGTTGGATGTCTATCCAACGGATGTCGTGCTTCTTCTTCAATCTCGGATATTCTTAGCTTCGGCCGCCCAAAAAATGATTCCTCCCCCTGACATCTGGGGCGCACCGTTTCGGAGGTTGACCTGTGGGCCTACTAAGTTGGAGCGTACCAAGGGCTTTGTCAACTTAGTCAATAATAAACATTTCTAGCTTCAGTGACCGTACGATGTCCATCCAACGGCCGTAGAGCTTCTTCAACCTCTGGTCTTCTTGGTCCAGCCGCCCAAAGCAGTGCCGGCCGTGCCGTCTGCTCCTGCCTCCCGTGGTCGGCTGTGCTGCCGCGGAGGCCTCACTGCCCCCATACTACTCCCACCGCTGGCCAGGCCATCCCTCCACTCACCCACACCCCCTGTTATTCTGCGGCGATGACAGCCTCACACCACAGCCGAACCAGTGAACCCTCATACTCCTCTCCGCGTGGGCTTCCACTGCTGCGTCTTCCCCAGCTCCGCGTCATCCCCTTCCTAGGCCTCGCCGTCATCCAGACCACCGCCCTGGTGCTCTCGGCGTGGCGTGGTCAACGTGGTCAACGACCGACTTCCATCGGAAGAGTACGGTACATGGAGATGCTGACAGCTGGGTCCAGGCGGCCGCAAGGAAGTGCCTCCTTATTACGCGCAAAATAATTATTCCTCCACCTTACAGCAGGGACCCACCGGACGGGCCACCTTATTTTGCGAAAAAATGTTTTCCCCCCTGACTGCTCGGACCCACCGGACGGGCCATCGTATTTCGTGAAAAAAACGTCCCCCCCGCTGTCAGCTCGGACCCACCAGAAGTGCCTCCTTATTACGCACAAAAAAATGAATACTCCCCCAGCTAGCTAGGACCCACCATGGTGGGACGCTGACTTGTGGGCCTACTAAGTTGACTGGGACGGGGGCCTTTGTCAACTTTAGTCAATATGAACGATTCTAGCTCCAGTGACCGTACGGTGTCCATCCAGCGGCCGTAGTGCTTCTTCAACCTCTGGTCTTCTTGCTCTAGCCTCCCAAAGCAGCGCTGGTCGTGCCGCATGCTCCTGCCTCTCGTGGCCGGCTGTGCTACCGCAGAGGCCTCACCGCACCCTACTATTCCCATCGCTGGTCAGGCCCTGCGGCGAGGGCAGCCTCACACCGCAGCCGAACCAGTGAACCCTCGTACTCCTCTCCTCGCGGGCTTCCACTGCCGCGTCTTCCCCGGCTCCCCGTCATCCCCTTCCTAGGCCTCGCCGTCATCCATCGCCCTGGTGCTCTCGGCGCGGCGTGGTCAACGTGGTCAAGGAACGACTTCCATCGGACGTGGACTATACGTGGAGAGGCTGACAGCTGGGTCCACGACCGCAGCAAGGAAGTGCCTCCTTATTACGTGCAAAATAATTATTCCTCCACCTGACAGCGGGGACCCACCGGACGGGCCATCGTATTTCGCCCCCCTGACTGTTGGGACCCACTAGCTACATCTTCGCACGCAAGGAAGTGCCTGACAGTCGGGACCCACCTGGTCGAAGCGTACCTAGCGTTGTCATTCTAGTCGCGAACATGTACGTACATATATATTGGTGGATGTAGAGGCGCGCACGTGTCATAGTAGAGGCAGCCAGGGTGCAAGAAAGAAAATACAGCCACGTATGTGTACATATGGGCGGGGTCTCGAACGCCTACTCGCACATACGTACGGCGAGGGCTTGTTGACATGGCTGGGTCGGAACGGAGAAACAACGTCATCGTACTGTTCATGGGGAGGCAACGGAATGCGTCGTGTTCATGGGGAGGCAACGGAATGCGTCGTGTTCATCAGGAGGCAACGGAACGCGTTGGAGCCAACCGGCTGGGTCAGAACGGAATGCGTGGTCGTGTTCATCAGGAGGGCTTGGATGGAGGAGGCGATGGAAACGAGGCCTGGCGTACCGCACAATGGAGGAAACGGACCTCCTACGGTCGAAACGGGGGTCCTGTTGATTGGGAGGGGTGTGGCGTATCGCAAAACAGAGGAAACGGACCTCCTACGGTGGAAACGGGGGTCCTATTGATCGGGAGGGGTGTGGCGTACCACAAAACGGAGGAAACAGACCTCCTACAATTGAAATGGAGGTCCTGTTCATCGGGAGGGGTGTGACGTACCGCAAAATGGGACTCCACGTGATACTGTTCATCTCCACCGTCGACCCCCTCCAGCCTCCACGAGCTACTGTTCATCCACCGTCGACCTCCTCCAGCCTCCACCTGCGACTGTTCATCCACAGGCTCTTGTTTATCCAGCCTCCACCGCGTGCTACTCCACCGGCTACTGTTCAACCAGCCCTCTCCACGGGCTACTGTTCATCCTGCCCTCCACCATCTACTTTTCATCCAGCCCTCCATGGGGTGGTCCTGTTCATCCAGCCCTCCACGGGGTCCTGTTCATCCAGCCCCGACCGGCTCGATCGATTGGGGTCCTGTTCATCCAGAGGCAACACCATGGGGTCCTGTTCATCCACCCCCACCGGGAACTGTTCATCCACCCCCCCCCCCCCCCCGCAACGCTCACTGTTCATCCAAAGGCAACATCGATCGGCTTTAGTTAGCAGCAGTAGCGAAGGAATCGTTCGATCGGGTTCAGTTAACAGCCATCAATCG
The DNA here is from genome assembly GCA_032464435.1 of Aegilops umbellulata. NCBI lineage: Eukaryota > Viridiplantae > Streptophyta > Magnoliopsida > Poales > Poaceae > Aegilops > Aegilops umbellulata. Next base: position 300,625,303 of record CP136060.1, read on the forward strand.
ATCGCTCGGGTTCAGTAATGCGTAGCCTGCAGTGCAATCGCTTGGGTTCAGTTAGAGACCAACGCCTCGCTCGGGTTCAGTTAGAGCCAATGCCTCGCACACACGCGCATACGTGTACGAGAGAAACGCGCATCGCTCGGCCCCGACCTCCCACCGTAACCGGGAACTCCCCGAAATTTTCCTCCCCTCGCTTCTACAATGGTTTTTTCCGTCATGGACGGCCCAAAGAATGTCATGCAGCTGCGTCTCCGGCCCACCCAGGATGAAAAGCCCATTTTCTGTCATGATTTTTTTTCATAGAAGTAGGAGCCCACCACATCTATGATGATACCGGGTTTTGTCACAATTATTGTCATAGAAGTGTCATATGTATGACAGGAAAAATTTCATTCGGCCCAAAATGTCACGGATGTGTCTTTTTGTGTAGTGTATGTTCTAGGGATGTTCTTACCGACACAATTTCTCTTGATTTATTTTCCTTGCGGTAGATCCCTAGGGTTCTTTAAGTTATGACTGGTACGGTTTGTAGTTTTTCCTCATACTAGCTAACTTGGATTTAGGGTTCATGTGTGTTCCTCTTGAAAGATTAGATAGTTGTTACTCTGCCTCATATGGCATGTTGCAATCCTATCGATGATATCTTCTCAACATATACCATGGATTCCTTTGTTCTTTTGAAAAAACTTTTTGTTTTCAGTCAAAATTGTTTTTGTGCATGTTTGTGACCCTATCCTATTTTTCCCTCACATCTATTCTGCTTCACAGGTTGGTCATGGCTCACAGTTCGGAAGAGCAATTTGGTTCTGAAGAAGAAATGCCTCAGTTGCCTACCAAGTCTGAACGATTGAAGTTGACTGGTGGAGTAAAAGCATCAAAGCCACCAAATATACCGAAGAAGAAATCTGAGTCAGAATCTGAAGATGAAGAGGATGACATTCCCTCAGCTCACAGTCAGCCCGAGGATGAACTTGTCACAGATGCTATGACACTTTTCTCCGATGGAAATTCAAAGAAAGGTGGTTGTGGCAGAGAGAAGAATACAATGTCAGAAATGTCTGATCTCGAAAGCTATGAAACTCCACCTGGACTTGAAATCGCAACTGAGAGAAACAATAGGATGGAAAGGATTCACTATCATTGGGCGAAGAAATGGTTTAATCATGAGAATGTCCGAAGGAAATATCAAATCTTATTTGCATTCACTTCTCCTTGGAATGATTTTATTGCTGAGAATTGCCTCGGCCCGGATGATGAAAAAGTCAGGCCACCTCCACCTAAAAACGCTCACCCTGACTCCCTCAAGACAATTGCTGATTTTCCTGAAGAAGTGGAAAAGAGAGCCAGGGCTAAATCCAAGCGTGAAGCTAGGGTAGCGAAGAAGAATCAAGTTGAGCAGAGAAACGTCGAGCTGACCCAACAAGACGTACAAAAGAAGAAGGATCTGCCTCTACCCGAAAGGAGAGCAGGGCAAGAAAGTCAGTTTCCCCTCGAGCTCCATGAAAGAAATATGTCGCCAGAAAATCCAAGAGGGCAACCTCTGCCTCATTTGATGAGTCCTCCGATGAATATGCTCCCCATGAAATACCCATGTATGATCAACGAGCTCTTCTTAACAAGCCATATCAAACTCTCTCACCAGTGATAGTTTCACCCCCGCCAAGGATGTCACCAAGACTTGCACCCGCACCTATCTCCGACAAACCTTCGGGTTCTGCCGCTCCTTCTGCGAAGAGAAAGCAGCTGCCCGAAGAGAAAGTTGTTGCTTCTGTCAAGAAAGCCAAAACGAATGTTCCCGCTTCCATAGAGGAACAGAAATATGACTTTGATCTCATGATTAATGTCATTGAAAGTGCTGCCTACGATGCAAAATCAGTTGATTTGAGTGGTCTAGAACTTCCTGATGATGTTACCAAGCTGGTAACAAAACATTTCGCTTATCTGAGGAAAATAATCAAGAAACTGAATCAGGCAGTCGAGGGCAAGAAAACCATCGAGCAAATGAGACGGGATTCCAACACTGAATCTGAGAGGAGGGAGCTGAACAAATAAATTGTTTAACTCACAAGTCACAAGAGCTCTCAGTGTTATGATAAATGATTAAATTGAGTGGCGCTCACGGCTGAAAATGGTAGTTTCTCAGCTGTGTGATCAAAGGAATGATGAGATTGATCGTGAGGCAGATCTTGCTCGACAAAGATTAAAGGAAGAAAAGCGTCAGAAGGCAAAGGCAAGAGCCAGCAAACTGAAGGCAATCCAGGATTGCCGTGTACATAATGTTGCAACTAATGCTTCCATTGACTCAAGTGCTCCTCTGCAGTAGATACCACCGTCCCCTCCTCACGAGGATGATTCCATGTAGCAAGCTAAGCCTGCCGTGGTTATCATTCCTACCTTAGTTGCTCAAGAATCTAACGTTGTGGATATCTTTCTGAACAAGACTGACGAGGAAAATGTCATGCCCGAGCAGCAGGCCCTAGAAGAGAAAACCAATGAAGAAATTGAGGTTGATAAGGAAGTTTCATCACCTCCAAAGGAAGTGCAAGTTGAACCCTCCGGATCCAACAAGGAGGATGACAAATTTCAGGGGAGCTAAATGCTTTCCGAGAGAATACCACCCCGGTCACCTCATCTGGTGCCCCTACCCAGATGGATATGATCGTGCTCCTGCTTCTGCTGCTTCGCAGCTAGAAGAGGAACAAAAGAAAGCTGAAGAGCACATGGCTCACGATGAAGTTGTACCACCCGTTGTGCCACAAGAAACCGGAAAAAGCAATTGGGACCCAAGAGTCCTAAGAAGTTGTTGTGCTGCCCTCCATTGAAAATGCTCTGAAAGAAAAGGCCCTAGTGCCTGAAAGTCAGAAAGCTGTTGGAGAAGTTCCAACGAAGGAAAATGAAGGTCGGGTAAGTGTTTCAATGCCATATTCTCCACAGAAGATGAAAAGGCCCCTTTCTCCACTCAAGCCCATCGATGAAAATATGCCAGCACCTGATGATTCTTGGTCCATGGGTGTAAGAGATGAAGAAAATCAGAAAAATCCCCAAGAAACATTTCCCATGTTCCCTACTGAATATGGCCCAAATGGTCCCGCATTCAATGAGCGTCTTCACCTTTCGAAGCTAGCATTTTTTGGGACAAGTCCGTATGAAGGAGAAAGGACTTCTCTGTCACCCAGGTTTTGGACAAAAGAACAGGCTGTGAATTATGCTTGAACTTTATTTGGCAAGAATCGGATTTTCAATCACAAGATTTAAACTTTGCTGAGCTCGAAGAATTACCCTACTTCCACCATGCCATCGAGCATTTTGAACATGCATTCCTAAAGGGATTTCTTCGATTCAATCATGGATGGAATAGAGAGGTAACATCAGTTCTATGCCACTCTATACATATTAGGAGAACTTGGAGATAGCTCTACATGGATCCTCGAACGGATTACGGGAAGGGAGAAGATCAAACGCTCGGCAGATCAATTTTTAGCCCTGTTAAATCTTCCTTGGTGTGAGTTTGAAGAAGATCGAGAACACAGGTTGCACTACTAGGAAGTGTCCAAAGCACAACTTCACATGTTGATGGACCCCAAGCTGGTTGGCGATGAATTAATGCGTTGAAATAGATCCTAAGAAGTTGGCCTATGAAAACAAAGTGATGTTTTATGTCCTATGAAATTCTCTCACACCAACTAACAGACTAGATTCTATCAATGGCATCATGGGAAAGGGTCTTCTGGCCATCTCCCAAGGAATTTGGTTCGATGTTCCAGATCTATTCATTTGCAACTTGGCTTGTTTTGCTGATAGCCCTGAATCATTAAAGCCATATGCCCCTTGGATCATGTATGCAATTGAGCAACTCATTGATGAAAAATTCTTCTGCCCTCATGTTTCGAAGGTTTTCATGCCACCAGTTCATGACACGCTTCGTATGGTGAAGGATATTGACAAACGAAAGGCACCTGTTGGTGCTGCCGGCATTGCGTCTGCATCTGAAACCGCTCCAAAAGTTAAGAAAGCAAAGGTTGAAATCCCTCATGAAGAAAATCCATCTTTGTATGAAATTTGCATTTGCACACAACAAGCATTGGAGAGTCACATCAAGATCGATTGAAAGGAAAAGCTGTAGTTGATGACCGAGCTAAATTCGCTTCACAATTATGCTCGCCAAACCCTTATGCATGAGAAGGTGGCAAAGAAGTGCTCCTGGACTCTTCTAAGGCAATATTATTCTCGCAAGAAGCTGGCTGCCAAGGGCATCATGGAAGAATATGACTATCTGGAATTATTTGTTGTTCCTCACATACGAAGGCAAACCCTTGTGCTCCCTCAGCATTCTGCATCAACTGACATGTTGTTTGTCGGACCTGATGATAAAATTGAAGATACAACTGGAACACTCATGTACAAGGCAGATGTTTATCGCACCATGATAACCCACAAGTATAGGGGATAGCAACAATTTTTGAGGGTAGAGTATTCAACCCAAAATTATTGATTCGACACAAGGGGAGCCAAAGAATATTCTCAAGTATTAGCAGCTGAGTTGTCAATTCGACCACACCTAAAAGACTTAATATCTGCAGCAAAATATTTAGTAGCAAATAGTATGGAAGTAACGGTAACGGTGGCAAAAGTAACAGTAGCAGTTTTGTAGTAATTGTAGCAGTGGCAACGGTAAAGTAACAGAGAAAAGATCAATATGAAACGAGCTCGTATGCAATGGAGCGATGATGGATAATTATGTCGGATGGCATTCATCATGCAACAATTATAACATAGGGTGACACAGAACTAGCTCCAATTCATCAATATAATGTAGGCATGTATTCCGAATATAGTCATGTGTGCTTATGGAAAAGAACTTGCATGACATATTTTGTCCTACCCTCCCGTGATAGTGGGGTCCTATTGGAAACTAAGGGATATTAAGGCCTCCTTTTAATAAAGTACCGGAGCAAAGAATTAGCACTTAGTGAATACATGAACTACTCCAACTACGGTCATCACCGAGAAGTGTCCCGACTGGTGTCACTCCAGGGTTGCCGAACCATAACACGTAGTAGGTGACTATAACTTGCAAGATAGGATCAAGAACACAAATATATTCATGAAAACATAATAGGTTCATATCTGAAATCATGGCACTCGGGCCCTAGTGACAAGCATTAAACATAGCAAAGTCATAGCAACATAAATCCTAGAACATAGTGGATACAAGGGATCAAACCCTAACAAAACTAACTCGATTACATGGTAAATCTCATCCAACCCATCACCGTCCAGCAAGCCTACGATGGGATTACTCACGCACGGCGGTGAGCATCATGAAATTGGTGATGGAGGATGGTTGATGATGACGATGGCGATGATTTGCCCTCTCCGGAGCCCAAAACGGACTCCAGATCTGCCCTCCCGAGGAAGAACAGGGCTTGGCGGCGGCTTCATATCGTAAAACGTGATGAATCCTTCTCTTTGTTTTTTCTCCCCGGACGTGAATATATGGAGTTGGAGTTGAGGTCAGTGGAGGTCCAGGGGGCCACAAGGGCAGAGGGCGCGCCCCAGGGGGTGGTCGCGCCCTCCACCCTTGTGGCCAGGGTGTGGGCCCCCTTTAGTTGATTCTTTCGCCAATATTTTCTATTAATTCCAAAAATCATCTCCGTGAAGTTTCAGGTCATTCTGAGAACTTTTATTTCTGCACAAAAATAACAACATGGCAATTCTGCCGAAAACGGCGTCACTCCGGGTTAGTTCCATTCAAATCATTCAAGTTAGAATCCAAAACAAGGGCAAAAGAGTTTGGAAAGGTAGATACGATGGAGACGTATCAACTCCCCCAAGCTTAAACCATTGCTTGTCCTCAAGCAATTCAGTTGACAAATTGAAAGTGATAAAGAAAAACTTTTACAAACTCTGTTTGATCTTGTTGTTGCAAATATGTATAGCCAGCATTCAAGTTTTCAGCATAAATTATGAACTAATCATATTCACAATAACATTTAGGTCTCACATTTACTCATATCAATGGCATAATCAACTAGCGAGCAATGATAATAAATCTCGGATGACAACACTTTCTCAAAACAATCATGATATGATATAACAAGATGGTATCTCGCTAGCCCTTTCTAAGACCGCAAAACATAAATGCAGAGCACCCCTGAAGATCAAGGACTGACTAGACATTGTAATTCATGGTAAAAGAGATATATACACAGTCATACTCAATAAAAATTAATAGCAATGCATATAAATAACAGTGGTGCTCTCTAACTGGTGCTTTTTATAAGAGGATGATGGTCAGCAATAAAAGTAAATAGATAGGCTCTTCGCAGATGGAAGCAGGGATTTGCAGAGGTGCCAGAGCTCGAGCTTTGAAATAGAGATAAATAATATTTTGAGCGGTATGCTTTCATTGTCAAAATAACAACCAAGATATCTCGATATCTTCCATGTTACATACAATATAGGCAGTTCCCGAACATAATGGTAAAGTTTATACTCCCCCACCACCAACAAGCACACTCCACGGCTGGTCCGAAACAACGGGTACCGTCCAACTAACAATAGTCCTGGGGAGTTTTGTTTGCAATTATATTTTGATTTGATTTGAGCATGGGACCAGGCATCCCGGTTACCAGCCATTTTCTCGTGACTGATGAGCGGAGCCCACTCATCATGAGAATAACCCACCTAGCATGGAAGATATTGACAGCCCTAGTTGGTACATGAGCGATTCGAGCATACAGAACAAATTATCATTTGAAGGTTTAGAGTTTGGCACTTGCAAAATTACTTGGAACGACAGGTAAATACCGCATATAGGAAGGTATGGTGGACTCATATGGAACAACTTTGGGTTTATGGAAGTGGATGCACAAGCAGTATTACCGCTTAGTACAAGTGAAGGCTAAAAAAGACTGGGAAGCGACCAACTAGAGAGCGACAACAGTCATAAACATGCATTGAGATTAACCAACATTGAATGCAAGCATGAGTAGGATATAAATCACCATGAACATAAATATCATGGAGGCTATGTTGATTTTGTTTCAACTACATGCATGAACATGTGCCAAGTCAAGCCACTCGAATCATTCAAAGGAGGATACCATCTATTGTAGCGATCCAACCTCAAACGGTCAAATCTCTGTGTATAAGTGTCATCCCTGGATCAGTAATGCTGACACACACAGTACTCGAGGATTTATAACAGAGTGCAATCACACACTTATTACATCAAATGTCCCAGAGAGAACTTATTACAATAATATGGTTGAAGGCCATCTAAATAAGATAACTATGGAAGTTTCGAAGGTAAATGAGTCCATCAACTCCAACGGTATAGCTGAGTGAACGACCTACGCACCTTACTCTTCGTCTGAAAACTCTGCAACATAATACATTGCAGCCTGTGTAGGTCAGCACATGGAATATGCTGGCAAGATAACACTATAGAGCAATGAACAAGTAACAGCTATTACTATATGCTTATATGGCTGGTGGAGGCTCTATGGTTATCATTTGCATAAAGCTAATTTTTCCCTACATCAAAGGAATATATTTTATTTAACTACAAAGTTTGTTGAAAACATTGAGAATGGTAACCCCATCTCAATCCCATATTAAATAATCAATAACCCCACAGATTAATTAAGTAAAAGTGATGAGATCAACATATTAATTCAAGCACCAGATACTCAAGATGTCCATAACCGGGGAAACGGATAACCATGATTAGTTTATACACTGTGCTAAGGTTTGCGCACTTTTCCCCATAAGTATCGATCTCCTCCGTTGTATTTCTTGCATTGCATGGTGTTTGAGAAACGGATGACCGAGACACAGTCTTTCCAAAGAGGTCCCCTTAACCGATAGATAGGCCGGTACACCTACAATCCCCTACATCTGCTAGCCCATCATGGAAAGGTTTCCCACAACTTACTCAACTATGCCAGAGCCCATAATGGCTTGTGGCTGCACACGAAAGTTTCCAGCATGAATAACATAGGGATCCCTTTGAGCCTGGGTAGCGAACCATAGGAAAAATCACATGGATACCTCGGGATCTCCTTTGGACAACACTGGATTCCCCAGGTGCCCACAAACCAATCCACCCAGATGTGTGTTAAAGTATCCACCTTAAGTAAACCCTTAGTTCATAATAATACTCATAGCTATCATGAATCACTCAAACCAAACCACGTCTATGAGCATAGCATAGCAAAATATAATAAGCGTAACGCAGTAACTCCCAAGGTTTGAATAAAAGGGCAATAGGTACTACCTCAACAACTACTCCCCAATACCCACAAGTTAATCAAATCCTACTCATGCAATGTTTGAGGTTTGAAACTAATGCATAAAAACTGGGTAATAAGGGATATGATCAAAGTGTTACTTGCCTTGCTGACGATCTGAGAACCCTAGTGACTCGTAGTAGCACGCTTCGCACTCCGGAAACTCTATCATAAACAAACAATAGCATACATAAGCACTCAAGCATAAGATGCATGGGTAAAACTCAAGGGAAAAGATCTAAGATGAAATATCAACTAAAGAGCATCGATTTGCAAAAAGAATCAATCAAATCGGAGCTACGAAACTCAAAGTACGACCAAAAGAAGTTCAAATTCAAATCTGCTTGAAACCAAATTTTAAATTTTCAAAATCATGTTCAAGTTGGTTATCTGGAAAGAGGGGAACAAGACAAAGATCTTGGCGTTAGTTTCACTGGATTTGGACAAACGAGCAAAAAGTAGCGAGGGTTTGAAGATCAGGGACTAATCTGTGATAAAAGTAATCGCGGATAGGTCCCTAGCCGAAAATAAAAACAAAAAAAAACTAACGAATGAACCTTCGCTAACAGAATTAAACCGACAAAAACGTTCGCTACTGCGGATTAACGGACGAACTTCCGCTAATTAGATCCGATCGGAAAAACCAAGAAAAACCCTAACCCTAAAAACAAACCGGGAGAAAAGCAAAAAAAACCGATAGGACTTTTACCGGTCAATGACGGCGACGGGGTCAACGGCGGCGGCGGGATCCGGCGGCTACGGCGAGGCGAGGCGGGGCTTTGGCGGCGGCGCAGCAGCAGCAGCGGCAGCAGGCGGCGGCGGGCACCACGGGCTGCGGTGGCGGGGTGAGGAGGAGGCTACAGGGCTGGCGGCTTATAAAGGGGACGGGGGCTGCTTGGGCGAGGGGGCGGCGATGGGGAGTCCGGCTCGGACTCCCTCGTGCGGCGGCGGCGAGGCGGAGTCCTCCGCCTGGGAGGAAGGCGGCGGGGCGAGGTGGGCTGCGGCCTGCTCGGATGGGCCTTTGGCCCAGTCGGGCGAGAAGTTTTTTTTAATAAATTTCGCTCGAAAGAAAAATCCTAATAAAATATAAAAAATTCTAAAAATACCAGAAACAATTTTCACCGTCCAAACCTAATATTTAGGACAAGATGAACATTTTTCTGGCCTAAAATGCAATTTTAAAAAATGCATATTTTTCTAATTCAAATAAAATAGCAAATAAAATAATAATTTGATTTTAGAATTTCTTCTCCAATATTCCTCTCTTTTAGAAGAAGTCATTTTATCTTCTCTCTTTTATTTTATAATTGGAAATAATTGGAGAGAAAAATATTAAAACCAAATTGATGCTCTTTTCAAATTTGAAAAAAATTCAAATATGAAAAATTTGTGAAACCTCCAACTCTAGGATCTCAACCAAAATGCAAATAAAAATATGATATATGATGACCTATGTATAACATCCAAATTGAAAATTGGGATGTTACAAACCTACCCCCCTGAAGATGAGTCTCGCGCTCGAATGGGTGGTCTTTTTAGGTCTTCTTCTTGCTCCCAGGTGGCTTCTTCCTTAGTATGGTGGCTCCACTGAACTTTAGAAAATTTGATAACCTTGCTGCGTGTAACTCGGCTGGCAAACTCGAGAATCTTGACAAGTTTCTCCTCGTAGGTTAGGTCATTATCCAATTGAATTGCTTCCAGGGGCACTGTATCTCTCAGAGGGATATCTGCCATCTCTGCATGACACTTCTTCAACTGGGAAACGTGAAACACATCATGAACTCCTGAGAGTCCTTCGGGTAACTACAACTTGTAGGCCACTTCTCCCATACGTTCCAGAACTCGGTATGGTCCTACAAATCTCGGAGCTAACTTTCCCTTAACTTCAAATCGTTTAACTCCTCGTAGAGGTGACACACGAAGATATGCTCTGTCTCCAATCTCATAGACTACCTCCTTGTGTTTAGTATCGGTGTAACTCCTCTGTGTGGACTGAGCTACCTTCAGTCTATCTTGAATCAACTTAACCTTCTCTTCAGACTCGTTGACCAAATCTGGTCCAAACAACTGACGGTCTCCGACTTCATCCCACATCAATGGTGTCCTGCACCTTCTTCCATACAGAGCTTCGAAAGGGGCCATCTTCAAACTAGCCTGATAACTGTTGTTGTTTGGGAACTCTGCGTAAGGCAAATTATCATCCCAACTAGATCCATAATCTAGCGCACAAGCTCTCAACCTGTCCTCCAGAATCTGATTGACTCTCTCAGTCTGTCCATCTATCTGCGGATGAAAGGTTGTACTAAACTCTATCCTGGTACCGAAAGTCTGGTGCAGCTAATTCCAAAATTTCGAGGTAAACAGTGTTCCTCTTCATTCTTCGAGTATACCAAAATATCATCAATGAACACCACAACAAACTTATCAAGAACTCCATGAACACCTTGTTCATCATACTCATAAAATAGGCATGGTGCTACCTCCTGAGCATGCGTTGGTTTTCCCTTGAAGAGGAAAGGGTTATGCAGCAAAGTAGCATAAGTATTTCCCTCAGTTTTTGAGAACCAAGGTATCAATACAGTAGGAGGTTACACGCCAGTCGGCTCGTACCTACACAAACAAATAAGAACCTTGCAACCAACGTGATAAAGGGGTTGTCAATCCCTTCACGGGCACTTGCAAAAGTGAGATCTCATAGAGATAATAAGATAAATATTTTTGGTACTTTTATGATATAGATTGGAAAGTAAAGATTGCAAAATAAAAGACGGAAGAAATAGTAAATTGATAGGAAAATAATATGACGAAAGATAGACTGGGGGCCATAGGTTTCACTAGTGGCTTCTCTCAAGATAGCATGATCTACGGTGGGTGAACAAATTACTATCGAGCAATTGATAGAAAAGTGCATAGCGATGAGAATATCTAGGCATGATCATGTATATAGCATCACGTCCGTGACAAGTAGACCGAAACGATTCTGCATCTACTACTATTACTCCACACATCGACTGCTATCCAGCATGCATCTAGCGTATTAAGTTCATAAGAACAGAGTAACGCATTAAGCAAGATGACATGATGTAGAGGGATAAACTCAAGCAATATGATATAAACCCCATCTTTTTATCCTCGATGGCAACAATACAATACATGCCTTGCTACCCCTGTTGTCTCTGGGAAAGGACACCGCAAGATTGAACCCAAAGCTAAGCACTTCTCCCATTGCAAGAAAGATCAATCTAGTAGGCCAAACCAAACTGATAATTCGAAGAGACTTGCAAAGATATTTAAATCATACATATAAGAATCCAGAGAAAAATCAAATATTGTTCATACATAATCTTGATCATAAACCCACAATTCATTGGATCTCGACAAACACACTGCAAAAAGAATTACATCAAATAGATCTCCAAGAAGATCGAGGAGAACTTTGTATTGAGATCCAAAGAGAGAGAATAAGCCATCTAGCTAATAACTATGGACCCGAAGGTCTATGGTAAACTACTCACACATCATTGGAGAGGCTATGGTGTTGATGTAGAAGCCCTCCATGATCAATTCCCCCTCCGGCGGAGCGCCGGAAAAGGCCCCAAGATGGGATCTCAGGGGTACAGAAGGTTGCAGCGGTGGAAATAGGGTTTCGTGGTGCTCTTGGATGTTTTCAGGGTATATGAGTATCTACAGGCGAAAGAAGTAAGTCAGTGGGCCACGAGGGGCCCACGAGGGTGGGGCGCGCCTCCCTGCCTCGTGGCTTCCTCATTGCTTCCTTGACGTCCACTCCAAGTCTCCTAGATTGCGTTTGTTCCAAAAATAACTCTCCCGAAGGTTTCATTCCGTTTGGATTCCGTTTGATATTCCTTTTCTGCGAAACACTGAAATAGAAAAAAACAGCAATTTGCACTGGGCCTTCGGTTAATAGGTTAGTCCCAAAAATAGTATAGGAGTGCATAATAAAGTCCATTATACATCCAAAACAGATAATATAATAGCATGGAACAATAAAAAATTATAGATACGTTGGAGACGTATAAAGCATCCCCAAGCTTAATTCCTGCTCGTCCTCGAGTAGGTAAATGATAAAAATAGAACTTTTGATGTTGAATGCTACCTAACATAATTTTCTAAGTAATTATCTTTATTGAGGCATGAATTTTCAGATCCGAAAGATTGAAGATAAAATTTTAATATTGACATAAAAATAATAATACTTCAAGCATACTAACTAAGCAATTATGTCTTCTCAAAATAACATGGCCAAAGAAAGATTATCCCTACAAAATCATATAGTTTGGCTATGCTTCATTTTTGTCAAACAAGAATGCTCTCATCATGCACAACCCCGATGACAAGCCAAGCAATTGTTTCATACTTTCGTAATCTCAAACTTTTTTCAACTTTCACGCAATACATGAGCGTGAGCCATGGACATAGCACTATGGGTCGGATAGAATATAATGATGGGGGTTGTGAGGAGAAGACAAAAAAAGGAGAAAGTCTCACATTGACGTAGCTAATCAACGGGCTAGGGAGATGCCCATCAATTGATGTTGATGCAAGGAGTAGGGATTGCCATGCAACGGATGCACTAGAGCTATAAATGTGTGAAAGCTCAACAAAAGAAACTAAGTGGGAGTGCATCCAAATTGCTTGCTCACGAAGACCTAGGGCATTTGAGGAAGCCCATTCTTGGAATATACAAGCCAAGTTCTATAATGAAAAATTCCCACTAGTATATGAAAGTGACAACAGAAGAGACTCTCTATCATAAAGATCATGGTGCTACTTTGAAGCACAAGTGTGGAAAAAAGGATAGTAGCATTGTCCCTTTTTATTTCTTTTCTCTTTTTTTGGGCCTTTCTTTTTTTGGCCTTATGTAACATCCCAAATTTTCAATTTGGAATGTTATAGATTAGATCATCATGCATATCATATTTTATTTGCTTTTGGTTTTGATCCTAGAAAATCCTAAGCAACTCAAGGACCCACGGAGAGAGTTGGGGGTTCGTTATTTTCATATTTGAGCTTTTCTCAAATTTTGAAAATAGGATCATTTGGTTTTATTTATTTTATCATCAATTATTTCTATTACAAAAATATGAGAGAGGGAATAAAATGACTTTCCCAAAATATAGAAATATTGAGGATTTAATAATAAAATCAAATAAGATTTTTCCGGAGTTTTTCGATATTTTTTATTTGAATTTAGGAAAAATATGCATTTTCTCAAAATTAAAATTAGGGCCCAAATAAATGTTCACTTTGTTGGGCTTGATTTTAGAAGCCCGGGAAAATTTATTTCGGGATTTTTGGAGTCTGTTTAGTATTTCTTTTTTTTCTGAGCGTAATTATTAAAAAAACAAACCGACTTCGGGCTGTACCCGAGCGGGACACCGCCCGGGGGCAGCCTTTAAATAGCGCCGCCCCAGCCCATCAGCCGCTGCCTCGATCCACGCGTGCCCTCGGAGCCGCCGCCGCCGCCGACGATCCCGCCGCCCGAGGTTCGCCGCCGCCTCGATTTCCGTGCCCGTTTTTTAAAAAAACCGATTGTTTTCGTCGGTTTTTTTTGTTTTTTATTTTTTTTATTTTTATTTTTTTATTTTTATTTTTTTACTTTTATTAGATCAGTTTTATTATTTTTGGTTTAGGTTAATTAGCGAACGTTCGTTCGTTAATCCGTTCGTCGTTTTTCTTTTTCTCGGATTTTTCCGCCGTTATTTTCTGATCGCGATTTCTGATCCGATTTTCGTTTTAGTATAACTTTTCGCTCGTTTATCGGAATTGGGCGATTCAAGCGCCTGGAGTTTCGTATCGAAACCCTCTATCCGTTTAACCAACTTAAACAAGTTTTTGCTTTTGTAAGATTTGACTTAGATCCAGATTAGTAGAACGAAGTTGTTTTCTTTCGCCATTTGACTTTCGTTGCTTCGTTCGATTTGATTCTTTTTGCAAACCGGAGTTCTTAAGTTGAACTTTCGGGTTAGATCTCTCATAAGGTGCTAGCGCTTCTAAAAGACTATGTCTTGGTCATACGTTTCTCAAACACCATGTAGTGCGAGAATCCCAACGGAGGAGATCGAGTCTTGTGGGGAAAAGTGCGCAAACCTCTGCAGAGTGTACAGACTAATCATGGTTAGCCGTGTCCCCGATTATGGACCTTTTTGAGTATCTAGTACTTGGATATCATGTGAATCTCATCATGTTACTTTAAATTAATATTGTTGGGTTTTTAATGATGATTATTTTAATGGGATTGAGGATGCTGTCAACCATTCTCAATGATTAACAACCACCATGATAGTTAAATAAATTTATTCCTTTGCAGTAGGGAAAAATTGGCTTTACGCAAAACTGTAACCGTAGAGCTTTCACCAGCCATATATGCATGTCGTATAGGCTTAATCATTCATTACTCTCTATGTGTTACATTGCCATCATATTCCATGTGCTGACCCGTTTTCGGGCTGCAACGTTTCATGTTGCAGACTTTTCAGACGACGAGTAAGGTGCCTTTTAGGTCGTGGTTCTATACTCAGTGATGCCGTTGGATTTGATGGACTCACTTATCTTCCAAAGCCTTCCGCTGTTATCGTTATTAGATGGCCTTAAGCCATATTTATTGTAATAAGTTCTCTTTGAGACATTGATGTAATAAGTGTGTGATTGCTACTCTGTTATAAATCCTTCAAAGTACTGTGTGGTATCAGCATTACTGATCCAGGGATAACACCTGAGCACAGAGGTCAGACTGTTTGAGGTCTGGTCGCTACACCTTACTCTTTTTTGGGACAATGCTCTATTAATGATGATCATCACACTTCTATTTATTTACAACTCAATGATTACAACTCGGTACTAGAACAAAATATGACTCTATATAAATGCCTCCGGCGGTGTACTGGGATGGGCAATGAATCAAGAGTGACATGTATGAAAAATTATGCATGGTGGCTTTGCCACATATACGATGTCAACTACGTGATCATGCAAAGCAATATGACAATGATGAAGCGTGTCATAATAAATGAAACAGTGGAAAGTTGCATGGCAATATATCTCGGAATGGCTATGGAAATGCCATAATAGGTAGGTATGGTGGCTGTTTTGAGAAAGATATAAGGAGGTTAATGTGTGATAGAGCGTATCGTATCACGGGGTTTGGATGCACCGGCGAAGTTTGCACCAACTCTCAAGGTTAGAAAGGGCAATGCACGGTACCGAAGAGGCTAGCAATGATGGAAAGGTGAAAGTGCGTATAATCCATGGACTCAACATTAGTCATAAAGAACTCACATACATTGCAAGAATCTACAAGTCATAAAAAACCAAGCATTACGCGCATGCTCCTAGGGGGATAGATTGGTAGGAAAAGACCATCGCTCATCCCCAACCGCCACTCATAAGGATGACAATCAAAGAACACCTCATGTTTCAAATTTGTCACACAACGGTTACCATACGTGCATGCTACGGGACTTGCAAACTTCAACACAAGTATTTCTCAAATTCACAACTACTCAACTAGCATGACTCTAATATTACCATCTTCATATCCCAAAACAATCATCAAGTATCAAACTTCTCATAGTACTCAATGCACTTTTTATGAAAGTTTTTATTATACCCATCTTGGATGCCTATCATATTAGGACTAATTTTATAACCAAAGAAAATTACCATCATATTCTAAAGAACTCTCAAAATAATATAAGTTAATCATGAGAGATCAATAATTTCTATAAAATAAAACCACCACCGTGCTCTAAAAGATATAAGTGAAGCACTAGAGAAAAATTATCTAGCTCAAAAGATATAAGTGAAGCACATAGAGTATTCTAATAAATTCCGATCCATGTGTGTCTCTCTCAAAAGGTGTGTACAGCAAGTATGATTGTGGTAAACTAAAATTCAAAGACTCAAATCATACCAAATGCTCCAAGCAAAACACGTATCATGTGGTGAATAAAAATATAGCCCCAAGTAAAGTTACCGATGGACGAAGACGAAAGAGGGGATGCCTTCCGGGGCATCCCCAAGATTAGGCTTTTGGTTGTCTTTAAATTTTACCTTGGGGTGCCTTGGGCATCCCCAAGCTTAGGCTCTTGCCACTCCTTATTCCATAATCCATCAAATCTTTACCCAAAAACTTGAAAACTTCACAACACAAAACTCAACAGAAAATCTCATGAGCTCCGTTAGCGAAATAAAACAAACCACCACAATAAGGTACTGTAATGAACTCATTCTTTATTTATATTGGTGTTAAACCTACTATATTACAACTTCTCTATGGTTCATACCCCCCGATACTAGCCATAGATTCATTAAAATAACCAAACAACACACGAAAAACAGAATCTGTCAAAAACAGAATAGTCTGTAGCAATATGATTTGTTAAAATACTTGTGAAACTCCAAAAATTCTGAAAAACTTGGAAAACCTGGAATTTGTTTATATTAATATACTGCAAAAATAATTAGTAATTTATCACGTTCTGGCGAATTTTAAAAATTATTTTCGTGAGCGCAAAGTTTCTGTCTTTTTCAGCAAGATCAAACAACTATCACCCAAGAAGATCATATTGGTTCTACTTGGCACAAACACTAATTAAAACATAAAAGCACATCTAAATAGAAGATATATGAATTATTTATTACTAAGCAGAAATAAAAAGCAAGAAACAAAAATAAATTTGGGTTGCCTTCCAACAAGTGCTATAGTTTAACGCCCCTAGCTAGGCATTGATAATTTTAATGATGCTCACATCAAAGACAAAAAATAAAGCACAAAGAGAGCATCATAGAACACATGATAAACACATATAAGTCTAACATACTTCCTATGCATAGGCATTTTATAAGCAAACAAATTATCATAGCAAGCAAAAATTAGCATATGTAAGGGCGAAGAAAGAGACGATAGCAATCTCAACATGACAAGAGGTAATTTAGTAAGATAAAAATTTCTACAACCATATTTTCCTCTCTCATAATAATTACATGTAGGATCATAGGCAAATTCAACAAAATAGCTATGACACAACATATTCTCAACACGATCCACATGCATGCGAAGTTAACACTCTTCCAAAATAGTGGGATTATCATTAACTAAAGTCATGACCTCTCCAAAACCACTTTTATCAAAATTACCATAAGATTTAACATTCTCCAAATATGTGAGATCTAAAGTTGACACTCTTCAAAACCTACTTTCAATATTATTGCAAACACTATTATCAACCTCATATTCATCATGGGGCTCAAATAAATTTTCAAGATCATAGGAAGAATCACCCCAACCATGATCATTGCAACAAGTAGTAGACATAGCAAAACTAGCATCCCCAAGCTTAGGGTTTTGCATACTATTAGCATAATTGACATCAAGAGAATTTCTAGTAAAATCATTGCAATCATGCTTTTTATTCAAGGAGCTACCGTGAATCTCTTCATAAATTTCTTCATCACAATTTTTAGATTCACGAATTTCAAGCAAAACCTCATAAAGATAATCTAGTGCACTCAAATCACTAGAAATTGGTTCATCATAATTGGATCTCTTGAAAAGATTAGCAAGGGGATGAGGATCCATATCAATAGATTTTTAGCAAGCGAAGATGCAAGCACATAGAAGGCACATGGCAACACAAGCAAACGAAAAAGACGAACGGAAGAGGGGCGAAGAAAAGGCAAAGGTGAAGTGGGGGAGAGGAAAACGAGAGGCAAATGGAAAATAATGTAATGCGAGGGATAAGGGTTTGTGATGGGTACTTGGTATGTCCTGACTTGACTTGACTTGGCATAAGCCTCCCCGGCAACGGCGCCAGAAATGGCTCGTTGTCGGGAGATCAAATCTTGACTTGACTTGGTGTACACCTCCCCGGCAACGGCGCCAGAAATCCTTCTTGCTACCTCTTGAGCATGCGTTAGTTTTCCCTTGAAGAGGAAAGGGTGATGCAGCAAAGTAGCGTAAGTATTTCCCTCAGTTTTTGAGAACCAAGGTATCAATCCAGTAGGAGGTTACACGCAAGTCGCCTCGTACCTACACAAACAAATAAGAACCTTGCAACCAACGCGATAAAGGGGTTGTCAATCCCTTCACGACCACTTGCAAAAGTGAGATCTGATAGAGATAATAAGATAAATAGTTTTGGTATCTTTATGATATATATTGGAAAGTAAAGATTGCAAAATAAAAGATGGAAGAAATAGTAAATTGATAGGAAAATAATATGATGGAAGATAGACCCGGGGGCCATAGGTTTCACTAATGGCTTCTCTCAAGATAGCATGATCTACGATGGGTGAACAAATTATTGTCGAGCAATTGATAGAAAAGTGCATAGTTATGAGAATATCTAGGCATGATCATGTATATAGGCATCACGTCTGTGACAAGTAGACCGAAACGATTCTGCATCTACTACTATTACTCCACACATCGACCGCTATCCAGCATGCACCTAGAGTATTAAGTTCATAAGAACAGAGTAACACATTAAGCAAGATGACATGATGTAGAGGGATAAACTCAAGCAATATGATATAAACCCCATCTTTTTATCCTCGATGGCAACAATACAATACGTGCCTTGCTGCCCCTGTTGACACTAGGAAAGGACACCGCAAGATTGAACCCAAAGCTAAGCACTTCTCCCATTGCAAGAAAGATCAATCTAGTATGCCAAAGCAAACTTATAATTCAAAGAAACTTGCAAAGATATTTAAATCATACATATAAGAATTCAGAGAAGAATCAAATATTGTTCATAGATAATCTTGATCATAAACCCACAATTCATGGGATCTTGACAAACACATCGCAGAAATAATTACATCGAATAGATCTCCAAGAAGATCGAGGAGAACTTTGGATTGAGATCCAAAGAGAGAGAAGAAGCCATCTAGTTAATAACTATGGACTCGAAGGTCTGTGGTAAACTACTCACACATCATCGGAGAGGCTATGGTGTTGATGTAGAAGCCCTCCATGATCGATTACCCCTCCGGCGGAGCGCCGGAAAAGGCCCCAAGATGGGATATAACGAGTACAGAAGGTTGCGGCGGTGGAAATAGGGTTTCATGGTGCTCTCAGATGCTTTCAGGGTATATGAGTATATATAGGCAAAAGAAGTAGGTCGGTGGAGCCACGAGGGGCCCACGAGGGTGGGGGTGCGCCTACCCCCCTGGGCGTGCCTCCCTGCCTCGTGGCTTCCTCGTTGCTTCCTTGATGTCCACTCCAAATCTCCTGGATTGCGTTTGTTCCAAAAGTAACTCTCCCGAAGGTTTCATTCCGTTTGATATTCCTTTTCTGCGAAACACTGAAATAGGCAAAAAACAACTATTTGCATTGGGCCTTCGGTTAATAGGTTAGTCCCAAAAAATAATATAAAAGTGCATAATAAAGCCCATTAAGCATCCAAAACAGATAATATAATAGCATGGAACAATAAAAAATTATAGATATGTCGGAGACGTATCACAGGGGCATTAGTCAATCCAAATGACATGACCGTGTACTCATGCAGCCCGTACCTTGTGGTAAAAGTTGTCTTGGGTATATCCTATTCTCGGATCTTCAGCTGGTGGTATCCTGATCGAAGATTGATCTTGGAGAATACTTTAGCTCCTTGCAGCTGGTCAAACAAATCATTGATCATCGGTAGTGGGTACTTATTCTTGATCGTCACTTCATTCAACGCCTGATAATCAACAACCACTCTCAAAGATTCATCCTTCTTCTCAGCTAAGAGCATTGGGGTTCCCCACGGTGATGAACTTGGTCGAATGTAACCTTTCTCCAATAACTCCTTAATCTGCTTCTTAATTTCCTCCAGATCATTTGCGGGCATCCGGTATGGCCTCTTTGATATTGGTCCGGCGCCTGGCAACAACTCTATTAAGAACTAGCGGGGTTACCCGCACATTTGTGCGGCTAGATTTTCATTTGTAAGTATTAGAAACTCATTTATTTTAAATAATGATCTATATTTCAATCATGCTATGTATGCATTGGAAAAGCCTGGTTTTGTTACCTTAGTTAGTACATATATGTTGGTTATAAGAATATTTTCCATTAAGTTTTGGAGCACTTATAATAGAAGCACATTGAAGTGTGAGTATTATTTTTCATCTGTATTTGTAATTCTCTTTGTAGTTTGATAGTGTGCTTTCTTTCGTTATATGTCGTAAGTTATTAAATATGCATTTTTTCCAGCTGACCTCGATGCAAATTGTCATAATGTTGTCTATGCACTTATTTGGTCTAAGTGTGACCCGCATAAGGCAATCTTGCATTACACTTGAGTGAAATTTCCTCGCATTCTCTAGTGCCAACCTTTCAGAATGTGGTTTATGCATATTTACTTGCTTATATGTTTATGCTAGGGCTTCCTTACAATTTGTATTGTTTAAACGTTTTGTATGTTGTACTCGTGAGATAGAATTAGTATGCCAAAACCAACATGTAATACGTTATATTTCTTCTTTGCATCGTTCTTTGTGTGATTCCCTTGACCTCTCAATTGCTAAGTCTTGACCTATCTTTTCCATTATTTCTCGCCTACAATGTTATAATAGGCTTCCATTAAAACAATCGTTGGCTTTAAACGTCTTGCTGGTTATGCGTGACATCGATGACTCATACATAAATCTTGTGTTGTTCTCCTACCATTTTTTTGTATTTTCCACCTTAACTAACAGATTTATGGTGTATCCAAAGGGTGCAATCCCATGCTTCTAGGTGCTTCAATCATGACTCATCTTACTTTAGTTACCCATTTCGCTTAACCACCGACGTAAGGCAATACGATTATTATTCAATGTTCGAAAAACATCCTCTCTTTCACTTGGACTCGTCACAGATTTTATGATGGTCATCTCTATATTCTTTTAGATGAACTCATATAATTTTTTGTCAATACCAAGATATGTTATTACATACTTGAATTTACTTTTTCACTGCTTTTTTGCGAAAAATATCTTCTCAAACTAACTCTTCTATTTCCAAGCATTATATTTCTTCCGAATCACTCTGAATCACAAATGTGTTTTTGAATGTTATTAAATATTTTGAATCATCGTGACAATTCTCGAATTTGTTTATTATTTGTTACCGGTTTCGTGTGGTTAACGTTTTTCATTTTTCTGGTTGGTGAATTAAAATGTAGGTATATTTGATATATGTCACATTTCGTTCTCTCTCCCTGTCATAACTTGTGCTATGTGGTTGTAGCCGTACTGTTTTGTATGCCAGATTACATAGCGCAAGTCAAACAACTTAAATACATTTGGACATGATTTCTTAGTTTCAACATGTACTATGCTAGCTACATCCTCGATTTACTTCTTTTGTATGATAGATTTCTCCCACATGTAGGACATTATATTGTATATTTATATTCCTCTTGCATACTTAATACCACGTGCATTTTACATTTTGATTCTTTCAAGCATTCCATTTTAATTTATTGTTGGTTCCGATAGTCTAGTCATGAGACACGTCGTCGTCGTACAATTTAAACATATGTAAACCATATATTTGACATAGTCAAGATGGTAATTTTAATACAATAGATATACAAATTAGCTATTTATGATTTTTTCACTTTTAATCTAAAACATGTGCATGCCTTTTTCATCTGATACAAATTAATTTTACATGGTTTATGCTTACCTAATTGCTAAGAGACAAAGCAGCCAAATAAAATATTACTACTAATTGATAGATGACATCATCAATGATGTCATCACTTGCACTTTGGGATTGCCGTACAAACTGGATTGCACCTCAATACTCCTGATGCCTATCTACGTTCACCAATCGGACTATTCCCCTTTTTCCTTCTTAATTGTTTTTAGCTATGGCCGGACTCCTTTTTTTTCTAATTGTGTGTGCCTCTGGGCTAGCATATATATGTTTTTTTAGGGGTTGGGCTAGCATATATATGTTTGTACATGACATATTCAACTATTTGTACCTAACAATATTATTTGTATGTAACGCTTTAATCTTTAAATCTCGGCCCTTAATTTCTCAAATTAATGATCAAGATAATTTAATCTATGTGGATGCATGTGGTGGCTTATTTGACTCTTCTTTTAATTATATAATAGATTCTATGTCTCGATCTGGTGGCATGCCTGGTAATTCCTCTAGAAATACACCCGGGTAATCCTTCACGACAGACACTTCCTCCTGTACAACTCCTGAGAGTGAATTTACTTGAGTCCTCCTTCGGGCATGCCTAGATAGATACTTGATCCGTTTACCCTCCAGGGTGGTGAGCAAAATTGACTTACTAGCACAGTCGATGTTTCCTCCATACACCGATATCCAATTCATGCCTAGTATCACATCCAATCCTTGTGACTCCAGAATTATTAGATCCGAGGGGAAAACATGCCTACCTATGGTCAGTGGCATTTGAAAACATCCTCTGCTTGCCATATACTCCGCTCCTGGCGAGCTTAGTAACATAGGTGTCTTAAGAACTTTGGTGGGCAACTTATACTTATCCACAAATCCCCTCGATATGTATGAATGTGATGCACCAGTATCAAAAAGAACAATTGTGGTAAATGACTTAATCAAAAACTTACCTATAACTGCATCTGGCTATTCTTCAACCTCCTCCACGTTAACGTGGTTCACTTGTCCTCTGGTGAAAGGGTTGGGCTTCTTCCCAGAGTTTCCATTTCCATTACCATTCTTCAACTTTGAGCAATCATTGGCGTAGTGTCCAGTCTTCCCGCACTTGTAACAGGTGACATGACTCAGGTCCTTCTTAGTGGGTGTGGCTGGGTTGGAACGGTTCCGACTGTTGCTTCTCCATTCCCATTCTTAGGGACAATGTGGTTATGTGAGCTTCCTCCATTATCAGTGTGGCCTCCATGGTTATGGGTGTAACCTCTCGAGTTCGGGGTAAAGCGAGGCTTCTACTGAGCTCCAGAACTGTACTTCCCCTATCCATACTTCGTTTTGCGGCTCTCTATCTGCTGCTACTTGCCTTCAATCATCAGAGCCCTATCTACCAACTCTTGGTAATTAGCAAATGTTGCCACCATCAACTGCATGCTCAGCTCATCATTTCAGCCCTTCCATAAACTTCTCCTGCTTTGCGGCATCTGTGGCCACATCATCTGGGGCATAGCGGGCTAACTTGCTAAACTCATCCACGTACTGCGCCACAGTACGGTTTCCCTGGCGTATGTTACGAAACGCATGCTTCTTCATGCTCGTTGCTCCAGCTGAGACATGTGCTATGCGGAAAACTTTCTGAAACTGACCCCAAGTGACATTTGCTATGGGGAAAGTGACTGTATAATTCTCCCACCTTGAGGATGTGGGTCCGTCTAGTTGGTGTGTGGTAAAGCGCACCTTCTCAGCATCTGTGCAACCTACGGTGGTCAGCTCTCTTCCAATCTCGTGGAGCCAGTCATCAGCAACAATCAGTTCGGTGCTACTGGAAAACACCGGCGGATTCAACCTCAGAAAACGGGCTAAGTTGTCAACTGGAGGTGGTGGCGGCGTGTTGTTGTTGTTGTTGTTGTTGTTGTTGTTGTTGTTGTTGTTGTTGTTGTTGTTGTTGTTGTTGTTGTTGTTGTTGTTGTTGTTGTTGTTGTTGTTGTTGTTGTTGTTGTTGTTGTTGTTGTTGTTGTTGTTGTTGTTGTTGTTGTTGTTGTTGTTGTTGTTGTTGTTGTTGTTGTTGTTGTTGTTGTTGTTGTTGTTGTTGTTGTTGTTGTTGTTGTTGTTGTTGTTGTTGTTGTTGTTGTTGTTGTTGTTGTTGTTGTTGTTGTTGTTGTTGTTGTTGTTGTTGTTGTTGTTGTTGTTGTTGTTGTTGTTGTTGTTGTTGTTGTTGTTGTTGTTGTTGTTGTTGTTGTTGTTGTTGTTGTTGTTGTTGTTGTTGTTGTTGTTGTTGTTGTTGTTGTTGTTGTTGTTGTTGTTGTTGTTGTTGTTGTTGTTGTTGTTGTTGTTGTTGTTGTTGTTGTTGTTGTTGTTGTTGTTGTTGTTGTTGTTGTTGTTGTTGTTGTTGTTGTTGTTGTTGTTGTTGTTGTTGTTGTTGTTGTTGTTGTTGTTGTTGTTGTTGTTGTTGTTGTTGTTGTTGTTGTTGTTGTTGTTGTTGTTGTTGTTGTTGTTGTTGTTGTTGTTGTTGTTGTTGTTGTTGTTGTTGTTGTTGTTGTTGTTGTTGTTGTCGTCGTTGTTGTCGTTGTTGTCGTCGTCGTTGTTGTTGTTGTTGTTGTTGTTGTTGTTGTTGTTGTTGTTGTTGTTGTTGTTGTTGTTGTTGTTCTCGTTGTTGTTGTTGTTGTTGTTGTTGTTGTTGTTGTTGTTGTTGTTGTTGTTGTTGTTGTTGTTGTTTAGAGGAGAGAGATTAGAATAGAGTGAGGTCTAAAGAGAAATCACTACCCATTTGCACATGAGACAAACACATTCATTTCACACCACTCAATTCAAACAAGGGCATACAAACGAACTAACTACCGCTACAAAATACTCGGACTACTACTATATACATGGTGGGAATACTACTGATAATATGGTGGTCGACTAGAAATTTTGATCGGTGGAAGACTCCATGATATCTGCTCCAGCTTTGTCTTCATAATCATCATCACTATCGGGGTCAGAGCCGGTGTCGTCGATGATGATGTAGTCTTAGGGATGGTTGTCCTCCTCAAGTGTGGGATCTCCCATGAATATTCCTAGCTTCTTCTTCAGATCTTCATTCTTCTCCAGTAGTAATACAATTTCTTCTTCATAACCATCGCGTGTAGACTTGAGTTCCTCTTCAAGCTCTATGTTCCTGGTCAACACTTTATTCATGTCGATCATGCTGGCGCACATCTGGTTCTCCCGACGACCAATGTGTTGGTCTAACTCCTGGATGCAGGCTACAATGGACTTATCCTTCCTGGTGCAGATCATCTCCCATTGCTCATCTCGGCGTCCACATTTTTGGTAGATGGTGTCCTTAAGATCCTTATACCTCGCCGATGCGTCCCATGGCGATGTGGGCTGCCATGCTCTTTCCTAGACTCCAGGTTGGTGCATCAAAGGAAAACTCTATGGGCTCCGTAACTGGCGTGAATGTCCTTCCTGGAACATGAAATTGAATCATCCAACGCTCCTCTTCAGATAGAGTGGCGGTTGATATGTCTCCAACGTATCTATAATTTTATATTGCTCCATGCTATATTATCTTCTGTTTTGGACATTATTGGGCTTTATTATTCACTTTTATATTATTTTTGGTACTAACCTATTAACCGGAGGCCCAGCCCAGAATTGCTATTTTTTGCCTATTTCAGAGTTTCGCAGAAAAGGAATATCAAGCGGAGTCCAAATGGAATGAAACCTTCGGGAACGTGATTTTTAGGAAGAATATGATCTAGGAGACTTGGACCCTACGTCAAGAAACAAAAGAGCAGGCCACGAGGTAGGGGGGCGCGCCTATCCCCCCAGGTGCACCCTCCACCCTCATGGGCCCCCTTTTGCTCCACCGACATACTCCTTCCTCCTATATATACCTATGTACCCCAGACGACCGGATACAGAGCCAAAAACCTAATTCCACCGCCGCAACCTTCTGTACCCACGAGATCCCATCTTGGGGCCTGTTCCGGAGCTCTGTCGGAGGGGGCATCCATCACGGAGGGCTTCTACATCATCACCATAGCCTCTCCGATGAAGTGTGAGTAGTTTACCTAAGACCTTCGGGTCCATAGTTAGTAGCTAGATGGCTTCTTCTCTCTTTTTGGATCTCAATACAATGTTCTCCCCCTCTCTCATGGAGATCTATTCGATGTAATCTTCTTTTTGCGGTGTGTTTGTTGAGATCGACGAATTGTGGTTTTATGATCAAGTTTATCTATGAACAATATTTGAATCTTCTCTGAATTCTTTTATGTATGATTGGTTATCTTTGCAAGTCTCTTCGAATAATCAGTTTGGTTTGCCCTACTAGATTGATCTTTCTTGCAATGGGAGAAGTG
The DNA here is from genome assembly GCA_032464435.1 of Aegilops umbellulata. Lineage (NCBI taxonomy): Eukaryota > Viridiplantae > Streptophyta > Magnoliopsida > Poales > Poaceae > Aegilops > Aegilops umbellulata. The sequence goes on from CP136060.1 coordinate 300,651,591, forward strand.
CTTAGCTTTGGGTTCAATCTTGTGGTATCCTTTCCCAGTGACAGTAGGGGCAGCAAGGCACGTATTGTATTTTTGCCATCGAGGATAACAAGATGGGATTTTTATCATATTGCATGAATTTATGCCTCTACATCATGTCATCTTGCTTAAGGCGTTACTCTGTTTTCATGAACTTAATACTCTAGATGCATGCTAGATAGCAGTCGATGAGTGGAGTAATAGTAGTAGATGCAGGCAGGAGTCGGTCTACTTGTCTCGGACGTGATGCCTATATACATGATCATACCTAGATATTCCATCGGTAACTTTACTTGGAGCTATATTTTTATTCACCACATGATATGTATTCACCACAATCATCCTTGTTGTACACACCTTTTGAGAGAGCCATACATTATTTGGAATTTGTTAGAATACTCTATGTGCTTCGCTTATATCTTTTGAGTTATATAGTTTTGCTCTGGCACTTCACTTATATCTTTTAGAGCACGGTGGTGGATTTGTTTTATAGAAACTATTGATCTCTCATGCTTCACTTAGATTATTTTGAGAGTCTTAAATAGCATGTTAATTTGCTTAAATAATCCTAATATGCTTGGTATTCAAGATTTGTAAAAAATTTCTTATGAGTGTGTTGAATACTAAGAAAAGTTTGATGCTTGATAATTGTTTTGAGATATAAAGATGGTGATATTAGAGTCATGCTAGTTGAGTAGTTGTGAATTTGAGAAATACTTGTGCTAAAGTTTGTGATTCCCGTAGCATGCACGTATGGTGAACCTTTATGTGATGAAGCCGGAGCATGATTTATTTATTTGTTGTCTTCCTTATGAGTGGCGGTCGGGGACGAGCGATGGTCTTTTCCTACCAAGCTATCCCCCTAGGAGCATGCGCGTAATACTTTGCTTTGATAACTTGTAGATTTTTGCAATAAGTATATGAGTTCTCTATGACTAATGTTGAGTCCATGGATTATACGCACCCTTCTTCCTTCCACCATTTCTAGTCTCTCTAATACCGCGCACTTTTCACCGGTATCATACACCCACCATACCTACCTATCATGCATTTCCATAGCCATTCTGAGATATATTGCCATGCAACTTTCCATCGTTCCGTTTACTATGACACACTCCATCATTGTCATATCGCTTTGCATGATCATGTAGTTGACATCATATTTGTGGCAAAGCCACCATTCATAATTCTTTCATACATGTCACTCTTGATTCATTGCATATCCCGGTACACCACCGGAGGCATTCATATAGAGTCATATTTTGTTCTAAATATGGAGTTGTAAGAAAATAAAAGTGTGATGATCTTCATGTTTGGAGCATTGTCCCAAGTGAGGAAAGGATGATGGAGACTATGATTCCCCCACAAGCCGGGATGAGACTCTGGACAAAAAATAAAAAAAGAGAAAAAAAGAGGCCATTAAAAAAAGGAGAAAAGGCCCAAATAAAAAAATGGGAGAAAAAGAGAGAAGGGACAATGTTACTATCCTTTTACCACACTTGTGCTTCAAAGTAGCACCATGATCTTCATGATAGAGAGTCTCTCATTTTGTCACTTTCATATACTAGTGGGAATTTTTCATTATAGAACTTGGCTTGTATATTCCGATGACGGGCTTCCTCAAAATGCCCTAGGTCTTCGTGAGCAAGCAAGATGGATGCACACCCACTTAGTTTCTTTTGTTGAGCTTTCATATAATTATAGCTCTAGTGCATCCGTTGCATGGCAATCCCTACTCACTCACATCGATATCTATTGATGGGCATCTCCATAGCCCGTTGATACGCCTAGTTGATGTGAGACTATCTTCTCCCTTTTTGTCTTCTCCACAACCACCATTCTATTCCACATACAGTGCTATGTCCATGGCTCACACTCATGTATTGCGTGAAGATTGAAAAACTTTGAGAATGTCAAAAGTATGAAACAATTGCTTGGCTTGTCATCGGGGTTGTGCATGATTTAAATACTGTGTGTGGTGAAGATAGAGCATAGCTAGACTATATGATTTTGTAGGGATAACTTTCTTTGGCCATGTTATTTTGAGAAGACATAATTGCGTTGTCAGTATGCTTGAAGTATTATTATTTTTTATGTCAATATTAAACTTTTGTCTTGAATCTTTCGGATCTGAATATTCATACCACAATTAATAAGAATTACATTGCAATTATTCCAAGTAGCACTCAGCATCAAAAATTCTGCTTTTATCATTTACCTACTCGAGGACGAGCGGGAATTAAGCTTGGGGATGCTTGATACGTCTCCAACGTATCTATAATTTTTTATTACTCCATGCTATATTATCTTCTGTTTTGGAAATTATTGGGCTTTATTATTCACTTTTATAATATTTTTGGGACTAACCTATTAATTAGAGGCCCAGCCCAGAATTGCTATTTTTTTGCCTATTTCAGAGTTTTCCAGAAAAGGAATATCAAACGGAGTCCAAACGGAATGAAACCTTCGGGAACGTGATTTTTAGGAAGAATATGATACATGAGACTTGGACCCTACGTCAAGAAACAAAAGAGGAGGCCGCGAGGTAGGGGGCGCGCCTACCCCCACCCCCCAGGCACGCCCTGCACCCTCGTGGGCCCCCTGTTGCTCCACCGATGTACTCCTTCCTCCTATATATACCTACGTACCCCCGAACGATCAGATGTGGAGCCAAAAACCTAATTCCACCGCCGCAACCTTCTGTACCCACGAGATCCCATCTTGGGGCCTATTCTGGAGCTCCGCCGGAGGGGGCATCCATCATGGAGGGCTTCTACATCATCACCATAGCCTCTCCGATGAAGTGTGAGTAGTTTACCTCAGACCTTCGGGTCCATAGTTAGTAGCTAGATGGCTTCTTCTCTCTTTTTGGATCTCAATACAATATTCTCCCCCTCTCTTGCGGTGTGTTTGTTGAGACCGATGAATTGTGGGTTTATGATCAAGTTTATCTATGAACAATATTTGAATCTTCTCTGAATTCTTATATGTATGATTGGTTATCTTTGCAAGTCTCTTTGAATTATCCGTTTGGTTTGGCCTACTAGATTGATCTTTCTTGCAATGGGAGAAGTGCTTAGCTTTGGGTTCAATCTTGCGGTGTCCTTTCCCAGTGATAGTAGGGGCAGCAAGGCACGTATTGTATTGTTGCCATCGAGGATAACAAGATGGGTTTTTTATCATATTGCATGAATTTATCCCTCTACATCGTGTCATCTTGCTTAAGGTGTTACTCTGTTTTCATGAACTTAATACTCTAGATGCATGCTGGATAGCGGTCGATGAGTGGAGTAATAGTAGTAGATGCAGGCAGGAGTCGGTCTACTTGTCTCGAACGTGATGCCTATATACATGACCATACCTAGATATTCTCATAACTATGCTCAATTCTGTCAATTGCTCAATAGTAATTCATTCACCCACCGTAAAATAGTTATGCTCTTGAGAGAAGCCACTAGTGAAACCTGTGGCCCCCGAGTCTATCTTCATCATATTAATCTTCCAACACTTAGCTATTTCCTTTGCTTTTATTTTACTTTGCATCCTTATCACAAAAATACCAAAAATATTATCCTATCATATCTATCAGATCTCACTCTCGTAAGTGACCCTGAAGGGATTGACAACCCCTTATCGCGTTGGTTGCGAGGATTTATTTGTTTTGTGTAGGTGTGAGGGACTCGCGCGTAGCCTCCTACTGGATTGATACCTTGGTTCTCAAAAACTCAGGGAAATACTTACACTACTTTGCTGCATCACCCTTTCCTCTTCAAGGGAAAACCAACGCAGTGCTCAAGAGGTAGCAGCGGTGTAGGTCCCGGTGAAGCTCGGTATTTCGATGTTCAGGTACCTAGTGGGTTCCTTCAAGTGTCGTCCAAAAGGTGTGTCTTCATCCGATTGAGCAAACTTGTTCCTTGGGTCCGCCATCTATAAAGTAGAAAAGGGAGAAGAGTCAGAAAGGAGTAGAGAAGAGGGTCCTATCGCTTATCTTAGTGGTCGTGTCCTACAGTCAGCGTGTGCTCTGATACCATCTAGTAGCAATCCGACCTCAAACGGTCAAATCTCTGTGTATAAGTGTCATCCCTGGATCGGTAATGCTGACACACACAATACTCGAGGATTTATAACAGAATGCAATCACACACTTATTACATCGAATGTCTCAAAGAGAGAACTTATTACAATAATATTGCTGAAGGCCATCTAAATAAGATAAATGCGGAAGCTTCGAAGGTAAATGAGTCCATCAACTCCAACGGCATAGCTGAGTGCACGACAAAGACCTAGCGGACCTTACTCTTCGTCTGAAAACTCTGCAACATAATACATTGCAGCCTGTGTAGGTCAGCACATGGAATATGTTGGCAAGATAACACTATAGAGCAATGAACAAGCAACAGCTATAACTATATGCATATATGGCTGGTGGAGGCTCTATGGTTAACATTTGCATAAAGCTAATTTTTTCCTACATCAAAGGAATATATTTTATATAACTACAAAGTTTGTTGAAAACATTGAGAATGGTAACCCCATCTCAATCCCAAATTAATAATCAATAACTCCATAGATTGATTAAGTAAAGTGATGAGATCAACATAGTAATTCAAGCACCAGATACTCAAGATGTCCATAACCGGGGACACGGCTAACCATGATTAGTTTATACGCTGTGCTGAGGTTTGCGCACTTTTCCCCACAATACTCGATCTCCTCCGTTGTATTTCTCGCATTGCATGGTGTTTGAGAAACGGATGACCGAGACACAGTCTTTCCGAAGAGGTCCCCTTAACCGATAGATAGGTCGGTACACCTACAATCCCCTTCAACTGGTAGCCCATCATGGAAAGGTTTCCCACAACTTACTCAACTATGACAGAGCCCATAATGGCTTGTGGCTACACACGAAAGTTTCTAGCATGAATAACATAATGATCCCTTTGAGCCTGGGTGGGGAACCATAGAAAACATCACATGGATACCTCCGGATCTCCTTTGGACAACACTGGATTCCCTAGGTGCCCACAAACCAATCCACCCAGATGTGTGTTAAAGTAGCCACCTTAAGTAAACCCTTACTTCATAATAATACTCATAGCTGTCATGAATCACTCAAACCAAACCACGTCTACGAGCATAGCATAGCAAAATATAATAAGCGTAACGCAGTAAATCCCAAGGTTTGAATAAATGGGAAATAGGTACTACCTCAACAACTACTCCCCAATACCCACAAGTTAATCAAATCCTACTCATGCAATTTTTGAGGTTTGAAACTAATGCATAAAAACTGGGTAATAAGGGATATGATCAAAGTGTTACTTGCCTTGTTGACGATCTAAAAACCCTAGTGACTCGTAGTAGCACGCTTCGCACTCCGGAAACTCTATCATATACAAACAATAGCATACATAAGCACTCAAGCATAAGATGCTAGGGTAAAACTCAAGGGAAAAGATCCAAACTGAAAGATCTACTGGAGAGCATCGATTTGCAAAAATAATCAATTGAATCGGAGCTATGAAACTCAAACTCAATCGATTTGCAAAAAGAAGTTCGAATTCAAATCTGCTTGAAACCAAATTTTAAATTGTCAAAATCATGTTCAAGTTGGTTATCTAGAATGAGGGGAACAAGACGAAGATTTTGGTGTTGGTTTCACTGGATGGACAAACGAGCAAAAAGTAGCGAGAGTTTGAAGACCAGGGACTAATCTGTGATTAAAGTAATCACGGATAGGTCCCTGGCTGAAATTAAAAACAAAAGGAAAAAACTAACAAACGAACGTTCGCTAACAGAACTAAACCGAAGAAAACGTTCGCTACCGTGTATTAACGGACGAACGTCCGCTAATTAGATCCGATCGAAAAAACCAAGAAAAACCTAACCCTAAAAACAAACCAGGAGAAAACCGAGGAAACCGGAAAAAACGATCGGTCTTTTACCGGTCAACGACGGCGATGGGGTCAACGACGGCGGCGGGATCCGGCGGCTCCGGTGAGGTGAGGCGGGGCTTCAGCAGCGGCGGTGCGGCAGCTGTCGGCGGCGATGGCGCGCAGCAGCAGCAGGCGGCGGCTTGCGGCGGCATCGCGGCAACAGGCGGCGGTGGGCGGCGCGGGCTGCGGTGGCGGGGTGAGGAGGAGGCGGCGGGGTTGGCTGGCTTATAAAGGGGCAGGGCGGGCTGCTTGGGCGAGGGGGCGGCGATGGGGAACCCGGCTCAGACTCCCTCGTGCGGCGACGACGAGGCGGCTCCGCCTGGGAGGAAGGCGGCGGGGCGAGGTGGGTTGCGGCCTGCTTGGCTGGGCCATTCGGGCGTGAAGTTTTTTTAATTAAATTTTGGTCGGAACAAAAAATCCTAATAAAATATAAAAAATTCTAAAAATACAAGAAACAATTTTCACCGTCCAAACCTAATATTTAGGACAAGATGAACATTTTTCTGGCCTAAAATAAACTAATAATTTGATTTTAAAATTTCTTCTCCAATATTCCTCTCTTTTAGAAGAAGTCATTTTATCTTCTCTCTTTTATTTTATAATTCTAAATAATTGGAGAGAAAAATATTAAAACCAAATTGATCCTCTTTCCAAATTTGAGAAAAATTCAAATACGAAAAATTTGTGAAACCTCCAACTCTCTCCTTGGGTCCTTGAGTTGCTTAATATTTCTAGGATCTCAACCAAAATGCAAATAAAAATATGATATATGATGACCTATGTATAACATCCAAATTGAAAATTGGGATGTTACACCTATCATACTACATCGCAACCATTTTAATTTCCATGTTGGCACACAAGGTAAACCATTATAAATTCCTAGCTAATTAAGCATGGCATGAGTAACTATAATCTCTAATTGTCATTGCAAACATGTTTCATTCATAATAGGTTGAATCATGAACGACATACTAATCATATTTACAAAAACAAGATAGGTCAAGTTCATACCAGCTTTTCCTCATCTCAATCATTTCATCATATATCGTCATTATTACCTTTCACTTGCACGACTGAATGGTGTGGATAACAATAATAGTGCACGTGCATTGGACTAAGCTAGAATCTGCAAACTTTTATTCAAAGGAGAAGACAAGGTAATACGGACTCTTTGTTAGATCAACAATAATGCATATGTGAGCCACTCAACACGTTCATCGTGGTCTTCTCCTCTCGACCCCGAAAAATAAGAAAAGAATTTCAAAGAAACACACAAAAATATTTTTGGAGTTTTTGTTTTTCTGAAGGAAGTAAAACAAGAACGAGAAAAACTATTTACACGGGAGAGCTCCCAACAAACAAAAGAATAACGAGAAATCTTTTCGGGTTTCTTTTAATATTACAACTAAGCAAGCATAGAAAGTGAACTAACTACAACTAATTTTTTATATTTCTTAATGTTTTTCAAACACACAAAAAGCAAGCGGGAAAAAGAAATAAACTGACATGGATAATACAATGAAAAAGTATGAACACAGACAACTGAAATGAGTGTGTGAACATGAATTTAATGTCGGTGAGAAATACGTACTCCCCCAAGCTTAGGCTTTTGGCCTAAGTTGGTCTAGTCCCATGGATCAATGGAGCCCTCTCCATTGTACTGAAGAGGATCACGGGGGTTCCACTGGTTAGCGAGCTCCCATGGCTCCCACTGATAAACAGACTCCTGATATGGATCAAGTGATGGCTCTGGCTTAGGAGCTGGGGAACGCGTCCCCTCCCAGTATGCATGAATGTCCGAGGGTAAAATGAAGTACCTTCCTGAATGAGTATCGAACAAAGTAGGTGCAGGCAAGGTAATAATCTGAAAAGTATCCTCGCTAAATATCAAGGTATAAATGAGTCTCTTCTCCTCATCATAGCGAATAAACTTATGTGCTACTATGCTTTCATAATCTAAGTATATAGTGGGTAGCGGTTTCTCCTCTTTTTCATGGTGCCTAATGGGTATCTCGAAGCGTCTAGTAAGGCGAGAGGCAAAGATACCTCTGAAAATAGGGCCCTTTGTACGGTTTAAACTCATCCATTTAGCAACCATAGCGCCTAAACTAAAAGTTTTATCACGAAGTAAAGCATGGCGCAAAATGGCAAGGTTAGGAGCACTAAGGCCTCCACTCTCCCCACAACCAATTAAACATCTCCCAGCAAATAATGAGTAGTAGCGCAAAATAGGAAAATGTAAACTAGTCACTCTCGCTTCTGACACCCTTCTCCTTTCCCCTACGGTGACTTCAACAATAAAATCTTCCACATCTCTAGGACGTGGTTCCTCGACGCTACCCTCATCAGGTTATTTACAAACCTCACAAAAGTCATAAAGCGTCATCTCCTTATGCTCATCATATAAGTGAAACTCTACCGTGGGTGGTGATCTCCTAGCATGAAAATGAACATTTTGCACGAAAGTATTAGTGAGTAGGAGATACTGATCACACTCGTCGAGGAGGAAGTCGGTGATGCCTGCATTCTCAGCCAAATAATAGAAATCCTCATACATTTCGGCCGCCTGTAAGAATGCATCACATGGCCATTCACACGGCCGAATCTCCGCAGCGCGAGGAAGATTGCACTTGGGCTTCTCCTTCTCCTCATTTTCCTTTTCCTTTGAACCGCGGCTCGAGGAATGATATGTCTCCAATGTAACTATAAATTTTTAATGTTCCATGCTATATTATATTCTGTTTTGGACATTAATGGGCTTTATTATACACTTCTATATTATTTTTGGGACTAACCTATTAACTGGAGACCCAGCCTAGAATTGTTGTTTTTTGCCTATTTTAGAAATTCGCAAAAAAAGAATATCAAACGGAGTCCAAACGGAACGAAACCTTCGGGAACGTGATTTTCGGAACGAACGTGATCCAGAGGACTTGGACCCTACGTCAAGAAAGCAACCAGGAGGGCACGAGGCAGGGGCGCGCCCTCCACCCTCGTGGGGCCCACGTTGCTCCACCGACATACTTCTTCCTCCTATATATACCTACGTACCCCCAAACTACCAGATACGGAGCCAAAACCTAATTCCACCGCCGCAACCTTCTGTACCCGCGAGATCCCATCTTGGGGCCTTTTCTGGAGCTCTGCTGGAGGGGGCATCGATCACGGAGGGCTTCTACATCAACATCATAGCCTCTCCGATAATGTGTGAGTAGTTTACCTCAGACCTTCGGTTCCATAGTTATTAGCGAGATGGCTTCTTCTCTCTCTTTGGATCCCAATACAAAGTTCTCCATGATTCTCGTGGAGATCTATTCGATGTAATCTTCTTTTACGGTGTGTTTGTTGAGACCGATGAATTGTGGGTTTATGATCAAGTTTATCTATGAACAATATTTGAAACTTCTCTGAATTATTTTATGTATGATTGGTTATCTTTGCAAGTCTCTTCGAATTATTAGTTTGGTTTGGCCTACTAGATTGATCTTTCTTGCAATGGGAGAAGTGCTTAGCTTTGGGTTCAATCTTGCGGTGTCCTTTCCCAGTGACAGTATGGGCAGCAAGGCACGTATTGTATTGTTGCCATCGAGGATAACAATATGGGGTTTATATCATATTGCATGAGTTTATCCCTCTACATCATGTCATCTTACTTAAAGCGTTACTCTGTTCTTATGAACATAATACTCTAGATGCATGCTGGATAGCGGTCAATGTGTGGAGTAATAGTAGTAGATGCAGGCAGGAGTCGGTCTACTTGTCGCGGACGTGATGCCTATATACATGATCATACCTAGATATTCTCATAACTATGCTCAATTCTATGAATTGCTCAATAGTAATTTGTTTACCCACCGTAATACTTATGCTCTCGAGAGAAGCCACTAGTGAAACCTATGGCCCCGGGTCTATTTTCCATCATATTAATCTTCCAACACTTAGCTATTTTTATTGCCTTTTATTTTACTTTGCATCTTTATCATAAAAATACCAAAGATAGTATCTTATCATATCTATCAGATCTCACTTTCGTAAGTGACCGTGAAGGGATTGACAACCCCTTTATTGCGTTGGTTGCTAGTGTTTTATTTGTTTGTGTAGGTGCGAGGGACTCGTGCATGCCCTCCTACTGGATTGATACCTTAGTTCTCAAAAACTGAGGGAAATACTTACGCTGCTTTACTGCATCACCCTTTCCTCTTCAAGGGAAAATCAACGCAATGCACAAGAGGTAGCAAGAAGGATTTCTGGCGCTGTTGCCGGGGAGTCTATGCAAAAGTCAACATACCAAGTACCCATCACAAACCCTTCTCTCCCGCATTACATTATTTGCCATTTGCCTCTCGTTTTCCTCTCCCGCACTTCACCCTTGCCGTTTTATTCGCCCTCTCTTTTTCGTTTGCTTTTTTTTCGCTTGCTTCTTGTTTGCTCGTGTGTTGGATTGCTTGCTTGTCACGATGGCTCAAGATAATACTAAATTGTGTGACTTTACCAATACCAACAAGAATGATTTTCTTAGCACTCCGATTGATCCTCTTACCGATACTGAATCTTGTGAAATCAGTACTGCTTTATTGAATCTTGTCATGAAAGATCAATTCACCGGCCTTCCTAGTGAAGATGCCGCTACCCATCTAAATAGCTTCGTTGATTTGTGTGATATGCAAAAGAAGAAAGATGTGGATAATGATATTGTTAAATTGAAGCTATTTCCTTTTTGCTTAGAGATCGTGCTAAGGCTTGGTTTTCGTCTCTGCCTAAGAATAGTATTGATTCTTGGAATAAGTGCAAAGATGCTTTTATCTCTAAGTATTTCCCTCCCGCTAAGATCATCTCTCTTAGAAACAATATTATGACTTTTAAGAAACTTGATCATGAACATGTTGCACAATCTTGGGAGAGGATGAAATTAATGATATGCAATTGCCCTACACATGGTTTAAATCTTTGGATGATTATACAAAAAAATTATGCCGGATTGAATTTTGCTTCTAGAAATCTTTTAGATTCGGCCGCGCGAGGCACTTTTATGGAAATCACTTTAGGAGAAGCTACTAAACTACTAGATAATATTATGGTTAATTATTCTCAATGGCACACTGAAAGATCTACTAGTAAAAAAGTGCATGCGATAGAAGAAATTAATGTTTTGAATGGAAAGATGGATGTACTTATGAAATTATTTTCTATTAAAAGTGTTTCTTTTGATCCTAATGATATGCCTTTGTCTACTTTGATTGAGAACAATAATGAATCTATGGATGTGAATTTTGTTCGTAGGAATAATTTGTAACAACGCGTATAGAGGAAACTTTAATCCTAGGCCGTACCCTAGTAATTCCTCTAATAATTATGGTAATTCCTACAACAATTCTTATGGAAACTTTAATAAGATGCCTTCTGAATTTGAGACTAGTATTAAAGAGTTTATAAATTCGCAAAAGAATTTCAATGCTTTGCTTGAAGAAAAATTGCCTAAGATTGATGAATTGTCTAGGAACATTGATAGAATTTATCTTGATGTTGATTCGTTGAAACTTAGATCTATTCCACCTAAGCATGATATCAATGAGTCTCTCAAAGCCATGATAATTTCCATTGATGGGTGCAAAGAAAGAACCGCTAGGATGCGTGCTAAGAAAGATTGCTTTGTGAAAGCGTGTTCTTCTAATTTCTATGAAAATAAAGATGAAGATCTAAAAGTTATTGATATGTCTCCTGTTAAATCTTTGTTTTGCAATATGAATCTTGATAATGATGGGACTGAATATGATCGACCTTTACCTAGAAGGTGTTGCAAAAATTCAGAGTTTTTAGATCTTGATGCAAAAATTGGTAAAAGTGGGATTGAAGAGATCAAAACTCTAGATATTAATGAACCCACTATTTTGGATTTCAAGGAATTTAATTATGATAATTGCTCTTTGATAGATTGTATTTCCTTGTTGCAATCCGTGCTAAATTCACCACGTGCTTATAGTCAAAATAAAGCCTTTACCAAACACATCGTTGATGCTTTGATGCAATCTTATGAAGAAAAACTTGAGTTGGAAGTTTCTACCCCTAGAAAACTTTATGATGAGTGGGAACCTACTGTTAAAATTAAAATTAAAGATCATGAATGTTATGCTTTGTGTGATTTGGGTGCTAGTGTTTCCATGATTCCAAAGACTTTGTGTGATTTGCTAGGTTTCCGTGATCTTGATGATTGTTCTTTAAACTTGCACCTTGCGGATTTCACCATTAAGAAACCTATGGGAAGAATTAATGATGTTATTTTTGTTGCAAATAGGAATTATGTGCCCGTAGATTTTATTGTTCTTGATATAGATTGCAACCCTTCATGTCCTATTATTCTTGGTAGACCTTTCCTTAGAATGATTGGTGCAATTATTGATATGAAGGAAGGGAATATTAGATTCCAATTTCCGTTAAGGGAAGGCATGGAACACTTACCTAGAAAGAAAATAAAAATTACCTTATGAATCTATTATGAGAGCCACTTATGGATTGCCTACCAAAGATGGAAATACCTAGATCTATCCTTGCTATTATGCCTAGCTAGGGGCGTTAAACGATAGCGCTTGTTGGGAGGCAACCCAATTTTATTTTTAGTTTTATGCTTTTTTGCTTCTGTTTAGGAATAAATCTTTGATCTAGCCTTTGGTTAGATTTGTTTTTATGTTTTAATTAGTTTTGTGCCAAGTTAAACCTATATGATATTCTTGGATGTTAGTTATTTGATCTTGCTGAAAATTCTAGAAACTTTCTGTTCACGGAAATAATTGTTAAAAATCACCAGAACGTGATAAAATATTGATTCCAATTGCTGCTGACCAATAAACAAATTATCTAGGTCTTCCTATTTTGTCTGAAGTTTTGGAGTTCCATAAGTTTGCGTTAGTTACAGATTACTTCAGACTGTTCTGTTTTTGACAGATTCTGTTTTTCGTGTGTTGTTTGCTTATTTTGATGAATCTATGGCTAGTAAAATAGTTTATAAACCAAGGGGAAGTTGGAATACAGTAGGTTTAACATCAATATAAATAAAGAATGAGTTAATTACAGTACATTGAAGTGGTGTTTTGTTTTCTTTCGCTAACGGAGCTCACGAGATTTTCTGTTAAGTTTTGTGTTGTAAAGTTTTCAAGTTTTGTGTAAAAGATTTGATGGATTATGGAACAAGGAGTGGAAAGAGCCTAAGCTTGGGGATGCCCATGGCAGCCCAAGATAACCTAAGGACACCAAAAAGACAAAGCTTGGGGATGCCCGGAAGGCATCCCCTCTTTCGTCTACTTCCATCGGTAACTTTACTTGGAGCTATATTTTTATTTACCACATGATTTGTGTTTTGCTTGGAGCGTCTTGTATGATTTGAGTCTTTGCTTTTTAGTTTACCACAATCATCTTTGCTGTACACACCTTTTGAGAGAGACACACATGATTTGGAATTTGTTAGAATACTCTATGCGCTTCACTTATATCTTTTGAGCTATATAGTTTTTGCTCTAGTGCTTTACTTATATTCATGGCGGTGGTTTTGTTATATAAAAATATTATTCTCTCATGCTTCACTTATATTATTTTGAGAGTCTTAAACAACATGGTAATTTGCTTAAATTGGGAAATTAATCTTAATATGTTAGGTGTAACACCCCCAGTGTCATGGTACAGTAACCCTGTGTGATTAGGCCTAATCATTTGGCTAAAGAATGCTTAATCATCTTTGTTCAATATCTCTTTTCAACTCCCATCTGAATTCAAATTCAAATCTTAAGTGAAATTTGAAGTTGCACAAAAGTTGCTAGAAAAATGTTCATCATTTAGCAAATATGCCAATACAACTTGATGTAAATAAAAACAACATCACTCCTATGCTAAAATGGACACTAACATTTATAACAGTGCCATTCCAGCAATTTTAAAATGCAAATTCATTTATGAAAATTCCAAATGAATCTAAACGTCTCCCAAAAATAATTGTGGCAGTGCATAAAAATGCACTGGACTTTTATGATCTAGTTCCACATTTTTCCTAAATCATTAGGGTCCCCAGATAAATCATTTTCCTTCTCTGGTAATTAAAAAAAGAAAAGGAAAAGAAGAAGAGAGAGACAGAGAAACCCCTATCCCTCTGGACCTTAACTAGCCTGGCCGGCCCAGCTCCCCGCACCGCACCCCCCCTCCTGTTCCTCGGTCGCGCGCCGCTACAGGGTGCGGTCGCCACCGGACCCGCTCGCTGGCATCGAGGTGGATAAGCCTTCGCGATGCCTCGGTCCCCTCCTCCCCTGCCACTCCCAGTCTCCCACTTCCCCTCGCCCACTCCACCTCTCCCTCTTCCGACCAGATCCTCCTCGCCCAGATCCGCCACAGCCACCACCACAGTCGCCATGGCCGGCACCGTCTACGCGCTCTCCGCCGTCCCCTTCACCTAGGACCGTGCCAAGGGCTACGTCGTCGACCTCTCCTTCGCCCACGACCAGCCCCTCGAGCTCGACGCCCCTGCATCGACTCCAACACCAGCTTCTTCTTCCTGGCAGCCACCGGCGTTCCTCTGCGATTCCGGCGCCCTGCTGCTCCTAACCTTCCAACGAGCCACCGTGTGCTCCTAGTAAGCTCCCCAACCTTTCCCCTATGCCAGCGCCATCGATCTCGCCCCCCTAGTTGTCGTCGCCATTGGTGCTGCCCCGCCGCCATGGTGAAGCTCGTCGCAGTGACCACCGTTGCCGCAGCTCGCGTCCGAGCTCGTAGTCGAGCTCGTGCGCGCGAGCCTTCCCGTGCCCCCTAGCGATGTGCTCGTCGAGAACCCGAACGCAGCGCCGCGGAGCTCGTCGCCGGTGTGTCTCCGGTGACCAAATGGTCATGGGCCAGTGCTCGTTGCACTCCCCACCCTGCGTAGGTACTCCCCAACCTCTTCGTTTGCTCCCTAGCGCGCCGTAGCTCCTTTTCCGTCGAGCACCCGTACGCTCCGTCGTCACCCGTCGTCGCCGGTGTCGCTCCGGCCACCTCCGCGTCCAACCGCTGGCACCACATGATGCGCGCTGCTCCACTCGTTCGAGCGCAAGAGAAATCGCGTGAAACGGTGAACCATAGGCGATTTTCGACCTCGTCGGTGTTCGGCCACCGCGCACGAGCTTGCCAGAGCCACTCCGGCGGCTCCGCTGAGCTGGCGCCGTGTGGGGTCCCCCTTGGGCCACCACCTAGGTTACTGACCCATGGACCCCAGGGGCCTGGCCGGCCTGTTGACCGGTCAGCTCTGCTGACTGGACCAGCCCAGCTGCTGACAAATGGGCCCCACCTCCATTAAATAACTAAAGGATTTTTAAAATAAATTAATTAGCTTAACTTGATGCTGACAGGCATGCCCAGTTGTTTTACAAACTAATTTTTAGATTAGTTTGAACTCTATTTAACCCACTGTCTATGACAAGTGGGTCCCCCATGTCAGTTTTGACCAGTCAACCGGACTGTTGACTGCTGACGTCACACATACGTCATGGTGATGACATTTTCCTTTTCTGTTAATTTGAGAATTCTAGAAAATTGTTTAATCTTTGAAAAATAATAGAAAATCAACCGTACCTTGGATGAAAATGTTTTCTACATGAAAGTTGCTCAGAAGGACGATACGAATCTGAATACGCGGTCCGTTTACATGTCAGATGCCTCTAACTATCTGATCATGGAACATTCCCCCTCCGGTCATCTGTCTGACACAGGTCCGGAACCGGGAACACCTTCCCGGTTAAATTACCCATCACCTTTAATGTCTAGGACCGCATTAGAACACGTCTAGCTATGCCTGTTGTCCTGTTATGCACTTGCTTGCTATGTATTTACTGTTTCTCTGCCCTCTTCTCTTCGGTAGACCCCGTGGCGGCTGCCGATGCCACTGTGATCGACTACATCACCGACGACCCCTCCTTCTTGTCTGAGCAACCAGGCAAGCCCCCCTTTGATCATCCCGATATCGCCCATTTCATTCTCTCATGCTTGCTTTAGATTTTGCTACCGTAATTGTTTGCTCCTATTCTGATGCATAGCCTGCTTTTGTAACCTGCATATTGTTACCTACCTGCTTATCCTAAATTGCTTAGTATAGGTTGGTTAGTGATCCATCAGTGACCCCCACCTTGTCCTTGTTGCCCCTGCTCCATCATTGAAGACCCGATCAACGGGATCGATGACCAGGCCTCGGCACCGCACATCACTTTCCCCTTAGTTGCTCGACACTACTAGGTTACTATCTGTCGGTGTACTAAAGTAGGGGTACCTCAGTACCCCGAACTTGTGCACGGGCAGTCGTAGCGTCCCGCGGCGAGGCTTGCCAGGGGAGCGACAAGAGTCTCCACGGCCCTTTCTGGGCCGGACGAAGGCCAAGTGATCGAGCCAAGAAGACCAAGCCCCCGCAAGAGGAGCTTGCCGGGCCAAGAAGGCGAGGTCCGGCAAGAGGAGCTTGCCGGGCCAGGGCGACAAGGCCCCGGCAAGAGGAGCTTGCCGGGACAACTAAGCCGAAGCACCAAGGCCCCGGCGGGAGGAGCTCGCCGGGACGGCCAAGCCAAGGCACCCCAAGAGAAGCCCGCCGCAGCGCGCCGCGCGCCCCGGCAAGGCCTGACGAGCGGCAAGCTCTCAGGTGCGGCAAGACAACCACCGCGGCAAGCCACTTGCCGCGGCGAACCACCACCTCAGGCGTGCGCTCCAGCTCACCTGCCCACGCGTCACTCTGGAGCTTCCCCCGAGACATGTGTCGGGGCGCCGCGCAGCCTGGGGCGCGCGCGTGGCATGCGACGTTGGCGGAGTCGCCCCCGTGGCAAGCGGAGGCGCCCCTAACGGTCCGCCTCGGCACTGTTCAGGCGATCCAGACGGGCATTTAATGCCTTTGTCCCCCACCGTCAGAGTTAGGTGCGATAGCACTGTGCGGCCACTGTTCGCACAGTTCCTTGCCATTTTGACCCTCACCTGCGTCGCTACCTGTGGGAAACCCCTTAGCATATAAAAGGAGGCCCATGCGCACGTAGAGAGGGGGATAGAACCCTAGAGGGGGATAGAACCCTAGAGGGGGATAGAACCCTAGAGGGGGATCGAACCCTAGAGGGGATCCAGACCGAAGAAGGACACCTAGTAGACCCTCGTCTACGTCCAGCTCCGACTTACTGTAGCTTCTTGCGCTCCAAAGCAAGAACTCGAATCAACCAGACAAGCAGCAGTAGGGTTTTACGCATCCATGCGGCCCGAAGCTGGGTAAAATCGTTGTGTGTGTGTGCGTCGCCTCGATCTGCTCTTTATGCAACCTCCGCCCCCCGCCGAACCGACAAGGGGCTCCGTCCCCATAGGTGCTCGTGGAGGCCGATATCCCCCGACATCTTTGGCGCGCTAGGTAGGGGGTGTTTCAAGGTTGTGCGAACCAGATTTGGCGACCACAGGTGAGCTCAGGTATGGCCAGGTACCTTTCCGCTCCGACCCGCGGAGCGGAGGCATTCCTCCTCACGGACTCGTGCACGGCCCTCCTCAAGTACCCACTCACGCAGAGCCCGGGCAAGAGCAGCTGCTCCTTGAGGAGGACCGCCTTCCGGCCGCTGAGCGAGTTTCTCGCCTCCAGCAAACTCTGCGCCGCTCCCGTAGCCGCAGAAGTTAGCGCCGGAAGTTGCGCGAAAGGTGACCTCATTCTTCGGCGAGCCCAGGCCGCCAAGATCCAAACGAGTCGACGCCGACCGTGGGAGGAACCTTGCCAGCGTGGCCGTCGGAACCCGTTCCGTCGGCCACCCTCTCTGTCCAAGTCTTGCCGCAGTTGCATGTAATCCTTGGTACAGAGACGGGCGCAGATCCCAAGCATAGCTTATGTGCCCCGCACATCTTGTCGATTTCGCGCCTCTCCGATTGGCGCATGCGTTATTTGACACGATTGTGCAGCACTCGACTCCGGCAAGCGATGGCAGGTCGTGAAGCCCCGAGCCCTCGTTATTCCCTTACCTCGAGAAGGGGGGATGACAGGATAGGCTGGGCGTCACCCGAGGAAGCTACACCTTGCCGGACAGCAAAACAAGAGAAAAGCTAAGTTGCCAAAGTTTGAGCAATTAAGCTCCTTTTTATCTTTAAGTTATCTTCTTCGTACGACCGAGCTTCGTATGGGAAACCTGTGCGCGGAGGGGCCGGCTCGTGGCTGGTTGCGTCCTTATTTCGTTTCGAGTCCGCTCAATGACTTAAGTGTGCTACATCCCGAGTGGCGTCCTTACTTTGTTTCGAGCTTGCTCGGCAGCTTGAGTGTGCCGCGACTGCAGTCGCCACGCTTACCTCGCCCTGAGCCCGCTCAACATTTTAAGTGAGTTGCGCCAGCCGCGGCAAGGTTTCTTTTTCGGTGGAGGCACCGCCAGCGGGTTGCTAATGTCCCGCACTCGGCACCCGTGGCAAGGCGGAGGCTTACGCCGACAAGTTCCCGGGAGCGTAGGGCGCGAACGTACGAAGCACAAAGTCGAACGAGGGAGATAACAGCGCAATGAACTGCCTAAGATAAAAGTTATATTCCAAAATGACTTGCCGCTGCTCTAATCAGCTGTTTCTATGTCATGCTCAGCAGCGACAAGAGAAGAAAAGAAAGAGGTGGGCGGCCTAATCCGCGCGGTCGCCCTCGACCCGCCTGATCCCGGCCACCCTTTCCACAATGGGGGTGACGAGGGCCCTGATCTCCGTCAGGTCGGCGTCTTCCGGCATGTGCCTGAGGACGTTGGTAAGCCTGATGGTGGGGTTGCGGAAGACGATCTTCACCAGCACCCTCTTGAGGGCCCCGGAGATGGCTTCCCGTGTCTCCTCGGCCAGCTGCTCTGGGATCGTTTCCCGAAGATGCTGGAGCACCCCCACCAAGCCCTTGAAGAAGGAAGTGAGCTTGACGCTCGGCGGGACGTTCTCGCCGGAGGGGTACTCGTGGCCCTCCATCCCCAGCAGCTTCAGCTCCTTGTCGATGGTGGTGGCGATGTCGACGAGGCCCTCGGTCCACCGCTCCACCGTTTCCTGGAAGGCGTTCTGGGTAACGGCGGCGCGCCTCAATAGCTCCTCGTTACCAGCAACCTCCTTCCGCAAGGTCGCTTCCTGCCCCTTGGCGCTCTCCAGCGCCTTGGACAGGGTGTCCAGCTTCAGCTCAAGGTCAGCCTTGGAATCCTTGGCGGCGTCGAGCTCCTGGATCTTCTCGGCGAAGCGGCCCTGCAGCTCGCCAAGGGTGTGAGCGCCCTTCTCGCGCTCCTGTTTGAGCGCGGCAAGCTCCTCGCCGCTCGCCTTGAGGTCGCTGACGAGCTGCGCCACCCTCGTCTCCAACCCCCCCTTGGCGACCTCGGCGGCTGCGGCAGCGTCCTGCGCTCTCTGCAGGGCCCCGCCAAGCGCCTGCTCGCGCGCGGCAACCTCCTCCTCGTGGCTGGCGAGGCTGGCCTTCTGCTGCACTAGTTCGCTTTCCCGCGCGGATAGCCCCGCAGCGGCAAGCCTCTGCTGCTCTTCGGCCTCTGCCTTCTCGAGGAGAAAGGCCGTCCGCGCCTTGTCGAGCAGCCTCCGCTCCTTCGCCAAAGACCGGAGAGCCTCCTGGTTGAGCTCCCGGAGCTCCTCGGCACGCTTCTCCATGTCCGCGCCGGCCCTCGCGATGAGTGCCTCTTGGCGCTCCACCTTAGCCTGCCGGGCGCGGTAGAGCGACACAAGCTTCCGGAGCAGCCGCTCCTCCTCGGGCTCGCCGCTGCTGGTGCTTGGCGCGTCGACCACTGTCAGCCCGACGGAGGCGAGCACTTCTCCGTCCAAAGCCTCCCCCTCGACCGGCGCCCTAGAGCTAGGCTCCCAGGGGAGCCTGATGAAGACGCCATCGCCGGCCTTCAGGTAGGCACCCGCCGGGGGATCCTCGAGGCCCGAAGCGGCGGCAACAGTTGGATCGCCGGACGGCGGAGTGCTTGACGCCCCTGCCTCCCCGGGGTCGTCGGCGCGGTCGCCGGTCCCCTCGCCGTCTGCCCCTGCGGCGGCCTTGGCGGCTTCGGCCTCCCCGCCGCCTGCGGGGTCGTCAGTGTCGTCCGCCTCCTCGATGACGATGACGTCGTCCGCCTCGCCTCGCGCGCCCTCCCCGACGACGACCTCGGTCTCCATCGGGTCCGCGGTGGGCGGGTCTGATGGCCGGAAGAGGGGAGAAGAGTCAACCGAGCAGCCGACAAAAAGGCTCATAAGGAAAGATAACCAGGGACAGATTTCCATGCAGGGGGGCTTACCGGTGGCAGGGTCCGTGGTCGCGGCCTCCGCTGCCGGGGGATCGCTGGCCGCGTCCCTCGCCGGAGATCCCTCCCTTGTCGGGGAGGTCTCCCCTGCCGGGGGCTCCTCCCTTGCCGGAGATTCCTCCCTAGGCGGGGTGGTCGACGCAGACGGCGCGGCAGGAGTGCCCCCCGGGGTCGCCTGCTGGGGCTGCTCTGCTCCTACCCAACGACAACAACAGCAGCCACATGTCAATCACAAAGAGAAGGGGAGCTCACGCGTGCGCCAAACGGCAAGAACTAGCCGTGCACTCACCCTGGAGGCTGCGCTGTGGGCTGCCCTGGGGACCCGCTGCCAAGTCCGGCAAGGTCGCCTCCGGCACCTCCCCAGTTGCCGGGGGAGATTCGCCCTCAAGGACGACCAGCGGGACCTTGGCCCTCTTCGCCCTCCTCTGGGCCAGGCTCCTGAAAAGGAATGGTTTCGGGGGAGGATGAGTGGGCTGCGAAACAAGACGAAGCAACAGAAATCAAGAAGATACAAGCTCTACCAGGAACTTACTCTTCGTCCTCCTCTTCGTCGTCGGAGCTAAGCGCGGAATAGTCAAAAACCGGCTTGCTCCAGGCGTGAGGAGAGAGGGGAGTGGGTTCCCGGGGCCGCTTGGCGGGGACGGTGGACGACCCCGCCCCCGTTGCCGCCACGGTACGGGGAGCGGCAGGAACCGAAGCCGCGGCCCGTGAGGACCCCGCTCCCGCAGCTTCGGAGGCGCGTGTCACGCGGGGCTGCGGTTGCTGGTCGGCCTACCGCACCACCTCCCCGGCCCTGCGGAGACGCCTCCTCGGCTGGGCAGGGGGCTCCGCCTGCGACGAGCTGCCCGGGAGCTGCGAGGAGGGCACTTCGACCTCCGGCAAGCCGCTCGCGTCCAGGGCGGGCTCGCCCGCGCCACCGTGCCCGGCTGGTTCCTCCGCGCCGGCGAGCTCCATTTGGTCAGCGAGGCTCTCCGCCTCCACCGCGTCTGCTTCGGCCAGGGTGAAGCCAGACTCGCCCGCGGCCGCGGCGGCCGCCGCCTCCTCCATCCTGGGGGCGATGTAGGCCAGCTCCTCGGAGGTGGTGTCCCGCGTGAGGCCCCTCTTCTCGTCGGGGTCGACCGGCACCTCCTCCAAGTTGTCGAAGAAGGCCTGCACGACGTCGTCCGCCGGCTCCTGCCAGGTCGCGTCGATCCCGTGCGAGTCGCACAGCGGCATCATCGCGAGGATGCGGCTGAGCGCCGAATTATTGCACAGGGGGACGACGCCCGGCGGCAACCTGAACCATTCTGGGTGCTCGGAGTCGTACTTGAACAGCTCCTTCAACACTCCGACGAGCTCCAGAACGGTGAAGTTGTAGTTAAGGCCCGGGCGCAGCCTCATGATGTCCGCCGCGTTTTGGAATTCCCAAGCCGACTTCCCCCTCTCCTGCAGGGGGGCGATACGCCGACGAAGGAAATCCGCGCCGACGGCGCCGACGGTGAGCCCGACAAACCTGAGGCGCAGGATTCGGGTGGCGGCAATCTTCAGCTTGGCGTCGTCCGGGGCTAGGTCGCTCCAGTCACGACCGCGCACCACTGGGGTTCGCCGCACGGCGGTGAACGGCGGTGGATTCTCCTCGACGATCAGGCACCACTCGGCCCTCCACTCCTCCCATCTGCCATGGAGTTCCCCCTCCTAGTAGACCTCTTTCTTGCCGGTCCTGGAGACCCAGGCGACTCCGCCGGATAGCGGCTCTCCTTTCTCCACCCGGGGAGTAAAGAAGTGGCGGAAAAGGGCTACGTTGGGGCGGACTCCGACAAAGTTCTCGCAAAGGTGTGCGAAAACCGCCATTGTCAGAACGGCGTTGGGGGTGAAGTCAAGGAGGTGGAGGTTGTAGGTGTGCATGATGTCGCAGAAGAACTCGAAAAAAGGCAGGCAGAGCCCGCGATAGAAGAACACGGCGAAGAAAGGGTACCCGGTCGGGTACAGCTTCTGGGAGAGGCGGGAAGAACTCGCGTGCGCGGATGAGCTCGCGTCGCCGTCGACCAGAAGAGGCGGTACCCGTTCTTCAACCTCAGCGCATCGAGCTGAGGGAGGAACATCGCCGTCTCCTTCCGAAGCGCTTCCAGCCGCAGCGCCTCGGCCGACTTCACGGCCTTCCCCTTCGCCTTGTCGCTCTTCGAGGCCATAGCGGAAACGGGGAGGGGGAGTTGTCGGCGTTGGCGGCGCCAGGGGCTGCAAGGGCGAATCGCTGCTTTCTCTGGTAAGGAGGAAGTGGCGGAGATTTTCGAGGAACAGCAACAGGCGGAATGGCGAACTGCCCCTGTTCCCCTCCGCTTATAAAGGGGGGAAGGAGTGGGGGCGGACGTTCCGCCTTTCCAAATGAAGGAATCGTGCCTGACGTGACGCATGCCTGCGGGCCTCAGGCCCCGCGCACGCCACCCACGTCACGCACGTCCCGCACGCCTCGCCCCCCCCCCCCCCGACGCCGCGATAAGCGCGCGCCACTTGGGGAGGGCGCGACGGACGCGGAGTTAAGGAGCAGCGCAACCCAGGCCACGCGTGCCCGTGCACTGTTAGGGCCTGGCCCAACGACGCTCGGCACCGTGTATGGCCCAGACCCGGGGACTCCTGTCGGTGTACTAAAGTAGGGGTACCTCAGTACCCCGAACTTGTGCACGGGCAGTCGTAGCGTCCCGCGGCGAGGCTTGCCAGGGGAGCGACAAGAGTCTCCATGGCCCTTTCTGGGCCGGACGAAGGTCAAGTGATCGAGCCAAGAAGACCAAGCCCCGGCAAGAGGAGCTTGCCGGGCCAAGAAGGCGAGGTCCGGCAAGAGGATCTTGTCGGGCCACGGCGACAAGGCCCCGGCAAGAGGAGCTTGCCGGGACGACTAAGCCGAAGCACCAAGGCCCCGGCGGGAGGAGCTCGCTGGGACGGCCAAGCCAAGGCACCCCAAGAGAATCCCGTCGCGGCGCGCCGCGCGCCCCGGCAAGGCCTGACGAGCGGCAAGCTCTCAGATGCGGCAAGACAACCACCGCGGCAAGCCACTTGACGCGGCGAACCACCACCTCAGGCGTGCGCTCCAGCTCACCTGCCCACGCGTCACTCTGGAGCTTCCCCAGAGACACGTGGCGGGGCGCCGCGCAGCCTGGGGCGCGCGCGTGGCATGCGACGTTGGCGGAGGCGCCCCTAACGGTCCGCCTCGGCACTGTTCAGGCGATCCAGACGGGCATTTAATGCCTTTGTCCCCCGCCGTCAGAGTTAGGTGCGATAGCACTGTGCGGCCACTGTTCGCACAGTTCCTTGCCATTTTTACCCTCACCTGCGTCGCTACCTGTGGGAAACCCCTTAGCATATAAAAGGAGGCCCATGCGCAGTAGAGAGGGGGATAGAACCCTAGAGGGGGATAGAACCCTAGAGGGGGATAGAACCCTAGAGGGGGATAGAACCCTAGAGGGGGATAGAACCCTAGAGGGGGATCGAACCCTAGAGGGGATCCAGACCGAAGAAGGACACCTAGTAGACCCTCGTCTACGTCCAGCTCCGACTTACTGTAGCTTCTTGCGCTCCAAAGCAAGAACTCGAATCAACCAGACAAGCAGCAGTAGGGTTTTATGCATCCATGCGGCCCGAAGCTGGGTAAAATTGTTGTGTGTGTGTGCGTCGCCTCGATCTGCTCTTTGTGCAACCTCTGCCCCCCGCCGAACCGACAAGGGGCTCCGTCCCCATAGGTGCTTGTGGAGGCCGATATCCCCCGACACTATCGAGTGCCAAGGGTGAGACCTCTACAGCACTTCAGATGTTAACCATGTAGTGTAGCTATTCGGTCATGGTCATCGAGGGTGATTCCGCCTTAACCACTTCCAATATGACTCTGTCGTGCAACCCCTCAAGTGTGAACCTCGGGGGTGGTTCCTCTTACGTTCACCTTGATGATTACATCGAGTGGAATTCACCAGGGGTGATTCCTCGGGTTTCCCCTTGATGTTTGGACACATGAATACTTGGACTTTACCATTGTTACTTGGAAAGGCGGGTCGACCCTGAGGGGTACCCGCGAGTGATGTGGAGTCGGGTTGACCTGGAGGGTGCCCGCGAGATAATTACAAGGCGTGGCCGGGCATTCCTAGCCCTTGCCGCAAGTCCTCGAGACAGGGCAACGGGCTCACATCTTTCGTGAGTCGCTGCTTGTTACCGCGCGTTCCTAATCCACTATGATTTGGATATTTGATCCGAGGGGCCTCTGGCCTGATAGCACTAACCATCACGTGGGCATAGTATGGGCGTTCTGCGTCGTATACATCAGTCGAAGCTTAATAGGTGTCAGCAACTGAGCAGCGCGCGCCGGGTTGGACTGCATAAGCACCTGCGTTTTTAAGGAGGTAGCTAGGTCTGCTCACCGGCCGCCCACGCAACATGCAGGAGTTCCCGGGGCAATGGCCCATGACCCCTGGGGCATAGGTTTAGTCCGGCGTGCTTAACCTCTCTATTAAGCCTAGGTCGGGTTGCAGCGTATTGTTTGGCCGAGGCCGGGCATGACCCAGGAAAGTGTGTCCGTCTGGAGTTAATCGAGCGTGGTGGGTAAGTTGGTGCACCCCTGCAGGGAAGAAAACATCTATCGATAGCCTATCCTACGGTAACATACACTTGGAGTTGTATCTCGACCGATACAACTAGAACTGGATACTTGAGATGAGAAATGGATAGTATGGCTCTGGGTTTGCTTTCTCGCAGGGAGTCGAGAAAGGATCTCTGGCCGAGGTTGATAACACTACTACTACTTTACTTTATGCTCCTCTTATCTCTTTTGATACTGGAAGATGCTTGGAGCTGCTTGAAGATGCTATTCTTCGACAGGCTAGGCTTTCCCCTCTCTTCTGGCATTCTGCAGTCCAGGTCACAGATACAGCCCATTTCATTGATACCGATGCATATGTAGTGTAGATCCTTGCTTGCGAGTACTTTGGATGAGTACTCACGGTTGCTTTGCTGCCCCTTTTCCCCCTTTCTTCTTCTTTCCGGTTGATGCAACCAGATGTCGAAGCCCAGGAGCCAGATGCCACCGCTGATGCCTACTACTACGTGGAGACTGCCGACGACTAGGAGTAGTTAGGAGGCTCCCAGGCAGGAGGCCTTGCCTTTTCAATCGATGTTGCTTTTGTGCTAGCCTTCTTAAGGCAAACTTGTCTAACTCATGTC
This sequence comes from Aegilops umbellulata, assembly GCA_032464435.1. Lineage (NCBI taxonomy): Eukaryota > Viridiplantae > Streptophyta > Magnoliopsida > Poales > Poaceae > Aegilops > Aegilops umbellulata. The sequence goes on from CP136060.1 coordinate 300,676,960, forward strand.
TGTACTCAGATATTGTGGCTTCCACTGACTCTTGTGTATTCGAGCTTATGTATTCGAGCTCTCGAGGCCCCTGGCTTGTAATATAAAGCTTGTATTATTTTAATTTGTGTCTAGAGTTGTGTTGTGATATCTTCTCGTGAGTCCTTGATCTTGATCGTACACATTTGCGCGTATGATTAGTGTACGATTGAATCGAGGGCGTCACAAGTTGGTATCAGAGCCGACTGCCTGTAGGTAGCTCCATTTCCAACTCCTTGGCCGAAGTCGAGTCTAGTCACTACAAAAACTTTTACTAACATGGTTGTGTGGCTTACGGGCCCACGTCGCCATATGGGTGGTATTGGGATCTTTTATTCCTCGTCTATAATTTGGGATTTTGATCTCTCTTCTATTTGGGTTAAATATTTTACTAACTCTAACTTTAGGTTCTCGTAACCACTTCCTACCGGAAGGCCCCTTCATTCCAGATGATCACCTGCTTCATCAGAAGATTCCAAAGATACTCTTTGATGTTTTCCCGAGACCCTTGTGCCCACCGCCTTTGCAATTCAATGCCACCGATATATCCTTATGGATAAGTACATACAGTTGTCGTTCATACCTTTGTCCCTAGTTGCTCTTGTTTCTAAAAGATGCCCCGAAATACTCTCCGTTGTCCCGAGAACCCCTTCTGCAATTTCCTTGAAGTTCTTTGCCACATAAATACCGCCCTACGAATAATTCCTCTCAATTACCGAAGATTCTTCATCCCCAGTTGTTTGAGTGTTTCATAAAAATCTTCGAAATCCTATTCGATCTTCAGATAATCCTTAGCAGCTTATTGCTCTTGAAATTCTTGCTTGCTTGCATTATGGTTAAATCCCATAAGTATAGTAATCTTATCGGCATCCTTTGTCTTTATCATTTGAGTCTGTTGATTCAATATGTTGCGGATGCTCGCAATCCTCAGTCGGATCATAGAATTCATCATTCTGGCTTGGACGTCATTTGACCAAGAGTTGTTTCTCGACCATTCAAATTGTCGTCAATTGTATCCCTAGGGCTATTAAACTTACTTATCTTTTGATTAGAGCGTCTGCTTCTAATCTTCTATTTTTGAAATCATGATTTCTTTGCATTTAAAGCATCGAATTATTCAGATGTTTCTATAATCCAAAGCCTTTGCATTCTTTCTTCTTCTGGTGGAGTACCGATACTCACATCAGATCCAATGTGGACCGCCAGATCCTTTGTTGGATTTTATCTGACAACGTCCTTCATATTCAATAACCTCTTGGAGCCTTTCCTCAGATACATAAAGCCTTTTGTAAATTGTATCCTCTGCCTTCTCAACCATGCTCTACCTTCGAGCTTGTGTTATTTTACACATGGAGTTTGTGGTATACGTTCCCGAGATGCCCCTATGGGTTGAACCTATGCCTTCCTTAATCCATGTGAACCCGAGAGTTTTCACAAGTCATACTCTTCTGGTGTTTTGCCAGATAACATTTCAACACTACAACTGCATTGAACGCGAGAAGTGAATGAAATGTTATGCATTGGAGAAGTGGGAGTCGACCTTGAACTTTGTGTTCATTGCCATGGACCTAATGTGGATCTTATCATGGAATCTTCTTGTGATATAATAATCCCCTTATTATAAGTTCATACGGTATCTATGTTTGGTCCTTTGCAACCATGGTTCTGACCATGATTGTTCCTCCTTTAATTCCATTTCTCGGACAAGTTAAAATACTTGTCTTCTGCAGATCATTTCATCTGCCCAACCTCTATTTTTGATGTACCTCGAGTATTGCCCCTTGTTATCTCGAGGATATTGTGTCATTACACTACCTCTTGTGAATTCTCATTGGAGAGATACTCCATCACATCATTCCTAGCGTGATCGGCTATATCATTATCAAGCTAATTTTAACTGTGCTAACCAGTCCTTCTTCCCGGAGCACAACTTCTGACGACGAGCTAAGCTTACGTCGATCTTCCTAATCTTATCATTTCACCTCAAACAACAAGCTTGATTTCGAGCTTGTATCGCATCCGTGGTTCCAATAACCTTTTGCTTCATCATTCCTTTTGCTTGATATCGTCGCTGTCGTGATCCCCATCAATATACTGACTTGTTTCACGCTATCAATCGAATTCATGATGAGAAATACCATTCTCCCCCTCGATGATTGCGTTATCATCGACAACGTCCTTGACTTCCTGCCAAAACAGACCTGATTTTGTTTGGTTATACCTTATGTTCCGAGATAATCTTGGAAATGTTTCGTTGAATCTCTTGTGATCTACATACCCAATCCTTAATTGAAACACCATGTCAGTGCCATCTCGAAGCATGACTGTGGTATTCCGAATATCAACACGAACATTTGAAACGAAATGCTAAGTGCTTCTTGATCTATTATCCAAACGCCATTGTGTGGGTAATATCCTAATTCTTCACACGCCCCTTATTTAAATGCTTTTGCACTTAATGTCCTATCATGTATATCATGTTCCGTTTTTCTTTGGGAAGGATATACTCCCAATTCTTGTGTGAAACACATTTTCCTTTCCATTGGTTTGCTTAACCTTTCTTGTGATCTATATATGTTATAAGCATAAATAATTCCCTACTTATGGAAATACCTCGGTTTACAACTCTGTCAGTGTGACCCTGTTACTATTGCTGACGACATCCTGGTAACCCCCGATGGACGAGAACTTTGCCTATTGGTCTGCCTCGTTCAACGAGCAGGGAAATGGTTCTCTTCGTCCCTCGCCCTTGGTACCAATGTTGTTGCCAACATAACTGACACACCATCCTCTGCCATAACTTGCTACCATGACCGTGCAATTTGTCGACGTCCTTCCTACTTTTGAACCACATGGTGGGCCCATAACCCACAGTTCCACAGGATCGGAACCTGACTCTCCTGTACAACATTGATTCCAAAATATTCTTGGCACTCAGCTTCATATATAATACACGAGCTAACTTCCTCACCATGTTTCATTTCGGTATTAGAGGCAACATTATTCTTCTTTGCTTTGAACCCCTTCATCACCTATTTTAGGCATCAGTTGGATGCCTACCTGGTTAAAACTTGTTGAATCTCCGTATAGCACTCTTGATACATCCTGGTGCTTCTAAAATCTCCTTCCTTGAGATAACTACCGGATGCTGATCCTTTCAGACAATCGTCCTTATAGCTTCCCCCTTACTCCACGTCTTAAATCTCGGGACGAGATTTCTTCCAGTGGAGGAGATTTGTAACACCCCAGTGTCATGCTACAGTAACCCTCTATGATTAGGCCTAATCATTTGGCTAGAGAATGCTAAATCACCTTTGTTCAATATCTCTTTTCAACTCCCATCTGAATTCAAATTCAAATCTTAAGTGAAATTTGAAGTTGCACAAAAGTTGCTGGAAAAATGTTCATCATTTAGCAAATATTCCAATACAATTTGATGTAAATAAAAACAACATCACTCCTATGCTAAAATGGACACTAACATCTATAGCAGTGCCATTCCAGCAATTTTAAAATGCAAATTCATGTATGAAAGTTCCAAATGAATCTAAACCTCTCCCAAAAATAATTGTGGCAGTGCCTAAAAATGCAATGGACTTTTATGATCCAGTTCCACATTTTTCCTAAATCATTAGGGTCCCTAGATAAATCATTTTCCTTCTCTGGTAATTAAAGAAAAAGAAAAGGAAAGGCAGAAGAGAGAGAGAGAGAACCTCCCTGTCCCTATGGACCTCAACCAGCATGGCCGGCCCAGTCGGCCCAGCTCCCCGCACCGCACCCAACTCCTGTTCCTCGGTCGCGCACCACTACAGGGCGCGGTCGCCACCGGACCCGCTCGCCAGCGTCGAGGTGGATAAGCCTCCGCGACGCCTCAGTCCCCTCCTCCCCTGCCACTCCCAGTCTCCCACTTCCCCTCGCCCATTCCGCCTCTCCCTCTTCCCACCAGATCCTCCTCGCCCAGATCCGCCACGGCCACCACCGCAGTCGCCATGGCCGGCGCCGTCTACGCGCTCTCCGCCGCCCGCTTCACCTAGGACCGCGCGAAGGGCTCCGTTGTCGACCTCTCCTTCGCCCACAACCAGCCCCTCGAGCTCGGCGCCCCTGCATCGACTCCGACGCCAGCTTCTTCTTCATCGGCAGCCACCGGCGTTCCTCTGCGATTCCGGTGCCCTGCTGCTCCTAACCTTCCAACAAGCCACCATGTGCTCCTACGTAAGCTCCCCGACCTTTCCCCTATGCTAGCGCCGTCAATCTTGCCCCCCTAGTTGCTGTCGCCATTGGTGCTGCCCCGCCGCCATGGTGAAGCTCGTCGTAGTGGCCACCGTTGCCGCAGCTCGCGTCTGAGCTCGTAGTCGAGCTCGTGAGGTTCCCAAGAGCCCAACGCGCATGCGCGCGAGCCTTCCCGTGACCCCTAGCGCCGTGCTTGTCGAGAACCCGAATGCAGCGCCGCGGAGCTGATCATCGGCATGTCTTCGGTGACGAAATGGTCACTTGGCAGTGCCCGTTGCACTCCCCATCCTGCGTAGGTACTCCCCAGCCTCTTCGTTTGCTCGCTAACGCACCGTAGCTCCTTTTCCGTCGAGCACCCGTACGCTCCGTCGCCACCCATCGTCGCTGGCGTCGCTCCGGCCACCTCCGCATCCAACCGCTGGCACCACGCGATGCGCGCTGCTCCACTCGTTCGAGCGCAAGAGAAATCGCGTGAAACGGTGAACCGTAGGCGATTTCCGACCTCGTCGGCGTTCGGCCGCCGCGCGCGAGCTCGCCGGAGCCACTCCGGTGGCTCCACTGAGCTGGCGCCATGTGGGGTCCCCCCTGGGCCACCACCTAGGTCACTGACCCATGGGCCCCAAGGGCCCGGCCAGCCTATTGACCGGTCAGCTCTACTGACTGGACCAGCCCAACTGCTGACAAATGGGCCCCACCTCCACTAAATAGCTAAAGGATTTTTAAAATAAATTAATTAGCTTAACTAGACGCTGACAGGTAGGCCCAGTAGTTTTACTAACTAGTTTTTAGATTAGTTTGAACTCTGTTTAACCCACTGTCTATGACAGGTGGGTCCCCCGTGTTAGTTTTGACCAGTGAACCGGACTGTTGACTGCTGGCGTCACACATACGTCATGCTGACATCATTTTCCTTTTCTGTTCAGTTGAGTAATTCCATAAAAAAATTTAATCTTTGAAAATTAATAGAAAATCAACCGTACCTCGGATGAAAATGTTTTCTACATGAAAGTTGCTCAGAACGGTGATACGAATCCGAATACGTGCTCCGTTTACCCGTCAAATGCCTCTAACTATCTGATCATGGAACATTCCCCCTCTGGTCATCTGTCTGACATAGGTCCGGAAACGGGAACACCTTCCCGGTTAAATTCCCCTTCACCTTTAGCGTCTAGGACCGCATTAGAACACGTCTAGCTATTCCTGTTGTCCTGTTATGCACTTGCTTGCTATGTATTTACTGTCTCTCCCCCTCTTCTCTTCGGTAGACCCGGTGGCGGCTGCCCATGCCGATGTGATCGACTACGTCACCGACGACCCCTCCTTCTTGTCTGAGCAACCAGGCAAGCCCCCCCTTTGATCATCCCGATATTGCCCATTCCATTCTCTCATGCTTGCATTAGATTTTGCTACCGTAATTGTTTGCTCCTATTGTGATGCATAACCTGCTTTTGTAACCTGCTTATTGTTACCTACCTGCTTATCCTAAACTGCTTAGTATAGGCTGGTTAGTGATCCATCAGTGACCCCCACCTTGTCCTTGTTGCCCCTGCTCCATCATTGAAGACCCGATCAATAGGATCGAAGACCAGGCCCCGGCACCGCACATCACTTTCTCCTTAGTTGCTCGACACTACTGGGTTACTATCGAGTGCCGAGGGTGAGACCTCTACATCACTTCTGATGTTAACCCTGTAGTGTAGCTATTCGGTCGTGGTCATCGAGGGTGATTCCGCCTTAACCAATTCCGATATGACTCTGTCATGCAACCCCTCAAGTGTGAACCTCGGGGGTGGTTCCTCTTACGTTCACCTTGATGATTACATCGAGTGGAATTCACTGGGGGTGATTCCTTGGGTTTTCCCCTTGATGTTTGGACACACGGATACTTGGACTTTACCATTGTTACTTGGAAAGGCGGGTCGACCCTGAGGGGTACCCGCAAGTGATGTGGAGTTGGGTTAACCTGGAGGGTGCCCGCGAGATAATTACGAGGCGTGGCCGGGCATACCTAGCCCTTGCCGCAAGTCCTCGAGACAGGGTAACGGGCTCACATCTTTCGTGAGTCGCTGCTTGTTACCGCGCGTTCCTAATCCACTATGATTTGGATATTTGATCCGAGGGGCCTCTGGCCTGATAGCACTAGCCATCACGTGGGCATAGTATGGGCGTTCTGTGTCGTATACATCAGTCGAAGCTTAATAGGTGTCAGCGACTGAGCAGCGCGCGTCGGGTTGGACTGCATAAGCACCTACGTTTTTAAGGAGGCAGCTAGGTCTGCTCACCGGCCGCCCACGCAACATGCAGGAGTTCCCGGGGCGATGGCCCATGACCCCTGGGGGCATAGGTTTAGTCCGGCGTGCTTAACCTCTCTATTAAGCCTAGGTCGGGTTGCGGCGTATTGTTTGGCCAAGGCCGGGCATGACCCAGGAAAGTGTGTCCGTCCGGAGTTAATCGAGCGTGGTGGGTAAGTTGGTGCACCCCTGCAAGGAAGAAAACATCTATCGATAGCCTGTCCTATGGTAACGAACTTGGAGTTGTATCCCGATCGATACAACTAGAACTGGATACTTGAGATGAGAAATGGATAGTATGGCTCTGGGATTGCTTTCTCGCAGGGAGTCGAGAAAGGATCTCTGGCCGAGGTTGATAACACTACTACTACTTTACTTTATGCTCTTCTTATCTCTTCTGATGCTGCAAGATGCTTGGAGCTGCTTGAAGATGCTAGTTTTGATAGGCTAGGATTTCCCCTCTCTTCTGGCATTCTACAGTCCAGTCCATAGATACAGCCCATTTCATTGATACCGATGCATATGTAGTGTAGATCCTTTCTTGCGAGTACTGTGGATGAGTACTCGCGGTTGCTTTGCTCCCCTTTTCCCCCTTTCTTCTTCTTTCCAGTTGATGCAACCAGATGTCGGAGCCCAGGAGCCAGATGCCACCGCCGATGCCTACTACTATGTGGAGACCGCCGATGAACATGATTAGTTAGGAGGCTCCTAGGCAGGAGGCCTTGCCTTTTCGATCGATGTTGCTTTTGTGCTGGCCTTCTTAAGGCAAACTTGTCTAACTCATGTCTGTACACAGATATTGTTGCTTTCGCTGACTCATGTGTATTCGAGCTTATGTATTCGAGCCCTCGAGGCCCCTGGCTTGTAATATAAAGCTTGTATTATTTTAATTTGTGTCTAGAGTTGCGTTGTGATATCTTCCCGTGAGTCCTCGATCTTGATCGTACACATTTGCGTGTATGATTAGTGTATGATTGAATTGAGGGCATCACATTAGGTATTCAAGACTAGTAAAGAACTTTTTATGAGTGTGCTGAATGCTAAGAGAAGTTTGATGCTTGATGATTATTTTGAGATATGGAGGTAGTGATATTAAAGTTGTGCTAGTTGAGTAGTTGTGAATTTGAGAAATACTTGTGTTGAAGTTTGCAAGTCCCGTAGCATGCACGTATGGTAAACGTTATCTAACAAATTTGAAACATGAGGTGTTCTTTGATTGTCCTCCTTATGAGTGGCCGTCGGGGACGAGCGATGGTCTTTTCCTACCAATCTATCCCCCTAGGAGCATGCGCGTAGTGCTTGGTTTTTGATGACTTGTAGGTTTTTGCAATAAGTATGTGAGTTATTTATGACTAATGTTGAGTCCATGGATTATACGCACTCTTACCCTTCCATCATTGCTAGCCTCTTCGGTACCGTGCATTGCCCTTTCTCACATTGAGAGTTGGTGCAAACTTCGCCGGTGCATCCAAACCCCGTGATATGATACACTCTTTCACACATAAACCTCCTTATATATTCCTCAAAACAGCCACCATACCTACCTATTATGGCATTTCCATAGCCATTCCGAGATATATTGCCATGCAATTTTCCACCGTTCCGTTTATCATGACACGTTCATCATTGTTCTAGTATCGAGTTATAATCATTGAGTTGTAAATAAATAGAAGTGTGATGATCATCATTCATAGAGCATTGTCCCAATAAAAAAAGAGAAAGGCCAAATAAAAAAAGAAGGCCCAAAAAAGGGGGGCAATGCTACTATCCTTTTTTCCGCACTTGTGCTTCAAAGTAGCACCATGATCTTCATGATAGAGAGTCTCTTGTTTTGTCACTTTCATATACTAGTGGAAAATTTTCGTTATAGAACTTGGCTTGTATATTCCAACAATGGGCTTCGTCAAATGCCCTAGGTATTCGTGAGCAAGCAAGTTGGATGCACACCCACTTAGTTTCTTTTGTTGAGCTTTCATGCATTTATAGCTCTAGTGCATCCGTTGCATGGCAATCCCTACTCCTTGCATTAACATCAATCGATGGGCATCTCCATAGCTCATTGATTAGCTGCGTTGATGTGGGACTTTCACCTTTTTTGTATTCTCCACATAACCCCCATCATTATATTCTATTCCACCCATAGTGCTATATCCGTGGCTCACGCTCATGTATTGCGTGAAGGTTGAAAAAGTTTGAGATTACTGAAGTATGAAACAATTGCTTGGCTTGTCATCGGGGTTGTGCATGATGAGAGCATTCTTGTGTGGTGAAAATGGAGCATGACTAAACTATATGCTTTTGTAGGGATGAACTTTCTTTGGCCATGTTATTTTGAGAAGACATAATTGCTTAGTTAGTATGCTAGAAGTATTATTATTTTTATGTCAATATTAAACTTTTATCTTGAATCTTTCGGGTCTGAATATTCATACCACAATTAAGAGAATTACATTAAAATTATGCCAAGTAGCATTCCAAATCAAAAATTCTGTTTTTATCATTTACCTACTCGAGGACGAGCATGAATTAAGCTTGGGGATGCTTGATACGTCTCCAACGTATCTATAAATTTTTATTGTTCCATGCTATATTATATTCTGTTTTGGACATTAATGGGCTTTATTATACACTTTTATATTATTTTTGGGACTAACCTATTAACCGGAGACCTAGCCCAGAATTGCTGTTTTTGCCTATTTCAGAGTTTCGCAGAAAAAGAATATCAAACAAAGTCCAAACGGAATGAAAGCTTCGGGAACGTGATTTTCGGAACAAATGTGATCCAGAGGACTTGGACCCAACGTCAAGAAAGCAACCAGGAGGGCACGAGGTAGTGGGGCGCGCCTACCCCCCGGACGCGCCCTCCACCCTCATGGGGCCCATTTTTCTCCAACGACGTACTTCTTCCTCCTATATATACCTACATACCTCCGAACTACCAGATACGGAGCCAAAAACCTAATTCCACCGCCGCAACCTTCTGTACCCGTGAGATACCATCTTGCGGCCTTTTATGGAACTCTGCCGGAGGGGGCATCGATCATGGAGGGCTTATACATCAACAACATAGCCTCTCCGATGATGTGTGAGTAGTTTACCTCAGACCTTCGGGTCCATAGTGTTGGGGAACGTAGTAATTTCAAAAAAATTCCTATGCACACGCAAGATCATGGTGATGCATAGCAACGAGAGGGGAGAGTGTTGTCTACGTACCCTCGTAGACCGTAAGCGGAAGCATTATATCAACGCGGTTGATGTAGTCGTACGTCTTCACGATCTGACCGATCCAAGCACCAAAAGCACGGCACCTCCGAGTTCTGCACACGTTCGGCTCCGTGACGTCCTTGCCTTCTCGATCCAGCAAGAGGGGCGAAGTAGTAGATGAGTTCCGGCAGCACGACGGCATGGTGACGGTGTTGGTGAAGAACAATCTTCGCAGGGCTTCGCCTAAGCACTACGAAAACTATGACGAAGGATAAACTAGAGGAGACGGGGTTGCCGGCACACGGCTTGGTGTTTCTTGATGTGTCTTGGGTGCTAGCCCTACCCCTCTATTTATATGTTGAGCCTTGGGGTCGAAACTTGGAGTAAAAGCCTCCACAAAGTCGGTTTCACCCGAAAGGCAAGAGTCCTTCTCGGACTCCAGGGCCAGACGCCAGGGTTCCCGGCGTCTGGGCCCAGACGCCAGGGACCCTGGCGTCTGGCCTCTGGACTCCGCAAAACTTCCTTTTGCACTTTCCAAAAACCTCGTGGGCTTTCCCCTTTGGCCCAAATAAAGTGTTCTCGTGCCTAAACATTTCGGGAAACATTCGGAACCCCTTCCGATGGATTCCAGAACCTTTCCGGAGATCAAACACTACTATCCACATATCAATCTTTACTTCCGAACCATTCCGGAGTTCCTCGTCATATCCGTGATCTCATCCAAAACTCCGAACAACATTCGGTCACCAACATACATAACTCATAGTACTATATCGTCAACGAACGTTAAGCGTGCGGACCCTACGGGTTCGAGAACTATGTAGACATGACCTAGAACCATTCTCGGTCAATAACCAATAGCGGAACCTGGATGCTCATATTGGCTCCCACATATTCTACGAAGATCTTTTATCGGTCAGACCGCATAACAACATACGTTGTTCCCTTTGTCATCGGTATGTTATTTGCCTGAGATTCGATCGTCGGTATCCAATACCTAGTTCAATCTCGTTACTGGCAAGTCTCTTTACTCGTTCCGTAATACATCATCTCGCAACTAACTCATTAGTTGCAATGCTTGCAAGGCTTAAGTGGTGTGCATTACCGAGAGGGCCCAGAGATACCTCTCCGACACTCGGAGTGACAAATCCTAATCTCGAAATACGCCAACCCAACAAGTACCTTCGTAGACACCTGTAGAGCACCTTTATAATCACCCAGTTACGTTGTGATGTTTGGTAGCACACAAAGTGTTCCTCCGGTAAACGGGAGTTGCATAATCTCATTGTCATAGGAACATGTATAAGTCATGAAGAAAGCAACAGCAACAAACTAAACGATCATGTGCTAAGCTAACGGAATGGGTCATGTCAATCACGGCATTCTCCTAATGATGTGATCCCGTTAATCAAATGACAACTCATGTCTATGGCTAGGAAACATAACCATCTTTGATCAACAGGCTAGTCAAGTAGAGGCATACTAGTGACACTCTGTTTGTCTATGTTTTCACACATGTATTATGTTTCCGGTTAATACAATTCTAGCATGAATAATAAACATTTATCATGATATAAGGAAATAAATAATAACTTTATTATTGCCTCTAGGGCATATTTCCTTCAGTCTCCCACCTGCACTAGAGTCAATAATCTAGTTCACATCGCCATGTGATTTAACAACAATAGTTCACATCACCATGTGATTAACACCCATAGTTCACATCATCATGTGATCAACACCCAAAGGGTTTACTAGAGTCAATAATTTAGTTCACATCGCTATGTGATTAACACCCAAAGAGTACTAAGGTGTGATCATCTTTTGCTTGTGAGAGAATCTTAGTCAACGGGTCTTTTACATTCAGATCCGTTATGTATTTTGCAATTTTCTATGTCTACAATGCTCTGCACGGAGCTACTCTAGCTAATTGCTCCCACTTTCAATATGTATCCAGATTGAGACTTAGAGTCATCTAGATCAGTGTCAAAACTTGCATCGACGTAACCCTTTACGACGAACCTTTTGTCACCTCCATAATCAAGAAACATATCCTTATTCCACTAAGGATAATTTTGACCGCTGTCCAGTGATCTACTCCTAGATCACTATTGTACTCCCTTGCCAAAATCAGTGTAGGGTATACAATAGATCTGGTACACAGCATGGCATATTTTATACTCCCTCCGTTCCTAAATAATTGTCTTTTGAGCCATCTCAAATGGACTACAACATATGGATGTATGTAGACATGTTTTAAAGTGTAGATTCACTCATTTTACTCCGTATGTAGTCACTTGCTGAAATCTCTAGAAAGACAATTATTTAGGAACGGAGGGAGTAGAACCTATGGCCATGGCATAGGGAATGACTTTCATTCTCTTTCTATCTACTGTCGTGGTCGAGTTTTGAGTCTTACTCAATTTCACACCTTGTAACACAGGCAAGAACTCTTTCTTTGATTGTTCCATTTTGAACTACTTCAAAATCTTGTCAAGGTATGTATTCATTGAAAAAACTTATCAAGCGTCTTGATCTATCTCTATAGATCTTGATGCTTAATATGTAAGCAGCTTCATCGAGGTTTTTCTTTGAAAAACTCCTTTCAAATACTCCTTTATGCTTTGCAGAATAATTCTACATTATTTCCAATCATCAATATGTCTTTCACATATAATTATCAGAAAAGCTGTAGTGCTCCCACTCACTTTCTTGTAAATACAAGCTTCACCGCAAGTCTGTATAAAACTATATGCTTTGATCAACTTATCAAAGCGTGTATTCCAACTCCGAGATGCTTGCACCAGTCCATAGATGGATCGATGGAGCTTGCATATTTTGTTAGCACCTTTAGGATTGACAAAACCTTCTGGTTGCATCATATACAACTCTTCTTTAACAAATCCATTAAGGAATGCAGTTTTGTTTATCCATTTGCCGGATTTCATAAAATGCGGCAATTGCTAACATGATTCGGACAGACTTAAGCATAGATACGAGTGAGAAACTCTCATCGTAGTCAACACTTTGAACTTGTCGAAAACCTTTTGCGACAATTCTAGCTTTGTAGATAGTAACACTACTATCAGCGTCTGTCTTCCACTTGAAGATCCATTTATTTTCTATGGCTTGCCGGTCATTGGGCAAGTCAACCAAAGTTCATACTTTGTTCTCATACATGGATCCCATCTCAGATTTCATGGCCTCAAGCCATTTCCCGGAATCTGGGCACATCATCGCTTCCTCATAGTTCGCAAGTTCGTCATGGTCTAGTAACATGACTTCCAGAACAGGATTACCGTACCACTCTGGTGCGTATCTCACTCTGGTTTACCTACGAGATTCGGTAGATACTTGATCTGAAGTTACATGATTATCATCATTAGATTCCTCACTAATTAGTGTAGACATCACTGGAACTGATTTCTGTGATGAACTACTTTCCATTTCGGGAGAAGGTACAATTACCTTATCAAGTTCTACTTTCCTCCCACTCACTTCTTTCGAGAGAAACTCCTTCTCTAGAAAGGATCCATTCTTAGCAACGAATGTCTTGCCTTCGGATCTGTGATAGAAGGTGTACCCAACTTTCTCCTTTGGGTATCCTATGAAGACACATTTCTCCGATTTGGGTTTGAGCTTATCAGGATGAAACTTTTTCACATAAGCATCGCGACCCCAAACTTTAAGAAACGACAACTTTGGTTTCTTGCCAAACCACAATTCATATTGTGTTGTCTCAACGGACTTAGATGGTGCCCCATTTTTAACGTGAATGCAGCTGTCTTTAATGCATGACCCCAAAACGATATTGGTAAATCGGTAAGAAACATCATATATTGTACTATATCCAATACAGTACGGTTATGACGTTCGGACACACCATTATGCTGTGGTGTTCCAAGTGGCATGAATTTGTGAAATTATTTCACATTGTTTTAATTGAAGACCAAACTCGTAACTCAAATATTTGTCTCCGCGATCAAATCGTAGAAACCTTATTTTCTTGTTACGATGATTTTCCACTTCACTCTGAAATTCTTTGAACTTTTCAAATGTTTCAGACTTATGTTTCATCAAGTAGATATACCCATATCTGCTCAAATCATCTATGAAGGTCAGAAAATAATGATACCTGCTGCAAGCCCTAATATTCATCAGACCACATACATCAGTATGTATGATTTCCAACAAATCTGTTGCTTGCTTCATTGTTCCGGAGAACGGCGTTTTAGTCATCTTGCCCATAAGGCATGGTTCGCAAGCATCAAGTGATTCATAATAAAGTGATTCCAAAAGCCCATCAGCATGGAGTTTCTTCATGCGCTTTACACCAATATGACCTAAACGGCAGTGCCACAAATAAGTGGCACCATCATTATTAATTTTGCATCTTTAGGCTTCTATATTATGAATATGTGTATCACAACGATCGAGATCCAACAACCATTTTCGTTGGTGTGTATGACCATAGAAGGTTTTATTCATGTAAACAGAACAACAATTGTTCTCTAACTTAAATGAATAATCGTATTGCAATAAACATGATCAAATCATATTCATGCTCAACGCAAAAAACCAAATAACACTTATTTAGGTTCAACACTAATCCCGAAATTATAGGGTAGTGTGCGATGATGATCATATCAATCTTGGAACTACTTCCAACACACATCGTCACTTCACCCTTAACTAGTCTCTGTTTATTCTGCAACTCCTGTTTTGAGTTACTACTCTTAGCAACTGAACCAGTATCAAATACTGAGGGGTTGCTATAAACACTAGTAAAGTACACATGAATTACATGTATATCAAATATACTTTTCTTCACTTTGCCATCCTTCTTATCCACCAATCACTTGGGGTAGTTCCGCTTCCAGTGCCCAGTCCCTTTGCAGTAGAAGCACTCAGTCTCAGGCTTAGGTCCAGACTTGGGCTTCTTCACTTGAGCAGCAACTTGCTTGCCGTTCTTCTTGAAGTTCCCCTTCTTCCCTTTGCCCTTTACTTGAAACTAGTGGTCTTGTTAACCATCAACACTTGATGTTTTTCTTGATTTCTACCTTCGTCGATTTCAGTATTACGAAGAGCTTGGGAATTGTTTCCGTTATCCCATGCATATTATAGTTCATCACGAAGTTCTACTAACTTGGTGATGGTGACTAGAGAATTCTGTCAATCACTATCTTATCTGGAAGATTAACTCCCACTTGATTCAAGCGATTGTAGTACCCAGACAATCTGAGCACATGCTCACTAGTTGAGCGATTCTCCTCCATCTTTTAGCTATAGAACTTGTTGGAGACTTCATATCTCTCAACTCGGGTATTTGCTTGAAATATTAACTTCAACTCCTGGAACATCTCATATGGTCCATGACGTTCAAAACGTCTTTGAAGTCCCGATTCTAAGCCGTTAAGCATGGTGCACTAAACTATCAAGTAGTCATCATATTGAGTTAGCCAAACGTTCATAACGTCTACATCTGCTCCTGCAATAGATCTGTCACCTGGCGGTGCATCAAGGACATAATTCTTCTGTGCAGCAATGAGGATAGTCCTCAGATCACGGATCCAATCCGCATCATTGCTACTAACATTTTTCAACATAGTTTTTCTCTAGGAACATATCAAAATAAACATAGGGATGCAACAACGCGAGCTATTGATCTACAACATAGATATGCTAATACTACTAGGACTAAGTTCATGATAAATTTAAGTTCAATTAATCATATTACTTAAGAACTCCCACTTAGATAGACATCCCTCTAATCCTCTAAGTGATCACGTGATCCATATCAACTAAACCATGTCCGATCATCACGTGAGATGGAGTAGTTTCAATGGTGAACATCACTATTGATCATATCTACTATATGATTCACACTCGACCTTTCGGTCTCCGTGTTCCGAGGCCATATCTGTTATATGCTAGGCTCGTCAAGTTAAACCTGAGTATTCCGCGTGTGCAACTGTTTTGCACCCGTTGTATTTGAACGTAGAGCCTATCACACCGGATCATCACGTGGTGTCTCAGCACGAAGAACTTTCGCAACGGTGCATACTCAGGGAGAACACTTTTACTATGATAATTTAGTGAGGGATCATCTTATAATGCTACCGTCAATCAAAGCAAGATAAGATGCATAAAAGATAAACATCACATGCAATCAATATATGTGACATGATATGGCCATCATCATCTTGTGCCTTTGATCTCCATCTCCAAAGCATCGTCATGATTCCCATCGTCACCGGCATGACACCATGATCTCCATCATCTTGATCTATATCAATGTGTCGTCACATGGTCGTCTCGCCATCTATTGCTCTTGCAACTATTGCTATCGCATAGCGATAAAGTAAAGCAATTATTTGGCGCTTGCAACTTTATGCAATAAATAAACAACCATAAGGCTTCTGCCAGTTGCCGATGACTTCAACAAAACATGATCATCTCATACAACAACTTATATCTCATCACGTCTTGACCATATCACATCACAACATGCCCTGCAAAAACAAGTTAGACGTCCTCTACTTTGTTGTTGCAAGTTTTACGTGGCTGCTACTGGGCTTAGCAAGAACCGTTCTTACCTACGCATCAAAACCACAACGATAGTTCGTCAAGTTGGTGTTGTTTTAACCTTCTCAAGGACCGGGCGTAGCCATACTCGTTTCAACTAAAGTTGGAGAAACAGACACCCGCCAGCCACCTGTGTGCAAAGCACGGCGGAAGAACCAGTCTCGCGTAAGCGTACGCGTAATGTCAGTCTGGGCCGCTTCATCCAACAATACCGCCGAACCAAAGTATGACATGCTGGTAAGCAGTATGACTTATATCGCCCACAAACCATAAAACCATAAAACCATAAAACCTAGGCTCGGATGCCACTGTTGGGGAATGTAGTAATTTCAAAAAAATTCCTACGCACACGCAAGATCATGGTGATGCATAGCAACGAGAGGGGAGAGTGTTGTCTACGTACCCTCGTAGACCGTAAGCGGAAGCGTTATATCAACGCGGTTGATGTAGTCGTACGTCTTCACGATCCGACCGATCCAAGCACCGAAAGCACGGCACCTCCGAGTTCTGCACACGTTCGGCTCGGTGACGTCCTCGCCTTCTCGATCCAGCAAGAGGGGCAAAGTAGTAGATGAGTTCCGGCAGCACGACGGCGTGGTGACGGTGTTGGTGAAGAACAATCTTCGCAGGGCTTCGCCTAAGCACTACGAAAACTATGACGGAGGATAAACTAGAGGAGACAGGGTTGCCGGCACACGGCTTGGTGTTTCTTGATGTGTCTTGGGTGCTAGCCCTACCCCTCTATTTATATGTTGAGCCTTGGGGTCGAAACTTGGAGTAAAAGCCTCCACAAAGTCGGTTTCACCCAAAAGGCAAGAGTCCTTCTCGGACTCCAGGGCCAGACGCCAGGGTTCCCGGCGTCTGGGCCCAGACGCCAGGGACCCTGGCGTCTGGCCTTTGGACTCCGCAAAACTTCCTTTTGCACTTTCCAAAACCCTCGTGGGCTTTCCCCTTTGGCCCAGATAAAGTGTTCTCGTGCCCAAACATTTCGGGAAACATTCGGAACCCCTTCCGATGGATTCCAGAACCTTTCCGGAGATCAAACACTACTATCCACATATCAATCTTTACTTTCGGACCATTCTGGAGTTCCTCGTCATATCCGTGATCTCATCCACTCCGAACAACATTCGGTCACCAACATACATAACTCATAGTACTATATCGTCAACGAATGTTAAGCGTGTGGACCCTACGGGTTCGAGAACTATGTAGACATGACCTAGAACCATTCTCGGTCAATAACCAATAGCGGAACCTGGATGCTCATATTGGCTCCCACATATTCTACGAAGATCTTTTATCGGTCAGACCGCATAACAACATACGTTGTTCCCTTTGTCATCGGTATGTTACTTGCCTGAGATTCGATCGTCGGTATCCAATACCTAGTTCAATCTCGTTACCGGCAAGTCTCTTTACTCGTTCCGTAATACATCATCTCACAACTAACTCATTAGCTGCAATGCTTGCAAGGCTTAAGTGATGTGCATTACCGAGAGGGCCCAGAGATACCTCTCCGACACTCGGAGTGACAAATCCTAATCTCGAAATACGCCAACCCAACAAGTACCTTCGGAGACACCTGTAGAGCACCTTTATAATCACCCAGTTATGTTGTGACATTTGGTAGCACACAAAGTGTTCCTCCGGTAAACGGGAGTTGCATAATCTCATAGTCATAGGAACATGTATAAGTCATGAAGAAAGCAATAGCAACAAACTAAACGATCATGTGCTAAGCTAACGGAATGGGTCATGTCAATCACAGCATCTCCTAATGATGTGATCCCGTTAATCAAATGACAACTCATGTCTATGGCTAGGAAACATAACCATCTTTGATCAACAGGCTAGTCAAGTAGAGGCATACTAGTGACACTCTGTTTGTCTATGTATTCACACATGTATTATGTTTCCGGTTAATACAATTCTAGCATGAATAATAAACATTTATCATGATATAAGCAAATAAATAATAACTTCATTATTGCCTCTAGGGCATATTTCCTTCACATAGTTATTAGCTAGATGGCTTCTTCTCTCTCTTTGGATCTCAATACAAAGTTCTCCACGATTCTCGTGGAGATCTATTCGATGTAATCTTCTTTTGCAGTGTGTTTGTTGAGACCGATGAATTGTGGGTTTATGATCAAGTTTATCTATGAACAATATTTGAATCTTCTCTGAATTCTTTTATGTATGATTGGTTATCTTTGCAAGTCTCTTTGAATTATCAGTTTGGTTTTGCCTACTAGATTGATCTTTCTTGCAATGGGAGAAGTGCTTAGCTTTGGGTTCAATCTTGCGGTGTCCTTTCCTAGTGACAGTAGGGGCAGCAAGACACGTATTGTATTGTTGCCATCGTGGATAACAAGATGGGGTTTATATCATATTGCATGAGTTTATCCCTCTACATCATGTCATCTTACTTAAAGCGTTACTCTGTTCTTATGAACTTAATACTCTAGATGCATGCTGGATAGCGGTCGATGTGTGGAGTAATAGTAGTTGATGCAGGCAGGAGTAGGTCTACTTGTCACGGACATGATTCCTATATACATGATCATACCTAGATATTCTCATAACTATGCTCAATTCTATCAATTGCTCAACAGTAATTTGTTTACCCACCGTAATACTTATGCTCTCGAGAGAAGCCACTAGTGAAACCAATGGCCCCCGGGTCTATTTTCCATCATATTAATCTTCCAACACTTAGCTATTTTTATTTCCTTTTATTTTACTTTGCGTATTTATCATAAAAATACCAAAGATATTATTTTATCATATCTATCAGATTTCACTTCCGTAAGTGATCGTCAAGGGATTGACAACCCCTTTATTGCGTTGGTTGCGAGGATTTTATTTGTTTGTGTAGGTGCGAGGGACTCGTGCGTGGCCTACTACAGGATTGATACCTTGGTTCTCAAAAGCTGAGGGAAATACTTATGCTGCTTTACTGCATCACCCTTTCCTCTTCAAGGGAAAACCAACACAGTGCTCAAGAGGTAGCAAGGAACCTCCCAAAAATCTCATCATTTTCTTCCTCTGAAAATTTCTGAAATTTTTAGTGACTCAAAATAAGAACCAAACTCAACAAGACTGATAGCAACTACTCCTACAAGTGCCTAGAGGCTATATCGTGCATCAAAACTACTTTGGACCTTATTAATTTGACATGCAAGCTCAAGAACAAGGTCACCACAGTAGAAAACTTTTGCAATAAATAAAGCACTAGAAAAAAACTAATTGGACCGTTGGAGGAGTCACATACCGATTTGTGAATGAAGCTTTGAGCAAGGAGATCGAAAATGGCAGCAAAATGAGGAAGAAAACGGGTTTGAGCTATCGGATGATTTTTCTGGAGGAAGACGAAGTGGATGGGTGCTGAAATAAGTGGAGGGGGCACGTGGGGTCCAGAAGGTCGGGGGTGCTCCCAGGGGGGTAGGGCGCGCCCTCCATCCTTGTGGCCAACTGGTGAGGCCCCCTGGTGTGTTCTTAGTGCCAAAAATTCTCAAATATTCTATAAAAGATCATACTAAAATTTCAGGGCATTGGGAGAACTTTTATTTTTGGGACATTTTTTATTTCATGGATAATTCAGAAAACAGACAGAAAATACTATTTTTTTTCTTTATTTAATCTAAATAACATAAAGTAAAAGGTGGGTACAGAAAGTTGTGCCTTCTAAATTCATCCATATCATGCTCATCAAAAGGAATCCATTAACAAGGTTGATCAAGTCTTATTAACAAACTTCTTCTGAATGACATGAAACCATAGAATTTTCGAGTAACACTAGGTTACCTCAACGGGGATATGCATGTCCCCAACAATAAGAATATCATATTTCTTTTTGACAGTAGGAAGAGGAAATTCAAAACCTCCAATAGTAATAGTTAAAAAATTTCCAATAGAATTGATACTATGAAGTTGAGGTTGTTTCTTCAAAAAGTGTATCGTATGCTCATTACCATTCATATGAAAAGTGACATTGACTTTGTTGCAAACAATAATAGCCCCTGCAGTATTCAAAAAGGGTCTACCAAGGATAACCAACATACTATCGTCCTCAGGAATATCAAGAATAACAAAATCTGTTAAGATAGTAACGTTTGCAACCACAACAGGCACATCCTCACAAATACCGATGGGTATATCAGTTGATTTATCAACCACTTGCAAAGAGATTTCGCTAGGTGTCAACTTATTAAATTCAAGTCTACGATATAAAGAGAAAGGCATAACACTAACACCGGCTCCAAGATCATATAAAGCAGTTTTAACATAGTTTCTTTTAACGAAACATGGTATAGTTGGTACCCCTGGATCTCCAGGTTTCTTTTGTATTCCACCCTTAAAAGTATAATTAGCAAGCATGGTGGAAATTTCAGCCTCCGGTATCTTTCTTTTATTAGTAACAATATCTTTCATATACTTAGCATAAGGAGGCATTTTAAGCATATCAGCCAAACGCATACGCAAAAAGATAGGTCTAATCATTTCAGCAAAGCACTCAAAATCCTCATCATCCTTTTTCTTGGATGGGTTAGGAGGAAAGGGCATGGGTTTCTAAACCCATGGTTCTCTTTCTCTACCATGTTTCCTAGCAATGAAGTCTCTCTTATCATAATGTTGATTCTTTGATTATGGGTTATCAAGATCAACAGCAGGTTCAATCTCTACATCATTATCATTACTAGGTTGAGCATCAACATGAACATCATTATTAACATTATCACTAAGTTCATGTTCATCACCAGATTGTGTCTCAGCATCAAAAATAGATATATCATTGGGATTCACAGGTGTGTCTATAAAAGGTTCACTAGCATGCAAAGTCCTATCCGTTTTCTTTTTCTTTTTTATTACTAGGACTAGGTGCATCATTATTAATTCTCTGAGAATCTTGCTCAACTCTCTTAGGATGGCCCTCATGATACAAAGGTTCCCGGGTCATTTTACCACCTCTAGTCATAACCCTAACAACATTATCATTATTCTTACTATTCAACTCATTGAGAAAATCATCATGTGCCTTCAGTACTTGTTCTACTTGAGTTGTAACCATGGAAGCATGTTTACTAATAAGCTTAAGATGATTAACAGTTCTACTCATATAATCACCCAAGTGGTCAAGCATGTAAGCATTACGTTTCAATTGTCTACTACCATAACCATTGAAATTTTCTTGTTTAACAATAAAATTATCAAACTCATCCAAGCATTGACTAGCAGACTTATTATGAGGAATATCACCTTCATAAAATCTATGGAGACCTGTGTCGGGTTATTAAGACCATGTATTTCTTCAATAGGCGGTAAATTCTTAACACCTTCAGCTTTAATACCCTTTTCTTTCATAGATTTCTTTGCCTCTTGCATATCTTCAGGACTGAAAATAGAATACCCCTTTTCTTTGGAGTTGGTTCAGGAAGTGCCCAATCATTATCATTACTCAATATATTATTCAATATAAATTCTCTTGATCAACAGTTCGTTCCCTGAAAACACAACTAGCACAACTATCCAGGTGGTCTCTGGAAGCATCGGTTAGTCCATTATAAAAGATATCCAGTATTTCATTTTTCTTGAGAGGATGACCAGGCAAAGCATTAAGTAATTGGATAATCCTCCCACAAGCTTGTGGGAGACTCTCTTCTTCAATCTGCACAAAGTTAAATATTTCCCTTAGGGCAGCTTGTTTCTTATGAGCAGGAAAATATTTTTGAGAGGAGTAGTATATCATATCCTGGGGACTACGCACACAACCAGGAGCAAGAGAATTAAACCATAACTTAGCATCACCCTTTAACGAGAAAGGAAACAAACTGAGAATATAGTAATAGCGATTTTTTTCCTCGTGAGCAAAAAGGGTGGCTATATCATTCAATTTAGTAAGATGTGCCACAACAGTTTCAAATTCATAACCATAGAAAGGATCAGATTCAACCAAAGTAATTAACTCAGGATCAACAGATAATTCATATTCCTTATCAGTAACAAAGATAGGTGAAGTAGCAAAATTAGGATCATATTTCATTCTAGCATTCAAGGATTTTTCTTTCAACTTAGCTAACAGTTTCTTAAGGTATTCTCTATCATTGCAAGCAAAGAAGTCTCTAGCAGTTTCTTCATCCATAACATAACCCTCAGATACAACAGGCAATTCATATCTAGGGGGAGAATCATAATCTTCAGTTTCAATAATATCATCAGTTTCAATAATTTCATTCTCTTTGACCCTAGCAAGTTGTTCATCAAGAAATTCACCTAGTGGCACAGTATTATCAAGAAGAGAAGTACTTTCATCATAAGCATCATGCATAGTAGAAGTGGCATCATTAATAACATGTGACATATCAGAATCAATAGCTGGTGTAGGTGTCGCAAGTTTACTCAAAACAGAAGGTGAATCAAGTGCAGAGCTAGATAGCAGTTTCTTACCTCCCCTCGTAGTTGAGGGAAAAATCTTGGTTCCTTGATCTTTCAAATTTCTCATAGTGATCAACAGATATAAATCTCAAGTGACTCAGAGAATAAAGCTAAGCTCCCTAGCAATGGTGCCAGAAAAAGGTCTTGATAACCCACAAGTATAGGGGATCGCAACAGTTTTTGAGGGTAGAGTATTCAACCCAAATTTATTGATTCGACACAAGGGGAGACAAAGAATATTCTCAAGTATTGGTAGTTGAGTTGTCAATACGACCACAACTGAAAGACTTAATATCTGCACCAAAATATTTAGTAGCAAAGTAGTATGAAAGTAACGGTAACAGTGGCAAAAGTATCAGTAGCTATTTTGCAGTAATTGTAACAATGGCAACGGGAAAGTAACATGGCAAAGATCAATATGAAATGAGCTCGTAGGCAACGGATCAATGATGGATAATTATGTCGGATGGCATTCATCATGCAACAGTTATAACATAGGGTGACACAGAACTAGCTCCAATTCATCAATATAATGTAGGCATGTATTCCGAATATAGTCATACGTGCTTATGGAAAAGAACTTGCATGGCATCTTTTGTCCTACCCTCCCATGGCAGTGGGGTCCTATTGGAAACTAAGGGATATTAAGGCCTTCTTTTAATAGAGTGCCGGACCAAAGTATTAGCACTTAGTGAATACATGAACTCCTCAAACTACGGTCATCACCGGAAAGTGTCCCGCCTATTGTCACTCCGGGGTTGCCGGATCATAACACATAGTAGGTGACTGTAACTTGCAAGATAGGATCAAGAACACAAATGTATTCATGAAAACATAATAGGTTCAGATCTGAAATCATGGCACTCGGGCCCTAGTGACAAGCATTAAGCATAGCAAAGTCATAGCAACATCAATCTTAGAACATAGTGGATACTAGGGATCAAACCCTAACAAAACTAACTCGATTACATGGTAAATCTCATCCAACCCATCACCGTCCAACAAGCCTATGATAGGATTACTCATGCACAGCGGTGAGCATCATCAAATTGGTGATGGAGGATGGTTGTTGATGATGATGGCGATGATTTCCCCTCTCCGAAGCCCAAAACGGACTCCATATCTGCCCTCCCAAGGAAGAACATGGCTTGGCGGTGACTCTGTATCGTAAAACACAATGAATCCTTCTCTTTGATTTTTTTTCTCCCCGGACGTGAATATATGGAGTTGGAGTTGAGGTCAGTGGAGGTCCAGGGGGCCCAAAAGCACAGAGGGCGCGCCCCAGGGTGGTGGTCGCGCCCTCCACCCTTGTGGCCAGGGTGTGGGCCCCCTTCGGTTGATTCTTTCGCCAATATTTTTTATTAATTCCAAAAATCATCTTCGTGAAGTTTCAGGTCATTTCAAGAACTTTTATTTCTGCAGAAAAATAACACCATGGCAATTCTGCTAAAAACAGCGTCAGTCCGGGTTAGTTCCATTCAAATCATGCAAGTTAGAGTCCAAAACAAGGGCAAAAGAGTTTGGAAAAGTAGATACGGTGGAGATGTATCACACCATTTCCTCCAGAGCCCATGCTGCTACTCTTGCTTCTGCCTCGACCATTCCTTGCACTGCAAATTCTGATTCGTCAAGCAGTGTGAATTCAGATTCTGAGGACACTCCGTACGAGTAGTGCCTCGTATGTTTTGTCTTTCCTTTTTGACACTTGTTGACAAAAGGGGGGAAAGTACATCGAGTGATAGATGAACGGGCTTTTTGTAGGGTGCTTTTATTTGACATTTGCTTTTCTTAGTTGAACGCTTTGGTTTTCCTTGAACAATTTGCTTGATGAACTTAATGCACTGCCAGTGGTGTTGAAATACTCGGCCACCATGTAATGTTAATAACCCCCCTACAATTATATTTGCTTCAAACTATCTATTTGCAGGTGTTATCGAAAGTGTTCTCCCTTGCTATGATTATCCCCGCTAATTATCTATCACGTAGGGAAAGTAATAGCTTTACAAGGAGGACAAGAAATCATCGAGTGATAGTACAAATGGGGAGAAGTACATTGAGTAATAGATGAACTATATTTGCTATGGTTGGATATGCTAAGATTATATCCTTCGATTATCTAACCTTGCAGGAAAAGAAAGTCAGTCTGAGTCTAAATTTCTTAAGACTTGAAAGCTATCATTATGACTCACAAAGTGTTTTTCCTCGCATATATCCTTCGTATCATCTCTATTACAGGAAAACCACATCTGAAGCTTATCCACTCCGAGCAAAATACTCATGCTTATCTTGCTCCAATTCATTCTCGAATATCTAACTTGCAGGAAACTTACATCTCATGTGGATTCAAATTATGTTCTAAGAAAACCTTCATGACAGATCCTTCGTCGCAAAACATTTCAAAGTATTCATTATATCTAATTCATTTTGAAGATTGTGTGACAGGAATTACCTCAGACACTATTGAGTGCATTGAATGAAGTCAAGGATGAAATCATAAATCAATGACACTCATATGAAGATTCACCGCGCTTCCTTTAGATTTAACTACACACTCAAACGATGGATATCTTCAGGGGAGCATGTTTTACCTTTGTAATTATCTCTCGTCTTTCATTATCCTTCGCATTACATTCCATCCATTATCTATCCTTTGATGTGTTCTATTTTGTAAATAATCATCCAAAAGGGGGAGATTGTTGGTGCAATATCTGCCTTCCTGTGTTTTGGAGATTGTTGATAGAAATAGGTATGGACTAATTAGTTTTCTAGTGCATACAAATAGAAATAGTCCATACAGAACCGAAGAGAATATTGTCTCCGATGATAAGTCCGAGGAACTTCACCGAAGTATATCTGTGTTGTAGAGAAGAACGAGTTATATCTATTGAAGTCATGTAGACGAGAAGATTAATGTGAATGAATTAACACCTCGAACGTTTACTGCTGAAGCGAAGCATTTGGTTCGGTATTGTCGTCTGAAGAAATTGACTACAGCGAATGGAAGTTGAAGATAAAGTGAAGACGTAGTATTCACTTCTTTGTTCTTGTTTCGTTCATTTGAGTCATAGGACCTCCGTACTATTAAGAGGTGTATAGGTTCTGGAAACTTAGATCCGCTGTGATGCTTAGCCTAAAACCTATGAAAGATGCGAGAGAAATCTCTTTATGCTCTGAATGATTACCTGGCAGCAGTAGACGTCGTTCTTCGTGCTGCAGGAGATATCTTTTGGACCGAGGAGTTAGCATTTCTTACTCCGTAGGAAATGTTACCGTTGTGCTCAATTTCCGACCGTTAGACTTGTGTTTTTCAGCCATTGGCTGCTCCACATGTTCAAATTGGTCATTTCCCATCAGGGAAGGTTGCGGCTATAAATAGACGCCACACACCGGCTTTTTTCGATGCCTGCTCTGCTTAAGGTGTGTGAGAAGATTGATTTCAGCACCCCCTCTCTGAGTGATTTGAGTTTAAGATCTGTCGAGAGAAAAATGAAGAGTCTAAGCTTAGACAGTGGTTTAGCATCACAGTAGTTCCGAGTTAGGTTCTTGTACCTATTACTCTTGAGAGATGCACACTCTTTAGACGGATAGGCTTCGTGTCGAGTGTTGAAGAGTTGTTATCTTCACCGAGCTAGATCTTTAGCAACCAAGAGTGATTGTGGTTCACGAAGGTCGACAGAAGGTTTGGAGATCGCCGACAAGTATCTACCATGAGTGAAATCAACTGAAGTCTGATAAGCTTCGAGTTGAAGGAGAATAGGGTGAAGAGAGTTTATCTTGCGTGTTAAGACACAACCTCTCCGAGGCTCCAACTAGACATAGCCCTTTGGCAGAAGGGTTAACTAGTCTACCAAATCTCTTTGTCGCCATCGAGCACCACTGGTTAAATTTACTTCACTGCATTACTTTTGGCAAACCATGTGCTCTGTGACGATATTTATCTGATTAGTTATTCTCTATAGCATATCATTCGTATTCACTCACGCTGTGACAATTATCATTCGTTGCTCACTTTGTTGCACCCCTGTCACTCTATCATGCTACCTTATGTAACATACCAAATTTTCAATTAGGAATGTTATACATAGGTCATTCATGCATATCATATTTTATTGCATTTTTGTTTGCGATCCTCAAAATTCTAAGCAACTCAAGGACCCTCGGAGAGAGTTGGGGATTTCACGATTTTCATATTTGAATTTTATCAAATATTGAAACAAGGATCACTTTTGTTTTAATTTATTTTCTCTCCGAAAATATTTCCTATCGCAATGTATGTATGAGAGGAGATAATATGACTTCTCCAAAATAAATGAAATATTTGAGGAAAAATATTAAAATCAAAAATTTGGTTTTATTCGGATTTTATTGCTATTTTATTTGAATTAGGAAAAATATGCGTTTTCCAAAATTGCATTTTAGGCCCAAATAAATGTTCACCTTGTCCGGCATATTTTTATAGGACGGGAAAATTTATTTAGGGATTTTTGGAGTCCGTTTAGTATTTCTTTTCTTTATTTTTCTACGCGGAATTATTTAAAAAAAGTGAACCGACCTATGGGCCGTATCCGGCCCGGACTCCTCAGGCCCCCCCTTATAAGCCGGCCCCCTACCCCGCAGTCCACCGCCGCCATAGCCCATCCCGCGTCCTAACCCTAGCCGCCGCCGCCTCGCTCGCCGCTGCCCGCCGCTGCCGCCGCCGAGAGGCTGCGGCGACGACCGCCGCCTGTTGAGCCGCCGCCGTTGACCGTTGACCAGTCGGTTTCTTCAGTTAACCCCATTTTTTATTTTTCCGGTTTAATTCGTTAGATCGGTTTTTCTGTCGGTTTATTTATTTTGTGGGCGTTCGTCCGTTCGCTCATTTAAACGAACGTCGTTCACCTGTTAGTCATAGACAGTGAACGTTCGTTCGTTAGCCTGTTCGTCAGTTTTTCTCTTTCCAGGGTTTTCCGCGATTATTTTCGTTTGCGATTTCTGACCCGGTTTTCGTTTTAGTTTATCTTTTCGCTCATTTATCGGAATCAGGCAATTCAAGCGCCCAGATCTTCGTATCGAAACCCTCTTTTTGTTTAACCAACATGAACAAGATTTTGGTACTGTAAAATTTGACTTTAGTCCAGATTAGTAATCGGATCTTCTTTCTTTTGCAGTTTGAGTTTCGTTGTTCCCTTTGATTTGATTCTTTTTCAAACCGGAGTTCTTAAGTTGAACTTTCTGGTTAGATCTTCCTATTTGAGTTTTACCTATGCATCTTTTCTTGATTGCTTATGTGTGTTATTGTTTGTTTGTGATAGAATTCCCGAAGTGTGAAGCGTGCTACTACGAGTCCCTAGGTTTTGCGGATCGTCAGCAAGGCAAGTAACACATTGATCATACTCTGTTGATACCCAGTTTTTATGCATTAGTTACAACCCTCACACATTGCATGAGTAGGATCTCTTAACTTGTGGGTTTGGGAAGTAGTTGATGAGGTAGAACCTATTACCTGTTTTATTATCAAACCCTTGGGAGTTACTTCTATGTTATGCTTATATTGCCATGTTATGCTCGTAGACGTGGATTGGGTTTGAGCGTATCCATGACAGATGTGAGTTGTTAATTAATGGTTCAACTTAAGGTGGCAACTTTAATACACATCTGGGTGGATTGCTAGTTTCGGCACCTGGGGAATCTAGTGTTGTTCTAGGAGATCCCGGGGATATACCGTGTGATCCTCCTACGGTCCGCCACCCAGGCTCAAAGGGATCATGAGATATTTCATGCTAGAAACTTCCGTGTGCAGCCACAAGCCATTACAGGCTCTGGCATAGTTGAGTATGTTGCGTGACCTCTTTTAGTGGTGGGCTAGCAGATGTAGAGGGAAGTAGGTGTAGCTGTCCACCCGGAGTAAAGAGTTAATGCTTCTGAAAGACTGTGTCTCGGTCATCCGTTTCTCAAACACCATGTAGTGCGAGAAATCAATGGAGGTGATCGAGTCTTATGGGAAAAAGTGCGCAAACCTCTGCGGAGTGTACAAACTAATCATGGTTAGCCGTGTCCCCGGTTATGGACATCTTGAGTATCTAGTACTTGGATTATCCTATTGTATCTCATCACTCTAATTTAATTTGTTGGGTTGATAATTACTTTAATTGGGATTGAGTTGGAGGTACCTTCTCAATGATGTTTCAACTACCATGATAGTTAAATAAAATTTATTCCTTTGTTGTAGGGAAAAATTGGCTTTTCACAAAATCATATAACCATGGAGCCTCCACCAGCCATATATGCATATAGTGATAGCATTTATCAGTTGATTGCTCTACTGTGTTATATTGCCAGCATATTCCATGTGCTGACCCGTTTTCGGGCTGCAACATATTATGTTGCAGACTTTTCAGACGACGAGTAAACTTGAGATAGGTCGTTGTCATGCACTCAGCTATGCCGTTGGAGTTGATGGACTCACTTTATCTTCCAAGTCTTTCGTTGTTATCGTGTTAGATGGCCTTAAGCCATATTTATTGTAATAAGTTCTCTTTGGAGACATTCGATGTAATAAGTGTGTGATTGCTACTATGTTATAAATCCTTCGAGTACTGTGTGTGTCAGCATTACCGATCCAGGGATGACACTGAAGCACAGAGACTTGATCGTCTAAGGTCGGGTTGCTACAAGATGGTATCAGAGCACACGCTGAATGTAGGACACGACCACTAAGGAAAGCCATAGGTCACTCTTCTCTACTCATTTCTGACTCCTCTCCATTTTCTACTCTTTAGGATGGCGGATTGGAGGAACAAGTTTGCACAACCGGATGAAGACACCCCCTTTGGACGACACTTGAAGGAAGTCACTAGATAGTTGAACATTGGAATACCAAGCTTCACCAGGACCTGCAAAGCCACATTACCAGAAGAGGAGCGCTGGATGATTCAAGTTCAAGTTCCAGGAAGGACCTTCGCGCCAGTCACTGAGCACACAGAGTTTTCCTTTGATGCACCCACCTGGAGTTTAGGCAAGAGCATGGCAGCCCACATCGCCATGGGACGCTTTGGAGAAGTTTACCATAAGGATCTCAAGGATACTATCTACCAGATATGTGGGCGTCGAGATGAGCAGTGGGAGATAGTCCGCACCAAGAGGGACAGGTCCATTGCAGCATTCATCCAGGGGCTAAACCAGCACATTAGATGCCAGGAGAACCAGATGTGCGCAGGCATGATAGATTTGAATAAGGCGATGACAAGGATCACTGAGCTAGAAGAGGAACTCAAGGCTACACACGACGATTATGAAGAGAAAATCATCATA
Source organism: Aegilops umbellulata (assembly GCA_032464435.1). NCBI lineage: Eukaryota > Viridiplantae > Streptophyta > Magnoliopsida > Poales > Poaceae > Aegilops > Aegilops umbellulata. The sequence goes on from CP136060.1 coordinate 300,707,016, forward strand.
CCCGTGGAGAAGAACGACGACCTGACAAGGAAGCTAGGAGTTTTCATGGGAGATTCCGCGCCAGGAGGAGAAGACGATGAACCCAAGGAGATACGTTCCGAAGACTACATCATCATCGACGACACCGACTCCGACCCTGACGATAGTGATGATGATTATGAAGACAAAGCTGGAGCGGATATCATGGAATCTTCCACCGATCAATATTTCTAGTAGACCACCATATGATCAGTAGTATTTCCCCCATGTAAATAGTATAGTCCGAGCACTGTAACAATAGTTAGATCGATTGTATGCCCTTGCTTGATTGATTGAGTGATATGATTGTGTTTGTATCATGTGCATATGGGTAGTTTTTTCAAATTAGACCTAATTTCTATTCTAATCTCTCCCCTCTAAACCCATCAGATGCCTCTGAGACGTGATACCGGATTTGTCTTCCCACCGGAGATCACCCAATTGATTCAGCAGTAGAATGCCTTGATGCAGATATTAGTCTAGAACCAAGGCAACAACAACAACCCACCGCCACCACCTCTAGTTGACAACTTAGTCCGCTTCCTGAGGTTGCAGCCGCCGGTGTTTTCCAGTAGCACCGAGCCCATAGTTGCGGATGACTGATTACGCAAGATTGGAAGGGAGTTGACCACCGCAGGTTGCACCGATGCTGAGAAGGTGCGTTTTGCCGCACACCAATTGGATGGACCAGCAACATCATGATGGGGAGAATTACACAGCCACTTTCCCTATAGCAAATATCACTTGGGATTTGTTTCAGCAAACATTCCGCACAGCCCATGTCTCAACTGGAGCTATGAGCATGAAGAAGCATGAGTTTCACAACTTACGCCAGGGAAATCATACTGTGGCTCAGTACGTAGATGATTTTAGTAAGCTATCTCGTTATGCCCCTGATGATGTGGCCACAAATGCCGCGAAGCAGGAGAAGTTTATGGAAGGGCTAAATGATGAGATGAGCATGCAGTTGATGGTGGCAACATTCAACAACTACCAGGATTTGGTATACAGGGCTCTTATGATTGAAGGGAAGCAGCAGCAGATTGAGAGCCACAAGAGGAAGTATGGACAAAGAAAGTACAATTCTGGAGCTCAGCAGAAGCCTCGTTTCACCCTGAACTCGGGAGGACTTGTCCATAACCATGGAGGCCACACCCACAATGGAGGAAGTTCCCATAACCACAATGGCCCCAAGAATGGAAATGGGAATGGAGCGGGCAGCAATCAGAACCGCTCTAACCCAGCCACACCCGCCAAGAAGGATCAAAGTCACATTACTTGTTTCAAGTGCAGGAAGACTAGGCACTACACCAATGATTGCCCAGAATTGAAGAACGAAAATGGAAATGGAAGCGCTGGGAAGAAGCCCAACCCTTTCAACAGGGACAAGTGAACCACGTGAACGTGGAGGAAGTTGAGGAGCAGCCTGATGCAGTTATCGGTAAGTTTTTGGTTAAGTCTTTTACTGCAATCTTTTTTTGTGATACTGGTGCATCGCATTCATACATATCAAGGGGATTCGTGGATAATTATAAGTTGCCCACTAAGGTACTTATGACACCAATGTTAGTAAGTTCGCCAGGAGCAGAATATATGGCAAGACAAGGATGTTTTCAGATGCCATTGACCATTGGAAGCCATGTTTTCCCCTCAGACCTGGTAATTCTGGAGTCACAAGGATTGGATGTGATATTAGGAATGGATTGGCTATCGATATATGGAGGAAACATCGATTGCGCGAGTAAGTCGATTTTGCTCACTATCCCGGAGGGAAAAAGGATCAAGTATGTATCCAGGCATGCGCCAAGGAGGACTCAAGTAAATTCTCTCACGGGAGTTGTTCAGGAGGAAGTGCCGGTAGTAAAGGATTACCCGGATGTATTTCTAGAGGAATTACCAGGCATGCCGCCAGATCGAGATATCGAGTTTTTGATAGAGCTGTTGCCAGGCACTGGACCTATATCGATGAGACCATACCGGATGCCCGCAAACGATCTGGATGAGATTAAGAAACAAATTAAGGAATTGTTGGAGAAAGGTTCATTTGACGAAGTTCATCACCATGGGGAGCCCCAGTGCTCTTGGTTGAGAAGAAGGATGGATCCTTAAGGATGGTTGTTGATTATCATGCGTTAAATGGAATAAAAATCAAGAATAAGTACCCACTGCCGATGATCAATGATTTGTTTGACCAGCTGCAAGGAGCAAAGGTGTTTTCAAAGATCTACTTGCGATCGGGATATCACCAGTTGAAGATTCGAGAGAAGGATATACCTACAACAGCTTTCACCACAAGGTACGGGTTATACGAGTATACAGTTATGTCCTTTGGACTAACAAACGCCCCTGCCTATTTCATGAGTATGATGAACAAGGTGTTCATGGAGTCCTTGGATAAGTTTTGTTGCGGTGTTCATTGATGATATTTTGGTATACTCGAAGAATGAAGAGGAACATAAGGAGCATTTGCGTTTAGTTCTCGAGAAGCTTAGGGAACATCAGTTATATGCCAAGTTCAGCAAATGTGAGTTTTGGTTGAAGGAAGTTGGATTTCTTGGACATGTTATATTAGGAGAAGGTATAGCAGTAGATCCCACCAAGGTTCAGTTAGTCACTGAGTGGTTGGCACCCACCTCAGTTGGAGAGATCCGCAGTTTTCTTGGACTCACGGGATACTATCTGAGATTCATTGAGAATTTTTCTAAGATTGCGAAGCCTATGATGGCATTGTTGAAAAAGGACACTAAGTTCCATTGGACTAATGAATGTGAAGCAAGTTTCCAGGAGTTGAAGAAACGCTTGACTACAGCCCCAGTGCTGATTCTGCCGGATATACGCAAGGATTTCCAAGTGTATTGCGACGCCTCTCACTTAGGACTTGGAGGAGTACCTATGCAAGTCGGAGAGTTGTTTTGTATGCCTCACAACAACTGAAACCGCACGAGTTGAATTATGCCACGCATGATTTGGAGTTAGCAGCTATGGTGCATGCGCTCAAGACCTGGAGACATTTTCTTATTCGAAACTGTTGCAATGTGTACATGGATCACAAGAGTTTGAAGTACATATTTACTCATAAGGAGCTGAACCTCAGGCAGAGGAGATGGTTGGAGCTCATGAAGGATTATCACATGAAGCTGCATTATCATCCAGGAAAGGCCAATGTCGTAGCAGACGCTTTGAGCCGAAAGAGTTATGTCAATACCCTCGTAAGCGGAGGAATGCCAAAGGAGTTGGTAGAAGATCTCAGGGAGCTACGTTTGGAGATAGTCCCTAGAGGATTTGTTGCAGCAATGGAAGTTCAGTCTACATTGTTGGGAAAGATTTGAGAGGCTCAGAAGGATGACAAGGAGATTGCTGAGATAAAGGAGAAGATGAGTGAAGGGAAAGCCAAAGGTTTTCGTGAGGATGAGCACGACACCTTATGGTTCAGGGACCGCATTTATGTGTCCAATAATGCAGAGGTCAGGAAGTTGATACTACAGGAAGCTCATGACTCGCCATACTCGATACACCCCGGAAACACCAAGATGTATTTGGATTTGAATGAGCGTTTCTGGTGGACTGGTATGAAGAAGGATATTGTCGAGTGAGGAAGTCCTGGATTAGGGGGTATCCGGACAACCGGACTATAACCTTTGGCCGGACTGTTGGACTATGAAGATAGAAGATTGAAGACTTCATCCCGTGTCCGGATGGGACTCTCCTTGGCTTGGAAGGCAAGCTTGGCAATACGGATGTGTAGATCTCCTTCCTTGTAACCGACTCTGTGTAACCCTAGCCCCCTCCGGTGTCTATATAAACTGGAGGGTTTAGTCCGTAGGACAACAACAATCATACCATAGGCTAGCTTCTAGGGTTTAGCCTCTCTGATCTCGTGGTAGATCAACTCTTGTAATACCCATATCATCAATATTAATCAAGCAGGAGTAGGTTTTTACCTCCATCGAGAGGGCCCGAACTTGGGTAAAAACATCGTGTCCCTTGCCTCCTGTTACCATCCGCCTAGACGCACAGTTGGGACCCCCTACCCGAGATCCGCCGGTTTTGACACCGACATTGGTGCTTTCATTGAGAATTCCACTGTGCCGTCACCATAAGGAAGGATGTCTTGTCTCGTCTTTAAAGACGGCACTACCACTGAGGGAGCTTTGGCTGTCGGCCAAACTCTCCGGCTAGGGGGTTTCATCATGTCCGCCTGTTCGGCTGCTGCGCCGACGATGACTTCTCGGGTCATCGAAAGCAGTCTCCACGTCAACTCGGAACTCGCCGAGCAGTTAGATCCAATGGAGCTCTCCTCCCTAAACCAGCTCTTGGATCGCATCACCGCCCTGGGAATCGCTACGGACTATGATCAGATTGGGCTTAAACCCGATCAGAGAGAGATTAACTCTCCTCGGTCACCCATCATGTTGCGGTGGTGGAGGAACAATGCGGCGACCTTTCCTCTATCTTGAGGACTAGATATGTCCGGATTCCTGAGCCCTCCGAGCCGGATACCCGTTTACGGGAGGATACCACCCAAGCCCTGAACCTAGAGTCAGGCAGCGGGCCAGACTTAACGGGCAACATCCCAGAAACCGAACTTCCTAGATTGGAAACTCCTCGGCCCCTGTGTCACATCCCTAGTTCTCGTATGCTCAAGGCTAGCTAGTCATGTGTGCATCATGTCTAAATTTCATTTAAATTTGAAATGGGGATTTGTGAAACCCTCAGAATCATTTCTGGAAATGACCCAGATAAAAATTGCTCCAAAAGGTCCAAGAAAATGTTCATGTTGCTCTTTGAAAATATTGGACAGACATAAAAATCAAAGTAATATTTTTAGGAGCTCATAAGTATTTATTTTGGGCATTTGGAATTAACGCAGTAATTATTTGCTTTGGATATATATTGTTATATATATACAATATTGTCCAAAGATTGTGCTAGCTGATGAGGAGCTCTGGTATAATACCACTAGCTCCTGCAAAAATTGGCACAAGGAAATAAAATGATTTAGTATTTTTAATAAATCAAAACAAATGTCAGAAAATAGAAAACAAAAACAAATTAGAAAAAAAGGAGGAACTACCTGGACTTACCTGGGCCACTTGTTGGCCTGGCTCTGTGCCGGCCCAGCCGACTGGCCAGCGCCAGTCATCCCCCTCCTCGCGCAAGAGGGATAGGGCGCGTGGTCGCCGCACGCCTCGCGCTCCGCACGCCACGGCACCTGCCTGCCTATCCTCCCCCTCGTTGCCTGGATGCCCCGCGTGCCGCCCGCACCTCTCTCTCTCTCTCTCTCTCTCTCTCGTGGCCTCCTCTCCTCTCCCTCGCTCTCTCCCGCGCACGGCCGAACGCTGTCGTCGCCGCCACTTGCCGTTGCCGTAGCCACTGCCTCCCCCTTGCCTCTCCGACACGCGCAGGAGCTCCGCCTCCTCGCTCTGAAGCTCTCCGCCGAGCCACACAAGCCAGAGCGCCCCGTGGAGCCGTCGCCGTCGCCATCTTTGCCTCCGGCCGCCGTGGATCCCCATCGCCGCCCCGCCGTCTCCAGTGCGTCCCCGAGCTCGCCGTCAAGCCCGTCGAGTCCGCAGTGAGCTTCTGCTCCGTTTCCCTATTCCCATTCCTCCGTTCTCGCATCGTAGCTCAGTTCCCCGCCATGGCCGAAGCCATCGCCACCCCGAGCTCCTCCGCCACCTCCGCAGCCTCTCGCTGGCTCCCCTAGATGCGCGGGAGCGCGGGCGACCTCCTGGTGCCCCCAGCCGCCGCTCCCGTGGCCTCCAGCGGGGACTCCGCCGAGCCCCGTGGTTGGCGGCGACTAATCGCCGGTCAAAACCTGGTCAACCCCGCTAATTAACCCCCCCCCCCCCAGTTGACCAGATTTGACCCGCGTGGGTCAATGACAGGTGGGGCCCGTCTCTGACTAAAATCTATATATAAGCTAGTGTTAGTACTAATTAATCTCTGTTAATTAACTATGACACTGATGCGTGGACCCCACACGTCAGGTTTGACCTAGTCAGCCACGTTTGACTCGCTGACGTCATGCCACTGTCATGCTGACGTAGTTATTCATTTCCTGGATTTTATTTAATCAGGAAATTCCAGAAAATGTTCTAAACTTCTAAAATTCGTATAAATTCAACCGTAGCTCAGATTGAAATAATTTATATATGTAAAATTATCATAAAAATGCAATCTATCCATCTGTACCAGTTTCATGCATGATAAACCAACTTATACTTGTTGTATAGGTGAAAACATATAAATGGCATTTATAAAGACTTAACTTGGAGTTGCATTTGAATTCTTGGTTCAAATGTACTTCATCCAAATGAAAGCTAGCTGCATTAGCTCAAACAACATCACATCTACATGCCATGTTCATACATCATATTGTTGCATATGCTTGTGTGTTGATTGACGGCACCGTTTCTTCTTGATAGGTTCCACTCCGGAAGGTGTTCCCGAGTACGTGTCTGTGGAGCAGTGCCCCCTCTGTTGATCTACCAGGCAAGCAAAACCCCCTTGTTCATTCCGATACAATCCCACTCTCTCGCTCCTGCTCTCTTTTATTGCATTAGGACAACAATGATTCAACTGCTACTTTATGCTGCGGCTGTTGAACCCATTCCTTTGCATGACCTGTCATTGCCACAGTAAATAGTTGAAACCCACTAGCATGTGTAGGAGTTGATTGAGCCATGTTGTGTTCCTACCATGCCATGCCTGTTATTGCTTAGAGTTGTGTCAGGTCTGATTCGTTGGGAATGGATTGGAGTGTTATGATCTGTTCTGATGCTGAGAGTCAAGTGTGTGAACACGATTTGGTAAAGGTAGCGGTGAGAGGCCATGTAGGAGTACATGGTGGGTTGTCTCACTGGAACCGTCCTTAAGCACTGAGTTCTGTGTATGTTGTCCAATGACTAGCTACTACCACACATTGGGTTCCGGTAACTCGGCCCTCTCGACTTATTAACCAACTTGATCTCTGTCCAGGGGTTGCAACTAGTTCATGGTGTTTGTAGGTAGTGCTATTTTTCTACCGAGTGGCACCCGGCAGGGTGGGCTTGGGACAGACTAGGCACAGGTGGCACGGTGTACCAAGTGGCACCCGGATGGTGGGCTTGGGAACCCTGCTCACATCGTTTGGGGCCGTGAGTGACACCCTGGCCGGATCTCCTTGCGGATGGAACCCGAATAGGCGATAAACCTGGACTAGAGTCTTGTGTGGTTAGTCAGGTCGTGGCCGACACCCTCGCTAGGCTTTCGCTTGAAGGTTGCCGAGATACATGACGTGTACATAATGATAAGTGGTGAGAGCGTGTGTGAAGAAGTACACCCCTGCAGGGTTATCATGATCTACTCGAATAGCCGTGTCCTCGGTTATGGACTTCTTGGATGCTTATGTGGTACATAGACAACTTAAAGTGGATACTCTAAAATGCTCAAGACAGGTGTGAGTGCTATGGATGGCCTCCTCGTAGAGAAACGGGGATGAATCCATATTAGTGTATTGATGTGGTGATTAGTGGACTCGTGTGCGCCTTCTTACCTCAAAGAAATTTCTCATAGTCGTAGAACAGGATAGCCACTGAGTCAAAGCTGGCTTGCTGCAACTAAACCCCACATTACCTTCTTGATACAAATGCATGTATGATAGGATCTGATGTAAGTCTTGTTGAGTACCGTTGTACTCACGTTTGCTTTATTTATGTTTTGCAGATGAGACATCTGTCTCACTAGTAGTTCCACTTGGACTTCCACGAGTAGCTTGTTACCTCAGCTACGATCTTGTACCCTTGGGAGGGCCTTGTAGATAGTCAGGCTTCTCAGCCTTTTTCTTTTGTAGTTGTCTGTACTCAGACATGTAATGCTTCCATTGCTTGTTTGCTCTGAATGATGGGTCATGTGACCCCTGTTTGTATTTATGCTATGTGGCTCTTCTGGGACTTTATCTATATGAGTTTGCGTTATGTTGTGATGCCATGTTGTACAGCACAGACTTGCATGTTATGCGTACGTGTAACGTGTATTGCTATGTGTCGGTGTACTAAAGTAGGGGTACCTTAGTACCCCGAACTTGTGCACGGGCAGTAGTAGCGTCCCGCGGCAAGGCTTGCCAGGGGAGCGACAAGAGTCTCCACGGCCCTTTCTGGGTCGGACGAAGGCCAAGTGATCGAGCCTAGAAGACCAGGCCCCGGCAAGAGGAGCTTGCCAGGGCGAGGTCCGGCAAGAGGAGCTTGCCGGGACGACTAAGCCGAAGCACCAAGGCCCCGGCGGGAGAATCTCGCCGGGACGACCAAGCCAAGGCACCCCAAGAGAAGCCCGCCGCGGCGCGCCGCGCGCCCCGGCAAGGCCTGACGAGCGGCAAGCTCTCAGGTGCGGCAAGGCAACTACCGCGGCAAGCCATTTGCCGCGGCAAACCACCACCTCAGGCATGCGCTCCAGCTCACTTGCCCACGCGTCACTCTGGAGCTTCCCCGGAGACACGTGGCGGGACGCCGCGCAACCTGGGGCGCGCGCATGGCATGCGACGTTGGCAGAGTCGCCCCCGTGGCAAGCGGAGGCGCACCTAACGGTCCGCCTCGGCACTGTTCAGGCGATCCAGACGGGCATTTAATGCCTTTGTCCCCCGCCGTCAGAGTTAGGTGCGATAGCACTGTGCGGCCACTATTCGCATAGTTCCTTGCCGTTTTTACCCTCACCTGCGTCGCTACCTGTGGGAAACCCCTTAGCATATAAAAGGAGGCCCATGCGCACGTAGGGGGGGGAGAACCCTAGAGGAGGAGAGGGATCTAGACCCGAAGAAGGACACACAGTAGACCCTCGTCTACGTCCAGCTCCAACTTACTGTAGCTTCTTGCGCTCCAGAGCAAGAACTCTAATCAACCAGACAAGCAGCAGTAGGGTTTTACGCATCCGTGCGGCCCGAAGCTGGGTAAAATCGTTGTGTGTGTGTGTGTCGCCTCGATCTTCTCTTTGTGCAACCTCCGCCCCCCGCCGAACCGACAAGGGGCTCCGTCCCCATAGGTGCTCGTGGAGGCCGATTTCCCCCGACATCTTTGGCGCGCCAGGTAGGGGTGCGTCGAGGTTGTGCGAACCAGATTCGGCGACCACAGGTGAGCTCAGGTATGGCCAGGTGCCTTTCCACTCCAACCCGCGGAGCGGAGGCATTCCTCCTCACGGACTCGTGCACGGCCCTCCTCGAGTACCCACTCACGCAGAGTCCGGGCAAGAGCAGCTGCTCCTTGAGGAGGACCGCCTTCCGGCCGCTGAGCGAGTTTCTCGCCTCCAGCAAACTCTGCGCCGCTCCCGTAGCCGCAGAAGTTAGCGCCGGAAGTTGCGGGAAAGGCGACCTCGTTCTTCGGCGAGCCCAGTCCGCCAAGATCCAAACGAGTCGACGCCGACCGTGGGAGGAACCTTGCCAGCGCGGCCGTCGGAACCCGTTCCGTCGGCCACCCTCTCTCTGTCCAAGTCTTGCCGCAGTTGCATGTAATCCTTGGTACAGAGACGGGCGCAGATCCCGAGCATAGCTTATGTGGCCCGCACATCTTGTCGATTCCACGCCTCTCAGCTTGGCGCATGCACTATTTGACACGATCGTGCAGCACTCGACTCCGGCAAGCGATGGCAGGCCGTGAGGCCCCGAGCCTTCGTTATTCCCTTACCTCGAGAAGGGGGGGATGACAGGATAGGCTGGGCGTCGCCCGAGGAAGTTGCGCCTTGCCGGACGGCAAACAACAGAAAAGCTAAGTTGCCAAAGTTTGAGCAATTAAGCTCCTTTTTATTCTTAAGTTATCTTCCTCGAACGACCGAGCTTCGTATGGGAAACCTGTGCGCGGAGGGGCCGGCTCGTGGCTGGTTGCGCCCTTATTTCGTTTCGAGTCCGCTCAACGACTTAAGTGTGCTACATCCCGAGTAGCGTCCTTACTTGTTTCGAGCTCGCTCGGCAGCTTGAGTGTGCCGCGACTGCAGTCGCCACGCTTACCTCGCCCTGAGCCTGCTCAACATTTAAGTGAGTTGCACCAACCGCGGCAAGGTTTCTTCCCGGTGGAGGCTCCGTCAGCGGGTTGCTGATGTCCCGCACTCGGCACCCGTGGCAAGGCGGAGACTTGCGCCGACAAGTTCCCAAAAGCGTAGGGCGCGAACGTACGAAGCACAAGGTCGGACGAGGGAGATAACAGCGCAATGAACTGCCTAAGATAAAAGTTATATTACAAAATGACTTGCCGCTGCTCTAATCAGCTGTTTCTATGGCATGCTCAACAGCGACAAGGGAAGAAAAGAAAGAGGTGGGCGGCCTAATCCGCGCGGTCGCCCTCGACCCGCCTGATCCCCGCCACCCTTTCCATGATGGGGGTGACGAGGGCCTTGATCTCCGTCAGGTCGGCGTCTTCCGGCAGGTGCCTGAGGACGTTGGTGAGCCTGATGGTGGGGTTGCGGAAGACGATCTTCACCAGCACCCTCTCGAGGGCCCCGAAGACAGCTTCCCGCGTCTCCTCGGCCAGCTGCTCCGGGATCTTTTCCCGGAGATGCTGGAGCATCCCCACCAAGCCCTTGAAGAAGGAAGTGAGCTTGGCGCTCGGCGGGACGTTCTCGCCGGAGGGGTACTCATGGTCCTCCATCCCCAGCAGCTTCAGCTCCTTGTCGATGGTGGTGGCGATGTCGACGAGGCCTTCGGTCCACCGCTCCACCGTCTCCTAAAAGTCGTTCTGGGTAACGGCGGCGCGCTTCAGTAGCTCCTCGTTGCCAGCTACCTCCTTCCGCAAGGTCGCTTCCTGCCCCCTGGCGCTCTCCAGCGCCTTGACCAGGGTGTCCAGCTTCAGCTCAAGGTCAGCCTTGGAGTCCTTGGCGGCGTCGAGCTCCTGGATCTTCTCGGCGAAGCGGCCCTGCAGCTCGCCAAGGGTGTGAGCGCCCTTCTCGCGCTCCTGTTTGAGCGCAGCAAGCTCCTCGCCGCTCGCCTTGAGGCCGCTGACGAGCTGCGCCACCCTCGTCTCCAGCTCCCCCTTGGCGACCTCGGAGGCCGCGGCAGCGTCCTGCGCTTCCCGCAGGGCCCCGCCAAGCGCCTGCTCGCGCGCGGCAACCTCCTCCTCGTGGCTGGCGAGGCTGGCCTTCTATTGCACCAGTTCGCTTTCCCGCGCGGATAGCCCCGCAGCGGCAAGCCTCTGCTGCTCTTCGGCCTCTGCCTTCTCGAGGAGAAAGGCCGTCCGCGCCTCGTCGAGCAGCCTCCGCTCCTCCTCCAAGGACCGGAGAGCCTCCTGGTTGAGCTCCCGGAGCTCCCCGGCGCGCTTCTCCATGTCCGCGCCGGCCCTCGCGACGAGCGCCTCCTGGCGCTCCACCTTAGCCTGCCGAGCGCGGTAGAGCGACACAAGCTTCCGGAGCAGCCGCTCCTCCTCGGGCTCGCCGCCGCCGGTGCTTGGCATGTCGACCACCGTCAGCCCGACGTAGGCGAGCACTTCTCCGTCCAAGGCCTCCCCCTCGACCGGCGCCCTGGAGCTAGGCTCCCAGGGGAGCCTGATGAAGACGCAATCGCCGGCCTTCAGGTAGGCACCCGCCGGGGGCTCCTCGGGGTCCGACGCGGTGGCAGTAGCGGGATCGCCGGACTGCGGAGTGCTTGACGCCCCTGCCTCCCCGGGGCCGTCAACACGGTCGTCGGTCCCCTCGCCGTCTGCCGCCGCGGCGGCCTTGGCAGCTTCGGCCTCCCCGCCGCCTGCGGGGTCGTCGGTGCCCTCCGCCTCCTCGATGACGACGACGTCGTCGGCGTCGCCACGCGCGCCCTCCCCGACGACAACCTCGGTCTCCATCGGGTTCGCGGTGGGTGGGTCTGATGGCCGGAAGAGGGGAGAAGAGTCAACCAGGCAGCCAGCAAAAAAAGCTCATAAGGAAAGATAGCCAGGGGAAGTTTTCCGTGCAGGGGGGCTTACCGGTGGCAGGGTCCGTGGCCGCGGCCTCCGCTGCCGGGGGATCGCTGGTCGCGTCCCTCGCCGGAGATCCCTCCCTTGCCGGAGAGGTCTTCCTTGCCGGGGGCTCCTCCCTTGCCGGGGAGGTCTCCCCTGCTGGGGGCTCCTCCCTTGCCGGAGATTTCTCCCTGGGCGGGGTGGTCGACGCAGACGGCGCGGCAGGAGTGCCCCCCGGGGTCGCCTGCTGGGGCTGCTCTGCTCCTACCCAACAACAACAACAGCCACATGTCAGCCACGAAGAGAAGGGAAGCTCACGCGCGCGCCAAACGGCAAGAGCTAGCCGTGCACTCACCCTGAGGGCTGCGCTGTGGGCTGCCCTGCGGACCCGCTGTCAAGTCCGGCAAGGCCGCCTCCAGCACCTCCCCAGTTGCCGGGGGAGATTCGCCCTCAAGGACGACCAGCGGGACCTTGGCCCTCTTCGCCCTCCTCTGGGCCAGGCTCCTGAAAGGGGACGCTTTCGGGGAGGGTGAGTGGGCTGCGAAACAAGACGGAGCAACAGAAATCAAGAAGACACAAGCTCTACCAGGAACTTACTCTTCGTCCTCCTCTTCGTCGTCGGAGCTAAGCGCGGAATAGTCAAAAACCGGCTTGCTCCAGGCGCGAGGAGACAGGGGAGTGGGTTCCCGGGACCGCTTGGCGGGGGCGGTGGACGACCCCGCCCCCGTTGCCGCCGCGGAATGGGGAGTGGCAGGAGCAGAAGCCGCGGCCCGTGAGGACCCCGCTCCCGCTGCTTCAGAGGCGCGCGCCACTTGGGGAGGTTGCGACGAGCACGGAGTTAAGGAGCAGCGCAACCCAGGCCACGCGTGACCGTGCACTGTTAGGGCCTGGCCCAACAATGCTCGGCACCGTGTATGGCCCAGACCCGGGGGCTCCTGTCGGTGTACTAAAGTAGGGGTACCTTAGTACCCCGAACTTCTGCACGGGCAGTAGTAGCGTCCCGCGGCAAGGCTTGCCAGGGGAGCGACAAGAGTCTCCACGGCCCTTTCTGGGCCGGAAGAAGGCCAAGTGATCGAGCCTAGAAGACCAGGCCCCGGCAAGAGGAGCTTGCCGGGGCGAGAAGGCGAGGTCCGGCAAGAGGAGCTTGCCGGGCCAAGGCGGCAAGGCCCCGGCAAGAGGAGCTTGCCGGGATGACTAAGCCGAAGCACCAAGGCCCCGGCGGGAGGAGCTCGCCGGGACGACCAAACCAAGGCACCCCAAGAGAAGCCCGCCGCGGCGCGCCGCGCGCCCCGGCAAGGCCTGACGAGCGGCAAGCTCTCAGGTGCGGAAAGGCAACTACCGCGGCAAGCCACTTGCCGCGGCAAACCACCACCTCAGGCATGCGCTCCAGCTCACCTGCCCACGCGTCACTCTGGAGCTTCCCCGGAGACACGTGGCGGGACGCCGCGCAACCTGGGGCGCGCGCATGGCATGCGACGTTGGCAGAGTCGCCCCCGTGGCAAGCGGAGGCGCACCTAACGGTCCGCCTCGGCACTGTTCAGGCGATCCAGACGGGCATTTAATGCCTTTGTCCCCCACCGTCAGAGTTAGGTGCGATAGCACTGTGCGGCCACTATTCGCACAGTTCCTTGCCGTTTTTACCCTCATCTGCGTCGCTACCTGTGGGAAACCCCTTAGCATATAAAAGGAGGCCCATGCGCAGGTAGGGGGGGAGAACCCTAGAGGAGGAGAGGGATCCAGACCCGAAGAAGGACACACAATAGACCCTCGTGTATGTCCAGCTCCAACTTATTGTAGCTTCTTGCGCTCCAGAGCAAGAACTCTAATCAACCAGACAAGCAGCAGTAGGGTTTTACGCATCCGTGCGGCCCGAAGCTGGGTAAAATCGTTGTGTGTGTGTGTCGCCTCGATCTGCTCTTTGTGCAACCTCCGCCCCCCGCCGAACCGACAAGGGGCTCCGTCCCCATTGGTGCTCGTGGATGCCGATTTCCCCCGACACTATGTGTGGGATCTGACGACCTAGTTGTCAATCCTTGGTAGCCTCTCTTATGGGGAAATGTAGTCTAGTGCTTCCACCGAGCCATGGTAGTCCGCTACAGCCCGGTTTACCGGAGTCTTGCTAGCCCAGCACTACTACTCCTGAACACTTAGACTGGCCGACATGTGATTCACTTCATTCCTATGTCTGTCCCTTCGGGGAAATGTCGCGCGGTGACATCCGGAGTCCTTCCTAGCCTGCTACAGCCCGGGTTCCAAGAGTCCTGTTAGCCCAGTTGCTACAGCCCGGATTCACACGCTGCTGACCGACATGCTCGATGTTGTTTCATGTATGACTATCCCCATAAGTTAGTGCCACTTTGGGTTTACGACTAGTCATGTCGGCCCGGGTTCTCTATCATATGGATGCTAGAGACGCTATCATATACGTGAGCCAAAAGGCGCAAACGGTCCCGGGCCATGGTAAGGCGACACCCGTGGTAATACCGTGCGTGAGGCCGCAAAGTGATATGAGGTGTTACATGCTAGATCAGTGTGACTTAGAATCAGGGTCCTGTGACCCCCTAAAATTTTTGACCTTGTTTTATTAATTAAAATTTTGCCAGGAATTAAAACTTTAATTTTTTTGAGCTCCCTTTTTATTTTTGAACCATTATTCCCTTGGTCATTATGGAGTTTTTCCCCAAAAGGAGAACCTTTCAAATATGTTTTTGGGCTTGTTTAAACCTCTCAAGAAAAACTTTTCTTTTATTAGTAGAACAAATTTACATAATTAATTTGCTTGCTCTTTATTTTCTTGAAAATGGTTTTTTCAGGTTAAATGGCCATATTTGAACTACAACCTCATTAAGTATTTATTCAAAAATCCCACCAAAATGTGGAGATGTCATGTGATGTTTTTAAATCACCTTTGTACAAAAATAACTTTCATTCATAAAATATTTTGAGCTCTACACCAAATTTTCTTCTTTGGTCCAGTGGGCAATTTTTGCACTGCAACCCATTTAAATGCTCCTCTCTAGCCTCCACCAAAAGTATGGGATGTTAGTAGCAGCATATGATTCAACTTTATGCAAAAACCCAGTGAGGTCCTTTGAAAAATTTGAGTAAATCAACCTCATCTTCATTCTGGCCCAACTTGCTGGTTTGTACAGCAACCACATATTTAGTTGCTCCTTTACCCATGATTCCTTTTTCTACTTGTAGACCACCCTACCAAACCCCTATGTCCAGGAGCATGCAACCATTCGATCACTTTTGATCCATGTTGTGATGCCATTTACCTTCTGTCCAAAACTGGAGTTTTGCAAAAATTGCACTAACAAGTTTCTCCTTTTGCCAGACTAACCTTACCACCCTCTCTTGCATCTAAAGAGACACTGATCTGGAGAATTTGACCCCTCCAAGAACTACCTAGATGACCTTAGCATTTTATAAAACACCCTGTGGGCATGATCAGTTTTGACATGGGATTTTGTTTGCACTATGGACTTGACCACCTGACCAAGCCACCTTGTCCCTTGGGTTTCCCTCTATCTCTAACCTAGCCCTGTTCCTTGCCAGCCACACCCGCAACCTGTAGCATGCCACGCCATTGTGTCGAACGCCTTCCGTGCGTGCACTGGACGCGCCCAGAGCGCGCGTATTGCACGAAACCTTGCCGAGCCGACACGCTGGCCCCCTGGTTTTGGCTCGCTCTAAGGCGCCACGCCATGCACTACCCTCCTCACAGCATCGCGCCAAGCCGCCCTGGCAACCAACAGCGCCACCGCCAAAGCGTTTTTAGCGGCACGCCGGCGTCGGTCGACAGCCGCTGCTCCGTCCAGCGCCGCCCAAGCCACCCCGGCTCGCCACCTGGCCCCTGGCACAGCCCGAACTCATTCGTGAGCTTGTCCGCTAGCGCTCGTCGCCGCCATGATGCCCTGCTGCTACAGAATGTCGGTTCGCCAGAAGCTTATCCACAGCCGCCGCGGAACCGCCTTGCCTCGCTTATAAATGGACGCCCCGAGCCGTTCCCACACACTGGCAACCCCAAGCCACCCCAATGACGCTCCCCCAGCTCGCCAATCGACCCAGGAAAGCTTTCTTCCCCGTCTCCGGCAACCCTCGCCGCCGCCACTGCCCCGGCCGTTCCGGCGCCACCAAGGCCTCCCCCGCTCCATTCTCTTCACCAGAAAACTCCCCTTCCTCCCACGAACCCAAACCCCTACTCAATTTTGATCGGGAACCACCGTGGCGCAAAAATCACTCCGCTCCCGAAGCCTCCTCCGCCGCAAAGCTCGCCGCCGGCAGCTCCCGCCGCCCCCACCTGCCTGGCGACCACCGGGAAGATCGCCCTGGAGTGGAGGATCCATCCCCACACTCGAAGCCCCGCGAGGAGCCGCCAGTCGCCGGCGACGATCGCCGGAGCTCCGCCTCCGCTCGGGACAGAAGAAGGAGAGGGAGAAAGGACTAGTCAAACCTCACTAGTGGGCCCCCTGGACCCACTGTCAGTGGCACCCGCGCCGTCCACGTGTTTGAGTGGAAGCGTAAACCCCACAGTACGTCTCCCCTAAACCGAAAGCGTATTCTGTCCGAATCGTTTTCTTTTATATATTTATTTTAAAAACAGATTTGACTAAACTTTGACCGGCTGTAACTTTTTAAATATAACTCCAAATGAATTAATTCTTTTTCCTACATCTCTCAAATTCTGTCTAGTTTATTTTAAGATTTATTTGAAAATCTTCCAAACAAATTTTTGTGCTGTTTTTGAAATATGTGTTGTTTGCATATTTTTTTGAAAATAGGATTGTGGAAGAGAAGAAAAACTTCCAAAAGTTTTGGAGAGCACCCCCACCTCTCCACACCTTTAAGGCAAGCATTCTGAACCCCGGAATAATATGTTAGTGTGGTGATTGACACGGTTATAAATACCACCTCGTTTCGGAGTAGTGTTATTTCATGTGATATGATCTTTTGCATGGATGCATTATGTGGATTTCCTTGCTGCTGGAAATAAGCATACTCGTGTAATGGTAATAATCCTCATGTATCTTACATGCATGCCGGAAAGGAATCCGAGAAAGCCTTGCCTTGGGTAGGCGTGGGCTTGTCGCCGGTCTCGGTCGGGACGGTTATATCCGGTATGGCATGGTGAGGTACAATGGGTGATGATTTGTTGTCTGGAGTACTTTTTTTTGTTGTACTAACCCTACAGAGTACATTGACAAGCCTCCTGAGTCGGCCATAGATCGAGTCTTGTTTCGGTAACCCCCATACTTGTTTCGTACTGCCACAGGTCCCCACCGTAGGTGGGGTATGGTTCAGTAAGTTGCTAACCCTTGTCTTGGCACACACCGTACAGAGAGGCCATGGTGGAAGATACCGGCTGCATCCGGTAGGCATGCCACCTGGTCCGGGGGCATGGGTGTATCCGGTTGGGACCGAGAGGGGGATACCCCTTAGAGTGCGCAATAGAAATTTGATCCCATGCTACGCGAGGTTGTAGCCTTCCCACTTAGAGTTTGCTTGACACGTGTCGTGGGTGATTCTCGACACCGGTGAGTTAAGCTGGTGTGTGCAAGTCAGGTGTGTTTTCAATTAAAAGACCGTAGGCGGAATTAGTCCCGATGGACTAAAGGAATCCGTTACTCGTGGGTAAAGAGTACACCCTCTGCAGAGATCAAACCTATTCGAATAGCCGTGTCCATGGTTAAGGATTACAGTCTGGGATCGGTCAAGTGTCGGTCTTAGTGTTGGTCTTCGGAGGAGAAACCACTAAAACTCGAATTTTTATTATGACTTGTGATATATGATGGTTATGATTATTATTATCTTTATGGACTAACCGTTTTGCATGATTTGAAATAAAGAATACCCCTGGGACGGTACCACGTCCTAGATATTCACTATGTTAATTTCTTTTTCATATAAGACCTTTATGTGGTGTCGCTAAGACGCCCGACTGTGGCATTTCTTTTAAAGCCCTTTATGTGGTGTCGCTAAGACGCCCGACTGTGGCATTTCTTTTAAAGCCCTTTATGTGGTGTCGCTAAGACGCCCGACTGTGGCATTTCTTTTAAAGCCCTTTAGGTGGTGTCGCTAAGACGCCCGACTGTGGCATTTCTTTTAAAGCCCTTTATGTGGTGTCGCTAAGACGCCCGACTGTGGCATTTCTTTTAAAGCCCTTTATGTGGTGTCGCTAAGACGCCGACTGTGGCATTTCTTTTAAAGCCCTTTATGTGGTGTCGCTGAGATGCCCGACTGTGGCATACTCTTTTTCACTATCCTTTCGAGACGTCGCTTCAGACATCCGATCGGTACACCTTATTTATATTTGGTCATTGCATAAATTTCCGGTTGCATATGAATAACCTGCTTGCATGCATCAAGATATTTATTTTCATGACTAACTAAGTGAGCATAAGAATATTGCAAAGCATGATTATCAGTGGCTATATTATACCTGTGTTCTTAATGTTTGCGAGTACATTCAATGTACTCACTGGCTTGTCCCTGGCTATTGTCTTGGCCAGATTACTCGCTTGGTGAGGAGCGTTGCGACGACAGCCTCGGGACCTATGCAACGGTGATAGCAACCTCGCGAAGATAGGAGTTAACCTGGTCAGTTGTTCCTGTGGGAAATGGAGTCCCATAGGCCGTGGTGATCCACAAACCGCTTCCGCCCTCAACCACCAGAAACCATTTGATGTACTCATAGGCCACAATGGTCTTGTACTACATATTTTGTACCTTTGCTTGGAATTTCTGTAACAAGTTGGTGCCTCATCAGCTAACAGTAATCCTGGGGCTGATGAGCTCGACGGTCATTTTCTGGAAATTAAAGCCCAGAAAAATCGGTCGTGACAGACTTGGTATCAGAGCCAGGCTGACCATTGGCTAATCCTATCTTAGCCAGGTCAATAAACCTAGGCAAACCAACCCACCAAGCCTTAACCAAACCCCAGCCGAGCTTCTCCTGCAAGGTAGCCCCACAGTGACCCGACACCTTTTGGCAGTCGGTGCCCAACCTACCAGCATAGCCGTCAATCATGCGCCAGTGACCGGCCCCCTAAATAGTCCCTTCTCGCAAGCGTATGAAGGAAGACTCCGTCACTTTTTTTCCTATAAAAAGGGCACGCTAGCCTCAACCCAGCACAACACGGCCGCTATCCCAAACCGAGCCGCAATGCCTGGTCCTATCGTGCACCATGAGACCACAGCAACCAACCTTGGAGGTTTTGTGACCATACTCGCAAACCTCACCCGTCGTGCCTATGCATTAGAAGAGCCCCCAGAATATGTTGCGTACCAAGGGCCCGTAAGCGGTGAAAGCCGTCAATTCTGGGCCACTTTACACATCTACGGTAGAGGTCTAGCACCTGAGCGCCCCTACAGGTTCACCGGAAGAACAACTTCCTTTGAGCCACAAGCCATCCAACTAGCTGCTCGAGAAGCTATAGTTCATCTCCGGCACTTGTCGCCCAGAGTTGATTGTCGCTCGTTCCACTACTATCCCAGACGCGAAGGGTACGGTAGGCCACCCCAAGTTGCCAATGGAGATCACGAAATAGATCCTGCATTGTTGCACCTAGTGCGCTACGTAAGTGCACTAGAAGAACTGTGCGATCAGGTCACAATTGATCTTATCGCAGCTCGTGGAGAGCTGGTTCGTCGAGCCCCGGCAAGAGTAGAGGACGAGCCCAACGCTGACAACCCAGTCGTGCTGTTTGGACAACCGATCGAGCCCCTGAGGTCTACCCCAGCCATCGGCCAAGGTGTTGCGATAACCCCAGAAGTGTTACGTCGCATTTTGGGAACACACTCCAACGGAGTGGTGACCAGCAATCCCCGAGATGGCCATCATCGCTACCCCGAGCCTGCAGCCCCTCAACCCACTCCAGTTAATTCCGACGACGAGACCCGTGGAGAAGCCTCAACATCCACAAGGCACGCCCGCATGGATGTAAACGAGGTAGACTAAGTAACCCGAGTTGTATCGAGTCTCAGTGTACCCTCGCTTTGTAACCATGTGGCCTTGTGAATAAACGCTGCTAGTTGTCATGCCTCTGCTTTAATAGTAACCTTGTCTAAACACCCAATACCAGTGTGAGATTGCTACCCCTGGCGCAGTTACCAAAAGCCTTCCCGACAACCCCCACAGTCACACGTCACCTCGGTGAAATATGTGTATCTGTGGCATTGACTTCGACCCGCGGAACAGAGCTGGAAGTTTCGTTACCATTCACCACGGTAGTAATGACCCAGCTCCGGTGCTATAAAGAGGCCGCCGCGTGACCTTGCCAAACACTTCTCATCTTGTGCACCATACTCACAACCATTTATTGCCGTGCCGACACCCAGCATTTACCTGAGAACCCCAGATGCAACCCCGGGTAGTTTTGTCAAGATATTGTGGGATTTTACCTGCAGTACCATGGGCGCTACCCAGCCACCCCAGTACGAGCTGTTCAAATCGAGGATCACCCCTTCCACCTCGAGATATTGGGCAGCAGTGCACATCCCTCCCGTGAACTCAAACCAAGACCCAACAGAGGTCTCCTTCGTGGGGAAATCTATGCCAACCCCACAAATGGCCGTGGAAGCTGCGGCTTACGAAGCGCTTGGCCCAAGGATCGTCCGAGGAAATGACAAGTACCAGATGTTGACTTGCGATCCACACGGTCACCAGCATAGTCAGAATTAGAATATCCAATGAGGTCAAAGTCTGAGCCCTTGGGGTACCATAATCCTAGTGTTGGTGTGTGAGCTAGATATCGAAGAATATGCTTCACAGCCGAATGGTGTGATTCCTTCGGTGCAGCTTGAAATCGTGCACACATGCAAACACTAAGCATTATATCTGGCCTAGATGCACATAAGTACAATAAAGAGCCAATCATGGAGCGGTATACCTTGTGATCGAAGTCAGTACCATTTTCATCAATGCAAAGATGACCATTTGTGGGCATAGGAATTTTGAGACCTTTGCAATCTTGCATGCCGAATTTCTTCAGGACATCCTTGAGGTATTTCTCCTGAGAT
Source organism: Aegilops umbellulata (assembly GCA_032464435.1). Taxonomy (NCBI): domain Eukaryota; kingdom Viridiplantae; phylum Streptophyta; class Magnoliopsida; order Poales; family Poaceae; genus Aegilops; species Aegilops umbellulata. The sequence goes on from CP136060.1 coordinate 300,727,937, forward strand.
ATGAATATCCCATTGTGTTGTTGACGAATTTGTAGACCTAAGAAGAATTTCAATTCTCCCATCATAGACATTTGATATTCTTCACTCATCATATAGGCAAATTCATCACTATAACGTTGGTCAGTACAGCCAAAGATGATATCATCAACATATATTTGGCACACGAACAGTTCACCATCATATGATTTAGTAAAAAGAGTGGGATCGAGTGAACCGGGTGTGAAGCCTTTCTTCATGAAGAATTCCTTCAATGTGTCATACCACGCCCGTGGGGCCTGCTTGAGGCCATAGAGGGCCTTGTTAAGTCTGAAGACTTTGTCAGGATGTTTTGGATCTTCAAAACCTGGTGGTTGAGCAACATATACTTCTTCCTCAATCTTACCATTAAGGAATGCACTTTTCACATCCATTTGGTATAAGATGATATCATGATGGTTAGCATAAGCAAGTAATATGCGGATAGCTTCAAGTCTAGCAACAGGTGCAAAAGTTTCATCGAAATCAATTCCTTCAACCTGTGTGTAGCCTTGAGCTACTAGTCGTGCCTTATTCCTCACCACAACACCATTTTCATCTTGCTTGTTGCGGTAGATCCACTTTGTACCAATGATGTTATGCTTGCGAGGATCGGGACGATTGACCAGTTCCCATACGTTGTTGAGCTTGAACTGATGTAATTCTTCTTGCATGGCCTGAATCCACTCAGGCTCCAGAAATGCTTCATCTACCTTAGTGGGCTCTGTGATAGAGACAAAAGCAAAGTGCCCACAAAAGTTAGATAGATGTGAAGCTTTTGAGCGTGTGAGAGGACCTGGTGCTCTAATGTCATCGATGATCTTCTCCATTTGCACTTCTTTTGCAACACGAGGGTGAGTTGGTTGCCGTTGAGGAATTTGATCAGCATTTTCTTCAGCATCAATTTCCTCAGCATTTTCTTCAGGTGCATCAGTTCGACGTTCTTCACGTTCTGGAATGAATTCTTCAGCAGATTCTTCAGTAGGAATGATATCTTCAGTAGCCTTGTGCTTGATCGATTCCTCAGGTGATGGTTCATCTAACACAGAAGGTAGGTGCTCTCTTTGCGAGCCATTAGTTTCATCGAACCGCACATCTACAGTTTCAACAATCTTGTGAAGAACATTGTTGAAGACTCTGTAGGTGTGCGAGTCCTTTCCGTAACCAAGCATGAAACCTTCATGTGCTTTCGGTGCAAATTTAGAGTTGTGATGAGGATCTCTAATCCAGCATTTAGCACCGAAGACTTTGAAATAACTCACATTGGGTTTCTTGTCAGTGAGGAGTTCATAGGCAGTCTTCTTGAAGAATTTGTGAAGATATACTCTGTTGATGATATGGCACGCAGTATCAATTGCATCAACCCAGAAACGATGAGGGGTTTTGTACTCATCGAGCATAGTGCGAGCCATCTCAGCAAGAGTCCTGTTCTTGCGCTCCACGACGCCATTCTGTTGAGGAGTATAAGGAGCAGATAATTCATGAGTAATACCAAGTTCATCAAGATAGTCATCGAGACCCGAATTCTTGAACTCAGTGCCATTGTCACTTCTGATGTGCTTGATCTTCACACCAAAGTTAGTTGAAGCCCTCGAGGAAAATCGTTTGAAGACTTCCTGCACTTCAGTTTTGTAAGAGACAAGGTGCACCCATGTGTAACGAGAGTAATCATCAACAATAACAAAACCATATTAAGATGCCTCATTAGAGACAGAAGAATAATGGTTAGGACCGAAGAGATCCATGTGAAGCAATTCGAATGGACGAGTAGTGGTCATGATAGTCTTCGCTGGATGCTTGGCCTTGGTCATCTTTCCAGCTTCACAGGCACCGCATAAGTGATCCTTGAGGAATTTGACATTCTCAATGCCAATGACATGCTTCTTCTTCGCAAGTGTGTGCATATTCCTCATGCCTGCATGACCAAGTCGTCGATGCCATAGCCATCCTTCTGAAGCTTTTGCAAGTAGGCACACGGCAGGTTGTGAATCTGCAGAGAAATCAACAATATACAAGTCTCCTCTCCTAAAGCCTTCGAAGACTTTGGATTTGTCAGATTCCATAATCACAACACAACGATACTTGCCGAAGACAACAACCATATCTAGATCACAAAGCATTGAGACAGACATAAGATTGTATCCTAAGGACTCAACAAGCATGACTTTGTCCATGTGTCCATCCTTTGTGATAGCAACCTTACCTAGACCCAATACCTGACTTTTGCTTTTATCAGCGAAGATGATATGCTTCATGTGTGATGCTGATAAGGGAGCATCCATCAACAGATTCTTGTCACCGGTCATGTGATTTGTACATCCACTATCAAGTACCCATTCAGTGGCTTTGGGTTGATCATCCTGCAGATGAATTAGTGCAACTTACGAACCTCATATACTTCAGTAGTGAAGAATATGATATCACAATTCATCAGATCAATTTCATCAAGCAGTAGAACTGATAAAACAGAGGGAGGACGTGTGAAATGAAAGTTCATTTCATCATGGTTAGCCTGCGTCCTTTCAGGCAATTCTGTCAGGTCCCCAGCAAATTCTTCAGACGTTACAGCACATCTGGAGACCTGACCCTGCAGAAGAGATTAGTTCTTTTTCTTCACCACCCACATCTAAAGGGGTGGCAAAGAGTTCATCACTCTGCGAGCTCCATATGAGAATGGTGGCAAAGCAGACAAACCATTTCGTTTCACATAAGAGGGGTTAGGATAAGCATATGAATAAGCAGAGAAATTCTTCGAGGACTTATGAACATAATAATTTGAAGAATAATGCTCATATTCATAGCCCTTGGCTCTTCCCTGCGAAATAGAGTTGTTAGCACGATGATGTTCATATGAGGACTTTGATCCATATGAAGAATTTGGTCCATATGAAGAATTAGATCTGGGGTTCCTTTTCTTCACAGGTGGTGTCATGAGGACATTCACCTGAAGACTTTCAAGGCAGCTTTTGGGAACCCATATTTTCTTCATAGGGGAACCGTTCCTGCAGTTAGTGCCAACATATCTAGCAAATACTTCACCATTCTGATTTTTGAACAGTTTATAGTTGGAGTCAAATGACTCATCAGAAGAATGAGAAGATTCACATGTATAGCCAGATAAATCAGATGGATCAACTGGAGGTCCCTTTGCAGCAACCCATGAGGTTTTGGGGTACTGCTCAGGCTTCCAATAAGTACCATCCGCATTGAGTTTCCTCTCAAAGGCAATACCCTCTTTCCTAGGGTTCCTGTTGAGGGTCTGCTTTTTAAGCACATCATAAAGAGCCTGATGCCCTTTGAGGCTTTTGTACATGCCTATCATGTACAATTCCTTCATCCCTGCATCGTCAGTGATACTAGCAATGTCCTCTGATGAGGAATTAGTGATAGTAGAGACAGGTGAAGAATTTGTAACATTTGAAGCATTTGAACATTCAGGTGAAGAATTAGCAGATTCTCGTTCAATGCATTTTAAACATGGAGGAATAAATTCTTCCTGAGCAGCGCTGATCTGTTGAGCAAGTAATGAATCGCAGTCCTTCTGAAGATCTTCATAACTCACTCTTATCTTCTCAAAGTCAGACAAGAGAGAGTTATGCTGATCTTGAAGGGAGTCATACTTAGAATGCAGTCTCTGAAGACTTTCAGCCAAGGCTTATGACTGATCCATTTCTTCACCCAACATATCATTGCTCTTACTAAGCATATCATTAGCATTTTTCAAAGCTCTTTGTTGTTTAGCAGCAAGGGAAGCAAGTTTGGCATAACTGGGTCCAAATTCATCACCAGATTCTTCATCACTAGACTCAGATAGGTAGCATTCAGTTACCTCAACACTTTTTGCCATAAGGCATGAAGTAGAGGATGATGATTCTGGTTCGAATGTCATCGATTTGAGCGATTCCTTGAAATCCTCAAACCAAGGATCATGACGGGTTCAATGGCCTTCATAGACATCAGAGAGACGGTCCCAGACAAGCTTCGCCTGATCGAGATGCATGATGTTTCTGAACTGGTTTTGAGACAGACTGGAGCAGATGACGGCCTTCGCTGTGAGGTTGAGTTGAGTGTACTAGCGAATGTCATCAGCTTCCGCCATCTTGCACAGATCGGTCAGACCAATCTCAGTGACGGTCCATAGCTCGCTGTCCATCACCATGAGACGCTTCTTCATCATGGCCTTCCATTTGGGATACTCGTGACCGTCAAAGATGGGGCACGGTACTTTCTTCATATCTGCGGTCGACATAACTAAAACTCCAGGCGGTTAAACCAAAATCACGCAGAACAAGGGAGTACCTTGCTCTGATACCAATTGAAAGTGCGTTATATCGACTAGAGGGGGGGGTGAATAGGCGATTTTTATGAAATTCTTCACTGAGGAATTTGCTCGTGAGGAAATTCCTTAGCGAAGAACTACTAGCAGCGGAATAAGTACTCAGAAGTAAACATAACAGATTACATGCATGGTCATCATGATGAAATGAAGACAAACACAGAGTACAGAAAGCGTAGGCACAGGATAACTCTAGATGAAGACAAACAGACTGAAGAAATTGAACTGAGGAATTTGTGAAAGTCTTCAGTCAAAGTATTCAAACACAGATATGAACAAACAGACAACACAGTAATGAGGAAATGAAGGTGTTGAGGAAATGGAACCAGTAAGCTTGGTGAAGACAATGATTTGGTAGACCAGTTCCAACTGCTGTCTCAGTTGTACGTCTGGTTGGAGCGGCTGAGTATTTAAACTCGAGGACACACAGTCCCGGACACCCAGTCCCGAGCACGCAGCTCGGGACACCAAGTCCTCACCGTATTCTCCTTGAACTAAGGACACACAGTCCTCGTCCAATCACTCGTGGTAAGTCTTCAGGTGACTTCCAAACCTTCACAGACTTGGTCACTCGGCGATCCACAATTCCTCTTGGATGCTCTAGACCTTGACGCCTAACCGTCTAGAAGAAGCACAGTCTTCAAAGGTAACAAGCGTCAGATCCACGCAGGATCAATTTCTTCAGTGATGCTCAATCACTTTGGGTTAGTAGGTGTTTTGGGTTTGGGTTTGGATTTTCCTCACTTGATGATTTTCGCTCAAAGTCCTCGGAGGATGGGTTGCTCTCAAATGACAAGTGTCAAGTTCATGCGGAGCAGCCAACCAGCTAGTGGTTGAAGGGGGCGGCTATTTATAGCCTAGGGAGCAGCCCGACATGATAAGACATAAATGCCCTTCAATGATATGACCGTTAGGTGGACAAGATATTTTAGGACAGCTGGCGCGTGGCACAACAACGGTCGGAAATTTGGAGTACAAATTCCTCAGGGCTATCATGTTCCTCACTGTGTAGGCAATTCACACTGGCGAATTCCTAACTCCTCAGTCAGAGCAAAGTCCTCAGTGACCAGAAGAACTGCGTCTCTGTCACTGAAGAAATTGACTGAACTGTATGAGATTTCCGATGGCTTCACTCGAAGGGATTGGTAGGTGTAGGATTTGAGTTGAGCATCACATGGAAATTTTCTCCTTAGTATTTCCTCGACCCCCTTTAACAGTACAGTGTTTCCTATGACTCAAGAAAGAGAAAAATGAAACTACGAAAACACAGTCTTCATGCTTCACGTTCCTCGAACGAATACCATGTCTTCAAGGTCACACCAATTTCTTCACTTTCAAAGTCTTCAGAAAGTCTTCAGAAAGTCTTCAGAATATCAAAGTCTTCAGTCGAAGAACTTCATTTTTAGGGGTCGACTTTTACTGTAAATAACAAACTCCTCATAGACTTATAGACCTGTGTACACTCATAAACACATCAGATGCTTAACCTATAAGTCTTCAATACACCAAAATCACTAAGGGGCACTAGATGCACTTACACTATACTCTGTGTTTGTCTTCATTTCATCATGATGACCATGCATGTAATCTGTTATGTTTACTTCTGAGTACTTATTCCGCTGCTAGTAGTTCTTCGCTAAGGAATTTCCTCACGAGCAAATTCCTCAGTGAAGAATTTCATAAAAATCACCTATTCACCCCCCCCCCCTCTAGTCGATATAACGCACTTTCATCCCTCGTTCCAGTCGCTGATTTCTAATTCCAATCGATCTCAACTGCTTCGATTAACAGCTTGATCACGGCAAGTACGACCTTTCGACCGCTTCCAACTCGATGCTCGTTATTAAACGAATTGGATTTCCTCGCAGCAACTCCACGCAAATTCCTCAAGATCAACTCAATAGCAGCCTCCGAACAACCTAGCTCATGATACCACTTGTTAGAATAATCCGAGGCATACCGTCGATCATCAAGGACCAAGCAATCACATGAGCACGACATCGAGATTTGTTAACGAGGTTCACCGATATGGCTACATCCCCGGGGCCTGACTATGGGCACTCCTCCCCATGATGCCGCTACAATACCGCACCCGGTCACCCTGGACGCCTGCACATGCCGCCGGCTTCCCCTGTGTTCTGGTGCTATTATGTTGGCATAGGTTACATCGTGTGTCTAGCCCCACTATATATGAGAGGCCTAGGATATAAGTGTCCTACTAGGACACGACTCCATATCCTATGTAAGCAAAATACAACTACAAGTCCAACTATAACCTACCTTGTACACGATATTCGACACAACTTTAAGAAACTCCACCTTGACGAATATTCTCCACCACCTTCAATTCGTCAATGCGTCAAACTTCCATGTACATTGGACTTGACCTTATCCCACGAGTACCGCTGCTACTCCAAAGACTCCATGTGACTCCACCTGCAACTTGTAGTCCCTTCTTTCCTTGACCACGGTCAACACTCGAGCAAAATTAAGTTCCTTGTTACTCTAGTTTGTGCTCCCAACTTCCAGAGCATCAGTCCAACGCCATCACACACTGGTCACTGACCTGCGTGAAAGTGAACAACTCACATATTGGACGTCACACATAAGAGTTATCTGAACTCAATATCACCACTCCTTTCTTAACCGCCTGTCTGAAACTTGAAGGAATTTCACCGTTGCTTGTAGTCATCCTGAGTCAAATTCGCTGTTGTCTCACCACATGTATGACCACCAGAGCCCTGGCCCGTCTCCATGTCGCGTGCATACCGCACGCCTCGCCGCTATTATCGCGTCGAGACTCTACTGTCCTGGTTGAGTCTCAAGGGTCGCGAAACCACACCACTCAACCCCCACTGTAGAGTACCACCAATCATCACCGACCGAGGACGAGTTTCACGTTTCCATCAAACCACTGGGCTCCAGTCCGAATTGTGTGCCTCTCGCTTTTTTCCCCTTGCTGAATAGGCTTCAATTCCATGGATCCTTACATCGTAGCCCCTCAATCCAGCTCCACCTTCAACATGACTCCATGGTGGTTGTACTTGCCACCCCGCGCCTCGTCGACTCCAAGCTCTCATGTGCACCGTCTTGAATCAATCCCGCGCCATAGCCTTGTTGAAGCCACACAAGTCCTCTGACCTGCGCCACATGTTTGCACGCTCCAGAAGTCGATCACCATCAGCATCACGTTCCTATGTCACTGTCGCTGATCCCGCACCGTCTTTTGTACCAACCGACTTGCGTCGATCCGTCAGACTGTTCAAGTCTGACCCAGCCGAACTTATCCGACTGCATGACACACTCGAGACTCCCAAATCGTCTTCCGCGAATCTCCATCCATCACCTAATAATTCCATCTTAACTGACATGACTTCCTGCAACGCCTTCAAGCATCCCTGTCGTGCCAACAAAATTTTCATCCTGTGAAAAATTAACCGAGCTCCACCACAATGCCCCAAGTATACAAGCAAAACCTGAAGGTACACCCCTGTGTACTAATAGCAAAAATCGTGATATGCTCCAGGCTCAACATATGATGCTAGTGTTGCCTTGCCAAGTCTCTGCTTTCCAATGGATGCACAACGTGATGGTCTTTTTCCCTCCGCTCAAATCGATCTATTTGTGCCTCTTTCCGTGTCCTACATGTGAACCTGGTCCTCTCTTTTTCTTTTCCAAAACAAATCTCGCTACAGCTTCCCGATCAGCCAGGCCACATCCTTGCGCTTCCAGCCCGGCCAGCATCGCTAGCCCGCCAGGCTCCAAGCCTGCCGCCCTAGTACGCCATGCCGCACAGGGCTCAGCCAGCCACGCGCTTTTCCAGGCGGCCTCCAAAGCCGAGCTGAGCCATCTGATCTGCTGCTCCCTCGTTCCAGTCGCTGATTTCTAATTCCAATCGATCTCAACTGCTTCAATTAACAGCTTGATCACGGCGAGTATGACCTTTCGACCGCTTCCAACTCGATGCTCGTCATTAAACGAATTGGATTTCGTCGCAGCAACTCCACGCAAATTCTTCAAGATCAACTCAATAGCAGCCTCCGAACAACCTAGCTCATGATACCACTTGTTAGAATAATCCGAGGCATACCGTCGATCATCAAGGACCAAGCAATCACATGAGCACGACATCGAGATTTGTTAATCAGGTTCACCGATATGGTTACATCCCCAGGGCCTGACTATGGGCGCTCCTCCCTATGATGCCGCTACAATACCGCACCCGGTCGCCCTGGACGCCTGCACATGCCGCCGGCTTCCCCTGCGTTCTGGTGCTATTATGTTGGCATAGGTTACATCGTGTGTCTACCCCCACTATATATGAGAGGCCTAGTATATAAGTGTCCTACTATGACACGACTCCATATCCTATGTAAAACAATACAACTACAAGTGCAACTGTAACCTACCTTCTACACAATATTCGACACAACTTTAACAACTACGCACCTAAAGAATAATTGTTTTTATGTTTTCCTGAAATAAGTCTCCCATGACACATTGCACTGATGAGTAGGAAGCCAGAGTGCAAACTTATATGTACAGCAATTGACCTAAGACAGTCGTCTGATATGCAATCCATGGCCATAGCTCCAACAAGATACTGTATGAAATCACATACAAATTATTTGTACAGACCTAAAACATTTCGTCTACTCACAGGTCACAACACCAACATATTGCTTTACCGAAAAAGGCTTTCGCCCCGCTTTATAGATAAAGCCCAACATCCAACAAAGTTCGCCAACACACACAACACACACAGGTCTAACATGGCAGGTAGTCAAATAGGGTTAATGCTGAGGGCACAGCTCAACAAGCCCTGAAAAGCAAAAAAATACACACATGCAGAGGGTGCGGCACATCATCTAGTCTGGCTCCGGGGGTGGCGGGGGGAGCGGGGGCGCCAAGCTGAAGGCCATCGAGCGAAGGTCAGCGATGAGGTTGTTGATGACGACCCGATCCTGGGGGCGGCTAAGCGGCCGCCAGAGCTGCAAGTATCCACACATTTTAAAGATGGTGTCAGTAGCACGTCGAAGAGGGACCTTCTGAATGACAAGCTTATTGCGAACGATCTAGAGCATCCAGGCAAGGACCCCAATGCAGAGCCATCTGATATGGCAGTAGTGAGGGGGGAGGCATGGATTTCCGCAAGCAGGTCAGGGAAGTTGGTATTACACCACTGGCCCCCAACTGTCTCCCGGAAGCAGGACCAAAGGAACTGAGCCATAGAGCACGAGAAGAAGATGTGGTTAGCATCCTCCACCGTGTCGCACAAGGGGCACATCCCATTCCCAGGTCCATTACGCTTACGGACCTCCACGCCAGTTGGGAGGCGGCCGCGAATCCATTGCCACATGAAGATCCGGATCTTCAGGGGTAGGCGGATATCCCAAATTAAACTAAAGGGTTCGGGGGCCGTCGAGGGGGCGATGGCCGCGTAGAGGGATTTGGCGGAGAAGCAGCTAGAGGGCTCAAGCTACCAAGAAGTGACATTCGGGGAGTCAACGCCGTCAATAGGGAGGAGGGCGATGTCCAGCATAAGGGCGTCCCAAGCAGCAACTTCTGGGGGGGCCGAAGGCGAGGCGCCCTAAGTCAATAAGGGCCGCCTCGACAGAGATACGAGGGTCAACTGCAATTGTGAAGAGCGCAGGAAATCATGCGGCCAAGGGGGAGTCCCCAAGCCATTGATCAAACCAGAACAGGGTCGATGACCCGGTACAAACCGCTATGGAAGTGCCAATTCGAAGCACCGGGAGCAGCTGGACGACGGCCTGCCAGAATTGGGAACCGCCCGAGCGCTGACAGAAAGCAAGGGGCTGTCCACGAAAATACTTGTTTTGGATGATGGTGAGCCAGAGACATCCATCGCCATTGGCAATGCACCAGAGACAACGAGTCAGGAGGGCTATGTTCATGCGGCGGGAGGGCAGGATCCCAATACCTCCCTGGTCCTTGGGTTTGCAGATATCGGGCCAGCTAACCATATGGTACTTCTGCTTATCCCCCTCCCTAGCCCAGAAGAATCTGGATTGGTACTTGGTTTTCTCCTGATGGAGGGTCTCATGGAGGCTATAGAAGCTCATGAGGAACCACAGAAGGCTAGCAAGCGAAGAGTTGATAAGGATCACCCGAGCAGCCTTCGACAACCAACGCCCTTTCCAGGGTTCAACTTGATGTTGCATACGGGTCACCGTGGGGCGGAGGTCCGCCACGGTGAGGCGCGAGTCACTAATGGGGATCCCCAAGTATGTCGTGGGGAAAGAACCCAACCGACAATTAAGTTGGTCCGCTATGGACTGTGCTTCCTCAGGGGGAACTCGAGCACCATCACTTCGCTCTTATCGAAGTTCATGGTTAGGACCGACATCTGTTGGAAGCACAGGAGGAGGAACTTTAGGTTAGCAATGTCTTGGACGGTGCCCTCCACCATAATTATGGTATCATCCGCATATTGGAGGAGGGAGACCCCTCCCCCTGCGACTACGTGAGGGACGATGCCGCGAATATGGCCAGCATCCTTGGCCTTATCAAGGATGGATGCCAGGGCATCAACCACCATGTTGAATAGAAACAACGACAAAAGGGCCGCCCTGACGAACCCCACAGAGGGTGGGGAAGTAGGGCCCGATGTCCCCGTTGATGTTCACAGCGGTCCGTGCACAGGAGACAAGTTGCATGACCCTAGTCACCCACCAGTCGTCGAAGCCCTTGCGAAGCAACACTTCCCGCAAGAAGGGCCAGTGGACCGTGTCATAGGCATTGTGAAAGTGGAGCTTCAGAAACACCACCCGATGGTGTCTCAACCGGACCTCATGGAGGACTTCGTGGAATACCAGAACCCCATCTATAATAAATCGGCCTTGTATGAAAGCGGATTGATTCGGGTGGGTAATCGCCTCCACGAGTAGGGTCACCCTATTGCGTACCCTTTGGCCAGGATCCGGAATATCACATTGATCATGGTGATTGGCCAAAATTGGCGGATGTCGGAGGTGCCCGGGATCTTGGGGATGAGGGTCACGATACCATAGTTGAGGCGCCCAAGATCCATAGTGCCTGAAAAGAATTCCTTGAACAGGGCCATGACCTCCGGCTTGATGGTCGGCCAGAACATCTTAAAAAACGTTACTGGCAGGCCATCCGGCCCCGGGGCCGAGGAGGGGTTCATACCTTTAATAGCCGCGAGAACCTCTTCCTCGGCGAAGGGGGCCACTAAAGCAGCATTGGCCGCATCAGAGACGAATTGGGCACCACACCAAAAGTCGGGGGCGAGACTAGCCCCAACCCGAGGGGTGGGGGTTAATAGGGCCTTGTAAAAGCCATCTACATTGGTACGGATGGCCGAGGGGCGAATGAGAGGGGTATCTCCATCCCAGAGGCAGTGGATGGAGTTTCGGCGCCGGTGGCCATCCGCCACCGCCTGGAAATAGGCGGTGTTGGCATCTCCCCGAAGTACCCACCGCTGGGTACCACGCAGACGCCAGTAGGCCTGTTCATCAGTGTAGATGGTTGAGAGCTGGTCTTCAAGGTCATATCGCAACATCCACTCATCTGGGGAGATTCCAGACGTGTCGACACGGGCATCCAGAGCATGAATAGCCAGCAGGATGGCCTTTTTCCGCTCTCGGAGATCCCGGCCAAGGTTTGCACCCCATCCTTTCATGAATTGGCGGGCAAGCTTGGCACAGAAGTGCCACGAGTCAACAGCAGACATGGCGCGATGAGGGGAAGAGCGGGCATAGATCCAGCGAGCGGCAACCGTCTCCTGAAAGCCGGGCTGGTTGAGCCAGAAGAGCTCAAACCGGAAACGCGGCGGGGAGGGGGGCGGTCGTCGGCAGTGGAGAGGAGGAGGGGGACTTGGTCAGACCCGATCCGGGTAATCGCACGAAGCAGGGCTAGGGGGCAGCATAATTCCCATTTCGTGTAAACTAGGACGCGATCCAAAACGGATCACGTCGGTTCAGCCTAACGGTTTGTCCAAGTGAATCGGGCACCCGTCCGGTCCAGCTCACGGAGACCCAGCTTCACGATCCAGTCATTGAATAACTGCATCCGGGGAGGTTAATCCGGTCATTATTCTTCTCATCTAGGGATCGTATGAGGTTAAAGTCTCCGCCCACAACGACTGGGAGGAGAGAGTTGGAGATCTACAGATGAAGCTCCTCCAAGAAGGCCGGGGAGCGGCGATGGTCCACCGGACCATAGACAATCACGACCTTCCATTTGAAGTGGAGGGCCCGCTCGAAGATCTCCATACTCACAAAGAATTCCCCCCGATCCATGCCCCCAACCTCAAAGGTGGCATCCTTCACCCCTAACAGGATGCCGCCAGAGTGGCCAGTGGTCCCACTAAAAGGGAGCCAATGCCAAGCGAAGAGGTGAGAACTAAGACATTCTAGCTCCTGGAGGGAGAACTCAATGCGCATGGTTTCCTGGATGGCAATGATGTCGATGTGTTCGTCTCGTATGTACTCGATGAGTTGGCGGCGGCGGCCATCATGGGCGAAGCCGCAGATGTTCCAGAAAAGGGCCCGCATCTAAACCCCCACAGGGGGGCTGCTTGACCCCAAGACACGGGAGGCGCTTTGTGCACGGAGAGCGGCAGTGCGAGAGTGGGTGCGGCCACGGATCACACCGTCAGCCACCGGAGGGCCCAGACCCACGGGGGTAGCGGTCGAATCCACGGTGGGCCGGAGCAAGCGCGCCCGAGTCTCAGCCCGCTTGCCATCTAAGATCTCGCGAGCCCTAATGGCCGCGATCTGTTCTAAGGGGGGACCAACCTCCCCCCTGAAGACTATGGCCGAGTCAGTAGCCACCTTGGCGAGGTGGCCAAGAGGGACAGCCTCAAGCGCGGAAAAGGAACAACTGGAAGAACTGGGAGGGATGGAATCCACACCTGACTCGAGGTTCCGGACCACCGCCCGAAGCTCCGCACGCTCAGCGACGGATGGAGCCGGGGAGTCCGCCGGATGGGTCGCATCGAGGCGGGCGCTACAGCGGGACGCCATCACCGGCGTCGATGTGGAGCGGGGCCGCCTGACGTACGCCGCCGTCGGAGGAGGGTGAGCGGCGGTCGGGGTGGTCACGACCACAGCCACCGTCACGGCCGGGGAGGTGGGCAGAGCGAGGTGGGCGTCAGAGGCCACCGGCGAGGGGAGCGGGGCGACGGGCACCAGGGTGTCGCCCTCCGCAACGCCCACGGGTGGGGGTGCCGGAGCCGGCGCGCCGACGGGGAGTCCCCCACCGCCACTCGTGGGGACTGGGAAGGTCGAACCAGGAGTGGCCGTGGGGTCCGGGGCCGACGGCGAGGTGAGCAGGGTGGAGACGGCGGAAGGGGAGCGCGGTGACGAAGGCGGCATGACGAGCAGGCCCACACTCGAGATGTCACTGGCCGACTCGAACGGAGGCGAAGCGGGTGCGACCAGCGTAGAAGCCAGGCGAAGCGCCACCGCGAGGTCAGTTACCGACACTCGGGTGCGTCCCGCCCCGGAGCCGCCACGGCCCGGAGGTGGGTTGGCGGCCTCGCGGGATGGGGAGCGGGAGTGCTCAGATAAGTCTTTGTCATCTTCAGGATCCTCGAGGCGTGAGTGACGGGACCGGCGGCGGCGGGAACCGTCGTCGTCAGCTGGGCCGCCCCCCAAGTGGCTATCGTCGAAGAAGCGGGGGCGACCGATGTGGTTCGGAGGCTCGGGGAAGATCTTGAGGTCGTAGCCGTCGTCGTTGAAGAAGACCTGAATCGTGGCGTGGAGCTTGGAGGAGTCCAGGCATTTCACCTTGACCCGGACCTCCTCCTCCTTGCAGAGAGAAAGCTCGTCGACCACCACCACCTTGCCTAGGAGCTTGGACATGCTGCGAATGACGCGCTCGGACCGGGCCACATCTGGCAGGCCGGCGATGAGGATCCAAGCCGTGTCGAGAACCACCATGGCCTTGGGATCCCAGTTCGGCTCGGAGATGTTCACCACAATCCCGTTGAGGGCCAAGGTGATGTTTTCGCTACGGGTACAGAAGCCCATGCTCAAAGCATTGGGGAAGATCACCGTGAAGGAGTTGGCCGTAATGGAGGTCACCTGCCAATCCCACTTGCATCTGCACAAGTGGTTGAGCTCGGCCTCAATCAGCTCTGGGGTGGCGACGGCCTCGCCAACGATAGTCACGAGAGCCAGGAGCGAGGGGGAGGAGGGGGCAGCTCCGGGACCTCGATGTGAAAGAAGCCCATGTCCTTGATGCCGTGCCCGTACATCATAAGCTCCTCCGTCACCGGGCGGTCCGGGCAGAGAATCGCGGGGTGGCCGACATCCTTGCAGAGGTAGCACATCGGAGGGTTGGGGCAAGCCACCTGGAAGTGCCCGGTCAGTCCGCAGTTGAAACACGGCGGACTGTCCGAGGCGGAAGCGGAGCCCGGATGTGGGGCGGCCGCGCCGGCAGCGGGAGTGGCAACCGGGGGGTAGGGAGGTCCCTTCTTCTTCTTCTTCTTCTTTGCGCCCTGGTGCCCCCGGTTCCCGTTTCCCCCATTGGTCAGCGGTAACGAAGCTTGGGAGCGGAGGGGGGGGGGTTGTTAGCGGTTGGAGGTCGGGTTGGCGGTGACGGTGGAGAGGGGCTGCTGCCGGGGCGATGGGGACCGGCCCCGACGGTGAGACAGAGAGGGAGACCGTAGCCGGGAGGATTGCCAAGACCCCCCCCCCCCCGACCGGAGAACGGTCGCGCTCCCGCGAGTCAGCCCGGGGGGGGCGAGCGGCGCCGGGGACCGGGAGCGGCGATCGTCTCGGGCAGGGGATCGGCGGACGGAGCGGGGGGGGGGGGGGGGAGAGCGGCGAGCGGCACGCGCTGGAGAGCGGCGGGCGGGACGGGAGTCTAGCTCCTGACGGAGGTCCTCCTCCCTCTGGAGAGCTTCCGACGACGGGCGTGGAGGAGCCCGACGCTTGGGGCGGCCCGCCCCATCATCCCACTCGCGGGTCATGGCCGGTGACGAAGGAGGGGAGGGCGAGTGGGAGCCGGCTGGGGCGACAGGTCTGGCGGTGGCGGCGGGCGGGGCGGTGTCGGGGGGGAGGCGGGCGATGCAGGAGGAAGAGGCTAGCGGGAGAACCCTAGAGGCGGTCAGATGGACCGCCTCGTCGGGCCGAGGCCCACCCGGGGGCGGGGCTAGGCCGCGAGGGGGGAGGGGGCCCAGAAGGCCCGGCCATCGCAAGACCAGCAGCCTACGAAACAAACGGCGGCCCAGGAGCGCTGGGCAGGCGGCCCACAGAGCGGCCCACCACAAGCGCGGCCCGGTAGGACCAGCCAGGGGAAACCAATCGAGGAACGAGGGTTTCCCCCTGCGCCGCCGTGGAAGAGGTCGCCGGCAGGGCATGGCGGGGGCGGCGGGGCCAGGCCGGGGTGGGCAGGACGCCGGAACGCGGAGGTAGGGGGCGCCGAAGGTCGAGATGAATGGTCGGAATGGTGAGCGCCTGTAGACCACCGCCGAGAGCGCCGTCGAGGGCGTCGCCGGGGCGTCGGCCGGAACAGGGGAGAGGGCAGCGGAGGGCGGCGAAGGACCAGATGATCTCCAGGAGGCGTGCGCGAGTCCGCGGTCGGCCCGGCCAGCAACGCCCCATCCGCCAGATCGGCGACCCCGAGGGCGCGCGCCGGAACCCAAGGCAGCGCCTTTCGTCAGAGCCGCCCGAGACGAGCCCGCAGGCTGGCGCCGGCGCCGGCCATCCCCGCTGGCAGGTGGACTCCCACCCCTGGGAATCGAGCCACCGACAGAAACAGCCTGAGGCGACCGAGCCGGAGGCTTGGGGGGGACGCGGTC
This sequence comes from Aegilops umbellulata, assembly GCA_032464435.1. Lineage (NCBI taxonomy): Eukaryota > Viridiplantae > Streptophyta > Magnoliopsida > Poales > Poaceae > Aegilops > Aegilops umbellulata. The sequence goes on from CP136060.1 coordinate 300,744,082, forward strand.
GCGGCAGACGACCGGGCACCCCGCGGCGAGGTCATCGGCCTCCGCGAGGTCGGCCGAGACGACGCGTTGCGAGGCGGTGAGGGAGGATGGCGGTGGAGCGGCTAGGGAGGGCGTCGGCGGGCGGACGGGGGCCGAGGGAGGGGAGGGGGGCTCAACCAGCGGCGGCGCCGGCGGATCGCCCAGCGAGTCGCCCGAGCTCGGGGGAGCCATCCGTCCTGCCCAACATATTGCTTTCATGTCTTCCCCTCATTAACATCTTGTAATTAGTTTACAAGACAAAACATACAAAGAACACAACTCAGTGTTAAGTAACAAGCTCTTCGTTCATTTAGATAAGTACATATTTCGTCCTTAAACTTTATCTAAAAGGAATGGTACACAACTTTTAGTGCCTGATCCAAAGGAATGCTTGTTTAACAGCCCAATTTTTTTGTTGCGCCAATATTGAAACCTCCAACTTCCTCCTAAGCCTTTTACCCCAAGCAAAAAACAACTGGGTGTGTATAACTTAGTAGAAAAGGGTGGCATGGCCTACTTTCTGGAAACAAAGGCATGCAATGAGGAAATATAGAAGCAATAATAGTAGAGGTGGATATAGAAGCAGTATTGCTGTTAAGCAGCTCAAAACTCCCAACAGCGGGTGCGTCCAACCTCACAATTAAGTGCAGACAAAAATGGTTTCGCTGTCCCAAAAATAAGAACAACAAAATTAAGCATCTTCATAGATTTTAGTTAGAAAATCACAAATACGTACGAACTGGGAAATAAATGCATAGCATTTGGGGGACGAAACCACTACCAGATACATGGCATCACATGATGTACGTGCCCTTCCTCTCGCCTGAAACATGTGGGAGTTATATACTCCCTCCGTCCGAAAATACTTGTCATCAAAATGGATGAAAAGGGATATATCTAGAACTAAAATACGTCTAGATACATCTCCTTTTATCCATTTTGATGCTTTCATCCATTTTGATGACAAGTATTTCCGGACGGAGGGAATACATACTTTCAGGTTTGCGCTGACTCTGCAAATTCAGAATATGCCAAAAGACATTTTAGATAGATATTGTTCTTTGCATGCCAACATATTCAGGAAAGAACAGTTCTAGTTCCATCAGCCTGCCTTATGCGATCAACATTTAATTACTGGATTTGAACTTTTAAAAAATCCTCTGGAGATCATTTGCTAGCTATAAAGGGAATGAAAATTGAAAATGTAAACTTAGTCAATCGAACAAAATAAAAGAACAAAGTTGGTGTATTACATATTTACATGCAGGCGTTGGGAACAAACTGAAAAATGACTCCATGATAAGATAACATAAACCTGTTGTCTAAGGATGAAGCTATCTTACTTGGATTGCCCTAGCTTCAAGTATCCCTGCAATGCAAGCTCCCATAAAACACTCGAAATCTTTTGGTCAAAATCCTAGTTCACAAGTGCTCTGCATATAAAATAAGTGCTACAAACTTTATACAGTGATGTGAGGTTGGGTTGGATGAAGTCAACTGTTTTGGGTAACTAAACAGATTCGGTCTTTCCAAATCCTCTATCAAAAACTGCATAATTTTGACTTGGACTCCAAACATAATGTGGAGATCAATCGCAAAAAAAAAAGGAGATACGTCTCCTGCTTTCTATAGACTATCTATTTGCACTATTTTGATGTACGGTTTAAAAGTAGCAGTCCAATTTAGTTTCACAATCCAAAAATTAATCTTTCTGTGATTCTGTGTACAGTAACCTTGTATGCGGACTTAGACCATGTTACTCCTCGAATTAAACTATGCGTTCAACATGAAAGTTGTAGATATCTTTAGTGGTATCTTTTGATATGTTTAGGTGAGTAGAACTAAATAAACAAAATTAACAGTGATGAAAGTAGAAGTTGAGCAACTAAAAGTGCATGGACAGACTCACTAAATATTAAAGAGACCAGTCAGGCTAGTTTTCCCTAGGTTCTGAAACTGTTGCACACTCTAACCTTCTGCAGGTTTGGCTCTTGTGCGATTACAGTTAGCTTTTATACTTAAAAAATATTAACAAATCAATATGTTTCCTAAATAGGACACAGAGCTAACCAATATCACCGCCAAATCATCAGTGCCCTGCCTAAAGCTCCTATTTGCTGAAGATGTAACACCACAGTTGTCTGACCTTCCACTGGCAAATGTGTAGACAGCCCTAAGGGCATCTCCAGCCGTTCGGCACCCCAGGACGCCGAAAAAGAGCCTCCTGGTGGGTGCGACTGCGTTCCCAGTCGACGCCCCCAGGTTACCGCCAAAATCGCACGAAGTCGGCGATATTTCATACAAATTTGTACAAACTCGGCGATCTGGCACAAACTCGGCGATATTTCATTGAAATTTATACAAAAACAGATAAACATGCAAACTACACCTACAACTACGCCAAACTACGCATACGCCTAGCCCTGCTATGCTACGGCCGCCGCCCGCCATCTACATGCCGAGGAGCCTGTACAATCGGGTGTAGTCGTCGCCGTCGTCATCGTCGTCGCGCGCCGCGCCGGAGCCGCCGCCGTCCCTACTGTACCCCTGGCCAGGGTCGCCGACGCGTGGTGGGGGGTTGGACGGCCCGGCCTCGTCCTCCTCGTCGCTGTCGAGGACGATGACGCCACCCTCCTCGCGCCCGCAGCGCCGGCCTGGAGCTCCGCGTATGCCTGGCGCCGGATAGTCAGCCTCGTAGAGGAGGCGCGCCTCCGGCTCTTGGAGATGGCTGAGCCGTTCGCCTGGGTACCTCTTAGCCATTTGCTTGTCGGCAGGAAGGGGGGAGTGTGTTGCTTTGCGTGGCGATGCGAGGTGAAGTGTGGCAGCTGTGGCGTTCACCAGTGGGGAGATCGGTTTTTATAGCCGCAGCGGGTCGGCGAGAGCCTGCATGCCGGACGAAGCGTGGCGGGAGCGGGAGGGACGTGCGTCGGTGACGCCTTCACTGCGCCGCTCGTGAGGCATCAATGGAGGCTGACCGGCGCAGCAACGCGGCAACCTTGGCCAGCCTTGGCATTGATCCCCGCGGGAACCGAGGCGATGAGGACGACGAAGCGGCGTCTCGCTGACTCGGCGGGCCCATCCCCGTTCGCGGCAAAAACGCGTTCCCTGGCGCCCCTAGGCGCCGGGTTCAGTCTGGGTCCGCCGGCGCCAGTTTCGGCCCAAACCGGCGAAAAAGGGGCTCCAGGGGGTGCGACAGGGCCGATTTTCGGCCGCCGGCGCCAAGAACGCCTGGGGGGGCTGTTGGGGGCGCGGCTGGAGATGCTCTAAGCTTCATTACCTCAATCACCTTATCCGCATCCTTATTGAACTGAAGAAATACACAAAGATGGAATATAGTTGGTGGAATGCTAATCATCTTATTCTGATGACAACACAACATTAAATCATAGAAACCAACGTGGACATAAATATTTTTAAAAAAAATATTCATAAATGATTCACCATATATATGTATGATCCTCCTAGATTGTAAGAACAAACACACTGGAGCGGGTCCAGACCCCCGCAATCAATTCATGTGGATGTCTGATAAACATTTTGTACAACATCTAGTAAACAAAGAAAAACAAATACACATGATGTTTTCTTGTATGGATTGCAAAGGGAAATATTACAGTAGAAAAAGGTCTACTGGAAACTTCTCCTATCTTTGCTGATTTGAGGACACAACAAGTTCTATAGGACCCTGAAAAATCACAACATGATGATCATCATCTCGCTGATCAGACCAATACTATGCGAATGCTCTGCTAAATTAACCACTAGCTAAAAGGAGGAATAATACAGTTTTTTTAATCAAACAAAAATGAAAATTCTCATAAGCATATACGTGTAATCTATTTTTTTGGCAAAACTGGACCACTCGCTAAAAGGAGAAAATACAGTTTTATAGCACATGAAATTAACACTACAAAGCATACAACAAGATAGCATTATTTTTTGTGGCAAAACTGGGCCAAGTAGTACCTTCAATTGGCCAGAAGAGGAACATTTGAATCTCCTTGAAAATTTACAATGGACCATAGGACAACCTGCAGCAAACTGACGGGGTCAGGGTAATTGGGAGAGAGATGCATAGTAGGGGCTCAGGCAGAGGAGGTTGGCCTACATTGGAATGGCGAGAGGGATATATGCGGGAGACGGGGAGGTGTCAGGTGGGCGGCGCCGAGCAGCCCACCACGGACGCCAATTTGCAGGGCGGCGATGCAGAGCCGTGCATGCTTGGGCGGACGGGGAGGGGGAGTGGTAAGTGGAGGATGCGGAAGGAGAGGAAGAGAGGAGGTGTCAGAAACTGAAGTGCTAACTCCGAAGATGCAATTACTGTACCGTTTCAGATAAATACCGTTCAGTAAACCAACGGCCCAGATGCGCCGAGAGCTCAAGTTCCATCCTAGCCGTAGATTCATTTTACCGTTGTAACAGTTCTTTATCAATTTACTGTTACCAGTTGGGTTAAAACCTTCGCCTATAACTAGCCGGGTTGTGGCTGGAGGAGAGCATCTTGATCACTTTTCCTAAAATTGCCGCAATGGCTAATATAGCGGAACCCTAGCATTCCTCTTACCTCATACACATACGCGCAAATCCATAGAAATTCTTATAGATCGTTCCCGGGATCTAACAAATTGGTATTCAGAGCAAAGGTTTCTTCCTCGGCCACACAATTTTGTCCAGAGAAAGACTAATCCCACCCAATTCCCTCCCTAAGTGTCGACCGGGATCGATCGTGCGGCGATCTGACGCTGGGAGCAGAGATCTGTACCAGGGCGGCGTTGGCGGCGACGGTCGGTACCGGGGCGGCGTTGGAGGCGGCGAATTATTCGGCTGCAAACCCGTAGTGCGAAAGGGTTGCGGGAGAACAATTCAACAGCGGTAAAATCCCCTGTCCATCGCTGGTTCGTGCAGCATCGGCGGCGAGGATCGAGTAGGCGGCAGGATCTGAGCAGAGAGCCGGGTTACCGGGTGAATCCGACAGTAAAATTCCTTCTCTCTTCCTCAGATCAAGGTGATGGGGCGCAGCAAGACAATTGATGAAGCAAATCTTCATGATGTTCTATCTCTGCGAGATGATTTCGGGTTGTTGCAACAGGAAAGTGCACAAATGTAGAATCAGATGTCCAAATTACAAGAAGAAGTGCAAGTAATGGGAGCCAAACAAGGCAGATCTCTGAAACAGTGGGTACAGTGGAGCAAGTGGTGCGTGATTTGAGCAAGCAACTGGCAACGATCAGCACTGTGCTGACAACCTTGGTTAAAACTACTCAACCTGAAGCCCACCAAGATATTCCTTCTAGTTCAGCACCGGTGACCAAATCTCCTACTATACATAGGGAACAAACACAAGAACAAGCAGTTAGAATTGAGCAACTGAAGCAACAGTTCGCAACAGAAAAAGAGAAAACTAAGCGATTGGAAGATATTCGGTTACATAACCTGCCTCCTACCAGAACAAACAGAGTTACCGTGCCTCCTGGTTATGGTCAGCAAGGTAGAAATGACACTGCTAGTGCAATAGGAACTCCTGTTACTGGTAGACATAATGCACACACTCCTGCCTTCAACCAGTTTACCAGCAAAATAGGGACAGGCAATTGTGGCAGGGCTACTACAAAACTTATGAGCAGGATATGCAGGCCCAGTTCATGAAATCAGTTACCAAAGGACCTAGGTTGGATTTTCCTAGATTTTCTGGAACAGACCCAGTTGGGTGGATCAGACAATGTAACAAGTACTTCCAAATGTCTGGAGCTCCAGAGGAGTACAAAGTCTCATTAGCTCAGATGTACATTGTTGATGATGCTGATGTATGTCTAAGGAGATCTGATCTGTTGAAGAAGCAGCTCAATTGGAAAGATTTTGGTGCAGAAGTAGTTAAAAGATTTTCTGGTAAGGGTTCATATGATTTGACAGAAAACTTTAACTCAATCAAACATCAGCATTATTCTGTATCTGAGTACACTAAAATATTTGAGGACTTAATGGCAGATGTGCAAGAGGAAAATCCTGAGCTGGGAGAACTGTGGTTTGTGAGGTGCTATGTGAATGGTCTAAGGGAAGGAATTAAATTTCAACTTAGGCCTTTCAGACCTCAGACACTGACAGATGCTTACTGTATGGCAAAAAATATAGAACCTAATCATCCACACATAGCCACTACCAGTAAGAAACAAGTCACACCCTTCAACAACTTCTATCAGAAGTCCACTTGGAATCCTCCAACAGAACAGAATATCACTGTAGCTCAACCACAACAACAGCAGCAAGTTCCTACCAGGCAAGCTGAAGTGCCTGTAAACAATGGTCAGAAAATCAGAAAAGTAGGGGAATGTTGGAGATGTGGAGATAAATGGCAGCATGGTCATAAATGCAAACTAATTCCTAATATACACTTGCTGCAACAAGAGGAACCAGATCAAATTTTAGTTGATAGTGAGGACATTTATCAACAGGAGCAACCTGAAAATATAGAGGAAGGAGAACAAGAAATTTTCATTTCTGCACATGCAATTGGTCATCAGCTAGCTGTACCAACTCCTACAGTAATAATCCACATTAAGGGAAAAAGAGCAGTTGCCTTGCTAGATTCTGGCAGTACTTCCTCCTTTATTAACCAAGAATTTGCTATTAAGGCAAACTGTCAGATGTTGCCAGTTAAACAAAGAACTATAGCAGTGGCTGGAGGAGGCAGATTAATATCTTCTGCAGTAGTTCCTAACTGCAAATTTCAACTAGCTAAACTGAAACTCCAACATAATTTCAGAGTGCTGACACTGCCTAGCCATGATGTAATTTTGGGATATGATTGGATGACTATAGTCAGTCCTGTATCATTCAACATTCCTAAAAACACCTTCAGTTTTACACAAGAAGGAAATCAGACAGTTACTACAGCAGTTTTCAATACTTCTGAACCAGTTAAGGAAGTACCAGCAAAAAAGATGGACAAGCTCTTGGATAAAGGAGTAGAAGGTTTCCTCTTACAAGTGCACAACATCTTAATGGAAGCACCAGAAGGTACACAAACTCCTCTTCGGATCCAAAAGTTATTGCTCGAATATGCTGATCTATTTGAGGAGCCCAAATCATTACCACCTGAAAGGTCTCTAGACCACACTATTCCCTTAGTTCCTGGTGCAACTCCACCCCATGTGAGACCTTATAGAGTTCCTCAACACCAGAAACAAGAGATGGAAGATCAGATTAAGAAACTGCTAGCTGCTCACCTCATCAGACATAGTCAAAGCCCTTATGCAGCTCATGTTATATTAGTGAGAAAGAAAGATAGCTCAATGGGGTTATGCACTAATTTTAGGAAACTTAATTCTTTAACAATTAAGAATAAGTTTCCTATACCAGTGATAGAAGATCTCTTGGATGAATTACATGGAGCTCAGTATTTTTCCAAGATTGATCTCAGATCAGGATATCATCAGATCAGAATGCATCCTGATGATATACAAAAACTGCATTCAGAACATTTTTGGGTCACTTTTGAGTATTTAGTTATGCCTTTTGGGTTGTCAAACGCCCCAGGAACATTTCAAGCCTTAATGAACAATATTTTTGGGCCATACTTGAGGAAGTTTGTATTGGTGTTCTTTGATGATATTTTAATATACAACAAAAATCTCAAGGAGCACCAGGAACATCTACAAATAGTATTGCAATTATTAAAAGAACAACAACTGTTTGCAAAAATGTCCAAGTGTGTTTTTGTTGTCCAACAAGTGGAATACTTAGGACATGTGATCTCTGCAAAAGGAGTAGCTACAGATCCCAAGAAAATAGCTGCAATAGCTGAATGGCCACTACCTGACTCTGTTACTAAACTGAGAAGTTTCCTGGGTTTAGCTGGATATTGTAGAAGGTTTTTTTTGATAGAAAGACTGTAAGGGAACCCCCTACAGTATAATTGGTGCGACAACCCCAAATTGCAAGTACCATGCCTTGAACCTGGGTGGGTGGGAAGGCATCAGCCCCTTCCCACCACTAGGCTATTACAGAAGGTTCATCAAGGGGTATGGAACAATTTGCTGACCTCTACATGATTTGTTAAAGAAAGGGTAGTTTGAATGGAAACAGGAACACAACCAAGCTTTTGCTCAGTTACAACAAGCCTTGATTACAGCACCTGTCTTGGCACTACCAAACTTCTCTTTACCATTTGTATTGGAAACAGATGCTTCACGCAAAGGGATTGGAGTTGTGCTCATGCAACAGGGCAGGCCCCTAGCATACTACAGTTCAGCATTGTGTCCCGGAAATGCAGCTATGTCAACATATGAGAAGGAAGCTCTGGCTATACTAGAAGCATTAAAAAATGGAGACACTACCTGCTAGGAAATGAACTCACTACCAAAACAGATAAACAATCCCTAAAGTTCATTACTGACCAGAAAATTACTGAGGGAGTGCAACACAAACTGATGATGAAGTTGCTGGAATTTAACTTCAAAATCCAGTATAAGAAAGGAATCACAAACAAGGTGGCTGATGCATTATCAAGAGTAATTCCCAGTTGTTTTGCTCTGTCAAAAATCACACATGTATGGGCAGAGGATCTGTTAATGAGTTATCAGCAAGATCCAATCAGTAAGAAATTACTGGAGCAATTGCTACTGCATCAGCCTACTCAGACTACACCATACATGCTCGGATCATCAGATACAAAGGAAAAATTCTGGTAGGGAACAATCCCACATTGAGAACTAAGCTAAATCATGTTCTACATAGCTCGCCTATAGGAGGCCATTCAGGGATGAGAGCTACATATTAGAGAATTAAGAGCATTTTCTATTGGCCAGGGTTGAAAAAGGAAGTGGAAACATTTATAGTTGCATGCCTAGTTTGCCAGAGAGCCAAACATGAAAACTGCTTGCAACCAGGGTTACTGGACCCCCTCCCTGTAGCTGACATGGCATGGCAACATGTGACCATGGATTTCATTGAAGGTCTTCCAAATTCTCAGGGCAAAGAAGTTATTTTGGTGGTGGTAGACAGATTTACCAAATACTCCCATTTTATTCCACTCTCTCATCCATATACTGTCCTGAGTGTAGCTCAAGCTTTTGTTGATCATATCATCAAGTTGCATGGACCTCCTAAGATGATCATATCTGACAGGGACAGGATTTTTACAAGTCAACTCTGGAAAGATATATTTGCTGCATTACATGTGGAATTAAGGTATAGTACAGCTTACCACCCTGAAACTGATGGCCAAACAGAGCGAATAAACCAATGCCTGAAAACCTACTTGAGGTGCATGACTACTAATGAACCAAAAAAGTGGGTCTCTTGGCTGTCTCTAGCTGAATATTGGTACAATTCCACATACCACACTGCCTTGAAGATGTCTCCATTTCAAGCCTTGTATGGATTTCCCCCTCCCCTCATTTCAGTATTGGCAATTCCTGGTCCTGAGGAAAAGGAAGCACATGATTTCCTCATTTCTAAACAACAAATGTTGGATCTGCTCAGGAGCAACTTGCAACAAGCACAAACCAGGATGAAACACTATGCTGATATGAAAAGAGTGGAAAGAGTTTTTAAAGTTGGGGAGCTTGTTTATCTAAAAATGGCCCCATATAGACTGGCAGCTTTTGGGTTTCGAGGAGCTCTGAAACTCCAACACAGATACTACGGTCCTTTCTTAATCACACAAAAGGTGGGACAATCAGCTTACAAGCTTCAGTTTCCTGCAGAGGTCAAGATTCATCCAGTGTTCCACGTCAGCCAGCTCAAGAAACACATTGGAGACAAATCCATTCCGAACCCCCACTTACCAATGGTAAATGCAGATGGAACGATCAAAACTGGTCCAGCAGCGATTCTGCAAGTCAGGCAAATTCCCAGGCACAACGCACTAGTGGTCCAGTGGCTTGTTCAGTGGCAGGATTTATCTTTAGAAGACGCCACCTGGGAGGACGCGGATTTCATCAAATATACATTCCCGGAATTCTTAAAAGCAACAACTCAAGCTTGGCGCGCAGCAGAGCACACGCCGTGAGGGCACGTCGTGTTTCAAGAGGGGGGCAATGTCAGAACCTGAAGTGCTAACTCTGAAGATGCAATTACTGTACCGTTTCAGACAAATACCGGTTCAGTAAACCAACGGCCCAGATGCGCCGAGTGCTCAAGTTCCATCCTAGTCGTAGATTCATTTTACCGTTGTAACAATTCTTTATCAATTTACTGTTACCAGCTGGGTTAAAACCTTCGCCTATAACTAGCCGGGTTGTGGCTGGAGGAGAGCATCTTGATCACTTTTCCTAAAATTGCCGCAATGGCTAATATACCGGAACCCTAGCGTTTCTCTTACCTCATACACATACGCACAAATCCATAGAAATTCTTATAGATCGTTCCTGGGATCTAACAGGAGGCAGCGGGGAAGGGAGGAGGAGGAGCGTACCAATGGCTCTGTACGTCAGATAAGAGGCCTGTGAAGTGGATCGGCGTCAGATCCTGGACGTGATTGGCCGCGGCTCCTCAACGGGATCGGCGACGTCTCGTGAAGTGGATTGTCCGAGTAGCGAGACGATCAATTGCTCCCGTCCAGGTAGCGCTGGGATCAGTGGCGGCTTGATGTGAGAGGGCAATGGCGAAGGGATGGATCGGTGGCGGCTTGAGGGCAAGAGGGCAGCGGCGAAGGGATTTGGAGTGTGAGTGGTTCTCGCTCGAGGGCACAAGGCCTAGCTCGGTCGTGCGTGTTGGTGTTTTTTTTTCGCTGGTTTTTTTCGTCTGTTTCTCTTGCTTGCGCGTGGACTCGTGGAGGCATTGCTACGAGGTTTTGTGAGATTTTCTTGCGTGCGACAGGAGTACATGAGAGATAGGAGGAGAGACGAAAATAAACCAGAGGAAGGTGGGATAAAAAACCATGAAACAGAGCCTACCAAGTTGTCCTTTAGGAGTAAAGATTTCAGTACGGGTGAGATATAGCCCTATGGGGAACGCCTATATGGCAACCCACGTGCTGCGGAAGAAGCGAGCGCGCACCCCCCCTCCCCTTCGCGCACTGCTGGGCAGGCCCATGTGCGGGCCGGGACGCTGCCTTGTTTTTTTTTTTTTTGCTTTTTCCTTTTTTGCAGTAATTCGGGATATCAAGAAGTTCTAAAATTTTAGAAAAAGTTTCTAATTTAAATAAAACAATCATGCTTTCAAAACGTATTCATGATTAGAGAAAAATGCTCAGGAATTCAAAAACTATTCACGAATTTGTAAAGGATGTCCACAAACTCAAAAATGTTCATGATTTTGAAAAGAATCATGATTCAACAAAACGTTCGTAAATTCAAAAAGTTTTGTGGATTTGAAAAAAATGTTCATGATTGAAAAAAATGCTCGCTAATTTGAAAAATATTCACGAATTTGAAAAAAATATTCACTGATTCAAAAAATGTTCGTGAATTTGAAGAAAATGTTTATGATTGAAAAAAAAGTTTGCTAATTCGAAAAATATTGACGAATTTGAGAAAAATGTTCACGATTAAAAAAAATGTTCGCTAATTCGAAAAATGTTCGTCAATTGAAAAAAAAATGTTCACGATTCAAGAAATTTTCGCTAATTTGAAAAACATTCAAAATTTTAAAAAGAAATGTTCACGATTCAAAAAAATGTTAGCTAATTCGGAAAACATTCACGAATTTGGAAAAAAAAGTTCATGATTCAAAAAAAAGTTCATTAATTCAAGAAATGTAGACAAATTTGAAAAAAAAAAGTACAAGATTTTGGAATTTTAGTCTATAACATGAAAATGTTCATTATTTACAAAAACTGTTCATGAATTCAAAAACATGTCCATCACTTGAGAGAATGTTCACAAATTTCTGAAAAATGTTCAAAAATTTAAGAAAATGTTCACAATTTCGAAAAAATGTTCGTGTGTTTTAAAAAGTGTTCACGGTTACAAAAAAATGTGCATGATTTTGGGGAATGTACATGAGTTAGTAAAAATAAAACCACGGTTTTGAAAAATGTTCGTCATTCCAAAAAAAAGTTAACGACTTAAAAAATAAATCACAAATTAATAGATTTTTGAAAATTGGAAAAAAAGAGTAAAAATGAAAACATATAAGTAAAGAAAAAATGAAAAGAAAACAGAAAAAGAAAAAAAGCGAAAAAACCGGTTCAGGGAAGGTTCTAGAACCTTCCCAAAACCGGTTGGGGGTGAAACCCCAAAATGGGTCGGCCCATGTTAACAGCAACGAGCGAGGTGGGTACGCGCTACGTCGCTCCCCGGCGTGGTACGCGCCGTATAGGAACGCCGAGCCCTACGTCGTTGTTCGGTAACTGGACGACCAGTAGGTTATTGGGCTAATTAGGTTGTTATTCTTAGGCCGAAATAGGGGGGAAATACTACTGCGTCGAAGTTAATCATAAGAGAAATGAATGTATCTAGATCTATTTTAGTTCTAGATACATCTATTTTATCTATTTCAGCGACAAATAATTCCGGACGAAGAAAGTAGTACATAAGGCCAACTGCACCGCGCGACCCCAAACGAACGTCCGGTTTGGCCGGATTTTGTCCCTTTGGGTAGCGCGATGGGGTCGTGTCCGGGCCTGTCATGGGATGCGGTGGCCGTGCGACCAGCGCGTGGCCGCATCCGTTTGCCCATCCTGTCCGCCAGGGCCAAAAATGCCCATATTTTCATATCAAAACTAGTTTGCACGTCCAAATATTTGGCTAAAAATAGTTTTACAACCCAATTGAAATTGTTTCTAATAAAATAGTTTTACAACCAAATCGAAATTGTCTTGACTGAACATAAAATGAACCAAACATCTATTGGTTGCCAATGTGATCCCGTACGTGCTCAACCAAGTCATTTTGAAGATCCAAATGAGTGTGCCAATCACGCAGCTCACGGTGGAATTGAACAAACTGTTCAAATGTGGTCGATTCTTAGTGCATGGGCTCAACATTTTCACCTTGCTAATCAAATCCTTGGTCGAAGATACTCTCATCACGCTCGTCCTCGACGATCATGTTGTGCATGATCACACAAGCAGTCATCACCTCCCAAATCTTCGTTTTATCCCATGACCGTGCAGGGTTTCGAACGATACCCCATCGGGATTGAAGCACACCAAAAGCATGTTCCACATCCTTTCTAGCACTCTCTTGCATCTGGGCAAATCTCTTTCTCTTCTCACCTTGGGATTTAGAGATTGTCTTCACTAAAGTTGACCACTGAGGGTATATACCATCAGCTAGATAGTATCCCTTGTTGTACTGGTGGCCGTTGATCTCAAAGTTGACAGGTGGGAAGTGACCTTCCGCAAGCCTTGCGAAGACTGGAGAACGCTGCAGCATGTTGATATCATTGTGAGGACCTGCCATGCCGAAGAAAGAATGCCATATCCAAAGATCCTGCGAAGCCACCGCTTCTAATATGACAGTGCACGCCTTGACATGCCCCCTGTACTGGCCCTGCCAAGCAAATGGACAGTTCTTCCACTCCAAGTGCATACAATCTATGCTGCCAAGCATGCCTGAAAAGCCTCTAGCTGCGTTGGTCGCCAACAATCTCTCTGTATCAGCGGTAGTTGGCTTCCTCAAGTACTCCGGGCCAAACACCTCGATCACAGCCTGTCAGAACTTGTACATTGACATCAGACATGTTGTCTCACTCATACGCACATACTCATCCACCAGATCGCCTGGAATTCTATATGAAAGCATGCGGATGGCCGTGGTGCATTTCTGGTAAGAGGAGAATCCAAGCTTGCCAAGGGCATCCGTCTTGCACTCGAAGTATGGGTCATGAGCAACCACTCCCTCTCGGATACAATTGAACACATGCCTTGCCATTCGAAAACGGCGACGGAATTTATCCGGCTTGAAGAGCGGGGTGTTGGAAAAATAATCGGCATAGAGCAGGGCGTGGCCTCTCTCCCTGTTGCAGTTCAGGTTGGGAGCACGGCCAGGAACTGACCACCTGTACCGAGGAAGCTGCCATTGAATGTGGTCGTGAACGACCAGTGCAGCCACCACAAGATCTTCATCATCCGACGACGAATCATCCGATGAATAAATGAAGTGGTGGAAGAAAAACTCATCTCCACTGTCCATACCTTTGTGGGAAAAGTGTCGAACACCTTGCGGGCGTGGTGGCAAAGAGGCCGCGATGATCACCTCGACGCAGCAGGGGTGGTTCCGGCCGGCTACTGGCCGCTCCGGAGCTCTCGTTGGAAGCTGCCGCAGCCGTCGTGGTACGTCGCCGGCGATCGTATCCCCTCTGCCACCAGCAAAGACGGCGACGGCCAAACCTCCTCCGATCAACGGCCAAAACTACGGCGAAAGCGCGGACGTGTTGGCGGCCATGTCGAGACGTTGTTTGGTATGGACGGCTGTGGCCTGTGCAGTGAGGAGGCGACCGGAGGATAGCGGTGGCGCCGGCAGGGACGGGGCGGGGAGAGGGGGTGGAGGCGTTGGAAGTGAAGGGACTGCTAGTGTCCCCGTCAGGCGGGCCACGGGAGGACAAGGGCGTGCGGCGAGCCCGTTCGCGCGATGTCCGTTTGACCCCAAACTCGGCGCAAGTTTCGCCAGGGATGGGTCGAAAACGGATGGAATCTGGACATTTGTCTGTTTGGGGCCACGCGTTGGGCCGCGCTATTCGTCCGCTCTACCCCAAACGGACGCACCCGAACAAGATGGGGTTGCGCTGTGGAGTTGGCCTAACAGTTTTTCCTCGAAATTCTGTGTCGGCAACAGTCCACATGGCCTACCCTCTCGTCTGCCAATACACACAGGAGCGACACATACTAAAATACTTTCCCCAAGGTCATTTATATGTTTCCTGACAAAAAAAGGTTATTTACTTGTTCCATAGAGTATTTCACACATACTCCCTTCTACATGTATTTTAATTTTAGATATATTTATTTTTATCCATTTCTTCTACAAGTATTTTCGGATGGAGGGGGTATAGTACAACATATAGCATATGCAAAGCAGGAAAAGTGTATATGATGGTCGGGTTCCACGAAGCTCACTATTTTTTCCATCGAAAATACATTATCTACATCTAAAAAATATCTAAAAAAAGAAAGGCAGTAAATCACGTTTTTAGCAGCATCGTGGAGATATTTTTTTTGACCCCAAGAACCGTAGAACAATAGTTCTACGATATATTTTCATTAATAAAAATAAATATGTACAGACAAACTAAAAGAAATACAGACCGTCTATCCAACTCCAGTCTTTTCTAACATAGTTAAAATTATCTATGAGTTCTTAAGAAAGAAGGGAATTCATCCATTGCTCAAGAGCGGCAATGTCCTTTTCTTTTGTTCGATATTTGACCAGAGAAAGATCTTGGTATAAACCTTGCCTCCAGGCATGAATTCCTGGGGCAACAACCTTGAAGATTTTCCCATTCCTTTGCATCCAAATGTTCCAACATCCCATAATCACATTGTCCAGGGCTATCGTGGCTGGGAAGCATTGCTTGAGAAAAATGATATTATCAAAAGCAGAAACACCTCTGCATCTATGTGGAGCAATAGAATCCTAGCAAGAGAGGGCAAAATGGCAATCCCAGAGGAGGTGTAGGGATGTTTCTTCAACATGATCTTGACAGATGGCACATTCATAAGTCTGAAGCAAGAAAAATTTCCTTTTGAGCAGACTCCTGGAGCTAACTCTGTCATGAAGAAGCAACCAGAAGAAGATTTTGTATCTGATCCTGCTGGCAGCTTTCCAGAGATCTTTAAACAGGAGATGGGTATCATGAGGTCCCAACAGATGTTTGTACATCTTGCTAACAGAGAAATTATTAGACTTCCACTCATATGCCCAGGAATCATTAGAATTTTCCAACTGGAGCAAAACTGGATTAATATCCTATAGTTGCTGGAAGGCAATGGCCGAGAGAGGAGTATGAAAGTGTTGCATAAGGTCTATGGACTGCTTCATGGTGGCCACTGAGCTTTGGTCATCTATTGCAAAAGAATGCAGTTCTGGATACTTCTGAGCCAGGGGGTCTTGGAGCCAGTTGTCTGTCCAAAACAGAGTAGAATCACCCTTGCCCACAATAGAGCTTGCCACTTCCTTGAAGAGAGGGACTAATTTAAAATGTGCTTTCCACCAAAAAGATCCTTCCATTTTCCCTTGTGGTGGATTGTTGGCATAATAAGATTCCCAGATCAAATTAACCCAAGGCAAATTGTGCTTGTTGAAGAACTTGTGTAGATTTTTGATAAGCAGAGCTTGATTGTGAAGCTTAATATCCACCACTCCTAGTCCCCCATTAGACTTAGGTTTGCAAACTGTCTCCCAAGCAATCATTGCTTTTCCAGATTCCTCCGAACCATACTTTCTCCAAAAACAATGTCTCATGTATTTATTGATCTGGTCTATTACTCCCACTTGTAAGTCAAGGCAACTCATGAAAAATGTTGGAAGGGCAGAAAAAACTGACTTGATAAGTTGCAATCTTCCATCATAAGAGATCAAGGTTGAGCAACCAGAAATTCTTCTTTCAATTCTTTGCAGCATAGGACAAAAATCTTCAATTCTTAGTTTATGGACACTTAGAGGCAGTCCTAAATAAGGAAAGGGAAAGCTTCCTTCCTCACACTGAAGAATGCCAAGGATATTACCCATTTTATGAGGAGCTACATTTATTGGAATCACAATGGATTTGCTATAATTAACTTTCAGACCAGTATGAGCAGTGAAATGTGCCAAGAGATTCTTAATTTGCATTAACTGCATATCTTGAGCCTGAAGAACGACAATAGTATCGTCCGCATAGTGGATTATAGGAAAGTCAGGACAACTGTTTACTTGTAGTGGGGGGGGGGAGAGGATTCTGTTCCTCATAGCCTCATTGAGAATGGACTGTAGCAAGTCAGCTACTAGAACAAAAAGGAGGGGTGAGAGAGGATCCCCTTGTCTAGCTCCCCTCTTGCAATGAAAGATTTTTTCAGGTATTCCATTGAACAACACAGCATAGGTCCCAGACTTGAAAATCATATCTATCCAGTTGATCCATCTCTGGCCGAACCCTTTGGCTTTCAAGATATCTAAGATGGATTTGTGCTCAATTAGGTCAAAGGCCTTTTCAAAATCCAATTTCAAAACAAGAATTTCCTCTTTGGATTGCTGGCATTGATGAAGATATTCAAAAGCCCAGGCCAACAGTTTTGAGTTGTTTTAGATTTTATAAACCCATACTGGTTAATGTGCACTAGCTGAAGAATGACAGTCTGAAGTCTATTAGCCAGGAGCTTGGTGATTATATTTATAGAACAATTCAGGAGAGAAATTGGCCTATAATCCCCTGGCAACATTGGATTGTCTTTTTTTGGAATGAGTGTAATATAAGAGGAATTGATGCTCTGGAGATTAACATTCCCATTATAGAAATCCTGGATCAAACTATGAAAATGATCAACAATTATACTCCAACAACTTTTAATGAAGGCCCCATTAAATCCATCTGGTCCAGGTGCTTTATCATCGCGGAGATATTCAAGCTATAGCTTATAGCTATGTCAGCTATCGTGAGCTTTCACGTAAGCAATTTACAATGCGTCTAAAATTAAAATAAAAATATTACCAAGAACAAACAAGCCAAGTAAGGACTAAAGATAATCTACATTTTACTAATTAACATATGGATTAATGATTTATTTTCTTTCCTGATTGTGTCATCATGAGTGTGTATGGGAAATCAGTCGTTCGGCTGCCAAATCCCTAAGCTAAAATAACTTCCCAAGAAATTTTGGATGCTACATTATTAGTATTCTTCTTTTTCATGTTATTTAGTTATATGTTTGGTCGTTATGGATTAAATTTATGCGTACAAATAATTACATGCTATTTTGACTCATGTACACTTTACAAAGTAATAGATTTATAGATCCTGAAAGAAAGTAGTAATAGATTTAGATGTCCACTCCTATTCCCTGCCTGGTCGGCAAATGTGGACCAAACACGCATCCCCTACGTTCGCTAAGTCAATTGGGACGGCCCAGCGCACAATCCCTCTTATAGTTTTGGGAAGGTTCTATAACCTTCCAAGACCTGGTTTTTCATTTTTTTGCATGTTATTTTTTTCTTTTCTATTTTTTCTTTAACTTTTTTCGTTTTCTTTTCCATTTTATTTCTTATTTATAATTTTTATTTTTATTTAAAAAAATAGCGGGTATTAATTACAAATCATCATTTTTTTAAATCACCAATTCAAAAAATGTTCATCAATTTAAAAAAATAGCCATCAAATTAAAACAATGCTCACAAATTCATATTTGTTCATCGAATACAAAAATTGTTAACCAAATTCGAAACAAATTCATTAAATTCAAGTTTTGTTCATGGAAATCAAATCATTCACCGAGTTCAAAAAATGTTCTTCAATTCAAAGACATTCATAAAATTCATATTTTGTTCATCAAATTCAAAATTTTGTCATGCAATTTAAAGCTCTATTCATCACAATTCAGAAAATGTTCAACATTTTTTTGAAATTATTAATGAATTCTAAAATGTTCAAAAATTCAAAAAAATAGTGCAATTTAAAATTTGTTCATCAAATACGAAAAACATTTTTAATAACACCTGAACATTTTTGAATTGGCGGACATTTTCATGAAATCCATGAACATTTTTTCTAAAATCATGAACATTGTTTTGATTTTTAAATTTATGACCATTTTTAAATGTTGAACATGATTGGAAATCCCGAATTTGATTAGAGCTTTAAAAGAGGAAAAAAGGGGAAGCCCTACCCACTCATGGGTTAGGCCGAAAGGGCATGGTGGTGTGTGTGTGTAGGTGTCGAGCGGGCAGGTAGTTAGGTGAACCTTGTGTGGGAACGTGTCAGCTTGCCGCCAAAGACACAACTTTATTAACACACGTCCTAGGATCGTGTCAAGATGACATGGGGTAGATGGGCGAGCGACATAGAAGGAGAGGCAACTCTTGCCAGGAAGCTCCATCAACGTGACACCTCACGGTGCAATTAATGCGTTTGTCCTAACCCGCGAGAGTTAGGTATTTGGCACTGTAGCCACTATTCACTTTATGCAATTACTATTTTGCCATTGTGGTGACACCTTTCCCTATAAAAGGAGGCCCATGGCTACCTTTACAAAGGTCACACTTTGCCCAATTACATGCGTAGCTGCACTTCTCGTGCAAACCTTGCCGGAGAATTGCACTCCTTGTACTTGTGATGACACAATCAATACAAGTAAATCAAGAGTAGGGTTTTACGCTTCATAGCGGCCCGAACCTGGGTAAACTTCGTGCGTTCTACTAGTTCTACTCTTTGTGCTCACCGATTTCCCCAGTCGAACCGCAAAGGGGACTTTGCTGGTCCCATGGATCTTTGCCATGGCTCCCGAGAAGAAGGGAACCACAATGGTTGGTGCTTCCAAGTCCAAGCTACCGAAGCCCACGCAAATGGGCGACGACACGGGCTGTGACAGAGGTCACAATGAACTTCCACGACGTTCTGGTGACAGAGCCAGGCGAGTGGAATCATCCGCAACGAGAACAACAACATAGACCAAAATATACCTCGACCAAATACTATAGATTTTACTTTAGAAACATAACTATGGATGAGGCCTTTTCCTGGATCTGGAAGTCCAAATGCATGATGAAAATCAAGGTCTTCACATGGTTGCTCCTAGCAGACAGAGTCAACACAAAAAACATGTTGAAAAGGAGACATTACAATGTTGTTCATAACGTTGAATGCTCATTGTGCGACCGAAAAGAAGAAGAAACTGTGGAACACCTATTCTTCATGTGCCCCTTCAGTCAAAGATGCTGGAGTGCCTTGGGCACTAATTGGATAGCCGATGGAGACAAGACCAAGCTCATTCATGATGGACGGCGAAGGTGGCACTCTCACATGCTCATGGAAATCTTCATGCTATCCGCATGGAGCATGTGTAAAGAGCGCAATGGAGTGTTATTTCAGAGATTTCCACACATCTTTACGTCCTGGAGAGTGCAATTTAAGGCAGACTTAGCTTTATTGTGCCATAGGGTTAAGCCCTCCCTGGCCGAGTTTATCACATCATTCCTAGAAACAACTCTGTAATTTTACTTCCCTTTTTGTCTTCAGGACTATACCCCCTCACCACCCATGGGGTGCTTGGGGGAGGCCCTTTGGGAACACGAGCCTTTGCTTGTGGATGAAAATGTAACATGACAACCTGAAAATGGCTAATATATGTTAGTACGATCCTCTCCTACTGTCTTTGATTTCTCAAAACACGAGAACAATAACCCACATGCCACCAAGTCCAAGGATGGGGTCATGCTGCCTACACGCGACGCAGTGAACTCCAAAGACGACAGGGCGCAGTCCAAGATGCCCACACCGGCGCACACGTTGGGGCCATCTCAGGCCATGCGCGATGAGCAGCGCCACGGCATCGGCGGCTCCAAGCGTCCCCACGAAACAGCCCTTGTGCATCATTCTCGGGATGTGCAGGGCCAACATGCACGCCAACATGCTGGCGAAAACAGGCCACAGTCGCAGGTTCGAGATGGAGCTCCTTCCAGATCGATCGGAAGAAAGAACACCTCTTGTTCCTCGCACCTTTCCATGTCGTCTATGCCATCAAAAGTTGTTGCACGTGCACAGTTGCTTCTGAACTTCCCACCTGTGGAGGATAAGATGGCGGAGTGGAGAGCTACCATTCAGAGCCTCTGCAGCTTTGCCAACAACGACAAGCCGCAGCAGGCGGGGCCTTCGCATCAGCAGCCCACCGCTCTAGTGTGCGCTGCTGGTGAAAGAACCAGAGGCGATGTAGCCACAGTGCAGTCCCCTCCACGACAACAACATCAGCGGCAGAGTCAGCGGGTCGACGCCCATGACGACATATCCATGGCATCGTCCGATCCATGGACCCACCATGATCAGCGCCAAGTTCTTCAAGAACGATGGAGAGAAGATGCCCATACTACCATCAAACGTCAGCGGGAAGCGCGCCATCAATCCGACATGTGCGCAAGGCCCACTGTCGATGAGCCGGCACCAGGGTACCCTGGCGGACTATCTTACGATGTGGGATGCCCGACGTTTACTCGTGACCTGTGGCGAGTCCAGTGGCCTAATTCCCGGAACTTCAAGCCAGAAGTGCCGGAAAATTACGATGGCAAGACCCACCCATCGGAGTTCCTCAGTGTTTACACTATTGCAATACAAGCTGCTGGAGGACGAGACGACAAGATTCTTGCCAACTAATTTCCGCTGGTGCTCAAGCCCAACGTCAGGTCATGGTTGATGCACTTGCTGGAGAATTCCATCTCCTGTTGGGTAGATCTGTACCACGAGTTCGTCGGCGCCTTTATAGGAGGCCACAAAGCTCCTTGCCAGGAAAGTGATCTGCATGTGATCCCATAGAGGGATGACAAATCGCTCCGCAGATACATACAGAAATTCAACCGTGTACAGTGCAACATCCCCGACATCCATCCTGCAGCTATTATTTCCGCATTTCACACAAATGTGCGAAATTGCAAGATGCTGGAGGAGTTGGCAATGAACAAACTAAGGGATGTCGCCGAGCTCTATGGTCTGGCCGACAAGTGTGCACATGCTAAGGAGGGGAGAAGACTTCCCGAGGAGGATGCTGGCGTAGAGGTCAATTTAGAGGACGACGACGCAGCCACCTCCCCGAAGAAGAATAGCCGCAAGCGAAACAGGAAGCGCAAGGGCAAGGTGAAGGAAATATGCCCTAGAGGCAATAATAAAGATGTTATTTATATTTCCTTATATCATGATAAATGTTTATTATTCATGCTAGAATTGTATTAACCGAAAACTTGATACATGTGTGAATACATAGACAAAACAAAGTGTCCCTAGTATGCCTCTACTTGACTAGCTCGTTAATCAAAGATGGTTAAGTTTCATGACCATAGAGATGTGTTGTCATTTGATGAATGGGATCACATCATTAGGAGAATGATGTGATGGACAAGACCCATCCGTTAGCTTAGCATGTTGATCGTTCAGTTTTATTGCTATTATACTTTCTTCATGACTTATACATATTCCTTTGACTATGAGATTATGCAACTCCCGAGTACCGGAGGAACACCTTGAGTGCTATCAAACGTCACAACATAACTGGGTGATTATAAAGATGCTCTACAGGTGTCTCCGAAGGTGTTTGTTGGGTTGGCATAGATCGAGATTAGAATTTGTCACTCCGAGTATCGGAGAGGTATCTTCGGGCCCTCTCGGTAATGCACATCATGAGAAGCCTTGCAAGCAATGTGACTAATGCGTTAGTTACGGGATGATGCATTACGGAACGAGTAAAGAGACTTGCCGGTAACGAGATCGAACTAGGTATCATGATACCAACGATCAAATCTCGGGCAAGTAACATACCGATGACAAAGGGAATAACGTATGTTGTACGCGGTTTGACCGATAAAGATCTTCGTAGAATATGTAGTAACCATTATGAGCATCTAGGTTCTGCTATTGGTTATTGACCGGAGATATTTCTCAGTCATGTCTACATAGTTCTCGAACCCGTAGGGTCTGCATGCTTAATGTTCGATGATGATTTGTATTATGAGTTATGTGTTTTGGTGACCGAAGTTTGTTTGGAGTCCCGGATGAGATCACGGACATGACGAGGAGTCTTGAAATGGTCGAGAGGTAAAGATTCGTATATTGGAAGGTAGTATTTGGACATTGGAATGGTTTCTAGTGGTTCGGGTATTTTACCAGAGTACCGATGGGTTACTGGAACCCCACGGGGAAGTGTTGGGCCAACATGGGCCTAAGGGAGAGAGAGGGAAGCCCATGGGGGGTGGCGTGCGCCCCCCTCATAGGGAGTCCGAATAGGACAAGGAGGAGGGGGTGCGGCCCCCCTTTCCCTTTCCCTTTCCCTCTCCTTCCTTTTCCCTCTGATGGAAGAAAGGAAAGGGGGGCCTAATCCTACTCCTAGTAGGACCCCCCCATGGCGCGCACCCCTGGTCGGCCTCGTCCTCCTACCCTCCTTTATATACGGGGCGGGGGCACCCCAAAGGCACATCAGTTGTTCTCTTAGCCGTGTGCGGTGCCCCTCCACAGTTTACTCCTCCGGTCATAGCGTCGTAGTGCTTAGACGAAGCCCTGCGCGGATCACATCACCATCATCGTCACCACGCCGTTGTGCTGACAGAACTCTCCCTCGACCCTCTACTGGATCAAGAGTTTGAGGGACATCATCAGCTGAACGTGTGCTGAACACGGAGGTGCCGTACGTTTGGTACTAAGATCGGTTGGATCATGAAGACGTTCGACTACATCAACCGCGTTAAACTAACGCTTCCACTTTCGGTCTACGAGGGTACATGGACACACTCTTCCCCTCTCATTGCTATGCATCTCCTAGATAGATCTTGCGTGATCGTAGGATTTTTTTTAAATTGGATGCTACATTCCCCAACACAAGCCAGTGCTAGCTGTCGAGGGGACCGACAACAGCAACACTACCAAGAAGGCTAAGACTGAGAGCCCCGTCAAGGATATTGCCATGTGCGCCTCATTTCAAGCCTTTGCGGCTGCCGACCAGACCTAGGGCTCCGAGAAGCAATACTGCAAGATCCATCACACTAAGAACCATGACCTTCAAGAATGCCGGCAAGTCAAGCAGCTTGTCGAGAAGCAGAAAGCTGAATATGAGAAGAGATACAAGGAGAGAGATTAGCAAGGTGCAAGTGGGCCCGAAAAGAAACATGGTGGCCGAGGAGGTCGCGGCAGCAAGGCTAAGTAGCAGAAGGAGAAGCTTGCTAGAGGTCATAACAACAAGGAAGAGGATGATGATAAGGATGAAGAGGATGATGATGATTCCAGTGAGCATGAGTTCCAGAAGGCCACAGAAGCGATGTGCATTGACGGAGGCACGCCTTTGCACTCCTCTCACCGCCAACTCAAGCAATGGGTACGTGAGGTCAATGCGGCGGAGCCGGCAGTTGATGCCCAAAAGCCATTCAGATGCTCCAACACACCCATCATCTTTGACGCCAAGGACCACCCTGATCACACAACCGCGATCAGGTGGTTGCTTTCACCAAAAATTCACAACCTCAAGGTGACAATAATGCTGGTTGACGATGGGGCTGGTCTAAACTTGGTCTCACCAGATGTGATCATGAGGCTGGAAATTTCTGACAAAGATCTCAAGAAGACGGGTACATTCCAAGGGATCAATCCAGGAAGGAGTCGGCCGAAGGGCAAAATCACCGTGCCAGTGATGTTTGGCAATGAGCTCAATTACATGACAAATAAGATTGTCTTTGATGTCATCAAGAATTCGTTGCCGTACAATGGAATCCTTGGTAGCCCGACACTGGAAAAGTTCATGGCAGCATCCCACTATGTGCACAACACACTGGAGATGCCAGGGCCGATGAGCGTCATCACCATCCATTCTGACAAGAAGGATGCGCTGATCAACTCCACCGGGAAGCAGCCGCAGCATCTGCCGACAAGGCACTTGCTCCTACCGACAAAGCTCCCGGGGGGAATAAGAGGAAGAAAACTGGAAAGATCACCGACAAGGACTCCGGCAAGCGCACCTCTTCGGAGTGTTGCGTTCCATTCGAGGATGTGCCAGAGAGCTTTGCCGGCAAGAGCAAGAAAAACGAAGCTGCTCCACCAGAAACGAAGAAGGTGTCCGCCAAGGAGGATGGCATGGGGGGAATTTTCACCATAAGTTCCACCCTTGATGTCAAATAGGAAAGCGCGCTCACTGCTTTCCTGTGGGCGAATGTCGAAGTGTTTGCATGTCAACCATCTGACATCCTCGGTGTTCCCAGGGTAGTAATTGAGCACCACCTTGCTGTCTTCCCCCACGTGCGGCTCGTCAAGTAAAAGGTGATAAAGCAAGCTTTGAAATGGCAACAATTCATTGCCGAAGAGATCAAGAAGTTGGAAGCGGAAGGCTTAGTCAGAGGATTCCTCCATCCAACATGGTTGGCCAATCCAGTTGTAGTGCGCAAGGCAAACGACAAACAGAGGCTTTGTATTGACTATAGAGATATCAATGAAGCTTGTCCAAAAGATCCTTTTCCCTTGCCGTGCATCAGCCAGAATGTTGGCTCCCCTGCCGGATGTGACTTGCTATCGTTTCTTCATGCCTACTCTGGGTATCATCGGATTTTTGTGTCTAAAGAAGATGAAGATAAGACCGCATTTATTACTCAATGTGGTGAGTATTGCTTTATACATATGCCTTTCAAATTGAAAAGTGCTGGTTCAACTTTTGCAAGAGCAGTCCAGATTGGTTTTGAACCCCAGCTGCATAGGAATGTGGAAGCATACATGGATGACATAGTGGTCAAAACCAAGGACAGAGCAACATTGATACAATATTTGGAAGAGGCATTTGCTAATCTGCGCAAGATCAATTTGAAGCAGACTAAGGCATAGCCTAGTGGTGGGAAGGGGTTGATGCCTTCCCACCCACCCAGGTTCAAGGCATGGTACTTGCAATTTTGGGTTTGTTGCACCATTATATTGTAGGGGGTTCCCTTACAGTCTATCTATATAAAAAAGATCAATCTGAAGCTCAGCCCTGAGAAGTGTGTGTTTTGCGTTCCATTCGACAAGCTTCTCAGGTTCTTGGTGTCTCAATGTGGTTTTGAAGAAAATCTTGACAAGATCAAGGTGGTTGAGCAGATTGAAGCACCGAAGCGCGTCAAGGATGTGCGTCGCCTTGCCGGTTGCGTTGCTACATTGAGTAGGTTCATCTTCAAATCTGCTGAGCGTGCCTTGCCATTTTCAAAATTTTGAAAAAGGTTGACCAATGAAATGGACCCCGGAAGCGGAGTCCGCGCTACAAGATTTGAAGAGGTATCTCTCCTCTGCACCAACACTGCTTGCGCCAAGGCCACAAGAGCCGTTGCTGCTATACTTAGCGGTAACAAATCAAGTAGTCAATGTTGCACTAGTGGCTAAGAGGGAAGCTGAAAGTGAAGAAGCAGCAGGTGCAATCCCATCAAGCGACAAGCCCAAATCTTCTCTAGCAAGTCTTGGTGCCGACAAGTCAAGTGCAAAGCAAGCAGATGGATCAGAACAACACGTAGTGCAGAAAAACAAGTTGGTGAAGTGGTCAGTTTGTCTTGTCAGCTCTCTTCTCCAGGGGGCTAGGTCAAGATATTCTGGTGTGCAAAAATTGCCTTTTGGTCTTCTTATGGCCTCAAGGAAGCTGCACCACTACTTTCAAGCACATCAGATTACCGTCGTCACTCGCTTTCCAATGCAAAGGACCTTGACAAATCTAGATGCAACCAGCATGCTTGTTGGGTGGGCGTTGGAATTGTCAAGATTTGATATCAAGTTTGAAAGTACTTCAACTATTCAGAGCAGAGCCTTGGTGGAGTTCATTGCAAAATGTACGCCAATGCGAGACGAATAAGTTCCAGAAACCTTTCTCCCCGGCAAGGAAACAACTCAAGATTGGATCTTGTTCTTTGACAGAGCTTTTTTGCTGCAAGGCGCCTGTGCCGAAGTGCTGCTTGTCGCACCCACCGGAGAGTGCCTCAAGTATGTAATTCAGATGCATTTCCCCACGGAGAAGGTGACAAACAACACTGCTGAGTATGAAGGACTACTTGCCAGTCTCAAGATTGCAACCGACCTTGGAATCAGAATTATCATTAGAGGTGACTCAAAGTTAGTTGTGAAGCAAGTTAACAAAGATTATGATAGCCCATTGATGGAAACGTATGTTGATGAAGTGACAAAATTGGAAGAGCACTTTGACGGATTGCAAACAGAGCACATTCCTCGTGCATAGAATAGCATAGTTGATGATCTATCAAAGCATGACGTACTCAAGCTACCTTTGGAACCAGGAACTTTTGTGCTCCATTTGACCCAGCCATCTATAACACCATCAACATGGCAGAACAAGAGAAGAAAGTTGAACACCAGCAAGTACTTTCCTGCCGAGCTCCCAGAAGCTGTCGACAATGATATTGCCTGGAACAACGACAAGCTTGCCAGTGAGCAGCAAGCTCCGGCAGGAACTCAAGTTCTTGCCGTTGAAGCTAGCGCTCCTGCAGCTGATGATATGCCTTTAGCCCTTGTTGTAGAGCCACAATCTCCAGGCATGGGCACAACATATAGTCATGTTCCTTCAAACATGAGAACTTCCTAAAGATCAAGAAGAAGCTGAAAGAGTATCCCGTCAGTCTAGTATGTATCAGTTTGTAGGCAATGATCTATACAGAAATAGACCAAATGGGGTGAAATTGAAGTGCATTTATCGGGAAGACAAACTAAAGTTGTTGGGGGATACATGGAGGCATATGTGGCTCTCACATAGGATCAAGGGCCCTTGCCGGCAAAGCATTCCGGCAAGGCTTCTATTGGCCCACTGCCCTCCAGGATGCAACTGAGCTAGTAACCAAATATGGAGCATACCAGTTTCACTCGAAGCAATCACATCAGCCAGCTCAAGCTCTTCAGACGATCCCTCTCTCCTGGCCCTTCTCGATCTGGGCGTTCAACATACTGGGCCCTTTCCCCTGCATTGTCTGGGGCTTTGAGTACTTGTACGTTGCAATCAACAAGTTCACAAAGTGTCCAGAAGTAGAACAAGTGAGGAAGGCGACAACACAGTCAGCCGTCAAGTTTTTCAAAGGACTTGTTTACCATTTTGGAGTGCCAAACAGGGTCATCACCGACAATGGCACATAGTTCACGAGCCGCACCTTCATGCAGTAGTTTCTCATCCAAGGAGCAACGGCTTGGCAGAAAGGGCAAATGCTGAAGTGATGCATGGACTCAAGGCAAGAACTTTCGTCAAGCTGCACAAGTGCAGAATACGCTGGATTGATGAGTTACAACGGTTCATTGGTCACTCAGGACGACACCAAATCGGGCTACTGGCCAAATACCATTCTCCCTAGTCTATGGTGTAGAAGCGGTGCTCCCCACGGAACTCATGTACAGGTCACCTCGAGTGCTTGCTTATGATGAGCTTGAGCAAGATCAGCTGCGTCAGGATGATGGCATGCTCCTTGAGGAGGATCATCTTCGGGCTACTGTATGTGATGCATGTTACCAGCAAGCTTTGCGCCGCTATCACCGCTGAAAGGTTCATGCCCGGAGCCTTGAGGAAGGTGACCTTATTCTTCGACGAGTTCAGTCCGCCAAGAATTCAAACAAGTTGGCGCCAAAGTGGGAAGGCCCTTATCGGGTAGTGACGGTGTCCTGGACTAGGGGGGACTCACCACGTCGTCTCCTGATCAGTTGGATTGGGCCGAGGAACCCCAGGGCTGAATACTCATGGGCCAGCTCGGACAGCCGATGACATATGGAAGGAAGATTCCACAAGACTTGGTGATCAAGACAAGGACTCCTCCCCACCGGCGTATTCGACTAGGACTCTTGTTATCCTAGGCCTCTGGTATGTTATATAAGCCGAGGCCAGGCTAGTCGATAGATCATTAATATATGACTCATCATACCTCTAGGTTTTAGACCACAACATATGATCTCAAGGTAGATCAACTCTGTACTACACCCATATGAATACAATCAAAAGCAGCATGTAGGGTATTATCTCATCAAGAGAGCCCGAAGCTGGGTAAAACCCCGTGTACATGTTACCATCGATTCTAGACGCACAGCTTGGGACCCCCTACCCGAGATCCGACGGTTTTGACACCGACATTGGTGCTTTCATTGAGAGTTCCGATGTGTGATCGGCAAAGGATCAATGGCTCGTCTGCAGATTAATTGCGACGCCGGCATCTTCGTCACCGGCTCGCCTCGTCATCTCGGCTGGTCCGATGGCTAGGCTCCTCTTCGGATCATCAAGGTCGGACAAATGTCCTCATCGTCATCAACTCCGATCTCTATCAAGATCATGGAGGAATCATCCATGGAGCCTGGGGGCTCAACGTCAACATTGCCCTCGTGCGACCGTGCTGTTTTTATGGACAAGCGAACTCGTATACCCGTCACTGCCTACTCGAGTGTCGGTTGGACGATTGCTTCGGCGGAATAGTGCAGAATTGGTTATATAGAAACCCTATAAAATTTCATCGTGTTCCGATGGAGGAATCTTCGTCGATCTATGATATACTAAAGGCATGTCGAGTCTGGACGGGAATATGGACGAGTTTAGGGCGCGGTCTCCAGAGACTAGCTCCGACATCCTTTGTAAGATCCAACCGTTGATCGGCTGCAGAATTCTCATATCTTCCACCCCTCAAAATTTCATCTCGATCCGACCGTCCAAACTCCGGGAACCTTCCGATTAGTGCATCACTTTTCGGATCGTTTTTCCGCGCGAATAAGAATCCGACCCGAATTCATCTTTCTTCATGAACGGGGTATTGGACAACCTTTTGAAATAAATTTCCTTCTAGGGTATTGCGTGTTGTTCTTAAACATGTGCCCATATAATTTTAAGCCTTCTCTGAGGTACTCTTCACCATCAAGCTGGTGTGAAACCAGTCCGGCAATATTGTTGTGCGGCTGCCGACCTGCGCTAGATACGTCGCCGCTCTGTTGAGCCGAGCTCAACTTATTCCGATCATCATCTCGGCGAGCCGAACAAGAGTTCAACATTGCGAAGGATAACTCATCACCAACATCGCCGCCCCACGTATTACACGGAGCGGGCACACCGGCATTGCCGCACGGTCACTTCATCAAGCCGGCATCGACCACATCACGAGCTACAACCTGCATCGGGATGGCCGCACTGTTGCTTCTTCAAGCCGATGTCCATCACGCCTACCTACTTTGACACCTCGGCTGGACCGGGGGCTCCGCCATCTCTTCATCAACATGCTCCGGTGACTCCAGCGTCACCGGCCGACCAGCTTCGACACATCGGCTGCATGGTGGCTGCAACATCACCTTACCGACCTGCTCCGTCACCTCGACATCCAGGCCATATTTCTTTAATTATTTCCTTCACTTAAATTAATTAAGTAGAATTTTTTTAAGCATATCATTGTTATTATTTCTGGCTTGCACTATCTTGTGTGTGCAGGCGATTGGTTCAGATCGGGCCACGCTGTCACCTCGGCGTGCCAACGATGTCGTCCCACCTCTGTTGACACAATTGTGTCGTCGCCCTGGCGTGTTGCCCTGTGTTGGCAACCCCGTGTCGTCCTCTTCATCAACCTACTCCAGAGACTTCGACGTCACCAGCCGACCAGCTTTGTTACGTTAGTTGGACCGGGGGCTTTGCCTCGGCGAGACAATCTTTGCCGGCATCGCCATGCCGTCGCTTCATCACCCATCAGGCAATGGGTGTGCGGATCGAGTCCCAGTTTGGGGAGTAACCTTTGAGGGAGTCCTAGATTAGGGGGTGTTCGGATAGCCGGACTATACCTTCAGCCGGACTCCAGGACTATGAAGATACAAGATTGAAGACTTCGTCCCGTGTCCGGAAGGATCTTTTCTTGGCGTGGAAGGCAAGCTAGGCGTGCAGATATTCAAGATCTCCTACCATTATAACCGACTCTCTGTAACCCTAACCCTATCCGGTGTCTATATAAACCGGAGGGTTGTAGTCCGTAGGACAACCATCATCATACACAATCATACCATAGGCTAGGTTCTAGAGCTTAGCCTCCTTGATCTCGTGGTAGATCTACTCTTGTACTACCCATATCATCAATATTAATCTAGCAGGAGTAGGGTTTTACCTCCATCGAGAGGGCCCGAACCTGGGTAAAATAAAGTGTCCCTTGTCTCCTGTTACCATCTGACCTTGACGCACAGTTCGGGACCCCCTACCCGAGATCCGCCGGTTTTGACATCGACAACCTTTCTTCGGACTGCTACAACAAATAAACCAGGTGCTATTAATCCTAAATTTTTTTTGCTTGTTTGGGTTTATTTTTCCCAAGGAATTATTACCCTGGTTTGTTCCATCATCTGTACACAGGTCTATCAAATGGTGGCCACATTAACGACGGTCGCATGGTGGTTCAGTCAGTTTCCGTACATAGTTCGGCAAACGCCGCATCCGGAACTCGGACCGACCTATGAATTCCGGCTTTACCACGCCTTTACCGCATCACGCGGACGCCCTGCATCGACACTGACTTCGGCGCCAGGCCACATATTTTTAAATAAATTATTTTGCATGAATTAATTACGCGAGGATTTTTGTATATTTATATTATTGTTGTTGGCCTGCACTATTTTACATGTGCATGTAATGGACTTCGATTGTGTCACAGGGTCTCTTCGGCAGGACGACGCCATCGTCCCAATCGGCGTAAAGTAGCTCGCATGATCACATTGTTGGTCGAGTAGTCATACCGACATGTTCGGTTGCCTCGGGGACATCGGCATCGCCGAGAGAGCTCTACCCCATGGAGTGTTCGGCGCACAGGACATACCTCTTTTATTATTCACTTTGCATAAATTATTTATTATGCAACAATTTTATTCGTTATTATTATTATTATCTCCGGTTTGGACTATTTTTGTGCACAGATAAATGATTTGGGTGGGGCAGTGCTGTCTCCTCGGCTGGACGGGAGGCTTCATCGACACTTCATTAACCCACACCAGGGGCTTCGGCGTCACTCTGCCAACCTGCATTCGCCGTGCTATGCCACCACTTCGGATTGCCGAGCTCTTCGCTCCACCACCTTGGGGCCGGCTTGGGGAATGGAACTCTATCCCGCATCAAGCTTGGACCGCATCATCAATGGCGAACACATTAACAAGCTAAGTCGCTTTCAAGCTCAAAAGCTTTCGGTTTTAATTTTTTCTTCGGTTCAACCAAGCATTATACTTCCGTGTCAAAACTTTGTTTGTGACACGCAAATTCAAATATCCCGTTCACCTGGGGGCTTCCTTTATGAAGCCTTTCCTTTTGCATATGATTATACTTGTACGGCTTCGTTCCTTGTTCGTGTATTACGCCACAATATGCACCATATTGACCTAAGTGTTCTGCAAGCTGGGTTGCCTGGCTCCTGTGCTTACCCCTACGTTCCCGATTGTTCGGCTAGGGAGTAAACGGAGCACCTTTGTGATTGTCATGACCGGGTCATCCAAGCTCTGACCTCAACTAGGTGAAGCCGAAAGCTAGTGCTCTTATTGTTTTCAATCATGGTCGGCACACAACGGAACTCATGAGTATAAAAAATCTATTGCACAAGTCTCATAGTAATAATGAGCACCGAAGAAAGGTATCGGTGGAGGTACTATTTTCTTCGAAGATGCTTCTTACACTTCGTCAGTAATATAGCATAAGTTCCCTGAGCGCGCTTTGTCTGTTATAGCCTTATGGCCTGGTTGCCTGGTTATCGGAAACACCATCGATATTCTCGACAGGTGGAGTACATAACACTTTTCGGCCCTTGACCGAAGAGGGAGAAGCCGACGGTCGGTTAAGACGCGTTTAAAGCTCGGGCGAACACAGATATGATATAAGTACTTCGTTACGTACAATCATTATACATAAAATAAACATGTATCACCAGTATTTGTATTCATTATACAAGCGCTACCTTTCGTAATTATCGTGATAAAGCCATAAATATGCATCAATTTGACTTCAGATTTTCGCCAAGCTGGGTTGCATGGCTCCTGTGC
Organism: Aegilops umbellulata; assembly: GCA_032464435.1. Classification (NCBI taxonomy): domain Eukaryota; kingdom Viridiplantae; phylum Streptophyta; class Magnoliopsida; order Poales; family Poaceae; genus Aegilops; species Aegilops umbellulata. The sequence goes on from CP136060.1 coordinate 300,776,665, forward strand.
TTACCCCTACGTTCCCGATTGTTCGGCTAGGTGGTAAAGGGAGCACCTCTGCGATTGTTACTACCGGCTCATCTGAGTAAGTACCTCAAACTGGGTGAAGCCGAAAGCTAGCAATCTTAAAGGATCACATGGGTCGGCAACGACGGAAGTGAAAATTTTGGTTTATTAATACCATAGAGTTCGGGAACTTTCCCCGAACTAAATCCTCAATATTTTTCTCCTGCATTGATCGGAGGTGGGGTTTCATGATCATGGTCGGCATGACAACCCAAAGAAAGGAACCGATAGCGGGACTATTTTCTTGGGATAATTGGTTTTATGCCCCCAGTTGTGTCAAACTCGACAGGATTGCCCCTACTTTTCCAAAAGCCAGCGGTTCTATCCAACCCACTTTGGTCGTCTCGTGCTTTTGCCCTTTGACCGTCACTTTGAAAACTTCATAACTAATTCATACTAAATCAGAAAAATGCAAATAAGATAGCAAAATGTTTGGGAAAACATCACCTACATGTCAATGTCATTTGCATTCATGACACAACTGTTGGAAAGTGACCGTCTGAGTTTTAGCTCTTATGATACCACCATGAACAATAAAATCTTAAAAACTTCAAAAAATTCCAAAAAAAATTTGTGCCAAAGAATGAAAAATGTTTTTAAGTGCTTGCCAAGTTTCATCAGGGAATGACATTTGTGGAAGTCATGGCAAAAAAACAATCAACACTCCAAAAGAGATTTTTTTGCCACGACTTCCACGAATGTCATTACCTCATGAAATATGGCAAGCACCTAAAACATTTCTCGTTCTTTGCCACCAAAATTTATTTTTGAATTTTTTGAATTTTTTTAGATTTTACTGTTCATGGTGGTATGATAAGAGCTAAAACTCGGATGCACACTTACCAACACTTTTGTCATGAATGCAAGTGACATTGACATACAGGTGATGTTTTTCCGAACATGTTGGTATCTTATATGCATTTTTCTTATTTCATATGAATTAGTTATGAAGTTTTCAAACTGACGGCCAAACGGTCAAAGGGCAAAAGCACAAGACGCCAAAGTGGGTTGGACAGAACCACTGGCTTTTGGAAATTAGGGGCAATCCTGTCGAGTGGGACACAACTAGGGGCATAAAACCAATTATCCCTATTTTCTTTGGAAGACGTTTCTTACGTTAAAAAATAATACAACATATATCTCTGCGTACCTTTGTTTATAAAACCGTATGGCCGGATAGCCTTGTTTTCCATAAATCTTTGCCCTCATCACGACTATATAAAGTAGGAAAACACTCCTCAGCTACTGGCCGCCGACGGTCAGTCAACAAAGTTTTGTACAATGCGGATCCGAACATTAATGATGTAAAGTACTTGGGTACATAGAATCATTACACATAAATTGTGAGCAAAAATCATTTTTTTTCTCAACCAATCTTTTAAAAGAGTCAATGGCACAGTCTCTTTAAGACACCCGAGCAGCTGACATGATGCTCTCATAGTTCCTTATTGGCATTAATTCCCTATCTATTGAGCCCCTTGAGGCCTACCTTGGTGAGCTCAGCTTTCGCTAGCTCCAACTCCTTTATGAGATCTTTATTCTCTTTCCGAGAAGTTTGTGTTAAACACAAGCAAATTTTTTCTATCAAATGGATATCGATCCTTAATTTGGCCACCCGTGCCCACATTAAGGCTTGGGGGCTACTGGGCTTCGTGCTCATTATCTATAAATATTAAAAAGGGCACATTGATCCCCTGATCTGGTGTTGCCACCCGACAGTGTCTCGAGGGCTACTGCATTGCCTATTCAATGCAGAAAATTCCAAGTGCCAAGTGTTCGGCTTGACCAAACTATGGGCAAACGTGACTTAGGATAACAATAGGTACCATCTGGGCCTATCCGGCGTCAAGCTAATATATCACGACAACTTCTCAAGACCCTCTCTCAAGGGCCCGTTCGCCGATCACTACTATCTCTAATATATAAAATTGTGTTTCTATTCCTACGTATGCTGGCGAGCTAGGAGTTGATCCTCAGGCCGATTTCTCGCATCCATCCGAGTCTCAGGGGCTACTAGGATCAGCGGTTTCATGTTTTCCTTCATGTGCATCTCAGGTTTTAGACTGACAAACACCTTGAGGGCTGCTGGTTATACATATTGACAGCGAATAAATTTACACGCATCGGAAATAAAATCCGTAAACAACCAGCCCAAGACCGAGGCGGTGCATCACCTCGGAGGCAGTCCGGCATAATGCTTGGATTCGAATGGCTGTCTCCATAAAGGGCATTTCCGGCATTAAGCTCGGCTAAACTCCTTCAACTTTTTTGAACCGAGGTGTTCTATGACACCTCAGATATAGTCCGGCATTGGAGCTCGGATACAGTCCGGTGTTGGAGCTTGGACATAGTCCGACGTTGGAGCTTGGATACAATCCGACGTTGGAGCTCGAAAGCGGTCCGACGTTCGTGCTCGACTGCGAAAGATACCTCGAATGCAGTCCGGCGTTGGAACTCGGACGTGAGAAGACACCGCAGCACGGGAAACACTTCAAACCCGAGGTGTGGCATAAAATATTACAAGGCATTGATAAAGGCCGAGAATTTAAAAGGGCTCCTCGGATACCCGACGTGTAAACTTTTCGGATTCACTTCGGCGATCCTCAAGATCGAAGATGAGAAGATCTGTTGAACCAGTTTTCAACATCGACGACCGAAGATGAAGAACAGTTCGGAAGAATCGAGGAGCGTCCCCAACTTGAAGACCGGTTCAGGGGGCTACTAACGGTGTCTTGGACTAGGGGGACTCACCACGTCGTCTCCTGATCAGTTGGATTGGGCCGAGGACCCCCAGGGCCGAATACTCATGGGCCAGTTCGGACAGCCGATGACATATGCAAGGAAGATTCCACAAGACTTGGTGATCAAGACAAGGACTCTTGTTATCCTAGGCCTCTGGTATGTTATATAAGCCGAGGCCAGGCTAGTCGATAAATCATTAATATATGACTCATCATACCTCTAGGGTTTACACCACAACATATGATCTCGAGGTAGATCAACTCTGTACTACACCCATATGAATACAATCAAAAGCAGCATGTAGGGTATTATCTCATCAAGAGAGCCCGAAGCTGGGTAAAACCCCATGTACATGCTACCATCGATCCTAGATGCACAACTTGGGTCCCACTACCCGAGATCCGCCGGTTTTGACACCGACATGTAGTACAAGTCACTAGGCCTGGCGCAGTCTACCTAGAGACCGAAGATGGCACACCCGTGCACAACTCATGGAACATTGAGCATCTTCGTAAGTTATATCCATAAGGCGCGGGTTGCCGGGCTGCCCGGCAACCACTTTTTGTATGAGTTTGCCAACAAGGCATCTAATCCTTTGTACAAAGCCCAGCGTAGACCCTGTTGTCGGTGGGAGACGACACCTATGGGATCATAAGAATGCCTACTACGGTTGTCGGGGCACAGGGTTGCGAGAAGAGCAGGATTAGCAGTCAGCACAAGGATCGTTTACCCATGTTCGGGCCGTGAGGATGCGTAAAACCCTAGTCTTGCTTTGGTGGATGTATTGAGTGTTCTTGAACCCTCGAACTAGCTACGGTGGCAGAGTAGTTCCCAAGAGCCGAATCCTTCTCTAGTACGCCATGGGCCTCCTTTTATAGTCGAAAGGGGCTGCCACAGTGGCACATAGGAGGTGGAAAGGCGTATAGTACTGCGAGCTTATCGCTCGTATTACAGGACAAGTTGCATTTAATGCGTCGCTTAGGTGTCCCCTAGCTTTATCGGGGATGGTGGCGAGGCCCGGCCCGTCCGTCGCCGCCCCTCGCTTCGACACGCGCCCTGGCCAGCGATGCATGCGGCTCCATGTAGGCAGACAAGTAGCTGAGGTGGCGCGGCGGTAGGGTCTTCACGAAGATCTGCATGTCGCCATGCATGCATTTGCTAATCTGGTCTGGGAGCTGCATCTTGCCACGCAGGTGCTAGCCCAGCTGGTTGGGCTGGCAGCTGCATGCGAACGACGGTGGAAGCTTGGCTGGTGCGGCCCTGGCGGTGGCCCTGCTGGCATCCTTGGCAAGGGTCTTGCCGGGTGGCCCGGCAAGGGTCTTTCCGCGATGCGCAGTCGTCCCCGGCAAGGATCTTGCCGGGGGTGTTGTGGCTTTCCTCGGCAAGGATCCTGCCGAGGGTTGCCGTCTTCTGGTCCTCATCTTGATCTCATATATCTATGGTCTTGACCAAGATCTGCATGCCACCACAAAGGTGCCTCCCGAGCCCTGGCCAATCATAGCCGGTTGGGTTGGAACCTGTGGCTCAAGGGCGGCTCACTCTGTTGGTGTTTGGGCGTGCTGCCCCGGCAAGGGTCTTGCCAGGGCCACTGAGGCTGCCCCGAGCAAGGGTCTTGCCGGGGGAAACTTCTCTGTCCCTCTGCTTCTTTGTGTTCTTGGCGTCGGTATTGCCTTGATCGTCTTGTGTTGGGCTTCGGCTTCTCTCCGGCTTCCCTCCCTTGCCCTGCAACGTGTGGCCGTGGCGCGTGGCTCTGACTGCCCGTGCACAAGTAAAAGGGGTACAATGGTGCGCCCCTACTTTTGTACACCGACAGGAGCCCCCGGGCCTGGTCCACACATAAGCGCGACATGTTGTTGGGCCAGGCCCAGAACGGTGCGTGGGCAGGAGGGGCGGATTTTACCGTGGTAATCTTTCATCCGCTGCGCTTCCCCATGACCCGCGTTGAATGTGTGACGTGGAGGGGTGCGTGTGACATGGGCGGCATGCGTGGGGCGGTTTCCTCACGCATGCGTCACATCATGGTAAAGAGGCGGCTCGCGCCTTCCCCATAAAAGAAGGAGGCTTGGAGGCGCGGCTCATCTACTGGATGGACTCGGGTCACAGTCTTCAAGGCGCCCACGCCCTTGATCACGGGGCGGGGAACGGTCGCCTCACCCGTCCTTCATGCAAGTGGCGGGCTGTGGAGGCGGGAAACCGGGCCGTCGCTGATTGGGGCAGCGGGTCGGTCCTGATGCCCTGCGCCTCCGCCGGCTGGATTGGCTGAGTGGGGCGGCTGGGTCTCAATCCTGCCCCTTTATAAAGAGGGGGAGAGAGGGATCCACCCCACATTCTTCAGTATCCATCCTCCTTCATCTTTGCTTCCTTCTTCTCATCCGCCATGGAGAAGGGGAAACCTGGCCCCTCGACGGTGGCGGCGAGGGTTGCTGCTCGACAGCACGTCCCTTCTCCTCCTGACCCCGCACTGGAGGAGCCGTCCATGAGGGGAAGGGGGAGGGGCAAGGCCGTGGGCGAGGTCGTGGTGCCCGGGGAAGAGGAGGACAGGTCGGCGCGCCGGCCTCGCCCCCGCCAATGATGCCTTTCCCGAGGGAGGGCCACATTGGAGACCAGCCTTGCAAGTTCATCATCAGGCTGCGCCGGATTCCGTGTCGCCGTCTTTGTCTTCCCGCCCCATTTGCTCGGGATATGGAGCGTGACCCGCCCCAGACCCTCAGATTGCACATGAGGGGCTGCGGGAATGGGGGCACGCGGGTCGACGTCGACTTCCCGGCTCCTCGGGTGATGTACCTCCGCCGTGGATGGAAGACGTTCGGTCGCATCCAGAGCCTGACGGCAGGGCTCGTCCTCTACTTCAAATTAATGGAGGACGGCCTGCTCTCCGTCAAGGTCTTCGGAGACCTTGGAACTCGCCTGAAGTGCTGCGTGGAGAGCTCCTCCGACGGAGATTCTGACGATGGAAGCTCTTCCTCGAGCGAAAGTGATGAGGAGGACAGTGGAGCATATGACAGGGACGAGTCCGAGTAGGCGTCGGACGCCCCGCACCTGGGCGGGTGCAGCAGCAGCATCTGCACCTGGCCTCTCCTCCGGTAGAGTTTTGTCGGGGGAGGGGCTAGCTCCTTGAACATCTCAGGGCCGTTTCCTTGGGTGGCTGGCGTCGGGGGGCTGCAGAAGAGGAAGAGGGTGGGCGGCAAGGCCGTCAACTCGGAGTACACGGACATCGACGCCTTCGTCGCGTGTCCGGCGACCTGCCGCCTCGTCTTCCAGCTCCTTCCCCGGCACAGTCATCACCGGCCCACCCGTAGGCAACCACCGAGGTGTTCTCTTGGTGCTTTATGCTGCTCGTAGTTCGCCTAGGCGCCCCCTTTTCCCCTTTCACGTTCTTGACCTGCCTCCTGAGGAGAGGGACAAGAAAGGGATTACGGGCATCTCATCTCTTTTTTAGTATGTAAGCCTTCGGGCCTTGTTAGATTTAAAGTTTGTAATCCCCCTTGTTAATGTTTTTCTTTCCGTACGAACTATACCTGTATGGGACGTCTTTAATGAAAAGGGTGCTTGCCGGGTTCTTCATGCGTGAGCGAGGCCCATGCCAAGGATGAATCCTTTTTATTTTTATAATAAACATTATCGCCCACCAACGTGCCTTGTCGCTTCTCTTCTTCAGCCGACCGTTCTTGCGCTTTTGGCGGAGGCAGGGGCGAAGTAGAGTTAGGCTCCTCGTTCATCTCTTCGCCATCACAACTACTACCAAATTCCGACCCAGGAAGCAACTCTCGGGTACATGAAAAAGGGAGCATGGTGGTTTTAAGACATAAACGAAGCTTCAGATGTCCCAGTTCCATACGGAAACTCATAGCATGGGGATGAAAGACTTATCTGAATCCGCAACCCCCGGCAACCTTGGCTCGCTGTGGTTGGACCCTTACATCTTCAGCCCCCTGCAGCCTTGCCTTGCCGGAGCCAGAGCGCCAGTTCGTTCTCCTTTTCCCAAGTGGCTCAGCAGAAGTGCCCTGCGAACCAAAGAAAATAGAAAAGATACACACTCAACCTCTAGGCTAGGGGTTACTCACCACTAAGCACTATCAACCCTAACTGAGGAAGAGACTCAACCTAGCATGCATGCTATAACTTAGAGCGCCAGCGCTTTGTTTATTTATGCTCAGGGTCTGCGCCTAGCTTTGTACAGAGGGTTACATGCCTTGCCGGCAAAGCTTGTACAAAAGGTGGCTTGCCTGGGGGCCCGGCAAGCCGCGCCTTATGGGTAAAACTTGCGAAGATGCTCGATGTTCAAGGAATTGCTCACTGGGACAACATCTTCGGTCTCTAGGCGGACTGCACTGGGCCTGGTGACTCGTATTACCCGATAAGGGCCTTCCCACTTCGGCGTCAACTTGTTGGTATTCTTGGCCGACTAAACGCGCCGAAGAACAAGGTCGCCTTCCTCAAAGCTTCGGGCGTGAACCTTGCGGCTATGGTAGCGGCGCAAGGCTTGCTGGTAGGCTGCTACTCTCACAGCCGCCCCGAAGACGATCTTCCTCAAGGAGCATTGCGTCATCTTGCCGCAACTGCTCTTGCTCAAGCTCATCATAAGCGAGCACTCGAGGCAACCCGTATATGAGTTCCGTGGGGAGAACTGCCTCCGCCCCATATACTAGGGCAAAGGGTGCCTGACCGGTGGCTCGATTTGGCATCGTCCTGGTTGACCAAATAACCGCTGGCAACTCATCAATCCAGCGCCTTCCGCTCTTGTGCAGCCTGTCAAAGGTCTTTGTTCTCAGGCTTCACAACACTTCAGCATTCGCCCTCTCCGCTTGGCCGTTGCTCCGGGTGTGTGCCATGGAAGCAAAACAGACCTTGCTGCCGAGGTCTGGAACGTACTGCAGGAAGGTGTGGCTCGTGAACTGCGTGCCATTGTCGGTGATAATTCTGCTTGGCACACCGAAGCGGCAGACCAGTCCCTTGAAGAACTTGAAGGCTGACTGTGCTGTCACCTTTCTCACTGCTTCCACTTCCGGCCAGTTTGTGAAGTTGTCGATTGCAACGTACAAGTACTCAAAGCCCCCGACAACATGGGGGAAGGGGCCCAGTATATCGAGCCCCCAGATTGAGAATGGCCAGGAGAGAGGTATTGTTTGAAGGGCTTGAGCTGGTTGCTGAAGCTTCTTTGAATGGAACTGACACGCTTCACACTTGGTTACTAGTGTCGTCGCATCCTGGAGGGCGGTGGGCCAAAAGAAACCTTGCCGGAACGCCTTGCCGGTAAGGGCCCTTGACCCTATGTGGGTGCCACATATGGCTCCCTGTATCTCTACCAACAGCTCCAGTCCTTTCTCCCGGGGGATGCACTTCAATTTCACACCATTCGGCCTTCTCCTGTACAAGACGTCATCTACGAACTGGTACAGGGCAGACCGACGGGCTACTTTTCCGCTTCTTCCTGCTCCTCAGGAAGCTCCCCTTTTTGGAGGAATCGGACGGTATGCTTCGCCCATGCCGGAGCCTGGGGCTCGACGGCAAGGACCAAAGGCATCTCTTCTGCCATGGGAGCGGCTGTCTCCACGGCCAGGGCTTGACGCCCTGCCGGAGCCAGTTGCTCTTTGGCAGGCTCAGTATGCACGGCAACATCCTTGCCGGCAGCCCCAGGGGGCTCGGCGGGAAAGTACTTGCCGGGAGCTGATTTCCTCCGCTTGTTCTGCCCCGTTGACGGTTCGACGGATGGCTGAGTTAACCGGAGCAAAAAGGTACCTGGTTCCAGAGGTTGCTTGAATGCAGCACACTTCGACAGGTAATCAGCGATGTCGTTCTCCACTCGGGGAACGTGCTCTGCTTGGATACCATCAAAGCGCTCCTCCAGCTTTCTCACTTCATGTATGTAGGCCTCCATCAATGGGCTCTGGTAATCATTGTTGACTTTTCTGACGACAAGCTGCGAGTCACCCCTGACGATGAGCTTCTTCACCCCGAGGTCTGCCGCGATCCTGAGACCGGCAAGCAGCCCTCGTACTCAGCAGTGTTGTTTGTGGACATCTCCCTAGGAAAGTGCATCTGGATCACATACTTGAGGTGCTCTCCAGTGGGCGCGACAAGCAGCACACTGGCACCGGCGCCTTGCAGCGAGAAAGCCCCATCAAAGTACATGATCAAGTCGCGGTCTGCTTCCTTGCTGGGGAGAGCGGTCTCCTGGATTTCTTCGTCGGGCGTTGAGGTCCATTCTACAATGAACTCCGCCAAGACTCTGCTCTGGATTGTTGAGCTACTTTCAAACTTCAACCCAAAGCTCGACAACTCCAGGGCCCATTCCACAATCCTTCCTGCCGCATCTGGGTTATGCAGTATCCGTTGCAACGGGAGGCAGGTGACGACAGTGATCTCGTGGGCTTGAAAGTAATGACACAGCTTCCTCGAGGACATAAGGAGGCCGAAGAGCAATTTCTGCACACCGGAGTACCTCGACCTAGCCCCCTACAAGAGGGAGCTGACAAAGTAAACCGGGTGCTGCATCATCTTCTTCTTCTGCACCACCTCACTCGACTGCGCGGGCACTGCCTTGGTGGCATCAGACTCTACCGGGGGCCTCGCCTTGCCGGCACCAGGCCCTGCTGGGGGAATCTTTGGCTTGCCATCCGCTGGTTCTATCGTCGCCACTGCCTCCTCGTCAACCTCCCTCTGCGCCACCAGTGCAACGTTGACCACTTGATTCGTTGCCGCCAGATACAGCAGCAACAACTCTTGTGGTTTAGGCGCAACCAGTATTGGCATGGAGGAAAGGTATTTCTTCAGATCCTGCAATGCTGCCTCGGCTTCTGGGGTCCACTCCATTGGGCCTGCCTTCTTCAGGATTTTGAAAAAAGGAAGGGCGCGCTCGATGGACTTGGAGATGAATCGACTCATGGCGGCGACGCAACGGTGAGCCGACGCACATCCTTGATCTGCTTGGGCACCTCAATCTGCTCAATAGCCTTGATTTTGTCTGGGTTTGCCTCGATCCCGCACTGCGACACAAAGAATCTGAGAAGCTTGCCGGACAGAACATCGAAGACACACTTCTCAGGGTTCAGCTTAAGGTTGATCTTGCGCAGGTTGGCAAATGTCTCTTCTAGATCTTGCACAAGAGTTGCCCTGTCCTTGGTTTTGACCACTATGTCATCCATGTATGCTTCCATATTTCTATGGAGCTGGGGTTCAAAACCAATTTGGACTGCTCTTGCAAACGTCGAGCCAGCACTCTTTAACCCGAAAGGCATCCGTAAAAAGCAATACGTACCACATGGGGTGATGAATGATGTCTTCTCTTCATATTCTCTTGTCATGAAGATTTGGTGGTAGCCCGAGTAGGCGTCGACGAATGACAACAGATCACACCCGGCCGTGGAGTCAACAATCTGGTCGATGCGCGACAATGGGAAGGGGTCCTTAGTACAAGCCTTATTGATATCTGTGTAGTCAATACACAGCCTCCACTTCCCATTTGCCTTGCGCACCACTACCGGATTGGCCTACCACGTCGGGTGGAGCACTCCTCTCACCAAACCTGCCGCTTCCAACTTCCTGATCTCCTCTGTGATGAACTCCTGCCTCTCCAGAGCCTGCTTCTTGACCTTCTGCTTGACGGGCCACGTATGAGGACATACAACTAGGTGGTGCTCAATCACCTCCCTGGGAACACCGGGATGTCGGATGCTTGCCACACAAACACATCGACATTCGCCCGCAGGAAGGTGACGAGCGCGCCTTCCTATTTGCTGTGGAGGGTGGAGCCTATGGTGAAGGCCCTTCCCGTGCCATCCTCCCCGACGGACACCTTCTTGGTCTGCGGTGGCTCAACTATGGATTTCTTGCTCTTACCGGTACAACTCTCTGGCACGTCCTCGACGGTAGCACAACACTCCGAGGAGGTGTGCTTGCCGGAGTGGGTGTGAGAGGTCTTTCCGGGCTTCTTCTTCCCTCCCGGGCCTTCGACGACAGGAGCAAGTGCCTCGATGGCAGCTGCTGCAACTGCTTCCCGGTAGAGTTGGTCGGTGCAAATCAGCGCGTCCTTCTTGTCGGAGGGGATGGAGATGATGGTCAATGGCCCGGGCATCTTTAGCATGTTATAGGCGTATTGTGACGCCGCCATGAACTTGGCTAGTGCCGGGCGGCTGAAGATCCCGTTGTAGGGCAAGAGGATCTCGGCCACATCAAAGACGATCCTCTCCGAGATCAACTCTCCTCCGAACGTCACGGGCAGTGTGACCTTCCCCTTTGGCTGGCTCCTCCCCGGATTGACCCCTTGAAACGTGCCCGTTTCCTCGAGGTCTCCATCAGGAATTTGCAGCCTTTTGATCACAACAGGCGAGATCATGTTCAGGCCCGCCCCGCCGTCGACCAACATCTTGTTCACCTTGAGATTGCGTATCGTTGGTGAGACCAACAACGGCAAACACCCGACCGCGGTTGTGCGGTCAGGGTGGTCCTCGGCGTCAAAGATGAGGGGCGTGCTGGACCACTTCAGCGGCTTCTGAGCGTCGAACGACGGCTCCGCTGCTGTAATCTCATGCGCCCATTGCTTGAGCTGGCGGTGAGAAGTATGCAGCGAGGCTCCACCATCGACGCACATGGCCTCCGTAGCCTTCTGGAACTCTTGCTCACTGGACTCGTCGTCCTCGTCATGATCATCATCTCCTTGCTTCTTGTCACGGTCCCGGGCGGGCCTCTCTTGCTGGTTGTCCTTGCCGCGGTGGCCTCCTTGGCCGCCACGCTTCTTGCCGGATCCCTCGGCTCCGTCCTGACCTTTCTCCTTGTGTCGCCTCTCATACTCGGTATTTTGCTTTTCAACAAGCAGATCGACTTGCCAGCAGTTCTGGAGGTCGTGGCCCTTGGTGCGGTGGATCTTGCAGTACTGCTTGCCGGAGCCCCCTAGCTTGTCGGCAGCTGCTAAGGCCCGACAAGCGGCGCACCCGGAAATCTCCTTGCCGGGGTCGTCTGCCTTGACCTTCTTGGTAGCGCCGGTCTCGTCACAACCTTCAACGGAAAGCATGACCTTGCCCTTGCGTTTCCTGTTGCGACGCCGGCCCTTCTTCGTCGGGGCGGCGGCGTCTTCATCAGTAGAGTCGGTTTCCGCGCCGGCGTCCTCGCCGGGGTACTTCCTTCCCTCTTCAGCCCAAGCGCACCTATCGGCCAGAACATAGAGTTCGGACAGATCCTTAACCTTGGTCATCGCCAGCTCTTCGCACATCTTGCGATTGCACACGTTCTTGCGGTGGGATGAACGTCGGGGATGTTATACTACACCCGGCAGAATCTCTAGATGTACTTGCGCAGGGTTTCGCCTTCCTTCTGGGGAATGATATGCATATAACTGGCCTGGCCATGAGCTTGGTGGCCTCTTGTGAAGGCGCCAACGAACTCATGGCGCAGATCCAACCAAAAAGAAATGGAATCCGCGGGCAAGTGCATCAACCAAGACATAACATTGGGCTTCAGTGCCAGCGGGAAATAATTGGCAAGCACCTTGTCGTCGCGAGCTCTGGCAGCCTACATCGCGATGGTGTAGATGCTGAGGAACTCGGACGGATGGGTCTTGCCAGTGTACTTCTCGCCGACGTCGGGCTTGAACGTGCGGTGGGACAGCCACTGGAACTGCCGCAGCTCACGGGTAAAGGCCAGGCAGCCCACCTCGTAAGGTAGGCCGCCTGAGCCCCCCGATGCTGGGTGGTCCATAGCGGGTCCCGCCCGCTTGTCCGAATGGTGGCGTGTGTCACACCGGCGCTTGATAGTGGTTCAAGCATCTTTGTGAGCTTGTTCTCGAAGAACTTGGCGCTGGTCGCGGTGGGTATGCGGGTCGGACGACGCTATAGAGATGTTATCACAAGCGTCGTCACGACGGGCCAATGCCCGCGGTGGCTGGCGAGGAGGAGGAGAGTGCACCATGACCGCAGCACCCCCGGTCCTCCCAGCGCTGGCATGTGGTGGCTCGGTGGAGCACCGGACCGAGGGTCCCGCCGGTTGCGGATCATCTTTGTTGGCGACGGCGACGAGGCCCCGGATGGTGTCCCTCCACTTGTCGAGCTTCTCCGTAGCAGGAGGGAAGTCGAGGAGCAGCTGCGCTCGCGCCAAAGCTTCTCCTGGCGTGGGTGGCTGTTCGTGTCAAAACCGGCGGATCTCGGGTAGGGGGTCCCGAACTGTGCGTCTATGGAGGATGGTAACAGGAGGCTGGGGACATGATGTTTACCCAGGTTCGGGCCCTCTCGATGGAGCTAATACACTACTTCCCGCTTGATTGATCTTGATGATATGAGCATTACAAGAGTTGAAATACCACGAGATCGTAGAGGCTAAACCCTAGAAGCTAGCCTATGGTATGATTGTTGTTGTCCTATGGACTAAACCCTCCGGTTTATATAGACACCGGAGGGGGCTAGTGTTACACAGAGTCGGTTACGAGGGAGGAGATCTACATATACGTATTGCCAAGCTTTCCTTCCACACCAAGGAGAGTCCCATCCGGACACGGGACGAAGTCTTCAGTCTTGTATCTTCATAGTCCAACAGTCCGGCTGTCTGGAGACCCCCTAATCCAGGACTCCCTTAGTAGCCCCTGAACCAGGCTTCAATGACGATGAGTCCGGCGCACAGATTGTCTTCGGCATTGCATGGTGGGTTCCTCCTCCGAATACTCCATAGAAGATTTTGAACACAAGGATAGTGTCCGGCTCTGCAAAACAAGTTCCACATACCACCATAGATAGAATAATATTTCCACAAATCCAATCTGCTGACACATTTTGCAACATGACATTACACCATGGCCCGGTCATTATTCGAACCATTTTTCACAACCAGCCACTTCACCTATCGCGAGGAGGTTTCCTTGGCACGTCTTGTCGAAGCAGAGATCGTGTCCCCTTATCTCGGGATTCTCATCAATACGGGTGTGGGTAACCTAACCGAGCCATCAATTACGGCGCTTGGGGAATAAGAGGTTTACCAGGTGAGTGGGGAGGCACATTGCCTCTTCCACCCTAATAAAGGGACAAGGATTTACTCTTTTCATCCATGCCTTCTTCCCGATTCATTCCCTTCTGCTCAAGCTCCAGCGCCCAAGCGTTCATCTTCTCTACCCACAAAAGGTCCCTTGAAGATGTCCGGATCCGGAGCAGAAGGCAAATGGATAGCCTCTACCGTCCGAGAGAAGGATATCAAAAAGCTTCGGGAGGCCGGGTACCTGGCCAAGAAAATCAGCCACCGTCTCCCGACGGCGGGACAGATCGTCCCTACTCCGGAACCCCACGAGAGGGTTGTATTTCTCCCTCACTTTGTCCGCGGCTAGGGTTTCCCCTCCACCCGTTCGTTCGTGGCATCATGTACTATTATGGGATCAATATACACGACCTGTCCCCTAATTCCTTCCTCAACATCTCGACATTCATTGTCGTGTGCGAGGCTTTTCTCCGCATTTCGCCGCACTTCGGTTTATGGCTGAAGATTTTTAATGTGAAGCCCAAGGTGATGGGCGGCGAGCACGCCGAGTGCTGGGGCGCTATGGTGAGCAAGATGCCCAACGTCATATGGCCAACGGGAACCTTTAATGATTATGTGAGGGAGTGGCAACAACAGTGGTTTTATATCACTGAGCCGCGCGGCAAGGAATGGGCCGCCTCTCCCGAGTTTCGATCCGGTGCCCCCCTGCGGCTTACATCCTGGGTTACGAAAGGCCTGGATTGGTCCTCGTCTGACGAAGTGTCGGTGCTCCAGACGCGCGTAGAGGATATGGGAGACAAGAACATTGAACTTGTCAATGTGGTCCAGGTGACGTTAGTTCGCCGGATCTTGCCTTGTCAGCACCAGACTTGCAATTTATGGGAATTTGATCCGGCCAGGCACCAGACCTTGCGAGAGCTTTTCGGCTCCTCGCACAAGGACATTTGGAAGGCGCCTTTTAAGTCCAGCAAATCATGGCCGGACTCCGCCGAGGACCGGGGGTACCAACTATCCCGCCCTGCAAGTCCGGTAAGTTATCAGAACTTTTTATCTGCGTAACCCAAGGGAAGCGCTTAACGCGTTTTATACAATTCTCCAGGGCTGGACGAAGAAGGCGGAGCGGATCCATTGTCTGGCCCTGCTGCCCGAAGAACCGGACATCCCACTTCTGACGAAGATATTGGTCCCGGCGCCTTACAAGGTGCCAAAGAAGAGGGTCGAGAAGGAGTCCAAAAAGATCCGGGGCGGCCTTCGTCGCCGCGGCACTTCAGACACAATATCCGAAGGCTCCAATGCCCATTCTGCCTCCGAAGAAGACGAGGAGGAGGAGGAAGATGAATCCCCTGTGGGGGGAAGAAAGAAGAGGACGACCTCCGCAAACTTGGAGGCCAAGCTGCCCAAAAGGGGAAAGGCTCCTCTTCTGGAGGAGTCCACTGCCGCCGCCAAAAGCGGCCCGGCATGGGATCCCACGGGCCAGCCCCTGGTGAACTCGTAAGTACATAAAATCCGAGTACGTTTTAGGCGTCCGGACTCATCGTGGCTTAGTATTTTAACCTAAGCCATACATATATTTTTTTTATAGTCTGGCGAGGTCCGGTATCGAACAATCCTCATCAGAGGACTTGCTGAGCTCAAATGCTATGTAGAGCGGGACGCCCCCAAAGGCCCCTTCATCCAAACAGGTGCATAACACCGATGCTTCGTCCTAGAAGGACCCCGGCCAAGGAGGAAAGGAAAAAACCGTGAAGGTGGCGACTGGAGGTCAAACCTCAGGGGCCGGACACGTGCGGAAAAGAGTCCCATGGGGGCTGACGCCGGGGGCGATCCTAAGTTCGGCTCCCAGCTGGACGCGGTTCTAGAGACCTATACGGCTCCAGAATCAAGTAGGCAGCCTCCGTCGGCTGGAGGGGGCGTGCCTATTCCATCGGCGACCTCTGTCCATCCAAAAGTGTTGGATGCTTTGTTGGTGGCGTTGGAAGATGCCTCCATCGTTGATGAACACCATGCCCTTATGGGTGCAGTGATTGAGAAGATCCAGTCAACTGAGAGTGGACTGAACGAAGCCTAGATCAGCCTTATAAGAGGCTTTGAGGTATGTTTATGAGTTGTCGAAGAGTGTCATAGTATAGATAGTAGCCCTTGATACACTGTTCGGTGAAAGAAAGAACCAGACAGGGGATCAAATTGATGATCGCAGGAAGACTCATTGAATGATATTAATTTCTCTTCTGTTACAAGCAGGCGTCTGTAGCGGCTGCTGCCTGTCGTACTGCAGAGATCTCCGGACTGAATCAAAGTCTGGAGTGGTCCAAACAAGAACTTGGCCAATTGAGAATGCAGTTGAGAGATAAACCAGGTATGCACAAGCATTGCTCGCATTTATTGCGAAATAAATTTTTAGTATGAAATAAGATGCATAATTTGTGCTAGGGGTTACAACCGAAGTCAAGGCCCTCAAAAGGGCCGTTGCCGAGGCCGAGAAAAAGGCGGCCACAGAGCGGACTCTTCGTGAGAAACACGAGGCCGGAGTTATTAAAGCTGAGCAGGAGCTGCAAGAGGCCGTAAGGAAATGCGAGACCTTGGAGCAGAGTTTAATGGAGAAAGAGTCTGAACTCACCAAGGCGCATCAGGCTGCGAGCGATGCCCGGGGGGAAACCCAAATCGCCCTGCAGGGGATCCAAGAGGCGAGAAAGATCGCGGCGGGTAAGGCTTTTTCCATGCAAAGCAAGTATTTGAAGGGGAAACTATACTTCTGATTTTGAATCCAGATTTCTCAGGGGTATTTGCCGAGCTACCTCGCAGCATATCAGATGCCGCCCTATT
Source organism: Aegilops umbellulata (assembly GCA_032464435.1). Lineage (NCBI taxonomy): Eukaryota > Viridiplantae > Streptophyta > Magnoliopsida > Poales > Poaceae > Aegilops > Aegilops umbellulata. The sequence goes on from CP136060.1 coordinate 300,793,240, forward strand.
CTACCGAGCTGAAGAAAGGAACACCACAGATAAGCTCTTCTGGTCACAGTATTTGGCGCCGCATTATCCGGTGCCCTTTGACGATCAACTGAATCATCTGATCAAACTGCATAAGGCGGCGGAACTAGCCATGAAAGATCTGGTTATCCGGCTATAGCCTGCCGAGCCGATTCCAAGCAGCTACTTCGGGCTCGTGAAGCGGCTTGTAAGCGCTTGCCCTCGACTTGACGTCATCAAGCGGTCGGTCTGTATAGAAGGTGCGCGAATGGCCTTCGCCCATGCAAAGGTGCACTGGGGGAAGATGGAAGCCGAAAAGCTGATGACCGAAGGACCGCCAGAGGGGAAGGAGCACCGCAAGCTCGAATTATATTATGAGAGTGTCTTGAAGGGATCCTATCTTGCAGTAGAGCTATGCACCAAGGACATTATATTTCCATGAATACCAATCATGTTGTCCTATGTAATGTTTCAACAAGGTCGTTTATTTGTCGCCTGTTATGTAAAAGCTTACCCTCCTGTGCGGCCATTTTATATGTTAAACCCGATAGTTGGCCAGTCGTCGGCTTCCGCCCCCACGTAAGAAGTACAGGGGTGTTCGGGATAAACCTGAGCACTCTTTATCCTAGTTTTGGTTCCTTCGAAGGAGGTGCTACGCACAACAAACCAGACAATCGGACTATAGGGCTTTATCACTCTCACTTAGCCATAGGAGCTTTAGTATGGTAGGCGCAGCCCCTTGTGTTCGGAAGACCGTACAAGGGGCTCTATAAGCACCTGATCGGAGGAAAAACCGATTCATCGCACGCTGCATTGGTTATGGCATTATGCGGGAGAAATCCTTAAAGATTTTATGACCTCTCCAATAGCTGACCAGCTCTCGCCATATCATGATAGTCAGTTTTTGGCTTTCTCTACTGAGGTGCTCGTCCGGAAGAACCGGGACACAATCGCAGTAGTTCTCCTAGTGCTACCTTAGCCGATATAGCGGAACGTAAGGTACCAAAACATGGGAGCCGGGCAAACCCAACTATTGACCCAAGACATGATTCAAAGCTGATGCATATAATGCTATAGGTTCGGGGTGCCGAACTTCCATGAAGGTGTTCGGACTTTTATTGCCGTGTTACGGGTAAAACGAAGCCCCTGGCATATTTTAAGGCATATCGCTGTGTACGGATGCCACTTGAAAAAAATGATTTCAATAAGAAATAACATCAGGTAAACGTCATATAAATCCACATGTTGTATTTGAATAGTATGTCTATGCGTATGGGTACAAGTAATGCGATAAAAGAAAGAATATGACTGCGGAACCTGCTGAGACCAGGGGGAAGAGGCTGAGTGCAGGTCCGTAATATAGCCGGACGGTCACTACGAGGAATACCTAAGGATTCCCTTACGCGTTCAAGCTGCCTCTGTGTAGACCGTCCTGGTCGGCGCAAAGGTGAACCTGCGAAGGAAAATGTAAGAAATATTTACATGCCGGAGGGCGGTTGAGCCGCCGAGTTTGGCCTGTCCTGGCCTTCGCCGGAGTGTTTAGTTGAGATCTGGACGAGCCGGTCTATCCATCCACGAAGTAGTTCGGAGCCCCTCGACGGTGTCCGGGAGCCTGGACGTCGACTCAAGGTTCGGCTGCAAGGTGTTGCTCGTTGTTTCTGCTGCTAAGGCAGTGGTGTATTTGTTGGTGCCGAGGGAAGGTTCGGCCTTGCCATGAACCGTGATGACGCCGCGTGGACCAGGCATCTTGAGCTTACGGTAGGCATAATGTGGCACCATGTTAAATCGAGCGAACGCGATTCGTCCGAGCAGTGCTTGATAATCACTGCGGAAAGGGACGATTTCGAAGATTAACTCTTCGATACGGTAATTTTCTGGTGATCCGAAGACTACCTTGAGGGCCATGGAGCCTGTACAGCTAACCTCCACACCTAGTATAATGCCTCTGAAAGTGGCTTTAGTGGGTTTGATCACCGAATGATCGATGCCCATCTTGCACTGTGTCCTGGTAAAGCAGATTTAGACTACTACCTCCGTCCATAAGGACCCGAGTGAGGTGGAACCCGTCTATTATTGGGTCGAGGACTAGTGCGGCTGGATTGCCCTGATTGGCGTTAATCGGGAGATCCGTGCGGTTGAAGGTGACCGGCCCTAGTTTGTATTGTGGCGCGACTAATTCCGTTGAGTTACCATCCTTAAGGAGGCATATCCGGTCCGAGTTGGTAATTTGGGTGGTATTTACCACATTCACCGATTGAATATGCGGGGGAAATTTCTTTTGCCCTCCCGTGTTCGGTGATCTGGGCTCTTCATCGCTATCGTTGCTTTGAGACCCCCCCACACCTTTGGCGCCTGCCCTGCCGGCTTGTTTGAAGACCCAGCATTCTCTGTTGGTATGGGTGGCTAGCGTTTCTGGGGTGCTATGAATTTGGCATTGGCGATCGAGCATCCGGTCCAGACTAGAGGGACCCGGGTTTTTATTTTCGGGTTGCCCTTTCCGCTGACCAGACTTTGAGCCCCTGAACCCGGCGTTAACTGCCGTATATTCGGCATTTTCACCATATTTGCAGCGCTTGTGTTTGTTGCATCGTGGTTTGCCGTTGCTATTCCTAACTTCTGATATGCCAGGTTTGCTTGCTGTATTGGTACTACGAGCCAACCAGCTATCTTCGCCCGCGCAAAAGCGGGTCATAAGTGTCGTGAGGGCTGCCATGGATTTTCGCTTCTCTTTGCCGAGGTGCTGGGCAAGCTATTCCTCACGAATATTATGCTTAAATGCCGCTAAGGCCTCTGCATCCGGACAGTCGACTATTTGGTTCTTCTTGGTTAGGAATCTGGTCCAGAATTTCCTGGCCGATTCCCCTGGCTGCTAAGTTATATGACTTAAATCGTCAGCGTCCGGCAGTCGCACATAAGTGCCCTGGAAATTTTCCAGGAATGCCTCTGCCAGGCTCTCCCAACTTCCGATGGAGTTTGCCCGCAAGCTATTGAGCCTATGCCGAGCTGGCCCTTTGAGTTTTAGCGGGAGATACTTGATGGCATGTAGGTCATCACCACGAGCCATGTGGATGTGGAGGAGGAAAGCCTCGATCCATACCACGGGGTCTATAGTACCATCATATGATTCAATGTTTACGGGTTTAAAACCCTCTGGGAATTCATGATCCATTACTTCATGAGTGAAGCATAGGGGGTGTGCGGCGCCTCTGTGCCAGGCTATATCACGACGCAGTTCATATGAGTCTTGTCTGCTGTATTCGGCCCGGCCGGATTTACTTTTAGTGCATCCGGTGTGACGGTCATCGTCCCGCGTTGGTGCGCCCCCCCGTGATCCGTAGATCGATCTTGCATGTTTTGCCTTGTTTTCCAATACGTCTCGCAGGTCCCTCGTGTTGCCCTGGGCGTTGGTATTTTTGTTTGAGTGGCAGCGGGGTGCAGGCTGAACTTGAGGTTGAAATGCCTCTCTGTCTCGGCCACGAGGTGGTCGATCAGCCGCATCGTACGCTGGTGATGTAGGTTTCAATGCTTCCTCCTCGAGTCGGGGTAGCAACCTGTGCTCTGGGTAACACTTGGAGGGGCGTTTGAGTTCGTATTCCTCGGCCGCAAGGACTTCGGTCCATCTATCTGCTAGAAAATCTTGATCAGCTCGAAGCTGTTGTTGCTTTTTCTTCAGGCTATTTGCTGCGGCTATAAGCCAGCGCTTGAAGCGCTCCTGCTCGACGGGATCCTCAGGAACGATAAATTATTCGTCGTCGAGGCTCACCTCGTCTTCGGAGAGAGGCATGTAATTGTCATCCTTTGTTTCTCCATCTGCTGCTTGTTCTGGAGGGCTGGCTTGTTCATCCTCCCGCTCTAAATCTGGCTGGAGGGGATTGTCATCGTCTTTGGCACTATCCGGAGTGTTATTGTCTCTTGTGCCGGTATCACTACTTTTGCTATGGCGGGAGTTAGAGCGGCGCCGCTGACGCCGATGCTTGGGTTGCTTCTTGGAGGGGTCATCCTCCGCTGTCTTGTCGCCATTTCCTGCTTTGGTGGTATCCACCATGTATATATCATATGATGAGGTGGCGGTCCAGCGCCCTATGGGTGGTGGTTCCTGTTCGTCTCCTGCATCGCCGTCCATACCGTCGATGTCTTCGGAGTCGAAGTCGAGCATGTCGGTTAAATCGTCGACAGTGGCTACTAAGTGGGTGGTGGGTGGGGAGCGAATTTCGTCGCCGTCCGCATCCCATTCTAGCCGGACATAGTTTGGCCAAGGTTCTCCTGACAAGGAGAGAGACCTTAATGAATTTAGCACATCGCCGAAAGGCGAGTGCTGAAAGATATCCGCGGAGGTAAACTCCATGATCGGCGCCTAATCGGGTTCGATAGGCACGGACGCAGGCGGCTCGGAGTCCGTGGCCGGGGACGAATCCAATGGTTCGGCAACACAGCTCTCGTAAGGGGTGAAGTCAGTATTCGGCTCTATCTCCACGGAGAGTGTGGCCTCCATGGCGGGGTCTATCCACCCGTCCTCGGATGGCACAATTTGCTCCGGTTTGCGGGCCAGAGTAGTTGCAGGTGTGATCTCCCGAACACTGTCCGACGGCAGAGCTAAATCATGCTCGTCGTGATCATGCGGCGCATTTGACATGGGCTCGAATCCGTCGAAGATCAAGTCTCCGCGGATGTCAGCAGTGTAGTTCAAGTTTCCGAACCTGACCTGGTGGCCAGGGGCGTAGCTCTCAATCTGCTCCAGATGGCCAAGCGAGTTGGCCCGCAGTGCGAAGCCGCCGAATATGAAGATCTGTCCGGGGAGGAAGACCTCACCCTGGATAGCATCGTTACCGATGATCGAAGGAGCCATCAAGCCTTATGGTGACGGCACAGTGGAACTCTCAATGAAAGCACCAATGTCGGTGTAAAAACCGGTGGATCTCGGGTAGGGGGTCCCGTCCTATGCGTCTAAGGCGGATGGTAACAAGAGGTGGGGGACACGATGTTTACCCAGGTTCGGGCCCTCTCGATGGAGGTAATACCCTACTTCCTGCTTGATTGATCTTGATGATATGAGTATTACAAGAGTTGATCTACCACGAGATCGTAGAGGCTAAACCCTAGAAGCTAGCCTATGGTATGATTGTTGTTGTCCTATGGACTAAACCCTCCGGTTTATATAGACACCGGAGGGGGCTAGGGTTACACAGAGTCGGTTACAAGGGAGGATATCTACATATCCGTATTGCCAAGCTTGCCTTCCACGCCAAGGAGAGTCCCATCCGGACACGGGACGAAGTCTTCAATCTTGTATCTTCATAGTCCAACAGTCTAGCCAAAGGATATAGTCCGGCTGTCCGGAGACCCCATAATCCAGGACTCCCTCAGTGGCGGCGGCAGCTACGTGGATCGCGGCGCGCTTCGACTTCTAACCACGTTAGAAGGAGCTCCATCACAACCCAGCAGTTGCGCACCATTTTCGCCAGCACTTCATCGGGCATGCTGAACTCCTTCGTACTGCGGACGATGCACATGGCTCTTCCCACGGCGGTGCGCAGGGTCACCGGCGTGGTGACACTGCTTATCGCGCACACAATGGGAAGAGCGCGCAATGATCACCGGCGTGGGCGTCTTGGAGGTTGCTGTGCCGCACGGGGGTGGGACAACGACACTCCTAGAAGGCCCCGCGCCGCCTGCGGGGGGCCTAGCCCCCTCTTTGGATTTTGTGGCATGCGGCCCGTCGCCTGGCGCACGAACGGCGCCGCTCGCCAGGCTCTGACTGCCAGGGCGATGCTGGTGCTCGCGGACCGTGGCCCGGGTCCTGTCCGCGACCGGGCCGCTGCTCGCCCGTACTGGCGCAGGCTGCTCGGCCCCCAACGAGCCGATCGCCGTGGCCGTCTTCTTCTTGGGAGCCATGGTGATGAATAACCGCTAGCTAACTAGTAGACCAGATTCTCACAATTGCGCCACCCCTACCTGGCGCGCCAAAGATGTCGGTGGGAAACGACACCTATGGGATCACAAGAATCCCTAATACGGTTGTCGGGGCGCAGGGTTGCGAGAAGAGCAGGATTAGCAGTCAGCACAAGGATCGTTTACCCAGGTTCGTAAAACCCTAGTCCTGCTTTGGTGGATGTATTGAGTGTTCTTGAGCCCTCGAACTAGCTACGGTGGCTGAGTAGTTCCCAAGAGCCGAATCCTTCTCCAGTACGCCATGGGCCTCCTTTTATAGTCAAAAGGGGCTGCCACAATGGCACACAGGAGGTGGAAAGGCGTACAGTACTGCGAGCTTATCGCTCGTATTACAGGACAAGACGCATTTAATGCGTCGCTTAGTTGTCCCCTAGCTTTATCAGGGGCGGGGGCGACGCCCATCACGTCCGTCGCCGCTCCCCCTCGCTTCGACACGCGCCCTGGCCAGCGATGCATGCGGCGCCATGTAGGCAGGCAAGCAGCTGAGGTGGCGCGGTGGTAGGGTCTTCACGAAGATATGCATGCCGCCACGCATGCGCTTGCTGATCTGGTCTGGGAGCTGCATGTTGCCACGCAGGTGCCAACCCAGCTGGTTGGGCTGGCAGTGCTACCTCTTGAGCACTGCATTGGTTTTCCCTTAAAGAGGAAAGGGTGATGCAGTAAAGCAGCGTAAGTATTTCCCTCAGTTATCGAGAACCAAGGTATCAATCCAGTAGGAGGCCACACACGAGTCCCTCGCACCTACACAAACAAATAAAATCCTCGCAACCAACGCTATAAAGGGGTTGTCAATCCCTTCATGGTCACTTACGAAAGTGAGATATGATAAGATAATATTTTTGGTATTTTTATGATAAAGATACAAAGTAAAATAAAAGACAATAAAAATAACTAAGTGTTGGAAGATTAATATGATGGAAAATAGACCCGTGGGCCATAGGTTTCACTAGTGGCTTCTCTCAAGAGCATAAGTACTACAGTGGGTAAACAAATTACTGTTGAGCAATTGATAGAATTGAGCATAGTTATGAGAATATCTAGGTATGATCATGTATATAGGTATCACGTCCGTGACAAGTAGACCGACTCCTTCCTATATCTACTACTATTAATCCACACATCGACCGCTATCCAGCATGCATCGAGAGTATTAAGTTCATAAGAACAGAGTAACGCTTTAAGTAAGATGACATGATGTAGAGGGATAAACTCATGCAATATTATATAAACCCCATCTTTTTATCCTCGATGGCAACAATACAATACGTGCCTTGCTGCCCCTGCTGTCACTGGGAAAGGACACCGCAAGATTGAACCCAAAGCTAAGCACTTATCCCATTGCAAGAAAGATCAATCTAGTAGGCCAAACCAAACTGATAATTCGAAGAGACTTGCAAAGATAATCAATCAAACATAAAAGAATTCAGAGAAGATTCAAATATTTTTCATAGATAAACTTGATCATAAACCCACAATTCATCGGTCTCAACAAACACACCGCAAAAGAAGATTACATCGAATAGATCTCCACAAGAGACGGGGAAGACATTGTATTGAGATCCCAAAAGAGAGATAAAGCCATCTAGCTAATAACTATGGACCCGAAGGTCTGAGGTAAACTACTCACACATCATCGGAGAGGCTATGGTGTTGATGTAGAATCCCTCCATGATCGATGCCCCCTCCGGCGGAGCTCCGGAAAAGGCCCGAAGATGGGATCTCACGGGTAAAGAAGGTTGCGGCGGTGGAATTAGGTTTTTGGCTCCGTATCTGGTAGTTTGGGGGTATGTAGGTATATATAGGAGGAAGAAGTACGTCGGTGGAGGAACATGGGGCCCACGAGTGTGTAGGGAGCGCCTAGGGGGTAGGCGCGCCCCCTACCTCGTGCCCTCCTGGTTGATTTCTTGACGTAGGGTCCAAGTCCTCTGGATCACGTTTGTTTCAAAAATCACGTTCCCGAAGATTTCATTCCGTTTGGACTCCGTTTGATATTCTTTTTCTGCGAAAACAACAATTCTGGGCTGGGCCTCCGGTTAATAGGTTAGTCCCAAAAATAATATAAAAGTGTATAATAAAGTCCATTAATGTCCAAAACACAATATAATATAGCATGAAGCAATAAAAAATTATAGATATGTTGGAGACGTATCAAGCATCCCCAAGCTTAATTCCTGCTCGTCCTCGAGTAGGTAAATGATAAAGACAGAATTTTTGATGCGGAATGCTACTTGGCATAATTTTCAATGTAATTCTCTTAATTGTGGTATGAATATTCAGATCCGAAAGATTCAAGACAAAAGTTTAATATTGATATAAAAATAATAATACTTCAAGCATACTTAACTAAGCAATTATGTCTTCTCAAAATAACATGGCCAAAGAATTTTATCCCTACAAAATCATATAGTCTGGCTATGCTCTATCTTCACCACACAAAGTATTTAAATCATGCACAACCCCGATGACAAACCAAGCAATTGTTTCACACTTTTGATGTTCTCAAACTTTTCCAATCTTCATGCAATACATGAGTGTGAGCCATGGCTATAGCACTATATGTGGAATAGAATGGTGGTTGTGGAGAAGACAAAAGGGAGAAGATAGTCTCACATCAACTAGGCATATCAACGGGCTATGGAGATGCCCATTAATAGATATCAATGTGAGTGAGTAGGGATTGCCATGCAACGGATGCACTAGAGCTATAAGTATATGAAATCTCGACAAAAGGAACTAAGAGGCTGTGCATCCAACTCGCTTGCTCACGAAGACCTAGGTCATTTTGAGGAAGCCCATCATTGGAATATACAAGAAAAGTTCTATAATGAAAAATTCCCACAAGTATATGAAAGTGACAACATAAGAGACTCTCTATTATGAAGATCATGGTGCTACTTTGAAGCACAAGTCTGGTAAAAAGGATAGTATCATTGTCCCTTCTCTCTTTTTCTCTCATTCTCTTTTTTTATTTGGGTCTTTCTCTCTTTTTTGTGGCCTCTTTTTTTTTCGCCTGTAGTCTCATCCCGATTTGTGGGGGAATCATAGTCTCCATCATCCTTTCCTCACTTGGGACAATGCTCTAAAAAAGATGATCATCACACTTTTATTTACTTACAACTCAACAATTACAACTCAATACTTGGAACAAAATATGACTCTACGTGAATGCCTCCGGCGGTGTACCGGGATATGTAATGAATCAAGAGTGACATGTATGAGGGAATTCTGAATGGTGGATTTGCCACAAATACGATGTCAACTACATGATCATGTGAAGCAATATGACAATGATGGAGCGTGTGATAGTAAACGGAACGGTGATAAGTTGCATGGAAATATATCTCGGAATGGCTATGGAAATGCCATAATAGGTAGGTATGGTGGCTGTTTTGAGGAAGGTATATGGTGGGTGTATGATACCGGTGAAAAGTGTGCGGTATTAGAGAGGCTAGCAATGGTGGAAGGAAGAAGGTGCGTATAATCCATGGACTCAACATTAGTCATGAAGAACTCATATACTTACTACAAAAATTTACAAGTTATCAAAGCAAATTATTAGCGCATGCTTGTAGGGGGATAGATTGGTAGGAAAAGACCATCGCTCGTCCCCGACCGCCACTCATAAGGAAGACAATCAATAAATAAATCATGCTCCGACTTCATCACATAACGGTTCACCATACATGCATGCTACGGGAATCACAAACTTTAACACAAGTATCTCTCAAATTCACAAGTACTCAACTAGCATGACTCTAATATCACCATCTTTATATCTCAGAACAATTATCAAGTATCAAACTTCTCATAGTATTCAACACACTCATAAGAAAAAAAATCTAATCGTGGATGCCTATTACCTTAGGGCAAATTTCTCAATTTAAGCAAATTACCATGCTGTTTTGTAGGACTCTCAAAATAATCTAAGTGAAGCATGAGAGAACAATAGTTTCTATAAAACAAATCCTCCACCGTGCTCTAAAATATATAAGTGAAGCACTGAAGCAAAAACTATATAGCTCAAAAGATATAAGTGAAGCACATAGAGTATTCTAACAAATTCCGAATCATATTTGTCTCTCTCAAAAGGTGTGTACAGCAAGGATGATTGTGGTAAACTAAAAAGCAAAGACTCAAATAATACAAGACGCTCCAAGCAAAACACATATCATGTGGTGAATAAAAATATAGCTGCAAGTAAAGTTACCGATAGACAAAGACAAAAGAGGGGATGCCTTCCGGGGCATCCCCAAGCTTAGGCTTTTGGTTGTACTTGAATTTTACCTTGGGGTGCCTTGGGCATCCCCAAGCTTAGGCTCTTGCCAATTCTTGTTCCATAATCCATCAAATCTTTACCCAAAACTTGAAAACTTCACAACACAAAACTTAACAGAATATCTCGTGAGCTCCGTTAGAGAAAGAAAGGAAAACACCACTTCAAGGTACTGTAATGAACTCATTCTTTATTTATATTGGTTTTAAAACCTACTTTATTCCAACTTCTCTATGGTTTATAAACTCATTTACTAGCCATAGATTCATGAAAATAAGCAAACAACACACGAAAAACAGAATCTTTCAAAAACAGAACAGTCTGTAGTAATTTGTAACTAACGTAAACTTATGGAACTCCAAAAAATCTACCAAAATAGGAAGACCTAGACAATTTTTTTGTCGATCATCAGCAATTGGAATAAATATTTTATCACGTTTTGGTGATTTTTAACAATTATTTTCGTGAACAGAAAGTTTCTGGAATTTTCAGCAAGATCAAATAACTATCATCCAAGAAGATCCTATAGGTTTAACTTGGCACAAACAATACTTAAAACACAAAACCACATCTAAACAGAATCTAGATGGATTATTTATTCCTAAACAGAAGCAAAAAAGCAAAAAACTAAAAATAAAATTGGGTTGCCTCCCAACAAGCGCTATCGTTTAACGCCCTTAGCTAGGCATTGATAAACTTAATGATGCTCACATGTAAGACAAGAATTGAAGCGCAAAGAGAGCATCATAAAACACGTGAAAAAAACATCTAAGTCTAACATACTTCCTATGAATAGGTATATTATAAGTAAACAAATTTGCAAGGCAAGCAAAAACTAGCATATGCAAGGAATAAGAAAGTGACGATAGCAAACTCAACATAACGAGAGGTAATTTAGTAACATGAAAATTTCTACAATCATATTTTCCTCTCTCATAATAATTAAATGTGGGATCATAAGCAAATTCAACAAAATAGCTATCACATAAAATATTTTCAACATGATCCACATGCATGCAAAGTTGACACTCTTCAAAAATAGTGGGATTAACATTAACAAAAGTCATGACCTCTCCGAACCCACTTTTATCAAAAATACCATAAGATTGAACATTCTCCAAATATGTGGGATCTAAAGTTGACACTCTTCCAAACCCACTTTCAATATTATTGCAAACACTATTATCAATATCATATTCATCATGGGGAGTAAGTAAATTCTCAACATCGTAAGAAAAATCACCCCAATCATGATCATTGCAACAAGTAGAGGACATAGCAAAACTAGCATCCCCAAGCTTAGGGTTTTGCATATTATTAGCATAATTTAGATCAATAGAGTTTATAATAAAATCATTGCAATCATGCTTTTTATTCAAAGAACTATCATGAATCGCTTCATAAAGTACTTCATCACAACTTTCAGATTCACAAATTTCAAGCAAAACCTCATAAAGAGAATCTAGTGCACTCAACTCATTAGCAATAAGTTCATCATAATTGGATCTCTTAAAGAGATTAGCAAGTGGATGAGGATCCAAAAACTCTTAGCAAGCGAAGATGCAAGCAAAAAGAAGGCACATAGTAACACAAGATTGAACGGAGGAAGGGCAAATAAAACGGCAAGGGTGAAGTGGGAGAGAGGAAAACGAGAGGCAAATGGCAAATAATGTAATGCGAGGGATAAGAGTTTGTGATGGGTACTTGGTATGTCTTGACTTCGTAGACTCCCCGGCAACGGCGCCAGAAATCCTTCTTGCTACCCCTTGAGCACTGCGTTGGTTTTCCCTTGAAGAGGAAAGGGTGATGTGATACGTCTCCAACGTATCTATAATTTTTGATTGTTCCATGCTATTATATTATGCATCTTGGAAGTTTTATGGGCTTTATTATGCACTTCTATATTAATTTTGGGACTAACCTATTGACCCAGAGCCTAGTGCCAGTTCCTGTTTTTTCCCTTGTTTCAGTGTTTCAAAGAAAAGGAATATCAAACGGAGTCGAAACGGAATGAAACCTTCTGGAGAAGTTATTTTTAGAAGGAAAGCAACCCGGGAGACTTGGAGTCCACGTCAAGAAAGCAACGAGCACTACTAGAAAAAGGGCTACTAATGGCGCACCTAGTTTGGCCATTAATGGCGCATTAGTGGTGCGCCATTACTAGCACGCCATTAGTAATATTTACTAATGGCGCACCACTGGTGCGCCATTAGTATCTGGTATACTAATGGCGCACCACTGGTGCGCCATTAGTATAGGGCACGGTGCGCCATTAGTATGCCTCCCAGGGGCCATGTATAGCCACGTGCTTTGGCATACTAATGGCGCACGACAAGAGGATGCACATTAGTAACCTCGGCATACTAATGGCGCACTGCTTAAGGATGCGCCATTAGTATCCTCTGGCATACTAATGGCGCACTGTTATGTGATGCGCCATTAGTATGAATATTAGGTTTTTTTTATTTTTTCATTTTCTGTTTTTTTGCACAGGTTACAAAATGTATTATTGGACAAAATATAGACAGCACACATCAACAACAGATTCACCGAATACAATAGAAGATTAGTCTTTGAATACAATTCATCATATTAGTCTCCGAATACAATTCATCATATTAGTCTCCGATTTGAAAAGACCGAACAAAGATAGAACATTATATTACAAGTCTCGAGACCGCGAGTAGTGAGTTTGTCTTCACATTACAAGTCGATATCGATCATCTAAACTACCATCACATAGAAGAGAGCTACGCTCATCACGATGAGCATCATCACGATGAAACTCGTCTTCATCCGGTTCCTCCAACGCTCCCTCCCCTCTCCCGCTAGATAGCGGGCGTATCTAGATTCGGCCTCGGCCCTAGTGGTGTAGCCTTTGTAACTGTTACCGCTGAATCGGTGAACCTGTCTCCGACACTCCTCCCAGTCGTCGTAGACTCCGGGAACCTTACCCTTGTACACGACATACGACGACATCGCTATGCACTAGCCAAACGAAATGTTAGTACCAATTCACAGACAATACATAAGCAATATATAAGTATGCAACAGAACGATCGGAAGAGAAAAGCAAGACATTAATAGCATCAATTACATCTAAGTTGAACGACTCTCGAAACCAAAGAGACATACTACAAGTTCATTAAAGTTTAATTACAACATGAGCCAATCGATGTTCCAGAACTAGACACAGCATCACTGCTTTCGACTCGACTCAAGGGACCGGAGCGTGGATGAAGCCGCCGTCTATCGTGGGAGTCATGAAATTACAGGCGTTGTCAGCCTGCATTTGTAGCATTCCGTCTATCTCACTGTTGGACGGTAGATTTCTGAGGTAGAACTGCCCCGAGGTACGAAGGACATCTTGATGGATGATTTCCGCAAACTCCGACTGGATGCGAAAGAATTCTTGTCTGATGTCCGCGTCCTGGATTGCCGACACGCTCACGGCCCAATCTTTGAGTTTACTCGGTAGCAGAAGTTGATGATGGTCCCGTACGATCGCCCGCATGTGATGGATGGCGTAGTAGGCACCCTTCTGACCGCCAGGCGGCTGCTTGACGCAGCAGAACGTCGTATTGTGGGAGAACACGTGCTTGCCGTACTTATGAATAGGCCTGTTGAAGGTGCCTCCAGATTGGGCGTAGCCGGGGAGAACATCATCAAGAACCTTCTTGACATTTGTGTAGTCTACGTTCGACTGACAGTCCGGGTCGAAATACGTGGCCATGGAATATTTGGGGCTTAGGAGGATGAGCGTGCAATGTGTGTCACTGCAGAAAACACGGAATGTTAAAAGAAAAACGATCGAAATCTAAGAATTCGTATGTTACGGGGCGGTTGAGGGGAGGACTTACTCGGGAAAGTAAGGCACGAGGAAGTTATCCGTATCTGGGTTTGCCAGAATGACGCCTTCGAGGTAAGAACTCGCGACTTGCCGGTCCCCAGCGCTGCCCAAGATCTTGGCACGCATGTAGAAGGGCTCGACTATCACGATGTCCGGGGTCTTGTCGTGAATGATCCGCATCTCCATACTCGGTGAAAATAGCCGAACGAAGGTGTAGTGCAGCGGATGAAGGTTCAACATAGCGTGGATGTCATCAAACCGCAGGACGATCGTACCCCCGATGGATTTATCCACAAAGCCCTTGCCCTTTGGCACCTTGGCCACGAAAACCGGGTATGCCACATCCTTCTCTCTGAGACGCCGCTTCTCCAAAGAAAGAACACTGTCATGCAGACTTCGCATAGCACCGGCTGCAACATCGAGCATATTTCTCGGTAGCATCGGCCTACCCGCCACATGCACCCTCCTCATTAAATCCTCAGGTGAAGGTGGCCCGTCCTGAGCATGGATCATACTCGCTACCGGCTGGCCCGCACCCTTGTTAGTCATTCTTTTGCGTGCCTTCTTCTTTTCCTATAATGGGACCGAGTTCTGCTCACAGACCGCCTTCTTGAGTGAGTTGGGGCTGAGAATATTTCGCACCTCGCCTCTCTGAGGCTCGGTGAAGTCGGCAGCTGGAGGCGTCTCCTGAGAGCTGAACGGCAGACGACGCCTGTTGCAACTTGGCTTCTCCGCGGTACCAGCTAGATCGCGCACGTCTTTTTTTGGGTTGGGTTCTTGAGAAGGAGGCCCCATGAAGTCGCCATTGTACCCATGATCGGCAAAGTACCGATCGACGTTGGCAAATGTATCGTCGTCGTCGTCGTTCTGATCCTGTGCCATATGCATGTTTGGATCCAGTGGCATAGGAATGTCCGGCACCGTTGCGGCGGTCTTGCCATGGGGCCGACTTGGCGCCGGCACGACAGGCGGTGTTGTCTTTAGGGTGGTGTCCCCCGCCCCTAAACGAATCTGGCTCTTCGGCCAAAGTAGGGGCCAGCCCAGGCAGGCGCTGAGGGTCATCACGTCATCATTGTCGGCCCCGACGGGTCGAATCGGAGGTAACAACTCGTCGCAGTCTGGCAGCACCCGAACCAGTTGAACCCTAAACAAGTTGGGTGGCATCTGGGTACCGTGGAACAAGGGGTTTCCCGGTTGAACGATTTTGCCCTTGGCGACATCGACCAACTCATTGTTCACGAAGTGCAGGAGAGTGCACGGAACGTCTGCGGCGCCCTGCGAAAACATGTAGGGCGTCAGGGATGCCCAGTCAAAGGCAAGGAGATGAAGTCCTCGGCCGAGAGAGGCTTAATTAGTTACCGTGATGATGGCATCGAGCTCGGCTAATGTCGAGGCACCGCCAACGGCGGGCGTGCAGTTGACGGAGGGGCCGCTTGCTGCAGAGGTGCCGGCCGGCGTACACCCGGGTGCATTAAGCTCCCGTGCCGGCGTCGGAGACACCAATGCCGCCTTCGTCGGAGACACCAATGGCCCCGCCATCGCGTTCTGCGAGTTGCTGGCCGTGAAGCTAGGAATCGGGGGCGGCCCCTGTTGGCCGCCTGCAATCCACGCACTCAACCCCTGGATCAAGGTAGGCACAATGGCGGTGATCGTCGCTCCGAGTTGTTGTTGCACTTGCTCTTGGACAATCTCCGGAATCCGCGCCACCTGTGCCTTGAGTTCTTGAACCTTGCGCGCCTGGCTTTCCGAGCTGGTCTTTTTCTCCTTTCGTCCACAAGTGTTATAGTATGACCCCCATTTTGTCGACAAGCCTTTGCCGGCCACACGACCAGCTGACGTCGACTTACTGAGCTTATCATTGTTCTTCATTACATTCAACGCCCTATTTAGAGTGGTGTCCCAAGGGTTGCTCTTAGTCGACCCCGCGCTATTGCTTTCTGTCGCCTGCGGAAGGAATGTGAACCATTTAGAAATTTGGCTTCATTAATTAGAATGCAACCATATGGAGCTAATTACGTGGGGGTGTATTCCTTACCAGAACAAGCTCAAGCGCCCTGGTCTTCGGATCCGTGGTAAGATCCTTTGTTTTCAGGTCCTTCTTGTACCGGGCCCTGACATAGTTCCTGGTCTGCTTGTCACCGTATTTATCGAAGAGGGGCGGTAGGCCTTGCTCGGCACGGTCCGCCTCCTCCTTGTCCCATATAGGCTCTGCCACTCTGTAACCACCGGGACCGAGTGTGTGTTCCCCTAAGTTCAGCTCCCGCATTTCTTTCCCCCACTTACTTGATTCGGAGTGTGCGGTGCTCGAGCAATTGATCTTGAAGTCGTTGTAGTCATCTTCGGTGATCGAAGGATTTTTCTCCTTGATCTTCACATAACTCTCACCTTTCTCGATCATTCTCTTCACATTGCTTTTCCAAGTAGACAGGGCCTTGCTCATCTTCGTGAGGGCAGCATTGTTCACTTTATTCCCTTTGAGGCTTGTGTTTTCAAATTCAGCGGGGAACTTGTATCGTTCGTGCAGCTTCGTGAAGAGGAGGTTGCGCAAATTCCCTCGGTCAGGATGCCTCAGGTTCTCGGTGTTGATCGAGACGGTGCTCCGGAGAATGCACCCGAGCTGAAGCGAGAACCCCTTGACTATTCGCGGGCGCCGTCGGATTCCCGTCGGAGTCCACTTCAGTAACTTCCTCCTTGAGGGTGCGGAGCACGGTCGGGCGCCGGTCCTTCTGTTGCCTCTTCTGGCTGCCATCTGTGCGTGCGCCGCCATCATCAGTGGTGGCATCCTCGGCGGCACCATCAGTGGTGGCATCAGTGGGGTCATCCTCGGCGGCACCATCAGTGGTCTCAGGATCGGTGGGGAAGGCGGCGTCCTCATACAAGTGAGGTTGTTCCTCCATCTCCTGGGACAGCTCCCAGAATGCCTTGCCGCCCGAACCCCCGGCCTCATCATTGTGGGCCATGTTTCTCCCTAAATAGAAACAAAGTTTGGTCAAAAAGTTGGTTATTGTCAAGGAACAAGATCATGGTCTCATCATTTAGGGTTTGTCGACACCGAGGCATCCTAAAATCTAAGCTTTTATCATTGAGGGTTTTTCGACGCCGAGGCACCCTAAAAGCCTAAGCTTTCATCATTTCGGTTTTTAACGACACCGAGGCACCCTAAAAGCCATGCATTAGTCACAAGTACGCCGGGGCACTTGATCCTACTTAATTAACTACTAAGATACCCCGGCCCAAGCATTAGTCACAAGTACCCCGTATGTCCTATTTTTAGCAAAGTCATGCTAAATTCACGGAAAATTTCAGCATGACCTTTGCTGAAAATAGTACATATGGAGTACCCGAATTTGCCGGAACAGAAGTTAATCGACATTCCGGCAAACTCAAGGGCCTCTCAGGTGGACAAGGCAAAAAAGGCCTCCATCAGAACATAGTTGGTTGATGATTTAAGTTACGACGATCAACCGGTCAGCAGCAGTTGACTGACAAATGCACCAAATACAACAATTCCAATTGCAATATCCAAACAAAAACTACCCCAAAAAAAGGTGGCAACATATGAGAACAATAATGGAGCTAAACTACACAGCACATGGCTATGTTATTTGGAAGTAGTATATGCAACACTCAGATTGGTAAGAAACTTTTAATTCAATTGTCATCTACCATAACGAAGAGTAGCTGTCAAATTTTTCCAAAACTAAAAAATTGCACTGCCTCACTGCTAGTATTTGTTGATTGATAAGACAGAGAAGTTTTTTGATGTTCAGAAATTAATAACATATCAGCCTTGTAGCATTCTACCATTGCAAGTACCAAGAAAATTAATTTATCCTAATGTCCCACTGAAGATTGTGAAATGGTAAAATGGTATGATAACCTTATCTCTTATTTCAAAGAATTAGACCATGGATAAATTCAGAGAGACATTTTTATAGTGCCTGGTTTCAGAAGCTACATCTATGAACTAACTAAATGAACTTGCACCACAACATAGCATGTACACTGAGAAAAATAGCAATTCATAAGCAATAGGGGCAAAGGAAACTGAAAATTACAGTTACCAAGCTGCTGAAATTACATACTAAAAAAATTGTGCTCATCAAAATTTATTACCAAGGGTAGAATCAATCAACAGTATAGCAGTAACTTGTGCAGGAAAAAGACAAACCCAAAGGTACAGAGTGATACTTTAAATTCACTAAATATATAGTATCATTGCTCTGAAGTACACACCGTAATTACACTCAAATTTCCAGTGTAACTACAATTGAAAAACACTGTAGTTCCAATGAAATGCACACTGCTAATTACACTGGAGCATAAAGTATTTTTGCATCGGACCTGGTTCTCAACAAGTTCCCAAATGAAATGCACACTGTAATTCTCTGAACTTACACTGCAAGAACCTTGAAATTACACTGTAATAACCATGAAATTGTGATGTTAAATGTCCTGGGAAATATAGTGGCACTGACAATGAAATACCCTAAATTAACTACATTGAAATTACACTATAATTTCACTGGAACTTACACTGAAAAATGCACAAAATTTTACCTAAACTAACAGTATAATTCTTTAAACTTGCACTGCACTAACCTTGCACTTGAAATTCCTTCAGAATTTACACTGGCAGCATGTAGCAGTAAAGTAAGAAGCTCACGGGGGAGGGAGAGAGGGGGAGAGGAGGAGTGGGAGCTCACGGGGGCGATGGTGTGGACGGGGCGACGAGGTGGGGCGACGAGGTCCGGGTGGTGGTGGTGCGACGAGGTCCGGGAGGCAACGAGGTCCGGGTGGTGGTGGTGCTCCGGCGACGGTGGTGTGGACGGGGCGGCGTCCGGGCCACCGGCGACGAGGGCGGCGGGGCGACGGGGAGAGCGGCGCCGAGGAGGCGAGGACGACGGGGCGGCGGGGCGGCGGCGTCGGGAGAGGAGAGGGCGGCGTCGCGGCGTCGGGGCGTCGGGGCGGAGATGAGGACGACGGGGCGGCGTCGAGGCGGCGGGGCGGCGTCGAGGCGGCGGGGCAGCGGCGTCGGGAGAGGAGAGGGGAAGGAGATTGAGGGCGAGGGCGAGGGAGAGAGAGGGGATAGGTGTGGGCCCGGGAGGCAGTATGGATGGGGGCCTAACAATACTAATGGCGCACCACCCCTCGGTGCGCCATAAGTACATCCATACTAATGGCGCACCTCACCCTAGTGCGCCATTAGTATTTTTTTTAATTTCAGCTCGAGCCAACAGGTTTATCTCCCACCTAACCTGATCCACATCAAGTCTTCTCTACTAGCTCGACTGGTCGGCAGCTAGTTCTCACACCAGGAGGTCCTGGGTTCGATTCCCAGGCTCCACAATTTTTTTGTGCATTTAAAATGCTGTTTGATACTTATTTGTGTTTAAATATGTTAAAACTTGTTTAAATCATATCAGTAATATTTTTTATAAGACAATAATAATTTTTTTAAAAATATCATGAAACAGTAATGCCGGTGGAGCGGGGGAGGGTGCAGGGGGTCGGCGGCGGCGGTTGAGCAGGGGAGGGGTGCGGGGGGTCGGCGGCGGCAGTTGAGTAGGGGAATCGATGGTGCGGGGGGTCGGCGGCGGCGGCCGGTGGACCGGGGGGTGCTCGGCGGTGAGTGGGACCGGATCTGGCGAGGTGGGATAGCGATCGAGATGGAGGAGGATCGAGATCGAGTGTCCATGAAATTTAAAAATATTCATGATAGTTCAAAAACTGCCCATGAAATACAATCGAGAAATGAAGGCTACGATTTAATTAAATACAATCTTCTTGCCCTTCTTTTTCGCAAATGGAGTTCTTCTGTGGAACGGACGTCCTTTAGGTAGGGTGGTCCTGCTTCTTCTTGTGGTGTATGCTGCTACTTCATCATCGTCGTCATGTTTGATCCTCGGGTCGCCGTACTTGTCGAAGTCTTGCTCATTGGCTACTCCATCCATTCCGATGATCTTCCTTTTGCCTCTCCTCACGACAACACGACTGGGCTTTGACGGGTCGGTAATGAAGAAGCATTGGTCCACTTGGGAAGCCAGTACCCATGGCTCATTTTTCACGGTGACGTTTGCGCCCGCGGTCTTGGATTTGGCTTCGGGTATAACCATGGTGGTGAAATACCGGTCTTCTTTTAGGACGCTCTTGGCCCATCTGACACGGAACATCGGGACCTTCTCTCCAGCGTAGCTCAGCTCCCAGATCTCCTCGATCCTTTCGTAGTATCTGTCCTTGTCGTTACCGGTGTAGGATTCCATCGTTACCCCGGAGTTCTGATAACCATCTCTCTTCATGTCCTTGGCCTCGGTGTAGAATGTGTAGCCGTTGATATCGTACGCCTCATAGGTCATCAGGCTGTGCTCGGCGCCCTGTGACAAGGCGAATATGAGTTGTTCTTCCGCGGAAGAATCCTCATGTAAAGGGTACGACAGAAGCTTCAGCTTGAACCAACGCGTGAATCATGAGTTGTGCTCTTTGAGTATATCTCCGTCCGTCCTCTGTTGGCCTCCGTCATTGTACATCTTCTTAATAAAGGTTTTGTGCTCTACAACCCAAGGATCGACCATGTCTATGTGTTGTAGCGCGACTAGGTTTGCTCTTTCAAAGTCGGCGAGTCGACCCTCGAAGTCGACATGCATTTCGCGGCGACCCTCGCGGTGACCCCATCCAGCGAGCCTGCCGAGGTGCCTGTTGACGGGCAGACCAACGGGGTTCTCAATGCCTAGATAATTCGTGCAGTAGGAGATGCACTCTTCGGTCAGAAAGCCCCTGGCTATGCTTCCCTCTGGACGTGACATGTTGCGAACGTATCCTTTGATGACACCATTCATCCTTTCGAACGGCATCATGCTGTGCAGGAACGTCGGCCCGAGTTGGATGATATCCTCCACTATATGGACCAGCAGATGCACCATAACGTCGAAGAATGCGGGCGGGAAGTACATCTCAAGCTCGCATAGTATCACCACGATCTCTTCCTATAGCCTTCTGAGTTGCCTCACGCCAATCGACTTCCGAGAGATGATGTCGAAGAAGTTGCATAGGCCAAATAGCGTTTCACGGACATGCGCGTCCATGATCCCACGGATTGCAATTGGAAGTATCTGCGTCATCAGCACGTGACAGTCGTGAGACTTCATCCCGCTGAACTTCTGCTTCGCTGGGTCTAGGTATCTGCTTATCTTCCCCGCGTAACCGTAAGGAAGTTTTACTCCTAGGAGGTAGGTGAAAAACTGCTCGATCTCCTCCTGACTTAGAGTGAAGCATGCGGGAGGGTAGTCATTTCCAGTCTTCTTGGCCTTTTTGCCTTTGCGACGACTTTCTGTGTCCTGCTTCGCCTCATCATCATCATCATCATCATCATCATCATCATCATCATCATATATAGCGTGAAGCTCCTGCCTGATGCCCATTGATTTCAAGTCTGCCCTTGCTTTCGGCCCATCTTTGGTCCTCTCTGGCATGTTGAGCAGGGTACCAAGCAGACTCTCGCACACGTTCTTCGTGATATGCATGACATCAAGGCTGTGAGGCACACGGTGGATCTTCCAGTACGGCAAGTCCCAGAAAACAGACCTCGTTTTCCATACCTTCAGCAGCGGCTCTGGCGCCTTTTGCTTCTTTCTCGGTAGTGGGCAGTCTTTCCAATTTTTCAACAGCTTGTCTATTTCCTCGCCGCTCCTCGTACACGGGCGTTTTCGGGGTTCGGTTTCACCATCGAACAGATCCTTGCGTTTCCTCCACGGGTCATCGTCGCAAAGCCACCTTCGATGTCCCATGAACACGGTTTTCGAAGACCCGGGATCTCTATCTAGCTGGCGATACGTTGTGTCATCCATGCACCTTACGCATCCGGAAAATCTGTGGACTACCTGCCCCGCGAGATATCCGTAACCGAGATAGTCGTGCACCGTCGTGAGCAGTGCGGCTCTCATAGGGAAATATTCTTTCTCTGTGGCATCCCACGTATTGGCTGGCGTTTTCCACAGCGTGTCTAGCTCCTCCTTCAGCAGCCCTAGATACAGATTGATGTCGTTCCCTGGTTGTTTTGGCCCTTCAATTAGCATACTCATGTGAATGTACTTCCTCTTCATGCACAACCAGGGGGAAGGTTGTACATCCACACAAACACAGGCCATGTGCTATGTGTGCTTCTCTGGCTGCCAAAAGGATTTACTCCATCGATGCTCGCGCCCAGCACGATGTTCCTTGGATCCTTCCCAAATTCTGGGTATTCAAAATTCAACGCTTGCCACTGGCTCGCATCCTTAGGGTGACTCAGCATCTTGTCTTTTTTATCTATCTCCAGATCATTTGCGTCATCTTCTTGCTTCTTCTCCTCCCTATCCGCGTGCCAACGCAGGAGCTTTGCTACCTTAGGATCCGCGAAATACCGCTGCAGACGAGGAGTGATCGGAAAGTACCACACCACTTTTCGAGGAGCTTTCTTCCTCTTCTTGTATCGAGTGACGCCGCACACCGGACATATGGTAGACTCCGCGTGCTCGTCCCGATAAATGATGCAATTGTTCATGCACACATGGTATTTCACGTGCGGTAAATCCAGAGGACACACAATTTTCTTCGCCTCCTCCAAACTGGTCGGGCACTTGTTCCCCTTTGGAAGACGTTCGTGCCAGAATGACATGTTCTCGTCGAAGCATGCGTCGGTCATTTTGTGTTTTACCTTCATCTCCAG
This sequence comes from Aegilops umbellulata, assembly GCA_032464435.1. Taxonomy (NCBI): domain Eukaryota; kingdom Viridiplantae; phylum Streptophyta; class Magnoliopsida; order Poales; family Poaceae; genus Aegilops; species Aegilops umbellulata. The sequence goes on from CP136060.1 coordinate 300,816,013, forward strand.
AGCCATGAGCGTTACTTTCAGGTGGGTATCCTCGGGCCTGCATCCTTCATACAATGGAGTAACCGCGTCTAACTCAAGTTGATCCACCTTGGCTTTCTCTCGGGCGGCAGCTCTTGCGTTATCCGTCTGCTTGAGAAGCAGCTCTTGAATATAAGGGTCTTGCACCCAGCCCATCGATGGTCCACCGTCGTCTGCTCCGCCGGCATCATCATCTTCATGATCATGCCCGTCGTCTGCTCCGGCATCTTCCTCATCATCATGCCCGTCGTCTACGTGATCATCTCCTGGGGATTCTTCGTCTTCTCGCCCGCCCGAGCCGCGGTAGTTGTCTTGCTGCCCTTCCTCATTTCTTGCCCGGCCCCCATGGACGACTTCGTAGTCATCTTCATCACCTTGCCACCGATAGCCATCCATGAAACCACGCAAGAGCAGGTGGTCCCGCACCTGCCCGGAATCCGGGTCCGCAATAAGGCTCTCCAGCTTGAATCTTCGACACGGACATCTTATCTCCGTCTCGTTCTTTTGAAGCATCTCGGCCTTCGCGGACCTCAAAAACCTATCACGATGCCTTCAGTCATCGTGCGGACCATGGTCGCCTGCGGGGTAGAGCAAAACGATATTTTAGAACCAAGAAAAAATTTGGCATGACTTTCCCTAAAAATAGGACCAAAAAGAATGCTTAATGCCAAAATTATCGCCGAAACGGAAATGAATCAACATTCCGGCAAAATATTGGCAACTATCGCATTTCAAATACCGGTACACCTCCAAACACAAACACATATGCAACACCACAAACATATGCAACACCACAAACATATGCAACACCACGAACATACATATATCTAGCTAGGCCATAAAAAGTGCATGTGCACATTGTTGTAGGGAGAACAACATAAATATAGCTTCCCCCCTTACTTACCTATCAAAACAAGGTAATTTAACCACTTAATTTGAATGAATCTATGGTGGAAATGAGGTGAAAAAGAGTAGGCACCCGAGACAAGGAGGAGGTGGAGAGAATGAAGTGGGGAGAAAGTGAGTGTGGGAAGGAGAGGCTGCCCAAAATATCTTGTTGCTGCCCACTTACTAATGGCGCACCAACAACAAATGCGCCATTAATAATCCAAGTTACTAATGGCGCACCAACGTCTGATGCGCCATTAGTAGTTTTGCAAAAAAAAACATACTAATGGCGCACTGATTCAGAGTGCGCCATTACTAGTTTGAACTAGTAATGGCGCACGGTGGAAGAGTGCGCCATTAGTAGTTTTGCAACAAAAGGAATAAAAAATATAATTAAAAAAACAACATTAGTGGCGCACTCTGGGACTAGTGCGCCATTACTAGTTACAACTAGTAATGGCGCACTGTGTCTGGATGCGCCATTAGTATGTTTGGACAGGCGCGCTAGTTCAAAAAATAATTGATACTAATGGCGCATCCTAGGCCTGGTGCGCCATTAGTAGTTTCAACACTAATGGCGTATCAGAAGGTGGTGCGCCATTAGTATATACTAATGGCGCACCTCTTATCTGGTGCGCCATTAGTGTCAATCCCATCTATAGCCCTTTTTCTAGTAGTGGAGGATGGCACGAGGCAGGGGGCACGCCCACCCCCCTGGGCGCGCCCTCCACACTCGTGGGACCCTCGTGGCTCCCTTGACATATTTCTTCCTCCTATATATGCCCATATACCCTAAAACGATCGGGGAAGAGAATAGATCGGGAGTTCTGTCGCTGCAAGCCTCTGTAGCCACCAAAAGTCAATCGGGACCCTGTTCCGGCACCCTGCCGGAGGGGGGAACCCTCACCTGTGGCCATCTTCATCATACCGACGCTCTCCATGACGAGGAGGGAGTAGTTCACCCTCGGGGCAGAGGGTATGTACCAGTAGCTATGTGTTTGATCTCTCTCTCTCCCTCGTGTTCTCGATTTGGCACGATCTTGATGTATCGTGAGCTTTGCTATTATAGTTGGATCTTATGTTGCTTCTCCCCCTCTACTATCTTGTAATGGATTGAGATTTCCCTTTGAAGTAATCTTATCGGATTGAGTCTTTAATGACTTGAGAACACTTGATGTATGTCTTGCCGTGCGTATCTATGGTGACAATGGGATATCACGTGATTCACTTGATGTATGTCTTGGTGATCAACTTGCGGGTTCCACCCATGAATCTATGCATGGGGTTGGCAAACGTTTTCGTCTTGATCCTCCGGTAGAAACTTTGGGGCACTCTTTGAAGTACTTTGTGTTGGTTTGAATAGATGAATCTAACATTGTGTGATGCATGTCGTATAATCATACCAACGGATACTTGAGGTGACATTAGGGTTTTGGTTGATTTGTGTCTTAAGGTGTTATTCTAGTACAAACTCTAGGGCTGTTTGTGACACTTATAGGAATAGCCCAACGGATTGATTGGAAAGAATAACTTTGAGGTGGTTTCGTACCCTACCATAATCTCTTCGTTTGTTCTCCGCTATTAGTGACTTTGGAGTGACTCTTTGTTGCATGTTGAGGGATAGTTATATGATCCAACTATGTTATTATTGTTGAGAGAACTTGCACTAGTGAAAGTACGAATCCTAGGCCTTGTTTCCTAGCATTGCAATACCGTTTACGCTCACTTTTACCACTAGTTACCTTGCAGTTTTTATATTTTCAGATTAGAAAAACATATATCTATCATGCATATTGCACTTGTATCATCATCTCTTCGCCGAACTAGTGCACCTATACAATTCACCATTGTATTGGGTGTGTCGGGGACACAACAAACTCTTTGTTATTTGGTTGCAGGGTTGCTTGAGAGAGACCATCTTCATCCTATGCCTTCCATGGATTGATAAACCTTAGGTCATCCACTTGAGGGAAATTTGCTACTATTCTACAAACCTCTGCACTTGGAGGCCCAACAACGTCTACAAGAAGAAGGTTGCATAGTAGACATCAAGCAGTTTCTGGCGCCGTTGCCGCGGAGGTGAGTGGTTGAAGGTATATCTTTAGATCTTGCAATCGAATCCTTTTGTTTCTTGTTTTAGCACTAGTTTAGTTTATAAAAGAAAACTAAAAAAATGGAATTGAGTTTACCTCATATGCTTCATCTCTTTAATATCTTTCGTGAGTATGATGGAAAGTAAAATTGTGCTCAAGTGCTAGAAGAGGAAATCTATAGAATGTTTGGCACTAAATCTTTGTATGATGAGCAAGATTGAAATGTTGTTAGTATGAATTCTATGAATATCCATGATGCTAATGCTATGCAAAGCCACAAGATTGGGGAAGCTATGTTTGATGAAGATGATATGTTTTGTCCCCTAAGTTTTGATGAGAAAATTTATTATGATGATAGCATGCCTCCTATTTATGATGATTATACTTATGAAAGTGGATTTGGAGAGGTAATGACTTTATTTAGTGATGAATCCACTATTTCGGAAGAAGTTCCGATTGATTATGAGAACAATGTTGCTATCTATGATGATTATTGTGATGACTTGTATGCTATTAAGAATAATGATAACCATGAAACTTGTCATCATGATTTTAGTTTTCAATTGGATTATGCCTCACATGATAATTATTTTGTTGAATTTGCTCCCACTATTATTCATGAGAATTTTTTTGCTTATGTGAAGAGTAGTAAGTTTTCTATGCAAGTAGATCATGAAAAGAATGTTTTAGGTGCTGGTTATATTGTTGAATTCATTCATGATGCTACTGAAAATTATTAAGGAGGAATATATGCTTGTAGGAATTGCAATAATATCAAGTTTCCTCTCTATGTGCTTAAAGTTTTCAAGTTATGCTTGTTTTTGCCTTCCTATGCTAGTTGATTATTGTTCCCATAAGTTGTTTGCTCACAAAATCCCTATGCATAGGAAGTGGGTTAGACTTAAATGTGCTAGTCATATTCTTTATGATGCTCTCTTTATGTTTCAATTCCTATCTTTTATGTGAGCATCATTGAAATCATCATGCCTAGCTAGGGGCATTAAATGATAGCGCTTGTTGGGAGGCAACCCAATTTTATTTTAGTTTCTTGCTTTTTGGTTCTGTTTAGTAATAAATAATCCATCTAGCTTCTTTTTAGATGTGTTTTCATGTTTTAGTTAGTGTTTGTGCCAAGTGGAACCTTTGGGAAGACTCGGGTGAAGTCTTTATGATCTTGCTGTAAAAACAGAAACTTTAGCGCTCACGAGATTAACTAAAACTTTTTACTGGAGAGTGATTTTTAGTTTATTATTTTTGAAGATGATTACTATACAAATTTCTCAGTTCCAACAATTTATTTTAGAATTTTTGGAGTTCCATAAGTATACGTTTGATACAGATTACTACAGACTGTTCTGTTTTTGACAGATTCTGTTTTCTATGTGTTGTTTGCTTATTTTGATGAATCTATGGCTAGTAAAATAGTTTATAAACCATAGAGAAGTTTTAATACAGTAGATATTACACCAATATGAATTTATAATGAGTTCACAACAGTACCTAAGTGGTGATTTATTTTCTTATACTAATGGCGCTTACGAGTTTTCTGTTAAGTTTTGTGTTGTGAAGTTTTCAAGTTTTGGGTAAAGATTCGATGGACTATGGAATAAGGAGTGGCAAGAGCCTAATCTTGGGGATGCAAAAGGCACCCCAAGGTAATATTCAAGGATAACCAAGAGCCTAAGCTTGGGGATGCCCCGGATGGCATCCCCTCTTTCGGCTTCGTTCATCGGTAACTTTACTTGGAGCTATATTTTTATTCACCACATGATATGTGTTTTGCTTGGACCGTCATGTCATTTTATTTTACTTTGCTTGCTGTTTGAATAAAATAGCAAGATCTGAAATTCTTAAATGGGAGAGTCTTCACATAGTTGCATAATTATTCAATTACTCATTGATCTTCACTCATATCTTTTGGAGTAGTTTGTTGTTTGCTCTAGTGCTTCACTTATATCTTTTAGAGCACGATGGTAGTTTTATTTGAAGAAATATATGAACTCTCATGCTTCACTTATATTATTTTGAGAGTCTTAAACAACATGGTAATTTTCTTAAACTAGTAAAAACCTTCTCATGAGTGTGTTAATACTAAGAGAAGTTTGATGCTTGATGATTGTTTTGAGACATGGAGGTAGTGATATCAAAGTTGTGATAGATGAGTAGTTGTGAATTTGAGAAATACTTGTGTTGAAGTTGCAAGTCCCGTAGCATGCACGTATGGTAAACATTATGTAACAAATTTGAAACATGAGGTGTTCTTTGAGTGTCCTCCTTATGAGTGGCGGTCGGGGACGAGCGATGGTCTTTTCCTACCAATCTATCCCCCTAGGAGCATGCGCGTAGTGCTTGGTTTTTGATGACTTGTAGATTCTTGCAATAAGTATGTGATTTCTTTATGACTAATGTTGAGTCCATGGATTATATGCACTATCACCCTTCCATCATTGCTAGCCTCTTCGGTACCGTGCATTTCCCTTTCTCACATTGAGAGTTGGTGCAAACTTCGCCGATGCATACAAACCCCGTGATATGATACGCTCTTTCACACATAAACCTCCTTATATCTTCCTCAAAACAGCCACCATACCTACCTATTATGGCATTTCCATAGCCATTCCGAGATATATTGCCATGCAACTTTCCACCATTCCGTTTATCATGACACGTTCATCATGGTCATATTGCTTAGCATGATCATGTAGTTGACATAGTATTTGTGGCAAAGCCACCATTCATAATTCTTTCATACATTTTACTCTTGGTTCATTGCATATCCCGGTACACCGCCGGAGGCATTCATATAGAGTCATACTTTGTTCTAGTATCGAGTTGTAATCATTGAGTTGTAAATAAATAGAAGTGTGATTATCATCATTTTCTAGAGCATTGTCCCAAGTGAGGTTAAAAAAAAGAGAAAGGCCATAAAAAAGGGAAGGCCCCCAAAAAACAGAAAGACCATAAAAAATGAGAAGGCCCAAAAAATTTAGAGAAAAAGAGAGAAGGGACAATGTTACTATCCTTTCACCACACTTGTGCTTCAAAGTAGCACCATAATCTTCATGATAGAGAGTCTCTCGTTTTGCCACTTTCATATACTAGTGGGAATTTTTCATTATAGAACTTGGCTTGTATATTCCAACAATGGGCTTCCTCAAATGCCCTTGGTCGTCGTGAGCAAGCAAGTTGGATGCACACCCACTTAGTTTGTTTTGTTGAGCTTTCATATATTTATAGCTCTAGTGCATCCGTTGCATGTCAATCCCTACTCCTTGCATTAACATCAATCGATGGGCATCTCCATAGCTCATTGATTAGCCTCGTTGATGTGATACTTTCTCCCTTTTGTCTTCTCCACATAACCCCTATCATTATATTCTATTCCACCCATAGTGCTATATCCATGCCTCACGCTCATGTATTGCGTGAAGGTTTATAAGTTTGAGATTACTAAAGTATGAAACAATTGCTTGGCTTGTCATCGGGGTTGTACATGATGAGAGCATTCTAGTGTGACAAAAATGGAGCATGACTAAACTATATGATTTTGTAGGGATGAACTTTCTTTGGCCATGTTATTTTGAGAGGACATAATTGCTTAGTTAGTATGCTTGAAGTATTATTATTTTTATGTCAATATTAACTTTTGTCTTGAATCTTATGGATCTGAATATTCTTGCCACAATAAATAAGAATTACATTGAAATTATGCCAAGTAGCATTCCACATCAAAAATTCTGTTTTTATCATTTACCTACTCGAGGACGAGCAGGAATTAAGCTTGGGGATGTTGATACGTCTCCAACGTATCTATAATTTTTGATTGTTCCATGCTATTATATTATCCATCTTGGATGTTTTATGGGCTTTACTATGCACTTTTATATTATTTTTTGGACTAACCTATTGACCCAGAGCCCAGTGCCAGTTCCTGTTTTTTCCCTTGTTTCAGTGTGTCGAAGAAAAGGAATATCAAACGGAGTCGAAACGGAATGAAACCTTCTGGAGAAGTTATTTTTACAAGGAAAGCAACCCGGGAGACTTGGAGTCCACGTCAAGAAAGCAACGAGGAAGGCACGAGGCAGGGGGTGATGTCTACTACACAACCTTCTTCTTGTAGACGTTGTTGGGCCTCCAAGTGCAGAGGTTTGTAGGACAGTAGCAAATTTCCCTCAAGTGGATGACCTAAGGTTTATCAATCCGTGGGAGGCGTAGGATGAAGATGGTCTCTCTCAAACAACCCTGCAACCAAATAACAAAGAGTCTCTTGTGTCCCCAACACACCGAATACAATGTTAAATTGTATAGGTGCACTAGTTCGGCGAAGAGATGGTGATACAAGTGCAATATGGATGGTAGATATAGGTTTTTTGTAAACTGAAAATATGGAAACAGCAAGGTAACAAGCAGTAAAAGTGAGCGTAAATGGTATTGCAATGCTAGGAAACAAGGCCTAGGGTTCATACTTTCACTAGTGCAAGTTCTCTCAACAATAATAACATAACTGGATCATATAACTATCCCTCAACATGCAACAAAGAGTCACTCCAAAGTCACTAATAGTGGAAAACAAACGAAGAGATTATGGTAGGGTAGGAAACCACCTCAAAGTTATTCTTTCCAACCAATCCGCTGGGCTATTCCTATAAGTGTCACAAACAGCCCTAGAGTTCATACCAGAATAACACCTTAAGATACAAATCAACCAAAACCCTAATGTCACCTAGATAATTCAATGTCACCTCAAGTATCCGTGGGTATGATTATACGATATGCATCACACAATCTCAGATTCATCTACTCAAACCAACACATAGAACCTCAAAGAGTGCCCAAAGTTTCTACCGGAGAATCACGACGAAAACGTGTGCCAACCCCTATGCATAGGTCCATGGGCAGAACCTGCAAGTTGATCACCAAGACATACATCAAGTGGCACGTGATATCCAATTGTCACCACAGATAAGCACAGCAAGACATACATCAAGTGTTTTTAAATCTTTAAAGACTCAATCCGATAAGATTACTTCAAAGAGAAAACTCAATCCATTAAAAGAGAATAGAGGGGGAGAAGAAACATAAGATCCAACTATAATAGCAAAGCGCGCGATACATCAAGATCATGCCAAATCAAGAACACGAGAGAGAGAGAAAGAGAGATCAAACACATAGCTACTGGTACATACCCTCAGCCCCGAGGGTGAACTACTCCCTCCTCGTCATGGAGACCGCCGGGATGATGAAGATGGCCACCAGTGAGGGTTCCCCCCTCCGGCAGGGTGCCGAAACAGGGTCAAGAGATTTTTGGTGGCTACAGAGGGTTGCGGCGGCGGAAATCCCGATCTAATCTCTGTTCTGGAAGTTTTAGGGTACGTGAGTATATATGGGTGCAGGATGTACGTCGGCGGAGCTTCGGGGGCCCCACGAGGCAGGGGGCGGACCCACCTAGGGCGCGCCCCCACCCTCATGGCCAGCTCCCTCCTTTCTTGACGTGGGGTCCAAGTCTATCTTGTAGCTTTCCTTCCAAAAATAACTTCTCCAGTTGATTTCGTTCCGTTTCGACTTCGTTTGACTTTCCTTTTCTTCGAAACACTCAAATAGGCAAAAAAAACAAATTTGGGCTGGGCCTCCGGTTAATAGGTTAGTCCCAAAAATAATATAAAAGTGGATAATAAAGCCCTATATTGTTCAAAATAGTAGATAAGATAGCATGGAGCAATCAAAAATTATAGACACGTTGGAGACGTATCAAGCATCCCCAAGCTTAATTCCTGCTCGTCCTCGAGTAGGTAAATGATAAAAAAGAAATTTTGATGCGGAGTGCTACTTGGCATAATTTCATTGTAATTCTTCTTAATTGTGATATGAATATTCAGAACCGAAAGATTCAAGACAAAAGTTCATATTGACATAAAAATAATAATACTTCAAGCATACTAATAAAGCAATTATGTATTCTCAAAATAACATGGCCAAAGAAAGTTATCCCTACAAAATCATATAGTCTGGCTATGCTCTATCTTCACCACACAAAGTATTTAAAAGCAATTGTTTCATACTTTTGACATTTTCAAAACTTTTTCGATCTTCACGCAATACATGAGCGTGAGCCATGGATAAAGCACTATACGTGGAATAGAATGGTGGTTGTGGAGAAGACAAAAAGGGAGAAGATAGTCTCACATCAACTAGGCATATCAACGGGCTATGGAGATGCCCATCAATAGATATCAATGTGAGTGAGTAGGGATTGCCATGCAACGGATGCACTAGAGCTATAAGTATATGAAAGCTCAACAAAACAAACTAAGTGGGTGTGCATCCAACTCGCTTGCTCACGAAGACCTAGGGCATTTTGAGGAAGCCCATCATTGGAATATACAAGCCAAGTTCTATAATGTAAAATTCCCACTAGTATATGAAAGTGACAACATAGGAGACTCTCTATCATGAAGATCATGGTGCTACTTTGAAGCACAAGTGTGGTAAAAGGATAGTAACATTGTCCCTTCTCTCTTTTTCTCTCATTTTTTTATTTTTTTATTTGGGACAATGCTCTAATAATGATGATCATCACACTTTTATTTTCTTACAACTCAACAATTACAACTCGATACTTAGAACAAGATATGACTCTATATGAATGCCTCCGGCGGTGTACCGGGATGTGCAATGAATTATGAGTGACATGTATGAAAGAATTATGAACGGTGACTTTGCCATAAATACGATGTCCACTACATGATCATGCTAGCAATATGACAATCATGGAGCGTGTCATAATAAACGGAGCGGTGGAAAGTTACATGGCAATATAACTCGGAATGGCTATGGAAATGCCATAATAGGTAGATATGGTGGCTGTTTTGAGGAAGATATATGGTGGGTGTATGATATCGGCGAAAGGTGCGCGGTATTAGAGAGGCTAGCAATGGTGGAAGGATGGGAAAAGTGCTTATAATCCATGGACTCAACATTAGTCATAAAGAACTCATATACTTATTGCAAAAATCTAGAAGTTATCAAGGCAAAGTATTATGCGCATGCTCCTAGGAGGATAGATTGGTAGGAAAAGACCATCGCTCGTCCCCGACCCCCACTCATAAGGAAGACAATCAATAAATAAATCATGCTCCGACTTCAACACATAATGGTTCACCATACGTGCATGCTACAGGAATCACAAACTTTAACACAAGTATTTCTCAAATTCACAACTACTCAACTAGCATGACTCTAATATCACCATCTTCGTATCTCAAAACAATTACCAAGCATCAAACTTTTCTTAGTATTCAACACACTCAAAAGAATTTTTACAAATCATTTATGCTTAGCGTATTAGGATTATTCAATTACCATGCTATTTAAGACTCTCAAAATAATATAAGTGAAGCATGAGAGTTCGTCTATTTCTTCAAAATAAAACTACCACCATGCTCTAAAAGATATAAGTGAAGATCAATGAGTAGTCGGATAATTATGCAACTATGTGAAGACTCTCTAACATTTAAGAATTTCAGATCTTGATACTTTATTCAAACAGCAAGCATAGCTAAAGAAAATAAAATGACGCTCCAAGCAAAACACATATCATGTGGTGAATAAAAATATAGCTCCAAGTAAAGTTACCGATGGACGAAGACGAAAGAGGGGATGCCTTCCGGGGCATCCCCAAGCTTAGACGCTTGGTTATCCTTGAATATTACCTTGGTGTGCCTTGGGCATCCCCAAGCTTAGGATCTTGCCACTCCTTATTCCATAGTCCATCGAATCTTTACCCAAAACTTGAAAACTTCACAACACAAAACTCAACAGAAAACTCGTAAGCTCCGTTAGCGAAACAAAACAAAACACCACTTCAAGTACTGTAATGAACTCATTCTTTATTTATATTGGTGTTAAATCTACTATATTACAACTTCTCTATGGTTTATAAACTATTTTACTAGCCATAGATTCATCAAAATAAGCAAACAACACACGAAAAACAGAATATGTCAAAAACAGAACAATATGTAGTAATCTGTAACTAACGCAAACTTGTGGAACTGCAAAACATCTACCAAAATAGGACGACCTATACAATTTGTTTATTGATCAGAAGCAATTGGAATCAGTATTTTATCACGTTCTGGTGATTTTTAACAATTGTTTTCGTGAACAGAAAGATTCTGGAAATTACAGCAAGATCAAATAACTATCACCCAAGAAGATCCTATAGGTCTAACTTGGCACAAACACTAATTAAAACACAAAACCACATCTACGGCTTCCCTCCCTTGCCCTGCTACGTGTGGCCGCGGCGCGTGGCTCTGACTGCCCATGCACAATTAAAGGGGTACAAAGGTGCACCCCTACTTTTGTACATCGACACTTGTGCGTAGTAAAATAAAGCTAAGTGTTCCACAACTCTTGTGGATTAACACGTTTTGTTATTATGTGTGCTTATCTGTGATGTTGTCTTACATTTACCTTGTATGGCTGTTAATGAACCATCATAGTTCCATATCTCTATTTTCTCTTATTTCTTTTTCTCAAAGGACAGGAGGTTGCCTCGCATGCATGTTTGCCGAGGGGAGTGATGATATGGATACCAACAAGAGACAACCAAGTTAACATTCTACGACAAGAAGTGCAACAAAGAAAAGTTAAGTTGAAAAACTTTCAAACAAATTCTTTGTTATAGAGCTACTTTCCCAGTTTCCCTTGAACATTTTTTTGGTTTCTGTATGGAAAAACTGGACACATGAAGGAACCTTGTCGTGATGCTTACGCTCTTACTTTGTTTTGAGTTTTCTCAACAACTTAAGTAGGTGCACTAATATCGTCAAGTTACCTTGCCGACAGCGGCATTCCAGCAGGCTGCTAAGGACCCATTCCTCAAGCGCTCGCAGCAAGTGTGCCCACCAGCATGTTTCCAGAACAGCGCAGGGTACAAAACATGCAAAAACAAGATTGAACAGGGGAAACAACATAAATCATCAAACACGGCAAGTTTATGTTACATCAATGACTTGCGAAAGTTCTAACCTAACATAGATGATGTCTTTAACATGGGCTGCAGGTGACAAGACGAAGCGCGATGAAGAGTCCCTATGCTGGCCTTCAACCCTCTTCACTTCACTCACCTTGTCGATAATGGGCCTAACGGCCTCCTCAATTGCCTTGGTGTCAGCATTCTTCGGCAAGGTTGTGAGGGCGTTGGTCAAGTTGGTTCCTGGGTTCCGCTAGCCGACCTTGACAAGAGCCTTGAATATGACAAGTTGGCAGAGTTTGTGGGTTTCTGCGGCAAGGGAGGTGGATCGGTTGGCTTGGATCTACTTGAGGGCATCGACAACACTCCCGAAGAACATGGTCATCCTTGCGTTGGCGCTCACCCTGTCGTTAGTGGAATAGCTAAAGTTCTACACACCCATGATGGCCAGTTGTGCGGTGAGTTTCTGGGATGCACCGACAAGGTGCTCGATCCATATCTTCACGCCTTTCTCAAAAGAATTATAAGTATTGGCGATGCTGGCAAGCAATTCCTTCTCATACTGGAGTTCCTTGGACAACGTCTTCTCCCGAGCTCTGCTCTCGTCAAGGTTCTTCTTGTGTGTCTCTGCCTTTAGCTTGAGATCGCCAATGGCTTCATTGGCTTTGGAGAGGTCTTGGGTCTTGGCAGTTATGGAAGTTTGCATCTCTACCAAGCAATAGAGTGCCTTCTCTCTATGGCTTTTGAGCGTTGAGATCTCCTTGCCGTGGTCCTCAAGATCTGCCTTTAGCTTCTTGACATTGCCCTCTAGCTCGTTCTTGGTGGCTTCCACAACTTTGGTGGCGTTAACAGCCTCCTTGAGCTTGCTGGCGTGATCCACAAACTGTGATTCAAGTTCCTCCTTGTGCTTATGCCCCAACTCCTGTGTTCGCCGCACGACAAGATTCTCAATTTCTACATCCTTGTTGTGAAGCTTGGCGGCAAGCGTTGCCTCGTGCGTGGCAAGGTCCTCTTGATGAGTGTTAAGGCCAATCTTGCACCTGTTCAATGCAGCATCTTCTACTGCTATCCTTTGTTTTACCTCCTCTTGTGCCTTCTCAGTATCAAACTTTTCCAGCATAAACTTCTCCCAGTCCTTGGTCAGCTGCTCCCGGTAGTTGGTCACTTCTTGGACAACTTCAGCATACCAGATTTGTGTATTCTCAACACGCTTATGAAAGTCTGTCTCTGTTGCTTCCACGACCGCTGCCCTAGAGTCCATGCTCTCTGTTCGGCTGCGGAAAAGTGCTTGAAGCTATCGCAAGTTACTGCTCATGGCCTGGAGGAGTAGCTCTTCCTTTGTCCCGCTGTTGCTCATGCGTGGTTCATCAACTATCTTGAGCCCGACAGCAGCGATCACATCTTCGTCAAAAACCTCTCCATTAGTTGGCGCTCCAATGTTTGTTATGCCTGGGATGCTAGCGTACAGGTTGCCGCCAACCTTGAGGTATTTGCTTCTCGAAGGATCTTCGGATGTTGATGGCTCGTCCTCGGCAACCGCCTTGCCGGTAATTGATGACCTTGTGGCCGGGATAGCGCCAAGTGCTCCTGTAATAGGAATGTTGTCAGTTGGTCCACTAGTCTTGTTGCCAGCCTCCTCAACAGTCTTCTTGGCGGCCTCTTCTTGTGTAGCCCTGGCGGCCTCGTCAGCAGCAATCCTGTCGGCCTTAGTAGCGCCATCCTTAGCGATCCCCGCAATGTCAACATCGACATTCATATCGTTGGTTGGGGTGGATCTGAAGATGGAGGATAAAAGCAAATCAAATTCAAGACCAAGTTCAAGAAAACAAAAAGCAATGAAGGAAAGACAAATGCTCAAAAGCAAGTGGATTACCTGTGTGGGTTTGTTGAGGAGGAACTTCTTCTCCTCCGACAATGTCAGTTGCCGTCGCGTGGATACTGACATCCTTGCTTGTTGACTCCTCAACACAGACGAGCACATCGATGGAGGCCCTTGGGGAGACCCATCTCCAGGTAGTGTAGTTGACGAGGATGGAACATCAAGATTTGCCTCTGGCTGATCTTCTTGGCACCGCTCTTCTAATACAAGCTCATTGATGTTAGTATTGAATATCTCCACACCAACACTCGCCAGCGGGAAATGGGTGATGAACTCACGCTTGGGGTTATGCCGGGGGCTGCGTCGAGGGCTGGGTTCTGGGCTGATGGCGATGGTCTCTGGATCAGCCACGATGCTTGTCGGTGGGTCGTCACCAGTTGAGGTCTTCACTCTCTTCGCATGCCTCTGCGCCAATGTTTCTGCATCTTTGCAGAAAATGAAACAAGATAAGACAAAGCAAGTCAGATTAATAAATAAAGAAATTAAAGGTTGAAGGACGTGACACGAGTTCTTACTCTTCTTCTGCTCCGCCTTCACTGAAAGGAAAAAATGTTGAAGTCGACATCTGGTCAGTGTTGGTGCTAGGAGGTGGGGTAGGAGTCCTCGCATGCTTGGATGTAGCAGCACCGGCAGGTCAAGATGACCCTGCCGCTCTAGCTACCGACGCAGCTATGCATGATGCCCTGTCAACCCAGTCGTCGACGCAGTGGTGCGTCTTGTACGTCGCATAGGTTGCTGTTGGGCTCCTTGCCGCTACGTGGCCTTGCTGGCCGGCCTCTTGCACTACAAAAAAAGACACATCCATGACATTTTGGCCCAAACGATTTTTTCTGTCATCGTTATGACACTTCTATGTCGATAATTGTGACAAAACACGTATCATCATAGATGTGGTGGGCTCCTACTTCTATGACAAAAAATCATGACAGAAAATGGGCTTTTGGTCCTGGGCAGGCCGGGGACGCACTTCCATGAGATTCTTTGGGCCGTCCATGACATAAAAATCATGGTAGAAGTGAGGGTGAGGAAATTTTTGCGGAGTTCCCGGTTACGGTGGGTGGTTGGGCCGACCGATGCACTCTGTCTTGCACATTTCTCTCTCGTACGCACGCGTGGTGCGAGCCGTGTTTGCTATAACTGAACCCGAGCAAGGTGTTCACTTAATGAACCCGAGCGATCGATCGATCCCCCTACATACTGAAGCCGATCGATCCCTTTGCTGCTAACTGAACCCGAGGGATTCCTTCGCTGGTGCTGCTAACTAAACCCAAGCAATCGATCGCTGCTGCTTCTTACTGAAGCCGATCGAGTCCCCATGCAAGACGTAGCCACCTAGTGTGTTGGGTTGCCTCTGGATGAACAGTGCATGTTGCTGCTGCACGCGTGATACGTAGAACGTGGGGAGACATGGTGAGTCGACCTAGCCAGTTGGTAGGCTGTGGAAGAATAGTTCCTGGTGGGGGTTGGATATGAACAGGACCCCGGTCGTGTGTAGGCGGTTGCCACTGGATGAAAAGGACCCGTGGTAGTAGGCGGTTGCCGTTGGATGAACAGGACCCCGAGGAGGCCGCCACACAACCAGCTGGTTGGGGCAGATGAATAGGAGCCCCGTGGAGGCTGGACGAACAGTAGCCGGTGGAGGCTGGAGGAAGTTGACCATGGATGAACAGTAGCCCGTGGAGGCTGGAGCGAGGCAGTAGATGGTGGATGAACAGTAGCCCGTGGCGTCCCATTTTGCGGTATGCCACACCCCTCCCGATGAACAGGACAACGTTTCGACCGTAGGCACTCCAACAGAAGTCCGTTTCCTCTGTTTTGCGGTATGCCACACCCCTCCTGATGAACAGGACCCCATTTCGACCATAGCGCTCGAACAAAAGTCAGTTTCCTTCGTTTTGTGGTACGCCAGACCCCTCCCGATCAGCAGGATCCCGTTTCGAGCATAGGTGGTCGAACAGAAGGCCATTTCCTCCGTTCTGCGATATGCCATGCCCCGTTTTGGCTGTTTCTCCAAGCAGGTTGGCCCCCGATGAACATGACGCATCCCGTTGCCTCCTGATGAACATGACGCAGTTTCTCCATTCTGACACAGCCGGTTGGCTTCCGATGAACAGGACGCAGTTGCTGCCGTCCATTGCCTCTCCATGTACACGAGCCCTGGTCGTATGTATGTGTGAGTAGGCGTTCGAGACCCCGCCTGTATGTACTTACGTGGCCATATTTTTTTGGCATGTGGCAGTACGTACGTGTACACGGTTTAGAAGGCACTGCCTGAACTACTACGCCGGGGGCTCTACTACTACAGGTGACACAGCTTGGTCGACCACGATTCATCGTTGCAGAGAGACCGATCGACCAGTATGTATGTACATGTTCGCGACCAGACAGACAACGCTATGTACTCTTTGACCGGGTGGGTCCCAGCTGTTAGGGAGGATAAGGACGCACTTCCTTGCATGCAGGGATATAGCTGGTGGGTCCCAGCTGTAAGGGGGAGGAATCATTTTTATTTTGTGAGTAATAAGGAGGAACTTCCTTGTGTTCGAAGATGTAGCTGGTGGGTCCAGCTGTCAGCCTCACCGCCAAAACTCCTCTTCCGATGGTTGTTGCTTGTTGACCTCGATGACCATGCCACACCAAGAGCATCAAGGCGGTGGACGACGGCGATGCCTAGAAAGGGAACGACGCGGAGCCAGAGAAGCCGAGGCAGGTGGATGCCCACGCGGAGGCAGTACAAGGGTTCAATGGTTCGGCTATGGAGTAAGGCTGTCGTCCCCAGAGAATAACAGGGGGTGTGGGTTAGTAGAGGGAAGGCCTGGCCAATGGTAGTATGGTCGGGAGGTGAGGCCTACACAACAGTACAACCGGCCACGAGAGGCTGGAGCAGGCGGTATGGCGTGCACTGTTTTGGGCGGCCGGAGCAAGAAGACTAGAGGTTGAACGTGCAGCATGGCCGTTGGATTAACATCCAACATTCACTGTAGCTAGAATCGCTTTTACTAAGTTGGCAAACACCTGCGTGCGCGTCACCTTAGTAGGCCCACAAGTCAGCCTCCAAATCTGATGGGTCCCAGCTAGCAGGGGGAATCCTTTTTTGCTCGTAATAAGGTGGCACTTCCTTGGGTGCGAAGATGTTTTCTGTTTTTTTAATTTATTCTTTTTTGAGTTAGAATAAAAATATAACAATTTAACATCTTTAGTACAATCTATATTTTCGCAAAATGGATAATAATAAATCTGGGGTTTCTCAGCTGTCAGGGAGAGGTAACTTTTTTTGCGTAATAAAGGAAGCACTTCCTTGCATGCGGAGATGTAGGTGGTGGATCAAACCTGCTACGGGGAGAAATAATTTGTTTTGGCATAATAAGGAGGCACTTGCTTGCATGCGACTGATACGTCTCCAACGTATCTATAACTTTTGATTGTTCCATGCTATTATATTATCAGTTTTGGATGTTTTATATGCATTAATATGCTATTTTATATGGGATATTTAAATTAGTGCCCCTGGTTCCTTAGTTGTGCTCACTTTTCCCCACGCTCCAAACATTTGCTCACTTTTCCCCTCTTCCTTAGCTGAAACACTCACAAATGCTCATAGCGGGCGTTTGCCGTCTTGATCATCCGTTGACCGTTAATTGCTGACGAGTAGGGCCGAGTCTTCGTCTGACTTTTGCTTGCTGACGGGTGGGACCGCAAGTTGACACGTATTGGGCAGATTGTTTGAATCTGAAACAGATCTAGACAGGCTGCACTGCACAGCGCCGCCCCGCCCCCTCCGCCGGTGTCTTGCTGCGTCCACCACAGTTGTTTCCTCCACCCTATGCCCTCGTCCATTCGTCGGCGACGCCGCGTCTCCACCGGATATAGCCCACCTCCCCATCTGGGATTACATAGCGATGTTGAGTGAGGATGCCCGGAATGCAGTCGATCATGGAGAGGATTGGGTCGAATCCGCTTGAGATAATTCATGGATTAAACCTGGGTAAGCATTGTTTCCTCTCAAATTGATGTTCTAAGTCGTATTGTAGGCCGTATTTGAATTATGTTTGCTTGAATCGTTCGAATTTGTGCTCGATTTTACCCAGCTAACTAAAGCCTTTGTTTCCTTCCCCAACAAAATAGGATTGATCCCGCGCTGGCTTTCTAGCTGGCGATTAGAATGGAAACTAGTGTGCTGCATGGTACTAAACTGCATTTGATTTCATCATTTTTATATCCCAAAGTGGTAGAAACCAGCATATGTTTCAAAGATTTGCGAGATGACCTCCGAAACACCTATCCCTGGAGTGATGCCGATGTTGTTGAACTGAATTACTTCAGCAGTGACGAGCAAAGATTTCTCCCACTAACTTGCGACGATCATATGCCGTTTCTTTTTGCTGGGATTGCTGGCTGCTGATTTGGTAAACTCCAAATCAATGTGCTTCAGCCACGCGCAGAACGGGCGAAGGGGAAGGGAGTTTAGACATCATCTGTCTGTGCTAATAGCCAGCACCCCGGCACTCCTTGTAGGTCGACACCAAGTAAAGCAAGTGGTTCATGGAGCCACAACATGACTGCTACCAATTCTGGTTCCGATTCAGCTGCTGCTTCTTGTGTACCTTCTGCAGTTGGTGTAGAAGAAGATGCAGAACCTGTCGAGGCAGTGCCTACAAATGATGATGAAGACGAGATGATGTTTCCTGAACTGGTCGATGTAGCCAGTCAGCAAGCAGTGGATGACGAATATATAGAGGAGCCCATTAGCCAAGCTAGGTTTGATGACACTGACGATGAAGAGAAGGTGGAGAACATGGACAGCTTAATCGAGGATGAATACGATGGTGATGACATGCCAACAATTGAGTGGAACAGGGAAAAACCTGAACTTAGTGTAGGTACCATTTTCCAATCAATGGTGGACTGTCGGAATGCAGTGACAACATGGTGCATTATATCTGAAAACACCTATAAGATTAAAAGGAGTGAGCCAGCAAGGTTCACAGTTTTTTGTCCATATCCTAGGTGTAGGTGGAAGTTGCATGCATCTCGTATGAGAAAGAGCAAATATATTCAGGTAATCCAAGTTCAGTTAGTAATTTAGTTTCAGATCGTTGAGTAAGGTTTGTTAACTGTTCTTTACCCTTTTATTTTGTTTCAGATAAAGAAAAACCCACACAAGCACATCTGTCCACCTGGAGGGGGAGGTGGGTGGCAGATGCTATATTGGATTGGCTGAGAGAAGAACCTGGACTCGGTCCAACAACACTCCATGGGAAGCTTTTTGAGAAGTACAAGATAGAAATTTCTTACATGAGAATTTTCAATGCTAGGGAAAAGGATCTTGACACAATTAGTGGTCAATGGAATGATAGTTTTCAGCTGCTTTACACTTTCAAAGCTGAAGTGGAGATGGCAAGTCCAGGGAGTGTTGTAGAGATTGAGAAGCATACAGTTCCATTCAAAATAAAAGGGAAGTCATTTCAGAAGGAGTGCTTCAGAAGGGCTTTTGTTTGTTTCAAGGCTTGCTGGCAGGGGGTTTTAGATGGTTGCAGGCCCTATTTGGCTGTAGATGCTACACATTTGACTGGAAGATGGAGAGGACAGCTAGTAGCAGCTTCTGCAGTTGATGGACACAACTGGCTATTCCCAGTTGCATTTGGTGTGGTGGAGGTAGAGTCTAAGGAAAGTTGGGTCTGGTTTCTGCAGCAGTTGCGCAACATTATAGGCACACCCCAAAGTTTAGCTATACACACAGATGCTTGCAAGGGTTTAGAGAGTGCAGTGGAAATTGTATTCCCTGGAGTGGAGCATAGGGAACTTATGGCCAGCATCATACACATGTAGCAACAGGAAGCAGGAACACCATTTGAGAGTGTTGTATGCTCAAAATCCTCTTGTGAAGGAGTACATGGATGCACATCATGGCAAGGTGTGGTCAAGAAGCAAATTCAACGAAATCTGCAAAGTAGATTATGTGACCAGTAACCTTGCAGAATGCTTCAATTCAAAGTTCAAGTCAGTGAAAGGGCTCTTGTTGTGGCAAGCATTTGACAAGATGAGGCAAATGATCATGATAAAGATGGCTCTTCGCAAAAGAATTGCAGAAACACAATATGTTGGTCATCAAATGCTCCCATCACTGATTAAGGCGTTGCACTTGAAGGCAAGAGGACTGAAGATGAAATGTATTCGATCTGGTACATATGAGGGAGAGGTTACCTATACTGACACTAAAAATAGGGTATGGAGGTATCCTGTGAACCTAAGTACTAGAGAATGTACTTGTAGGCAATGGCAGATCCGTGGGAAGCCATGCATACATGACCTACATCTGATGACCGTTATCGGGGTGCAGATGGTGAAGTTGATCAATATTGCTCTAAGTATTTCTCCGTTGCCAAATTTATGGCTGCTTATGCTGACAATGTGCCTGCACTATTGGGGAAAGATCAATGGAACATAGTAGATCCAGGGTTCAAACTCCATGCTCCTGTCATTACTCGACCACCAGGAAGACCAAGGAACCAGAGGATTAGAGCAGGTGAGGAGGGTCGTCTACCAAAGAAGCGTGCTTGCAAAAAATGTGGAGTTCTAGGGCATATTGCTAGGCTTTGTACCAATGCAGTGGATGCATCATTTGGAGAGGAGGAAAGATGGACAGTAGCCAATGCTGAGGAGAATGCAGCAGCAATGGAGACTGAAGATGAAGTGGAGAATGCAGCAGCTAATGAAGCAGTGGAGAATGCAACAGCAAATGAAGCATCTTGGTATGTGTTTGCACCCTTTGTAGAATGCAGCTACCCTTTTGTTTGCATTTGTTCTCTTTTTTGCCTATGGCTTATAATTTTATTTACCAGCTCTAGGGAGAAAAGGCCAAGAGAGAAGAAGCAGAAGATTTTGAAACCATGGCCTTTGATGGTTTTGAATCT
Organism: Aegilops umbellulata; assembly: GCA_032464435.1. NCBI lineage: Eukaryota > Viridiplantae > Streptophyta > Magnoliopsida > Poales > Poaceae > Aegilops > Aegilops umbellulata. The sequence continues at coordinate 300,836,782 of CP136060.1, forward strand.
ATAAGAGAGGAAGAGGAGGGCATAATTTTTCCAATTGTGCCTTTAAAGATTACTGAACCCATAGATGACCGTCAAAAGGTCGTCAAGTGCTCGGCAAGTGGAACTACTCCATCAGCACCTCCACGAGGAAAACCCCAAGTAAAGCCCAAGATCAAAAGGAACAAGAGTCTGAAAGAAAAGAGCATCTCAACTAGGGAAACCAGGAGCAAGACGGTGAAGCCAGCTGCAAACACAAGGAGCAAGTCGAAAATTTGAATTAAGTTGTTGGGAAATGTTTGTGTTGTCAATTTGAGGGCGAGTGGATCACTTAAAACTTGGTAGATTTGCATTAAGATGTTGGCATCTTAAAACTTGGTCGATTTGAGCTACTGTGAAAACTAATCAATTGTAATAATGTTGCTTCTACTTTGGTTTCTTACTTGAGTCAGAATTCAAATTTCCATCAAAATTTGAATTTAAATCAATATTTGAATTTGGGCCAAAATTTGGATTCGAGTCAAAGTTGAAGTTGAACATTGGAGGTTCATTGCTCTGTGCGGTGTATTTGTTTGAGCATTTGAAGTCCAATATTCGTAGGTGAACAGTCTGAATGAGAAATGTGCTAGAAACGAGCTCGAAAGCTAGGGTAAACAGCCCTATTTGAAATCAAGTTTTTTTTGACCTTGCCTAAATGAGGCATATATATTTTTATTAACACTTGTTCCATATATATAGGGTAAAAACGAAGTCTCACTATTTATTGATTAATATTCATATTACTACATTTTTTTGAAAAAATATGCTTTTAATTCAAAACCGTCAAATAACACGTTTTAGATATGAAAATGAAAAAGTAAGTTCAGATCCTTCTTACTCACTCCAAAATGAAGCTATGGAGATTTTTCTGATTTTTTTTAATTATTTTGAATTTTTTTTCAAACCCTAAACCCTCTCTCCCTATTCTACGAACTCTGAAAATGTTCATAGATGATAGCTCATTTGTGTGAAGACTTTTTTCATGAAAATGACCTACACCAAGTTTATATTTTTTTCTCATAACCTTGTCACATATGACAGCTATGTGCGCAAGAATTACAACATTTTGAATTTTTTTGAATTTTTTAAAAACATTTGAACTTGATTTCAACAGATCACTTCAAAAAATGATTTTTCAAACAAACGCCCCTATACCGAGTTTATATTTTTTATGGTAACTAGGTCTCATAAATGGACGAACTACCTTTGTTTTATATTTTTGCGATTTTTTCTAATTTAGTTATGGCCCTTTGAAATCTGGTAAAATCCTAATAACCCCGTTGACTCGCTCATAACCCCGCAAAAATGCTCCAAACCCTAGCGTCGAACGTGCACCGTCGGATCCTACCAAGCGCCAAACACCACCCGTCAGATGTGGGGCAGGCATGCGCAATCCGCGTGATGCATCCTGATTGGCTACTAAACTGTCCTTCTCGGGTTTTTTATGATCTGCCCCACTTTACATACGAAATTGTATTTTTCGCACATGACCACCACATGTCAGTGTTAACAGTTGGTTCAAATATTGAAACTGCAAAATACAATGTGGCAAATCGTCAATATAGCTTCCCCTTCTCCTCTTCTCCATCTGATAGACAAAGGCATCGAGCAGATCGAGCAATTCCTCTATTTCTTTCCCCATCTTCTCGTTCTTCTTCCTCTCGAGCAATTCCTCTGTTTCTTCCTCTCGGGCGATATGTCGACCTCGTCGTCAGCCCCCCGTTCCACGTGGCCTGTGTATGGTCCAGTGCCAATGACTCGATGCACTGACTGCCCATGGATTGCGCCACTGAAGCGGTTGACTTCGATGGAGGAGAAGAATGGGAACTTTGGGCGCGAGTTCGTCAAATGCGAGAGCAAGCCGGAGGGGCAAGTTAGATCCGAGTTTTCCTTGCAACCTTTATCTCTAATTTCTCAAAAAATCTGTCAGATTTGGATTTAGGTTACATGACTTTGTTTTCAGATCGTGAAGAAATGCAACCATTTCAAGTGGATGGATGATTACATCCAAAGGCTTCAAGGGTCGGGCTTGCTGGATTCGAGGGGGAATGCAATCCGCGAGTCCAATCTGCCCCATGACAGTGCTGCTCCGGCAACAGCAGCGCGTCCGGAATACCCGACGTTGGTAGATGTCAAACTAAAGACGGAATTGAAGAAGATGAACAAGAACTTCAAGCAGCTGATTGAGTTGAAGAAGCAATCCAATCTGATAGCTTTAGGAATACTTGCTCTAGGAATTTTTTACTTGATGGCTATCTCTCGTTAGAGATGTTTGGCTACTGTTGTTGCCACTGTTTAGCAATCCAAGTCTGTTTATCTCAAATGCAACTCTGTTTAGTGCAACTGCCGATCACTGAATGTATGCAGTTTACTGTTAAGTTTCGACACTTTCAGTTTTGGCAGAAAACAACTACCAGTTCAGTGATAGGATTATTTTGTTAGCTAATAACCTCGAGTATTGGATCATACCCTAGCTTGTCAGATGACAGTAAGTAGTACTTGAGCAGCACACGGGATATACATCAAGTTCATCTCTTCTCTCTCGCACTTGCCAAACTTTTGTCCTCGAGTTCGTCAGTTCTGCTAAAAAAACCTAGTTCGCTGGCCCAAAAAGAAGCCCAGAAACAAGCGATGTTTTTTTTGTTTAGGAAGGATTGATTTGTTCTTTTTTGTTTCTGATTGCTTTTTTCATTAATTTGATTTCGCAATCTCTTCTATCTCATTGAGGAATTTTTTTGGCTTTCCTTTATGGGTCCCTTCATTTTTTAGAATCAAAGTATTTGCAAACCGCAGTATTATTATGCCTAGCGAACCAATACTTCATGATTAGAAAAAGAGGTCTAACCCTCTTTTTATATACTTGTTGGAGTAATGGGCCACGGGTAGGCTAACCCGGGGCCCAGAACCTTTCAAGACATCGGGGCAGGCTACGCCCCTCAAAGGATCCCAAGACAAAGGGCCGACTCTAACAGTTGGCTATAGCCCACTCACGGCCGAATCTCGAAGACGGCTACGACATAAGCCGAGTCCCAGTTGGCGACTCAAGGAATGCCGACTATGGGGAGTCGGCCCACGACTTCGCCACCTTCAGCCTTCTGGAAGAAGGACAGGACTGGGGATGGCCGGAGTACGTCCCTCCCCTACCCTAGTTACCAAGGGCGGGTATGGCTACAGCGTGACGTACCGGAGGAGATCTTCGGTACGGCGCGACACTGTGGCCATACCGGCCCTGACGTCCGCCCCAGCGGCGGAACCCTAGTCCCACGTTGGCCCGCCAGTACGGCCTGGAGACGGCGGGCCCTGCGAGTCAGCGGGAGAGATAGAAGAAGGCGAGAGCGCCCGAAGACGGCCCCTGTGGGAGTCGGCCTCCGAGAGTCGGCCAACTCCTCCCACGGGTCCCACGCGCCATTAACCAGATAAGACGGGGAGTGGCGACAGTGATCGCCCGCCAGACGGCGGCACTGTTGCCACGCCCCCATGACCCAGCCAACGTCATCAGAGGCGCGGCTACAGTGGCCAGGTCAGTCAGCGGGGCCCACCAGAGGTGGCCCCCAGGAGTCGGCGAAAAGGACGACGGCCTAAGAGACAGACGGCTGGGACCCGCACCCAGTCAGATTACCATTGTACCCCTTGGGGGTAGGCCTATATAAACCCCTCGGAGCACCCATGCAAAGGGTTCGATCCTTTTTCCACCAGACCAACAGCATAGAGGAGGGGAGAGCTAGCCTAGCCCTCTCCTACCTCTAGAACACAACTCGAGGAGCAACTTTGTACACATATCTCCATAGTGACCATGCGGAGACCCCGCAGAGCAGCAGTAGGGGTATTATCTCCTCGGAGAGCCCCGAAGCTGGGTAAGATCCGCCGGCGAGCATGTTTACGCCTCATACCGTTTCCAGGCACCGGCGACGTTCTACTCGCCCCACCATGATAAACCATCCTTTGGCATATGTCGCACATAACCCCCGACATTTGGCGCCCACCGTGGGGCGAGGTGCACCGCCGTCCGGAGATCTGTTCTGGACGGGAACCCTTTTCCTCCCTGGCGAGCGTAGCCAGGCGGCACGCCAGAAGAAGTTCACGCCGATGCGCTGCGCGATGTTGAGACCGTCTGCGCGGTCAGCTGCCTCCCCGATCTTATCGGCGAGGTTAGCCTCTCCGACGAGCCTGCGTCCGACGCAGGCACCAGCGGCCCCGCGAACTTTCTCGCGGGCCTCCTCGACGACCTCCACGTTGCTGGCGAGCCTGCCACTGACCTGGAGTCCGTAGGCTCCACCGACCCGATGCTGGTCGATTCTGACACCGCGTCGCTCGACGCCTTCCCCACCAACGTGGTGGTCTACGACAAGCCGCTCCCTCGCGCGGAGGGCAGCGGGAGCACCGTTACAGAGGTGCTCGTCATCGACCATGGCGAGCACTCCGACGGGAGAGCTCGCGACCCGCTTGACGCGGCACTGCAAGACCTGGATGCGCCCATTCCATAGGACGCCGACACCGAAGCGCTGGAGGCACGCCGCCTCCAGCTCGTCGAAGGCGCGAAGAAGCTGGCCAGCATGAGACGCTTGTCAGAGGCCTACCAGCGCGAGATGGATCGCGCCGTGGGCGGCGCGCCGGCCCCGGTGGGGCTGAGCCGCTTGGGCGCAGTCCGCCAGCGCGGCGCGGACATCGCCAGCATGTTCGGGCCCAACCGCCCCGTATACGCTACGCCCGCCGAGAACATTCGAGCTGCCCAGGCGGCGGCAGACGAGTTAGGTGGACTCGAAGGCGAAGAGCGCCGACTGATGACGGAGCGAGTCCAGCAACTCCTCCACGCGGCTGGCACGCAGAACGCGGCCGGCTGCCGAACCGAGGGGCCGCAGCAGCAGAAAGATGACCTGCCACCGCGCCGAGATCAAGGCGCAACATCTCGGGCGCCGACTGGCGGCGTCCGCGGAAGAAAAGACAAGGAGCCGGCTGCAAGCCACAGTCGGACTCATATCACCATCGAGCGCGACCAAGACGGCCGCCCGAGAGCAGTAGAGCGGCGGGACGACTATGTGCCTCCACCACCCCGCAAGGAAAGGCGAGTCTCTCCACCGCCTGTTGAACATCCGACTCTCGGAGATCGCCTAGGCCGCCGAGAGGGAGTCGGAGAGAACGATGCCCGCCTCTGGATCGACCGACTCCATCGATCTCTGGTACTGGAAGAAGAAGATGAGCTGGGGCCGCCGTGTTTTGGTCCCCGCATCCGAGATGAGCCCTTCCCCAAAGGGTTCACTCTCCCTAGAGATACCCCCAAGTACACCGGCTCCGTGAAGCCAGAGGACTGGTTGGTCGACTACTCCACAGCCGTCAGCATAGCGAACGGCAACAAGCGCGTTGCCGTGAAGTATGTCCCGCTCATGCTCCTGGGCACGGCCCGGACATGGCTGAACAGCCTGAAGCCCCGCAGCATCAACAGTTGGGTCGACTTCACCGAGGCTTTCATCCGCAACTTTACGAGCACATACAAGCGACCTCCCAAGCCTCGCCAGCTCTCCTTGTGCGTGCAAGGCCCCAACGAATCGACTCGCGACTACCTCACGCGTTGGGCCGAGCTCCGAAACTCTTGCGAGGGCGTGCACGAGGTGCAGGCCATCGAGTACTTCACCGCCGGGTGCAGAGAAGGCACCCTCCTCAAGCATAAGCTCCTCTGCGACGAGCCGGAGACCCTGGATGAGCTGCTGATCATAGCAGACAAGTACGCCACGGCCGACTCTTCTATGAAGACGGAGATCCAAGTCAGCGCGACAGGCAAAGTCGCCCCACAGGCTCCCAGAACCCCGGCTGGAGACGCCAGCCGACGGCAGCAGCAGAACGATCACAAGCGCAAGGGCCCGCAGCCGGCTTCCAATAGCCGGCAGGTCGCAACGGTCGACGATCAGCAACCAGAAGGGCAGCCTCCACCCAAGCGGCAGAAGGGCGGCAAGCCCAATTGGCTGCCGGCTTTCTCCTACGAGCAGACTATGGATGGCCCCTGCAAGTTTCACAGTGGCGCGAAGCCATCAAACCACACCACCAGAAAGTGCCACTGGCTGACTAGGATTGCCAAGGGAGACGGCTTGGTGCCTCCTCCACCTGCTGGACAGCCGCCTCCGCCTCTGCCCCCGCAGCCGGCTGCCAGGCCAGTCGGCGCAGTACAAGATGAGTACCCCGAAGAGCATGGGGCCTACATGGTGTTCACCAGCATGGCAGATGACAGACGCAGCAGGCGGCTGCAGCAGCAAGAAGTCAACGCAGTGGCGTCAGACACTCCAGAGTTCATGCACTGGTCCGAGAGGCCTATCAGCTAGAGCAGGGCTGATCACCCCGAGGTGATGCCGAATCCAGGGTCCTATGCCCTGGTCCTGGAGGCCACCTTTGTCACTGATAGGCGGGCAGCTCGCTTTTCGCGAGTTCTGATAGATGGAGGTAGCAGTATCAACATCCTGTATAAGGATACAATGGAGAAGCTGGGAATCAAGCAAAGACAACTCCAGAACAGCCGGACTGTATTCCATGGGATCGTCCCTGGCCTTTCCTGCTCCCCAATCGGCAAGATTTTGATAGATGTCCTTTTTGGAGATAAGGATCACTTCCGCCGAGAGCCAGTCTGGTGTGAAGTGGTGGACCTCCGGAGCCCGTATCATGCACTACTTGGCCGACCTGCCTTGGCCAAGTTCATGGAGGTCCCCCACTACGCCTACCTCAAGATGAAGATGCCGAGTTCCAAGGGAATCCTGACTGTAGTCGGCGACTACAGGAAGTCCCCGCTTGTGCGGCCGAGAGTAGTCGGCTGGCCGAGTCCCTGGTTATTGCAGCGGAGAAGCGGCTTCTTGACCGGGTTGTGGCGATGGCCGGCAAGCAGCCTGAGTTGTCGCCCAACCCCAAGGAGTCGGAAGCTGAGGGCTCGTTCAAGCTGGCGAAGGAAACGAAGAAGATACCTTTGGACCCAGAGCACCCGGAGAGGTACGCGGTCATAGGTGCAAACCTTGACAGCAAATAGGAAGGCGAGCTCGTCGATTTCCTCCGTGAGAATCGGGACATCTTTGCATGGTCCCCCAAAGACATGCCAGGTGTACTGACGGAATTCACCGAGCACAAGTTACATGTCCGGTCTGATGCGAAGCCCGTCAGGCAGCCCTTGCGCCGCCTGTCAGAAGAGAAGAGAAGAGTTGTTGGTGAAGAGATAGCCCGGCTCCTTGCAGCCGGCTTCATCATGGAAGTATTTTTCCCAGAGTGGCTAGCAAACCCAGTCTTAGTGCTGAAGAAGAACAAGCAGTGGCGAATGTGTATCGACTACACAAGCCTGAACAAAGCCTGCCCCAAGGACCCGTTTGCCCTGCCGAGGATTGATCAGGTGATAGACTCCACAGCCGGATGCGAGCTGTTGAGCTTCTTAGATGCCTATTCAGGGTATCACCAGATCAAGCTGAACCCGGCAAACAGACTGAAGACCGCCTTCATCACACCGTTCGGAGCCTTCTGCTACCTGACCATGACGTTCGGCTTGAGGAATGCCGGCGCCACCTTTCAGCGTTGCATGCAAAAGTGCCTCCTCAAGCAACTCGGTAGAAATGCCCACGTCTATGTGGATGATGTGGTGGTGAAGACGGAGAAGCGCGGAACCTTGCTGGGAGACCTCAAAGAGACCTTTGAGAACCTGCGCCGATTCCGGATCAAGCTGAACCCCGAGAAGTGCGTTTTCGGAGTACCAGCCGGCCAGCTACTCGGCTTCCTGGTCTCCGAACGCGGCATAGAGTGCAACCCTGTGAAGATCAAGGCCATCGAGAGGATGGAGGTACCCAGCCGAGTGTTGGATGTGCAGAAGTTCACTGCTGCCTGGCATCCATCAGCCGTTTCATCAGTCGGCTGGGCGAGAAAGCTCTCCCGTTGTACCAACTCATGAATAAGACCAATTTTTTTGAGTGGAACCACAAGGCGGACGAGGCCTTTCTGCAGCTGAAGAAGATGTTGGTTACTCCCCCTGTGTTGGCGGCTCCGACTCCCAAGGAGCCCATGCTCCTGTACATCGCCGCCACCAGTCGAGTAGTCAGCACGGTTATCGTAGTCGAGCGCAAGGAGGAAGGCAAGGCGCTGCCGTTCCAGAGGCCCGTCTATTATCTGAGTGAAGTACTGTCAACCTCCAAGAAGAAATACCCCCACGACCAGAAGATATGTTACGGCGTGCATTTCGCCGCCAAGAAGCTGAAGCCTTACTTCCAAGAACATCCAATCACAGTGGTCTGCACAGCCCCATTGGCTGACATCATTGGAAGCCGAGATGCGTCTGGCCGAGTGGCCAAATGGGCCATAGAGTTGGCGCCCTACACGATCTACTATCAACCCCGCACCGCCATCAAGTCGCAAGCACTAGCCGACTTCCTCGTTGACTGGGCCGAAACCCAGTACCTGCCACCGGCGCCCGACTCCACCCATTGGCGGATGCATTTCGATGGCTCCAAGATGCGCACCGGCTTGGGAGCTGGCGTCGTCCTCACTTCTCCCAAGGGCGACATGCTCAAATATGCACTGCAGATTCACTTCGCTGCCTCCAACAACGTTGCCGAGTACGAGGCGCTCGTTCACGGGCTCCGGCTTGCCAAAGAGCTTGGCATCCGCCGGATCCTGTGTTACGGCGACTCCGACTTGGTGGTACAGCAGTCGTCGGGCGACTGGGACGCCAAGGATGCAAACATGGAAAGTTACCGCCTCCTCGTGCAGCAACTCAGCGGATATTTCGAGGGGTGCGAGTTCCTCCACGTGTCGAGGAACGACAATAACCAAGCAGATACTTTGGCACGAATCGGCTCCACCCGCCAAGCAATACCTTCAGGCGTCGCCCTCCAGCGCCTCCTCAAGCCGTCGATCAAGCCCTCACCAGAGTCAGATTCAATTTTTGTGCCGACTCCCCCTAAAGAAGCCGAATCCGGCCCGAGAGCCCAAGCAAACAGCACAAGACCCGTTGCATATGATCTCAAGAGTGCCGCAGTCGCAGCCGGCCCGGGGACTTCGGAACTCGGCCCGGGGACTGCGGCGGCCAGAGAGAAGACTCCAGAACTCGGCCCGGGGATTGCTCCAGTCGGCCCGGGGACTTCATTAATCCAGCAAACGGCTGCGGACTCCAGCCCGCCAACTCCCAGCCCAGCCGCTCGCATCTAGGTCGCAGTTTTGACAATAGAAGAGATAGCAGCACCCTCATGGGCCCAACCCATCCTCCAATTCCTGGTGAACAAGGAGCTGCCAACCGATGAAACCTTGGCTCGGCAAATACAACGCCGAGCGGCAGCATACACCATAATCAACAAAGAGCTGGTCAGACGCAGCGTCACAGGCGTCTACCAGCGCTGCGTCGAGCCAGAGCAAGGCCAGGCAATTCTCAGAGACATCCATCAAGGCGAGTGCGGCCACCATGCGGCCTCGAGAGCGCTCGTTGCCAAAGCCTTCCGACACGGTTTCTTCTGGCCGACTGCCCTCGAAGAGGCCAAAGAGTTGGTCCAGAAATGCAAGGGGTGCCAGAAGTTCCGATCCAAGCCGCATCAGCCGGCTTCAGCACTCTGGACTATCCCCATCGCCTGGCCCTTTGCAGTTTGGGGCCTAGTTATGGTGTGACCCTTCAAGACGGCACGAGGTGGCCTAACTCATCTGCTTGTCGCGGTGGACAAGTTCACCAAGTGGATAGAAGTGAAGCCCATCAAAAAATTGAATGGTCCGACTGCCGTGACTTTCATCTCAGACATCACAATTCGGTATGGCATACCGCACAGCATCATCACCAACAACGGCACCAACTTTGCCAAAGGCGCCTTGGCCTGTTTTTGCGCGACGCAGGGCATCCAACTGGACCTAGCGTCCGTTGCCCATCCGCAGTCAAACGGCCAGGTGGAGCGAGCGAATGGCCTCATCCTGTCCGGCATCAAGCCTCGGTTGGTCGAACCGCTGGAGCGTTCGGCCGGCTGTTGGCTTGACGAGTTGCCGGCCGTCCTCTGGAGTCTGCGTACGACTCCAAACAAGTCAACTGGCTTCACGCCCTTCTTCCTCGTCTACGGTGCTGAAGCCGTCATCCCAACGGATATAGAGTTCGACTCCCCACAAGTCACGATGTACACCGCGGAGGAAGCAGAAGAAGCACGACAAGACGGCGTCGATCTGCTGGAAGAGGGCCGGCTGTTGGCACTCAGCCGGTCCAGCATATACCAGCAGAGCCTACGTCGCTACTACAACAGGAAGGTCAGGCCGAGATCCTTCCAAGAGGGCGACCTTGTGCTCCGGCTAATCCAGCGAACAGCCGGCCAGCACAAGTTGTCGGCTCCGTGGGAAGGCCCCTTCATCATCAGCAAGGTGCTGGGCAACAACTCCTACTACCTAATCGACGCTCAGAAGCCCCGAGCGTGCAAGAGGGACAACTCCGGCAAAGAGACGGAGCGACCATGGAACGCCAATCTTCTTCGAAGATTTTACAGCTGAGGCAGTATGTATCACGCCCCCTTTTGTATTTTAAGTACCAAGACTCTGGGGCCCCCGAGATGGACTCGGGGACTGCCCCTTTTGTTATCTGTATGATAAGAGTTATGCTTCCGAGTATGACACTCTTTATGCCACTTGACCCCGGGCTCGACCAGTCGGCCCGGGGACTTGCCGTCTCGCGCTATGAAAACGCTTCCTGCGGTCAGACAAGTAGTGCGCGGCGCCTAAGCCGACTCCTGCCAAAGCCATAGCTCGCAGAGCGAGTGAATGGTGGGCCGGAGTAAGGTAGAATAGGCGCCCGCACGAATAAAGGCTAAGGATTCAAAGCGTAAAAACATAGCCCGAGCCGGCTTTTCAGCTGATCCTCGCAAAACCGACTCCGAGTAGTCGGCTTGCCGTCTTTCTGTCCGACTTGCTACAAAAACTCTCGAACGGCTAAGTACTTGCCTTCCCAAGGCGGCCAGGTATTTGGTCTAGCGGCAGTCCGCGGAGCGGCTGTCCAACTGGCAAAGACGGCACCCAAGGGAAGGCGGCAAAAGGAAAAAAGCCTAAAGAGCAACAAGCAAGAAACGATAGAATGTAGACAAATATTTACACCACCAAGGCCATTGGCCGAATCCATGAACAGATGTTGAAAATACACCCAGTGGGTGGAAATGTGTGAATTAACAAAGTCTTCGAGAAACTACTAAGCAGATAACTAAAGCAAGACGGTGGCTTATGAAGCGGCGGACGGGTTTGGGGGCTCGGCGGAGATGGCGGTGTCGGACGTCGGGGCAGCCGGCGGGGCAGACTCGGCTTGATCACCTCCAGCAGCAGTCGGCGCAGTTGGGCGCGGCTCGTTGTTGGAGGCTCGGTCGAGCTGAGGCTGGTCGCCCGCTCCGGCTTCTGGCGCCTCCGTCTCGTCACCGACTTCCATCTCGTCTTCTTCCTCGACGCTGGAGCCAATCACCTCCGCCGAGTCCTCGCCGTAGTTCGGGTTCATCCCAAACCACTCCGGCGGCGCCTCCCCGCCGTTGTCAGCACGCTCAGGAACGAAGACGCTGGTGTCGACGTACTCGGCGATCGCCGCGGCGCGCTTGACGAAGTCATCCTCCATGGCTGCCAGTTCCGGCTGGGCCTCAGCTCGGAGCGTGGCCAGCTGGTCCAGACTCAGGTCTGGATACCACGCCTTGACGAACTCCAAGGCACAACGTGCCCCGGCACGTGCCGAGGAGCCCTTCCAAGCCTCCAGACGGCCTGCTGCGACCTCCAGCCAGTCGGCGGTCCGACTGGGAGTGCGCAGAACCAGCATCTTCGACCACAAGGCAGCAATCTCCTGGGCGCCGACTCGTTGAAGCCGGCGCAGCATCCGGTGAGCCGGCCGTAGACGAGCCTCGATGCTTAGAAGCTGTACGTCAAGAGACCGGGGGCGTTGACAGCAACCTCCTCGCCGGCCGCCCTCCGCGCTTCACGGTCAGCCTCGATGGCTTGAACGGCAGTTTGTGCGTAACCCGGGAAGAAGTCTGCCAAAGACGGAAAAAAGAAGCAAGTCAGAAAAAGCAAAAGTCGGCCCGACCCACAGTCGGTCGCTCAAAGAAAAGAAAGCAAAGAAAACTTACCATCAACGATATCTTCGATCTCGTGGAAGCCGGAGGTCAGCATCGCCTCCTTGTCGGTCCAGGAGGAGCGTTCGACCTCGAACTCGGCCTGGAGCTCAGCCTCCTTGCCCTTCGCCTCCTCCTGCGCCTTCTTGAGCAGCTCCTTCTGCTCCGCCAGTTGCGCGGCCAGCAGGTCGCGCTCCGTGACGAGCTTGCCACACTCCACTTCCTTGGCGCGCAAGGCGGTGTTGGCTTCGCCCAGCTGCTGCTGAAGAACGGCATTGGCCTCTGAAGAAAGAAGAAAAAAGGACACAAGTCATCAGAAAAGGTCGCTGGGAAGATCCGGCCCGACTGCGCAGCAGTCGGCCCGAATCTCGGGGACTACAGCCCGCGGGTGCGCCAGCGCGCCCCCGCGAAGAAGCAAACTTACTCCGGCTCTCCAACAAGTCGGCAGTCCGCTTGCCCAGCTCTTCAACATTTCGGTTGAAGACGGTGGCTCGGAGGTTGTGGTAGTCATACAGTGAGCATTTCAAAAAAGAGTAAGCGTTGGAATTTGCCATTAGATTTCTAACCCGCCTGCTCAGCAGCCAACCTGGAACTCGGGGACTACACCCAGTGGGTGCGCTGGCGCGCCCCCACAGAGGAGAACAAGAAAAAACAAGTCAGAAGGAACATACCCGGACGGCCGCTCGTGTCGCTAGGTGCGCCTTTGAGCAGTGCTGGATGGCGTCGCTTTCAGCTCGCAGCTTCGCCTGGACGTCCAGGAGCGCCTGGTTCAGCAGGCCCGTGCCGCCTCCTCGCGCCCACCCGACGGGCGCGGAACTCATCACCTCGACCTCTGGCGTGGCCGAGCTAGCCGCTCCGGTCTCCAGAGGGCGTGGCGCCGAGGTCGCCTTCTCCAGCCGGCGACAAGTCGGCAGGGCGACTTGAAGAAGCAAGTTCACCGTGGGTTCGTCTGAAGTCGGCGGTACTGGCGGGTCCGCTGACTATTTACCCTTTGCGCCCCCCGATGACGGCAGGGGCGATGGTGGTGGCGCCACCGGGTCTCGCCTGGGGATCTCGCCGCCCTCCCTCTCCATGACGGCGTGTCCCCCGCCGGCCTCCCCAGAATGCTCCATAGGATCCGGAGGCGGCGCCGAGCGCAACGGAAAGACGAGTAGCGCTGATTGGCGGCGCGCAGCTTCTTCGGCCCGCTCTCGGGCCGCGGCGGCGGCTCGAGCTCCCTCAAGACCCTGCTGGGCGGGGGCGGCCGTCTTCTCGGCCTCCGCCTTCTTCCGACGGGCGGCTTCGTCCTCGTCGCGCTTTTCCTGCTCGTTCCGCTCCGTCGCCTCCCGGAGGTCGGCGGCTGGGTCAATGCGCCGAGTCGTGGCGGACGACTCCACCGACCCCCTGATGGAGGCGGCGGCGACCCTCCCTAGGGTAAGAGGAGCTCTGAAGCGAGGAGCACATATAAAAACTCAGACTAAACCCACCAGAAGACAAAAACAAGACAGAGAAGTAGGGGCACTCACGCAGAGGACAGCGGCGGCTTCTTCACTTCCTTACGGAAGCGCTGGGCCTTCGCGGCCGCCTCTTCCCGTTTGGTCGCGGCGGCTGCCCCCTTAAACTTCTTCTCCCGGCCTCCGAGGGAACTCGGCCCGGCCCGGCGCTTCCTCGCACCGTCTTGCTTCGGCTGGTGGTGCGGGGCGACTTCCCCCTCTTCGCCGACGGGCCAGTCGGCGAAGGTGGCCGAGGGCCTCGGGCCGCCTTCTTCTCCTTCGCCGCCTCCTTCGGCGTCGGCCTCCAATGCCGCCGCCCCCAAGTCGGGGTCGTCGGCATCGCTCTCTGCTCGATCAGAGGCGAACTGGCGAGGCGGCCCCGTGGCGCCAGATGAGGGCTGGAGAAGAGAGTTCTGGTTCAAAGGTTAAGAGAAATAAAGAGCAGAAGCCGGATTCGGCTGAAAAAGAGAAAGAGAAGAAAAGAGCAACTTACCACCGGCGGGGGGTTGGCGTGCGAGTATGGCTCCATGCCAAACTGCCAGTCCCCCGAGAGGCCGCAGTTCGCGATGAAGTTTACCGTGTCCGCAACATCCGCGTGAGGAAGATCTTTGGTGCATGTCCGATTGGGGTCCCGGTGGCCGCTCATCTGACAGATCAGATGAGGCCGGCTTTGGAGCAGCAGAACTCGGCGCGCCACGAAGGCGGCCAGCAAGTCGGCCCCAGTCAGGCCGGCTGACTGCGTCAACACCCGAAGTCGCTGCACGGCGGCGGCTCCGGCCGGGGTCAGCGTCTTGGCGCGGTAGGACCAGCTGGGCTGCCTCCCAGCCGGCGCGCCGGCTTCGAAGGCCGGCAGGTTGACCCAGTCGCCGTCTGCGGCAACGTTCTTTACATAGAAGTAAGAACGCTGCCACATCTTCACCGACTTTATCAGCTGGATGGCGGGGAATGGGTTGTCGGCAGTCGACCTCCGCAGCACGATGAAGGCGCCGCATTGGGCTGGCACGCCGGCGACGTGCGTGCCGAGCTTAGAATGGAAGAATTCCCCCCACAGCTCGATGGTGGGGAGAACTCCGAGGAATCCCTCGCAGAGCGAGGCGAAGGCCGCCAACAGCACCATCGTGTTTGGAGTAAGGTGGTGCGGTTGGAGGCCGTGAAACTCCAGGAACGAGCAGAAGAATTCGCTCGCCGGCAGCCCCAGGCCGTGCGACAGGTGGGAGCGGAACACAACACGCTCGCCCTCCGCCGGCACCGGCGACACCTCCCCCGGCGGCGGGGCGCGGGCCTGCACGAGGTTCGCGCTGGGGATGCGGCGCGTCTTGCGATGAAACTCGATGATGTCGTCGTCAACTTCAGCGTCGTCCCACACGCCGGAGCGGACGGCGGCGGGCGCGGCGGCGGAAGAAGAACTCATCGCCGGGTGCGGGGTGTGGTCCGGCGCGGCAGCAGTGACAAGAAGAAGGAAGAAGAAGGAAC
This sequence comes from Aegilops umbellulata, assembly GCA_032464435.1. Classification (NCBI taxonomy): domain Eukaryota; kingdom Viridiplantae; phylum Streptophyta; class Magnoliopsida; order Poales; family Poaceae; genus Aegilops; species Aegilops umbellulata. The sequence continues at coordinate 300,851,792 of CP136060.1, forward strand.
GGGAGGAAGCGGAGGAGAGCAGGCGCGCGTGCTTCGCCGCCCCGCTCCCTCTGCCTACTTATAAGCCTACGGGCTGAGGAGCCGAGGGGGCGTCGTGGGATTAACTGCGCCCACGCCCCCACGACCCCCACGATCTACCACGCGGAGTTACCGCGCGCATTCACTGTGCCAAAGCCCAACCGCCCGCGCGGCCGCAGCGGATCCGCTCGAGGGCCGAGGCGCGGTAGTGGTGGGCCCCGCCCGCGGGCCTGTCCCGTCGCGCGCGTGGGCTGGCGGGCTTGCCCGGCCACGTGGCGCCATGGAATGGTCCGCGGCTGGCGACGGCCGCGTAACTTCTCAAGCACGCCGTTTGCGTCCCGCCACGATCTTCAAACTACCCAAAGAAGAGCAAGGCGACTTGAAGGCAAGTCCGACCTCTGAGAGACGGCTCGACGAAGACGGCTTGGGCAGAATCGCCTCCTGATAATCGGCACGGAGGGAGACGGCCGGCGAGCTATGGCACCAACTCCTCGAAGGAAGAAACTGTTGAGGCCCCTCGGCGCATCCCTCGGCGCCTCACCAGCTTCGGGGACTACTGTCGGAGTAATGGGCCACGGGTAGGCTAACCCGGGGCCCAGAACCTTTCAAGACATCGGGGCAGGCTACGCCCCTCAAAGGATCCCAAGACAAAGGGCCGACTCTGAGAGTCGGCTATAGCCCACTCACGGCCGAATCTCGAAGACGGCTACGACATAAGCCGAGTCCTAGTTGGCGACTCCAGGAATGCCGACTATGAGGAGTCGGCCCACGACTTCGCCACCTTCAGCCTTCTGGAAGAAGGACAGGACGGGGATGGCCGGAGTACGGCCCTCCCCTACCCTGGTTACCAAGGGCGGGTATGGCTACAGCGCGACGTACCGGAGGAGATCTTCGATACGGCGCGGCACTGTGGCCATACCGGCCCTGACGTCCGCCCCAGCGGCGGAACCCTGTTCCCACGTTGGCCTGCCAGTACGGCCTGGAGACGGCGGGCCCCGCCAGTCAGCGGGAGAGATAGAAGATGGCGAGAGCGCCTGAAGACGGCCCCTGTGGGAGTCGGCCTCCGAGAGTCGGCCAGCTCCTCCCACGGGTCCCACGCGCCATTAACCAGATAAGACGGGGAGTGGCGACAGTGATCGCCCGCCAGACGGCGGCACTATTGCCACGCCCCCATGACCCAGCCAACGTCATCAGAGGCGCGGCTACAGTGGCCAGGTCAGTCGGCGGGGCCCACCAGAGGTGGCCCCCAGGAGTCGGCGGAAAGGACGGCGGCTAAGAGATAGACGGCTGGGACCCGCACCCAGTCAGATTACCATTGTACCCCTGGGGGGTAGGCCTATATAAACCCCCCGGAGCACCCATGCAAAGGGTTCGATCCTTTTTCCACCAGACCAACAGCATAGAGGAGGGGAGAGCTAGCCTAGCCCTCTCCTACCTCTAGAACACAGCTCGAGGAGCAACTTTGTACACATATCTCCATAGTGACCATGCGGAGACCCCGCAAAGCAGCAGTAGGGGTATTATCTCCTCGGAGAGCCCCGAAGCTGGGTAAGATCCGCCGGCGAGCATGTTTACGCCTCATCGCGTTTCCAGGCACCGGCGACGTTCTACTCGCCCCACCATGATAAGCCATCCTTTGGCATATGTCGCACATAACCCCCGACAATACTTCAAACATAGTGTAGTTTAAACTACACTTTTGACTAAAGCCAAATATCTCAAAGTATTTGATACTTCAATATTTCTAAAAACCAAAGTATTTTTTGAATACCTAAAAAATACAGAGATCTCAAACCAAAGCCGTGTACAAATGTACAATATGTTCTTATTTTTAGAAGGCATCTATAAACACATCATTTTTAGTTTGTTTAGTTAATTTTTCCCACGCCAATTAGCCGTGTCTAAACTTGGGACAAAAAAGATACAAACATAACAAAGCATTAATATAACACACATAACTTAACTTAGATAGGGTTGCTAGGGAAACATAAGTTCTTACAATAACCTTACATAGATAGCTCGGGCAACACACACACCAAACTCACAGTACATAGTAGATAGATAGGGTAGCTAGGGCAACACCGCCATGTCTTCACCGTCGTCTTCACCTTAACCGCCGGCTTCACCGTCTTCTTCGCCATCGGCTTCAGTACTCCTCCTCCTCCTCAAGGCCATTGTCGCCGAGGTAGTACGGGAGGCTGTGCATGCGGTTGCGAACGGGGAAGACGCTCTCGAAGTCGGTGAAGATGTTATAGGTCATGAATGCGATGAACTCGCACCCAGACCAATACACCTTGCCGAGCAAATAGTAGGCATCGAACCTGTTGGTGAAGTGGACGATGAGCCCTACCACTGGAGCGTTGGCGTGGGGACGCTGCTCCATGAGGTTGAACATGGGCGGCGAGCCTGCCGGGAGGTGGTGGAAGCCCACACGGAGGAACCCCCGTGCAAGCTCAGGTCTTCCCCTCCAGCGAGAGAACGCCCACACGCGAAGGGATTCCTCGACGACGATGTTGGCGGGGTACCGCCATTCCGGCACGGTTGGCGGCGCTTGGAACGTCGGCCCGTTGTACTGCATCTTGCTCGCTTCGCTGAGTGGAACGACTTTGGCTTTTGGGGGAAGAAGAGAAGAAGTTGGAGGCGCAGATGGATCTGTAGAAGAAGAGGCAATGGAGGGTAGTTTAAATAGCCGGGGAGACGAAGTGGGTACACGCGCAAACGGCCGGCGTAGATCATGACTCAGTGCGTGCGTGAACCGATGCGATCATCAATGTGTGAACGTGAATCGATGCGAGCATGCTTTGCGTGCTCTGCGTTGGCGGCTGCCTGCCTCCCCCTTCTGCCTGCTCTGCGTTGGCGGCTCCCTGCCTCCCATTCACGAGCGTGCATGCAGCCTGTGGCGTGAACCGATGCCTCGACATATGGACGCGACCGTGTGTGCAGCCTGCCCCTTCTGGCACCGGCAAGTATGCCTACGACGCGTGAAACGACGCTGCAGAGCGACTGAATCCACCGGCAACCGTGTGGCATGGATCTATGCGTGCGTGTCGGCGTGCATGCATGCGATTAGGTCTAGGTCACTAGATGCGTGCGTGGCGGTGTTCGCATGCATAACAGGCTACATCGATGCCAAAGCCGGGCATGCATAGCAGGCTGCATCCATCGATAGCAGGCTTTTTTAATTTATTACCAACAAACTAACGGGCCCGTCCTATGAACACAAACACGGCCCAACCAGCGAAGCCACAAACACAGTCAACAGAGTCCAACGTGGCCCCACAAGTCAGTTAACGGCCAAGACGGCAAACGTCTGTTTTGAACATTTGTGAGAGTTTCAGCTAAGGGAATGGGGAAAAGTGAGCAAAAGTTTGAAGCGTGGGGAAAACTAAGCACAACTAAGGAATTGGGGCACAGATGGAATAAGCCCATTTTATATTGTTTTTGGGACTAACCTATTATCCTAGAGCCTAAGGCTACTTTATGTTTTCCTTGTTTTTGAGTTTTACAGAAAAGGAATTCCAAACGGATTCCAAGCGGAATAAAACTTTCGCGATGATTTTTCTTGGACCAGAATACACCTACGTAACTTGTAGAGAGGTCCAGAAGGTTCCCGAGGAGGCCACAAGAGTGTCAGGCGCGCCCTAGGGGGGCACCCTGAGGGCTTGTGGGCTCCTCGGAGGTCTCCCAACCCTAATCTTTGCACTATAAATTCCCAAATATTCCCCAACACCAGAAGTGTCCACAAAAATACTTTTCCGCCATTGCAAGACTCTGTTCCCGTGAGATCCCATCTTGGGGCCTTTTCCGGTGATCTGTCGGAGGGGGATTCGATCATGGAGGGCATCTACATCAACCTTGCTGCCCTTCCGATGATGTGTGAGTAGTTTACCACAGACCTACGGGTCCATATCTAGTATCTAGATGGCTTCTTCTCTCTCTTTGATCTTCAATACAATGTTCTCCTCGATGTTCTTGGAGATCTATTCTATGTAATACTTTCTTGCGGTGTGATTGTTGAGATCCGATGAATTGTGGATTTATGATCAGATTATCTATGAATATTATTTGAGTCTTCTCTAAACTCTTCTATGCATGATTAAGATATCTTTGTATTTCTCTTCGAACTATCTGTTTGGTTTGGCCAACTAGATTGGTTTTTCTTGCAATGGGAGAGGTGCTTAGTTTTGGGTTTAATCTTGCGGTGTCCTCACCCAGTGACATAGTAGGGGTAGCGAGGCATGTATTGTATTGTTGCCATCAAGGATAAAAATATGGGGTTTTCGTCATATTTCTTGAGTTTATCCCTCTACATCATGTCATCTTGCTTAAGGCGTTACTCTGTCCTTATGAACTTAATACTCTATATGCATGCTGGATAGCGGTCGATATGTGGAGTAATAGTAGTAGATGCAGGCAGGAGTCGGTCTACGTGTCATGTACGTGATGCCTATATTCATGATCGTTGCCTTAGATATCGTCATGTACGTGATGCCTATATTCATGTACGTGATGCAGGCAAGTTTTTCTATCAATTGCTCAAAAGTAATTTGTTCACCCACCGTATGTTATCTTCAAGAGAGAAGCCTCTAGTAAAACCTGTGGCCTCCGGATCTATTTTCCATCATATATTTTCATATCTATAAACCAAAAAACCCAAAAATACCTTGCTGCAATTTATTATATTTACTTTAGTTTGCTGTTTTATTTATGTTTTATACCTATCTCTATTAGATCTCACTCTTGTTCGAGACTGTGAAGGGATTGACAACCCCTTTTCCGCGTTGAGTACAAGTGTTTGTTAGTTTGTGCAGGTGCATAGATTGAAGACTTGCTTGTGCCTCCTACTGGATTGATACCTTGGTTCTTAACTGAGGGAAATACTTATCTCTACTTTGCTGCATCACCCTTTCCTCTTTAAGGGAAAAATCAACGCAAGCTCAAAAGTAGCAAGAATAATTTCTGGCACCTTTGCCGGGGAGGCTCTACATCAAGCCTACCAAGTACCCACCATAAACTTTCATATCTTGCATTACAGCATTTGCCATTGCCATTTGCCTCTCGTTTTCCTCTCCCCCACTTCTAAAACGTTTTCAGTAAAACACAAAAATATTTGCCTTTTTATTTACCCTTCTTTCACTCGATCCTTTTTGTTTGCTTGAACTCATCATCATGAGTGACTTAGGTATGGTAGAAACAAATGATGGCCTAACTCCTAAAATTGGAAGATACGGCAATCTGGATGCTAAAACTTTTGTTTAGGGGCAAGGGAACGTTATTGGAAAAGAACATATCCAAGAATTTTTCAATTGTGTCGGCAACTTGCCTTTTGATGATGCTCCTATACTTAAAAGAACTAAGACTTATGCAGAGGCTATTTTAGCACTAGCTCTGAAATTTGAAAATAGATTTATCCGTACTCACCCTGAAAGTGCTAGTGATCGACTAGCGATTTTTATGGAAGTCTTCAAAACACGAGGTCTTTGAAGACAAACAATCAATATGAACCTATATGATATGCAGTGGAAGATGAACTACACTAGACATGCCATAGTCAAGTAAGCAATTCAATAAACGCAGGAAGACTAATAGATGCTAGGTAGTACAGATCAAAATGGAAGATAGTATGAAGCCAAATAGTAATAGTCTTCGCACAATAAAGTCAAATAGATCAGGAAGGCAAGCAATGACTTCACAAAGACAAACTGAAATGGAAAGGAGGTAGGGTGAAGACAAGGATTTGGTAGACCAGTTCCAGTTGCTGTGAGAACTGTATGTCTGGCTATGGAGGCTGAGATTGAACTCAGAAGACTGTGTCTTGACCTTATTCCCCTTGAGCTAAGGAAACCCAGTCCTCGCCCAAGCACTCTGGTAAGTCTTGAAGGTAGACGTCCAAACCTTCATAGACTCCGTTCACTGGCGATCCACAGATTCTTGGATCCTCAGAACGTGACGCCTAACCAGCTGGAGGATGCACAGTCCTCAAGTGTAACAAGTCTTCAGGTCACGCAGACAGAAAGACTTCAGTGATGCCTAACACTCTTTGGTTCTGGGTGTTTTGGGCTTTGTCCTCGCAAGGATCTCTCTCTCTCTCTCTCTCTCTCTCTCTCTCTCTCTTAAAGGCTTCGGAGGTGGGTTGCTCTCAAACGACAAAAGTCGTGCACTAACTCTGAGCAGCCACCAATTTATGGTGTAGGGGGTGGGCTATATATAGCCAGGAGGCAATCCGACATGATATGTCTGAAATGACCCTGGGTCACTAAGGAACCGACACATGTCCAACGGTCGAATTTCAAACACACGCGGCAGCTTGGCTTGAGCTACAAACAAAGCTGACCCATCCAACTCTGGATAAGATTTGCTCTCATTGTCTTCGCTTGAAGACATAGGATTTTGGTTGAGCATCACATCAGTCATCTAACTTTTTTCACTGGGACCCCGTTTAACTCAGTACGGTGGTGCCTATGACTCAATAAAGAATAAAAGGAACTACGAAAGAAACTATGTCTTCGCACTCCATAGTCTTCAAGTGAATGTCTTCACAGGTCATTACCTTCAACGTGAATGTCTTCACGAACCACCATTGTATTCAATGTCTTCATACATTTTAGGGGTCACCTCTGGTAGGAAAACCGAGTCAATGAGGGACTTCTACCTATGTTATCCTGCGATTCTCACAAACACATTAGTCCCTCAACCACGTTTGTCGTCAATACTCCAAAACCAACTAGGGGTGACACTAGATGCACTTACAATCACTACAAAAAAGACACATCCGTGACATTTTGGGCCGAACGAATTTTTCCTGTCATCCTCATGACACTTCTATGACGATAATTGTGACAAAACTCGGTATCATCGTAGATGTGGTGGGCTCCTACTTCTATGACAAAAAATCATGATAGAAAATGGGCTTTTCATCCTGGGCGGGCCGGAGACGCAGCTGCATGACATTCTTTGGGCCGTCCATGATGGAAAAACCATGGTAGAAGCAAGGGCGAGGAAAATATCGGGGAGTTCCTAGTTACAGTGGGTGGTCAGGGCCGAGCGATGCATGGTGGGATTGCGCATTTCTCTCGTACACGTACGCACGTGGGTGCGAGGTGTTGGGCTCTAATTGAACCCGAGCGAGGTGTTCGCCTACTGAACCCGAGCAATTGCACTCCAGGCTACGCGTTACTGAAGTCGGGCGATCGATCGATCCCTGGCTGTTAACTAAACCCGATCGAGCGATTCCTTCGCTACTGCTACTAACTAAGCCGATCAAACCTGCTACCTCTTGATGAACAGTGAGTGTTATTGGGGATTGGATGAACAGTTCCCGGTGGGGGTTGGATGAATAGGACCCCATGGTAATAGAGGCCGTTGCCGCTGGATGAACAGGACTCTGATCGAGCCGGTTGGGGGTGGATGAACAGGACCCTGTTGAGGGCTCGATGAACAGCAGCCGGTGGAGGGCTGGTTGAACAGTAGCCAGTGGAGGGCTGGGTGAACAGTAGCCGGTGGAGGATGGATGAACAGGAGCCCATGGATGAACAGTAGTTGGTGGAGGCACGACGGAGACGCCGTGGATGAACAGTCGCAGGTGGAGGCTGGAGGAGGTCGAGGGTGGATGAATTATAGCCCGTGGAGGCTGGAGCGAGGCAGTAGATGGTGGATGAACAATAGCCCGTGGAGTCCCATTTTGCGGTACGACACACCCCTCCCGATGAACAAGACCCCTGTTTCGACCATAGGAGGTCGAAGAGAAGTAGGTTTCCTCTGTTTTGTGGTACGCCACGCCCCTCCCGATCAACATGACCCCGTTTCGACCGTAGGAGGTCGACGAGAAGTCCATTTATGGTGCGTGTTTGCACTACAAAAAAAGGACACATCCGTGACATTTTGGGCCGAACGAAATTTTTTCTGTCATGCTTATGACACTTCTATGACGTTAATTGTGACAAAACCTGGTATCATCAAAGATGTGGTGGGATCCTACTTCTATGACAAAAAATCATGACAGAAATTGGGCTTTTCGTCCTAGGTGGGCTGGACGCGCAGTTGCATAACATTCTTTGGGCCGCCCATGACGGAAAAAGCCATGGCATAAGCGAGGGCGAGGGAAATATCGGGGAGTTCCCGGTTACGGTGGGTGGTCGGGGCCGAGTGATGCACGGAGGGATTGCGCATTTCTCTCGTACACGTACGCGCGTGTGTGTGAGGTGTTGCATTCTAACTGAACCCAAGAGAGGCATTGGGCTCTAACTGAACCCGAGCGATTGCACTAGCTACGTTACGGAACCGCGATCGATCCCTTGCTGCTAACTGAACCCGAGTGATTCCTTCGGTACTGCTGCTAACTGAAGATGATCGAAGCTGCCTCTTGATGAACAATCCCAGGTGGGGGTTGGATGAACAGTTCCCGGTGGGGGTTGGATTAACATGATCCCGTGGTAGTAGAGGCCGTTGCCGCTGGATGAACAGGACCCCGATCGAGGAGGTGGGGGTGGATGAATAGTAGCTGGTGGAGGGACCCCATGGAGGCTGGATGAAAAGGTCCTCATGGAGGGCTGGTTGAACAGTAGTCGGTGGATGGCTGGATGAATAGTAGCCCGTGGATGAACAGTAGCTGGTGGAGGCAGGAGGAAGGCGCGATGGATGAACAGTGCAGGTGGAGGCTGAAGGCAGTCGACAGTGGGTGAACAGTAGCCCGTGGAGTCCCATTTTACGGTATGACACACCCCTCCAATAAACAGGACCCCTGTTTTGACCGTAGCGCTCCAACACAAGTCCGTTTCCTCCGTTTTGCGGTATGCCACACCCCTCCCGATGAACAGGACCCCCGTTTCAACCGTAGTCGGTCGAACAGAAGGCCGCTTCCTCCATACTGCGGTATGCCAGACCCCGTTTCAGCCGTTCCGTCCAAGCCGGTTGGCTCCCGTTGAACAGGACGCATTCTGACCCAGTTTGTTGCCTCCCGATGAACATGACGCTGTTTCTCCGTTCCGACCCAGCCGGTTGGCTGCCCGATGAACAGGACGCCATTGCTGTCGTTCGTTGCCTCTCCATGTACACGAGCCCTGGCCATTCGTATGTGCGAGTATGCGTTCGAGGCCCCGCCCGTATGTACATACGTGGCCATATTTTTTGGCATGTGGTTGTACGTACGTGTACACGGTTCGGAAGGGACTGCCTGAACTTCTACGTCGGGGGCTCTACTACTACACGTGCCGCTGCTTGCTCGGCCACGGTTCATCGTTGCACGGAGACCGATCGACCAGTATGTATGTACTCGTTCGCGGCGAGAATGACAATGCTACATACGCTTCTACCAGGTGGGTCCTGGCTGTCATGGAGGATAGGGAGGCACTTCCTTGCGTGTGAAGTTATTGATGGTGGGTCAGAGCTGTGAGGGGGAGGATTCATTTTTTTCACGCCTAATACGGAGACACTTTCCTTACGTCCGAAGATATAGCTGGTGGGTCCCATCTGTCAGAGGGGAAAAGGTTTTTTTCACAAAATGCAGCTAAGCCAAAATAAAGAGGCCCTTCCGGTAGGTCCCTCTATCAGGTGGAGGAATCATTATTTTGCGCATAATAAGTAGGCACTTCCTTGCTGCGGCCGTGAACCCATGTGTCAGCATCTCCGCATATAGTCCTCTTCCGATGTAAGTCATTCCTTGACCACGTTGACCATGCCGCGCCGAGAGCACCAAGGCGGCGGACGACAGCAAGGCCTAGGAAGGGAATGACCCGGAGCCGGGGAAGACTCGGCAGTTGTTTCCCACATGGAGGGGCGTACGAGGGTTTACTGGTTGGGCTGCAGTGTGAGGCTACCGTCGCCGTAGAATAACAACAGGTCTGGGTGAGTACAGGGATGGCCAGGCCAGCAATGTGAGTAGGGTGGGGCGGTGAGGCCTGTGCGGCAGCAGAGCCGGCCACGGGAGGCAGGAGCAGGCGGCATGACCGGCGCTGGTTTGGGCGGTTGGAGCAAGAAGACCAGAGGTTAAAGAAGCACTACAACTGTTGGATGGACATTGTACAGTCACTGAAGCTAGAATCGTTCATATTGACTAAGTTGACAAAGCCCTCCGACAGCGTCAGTAGGCCCACAAGTCAGCCTCCAACTATGGTGGGTCCCATATAGCAGGGGGAGTATTCATTTTTTTCTGCACAATAAAGAGGCACTTCCTTTCGTTCAAAGATATAGCTAGTGGGTCCAAGTTGTCAGCCGGAGGAACATTTGTTTAGCGAAACACAGAGGCCCTTCCGGTGGGTCCCTACTGTCAGGCGGAGGAATCATTATTTTCCGCATAATAAGGAGGCACTTCCTTGCGTCCAGCTGTGGACCCAGCTGTCACCCTCTCCACGTATAGTACTCTTCCGATGGATGTCATTCGTTGACCATGCCGCTCCGAGAGCACCAGGGCGGTGGACGACGGTGTGGCCTAGGAAGGGAGAGACCCAGAGCCAGGGAAGACTCGGTAGTGGTTGCCCACGCGGTGGGGAGTACAAGGGTTTAGTGGTTTGGCTGCCGTCGCCGGAAAATAACAGGAGGCATGGGTGAGTAGAGGAATGGCCTGGACAGCCATGGAATAGGGTGGGGCGGGGCGGCCTTTGCGGCAGCACAACAGACAACTGGAGGCGGGAGTAGGCAGTCCCACCAGCGTTGGTTTGGGCGGTTGGAGCAATAAGATCATATATTGAAGAAGGAGCATAGCCATTGGATTAACATCCAACGGTCACTGCTGCTAGAATCGTTTGTGTACTAAGTTGACAAAGCCTTTCGTACACATCAACCTAGTAGACCCACAGGTCAGCCTCCAAATCTTTCCCAAACAGCATACAACCCAAAAATTCTAGCCAGATTCAAATTAATTTTAAAAGTAAACATACCTTAATTGAAAATCAATGAAATTTTACCCGCACAAAAACAATGAAATTTAAAATATCAAAATCGGAAAGAAAAAATATTTTTGAACTAATTGCATGTTTGCTGATTTGTTTCATTTTACAACCAATTTATTATTACTTATAGCCCATTTCCTATTACTTACAGCCCATTTTCTGGGCAAGCCCGAATGCATCCCTCCTCGTCTTGAAAGATTTCTGGCCCAGCAGGGCGTAGAAATGCAAGTAGGCCTATGTTGGTTATGCTATAAAAAACAAAATAGCTGGGCTAGCCATTTTCAGAAAGGAAAAGAAAAAATGGGCTGGTCATGTGGTAAACATGTGAAATAAAAGCCTGGGCTAGATGGGCCACAGCTCCCGCACAACCCAGTTGATACCCTTCTACGCCCCGAAAAAATACCGCGCGCGCTGCTGGGTCCCGGGTGTGTGCCGCTCTTGTGCAGTTATCCCGCTCATTGACTACGTTGATAGTGGCATGCGACCCAGATGTCAGGAAACCATCAGGAGGAACCTTTTTTTCTTGTAATAAAGGAGGCACTTGCTTGCCCACTGCCATGATCCTGGTGGGTCCCTACTGTCATCCTCACCATGTACAGTCATCTCCTTATTCCTCTCGGTTGTTGACCATGTTGATAACACCGAAGTGCGGCACCGCGGCGAGCGAACCTAGGCAGAGGACGATGGTGGGGCCTCGGACGGGAACGAATAGGAGCCAGGGAAGATGCACAGATTTTCAGGGTGCGATGTGGCCATGCTGCATGCGCGGCAGCATAGCCAGATGTGGGAGGCGGGAGCAGGCGGTCCCGCCAGCGCTAGTTTGGTTTTGGCGGCTGGAGGAAGAAGAGACAGAAGAAACACGACAAACATTGAATGTCAATCCAACGGTCAAGGTTGGCACAATCGTTTGTTGACTAAGCCGACACTAAGTAGCATACTTTTTATATATAGGAAGAAAAGAAAAACTGGGCTCATCCACCTGATAGCATTCCTGAAACTGTAACTGTTCGATCTTATGTCGTAACTAAAGCTGCGAGGGAAATGTGTTTGTCTGTCCTCCTCCTCCCAGGGGACGTTCGCCACATAAGTGACTAGCACCCTTGGTTTTCAACCGAGAGGTCTTGGGTTCGAGTCCTAGGAAACCTCAATTTTTTCCTCCTTCCTTCCTCGCAAAAAAGGAAAGAAAATCAAAGACTTGAGAAGGCATACATAACAAGCTAGTGTACCAGTAAAGAGACGTTGCTGAGTTTTAGAAAAAAGAGAGACGTGCTCCTGTAGCTGGTTCGAATCCAAACCTAGACTATGACTATATATGGTGCTATGCTACTCTTATGTTAGCATACATTTCAGTTGTCTGTTATGACTACCAGTAAACGACAGCACAACATAACCACACACCGATGAACGTCAAAACTGGAGATATACTTCAACTGAACAATGTGTGTTATGTTAGGATACATTTTAGTTGTCTCTTCGCCGTACTTACTCATGCTCATGATGGCACGATTTCGTGTCTTCCTGCCTTCGTCGCGTGCAAGGGTGTTGTAGCGCACATCTCCAACAACGCAAGATTCATTATGTCTTACCCGAGTATCAGGACCCATTGCTAGTGCGTAAAGGGCATCATTAACTGTCTGCCCATCCTCCCGCATCTTCTTAACCTATGATTAGAAAATAGACAAGATGATCATCCTATGTACTCGATATATTAAAAAAACTAACAGTGCAATTCAAAAGCTTACATGGCTCTTGAACCATTTCGCAAATCCCGCCATAACTAGTTTGTCAATGTTTCTTGGATTTCGCGGCAGTATAACTCCTTTTTGTAGATGCTGCACAACATAGTGATCGCGTCAAACATCTAAATATATAAGAATGTGCTGCAAGTTTAGTAGATTACGATGTATAAGCTGTAGTACTTAGCACTTACTCGACGTAAGGTAGAATCTCAAGACAGTTATTCAACACATACCAAACCATTTTGTCCAAATCTTTTGGTTTGTCGTCTTGTCGACTCTTCCCTGTAGCTCGAACAGAACTATCGAAAACATTGGGCCTGGGATTTTTTACACCCACCTCTTTGCTAAGCTGATCAGCTGTTTATGAAGCCGGACGAGCTGGACGACGAGAAGCTTATGAAGGACGGGCCTTCGCCGGGGAAGGAGCATCGCAAACCCGAGAACTATTATAAGGATGTGCTGAAGGGCGCCCGTCTTGTGGTGGATGAATGTACCAAGGATGTAATTTTTGAATGAACTCGCTCGTGTTGTCCTGTGCGCTGAAAACTTGTTCATTTGCGCTAAGCAATGATTGTTGAATTTAAAATATTACTTTCTGTGCGGCCGTTTATCAAAAAAATGAGAGATGGCCAGTCGTCGGCTTCTGCCCCCATGCCACTAGTGCTGGGGTGCTCGGGATAAACCTGAGCACTCTTTTTCCCATGTTTGGGTCCTTCGAGGGAGGCGCTCAGCACAACGAACAAGGCAATCAGACTATAATGCTTGAACACTCTCACTTAGCCATAGAACTCTATAATTTTAAATTTCGGCGAAGCCCCTAGTATTCGGAAGACCGAGTTCGGGGCGCTATCCACGGCTTGGCCGGATAGAATCCGGTTCATCGCTCTAAGCGGCATAAGTCTTTAAGGACCCGAAAAACCTCTCGAACAGCGACCGGTCTCTCGCCTTCTCATGACAGTCAGTTTTAGCTTTCTCTACTGAGGTGCTCAGCCAGCCTCAACTGGGGCACAATCGCAGTAGTTCTCCTAGTGCTACCTTAGCCGATAAAGCGGAACGTAAGGCACCAAAACATAGGAGCCGGGCAAACCCAACTATTGACCCAAATCATGATTCGGAGCCGATGCATATAATGCTATAAGTTCGGGGTGCCGCACTTGTGAAAGTGTTCGGACTTCTCACACCATATTAAGGGGTACTGGAGCCCCTGGCGTATTTGCCGTACCACAGTGTACGGGTGCAACATGTCATTAATGAACATATATATAAAAAGAGAGTAATGCAAAAAATAGACAAGAAGCTATGCATTGTTTATAAGAAGGCTGCTATCCAAGCAGAACGATACAAATACTGCAATAAGCAAAAGAAATTGGACTATTTAACATGTCCTATCCAGGGGCAGGCCGCGGAATTGTATTTAACACATGTATACTGCTCGTAATAGAGACCACCTGGGAGTTCCATAATGCGGCATGGCTTGTCTGCTTCCCTGGTTCTTGCATCGTTTGTACGGCAGTTGAATTGCCGAACAGGTCGTCCGAAGTATGGAGTCCTGAAAGTAAAAGAAAATAAAGAAAGAATTCGGCAGCCCCTAGTACGGTTTAAGCCGTGTTTTGGGCGTGCCGTGATGATGCCCCTTCCCCTGCGCCCATGGTATTTTGAGAGCGTAGTTATGTACACGAAGTGTTCGTTTCGCTATTTCGCGAGGGCTGGGGTTGGGGCCGCATTGCTATGCCTGCTCGGAACGTGCCAGGCGGTCTTGTTGTAGGTTACTCCGGGCGCGCTTGACAGTGTCCGGCTTTTTGAAGGCCGGACTGGAGAATTGCCTGGAGAGGCTGCTTTGTACTTCTTCTGCGAGCGCTGCCATATGCTCCTCCGTTCGGAGAGAGCGTTCGGTGTTTCCATTGACCATGATTACTCCTCGAGGGCCTGGCATCTTCAGCTTGAGGTATGCATAATGCTGTACCGCATTGAACTTTGCGAATGCGGTTCGTCCGAGCAGTGCGTGATAGCCACTTCAGAACGGGACTATGTCGAAGATTAACTCCTCGCTTCGGAAGTTATTCGGAGATCCAAAGACCACTTCAAGTGTGGCTGAGCCTGTACAGTTGGCCTCTACACCTGGTATGACGCCTTTAAAGGTCGTTTTGGTGGGTTTAATCCTCGAGGGATCTATGCCCATTTTCCGCACTGTATCCTGGTAAAGCAGGTTCAGGCTGCTGCCGCCATCCATAAGGACTCTTGTGAGATGAAATCCGTCAATAATTGGGTCTAGAACCAATGCGGCAAACCCGCCATGACGGATGCTAGTGGGGTGGTCCCTTCGATCAAAAGTGATCGGGCAGGAGGACCATGGGTTGAACTTTGGGGCGACTGGCTCTAGCGCATATACGTCCCGTAGTGCACGCTTCCGCTCCCTCTTGGGGATGTGGGTTGCGTATATCATGTTCACCGTCCGCACCTGTGGGGGAAAACCCTTCTGTACATTGTTGTTCGGCGGCCTGGGCTCTTCCTCGTCGTCGCTATGCAACCCCTTGTCTCTATTTTCGGCATTTAACTTGCCTGCCTGCTTGAACACCCAACAATCCCTGTTGGTGTGATTGCTGGTCTTTCGGGGGTGCTATGTATCTGGCACAAGCGGTCGAGTATTCGGTCCAAACTGGACGGGCCCTGAGTATTTCTTTTGAATGGCTTTTTCCGTTGACCGGATTTTTAACCTCAGAATCCGGCATTGACTGTCGTATCCTCGTTGATGTCGCTGTTAATGCGGCGTTTTTGCTTGTTCCGGCGCGACCTGCCACTTTTGTCCTTGGTATCCGAATTACCAAGGTTCTTGGTTAAGTTGTTACTGCGAGCTAGCCAGCTGCTTTCTCCCGCGCAAAAGCGGGTCATGAGTGTCGTGATGGCTGCCATAGATTTCGGCTTTTCCTGTCCCAGGTGCCGGGCAAGCCACTCGTCGCGGATATTATGCCTGAAGGCTGCTAGGGCCTCTGCGTCAGGACAGTCGATTATTTGGTTTTTCTTTGTTAGGAACCGTGTCCAGAATTGCCTGGCCGATTCCTCTGGCTGCTGAATTATGTGGCTTAGGTCATCGGCGCCCGGTGGTCGCACATAGGTACCCTGGAAATTGTCGAGGAATGCAGCTTCCAGGTCCTCCCAAGAACCGATCGAATCTACTGGAAAGCTGTTAAGCCAATGCCGGGCTGGTCCCTTAAGTTTGAGTGGGAGGTATTTGATGGCATGTAGGTCATCGCCGCGGGCCATGTGGATATGAAGGAGATAATCCTCGATCCATACCGCAAGATCAGTTGTGCCATCATATGATTCGATGTTAACGGGTTTGAAACCCTCAGGGATTTTATGGTCCATCACTTCATCTGTGAAGCATAGTGGGTGTGCGGCGCCTCTGTATTGGGCTATGTCACGACGCAGCTCGAATGAGCTTTGTCTATTGTGTTCGGTCCGGCCGGATTTATTATGTCCGGAGTGACGATCACCGTCACATGCCGTAGAGTGCCCACGCGATCCGTAGATCGATCTTGTTTGTCTTGCCTTGCCCTCCAGTATCTCTCGCAGGTCTGGCGGGTTTTCCCGTGCCTTAGCATATTTTGGGCGGCGCCGGGGCACGGCTTGATTGGAGGGCCAAGAGGCCTCTCTGTCACGGCCACAAGGTGGCTGGTCGGCCATGTCATGCGCTGGTGATGTAGGTGCTTCCTCCTCTAATCGGGATAGCAGCCTGCGCTTTGGGTAACTCTTGGAGGGGCATTTGAGTTCGTACTCTTCGGCCGCAAGGACTTCAGTCCATCTGTCAGCTAGCAAATCTTGATCAGCTCTAAGCTGTTGCTGCTTTTTCTTGAGGCTGCTTGCCGTGGCCATAAGCCTGCGTCTAAAACGCTCTTGTTCGGCTGGATCCTTTGGCATGACGAATCCCTCGTCGTCGAGGCTTGCCTCATCTTCGGAGGAAGGCATGTAATTATCATCCTCAACCTCTCTGTCTACCGCTCTCTCATGAGGGCTGGCTTCTCCATCCTCCTGTGCTAAATCTTGCTGGAGAGGGTGTTCTTCGGCGCTATCCGTAGTATTATTATCTCCCGTGCCGCAATCACCGTTTTTGCTTTGGCGGGATTTAGAGCGGCGCCGCTGACGTCGGCGCTTGGGGTGTTTCTTGGATGTGTCATCCCCCGCTGTTCCATCGCCCTCTTCGTCTTTTGGAGTGTCCACAATATATATGTCATATGACGAGGTGGCCTTGTAGCGCCCTACAGGTGCTGGTTCTTGGTCGTCTCCTACATCGTCGTCCATACCGTCGATGTCTTCGGAGTCGAAGTCGAGCATGTCGGTTAAGTCATCGACAGCGGCTACGAAGTGGGTGGTGGGTGGGCTTTGAATTTCTTCATCGTCCGTGTCCCAACCTTGCTGACCGTACTCCGGCCAGGGCTCTCCTGATAAAGAGAGAGACTTTAGTGATTTCAGAATGTCGCCGAAGGGCGAGTGCTGAAAGATGTCCGCAGCGGTGAACTCCATGATCGGCGCCCAATCGGACTCGATCGGCAGGCGTGCGGAGGGCTCGGAGTCCGGAGAGGAATCCGGCCCCTTGGAGTCACAGGCCTTGCGGAGTGCGGGGCTGGTGTTCGGTTCGATCGCCTTTGAGATCGCAGCCCCCGAGGCGGCGTCCAACCACTCATCCTCGATTGGCGCAGTAGGTTCCGAATTAAGGGTCGGGACCGAAGCGTGTGCGGCCTCCACGACACTGTTCGGTGGCAGAGCTAGATCATGCCCATCGACACAGTGCGGCGCGCTCGGCTGTGGCTCGAATTCGTCGAAGATCAAGTCCCCGCGGATGTCAGCCGTGTAATTTAAATTTACAAATCTCACCTGATGGCCAGGGGCGTAGCTTTCGATCTGCTCCATGTGGCCAAGCGAATTGGCCCGCAGTGCGAAGACGCCGAAGACGAAGATCTGTCCAGGGAGAAAAGTCTCACCCAGGACCACATCGTCGTTGATGATCAAAGGAGCCATCGGGCCTAAAAGCGACGACACAGAGGAACTCTCAATGGACGCACCAATGTTGGTGTCAAAACCGACGGATCTCGGGTAGGGGGTCCTGAACTGTGCGTCTAGGCGGATGGTAACAGGAGACAGGGAACACAATGGTTTACCCAGGTTCGGGCCCTCTTGATGGAGGTAAAACCCTACGTCCCGCTTGATTAATATTGATGATATGGGTAGTACAAGAGTAGATCTACCACAAGATCAAGGAGGCTAAACCCTAGAAGCTATCCTATGGTATGAGTATTGTATGTTGGAGTTGTTCTACGGACTAAAACACTCCGGTTTATATAGACACCGGAGAGGGCTAGGGTTACACAAAGTTGGTTACAATGGTAGGAGATCTGAATATCCGTATCGCCTAACTTGCCTTCCACGCCAAGGAAAGTCCCATCCGGACACAGGACGAAGTCTTCAATCTTGTATCTTCATAATCCAGGAGTCCGGCAGAAGGTATACTCCGGCTATCCGAACACCCCCTAATCCAGGACTCCCTCAGGTATCTTTCGTCTTGCCTTCAATATTAAGAAGTGTGCCGATAATGCTGTCACATATATTTTCCTCAATGTGCATCACATCAAGATTATGCTGCAGATCCAAATCTTTCCAATACTCCAAGTCCCACAAAGTGGACCTGCGGGTAAACAATAATATCTCTTTTGCCCTACCACGCTTCCTTTTCCCGCTACCATTATCAGGATGGTTTCCTAGTGTAATATGTCTGACCTTCTCTCTTTCCACTTGCAACTCATCGGCGGTGAGCCTCTTTGGCGCATCACGGTTTTCATGCTTTGCATTGAACACATATCTTTGGTATTTTGTAGGACACGGCTTGTCCTTGGAAAGGAAAAGACGGCGTTCAATGTAACAGATCTTGCTAAGTATTGCGTATGACAGCGAATTCCTGTCACAGTGAACACATGCACTGTAACCATGTGTCGTTCGCCCTAACATAGTGCCCAAAGCCGGATAATCATGGATGCACCAAATTATAATAGCACGCAGAAAGAAATAAGCTGGTGGGCTGCTATATAGGTCTCGAGTGAGAACACCCCTCCATAGTTGTTGAAGTTCCTCCACAAGAGGCTCCATGAATAAATCAAAATCCTTTCTAGAACTTTTTGGACCTAGGATGAGCAAGGCCATCATGTAGTTTGATTCTTTGGTGCAGACATTTGGAGGCATGTTGTAAGGGATAACAAGCACTGGCCACATGCTATATGTGGCTCTTTGGTGGCCAAATGGGTTAAATCCATCTGAAGCTAAGCCAAGTCTAATGTTTCTCGGGTTAGCAGCAAACTTTTTGTGTTTCTGATTGAAGCTTTTCCAGTCACGACCATGAGATGGATGGCTCATTACATTCTGATCTCTGTACTCCTAGTTCCTAGAATGCCACATTACATCCTCTCTTGTGTCAGCATCATGAAACAACCTCTGCAATCTTGGTATAACTGGAAAATGTCTCAGAACATTATGAGGAATCCTCTTCACAACATCGCCATCTTTCTATCTTGATGATTTGCATTTTGGGCATTCACTTAAGTTGGCATAATCCTTCCAGAACAAAACACAATTATTCTTACAAACATGGATCATATCATATCCAATTTCAACTGCACGAAGGAAATTCTTCATTTTATTGTAGGTGTGCGGCAGCTCAGACGCATCTAGGAAAGATTTGCGGAAAGCAGCCAACATCACATCAAATGATTTGTTGGTCATCAGCTCAGATGTCTTCACCTGAAGAAAGGTGACCATAGCTGAGAATACTAGCAGCTTATTTCCTGGGGTGACAGCCACGTTGCATTGTTCCAACATGCGGGTCCACCATTTTTCTTCTACAAGTGAAAGTTCATGAAATGCACGAGCATTTCTTAGCATTGTTTCAATGTTGGTCAAAATCACTGGCTCCACCACCACCACCTCCTCGTCCTCTTCCACCTGAGCATCAGGCAGATCAAGATGGTGATCTACTGCTTCCACATAGTCAGTAACATTACGTTCACAGCTTCACCATGATGAACCCACCTAGTATATGTGACCGACATCCCATACAAGTGTAGATGATTTTGCACAGCTGACTTGGGTCTTGTAACTGAATTCATACAACTTCCACACGGGTAGGGCACATCTGATTTCGGACCACCGTACTCAGCTCTGGTAACGTTCATGAAGTTTTCAACCCCCTCGACATATGCAGCAGACAATCTTGGAGCAGAAGTTATCCAAGTCATGCCCATCTGTTAGACATACAAATTAGTTCTTCTACTAGTTATTACAGGAAAAACATATATGTTTTTTTATGAAGTCTAGAAAAAAAATACCTAGGTCGATGTCTAGAGCTATGGCAAGATATGTGGACAAGCAGATCTAAGTAACAAAATATATGTAAAGCTAATTCAGCAAACATATTTGAGTGCTAAATTATGTCAGGTTGTTTCAGCAGTCAATGAGGCCGAGCACATAGCCATCAAAGGCCATCTCAGCAACAAAGATCGAATATAAAACAGTGTAGAGTTATTTAACCTAACAGATTGGCTACTAGACCATGGCAATCTACGTCACATATGGCAAGATATTTTAGCAACTAATCGGGCGTGGCATGCCATCTCAGCTAAGCAGATTGAATGCAAAACAGGGCACGGAAGCTTCTTAAGCAGAGCATATTGGCTATAAACTACTTCGACAAACAGTGAGCTTAACAGCGTCTATCAGCTCACATTCAGCGCTACTCCGACAGGCACGGGGCCTCAGTCTAGAATGCGCATACCGTGGGAGAAGTTGACCGCCACGCTTCTCCACAAGAATGTCGCCGGCGGTGGCGGCGCGGCTAGAGGACGGCAGTCTACGAGAGCGTACTGTGGGAGCAAGAGGATCGCCGTGCGTCCCCTCAACGAACCGCGACACTGATGTATCAGCGTGGCGGGGAGGGCGGCTTTGGCGGAGCGAATGGAGTGGAGGGGCCCGGGGGGGTTGGGGGAATATATTTGGCTAGTTGGCCTAAGGGCGGTTGAACTTGGGATTTGGGGGGAATTTGGGGGGGGGGATATTCATGCGGTGGGTGGGGGAGTTTTGTGCATGGTCGGTGTCTCCAAGTGCGGTCCCATGTGTCAGTGAAGAGGCAAGCCGAAGCGCGTTCCGTTTGCATGAGCCGTGTGCAGGACCGACCATGTGAGGGGTGAAATGCGACCGCGACAGGCGTGTTGTGAGTGTACCGTCTTTTTTCCTTTTAAACTTGGTGCTTCGTGCGATCCATCAATACTACTACTAGTAATCCCGTAATGCCAACTAAAACAGCGTGGCCAGGTCTTTTCCCGCGCGATATGCTGATAGGTTGGCTTAGTTTGTATTTTTATGATGAGTAACGCTACACCTACGTAATCCCAGTTACATAACTAGCGTAATGTGAAACGTGTGGGCTGTTGATTGGATATTGGGGGAGGGAGGGGCCCACCACCATGAAAATCAGGGGGGAGAGAGAGGCACTTTACGTTAACCCTATTGTAGGTTCCCATAGATGTAGAAAGATGTGAAATGCGTGAATGTGTAGTGGATGTACTATTGGAGTGCCTAAGATGAATTGTGTATGTAGACCCTATGTATTTATTTACTTCGCATGTTAGCTTTGTCTCGGGTCAAACCTTCTTGTTTCTACACAAAAAAATGAATCATCATTCCATATATTTTCATACTCCTACAATATATCTTAATATTATTGTGAAAGTTCATATACACCGGATGAGATTCATGCAAACACGGCAGATTTTCATTACATTTCAAACTTTTATAGGATAGAAAAATAAAAGAAACCCGACCTAAACCTTTTCTACGACGGCGCTCGACGTCCTCCATCTATGATCTCCATGTACGAGGGCGGGGTTCAAGACCCATGAAGTGAAGGTGCGGTCTTTGGCGAGGAAGAGTAGAACACGAAAGACGGACCGACCAGTTGGCACACCATGCCCTGCCGCTTCCCATTCCCTACTCATCCTTGAAGGAGTCCCCGACCTTGGTGGTGCCGGTGGACGTGAGGTCGATGATGATGGACGTGGACGGTCCATCGCTTCACCTGCCACACGCGCCACCGAACGTTGGACGGTGGCAAGTAGGACGCGTGGCTGACGGTGCTCCCGTTGCCGGCCGCCAGCGTGGCCACTGCTTGTGCGGTCGCATCCGCTTCAGCTACGCCGCTATTGTGTTGCGTGCGGCGACTTGAGCGAGGGCAGCGACCTTGAGCTTCATCCCCGAAGACAAGCTCTCCTGAAGAGCGTTCGCGCTCGTGGTCAAGGCGGATGTGGTGCCAGGAAGGAGGAGGATGCGCTATGGTGTTGAGTTTAGTTGGGCGTTGCCACTTTAAGTAGCGCATTCCGGTGATGCCAAGCGTTTGGGTGCGTCATTAAGTCACCGGAGTTGGTTCCTCGGGCACTGAACCTCTTAATGACAACATACGGACGGACGACATGAATGCGGGCAGCTCGCGCTGGTTGGGAATGCACCGTGCGACGACATGATAGACGAGGGTTTTTGGTGTGCTAGGGTAGTCAGTTGCGGTCGTGGCAACGTTGGAGATGCCCTTTTCTCACATGTGATCCCCACATGTCATTGAAAAAGCAAGACGACCCGGCATGGTCTCAGGTCCTGGGGATGCAATTGGCCCTGCTAGAACACTCCATGGACGCGTCGCGACACTCGTGCACTTCAGCGCATCGTGCATCCTCGACGAGCCGGGTGTTGATCTGCTAGTCGTGCCACAGCGCTAAGGCCACCCTCGGCACCCTGAAGCCGACCATTTCCAGCGACGATGAGTGATGAGTGTGTCGCTCACCGCGGTCGTCGTGTCCAGAGGCGGTGCGGGAGCTGCGTCACGTTGATGGCCCTACGACACACATGAACAATTGCTGGTGGCGAGGAGGTCATGGGCCAACTCCTCCATTGGACAAGTCTACGCCACGTCGTCCCGACAGGTGTGCCCCACATGTCGGTTTCCCTTTTTCCCGGCCAAATTCGAGCGTCAGTGCTCCGCGTTGTGCATTAGGCGCATAACAGGTGGTTTTTGTGCCCTAGTTCGAATGTGGTACAGTATCAAGTTGTTACCCTAGCCCCAAGTGTGGTGGTTTTGGGTACGGTACCACCCTTTTCCTTTTCAACTAGTGAACCGTAACACTTGATTAAGTAGCCGGATGGTGTGCTAATATAGGTGTCCGACTGTTTGAAGGAATAATTGAGGTATGCCTGGTCCATGCCCGCATTTAGGGGTCCAACTTACCATGTTCCGGCGGTACTAACTATACTAGTCCTTGCGTACTCCCTCTATTTTTATTTACTCTGCATTTTAGCTTTGCTCAAAGTCAAACTTTGTAAACTTTGACAAAGTTTATAGACATCAATAATAACATATACAATAACAAATAAATACCATTAGATTCATTATTTAATATACTTTCACATCATATAGATTTGCTATTATAAATGTTCATATTTTTTCTATAAATTTTGTCAAATTTTATGAAGTTTGACTTTAGTCAAACCTAATATGCAGAGTAAATAAGAACGGAGGGAGTATCTTAATCTGTGACCAAGATGGATGGGAAAACGAGACAACTTATTGTTTATTTGAGCCTTTGAAGTATAATCATGTGATGTTGCTTATATCTCATTCCTCTCCAACCATCTTCTCCATCAATCATGTCGCCTTCCGGTCGAGTCCATCCTCCTGCATGCATCATTTGAATATTCCGCCGAGTATCATTCGCATATGGGCCTAGACCATGCTTGTATTTCCAATGTTGTAATTTGTCCAACATGAATACAGAGAAACGATTCGTTTAAAGTTTCACTTTGCCAACACTACGTGTCGCTTCCCATCTTAGTTTTGACATCCCATTCGGATCATGCCCCAACACATCTTGACGAGATCGATTGATGTTGAGAGATCAAGTGCATGTCGTGCAAGGAGATAAAGGTTTGGTGTGTTTCTGTGATAGAAATGACCCCCGGGGGTCTGTGGGGATCGAAGGGAGTATATTGTACGTTCAAAAGCAAAAAGAACATACTGTACCCACCCTAGTCCTCTTTCAATTGATCTCCGCCCCCCCCCAGATGAAACCGAGAGAGAACGAGTCGGTGCATGTGTGAGACCTAAGGTGGATTCAAAATTTTGAGTCGGTGATCATAGCATCAGCAAATCATATATAAAGGATATTCAATGTTCGTATCACTTTTGAACGTACAATATATTCCCTCCGACCCTTTCTAGTTTACATATAAGTTTTATGTGTAGTCAAAGTATCTCTACTTTGATCAAACTTATAGAAAAAAGTATAAACGTTCAACAACGCCCAATCAATATTGTTAGATTCGTACGTACTCCTAGATTTGTATTCAAACAGAGATGGTTTCCAATTTATTTTCAAACATATGAATGTGCTTGTTCTCGCACATGCTCTTCCTACTAGGATTTCACCACATATAGCCAGTCCAATAGTAACTTTTTTAAGCTCCCTATCCAATAGTGCTAGTGGAGTATTGACAGCATCTGCAGTAGAGTATGTAGTGCTCATAGTACTAGTAGTATACTCCCCTATTTTTATTTACTCCGCATAACGCGGAGGTAGTACTCATAACACTCGGCCGACTTCTCTCTCTTCTAGTAGTATAAATGACACGGGCGGGGGAGGGACATCGGTTTGCTCTCAACTCCGGTCCCACAAGCGAGCGAAAATGCCAGACGAAGCACTTTCCATTCTGTGAGCGACGTGGAGGGTCCAGCGTGCCGGGGTGCAACGCGAACGCGACAAGAGAGATGTACATTCATAACCGATTGACCGGTCGTCAACAGAACCACTATTCACACTAGAACCTTCGCTGCTCGGCCTATGCTAGCTACTTGCCGGCCGGTCACCACTGCCCCAGAACCACACCTCCTCGCCCATTCCCCCACCTTTCTATCCCCTAGCCCGCATCAAGCGTCCCCTAGTTCGCCGGAAAGCCATGGTGCGCCGCAAGATCACGTACTACATGATGCTGACGCTGGAGCTCTGCGTAAAAATCATGGCGACGGTTGGCGCCACAGACCTCCGTTCCCAAACTCGCTTTGCGGCGGGCCAATCCACGAGTTCTCTGGAGCCGAGCTCCGAGGAGGAGGAAGCCGATCCAATGTACATGGCGGAGGTCGCATCGTAGAAGGCCCCCGATGTGTATGAGACGATGGACGTCGACTTCGTGCTGGTGTCTGGGTCCCCCATGGTGCAAGAGGATCAGCGGTTCAACCTAGCGATCCTAAAGGAGGACCGGGAGGCAGAGGCTCAACTCGACATGGAGCGCGCGGATGCCGCTGCCATCGAGGACCTCCTGCAGGCGGAACCAGATGTCGTGGATGTGAACCGGGCGGTAGAGGCTCAACTTGACGCGGAGCGCATGGATGCCGCTGCCATTGAGGCCCTCCTGCAGGCGGAATCGGAAGTCCTGGACATGAACCGGGCGGCGGAGGCTAACTCGACGCGGAGCACGCCGATGCCGCTCCCATCGAGGCCCTCCTTCAGGCAGAACCAGACGTCCTGGACTTAAACCGGGCGGTGCTCGCGTCCGTGCAAAGCGCCCGCCCGGTCTGCGTGAACGAGTAGCTAGAGGCCGAGGAAAACCACGGTCCGGAGACACACGTTGGCAGCTACGGCTGGTTTGTGCCGGCAACCAAAGACGGCGAGGCTGTCTCGTTCTGCGAGCAGTGATAGTTTTTCTTTATGTTGTTGCTTTTAGGGATCTTTTGTTGTGTAAAAACATACTAGCAAGATGCCTGTGCATTGCACGGAACATCAAGATGCATTTTTTTACAAAACACCTATTGTGATTGACCCATGCAGCAGTAATCCCATGTGTAAAAACTAATGATATCTTGAGAATTTTATCGGAAAAATGGTATCTTGAGAATTTCATCAAAAAAATTATTAGAATTGGTATGAACCCTAGTTAATTTGGTAGTATGAACCCTAGTTAAAAAAACCTAGGACAGATTAGTGGCTATTTTTTAGTGGTAGTTAGTATGAACCTTTGGTTTCAAACTATTACTATTTTTTAGTTAAAGCAATTGTTGCTATTTATTTTTTTAGTTAAGGCAATTGTTGCTATTAAAAAACATAATTAGTATGAACCCTAGTTAATTAGGTGGTATGAACCCTAGTTAAAAAACAGAATTAGTATGGGTTAAATGAATTCTAGGTATTTTAGGTGTTTTAGGTGTAGTTAACAAAATTTTAGGTATTTATGTTTAGTTAAAATAATTGTTGCTATTAAAAAACAGAATTCTAAGTATTTAATTTAGGTAGGTTTCAAATTATGATAGAAATTTGACAAGTGCTGAGTTTACTATCAAATTTGACAAGTGCTGAATTTAGTTTCAAGTATTGTAAATAAAAATGACTTCTTGCATTTCTCTTCAAGTTTTTTATATCTTTTTCCTATTATATGCAAATTTGAAGTGAACATGTGATATGTGGACATGTGATTTGGACATGTGATATTTGGAATTTGGACATGTCATATTTGGACATGTGATGTTTTGGACATGTCATATTTGGAAAATGATCATTACGTGTAGGGTAAATGATCTGAGTGGCCTATGCCTCGATGATGGTACTGATGCCGACATCGACACCGATGGCGGCGCCGTGACCGGCGGGGAAGGTACCGACACCGAAGCCGCTAACGAAAAGAAGAAGCAGAGGATACAAAAACCTAACAAACTTGGCATCGGACGACTGGTGATCACAAAGATGGCCCCTGGCAAGTTTTAGCCATTGGAGCCAGAAGAACCTTGCAAGTCCTACGGGAACCAACTCTGATGCATCCTATGGGAATGCATGACAATCAACGAAAATGGCTTAAGGGGTAAATAACAGTTGAAGCAGTTGCTCCTAACGAAGGTGCATAAGAGATTCCACTTCCCCGACCGAGATGACCACATAGAACACCCGTGGGATGATCCGAAGACGAAAAAGATGAACAATCACGCCATGGGCATGTTCAGCAATGATTTGGCCTCCTGGAAAGGGAGGGTGAAGCAAGATATTGAGGCTAAGGAACCCCTTTCCAAGATTTCGGAGGAAAATCCAACACTTATGAAAGAGGAGTTCCAAAAGTTCAAGGACACTTGCGCTACCGAAGCAGCCAAGTCTAAGGCTGCGAAATTCAAGAGCCTTCAACAAAGGAACATAGGGAACGAATGCCTCGGAAGCTGTGGCTACCTTGGTAAAAGGCCCATATGGGATAAGGAGGACACGAAACATGAAGCCGCGGGTCTCCCAGACCCCTTCGCGAAGTTCACAAACCCCTTGGAGCATGACTTCATTAGGGCCCGCTATAAGTGGGACAAGGAAAACAAGGTTTTTTACACGGACCCGATCACAAGGAAATTAATTAGAATACTGGTAATTATTCTTTTGCCACCTTACATTTAGCTTCTAATCAAATC
The DNA here is from genome assembly GCA_032464435.1 of Aegilops umbellulata. Taxonomy (NCBI): domain Eukaryota; kingdom Viridiplantae; phylum Streptophyta; class Magnoliopsida; order Poales; family Poaceae; genus Aegilops; species Aegilops umbellulata. The sequence continues at coordinate 300,878,947 of CP136060.1, forward strand.
AACTACACATTCATAAACGGTTCACGTTCCTTCTGCAGGAGAAGCAACACAAGCTTGCAGCCGAAAGTGAGTCTTCGTCGATGAGGCCCAAGTGGGACACCCCTCTCAACCGGCCATGAACAAACTTTAGGGACTCCCTTTGGACCAGTGGCCGTAATATCGACGTGTGCACGGCGCCGGAGACGGCGCCACGTGGAAGGTCTTTTACAACGAGGGCCTGGAGGCCAAGAAGCAGAAAAAGTAGTTCAGTCAGGCAGACATCAACGAGAAGGTGAAGCTTGCTTTCGAGAAAAAAGCAGTTCAGGATGCGAAAAAAGCAGCCGAGGAGAAAAATGAGTTGCTCAAGCAGGTAGTCGATGCAGCTTTAGCTGCCTGCAGAAATTATTTTGCTACTAACTTGATCCCGGCTATCATCAGCTGGATGAAGAAAAATCCAGACAAGACAATAGATCATTTCCCCATGCCCAGCTTCGTCGGGAGCACCTCGGTGAACATCACAACCGCACCATCACCTGCTCACGCAACCACGCCTTCTCCCACACCCGCACCCGCTCATACTAGCCTGTCCTCAGTCTCTGGCATGCTAGGCTGACCTTCATCTTTGGCTGAGCTCGATGCCCTCATGGTAATTACACGTCGCACAACATATATCTAGAATATTCTGTTTCCGTTGCCTTTCGGATGTTTTATGCCGCAGACATGTCTTTGCAGGCCGACGAAACCCCGTGCACCATACTCTACTTGATCAAAGGACAGAAGGTGGACGTGAGAAAGGCGGTGATAACGAAGCCCTTGGAACTTACCTTCCTTGGCCAGCCGATCCCCGGTGGCCACTTTAGGGTTACCTTGTCAAGTGTGAAATCAGGGCACGAGGATTTGCCTCCTCTAGTATGGGTCGGGGGAGAGAAGGATGAGATCTCGATGCAGCTTGGAAACTGCAAGGGTTGGATGCTGCTATGGCCGAAGAATCTTCTTCGTCTAGAAGGGGCCGAGAGCACACCAATAACCACACATCAGGAAGCAGGTACGAACACCACCACCCCACCTACGCAATCACCAGCACCTGTAGTGTCGGGCTAGAGCGGTGGGCGACGCAAGGAAGGGGGTCCAATAGTGGCTGATGTAATCGCCCCCGTAGAACAAAGAATGGATGATGAGATGGACGAGGATGACCCTCTTTGGTTCCTCAATACATCCACCTATAACGACGACTTAGAAATGATGAGTCAGCCATATGACGACTCGGGCTATCAGCATGCTGATGAGGAGATGGATGATGTGCCCGGGCAGGAACGTCCTAGCAGTGTTGATTGTAAGAAGTCTCTCTTCGTGCAATCCTCATAGGACATGCCTGAAGATGCCGCCTCAACGCAGGCTCAACTAGACGAGGGTCGTATAGTGCTTAGCCCGACAACACTGGGGCAGGGGTTAAGGAAGGGTCTGGAAGGCCAGCCCAAGAAAAAGGAGAGGAAGAGATCGCCGAAGAGAGGCTCTGCTGCCTACAAACAAGCCAGAGGACATCACGACTAGACGGCGGATTTTGAAGAGCGTGTACCCGTCAAAGGTGAGGCCATGTTCCATGTCATGGGCGAGCCGATGCTTCCGCTGAAACCGCTGCAGGCCATATCAGGGGATCTCAGGAGACTGCACAACCATGTGCTGTCCACTGAGATAATCCTACTAGCCTCGAAGGATCTAGGATATCCAACATACATGGCTCGTGTGCCTGAGGGGAAGTGTTACGTCGACACATCGCCCGCGGAGGTGTTCTTCCTGCAATGTTAGCATATCTTCGAGATGTTTCTGACAAGGCGGCTCGATTTACAATTGTCCGACTTTTTGCACTACATATGAGCTCTGTCATGAAGAGAGAACAAGTCTCGCAAATCTGTGTGGCGGATCCATACAACATGCAGAGGTCCTTCTTGAGTCTCGGCGACTTTGAGCATAAAAATGCTAGGGAGTACCTCGAAAACTTCATGATACAAAATAAGTAACAGGATATTGTCCTCCTGCCTTATCATCCAATGTAACTCAGTGTTGGAAAACCCTTTCGTATATTTCAATCATTTCTTCTCGCTCATATGAAGAATTATTTGAGGTATTTTTTCCCACAGCAATGGCCCCACCATCATAATCGTTCTTTACCCGCAAGTCTCCCATGCCTTGTATTTCGACCCTACCAAAAACTACAAGAAGAAGGACTACACCCACGTAATGAATATTCTAGATGATGCTCTCCAAGGCTTCAACTTGAGGGGTGGCCACCTGCAGATCAGGAAACAAAGAAACCACAAGAAAGGTTTCTCGCATAAAACTAACTTCTGCTGCATCCATATCCTGAAACCAAGCAGGAACAATGGATTCTACCTCCTCCATCTCACGATGGAGTTCAGAAGGCATCGCCAAAAGCTTCACATGAAAGCCAGAAGCGGATCATATCCGCATGTGGTAGACTCTCAAGGAGAAGCGGATTATAAACTTAGAGATGATTTCTTTCGCATCCAGAGGGACATTGTGATGATCATCATGAAAGAAGTCATCGAAGAGAATGGGATGTTCCACCACCATGGCCCTATATCACGAGCTGACGTCTGAACTTGCATAGGCATGCAACGTCATGACCTCACGCCATTCAAGAAGCTAGGGTGCATCCTTGATGATATGGATGGGTGGAACTTCTAGTGATTTACGATGCCTGATGATGATGATATGTGTCAGTTGAACTTGTATACTTTTTGTAGCGATGAAATTTTGTGATGTCCATGGTCCCTGCCGAACTTGCGTAACGCTACTTTGTTAGTTTGGGTACGATGACCTGCTTACCTCTAGTTACTTAGTTTGCATACAATGAAACTGTATTGATTATTTATGTTTACTATATGTTGCATCTATTTACTAACCCTTTCTTTTCATGTTGCTCAAGTATATTTTGTTGCATATGATTGTCCATTCTCTTGATGAAGATGCATCTCTATCAGGTTCCTAGATCCTTGATGGCGAAGAAGCAGTGCTATGTCGTGTACATAGGGAAGGTTCCAGGAGTGTACGCCGAGTGGCCCGAGTGTCAAGCGCAAGTGGAGCGGTTCTCGGGCGCCAGCCATAAAGGGTTCAAAAGCAGACAAGAAGCAGAAGCTAGTTACTTGAGGTTCACGCTAGCATGGAGAGGAATCATAACCGCAGCCTCATGTACCGCATGGTTCTTCTCTCACTCATAGTGATAGATCTTCTCGTCTATATCATTGTTTAGATGGATGGCGATGTAGTTGCAAGTATTTGAGACTTGTATCGCTATTTCAAGATGATGACGTGAGACCATTTTGTGTTGGATGACGATTACGATGATGACATGATTTGATGAGACTATTTGTATGTGTATGATATGCTAGAGATTATTGTATAAAACCTATACAAAAACAAAAGAAAAATGCATGAATTTTTTCCAGAAACTAATAAAAATAGCAGTAGCGTGGCTTAAAGTAAAGCGCTACAGCTATTAGCAGCAGCGCTTTTCAGTGAAGCCCGCTACTGCTACCCATAAATAGCAGTAGCACGGGTCAAAACGCGCTACTGCTAAAAGTTAGTTGTAGCACCGTATCAGTAGCGCGGGACCCCGTGCTACTGATAGACCTTAGACTCGCGCTACTGCTAGGCTTTTCCCTAGTAGTGTTTTGAGAGGAACCGGAAGCATTTCGAGGTCACCAGAAGGGCTTCGGGGTTTATCTGGCAATACCGGATATTACAAATAAATTATATATAAGTGGAAATATTATTTGGAGATGATAAGTTAATATTAAACGGCTCTAATAATAGTCAGGAGGCTTTTAAATTTATTTAAATATCAACGGGCCTTAAAAGGCCAAGTGGTGAAACCCCCTCCTCTTTGCCAGCCGGGGGGGGGGGGGACCTCCCTCCTTTGTGTGGTGCCCCTCCCCTTCCTCCACCTTATATATACTGGAGGTTTTGGCACTTTTGGACATACAATTTTTTAGCCTCCTCTAGTTCTCTAGTTCTAGTTCTAGTTGATACAATTAGATCTAGATCTAGATCCTATAATCCTCATAATTAGAAGTCTAGTGTGGTTCTAATCTCCTCCCTATAATTCTCTAGTGACGATTAACTCTGGACAGCGAAGCACTGCCGATCGTCAAGACCATACACTTGCAATCAATGGAGAGACCGTGCTTTCGGTCTTCCATTCGAGGGATCGTTCATCGATGGTTCGAGGGACTTCAAGTATGATCTACACTGATCTACATAGACTCGTCTTCTTCCGCTGCAACTCGGAGTTGGTAACTATTTGATCAAAACCGTTATAGGATCTTCATAGTGTTCCTGGTGATCGTAGGGTGATTTTTTCTACTACACTTCCCAACAGGGAGTTGGCCACCCCCTGAAATTCGGGGGGGGGGGGAGATTTTTATTAGATGGAACGGGCCTATAAGAGCGTCTACAATTGGACATCCCATATCCTCCCCAAACACCCAGGCGGGCTGCTTGATCACTATGCAGACACAAAATAGGCACCCAATTAGACCTGGCAAATCGGGCACAAACGCCCGGACTGACCGACACTCCCCATACCCGGCCCATATCTGGGCCAATTATGGGGACGGCCGGACGCGCCTGCCACATCGGCTCCAACAAGCCACACCCATCCCAAATCCTCGCAAAATTGACTCCTCCTCCACTTCGACCAAACTCCTCCCTCCAACGTTCACCATTTCCCACCTTCGCTTAGCCACCCGCCTACATCCTCCCTTGCTCCCCGCCCCCCCTCCGTCGTCGTTGATGTCGGCACCGACAACCCTATCCACCACCATGGTCATGAATGATGCCTCCGCGGAATTGGTGAGGCTCCCCGACCTGGCGGCGGTTCCTTGCAAGGCGAGGAACTTCGCCAAGGAAGTACCACCGCCGGAGGCTGCGCGAGCGGGAGGTGACATTGAAGATAGCTGCAGAGGTGGACGGTACTGAGATGGTCTTTGTGCCCGGTGTTGAGGACATGGACTTTGGTGTGACATAGACCAATTCCGAGGTTGCAGTCGCGGGAACAAATAAATTGTTGGTGGAGCCTGACTCTGTCCAACCCTCCTAGTGGATGGGCCTCCTGGGTTTGAGCTTTTCGCAAGCCATCGCAGATGCGTCCATGATGGCCAACTCGCCGCAGGTCAAAGGCATCAGGCGATGTTAGGCAATGCTGGCTCACACTACTGCAGGATGATGCTAACGCGACACTATGATCAGAGACCCTTTGAAGAAACTGTGTGCCATTCATTAATCGCAAATGGTGATGTAAAATAACCATCAAAAAAGATGCAAAACATTTGCAATGAAGGATACATCAAACACGGGTCAGATTTTAGTTGCGTGTGCGACGAGGGGCATATGGTTCAGTTCAATGAACTGTTTGCGATGAGTCATAACAAAAGAAACAGGCAGCCACATGAAGGCGTGTACAATATACGGCATGCAGTTCACTCGGATAAACCGTTTGTGATGAGGCCGAACAACAGAAATGGGCAGCCAGATGAAGGTGTGTGCGATATACTGAACTATTTGCGTTGAGCCAAGATAACAAAAATGGTTCAACTTAACAAGATGTGTGTGATACGCGACAAACAAATCTTTAATCAGAAATTTGTGGGAAGACCGATAACAACACAGACGATTCCAGTTAATAAGTCATGTGTGTTGTGAGCAAACGATTGCTGGTATACAATTGTCAGTGGTTGATGAAATCATCACCGACGGGTTCCATTGTATAGTCCGTGTGCGATGTGATTTGCTCTGTCTACAGAGCATCAACATATATACTTAAAAAGACAACATTGTAAAACCAAATTAAGCATAAAATTACACAAGTGACTACACACATAACATTTCCACACACCAAAGTAAGCAATTACATGCATACTAAACTAGGAGAAACGAGGATCTAATTATCTACTTATTGTTGTGATGACGCTTGCCATTGCTCTGCTTCCGGCTAAATCCCTGGCCGTTTTGGGGAAGGAGGCACTTCCTCATGTCAACGATTCGCCCGTACATGTCGTAGCTCGTGTACGCCTCCTTGGCCGCATACACGACATGACCTTTGTCGAGTTTCTCCATCCAGGCTAAGTGCCAGGCACACTTGTCCTTGTTGCAGGAATCCTTCATGTCTCTGTAGTAGGGGTCGATGATGGCCTCGGCAAGGTGAACCAGTGAGTCCTTCTCATGCTCCTTGCTGCCCCATATCTTGTATTGGCCCTGGATGTCGACAAGATTCTGGCGGGTGATGCGAGAATTCTTGAGCACCTTTACATCATTGGTGATGTCCACCATAGCGAACATGTAGTGGGGGATGTTGACAAACATGAAGGAAGTATGCCCTAGAGGCGATAAGAAAGTTGTTATCTATATTTCCTTAAATCATGATAAATGTTTATTATTCATGCTAGAATTGTATTAACCGGAAACTTAGTACATGTGTAAATACATAGACAAAACAGAGTGTCCCTAATATGCCTCTACTTGACTAGCTCGTTAATCAAAGATGGTTAAGTTTCCTAGCCACAGACATGTGTTGTCATTTGATTAAAGGGATCACATCATTAGAGAATGATGTGATGGACAAGACCCATCCGTTAGCTTAGCACTATGATCGTTTAGTTTATTGCTATTGCTTTCTTCATGACTTATACATGTTCCTATGACTATGAGAATATGCAACTCCCGTATACCGGAGGAACACTTAGTGTGCTATGAAACGTCACAACGTAACTGGGGTGATTATAAAGATGCTCTACAGGTGTCTCCGATGGTGTTTGTTGAGTTGGCATAGATCGAGATTAGGATTTGTCACTCCGATTGTCGGACATCTATCCCTAGGCCCTCTCGATAATGCACCTCACTATAAGCCTTGCAAGCAATGTGACTAATGAGTTAGTTACAGGATGGTGCATTACAGAACGATTAAAGAGAGTTGCCGGTAACGAGATTGAACTAGGTATGATGATACGGACGATCGAATCTCGGGCAAGTAAAATAACGACGACAAAGGGAACAACGTATGTTCTTGTGTGGTTTGACCGACAAAGATCTTCGTAGAATATGTAGGAGCCAATATGAGCATCCAGGTTCCGCTGTTGGTTATTCACCGGACATGTGTCTCGGTCATGTCTACATAGTTCTTGAACCCATAGGGTCCGCACGCTTAACTTTCAATGACGATTCGTATTATGGGTTTATGTGATTTGATGTATCGAAGGTTGTTCGGCGTCCCAGATGAGATCACGAATGTGACGAGGAGTCTCGAAATGGCCGAGACATAAAGATTCATACATTGGAAGGTTACATTCGAATACCAGAACTATTTCGGGTAGTTTCGGATATAACCGGAGTACTAGAGGGGTTACGGGAACCCCCGGGGGATTAATGGGCCACAATGGGCCTTAGTGGAGAAGAGAGAGGGTTGGCCAGAGGTGGCACCCCCCTAGCCCAATCCGAATAGGACAACGAGAGGGGGGGGGGCGCCCCCTCCTTCCTTCTCTTCTCTCCTCTTTCCCCTTCTTCTCCTACATGGACTAGGGAAGGGGGAAACCTACTCCTACTAGGACTAGGAATCCCCCCTTGGGCGCGCCCCTTGTGGCCAGCCCTCCTCCTCCTCCCCTCCTTTATATACGGGGGGTGAGGCACCCCATAAACACACACGTTGATCTTAGCCGTGTGCGGTGCCCCCTCCACAGTTTTCCACCTTGGTCATATTGTCGTAATGCTTAGGTGAAGCCCTGCATCGGTAAATTCATCATCACCATCACCATGCCGCCATGCTGACGAAACTCTCCCTCGGCCTCAGCTGGATCTAGAGTTCGAGGGACGTCACCGAGCTGAATGTGTGCAAATTGCGGAGGTGTCGTGCGTTCGGTACTTGATCGGTTGGATCGCGAAGATGCTCGACTACATCAACCACGTTACTCAACGCTTCCGCTTTCGGTCTATGAGGGTACATGGACACACTCTCCCCGCTCGTTGCTATGCTTATCCTTGATAGATCTTGCGTGATCGTAGGATTTTTTTTGAGAATACTACGTTCCCCAACAGTGGCATCCGAGCCAGGTCTATGCGTAGATGTTATATGCACGAGTAGAACACAAAGAGTTGTGGGCGATAATAGTCATACTGCTTACCAGCATGTCATACTTTGATTCGGCGGTATTGTTGGATGAAGCGGCCCAGACCGACCTAACATGGCCGCGTTCATGAGACTGGCTCTACCGCCGTGCTTCGCACACAGGTGGCTAATGGGTGTCTGTTTCTCCAACTTTACTTGAATCGAGTGTGACTATGCCCGGTCCTTGTTAAAGGTTAAAACAACACACTTGACGAAAAATCATTGTGGTTTTGATGCGTAGGTAAGAATGGTTCTTGCTAAGCCCGTAGCAGCCACGTAAAACATGCAACAACAAAGTAGAGGACGTCTAACTTGTTTTTGCAGGGCTTGCTGTGATGTGATAAGGTCAAGACATGATGATATATAAATTGTTGTATGAGATGATCATGTTTTGTAACAGTTGTCGACAACTGGCAGGAGCCATATGGTTGTTGCTTTATTGTATGAAATGCAATCGCCATGTAATTGCTTTACTTTATCACTAAGCGGTAGCGATAGTCATAGTAGCAATAGTTGGCGAGACGACAACGATGCTTCCATGGATATCAAGGTTTCAAGCCGGTGACGATAGTGATCATGACGGTGCTTTGGAGATGGAGATCAAAGGCACAAGATGATGATGGCCATATCATATCACTTATATTGATTGCATGTGATGTTTATCCTTTATGCATCTTATTTTTCTTAGAACAACGGTAGCATTATAAGATGATCTCTCACTAAATTACAAGGTACACGTGTGCTCCCTAAGATTGCACCGTTGCGACAGTTCGTCGTGCCGAGACACCATGTGATGATCGGGTGTGATAAGCTCTACGTCCACATACAACTGGTGCAAGCCAGTTTTGCACACGTAGAATACTCGAGTTAAACTTGACGAGCCTAGCATATGCAGATATGGCCTCCGAACACTGAGACTGAAAGATCGAGCGTGAATCACGTAGTAGATATGATCAACATAGTGATGTTCACCATTGACAACTACTCCATCTCACGTGATGATCGGACATGGTTTAGTTGATATGGATCACGTGATCACTTAGTAGATTAGAGGGATGTCTATCTAAGTGGTAGTTCTTAAGAAATATGATTAATTGAACTTTAATTTATCATGAACTTACTACCTGATAGTATTTTGCATGTCTATGTCGTTGTAGATAAATGGCCCGTGCTACTGTTCCGTTGAATTTTAATGCGTTCCTAGAGAAAGCTAAGTTGAAAGATGATGGTAGCAACTACACGGACTGGGTCCGTAATTTGAGGATTATCCTCATTGCTGCACAGAAGAATTACGTCTTGAAAGCACCGCTAGGTGCCTAACCCGCTGTAGGAGCAACTCCAGATGTTATGAACGTCTGGCAGAGCAAAGCTGATGACTACTCGATTGTTCAGTGTGCCATGCTTTACGTCTTAGAACCGGGACTTCAATGAAGTTTTGAACGTCATGGAGCATACGATATGTTCCAGGAGTTGAAGTTAATATTTCAAGCAAATGCCCGGATTGAGATATATGAAGTTTCCAATAAGTTCTACAGCTGCAAAATGGAGGAGAATAGTTATGTCAGTGAACATATACTCAGAATGTCCGGATACCACAACCACTTGACTCAGCTGGGAGTTAATCTTCCGGTTGATAGTGTCATTGACAGAGTTCTTCAATCACTGCCAGCAAGCTATAAAAGCTTCATGATGAACTATAATATGCAAGGGATAGATAAGACAATTCCCGAGCTCTTCGTAATGCTAAAGGCTGCGGAGGTAGAAATAAAGAAGGAGCATCAAGTGCTGATGGTCAACAGGACCACCAGTTTCAAAAAGAAGGGCAAAGGGAAGAAGGGGAACTTCAAAAAGAACGGCAAGCAAGTTGCTGCTCAAGTGAAGAAGCCCAAGTCTGGACCTAAGCCTGAGACTGAGTGCTTCTACTACAAAGGGACTGGTCACTGGAAGCGGAACTGCCCCAAGTATTTGGCGGATAAGAAGGATGGCAAAGTGAAAGGTATATTTGATATACATGTTATTGATGTGTACCTTACTAATGCTCGTAGTAGCGCCTAGGAATTTTATACTGGTTCTGTTGCTCACATTTGCAACTCAAAACAGGGGCTATGGATTAAGCGAAGAGTAGCTAAGTTCGAGGTGACGATGCGCGTGGGAAATGGTTCCAAAGTCGACGTGATCGTCGTCGGCACGCTACCTCTACATCTACCTTTGGGATTAGTTTTAGACCTGAATAATTGTTATTTGGTGCCAGTGTTAAGCATGAACATTATATCTAGATCTTGTTTGATGCGAGACGGTTATTCATTTAAATCAGAGAATAATGGTTATTCTATTTATTAGAGTAATATCTTTTATGGTCATGCACCCTTGTTGAGTGGTCTATTTTTATTGAATCTTGATAGTAGTGATACACATATTCATAGTATTGAAGCCAAAAGATATAAGTTTAATAATGATAGTGCAACTTATTTGTGGCACTGCCGTTTAGGTCATATTTGTGTAAAGCGATGAAGAAACTCCATGATGATGGGCTTTTGGAATCACTTGATTAGGAATCACTTGATGCTTGCAAACCATGCCTCATGGGCAAGATGACTAAGACTCCGTTCTTCGGAACAATGGAGCGAGCAACAGATTTATTGGAAATAATACATACTAATGTATGCGGTCTGATAAGTGTTGATGCTCGCGACGGATATTATTATTTTCTCACCTTCACAGATGATTTGAGCAGACATGGGTATATCTACTAGTTGAATCATAAGTTTGAAACATTTGAAAAGTTCAAAGAATTTCAGAGTGAAGTGGAAAATCATCATAACAAGAAAACACTACAAAAAATACACTTCCTTGATGATACGTGTTTGTCACAGTAGGTCGCGTTTTTTTGTCATGCATGTACATCCATGACAAATTTATGACAGAATCAAGATAGTCATACCTGTGCTGTCGTAGAATTGTTCCATGACATTACCAAAATTATCATCACGGAAGTGTCCACTTCCATGATGATAAATCACGCGTCACAGAAGTGCTTTCGTCAAGGGTGACCGACACGTGGCATCCACCGTAACAGAACGCCGTTAAGCTATCGGGTCGGGTTTTGGATCCGCTAACCCGTTAACAGCCCCGACCAATGGGGATTTTCCACGTGTAAAATCATCATTGGCTGGAGGAAACACGTGTCGGCTCATCGTTGGGACAGATGTCATCCACTCATTGGATAGAAGGCGCCTATGATACGTCGACACATGGCACGGTCCAACAGAGGCCCATTCCTGTGAAAAGGCCGGCCCGTTTGACTTAGTCAAAAGGTGGCGGGCCAGTCCATGGAAAGCCTATTAACGGCATGTTCGCATATAGCCCATTTACAGCCCACTAACCCAAGGCCAGTTACGCCCTATCCGAATTAGGCCCAGTAGCGTCATATGGGCCCTCCAATATGATTTCAGCCCGTTTTCACTTCTGGCCCATGTATGGCCCATGACGTCTTTCGGCCCATATGAGGCCCTATGTAACTCTTGGCCTATTAACGGCCCGTGGTGAAACTGGCCCGTAATGAACAGTGTATCACTTTACACCCATTAACGGCCCGTGGTGAAACTGGCCCGTAATGAACAGAGTATCACTTTATACCCATTAACGGCCCGTTATTCTGTTGGGCCATTTCCAGCCCATGATATCTTTCAGCCTTCTCAAAGCCCATTTATTCTTGGGCTCATTTCCAGCATTCGTTTAGTTACGACCCGTTACTGTCATTTTCTGCTTGTGGGCCAAATTCAGCCCGTGGTTACAGTCAGCCCGTTTGTGGTCCATTAATACGTTGGGTCGTTTTCATAGCGTCATCAAATACGGCCTATTAACGATGGCACGTTATGGTCGGCCCATGAACGGACGATTCCTACTCTAGCCCGTTCACGGCCATAATGCGGCCTGTTATTGGCCCATGTTTGGCCAATCGATCATACGGCCCGTATAAGGCCCATTGATGACACGGCCCGTACAAGGCCCATTGTTTCTACGGCCCATAGATGGCCCATTGTTTCTAGGGCCCGTAGAAGGCCTACTGTTGCTACGGCCCGTAGAAGGCCCACTGTTTCTACAGCCCGTAGGAGGCCCGGTGTCACTACAGTAAATATTAGCCCATGGTTATTGTGGCCTAGTTTTAAAAAATAGGTTATTGCAGCCACTAGAAAACCGCAAAAAAATAACTGCACTGACTAAAAGCAAACAAATAAACAAGACAACAAGGAAATAAATAAGCAAGCAACTAATGCTAGGCTATCACGGCTATTGCACATATTACATCCAGTGGGCATCAAAGTTCGCCACCAGTACAAATATAGGGAACAAAGCAGCATATAAATGCCGCAGCGAAACAAGTTCAGAACTGAAACCACTTCAGAAGAGTTCAAGAAACAATATCCTGGGTACCCATAATGCCAGCAAGATGCTTAGCAAGCTTATTAACTTTCTCTTGTTTGGCGCTTAAATCCTCCAGCGCTTGCTGTTGCACAAGAAAGTACGCATCTGAATTCTGCAGGGACTTCCTCAGTCCTTCAGCTTCTTGCCGCAGCACAGCTGACTGATGCCTTTCAGCTTGTAGCTGAGACTGAAGAAGCCAAAGTGATTCAGGCAGCGAGTTCGAAGAGCTTGTGCCAGTAGTACTGTCCAGTAACTCGAACACTACATCAACGCAGGACTGTGGTGTTTTCTCACTGTCTACAAGATCGTTTTTATCACCTTTCTTGGACACCAACAGGGTTGTCTCACTATCTTGAACCTTATCTGCATTACTTTCTCTACCATTGCATAGTGGGGTGCTCTTCTCCAATATTCTGTTTGCATACTACAAGAGAAACAAGCAGACACATCACAGGTTTAGCTTGTAGTATACGAAACTCATTTTTGTAAACTGGTTTAGTAGTAAGGTGGACAGGATAACAGCATGAAATAAACATATATCTATGTACTATGGTCACTGTATTGTCCATATCATTCTAGTTTATGTTCCCTAATCAAGATAGAGACACAGTTCAACTCATATATTTTCAAGATGTAGACAGAATATAAGTGTGAGAAACTACATAACATTGGCAGCACTTGTAATGTGCATCACATGAGAACATAACTATTTATACAACTTAAACTGAAATCAACATAGAGCAAGAAGTTAGAACAACAATCCAGTTAAAGAAATAGGTTTAAAACATACCTGTTGCGCCATTGGAGTTTCAATTGGATCCTTCAAATTCGAAAGTAGTTGGTATGAGTAAATACAGTGATGCAACAACAAAGGAGTATGAACCATAGCTACGGAATCTGACCTGAGAAAATTTGCTCTTCTGCTTTAAACATGGAATTTGGGTTAGCTGTGGTGGTCTTCGTGCTTTGGGCACTGCAGTAGCTTTACAAACTGCTCGTGTGGGGGTACTCTATGGTGGACATGGTGCTTTGTCAACTATAAGTGGGTTACTATCCGCCGGGGTTGCGGTTAGTTGGGTTGTAGCTGGTTCTATGCCCAACGGTGTAAGTGTGCAATCTGGAAGAGTCTCGATTATGTGTGATGGGGCTAGTTTGTGGGCCAGTACAACCATGGTTCTATCTACATTGTCGGGTAGCACTGTCTTTTGTGAAGAACGGGTTTTTGCTCCCTTAGACACTGCCATCACCCCTCCAATTCGAATGGCTGATAAACAAGAAAAGAAATTGAACGTATAGACATTGTATGATAGACAGATGTGGTAATTCACATATATGTTGTCTAACCAAACAGGACAGCATGACACAATTTCACATATATGATGCCTAACTAAACAGGATAGCATGACACAGTTTCAGATATATGATGGATAACTTAACAGGATATAATGGCATACTTCAACATATGATGAGTACCTAAACAGGATGACATGACAAAACTATATGATGTCTTTCTAAAATAAGTTGGGATGAAATAATTCACATACATGTTGTCTAAGTATACAGGATGGCATGATATAATTGACATAATTGATTCATATACTAAGCAGCTGGCACTCGCATGTATGATCTTTGAACTAAGCAGATAGAATTCAATATTGTGCATATGATGTCTAAACTAAGCAATGCAAGACACCATATGCATCATATGAGAAATATAAACATTGCAACTTAGAGCATACACCTCAGGTGGGATATAGGACTGGTCATCTGTCTCTGAATCCTCCTCTGAGGAGCTCCCTGTAACCATCGATTTATATGCTTCAACAGGTACCATTGCATGCTCAGTAGACCTTGTTTTCACTCCAGATTTTTCCATAACCGGCTCAAATGGCTGATACACATGAAGACTAGTTCAATATACACAGATTGTCGACAAATGGAATACGTAATGAAAAAAAGATGGCATGAGATAATTCACATATATGATGCCTGGCTCCATGGTGGTGCATAATTCACATATATGATAACTGGCTGAAAAACATGGCATTGCATAATTCACATACCTGATATAGAAAGCAAACAGGAGGCATTCACACAAAGCATGTCTAATCTAAGCAGATGGCATGGCAATGCAAGACACCATATGCATGATATGAGCAATATAACCCAGCCAAGTTAGAGCATGCACCTCGGGGCGGGGGGAATACGACTGGTCATCTCTCTCTGAATCCTCCTCTAAGGAGCTATCTGTAACCAGCAAGAAATCTGCATCGACAGGTAGCACTGACTGCTCAGAAGACCTTGTTTTCGCTCCAGATTTTCCCATGACCGACTCAAATGGCTGATGCACAGGAAGAGTAGATGAATGTATAAACATTGTTGACAAATGGAATACATTATGGAAAAAATATGGCACGATACAATTCACATATTCGATGACTGGCTAAACAGGATGGCATTGCATGATTCACGTATATGATGCCTGGCTAAAGAAGATGGCATTGCATAATTCCCATATACTCCCCGATGACATATAAGATGTATAATGTAAGCAATGCAAGGCGCCATATGCATGATATGACCAACATCAGCATGCCACGTTAGAGCAAACACCTCAGGTAGTAAACAGGCATGGTCGGCTCCTTCTGAATCTCCATCTGAAAAGTTATCTTCCTCTGGAATACAATCTGGAAATGCAGGAGGGGGGCACTTCGCCCACCATGGAGCGGCGTCTGCATGACATTATATTCGCATGCAACGGTCTTCTCTTTTTCTTACATGTTCAGTATGATTGTGTACAATATCTGACATGCATAATAAAAAAATAGTTAGATTTTGTAAGGCCTAAGGGGTGCATGCAAAAATCAAGACTGATGGTAGCAAACGAGTGGATGGATCCAAAACTAATGATAGCAGGTAGATTATAGCTTCAGTTTAAAAAGATAGACAATGGATCATCTATTGTTTGTTGCCCACCCAACATGAACCACATAGAAGACCCCAAATGAACCAGATAGTAGACAGATACTATTCATTGTTGGCTCGATATGAGACCCATGGGCAATTCAAAACTCAAGATTGAACGATAAAATAGCAGGTAATAATAACCGATGTATAACGTAAGCAAACACGATAGGTTGCGACCTCTCTTCCGGAACTGTGTAGTCCTCAGGTTCATCTGCTCAGTCAATGATGGTAATGCAGTTGGCGTGGCTGCCGGCAACGGGGAAGATGATCTGAGGTAGCGAAAGGAAGTCTGCAGGGGGGATCTCTGTTGCAGTGAACGCTTCTGTCGATGGTGCACCTCAGGTGGGGTGGATGACGACACGGCAGGAGCAGGACATAACACACAGAGTTTTCTTTGACGCCTATCTGAAAATGAAGTAAATCTGTAAGGGCTCCTTAGAATTGGAGGATTCTATAAACGTTGGGACAGGAAAAACATAGGAATAGGATAGGAATGTAGGTGCAAAACAGAGCATTTAGAAACATAGGATTTCAGTCAACCTGGGTGTTTGGCTCACGTGAATTGGAAGAACAGAGGAATGGAGAAACAAAGTGATGCGACGAGTGTACAACCTCTTTGGCATAGCCTTGTGGACCTCAGCATCATTGGGTTGGATGTGGAGGATGGTGATGATGCTGGTGTGACTGTCGGGGGCGGGGAAGAAGATCCGAGGCCTCTGGAAACGGCGCCGAGGGTACTGCTCCGCTGTGATGGACGGTTCCGTTGTTGGAGCAGCTCCGTTAAGGTGTACAACGACGAGGCTGAAGCATGACAAGACATACAACGTTAATCTGAAGTGGGACCCTAATATCATCTGCAATAGATGATGCAAAATACATAACCAAAAAGTTCTAGATGTAAAACGCATCAGCTATGCCACGGCCGGTTCGACAGATACTGTAAGTACTGTTCACTCTGAACTTAACTGAAGAAATTGAACTTCACAGTCGAAACTGAATTTTACTGTCGAAATTGATTGAACTAGTAATAGAGCATTGCAATAGATGTTTAGGGCAGTCGAGCACTAGTAGCAGAGAAGCAGTGACCTAAATCAGCATACGCTCAAGCAGGGAACGCACTAGCAGAGAGCAAGTCATGCAGTAGCGCCGCGAGCGAGTGCTAAAGCAGCAACTCCTGTAGCTGCCAGAGGTTGTGCAACGGCAGCAGCAGCGCAAGAGAGAGCAAGAGCAGAGCAGCAGCACGAACGAAAGTAGGAGCAGTGCAGCAGCGCAACCGACAGCAAGAACAGAGCCGCAGCGCGAGCGAGAGCCGGAGCAGCTGCAGCTAGTGCCGTTGTGGAAGTTGCCGCCGAGGAAGCAATGACATGGGGGGGAGACACCGTGGATGATGTGGCTGGCGACGGCGCCGTCGATGGAGATATGCCATGTCTGCTCGGTATCGAGCACCGGCAGCCCCATGAGATCGAATAAAAGATAAAACGCAGCGGTGAGTGCAGAACCTCCTTGGTGGCGCCGAGTTGGCCTCGACTTCATCGGAGGAATTGGTGAGTGTCGGCGTTCTGGGAACGGGGGTCCCCGGACTTGCCTGCCTGCGGCCTGCGGCGTGGCTTGAATGGGGGCCAGCGTGGCCCATCTTCATCAACACAAGGCTCAAGACCCTCGCGAGGGGCCAAGCCTCGCGAGGCGAATGACACGGCGCTTCCTCAAGCATGGCCTCCTTAGGCTGGCTCGCGAGGAGGCGGAGAGATCAAGGCGGGTACCTCACGAGGTGCCCATGACGCAAGCCATGATGACCAAGGGTGCCAGGCGGGCGCCAGCCCGTGCGGCGTCTCCCTTTCCTCTTTGGTGCAAAGGGGGCAAGCGCAGGCGAGAGGATCAAGCAAAGGCACCCATTTCGGTGCAACGAGACCAAGACCAGTCCAACGGTGGGAAGGAGGTCACCATGGAGCCCAGGACGGCGTCACCACAGGGCCTTTGGCAGGCGAAGACCAACTTTAGTCAGGATAAGAGTACCAGATGTTCTCCTTCGAATTGGCCAAATGTTGGCGCCCTTCCCGCTCAATATTTGGGAAGAGGCCCAGGGCCTTTGCCTATAAATAGGACTAGCCACTGACAGGGTAGGGGATCGAATCCAGAGGCATCGGATCAAGTACCAAGAAACCAGTAGAGCGAATAGAGAGAAAGAGAAGGGCGATCGAACTCTCCTTAGCAGTTCATCCCCTAGCCTAGAATAGACACTCGCGAGGTCGTTCTTCCTTGTACTGTTCTTCCTCATCAGCCCAAGAGGCAATCCACCCACCACAAACTAGAGTAGGGTATTACACCACAACGGTGGCCCGAACTAGTATAAACCCTGTGTCTCTTGTGTTGTTCTTCTTGCAGTAGTTAGATCCTTACGAGACGGAGGGGTACAGGGCACGATCTCCGCGCGCACCCCAGAGTTCGAACCTTAAGGGTCTGCCGGAACCCATGATCCGACATTTGGCGCGCCAGGTAGGGGTGCGCCGGAATCTGCCTTCCCATCGCTCCGTCTCCCGTTGCGTCGTCGTCACCATGTCCAGCAACCAGGTGGGCAACCAAGGCCCATGTGCGGCATGGCCCAACTGCGCGGCGCCTCCCGCTCCGGGCGACCCGCGCCACAGGCAGCTCGCGGTCCGCAGGGCGCTGCGGGCCGCGGGCGACGCGGGCAAGCTTCAGCGACCCTCACACCACGGCAGGCGCGGTCGGCAGCGAGGGCCTCCAATCACGCCGCAACCACGACACCGTACACCCGCCGGGAGTAGGCGAACTCGAGGGTCGCGCTCACAATAGCACGGGAGCTGCTGCAGTGCAGGCTACTGGAGGGCGGCCGTGACGTGCTGCTGGAGCGGGTAAACGAACTCTTGGGCTTCGCCGCTTCGGGGGATCACCCCTTCTGCACTCAGCTTCCGCCTCCAGCTCAGGGCGACACGCAAGGAGGCCCTGCGCGCCCCCACGGGCCTCAAGACTACCCCGGCACCAGTGAATCTGTCGGTGCTAGACTGGCGGTGGCGCTGCCCCCGCCCCCGGCGCGAGAAGGAGAAGGGCTCGGCGCGGTCCACGGCGCGAGCGAGCAACCGCGCTACCACCCCACGGTGGCACGGCGAGCAATGCCGCGTGGCGCATGGAGCACTACAGCACGGCATTCGTGGTGGCGGCGATGGACCAAGGGCACGCTCACAAGGGTGAACAGGGCTCACTCTTCAGCACCAGCTGGGGGGACGAGACGCCAGAGGCCGAGCCCTTCCAGGAACCCCAGGACGGCTCCATCAGTCACACTGGAGGCAACGACTATCGGGTACCGTTAATTCCTCAAGAGCAGGCGTACGCTAATCATGGGTCACAGGAGGTGCAAGTCGCCGCAGCAAGCAGCTGGCCCCCTCCCGCGGCCTCCTACCCCTCGGGAGGAGGACGCAGGGGGCTGCAGGAAAGGGGTAGGGATCCTACATCACCACCGCGGCATTCGGAGCAAAGCGTTCTTAGAAGGTAGGCCCTCCGCTTGGGAGGCGCCTGAGGGCCTGCCCCTGGCGGAGGACCCGTGGTCATCGGGGGAACCGCTGGCGACCGCTCTACCCCACCGGCGGCGTCCTGGTTTGCGGTCGTCGTTGGTGGCACTAGAGTGTGGCGCAAGGTGGGGCCCTCGTCTGGCGATATGAATCAAGGACGGTTCCTGTGAAGAAGGCCCAGTGCCTGTGAAGCTTGCTGCCCCGTGACACTCTCACGTAATAATGAGTGGGGCTGTACACGCCCCGGAGTCTCAGGGGTGCCGGACTCAGGCCCTGGGGCTCCCTCCCACGCCCAGTGGACAGCACTTAGCTCCGCGCTAGTGAGAAGACGTCGAAGACTAGATTAGGTGCCGGACGCGGCCTTTTTGTTTGCTTTCATTGCCTTTCCCTTTGATTGTAACCTTTTCCCCCGCTGGATTTAAGTTGAATTCGAATTTGAGCTTTGCGTGTGTTCGGGGAGGGGTGTTTGGTCTTACTTGAATCGTTTCCTGCGTTCTGGTCACCACCTCACCACAGCTGCCTCCCCTCGCGAGCCCCTCGTGAGCCGGGCCAGGCCTAGCTTAAGCACGGCCCAGACTGCCGCAGTCGCTCCTTCGCGAGGTGACCTTTGGTGCTTGCGGAGATCGTTTTCTCATAAAAGGCCCTGAGCCTGTGAAGAAGGCGAACGCCTGGGAAGACGTCCCGCTCAGGAAAAGGCCCTGAGCCTGTGAAGAAGGCGAACGCCTGTGAAGACGTCCCGCTCGGGAAAAGGCCCTGAGCCTATGAAGAAGGCGAACGCCTGTGAAGACGCCCCGCTCGGGAAAAGGCCCTGAGCCTGTGAAGAAGGCGAACGCCTGTGAAGACGTCTCGCTCGAGAAAAGGCCCTGAGCCTGTGAAGAAGGCGAACGCCTGTGAAGACGTCTCGCTCAAGAAAAGGCCCTGAGCCTATGAAGAAGGCGAACGCCTGTGAAGACGTCTCGCACGAGAAAAGGCCCTGAGCCTGTGAAGAAGGTGAACGCATGTGAAGACGTCTCGCTCGAGAAAAGGCCCGGAGCCTGTGAGGAGGGCGAACGCCTGTGAAGACGTCTCCCTCAGGAGAAGACTCGGAGCGCGCGAGGACGGCCCACGCCTGTGGGGCTTCCTGTCAGCAACGACCCCGCATCCCGAGATTTCAACCAGAAAGCACCCGAGGCGCGGCACCCTCTAGCGGGCGGCTTTGGAGCCAAGAAGGAACAAGGGTGAACCAGCCTACCGTTGGACACGCGTATGATTTAATTACTGCAGATATATTAGATACGAGTTCTTACATGAGGGGCTTCCCCTCCCAAAATGCTCTCACAACCGTCAGGCCGAACGCCTGAGTTCTATCTATGCAGGGTAAAAAGACGATGATAATACATGGTCAATCTGAAAAATCCCCCAATGCATCCTCAGGGGCACCTCCCGAGCTATCGCTGGCGTCGCTGGACTCGCCTTCGTCGTCTGCGCCACCATCAACGGCGTTGGGGTCATCCACCATGCCACCTTCCTCGGCAGCCACGACCACATCGTCATCATCAGAAGTGAAGGCCCGGATGAGAGCGTCCACGTTGTTCTCCACCCATTTAGCTAGGTCGCCCCGAACGGCCTGGGGAACTGGGGCGATGGCGGCGTCGAAGTCAAAGTGGGGGTCCATGTTCCGAAGATGGTTGAAGACGCGGGAAAAGGCGCGCCCGAGCAGGGCGCGGCTCCTCTCCTCCACCAACCTATCGGCTCTGACCGACCGTTCCTCCAGCTGCATCACCACGGAGGTGAAGAACTGCAAGTTGCCGGCGTAGTTGACCGTGTGTGGCTCGCCAACGGCAGCCTCACAGATGTTGCCCAGGGCAGCGTTAGCCCTCTCCCTGAGCGTGGTGAGCATGGGGCCGTGCTCGTGCTCCAGGACTTGCCGCTGGCGTATCTCGTCAGCATTCTGACGCTCGACGGCCACAGCCTCTTCCACACGTTGGCGAAGGCGGAGCACCTCGGCCTGGGAAGTGGCCAGCTCCTTCTGCGCTGCCTCAAGAGCAGCCCGGGAGGCGCCGGCTCGTCGCGTCGCCTCATATCATTGGGCCCTCAAGGCGGCGGTTCTACCCTTAGCTTCGACTCGGATCATCCCTAGCTTTCCTTCGAACTCACGCTCGAGGCCTTGGCGCGCTGTCGCCACCCGACGGCAAACCTCCTCCAGGACACGCGCTTCCCGCGCGGCGACACCATCTTCCGCCTGCATCACTAGGCGCTCCCTCGTCTCCAGCTGCTCGTGCTCGCGAGCGCGTTCGGCGGCCTCCAGCACCAACGCTTCCTCGCGCTTCCGAAGATTAGTCGGGTCACTAGAAGCCACCTCCATCGATGCAAGGGCTGCCTCGCGCAGCTCCGCTTGCTCCTCCAACGAGCGACACCGGGCCAAGAGCTCCCGTGCCCGTTCTTCTTCTGCTTCTCGCCGTCGGTCTGCTCCTCGGGCCTCCTCAACAGCCTGAGACCGAGCCGCCAGGGAAGCCTCCAGCGACGCCTTCGCTTCTTCGTCATCAAGGTCGCGCTGACGACGCGCGAGGACAGCGGCGGCCTCCAGCTCGCGCCGCTCTGCGGCCAGGCGCAGGCCCTCGGCTTCCAGGCACGCGTCTTCCTCAGCGAGCTCCTGCCCCAGCAGGTCTACGGCGCCACACGCCCTCCGGAGGAACTCGTGGTGACGGGCACGGCGCTCCCGAGCACGCTCAAGCACATCTGCCACGCCATCATCCGCCCCAAGCGGGCATCGAGGACCTCGGACCATCGCTCCGGCCCCGGGCAGGGGGCTGGGGGCTGGCGCCCTCACGACAGCCGGCCGCGCCGTGTCAGAAGCTCGGCCTGAGTCCAACCTGACCTCAGGAGAAGGGCCCAGGGGGTGCCTCCGCCAGTCGCAGCCCGCGACCAGACGGGAAGCCCACGGCAGGCTGCCTATGTCGAGGGAAGGCCCGCGGAAGGAGACCGTGGGAACAGAAGAGTCACCACATGCTGTGTGACGGTCCGCGCCGTCACCCGCCCAAACCACAAGGGCAGTGCAGCTCGAGGCACCTGTTGGGGAACGTAGTAATTTCAAAAATTTCCTACGCACACGCAAGATCATGGTGATGCATAGCAACGAGAGGGGAGAGTGTTGTCTACATACCCTTGTAGACTGAAGCGGAAGCGTTGACACAACATAGAGGAAGTAGTCGTACGTTCTCCTCGCGATCCGACCGATCACAGCACCGTTACTCCGGCACCTCCGAGTTCTTAGCACACGTTCAGCTCGATGACGATCCCCGGGCTCCGATCCAGCAAAGCGTCGGGGAAGAGTTCCGTCAGCACGACGGCGTGGTGACGATCTTGATGTGTTACCGGCGCAGGGCTTCGCCTAAGCACTGCAACGATATGACCGAGGTGGAATTTTGTGGAAGGGGGCACCGCACACGACTAAGGAACGATCCGTAGATCAACTTGTGTGTCATGGGGTGCCCCCTGCCCCCGTATATAAAGGAGCAAGGGAGGGGGTGGCCGGCCTAGGGTTTGGCGCGCCAGGGTGTGGAGTCCTACTAGGTCTCCAAGTCCTAATAGGAGTCCACCAAGAGGGGAGGAAGGGAGAAGGAATAGGAGGAGTAGGAAAGGTGGCCGGCCCCCTTTTCCCTAGTCCAATTCGGACTAGAGGGGAGGGGGGGCGCAGCAGCCTTTTCCTCTTCCCACTAAAGCCCATCAAGGCCCATTACTTCTCCCGTAATCCCGTAATTCCCCGATACTCCCGAAAATACCCGAATCACTTAGAACCTTTCCGATGTCCGAATATAGTCGTCCAATATATCGATCTTTACGTCTCGACCATTTCGAGACTCCTCGTCATGTCCCCGATCTCATCCGGGACTCCGAACTCCTTCGGTACATCAAAACTCATAAACTCATAACATAACTGTCATCGAAACCTTAAGCGTGCGGACCCTACGGTTCGAGAACAATGTAGACATGACCGAGACACGTCTCCGGTCAATAACCAATAGCGGGACCTGGATGCCCATATTGGCTCCTACATATTCTACGAAGATCTTTATCGGTCAGACCGCATAACAACATACGTCGTTCCCTTTGTCATCGGTATGTTACTTGCCCGAGATTCGATCGTCGGTATCCAATACCTAGTGCAATCTCGTTACCGGCAAGTCTCTTTACTCGTTCCGTAATACATCATCTCACAACTAACACATTAGTTGTAATGCTTGCAAGGCTTATGTGATGTGCATTACCGAGAGGGCCCAGAGATACCTCTCCAACAATCGGAGTGACAAATCCTAATCTCGAAATACGCCAACCCAACATGTACCTTCGGAGACACCTGTAGAGCACCTTTATAATCACCCAGTTACGTTGTGACGTTTGGTAGCACACAAAGTGTTCCTACGGTAAACGGGAGTTGCATAATCTCATAGTTAAACGATCGGGTGCTATGCTAATGGAATGGGTCATGTCAATCAGATCATTCAACTAATGATGTGATCTCGTTAATCAAATAACAACTCTTTGTTCATGGTTAGGAAACATAACCATCTTTGATTAATGAGCTAGTCAAGTAGAGGCATACTAGTGACACTCTGTTTGTCTATGTATTCACACATGTATTATGTTTCCAGTTAATACAATTCTAGCATGAATAATAAACATTTATCATGATATAAGGAAATAAATAATAACTTTATTATTGCCTCTAGGGCATATTTCCTTCAGTCTCCCACTTGCACTAGAGTCAATAATCTAGATCACATCACCATGTGATTAACATCAATAGTTCACATCATCATGTGATTAACACCCATAGTTCACATCGCTATGTGACCGACACCCAAAGGGTTTACTAGATTCAGTAATCTAGTTTACATCGCTATGTAATTAACACCCAAAGAGTACTAAGGTGTGATCATGTTTTGCTTGTGAGAGAATCTTAGTCAACGGGTCTGCTACATTCAGATCCGCATGTACTTTGCAAATTTCTATGTCAACAATGCTCTGCATGGAGCTACTCTAGCTAATTGCTCCCACTTTCAATACGTATCCAGATTGAGACTTAGAGTCATCTGGATCAGTGTCAAAACTTGCATCGACGTAACTCTTTACGACGAACCTTTTTGTCACCTCCATAATCGAGAAACATATCCTTATTCCACTAAGGATAATTTTGACCGCCGTCCAGTGATCTACTCCTAGATCACTATTGTACTCCCGTGCCAATCTCAGGGTAGGGTATACAATAGGTCTGGTACACAGCATGGCATACTTTATAGAACCGATGGCCAAAGCATAGGGAATGACTTTCATTCTCTTTCTATCTTCTGCCGTGGTCGGGCTTTGAGTCTTACTCAATTTCACACCTTGTAACACAGGCAAGAACTCTTTCTTTGACTGTTCCATTTTGAACTACTTCAAAATCTTGTCAAGGTATGTACTCATTGAAAAAACTTATCAAGCGTCTCGATCTATCTCTATAGATCTTGATGCTCGATATGTAAGTAGCTTCCCCTAGGTCTTTCTTTGAAAAACTCTTTTCAAACACTCCTTTATGCTTTGCAGAATAATTCTACATTATTTCCTATAAACAATATGTCATTCACATATACTTATCAGAAATGCTGTAGTGCTCCCACTCACTTTCTTGTAAATGCAGGCTTCACCATAAGTCTGTATAAAACTATATGCTTTGATCAACTTATCAAAGCGTATATTCCAACTCTGAGATGCTTGCACCAGTCCATAGATGGATTGCTGGAGCTTGCTCACTTTATTAGCACCTTTATGGTCGACAAAACCTTCTGGTTGTATCATATAGAACTCTCCATTAAGGAATGCAGTTTTGTTTATCCATTTGCCAGATTTCATAAAATGCGGCAATTGCTAACGTGATTCGGACAGACTTAAGCATAGATACGAGTGAGAAACTCTCATCGTAGTCAATACTTTGAACTTGTCGAAAAACCTTTTTTAGACAATTCTAGCTTTGTAGATAGTAACACTACTATCAGTGTCCGTCTACCTCTTGAAGATCCATTTATTCTTAATTGCTTGCCGATCATCGGGCAAGTCAACCAAAGTCCAAACTTTGTTCTCATACATGGATCATATCTCAGATTTCATGGCCTCAAACCATTTCGCGGAATCTGGGCTCATCGTCGCTTCCTCATAGTTCGTAGGTTCATCATGGTCAAGTAACATGACCTCCAGAACAGGATTACCGTACTACTCTGGTGCGGATCTCACTCTAGTTTACCTGTGAGTTTCGGTAGTAACTTGATCTGAAGTTACATGATCATCATCATTAGCTTCCTCACTAATTGGTGTAGGAGTCACAGGAACAGATTTCCGTGATGAACTACTTTCCAATAAGGGAGCAGGTACAGTTACCTCATCAAGTTTCTACTTTCCTCCCACTCACCTTTTTCAAGAGAAACTTCTTCTCGAGAAAGTTTCCGAATTTAGCAACAAAAGTCTTGCCTTCGGATCTGTGATAGAAGGTGTACCCAAACGTTTCTTTTGGGTATCTATGAAGATGCACTTCTCCGATTTGGGTTCGAGCTTATCAGGATGAAACTTTTTCACATAAGCATCGCAGCCCCAAACTTTAAGAAACGCCAGCTTAGGTTTCTTGTGAAACCATAGTTCATACGGTGTCATCTCAACGGATTTAGATGGTGCCCTATTTAACGTGAATGCAGCTGTCTCTAATGCATAATCCCAAAACGATAATGGTAAATCAGTAAGAGACATCATATATCACACTATATCTAATAAAGTGCGTTTATGACGTTCGGACACACCATTATGCTATGGTGTTCCAGGTGGCATTAGTTTGTGAAACAATTTCCACGTTGTTTTAATTGAAGGCCAAACTCGTAACTCAAATATTTGTCTCTGCAATCAGATCGTAGAAACTTAATTTTTCTTGTTACGATGATTCTTCACTTCACTCTGAAATTCTTTGAACGTTTCAAATGTTTCAGACTTGTGTTTCATTTAAGTAGATATACTTATATCTGCTCAAATCATCTGTGAAGTTCAGATAATAATGATATTTGCCACGAGCCTCAACACTCATCGGACTGCATACATTAGTATGTATTATTTCCAATAAGTCAGTTGCTTGTTCCATTGTTCCGGAGAACGGTGTCTTGGTCATCTTGCCCAAGAGGCATGGTTCGCAAGCATCAAGTGATTCATTATCAAGTGATTCCAAAAATCCATCAGCATGGAGTTTCTTCATGCGCTTTACACCAATATGACCTAAACGGCAGTGCCACAAATAAGTTGCACTATCATTATTAACTTTGCATCTTTTGGCTTCAATATTATGAATATGTGTATCACTATGATCGAGATCCAACAAACCATTTCGTTGGTGTGTATAACCATAGAAGGTTTTATTCATGTAAACAGAACAACAATTTATTCTGTTACTTAAATGAATAGCCGTATTGCAATAAACATGATCAAATCATATTTATGCTCAACGCAAATACCAAATAACACTTATTTAGGTTCAACACTAATCCCGAAAGTATAGTGAGTGTGCGATGATGATCATATCAATCTTGGAACCACTTCCAACACACATCGTCACCTTGCCCTTTAACTAGTCTTTGTTCATTCTGCAACTCCCGTTTCGAGTTACTAATTTTAGCAACTGAACTAGTACCAAATACTGAGGGGTTGCTATGAACACTAGTAAAGTACACATCAATAACATGTATATCAAATATACTTACGTTCACTTTGCCATCCTTCTTATCCGCCAATCACTTGGGGTAGTTCCGCTTCCAGTGACCAGTCCCTTTGCAGTAGAAGCACTTAGTCTCAGGCTTAGGACCAAACTTGGGCTTTTTCACTTGAGCAGCAACTTGCTTGCCGTTCTTCTTAAAGTTCCCCTTCTTTCCTTTTGCCCTTTTCTTGAAACTAGTGATCTTGTCAACCATCAACACTTGATGTTTTTCTTTGATTTCTACCTTCGCCGATTTTAGCATTGCGAAGAGCTTGGGAATATTTTCCGTTATCCCTTGCATATTATAGTTCATCACGAAGTTCTACTAACTTGGTGATGGTGACTAGAGAATTCTGTCAATCACTATTTTATCTGGAAGATTAACTCCCACTTGATTCAAGCGATTGTAGTACTCAGACTATCTGAGCACATGCTCACTAGTTGAGCGATTCTCCTCCATCTTTTAGCTATAGAACTTGTTGGAGACTTCACATCTCTCAACTCGGGTATTTGCTTGAAATATTAACTTCAACTCCTGGAACATCTCGTATGGTCCATGACGTTCAAAACGTCTTTGAAGTCCCGATTCTAAGCCGTTAAGCATGGTGCACTAAACTATTAAGTAGTCATCATATTGAGCTAGCAAAACGTTCATAACGTCTGCATCTGCTCCTGCAAAAGGTCCGTCACCTAGCGGTGCATCAAGGACAAAAATCTTCTGTGCAGCAATGAGGATAAACCTCAGATTACGGATCCAATCCGCATCATTGCTACTAACATATTTCAACACAATTTTCTCTAGGAACATATCAAAATAAACACAGGGAAGCAACAATGCGAGCTACTGATCTACAACATAGATATGCTAATACTACCAGGACTAAGTTCATGATAAATTAAAGTTCAATTAATCATATTACTTAAGAACTCCCACTTAGATAGACATCTCTCTAATCCTCTAAGTGATCACGTGATCCAAATCAACTAAACCATGTCCGATCATCACGTGAGATGGAGTAGTTTCAATGGTGAACATCACTATGTTGATCATATCTACTATATGATTCACGCTCTACCTTTCGGTCTCCATGTTCCGAGGTCATATCTTATATGCATAGCTCGTCAAGTATAACCTGAGTATTCCGCGTGTGCAACTGTTTTGCACCCGTTGTATTTGAACGTAGAGCCTATCACACCCGATCATCACGTGGTGTCTCAGCACGAAGAACTTTCGCAACGGTGCATACTCAGGGAGAACACTTCTTGATAATTAGTGAGAGATCATCTTATAATGCTACCGTCAATCAAAGCAAGATAAGATGCATAAAAGATAAACATCACATGCAATCAATATAAGTGATATGATATGGCCATCATCATCTTGTGCTTGTGATCTCCATCTTCGAAGCACCGTCATGATCACCATCGTCACCGGCGCGACACCTTGATCTCCATCGTAGCATCGTTGTCGTCTCGCCAATCTTATGCTTCTACGACTATCGCTACCGCTTAGTGATAAAGTAAAGCATTACAGGGCGATTGCATTGCATACAATAAAGCAACAACCATATGGCTCCTGCCGGTTGCCGATAACTCGGTTACAAAACATGATCATCTCATACAATAAAATATAGCATCATGTCTTGACCATATCACATCACAACATGCCCTGCAAAAACAAGTTAGACGTCCTCTACTTTGTTGTTGCAAGTTTTACGTGGCTGCTACGGGCTTAAGCAAGAACTCATCTTACCTACGCATCAAAACCACAACGATAGTTTGTCAAATAGACTCTGTTTTAACCTTCTCAAGGACCGGGCGTAGCCACACTCGGTTCAACTAAAGTTGTAGAGACAGTCTTCCGCAAGCCATCTATGTGCAAAGCACGTCGAGGCAACCGGTCTCGCGTAAGAGTACGCGTAAGGTTGGTCCAGATCGTCTCGTCCAACAATACCGCCAAACCAAAGTATGACATGCTGGTAGGCAGTATGACTTGTATCGTCCACAACTCACTTGTGTTCTACTGGTGCAAATAACATCAAACCATAAAAACCTAGACTCGGATGCCACTGTTGGGAACGTAGTAATTTCAAAAATTTCCTACGCACACGCAAGATCATGGTGATGCATAGCAACGAGAGGGGAGAGTGTTGTCTACATACCCTTGAAGACTGAAGCGGAAGCGTTGACACAACGTAGAGGAAGTAGTCGTACGTTCTCCTCGCGATCCGACCGATCACAGCACCGTTACTCCGGCACCTCCGAGTTCTTAGCACACATTCAGCTCGATGACGATCCCCGGGCTCCGATCCAGCAAAGCGTCGGGGAAGAGTTCCGTCAGCACGACGGCGTGGTGACGATCTTGATGTGTTACCGGCGCAGGGCTTCGCCTAAGCACTGCAACGATATGACCGAGGTGGAATTTGGTGGAAGGGGGCACCGCACACGGCTAAGGAACGATCCGTAGATCAACTTGTGTGTCATGGGGTGCCCCCTGCCCCCGTATATAAAGGAGCAAGGGAGGGGGTGGCCGGCCTAGGGTTTGGCGCGCCAGGGTGTGGAGTCCTACTAGGTCTCCAAGTCCTAGTAGGAGTCCACCAAGAGGGGAGGAAGGGAGAAGGAATAGGAGGAGTAGGAAAGGTGGCCGGCCCCCTTTTCCCTAGTCCAATTCGGACTAGAGGGGAGGGGGGCGCAGCAGCCTTTTCCTCTTCCCACTAAAGCCCATCAAGGCCCATTAATTCTCCCGTAATCCCGTAATTCCCCGATACTCCCGAAAATACCCGAATCACTCAGAACCTTTCCGATGTCCGAATATAGTCGTCCAATATATCGATCTTTACGTCTCAACCATTTCGAGACTCCTCGTCATGTCCCCGATCTCATCCGGGACTCCGAACTCCTTCGGTACATCAAAACTCATAAACTCATAACATAACTGTCATCGAAACCTTAAGCGTGCGGACCCTACGGTTCGAGAACAATGTAGACATGACCGAGACACGTCTCCGGTCAATAACCAATAGCGGGACCTGGATGCCCATATTGGCTCCTACATATTCTACGAAGATCTTTATCGGTCAGACCGCATAACAACATACGTCGTTCCCTTTGTCATCGGTATGTTACTTGCCCGAGATTCGATCGTCGGTATCCAATACCTAGTGCAATCTCGTTACCGGCAAGTCTCTTTACTCGTTCCGTAATACATCATCTCACAACTAACACATTAGTTGTAATGCTTGCAAGGCTTATGTGATGTGCATTACCGAGAGGGCCCAGAGATACCTCTCCGACAATCAGAGTGACAAATCCTAATCTCGAAATACGCCAACCCAACATGTACCTTCAGAGACACCTGTAGAGCACCTTTATAATAACCCAGTTACGTTGTGACGTTTGGTAGCACACAAAGTGTTCCTACGGTAAACGGGAGTTGCATAATCTCATAGTTAAAGGAACATGTATAAGTCATGGATAAAAGCAATAGCAACATACTAAACGATCGGGTGCTATGCTAATGGAATGGGTCATGTCAATCAGATCATTCAACTAATGATGTGATCTCGTTAATCAAATAACAACTCTTTGTTCATGGTTAGGAAACATAACCATCTTTGATTAATGAGCTAGTCAAGTTGAGGCATACTAGTGACACTCTGTTTTTCTATGTATTCACACATGTATTATGTTTCCAGTTAATACAATTCTAGCATGAATAATAAACATTTATCATGATATAAGGAAATAAATAATAACTTTATTATTGCCTCTAGGGCATATTTCCTTCAACACCCAGGGGTGGCGGAGGAGACGAAGCCAAGGAAGGCGTCGACTCGGTGGCTTCATCGAGCTCAGTAGGGAGAGGCCTGCAGAGCAAGGATCAACGGATGCGGCAAGCAGGATAGGGAACAGAAAAGGAGAAGACTTACTCATCGACAGCAAAGTACTTCCGACGCTTCAGCAAGCAGCAAGAGAAGTCGTCGCCCAGGGCCTCCCTTTTTCTCCGGAGGGCCTCAAAGTCCACACGGAAACGGCCCAAGAGGGATGCACAAGAATCAGCCTGCGAAGACGACGGAGCACCAAGGCCACTTGCGTCGAGGCCACATGCCTGTTGCGCACGGGCAGTTGCCTCGTCAGAGATCACGACCGGGGGCTCAGGAGCCTCGGCCTCAAGAATCGGAAGCGGCAGCGCCTCACCCGCTGCCACGGCAGCGCGGACCTCGTGAGCTGCCCCATCAAGAGCATCGCCAGGTGCGGTCACATCATCTGCGGCTCCTTCGACCCCCACTGTCTCCTGCCTCCCTGCGCCACCACTCGAGGAGGATTCACCCAGGCCGACCGGAAGG
Organism: Aegilops umbellulata; assembly: GCA_032464435.1. NCBI lineage: Eukaryota > Viridiplantae > Streptophyta > Magnoliopsida > Poales > Poaceae > Aegilops > Aegilops umbellulata. The sequence goes on from CP136060.1 coordinate 300,910,108, forward strand.
GGAATCACCACCATAGGGTTCTCGCGAGGCCCCTGGAGGCCGACAGGGCGTAGCCCCCACTCGTCGAAAGGGGGCATCTGCCTCACGAAGTCACCCCTGTTCTGGCAGAGGTAAAACAAAGCTCCCCCTTGCCGGATACCCCCGGGGTTGGGATCGCCTGCCAGGACCAAGAGCACCTTCCTTAGCGCCTCGGGCGTCAGGTCTTCTTCCTGAAGCCTCATGCGGTCACCATGCCCGCTGAAGGCCCACATTCGACGAGAATGGCGTTGGAGAGGGGCAATGCGGCACAATAGGAACTCCTTCACCACCTTGGGCGCCGTTACGCCAAGCTTTTTCAAGGACATAAAGCGGTGCCAGACGAAGGCGAGCCGGGGGCTCACGAGCGTCTCCTGACCCCAGCCCGAGTTGGGCACAGCAGGCGATGTCGGCTTCACGAGCCGAGGGCTGGGCACCCCGACATCAACGTACAACCACCGCTCGCCGAATCCGGCTGAAGGCAGAGGGAGGTTGAAGTCGATACCAGAGGCTGCGGTCTCGGGGGAAGCCACAAAGCTCACACATGCCGAGCATTGCGTGGGGTCGGCAAGATGCAAAGAGAAGAAGTGGCGCAGCAAGGCAACAGATGGAGGGATGCCCACCATCGCCTCACAAACAAAAGCGAAGACTGAAAGGAGGGTAATGGACTCAGGACCCAGATGCATCATGTGGATCTGATATTGATTAAGGATGGCGTTGAAGAAATCGGAGAAGGGAGGCACCAACCCCGCCCACAAGGCGTCGGCAAAGTAATGGACCTCGGTGATTATCCTATCGGTGGGGAAGTGACACGTAGGCCAAGCCATCGTCCTCCCACACTCGTTGAAGGCGGTGGCCAGAGCCGGGCTGAGCTTGCCCAGGCATTCCAGGTTGAGTATGATTGAGCGGCCGACAGCAGGCGCCACCGGCGACGGCGGGCGAGTTGGAGCCACAGGCTTCTTCCCCTTCCCTTTCTTTGGAGCCATGGCGGCGGGCGGAAGAGAGGAGATGCGAGATGGGATTAGAAGCAAGGGTCAGAGTTCGGAGGGAGGAAGAGCAGGAGACGGTCAAGCAACAGGAAAAGGGGCGGCTGTGTACAACTGTGGGGCAACTTAGCGCGGCGCAGAATAAGGGAGCGTGGGTGAACAGTGCCGCCCACGTCCAATCAAACTGCCACGCGGCGCCCAAGGCCGCAGGCTGTTAGGGCCCGCAGCGCTTCGCCCTTGCCCTTTCGCCTCTCGGCACGGCCAAGTCCATGCGCGCCTTGGGCCCGGGGGCTACTGTCGGCGTTCTGGGAACGGGGGTCCCCAGACTTGCCTGCCTGTGGCCTGCGGCGTGGCTCGAATGGGGCCCCAGCGTGGCCCATCTTCATCAACACAAGGCTCAAGACCCTCGCGAGGGGCCAAGCCTCGCGAGGCAGACGACACGGCGCTTCCTCAAGCACGGCCTCCTTAGGCTGGCTCGCGAGGAGGCGGAGAGATCAAGGCGGGTACCTCACGAGGTGCCCATGACACAAGCCATGACGACCAAGGGTGCCAGGCGGGCGCCAGCCCGCGCAGCGTCTCCCTTTCCTCTTTGGTGCAAAGGGGGCAAGCGCAGGCGAGAGGATCAAGCAAAGGCACCCATTTCGGTGCAACGAGACCAAGACCAGTACAACGGTGGGAAGGAGGTCACCATGGAGCCCAGGACGGCGTCACCACAGGGCCTTTGGCAGGCGAAGACCAACTTTAGTTAGGATAAGAGTACCAGATGTTCCCCTTCGAATTGGCCAAATGTTGGCGCCCTTCCCGCTCAATATTTGGGAAGAGGCCCAGGGCCTTTGCCTATAAATAGGACTAGCCACTCACAGGGTAGGGGATCGAATCCAGAGGCACCGGATCAAGTACCAAGAAACCAGTAGAGCGAATAGAGAGAAAGAGAAGGGCGAGCAAACTCTCCTTAGCAGTTCATCCCCTATCCTAGAACAGACCCTCATGAGGTCGTTCTTCCTTGTACTGTTCTTCCTCATCAGCCCAAGAGGCAATCCACCCACCACAAACTAGAGTAGGGTATTACACCACAACGGTGGCCCGAACTAGTATAAACCCTGTGTCTCTTGTGTTGTTCTTCTTGCAGTAGTTAGATCCTTACGAGACGGAGAGGTAGAGGGCACGATCTCCGCGTGCACCCCAGAGTTCGAACCTTATGGGTTTGTCGGAACCCATGATCCGACAGTGAGGGTGCTGCGGTTCCGGTGGGGCAGGTCAAGATGGCGCTGTGGGGATTGAGGTGGCGCGATAGACGAGGCGAACGTCGGGGTAGCTCCTTGGAGGTGCAGGACAGGGTGGCTGATCCGGCGGGACGATGAGATCGACAACGGATCCTCATACGGTGCGGTGGATGCGGGATGGCGAGCTGTTGTGGTGGACGACATAGTCGGGGAAGAGTCTCTGGCTGGGCGGCGGTCAGGAGGCCGACGGAGGAGCATGGGGTTTCGCGGGTTTTGGCAGCCTCGGTGTACGAATGGGGTTGGCGAAGGGGGAGGGGGAGCCAAGCTTAGGGACGCGCTTGTCTGGAATGTAGGGTAAGTTACCAGCGTACCCCCACCAGTTTTGACACCGCGACGTGGAGCTTCATTTCCGGCTGAGGGGTACAAGGGGGATTTTGCGTGTCTGGGCTGCGGGAGCGATTTCGGATGAGGAGGGAGTTCTCGCGCGCGTCCAAATTTCGGGATAACAAGGCGCGTCGCGAGTTGAAGAAGCGGGAGTTTCAAAGCAGGTGAGACAAAAGATACTTGAGATTGAAAAATTCGGGATAACAAGGTGCGGATTCCTTGTTCGGCAGAACAAACTTAACGTAAAAAAAATCATACAAGACACAAGAGAGTCATGTCCCCTTTTACTATATTGCTATAGATGCCATTGAAAAAACTACAGGAAAAATGTAAAAAATCGGGAGAACAAGATTACCCTGGACAGTACCAAATCGATTCACACTTCCCTCAACAACAACAAAAAACAAATCAATTCCCACCAAAGAAAGAGTAATGTCCCTTTTTATATGATTACAGATGCCATGATCTCGAATTTTAATTTTTGAATCCACGTTATGTTTAATTCGAATATATCGTTAGGTGACCTTGTGGTTTATAATTGATGTAGTCGTACGTTTTGATCTTCCATCATATATGAACATTTTACTCCACCATGTGAACATATATATTGTCGTCTACCATATGGACTAAATTTGAATCAATTTTCCTTATTTGAATACGATTGTTGTCAAGTTATACAATAATTTAAATATTATCTTGATAACAAAAAACATACATATAGCAGTAATCATATTTCACTATGAACTACATGTAGCATATGCTCTCCAATTCAAATATTTGTATCCATTTTATGTTGAATTCAAATCATAGTACATTATTGGTCTAGGTAGCAAGATGTTTGGGATAATCTAAACCCTGTTTTCATAAGTATATTTTTTGTCTGAATTGGGACAAGTTTTGGTATAAGCCTCTTGCAAAACCGGAGATTCTCTCAACAAGCCTCGTGGTTTCGAGAGGGAACGTGTCGCCTTTGTGTGCGAAACGATATATGCTGCCTCCCCCCTGATTTTATTTACAGAGGCAACATAGAACTATATGAGTGCCCTGTTAAATTCTGGAATTATTTCAGGTTCATTTGGCCTTTTTATACATTAATTGAGTTTTTGGACTTTTAATGTGCATAATCTAAATGTGAATTGCATGCACATGCTCCGGTGCACCAAAGTGGGTTGAAAAATCACATGTGTGTCCTTGGTTGAATTTCTAGGTCCCGTGGAAGAAATGAGAATGAAATTCAAACATCTGGGCGTCATGACTCGGCCAAGAACATCGAGAAACTTTGATTTTAAATTCATGTAAATCCAAAACTCGCCTGGAAATCATGAAACTTGGCATGGTGTCATGTCATGGCACTAACATGTTGTGGTAAAAAATTGGGCCGACTTGGAAGCTCGTGGTTCTAAGAGGGAACGTGCCACCTTTGAGTGTGAAACGATATACGCTGCCCCCCCCCCTTGAGTTTCTTAACAAAGGCAACATAGAACTACATTAGTGCCCTGTTAAATTTTGGAATTATTCCGGGTTCGTTTGTCGTTTTTTATACATTAATTGAGTTTCTAGTCATTTAATGTGCATAAGTTAAATTTGAACTACAAACACATGCTCTCGTGCACCAAAGTTGGTTGAAAAATCACATTTGTGTCCTCGGGTGAATTTATAGGTCCCATGCAAGAAATGAGAATAAAATTAAAACATCTGGGCATCGTGGCTAGGCCGAGAACATTGAGAAACTTGGTTTTAAAATTCTTGTAAATCCAAAACACGTCTAAAAATCATGAAACTTGGCATGGATGTCATGTCATGGTACTACCATGTTGTGGTAAAAAAATTGGCCGAATAGGAACAGATTTTGGTATAAGCTTCTTGCAAACCGAAGCTTCTCTCAAGAAGGCTCGTGGTTCTGAGAGGGAACGTGCCACCTTTGAGTGCGAAACGATATACGCTGTCCCCCTTGAGTTTATTTACAAAGGCAACATAGAACTACATGAGTGCCCTGTTAAACTTTGGAATTATTCTAGCTTCGTTTGGCCTTATTTACACATCAATTGAGTTTCTGGTCATTTAATGTGCATAATTCAAATTTGGACTACAAGAACATGCTCCCGTGCACCAAAGTTGGTTGAAAAATCACATTTGTGTCCTCGGGTGAATTTCTACTCTCTCCTTCCATTTATATAGGTTCTAATGCGTTTTTCGAGGCTAACTTTGACCAAACGTTAGAGCAATAATATATGACATGCAACTTACACAAAGCATACCAACATGTTTGGTCATCCAAAACACGCATGAAAATAATGAAACTTCGCTTGGTGCCATGACATGGCACCAACATGTTGTGGTAAATTTGTAGTCCGATTTGCGAAGGCGCACACATTAACAATCAACAAAGTCATTTCGGAACAAGTGTTGTCATGTTACAATCGGAAACACAAGTATTATTGAAACCGTGGGCGTTCTACTTAGTACCATTTACGTGCCGCCACGCGTCCTCATTTTTTATTAGCTAGGAGGCACCGTGTAGGGTAGCTATTTGAATACGAGAGGCGTGCGATCAGACCCCTGCGCGTGCTTATCGGGAGGAGATCCCTTTGACCTCCATCTGCCGTCCACCTCTCTCCCAAGGTCTCCATTAATGGCGCCCGAGCCTCTGTTTAATGGCGTGGCTATGTCTCACTCGACTGAGATTTAAGAGAAAAAAGAAAATCTGAAAGCACGGATCTTGATGTAAGAACCGACGGACCTATAAAGCATCTACTGTGACTTATAGCAAGACTGATGAATATATAAGGACGATTAATTTTTTTTTATCAAAGAAGGGCTTGCCCCTTCCGATTTTCATTACTGAAAACCACCACAATTCACAAGAACTTCAGCACAACTCCAGCCTAACACGAAGGACTAAAAGCTACCAGATTGAAATTGCAACATCCCAAGAGGTCAACAAAGGCCAAACATCCGCGCTAGAACCCAACGTTTCACAACTGACGACACAATCCACATCCTAAACCGATTATTACATCAAAAGAAACCAGGAAACTGAAGGACACACGCTCTGGTGATCGGCGAGCTTGTGGTAAGTGACGTAGAGCCCACATCCTTCGTGCAGGCACTCCACCCTCACCGACGAAAGGACGGAGTCCACCGCCGTGTTCTGCACGTCGAAGCCACCGCCGCGCTCGCACTTCTAGCACTACCGCTGGTTCCCGGGGCACTCAACGCGGCAGTCCGCGCAGGCTAGGTGCCCTCCCTTGCACTGCCGAAATCAATCAAACATCACATCAATCAAGAAACCTGCACCTTGCTCAATCAAACGAACGGACGAGGTGTATTCGAACCTCATACACTGGAGGCATCAAGGGGCGGAGGCACAAGGGGCAGTGGAGCACGGTGAGGTCCATCGAGACCTTAGAGAGCTCCATCATCGGGTCATGTTCGGTCTGCATGATCTCGCCCTCCTCGTGCACAACCATCTCTCAACTTGGGTCGGGGTATTACAAAGCTTTACCATCACATATTTTATACTACTTCAAGGTGCATTAAATCAACACATGCAAGTATCAAAAGGAGAGTCACGGCATGCATGCATGCGTTGTAATTAATGCATCGGTAAATGCAAATTATTGAAATATATCGAGTGCAGTGCTTTGATGTGTCGCGTCAACTCGTACATCAACGAGAAGTTTGATTATCCTCTCCCTCGCGGACTTAACTGCACCTGCCTTTGGCTGTATGACAGGTTGGCCACACACCTGTCGGGCCCACCTGTCATGCACGCAAAGGCAGGAGCGTCCCTCCCTCGCCCATGAGCGTGCTGGCTGGCAAGACTAGGAGAAGCTTTCGCTACACGCTCTCCCTCCCGCACGCGGTGGACACGCAACAGTTCAATCTGGATCACCTACTTTGCTCCGGTGCCAAATTAACTCACGCAATGAAAAAACACTGCGTGGGAGAGAGAGACGACTGAGGCAATAAAAAACACTTGTTTGGGAGAGTGAGAGGCTGGTGTAGTTGGTTTGATTGATTTGTTTATACATGTGGGGTCTGTGTGCACAGTGGTGCCAACTCTCTCACATCGCGAGAGCAGTGCCAAAATCTTTTGATTTGACATCGATGCGTATTATGTGGCATACTTTTGCGAAATATGGCATCGACCACATAGTGGAAGGCAACAAATGCCCAAGCTCTTCACGTGCTCCTAGATAAATGAGAGGAAAGAGAAAGAGAGAGAGAGAGAGAGAGAGAGAGAGAGAGAGAGAGAGAGTGAAAAATATCACTAGCCAGCCAACCCTATCGTATGAGCGAATGATATTGGTACCTCTTGATGACACGACAATCTTATGCAGCCAGCTACTCTAATATGTTCTCTTCTTTTGCAGATAAAAAAAGACCCGAAAGTGAAAAATGTACTGCACTATAACAATCTCATCGAATGCCTTTATCTCCAACTTACAGAAATTGATTTGATTGACTACCAAGGCAGCACATCTGAGATTAAATTGGCCAGGTTCTTTGTTCTAGAGTAAAGTGTGGTCAAGGTAATGAGGTTTGGCATTCTCTGGCACAACAACGAATGGCGTGCTGATCACCGCAAGCGTCTAAGCCTAAATGACAAAGTCTCCGCAGAAGCTGAATTTTTTTTTGAAACATCAAGTGGCCAAAGACTCGAAAACTTATTTACCCATTAGTGATTTGTCAGGGCGGTGGATTTTAGTTTGTACGATAATGCTGCATCCACCTAAAGTAATAAAGTTCTTATGTAAACTTCCTAGTAATTCCCTCTTCGTAGGTGCAGCATTACTCCTAACATTTGTAATATCAGTTTGAAACTTGTAATATTGCCGTGTCCTATTCCTGCGTTTTCAAAATCCTGGGAATCAAACAGGTCCTGAGTTGGTGATGATGTTGTGCCTCCCATCTTTCACCAATAGTCGTCGGATCTAGATCTGACGCATAAAACCAAGCTTCTCCATTTTTGCAAAAAGATGCCCGCACTTGTTCCCTATTTACAAACAACTCCTTGTCTCTCACAATCAGCCTTATCTCCTCCCCACCACATCTAGAAGGCCATGGAAAAATCTGGCGCGATGGCCGCTGCCGGAGCCGTCCACCCCCAATCTTGGTGTTCTGTGCAATGCACGGGCATCTACGCACAGGAAATTATGTCGAACAGGGCTAGTTGTAAGCAGGCTAGCTCTAAGGCACGATGATAGTGACTGCAGACGGTGAGGCTGACTATGGTATGCCGAACACGGCGCCTATACTCAGGTGTCATCTCCGGCGCAGGGTCTTGTCACTTCACTGTGAGGAGCAGCACGTAATAATATGACCAACGGGTAGTACAGTGCTAGTACTCCTACTACTACATTGGTAGTACTACTACTAGTGCTAATAGCACCACCGTGTGGATTTAGGAGTACTACCACGTCCATATGGATTTTAGTATTTGACTAGCAATATCTAGTAATGCATGTCACAGAAAATGTACTACTCCCTCTGTAAATAAATACATGGTGTTTTATTCCTATCGGCGAGAGAACTTAATGTTTTTTTGCTAACTAGAGTACTAATAATAGGATTACATGCAATGAACTAAACACTGCATGTCATGTTTGGTAGTCTCAAGTCATTGAAAGCATGCACGGCCCACATCTCTCATTGGTTGATATGTCACGAAATAAGAAACAAGGAGGGAGTTAATGCACCGTGCCTAAGTATTTTGGGATTATTTGGTTTTCGTAAGGTGACTTACACAACATTTTTGTTTACATGCATTAACATTTTATTAGTTAAATCAAAGGTCAAAACTTGGCGCAAAATGCAAAGGGGACCAATAAACTAGTAAACATCAAACTTCTCTCATTTGGCCCCAACTGGAGGTCCGGTGAGATGACTATACTGCACCGGCACGGAGGGGGACGCAACTTCATTGACTTACGGCAACTGCCTTTGGGTGAATGACACGTGGGCCTAGGGGGTGGCTGGCCCACCTATCATACAGCCAAAGGCTATAGGTGCAGTAGAGGGCCGAGGAGTAGTATGAAATCCTACGCACCTACGCACGCTAACCAAGGGCAAGAGTGATCACTCGAATCGCAAGATCAGTTGACCAGAAGCTAAGCTAGACTCATGGAGGCGATGAGCGCGAGCATCAGCCGGCTGTGCCAGATGGTCCACGACGCCGGACTGCGGCCCAACACCGAGGAACGTCTCCAGGTAGTATTGCTTGAGGCCGCCAGGGCGAGGGGCCGCTTGGACGACAGCTGCGTCTCCTTGTTTGACGAGGTCCTCGTTGGTTTCCTCGACAACTTCACCGTTGTCAAGAAGCTTGCGGACGACTTTGATGTAAGCCTCCAGCCGACGCGCCCAGGCTTTGCGATGCCCGCCACCCTCAACGACCACTATGGTGACAACCTCTTCGAAGCACTGGTGGCCCTGCGACTGCCCGCCGTCGCGCCGGAGAATGTCCACCTCGAGGTCGCGCTCGCCGCGCACCGCCTGGCACAGCAAGACACCATTGACATAATCACCCACGTCTACGCGCAAATCGTCCACAAGGTCTACTACCTGCCAGAGGAGGACGATAGGACGCTGACCTTCTTGGACCGCAGGGCAACCTTGGACGGCACTGTTCAGAAGCACGTTGAGCTCGTCACCAACGCCGCTGCTCCTCACACGTCGGTTGGTGACCCGGCGCACTAGGGCGTGAGGATGTCGTTGAACGTTGATGGATCCGTATGTATTTCTATCTTTCCGTCAAATCCATGTAGCAGTATATGATACTACATTAATTATCTTAACTTTCGCATCAACTTCATAATTTTCGTACGTACTCCATGCATGAACGGCGCCAGAACCAAACTTCTCATTACTCTAGGCAAAATCGTTATATTCTATCTATCGGTCGCGCCATGGAGCAGAACCAAATTTTACAAGTTACGAGTTCAAAAGGAAAAGCGTGTCGTGTTCGCGTCGCACCCCCACACGGTTGGTCCGGCACGCCGCTCAAGCGGGAATGCGTGCGGTGTTGGATTTTCACTTACAAGTGGGACCACAGTTGAGCAAACCGACTATCCGCAAACCCCCACCCCGCCCACCACGCGATGGCTGTGAAGACAGGAGGGAGAAGAGATGGTTGTAGCACGGACTCCAAGAAAATTGGTGTCGGATGGGACTCGTGTGGGTGGTGTGTGCCGTACTGCTAGACGTGAATGCTCAGCCCTCCTCTATCTCTCTTCTCAGCCAGCCAGCGGACGCGCGGAGCCCATCGTCTATTTGCTCACATTCGGATCCACATGTCAGTGAAAATGCAAGAGGACCTACTGAACCTGCACATCTTTCACCTCGACGTGCTGGTGATGAAAAACAAATCCAATAAAGATCTTTGGTGGCTGCTTTTGGAGTTACTCAAGAGCAGTAAGATTCTATTTACAGTTTAACCCAAGATGCACATCTCGTGGCTTCAACTACCACTCTATTTTCTTTCATGACACGACCTGGATGCTGGATGTCCAACGTGTCGGCAAAAGGAGGAAGAACCCGACCAAATCTTCGGTTGTGCTATCGGATTAGACTAGTTGTGCTAACTTAAAAAATTTATTGTGTACTCCCTCCGTTCCAAAATACTTGACTTCCATTTGTCCAAAAATGGATGTACCTATATACTAAAACATGTCTAGATACATATATATTTTGACAAATAGAAGGCATGTATTGTGCAACGGAGGGAGTAGAATGGATGCAAGTTTTTGTACTGGGAAGAAGAGTACATCCATATATTGATAGAGCGCAATTTCGTAGATGTTCTATCACTTTTAGCTAGTAGCACAGAGGCTAGAGATGAGATTAGTGCACTTGTTGATACTCCTACTAGAATAGAGGCTAGACATGAGACTAGATGCGAGGAAGCAACGTCTACTTCTTTACACTCGAAGAAGAAAGAAGCACGCAAGATCGAGCCTCCACAGATCAACAATGAATGCATCGAGAAGGCACTAATCCAACTTTCAGGAGTAGTAAAATGTATTCTTGTGGTTCTTGTTTTCTTTGGTCTTGCTTTTCTAGTCAAAATTATCGTTGGAGTTCGTGCAAAACGGAGGTCCATCTGGGGTCGTGCGTTGGAGTTGGCCTTACAAGTGGGACCGCAGTTAAGGAAACCGACTATCGGCAAACCCCCACGTCGCCCGCCGCGCAATGGCTGAAGTTAGAGAAACGACGAGGTTGAAGAGATTGCTCTAGCACGGACTCCAAGAAATAATATGGTGTCAGATGGATGTTGTGGTGGTGGCGTGTGCCATACTCCTGGATGTGAATGCTTGTTCTAGCCCATGCCACCCTACTACTCCTACAACTTACTCCTACTATATAGTACTTGTATCGAGGATTCGAGGTGCTGGTTACGTACAACGAACACATTAACATATGGCTACAGTAAAAACACCCGCCCAATGCGCGAAGCATGTGAAGCTAGTACAAATAGTGCAATACTATTGTTGATTGGCCTCATCCGATAACCTGTTGCAATGCACATAAAATTATGTATTTGGAAAATATTTTTTGCCTAGTCGCACCACTCACTCAGAGAAGCGACTCGAAAGCCATTCATAAATTTAGTAAGTTTATCACAGGCATATCATTTTATTACATACAATAGGTCATCAACCCACATCGACAATGAGGATACATTATAAATACTAAAGTTTTCACCACACAACAAATAACAAGCCATGAAATGAACTTCAACTCAACCATTCCTCGGCGTTGGAAACACTTGCTTTGAACCACAAGTGATTCTCTGGGACGGGCCATCCATTGTTGATCTGGAGACCAACGCAGGACTGATCATCCAGGCTGAAACGGCCTACTATATCAGTACCAGGGTAGGGAACCACCCAAATGTCTGAGGTATAGACACAGTTGCTTCTCATAAATGGTACTAGTAACGTTGTGTCAACAACAGTTGGATCGCCTTTCACCATCATCGGATAGTTTTATCCAAGGAAGAGCGAGTTTTCTCCAAGACTATCAATTCTGTTCCAGGGAGAAGGAGTTGGCGCTAGCACACTAGTATCCATCCCGAATACCATGCAACGGGTGTTGGAATAGGTCCGGAGAGTGCGACCATGGGAGACACCTGCTTCCTTAGCAGTAACATCATCAGTGGGCTGTAAACACACAAGAAGAGGTGATCCATCGGATATAGTTGCCAGGCACCACAGAGTATATGGGCGCTGCTCGTGATCATCACCATCGGCATCTCCCCTTGGTCATAAAATTTTTCAAGTATAGGTGGTGGGATGTTCACAGGACCTTGGAAACACAAGAAGAAGGTTAATTAGTAAAGCGAAACTTGATAACCCGCATGCATGTGGATGAAACAATTATAATTATGGTGGAAGAAAACGTACCGAAAGTACGAGGATCCCATGCAAAAACAGTGACATGAGTGGTGGCAGCAAAGACAAGGCCCTCGTATTGAATTGCATCACAGTACTCGTCCGTGTACAGAAACAGATTTTTGAGCAATATCCATCGAGTCAAACGATCAAGGACGGCAACAAGCTTATCGAAGATAGCAACAACTTCATAGTTGTCGTAATTCCAAGAGCGGTTGGGAACTCGACAAATTGTTATCTTCCGTAGAAGACATTCACCATGATCGTATTTGAACGTGCGTACAATACCGGTGTGCTCAACCTCTGGGCAGTGTGCTGAGATTTTTGGAAGTGTAACCCGGTCACGAGTGTACACATTCACAAGTTCCCACTCGTAGTTGGACCAAATGCTAACAACCCAATCTCCATTTGCGCCCACCCAAGCCTTGCCCTCAAGAGATGGCATCTTAACATCATAGTATCATTATCAAGCGGCATCAACTTGCACAGGGCGAGGCCTCCGTCGTGCCGGCGCCAGTCATCAGGGTCACGGCAAAGAAGATAGGGGAGATCAAACCGCTCCTTGACTCTTGGGTTCCGTGTAATGATGTTATTAGTTGAGTCAAGAATGGGCTTGAACGAACCTGCCATGCTAGCCGAGGTGATGACGTCGCACCGGTCAATGAGTTCCTGCACCACATCATCTTTCAGATCGGGGCAAGAATAACGGGCTCGTTTCCGGCCTGTTTCCTCCATGGAGAAGACGATCGAACAATGGCAGAAGAAAGGGTGAGGGGCTGAAGGAAAATGGAGGAGGGAGAGGAAGAGCGTGCGACAGCAGTTCCAGATCAAGAGGGAAAGGCAAAGAGTCGGTGGACGGTTGTGAGTTTGCCACGGTTCACGAAGAGGCACCTCGGCCTACAAGTCCGTTCGGAAATACTCCTACCACTTGCCGTCGTCTCACTCATATGTTGGAACGGGACCACATGTCAACGAAACATGGTGTGTAATTTCTCGTGCAAAATGCGATCTGGCCCCGTTGGCCCGAGGTGCCGCATTAGTTATCAACCTTTATTTTTTAATGGCGTGCCGATCAGTTTTGAAGAACGACTAACTGGTACTGTACGCAGAGAAAATATAAACTACTCTACCACTACCCCACCTCCAGTACTAGTAGTATATAGGATGGAGCTTCAACGCTTTCTTGCTAAGGGCTGCCCACTTGCATCTCACACTACCACCCTCTCTCCAGATCTAAAAAAGACGGCCCCTCTCTCCCTCCTCACCGGTGGTCACAGATCCGCCGGGGAAGAAAAGGACGTGCAGCATTGACGCACTCGTCGTCGGCGAGCGAGGTCCCGCACTGACGACAAGGCCGTCCTCTCAGACCTAGCGCCCGCGCGGGATGGCCTCCGTCCCCAAGCTCGCTGCCGTAGTGTGTGTGGAAGACGACGACCACGAGCGAAGCCACTTCCCGCCGACCCTCAGGTATGCTACCTCTTTTCGAGCCATAACCTTGTTATATTGCCCCATCTGCTACGTCGTTGCATGTGGATCTTTTTCCACTCCACCATCTTCCCAATTTGCTATCCTCTACTCTGCTGGCCACGCAGACGAAAACCGTAATTTGCACTATTAAAGGAAACCCTACTTCATGCAGACTAATCCATGTCTGGGTTGAATAAGGAAAGGAAGGGAGACTGTACTGTCCAAGAGAGTGGGCATCTAACCCGCATCTAGGTTGAAAAGGGGAAAATCAGTAGCTAAGGAACGAGTCTCGTGTCTCTTGGTTGAAGAATGGTAGAAAGGCATGACAACGCAATAGAGAATGACCAGGTCGACCGGTTTGTTGTCCTCGCATAGGAAAAAGGTGGCTAAAGAGAACAAAAATGGGACGTAATCCACATATGCTGCCTGGATATTTGTTGCTCTGGGCAACCATACCTCCCTCACCACTCTGCGTCCGTGGAGGTACATCGTACTGGTGAGCCACTGTCCGAATGGGCCTCACATGCTCTTTTATTGCCACTTTTTTGCTGTTAGTATAACGCCAGCAGTCAAGTCAAGCAATGCTACTGCTAAAGTGATGCCACATTTAAATAATTCCGCTCTCAGTCTAATGCCACCCATAAATTTAAGCAATGCTATTTAATGTCACTGGATTATTTCAGGGTTAGCTGTTGATTGTGGATGTATTAAAGATTTTTCAGCAAAGGCATTCTAATGCTGTTGCACAGCCAGTATACCAATGATGAAACTTGTTACCACCTTCAGATTTTTGCACTGTTAATGCTTATAGATTACATACCTCACTTTCATGAGATAAGTTAATTTTTTGTACAATGTCACCAAAATGCCAAGGCACTGATGTCATTTTATTTTGGTTAAACTACATAGACAATTATGAAGACAAGAGGAAAGGTCAAGAGTGGGCACCTCCTCCTCCGGCTGTTCTCTTGATTCGTTCGATTAAGTTTTTATGTTTGATCGATTATCAAGATTGGGATAACAATTTTTAAGGTCCCCCCGAGTTCGAAATGATATTTACCTTGGAGGTACATGGTTTGCAATTTTTTTATACGGTCATTAGTTAATAATGCTAGTTACCTTCAGACTTTTGTATTTGGTTTAATGCTCATGCACAACTAGTATACCAATGTTGAAACTTGTTACCTTTGCATTTTGTATTGTTAATTATTATAGAAACCTTCCAGTGCTAGAGTTTATTCAAATCCGTTCAGTAAAACCATTGTACTGTACCCTGTAATAAACTAACTACTCTACTGTTGCACTAGCCACTGGATTAGTGTATATTTGTAGTATTCGAATGGTGTTGCATTAGCGTATGGACATAAATAAAGTGTGGCCAGCTTTCCCAGATATGTGCTCAAGAAAACTACTACCTGTTTTTCTAAATACTAGACGTTTAGGTACTTTAAATTGAACCGCGAAAACGTCTTATATTAAGGAACAAAGGGTGTAGAGTTCACTCAAATTATCCCGGTAAAGCTAGCCACACCTTTGTTAAAATTAATGTTCATTATGTTATTGGAGGAGGTCTGTATGTTTGTCTCTAATGCCTGTCGACTACATACCTAACATCATGATGTAATGTTAAGTCATTTCCTTTTGTACATTGTCACTGAATTGTCAAGGCGGTGATGGCATTTTATTTTAGTAGAACTGCACAAAATTTGCTTAAAAGAAGAGGAAAGGTCAGGAATGGCTCACTTTTCCACAAAAAACTATGTATGCCTTCCTGACATCAGTCGATGTTGCTTTATTCATTCCTTCAAATAGGTGGTTAGAAACAGTATTGCTACCTTTTCCCATTAAGAAATTGGAATGCTTATATTTGTGAGTCTATGCTTCAACTAGTGCCACTTTTAGAGTAATCACACTTTCAATATCTATGCAAATAGGGATGCTCGATTTTAGTGGAACTGCACAAAAAGTCGAACTGGTTCAACATTAGGAGCATGTTTTTTCCAAACTTTATATCCAATTGGTGGCACTATGAGTTGTTCATTACGAAGGTACATTGTTTGCTACTATCTTGCTACTCTTTTTGTACTGTCATTAGATAGTAATACTAGTGGTTTGCATGTGAATTTATTGGTAGGTTGGACCTACATTGGAGGTGCAGGACATGATTCAATGATTGGATGCTCAATTTCGGTTGTATCAATTTCACCTCTTCCATCACTGCGAACATGGATATCCTTGGTGTGATGAAGAATAGGCGCTATATTTCTGCTCTGAACCAGCAAATCAGTTCAGTATGAAATTGTCCAGGGCAAAACATAACTGTATCAGATTGTCCAGTGCAGAACATGACAGATGCTAAGCGGAAGAGACATGTTTAAACCGAAAATACAAGGTGTGGTATATGTTTACTAGCTGCATGATATTTGTGCAGACAGAGATGTCTGCCCATTGCTATTTGGCAAGCAAACAAAGTGTCCGCAATTTTGGTTGAACTGCACAAGAGAATAGTATAGCCACTGCATGTAGTGCCATTTGAAAATAGACACAGAAAGATTGGATAGTCACTTCATGGACTGCAGAAAAGTAGTATTGTACTATTTATTGGCCAACACTAGGTGCTTCATTGCTTTGGTGTGATTATACAATGGGCATCATTTTGCCTAAGTTAAAGTTTGTATTCCGAAAATAGTCTCGCGGTGTGATCGAGAGAAGACCAAATCATATTGCAGTGGTTGTTCCTCCATCATGTGTGGTTCATTCTCATGGTTCCAGCTATTGGTGAAACCACTTACGTTTGCAAGAGGAATTGTAGACTTCACAAACAAATTTGTCTTTCAGTCTGTACTGAATGTTGGCCAAGAGAAGCATCCATGTTAGTAGGAAGAACAGCTGTTTTTTCTAGATCTTTGCTTTTGGAGCTACATATTTGTATATGATCTGTGAATCATTGAGATGCATTTAACATATTGATCTTATTTATGGTAATCGTACTAGTTAGTTTTAGTTGCGACGCAAGATCCGAAGTGGCTGATCTTCGCTTTTGGAGCTACATATTTGTATATGATCTGTGAATCATTGAGTTGCATTAACAGTTACTTATTTCCGTTCGCTCAGTGTTTACAAGTAACTGATCGATCACTAGCTAGCCTACAAATGCGCTCCTGGCAGTTTTATTTGCGACGCAAGATGTGAAGTGGCAGTTTTTTGAATAAAAATGCCTACCTCTGAAGAAACTGACAAGCTACACTATCAATCCTACATGGATAAAAATGCCTACCTCTGAAGAAACTGACAAGCTACACTATCGATCCTACACAGATAAATAGTGGATCACACACGTACTAGTACCTCCTTTCCGGTTTGCAGGGCTTAATTCAAACCTCTCACCAACCAAGGTACTCCCTCTGTCCGGGATTTATTAATCTCGTGAGCAAAGCAGCAAGACCAGGGCATGGCAATAATTAACAACATGCAGAAGTTTAAGCCTAATTAATTCCAGCGATTTAAGTGGCTGCATGCATGCCCTCGGCTACGACTCATTGCATGCTGCTTCACGTACTGCCTGCGAGCGATTCTGAGTGCCTGCATGCAGCCGGCCATAATTAAGGCACCTAACTGATGCAAAAAAAGATACGCCTAAAATCCGTAGAATCATTATTGACGAGGGAGATGATTCGAGTGCACTCGTTTGACCACCATGCAGGCGTGCGACCCAGTCGGGACGTGACAGCACAGTCATAATTTCAGTTTCTCTAGTTTTCCACGGCAAGCTGGCGCGCTAACCATTATGCACTGAATTCCGCTGACCGTCGCGCTACCTTCTGCCTATAAGAACTGTTTCCCGGCCTTCTCCGGTGCCATCGTGACCCAACTCGCCATATCCTCATAAGCCCCCACCAGCCCGACGTCGCTCGCCACGTCCGCCATGCCCCCGCCCGTACGCGGTAGGCGACGCCGAGGCGGTCACCGCCGGAACTAGTGTTCGGGTTTTCACCAGAAGGCAGACAGAGGGAGGAGGCATTCTATCTATCTTTAGATGGCAATGCGGAGATCGAGGAGTTGTTGGAGCGCGTCCACATGACGGAGGAGCAGGAGTTGTTGGAGCGCGACCGCCTGGCGGAGGAGCAGCGTATCGCCGATTTGCGCCGCCTGCGGGACATGGAGCAGCAGCGCACCGACGCTTTGAGTCGCGAGCAGACCGCCCGCAACTGGGCCAACTACATGGAGGCCGGCGCCCGGCAAATAGCCCTGGAGGCTGTCGGGAACGCACGCGTTCGCGACGCTGATTTTTACTACCAGCTCGTCAAGTGGGTTTCCCTCTTGGAAGCTGAAGCTTCGGTGGACCACGCCGGTATGGCAAGGGCCAACGCGCGCGAGCAACGTGCCCTATCACACCTCTTGCAAGTCCGAGGCGAGGCGCACGACGCCGGTGCCGGCGTTTAGCGTGTACCACAGATGGCGGACGGCATCGTCTAGTTAGCTAAGAGTAAGTTAGTACTTGTACGCTACTAGAGTATTAGTGGGAGTAGATAGTTAACTTGGCTACGATGGTTGTCAACGTGGAAGTTCAGTACTCTATATGTGGATCAGACCTGTTACTTTGCTCTGAATGTTGAACTTTCTGTTTGAACTTATGGAATGGGCTGTTATTTTTTAAAATGGGTTGTATTTGTCCTCCACGGGTTTAGAGGCTGACTTGTGGGCCTAGCAAGTTGACGTGTACACAATCAGGAGATGATTGTACGTGGAGAGGATGATAGCAGGGACCCGCCAAGGTCATGGCAGTACGCAAGCAAGTGCCTCCTTGTTTCAAGCCAATAAAAAAATGGCTCCTCCTAGTGGATTTCTGACATCTGGGTCCCATGCCATTGTCAACGTAGTCAATAAATGAGAGAATTGCACGACGAGCAGCTGACACCAGGGACCCAGCAGCTCGCCCAGTTATTTTTATTTTGGGTTAATTTGATAAATGCCACTCCAAATCTGGTGTATCCGAGAAATTCCAATGCAATGTCCAAACTTTGAAAAATGCCATTTCATGTCATTTCTAGTGGCATTTTTCGAAGTCTGGAGTGGAGTTTTTCAAAGTTTCCAAACTGCAGTGGCGTTTTTCAAAGTTTGCAAAAATTGCAATGGCATTTTTCAAAGTTTGGAAATTGCAATGGCATTTTTATGAATCGCCATAATTGGAGTGGCATTTATATAATTTGTTTTTGACATGGAAGCAGGGTGTCAACTGGGCTGTGCAGGACACTCTGGCCTGTCTAGACAGCCTTTTCTTTTATGTTTACCACACACCAGCCCAGTAGTTTTTTTTTCTTTCTGAAAATGGCTAGCCTAGTTTTTTTGTGATTTTTCAAGTAAGTCGCTTTATTAGTCTTGTTGGGCTGCAAATCTTTCAAGACGAGGAGAGCTTCATTCGGCTGGCCGTGAAAATGGCCTATCAGTAATGAGAAACGGGCTGTACATTTTTAAAACACATCCAACCGGCAATTAGTTTCAAATATCTTTTTTTCATTTCGAGATTTTAAATTGCATTGATTTTTATGCGTGGACAATTTATTGGATTTTATATTGATATACATTTATTTTTAAAATCAGTCTGAATGTAACTCAAAATTTCGAGATTAAAAACAGTTCAGACCGCACCGACATATGCAAAATTTCATATAATTTTTTAACCATGGCCACAATATGGGTTGTAATGCTAACAAAAAGAATATGGGCTCCAAAAAACTCATAAGAATTAGCAAATGAACTGTAAATTATTTGAAATAATGGCAGATGGGATGTATGTTGTTTTCCACATATTTGAGGCTTTCCACAAATATCCTGTATATTGTTGGATGTCCAGCCAATGACCGTCGTGCCTCTTCAATCTCTGCTCTTCCTGCTCGAGCCGCTCAAATAAGCACCGGCGGGACTGCCTTCTCCCTCCTCCCCGCGGCCGGCTGTGCTGCCGCGCAGGCCTCACCGCCCCACCGT
Organism: Aegilops umbellulata; assembly: GCA_032464435.1. Taxonomy (NCBI): domain Eukaryota; kingdom Viridiplantae; phylum Streptophyta; class Magnoliopsida; order Poales; family Poaceae; genus Aegilops; species Aegilops umbellulata. The sequence continues at coordinate 300,929,560 of CP136060.1, forward strand.
ACTCCCATCGCTGGCCTAGCCATCCCTCTACTCACCCACACCTGCTGTTATTCTCCGGTGACGGCAGACGAACCAGTAATCCCTCGTACAGTCGTACTCCCCTCTGCGTGGGCAACAAAAACAACTGCCCAGTCTTCCCTGCCTCCGTGTCGTTCCCTTCCTTGGCCTCGCCGTCGTCCACTGCCCTGGTGCTCTCGGCGTGGCGTGGTCAACGTGATCAACGACCGACATGCATCTGAAGTGGACTGTATGTGGAGAGTCTGACAGTTGGGTCCACGGCCGTCCCCTGCTGCCAGCTCGGACCCACCGGAAGTGCCTCCTTATTACGCACAAAAAAATGAATACCCCCTGCTAGCTGGGACCCACATTTGTGGGAGGCTGACTTGTGGGCCTACTAAGTTGACGGGAACGGAGGGCTTTGTCAACTTAGTCAATATAAACGATTCTAGCTCCAGTGACCGTACGGTGTCCATCCAACGGCCATAGTGCCTCTTCAACCTCTTGTCTTCTTACTCCAGCCGCCCAAAGCAGCGCCGGTCGTGTCACATGCTCCTGCCTCCCGTGGCCGGATGTGCTGCCGCGGAGGCCTCACCGCCCCTACTATTCCCACCGCTGGCCAGACCCTGAGGCGACGGCAGCCTCACACCGCAGCCGAACCAGTGAACCCTCGTACTCCTCTCCGCGCGGGCTTCCACTGCCGCGTCTTCACCGGCTCCGTGTCGTCCCCTTCCTAGGCCTCGCCGTCGTCCACCGCCCTGGTGCTCTCGGTGCGGCGTGGTCAACGTGGTCAAGGAATGGCTTTCATCGGACGTGGACTGTACGTGGAGAGGATGACAGCTGCGTTCACGGTCGTAGCAAGGAAGTGTCTCCTAATTACGTGCAAAATAATTATTCCTCCACCTGACAGCGGGGACCCACCAGACGGTCCACCGTATTTCACGAAAAAAACATTTGCCCTTGACTGTTGGGACCCACCAGCTACATCTTCGCACGCAAGGAAGTGCGTCCGGGCAAAGAAAAACGATTCGCCCCCCTGACTGCTGGGACCCACCAGCTACATCTTCGCATGCAAGGAAGTGCCTGACAGTCGGGACCCACATGGTCGAAGCGTATGTAGCGTTGTCATTCTGGTCGCGAACATGTACGTACATATATACTGGTGGATGTAGAGGCGCGCACGTGTCGTAGTAGAGGCGCGTACGTGTCATAGTAGAGGCGCGCACATAGCATGTACACGTACATACAACGGCCAGGGTGCAAGAAAGAAAATACGGCCACGTATGTGTACATACGGGCGCAGTCTCGAATGCCTACTCGCGCATACGTATGGCGAGGGCTCATGTACATGGCTGGGTCGGAACGGAGAAACAGCGTCGTCGTCGTTTTCATGGGGAGGCAACGGAATGTGTCGTGTTCATGGGGAGGCAACGGAATGCATCGTGTTCATCGGGAGGCAACAGAACGTGTGGGAGCCAACCGGCTGGGTCGGAACAGAATGCATGGTCGTGTTCATCGGGAGGACTTGGACAGAACAGGCGATGGAAACGAGGCCTGGCGTACTGCACAATGGAGGAAACGGACCTCCTATGTTCGGAATGGGATCCTGTTGGTCGGGGGCTGGCGTACTGCAAAACAGAGGAAACGGACCTCCTACGGTCGAAACGGGTGTCCTATTGATCGGGAGGGGTGTGGCATACCACAAAATGGAGGAAACGGACTTGTGATGGAGCGCTACGGTCGAAACAGGGGGTCCTGTTCATCGGGAGGGGTGTGGCGTACCGCAAAATGGGACTCCACGGGATACTGTTCATCTCCACCGTCGACCTCCTCCAGCCTCCACGGGCTCCTGTTCATCCAGCCTCCACCAAGCGCTACTCCACCGGCTCCTGTTCAACCACCCCTCCACCGTCTACTGTTCATCCAGCCCTCCACACCATGGGGTCTTGTTCAACCACCCCTCCACGGGCACCACTCCACCGTCTACTGTTCATCCAGCCCTCCACCACACCATGGGGTCCTATTCATCCAGAGGCATTGCCACCGCTCACTGTTCATCCACCCCCCCCCCCCCGCAACTTTCACTGTTCATCCAATCGATCGGCTTCAGTTAGCAGCAGTAGCGAAGGAATCGCTCGATCGGGTTCAGTTAATAGCCATCGATCGATCGCTCGGGTTCAGTAACGCGTAGCCTGCAGTGCAATCGCTCGGGTTCAGTTAGAGCCCAACGCCTCGCTCGTGTTCAGTTAGAGCCAATGTCTCGCACAAACGCGCATACGTGTACGAGAGAAACGCGCATCGCTTGGCCCCCAACCTCCCACCGTAACCGGGAACTCCCAGAAATTTTCCTCCCCCTCGCTTCTACCACGGTTTTTTCTGCCATGGACGGCCCAAAGAATGTCATGCAGCTGCGTCTCTGGCCCGCCCAGGACAAAAAGCCCATTTTCTGTCATGATTTTTTGTCATAGAAGTAGGAGCCCACCACATCTATGATGATACCGGGTTTTGTCACAATTATCATCATAGAAGTGTCATATGTATGACAGGAAAAAAATTCGTTCGGCCCAAAATGTCACGGATGTGTCTTTTTTTTGTAGTGAAATAAAGTTTCTACAATCTGATCGTGGAGGTGAATATTTGAGTTGCGAGTTTGGTCTTCATTTGAAACAATATGGAATAGTTTCACAACTTACGCCACCCGGAACTGTTGGGGAACGTAGTAATTTCAAAAAAATCCTATGCAGACGCAAGATCAAGGGGGGAGGCTGGCCGGCCCTTGGACGCGCCAAGGAGGGGAGGAGTCCTCCTTCTAGTAGGAGTCTCCTAGTAGGAGTAGGATTCCCCCTTTCCTAGTCCAACTAGGAGGAGAAGGGGAAAGAAGAAAGGGAGAGGAAGAGGAGAAGGAAAGGGGGGGGCGCCCCTCTCCCTAGTCCAATTCGGACTCCCTCTAGGGAGGAGGCGCAGCTGCCCCTTGTGGGCTGCCTCCCCTCTTCCATATGGCCCATGTAGGCCCAACTTTCCCTCGGGGGGGGGGGGGGTCGGTAACCTTCCGGCACTCCGGTTTTCTCCGAAACCACCCGGAACACTTCCGGTGTCCGAATATAGTCGTCCAATATATCAATCTTTATGTCTCAAACATTTCGAGACTCCTCGTCATGTCCGTGATCATATCCGGGACTCCGAACTACCTTCGGTACATCAAAACACATAAACTCATAATAGCGATCGTCACCGAACGTTAAGCGTCCGGACCCTACGGGTTCGAGAACTATGTAGACATGACCGAGACACATCTCCGGTCAATAACCAATAGGGGAAATTGGATGATACTATTGGTTCCTACATATTCTATGAAGATCTTTATCGGTCAAACCGCATAACAACATACGTTGTTCCCTTTGTCATTGGCATGTTACTTGCCCGAGATTCGATCGTCGGTATCTCTATACCTAGTTCAATCTCGTTACCGGCAAGTCTCTTTACTCGTTCCGTAATGCATCATCCCGCAACTAACTCATTAGTCACATTGCTTGCAAGGCTTATAGTGATGTGCATTACCGAGAGGACCCAGAGATACCTCTTCGATAATCGGAGTGACAAATCCTAATCTTGATCTATGGCAACTCAACATGTACCATCAGAGACACCTATATAGCATCTTTATAATCACCCAGTTACGTTGTGACGTTTGGTAGCACACAAAGTGTTCCTCCGGTATTCGGGAGTTGCATAATCTCATAGTCATAGGAACATGTATAAGTCATGAAGAAAGCAATAGCAACATACTAAACGATCAAGTGCTAAGCTAACAGAATGGGTCAAGTCAGTCACATCATTCTCTAATGATGTGATCCCGTTAATAAAATGACAACTCATGTCTACGGCTAGGAAACTTAACCATCTTTGATTCAACGAGCTAGTCAAGTAGAGGCATACTAGTGACACTCTATTTGTCAATGTATTCACACATGTACTAAGTTTCCGGCTAATACAATTTTAGCATGAATAATAAATATTTATCATGATATAAGGAAATATAAATAGCAACTTTATTATTGCCTCTAGGGCATATTTCCTTCAGGAACACCACAGTGTAATGGTGTGTCCGAACATCGTAATCGTACTTTATTAGATATGGTGTGATCTATGATGTCTCTTATGGATTACCGCTATCGCTTTGGGGTTATGCTTTAGAGACGGCTGCATTCACGTTAAATAGGGAGCCATCTAAATCCATTGAGATGACACCATATGAACTGTGGTTTGGCAAGAAACACAAGTTGTCGTGTCTAACAGTTTGGGGTTGTGATGCTTATGTGAAAAAGCTACAACCTGATAAGCTCGAACCCAAATCGGAGAAATGTGTCTTCATAGGATACCCAAAGGAGACTATTGGGTACACCTTCTATCACAGATCCGAAGGCAAGATATTTGTTGCTAAGAATGGATCCTTTCTAGAGAAGGAGTTTCTCTCGAAAGAAGTGAGTGGGAGGAAAGTAGAACTTGATGAGGTAATTGTACCTGCTCCCTTATTCGAAGTAGTTCATCACAGAAATCATTTCCACTGATTCCTACACCAATTAGTGAGGAAGCTAATGATGATGATCATGAAACTTCTGATCAAGTTACTACCGAACCTCGTAGGTCAACCAGAGTAAGATCCGCACCAGAGTGGTACGGTAATCCTGTTCTGGAAGTCATGTTGCTTGACCATGACGAACCTACGAACTATGAGGAAGTGATGATAAGCCCAGATTCCACAAAATGGCTTGAGGCCATGAAATCTGAGATGGGATCCATGTATGAGAACAAAGTATGGACTTTGGTTGACTTGCCCGATGATCGGCAAGCCATAGAGAATAAATGGATCTTCAAGAAGAAGACTGACACTGACGGCAATGTCACTTTCTACAAAGCTCAACTTGTGGTGAAAGGTTTTCGACAAGTTCGAGGAGTTGACTACAATGAGACCTTCTCACTCGTAGCGATGCTTAAGTCCGACCAAATCATGTTAGCAATTGACGCATTTTATGATTATAAAATTTGGCAAATGGATGTGAAACTGCATTCCTTAATGGATATCTTAAAGAAGAGTTCTATATGATGCAACCAGAAGGTATTGTCGATCCAAAAGGTGCTAACAAAGTTTGCAAGCTCCAGCGATCCATTTATGGACTTGTGCAAGCATCTCGGAGTGGGAATATACGCTTTGATAGTGTGATCAAAGCATATGGTTTTATACAGACTTTTGGAGAAGCCTGTATTTACAAGAAAGTAAGTGGGAGCTCTGTAGCATTTCTGATATTATATGTAGATGACATATTGTTGATTGGAAATGATATTGAATTTCTGAATAGCATAAAAGGATACTTGAATAAGAATTTTTCAATGAAAGAACTCGGTGAAGCTGCTTATATATTGGGCATCAAGATCTATAGATATAGATCAAGACGCTTAATTGGACTTTCACAAAGCACATACCTTGATAAAGTTACCAAGAAGTTCAAAATGGATCAAGCAAAGAAAGGGTTCTTGCATGTGTTACAAGGTGGGAAGTTGAGTCAGACTCAATGCCCGACCACTGCAGAAGATAGAGAGAAAATGAAAGTCATTCCCTATGCTTCAGCCATAGGTTCTATCATGTATGCAATGTTGTGTACCAGACTTGATGTGTGCCTTGCTATTAGTTTAGCAGGGAGGTACCAAAGTAATCCATGAGTGGATCACTGGACAGCAGTCAAGAACATCCTGAAATACCTGAAAAGGACTAAGGATATGTTTCTTCTTTATGGAGGTGACAAAGAGCTCGTCGTAAATGGTTACGTCGATCCAAGCTTTGACACTGATCCGGATGACTCTAAGTCGCAAACCGGATACGTATTTATATTGAATGGTGGAGCTGTCAGTTGGTGCAGTTCTAAGCAGAGCGTCGTGGCGGGATCTAGGTGGGAAGCGGAGTACATAGCTGCTTCAGAAGCAGCAAATGAAGGATTCTATATGAAAGAGTTCATATCCGATCTAGGTGTCTTACCTAGTGCATCGGGTCCACTGAAAATCTTTTGTGACAATACTGGTGCAATTGCCTTGGCAAAGGAATCCAGATTTCACAAGAGAACCAAGCACATCAAGAGACGCTTCAATTCCATCCGTGATCAAGTCAAGGAAGGAGACATAGAGATTTGCAAGATACATACGGATCTGAATGTTGCAGACCCGTTGACTAAGCCTCTCTCATGGGCAAAACATGATCAACACCAAGACTCCATGGGTGTTAGAATCATTACTATATAATCTAGATTATTGACTCTAGTGCAAGTGGGAGACTGAAGGAAATATGCCCTAGAGGCAATAATAAATTTGTTATTTATATTTCCTTATATCATGATAAATGTTTATTATTCATGCTAGAATTGTATTAACCAGAAACTTAGTACATGTGTGAATACATAGACAAAACAGAGTGTTCCTAGTATGCCTCTACTTGACTAGCTCGTTAATCAAAGATGGTTAAGTTTCCTAGCCATAGACATGTGTTGTCATTTGATGAACGTGATCACATCATTAGAGAATGGTGTGATGGAAAAGACCCATCCGTTAGCTTAGCACTATGATCGTTTAGTTTATTGCTATTGCTTTCTTCATGACTTATACATGTTCCTATGACTATGAGATTATGCAACTCCCGAATACTGGAGGAACACTTAGTGTGCTATCAAACATCACAACGTAACTGGGTGATTATAAAGATGCTCTACAGGTGTCTCCCATCGTGTTTGTTGAGTTGGCATAAATCGAGATTAGGATTTGTCACTCCGACTGTCGGAGAGATATCTCTGGGCCCTCTCGGTAATGCACATCACTATAACCCTTGCAAGCAATGTGACTAATAAGTTAGTTACGGGATGGTGCATTACGGAACGAGTAAAGAGACTTGCCAGTAACGAGATTGAACTAGGTATGATGATACCGATGATCGAATCACGGGCAAGTAACATACCGATGACAAAGGGAACAACGTATGTTGTTGTGCGGTTTAACCGACAAAGATCTTCGTAGAATATGTAGGAGCCAATATGAGCATCCAGGTTCCGCTATTGTTTATTGACCGGAGATGTGTCTCGGTCATGTCTACATAGTTCTCGAACCCGTAGGGTCCGCACACTTAAAGTTCGATGACGATTCGTATTATGGGTTTATGTGATTTGATGCACCGAAGGTTGTTCATAGTCCGGGATGAGATCACGGACGTGACGAGGAGTCTCGAAATGGTCGAGACGTAAAGATTTATATATTGGAAGGTTATATTCGGACATCGGAAGTGTTCCGGGTAGTTTCGGATAAAACCGGAGTACCGGAGGGGTTACCGGAACCCCCCGGGGGATTAATGGGCCACAATGGGCCTTAGTGGAGAAGAGAGAGGGCCGACCAGAGGTGGCGCCCTCCCCCCCTTGCCCAGTCCGAATAGGACAAGGGGTGGGGCGCGCCCCCTCCTTCCTTCTCTTCTCTCCTCTTTCCCCTTCTTCTCCTACATGGACTAGGAAAGGGGGAAACCTACTCCTACTAGAAGTAGGAATCCCCCCTTGGGCGCGCCCCTTGTGGCCGGCCCTCCTCCTCGTCCCTTCCTTTATATACGGGGGAGGGGGCAACCCATAGACACACAAGTTGATCTTTAGCCGTGTGCGGTGCCCTCCTCCACAGTTTTCCACCTCGGTCATATTGTCGTAATGCTTAGGCGAAGCCCTGCGTCGGTAACTTCATCATCACCGTCACCATGTCGTCGTGATGATGAAATTCTCCCTCGGCCTCAGCTTGATCTAGAGTTCGAGGGACGTCAACGAGCTAAACGTGTGTAGATCGTGGAGGTGCCGTGTGTTCGGTACTTGATCGGTTGGATCGCGAAGACGTTCGACTACATCAACCGCGTTACTAATTGCTTCCACTTTTGGTCTACTAGAGTACATGGACACACTCTCCCCGCTCATTGCTATGCTTCTCCTAGATATATCTTGCGTGATCGTAGGAACTTTTTTGAAAATACTACGTTCCCCAACAAAACCTGGCGAAAAGCTCGCAAGGTCTTGTGGCCAGGCAGTAGTGGTAGACAAGGACGTGGTTGCAAACGCACATCTGGGCTACGGCGACCTTGGGGCGAGACCCGGCACGAGCGCGGGTGTACTCGACGTCGAACCCGACCACCATGTACTTCTCCTCGGCAAGCAACAGCTCCATGATGCTGACTGAGTGCTCCACCCAGACAGGGTTGTTGGTGTACACCACCGAGAGCTCCGGGAACCTTCTGTGGGTATCCACCACGGCATGCATGGTCAACTAATGCTTGTCTTCAGCAGCTGCTCGAAGCGCCATTGGAGCCACGTAGGATACCCTCTAATAATTTTTCGTGGTGGGTGTGCTTCTTGCAATTGTGGGGCGCGACCGAAAGGTTGAAGAGACACAAGGGTTAAATGGCCGCTGTAATAAATGACGGCCGACTGTCCTGTAATTGTCACATCTTGTCACGGCGTTCATAGCAGACGATTCTAGTGCACGCTTGACAACACGGCACCACATGAGTTTCGTTTGACCATGCATGGGCTCGAGGAGACGCCAAATATATCGTCGATGAGCCTGTTCCTCACTATCGTGCAGTTTACTGTGCAAGCTTCCCGCCCGGCTAGTTTGGCCACGCGTCGGCTTGAAGAGGGATAAATCATGGGCGTTTATTTTCAAAAAGCTTTGTAAAAACAAAGTATGTGGAATGACTTTACCCGTGGGTGATGAGGTAAAAGTTACAAAGAAGGGTGATGATGGACACTCGAGTGCGATAATTAATTCTGCGCTCTACATGGCACACGGTTGAAGAAACCAACCGTGTGCAATAATGTCGAAGATCGCAGTCGAGTTAGCTATACAGATCATGTACTATGAGATTGACAAGGTAAACAAGTTCGAGAATGGTTAATAAAATCTAAGTCCATTGCATATTAAGGTCAAAATGGTGCTACCAATAAACGAGTCTCATACGATGCCATTTCCATGATTGTACCACAAAAGCTCGAAATATTACAAGGTTCAAATTCCAGAGTTATATGGCTCAAATTGGAAGATTACAAGGTTCAAACTGATATTAGAAATGAAATTCAGCTCATCAGCTGCAAACGCTCGCGCTAATCCACTGAACATGGATATCGTAGAGGTTCAAACTAATATTACCACTTCTAAGTCTGGTTTCGAAACCTCATAATTTTTGCAAAGGGGTCAGCCACTGAGAAGTCATGTATGCGGTTGACATGAGGACTTCTGATTACTCTGTCATGTAAAGTTCCAAAATGAAATTCAGCATTTTTAGAGACTATTCCATTCTGCCACAGCCGCCGGCGCTGATCAACAAACCATTCATTTTTGTGAAATAAATGTAAGGCAAACCTCATTACCTTCAACACCCTTGCTCTGACAATAAAGAACCTGGTGAATATAATCTCCGGTAAGGTCCCTCGGTACGATTTCAATGTAGTTTCCGAGAGATGCAGATCTAGGCATTCGACGTGATTGTCATATTGTATCACATTATCCACCACCGGGCCTAATCTTATCTGCAAAGGAAGAAAACATGTTAGTGCCTACATGCAGTTTTGAACATTGCTATAGGCCTATTTGGTTTGCAGGATTTGTAAAATGCACTAACATGCCATCTTCCATTCGACATGATTAACATGGGCATTTGATTACAATCTAGAAAAATGTAGCCTTCTTCACAAGAGGTTGGAGTGGACGAAAAGTTCCCTATGAAAACTAGTACAGATGAATCCAAAGGAGAAATGCTTATGGATTGTAACCATATGGATCAAGCAACCAATATGGGGGGGACATATATGTACTAAAATCCTCCAAAAATCATTCCGAAATCGTAGTACATTGTCATTGTAAACTTGAAAAAATGTGTCACAAATTGAACTCCCTTATGGTTAACATTTAACAGGTCTCTAGGCACGGAAAACATCTCAGGAAACTGACAACTTGCTCCAGGTTGGGGCCGATAGATTCTAGTGCCAAGACCTTCACTGTGCGCAGGTTCGGGGTCAAGCTTGTCGGAATCATTTTCTGGATGACAGATGAACATACATCTTCAAAATTAGAAATAATGTTAATTTGTAGAAGGAGAGGTAGAAGGCGGCTGTTGTACCTGAAAGGGTGTGGATCCAATAACAAGTTCAGAGTATTTGTCAGACGAGTAGCCCACCACTATCAATTTCGGTGCAGAAATTACATTGATTCTTGTTGGACCTTCTTGATCAACTACAAGTAATATCTCAAGTGCAGGTGTGTCCTCAATGACCATACAGTGGTATACATCTTGTGATGTCTTCTTGCCGCACCAGCAACACACATAAATAGTCCAGAGAGTCATGGAGGTGATGTGGAAGCTATTCAACCCATTGATCGCCTGAAGACGAAGGTGCTCGAGTGTAGTACAACCACAGAGCAGGCACTCCATGCCACGGTTTGGGAGGCAGACAACAACGAGCTCGAGGTGCTTCAGTCGTGGTAGAATAAGAGCGCGTGCATCATTAAGGGGGGATGGCATATCCTGAACTTGGCGACGCGCAGCGTGGGCGCGAGGCCGAGCGCGGATGTTGGCAGCAAGCGCCTATGCCCATCATCAAAAGTGAGATCCTCAAGCTGATCTTGGGCGGGAGATCGGAACCAGTCATCAAGCTTGGCTCGGTCCTTGTCGTTGGAATGGAACTTGCCTATTCAAAGGCCTCTGGTTGGGCCAGGGTGACTCCCGAGGGTCTTGGAGAACGCATCCAAGCTTTTGCGATAGCCATGCAGCTCATGGGTGTCGATGAGGTCGAGAGGGGTGGAGTTCCATAGGGGCACCACCGCCAGGAAAGAACGATTGTCCGCGCCCCAGATTTGGTTGGGAGGAGGGAGATGATGATTGTCAATATATCATCGGGGAGGCTACTGATGAAGTCTAGGACTGCTGGAGTCGCTTGCGGTTCTTGCTCGCCCCGCCTCCGCTTGTTGGCAGCCCCGTTCTCCACCTCCTGAGTCTCCTTGTCAGTGGCGCTTTCTGATAGAAGTGGGAGTATAGGGAATATTTAGTTAAAGCAGGGCAATAGAAAAGTGTATTGGTAACTAGAAGTTAGTAGATATGAATATAGTAAGAAAATGGAATAACAATTTGTTGCTTAAATACTACACAATTCATTTGATATTGCTGGGTAAGTCAACATGCAGATACTTGAAAAGAAAACTTACATCGAACAAAGTCTGGACAGATGATATCGTCGGGGAAGTTAGCATATATCTCATGACCAGGCACTTTTATGTGCGGTGCAATTTTAGTGCCAGCTTTCAGTACATAAAACTTAGATTTTTTTTCCAAAGGCCAGTGCCAAATTAGGAGTCACCACGTTCATCAAGACTTACAGTAGCAACGATTGTAAATCCATGGTTTGTGTTCAGTATGACATCCCTCAATCTTGATTTATGTAAAGGGAAAGATTGTGCACTACAGATTATGTTGCATAGCAAGGGACGCGCTGCAGAAAATGGTTGGATTGTTAACATAAATATGGTAACATGCAAATATGGGCCCAAATTGAAAGAACTGTACAACAGCTAAAATCGAAGGATAGAAATATATAATTAAAAAGATAGGGTAAACATTATGTCATGGAAATATGACAGTAATCGAAAGAACAATACATCATTAAAGTGCCTAATGTAGAAAGAAGAGGAAAAAATCCCCTTTGACGTATATGGTGCATGTGGCACCATTTATCCAAATGTAGCAATATTTAGTATATGTTTAGGAAAGTAGGCCATGCCAACCGATTTAGGATGAGATTGAACATACCGCGTGCATCCTCAAATCATTTGGTACGGTGAGATGGAACTCCATGGATGTCCGGTGGAGGCCGCAAAGTCCTGATGTGTCTGCGCACTATACATTCTATGAATGAAAGAAAACCCCCAAATCAGCTCAAATAAAAATGAATTCATGGCGATTTCGGCTGGGTGATTAAAGGAGGAAGATGAACTGGGATAAGAGTTGAGATAATATATCATTAATTTTTTTACACCTTGTTGTCCATGAGAAAGAACCCTCGGTACGGTGGATTCCCAAACCGGGCGGAGCAGGGTCGACCGCGAGCAGCGTCGAGAAAGTCGATGGCGATAGGCGGTGCCAAGCGGAAGTGACGAAATGCGGCGCGGTTTGCTGGCAGCCTGGCGGTGGCGGCAGGCCTTGAGCTAAGTGGTTTCCACCATGATAGGCGGTACCATGCAAAGACGTAGAGGAGCTTGTGTAGGTCTGAATGGACACTGGAGGGGGTGGCGGGCGGGGTGAGGGTTTTGTGACATGGGGATGATGAGGGTTTTCTTTATTCTTTTTGGAATTGGGTGGTGAGGGTTTTCTGTCCCACAAAGAATTGTGGAGGCAACGGTTTGCTAGAGCCAACCGTATGTGATTGACACAACAGACAAAAATGAAAGTCATTGCACACGGTTCCAATTTTGGTAACCGTGTGTGATTAACGTACTACCTCCGTCCTGTTTTATTGGTCCCCTTTGTAATTTGTACCAAATTTTGACCAAATATTTAACTAACAAATGTTTATGCATGTCAACAAAAATTATATCATTGAACATTATGTTCAAATACGCATCCAACAATATAATTTTTGCTGACCTGCACTAACATTTTTTCAGTTAAATATTTGGTCAAAACTTAACACAAATTACAAAGGGGACCAATAAACCAGGACGGAGGTAGATTCCATCAACTGAACTGATTGCATCCATATCCCATATTTAGACATAAGTAAATATAGATTATACATACTCAGACATAGATACTAAGCGTACACAAGCATAGTTCAATTGTCATTAACCATACTCAAGCGTACATAGTTCGATCCCATATCTCATCTCATCTGCTGGCATGATCCTGAAGCTTCTCCAGGTACTCGGTGTACGCGTCGTGTGCCACCCTGGGAGAATACTTCTGCTTGAAGGAGCCAACGGCCCATCCTCTTGCATGCGCCAGAACACTTTGATACGCGTCATGAAGCTTGTTGTTGCAAAATGGGCATCGATAGCTGCCATCCCAGGTCCTAAAACACCTGTTATGCATTCCCGCATAAAGCTCCCTCAGGATTTGCCTCTTGTACCTCCTCTGGCCATCTTCATCCTCGCTGTCCAGATCGTCAGACAACACCTATACAAATAGTAAAAAAAATGGCATCAAATCAATGTTTACATGTTGTGAAGTAGGATTAGGAATTTATGGCTATTTTTTATACATATCCAGAGATTATGGTTCGATTTTTAAGCACATTCGTCTATGTACAGACCAATCTTGAAGAAAATAATGGCACAAACATATATGTAGGTCATTCAAAATCAACTGTGAAGTCCTAGCTAGGAATTATTAGCACGAACACTAACCCTTGTCGGATTACTAGCAAAAATCATTTGCACAGATGAAACAACTGATCCCTTATCACTTTTACCATTCAAACAATCAATACACTACACAGATCTAATGAAACTTACTCAGATTTCATGGATTTGGAAAACATAACCATAGGATTTCTATTCCAGAAAGGGGGAGGCAGGAGTAACCAGAGAAACCCTAAGATCTATTTGACACATAAATGGGTATAGATGACTAACTAGTTGTCCGTCATCATCGGAGTCGTCGCTGGAGTGGTCGTCGGAGTCATCGTCGGGGTCGCCACCGGAGTCGTCACCGGAGTTGGTGTGGAACTCCGCCTCCGGCAGTGGAAGCTCGACGCTAGCGATACCTCGCCGGCGGTGACGGCAACCTCTGTCTCCATCTCCACGCCGTGCTCCGGTGCTTCAGCAGCCCCAGCGTCGCCACTCCCTCCGATGGGGCGCTTCGGCGGCATCCTCATACACTGGCGGCTTTGAGGACTGAGAGCGGCAATGAGGATGCAAGCGGATAGAGAGGATTGTGTGTGTGGCGAGGATGGGGGTTGCGGCCGCTCGGGCACGCCATTAATATGGAGTAGTGGGAGAGAGGCGGGAGGCGGTTGAACCGCTGGCTCGCCTCCCAGTGAGCATGCGCACTGGACTGCTGGCATGCCTACCGTCGTTTCACAGAGCTTCTCGCACGCTGGATACATCTCCAATGTATCTATAATTTTTTATTGTTCCATGCTATTATATTATCTGTTTTGGATGTTTTATATGCATTAATATGCTATTTTATATAATTTTTGGGACTAACTTATTAACCTAGAGCCTAGTGCCAGTTTCAGTTTTTCCTTGTTTTTGAGCTTCGCACAAAAGGAATACCAAACGGAGTCCAAACAGAATAAAACTTTTGCGATGATTTTTCTTGGACCAGAAGACACCCAGGAGACTTGGAGTTCAAGTCAGAAGAGACACGAGGCGGCGGCAAGGGTGGAGGGCGCGCCCCCCTACCTTGTGGGCCCCTCGTGACCCCCTGACCTAGTTCTTCCTCCTATATATTCACATATATTCCCAAATCACCAGAAGCATCCATGAAAACATGTTTCCACCGCCGCAACCTTCTGTTCCTGTGAGATCGCATCTTGGGGCCTTTTCCGGCATCCTGCCGGAGGGGGATTCGATCATGGAGGGCATCTACATCAACTCTATTGCCCTTCCGATGAAGCGTGAGTAGTTTACCATAGGCATACGGGTCCATAGATAGTATCTATATGGCTTCTTCTCTCTCTTTGATTCTCAATACCATGTTTTCCTCGATGTTCCTGGAGATCTATCTGATGTAATATTCTTTTGCGGTGTATTTGTCGAGATCCGACGAATTGTGGATTTATGATTAGCTTATCTATGAATATTATTTGAATCTTCTCTGAATTCTCATATGCATGATTTTTTATCTTTGTATTTCTCTTTGAATTATTGGTTTGGTTTGGCCAACTAGATTGGTTTTTCTTGCAATGGGAGAGGTGCTTATCTTTGGGTTCAATCTTGCGTGATTTCACCCAGTGACAAAGTAGGGGTAGCGAGACATGTATTGAATTGTTGCCATCGAGGATAAAAGGATGGGGTTTATATCATATTGCATGAGTTTATTCCTCTACATCATGTCATCTTACTTAAGGCATTACTACGTTCTTTATGAACTTAATACTCTAGATGCATGCTGGATAGCGGTTGATGTGTGGAGTAATAGTAGTAGATGCAGGAATGAGACGGTCTACTTGATACGGACGTGATGCCTATATTGCATAATCATTGCCTTGGATATCGTCATAACTTTGCGCTTTTCTATCAATTGCTCGACAGTAATTTGTTCACCCACTGTATTATTTGCCTTCATGAGAGAAGCCTCTAGTGAATCCTATGCCCCCCAGTTCTATTTTCCATCAAATTAGTTTCTGATCTACTATTTTGCAATATTTTTATTTTCAGATCTATAAACCAAAAATACACAAAAATATATACTTTATCTTTTGTTTAGTTTTATCTATCTCTATCAGATCTCACCTTTGCAAGTGACCGTGAAGGGATTGACAAACCCTTTATCGTGTTGGGTGCAAGTGTTTGATTGTTTGTGCAGGTATTGGTGATTTGCGTGTTCTTCTCCTACTAGATTGATACCTTGGTTCTTAACTGAGGGAAATACTTATCTCTACTTTGCTGCATCACCTTTTCCTCTTCAAGGGAAAAACTAACGCAAGATCAAGAAGTAGCAACGCCTCCCGATGACACTGCGCAGCGAGCACGCCTCCGTCAATTAACACACCTGCACATGCACCTCCCGGTCTGCCTGCGCGGCAGACTGCTCGCATGCGTCCCATCAACTCACGCGTGCTCGCATGGCACACGGGTCGCGTGGCGGCACGTGTATTGTTTTCTATTTGGATGATTAATGTTGCCACTTTATTGCTTAACTGAATGATGGCACGTATCCGTTGTTGGTCTAACGCTCAAGGTTCGAATAGATAATCCGTTTGGGATATTGGTTCCCAATTATTACTAATCTCCCGTTTGTAAGAAGATAAAGATTACATCAAAACTGGTTTCAAATTTGATAAAAAATGTACAATACCACCTTGTATTGGTGTCCATATGACAACATGATAAGTTTCTTGGACTTCAAAGAAGTTTTGGATGTACTTGAATTTAAAAATCAAGATTCTCAATGTTTGAAATTTCTTGCACGGGGAGTAAACATGCACCCAGTGAGACACATGTGTTTTTGCAATCCATTTAGGAGCACTATCACGTGTGCATCTAGCTCAAATTTGATTTTTGCACATTATACCCCTAGAAAATCAATCAATGTACTAAAACGTCTTATTGACCTCTGTTTTTTTAATTATAATGTCCCTCCTTTGGTAACATATGTTCACCGCGGGATAATTTAACATGCATCGTAGTTGTGGTGGATTCACGGTGTGTGTGTGGGTGTGTGCGTCTAGGGGTGGCGGGTGGCTCGCAGTACACTACGAGTCGTGATCCACCGTGTGGGTTGGCCGTTTTGTGAGGCGGGTGCCACATCAGAGTCGTGAATTCGTTATTTAAAACATTACACAACCCTTTCATACTTACATGTTTTGGCCACATGTGGTCGATGGTTGTCCTACACGACACTCGATACTCGAGTGTGACGCTTTGTGTGGGCCCGCGAGGTCGTTGTCCATCACTTTGATGAATAGCCGGTAGTGAGGTTAATTTGACCAGCAAGGTAGAATCTTTTTTGTTTATGTTATGGTGGGAGTATATATATATAGTACACGTCAAAGAGGTGAGAGGGGACTAGCATATATACTATATGTACTCACTCGTGAACAAGTACATCTCACTCAGTGTCGGGACTTTTCGGTTTCTGAGGCACGTGCCACATCAAAGTTGTGAAATTGGCTATTCAAACATCACACAACACCTATTTGGGACACATGCTTGCAGGCGGTGGTTATCCTAGGACACTCACGTGTGACGCTTCCATCTGTGGGCCCACATGGCTATCGTCGATGCATGCATCACTTTGACCTACGTCGGGAGAGGTTAATTAATTTCACCATCAAGCAGGATTATTTTTGTGTTGTATTACGGTAGGAGCATATAGTATGCATCGAAGAGGGGGAAGGGGACCATCATATGCAGTACGCTTCATGAACCTCGCTCTATGTGGGGACTTTACGATTTTCGAGGCATGTGCCACATCAAAGTTGTGCATTTTGGGTATTCAACATATGTTTAGCCCACATGCAAAGCGATGGTGGTTGTCCTCTTGCACCCACTTAAGCGGTTATCAGTGATATAGATGCTTTCCATTTGTGGGCCCGCTTGGTCTAACACTACTTTGCCTGACAATGAGACATGTTAATTTGACTTAGGAGGGGATTATTTTTTTTGTATGTAATACGGTATATATATAGGTCATGCTATGGGATCACATGATACAGCTTGAGCACACACATGCATGTGTACGCATGAATCCTTCCCATTGAGTCGAAGTGGCTAGTACCATGACATGTCATGAACCGATCTTGCTCTGTGTGGGGACTGTATGATTTTCGACGCACGCGCCACATCAATGTTGTGAAATGGTATTCAAACATGCATTGCATGCATCACCTCCATACATATGCATGTAGTGGTTGTCTTTGAATGGTACACTCCCTCGCGTGGTTATCGACACCAAGCCTATATATTCGTGGGCCCGCATGTACATCCATGATCACCTTGACCGACAACAAGATAGGTTACCATGGCGGATTCTTCCTTTGATTCGTGTTATCGTAGTATAGGTCATGGTGAGATTGAGACCTAATTAAGTTTGAGTGCACACTATGCACGCATGCATGCATGAATCCCCGTCACCGGCTTGAAGTGTGGTGTGACATACATATGCATCGTCAACCTAACCATCACTCAGTGTGGGGATTTCTAGTTTGAAAGCACGGTGCCACATCAAAGTTTTTCCATTGTGTATTCAAAACACACCTCTCCATACATATGTTGGGCCACACGCAGGCTGTGGTTGTCTTCGGGGAGTAGCTACTTGCGTGATTATTGGTGAGCTAGCCCATCCACTACAAAAAAAGACACATCCGTGACACTTTGGGCCACACAATTTTTTTCTATCATACTTATGACACTTCTATGACGATAATTGTGACAAAACACGGTATCATCATAGATGTGGTGGGGTCCTACTTCTATGACAAAAAATCATGACAGAAAATGGGCTTTTCGTCCTTGGCAGGCCGGAGATGCAGCTGCATGACATTCTTTGGGACGTCCATGATGGGAAAAACTGTGGTAGAAGCGAGGGCGTAGAAAATATCGGGGAGTTCCCAGTTACGGTGGGTGGTCGGGGGCCGAGCTATGCGCGTTTCTCTTGTACACGTACGCGTGTGGGTGCGAGGCGTTGGGCTCCAACTAAACCCGAGCGAGGCATTGGGCTCTAACTAAATCCGAGCGATTGCATTGCAGGCTACGCGTTACACTGAACCCGAGCGATCGATCGATCCCTTGCTATTAACTGAAGCCGAGTGATTCCTTCGCTACTGCTGCTAACTAAAGCCAATCGATGCTGCCTCTGAATGAACAGTGAGTGTTGTTGGGGGGTTTGGATGAACAGTTCCTAGTGGGGGTTGGATGAACAGGAACCCGTGGTAGTAGAGGCCGTTGTCGCTAGATGAACAGTACCCCGATCGATCGAGCCGGTGGATGAACAAGACCCCGTGGAGGGCTGGATGAACGGGACCCCGTGGAGGGCTGATTGAACAGTTGCCGATGGAGGGATGGTTGAACAGTAGCCGGTGGAGGGTTGGATGAACAGTAGCCCGTGGAGGGGTGGTTGAACAGGACCCCCTTGGAGAGGGCTGGTTGAACAGTAGCCGGCGGAGGAGCGCGCGGTGGAGGCTGGATGAACAGGAGCCCGTGGATGAACAGTCGCAGGTGGAGGCTGGAGGAGGTCGACGGTGGATGAACAGTAGCCCGTGGAGGCTGGGGAAGGTCGATGGTGGAGATGAACAGTAACACGTGGAGTCCTGTTTTGCGGTACGCCACACCCCTCCCGATGAATAGGACCCCCGTTTCGACCGTAGCGCTCCAACACAAGTCTGTTTCCTCCGTTTTGCGGTACGCCACACCCCTCCCGGTCAAGAGGACCCCGTTTCGACCGTAGAGGTTCAACAGAAGTCTGTTTCCTCCATTTTGCGGTATGCCAGATCCCTCCCGATGAACATGGTCCTGTTTCGACCATGGCTGGTCGAACACAAGGCCGTTTCCTCCGTTCTGCGGTACGCCAAGCCTCGTTTCCATCGGCAGTTCCGTCCAAGCTGGTTGGCTCCCGATGAACACGACGGCGCATTCCATTCCGACCCAACCGGTTGGCTCCCCATGAACACGACGACGACGTAGTTTCTCCGTTCCGACCCAGCCATGTACACGAGCCCTGGCCGTACGTATGCGCGAGTAGGCTTTCAAGACCCTGCCGGTATGTACGTACTTGGCCGTATTTACTTTCTTGCACCATGGTCGTTGCACGTACGTGTACATGCTATGTGCGCGCCTCTACTACGACACGTGCGTGCCTCTACTACGACATGTGCCCTTCCTTGCACGGCCACGGTTCATCGCTGTAGCCTGCAGACAGACCGATCGACCAGTATGTACGTACAGGTTCGCGACCAGAATGACAATGCTACGTACACTTTGACCAGGTGGGTCCCAACTGTCAGGCACTTCCTTGCGTGCGAAGATGTTGCTGGTGGGTCCGAGCAGTCACGGGGCGAATCATGTTTTTGCCCGTAATATGGACGCACTTCCTTGCATGCGAAGATGTAGCTGGTGGGTCCAAGCAGTCACGGAGAGAAAACATTATTTTTTTAGGTTAAAAAGGATGCAGTTGCATGCATGCGTACATGGGCATGGTGCGTCCCCACTGTCAGCCTCTCACGTACAGTCATCTTCCAATGACTCTCAGTTGTTGACCACGTTGACCACACCGTGCCGAGTGCACCAAGGCTGGTGGACGATGACGAGGCCCTAGACTGGAATGACCCGGAGATGGGGAAGACGCGACTGTGGAGTTGCAGATGGAGAGGAGTGTGAAACTTGACTGGTTTGGGTGTGCGGTAACACTGCCGTGGTGCCGCCCATGGGAGACAGGAGCAAGAACAGAGGTTGAAGAAGGAGCACGGCTGTTGGATTAACATCCAACGGTCCTGCTGCTAGAATCATTTGTTGATTAAGTTGACAAAGCCCTGCGTACACGTCCGCTTAGTAGGCCCACAAGTCGACCACCAAATTTGGTGGGTCCCGGTTGTCAAAGGGAGGAATATATTTTTTTGCATAAGAAGGAGGCACTTCCTTTCGTGCAAATATACAGCCAGTGGGTCCCAGCTATCAGGGGGAGGAAACATTTTTTTCAGCTTAATAAGGAGGAACTTTCCTTGCGTGCGACCATGGACCTCGTGGGTTCCAGCCGTCAGGCTCTCCATGTATAGTCCTCTTCCGATGACTCTTGTTTGTTGACCACGCTGCACCGAGCGTAGCGAGGCGGTGGAAGACGGCGAGGCCCCGGACGAGAACGACCCGGAGATGGGAAGACGCAGCAGTGGAGTCGCAGATTGAGACGAGGAGAAGGGTTATAACTGGTTCTGGTGTGGCGTGGGTATGCAGCCGGTGGAGACTAACATGAGGTGTGTAGGGGTGGAGGGATAGCCTTGCCGTCAGTGGGGTAGCACTTCGCAGCAATGTGTGCTAAGTAGAGCCGCTAGCCGCCGGAGGCCGGTCCAGGCGGTCCCGGCGATGCTGGAGGAAGAAGACGAGAGATTAAAGGTGCATGCCGGCCGTTGGATATAAATCCAATGGCTGTGGATGTAATAATCATTTGTTGACCAAGTTGACAATGCCTTGCGTATGCTTCGACCAATTGGCCCACATGTCAGCTTGCAAAAATGTGGCATATATTTAACCCGATGTTTTATCCATTTGCTGGGCTGGGCGAACAAATAATTTCGCGTCAATGCGGCCCATTTATATTTTCAAAGAAATCCCACCCGATTTGCACTTTCTTGAAATACGCAATTTAGCTGGGCTCGTTCTATATATAATGTTAGGTTAGAAGGAGCAATTAATATCAAAAAATAAACCGGAGCGAACATTTTTATATATAAAATTAAAAAATTAGCGAGTTATTTCTCAAAATAAAAATGAGCGCGTTATTATTACATTGGTCCTTAAAATCTTCGCAAGCTTTTGTACGCAATCACCAGGATTTTTCTTGCCTGTGAGTCAAAAACAACCAGGATTTTCCTTCCCAACTTCTGTTAAAAATTTACTTTTATAAGTTAATAACACGTGGGATGTTTTTATAATGTATATATATATATGTCTCCATAAAATATACGATATAGTAATAATATAAATATAGATAATGTGGTTAGAAGGGAAAACATAAATTGGGGACAACATTATTATTATTATATATAGATAAATAGAACAGAGATCTGTGTTTACTAAGAAAAATACATTGGGCTGCCGATCTTTAAGAAAAAGCCTATAGGCTGGTATGGACCTCAAAAAATAAGTTGAAACCACTGTCTCCGTATGTCGTGGGCTACGCATGTTAAAAAACAAAACCTAGTCCTAGCTGATACTTGTTCGCCCTTTGGAAAAAAATGATACCAGCTAGATCCCCGAGTGAATTGGATTAAAGAGGGGGCCGACGGCATGACTGAAGAAGCACATCAGGAGCGATTCTTTTTCTTCAGTGGATGGCTCTCGATGGTGTTTTTTTTACTTGCCTCTGCACCATACAACTTGTATTTTTAGCCTCCCAGTCCGTCATGGACCAGCAGCCCATTTGTTGGGCGGGCCAACCTATAGAAACCAGCACTCGATTTTTCATCAAGCCCCAAAAACAACGCAGTACTATGTTTGTTTTGAGGCCGAAAACATTACGGCAGGGGTTGAGCGGGGGAGGGGGAAGGCAGAGCAAAAAGATTAAAAAGAGATGATGCGCCGTTGCTACCCTAACAAAGCAGGTGCAATTCTTCATGTGAAGAAGGTGTGCCGTTGACACCCACACGTCACAAATCCCACAGTAGGCATACTAAAAAGTTCACACACAAGTACAACAGAAAAGGTAAACATTCGTATCAAACTCAGGTTAAAAGGACACGTTCATATTCATAGCCAACATTCACGATCAACAACTCAAAAGATTCATATATACACAAGTTCAACATGTCTATGCATCCAAATGATTGATAGATCACACGACAATATTCATAGATAATTCACAAAAAGATTCAGATATACACATGTTCAGTATGTTTATGCATCCAAATGATTGAGATCACAACCAATATCATCCATGGACGAACTTCAGTTACCTAGGGTACAGACTGGTAAATGGTGTTCAGTCGGAGGTACTTCTTGCCAAATTTAATGCTTGTTCGAGTAAACTTTCGAGTACATAAGAGGCTGCACAGACAATCTGAACTTTGCTTGTAGGTTTATCCTCAAATAGTGGCCTCATGTTGAGGGAGGTTTGAGCAACTTGGCCACTACTTTCATCAACTAGTTTACTGGCTCATCTTGGTCCTGTAGCTCGCCAAAAATTCTACATTGCACACAAGAAAGGAGGCGGTTCAGAAAATGAACCACCCAAAATTTTTGTGTGCAGTTCAACTGAAATGGAGCATCACTAGCGTGCAGAATGATTAAGTGCTAGATGAATATACGCGTCAACCAACTTGTATGGAATCTTTAGACTCCATGCCATACAGTTCGCTACCATATGTGCCGATAACCAAAAGGCACAACTTGGGACCAAAGACTGGACTGCATTTTTCTGGGCTATGCACCAAGCAATATTTTTGGCGTTCACTCTCTTAATACTTGGATTTTGACAACTAGTTGACACCGGTGGATACTCGAATGAATATAGGCACTTCTTCTTGTCAACATCGATGCTTGTGTGAGTGAACTTTGGAGTACATAGTAGCAGCATACCTACCCGTCCATCTGATCTTTTTGTACAGTTCTACTGAAATCACCCAATGTAATGATTTGCCTACGATTTTAGGCTCCAAGTTACTCCTTTATGAAATCGGCAAACAGTAGCACAATACCAAATTACCAATACATATGACAAGCACAATAATCAGGATAAAGACCAGTACCAACCTGCGTGAGGTAGCATATCAATTACTATTTTCTTTGACTGGAAGCCGAGATAAGCCAAGCGACTGATAGCAAAGGAAGAATGCAAGCCCAGATTAGCTGCTGGCAGGAAAGGAAGGAAGCTGTCGAGGCAATGAAGCACCCAAAGTTTTGGTGCAGTTCCACCAGGATCGAGCATCCCTGTTGGCACATATATTGAGAGAGTGAGGTTACTGTAATAGTGCGACTAGTTGATGAAACATACACTAACAAATAGAAGCACCCTCATTATCTTAATGGGTAAAGTTAGCAACATAGTAGTCTTGCTTAAAGAGAGGTATTTGTTTATTTAATCAGTGCCAATTAGCTCAACACTCAAAGCAATGCCATGTATCATAGGTTGCAAAACTTTAATGTGCAAAGATAACGGAGTTTCTCAAGACAGTAGCACGATACAAATAGAGATGATCGCAAACTAATATGGATGAAGGCCTTATTTATCATAGGTTGAAAAACTTTAATGTGCGAAGATAACGGAGTTTCTCAAGACTGTAGCACGATACAAATAGAGATGATAGCAAACTAATATGGATGAAGGCCTTAGGCCGGTACAAACCTGAGGAAAAAATCTTATTCATGTAGTCCCATAAGAGATGATAAAGCACTCACTAGAATCACTCAATAGTGTATATTTTTGTGCACTTCAAATGTATGGTTGAAATCACTCTTGTTTACCAATGCTGAGATTATATCGAAAGATTATCAAGAACTTCCAGCAGAGTTAAAGCACTGGCTGGGATACAGTTCATTGTATTGTCTTGTGTAGTTCCACTAAAATGTATGATTGGCACAACATGATCCCTGTTTGCACTAGTAGGAACAAGGTGAAACCTTCATTAGCTTGGTGAGAAAGGATAGAAAGACATTAGCATATTACTCTAATAGTAGCATCAAATTCATGATGGACAATACGCAAAACATTGCGTCATTAAACCAATGGCAATAAATTGACAATTAGCATATTACTCTAACAGTAGCATAAAATTCATGATGGACAATATGCGAAACATTGCCTCATTAAACCAATGGCAATAAATTGACATGCAAAACAATAGCACTATTATGTCATGACACTAATAATATTCCCTCCCTACTCCATCACATGATTCACCTCCATAGATAAACATACACACGTACATGATTCAGCATATGGTGCTACTAAAGATTTGTTTAACTCCGACAAGAAAATTAGGCAGCAACAAATTAGTGGTACTTAAGTACTCCTAATTAATTAAGTGGCCTTGCATGAGAGACAGCAGAAGTGGAAGGGCTCCCTGGAGGATCGTCTCACATGTAAGGTAGACGTTGCCGGAGCCCTTGAATGGCCTCGACTGAGGCTTCTGGCTTCAGCAAGATCACCTTGGCACTGTTTATTCTTCTTCTTCCTCCTCTTCATGCTCTATTTCTCTTTCTCCTCACCAGTTGGTGAAACCAAGTACATGATTGGCCTTCTATTTCCGAATTGGTTTTGTCAGTGAGGGAGTACAAGTGTACTAGTAAACAATAGCATTATTTTCTCATGGGAGTCACAAAATAGAGATGAACACATGCATTAAATATAGTTCTTACCTAAAGGAAGGTTATGGCGCCAATATGGATGATGAGGATTGGAACACATATCTCCCTTTGTGCAGTTCCACCGAAATGAATCAACTGTTCCATTCTAACATTCCAGTTAAACAACACAAAAGTCACTTCTTTTGAGAAGTGTTTTGTGCAGTGCACCAAAGGGTCACAACAGCAACCTGGTGAAATGGATATCCCTGTTTGCACAAAAAGCTACAATGGAAATAGTCAAAGTCTCAAACAATTACAGGCAAAAATATTTGCCTAAACTTGTCATGGCTTATAACAGTGGCATGGCTTCATTTTACCAGGAGCATTAGATTAAGAACATCTAAATATTTGGTATAAGGGCATGGGACAGTGGGTGCACGAGCAGTCCAGCACCATTTACCTAAACAGGGGCATAAAGTGGTGATTCAGAGTTTGTTGCCCCGAGAAACAAACATCCAAGAAACATATCTGGGTTGGTCCCATTTTTGTTCACTCTAGCCACCTACTCTTATGTGTGGATAGCAAATCTAGTCCTGATCACACCACTGTGTACATCGTTACCCCGATATTTCCCTTTTCGACCAAGAGACCGGTTGGATGACCAGTCTATACTACTTTCACCCCCTTTCCTTCCTGTTTGTACCAAGTCCGATGTACATACTAAATCCCCCCACCCCCACTTTACTTCTTGTTTGAACCAAGTACAAGATTCGACTCCATGAAGTAGCTTTACCTCCAACAATAGAAGAAAACAATAGGTGACGTTGAACCATCCGATCGAGAGGGGCTGAGAGGCAGAAAATGATGCACATGCAGCAATGTAGCGAGCTGGGGAAGTAGAGCTAAGGCGGTTTCACAGGAAGATATACTTGAAGGTTGTCGGGATGTGGATAGGTGGGCAACGGGAGGCCGGATCCGCCCACACTAGGGCAATGACGAAGGGATTGGAGGACCTCCCGTGTCGGTGCTCGGCGATAGATAATGGTGCGGCCGGCAGTGGGTTTCCTCCCTCGCTGTCATTGATGGCCTAAACGCTGCCCCTCCTTCCCTTCACCGGCGGAGGGGGATACGTCCGGATCTGTAACTAGCGGTGAGGATAGAAAGACAATATTTTTTAAAGGGAGAAAGACAGTGTTACCACCGCTATCTTGTTTAGATATAGAGAGGATGAGAGTGTGTGAATAGAGCAACCCTAACAAGCAAGCGCGGAGGCTCCGGCCTATATATACGTAGTGGGGTAGTTTTCCCTTTTCACTCCATCAAAACAATCGTTTAAAATTGTGTACGTGCTAGGTCACTGTTTTTTTAGTTGTTGATTGTTTTTTGAGATAGCTACCCGCTTATTCCAAGTGGTGTTACGGTGTGCCAGGTCGCACTTTCTATCATTCAAGTCTGGTACAAGACCCTCCATTAAATGAACAACCACCACCTCATAAAAATTGTGAACAAGCCCACGGCTAAAATTATCGAAAACGTGGCCTGTCCCAACATGCATTATTATTTACATTTTCTACTCCCTCCGTTCCTAAATATAAGTATTTTTAGACATTTCACATGGACTACAACATACGGATGTATGTAGACATATTTTAAAGTATGGATTCGTTCATTTTGCTCCGTATGTAGTCACTTGTTAGAATCTCTAAAAAGACTTATATTTGGGAACGGATGCAGTATGTGGGAGTATCCTCAAAACAAGATGTGAGAGTACAATATTTATTGGGCCCCTTTGTAATTGGTGCTAATTTTGACCAAAGATTTAACTAACAAAATGTTAGTGCATGTTAACAAAAATTATATCGTTTGATTCGTATTCGAACATAGTTTTCAATGATGTAGGGGATGTTTGGTTTCCTGCCACATGTTGCCACACTTTGCCACACCTCACTTTAGGCAAATTTGACCAAGTTAGGTGGGTGTTTGGTTCTAGCCACACCTAAGATAGGATTTTTTATTAGCAGTGAACCCCACATGTCATAGACACAAAAAGTGTGGCAAGATTCCCTTAGGCAAGCCAAAGTGGGTCTAACAATTTGAGCAACTCAAGTTAGGCAAGTGTGGAAAAAATAATGTGGCAACATAAGACAAACATAGTCACAATCCAAACAGCCCCGTAATTTTTTGTGACATGCATGAACATTTGGTTAGTTAAATTTATAGTCAAAATTTGGCAAGGTGCATCAAATCACCACATGCTAGTATCAAAAGGAAAGTCACGACATGCATGCATGCATTGTACTCCCTCCATTCACAAATATAAGTCTTTTTAGAGATTGCAACAAGTGACTACATACGAAGCAAAATGAGTGAATCTACACTCTAAAATTCTACATATATCCGTATGTTGTAGTCCATTTGAAATGTCTAAAAAGAATTATATTTAGGAACGGAGGGAGTAACTAATGCATCGGTAGATGCAAATTATTGAAATATATCGAGTGCAGTGCTTTGATGTATCGCGACAACTCGTACAAGACCGAGAAGTTTGATTACTACAACGCCCTCTCCTTTGGCTGCATGATAGGTGGGCCACCCACCTGTTAGGCCCACTTGTCATAGACGCAAAGGCAGGAGCAGTAAGTCAATGAAGTTGCATCCCTCCCTCGCACATGAGCGTGGTGGCTGGCAGGACTAGGAGAAGCTTTTGTTCGCTACACGCACTCCCTCCCGCACATGGTGGACATGCAGCAACTCAATCAGTGTCAGATGGCCAGAAGCATACTGTAGTACTCCTCCACTTCAGTAGTACTCCATCATTGTTTGACTTCCCAAAGAGGCGAAGAGCCAAGCGCAGCCCAGACGCTCGTGTGGCATTTTCATGTGTAGAGTAGTCTAGGATAGCGTGTAAGCTTAAAACCGTTGGGGTCGGCTCCATGCTTTTTTTATTAATATAATATTCTATCCCTACTTGTCATCCTGGTGATTCTAGTTTGCACGCTCCTCTGGTCAAGACAGGAATATATATTTTAATTTGCGGTGGGGTAAATGTTAGAGGTTGCAGCAAATGGATTATTGTACACTGCGGGTCTTTCAGCCAAGTTTAGAGGCAACCATGTGGGGCCAGTGCTATGATATGTCGCATAAACTCGTACAACGAGGAGAAGCTTTATTTTACTACTACACACCTTCTCCCTCGCCCATGCGCGCGGTGGCTATCCCTCCCGTACGCGGTGGACGGACATGCAGCAGTGGATTCGATACTGTAGAAGTAGTAGTAACATCATTGTTCGTCTTCTCGAAGAGGCGAAGAGCCAAGCGCAACCCGAACGTGGCAGTTGCGAACGCTCGCGTGGCAGTCTTTGTGTAGGGGTGGGGCGTGGTGCGGAGCCTTGGAGCACGCATATAGCCAGTCTCTTGCATGAGACAAAATTGCAATTTGAACCCACTATTGTAGTACTAGTACTTGCTAGTATAGCCCTGTAAACCGGAAAGAGTATTTGCCTTTCTAGAGATTTCAACAAGTGACTAGACTACACCGCATGCAGTACTGGCTCAAATCTCAAATCTCATCAACCAAGGCATTTTGTGATTGGAGGAATGTAGCTCGTACTTTACAAAACTACCCTAATTAAACTCATGCATTAATTATGTACTTCTCTCGTTTTCCTCTCCGCCTTGGTCGCGGTTCACAATATTGAGCACTCCTATATGACTAGCCACTCTATCTACATGCGGGACATCAAAGCATCCGGGACCGCGTGCCATCCACCAAATCACAGCGAGGTGCTACAGTCGACACTCACCGGTCACCCTGGTGTGGCTGTCATGACCCGTCATATCACAAAACCCACCTTTACCAGCTGTGGTAGAGTGGCCTCAAAGTGGCCTTGAAGTTGGACTGGATGAAGCAACCATCATTTCACTGGAATGCTCGTTGAAGCTCTTTTTCCCCTTTCTTGAGGAAAACCTCACTCCACGCTACTCACTTCTGCCATTTTTCTTCTGTACCGATGAAGGAAAGGTGGGCGAATCAGTGATGCTGCTAAATTTTCATTCCAAGAATCTTCTTTTTGCGAAGCACCGATCGATTCTCACAGCCTATAATTTTCCCGTTTTCATTGCGATTGTGGTTTCCTTTCGATTGCTTTTTGTTTGTCAGTTCATTGATGGATCCTGGAGCACTAGCCAAAGAGTTGCCGGCGGACAACCCACTGGAGACAGCGATCTCCAGGAAGCGAGCACCGACCAATGAGTTGACCATGTTGGTGGGCCAACCCATGGAGACGAAGAACTCCAAGAAACAAGCACTGGCCAAAGAGTTGACGACATTGGTGGACGAACTCCTCAAAGAAAGTTGGAAGAACAGCAAGGGCCCCACCATGCCTACCCCAGAAACTATAATGGCCACCTGTGCGAGGTTCAAGGCCGAGTTTGAGGAGATAGTCGCCGTTGAGAAGCAGTATTCCCTGGCAAGGTGATGGCCCCCATCGAGGATGACGAGATGGCCCTCGGAGGGATGGGATCCCCCGGTGAGCTGCACAAGGTCAAAAATAATGGCTTACCATAGTTATGGTTTTCGATTATTTGCAATGTGCTTGCTAATATGTTAGGGTTGTGCAGGTGCCGGTGGACGTCCTTGATGATTCCAATGTCGCGGCCCGTCCTATGGACAACACCCCAGAGATCGTTCTTGATGTCGCGGTCCGTCCTGTTGACATCGCCCCGGAGATAGATTCCGATGCCGCTGTCCAACCTGTGGGCATCGCCCCAGAGATCGATTCTGATGTCGCAGTTAGTCCTGTGGACATCGCCCCAGAGATCGATTCCCATGTTGTTGTTCGTGCTGTGGTCATTGCCCGAGAGATCATTGACAAGAAATAGTTGGTCGCGCTAATCCTTCAGGGTAGTTTGCATTGCCATGTGTTTAATTACCAGAACGATGTGTGTTATCAAACCATCTTAGGGCTAGTGCACTGTCTTGTGTGGGCGGTACTTGCTACTTTTGTTTGATAGTGAATCATGCGAACCCTCTCAGAGTTATGGAAACAGATGTATCCTCACCAGCTTTTGATGTAATATATCGCATGCTTAGATGTAAGTTCGAATTATTTATCATATCAGCAGGGCGTGTTTGATGATTCTTGGTGTTAGTAGGCTAGCTACTGTGCCAGCTATAGTACTTGTGAAACACTCACCGAAGAGAAACGTTGGGGCTCATGAGCTCGTGGTACGCTTATACTTATCCGTCGTCGATCGGCCAATAGCCCAAGCTCCTAAAATTGTAGGCTTAGAGATCAATCAGACAATAGTCGACATAGATACATTCCAGCCTCATTCGGTTAATTGGGTAGGAAAATCGTAGCAAAAGTACAGAGATGTACAACACAAAACCATAGCATTACAGAGACGTACTCCCTCCATTCCAAAATAGATGACTCAACTTTGTACAACTAACTTTGAACCGGAGTGAGTACAAATCCTAGGCGGGCTAGTTTGGCCTAGTGGGTTTCAGTGATATGACGTGGTACAGTACCGTCCAGTCTTCGCGTGTGGTAGCAGCATTGCGGGTACAGTAAGTTTTCTTGAAGAAGCAGAATTCAACGAAGTCATGATGGTTCCTTCGTCGGACCAACTTACAGCGGGAAAGGTTGGGCCTGCGCTGCGATCGGGGTGGACCAGGATAATTTTGTGCATAGCAGGTGGACCAGGATGGTCGACGTCCCACATGTCGGCGAATGGAAAGTATACTTTTTCGATATAGTGGACGAGCAACGAGTATTCATTGTTTACTTTTTATGAAAGCTATTGTCTCCACTGTTACGATAGAGGAGTGTGAAACACGGCAGCCCAGTGAACTTGGCATGTGCACCACTCCATAGTGTTGACTATAAGGTTGGCTATAAAGGTTACAACTTTTTCTCACTTTCTCTCTATCTATTTCCTCTCAAATGATTTTTACCTTTTCTTTTTTTAGACATAATTGTTTTTTATGCCTCTTTTTTTAGAATTAGTTTTTTTATACCTAGGAGCACATGTAGAGACGGGCTCTTGCAGAGCCCACTCCTTGACTTTGTCAATGTGTCTCTCTCCTCCACATAAGCGGGCTTATAGGCCAGTATTTTACTCGTACTACTTGCTATGAATGTGGGCAGCTGGCATCTGAGGGGGGACGGCTTGGAAGCGGTCCGGACTCCCGCATGGCCCACCTCACATTATCACCATATATTTCTTGGAGTCCGTGCGCGGCGGGTGGGCGATCTCTTCTCCCTCCCCCATCTCTCTTTTCTCAGCAGACGCCCGCCGAGCGATTAGATTTCGCCTATCGACGGTCTATTCAATTGCAGTCCCACATGTCAGTGAAATTGCAAGACAACGCATGTCCTTTCTAGTGAGCGGCGTGCGAGACGGACTGTCAGGGGTGCAACGCGTACGACTCGTAAGTGTGCAGCCTTTTCTTTTGAACTTGCAAAGCGAAACATTTTTGTGCGATCGACCGATAGAAATCCAGAACAAAATGATGAGTGCGATGCTTTCCCGCGCGTTAGGAGGGCTAGTTTGAGTGATATGACGTGCTACAGTGCCGTCCACTTGCTCCATTTTTATGTAAGCAAGAGTTTACACTCTACGTGGGAGGAGTGCGAAACACGGCGGATCTGATTTTGATCAAGGGATAACTGTTCCTTGCCAAATAATGGAGCACTATTTATCTCCAGCACTGGCCCACAAATTTACACCGGCATCTGATGGATGCCATCCAATGCTGCCCGCATACCTTTCGACAACTATATGAACTAACCAGACGAAATTCGTGCAAACAAAGCAAATTTCAAATTAATCGGCTGAAATTCATTACATTTCAAAAACTTTTCCTACAAATTGGACAAAATTCATTACATATTTCGCACAAACCATAGTAAAACCTACTGTAAACCTAATCTAAACGATCACCGGTGCCCGACCACCATGTCCAGCCATGAACCCGAGAAATCCGGCCATTGCCTTTGCCTCCTCCTCATCCGCCTTGATAACCTCCTCCTCGTGAGCACAAGGTTCTGAAAATTTCCGCCTCCATGTGGCCGTCAAGAGGCTAATCAGCCGCCGATGTTTATCCCACCAAACTTGGCGTCGACTGAGTGGAGGAGTGGTGGCCTTCCTAGGACCAGAGCGGCGGCGTCCTACCGTGTAGTACTCTTCCTTGCTGCCGGCTTCGTGGTAGTGGCGGCGGAGGGCGGCTGGGGGGGAGCCGGCGATCTCCTTCGTCTGCTCCTGCGATAGTACGTCCAAGAGAGCTTTGGAGCGTGCCCAGAGCGGAGCCGCCGATGTCCTTCGTCTGCTCCTGCGATTGTATGTCCAAGAGAGCTTTGGAGCGCCAGGAGGCCATGGTTGGAGTGCTGCCGATAGAAGGAAGGGACCGGAGGAGAATGAGTGTGGGTCTTTGGCTATGGCTGGGAGTTGGGGCTCAAGTTAATATAGCGGGAAAATGGCAATGAGCCGCGGCAGACAGATGGACGGCTGGCGCTGGAGTAGGTTCATAGAGCGTGAATGCAGACGCTGCTTTAGTGACTTAACTGCAGGTGCATTGGGTCACTGACATGTGGGCCCATAGGGCATCTGGCCCACATGTCAGTGACACACCAACTGCACCTGCAGTTAAGTCTGGTGAATGCGGCATTGACGTTCTGGAGAGACAATGACCGTTTCAGGCGGGAAGCGCGCGCTAGCGATGGAAGGGGTTTCGGTAGGCCAGGGCGGTCAAACGCTGGCGTGGTGGTAAAATGTGAACTCATGGATGACGAGCCTTTGAAGTGTATGTGGCACGTATTGACAACCAGGCGTCCATGCAACCGGTCTTGTCACCAGCTAGCCTTCAACGACCACCATTAGACACCACACAACCATCCATAACTTACGAATAATGGACGAATCGATCAGACACACACTCGTGTGCAGTGGCACTATGATCGGTCGCTCACGATAGTACATACTCCGTACCATAGTTCATCAGGCACCGACGGGGCGCGCAGGTGACGGGCTCGCTATTTGCGTTGCGCCATGAGCAGGAGTTTGATTGAGAGGGCGACGTGCATGCATTAGCATGGTTTGACTGCGTGAGCGTGAGTGTCTGCACGCGTACATGCTACTTGCCTCTATGGACGGTGTGCGCTAATGTGTGCATGACGTATAATATAATGATCAAAGTGAGCTATCAACACAAGTTCAATGGCCGCCAATACATTTTACTCGGTAATAAATGACCAGGATTGAAGGGTAATCCAAATTTCCTTCGTCTTTTGTACTTGAGCTCTTGACAAACCAATGCACTATACAGTTGTCCGGCCACTCCACCCCAGAGCTCTCACCAAGCGTCATTCATGCCACCGCGCCGCACACTAACCGGCAAGGAAGCGATGGCATCCCGCCGCGCCGAGTTCCTCGCCGCACACGACCGCACACAAAATGGTATGGAAGCGATGGCATCCCGCCATGCTGAGTTCATCGCCGCTCGCGACCTCGCACCTACGTGGGCGGAATTTGATGCTGCCAAGGCCGAATGGACGGTAGAGCAAGAGGCGGCCAAAGCCGCACAGAGGGAGAGGAGAAGTTAGAAAGCACTTAAGAAGAGAGAGGTCCGCCGCCGCA
Source organism: Aegilops umbellulata (assembly GCA_032464435.1). NCBI lineage: Eukaryota > Viridiplantae > Streptophyta > Magnoliopsida > Poales > Poaceae > Aegilops > Aegilops umbellulata. Next base: position 300,962,908 of record CP136060.1, read on the forward strand.
AGAAAGAAGAGGACGCACGCGCTGCTGCGGAGAGGGCGGCGTAGATCCAAGCACGGTGGGGTGTCACCGACAAAGCCGGGAAGGAGAACGACGGCGTCTAGCCAGCATGTGAGAAGTTGTAGTACTAGTAGTTAGTGTGTGTGTCTGTGTCTGAGTATGAGCATGTACCGGTACTACTATTTACTACAGTAGTTTTTAGAGCAAATTACCAGTTCATTAGCCTAGACTCAATGGAAAAGTTCCTATCCTATGCCTCAAATGGCATCTCTTTCTCTATAGGATTTGAGATGCATGTCATCTCACTTCCTATGATTTCCATATTCCTATAAAATTCCTATCCTATGAACGAAAGGAGGTCTCTGCTGGAGTAACTACTGTAGCTAGTAGTACTGCTGGTACAGTTGTTTTCTTCAAGAAGCGGAATTCAACGAAGTCATGATGGTTCCTTTGTCCGAGCAACTTCACAGTGGGAAAGGTTGGGCCTATGATTTGACGGCTCATTAGTCATTATTACTGCGGCGCGATGACCGGGTGACTCTCCCTTGGAGTTCTGCATGCATGGCAAGTGGACCAGGATGGTCGACGTCCCACATGTTGGTGAACGGAATTACTATTCTTTCCAAAATCAAGGAGCAAGGAGACCACATGTTGATGAATGCTAGCATTTCAACTTTTATGATGAAGGAGTGCCAAACACGACACGTGCTAGATGTCCCACACATCAGCGAAAGGAGTGGGACATGAACAGCGTGGTAGAGCGTCTCCACTTCTTCCACTTCTGGGTCGGAGACCATACATAGTAGTACTAGTGGTATGAACGATACAAAGTGCGACCCGGAGAGAAAGACATGTCTAGTTGGAAGGTCTCGAGGCATACACATAAACAAATATAAAACCTAATATGTGCCTCCAATTAATATAGTAGTTGTAGACTACTTAGGCACATACTCCTTAACATCACCGTGCATTGCACGTACAACATTTAGTGGTACGTAGTAAGAGACAAATGCCTATATGCCACGCATGCTCATACTATTTGTGCCTTTCTACTTCACTTATTGTGCTACATTACTCATGTTCATACGTCCACTCCTGGGTACATGTCCGTCTCGTAGTTCCAGTCCCACACGTTCTTCATAGATGGAACGATCCATATCATCGCAATTAGTGTGGCTCCCCATGATGGAGACTCATCCAAACTATGACCAGCCTCGACGCGGAGCAGTCGCATGCACCGGGAAGTGGCGCTCTCTCGGTCATCGCGCTGCTTCAAAGCCGGCGCGAGTGAGAGGTCGCCTCCGCTCTGGTTGGGCATTAATCGGCACTGACGCTCAAGGGCGACGCTGACCGTTTCACATGGGAAGTGCACGCAGGCCAGGGAGTATTAGTTTTGAACCCTTTCAGGTGTAGTACTGGTAGTTTGCAAAACTACTCAATTATTGCACTCAGTTTCCTAAGAAATTGTGGTCAAAAAGTTACTCCACAGCCCGCTTCCCTTCTCCTTCCTCTTCCACCGCCCTCGCACGTCCGCCGGAAGCGACCGGTCAACCCTTATATAGGAGTGCTAGCACAAAAAGATGCATGCATGACCACTAAAATTTCTAGATTAAAGCGCCGCTACGGTGAGAGTATGGCGTATGTCGTTACCTTCGGCCGGGCCATGGTTGCCGGGCGACAGCGACCAGAGAAGAGGCGGCGGGATTGGAATGAATGCAGCTACTGTTTGGGTTCGCCGTCCGGCTTAAATAAATGCGCACCATCACGTGTACCCGTGGGTGCACAAATTGTAACATACGTGTCTGCTTAACTGGGCGTCACGTAACTGGTGTGTGTGTGAGATTCTGAGTGACAGAGTGCATGTGTGTGACTCTACTCTTCGGACATGTACTCAACCTTTTGCATCGGGATATAACTATAATGGTATTACACTTTAGCTAGTGATTTGTGTGGCCATGTTAACGTGGTTGTGTAAAAAAAATTCACTTCCTGCTCGTGATTTGCGTTATATAATTACAAGCAAGATGCTCGTGCATTGCACGGAACATCAATATGCATTTTTTTTACAAAACACCTGTTGTGGTTGACGCATGCAGGAGTAATCCCATGTGTAAAGACTAATGATATCTCGAGAATTTTATCGGAAAACTCGTATCTCGAGAATTTCATCAAAAAAATGAAAGATGATAGATAAGGTGAGGAGGAGTGGAGTGTGGTGGTGACTAGTGGTCCGACTGGGCGGAGGCATGGGGATGGACGGCACCGGCAGGCGGCAACGGCCAACATGCTAGATTGTTCTAGAGACTTCCTTTTTTAATTGCTCAGCAATGAGGTTGTGGGAGATAAGGATGTGGAGAGAGGTGCGGGTATCTTTTGTAAAATTATCATAGTTTGCTTTCTATCCGTCAGATATAGATCGGACGGTCTATATTACAAGATGGCAGGCACACCATCATCACCAACTTGGTTTTTTATACGAGTAGAGATGATAAGTATGCTAACTACTAAATTAAAGTGGAATTTGTCCATGTTATACAAGTAAATTAAGGTGATTGTTTATCATACGAGTAAGGTTGGACGAAGGGTGGTAGGAACAAATGCTCCGCCTAGAGCATGTGTGTGTGAGATGGAGTCTTAGTGTGTACGTGTGTGTCTGGGGGGGTGCACGCGCATGTGTGTGTGAGATGGAGTCTTATTGTGTGCATGGGGGGTGGGTGGGTGCGTGCGTGTGTGTGTGGGGGGTGCGTGTGTGTGTGACGCGGGGTCCTCGGTGGCGGATGTAATTTAAGTGTGCGTGGCTTCATCATAGAGAGGTGATGTGTATGGCAGAGGCCACCAACGATGGGGTGTGAGAGAGAAAAGGCCGGTAGAGAGGGAAGAGAAGGTGTGTGCGCATGAGAGGAGTCGATATCGAGAGAACATGTTTGTTCGAGAGACACCAAGGAAGACTACTATATATCGATGGTGCATGTAGGCGGGAATTAAATGAAGGGATGGTCTTATTAGTCTCGGGGATATAGGGGAAGAGTGAGACGGGATAGCTAGAAGGAGATTGTTAAGTGTGAGTGTGTGTTTTACCCATCCAGACGAAAGTTATGTGCACACAAGAAGAGAATGATTCGATGTGGCATTAGGGTTGAGGGTAATTAACTACGTATGGAGACATAGGGACCTTGAACGTGTATGTGCAAGAGGTATACATGTATACGTGGATGTGTGTGTGCGCGCGTGCATGATCGAGATAAAAGAAAGAAGACATAAGTCATAAGATCAACGACGTGGGAGAGACGGATCGGTATGACAATATGCATGCATGTGAGAGTGCACGGAAGAAGGCCCGAAAATTGAGCATGTGTTTTTGTCTTTAAGAGATAGTGGTGTGGGCTGGAGCATGCATCTATGGCGAGCAGAGGGAGTGAGACACAACGATTGTGCAAAAGAGATCAACCTATAAATGCATGTATGGAGAGACATATATAGTGTGGGTGATAGGAAGCAAGAGTGCGTGAGAGAAAGAAATGTTGACGGAGAAACTACAAATAGATACAAAGATGGTTTATATGCATATTCATTTGAATTTGGGGACATGTGTAACATATAGTTCATCAATATTAGTGATCCATAGATTCTTTAATTAGATACAACGCATGGTTTATATGCAATTAATATCTAAACGGGATTACAATATATGTTGCGTGTGTGAAACACATTATACATGTTTGAGAAGTAAAAAGTAAAAACCCGCATGAAACAAACATTAATTGGAGAGAGTTAGCGAGGAATTCATACATTGGATTTCAACATAAAGTGGTTTCAAATATTTGAAAATCCAGATTAAGATGGATACAGCCTTATGAATCTGAGATCATGCCATTTGTAAACCATATTTATGTATCAAGGGTGTTGTGCTTTTGAAAGTATATATAAAAAATGATGTATATAGAATTTTATTCCAATCGAAAATGGATCCCGCCCAAACAAAAATAGAATACAAATTGGATTCGAATTGAGTTGGCACGGTAAACGTGCACTCTTGCTCTGCAAAAATTTGAATGAAGCGGGGAAAGTCGCAGTAACCGCCCGAAACCAAAATCTGCGAGACGGAAATTACTGCCTATCCCTGCCACGCAAAGCCTATCGGCTCGATCTCTGTAGGTTTTGATAGGGGTAGGTTTGTAATTTCACTCAAACGTGACATAACTGCCTCTCACCCGGATTCATTCACGGTGGGCGCCAAAACACAGTGTCTCCTCGGCCGAAATCGACTCCCTCCCTGATTCATACACGGTGGGCACCAAAAACAAACTCTCGTCGGCAAATATTCGGTGTATGCGACATTACCGTCCTATCCCCAACCGACTAATATTGTTGTGATGTAGGAAAATTTAAACGGGGGCTAAGTTTGAAAATTTCCTCGCATTTGAGACAAGCGCACCCTGAAGACATGGTTCCCCCCTTCCTCTCTCCCTCCATTTCCCCATTCGTACTCCGTGGGCGCCAAAACACCCTCTCCACCCCAGCCTACTCCGTCCTCCACCCCATCCACCGCCGTCCTCCTCCACCATGCCGTAGCTGATACCCCGACGCCGTCGGCCATTACAAGAGATCGACCTCTCTCATCCACGGCTTCGGACCGGGATCATTGCATCACATCCTTTCACTTCATCCCCGTCGTCATCCATCTTGTCGGTGCCGCTCCCACGACCGTCTCGTCCACCGCGCCGCGCCACCATCGTCTACCCTCCTAGATCTGCTTCCACGCCGCCGATAGCCATCGCTACCGCAACACCGTCAAATTCTCTACAGATGCATACACGGCGCCGCACCAGAGGCGGTACTCTTGAGGGAGTCCTGGATTAAGGGGTCCTCGGGCGTCCGGCCTATTAGCTATGGGCCGGACTGATGGGTTGTGAAGATACGAAGACTGAAGACTGCACCCGTGTTCGGATGGGACTCTCCTTAGTGTTGAAGGCAAGCTTGGTGACCGGATATGTAGATTCCTTTCTTTATAACCGACCTTATGTAACCATAGATCCTCCCGGTGCCTACATAAACCGGAGGACTTAGTCCGGAATGGCATATACTCATAACCATAGTCATCTAGGCTAGACCTCTAGGGTTTAGCCATTACGATCTCGTGGTAGATCAACTCTTGTAATACCCATATTCATCAAGATCAGTCAAGCAGGAAGTAGGGTATTACCTCAATAGAGAGGGCTCGAACCTGAGTAAACATCGTGTCCCCTGTCTCCTGTTACCATCGATCTTAGACGCACAGTTCAGGACCCCCTACCCGAGATCCGCCGGTTTTGACACCGACATTGGTGCTTTCATTGAGAGTTCCACTGTGTCGTCGACAAAAGGATCGATGACTCGCCTCGTCCTGAAAGACAATATTACTACAGGGGGAGGACTGGCCCCAGGCCAAACCCTCTGGTTGGGTAGCTTTATCATGACTGCGCGTTCGGCCATTAAGCCGACGATGTCCTCTCGGGCCATCAAAAATCCTCTTCGTATCGACCCTGAACACTCCAAGCAGATAGATATGGCGGAGCTTTCATCTTTAAACGAGCTCCTTGATCGTATCGCCGCCCTGGGAATCGCCACAGATTATGATCGGATTAGGCTTAAACCCGACCAAAGAGAAATCAAATCTCCACCGATCACCCACCAGATAGCGGTTGTCGAGGAGCAGAACAGCGACTCTTCCCCCATACTGAAGACGGACTACGTACGGATCGCCGACCCTACAGAGCCGGATACCCACCAGCAAAAGGATGTAATCAACCTTCGGAACCTAGAATCGGATGGCGGGCATAAGCAATCCGAAGATACTCCGGAGTCCGGACTGTTACGTCTGGAAAATCTTCAGGCTCCGGATCATCGATCGGGTCAGGGTCTGGATTCAATTCCACCCACCCACCCAAACGTAAGAGCTCTTATGAACATACAACAGCAGTCTCAGGAAACGGTCCATCACTTTTGGGCTAGATTCCTCCTTGTCAAGGACAAGGTTAAAGATTGCCGCGATGAGGACGCGATATCTGCGTTCTGCAACAATTGCACGGACAAAGGAATCCTCAATGCCATTAATCGCCGCCATATACTAGACTTCGCGGACTTGGCAACTATCATACAGAAGTACACCGCAATGGAAAGCGCCTGGAAAGATCAGGCAGCCTGTTGGGAGCCATCGATCCCAACTCGACCGCTTGTCCAGACAAAGAGGGCGCATCCCATGACACGCCCAATCTAATATCCAAGAAATATAAGTCCATTACGGGGCGCGGAACCGTTCTGGAAGGATGGCTCGATGGGCCATGCAAAATACACGCAACACCGGACAACATACCAACACACAGTCTTAGAGCATGTTGGATACTCCGGCAAATGGCAAAGAGTGGCGAGAATATCCTCACCAAGAATATCCCAGAACAACACCCCCGGGAAGACGATGACCCCAGAGTACTGATGATCTTCGAGACATTCGCCTCAAACAATAAGCGCAAAAGGGCACTCCGCGACCTCGCTGAAGTCTGTCAAATCGCCACAGTAAACCCTTGGAATGACACGGCTATAGCCTTTAATGTCGGCGACGAACCAAAATTCAGGACAATCCGAGCAACAGCCGCTTTAGTCCTCAGTCCAATCGTGGACGGCTTTCGACCCCCCAAGGTCCTCATGGATGGTGGCAGCAGACTAAACCTCATCTATGAGGATATACTCCATAAAATGGAGATAGACAGGAGCCGCATCAAGCAAAGCAGCACGACCTTCCGAGGAATCATTCCCAGTCGGGAGGCACGGTGTGCGGGAAAAATCACACTTGATGTGGTATTCGGCACCCCGGAGAATTATCGGTCTAAAGAAATCACTTTCCAAGTGTCTCCTTTCAATAGCAGATACAACGCACTATTGGGACGGGATGCTTTTACACGCTTCCATGCTATACCTCATTACGGGTATATGAAGCTCAAAATGCCCGGACCAAACGGCATAATCACTCTTGTCAGTGATACGGACATAGCACTCTGCGCCGAAAACAAAACCGCATCCCTGGCCCTTGAGGCATTATCCGAAGCCCTCACGGCCGAAGAATTAACCACACTGCGCTCCATGGTGGATAGGGACAATGTGATCTTAGACCAACGACCAAAATCCACCTCCTTCAAACCGGTAGAAGAAATAGTCAAATTTCTGGTCCACCCAACGGATCCCAAGAAGACAGCATCCATTGGAGCACAACTAGACCCAACGGTCGACGCCGCACTAAGGTATTTCCTTCACGAAAACTAGGATATATCAGCCCGGCACCCTTCTGACATGCCTGGAATCCCACGTGAGCTGGTCGAACATAGCCTTAATATCTTAAAGGGATACAAACCAATCAAACAAGCATTGCGGCGCTTTTTCGAGCCCAAACGCCAAGCCATGGGGGAGGAGCTGGCCAAGCTAATCGAGGCCGGATTTATCAGAGAAATAAAACATCCGGACTAGCTGGCAAATCTGGTGATGGTACCAAAAAAGGACAAATCCTGGCGGTTGTGTGTCGATTTTAAAGACCTCAACAAGGCTTGCCCTAAGGATCCCTTCCCCCTCCCCCGCATTGATCAAATCATCGATGCTACCGCAGGACACGACTCACTGTGTTTCCTCGATGCATATTCCGGATACCATCAAATCAAAATGAAGGAGTCCGATCAAGCTGCAATAGCATTCATTACCACATATGGGGCATTCTGCTTCAACATCATGCCCTTCGGGCTCAAGAACGCTGGCGCCACATACCAACGCATGATTCAAACATGCCTGGAGAAACAGATCAGCAAGACGGTTGAAGCTTATGTGGGTGATGTCGTCATCAAAACTAGGCGCGTTGAAACACTAATAGACGATTTACGTCTCACATTTGATAACCTCCGCGCGTATGACATTGAGCTCAATCTAGAAAAGTGCATTTTTTGGCGTCCCCGCTGGAAAATTGCTGGGTTTCATCATTTCCAACATAGGAATTGAAGCAAATCCAGCCAAAATCCGAGCTATGTCACAATTGGCTACGCCAATAGACCTTAAACAAGTCCAAAGCTCGCGGGTTGCGTGGCCGCTCTAAGCCGCTTTATCTCCAGATTGGGAGAAAGGCACTGCCACTATATTGCCTTCTACGGAGAACCGATCACTTCGAGTGGACGGACGCGGCAACAGCCGGACTGGAGGAAATAAAAACCCTTCTAGTGAGCAACCTAATCCTGGCCGCACCAAACATCGGTGAACCGATGTTATTATACATATCGGCAACACATCAGGTGGTGAGTGCCATGCTCATCGTGTAATGAGAACAGGACGGACATAATTCCCGCTTCAAAAGCCAGTATACTACGTATCTACTGTCCTTACACCATGCAAATCCCAGTACCCCCATTATCAAAAGATAGCATACGCGGTCTTCATGGCATCCCGAAAGCTCCGTCACTACTTCCAGGAGTGTTCGATCACGGTGGCTTCTGAAGTACCACTCAATGACATTATAAACAACTGCGATGCCACGGGCCGGATTGCCAAATGGGCCATTGAGCTCCTTCCATTTGATATTACATAAAAATCCCGTCGAGCTATTAAATCCCAAGTACTGGCTGACTTCGTCGCCGAATGGACACAGGCCGAACTCCCTAAAGAGTACGACACATATTCCAATTGGGTTATGTATTTCGATGGCTCCAAAATGCTGGAAGATCTAGGGGCGGGCGTCGTTTTAACATCACCTACTGGAGACGTCATTCAGTACGTACTCCAAATACTATACACACACTCCAACAATGCAGCCGAATACGAAGCCTTATTGCATAGGCTCCGGATGGCTGTCTCCATGGGCATATAATGCCTAGAAGTGCGCGGGGACTCAAACCTCGCTTTATCTCAAATAAATGGAGACTTTGACGCAAAAGATCCGAAGATGGCAGCTTATCGTAATGCCGTCATAAAAATGTCGGCCCGGTTCGAGGGGCTTGAGTTCCATCATGTGGCTCGAGAAAGTAATCAAGCGGCAGATGTTCTTGCTCATATCGGCGCTAAGTGCGACCCCGTCCCACCTAATATCTTTCTGGAAAGGCTTTCTAAGCCATCCGTGGTGTGGTAAGGGGAAACCGGCAACACCAGTCCGGACCCAAACATAATCCCAGATTCCGAAAACACTGACATCATCGGAGGCTCAGCCACCGAAATAACATCGTCGGCACATCTCATCATGGCAGTCATTGCCCCATGGACCAAACCCTTCCTGGCCTACCTTAACAGGAAGGAGCTTCCCGAGGACCAGAATGAGGCCCGCCACATTGTCCGGCGTTCGAAGGCCTACAGGTTCATGACGGAGAGCTCTATATGAAAAGCGTTACCGGAGTCCTTCAAAGATGTATCTCCGAAGAAGAGGGGTGGCAGCTCCTGGCTGAGATTCATTCCGGTCTCGGCAGGCACCACGCCGCAGCTTGGGCCCTTATTAGCAAGGCCTTCTGTACAGGGTTTTATTGGCCGACGGCCCGAGCGGATGCACAGGACCTTGTCCAACATTGCGTTGGAAGCCAACTCTTCGCCAACTAAAGCCATATGCCCCCCACCGCCCTACAAACAATCCCAATCACTTGGCCTTTTGCGGTCCGGGGACTGGATATGGTTGGACCCCTTAAAGGAGGAAGCCACAAGAAAAAATATTTGCTAGTCATGGTGGATAAATTCACCAAGTGGATAGAGGCCAAACCAGTTAAAACGGCTAAGTCCGGACTAGTAATAGACTTTATATCCGGCGTCGTACACTGTTATGGTGTTCCGCACAGCATCATCACTGATAACGACTCCAATTTCACAGCCAACAAAGTGAAAACTTGGTGCGCTAATCTGGGCACCAAGCTCGATTACCCTTCTGTCTATCACCCACAGACAAACGGCCAAGTCGAACGAGCCAATGGTCTTATTATGAGCGACATTAAACCCATACTAGTGCGGTCTTTGAAGGAATTAGACAAGCACTGGGTTGAGGAGATCGACTCTGTACTCTGGGGGCTTCAGACCACGCCCAATCGCACTACCGGATACACACCTTTTTTCATGGTGTACGGCGCAGAGGCAGTATTACCCTGCGACATTATTCATGACTCACCTCGAGTGCGCATGTACGAAGAGCGAGAGGCCGAGCTCGATCGGCAGGACATCCTAGATGCCCGGGAGGAGGAGCGTGAAGTCGCAAAAGCCCATTCTGCATTTTATCAACAGTAGGCTCGCAGGTATCAAAGGAGAGAAGTGCGGGCCAAAACTTACAACGTCGTCGAAGTCGTTATACGCCTGCCAGAGAAGAAAAAGGACAAACTCAAGCCCAAGTGGGAGGGTCCCTTCATCATCGACTAAGTTCTCACCGGAGGAGCGTACCGCTTGCGAGATGCGTCAAACAATCGACTAGAGCCGAATCCCTAGAACGCGGCCAGACTCCGAAGATTCTATGCCTAGCGCCGAACTCATTATTCGTCTCCTTCCTCTTATTGTCTTCGTTATTTTTTCTCTCTTCTCGTTTTTTTCTCTTTGGCCTTAAAGGCTTTCATGCGGTTAGACCGTGCACACCCGACGCATACATCTTCAAGTATGTACGTCTATCATACCTGGGGGCTTCTTGGACAGAAGCTTGCTATTTTCATTTTCTAAGCATAAAGCTCATAACATATGCATTTTCTCCCATATGTACCTTTTCTTTGCCATTATATGCATCAATATGACTTCAGTTTTGGCCAAGCTGGGTTGCCTGGCTCCTGTGCTTATGCCCTACGTTCCCGTTAGTTCGGCTAGGGCATAAAGGGAGCACCTCTGCGATTGTTACTGCCGGGTCATCCGGATGTGTACCTCAGACTGGGTGAAGCTGAAAGCTAGCATTCTTAAGGGAATATTCGGTCGGTGAACTAAAGATGTTTTTGCACTTGCTCCATTATGAACCCCCGGAAGTTATAAGTACTGTGAGTTTTTCCATCACAGTCCGGACATGCACGTAGATGCATGCACACCCAGGGAAAGGAACCCTTAATGGAACTATTCTCTCTGGAAGATGTTTCTTACAATCTTAAATGTAATATAACATAACTAGCCGGATACTTATCTGTTCAAGCAACTATGACCTGTACACCTAGTTTCCATGCATACCTGGTCTACTCGGCCGTTCTGGTATTCGGAAACACTCCACACCTTCGAGTCGAGAGGTTGAAGCGAAAAGGTCCGCCATGACAAGCGTTTTACAATTCAGCTAGAGTTACAGATGCAAAGGAAAGTACATAGTCACATGGACTCAAAAATATCCTCCTCTATGTCGTCCAGCAGGCTGTCTAACTTACAATCCTGCTAGGAATACTTGGTGGCTACTTCTACTTGGCCATGTACTAAACTAACAGGAATTTCCTCCCCATTTGACCCTAGCGGTCTGACACGAGCCATGTGATTCGGATCCAGCTTGGTATATCGTGTTTTTACCATGGCCCATGCCTCTCGCGCACCCTCTCGGCAGGCCGATATCTTCCATAGTCGGATACGCCGCCGCGCTCCCTTCAACAGCTTGATGTCTACTACACAACCTTCTTCTTGTAGACGTTGTTGGGCCTCCAAGTGCAAAGGTTTGTAGGACAGTAGCAAATTTCCCTCAAGTGGATGACCTAAGGTTTATCAATCTGTGGGAAGCGTAGGTTGAAGATGGTCTCCCTCAAGCAACCCTGCAACCAAATAGCAAAGAGTCTCTTGTGTCCCCAACACACCCAATACAATGATAAATTGTATAGGTGCACTAGTTCGGCGAAGAGATGGTGATACAAGTGCAATATGGATGGTAGATATAGGTTTGTAATCTGAAAATATAAAAACAGCAAGTAATCAAGTAATAAAAGTGAGCGTAAACGGTATTGCAATGCTAGGAAACAAGGCCTAGGGTTCATACTTTCACTAGCGAAAATTCTCTCAACAATAATAACATAATTGGATCATACAACTATCCCTCAACATGCAACAAAGAGTCACTCCAAAGCCACTAATAGCGGAGAACAAACGAAGAGATTATGGTAGGGTACGAAACCACCTCAAAGTTATCCTTTCTGATCTATCTATTCAAGAGACTGTAGTAAAATAACATGAAGCTATTCTTTCCGTTCAATCTATCATAGAGTTCGTACTAGAATAACACCTTAAGACACAAATCAACCAAAACCCTAATGTCACCTAGATACTCCAATGTCACATCAAGTATCCGTCGGTATGATTATACGATATGCATCACACAATCTCATATTCATCTATTCAAACCAACACAAAGTACTTCAAAGAGTGCACCAAAGTTTCTACCGGAGAGTCAAGATGAAAACGTGTGCCAACCCCTATGCGTAGGTTTGATACGTCTCCAACGTATCTACAATTTTCGATTGCTCCATGCTATATTATCTACTGTTTTGGACATGATTGGGCTTTATTATCCACCTTTATATTGTTTTTGGGACTAACCTATTAACCGGAGGCCCAGCCCAGAATTGCTAATTTTTGCCTATTTCAGAGTTTCGCGGAAAAGGAATATCAAACGGAGTCCAAACGGAATGAAACCTTCGGGAACATGATTTTTAGGAAGATTATGATCCAGAAGACTTGGACCCTACGTCAAGAAACAAAAGAGGAGGCCACGAGGTAGGGGGCACGCCCTCCACCCTCGTGGGCCCCCCTGTTGCTCCACCGACGTACTCCTTCCTCCTATATATACCTACGTACCCCCAAACGATCAGGGACAAAGCCAAAAACCTAATTCCACCACCGCAACCTTCTGTACCCACGAGATCCCATCTTGGGGCCTGTTCCGGAGCTCTGCCGGAGGGGGCATCCATCACGGAGGGCTTCTACATCATCACCATGCATAGCCTCTCCAATGAAGTGTGAGTAGTTTACCTCAGACCTTCGGGTCCATAGTTAGTAGCTAGATGGCTTCTTCTCTCTTTTTGGATCTCAATACAATGTTCTCCCCCTCTCTTGTGGAGATCTATTCGATGTAATCTTATTTTTGTGGTGTGTTTGTTGAGACCGATGAATTGTGGGTTTATGATCAAGATTATCTATGAACAATATTTGAATATTCTCTGAATTGTTTTATGTATGATTGGTTATCTTTGCAAGTCTCTTCGAATTATCAGTTTGGTTTGGCCTACTAGATTGATCTTTCTTGCAATGGGAGAAGTGCTTAGCTTTGAGTTCAATCTTGCGGTGTCCTTTCCCAATGACAGTAGGGGCAGCAATGCATGTATTGTATTGTTGCCATCGATGATACCAAGATGGGGTTTTTATCATATTGCATGAATTTATCCCTCTACATCATGTCATCTTGCTTAAGGCGTTACTCTGTTTTCATGAACTTAGTACTCTAGATGCATGTTGGATAGTGGTCAATGAGTGGAGTAATAGTAGTAGATGCATGCAGGAGTCGATCTACTTGTCTCGGACGTGATGCCTATATACATGATCATACCTAGATATTCTCATAACTATGATCAATTCTGTCAATTGCTCAACAGTAATTCATTCACCCACCGTAGAATACTTATGCTCTTGAGAGAAGCCACTAGTAAAACCTATGGCCCCCGGGTCTATCTTCATCATATTAATCTTCCAACACTTAGTTATTTCCTTTGCTTTTTTACTTTGCTTTTATTTTACTTTGCATCTTTATTACAAAAATACCAAAAATATTAAAAACTGAGGGAAATACTTACGCTACTTTGCTGCATCATCCTTTCCTCTTCAAGGGAAAACCAACGCAGTGCTCAAGAGGTAGCAAGGTTCATGGGCGGAACCCACAAGTTGATCACCAAAGCATATTACTAGTGAAAGAAGTCGGTCAGGGGAGCAACGAGGGGCCCACGAGGGTGGAGGGCGCACCTAGGGGGTGGGCTCCCCCCTGCCTCGTGCCTTCCTCGTTGCTTCCCTTACGTATACTCCAAGTCTACTGGATTGCTTTCGTTCCAAAAATAACACTCCCGAAGGTTTCATTCCGTTTGGACTTGTTTGATATTCTTTTTCTGTGAAACACTGAAACAAGGGAAAAAACAGGAACTGGCACTGGGCTCTGGGTTAATAGGTTAGTCCCAAAAATAATATAAAAGTGCATAGTAAAGCCCATTAAACATCCAAGATAGATAATATAATAGCATGAATACTTCATAAATTATAGATACGTTGGAGACGTATCAGCATCCCCAAGCTTAATTCCTTGTCGTCCTCGAGTAGGTAAATGACAAAAGAAAGAATTTATGAAGTGTGAATGCTAGCAGGTGCATAAGTTTGATCAATGATAATTTCAATCACCTTTTCTAGCATCATCATATGTCATAACAGTAGCTCAACTCATAGAACTTTTCATGATCAAGTAACAAACTATTCACATGTTAAAGTATAGACAATAAACTTTCTTGAAAACTAACAAACCATGGTATTAGTCATCAAACAATTACAATTCATCTTATTTTCAGGAAGATTCTATGTCAGAGCTTTGATTCAGCAAACTTCACATACTCAACTATAATATAGTCTTTCACAATTGCTAACACTCACGCGATATTTATGGGTCCAAAGTTTTAATCAGACACGGAGAATGATAGGGGCTTATAGATTCGCCTCCCAACCTTTTACCTCAAGGGTAATGTCAACAATAATAGTTCATGATGCCTTACATCGAATTGGATATATATACATATCAGAATCTTTCCAACACAAGGTGCTTGCCAAAGGATAAAATGTTAAAAGGAAAGGTGGAGATCACCATGACTCTTGCATAAGGTAAAAGACAATAATAAAAGATAGGCCCTTCGCAGAGGGAAGCAGAGGTTGCCATGCGCTTTTATAATTGGATGCACAAAATCTTGATGCGAGGGAACATCACTTTATATTGCCACTTGTGATAGGGACCTTTATTATGCAGCCCGTCGCTTTTATTTCTTCCATATCACAATGATCATATAAAGCTTATTTTCTCCACACTAAAAGATCATACATATTTAGAGAGCAATTTTTATTGCATGCACCGATGACAACTTACTTGAAAGATCTTACTCAATCCATAGGTAGGTATGGTGGATTCTCATGGCAATACTGGTTTAAGGGATGTTGGGAAGCACAAGTAGTATCTCTACTTGGTGCAAAGAATTTGTCTAGCATGAGGGGGAAAGGCAAGCTCAATGTGTTGGACGATCCATGACAATATACTTTATTTCAGATATAAGAAAACATAACCCATTACGTTGTCTTCCTTGTCCAACATCAACCTTTTATCATGTCATATTTCAATGAGTGCTCACAATCATAAAATATATCCAAGATAGTATATTTATATGTGGAATCTCTCTTCCTTCAATATTCTTTCATGAATTGTTCAAGTGACCAATACAATGTTTGCTATCCTTCAATAGATTTACCACCTCTACTTATTATATATGAAGTCATTACTCCCCATGGGATAAACATATGAAACATATATAATTTCAGATTTATGATATTCACTCATTGACCTATTTACTTGTCGGGGGAAATCGGCTTCCTCGAACACCTATGGGGACAAAGCCCCTTGCTGGTTCGGCGGGGGGGCGGAGGTCGCGCGAAGAGCGGATCGAGGCGATGCACACAAGGGGTTTACCCAGCTTCGGGCCACACGGATGCGTAAAACCCTACTGCTGCTTTGTGGTTTTGTATTGCGTTCTTGCTCGGGAGCGCTGAGTGCTATAGTACACTCTAGCAACTAACGAGACCGAGCGTGAGTGGCCTCCTCCTTTCCTACGTTGCGCATGGGGCCTCCTTTTATATGCTCAAGGGGTTACCCACAGGTGGCAATGTAGGTCAGGGTAAAACTGTAAACAGCTATGTTGGGTACAATTGTTTGTACAGTGCTATCATACCTAACTCTGACGGCGGGGGACAAGGGCATTAAATGCCCGTCCGCATCGCCTAGACGATGCAGGAAAGGGACTGTCAGGGGCGCCACCGTTTGCCACAATGGCTACTCTGTCAGCGTTGCTTCGCCACCGCATGCCCCTGGCTACACAGCCTCTCGCCACGTACGCCTGGGACGGCCCCAGAGCGACACATTGGTGGATGAGCTGGAGCGCAGGCACGGGGTGGTAACTTGCCGCGGCAAGCGCTTTGCCGCGGTCGATGCCTTGTCGCGTCCGGGAGCTTGTCGCTCACTGGGCCTTGCCAGAGCGCGGGGCGCGCCGTGGCAAGCCTCTTGTCGTGCTTTGGTTGGCCTTCCCAGCAAGCTCCTCTTGCCGGGGTCTTGTGCTTCGAGCGGCAGTCCCGGCAAGCTCCTCTTGCCGGGGCCTTGCTCCCTTCGGGCGGTCGTCCCGGCAAGCTCCCCTTGCCGGGGCCTTGTGTCTTGGCTCAAATACTTTGTTCTTGAATGGCCCAAAAGGGGACCATGGAGGGTTTTGGCGATCACCTGGCAAGCCTTGCCGCGGGGAGCTACGACTGCCCGCGCACAAGTCCAGGGTACTAAGGTACCCCTACTTTAGTACACCGACAGGAGCCCCCGGGCCTGGGCCATACACGGTGCCTAGCGCTGTTGGGCCAGGCCCAAAACAGTGCACGGGCACGCGCGGCCTGGGTCACGCTGCATCTTTTTTTGCATCCACCACGCCCTCCCCGAATGGCACGCGTCGAATGCGGAATCGTGGGGAGAGGCGTGCGTGACGTGGGCGGCGTACGCGGGGCTGAGCCCCGCAGGCATGCGTCACGTCGCAATAAAGGGGGACGGTTCGCGCCATCTCCAGGAGGGAGGCGTGGAGGCGCGGCTCGTTTGCTGGGCGGGGCCGATGCACGGTTTCTGAAGCGTCCGCTCCCCACGATCATGGGGTGGGGAGAGGTCGCCTCATCCGTCGCCTCGGTCCTACACGCCAGCCACGCGGCCTCCATGCACTTGGAGTTGCGGACTGTGGAGGCAGGAAACCGGGCCGTCGCGGGTCGAGGCAGCAGGCCGGTCCCAGTCGCCTGGCCTTCCTGCGTCTTGATTGACTGAGCGGGGAGGTCGAGCCCCCACCCTGCTCCTTTATAAAGAGCAAGAGGGGGCGACGGGAACCCACACTCCTTCATCTTTTCTTCCCTTCAGCTTCTGATCCCCTCCCTCCGTTCGCCATGGAGAGAGGGAACCCTGGTCCTTCATCGGTGGCGGCGAGGGTTGCCGCTAGGCAACGCGCCCCTCCTCCCCTTGCACCCGCGGTGGCAGAGCCAGCCGTAAGGGGAAGGGGGAGAGGGCGAGGTCGTGGACGAGGTCGTGGGTGAGGCCGGGGCGCTCGGGGACGAGGCGGTCGGGGCGACGCGCCGGCCTCGCCTCCGCCAGTGGCTCCTCTTCTCACGGCGGTCCACATCGGGGACGGCCCTTGCGAGTTCTTCGTCAGGCTGCGCCGGGCGCCTCGTCGTCGCCTCCGTCTCCCGGCTACCTTCGCAAGAGTGATGGAGATGGAACAACCCGAGACGCTAAGACTGTGCATGAGGGGCTGCGGGATCAGCGGCACGTGGGTCCACATTGAGTCCCCAGCCCCCGGCGTGATGTATCTTGGTCGAGGGTGGAAGACGTTCGCCCGTATCCACAGCTTGATGGAGGGGTTCACCCTTCATTTTAAGTTGATGGAGGGCGATCTCCTCTCCGTCAAGGTCTTCGGGGACTTCGGAACCCGGGCCCGGTGCTGCGTGGATAGCTCCTCCGACAGCGAAGGCTCCTCCTCGAGCGAGAGTGACGAGGAGGGGAGCGATAGCGACGATGAGGGTAGCGGTTGTCGG
Source organism: Aegilops umbellulata (assembly GCA_032464435.1). NCBI lineage: Eukaryota > Viridiplantae > Streptophyta > Magnoliopsida > Poales > Poaceae > Aegilops > Aegilops umbellulata. Next base: position 300,980,716 of record CP136060.1, read on the forward strand.
GATGACGGGTCCGACTAGGCGTCGGTCGCAGCTCCGCGTGGCACTGGCGTCCCCATCATTCGCGTCGCCGGCCCCTTGAGCTTCTTGGGGTCGTCTCCTTGGCGGCTGGCGTAGGGAGGCTGCGGAAGAGGAAGAGGGCGGGCGACAAGGCCGTCAACTCGGAGTACGGGGGCACGGCGCCCTCGACAGCGTGCTGACGTCCTGCCGCCTTGTCGAGCCCTGCTTCCGGCGCCGCCGTCACCGTCCAGCTTTCAGACGGCCCCCGGGGTGTTCTCTTGGTGTCTTCTGCCACCCATAGCTCGCCTAGGCGCCCCTTTTACCCTTTTCGCCTCCTTGTCCTACCTCCTGTAGAGAGGGACAGGAAAAGGATTACGAGCACCTTATCTCTTTTTAGCTTGTAAGCCCTCGGGCCTTAGTTGCATTTAAAACTTGTAATCCCATCTTTCATGTTTTTCATTCTCTCTGAACTGTACCTGAGCGGAATGTTTTTAATGAAAAGGGGATGTTTGCCTGGCCATTTGTCCCGTGGGTGAAACCCACGCCAAGGAGCGAATCCTTTATATCGTTAAGATAGACATTTCTTTGCCCGGCGACAGGCCCTGCCGTCTTCCCACGTCGCTCGACCCCTCTCACGCCCTTGGCGGAGGCAGGGAGAAGGCGGGTTCTGGCCCCTCATTTCGTCCTTTCGCTGCTGCGGCTACTACCAAAACGGGCCCCAGGAACGCGCTCTGGGGCCTATCTTTAAGGGAGCACGGTAGCTTTTAGGAGGAAACACGGTTTTCGTATTCCACGGTTCATAAGAGAATGCATGATAAGGGATGCAAAAACTTATCTGAGATTGCAGCCCCCGGCAGGTCTGGCTTGCCGCGGGCGAATCTTTGCACTTGCAGCCCCCGACAACTTTGGCTTGCCGGGATGTAGGTGCTGGCTCATCCTTCTTCTCTTCTTCGTCCTCAAGCGGCCCAGCTAGGATATGTAAACCCTGCGAACCAAGGGAAACGAAAGAACAACAAAAGGAACGCACACCCGACCTCTAAGCTAGGGGTTAGCAGCTGTTAGGCACTATCAACCCTAACCAAGGACGGGACTCGACTCAGCATGCATGCTAAAACTTAGGGCGCCAGTGCTTCATTAACTGCTGCTCAGGGTCTGCATCTGGCTTTGTACAAAGGATTACATGCAACAGTGTCAAGGCTTGTACAAAAGGGTGGTTGCCGGACCGGGTCCGACAACCGCGCCTTACGGGTAAAACTTACGAAGATGCTCAATATTCCAGGAGTTGCTCACCGGAGTGCCATCTTCGGTCTCAAGGCGGACAGCACCGGGCCTCGTGACTCGTCTCACCCGGTAAGGGCCTTCCCACTTCGGCGTCAACTTGTTCTGTTTCTTGGCGGACGGAGCACGCCGAAGAACAAGGTCGCCTTCCTCGAAGCTTCTGGCTCTAACTTTGCGGCTATGGTAGCGACGCAAAGTTTGCTGGTAGCGAGCGGCTCGCACAGCAGCCTGAAGACGATCTTCCTCAAGGAGCAGCGTGTCATCTTCACGCAGCCGCTCTTGCTCAAGCTCATCATAAGCGAGCACTCGAGGTGACCCGTATACGAGTTCCGTGGGGGTAACTGCTTCTGCTCCATAGACTAGAGCAAATGGTGTCTGGTTGGTGGCTCGATTTGGCGTTGTTTTGATCGACCAAAGAGTCACCGGCAGCTCCTCGATCCAGTTTCTTCCCCACTTGTGCAGCCTGTCGAAAGTCCTGGTCTTGAGCCCACGCAGCACTTCGGCATTGGCCCTTTCCGCTTGATCGTTGCTCCTGGGGTGAGCAACAGAAGCAAAGCAGACCTTGGCGCCGAGATCTTGGACGTACTGCATGAAGGCGCGGCTCGTGAATTGTGTACCGTTGTCGGTGATGATCCTGTTGGGGATCCCGAAGCGGCAAACAATCGACCTGAAGAACTTGATGGCTGACTGTGCTGTCACCTTCCTCACTGGTTCCACTTCCGGCCACTTTGTGAACTTGTTGATTGCGACGTACAAGTACTCAAAGCCCCCGACAGCTCGGGGGAAGGGGCCGAGGATGTCGAGCCCCCAAACCGAAAATGGCCAGGATAAAGGGATCGTCTGGAGAGCTTGAGCTGGCTGGTGTATCTGTTTGGAATGGAGCTGGCACGCTTCACACTTGGTTACTTGTGCAGTTGCATCCTGGAGGGCTGTCGGCCAGAAGAAACCTTGCCGGAACGCTTTGCCGGCAAGTGCTCTCGCGCCGATGTGGTGACCACATATGCCTCCATGTATCTCTGCCAACAGCTCTTGTCCGTCTTCCCGGGGAATACACTTCAATTTCACCCTGTTGCGTCCTCTTCTGTACAGTGTGTCGTCGACAAACTGGTACATACTTGACTGTCGGGCTACTCTTTCTGCTTCTTCTTGCTCATCGGGAAGTTCTCCTGTCTGGAGGAAACGGACGATCTGCTGTGCCCATGCCGGAGCCTGTGCCTCGACGACAAGGACTAAAGGCACGTCTGCTGCTGCGGGAATACCTGCTTCCACGGCGAGAAATTGTGGCTCAGCCAGAGCTTGATGTTCCCCGACAAGCTTGTCGGGGCAAAGCTTGTCGGGAGCGTCTGCTTCAACGGAACGAACCCTGGGGCTCGCCGGAGCAGGCTGCTCCTCAGCACTCTTGGCGTTGATCTTGGGGACCTTCTTGGCGGCGGCTTCGGGAAGCTCTGCCGGAAGATAGTCGCCAGAAATCAGCTTCCTCTTCTTGTTCAGCCCAGTTGACGGTGTCACGGATGGTTGAATCAGCTTGAGCACAAAGATCCCTGGTTCCACAGGCAACTTTAGTGCGGCGCACTTTGACAGGCCATCGGCAATGTCGTTCTCAGTTCTTGGAACGTGTTCCATTTGCAGGCCGTCAAAGCGCTCCTCTAGCTTCCTCACTTCATCAACGTACGCTTCCATCAACGGGCTCTGGTAATCCTTGTTCACTTGGCGGACGACAAGCTGCGAGTCTCCCCTGACAATGAGCTTCTTGATCCCAAGTTCTGCCGCGATCCTGAGACCGGCAAGCAGACCTTCATATTCTGCTGTATTGTTGGTTGCATGCTCCTTGGGAAAGTGCATTTGGACGATGTACTTGAGGTGCTCTCCGGTGGGCGCGACAAGCAGCACGCCAGCACCGGCGCCTTGCAGCGAGAAGGCCCCATCGAAGTACATCAGCCACTCTTTGCTTGCTTCCTTGCCGGGGATGCTCGTCTCTGGAATTTCTTCGTCTGGCGTCGGCGTCCACTCTGCTATGAACTCTGCCAATGCTCTGCTTTGGATAGTTGAAGTGCTCTCGAACTTGAGGCCAAAGCTTGACAGTTCCAGTGCCCACTCAACGATCCTGCCTGTTGCTTCGGGATTCTGCAGTATCCTCTTTAGCGGAAATCGAGTGACAACTGTGATCTCGTGTGCTTGGAAGTAATGGCACAGCTTTCTCGAGGCCATAAGGAGGCCGAAAAGCAATTTCTGCACACCAGAGTACCTTGACCAAGCCCCCTGCAAGAGGGAACTGACAAAGTAAACTGGGCGCTGCACCATTTTCTTCTTCTGCACCTCCTCTTGCGCCTGCGCAGATCCGTCCTCGTCGGGGCCAGAGCTTGTCGGGGGAGCCCCCTGCTTGTCGCTGGATGCACTTGCCGTGGTTGCTAGCTCGTCATCTGCCTCCCTCTCTGCTACTAACACAGCGCTAACCACTTGATTGGTTGCCACCAGGTACAGCAGCAACTTCTCTTGTGGTTTAGGCGCGACAAGTATTGGAGCGGAGGACAGGTATTTCTTCAAGTCCCGCAGCGCAGCCTCCGCTTCCGGAGTCCATCTTACTAGACCCGCCTTTTTCAAAACTTTGAAAAATGGCAGGGCGCGTTCTGCAGACTTGGAAATGAACCTGCTGAGAGCTGCCACGCAGCCGGCAAGTCTTCGTATATCCCTGACACGTGTTGGTGCTTCAATCTGCTCGATGGCCTTGATCTTGTCGGGATTGGCTTTGATTCCTCGCTGAGACACGAAGAACCCGAGAAGCTTGCCGGAAGGGACTCCGAACACACACTTCTCGGGGTTGAGCTTGAGGCTGATCTTGCGCAGGTTCGCAAAGGTCTCTTCTAAGTCTTGAATCAGGGTTGCCCTGTCTCTGCTCTTGACCACTATGTCATCCATGTAGGCCTCCACATTTCTGTGGATTTGGGGCTCAAAAGCGGTGTGGACAACCCTTGCAAATGTTGAACCAGCATTCTTCAGTCCGAAAGGCATCCGTACGAAACAGTACGTGCCACATGGAGTGATGAACGCGGTCTTCTCTTCATCTTCTTCAGCCATGAAGATCTGATGGTATCCTGAGTATGCGTCAAGAAACGAAAGCAGGTCACATCCGGCCATGGAGTCAACAATCTGGTCAATGCGGGGCAAGGGAAACGGATCTTTGGGACAAGCTTTATTGACATCGGTAAAATCGATGCAAAGCCTCCATTTCCCATTTGCTTTGCGCACGACAACAGGATTAGCCAACCACGTCGGATGGAGCACACCTCTGACGTGGCCTGCCACTTCCAACTTCCTGATCTCTTCTGCAATGAACTCTTGGCGCTCCACTGCTTGTTTCCTGACTCTCTGCTTGACGGGCCGCCCATGAGGACAGACGGCAAGGTGGTGCTCAATCGCTTTCCTGGGAACACCGGGGATGTCAGATGGTTGCCAGGCAAACACTTCGACATTCGCCCGCAGGAAAGCAACGAGCGTGCTTTCCTATTTGGGGTCGAGAGTGGCACTGATGGTGAAGGTACCACCAGTGCCGTCCTCCTTGGCGGACACCTTCTTGGTCGTTGGCGGGGCTGCCATCGACTTCTTACTCTTGCCGGTGGAGCTCGATGGCGCGTCCTCGACGGTAGCGCAGCACTCCGAAGAGGTGCACTTGCCGGAGTGGGCACCAGAGCACTCGCCGGGCTTGGTCTTCTTCTTGCCGGCGGAGCTTGATGGCGCGTCCTCGACGGTAGCGCAGCACTCCGAAGAGGTGCGCTTGCCGGAGTGGGCAACAGAGCACTTGCCGGGCTTGGCCTTCTTCTTCCCTCCCGGAGCTTCAGCGGCAAGTGGCTTGTGATCCGTTGCGGCTGCTGCTTCCCGGTAGATCTTGTCGGCACAGATAAGGGCATCCTTCTTGTCGCTGGGGACAGAGATGACACTTATCGGGCCTGGCATCTTGAGCATTGTTGTATGCGTAGTGAGAGGCCGCCATGAACTTGGCGAGTGCTGGACGGCCGAGAATTCCATTGTAGGGCAATGGAAAATCGGCAACGTCAAAAGTGATCCTCTCTGTCCTGAAGTTCAGCTCACTGCCAAACGTCACTGGCAACATTATCTTCCCCTTCGGCTTGCTCCTTCCCGGGTTGATTCCTTGGAACATGCCGGTCTCTTCGAGCTTGCTGTCGGGGACTTGGAGTTTCTGGAGCACAGCGGAGGAGATCAGGTTCAAGCCGGCCCCGCCGTCGACTAGCATCTTAGTGACCTTGAGGTTGCGGACTGTCGGTGAGACCAACATCGGCAAGCACCCGATCGCAGTTGTGCGGTCGGGGTGGTCCTCAATATCGAAGATGATAGGCGTGCTGGACCATTTCAGAGGCCTGCGTGACTCGACAGGCGGTTCCGCTGCATTGACTTCCCGCGCCCACTACTTGAGCTGGCGGCGAGAAGCATGCAGAGAAGCACCGTCGTCTACGCACAAGACCTCTGTGGCTTTTTGAAACTCTTGCTCACTGGTCTCGACATCATCCATGTCTTCGTCTTCGTCGTCGTCTTCGTCCTTGTCGCGGCCGCGGGGAGGTCTGTCTGCTTGCCGCTACTTGTCCTTGTCGCGGCATCCTCCCTGGCCGGGGCGCTTCGTGCCGGATCCTCCGCCACCTCCCCGGGCTTTCTCCTTGTCGCGTCGCTCGTACTCGGCCTTTTGCAGCTCGACGAGCCGCTCGACCTGCTTGCAGCTCTGGAGGTCATGGCCCTTGGTGCGGTGGATTTTGCAGTACTGTTTGTTGGTGCCGTCCCGCTTGTCGGCGACCGCCACAGCCTGGCAGTTGGTGCATCCGGCAACCTCCTTGCCGGAGTTACCAGCCTGGGCCTTCTTGGCGGCGCCTTCATCGCCGGACTGCTCGACAGCCAGTACTTCTTGGCTCTTCTTCTTCCTGTTGTTCAGCCGCCGGTTCTTCCTTGCCGGGGCGGTATCCTCACTGTCAGATTCTCCTGCTCCAATGTTCTCTCCGGGGAGTTTCCTCCCTTCCTCAGCACGTGCGCACTTGTCGGCCAGGGCGTATAGCTCGCTGACGTCTTTGATCTTGCACATCGCCATCTCCTCCCGCATCCTGCGGTTGCACACGTTCTGATGGAACGCGCTGATGACCGCGGCAGGGTGGACGTCTGGGATGTTGTAGTGTACGCGGCTGAACCTCTGGATGAACTTGCGCAAGGGTTCCCCTTCCTTCTGGACGAGCAGATGAAGGTCGCTCGCTTGGCCATGGGGTTTGTGGCCGCCTGTAAAGGCGCCAACAAACTGATGGCACAAGTCTGTCCACGAGGTTATGGAGTTGTCCGGCAAGTGCATGAGCCAGGATCTTACGTTGGATTTGAGCACCAGCGGGAAGTAGTTGGCAAGGATCTTGTCGTCTCGCCCTCCGGCAGCCTGCGCCGCAATGGTGTAGATGCTGAGGAACTCCGACGGATGCGACTTGCCATCGTACTTCTCTGGTACGTCTGGCTTGAAATTCTTCGTGCTGGGCCGCTGGACTTGCCGCAGCTCACGGGTGAACGCAGGGCAGCCTACTGCGTACGGCAGGTCGTCTGGTCCCCCCGGCGCATGCATGTCGACAGAGGGCTCAGCGCGCTGGTTTGATTGACGCCGCGTTTCTCTTCAATGCTCGATACGAGTGCGAGCGTCCTCTTGCTTTCGTTCGTGAAGAACTTGGCGTTGATCGCGACGAGTTCGCGGATTTGACGACGCGGTGGAGTCGTTGTCGTGATGGTTCCGGCGAGTCGGCGATCTCGGCCTTTGGGGCGGGGAATGCACGGTGGTTTCACCCCCACCGGTCTTGGCGCCATCGGTTCGCGCCTGGCCGACCTGCCGCGGCTGCGACGCACTGTGCTGCCGCGGGGTGTCGCCGTTAGCGAAGCCGATGAGACTCTGTATCGTGGCCCTCCAGTCGTCGAGCTTGTCCGCCGTTGGAGGGTAGTCTAGGAGCAGTTGAGCTCGTGCCAGAGCTTCTGCTGGAGTGGCGGGCAGCGGTGGAGAACGGCGCGTGGAGCGGGATGTGCTCGAACTTCTAACTATGTTAGAAGGAGCAGCACCCGGTCCAGGCAGTCGCGCCACACTCACGCCAACACGCTGGTGTGCATGCTGGCCTGGAACACCCTGGGATCCGCCAGCTCGATCTGGGTCCAGCGAGCGTATGGTACCGTGAGTACCAGGACGCTGGTGGTCCCGCGCCTCCTGAGAGGGGCGCGGTGCATGTTCGGACGCCGTGGCACCATGAGCTGGCTCGACGACGTCCGTCCCGCCGCCGGTGCCGTCCCCACCACCCGTTTGCTCCAGGGGCGGTGGGTTCGACGCGGACGGACCAGCCACCTCCGGAGCCTTCTTCTTCGGTGGCATGTCGATGAAGATGATGGAGATCTAGCCCGTGCGGACGCCGGATCAGGTTCACACAACCTCGACGCCCCCTACCTGGCGCGCCCAAGATGTCGGGGGAAATCGGCTTCCTCGAACACCTATGGGGACAGAGCCCCTTGCTGGTTCGGCGGGGGGCGAAGGTCGCGCGAAGAGCGGATCGAGGCGATGCACACAAGGGGTTTATCTAGCTTCGGGCCGCACGGATGCGTAAAACCCTACTGCTGCTTTGTGGTTTTGTATTGCGTTCTTGCTCGGGAGCGCTGAGTGCTACAGTACACTCTAGCAACTAACGAGACCGAGCGTGAGTGGCCTCCTCCTTTCCTACGTTGCGCATGGGGCCTCCTTTTATATGCTCAAGGGGTTACCCACAGGTGGCAACGTAGGTCAGGGTAAAACTGTAAACAGCTGTGTTGGGTACAGCTGTTTGTACAGTGCTATCATACCTAACTCTGACGGCGGGGGACAAGGGCATTAAATGCCCGTCCGCATCACCCAGACGGTGCAGGAAAGGGACCATCAGGGGCGCCACCGTTTTCCACGAAGGCTACTCTGTCAGCGTTGCTTCGCCACCGCATGCCCCTGGCTACACAGCCTCTCGCCACGTACTCCTGGGACGGCCCCAGAGCGACACGTTGGTGGATGAGCTGGAGCGCAGGCACGGGGTGGTAACTTGCCGCGGCAAGCGCTTTGCCGCGGTCGATGCCTTGTCGCGTCCGGGAGCTTGTCGCTCACCGGGCCTTGCCAGAGCGCGGGGCGCGCCGCGGCAAGCCTCTTGTCGCGCTTTGGTTGGCCTTCCCGGCAAGCTCCTCTTGCCGGGGTCTTGTGCTTCGAGCGGCAGTCCCGGCAAGCTCCTCTTGTCGGGGCCTTGCTCCCTTCGGGCGGTCGTCCCGGCAAGCTCCCCTTGCCGGGGCCTTGTGTCTTGGCTCAAATACTTTGTTCTTGAATGGCCCAAAAGGGGACCATGGAGGGTTTTGGCGATCACCTGGCAAGCTTTGCTGCGGGGAGCTACGACTGCCCGTGCGCAAGTCCGGGGTACTAAGGTACCCCTACTTTAGTACACCGACATTACTCATAGGATAACAGTGAAGCACACAAGTAAATGACAAACTACTCCAAAAAGATATAGGTGAAGATCAATGAGTAGTTAAATAATTATGTAGCTATGTGAAGACTCTCTCTCATTTAATAATTTCAGATCTTGATATTTTATTCAAACATCAAGCAAAACAAAACAAAATAAATTGACGCTCCAAGCAAAACACATATCATGTGGTGAATAAAAATATAGCTCCAAGTAAAGTTACCGATGAACGAAGACGAAAGAGGGGATGCCTTTCGGGGCATCCCCAAGCTTAGGCTCATGGTTATCCTTTAATATTACCTTGGGGTGCCTTGGGCATCCCCAAGCTTAGGCTCTTTCCACTCCTTATTCCATAGTCCATCGAATCTTTACCCAAAACTTGAAAACTTCACAACACAAAACTCAACAGAAAACTCGTAAGCTCCGTTAGTATAAGAAAATAAATCACCACTTAGGTACTGTCGTGAACTCATTATAAATTCATATTGGTGTAATATCTACTGTATTCCAACTTCTCTATGGTTCATACCCTCCGATACTACTCATAGATTCATCAAAATAAGCAAACAACACATAGAAAACAGAATCTGTCAAAAACAGAACAGTATGTAGTAATCTGTATCAAACATATACTTCTGGAACTCCAAAATTTCTAAAATAAATTGGTGGACCTGAGGAATTTTTCTATTAATCATCTGCAAAAAGAATCAACTAAATATAACTCTCCAGTAAAAAGGTTTAGCTAATCTCGTGAGAACTAAAGTTTCTGTTTTTTACAGCAAGATCATAAAGACTTCACCCAAGTCTCCCCAAAGGTTCTACTTGGCACAAACACTAATTAAAACACAAAAACACATCAAAACAGAAGCTAGATGGATTATTTATTACTAAGAAGAACCAAAAAGCAAGAAACTAAAATAAAATTGGGTTGCCTCCCAACAAGCGCTATCGTTTAACGCCTCTAGCTAGGCATGATGATTTCAATGATGCTCTCATAAAAGACAAGAGTTGGAAAATAAAGAGAGCATCATGAAGAATATGACTAGCACATTGAAGTCTAACCCACTTCATATGCATAGGGATTTTGTGAGCAAACAACTTATCGGAACAATAATCAACTAGCATAGGAAGGCAAAACAAGCATAACTTCAAGATTTTAAGCACATAGAGAGGAAACTTGATATTATTGCAATTCCTACAAGCATATATTCCTCCCTAATAATAATTTTCAGTAGCATCATGAATGAATTCAACAATATAATCATCACATAAAGCATTCTTTTCATGACCTACAAGTATAGAATTTTTATTACTCTCCACATAAGAAAATTTCTTCTCATGAATAATAGTGGGAGCAAACTCAACAAAACAACTATCATGTGATTGAAAATGAAGATCAAGATGACAAGTTTCATGGTTATAATTATTCTTTATAGCATACGTGTCATCACAATAATCATCATAGATAGGAGGCATTCTTTCATCATAGCAAATTTGCTCACCAAAGCTTCGGGGACAAAAAATATCATCTTCATGAAACATAGCTTCCCCAAGCTTGTGGCTTTGCATATCATTAGCATCATGGATATTCAGGGAATTCATACTAACAACATTGCAATCATGCTCGTCATTCAAAGGTTTAGTGCCAAACATTTTAATGCATTCTTCTTCTAACACTTTGGCACAATTTTCCTTTCCATCATACTCACGAAAGATATTAAAAAGATGAAGCGTATGAGGCAAACTCAATTCCATTTTTTTGTAGTTTTCTTTTATAAATTAAACTAGTGATAAAACAAGAAACAAAAAGATTTGATTGCAGGATCTAAAGATATACCTTCAAGGACTCACCTCCCCGGCAATGGCGCCAGAAAAGAGCTTGATGTCTAGTACGCAACCTTCTTCTTGTAGACGTTGTTGGGCCTCCAAGTGCAGAGATTTGTAGGACAGTAGCAAATTTCCCTCAAGTGGATGACCTAAGGTTTATCAATCTGTGGGAGGTGTAGGTTGAAGATGGTCTCCCTCAAGCAACCCTCCAACCAAATAGCAAAGAGTCTCTTGTGTCCCCAACACACCCAATACAATGGTAAATTGTATGGGTGCACTAGTTCGGCGAAGAGATGGTGATACAAGTGCAATATGGATGGTAGATATAGGTTTTTGTAATATGAAAATATGAAAAGAGCAAGGTAACAAGTAATAAAAGTGAGCGTAAACAGTATTGCAATGCTAGGAAACAAGGCCTAGGGTTCATACTTTCACTAGTGCAAGTTCTCTCAACAATAATAACATAATTGGATTATATAACTATCCCTCAACATGCAACAAAGAGTCACTCGAAAGCCACTAATAGCGGAGAACAAACGAAGAGATTATGGTAGGGTACGAAACCACCTCAAAGTTATCCTTTCTGATGTATCTATTCAAGAGTCTGTAGTAAAATAACATGAAGCTATTCTTTCCATTCAATCTATCATAGAGTTCGTATTAGAATAACACCTTAAGACACAGATCAGCCAAAACCCTAATGTCACCTGGATACTCCAATGTCACCTCAAGTATCCATGGGTATGATTATACGATATGCATCACACAATCTCAGATTCATCTATTCAAACCAACCCAAAGTACTTCAAAGAGTGCCCCAAAGTTTCTACCAGAGAGTCAAGACGAAAACGTGTGCCAACCCCTATGCATAGGTTCATGGGCGGAACCCAAAAGTTGATCACCAAAACATACATCAAGTGAATCACGTGATATCCCATTGTCATCACAGATATGCACGGCAAGACATACATCAAGTGTTCTCAAATCATTAAAGACTCGATCCGATAAGATAACTTCAAAGGGAAAACTCAATCCATTACAAGAGAGTAGAGGGGGAGAAACATCATAAGATCCAACTATAATAGCAAAGCTCGCGATACATCAAGATCGTATCACCTCAAGAACACGAGAGAGAGAGAGAGAGAGAGAGAGAGAGAGGGAGATCAAACACATAGCTACTGGTACATACCCTCAGCCCCGAGGGTGAACTACTCCCTCCTCATCATGGAGCGTGCCGGGATGATGAAGATGGCCACCGGTGAGGGTTCCCTCCTCCGGCAGGGTGCCGGAATAGGGTCCCGATTGGTTTTTGGTGGCCACAGAGGCTTGCGGCAGCGGAACTCCCGATCTATTCTGTTCCCCGATGGTTTTAGGGTATATTAATATATGCGAAAGAAGTCAGTCAGGGGAGCCACGAGGGGCCCACGAGGGTGGAGGGTGCGCCCAGGGGGTGGGTACGCCCCCTGCCTCGTGCCTTCCTTGTTGCTTCCCTTACGTATACTCCAAGTCTTCTGGATTGCTTTCGTTCCAAAAATAACTCTCCCGAAGGTTTCATTCCGTTTGGACTCTGTTTGATATTCTTTTTCTGCGAAACACTGAAACAAGGGAAAAAACAGGAACTGGCACCGGGCTTTGGGTTAATAGGTTAGTCCCAAGAATAATATAAAGGTGCATAGTAAAGCCCATTAAACATCCAAGATAGATAATATAATAGCATGAATACTATATAAATTATAGATACGTTGGAGACGTATCACAGCTCTACAAGTTTCTCCATACTTCCTGGAGGGGAGTCGGATGGCCATAAGGACTAGGCTACGCTCCGCATTGCCTGCCGAGCTTGCTCGTGCAACTGCGACAACCCTTGCAGAAGATCACTTAATGATCCGGACACCTCCTCTTCGGGACTGCCCGTCAGCATACCTGCAATCATAGCTATATTAGCTACCTTTACCTCCAAACTGTTATAAGGTCAATTTGGCCACGTACTAAATATGCCGCCTCGTAGCCTTTTGTTCTCCTTCACAGAGTCAACTAGCTAGGCTCGTACATCTTTCAGCTCTTTTCCCAGTTTGGTGGTTGAATCTTGGAGTTTGTTTTTTTCCTCCCTGACTTTGGTCAGCACATGCTCGCCTGCAGCATGTTGTCTCTTCGCCTCTCTTTCGCTTGTCTGCGCGGCCTTCAGTTCCTCTTCTATTTGGTCCCATGACCCTGCTAGGACACAAGCAACAGTTTTCATATAGCTGGCGTATCATTTTTTGTTTCTCGATGGAGGGAAATATTACTAGAGGACGCCTTCTTAGAGTTCTCCAGTTCAGCGGTCACTGCGTTTAACTGCGTCTGGCACTTTTATAGCTCTTGGGCTAGCACGTTGTTTTCTCTAACAGAGCCTGGTCATGCAGCGATCCTCAAATCAGTTGCCCCAACTACTTTAAGTCTCGGGGGCTACTAGCATATAGTTATCATACTGAGACACAGTAAACTTACCTGCACATCTTTTAAATGCTGCTTTGTGGCTCTGCTAAGCCCATCTCGAGCCGCTCGGATGTATGCATCAGCCGAGCTGAAGGCATTAAACACCTCTTCTGAAAAGCAGGGGTCTCGTAAAATAGCCCTCCGGCGCCGATGATTCATGGCGCTCTCCACTTCTGAATTGGTAACAGACATATTTTATGAACCCTCAGTTGAAGGACAGTCCGACGTCACTCCCATATCGGCACCCGTCCCCTCGGCTGAGGCTGGATCCTGGCTGTTGGGAGTATTGCTGACAGGACCCACGGGCACAGTCCGGCGGACTTTTTTCCTGATACAAGACGAACATGAAAGTCACGGTTGGACGTGTCGGCGTTCTGGGAACGGGGGTCCCCAGACTTGCCTGCCTGCGGCGTGGCTCAAAGGGAGGCCCAGTACGCCCCATCTTCATCAACACAGACCCAAGACCCTCGTGAGGGGCCGAGCCTCGCGGGGTGGATGACACAGAGCTTCCTCAGGCACGGCCTCATCAAGCTGGCTCGTGAGGAGGCGGAGAGATCAAGGTGGGGTACCTCACGAGGTGCCTGTGACGCAAGCCATGACGACCAAGGGCGCCAGGCGGGTGCCAGCCCGCGCAGTGTCCTCCTTTCCTCTTTGGTGCAAAGGGAGCAAGCACAGGCGAGAGCATCAGGCAAAGGCACCCATTTCGGTGCAACGAGACCAAGACCAGCCCCGCGACAAGGAGGAAGTCAGTGTGGAGCCCAAGCCAGCGTCATCACCAGAGCCTTTGGCAGGCGAGGACCAACTTTAGTCAGGATAAGTGTACCAGATGTTCCCCTTCAAAATAGCCAATTGTTGGCGCCCTTCCCGCTCAATATTTGGGAAGAGGCCCAGGGCCTTTGCCTATATATAGGACTAGCCACCCCCAGGGTAGGGGGGATCGATCGGCAATCAGATAAGAGAAAGAGAGAGAGAGGGGTGACTGAACTCCCCCTAGCAGTTCATCGCCCCGGCCAAGAACAGACCCTTGCGAGGCTGTTCATCCTTGTATTGTTCATCATCATCAGCCCAAGAGGCAATCCACCACACCACACTGGAGTAGGGTATTACACCACAACGGTGGCCCGAACCAGTATAAACCCTGTGTCTCTTGTGCTGTGTTTTCCATTGCTTAGATCTTTGCGAGGCAGAGGGGTGCAGGTAGGTAGAAGGCGTAATCTCCGCGCGCGCCCCAGAGTTCGAACCTCAAGGGTCTGCCGGAACCCCAAATCCGACATTTGGCGCGCCAAGTAGGGGTGCACCAGAGTTTTCCCTTTCACCACCGCCCCGACCTGCTTCGCGATGAGTAGCGTGTCGCCCGCTCCGGCCGCCGGCGCCAGCACGGGGGCCAGGGCTATAGGTATAGTGGCCGGACAAGTTCAAGCCAACGCCGCCGCCGCGCTAAAGTGGCGCGACTGATCCGTTGGCCTTCTTGCTGGCGTACGAGGGCGCCATCCTCGAAGCTGGAGGTGATGAAAGGGTCATGGCCAACTGGCTTCCCATGGCCCTCACCGGCGCCCAGCGCGCATGGCTACTCCACCTGCCGGCAGCCTCCGTGGCCTCCTGGGAAGAGCTCTGCGGCCTCTTCCTCGCCCACCACGCTACACCAACACCTCCGGTCGTCGCGGCCCTCCTGGGCGGCTCGCAGGCGCCGTCTACAAGTCACCACGTCAAGCCGTTCATCCGCCGGGCCAACGCCGCTTCCACGCGCCAGGGGGCTCTCCCGGACCGGGTGGCGCCCAAGGCCGGCCTGACCTTCAGCTCGGAGGACCACCCCTCCAACTCGGCCTACTCGGGCGCGCTCCCCATGCTATGCACCCCCACCATCTGCCAGGTGACCGTCACCAGAACCCTCATCGATGGCGGCGCGGGCCTCAGCGTGCTCTCGGTTGAGGCCTTCAACCTCCTCTGCATACCCCTGGAACGGCTGCAACCCAGCCGGCCCTTCTTAGGCGTTGGGGGCGGGTCATCCAGCTCCTTGGGACAGATCCGGCTCCCAGTGACTTTCGGCACCTACGACAACCTCCGCATGGAGCTGGTCAACTTCGACATTGCCCCCATCGGCCTCCCCTACAACGGCATCCTCGGCTATCCAGCGCTGGCCCAGTTCATGGCTGCGACGCACCCGGCGTACAACCTCATGAAGATGCCTGGGAGCGGTGGTGTCCTCACCGTGCATGGGGACACCGGGGACGCGCTGCGAGTGCTCAAGCTCGCCTTCAAGACGGCGGCGTCGGCATAGCCCGCCGACTCGGAGACCCCCGAGCCCAAGGGGGCTGCACCTGCCAAGAAGAAACAGTTGTTCACCCAAGACAAGGCAGAAACCAAGCAGATACCCGTCGATGAGGACGGGTCCACCAACGCCACTTTCACCATAGGCGCCAACCTCGAGCCCGAGCAGGAGGAGGCCCTGGTCAAGTTCCTGCGTGCGAACAAGAAGGTATTCGCTTGGGAGCCCGACCAGTTGGCGGGGATCCCTAGGAGTGTAATCGAGCATCACCTCAACGTGTGCCCCAACGTGCGCCCTGTGAAGTAGAAGGCAAGGCGGCAGTCCACAGAAAAGAGGGCCTTCATCGTCCAAGAGACCCGCAAACTAGAGGCCGCTGGGGTCATTCGCGAGGTCCGATACCCGGATTGGCTGGCCAACCTTGTCGTTGTGCCAAAGAAAGGGGGGAAGGAGCGTATGTGTGTCGACTTCACCAACCTCAGCAAGGCATGTCCGCAGGATCCGTTCCCGCTCCCCCGCATCGACCAGATCGTTGGTTCCACCGCAGAATGCGACCTGCTATGCTTCTTGGATGCCTTCTCTGGTTATCACCAGATCAAGATGGCGGTAGAAGACGTCGAGAAGACGGCCTTCCTAACCCCGTGTGGGGTGTACTGCTACACATGCATGCCATTCGGGCTGCGCAACGCATGGGCAACCTTTCAACGGCTGATGCACATCACCTTGGGCCCACAGCTTGGGAAGAATGTTGAGGCTTACGTCGATGACATTGTGGTGAAGTCTCAGGAGGCCAAGACCCTGATACAAGACCTGGAGGAAACCTTCGCGAGCCTCAACGCAATGAGCCTCCGGCTCAACCCAGAGAAGTGTTTGTTCGGAGTCCCCTCGGGCAAGCTCTTGGGTTTCCTCGTGTCCCACCGAGGCATCGAGGCTAACCCGGAAAAGGTCAAGGCGGTCGAGGACATGAGCCTGCCAAAGACCCTCACAGAAATGCAGAAGCTCACTGGGCGCGTCACCGCGCTAGGGCGTTTCATCTCCAAGTTGGGGGAGCGAGCGCTGCCTTTCTTCCAGCTAATGAAGAACAAGGGGCCCTTTGAATGGACTGAAGAGGCCGACAAGGCGTTCCAAGATCTCAAGAGATACCTGACCAGCCCTCCAGTCATGGTGGCTCCGCGCCCTCAAGAACCCCTGGTGCTTTACCTCGCCGCCACTCCCTACTCCGCCAGCGCCGCCCTGGTGGCGGTTAGGGAGGAGCGTCGAGTCAAAACCACGGTAGCAGCCCAGGACAAGGCAAAACAGGAACAAGGAAGGCCCGCAGAAACCGCCACCGCGGTTGGGGAGGGTCAGCCGCCGCAGGGGAGTGCACCAAAGCCGGAAGGGGCCCCTCACCCAGATGGCCAGCCTCTGGAGGCCTCATTGCCTGAGGAGGCGCCATGTTCTTCGCAGGGCGTCGCCAGCACTGACGCACCCAACCTCGTGGAGCACCTAGTATACTTCGTCAGCACGGTGTTGCGGGACGCGAGGGCACGGTACTCTATGCCTCAGAAGTTCCTCCTCGCGCTGCTGGTGGCCTCGCGTAAGCTGCGGCACTACTTCTAGGGTCACCCCATCAAGGTCGTCTCGTCATACCCCCTGGAGAGAGTGCTCAGGAGCCCTAACTCGGCCGGGAGGGTCGCTGAGTGGAACATAGTACTGCAAGTGTTTCAGCTTGAATTCAGCACAACCAGAGTCATCAAGGGAGCAGCCTTAGCGGATTTTGTGGCAGAATGGACGGAGGCACCAGGCCTCAAGGCCGACGAGGATCGATCCCTCTCCCCGGGAAGTGAAGCACCGGAAGGCTGGGTCATGTACTTCGATGGGGCGTTCTCCAGGCATGGCGCTGGGGCTGGGGCGGTGCTTATATCGCCCACTCAGGACAAGCTCTACTACGCTGTACAGCTCTGTTTCCAGCAAGGTGATAAGGTCTCCAACAACATAGCGGAGTATGAAGGTCTAATAGCGGGCTTGAAGGCCGCGGCTGCCCTGGGGGTGAAACGCCTCACCATCAAGGGCGACCCACAACTCCTTGTCAATTTCTCCAACAAGGTGTACGAGCCGAAAGACGAGCACATGGAATCCTACCTTGCAGAGGTCCGCAAGATGGAGAAGCAGTTTTGGGGGTTGGAGATGCAGCATGTGCCCCGTGGTACCAATCAGGAGGCCGACAACATTGCCAGGCGAGCATCCAGACGGTTACCTCAGGAGCCTGGCGTCTTCGAGGAGCGGCTCTTCAAGCCCTCAGCCCTGCCGTCATTGTCAAACACGGCTCAGCCCCGGGAGGAGCTCCCCCAGCCACCTGCCTCGGGAGCCTCAGGAGGGGTGCTGCATCTCTAGGGAGCTCCGGAGTTACTTAACGCAAGGGACCCTTCCAGAGAAGGAGGAGGAAGCGGAGCGAGTGGCACGGCAGGCCACGGCATACTGCATCAAGGATGGAGAGCTCTACCGGAAGCGACCAAACGATGTATCCCTGCGCTGCATCTCCAAGGAGCAAGGAAGGGAACTGCTGGAAGATATACATGGTGGAGACTGCGAGCATCATTCATCATCACGGACCCTCGTCGGCAAGGCGTTCCTGTAACGCCCCGAGACCCATGCGCCAGGTGTCCGTCAGTTATTCGTTGTCATTGCCATGTCATGTGCTTGCGTGTTGCACTTTGTCATGTCATCATCTGTATTTCATATCATGTCATCATGTGCATCGCATTCGCATACGTGTTCGGCTTATGAATCCGAGCAATTTCCCCGTTGTCTGTTTTGCAATCCGGCGCTCCTACGTCCTCCAGCGTCCCCTTTTACCTATTTTCATGTGCGGGTATTCAACCTTATCGGAATGGAACGAGGTTTGTCAAGCGGCCTTGGTATAGCACCGGTAGACCGCCTGTCAAGTTTCGGGTCATTCGGAGGTCGTTTGATACTCCAACGGTTAACCGGGTAACCGTGAAGGTCTCTTTTGTGTGCAGCCCAAAACCCCTTCCAAATGGCCCAAAAACCCATCCAAGTCATCTCCATGTTATCGGTCGTTCGATCACGATCGTGTGGGCGAAAACCGGATTCCATTTGGAGCTTCCTAGCTCCCTCTACCTATGAATGCACCTCCCCCTCCCGAATTCACGGTGCAACCCTAGCAGTCTTCCTTCTCGCGCCGCCGGACATGTCCATCCGCGCCGGACATGTCCGTCGGACACGTCCATCCGCGCCGGACATGTCCGCCGGACACGTCGCTTCGTCCAATGAGAACGTGCCACATCACCCCGCCGCCGATTTCCACAAACCGCGTTGCGCCACCTGGCCTCCGGCCTCCTCCCCGCTGCCGCGGCCCGCCGGGCCCAGGCGCGGCCCGCCCAGACCCGCGCGGCCGCCCGAGCCGCCCGCTCTCCCGCCGCCTTGCGCCATGGCCGCCGGCGTCCGCCCCCGCGCATCTCCTCCGCCGCCCGCCGGTAGCCATCGCCCCGGCACGCCGCCACCCGCCCCGCCGCCATGCCCCGCCGCCGCTCGCCGCCAGCCCACGCGCTCCTCCGCCGCCATGCCCGCGCGCCGCCGCCGCGCGCGACCTCGACGCCCGGCGCCGTCTCGGCGCGACCCCGCCGCCCGGCCCCTCCTCGTCGTCGGCGTCTCCCGGATCCGGCGCCCCCCCTCGCCGATGACCTTCCCACGCATCTCCAGGCGCCTCCCCGAGCCCTCCGGCGGCCTCTCTCCGTCGACTCCGGCGAGCCCGGATCCAGATCTGAAAACAAGGTTGACCCCGGATTTCGTCTAAGTCCTGATTATTTTGCATAATGTTGCCATGTTCAACGCATCATATCTCTGCATACGAGGATCCGTTTTGGATGTGTGATATGTCAAATTGTTCGCCTCGATGAGTACATCATTCCATCTCATTGCATCATTTTCTTTTGAGCTCATCTTGATGCCTGAAATGCTGTTAGAAGAGGGCTATGTGACGTTAGTTGCAGATCTGTTTCAGAACATGCACTTTTGTCATTTTTGCCATGATTGATGTGTGCATCCTATGAAGTTGAGTTCTACATGTGTTTTGTAATATGCCATGCCATCTTGCCAGAGATTTATTCCATGTATTTTTGTGATCTTTGTGGTGACTAGCACAAGCATGCAAACTAGGGTACATAATGTTGCTGATTTCAGAGACTTAGTATTTTCACCAAGTCATGTCCTGCTGTTATTTTTATGCCATGTGTTCATGTTGTTTCAGAGAGATCTATGCCTCTTTTGAGCATGATCAGTAAGGATGCTTTGAGCATATGGATTTTCTCTATCCATCAATGCCTTTGTTTGTAATTATGGAGTGACATAGCTTGAGTCAATCGAGCTCTAATTTTGCTATAAAATGTTACTAGCAAATTGTTTACATGTTATTCGATATTGCCAAGCTTGTTGTAGTTGATCCTTGCATGCTATGATGTCATTCTTGCCATGTCTAGCTTCTATGCCATGTCTTCTTGATGTGTGTGTGCTTAGTTTATCATGCAATGCTCTGTAGTGAGTGCATCGAGCTCGTAAACACGCCTACTTGTTATCTGTGTTTGACATGTCCAGTTTTCTGCCAAGTCTGAAATCTGTAACGAAACTTGCTTAATTGACATGGGTGTTATTATATTTTTCTGAGCCCTTTTGGCTTATGGTCAGTAAGGGACTTTTATTCAATGCTTTGAGTAGGTTTATGCCATGCCTTATTTTGCTATGTCCTATTCCTGTATGTTGTTGTTTGCTTGCTCTAAACATGCCATCCTGATGTTAATTTCTGGCATGTTGTTATTTTCACTAAGTCTGTGAACCTGTTATCTTTTGCACTTTTGCCATGCTTGTTTGAACCTGTTGTGGTGTGATTTAGCCATAGCTCAGTGTTCATCGTTTTTCAATCATCTTGAGTAGATTACTGCCATATGTTTTTCTGATATGTTTGGGTGCAGTAGCTTAAATTCTTGTTGCTTGCTAAGTAGCATCATGCTGTTAATGGCAGAATCTTGTCATTCTTGTTTTGCTTGTAATTTGCAAAGCGTGCATCCGATTCCGGTGATCTTTATATCGATTTCAACCGAAATCATCTCACCTTTCCAGTGGCATACTTGGTTTGCCAAGATTATGCCTGGTTCATCCTTTTCCTTCCGAAGCATGCATATACATTGCATACCACATCTCGCATATCATGCCATGTTTATGTGGTGGTTGTTTACTTTGTTGTTTGCTTCTTTCCGGTGTTGCTTCTTCGGGTTAGTTCCGATAGCATTGCGATTGTGAGGATCCATTCGTCTACGCCCGTTTGTCTTCTTCATGGACTCGTTCTTCTTCCTTGCGGGATCTCAGGCAAGATGACCATACCCTCGAAATCACTTCTATCTTTGCTTGCTTGTTGCTCGCTCTTTTGCTATGCCTATGCCGCGATACCTACCACTTGCTTATCATGCCTCCCATATTGTTAATCCAAGCCGTTAACCCACCTTGTCCTAGCAAACCGTTGTTTGGCTATGTTACCGCTTTGCTCAGCCCCTCTTATAGCGTTGTTAGTTGCAGGTGAAGATGAAGTTTGTTCCTTGTTGGAACATGGAGATGTTGTTCCTTGTTGGAACATGTTTACTTGTTGGGATATCACAATATATCGTATTTAATTAATGCATCTATATACTTGGTAAAGGGTGGAAGGCTCGGCCTTATGCCTGGTGTTTTGTTCCACTCTTGCCGCCCTAGTTTCCGTCATATCGGTGTTATGTTCCCGGATTTTGCGTCCCTAACGCGGTCGGGTGATTTATGGGACTCCCTTGACAGTTCGCTTTGAATAAGACTTGTCCAGCAGGCCCAACATTGGTTTTACCATTTGCCTACCACCTATACCTTTCCCTTGGGAGTAGCTAACCCGAGGGTCATCTTTATTCAGCCCCCCCGGGCCAATGCTTGTCTAAGTGTTGGTCCGAACTAGAGCCCTTTGCAGCGCCCTCTCAAGGAAACTTGAGACTTGGTTTTAGCTGTACGGACTGCTCATCCGGTGTTGCCCTGAGAACGACATATGTGCAGCTCCTATCAGGATGTCGGCGCATCGGGCGGTTTTGCTGGACTTGTTTTATTACTGTCGAAATGTCTTGTAGCCGGGATTCCGAGACTGATCGGGTCTTCCCGGGGAGAAGGAATATCCTTCGTTGATCGCGAGAGCTTATCATGGGCTAAGTTGGGACACCCCTGCAGGGTATTATCTTTCGAAAGCCGTGCCCGCGGTTATGTGGCAGATGGGAATTTGTTAATGTCCGGTTGTAGAAAACCCGAAGTTGATCTTAATTAAAATACACCAACCGCGTGTGCAACCGTGATGGTCTCTTCTCGACGGGGCCCGGGAAGTGAACACAGTTGTTGGAGTTATGCTTGACGTAAGTAGTTCAGGATCACTTATTGATCATAGTTGTTCGACCGTGCTTTTGCCTTCTCTTCTCGCTCTCATTTGCGTATGTTAGCCACCATATATGCTAGTCGCTTGCTGCAGCTCCACCTCATACCTTTTACCCTACCTATAAGCTTAAATAGTCTTGATCTCGCGGGTGTGAGATTGCTGAGTCCCCGTGACTCACAGATACTTCCAAAACCAGTTTGCAGGTGCCGATGAAACCGTGCAGGTGACGCACCCAGGCTCAAGGAGGAGCTCGATGAAGATCTTATCCTTTATGTTGTTTCGTCTAGTCGATCAGTAGTGGAGCCCAGTTGGGGTCGATCGGGGACCTTTGTCGCTTTTGGGGTTTCTTCTTTTATTTTGGCTCCGTAGTCGGGCCCTGATTGTAACTGTATGATGTAATGTTTTATTCATGTATTTGTGTGAAGTGGCGATTGTAAGCCAACTATGTATCTTTTTCCCTTATGTATTACATGGGTTGTGTGAAGATTACCTCACTTGCGACATTGCTTTCAATTCGGTTATGCCTCTAAGTCGTGTTTCGACACGTGGGAGATATAGCCGCATTGAGGGCGTTACAAGTTGGTAATCAGAGCCTTCCCCGACCTTAGGAGCCCCCACTGATTGATCGTTTTTAGCGGCCGAGTTGTGTCTAGAAAAAATGTTTTGAGTCATTTAGGAATTATATATCGGAGAGTTTAGGAATTCTTTTTACTTCCCAGTCTCCTCATCGCTCTGGTAAGGCATCCTGACGTAGAGTTTTGACTCTTCTCTTCTCAAATTTCACTAAAAAAAATTTAGGATCACGCGGGTATCTTAGAATCGTTCCGATGGTTTTGTGATGACAACATTGTCTTGGTGCCTCCTGTCAGCAGGGGTTTAGTGGAGGTGTCCCGAGGAGTTGAGCTCCGAGGTGTTGTCGTCATAATTTTATCGTTGCAGTTCTGGAATACCTGAGTTTAGTACGCCAACATCGAAAATCTCTTTTGTACAGTTGTTGGTGAGATAACCCTGATAGCCCAGTACTGAGGCGAGTGCGGGAGTATTGCCATGACTCGTATAACGGATGCTTTTCGAAGGTTGAGGTAGATGATTTCCGAAGGTTTCTTGCTTATGTGTTGAAGGATGGATACAGCTGGATCTAGGTATTGTTAGTTTGGGTGATATATTTTGTGTCCCCTGTATCCCCAACACCTGATTGCATAACCAGAAAGTTTCGGGAGTTTATAAGTGGGAATTCAAGTATCACGTAGGAATTCTTTCCAATAGACACATGATACGATATGGGATCTATCATATGTTTGTTTCCGGCTTATTCTGCAAGCCAATCCTTTGTTTTTTTGTTTTGTTTTGTGGTATTCGAGTTGCTTCAATGTCAAGTGTTGAATCCATACCTTTCCTAAACGATGTTCTCATATTTCTATGTGGATGCTAATCCTTCTTGATCATCAAGATTGTCATGCCAATTCTTTCCAACCAGTGTGTTCCTCTTCAAGTGGATCCGATCATTTTCAACATCCGCAAGATCAACTCTAAGTATTCTCAACGGTGTTTGTTTCATTCATTCCAAGTTGTCTTTGTTTTCCTGCCCTCCCACCCTTGCTTCTTCAAGGACGCAGATTTCTTGATCAAGTATCCATTATATTCAGGTGAAGTCTCTTCATTCTTTTCTTTCATTGTTCTATCCGGTGATTTCCCATGAAAATGCTCAACAGTCTCAAGTTCATCATTCGTCATTCTTTTCTTCTCCGGTGGTTCCAATTCAAGCTTTATCGATCATATCTTTTCCTTGTTTCTAATGTTTTCTCGTACCGGTGCACCTGTTAATCATTCACCTCTCGCTATTCATTTGTTCCGGAGTGATGAAGATATCTCAGAAGATTCAAGTCTCCATTCTCAATTCACTCAATTTCTTTTGAGGATCCTATCTCATTCAAGTCATTTAAATCAACCGGTGTGTTCTCCCTTTCAAGTAATCGTTCAACCATTCTTTGGAGTGGGCCCATAACCCACAGGTCTTTTCCCAGGATCTTACCTGACTCTTCTTATTTTCCCGGAGTTATTCTCAAATTCTTTTCAAAGTTTGATGTAAGAATGAATTATCATCAGTCATATGTATTTCTCCAAGATCTTTCAAGCTCTTTTCATCGTTGGTTCAACCTTTCCAATTTTCATTCCGGTTTGCCTCAACAATTCATGGTGGTGTTTCACGTCATCATTTTCAACATTTGAAGACCGAAGAAGAGTTTTCCTCTAAATCTTGCCCCTTTCTCTTCAAGATTCATTGTTCTAGCTTGTTGCCATCCTCTCATAATTGTTTTCGATTGTGAGAATTCTTTTAACCCACCCGGAGCATTTCAGGAGTCTTTTCAGTTTGATTCTCCGGAGCCCATCATCTCAGAATTATTCATTCAAGCTTTCAGCTCTCGTTCTCCAAATCTCACCGGTGCATCGTTCAAATATCCTCTAATCAGCTCGTGATCTATTCATTCATTTGTATCTAAATTCTCTCAAGTATCTTCGTTCATTTCCTAATTCTTCCCGGTGTTTCTTTATCTTTTCTTCATTCATTTTCAATTCTTACGGTGGTTCGTTCAAGAGTTCTCTTCCTTCGTTGTCATATAGATTCATTCGTTCTTTCCAATCCTACCGGTGGTTGGTTGAAGATCTTCCCAAATTTGCGCCATATCTATCTTAATCTTTTCTACGAGAATAAGTGGTATGCCAAATCCATTGCTTGTCATCAATTTAAATTGGTGAAGGATAAGCATAATGCAATTCTTATTCTTGTTTCATCGAGTAAATTCAATTACTTATTCCGGAGGTTCATCAAAATTCTTGATTTCACTTGTTCATCTTTCTTTCCGGAGTTCCAAATTTTTTTCTCAGTTATATCATCTCAAAACTTCATCTTATCATTGCAAGGCTCCACCTTGTGTTTTCAACTTCTCTCTCTTTCTATCATACTTGTTTTACCGGAGTTCTTCATGGAGGCTCTACATAGTGGTTTATCAAGGACCCTTTTCATTCTTAAATTGTTCTTCAAGACTTCTCTCGGAGTCAAGATGCGTCAAGCGTTACTCTAAAAATAAACATGGTGCTCAATACATGTTTTGTTTTGTGGAGTCCAAGCATTCTTAATAGTGTATTCTGAAGTGCATTCGGTCTATCTTATCTTTTGAGGTGGTATCATGTCATTCTTGATAATTTGAGGTCATGTCTCATGATTCACATGTTGTTAAGAATGAGATATTTAAATCCATCATTTTTCTCTTCGTTCAAGAGATCTTTTCAACCAATCTATCTCTCCGTTGGAGTTATCTTGGGATATTTTTCACCTAAAGCCTTCCATTGGGAATGTTGCTATTATGGTGCTTATAAATGACCAAAATTCTTCTTTTATCCTCCCGGTGAAATAGTTTCTAGTCTCCTCGTTTTTGATCAATCCAATCTCTTCCGTGAGTGGCAGGTTGTCACCTCATAATTTTGGGATGTTTTCCATAAGTCCACTACAAGCTTATTCGTTTCGTTGTTGGTTTTCCAACAACTCCGTTCTATCCTTCTTTTTAAGGAAGCTTTCCAAACTCATTTGTGGTAGAAGTTGTCATTTTCTTCTCCATTCCTTTATTCCAATGATCTATCTTCAATTTTTCTTCCGGAGACATTGTGATGTTGTTCTCTTCAACCCATCTTCTTGTTTTGTCAGGATCGTGTTCTTCTCGTGCTTATCCATTTAACCGGAGTGTCGTGTCCTCCATTAAAGTTCTATCATCTTAGCAAGTTCCCCCCCCCCCCCGTTCTCAACCGGAGTGCCGTATGAAATCTTTCTTACCCCTTGTGCCATTCTTTTAATAGTTCCGGAGGCAGGGTGTTGTTAATTTCAGCAAGTATCCTCTCATCTTGTCAAGATCATGTTCCAATCCCTTCCATTCTCAGTCGGAGTGCTGCCAAATTATATCATTCTTATTCCTTCTCTATCTTGTTTTTACCGGAGTGGTTTCAATATCTATCTTGTCACTTAACCACTGGGTTCTCGTCATATCCCGTGTTCCTCTTTTCTAACGGAGTGTTTTCAACTTTGTTCATCTCGGTTGTTTTCGTTCTTTCATTTTGTTCAACCTCTCAACGTTCTTTGGTTTCACTCTTTTGTCAAAGAAGCAACTTAGCTTTACCTCTTCTCTTTCTCTTCCGTTTTCCCCTCCGGTGCCATCCTAGATCTCGGGACGAGATCCTCTCGTAGTGGTGGAGTGTTGTAACGCCCCGAGACCGATGCGCCAGGTGTCCGTCAGTTATTCGTCGTCATTGCCATGTCATGTGCTTGCGTGTTGCACTTTGCCATGTCATCATCTGCATTTCATATCATGTCATCATGTGCATCGCATTCGCATACGTGTTCGTCTTATGAATCCGAGAAATTTCCCCGTTGTCCGTTTTGCAATCCGGCGCTCCTACATCCTTCGGCGTCCCCTTTTACCTATTTTCGTGTGCGGGTATTAAACCTTCTCGGAATGGAACGAGGTTTGTCAAGCGGCCTTGGTATAGCACCGGTAGACCGCCAGTGAAGTTTCGGGTCATTCGGAGGTCGTTTGATACTCCAACGGTTAACCGGGTAACCGTGAAGGCCTCTTTTGTGTGCAGCCCAACACCCCTTCCAAATGGCCCAAAAACCCATCTAAGTCATCTCCATGTTATCGGTCGTTCGATCACAATCGTGTGAGCGAAAACCGCACTCCATTTGGAGCTTCCTAGCTCCCTCTACCTATAAATGCACCTCCCCCTCCCGAATTCGCGGTGCAACCCTACCAGTCTTCCTCCTCGCGCCGCCGGACATGTCCATCCGCGCCGGACATGTCCGCCGGACACGTCGCTTCGTCCAATGAGAACGTGCCACGTCACCCCGCCGCCGATTTCCACCAACCGCGTTGCGCCACCTGGCCTCCGGCCTCCTCCCCGCCGCCGCGGCCCGCCGGGCCCAGGCACGGCCCGCCCAGGCCCGCGCGGCCGCCCGAGCCACCCGCTCTCCCGCCGCCTTGCGCCATGGCCGCCGGCGTCCGCCCCCGCGCATCTCCTCCGCCGCCCGCCGGCAGCCATCGCCTCGGCACGCCGCCGCCCGCCCCACCGCCATGCCCCGCCGCCGCTCGCCGCCAGCCCGCGCGCTCCTCCGCTGCCATGCCCGCGCGGCGCCGCCGCGCGCGACCTCGACGCCCGGCGTCGTCTCGGCGCGACCCCGCCGCCCGGGCCCTCCTCGTCGCCGGCGTCTCCCGGATCCGGCGACCCCCTCGCCGGTGACCTTCCCCCGCATCTCCAGGCGCCTCCCCGAGCCCTCCGGCGGCCTCTCTCCGTCGACTCCGGCGAGCCCGGATCCAGATCTGAAAACAAGGTTGACCCCGGATTTCGTCTAAGTCCTGATTATTTTGCATAATATTGCCATGTTCAATGCATCATATCTCTGCATACGAGGCTCCGTTTTGGATGTATAATATGTAAAATTGTTCCCCTCGATGAGTACGTTATTCCAACTCATTGCATCATTTTCTTTTGAGCTCATCTTGATGCCCGAAATGATGTTAGAAGAGGGCTATGTGATGTTAGTTTCAGATTTGTTTCAGAACATGCACTTTTGTCATTTTTGCCATGATTGATGTGTGCATCCTATGAAGTTGATTTCTACATGTGTTTTGTAATATGCCATGCCATATTTCCAGAGATTTATTCCATGTATTTTTGTGATATTTGTGGTGACTAGCACAAGCATGTAAACTAGGGTACATAATGTTGCTGATTTCAGAGACTTAGTATTTTCACTAAGTCATGTCCTGCTGTTATTTTTATGCCATGTGTTCATGTTGTTTCAGAGAGATCTATGCCTCTTTTGAGCATGATCAGTAAGGGTGTTTTGAGCATATGGATTTGCTCTATCCATCCATGCCTTTTTTGTAATTATGGAGTGCAATAGCTTGAGTCAATCGAGCTCTACTTTTGCTATAAAATGTTACTGGCAGATTGTTTACATGTTATTCGGTTTTGCCAAGCTTGTTGTAGTTGATCCTTGCATGCTATTATGTTATTCTTGCCATGTCTAGCTTCTATGCCATGTCTTCTTGATGTGTGTGTGCTTACTTTATCATGCAATGCTCTGTAGTGAGTGCATCGAGCTCGTAAACACGCCTACTTGTTATCTGTGTTTGACATGTCCAGTTTTCTGCCGTCTGAAATCTGTAACGAAACTTGCTTAATTGACATGGGTGTTATTATATTTTTCTGAGCCCTTTTGGCTTATGGTCAGTAAGGGACTTTTGTTCAATGCTTTGAGTAGGTTTATGCCATGCCTTATTTTGCTATGTACTATTCCTGTAGGTTGTTGTTTGCTTGCTCTAAACATGCCATCCTGATGTTAATTTCTGGCATGTTGTTATTTTCACTAAGTCTGTGAACCTGTTATCTTTTGCACTTTTGCCATGCTTGTTTGAACCTGTTGTGGTGTGATTTATCCGTAGCTCAGTGTTCCTTGTTTGTCAAGCATCTTGAGTAGATTACTGCCATATGTTTTTCTGATATGTTTGGGTGCAGTAGCTTTATTTCTTGTTGCTTTCTAAGTAGCATCATGCTGTAATGGCAGAATCTTGTCATTCTTGTTTTGCTTGTCACTCGCAAAGCGTGCATCCGGTTCCGGTGATCTTTATATCGATTTCAACCGAAATCATCTCACCTTTCAAGTGGCATACTTGGTTTGCCAAGATTATGCCTGGTTCATCCTTTTCCTTCTGAAGCATGCATATGCATTGCATACCACATCTCGCATATCATGCCATGTTTATGTGGTGGTTGTTTACTTTGTTGTTTGCTTCTTTCCGGTGTTGCTTCTTCGGGTTAGTTCCGATAGCGTTGGGATTGTGAGGATCCGTTCGTCTACGCCCGTTTGTCTTCTTCATGGACTCGTTCTTCTTCCTTGCAGGATCTCAGGCAAGATGACCATACCCTCGAAATCACTTCTATCTTTGCTTGCTTGTTGCTTGCTCTTTTGCTATGCCTATGCCGCGATACCTACCACTTGCTTATCATGCCTCCCATATTGTTAATCCAAGCCGTTAACCCACGTTGTCCTAGCAAACCGTTGTTTGGCTATGTTACCGCTTTGCTCAGCCCCTCTTATAGCGTTGTTAGTTGCAGGTGAAGATGAAGTTTGTTCCTTGTTGGAACATGGAGATGTTGTTCCTTGTTGCAACATGTTTACTTGTTGGGATATCACAATATATCGTATTTAATTAATGCATCTATATACTTGGTAAAGGGTGGAAGGCTCGGCCTTATGCCTGGTGTTTTGTTCCACTCTTGCCGCCCTAGTTTCCGTCATATCGGTGTTATGTTCCTAGATTTTGCGTCCCTAACGCGGTCGGGTGATTTATGGGACCCCCTTGACAGTTCGCTTTGAATAAGACTTTTCCAGCAGGCCCAACATTGGTTTTACCATTTGCCTACCACCTATACCTTTCCCTTGGGAGTAGCTAACCCGAGGGTCATCTTTATTCAGCCCCCCCCCCCCCGGGCCAATGCTTGTCTAAGTGTTGGTCCGAACTAGAGCCCTTTGCAGCGCCCTCTCAAGGAAACTTGAGACTTGGTTCTAGTTGTACGGACTGCTCATCCGGTGTTGCCCTGAGAACGAGATATGTGCAGCTCCTATCAGGATGTCGGTGCATCGGGCGGTTTTGCTGGACTTGTTTTATTACTGTCGAAATGTCTTGTAGCCGGGATTCCGATACTGATCGGGTCTTCCCGGGGAGAAGGAATGTCCTTCGTTGATCGCGAGAGCTTATCATGGGCTAAGTTGGGACACCCCTGCAGGGTATTATCTTTCGAAAGCCGTGCCCGCGGTTATGTGGCAGATGGGAATTTGTTAATGTCCGGTTGTAGAAAACCCGAAGTTGATCTTAATTAAAATACACCAACCGCGTGTGCAACCGTGATGGTCTCTTCTCGACGGGGCCCGGGAAGTGAACACAGTTGTTGGAGTTATGCTTGACGTAAGTAGTTCAGGATCACTTATTGATCATAGTTGTTCGACCGTGCTTTTGCCTTCTCTTCTCGCTCTCATTTGCGTATGTTAGCCACCATATATGCTAGTCGCTTGCTGCAGCTCCACCTCATACCTTTTACCCTACCTATAAGCTTAAATAGTCTTGATCTCGCGGGTGTGAGATTGCTGAGTCCCCGTGACTCACAGATACTTCCAAAACCAGTTTGCAGGTGCCGATGAAACCGTGCAGGTGACGCACCCAGGCTCAAGGAGGAGCTCGATGAAGATCTTATCCTTTATGTTGTTTCGTCTAGTCGATCAGTAGTGGAGCCCAATTGGGGTCGATCGGGGACCTTTGTCGCTTTTGGGGTTTCTTCTTTTATTTTGGCTCCGTAGTCGGGCCCTGATTGTAACTGTATGATGTAATGTTTTATTCATGTATTTGTGTGAAGTGGCGATTGTAAGCCAACTATGTATCTTTTTCCCTTATGTATTACATGGGTTGTGTGAAGATTACCTCACTTGCGACATTGCTTTCAATTCGGTTATGCCTCTAAGTCGTGTTTCGACACGTGGGAGATATAGCCGCATTGAGGGCGTTACAAGTTGGTAATCAGAGCCTTCCCCGACCTTAGGAGCCCCCACTGATTGATCGTTTTTAGCGGCCGAGTTGTGTCTAGAAAAAATGTTTTGAGTCATTTAGGAATTATATATCGGAGAGTTTAGGAATTCTTTTTACTTCCCAGTCTCCTCATCGCTCTGGTAAGGCATCCTGACGTAGAGTTTTGACTCTTCTCTTCTCAAATTTCACTAAAAAAAATTTAGGATCACGCGGGTATCTTAGAATCGTTCCGATGGTTTTGTGATGACAACATTGTCTTGGTGCCTCCTGTCAGCAGGGGTTTAGTGGAGGTGTCCCGAGGAGTTGAGCTCCGAGGTGTTGTCGTCATAATTTTATCGTTGCAGTTCTGGAATACCTGAGTTTAGTACGCCAACATCGAAAATCTCTTTTGTACAGTTGTTGGTGAGATAACCCTGATAGCCCAGTACTGAGGCGAGTGCGGGAGTATTGCCATGACTCGTATAACGGATGCTTTTCGAAGGTTGAGGTAGATGATTTCCGAAGGTTTCTTGCTTATGTGTTGAAGGATGGATACAGCTGGATCTAGGTATTGTTAGTTTGGGTGATATATTTTGTGTCCCCTGTATCCCCAACACCTGATTGCATAACCAGAAAGTTTCGGGAGTTTATAAGTGGGAATTCAAGTATCACGTAGGAATTCTTTCCAATAGACACATGATACGATATGGGATCTATCATATGTTTGTTTCCGGCTTATTCTGCAAGCCAATCCTTTGTTTTTTTGTTTTGTTTTGTGGTATTCGAGTTGCTTCAATGTCAAGTGTTGAATCCATACCTTTCCTAAACGATGTTCTCATATTTCTATGTGGATGCTAATCCTTCTTGATCATCAAGATTGTCATGCCAATTCTTTCCAACCAGTGTGTTCCTCTTCAAGTGGATCCGATCATTTTCAACATCCGCAAGATCAACTCTAAGTATTCTCAACGGTGTTTGTTGTATTCATTCCAAGTTGTCTTTGTTTTCCCGCCCTCCCACCCTTGCTTCTTCAAGGACGCAGATTTCTTGATCAAGTATCCATTATATTCAGGTGAAGTCTCTTCATTCTTTTCTTTCATTGTTCTATCCGGTGATTTCCCATGAAAATGCTCAACAGTCTCAAGTTCATCATTCGTCATTCTTTTCTTCTCCGGTGGTTCCAATTCAAGCTTTATCGATCATATCTTTTCCTTGTTTCTAATGTTTTCTCGTACCGGTGCACCTGTTAATCATTCACCTCTCGCTGTTCATTTGTTCCGGAGTGATGAAGATATCTCAGAAGATTCAAGTCTCCATTCTCAATTCACTCAATTTCTTTTGAGGATCCTATCTCATTCAAGTCATTTAAATCAACCGGTGTGTTCTCCCTTTCAAGTAATCGTTCAACCATTCTTTGGAGTGGGCCCATAACCCACAGGTCTTTTCCCAGGATCTTACCTGACTCTTCTTATTTTCCCGGAGTTATTCTCAAATTCTTTTCAAAGTTTGATGTAAGAATGAATTATCATCAGTCATATGTATTTCTCCAAGATCTTTCAAACTCTTTTCATCGTTGGTTCAACCTTTCCAATTTTCATTCCGGTTTGCCTCAACAATTCATGGTGGTGTTTCACGTCATCATTTTCAACATTTGAAGACCGAAGAAGAGTTTTCCTCTAAATCTTGCCCCTTTCTCTTCAAGATTCATTGTTCTAGCTTGTTGCCATCCTCTCATAATTGTTTTCGATTGTGAGAATTCTTTTAACCCACCCGGAGCATTTCAGGAGTCTTTTCAGTTTGATTCTCCGGAGCCCATCATCTCAGAATTATTCATTCAAGCTTTCAGCTCTCGTTCTCCAAATCTCACCAGTGCATCGTTCAAATATCCTCTAATCAGCTCGTGATCTATTCATTCATTTGTATCTAAATTCTCTCAAGTATCTTCGTTCATTTCCTAATTCTTCCCGGTGTTTCTTTATCTTTTCTTCGTTCATTTTCAATTCTTACGGTGGTTCGTTCAAGAGTTCTCTTCCTTCGTTAACATATAGATTCATTCGTTCTTTCCAATCCTACCGGTGGTTGGTTGAAGACCTTCCCAAATTTGCGCCATATCTATCTTAATCTTTTCTACGAGAATAAGTGGTATGCCAAATCCATTGCTTGTCATCAATTTAAATTGGTGAAGGATAAGCATAATGCAATTCTTATTCTTGTTTCATCGAGTAAATTAAATTACTTATTCCGGAGGTTCATCAAAATTCTTGATTTCACTTGTTCATCTTTCTTTCCGGAGTTCCAAATTTTTTCTCAGTTATATCATCTCAAAACTTCATCTTATCATTGCAAGGCTCCACCTTGTGTTTTCAACTTCTCTCTCTTTCTATCATACTTGTTTTACCGGAGTTCTTCATGGAGGCTCTACATAGTGGTTTATCAAGGACCCTTTTCATTCTTAAATTGTTCTTCAAGACTTCTCTCGGAGTCAAGATGCGTCAAGCGTTACTCTAAAAATAAACATGGTGCTCAATACATGTTTTGTTTTGTGGAGTCCAAGCATTCTTAATAGTGTATTCTGAAGTGCATTCGGTCTATCTTATCTTTTGAGGTGGTATCATGTCATTCTTGATAATTTGAGGTCATGTCTCATGATTCACATGTTGTTAAGAATGAGATATTTAAATCCATCATTTTTCTCTTCGTTCAAGAGATCTTTTCAACCAATCTATCTCTCCGTTGGAGTTATCTTGGGATATTTTTCACCTAAAGCCTTCCATTGGGAATGTTGCTATTATGGTGCTTATAAATGACCAAAATTCTTCTTTTATCCTCCCGGTGAAATAGTTTCTAGTCTCCTCGTTTTTGATCAATCCAATCTCTTCCGTGAGTGGCAGGTTGTCACCTCATAATTTTGGGATGTTTTCCATAAGTCCACTACAAGCTTATTCGTTTCGTTGTTGGTTTTCCAACAACTCCGTTCTATCCTTCTTTTTAAGGAAGCTTTCCAAACTCATTTGTGGTAGAAGTTGT
This sequence comes from Aegilops umbellulata, assembly GCA_032464435.1. Taxonomy (NCBI): domain Eukaryota; kingdom Viridiplantae; phylum Streptophyta; class Magnoliopsida; order Poales; family Poaceae; genus Aegilops; species Aegilops umbellulata. Next base: position 301,014,112 of record CP136060.1, read on the forward strand.
CATTTTCTTCTCCATTCCTTTATTCCAATGATCTATCTTCAATTTTTCTTCCAGAGACATTGTGATGTTGTTCTCTTCAACCCATCTTCTTGTTTTGTCAGGATCGGGTTCTTCTCGTGCTTATCCATTTAACCGGAGTGTCGTGTCCTCCATTAAAGTTCTATCATCTTAGCAAGTTCCCCCCCCCCCCCCGTTCTCAACCGGAGTGCCGTATGAAATCTTTCTTACCCCTTGTGCCATTCTTTTAATAGTTCCGGAGGCAGGGTGTTGTTAATTTCAGCAAGTATCCTCTCATCTTGTCAAGATCATGTTCCAATCCCTTCCATTCTCAGTCGGAGTGCTGCCAAATTATATCATTCTTATTCCTTCTCTATCTTGTTTTTACCGGAGTGGTTTCAATATCTATCTTGTCACTTAACCACTGGGTTCTCGTCATATCCCGTGTTCCTCTTTTCTAACGGAGTGTTTTCAACTTTGTTCATCTCGGTTGTTTTCGTTCTTTCATTTTGTTCAACCTCTCAACGTTCTTTGGTTTCACTCTTTTGTCAAAGAAGCAACTTAGCTTTACCTCTTCTCTTTCTCTTCCGTTTTCCCCTCCGGTGCCATCCTAGATCTCGGGACGAGATCCTCTCGTAGTGGTGGAGTGTTGTAACGCCCCGAGACTGATGCGCCAGGTGTCCGTCAGTTATTCGTCGTCATTGCCATGTCATGTGCTTGCGTGTTGCACTTTGCCATGTCATCATCTGCATTTCATATCATGTCATCATGTGCATCGCATTCGCATACGTGTTCGTCTTATGAATCCGAGAAATTTCCCCGTTGTCCGTTTTGCAATCCGGCGCTCCTACATCCTCCGGCGTCCCCTTTTACCTATTTTCGTGTGCGGGTATTAAACCTTCTCGGAATGGAACGAGGTTTGTCAAGCGGCCTTGGTATAGCACCGGTAGACCGCCAGTGAAGTTTCGGGTCATTCGGAGGTCGTTTGATACTCCAACGGTTAACCGGGTAACCGTGAAGGCCTCTTTTGTGTGCAGCCCAACACCCCTTCCAAATGGCCCAAAAACCCATCTAAGTCATCTCCATGTTATCGGTCGTTCGATCACAATCGTGTGGGCGAAAACCGCACTCCATTTGGAGCTTCCTAGCTCCCTCTACCTATAAATGCACCTCCCCCTCCCGAATTCGCGGTGCAACCCTAGCAGTCTTCCTCCTCGCGCCGCCGGACATGTCCATCCGCGCCGGACATGTCCGCCGGACACGTCGCTTCGTCCAATGAGAACGTGCCACGTCACCCCGCCGCCGATTTCCACCAACCGCGTTGCGCCACCTGGCCTCCGGCCTCCTCCCCGCCGCCGCGGCCCGCCGGGCCCAGGCACGGCCCGCCCAGGCCCGCGCGGCCGCCCGAGCCGCCCGCTCTCCCGCCGCCTTGCGCAATGGCCGCCGGCATCCGCCCCCGCGCATCTCCTCCGCCGCCCGCCGGCAGCCATCGCCCTGGCACGCCGCCGCCCGCCCCGCCGCCATGCCCCGCCGCCGCTCGCCGCCAGCCCGCGCGCTCCTCCGCTGCCATGCCCGCGCGGCGCTGCCGCGCGCGACCTCGACGCCCGGCGCCGTCTCGGCGCGACCCCGCCGCCCGGGCCCTCCTCGTCGCCGGCGTCTCCCGGATCCGGCGCCCCCCTCGCCGGTGACCTTCCCCCGCATCTCCAGGCGCCTCCCCGAGCCCTCCGGCGGCCTCTCTCCGTCGACTCCGGCGAGCCCGGATCCAGATCTGAAAACAAGGTTGACCCCGGATTTCGTCTAAGTCCTGATTATTTTGCATAATATTGCCATGTTCAACGCATCATATCTCTGCATACGAGGCTCCGTTTTGGATGTATAATATGTAGAATTGTTCTCCTCGATGAGTACATCATTCCATCTCATTGCATCATTTTCTTTTGAGCTCATCTTGATGCCCGAAATGCTGTTAGAAGAGGGCTATGTGATGTTAGTTTTAGATCTGTTTCAGAACATGCACTTTTGTCATTTTTGCCATGATTGATGTGTGCATCCTATGAAGTTGAGTTATACATGTGTTTTGTAATATGCCATGCCATATTTCCAGAGATTTATTCGATGTATTTTTGTGATCTTTGTGGTGACTAGCACAAGCATGCAAACTAGGGTACATAATGTTGCTGATTTCAGAGACTTAGTATTTTCACTAAGTCATGTCCTGCTGTTATTTTTATGCCATGTGTTAATGTTGTTTCAGAGAGATCTATGCCTCTTTTGAGCATGATCAGTAAGGGTGTTTTGAGCATATGGATTTTCTCTATCCATCCATGCCTTTTTTTGTAATTATGGAGTGTCATAGCTTGAGTCAATCGAGCTCTACTTTTGCTATAAAATGTTACTGGCAGATTGTTTACATGTTATTCGATTTTGCCAAGCTTGTTGTAGTTGATCCTTGCATGCTATTATGTTATTCTTGCCATGTCTAGCTTCTATGCCATGTCTTCTTGATGTGTGTGTGCTTAGTTTATCATGCAATGCTCTGTAGTGGGTGCATCGAGCTCGTAAACATGCCTACTTGTTATCTGTGTTTGACATGTCCAGTTTTCTGCCAAGTCTGAAATCTGTAATGAAACTTGCTTAATTGACATGGGTGTTATTATATTTTTCTGAGCCCTTTTGGCTTATGGTCAGTAAGGTACTTTTGTTCAATGCTTTGAGTAGGTTCATGCCATGCCTTATTTTGCTATGTCCTATTCCTGTAGGTTGTTGTTTGCTTGCTCTAAACATGCCATCCTGATGTTAATTTCTGGCATGTTGTTATTTTCACTAAGTCTGTGAACCTGTTATCTTTTGCACTTTTGCCATGCTTGTTTGAACCTGTTGTGGTGTGATTTATCCGTAGCTCAGTGTTCCTCGTTTGTCAAGCATCTTGAGTAGATTACTGCCATATGTTTTTCTGATATGTTTGGGTGCAGTAGCTTAATTTCTTGTTGCTTTCTAAGTAGCATCATGCTGTAATGGCAGAATCTTGTCATTCTTGTTTTGCTTGTCATTCGCAAAGCGTGCATCCGATTCCGGTGATCTTTATATCGATTTCAACCGAAATCATCTCACCTTTCCAGTGGCATACTTGGTTTGCCAAGATTATGCCTGGTTCATCCTTTTCCTTCTGAAGCATGCATATGCATTGCATACCACATCTCGCATATCATGCCATGTTTATGTGGTGGTTGTTTACTTTGTTGTTTGCTTCTTTCCGGTGTTGCTTCTTCGGGTTAGTTCCGATAGCGTTGCGATTGTGAGGATCCGTTCGTCTACGCCCGTTTGTCTTCTTCATGGCCTCGTTCTTCTTCCTTGCGGGATCTCAGGCAAGATGACCATACCCTCGAAATCACTTCTATCTTTGCTTGCTTGTTGCTCGCTCTTTTGCTATGCCTATGCCGCGATACCTACCACTTGCTTATCATGCCTCCCATATTGTTAATCCAAGCCGTTAACCCACCTTGTCCTAGCAAACCGTTGTTTGGCTATGTTACCGCTTTGCTCAGCCCCTCTTATAGCGTTGTTAGTTGCAGGTGAAGATGAAGTTTGTTCCTTGTTGGAACATGGAGATGTTGTTCCTTGTTGGAACATGTTTACTTGTTGGGATATCACAATATATCGTATTTAATTAATGCATCTATATACTTGGTAAAGGGTGGAAGGCTCGGCCTTATGCCTGGTGTTTTGTTCCACTCTTGCCGCCCTAGTTTCCGTCATATCGGTGTTATGTTCCCGGATTTTGCGTCCCTAACGCGGTCGGGTGATTTATGGGACCCCCTTGACAGTTCGCTTTGAATAAGACTTTTCCAACAGGCCCAACATTGGTTTTACCATTTGCCTACCACCTATACCTTTCCCTTGGGAGTAGCTAACCCGAGGGTCATCTTTATTCAGCCCCCCCCCGGCGGGCCAATGCTTGTCTAAGTGTTGGTCCGAACTAGAGCCCTTTGCAGCGCCCTCTCAAGGAAACTTGAGACTTGGTTCTAGCTGTACGGACTGCTCATCCGGTGTTTCCCTGAGAACGAGATATGTGCAGCTCCTATCAGGATGTCGGCGCATCGGGCGATTTTGCTGGACTTGTTTTATTACTGTCGAAATGTCTTGTAGCCGGGATTCCGAGACTGATCGGGTCTTCCCGGGGAGAAGGAATATCCTTCGTTGATCACGAGAGCTTATCATGGGCTAAGTTGGGACACCCCTGCAGGGTATTATCTTTCTAAAGCCGTGCCCGCGGTTATGTGGCAGATGGGAATTTGTTAATGTCCGGTTGTAGAAAACCCAAAGTTGATCTTTATTAAAATACACCAACCGCGTGTGTAACCGTGATGGTCTCTTCTCGGCGGGGCCCGGGAAGTGAACACGGTTGTTGGAGTTATGCTTGACGTAAGTAGTTCAGGATCACTTATTGATCATAGTTGTTCGACCGTGCTTTTGCCTTCTCTTCTCGCTCTCATTTGCGTATGTTAGCCACCATATATGCTAGTCGCTTGCTGCAGCTCCACCTCATACCTTTTACCCTACCTATAAGCTTAAATAGTCTTGATCTCGCGGGTGTGAGATTGCTGAGTCCCCATGACTCACAGATACTTCCAAAACCAGTTTGCTGGTGCCGATGAAACCGTGCAGGTGACGCACCCAGGCTCAAGGAGGAGCTCGATGAAGATCTTATCCTTTATGTTGTTTCGTCTAGTCGATCAGTAGTGGAGCCCAGTTGGGGTCGATCGGGGACCTTTGTCGCTTTTGGGGTTTCTTCTTTTATTTTGGCTCCGTAGTCGGGCTCTGATTGTAACTGTATGATGTAATGTTTTATTCATGTATTTGTGTGAAGTGGCGATTGTAAGCCAACTATGTATCTTTTTCCCTTATGTATTACATGGGTTGTGTGAAGATTACCTCACTTGCGACATTGCTTTCAATGCAGTTATGCCTCAAAGTCGTGCTTCGACACGTGGGAGATATAGCCGCATTGAGGGCGTTACAGTTCCGCAGTTGGTTTTATTGGCCCACCGCACTCAACGACGCCGTCGAACTGGTGAAGGCTTGCGAGGCCTGCCAGTTCCACGCCAAGCAAATCCATCAGCCGGTAGGAGGCCTGCAGACTATACCCCTCTCGTGGCCGTTCGCAGTCTGGGGGCTGGACATCCTGGGCCCGTTTCCTCGGGCGCCAGGGGGCTACCGCTACCTCTACGTCGCCGTGGACAAGTTCACCAAGTGGGCTAAAGTGGAGGCTGTCCGCACCATCCCCGTGGGTTCCGCGGTCAAGTTCATCAGGGGCATCGTGAGCCAGTTCGGGGTGCCGAAAAGCATCATCACAGACAACGGTTCGCAGTTCACCAGTAACCTCTTCAAAACATATTGTGCTAACCCTGGAATGCAGATATGCTACACTTCGGTGGCGCACCCCCGAAGCAACGGCCAAGCCGAGCGGGCCAACGCAGAGGTCCTGAGGGGCCTCAAGACCAGGACATTCAAGAAGAAGCTGGAGGCCTGCGGCAGTGGTTGGTACGATGAGCTTCAGTCCGTGTTGTGGTCCATCCGCACCACCGCGACCAAGAGAGACCCTATTTTTCCTGGTCTACGGAGCTGAAGCGATCCTCCCTCACGAGGTCAGACGTTGCTCCGCACGGGTTCTCGTGCTGGGGGAGGAACGCCGCCGAGAAGCCGCGCTGCGAGCAGCGAGGTACCAACAAGCACTGCGGCGATATCACTGCCGCAACATCCGCCCCCGAACCCTCGAGGTAGGAGACCTCGTGCTCAGGCGGGTGGAGGGCCCGTTCAAGGTTGTTCATGTTTCCAGGCCTGGCTCCGCGCGCTTGGAGACTCAGGAGGGAGTGCCAATCCAAAACGCATGGAACATCCAGCACCTCCGGAGGTTCTACCCCTAAAAAGGCCCGGAGCCTGTGAAGAAGGCGAACGCCTGTGAAGCCGTCGCGTTCTTCAAAAGGCTCGGACCCTGTGAAGAAAGTGAATGCATGTGAAGCCGACGCGTTTCGGAAAAGGCCCAGAGCCTGTGAAGAAGGCGAACGCCTGTGAAGCCGTCGCGTTTTGGAAAAGGCCTAGAGCCTGTGAAGAAGGCGAACGCCTGTGAAGCCGTCGCGTTTTGGAAAGGCCCAGAGCCTATGAAGAGGGCGAACGCCTGTGAAGCCGTTGCGTTTTGGAAAAGTCCAGAGCCTGTGAAGAGGGCAAAAGCCCGTGAAGCTCGCTTCTCCCGAGAAAGGCTCGGAGCCTGTGAAGAAGGCCAACGCCTGTGAAGCTCGCCGCCCGTGACACTCTCACGTAATAATGAGTTGGGGCTGTACACGCCCTGGAGTCTCAGGAGCGCCGGCCTCAGGCCCTGGGGCTCCCTCCCACGCCCAGTGGCAGCACTTAGCTCCGCGCTGGTGAGAAGACGTCGAAGACTAGATTAGGTGCCGGACGCGGCTTTTTCATTTGCTTTCCGCAGTTGGGTTGTTCGTTTGCTTTCCGCGGTTGGTTTGTTCATTTTGCTTTCCGAAGTTTTATTGAAGTTGTTACCGACCCTGACTTGTGGTTCTTCGCCTTTTCACTCCCCTGGCTCGATTTCTCTTGTGCAAAGCCTCGCAAGGGGGGGCAGCCGAGCGCCCTCGCGAGTGTTTCTGTCCTAGTCGTTCAAAGGCTCCGCGACCTGGGCCCATTACAGGAGCACCCCTCCGGTCCGTGCCCCACGGGCACCGCGACACGAACACAGGGTCTGGGTCGGTCGCCCCCCACTACGGCTGGAGCCGGGAACTATCCACTGGCGGGCACGTAGCCAGAAAGCACGATAACGAAAGCAAAGTGATGACTAACAGAAATAACCCAAAACACGCCCCCGCGGGGCTCCATGCTACTGTCTTTTTACGCAGGAAAAAGGAAAAGAAAGAGCAAATCGGGCGCAGCTCGCCCCACACCGGCCTGCAGGGAAGACTCGAGCCGCCTCTGGGGCTCAAGAAGACTCCCTCTCGCGCTTCACCGAGGCGCGACGGCGGGCAGACGCGCCACCACCCTCCAAGCAGGCGCGGCGGCGTGGGGGCTGGCCGCGGCCACTGCTAGAAGAGTCGCCGCCTGAAGAAGAACCGGAGAAGCTTGGGGAACCCTGCGCGCCGCCGACCACGTGAGCGCTGTCCTCTCCGTCATCGCCGGGGCTGGGTCCCCGGCCGCGGTCGTCGTCCTCAGGGCAGCACCCTACGCCGCGACCATCTTCCCCAAACACCCTCACGTAGAGGGTGGCGTCGCCGTCAAACTTGAAGTGCAGGGTGCACCGACGGCTCAGGCCACGCGCGCGGGCAAACGTCTGCCAACCATGGGTCAAGGCCAGGCTCCCGGATGAGGAGACCTCCAGTGAAGCCCACGAGGCCCGGCTGCAGCAGCCGTTTGCCTGAAGCCAGAGGCCGCCCGGGGCGCCAGCCGGGAGTTCGCCGAGGAGGAAACGAGGGAGTTGAAGCCGGGCGCTCGTCGGCTCCGCCGACCACACAACGAACTCCGGCAGCACCTCTGCAGCGTGGAAACGCGGCCTAGGGGGACGCACGACCAAAGCGCGCCCCCCGACCGCAACTGTCCGCCCGACACCGTGCTGGAAACCATCTCCACGGCCGCGGGGAGCCGCCGTGGTGGCCACAGGATGTTTGCGGGGGCGCCCACGTCCACGCTTGGGCAGGGGAGAGGCGGGCTCAACCTGGTGAGCCTTCCCCTTCTCTGCGGCCGAGAACCTCCTCGATGGAGCCATTGCAGCAATACGGACTAAGGACCGGGAAGAAGGAGAAGCAAGAAGAGATGGACTGGAAGGGCGCGTGCCGTTCCGTATTTATGGTCGGTGAAGGCCAACCGCCGACCTCCACGATCGCAGGTAATCATGACCTGCTTTGCATGCAGGGACTTGTCCAATCCGCGCAGTTGCCGAGGCGTCATGGGGAAGTGGAGACGCCCATGCCCAATCAACCGCCACGCGGTGCCCAAGGCCACAGGCTGTTAGGGCCCACGGCTCTTCGCCCTTGCCCTTTCGCCTTGTTGCACGGCCAAGTCCGGGCGCGCCTTGGTCCCGGGGGCTACTGTCGGCGTTTTGGGAACGGGGGTCCCCAGGCTTGCCTGCCTGCGGCCTGCAGCGTGGCTCAAAGGGGGGCCCAGTATGGCCCATCTTCATCAACACAGACCCAAGACCCTCGCGAGGGGTCGAGCCTCGCGGGGCGGACGACACAGAGCTTCCTCAGGCACGGCCTCATCAAGCTGGCTCGCGAGGAGGCGGAGAGATCAAGGTGGGGTACCTCACGAGGTGCCCGTGACGCAAGACATGACGACCAAGGGCGCCAGGCGGGTGCCAGCCTGCGCAGTGTCCTCATTTCCTCTTTGGTGCAAAGGGAGCAAGCACAGGTGAGAGCATCAGCCAAAGGCACCCATTTCGGTGCAACGAGACCAAGACCAGCCCCGCAACAAGGAGGAAGTAATTGTGGAGCCCATGCCAGCGTCATCGCCAGAGCCTTTGGCAGGCGAGGACCAACTTTAGTCAGGATAAGTGTACCAGATGTTCCCCTTCAAAATGGCCAATTGTTTGAGCCCTTCCCGCTCAATATTTGGGAAGAGGCCCAGGGCCTTTTCCTATATATAGGACTAGCCACCCCCAGGGTAGGGGGGGATCGATCGGCAATCAGATAGGAGAAAGAGAGAGAGAGGCGTGACTAAACTCCCCCTAGCAGTTCATCGCCCCGGCCAAGAACAGACCCTCGCGAGGCTATTTTTCCTTGTATTGTTCATCATCATCAGCCCAAGAGGCAATCCACCACACCACACTGGAGTAGGGTATTACACCACAATGGTGGCCCGAACCAGTATAAACCCTGTGTCTCTTGTGTTGTGTTTTCCATTGCTTAGATCTTTGCGAGCCAGAGGGGTACAGGTAGGTAGAAGGCGTAATCTCCGCGCGCACCCCGGAGTTCGAACCTCAAGGGTCTACCGGAACCCGAAATCCGACAGGACGCGACTATTAAAACGTATTTGCAAACCTATACCTCTTTAACGAGGGCCCGACTGTGTCTTCGTTTGCCTTCCTCTTTGGAGGCTTACCCGGTTGGGGAGCCGCTCTCTTTGGACTCGCTCCTGGAGTAGCACGGTATGTGCAACGCCTCCCCTTCGAAGCACGAGACAGTGCGATGGGTGAGGCGGAACGAGGGAACCCTTTCGCGGGAGATGTCTCCTGACTACTTACGTGCGAAGCGGGGAGAAGACCAGGATAATCAGCGATGATGGGCACTTCGGTACCGTCGTAGCTCGCCTGATAAAACACGCCATTCTCGAGCACCATGGATATATCCGGATCCTCTTCAAATCCGAGGTCAAGGTTCCGATTGTGGCCCTCAGGCAGCGGGGCGGGGCTGTAAAGCCCCTCGGAAGTCGTTCGCCAGTGTTGTTATAAATGGACGGGTTAATATTTCAGTAAACAAAGCTCAGGGAATGGAATGAATGGAGCAAAAAAGCTGGGAGCTTACCCAACTAGGAGGATTGTACATGGAATATCCTTCTCTGTGCGTGATGCACAGGAACTCCTCTTCCTCACCCTTGAACAGTTCAGCCAATATTTTGGCTAAGGCGGCAGGGGTGTCCAGACCTTTCCTGCTGCAGCGGGAGCTGTCATCTTCCCCATTGTAATTCCACATGGGAAGTCCTCTATATTGGAGTGGCTGAACTCCCCATACTATGGAGGTCGCCATCACTTCGACTATCGTGTACCCGGACTGGGAAAGCGTCCTGATCTTGCATATGAGTTGGCGAACTTCCGCACTATCTTCCTCCTCGAGGCTCTGAGGGCGCGAGCTTTGGCGTTTCTTCAGGGGAACACTTGTGAACTCAGGGAGACTTCTCCGGAATGGCTCTAGAAGTACGACGTCATCAATGTAGAACCACTCAGGGGTCCACTCTTCGGAAGCTTTCTTTGGTGTGCCGGATAGGTATCCGGTCTTAGCAATACGCCATATTTCGGCTCCGCCCACTTCAAAAATCGATCCCTCGTGGTTGCGCGGGAAAAGACAAAATAACCTTCTCCATAGATCAAAGTGGGACTCGCAACCCAGGAATAGTTCGCATAAGGCGACGTAACCTGCAATATGCAGGATGGAGGCTGGGGTAAAATTGTGCAGCTGGAGGCCGTAATACTCCAGAAGCCCTCGGAGGAATGGGTGAATTGGAAATCCCACGCCCCTCAGCAAATAGGGGATGAAGCACACTCGTTCTCCCGCAGACAGATTGGGGAAATCCTCCACCTGGGTTTTGCCATTGAAAGAGGCCAATCCTGCTCGAATAGGGACCAGATCTGCAGGAGGGAGAAATCCCTGCGTTTGCAGCTTCTCCAATTGGCTGTGGGATACAGAACACCTCTAACACTCGCCTCTCTCTAGGTTGGAACGGGAAGAGGAGCTACGAATGTTGGCCATGTTGGAGTGGTCTCTCCTGGCGGTCTCTGAGGATTTTCTCCGCGTGGTGCCGAATGGATCTGAGATCCAATCTCTTTAAATAGACGTTCTTTCTTACGTGGCTAGGGTGTTATTTGCAAAAAAATACCCTGGCCGTCCGCATTTGGCCGACACATGGAAGTTTAAGTCATGGATGCACAGAAGCCGAGGGGTGCGACATTGAATTATAAGCCGAATACATTACTTGGAAGCCGTCAGAGGAGGAACTCGCCTTGCAATGTCGAAGACAATCTGCGCGCCGAACATCTTGTCATTGAAAGCCTGGTTTGGGGGCTACTGAGGGAGTCTTGGATTAAGGGGTCCTCGGGCGTCCGACCTGTTAGCTATGGGCCGGACTGATTGGCTGTGAAGATACCAAGACCGAAGACTGCACCCGTATCCGTATGGGACTCTCCTTGGCGTGGAAGGCAAGCCTGATGACCATATATGTAGATTCCTTTCTTTATAACCAACCTTATGTAACCCTAGATCCTCCCGGTGCCTATATAAACCGGGCGACTTAGGCCGGAAAGGCATATACTCACAACCATTGTCATAGAGGCTAGACTTCTAGGGTTTAGCAATTACGATCTCGTGGTAGATCAACTCTTGTAATACCCATATTCATCAAGATCAATTAAGCAGGAAGTAGGGTATTACCTCCATAGAGAGGGCCCGAACCTGGGTAAACATCGTGTCCTCTGTCTCCTGTTACCATCGACTTTAGACACACAGTTCGGGACCCCCTACCCGAGATCCGCCGGTTTTGACACCGACAACTCTTTCGTATCTGCTCAACTTATTTATCGCAGCAAGAAAATAGATCGCCACTACTTTACTCTGATTTCTTGTCCATCACTTACTTGTTAGTTGAAAGCAAATATTGGTTGCAAAGTTGCCCTTTGTCCGGTTTGCACCTTCAGGTCCGCCATGGCACACTCAACACTATACTCGCAATGCTTATGGTTTTCCCCTTTTATATTCCACACTAGTTAAATGACAGTAGACTAAATTTCAAAATTGGGTCAGTCGATTTTTGAGAGCTCGCCGGAGTTCGCCGGTGCGAAGGAAGGGGCTCGGGTGGAGACGGTGGTTGTGGGGGCGGTGGTGGGGCCTCGCCGAACGAAGAAAACTCGACGCGGGTGGGGCGGTGATGGGGCCTCGCCGAACAAAGAAAACTCGACGCGGGTGGGGGTGGCTGAGTAACACAGGCGGTGGGGGCCGATGGTTCGGCCGGCGGCTCGTGCAGTGTTCTGTATGGCAAGCACAGTATGTTCCTTGTCAGGAAGGGGAGCAGGGACATCTGCAGTCGACACCTTTATTGGGCCGATTCTGCTAAATTACTTCACACTTCGAGTCGGTCTGGCATAATACCCCGAAAATGGTGGGATCCGCGCGGTCTTTGAGAGACTAAACTGATAGTAACAGTTGTGCGCCTTCAGATGAATAGAGCTGGCCTGTAGGTGATCGATAGGCTTCATATTAGTAGCGGCAAAACCCTATGTTTTCCAGCCAGTTCCACTTTCCTGATTTATTTATGGTGGTTATGGTGTACCCCTATTATCTACACTATGATCAGCCTACTGGCTCTGCGCTCTCGTTATCATGGTTTGGCAATAAACTTTCTATACGGTATATTATGAACTTATCACCGTCCAAGTATCCTTGCATCTGGGGCCCCCAACAGGGAGCCTATTTTTTGTGTAGGTGCCAGATTATATTAATCTACTCACCATATTACAACACACATGGGCTCTCTCATCAGAATCCAGTGATAGCACACAAGGGTTTACAGGGAGCCTCTATTATATTACAATATCGTCTGAATTACAAAGATAATCTCACTACTATTTGTGTTTTCATGCTTTACAGATATTGTACGTAATCACAATGAATATAAGAATGCGCACATCAGAAGAATATTGCGGAATAGTTCAATGGGTAACAAACTTGGCATCCAGGGATTGAGGTCCATTGTGGATGCAATGAAACCCACATGCTCCCGACCTATAGATTTGTATTCAGAATATGATCCTAACGACTATTCTGAGCTCAAGGAGTCAAAGGCAGATGGCCTATCCTGTTCACCCAATACGATGCCTGTTCTAATTTGGCAAGGTTTTATTGGTTGCACATATCTTGCATAAGGTGTCTTGCATTTCTTTTCCTTCATTGCACCGCCATATGCTTAGTTTACTCATGATATATGTGAAGATGCCATGCCCATCCATTATCAACACCTATTCCATTTGTCGTCATACCATGTTTTTCCATTCAAATGTTGGTCTTGTGTTTCAGACATCCAAAAGGAAGAGAGTGATTACAGAACCTGAAGGAGTACAAGCAAAGTCCTTGAAAAAGGTGGTGCTACCAGAGAAATCACATAGCACCCGACGTATATTGGCGATAGAACCAGCGCCGCAAAACCTAAGATATCGCAACTATGCTGGTCGCTGCTTTGCTCTTGTGAGTACCTGTTGTCCTATCACTATCCTTACATTCATACCTGGTGGATTATGTGACATCATTGTGCATTATAGCTTGCTTATCCACTGTTCGCTCCAAATTATCAGATCTATATTAATGCTTAAATTAATGTAGAATAAACCCAATGCCTATGAAGAAATTTAGTTCTGCATTGTTCTTGTAAGTATCTGTTGTCCTTATATTTGTCAGCTAGTTCTTCATGTACACTTTGCAGCTTATTTTCCCTTGTCCTCCATTTTAATACACATCAGATCTACATTTACTCTTGCCAAAATATTGAATAAAACCAATGTTACTGAAGAAGTTTATCTCCGCATTGCTCTTGTTAGTGACTTCTGCCTGTATGCTGTATTTACATTTGTACTCTGCACCTTAAGTTAATTAATCGCCATTTATTCCTATATTTTCACATCTATATTTACTCTTAACAAAATGTAGAATAAAGGCAATACTCTTGAAGAAGAGTGTGCGGTAAACTTCTTGAATTGCCCCCCCCCCCCCCATCAATATGGACAAGGCCTTTATGGAGCCTGTCTTCACTACTAATGTAAGTTTGTTCTCCTCGAGCCTTCAAACTTTGTAATTTATATTTGTATAGCTATGAGTGCAAATGTTGTTTATTTTTGTCGTCTGCATCAAATTGCTTGTTCAAAATTTATAAAGTAGAAGTACATAAACATAAGTTTGTCGTTCTCAATTTCAGTCTTTAGTTGTACAATCTAGTTCCTTATTCGCACCATGTAAATTAAACTACACATAGCAAGTTATCTTCTTTAGCACTATGTGTATGCTTGTGTTCTCGATCTGTAATCCAGTGGTGTAGTGAGACTACCAACAACAGCACAATGTCATAACCTGCTATGTCTCAACTATGAACAATGCCATATTATATTAATGTTATTTAAATCGTATCTCTTTATTTACCAATCTGAAATGGTATAAATTGACAGTACACTCACCATTCATGCTTATATGTTGTTTAGAACTACATCTATGCTTGTGTTCTTGATCTGTAATCCACTGGTCTGGTGAAGTTGGCCACTCCTACACAATGCCATTTCCCGTCGTCTTAACTATGAACAATGCCTATTATGTTAATGCTATTTTAAACCGTGTCTCTTTATTTCTGACAAAGAAATGAGATGAATTGACAGCGCTGATGCTTATACGTGCAAAACCTATTATCTACCTACTTGTTTCTCTTTCAGGGTGACAACACTGCTGCTAGGAAGAACTGCCACAATGATAGTGAGACGAACCCATTGTTTGTCCCTCTAACACATATTCCGGAGGATAAGGCAAAACACATTGACAGTAGGGATACAACCACGAAGTCACATCTTGATGTAGTGTCAAACTTACTTAGTGACACAAGCTCGATGAAGTCGCCACCTAAATCTGTTCGACTTCCTCAGTCTGAAATTCAAGCAGAAATACACGCTTCCGCTCAAATACGACTGGAACTCCAATCTCTATGCAAGATTAACCGTAAGTACAGGAAGTTTATTGATGCTACGCAGCTTAAGTTGGTGCATATGAGCGCCAAAGAAGTGCAGTCTCATTAGGTTGCTAAGCTGCTTGCGCTGCAGCTGCTGGGCCGGGCTAACCTTTCTTGAACTGTGTTGAAGTGTTGTCGGTTCTGTCTATTATTTTGTCTGCCTGTTAACTTCCACTGGTGGCGACCTGCCCAGTTTATGTAATCTGTTGTCTGTTTGCCCTTTATTATCACTGGCGGCAAACTTTTATGCCGAGGGGATGTAATATGCTGTAATTTCTTTGTTGTATAGTCTAGGTTTATTCTTGGTCGATATGCTGTAATTTAGGCCGGAAGGTTCAGTGGATCTCAGTGTTTCCGGTCTTCAGGGCGGCCCGTTACTCATATGGGCCAAAACGTGGGCCTATAGTCATCTTGGGCCATTAGCTGGGTCTAAACCTTATGGTTGTTTCCCGCCTTTAATAGGCCGAGTAAAGTTCTGGCCAGCTGGGCCAGAGAATACAATGGGCTTTTAACAGGCTAAAACCTAGATTGGGCTAGCGTTGAGCCGAAAAATTGAAAGGCCACTACAGGCCGAAACTGCCTAAGGCCCATGTTTGGCCCAAATAGGACGAGCAGTTAACAGGCCAAAATATATCTCGGGCCCGTTTGGCCCAATAAAATTATGGGCTTTAAGCAGGTCGGTATCTACACGGGCCATAGGCCTAAAAGTGTCATGGGAAATTATCAAATGGGCTGTAAGCAGGTAGGGCTGGACCAAAAGCTCGTAGCTCGCGAGCTTAATGATTGCTCGATAGTTCAGCTCGTTAAGCTAGGAGCTCGTTTCTTAATGAACAAAGCCAATCATCGATTTCAGCTCGTTAAGCTTAACGAGCTTATCGAACGAGCTAACAAGTTTCACGAGTAGCTCGTTAAGCTCGTTAGTAACAACATAACATGTATTTTCATCTTATGTTGCAAACTTTTTGTAGCACCTCGGCCCATCAATTCAATCTAATCGACATATAAGGCAAAAAACTAGTGCATTTCTTTTTGTGGTCACCATATTTCATCTTGAAAACCACATCTACACATTCATCCTGTATATCACAAGACATTATAATCTATTAACGAGCGTTCACGAACTTAACGGGCTTCAAACGAGCCGAGCCGAGCAGGGTTTTCTGCTCATTAATCTTAACGAGCTTAAGGAGCCGAGCCTTAACGAGCACGAGCTTAACGAGTACGAGCTTAACGAGCCGAGATGCTCGTTAGTCCACCCCTATAAGCAGGCCGTAATCAACGCGGGCTGTAATTAGGCCCAACTGTTACACGGGCCATTAACAGGCCGGTAGGCCAGTTGGGCTGAAATTTATCCACGAAGACTACGGGCCTTTAAGAGGCATAAGTTACTTCGGACAAGAAATACCCTAGTGTCTGCATGGGCCGTTAAATGGCCTAAAGTTAAACCGGGCCGACAACGTCCCAGATGCACCACAGGCCGCTAACAGGCCAAAACTATTATCGGGCCGAACTAGTAAACGAGCATTTAACACGCTGAAATACAAACGTATCTTAGAATGGGCCCAAAAGAACAGTGGCCTGTTAACGGGCCTGATCCGATATGGGTCGTAATTTGGCCCAAAACACGGCAGGATGTGAACGGGCCTGAACCGGTATGGGCCTCAATTTGTCCCAAAACATGGCAGGCTGTTAACGGGCCAGCCCACTAGTGCCTAAAAAAACATGGTGGGCCTTTAGCTGGGCCAGCCTTTTCAACAGAATGGGCCTCTGTTGGGAAGTACCACATGTCGACGTATCATAGGCACCTCCTGTCCAATGAGTGGATGACATCTGTCCCAACGGTGAGCAAACATGTGTTTCCTCCGGCCAATGAGTATTTTACACATGGAAAATCCCCATTGGTCCGGGCTGTTAATGGGTTATCGGATCCAAAACCAGACCCAATAGCTTAACGTCGTTCTGTTACGGTGAATGCCACGTGTTGGTCACCCTTGACGAAAGCACTTCTATGACGCGCGATTTATCGTCATGGAAGTGGACACTTCTGTGATGATAATTTTGGTAATGTCATGGAACACTTCTACGACAGCACGGGTATGACTATCTTGATTCTGTCATAAAATTGTCATGGATGTACATGCATGATAGAAAACGTGACCTACTGTGACAAACACGTATCATCACGGAAGTGTCTTTTTTTGTAGTGATCTCCGGGGTCGCATGGACGACATCACTTTGACCAACAACAAAAGGGAGGTTGTACGACCAAGGTGGATTATTCTTGGTCCATTTTACGATCCATCTTGGTGAGATGCCTCTCTGGCCCGCCGACTGAAAGTGGGTGTGTGGGGGGCTGCTACTTCGCACTTTGCTAGGTGAACCTCGGTGGGGAGGGGGCATGCATTCATCGCTTAGGATTCCCTTCCAGCCCACGCGAGGGGGCAAGCAATACAGTGCGCTTCGCGAGATAGGTGCCACATCGAATTTGCATTTGGTATTTGAACATCAAAGCACCCTTTTCATAAATATATTTGGTCCATGTCGGTGTCAAAACCGGCGGATCTCGGGTAGGGGGTCCCGAACTGTGCGTCTAGGCGGATGGTAACAGGAGATAAGGGACACGAAGTTTTACCCAGGTTTGGGCCCTCTCGATGGAGTTAAACCCTACGTCCTTCTTGATTAATATTGATGATATGGGTAGTACAAGAGTAGATCTACCATGAGATCAAGGAGGCTAAACCCTAGAAGCTAGCCTATGGTATGATTGTTGTATGTTGTGTTGTCCTACGGACTAAAACCCTCCGGTTTATATAGACACCGGAGAGGGTTAGGGTTACACAAAGTTGGCTACAATGGTAGGAGATCCAAATATCCGCATCGCCAAGCTTGCCTTCCACGCCAAGGAAAGTCCCATCCGGACACAGGATGAAGTCTTCAATCTTGTACCTTCATAGTCCAAGAGTCCGGCTGAAGGTATAGTCCGGCTACCCGGACACCCCCTAATCCAGGACTCCCTCAGTAGCCCCTGAACCAGGCTTCAATGACGACGAGTCCGGCGCGTAGATTGTCTTCGGCATTGCAAGGCGGGTTCCTCCTCCAAGTACTTCATAAAAGATTGTTAACACTAAGGATAGTGTTCGGCTCTGCAAAATAAGTTTCCACATATTGCCATAGAGAGAATAATATTAACACAAATCTAATCTGCTGATGTATTCCGTAGCGTGACATCACACTACGGCCAAGCCTTTATTCGAATCGTTTTTGCTCTCCCACCTCAGCGCGTTTTGCGAGGCAGTTTCCTTGGCACGTCTTGTCAAAGCAGAGATCGTGTCCGCTTTACTTACGGGATTCTCATCAATACTGATGTGGGTAACCCAACCGCGCCATTTATCACGGCGCTTGGGAGATAAGCGAGTTTTACCAGGCTGGTGGGGATGCGTAGTCGCATCCGCCCATATAAGGGGATAAGGATCCACCTTTTTACCTACGCCTTCTTCCTCCTTTGCCTATCCATCTTCCACGCACTCGAGCTCCAGCGCCCAAGCCCGCACTTCCCACCTCAACCTTCTCCAGCCATGTCCGGAGCGGGAGGCAAGTGGATGGTCTCCTCCGTCACGGAGGGCCATATCAAAAAGCGGAGGAAGGCCGGATACTTGTCTAACGACATCGCGCACCGGCTTCCCGAAAAGGGGCAGCTCCACCCCACCCCAAGGCCCCATGAGAGGGTTGTATTCCTTCCCCATTTCCTCCGCAGACTGGGTTTTCCTCTCCACCCGTTTGTCCGGGGGCTCATGTTCTACTATGGCCTGGATTTCCATGATCTGGCCCCGAACTTCGTCCTCAACATATCGGCGTTTATCGTCGTATGTGAGGCCTTCCTCCGTATCCACCCCCATTTTGGCCTTTGGCTCAAGACCTTCAACGTCAAGCCGAAGGTGGTGCGCGGCAACCAGGCGGAGTGCGGAGGCGCCATGGCGGGCAAGATAGCCAACGTCCTATGGCTCGAGGGATCCTTTGTGGAGACCCTGAAGGGGTGGCAATCGGGGTGGTTTTACAT
Source organism: Aegilops umbellulata (assembly GCA_032464435.1). Classification (NCBI taxonomy): domain Eukaryota; kingdom Viridiplantae; phylum Streptophyta; class Magnoliopsida; order Poales; family Poaceae; genus Aegilops; species Aegilops umbellulata. The sequence continues at coordinate 301,032,626 of CP136060.1, forward strand.
CATCAAGCCGCGCGACCTTGAGTGGGTCGCAGCCCCCGAGTTCCAATCCGGACCCCCTACGCGGCTCATGTCCTTGAAAGAGACGGGCCTGTCGTGGGGCAACGAGAAAGAGGTGACTGGACTGCAAACATGCATCCAATCTCTGGTGAACAAGCAGCTCAAGCTTGTCAATGTAGTCCAGGTTATGCTCGTCCGCCGGATCCTCCCGTGTCAACAACGGGCCTTCAACCTGTGGGAGTTCGACCTGGCGCAGCACCAAACTTTGAGTAGGCTCTTCGACACAGCATACGAAGATGCCTGAAAGGTGCTATTCAAGGGCGTCGAGGCTCCCGCATCCGCTTCCGAGGATCGCGGATTCAGCACACAGCATCAAGCTAGTGCGGTGAGTTATCTTTTACCTTTTACAGGACATTTGTTTCTCATAGTTTGACTCTGTGCAGGATCTAAACTCCCTTACCTTTGACAGGATTGGCAGGTGAAGTCCGGACAGATCGACTGTCCGGCTCCTTCGCCCGAAGACCCAGCCGACGCTCGTTTATCGAAGCTGCTGGTTCCGGCACCATATGTGGTGCCGGAGAAGAAGGCCAAGAAGAAGGCCACGGGGACTCGAAAGAGTACCCGGCGTATGGAGGTGTCGGATTCATCATCCGATGAATCCGAGACGCACTCCTCCCGTGAAAACGAGGAGGAGGAAGAAGAAACCTCTCCCCCTCCAGCGGGGGGAGGAAAGAAGAGGAAGGCCGCCCTAACAGGGGAGGCCGAAGGGTCCAAGAAGGGAAAGACCCTCCCTCCGGACTACTCCATCGACGCCAACGAGGGCGAAGAGGAGTGGCCGCACAGGGCCAGGCGCCCAGCGGTATCGTAAGTATTCGGACACTAGAGTAACTCATAGCATTCCTTTGTTGCACAGCTTTTCCTTATGTCGAATATAATTATGCAGTCCGCCCAAGGCCGGGCTCGACGAGTCGTCGAGCGGCTCCCTGGATTCGTCGGACGTGAATTCAGTTCCGCCCGCTACCTCCCCCCGCACTGCGAACGACGCTGAAGTGGCGTCACAACAAGCTCCGGGCCAAGAGGAGGTGGTCCTGGAGGAGCCGCGAGGCGACCTCCCGGACCCCAGGAGTGAAGGGGATAAGACCCCCCCAGGGCTCCAAGTCCGGCTTTGAGCCGGACACCGCACCAGAATCTTCAACGGTTCCTGACTGCGGTAGGCGAACTCCTTCCAAGAGGAGCAAGCCTTCTGAGACAGCGGCCCCCGTCCAACCGGAGGCGCCGGACAATCTGCTGGAGGTGCTTAACGGCGCCTCCATCAACGAGGAGCACCGTACTATTATGAGTACGCTGATCCAGAATGTTCAGTCCGCCAAGAGCGGACTGACTGAAGCTTGTGCTAGCCTTCTAACAGGCTTTGAGGTAAGTAAAAAATATGTAAAAGTATTACCGCATAGACAGTAGCCCCTGATGCTCTGTTTGGCGTTCGGAAAGAAAAGCCGAATAGAGGATCAAATAATTTCGCAGGAGTCTAACAAAAAATGAGTCAATATGCGTGTGCATGCTGCTTGCGACCGCCGCACTGACTGCGGAGGTAGTCACCCTGAAGCAGGGTCTCGAGCGGTCCGAGCAAGAGCTCGGCCTTGCCAAGCGGCAGCTCGAGGAGAAAGAAGGTAGGAGATACCTTATAGAAAAATATATAAAAAGATGCAATTGCAAAAATGACAGGATTGTGCTGCTTATTGCAGGGGCCACAACTGAGGTGGCGACCCTCAGGCAGGCGCTGTCCGAGGCCGGGAAGAGAGCAGCCTCGGAGCGCATCAAGCAAGAGAAATTTGAGGCGCAGGTCGGCGAGGCGCGGCAAGAGCTTCAGGCTCTCATGAAAAAACATGAGAGTTTGGAGCTTTACTCGAATGCGCAAGCATCCGAGCTCGCGGCGGCCATCGAAACTGCCAAGTCTGCCAAGGCCGAATCCCAGAAGGCCCTTCAGGAGTTGGATGCGGTGGAAAAGATAGCGGCGGGTAAGGCATTCTTTATGAAAAGCAGACATATAAAAGTAAGCTACTTGTTACTTACCCGAATCCGGAGCTCTCCAGGGGCATTCGCAGATCTTCCCCATAGCGTATCCGATGCCGCCGCGTTCTACTGAGCCGAGGAGGGCAGCTCGATGGAGAAGGTGTTCTGGTCTCAGTATGCTGAGGCCGGACACCCTGTGCCCTTGAGCGACCAGCTGAAGCGGCCGGTTGAGCTCCACAAGGCGGCCGAACAGGCCATGAAGGGCCTCATAGTTCGGCTGTGGCCTGGAGAGGCCCTGCCTAGGAGCTATTTCGGACTGGTTCAGCGGCTGGTGGCGGCCTGTCCAAGGCTTGAAGTCATCAAGCGCTCCGTCTGCATCGAAGGTGCCCGGAGAGCCCTTGCCCGCGCTAAGGTGCACTGGGGCAAGCTGGACGGTGAGAAGCTTGTGAAGGACGGGCCACCGCCGGGGAAGGAGCATCGCAAACCCGAGAACTATTATAAGGATGTTCTGAAGGGCGCCCGCCTTATGGCGGATGAATGTACCAAGGATGTAATTTTTGAATGAACTCGCTCGTGTTGTCCTGTGCGCTGAAAACTTGTTCATGTGCGCTAAGCAATGCTTTTTGAATTTAAAATATTACTTTCTGTGTGGCCGTTTATCAAACTGAGAAATGGCCAGTCGACGGCTTCTACCCCCATGCCACTAGTGTTGGGGTGTTCAGGATAAACCTGAGCGCTCTTTTTCCCATGTTTGGGTCCTTCGAGGGAGGCGCTCAGCACAACGAACAAGGCAATCGGACTATAATGCTTGAACACTCTCACTTAGCCATAGAACTCTATAATTTTAAATTTCGGCGAAGCCCCTAGAATTCGGAAGACCGAGTTCGGGGCGCTATCCACGCCTTGGCCGGACAAAGCCGGTTCCTCGCTCTAAGCGGCATAAGTCTTTAGGGACTTGAAAAACCTCTCGAACAGCGACCGGTCTCTCGCTTCATCATGACAGTCAGTTTTAGCTTTCTCTACTGAGGTGCTCAGCCCAGCTGAACTGGGGCACAATCACAGTAGTTCTCCTAGTGCTACCATAGCCGATATAGCGGAACGTAAGGCACCAAAACATAGGAGCTAGGCAAACCCAACTATTGACCCAAGACATGATTCGGAGCCGATGCATATAATGCTATAAGTTCGGGGTGCCGCACTTATTAAAGTGTTCGGACTTCTCACACCATATTGAGGGGTACCGAAGCCCCTGGCATATTTGCCGTACCACAGTGTACGGGTGCAACATGTCATTAATGAACATATATTTGGAAAAAAGGTAATGCAAAAAATAGATAAAGACTATGCATTGTTTAAAAGGGGCTGCGATCAAAGCAGAACGATACAAATAGCGCGATAAGCAAAAAGTTGGACTATTTAACATGTCCGGTCCAGGGGCGGGCCGCGGAACTTATATGCAAAACAGGTATACTGCTCGTAATGGAGACCACCTGGGAGTCCATAATGCGGCATGGCTTGTCTGCTTCCCTGGTTCTTGCATCATTTGTGCGGCAGTTGAATTGCCGAACAGGTCATCCAAAGTATGGAGTCCTGAAAGTAAGAGAAGATAAAGAAAGAATTCGGCAGCCCCTAGTACGGTTTAAGCCGTGTTTTGGGCGTGCCGTGATGGTGCCCCTTCCCCTGCGCCCATGGTATTTTGAGAGCGTAGTTATGTACGCGAAGCACTGGTTTTGCTATTTCACGAGGGCTGGGGTTGGGGCCGCATTGCTACGTCTGCTCAGAACGTGCCAGGCAGTCTTGTTGTAGGTTACTCCGGGCGCGCTTGACAGTGTCCGGCCTTTTAACGGCCGGACTGGAGAACTACCTAGAGAGGATGCTTTGTACTTCCGCTGCGAGGGCCGCCGTGTGGTCCTCTGTTCGGAGGGAGCGTTCGGTGTTTCCATTGACCGTGATTACTCCTTGAGGGCCTGGCATCTTGAGCTTGAGGTATGCGTAGTGCGGTACCGCATTGAACTTTGCAAATGCGGTTCGCCCGAGCAGTGCGTGATAGCCACTGCGGAACGGGACTATGTCGAAGATTAACTCTTTGCTTTGGAAATTATCCGGAGATCCGAAGACCACTTCAAGTGTGACTGAGCCTGTGCAGTTGGCCTCTACACCTGGTATGACGCCTTTAAAGGCCGTTTTGGTAGGCTTAATCCTTGAGGGATCTATGCCCATTTTCCGCATAGTGTCCTGGTAAAGCAGGTTCAGGCTGCTGCCGCCGTCCATAAGGACTCTTGAGAGACGAAACCCATCAATAATTGGGTCTAGAACCAATGCGGCGAACCCGCCATGACGGATGCTAGTGGGGTGGTCCCTTCGATCAAAAGTGATCGGGCAGGAGGACCATGGGTTGAACTTTGGGGCGACTGGCTCTATCGCGTATACGTCCCGTAACGCACGCTTCCGTTCCCTCTTGGGGATGTGGGTTGCGTATATCATGTTCACCGTCCGCACTTATGGGGGAAAACCCTTTTGTCCACTGTTGTTCGACGGCCTGGGCTCCTCCTCGTCGTCGCTACGAAGCCCCTTGTCTCTATTTTCGGCATTTAACTTGCCTGCCTGCTTGAACACCCAACAATCCCTGTTGGTGTAATTGGCTGGCTTTTCGGGGGTGCCATGTATCTGGCACAAGCGGTCGAGTATTCGGTCCAAACTGGACGGGCCCTGAGTATTTCTTTTGAATGGCTTTTTCCGCTGACCGGATTTGCAGCCTCTAAATCCGGCATTGACTGCCGTAACCTCCTTGTTGTCGCTGTTAACGCAACGCTTTTGCTTTTTCCGACGCGACCTGCCACTTTTGTCCTTGGTATCCGAATTACCAAGGTTCTTGGGTAAGTTGTTGCTGCGAGCTAGCCAGCTGTCTTCTCCCGCGCAGAAGCGGGTCATGAGTGTCGTGAGGGCTGCCATAGATTTTGGCTTTTCCTGTCCAAGGTGCTGGGCAAGCCACTCGTCGCGGATATTATGCTTGAAGGCTGCTAGGGCCTCTGCGTCCGGACAGTCGACTATTTGGTTTTTCTTTGTTAGGAACCGTGTCCAGAATTGCCTGGCCGATTCCTCTAGCTGCTGAATTATGTGGCTTAGGTCATCGGCGCCTGGTGGTCGCACATAGGTACCCTGGAAATTGTCGAGGAATGCGGCTTCCAGGTCCTCCCAAGAACCGATTGAATCTGCTGGCAAGCTGTTAAGCCAATGTCGGGCCGGTCCCTTAAGTTTGAGCGGGAGGTATTTGATGGCGTGTAGATCATCGCCGCGGGCCATGTGGATATGAAGGAGATAATCCTTGATCCATACCGCAGGATCTGTTGTGCCATCATACGATTCGATGTTTACGGGTTTGAAACCCGCAAGGATTTTATGATCCATTACTTCATCTGTGAAGCATAGTGGGTGTGCGGCGCCTCTGTATTGGGCTATATCACGACGCAGCTCGAATGAGCTTTGTCTATTGTGTTCAACCCGGCCGGATTTATTATGTCCGGAGCGACGATCCCCGTCACGTGCCGTGGGGCGCCCACGCGATCCATAGATCGATCTTGTTTGTCTTGCCTTGTCCTCCAGTATCTCTCGCAGGTCTGGCGCATTTTCCCGTGCCTTAGTATGTTTTGAGCGGCGCCGGGGCACGACTTGAGTGGAGGGTCGAGAGGCCTCTCTGTCACGGCCACAAGGTGGCCGGTCGGCCATGTCATGCGCTGGTGATGTAGGTTTAGGTGCTTCCTCCTCTAATTGGGGTAGCAGCCTGCGCTTTGGGTAACTCTTGGAGGGGCGTTCGAGTTCATACTCTTCGGCCGCAAGGACTTCAGTCCATCTGTCGGCTAGCAAATCTTGATCAGCTCTAAGCTGTTGCTGCTTTTTCTTGAGGCTACTTGCCGTGGCCATATGCCTGCGTTTAAAACGCTCTTGTTCGGCTGGATCCTCTGGCACGACGAATTTGTCGTCGTCGAGGCTTGCCTCGTCTTCGGAGGGAGGCATATAATTATCATCCTCAACCTCTCTGTCTGCCGCTCTCTCATGAGGGTTGGCTTCTCCATCCTCCTGTGCTGAATCTTGCTGGAGGGGGTGTTCTTCGGCGCTATCCAGAGTATTATTATCTCCCGTGCCGAAATCATCGTTTTTTGCTTTGGCGGGATTTAGAGCGGCGCCGCTGACGCCGGCGCTTGGGTTGTTTCTTGGAGGTGTCATCCCCCGCTATTCCATCGCCATCTCCATCTGTTGGAGTGTCCACCATATATATGTCGTACGACGAGGTGGCCTTCCAGTGCCCTATAGGTGCTGGTTCTTGGTCGTCTCCTGCATCGTCGTCCATACCGTCGATGTCTTCGGAGTCGAAGTCGAGCATGTCAGTTAAGTCATCGACAGTGGCTACGAAGTGGGTGGTGGGTGGGCTTTTGAATTTCTTCATCGTCCATATCCCAACCTTGCTGACCGTAGTCCGGTCAGGGCTCTCCTGATAAAGAGAGAGACTTTAGTGACTTCAGGATGTCGCCGAAGGGCGAGTGCTGGAAGATGTCCGCAGCGGTGAACTCCATGATCGGCGCCCAATCGGATTCGATCGGTAGGAGCGCGGAGGGCTTAGAGTCCGGAGAGGAATCCGGCCCCTCGGAGTCACGGGCCTTGCGGAGTGCGGGGCTGGTGTTCGGCTCAATCGCCTTTGACATCGCAGCCCCCGAGGCGGCGTCTAACCGCTCATCCTCGATCGGCGCGGCCGGCTCCAAATTAAGGGTCGGAACCGAAGCGTGTGCGGCCTCCAAGGCACTGTTCGGCAGCAGAGCTAGATCATGCCCATCGAGACAGTGCGGCGCGCTCGGCTGTGGCTCGAATCCATCGAAGATCAAGTCCCCGCGGATGTCAGCCGTGTAGTTTAAACTGCCAAATCTGACCTGATGGCCAGGGGCGTAGCTTTCGATCTGCTCCAGATGGCCAAGCGAATTGGCCCGCAGTGCGAAGCCGCCGAAAACGAAGATCTGTCCGGGGAGAAAAGTTTCACCCTGGACTGCATCGTTGTTGATGATCGAAGGTGCCATCGGGCCTAAAAGCGATGACACAGAGGAACTCTCAATGAAAGCACCGATGTCGGTGTCAAAACTGGTGGATCTCGGGTAGGGGGTCCCGACTGTGCGTCTAGGCGGATGGTAACAGGAGACAAGGGACACGAAGTTTTACCCAGGTTCGGGCCCTCTCGATGGAGGTAAAACCCTACGTCCTGCTTGATTAATATTGATGATATGGGTAGTACAAGAGTAGATCTACCACGAGATCATGGAGGCTAAACCCTAGAAGCTAGACTATGGTATGATTGTTGTATGTTGTGTTGTCCTACGGACTAAAACCCTCCGGTTTATATAGACACCGGAGAGGGTTAGGGTTACACAAAGTCGGTTACAATGGTAGGAGATCTAAATATCTGCATCGCCAAGCTTGCCTTCCACGCCAAGGAAAGTCCCATCCGGACACGGGACGAAGTCTTCAATCTTGTACCTTCATAGTCCAGGAGTCCGGCTGAAGGTATAGTCCGGCTACCCGGACACCCCCTAATCCAGGACTCCCTCAGTCCACATGCAAGTGTGTTCGTGTTCTGACCCTCTCCCACGTCATTTTCGCCAAATTTATGAACATTAGACAAGTCAGATGACGCAACAGACACGGTTCACTCACACTAACCGTGTGCCATGCCGGTGCCCTTTTCACGCACATCTGCACAGTATATTGGGCTCCACGAGGCTTCCCCTCTCAAAAATATCTACCCGCCTGCAGCTCTTTTCTGTTTGATAACACACAGTTATTATGTTTCGACCGTGTGTGATGTTTCTTGTTCCCAATCCCGCCTGCACCCCTCAAAAATATCTTCCCGCCTCGAGGGTTTTTCTGTTTCATAACACACGGTTGTTATCTCCAGATTGTGTGTGATGCACCATCATCCAAATTTTCAATAGCCCCAGAATTTCACTCCCGCGTTTGACTCCCGCGTAGTAAAATTTTCAGTAGCAATGTCATTTCCTCAAACACACCCCCGCCCCCCTCCACACACACACACACACACACACACCAAAACCTCCTCGGGCACGCGCGCGCACACACACACACACACCCTCCCTCGCTCGAAACCCTAGCAAGGTCGCCACCGCCGCCACAAGGCTTCCATTATCAGCATCTGCCGGTTTGCCCGTGCAGCTTACCCACCGATCTCCATACCCAGGTCGCCCTGAGTTTCTTAGATGACGTCTGCCAAACGCCCCTTTCCCACAGACCCCCATCCCAATCCCCCATTCCAAAGTTTTGCAGCCTAAGCCCGGCTACGCTTCCTGTGGAGCTCGAGGAGCAACTGGCCCAAAAGAGGTGTATCACGGTCTCTTCGCCTGACGTCGCCGAGGAAGCTGACGACCATTATTGGCCGCAGGACCTCAATCAACGGGTTAGAGTATGCGGGTATGTCGCGAACGCCGGCTACGACATCGAGGTCGTCGACGGCGACGGCCTGAGGCGGGCTATGTCACAGGTTAAGTGGCCCACCCCCAACCCCTCAGGTTCAACCGCCGTTGATCTCATCCATGGCCCCGCCGCTGATCTCCTCTGGCTCGTTGTCAAGAATTTGCCATCCTACATCGCCATCGAGCCCCTTTTGTCATTTCTGAAGGACACGTTCTGCGACGCTGGCTTAGGATCCACAGCTTCCAAGTCATACCTCATCGACGGTGACCATGAGGAGGGCACCCTCTCCAGCTCTTCCAAGGGGAAAGAGCCCATCTGCTCTTCCAAGGGGAAAGAGCCCATCTGCGACATCATGGCGGGCACCCTACAGCCGTGCTCTTCCAAGGGGAAGGAGCCCATATGCAACAACATGGAGCGCATCCACGGTCCATGCTCTTCCCATCTGTGACAAGTGAGGAAACCCATGATTTGTTTTGCCATGCCTCTTCACAGGGGGAACCCATGATTTGTTTTGTCGAGTCCCTTTTGTAGTGTAGTGAGAATATGTCCAGTTTTAATTGCTATATTTGGTTGTTTGCAGTATGCCTTATTTATTTCAGTTGTTCACAATGTGATGCTCTATATGTGCAATTATTTATTGTGTAGTACATTTCTTTAATCCGGTTTTAATTATACTGAGAGGAATGCATATATTTGCTTGCTGTTAACCTGTTATAGCTAGCATATGCCTCTTTTATGTTTTTTGATTGTTCGGTTGTTTGTAGTTAGCATATGTGAAAGTGCAACTATCCCTAGGTGGTTTTGGTAATTCATAACAACATATAGCTCACTGAGCTAATGCTATTCCAAGATGATTATTTCAGGAAAGCTCAATGATTGGCATGGCATGGATGATGAAAGTGGATCCCTCAAAATGCTAAGGACAAAGGATTGGCTCAAGCTCAAAAGCTCAAGACTCTTCATTTTATATTTTAGTGATCCAAGATCACATTGAGTCTATAGGAAAAGCCAATACTATCAAGGAGGGATGAGGTGTTGCTTAATGAGCCTCTTGCTTCATGTGCTTAGTGATATGCTCCAAAACCCTCAGCTACTTTCTCATATCCACACTTTACCTAAACCCAAAGCCAAACTCGGTCCTACCGATTCTTTCAACCCGGCGCCACTGAGTTTCACATGTCATAGCCACTGCCAAACCCTAATCAAATCGGTTCTACCGATAGGGATCTCGGTCTCACCGAGATGGGATTGCAATTTCTCTGTTTCCTTTTCGTAACTTTTCAGTCTCACCGAAAGAGCGGATCGGTCCCACCGAGATTGCAATGTAAACTCTCTGTTTCCTTTTTGTAACATTTCGGTCTCATCGAAAGAGCAAATCGGTCCCACCGAGTTTACCTGACCAACTCTCTGGTTAGCTTATTACCAAATCGGTCTCACCGACTTTGTGTAATCGGTCCCACCGAGATTACGTTATGCCCTAGCCCTAACCATATCGGTCCTACCGAGTTGCATGTCAGTCCCACCGAAAATCACTAAAGGTCACTAGGTTTACTAAATCAGTCCGACCGAGTTTGTTGATTCGGTCCCACCGAGATTGGTAAATTGTGTGTAACGGTTGGATTTTGTGTGGAGGCTATATATACCCCTCCACCTCCTCTTCATTCGTGGAGAGAGCCATCAGAACACATCTACACTTCCAACTCACATGTTCTGAGAGAGAACCACCTACCCTTGTGTTGAGCTCAAGATATTCCATTCCTACCATATGAATCTTGATCTCTAGCCTTCCCCAAGTTGCTTTCCACTCAAATCTTCTTTCCACCATATCCAAATCCTATGAGAGAGAGTTGAGTGTTGGGGAGACTATCATTTGAAGCACAAGAGCAAGGAGTTCATCATCAACACACCATTTGTTACTTCTTGGAGAGTGGTGTCTCCTAGATTGGCTAGGTGTCACTTGGGAGCCTCCGACAAGATTGTGGAGTTGAACCAAGGAGTTTGTAAGGGCAAGGAGATCGCCTACTTCGTGAAGATCTACCGCTAGTGAGGCAAGTCCTTAGTGGGCGACGGCCATGCAAGGTTGCTTCTTCGTGGACCCTTCGTGGGTGGAGCCCTCCATGGACTCGCGCAACCGTTACCCTTCGTGGGTTGAAGTCTCCATCAACGTGGATGTAGGATAGCACCACCTATCCGAACCACGCCAAAAATATCCGTGTCTCCAATTGCGTTTGAATTCTCCAAACCCTTCCCTTTACATTCTTGCAAGTTGCATGCTTTACTTTCCGCTGCCTATATACTCTTTGCATGCTTGCTTGAATTGTGTGATAATTGCTTGACTTGTCCTAAAGTAGCTAAAATCGGCCAAACTCTAAAATTGGGAAAAGGTTAAGTTTTTATTGGTCAAGTAGTCTAATCACCCCCCCCCCTCTAGACATACTTCAAGGTCCTACAAGTGGTATCAGAGCTTTGGTCTCCATTTGCTTTGATTTCCATAGCTTTTGGTGGTCATAGCCTTGGTTTCACAACCTAGGAGAGTATGGCGTCTAGCGAGGGAAATTATCACCGTAGAGGTCCTTACTTTGATGGTACTGATTTTGCTAGTTGGAAGCATAAGATGAAAATGCATATTCTCGGACATAACCCCGCCGTTTGGGCTATTGTGTGTGTTGGTTTGCAAGGTGACTTCTTTGATGGGAAAGAACCAAACCGTGAAGCTACCGCAGAAGAGTTGAAGATGTTGCAATACAACGCTCAAGGTTGTGATATTCTCTTCAACGGATTGTGCCCCGAAGAATTCAACAAAATCAGCCGTCTTGAGAATGCAAAGGAAATTTGGGATACTTTGATTGATATGCACGAAGGTACCGAGTCCGTCAAGGAATCCAAATTGGATGTGCTTCAAAGTCAACTTGACAAGTTCAAAATGAAGGATGGTGAAGGTGTCGCTGAAATGTACTCTAGGCTTGCTCTCATCACAAATGAGATTGCCGGCTTAGGGAGTGAAGAGATGACCGATAGATTCATCATCAAGAAGACCCTAAGAGCCTTGGTTGGAAAATATGATACCGTGTGCACATTGATCCAAATGATGCCCAATTACAAAGATCTCAAGCCAACGGAGGTCATTGGAAGAATTGTTGCTCATGAGATGTCACTCAAGGATAAAGAGGAATTTCACAGCAAATCAAGTGGAGCTTACAAAGCCTCATGTGAAGCCCCCACATCATCAAGTGAGAAACAAACCTTCAATTAAGAATTGAGCTTAATGGTGAAGAACTTCAACAAGTTCTACAAGAGTAGAAGCAAAGATAGAAGCTCCAAGTCAAGGTCCTACAATGACAAAAGATCTTCTAGTCGAGAGCGAAACTGCTACAATTGTGGAAGACCCGGACACTATTCTAATGAGTGTACGGCTCCCTACAAAAGAAGAGAAGATTCTCCAAAAAGAAGAAGCAAAAGAGAAGAATCACCATCTAGAGAAAGAAGGAGTAGAGATGATCGTTATGAACGAAGATACTCACGGAGAAGAAGGATTCGGAAAGAAAGGAAAAGTCATCAAGGAGCTACACAAAACGAAGACATCAAACTCATGTTGGTGAATGGGCATCCGGCTCCGACTCCGACAATCACTCCGAGAGAAGTTATCACTCCGATTCCGAATATACTCAAGATGAAGGTGTTGCCAGTCTAGCACTTGTGTCAACCGACTCCTACGACAGATTTGACTCACCAAATGAAGGAGTTGGAAGATGCTTCATGGCCAAAGGTCCTAAGGTAACACACCCCGAGTATGTTGATTTCAATAGTGATGAAGATGACTTGTTTGGTGATGATGATTTACTTGTTGACAACTCTAGTGATGAATACTATGATGAAACGTCAATTAATCATGCTAATCAAGATAAAACGAATGACAATGATAAGGAGAAGATTGAGGATCTAACTAAAGAACTAAACACTCTTAAGTTAGCTCATGAAACTATCTTCGAAGATCATCGAGAACTTTTAAGAGCTCATGAGAAGTTACGCTTTGAAAAGCTCAATCTTGAGCAAGAGCATGAGTTTTTAAAGGCAATCAATGATGATCTCCGCAAGAAAAGTTCTTCTTACATTGCCAAGCGTTTACTCTTATCCACTTACATGCCTCAAGTCAAATCTAGTAACAATAACAAGAAAGATTCTTCCTCTAGTAGTAACAATGATCATACTAAATCCAATATTGTTGCTTCTAGTAGTTCTCTTGATTCCACTAATGATTCTCTTAGCCAAGTTACACTTGAGCAAGAAAATATCTTACTGAAGGGAATTATAGAGAAAGGAGTCTACAAGAGCCTTTCCGGAAGTAAGCAATTCGAGGAAATTGTACGCAAGCAAGGAAGGCACCGGAAGAATCAAGGTGTTGGTTTTGAACGAAAGTTCAACGCCAATGGAGTTGAGTGGGAAGAAGATCAATACCCCAAGACGAAGTTTGTTCCTCAACAAGAGAAGTATGATCCTACTTCCTTCAAGGGGACACAAGCTCAAGATGATCTTCCACCACAAGACTACAAGCAAAAAGGCAAGGACAAGCTTCAAGAGCAAATTGATGCATTTGAAGAAGCTCCTAAGACCTTAGTCAAGTGGATTCCCAAGACTACTTCAAGTTCCACTTCATCAAGTACGACTACAACTCCAAGGATTCCCATCAAGATGGTGTGGATCCAAAAGAAGAAGAACTGAAGAGTTCTTGAGGGTGACTCCGCCAACATACTTCACTCTTATCATTTTGGCAAGAACAAGTGCAATCAACTTCCACATCTTGCACTAGTTCAAGGAGTCACAAACCCTCTTGTTGGTAAGTCAAGGGACAAGGTAACCTAAAAGCTTTCATGGACATCATCTTGTGTGTGAATCACTCTATGTCTATGGATATTCTTGTTTGTTCCTTGTGGGACTAACCCATGTAGTTATTGGAAGTACAATTCACTCCAATGGATAGCTCCAATTGTTCTACATCAACATTGAGCATCCACATCTTCAACATCTACATGAAGTCAACATCGACAAAACCCAAGGTTAGTTCATCCCTCTTAGGGGGGATATCACATCTAGGGGGAGCTTTACTCTAAGACTTGAGCTAAAGCAACTCTAATAATGTGAACACAACAATGCTTTATGTAAAAGTGGTAACCCCACTTGTGCTTACACGATCAGTATGACCTATGATCAAATGTTCTCATTTGACTCCTAAGTCAATATACTCATATATAGATGACTTAGTCATCGCAAATTACTTGATAGATGCTAGAATTGGTTGTGCATGCTTTGCCACATATTTCAATTGCCATTTTATTGTGTGAGCATGTTGGTTGCATATTTTACTCATTCGAGGACATCCACTTGTTGTTTTGATTGATTGGTTTTCTTTTATCTTGCCAAGTGGATGGACAAGAATGCCTAAGAACCTTCTCTAGCTATCTATGATTTTCTCGTCTCAGACTCTATTCATGCTACATCACAAAATTTAATCAAGTCAGATTCGAACCACTCTGTGTGAGGAGCACTCGGAGTCCCCGATTCGTCATAGACTTAAACTTCCAAAACTTCTTTGTGATTCTCGGTCTGACCGATATCTAATTTTCGGTCCTACCGAGATCATCAATTTGATCTATGTTTTCGATCTCGGTGCAACCGATTTGAACCATTCGGTTACACCGAGTTGCAATAACTGTATAAAGTTTTGCATCTCGGTGCGACCGAGTTGTTCCACTCGGTCACACCGACAGGGTCGGGCTATATATACACACGGGCAAAAATTTGGAAATTTCTCCGAACCCCTTCGCCCACTCAATAGCTCGCTCTGCCTACGTGGTCTCCGGATCGTCTTCTCGCCGCCAGCCGCCTCCTGTCGCTGGTCTCCATCGCCGGCAACGGAATTCAACCCCGTCGTTGCCACCGTAGTGAGTCTCCACCGAACTAGGGTATGGACTCGATCTTTGTGCTATTCCCCATCTGATTCCTAGCACATTGTGATCTTATTGATTCTAGCCACGATTGAAACACTCCTATCCAGTCAATGCAATTCATAGAATAGGTTTGATTTGAAAATTTTAGGGTTAGGTTTCCGCCGAAACCATCTCGGACCCACCGAGTTGAAAAACTCGGTCCCACCGATTTGGCTCATGCCATTGCACAAGTGAGACTCGGTCTGACCGAGAATTACTAATCGGTGTGACCGATGTTGGAACTTTGTGAAACCCTAGCAGTCTCGGTGCCACCGAACTGTGACTCGGTCTGACCGAGTTCACTAGTTTAGGTTCCAAAACTGCTTCGGTATCACCGAGTTTAAAAATCGGTAGATCCGAAATGATTTCTGTGGGAAACTAAAACTAAGATTTTGAATCATTCTTTTGCAAAAATCTCTGCATTTTGTGATGCTCATCTACTCTGCCTCATCTATAAACTCTTCATAGGGTCAGCAGTCAGCTTTTGCATCATGTCTGATCAGAGTGATAGCCAGAACATGTCAGAAGAGCAAGTGCACATGAGTGAGGGCACTAGTCCCTCCAGTTCTTCAGATGAAGGCAGCAGGAGCACCCCTAGCAATTTGCCAAAAGCTGCCACCAGACAAAGGAGTAAGAGAACCTCAGTGTCAGAGGATGAAGATTATGTGGCAGAGGAAGAGGAAGCTACTTCCAGGAGAGTAGTGCTCAAGAAGGAGTATGGCTCAGCACAGAGCACAAAGCCAGGCTTGAAAGTCAAAAGGCCAGCAGGTAGGCAGCCTATGCCAAAGGCTAGAGCTCCAACTCAGATTCCTGAAAAGCCTGCACCCAAAGGGCAAGTTGCTGCTGAAGGGAAGAAGGAAAGGAAAAGGGGCAGATGGTGCAAGAAAGTTGATCCAATGGCTGAGTTTGAAAAGCATTCCTCTGAAGAAGAAGAAGAAGAAGAAGAAGAAGAAGAAGAAGAAGAAGAAGAAGAAGAAGAAGAAGAAGAAGAAGAGGTTGTTGCACCAGCACCTAAGGCACCAAAGCTTATGGGTGATGCTATAAAATTAGGGGCTACTGCATCCAAGCCCAAAGAAGCACCCAAAGCTGCCTCCAAGGCCAAGCCAGCTCCAAAGCCAAAACAAAAGAGAAATACAAGGAGCATACCAGCTGTTGAGAAGAACAAGGCCCCAGTGCCTGAAGCTGTTGGAGAAGATTAAGAAGGTCAAGTACTCAGGAAGCTCAAGCCCAAGATTCCAGACCACAATGATGCTCATCCTGTGGCTGAGAACATGAAAATTAGAAGAGATTCAGGTCTGAGGAAGTGGAGAGAAGAAGATCCATATGCTTCAAGGAGAAGAATTGTTGTTGACTACAGGTTCCACACAAAGGAACAGCAGGACTTCTATGAGACAGTTTTGTTGGATAAGAAGCCTATTGTTTGTGACATGAGGTGGGTCGACTGGACCTACATCAAGGAAAATGAAGAGCACTATCCTGGAGTGCAAGACAGCTTCGGTGCTTGTGGAGTTGCTGACTTTGTTGGGCAGAAGCTCACAAAGTGGAACGAGGAGCTCATTATGCAATTCTACTCCACAACACACTTCTACCCAGATGGAAGGATAACATGGATGTCTGAAGGTACAAGGTACCAATCAACTGTTGAGGAATGGGCAAAGTTGATCAATGCCCCAGAGGAAAATGAAGATGACTTGGATGTCTATGCCAAGAAAAAGATGGATCATAACTCAATGGCAAATATGTACAAGGAGATTCCAGTAGATGATCTTGACACTCACCAGCTTGGGTCCGTAAAACACTTGTTGTCAGGACTGCCTACGATCAACTGGATCCTTAGGCACACACTCTTGCCCAAGTCTGGAGATCACAGAATGATCAGAGGTCATGCCATTAACTTGTTACATATATTTGATGTGCCTCAGAAATTCAAGGTCATGAGCCTCATAGTAGAGACTATCAAGAGGACTGCAGCAGATCAGAAGAGGAGCTGTGGTTATGCCCCTCAGATCCAAGAGTTGATTAACTCAAAGATGGGCACAGGCACTTACTTGTTGGACAAGGAACACTTACCTATTCATCCAGATTTTGAGGACAATCAAGTTGTGATGAATGAGAATGAACCATCATCAGCTCACGCTCAAGCAAAGAAGGAGAAGGCAAGGAAGGAGAAAGCTGCCAGGATGCCAACTCAAGAGGAGGCATCTGAGTATTTCTTGAAAACCAAGCAGGAGCAGCTTAGTTACTTGATTGCATCTACACTGAGGATTGAGAAAGGACTGGCCACCCTCACTTAGAATCAGGAGAGCTTAGAGAGAATCATGGAACAAAAGTTCTATGACTTGGATGTAAAAGTAACAGAGATTCAGTCTGAAGTGGAGCAACTTTAAGATGACATGCAGGAGAGGAAGGGCAAGACAACAACTGATGCATTTGCCAGAGTCCCGAGAGCTCAGAGATCAACTGCAGTGCCAGTTCCTGACACAAGAGCCACCTCCTCAGCTCCAGCTACAGCTTCAGTTCCACCAGCTCCAGCTCCTACCCCAGCAGCTCCAACCACTTCAACAGAAGCCTTCGTCCTTGGAGTGATCCAGACTCCACAACCACCAGAAGATCAAGCCTTAGAGTCGATCTAGCACTATGCATTTTCTAGGAACTTTTTGGTAACTTGTTGCCAAAGGGGGAGAAAAATGTATAGATCATAGGCTTCGAGAGAGAGAGAGTTGCCTTTTTTCTCTCTTGCTTTATTTGGTGGTTTTTCAAACTTTGTTTGATTTTGGTTGAGATACTATGATATGCTTGTGAGACATTGATGATCATGTGTTTGATCATAAGCTACACTTATGCATGCTTAATATTATCCTATCTATCTTATGTGGTCATTCACTTTTCTTGGTGATGAGTGCATGTATTCAATTCTTATCATTTTGAGCGCTCCACCAAGATATATGTGACATGGAAGAGTAACCTATGATTCTAACTCTTTGTGCATTTGCAGTCCAAAGACAATTTTATAATATGCACAAATTTAGGGGGAGCTCTTGCTTTTCACATACTTCTCAAAGCGACGATGTTCTAAATCTTATTATCATTTGTCGAAGCTTTGATCTATATGTTGTCATCAATTACCAAAAAGGGGGGGGATTGAAAGTGCAACTATCCCTAGGTGGTTTTGGTAATTCATAACAACATATAGCTCATTGAGCTAATGCTATTCCAAGATGATTATTTTAGGAAAGCTCAATGATTGGCATGGCATGGATGATGAAAGTGGATCCCTCAAAATGCTAAGGACAAAGGATTGGCTCAAGCTCAAAATCTCAAGACTCTTCATTTTATATTTTAGTGATCCAAGATCACATTGAGTCTATAGGAAAAGCCAATACTATTAAGGAGGGATGAGGTGTTGCTTAATGAGCCTCTTGCTTCATGTGCTTAGTGATATGCTCCAAAACCCTCAGCTACTTTCCCCTATCCACACTTGACCTAAACCCAAAGCCAAACTCGGTCCTACCGATTCTTTCAACCCGGCGCCACCGAGTTTCACATGTCTTAGCCACTGCCAAACCCTAAGCAAATCGGTTCTACCGATAGGGATCTCGGTCTCACCGAGATGGGATTGCAATTTCTCTGTTTCCTTTTCGTAACTTTTCGGTCTCACCGAAAGAGCGGATCGGTCCCACCGAGATTGCAATGTAAACTCTTTGTTTCCTTTTTGTAACATTTCGGTCCCACTAAAAG